>CM027853.1:30747364-35747364 GCA_016097595.1 Eucalyptus pumila
TGTAGATGAAGGCAAGCAACTGCATTGTCAGGTGATAAAGGCTGGATGGGCAGAGTCTCAAATTTTTGTTGCAAATTCTTTGGTGGACTTCTACTCCAGTTGTTGGTGCCTAAATGATGCAAAGCAATCATTTATTTCTCTTCCAGTTGAGGATGTGATTTCTTGGAATTCCATTGTTTCAGTCTATGCGGGGCACGGGTTATTGCTTGATGCTCTTGAATTGTTCTCCAGGATGCAATTTTGGGGGCAGAGACCTTCTGTCAGATCAATTGTTGGGTTCTTAAATTTATCCAGTGAAACGCGGAATATTGATCTTGGGAAGCAGATTCACTGCCTTGTCAAAAAATTGGGTTTTGATCAGGGGAGTTTTTATGCTCAATCTGCTCTTATTGACATGTATGGAAAATGTGGTGAAATTGAGTACTCAATTTCAGCATTTGAGAGTCTTACTGAGAAATGTATGGGTTGCTGCAATTCACTAATGACGTCTCTATTGCAATGTGGCATGGTAGAAGATGTGGTTGAGTTATTTGGTTTTATGGTTGGTGAGGGGGTTGGTTTTGATGAAGTCTCTCTTTCGACAATGCTCAAAGCAATATCTATGTCTGCTTGTGGAAGCTTAACGAGCACTGATTTGGTTTGTGGTTGTGCAATAAAATCAGGTTATGAATCAGACACTGCAGTTTCTTGTTCTTTAATAGATGCATATTCAAGATGGGGTTGCATAGATCTTTCCCATGAGGTCTTTGAGAAAATGGTTTCACCAAATGTCACGTGCTTCACGTCGATCATCAGTGCCTACGCCCGCAATGGAATGGGAAGAGAAGGCCTTGAAATGCTTGATGCCATGACTAAAAGGGGTCTAAAACCTGATGAGGTGACCTTCCTGGCTGCCCTATTGGGGTGCACTCACTCAGGGCTTGTTGAAGAAGGAAGATTCCTTTTCTATAATATGACATTCCATCATGGGATAAACCCGAACCGGAAGCATTATTCGTGCATGATTGATCTTTTAGGGCGTGCAGGGCTGCTTTCTGAAGCTGAAGAACTGCTGAAACAGGCACCAGAGGAAGCTGATTGTGCAATGTGGAGCTCATTGTTGAGAAGTTGTAGGGTCCATGGGAATGAAATGGTTGGGAGAAGGGCGGCAGAGAAGTTGATAGAGTTTGAATTGGGAGATCCTGCTGTTACGCTTCAAGTATCGAACTTCTATTGTGAAATTGGGGAATATCAGAACTCAATGCAAATAAGAGAAATTGCCATGGGGAAGAAGATGACAAGGCAGATTGGTCATAGTTTAATAGAGGCCAAGACTCGTAGCCAACATTAGCATCTGGAACTGGCTACACCATTTGTGGAAGTCTACATCTACTTGATTAGTTTGCTAAGGCAAGTATGCTTTTGCTTGAAGCCTCGAGTATGCATGGGACAGTAGTAATATTGGCCATTGGCCTTTCGGTCCCGACTGAATTGACCGACGTCTCTTTTTATATATAGGTAGTCACTGTTATAGGTCATTTTATCTGTTCTTTAATTTCTCTTTCCTTCGTGGTGGGGTAAGCATGAAGAGTGCCCATTTGATTTCAGTGACCTCTTACACAATGTACATGTTTGTGAAGAAATTCATGCATATTTGAAGAACAAAGAGCCTTGAATATGATTTCTCTCTGGCAGATTTGATAAATAAATATATATATTTTTGGTGCAAAGTGGATTCAATATTTTATTGCTCTCTATTGTGGGGTGGAGGAGTAGACTTGAATATCCATAAGCTTTTTGACTTATGTTTCTGTCTGCTGGTTGAAGAAGAGTAAAGCAAGGACCAGAGAATTTCCCTTGTACTTTAAGTGTGGAAATGCTCCCTTACCCCTTCATCGACTTCCAAGCCAAGCCAATGCCCCTTTTTAGAGAGCTAATCTGCTATTATTAATTTAAAGTGCATGGGTTCACTGCATTTTATGCAAACCAGTCATCTTGGGAGCAGTTAAGAGTGAAAAATACTATGGATAGATTATTTATTTTGTTTCTTAATTTGTTGATGGTGGTTCATGCAGCAGCAAATAAGATTGAGTATGGGAAGTTTAGCATTCTTGAAGAGTTTGAAAGTTTGCACGTTGAAGAGGAAAATGAAGTCGAAGATCCAGATATTCCATCATGGGCTGGCCAACGTGATGGCAAGGTCCTGGTGAACGTGGATAGCTTCGGGGCAGCTGGAGATGGAATATCCGATGATACTCAGGTGCGTATACATATGGTCTCTGGTATTTAGGCTCTAAGTTTCAAGAGACTTGCTAAGAAAATGTGCTACATATTTGTCTAATGCTTGTTCGAGGAAACTGAATAAATCATCAACCAGTAGGAGTAAACTGAAATTAGAACAAGTGAGAGAATTGTCCAATAATATGAAGTACAGCATGTCTAGCAGACTGGTCACTGACTTATCTAGTTTTTAGCATCCGAATTTATCAGTTTTTTCAGTCCAATTGCTTATTGGTATAGGCCTTCCTAAAGGCATGGGCTATGGCCTGCGCAACACCAAAAGCTGTTTTCTTGGTACCCCCAGGACGCAGTTATCTAGTCAATGCCACGCGATTCAATGGACCGTGTTCAGATAAGTTAGTCATACAGGTATCTGTTTATCTTCCAAGTGCTATCTTTAAATGTTCTATTATCATTGCAATCTTTTGTATTGTTCTTGTCGTTCTTAATGAGATAAACTCCGCCTGGATTTTCTTTGACTAAGAATGAACCTATTGGAATTGCAGATAGATGGGACAATAGTTGCACCTAACGAGCCCAGTAATTGGGATCCAAAGTCTGCACGAATTTGGCTCGATTTTTATAAGCTAAATGGAGTTCTTTTCCAAGGCAATGGCATTATTGATGGATCAGGCAGTAAATGGTGGGCTGCATCTTGCAAAAAGAACAAAACAAATGTATTAATTTCTTCACTATACTTGCTATGATATTTGTCCCAGTTTTTTCAAGATACTAACTTCAGTCTTTAATTTGTGTTAACAGCCTTGCCGAGGTGCACCCACGGTAAGGATCTTTTTCAATTGTCATAGGCTCATAGTGCCTACATAGAAAACAAATTCATGGCATGAGATTTGTTTTTGCCAGCCATACGTGCAGTTAATGTGACATGAGAGGTTTTTGCAGGCCCTGACAATTGATTCTAGCTCATCCATAAAGGTGAAGGGACTCACAATTCAGAACAGCCAACAGATGCATTTTGTGATTTCCCGCTCTGATTCAGTTCGGGTGTCTGGAGTGCTAGTCTCGGCTCCAGGAGATAGTCCAAACACTGATGGAATCCATATCACTGAATCCACTAATGTTGTCCTCCAAGATTGCAAAATAGGAACAGGTGACTAAACTCCATTTGTCTGCTCATTTCTCAATGCATAAATGATGAAAAATCAATGCTTATGTTATTTGGATTAACGAGGCATATTGGTTATTCAAAGAAATATTGTAATGGTAAATACATTCAGGAAAATAAAGTACGGTGCTTCTTGTGTGACTTTCAGGAGATGATTGTGTCTCCATTGTTAATGCTAGCTCCAACATTAAAATGAAGAGAATATTCTGTGGACCAGGACATGGAATAAGGTACAGTATTAACATTCTTCTTTGGATGAATGCATCTAGTGCCCTTAACCAACTCACAGGAGAGCAATTTTTGGCAAACAAGAAAATGCAAGCCTTTATCATCTGAATTTGGGTCTTGATTTTTTTTCTTATACTTTATCATCTGCGATTCTCTTAAATAGCATTGGAAGCCTTGGGAAGGACAACTCAACCGGCATTGTCACAAAAGTGGTCCTAGACACAGCATTCCTTAGAGAGACCACCAATGGACTGAGAATAAAAACTTGGCAGGTAAAACTCCGAAGCATAGATAGGTTAACTGACTTATGTCAGCTTCAGGCATTCATGATTGCATTTCTGAGCTAGCTTCTTCAAACAAACCAAAGGATTGACTGGGGGCCTCACTCACCCATCATATAAAGGACATTTGGTCAAATTAATTAAGACAGTGACTCACACATTCGCTGGTTTTCTTTATAGGGTGGATCTGGTTATGTCCGTGCAGTCCGGTTTGACAATGTGAGGATGGAAAATGTTGCGAATCCAATCATTATTGACCAGTTCTATTGTGATTCACCAACTACCTGTCAAATTCAGGTAAAGCTCCCAGGTGTTCATCCGTGGCTTTTCTGTGGTTACACTACAGGAATCCTCTTACCTTGCCAAAACTGACTTTTCTTTCTTGCCATATCCCGAACCATTGAAGACGTCAGCTGTGAAAATAAGCCAGATAATGTACCGGAACATCACTGGGACCACGAAGAGTGAGAAGGCCATGAAATTCGCTTGCAGCGACACCGTTCCATGCAGCGACATCGTCCTCAGCAATATCAACCTGGAAAGTGAGGATGTGACTGTGGAGACATACTGCCACTCCGCTGAAGGGTTTGGCTATGGTGTTGTGCATCCCTCGGCTGACTGCCTCAGTTCACAAGATAAGGACTTAACTTCTATTGGCTGGGCTCAGGAAGCTGCGACTGTCCAACCTATCGATGAGCATATTGTTCACACTGAGCTCTGATCTTTCTTCAAGCAAGTCTTTTGGGAAAAAAAAAAAAAAACTGTCTTATATAGTTCCATCAATACTAAAAATTGGTAGTAGAGCGGTAGTATTAACTATTGAGGGTTGTTAGAGAAGGTTTGAGGCGCCCAAGTAAATTTTCAAGGGAAAGGGAGGGTAACGTATAGTCAATGCTTAAACTGCAGTGCAATTTATTCAAGAAGATATCCAATTTATGATTGGGATATCCAATTTATGATTGGGTAATACATATGCAATAAGATGGGAAAATATTCTTATGAATGAGATATTACGCAATCTTACTACTACTAAGGCCTTGCTTTTCCCTTTGTTTTCCCCTAGGATTACTGTCAAATTCTAGCAGACATTAGAATTACTCGTGATGCCCTTTATTTTCTTTTTTTGCAAGTTTCGTTCTGTCTTCGATGAGCTATAAGTTTGCCAAGAAGGAATTACTTGTAAGGTACTCATGTCAAGTCTTGGCATTGCTACTAAGTATGTGTGGTTGGCAAAAACGTCGGCTGTTGAGCGAGGATCAATTCATTCTCCGCTACAGCAACAACGAAAGATAAACCAAAAAAAAAAAAGACACAACATGTTATAAGACAGCCATGAACATGCCTCTTTTTAAGGCCACCGGAAAATGCAGAAATAGTGACTAGTAAATATATGTTAACACGTTGAACTAGTAACGATGCATGAGATACTTTTTCGATCTGTTGATTCAATCGAATACTTTTTTACCCAAGACTAGAAAATAGCGTCTTCATATTTTTCCGTTTGGCTGCTCTACCATTTCGTTATCAACCCAGCATAAACCTTACGATATTGTACCGGGATGCCAAAAGATTCCCCTCAAATTTCAAGTTGTATCTTTTAATCTAGTGGATTAAGTATGGTTTCCATGTATTGAAGTTACCAAAAATGTCTTCAACCTACTATACTTATGCCAATTTAGTCGTAGACTTTTTAATTTGGCCAAGTACATGCTAAAGTTTTTGCAATTTATTAATGTAGTCAATCTGATCAATTTTTGCCGGAAATCACTTACATGAATGTTAGCCATCTTACGCGACATCGCCGGCGTTGACATGGACAATTTTTGCATTTTTTAAAAAAAAATTTTGTTTGATTTTTTGAATTTTAAATGATTTTTATTCTTTTTCTTTTATTGTGGTTGGCAAGCGCTTGACGACCTTGTCGGCCACTAGGCAAGGGCCACACTTGCCTAGCCCTCTTTTAGAATCGCTTGAGACTAACCACCGTTGAAAAGAAAAGGAAAAAATAGAAAGGAAAAAAAAAAAGAATTTTTAAAAGTTATCAACGTTAATATTGGCCATACCACATGTGATGACCAATGTTGACTAAGATGCCATGTCAGTACTTTCTAATCAAAATTGGTCAAAATGACTGTATTGGCAAATTGTTAAAATGTTTAGAATTGTATGAATATGATTAAAATGTTTATGACTTATTTGGCATGAGTTTGCTTTTTTTTTTTGGTAATTTTCTCGTTTCCATGGCAATTAATATAGTGACACCGAGGTCAAAAGTTTATTTAAGTCGGAAAGGCGACTAAAACTAATTACAGAAACAGGAGATTTCAGCATCACTTTCGGTAAGGCATAATACTCTCAAGATCATATCAACTGGAAGTTATCTTTTGCAAATCTATTGCTTCCATTCCAAGTGACTTATCTTCAACCAAATCAGAAAGTGGGCTTGAAATTGATTTTCCATAATAAGCTTGAGAGATTAGTTGGCATCAATCATGAAGGGCGACTTTGTCGGCTGATCCATCGTCCTTAGCGTATGGAAAAGCAATGTTAATTTGTGTTTAGTATAAATGATCTCCTTGAAGCTTCTTCTTTTTTCTTTTTTTTAAATAATTTAAAATATAAGTGAGAAGATTCGACTATTTAAAAACTCATGAAATATCTTATAAATCTTGATTTTTTTTCTTATTACTGATGATATATAGCTTGTGTGGTATTGTTGCGACGCGCCTGTTTGCTTCAATCTCCCACTCATGTCTATATATGCACATGTACAATCAAAACTCTGAAATCAAAAGTGGAGCAAGCCTTGGATTAAAGGAGAAGCAAAAGATAAAAAATGAGGTGCAAGAAAGAAGTGGGTCCAACCTCCAACCTGTTTAGGAAACGAAGAAAGTATGACAACTTTAGTGTCTCAAAGTCAAAGTTAATCCGTCAGTACTGAGGCTTTAAGAAGGGGTTTTGTTTAGTTTTGAGTAGTGCCGTGCAAACAAATCAGAGTACCTTTTTCGTTTTTCCAGGTAATGATGCACAAATTGGGCATCCTCACGGGTAGCCGATACACGCACTTGATGACACGGTTTTCCCGAGCTCTCCTAGGCTGGCTCGGACCTTTTCGTGGACTAAGCCGAGCTGCAAACCACAAGCAAATGACCTTAGGAAGGCTCTTCAATGCTTAAGTCAGTACATCACGATTAGTAAAGGAAAGGAGAGAACTATGAGAGAGGATCTGCTCAGAGAAAGCCGAAGAAACAGCAAGCGCCAGGGGAGTCCCCTGGTGGGGTTCTGAGGAGTCTTTGTGGGCGATGCGCGCTCAATGGGCCTTGGGAGCGGAATAAGGCATTATATCACCCAACAGGGTAAGGAGCTGGGCTAACCTGATCGTAGCGTGCTGGCTGCCTTGCCGAGCTGAAATCATATTTTGTCATTTGCTTTTTACATTTGTATCGTTCCACAATGTATATGAATTTCTAGCGCGCATATGATGGCGTTTTGCATTTGGGTCATCTGGGCACACGCACTAGGAACCTAAGCCCAAGTGCCAAGGACTCAGGCACAACCTTTGTGGACGCAGGGACTCGAACTTGGGCGTGGGGACCCAGGCATGGGGATTGGGTTTCCATGCCCAACCTTGATGGACTCGGGCAAGTGAGCACTGGGGCTTGTGTGCCTGAGCACCATATTGTGGTCGCAGGCTTGGCCTCGATGTATCAAGGCCTTGGTGTTGGGGACTCAATCTTGGACGATAGGAACTAGCGTTAGAGTTCCTATGCCCAAGTTTAGAATTTCTAGTCGAAGCGTCGATACGTGGTCACATTTGGAAAATGATTTCCGATTTTTTTAAGAGGAAATCATGTTCTTGAAGTACAAAAATATTTTCCATTGGTTCATTTTCCTAAATGATCTAAATATTGGATAATGTTTTTTTACGAAATAATCAGAGCTCAGATGGTTGTCGATATGAAAATATTATTCATTGACTAACTATCAACGATACAAATGATCGTTTTTAGGAAAATATTTTTTAAGTCATTCATTTTTTTGCGAAAGAAAGAGAGCCAAAGAGAATGCATTATAGTAGGTTGGAGCTGAGAGAATATCTGTATTTATGCCTCCCATGAGGCACTCAATTCGTTGTGTGATTACTAGTGTGGCGAAGATAAGCACCAAGGGCGATGGGAACATTGATAATTCGAAGGTCATACACTTGGGCTCTACCTTCTTTCCCACACATTATATTCTAGGTTGGTCTAAAAATGTTCTTTGAATTCCGTGGGATGTTGTGTAGAATATAAAATCACCAGACAAATACACAGGACCAGTAAAGAACCGAAAAGATTTATGTAGTTTAATCTGAGTGCTATAACCTATTCCCCGGAGAGAGCCCATCGCAAATTATCCCCTAATTAATTGGATAATCGCTTATTAACTCAACGATTTTCCAGCCCTAAATTATATTTGGAACCATCGTGTTTTTGAAGAGAGCAACTCAATTTGAATGCAGAACTCACAGCACAAAATTCACCAGGTTCATTACTCCGTGCATTCAATGAAAGAGCTCCATTGGTAGCTTTCTCGAAAAAATCTACTTTTTCTCGTGTAGCTCCTTCATGAAAAGCTATTGAGCCGGGTGGAGAAAATATTGAGTACATGAGTTGTAGCCAATTGAGCAAAATATTAATCTATTTTTCTTGCGATACGTCTTGTACCTAGGTCCACAAGTCATAAATGTTTAAAACTCTCGCAGCCCCTTTCCCTCTCTTCACTCCACTGTTGTCAGACACCCTCTCTCTTACTTCCATTTTTCTCTCTTTCTGCAAATAGAAGTGTCATAGGAGAGAGAGACAGAGAGAGAGTTGGAATTTTATATAGAAAATTTGGAGTTTGAGAGAGCAAAAGGAATTGAGGTGGTTTGTCCAATGAAAGGAGAAGGGAAGACGGTCATGATGAAGTCGAAACTGAAATTCGGCTTGGTGGGTCTTGAGCGGAGCTTGAAGCGTGAAGAAGAGGCGGCGTCGCGTGAAGACAAGGGAGGGAGAGAGAGAAGGCAGAAAGAGAGAAAAATGGAAGTGGATAGTTAGAAGATGTCTGACAACGGAAGAGTGAAGCGAGTAGAAAGAGAGAAAAAGGCCTGCGAGGGTTTTAAACATTTCTGACTTGTGGGCCCAAATGCGACACGTGTTGCAAGATAAATAAGTTAATATTTTGCTGAGTTGACTATATTTAAATACCCAATATTTTTCTAGTGAGGGCAGCCAAAAGGTGAAATTCCTTTTGTATGACCATAAAGAAGGAAAGTGAAACTTCCACTAGTCTCTTTCTTAGATAAGACTAACAAATTTGAATAGTAATTGGGGATTGATGGTTTCAAGTTCGAAATAGGTTTTATATAGAACTTGGAACTTATTTGTTAGAACAGTTTCTTTAGTTTTTTTCAAAGTTAGAATCTGCCTTACATATCTTAGAACTCAAAATTATATCATCATATTGCCCTGCTTCTTTGCAGGGCCGTGGGAGTCGAAACCCACTCCTGAAATTAATTCGTCACCACCCCAACCCCCTTGAGAAAGTGGGAATTCGAAGTCCCCACCTCCCCCTTCCATGTTGGAAGGGTGGCTATTGAGATAAACCCTAGTGGTTACTTATTACTATAATTCATTGACCATAAAGACACACGGAAAATATGAATATTAATAAAGTAAAAATTTCAATCATAAAATGGAAGTTTAGGTTAATGTTTCTATATTATACATTCACTATTGAACGTCATAAAATATCGCAAAATAACACAAATACATGAACTAAGAAAAATATTAAAACTTATTCAAAATGTTAGTTTAAAGTTTATAAATTCAAGTTTCGGGTTCCTCTAACTAAAAACTTGGAATCGGCACATTGAAACGAGTTTCTCATTTTTTAGAATCTGGAACCTACCCTACATATCTTGAAACTTGGAAACTTCAAGTTCCATCGATCCAGTTCTCCGGCTTCAAGTTCTATCCTAGAATTATTCTCATCCCTAATAGTAATCTCCAACAATCCACTCTTGATATACAACTAAAGAGAATTCTAATGCAATTATAATTTTTTTGGATTTTGATCCTAATAGAATCAATTTAACATATCAATTTACATCCTCCAATTAGATTAGGTCCAGGGCCCAAACTTGAGAGAAATCTCGAGACTTAATTTAACAATTCTTCATCTTGACTCGATGTTTGCAAACAGAACATAGCATCCAAAATTCATACCGGCTCTTCCAACGCTCCAACAGACACTCATTTTCCACAAATGTCAGCAATTTTTTTGTCGAAATTAACCTAATGAGCTACATTGTAAATAATCAAAGGGTGTAGGACTGAATGGGCTGCAATTGAAAAGTTTAGGATGAATGGCCGCTTTAAAATAGATTTAGGATTTTTTGAACAATTCTCCCTTTAACAGATTCTTTTTAGCACTTCACCGATTCACTACTACAAAGCTACTCTACGATTACATTCGAAGACATAAAGTCCTTCCTTTTTAAGAGTGAAAACGAAATTACAAGAAGATAATTACTTAGGATATGGTGCAAAGTTTGGTTTTTTGGGGTAGAGACAAGCCTAGAAGGCCTGGAGGTAGTAGATTGAAAAGCCATATTAAATTGAGGTCAAACATTCAGATTCATTGATGTTATCAATACGGTAAGTGGGGCACTACAAGAGAAATCATCCAAAGTACAATCATCAAGGAGTTAAGGTGGCATTTGCAAGCGAGTGTGTTGTTACTAAAGCAAAAATAGTTCCAAGGGAAAATTGTCTAAAAAGTCTTAAACCTATTATACAATGGCTAATTTGGTTCAAAACTTTTAATATGGCCAATTTAATTCAACATTTTGATGATATGCTAATATATTGCTTTTGGCCAATTTTAGCCAGAAATGGTTAACGTGGATGCTGGCTATTCTATATGATATGATCGACGCTAATGTGGATAATTTTTATAATTTTTTTATATAGTCATTTTCTTTTGTTTCATTTATCTTTTTTTCTCTATTTCCCTACGCTGGTTGGTGGGGCCTCATGATGACCAAGATGCCCTTGCCTCCCCTAGAACTAACGAAGGTGTTGTGGCCCTCTCTTAGATCTAAGTTGCCCTTGCCTCTAGCCAAGGACCTCCACAAGTCATTGTATAGGCCTCGGATTAGCGGAGAAAAATGGGAAAAAAAGAAAAAGGAAAAAGGAAAAAAAAGGGAAAAAATAGTAAAAATTGCAAAAATCTTTCATGTCATTATCGGTCATGTCACATAGGATAGTCGGCATCTACGTAATGATCACTAGTCAAAATTGGCTGAAATGATTAGATTATCATATTTTCAAAATGTTTCAAACTTCACATTGAAAAGTTTAGGACTGAATTGGTTATTGTGCAATATGCTGAACATGCGTTAGTAGTCATTATGAGTTCATTGGGTAATAATTGGGTGGTTGACTATGGATGTTTTATCTTGTGATTTCTCATGGGCATTATTTTACTACCTATCATTGTCTGGAGGGTGGTAAGGTGCTTACGGAAAACAATGTTGCTTGCAAAGTAGTAAGGATTAGGATAATTCATATTAAGATGCACGATGGAGTCATGTGAGTGTTCACTGACATAAGATATGTATTGGAGTTAAAAGATAACCTTCTCTTGTTGAGTGCTTTTGAGGTGCTCTTGTACCATATTTTTGTTGGGAAAAATATGGTTTCGAATTGGATAAAGCGATTAAGTTGAATTTTGAGGTGTAATATTACTTTTTTTAAAGATTTATTTACCCCACAACATTACTAATGATCACTGGTAGATTTCCTTTAGAATACAATAAAGTCTTAAAAGACTATATAGTAGTTATAGTACTTTTCTAGGGTCTCTCAATGGAAACAATTGAAAATAATAGCTTTATATTCTCTCGAAAGAAAACAAAAAATAGAAGAAGAAGATCATGATTGAACATACACGTTTAATAATTTATAGCAAAAAACAATAAGTTATATCCGAACAGGCACAATCTTCCAATGATTAAGAAGTTATGTTTGAGCAGGTACAAATTCTAAGATAACCATTTGAAGAAATAATAAAATTCGTAAATAAATAATAATCATAACTCTTTCATAAATAGTCGTATTATTTCAATGAGACTTTATGGTTAATTTTTTTATAAAAGTAAATCCGAATTTTAATAAATAAAAATAATGATAATTAATTAGTACCAAATCGCGTCCTTGTGCACACTCACATCCTTTTGACATGGGGACAAGGTACCTCATAGTTTGTTTTACAGACAAAGTACCAACAATTTCCGCTAAAGATGAAATTCTAAAGGTCCCTCTACATGTGCTTACTGTGGTACGGGAGAACAAAGAGTGTAGGTTATATCTCATCTTGCAGACCACGATGATTAGCTCATTTGCTAGATTTGTCAATATTTTAGGTTAGGACATAACATAGTCATGGCATATGAGACTTGGCACATGAGTGAGAAGGACATGATATTCTGAGTCGGAGAGGTCTAGCAGGAGGTCGCCGGACTGAGAAGCTGGTGCGTCAACATACATATAATTAGATATAGTCCATGTCTTGTTCTTTGCTGTTTTTTACTGGTTGATTATGGTAGCACGAAGTCTTCTACGAATGTAAGTTGATCCATGACCTCATTCAACTATTCTACCTTTACAAGACAATAAAAATTCATTTAGCAGTCTTTAAAGTTGCTTTTGGATTGATCATCATTATGTGATTATAATATGATGCCACACACTCAAGTACCTTATTTTTTCAGCACATATTACTAGAAATGATCGCTTTCTGGTGGGTGGTGGGAGGTTGCCACCTTAGAATTGGATCACCCACTAAGTAATGGTTCCACAAAACGGGAATTAGGAACTGTTCACTGGTTCCCGGATTCACTCAGAATGACCACCGATCCAATTTGTTCCTAAGCGTATCTATGGAACCAGTCGTGTCCTACAATATAATCTATTTTTAATAGCAGATAGCACAGAACCAAAAAGTCCCGGAAGAACGCCATATTACCCAATATCTTGAAAACCGGCCAAAAGTACCCAGAAAATAACAAAGAAAGAATGGGACATTACTTAAAGTTGTAAAGCAATCTCTACCGCTCTAATGGATTTCCAATGGAGACGAAACAGTTCTACTTTTCTTTTGCGAGGTGAGGTAATCAAGAGACGTGAATCCTAAAGTTGAACTGCTAGAACAAGCTACTGAAGGCAGACTGACCAAAGCGGGTCTTTGGAAGAGCAAATGTGAGAGAAACCAACTAATACACGCACACACATATGTACTGGTCCGGAAGGGTGGGCGATTCCACCTGGAACTGAGAACTATACAGGTACTTACTAGTTATTGAAATCGGGAACTGCCTAGAATTGACAGGTTCGATTCGGTCTGGTCTTGTTCAGGCAGTTCTTTGTTCTTTTGCACACCTCCATATAATACATACATATATTTTCGTGTGTCCGTTGCATAAGTACGTCAATACGTTTGCATAAAGCATAAGCTGTGAACATGGTGTGTTATCAATTGGCTGATCCAGTGGCTGTTTTAAACGCCGCAGTAGGCCTTGGCTGAGCACACATCTTTGGGGACGCTGTCCTGGGAAAAGTAACGGAGCAACCCATAATGATCGAATGCTTTGAACTTCAGTGGGTTCTCAGAATCTGCTGTGGAATATGAAGCTCTTATCCGTGTGCACATGGCAGCTGGAATTTGTCTCGTTCATCTCCGGCACCCTATATTTCATGAGCCGAAGGAGATAATCGGTTGACGTGACATGCGAGTCGTAGTACTTCTTCACCCTATAGATCTCAGACACCATCCTTTTCACCATCTGCTCGAACTCGGACACCTTCTTCGAGAAGACGAGCGCACCATTACTAAGAACCAATAAAGTAATTGAACGTTTCCATAACAAAAAAAGCAGCCAAAACACGCAAAACTTGGATCAGGGCGGAAATAATCTTTCAAGAATTGCTATACGTACCAGAACCACTCATTACTGGCTGGCCACAAGAGGTTCGTGAAACTGGACACCTTCGACTGTCGTCGCATTGTCAATGCCCAAGATTTCATACAAAGGAACGACGGGGTGTTGCCCACGTAGGCAAAGTAGGGTTTCTCGGAGGTGTTCCTCAACTTAATTTCGGTAGGTAAATCAAACAGTGCCTCAAGCTCATGGAAAATCTCGTTGTGAGCTTGTGAAGTGAAACTAGGGTACGCTGCGACGAAGCAGCCGTACTCTTCTAGGCCGAGGACGACGCGTTTGGACGTGGAGATCCACATATCTGTTCCAGGATTACGATTTTCCAGGGAAAATTCTATAACGGGAAGCTCAGGCAATGACCCAGATTGAGAACCCACTGGAATCAATTAATTATGCAAGGGTTTGGTTTTTCTCTGGGTTTAATGTCGAATTATAAGGTCCCCCTCTTTGAGGACGTATGACAGAAATGAAAATTTGGCGGAACGTCACGTTTGATAACCTATAATACGAGGAATGAATTGGAATGAAGATACTTGTCACGATCTCTCCTGATTAATTTGGAGGGTTATAAATGTGAATATTCTTATCATGGGTGATTGGGTCCAGGGTGGGTAGAGTTTAGACCTAAATCCTGTACCCGACCCTATTATAACCGATTTCTCTTTTTTGGACCCTATACCCGATCCTATTTGTATTGGATCTTGTACCTGACCTATCCTATTTTTCCGATCCGGTTCCAGGGTCAATCCTGTTTTCACTGGAATCTGTTTTGCAATCTCCCGATATCTTATACGACTTCGAATTTTATATTAATACGTGAGAAAATAACGTAATCCTCATAATTTATATTAAAACATTAAGCACTTGCAATAAATAAATACATGAACTTTTTGACTAAATGAAAAATTAAGGATCCATAAGACTAATTATAATAAATAAAATCATAAGGCAAAGAATTAGCAACAAATATGGGTCTAATATTAGTCTTATTTCCATAACTACTACATGAAGTTACTCATTTGTGCAAACATAACTCCTCCTACAAAAGAAAAATTAGGCGAGCCAATCCATGTGATACACAAGAATTTGGCGCTGACGAACACCGTCCGTCCATCGGACAGTGCGAGAGGGAGCTGGTGAGGGAGGGAAGCAAGTGAAGAAGATAAATGACAAAGAAGGAGTGTTGTGCGTGTTTGAAAGAGCCAATAGGGAAAACTTTGTGTGATTGCAGGAGTAAAAATAGAAATCGGGGGGAAAATGAGGGTTTTGAACCTCTACTTACAAAACTGGTCCTGGGTAAAATCACTCGAAACTTGTTCCCAAACCGGTTTAAACCAGTTCTGAATTTTGAGAATCGGTTCCTGGACCGGTTTCAATGGGAACCGGTTCTCGACCCTATTTTCTGGGTGGGTCGGTCTAGGAACCAAGTATGCCCGGTTTGATTGCACACCCCTAATTCTTATGCGTAAGAACTTTTGTAGCTTTTTTATGAGTTCATCGTTAATGCCATAACAACGTTCCAAAAGTAAACGCCAGATTTACTGTATTTTTTATCCAAGACCTTTTCAATGTTCTGAAGTAAAAGAGGATATTGATTTTAACGTCATCACCCATGCTACCAGGTAATTATATGAGAATTAGCGTCTGATTCCTAATGTGTAGAAAGGAAAAGAAAAGAAAAACAAAAAAAAAATTGTAAAAAATTCAAAATATTATAAAATATATCCAATGCTGGCCGTGTCCAGTAGGACAATTGGCATCTAAGTTAGTGTTTTCCATTCAAAATTGGTTGGATGGACTCAATTAGTAAAATGTGAAAATGTTTAAGATTCAATTGACATAATTAAATAGTTTAGGACTAAATTAACAAAAGTGTAATATGTCTAATTTTTTTAATATAATTTTCCCGGAGTTCATCGTTAATGCCGTAACAATGTTCCAAAAGTAAACGCTAGATATGCAATATTTTTTTATCCACCAAGAGCTCTTCACTGTTATAAAGTAAGAAGGATTTTCGTTCTAACGTCATTACCTATGTTACCATGTAATTATATGAGAATTAGCATCCGATCTCTAAAGTGCTTCCAAAATGAACAACTTTCCATAATAGAGCAGATAAATAATTAGAAAGTATTTTCCATGAACGTTGCAGTAAATTTTAACATGAGGAGATTTTACATGTGTGAATTGTTGTTGGATATACATTGGAAGAAGATGTTAGAACGTTCAATTGGTGAGAGTTCCTTAACAATTTAGATTTTTGGATAAGTCGATAAGTCGATTCGATCTAATGAAACGAAATCAACTTACGAAATATATTTTGACGTACGTTGACCGAGTCACCGATATGTATTAACCGACAAAAAGCAAATGGTCGAGTCTTTTTATCATGCTAATGGATGACTACAAATCAATTTATCACCCGAAAATTCAAGGTTGACATCCCTTCATCCTCCAAGACCAAACAATTGAAAAGAAAAAAAAATAGATAAGACACTATGTGTTGCAATTAGGGGTGAGCATGATTCGGATTCGACTAATGCAATAATCTACCCAAGGACCAACCTGTATAATGTTAGTCATCAATTTTTGGGACTAGAGACTGATCCTATTGACCTTGAGATTGAGAATTGAATTGATCCTGTGAGTTCAATGATTCAGTCCAGTTCTAAAGTCAACCAATGACCAATAGATTTTTATTGTTTTATTTTTGTATTCCTTAAAAGGACAAACATACTATTTCAAATTATATATTCATCAACAATGCGACATTAGGTAACCAAACTTTGAATACCAATTATATAAAATATATATCTAAGATAAGATAACAACCGAATTCTTCATTTGTGATTGAGCTATAATTGTGAGGCAGGCCAAAAGAGACCAGTGATTTCACTGGTTAAATTGTGTTCATGAGGTGAGAGAGACCAACATAGAGAGGCAAGTAGCAAGCAAGGTGAGCGAACAAAGTGAGGTGAGCAAAGGATCTCTATCTATTTATTTATTTATTTGGTTCAATTTGGGTTGGGCTTCTACTTTCTAATTTATATGGTAGAACCACATAAAAAAGAAGAGAGGTGGAGGGGTTGGGGTTTAAAGTAGACAAAAAAATATAATATATAATATATATTATATATATGGTTTGGGTTGAACCAACTGTAAAGTTCTAGGGCCGAAGACCAACATGGACAATATAGGATCTAAGGGTTTTAGGACCAAGGACTGATCTAATCTCCTTGGAAATCAGATTAGGATTGATCGAATTGGGTTGATTCCGGATCAGTCCAAAGTTGACCCTGGATCACTGCTCACCCTAGCTATTATGCAGAAAAGGGTGACGAAACCATATAATTAAACAATAATGTCCATTTTTCAATATAGTTGTCACGACCCGAGCTCACCGCCCTCAAATTCCTCATCATCGCGAGGAGAGAAAATAGGGAAAGGTCGGGTTTAGGGATACTTGATCACGAGAGTTCTCTCACGGTTCGTGTTCCAAAAAACGTCATCACCTCACCTTTTGGATCAAGCCTCTCGTGAGTTCCCTCCATGAGATCGCGAGCTTTCCCAAGCTCATATCCTGCATGACAGCGGAGTGTTGCGATCCATACCCATACATGTGACGCACCTTAGAAAAATGGTTCAGGTGTGGATATTGGATTTAAGGGTACCTTTATCATGGTAGCCCTCTCGTCATTGCTCGCCTATAATGATGGCATCACTTCATCCTTTGGGTTATTTCCTATGTCAAGTATGCTAAACCATCGTAAGTTTCATCGAAACTTATACATTGCGTGACAGGTTATTTGTACGGTCTAGTTGTTTATGACAACCTAAAAATAAGACGAGAGTTGCCGCTAGCCTCATTTTGGGGGTCGGCTAGAAAATCCAATCGAGAGTCGGGAGAGTTTCCTCGATTTTTTCGCAACTAAATATCTAGGTTCGGGGACTTGGGTTACGCTAATATTTCTATTAGTGCCCTTTCAATACTTAAACAATATGTTGTGTTTTCCTAACATGTTCATGCGTTTCTTTTTGTATTTTCGGGATCATTTGTCCCAAACTAAGTGATCACTCGTAGTTGCTCATTTTCATTCTATTCTATTTCTAGAAAAACAAGAAAATAAAACAATCAATGGAATTGAAATTGCAAGACAATAAATAAACAACTTAGGAAAACAGTAAATCTATCATGCAATCATAAAAAAATAAAAGAGAAACACAGTTGAAAAAGATGAGAGAAAGAGAGAAAACCCGCAACTCATCAAGTTTTATACAACAAATGGAACCCGAAACATATATCGGAAAAACGAATAGTACATGATAATGGTTGGAATGGACATCAACCTCCACCGTCTTCATGCTTTCTCCATTTTCAGGGTTCTAATCTAATCCTAGCCTAAGAAACTTATAACTAGGTACATACAATGGAAAGAAACAAGCGTACACATCAAAACAACCAAAAACAAGACATCATATTAAAATCAATCATTTAAAAGAAGTGCAATACAAAAATCAAGTTTTTGGGCCTTGGGGTCGGCTTTTGTCTTTCATGCAAAGGTCTCACTAAGACACCTACCCAATCCATTTTTTTGTGACTTATAGCAATTAATGACCAATTGTATTCTCACATAGCCAATAACGCTACTAAGTCTCCTAATCAAGCGATCTATATGATCCCAAGGTTTTCCCTCGATATCATGCATTGACCTTATCATTCATCTAAAAATCACACGCATTGCAAAAAATTTAAACATGCATGCAGGTCTTTTGAACCTTGTTTCTCAACCAAATAAGCAAGAAAGTGAACCGTCGGCGGGTCACTTATTACTAAGGGCATGTGCCAATCACAAACACAAGCAATTTCTAATGCATGATGGGATGATATGTATGAAGGGTGCATGTGATATTTTAAAAAAAACATATCTCGAAATCATTCATAAAAAGTTTTGAGACAAGGTGATGTCTCAACTATGAAAGGCGTTCAATTGCCAAGGCTAGCCTAGGCCTCGCATTAGAAGTCACAAGTCGCAGACATTTTGAATACAATTAAAACCATGACTTTCACATTGTCAAAACATGATTTTTCTTTAAGCCAAATCAAGTTTTGGAGAATAACCCTTTTTAGGAATCGTTTTTGAGAAACATCACATGTACCAAAATAGTTTTTGAAATATGCAATTTGAAAAAGCCGGTTGTTTAACAAAAAAGATCAAAGCATTTAAAACAATTTTCATAAAGGTGGCATGTCCTAATTTCACGCACAAACTAACCTAAAAGATATAGCTCAACAATCACAATCGTGTTCATTTTAGGCAATTTCAGAACAAACGTGCAAAGACAGCAAAATTGAGTAACACCCATTGACAATCTAGCTATGGGAAAATTTCCTAACATGCATGACATGATGAAAAACAACTTTTGTGAAGAAAGTTTTCTTGAACAAGCTACACATGAATTAACAAAAATCAGACAACAAGCAACAGCACGACAGAAATTTGTCAAAGCAACAGGATATTCAGCTAATATCACGAGAATTTGTTCTATCATAACATGTCTAAAAATCATCAAATTTATACACAAGATAGCCAACATAATGAAAAACAACTTTCATTAAGAAGCCAAGTTCAGATTCCAAATAGAAAAAATGGAACAAAAATATCAAAGGTATGTCCATACAGGGGTTAAAAACATGTTCAGATTGTAATCTGACTTTGAAAAAAATGAAAAACAATCCAAAAAATGAGCGATTAGCGTGAAATCCGTGGCATTAGAAAATTCTAAGTGTTTCTTACATCTTCCTAGAAGAGCTCGAGTTGAAACGAGGTCATTTCGGACCTCGTTTTTTGCCAAAACAGAAAGTTACTCCTGGTATCAAAATATGCAGAAATAAGAACGATTTTTTAGGATCTACCTATCTGAATGATTTTTAAAAATTCTGAAAAAATGTATGTTGTAGAGAAACATGCTTTGAACAATTTTCATGAAGGAGTTGATTTAAGATTCAAAGTACAAAAATCCAGAAAAAATCTACAAGCAGACAAGATCAAACAATACATAACAGTGAACTACAACATATCACTTTTCCAGGATCATCTCCTGAATTTTGAAGCAGATTTCAGATAGCAAATGATATTGGATTGGGACGTGCTATAGCTCATTGGAAAGCTAATCAAGCCATCTTCGACTCTCATGAAGACATCGAGCACCAAAAAGCACATAGACTAACTCGTTTCCAGGCATATACACAGAGGTCTGTCATGGATCCGAAATTGCAGAACAATGATCATCTAAGTTCAAAAATCATAGAACCAAAAGATCTAAATATATTCAACTCTAAATCATTCAAGTATTGATTTTGCAATACATCCTGGCCCCGAACCTTCATTGTCGATCATGAGTCACGACACGAGAAGCTCTCGCCTCATCGGACGCTATTAAGAGGAGTTTCAACACACTTACCTCGGTTGAACCGGTGAAGAACATGCCTTCGGAGATGTGCTCGTTCAGCGACAATAAATCTGTTAATCGACAAAACTCATTGAAATCAGTGGAGGATCTGAATCTAACAACACCCCTTAACCAAAGCAGAAAGGAGTAAATCAAACACTTAGCTTCAATGCTTCTATTTCGTTTCTGGAACTTCTGGAAAATGAAGAACTTTGGCCTTCAATTCCCTATGATTTCAGAAATGGTTCTAAGAAATGAAACTTGTGGGACTTCATTTAGAACTTACGAGATAAAAGTAAATCACATAAGCAACTTTCCATTATTGGTTCATGCGTAACACTATCTGGAATAAGCGTACTTAGAATCATTTCGAAGCAATTTTACCGGTCTAACGCGTATGGTAGGGCCGAGTATGTCCCTACAGCTCACTCTCTATAGAAAACCGTTCTCTCCACTGCTACAACTGGTATAGAAGCCGCATTTTGGACCCCAAGGAAGGCGACAGCCGCATACATAGATCCCATAACATTGATCAAATCTTGACTCCTGCAAACCTAACATTCAGAAGCACGTAATTTCTAGAATGAATGAGGCAGATACTGCAGATTATAACTTCATACTCTATGGTAAGCTTTGAATAAATGCACTTAACTCATATAATGATACCATCAAATCAAATTTTTATGCCATTGTTTGAATGCTTTCTCTGTCACCACCCATGTTGTCATTCTCAACCAAATGCATCTTATTTACAATTTCTTTCACATAATTAGTCACACGTTTTTGAAAACCTTCCTCAATTTGAATGTGTTTTATCAAATTATCCACAATTAGGTTCCCAATGTGGAAAAGTTCCTTATGATAATCATTCCAAGATGAAAGCAAGTTTGAAATAATTGCATTAATTTAAAGAGGTTTAGAAACTTCAATCATAAAATCTTTGAGTTTGGAAATAGATATTTGAAGTTCCTTCACTTATTTAGAGACAAATTTTCCATTAGTCATGACCAATTAAAATATTTAAGAAAAGTAAATCTATCCATACCTCATTTGCCACTATTGCATTTGGTATTCAAGGCATTTTAAATGCTTCCAGGATTTGCGTAAAATGACAAAAAAAATTCATATAGACGATTTAACAAAGCATTGAGAATCTTTCCTTGACACCATATACTATTGGTCTCTTCTTTCCAAAATAATGCATTTCGAGATACCATTACTTCACTGAATGTTCTTGGATCTTCATCCAAGTGAAATAATATGGCAATTTATTCACAACATTTTCCCTATCTTCTTTCTTTTACCAAGAGTCACAAAATTAGAATTGACATCTTTCATTTTCTGAAATCTTTCATTTTCTTCACTCTTTGACTTCTCCTCGACTCACTTGGAGAATCAAGCATTTTTCTTTTCCTTGATGAATGATTTCTTGCATCAATTGTTTCGGGAAAAATGAATAAATAAAAATATCTATTTTCATTAGCGAAAATATAAAATGGTTATTGATAATGAAAATAATTACTAATTATTTTAAGTAATATAAAGAATTATTTTTTAGAAATATTATTTAAATAATTCATTTTCTGCTAAAAATAGAGCCTTAGTTATACTGACATGCCGGATATTTTAATCTCCTTTTCTTGACTTCCCACCGCACAAATCCCCGGGCTTCACGTGTATGTTCTTCACGTTTTTCTTGAAAAAATCCGAACGATGGATTCCGATCGGACTCTTTTGAGTCATGCCTTCCACGGTAAATTATGCTCTAATCACAAACAAAATGATTGATATTTTTGCGCATCTTACAGGACCGCAAAAGAAGCTTCTGATTGGATTTTCATGAGATCTTGCCTTCCATTAGGGCGTGTCCAATTTAAAATAATCGTGAATTTAAATGCGTACTTTTTATTTAATAAAGCTTCTGATGTGATTGGAAGTTTTGAGATCTTTCCTTCCATATTAATTAGAATGTACTGCGGTTTGAGGTCCGATTTAAAAATCACCCTTCATCTACATCTAACTTTAAGGTAATTATAAAACTTTTGACTGGATTTAATGAGATTATACATCCCAGTTAAAGATTTAGCATATTCGAAGGGCCACGAATACTATAGAATACATAACATTCATTACGTGCATACATGTACTGCTCTCAATTTTCTCTTCCGTAGGATTCTACTATCTTGTAACCCAAAAATATAGAATTTTTTTTCGCATGCTAATGAATTTCAAGAAGTGTTATTATAAACATCCATAGAAAAAACCTAGGTGTAAAAGGGCTTAAAGTTCGCTAGGGAACAAAAACATAAAATAATTGACAAAATCATATCATAGAAAATAAGAGGGATGTGAGTGGCCCCAAAAAGAAGAGAGACACGTGTCAACAAAAAGAATTAGCGAAATTTCATTTCAAGTATGGTGAGTAGATTTGATCAGTAGGCGGGTCCAGACATTTCAGGTCGGTCATTGAGCTAAAAGTCATCGCAATGCCCACTATTATATAAATATTCGAAAATTCTTGAGCCTTAGTGAAGGCCCAAAATGAAAATGCTTGAACCATCAGCAGACCAGGCACACAGAAGGAGGACAAAATTGCATAAGGACTGTTCGTTTGTTGCAGCAACCAATTCACAGTTTAATCCTTCTTAAGGAAAAGATGCATATGATCGAAAAGATACAGATAGCCGCTATAAAATGAGTTCATCTACTTGCTATTGTAATTAGATGTTGTTTTCTGACAGAGATGCTTTTTTTTTTGTGGTTCAATGCAATGCTAAAGTCTACCGCCTTTGAAAATTGAGCACCTTGATAGAAATGGCAAAAACGAATGCGAAGAGCACTGTGAATCCTATCATCATTGCGGCAATCACGTCCAAAAAATCGTGTCGGTAACCAAAGTAATCTCTCACATATTCTTCCACTGTTCCCCCAGTGTCCTCGAGCACGTTCTCTAAATCGCCGAATTGAGAGACCACCAATCCGTATAAAGTCCAAGAAGCCGGGTTCGCCCAGTAGTACCATCTCCACCAAATAGGTATCCTCTGTTAAATAGGAAGTCATGAGGATGTTCACAAATCAGGCATTACACTTGATGGTGAAAACAGAATCGGCAGAACAAGAAAATTGACGAGTTGCTATAGAACTTACAGTCCTCGGCACAATGAACCCCGAAAAGAGGTTCCATATGGCGTAGAATGCAAAGGAGACGATGGAAGCAATGTGATTGTTCGGGGTCATGCCCACGGCCATCATACCATAATATGTGAAATACAACAACGTGAAGCACATGAAGAACAGATGCCAGAAAAATTTCGCAAGGGTCCATTTGAATTCAATCATTGTGTAAACTATGATACCATACGATATAGCTTGTATGAGAACATAAGGGACTTCAATCAGAACCTACGAAACAAAAATTAATTGCATAAGCAACTTTCTAATATTGATTCATGCATAACACCATTTAGAATAAGCATACTCGGAATCATTTGGAAGTAATTTTACCTGTGCTAATGCGTATGGCAGGGCCGAGTACATTCCTGCAGCTTGCTCTCTATAGAAAACCGTTCTCTCCACTGCTACAACTGGTTGCACAGAAGCTGCATTTTGGACCCCAAGGAAGACAATAGCTACATACATAGATCCCATGGCATTGATCAAATCTTGACTTCGGGTCCTGCGAACCTAACATTAAGAAACACACAACTTCGAGAATGAATGAGGCAGATATTGACATTCTAAGCAGAACTTACGCTTTAGAGCCGAGGTCCCAGAACATAGTCCCAAGAATTAAGGCAATGAAGATGGTGAAGAGGAACCGAACAGCCGTGTACGACGAATTCCGCCAGTAAGACCAATGTTGCTTCCATAAGCAAGCCATTAATTGGGTGAAAGTTGAATGAGAATACTTAGTCGGGAAATGCAGGTCCTTAGAATTTGGAGGAGGTATGCTCAACTCTTCAATCAAAGCCTTGTTTCTCCTGAAAATCACAAAAATATGTTTTTCCACTGACATTTTACGGGTTAATGGCAAGACTAAAATGAACCTCGATCCATGCGGTGGACCTACCTGTACAAATCTGAGTTTTTGTATAGATCAGAAAAATCAACACCCAAAGCGAGTTCTTGTGCTGCGCTTGTAACTTCGAGCATCCAAGTTGCTGGATTATAGCCATCTTTGATTTTATTAACTCCTTGGATCCCCTTCATTTTGAAGATACCATGGTGATTCATGTAGCAAAAGAAAAGGACAACTGAAGCCAGACTATATAAGTGAAACAGTCTGTACCTCAAAATACTCTATTAGATGAGAAGAATGACGACCCAGAGGACCGACGTATATCTCCTGCCCCCCTTGTTTCAATAAGAAAAGCTGCAGAGCAAGTGAAAATGCAACAGCTTCCAAGTTTGAGTGCACTGCAAACAGATTTTTCGTATTTTGAATGTGTTGACACAACTCACCTCATCGAAAGCTTCAAATATATCAATGCTCGGTTGGTGAATTGTGCATACAACCGTTCTCCCTGTGTCCACTGTATTCCTGACTGTTCTCATGACAATAGCAGCAGCTCTTGCATCAAGCCCCGAGGTTGGCTCGTCCATGAAAATGATGGAGGGGTTTGCGACTAGTTCAACTGCAATGGTCAGCCTTTTGCGTTGCTCGGTGGATAGACCATCCACACCAGGCAAACCGACCAAGGCCTGTCTCAGCAGATTTAGCTCCATAAGCTCCATGACTTCCTCAACAAACAGCTACAACATTTTTGCCCATTAGAAATGATTTGAATTAGATTGATCCTCAATTAAACTATATAGCCAACAAAGCGGCAAGCACTTCTACAATTTATTTTGAGTTAAGAAAGCAATCCTGGTAGAAATATTTTGTGGTAGTAGATGCAAACCTTTCTGGTTTGGTTGTCCATGCCAGGAGGCAAACGCAGCCATGCCGAGTAAATTAAGGACTCGTAGATGGTGACATGAGGTGAATGGATGTCGTCTTGTTCACAATATCCAGAAATCCGAGCAAATGTGTCTTGATTCTTTGGATACCCAGAAATTGTCATGCTGCCTTTGATGTATCCTCCGATTTTTCTCCCAGCCAATACATCCATCAGAGTAGTTTTACCAGCACCGCTAACGCCCATTATAGCTGTAAGAACACCTGGCCTAAAAGCACCACTAACACCTTTCAAGAGTACCGATTTATCCTTGAGAGCACCTTGACTCTTCATTTCCTGTCAAGATAACAACAAACACAGCAATACTCCAGATGAACATTTGAGCTTTAACACTTATAATCTACTATGATGATGTATCGATAAATTATTATCTTCAAACTTTTCATAACTTAACACAATAACCTGTGGCATATCAACTGAATAAGTTATCTCGTCAAAAGTAATTGAGTGCTGCTCAAATGGGAGCACCATTCCACTTTTCCTATTGGTTGTAATGGCCATCTCGGGCCATGTAGGTGTAGACTCGGATAACCTTCCTACAAAACCCAATAAAAAAGATAGACAAAGAAGTAACATGAGTCCCTGATGGATCAAAGCCTTTTGTTCATCCCTTTGAGGTCTTAACTACTACT
The DNA here is from genome assembly GCA_016097595.1 of Eucalyptus pumila. Taxonomy (NCBI): domain Eukaryota; kingdom Viridiplantae; phylum Streptophyta; class Magnoliopsida; order Myrtales; family Myrtaceae; genus Eucalyptus; species Eucalyptus pumila. Next base: position 30,773,320 of record CM027853.1, read on the forward strand.
AAATGATAGAAAATGAAAAGAAACCAACTACTAGGACTTTATACCTAATCCATTTTTGAGACTGGAGCCTTGAGATTGCAACTGAATTGATCTTCCCATTCTATTAACGTTCTCGTTGCCCTGAGGATCATCTGATTTTACTGTCTGGGATCTGCCAAAGGCTGCATTATCACATGAAGCTTGAGTAGGTAAGCTCTTGTTGACCAAAACTTCAACATGAAGAAAAGCAAAGGTACGTACGGTTGAGAAGAGCAAGAGCCACTGAAAACCCAAAGTTGAAGAGGATGATGAACCCAAACAATGCCCCAACTCCTATCCAATACCAGTGTGCTTCAGTGAAGAACCCACGAGACTTCAAAATTTGAATTCCTAGGGATTCGTTTATACTTGAATTTGGGGGAATCTATTATAGGGAATAACATGAGGAACCGGTGAATTAGAGATTTATACCTATGAAAGGTCAAAATATTGACATTAAGCATCTACAGGACTTTACCTTATCCCAGTTCGATCCTAAAAGCTCGTTGACTACTATTGCATTCTGCGCATACATTAAAGGAGATATCCAAAAGCCCCAAACCCACCATTTCTTTATGTTCTCTACAATTTCAAAGAAATCATGATTAGTACTACTTATGAAATGCAAGATACAAAATAATAATAATAATAATAATAATAATAATAATAAATAAATAAATAAATAAATAAATAAATAAATAAATAAATAAATAAATAAAGGGGTAGAACTCAAGTATTTGTATGTGTGCGTTTGATTTGATTTTGGAGGAATGTTTTTGAGAAAATGCAAAGCACTTTGAATTAAATGAGGTTTTTGAAATACTAGTAATGTTTATTAAAGTGTATTCTAAAAACACATTGGAGAGCAACTTTGAAGTAAATGTTAATTGGTAAAAACTGTACTTTTTAAAGGAATTTTGCTTTTCTCTCCAAAGCACCCAAAAATTTTGCCAAATAATGTTTGCATTTGCCTAAGGAGCTTTGAGGCTCCAAAGGGAGTTGCAGATGCTGAAACAAACACACCTAATACCTTGAGAAAGAATAACTCCGCCCAATGCAAAGAGTGTGAGTAGCACAAACGACCCCAATGTATTGGCAACAATCAAGTTTCTCCCAAGAGCCGCGATCAATCGAAACAATCCAGAGGCCATCTGATTAACGGCCACAAGCAAAAGATATTGCTTGAACAACCTGTAACATAACGTAGATAGTAGAATGCCTCAACCAGGACAACGAGATAAGAGTTTCCATCTTACCACTAAAGAATAATCACAGTTCTTTTTACCTTCCAACATTTGGATCATATCCAATGACGTAGTAGGTGATGAATACCCAAATTGCAACCTCCACAAATGTGATAGGGATTTTTAGAATCCAGATTGGAAGAGCATATGCCCATGCCGGATAGAAGTGGAGGTCTCTTTGCTTGTAGAAAATTGGGAGCTTGGCAATGGTCATCGAAAGCTCCGCCATTCCATTGAACATGATCGTCATTACGGTGAAGAACAAGGCACCAATGTAAACTCCTCCATCAGTTACGGTATCCCGATGCATCTTAGTCCGTAAGAATAGGGTCATCGAAATAAATGCCATAATTGTGAGCTAATAACAAGTCATATCAGTGTATCAGACAATTCATGGTTAAAGCGAACTGAAAGAGCATGAAGTAGGCATTTACCTGAGCGATCTTGAAGATGTAGACAAACGAGTTCCTTTTCATAAGCAAATACTCTCTTGAAATACAAGCTTTCAGCAAATCCTTCGTTCCAACACCAAATCTTTTGGTAGTCAAAGCGGCTGGGTGGTTCTTGCTCTTATCAAATGGAGTGGAAAGTTCATCCCCGAGTTTTCTTCCCACATGAAATGACTGGAATGCCTCCGCAAATTCCCGAACCGTGATAAAAGTGTAGGGCTCATCTTTGCGTACCCAATATTGATATTGATCTTTTCTTGATGTTACCTATGGAAAGGTAGAAAAGTACTTTATTGCAATAGACTTCCTACGGATAATATCTTTTATCTCCTAAAAGTTGAAATAAAATTTGCATATTTTTCCATACTTCCTGCAAGAAATCAGCAACACCCTTCCTCTCAGGGCATTTGAATCCCATGGATTCGAAGAAATCTAGGACGAGTTCTTGTGGGCCCTGGTACACCATCTGACCATCGGATAGGAGAATAATGTCGTCAAACAAATCGTAAGTCTCCGGAGTTGGTTGGAGGAGAGAGATAACTGCCGTTCCATCAAGAGTATGAATAAATTGTTTTAGGGAGTTGACAATTTGGTATGTCGTCGAGCTATCGAGCCCAGTTGATATCTCATCCATGAAAAATACCTTGGCAGGCCCAACCAGCATCTCACCTAGAAATTACAAGTCAGAGAATTTAAAATTTTCATTGACTAAAAGTTTGATATGCTTCTAATTCTAACCTGTGGTCACACGCTTCCGTTCTCCTCCAGAAATACCCCTCAACATTTCATCTCCGATCATTGTATCAGCACATATTTCCAGCCCTAAAATCTGTGGAGAAAACATGTGCATTAAAGTTCTGCTACTTGTCAAGTGCCCGCATGATTTTGTGGTGATTCTTGTCATAGTTACCTTGAGGATATAATCAGTGACGACATTAGCCTCTTGACCTTCTGTCGCTGCTGCCTATGGGATTATACCCATTGCATTAGAAAAAACCAAACACCCCCATTGTTCTAAGAATTCAAAAACAAAGTAACTACTTGCTGGAGTCCGACTCAAAACCATTACTTCCTCATCAGTTTCTTCTTATGGATTACTTAATTCATTTACTTTCTTTAATTGAAAAACAAAAATCAACTCTAAGCTCTCCTTGTTTAATTACCTTAATGAAGATATCGATATCAGGATCTGGTTTTATATTTGCTGCTTTCTCTCTTCTTGACAACTCTGACAACATATCTGTTGATGCCGGCAAAAGAATTAGCATTTCTTATTTGAAAAAGAAAAATCGTCTAAGTCAAACTCAAATATGACTTTATAAAATATAAAAGTACCAAATCAAATTTGCTAACCATATCGTGATCCTACTCCTTGACATCTTGCAGAGAAGGCCAAAGTTTCTCTAACTGTCATTTCTCCTATGTGAAGATCATGTTGACTTATATAAGCCGCCGTTCTTTGAGGCACAAACTCATTCAAGACATGTCCATTGTAAGTTACCTTTCCTGTTGTCTAAGGAACAATATTCACTATTTCAATATAATCGGATGATATTTTGATGTATCTTATAAAATTTGAAAATCCACAAAAGAATGGCTTAAATTTGATAAAGCATGACTTGCATTTACCTTTAGTTTAGGATCAAGCTTGCCAGCCAAAGCTAACAAGAGTGTGGTCTTTCCTGAATCAGGTGGACCAAGAAGCAAAGTCATCCTGCAACATTGTCCATCCAAATGAGAATAAACTTGCCAAAAAAGAAAAGTAAAGCTAATTTTGTACCGTTTTAATCAATGGAAAAAGATGAATCCGAATTCAGTTCAATTTGATTTTGTTTTCATTGAAAGAACGGAAATATATTAATTCCAAATCAAATTTGAATTGGTAATCCAATCGACATTTTTAAACTTCTTTTCAACAAAGAATGTGACAATTTTTAGTTGGGACCTTTGATTAATTACAAGGCATGTAATGCATTTATAGAACATAGTGCCAAGCTCGGAGATGGAACCAAATCACATGTGCTAAAATAAAGTTCAATTCAGTTCAATTTGGAGGCTTGAAGAACTAATTTTTGAGGTGATTTAATTTGCTTACCTGCCAGGTTTGATGATCCCACTGACATCTTGAAGGACAGTCAAGTACTTCTTTCTACTGGGAAGTATGTGCATAAAATTCAAGAAGCCCTTGTAGAAAAGGGGAAAAAAGGGAAAGGTTAAACAAAGAAACCAATCAAAATATCCAATCAATTTTTATTTTATTTTTTGTCAAAAGAAATTTCCATTCATTAAGAAAATGATACATGATAGGAAATCCCAAAAGTCACAATATTAAGACACGCTTATGGAGTTCTAAAACAAACCCAAAACTAGAAATCAATGTGCATCATTAGAGCATGCTTGACAAAAATAATTACAGTCTCATCCTTCAAAAATAGATCTGTGATTGCATCCAAATGAAAAGATTAATGGCTAATCACCAAGTCACATAGCATGATCAGTGATAAGCACATGTTGGGATATCCATCCGTAGTTGCAAATTTGCCTTTCAGTGGTGGGCGCTTTGGTTCAGTGTCCTCAACACAATTACCGTACAGAGACAACGGAAACATGTTGAAGAAATTTAGATCTGATGCATATGAAAGTGAGTCCTATAGCCAATGCGAAGTGCCAAAGCTTTGAAGTTAAACATGTTGAATGAGCATAAATTTGACATCGAAGTTGCTATAAACACCATTGAAACTAGAGGTGGAATACTTATTCGTTAAAATTCCAAAATCTAGAATTAGATTGGAGAAAGCTCTTGAATATAAAATCGGGAGAGTAACAAAAGAAATAAAAGGAAAAACAACTTGGAGGAAATAGAGAGATTTAGGTCAAATCCCTCCCCTCTAGAATAGGAAGGGATGAATAAAGTTTGAGAGAGAGAGAGAGAGAGAGAGAGAGAGAGGGGGGGGGGGTGGAGGGTGGAAGAGAGGTGGTTGGGAGAGGAAATAAGTGAACATCCAACCAATTTACTAATTATCAAATTAGTTAGAAAACCAATATGATCTCGATTGCAAGTTATGGGACTTAAAAGTATGAGACTTGGACATGTGGTTTATATTTTATTGGGTTCCCCCACCTCAATAGCTAGCTTTGGCGCTATGGTTCTCCTAAAGTCAATATTGATTGATACAACAGCCATCTACCATCTCTCCCAATTGCAATCGAGCGGCAGTGGTGGTGACATCAATATTGCAGTGTTTCCTCATGACTTAAACAATTAGTACAAAAGCAGCCCTATTTGTGTGCCGAGATTGGGAGCATGGTTGATTGTTGTGATCCTAATTGCAAGGGATGGGACTCAAATCTCACATATATGATGTGGGGCTTTGATGCGTGATTTATATGATCTTGGGCTCTCTCCACACTTCAATAGCTAGAGAGCTAATGCCATATAAATCACATATTGAAGTCCATGATGAGGATCCAAGTTGTATACTTGAATTTGGATCCTTACAAAAATAGAGCCGCCCTTTTGGCTTTTAAGTTCCACTTTTAGATGGTTGCTAGCTTACCTCTAGGATACTAGTGCAAAAATTAATGACGGTGGGCAACGCTTTGCTTCCTTCATGAGCCTCTGCCTCCACGTTCAAATGCTCAAATCTGACTTCAATTGTAGGAAGTTCAATTCCAACTCTGCAACCAGATTCACCAAAACCAGTTACTCAAACATAAAATATATAAATAAAAAATGGGTAAAAGCCACAAAAAAAAAAAACCCCAATTTTACTTACTGTAATATATTTATCCCAAACTTATTTTGTGATACAAAAAACCCAAAATTTGCATCCATGTGATACATTTATTTCAAATTTATATAGTGTCATGCATTTACCTTAAATTTATTTTTTGTGAAACTAAAAATCTCAAACTTTTTTTCGATGACACCGAAAGACCACAAATTTATATCCGTGTGACAAATATACCTAAAAAAATTTGGAGCTTTTGGTATAACAAAAAAAAGTTTGAGTAAATGTGTTACACAAGTAAAAATTTTAACTTTTTGGCGTCACAAATTTTTTTTGATAAATGCATCACACAAGTAAAAGTTTGAAATTTTTTATATCATATAAAAAAAAGTTGCGATAAATATATTATAATGGATAAATTTTATGACTTTTTATATTATAAAAAGGATTTTAAGATAAATGTACCACCCGCTCAAAGGTTGTGGTTTTTTTTTTTTTTTAATAATCTTAGAACCCTTGTACAGCTGGTAATCGGCAAGGTAAATTAGGGGCAAAGCTAGCTCATGATCCACCATTAGGGCTCCACACTTAAGAATCTCTAACGATAGTGCCGAGATTCGAACTCTCCCCTTTCGGATGAGAGTGAGAGCGCGAAGCCAATGCTGCCGCTGCGGGTGGTGCTGACAAAGGTTGTTTTTATAGCTTCTTCTCGTTAAAAATTACATCCTGAAAGTACTGGGAAAACCTTCTCGGGAAAAAGACAAAACATGAATGGGCCATGAAGGCACAATTCCCACAATCCTGGACGAGAAAATTTCCACTGACAAGAGGTGGTCTGACATGATAAGGATTTTCCTGGGTAGAGATATGTCTCGGAAGTCGGAACCAAACTCTATGCCGAGGCGTGGCAAAGTTGGTAAACAGAGGTTTCAGAAACAGAGCAAACAGAGACGGTACCTATCAATGCGGTTCCTGAGCTTCAGCAAGAAGCTCTCGTTGTCCTCCTCAGCGACCCTCACTAACCTCTCAATCAATCTCTTCCTCTCATGAAAGCCCAGGTTCCGGATGTCGATCTCATTAGCACCGCCGCCGGCTGTCAGAATCCCTTTCCGGAGGCGCTCGAAGGTGGGGAGTTTCTGGAGAGCAGCCCACCTGAGAGATTCTTCGTCGTCCCCGTCGCACGAAGACCTCGAGAGCACGTCCATCGTCGTCGCACGGTTCTTCTGCATGGTGGAGCTGGTCGCGCGCAGGCTGTTGCTCGCTCTGTATGTATCTCCTCCTTCTCCTTCCATGGATGATGAGGGTGTCTGTTGACGCGTTGCTCTTGCTCTGTTTTCGAAACACAAGAAGTAGTGACAGCGTTTCGTGTTCTGTTTAGTGTTTAATGCCGATGTGGGCTTGTGTAATTACGTACGAATTGCTGCTATGTCGAGCTCATAGGTTTCGAGCATCGTGGGCCTAAGTAGGAGAGAGACAGAGGAGACGAGGCGTGAATTCAGTTTTGACCAATGGACAAACGCGCATTAAATGTTTCCAGGGCGGACGTCCTTGTGAGAGAGTCCATGTTGGCTGAATTTCATCCGCATTATACTCATGCTGCCGACGTTTGCCAAACTTTGCCCATACATTCCACGTGGGGATTCGCATTTTATTTGCATCACACAATCGTGTCACATTATTGGCCACATCAACTGAAATTAATTGGATTCAGTGTCAAGGAACTTGATTAAAATACTAGTGAAAGTAAAAGGATTTGAATAAACAAGATAAAATTACAAGAACTTAATTAGAGAAAATGTGAGAGTATAGAGAACAAAAGGCAACATCGTTTTTTTTTTTTTTTTTTTTTTGAAAAAGACAGAATAAATTTGTAGGGATCCTAGAGATAATTGCAAAGTTATCTCCGTTATAATATTTGTTGATATATAAATTTTGGCATCCGATTTCGTAATTTATTACATAGAAAATTAGTGATCCACCTCAATCCTAACAAAATAAAATAATTGCATATAGATCAACCCATTAATTACATTTGCATTGGATTGATGATGCATGTTAAATGGATTTGAGTTTAATTAAGCCTGTGATGTGAAGAATTAGACTGAGCCCGTAGAAGCATAAAATTCAAGCCCAATGAACTCCCCACATGGCTGAAAATTGCATGTGCCGCATGTGGAAAATCGGATAGCTATATTATGCAACTGTCATTAGAATTCAGCCATAAAATGAAAATGTGAAGGGAAATCTTGGGCACATATAATCGGCCAGGAGCAGAATAAAAGAACGTTCACGTGCTTGAAGCGAGAAGGATCAAAGACAGGCGGAGAGGGCAAGAATAGAATTTGAATATGAGGTATTATATTACGTGGGGACATATATTTGATCTCGTTATTTGAGCAGTTTATTCTTTTGATAATATTTACCGTTCATAAGGAAGGAAGGTCCACAAGTTTGTCCCTTTCAATTTCTTTATACAAAAGGAAAGGATATATTGCTTGTCTTAAAACAAGGAAGTGCATGCGGTGAAGGAAGATTCCGCGCGTCCGTAGGCGTGAGCGGGAAGGAAAAAACAAAGTGAAGAAAAGGACAAAAATATAACATTTCAAGCATCCAGAAGAGGAAATAAAATCTGCTTTCTTTCCTTGATGGTTCAAGCCCTCTCCCCAAAAGGGACCTCAGACGAGGGAAGGGAGACTCTTTGGGAGCGACACAGTTCACTGACACGCAAAGAAAATAGAAATAAAAAGAGAGAGGGAGGGGTCTTCTTCTTCCTCGACACAGTCGACAGACCACGACCGAGCTCTTCTAACTCCACGGCCCAACACTACTTTCTGTCTGAGGCGTTTCTTCTGTTGATGATCTGGTGGCGCCCCAGACAACGAGAAGCCGTCGTTCCCGGTCCTTGTTGCCTCCTGCCGCCACGACGAGCGGCTTACCAATGTTTCGCACGATGTCGCCACTGTTTTCCTGTCTAAATTGCGACAGCTTGGTGACTCTGCTGTGACTTAATAAATTCACAGTGAACATAGGCAAATTTTCTCTTTAAAAAGAAAAATGATTTCCTCTTCTAGATAGGGGTTTAGGGATTTTTATGGTGTTTCCCTTGGTGGGCCTGCCAAGCTACTTTCAAAAGAGCTCCAAAGTCTAAGAACACAGCTAACCAGAAAAAAAAAAAAAAAAAAAAAAACCTTTTATGTACATCTAATTTTATGGCAATTATAATATTTTTTTATTAGAATTAATGAGATTATACCTTAGCATATTTGAAGGGGCACAAATACTGTATTATATATAAAATTCGCTTCTGATCTCTTTGTCCTATGTCGTACATACATATATTTCTATTGATTTTCTCGTGTAGAATTTTACAATCTCATAACCTAAAACTAAAAGCACGGAATTTTTGCGCATGCCGAGGAAATTCAAGAAGTGTTATTATAAACATTAAAGAAAAAAAAAAAACCTTTGGGTAAAGAGGTCTCCGTTAGAGAAAATAAATAAAAAGCTATTGACGAAATCATGTCATAGAGAATATGATGGACGTGTGTGACCTAAAAAAGAAGAGGGACAAGTGTCGATCAAAGAATTAGCAAAATTCCATTTTAACTATTTTGAGTAGATCTGATCAACAGGCAGATTCGGATATGTCGGGTCGGGCACTGGGCTAAAAGTCATCGCCATGCCTACCATTATATTAATATATGAAAATTTTTGGGCCAAAGTGGAGGCCGAAGAATAAATATGCTTGAACCATCTGCTTGTTTGTTGCAGCAACTAATTCACAGTTTAATCCTTCTTCAAGACAAAGACCCATATGATTGAAAAGATGCAGACATTTGCTAGAAAAGCAAAAGAGCTCATCCACTTGCTATCGTAATTAGATGCCATTTTCTGACTGAAGCACGCTTATTTTGCGGATCATCTACTTGCTATTGTCATTAGATGTCGTTTTCGGACAAAAACAAACTTATTCTGCTGGTCAATCCGACGCTGAAGTCTTTCGCCTTTGGAAATTGAGCATCTTGATAGAAATGGCAAAAGTGAATGCGAAGAGCACCGTGAATCCTATCATTTCCACGGCGATCATGCCTAGGAAATCGTGTTGGTAACCAAAGTGACCTCTCCCGTATTCTTTCACTATGCTCCCATTATCCTCGAGCCTGTTCTTTAAATAGCCAAACTGAGAGACCACCCATCCCTATAAAGTCCAAGAAACTAGGCATGCCCAATAATACCATATCCACTAGATAGGTATCCTCTGTTAAATAGGAAGTCACAAGGATGTTCACAAATCGGGCATTACTCAAGATGTTGAAAACAGAATCAGCAATAACATGAAAATCGACGGGTTGCTATAAAACTTGCAGTCCTTGGCATGAGGAACCCCAAAAAGAGGTTCTGTATGACGTAGAATGTAGAGGAGACAATGGAAGCAATGTGGTGTTTTGGGGTCATGCCCACTGCCATCATACCATAGTATGGGAAATACAATAATGTGAAGCACATGAAGAACAAATACCAGAAAAATTTCGCATTGGTCCATTTGAATTTAGTTATTGCATAAACTATGATACCATATGATATAGGTTGCACGAGAACGTAACGGACTTCACTCAGAACCTACGAAATAAAAGTTGATTACATAAGCAACTTTCCATTATTGATTCATGCACAACACTATTTAGAATAAGCGTACTCGGAATCATTTCGGAGCATTTTTATATGCTAATGCGTATGGCAAGGCCGAGTACATCCCTGCAGCTTGCTCTCTATAGAAAACCGTTCTCTCCATTGCCACAGCTGGCTACAAAGAAGCTGCATTTTGGACCCAAGGAAGACAACAGCCGCATACATGGATTCCATTGCATTGATTAAATCTTGACTTCAGGTCCTGCAAACCTAACATTCAGAAACCCGTAACTTCGAGAATGAATGAGGGCAGATATTGACATTCTAAGCAGGACTTATGTTTAGAGTTGAGGTCCAAGAACATACTCCTAAACATTAAGGTAATGAAGATGGTGAAGAGGAACCGAACAGCCGTGTATACGGCGAATTCCGCCAGTAAGACCAATGTTGCTTCCATAAGCAAGCCATCAACTGGGTGAAAGTTGACTGAGAATACTTAGTCGGGAAATAGAGGTCCTTCGAATTTGGAGGAGGTATGCTCAACTCTTCAATCAAAGCCTTGTTTCTCCTGAAAATCACAAGAAAATGTGTTTTCCCATCGACATCTTACAGGTTAATGGCAAGACTTAAAGATGGACCTTAATATATACGATGAACCCACCTGTACAAATCTGAGTTCTTGTATAGATCAGAAAAATCGACACCTAAAGCGAGTTCTTGTGCTGGGCTTGTAACTTCAAGCATCCAAGTTGCTGGATTATAGCCATCTTTGATTTTACTAACTCCTTGGATTCCCTTCATTTTGAAGATACCATGGTGATTCAAGTAGCAAAAGAAAAGTACAAATAAGCCGGACTATATAAGTGAAACAGTTTGGACCTCAAAATACTCAATAAGATGAGAAGAATGAAGAACCAGAGGACCGACATACATCTCCGGCCCCCTCGCTTCATTAAGAAAAGCTGCAGAACAAGTAAAAATGCAATCGCTTCTAAGTTTGAGTGCGCTCAAAACAGATTTCGTATTTTGAATTTGTTGACATAACTCACCTCATTGAAAGTTTCAAATATATCAATGCTCGGTTGATGAATTGTGCATACGACCATTGTCCCGGTGTCCATTGTATTCCTAACTGTTCTCATGACAATAGCAGCAGCTCTTGCATCAAGCACTGAGGTTAGTTCGTCCATGAAAATGATGGTGGGGTTTGCGACTAGTTCAATCGTAATGGTTAGCCTTTTGCATTGCTCGGTGGATAGTCCATCCACACCAAACCGACCAAGGCTTGTCTCAGCGGAGTTAGCTCCACAAGCTCCATGACTTCCTCAACAAGCAGCTACAACATTTTTGTCCATTAGAAATTATTTAAATTAGATTGATCCTCAGTTAGACTACATAACCAACAAAGCAGCAAGCACTTCCATAATTTTTTTTTGAGTTAAGAAGGCAATCCTGGTAGAAATATATTGTGGTAGTAGATGCAAACCTTTTTGGTTTGGTCGTCCACGACAGGAGGCAAACGCAGTCATGTCGAGTAAATTAACGACTCGTAGACAGTAACATGAGGTGAATGGATGCCGTTTTATTCACAATATCCGGAAATCCGAGCAAATGTATCTTGACTCTCTGGATACGCATAAATTGTTATGTTGCCCTTGATGTATCCTTCGGTTTTTCTCCCAGCCAACACATCCATCAGCATAGTTTTTACCGGTAACGCTAATGCCCATTAGAGTTGTAAGAACACCTGGTCTAAAATCACCACTCACACGTTTCGAAAGCACCAATTTATCCTCGAGAGCACCTCAATTCTTCATTTCCTGCCTAGATAACAACAAACACTTAGTTATACTTCGGATCAACATTTCAGTTTTAACACTTATGATCTACCATGATGATGTATTGATAAAGTATTATCTTCAAACTTTGCATAACTTAACATAGTTACCTGTGTTATATCAACCGAATAAGTTATGTTGTCAAAAGTAATTGAATGCTGCTCAAATGGAAGCACCGTTCTTCTTTGTCTATTGGTGGCAATGGTTGTCTCAAATCGTGTAGGTGTACACTCAAATGACCTCTCTACAATAGAAAAGATAGGCAAAGAAGTAACATTATTATGTCATGGTCTGTGAATCCTCCCGTACTCGTGGACCTTTAGGAGTGAAGCTTGGAGTTATCGAGTGAAGAGTGAGGAGGCATAGGGGATAAACACAACTGGTCCATGGGAATGGCGTTAGGATGGTTGGTGCTAGGAGTTCTAGGATTGAATGATTATATCACTTAGGGACTTTGAAGGTGGGGTTAGCCTCCCATGCACAAATTGGTTGGGAACCGATGCTGTTCTCCTGACGAGGTCAGGGTAGGCCGAAACCAGTTGTTAAGCCTAACGAGAGCTGCTGTCTCGCTCAATGGACTAGACGTGATGTGGACATCAAGCCATATCAAAGAGATGGTGCTAAGGACCCATTGTCTATTTCTATTGGTTCGATTACTCGAGTGCAGGCCAAGCAATTCAAGCAAGCTGTTGGCGTCATGGTTCGTGATTTTCGGCATGGAGATGACCTTGGATCAAATCTTGAAAAATCTTGAAAATCATGGTGCAACTTGATTATTTGGTCACCAAATATTTGACCAAGTCAATATATATATCTTCTTGTTTAGGTATATTCTAGAATATGATGCATTAGATTTCTAGGGTTGGTTTGAGGGTTTGTGTGGTGGCTAGAAGGCCTATATTAAAAAGTCACTGAATTTCTTTGGGGGATATATTTTTTTCGAGGAAAAAAGTCTTGACCTTGTCAAGGTTCCCTTGTGACGGTCGATTCGACTTATCGAGTGAGATAACGAATTCTTTCGCTCGTGGCGTTTATAATGTTGGTTTGTTGACACGCATTCGTCAACAAGTCACGTTCATACCGAGGTTACCAATCACAGGTTTGATTGGAGGTCGAGGTTCGCAATTCGCATCATCCGGGCCTTCGTAGAACGATCTTTCCGCAACGATTCACTTCAAGACACCCAAGCAAAGCTGGATGTGGTACGATCTCATATAAAAAGGGTATTTGCTGTATTGTTCAGTGGAACAATTATAGAAGAAAGGCTAGCCTAGCGAGTTTCGCTTGTGAGGTGCCGCACGGGTTGATTCGCGGCCAAGGAATCTATCGACTAGTGACAAATGGTATCAGAGCAGGGATCCCTCCAGTAGGTGAGTAATTCGAGGAAAAACCTGTGGTCTTCCCAATCCTATGGGGGCGAAGAGTGATTGCCAGAGCCAGGGGGCTCGGACAACGTGTGGCTCTCGTCGAGCTTCTAGGATGGCAATGGGGGTATAGGAAGGAACCGAATTTCTTGCTGAATGAGGATAATGTTCTTGGATCAATAAGCGAATCTTAAGAAGAGGTTTGCGATCATGTTTCCACCAAGGGGACCCTTTGTTGGCTTGCTGAGATCAGGAGAAGCTTAGAAGACAAAAAGAAGGTGCTGCCATAGGTGCGGTTGACTAGGGGTGCCACACTTGTTGGGAAGCACAAGAGAGTTGACCAAGTGCTGGATTTTTCGACACATATTGACCGAGTGCTGAAGAGTATTGGAGAGTGTTGAACACATAACAGAGGATACGTGGACCCCTCGAGTGCCATAACTTGGCACATGGGAACACTTAAGTGCCATAACTTACGAAAGTGACACTTGAGTGCCAAATTGGAGAGAAAATGATCACTTAAGTGCCACTCCGGCCAAAATCCGGCCAAAATCCGGCCAAAACGTTGACGTATCAATTTTCCGGTGAAGCGTACACACTAATGTGGCCAAATAATGTAAAAACAACATCATTTTGGGTTGACGTGGTAAAAAAAAAATATAAAAATTAATTAATTAAATTTAAAATTAAATTTAGTTAATTTATTTAAAAATAATAATTTTAATATTAAAAAATTTAAAAAGAAAGAAAAAGGGGGGGAGGCGAATGAGGGTCGACCGGCGGCAGGGTTGCAGCCCTCACCTAGATCCAGCGAGGGTTGGTGGTCCTTGGCCCAGCCGAGTGAGGGCCGCCAACCCTCGCCGGATCTGGGCGAGGGCTCATGCACCCTCGCTGTCGGTCGGCCGAGGTTGTTGGCCCCTCCGTCGCCGGCCCTTCCCGTCGATGGCGGGGAGGCGGCGGCGACGATAGCCAAGGGCTTAAAACGATGCCGTTTTTACATTATTTGGCCACGTCAACATGCAAAATGACATCATTTTGCACTCACTTTGCCGAAATTGACACGTCAGCGTTTTGGCGGGACTTTGACCGAAGTGACACTTAAGTGATTCGTTTTTTTTCAAATGTGGCACTTAAGTGTCGCTTTCGTAAGTTATGGCACTTAAATATCCCTTTGTGCCAAGTTATGGTACTTGAAGCATTTTTCTGCCCATAACAGAGTGTTCGATACGACATGAAGGCTCCCGAAAAGTATTAGTGCTTTCTAGGTCACAAGTATACTATGAAAGAATTAAGTTTTGCATTTACATAGTTATACAAAGCTATTAAAAAGAGTTCACAAGCATCAAGTATAGTTCTTTTTTGTTAGTTTTCATTGTCTATCTGAAATAACTTTTCCAAGATTCTTTCTAAATTTGCTAGCAGGCTGCTAATATCCCCCTCAAAGATCATATGTTGTTGAAAAGGCACCGTTATTCATGGAGAATAACGGTGTGGTCAGCCTAGCGTTGTCCTATATTATTCTCTTGTGTGGCTCTTTCACAAAAAGTTGATGTGTGGCCAATAGTGAAATCCTTTTGTGCGACCATAAAGAAGGAAAGTCAAACCTTAATTGGTAACTTTCTTTATGTAATCAAATATTTTTTGGATAAGACTAAATAATTGGACTTGAGCAAATTTCTAAAAGGTTTCATTTTAACTTTGTGACGTAAACTCCAAAGTATTCCCTTCTGGACAAGGAAAAGAGATATCTTGGTCTCTATGTTGAAACTCCTCTTCATCCTCTACGTTCATCAACTCCATCTTCATGATTGCATACTTCAAGACTAACTCAGACTCATCCTGGGACAATTTTTTGGTGCACTTTAGGAGTCCCTTGCACTTGTTTTTGTCGTCAATGTCATCACTTTCGTGTTATTGTTGGTCCGGAATTTCTCACTTTTCATGACGAATTAGATCCCGTAATTGTGGGTCTATGACTGATCGTTTTACCTAAGATACACTTGATGAAAAGTGGATAGGAATGAAGAAGCTTTTGCACCAAAAGCTTGAGAGCGAAGAGGACCAAGAGAGTAAAGAGAGAGTTATTGATGAAGGGGACACTAAAAAAAGGCCCCACTTAGGACACCTGTCAATCACTTAAGGGATAGGCTCATGGTCTATATGACAGGTGTTGATACCGGATTTTTAATTGATGCGTTACAAAAGGTAAAATCTTGAGATTAGGGCTTTCAACTACGACAAAACTTGTTTCTTGATCAAAAATGTCATTTTTCATTATTTTTTTCATTGGCTCTTCATTTATAAATAATTTTCTAGCCATTTTCATTAAAAAGTCAAAAGTTGACTTTTGAGTTGAAATTTTGATCAACTACTTAATTAAAAGTCAACCCAAGGTCAAAATTTAGCTTTTTGCTGAAAAAATTTCCAGTTGGTCATAATTTCACTTTAACCACTATAGTTTTCCCAAAAAAAAAAAACAAAGTTTGATCATAAAATTAACCCTTTAATGATAAGTTACTAGTCAACTCTTTGACCAAAATTTTTTTTAAAAAAAAAATGTAAAAACTCAAAAATCATCTTATTTTAGCTTCAATGTGACTTTGGTATTGTAAATTTTACAAAAAAAAAAAAAAATTAAGAATCTCATTTTTTGAATCTTTCATAGTTAGATTCAAAATCAATCAATAATAAAATTACTTTCTTTCTAGTTGTATTTTGACTTTAACTTCTTTTACAACATTTGAACTAGAGGCCATTTCAAGATCATTTGTCAATCATTTTAGTGACCAAATAGGTTTTTCAAGCAAGAGGGACTGGAGGCATTCAAGTGAGGGAGACGGCTGATACCATTGTTGCTAAAAGCAAGCTTATAGAGGGTAATAGAGGAGAGAGATGAAAAGAAAAATGCCAATATTTTCTCTTCTTCTTTATTGAATAGTAGCCAAAAAAGTCCACATGGATTGATTTTTTAAAAATGCCAAGTCACCTTAAATTTTTAATTATAAAAGTCATGTAATTTTTTGGCCAAAATTTCTTGCTAGAGGCACTTAACTAATCGTTTTTTCTTCACTTTGGCACTAAAGTAAGCGCCATACACAATTTGCGACACTTCTAATATCCTTCTCCCAATCTCTAGGTATCCAAAATTCTACGCTCATGCTCTTGCATTAATAAAAAAAAACAATAACAATAACAATATGTTATATGCTAATAGATAGACAAATGGGCAATTCAATTGAGTCCACTTAACTCTCATTTTATACCATGATTCTATTATAGATTCAGACTTTTTATTAATCTTTCTCATGTCTCTCTAGAAGCTTGTTTGGTCTAACTGTAGCTAAACTATAACTATGTTATGTTGTAACTATTTTATGAAGTGTCGTAACTTTTTTGTTTGGTAATACATATTTTATAATTAAAATACCCCAAAACTGTGTGAAACAGCTTCTCAAAAGTTATTATAGCTTTGCTTGTACGACAATCATGAGGTACTCGCCAAATACCTTGTGAAATCTAAAGCCCCAATTTTCATAATCGAAACTGATGGAGGGTTCGAGTGCATTTCCAACAACCCAAAGGCTACGTTTGGTCGTCCGGATTTCTAATCGAGATAGGATTGGATAGGATAGGATGAAATCCTAGGATTTTTTTATATCCTGTCCAGTGTTTGATGAATCACGAATCATTAAAGTCGGATATGAACATTTTTTTTTTATATAAACGACATCATTATAAATGAACCTAAATGTTCATAAATGAAGATGGTGAAAATATCTCGTAACACTATTCCTTAATTTATTTATTATTTATTATTTATTTTATTTTTCCTCTTTTTTTATATTATTTCCATTATTATTTCTTTTTTCCCTTTCATCATTCTTTAATAAAAATTTATCAAATAGTAAATTGTACTAACATATTTAAAATACAAAAATACCTAAAATATATAATAAATATAAATATTTAATTTATAGATTGAATGTTTATTATAAAATAGAATTAAAATAAGATTAATTAAAAATAATTTTATTTTTATTTTTATTTTCTTAAATTAGAATTCAAATATTATTTATATTGAAATATAATTTCAATTTTGTTAATTTAATAAATTTGTTATTCAAGAAAAATAACTTTCCTATTAGGGACGTTAGAAATCCTATCCACCTTTATCCCACCTCCCCCATGGGATAATTTTATCCTGTCTATATCCCCCTTATATCCGACTTTATCCTATCCCGAGTGGGCACCAAATGTAGGATATGATAAATTATATCCTATCCCGAATTTTATCCCGACTACCAAACGTAGCCAAAATGTATATGAAGAGAGAAAAATCCATTGTCCTTTGGCTAATATATATGAAGAGAGAAAAATCACGCATGAGAAGTTGTGAAACGTAGTTTGTTTGAATATGTTTCCTAATCGTATTGTGGTGTCAATGCAGATAAATATGGATTTGTTCTTAATAAATAAACTAGTGGACCTATTCGGGTACTGTACTTGATTGGAACTCAAGTGGGTCCACGAATCGGTAGGATAGTTCCCAGTTATGGATTCTAGGGTGGGAAACGGCCCATCCTAAAATCGATCACCCCACTATTAATACTACATAATATGTCACACATTTTAGATCTCTTTCTTGTATATACATGTATTGCTATTAGTTTTCTCTTATGTAGAACTCAATTGTCTCGTAACATGAAAACATGAGATTTTTACGCATGCTGATGAATTCAAACAAAGGTGTTATTAAAAAAAAAAAAAAAAAACTATGGTAAAGAGGACATATATTCTATTAGTGAAAAGAAAAAAAATAATTGAAGAAATCATATCATATAGAAAAAGAGGGATGCGTGTGGTCTAAAAATAATAAGAGTGACACGTGTCAATTAAAGAATTAGTAAAATTTTGTTTTGAGTGCTGTGAGTAGATCTGGTCAATAGGAAGATTTGGATATGGCAGGTCAAGCACTGGGCTAAAAGTCTCACCATGCCCACTATTAAGGGCCTGCATGGTAATGTTTCTATTTCTTCTTATTTTGTAACACCAAACTCATTTTTCTATTCCCTGAGATAGAAAAGTGGCTGGAGAATAGATTTAGAACAGAAATAAGAAAAAAAAAAAAAGTAACTTCTTGTTCCTAGGAACAATTTCTAGAAATAAGTCATTTTTTTTCTTTTCTATTTTTCTTTTGTTTTTCTTCCTTGTTGTGGCCACTGCCAGCTGCCTACCAACCACTAGCCACCTCCGGCCGCCCGTGGCCATCGTCAACCAACCGTTGGCAACCAACCGTCGCCGATTGTTGCCAACGCTGACCTTCGGCGTTGCCCGATTGCTAGGGACGGTTATCACCGCCCATAACCCACTAGCCAACAATCGCCACCAACTGCCGTCATCGCCGCTTGACCGCCGTCGCCGTCACCCAACCGTCGACAGCCTATCGCTGCCGTCAACCACCGCCCGCCGCCACATGACCACTGCCTACAACCACAGGACCACAGACCATCATTGCCAATCGCCAGGCAAATGGGTGGCCGTGGGAAGGGGCGGCAACCGATGGGCTGTGAACGATGGTCCTGTGGCAATCCTACGGTGGCAGGCGACGGTCATGTGAAATCATGAATTTCAAGTTCTATTTTCAATTTAATGAGTTAGGCTTTTCATTGACGTACCTATAATGTCATTCTCTAAGTTAATCACTCATGAGATAATTAGACTATCGGGGGAAGCCAATAAGGGATTTTAACATAATATACTTAAGAATTTGACAAATAATCGACTGCTCGACTGTGCTCATCTGCAAGGGTCATTACGGCACCGTCAAAATCGATCAGAGATCATAGATAGGTCGATTTAAATGAGATATGTGATTAATGTGTGAGTGATTCCACCTAATTACAAAATTTCTGTCGAACGGCACTAGACCGATTCCTCTATCATTTCTGTACCATGTGCGTATTTGAAATCTCAAGATTTTCACGACAACTGAGAGTCACCAATGTGTCGAAGATGTACAATATGGCTCGAAAATAATCGACCATGGGTCAATTGCACTAGAAATTCCTAAAAACTACCCAATATGTTAGGTCACGCTAAAATCGCGCCAGATTGAAATTAACTATAAATTTGAACTTGATTTTAAAAATTGAAAGTTCTATTATGTCACGATTTATTTTAGGAACATCAACTCATCCTTTGAAGAATTTTCAATGAGTTCAAGATTTTTATGGAAAATCAATTCGAACGATTAAGAAAATGACGAAAATTCGGATGGGCCAAATTGTAGGGATTTTTGGCCTCCTTACCAAGCTATTTGGCGAAGGGGACTTGCATAAATTGTATGGACTTCTTCTTCATCAAAATTGGACCTCAAATTGGAGAGATTGTGGATGAAATTGAAGTCCAAATTGAGTAAATTTAGAGCTAGGCGTGGGGGTGCAACATTTGGTACCAAATTGTTTATTTGAGGAATTAAAAATACAAGAAAGTAATAGGGGGACCAAGCAATTAATTAAGGGGATATTTTTCTTTGACTTTCCCTCACCCGCAGCTTCTCTAGCAAGCCTTGCCAGCTGCTTCTCTCCTTCGGTCTCTCTCTCGTGCACGCCATCTTCATCGACTTCCCCCTCCGCAACTTTTGTTTTATTTTTAGTCTCTGCACATTCCTCTGCAGCCCACGCTCTCTATTACCCCTCACCAAACTCCCCTCAACCTCTGCCAAATTGCCAGCGCTAGCTCTATTCAGCCCACGATCAAATTTTCCTCCTACAACAGCTCTTCCACTGAATTTCCCCCTCTCTGCCGCGCCAGCTCATCCCAGCATCTGCTCCCCCATCGATCGTCCCTCTCCACCGACCCTCTATTTCTCTTTTGCACTACCCCACTGCCAACGTTCATCCCACCACTATTTCTCTTCATCCACTGCCCCGCCCGCGAGAAGTCTCACCGAGTCAAACTCTGGCAGAATTCTCCCCGGTGTTGACTCGCAAGCCCTATCGAAGTAGCTCCTCTCCTTCGTCCATCTTCATTTCACTATCCGTAGCCCTCAGAGTAGCTCCGTTCCAGCGACGTTCCTCGAGCCCAACAGCCCACAAGCTCAGCTTGCGCATCTCAGCCCATCTTCAGCCGCGTGCAGCCTGCTTCAGCCCAGTTTTGTTCTTGCTTGATTCAAGAACGAATCTCAGTTAGGCTGAGATTTGTTGGATCATTTTCGAGTCCTCCCAAGCCTTCGTTGGCTCCGCTGCAAGCCCAAGTTTCAGCTACCATCGCGGTACCATCGCGTCGTCGTTGCGGTGAACTGGTTTTCACGCTAAACTAGTGAGTTTATGCACTAAATTCTACTTATGATGCTAATGACGTTTAAAGAGTGTTTAGTTTAAGTTAATTAGGGATTATGATGTTAGTTAGATTAGATTAGTGATTTAATTAGTTAATTATGCATGTTAGGTGGTTAGAGTAGCATAATTAAAGACTAGATAAGTTGTATTATTTATCTAGATTGGTTTAGGAATTTTTCGTACTAGTTTCAATATTTAATTAGGTTTTTCTGGCCTAAGTTAGTATTTTTAGTATTTAAATTGAATTATTTAATTAATTTTGATAATTATTTAATTATTTATTATTTTTCGGAAATTCAACTGGGATAACTAATGATCAGAATTCTGTGCTAATTGCAATGGTGTGTTCAATTTATGCAATTGAATATTAATTTGTGTAATTGAGTGCTGATTGGAATTTTGATTAATTATTCCAAAATTTGTAGATTTTGATATTTATTCAAAAAATCACGGGTGTCGAGTTTTAACACCGAAAATAGTTTTATATACTATATAAAACAATGAGATTTTAAATTATGGAATATCAATTTTTTTGGTTCGATTTAACCGTGTACCCACACACGACTATTTTACCATGTATTTCTAATACGAAGAAAATATGCAAGGTTCACCATTTTAATTGAGGTATTTGAGTGCAATGCACGATATCTAAGGCCGAGATTGAATGGTCATGTGTTGGTTAAGAGAAACCCTCTCAAGCTGTTAAATTGGACGTTACCCCTATATAGGACACCCCTAGACAACGGAAGCCGATCGTAGTAGATTCTGGATCCTTGCTCCTTCGAGAAAGCCGTTTGATAGAGACCTACCCATGCTCAATGGGGTGAGACGATGCCTAGCAACGCCAGAAGACAGCCGAACAGAGAGTAGGCCGTGTTATATGCCGAGATAAAAAACTAGGAACACATGATTAATTGAGTTAAATGTGTCGGATTATGGGACAAAATTGTGTGACACGATATGAGATGTGTCATAATAATTTAGCCCTATAATTATGACCTCTATGCTTGTTTGAATTTCGAGTGTGGCATTCCAGTTAATTGAGTTTGATTGCTACTCATGCTTTCATGATGTCTGTGATAAGTCTTTGTGGTTGTGTGATTGTGTGGTTAGGACACCTCTGAGCATATTACCCTCCTAATCGGGGTTTAGAGCGTGAACTTGCTGAGATTTATATCTCACCCCATCGTGAAGCGCATTTCTTTCAAGGCCGTAGAGTGGAGGATCTAGAACCAAGTTGAGAGGATCCAAGGTGTAGGTCAGATAGGACAACCTCTTTTTAAGAACTAGTCTTTTGAAGTATTTTGTTATAAACTTTTGTACATAACTCAGTGTGTTTATAAAAACATGTTTTGTTTGTGAATCTATTATCCTACTTTTCCATCCCGAGATGGTTACTATCAGAGGATTTATTATTCTCGCTTCTGTATGTGCAATAAAATGAAAGGATTCGCAACTCATCCTAGGAAGTCACAAAATTTTATCGACAACCGAGGGATGGACACGCACTCGAGGATCAGAGCATGACAGGTCATGCGGCGACAAGCGGCGGCCAGTGATCCGTGAGTAAGAAGTAAAAACGAATAAATAAAAAATTTATAAATTGTACCAAATGCATTTCTATTATTTTCTATTTCAATAATATAAATTTTGTATAGTTACTAAATACATTATTTTAATCCTAAAATAATTATTTCTAAAAAGAAATAGTTCCCTCGAATAAAAACGTTGCCATGCGCACCCTAAATGAACATACAAAATTTCTTGGGCCTAAGTGGAGGCCCAACAATACAAATGCTTGAAGCATCTGCAGACCATGTACACAGATGGAAGACAATATTGCATAAGAATGTTCGTTTGCTGCAGCATAATTCCCAATTTAATCGGTCTCCCAGGAAAGATCCATATGATCGAAAAAGATGTAGAGAGTTGCTAGAAAAGAAAAAAAATACATATACTTGCTATAGTAATTAGATATCATTTTCTAATAGAGAAACACATTTGTTTTGCCGATCGAGGCGATACTGAAGTCTACCGCCTCTGGAAATTGAGTATCTTGATGGAAATGGCGAAAACGAATGCGAAAAGCATTGTGAATCCAATCATCGCCCCGGCAATCACGCCCAAAAAATCGTGTCGATAACCGAAGTAATCTCTCATGTATTCTTCCACTGTGTCCCCAGTGTCTTCAAGCGTATTTGTCAAATCGCCGAATTGAGAGACCACCAATCCATATAGAGTCCAAGAAACGGGGCACGCCCAGTAGTACCATCTCCACCAGATAGGTATCCTCTGTTTAAAAAGTAGTCATGAGGATGTTCACAAATAAGGCATCACTTGATGTTGAAAACAAAATTAGCATAAACATGAAAATCAATAGGTTGCTATAGAACTTACAGTCCTTGGCACGACGAAACCGGAAAAGAGGTTCCATAGGGCATAGAATGCAAAAGAGATGATGGAAGCGATGTGGTGGTTTGGGGTCATGCCCACGGCCATCATACCATAGAATGTGAAATACAACAATGTGAAGAACATGAAGAATAGATACCAGAAAAATTTTGCAACGGTCCATTTGAATCCAATCATTGCATAAACTATGATACCATATGATATAGCTTGCACGAGGACATAAGGGACTTCAATTAGAACCTAGAAAATAAAGATGAATCTCATAAGCATCTTTCTAGTATTGATTCATACATAACACCATTTAGAATAAGTGTACCCGAAATCATTTGGAAGCAATTTTACCTGTGCTAATGCATATGGTAGGGCCGAGTACATCCCTGCAGCTCGCTCTCTATAGAAAACCGTTCTCTCCACTGCAACAACTGGTTGCACAGAAGCTGCATTTTGGACCCCAAGGAAGATAACAGCCGCATACATAGATCCCATCGCATTCATCAAATCTTGACTCCGGGTCCTGCGAACTTAACATTCAGAAACACAACTTCGAGAATGAATGAGGCAGATATTGAACACTCTAGGCAGAACTTACGTTTTAGAGCCGAGGTCCCAAAACATAGTCCCAAACATTAAGGCAATGAAGACGGTGAAGAGGAACCGAACAGCCGTATACGGCGGATTCCGCCAGTAAGACCAATGTTGCTTCCATAAGCAAGCCATCAATTGGGTGAAAGTTGACTGAGAATACTTAGTCGGGAAATAGAGGTCCTTAGAATTTGGAGGAGGTATGCTCAACTCTTCAATCAAAGCCTTGTTTCTCCTGAAAATCACAAATAAATGTGTTTCCCCATCGACATCTTACAGGTTAATGGCAAGACTTAAAGATGGACCCTAATATATACGATGAACCCACCTGTACAAATCTGAGTTCTTGTATAGATCAGAAAAATCGACACCTAAAGCGAGTTCTTGTGCTGGGCTTGTAACTTCGAGCATCCAAGTTGCTGGATTATAGCCATCTTTGATTTTACTAACTCCTTGGATTCCCTTCATTTTGAAGATACCATGGTGATTCATGTAGGGAAAGAAAAGTACAATTGAAGCCATATTATATGAGTGAAACATTATGTACCTCAAAATACGCTATTAGATGAGAAGAATGATGACCCAGAGGGCCGACATATATCTCCTGTCCCCCTCGCTTCATTAAGAAAAGCTGCAGAGCAAGTGAAAATGCAATATCTTCTAAGTTTAAGTGTGCTACAAACAGACTTTTCGTATTTTGAATGTGTTGACTGACATAACTCACCTCATCGAAAGCTTCAAATATATCAATGCTTGGTTGGTGAATTGTGCATACGACTGTTCTCCCTGTGTCCACTGTATTCCTAACTGTTCTCATGACAATAGCAGCAGCTCTTGCATCAAGCCCTGAGGTAGGTTCGTCCATGAAAATGATGGAGGGGTTTGCGACTAGTTCAACTGCAATGGTCAGCCTTTTGCGTTGCTCGATGGATAGACCATCCACACCAGGCAAACCAACCAAGGCCTGTCTCAGCGGATTTAGCTCCACAAGTTCCATAACTTCCTCAACAAACAGCTACAACATTTTTGTCCGTTATAAGTGATTTGAATTAAATTGATCCTCAATTAAACTACAGAGCCAACAAAGCAGCAAGCACTTCCACAATTTGTTTTAAGTTAAGAAGGCAATCCTGGTAGAAATATATTGTGGTATTAGAAGCAAACCTTTCTGGTTTGGTCGTCCACGCCAGGAGGCAAACGCAGCCATGCCGAGTAAATTAAGGACTCATAGACAGTAACATGAGGCGAATGGATATCGTTTTGTTCACAATATCCAGAAATCCGAGCAAATGTATCTTGATTCTTTGGATACCCAGAAATTGTTATGTTGCCCTTGATGTATCCTCCGGTTTTTCTCCCAGCCAACACATCCATTAGAGTAGTTTTACCAGCACCGCTAACGCCCATTAGAGCAGTAAGAACGCCTGGCCTAAAAGAACCACTTGCACCTTTCAAGAGCACCAATCTATCCTCAGGAGCACCTTGATTCGTCATTTCCTAACAAGATAACAGCAAACACTTAATCATACTTTGGATGAACATTTGAGCTTTAACACTTATGATTTATTATGATGATATATCAATGAAGTATTATCTTCAAATTTTTCATAACTTAAGATAATTACCCGTGGCATATCAACTGAATAAATTATTTCATCGAAAGTAATTGAGTGCGGCTCAAATGGGAGCACCATTCCTCTTTTCGTATTGGCGGCAACAGCTGTCTCAGGCTTGGATGACCTCCCTACAAGACCCAATAGAAAAGATAGGCAAAGAAGTAACATGAGCCCCTAATGGACCAAAGCCTTTTGTTCACCCCTTTGAGGTCTTAACTACTGCTAAATCATAGAAAATGAAAAGATACTAACTACTAGGACTTCATACCAGATCCATTTCTCAGACTAGAGCCTCGAGATTGCAACTGAATTGATCCTTCTATTCTATCAACGTTCTTGTTGCCCTCAGGATCATCTGATTTTACTGAGTGGGATTTGCCAAAGGCTGCATTCACATGAAGCTTGAGTTGGCAAGCTCTTGTTGATAGAAACTTCAACAAGAAGAAAAGCAAAAAGCACTTACGATTAAGAAGAGCGAGAGCCACCGAAAACCCAAAGTTGAAGAGGATGATGAACCCAAACAATGCCCCAAGTCCTATCCAATACCAATATGCTTCAGTAAAGAACCCACGAGACTTCAAAACTTGAATTCCTAGGGGTTCGTTTGTACTTGAATTTGGGGGAATCTATCATAAGGAATAACGCGAGGAATTAGTCAATTAGAGATTTATATCTATGAAAGGTCATAATAGTGGCATTAAGCATTTACAAGACTTTACCTTATTCCAATTCGATCCTAAAAGTTCATTGACGACTATGGCGTTCTGCCCATACATTAAAGGAGATGTCCAATATCCCCATATCCACCATTTCTTTACGTCCTCTACAATTTCAAAGGAATCAAGATTAGTACTTAAGAAAAAGAAGCTGAACTCTAGTATTCGTAGTACCTCGGGAAAGAACAACTCCTCCCAATGCAAAGAGTACGAGCATAACAAATGACCCGAATGTATTGGCAACGATCAAGTTTCTCCCAAGTGCCGCGGTCAATCGAAACAATCCAGAGGCCATCTGACTAATGGCCGCAAGCAAAAGATACTGCTTGAACAACCTACAACACAATATAAACAGTAGAATGTCTCAACCGAAACAACGATATTAGAGTTTCCATCTTACCACTGAAGAATAATCACAGTTCTTACCTTCCAACATTTGGATCATATCCAGTGACGTAGTAGGTGATGAACACCCAAGCTGCAACCTCCACAAATGTGATAGGGATTTTTAGAATCCAGGATGGTAGAGCATATGCCCATGCTGGATAGAAGAGGAGGTCTCTTTGCTTGTAGAAAATTGGGAGCTTGGCTATAGTCATTGAAAGCTCTGCCATTCCATTGAACATGATCATCATCACGGTGAAGAACATGGCACCGATGTAAATTCCTCCATCAGTTACAGTATCCCGAGGCATCTTAGTCCGTAAGAATAGGGTCATCGAAACAAACGCCATAAATATGAGCTAATAAACAAGTCACGTCAGTTTAAGTATATCAGACAATTCATGGCTAAAACGAACTGAAAGAGCATGAAGTAGGTATTTACCTGAGAGACCTTGAAGATGTAGACAAATGAGTTCCTTTTCATAAGCAAGTACTCTCTTAAAATGCAAGCTTTAAGCAAATCCTTCATTCCAACACCAAATCTTTTGGTAGTCAAAGCGGCTGGGTGGTTCTTGCTCTTATCAAATGGAGTGGAAAGTTCATCCCCGAGCTTTCTTCCCACATGAAATGACTGGAATGCCTCTGCAAATTCCCGAACCGTGACAAAAGTGTAAGGCTCATCTTTGCGTACCCAATACTGATGCTGATCTTTTCTTGATGTTACCTATCGAAAGGTAAAAAGAAACGTTATTGCAAGATACTTCCTATAGAGAGTATCTTTCATCTCACAAAAGTTGTTGAAATAAAATCTTCATATTTTTTCATACTTCCTGCAAGAAATCAGCAACACCCTTCCTCGTAGGGCATTTGAATCCCATGGATTCAAAGAAATCTAGGACGAGTTCACGTGGGCCCTGGTACACGATTTGACCATCAGATAGGAGAATAATGTCGTCAAACAGATCATAAGTCTCCGGAGCTGGTTGGAGGAGAGAGATAACCGCCGTTCCATCAAGAATGTGTATAAATTGTTTCAGGGAGTTGACAATTTGGTATGTTGTCGAGCTATCGAGCCCAGTTGATATCTCATCCATCAAAAATACCTCAGCAGGCCCCACCAGCATCTCACCTAGAAATTATAGGTCAAGAGAATTGAACATTTTCATTTACTAAAACTTTGATATGCTTCTAATTCTAACCTGTGGTCACACGCTTCCGTTGTCCTCCGGAAATACCCCTCAACATTTCATCTCCAACCATCGCATCAGCACATATTTCCAACCCTAAAATCTGTGGAGAAAACATGTGCATTAAAGTTTTGCTACCTACCAAGTGCCTGCATGATTTTGTGGTAATTTTTGTCATAGTTACCTTGAGGATATAATCAGTGACGACATTAGCCTCTTGACCTTCTGTTACTGCTGCCTGTGGAATTAGACCCATTGCATTAGAAAAACTAGACACCCTGGTTGGTCTAAGAATTAGAAAACCTAAAAAAATGCTTGCTGGAGTCCAACTCAAAATCATTACTTCATCGTCAGTTTCTTCTTATGGATTACTTAATTCATCTCATTTATTGAAAAAATGAAAAACAACTTCAACCTCTCCTTGTTTAATTACCTTCATGAAGATATCAATATCAGGATCTGGTTTTATATTTGCCGCTTTCTCTCTTCTTGACAACTCTGACAACATATCTGCAGATGCCGCCAAAGGAATCAGCATTTTTTATTCGAAAAAGAAAAATTGTCCAAGTCAAACTCAAATATGACATCATAAAATAGGAAAGTATCAAATTTGCTAACCGTATCGTGATCCAACTCCCTGACATCTTGCAGAGAAGGCCAAAGTTTCTCTAACGGTCATTTCTCCTATGTGAAGATCGTGTTGACTTATGTAAGCGGCGGTTCTTTCGGGCACAAACTCATTCATGACATGTCCATTGTAAGTTACCCTTCCTGTCGTCTAAGGAAGAATCTTCTCTCTTTCAGTATAATTGGATGATATTTTGATGTATAACAAAAGGAGGGCTTAAATTTGATGAAAGTTGACTTTCGTTCACCTTTAGTTCAGGATCAAGCTTGCCGGCCAAAGCTAACAAGAGCGTGGTCTTTCCTGAACTAGGTGGACCTAGAAGCAAAGTCATCCTGCAAAATTGTCCACACAAATGAGAAGAAACTTGCCAGAAAATAAAAGTAAAGCTAATTTTCCACCATTGCGATAAAGGAAAAAAAGACAAATCCAATCAACATGTTGGAAACTTCTTTCCAACTAGAATGTGACAATTTCTAGCTGGGACCTTTGATTGACTACACGAAGTCTAATGCATTGAATACAACACCTAGCTCGGAGATGGAACCAAATCACTCATGCTGAAATAAAATTAAGTTCAGTTCAATTGAAATTGGAGGCTTGAAGAACTGATTTTTGAGTTGGTTTGATTTGCTCACCTGCCAGGTTTGATGATCCCACTAACATCTTGAAGGATGGTCAAGTGCTTCTTTCTACTAGGAAATACGTGCAGAAAATTCAAGAAGCCCTTCAGGGGTAGAAAGAAACAAAAGTAAAGGTTAAATGAAGAAATCAATCAGAACAGCCAATCAATTTATTGAATATCATTTTAGTCAAATGATCTTTATTGCAAATTGTTTGACTCAATAGTATAGGACTTTGGATGTGTGGTCTATATTTTGCCGGGATCCCCCCCTTCAATAGCTAGCTTCTAGGCTCTAAGTCTCCTAAAGTCAATATCAATGGATACAAAAGCCATTTGTCATCTCTCCCAATTGCAACTGAGCGGCACGGGTGGTGACACAAGGATTGTAGCGTTTGCCCAAGACAAGCTAAAGGGCTAGTACAAAAGCTAACCCTTTCTATTTACCGCGATCATGGAGCATGG
Source organism: Eucalyptus pumila (assembly GCA_016097595.1). NCBI lineage: Eukaryota > Viridiplantae > Streptophyta > Magnoliopsida > Myrtales > Myrtaceae > Eucalyptus > Eucalyptus pumila. The sequence goes on from CM027853.1 coordinate 30,802,542, forward strand.
TTGATCGTTATGATCCTAATTGCAGGAGATGGGGCTCAAATCTCACATATATGGTATGGGCTTTGATGCGTGGTTTATATGGTCTCGGGCTCTCTTCACACTTCAATGGGTAGCTATCGAGGTGAGAGAGCCAAGGCCGTAAAAATCACATATTGAAGCCCATATCGATGAATTAGGATCCTAACAAAAATGGAGCTGCCATTTTGGCTTTTATATTCCACATATTTAGGTGGTTGCTAGCTTACCTCTAGAATACTAGTGCAGAAATTAATGAAGGTGGGCAAAGCTCTGCTTCCTTCATGAGCATCTGCCTCCACATTCAAATGTTCGAATCTGACTTCAATTGTAGGAACATCAATTCCAACTCTGCAACCAGACTCATCAAAAACCACAAATATTCAAGCCTAAAATAAATAATTAATTAATTAATTAAATCTTGACAGTATCAGGACAACTTTACCGCGAAAAAGACAAAACATGCATGAATCATGAAGGAACGATTCCCACCATTCTGGACGACAAAATTTTCAGGGGCATGATAAGGATTTTCCTTGGTAAAGATTTTTCTCGGGAATCAAACAGACTCCATGCCAAGAAACGTGGCAAATTTGGTAAACATTTTCCTTTTTACTCAGAAAACCCACGAACAGAGGTTCCCAAGACAGAGCAAACGGAGATCGTACCTGTCAATGCGGTTCCGGAGCTTCAGCAAGAAGCCCTCGTTGTCCTCCTCAGTGACCCTCAATAACCTCTCAAGCAACCCCTTCCTGTCATGAAAGCCCAGGTTCCAGATATCGACTTGGTTAGCACCGCCGCCGGCCGTCAGAATCCCTTTCTGGAGACGCTTGAAGGTGGGGAGTTTCTCGAGAGCAGCCCATCTCAGAGCTTCCTCGTCATCCTCATCGCGCGACGACCTCGAGAAAACATCCGCCATCGATGCCTGGTTCCTCCACGAAGTGGAGCTGGTCGCGCGCAGGCTGTTGCCGGCTCTGTATATATCTCCTCCATCCATGGATGATGATGGTGTCTGCTGAAGCGCTGCTCTTGCTCTGTTTTCAAAACACAAGAAGTGAAGAAGAAGAAGAAGAAGAAGAAGAAGAAGAGGGAGGTGACAGCGTTTCGTGTTCTGTTTAATGTTGGTGTGCGCTTGTGTAATTACGTATGAAAATCGGCTATTTTCATCGAGCTCATAAGCAAGAGAGAGACGTTCTAGACACAGGCGTGAAAATGGAGTTTATATAAAGAGACTGAGCGAGTATTGGACCCCAGTGGGGGCGGCATATGGAATTTTCGACTCTATAGAAATTTCCTGGGTTGTTTCGGAAAATAGAAATCAAAAGAGACTATTTAAAAAAAAAATTATCCTTCATAATAGAAACGTTATCAAATGGACCCTTAATGACGCTAGTGGCTAGGGAGGTTCTTTGGACAATGGTGCGAAGGGTAGTGCATGTCGTCATGTGCAAATACATGAACACTTGAAATAGTCTTTGAATTACACCTTCGCATCCGATCCCTGTAGCAAATATCATTTTGGCGTCCTCTAATGTTTTCAACACTTTGAACAATTCATGGCTGCCTTTCACTAGTGTCCACTGACCAAGTAGCGCAAAAAGGGTTTAGACACCTACTATTCTTACAACTAGTGGAACCATCTATGCTGTTATAGAAAATAATTTGGACCAGAATAAGCACAAAGATCATATTATATTTTATTGGTGATAAGAAAATTAAAATAAATGGTTAATTAGACTATTTTTATTTTGTGAAAAATGAATAATTTAGATAATATTTTCCTACAAATGATTACTTTTATTACTTAAAATAGTTAGTTAATGAAAAATATTTTCATCATCAACAATTATTTTGCCTAAATATTGCCATGAATAATTAAAATATTTTTAATATATTCATTTTATAAGTGATATAGACGATCATTTTTTTAAAAATATTTTTAAAATCATTCATTTTTTTTAGAAAGGTTTTTCGTGAAGTAAACTGATCCTTAAACGAATAAAATGGTATCGTTGAGACTGAAAAATAGGATGCCTATGTAATAAAATTGAAATTAACAACTTAGCACAGGAGTTCTAAAATAACCATATTAAAGCCAATTTGCCTATCTAAGGAAGCAAATTAGCTAGGACAGCACACGTGGTGAGGAAGGTTCCATGGACGAGAGTGCCAATCGTCATGCATGACGTCATCTGCAAATACAACAGTAACCCGAGGATCATGCCAAAAACGCGAAAGGTCAAGAAATAAAGTCTTGATCTGACGTTGACCAAAGGAAACTGTGCCAAGTGGAACTTCCAGAAGGACGCCGGAAAAAAAGACCAGAAATAAAGTCTTGATCTGGCATTGGAGTTCCTAGTCTTTCCCCCTCAACATTTGAAACGCATCTTGGACAAAGAACGGGAACACTCGTACGACCACGATTTTTTTTTTTTTTTGAACAGATACGACCACGAATTAAAATAACTCAAACTGAAGGCGGTTGGCTTAGCTGTTAAGGATCGAACACTTTGTACCGATTATGCTTAGGTTTGATTCTCACTGTTAGCAAGTCTCCTGTTAATAAGCTAAATGCAGATCCAGTATAAGTCCTCAAACTAAGCCAACACCATGCCCTTATCTTGAAATTGAGTAATCTACTTTTAAGATGGTATTGCGGAAAATCTTAAATTTATATATTTATGATAAATTTATTTTCAAATTAATTTTTGATCTAAAAAAAATCATAAATTAGTATATATGTAACAAATTTTCCCTTAATCAATTTTTGTTAAATTTTTACCATTAAATTACTAAATTAGATGACATGTAACAGCTAACGGGTATATCCATTTGAGATTTATTAATCCAATTTAAAGAAAATGAATAGAAGGTAAATTTATCACAAATATATCAATTTGGAAATTTTATGATCAAGAATTTGTTTAGAGTAAATTTGTCATATGCACACTAGTTTATGATTTTTTATGGTCAAAAAATTAATTTTTGATAAATTTGTCAAGAATGTATCAATTTGAGGATTTTAGTGATATTAACGCTCTCCCTTTCACCCAAACATTTTGCTACAAAAAAAAAAGGCTCAAAAGATAATTGTCAATTCTAATAAGATGGTCCATTGACCATTGACAAATAACCGATTTGGGCTACCGACCTGTCCGAATTTAATTAGGTTTCAATGGGTTTTTCAAGGCAAGATGGATTATTGACAAATAACTTATTAGACGGTGGCAAACTTAGACTTTTAGATTTAGGAAGTGCTTGGGCAAGAAAACGAAAGACTTACGTGAAAATGACGACTAAAATCAGAAATCAAGAAAATCAATGTGAAAGTTCAACAAAATACAGTTTGTCATAAATGAATTCGGCACTAAATACCCTTGGACCCACCTCTGCCCATGGAACTTAAGATGGACATGGGGTTCAATTGAACATGCAATCCACGTCTTATGAGTCATTCACTAAAGTACGATCACTATTTTAAAAACTTAAATTTACTTAGATAGTTTTGGAACCCTCAAAAAGAAAAATGATCATAATAAAAAATTGTTCACCAAACTCTAATTTAATATTTTGAGACTATTAGATCTTAAAGTTATATAGTTATGTTTGGCAGTTAAGATAAAATTCAAGATAAAATAAAATTTATCTTATCTTATGTTTGAGCTTACTTAAGATAAGATAAAGTCTTAGATATAAGAGAAATATAATTTGAATAAAATTAATCCATGAGGGTTATAAAATAAAGGTGGATAAGATTTGTAATATCCATAATAAAAAATTATTTTTCTAAAATAACAAACTTCTTGTATTAATAAAAATTAAAGTCATATTTCAATATGAATAATATTTGAGTTCTAATAACATGAATTCAAAATAATAAAAAAAATAATTTATTTTTAATTTAATCTTATTTTTATTTATTTTTTCAATTTAATTCTGCCTTCTAATATAAATTAAATATTTAATAATTTAATATATATTTATATTTATTACATATTTTAGGTATATCAGTACAATTTATTATTTAATATAATTTTATTAGAGGATGATGGACGGGAAAAATAAATTAGCAAGAAAACAATTTAAAAGGAGAGGGAAAAAAGCAAATAAAAATGAAGTAGGTTAAAGTGTCGTGAGAAATTTTTACCATCTCTGTTTTTACAACTATTACATTCATTTACACTAAAATGCCATTTATACCAAATAATATACATGATATGATATGAATATATATCTAAATTTTTTATAGTGATTCACCAAGATAGGAAATAGCAAAATATCTAGATTTCATGTCATATTCTATATAGTCTATTCCCGATTAAAAATCCAAAATATCAAATGTAGCCTAAGATGATTTGACAATTTTCAAGAACCGCAAATCTTTTGAAGCAATGATCATAGCAATGAATTCGAGGCTGTTGATTTTGTAACTAATTGTAACATATTGCATGTTTCAAGAGTCCTATGATGAGCATTGATTAAATTATGGATGCCCCACTGCATTATTTAGCCTGAATTGCAATTATTCCCAAATTCGTGATGCGGTGTAATCTAAAGGTATTGAGACGAATTCGGAGCCGGATAATTCATCCCCAGCAGCTCCTACACGCAACTATGAGAATAAATTGACAAAAAGGAGTGTACTATTAAAATGGCACAACCAGTTTAACCACTAGAGATTTTTAGTTAGAATTTAATTCTCTTGCTCAACAAATTTAGTGAACAAATGGGGAGATAATTCGAAAGTTCCTGCATTTTAAGTCATACCTCCAAAACCTAAGATTAAAGCCAGGACACCATGTTTGACTCGTAATCAAGTCCCTGCAAACTCTCGAGAGTTGACAAATTTTAACAAAGCTTCCCAATTTCCGCCTACCAGGAAGAAAAATCGGGCTCAGGCTCAGCCTTAGGACATGATCCCCACATGTTTTATTTTCCTTTTTATCGAATTACCTGGCTCGTGTTCAGATTTTGTCGTTTGGTTTCTCTTCTCTTACTTTTTCATACGTCTTTGTATTCGTAAGCATTAGATGTATAACCATAACCTATCGATAGTTTGATTTACCTTCTTTGTCTATTTGCTACTATATTGTCTTTTGAGTCTGTGGTTTATTTTGTATCACCGATTTTAGGAACTACAGTCTCATTTGTAGTCTCAATCTCTAATGTTTCTGAGGTCTACAAAGTCTCCACTTGAAGTTCCAACTCACTACTGATACCATGATTTGTTTGGTTTGCAAGTAGTATCTCAAGGCTCCTCTATCAAAGCAAAGCTATCTTGACTAGAAAGCCGAGTGCTATAGGATCAGTGCATTACAATAAATAGCCTTTCACACCATATGCATAATTTAAAAATACGTACTTTTTCATCTTCGGCTTAAGATTTCCATCACCTACATAAGCATGTAAGACATTTGAATACTCGTAATTCAAAGTCTTCCACCATATAGCAGGTAATAAAGATCAATCGGTAAGGTAGCAGATCCACTACTTCGGCCTAAAATTTCTTGCCTAGTCTTACATGCGAAACATGCACTAAACTCACTCAAGCTAAATTTTGGTTTGTTTATTTTGCAATTCCATTTGGTTGTGGTATTCTAGGCATTGCATAATGTCTCATAATACCCCCCTCCTTTCTCACTCTATTAATTTGTTTACTTGTTTGCTTCTTAATCAGTACCTTAAACTCTCGAATAGATTGAATATGTCAAATTTGTGCTTTAAGAAATATACTCATACCTTCCTTGAATTGTCGTTAATGAATGTCGGCATATATCGGGCACTTCCTTTTGAACGAACCATAGATGGGCCCCAAATGTTTGGATGAATGTATTCAACTAAAATTTTGGTCGAATGAATAAATGTACTAAATATAACTTGGTGTTGAATCCAAAAAATGCAATACTTACATGAATCCAACTTTGCTATCTTCTAACCTTCAGCAACCCTCTCTCGCTCAACATCGTCAAACCCACCTCGCTTGTGTGTCCCAATCGTATATGTCATAACCAAGTCAAGTCTAAGTTTGATTCACCTAATGAAACTGCAGTAGCTCTTGTCACAGTTTTTTTTTTTTTTTTGATGACCATGGAATCGTCTCACGGCCGACTGCAGTAGCTCTTGTCACAGTTTTTTTTTTTTTTTTTTTTGATGACCATGGAATCATCTCACGTCCGACAGCAGCTATGCATAAATCATAGGGGTGTTAGTGTAGGGACCCACCTCCCACGGCTCCTCACTTTAGTTGCATATCATGACGAGTTGGGGAATCGAACCCCGGCCTTGCATGTGACCAAGTGCAATTCCACTAACTCGACCATCACAGGGGGTGGGTCTCTTATGATAGTTTTTCATAGTAGATAATAGAGAGAATTCACTTAGGCGATTGCTAGCTATAAAGCACAGACACATTGCCTGTGCTTTTATGTCGTGTCTGACATGTGTCAGAGAGTGTTGGACACGTCGACATGTTCGGACACGGCCGGACACGCAGTCAACACGTGTTGGATTTTTCGACACGCGATCAACTTTTCTCAACATGCGTGTGGACGCGTGTCCGGAAGATTGATGGAGGGTGGAGGCAAGGGAGGGTGAGGGAGCAAAGGCTTCAAGTGACGGCGAGAGACGGCTAGAGAAAGAGTCGAACAGAGAGAAAGAAGAGAGAGAAAGCAAACTCCTGCTGGCGAGACGAAGCCACGAACAAACCACCGCGACGGCGAGAGACGGCTAGAGAAAGAGCTGAACAGAGAGAAAGAAGAGAGAGAAAGCAAATTTCTGCTGGCGAGATGAAGCCACGGACAGATCACCGCGACAACAAGAGACGGCCAGAGAGAGCGACGAGGGCCGCCACTATTGCGATGGATTGGCGACGAGGATGAGGAGGAGAAGGGTCAAGAGGAAGAGGAGAGGAAGGGGGTCGTGCGGAGAGGAAGGTGGTCGTGCGGCGAGGAGGAGGAGGAGAAAGATCGAGAGGACGAGGAGAGGAAGGGCCGAAGGGGTCGTGCGGCAAGTGGTAGAAGGAGGAGGAAAAGGATGGTAGCTAGGGTTTTTGATAAGGGAATTAAAAAATAATAAAAAAGGGGGATGATGGCATGACTTTTGAGTTTTGGGGAAGGGGAAGTGATAGGCTGTATTAGTAGTGGGGGAGGGAAAAATATAAAATAAATTTGGGGTGGAAGGAAATGGATGAAGGAAAGAAGGGGTGGATTTTGGGGATTTTTTTAATCGGAAAATTAAATAAATGAAATTAAAAATAATTTCTAAAAATAAAAGTATTGAATTTTGAATAATGATAAATTTTGGTCATTGTAGAAAATCATGGATTTACTTAAATAAATTGATTCTAATTTCTTATTAATTATTAATTTCATCAATAACTTTTGTTAAAGTTTTTTTTTTTGGTCGGAATTTTTGTTAAAGTTAATGTTTCGCATTAACTATGAATATATCTTTCGAATTTCAAATGAATTGATTTATTGATATTATTAGTGTAAATTTATTATAGGCTCTTTTTTTTAATTAATTAATTATTTATAAATTTAAATCAAATTAATTAAAAATAAAAATATTCATTTAATATATAATGTATCGCAACGTGTTGAAATTCTCTATTTTTTAGAAATGTCATGTCAACGTGTTGTGTATTGTGTCGCGTGTCTGTTTCGCGTGTCGGTGCTACTTAGGTTGCTAGCTTTTTTTTTTTTTTTTGGTCGAAAGGTTGCTAGCTTAACTCTAGAATATTAGTGCAGAAATTAATGACGGTGGGCGAAGTTCTGCTTCCTTCATGAGCCTTTGCCCCCACGTTCAAATGCTCAAATCTGACTTCAATGGTAGGAATATCAATTCCAACTCTGCAACCAGATTCACCAAAAACCACAATTATTCAAGCCTAAAATAAATAATAAATACATCTTGACAGTACCGGGAAAACTTTCTCGGGAAAAAGGCAAAACACGGGCCTCGCCAAAACTTTCGCCGGATCTGGGAAAAAGGCAAAACATGCATGAGTATGAAAGAAAAGAAAAAATAAAAAGAAAGGAAAAATAAAAAAAATGTTTAAAAAATTAAAAGAAACAAAAAAATAATAAAATTTACCAAACGTGTTTCTGTTCATTTTTATTCCCGGAAAACGATTCCCACCATTCTGGACACAAAACTTTCGCACCCAAAACTTTCACTGGCATGATGAGGATTTTCCTTGGTAAAGATTTTTCTCGGGAATCAAAGGGCGTGCATGGAAACGTTTGTTAAAAACGTTTCCGGAACACTTCTGTACGGAAAGTGTTCCCGGGAACAAAAAAGGAACAGAAACGCGTTTTGTTGCGTTTCTGTTCTTTTTTTGTTTTTTTGTTTTTTTTGTTTCTGGAACAAAATAAGAACAGAAAAAAGAAACATAAAAAAGTTGTTTCTTTTGAAAAGAAACACTTCTTGGAAGGCACAAAAGAACAAAAACCAAAAGAACAAAAAAACAAAATCGGAACAAAGGCGAAGCTCTTCTCTTTCGTGCGTGCTCGTCGCTCCTCTCGTCGGCTGAAGCTTCGTTCTTCCTTTTCCGGCGTCTCTCCCATCTCTCCGGCGGCTCCCACTCGGCTGGCTCTCCGGCGACTCCTCACTCCGGCGACTCGAGGTACGTTTCGGTGCTCCTCCTTCTCCGGTCGACGATGGGCTTCGGCGCGCGCGATCCGGGACGGCTCGCTCGAGCCTCGGGCGAGGGACGACGAAGCCGGCGAGCGCGGTGCTGCCGTACCCGGACGCCGCGGCCGAGGGACCACTATTTGCTGGGGAAGAAGGCGGGGGCGAGGGCGGTTCGGGACCATGTACTGTGCACCCACAAGGCCACCCGAACATGTACGCCCGCAAGTCGATCCCCAAGCGGAAGTTGCTCGCCGGAGGACTACGAGGACGTGTGGAGGGAGATTCAGATCATGCACCACCTCTCCGAGCACCCCAACGTGGTCCAGATCAAGGGCACCTACGAGGACGGCATGTTCGTCCACATCGTCATGGAGCTCGCGCCGGGGCGAGCTCTTCGACCGGATCATCCAGAAGGGGCATTTCGGCGAGCGCGAGGCCGCCAAGCTGATCAAGACCATCGTGGGCGTCGTCGACGCGTGCCACTCGCTCGGGGTCATGCACCGGGACCTCAAGCCCGAGAATTTCTTGTTCGATACGCCCGACGACGATGCCAAGCTCAAGGCCACCGATTTCGGGTTGTCCGTCTTCTATAAGCCAGGTGGGTTAAATGGGGGGTTGGGTTGCTATTTGCTTTCTTAGTGTCGTTGCGATCGAATTGGAAAATGCTGGATTGACTGATTTTGGGTACTTGCTTATCGGCCCATTGCTAATTGTTTCTTGATGTCTTTTTTTTTTTTTTTTTGGAAAGATTGATCAAGATAGATAAGCACTTCTTGGGCAGATTGCCTTCTTTAACCGGGAATAGTAGTGCTGCTTGTAGGGTCTGTCGTGAAGATTGGGGATATAGTTCTGTCATGGTAAAGATTGATGGATTTGTTCTATGAGAAGGAGTTTGGGTTTTCTTCTGTTGCCTTTTGTCTGACATTTTCTAAATTTTGGCTATCCTTCCAATGATCAAATCTCCAAAGGGTAGCCTCTTGCTTGATGATGATGATGCTGATAGGAAGATAGGTTGTTTATTTTTGGGGAGAGGAAAGCTTCTGATTTGGTTGTGGAAAGAGAATATGGATGTAGTGTGAGGCTCCATATTTGCCTGAAGCGCACCAAATGAATTGACATCATTTTGTGCTTTGCTCGTCTTGATCTTATAGGGTGATATGTGCACTTGCCAACTGTAGAAAGACTGACCACAATGATGTAGGCATATGTGACTTAATCTATTTTGCATCTGACAGCATCTGTATTGAATTTATAAGTTACAATACGCAGTTACAACCTACCATTTGGCGCGCATGAATGTGAAGGCTGGATGTGTGCTCGAAATGGCACATTTAGTTGTATTTATGTGGTACTTTGTGTGTGATTTTGCCCTATAAGAACCTATATTTTGCAGGAGCTTCACTTCGTAGCTGTTATTGATACAAATGGAATCGTGCAATTTTTTTAGTCTTTTAGAGTTCACATATATACTCCAAATCGCATATTTTTTCTTGGAGGCTCTTGCATGCTTTTATTGATTTTTGGAGTCACCATATCCAAGTGCAAAATGACTACATTAATTCTCATGGATTCTGAAACTCTCCGTATGTTCCGTAAATGGCACAAATCCTACGTTGGAGATGCTATTAGCTCAAAATGTGCTACTGCCTTGTGCTTAGATATTTGTAACTGTATCATGCTTTATGGTTTTTGCATAATATGCTAGTTATGGTTTTGGCTTTTTGAGGGTGAGTTTATGGTGGGAGAAGAAGGCTGAATATATAGCAAAGAGATAAAAGAAGTAGAGGTATTGTAGTTCCCAATTACTTTTTAAACTGCTTATGTGGATCAAATTAGTGAGAGGCTGGATACTGGTTTTGAGTACCGTAGTGTACCAATTCTTCTATTATGGTAGAAAGAAGCTGAATACTGGTCCCTTTATCTTTATTTGACTTCTATAGCTATCTTGAAATGACGTACCATAAAAATGGCAGCATGAAAGATATGACTAGACATCTTGTCTCAGCCAGTGATTGATGCTGTGAAGAAAACTTTATATGATGTCTGTTGTTTTCTCCAAATATTGAGTTATGCTCTTTTTCTTAAATGAGTCGTCTTTAATTTTGCTTTTTTAGCATGCCAACCTTCTAATGAGATGTTGAGATCTGCTTAGCCCTTAGCACTTTCTCACATCTCACTAGTGTGTTGATTGGCCTTTTGGCTATACCGTCAAAGAACTATTAGCTTTTCTTAGATATACACACGCTCACCAATTGTGGTCTTTTCTCTTTGCAGGAGAAGCTTTTTCTGATGTTGTTGGAAGTCCATATTATGTTGCGCCAGAGGTTCTGCGTAAGCATTATGGACCAGAAGTAGATGTATGGAGTGCTGGTGTAATCCTTTACATTCTACTAAGTGGAGTTCCACCCTTTTGGGCAAGTATAATACAATGCGAAATGTTGCAGATATGCTCCTTCTAATTTCTATTATATCATCTGCTTACTCCACTGTTGAACTTGATACATATGCAGAAACTGAATCTGGGATCTTCAGACAGATTTTGCAAGGAAAATTAGATTTTGCCTCGATCCTTGGCCTAGCATCTCGAGGCACGGTGCGAAGGATCGATAAAGAAGATGCCATATGATCATGCTACAAATGTTTGTCTTCACTAACCATGAACAAAATAAAATTAATGAGCATTTCATAAGAATTAGAATTCAATATCAATTTTAAACTTTATTAAAAAAAGTTTTTAAAAAAATAAAAATAAAATATAAATTTTTTTATCGTTTACCAAACGTGTTTACGTTCTTTTCTATTCTAGGAACAGAAATTGATCAGTTACCAAACATGTTTCTGTTCTCTTTTTATTCCAAGAACAGTTTTTTTTTACACTTACCAAACGCGTTCTTTTGTTTAAAAACTGTTTCCCGGAATAGAAACATTTTTTTTTTTTGTTTCTGTTCCCAGGAACAAAAAAGAAACAGAAGTGTTTCCATGCGCAGCCAAACAGACTCCATGCCAAGAAACGTGGCAAATTGGGTAAACATTTTCCTTTTTACTCAGAAAACCCACAAACAGAGGCTCCAAAAACAGAGCAAACAGAGACCGTACCTGTCAATGCGGGTTCCAGAGCTTCAGCAAGAAGCGCTCGGTGTCCTCCTCGGTGATCCTCACTAACCTCTCGAGCAATCTCTTCCAGTCATGAAAACCCAGGTTCCAGATATCGATTTGGTTAGCACCGCCGCTGGCCGTCAGAATCCCTTTCTGGAGACGCTCGAATGTAGGGAGTTTCTCGAGAGCAGCCCATCTCAGAGCTTCCTCGTCATCCTCATAACGCGAAGACCTCGAGAACACATCCGCCATCGATGCATGGTTCCTCCACGTGTTGGAGCTGGTCGCACGCAGGCTGTTGCCCGCTCTGTATATATCTCCCCCATCCATGGATGATGATGGTGTCTGCTGAAGCGCTGCGCTTGCTCTGTTTTCAAAACACAAGAAGTGAAGAAGAAGAAGAAGAGGAGGAGGAGGGACGTGACAGCGTTTCGTGTTCTGTTTAATGCTGATGTGCGCTTGTGTAATTACGTATGAAAATTGGCTCTTTTCATCGAGCTCATAAGTAAGAGAGAGACGGAGACGACACAGGCGTGAAGATGGAGTTTAATAAGAGTCTCTGCGTGAATTAGGCCCCACCGGGTCGACATCCGAATTGTAGACTGTCGATATTTTCCTGGGTTGGGAAAAAAGAAGTCAAAAATTCATTCTTCATTTCAATATTTACGCTTCTTTTAATTAAACTTCTATGTTTTCTATTTGTCTAATTAAATCCTTTAATTTTCACAAACTTCCTGATCAAATCCTTCGACCGCCAAGTCTGCCCAAGTCCAATGGAGGTGGCCCTTGGACGACGCCGTAGCGTAACATGCATAATTTTTTTTTTTTTTTTTTTTTCAGAGTAGACGTCCATGTGAGAGTCGATAATGGCTAAAATTCATCCACATCATACTCGTGTTACCTACATTTGCTAAAATTTTCCACATACGTCCACAAAATCACAATTTGCATCATCCGATGGCCACAAAAAATGAAATTAGTTGGATTTGGTATCAAAAGGACTTAATTAAAATACCCGTGAAAGTAAAAGGTTTTGATTAGACAAATTGAAAATATGAGAATTTAATCAGAGAAATTGTGAGAGTGTAGAAAATAAAATAAATACCTTTTTTTTAAGACAAAATAAATTGATTGGGATTTAGGGACAATGATAATGTTATCTCCGTGAAATTATTCCCTAACACTACGTTTGGTCAACTCGAGATAGGACTAGATAAGATGGGATTGAAATTCAGGAATTTTAATATTAGTGAATCGTAGTAATAGAGTGGATACTTTCATATTCTACCTCAATCAATGTTTAGTATGAACTACTATGTCAATTAATTGCACAAACAGATTCTACTTTGTTCATTGTTTGGTAGGAATGCACAAACAAAAATTGTGAGAATTTGTCACAATTTATTGCCAAAATGGAAATGCACAAACGGGGAAACATCCAACAACCAATCCAAGATTATTACAAGATCTAAACCTTAAATTTCAGGATCTCATTATAGCATTCCTTATAGAATCGACTATGAGTGGAAATGTAAACTAGATTTAATGTTATTGACAAGATAGATTAACCAAAGAATGCTGGATCTAGTAAGAGAAAAGGCATGATTATTTGCATTCATAATTTCAAAAAGGATAGGGTTTCGACTCTTTTGCTACTTTCATCAAACTTTGCTATGAATTAGATAATTATGGGAGAGAAATAGAGTCTATTTTCTTTCTAATTTTGTAAATTTTCAACGTGAATTAGAGAGTTACGGACGAAAATGAGTTTCGACATTTCAGCCACTTTTGCAAAGCTTCAATGCGAACTAAAGAGTCACAGAGGAGTCGTGGAGTTTCAACGTGAATTACAGCTAAAAGAGAAGAGGAATGAGAAATAGCTTTGATACTATGGACATGAAAGGCATAAAAGAAAATGGCCAAGAGCGAAATAAGAAACAAATCTTGACCATCCAATTGGGGTAACGATGAGTTATCAAGGAAGGAAGCAATTTTAATTACGAAGATCCCAATTCCAAAATGAAAAGAGAAAAAAGAAAAAACACTGGCGGGCAATATGAAATATTTGTTTTATGGAAATTCTATTCCAATGTGAAAAAAAAGAAAAGAAAAATCATTCTTATTTTTCTTGAAAATGAGATTTGGAACGATTGACATATCATATTATAAAAGTACTTTGTTTTGCCAGCGTTGGCATAACATCTGTTGACACGTAAATTTAACCAACTTGATCATTCATTTATTGAACATAAAATTAGGGATTAATTTTTAACCTTCAAGATAAAAAAAAAAGAATTGAATTGCATAATATATAGTTTTAGGAGTATTTTTTTTATTGCATTTGCATTGGACTAGTAATGAATTGATTTGACTTGATGGTTATAAGCTTAAAATTTTGAATCGGACTAAGTTTACGGTGAGAGGAAATTGGCTCAAGCCCGCTATTCTGTGATGGCCAAGAATTGATTTGAAAATGACAAGTTGAAAGATTGATGAATATTTCAAAAAAGATTTATATTATTCTTCTAATATTTGGGAGATTTTTTGTGTATCCATGCAATCTATTCATATATTCTTAGTGAGGGCAAGCATAGGAAGGAGATATTGCAAGCTCATCTTTAGCATAATATTCGACCAATTTGCAGGCAAGTATTTGGTTGGAGAATACTCAATCTGCATAAGGACAGAAAATGACATATTTTCTAGATCTTCCAAGAAAAAAAAGATGAAAGCATGCGGACAAAGATTTGGCCACAAGAGAGACCATCTTGAGTGCCTCTGAAATTGAGTCAATATTCTCAAAAAATCTTTAGACAATTCTTTTGGCCGTAATGCAAGGAGGAGGATCGGCAGATTTTGTATCTTCGTACAAAGGAAATCAATGAAAAAGGAAAGTGGGATTTAGTCTTCACATATCCATCGGTGTGGGCAGAAAGAAAAGCCGCAAGAATAAGAAAGAAATCATGATGGGTGATCGGCAAGACAAGTGAATAATACATGCAAGATTTCAAGAGAATATTCATGCAATGCAATAGAAGGAAATAAAGCCCACAACCCTAATCCACTCACCTATAAAAAGGTTACTACACTACAGACAGAGAGTGGGGGCGGAAAAATAGGAATTTCAGAGCATAAAGAGACACGAGAGGGAGGAATAGAGAGAAAAAGCACAATAGAGGGGAGTACCAGCTTCTGCACGTTCGCGAAGCAAGAGAGAGATCAGAGAAAGAGAAGTTCCCTTTGATCCTTTTCTTATAGGTTACAAGGGGGCACACCCCCACCACTCCACTACGTCCAAGAGGAGAAGATATCTTGGCATGTCGGACACTTGGAGGACGTCCCTAGAATCGACATCATGCACATTGGAGGGCGCACTTGAGGTCTCCACGGAGCACTACGGACTCTAAAAGGCTCGAACGTAGACACGTATACAAAAGAGAAGACGTATTTTGCAGCCTTGCCGAACCTACGTAGCAGCGAAGTAGTGGTGTTGAGCGCTGACGATCCCCATTGTCGTGAACCGAAGTTGCACTATCCTTGACGTGCTGCCTTCCACTCGAGATCCACGTGTTGCTTCCGCCGTGTCCGAACCGGCCGCGATGACTCACTACCGTTGCACCGCCCGTTGTCTTGCCGAGTTTATCTGATCGTCGCCCATTGTTGTTCTCGACGTGTCCTATCCCATCAAGCTAACCGTGCTACGGAGCCTCGACCCGAGCTGCTATCGAGCTTGTCCTTAAGTCGAGCTGATCCTTGAAGTTTCTATTCTTGTAGGCTCATTGGTCGTGAGCCCACTGTATTGACAAACCATTGTTCGTCAATCCTTCACACCAGTCCCGTTTTGGAAATAAAATCTAAACAAGGTAAATTTCTTGAACTAAATTTCATCTCAATATTATTGTCTAAATTGGAATATTTAATGCTAATAGGGATTTCATTGACGCATTAGGCATTATCCAATAGGATATTATTGGCAAAAAATTACTATAATTACTAATTTGATCCGTAAGACTTCAGATAATTTTTTAATTATGTTGATTTTTTTTTCATTGACAACATTTTGGCTTTAAAATCATTATAATTATTAATTTGATCTATGAGACTTCGGATTAATTTTTAATTATTTTGATTTTTCTTGAATGTTGTGATGTTTAGGATTAGAATAATTATTAATTTAATCCATGAGACAACGAATTATTTTTTTTCAATTATTTTAACCCTTTAGTTGATGAATATCCTGAGTGAATTAGATATAATGCTTATATTTGGAAATTAGTTGTTTTGGAAAACACCCCAAAAAAAATCAAATTGTGTATCGAATAGGATGGTTTCCTAAATTAGGATTGCATTTTTTTTATTAGATTGCACGTTAGGATATATAAGATTTCTCGATAACATTGCCTAGTTTGAATAGGATTGCATGTTTAGATAATTTTGGAATAGATTAGAATAGATTCTAAATAACATTTACTTTTATAGATAGGGTCCTAGATAACACTTAGATAATCTCGCATTTTTAAAATAGTTTTCTGAGACAGGATAAGGTTTAAGTCAAATTAATCCCTAAAATAGATTAGAAAAATATTCATTTTAGATAGTTTAATTAGGTTTTTTTTTTTTTACTTACGAATTTTAATAAAAAAAATACAAAAATATTATGTGCATGTCAAATAGTTTGCATGTTAGGTTCATTTAATTAGAAATTGCTTGTCAATAGAGTTTAGTCATGTAGTTAAAGTGCATGTTATATAGGTAAGTTTTAATTTCAAGATAAGATAAAATACCAAAAATAACTGCTTGCTTTATGTGTTTAATTTGTTTAGTCCAATTTATTTGATTCATTGAGTATTTAATAAGTGTTGAGCATCCATGTGATCACCCCATTGCATGATAGTGATTTAGGCTAAAATCAATCTAGATTGCCTGCAAAGATATTTTTGAAAATAAAAAGAATGGTACCGAAAGGGTATTAGAGAAATCTAGTGTAACTAAGTCCCCATACCCAAATTCTATAGTTCATAGGAGTAAAATAATTCTCCAATTATTTTATTTATGTGTTTGACCGACCTACCATAAATTGATTAGTGGTGACTTCTAGATAAAATTCATTTGCATACTAAAAACTTGAACTTAAGTCGTGAATTGGTATGGGTTTGGGAAAGCCCAAGCTATGTCTAAACTTAGTAGTCCATTAGCCAAATCCTAGATGGTGCACCTGAGATTAGGTTGTGGCAGCTTAGCGACTCTACTAGGGACTTGAGTTAAAACTTTTAGTGAACTTAGGTCAATTTCTCTTTTCTTTTAAAAAATTGTCTTTGTTTGACAACAATAATACCAGGTAAGTCCCTAATATCAAGTGTTAAATGTTATTGTAGATGGGAGATATAAGGAGTAGTCATTGCTAATCCTTGTCTTGTAGGGAGGTGTTGGAATGAATCATTTATATTCTCTGATTATAAGTGTTGTTTGCATTTAAATTGTTGTGCATGTTTTATTACTTTCACATTACACTATTGCACACATAACTATGCTGCCGAACCTGGGCTGCGATAAGATTTTAGGATGGTGTTGAAAAGGATAGCGAGACTACTGTGTCGAGGTTGACCTTCTCTTCCCCGAAAGTTTTTCATGGTGTCATATGTATATGTCCTTATCCGCAAGACTGCGTGATTATAGACCATTCCATTTGACTGAGTTGGAGTTAAGATGACCTAACACTTTGAACGCGAGACTATGACGGTTAGATAGAAATCAAGCCTCACACTTTATGCGTGTGTTTATGTGATTGTCATCCCTTCCTAGTAAAAGTAAGTTGTCTAAACTCTCACTTTGCAATTTACTTACTCCGCTGCAATTTTGTCAGTCCATGACAGTAGGTTTTGTCGTTAGTCTTGTTTTATATGCGATGGGGAAAACTAACGTATAATTCATTCACTCCAAAAAAATAGCTCAAAATGTGGTTGGATCAATTAGATCAAGAGGGCCAAAAATAAGTGAAAGCCAGGATCACCCAACTTCTCCCATTGCTAGAGATCAATATCCACTCTGGTGTTATGTAGGCGCTACCCCACTTTTGGTGTCCGCAAGCTTCCACCTTTATATTTGGTGAGTACGAGCTAACCCCAACATTGGATGAATATAGTGTTGCCATTGGAATGCCTCTTGAAAAGGAACTCCGCCGGCATAGATTTTATTTTTTAATTATCATAGTTTTAAGAATCAAAGCTGAAACGGTAAGGAAGGTTGTCAAAACTAATTATTATGCATGCCCATTTTCATTTATGGTGGAGTGTTTTAAAAATCAACCAATGATTCCAAAGGCTGGGATTTTTATTTTAACACTTTTTGGGCTAATTCTTTTTTTTTTAAATGCCATTAATCCTTCAATTTCATGGGTGGTCTTAGCTGAGTTTGCAACGGGTTAAATTATGTCAATATGATTTTAGTTTAAACATTTTTGTTATTAAACCGTTTCAAACTAAATGAAGAAAAGACCATGCGTGCCCTTCCTGAGCTTTGGCAAATATGGTTTTTCTCCCACGTAATAGGGTTTGGATACCTTATAAAATAATTTAAGATAGATGATTTTAGGCATCCCATACAAAAATTTGAGGTCTTAAAGCGTTTTTCCTCCAATAAACAATACTCACGCTGGATTATTGTTTTGAAAGATCCTAATCCTAAGGCATTCTTATGGCACACTGAATAGTTCCATGTTGATGAGGCTCGTTTATCTCATAAGTATGATGAACCAATCCCGCAGTGTTACTTTTTATTACCCATATAGGGTGGTTTGTCAATATAGAGCTCTTCAAGAAATTCCTCCACCTCTCAAGACGGACTTGTTCCAAGTTCGTTTTACTCGTACGGCCTATGACTATTTCAAAGAGATCTAGATGATCATTGCCACATGGAGTGAATGCCATCTGGAGAAGATTTTGGTGTCTAAGAGATTGAAAGGCAAGAGGAGATTCACCATACGTCGGCATTCTACCTCCAACAACTTGCTTCTAGTAGTTTTTGATGTGACTAAGAAGCCCACTCAGCAAGCGCGAATTGAGCATCTTAAGCGGAAAGTGGAAATGATTGAAGCTAAGAATAAGAAACTTTGCAAGGCGTTGAGCTCTCGAAAGCATATAAAATGAGAGTTTTGGATTTTGATTTCAATTCTTAATTCAATGTTTGGGGAGTTTGATTTTAATTTTTAGGGAATTTGATTTTAGTTCTTAATTCAATGTTTAGGGACTTTGATTTCAATTCTTAGTTCAATATTTGGGGAATTAGCTTTTTAGTTCAATAGTTCGAATGTTAATAAGTTTTGAATAAAATGAGGAGATTAGACCATTGTCATGGACCATTTTCTTATCTTGTTCTTGGTTCTTACATTACCTCTTTTATTATTTTAGGTGATAACAGATCCACCACGTTCGCCCATTATTATATGATCAAAAGCTAAAATGGCCGACTAAACTGAAATGCGTGATCATATTGCTAGCTCAAACAATTGATCACTTGTATGCAACTTATGACAACCCACATCGAATCCCTCCGAGTGAAATCAATTCCTGCACCCACTCTCCCTGAGTTAGTGATCCCGAAGAAGGCAAACAACACCCAAATGATTGATTATGAAATGCCCTAGCTGGAAGATGATCCATTGCCAGTCACCATTGAAAAGGTCAAGTTTGATAGTCCTCCTAAGATAGAGCAAGACAAACACTTTGCAAAGCTTGAGGAGAAAGTGAAGTAATTGCAGAAATCACAGAGCTCACTCTTGTTTGACTTGTCAATTTATGAGAATGTTAAGATGCCAATCAAGTTCAAAATGCCGAAGTTTGAGAAATTTTATGGTACTTCTTGCCTGAAAGCTCACTTGCAAATGTACCACATGCGGACGACCCAATATGTCAATGAGCCCCTCATGATCCAATTATTCCATGCGGTTTAGCCGAACCCACACTAAATTGGTACATCATGAGGAATGTAAACCTTCTCGACGCTTGGAATAAAGTAGCCGATGCATTTCTCAAGCAGTATAAGTTCAATATGGACATCACACCTTCTTCAGAAGATCTGGAGACGTCGAGAACTTCAACCAACTTATTCCAATGGGGGAACAAATTGAAATGGGGATAAGAGAAGGGTGGCTTGCTGAACCATCCAACAAAAGGTTTTCCACTAAGAAGGAGAAAGAAGCTGTTGTAGATGTGAATGTGACTTACAGCCAAGAAAATACTAATCGCACCTTGGCTATCTAGGTGAATGGAAGGCAACAACAAATTTCCAGCTATTAATATTCATCTAGTCGAATAATAGAAGGCAATTCTCTCCTTTCCCTAGATCTCCATTCTAAGTATTGACAATTCTTCGAAAGAAAGGTTTGCTTACCAGCGAGCCGAAGCGCCCTAATCACGAGTACACTCGTGGTTATGACTCAACAAAGAAGTGTGACCACCACATCGGTGAATTAGGGCATTCAACTAATGAATGTTTCACCCTCAAGCACCGAATCCAAAATCTCTTGGACACAAAGGCCTTTCATTCTAAACTGCTCGGCCAAATGTCCAAAAAAATCCATTGCCTGAGCATGAAGGTAAGGTGATTGCTATATTGGAGTTTAACACCGGTCGAACCAATAACTTGAAAATGCATGTTGCGGATGCCTATAATGGACTGGTGAGAGCTAGATATTATTCAAATCATGAGGTCATTCCCCTATCACAGATGAAAAAAAGAGTTACCAAAATGGTGGATGATGGTATTATCGTGTATGTTGACCACAACTGCATAGTCTCCACTATTTCCCATGTTGTTATTGACTGAGAGATGGAGTGAGTTGCACTCAATGCTAATAAAGATGAAATTGATCCTTTGCTGGTAGATATGCCTCTACTAGAAGATGCAGGAAGATGTAGGACTATTTATTGGGATCCTTGCACTTGACGAAGGAATAGTGATCAAGATATCTCAACCTTATGAGTATGTTAACAACAAGGCAGTGCCTTGGTCCTATGATCTAGATGTTGACCTGGTTACAAGGTTTGGTCAGACCTATACTTAAGCTAATGCCCCACCTGCAAAGTTTGTCATTGATAAAAAGGTTAAAGAATTTCTAGCTGTGATCAAAGTAAGTGAGTATAATATGGTCATGAATAATGTCCGCTCAGTTCTCTTTGCTCGAACTCTTGCTAACATCCCCTACACATCAAAAAGCTTTGATGAAGGTGCTGTGTGAAGTTCGTGTACTAGAAATGATTGAGACAAACAAGTTGGAGGAATTCATGAGATCAATCTTTCTCAAAGACTTTATTGTCTTTCTGATGAGGAATTCCCTATTGAAGGGAGGGGACACAACAAAGTGCTCTATATATCCATCAAACACAAGTCTTCTCATGTATTCCGAGTGGTCGTTGACAACAGGTCCACTCTGAATGTATGTCTATTGGCCACTATTCATTGTCTCAAGATAGACCCATCTAAGATACATGCTATGAAAACTTCTGTGCGAGCTTTTGATTGGACAAATAATGATATGATTAGGAAAATTCATCTTGATGTGCAAATAGGGCTAGCCGTTTTTAACATCCCCTTTCAAGTGATGAATATCCTTATCGCATTTAATTTTCTGCTAGGTCGTCCTTGGATACATATTGTTGGACCGGTGCCAACAAATCTACATCAAAGTGTGAAGTACATGGTTAAAAGGAAGCTAGTCACTATTTATGGTGAAGAAAACCATCGAATTTATCATGAGAGGACTATTCCTTATGTCGAGCTAGATTTCAAGTTTGAATCAAGTTACCACTCATTTGAGTTAGTGTCCACCATACATGCTTCTTGAGGTTCGTCGCCACCCACTCTCGAGGTTTCAAATGTTGCCCTTATGGTAGGAAGGGTGATTGTTGGAAATGGTTTTGTTTCTAGCCGTGGTCTTGGAAGAAAGGGTCAAGGCATTCGGAACCCTAATGAAGTCCCTCGGAGGTCCTACTCTGCTAGACTAGGGTACCATGGAAGGGTGAAGAAATTTCTAGAAGACAAAGATAAGAATGGCAAAACTTACCACTTGAGCAAGAGCAATGGAGGCAAAACTCGTTACCTCCCAACATTTGCGAGACATTCTCTAGCCCTCCTAGAATGATGTAGGATAGAATAAAAGTAATGGATACCTTAAGACAGCCAAGTGGCAAATTTGACTATTATGTAAAGTACTCGGCTCCCCCTAGATTTTACATTGACTCTTGTGACATTATCCCAAATGGATGGGGTGGCATGAATGATTTGACACCTCCAAAGACATAAAACCCTGATGATGCACTAGAAGGAATCACAAATCTATTCGATGATCTCCTTATAGGGACCATTGACGAAGGACCGCTAGAAGGAATAGACCCTAGCCCACAAGAGCAACTCATTTATTGCTTTTGCACATTCTCGTGCGTGGGAATCTTTATTGCTTTCTAGGAATTGTTTTCGATCTCTTCTTTTTCATTTTCTTCTTAGGGCTTGCATATCACATTTTCATTCAATAAATGTAATTGACATATGAATTTCAATAAAATTACAAGTTTTACTTTGAGGACATGATGATGTACACCAAACCAACCCGGTGATGATATCCAATTGATAAAAACAAGAATCAAAGAAGAATTATGAGGTCTTGGCTTCATCATGCTTTCTCGTGTCAAAATGTTTCAAAAAAAAAAAAAACTTTTGCAAAAGAGTTTCAAAAAAGAAAAAAGAAGAAACATAATTTACCCTATCCGTCTTCTTTATTCATCCACTTCTTGTTTCAGAAATAGTCTTATGGCATGCAAAGGCATGGGAATGGTCCAATCCAATGCAGTAAGTGCTGAAAATGATGATCTTGAAGACTTAATTGAAGGTTCCATTGAGGTAAAGCATAGCTAGGAACAACATGAAAAAAACCAATGCTCTTACATCCAAACAAACCGTCACTATTAATTTAGGTGATATAAAAGAAGCCAAGGAGGTGCAAATTGAGGCAAATCTCCCCAAGGACAAGGCCGAGTGCCTAATTCAATTACTGGAAGAATATCAAGATGTCTTTGCCTAGGCCTACGTTGACATGCCTAGTTTAGACCCATCACTTGTCAAGCATTGTTTACCTACTAATCTGAACAAGCCACCTAAGAAGCGGAGGTTGCGGAGAACTAAATTCGAACTCTAAAAAAAGATCAAGGAAGAAGTAATGAAGCTTTTGAAGGTAGGATTCATTGAAGTCTCATAATACCCAGAATGGGTGGCTAACACAGTACCGGTGATGAAGAAGGATGGTCGAGTCTGGGTTTGTATTGATTATGGTGATTTGAACAAGGCTAGCCTGAAGGATGATTTCTCATTACCACATATAGATGTCATTGTGGATAGTACTACTGGATTTGAACTATTCTTATTTATGGATGATTTTTCCAGATACAATCAGATAAAGATGAAAGAGGAAGACAAGGAGAAAACTGCATTTATCACCCTGTGGGGAACCTTTTATTATAAGGTTATGCCCTTCGAACTTAAGAATGCAAGAACAATTTACCAGCGAGTCATGGTAGCACTATTCTATGATATGATGTATCAAGAGATCGAGGTTTATGTCAATGATATAATTGCAAAGTCCCAACTTGGAAAAAGCCACGTCGAAACCTTGAAGAAGTTGTTCGATTGACTCTGTGAGTTTAAGTTTTGTCTAAATCACACTAAATGTGTGTTCGGAACAACATCTGGGAAATTACTCAGATTCATTGTAAATAGTAAAGGTGTCACGCCCCCATCCTTTAAAAACGTGTCCATCCCTTTATGCGGAAGCATATAAGTAATCCCTAGACAACAATTCAATAGGATAGAAAAGCAGGGCTACATTTCCTTGAAAACCACAACACACATTTTTACATATCAGGATAATTTATATGCATTACTACCCGTTATTTACAAGGTCTACCAAAAGGTTGATTCCCAAAACTAGTTGTCATAGGACCAGCTATTCAGACTCGATTGCTGAACCTTCAGAGTCCACGAGATCCGGGCGAGACGGCGGTTCCTCCAATACACCATCAGGTGGGTCTGCTGGATCCTCATCCTAGACAACATCAATTACTTCAGCAAGGATACCAAAACTTCTAAGGGGACCTATCCTAAGATCATGGGGAGTGGTGTGGAATTAGGTCCTGAATCGATTAGGTACCTCTTGGTGTGGGACCTCTTCACCCCAGACTGTGGTCACAACCAACTCGTAAGTCCAATCACTTATGGGATCAGGAAAAATAGAGACCTGCTTGGTTATTCTCAAGGGACAACCAAGACACCCAGGGGGAGTCGCTATATGCGAACCTGAAAATGTTATCCCACAATGGGATGAGACGACGTCTCAGCAAGTTCAACCCCCTAAGACCTTATTAGGAAGAAAATAAGCCCTAAGGGCTGCCTAAGCATAACACATGTCAGATGACTTACATTGGCTTCAGTTCCTTCCTGTCAGACAATATAATTCAAACAGTTATTCACTCAGATTGAATCATCGATCAATCAACTCAGTTGATTACATGTCACCACGACCTTCCCATGATCGATACATTCAATGCTATTTATAAAGTCCAATCAAATCATCTGGCAGTCCGGCGATCTTCACACTTTGACTAAAGAGTCTGCAAGTCTTCAAATTAGACTGATGGAAATGTTTTGTCAGTTTCAAAACATGCAAGGAAGTTTTCTCCAACAATTTCTTCCTTTTTGATGGTGACAAAACTTTCCTGTAAATTTGGATATTTTTGATCTGCAAAACAATACTTAAGCAAACATGAATATCTCACAAAAGATAATTGACTTAGTAAAGACAACATTAAATCTGCATCCACAGGAAAAAGTTAATCCTGTAAATAGACAACTATTTTTGCCATGAAATACCAATAGTGCTTAAAATAAACAGGCAATCAAACAATCCAAATCCAAATCCAGTCACAACCAAGCAACCAAACAAGAGTAAAGTCAATCAAAAAGTCAAGAGTTAAATCTCAAATCTACAACATCTCTACCCCTTTTTGTCAGGATTAAAAAGGTAGAGACGAAAAGAGAATAAAATTATGGTTACCTAGGAACGCGAACAAGCTGGAAATCTCCCATTGACTGGACAATCCTTTCCAGCTTTTTCAAATCCTCCTTCAATTGAGCCACATCTTCATCCTTGGCATTTGCTTGAACTTGACGAGCAAGGGTATGACTTTGATCATGCAAGGAAACTGAAGAGGCTTGACCTGCATTCTGCAAGTTCTGAACTTCGCATCCCAGAACATAAATTTGGCCTCGCATCTCCATAAGAACATCAAGTACTCTGCGAAAGTCTGTTGAATTATCAGTTTGAGTGCTAGCTTCTGCACGATCAGTAGGTTTATTGGCAGATAATGGCAAGTCAGCATGATCACTTAGATTTTGCGATGAAACCTCATGGCCTTCCTCAGGAAATTGAGAGGCATAGATGTCTTCTAGATCTGCAAGTGAACGACTAACACCTTCACTAGTAACAACAATTGAAGATGTACCTCTTTTCTCAGCAACTCTCCCTGTTTCATTGCCTTCAGGCGGTGAGAAGTACTCTTCATGCTCTGTTTCCTCTTATTCACCTATGCCTTCTTCTTCTTCCGCAGTCCTTTCTTCTTCTGCTTCTTTTTCCACTGATTCTCTCTCTCTCTCTACTCCTTTGTTCGAACTCTTCTCTATCTTGATCCTATCTCTCCTCTGTTTCTGGAACAGAACAACGTAAAGTTTTCAATGCAAGCGTGAAAATTGTGATATCATCCTTATCCTCTTCATCCTCCAAGATGAGTGCTCTTCTTTTTCTAGATGGAGTAACCATGGGCTCCTTCATTTTCCTTTTTGCAGCCGAAGAGACTAGGTGAGTCTTGACAGGGTTTTTTCCTTGAATCTCTCCAAAGCCTTGTTAAGTTCCTTCAGACGCATTTTGGAAACTATTTTCAATCCCACCACCATTTGATCACAGGTTCGAACACATAGAATCCTGGGATGCTGAATGTTCAAATGTCTGAATAACTTAATGACAAGTGTTGAGTAAGGAAGTTGGCCCTTGTCTTTCACCATCGTTCTGTACATATGAAACATGATAGAGTGTGGAAGAGAGAACTTTTTGCCAGTGTTAATGGCATACATAAGCTTTACCTCCAAGTTTGAAACATCAGTTTTCGAAGTCGATTTAGGTCTGAGGTAGTTGATCACTATCTTGTGAAGCAAAATATTTGAGGCATTCATCCTCAAATATGAAATTCGTCCTTCCGCCATTCCATCCCGAACGAGCTCTACCGTTGCACGTGAGAGTGCTAGTATGAACAAAATAAAGGAGTTAAGGAAGAGAATAAGAACACGAGATTTATAGTGGTTCGGCTTAATCCAAGCCTACGTCCACTCTCCCACGATAACAGCCTTCTTGGCTGGATTCCACTATGCAATCAACAAGAGATTACAACTTCGAGTGCAAACACTTAGTAGTAGATCACACTATCTCACTAAGTCACTCTCTTGGTATTTCTCTCACGATTACAAACGTTTAAGCTCTCAAGAGACAAGTATATGATCTAAAGTCGCTTAGACTTTGGAATTATAAATTCTACGCTCCGTCTCTTACTTGCTCATCGGTCCATGATCTTCTTAAATACTCCTCCACTTCCAAACTACCCGTTGGACAGCATCCCGAGAATCGTCTTCCAATATACCCATTGGACAGCTCGTATCTTAGAAGATTTGGTAGCCGTTGAGTGACAAAGGTAAAATCCCAAATTGATTCCGATCGCCCATACAAACGAAATCTTGGTTTCCATAAGTAAAGCTTCTTCGTATAGAAAGATCTTGTCTTCAACATCCAATTGTCAATCACATAGATTGAGTCAATCAAATCAATCTTGATGTGGAATCCAAACCAGATCACTAGCCGTTGTATGATTGGGCTTGAGTTACGATTCATCGAATCTGGATGTAAAGTCTGAGTCTATAGACTTTACAATTTGGGTCTTTAGACTTTACAATCTGGGTCTTTAGACTTTACAATTTGGGTCTGTCTTCTGGTTCATCATTCACGTTCATCGGGAATTAGTCGAGTGAGCAGACTTCTCATGCGATGTAGAAACGGACTTTGACATTAAAGTCCGCGGTCTTCGACTTTGAGTCTTGAGTCTAGCGAGTCTTCGACTTTGAGTCTTGAGTCTCGGTCTTCGACTTTGAGTCTTGAGTCTAGCATCAGCGGTCTTCGACTTTGATAATATCCTTTACATGTTCTATTATCTGCATGGTCTATTACTCAACCATTAAACATGTTAGTGGCCTTTGATTTATTTTGTCATCTTCAAAACATCATAAGGATTTCCCTAACAATCTCCCCCTTTTTGATGATGACAAAACAATCTCTGAATATGCAGATTTAAAAATTTAAATCAAAGGATATCAGAAGATAGAAAATAATTGCAGCTCAATATTATGCAATAAATAATATCAACCAATCAGCACATATGCATATTCATATCTTCTCCCCCTTTTTGTCATAATCAAAAAGCGATAATGGATTCACGTAGAGAATGATAACAAATATCTTGCATGAATCACAATTCCTAAAAATCAGCTTTTATCGAATATTAAAGATATGCAATATAACTCACTTCGATTATATCAGCAAATATCCAATAAAAATCACGGATGCATCATAAAATTCTCGTACCATTTTTGTCATAATAAAATGATAATATCAATATGAGATTTGTTAATGACAAAAGGTAATAAGAGATGCACTAACCGGATTTTGTAGAATAAATTCTGACACAATTACCTTTCCTTCCATCCATAATAAGATCACGATCAATCAAAAAAGATTTTTCCATAATTGATCAAAGCTCCCCCTCAATTTGTTGCCTTTTTGAGATGATCACGATTCTTTTCCTTTTCTTTTGGATTCGATTTCTCCCCTTGATTTCCTCATCGGATTCTCGAGTGCTGTTCAATCGGACTCGATTCTGAGTCGTATGAGTTAGACTCAGATTCTGAATGTGCCATCAAGCATAGATTTCTTTGCTCATCATCTTCTTTCATGATTCTTTTCTGGCCATTATGCTTGTATTGACTTCTTCCACTGAATTTCCTTTTCTTTTCTACTCAGCTTTTTGAATTTCTCGACCATAAAGGCAAATTCTTCGGGATCTTCATCGTTAAGTTGCTCCACTTCATAGGATTGAAGAGTGCCGATCAATTCATCAACGGTGAGTGGCATAATCCTTTGAGTCTCCCGGATTGAGGTCTTGACATGGTTCCAATCTTTTGAGAGACCTCGCAAGAGTTTGTTGACCTTCATTGGGGAAGAAATAGGATGACCTTGACATGCCAAACCCGCCAAACCGTTTACAATTTCTGTAAAACGATTAAACATATCTCCAATTGACTCTCCTTGCTTCATCTTGAAGGATTCATATTTGCCGAGCAAGAAGTTTACTTTTGTCTCTTTTACACGATCGGTTCCTTCATATGTAACATGAAGTTTATCCCAAACTTCTTTTGCTGTTTCACATGAAGAGATTCTATTATATTCAGCAAGAGATAAAGCGCAATATAAAGAATAAATTGCTTTCGCATCAAGCGCTTCTCTTTTGGACATCTCCATCCGAGACATAGGAGCGATGGGGTTGATTCCTCTTTCCACAACATCCCATTGTAAGAGATCTCTGGATCTTAGGAATGCTTTCATTTTGTTCTTCCACACGTCGTATTCCTTTCCATCAAAATATGGTGGCCTTGTGTTGCTTTGCCCTTCCATAAGTCCCGGTGCCAACATACTAGCCATAAAGAATCTTTAGCTCAAAAGTAAAAACACTTTTATAAACCGAGCACTTGGCTCGATACCAATTGAGAGTGCTAGTATGAACAAAATAAAGGAGTTAAGGAAGAGAATAAGAACACGAGATTTATAGTGGTTCGGCTTAATCCAAGCCTACGTCCACTCTCCCACGATAACAGCCTTCTTGGCTGGATTCCACTATGCAATCAACAAGAGATTACACAACTTCGAGTGCAAACACTTAGTAGTAGATCACACTATCTCACTAAGTCACTCTCTTGGTATTTCTCTCACGATTACAAACGTTTAAGCTCTCAAGAGACAAGTATATGATCTAAAGTCGCTTAGACTTTGGAATTATAAATTCTACGCTCCGTCTCTTACTTGCTCATCGGTCCATGATCTTCTTAAATACTCCTCCACTTCCAAACTACCCGTTGGACAGCATCCCGAGAATCGTCTTCCAATATACCCATTGGACAGCTCTGTATCTTAGAAGATTTGGTAGCCGTTGAGTGACAAAGGTAAAATCCCAAATTGATTCCGATCGCCCATACAAACGAAATCTTGGTTTCCATAAGTAAAGCTTCTTCGTATAGAAAGATCTTGTCTTCAACATCCAATTGTCAATCACATAGATTGAGTCAATCAAATCAATCTTGATGTGGAATCCAAACCAGAATCACTAGCCGTTGTATGATTGGGCTTGAGTTACGTTCATCGAATCGGATGTAAAGTAGGTCCGAGGTTGGGTTTTAGACTTTACAATCTATCTTTGACTTTACAAAATATTTGAGGCATCATTCACGTTCGATCCTCAAATTAAATTCTTCGTCCTTCCGCCATTCCATCCCGAACGAGAGTCTTGAGTCTGGCTCTTCGACCGTTGAGTCTTGACGTCCAATTTGATAATATCCTTTACATGTTCTATTATCTGCATGGTCTATTACTTTCAACCATTAAACATGTTAGTGGCTTTGATTTATTTTGTCATCTTCAAAACATCATCAGGGATTTCCAATGTGTCCATGTCAAATTTCCCTACCCCAATCACATCAGCCAATGTGTCCATGTCAACTACATAGTCCTGATCTCGAACACTGAATGAGAATCTATTCGCATCCAAGAAACTTAGATTAGAATAGAAGTATGCGGTGAGTTCAGCATGAGCCTCTGTCATCTCAGAACAAAACCGATCTAGTTAAAGAAGATTGAATTTTTTTGCAGCTTAACATTCAGAGAATCAAGAAAATCAAAATCCACACTTCTAGAGTTGATCACTCCACGCTTTAGCAAGTTAGAGTACAATCGCTTGTGTTCCTCCAAGTGAAACAAATTTTTCATTTTGCTTCGAATATTAGCCGCAACACCCATTCTAGGCTTAAAGTGAGTGTACATTTTATCATCATCATTCCTATCAGGTTGACTCAGCCCTCCAACACTTGAATTGCTTGGGATATTTGTAAATGCTTCTTCTGCTAACCCACAGGGGTAATTCCCAATCATTCCATTGTGCGTAAAAAGTGGGTTTCATTTCGATACCCTTTCTCTTTCAAGAATGCATCAATATAGTTCAAGGGAATACCACCCTTCTTCAAGGCAGAGTAAAGCTTAAAAATAAAAGCAGGCTTTTGAGATCTTACGGGTTCTGTATCTTCGATGATTTCTTCATCTGCTTGATGATCAATATCCTGAGGTCTAGATGGAGGAGATGGACACTGTTGAGAATGTTGTGGGCTCTGTTGCTGTCTTGGGGATTCTTATTCCTCGAAGAGATCAAAATGCGTAAGACCCTCACAAATTTGTTGTGGTCCCCTGTTTGCGATTCTTGAAGACTTTCTTTGAAATGACATTGTTCACAGTCTTTGAGAGATTCTAAACTTGTTTTGCAAGAAAGGTGAAAACTTTTTGATGATTAAACAAGAGAAGAAAAGAGAAGTTAAGGATCTATGCTTTCTTAGGGTTTTGTTAGTAAAACCAAGAAAAACCAACAATATATAAAGTAGTCGAAACGAGGCATATGGAACGACGTAAAAGGAAAAAATAAACATGCATTTTTCAAAAAATAAATGCCTTTTTGAAAAAAAAAAATAGATAACCATCATTTCAAAAACAACTTCTTTTTTCGAAAAGGAATAATTGCAATAATCATGAAAACTGGGGAATATAACGTCAATCAATTACATATTAATAGATGATCGTACATTTTCAAGATTTTATCCGAAAAAAAAAAAAATCTTACAGTTGAGAATCTTAATCGTTAGAGTCTGTGTATCTTTAGACTTTTAGCCCTGAGTCTGAACTTCTTCAAACTTTAAGATATTGAGTCTAAACGAATAACCTCGAATTGACTTTTCTCTAATGAAATGATGTCGAATCTCTATATGCTTTGCTCTTGAATGAAGAATTGGATTCTTGGTGAGATTGATTGCACTAGTGTTGTCACATTTGATCTCAGTGCACGAATCTTCAATTCCAAAGTCTCTTAGCTGTTGTTTTATCCGTAGAATTTGTGAACAGCAACTTTCAAGAGCCATATACTCTGTTTCTGTTGTAGAAAGAGTTACGGTACTTTGCTTCCTTAAAAACCAAGATATTGTCCTGTTACCAAGCAATTGGCAAGTGCCCGAGGTGCTCTTTCTATCGACTCTGCATCCTGCTAGATCTGCGTCTAAATATCCAAGAAGAGTAAAGTCTCATTCTTTAGGATACCAGAGACCTAAATTAGAGGATGAAGCAACATATTTGATGATACGTTTTGTAGCACTTAAATGAGATTCTTTGGGGTCTGATTGAAATCTGGCATAAATACAAACACTAAATAGAATGTCAGGTTTAGAAGCAGTAAGATAAAGAAGTGAACCAATGATACTCTTGTATGGCTTTTGGTCAACTTTCTTTCCTCCTTCATCTTTGTCCAGCTTCAAGGAACTTGATGTTGGTATATCAGTCTTTTTGCAATTCTCCAATCCAAACTTTTTGACAAGTTCTTTAGCATATTTTTCTTGGTGAATAAAAGTTCATTCCTTCAATTGTTTCATTTGAAGCCTGAGAAAGAAAGTTAGTTCACCCATCATGCTCAATTCAAATTCATCTTTCATAGACTTAGAAAATTTCTTGCACAGGATTTACATTAGGAGATCCAAAAATAATATCATCAACATAAATTTGAACAAGTAAGAAGTTTTTGCTTTCTCTTTTGATAAATAGAGTAGTATCTACTTTACCTTTAACAAAGCCATTTTGGATTAAAAACTTACTTAGTCTGTCGTACCAAGCTCGGGGTGCTTATTTTAAATCATATAGCGTCTTTTTTAGTTTGAATACAAAGTCTAGTTTCCTTGGGTCTTCAAAACCGAGAGGTTGTTCCACATAAACTTTCTCTTGGATGAATCCATTTAGGAAAGCACTTTTGACGTCCATTTGGAATAACCTGAAATTCTTATAACAAGCAAAAGCAAGTAATAATCTAATTGCTTCTAACCTTGCTATTGGTGCATAAGTCTCATCATAGTCTATCCCTTCTTCTTACGTATATCCTTTGGCTATGAGTCTTGCTTTGTTCCTTACGACTTTTCCTTTCTTGTTCATCTTGTTCCTGAAAACCCATTTAGCTCCAATGATAGATTTACCTTTTAGTTTAGGAGTCAATTCCCAGACATCATTGATACTAAATTGCCTGAGTTCTTCTTGCATAGCTTCAATCCAGCTTTCATCAGTTAAAGCTTCTTCTATACTCTTGGGTTCTATTTCAGAAATGAGAGCCACAGCACTAGACTCTTCACGCCTTTTGGATCTTGTGCGAATTCCTTCATTAATATGACCAATAATGAGTTCCTTGGGATGACTAGACTTGTGCTTTCAGTTGCTGGTTGATTTGTCAGACTATTGATCTTTTTCTTCATTTGAACCTTCAACAATCAATTTTGGCTGGTCTTCTAAAGTCTGAGCTGCTTCTAGAGATTCAAACTTTGTAGAGTTTGGAGCAGGTTGAGATTCTTCAGGTTGAGTCTGAATCGATTGATTTTGCATAAAGTCTTGAAATTTGACATTCATCGATTCCTTCACAGATTGAGTCTTTTTGTTGTATACTATGTAGGCTTTGCTTGTGATTGAATATCCAAAGAAGATATCTTCATATGATTTTTCTTCAAACTTACTAATTCGATCATTTGCATTTTTCAATATAAAACATTTGCATCCAAACACATGAAAATAGGAAACAATTGGCTTCTTTCATTTAAACAACTCATAGGGAGTTTTCTCCAGCATAGGCCTTACGAAGACTCTATTAATAATATAGCACGCTGTAAAACTACTTCAGCCCAAAAACGAGAGGAAATGTTACTTTCAATTAAAAGAGTTCTAGCCATTTCCTGCAGCAATCTATTCTTCCTTTCCACAACTCCATTTTTGCTCTGGAGTATAAGGTGAGGATAATACATGTTGAAAACCATATTCATCATAGAATTTTGCAAAGTCTTGATTTTCAAACTCACCTCCATGGTCTGTCCGTATACTTGAAATAACATACCCTTTCTCATTTTGAACTTTCTTAGAAAATTTTATAAAATAAGAAAAAGTTTTAGACTTACTTGCCAGGAAATATACCCAAGTGAATTGTGGATAATCATCCACAATTACTAGGCGATATTTCTTACCTCCAATGCTCTGAGTTCTGGTTAGTCCAAAGAGATCCATATGGAAGAGCTATAGTACTCGATTAGTGGACACTTAATTTATTGGTTTGAATGAATTTCTTACACGTTTTCCCAATACGCATGGTGTGCATGGATCAAACTTTTGATATGTTAGATTGGGTAGTCCACGAGCAAGCTTCTTTGCCAAGATTTTGGCTATTTGCTTCATGTTGATTTGCCCAAGTTTTCCATACCACATCCCATTCTAAAGGATCTTTTGATCTTAGAAATGCCTTCATTTTGTTTTTCCATATGTTGTATTCATTTCCATCAAAATAAGACGGTCTGGTGTTGCTTTGCCCTTCAACCAGACATGGAGCCAACATACTAGCCATGGATCGTTAACTTTGAAGTAAAAAACACTTTAACTTAAATGAGTACACAGGCTCTGATACCAATTGTGAAAGCTAATACGAGCACCTAGAGAAGGTGAATAGGTGCGAAAACAAATTTTGTAGAGTAAAGTATATAATTTTGCTTTTAAACCAACCCTATTTAGCAATAGATTATGAAAAGGAAATTAGACTCTAATAATCAAATAGAGTTACGATCAAAGTAAAAGAGCTTAGGAAAGAGAATAAGAACACAAGGTTTATAGTGGTTCGACTTAATCAAAGCCTACGTCCACTCTTCCGCACTGACAGCCCACTGGCTGGATTTCACTAAAAATTAAAGGAGTTGTTACAGTATAGCTCTTCTTTGATTCCACAATATAGAGACTCTGCTACACTTCCTCAAAGTCTTACATAAGTATAAACTCTCTTTTGAGTACAAGTTTTCGCTCAACAATTGAATTGACAAAGAAAAATGAGCTTCAGACTTTGGAATTTCTCTATCGTGCACATACTCGAATAACTAGAATTCCTTATATACTCCTCCATGCCTTCATATCCGTTGGCACTTACCAAAGGAGTTCTTCCAATCTACCCGTTGGACAAAATCAATTTAGGGAGATTTCGAGTTATTTAAGGAATATAACGATAGCCTACCAATCCTGCTCGCCCATACAATTAGGATCTAGGTTTTCATAAGTAGAACCTTCCAAGTATGCTTCATCAATCAACGGATCTAAATTACCCGAATTGAAATCAAAATGAATAATAGATTCCAAGATGCTATATCTAGCCGAGAGATCTTCTTTAGTCGATAGAATCAAATCCTTAACGAAATACTCAGTTCTGGATAAGTCTTATTCGACGGTCTAGAAACTATCAATGATGATAGACTTTGAATCTTGAGTCTGGCGATTCGGCGGTCCGGCGGTCTTTAAACTTTGACTAAAGAGTCTGCAAGTCTTCAGATTAGACTGATGGAAACGTTTTATCAGCTTCAAAACATGCAAGGAAGTTTTCTCCAACATTATTTAGGTCATATAGATTTCATAATATGCACACCACATAGTTAGTGAGTCATAGTTTAATGTTTTAGTATTCCCATCGTGTAGTTTTTTTTAATCAAAAAAATAGCCAAAGATTAGCATTGCATCATTACGTTGCTTTCTTTTTAATAAAATTATTGAGTCATTTAAAAAAAAAGAGAAAAAAAGAAGAAGAAGAAGAAAACACAAAGGTCATTTACTTGGTTAGTTAATAGGTTAGTTCATAATTAATCCCATTTCATGTCATCATTGTTTAGTGTAGGTTGCGCGTGCGCACACACACACACACACGGATATAGATATATATATATATTAGAATTTATCGGAGTTGCATTATTTTAAAAAAGAAAAATCATAAAAAGAACATGCATATAGAATACCACATCATCCATCCCATACCATGTAGCACATGCATATTTAGGATTATGTAAATTGGATTGCACACATATTGTGATGGTTCAAGTTATGTCATATGAATTGCATCTCACATGTCATTGAAGTAAAACTCATACATATCAAATTTAAATTAAGATTGCATATAATTAACATTTTTAAAGAAAAAGAAAAATTAGGTGTCATGTCATTTAAAAATCATGTTTAGGGCATGCATTTTTATTAGCATTGTTGTAAGTTTTTTTAGAGTAGACCTTAATAAGGTTGTAGTTTATAATTTCTTACAATCTATCACTTCAGTTTATTGAATGTTATTTTATTAATTGTGCACCTGCATGACCATCCTTTGCATGTTAGTAGCTTAGGTTAAAATTAATCAAGACTACTTGCAAAATATTTTTGAAATTAAAATGAAAAGGTACCAAAATGGCGTTATATTAATCTAGCGTAATCATGTCCCCGACCTATTGAATTTCTGGTTCGCAGGAGTAAAGTATTCTCCCATACTTTACTGGGATTTCTAATCAACCCTAATTGGTTAGTGGCGGCTCCAAATTGAGTATAATTGCATGTTTAAATGGGTTAATTCCTTAATATCAAGTCGCGATTAGTAGGACTTGGGTCCGTGCCAAGTCTTCAAACTTAGTAATCCATTAGCCTTCTTTGAGTAATTCACCCTTAGGAAGGTTGCGACAATATCGCTTAAAATAATTAATTAATAAAAAATATTATTATTATTGACAACAATTTCTATCAAAAAATTTCATGGAAAAGATGACAAAATCACTCATTTTGTAAGCAATAAAAACGATCATTTTCTTTAAAAAAAAAACTTTTTAAATCATTCATCTTTCGCAAAACAAACAGAACTTTGAAGAAATAAAATAGTGTCATCAACTTGAGCATGTACAGCATGACTGAAGCATAGGATGCCTATGTAATGAAATCAAAATTAACAACCTAGTATAGGAGTTCTAATATAACCATCTTAATTTTCCATAAGGAAATGCTGGGAAGCCAATTAGACTTGTTACACAAGCAAATTAGCTAGAGATAGCACACGGGGTCTGGCAGGTTCTGTGGACAATGGTCCCAAATGTCATGCATGTCGTCATCTGCAAATACAAGAAGCACTCGGAAATTCATGCCATGCATGCGTATGGTGTTTCAGTCGTTGTGCAATTGCATCTCCCAGAAGGAAGCAAAATAAAAAGACCAGAAGAAAAGTCTTGATTTGTTGTTCCAAGGCTTACCCCCTCAACATGTGAAACGCATTTTGGACAAGAACCGGAACACTCGTATGACCAGGGATTTAAATAACTCTGGCAGAAGCAGACGGGGGTTCACTTAGCTAGTAAGGATCGGATACTTTATACTGGGGGTGAGCGGTTCCTAGTTTCGGTTCGATTCCATCTAGAACCTGGAACCTACCCTCGGGTACAGGTTCCTCATTTTTTGAAACCTGGAACTTATCCGTCGAAACCAAGAACCTGGAACCTACCCTATTACAGGTTCCAAGGTCGGTTCCAGGTTTCAACGGGTTCTTTTTTTTTTTTTTTTTTTTCCAGATTTGAAAAGCTCTTTTCAAACAAATGGTTCTTAGGCTCATAGGATTAGAACAACGCGACAACATACATCATCAAGCATTGTTCAAAAAACTCTAGGTTTGCAATCATCTCTCCGTCATACATACTAGGTTCAAAGTTGGTCATAGCCTCTCTTCCATTCCAAAAAACAGAATAATTTGTTAGTATCACGGGCAACAACTTTTGGAAACACAACACTAAATGAAAAAGAACTTACAGGCCAACAATTTCCAGATCAACTAGAGAGCGGCATACTGATAAAGCCATACAAAGTGATGCACTATCCATTCTTTCAATGTTGTACAAGTGCAATCTTCTCAATAATATCCTTGAGGAAAGAAGAAAGGGAAAAAATTAGGGGTCAATTGCAACATGAGCAACACAAGGTCCAAGAAATCATAATTCGATATACTCTGCAGCACTGCCATCGGCACTCAAAGGATTTTGATGGTGTGGGACTTAATAATTTTGGCTATACACTGTTCATCCATGGAACCAACCCAGAATGCAATTCATAGTCACACCACACCATCAAAATCCTGCTACCTTAACTATCATAGTCATATCAAATCAGAATGTAAAGCTGCAGAATGCTCAGTCCTTAGAAGCACCATGAGCACAAGAAGCATTTTTTTTCTTTTTCCATTGGAAGCAGAGTAGAAAACAACTAGCAACACACTTAGGTTAATATTCAGAGAGACAGAAAGTGGACATATGTTGTAAACACGCTGCTTGCTTACCATTGATGGACTTTTCGGACTAGCCTTTGCTTCATCAGGAGCAGGATTCTACTCGAGGTTCTTTTCTTTCTCTTCAGCAATACCTCCAAATGATTTTTCAACATCCTTGAGCACATCCACCCATCTTCTAAGTAACTAAACTCTTTCAGGACCTCTATACGTAACAGCAGCATCTTCCAATCTTTTGATTGTATTCTTGACACTCTTAAAATTCCGAGGCCCCTAAATGTTCAATGCAATTTGAATAAGTTAAACTGCGAAGAGGCCCCTCCTAAGTTTCCCAAAAAAGAGATACCAAAGTAGTTCAGGAGTGGGGACGCGTAAGTTTCAAGAGTGGGTTTCGACTCCCATGCCCTGCACGAGGCAGGGCAAAAGTCTGAGAGTGAGTGTAGAGTAGGAATAGAATAGGACTGACCAAAAAAAAAAAAAAATAGTTTAGGACATCAATTACCACTGCAAGCTTAAAAGGAAACAATCAAGATGCTAAATAAATGACAGTAATAGTAATAGTAACAATATCTAATTAACCAGGACGGCCGAGCGAGCGGAGGCGGTGGCAGTTTGGAGCAACGACGGCTCGGACGGCCGAGTGAGTGGCGGCAAGAGGTGGTGATGGTGGCTTAGGGACGGCGGTGGTGGCTCACGGTGGCGAGGGGCGACACGAACAACGCGACAGCTCGTCCGGCTCAACGGCGAGACGGCTTGTCGGACGAGCGGTGGGTGGTGGTGGTTCGGTGGCCAAGAGGTGGTGGTGAGTAGGGCATGGGGCGGCAGTGTGGTGGTGAGTGAAGCAGCAGCCAGCAAGAGGAAGGAAGGAAGGAAGGAAGGAGGAAGGAAGAAGAAGAAGAAGAAGAAGAAGAAGAAGAAGAAGAAGAAGAAGGGGTGGGGTTTCGGCCGAGAGAGGGGAAAGAGAAGAAAGAGAGAGAGAGAGAGAGAGAAGAAAAGAAAAAAGTTGGGAGGTAGGAAGTGACGCGAGGAGGAAAAAGGGGAGAAAAGAAAGAGAGAGGGAAAAAGAAAGGGGAAGGGGGAAATCAGGTGGGTGCTCTAGGGCTTCTTTTTAAAAAAAAATTTAACTAGTTCCGGAACAAGTCTCTTAAGAACCGGAACCGTGCTCACCCCTACTTTGTACTCGTCATGCTCAAGTTCCGTTCTCGCCACTTGTGGTCTCCCATTAATAAGTGAAATGCGAGTCCACCACAAGTGCTTAAGGTAAGCCTACGACGTGCGCTTATTTTGAAAGGGAGTAATTCTCGCTTCCGCCTGAACTTTTTGTTACTGTTAACACCTGAAATTTTTTATCGACATTTTAATTATTCATTTTACAAGAAAAATATAAAAAATAAAGAGCCAAAAATAATAATTAATAAATAGAAAGAAAAAAAAAGAGAGAGAAATAAATGAAAAGAAAAAAAAAATGAAATGAAACTTAGAAATTAAAAAAAAACGAAAAAGAAAAAGGAGAGAAAAAGAAAAAAAGAAAAAAAAATAATAGAAAAGGAAGGGGGAACATTCACAAGGGGGAGGTTTTTTTTCTCTCTCTTCACATTCGGATTCTCTCAGGGGATCACCCGCACGCTTTCCCTCTCTCTCGAAAAAAAACGACCGAACGTACTCTCTTTCTCTAGGGGGCTCCCTCGCGGATTCTCTGAGGGCAACCGAACGGAGCAAGGGCCAACTCCTCTGGCCGGACCGGCGATTCCTTTTTGGCTCGATCTTCTCTCTTTGAAGCTGGGGGGGTGGACAGTGAGGGTTTTCCTCCATTTGGCACGTGATCGGAGGTGTAGAGGCTAGTAGGATTTGATTCTTTCTTGCTGGATCAACGGCTGGCTTTCTCAGAATCGGTCTCCCTCTTGATCGATTCTCTCACGCTCAATCCAGAAGAATCTCTCTTGGTCTTTCGATTAATATCTCTCAAGATTTGGAGATTGGAAGCTCTGTTTTCGCTCGGACTCTCTTTGGTTTTTCGCTGGATCTCTCGGCACTGTGGATTTAGATCCAAAGCAAACTATCGAGGATTGGTGACATCGGCAATGACGCCAGTGATTCTGTTCGCCTGATCTGATTCGATCCGAAGTCAACCGGCGAGGATCGAAGATAGCTGCGACGATGACGACGGTTAACTGATTTTCTCTTAGATCGGGTTCACCGGATCGGTGAGCTCTCCTTCTATTCCTCTCGATCCGTTAGGGTTTCGATTTCTGTTCTCTCTCTCAATCTGTTCGGATTTTGGATTCCGACTTATCTTTCTCGATCACTCTCTTTGGTGATTTTGCTCTCGGCTGAATTTGACGCCCTCGTCGCGGATCGCGTTCTTTCGGAGCTCAAGGTGTAAGGGTTCGGATCCGCATCAAATTTGGAGGTCTCGGCTCAGCTCCAAGGGTAGAGCTCCGAAACCAATCAGCAGCAGCGGCGGCATTGACGATTCTGAGATATACATTCTTCAATCCCATCACTCGACATTTACACTTTCGAGGTACGTGTTTCTGTGCTCTATTTGAACGATTCTAATGGCATAGATTAGGAAGTGCTTAAATAGCATGATCGACCTAAAATAAGCTTTCTTTGATGTTGTTGTGATGGAAATAAAAGTGAATCGTCGATTCATATTCTTGTATAAACTCTTTGATGGAAATGCATATCACATGTTTGGGGAAATGCCTCAGTAAAATCTACGCTTTTGTTCTTAGTCCTCTATGTGTTTCTGGGTTCGTAGTTTGTTAGATAAGTTCTGATAGATGTCTACCGCCTCCTTTTGCTTTGTATGTTTTTGTTTCGACGTCTTTTGTGCACATGCTACGCTTCTGCGTAATTGGTTTTCAGTTGTCAAAGTTGAAGGTTGGTGGTATTCGTGGCCATGAATGGCATTCGCATGGTAGGCAAGCTGCAATTTTTTGATTTGGTTGTGTGTATCCCCAATCGTGATTTGTTCATTTCTTTTTGTGCCTCTTTCGATTTGATTTGTGTAAATGAGGTGTATATGTAATGCATGAATGTCATATAGTCTCAATGTGAGACATGAAGAATCAGTATTGTTTGTATCATTGTGCTTGCTGCTATCTATGATTGTCTAGCTCGCCACGAATATACATGTTACATTGTGGTCACCTTGTTGTATTTGTACTGATGTGTGATGAGCTGTGTTGCGAATTGTGTCAATTCTTTGAGTGTTTGCTGTTTTGACTTACTGCAACTTTCTATTTTGGCTGAAATGAGGTGCTAGATAAGGTTTTTTGACTTCGAGCCCTTCTGGACATATAAAATACACTTCCAGAGCTTCGATTTGATATGTTGTACGCCTTGAACAGACGTCATTTGGTCACTGAAAAACACCTACAAAGTCTGTCAATTCTGCAGTAGTTTTAGGTTGATTTGCTGTTCTGCGATTTTCTGTTTTAACTGGACTGAGCTGGTAGATGATGTTATTAGGACTTAATTTCTTCTATAAATTTTTAATAGACTTCTCAAGCTTTCCATAGACATATTATATGTGCAATTTGGCCATCATTTGCCCTGCCTGATGCTTCTTGGAAAGAGCACTAATCTGCTGATGTGTTCTGTTTCTTTCGCTGATCTGACCTTCTGTGCAAATAACTTGATATGAGCTGATTATTGTGCTTTTCTGCATTCGAAGTCTCCATGAAATTTGAAGATGGTTCGAATATCTTTCCAATGAGCAGTAGAATGCCTTGATTGAATCTCATTTGATATGGTTTTCACATGTCCAAATTTCAGTCCAGAATCTGTCATGTTTGAGATCTGATGCGTGTGCTCAAATTTGAGTTAGTGAACATGCTTTGCTGGAGTTGAATCTTTCATGAGAGTCATTGGAAATTTCATAGACTTTCTGACAAGGTATAGCTTGAATCAAGTGATTATCGTTAGCAAGGTCAATGGCTTCCATAAAGTCACGTTTGAGTTGTTGCAATCTGTAAATGTTGGATTTTTGCCCTATTTCTTTTCTGTTTTTCATATAGATTTTTGTGAACAATGTAGGACTTCGATGTCTCATGATAGATGATCAGGAAATTTCCTTCTATATACTTGGACTTTCATGAATATTCTTTATGTCTTCATTTCAATGAATGTCATCCATGTTTTGTGCAATCCCTGCTGTGATTCTAATTGATCGCGTTTCTATGAAAATGTC
This sequence comes from Eucalyptus pumila, assembly GCA_016097595.1. Taxonomy (NCBI): domain Eukaryota; kingdom Viridiplantae; phylum Streptophyta; class Magnoliopsida; order Myrtales; family Myrtaceae; genus Eucalyptus; species Eucalyptus pumila. The sequence goes on from CM027853.1 coordinate 30,844,065, forward strand.
TTCAATCAAGTTCCTTAAGAGCATACTTGATGCTTGATGCTTTCTAAGACATACTTAGAGCATATCATTAGCTTCGCAATGATACATGGCATACCTCATTTGAAGATCATTGACCATGTAAAAACCATGCATCAAGTCGGTATACCACAACTGAAATTGTCATGCATTTTGCTTCTTAGTTCCAAGTCACTTTGCAATGTTAATGACTTGTGTGACTTCTTTGCATTCTCATTTAGGGTTAAATGTTTACCCAAACCTTTTTCGCATTCAACCTTATGTCACGTGCAAGTTTCACATTTTTATACATTGTCTAAATGGTCTTACGAACCTTTAAACATGCCTTGTATTTTGTCCTATTTGTGATATGATTTTGCTGGATTCATGTTCATGTCTGATGCCTATGTCTGTTCGTTGTAATAATGATTTCTATGCGTTGTCTTAGTTATATAAGATGAGGCAAGGGATTCTTATTTCTTAGACTAGGTTTAGAATAAGATCCTGAACATGGATAAAGCATGAAGATTGTGAAGGTCGATGTCCATTCCGACCATTGTCATGTAATATTCATTTTCCCGACATATGTCTCGGGTTCCATGCATTGTATAAAACCCGACGAGTTGCAGGTTTCCTTTCTTTCCCGATTGTTTTCTCTTTTATTTTTTTTTATTTTCTTTTAGAATTGCATGATAGATTTACTTCTTTTCTTGATTGTTTACTTAATGTCTTGTAATTTCAATTTCTCTGATTGATTCATTTTATTGTTTTTCTTAGAATTAGAATAGAATGAAAGTAATCTATTGCACATGATCACTTAGACTAGAAATAACGATCCTGAAAATATATAATAAAAAAAAGAAACGCATGGACACGTTAGGAAAAGACACAACATACTGTTTATGTACCGAAAGGGCGTTAATAGAAATATTAGCGTAACTCAAGTCCCCAAATCTAGATATCTGGTTACGTAGGAATTGAGGGAACACTCCCGACCCTTGATTGGGTTTCTAGCCGACCCCCAAAATGAGGCTAGTGGCGACTCCTATATTTTTTTTTTTTTTAGGTTGTTAAATACCTAGATCATATAAATAAATCCGCTGTCACGCGGGGTATGAGCTTGGGAGAGCTTGTGATCTCGTGAGGAAACTCTCGAGATCAAATACCCCTAAACCCGACCTTTTTCCCTCCTTGGATACCATTTCGAGGGGGCGGCGAGATCGGGTCGTGACAGTTACATAATAAAAACAAACGACTCAAAAGATAATTATGGTTTATGAGTTACAAGGCATGCAAAGATATATTAAATTGGTTAGGTTTAATCAGACTGTCAACGCATCCTAATTCTATTAGGGTTTTAATGGGGGTTTTCAACTCAGATAAGGTCCACTGGCAAATAACCTTATTGGACAGTGGCAAACTTAGACTTTTAGATTTAGGAAGTCCTTGGGCAAGAAAAAAAAAAAACTTAGGGGTCAACGTACGTGAAAATGACTAGTAAAATCTTGGGGGAGAAATCAAGAAAATCAACATGAAACTTCACAAAATACAATTCGTCATAAATAAATTTGGCACTAAATATCCTTGGGCCCGCCTCTGCCCATAGATCTTAAGATGGATCTGGGGTTTTACCTAAATGTGACCCAAATCCGATAAGTCGTTTACTAAAGTATGATTTAAGAACTTCAAATTACTTGGATAGTTTTGAACCCCCACAAAGAAAATTGGTAGTAATAAACATGGTTCGTCAAACCCTAATTTCATATTTCCTGGCTACTTTCGACTAGTGTCCAACAACCAAGTATAGACACATCGAAAAGCTCGAGCTATTATTAGGACTAGTGGAACCATTTATACTGTTATAGAAAATAATTTGAACCAAAGGCAGCAAAATAAAGATCATATAAAGAAAAATAAAATCAACAATTACTTAGGCTACGTTTACTTTATGGAAAATTAATGATTTGAAAAAATGATTTCCTAAAAATAATTGCTTATATCGTTTAAATAGACAATTAATAAAAAAAATATTTTCATTATCAACAATAATTTATTTTGAATATTCTCGTGGACGATGAAAATATGTTTTTCCTTATTTATCTTGTAAATGATATATGTGATCATTTAAAAAAAATTAAATCATTAATTTTTCACCAGCACATCGAATGAATAAAATGCCATCATTAACTTGAGCACGTACAATATGACTAAAAATTGGATGCCTATGTAATAAAATTGAAATTAACAACTGAGTATAGGAGTTCTGAAATAACCCTCTTGATTTTCCATAAAGCAATCCTAGAGAAGCCAATTTGCCACGTAAGCAAATTAGCTAGGGATAGCACGCGTGGTGAGGAAGGTTGCATGGACAATAGTGCCAAACGTCAAGCATGTCGTCATCTGCAAATCCAAGAGCGATGGGAGGATCACGCCGCGCCTGTGAATGGTGTTCAGTCGCTGCGCATCTCCAGAAGGGAAGGACCAGAAGAAAAGATTTCATCGGACTTCTACACACACCCCCCCCCCAAACAACATACGAAACGCATTTGGACAAGAACTGGAACACCCGTACGACCCAGGATTTAAATAACTCAAGACAAGCTGAAGGCAGTTGGCTTAGCCGGCAAGGATCGGACACTTTGTACTGATCATGCTTAGGTTTGATTCTCGCCGCTAATGGTCTCCCATTAATAAGTGAAATGCAAGTCCGGTATATGTCCTCAAAGTAAGCCAGCAACATGCCCTTATCTTGAAAAGGAGTAATCTTCCTTTGGGTTAATGCCACGAAAAATTCTAAATTAATACACCTGTGATAAATTTATTTCAAACCAATTTTTTTAACAAATAAAAACTCTAAATTAATATACTTACGATAAATTTTCATTAATTTTTACCATAAAATGATTGAGTTAAATGATATGTAACAATTGATGAGTGTATCAATTTGGAGTTTAACTTGGTACTAGTTTTTGTTTTTCGTGGTATTATTTCAATTTAACATAAACTAATATTGGATAAATTTATTACAAACGTATCAATTTTAGGTTTTTTGTAGTAAAAAAAATTGAGTAAATTTGTCATATGTATACTAATTTGGAATTTTCGATAATCAAAAATTAATTTGGGGTAAATTTGTTATAGGTGTATCAATCCCTCTCTCTTTCGCCTAAACTTTTTGCTATAAAAAATAAATTGACTCAAAAGATAATTATCATTTTTGAGGTACAAGGCATGCAAAGAGATGATAAATTGATTCGGTTTAATCGGGCCGACGAACCATCCGAATTCAATTAGGCTTTCAATGGGGTTTACAACACAGGATGGGTTTATGGTCCATTGACGAATAACTTTTTTTTTTTTTTTGGGTAAGAAATATAGGAATTTCATTACTTAAAGGTAGCATTACATGGGAATCGCACATTACATCCAGAAGCTATAGCTTCTGCAGCTACCAGACTTTGCAACATAAAGGGAGGAAATATATTCCAGTTGTGGGCCAAATCAGTTCTGTCATGGGCTCTGGCAGCCCAATCCGCAACCCCATTTGCCTCTCTTCTACAGTGCTAGAGACGCAAATTAGGGCACAGAGAGAGGAAGTTGTCGATCTACGCGAATAGGACACGTTCTTCCCACGGTGGCGGTCGTTTCTATTGAAGGATGTCGATCAAAGCCAAGCAGTCGCTCTCCATAATGACATTCTCCATGTTGATGCCCTGTTGTAGCAGACGTTTAAGAGCTAGGGCAAGTGACTGAACCTCTGCCTGAAATGCGGAAGCTGCTGTGATTTCTTGCATATAGACATCGGTAAGAATTCCTCGGTGATTTCTGCTTATACAGGCCATAGTGCCATGATAAGTACCTGGAAAGTGAGATGCATCTATGTTACATTTAAGGAATCCCCTTTGTGGAGGTGTCCAGACGGGTATTGATGGTCGATCAGTGGAGTCCCCTGTTCTGGAGTGGCCGGTTCGCTGGTCGCGTTGGGAGGAAAGGGTCTGGATTCGTGCCTGTGCTAGAGCATCATTGACAGCGCGCTCTAGATCTGGACAAATTCGACGGAAGATCTAATTGTTACGGGAGCACCAAATCTTCCACAGAACATGGGCGATCATCTGCAGTCCACGTACGGCTTTCGACTCTATTGCTCTTGATGTGATCCACGCATCTAGGTGAGTAATAGTTAGAGGAGATATTGTGATGTTGAGCTGTGAGTGATTCCAGAACCCGATTGTCCACGAACAAAAGAAAAATAAGTGCTCAACCGTTTCTGGTGCGTTCTGTTTGCAAATTTCGCATATGGGATCAGAGGTGATATGCCGAGAAAAAAGTTGAGCTTTGGTAGGAAGAGCGTTTTGACATGCTTGCCATAGGAATTGACGGATCTTCGGAGCTGTGTTAATTGTCCATATGTTATGCCAAAGAATGGTGGGTGGTTGATATGATGTTGATGCTTGGTGGTCTCTCTGCTTCGCTTGGCTGCTGGCTAGAGTCTGATAATTACTTTTAACTGTGTATTTTCCATCATTAATGGCTGTCCAGACTAGCTGATCAGTGGCATGTAATGGTCTGATTGGGATTTTAAGAATTTCAGTCATAATGCTGCTATCAAATAGTTCTGAAATAAAGGGAACATTCCAGGTTTGGTGGACATGGTCAATAAGACTCCCCACCATCTCTGGTTCCTCTCTTCTAGCTGGGTCGCCAATGGTGCCTATTGGCAACTAGCGATGATTGCGAATGTTTATATTTTTGTCATCCCCCACCGATCATCTTACCTTAGGTAAGATGGTGTCTTTGCCACAAAGGAGACTCCGCCAGCCCCAAGAGGGCCTCATTCCATGCTCAGCAAACAAAAAAGTCTTTGGTTTGGAAATAAAAGCCCCTGAACAGCCGACACCATAACAATTGAGGTTGTTGAAGTAGGCGCCAAGCCTGCTTACCAAGTAGAGCCTCATTGAAAGCAATCAAATCACGAAAACCTAATCCACCATTCATCTTGCTGGTTTTTAGTAATTCCCAGTTTTGCCAATGAATACCAGCCTTTCTTGTAGCATTCCTCCACCAAAAATTGCAGATTTTCTGTTCAATTCTGCGACATATGGATATAGGAATTTTGAACATTGACATTGCATAGTGCGGAATAGCTTGTATAACCGACTTGAGTAGGATCTCCTTACCCCCCTTCGACAATAGAAGCTCTTTCCACCCCTCAAGTTTTGCAGTTACCTTCCCTAATATCCAACTAAACATATCCTGTTTAGATCTTCCCCAATCAGAAGGCATACCTAAGTATTTTCCATATTTCTGCAAAACTGGCACCCTGAATTCTGCCGCTAGATTGTGTTGAAGACTGAAGGGACAAAATTTTGGAAAAAACATTCCCGATTTATTCCTATTAATGACTTGGACAGTTGCTAGACAATACTAATTCAATAGGTTAGCCAGATTTTGACATTCTGTAAGTGTACCTCTGAGGAAAAACATTGAATCATCAGCGAAGAAAAGGTGGGAAAGTGTAGGACAAAACCTGTTTAGTTGAATACCCCAGAGCTGGCCCATGCTGATGGCTTGATGAATAATGGTGGATAGTAGATTTGCCACTAGAATGAAGATGTAAGGTGATAGCAGGTCTCCTTGATGTAGCCCTCTTGAGGGCCGAAAGTATGTCAGTTGGTCCCCATTAAAACGTATGCTGAAGGATGTAGTAGTAATACATTACATCACCAGTCTAACCCATGAGGGGTGAAAACCCAAAGTAAGGAGATAATCCAGTAAGAAATCCCATTCAACTTTGTCGTAGGCCTTCTGCATATCCAGCTTGAGTAGAGCATTAAAGTTCCGCTTCCTTTTCCTTGTCTTGAAGTGATGAATAACCTCCTGGACAATTAACACATTATCCTGAATTTGACGCCCACTCATGAAGGCAGCTTGTTCGACTGATATGAGATCCCCCAGCCAAGGTTTCAGACAATTCGCCAATACCTTAGAGATAATCTTATACGCAAAATTGCAGAGGCTAATCGGTCTAAACTGATCGAGACTTTCAAGGTGGTTGATCTTAGGAATTAGAACAAGTACTGTATTATTAAGCTCAGCAGGCATAACCCCTGAAGTAAAGAACTCTTGAACTAACCTGAAAATGTCATGTTGAATGATATCCCAATGTGTCTGATAAAAAAGTCCGTTGAGACCATCGGGACCTGGAGCCTTTGTCGCACCCAACTGAAACGTTGCTATTCTGACCTCCTCCATTGTGACCACAGCAGTTAACTGGGCGTTCATCTCTTCAGTTACTAGGGGTTGGCATTGAGCAAGTATCGATCTATAGGCACGGGGTCCCACAAAAGTGTATAATCGGCAGAAAAAATCAAACGTCATCTCCTTTAGAATCGGTATTTCTCTAACCCAATTGAGATTTTCATCCCATAACATTCCGATTCTATTACGCTGCCTCCGTTGTACCGTAGTTGCGTGAAAGAACTTGCTATTTTTATCACCCCACTGTAGCCAGTTAACTCGGGAGCGCATAGCCCAAAATTGTTCTTCCTGCTGCCAAAGATTTTTTATTTTCTTAAATAACAAACTTCTCAAATTAATAAAGTTAAAATTATATTTCGATATAAATAATATTTGAGTTCTAATATAATAAATTCAAAATAACAAAAAAATAATAACAATTTATTTATAATTTAATCTTATTTTTATTTATATTCTCAATTTAATTTTTTAATTTTTTCTTATAATATAAGTTCAATATATAAATATAAATAAATATAAATTTTTGGTCTTTTAGTATTTTAGCTATATTAGTACAATTTATTATTTAATACAATTTTATTAGAGAATGATGGAAGGGAAAAAGAAATAAAAAGAAATCAATTAAAAAAGAGAGGAAATAATAATAATAATAATAATAATAATAATAATAATAATAATAATAATAATAATAATAATAATAATAATAATAATAATAATAATAATAAAGTGAATAAAAATGAAGTAGGCAGGAACGTCATGAAATTTTTTTACCATTTCCGTTTTGCAACTTTTAGATTCATTTATATTGATATGTCATTTATACCAAATAATGTACATGATATGATATAAATATATATTAATTTATCACTATAATTCACCAAATAATAGATAGGCTATAACAAAATCTATGAATATATCCAGTCTAATCCCCACTAAAAATTCAGACAACCAAACGTAATTTAAAATAATTTGACAATTTTCGTGATATCGCATTTTACAACTAATTTTCTCATTCAAAAATTGAAAATTGCAAATCTTTTGGAGCAATGATAATGACAACGAATTCGAGATGGTTGATTTTATAATTAGTGGTAACATACTGCACGTTTCAAGAGTACTATGATGAGCACTCATTAAATTGCGATTTATTCCAAAAACCGTGATGCGATGTAAGCGAAAGATATCGAGACGAATTTGGAACCGGATGATTCATACCAAGCGGCTCCTACATGCAACGGTGAGAATAAATCGACAAAAAGCAAGAGTGTATTGCTCAGATGGCACAACCAGTTTAATTACTAGAGACTTTTAATTAGAATTTAATTCTCATAGACAAAGATTTTAGAGAACCAATGGGGAGATTATTCAAAAGTTCCCGCATATAAGCCATACCTCCACCTCCAAAGCCGAGGATTAAAGCCACGACACCGTCCATATTTACCGACTCGTAATCAAGTCTCTGTAAACTCTTGAGAGTTGACAAATTTAAAAAGGCTTTCCAATTTCCACCCACTTGGAAGGAAAAACAGGCTCAAGCTCAACCTTAGGACATCGAAATATATTTTATTTTCCTTTTTACGGAACTTCGTGGATAGTGATTACATTTTGTTGTTCGATTTCTCTTCTCTTACTCTTTCATCTTTATATTCATAAGCATTATCTATGTAACTATAACTTATTGATGGCTTGATTTGTCTTCTTTGTCTATCTACTACTATAATGACTGTTGAGTCTACTATTTATTTTGTATCACTAATTTTGGGAGCTGTAGCCTCATTTTTAGTCCCAATCTATGAGGTCTCTAGAGTCTCCACTTGAATCTCCAACTCACTACCAACACTGTGATTCGTTTGCTCTGCTATTGATATCTCAAGACTCCTCTATCAAAGCATAGCTTTCTTGTCAAAGATCACGTCTTTGTTAGCTAGAAAATAGAGCGATCTAGGATCAATGCATCACAGCTGATAGACTTTCACACTACATGCATAACCTAGAAATATGAACTTTTTCGTCATTGGCTCAAGCTTACCATCACCTACATAAGCATACATAGAACATTCGAATACTTGTAATCCAAAGTCTTCCAAATGATAGCAAACGATAAAGATTGATTAACAAGGCAACGATTCCAATACTATAGCCCAAAATTCCTTGCCTAGACCTATATGCGAAAACATGCATTGAGCTTGCTCAAGTTAAATTTTTGTTTGTTCATTCTGCAATGTCATTTGACTGTGGTGTTCTAAGCATTGTGAAATGTCTCATATCCCCCCCTCTCTATGGTAGAGCTCAATAAAATCTTTACTACAAAACTCCATGTTATCATCGATTCTATGACACTTGGTTTGTTTATTCGCATGCATCTTAATCACTACCTTAAACTTCTTGAATCAATTTAATACATTAGATTTGTACTTCACGAAGTATATCCATACCTTCCTTGAATGGTCATAAATGAACGTTGGCATATATCAAGCATCTCCTTTTGAAGGAACCGAAGATGTTTCCCAATTGTTTGAATGAATGCATTCAATCGGTTGCTTAATCAAATGAATAGTTGTGCTGAATTTGATCTAGTGTCGCTTCCCAAAAATGTAGTGCTTACACAAATTCGACTTTCCTATATTCTTACCCTTTAGCATTGCCCTCTTGCTCAACATCATCGAATCTCCCTCACTTATGTGCCCCAACCGCATATGTTATAACTAAGTCAAGTGTTTGTCTAACTCACCTAATGAAATTGTAGTAGCTCTTGTCATGGTTTTTCATAGCACATGATAGAGAGAATTTACTTCCCCTTCATCATTATCATGGCACACGAAGATCTTTAGTAGTTCACCTTCAATGTGCTTACATAATGTTATCATGTGGTCCCCCTCCCAAAAAAATAGGTTCTTTTTTTGCTCCAACACATGTCCCCATGTCTTTCAGTGTACGTACTAGTCCATCGTGCATTTAAATCCAATCTATGCATATTCCCAAAACTTTGCATGTTGCATTATTCCTAATCAAAACTCCACCACCATCTGCAATTTGATAACTCGTATCATAAGAACACCCTAAATCCAGCACTTATTCATCACCTAACAAGCCAGTAGTCACACACAAAATAGCCTATGTTTGCCACACGGCTTGTGGAATTTTGCCTATCATCTTTGTCTCTCAATTTCAGTCAATCTCTTCTCATATGACCCTCATTGTGACACTCAAAGAACTTCATTTGACCCGTGGATTATTTATAACATGACTTCCATCTTAATTTACCCCTACTAATAGACCCGTTTGATCTATTAGGTGATTAATTAAAACCCTTCGTTGTGTAAAGAGCCTGAAGTTTTGCGTAAAACACGACGATATCATTTTCCTTGATCACTTCTATAAAATTTTAATTTGATAGATTCAACATGATTATACTCTTTGCTTTCTCCATCAACTCATCCTTATTAACATCTTTCATCTTTTCCAGCAACTTAGCACTGTCGTCCAATGCCTTGGCAAAATTTTGGGTTGTTATGACTTCCATCTTAATTTACCCCTACTAATAGACCCGTTTGATCTATTAGGTGATTAATTAAAACCCTTCGAAAGAGCCTGAAGTTTTGCAAAACACGACGATATCATTTTCCTTGATCACTTCTATAAAATTTTAATTTGATAGATTCAACATGATTATACTCTTTGCTTTCTCCATCAACTCATCCTTATTAACATCTTTCATCTTTTCCAGCAACTTAGCACTGTCGTCCAATGCCTTGGCAAAATTTTGGGTTGTTAATAATTTACTCATCTTGACACTCCACAGACCAAAGTTGTTCCTCCAGTTGCACTCCTCAATTTCTACTTTTAGTAAACATAATTGCAACAACAAAATTTCCAAACAACAATCAGACAAGTAGAAAGAAGCCCCAAATCAAATCCAAACGATTCTTTCATTAACTTCGAAACATTTTGTTGCAAAATTAATGTAGAAGCTATCGGATCGTAACATGAAATCACAAAAAAAAAAAATGAAAAACAATAAAGAATACTATAGATTTTTCTTGTTTAGTTCAAGTGTCGAAATTTACTCCACGATGAGAGCCAACTATATAAATTAGAGAATTATAAATTTACAGTTGCTTACACACTCAAGTATTTCCCATTCTTAGATTATATCTAAACCCCTAGTGTTTACAAAAAAAAAAAAAAAAGACTCTATTTAGATGTATGACTCACAATACAAAATCCACTGTGTTCACAGCTCCTCCGTGAGTTCAAAGAAAGAGCTCCGCCGGCCGCTTTCTTCAAATATTATATATTTGAATAATGATGGGGTGACGGCACTGTTACTCCTTGGAGAGTAACGGTGCACCCCATCCACAAAATTTTTCAAGGGAACCGGATAACTTATTTGTCAGGTTTCTTGAGAAATCTAGTGGGATTCTTTAAATTAAATTAAAAAGAGCTTTATTGAAAGCATTATCAACATGAAATATTTTAAATTCCATGTAAAAAGACTAGTTCAAACATTTTTATTATAAGACAAATAAATTAACATTTCTATTAACAACATCACTATGTATAACATTTTTTTGACACTTGCAATCGTGAAATAAATATATTCATAATTTAATAAAATGAATATAATTACCAAAATTTATAGTATACTAAATTTTGTTTGGATAAATTTTTTGCCTCTCTTCCTTTTTTTTTTTTTTTAATTTTGTATAGCCCAACTTTTTCATTGTGCTAGCCAAATTTCCATTTAACATATCTTGACTAGATAAGTATATATGATGTCTACTTTCAACAAATGCCACAACAAGACTCATTGTAGCGTACAAAATTTTTTCACTGGTTTGACAATGTTTTGGTATCTCACTAAATTAGTGAAATACACATATGGATTACCATATATTAATAATATGTGAAAATATTGTCACAAGCTAAGTAACACCAATACCGACACACAACACACAACATGAAACGTGCGTATCGGAATCACATGTCAGGATTCTGAACTCGCATGTCAAAATTCCTGACTCAAGTGTCGGAGAGTATCAAAAGAGTTGGCCAAGTGTTGGATTTTTCAACACATATTAATCGAGTGTCGAAGAGTGTTGGAGAGTGTTGAACACATATCAAAGTGTCTGATATGACACGAAGGCTCCCGAAAAGTATTAGTGCTTTCTAGGTCGCAAGTATACTATGAAAGAATTAAGTTTTACATTTACATAGTTATACAAAGCTATTAAAAAAGTTCACAATCATCAAGTATAGTTCTTTTTTTGTTAGTTTCATTGTCTATCTGAAATAAGAATAGTGTCCAAAACTTTTCCAAGAATCTTTCTATATTTGCTAGCAGGCTGCTAATATCCCCCTCAAAGATCATATGTTGTTGAAAAGGCACCGTTATTCATGGAGAATAACGGTGTGGTCAGCCTAGCATTGTCCTATATTATTCTCTTGTGCGGCTCTTTCACAAAAAGTTGTTGAGTGGCCAAGAGTGAATTCCTTTTGTGCGACCATAAAGAAGGAAAGTCAAACCTTAATTGGTATCTTTCTTTATGCGGTCAAATATCTTTTTGGATAAGACTAAATAATTGGACTTGAGCAAGTTTCTAAAAGGTTTCAGTTGAACTTTGAGACGTAAACTCAAAAGTATTCCCTTCTGGACAAGGAAAAGAGATATCTTGGTCTTTGTGTTGAACTGCTCTTCATCCTCTACGTTCATGACCTCCTTCTTCATGATTGCAAACTTCAAGACTAACTCAGACTCATCCTGGGACAATTTTTTGGTGCACTTTAGGAGTCCCTTGCATTTGTTTTTGTCGTCAATGTCATCACTTTTGTGTTATTGTTGGTCCGGAATTTCTTACTTTTCATGACGAATTAGATCCAGTAATTGAGGGTCTACGGCTGATCGTTTTACTTAAGATACACTCGATGAAAATTGGATAGGAATGAGGAAGCTTTTGCACCAAAAGCTTGAGAGCGAAGAAGACCAAGAGAGTAAAGAGAGAGTTAGTGGCGGAGGGGACACTAAAAAGTAGGCCCCACTTAGGACACTTGTCAATCACTTAAGGGATAGGCTCATGGTCTACATGACAGGTGTTGATATCTGATTTGTAATCGATACATCACAAAAGGTAAAATCTAGAGATTAGGGCTTTCAACTACGACTAAACTCGTTTCTTGATCAAAAATGTCAATTTTCATTATTATTTTTTTCATTGGCTCTTCATTTGTAAACGATTTTCTAGTCATTTTCATTAAAAAGTCAAAAGTAAAAAAGTTGACTTTTAAATTGACTTTTTGATCAACTATTTAATTAAAAGTCAACCCTAAGTCAAAATTTAGCTTTTTGCTAAAAAAGTTTCCAATTGGTCATAATTTCACTTTAACCACTATAGTTTTCCCAAAAAAAAAAATCAAAGTTTTGATCATAAAATTAACCTTTTAATGATAAGTTACCAGTCAATTCTTTGACCAAAAAAATTAAAAAAAAATGTAAAAACTCAAAAATCATCTTATTTTAGCTTCAATTTGACTTTGGTATTGTAAATTTTACAAAAAATGATTAAGAATCTCATTTTTTGAATCTTTCATATTTAGATTCAAAATCAATCAATAATAAAATTACTTTCTTTCTAGTTGTATTTTGACTTAACTTCTTTTACAACATTTGAACTAGAAGCCATTTCAAGATCATTTCTGCAATCATTTCAGTGACCATATAGGTTTTTCAAGCAAGAGGGACCGGAGGCATTCAGGTGAGGGAGATGGCTGATACCATTGTTGCAAAAAGCAAGCTTACATAGGGTAATGAAGGAGAGAGATGAAAAAAAAAATGCCAATATTTTCTCTTCTTCTTCATTGAATAGTAGCCAAAAAAAGTCCACATGGACTGATATTTTAAAAATGCCAAGTCACATTAAATTTTTAATTATAAAAGCCATGTAATTTTTTGGCCAAAATTTCTTACTACAGGCATTTAACTAATCGTTTTTTCTCCACTTTGGCACTAAAGTAAGTGCCATACACAACTTTCGACACTTCTAATATCATTCTCCCGATCTCTAAGTATCCAAAATTCTACGCTCATGCTCTTGCATTAATAAAAAAAAAAACATATAATGATAATAATATGTTATATGCTAATAGATAGACAAATGGGCAATTCAATTGAGTCCAGTTAACTCACGTTTTATACCATGATTCTTTTGCAAATTCAAACTTTTTATTAATCTTTCTCATGTCTCTCTAGAAGCTCGTTTGGTCTAACTGTAGCTAAACTATAACTATGTTATGTCGTGACTATTTTATGAAGTGTTGTAACTTTTATGTTTGGTAATACATATTTTATAATTGAAATACCCCAAAACTGTGTGAAACAGCTTCTCAAAAGTTATTATAGCTTTGCTGGTACGACAATCATGAGGTACTTGCCAAATACCTTGTGAAATCTAAAGCCCCAATTTTCATAATCGAAACTGATGGAGGGTTCGAGTGCATTTCCAACAACCCAAAATGTATATGAAGAGAGAAAAATCACGCATGAGAAGTTGTGAAACATAGTTTGTTTGAATATGTTTCCTAATCTTACTGTGGTGTCAATGCAGATAAATATGGATTTTTTCTTAATAAATAAACTAGTGGACCTATTCGGTTACTGTACTTGACTGGAACTCGAGTGGGTCCACGAATCGGTAGGCTAGTTCCTAGTTCTGGATTCTAGGGTGGGAAACGGCCCATCCTAAAATCGATCACCCCACTATTAATAATACATAATATGTCGCACATTATAGATCTCTTTCTTGTATATAAATGTATTGCTATCAATTTTCTCTTATGTAGAACTCTATTGTCTTGTAACATGAAAACAAGAAATTTTTGCGCGTGCTGATGAATTCAAAGAAAGGTGTTATTATTACATTAAAAAAACAAAACTAAACTATGGTAAAGAGGACATATAATCTATTAGTGAAAAGAAATAAAAATAATTGAAGAAATCATATTGTATAGAAAAAGAGGGATGTGTGTGGCCCGAAAATAATAAGAGTGACACGTGTCAATCAAAGAATTAGTAAAATTTTGTTTTGAGTGCTGTGAGTAGATCTGGTCAATAGGAAGATTTGGATATGTCAGGTCAAGCACTGGGCTAAAAGTCTCGCCATGCCCACTATTAAAGGCTGCATGATAACGTTTCTATTTCTCCCGATTATTATTCTTTTATTTCCTGAAATAAGAAAATAACATAAATCTGTTTGGTAACGCTAACTTATATTTCTATTCCTCATAATAGAAAAGTGGTTGGAGAATAGATTTGTAATAGAAACAATAAACAAAACAAAAAAAAAAGTAGCTTCTTCTTCCCGTGAACAATTTCTAAAAATAAATCTTTTTTTTTCTTTTCTATTTTTCTTTTGTTCTTCTTCCTTGTTGCAGCCACCACTGGCCGCCTACCAAACGCCAACCACCTCCAGCCGACCACGGTGACCGTTGATCAACCGTCACCGACCGCCGCCAACGCCGACCTCTGGCATCGCTCGATAGCTGGGGACGATCGTCGCCGCCGCCACCCACAACCCACCGGCCAACGACCACCACCAACTACTGTCATCGCCGCCTGACCGCCATCGCCATCGCCCAATCGCCAGCAACCTATAGCTGCCATCAACAGTCGCTCGCCGCCACATGACCGCCAGCTGCCACCGTAGGACCGCCAACCGTTGCCGCCAATTGCTAGGCAAACGAGTGGCCGTGGGAGGGGGCAGCAGCCGATGGGCTGTGAACAATGGTCCTGCGGTAGCGGTGGGTGGTGACAATCAACAGTCCTACGACGGCAAGCGATAGTTATGCGGCAACAAGCGGCGGTTAGTGATCCGTGAGTAAGAAGAAAAATCGAATAAATACAAAAATTTATAAATTGTACCAAACGCATTTCTATTTTTTTTTTATTCCAAGAATATAAATTTTGTATAATGACCAAATACCACTATTTCTGAAAACAAAAACAAAAAAAAAATAGTTCCCTTGAATAAAAACGTTGCCATACGCATCCTAAATGAACATACAAAATTTCTTGGGCCTAAGTGGAGGCCCAACAATACATACGCTTGAAGCATCTGCAGACCATGTACACAGACGGAAGACGATATTGCATAAGAATGTTCGTTTGCTGCACCATAATTCCCAATCTAATCGGTCTCCCAGGAAAGATCCATATGATCGAAAAGACGTAGAGAGTTGCTTGAAAAGCAAAAAAAATACATATACTTGCTATAGTAATTAGATATCATTTTTCTAATAGAGAAACACATTTGTTTTAACGATTGAGGTGATACTGAAGTCTACCGCCTCTGGAAATTGAGTATCTTGATGGAAATGGCGAAAACGAACGCGAAAAGCATTGTGAATCCTATCATCACCGCGGCAATCACGCCCAAAAAATCGTGTCGATAACCAAAGTAATCTCTCATGTATTCTTCCACTGTGTCCCCAGTGTCTTCAAGCGTATTTGTCAAATCGCCATATTGAGAGACCACCAATCCATATAAAGTCCAAGAAACGGGGCACACCCAGTAGAACCATCTCCACCATATAGGTATTTTCTGTTTAAAAAGTAGTCATGAGGATGTTCACAAATGAGGCATCACAGTTCATGTTGAAAACAAAATTAGCATAAACATGAAAATCAATAGGTTGCTATAGAACTTACAGTCCTTGGCACAACGAAACCTGAAAAGAGGTTCCATAGGGCATAGAATGCCAAAGAGACGATGGAAGCGATGTGGTGGTTTGGGGTCATGCCCACGGCCATCATACCATAGTATGTGAAATACAACAATGTGAAGAACATGAAGAATAGATACCAGAAAAATTTTGCAACGGTCCATTTGAATCCAATCATTGCATAAACTATGATACCATATGATATAGCTTGCACGAGGACATAAGGGACTTCAATTAGAACCTAGAAAATAAAGATGAATCGCATAAGCCACTTTATAGTAATGATTCATACATAACACCATTTAGAATAAGTGTACCCGAAATCATTTGGAAGCAATTTTACCTGTGCTAATGCATAAGGTAGGGCCGAGTACATCCCTGCAGCCCGCTCTCTATAGAAAACCGTTCTCTCCACTGCAACAACTGGTTGCACAGAAGATGCATTTTGGAATCCAAGGAAGACAAGAGCCGCATACATAGATCCCATCGCATTGAACAAATCTTGACTCCGGGTCCTGCGAACTAAACATTCAGAAACACACAACTTCGAGAATGAATGAGGCAGATATTGACACTCTAGGCAGAACTTACGTTTTAGAGCCGAGGTCCCAAAACATAGTCCCAAACATTAAGGCAATGGAGATGGTGAAGAGGAACCGAACAGCCGTGTACGGCGGATTCCGCCAGTAAGACCAATGTTGCTTCCATAAGCAAGCCATCAATTGGGTGAAAGTTGACTGAGAATACTTAGTCGGGAAATAGAGGTCCTTAGAATTTGGAGGAGGTATGCTCAACTCTTCAATCAAAGCCTTGTTTCTCCTGAAAATCACAAAAATGTGTTTTCCCATCGACATCTTACAGGTTAATGGCAAGACTTATAGATGGACCTTAATATATACGATGAACCCACCTGTACAAATCTGAGTTCTTGTATAGATCAGAAAAATCGACACCTAAAGCGAGTTCTTGTGCTGGGCTTGTAACTTCGAGCATCCAAGTTGCTGGATTATAGCCATCTTTGATTTTACTAACTCCTTGGATTCCCTTCATTTTGAAGATACCATGGTGATTCATGTAGGGAAAGAAAAGTACAATTGAAGCCATAATATATGAGTGAAACATTCTGTACCTCAAAATACTCTATTAGATGAGAAGAATGACGACCCAGAGGGCCGACATATATCTCTTGTCCCCCTCGCTTCATTAAGAAAAGCTGCAGAGCAAGTGAAAATGCAATATCTTCTAAGTTTAAGTGTGCTACAAACAGACTTTTCTTATTTTGAATGTGTTGACTGACATAACTCACCTCATCGAAAGCTTCAAATATATCAATGCTTGGTTGGTGAATTGTGCATACGACTGTTCTCCCTGTGTCCACTGTATTCCTAACTGTTCTCATGACAATAGCAGCAGCTCTTGCATCAAGCCCTGAGGTAGGTTCGTCCATGAAAATGATGGAGGGGTTTGCGACTAGTTCAACTGCAATGGTCAGCCTTTTGCGTTGCTCGATGGATAGACCATCCACACCAGGCAAACCAACCAAGGCCTGTCTCAGCGGATTTAGCTCCACAAGTTCCATAACTTCCTCAACAAACAGCTACAACATTTTTGTCCGTTATAAGTGATTTGAATTAAATTGATCCTCAATTAAACTACAGAGCCAACAAAGCAGCAAGCACTTCCACAATTTGTTTAAGTTAAGAAGGCAATCCTGGTAGAAATATATTGTGGTATTAGAAGCAAACCTTTCTGGTTTGGTCGTCCACGCCAGGAGGCAAACGCAGCCATGCCGAGTAAATTAAGGACTCATAGACAGTAACATGAGGTGAATGGATATCGTTTTGTTCACAATATCCAGAAATCTGAGCAAATGTATCTTGATTCTTTGGATACCCAGAAATTGTTATGTTGCCCTTGATGTATCCTCCGGTTTTTCTCCCAGCCAACACATCCATTAGAGTAGTTTTACCAGCACCGCTAATGCCCATTAGAGCAGTAAGAACGCCTGGCCTAAAAGAACCACTTGCACCTTTCAAGAGCACCAATCTATCCTCAGGAGCACCTTGATTCGTCATTTCCTAACAAGATAACAGCAAACACTTAATCATACTTTGGATGAACATTTGAGCTTTAATACTTATGATTTATTATGATGATATATCAATGAAGTATTATCTTCAATTTTTTCATAACTTAAGATAATTACCCGTGGCATATCAACTGAATAAGTTATTTCATCGAAAGTAATTGAGTGCGGCTCAAATGGGAGCACCATTCCTCTTTTCGTATTGGCGGCAACAGCTGTCTCAGGCTTGGATGACCTCCCTACAAGACCCAATAGAAAAGATAGGCAAAGAAGTAACATGAACCCCTAATGGACCAAAGCCTTTTGTTCACCCCTTTCAGGTCTTAACTACTGCTAAATCATAGAAAATGAAAAGATATTGACTACTAGGACTTCATACCAGATCCATTTCTCGGACTAGAGCCTCGAGATTGCAACTGAATTGATCCTTCTATTCTATCAACGTTCTTGTTGCCCTCAGGATCATCTGATTTTACCGTGTGGGATTTGCCAAAGGCTGCATTCACATGAAGCTTGAGTTGGCAAGCTCTTGTTGATAGAAACTTCAACAAGAAGAAAAGCAAAAAGCACTTACGATTAAGAAGAGCGAGAGCCACCGAAAACCCAAAGTTGAAGAGGATGATGAACCCAAACAATGCCCCAAGTCCTATCCAATACCAATATGCTTCAGTAAAGAACCCACGAGACTTCAAAACTTGAATTCCTAGGGGTTCGTTTGTACTTGAATTTGGGGAATCTATCATAAGGAATAACACGAGGAATTAGTCAATTAGAGATTTATATCTATGAAAGGTCATAATATTGGCATTAAGCATTTACAAGACTTTACCTTATTCCAATTCGATCCTAAAAATTCATTGACGACTATGGCGTTCTGCCCATACATTAAAGGAGATGTCCAATATCCCCATATCCACCATTTCTTTACGTCCTCTACAATTCAAAGAAATCAAGATTAGTACTTAAGAAAAAGAAGCTGAACTCTAGTATTCGTAGTACCTCGGGAAAGAACAACTCCGCCCATTGCAACGAGTGCGAGCAGCACAAATGACCCGAATGTGTTGGCAACGATCAAGTTTCTCCCAAGTGCCGCGATCAATCGAAACAATCCAGAGGCCATCTGATTAATGGCCACAAGCAAAAGATACTGCTTGAACAACCTATAACACAATATAAACAGTAGAATGTCTCAATCAAAACAACGAGATTAGAGTTTCCATCTTACCACTGAAGAATAATCACAGTTCTTACCTTCCAACATTTGGATCATATCCAGTGACGTAGTAGGTGATGAACACCCAAGCTGCAACCTCGACAAATGTGATAGGGATTTTTAGAATCCAGGATGGTAGAGCATATGCCCATGCGGGATAGAAGAGGAGGTCTCTTTGCTTGTAGAAAATTGGGAGCTTGGCTATAGTCATTGAAATCTCTGACATTCCATTGAACATGATCGTGATCACGGTGAAGAACAAGGCACCAATGTAAACTCCTCCATCAGTTACGGTATCCCGATGCATCTTAGTCCGTAAGAATAGGGTCATCGAAATAAACGCCATAATTATGAGCTAATAAACAAGTCACGTCAGTTTAAGTATATCAGACAATTCATGGCTAAAACGAATTGAAAGAGCATGAAGTAGGTATTTACCTGAGAGACCTTGAAGATGTAGACAAATGAGTTCCTTTTCATAAGCAAGTACTCTCTTAAAATGCAAGCTTTAAGCAAATCCTTCATTCCAACACCAAATCTTTTGGTAGTCAAAGCGGCTGGGTGGTTCTTGCTCTTATCAAATGGAGTGGAAAGTTCATCCCCGAGCTTTCTTCCCACATGAAATGACTGGAATGCCTCCACAAATTCCCGAACCGTGACAAAAGTGTAAGGCTCATCTTTGCGTACCCAATACTGATGCTGATCTTTTCTTGATGTTACCTATCGAAAGGTAGAAAAGTACGTTATTGCAAGACACTTCCTACAGAGAGTATCTTTCATCTCACAAAAGTTACTGAAATAAAATCTTCATATTTTTACATACTTCCTGCAAGAAATCAGCAACACCCTTCCTCCTAGGGCATTTGAATCCCATGGATTCAAAGAAATCTAGGACGAGTTCACGTGGGCCCTGGTACACAATTTGACCATCAGATAGGAGGATAATGTCATCAAAGAGATCATAAGTCTCCGGAGCTGGTTGGAGAAGAGAGATAACCGCTGTTCCATCAAGAATGTGTATAAATTGTTTCAGGAAGTTGACAATTTGGTATGTCGTCGAGCTATCGAGCCCAGTTGATATCTCATCCATCAAAAATACCTCGGCAGGCCCCACCAGCATCTCACCTAGAAATTACTGGTCAGAGAATTGAACATTTTCATTTACTAAAACTTTGATATGCTTCTATTTCTAACCTGTGGTCACACGCTTCCGTTGTCCTCCGGAAATACCCCTCAACATTTCATCTCCGACCATCGCATCAGCACATATTTCCAACCCTAAAATCTGTGGAGAAAACATGTGCATTAAAGTTCTACTACCTACCAAGTGCCTGCATGATTTTGTGGTAATTTTTGTCATAGTTACCTTGAGGATATAATCAGTGACGACATTAGCCTCCTGACCTTCTATTACTGCTGCCTGTGGAATTAGACCCATTGCATTAGAAAAACCAGACACCCCAATTGGTCTAAGAATTAAAAAACATAAAAAATGCTTGCTGGAGTCCGACTCAAAACCATTACTTCATCTTCAGTTTCTTCTTATGGATTACTTAATTCATCGCCTTTCTTTAATTGAAAAAATGAAAAACAATTCCAACCTCTCCTTGTTTAATTACCTTCATGAAAATATCGATATCAGGATCTGGTTTTATATTTGCCGCTTTCTCTCTTCTTGACAACTCTGACAACATATCTGCAAATGCCACCAAAGGAATCAGCATTTTTTATTTGAAATAGAAAAATTGTCCCAGTCAAACTCAAATATGACATCATAAAATAGGAAAGTATCGAATTTGCTAACCGTATCGTGATCCAACTCCCTGACATCTTGCAGAGAAGGCCAAAGTTTCTCTAACAGTCATTTCTCCTATGTGAAGATCGTGTTGACTTATGTAAGCCGCAGTTCTTTGGGGCACAAACTCATTCATGACATGTCCATTGTAAGTTACCCTTCCTGTCGTCTGAGGAAAAATCTTCACTCTTTTAGTATAATTGGATGATATTTTGATGTATAACAAAAGGACGGCTTAAATTTGATGAAAGGTGACTTGCATTAACCTTTAGTTCGGGATCAAGTTTGCCGGCCAAAGCTAACAAGAGCGTGGTCTTTCCTGAACTAGGTGGACCCAGAAGCAAAGTCATCCTGCAAAATTGTCCACCCAAATGAGAAGAAACTTGCCAGAAAATAAAAGTAAAGCTAATTTTCCACCATTGTGATAAAGGAAAAAAGACAAATCCAAATTCAATTCAGTTCGATTTTGTTCTCATTGAAAGATGGAAATATATTAGTTCCAAATCGAATTTGAATTGGTAATCCAATCAACATGTTGAAAACTTATTTCCAACTAGAATGTGACAATTTATAGTTGGGACCTTTGATTAATTACACGAAGTCTAATGCATTGAATACAACACCTAGCTCGGAGATGGAACGAAATCACTCATGCTGAATTAAAATTAAGTTCAGTTCGGTTGAATTTGGAGACTTAAAGAATTGATTTTTGAGTTGGTTTGATTTGCTCACCTGCCAGGTTTGATGATCCCACTGACATCTTGAAGGATGGTCAAGTGCTTCTTTCTACGAGGAAGTACGTGCAGAAAATTCAAGAAGCCCTTCAAGGGTAGAAAGAAACAAAAAGAAAAGTAAAGGTTAAATGAAGAAACCAATCAGAACATCTAATCAATTTATTGAATATCATTTTAGTCAGATGATCTTTATTGCAAATTGTTTGACTCAATAGTATAGGACTTTGGATGTGTGGTCTATATTTTGCTGGGATCCCCCCTTCAATAGCTAGCTTCTAGGCTCTAATTCTCCTAAAGTCAATATCAATGGATACAAAAGCCATTTGTCATCTCTCCCAATTGCAACTGAGCGGCACGGGTGGTGACACAAGGATTGTAGTGTTTGCCCGAGACTAGCTAAAGGGCTAGTACAAAAGCTAACCCATTGTGTGCGCCGTGATCGTGGAGCATGATTGATCGTTATGATCCTAATTGCAAGAGATGGGGCTCGGATCTCACATATATTGTATGGGCTTTGATACGTGGTTTATATGGTCTCGGGCTCTCTTCACACTTCAATGGATAGCTATCAAGGTGAGAGAGCAAAGGCCATAAAAATCACATATGGAAGTCCATATTGATGAATTAGGATCCTAACAAAAATGGAGCTGCCATTTTGGCTTTTGGATTCCACATATTTAGGTGGTTACTAGCTTACCTCTAGAATATTAGTATAGAAATTAATGACGGTGGGCAAAGCTCTGCTTCCTTCATGAGCCTCTGCC
Organism: Eucalyptus pumila; assembly: GCA_016097595.1. Classification (NCBI taxonomy): domain Eukaryota; kingdom Viridiplantae; phylum Streptophyta; class Magnoliopsida; order Myrtales; family Myrtaceae; genus Eucalyptus; species Eucalyptus pumila. Next base: position 30,866,623 of record CM027853.1, read on the forward strand.
TCCACTTTCAAATGCTCGAATCTGACTTCAATTGTAGGAAGATCAATTCCAACTCTGCAGCCAGACTCACCAAAAACCACAATTATTCAAGCTAAAACAAATAATAAATTAATTAATTACATCTTCACAGTACCGGAACAACTTTACGGCGAAAAAGATAAACATGCGTGAATCATGAAGGAACGATTCCCACCATTCTGGACGACAAAATTTTCACTGGCATGATGAGGATTTTCCTTGGTAAAGATTTTTCTCGGGAATCAAACAGACTCCATGCCAAGAAACGTGGCAAATTTGGTAAACATTTTCCTTTTTACTAGGAAAACCCACAAATAGAGGTTCCAAAGACAGAGCAAACGGGATACGTACACTATTAGTGCCATAAGTTGAGTACAACGCTCACTTTGGTGCCAAAAGTTTCTATCAGATCACTTAAGTGCCAAAAAGTTTAAAAAATAATCATTTTAGTGTCAACTTCTACCTAGTTGGCCGAAAATCCGACGTGACACTTTTTTATTAATTTTTAAAGCTGATGTGGCTCGCTGAAAAGTACAGTCAGTATTTAAACAACAAAACATCGTCATTTGGTATCTCTCCCCAATTCAAAATCCTAAATCCCCAAATTGAGAAAGAGAGAGAGAGAGAAGATAAGCCAAAGGCGATGGGCTAGTCGCCATACTCAACGGCCCCCACGCTCAGCAACCGCGGCTCCGACCCCAACCCCGACCCCGATGACAGCCACTCAGCGGCCAAGTCGAAGGCCATGATCTGGCCGATGCTCGGGGAGGCCGCTGACGAGTGCGCCACCCCTGATCTCTCCCTCTACATCTCTAATCTCCCCGACGAGTGTCTGGCCTACGTCTTCCAGTACCTAGGCTCTAACGACCCGGGCCGGTGCTCCCTGGTGTGCCACCACTAGCTCGTGATCGAAGGCCATAGTCGCTAGAGGCTCGCCCTCCACGCCCACTCGGAGCTGCTGGACGCGATCTCAGCTCAAAGAATTTAAGGACATTGAAGCTTGGTGAAATGTTACCGAGATTGGGACACGGTGCCACTACAACGGAGGCCGAGCGACAGCAACCGAGTGATAGAGGCCGAGTGACGGTGGCCGGCGTTGGGCGAGGATCGGACAAAAAAAACCCTAATTTCAATCCCCAAATAAAATTAAAAAAAAAAAAAACCAAATGAGTTGTGTTACATCGTTTTCTCAAGACCATCCACTTAGGACGGCAAAACGACATTGTTTTCTTAAGAAGGATGAAAAACGACATCATTTAAAGGCCTTGTCGATTTTATTTTTTTTAATTATAAAAGTCACTTAATCATTTTGGCCGGTGGCACTTTCGTTTTTTTTCCGATTTGGCATTTAAGTTATCCGATGGAAATTTTGGCATCAAAATGAGCATTGTGCACAACTTATGGTACTAATAATATACTTCTCCCAGAGCAAACAGAGATCGTACCTGTCAATGCGGTTCCGGAGCTTCAACAAGAAGCCCTCGTTGTCCTCCTCAATGACCCTCACTAACCTCTCAAGTAATCTCTTCCTGTCATGAAAGCCCAGGTTCCAGATATCGATTTGGTTAGCACCGCCGCCGGCCGTCAGAATCCCTTTCTGGAGACGCTCGAAGGTGGGGAGTTTCTCGAGAGCAGCCCATCTCAGAGCTTCCTCGTCATCCTCTTCGCGCGAAGACCTCGAGAACACATCCGCCATCGATGCATGGTTCCTCCACGTGGTGGAGCTGGTCGCGCGCAGGCTGTTGCCCGCTCTGCATATATCTCCTCCATCCATGGATGATGATGGTGTCTGCTAAAGCACTGCTCTTGCTCTGTTTTCAAAACACAAGAAGTGAAGAAGAAGAAGAAGAAGAAGAAGGTGACAGCGTTTCGTGTTCTGTTTAATGCTGATGTGCGCTTGTGTAATTACGTATGAAAATTGGCTATTTTCATCGAGCTCATAAGCAAGAGAGAGATGGGGTAGACACAGGCGTGAAAATGGAGTTTATATAGAGAGATTGAGTGAGTGTTGGGCTCCAGTGGGGCGGCATCTGGAAAATTTTCGACTCTATAGATATTTTCCTGGGTTGGGAAAAAAGAAGCTAAAAATTCTTTTTTCATTTCAATATTTACGCTTTTTTTTTCTCAATTGAACTTCTATATTTTCTATTTATACAATTAAATCCTTTAATTTTCACAAATCTTCTAATCGAATCCTTGGACCGCCCAGTCTACCCAAGTCCAATGGGCGTGGCCCTTGGACAACGTCTTAGCGCAACACGCATAAAAAATTTTCAGGGTGGATGTCCATGTGAGAGTCTATATTGGCCAAAATTCATCCGTATTATGCTCATGCTGCCTACATATGCTAAATTTTTCCACATACATAGATTCGCATTTTATCTGTATCACACACGTCAACTAAAATTAGTTGGGTTTTGTGTTAGAGGGACTTGATTAAATTACTCGTGAAAGTATACGGATTTGAGTAGAAATTATAAGCAAGAGAAGAAACAATCTTGACCATCCAATTGGTGCAACGATAAGTTATCAAAGAAGGAAGCAATTTTAATTACGAGGACCCCAATTCCAAAATGGAAAGAGGCAAAAAAAAAAAATAACATTGGCGGAGAATATGAAATATTCATTTCTTGGAAATTTAATTCCAAAATGAAAAAAAAAAAGACTCATTTTTAATTTTCCTAAAAATGAGATTGGAAATGATTGACATATCAAATCATAGAAGTATTTAGTTTTTCCAGCATTGGCATGACATTATTGCATTGTTTTAGGCTCTGTTTGGTAAATATTTATGTTTCTCCCAATTTTTTTTTTTGTTTCTCAGGACCATAAAAAAAAAAAAAAAAAAGAACTCCGTTTGGTAATGTCAATTAACTTTTTTATTCATCGAAATAGAAAAGTGATTAGGGAATAGATTTGGAATAAAAATAAGAAATAAAAAAATTAACTTCTTATTATCGGGAACAATTTCTAGAAATAAGTAATTTTCTCTTTTCTTTTTTATTTTCTTCTTGTCTTCTTCTTTGTCAGCCGCCACCCCCGCTACTCCTTGTTGCCAACAAACCACCATTCACTGCCACTCCTTGCCGCTCGCTGATGGGCCGACCCTAGCCGATAGTCTCCAATTGTCACGGCCAATCATTGATCACCGACCGATCAAGCTATCAAACCGTTGACCGTTGTCGCCCGTTATTGACAGCCTCTACCACTTACCATTGCTTGCCTTCGATGACCGCCACCATCGTAGCTACAGCCAATTGATGGCGGTGGTCAGTGGCAGCAAGTAGCAACAACGGTTGATGGCCAACGACAGCAGCCGTTGACGGCAAGCGATAGTGGGTCGCAGCAATGGGCGGCGACAGTAAGAAGAATAAGAAAATAATTAAAAGAAATTTTACATTACAAAAAAATTTGTGAATCGTACCATGTTCATTCTTATTCTTTTTTCATTCCGAAAATAAAAATTTTGTATAATTACCAAACACGTTCTTTTACTGAAAAATTATTTTGGAGAATAGAAATAAAAAGAGACTATTTAAAAAAAAAGAATCTCCAGGATAGAAGCATTATCAAACAGACCCTTAATGGCACTAATGGCTAGGGAGGTTCTTTGGACAATGGTGCCAAGCGTAGTGCATGTCGTCATCTGCAAATACATGAACACTTGAAATAGTCTTTGAATTACATCTTCGCATCCGATCCCTGTAGCAAATATCATTTTGGCGTCCTCTAATGTGTTCAACACTTTTAACAATTCATGGCTGCCTTTGATTAGTGTCCATCGACCAAGTAGCGCAAAAAGGTTTTAGACACCTACAATGGTGTATTGATACGTCAAGAAGCTCAAACTATTCTTACAACTAGTGGAACCATCTATGCTATTATAGAAAATAATTTGGACCAGAGTAAGCACAACAGAGATCATATTATATTCTATTGGTGATAAGAAAATTAAAATAAATGGTTAACTAGACTATTCTTGTTTTGCGAAAAATGCATAATTTGGAAAACATTTTCCTAAAAATGATTGCTTATATTACTTGAAATAGCTAGTTAATGAAAAATATTTTCATCATCAACAATTATTTTGTCTAAACATTATCGTGAACAATAAAAATATTTTTAATTTATTCATTTTGCAAGCAATATAAATAATTATTCTTTAAAAATATTTTTAAAATTATTCATTTTTTGAGAAAAAATATTCGTGAAGTAAACTGAGCTTAAAAGAATAAAATGGTATCGATGAGACTGAAAAATAGGATGCCTACGTAATAAAATTTAAATTAACAACTTAGTGCAGGAGTTCTAAAATAACCATATTAAAGTCAATTTGCCTTGCTAAAGAAGCAAATTAGCTAGGGACAGCACACGTGGTGAGGAAGGTTCCACGGTCGAGAGTGCCAACAGTCATGCATGTCGTCATCTGCAAGTACAACAGCACTCGGAGGATCACGCCAGACACGCAAAAGGTGTTCAGTAGCTGTGCCAACTGCATCTCCCCGGACGAAGCGGAAGAAAGGACCAGAAAAAGCGGAAGAAAGGACCAGAAATAAAGTCTTGATCTGACATTGTCGTCACGTTCCTAGCCTTTCCCCCTCAACATTTGAAACTCATTGGACAAAAGAAGGGGACGCTCGTACGACCAGGAATCAAAATAATTCCAGCTGAAGTCGGTTGGCTTAGGCTGCGCAGGGTAACCATTCCTCAGCCCAACTATTTCTATTCTTTTCTTTCCCGTAACAAAAAGAATAAAACCTATTCGATAATCTAAGTTAGTTTTTTGTTAACAAAAAGTTAAACAGGAATGGTTTTGGAATAGAAATGAGAAGTAAAAAAAAGTTGCTTTGCTCCCCGGACAATGCTTAAGAATAAGTGAATTTTTTTCTTTTATTATTCTTTTGCTAACCGCCATTGACCGCGTTGACCACCACACGCCCCCGCCGCCGCCCGGCCGACCGACCCGTCGCTGGAGGCCGACGACTGCCGCTGCCGCGCAGAAGCCGCCCGCCACGCCGGCGCCGGAGGCGGACCGACTGCCGCTGCTGGCCGCGCGAGGCGGACCGACCATCCGCCGCGGCCGCCGCCGCTCCGCGCCGGCTGGGCGGTCGTCCCGATCCACCGGCGGCCATTAGCGGCGTCGCTGCGCCCGCCGCTATCTCCGGTCGGCCGCCACTGGTCACCTCCGGCCGCTGCTGCCGACAAGGCCACCGCCGTTCGCAGTCGCCGCCGCGCACGACACGTGGCCACCGGTCGGCGGCGTCGGGGCGGTGACGACGGCGGTGGCCGGCGGGCGGGCGGGCGGCGATCGGCGGGCCGGCGGCGGCGACCGGGGCGGGCGGCGACCGGGCGGGCGGGGCGGGCGGCGGCGACGGTCGGCAAGAATAAAAAATGAATAAATACAAAAAAGAAATTGTTACGTTACCAAACGCATTTCTATTCTTTTTTCTATTCCAAGAGTAGAAATTTTTGTGTGTCGTTACTAAACGGGGTTCTTTTACTCGTAAATTATTCCCGAGCAGAAATAGAAAAGAACCATTTCTGAAAAAACTCTTCCCTAATGCGTTATCATGCAATGTACGCTTAGTCAAGTAAGGATCGAACACTCTGTACAGATTATGCTTAGGTTTGATTCTCACTGTTAGCGGTCTCCCATTAATAAGCGAAATGCAAGTCCAATTTAAGTCTTCAAAAGTAAGCCAGCAACATGCCCTCATCTTGAAATGGAGTAATCTACTTTTAAGATAGTATCACGGAAAATCTCAAATTTATATATTTGTTACAAATTTATCACAAAACTAATTTTTTGACATAAAAAATCATAAATTAATGTACACGTGACAAATATTCCTTCAATTAATTTTCGTTAAAATTTTATCATCAAATTATTGAGTTAGATGACACGTAACAGTTAATGGATGTATCCATTTAGGGTTTTAGCATTTCATAGTATTAATCCAATCCAATTTTGTGATAAAAAATTTATTTAAAATAAATTTGTCACATATATATTAATTTAGGATTTTTTGAGATAAAAAAATTAGTTTTGGATAATTAGTCAAGAATATATCAATTTAAGAATTTTAGTGATATTAACTCTCTCCCTTTCACCCAAACATTTTGCTATGAAAAATTAAAATGACTCAAAGATAATTGTCAATTATGATAAGATGGGTCATTGACAAATAACTGATTCAAGCTATTGGCCTGTCTGATTTCAATTAGGCTTCAATGGGGTTTTCAAGACAAGATGGTCCATTGACAAATAACTTATTAGATAGTGACAAACTTAGACTTTTCGATTTAGGAAGTGCTTGGGCAAGAAAACGAAAGACACGCGTGAAAATGAACAGTAAAATCTTGAGGGAGAAATCAATAAAATCACTGTGAAAGTTCAACAAAATCAATAAAATCACTGTGAAAGTTCAACAAAGCACTGTTCGACATAAATGAATACGGCACTAAATATCGTTGGACCCACCTCTGCCAATGGAACTTTGGATGGATCTTGGGTTCAATTGAACATGCGATCCGAGTACGATCACTATTTCAAAAACTTAAATTTACTTGGATAGTTTTGGAACCCTAAAAAAGAAAATTGATCATAATAAAAAAAATTGTTCGCCAAACTCTAATCTAATATTTTGAGACTATTAGATCTTAACGTTATAAGGCTATGTTTGATAGTTAGAATCAAATTTAAAATAAAATAAAATTTATCTTATCTTGTGTTTGTAACTACTTAATATCGCGACCAAATTTTCGGGTAAACCACCTAGGGGTTGGTTAATGGATTATTAAGTCTAAATTTAGCCCGGGCTCTCCCAATCTCATACCAGTTCAAGTTCTTAACATGCAATTGATTATTAATTAGAAGTCGCCACTACAGTTTATGGTAGGTTGATTAGACACGTAAGTAAATAATTGGATAATTATTTTACTTCTATGAACCAGAGATTTTTGATACGGGAACTTAATTACATTAGATCTCTCTAACGCCATTTTGGTACTTTTTTTTTCTTTTTTGAAAAATTGTTTGGCAAGCAATTTGAATTAATTTTAATTTACTTTCCTAAAATGTGAGGTGATCACACGGGTGTACAAACCACCAATTTAACACCCAAGAAAGAAAAAAAAAATGCAGGACTTACCCTATAGCAATGAACACATCTGTAGTGTTAGATCAAAATTCACATTAGCAATCATAGATATGATTTCTAATTAACACACAATCACTCAATTTTTTTTTTCACTTTTTTGACAAAAATATAATGCATATGCAATGCAATGCTTCTAATCTAATATGAAATGATATGGCATAACAACATGTCATAAACTATATGAATGAGTAAAAATTTGTGACTACTTAATGGACATGCTATAATTAAATGTGCAATCTAAATTAACCAAACTAACTTAATTCTAATGACGTGCAAATGACATTTTTTTTTCTTTAAAAAAAAACATGCAATATATCCTAGATATTGAAACTAATTTATCCTAGGACATCTTTTGTATTTTTCATGAAATTCAAAATTAGAAAAATAGGAAAATTAACTAACGAGATTAAGATTCTATCCAACTTGTATTAAGGATCGGGTCAAGCTAAACCCTAATTTAAACTGAGATATTATCTTAACCTAGCAATTTATAATCTAAGATGCAATCTATCTAAAAACTTAATCTAAACTTAAAGTGAAACACTGCTCTAATTCTACATCATATATACATGATGATTTTTATATATATATACAATTCGAAATTAAACTTGCCAAATAATTAAACGTGTCATTAAAAAAAAAAAACTAACATTCTAAATGAATGCATTTTTTTTTTTGAAAAAAAAATCGAAATAAACTTCTATCCTAAATATGCAAGATAACCCTAAGATGATAAACCTAGTCTAACTCATTTTTTTTACATTTTCTTTTTTATAATAACAAAGTCGACTCAAACGACATGACATCACATCTAACAAGATAAGATTATTATCAAAAAATTGACGAACTATATCTCACGTGTGAGATCGGGTTGGTCAATTTGAAATTAAATCGCAAATCGAATATCGAGCATAAGATTAGATTGTTGATTTTGCAAGAGATTGTGAGTCGGATTTCGAGTGCGAAAATCGAACTATAATTTAAGGGGCTCTTTTATATTAGAATTTCAAAGAAACATTAAGAGGTAATAATTCCACTAAAAAAACCAACTACAAAAGAAATAATAAAAATAAATAAGAAAACTACCTAATGTATTTTTCTTTTTGTTTTTTTTTTTTTCCTTTCAAGCTTCGGCTCGTGGCAGGTCACCAAGGGCAGAGGTCATCGGTCCGGCGAGGGTGAACCGGCGGCGCTGGCAAAAAACAAGGGCGGAGCTAGGAAGGCTCAAGCGAAGGGGAGTTCGGCGACCAGTCCTGGCGTCGCTCGGCGTAGGTGAAGCAGCAACTCGGACCACCGGCGAAGGGCGTCGCGGGCAGAGGACTCCGAGTGCAGGCGTCGCGGGCGGAGGACTCGCTAAAACAAATCACCGGCGAAGGCGGGGCGGCGTTGCTGCGTCTGGGCGGACGGTTTGGGCAGCGAAGGAGCAAGGGACTCGCGAGGGAGGCGAGGAGCTCGGCAAAGGGCGGCTCGAGTGCTTTTGTCGCGGCAGAAGGTGAGCGGCGCCCTGGCGCGGTGGTGGCAGAGCAGCTCGACTCGGGCTCGGGTTGCTGGTGGAGACCGACGATGTGAGCACAGCGCGGGTGAAGAGGAGCCGGCTATCGGGGCAGCGAATCTCGGAAAGACAATGAACAGTAAATGTCCAATCACTTCCCCCTCATTTTTTTTTACATTTTCTTTTTTATAATAACAAAGTCGACTCAAACGACATGACATCACATCTAACAAGATAAGATTATTATCAAAAAATTGACGAACTATATCTCACGTGTGAGATCGGGTTGGTCAATTTGAAATTAAATCGCAAATCGAATATCGAGCATAAGATTAGATTGTTGATTTTGCAAGAGATTGTGAGTCGGATTTCGAGTCGAAAATCGAACTATAATTTAAGGGGCTCTTTTATATTAGAATTTCAAAGAAACATTAAGAGGTAATAATTCCACTAAAAAAACCAACTACAAAAGAAATAATAAAAATAAATAAGAAAACTACCTAATGTATTTTTCTTTTTGTTTTTTTTTCCTTTCAAGCTTCGGCTCGTGGCAGTCACCAAGGGCAGAGGTCATCGGTCCGGCGAGGGTGAACCGGCGGCGCTGGCAGCAAAACAAGGGCGGAGCTAGGAAGGCTCAAGCGAAGGGAGTTCGGCGACCAATCCCGCGTCGCTCGGCGTAGGTGAAGCAAAGAACTCGGACCACCGCGAAGGGCGTCGCGGCGAGGACTCGAGTGCAGGCGTCGCGGGCGGAGGACTCGCTAAACAAATCACCGGCGAAGGCGGGGCGGCGTTGCTGCGTCGGGCGGACGGTTTGGGCAGCGAAGGAGCAAGGGACTCGCGAGGGAGGCGAGGAGCTCGGCAAAGGGCGGCTCGAGTGCTTTTGTCGCGGCAGAAGGTGAGCGGCGCCCTGGCGCGGTGGTGGCGAGCAGCTCGACTCGGGCTCGGGTTGCTGGTGGAGACCGACGATGTGAGCACAGCGCGGGTGAAGAGGAGCCGGCTATCGGGGCAGCGAATCTCGGAAAGACAATGAACGTAAATGTCCAATCACTTCCCCCTCATTTTTTTTTACATTTTCTTTTTTATAATAACAAAGTCGACTCAAACGACATGACATCACATCTAACAAGATAAGATTATTATCAAAAAATTGACGAACTATATCTCACGTGTGAGATTGGGTTGGTCAATTTGAAATTAAATCGCAAATCGAATATCGAGCATAAGATTAGATTGTTGATTTTGCGAAAGAGATTGTGAGTCGGATTTCGAAATGCGAAAATCGAACTATAATTTAAGGGGCTCTTTTATATTAGAATTTCAAAGAAACATTAAGAGGTAATAATTCCACTAAAAAAACCAACTACAAAAGAAATAATAAAAATAAATAAGAAAACTACCTAATGTATTTTTCTTTTTGTTTTTTTTTTTTCCTTTCAAGCTTCGGCTCGTGGCAGGTCACCAAGGGCAGAGGTCATCGGTCCGGCGAGGGTGAACCGGCGGCGCTGGCAGCAAAACAAGGGCGGAGCTAGGAAGGCTCAAGCGAAGGGGAGTTCGGCGACCAGTCCTGGCGTCGCTCGGCGTAGGTGAAGCAGCAACTCGGACCACCGGCGAAGGGCGTCGCGGGCAGAGGACTCCGAGTGCAGGCGTCGCGGGCGGAGGACTCGCTAAAACAAATCACCGGCGAAGGCGGGGCGGCGTTGCTGCGTCTGGGCGGACGGTTTGGGCAGCGAAGGGAGCAAGGGACTCGCGAGGGCGGCGAGGAGCTCGGCAAAGGGCGGCTCGAGTGCTTTTGTCGCGGCAGAAGGTGAGCGGCGCCCTGGCGCGGTGGTGGCAGAGCAGCTCGACGCGGGCTCGGGTTGCTGGTGGAGACCGACGATGTGAGCACAGCGCGGGTGAAGAGGAGCCGGCTATCGGGGCAGCGAATCTCGGAAAGACAATGAACAGTAAATGTCCAATCACTTCCCCCTCTCTACTGCTTCTGCTTTTACGTTTCCCCTGTCCCTGTTCTCTCTCTCTTTTTTACTTTTCACTTCCCCCTTTTTATTTCTTCACCAATTTTATTCTATATTGACAGGATTCAAGATTATGATAGAATTTTCCTCTAAATCCGAATCTTGTAAAGATAAACCGTAATATTTTTCTATCACTCCTGCCCTATCAAAAAAATTTATCATATCCTGAAAAAATTTCAAATTTCAATTTCTCACAAGATAATTTTCAATAAAAAAATAGGTTTGGGTCAATTTGCTTGCTTCATGGATTTAGTTCGACCTGCCAAATTAAAACTAAAAATCATTAATTTCAATTCATCTGCCACCGTCCAATAAATAAATGGACAAAATACAAATTAAAAATAAATGCACCTAGATTAATATGTTATGCAAATAATATTTTTTTAGGGATAAAATCGACCCATACTTTTCTATGCAATAAATATGACGAGATCGCCAAAATTTAGATGTCAACACTTAAGATAAGATAAAGTCTCGGATATAAGAGAGATATAAGGAATGTAAAATAAAGGTAGATAAGATTTCTAATATTCATAATAAAAAAGTTATTTTTCTAAAATGACAAACTTCTTTTATTAATAAAATTAAAATCATATTTCAATATAAATAATATTAAATTTCTAATAAAAATAATTCAAAATAAAAAATGAAAAATATATTTTTCAAAAAATATTTTTCAATTTAATCTTATTTTTATTTAGTTATTCAATTTAATTCTACCTTATAATATAATTTCAATATATAATAATTAAATATATATTTATATTTATTACATATTTTAGGTATATTAGTACTGTTTATTATTTAATATAAATTTATAAGAGAATGATGGAAGGGAAAAGGAAATTAACAAGAAAACAATTAGAAAAGAGGGGAAAAATCAAATAACAATTAAGTAGGCTAGAGTGTCGTAAGAAATTTTTACCACATTTGTTTTTACAACCATTACATTTGTTTACATTGATATGCCATTTATACCAAACAATATACATGATATGATATGAACATACCTACATTTATTATAATGATTCACCAAGATAGGAAATAGCAAAATATCTAGATTTCATGTCATATTTTATCTAGTCTATTCCCGATTAAAAATCTAAACAATCAAATGTAGCCTAAGATGATTTGACAATTTTCAAGAATCGCAAATCTTTTGAAGCAACAATCATAGCAACAAATTCGAGACTGTTGATTTTATAATTAATTGTAACATACTGCACGTTTCAAGAGTTCTATGATGAGCACCAATTAAATTATGGATGCCCCACTGCATTATTTAGCATGAATTGAAATTTATTCCCAAACTCATGATGCGATGTAATATGAAGGTATTGAGACGAATTTGGAGCCAGATGATTCATCCCCGGCGGCTCCTACATGCAACTATGAGAATAAATTGACAAAAAGCAGGTTTGTACTACTAAAATGGCACAACCAGTTTAACCACTAGAGATTTTGAATTATAATATAATTCTCATGCTCAACAAATTTAGAGAACAAATTGGGAGATAATTCAAAAGTTCCCGCATTTTAAGTCATACCTCCAAAACCTAAGATTAAAACCACGACACCGTGTTTGACTCGTAATCAAGTCCCTGCAAACTCTTGAGAGTTGACAAATTTAAAAAAGCTTCCCAATTTCCACCCACCAGGAAGAAAAATCAGGCTCAGGCTCAGCCTTAGGACATGATCCTTGTATATTTTATTTTCCTTTTTTATCGAATTCCTGGCTCGTGTTCAGATTATTTTCGTTCGATTTCTCTTCTCTTACTTTTCTGTACGTCTTTGTATTCATAAGCATTAGATGTATAATCATAACCTATCAATGGTTTGATTTGCCTTCTTTGTCTACTTGCTTCTATACTGTCTTTTGAGTCTGTGGTTTATTTTGTATCACCGATTTTATGAACTACAATCTCATTTATAGTCTCAATCTCTGTTGTCTCTGAGGTATCCAAAGTCCCTACTTGAAGTTTCAACTCACTATTCACACCATGATTCGTTTGGTCTGCGAGTAGTATCTCAAGACTCCTCTATCAAAGCATAGCTATCTTGTTGAAGATCACATCTTTGTTGACTAGAAAGCCGAGTGATCTAGGATCAATGCATTATGGTTAATAGCCATTCACACCATATACATAACTTAGAAATACTTACTTTTTCATCATCGGCTTAAGCTTTCCATCACCTACATAAGCATATATGGGACATTTGAATACTTGTAATTCAAAGTCTTCCACCATATCGTAGGTAATAAAGATCAATTAGCAAGGTAACAGGTCTACTACTTTGGCCCAAAATTTCTTGCCTAGTCTTACATGCGAAAACATGCGCCAAGCTCACTCAAGCTAAATTTTGGTTTGTTTATTTTGCAATTCCATTTGGTTGTGGTATTCTAGACACTGCATAATGTCTCATAAACCCCCCTTCTCTCTCTGTCTTAATTTGTCTACTTGTCTGCTTCTTAATCAGTACCTTAAACTCTTGAAGAGATTGTATATGTCAAATTTGTGCTTCAAGAAATATACTCATACCTTCCTTGAATTGTCATGAATGCCGACATATATCGGGTACTTTCTTTTGAAGGAACCAAATATGGGCCCCAAATGTCTGAATGAATGTATCAATTGGTAATTTGGTCGAATGAATAAATGTACTTAATATAATCTAGTGTTGAATCCAAAAAATGCAATACTTACACAAATCCAGCTTTCCTATCTTCTAACCCTTCAACAACCCTCTCTCGCTCAACATCATCAAACCTACCTTGCTTGTGTGTCCCAACCGTATATGTCATAACCAAGTCAAGTCTAAGTTTGACTTACCTAATGAAACGACAGCACCTCTTGTCACAGTTTTTCGTAGTAAATGATAGAGAGAATTCACTTCCTGTCATCACTATCATGGCACACGGAATATTTTTAGCAATTCACCTTATATGGTATGCTTACATCCAATGTTATCATGTGTCCCCCGAAAAATAAGATTCTTCCTAAGCTCCAATACATGCCACCACGTCTCTTATGTGTGCACTACCGCATCATGCATTCAAATCTAAACTGTTCACATTCCCAAAACCTTGCAAATTAGGTTATTCCTCATCAAAACTCCATTACCATTTGTAGTTTGATAAGACATATTTTAGGAACACCCAAATCTAGCACTCATTCTTCACCTAATGAGTTGGTAATCACATGCAAAATGGCATTTGCCTCACCGGTGCTCTCTTGGACAATGTCTACCACATTGCTTGTGGCATTTTTCCTATCATCTTTGTTTCTGGGTCTTAAACTATCTCTTCTCATATGTCCATCATCATGACACTCAAAGCACTTCATTTGACTCTAGGATTATTTCTGGCATGATTTCAATATGCTTTAACCTCTATTGATAGAATCCCTTGATCTCTATATTGAATCACTAGTCCTTGCACTACGTCATACACTAGACTATAATCTCACAACTTTTGTCGTCACTCCTTAGAGAACAAGGTAGATTTTACCTCTTCCAAAGTAATCATAGCATTTACCTATAATAATGAATTAGTAAAGTGCTCCTATGAGTCTGGTAGGAATGTCGACAAGCTAATGCCATATTTTTAGCAACTAGGATCTTACCTACATTCTTCATATCCATCTTGAGTTTGTTAAACTCATCTAGGTGGGCCTTGATGGAATTACCTTCAGCATAACCTAAAACATCCTCTTCAATACATATAGGCAATTAATAAAAACCCTTTGTTGTATAGAGAGCCTAAAGTTTTGTCTACAACGTTGCAGTATCCTTTTTCCCTATCACTTATATTAAAATTTCATCTGATGGGTTCAACACGACTGTACTCTTAGCTCTCTCAATAATTCATCCTCGTTGACATCTTTCATCTTTTCCGTCAACTTAGCATTGCAATCCAATACCTTGGCCAAATTTTAGGTTGTCAATAGCCTACTCACTTCAACACTCCATAGCCCACAGTTGTTCCTCTCGTTAAACTTCTCAATTTCTACTTTTAATAAACATAATTGCAATAGCGAAATTTCCAGAAAACAATCAAACAAGTAGTAAAAAGCCCCAAATCAAATCCAAACAATTCTATCATTAGTTTTGATACTAATTATTGCAAACTTAAAATAGAAGCTATAAGATCTTACAATTAAATGGACGTAAAAAAACCAAAGAAATAAAGGAAAAAACAATAAAGAATACCATAAACAATAAAAAAAAAATACCATAAATCAACCTAGTTCGGTCTGAGTATTGGAATTTACTCCACAATGAGAGCCAATTAGAAATAACTTACTAATATATTGAAGAATTATAAATTTATAGTGGCTCACATGCTTCAAATGTTTCCCAGCCCTAGACTTACTCAAAAACAGTGTTTACGAAAAAAATAACTCAATTAACAAACTGTTCTACATCCTCCACTTGGATTGGGTCTTGTACAGGAACTTAAACTAGAGAAAAATTTTAACAATATACTCCTAGCACTATCCTTTATGTTAGAGAGAAATGCCAAGGCTTTGAGGTTTTAAACCTTAAAACTTTTGTATAATCTCGCCAAATCACTTTAGTAGATGAGCTTAATAAAAATTCTAATATCCCTAGCCTTTTGCTTGGCTAAGATGGCACTAGTCAAGAAAAAGCTTAATTGCTCCATGATCTCTTACTAACACTAGAGTTAACTAGAGAAGCAAATATTTTGACTTTGATTCTACAAGACCTAGCTATGAGACTGCACTGAATCATCACTCGGATAACAAGAAGTTTTTTCCTGGTCTCACAGGCATTTCAAGGTGGTTGCTCCCGCAAGGCTTGTGTTTCTTTTTTTACCCATTTTGTTCCTGGGATGAACACCGTCGAAAAAAAAATATTATGCTCCAGGGACAATAGAGCAAGAAAAATGAGGGGAAAAATAAAAGAATTATTCATTCTTTTGAATTAAGAAAAGTGTATTCCTTAGTCAAGAATGAATGATACCCTTGCAATGTATCTAACACCACCTCGACTATCTTTTCCTTGATATTAGTAGTGAAGATAGACATCCAAAAAAAGAAAACCTTCAGGTGTATTATCCGCATGAGAACGTCAATCAATTCCAGGGAACACTAATCCAGTTCGGTTTGAATATTTTTCGGCTAGATAGAACAGTAGTTGCTCTGACCGGTCCCCTGGGCCGAACTGATTGTCTCCAACATTAATTATACTGGTAGCAATCGCCTTCGATGGGGGCTTCCCTCTCCTGACCCCACTCAAATTTTAGAAAATTTCACTTAGACCAATGATTTTGTAAGTATGTTTCAATTTGATCCCTTTTTTTTTCTTTGTGTGTGTGTGTGTGTGTGTTCCTATTCGACTAGATTTATTAAACAGCCAATATGACGCTAACTGGTCTTAAAATGTCCAAAATATAATTTCACTTGAATTTTCATATGCATAAATGGAAGAAAGGGATCACAGAATATTAATGCCTGTAATCCACGAATTCTTATTTTTGTGTGATTATGGTACCTAAATCCCATCATTCTTGCACTTGACTTAAATTTCAAGTACATTTTTGGGTTTAATTATGAGTTCTTTGGGCATAGTTACATTATAATTCAATCGCAAATATTCTGGCTTTATGAGTTCTCATGTGATTTTGATTTTCTTGAATTTTTTCGTACTTAGTTTGGAAAGCAATGAATATCCTGAAGTCATTATAAATTTATTTTTATACTGCTTTATCATGATTTAGTTTGGTTATGTGTATGAATTGTGAAGAATGTTAAGAAAAACTAGGTTCATGGACTGCAATTGAGTATATATGAAAGTTTGGGGACTCGATTTTCAATTCAAATTTGGAGATTTGGCAGTAACTTTCTGAGCATATTACCGCTTTTGTTTCACCCACTGGTAAAAAGTTCTAGCTCTTCCACCACTCACCATCAATTTATGTTTTTATAAGCATGATAAATAAAAATATCTAGTGTGTACTTTCCTAGATGCATAATTGTTCAGAATATGAATTGTTCAACACGACACTAAATGTGTAATTCGTGGCGCACGATTATTGCCTGGCGCAAAGCTATGGGGGGCTCAAATGTTAGGCTGGGCCAGCGTCCGGTTACGCAGTGGAGGCCCAACGCTAGCTCGCACGTCTTCGGGACTGGTCGTGCCAGCCCGACGCATGCTCGGCGCCCATTTCATGCGATTTGCCTTTCCAATCCCCTCCGGCCCTTTTCAGCCGATGGAAAGAAAAGATCAGCACGAAGGAAGAGTGGCGAATAATAGAATCCTTATTCCGGCATTTCTTAGTTATCTCTCTTTCTGTATGTATTGATACGTGGAGGGCGAACCTGGCATCTGATTTGGTTTTGGTTTTGGTTCGGGGTTGGTCCTTGGCAAGTTGAGTGCTCAAATGGAGGAAGCAAATTCAAAGACTTCCAAGAGAGGAAAGAGCATGGCAGAGGAGAGCGAGAGGAAGGTAGGAGAGAGAAAAAGGGATAGTTAGAAGTAAAGCTGTAAAGGTTACGTAGAGAAAAAGAGAATCAAAACAAATTAAGGAATCGAGAAAGCGACCCGAACCAAATGGTGTGTTTTCAATTCGGGCACTATACGAGGTATCGCAAACACACACATATAAAAACTGTTCAAGTCATTTCAGGAATTATGAGAACCCAAACCTACTCAAACAATTGAACCCCCGCTACAGTAGTATCAAGATAATTAATTATCTTTTATGCCGACTCTTAAGAAGAAACTATAAACAAATAATTAATGACCGGTGAAAAATGGCATAAATGATCTTTAAGTTTTTCACTTAATGTGTAATATATTCTCCGAATTTTTAATTTTTTCAATGTGGTCCTTAAATTTTACCCAAATTTATTTAATGTGGTCCATCAAGTTTTAATTTATTAAATGTGATCCCTGAATAAATTAGCTTTTAGACTATGTGAAAATATTTAATGTTATTCTTCTATCAATTTAAGTCAGGAAAAAATATTAAACATCTTCATATAAGATAAACATATCATATTGAACAAATTAAAAATTTCGAAATAATATTTCATATTAAGATAAAATTTAGAGATCACATTGAAAAATTAAAATTTTAAATATCACATTGCACTTTAAATTAATGTTGAACAATGATTTGCATCGTTTCCTGTGATTCTAAGTGCAAAGTAAACTCAATCCCACGTTCCTATTCGTCTAGTTTAACTACTGTTCTTTGTGGACGCACGACCACTGTTCCAGTTTCCCTTCTCACACGATCCATCCGCGAATTGACATGATGGGTTTTTTCTATGTGTTGATGGGCCTAAGAAGGCCTGTCCACCCATGATGGGCCTAAAAACCTGGCCCGCAAGTTAAGGGCCCATGGAGGAAGGGTTGAGATATGAAGATGCGTTTTACGTTGAGGAGCTATGTCTTTTAGATGAGGCGTTTTAAGAGATAGAAAAAAAGGGCGGGGGGTGGGTGGGCGGCATCACACTTTTACATACGTACATTTTCAGAAAATGCTCCCTTCCCCATAAACGAAAGAATAGTACGCTCTCAAACATAACTTTCTTCCCCTGAAAAGAACAGTATGCTCCTCAGTAGAACAAGATCAAGATTCTTCCACGAACTTCAACATTGGTGTTTAATCTATGAAAGACAAGATAAGCTTGATTTCGTAGTGTATCTTTTGATCGGTGATAAGCTATTTCAACATTGGTGTACCTTTTTGTGGTATTAGAGCGAAGTTCAAGATTGGAGTGATAAGAAGCGATGGTTCATGGGATAGTAGTAGGATGGCTTTTAAATTCATGCTAGTGCATGTTTGTGTTAGCTGAGTGCTAAAATTGTTTATCATTTTAATCGTTCTGTTTCTAATTCGGTGTTGAATTGGAAACAAGTGTCAGTAGATTAAAGCGACACCATGAGCGATCAGGAGCCAAGAACTCCTACTAAGAGCGCCGGTAGGGCCGTGACTCGGGGCAGAATGCTAACCAGGGTTGGTGCCCGAGGAGGCTGTGGTAAAGCGCTAGCTGTGGCTAGCACTAGTGGCAAAGCACCACCTCCTGTTGGTGCTGGGGTAGTAGCCCTTGATGATCCTAGGTTCAATGGGATCATGCGTGTACTTGAAGCCTAGGGTAACAGAATAGATCAGCAAGCTGCTACAGTCGAAGCCGCTGCTACTGCCGCTGTTGCTGCCGCCGCTGAGGCTACCCCTGTTGCCGCACCTGCAGTTGCGCTTGCAGTTGCACCTGCTGTTGTTCTCGCCGCAGTGAATGTTGAAGGTCCACTGGGGATTATGGTCGCTGCAAGACCAATCCATAAGCTGGTAGAGCAATTCCTGAAATCGAACCCACCGTTGTTCACTGGGACAAGAGATCTTGAAGTTGCTTCTTAATGGGTTAAGAAGCTTGAGAAAGTGTTTGCACTGCTGATGTGCAACGAGACTGAGAAGGTAGTCTTAGCAACTTACCAGCTGGAGGGAGTTGCGAACACCTGGTGGATGACTACACGAGAAACAATCTTTCCAAAAGGCATTGTTCTGGAATGGAACACTTTCCTCGAAGCCTTCAATGATGAATATTTCTTCGAGACCGCTAGGGAGGTGAAGATGGCCGAATTTCAACGTCTTCACCAAGGTTCCCTAATCGTTGATGAGTATGAGGCGAAGTTCGCCGAACTTTAGCGGTATGCCTCTAAGCTAATTAAGAACCCTATAAACCGAGCGAGAAGGTTTAGAGATGGATTCAGACCGGACATGAGGAGCACCTTAGTCCTTCTAGATCTGAAGACTTACAATGATCTGTATCGAAGAGCTCAAAAAATTGAAAATGATCAGAATGACAGAGCCGCCTCGTCTGGATCAAGGTTTAGTTCTCATAGAGACAACATCCGCCAAGGAAAGAAGCCTACGCTTGGAAACAGATTCTGGGTTCCGCCCAACAGGGAGGGTGGAATCGGAAAGACAGGGTCCAGCCAGAATGGTGTGTGTCGCATGTGTGGAAGGCAACACGTATCCGCCCCATGCCATTCTAGACCGGGTACTTGTTTTGGGTGTGGCTAGCCAGGTCACATAGTCAGGGACTATCCCAGAAGACAGGGAGACCGCATTAGTTGCCACCACTGCCACAGATGGACCAGATCAGAGGGTATGCCCATCAGAACGTGCCATAAGGAGGACAGCTAAGACCTCCAGTTCAAGGCACTGTGTATGCAATTACATAGGTTCAGGCCGAAGCTGTGCTTGACGTAATCACATATATGGTTCCGTTGAATGGACCACTAGTTCAGAGATGAATTGAGTTATGCACTGCATAGAAAGGGCAATGTCCCAGAACAATTATGTTAGAGTGGCGCAGCAAAATTTTGGTTAAGTTTATAAAACTTCAGTTATTGTAATGAAGTCATATAAAGTAGAATCACTAGTTATAGTTGTACTTGAATCCTCTGCCTATGTATAACTTTGATACCGTATATGAAAAGGTTTAGCTCGAGGAGCTTTTGTTGTAAGGAATTATTGTTGCAATGTGATATAGTTTAATCCGTTGAAGGAAGTTATATCGAATGTAGCATTATGAGTTAGAATTTTAGAAGAACGGTGATTGAGATGTCCTGTATCACCCTGGAAAGACACTTTAAGTCGCGGGTACACTAAGTCGAAAGTCTTCAATTGCCTAGATGGTGATCAAGGAATGGAAGTTACTCGAGAGAGCTCAAGGTTCGGTTTTCAAATTTGAGGTAGGCCATATTTCAAACCTTATGGCCACCCTCAGAATTGAACCGAAAGTCCAGTTTAGGATCTGGACATTTTAGTTGATGAACGCAAATATTCAAGAGATCCCGCAAGAGGATACTGGTAAAAGAAAGGTTGACTTTCAAATTTTGAAAAAGGGAATGCCTAAGTATTGTGGGTGATGATAGAGTCAAATAGTACGGAACTTGAGGAAGAGACTTGGTCAAGAATTCGCGGTGGCAGTTGCAGTATTCGACCATACAGTGTGAGGTAGGTAGACCAATATGAAGATAGTTATCGTCGGACAGGTTGCAAGTGTCAAATGTGCTAGTAAGTGAAAGTTCAATAAGCAAGCCGAGAGGACATTTACAATCACTCAAGAGTCCCGAGTGGGAATGGAAGTATATCACGATGGAATGTTGTGATAGGTTTACCAAGGAGTCAGAGGAATAATGACTCCAGTTGGGGTAGTGGTCGGCAGATCGATGAAGTCGGCCCACTTTATCATTGTATGGAAGGATATTGATTAGATTAGACATGCCAAAGTGTATGTGTGTCAGACAGTTTGTTTGCGTGGAGTACTAGTGACGAACTTATATCAGATCTAGAACCGAGGTTCCCAATTTCAGCAGATCAATTAGATAATTCCTTTTGAGGCAGAACAGAGCAGAGTGTGTAGAACTTCAGTTTGTTGAGATGGGATTAGAGAAAGAAAGATCACAGGCCGAGGATCAGTTCAGCAGTCAGTAGTTGCAATTGCCGTGATCAGTGCCAGAGTACAAACCGCTGAGAACTGCCAGAATAATTGAATTATTGAGCATTGAAAGGCCCAAAAGTTCTAAATTGGTGAGTACGCCTTTCTGAATGTGTCACCAATGAGGGATACCTTGCGTTTCAGCAAGGAGGGAAAACTGAAATCCAAGTATGTAGGTCCCTTTGAGATTCTGAAAAGAATCGGGATCCTATCGTATCGTTTTGCATTGCCGCCGAGGTTAGCGCAAGTGGATGACGTCTTTCACGTGTCGATGTTGAGGACATATGAACCTGACATGACCCACATGTTAAATCTTGAAGAATTAGGCGTGGACGACAGAGTGTCGTACATGAAAAACTCGATTCAGCTTGTGGATAAGAAAGATCAGATTCTGTGTTTCAAGAAAGTTCCCTTGGTCAAAATGATCTAACAATGCCACGGGACTGAAGAAACAACCGGGAAAAGTGAGACTATATGAGACGATGATACCCCCACCTTTTTGTTTAAGGATTGGTAAAGGTTTAAATTTTGAGGACGAAATTTTTATAAGAGAGGAAGAGTTGTGACATCCCAAATTTTCAACCATATTTTCTACTGAATAAATCGGACATTTCATTAACGCGCCTATAGGGTTGTTCTTAGAGCTGATCACTTTTGAGATAACTAAATTATCTAGGGAAGCCATTAAAGAATTTTAATACAATAGACTTGAGAATTCACCATTAAATTGGAAAGTTCTCGTCGACCAACACTAGACTGATTTTCTTATTGTTTTGATACCTTATGTCCATATTTGGATAATCGGGATTTTAACAATAATCGAGAGTCGCTAATGAGTCGAGTGGATTCATAGTGGCTCGAAGAAAATCGATCACGGGTCATTTGCACTTAAAAATGCCTGAAAGTTACCCAATAGCCTGGATCACGCTAAAAACGCGTCGAATGGAAATTAACCGTGAATTCGAGTCCAATTTCATAAATTGAAAATTCTGTCATGTCATAATAAATTTTAGGAATGTCTATTCAGTCTCAAAAGATTTTTCAGAGATTCTGGGATTTTCAAGGAAAATCGTACGGACATCGTGGAAAATTAACATAAATTCGTATGGGCCAAATTTAAGCGAGTTTGGACTTTCAAGCCGAGCCTTTGAGTGTCTAGGAATTACAGAAAATTATACGGGATTTTTCTTCGTCAAATTTGGACATCAACTTGGAAAATTGATGAAGAATTGAAACCAAGTTAGTGAAATTTGAAATTGGAATTGGGCTGAAATTTGGGACTTTAATTTGGATCGATTATAGAAAATATGAGTCAAGAAAGTATGAGGGAACATGCAATTAAGGGAAGGGATAAGATTTACTGTCCTTGGGTCCCCTTCCTTGGCTTCCTTTCACAGTTTCTCGTTCCTTTTACCTTTTGTTTCCGTGTCCCCTCATCTCCGTTGAAGACGATAGCTCCATCTCCTCGAAGACAGCCACCGAACCCATCTTCTTCGTCCCAGCTAATTCCCCCACAGAAACAACCCTCCACCACCTAGATTTTCTTTAGTTGCTCCACTACTTTTTGCTCCCCACAGAACTTATGCCAACGAAGCTCTCCATCTTCAACTGAGTCAACGAAACCATAAGCTCCTCCGTTTGGTTGACCGAAGCCAGCGAAGTTGAAGTCGCACGTGTCCAGCAAGTTCGGGCTCATCCCATCGAAGGCCAAAACCCACGATTGTCTACTCCTTCGCCGCACGAATCCGGTCAACCGAAGCTCCCTCTTTCGAAGACTTTGCTACCCTTGCGCATCTCTCCCAGCTCTACCACATTCAACCCATGTTCCACGGGGCCTCACGCCTGCATCGCCAAACGAAGCCCACTGATTCTCTCTCACTCTCTCATTGTCCCCACACTAGTCAACGAACCAGCTACTTCTCCCCATCTTTGACCGCGACACCCACCAACAAACGCCAGCAGCTGCTTCCGCCATCTTTGATCCTCTTGCCTAGCTTGCTATCTCCATCTGGCCGTGTGAATCGCACAAAGCAAGCCGTGGATTCCAACGTCTTCGGCCCACCAGCAGCCCAGTTGAGTTCAAAGAATTGACTCTTCAGCCCAGCATCTTTAGATCTTCGGCCCAACTCCAGCAAAGACAGGCCTGGTTCAACTTTATTTCAAGCCCATCTTCAGCAGGCCCAACCCAACTTTGGGCCCAACCTGTTTTCGGCCCAGTTGAAGTCTTCAAGCCCAGCAAAGTCAGCCCATCTTCAAAACAGAAAAGCCCAAGAGCGAGCCTAGTCCAGCGCAAGAACAAATCTCAGTTGGGCTGAGATTTATTGGGCCAAGTTTAAGACCTGATCCAAGCCCGCTAGTGTCGTCGAAAGCCCGATTTCGGCCGCCGTTGCAGTGATTCGGTCTCCACTTTTAATCAAGTGAGTTTTGCTCACTAATGCTTTCTTAGTTTGCTAATTATGCTTAAGGGTTGATTAGATTTAATTAAGTGCAATTAGGTGGTTAGATTAGAGTAGATTAATGATTATTAGATATTTGTGATGCATGTTAGACAATTGAATTATCCAATTAGCAAGTAGAGATGTACTATTATTTATTGAATGCATATCGAGATTTTCCCTGACCCGTTTCGGGTTCCAATCAGGCATTACGAGCCTAAATTGGATTTTTAGTATTTATTTATTAATTTTCAAATTTATTTATTTATTTATTTTTCGGAAATTAGGCTGGGATAGCCGACGACCGAAATTCTATGCTGATTATTGTGGTGCAGTCTGTTTATTTAATTGAGCACTAGTTTGTGGAAATTGAGTGAGTTGATGAGTATGTGGGGATTTATCCCAAAATTGATTGGTGTCGGTATTCAATTAGAATTTGACTGTGAGAGGTTGTGAGTTGAACCTCGGAAGCCGCCGAAGTATGACTATGCCAGTTGGGCCGAGATTTGCCACCGAATTTGGAGTTGGTCGCTCCCGTTGGGCCGTAAATTACCACCTGATAGGAGTCGCATCTGATAAGGCCATAATTTGCCACCTATTTAAGGTCGCGCCTAATAAGGCCGTCATCTACCACCTGATAGAAGTCGTGCCCGTTGTGCCGTAAATTGCCACCCAATAGGGGTCGCGCCTAATAAAGCCGTAATCCACCACCTATTTAAGGTCGCGCCCATTGGGCCGTAATTTGCCACCTAAAGATAGGTCGTGTCCTTTGGACCTTAATTTGTTGCCAAGAAAAGTGGTAGATTGTGCTCGTGAAGCCGTGAGTAAGATTTGAGACTGAATAAGGGAGATGACCAAAGAATGATCGGATTGACATGTAATCGACTAGGTCGATTAATCGAGATATCGATCTGTAATGTGATTGCTTTGGTGCCTATTGAACTGTGCTAATATGTAGGTGGAATCTGAGGCCAAGGTAAGTCCTCTGACCCCTGCGTGCATAGGCAGCTCGGTTAGCGTATTAGTTTACTAATTGAGTCTTAAGGGGTAGAACTTGCTGAGACGTAATCTCATCCCGGTTGTGGGACAACATTTCAGGACCCTGATGAGGAGCTTGAGTAGAAAGAACCCGAAGAGGAGTACCTAGAGGAGAACCCCGACGATGATCCGAGCACGGCTTGGATGAGGACTATGATCCCATCCTCTTTGTGAGCCTTGTTTATAGGTGGTTGAATGTGAGACTAGACCTTTGTGAATAGTATGAAAAAATACTTTGAGGTGTAGTTGTATAAAAGTTTGGTTGTGAATTTCAATATGAAAAATATGGCCCTACTTTCTTATCCCATTGTTTTATTGTCTGAGGATTATAATTGCTTTCGCATGTGCATATTAAAATGAAAAGGGTCGGCGATACGTTCTGGGATATCGCTTTTAAATCGACCAAATGTAAAGGATGTGTGCGTGCTTGAGGATCGGGGCGTGACAATAGGTGTTGATACTTGATTTTTAATCGATGCATCACAAAAGGTAAAATCTCGAGATTAAGGCTTTCAACTACGACTAAACTTGTTTCTTGATCAAAAATGTCAATTTTCATTATTTTTTTTTCATTGGCTCTTCATTTGTAAATAATTTTCTAGTCATTTTCATTAAAAATCCAAAAGTCAAAAAGTTGACTTTTAAATTGACTTTTTGATCAACTATTTAATTAAAAGTCAATCCTAGGTCAAATTTTAGCTTTTTGCTAAAAAGGTTTCCAATTGGTCATAATTTCACTTTAACCACTATCGCAATCTACCCTCGGACAGAGGGAACAGGTTTAGGGATATTGCCTAAAGGACGGGCCTGAAGCCCATGATTAGGCACGAGCTCTCCCAAGCCCATACCCCGCGTGACGTTATGATATTCTTAAGGAATTTTGCACAAAAGGAGTCGCCACTAGCCTATTGGAGTCGGCTAGAAACCAAGTGAGGCATGGAAGTGTACCTCACTTCCTACGTAACAAGAGAATCTAGGATCGGGGACTTGATTACACTAATTGACTAATTTGTGCCCTTTCGGTACCTAATCTTGTTCATTTTAACAAAATGATTTTTGGCAGGCAGTTTGGATTGATTTTATACTTATCCACTAACATGTGAAGTGATCATGCAGGCACGCAATCATTAAAGTAATAATCATAACTACCAAGATCCTAATTGCAATAAGATTAAACACATGCAATCAAACATAATTAATATACGAGCACATAAAGGTCTAATTATGCTAAAATGGCAATACATGGCAAGTCCTAATCAAACCCCATCATTTTTGGATTTTCGAGATTTTTATTTTTATTTTAATTTTTTTTTAATTTTTTTTTAAATTTTTTTATAAAAAAAGAATGAAAAATAATTAATTTTTAATTTTTTAAATATTTCTTTAATTTCTTTAATTTTTTTTAGATTTTCGAAATTATTTTTGTTATAAAATAATAAAATAATTTTTGGGATCGACCGGGTGGGGTCTGGTTTGACCTGACCCGATCGGCGTGGATCGGTCCGGCGAGACCGGACCCGGTTCGGTCCAAAAGGGGAGGGCCGGCCAAACCGGCCCGACCAGCCCTGGTCGAGCCTTCAATTAAATTCGGATTGGGCCTAAATAGCAAGCCCAATCTGGTCTAAGTTTTTTTTTATTTTAAAAATGAAGCCCACAAGCCCAATATGCTAAAACAGCCCAAACCCAACTTAGGTATACTCGGCCCAATATGCAAAAACCCTACTAGGTTGACTGAACCCGGGCCGGTTCGCGCGACCTGGCTCGTGCCTCTTCTCTCTAGGGTTTCTTGGTGGAGTTGGCAGCGATGGCAACGACAGGCTTGGCGGCGGCGATGCGAAGCGGCTCGGACGGCGTTCGGGGCGAGAGCGGCAGCTCGGACGCTCCTCGGATAGGCAGCAGGGAGGCAACGGGCAGCTGGAGTCGCGGGTGTTGCAGGGGAATAGCGACGCGGCATTTGGCAACGGAAGTAGCAGATCGTCGGGGGGCTCGGCTACTGTGAGTTGCGGGCAGAGCAAAGGCGGAGCGGGACCAGCAGAGGTGGTGTTGCGACTTCAGGGGCGCGAAGCGATGGTGAGGTTCGGTGGCTCGGCTGCCAATGTTGAGTTGCAGGCGGTGGGTCGTTACGGGCGGAGGCACAGGAGCGGCGGCGTCTAGCTTCGAGGCGAGGCGCGGCGGTGATGGCGGATGTCTGGCGCTTCAGAAGCAACGGCGCGAAGGATGGGCGTCGGGCAGGAGGGCGGCGGCCAAGACGACGTCGGATTGAGGCGACGAGGCCTCCTCGCTCCTCGGCCGCCGTCCTCCTCTCCCCCTCGAGCTCTCTTTCTCTCTCTGTGTTTTTCTTTGTTCTTCCTTCCAACTAGGGGTGTGCATAATCCGGGCGGGCGGTTCCCGACCTAGAATCGGGAACCGCCCACTAATGACCAGTTCCGAAAAATTGGAACCGAGATCCACTCGTTTGTTACATGGATCAACCTAGGAACCGGACTGCCGGTCCGGTCCGGTTCCCGGGTGGATCCATGGAACCGATCTTGACGCGAAACAATTTTGATTTTCAACATAGAATGGTCGGGTCTATGAGTTGAGAAAAAGGGGAGGAGGTCTATGGTTGGGTTTTCAACATAAAATGATTGCGGAACAATTTTCCGCAACTGTGGCGAGTGGCGGCCAACACAAGGGGGCAAACAACAACGGCAGAGGAGCAGTGGCGGTGGCGTCGACGCTCAAGGAGGAATCGAAATGTCGATAGGATTAGGAGGAACCGAGGAAGAGACAAAAAGAGAGAACCGAAGACAAAGGGAGTGAGGAAATGAGATATAATCTAGGGTTTCTTTTAGTAATTTTTTTTTTTCTAATATTAAAAAGGTTCCGGTCCGGTCCGGGTGGGCGGATCCGCCCATGGAACCGGGAACTGGACCAGTACCCACTGGTTCCGAAAAATTGGAACCGAGAACCGGACCGGTTCCCTCAAGAACCGCCGGTTCCAGGCGGTTCCGGTCCGGTTCCGGGCGGTTCCTGGGTATTTTGCACACCCCTACTTTCAACTCTCTCTCTCTCTCTCTGCCGAGCTCTCCTTCGAACCCCTCCTCCCTCTGTCTGCTCTTCTCTCCGCTTTTTGTTCTGTTGTCGCTTTCTTCTTTTTTCTTTTTTTCTCTGACATTGCTGCTTTTCCTTTTCTTTTGGTGCAGGCTCCGCACGCGAAGACACTAGGAAGAAGACAAGTGGGGATGTAGGTTGGACCAAAGGGAGATGGCGTGGGCCACTCAGGGGAAAGAGAGGTGGGCGACGGGCCGGGCCAAAGCCAGATCTGGCTCAACCCGACCCCTAGGTGTTTTTTTTTTCCTTTTCTTTTCTCTTGTTTTTTTTTCCTATTTTTGTTTTTGTTTTTGTTTTTTTTGTTTTTTGTTTTAAATGACTAATTCCTAGTTCCGTACACAATTAAATCCTAAATGAAAATGGGAAAATTTAGGTGTCAACAACAACTATAGTTTTCCCAAAAAAAAAAAAAAAAACAAAGTTTTGATCATAAAATTAACCTTTTAATGATAAGTTACTAGTTAACTCTTTGACCAATTTTTTTTTTTAAATTTAAAAACTCAAAAATCATCTTATTTTAGCTTCAATTTGACTTTGGTATTGTAAATTTTACAAAAAATGATTAAGAATCTCATTTTTTGAATCTTTCATATTTAGATTCAAAATCAATCAATAATAAAATTACTTTCTTTCTAGTTGTATTTTGACTTAACTTCTTTTACAACATTTGAACTAGAGGCCATTTCAAGATCATTTGTGCAATCATTTCAGTGACCAAATAGGTTTTTCAAGCAAGAGGGACCGAAGGCATTCAGGTGAGGGAGACGGCTGATACCATTGTTGCAGAAAGCAAGCTTACAGAGGGTGATGGAGGAGAAAGATGAAAAAAGAAAATGCCAATATTTTCTCTTCTTCTTCATTGAATAGTAGCCAAAAAAGTCCACATGGACTGATATTTTAAAAATGCCAAGTCACATTAAATTTTTAATTATAAAATCCATGTAATTTTTTGGCCAAAATTTCTTACTACAAGCATTTAACTAACCGTTTTTTCTCCACTTTGGTACTAAAGTAAGCACCATACACAACTTTCGACACTTCTAATATCCTTCTCCTGATCTCTAGGTATCCAAAATTCTACGCTCATGCTCTTGCATTAATAATATAAAAAAAAACATATAATGATAATAATATGTTATACGCTAAGAGGTAGACACAAATGGGCAATTCAATTGAGTCCACTTAACTCTTGTTTTATACCATGATTCTATTGTAGATTCAAACTTTTTATTAATCTTTCTCATGTCTCTCTAGAAGCTCGTTTAGTCTAACTGTAGCTAAACTATAGCTATGTTATGTCGTAACTATTTTATGAAGTGTTGTAACTTTTATGTTTGGTAATACATATTTTATAATTGAAATACCCCAAACTGTGTGAAACAGTTTCTCAAAAGTTATTATAGCTTTGCTGGTACGACAATCGTGAGGTACTTGCCAAATACCTTGTGAAATCTAAAGCCCCAATTTTCATAATCGAAATTGATTGAGGGTTCGAGAGCATTTCCAACAACCCAAAATGTATATGAAGAGAGAAAAATCCATTGTCCTTTGGCTAATATATATGAAGAGAGAAAAATCACGCATGAGAAGTTGTGAAACATAGTTTGTTTGAACATGTTTCCTAATCTGATTGTGGTGTCAATGCAGATAAATATGGATTTGTTCTTAATAAATAAACTAGTGGACCTATTTGGTTACTGTACTTGACTGGAACTCGAGTGGGTCCACGAATCGGTAGGCTAGTTCCCAGTTCTGGATTCATGGGTGGGAAACGGCCCATCCTAAAATTGATCACCCCACTATTAATACTACATAATATGTCACGCATTATAGATCTCTTTCTTGTATATACATGTATTGCTATTGATTTTCTCTTATGTACAACTCTATTGTCTTGTAACATGAAAAACGAAATTTTTGCGCATGCTCATGAATTCAAACAAAGGTGTTATTATTACATAAAAAAAAAAAAGAGGAAAAACTAAACTATGGTAAAGAGGACATATATTTTATTAGTGAAAAGAAATATAAAAAAATTGAAGAAATCATATCATATAGAAAAAGAGGGATGTGTGTGGCCCGAAAATAATAAGAGTGACACGTGTCAATTAAAGAATTAGTAAAATTTTGTTTTGAGTGCTACGAGTAGATCTGGTCAATAGGAAGATTTGGATATGTCAGGTCAAGCACTAGGCTAAAAGTCTCGTCATGCCAACTATTAAGGGCTCACATGATAACATTTCTATTTCTCCTAATTTTTGTTCTTTTATTTCCCAGAAAAAGAAAACACAAATCTGTTTGGTAATGCCAACTTATTTTTCTATTCCTTGGAATAGAAAAGTGGTTGGAGAATAGATTTGTAACATAAACAAGAAAAAAAAATAGCTTCTTGTTCCCGTGAATAATTTCTAGAAATAAGTCTTTCTTTTTTCTTTTCTATTTTTCTTTTGTTCTTCTTCCTTGTTGCGGCCACCGCCGGCCGGCTACCAACCACCGGCCACCTCCGGCCACCAACCACCGGCCACCTCCGGCCACCCGTGGCCATCGTTGGCCGACCATGGCCGACCGTCACCAACGCCAACCTCCGGCAGTGCCCAACCGCTAGGCACAATCGTCGCTGCCGCTACCCACAACCCACCGGCCAACGATCGCCACCAACTGCCGTCATCACCGCCTGATTGCCATCGCCATTGCCCAATTGCCGGCAGCCTGTCGCTGCCATCAATCGCCGCGGCCACTTGCCGCCATAGGACCGCCGACCGTTGCCGCCAATCGCCAGGCAAACAAGTGGCCGCAAGAGGGGGCAGCAGCTGATGGGCTGTGAATAACGGTCCCAAGGCAGCGATGGCCGGTGACGGTCGGCAGTCCTACAGCGGCAAGCGGCGGTCAGTGATCCATGAGTAAGAAGTAAAAACGAATAAATACAAAAAATTATAAATTGTACCAAACGCATTTCTATATTTTTTTTTTCTATTCTAAGGATATAAATTTTGTATAGTTACCAAACACATTATTTTACTCCTAAAAGAATTATTTCTGAAAAGAAATAGTTCGCTCGAATAAAAACATTGCCATGCGCATCCAACATACAAAATTTCTTGGGCCTAAGTGGAGGCCCAACAATACATATGCTTGAAGCATCTGCAGACCATGTACACAGACGGAAGACAATATTGCATAAGAATGTTCGTTTCCTGCAGCATAATTCCCAATTTAATCGGTCTCCCAGGAAAGATCCATATGATCGAAAAGATGTAGAGAGTTGCTAGCAAAGCAAAAAAAATACATATACTTGCTATAGTAATTAGATATCATTTTTGTAATAGAGAAACACATTTGTTTTGCCGATCGAGGCGATACTGAAGTCTAACGCCTCTGGAAATTGAGTATCTTGATGGAAATGGCGAAAACGAATGCGAAAAGCATTGTGAATCCTATCATCACCGCGGCAATCACGCCCAAAAAATCGTGTCGATAACCAAAGTAATCTCTCATGTATTCTTCCACTGTGTCCCCAGTGTCTTCAAGCGTATTTGTCAAATCGCCATATTGAGAGACCACCAATCCATATAAAGTCCAAGAAACGGGGCACACCCAGTAGAACCATCTCCACCATATAGGTATTTTCTGTTTAAAAAGTAGTCATGAGGATGTTCACAAATGAGGCATCACAGTTCATGTTGAAAACAAAATTAGCATAAACATGAAAATCAATAGGTTGCTATAGAACTTACAGTCATTGGCACGACGAAACCTGAAAAGAGGTTCCATAGGGCATAGAATGCGAAAGAGACGATGGAAGCGATGTGGTGGTTTGGGGTCATGCCCACGGCCATCATACCATAGTATGTGAAATACAACAATGTGAAGAACATGAAGAATAGATACCAGAAAAATTTTGCAACGGTCCATTTGAATCCAATCATTGCATAAACTATGATACCATATGATATAGCTTGCACGAGGACATAAGGGACTTCAATTAGAACCTAGAAAATAAAGATGAATCGCATAAGCCACTTTCTAGTATTGATTCATACATAACACCATTTAGAATAAGTGTACCCGAAATCATTTGGAAGCAATTTTACCTGTGCTAATGCATATGGTAGGGCCGAGAACATCCCTGCAGCTCGCTCTCTATAGAAAACCGTTCTCTCCACTGCAACAACTGGTTGCACAGAAGATGCATTTTGGATTCCAAGGAAGACAAGAGCCGCATACATAGATCCCATCGCATTGAACAAATCTTGACTCCGGGTCCTGCGAACTTAACATTCAGAAACACACAACTTCGAGAATGAATGAGGCAGATATTGACACTCTAGGCAGAACTTACGTTTTAGAGCCGAGGTCCCAAAACATAGTCCCAAACATTAAGGCAATGGAGATGGTGAAGAGGAACCGAACAGCCGTGTACGGCGGATTCCGCCAGTAAGACCAATGTTGCTTCCATAAGCAAGCCATCAATTGGGTGAAAGTTGACTGAGAATACTTAGTCGGGAAATAGAGGTCCTTAGAATTTGGAGGAGGTATGCTCAACTCTTCAATCAAAGCCTTGTTTCTCCTGAAAATCACAAAAATGTGTTTTCCCATCGACATCTTACAGGTTAATGGCAAGACTTATAGATGGACCTTAATATATACGATGAACCCACCTGTACAAATCTGA
Organism: Eucalyptus pumila; assembly: GCA_016097595.1. Lineage (NCBI taxonomy): Eukaryota > Viridiplantae > Streptophyta > Magnoliopsida > Myrtales > Myrtaceae > Eucalyptus > Eucalyptus pumila. The sequence goes on from CM027853.1 coordinate 30,899,018, forward strand.
GTTCTTGTATAGATCAGAAAAATCGACACCTAAAGCGAGTTCTTGTGCTGGGCTTGTAACTTCGAGCATCCAAGTTGCTGGATTATAGCCATCTTTGATTTTACTAACTCCTTGGATTCCCTTCATTTTGAAGATACCATGGTGATTCATGTAGGGAAAGAAAAGTACAATTGAAGCCATAATATATGAGTGAAACATTCTGTACCTCAAAATACTCTATTAGATGAGAAGAACGACGACCCAGAGGGCCGACATATATCCCCTGTCCCCCTCGTTTCATTAAGAAAAGCTGCAGAGCAAGTGAAAATGCAATATCTTCTAAGTTTAAGTGTGCTACAAACAGACTTTTCGTATTTTGAATGTGTTGACTGACATAACTCACCTCATCGAAAGCTTCAAATATATCAATGCTTGGTTGGTGAATTGTGCATACGACTGTTCTCCCTGTGTCCACTGTATTCCTAACTGTTCTCATGACAATAGCAGCAGCTCTTGCATCAAGCCCTGAGGTAGGTTCGTCCATGAAAATGATGGAGGGGTTTGCGACTAGTTCAACTGCAATGGTCAGCCTTTTGCGTTGCTCGATGGATAGACCATCCACACCAGGCAAACCAACCAAGGCCTGTCTAAGCGGATTTAGCTCCACAAGCTCCATAACTTCCTCAACAAACAGCTACAACATTTTTGTCCGTTATAAGTGATTTGAATTAAATTGATTCTCAATTAAACTACAGAGCCAACAAAGCAGCAAGCACTTCCACAATTTGTTTTAAGTTAAGAAGGCAATCCTGGTAGAAATATATTGTGGTATTAGAAGCAAACCTTTCTGGTTTGGTCGTCCACGCTAGGAGGCAAACGCAGCCATGCTGAGTAAATTAAGGACTCGTAGACAGTAACATGAGGTGAATGGATGTCGTTTTGTTCACAATATCCAGAAATCCGAGCAAATGTATCTTGATTCTTTGGATACCCAGAAATTGTTATGTTGCCCTTGATGTATCCTCCAGTTTTTCTCCCAGCCAACACATCCATTAGAGTAGTTTTACCAGCACCGCTAATGCCCATTAGAGCAGTAAGAACACCTGGCCTAAAAGCACCACTTACACCTTTCAAGAGCACCAATCTTTCCTCAGGAGCGCCTTGATTCTTCATTTCCTAACAAGATAACAACAAACACTTAATCATAATGAAGATTTGAGCTTTAACACTTATGATATATTATGATGATATATCAATGAAGTATTATCTTCAAATTTTTCATAACTTAAGATATTTACCCGTGGCATATCAACTGAATAAGTTATTTCATCGAAAGTAATTGAGTGCGGCTCAAATGGGAGCACCATTCCTCTTTTCGTATTGGCGGCAACAGCTGTCTCAGGCCATGGGGGTGTAGGCTTGGATGACCTCCCTACAAGACCCAATAGAAAAGATAGACAAAGAAGTAACATGAACCCCTAATGGACCAAAGCCTTTTGTTCCCCCCTTTCAGGTCTTAACTACTGCTAAATCATAGAAAATGAAAAGATATTAACTACTAGGACTTCATACCAGATCCATTTCTCAGACTAGAGCCTCGAGATTGCAACTGAATTGATCCTTCTATTCTATCAACGTTCTTGTTGCCCTCAGGATCATCTGATTTTACCGTGTGGGATTTGCCAAAGGCTGCATTCACATGAAGCTTGAGTTGGCAAGCTCTTGTTGATAGAAACTTCAACAAGAAGAAAAGCAAAAAGCACTTACGATTAAGAAGAGCGAGAGCCACCGAAAACCCAAAGTTGAAGAGGATGATGAACCCAAACAATGCCCCAAGTCCTATCCAATACCAATATGCTTCAGTAAAGAACCCACGAGACTTCAAAACTTGAATTCCTAGGGGTTCGTTTGTACTTGAATTTGGGGGAATCTATCATAAGGAATAACACGAGGAATTAGTCAATTAGAGATTTATATCTATGAAAGGTCATAATATTGGCATTAAGCATTTACAAGACTTTACCTTATTCCAATTCGATCCTAAAAATTCATTGACGACTATGGCGTTCTGCCCATACATTAAAGGAGATGTCCAATATCCCCATATCCACCATTTCTTTACGTCCTCTACAATTCAAAGAAATCAAGATTAGTACTTAAGAAAAAGAAGCTGAACTCTAGTATTCGTAGTACCTCGGGAAAGAACAACTCCGCCCATTGCAACGAGTGCGAGCAGCACAAATGACCCGAATGTGTTGGCAACGATCAAGTTTCTCCCAAGTGCCGCGATCAATCGAAACAATCCAGAGGCCATCTGATTAATGGCCACAAGCAAAAGATACTGCTTGAACAACCTATAACACAATATAAACAGTAGAATGTCTCAATCAAAACAACGAGATTAGAGTTTCCATCTTACCACTGAAGAATAATCACAGTTCTTACCTTCCAACATTTGGATCATATCCAGTGACGTAGTAGGTGATGAACACCCAAGCTGCAACCTCGACAAATGTGATAGGGATTTTTAGAATCCAGGATGGTAGAGCATATGCCCATGCGGGATAGAAGAGGAGGTCTCTTTGCTTGTAGAAAATTGGGAGCTTGGCTATAGTCATTGAAATCTCTGACATTCCATTGAACATGATCGTGATCACGGTGAAGAACAAGGCACCAATGTAAACTCCTCCATCAGTTACGGTATCCCGATGCATCTTAGTCCGTAAGAATAGGGTCATCGAAATAAACGCCATAATTATGAGCTAATAAACAAGTCACGTCAGTTTAAGTATATCAGACAATTCATGGCTAAAACGAATTGAAAGAGCATGAAGTAGGTATTTACCTGAGAGACCTTGAAGATGTAGACAAATGAGTTCCTTTTCATAAGCAAGTACTCTCTTAAAATGCAAGCTTTAAGCAAATCCTTCATTCCAACACCAAATCTTTTGGTAGTCAAAGCGGCTGGGTGGTTCTTGCTCTTATCAAATGGAGTGGAAAGTTCATCCCCGAGCTTTCTTCCCACATGAAATGACTGGAATGCCTCCACAAATTCCCGAACCGTGACAAAAGTGTAAGGCTCATCTTTGCGTACCCAATACTGATGCTGATCTTTTCTTGATGTTACCTATCGAAAGGTAGAAAAGTACGTTATTGCAAGACACTTCCTACAGAGAGTATCTTTCATCTCACAAAAGTTACTGAAATAAAATCTTCATATTTTTACATACTTCCTGCAAGAAATCAGCAACACCCTTCCTCCTAGGGCATTTGAATCCCATGGATTCAAAGAAATCTAGGACGAGTTCACGTGGGCCCTGGTACACAATTTGACCATCAGATAGGAGGATAATGTCATCAAAGAGATCATAAGTCTCCGGAGCTGGTTGGAGAAGAGAGATAACCGCTGTTCCATCAAGAATGTGTATAAATTGTTTCAGGAAGTTGACAATTTGGTATGTCGTCGAGCTATCGAGCCCAGTTGATATCTCATCCATCAAAAATACCTCGGCAGGCCCCACCAGCATCTCACCTAGAAATTATAGGTCAAGAGAATTGAACATTTTCATTTACTAAAAGTTTGATATGCTTCTAGTTCTAACCTGCGGTCACACGCTTCCGTTGTCCTCCAGAAATACCCCTCAACATTTCATCTCCAACCATCACATCAGCACATATTTCCAACCCTAAAATCTATGGAGAAAACATGTGCATTAAAGTTCTGCTAACTACCAAGTGCTTGCATGATTTTGTGGTAATTTTTGTCATAGTTACCTTGAGGATATAATCAATGACGACATTAGCCTCCTGACCTTCTGTTACTGCAGCCTGTGGAATTAGACTCATTGCATTAGAAAAACCAGACACCCCGGTTGGTCTAAGAATTAAAAAACATTAAAAAAAAAATGCTTGCTCGAGTCCGACTCAAGACCATTACTTTATAGTCAGTTTCTTCTTATGGATTACTTAATTCATCTCCTTTCTTTAATTGAAAAAAATGAAAAACAACTCCAACCTCTCCTTGTTTAATTACCTTCATGAAGATATCGATATCAGGATCTGGTTTTATATTTGCTGCTTTCTCTCTTCTTGACAACTCTGACAACATATCTGTAGATGCCGCCAAAGGAATCAGCATTTTTTATTGAAAAAGAAAAATTGTCCAAGTCAAACTCAAATATGACATCATAAAATAGGAAAGTATTGAATTTGCTAACCGTATCGTGATCCAACTCCCTGACATCTTGCAGAGAAGGCCAAAGTTTCTCTAACGGTCATTTCTCCTATGTGAAGATCATGTTGACTTATGTAAGCCGCAGTTCTTTGGGGCACAAACTCATTCATGACATGTCCATTGTAAGTTACTCTTCCTGTCGTCTGAGGAAAAATCTTCACTCTTTCAATATAATTGGATGATATTTTGATGTATAACAAAAGGAGGGCTTAAATTTGATGAAAGGTGACTTGCGTTAACCTTTAGTTCAGGATCAAGCTTGCCGGCCAAAGCTAACAAGAGCGTGGTCTTTCCTGAACTAGGTGGACCCAAAAGCAAAGTCATCCTACAAAATTGTCCACCCAAATGAGAAGAAACTTGCCAAAAAATAAAAGTAAAGCTAATTTTCCACCATTGTGATAAAGGAAAAAAGACAAATCCAAATTCAATTCAATTCGGTTTTGTTCTCATTGAAAGATGGAAATATATTAGTTCCAAATCGAATTTGAATTGGTAATCCAATTAACATGTTGAAAACTTCTTTCCTACTAGAATGTGACAATTTCTAGTTGGGACCTTTGATTAATTACATGAAGTCTAATGTATTGAATACAGCACCTAGCTTGGAGATGGAATCAAATCACTCATGCTGAAATAAAATTAAGTTCAGTTCGGTTGAATTTGGAGGCTTGAAGAACTGATTTTTGAGTTGGTTTGATTTGCTCACCTGCCAGGTTTGATGATCCCACTGACATCTTGAAGGATGGTCAAGTGCTTCTTTCTACTAGGAAGTACGTGCAGAAAATTCAAGAAGCCCTTCAGGGGTAGAAAGAAACAAAAAGGAAAGTAAAGGTTAAATGAAGAAGCCAATCAGAACATCCAATCAATTTATTGAATATCATTTTAGTCGGACGGTCTTTATTGCAAATTGTTTGACTCACTAGTATAGGACTTTGGATGTGTGGTCTATATTTTGTTGGGATCCTCCCCTTCAATAGCTAGCTTCTAGGCTCTAATTCTCCTAAAGTCAATATCAATGGATACAAAAGCCATTTGTCATCTCTCCCAAGTGCAACTGAGCGGCACGGGTAGTGACACAAGGATTGTAGTGTTTGCCCGAGACTAGCTAAAGGGCTAGTACAAAAGCTAACCCTTTGTGTGCGCCGCAATCATGGAGCATGGTTGATCATTATGATCCTAATTGTAAGAGATGGGGCTCGAATCTCACATATATGGTATGGGCTTTGATGTGTGATTTATATGGTCTCGGGCTCTCTTTACAATTCAATGGATAGCTATCGAGGTGAGAGAGCCAAGGCCATAAAAATCACATATTGAAGTCCATATCGATGAATTAGGATCCTAACAAAAATGGAGCTGCCATTTTGGCTTTTATATTCCACATATTTAGGTGGTTGCTAGCTTACCTCTAGAATACTAGTGCAGAAATTAATGACGGTGGGCAAAGCTCTGCTTCCTTCATGAGCCTCTGCCTCCACTTTCAAATGCTCGAATCTGACTTCAATTGTAGGAAGATCAATTCCAACTCTGCGACCAGACTCACCAAAAACTACAATTATTCAAGCCTAAAATAAATAATAATTAATTAATTAATTAATTACATCTTGACAGTACTAGGACAACTTTACCGCGAAAAAGACAAAACATGCATTGATCATGAAGGAACGATTCCCACCATTCTGGACGACAAAATTTTCACTGGCATGATAAGGATTTTCCTTGGTAAAGATTTTTCTCGGGAATCAAACAGACTCCATGCCAAGAAACGTGGCAAATTTGGTAAACATTTTCCTTTTTACTCAGAAAACCCACGAACAGAGGTTCCCAAGACAGAGGAAACGGAGATCGTACCTGTCAATGCGGTTCCGGAGCTTCAGCAAGAAGCCCTCGTTGTCCTCCTCAGTGACCCTCACTAACCTCTCAAGCAATCTCTTCCTGTCATGAAAGCCCAGGTTCCAGATATCGATTTGGTTAGCACCGCCGCCGGCCGTCAGAATCCCTTTCTGGAGACGCTCGAAGGTGGGGAGTTTCTCGAGAGCAGCCCATCTCAGAGCTTCCTCGTCATCCTCATCGCGCGAAGACCTCGAGAACACATCCGCTATCGATGCATGGTTCCTCCACGTGGTGGAGCTGGTCGCGCGCAGGCTGTTGCCTGCTCTGTATATATCTCCTCCATCCATGGATGATGATGGTGTCTGCTAAAGCGCTGCTCTTGCTCTGTTTTCAAAACACAAGAAGTGAAGAAGAAGAAGAAGAAGAAGAAGAGGAGGAGGAGGAGGAGGAGGGAGGTGACAGCGTTTCGTAGCTGATGTGCGCTTGTGTAATTACGTATGAAAATTGGCTCATTGCATCGAGCACATAAGTAAGAGAGAGACGGGGTAGACAGGCGTGAAAATGGAGTTTATATAGAGAGACTGAGCGAGCACATAAATATTCTTCATTTCAATATTTAAGCTTTTTTTTTTCAATTGAACTTCTATATTTTCTATTTATAAAATTAAATTCTTTAATTTTCACAAATCTTCTAATCGAATCCTTGGACCGCCCAGTCTACCCAAGTCCAATGGACGTGGCCCTTGGACAACGTCTTAGCGCAACACGCATAAAATTTTTCCAGGGTGGATGTCCATGTGAGAGTCTATATTGGCCAAAATTCATCCGTATTATACTCATGCTGTCTACATATGCTAAATTTTTCCACATACGTCCATGTGGAGATTCACATTTTATCTGTATCACACACGTCAACTAAAATTAGTTGGTTGGGTTTGGTGTTAGAGGGACTTGATTAAATTACTCATGAAAGTAAAAGGATTTGAGTAGATAAATTAAAATAAGGAGAATTTAATTAGAGAAAATGTGAGAGTATAAAGAATAAAAGGCCAAATCTTTTTTTAAAAAGACAATAAACCGATTGGGATGCTGGGATGATTGTAAAGTTATGTTCGTTATATTATTCCATAAGGCTATATTTGGTCATCTGAATTTCAAATAAGGATAGGACTAGATAATTTGAGATTGAAATTAATGGATTTTACTATTAGTGAACCACAATAATAGAGCGGATGTTTTCATATTCTACCCCATTTATTGAATGTAGAACTATCACATCGATGTAAATGCACAAACAGAAATTGTAAGAATCTATTAGGATTCACTGCTAAAATCGAAATGCACAAATGGACAAACCTCCAATAATCAATCCAAGATTTTGACATGATCTAAACCTCCAATATCAAAGAAGCTCATAAAATCGACTATGACAAGAAATCCAAACTAGTCAGGGTGTTGTTGACGGGATAGATTAACCAAAAAATGATTGATCTAGCGAGAGAGAAAAGGCATGATTATTCACATCCACAATCTTGCTACTACTTGTCACCAGCCAACCACCACCGACGGCCATCCGTCGCCGCCTGCCAACTGGCCAACCATTGCCAGCCAACCTCGGCTGACCGTCACCAACTATCGCTGTCGGTTGTCGACCACCGCCGACAAGTACCGCAAACCATCAACCATCGTTGCTCGCCACCGACAGCCATTGCCGCTTGCCATCGCTCACCGCTGATGATTGCCATTGCCGTAGCCAATTGACGGCGGCGGTCGATGGCAACAAGCTGCGGAGGCGATTGATAGCCAGTGGCAAAGGCCGTCGGTAGCAAGCGACAACAGGCAGCAATGGGCTGTGGCCATAAGGAAAAATAAGAAAAAAATTGAAGGAAATTTTACATTATAAAAATATTTGTGAATCGTACCATACTCATTCTTATTCTTTTTCCATTCCGAGAACATAAATTTTGTGTAGTTACCTAACGCGTTTTTTTACTAAGAAATTGTTTCGGATAATAGAAATAAAAAGAGACTATTTCTAAAACGAAATTATTCTCTAGAATAGAAGCATTATCAAACCAACCCTTAATAGCACTAGTGGCTAGGGAGGTTCTTTGGACAATGGTGCCAAGCGTAGTGCATGTCGTCATCTGTAGATACATTAACACCTGAAATAGTCTTTGAATTACATCTTCGCATCCGCTCTCTGTAGCAAATATCATTTTGGCGTCCTCTAATGTGTTCAACACTTTTAAAAATTCGTGGCCACCTTTGATTAGTGTCCATCGACCAAGTAGCGCAAAAAGGTTTTAGACACCTACAATGGTGTATTGATACATCAAGAACCTCAAACTATTCTTACAACTAGTGGAACCATCTATGCCGTTATAGAAAATAATTTGGACCAGAGTAAGCACAACAAAGATCATATTATATTCTACTGGTGATAAGAAAATTAAAATAAATGGTTAATTAGAGTATTCTTGTTTTGCGAAAAATGCATAATTTGGAAAATATTTTCTTAAAAATGATTGCTTATATTACTTGAAATAGCTAGTTAATGAAAAAAAATTTCATCATCAACAATTATTTTGTCTAAACATTATTGTGAACAATGAAAATATTTTTAATTTATTCATTTTGCAAGTGATATAGACAATTATTCTTTAAAAAATATTTTTAAAATCATTCATTTTCTAAGAAAGATTTTTCGTGAAGTAAACCGAGCCTTAAAAGAATAAAATGGTATCGATGAGATTGAAAAATAGGATGCCTATGTAATAAAATTGAAATTTACAACTTAGTGCAGGAGTTCTAAAATAACCATATTAAAGCCAATTTGCCTTGCTAAAGAAGCCAATTAGGGGTCCATTTGGTTCGGCTTTGGGCAAATGCCATTAGAAAAATGCAAATACCTTTGAGCTAAAGGAGTTTGTGAAAATGCAAATAGCGTTTAGTAAATTGTAGTTTTAAAGTGCATTATGAAATGACTTTGGGCAAAATATTGTTTGGTAAAAATTGCATTTGGAATGGACTTTTGTTAAATTGAAAAAACAAAAATATAAATTACAATTTTTTTTTTGAAGTTTGGCCGCCGGACAAGCCAGATCTGGCTGCCAGACCATCGAATATGGCGGCCAGATCGCCGGATCTGGCTGCCGAACGGCCCAATCGCCCCTAGTTGTCGTTGCTTGAGGTCACCCACCTCAGGCACGCGACCCTAGGCGATCGACGGCTAAGGTCGCGTGACCACAAGCGGCCGACAGTTGAGGTCATGCGACCCCAGGCTTCGCGACCTCAAGCGGCCGACAACTGAGGTCATGCAACCCCAGGCTTCGCGACCTCAAGCGGCCGACACCTAAGGTTGCCTAACCCAGGTGACATGCAACCTCAGGCGGTTGTTGCCTGGGGTCCCAAGCGACGGCCGCCTGAGGTCGCGTGATCCCAAGCGACAGTTGCTTGGGGTAGCCTGACCCCGGCAACCGTCGCTTGGGGTCGCACGATTCAAGTGACCGACGCCTGGGTTGCACAATTCGACCATCACTTGAGGTCCAGCGACGGTTGTTGGGGTCAGGTGACCTCAAGTGGCAGTCACTAGCGCGCACCACCCCTTAGCCAGCGGTCGTCAGCCTCTGATCAGCAGCAATTAGTTGGAGAAGTTGGAGAAGATGAGCAATAACCGAGTTATTTGCATTCTCAAAATACAACTTCCCAAAGTACCTCAAGCCTTGCATTCAGCTAAAGTCCTTTAGAGCCATTTGAAGATGCAATTACATATTGCCAAAGTCGCCAAAAAAATCGAATCAAATGCATTTGCATTTGGCCAAAGGACTTTAAAGTCCCAAAGCCCCTTCTCAAAGTCGAACCAAATAGAGCCTAGCTAGGGATAGCACACGTGGTGAGGAAGGTTCCATGGTCGAGAGTGCCAACAATCATGCATGTCGTCATTTGCAAGTACAACAGCACTCGGAGAATCACGCTAGACACGCGAAACGTGTTCGGTAGCTGTGCCAACTGCGTCTCCTTGGAGGAAGCGGAAAAAAGGACTAGAAACAAAGTCTTGATCTAACCTCATCGTCACTTTCCTAGCCTTGATCTGACTTCGTCGTCACTTTCCTAGCCTTTCCCCCTCAACATGTGAAACGCATTTTGGACAAAAGAGAGGAACGCTCGTACTACCAGGAATCAAAATAACTCCAGCTGAAGGCGGTTGCCTTAGCTGTTAAGGATCGAACACTCTGTACTGATTATGCTTAGGTTTGATTCTCACTGTTAGCGATCTCCTGTCAATAAGCGAAATGCAGGTCCAGTATAAGTCCTCAAAGTAAGCCAGCAACATGCCCTCATCTTGAAACGGAGTAATCTACTTTTAAGATAGTATTGCGAAAAATCTCAAACTTGCATATTTGTAATAAATTTATCTCAAAAATAATTTTTTGACATAAAAAAAATCATAAATTAATGTACATGTGACAAATATTCCTTCAATTAATTTCCATTTTACCATCAAATTACTGAATTTGATGACATTTAACAACTAACTAATGTATCAATTTAGGATTTTACCATTTCATAGTATTAATCCAATTTAAAGAAAACTAATTGAAGGTAAATTTATCACAAATGTATCAATTTGGAAATTTTGTGATAAAAAAATTATTTAAAGTAAATTTGTCGCATGTATACTAGTTTATGATTTTTTGTGGTAAAAAAATTAGTTTTGGATAAATTAGTCAAGAATATATCAATTTAAGGATTTTAGTGATATTAACCCTCTCCCTTTCACCCAAACATTTTGCTATGAAAAAATAAAATGACTCAAAAGATAATTGTCAATTATGATAAGATGGGTCATTGACAAATAACTGATTTGAGCTATCGGCCTGAATTCAATTAGGTTTCAATGGGGTTTTCAAGACAAGATGGTCCATTGACAAATTACTTATTATATAGGGACAAACTTAGACTTTTAGATTTAGGAAGTGCTTGGGCAAGAAAACGAAAAACACGCGTGAAAATGAACAGTGAAATCTTGAGGGAGAAATCGATAAAACCAATGTGAAAGTTCAACAAAGCACAGTTCGTCATAAATGAATACGGCACTAAATATCCTTGGACCCACCTCTACCTATGGAGCTTAAGATGGATCTTGGGTTCAATTGAACATGTGATCCACGTTTGATGAGTCATTCATTAAAGTATGATCACTATTTTAAAAACTTAAATTTACTTGGATAGTTTTGGAACCCTCAAAAAGAAAATTGATCATAATAAAAATAATTTTTTTTTGCCAAACTCTAATTTAATATTTTGAGACTATTAGATCTTAAAGTTATAAGGCTATGTTTTACAGTTAGAATAAAATTCAAGATAAAATAAAATTTATCTTATCTTGTGTTTGTGTCTACTTAAGATAAGATAAAGTCTCGGATATAAGAGAGATATAAGGAATATAAAATAAATGTGGATAAGATTTCTAATAACTATAATAAAAAAATTATTTTTCTAAAATAACAAACTTCTTTTATTAATAAAATTAAAATCATATTTCAATATATAATATTAAATTTCTAATAAAAGGAATTCAAAATAAAAAATAAAAATAAATATTTTTCAATTTAAAATGTTATATTATTTAGTTATTCAATTTAATTCTACCTTATAATATAATTTCAATATATGATAATTAAATATATATTTATATTTATTACATATTTTAGGTATATTAGTATAGTTTATTATTTAATATAAATTTATAAGAGAATGATGGAAGGGAAAAAGAAATTAACAAGAAAACAATTAGAAAAGAGGGAAAAAAATCAAATAACAATTAAGTAGGCAAGAGTGTCTTAAGAAATTTTTACCATCTTTGTTTTTACAACCATTACATTCGTTTACATTGATATGCCGTTTAGTTTAGCATTTGGAATGTTCATTTGGGCTCTAAAGTCCTTGGCCAAAATCGCAAAGCTTTTTTGTTTGTTTTTAAGCGACTTTGGCGAGATGCACCGTATCTCCAAGTGGCTCTAAGGGCGCTTTAGCCCGCAATCTTGAGGTCCTTTGGCAAGTTGTATCTTCATAATACAACTTCCGGTATTGTTCATCTCTCCGGTGGAGAAACCAATCGGCTGAATAAAAATAAATATAAAAATAAATATATTTATATAAAAATATATATTTTATATTTTATATAAATATATAAACATATCTAATTTTTATATTTTATGTTTATATATATTTTATATATTTTATATAGATATAAGCATATCCATTTTTTAAATAAATATATTTTATGTGTTAATAAATAAATATATATTTATAAATATAAACATATCTATTTTTTCTCCAATTGTTTTTTATATAAACATATCTATTTTTTATATATATTTTATGTTTATATTCTTATATTTTTTATATAAACATTTTTTATTCAGGCGGTTCAGCCGCCGAAATTCGAATGGTCCGGTATAATATATAAACATATATTTTATGTTTATTTTGTATATAAAAATATAAACATATCTATTTTTTTATATTTTATGTTTAATAAATATATATTTATAAAAATATATAATATATATTTATATAAAATATATATTTTTTATATATTTTATATAGATATAAACATATCCATTTTTTATATAAATATATTTTATGTTTAATAAATAAATAAATATATTTATAAATATAAACATATCTATTTTTTTCTCTGATTGTTTTTTATATAAATATATATTTATATAAAAATATCTATTTTTAATATATATTTTATGTTTAATAAATATATTTTATGTTTATATGTTTATATTTTTTTATATAAAAATATGTTTATATAAAATATATAAACATATTTTTATTCAGGCGATTCGACGCGCCGAATTCGGCGGTCCGGTGGCCGGACTTCAAAAAAAAAATATTAATATATTTTTGCTTTTTTAATTTAATAAAATTTAATTACAAATGTAAATTTTACAAATGGTATTTTGGCCAAAATTGTTTCTCAATGCAAATTTTACCAAACGATATTTGCATTTCGGAAAACCCCCTTCACCCTAAGGTATTTGCATTGCTGCAAATGCATTCCCCAAAAGCCGAATCAAACGGGCCCAATATACATGATATGATATAAATATATCTAAATTTATTATAATAATTCACCAAGATAGGAAATAGCAAAATATCTAGATTTCATGTCATATTCTATCTAGTCTATTCCCAATTAAAAATCTAAACAATCAAATGTAGCCAAAGATGATTTGACAATTTTCAAGAATTGCAAATCTTTTGAAGCAATGATCATAGCAACGAATTCAAGGCTGTTGATTTTATAACTAATTGTAACATATTGCACGTTTCAAGAGTTCTATGATGAGCACCAATTAAATTATGGATGCCCCACTGCATTATTTAGCCTGAATTGAAATTTATTCCCAAATTCATGATGCGATGTAATCTGAAGGTATTGAGACGAATTCGGAGCCGGATAATTCATCCCCAGCGGCTCCTACACGCAACTATGAGAATAAATTGACAAAAAGCAGGATTGTACTACTAAAATGGCACAACCAGTTTAACCACTAGAGATTTTGAATTAGAATATAATTCTCATGCTCAACAAATTTAGAGAACAAATGGGGAGATAATTCAAAAGTTCCCGCATTTTAAGTCATACCTCCAAAACCTAAGATTAAAGCCACGACACCACGTTTGACTCGTAATCAAGTCCCTGCAAACTCTTGAGAGTTGACAAATTTAAAAAAGCTTCCCAATTTCCACCCACCAGGAAGAAAAATCAGGCTCAGGCTCAGCCTTAGGACATGATCCCCACATATTTTATTTTCCTTTTTATCGAATTCCTGGCTCAAGTTCAGATTTTTTCGTCCGATTTCTCTTCTCTTACTTTTTCGTACGTCTTTGTTTTCATAAGCATTAGATGTATAACCATAACCTATCAATGGTTTGATTTGCCTTCTTTGTCTACTTGCTTCTATACTATCTTTTGAGTCTGTGGTTTATTTTGTATCACCGACTTTAGGAACTACAATCTCATTTGTAGTCTCAATATTTGTTGTCTCTGAGGTATCCAAAGTCTCCACTTGAAGTTTCAACTCACTACTGACACCATGATTCGTTTGGTCTACTAGTAGTATCTCAAGACTCCTCTATCAAAGTATAGCTATCTTGTTGAAGATCACATCTTTGTTGACTAGAAAGCCGAGTGATCTAGGATCAATGCATTACAGTTAATAACCATTCACACCATATGCATAACTTAGAAATACTTACTTTTTCATCATCGGCTTAAGCTTTCCATCACCTACATAAGCATATATAGGACATTTGAATACTTGTAATTCAAAGTCTTTTACCAGATTGCAAGTAATAAAGATCAATTAGCAAGGTAACAGGTCTACTACTTCGGCCCAAAATTTCTTGCCTAGTCTTGCAAGCAAAAACATGCACCAAGCTCACTCAAGCTAAATTTTGGTTTGTTTATTTTGCAATTCCATTTGGTTATGGTATTCTAGGCACTACATAATGTCTCATAACCCCCCCCCCTTTTCTCTCTCTCTCTCTCTTAATTTGTCTACTTGTCTGCTTCTTAATCAGTACCTTAAACTCTTGAATAGATTGAATATGTCAAATTTGTGCTTCAAGAAATATACTCATACCTTCCTTGAATTATCATGAATGTCGGCATATATTGGGCACTTCCTTTTGAAAGAACCAAATATGGGCCCCAAACGTCTGAATGAATGTACCAATTGGTAGTTTGGTCAAATGAATAAATGTACTTAATATAATTTGGTGTTGAATCCAAAAAATGCAATACTTACACAAATCCAGCTTTCCTATCTTTTAACCCTTCAACAACCCTCTCTCGCTCAACATCATCAAACCCGCCTCGCTTGTGTCCCAACCACATATGTCATAACCAAGTCAAGTCTAAGTTTGACTTACCTAATGAAACGGCAGCACCTTTTGTCACAGTTTTTCATAGTAGATGATAGATAGAATTCACTTCCCGTCATCACTATCATGGCACACGAAATATTTTTAGCAATTCACCTTATATGGTATGCTTACATCCAATGCTATCATGTGTCCCCCGAAAAATAAGGTTCTTCCTAAGCTCCAATACATGCCACCACGTCTCTTATGTGTGCACTACCCCATCATGCATTCAAATCTAAACTGTTCACATTTCCAAAACCTTGCAAGTTAGGTTATTCCCCCATCAAAACTCCATTACCATTTGTAGTTTGATAAGTCATATTTTAGGAACACCCAAATCTAGCACTCATTCGTCACCTAATGAGCCAATAGTCACATGCAAAATGGCATTTGCCTCACCGGTGCTCTCTTGGACAATGTCTACCACATTGCTTGTGGCATTTTTCCTATCATCTTTGTTTCTGGGTCTCAAACTATCTCTTCTCATATGTCCTTCATCATGACACTCAAAGCACTTCATTTGACTCTAGGATTATTTTTGGCATGATTTCTATCTGCTTTAACCTCTATTGATAGAATCCCTTGATCTCTATCTTGAATCGCTAGTCCTTGCACTACGTCATACACTAGACTATAATCTCACAACTTTTGTTGTCGCTCCTTAGAGAACAAGGTAGACTTTATCTCTTCCAAAGTAATCATAGCATATACCTATAATAATGAATTAGTAAAGTGCTCCCATGACTCTGGTAGGAATGTCGACAAGCTAATGCCCTATTTTTAGCGACTAGGATCTTACCTACGTTCTTCATATCCATCTTGAGTTTGTTAAACTCATCTAGGTGGGCCTTGATGGAATTACCTTCAGCATAACCTAAAACATTCTCTTCAATACATATAGGCAATTAATAAAAACCCTTTGTTGTATAGAGAGCTTAAAGTTTTGTCTACAACGTTGCAGTATCCTTTTTCCCTATCACTTCTATTAAAATTTCATTTGATAGGTTCAACACGACTGTACTCTTAGATCTCTCAATAATTCATCCTTGTTGACATCTTTCATCTTTTCCGTCAACTTAGCATGGCAATTCAACACCTTGGCCAAATTTTAGGTTGTCAATAGCCTACTCACTTGAACACTCCATAGCCCATAGTTGTTCCTCTCGTTAAACTTATCAATTTCTACTTTCAATAAACATAATTGCAATAGCGAAATTTCCAAAAAACAATCAAACAAGTAGTAAAAAGCCCCAAATCAAATCCAAACAATTCTATCATTAGTTTTGATACTAATTATTGCAAACTTAATATAGAAGCTATAAGATCTTACAATTAAATGGACGTAAAAACACCAAAGAAATAAAGGATAAACAATAAAGAATACCATAAACAATAAAAAATACCATAAATCAACCTAGTTCGGTTTGAGTATTGCAATTTACTCCACAATGAGAGCCAATTACAAATAATTTACTAATATATTGAAGAATTATAAATTTATAGTGGCTCACATGCTTCAAATGTTTCCCAGCCCTAGACTTACTCAAAAACAGAGTGTTTACGAAAAAAATAACTCAATTCGTATGCATGACTCAAATGACAAAATCCATCATGTTCACAGCTCCTCCGTGAGTTCAAAGAAAGAGATCCGCTGGCGGCTTTAAATCTTTTTTTTTTTTAATTCTCTTGTTCGGCTCCTTCACAAAAAGGCTGCTGTGTGGCTAGGAGTGAATTCCTTGTGTGCGCCATTAAGAAGGAAAGTCAAACCTCAACTAGTATTTTTCTTTATGATGTCAAATATCTTTCTGGGTAAGACCAAACCCCACGCGAATGTGTGGCCTTTGGGGAGAGGAATTCTAATTCAGTTAGAATTCTATGGATTCATGTCCTAAAGATTCAGTTTAACAAACTGATCTACATCCTCCACTTGGATTGGGTCTTGTACAGGAACTTAAACTAGAGAAAAATTTTGACAATATACTCCTAGCACTATCCTTTATGTTAGAGAGAAATGCCAAGGCTTTGAGGTTTTAAACCTTAAAACTTTTGTATAATGTCGCCAAATCACTTTAGTAGATGAGCTTAATAAAAATTATAATATCCCTAGCCTTTTGCTTGGCTAAGATGGTACTAGTCAAGAAAAAGCTTAATTGCTCCATGATCTCTTACTAACACTAGAGTTAACCGGAGAAGCAAATATTTTGACTTTGATTCTACAAGACCTAGCTATGAGACTGCACTGAATCATCACTCGGATAACAAGAAGTTTTTTCCTGGTCTCACAGGCATTTCAAGGTGGTTGCTCCTGCAAGGCTTGTGTTCCTTGTTGGGCCCATTTTGTTCCTGGGGTGAACACCATCGAAAAAAATATCATGCTCCAGGGACAATAGAGCAAGAAAAATGAGGGGAAAATAAAAGAATTATCCATTCTTTTGAATTAAGAAAAGTGTATTCCTTAGTCAAGAATGAATTTCTGAGATGATACCCTTGCAATGTATCTAACACCACCTCGACTATCTTTTCCTTGATATTAGTAGTGAAGATAGAAATCCGAAAAAAGAAACCTTCAGGTGTATTATCCGCATGAGAACGTTAATCAATTCCAGGGAACACTAACCCAGTTCGGTTTGAATATTTTTCAGCTAGATAGAACAGTAGTTGCTCTGACCGGTCCCCTGGGCCGAACTGATTGTCTCCAACATTAATTATACTGGGAGCAATCGCCTTCGATGGCGGCTTCCCTCTCCTTACTCCACTCAAATTTTAGAAAATTTCACTTAGACCAATGATTTTGTAAGTATGTTTCAATTTGATCCCTTTTTTTTCCTTGCGTGTGTGTGTTCCTATTCGACTAGATTTATTAAACAGCCAATATGACGCTAACTGGTCTTAAAATGTCCAAAATAAAAATTCACTTGAATTTTCATATGCATAAATGGAAGAAAGGGATCACAGAATATTAATGCATGTAATCCACGAATTCTTATTTTTGTGTGATTATGGTACCTAAATCCCATCAATCTTGCACTTGACTTAAATTTCAAGTACATTTTTGGGTGTACTTATGAGTTCTTTGGGCATAGTTACATTATAATTCAATCGCAAATATTTTGGCTTTATGAGTTCTCGTGTGATTTTGATTTTCTTGAATTTTTTCGTACTTAATTTGGAAAGCAATGAATATCCTGAAGTCACTATAAATTTATTTCAATACTGCTTTTATCATGATTTAGTTTGGTTATGCGTATGAATTGTGAAGAATGTTAAGAAAAACTAGGTACATGGACTGCAAGCGAGTATATGTGAAAGTTTGGGGACTCGATTTTCATTTCAAATTTGGGGATTTAGCAGTAACTTTCCGAGCATATTACCGCTTTTGTTTCACCCACCGGTAAAAAGTTCTAGCTCTTCCACCACTCACCATCAATTTATGTGTTTATAAACATGATAAATAAAAATATCTAGTGTGTACTTTCCTAGATGCATGATTGTTCAGAATATGAATTGTTCAACACGACACTAAATGTGTAATTCGTGGCGCACGATTATTGCCTGGCGCAAAGCTATGGGGGCTCAAATAAAAATATCTAGTGTGTACTTTCCTAGATGCATGATTGTTCAGAATATGAATTGTTCGACACGACACTAAATGTGTAATTCGTGGCACACAATTATTGCCTGGCGCAAAGCTATGGGGGGCTCAAATGCTAGGCCGGGCCAGAGTCCGGTTACGCAGTGGAGGCCCAACGCTAGCTCGCACGTCTTCGGCACTGGACGTGCCAGCCCGATCCATGCTCGGCGCCTATTTTGTGCGATTTGCCTTTCCACCCCCCTTCGGCCCTTTTCAGCTTCTGTTCTATTTCTAATTTATGGATTTTTCTATGTTACTCGGATCAGCCGATGAAAAGAAAAGGTCAGCACGAGTGAAGAGTGGCGAATAATAGATCCTTATTCCGGCATTTCTTGGTTATCTCTCTTTCTGTATGTTTTGATAAGTGGAGGGCGAATCTGGCATCTGATTTGGTTTTGGTTTTGGTTCGGGGTTGGTCCTTGGCAAGTTGAGTGCTCAAATGGAGGAAGCAAATTCAAAGACTGCCAAAAGAGGAAAGAGCATGGCAGAGGAGAGACAGAGGGAGGTAGGAGAGAGGGAAAAAGGGATAGTCAGAAGTAAAGGTTACGTTGAGAAAAAGAGAATCAAAAGAAACTAAGGAATCGAGAAAGCAACCCAAACCAAATCGTGTGTTTCAATTTGGGCACTGTACGATCTGTATCGCAAACACACACATATCAAACATGTTCAAGTCATTTTAGGAATTATGGGAACCCAAACCTACTCAAACAATTGACACCCCCGTTACTGTAGTATCAAGATAATTAATTACCTTTTATGCCTACTCTTAAGAAGAAACTATAAACAAATAATTAATGACCGGTGAAAAATGGCATAAATGATCTTTAAGTTTTTGACTCAATGTGTAATATAGTCTCTGAATTTTTAATTTTTTCAATGTAGTCCTTAAATTTTACCCTAATTTATTCAATGCGGTCCATCAAGTTTTAATTTATTTAATGTGATACCTGAATAAATTAGCTTTTAGACTATATGAAAATATTTAATGTTATTCTTCTATCAATTTAAGTCCAGAGAAAATATTAAACATCTTCATATAAGATAAAGATATTGTCGCGACCTATATTTCGGGTGCACCACCTAAAACTAGGTTAATGGACTGCTAAGTTTTTATACTTAGCTCGGGCTCTCCCAAGCCCATACCAATTCGCGACGTAAGGTTCAAATATTTAACATGCAATAGGTTATTATCTAGGAGTCGCTACTAATCGATTTATGGTAGGTCGATTAGACACCTAAGTAAAATAAAGGGAGATTTATTTTACTCCTACGAACTAGAGACTAAAGGTACGGAGATTTGGTTACACTAGAATTTTCTAATGCCCTTTTGGTACCATTTCTTTTTAATTTTTCAAAATGTTTTTGCAAGCAGCTAATTTATTTTAACCTAAACTACTATCATGCAAATGTGGTGACCACACGAGTGCTCATCCATTATTTAAAACATTCAAATAATAAATTGCATCACACAAAGCAAGCAATCATTTTTTTTTGGGATTTTCTTAAAGATTAGAATTTTTTTTTTATAAAATGCATTTTAACACTAAATGACTTAATCTCATTAATGTAAACTCTAATTAAATGGGTCTATTATGCAAATTAATTAATATGCATCTCATGACCTAACTTCACTAATGGACAAATTCTGATTAAATGATTCCATTATGCAAACTAGTTAACATGCACCTAGTATTTTTGTATTTTTTTTTTGTATTTTTGTATTTTTTATTGAAATTCAGAATTTATAAAGATCCTAATTAATCTATCTAAGAAGGGATAATTTTCTAATTTATTCTAGGGATTAATTTGACTTAAACCCTATCCTGTCTTAGAAAAACTATTTTTATTTTTTTATTTTAAAAAGAGGATGGGAATATGAAAATGTGCCGATTATATCTAAGACTCTAAAAAGGCTATTTAAGTCTAATCTTAACTTATTTCTTTTAAAATATCTAAAAATGCAGTCCTAAAAATATTATCTAAAAATGCAATCCTAGAAATATAATCCTAGAAAAATTTCTAATTCGTTAAACCTACATGCTTGATTTACTAAACCTAATGGCCTATATGCTTATGCAATTTTTTTGAATATTTTTATCTTTGATTCTTTTTTGTTTCTTTTTAGTTTTTTTTTTAGGTTGAATGATTGTTAAATTAGGGTTAAATCTCAACAATTAATATAATCACTAAATAAAGGATCAAAATAATTGAAAAAATAACCCGTCGTCTCACAAAAAGTTAAATTAACAATTATTCTAACCCTAATCATCACAACAACTCAAAATAATTAAAAATCTAGTCTGAAGTCTTACGGACCAAATTAAATAATTATTATGATTTAACGATTGAGATTTTACCAAAAAGCCCAAAAATTAAAAATAATTAGAAAAATGATCCGATGTCTCTCGAATCAAATTAATAATTACATTAATTTCAGACAAAATCCTTACGGATAATGCATACTAAATTCACAAATATTAACATCCATCATTACAAATTAAATAGCTAAACTAAAAATGCTATCAAATGAAATGAGCAAAAATAACATAACAAATAAAATAAACTAAACTAAACTATGAAAGTAAAGCAAAATAAAATAAAAAGAACAAAAACTACCTAAAAGGGGGGTGTAAACCGACGGTGGACGGCGGCGAGCTCGAGCTCGGGGCACGGGAGATCGGCTGCAGGTGGACGGCGGTGGGCTCGAGCTCAGGGCAGCGGAGGGGCGCGGCGTCAGAGGCGAGCGAACCAGCAAGGTGGCGGTGCGGAGGCGCGGTGGAGCGCGGAGATCGACGGGTGGCGTCTCGGCTGGAGCAGGGGGTGCAGCTACGGGTCAGTCGGAGCAGAGGCAACGGCGAGCGGTCCCACAAGCGCCGGTGACAGTGCTGGGCTGTAAGTTGCGATGGGTTTCAACCCCAGGCGACGTCGGGGCTATGCGAGCTTCGGGCGTCGGGTTGAGGTGGGGACGGCGGTTGTTGCGGTGGCGCGGCAGCGTCGGGCTCGCGGTCGCGGCGTCGGGTTGAGATGCGGATAGAGCGGCGAGACCGGTGGCGCGGTGTGGCGGAGGCGAGCGGACCAGCGAGGTGGCGCGGCGGTGGGCGTCGGAGGCGCTCAGCAGCGGCATCGAGGGGTTGCTGTGTTGGCGGCAAGGCGCGGCGACGGTACTTGCGGTGGCGCGGCGACGAGCAGGCTCCGGTGGCGTCGTGGGTGGTGCTGGTGCAGTGCTCACAGACGGAGGAGGCGCGACACGAGCATGGGTAGGGGCTTCCACGCAAAGAAGATGAACAGTGGCTCCTGCTGCTTTTTTTCTTCTTTTTTTTTTCTTTCTAGCCACACGTCACTTCTCTGCCCTTTTTCTCTTTCTTTTGCTGACTTTTCCTTTTTCTTTTCTTCTGCAGCTGCTGACTTCTTTCCTTTCCTCTGCAGTTTGTCAGAGGGGAAAAGAAGAGAGACTTCTTGGACGGCAAAAGGGAGGGGGCCTTTCGCTTCTCTTTTTTTGGCACTTTTCTTTCTTCTCTTTTCTCACGATTGTGCTTCTTTCTTCACGAAATTCTTTACGAACTTTTCTCTCGAATTTTTTTTTTTTTTGAATTTCCTCCTTGGCTCATGAAAATTATGGCTTCTTTTATAGTGATTTTCAGACAGCCATTTTTATAGCAACTTTCGACTTTCCATCTTATGTTGCATTAAATCAGTTTCGCAATCGGAACGCGATTTTATGATCATTCGATCTTCTTCCGATTTATTCCGTTTTAAAATTTCTTGCCCATTATTCACTTGATTTTTAAATTGCTTCTACATTTAACAAAATCTGAATATCAATCAGAATTCCAATTTTCCATGCATAATCAATCAAATCAATTTCCCTCATATTTATTTTTCCTTTTCAAAAATGCAATTTTATTTTTCCAAAATTTTCCTAGATTTGCTAAAAATAGGTGTCAACAATGCCTCTTGGAAGGTGAGCTCGTAGAGGTTGCATTTAAAGACAAGTTGAGACCTAAATGTTAATCATGCATATGTATTGAGTGACTTTTTTTTTCTTTTTTTTTTTTTTTTTTGGGAAGATGAGTCACATTTTGAAATGAAATTTATATGATGCATGGAAATGCTAATGCAAATGATAAAGGAACTTACATGGAATTACTTACCTTTGGGGATGGTAGAGTAACTCAAGATAAATTGGTGTTACATGTCCAGGACCCGTACCATTCTACGGTCGCCTAGAATAGTAACATGACTTCACAAAGTGACTGCTTTCCAAAATTTTCCTAGATTTGCTAAAAATAGGTGTCAACAGATATCACATTGAACAAATTAAAAATTTTGAGATAATATTTCATATTAAGATAAAATTTAGAGATCACATTGAAAAATTAAAATTTTAAATATCACATTACACATTAAAATTAATGTTGAATGATGATTTGCATCGTTTCCTGTGAATCTAAATGCAAAGTAAACTCAATCCCACATTCCTATTCGTTTGGTTTAACTACTGTTGTTTGTGGACGCACGACCACTGTTCAAGTTTCCCTTCTCACACGATCCACTCGTGAAGTGACATGATGAGTTTTTTCTATGTATTGATGGGCCTAAGAAGGCCTGTCTGCCCATGATAGGCCTAAAAACCCGGCCCGCAAATTAATGGCCCATGAATGAAGGGTTGAGATATAAAGATGCGTTTTACATTGAGGGGTTACGTCTTTTGAATGAGGCGTTTTAAGAGATAGAAAAAAAAAGGGGGGGGGGGAATGCACTTTTATGTACGTACGTTTTCGAAAACGCTCCCTTCCCCAAAAACAAAAGAACAGTACGCTCTCAAACAGAATTTTCTTCCCATAAAAAGAATAGTACGCTCCTTGGTAGAACATGATCGGGATTCTTACTCGAACTTCAACATTGGTGTTTAATCTGTGAAAGACAAGGTACGCTCGATTCCATAGTATATCTTTTGATCAGTGATACATGTGCTTCCTAAGCTCGCATTCCGCGTTCATTGTTTTAGGGGTTCAATTGAGTATCAAATCGTTTTTAGGGAATCCGTTTCCCCCAACATTGATATCAGAGCAATAGTTCATGTTTCTCGATCCCCTTTTCATGTATGTAAATTGCTTTTTGGTTGAATTTCGTGAAACACCGTTGTCGCTTGATCAAGGACGAAAAAATCCCGACACCGTGTACTGTTCACCCCTGTCTGTGATTTTTTGTAAATCGAAGTTCGTTTTTGATAGTGTAAGGTTGTAGTTCTCGTTGATATGAGAAAATTTAATGGCGGATTGCCGCCGGAGGCCGCCAGACACGCCACCACGCGCGGCCAGAAGGAACGGCGTCATCGGCGCCTACAACGCATGCACTGATTCGGTTTCCAGGCATGTGCAACGCACATGCACGGTCGTTGGTACTTGCGCGGCACGTACCAACTGACGTCATCGTGACGTTAGCCCACGGTTGCCTACGCACGCGCGTGGCACGTGCCAGGTCGGTCAGTTTGACCTGACTCGCTCGTCCGACCTCGACCCATCTGACCGTTAACCATTGACTTTGATCGTTGACTTCGTTGACCGTTGACCGTTGACCTGCGTTGACCATCGTTGACCATCATTGACCATCGTTGATCGGCAAAAAAAAAAATGGAGGAAAATTATGTATTTTTCGTTGTTGTTCATAGTGGATTATAAGTAATTCCTTTTGTTCTACATTTGTTGCAGGAACAATGATGCGTTATACACGCATGCCTACATTTCCGAGAACGAACGAAGAAAAGGCAAGACTTAAAGAGCTAATGATAAAATTAGCTAATTATCGGTGGAATGACGGTGATGTAGTATCACACATGGTCAAGGTCAATTAGATGATATAAGAAATTGTCTGAAATGGTTATCTTATGCCGGATTTTGAGAATGTGCTGGCATTAATAAACACTCTTCCACCTAAATGGCAAGTAGTGTTAGATCGCCTATGGGAGGTCAATGTGGTCTCGGATTATAGGAGGATTGTTATAGCTTTTGTAAGAGAGTACTATAAAATTGAGTTAACCAAAACTTTAACCCTTGGGTTGAGTGTCACATGGCGCGAAGTAAATGCGCATTGGAGGTGGCATGAAAGCTCTTCAAAGTTTTTTCCATAGTTGGCTAATGTGTTTTTATCATTCTTAGAGAATTTTATAGAGAAATTAGAAAAGACTTTTCCAATTTATTCTTTCTTAGATTAGTTTGAGATGTTTTAATTGTAAATATCTCTTTCTATGTTGATGTTTTCCCCCTAAATATATTACTTAGTGTGATGGACATATTTAATTATTGAAAGCTCAATGTTATCTATCATTGTAAATTAATATGTTAATTTACAATTCTTTGTGGGAAGTTCAAGAAAGTTTTAGTGATTTTGTTGAAGTTATTTTACATAAAAGATTATATTAATGATAATTTTAAATTATAATTTTTTCGATGATGATTGGAAATATAGTGACATTTTAATTATGAAACCTTACTTAAAATTATTCATTAATATGATGAGTTTGTGCAAAATTGATGCATAAATGATAAGCATTAATAATTCGTGCAAATGTGTCTGATATGTTCAGATCGATGACTTCAGCCACTAAGAGCATAGTTGCTGAATTGAACAAAGGTGATAAGCTTAACAACGATAACTATAAAATATGGCATATGAAAATCTAATATGTGCTGGAAAAGCAAAAGGCACTAGAAGCTCTTAACTTGACTATGGAAGAGCCTAAAGATTGAAACATTGCATAACATAAGAGAGATAATGATGTATTTGTTGCATGGAAGAGAAAGAACTTTCTTGCCGCATTACATTGCTAAGTAGCATGGAGAATGATGTCATGTGTGAGTTCAAGCGTTTTGCAAATGCCAAGGAAATGTGGGAAGCGTTGGCAGCAAGATTTGGTCATACATCAGTGACCAAACCGACGCAACTCATTATAAGGTTTGACTCTTACAAGAAGTCTCGTGGTCAGATCATGAAACAATACTTGAGAAAGATGTGAAACATGATTAATAAGCTGAAGGATACTAGCCATGTCCTAACTGATGAGCAGTAAGTGCAAGCAGTGCTCTGTTCCTTGCCTCAGAGTTGGAAGCATATGAAGGTGCACCTAACCCACAATGAGAACATCAAAACCTTGGAGGATGCAGTGCACTATCTTGAGCTAGAAGATGACTGCTTCTTGGCGGCTAAGTCAAAAACTGACGTTTATTATACTAGTTCTAGCTCATATGAAGTTTCGAGCTCCAAGCGCAAACGTTCTAATTGGTTCAAAATGTGGAAAGGCAAGGGAGCGAATTTTTAAGGAAAGAAACCAAAAGTTGACCAACATGAAAGAAGAAAACGTCCTCGAATGAAGAAGCTGTTAAGGGTAAAGTGTTACAATTGTGACAAGAAGGGTTACTGTGCTCGCGATTGTTGTAAGCCAAAGAAGGTAAACATCCCATTGCACTTTTGAGAACTTTGTTTATGTGTCAAGTTTTATATTTTTAACTGTATCTAATCATTTGTGGACTGTAGATTCGGGAGCAACAAACCATGTAGTGAATGACAGATAATCCCTCGTGGAATTTTGACGAATACCAACTAGAATTAAGTTGATCTATGTATGAAATAACTCTAAAGCCAAAGTAAAATGGATTGACACCTGCCAATTGAACATGCGTGGTGGACGCATTTTGTTTCTATCTGATATTTTATATGCTATAGAGATTCATCGAAATTTAGTATCTATTTTAGTGTTGGTTAAGCTTGGTTTTAATATGAACTTCCATAATAGTGGTGTGGATTTGTATTTAAATACAAACTACCATGGTTGTGGTTCTTTTCTAGATGGTTTTATTATATTAAATATCGACTGTTATGATGTTAATGTTTGTTATTCTCTTTTTACATCTTCAAATTCATATGATAATGATGTGAATGTATGGCATGCCAAACTTGGTCATATTGGCCAACAACGTATGAATGGACTAGCCAAAGAGGGCTTGTTTGGCAATATTGAAAAAATCGATTTGTCCATATGTAAGCATTACATAGTAGGGAAAACGACAAGGAAACCACTTGGAAAAGGTAAAAGAGCTAAATTTCCGTTGCATTTAATCCATTTTGACGTCTGTGGTCCAATGAATGTGAGAGAAAGGTATGGGGCTGTTTATTTCGTCATATTTATAGATGATTATACTTGATTCGAATATGTCTATTTGATTTTTCATAAATCTGAGGCATTGAGTTGTTTTAAAAGGTTTATGAACTCGGTAAAAAATCAATTAGATAAAAAAATAAAAGTATTGAGATCCAATCAAGGTTGAGAATATTTATTTGATGAGTTCAGAAAATTATATGATGAAAAATGAATGGAAAGACAATTGTCTATTCCATATACTCCTCAATAAAATAGTGTTGCGGAGAGAATGACCAAAATCCTAGTGAAAATGGTTAGGTCCATGATGGCACATGTTAACTTACCTATCAATTTTTGGAGTGATGCGTTATTAGCTTTTGTCTATATACTTAACCGGGTGCCTTCCAAATCAATTACTTCCACTCTATATGAGTTATGAATAAGTAGAAAATCGAACTTAAGTTTTCTTAAACCATGGGGTTTTGCTACCTATATTCATAAGCCCTCTCACAAGTTTGGGAAATTGGGTCCCAGAGGAAAGAATAGTATTTTTATAAGATACTCTGAACACTCAAAAATGTATATGTTTATAGGTGAGTAAGAAAGTGGAAGTACAACTGAATTCGAATCACGAGATGTCACATTCTTAGAAAATGAATTTCCTAAGAATTGTGAAATAGATGAGGATTACTCTCTATTTGAAACCTTTGATCCAAATAATGAATTTAGTGGAGTTTGTCCAAGTGAGAGTAATATGAAAAATGATGAATTTAATTCAATTCGCTCTCAATTACAACCATATGATGAGATGATATCGTCATTATTTAATCCGAGTGGGAGCATGATTGAGAATGATGTACAAAATATACAATTTCCCGTACAGCGAACAAGTCACAAAAGTTTTCCCCGTCGACGTTTTGACATAGAATGGGAAACTTTTATGGTTACTCTATAAGATGAAGATGAGCCAAGAAATGTTAATGATGCTCTGAATTGCCTTAGTAAAGAAAAATAGATGCATGCAATGGAAGATGAGATGGAATCAATGAAGTCAAATCATGTTTGGAAACTGGTTGATCTTCCAAAAGGATGCAAAACCACTGGAAACAAGTGGGTTCTCAAAATAAAGCATAAAGTTGATGGCTCAATAGAAAAACATAAAGTTCGTCTTGTCATGAAGGGGTATAATTAACATGAATGAATTGATTATGAGGAAACATTTTTTTCTGTAGTGAGATTTATCTCGATTCACATTATTCTGTCAATAGTAGCTAATATGGATTTGATGTAAAGACTATTTTCCTCAATGGAGAATTAGAGGAAAAAATATATATGGAACAACTTACTGATTTCATTATGGAAAGTCAAGAAGAAAAGGTATGTTGACTTTTGAAATCGATATATGACATTAAGTAATCATCGAGACAATGGTATATACGTTTTCATAATGCTAAAATGGCATATGATTTTACAATGATTGATGATGATCATTGTGTATATATCAAAAGATCTAAAGATCAATTTGTGATCATATCATTATATGTTGATTATATATACTAATTGCCATAAGCAATATGGAGTTAATTAATACTGTCAAAAGTTAGTTATCTTCCAACTTTGACATGAAAGATATAGGTGAGGCTGCATACATTATTAAAGTTAAGATTTCAAGAGATCGTTCAAAGAGGTCATTACCTCTTTCGCAAGAAATATACATAAATAAGGTTCTTGAACGATTTCGTATGCAAGATTGTAAATCTATAGATACTCCTATTGCAAAAGGTGAAGGATTGAGCCATAGATTGTGTCCAAGGATTCCACAAGAGAAGGAACAAATGCAACATGTTCCTTATGCTAGTACTGTTGGAAACTTGATGTGCACTATAATGTGTTCAAGATTTGACATATGTTTTGCAATTGGAATGGTGAGTAGATACCAATCTAATCCAAGTCAAGCATATTGGAAAGTCGTTAAAAGAATACTGAGGTATCTGAAGGGAACTGTTGATTATATGTTGAGTTACCAAGGAAATGATATGCGATTTGAAGGCTATTTAGATGCTAATTGAGGAAGAGATTTAGATAAAAAGAAATCTATCTCTGAATTTGTTTTCTTACTTAATAATGACGCCATATCTTGGAGCAGTGTGAAACAAACGTGTATAACCTTGTCCACGATAAAAGTTAAGTTCGTGACATTATTAGCAGTGATACAAGAATGTGTTTGGTTTAAGAGATTTTTAGATCATTTAGGTGTTATTGAGAATGTTATAAATTCATTATTGGTTAACTATGATAGCCAAGCAATAATAGCATACACCAAAGATCCAAAATATCATGACAGGACCAAACATATAGATACCAAGTATAATTCTGTCAAAGATATGGTTGTACGAAAATATGTGAACTTACAGTACATATCTATGCATATAATGGTAGTAAATCCTATGACAAAGCCAATACCTAGAGATGTGTTTTGTGGTCATGTAAAATCTCTAGGACTGCGTAGAAGCTGATGTACTGTATATTGTAATTTCCCTAAAGTGTTCACATTTAATGAATTTGTGTTTTTCATATTAATGCTTATGAATCTTTATTTGACGTTTATGCATCTTAGTGCTCAATACATTATATAAAGTTAAGAAAGTATGTCGGATAGATAAAAGATTAGCCTGCTCACACGGGTAATCGTCTTTATTTACTATATGATAAATAAAGATGAGATAATTTTTAAGATTATTATCTAAGTGATAATCGAGAGTTAAAGCTTATAATATATATGTCACATTAACTAAATGTTAAGATGAGAACATAATATTTACTATGTCCGAAAGTAAAATAACCAACATATTTTACTTTATTTGTCTATGATGCCAGATGTGAGTTCTGATAAATTCCGTGAAAGAGTAGATACGTGAACTCAAGTTAGACATTAGGTATGTCTGAACTATCATATGTACGGTATTGAAAGTATAGACATACGTTACATGGGAAATGAGTGGCAAAAGTTTTGATCTTAATTTTTATGTTGTGTGAAACTCTTGAGGAAAATAGTTTCTTAATTCAGTACCATCATGACTCATTTATTCTCAAGATTTATATTCAGTGTTTGCTATATTAAAATATTGCTAATAATCATGAATTGATTCGATCTAATGGGACATTTCTAGAAAAACAAGTTGAACTAAAATTGAGAGTTTCAAATAAAGAGGAATATCGAATATGGAGAATCACATTGTAGTTTTGTATTTACTAGTTGACAAATTATAATTTTTTTGGGGATAATCATAATTGTGAATACAATATATCATTGTTTAAAAAGAGATCAAAAAAGATATCAATGTGATCAATCGATCTAGGATACTACATACTAAATCTACTTAGAGTGTGATGACCATTATGAGCTGCTATATATTGGCAACAAGTTCTCAAAGTATGCTGGTCGCACGGATTATTCACCGATATGAATGTTGTAAAAAGTTAAATTATTCTTTTAGGTTCACAATGTGTGAGTGAGAGATGATAATTTTTTCTATGTGTTGATGGGCCTAAGAAGGCCCGTTCGCCCATGATCCGCAAGTTGAGGGCTCATGGAAGAATGGTTGAGATATGAAGATGCATTTTATGTCGAGGGGTTGAGATATGAAGATGCGTTTTATTTTGAGAGGTTACGTTTTTCGAAGGAGGCATTTTAAGAGAGAAAAAAAGAGAATGAAACGCACTTTTACATATGTACGTTTTCATAAAACACTCCCTTCCCAAAAAACTACGCTTTCCCTAATGCTTTTATATATGAGTTTTTTCTCGAATTTCATTGATGTTTAATATGTGAAAGACAAGATATGCTTGATTCGGTAGTATATTTTTTTGTCGGTGATACATTGCTGGTTTGCCTTTCGCATCGGTTGTTTTAGGGGTTGGATTGAGTATGGGATCCGTGGAATCCGTATCCCCGACATGACATGATGACAAAAATCACCCAATCGATTCATCCAGAACCCACAAGACAGCAGGTCGACAATGGCCTCCTTATCCATCCCTTTCACAGAAACCACAGAGAGAGCGAGAGCGCTTCACTTGCTACTGCCTGCTTCCACCTCCCTCCTCCTCCAATGGCAACTACGTCGGACGAGGGGATGTACGCCGTCGCGAGGAGGGTCGCTGCCGTCGCCAACCACCTGTCCCCTCCCGACCCCGCCCCGAAGGCGGGCCAGTCCTCTGTCTCCGCTCGGCCCTGCGGCGGCGGCGGCGGCTACATGAAGGACTCCTACCAGCGCATTCACGGCGAGGTCCCCGACCATCCGGTCGTGTGGAGGACCGCGGACGATGGGTCGGGCCCGGAGTTCACCGACGTCATCTACGAGAAAGCTGTCGGCGAAGGAATCGCCAAGGTTCTTCGTTTGAGCGGAAGCTCGGTTTAAGCGTGTGGTCAACATTACTGCAATGAATGATCATGAATTCATTATCAATGCCCTTTCTCCTCCTTTATTGGTGTTGTGCAGATTACGATCAATAGGCCGGAGAGAAGAAATGCGTTCAGGCCGAAGACGGTCAAAGAGCTGAGCCGCGCATTTAACGATGCGAGAGACGATGTTTCCATTGGGGTCATCATTCTCACTGGAAAGGTACTCTTCGTTTTTGTAATGTCTTGATTTTCTTCTTGTAATCCGCACTTTTCTGGAAAGTGATAGCAGAGCAGGCTGATGCTGCAAAAATTCCGGGTTTGCGGTTAAATTAGGCCAAGTAAACTGGCCTTCCTCATTCATGTCTTGAGAAAACTTGATGGGGTAGTCTTGAGAGATCAATTTTGAACTTTTGCAAATTCCATTGTCTTTTGTTCATGAAGTTAATGTCTCGCATGTAAAGTGGAAGCTGCATCAAAATGTCGGTGGCTCATTTATTGAGTGAATTTCAGGGTCGCGCAATGCTTTATTTTGTTTCTTCAACACATATAATGTTTAGGGAACCAAGGCATTCTGCAGCGGTGGTGACCAGGCTTTGAGAACGAAGGATGGTTATGCTGATCCCGACGATGTCGGCAGGCTAAATGTCCTGGATTTGCAGGTATGATGTTAACTTGGCCAAATTTTGTCTAGCACAATAGAGTCATTCAATGTCGGTGCAATTGCCTATCTGGCATCACCTTTCTCTCAGTCGAAGAATCTTTCTGATACATATTTTTCAGTCCTAGTGTTCAAAAACTATGCATTTCTATACCTTTAACATAAATAAAACGGCCGCTAATGGAGCTTTTCATGTTTATGCAAAGCAAAACAAGGCACTCCCATTTCTTGAGTGTCACATGAAACAGGCTTTCATGTTTTGGTTGCTTCCATTTGCAGGTCCAAATTAGGCGTCTCCCTAAGCCAGTAATAGCAATGGTAAATATTCTCCTTAGTTCACACTCACTGCACATAATAATTGCCGTGTTCTCTCTGGTGATTTACTTGTGATGTGGTTTATAGATTATCCACCATTACCAATTCAGGTTGCTGGCTATGCCATTGGAGGAGGGCATATACTGCATATGGTTTGTGATCTGACAATTGCTGCTGATAATGCTATTTTTGGTCAAACTGGTCCTAAGGTACTTATGACTTGTTTAAATGTTTTCTTATTCTAGCGAAAGAGTTTTCATTGAGGTTGAGGCGAGAAGGAGATACTACTGCAATTGCTTTTGATATAGGGTAACTGGTTGGTTCTGCCTTCCTTATGGTGCATAGCACAGTATGACCCATACAATTAGTCTAAGCCGAAACCCTTTCAACTGTTTCCATTTGTTCAATTTGCAGTCATGAAGTTATGATGTGATCTGTTCTTGTCGTTGATCTTTTAAGGTTGGAAGCTTTGATGCTGGTTATGGAAGTTCGATCATGTCTCGATTGGTGAGCATTACGATGAACTTGCCTTTGCTATCATGTGGCTCAAATTGCGGCATGTCACGTCGCATTCTTTCTTCTTAATTTTGATGGATTACTGTTAACTGTGTTCTACTTCCACATAGTAAGAAACTTGTGGCATAAACATGAACAAACAGGTTGGACCTAAAAAGGCACGTGAAATGTGGTTTTTGGCGAGGTTCTATACAGCTTCTGAAGCAGACAAGATGGGACTTGTTAATATTGTTGTGCCGGTGAGTTCATTCCACTGACTTCATTGTAGCTTCACCTGTCCTTAATTTTATTCCCGAGGAAAAACTGATGAAGATGGGAAAGACTGCCGAACCGTGCTTGAATCTTGTTTACTAGGAAAAATGCATAGTGTGCAAAGTCCTTCTAATGGCAAATCTCATCATGTTTTAGACTGCAACATATTCAAAGACGAACTAGGCACATTCTCTCGGCCATCCGTTTTACCAACTTAAACAATACTAATGCTTTGTTGATCTTGTTCAGCTAGAGAATTTGGAGCAGGAAACAATCAAGTGGTGCAGAGAGATATTGAGAAATAGCCCAACGGCAATCAGGGTGCTCAAATCAGCCCTTAATGCAGTTGATGATGGCCACGCAGGGCTTCAGGTACCTTCAGTCCAAACATCTCATTACACGGCAATATATTTGTCTGTTCCAGTTGTTACCATCCACATTGTCAAGAGCCCGACGGCATTCCAATGTTGGATTCGATGGGCCTTACATACACGTTTCATTCCCATCTAGCAATCGAACCTTTTAGAGATATCTGCCCTCATCAACATGTCACCATAGCTAATCAAGTTTCGGATTCATGTTCCTTGTTTTGTCCTGTGTATTCCATTTGTAACACAAAATGCATTTTGATTTTGGCTATTCTGTGACCAATGTACATACGCTGAGGTTCCATTCGTCATCATGATGTTATCAAAGCTTCAATCAATTTCTGGGGAGCCCCTTGCAATTATTCATTGGGCATAGTTGATGATACTTACTGTTGTTTTTTATTCCTTCCTTCGTTTAGGAACTAGCTGGAGATGCAACACTTCTATTCTATGGAACCGAGGAAGGGAACGAGGGCAGAACAGCATACATGCAGAAAAGGCGGCCGGATTTCTCTAAATTCCCTCGACTTCCATGACACTGTATTTCTGTTCTTGTTATATTTTGGCCAAGCGTGTACGAGTAGTTCTCATGTACGATGGTATTATCCTAAATTTGCTTATGATATTATTCTTCTCATGCCGCGCACAGGTTCATTTAGTAGCTGTAACTAGGGTGAAATCGAATCATAGCACAATGGAAATGATTATCGATATCGATAGGTTCAGGTTCAGGCCTTGTTGTTGCTTCAGTGTGAATGTCAAAAAGCGCTTGCGGATCAAAGGAAAACTCTATGGAATTTCATTTTCAGTGTTGTTTCCTTCTAGCCCAACCACATTGATTGTATTTCCAATCTTTTCCTAATAATTTATGGCCGAAAAGGTAAGGGTGTGTCCAGGACCGGACAGGACCGGACGGCTGGTTTGGGCAGTTCCCACAGGACAAATCCAATTCCTAGCTCCAAATTTTTGGAACCGGGAATAATTGGTTCAGTTTTTAGTTTCAAGTGTGGAATTGAACTGCTCAGGACTAATATGGTTTTATTTTCCTTTTCTTTTAAAAAATAAAGAAACAAAATTGCTAGAATCTTAGGCTCCGTTTAATAACATTATTATTTCTCTCAATTTATGTTCTTTTGTTTCCCGAATTAAAGAACATAAATTCATTTGGTAACGTCAATTAATTTTTCTATTATTCGGAATAGAAAAGTAGCCGGGGAATAGATGTAGAATAGAAATAATAAATAAATAAAAAGTAAATGATTTGAAAAATATTATATTAAAAAAGATCGCTTATATCTTTTAAAATAATTAATCAATGAAATATATTTTTATTGTTCATAACAATTTATGCCTAAGTATTTTCATGGACAATTAAAATAATATATATTTATTCATTTTCATAATTGTTATAAGTGATCATTTTTGGGAACAATTTCCAAAAATAAGTAATTTTCTTTCTTTTCTTCTTCTTCTTTGCCACTCACTGTCCACCACCTCTTGTTGCCGGTGGCTAGCCTTCGGATGTCATTGCCTGACACCGAATATTGCCGCTGCTAGCTAGAGGAGGAGCAATAAGAAAAAGATAAAAATTATTAAAAAATTAAAAGAAATTTTATGTTATAAAAAAATTTGTGAGTCATACCAAGTGGATTCTTATTATTTTTTTTTTATTATAGTTGTTAAACGCGTTCTTTTATTCAGAAATTATACTGGGGAATAGAAATAAAAAATGATTATCTTTGAAAAGAAATTATTCTACATAATAGAAATATTACCAAATAAACCCTTAAATCCCAATCCTATTTATAGTTCTAGGGTGAGATTGGACTAATCCGGGAGTCAATCACTCCCCAAAAAAGACCTTGCTGGTTGTAATTCCCATCTCTACAAAAAAGAATAGTTTACAGTTGGTATAAAAGAATTCAGCAACGATAAATAAATAAATAATAATTTTTTTCCGTTCGGGAGCAACGACAGCTAATAGTGGTATTATTGCATAATAAGAACTATTTCACTAAGTAATCCCGTGCATTCGGCATAATGAGAATGCTAGCTAAGTTTCTTCTAAAATTAACGAAGTTATGTCAAAAGTCATCTTATAATATAATAAACATCGAAAATGCACGAAGTAATAGGTAATTGTACGAAGGACAAAAGCCACAAAAAAAAAAATCTAAATTATGTCCACATATTTACTCAAAAGTTTGTTTTGTGACACAAAAAATTTTAAACTTGTACCTATGTTACAATTCCCTCCTTCAAAGTTCTGTATTAGGAACCGTTAAAAATCTGGCCTACGTGGACTATAAAGTTAACATGGCATTCACATGACTTAAGTGAAATAAAAACGACATTATTTTAGCTAAAAATCACTTTGACTGGAGTAAATGAGTTCTATATGTACAACTTTGGGATTTTTAAGGTCATAATTTTTTTTAAAAGTAAATGTGTTATGGTGAATATAGTTTGGAGTTTTTAATATTATAAAAAAAAGTTTAGAGGAAATGTATCACAACAAGCATAGTTTGGAGTTTTTTTGGGTGCCTTTCTTCCTACTATAAAATGCGCTTATTGTCCTTTGTCCAACAATGTTTGGAAGTTTATAGCAATTTGTCATTAAAACGTGCTTACTCTCTTTTTAACAAGATGAATGGACTTGCGTTGAGCATATCCTCTTTTTAATCTTTGTGAACACGCAATCTTGCAAACACGTTAGCAAGAGTTTCTTCTAGCTCACGATTGCAATCTAAGGTCACTCCATGTTCTAGGCCGTTTATTAGTTAGTCATGATAAAGCCCCGAAATGATGTAATGGTTGGAAATGAGGCGCCTAGTCACGTGACATGAAGACTCCTTTATTTATGAAATATCATAAACTGGAGGTAAAATGTGGATTTAGACGCGTTTGGTAACGAACGATTGTCGAAGTTGATTATTCGACTAAATGATTATTTTTAATTCGTTCACTTTAACGATTCGAGTAAAAAAATGCGTTTAATAACTGTCTAAATTTTTTTATTCTTGAATAAAATTGCGTTTGATATCGCTGTCTTTAATTGATTATGTTCCAAATTAATTTCTTTTAATTTTTAAATATTTTTAATTACTTTTTTTTTTTTTACTTTTTTACTTTTCCCCCTTTTCTCCTATTCTTCTTCTTCTTCTTCTTCTTCTTCTTCTTTATTTGGCCGGTCCCCGGACCGGCGACCGGCTAGAAGAGGGCCAGTGACGCTCATCGGAGAGTTGCCGGCCCTCGATAAGGTCAGCCCTTGTCGGCCAAGCCTCGCTAGTGGCCGAGCGAGCCTTGCCGGGCTGGGCGAGGCCCACCTGGCCACCGACGAGGCTTGCCCAAGCCTCGCCAGTGGCCGGGTTGGCCTCGCCGGGGCTGGGCAAGGCCGACCTGGCCACCGGCGAGGCTCGAGGTGGCTGGGCTTGCCTCCGGTGAGCTCGCCGGACCTCACCTTGGCTTGGCGAGCTCGTCGGACATGCGATCGACGGTAGACGATGGCGGGCGGTGGCAAACGGCGGTGGGCGGTGGTGGACGACAATCGCGGGATGTCGGAAGGAAAGAATGAGACTTTTATTGTTTTGATTCTTTTTTTGATTCTCGGATAGATAATCATTTTTTTTTTTTTTGTTCTCAATTCTCTTCCCAATTTGTTTTCGGGAACAAAATTTTTATCAAATGCGATTCTTGTCCCAAACTAATTCTCGAAACAAAAAATCATAATCAGGTACTATTTGGCACGTTGCCAAACAAGCCCTTAATAAATGAATGCATAAATAAATAAGGCAAAATAAACAAAGGTCCAAATTTGTTCTCTCGAAATAATTCTTTAATTTTGGAGAGACAATATCATCGTGAGGAAAATCAAAACAAATATAGAAAAAGCTAGCTATCATAATTGAACCAATGATTACTGAATAATGCGATATTCATAAGATAATTTTTATAAAGTTCAAGAGATCGTTTGTTAAAATTCATATAACATAACAGATATTTCCCATAATCCGATTTTTAAAATATAAAAAATCACAGCCGGCTTACGTCATCAATCTGGACAAACACAAGTAACTCGATTGACAACAAATCAACATAGGGTCGACAACATTTTTTAAATTTAATATTTAAAAATTAATAACACAGGCATCATAGATAAAAGTTGAATTGAGCGAGGATATGCACATGTCCCACAAATATGATGAGTGCATATTCAAGTATGCTAAATCTTTTAAGGATAAATACATTTTAAGTTTTAAAACTTGATACGAAAATATAATTGAATTCTAAAATTCTTAAAAATTATAATTAAGTCATAAAATTTATCGAAAAAATACAAAAATGCAATCGAATCTTAAAACTAATCGAATTAATTTAAATAAATTCTTCATTTGATTGTACTATTTGTGATGAGTAATATGACTTAATTATATTTTTGATAGTTTTAGAATTTCATTGTATTTTCGTGATAAATTTCAAGATTTAGTTATACTTTTTTGTTAGATTTAAAGCTGGAGTGCACTATATTCGTTTCGAGGGCTCATCCGTTCATCCCAATTTTTTCATGGAGGTCGAGTCGTATTCTCGGGAAGAAATTAAAACCATCTGATTTGGCGTGCGTGGCACTTCACTCCCTGAACCGAAGCAACCTCGGGAGGCAAACTCGATTTTGCTCAGAACCAGCAAGAACACACGCCTCGTTCGGATCCCGCTGTCCGAATCCGAGGTATTGGGGAGGGCCGGTCCTCTGCTTCCCATGAAGAGGAGGATTCGCGTGCTCTGACCCGGCGAAGACGAAGATGAGTGTGAGCGGCGGCAACGAGTTCCGGTTCTTCCTGTCCTGCGACATCAACCTCCCCGTCACCTTCCGGGTCGAGAACTTGGAGGGCGCTTTGCCCGCCAAGCACTCTCCGAACTCAGCGGGTATGATTAATTCTTCTCTTTTTTTTTTTTTTGGGTTCTTTGGCGAGGAAAAAAGGATGGCAAAAGAGGATCCTTTTGATTTCGTTCGGGATTGCGATGGGCGTCAGTGATGGAATTTGGGAGTTTCGGAGTCTGAAGTGGTGAAAAATCTTTCTGGGTCAGCTCGGCGGTTGTCGGAGCTGAACTGGGTCTTCTTTGTATTTTCAATTTGATGGAGGGGTTGAGTGCGGTGGTGAAGTTGTGTCGACTTGATTGAATTGATTGCGGATTCGAAAAGTGTCGTCGTCGATTGTAGATAGACGGACTACGCGATGGTGTAAGGAGAGTTCTCTCTCTTAAGATGGCGTGAATTTTCAGGGAAAGGCAGAATCTTGGTAGTATTAAGGTTCAGTAATTCTGGTTTTCCCCTTTATATGTTGACATCTATGTTTTCAATTATTGGCCGATGGTTTAGCGGCCAAAATTCTGTATTGATTATGCTTTCGCTTGGAGTCTGAAGTGGTGAAAAATCTTTCTGGGTCAGCTCAGCGGTTGTCGGAGCTGAAGTGGGTCTTCTTTGTATTTTCAATTTGATGAAGGGGTTGAGTGTGGTGGTGAAGTTGTGTCGACTTGATTGAATTGGTTGCGGATTCGAAAAGTGTTGTTGTCGATTGTAGATAGACAGACTATGTGATGGTGTAAGGAGAGTTCTCTCTCTTAAGATGGTGTGAATTTTCAGGGAAAGGCAGAATCTTGGTGGTATTAAGGTTCAGTAATTCTGGTTTTCCCCTTTATATGTTGACATCTATGTTTTCAATTATTGGGCGATGGTTTAGCCGCCAAAATTCTGTTTTGATTATGCTTTCGCTTGTTATATGGCGTCTCTGTTGAATCCTTCTGCAGAGATTGATCATACTGCAGACGAGAGACAGTCGGAGCTGTACGTTGAATGCTCTCTGTACATTGATGGTGCTCCTTTTGGTCTTCCCACTAGAACAAGGTGCTTTCTTAATTTAATCCTTGCTTTGTGTCCTAATATTTTCCCCCGTTTGTTCCTTTTGTTGTCTGTTAGCCCAAACGCTACTTCCCAATGACAGTTTCTTCCATTGTGTCTTGTTTTACCATTTTAGTTATGTAAAAAATATTTATTGTTTTGAGGAGATGTCAAAGATGATTATGAGATACTGTGGGTTAAATTCCAACATTTATAGTTACTTATGAAGAGGTTTACCATGTATGATAATAAATCTGGGGAAGGAGGTCTATGGTCCTGTGGTGAATTGCAGATTAGAGCTAAGAATGAATAATCAGTGTATTAATGTCCATGTTTGTTTCAAGGAGACGGGAGAATGCGGGTGACTGAAATGGGTAAAATGAGTGTGGCCCATGTTGATGGTAAGGAATGCAGCGTATGCTTACTTTGACTGCTCATTTTAGGGTAATAATTGATGTTGCATATTTTTATGGCAGTCTGGTGCGTTGAGCTTTAAGACTTTGATCTTTCAGGTAGGACTTAGGAGGGGTATTGTCGGGTTCAAATGTAGCCCTGAAGAACATTTTGATTATGAGCATGGCTTCAATGGACAGAATTTTAAATTTCTCAATTATTAGTGCTAAAATCATCTGTCACTTGGTCAGTGTTTCATAACTGTATTTGACTTAGTCCGCTGGAGTTATAACTTTCAATTCCGGTTTACTGGTGACATTGAATATCTGGAGCTTAAAGTGTCATCTTAAGGTACCTTTTAGCTTTACTTTCCATAGAAAAATGTTGGACTCTGGTGCTTTTGGGGTGCTACTGGGTTCCTTGGAAAGACGTTCACCTGTAGTTAGAAAACTCACGAGGATTTATAGCTCGTGATCCTTAGAGAAAATCCTTCTGTCTTGTTAAAGATTAATGGAATATTGAAAGTATATGTTGGGGGTAAATATTGAAGATGATGCTTCTAAGTGTGTTTTCTGCTGGTTGGAGATCCAAGATGACTTAAACATCACGGTCCAGAGTCAATGGCCAGGAACTTGTGAAATATTGAAACAGAACTCTTCAAGATCTTTGTATACAGCTGGCTGCCCTGAAAAGTTTGTGGTTTTCATCCTCGTTATCAAGACTAAAACTTGCAATTTTTTTCTTTTTGTTACCACTTTTTACTGTTATTTATCTACTTAGTGCTGTTTATGATTTTACAATGAACATGCTGAGGAAATAAACTATGAGAGACATTCAATTTATTATTCAGTTAGGTTAGGGCTGATCGGTTCCTTGGTGGGTAGGTTCCAGATCAGAAATCTTGGAACCCACTTGTCAAAGTTGATTCCCGATTCTAAAAATCAGGAACTGAACCAGTTTGCTTAGGAACCGGCCTAGAACCGAACTTACTGGTTTCAAGGTCCATCAGGAATTGGGACTAACTTTAAGTTACAACTATTGTTATAGGAAAAGAAACCATATGAACAAATGTGGCATATTGGTTAAGGTATTGATGGATTTTGTAGGGCCCAGGTTTGAAACATATCTCTAACATATCATCTTTTTCTTTAGCAAAATGAACAAAAGAAGCTAAAAATTGGTTCAAAATCGGTTCAACCTGCAGTTCAAAACTGGTTCCACCAGATAACTGGCCATGAGTAGAACTGAGGGTTCACGTTATAAAATTGGGAACGAAACCAGTCAAGGCCAGTTCCCCTTTTAACCTAGGAACCTACTGGTCGCCATGTGAAATGGCCAGGTTCCTCACCCTTAATTCAGGTTATGTATGTAGCAATTTCCACAATTTGAAGGTAACCATTGCAGTTAAGTATGATGGTTTCTCTAATGGTAATTGACTAAATATAGCTTGTTCTTAAATCATTCAAAAGGAGTGTCAGAAATAGGGACTTAGGAGGTTCAGATCCTACTGAATCTTTTATATATCTAAAATCTGCTCGTGTTAATGTCAGGTTGGAATCTGCAGGGCCACCATACTGTTGGAATGAACTCATTACGCTGAGTACGAAATATCGAGACTTAACTGCTCACTCGCAGCTTGCTTTGACGGTGAGTGTGATGGTTCTTCACTTGTATTTTAGGTAAAAGTTAACTGGAGATTTAAATCTGTGACTAATAACATTACATGCATAGTTTGACTAATATCACTGACACAATTATATATCCTCATTCATTTTTACCTTTAATGTTTAATCGGATCTTCATTGTTACATGTAGTCCCTATCACTTTCTGATAAAGGTCATTCTTAGGCGGAGGTCTGTTTGCTCAGCGCTAATACGAGGGCATATGTCCTCCTTTATGTTCATTAGCATCTTGCATCCACTTCTATGAATTTGTGTAAGCATATCTTGTCAAGGTTTTTTAGCTTCTATGTAGAAGCATGACCTGTGAATGGATGCTGACCATTTGAATGTTTGCTTAAGAGAATAGCATCACACCCCTCAAAATTTTCTGTTGGGCTCCTAAGTGATGAGCCTATGTTTCATCTTTCACCAACATTATCCTCTTGAGTGTAGTTCAGAAAAAATTTGATGTATGCACATTTGGTGCTGA
Organism: Eucalyptus pumila; assembly: GCA_016097595.1. Taxonomy (NCBI): domain Eukaryota; kingdom Viridiplantae; phylum Streptophyta; class Magnoliopsida; order Myrtales; family Myrtaceae; genus Eucalyptus; species Eucalyptus pumila. The sequence goes on from CM027853.1 coordinate 30,940,739, forward strand.
TATTTATTACAGCTAGGTCGAACTGTTACTCTAATATCTCCAATAAAAGTGGAAAATCATGTTTTGACATATAATTATAGATGATGTAGGATAATGAGTCCTGTGTGCCAAGTGCAATTTAGAAGAGAATTTGAATGAGAAATTACTATGGAAGGTGACACCAAGAGTAAATATCTTTAGGTGTCTCATTTAAAGCATCCTAGGCATCACAACTATAGCCTCCTAAGCATCAGATTATGGTTTCTTAAGCATCACACTTAAAAGGAGAGCTGTCACGCCATTTAAAAGCAAATACTCTGCTTAATTTACAATAATCGTCATAGAAGTTAATGGATAGAAATAATTGTGACCATATAAAAATCCTAGTTATATTTGTAATAGGAAACTTGTAAACAAGAGACTAATTGAAGGGAAACCGCATAAATCAGAAGGAAAAGTAGGGACTTATTAAATTCTAATAGAATTGAAATCGTATCAGATAAGGCTATAATTCAATTACGAGAAGAATCTTAGTTCTTTATGTCTCTTATTGGACTGTGGATCCATAGCCAATCTTGATCATAGCTTGAAAAATTCATGTTACTTGGTCTACAAAAAAGCTTGTTTGATCTTGTGGGATGCATCGCTAGGTCTGGGATGTTTCTTGTGGGAAAGAGGATGGATTGATTGGTGGGGCTACAATTCTTCTATTTAGCAGCAAAAAGCAGCTCAAAACGGGGAAGCAGAAACTTAGACTCTGGCAAGGAAAGGAAGCTGATGGCTCATTTCCAACAACTACGCCTGGCAAGGTTTCTGCTTGTTTGTACTGCGCTGATGAACATGAGACATTTGGCCATGAATGACAATTTTTCTACATAATATGGTTGCAGGTCCCTAAGCATGAGCGTGGTGAATTGGAGAGGTTGGAAAAGCTTTTGAATAAGTACGAAAGAGGACAGATTCAAAGCGTTGATTGGCTGGACCGTCTTGCATTCAAAGCTATGGACAAGGTCAAGGAACGAGAGAGCAATAAAGCTGGAAATTCTCACCTATACCTGGTTGTTGACTTCTGTAGCTTTGAACATCGAGTTGTTTTCCAGGTAAACAACTAGGAAGAATGAGAGGAGGAATTATTTTCTCTGTTGAATAATGAGAACACATATTGCATATATTAATTGAGTACTTGTACACAGTTTGACATTTTTTATTTTTCCTGATGGACGCACTCTGCATGGTATATCTGTTTTCTTTTCCTTTTCATTTGGCTAGTTGTTGCGATTGGACAAACTTATAGGCATCTCATTTTTTGAGATGTGGCTTCTCGTTATAATTTTTTAAAGTAGCAACCAGTTTAGTAATCAGACGTTTTTCTTGGATGTGAAGAACTGCAATCATCAGCTTTCATGAGCAATCGCTAAAGTCAAATTTTTGTTGATGCATAGTTATTATCTTTATGGGTGGTTGAACACACTCTTTGTTGACCAAAGATTATTTGAAATGGAATCTAGTCTAGTAAATTAATGCTTACTTGTAGTTTTAGCTAGTGCCGTCCTTTTCTCTTCCTGGCTAAGTTCATACTCTAGGTCAGCAGTAGGAATCCAAGAGGTGATGGCCTTTTTTTTTTTTTTTTTTTGTGCTATTGGTAATCTCATCAATATAGCTAGTATTGATGTGAAGTAAAAATTTTTGCCAAATTTTGTTTGGATGGAGGGAAGGGGGATATAATATTTCCTGTGTTTGGCTAGTTAAAATGATGAAGGAAAAGGGTGGAAATGAGAGGAAACAATACCTTTGGACCACACGGAACTTTATTATTGCTTCTATCTCTTTGTTTGTTGGGCTGAATGCATTCATGCTGCTATACTTTTTTGGCAAGGTTTTATTTGCTTATGCATAACTAGTAGGTTGACCTTCTAAATAATCGTGTAGTATGCTGGACTTGTAGGAATCTGGAGCAAATTTCTTACCTCCACCAATAGTTTCAACAAATGAACTTGTCATTGTGTGGGACCCTGAAGTGGGAAAAATAAATCCATCTGAGCACAAGCAACTGAAGCTAGCGAGGAGTTTAACCCGTGGCATTATTGACAAGGATCTCAAACCAAGCTCTACCGAAAGGAAGTAAGCCTGATTTTGTTATATCGTTGAAATTCAGTTACAATTTTTACAGTATTAGGGAAAATATCTCAGTTCTTTTCCTCTTCCAACTCTGTTTTCATTTTGATAACGTTAATCTTTTAATTTGTCCCAGTAATGATGTTTGCTTTGGTTAATTTAATTGGCCTTATATCAGTTAATCTTTTAATTTCCCTTCAATTTTGGTATCATGTCCTGGACAGCATTATTTTGCATTTTTAATGGGTCTCTGATTTACTTGAGGATCCTTGTTTTTTGCACTCTTATTTTTTTTTTTTTTTCAAATAACGTTATAAAAGATGGATTAGACCAAAGTAGGTAGAGAGGTGTCAGCCAATTGAAAAAATGTTAAATTGAGTGACGTTGCCTCCTTGATGGCCAACTTCACCTGGGCTGAGTATCCTCTTATAAATCTTTGCAGTTCAGCAAGATTATATTCTATAGGCTTCATTGAGTTCTGATTTTTAATGGTTAAATTCTTACTGCTAGCAATGTAATTTTGCTCTTCCTTTTTGGCCAGTTATACTTACCCTACCTTTTGACAAATGCAAGGTCAATACAAAGAATACTTAAATATCCCCCTACAAGGACTTTGAATGGAGATGAGAGGCAGCTCCTTTGGAAATTCCGTTTTTCTTTGATGTCCGAGAAGAGAGCTCTCACAAAGTTCCTTCGATGTGTTGAATGGAGTGATGTTCAGGTCAGCACCGTCTCCACATGTCTCTTATATAGTCTTTGTATACCTACTAAGGCAACTGACCCAACCACATCATTTTGTTCTACCTTTACCCTGAGTTTCTCCATTATTTTTGCTCTTTTCAGTGTATACTCTTTAATTAAGAAATCTTTTATGTCCACTTTCGATTTTATGGTCAGATCATGCATGTGGTTAATAGGGCATTTCACATCCTTTAGGCTCGCTAACGAAGTAATTGAGCATATTGCAGCATGGGATCTTTTATTATGTGTTTCTTGATCCTAGAAAGGCTGTTTTTCCTAGCAAAATGCTGAAAAAACTAGAGAATCTGATTGACTACTCATAAATATCACTAAATCATAATCCTTGTTCTACTTTTTTACCCTTGCAGGAAGCTAAGCAGGCATTAGAGTTAATGGGAAGATGGGAGACAATTGATGTATGTGATGCTCTGGAGCTTTTATCTCCTGTGTTTGAGAAGGAGGAGGTAGGAGTTTTGTAAGATACATTTTGTTTGTTGTAATTATAATTATTTCCTTATTTTTCATGCGAGTGAGTTGGAAAGTTTTTTACTTTTGGTCTGTCTCATGGATAAGAGACATTATGATTGTAGACTGGATCATCGGTACTCTGTTTAGGATGATTTAGGGTTTCCATTAGATTCTTTGGTGTTATAACGCGCTGAGGGGAGAAATGATAGGAAAGAAGTTTGGCGATATGTTTGATATCCATTTGGGCATGATCTTAAAACCTTAAGTTTTTATCGTGCAGGGTTGTTTAACATGGTATCGAAGGTTTAGGCTAAGAGTTCAAATATTGGCGTTTCCTCTTGTTGGCATTATTTCCCAGTTAAATTTCTTTGACCTCTGGTTATTTGATGTGGTCACGTCCACATTTTACATTTGACATGAGGTCCGGTTTACAAGTGAGAAAAAAAAAAAAACCGGGGGGGGGGTTGCAGCGGGGGGTGGTTTAAGAGATGCATTTGGTGTACATTTGAGTATGTTTCCAGTAGATTAAACTTCTGTGGAGAAACGGTCGTTCAATGGAGTCATAAGTTTGAAGGCACTGAGATGGTTTAACAAATTAGACAGTCACAAGCTTATACCTTTGTCCAAAGAGAATGCCATGTGCAATTTAACTTGACTGTTCCATATAAATGGATGCGGATGAATTAGTCTGTTGCATGAAGTTTGTTGACATCATAAGTTTAGTGTGTAGCTCATGCATTACAAAAGAGGTAGAGGTTGTTGATGTCATAGGAAGTGAGCATTGTTCTGATGCTGTTATGTCTTGTGATTCCTTCGCTGCAGGTTCGCGCATATGCAGTTAGTGTGCTTGAAAGAGCCGATGATGAAGAGCTGCAGTGCTACTTGCTTCAGTTGGTGCAGGCTCTTCGCTTTGAACGATCTGATAAATCTCGCCTTTGTCAGTTTCTCGTGCAACGATGTATGCCTTCTTTTCCACTTTGGGAATCCATGGATATTTCATGAAATCACTTTCTTGCTTATGATGGAAAACCTTTATGACAGCATTGCGTAATATCGAGCTTGCCAGCTTTCTTCGGTGGTATGTTGCTGTGGAACTTTATGATCCTGCATTTGCCAAACGCTACTACTGTACTTATGAGATCTTGGAAGAGAATATGATTAAGGTTTGAGTTTTTCAAAGTTTCATCTTTGGTATTTTGGTTTTCCTGGAGGGGCTTTGTGACATAACATTCAGGATTGAGCATGTCTGCTTGCCCATTGTTTCTTCTCATGGATAACTAACAAAAAGAGAAAGAAAAGGAAAAACAAAGAAAATCTGTCCAAATTATTATATGCTTTTTTTCAGCGAGAAAATGGTGCAGTTTCATTAACTTATCTTGAGCTTCTTATGATGAAGTTCTGGAAAGGGTGTCTCTGTTAACTATAGCAATTATCTGATGGAGTAGTGGTGACGTAGTATTTATTTTCCTGAAAATCTAAGTTGGAAAATGATCAAATCTGGTTCTGCATATCAGTTATTAAGTTGTACTCTGTACAGTTGGCATCTGGTGTCAATGGCAATGACCATGGATTCAAACTCTGGCAAAGTTTGGTGCGTCAGACAGAGTTGACTGCTCAGTTGTGTTCGATAATGAGAGATGTTAGGAATGTACGTGGCAATACCCAGAAAAAGATCGAGAAGCTTAGACAGCTTCTTTCTGGTCTTTTAAGTGAACTTACATATTTCGAGGAGGTATGTCTTATTCTTCTTTGTATCTGCCTTTTTAACTCCTTTTACCCTATAATGGAAACTTCAATGTGATTAGATTCTTACTAATTCATCCTCATAGATTTGGTTTATGTTATTTAGCCCTTTTAACTCCTTTTATCCTATAATGGAAACTTCAATGTGATTAGATTCTTACTATTTCATCCTCATACATTTGGTTTATGTTATTTAGCCTATACGGTCACCGCTCTCTCCTGGGATCCTCATCACTGGTATTGAGCCTTCAGAGTCATCAATATTCAAAAGTGCACTTCATCCTTTGCGTTTAACTTTTCGAACAGCTAGTGGTGGAAGTTGCAAGATTATATTCAAGAAGGGAGATGACATTCGACAAGATCAATTGGTAATCAAACCTCTCTTTGATGAATTGATAATTGTTTTCTAGAGCTTTCACTTTCTGACTTTATGGAACTTTTTTCTTATAATGAAGCTTTACTAATTTATAAAGAATAAATCCTTGATTTTAATCTTTTTATGAAAAGTAAGAACGAGCTTTAAATTATGACTTGCCTTAGTTATCGATAGACTCTTCATTTAGCTCTCTTGCTTTGTGCCTTTTTAGTCATCCTGGAGGTATGAACAAGCTTTCTTGGACTTCATAATTCCAAGTGTCATTGATGCGCCTGTAAGAGAACTGGCTGGATATGCACGACAAATATATTTCTGATGCCACAGTTTTCTGTTATCTGTAGGTTGTCCAAATGGTCTCTCTCATGGATCGATTACTGAAGGCGGAAAATCTAGATCTGTGCTTGACTCCATATATGGTGCTTGCCACTGGACAAGATGAAGGCATGCTGGAATTTATACCATCTCGCTCTTTGGCACAGGTATCATATTGTAAGGGCATCTCATCCCCCAGTCCTCTTGAAGTTGAGTTAACTGGCTTCAGAAATGGGTAGCTTAGCTCTTATAAACAAAGATGGAAGTGCCAATATCTGTCCTCTAGCAAGTTCAGTTGCTATAATGGATTCATAATGAAATGGGTTGTTATGCATTTGGAAAAACAAAGGAAATATCCTGACTTTTCAAATTATTTATACCAGATTTTTGAGATGATGAATTTCAGTTGCCTGATTATCTTTCTTTACCAAATTGCACTAGGGAAAGTCGTAGTTAGTTAAAGTGTTGCTTCTCTTTTTACAGCTGTGATTTCATGTCTAACAAGGCAATGGTCATTTCTTTGGCCTTTCTGGAGATAGTTGCTTGTTATATGTAACAGTTAAAAGAAATTCTTTTATAACCAATTCCAACATTTAATGCCCAAGCTGCTATTAAGCATTGCTTTTGGTGTGTACTGTTTTATGAACTGTTAGACATTGTTATTGGCGTGCAGATTCTCTCAGATCATAGAAGCATTATAAGTTATCTACAGAAGTTTCATCCTGATGAGCATGGACCATTTGGAATTACAGCTACATGTCTTGATACCTTTATTAAAAGCTGTGCTGGATACTCTGTTATCACATATATACTTGGTATCGGAGACAGGTGATTGGAGAATACAATTATTATGTGTTGATTTCTGTTATTTGTGATATTGACGTGTTTGTATTAAAATTTGTTGCTGTAGTGCCTTTCCTTTTTAAATGCCAAAGTAGCCGTAGTGTTGGAGCTGGTGCTGTTCTTTTAAATCATGCTATTTTTGACTGTTTGATTCATATGTATTTATTCTCTTCCTATTTCTTGTCATGGACGTTACCTCAGTAAAATCTGACTTTGGGAAGAGTGAACTTGTGCCTCAGTCTTCTTCTGTGCAGATATCCTTGGCTTGGGATGATATATGGTGCTAGATGATCCCGATAGGGTTTGGAGAAGTTCCAGTCCTTTTTCTTTCTGTGAATTATACTATCTACAAGAAGTCTTTTATCATGACATTATTGATTATGTCTAACAATAATTCCATTTGATTAGAGCATGATGACTGAAGGTTGGCAGACCTTCAGAATACACATCACCATAAGTAGTTTGTCTTGCGACATCTCGTCCAATTCCACATGTCTCATCCTTATCGTAGCCTTTGTCTCTGTGATAGCGTTATGCTTTCTGAGTTAATTTAGTTGTTTCCAAACTATTCTGATATTAATGTTTCTGGTCTGTAGACACCTGGACAACCTTCTTCTCAGGGATGATGGACGTCTTTTCCACGTGGACTTTGGTTTTATTCTTGGTCGAGATCCTAAGCCATTTCCACCCCCAATGAAACTCTGCAAAGAAATGGTAGAAGCTATGGGTGGAACAGAAAGGTAGCTTTCTATCTGATCTTATTTAATATCAGAGCACATGCCAATGTATAAATAGCATTTTCATTCTGTAAAAATTACGAGAATTGGGGCAATATAGTTGATGTCCTGCATGAGGTAATGCGCAACACTTTTCTTCTACAGCCAGTACTATACCAGATTCAAGACATATTGTTGTGAAGCATACAACATTCTTCGGAAATCAAGTAACCTAATTTTGAACCTTTTCCATCTGATGGCGGGTTCCAACATCCCTGACATCGCTTCTGATCCTGAAAAAGGAATCCTTAAGGTGAGATGAATTTCTATGCATTAACTTTCCATCCGGAGAGAAAGTTTTGCATTTAGTCACAACTGAGATTATCCGTCCATGCTTACAGCTTCAGGAGAAGTTCAATTTGGACCTGGACGATGAAGCCTGCATACATTTCTTTCAGGGTCTCATCACAGATAGCGTTAATGCATTGTTCCCTCAGATGGTGGAAACTATTCATCGGTGGGCTCAGTATTGGCGATGATTCAAAAATATATTTGGAGCTTCAGATCTGAAGATTCAGGTGACGTGATTTCCCTTGTATTTCCGCTAAGATAAATATTCTGCTTCTTTGGGGGGGGGGGGGGGGGGAACGCAGTACATCCTAATCGATGAAAAAGCCCTTTTTAGCAGATGAATAAGAAAGACAAAAAAAAAAAAAAAAAAATGAAAACATATTATTTGTGCTGGGATGTGATTCGGGATAATTTTTTCCTTTTGGTCCCTCCTTGTATTTGAAAACACAGTAAAGTTGCTTTTCTGCTTCTTAATTCTTTTTGAATAGGGGCTTCTTCCTGACTGACTTGTTTTGACAAGAACCAGTGCCTTGCTAGTGTCCAAGCCAAAAGTTGATGGCTATTCTAGCCTAAATATAATTTACGCCAGTATATGGGTTCCTGATCCTGGAAGGCTCTTTAGACACGTGCAAGTTTTTACTGAATCCGGGGGTGAAAGTTTGATCTCTGGCAATCAAGCTAGCTCGAGAGCAATGGTCAAGGAAAGGGGCAGGGGAAAATTATTTGCCCTCCCTTTTGTAAGATATGTCTATTTCTAACTAGGATCTTGTCTTTCCCCTCGTTCTCTCTCCCCTTGTTCCTTTTTAAATAAGCATGTCGTCTGCTTGGGAGCTCAGAAATGGTAATTATCTGTACATAGTTGTCATGCTTCAATGAAGGTAGTCAAATCAAATTACTTTGCATTTATGTGCCTGTATTGATTCAAGTTTCGATGATGAATACCGTCACAGTACTTGCCTTCCATTTGAATGTATATGTTGTGCGGTCAAAAGAATTGGGTCCAGATCGTTTATTCTGCATCGGACCATTCTATTGTTGTGGCATTTCCAGTTTTTCCCAATTCCAGTTTGTCGCTAGCGAAAGAGCCGAAGACACGCGCTGATTGAGTTGGTACATTTTTATTTTACCCCAGTTTACGTTTTCAAGCACAGAGGCATCATGGAATTTTGCTAGAAAAAGGATTGTTCTCTTCTTCTTACCAATTAGCATGAGCAGCAACGGCGCTCATACGCAGCTGCTGTGGTTGGTTGAGTACTCCGGAACTTGATTTGCAGATGGAAGATTACAGGTTCTCAATTTGTATCAAGGTGGGGTATGGGTGATGGGCTTGCTAAGTGGCTGAGAGTGTATTTTATATGACAGCTACACGATGTTATAATGGCATGTGATATACATATAATGTAACAAGTTAATCAAAAGTAAGGGTATATCTTACGAGGCGTCAAGTTTGATGAGATGTATCTCACTTGAACAACGTAATTGGATGGTTACGTCATGTAAGGTGATCATCACATAAAACACTTTTGCCCGATTGGTGTTAGTATGCGAACAAATCTGTCAGTTTGCCAATGCTACACCTTTTTAGGGTGAGCAAAATCTCGACACTCATGTCATTTGTAAAGATTTTTAAGCCTTCCAAAATTAACTTCGTAATCACCGTTGACAGTGATGACCCAAAGGAAAAAAAAAAAAAAAAACCATTGAGGGTGAACGTCCTTGTTCCTCGAAAATTAGATGAAGATTCAACTCATCAGTCCATTTATTGGTAATTGTCAAACCTTAATTACCTCAATCTTCGTCACCATAGTGAATGCTGGTCATATATATCACCTTGATGAAATTTACATGACTTATGTAAATGCCTAGAAAAAACATAAAAGTTTTACATTGTCAAGAAAAGTACAAAAAAAAAAATCATTAACATATTGTATTGATATAAATCTGGACATAAACTTTTCAATTGAATTAATTGAATTATAAATATTTTCACATTGGTACTAATTCAGTCTATTCAGTCAATTTAGACAGGAACTCACTGACGTTAACATCGATTGTCTGCGTGGCATGACTATGTATTTTTTTTTTTTAAATAAATATATATATTTTTTAAATTTTTTTTTAAAATTTTTAATTTTTTTTTTATGTTCTTTCTTTCTCTTTGCCTTCCTTTGCCCCCGATACAAGCCATGGTCAGCCATGGCCACTGCCCATGGCTGAGGGCCGAGGGCGTTGTCGCGGATCTAGTGAGGGCATAACCCTCACGACTTGGGCAAGGGCGACCCTCATCGGAAGCCACGAGGGTGAGGGCTGGTATGCTGCTAGGGTCAAGCCCTTGCCCAGGCCATGGAGGTCGTGTGCCTTGGCCAAATCTGACAAGGGCTGCGATGCCCTTGTTAGCCCTTGGCAATGGCTAGTACTAGCCACAAGGCAAAGGAGAAATAATATAAAAAGAGGAAAAATAAGAAAAAAATTGAAAAATTGAAAAAATATTAAAAAATATCCACGTTAGTGTTAGTTGTGCCATGTAAAATGGTTGGTGTCCATGTCGACGATTTTTAGTCTAAATTAGTTGGATAAACTGAATTGGTATCAATGTGAAAAAATTTAGATTAAATTGATTTAATTGAAATAATTAGGATTGAATTGGTACCTACACAATAGGTTTAAGACTTTTTTTTGAATATTTTTCCCATTTTACATCTTAATCAATAGAATTCAACCAGCTTTTTAGATTCGTCAAAGTTAAATTTTACTCTTGAAACGATAATTTGCAAAGGATATTTAGAAAATACACAGATCATGATGTACTAAACTCTTCTATCATTTAGTTCTAAAGTACATAAAGCACAAGAACAAACAATAGTCTAACTATGGATTAGACCTGCTATTACAATTATTATTCTGTTTTCGGTTTGTTATCATCCATCACAGTCATCATATTTGTAGTTCCACTTCGTAACATTAAGAAGATTTCGGCTTCTTTTTTTTTTAACTTTTTCAAAAATCAGGTACTTTCATGGCAGTACGTTCTCCGTTGCAGCACTTCTTGTGAAATCAAGTATCTGCTGCAGTTATGGACCGAAGAGTTCCTGTTTAAATTGTAATTCATTTCCTCAATCGACAAGTCTTGAAGACTGCAAATCACTCCCAAACATCAACGTAGGAAAGAAAACTTCGCAAAACAGCGTGTGACAACCATCACACAAAGGAGATTTTTGAATGATTTTTGGAAATTTGGCGTGATGGGAAATTTCAGACATCATAATTAGGAGAATTTATTGCAATTTCAAGTAACATAGTTTCCATATTTTAATTTCTCAATAAAGTCTAGATAATTTTAAAATGATACAGTGTTTATCATTAAAAATATGTATCATTTATTAACTCATAAATTTAATAAAGTGATCTGAGCTACCCATAAATCTGAGAACTGGAAGCGCACAAAGCTAAACTGATCAGAGTTCAACTGGGAAGATAAGCAATCTGAGCACATGAAACTGCTCCAATAAATGACAAGGAACATGACAAATTATTGGGCATCTGCTTTTGAGGAATAAATTGTCAATTAGATTCCAAAATCGCATGTTCATGAGAGTTGATCCATTGTCACAAAACAAGGCAACATCAATCGGGCTTCAATATCCCAAATAGAACACAATCTCAAAGGCACATCACTGGACTCTAGTGACTTTGTTCATCACATCAGAAACTGTTATGACAATGTGGAAACTATAATGAAATTAAAATTGAGAAGAATAAAAGAACACATAAGTTTACATGGAAAACCCTTACGGGAAAAACTACGGGGAGATAAGTAAAATCCACTGTGAAATTTCAAGGATTACAAAAGGTGATTTAAAAATCTTGAGACTCTTTTTGTCTCTACTTTTTAACCTAATAACTCGAGGAAAACGATATTTATATTGCTCCCAAGTCCTAACTTTGGCTCAAATGTATAGAGAATTCAAGACATACACAACAGAAACATTTCAAATCTTCAATGACAACCTCGTCATTCTAACAGCAAAATCAACTGCATTAAGATCTCAACCTCACAACAACTTTGATTCCCAGACTTCCAACCGCAGTGGATACATCTATTCCAAACCAACTCTGACTGCAGCTTCCAAAAGTAGAACCTTTAAGTTCTTTATCAGCCCAACAAAGTTCAGCAGGCAAACATCGAATGGCTTTACTAATGAAACAAAGCTGTAAAACCTGTCAGCATAACGTATAGGAGTGAGAATTCACATTATATTATCTGCTCTTATGATCATAAGTAGGAAGTCTATTGAGGATCAGTAATCAAGTCCGTGCCAATACATTTCAAAGCTCCTGCAACCAACATTCTTCCAAGCATCAACAGTAGATAAAGAGCCCATTCAAGGAAGCTGCGCCAAACAATACTATCATCAAAGGCAGCGTTAACTTGAAAAATTCCACTCAAATGACAGAAGGCCACACCCTTTCAAATTCACAAATTACAGCTTCCGCTTTAGAATGAAGATCCAAACCTGAATCACGAACAACTCTCTTCGAATAAAGACCCAAAAGACCTCCGTGCACGTGCTAATTATGATACCAACTTAAAATACAATCGTCCAAATTATTGGGCACTATATCAAACCTCTTTTAAGTCACAGAGAGTTTCAGCTCTTCAAAGCTTCTGTTGAAAGTAATTAGTGCAATTTGGGACAACAATATTCGAATATCCTTTACCGTTTGAGAAGGATGCGTGGTCAGCGTTTGAAGAAGTCCAAGAACCATCGAGCTCCTGGTCCTTTGTGATTTTGTTTCCCTTTAAATGCCTTCAGAAACTTTTCAAGGTACTTCAGCTTTTCATCACAACCAGTGTAATAATATCCAAATCCTGTCAGTGAATTATGAAATCAATTTAGCAACTAGCATCAGCGAACTACGTGCTAATAATACCCAAAATTTACAGATCCTTGTTTGTCAAACTTGGAATTAATTTTCATTTTGAACTCTTTCAATCCAACTAATAGGCATCTAACATAATTAATCACATAATCTTTGATCAAGTTAGTTTAGCAAATTCAACTTATGTTGCTTTCTTTTGTAGGATATAGTATGATTATTTTCCTTATCATTATGTGCTTTTCATATAACAGAATGAGATTTCAAATGGCATATAGGATTGGGAAAGTTTCCTAAAAAAACTTAAAAAGACGCTTCTGTGTTTTTCTTTTCAGCAAGTAAATGCCCTAATAATGATCTGAAAGTTGCACTTATGAAGAATCTACAAGAAAATTCGTTAGTAATATTTCTCATTAAATAAGTGAAAACAAAAAAAGAAATTGCGTGTCAATTATAAATCATATCTATGACTGTAGATGTGAATTCTGATTTAACATTGCAGATACTTTCGTTGCTATGAGATAAGTCTTGCAATTTATTCATTATTTTTCTTGGATGTTAAATTGGTGGTTTGTATACTTGTATAATCATCTCACATGTTAGGGAGTGAATTAAAATTAATTCAAGCTGTTTGTCAAACGTTTTTTTTTTTTCAAAATAAAAAAGAAAGGTATCGAAAGGGCGTTAGAGGAATCTAGTGTAACCAAGTCCCCGAACTCATAATCTTTGGTTCGTAAAAGTAAAGTAAATCTCTCGTTACTTTACTTAGTTTCTAATTGACCCACTAAAAATAGATTAGTGGCAACTCCTAATTAAAAATCAATTGCATATTAAGAATTTGAATCAAAGTCGCGAATTGGTATGGGCTTGGGAGAGCCTTCGCTAAGTTTAGGCTTAGTAATCCATTAGCCAAATCCGAGGTAGTTCACCCGAAATTTTGGTCGCGACAACTTATTTGTAAATAGCAGCGGTCTATATATGTAGCAGGAATCGAACCACTTTTTGTTTTTTCACTTTCTGGGTTGGTGGCCAGTCATTTTGCAGAATATACTTGGCATTTTGAAGAAACATCCTAAAAGTAGGACCACAAATAATGATCTGAAAGTTGCAGTTATGAAGAATCTGCAAGAAAATTCGTTAGGTAATTTTTCCAGCATATTCGTTCCTCACAGTTGCATATTTTCAACAAGGAAATGGGCAGAATTGATTGGTGACGCTAAAACTTTTTATTTCCTGTTTGTTTAAAGCTGCAACTTCGGCCAAGACTTTTCTTGTCGAAATTATCCTTCTCATGTGATTTTCTTCTCCAGAGTCATGATCTCTTCAGTAGGTCCTTAAAGCCACAGCATTTTCAAAGATGCTTGTGATGACTTTTCTCTTTGACTTGTCCAATGTAGTTGCCAAGTTGGACCGGAGTTATTATTTGACAAAAGACAGGTTGTCAACTTTAGAAAATAATTTACATAGTTGCTTTCATCTCCACCATCCTAAAAGTAGGACCACAAATAATGATCTGAAAGTTGCAGTTATGAAGAATATACAAGAAAATTCGTTAGTAATATTTCCAGCATTTTCGTTCCTCACAGTTGCATATGTTCAACAAGGAAATGGGCAGAATTGATTGGTGACGCTAAAACTTTTATTTCCTGTTTGTTTTAATCTGCAACTTCAGCCAAGACTTTTCTTGTCGAAATTATCCTTCTCATGTGATTTTCTTCTCCAGAGTCACGATCTCTTCAGTGGGTCCTTAAAGCCACAGCCTTTTCAAAGATGCTTGTGATGACTTTTCTCTTTGGCTTGTCCAATGTAGTTGCCAAGTTGGAGCGGAGTTATTATTTGTCAAAAGACGGGTTGTCAACTTTAGAAAATAATTTACATAGTTGCTTTCATCTCCACCATGTGATCGGAGTGTGATTGGGACAATTTATGCGTGCCACAAGGCAGAGAACCATATCCATATTTCCCTGGTTTCATTAATCTTCTCAACTGTACATAAAGCGAGCACTTTTTGCACCCTCTATTGATTAGGCTTCTCTTAACTTTATCTTTCGTCTTTGGCAATGGAAGAAGTGAAGTTGCATGGTTTCTGGCCAAGTCCGTACAGTCACAGAGTGATATGGGCTCTGAAACTGAAAGGCGTGGAATATGAGTACATTGAAGAAGATCTCTCCAACAAGAGCCAATTACTTTTGCAGTACAACCCAGTTCACAAAAAGATTCCAGTCCTCGTTCATCGTGGGAAACCGATCATCGAGTCCCTTGTTATTCTGCAGTATATTGAAGAAACGTGGCCTGAGCCTCCCTTGCTGCCTAAAGATGCTCACGAGAGAGCCTCATCTCGGTTTTGGATAAACTTTATGGCAGAAAAGGTGAGTCTTAGTATGCAACTTTTGCATCTTCAGCAGTAGATCTTCAAGTAATTGATTAGAAGAAGAAACCTAGTCAACCATTATCATTGCAGATATTGCATTGATTTTGTTTTTCATGCTATAACCAAAAATCTGTCGTTTTTCAAGTTAATGTAGTTATATCTTTAATCATAGATGTCCCCAAGCATACTTAATCCAAGTGGTCTGCTGCCCAAGAAAAAAAATTTATTGCTCCCGTTCGTTTCCCTTTTTGTGTTGAAAAATTGTTGGATTTTCTTCTTGCCGCCTTCCGATTTCAGCACCGTTCTCCTTTTTCTCTGGGAACCTTCTACTCTATTTAACCTGTGAATATCCAAGAACTTCATCTTCTCGCACAATCTGACCTGCAAAAACTGATTCCCACTTTAATTACTCTACCCAAACGTTAGTCCAATTAATCAAGATGCCAGATATCTACATAATTGCAATGATCCTGTGAGAATAGCTAACATCAGATATTTTCTTTTCCTTTTTTGTTTTTGTTTTTCATTCTTGTAGGGTCTTACCATTTCCAAGTTCTTGAATATGTCCCGAGGAGAAGAGAGAGAGAAGGCAACTGAGGAAGTACTTGAATTTTTGAGGACTTTAGAACATGAAGCTCTCGCGGACAAGAAGTTCTTCGGAGGAGACAACATAGGACTGGCAGATATTACATTTGGATGGTTGGCTTATTGGTTTGAATGTATAGAAGAAGTCGTCGATTTGAAATTGCTAAGTCCCACCACTTTCCCTCGTTTGCATCTATGGGTTGAGAATTGGAAGGAAGTTGATGTGGTCAAAGAAAACCATCCTGACCCTGAGAAATTGTTGGGCCATTTTAGAAGGCTCAGGGAGAGGTTCACTTCTGCAAGCTGAAAAGAGAATAAAATAAAGTCATGGTAGTATAATGATGTTGGGAGAAGAGATTGAACCAATGTGGAAAATACTTGTTTGGTCGTGTGAGATCCTCTCGTTTGATATGTGATGACAGATTTTTTGCACTGTTCTCAGTATTTAACCCATTATTATATTTCTCTTGATTTCTCTCATTCGAAAGGGATTTTTCCTATAAGAACATATTATTATTAGTGAGTCGATTCCTGAAAATTAAGAAATCTTTACCGCATAAAATGCAACACTATTCCTTATTTGCTCAGGGCGGTTTTTTTTTTTTTTTTTTTTTTTCCCACATGAACGCTAAATATTGGGAGAGAACAAGAAATGCAGAGGAAGTAGAATGAGGCATCTTAAACGAGGGAAGCTTGTGTATTGGTGCTCAGAAAGAAAATTAGCATATGTATCTGTCTTCATAGTCAGAAAACCGCAAAATAGAATTCTGAAAATGCTTATATGCACATCAAACTCAGCATGTCAGATACAAAATTTTCCAACTATTTACTAGACAAGGATCACATTTTCTTCTTGCTGTCTTCAGAGATTTCATCCTTACCCTCCTTTATCTTAATTAGGATTACAAAACCAAATCTGTAGCCATACTTTGGTAATACCAAAACCAAATCAGTAGACCCAGAAGCATCTACCTCAGGTACAAGTCTCTACAGCTATATTAATACCGATCGTCTTACTTTTATCTGATCAGAAATTTGCTAATGCCAATTTGCTTGAAGCATTCCTACTTCTCAAAAGTATTCTTTGAAGTGGGTGTCTGTTCGTCGTTCTCAAATTTGTCCTCCTTTTCAAGGTTAAGCTTGTCACGTGCACGTTTCACACGATTTTCCTTCTCAATTGAGGGAATGGATTTTTTCTGGACACACATTTGATAAGTGTTGACACCTAAATTTTGCCATTTTATTTAAGATTTAATCGCATACAAAATTAGGAATTAATCGCTAAAACAAAGGAAGTAAAGAGTAAATTAAATAGTTTTCATTAAAATGCATCATGTGTGTTCTCATTAAAATCTATTACACGTAGACATTATGAGCATTTACATAACTATCACTAATTATTAAAATTAAAGATTAATTTATTTAAAAAACGAAAAAAAAAAAAGAACAGCCGGCCAGACTAGGCCCAGTCCTTTTCCATTCTTCTTTCCTCTGCATCTTTTTCTGTCTGGGCCCAAGCCCAACCTCTTTTTTCTTTTCCCTGAGCCCGGCCCCTTCTCTCTTTCCTCTCTCCCTCACGCTCTCACGCCGGTTTGCTCTTGCAGGAAATGAGCGTACAAAGCAGGGGAAGAGGCAAGGGATCGCGAGGGCAGGTAAGCGTGATCCCAGGGTCGGAGATCAAGCTGGCTGCGACAGGCTGGCGGTGGTAGAAGCCATGCGCGCCTGTCGCTGGCCGTTAAAAGGAAGAGAGCTGGGGATAGGTTGGGAGGAGGAGTGGGGAGAGATCCGAGGGGAAAAGGAACCGAGAGAGGGAGAGCCAGAGAGAAAGAAGTCCTCTCCGGCCGGCCGGCCACGCCCGAAGCACGCTCGATGGCTCCCGGATGCACCCTCAGGCCTGCTGTCCCCGTTTTCCCCGAGCTACATCCGAGGTAGGCCGTATGCTTGAGTCTTGTTTGTCTTCTCTCGGGCACGTCAAGTCCCCGAGGACTCCGGCTTGGAGGAACGCGAGGCGACCGGACCTAGTCCGATCCAGGTTTGATGAAGGCACGAAGGAGTGCAGGGAAATGGGACATTATAGGGAAAAGACAAAAAGAGAAAAAAGAAAGAAAAAATAGATTTTTTTTTTTTTAAAACGAAAAATTTCATTTTTTTTATCGGATCCGGGTTTGGGTCCGGTTAGGGAATTAGATCGGGTTTATCCGTCCGAATCCGCTCCTCGAATATTATAATATTAAATATTAAAAATATATTAAAATTTTTCAAAAACTAAAATATTTTTAAAAAAATCGAAAAATAATAAAAATTCAAAAAAAAATTCTGAAAATTCAACAACTTTCAGAGAACCTTAAAAAATTCAAAAAATTTCAGAAAATAGTGAAAATTCTATTTTAAAAAATTAATTAAAAAATAAAAAAATAGAAAATTAAGGAAAATTAAAAAAATTCTCAAAAAAATCCAAAATTCATAAAAGTCTAAAAAATTCAGTAGTAATTAGAAAGACACCGAAAAAAAAAATAAAAAAGATGAAAGAAAAATGTTTTCAAAAATTCGAAATTCAATTTTTCCAAAAAATCCAAAAAATTCTAAAAAATGTTTAAATTAATCTCTTGGATTGTTTTCTCCTAAAAAATGGAAGTCTTCCAATTTATAATCCTACTTAAGGTTGACCAAGCCATTAAGGCTCTACCTTAAGATTTTAGTTGTCCTTAAAGAAGAATACCCTTGATTACGCAATTTTGGTACATTGATTTTGGCTACCCTTTAGTTTAGTTGGGACTAGTATTTATTTTTAACTTCATGTTAAATATTTGCTCTCTTATGAAATGTATTTAATGCTTCCCTTGGTTGCTAATTGGTACGTTAATGATGGTGTATCCAGTGGATAGGTATAAAATCAATTTAGACTGCTTAACAAAAACATCCATTTTTTGAAAATGAACAAAATTAGGTGCCGAAAGAGCACTATTTGGTTAATTAGTGTAATCAAATTCCCGAACCTAGATTTTCTGGTTGCATATGAAGTGAGGTAATACTCCTATGTCTCACTTGGTTTTTAGCTAACCTTAATAGACTAATGGCGACTCTTTACTACAAAATTCTTATGGACCTTCCAATGTCGCACGAGGTATGGGCTTGGGAGAGCCCGTGCCTGATCATGGGTCATAGGCTCGTCTTTTAGGCAATACCTCTTAACTTATATTCCCTCCCCTGAGTGGTAGGTCGTGACAATAAGAAAAAGAAAGAATTACTCATCCAGATTGGTGAGGCTCAAATTAAAACCAAATGCGATATTTGCAACCCACGACCTAAAAGTTGGCCTAAAAACCCCATGTTCGGTGAATGCTAGCCTGAAACTGTTCCCCGCTGAATTGCTTTTAGAGTAGGATGATGTATGTGGTAGCAGTTATGGCCTGAGAGCGGATCCCATCCCATAGGTTTTTCGAAAGGGGCAGCACAAGTCGAGGGCCAAGTTGTTCCCAACCTCATGCTCACTCAAAGCTTCTTGGGTCTCCTTCCTACCTTCTTCTCCTTCCTCTCTGCCGTTGTACCATCTGCAACACAAAAATAAGCTCTTCTTATGAATGGAGACATCAACAAAATCACCTCTATTTTGTCATTTCTTGCTTAAGAAACAGAGCAGCTCGAGACCTGAATAACTAAAATCAGAATTGACTCTCCATGTCGGGTTGTTATTCGGGGGTCAAAAGACTCGTTTTAACGAGCACAGTCCGCCTTTGATGTTTAAAATGTGTGTCGAGCCTTGTTTATCGTTGGTGAAACCTTGGTAAGTTAAACTTAAGTATTATTTGAAAATGGGGAAAAATTGGAGGTGTGCAGCCACATTTGTAATTTGCTATTTGAAAATGAGAATTGGATACTCTAGCCAGACTGTACGTAACTGGGTAGTTTCCTTAAGCTAGATGTGGACATGAAAAAATTCATATTTAAGACATGATGGCAAAATAACTTAATATGATAATATTTACATACGACATAACATAGCAAGTCAAGTTAAAAAATGATAACCAAACAACATGACATGGCAAGAGTCACATATAACATGACAGTACAAATCAAATTTCAGAACATGATGACAAAATAACATGGCATGATAAATAAAATTCATAACAGATGACGGGATGATGACGTAACATGATGGCAATATCCACATGTGACGTGACATGACAAATATAATTTCAAATCGTGATCAAGAAGAGACATGACATGACAATAAGGAGAAAAATAAAAAGAGTCTTAAATATATTTTAATTATGTCAACTTAGTCTTCAACATTTTATTGTTACTAATTGAGTTCTAAACTTTAAGTGTTTATGCCAATTCAGTCAATTCAATCAATTTTGATAGGAAATCGCTAACATGGACGCTAGCCGTCCTACATGGCATGATTGGTGCTAACGTGAACAATTTTGATAACCTATTTATATATATATATATTTGAATTATTTATTTATCTATTTATTCTTTTATGTTTCCTTTTTTCCTTCTCTCTCTCTCTCTCTCTCTCTCTCTCTCTCTCTCTCTCTCTCTCTCTCTCCTCCGCTTCCCTTCTTCCTCTAGCAAGAAAAAAAAGAGAGAAAAATAAAAAAGAAAAAGGCAATAAATAAATAAATTTGAAAAATATTAAATTTAAAAAATTTCCACGTTAGTGTTGATTGTACCACATAGGATGATTAGTGTTCATGTTAATGATTTCCAGTCAAAATTGACCGAATGGATTGAATTGACACAAATATAAAAAGTTTTAGAACTAAAAACAAATATCTATGACTGAATTGATACAATTGTAATATGCATAAGTCTTTTGGTAATTTTCACCATGAGAATAATCACAAGCAATATGTCAAAATTCATAATGCGACGACAAAATAACATAGCATAACAATAATTGAGTATAGTATGACATGATAAATCAGATTTCGAAATATAATGACAAAATGACTAGGGATAGATATTCGCTTTCAACAGGACATAGCAAATAATATTGAAAGTACAATAATGATGTGAGGTATGATACTTACACTAAGTGGGGAGTTATTTTCATTGAATTTACAACTTTACTCGGACACGGTAAGGTTTATATAGAAACACGCATCCTTTCGGCTGAGCTGAATTGGAGTCATTATTCAATTAAAATCATGAATTGAATGTCCAAATGCATGAGATCTTAGTTCATCAGTTTGAATCGTGATGGCTATTAGCTTTTGACCTTTAGTTATATTGTCATAACCTATCTTATACAGGGACCCAATCAATTCAGATTATGACCTATGGGTTTCTCACAAATAAAATAGGTGTCTAATCTAATGTAATCCTTCAATATATTCACCACCTTATACATCCTCAAAATTGCATAGTTTATCTCATGAACTAATGTGGGAGCAATCAACTTAGCTCTATTAGCTCACTCAGCACCATCATTGCTCATTCAAGCCAAGATAGAATTTGTGCATAATATGCTTCAATGGGTCAAAATTGAAATTTCCAACTAAAGCAGCATCGAAACATTTTTACTGAAGTTATTGATATCGATGATTAATGAGTTACTGAAACTATCAATACCAATGATTAATGAGTTATAGAATTCTCGGTATGATATATTAGTCGCTAATTTCTCGGTACACTTTATTAGTTGTTGATCTCGAAGTTTAATATCAATGGAAAGCCATTTTGAATAATTTCCTTAGTTATTTGATAAAGTCTTTAGGATATTTATCTTATGGTCAAGGTGGGAGCATGAATTTTGTTTGCCAAGCTGAAGAATCAAATGCATCTCTATTTTCCTAGGAGTCTTTATTGTTATATAAGTTTTTTTTTTTGTCAGTCCTACTCTATTCCTACTCTATACTCACTCTTAGACTTTTGCCTTGCCTCTTGTAGGGCGTGGGAGTCGAAACCCACGCCTGAAACTTACGCGTCTCCACCCCATCCCCCCTGAAAAGGTGGGGATTTGAACTCCTCACCTCCCCCTTCCATGTTGGAAGGGTGACTACTGGGCGAATCCCATTAGTTTATTGTTATAAGTTTGAAAAGTCAAAGTTTTGAGTTCCAATGTCTTTAATGTTAGGCTAGTTTCCATGTCTACTTATTACTTGTCTATTTCCTAAACTGTATTCCTCCTATAAATAGAGGAAGTCTCTCTTAATTGTAAGAGATTAGATTTGATGAATGAAAATACTTAAGATTTCCTTTGCATGAGCAATATCTTTAGAGAGTGGACAACTCCTATTTCGGTCTCTTTATTCATCGGTGGTGAGCCAAAATGCCCTTTATCATCAGGCGGTCGATTTTTCTTTAGGCCTTGATGGTGAGCTTCTCTTATCCCAAAGTCCTTTATCTTTGGTGGGTGATTCTTCCTTTAAGCCTTAGTGGTGAACTTCGTTTGTCCCGATCTTTATCTTCGATTGGTGGCATGTCATTTAGACCTTGGTAGGATCATAATCTATCCTTTATTATACAATTCTCCTTTGATATTCATCCCCATACACCCTGTTCTATCATGCTTTTATATTTACCCATCGAAACCATCCTCATAAACACTATTTCCTAAAACACCTAACCAAAAAAGTCCTACATTGTGGAATCACTCCCCACGCATGCATCACCAACAACAACAACAACATGCATTCTATCATATTTTCAACACAAATAGTATGAAGGCTTAAATTTGATGACATAACAGCCTAATGCAAGCATGTGATTCAAAACAATCACTACGATAGCTTGGAAGCAAGTATAATTTCTTGCATAACAACGCATTCTATGGTTTAACATTTCATTTTGTCATTACAACGACCTAACAGCATGTATTTTCCAAATATTTTTTCAAACGGGTAGTATAATGACCCATTATACATTCTGAGTAATGCACATTACGATATGCTAATGTGCATTTCTATTTGAAATCGAAAGGGATGGCATCAAAAACTTACCGAGAGGCAACCGGGCCAACCAACACCTACAGGTACAAGAAAAACACATGGAAAGAAAGAAACGCAAAAATGATTTCAAAATGAGAGAACTTCAAGAGAGCGAGAGCAAGGAATCAAGTCTCCATGAATTGAAAGTGATGAAGATGGCGCCTGCGTAGTTAAGTCGGCATGCCTCAACGTGAGGCAGTGCCTTGACCGGAGGCATGCACGTCTTGACTCAAGGCTTGCACGCCGTAGGTCGAGCCTTACATCTATCAAGTCTTGTGACTTTTGTGTTAGATGTTTGATTCACGTGATCTTCATGCCGCTGAAAATGGGAAAAATACCAAAAAAAGTCTTAAACATATTGCATTGGTACAATTTAGTTCTAGATTTCTTAATTTGACAAATTTATTTCTAAATATTTTCACATTGGTACTAATTCAATCCATCTGCTTAATTTTGGCCAGTTAGTGCTGACGTGGACACCGGTCAGTGGCCGGACGCTAACATGGCAATTTTTAATATTTTTTTAGATTTTTTATTAATTTTTTCTTTTCTTTTCCTTTTTTTTTTTTTTTTTCATTTTGCTTTTCTTTTCTCCATTCTTCCTCCTTGGACTGTTCTTGTGGTGGCTGGCAAGCCTCCACTGAGAACTTAGTGTATCACGCCCTGATCCTCGGATACGCACACATCCTTCTCACTTGATCGATTTACAATGCGATATTCCAGGATTATGTATCGCCGACCCTTTCATTGATTAAGAATATGCGGAAGCAGTTATAAATCCCCAGACGGTAAATCGATGGGATAGAAAAGTAAGGTCATATTTTTCATATTGAAACTTATAACTAAACTTTTATACAAAACACAAATCATAGTACTTCACAACTATTCACAACTCTTTACTCTAACTCTATTCACATCAAAATGGAGTTCTCAAAAGAAGATAGAGTCTCAGTCCATCCATTCATACTCAAGATCCCTCTCGATATTAAATTCTTCTTCCAAAAATTCTTCTCCTCAGGTTTCACCTCAGAGTTCTCCTTCTCAAATTCCTCCTCCTCAACTCTTCATCGGGGTCCTGAAATGTTTTCCCCAAACCGGGATAAGACTATGTTTCAGCAAATTCTACCCCACTAAGGCTTGATTAGTAAACCATTATACTAAACACGCATAGGTCAGAGGACTTACCTTGGCCTCAGATCCTACCTGCAAGTCAGTACAATTCATAATAGGCACCTATTTACTCAAAACAAATCGAACCAATCAATTACACGTCACACAAATCATTCCCCACTGTGGGATATCTAAAAGCTAGGCCACGTGCATTCTCCAAGATGACATCCCAGGTCTCCGAGCCACGTGCCTCAAACCTTGGGCCCACGTGCATTCTTTAAGGCGACTTCTTCACCAAGGTGGTACATTAAGTCACCGAGCCACGTGTTCTTTTAGATGCTATTCTCGAAAATTGGACCCACGTGCATTCTCTAAGGCACTAGTTCACCAAAGTGACGCATCGGATTATCGAGCCACGTGTCCTTTTTACAATGCTTGGGCCCACGTGCCTTCTCTTAGGTGTTAACTCACCAAAGTGATGCATCAATTCACCGAGCCACGAGCCTTTTAAGATGCCAAACTTTGTCATTGAGCCACGTGCATTTTCTAGGAGGACATATCGAGTCTCCAAGCCACGTGCATTCTCTTAGGCGACATTTTTGCCAAGATGACATATTCAACCATTGAACTCACGCGCATTCTCCAGGTGATATTCCAATTCATTGAGCCCACGTATTTAGGTGATAAACCAGTATCCAACGATTTCTCAATCAAATAATCAAATCAACTCAATAATGACATACCCCAAAATTCACAATTTAAATCAATTCCATACAAATTGCAACTCAATTAAATAAATGGACTACGCCATGATGATTAGCATGAGATTTCAGTCGTCAACCATCTCAGTCTTAATTTCTGAAAAATAAATAAATAATTAATTAATTGCGAAAATTAATTAATAAATATTAAAAATTCAATTTAGCTCAAAGTAAAGCCCAATTAAATAAATGGACTTTACCATGATCATCAGCATAAAATTCCAGTCATGGGCCATCCCAGTTGAATTTTCGGAAAATAAATAATTATTTAATTTAATTCCGAAAAATAATATTTAAATACCAAAAATTCCACTTAGGCCCGAATTGTCAAATTGAAGCCCGATAAAAGAGTCAAAAAAATCCCGAGCTACCCTTATTAAATAGTAGACCATGTCTACTTGCTAAATACACGTTCAATATGTCTAATTTGCATCACAATTAACTAATAAACACTAATCTATTCTAACTTAACCACCTAATTGCATTTAATTAAACCTAACCAACCCCTAAGCATAATTAGCCAACTAAGTAGGGATTAGTGAGATTACTCATCGGAATCACGCGCAAATCAGATCAATCCGACGGAGGTGATGCAATGAACAATACTTCCCAAAGTGACTCTCGGGATCGGGGCTTGGAAACGGCCCAAAAGCAAGGCTTGAAGAGGGCTGAAAACCCACTGACCAGCAGCCGTTCTAGGCTGACCAGGGCTGGATCGGTGGTTGAGGCGGCGAAGCAAGGCCGGGGGAGGGTGAAGGAAGCTTCGGTGAGTCCGAATGGTGGCCGGACGGAGCTGGGCGGTGGCCGGAGGTGGCTGAATGCGGCTGGACAGAGGTTGGATCGCGCGGGGGAGGACGCCTGGGCGCGACAGGTGGTGGCTGAATGTGCGGCGTCGCGCAGGTGGTGCGGACGGCGGAACGGCGGCGAGCGGTGGGCGTGCGGGCGGCGGCGACGGCTTCGGTGAGCTGCTGTCTTTGCTTCAGCTTCTGTTCGAACAACGAAGGAGAGAGAGAGAGTCGAGAGGGAGAGAAGAAGAGATAAGGGGGTTGACTAGTCAAAAAGAGGAGAGAGAGAAGAGGAAACCAATTTGAAATTGGCAAGGGAAAGTGTTCAGTGGGGGGGGGGTGTTCGCACGAAGGGGGAGGGGAGAGGAGAGAGAAGAGAGAGAAAAAAGAGAAAAAGAAATAAAATAATAATATTATTTTTATTTTTCTTTCTTCTTTCCTTTTCTATTTTCTTTTGGTCTTCGATTTTTCCTTCGATAATTTTTTTTTCCGAAATTTTGGATTCGTCAATAATTTGACGAACGATGAGACAGGATCCTAAAAATGAATTGTGACACGCTCGAATATTCAATTCCCGAAACCAAATTAAATTTCATGGTTAGAATCAATTAGACGTGATTTTAGTCCAATCCAACCAATTAAGTAGGTTTTAGGGATTTTACTGCAGATACATTCCTTAACGGCTTCACACAATAGGTTAGTTAACTCGTGAGTGATCAGTTCATAGAAAAATGACCATAGGCACGTCGATGAAATGCCCATTTCACTTTATTGAAATGGGATCGAATTTCAGGATGTCACATAGTGGCCCTCGCCAGTTGCTGATGAGGGTCACGGCCCTTTCTTGGCCTTGCCTAAGGCCGCGAGCAAGGGGGCTTCACCTAGATCTAGGTGAGGGGCCTTGTTGTGGCAGAAGACGACCTCACCCGTAATTGGCATTGGCCACCATGTCAAGGCTATGGCAACCATCGCCAAGCCGGAGGCTCGCCAAGCCCTCGCCTATTCCGTTGCCTGGCCTGGCCTAGGGCCACAAGAGAGGTGGCTTTGCCCAAGTCTAGGCGAGGCCAGCCTCACCCTGGCCTTGCCACAGGCGAAGGTGGCCTCGCCCGTGGCTAGTGAGGTCATGGCGGCCATTGCCAAGCCAAAGGCTGCTGGCGAGGCCGCCTCTCCTGCGGCCCTAGGTGAGGGCTGCAACCCTCACTAGCGGCCGACGAGGGCTCGGCGCTCCTAGCTGGCCATCGTGGGAACAACCTAAGGAGGAAGAAGGGAGAAAAGAAAAGTAAAAAGAAATTAAAAAGAAAGAAAAAAATAAAAAGAATTATTAAAAAATTGCTACGTTAGTGTCCGGCCATTGGCCAGCCTTCACGTTAGCATCCAATCACTAGCTGATGCCCATGTCAGCACCGACTGGCCATAATTTGTTGGATTGACTGAATTGCTACCAATGTGAAAATGTTTAGAACTGAATTAATTCAATTGAAAAGTTTATGATTGAATTGATATCAATGCAATGGATTTAAGACTTTTTTGGTACTTTTCCTACTGGAAAATCATGATGAAAGCTTTCCAATAAACCCAATTTTGTTGGGTTTAAATGTAAAATTGCTAATCCCAGATTTTTGGCCCATATCGAGTCCTAGATTGGATTATTGATTAAAAACAAGACAATTTTCAAGATGCAAAAGGCTATGATATTCAGTCATCCTTATACAAGTACCTCCCTTAAGATAAGCCCGTACAATTAGAGCAAGCAAACCTATCCTTTTCTTCCACTTTATGGAGGTTGGATTACTTAAGTGTGAGATTATAGATCAGAGCTATACTAGTGGGCAAGCATGCTCAAGCTCTAGGGCCTCAGTTTTCAAACATAGTTAGTTACCATGTCTTAGAACTCTGCAAAATTCCATTTAATTCTGAGATCTCTAGGTGTGGTTTTGGGCTCCAGGACCTTTTTCAAGTATCATAGGGTTAGAAGATATTTAACCGGTCATAACTTTCTTATCCATCAACTGATTGACCCGATTTTTGTTGCATTGCAATTCTTCCAAATAGTTTCCTGATGTGGAAATGAAATATCAAAATCCCAAACTTCCTGACATTGCAAAAAATAGGCGATTGTTTTCAAAGTGTAAAATAACTCTCAGACTCGAGTTAAAATATGAGTATCAAAAGACTCGTCTTGACAAGCACAACCCACAATTGATATTTGAAATATGTTTCAAGTCCCGTATAGCATTGATCAAATCTTTATTGTACTTTGCTCTACTAACTCGACGGTATGTGACGGGGCAGTAAGTCAACAACTTCATCCCACTTCTTCCATTCATGCTGGGTGCACGAAGTACGTACCTACAACATCCGGAGCAAGTTTGAGCCGATGAATGGGATGCGTCCCGTGTAAAGCCTACATGCATGACAGCTCACGTTGAAAACTACAAGAACGTTTGGTAATGGGGCTATTCATCTTTGGTTCATCTAAAAAAATTGTTGAACAGATTCATGACTATAATTCCGTTAAGTGAAGCGCATCTTTGTTTCCACATTTAACAACCGCAGTTCATGTGATCCACCCGGTTCTTTGTCTTAGGTTATAAACCTATTGAGGACAATTTGTGGGACCCGTCGGGCCAATCAATTTCTCGTCATGTGGTTCTGATTGTGTCATAGTTTCCGTTTGCAAATGGGTCTTCCCCTTGTGATGCACTTTTGGTTATGAATGAAGTGATTTTTCTAGCCAAAGGACAAAGGGACTATGGCCGAGCAGGGTCAGTCCATATTCCTATACAATGACGACGACAACGTCAAGGACGAAAGCCCTAGCAAACATCAGGACCAATGGACTGCGTACTTGTTCGCCTCTTCTAAGCTATGCATTGGCATTTTCCGTTTGGAATTCCGAGAGAAAGAACCCAATGAAGCCACAAGAGAAACAAAGTAATAAGCAATACTATCAGGAAAAGTATTAGAAAAGTCATAAACATATTATAATCAAATGTAGTCCTAAATGTTTTGACATGTTACCAATTCAATCATTCCGATTAATTTTGGCAGGATATTGCAAGCTGCTGGTCAGCCTACGTGGAACTATTGATGGAACTATTGGTGTTCGTGGATAATTTTTTATAATATTCGATTTTTTTTTAGATTTTTTTTAGATTTTTTATTTTAAAATTTTTTTCCCTTTCTTCTTCTTTTTACTGGTGACCTATGAAGTACCAACACTCTTCAAGAGTTTTCGTGTCGTGTTGGACACCTCAACACGCGTCTGACACTTTCCGACACTCGGTCAACACGTGTCGGAAAATCCGATACCTGGTTAACTTTCCCAACACTTTCTGATACTTGAGTTGGAATTCTGACATACAAGTTTCCAACACGTAATTCCGATATCGACATTAATTTTAAAAATTCAATAAATAAGGTCTATATGTGTGTGTGTGTGTGTGTGTGTGTGTGTGTGTGAAAATAAAACACAATAATAAAAATAATATGGATAAAGAAGAAAAACTTAGTATTATCTTCTCTTCTTACTCCCACTTCATGTGATACACAATTCACCCTTAAGGTTTTTTTTTTCTCCTCTTCCAACATATCTAACACGCGAGTCCAGAATATAGATTGCTTGTTTTTTCTTCAAATTTTATGAATTATTGAAATAGAGTTGAATTTGTCATATTAAAACAATAAATGATATTAATAAATGGTGAATTAATGTTTTTAGTGTAAATTCATTCTAGGCTTTTTTAATTATTTATTTATTTATGAATTTGATTCAATTAATTTGATTGAAATAATCATAAAAATGATAATTTATTATGTACATATAAAAATATATATTTAATATACAACTTGTTCCAATATGTTGAAATTTTCTATTTTTTGATAAACGACTTGTGGGCGTGTCGCGACTTACGTGTCAGTGTTGGCGCTACTTAGCTGGTAACTAACCTTTGACTACTAGCTATGGCCAGTCAAGCTAGCCTCACTTGGGCAAGGTCACCGTTGCCTGCCACAAGCAAGGCTCCTTTGGCCAAGGGTGCCCCACTTCAACATTTGTAGCTTGGCCTTGGTCATGTTCCCCCTGATGTCACAGCCATGGCTTTGGGGCCAGTGGGGCTTTCACTTACAAAGCTACCACGTGGTCACATGCGATTTGGTGGCCGATATGACGGTGGATTCCGGAAAAAGCATGACCTTGACTTGGGTTGCCTTTGAGTTTGCGAAGAAACCTTGAAATTCTTTGACTTATTTTGATTCTAGTATGGGAATAAATCTTGGAGACGACAATGGCTCGTCGTTGTTGTATCGGCATTTCGAATCGGCTTGAGTTCGGCATCTTAGGTGAGGACGACTGAATCATCACCTTCCTGTCTTCTACGACCATGTCGTCCTCTTTCTTGGTGCTTGTCGCGACCTAATTTTCGGGTGTGAACCACCTAAGGTTTGGCTAATGGATTGTTAAGCCTAAACTTAACTTGGGCTCTCTCAAGCCCATACTAATTCGGGACTTATGTTCAGATTCTTAACATGCAAATAGATTTTATCTAGGAAACGCCACTAATCTATTTTTTGGTGGGTTAATTAGAAACCAGGTAAAGTAACAAGAGTTTTACTTTACTCTTATGAATTGGAGATTATGGGTACGGGGACTTGGTTACACTAGATTTCTTTAATTCCATTTCGGTACTATTCTTTTATTTTCAAAAATGTTTTTGCAGGCAGCTTAAATTGATTTTAAATCTATTTTCCTAACATGTAAGACAATCATGCGGGTGCGTAAACCACCAATTGAATACCCAAGAAATTAATGAATAAATTACGGGACTTACCTTGTAACAACGAAAGCATCTGCGTTGTTAGATCAGAATTCGCATCATCAACCCTAAATATGATTTCTAATTAACACGCAATTTCTTTTTGTTTTTCTTTTTGTTTTCACTTAATTAATGAGAATCATGCAATATGCAATGCAATATAACTAAATGACCTAATTCTAATGACATGTAATTTCTAATTAAATGGACCTAATAATAATCTCTAAATGACGTGCATTTCATGAATCTAATTCTAATGACATGCATATCATAATTTTTTTCTTAAAAAGAATGCAATTCATCCTATAAAATAAAACTAATTTATTCTAAGACATTTTTTGGTTTTTTTTTTTCATGAAATTCGGAATTAGATAAAATGTGAAAATTATCTAGCTAGATTAAGATCCTATTCAATTTGTATTAGGAATTAGGCTAAGCCAAATCCTAATTTAAACTAAAATATTATCTCAACCCAAATAATCCTAAGATGGAATCTATCTAAGAAAATACTAAACTTATAATAAATTAAGAAAAATATTAACTAGAATTAAACTAAGTGCAATTTTACCATAATATGCAATGACGAACAAAATATGCCCTAATTCTACATGACATATGCATGATGACTTTTTTGTGTTTTAGTTTTTTTTATTAATTTTGAAATTTAAAATTGCCACATAATTAAACATGCAACTTAAATTAAACAAAAACTAACATCCTAAATGAATGCACTTTTTGGATTTTTTTTTTTTTAAATTTGAAATAAAATCTCAATTCTAAATATGCAAGATAACAAGAAATATTCTAAAACCAACCTAATCCTAATTCAAATACTCTTTTTGGGTTTTTCTTTTATGGGAGCAATCAAATAAAGGTATCAAGAACATCTCGACACCAAATCAAGCAATATATCATCCATGTCCATTTAATTTTGGAAAATAAATTGACGAATCGAATCTCGCGCATGAGATCGGATTGGTCAATTTTTAAATAAAATCACGAATTGTATCTCGAGCGTGAGATTGGATTGACGATTTTTCCGTATGATTGTGGGTCGTATTTCGAGTGTGAAATCGGACCGTCAATCATATATACGTTGCGAAATTGGGAAGATTTCCCAATTTAAAAGGCTCATTGATATTTTGTGGATATGATGGTATCATTTAAAAATTCAAACAAGATAAGAGAATTCACAAATTAGGTAATAAAAATATATGAAGATCATCATTTGATGAAAATTATTACCTAAATTTGAATGACGGAAGGCTCGCAAGGAATGATGGGGAATAGCTCGTGGGTGAGGCTCGGCACTGCAGATGGGTCTCGGGTCTGAAGTGGGTGTTTCTTTGTTATCGTCGGAGAGAGAGAACTGCCAATGTAGGATCTGGATTGTGGCGACGGACGTGCAACTGAAATCTCCAATCTCCTCTTCCTTTATGTTGACTCATTCTTTGGAATTTTCTGGTCTAGATCACGTGGCCATGAATTTCAGTAGATGTTCCTTATTTTGGCCAACAGGTTGTGATAATTGAGCAAAATTCGCCTCTTGGTCTCACGTGATGGCTCGATGGTTTCACGGCCAATAAAGATTCCCAACCAATGGATCAACGTTGTGGTGATCGACCAAGGAAAGGCTGCGGTGGTAGCCCTGGTAGTGTGCCCTGAGTAACGGTCGGCTAGGTGAGCTTCTCGGAACAGCAAGAAATCACGGGAGCCCTGCAAAAATAGAAACTTTGCTGTTCTGTTTCAGTGAGGACGCAGCTTGGCTCACAGTGCGCTCGGCTTCTTGTCGCTCATGGTGCCCGGGCCGGCACGGAGAGGGAGACTGAAACGCGAGCGTCGTCGTCGATGGACCTGGAGAGAAAAGGAAAACTCGCTAGGCTTCTCTTAAATGTTAGAGAATTTAGTAGCTCGCTCGGGCTTGGATGAACAGCAAGGCGTGGCGTCGGTGTTGTCGAGGCAGCGACAGGAAAAGATGAGATCGTAGCGGTGCGGCGGACGCACGTCTCGTGTCTCCGGGGGCAACAACAGCAACCTCTAAGCGTATCTCACGTTTTTCTCTGTGTTGTGCTGGCTTTGAAATAGAGAAGCCCTTTTTCCGAATGTTCACCTGGCGTCCGCGAGAGAGGTGGAGCCGTGTGTCTATTGATGAGGGGGTGAGATCATGAAGTGGGTGACGAATATTGGAGAGTGAGAGAGAGAGCTCTCCCTCGCGAACGTGTTCTCTTTTCCTTCCCATGGCGGCCGTACATATCAATATGTGTTGCCTCCCCCAAAACCCTACATGAACAATCTATTTATAAGTCTCAGACTAGAGTTTTAATTTTTCCAAATTGATATCCACGAAGATTCTTTTTCATCCAAATGTAATATTCACTTTTCACATCTGCCCTATCCAAAAAATTCATCATACCTCGGAAAATTTCAAATTTTTATTTTCTCACTAGATAATTTCTGATTACTTAAAAAAAGGCTTGGGCCAATTTGCTCGCTTCATGATCTTAGTCCGGCCTGTCAATTTAAAGCTTAGAACCACTAATTCACATACACCCGTTACCGGTATAATAAATAAATACAAAACATGTAAATTAAAAAATAAATGCACCTATATCTATATGTTATGCAATTAATATTTTTTTTTCAGGAATAAAATTAACCTCTAATTTTTAATGTGATAAATGACCAAACGAGTCGCCAAAATGTAGGTGTTGCTTTTGTGGATAACGAGTAACCAGACGTCTTTCCAAGCCTACGCATGCCATGTGGAATCCTTGATTGCACTCCGCCATGTAGATTGCCATGCTTTGGCCTTCAAGCTGTTCGACCAAATGCCGCAACCACTCTGCAACAACCAGAAAGCCACCATTTTTAAATTCATCAGTCAAAACATATACAAAACGCCCTAGTGCTCCCCTCGCCCACAATGAGGTCGCCCTAGCTTGGGCAAGGGTGGGCCTCGCTAAATCTAGTGAGGGGAGTCCTCGTCCAGCCGGGCCTCACCTGTGGTGGGCAACGGTGACCCTCGCCTTGTGGCACCCCTCGACAGTCCCCGATCCCGTTAGGGTTGCCACAGCCTACCTATCGCTTTCTTTTTAAATATGTCCGTTACTTTACCTTTTATAAAAAGGGGCTTGAAGAAGGACCGAGGTCCTTAGGCATTTTTTTTTTTTTTAAAACGGTCCCAGTGCAACTTATTAGCGGAAGCATAATTGAGTCTCACCATCTCTCCCTTTAATAACCATAATGCAATACACACCAATTACGTACCATAATAAAAGATAAGGCTGAACCACTTTTATTTATATATTTTCATGATGGATTTCTCGGGTTGGTACAACAAAAAGAAAGCCAAGACTTTTAACTACACTTGGCCATAACTCAAACGGTATCTCGACCCCTATAACGATCACGTGTCATCCTCCATCTATCAGTGTCGGCTACTCTAAAAAAACGTCAGCTCTCTACCCCTCACGCGGCCATCACACCCATCCTGGCGCGTCGGGCGGTGGTGGCGGCAACATCCCCCGAATCACTCCATCTCGGCGGATGTGAACCGACAAAAACTCCTGTATGACCGGGCCCCCAGCCAGGCCCACATCGTACATGACCAGCACGCGAACTCGCACATACGTTAACCCGGGGATGGTAATGCAATCTATCTCCGAACACTCTACCTCCACGTTAGATGGGAGGCCATAGAAGGTACCTCGCGTGAAAGTAGGGAGCGGCATCTTTCTAATCTGAAATGTTGATCCCCGAAGGGTGAGTACAGCCACTCAGCAGGTAAAAGATCCAATAAACCACTCAATGCATCACACAATACAATCACATATCATAGCATAGTACATGTCATCCATGTATCCAAGCATAACTTACCTTGCAGCCATGCATATGCCATTATACCATATGTACATATATCCTCATGTACTCATCACCATCATGTCATACATATATCATACTATAGGTGCACATACAACCATGCACTCATCATCATCACATCATACATATATCATACCATAGGTGCACATACAACTATGCACTCATCATCATTATATCATACATCCATGCATATGTCACCATATCATATGTGCATGATTCAATTTCCACTTCTATCTTTCAATTTGATCACCACATCTTTCTTTCCTGGGACCAGTAATTGCATCCCACATTATCACTCACACCCCAACCTGGTATCACGAGAAAACCTTTGGCACACACCACCGGGCATCCAGCACCCCCACATTTCGGGCATCTCGTATCCCAACTGGCATCACGAGGCATTTCCCCGGGCATAAACCTCCAAGGCTTCCGGCACCCAACCATTATGGGCATCTCAAAACTCCCGAGGACATCCGTGCATGTATCACAATACAACCGGGCATTTGGCACCCCCCATCCCGAGCATCCTGACACTCCTAGGGAATTATCGGCCACCTCCGACAATTTCCTCATTCATCATAATTCATATTCACCAATTTATGTCTCACAATCAACATGGCACATGATGTAATGGCAACAAAGTCAAATTAAGTATTTGATTCTATATGTAATGCCAAATATCATCACATGCTCAGCTTGATTCAACCACCTCAATCAATATAATTAATAGGGCTCATCCAAAACAGAATAATCATAAATTTCAGCATTTGGAATTCGCACAATCAGGTTGCACAGTTTTTGAAAATATTTCCATTAAATACCCAAATGGCCTTTAAAAATTATGAAATTTAAAAATGTGTAGTCTAGACATAAAGGAAGATTTTCATAAAGGACACTGCACCAAAAGACCCTCATACAGTCTGATATAGATCACGCACCACGGCATTTCTATTCTATCAATACAGCTTGCACAGTTTTTGAAACATTTTTGGTTAAATAGGCAAATGAACTTCAAAAATTATTAAATTTGAATATGTTTCAGGGAAGACATACAGAAATATACTTCGTGAAGAACACTTTGCCGAAAGAGTTCCATACAAAATGATATGACCCATGCATTGAAACTGGCTAAACCCGAACGCGTCAGATTACACGGCTTTTGAAATATTTCCGACTTAATAACCAAAACACCTTCAAAATTCATGAAATTCGACTATGTTATAGTAAAGATCCAAAGGTAAGTTTTTCATGAAGAATTCATAGTCAAATTCGTTCTATATGATTTAATATAGACGGTTAAAGCTTCTGTTTCAATACTGAAGTTTCCAGATTCAACACCCTCCGAAAAACCACGATTTCACCTACCTATTCTTGTTGGTTTTCTCTAAATTTTTGATATATTAATACTCAAGATGTCCTTTAGAACTTTTTTGAGAGATCAAGGTGATATTTTCACAAGAAGTTGACTTTACAGACCACGAAACCACTGAAGATTGGCACAACGAGTTCCAGATCTAGTCTCTCTGAAAAATGAAGATTTCACCCACTTATACTAATTTATTTTGTCTAAAATTTGAGTATGTTATATTTCAAGATGTTCCCTACAATTTTCATGAAGGGTTTGAAGTGAAATTCTCAGTAAAAAGTTACACGCAACACATAAAATCACCAAGAGGTCAACAAAACAGCTTCAGATTTAACATTTTCGTAGAGGGAGGGTTTCACCCCTCAAAACTCATCCCTTTTTCCTCAAATTTTAGTATGTTATACTTTAAGATGTTATCTACAACTTTCATGAATAAGTAGAAGCCAAAATCCGATTCAAACATCGCATGCAAGCCACTACAACATTCTGGGTCAGAGTGTTTACTCGAGAACAGTTTACTACTTCAAAACAACACTTAAAAGTTCGGTTTTTCACACCCGAGACATCCGAAATTCATCACCATTCAATAACACACTCTAGAAACAAGATGCAAGAGCATATCAAAGGGTCTAACTTGCCGCTAAATCGAGCTACGGCGAGCACGACGACTGGACATGGCGACGGCGAGCGACGGATGAGCAGCTTCTTCCTCACGTGGCCTCTTCCTCCTCTCTCTCGA
Source organism: Eucalyptus pumila (assembly GCA_016097595.1). Lineage (NCBI taxonomy): Eukaryota > Viridiplantae > Streptophyta > Magnoliopsida > Myrtales > Myrtaceae > Eucalyptus > Eucalyptus pumila. The sequence continues at coordinate 30,976,609 of CM027853.1, forward strand.
TTTCCCTCACTCTCTCGACAGCTTCCTCTCTCTCCCTCTCTCTTACGGTCGACACTCCTCCTTCCTAAACCGGCCACCTTTTCTTTTTTTAATTTCTCTCCTACTCATCATTAGCAATGATTGATTCTTGTATGGATGACACTTGGTCATCAACTTGGGACAAATGGGGGAGGACATGCAAAACCGGTTTCCCCCTCTTTCCTCACGGTTGACGGCCCCTCATGGCTCTAATGGGCCCATCTTAGGCCCATCCCTCTTGGGCTTAAGACCCAAGTTTAATTATCCTAAGATTAGCCTTTTTAAAAACTAATTAAATCTCTATTTAATTAAAACACTAAATTGCAATTTAAAATAACTATATACTTGAAATTATAAATCCATAAGTACCCATTTATCATACATATGGCCAAAGATAAAACTACCTTTCCCAAAATTCATCTATTAAAGATTTGGCCATACATCTCATCGCAACTCATGGATTAGAAGGCTACAAATTACAATATCGGTACCTCCATCGCCTATCCATGGTTCATGCTATATTTAGGGATTTTTATGAAATTTGAGGATGCCACACACCTAGGAGAGGTTAGCCTACGAGGCCATGGCTGATGACTGTTCATCCACAAAAGGAAGAAAAAAGGAAAAAAAATCAAAAAAATGTTAAAATATGATTAAGAATTGTCTACATTAGTGCCGACAAGTTAGTGCCGGCATGTAACGTAGGTTGATCAGTGTCCATGCCAGTAATATTCGGCCAAAATTAGCTAGAAGAACAAACTAGACACAAAGTCAAACTATTTAGAATTAAATTAACGCAATTAAAAAGTTTAGAACTAAATTGGCATAAATGCTATAGATTTAGGACTTTCTTGACACTTTACTCCAACACTACCCTCTTTAATTTTAGCAACCCTTAAATTATAATTTAGGCAAGAGTATATCAACTGTAGAACTTACGCAATTCTCCTTGTTGAATTAAAAGAAATTAACTATTATTGTCATTCACAGCCTATGTACTTTTAAATTAGATTTTCTCATCTTTGACAATATGTAATATAATTACAACAAGTAGACCTTCTCTAATGAAAATATCTTAGGCCTACAATGTCGTTTATGTAGATTTCTTTGACTCAAACCTCTCATATGCCAAGAAAAAAAAGGACATTAGCCCTATATTATCTACATTTTGAAGCTCAAACTAAGATGATATAAACTAAACCTGTTAAAATGTGTTATCAACACATTCCTTAACTCATATTTGATGATTAAATTATTAAATGGGTTAATTATATTCAGTAAATGGGTTGTTTATAATGGCAAAACCCAAAAAAATGGGTGTTAAATGGGCTTATAGTTTACCCAAATATAATTCCGCCTTTATGACTTTCTTTTTATCATCGGTGAGAAAATAGTGGATTCATCAGACTTTTCCAAGTTCAAAGAAGTCTTGGCAGGCTTGCAAGATGGGCCCAAACTTCACCATTATTAAAAATATCAGGAGGACTTGCAAAGATAAACTACTAATGCCATTTTGCTCTAGACATATTGAATTTGAGTGCGCAACTAATTCATTTAATAAACTCAAACTACCGGAAACCCAATAGACAAGTATAAACAAAGGGATACACATTATTAGGTGAAAGGAGGCACGGCGAATTGAATCAAGAGAAGAGCAATGCTAGAACTCACTATAATTGTTTGACAAAGTTGATTTACTAATTGATGTGCAGACTATTATTGGTTTTTGAATTTGGCCCATTTGTTTAAATTGCCACTCACAATCTTGACGTGAAATAGACCAAAATTTTGAACCGGTTTAATAAATCTAGCATTGCCCGTACTTTTGATACCATACGGAAAATCCAGGCGAAATCATTTCTTCTAAAGACTCAAGTTATCCAGAGAAATGCGATACCTTCACCGGACAAAAGCTACACCAGGTAATACCCCAATACATGTGGAGGTCGGAACTTTAGCAAATGCATGATGTTAATACAACCAATCCTGGACCGGCACGACTGGCGTGTTTGACCTTTCTTCGAATTATATTTAAATGTCTTTATCATGTGCATTGCAATTTAGCTTATCCAAAAACAAAATTATGATTTGAATTCTACCTTCTGAGTTAGTTTGACCAGAAACCCGAAACGTAATGCCCAAGCAAAACGATTCCATTACACACCCTTTAAATTGAGCTCACAAAAGCACAAAGCCGTATTATCACGCTCTTGAGAGACATGGATGGAGTGAAGTTGCATGGATTTTGGGCGAGTCCATACAACAGCAGAGTCATATGGGCATTGAAGCTCAAGGGCATACCATTTGATTACATTGAGGAAGACCTCTCCAACAAAAGCGCCTTGCTTTTGCAATACAACCCGGTTCACAAGAAGATTCCTGTGCTCGTCCATGGCTCGCGACCTGTTTGCGAGTCCATGGTCATTGTCGAGTACCTCGAGGAAACGTGGCCGCAATACCCGCTGGTGCCCAGCGATCCTCACGAGCGAGCCGTGGTGCGTTTCTGGGTCAAATTCATCGATGAAAAGGTTTGCTAATCTAATGTTATTCTTCTTTGGTAATTCATCTTTTGTAAAGTCAATCATTCAATGCATAGATTCCATTTGTTTCAATACCCAACTCAAAATTGGGGCGAGACAAACATAAGGCCGACTTATGTTGCATCTCGTTTATGTTTCCGGTGCTCGTGCTGCAGAGTCTTAATGTTTGGACCGTGTATCGGAGCGTTGGCGAAGAGCAAGAGAAGGCCGTGAGAGACAGCGTGGAGATGCTGTCGATCCTAGAGCAACATGGTCCGAACAGGGGAAAGAAATTCTTTGGAGGAGACGACATCAACATTGTGGACATTGCATTTGGTGCGGTGGCACATTGGGTGGGAACCATAGAAGAGGTATCGGGACGCAAGTTGTTCGACGCCGGGAAGTTCCCTCGCTTGAACGCTTGGATGGCCAACTTCGAGAGCTCGCCCATGATCGCCGAGAACTTGCCTGATAAAGAGAAGTTGCGTGAGATTTTCGCCCGCCTAAGAGAGAAAAGGTTGTCATCATCCACATACGAGTGATGCGCGGCCTTCGCGTCTTTATTAGTATGATTGATGTTATAATCGTGGGTACTAAATAAAAGTACTGGTAATAAGAATTGAAGTGCAGTACGTACTTTGGTCGGAAGCTTCAAGATGAAGCTTACTAATTAGTATATGCAATAAAGTTAAATGAATTTCTAGGCCTTGGAATATTGTCTCCTGAGGCGTGTATTGTCTTAGTTTCATAACGTCATAAATCTAAAATTCTACGTGGTCATGCAAATATGACACTAAACGGGGAGAATCAATGCGTCAATATTTCGTGCTACTTTCCTCATCTAAGTTTATCAACGCCTTCATGAATTCTATTTTATTTTTTTCTTCTCATTTTATCTGATAAATATTGTTTCAGATTGTAAAATGGGATTAATAGAGTTGTTGGAAATTGTGATCCATTTTCTCTAAAATGATCAAGAAACTATTAACTTAATGGAGAAGGAACAAGTCGGCAACAGTGAATGTGAAATGCAAGAAAAGGCAAGTCAAGTCAAAAGTGAAGACTCTCATATGTTGGAGAAGTTTCTGGTACTACTTGGGCAGCAAGAGAAACTTGAATGAAGTTAACAATAGTGGCTGAAGAAGAAACTTGAACCTGGGCAGCAAGAAGTCAAGCAAATAAGAAGTAAACTAAAGTCAACAAAAGTGGTGGGCAGCTGCAGAGAATAGAAAAATAGAGAATAAGGAAGAAGCAACAAGAAGATCTGAAAGAAAAAAATAAAAGGAAAGCAAAGTCCAACTTGGACTTTGACTAGCTGCACAAGCAGGAGATAAAGAAGCAAACTGAAATTTTATATTATTTTCTGTACTCTTAAGTCTCCACCTTGGGTGGGGGTGAACCCTCCACCGTGAGAGGTCTTAGACCTCCACCGGGGGAAGGGGGGGAGCATGAACGCCTCCATTAAATTAGTTTGTTCAACTAATAAAATTATTTTCTCACATCTCATGTCCTATATCCTTCAATTATTCTTGTCTATCATCTACAAACTATACCACACACTTACACACATCACTAAGTAAAAACTATCATCAATACTAAAATCATGCTTCCACACGCACACATCCAAATTTTTAACAAGAGTATTCTCGTAGGTTTCTTTGTGACCAGCGTAAAGCCAAATATTGTATTTACAAAAAATAATGGATGTACCAGAATTGTTATTGAATCTCGTTCAATGGTAACAATATCATTAAGTGACGAACTTGGAGGAAAGAGAAGATATTTTAAAAAAGAGTAAATGAAAAGTGCCACAAGCCAAAAGTTTTCTATTGTGAACAAGCTTGTGCGGTATTTAGTGAGCTAGAATACTTGAATAGCCTCTCTTTAATAGATCATTTTTAAGGACAATATGACAAATCACATTCTCATAATTGATTGTATCTCATGCAAGCTATCCGAAGTCTTAAAAGGGATATACAGATCACTTTGGCATGGTACTTAATTTTGGCTTATAACTATAATTTTATTTTAACGGATTAAGAATTTTTTTTTGGTATATTTAACATTGGGATATAAAAGATGATTTGACATGCATTTCCATATACACCAAACTCTCTCTTTCCTCAGTGAAAGAGTCCTTGATTTAAATAACTGAAACACAGTCACCTTTCGCAAGAAGCGCACGCCGTTTTCCTGTGCTGACATGGGATCGCAGTCAAATTTTAGGTTAGACTAGGGATCCGGCCATTTTTTTTTTTTGTCTTATTTTTTTTTTTTTGATCGGAAAAGCAACTAATATTAATTAGAAAGAGTGAATATTACACTTAGCCGCTAGAGCATCGGCATACAAGATATCTAACAAAGCAGAAGGAGGCGAGGAGGCCCAGTTAGAGGGAAGAGAACCGGACTTATGAGCCTTTGCAGCCCAATCCGCCCTAAAATTCGCCCCTCGTTTACAAAACCTAATTCCCAAATTGGAGAATTCATGAAGAAGAGCCGCAGCTTCAACAAATAGAGAGCGAACCTCCCATGGCGGATCCAATAGGCTCATCATCGAATCAACGAGGATTTTGGAGTCTGATTCAATCACGAGTCGATCAAAGGCTCAGTTCTTCTCCATCAGGTAGCGAAGAGTTATCGTCAGCGCCTGGAATTCGGCTTGCAAAGCCGACGAAGCTGGAAAACTTCGGGTAAGTCCATCGATGAAACTCCCATGATGATCCCGCAAGATGCAGGCCATAGTCCCTTCAGAACCTCCCAGTTGAAATGCCCCATCTATGTTAACTTTCAGGGCTCTAGGTTCTGGGGGTCGCCAGAGTTCTACTGGACTGATATGAGATTGATTCGTGGTGCCGGTTGTGATAGAGAACGACTGCGCTGCCCGAGCAGTTGCAAGAGACTGATCTACCACCCTACGTGGATCGGGAAGGTGGTGCCGGAAGATGAAATTGTTTCTGGCTTTCCATATGTTCCACAAGATTGCAGCGATCACTTCGAAATCAGGTAAGTTCTGATTATTTGACAGCAAATTTCCAAGCCAATCTCGAAGATGAGTTATGTGTATTGTAGGGATCTGGATATTGATTTGGGGATGAGACCAGATATCTGTTGTCCATTGGCAATATAAAAAAATATGTGCTGTTGTTTCTAGTGTACCTGTAGAACAGAGAGGGCATATACTGTCCGGAATGATGTGTCGATGAAATAGATTAAGCTTGGTTGGTAGAGCCTCATGGTTGATAGACCAAAGAAATAGGCGAATCTTTGGAGCAATCTGCAGCTTCCATATTCGTTTCCATAGCAGCTCCCGAGCATGAGTTGAAACAGTGGCTACATTGGGAGAAATGCCACTTAGGGCTGTTTGGCTCTGTCTGATGGATTGGTGCCCCTTCTTAACACTATATGTTCCATAAGTAGATACATACCAGACAAGTTGATCGGAAATATAGTTAGGTCTGACTGGTATGGTCAGAATTTCCGCCACAATGGAATCATAAAAAATCTGCATAATAGAGACTCATTCCATGTATTGTGACTAAAATCCATGTAATATGCTAACAACAGAGGTTCATCTCTTTGAACTGGACCACCTAATATTCCTCTTGGTAACCAAGGATCAGTCCTCGGATTGATTGTGTGGCCATCTCCTACTGCCCATCTAAGATTGGGTAGAATAACATCTCTTCCGGCTAACAGGCTTTGCCAACCCCAGGACGGTCTACGGCCTTTCTCAGCTTGTGTAAATGCACATGATGGAAAATAGAGACCTTTAAATAGCTTCTCCACAGGGATGAAGGTCCCTGAATTAAACGCCACGCCTGCTTTCCAAGTAAGGCTCTATTAAAAGCCAAAAGGTCCCTGAAGCCAAGGCCCCCATGAATTTTACTTTGTTTAAGCGCTTCCCAAGTCATCCAGTGAATACTAGGTTTAGTGCTATTATTTTGCCACCAGAAGCGTGCAATTTTACTTTCCACATATTTACAAATAGAAGTATGGATTTTAAATATAGCCATAGCATACTGAGGGATTGCTTGGACAACATCCTTGATCAGAACTTCCTTACCGCCCTTGGAGATAAGTTTTTCTTTCCAACCATTTAGCTTAGAATCAACTCTGGCCAAAATCCAGACAAACATCTCTTTTTTTGATCTACCCCAATCTGAGGGTATGCCCAGGTATTTGCATGTTCAAATCATCAAGGGAACTCTAAGTTCATTGGCCAAATTTTCCTGTAGGCTCATGGGGCAATCTCTGCTAAAAAAGACTCAAGATTTGTTTCTATTTACTTCCTGTCCAGTGGCTAGACAATATTGACTGATAATATTGGATAGATTTTGACATTCCATCAACTTGGCATCTAAGAAAAATATAGCATCATCCGCAAAAAATAAGTGAGAAAGTGTAGGGCAAAACCTGTTAAACTGAATTCCTTTAAGATGCTCCATATTAAGTGCCTGATGAATAAGAGTGGACAGTGCATTCGCCATGAGGATAAATAAATAAGGCGAAAGAGGATCCCCCTGTCAGAGTCCGCGAGTTGGTCGGAAATAGTTTAAAAGCTCCCCATTAGACTTTATACTGAAAGAGACAGTTGTCACACATTCCATCACCCACTTCACCCAAAGGGAATGAAAACCAATTTGTAGGAGATAATCTTTAAGAAAATCTCATTCCACACGATCATATGCCTTTTTCATATCCATTTTCAAAATGGCCTTGAAATCCCTTCTTCACTTTCGTGTTCTCAACTGGTGTAGCACTTCCTGGACAATGAGAATGTTGTCCTGGATTTGACGACCACTAACGAAGGCACTTTGTTCCTTGGAAATTAATGTCTCAAGCCACGGTTTGAGTCTATTAGTAAGGATCTTTGATATGATCTTGTAAGCAAAATTACACAAGCTTATAGGGCGATAGTGATCTAACCGTTATGGATTTGGAGTCTTAGGGATGAGAGTGATGATTGTTTGATTAAGCTCTTTTGGCATGATGCCCCTCATGAAGAAATCCTGGACCGCAAGAAAAATTTCATCCTTTAAAATATCCCAGTAGGATTGGTAAAAGAGACCATTCAATCCATCAGGTCTAGGGGCCTTAGTTGCTCCCAACTGAAATACTGCACATTGAACTTCTTGTTGTGTGAGTGCTGCTATTAAGTGCTCATTCATTTCTACTGTTACCGTGGGCAAACATTGCTGAAGAATAGCCTCATAGTGGCGAGGACCTATTGATTGATAGATGGTGGAATAGTAGGTAACCAGCAAATGCTTTAAATCATTCTCATCGCGAACCCAGCTGTTGTCATCAGATTGTAGCATCCTTATTCTATTCCGTTGGCGACGTTGGAGTGTAGTTGCATGGAAAAATTTAGTATTCTTGTCGCCCCACTTTAGCCAATTGATACGAGATCGCATAGCCCAAAATCGTTCCTCTTGCTCCCATAACTTGTGAATCTCTGTCTTAAGGTGCTGAATTTGTTGCATAGCATTACTGCAATTGGGTTTATTAGTTAAAGATTGGAGCTGTTGCTGGAGATAGCAAATTTGTTGTCTGGGAGCTGAAAAGTGAGATTTACTCCATCTCGAGAGGGCTGCAGACACCTTAAATAGCCGTTGAGGTAGCTTATGCCTTGGTAAGTGTGTTGAAGTCCAAGCCTTAGAAATAACCTCATGACATTCTGATTCCTGCAACCAGAACGCCTCAAAATAAAAGGATCGATGACAATGTTTAGAAGGTCCATCCGTAGATAAGACTAATGGACTGTGATCAGAGCCTAATGCAGGAAGTGCTACAACCTCAGTGTCTGGATAAATCTCTTGCCATTCCAAATTACATAGAGCTCAATCTAGTCTTTCCTTGATCAATTCCTCACCTTCCTTGTGATTCATCCAAGTATATGCACAGCCCTTACTAATAATATTCACCAGAGAACAATCATAAAGTACCTCTCGAAATGCTTGCATTCTATTCAGAGCAGCTAGTCGTTTTCCATCTTTCTCCCATGGGTATAGTACATCATTAAAGTCCCCGATGCAAAGCCAGGGCAGAGTGTTAGAGAGTGCAAGCTGTCTGAGTTCATTCCAAAAAAGAAGTCGGGCTTGATAAACTGAAGGGGCATGGAGACAAGTAACATGCATAGACCGTCCCGAACGATAATCAATAGAAAGGAAGTCAAACAAATGCTAATCTGAATGGTGGAAGGTAATACTAAGATGAGAATGCCAAAAAAGGGCCATACCTCCTGCAAGGCCAAGAGGATCAAGCACAAAAGAAAGCTGGAAGTTAAGACGAGTTTGAAGTCGCTGAAGAACATCGGTCCTGTTCTTAGTCTCCATCAAAAAGATAAGGTCAGGCTCTTCTTTAGCCACTAGGGCCTTAAGGGCACGAACTGTCAGGGCTGAGCCCAAGCCCTAGCAGTTCCAACTTATGAGCTTCATTTGTCGATTGGTGTCTGTTGAGGGCCAGCCACCAAAGCCCGTTGTTGTAATTCATCCACTAACATAACAGGCGTGTCCATCAACTGATGTTTATCCAAATTCTGCACTAAAGAAGACATCTGATAATGAGCATGGCGTTTCTGTTTCTTAGAAATAGTTGCCTTGGTTGATAGCTTGATATGTTTCTTCTTTTTCAGATTGATATCAGCTCCTGATGATGGTATAAGTGGTTGTTTCTATGCACATTCAGATCTGATAGTGTCCTGTGGTACGGGTAAGATGATATTTGCAGTGGACGATGGAGGTATGGTAGGTGGTAGAGTATTAAAAGTTGAAATAGTTGCTGTGTGATGCTGAGAAAATGATCTTTGCTCGGCATACTGAATTGCCTGGAGCTGATTATCCTTCTTTATTAACAAAGATTTATCCTGTGCAATTTCTGAGATGGTTGCAGCTGGTATAGTGGGGATAGTAGGATGCTGCTCTGCTGAGGATGTGCCCTCACAAGGTGGAAGCGCAGGGAGGACAGGAGAAGGAGATGGTGTTTTAGGAACTACCTCGTCATGCTATACCCCAGAAGATTCATAAAAGGTAAACCAATAGGGGCTAGGAATTTTAACCTCTGCTCGCAACCAAGGCCCATATGCCATTTTCTCCTTACCTTCCATTTTTGCTTCTGTAAAGGGAATATCTTTGCAGTAGGTTGCATAGTGGCCAATTTTGCCACAGGAAAAACAGAAATGGGGTAACCGTTCATACCTAAAGTCCAACCAAAGAAGTTTTCCTGCTATGCGTAGTAGTTGTCCTGATTTCAGTGGCTCATTTTAAGGGATCCGGCCATTTTGCATGAAGTGAAAATGGATTTATGCCTCTTTCGTCGAGAGAGCTCTAAAAATGCAAGTCTTGTCTATGTCTTCTTGAATGTTTGAGTTTATTATTTATTACCACGAGACTTAATATCCATCCTTTGACATTAGCGTTCTGGAACTTGAAAAGTAAAAGCATGGACCCCTTCAAGTGTATCTCCTAGATAGATTTTCCAACATTTTCAACTAACGTAAATCACGGATTCCATGTGAGTTCCCGCATGACCAAATGGTCGATGTTCATTTTAAATCATTACTTGATTCGTTGAATAAATTCTACTTTGTTGTTGAAGATTGTTATCATGGATGCTTCTCATTTACGTCTTGGAGGACCGTGATTGCATGATTGGAGGGCAATCTATAATGGCTTCGAAAACACCTATCCATTTGTCAAATGTCTGGTCAAGATCACTCCGGGCCTTTGCAAGATAGAGAGAGTTTATAAACCTACTCAAGCAATAAATAAATACAAAATCAATCTTCTCTCAAAGTCTCACTTTCCTAAAGCAATGGTGGATTCTTGCAATGCGTATACTCTTGTTATGGTGGAAGAAAATAGAGCAAAAGAGGAGACCCCATCTATTTCTCAGCCTTTACTTAATGAGTTTCATGCATTGCATTAATTTTGTGTCCATATCCCAACCAAGGCGACTTATCGAATGAATCCTAAGGATCCAATATCCGAGAGGAAGATCAAATCGAGAGCCTCTGGTCCATTTCGAGTCTTGAAGGGAAATGGTGAAGAATTATCTCAAGAAGAGTATTTTGAGAATTGCTTGGGGATAAGTTCAACTCTGCCCACAGTATTTTAAGAGTCATTTTCTTCTGTATTTTGATGAGGATTTCGAGCTCTAATCTGGTTTCACACTATATGTTTGCAAACTTTCTATGTATCTAGCTAGTTTCTAATGGGGAAAAGAATATTACAAATGTCATAACTTTCATATGTTACTCACTTAAATGCTGTAACTCTTTTTTCCTTGATCATTTGAATATCATAACTTGATCATTTTTCTTCGATCGCTGAAGTGCTATGTAACTTTTCAATTAATAACTTTCTTGACAAAAGTGAGATGTCACATCGAATTTCCGGCACTTGGATGAACATTTTAAAAAGTTGTGGCACTCAAATGATCAATTAAAATTATGGTACTTAAATTAACATTCTTTTATAAGTTATAGCACTCAAAAAATTAGGAAAAAGTTAAGGTTATGAAGTGAGTTTCTTGTGAAAGTTATGACACTTGGGGTTGTTATCTTTTCTAATACATCAAATATTCATGCTATTTGAAGTTTTCTAAAAGAAGTTGTGCTTAGTAAGCGCCGCTCAATTTACCCAAGAATGAGATTTTTGTGTCTTTTCATGAGTATGATCCTATGCATAATATTTTGTTTCTAGAGTCATCTTGAGTCAAAAGGCTTACTTCTTGTTTGAGTTTTGTCTGCGGATTGTTATTGTGTTAGAAAATACAAGAAAATTAAGTCGTACAAAAATTTGTGTACACTTGGAGGGTTGTTCCAAGTTGAGTCTATTTAAATTCATATAAGGTTTCTACGAGGGTTATAGTGCTTTCACTAACGAATTTCATAATTTAACTCCTGGATCATAATTTCATCTGAATTCACCATATCTTTGATGGATACCATTGAATAGTGAGTTACACGTACCATAATATTGTTCAAATTCGCTTAGCACATGAAATGATAAGTTGCGAAGTCGGTCAAGAAAGTAAGTCAAGCTTCCCCAAGTTGAGTTTTACTAAGTCGAGTTCAATCAAAATCGAGTCAATATCTCGCGATTTTGGACCGGGCCTCAATAAACAATCGGCTTGATTCTAACCATGGTACGATGTCACACTGTAAAATTGCAGACCAATGATTCATGTGCTAATAGGCACGTGGTAAAAATGGGTACTAGCACATTATTGCTCTTCATGGCCTTTGGGAAAAAGTAAATAGATTAAAACTCTCTCCTACACTTTCACCAATATTTTTTTCCTTAATAGCCTAAAAAATTCCAGGGAATCTAAAGAAATTGGGGCTTCTTTTTGTTATATATATACAAATTTTGGTCGTGCAATATTCTTAATTATGAAGCAACTCTCAAAGAGAGATACATTTTCTTATGTCCTTTTAGTAAAAATGGTCAACAATGTAATATCTTGAACCAAACTGAGGAATGCAAGAAAAGTATATATAAAAAAAAAAAATCCTAAACTTATTACGTTTGAATAAAGCATGAGCAATTAGATATTGACCACGCTAGAGGCTTCCATGTCGTTAATCATTTTATGCATGTCACATTCAATGAACTTGTCTAGTACAAGTATCCGTGTTCTAACTCGAGCATCACAATATACAATGACTTGTGACTCATCATTCGCTTAAATATCCAATACTTGATGGTGAAGTTAAGAATACACCAATCTCAACAAGATCATTAATATCCACTTAGTAATCCATCAATCAGAACATTTTAAAGATTTGGTTTGATTGTAAACCAATCACACATATTCTTAATGTCTCAAAAATAGATCGGGTCACAACTGATTTTATGGAATCATTTATATATATATATGTATGTATGTATGTATGTATGTATGTATGTATGTATGTATGTATGTATGTATGTATGTATGTATTAATAATTGGACAAATGAATGAAAATGTCGTTGCCATTAATTAAATAATAAGATTGATAGTATAACTGAAATCTCTAACATGTAACTATTACACAATAACTTTAGGGCATACATCCAATAATCTCCCACTTGTACTAAAGCTAACTTGTTTGGTACCTCAAATCCATTTTGTCAATGTGTCTTTCAAAAAAAGATTGAGGCGTGGCCTTGGTAAAGGGATCTACCACATTTTCCACTGAGGTAATTTTTTACAAGGTGATATCACCTCTCCCAATAATTTCTCCGATGAGATGGAAATGTCTTTTAATGTGCTTGGATTTCTGGTGAGACCTTAGTTCCTTAGCTTGAGCTATTGCCCCATTATTGTTACAAAACAATAAAATTGGTTGTTTAGTTGAAGGAATGACTCCAAGTTTAGAAATGAACTTCTTCATCCAAGCAACTTCTTTTGCTACTTTGGAAGCGGCTACGTACTTTGTTTCAATGGTAAAATTAGCAATTATGTTCTTTTTGAAACTTTTCCAACTAACTGTGCCACCATTGAACGTAAAGACAAACACAAATGTAGACTTATAATTATTAGGATCCAATTGAAAATCAAAATCGGTATAAGCTACAATTTTAAACTCTCATTATGCATATATCAATAATAAATTTTTAGTCCTTTGCAAGTACTTAAGAATATTCTTGACTACTATCTAGTGCTCTTCCCCTGGATCATACTGACATATGCTAGTAATGCTTACAACATGCATAATATCATGTCTCGTACATAGCATAACATATATTATGCTTCTAACAGTAGATGCTTAAGGTACCTTCACCATCCTTCGCCATCCGCTCTCTTTCTTCAGGAGTGTTGGGACACATCTCCTAAGAAAGAAGAATTTCATGCCTAAAAGGCAATAATTCTCTATTAGAACATTGCATGTCAAAATGTGTTAACATTTTATCTATGTATGTAGACGGTGAGAGACCAATCAATCGTCTCGATCTATCTCTATAAATATGGGTACCTAAAATATAGGTTACCTCTCCTAAATCTTTCATGAAGAATTTTTGTGACAAGAATAGCTTTATCGATGATATCATCGGTACATCATCCTCAATCAAAAGTATATCATCGATTCACCAAACTAGAAACACAATGGCGCTCCCACTGATCTTAGATACATAAGATTCATCCCGGTTTTTTATGAAGCCAAACGATTTGATTACGTCATCAAAATGGATGTTCTAACTTGAGAAAGCTTATTTGAGTCCATAAATGGATCTCTTAAGCCTACACACCTTTTGACTTTCACTATTGGATTCAAAACCCCATGGTTGTTCCATATAGATGTCCTCCTTGAGAAAGTCATTTAGAAAATCCGTTTTGACATCCATTTGCAATATCTCATAATCAAGGTGTGCAGCTATAACTAACACAATCTGAATGGATTTTAATATGGCTATACGTGAGAGTTTCATCATAATTGATTCATTCTTTTTGACGATATCCTTTCGCCACTAGCTGTTCTTTGTAAGTTTTAACTTGACCATTGACGTTCATTTTCCTCTTGAAGATCCATTTATAGCCAATTAGTATGATACCATCAAGCAAGTCAACCAATGTCCAAACATTGTTGGAATACATTGAATCCATTTTGGATTTCTTGGCTTTTAGCCATTTACCAGAATGGACGTCCGATATTGCCTCCTCATAGGTGTTAGATCACCGGGTTGATCACTATCATTCATAATGAATAGTAGTTCTATATGTTCAACCAAGTGTCTATAATGAGCAAGTGGATGAGACTCTCTTGCATTAGGAGGTTGTGTTATAGAAGCTCTCATTAAATTAGAGATCGATATCTAAACTTGGTTACTTGGAACTTCATTATTTTTTTTCTTGTAAGACTATTTTCCGTCCAGCACTACCTTCCTAGACGAACTGACTTTTATGTCATTGTCACATCGCTTATCATAAGGGATGTGCTCCTCTTGGGTCTTACTCTCAAGAAGGAATTTTGTATCTTTTCATCAAGCATATATATGATTTTCTATGAATTTAGAATAACTCTCAAATTCCTCGTCCGGTTAATGAAATTGGGTCCAGTCAAACAAATTTTGTCAAGTATAGAAGTAAGTGGGTTTGTAGTCACCATTTCTTGTTGTATTTTAAAATAACTCATTATGTAGGTAATCGCCACTATGATTATGCTAGTAATTTCGTGGAGACAATCCTGTGCACGTGGTCAGCAATCGTTGCTAACCATGTAATCCTCTCTTTAAGCCACTCACCCTCTTTGTGCTCTATATATATAATGTCCCGGTGAAGTTGCATTTAACTTCCTCTAGAAGCAAATTTCTAACCTCTTAAAGAAGTTAAATGATTACTTACTCCAAGAGCTTATCTCTAACCTCTCAATGAAGTTAAAATGATTACTTCCTCAGAAGTTGGGTGAGTGAGAGAACAACTCTCGTGAGTGGGTTGTGTCCGTAAGAGAATGAGTGAATTTGTTATGGTATGTGACATCCTTAAGTTCATCACTGAGTTAGTAGTAAAACTTGCACTAACACATTAGTACTCCAAAGAGAATTGATTATCCCAATCAATATCTAAGTCCTACAAGCCATAATTGATCTAACAATATGCCATGGCTAATGCTTCAAGAACATAATAAATTTGTCAACTTTGACTATAATGTAATTCAATTATTCCATCTTACTATGTTCTGCTTGAACAAAAACCATGGAATATTTGTCAAGTCACCAATTTGATCATATGCGGAAACCTAATTGACCTATATTTTATACGAGACATAAATAATTCATTCTCGGTTACAACCTCAGTCGAGAATTTCAATACAGTGTCATAATTAGATCACATAAGACATAATTATTGTACCTTGCATATAACAAAGAGATAGATTCCATGTTACACACATTTAATTTCCTATGTGAACAAACTATGATCATCAGGTATAAAGACAGAAATGAGCTGGCAATAATTGAATTGTTAACATTGTGCCTCATATCGAAGGATTATTTATAGAAGACCAAAGTATGAACAATCAAACATTGACCAAGCTAAAGGCTTCCATGTCACTCATCGCTCCATGCGTGTCACGTTCTATGAACTTGTCTAGTACAAACACCCGTGTTCTAACTCGCGCATCACAATACCCATTGACTTGTGACTCGTCATTCTCTTAAGTATCCAATAGTTGATGGTGAAAATACACCAATCTCAATGGGATCCACTTAATGATCCATCAATTGGGAACAATTTAAAGATTCAATCTGACTATGCGGCCATCACACATATTCTTAACGTTTCAAGAATAGGTCCATAAAATTAATTGATCTTATAAAATTATATATATATATATATATATATATATATATATATATAATAATTGGATAAATAAATGAATACATCTTTGCCATTAATTAAATAATAAGATTGACAGTACAAATGAAATCTCTAATATGTAACTATTGCATGGTGATTTGAGGGTATGCATTCAACAGTCCATTGGGAGGTCACTTTGGTTCCCTAGAGGATACTGTATAAGATAATATAAAACATACAAAAATAAATGGGTTGAGGCATACAAGGTAAGGCAGTTGCCTTTCTTTGTTTTTCCCCTTGTTTTTGGTTGAGGTCGGAGCATAGAAGACTAAACTTAGGTCTTGGGCATCCTTTGACTTCCTAAAATTTCTTCGGTTTCCTTAATCTTTGGTGCTTTGGATATGACCTTAATTCCTTGCCTGGATGATTCCTCTTGAACCGCTTGGTCAATGACTTTCTTTTTGGCGAAAGGATTGTGTGTTTTTATCTTCTTAAAAACAGACTCAATGGCCTTGCGGAAGTGTTCAAAAGTATATAACATCCACCATTGGGTGAATTCATGTGTTGTTCATAGGGGCGTATATAATTCCAAGGTAGAACCTGAAACTAAAGAATTAAACCAGTAAAAATCTAGAAAAAGAAGAATTAATCCAGTTCCAGATTCCGAGATATGCATGATAGATTCGACATTAAAAAAATTAGAGAACTTGTTTTGACATATAGGTTCTAGGTTCTAGGTAGGTGAAACTTGGATCCTGAACTTAGAATAAGTTTTTGTGTTTTCTTGGTTTGTGTTTTCATGTGATCCTTGGGTGTTCCATGGTATCCGATGATGAGTATATAATATGGAAGCATTAATCTAAACTTCTATTTTATGATTGAGACTTTTACTTGTTAGTATTTCATATTCTTTATGTGTCTAAATATAAGTCGTGGTTAATGGATTAACAGCAAGCGATGGTCATTAAATGTAGTAATTTACCGCAATCATTTGATTAATGATATATGTGGGACTTGAGTAGAACTTAGAACCAATCCTGTAACTTGTGATAGGGTAGGTTCCATGTTTCAAGGTATGCAGAGTAGGTTCTAGGCTTATAAAAATAAAGAACATGTTCCAACGGATAGGTTTTGAGTCCTAGATGGAACCTATTCAAAACCTCGAAACCACTCACTCCTAATGGCTCGTGGGTTTGGGTTGAACTCAAAGATAGAATGTCGAGCATGAAGCACTTTGGTGATTTTGAAATAGCATTTGAAGGGATCATTGTCAGTTGACTTGTATTTCTTCTTTTTTTGAAAGGAAATTCTCGTGAATACAAGACCGGCATAGGCACATCGTATGTTAATCCAAATTGCGTAACGCATTTTAGGGAGAATATATTTCAATCCAATTGTAGAATATAACCTTCATTGATAGCCTCAATAGATCAACAGGAGTGAGTACAATGAGCTGAAAATCGGCAAGACTTTTCCCGAGGAATAAAACAAAGAGGTGAAGATGATCCGCAAAGTTAAGAGGGCAGAAATTGAAATCATCCTAAAGAAAAAAACTAGATTGAGTGCTTAAAAGGAGAAATGTTTCTTGAAGTCAATAAGAGAGGACGACTTAATAATCAACAACCAATGGAATTGGGGAAATGAGGTTGGAGATCCAGGATGCAAATGATAACTATTATTTTCCATTATTGGATGAGTTTTGAGCAAAAATACGCGTTTGATAACAACAAAAAATTTCTAATCTCTCTTGGACGGCTGACGGTGGGTGGTGGACAGCAGATGGTGGCCAACGAACGACGGACAGCAGGGTTGAACGGTGGTGGATGGTGATCGACGGTAGTGAGGATGAGCTTTGAGAAAAGTTTTTTTTTTCTCATTTTTATTCTAGAAATAGAAAAGTAGAAATTTTTTTAATTTTGATTTCCATTTTAAACTTATTTCTAAAGTAATAATTTGTTTTAGAAATACAATAATGAAAATGCACTATTAAACGGGTTTCTGTTCCAAATCTATTATGGGAGCAGAAAAATAATTCTAGTTAGAAATAAAATGATTAGCTATGGGCCTCTAGTCTACATTGTATTACGGTAAAGTACGAGTACGAATCTGGTTGGAAAAAAGGAAAGCGAAATACTGAGCGATCCAAGCCCGGAAAAACCAAAAGGGCCAAAGAAAGTATTAGATTCCTCTTGATACATGGAAAAAAGTAGCATGTGTGATACCTCCGAAAAAAAAAACGAAGAAAAGGAAGAAAAATAAGTGGGCCTGAAGCAATCGAGGTACCTTCTGCTGGACTGGAAGCGATACTGAGAAGATCCCTTAAAAGTTAAAACTCTGAGAGAAGAATGGAAAAATGCATATTTGGAGAGCAACCGTAACAAAAAGGCCACATGTTTGACGTCAGTGACTCTAAGAGACATTCGACGGAATCTAATTAGGAAATTTTCATAGCAAAGAGGACTATCATCAATGGACTTAAAGGTGTTAAGGAGGACCAATGTCTTTCACGGGTATACAGAAGGAAGAAAACCAGCAATAACATAAGTCTAGGAGAGTCATCGACATTGGTCCGTAAGGGAAAAAGATGCAGTTAGTTACGGAGACCAAAACTGATCACGGCGACCAAAAGGCCTAAATTCAGATCCTAATCAAAGCAGCGAAATTGGCAACTGCGTCAATATTGGCCTCCTCCCAAGCAGAAGATATTTAATGTTAGGACTTCACCCTAAGATACCCCTCATAAAAGTCGACGTCGAAGGAAGGGAAACCTTTGAATCGTTGAAATTCAACAAACCACACGTATTCTATGATGGATGACTTCTGGAAAGGGAGTTTTTTCCTCTCAAACGGGAAAAGAAACATTGAAGAGACTACGGAATCTTGAAGTCCCGCACGAAACGAGGACCCAGAATTACGTTGTCAGCATAAGCTTCCATGAAATTAAAAGTTCGAGAAGGCAATTCTCACGGCTTTCATTTTCTCGCAGCTTATCAAAACGAGCAAGATAAGCAGCAGACGAATATATGGGAGTTCTGGGAGCCACTGAAGCAGTAGAGTGAGAAGAAGTGAAACCTTGAAATCAACAGAGATCAAAAAAGGATGACTACGGATCTAAGTTGAAGATGAAAGGTATTGCAGAGATAAAAATCAAATCTTGCCAAGCTTTTATACCCTTCGAAAAGAAGTGACGATTTCGATATAATGATCCATAAATCCATGGCTCACATGACGGTGATTCCTGAACCGTCTTGATTGAAGTGACGTGCTGGAACGTTGTAAGGTAAGGGAAAGTAGCCATCAGAGCGCAAAATACGAAGTGTAAAAAGTACAATATGGACGCTATATTATATCTATCCAGAAAATGGGGATTCACACTTCCTTAAATGCTTAAAAGAATTAAAATAAATGTTCGCATAAAAAATTGGCTAGGTCATCGGCATGATACTGATTCAAATAAGCATGTGACTTCGACAAGGTGCATTGATTGATGAGACACATATGTAAACCTCTATTCATGGCCACATCGACTGCAAGAACTCCTGTCGAGGGCCATGCCTTATCAATGACCATTATCTGTCGATTGCTAACAAAAGCGCTTTGTTCAGGAGAAATAATGAGATGGAGCCAAGGTTTGAGTCGATTCGCCATGACTTTTGTGATAATTTTATAGCTGAAGTTGCACAGGCTGATAGGCCTGAATTCTAATATGCTTTCAGGGTTTGCCACCTTGGGGATGAGTGTAATATGGGTTAGGTTTAGTTCTGGATCAAAGGTTCCTTCTCTGAAAAAGGAATTTACAAGTTGAAATATGTCTTCATGAATGATATCCCATTGACTTTGGTAGAATAGGCCACTTAAACCATCCGGTCCTAGGGCTTTAGTTGCCCCCATCTGAAAAACAGCCTGCTGCACTTCTTCCTTTGTGACTGGTCTTATGAGCGCCTCATTCATTTCCTCGGTTACCATGCTGGGACATTGCTCTAAGACTGGCTGATAGTGTCGGTACCCCACAGATTGGTATAGATTCTTATAGTAGGCTGTGATGTGTTGTTTGATAACTCGAGGCTCGCGGCTCCACACATTCTCATCAAGTTTGAGCATGCTGATTTTGTTTCTTTGTCGTCTTTGAATAGTTGTTGCATGGAAGAATTTTGAGTTCCGATCACCCCACTTCAGCCAATTGATTCTGGATCTAATGCCCCAATACATTTCTTCTTTGCGCCATAATGCGCCAATTTTCTCAGTTAAATTATTGTATTCCTCTCCCATATTTGTCTGGTCTGCTCTGTTCATTATCTGGATAAGCTGGTTTCTGAGCTTATCAATCTGTTTGGATGCATTTCTAAAGGATCTTCTGCTCCACTTTCTCAAATCTTGAGTTACTTGCTTTGTTTTCCTTACCAGGTTTTGGTGCTGCCCATGTACTGTCTTCCAAGCTTGATCTACTACAGCTGCACACTCAAGATGATCTACCCAGTAACGTTCAAATCTGAATAATTTCTGTCTTTTCGGTACTACTGAATTTAAACAGAGCATTAGAGGACCATGATCAGAGCTTATTGCTGGATAGACAAAAGCTTCAGCATTTGGAAATAGGATCCGCCATTCTAGGTTGCAAAATACTCGATCAAGTCTTTTCTTGACTAATTCCTCTCCTTCCCTTTTATTAGTCCACGTGAATGCACACCCCTTACTTTCAATGTCTATTAACGAACATGAATCAACAAATTCTCGAAAGGATGTCATTCGGAATCTCTCCACTGATTTTCGACCCACCTTCTCCCAATAGTATAAAACCTCATTGAAATCTCCTATGCATAGCCAAGGTTGTGAAGTGTTTCCATTTCTTTCTCTAAGAAAGTTCCAAAGAGAGACTCTTTCTTGGAAATTTGTTGGCGCGTGCAGCATCGAAATCTTCATTTTAGTTCCATTTTCAGCATCTGTGCATGAGCTACGAGTTAGAAAAAGGTGAAGGAAATTCCAGGCTGTGCTGAAATTGGATATGCAGAAAGCATACGATAGAGTAGAGTGGGACTTTCTATGTGATTGCATGAAGAAGATGGGTTTCGGTGATAGATGGGTGCAGCTGATTAGATTTTGCATCTCCTCAGCCCAATTTCGAATTTTAAGCAATGGTGAAGCAGGGGAAACCTTTAGTCCATCAAGAGGTATACGACAAGGCGATCCGCTCTCACCTTATCTGTTCATACTTTTGGCCAATGTCCTCTCCCACATGGTGAAAAATGCTGTCAATGATGGTAGCCTAAAAGGTATCAAATTAAACCCTCACTGCCCCACTCTTTCCCATTTATTCTTCGCGGATGATGCTACTTTCTTTATGGATGGAACACTTAGAGAAGCTCAGAATCTTGCAAACTTACTGAATTGCTATTGCTTTGCGACGGGCCAGTCAGTTAATCATAACAAATCTGGGGTATTCTTTGGGGAAAGCTATCCACAGGTTTTAAAAAGAAACATAACATCGGAATTGAGGGTTCCTATCTTAGAAAAGACTGGAAAATACTTGGGGATACCATCCGATTGGGGTCCAACAAAAAACAGATGTTCAATTGGATTATAGCACGGTGGATAGAAAATTGGAGGGCTGGAAGGAGCAGTTAATTTCAAAGGCGGGAAAGAAGTACTAATAAAAATGGTTGTTCAGCTCTTCCCCAATATGCCATGAATATATTCAAAATACCCCTATCCATTTGTAGAGCGATTGAAAGGAAAATTTCAGATTTCTGGTGGCGAAAGAATGCAGCACAGAGAGGTGTTCATTGGAAGAGTTGGGATGTCTTAAAGAGGAGAAAGGACCAGGGTGGCTTGGGATTTAGAGATTTAATGGAACTAAACAGGGCAATGCTGGGAAAACAAGCCTGGAGACTCCATCAAACTCCAGAAGCCTTATGGAGCAGAATGTTTAAAGGACTCTACTTCCCTAATGGTAGCCTATGGACTGCTACAAAGGGTGCCAGACCATCATGGGGTTGGCAAAGCCTTCTACTTGGCCGCGATGCTCTTGAACCTGATTTGAAATGGGAGATTGGGGATGGCAAATCTATAAACTTAAGAGAAGATCGTTGGCTCATTTTAGGCAAAATTGGAGGACCGGCGAATCAAAACGACCCAAAGTTAGTTGCAGATATTATCGAGCCACACTTGCGCACATGGAAAAATCAACTCATCAATGAGCTTTTTGACAGCAACATTTCAGAGGAGATCCAGCAAACGACACTTAGCATAAACACCAGACCTGACCACTTAATATGGATAGGGCATCACTCGGGGAACTACAAAATCAAACATGGATACCACAGACTACGAGCAGCAACCATAACAAACACAGAGAATCAGGCATCATCTTCTTTTCAAGTTCCCAACAGACTATGGAAGGAAATATGGCACATACATACTAATCCCGTAATCGTGCACTTCATGTGGAGCTTATGTACGAAGGTCTTCCTACGAGACTCAACTCCTTTGTCTGGAGGAAAATCTTACGAGCCAACTTGCCCTTTCATTGCGAGCATCCGGAGTCCTCCGAGCACCTATTTATCCTGTGCCAGTGGACAAACGCAATATGGCTGAACTTTAGTGACCAAATCAGCACATCCCCGACATCAGTTACAAGAATAGATCAGTGGGTATGTAACTACCTCTTCTCCGGCATCTCAGCAAGTCAAAAGGCGACCTTCGCGACCATTTTGTGGTACATATGGAAAGCACGAAACAGCTTGATCTTTCAAGGAAGGAAAACAGAACAAAACAAGATAATCAGTGAAGCTCGCCTAACTCAGCAACTTTTCGAGAAGTGGCAACCACAAAAGACAGTGCTTACCTCGGAAAGACACTCGTGGGTACCTCCAGATCCGGGCGCGTGGAAGATCAACGTGGATTGCTCATGGCAGGAGAGCCGATCAGAGGGATCCATCGCCGGTCTTTGTAGAGGAGCTGATGGGGTGTGCACTGTTGGTTTTGTGCAGAAAATCCGAGCTCAATCGGCTCACATGGCCGAAACCCTAGCTATCCGGCATTCGCTCGAGTGGTTGAAGGAGAAGAGAGCTGTTCTGACAAAATCACTTTCACCCGCACGAACTGAAGCCATCTTCTACGTATCTAGCGACTGCTCCTTGGCTGTTCAGTCGGTTCTGGGCTGCACAGAAACTCCATGGGCCTCGCGGCCCTTTGTACTGGACTGCCGACAATTGCTGGGCCAGATGAAGGATGTTTGCTTGCAATTTGAACCGCGCGAGTCCAACCGAGCCGCGGACTGGGTCGCAAAATCACACAGCTCCGGTTCCTTGCCGGGTAATTGGGTTACTAATCCCCCACATGAACTCTTTCTTATCTTATGTGTTGATTTTCCTACTATTTGTAATCCACCGACTTAGTATCAATCAAAGCGTTTTCACTTCGACCAAAAAAAAAAAAAAAAATCAATGACCATTTGATTGCCAATTAGCAAAATATGTTGGGGAAGTTACTCATGGAAAAGTGTAGATGAACATTCAATGGAAGAGCCAGTTGAAAGTTAACTGCTTGAAGAGTAAGGTTAGTGTGAAATCTTGGTGCGATAATACTCAAAAACTGTCGTGGATAAGACAATGAAGCACAATGCATTGTGAGGAGAGAGCGAAATAGATAAGGCAACCATTCAGATGAAACTCGAGGTGGCGACGAGCAGAAGAGGAGAATGCGATTTTAAAGAATAACCACCCAGGGATGAGAACTTGTGATGGAATGTGATGGGGCCAAAATTTCTAGCATAAAACCACACTCCATGTTTTTAGAATTCAATTTCGAATTACAACAGCCCTAAAAACTAGGTCTAAGGATGAGGCTTTCCAAAGCCCAACAATATATTCCTCTCACATCAGGCTTAGGTTGAAGCATCAACAATTCTCTCCTAGTGACTATTAGGTCTAGACTTACCTGGGCTTTGATACTAATGTTTTATAGTTTTGGGTTTCTTTCATCTCAAAAACTAGCTTAAAGGGTGATTTTTTCTCTCATGTTTATGAACTGACTACCTACTTAAATCCCAATAAAAGCATACATTTTTTGAAACATTTTGAACAGCCAGCAAAGTGACACATTCTAGATCTCGAGATTTGATTTGGGCATTTCAACGGCCTAATGAAGTGTGTTTTTTGACTTGTCAAATGGGCATCATATTGATGTACTTTTGAATTTAAGATATAAAATGGACATTATGACATCTTAATATGCAATTCTATTCCAAATCCAAAGAGAGGGGGTCGAGAGCTTACCTCTTGACAAGCGAGCCGACGAACCCTACAAAGAAGGTAGGAAAAACACGCGGAAAGAGAAAAATAAGAACGATTTAAAAAGGAGAGACAAACACGCGGAAGGAGGTGGCACTGGCGCCTATGTAGGCAAGCAGGTATGCCTCAAGTCGAGGCATGGCTGCCTGCCTCGACTGGAGGCATCTACCTCTTGAGTTGGGGCTTGCGTAACTCAG
This sequence comes from Eucalyptus pumila, assembly GCA_016097595.1. Lineage (NCBI taxonomy): Eukaryota > Viridiplantae > Streptophyta > Magnoliopsida > Myrtales > Myrtaceae > Eucalyptus > Eucalyptus pumila. Next base: position 31,000,913 of record CM027853.1, read on the forward strand.
GTCTAGTGTTGCGTCTTCCAAGTCTCGTAACTTTCATGTTTGATTTGCGTGATCTTTGTGCTATTGAGCTTTCGAATGAGTCCAATATGCTAGGGTAAATCGCAAAATCATGAATCCGAGATTTTGGCCTATATCGTCACCGAAGCTCCGGTGTATGAAAGTATGCTTCAGCGGCTTAACATTTTCAGAAATGTTTAGTTACCGTTCTTATAGATTTGGAAAGTTTCATTCGATTTTGAGACCTCCAGATATGGTTTTGAGCTATCTAATCAAAGATCTAAGGATACAAATTTCATTATATGTAGATTTCACAACTCAAAACTTTTCAGGTATTGAGAAAGAAGTAAAAGAATTAGCCTTAGATCATTTACATTCTGAAGATCAAAGATAGTATAGACTTCAAAATTGATGTAATTTGTTGAGGTATTGAAGGATTTTCAGCTTAGTAACCAAAGGTAGCTCATTTGAATTTGACCAACGATAAAAGTTAAAAAAAAAAATCCAAAATATATTGTATTGATATCAATTCATTTCTAAATATTTTTAGTTTAACCAATTTAGTCTATTCGACTAATTTTGGCCGGTTGATACGGGCGTAAGTGTCAACTAGTGTTGGTCATAAGTGGTAATTTTTAAATAATTTTTAAATAATTCTTTTGAATTTTTTAATTAATTTTTTACTTTTTCTTTTTTTCCCTTTTCATTTTTATTTATTTATTTTTATCTTCTTCTTCCTCGGGTTTCTTTCCTCATAGTGACCAACAAGGCTTAGACGAAGCTCGTTGGCCATTGAATGAGGCTTGAGGGCCAGGCCTGGGCAAGGCTAGGTATGGGCGAGGCTATGGCAACCTTCGCCTGAGCCTTAGCGAACACCGCAATGGCCTCACTAGTTATGGGCAAGGCCGCCTTTGCCTACAACAAGGCCATGGTGAGGTTGGCCTAACCTAGATCTAGGCAAACGCGAGGCTAGCCTCACCCGCGGCCCTAGCAAGCTAGGTGAGGGCTGCGACCCTCGCTGGGCACTACGTGGAGAAGAAGCCCAAGGAAGAAAAAAAAGAAAAAGAAAAAAATAATAAAAAATTCAAAAAAATTCAAAAAAAATAAAACAATTATTTAAAAATTGTGATGTTAGCATTAGTCAGATAGCTGGTGTTTACATCAGCACTGGCCTATCAAAATTGGCTGGCTGGACTTTATTGGTGCTAATGTGAAAACATTTAAAACTAAATTAGTCCAATTGAAATATTTAGAACTAAATTGATATCATTACAATAAGTTTATGACTTTTTTGGCATTTCTCTCTTTGACAAATTGTATGCAAACTTCAAAAAAAAGTGCTACATGTACATGCTAAATGTTTGGATTTGACTAGGAGACTTGCAAGATATTTCATGAATCTCCTTGAGTCTCGATGCCTAGACCCTTGGATTATAAAAAGAAAGAGAGAAAAAAAAAAAAAACAAGGTGAGATTTTGGACAGAAAAAAAAGGAAGGGAAAAGTACATTATCAGTGCTATAAGTTGTGTACGGTACTTACTTTGGTGCCAAAAGTTTCCGTCAAATCACTTAAATGCCAAAAAATTTGAAAAACGATCATTTCAATGCCAACGCTGATCTGGTTAGCCGAAAATCCGACGTGGCAGTTTTTTATTAATTTTTGACGCTGATGTGGCTCGTTGGAGAGTACAGTTAGCATGTAAACCACCAAACGACATCGTTTGCCATCTTAAACCCCAAGTCGAAACCCTAAAATCCCCAAATCGAGAGAGAGAGAGAGAGAGAGAGAGAGAGAGAGAAGCCATGGCGGTGTCGTCTTCTTCCCCGAAGAACAACACCAACACCAACCACTCTTTGAGCAGAGCCCGATCCACCATCTCCATATGCGCCCTCCTTGTTTCGCTCGCACTCCTCGTCTTCTCTCTCTTTGCACTCTTAACCCCCCTTCTTCCTCCTCCTCCTCCGCCCTCTCCTCCTATTTTCCCATCACTTCTTGGCTGAGCGACGATGGCTGAGCGACAGTGGCCGAGCACGGTGGCTAAGCGATGATGGTAGAGCACGGTGGCCAAGCGATGGTGGCCAAGCATGGTGGCCGAGCAAGCTAGGTCAGCGAGGATGAACAAAAAAAAACCCTAATTTCAATCCCAAATTAGCTATGCAGCATCGTTTTTCCTAAGCCATTCACATATGATGGCAAAATGATGTCGTTTTCTTAAGTAGGACGGAAAACGGCGTCGTTTAAAGGGTTTATCAATTTTTTTTTTAAATATAAAAGCTACGTAATCATTGTGGCCGGAATTTCTCACCGGTAGCACCAAAGTGATCGTTTTTCCTCTAATTTGGAACTTAAGTGATCCGATAGAATCTTTTGGCATCGAAATGAGCGCTGTACACAATATATGGCACTGATAGTGTACTTCTCCTGAAAAAAAACTAAGGTGAGATTTTGGACAGTTTGGTGCTCCATGATGGGTGATAATTAATGAATATGGTCTACGAGTATGTAGTGATATTGTGGTTCAGATTAGAACAAATCGTGAATTAAAGAAAGAAAATTTGTCGTTAGGAAAGTCTCTACTTGATCAACACGTCTATGACGTGTTAATTAGGATAATCTAAAAAAATGGTGGACGGATAGGGGAGCGAAGTTTTTAAAATTAGATTAGGTACTAAGAAAAATTGAACATCATGAGACATTGCCACCAAATTCTACAACCACCCATTAAGAAGTTGGTCGCGGTTGAAGTCGACATCTTCAATATCAGTTATAACGCACAATTACCTTTTCTTGACCTCAGAAGGCACATTTGATCGACAAAGATGGCTGTTTTCCAGAAAGAAACTATTAATGCAATTTTGAATTAGACATCTTGAACTTGAATAAAAAATTGTTTCATTTTAAACTTAAACTATCCAAGACCCGATAGACACGTATACAACAAGGGATACACATTATTAGGTGAAAGGAAGTGAGACAAATCAAACTAGAGAAAAGAGCAATGCTAGAACTTATCATGATTTTTCTACAAAGTCAATTTATTAAGCGATATGTTGGATTGCTATTGGTTTTTGAATTTGCCCCCTTTGTTTAAAGGATCACTAACAATCTGGCACACCACGGAGTGAATTATAATATTCTTGCACCAAATTAATAAATCTAGCAATCTCGTACTTTTTATACCACATTGAAATTTAGGGGAATCCATTCTTCTAGAGGCTAAGCTATTCAAAGAAATCTGATTCGGAAAGCTACACCAACCAACACGTCACGAATCTAGAGAAACTTTAAAAATAGCATGATGCCAATACAATTAATTTTGGATTGGCACGACTGGCGTGTTTGACCTTTCTTCGAAAGAAATCTAATTGTTTTGTCATGTCGGTTGCCACTTAGGTTATCCACAAATTTTCCTGACCATGTACAAATTTAACAAATGATGTTTGAAATCGAGTGCCACTTACCATAGTAATTTTTATAAAAAATAAGTATTTTAAAATAGGGAGGCAAATGGGGGTTTGAAAGGATTTGAACCTAAATTCTCCTGCTCCCTTGAATAATATATGAAATATGTGAGACCACTGCCAATTATTTCAAAAGTTTAAACTATAAAATAAATGTGTAATTTATTATATAAATATTCTAATGCTGAGTTTGTTTGACCAAAAAACCAAGATATGGCCAAGCAATATGACTCCCCAAGCACCCTTTAAATTGGGTTGAAAATAATACAGAGTCATATTATCCCATTTTTGAGAGACACGGATGGAGTGAAGTTGCATGGAACTTGGGCAAGTCCATACAGCACCAGAGTCAAATGGGCATTAAAGCTGAAGGGCATACCATTTCAATACATTGAGGAAGACCTCTACAACAAAAGGGCCTTGCTTTTGCGATACAGCCCAATGCACAAAAAGATTCCCGTGCTCGTCCATGGCCAGCGACCCGTTTGCGAGTCCGTGGTCATCATTGAGTACCTTGATGAAATGTGGCCCCAATACCCTCTGTTGCCCATTGATCCCTACCAGCGATCCGTGGCACGTTTCTGGGTCAAGTTCATCGAGGACAAAGTTGGTAAATCTAAGATTCTCTATTTTGGTAATTCATCTTTAACAAAAGTCAGTCATTCATTTCATGAGTTCCACGGGTTTCAATACCCAATTGAAACTTGCTATGAGACAAGTTGCATCTTATTGATGTTTCGAGTGCACGTGATGAAGGGTCCTAATATTTGGATGGTGTATAGGACACTCAGCGAAGTGCAAGAGAAGACCATGAGCGATAGCTTGGAGATGTTGTCAATCCAAGGGAAAGAAATTCTTTGGAGGGGACAACATTAACATCGTGGACATTGCATTTGGTGGGTTGGCACATTGGATGGGAGTCGTGGAAGAGGTATCAGGAAGGACGATGTTCGATGCCGAGAAGTTCCCTCGCTTGCACGCTTGGATGGGCAACTTCAAGAGCTTGCCCTTGATCGCCGAAAACTTGCCTGATCAAGGGAATTTGTGCCAGTACCTCGCCCGCCAAAGAGAGAAATTGTTTTCATCGTCTACACAGAAATGATGCACGGACGTCGCTTCTTTTTTCGTGAGCCTCCATGATTGACGCGGTGATCTAGGATTCTATATGAAAGTACCGACCATCATTTGCATTTTTGTTGCCGTTTCTTTGTAGTGAGAGGGAAGCGTGTACTGTGGTCTAAAGTTTCAAGCTGAAGCTTCTAATTAGCATATGCAGTAAAGTAAAATGTATCTCTAGGCATCAGAATCTTGTCTCCTGAGGCTGGCATTGTCTTAGTTTGATGAAGTCCTTCTATATTTAGTCGTGATTATGGTAATATGACACTAATACGGAGAATACTAATGCTTCAATGTTTTGTGCTATGTTCCTAACCTATAAATTATTTCATTTTTCTTCCTTTTCGTTTTATCTGATGAATATTGTATTGTAAAGCGAGATAATTGAGTATACTTTCTTGTCACAAGTGTAAAGCCTGATGTTGTATTTACAAAATAAAATGGATAGACTGAATCTTTGGATTTTTTTTACATACATGGTCAGTAAAGACGATAAAATTAAGCAGTGAACTTGGAGGGAAGAGAATAAATTTCAAAAGGAGAAGTAGGCAAATGTCATGTGCCAAATGTTTTCTTGCTGAGGACAAGCCCATGCAATGTTTAATCAGCTTGAACATCAGGCCGCCTTCCCCTGGTAGATCATTCCCAAAACAGTATTGTGAATCACACTCCTAAGCTCAATTTAACTCAAGCATCCAGTCTCCTGACTGAGACATAAAGGTCACTTTAGCACAACTACTGGTTTTGGCTTGTCATGACCATTATCTAAAAAGCAATATTTAACTCTCGACCAGTTTATGCCTAAGAGGTCGACGTTGCCAAATATTAGTTGTGTCAACACTTATGCATCTCTCATTCTTCATCTGATGCCACAAAGCCCCATTTTTCAGCTTGGTATGTGAGCCACGACATTCTCTCCCATCCAATTTCAACATCACCCTCGTTGGAGCTATTCTATCAGCATCCTTCAATCATCACTGTCCCTTCCTTGAGACCATGAAAAATAAATGCTTCTCCCAACAGATCAGGCTACTCTAGTCCAACGGTTACTTCCCCCAGTGCAAGTTATTAGCAAATGTGGTGTCCTGAGCCAACTGTGCTCCTTCAGCAGAACTTTCCTTCACTTACTAGCTCATCCTGATCTTAGCAAACCAATTAAGATCTTGTTAGAAACATGACAACAGATTTGTTTTTAATATCTGCCCATACGATTTGGGAAACCTTGCTCTAATACCATTTGTCAAGGCTGAAAATTTCCTGGCAAATACAACATCAGGCTTTAGTCAACAGATACTGTCTTACTGGGCAAGAACGAAGTTTTGAACCAAACTTCCCTATTATTTCATGAAATTCCTCAACGTTTTGCCCAAGCAATTTGACTCAACTTAGAGTAAATAAATAACCGTGCATTATGCCAACATGGTGCAACGATCTGTCTTCAGACTCTCAAGGCATGGAAGATCTGAAGCTTCATGGCACATGGACAAGCCCGTACAGTCAATATGTGTTATGGGCTCTGAAGCTCGAGGGAATTCCATTCGAGTACATGGAGGAGCATCTCTCCAACAAGAGTGACTTGCTGTTGCAGTACAATCCGGTGCACAATAAGATTCCTGTGCTTGTCAATGGTGGAAGACCCATTTGTGAGTCCACGGTTATCATCGAATTCCTTGAAGAGAAGTGACCACAACATCCTCCAATGCCAAGTCACACTCATGGGAGAGCCATGGCATGGTTCTGTGCCAAATTAGCCCAAGAAAAGGTCTCTCTCCCTCTTCCCTTGTGCACATATGCGTACAATATTTGGTGATGAAGTAGGTTCATAAAACTTATGTACCTAAAAGTTAAAGACAAGTGGCAGATGAAATCGAGGGGGACAGTGATGTACAAGTGTCAATGTTGCGAAGTGCAAAAAGAAATGGTAAAACAAACAGACATTGTGTTGGTTATGTTAGCAATTGGATAGATCAGAAATTAAACAGGCTTATCCATGAGGGCGTTCTAAGTGTTTTTCCTTGTGGAGTTATATTATTACGTTTTGAATTTAGTTAGCAAGCAATTCCGTGTTACTGCATTAAGTGGACATTAACGTCCCGGCAGTTTGGATAGACTTGATCCCTTTGTAATAACATTTCGTGAAGACTTATGCTTTAACATGCCTATGGCAGGTTCTTGGGTGGTCAAACATTACCTGTCGCGGCAAAAGTATCACGTCGTCTTTCTCCTTCATCTAAAAACAAATCAGAAACACCGCATGACTTGCGAAGTAAGATTGGTCTCATATGATTTTGATTATGGAGACTTAAGATGTTTGCTTTCAAGGAGTGGATACGATCACCTGGAGTAAAATCTGTTCCAGGGGAAGCTTTTTTGAGTTTTAAGTGAAACAAAAGAATAGCTCGTGGCTGGAAAATCTAACTTGGGCCAACAAATTCCTATCCGGCAATGAGTTCCATCAGAGTATTGCTTGGTTCGCCTTTGGGGCCCTGTGTCACCTAATATGGAAGACGAGGAACAACATTTTCTTCTGGGACTAGATCCTGTTTGTGCCTGCTTTGAAGAAGCATCTCATCAAAGCTATGAAGGACAAGGCTGCGTCGTTCAGCCTCGTTGCGGACACGCCAAGGAACAGGAGGATTCAAAGAAGTTGGGGGCTCGATCCCTCTATCTTCTCTTCCAAGGTGTCACATCTTTCCTTGTAAAGTTTGATTGAGGGTTGCCTCCTTTTGGTTCCCCCCTTCCCTTTTTACTCTCAGCATCCTTTCACTCTTTCTGACTTGTTTGTCTCCAAGAGTGCAAGCTTTTTGGTGCAGAGATTTCTTTCTTGTAAAGTTCCGTTTGGTTAAAAGTTAATACTAATCTTACCTTACCAATAAAAAGAAAAAAAGAAAAAGAAAGAATGACCAGAGTCCAATATTCTGTCCAAAAAGAACTTCTCTCCTTCTCCAGTTCCCTTTCTTTCCCTGGTCAGTGACCATTGAATTTTATATTCAATATTTTTACTTTGGTCAAAGACCTAACCTTTCACTGTTGTATTGAACCACGGGTGAAGAACAGGAGAAGATCCACAAAAATATAATGGAAATGTTGACAATGATTGAAGATTATTGCGGACATTGCCTTTGGTAGCGTTGCTCACTGGATGAGCTTCATAGAGGAGGTATTGGGATTGAAGCTATTTAATGCAGAAAAGTTCAGGCGCTTGCAATGTTGGATGGAGAATTTCAAGAAAGTGCCAATGATACGTGAGAACTTACCTGATCATGAAAAGCTTTTGGCATGCCTGAAGCGTTGAAGGGAGTGATTATTCGGAAGTCCATGAAGATCTTGTTTGAATTCAACTCTATCCTTTTCCTCCATTTACTATTAGTATTTCTTTTTTTGTGAAAAATGAATTGTATTTCATAACAAGTCCAAGTGCTACTTTTATGGCGAAAAAGAGTTGGGACTTTTTCTGCTATCATATCTTCAATTCCTACCTTAACGTATGTTGTGTCGTGAGGCCCCAAATGGGGTCTAGTGTCTTAGTGGCCACCCTTCCAACATAAAAGGGGAAGGTGGTGGGTTCGAATCCCCATCTTCTTAGGGAAGGCTAAGGTGGGGACGAATTAGTTTTAAGTGTGGGTTTTAACTCCCACGCCCTGCGAGTAGGCAGGACAAAAGTCTGAGAATGAGAGTTAGAATAGGAGTAGTGAAGTAGGACCAACAAAAAAAAAAAAAAAATTATACGCTTAATTTACTTCTGTTCTTTTTCAAAAGAATTCATCCGGTATACACCCAATTGGCAACGTAGGCTCATTACCTGTAGAATTTAAGGATCAAACGCATTTTGCTACTAATGGCAGAAATTCCATGTTTTTCTCTTTATTCTAAATCATCTGTTGCTCGTGACCACACCTCAGTCTATGGATTCATCTGGGACGAGTGGGGTAAGGTGATTCATGAATCCATTGCCTTCACTCAGGTTGATTTGTCCAAGTGACGGTTCTCAGTCACACACCTAAAATTCCTAGGAAAATGAATTTTCCAAGAATATGGCAAACTTCTCAAGAAAAACAGAAATCTTCGGGATCTCATGGATTAAGGAAAAAAAATCTCTGAAAGTGTTAACCTATGTCAAAGTTCTCTAGAGTCAGGGGGAGGTTAGTTTGCTAGAGCAGCCAAAGACTATTTATCTTGAGAGAACTCTCCAAGCAGCATGTTTGCCGAGGGGATGAATAAATTTAGTCAGAGCAACGAGGATGGAAGAGCTAAATGGAGAGGATGGCATTCGTGATGCTTTGAACTGGATTCATCCATATTCTGGGCAAACAATTGATAAGGTTAGATCCATTTACTTTCCTTAATTTTGCCAAAGCTAACATTGCATAGAGTTTGTTTTCCTCAGCGATGCAAAAATTGGTGTAACTTTTGAGACACTCTCTATCTCTGGTTCGTCTATCGTGCCACCTTTTTAGTATTCTTCCTGGTTTACCATATCCCACTAGGTCTTAATTTTCGTCAGGAGCATGTGTATCTTTTACTTATTTGTAAACAGCGGCAGTCTATATATGTAGCAGGAATCGAACCACTTTCTGGGTTGGTGCCCAGCCATTTTGGGCAATATACTTGGCATTTTGAAGAAACATCCTAAAAGTAGGACCACAAATAATATCTGAAAGTTGCAGTTATGAAGAATCTACAAGAAAATTCGTTAGTAATCTTTCCAGCATTTTCGTTCCTCACAGTTGCATATGTTCAACAAGGAAATGGGCAGAATTGATTGGTGAGGCTAAAAATTTTATTTCCTGTTTGTTTTAAGCTGCAACTTCAGCCAAGACTTTTCTTGTCGAAATTATCCTTCTCATGTGATTTTCTTCTCCAGAGTCATGATCTCTTCAGTGGGTCCTTAAAGCAACAGCCTTTTCAAAGATGCTTGTGATGGCTTTTCTCTTTGGCTTGTCCAATGTAGTTGCCAAATTGGACCGGAGTTATTATTTGTCAAAAGACGGGTTGTCAACTTTAGAAAATAATTTGCATGGTTGCTTTCATCTCCTCCCTGTGATCGGAGTGTGATTGGGACAATTTATGTGTGCTACAAGGCAGAGAACCATATCCATATATCCCTGGTTCCACCAATCTTCTCAACTGGACATAAAGCGAGCACTTTTCGCACCCTCTATTGATTAGGCTTCTCTTAACTTTATCTTTCGTCTTTGGCAATGGAAGAAGTGAAGTTGCACGGTTTCTGGGCAAGTCCGTACAGTCACAGAGTGATATGGGCTCTGAAACTGAAAGGCGTGGAAAATGAGTACATTGAAGAAGATCTCTCCAACAAGAGCCAATTGCTTTTGCAGTACAACCCGGTTCACAAAAAGATTCCAGTCCTCGTTCATCGTGGAAAACCGATCATCGAGTCCCTTGTTATTCTGGAGTATATTGAAGAAACATGGCCTGAGCCTCCGTTGCTGCCTAAAGATGCTCACGAGAGAGCCTCATCTCGGTTTTGGATAAACTTTATGGCGGAAAAGGTTAGTACACAACTTTTGCATCTTCAGCAGTAGATCTACAAGGAATTGATTAGAAGAAGAAACCTAGTCAACCATTATCATTGCAGATATTGCATTGATTTTGTGTTTCATGCTATAACCAAAAATCTGTCGTTTTTCAAGTTAATGTAGTTATATCTTTAATCATAGATGTCCCCAAGCATACTTAATCCAAGTGGTCTGCTGCCCAAGCAAAAATTTTTATTGCTCTGGTTCGTTTCCTTTTTGTGTGGAAAATTGTTGAATTTTCTTCTTGTGGCCTTCCGATTTCAACACTGTTCTCCTTTTTCTCTGGGAAACTTCTACTCTATTTAACCTGTGACTATCCAAGAACTTCATCTTCTCGCACAATCTGATCGGCAAAAACTGATTCCAACTTTAATTACTCTACCCAAATGTTAGTCCACTTAATCAAGATGCCAAATATCTGCATAATTGCAATGATCCTGTGAGAATAGCTAACATCAGATATTTTCTTTTCCTTTTTTGTTTTTGTTTTTGTTTTTCATTCTTGTAGGGTCTTACCTTTTTCAAGTTCTTCATGATGTCCCGAGGAGAAGAGAGAGAGAAGGGAACTGAGGAAGTACTTGAAGTCTTGAGGACTTTAGAACATGAAGCTCTCGCGGACAAGAAGTTCTTCGGAGGAGACAGCATAGGACTGGCAGATATCACATTTGGATGGTTGGCTTATTGGTTTGAATGTATGGAAGCAGTCGGCGATGTGAAATTGCTAAGTCCCACCACTTTCCCTCGTTTGCATTTATGGGTTGAGAATTGGAAGGAGGTTGATGTGGTCAAAGAAAACCATCCTGACTCTGAGAAATTGTTGGGCCATTTTAGAAGGCTCAGGGAGAGGTTCACTTCTCCAAGCCAAAAAGAGAATAAAATAAAGTCATGGTAGTATAATGATGTTGGGAGAAGAGATTGAACCAATGTGGAAACTACTTGTTTGGTCGTGTGAGATCCTCTCGTTTGATAAGTAATGGCAGATTTTTCCCACTGTTTGGCTCAGTATTTAACCTGTTATTATCTTTCTCTTGATTTCTATCCTTCGAAAGGGATTTTTCCTGTAAAAACAGATTACTATCAGCGAGTCGATTCTTGAAAATTAGGAAATCTTTACAGCATAAAATGCAACACCATTCCATATTTGCTCAAGGCGGTTTTTTTTTTTTCCACATGAACGCTGAATATTAGGAGAGAACAAGAAATACAGAGGAAGTAGAATGAGGCATCTTAGACGAGGGAAGCTTGTGTATTGGTGCTCAGAAAGAAAATTAGCATGTGTATCTGTCTTCATAGTCTGAAAACCGCCAAAAAAAAGATGTAGTTCTGGAAATGCTTATATGCACATCAAACTCAGCATGTAAGATACAAAAGTTTCCAATTATTTACTAGACAAGGATCACATTTTCTTCTTGCTGTCTTCAGAGATTTCATCCTTACCCTCCTTTATCTTAATTAGGATTACAAAACCAAATCTGTAGCCATACTTTGGTAATACCAAAAACAAATCAGTAGACCCAGAAGCACCTGCCTCAGGTACAAGTCTCTACAGCTTTATTAATATCGATCGTCTTACTTTTATCTGATCAGATTTTTGCTAATGCCAATTTGCTGGAAGCATTCCTACTTCTCAAAGTATTCTCAGAATACACGAAGAAACATTGGCAGAGAGTACTGCTAAATGAGCATGCAATTAGTGAGATTTTCTTGTGATAGTTTTCGTTTAGAGTACCAAAGCCGCTTGCACGCACTCATTAAGAGACACCCTCTTAAAATTTCAACTGAACCTGCATACAGCATAAGAATGCGACAGCCTAGGAACAAAAAACCATGAGAGCATCCCTATGGTATTGACTCACAGATAGGACTATTCAGAATTTAGTCTTGACCTTGTTCATCAAGTATCATCTTTTCTTGTGAGCAGCTAGCTCGAAGGATGGTTCTAACTGATCCGTGCCTCGGGGATTATATATTTTCGTACCTCAACATTCCTCAGGTTCAGAAAACACTCCACACCAATATGACGAAGCTGCCATCGGTTTGGAAATTCTGTTCAGGGTCTTTCTGCCCACCTCTGCCGTATTACCTTCCTGATTCAGTCGGAACCACACATTCTGTTTCTAAATGTTGTTTCATGTGGAAGGTGGCAGGCCTCTTTCTTATCATGACGTCGATATAATCATCAACATCACACCTCTTTTATCGGCCTTAATCAAGAAGCATCTGCGAGTCCTCCGCCGTTCACCGCCGCCGCGCGCTGTCACCGTTGCCGCCCGTCCGCGTGCGAAGCCTCGCATGTGCGCTTGTCGCACCTCCGTCATGCCACCTTCCCTTCGTCCGCTGCTGGTCGTCGTCCGCCGGAGCCTCCATCGCCGCCATTTGGTCACCGGAGCAGCCGAAGCCGCCGAAGCCAGCCCGTCGCCGCTTCTCCTTCGCCCACGCACTTGCGCTCGCGCCGCTGCTCTTCCTTCGTTCGCCGTTGTCCTCGCTCGTCTTCACGTTTGGGAGGCTGTTCGACCAGCCTAGGCCGCAGATCAGCCGCCGTGAGCCACCGTACGCCCCCGCCTCAGCTCGCCGAAAGTCCCTCGGCCCATCTCTGCCCTTGTGCGCCTCAACCGGCGTCGGATCCGCCCCCAACCAGCAGCCATTGGTGAGCAGAAAAATGGGTATTGCAGCCCGCTCATGGCTCGTTTTGGCTGCCTTCCCAAGCCCAGATGCTCGGCCTGCCTTGAGAAAAGTCGATCCTCACGTCGTCCCCATCATTTTGGTCCTCTCGACTCGCTAATCTAGTGAGTTTAACTCACTGAACCTCGATTAGAGGGTTAATTATGCTTTAGGTGTGCTTAGCTTAAATTAATTAAGCTTACGTGGTTAGTTTAGTTTATTTAATTGTGAATTAGATTAAGAGGTTGGATTAACTTAAAGTATGTTTAGTTAAGGTTAAATTGATGTTTATATTAGTATAATGGTGATTTGACATAAATGAATTACTTTTGGGATTAAATAAATATTTCGAAATTGTTTAATAATTTAATAATATTTTATATTTCGAAATTATTAAAATATCATTATCTAATTATTTTCGGAATAAATTTAATTATTTATTAAATTCCGAAAATTTTGTTGGGACCCTAAATTCTCGGAATTTCGTGCCGGTCGCTGTTGTGTAGTTAGATTTTGAAATTGATGATTGAATATTATAAATTGAGTGTGAATCGTGAAAGATGTGAATATTATTATTTAATTGATTTTCGGAATAAATTTAATTATTTAATAAATTCTGAAAATTATTTTGGAATTTTATTTTCTCAGAATTTCGTGTTGATCGCTGCTGTGCATTTAGAATTTGAAGTTGATGAACGGATGTGGCAAATCGAGTGTTGATTGTGATAAAAATAGATTTTATTCATTAAAAATCCAAGTGTCGGGTTTTGATACAAAAATTAGATTTTAATAATTATATTAAATAGTGGGGTTTGAAAAAGTGAGATATTTGGCTTTTGATTTGAAATTAGCGTGTCCCCACACACGTGAGTAATTTTTGGAATATTTTTAATATGAAGAAAAATGGCCGGGATCACTATTTTAAGTGGAAGTATTGAGTGAAATGCAAAGTATCCTGGGGCCAAGTATGCTTTGGCTGTGTGATAATTAAGACGAGATCGTTCTGGGCTATTGAGCCGGACTTGCCCCTATATGGGATGCCCACGTAGTGGTTACGGGTCGCAGTTGACTCTGGACCCATGCTCCTTCGGGAACGCCGTCGATGTACTGACGAAGCCGCGCTCCAAGGTGGGGAGGCGATGCCTAGCTATATGCCAGTAGATAGCCAAACTGCGAGTAGGCTATGCCCTTGTGTGGCAGTGAATAATAATTAGAATGCATGTTGAGTGTTGTTGATGTGTCGGATTATGGGACCGAATTGTGTGACATGGAATGGGACGTGTCATAACGATTTAGTCTTATAATTAGGACCCCCGTGGTTGTTGGTTATATGAAAGTGAATGCGTTCCGGTTGTTTAAATTCCTATTACTATCTATGATTGAGTGATTCAAATTGTGCTAACCTACAGGGAGGAATTGAGGCGAGGTAAGTTCTTTGTGTGATGTGGCTAGGCCACCCTTGGGCGTATTTTCTTTCTAATAGGGGTTTAGGGGGTTGAACTTGCTGAGACATTATCTCATCCCGGTTTGGGGATTAAAATTTCAGGTCCCTGGTGGGCGGAGTGGCCAGATAGCTTTGGTTGGTTTTGAGGAGTTGCAGAGGTGAAGTCATAAGGATTGGAAAGTGTGTCCGACTTGTAGGTCATAGAATAATTCATTTTTAAGAGCTGGTCTTTTGTAGATTGTTGGCCGTAGACCTCTGTTTGTAATTCTGTTGAATTATGAAAGGGTTATGTGGTGATTTTGCTTCCTGCTTTTCTATCCGTATTTTATTGTCAGGGGTTTTATAATATGCTTCCGCATGTGCATTAAAGATTTGTTTGGGTCGGTGACTTAACCTGGGTTGTCGCATTTGAATGACCATGGTGGGATGTTGACGCGCTCGAAGTTCGGGGTGTGACATCCTCGTTTAAGTGGTATCAGAGCATAGTCTGTGTATGGAGTGATAAGGTGCGATGAGTCGTGGGATAGTTAGTAGGAAAGGCTTTTAATATGCTGATGCATGTGGTTAATAGCTGTTTGGTAATGTGTTTGTGGGGTCACTCAAATTCTATCCTGATGTTGGAATCGGAAAACAGGCATCGATAAAAAGCCTGTAGGATGAGTGACCAAGAGTGGAGAACTCCTTAGAGGAGGTCGATAGGACCTATACCTCGGGGTAGGACGCTGACAAGAGTTGGTACCCGAGGTAGAGTGCAGGCTCAGTCCAGCGTGTGTGTGAGAGTCCCTTCGTAGGCTGGTACTGAGAGTGTAGTAGCACCGAATGATCCTAGGTTCATCAGGATTGTTGAGGCGCCAAATTCTTTGGGAAGTATTTTGGGTTTGTAAGCTCAGGATCGAGCTGCCGATGTTGCCGTTGTTTCTACTGCTGCCAGCGTTGTGACCGTTGTTGTTGTTGTTGTGCCTATTGAGACCTAATATGGAGTTGTGATCGAGGATCAAGCCGCTGTATCTGAGTCAAGGTTCAGTTTAGACAGAGATGGAAATCGATTGGGGAGAAAAGCCAATGTCAGAAGAAAGGTGCCCTGTTTCACCCAACCAGAAGAGTAGAATTGGAAAGTCAGAGCTTAACTCGATAGATGTGTGTTGTGTCTATAAGAAAAGACACGAATCAGTTCCGTATTGTAAGAAAGGACTTGTTACAGGTGTCGCCAGTAAGGTCATTTGATCAAAGATGGTCCGTATAGAAAGATGGAGTCACAGCTATTTCTATCACCGCCGTCAAAGGAAAAGAACAGAGGAAGCATGCTTCAGGATGTTCAGTGGGGTACTTGGAATGGACCCCAGTGCAAGGAAGGATGCATGATGTCACTTGATGGGAGGTAGAGGACTCACTGAATGTGTGCCGAGTTTGTGAAGAGGAGACATGAGTCAGCCTAGTGTCAGAGTAAAAAGCCAGCACGACCGTCAGGTTAGTAATTGTCCGTGCAAGTTCGGGAAAGCGTAAGCACTGTTACTGCAGATAGGACGCCACTAGGATGTCTAGAGGAGCATGAAGGGGTCGACCATGCATCAATCAGAAGAAGAATGTTTTTGAGATGTTTTTATCAGAGTAACGAAGCAGAATTTTCAGTGAAGGTTGTAGGGTTTTCGTTGTGGTAATAAGGTAATAAAAATGTGAATCTCTAACTATAGTTGAACTTGCAGGGGTTTGCTTAAGTATGACTTGGAAGTCATTTATAAAAATATTTGGCTCAAGGAGCTTTCTATTGTGTTGAATCATGGTAGTAATATAATTCAGTTTGTTTAGTTAGCGTGCGAAAGTTTTGAATCACTGAAAGTTGAAGAGGAACTCCAATCCTTGTTATTTGTCACTGGAGATGACTCGGTTCTGATTATTGATTATCGAATCTACATGGCAGCTGTAATGGATGTGTCAATTGAGGAGCTGAATATGGAGAACATAATCGTGGTACATAAGTTTTTAAGGTATTCTCTGAAGAATTGTCAGGTTTGTTGTTAGAAAGAGAAATAGAGTTCGTGATTAAATTGGCACCCGTAATAAAGCCAGTCCCTAAGGCTCCTTACCAGATGGTGTTACTCGAGTTAAAAGAACTGAAGGTGCAAATACAGGAATTGTTGAAGAGGGCATTCATACATTCCAATGCATAACCTTGGGGAGCACCAGTTCTGTTCATGAAGGAGAAATGTGGTTCGTTGTGGTTGTACATTGATATTCTTCAAGATTGACTTGAGGTCAGGGTATCATCAGTTGAGGATCATGAAGAAAGACATACCGAAGTTAAGACCTCGCACTCGATATAGTAGTTATGAGTTCACTGTAATGATGTGAGGTTTGACGGACACCTTAGCTATTTGTTGGGTCTAATGAGCAGAATGTTTAAGGGTACTTGAATCAGTTGTGATCGTGCTCAGTGAAGTTATCCTAATGTGTTCAAAGAGTGCTGAGGAGCACGAGAGACATTTGGGAATGGTACTTCAAACCTTGAGTGCTTTTGGATTTTACAATAAGCTTATCAGATGCGAGTTTTGGGTGACTCGTGTGGCGTTCCTAGGTCATGTGATTTCAGGAGAAGGAATCTCCTTAAACCCTATCCAAGATTAAAGCAGTGAACAGTTGGCCGAGATTGACTACAGTGACAGAGAACATAAGTTTCTGAGAATTAGGAAGATATTACAGAAATTTTATGGAAGGGTTTTCAGTGTCAGCATTGCAGTTGATTCGACTACTGAGAAAGGAAGAGAAGTTCGTATGGATAGTGATGAGATTTACGGTGATGCGTCGTTTAAAGGATTGGGTTGTGTGTTGATACAGCATGATAGAGTTGTTGCATATGCGTCTTGTCAGTCGAGGCCTTAGGAGTTGAATATGGGATGGCGTCACTGGATAGAACTCATTAAGGATATATCACTATGGAAAGGTGAGCAAAGTCACAGATGCACTGAGTCGAGAGTTCTTAGTTGCACAGTTGGTACTCAAGGATTGGATCGGATTTAAGAAAGTTCGAAATCCAATTTTCAAATCTAAGGTAGGCCACCTTTTTAATCTTATGACTACCCTCCGAATTGAGCCGAGAGTACAGATTAGAATCAAATCGCTTCAATGGATAGATTTAGAAATTCAGAAGATTCTATAAGAGAATGCAAATGAGAGAGAGATTGATTTTCAGATTTCCGAAGGCAAAACGCTAAGGTTCTGAGGACGATTGTATGTAATTGTCGATATAGAGATTAAAGAATAGATCTTATGGGAAGCTCATCATAGCAATTTCAGCTTTGTCCAGACAGTACGAAGATGAGTCAGAATCTACATTATCGGGATTGGTAGATCGGTATGAAGATAGATATCGCCGAACAAGTTGTAAGTGTTGGATGTATCAGTAAGTGAGAATTTGATAATATGAGTCAGGAAAGCTTTTTCAAGCACTTGAGAAAGTCCTGTGTGGGAATGGAAGTATAACATGATGGAATGTTATGACAGGTTATTAAGGAGTCGGGAAGAGTATTGATTCCTTATGGGGTTGTGGTTATCAGATGAACAGAGTCAACTCACCTTAGTGCAGCATGAAAAGATCTCGATTAGAATAGGTATACCGAAGTGTGTGTATATCATATAAATCATCTGTATGGAGCGCCATGGATGAATTGTATTTCAAATCTAGATCAGATGTTCCAAGTTTGTAGAGCTTTCAGATGGTTCTTTCTTAAGCAATGCATAACCGAGAGTGCGGAATTTCAATTGCTGAGATGAAGTCAGGGAAAGAAATATCAGGCCAGGGTTAGTACAGTACTCAGTGATTGCAGTTGCCGAAATCAGTGTCAGAGTTATATCAGATCTAGCCCAGAGGTTCCCAGTGTAAGCAGATCAATCAAATCGTTCTTTTTAATCAGTGCAGAGTAGAGTGTACAGGACTTCAGTTGGTTGAGATGAGATCAGAGATCAGAAAATCGCAGGTCCAGAGTTGGTTCAGGAATCAATGATTCAGTTGCAATTATTAGAGACAGTTGAGAGACTGCTCAGAATCGCCAGTTTAGCTTCGCAGATTTTGTGTTGAAGACCTTTGGAATTTTAAGTAGGCAAGTCTTTAATATTTTGGATCCGAAGTGGTTTGGGCATGATAGCAGTGATCTAGCAGTATTGGTACAGAATGAGCAACCTAAGAAAGAGAGATTATATGAGACGATTGTACCCCCACTTTTTTGTTTAAGAATTGGTAAAGGTTTAAATTTCGAGGACGAAATTTTTATAAGAGGGGAAGAGTTGTGACATCCCGATTTTCCGATTCTATTTTTAATAAATTGAGACGGGCATTTCGTTGGCACGCATATAGTTCTTTTCCTCGAGTCAGCCACTCATGTGAAAACTAGTCTATCGGGTGAAGCTGTTAAGAATTTCTAATGCATCAGACTCGAGAACTTGACCAGGAAGCGATCTTTCGACCGAGCTAATCTGCAAGGGTCATTACGGCACAATTAAAAATCAATTAGAGATCGGAGATAGGCCGACTCGATAGAGGCATGTGATCGAGTGTGGGTGATTCCACCAGATCGCACAATTCTTGTCGATCGGCACTGGACCGACTTTTCTGTCGATTGGGTACCCTGTGTTCGTATTTGAAACCTTGAGATTACCTCGACAACCGAAAATTGCCAATGTTTCAAAGATGTACATTGTGGCTTGAGATGATCAACCACATGTCAAATGCATGAAAATTTCTAAAGGCTACTCGGTAGGTTGGGCCGCGCTAGTATCGTGCCAAAGTGAAATTAACTATGGAATTGAGATCGAATTCAGAAATTGGAAGTCTAGGTGTGTCACAAATCATTTTAGGAATATTAACTCATCTTCAGAAGATTTTTCATGTAATCAGAATTTTTCAGCTATTAAATCAGAGAATGGTTAATTTGACTCGAGAAATTAGTAGGCCCGCTTTTGGTCTTACTTTTAGGACTTAAGTTGGTTCTATGGACAAGTGAAGATGTGAATTGAAGTGTGGTGACATTGAATTAATTTTATGGACATCAATTTAATTCAATTGGGAGAGAATTGATTCGAATTGAAGGAATTGATGTACAAAGTTTCATGCCCCGGCGGAAAAATAAAATAGACCTATTGGAAGATGTTGTGGAGGATTTGAATTAGTGAAGTGTGACATCATCAGGTGATGTTATGGTGGAGGCCAAATTGAAGGAGAGCCTGACAAGTGTCGCAAGCCAATTGGCTCACCAAAAGTGGGGGTGTCACATCAAGTCCTTCTTCAACCTTGGAATCGGTT
Organism: Eucalyptus pumila; assembly: GCA_016097595.1. Lineage (NCBI taxonomy): Eukaryota > Viridiplantae > Streptophyta > Magnoliopsida > Myrtales > Myrtaceae > Eucalyptus > Eucalyptus pumila. The sequence continues at coordinate 31,020,423 of CM027853.1, forward strand.
GGGAGGAGAAAAAGAAAAGAGAACCAGCGCCAAATTCCCCCCCCCTTCGCTCGAGCTGCTCGCATGCCCGCTTGGCCGTCCGCCTCCGTCGTTCACCGCCGCCGCGCGCCGTCGCCGTTGCCGCCCATCTGCGTGCGAAGCCTTGCGTGTGTGCTCGTCGCGCCACCTTCCCTTCGTCCACTGCTGGTCGTCGTCCGCCGGAGCCTCCATCGCCGCCGTTTGGTCACCGGAGCAGCCGAAGCCGCCGAAGCCAGCTCGTCGTCGCTTCTCCTTCGCCTGCGCACTTGCGCTCGCGCCGCTGCTCTTCCTTCGTTCGCCGTCGTCCTTGCTCGTCTTCACGTTTGGGAGGCTGTTCGACCAGCCTAGGCCGCGGATCAGCCGCCGTGAGCCACCGTATGCCCCCGCCTCAGCTCGCCGGAAGTCCCTCGGCCCATCTTGGCCCTTGTGCGCCTCAACTGGCGCCGGATCCGCCCCTAACCAGCAGCCATCGGTGAGCAGAAAAAAGGGTATTGCAGCCCACTCATGGCTCGTTTTGGCCGCCTTCCTGAGCCCGGATGCTCGGCCCGCCTTGAGGAAAGTCGATCATTGCGTCGTCCCCATCATTTTGGTCCTCTCGGCTCGCTAATCCAGTGAGTTTAACTCACTAAATCTCGATTAGAGGGTTAATTATGCTTTAGGTGTGTTTAGCTTAAATTAATTAAGCTTAGGTGGTTAGTTTAGTTTATTTAATTGTGAATTAGATTAAGAGGTTGGATTAACTTAAAGTATGTTCAGTTAAGGTTAAATTGATGTTTATATTAGTATAATGGTGATTTGACATAAATGAATTACTTTTGGGATTAAATAAATATTTCGAAATTGTTTAATAATTTAATAATATTATATATTTCGAAATTATTAAAATATTATTATCTAATTATTTTCGGAATAAATTTAATTATTTATTAAATTCCGAAAATTTTGTCGGGACCCTAAATTCTCAGAATTTTGTGCCGGTCGCTGCTGTGTAGTTAGATTTTGAAATTCACAATTGAATATTATAAATTGAGTGTGAATCGTGAAAGAGGTGAATATTATTATTTAATTGATTTTCGGAATAAATTTAATTATTTAATAAATTCTGAAAATTATTTTGGAATCTTATTTTCTCAGAATTTCATGTTGATCGCTGCTGTGCATTTAGAATTTGAAGTTGATGAACGGATGTGGCAAATCGAGTGTTGATTGTGATAAAAATAGACTTTATTCATTAAAAATCCAAGTGTCGGGTTTTGATGCAAAAATTGGATTTTAATGATTATATTAAATAGTGGGGTTTGAAAAAGTGAGATATTTGGCTTTTGATTTGAAATTAGCGTGTCCCCACCCACGTGAGTAATTTTTGAAATATTTTTAATATGAAGAAAAATGGCCGGGATCATTATTTTAAGTTGAAGTATTGAGTGAAATGCAAAGTGTCCTAGGGCCAAGTATGCTTTGGCTGTGTGATAATTAAGAGGAGATCGTCCTGGGCTATTGAGCCGGACTTACCCCTATATGGGATGCCCACGCAGTTGTTGTGGGTCGCAGTTGATTCTGGGCCCATGCTTCTTCGGGAACGCCGTCGATGTACTGACGAAGCCGCGCTCCAAGGTGGGGAGGCGATGCCTGACTATATGCCAGTAGATAGCCGAACTGCGAGTAGGCTATGCCCTTGTGTGGCAGTGAATAATAATTGGAATGCATGTTGAGTGTTGTTGATGTGTCGGACTATGGGACCGAATTGTGTGACATGGAATGGGACGTGTCATAATGATTTAGTCTTATAATCAAGATGCCCGTGGTTGTTGGTTATATGAAAATGAATGCGTTCCGGTTGTTTAAGTTCCTATTACTATCTATGATTGAGTGATTCAAATTGTGTTAACCTGCAGGGAGGAATTGAGGCGAGGTAGGTTCTCTGTGTGATGTGGCTAGGCCACCCTTGGGCGTATTTTCTTTCTGATAGGGGTTTAGGGGGTTGAACTTGCTGAGACATTGTCTCATCCCAGTTTGGGGATTAAAATTTCAGGTCCCTGGTGGTGGAGTGGCCAGATAGCTTTGGTTGGTCTTGAGGAGTTGTAGAGGTGAAGTCATAAGGATTGGAAAGTGTGTCCGACTTGTAGGTCGTAGAATAATTCCTTTTTAAGAGCCGGTCTTTTGTAGATTGTTGGCCGTAGACCTCTGTTTGTAATTCTGTTGAATTATGAAAGGGTTATGTGGTGATTTTGCTTCATGCTTTTCTATCCCGTATTTTATTGTCAAGGGTTTTATAATATGCTTCCGCATGTGCATTAAAGATTTGTTTGGGTCAGTGACTTAACCTGGGACGTCACATTTGAATGACCATGGTGGGATGTTGACGCGCTCGAGGTTCGGGGCATGACAAAATTTGTCATAAATATATCAGTTTATTGTAAATTTGTCATAAATATACCAGTTTGAGGTTTTTAATGGTATTAAACTTATCAATTTTCACATGGCTTGCCACGTCAGCAACCACGTCAGCAAAATTAACGGAAGCTAACGGAGGGTAGATCTATCACATATGTACCAGTTTGGGATTTTTGGTGGTCAAAAAAATAGTTTGGGAAAAATTTGTCACAGGTGTACCAGTTTGGGGTTCTTTAGGGTATTAACCCTAAACATTGTTCACATTAATAATAATTCAATTCATCTGCTCAATTTTGGTCAGTTAGCGCTGACGTGGACGCTGGTCAGTGGCTGGACGCTGACATGATAATTTTTAATATTTTTTTAGATTTCTTTTTAGATTTTTTTAGATTTCTTTTCCAATTTTTTTTCCATTTCTTCTTCCTTTTATCGGTGACTAGCCATTGACTACCGGCCATGGCTAGTCAAGCTAGCCTCGCTTGGGCAAGCGTCACCGTTGCTTGCCACAGGCGAGGCTCCTCTGGCCAACGGTCCCCCGCTTCAACATCTGTAGCTTGGCCTTGGTCATGTTCCCCCTGATGTCACAGGCAGCGGCTACCCGCTGATCGCCACGGCTTTGGGGCCAGTCGGGCTTTCACTTGCAAAGCTACCGCGTGGTCTCACGCGATTTGGTGGCCGATATGACGGTGGATTCTGGCAAAAGCATGACCTTGACTTGGGTTGCCTTCGAGTTTGCGAAGAAACCTTGAAATTCTTCGACTTATTCTGATTCTGGTATGGGAATAAATCTTGGAGACGACAATGGTTCGTCGTTGTTGTATCGACATTTCGAACCGGCTTGAGTTTGGCATCCTAGGTGAGGACGACTAAATCATCACCTTCCTATCTTCTACGACCACGTCGTCCTCTCTGTTGGTGCTCGTGTGGATAGCGAGTAACCAGTCGTCTTTCCAAGCCTACGCATGCCATGCCGTGTAGATAGCCGTGCCTTGGCCTTCAAGCTGTTCGAGCAAATGCCGCAACCACTCCGCAACAACTAGACACCCACCATTTTTAAATTCATCAGTCAAAACATATACAAAACGCCCTGCTGCTCCCCTCGCCCACAATGAGCTCGCCCTAACTTGGGAAAGGGCGTGGGCCTCACTAAATCTAGTGAGGGGAGCCCTTGTCCAATTGGGCCTCACCTGTGGTGGGCGGTAGTGACCCTCGCTTAGGAGAGGTTAGCCTACCAAGCCATGGCTGATGACTGCCCATCCACAAAGAAGAAAAAAAGGAAAAGGAAAAAGAAAAAAAATTGAAAAAATGTTAAAATATCATTAAGAATTGTCTACGTTAGTGCCAACGTGTAACGTAGGTCAATCAGTATCTACGCTAGTAATATTCTGCCAAAATTAGCTAGAAGAACTAACTAGACACAAAGTCAAAATATTTAAAATTAAATTGATACAATTAAAATGTTTAGAACTAAACTGACATAAATGCTATAGATTTAGGACTTTATTGACACTTTACTCCAATACTACCCTCTTTAATGTGTTTAGCAACCCTTAAATTATAATTCAGGCGAGAGTGTATCAACCGTGGAACTTATGCAATTCTCCTTGTTAAATTAAAAGAAATTAACTATTATTGTCATTCACATCCTATATACTTTTAAATTAGATTTTCTCATCTTTGACAATTTGTAATATAATTACGACAAGTAGACCTTCTCTAATGAAAATATCTTAGGCTTACAATATCGTTTATATAGATTTCTTTAACTCAAACCTCTCATATGCCAAGAAAGAAAAGGACATTAGCCCTATATTATCTACATTTTAAAGCTCAAACTAAGATGATATAAATTAAACCTGTTAAAATGTGTCATAAACCCATTTCTCAACTCTTATTTGATGATTAAATTATTATATGGGTTAATTATATTCAGTAAATGGGTTGTTTATAACGGCAAACCAACCCCCCCCCCCCATAAAAAAGGGTGTTAAATGAGCTTATGGTTTACCCAAATATAACCTGCCTTTAAGACTTTCTTTTTATCATCTGTGAGAAAATAGTGGATTCATCAGACTTTTCCAAGTTCAAAGAAGTCTTGGTAGGTTTGCAAGATGGGCCCAACTTCACCCTTATTAAAAATATCAAGATGACTTGCAAAGATAAACTACCGATGCCATTTTGCTCTAGACATATTGAATTTGAGTGCGCAACTAATTCATTTAATAAACTCAAACTACCGGAAACCCAATAGACGAGTATAAACAAAGGGATAGACATAATTAGGTGAAAGGAGGCACGACGAATTGAATCAAGAGAAGAGCAATGCTAGAACTCACTATAATTGTTTGACAAAGTTGATTTACTAATTGATGTGCAGACTATTATTGGTTTTTGAATTTGGCCCATTTGTTTAAAATGCCACTCACAATCTTGACATGAAATAGACCAAAATTTTGAACCGGTTTAATAAATCTAGCATTGCCCGTACTTTTGATACCATATTGAAAGTCCAGGCGAAATCCTTTCTTCTAAAGACTCAATTTATCCAGAGAAATGCGATACCTTCACCGGACAAAAGCTACACCAGGTAATACCTCAATACATGTGGAGGTTGGAACTTTAGCAAATGCATGATTTTAATATAACCAATCCTGGACCGGCACGACTGGCGTGTTTGACCTTTCTTCGAATTATATTTAAATGTCTTTATCATGTGCATTGCAATTTAGGTTATCCACAAACAAAGATATGATTTAAATTCTACCTTCTGAGTTAGTTTGACCAGAAACCCGAAACGTAATGCCCAAGCAACGCGACTCCATTACACACCCTTTAAATTGAGCTCACAAAGCACAAAGCCGTACTATCACGCTCTTGAGAGACATGGATGGAGTGAAGTTGCATGGATTTTGGGCGAGTCCGTTCAGCAGCAAAGTCATTTGGGCATTGAAGCTCAAGGGCATACCATTTGATTACATTGAGGAAGACCTCCCCAACAAAAGCGCCTTGCTTTTGCAATACAACCCAGTTCACAAGAAGATACCTGTGCTCGTCCATGGCTCGCGACCTGTTTGCGAGTCCATGGTCATCATCGAGTACCTTGAGGAAACGTGGCCGCAATACCCGCTGTTGCCCATTGATCCTCACGAGCGAGCCGTGGTGCGTTTCTGGGTCAAATTCATCGAGGAAAAGGTTTGCTAATCTAATGTTATTCTTCTTTGGTAATTCATCTTTTGTAAAGTCAATCATCCAATGCATAGATTCCATTTGTTTCAATACCCAACTCAAAATTGGGGCGAGACAAACATAAGGCCGACTTGTGTTGCATCTCGTTTATGTTTCCGGTGCTCGTGCTGCAGAGTCCTAATATTTGGATCGTGTATCGGAGCGTTGGCGAAGAGCAAGAGAAGGCCGTGAGAGACAGCGTGGAGATGCTGTCGATCCTAGAGCAACATGGTCCGAACAGGGGAAAGAAATTCTTTGGAGGAGACGGCATCAACATTGTGGACATTGCATTTGGTGGGGTGGCACTTTGGGTGGGAGCCATAGAAGAGGTATCAGGACGCAAGTTGTTCGACGCCGGGAAGTTCCCTCGCTTGAACGCTTGGATGGCCAACTTCGAGAGCTCGCCCATGATCGCCGAGAACTTGCCTGAACAGGAGAAGTTGCGTGACCACCTCGTCCGCATAAAAGAGAAAAGGTTGTCATCATCCACATGCAAGTGATGCGCGGCGTTCGCGTCTTTATTAGTATGATTGATGTTTTAATCGTGGGTACTATATAAAAGTACTGATAATAAGAATTGAAGTGCAGTACGTACTTTGGTCGGAAGCTTCAAGATGAAGCTTACTAATTAGTATATGCAATAAAGTTAAATGAATTTGCAGGCCTTGGAATATTGTCTCCTGAGGCGTGTATTGTCTTAGTTTCATAACGTCATAAATCTAAAATTCTTCATGGTCATGGAAATAGGACACTATACGGGGAGAATCAATGCGTCAATATTTTGTGCTACGTTCCTCATCTAAGTTTATCAATGCCTTCATGAATTCTATTTTATTTTTTTTTCTTCTCATTTTATCTGATAAATATTGTTTTAGATTGTAAAATGGAATTAATAGAGTTGTTGGAAATTGTGATCCATTTTCTCTAAAATTATTAAGAAACTACTAACTCAATGGAGAAGGAACAAGTCAGCGACAGTGAATGTGAAATGCAAGAAAAGGCAAATCAAGTCAAGTCAAAAAATGAAGACTCTCATATATTGGAGAAGTTTCTGGAACTACGTGGGCAGCAAGATAAACTTGAATCAAAATTAAACAATAGTGGCTGAATAAGAAACTCGAACGTGGGCAGCAAGAAGTCAAGCAAATAAGAAGTAAACTAAAGTCAACAAAAGTGGTGGGCAGCCGCAGAGAATAGAAAAATGGAGAATAAGGAAGAAGCAATGAGAAGATCTGAAAGAAAGAAGAAAAGGAAAGCAAAGTCCAACTTGGACTTCGACTAGCCACAACAAGCAGGAGATAAGAAGCAAGCTTAATTTTTTTATATTTTATGTACCCTTAAGTCGGTAGAATAAGGCGGTAACTCACATGTAATTCATCGTTTGAGCACATGAGGTGAACCCTCCACCTTGTGTGGGGTGAACCCTCCACCATGAGAGGTGTTAGACCTCCACCATGTTGGGGGGGTCAAATTAGTTTGTTCAACTAATGAAATTATTTTCTCATATCCCATTTCCTACATCCTTCAATTATTCTAATTTATCCCTTGTCCATCCTCTACAAACTATACCACACGCTTACACGCATCACTAATTAAAAACTATCATCAATACTAAAATCATGCTTCCACATGCACACATCCAAATTTTTAACAAGAGTATTCTCATAGGTTTCTTCGTGACCAGTGTAAAGCAAAATATTGTATTTACAAAAAATAATGGATGTACCTGTTCTATGAATTTTTATTGAATCTCGTTCAACGGTGACAATATCATTAAGCGATGAACTTGGAGGAAATAGAAGATATTTTAAAAAGGAGGAGATGAATTGTGCCACAAGCCAAAAGGTTTTCTAATTGTGAACAAGCTTGTGCGGTATTTGGTGAGCTAGAATACTTGAATAGCCTCTCTTTAATAGATAATTTTTTTGGACGCATTCTCATAATTGATTGTATCTCATGCAAGCTATCCGATGTCTTAAAAGGGATATACAGATCACTTTGGCATTGTAATTAATTTTTGCTTATAACTAAAATTTAATTTTAACGGATTAGGAATTTTTTTTGGTACATTTAACATTGGGATATAAAAGATGATTTGACAAGCATTTCCATAAACACCAAACTCTCTCTTTCCTCAGTGAAAGAGTCCTTGATTTAAATGACCGAAACACAGTTGCCTTTTGCAAGAAGCGCATGCCGTTTAGCTGTGCTGACATGGGATCACAGTCAAATTTTAGGTTAGACTAGGGATTCGGCCATTTTGCGTGAAGTGAAAACAGATTTATGCCTCTTTCATCGAGAGAGCTCTAAAAATGCAAGTCTTGTCTATGTCTTCTTGAATGTTTGATTTTATTATTTATTACCACGAGACTTAATATCCATCCTTTGACATAAGCGTTTTGGAACTTGAAAAGTAAAAACATGGACCCCTTCAAGTGTATCTCCTAGATGGATTTTCCAACATTTTCAACTAACGTAAATCACGGATTCCATGTGACTTCCCGCATGACCAAATGGTCGATGTTCATTTTAAACCATTACTTGATTCGTTGAATAAATTCTACTTTGTTGTTGAAGATTGTTATCATGGATGCTTCTCATTTACGTCTTGGAGGACCGTGATTGCATGATTGGAGGGCAATCTATAATGGCTTTGAAAACACCAATCCATTTGTCAAATGTCTGGTCAAGATCACTCTGGGCCTTTGCAAGATAGAGAGAGTTTATAAACCTACTCAAGCAATAAAGAAATAAATACAAAAGCAATCTTCTCTCAAAGTCTCACTTTCCTAAAGCAATGGAGGATTCTTGCAATGCTTATACTCTTGTTATGGTGGAAGAAAATAGAGCAAAAGAGGAGACCCCATCTATTTCTCAGCCTTTACTTAATGAGTTTCATGCATTGCATTAATTTTGTGTCCATATCCCAACCAAGGCGACCTATATCAAATGACTCCTAAGGATCCAATATCCAAGGGGAAGATCAAATTGAGAGCCTCCGGTCCATTTCGAGTCTTGAAGGGAAATGGTGAAGAATTATCTCAAGAAGAGTATTTTGAGAATTGCTTGGGGATAAGTTCAATTCTGCCCACAGGATTTTAAGAGTCAGTATTTTGATGAGGATTTCGAGCTCTAATATGAGGGAGGAGTACAACTCAAGTACCAAAACTTGGTACAGAAGGATACTTACGTGTCAAAAGTTAGGAAAGTGACACTTAAGTGCCAAAATCGGAGCCAAATGAATCACTTAAGTGCCACTCCGGCGAAAATCTAGCCAAAATACTAACATGGCGATTTTCTGGCGAAATAAGTCAAAAACGACGTCGTTTTGGTGCTAACGTGGTAAAAATAATATAAAAATTAATTAAATTAAATCTAAAACTAAATTTATTTAAAATATTAAAAAATAAAAATACAAACATTTTTTTTTTTAGAAATAGGGTGGCTAAGGGCTAAGCCCTCGCTGTTGCCAAGAATGGCCGACGACGAAGGGGAGTGGGTCGGCAACCCCGACTGACCGGCGACAAGGGCTCACGAGCCCTCACCTAGATCTAGCGGGGGTTAATAGCCCTCGCCCGGCTGGGCCAAGGGTCGTTGCCCGCTGAGGCCACTCCCAACAGACAGCGGGCGATAGGGCCAAGGGCCGTCGACCCTCACCGGATCTGGGCGAGGGCCGCAACCCTTGCCCAGATTAGGGGCGAGGGCTCGCGGGCCCTCGCCGCCGGTCAGCCAGGGTCGCCGACCCTTAGCCAGGGCTCGGCGACCATGACCGACCCTCCCCCTCTATCGTTGACCCTTCCCAGCGGCGGCAATGAGGGCTCAACCCTTAGTGACCCCTTCCCCCTTTTTACTTTTTTATTTAAATTTATTTAATATTTGTATTTGTATTTTAAAATAGGGTCGTTTTGTCTAGAAAATTCAAAGGACCATTTTTTATTGTGTTTTTGGGATGCAAGTTGATTCTATTGGCATGGAAAAATGTCAATTTGATCAATGATACCTCGGTGGATTTTATAAGGCCGAAGTTGGCTTCTTTTGAAGGAAGATGGGTTCAATTTGAGGGATATGGTGTTGTGTGCCATGGCCACCACCAACTTTTAGACCAATTGGGAAGTTTGTTGAGGAAGCTAGGGAGGGGAAAGTGGTTGTGGATGACAGCCTTGGCTGGTGGGGTTGCCACTTGAGCCCTTTAGGATAGAATGAAGACTTTTAAGGCTTTGGTGGCCCCCTTTAATCTTCAACTCACTCATTCTTCTTCCTCAGCCCACCTTTCTCCATGGGTGCCTATTTTGAAGCTTAGGAAACTAGAGAAACCAGCTAGCAAAGCCCCTTGCCCGTCGACCACTAATTAAGGCCGTCCGAGCAACCGCACGTCTATCGGAGCCACTCGTCGTGCCCGTCTGCCCTTCCGCCTGCTCTTCTCATTCCACAACTCCAGGTTGTTCCTCGAGAATCCCTAGAACGCCGTGAGGCTTAGCCGGAGCCCAGTGGACGTCGTCCTGCCGTTGGAACTACCACCATCAACCGCCGTAACCCGCTATTGCCTTTGCCTCATTCCCTAAGCCTTTTTAGCCGTTAGTTCTAGCCCCTCTCAGCCCAAGCAAAACCGAAGTCCAGCTAGAAACTATGGGCATCGAGGCCCATTTCAGGCCCATTTCAGGCCATTTCCGGGCCTCACTTGATGCCCCCGCTTTGGAGTTTATCATTTGTCTCCGCCTCGCCATCCTAGTGAACTCATCAGATTTCAAAACCGATGAGTTTACTCACTAATCTCCACTTGTGGAGTTAATTATGCTTAAGAATTGATTAGTTTAAGCTAAACATGGATTATGAGGTTAATTAGAATAGATTAGCAATTTAATTAATCGTTATTGTATATTAGGTGGTTAGAGTAGTATAATTAGAGACTAGATAAACTATAGTATTTATCTAGATAGATTTGGAAATTTTCCAAGCATGTTTCGGTATTTAATTAGGATTTTCCGGCCTAAGTTGCATTTTTGGTATTTATTTGATTAATTTTCATAATTATTTGATACGACTTGATGAATTTATTTGTTGAAGTGATTTAGTGAATATATGAATTGTACTCACTTGCAGGAATGGACAAAGGCAAAGGTAAGTCCTTTATTTCGTGCATGACTAAATAGCTTTTGGACGTATTTTCTTCCTAGTCGAGGCTTAGGAGGTGAACCTGCGAAGACATTGTCTAACCCCGTTGTGGGCTTAACTTTTCAGGTTCTTAGATGGCGAATCCCCCTGAGCGTCATGGTCGTCCCATGAGGGTTACAGAGCAGGTTTCTAGTTTCCCCGACCCCAGGAGTTTTTGGGTCCATGAGCTTGTTGTAACCACTGTCTGGGTTGAAGAGGTTCCACATTAGGAGATACCTAATCAATTCATAGCGTGGTTCCACGATGCTCCCAACGCTGTTAGGCTAGGTCCCCTTAGGACTTTTGATATCCCCATGTGGTGATTGATGCTGCTTTGGACAAGGATCTAGCTGACCCTCCTAATGGCATAGTAGAAAACCCATCGTCACGCCTGGCTCCTAGGGACACTAAAGAATCGGCAAACGAGTTAGACTAGCTGGTCATATGACGACTTGTTTTGAGAATCGATCTTTTTGTAGGTCCTATAAATATCAGCTAGTAATATATATATAAATTAGTCTGATATGTATAAATGTGTGATTTGGTTTTCGAAAATTTGTGGCCCTACTTTCCTGTCTCATCTCGTTGTTGTCTGGAGATTTATTTATTTGCTTCTGCATGCGCATTAAAATGAATGGGTTGGCGACGCATCTAAGACGTCGCTATTTAATCAACCACCAAGGGATGGGCACGCATTTGGAGGATCGAGACATGACACTCCTATGTGCAGTCTCAGAGTTCTCTTTTCTCTCGGCCACCAAGGACTTGGCGCAATTTTTGTTGAACGTCTCTCACTTTCTTTTTAATGTAAAAGAGAAAATGCAAAAAAGAAAATGTGATAATGGTCGTGCTTTGTGCAGCTAAAGCAAAGAAGTCTTCGAGAGTTAATAAAAATGATAAAAGAATTGCACACCATTTTTTAAATATTAATCTAATTTAATGAATGGTGTACTTAATACAGAATTTAACAGTTTTGAGTTTTTGGTAGTTAAAAAATTAGTTTGGGGTAAATTCGTCATAATTCTATAAGTTTGGAGATTTTTGTAATCATATGAATTACCTCTTAAAGCTTGCTTTAAATGACTTGATTCAGATGATCTTCAGTTTGAGCCCTACAAAGTCGGACCTTTAGTTCATACACACTACCAATGTAGGTAATCGCCATTTTCATTGTGCTAGATCGTGCACATGGTTAGCAACCATTGCTAACCATGTAATTCTCTCTCTTACTCACCCTCTTTTTGCTCTATGTATACTGTCCTCGTAAAGTCAAAAGTTAACTTCTTCCAAAAGATGGTCTCCAACCTATCAAAGAAGTTAAATGATTACTTCCTCCAGAAGCTGGTCTTTAACCTCTCAAAGTAATTAAATGATTACTTCCTTAAGAAGCCAGGTGAGCAAGAGAATAGCTTTTATGAGTGGGTTGTGTCCGTAAGAGATGAGTGACTTGGTTATGGTGTATGACATCCCTAAATTCATCACTAAATTGGTAGTAAGATTTGCACTAGCATAGTAGTACTCCCTAGATAATTGATTGTCCCGATCAATCATTAGGTCCTACAAGGCGTGATTAACATCTAACAATATGTCACGACTATCCAGATAATGTGAATGCTTTAAGAACATAATGAACATGCCAACTTTCACTACAATGTAATACAATTCCCCTGTCTTATTATGTCCTAATCGAACAAAGACCTTAGAACATTTGTCAAGTCACTAATTTGATCATATGTATAAACCTATGAGACTTGCATTTTATACGAGACATAAGCAACTCATTCTCGGTTACAATCCCGATTGAAGATTTCAATATAATGTCATAATTAGATCGCATATGATATCATTACTAAACATTGCATGTAGCAAGAAGATAGATTTCATGCTGTACACACATATAACTTCTTATATGAAAGAACTATAACCATCAAGTATGAAAATGGATAAACGAGTCGACAATGTGTGCACCCATGAACCATAGTTGTTGAACACACAAGTCAATATTGTCTCTCAAGTCTAAGAATTGTTTACATAAGACTAGAGTCTATCAATTGTAGAACTTACACAATTCTCCTTGTTAAATTAAAAGAATTTACTATTATTGTCATTCACAACCTATATACTTTTAAATTAGATTTTCTCATCTTTTACAATATGTAATAGAATTACGACAAGTAAACCTTGTCTAATGAAAATTTCCCCGACCCCGGGAGTTTTTGGGTCTATGAGCTTGTTGTAATCACTATCTAGGTCGAAGAGGTTCCACATTAGGAGATACCTAATCAATTCAGAGCGTGGTTCCACGATGCTCCCAACGTTGTTAGGTTAGGTCCCCTTAGGACTTTTGATATCCCCATTGTGGTGATTGATGCTGCTCTGGATGAGGAACTAGCTAACCCTCTTGATGGTATAGTAGAAAACCCATCGTCACGCCTGGCTCCTGGGGACACTGAAGAATTGGCAAACGAGTTAGACTAGCTAGTCATAGGACAGCTTGTTTTGAGAATCAACCTTTTTGTAGGTCCTATAAATATTGGCTAGTCATATTTATGAATTAGTCTGATATGTATAAATGTGTGATTTGGTTTTCGAAAATTCATGGTCCTACTTTCCTGTCCCATCTCGTTGTTGTCTGGAGATTTATTTATTTGCTTCTGCATGCACATTAAAATGAATAGGTCGGTAACACATCCTAAGACGTCGCTATTTAATCGACCGCCAAGGGATGGGCATGCGCTCAGAGGATCGAGCCATGACACTCCTATGTGTAGTCTCAGAGTTCTCTTTTCTCTCGGCCACCAAGGACTTGGCGCAATTCTTGTTGAACGTCTCTCACTTTCTTTTTAATGCAAAAGAGAAAATGCAAGAATTGCCTTGCTTTATGCAGCTAAAACAAAGAAGTCTTCGAGAGTTAATGAAAATGATAAAAGAATTCCACACCATTTTTTAAATATTAATTCCATGAAAAACTCAAAAATAGTATACTTGTGATAAATTTATCATAAACTAATTTTTTGACTACAAAAAATCCTAAACTGATGCACCTTTGATAAATTTACTTCAAACTGGTATATTTATAATAAATTTACCATTTGTTAGTTTTTGTTAAATTTTACTGTCAAATTACTAAATTATATTACACATGATAGTTGACTAGAAAATTTTACTCTCCATTTGTTATAGTTTCACCAGTTTTGTGATATTAATCTAATTTAACAAATTGTGTACTTATTACAGAATTTAACAGTTTGGAGTTTTTGATAGTCAAAAAATTAGTTTAGAGTAAATTCGTCATAATTTTACAAGCTTGGAGATTTTTGTAATCATATGAATTACCTCTTAAAGCTTGCTTTAAATGACTTGATTAAGATGTTCTTTAGTTTGAGCCCTACAAAGTCGGACCTTTAGTTCATACACACTACCAATGTAGGTAATCGCCATTTTCATTGTGCTAGATCGTGCACATGGTTAGCAACCATTGCTAACCATGTAATTGTCTCTCTAACTCACTCTCTTTTTGCTCTATGTATAATGTCCTCGTAAAGTCAAAAGTTAACTTCTCCAAAAGATGGTCTCTAACCTGTCAAATAAGTTAAATGATTACTTCCTCCTGGTTTTTAACCTCTCAAAGTAATTAAATGATTACTTCCTTAAGAAGCCAGGTGAGCAAGAGAATAGCTTTTATGAGTGGGTTGTGTCCGTAAGAGATGAGTGACTTGGTTATGGTGTATGACATCCCTAAATTCATCATTGAATTGGTAGTAAGATTTGCACTAGCACAGTAGTACTCCCTAGATAATTGATTGTCCCGATCAATTATAAGGTCCTACAAGACGTGATTGACATCTAACAATATGTCACGACTATCCAAATGATGTGAATACTTTAAGAACATAGTGAACATGTCAACTTTCACTACAATGTAATTGTTGACACCTAATTTTTGTGACCCATTTAGTCATTTATTGCATTAAAAAATCAGAGATTGATTTTAACCCCTTAAAAAAGTAATTAATTGCATATCATGTAGTTTTAGGTAAATTTATTTTTAATTTGCATTTACATTGAGCCGGCGACGGATGAGTTCGAATTGATGGTTCAGAAATTTTAATGATGAGTCAGGCTAAGCCCACGAAGAAAGCAAATCTGCCCAAATCCATATTATCGGGGAAATTTTACAGATTTATCTTTGTGATATTTCATTTCAAAAACAAATATTGCGTTTCGAAAAGAAATTTTCGTGGATATGGATTTGGAAAATTTAAAAATCCCTAATCTATGCCCTATAAATAGGTAAAAATACGTAGGGTTCAGGGAGGCCACACATATTGAATACACGGCCATTTGAGAGAAAAAAAAAAAAAACTCTTTCGTTGGGGACTTCTCTTGGTTCGAAGAAGAGAGAAAAAAAAGTAAAAAGTAAAAGAGGAAGAGGTGACGTGAGAGCAGGGAAAAAAGAAAAAGAAAAAAGAAAAGGAAACCCTAGGCACTGTTTGTCTTCTTCGCTGGGCAGCCCTTGCCCGCGCCGGCACCACCAGCCTCGGCCGACCTCCGCCTGCGGTCCCCTCGCCGTCGCCAGCCAACTTTGAGGCCTCCGCCCGCGACGACCCGACCCCCGAGCCATCGACCCTAGCCGCGCCGCCGAGACCCCTGCAACTCGCGCCTCAGCCCTCACCGACGCCTGAGGTTCCCCTCGTCGCCCGCCGGTTTTGCTACGCCGTTCCCGATCTGCCCGTCGAATCCCCTTGCCGGTCTCCGCAGCCCTGCTCGACGACCGCCACTATCCCGATCTCGCTGCTCGAGTGTCTGACGCCGGCAGATCTGAGCTCCCCTGCAGTAGCCGCGACCCGACGCCCCCTGCTCCACCTCTGCCGTCGCTGATTTGCAGTGCCAGGAGCCCCGTGCTTCGCCCGCGACGCCCTGTCTCCGCCGGTCCCTGCTGCCCGGCACCCCTTTGCTCGCCGGAGTCGGTCTCGCACCAGCAGTAGCTCGCGCCCAGCCCCGTCGCCAAAGCCCACCGACGCCTGCAGCGCCTCTGTCCGCGAAGCCACCGCCGATTCACCTCCTCGTCGCTCGCCTGCTGCTATTTTCCTCTCGCCGGAGCTCCGACGATCATCCCTCCACGCCGGTGACTCCCCCTCACCGGACCGACCATCACTTGCTGCTTTGCTTCGAAAAAAAAAAAAAAAAAGAAACAAATTAGGTAGTTTTTCTATTTACCTTTTTTTATTTTTTTAATATAATTATTCCTTGATGTAATGATAGGATGTTCGACACGAAATAGCCTCGGAAATTTGTGATTGTCAATATGATTTTTACGCTCGAAATCTGAATCGCAATCACTTAAGAAAATTGCCAATCTGATATTCCACTCGAGATTCGATTCGCACTTTATGTAAAATTGGCCAACTCGATCTCCCGCTCGAGATATGGTTCGCTAATTTGTGAATATCAATTTTATCTTGTTTTGGATGTGATGTCGTGTCGTTTGAGTCGATTTTTTGTTTGTAAAAAAAAGAAATTAAAAAAAATTGAATTAGGATTAGGTTCGTTTTAGAATATTCCTCGTCTTAATATTTAGAATAGTAATCTTATTTCGAATTTTTAAATAAAAAAAAATCCAAAAAAATGCGTTCATTTAGGATGTTAGTTTTAAATTTGAATTGCACGTTTAATTATTTGGCAATTTTTAATTTCGAATTTCATAAAAGAAAAATAAAAAATTAGAATTAGTGCATTCTTTGCACGTCATTGCATTTTAGGATTATTTGGGTTAAGATAATGTTTTAGTTTAAATTAGGATTTGGTTCAATCTAATTCCTAATACAAATTGAATAGAATCTTAATCTAATTAGATACTTTTCACATTTGATTTAATTCCGAATTAAATGAAAAAATACAAAAGAAAAAACACCTTAGAATAAATTAGTTCCATTCTCTAGGATAGACTGCATATTTTAGAAAAATAAAGAATGTCATGTAAATGTCATATAGGATTAGATTCATGAAATGCACGTCATTTAGAGATTGTTATTAGGTCTATTTAATTAGAAATTGCATGTCATTAGAATTATGTCATTTAATTATATTGCATTGCATATTACATGAATAAGTGAAAAAAAAAACAATTGTGTGTTAATTAGAAATCATATTTAGGGTTGATATGAATTCTGATTTAACATTGCAAATGCTTTTCGTTGCTTTTAGATAAGTCCTGTAATTTATTCATCAATTTCTTGAGTGTTAAATTGATGGTTTGCGCATCCGTATAATCATCTCACATGTTAGGAAAATAGATTTAAAATCAATCCAAACTGCTTGCAAAAACATTTTTCAAAATAAAAGAAATGGTACCGAAAGGGCATTAGAGAAGTCTAGTGTAACAAAGTCCCCGTACGCAAATCTCTAGTTCGTAGGAGTAAAGTAAATTTCCCGTTATTTTACTTGGAGGAAAGTAAATCTCCCATTATTTTACTTGGGTTTCTAATCTACCCACCAAAAATAGATTAGTGACAACTCCTAATTGAAAATCATTTGCATGTTAAGAACTTCAACATAAGTCTCGAATTGGTATGGGCTTGGGAGAGTCCAAGCTAAGTTTAGGCTTAGTAATCCATTAGCTAAATCCTAGGTGGTTCACCCGAAAAATTAGTCGCGACAGTAATTCAATTCCCCTATCTTATTATGTCCTAATCGAACAAAGACTTTAGAAAGTCACTAATTTGATCATATGTAGAAACCTATGTGACTTGCATTTTATATGAGACATAAGCAACTCATTCTCGGTTACAATCCCGATTGAGGATTTTAATATAATGTCATAATTAGATCGCATATGATATCATTACTATATCTTGCATGTAGCAAGAAGACAGATTCCATGTTGTACACACATATAACTTCTTATATGAAAGAACTATAACTATCAAGTATAAAAATGGATAAACGAGTCGACAATGTGTGCATCCATGAACCATAGTTGTTGAACACACAAGTCAATACTATCTCTCAAGTCTAAGGATTGTTTACATAAGACTAGAGTCTATCAATTGTATAACTTACACAATTCTCCCTGTTAAATTAAAAGAAATTAACTATTATTGTCATTCACAACCTATATACTTTTAAATTAGATTTTCTCATCGTTTACAATATGTAATAGAATTATGACAAGTAGACCTTGTCTAATGAAAATATCTTAGGCTTACAATATCGTTTATGTAGATTTCAAACCTCTCATATGCCAAGAAAGAAAAGGACATTAACTCTATATTATCTACATTTTGAAGCTCAAACTAAGATGATATAAACTAAACCTTTATAAATGTGTCATAAGCCTTTTTCTTAACTTATATTTGATGATTAAATTATTATATGGGTTAATTATATTCAGTAAATGGGTTGTTTACAATGGCAAAACCCAAAAAAAAAGGGTGTTAAATGGGCTTATAGTTTACCCAAATTATTACCCACCTTTATGACTTTCTTTTTATCATCCGTGAGAAAATAATGGATTCATAAGACTTTTCCAAGTTCAAAGAAGTCTTGGTAGGCTTGCAAGATGGGCCCAACTTCACTCTTATTTAAAAATAGCAGGATGACTTGCAAAGATATACTACTAATGCCATTTTGCTCTAGACATATTGAATTTGAGTGCGCAACTAATTCATTTAATAAACTCAAACTACCGGAAACCCAATAGACGAGTATAAACAAAGGGATACTCCTAATTAGGTGAAAGGAGGCATGACGAATTGAATCAAGAGAAGAGCAATGCTAGAACTCACTATAATTGTTTGACAAAGTTCATTTACTAATTGATGTGCAGACTACTATTGGTTTTTGAATTTGGCCCATTTGTTTAAAATGCCACTCACAATCTTGACGTGAAATAGACCAAAATTTTGAACCGGTTTAATTAATCTAGCATTGCCCGTACTTTTGATACCATATTGAAAATCCAGGCGAAATCCTTTCTTCTAAAGACTCAAGTTATCCAAAGAAATGCGATACCTTCACCGGACGAAAGCTACACCAGGTAATACCTCAATACATATGGAGGTTGGAAGTTTGGCAAATGCATGATGTTAATACAACCAATCCTGGACGGGCACGACTGGCACGTTTGACCTTTCTTCGAATTATAATTAAATGTCTTTATCATGTGCATTGCAATTTAGGTTATCCAAAAACAAAATTATGATTTGAATTCTACCTTCTGAGTTAGTTTGACCAGAAACCCGAAACGTAATGCCCAAGCAACGCGACTCCATTACACACCCTTTAAATTGAGCTCACTGTCACGACCTCTTTTTTTCCGTCCAGGGGAAAAGAAAGAAATGTTTAGGGGTATTTGCCTAAAGAGGCGGACCAATGGCCCTAATTTCCCAAGCCCATACCTCGCGCGACGTTGGATTTTGTTTTTTTTTAGTTCTTAACAATCTAAATATTTTTAGGAGTCGCCACTAACCTATTGGGGTCAGCTAGAAACCAATCGAGACACGGGAGTGTTGTCTCGATTCCTACGCAACCAGAGAATTCTAGGAACGGGGACTTGTTTACGCTAATGTTTCTATTAGCGCCCTTGCGGTACCACTAACTTGAAAGGTTGTTTATCTAAATGGCCGTACAATCTTGATTACCAATTATAATCTTTATGAAACCACTAAGTGTCCATGCAAATGTTTTTGTAATTTTTTTTTTTAATGTCTAGACTAATCCTAACATAATTTAGAAGAGAAATTTACACTCGAAATAATGAAAAGCGGCGCATAAGTAAACATCCAAGAAATTAAAATGACTTGAAAATAAATGCGGAAAAGGTAAACCCGATACAAGTCGGGCAAATAATATTACATGGCCTTATTATCACGCCCCGGGATAGGACCCCCATGAGCACAATGAGAATTCAAATATGCATGAAATTACTCTATATGCATGAAATTACTTTAAATAGTTTTAATCTACGCAAAATAAATTATTTACAAAAATGGTTATAAAATACCAAAATAGCATTAAATTAGGAAAATGACCTTTTAAAATTAGGAAAATTTCATATATGTCATTTCTATCCTAATTTGATGCTATCTAACATTTTTTTTTATTTTTTGAAATTTTCATATTTTTCTCTCTTTTTTTAATTAATTTTAAAAAAAATTAATAATAATTCCTTAAACCGATCTATGCTAACATGGAGTAACATAGCACATGAATATCATAATAATCAAGCTCAAATCGACCGTTTCAAGATCGAAGCTTAGTTTGGGCATTTTGCCGAACACTTGGTGTGCATTAAACTAGCCCCAATAGTCTCCTCGAGCCATGTTTGCAGTCTTCAATCTCCACTCATAAGCAATCTCATGTGGAACTAAAGTATCAAGATTATACTAACACATGTAAAGAACAAGATTAGATAGAAATCATGGTTAAAAACACACTAGAACCAAGCTAAAATCGTCCTCAAATGCACGGGTTGAGCTGATTTTGAAACCTGGGTTTGAACCAAAGTCAAGCAAACATGTTGCATGCCCATATTCAAGCCCCAACACTCATCGCATACGAGATTTAAAGGAAACATTACTTGATCTGAGTGAAAGTAGGTAACATGAGCTTTCAAATGCAACAAACATCACAGAGAATGACTAACCGAACACATCAAAACAACCTCTCTAAGAAGCCCACATGCAAAGACTATACTGACCAGCCAAGAACTAATGTGGATAGGCTTGTTTTTTGACGATCTCATAGTTCACACGGGGATTTAAAGACCAAACCAAGCTGACCTATGCATCATTTGTACTCCCATATAACATTAATCAAGCTCGTGAAGATAGAAAACACATGCAAAGGGGAGCAGTAAGTCAAACATGTATGGCTCTTGAAGAGGCTTCAAACACTAGAAAAATTTCAGTCTCAGAAATCAGTTTTCCGGGCTGGTTTTCCTCTTGATTTTCATGATCAAAACATGCTCAAACTCAAAAATAAGTACATCTAGGATGCTTACCTTACTTCCTAGTTTCCTTTTCAAGTGGTTCTTGGCCAAGGAAACCGAGAAATTGTCCTCTGGAAGCACGTGGAATTTGGCTTCTTCAACTGGAAATGAGATCTGCAGAAAAGAAGAACTGAGAACGAAGGTTTTCGTTGATCTCTAAAATTAGACTTCAAGATGTCTTTTGTTGGAAAAATTGACACCAAGCCAAAGTATATGTATTCTAGTTTGGGGTAGAAGTCAATAGTTTCCTCATTTGTTTCTGAACTTTCTCAAAAACACTGCCTTTTCTCCACTCGTGACCAACTGGGCTCAACACTAGAAAATTTTTCAGTGTTTCTTGGCCCGCCTGGAGGGTGTTTTTCGGGGGGCTTTAGGAGGCTTTCCCGATCTCCATTTAGGACGTGCGACCTATGGATGGAAAGATATTTGAGTGAAGTTTCACTCTCTAGTTGAAGGTTTTGGCTAATTTTGGCCGAAGGGTTGTGAAAATCTCACTTTTCTCTCAAAAGGTTGATCTGGAATTTCTGGGTTTGCTTTTCTGGAGTTGCTTCTGAGGGCTTCTTTGGGGGACGACTCCGAGCTCTCTCCTCTCTCTCTCGTCTCTTCTCTCTCCTACCTTGAAAGACCTTGCTTCAGTGATCTTATCCCTCGAATTAAGGGATTTTTGGTCAGTCTCTTGTCCACCTACCAAGCCTGTCAAAGGGCTACTCCACCCACTCTCTGACTTATCCAATTTTTTAAACTTCTGCAGCTGTTGAGTGTGCGGATTTTGCTGCGATTTTCCGGTGCTTTCAGCAGCTTATCCCTGGTCAATTTCCGTCCAATTGCACTACTATATATGTTCTTCCATCACGTGCAAATATCGAGCTAAATGGGCGGCTGAGTGAGATATGGTGGGGCCACCAATATGCCTACTTAGCAGCTCCGAATTAAGACTTAACCGTGGGCTGGGTTTTGGTAGCTGGTTTGGGTGCTTTAATCCATCACTTTGGCTGTGGTTTTTTATTAATTAGCAAGTTCATGTACATTAGTTTAAGATCTCGACCAGATTTCGCAATTGTGCCCACCCAATTTTGCAAGAAAGTCCCTCAAAGTTGGCCATTTTTTTATCCAAAAATACCCAATTCAATACAAATGTGGTCTTTTTGGCTCGATTTGATTGATTCGACTTAGCCCAAATTCAATTTCAACTTAAGATGATGATTTAAGGGTTCGGGAGCAAATTTTTGCAAGATTTACGAATTGGTCCCTCAACTTTTGGAAATTGCATTTTGGCCCCAATTTGCCATTTTAATATTTGACCGCTTGGGCTTGGCTAGTCACATTTAGATCGTTGGCCCCAACTTTTTTTTAACCTTTTTCTATCTTTTTTTAAATTCTTTTAATTTAACTTTTTAATTAATTTTTTTTTTAGGTGTCGGCAATTTCCTTTTCTTTCTGAGGAAGCTCAAAGAGATTTCTTTCAAAGATAAAGTGACACCTAATTTTTTTGTTTTTTTTTGTTTTTTTTGTTTTAATAGCAAAATGAAAATGCAAGTGAGCTTAAGGTAAAGAGCGTGGTTTAGGGATGTACCTGTGAACAATTTGAAAAGTGTGGTTTAAGGATATACCCACAAACCTTGTGGTTTAAGGTAGTCCCACTAACCGTGTGGTTTAAGGCAGACCCATTAACCCTGTGGTTTAAGGCAGTCCCACTAACCCACTAACCGTATGGTTTAAGGCAATCCACTAACCGTGTGGTTTAAGGCAGTCCCACTAACCGTGTGGTTTAAGGTAATCCACTAACCTTGTGGTTTAAGGCAATCCTACTAACAGTGTGGTTTAAGGCAGTCCCACTAACCGTGTAAATTGTATGATTTTAGGATGACCAAGAACCTCTTGAAAATGCATGGTTTAAGGCTAACCCATGAACCCTTTGAAATTATGTCTTGAAAATGCATGGTTTGAGACTAACCCATGAACCTTTTGGAATTGTATGGTTTAAGGATAACCAAGAACCTCTTGAAAATGCATGGTGTAAGACTAACCTATGAACCCTTTGGAATTGCATGGTTTAAGGGTAACCAAGAACCTCTTGAAAGTGCATGATTTAAGGCTAATCCAAGAACCCTTTAAAATTGCATGGTTTAAGGATAACCAAGAACCTCTCGAAAATGCATGGTTTAAGGATAACTCATAAAACTTTTGAAATTGTAAGGTTTAAGGCTAACCAAGAACCTTTTGAAAATGTATGGTTTAAGGCTAACCCATGAACCTTTAGAATTGCAAGGTTTAAGGATAACCAAGAACCTTTTGAAAATGCATGGTTTAAGGCTAACCCATGAACCCTTTGAAATTGCAAGGTTTAAGGATAACCAAGAACCTTTTGAAAATGCATGGTTTAAGGCTAACCCATGAACCATTTGAAATTACAAGGTTTAAGGATAATCAAGAACCTTTTGAAAATGTATGGTTTAAGGCTAACCCATGAACCCTTTGAAATTGCATGGTTTAAGGGTAACCAAGAACCTTTTGAAAATGCATGGTTTAAGGCTAACCCATGAACCCTTTGAATTACAAGGTTTAAGGATAACCAAGAACCTTTTGAAAATGCATGGTTTAAGGCTAACCCATGAACCATTTGAAATTACAAGGTTTAAGGATAACCAAGAACCTCTTGAAAATGTATGGTTTAAGGCTAACCCATGAACCCTTTGAAATTGCATGGTTTAAGGGTAACCAAGAACCTCTTGAATGCATGGTTTAAGGCTAACCCATGAACCCTTTGAAATTGCAAGGTTTAAGGATAACCAAGAACCTCTTGAAAATGCATGGTTTAAGGCTAACCCATGAACCCTTTGAAATTGCAAGGTTTAGAGATAACCAAGAACCTCTTGAAAATGCATGGTTTAAGGCTAACCCATGAACCCTTTGAAATTGCACGGTTTAAGGGTAACCAAGAACCTCTTGAAAATGCATGGTTTAAGGCTAACCCATGAACCCTTTGAAATTGCAAGGTTTAAGGATAACCAAGAACCTCTTGAAAATGCATGGTTTAAGGCTAACCCATGAACCCTTTGAAATTGCATGGTTTAAGGGTAACCAAGAACCTTTTGAAAATGCATGGTTTAAGGCTAACCCATGAATCCTTTGAATTACAAGGTTTAAGGATAACCAAGAACCTTTTGAAAATGCATGGTTTAAGGCTAACCCATGAACCATTTGAAATTACAAGGTTTAAGGATAACCAAGAACCTTTTGAAAATGTATGGTTTAAGGCTAACCCATGAACCCTTTGAAATTACATGGTTTAAGGGTAACCAAGAACCTCTTGAATGCATAGTTTAAGGCTAACCCATGAACCCTTTGAAATTGCAAGGTTTAAGGATAACCAAGAACCTCTTGAAAATGCATGGTTTAAGGCTAACCCATGAACCCTTTGAAATTGCAAGGTTTAGAGATAACCAAGAACCTCTTGAAAATGCATGGTTTAAGGCTAACCCATGAACACTTTGAAATTGCACGGTTTAAGGGTAACCAAGAACCTCTTGAAAATGCATGGTTTAACGCTAACCCATGAACCCTTTGAAATTGCAAGGTTTAAGGATAACCAAGAACCTCTTGAAAATGCATGGTTTAAGGCTAACCGATGAACCCTTTGAAATTGCAAGGTTTAAGGATAACCAAGAACCTTTTGAAAATGCATGGTTTAAGGCTAACCCATGAACCCTTTGAATTACAAGGTTTAAGGATAACCAAGAACCTTTTGAAAATGCATGGTTTAAGGCTAACCCATGAACCCTTTGAAATTGCAAGGTTTAAGGATAACCAAGAACCTTTTGAAAATGCATGGTTTAAGGCTAACCCATGAACCATTTGAAATTACAAGGTTTAAGGATAATCAAGAACCTTTTGAAAATGTATGGTTTAAGGCTAACCCATGAACCCTTTGAAATTGCATGGTTTAAGGGTAACCAAGAACCTTTTGAAAATGCATGGTTTAAGGCTAACCCATGAACCCTTTGAATTACAAGGTTTAAGGATAACCAAGAACCTTTTGAAAATGCATGGTTTAAGGCTAACCCATGAACCCTTTGAAATTGCAAGGTTTAAGGATAACCAAGAACCTTTTGAAAATGCATGGTTTAAGGCTAACCCATGAACCATTTGAAATTACAAGGTTTAAGGATAATCAAGAACCTTTTGAAAATGTATGGTTTAAGGCTAACCCATGAACCCTTTGAAATTGCATGGTTTAAGGGTAACCAAGAACCTTTTGAAAATGCATGGTTTAAGGCTTACCCATGAACCCTTTGAATTACAAGGTTTAAGGATAACCAAGAACCTTTTGAAAATGCATGGTTTAAGGCTAACCCATGAACCATTTGAAATTACAAGGTTTAAGGGTAACCAAGAACCTCTTGAATGCATGGTTTAAGGCTAACCCATGAACCCTTTGAAATTGCAAGGTTTAAGGATAACCAAGAACCTCTTGAATGCATGGTTTAAGGCTAACCCATGAACCCTTTGAAATTGCAAGGTTTAGAGATAACCAAGAACCTCTTGAAAATGCATGGTTTAAGGCTAACCCATGAACCCTTTGAAATTGCAAGGTTTAGAGATAACCAAGAACCTCTTGAAAATGCATGGTTTAAGGCTAACCCATGAACCCTTTGAAATTGCAAGGTTTAAGGATAACCAAGAACCTCTTGAAAATGCATGGTTTAAGGCTAACCCATGAACCCTTAGAAATTGCATGGTTTAAGGGTAACCAAGAACCTTTTGAAAATGCATGGTTTAAGGCTAACCCATGAATCCTTTGAATTACAAGGTTTAAGGATAACCAAGAACCTTTTGAAAATGCATGGTTTAAGGCTAACCCATGAACCATTTGAAATTACAAGTTTTAAGGATAACCAAGAACCTTTTGAAAATGCATGGTTTAAGGCTAACCCATGAACCCTTTGAAATTACATGGTTTAAGGGTAACCAAGAACCTCTTGAATGCATGGTTTAAGGCTAACCCATGAACCCTTTGAAATTGCAAGGTTTAAGGATAACCAAGAACCTCTTGAAAATGCATGGTTTAAGGCTAACCCATGAACCCTTTGAAATTGCAAGGTTTAAGGATAACCAAGAACCTCTTGAAAATGCATTGTTTAAGGCTAACCCATGAACCCTTTGAAATTGCACGGTTTAAGGGTAACCAAGAACCTCTTGAAAATGCATGGTTTAAGGCTAACCCATGAACCCTTTGAAATTGCAAGGTTTAAGGAGAACCAAGAACCTCTTGAAAATGCATGGTTTAAGGCTAACCTATGAACCCTTTGAAATTGCAAGGTTTAAGGATAACCAAGAACCTCTTGAAAATGTATGGTTTAAGGCTAACCCATGAACCTTTAGAATTGCAAGGTTTAAGGATAACCAAGAACCTTTTGAAAATGTATGGTTTAAGGCTAACCCATGAACCATTTGAAATTACAAGGTTTAAGGATAACCAAGAACCTTTTGAAAATGCATGGTTTAAGGCTAACCCATGAACCCTTTGAAATTGCATGGTTTAAGGGTAACCAAGAACCTTTTGAAAATGCATGGTTTAAGGCTAACCCATGAACCCTTTGAATTACAAGGTTTAAGGATAACCAAGAACCTTTTGAAAATGCATGGTTTAAGGCTAACCCATGAACCATTTGAAATTACAAGGTTTAAGGATAACCAAGAACCTTTTGAAAATGTATGGTTTAAGGCTAACCCATGAACCCTTTGAAATTGCATGGTTTAAGGGTAACCAAGAACCTCTTGAATGCATGGTTTAAGGCTAACCCCTGACCCCTTTGAAATTGCAAGGTTTAAGGATAACCAAGAACCTCTTGAAAATGCATGGTTTAAGGCTAACCCATGAACCCTTTGAAATTGCAAAGTTTAGAGATAACCAAGAACCTCTTGAAAATGCATTGTTTAAGGCTAACCCATGAACCCTTTGAAATTACACGGTTTAAGGGTAACCAAGAACCTCTTGAAAATGCATGGTTTAAGGCTAACCCATGAACCCTTTGAAATTGCAAGGTTTAAGGATAACCAAGAACCTCTTGAAAATGCATGGTTTAAGGCTAACCCATGAACCCTTTGAAATTGCAAGGTTTAAAGATAACCAAGAACCTCTTGAAAATGCATGGTTTAAGGCTAACCCATGAACCCTTTGAAATTGCAAGGTTTAAGGATAACCAAGAACCTTTTGAAAATGTGTGGTTTAAGGCTAACCCATGAACCCTTTGAAATTGCAAGGTTTAAGGATAACCAAGAACCTCTTGAAAATGCATGGTTTAAGGCTAACCCATGAACCCTTTGAAATTGCAAGGTTTAAAGATAACCAAGAACCTCTTGAAAATTGCATGGTTTAAGGCTAACCCATGAACCGTGTGAAATTTTGTGGTTTCACTGGAGGAACCTGTCATTCGAGAATATTCTGAAATGGATACTGCACATCAAATAGTATTCATTATAACAAGTATTCTAGTAGCAAAAGCATACTAGATGAGGTCAATTTCAACATATATCATTAGAAACAATATCAAAAGTGTATCGGTAATGAGAAAGCAATGATTGCATAAATAAATCAAACTAATTCCGACAACTTGACAAACTCGCAAAACTGTCATCACACTCGAATAATATCATTAATCGTGAAATTCTCTTGGGAGAAAAGTCCTTGTCAAAATAACCCTGACTTATGAGAAAGGTTTGTTAAGTATGCCAAGCAAGGATCCCTAGTCAGAAAGGGCTTCTCGCATATCCTCAAGAAAATGGCTGTTTGATCCCATCTGTTCATGTGGGAAATAAATTGATCACTCAACCTCACTCTTCCAGTGCACAAGGCTTTGAATCATTCGCAATAAGTACACATTGACCAATCAAAGAGGTCTTTTAGAAGGACCGTAGTGCAAGTTTGGTCATGGTTTTAGCAATGGATAAGCATCATTGGCTATGAAATGAATTAATCACTGATCGACATCTTCGCCAGGTTTACAAGTCAAGAAACCTTAAGAAGAGATAAGATAACCTTGCTCTCACTTCTTCGAGCGGCATCTTCTTTAGAGAGTCCTAATTTCCACTCGAATTATCCCAATCTGAAGAGACTTCGGGAGTAGGTTGTAATGTTGGTTTGGTGAGAGGCTCAAAAGGCTCAACACTTTTTCGAAGAGGGATTTGAGAGTTGGTGATTACGACGGCATCATTGCCATATCATCCGATTTTTTGAAAGCACTCGGATTTGTCTCGAAAGTCCCTTGAGTAATCTCAAAATAAGAGCTTTGCTCTTTTCTCTCATAACTTTTGCATTTGCAGGGATTTCCTTTTGGTACAAGCATTTTTTTTGTTTTTTTTTTGTTTTTGTCATTTTTGCTTTCATGGAGATGTTCCTCTTGATGCAATTGTTTTTCTTCCACTCTCTCTCCCTTTTTTTTTTTTTTCCGGGCATTGGCCTTGCTTTTACCAGGCACACCGCTTTTTCATGCCCCTTAATTTTCACCTGGCTTTTGTTCTTTTGAACTTTTTGAGCTCTTGGGACTTTCAAGATGTTTTTCAGATTCTCATGTAAGCACCAATTGCATTGGTAAATCATGTGCCCTGCCCCAATGTGGGGAGATAATCACCACTCGGGTTTTAGAAATGAATAATTAGGCTCAATATGGTTTAAGCAAAGGGTATCGGTGTTTGGGTAGAGAAAAGAATGCTCTTCTTCACCTTGGGATGCTTCGAGCTTCCATAAGAATTCACCTGAAGTTACCACAAAAAGGATTTATGCAAGTGAGAGTAAAGAAACTTTTCTCATCTTCCCTCTCCAAATAATGTCAACCCAAACCTCCGTAATTGCCCCCATCGTGGGGTGGTTCTTGACAGGGGTATTTTGTAGAAAATTCTCCACATTAAAAGGCTCAAATAGGCTAACTATTGTCACCTGTAGTGTGTATGATAGAGGAAAGAAATGCCTCTTATCATCTTGATCTATGTACCGCTTGCGAATGAATTCATTGACCTTAAACGACATGGGTTTTCTTTTTTCACTCAAATTCCAGAGTGCTTAAAGGACATATTTGGAAATGGGTTGCCTTTCCTCATCCTAAGTGTTTCTCGCTTGGCATAAGCAACATCGCCTTTCAATTTTTGTTGAGATCATGTGGGTGGATTAACCTCCATAGAGAATTTTGATTCAAAATGAGTGATCCATTGAGTGGATGGACAATTTAAAGATAAAGAAGATTTTTGCAAACTTTGTGGAAAATTTTTTTTTTCTTCAATTTCCATTTCCTGTGCTCGTTTCTAGAAAAACACTAGATGTTCTTTTTTGTGATGGAAATTCTCCATTTGTTTTCCATTTGATTTTGAGAAGAAGGGTACTTACCTGTGCCTTAGTAGTCAAGTGACCCTACGAAGAACAAAAGGGAATGTGTTAGTACATGAATCCTGAGGGATCGTAAAAATGGAAAGGATACAACATTACCCTTGGTCAGTTTCACCATTTGGCGGCAAACAACGGAATGAATGTACTGTTTTAAGGCTTGAAGAGAATCTCAGGTCTTTGGTCTCATAAATTCAAGCATTTTCCTCTTTTTGCAAAAATAAGACATGCAAAAGTTTATTTATTTATTTATTATTTTTTTACATGGCAACCTTGTTGCCGTTTCTGGGGATCGAACCCCGTGCCTCTCGGACCGTTCATTCATTCCCATACCACTAGGCCGAAGCGCTGGTAGTGTCTATGGGGTGCTTCTTTTTTTATTTAATTGAACCGGCTCTAGAACGACACATATTTTAAGCCAACTTAAGTGACTTTGTCATGTGTTAACTCCACATGCTTACTTTGTCGATATAGATTATGCTTAAATCAATTTCTCGAGTTTGCTCCTCGAATAATGACGCTTCCTGTCAAACAAGGGAACTACGTCAAATAATGAAGTTAGAGAGGGGCATTTTGGAAACGATACTGAATTACCCTTCTCCTGCAGCTGACTTTAAATGTCTTGTGTTTCCTCTTCATGTGCTTTTGCTCCTCAGGTGTTAACATTTCCTTGAAGATCTTGCTTTCAAATGGGCCATTTAGATGTTATCTAATTCACTCATTCTGAGTGGGCGTCAAAGATGAAAGGAGAGGGGTACTCCTTATTTCGACACGTGAGGGCATTGCTCCTTGGATGTTTTGCTCCATTTATTCCATCAAAATGGATAGTTGGGCCTTAGCATGCCTTCTTGGTATAAGGTGTTGCTCCATCGGTCAAAGTGCACTTTTTGTGCCAAATCAATTGATTTTGTTTCATCTTGCTTCATGAGTGAGAGTTACCCTACTTTGAGTGACTTGCCCCGTTTATCAACTGCAAGGAAAAAGAGACGTAATATGTTATTTTCATATTCGACATGATTCATTTTAGGAACGAGATACTCCCTTTTACGGCATATCTGATGACTGTGTTCCATCTCGTTTCCTTGGCTATGGAGAAGGATTTGCTTTCATGATTGGCAGTAATTCACTTGGCAAATGTCTATTCCATTTGAAATTTTCCCCTTTTAGAAGTCGGGTGACTCGGACATTGCGTGCCCCCGATCCATTTTGTGGCCATCTGCCCCAATTAAAATTTCCTGCACATATGGAAACAATGTATTATTTCTATTCTTAGGTACATTAGGTTTTAGGAACGAAGTACACCCTTTTTCAAAGTCGGGCAATTCAGCATCTCATTGTAGCTTTGTTGAAGAAGGCAAGACATTGTCCTTATGGTCAAATGCATGCCACACTGGGTTAGATAACTTGTCCATATGCAGCTCCATCATGTTGGATTGATGAATCTCTGTTTCATTTGAGCCCTTCATGCTTTACTCAATTTCCCGCATACCCCTTTTAGGCTAGGTGATTTTTCGCCATTTTTACTGCATCAATGCATTTCCCACTTCATAATCTTTTATTTGAAGGCAACATTTGATGACCGATTCTTGTTTGTGTACATCTACATCTTGAAGTGTTGTCTTGCATACCACCAATAATCATCTCCATACAGGATTGGATGCCAAGAAACCATTGGAAGTGTAGGGATTGCAGATGCTTCTTGTTCGCAACCAACGAAGTAGTTTGTTGCCAAAGAATGTCCACAAATTTCTTCTTCCATGAAGAATGTCAAATTAATATGAGGTCGTCCAAGATGTGAAACTTCATTAGACCAGTAGATTTGTGATCTTCGAGGCCTTGATGATTCTTTCCACACTTAATCACAATGTTTGAATTCATATGTTGCGAAAATATTCAAGTGGTTCATGGCTCAACCAAATATGCCCATAAATGAGCATGAATTGGTGCATCTCATGACTTGCTCTATTAGGGAAAGGCCCGCACTTTTGTCAATCTTGAACAAAACCGTCATTTTGCCTGTTTGACAAAAATGGATGACTGAGTTAGTTGTTGCACAAGAAATCCCTATTGGAACGATTACAACCTTACCCCCTCAAAGCATCGTTCTACGGATCAACCTGCAAAAGCGATTAAGTGAAGAGATAAAGTATTATGCAAGTTCTTCTTGAAACTCATTTTCACACATTTTGAAGCTAAGGCATAAAACTCAGCCTAGAGGGTCCGTTTGAAACACTTCAAATGTTTTAAAGAATATGACTTTTATGAACTCTAACTTCATTATTCAAAAAATGTGAGTTGTATGATTTACAAAGGCACTTGATTGGGTTCACAATCAAAACTCAAAACGCAAAACACGATTCCTAATAGGAATAATGACAAGGATAAAGTACAAGAAGCTCTTTCGTAGAGTAGCATAATAAGCACAATTCTCGTCCTAGCTTTAAAGTCCACTTTTGGCATGGCCAAGCAAGAGGAGTTCAAGGAATGGTTGTCACGCATGACCTACGAAAGGAAGATAATGTCAGTATATGAATGAAAAATTGATCTTTCAATAAAGCCGCCTCTTACAATGAAATCAAGGCGACGATACCTTCTCCGTAGTATTAGAATTTGGTATTTCGTCAAGATTTTATTAGTAAGAGGAGATTTCATTAAAAGATCGATCCACGACTATCAATTGAATGCCCACTTTGTTCCAAAAGTTTCATACACAAAAGGGGCATCGATTTTGAAAAATTAATTTGTGGTTTCACTCATGCGAAGGTGAGGTGATTTTTATTTGGAAAAATCAATATACAAAATGGGATTTGAATTTTAATTTTGAAATGTGACCAATAAAGAGTTTTATTGAAAATTTGATTTTAATTCTATGCCCCAAAATGTAATCTTGATTTGGAAGAATTTCTATACAAAATGTGACTTTAAGTTCATAATTGAAAAGTTAAACAAAAACATATGTTCAATAGATCATAGGTATTTGAAATGCTTATTTATCAAAAGTGAGTGCCAAGCCTATATTTTCAAGGGCATTCCATTGATTTCCGCGAATCTCAAAAAATGAAAATTTCAATCCAAAGTGAGCAAGTAGATGGAGAAATCATACTTATAGTGGGTGAAGAGACATTTTTTTTTTTTTTCAATCACATAGACATGCGGATGTAAACTTGTGAGGTTTGACGCATAAAGGTGGAATTCTAAAGGCTTAAAGTCCCCATTTTGATTAGATCAAAAGAGTTTTCCCCACTCCGCACTTACATCGGACAGTTCTCTTTATCATTAATCATAATGAGCGGGACCAAAAGTGGATAACCATGGGTCATTCCCCGCACGGGTTCCATCTTTTGGCACCTCCTATGGGCTTCCTAGTGCGATCGGGGTTTTAGATCGCGGGTTGTGTGTGTAAATGTGTAGTGCAAGTATGAAGGCACGCATAACAATTGATATCCAAACAACACTTCAATTTCATCCATATAGGCATACATTCCTACGCCTCCCTACAAAAGAAAAGGGTTAACAAACACTCCACCCCTTATTACTCCAAACCTACAAAAACATTTAACACATTGTTAGCGGACTAACCTTATTTTCCACACGACTTTGACACGCGCTATCAAATGAAGACCATGTTAGTGAACAACCAACCAAGTTATTACGGCCTAAGTCCTCTAAGGTTTACAACCAGGTCCCCAGTGGAGTCGCCAAGCTGTCACGACCTCTTTTTTTCCCTCCGGGGGAAAAGAAAGAAAGGTTTAGGGGTATTTGCCTAAAGAGGCGGACCAATGGCCCTAAATTAGACATAGGCTCTCCCAAGCCCATACCTCGCGCGACGTTGGATTTTGTTTTTTTTTTTAGTTCTTAACAATCTAAATATTTTTAGGAGTCGCCACTAGCCTATTGGGGTCGGCTAGAAACCAATCGAGACACGGGAGTGTTGTCTCGATTCCTACGCAACCAGAGAATTCTAGGAACGGGGACTTATTTACGCTAATGTTTCTATTAGCGCCCTTGCGGTACCACTAACTTGAAAGGTTGTTTATCTAAATGGCCGTACAATCTTGATTACCAATTATAGTCTTTATGAAACCACTAAGTGTCCATGCAAATGTTTTTGTAATTTTTTTTTTAATGTCTAGACTAATCCTAACATAATTTAGAAGAGGCGGTACTTGTGATATTTCCGCTTGGGACGCATTTTATTTGGCAGTTTTCTGGATGTTAAATACCATTGGGTGGGAATTGGCTAAGCATTTTCTTCGAACAAATATAGAACCAGAATGGATGGTTTTATGTCTACTACCAGTTCTTCCTCCCGAACTACGACCCATCATTCAGATAGATGGAGGTAAGCTAATGAGCTCGGATATTAATGAACTCTATAGAAGAGTTATCTATCGGAACAATACTCTTACCGATCTATTAACAACAAGTAGATCGGATCTATGTGTCTATATAGATCCTCTGTTCATGGATTAACGAAAATGCGCAAAAGCTCTATTTGCCTCTGCCATTCTATGAGTCTCTTCCTAAATTTACACTTGAAATAATGAAAAGCGGTGCATAAGTAAACATCCAAGAAATTAAAATGACTTGAAAATAAATGCGGAAAAGGTAAACCCGATACAAGTCGGGCAAATAATATTACATGGCCTTATTATCACTCCCCGGGATAGGACCCCCATGAGCACAATGAGAATTCAAATATGCATGAAATTACTCTATATGTATGAAATTACTTTAAATAGTTTTAATCTACGAAAAATAAATTATTTACAAAAATGGTTATAAAATACCAAAATAGCATTAAATTAGGAAAATGACCTTTTAAAATTAGGAAAATTTCATATATGTCATTTCTATCCTAATTTGATGCTATCTAACATTTTTTTATATTTTTGAAATTTTCATATTTTTCTCTCTTTTTTTAATTATTTTTTTAAAAAAAAATTAATAATAATTCCTTAAACCGATCTATGCTAACATGGAGTAACACAGCATATGAATATCACAATAATCAAGCTCAAATCGACCGTTTCAAGATCGAAGCTTAGTTTGGGCATTTTGCCGAACACTTGGTGTGCATTAAACTAGCCCCAATAACCTCCTCGAGCCATGTTTGCAGCCTTCAATCTCCACTCATAAGCAATCTCATGTGGAACTAAAGTATCAAGATTATACTAACACATGTAAAGAACAAGATTAGATAGAAATCATGGTTAAAAACACACTAGAACCAAGCTAAAATCGTCCTCAAATGCACGGGTTGAGCTGATTTTGAAACCTGGGTTTGAACCAAAGTCAAGCAAACATGTTGCATGCCCATATTCAAGCCCCAACACTCATCGCATACGAGATTTAAAGGAAACATTACTTGATCTGAGTGAAAGTAGGTAACATGAGCTTTCAAATGCAACAAACATCACAGAGAATGACTAACCGAACACATCAAAACAACCTCTCTAAGAAGCCCACATGCAAAGACTATACGGACCAGCCAAGAACTAATGTGGATAGGCTTGTTTTTTGACAATCTCATAGTTCACACGGGGATTTAAAGACCAAACCAAGCTGAGCTATGCATCATTTGTACTCCCATATAACATTAATCAAGCTCGTGAAGATAGAAAACACATGCAAAGGGGAGCAGTAAGTCAAACATGTATGGCTCTTGAAGAGGCTTCAAACACTTAGAAAAATTTCAATCTCAGAAATCAGTTTTCCGGGCTGGTTTTCCTCTTGATTTTCATGATCAAAACATGCTCAAACTCAAAAATAAGTACATCTAGGATGCTTACCTTACTTCCTAGTTTCCTTTTCAAGTGGTTTTTGGCCAAGGAAACGGAGAAATTGTCCTCTGGAAGCACGTGGAATTTGGCTTCTTCAACTGGAAATGAGATCTGCAGAAAAGAAGAACTGAGAACGAAGGTTTTCGTTGATCTCTAAAATTAGACTTCAAGATGTCTTTTGTTGGAAAAATTAACACCAAGCCAAAGTATATGTATTCTAGTTTGGGGTAGAAGTCAATAGTTTCCTCATTTGTTTCTGAACTTTCTCAAAAACACTGCCTTTTCTCCACTCGTGACCAACTGGGCTCAACATTTTCCTGGCCCGCCTGGAGGGTGTTTTTCGGGGGGCTTTATGAGGCCTTCCCGATCTCCATTTAGGACGTGCGACCTATGGATGGAAAGATATTTGAGTGAAGTTTCACTCTCTAGTTGAAGGTTTTGGCTAATTTTGGCCGAATGGTTGTGAAAATCTCACTTTTCTCTCAAAAGGTTGATCTGGAATTTCTGGGTTTGCTTTTCTGGAGTTGCTTCTGAGGGCCTCTTTGGGGGACAACTCCGAGCTCTCTCCTCTCTCTCTCGTCTCATCTCTCTCCTACCTTGAAAGACCTTGCTTCAGTGATCTTATCCCCCGAATTAAGGAATTTTTGGTCAGTCTCTTGTCCACCTACCAAGCCTGTCAACAAGGCTACTCCACCCACTCTCTGACTTAGCCAATTTTTTAAACTTCTGCAGCTGTTGAGTATGCGGATTTTGCTGCGATTTTCCGGTGCCTTCAACAGCTTATCCCTGGCCAATTTCCGTCCACTTGCACTACTATATATTTTCTTCCATCACATGCAAATATCTAGCTAAATGGGCGGCTGAGTGAGATATGGTGGGGCCACCAATATGCCTACTTAGCAGCTCCGAATTAAGACCTAACCGTGGGCTGGGTTTTGGTAGCTGGTTTGGGTGCTTTAATCCATCACTTTGGCTGCAGTTTTTGATTAATTAGCAAGTTCATGTATATTAGTTTAAGATCTCGACCAGATTTAGCAATTGTGCCCACCCAATTTTGCAAGAAAGTCCCTCAAAGTTGGCCATTTTTTTATCCAAAAATACCCAATTCAATACAAATGTGGTCTTTTTGGCTCGATTTGATTGATTCGACTTAGCCCAAATTCAATTTCAACTTAATTGGTGACCAAGATGATGATTTAAGGGTTCGGGCGCAAATTTTTGCAAGATTTACGAATTGGTCCCTCAACTTTTGGAAATTGCATTTTGGCCCCAATTTGCCATTTTAATTCCAATTTGACTGCTTGGGCTTGGCTAGTCACATTTAGATCATTGGCCCCAACTTTTTTTTAACCTTTTTTTTAACCTTTTTTTATCTTTTTTCAAAATTCTTTTAATTTAATTTTTTAATTAATTTTTTTTTTTAGGTGTCAACACTCACAAAAGCACAAAGCCGTATTATCACGATCTTGAGAGACATGGATGGAGTGAAGTTGCGTGGATTTTGGGCGAGTCCATACAGCAGCAAAGTCATTTGGGCATTGAAGCTCAAGGGCATACCATTTGATTACATTGAGGAAGACCTCTCCAACAAAAGCGCCTCGCTTTTGCAATACAACCCAGTTCACAAGAAGCTTCCTGTGCTCGTCCATGGCTCGCGACCTGTTTGCGAGTCCATGGTCATCATCGAGTACCTTGAGGAAACGTGGCCGCAATACCCGCTGTTGCCCATTGATCCTCACGAGCGAGCCGTGGTGCGTTTCTGGGTCAAATTCATCGAGGAAAAGGTTTGCTAATCTAATGTTATTCTTCTTTGGTAATTCATGTTTTGTAAAGTCAATCATCCAATGCATAGATTCCATTTGTTTCAATACCCAACTCAAAATTGGGGCGAGACAAACATAAGGCCGACTTGTGTTGCATCTCGTTTATGTTTCCGGTGCTCGTGCTGCAGACTCCTAATATTTGGATCGTGTATCGGAGAGTTGGCGAAGAGCAAGAGAAGGCCGTGAGAGACAGCGTGGAGATGCTGTCGATCCTAGAGCAACATGGTCCGAACAGGGGAAAGAAATTCTTTGGAGGAGACGGCATCAACATTGTGGACATTGCATTTGGTGGGGTGGCACTTTGGGTGGGAGCCATAGAAGAGGTATCGGGACGCAAGCTGTTCGACGCCGGGAAGTTCCCTCGCTTGAACGCTTGGAAGGCCAACTTCGAGAGCTCGCCCATGATCGCCGAGAACTTGCCTGATCAGGAGAAGTTGCGTGAGCACCTCGCCCGCATAAGAGAGAAAAGGTTGTCATCATCCACATGCAAGTGATGCGCGGCCTTCGCGTCTTTATTAGTATGATTGATGTTATAGTCGTGGGTACTATATAAAAGTACTGATAATAAGAATTGAAGTGCAGTACGCACTTTGGTCGGAAGCTTCGAGATGAAGCTTACTAATTAGTATATGCAATAAAGTTAAATGAATTTGCAGGCCTTGGAATATTGTCTCCTGAGGCGTGTATTGTCTTAGTTTCATAACGTCATAAATCTAAAATTCTTCATGGTCATGGAAATATGACACTATACGGGGAGAATCAATGCGTCAATATCTTGTGCTACGTTCCTCATCTAAGTTTATCAATGCCTTCATGAATTCTATTTTATTTTTTTCTTCTCATTTTATCTGATAAATATTGTTTTAGATTGTAAAATGGAATTAATAGAGTTGTTGGAAATTGTGAGCCATTTTCTCCAAAATTATCAAGAAACTACTAACTTAATGGAGAATGAACAAGTCGGCAATAGTGAACGTGAAATGCAAGAAAAGGCAAGTCAAGTCAAAAGTGAATACTCTCATATGTTGGAGAAGTTTCTAGTACTACGTGGGCAGCAAGAGAAACTTGAATGAAAGTTAACAAAAGTGGCTGAAGAAGAAACTTGAATGTGGGCAGCAAGAAGTCAAGCAAATAAGAAGTAAACTAAAGTCAACAAAAGTGGTGGGCAGCGGCAGAGAATAGAAAAATGGAGAATAAGGAAGAATTAACAAGAAGATCTGAAAGGAAGAAGAAAAGGAAAGCAAAGTCTAACTTGGACTTTGATTGGCTGCACAAAGGGGTGAGCGGTTCCAGGTTCTGCCTGGAACCTGAAACCTACCTATCGGAACCAAGAACTTAAAACTTACTCTGTCACAGGTTCCGAGTTCGGTTTCAGGTTCCAACATGTTTTTTTTTCTTTTTTGTAATTTCATTTTTAGTTTAAAAAAACGGAAATGAACGTAACAATAATAAACAAACTTGTCATTCATCAAAGAGTATACAAAATGAAGAGAACTATCAATAGACGAAAAGCAATTCTTGACAAGGAATTCAACTAGATAAAAGAGAATACTTGCATCGATTGGTTATCTTTCTTGACCCAGAAAAGAAGAATTATGATCTGACGGAACAAATAATCAATCAATGCATTTGAAGTTTCAACGGACCCACACTTTTTGGCTGTAAGGATGCCAGGCAAAGTCACAGAGCCACAACCATTCCAATTATTTGACCCTTTCTTCTACACTGCAACATCAAAATTTGAAAACAATCAAGCAGCAACCAGGCCTTTTAACACTTTGTCTAGCATGACATGTACAGATTCACGCCTATTCTCATCAATGTACATAATTCTCTTTCCCAGAAGTATCATTAGCTCATTTTCGATGACTCATTCCAGCTTCATGATTGCTAATTTGTTGACAAGATGAATTAGACACAGATCTAAAGCTATGTAGCTCTCAGGTCAATTGGCTTGTATTTGACTGAATCATTTTCATGAAGTATGCCATTTGGAGACAGCAGGCATTGGAGAGCAAGGAAAAATCGAGCCTGACATCATCACATGAATAAGCTGAGTCCCAATAAGGACACATTCCACAATAAAATTCAGTCTCCAAGCAAGTGACTAATGCTGGAAAAAGAAGCCAACGACAAAGAATTTAGCCATACCCATTGAAATCCAACAAGTGCGCACCAGCAACCTGGCAATCCATACCCTTTACTGCTCAAGAGCTACAACAAAGGATAACGAGCGATGTTAGGGCAATCAGATAGCCAAAAAGTTTGAAGACATCATGCAATTTGATGGTAGGAATGTAAGCTCTAGACCCCTACCAAGAGCAACAAAGCACCCAATGAAAAGCATCCACTCATTGAAAGACTTATGAATTTGAGATCTCATCCGGCCTGCATTGTGCAAACAAGCACAGATCTGTCAGGAGCTTAATCTGTGAAGAAGTTAGCTCCTTTGATGACAAATAGAGCAATTCAGCATGTACTTGGATATGAGAACTACTTAGTTTCCTTTTCTTTCTCTATCTTTTAATCCTATTATTTTTTCCTCAAATCTCAGTGGCATGATATGATATTAATGCACGTAGTTTCAGGAGTTTACTAAGGTCTAGAAGTAGATGTACAGACAACTAATGCAAAACTGGAGTTGCAAGTGCATAAACGCATATGATAATACATGCATCTGCATCCAAAAAAAAATCTCTATGATTCGTTGGTGTTCCCACAGAGCCCATTTGAAAAAACAAGGAATAAAAGTGGTTGGACAATGATAAGAGAAGTTTGGATCACTCATAGGTCAAACGTACTATGCTAATAGAACTCACATTAGTTACTGCTTGTACATTTTCAAGAAATAATAACTAAAAATAAATATGATAAGAGAATGTGAGTTGACGAGAATAGAATGCAATACATGCATTCTAGTCTTTGACTTTCATACCTTCGACTTCAGGATACAAGAAAAATCATAGAAAGCACCATAAACATCAGCCATAGTTCTTGTGCGATAAAAAATTTTAGCAACAAGACCTGAAATGTATAGGTAGACAAATGGAATCATAGAGCGACCATTATGGGAGTACCAAATCTATTCAGTGTCTACACTCACATCAACAACACCAACAGACTTCACAAGAGCACCTTTTCTCATCTGCAAATCACAACAAGCATTGTAACTGTTTGGTACCAATTTGGCAGCAAATTTTGCATCTTCGGCTTGGATTTATCAAGCAAGTTTGATTACTTTTACCAAAACATTCAGTCTATTAAGAGAAGCAATTTATATAATGCAACAAAAAAACACGGG
Source organism: Eucalyptus pumila (assembly GCA_016097595.1). NCBI lineage: Eukaryota > Viridiplantae > Streptophyta > Magnoliopsida > Myrtales > Myrtaceae > Eucalyptus > Eucalyptus pumila. The sequence goes on from CM027853.1 coordinate 31,060,486, forward strand.
CAAGTATGATGACTATGCTTTTTACCGGAAGAGGCATCTTTTAATTCTGATCAAGTTAAAAACCCTTCAAGTACTACAGAAACATAAGAGACGTGAGAACAATGAAAGAAGAAAGCAGAAGGCTTACACATACCTTGGACTCAACAACATCCTCAAACATTTTAATACCTGAAATCACAAAGAAATCAACATTATAGAGACTTGACGATACTTACAAAATAGCATGTTATTTGACAATACTTAAAAATTAGCGAGCGGCGAGCGGCGTTGGGGGCGGTTGGGCAAGCGACAAGCGGCGTTGGGGGCGGCTGGGCTAGCGGCAAGCGACATCGGGGCAATTGGGTGAGCGGCGAGTGGCGTCCACCGGGGGGTCGAGCGGCATCCAGTGGCGGCGTTGAGGGCAAGCGATGTCCAGCAGTTGAGCAGCGAGGCGAGCAGGGGGTGACAGTGTTGAGGGAGCAAGAGGGGGTGAGGGGTGTCCAACGGTGAGACAAGCGGTGTCCGGCGGCAGCGTCGAGGATAAGCGGCGTTCGGCGGTGGCGTCGAGGGCGAGTGGCATCTAGCATTGGCGTCGAGGGCGAGCAACGTTGGGGACAGGGCAGAAGCAGAGAACGAGTCATGAGAGAGAGAGAGAGAGGAGAAGTGAATTGAGCGTAAGCGAAAAATTGATTTAGGGTTTTTAGGAATAGGTTCCGGTTCCTATCGGTTCCGGTTCTCATAGGAACCGGAACCGGAACCGGAATCGAGAACCGCCGGTTCCCAAAAAAATAGGGAACCGGGAACCGGAACCGGCCTCTCCAGAACTGGGAATCGAACCGGAACCTCCAGTTCGGTTCCCCGATTCCCGGTTCTACCCGGGAATCACGCTCACCCCTAGCTGCACAAACAAGAGATAAAGAAGCAAGCTGAAATTTTATATTATTTTCTATACTCTTAAGTCTCCACCTTGTGTGGGGGTGAACCCTCCACCGTTAGAGGTCTTAGACCTCCACCGCGGGGGGAGGGGGGAGTGAGTGTGAACACCTCCATCAAATTAGTTTGTTCAACTAATGAAATTATTTTCTCATATCTCATGTCCTATATCCTTCAATTATTCTTGTCCATCCTCTACAAACTATACCACACACTTACACACATCACTAATTAAAAACTATCATCAATACTAAAATCATGTTTCCATAGGGAATCGGGAACCGGAACCGGCCTCTCCAGAACCGGGAATCGAACCGGAACCTCCAGTTCGGTTCCCCGATTCCCGGTTCTACCCGGGAATCACGCTCACCCCTAGCTGCACAAACAAGAGATAAAGAAGCAAGCTGAAATTTTATATTATTTTCTGTACTCTTAAGTCTCCACCTTGTGTGGGGGTGAACCCTCCACCGTTAGAGGTCTTAGACCTCCACCGCGGGGGGAGGGGGGAGTGAGTGTGAACACCTCCATCAAATTAGTTTGTTCAACTAATGAAATTATTTCTCATATCTCATGTCCTATATCCTTCAATTATTCTTGTCCATCCTCTACAAACTATACCACACACTTACACACATCACTAATTAAAAACTATCATCAATACTAAAATCATGTTTCCATAGGCGCACATCCAAATTTTTAACAAGAGTATTCTCATAGGTTTCTTTGTGACCAGCGTAAAGCCAAATATTGTATTTACAAAAAAAAAAAAAATGGATGTACGAATCTCGTTCAATGGTGACAATATCATTAAGCAACGAACTTGGAGGAAAGATAATATATTTTAAAGAAGAGGAGATGAAAAGTGCCACAAGCCGAAAGTTTTCTAATTGTGAACAAGCTTGTGCGGTATTTGCTGAGCTAGAATACCTTTTTTTTTAACAGAACTAGAATACTTGAATAGCCTCTCTTTAATAGATCATTTTTAAGGACAGTATGATGAATCACATTCTCATAATTGATTGTATCTCATGCAAGCTATCTGATGTCTTAAAAGGGATATACAGATCACTTTGGCATTGTAATTAATTTTTGCTTATAACTATAATTTAATTTTAACGGATTAGGAATTTTTTTTTTTTTGTACATTTAACATTGGGATATAAAAGATGATTTGACATGCATTTCCATATACACCAAACTCTCTCTTTCCTCAGTGAAAGAGGTCTTGATTTAAATGACCGAAATACAGTCACCTTTTGCAAGAAGCGCACGCCGTTTTGCTGTGCTGACATGGGATCACAGTCAAATTTTAGGTTAGACTAGGGATCCGGCCATTTTGCGTGAAGTAAAAACGGATTTATGCCTCTTTCATCGAGAGAGCTCTAAAAATGCAAGTCTTGTCTATGTCTTCTTGAATGTTTGATTTTATCATTTATTACCACGAGACTTAATATCCATCCTTTGACATTAGCGTTCTGGAACTTGAAAAGTAAAAACATGGACCCCTTCAAGTGTATCTCCTAGATAGATTTTCCAACATTTTCAACTAACGTAAATCACAGATTCCATGTGAGTTCCCGCATGACCAAATGGTCGATGTTCATTTTAAATCATTACTTGATTCGTTGAATAAATTCTACTTTGTTGTTGAAGATTGTTATCATGGATGCTTCTCATTTACGTCTTGGAGGACCGTGATTGCATGATTGGAGGGCAATCTATAATGGCTTTGAAAACACCTATCCATTTGTCAAATGTCTGGTCAAGATCACTCTGGGCCTTTGCAAGATAGAGAGAGTTTATAAACCTACTCAAGCAATAAATAAATAAATACAAAAGCAATCTTCTCTCAAAGTCTCACTTTCCTAAAGCAATGGAGGATTCTTGCAATGCTTATACTCTTGTTATGGTGGAAGAAAATAGAGCAAAAGAGGAGACCCCATCTATTTCTCAGCCTTTACTTAATGAGTTTCATGCATTGCATTAATTTTGTGTCCATATCCCAACCAAGGCGACCTATCGAATGAATCCTAAGGATCCAATATCCGAGAGGAAGATCAAATCGAGAGCCTCTGGTCCATTTCGAGTCTTGAAGGGAAATGGTGAAGAATTATCTCCAGAAGAGTATTGGGAATTGTTTGGGGATAAGTTCAACTCTAGCCATAGGATTTTAAGAGTCATTTTCTTCTGTATTTTGATGAGGATTTCGAGCTTGTCTCGACCTCTCTCTTTTTTTTCGGTGCCGCCCGATCGAGGCGGGCGCCTTGCGGAGGTTAATTGTTCGGCTATGTCTATTTTAGCCCGGATTCTCCCAAATCCACCAATTCGCAACTTAATGCTTCAAATTTTTAACCTATAAGTCAATTTTAAAACTGAGTCGCCACTAATCGGTTTGGGGTGGGTCAATTAGAAACCCAAGCGAAATATCGGGAGAAATACCCGCTCATGTGCAACCAGAGAAATTAGGATCGGGGACTTGATTACACTTGTTAATCACTAATGCACTTGATTACACTAGTTAATCACTAATGCCCTTTCGGTACCTAATCTTATTTAAACCCTAAGGCTTGTTAGATGTTTGAGGGATTTTCCATGCATTTTGTGGAGGAAAAATATTTTTTGGGTATTTTTCTCATTTTTTGGACATAAAAGGCCTTTTTTGGATTTTTGATCTTTTTTTGGAAAATATAAGTTTTATTGGCTTTTTTTATACTTTTTTTGGCTTTTTTTGGGAAAATAAGAAATATTTCTTATTTTTTGATTTTTTGGAAAATAGATTATTTTTTTGATTTTTTAATTAAACTATTATAATATAATTATAATATTAAAATACGACCTGGGTCAGATCCCCAGGTTGGGTCCAAACCAGGCCATTTGCCCAAGACCTGGATGGGCTTGCAACATAGGCCCAACCCGGGACTTTTCTTTTTTTCCTTTTTAAGCAATCAGCCTAAAAACAAAGCGAAATAGGCCCACTTCTCTTAGGCCCATGCAAATTTGGCCCACGCAACTAAACCCTAGGTGAACCGGGTCATGTGCCCAACCCGATTCCACCCGATTCGCAGTGCTCTCTCTCTCTCTCCCACCTCTCTCTACTCGCAGCGCTGATGGAGACCGAAACATCATCGAACAGATGGCGACAGTGGCGGCGATGACGGGCGATGGCTCTATGACGCGGCGGCAACAAGGAAGACAGCAATGGCCGACTACTCAACAAGTCGCGTTGTGGCAGCAACGCGGAGTCTCTCAGCCAAAACGGGACCGAGGCCGAGACTAGGGTTTCAAAAGAAGAGGGGCGAAATGATGGTGACGACGCGGAGGAACCCACCGTTACCTGTCTGCAGCAACGGTGTGACACGGCGGCGATCGGTGGTGTGTGCGTCGGGATGGCGACGGCTCTGCTCAAGATGACGGCTCTCTCTCCTTCGACTAACCTCGTTCAACCCCCTCACGCTCAGATCTACCCCCTTTACTCCGATTTCCCCCCTTGCTCAGCCTCCACCCACTCGGATCTCTCCCCCTCAGGCTCGCTTGCCGCCGGCCTCCCCTGAAGTCTTTTGGATGGAGGTCTTTCGAGTTTGCGACATGATCTCTCGCGTGCTCGCTCTTCAATTTCCCCTGAAGTCTCTCAAGGGAAGATCTCCGAGTTCGCCATGCCCTTCGACGGAGCTTGTGGCCTCCTATTTGTAGGCGAGGAGGAGGTCGGTCGATGGAGGTTCGGCCGCCGATCCTTGCACTCCGAACAGCCTTCGTCGGCCAAACCGGCATCCTATCTATTGAGGTGGCTCTAGCTAGGCCGCCTCGCATTGAAGACATGTCCACTCCATTGTACGCTGTCGCCTCCTTCTGTCTTCCGGTGTTGTGCGCATCCTCGTCTCTGGTGCGTGCTGCTTATCCGATTGGGGAAGACGACAACAGGAGGAAGGAGACAAACTGGAGAAGGGGTTGGGCTGAGTCGCACGAGCTAGGCCGGTGGGGGCCTACACAAGAGAAGATAAAAGGAAGGGGCTGGGATTGTCGACCCAGCCCAAAAGGCTGCTGCTTTTGTTTTTTCTTTGTTTTTATTATATATATATTGTTGTTATTATTTATTATCCAAAAAAAGAAAAAATACATAAACATAGAAACTAAGGCCTAATCAAAATTTAGGCATCAACAGAGCTCTAATCTGGTTTCACACTATATGTTTGCCACCTTTCCACGTATCTAGTTAGTTTCTAATGGGGAAAAGAATATTACAAATATCATAACTTTCATACGTTACTCACTTAAATGATGTAACTCTTTTTTCCTAATCATTTAAATATCATAACTTAATATGACGGTCACTTGAGGGTCAGAATTTTTCTTCGATCGCTAAAGTGCTATGTAACTTTTCAATTAATAACTTTCTTGACAAAAGTGAGATGTCACATCGAATTTCGGCACTTGGATGAACGTTTAGAAAATTTGTGGCACTCAAATGATCAATTAAAATTATAGTACTTAAATTAACTTTCTTTTATAAGTCATAGCACTCAGAAAAATAGGAAAAAGTTATGGTTATGAAGTGAGTCTCATGCGAAAGTTATGACACTTGGGGTCGTTATCTTTTCTAATACATCAAATATTCATGCTATTTGAAGTTTTCTAAAAGAAGTTGTGCTTAGTAAGCGCCGCTCAATTTACCCAAGAATGAGATTTTTGTGTCTTTTCATGAGTATGTTGGATCCTATGCATAATATTTTGTTTCTAGAGTCATCTTGAGTCAAAAGTCTTACTTCTTGTTTGAGTTTTCTCTACGGATTGTTATTGTGTTAGAAAATACAAGAAAATTAAGTTGTACAAAAATTTGTGTACACTTGGAGGGTTGTTCCAAGTTGAGTCTATTTAAATTCACATAAGGTTTCTACGAGGGTTATAGTGCTTTCACTAACGAATTTCATAATTTAACTCCTGGATCATAATTTCATCTGAATTCACCGTATCTTTGATGGATACCATCGAATAGTGAGTTCCACGTACCATAATATTGTTCCAATTCGCTTAGCACATAAAATGATAAGTTGCGAAGTCGGTTAAGAAAGTAAGTCAAGCTTCCCCAAGTCGAGTTTTACTAAGTCGAGTTCAATTAATATCGAGTCAATATCTCGTGATTTTGGACCGGGCCTCAATAAACAATCGGCGTGATTCTAACCATGGTACGATGTCACACTGTAAAATTGCAGACCAATGATTCATGTGCTAATAAGCACGTGGTAAAAATAGGTACTAGCACATTATTGCTCTTCATGGCCTTTGGGAAAAAGTAAATAGATTAAAACTCTCTCCTACACTTTCACCAATATTTATTTTCCTTAATAGCCTAAAAAATTCCAGGGAATCTAAAGAAATTGGGGGTTCTTTTATATATATAAATTTTGGCCGTGCAATATTCTTAATTATCAAGCAACTCTCAAAGAGAGATACATTTTCTTATGTCCTTTTAGTAAAAATGGTCAACAATGTAATATCTTTAACCAAGCTGAGGAATGCAAGAAAAGTATATAAAAAATCCTAAACTTATTAGTTTGTATCAATTCAGTTTTAAACCTTTTAATAGAACTAATTCAGTCTTCAAATTTTTTGTATTGGTACCAATTCAGTTCGTTCGGCCAATTTAGATTAGAAATCGCTGATGTGAACATCGGCCATCTTACGTGGCATGGCCAATATTGAGGTAAACATTTTTAAATAATTTTTAATTTTTTTCCATTTTGTTTTCAATCTTTCTCCTTTGCCATGTGGTCACTAGCCGTGCTGAGGGTCGGCGACAATGTCGCGGCCTGGGCATGAGTGATCCTCGCCGAATTTGGCAAGAGCTCGACCCTCATTGCTTGGGCGAGGGAGCCCTTATCAAGTTTGGTGAAGGCACAACTATAGCAACTCAGGTGGCCCTCACTAGATTTGGCGGGGGTCACCCTCGTGGCCTTTGGTGAGGGCTCAACCCTCTCTACCCTTGCCTAGTCTGGTGAGGGTTGCCTTTGTGCCCAAGTGGTGAGGGTTGTGTCTTGCTAGATCCAACAAGGGTGACACTAACTTGTGGCCAGCAAGGGTCATGACGCCTTCGTTGGCCCTCAATTGTGGTTGGTCACCGGCCATAGCCTAAATAAGAAAAAAAAAAATTGGGGGAAAAATAAGATGAAAGAAAAGAAGGGGAAAATAAAGTAAAAATTTAAAAAATTTAAAAATTGAAAAAATATTAAAATTATATAAATATACCCATGTCAACACTAGAAGTGCCAAATAGAGCAATCGGTGTCCACAACAGTAATTTTTATTTAAATTAGCTAGACGGACCAAATTAGTACTAATGGAAAAAAGTTTAAGACTAAATTTGTCCAATTAAAAAATTCAAGATTTAATTAGTATTAATACAATAAATTTATGACTTTTTTTATACCTTTTCCTAAGCTATGTGGAGGGAAAATTATGTGCATCAATAAATAATTTAGAAATTAATCCATATTGAGTTTCTAGTGGCCCAATGGAATTTTGCTCCAATAGCCATCTTTCCTACATGAGAATGGGAGTTGGGGGTTCGAATCATCACCTTCTAAGGAGGAATTTGGTGTGGATGATTTAGTTTTAAATATGAGTTTCAACTCTTACATCTTATAAGAAGGTAGAACAAAAGTTTGAAATTAAATATTAAAGTGGGCGTATAGGAAAACAGACAAAAAAAAAATCTAATTCAACGGGACAATTTAACTTTCTCATATTCACTTTATAGGTCTTGCTCTGTTAAGGTTTTCTTCCCAATTTCTCCTTCACTTTTGCTTCTTATTCTGCATTTTACTTAAATAAATTCATGAGACACTTGGCTTATCATGATCATCTTAGTCAATCGAGGAATTTCTGGAAAAATATCCAACTCGAACTAATATTTTACAAGATCCAAATATAAAAGGCAGTAATTCATTCAATTCGATGGTTCTAAGACGCATACATAAATAAACTCGTGGCGTTGATGAAAGCGAAAATCCATGTGACCATTGACGTATCACCTGGTGCTTAATAAATCTTGGCGATTAGATGTCACTTTTTATATTCTGACCTGTTCCACCAAAGAGTTTGTCCTTGGAGATGGAGGCTGTGCAAGGAGGCATATAGGAAGGAGGTGGCCTCATGCTTGTCTCTTCCGTATCCCCATTTTTCACAATAAGAACGGAACTCATTCCCCAACTCATATGTCGGTCTATATGACAATGCCAATACCATACACCTGCCACATCCCAAGTTACAAACATTAGTGGTTGAATTCTCTTTCAAACACACAATGGTCTTTTGGTCCAAGTAGTGAGAATGAATTTCGATATTTTGTGTTTCTTGCGTATTTTCTTGTTTTTTTTTTTTTTTCCCATCAAGGGGACAAGATAATTACAATTTGACCTATGGAGAAAAACCGCTCGATTAAAGTCTCAATTTTGTAGTTAATTTGAGAATCGGGGGTTAGACGTTAAATTACGCAGACAAATAAAGAAAACAGGATGAAATATACCTGGATTATCTGCCCTGAATCTGATTGCAAGCCATCCTCTTTTAGGAACTCCGAACGTATTGACTTTAGGCGGGTCGACCAAGTTGTACACTAGAGGATCGGTCTCATTGTCGAAATTTCCTAACCCTAGCCCAACGACGTAAAAGCTATATCCATGAGTATGCATTGGATGGTATGCTGACGCGCCCACCAGATTAGTCCCTTGAAAAACGATCTCTACAGTTTCATTGTAATTCAAAACCTTTACGGCTGTCCCTGAATTAGCCATCACAAGGCTGCTCGACAGATCATCTCCTGTGAAATTATACATAAGCGGGGGAAAATCGGGAAAATCTGCGGTGTATATTCCACTGATGTTCCTGTAATAAGCTTGCAATACATCGACGGATGGGTCCACCCAACTTATGTTATTTACGGCTGTGGCATCTTTGTAATCACCGAAATAACAGGAGTCATCTGGGCACGACACGTCGTTCATGGAAGCTGTGATGAACATCCTCGTGGTCACGTCGTGAGGCACGTCTACGGGATGTTCTTCGGTTCCTAGACTTCTCAGTTGTTGATTGAAACTAGCAGCGGCACTGTAGTTATGATAAACCGGCAGGGTATCATTTGGATAACTCGGTGGCGATATCAGACTGTAATTCCCACTATACTGGATGATAGCGGTAGCAACAAGGTGTGGAAATTCATCGTAAATCATGTCTTCGCTTGAAAATCTTTGAGCTGCCATGTAATACCTTCCGGGAGATTGATTTGCGGACACTAATATGTCCATCGTCTGTCCAGGTTCAATCATTAGATATGAAAAGGCTATTGGTTTTGTGTATGCTCCATCCATTCCAACCAGGGTCATGTTATGATCGGCGATGGAGACGAACATATCTGAACTGACCCCCGCGTTGACTATACGGAAGAGATAGGTCTTGCCATAATCAACAAAAAAGTGATGCGTTGTTTCTGTAAAGTTAATAGCATGAAAGAACAATCTATCAGAACATTGTGCATGGCAAAACATGCAATATATGGAAAAACCATTATGTCTTCGGTTTGCATTCCTATCCTCATCTGATAATGTCCAAACAAAGAGGGAAAAAAATGAAGAAGATGGTTGAGAGTATAGGATGTACCATTCGAGCATTGAACAAAATCTCCAAATTGTCCATTGATCATGTAGCCAGCTGCATGAGGTTCTTCAGGACTGCCTCCAGACAATTCCATCTCCAGGGCTTCATTCAGAGAATTTCCTTCCTTATACCAAGAACCTGCAAATGATGAAGGGAGAACGGAAAATTAAGTTATGGTAACATTTGCTTTTATCATTCGAACGCAAATGTATATTACACGGTAGAGCATAGTCGTCTATTAATTTTTTAAAACTTCTACGCAAGTTTATTATTTTCCTCCTCTTCTCTTGGGCAAGAAAGATGGATCCATTGGAGAAAGTCTGACCATTAAACCCCAATCTCCAGATGAAACAGTGACAAAATATCAATATTCAAGTAAGGGAATTTGATCTTCGCTATAATCAAAAATTTTGTAATGATTTCAAAGACATCACAACACTTGATCATCGTTTACTTTACATGCATTTAGGGAAAGGAATTCTTTTATGTTTTGGGTGAGTAGTTTCCCAAATGGATTGAAAAACACAGTTAAGCGAAGGATTGGTAGCCAAAAAATTGAGTCATTGAGATTGACTAAGATGGACAAATTTTTAGTATTACATGGTCAACAGAAATCTATGTTTATATATATTCTATGACTTCTAATCAACTTCATATCCCTAGCCTCTAGTTTTATGTCAAAAAGAGTCCCATAAGAAATCTTTAGACCATACCAAGCACGACTATATGTTCCCCGTCTGGTGTGGCGAATGGGAAACTTGATCCTTCTTGTGGTAGAACGACAATAGCACCATGCACGGTAGACCTTGTCCACTCACTGTGGGCATGCCACCAAACAGTTCCTTCTTCTTCAGTCAAATTCACTTCATAAGTGAAATCTGTTCCTGGTGGAATAGCGCACTGAGTAATATATTCTGGACCATCTGACCATGGATTGCGTGGTTGCTTCACCCCATGCCTACAAGCCAGCGAATTTCATCACATTAATAAACCCCACGAACTAGACAATTTGTGATTTCATTCAATAAATAATGTTCAATGTCTTTCTAGAATATTATTTGATTTTGAGATTTTTCTTTTTGTCGTTTAACTCGTGCACGTACATTAATCAATCTTGTTTCAACTAAGGGAAACTCGGAAAATAGAGCTCAATAAAATGTGCTAATGAGCACCACCACAGATAATTAGAGGTACTTGAGCATATGTAACTTGCTAATGGGGTTATATCTTAGTGTAATTTGAGATACAATTTCACTTCGTTTAGGTTATGACTATCACGTCACAAGATAACAATAAGAGAACAGTAAAAGATTATAATAAGATGGACAGAAGGAATTACCAGTGAAGAGTGACCCCGTAGAGTCCTTGATTATGAACCTTCACGTAGACAAGATCGCCCTTCTGAACGCGAATGGTTGGCCCAGGAAGACTGTCATTCACCACTAAAATTGTCTTCGTTGTGCAATTCCTCGTTACATTAATTTCTCTCAGCTGCAAGGATAAAAATTAATTTTAAGTAGATTTATTACTAAAAATTTGCACCATCCATTAAAAAAAAAAAAAAAGACAAGATAAGGTACTATATCTCAACGATTTTGTCGGTGTATCTACAGGTCACCACCCAATCAAATTTCTACTTGGAAGTCAGAACAATTATTGTGGACTATGTTTAGCTGAGACATTGGCTGGTCCCTCTATATGGTCCCCAAATTTAAGTTTTCTTAGATTTACGTCCAAATTTTCCCTAGTGGTGGTCCACGCCCAATAAAGGAAGGAAGAATGAAAATACTCGATCAGTCCGCCGATTCCCTCTTTGGTAACAAAAGTGGAGAAATGACGATGTCTGGTCACGCGGAGGCTCTGCAAAGTAAAGCACATATGAGCCCAATCTGCATGCGTCGTTCGATTGTTCGTCTAAACGAGCCCCATCTCATTTAATGGTGTGTGCGAGTTAGATTCATACACACCGAGTTCTCATCACTGCCTTATTTCACGTAAATGAAACTAAAAGGGGAAGGTCATATGGATGGACTCTCTCGTTTTTTGATCCGCATATTTCAGCCCGTGTCACATCCATTTTTCTTTTTCTCTCAACATATAATCCTAAGCGCGCAAAACAATTTTCACACATGGGGATGAGATAGATTTGAGAATAATTAATCGCTAATATTCAAATGCATAATCATCGGTTCCGTATCTTCTGGAAACTGATGGTTAATTATAATATTCTAGCAAAGGAAACATCGATTTAACTAACAAAACTTGAAACTTCACACGTAGAGCCGCAGATATCCACTTTGGTTTACTTACCACGAAGTCGTAGTAGTGGACATTTTTCGCTTGAGCTCCAAGGACAACACTTCCAAGAAAAAGAAAGATCGCAGCAAGGAAAATGTTCGACGCATCGGACGATGTTTTGGCCATGCTAATAGATCATTCAGCACTCTACTGACTTTTCTTCTCTCTTTCTCTTTCGATTTACGGGTCTTGAGCTGGTATGGAACTCTCTTCTTTTATAAGAACGAGCGACGAAGGCTTATCGTTCGAGTTAGACGAAGGCTTATCGTTCGAGTTAGCGAACGGTCAACTCGTCGGTGCCAAGGAAAGGAATACCACAGATTAGAAGCGAACGTCGGATGAGAATGGGGGTTGATTCGCACCATTGATTTTGAAAACGTGAACGCTTATAAAAACGTGTACATATAGTATATACCACATATTTGAACAGACTTTCCGTGGATGAATTCGGTTCTTCCAATGTATCGCGCATAACCTCATCTTTGTATTATAAATATGTCATCATAGGGGAATTTTTTTTTTAAATAATTTTATGACGACACATTTATAACACAAAACTTACAAGAAAAGCACACAAATTGTTGGGAAAAAAATAACAATATAAGTCCACAGTTAGTAAGTATGGAACTTAGGTGTCATTTGTTTTGCAAAAAATGTGACATTTTTTGGAAAATGTTTTCCACCAAAGTCATTTTCCAATGTTTAGCTCAAAACTTGAAAATGAATTGGAAAATATTTGTTGTGGTGATATAAAAAATCTGATTTGATTTTCTTAAATAGACATTTACCATTTGAGTATTAGTTATTTGCGCATGGGCAGCTAAGGATTGGGTACAAGCATTAGAGTCTCTCATTAGGCCTTGATGGACCTTGACTAGGGCGTTGGGGATCAAGTCACAGCACGACCTTTATGGACCTAGACCTAAGTGTTGGAGAACTAAGTTTGGGTATTGTAATTCCCCCTTGACCTTTGTGGACCTATCCCCCTTGACCTTTGTGGACCTAAGCCTAGGTGCCACAGTTTCAAGCCTAGCCTCAATGAACTCGAGCATAAGTGCTAAGAGCCTAGGTATGGGCACTCAAACCTAGGCTTGGCCGCGATTAGCCCTTGGCATGGGCACCAGGGATTTGGGCATCAACATTAGGGTCACGGACTTGGCCTTGATGGACTTGGGCTCAAGCATTGGAGAACAAGTCCTAGACAGTGGGGACTCGCGAACTAGGATTGGCATTTTGTGTCTAAGCATAAAGTTGCGGGACAAATAGTAATACCGAATCATATTTTGGAAAACGACATTGATTTTTTAAATAGGAAATCATTTTCTTGAATTTAAACATAAATTTTCTATTAATTAGAAAAATATTTTCACTGACTTAGTTTAACCAAATATTAGAAAAAGAGAAAAATGTTTTGCAAAAAAAAATATTTTTCCTGAAATAAATAAAGTCTTGCAAATTTTTTTCTTTAAAAAAAAAAAAATACCACTGGACATTCCTCGAGGAGGGATAAAGAACGAGGAGTGTAGTAAAGCGACGAATTTTAGTCTGGTATTAGGCCCACCTCACGCCGGCTCGTCCATTGATCAAGTTTACTTCCTAAGCATTGTTCGTGTAGTGCATATTTATCGATTCGCTTGTTAACAAAAAGCGTGAGCTTTGTTTTACAAAAAAAAAAAAAAAAAGCGTGAGCTTTGCATGTGGAGAAGTAGATATCTATTCACACCTAAATTTTGTGTCCAGAAGTCTCTGTCTATTTGGCATTTGATTGCTTGAAGCTTCGACTTCATGCCTCTTCCTTGTCATTTCGAAAAACTTTAGAAAATTTCGACCAACCAGGCATGCCTAATAGAGATTTTGGGCCTTATTCGATCTAGGGCAAATCTTACAGACGGGCTATAGGGAAAACAAACAAAAAGCTTGTTCTCTGGTTGTAGCTCAAGCACACAGTGATCTAATTTCCACAAAAGAAGTATTTTAGATTGCATCAAAATATACTTGTGCGAGTAAAAGGTGTCGAGTAAAATAAGATTTGGAAAATAACTTCTTCAATCTAAACGATAAAGAAAAAGCGAACTCTTGAAATTTGTCACAACCAAATTTCGGGTATATCACCTAGGATTAAGTAGGGGTGAGCAGCGGTTTAGGGTCGACCCGGACCCGATCTGACCGACCCAACCCCGCCCGGTCCTTAAATCCGTTCCCAAGGGGACGGGTCGGTCCTTGGTCCTGAAATTCGGACCAACATCATGCTTGGGTTGGTCCTCGGTCCTAAGAGTTTTAGGTCGGTCCAACCCCTGGACCAACCCTATATATTATATTATATTATTTATAATTCTTTTATATATTCAAACCTAAGTAAAATGTCTATTATATTATATTATATTGAAATGTTCTATCAATAGCATTAATAGTAATTTCAATTTAAAACTTTTGTTAAGTATTAATTATGTGTCATTTGTTTTGTTTTCAAGTGTTTAGAAGTTCAAGTGAATTAACAAGATGTGAAGTTATATATTCATGGTTTATATTAAGTATTTTGAACTTTTTATGATTTAATTGTATTTTACTAATGAATTTCAGCTGCACTTTGCTTTTCAATTTGTGTCAAATGGTAGAAGTTTTTGAAGAGTAAAGTAGATCTTTATGATTCTTCTACGGTGATTTCTAGTCAAGTGGTGTGAAGCTCATTTTTGGTTGAGTAGACTCTACATGATCAAATCTTTAGTCAAGTGGTGCGAAGCTCATTTTTTTTTGAGTGGACTCTACATGATCAGAAAAACGCTTTTGCATATGGTGTTATAAATATTAAAGATAGATGATTACAAGAACTTTCCATCTTGTCCCATATCTCGATGAGCGGTTAGCGGATACGAAATTTCTATTATTGTGTCATCTTAAATTTGCTAAATATGTATTGGTATTTTATAGTTTAGTTGTACAATGACGTATTGTTGATGGATGTGTAATTTGAATTTGTAGATTTGCTTTTTTAGGAAGTATAAAAAATAAGACGAAAAAAATTATCAATCGGTCCCGGGTTGACCCTGGAACCAGACCGAACCCATTGGGTCGGTCCGGTCCTTGGTCCTAGGCTCAATAGGGTCGGTCCTCGGTCCTAAAAATTAAGGACCGACACTGTACGGGTTGGTCCTAGGGTTAGGGGGTGGCCCGGACCAACCCGGACCATGCTCACCCCTAGGATTAAGATAATGGACTACTAAGTCCGACTTAACTTGGTTTCTCCTAAGCCCATATCAATTCGTGCACCATACCAACACGGACAGCCCGACAAGCCCAGGATAACCGGAGGGGTAAACCACCAATTTAATAATAAAGCAATAAATAAATTGCAGGACTACATATGCGTTGTTAGAGCAGAATTCACATTAACAATTCTAGATATGATTTCTAATTAACACGCAACCACTCAATTTTTATTCACTTATGTAATGAGAATTTAATTCATATGTAATGCAATGTTACTAATCTAACATTAAGTGATATGACATAGCAGTATAGACATGAGTAAAGTAATTTTAAAGAAATGCAATAATTAAATGTGCAATCTAAATTAACCTAATAACTTAATTCTAATGACGGACAATTTCAAACTAAATGGACTTAGCAACAATAACTAAATGATGTGCATTTCATGAATCTAATTCTATATGACATACACATTATTTTCTTAAAAAGCATGCAATCTATCTAAACTTAAAATTAAACATATAATTTTATCATAATATGCAATAACGTGCAAAGAATACCATAATTCTAATTTTTTTTCTTTTCCTTTTCTATGAAATTTGAAATTAAAATTGCAACTTAAAAAAAAAAAAGTAACATCCTAAATGAATGCATTTTTTAGATTTTTTATTTTTTAAAAATTCTAAATAGAATCCCTATTCTAAATGTGCAAGAACATAATCTTAACTCAAATATCCTTTTTGAATTTTTTCTTTTACAATAATAAAATTGATTCAAACAACACGACAGTAAATCAAATAAAATAAGATTAATATCCATAAATTGGTGAACCATGTCTCGAGTATGCGCGAGATTGGGTTAGCCAATTTTTAAACAAAATCATGAATCCAAACGATTATGAGTTGAATTTCGGGGGCGAAAATTGAACTGTCAATCTCTAATTTAATATGCTAATTCATGTTGGGAATCTCAATCTTACGTTAAGGAATATTTCAAGTAAAGAAATAAAAAATAATTAAATAAATAAATAATTAAAAATAAAATAAAAACTACCTAATTTTGAATTTTCCAAAATCCGGCTAAATCAACGGCGGCTCGATGTGGCCCAGCTTGGCTCGACAAGGCCTACTATGGCGGTGGGTCACCAAGGGCTCCGGTGAGGGTAATGGGCACGGTCGCCGGAGCTCCGGTGAGGACCCGCGGCGGGCGGAGGCGGCAGCAGCAACGACCAGCGGGCAAAGGGGGCGGAGCAGCTCGGCAGAGGCTGGCTACGTGCGTCACTCGGAGAGGGGGGTCGACGGCTGACTCAAGCGGGCTGGCGGCGCTGCAGCAGAGTGCGGAGGCGCGGCGGAGCAGAGGCGGGGGCGCGGCAGCCGCTCGGGATCTGCTGGCGTCGGGGACAGCCGCGTCAGGTGTCGCGGCGAGAAGAACGGAGGCGCTGCAGCGGCGATGGTGGATGCGGGGCGGAACCTCGGGTTTCAGGCGTCTCGGTGGCGCGGCGAGGGGGCTTGGCGATCGGCTCGGATGAGCTGCTGCAGGGCAGTGCTCGAGGAAGTGCAGGAGCGGTAGTGCCGAGTCGGAGTCGGAGACGGAGCAGAGACTCCGGCAGAGGACGCGGGAACAGCGACGGCGGGACGGAGCTTCGGACGGTTGCAGGGCGGTACGGCAAGCGGCGGCTCCTGGTGTCGGATTGCAGCAGTGGCGATGCGCGGACGCGCGGTGACTTTGGGTCGCTGTTCCGGCACGGAAAATCTGGGCAGTGGCGGGGTCGGCAGAGGCGCCGTCGCGACTTCGGGGGCGTGGAGCAGCGGTGGCCGGCAGAGCGGCAGCGGCGGGACGGCAGCCGACTCAGGGGAACGGCGGTGACGCGAGGAGACCGGCGGTAGCAGGGGAACTTGTGAGGAAGATGAACAGTATTCTTTTTTGGTTTTGTTTTTTTACTCTCTTTTCTCTCTCATCTGCTGGCCTGTCCCCTCACCCTGCTGCTGTCTTCTTTTGCTGACCTTTTCATTTTCACTTTTCCTTGACTTTCGACTTTTTTGTTTTTTGTTGTTTTTTCCTTCGAACGAAGAGAAGACACCCTCCTCCCCCTTCTTTCCTTCACCGTACACGGCTCCTTTTATAGGTAAAAAAAATGATCTTCATGAAATATTTCATCTCTTTTTTAATATACGAAGATCGCTTAGAACTTTTCGAACGTAATATTCCTTTTGTTTTTCCACATCTCTTTTAAATTTCTTTTACAAAATATTTTTCATCAATTTTATCACCTATCGTTAAAGATAAAATTGTAATACGATTTTCTTAAATTCCTTATGAAGATAAGCTCGTAATCTACCCTCGATAATATTAAAAAATCCATCGTAATATCATATCAAATCTCAATTTCTCATAAGATAATTAAAAAAAACGAGCTTAGGCTAATTCCAACTTGTTAATTCAAAATTTAGAATTACCAATTCAAACTCATCTATCACCAGCCCAATGTAAATACAATAATAACAAATAAAATGTACTTAAAATTATATGCTATGCATTCTAATATTTTTTCAAGGATAAAATTAATCCCTAATTTTTAAACAATAAATAAATAACCGAGTCACCAAAATTTGAGTATTAACAAAATTAAAATGCTGGAAATCAAATGAAAGTAGAGCTAAGTGAATTTAAAGGAAATTAAAAGTGAATTTAAAGGAAATTAAAAAGGAAAACACTTGAAAGAAGAAACGAGAACAAACTTCATTGGAACTGAAATTAACGGGAACTTACAAATATTGTGATGCTCAAAAGGAAACAATGGAACGGAACACTACATTAACATCCACAATGTACATTATAAACTAAAAGCTTAACCCTAAAGCGAAATTAAACTAAAATACATTGCTTTTGAACGATAAACTTTAGAGAAAAATTTGACAGTGGATTGGTTGAGTTGGGTTGTGTAAAACTGATCTAGTTCTTTTCGGGAATTGAAGTGAATGCCCACAAAAACAGGTCTGGTTCCTAGTTCTAGTGGAAATAGTAATTTTTCCTGATTCCAAATTTTTGGATTTGGTAATGTTTGGGTAAGTTCTAGATTCTAGATGTTGAACTTACTCACACATCCACCTGTGAACCCATTAGAGCCTATTTTATGAAGTTGAACGAAATGATTTATTTTTGTTAAATGAGCTTAATTTCCTCATTACTTTATATTTCCGTTTGTTTTGTATCGATATTTTACCTGAGTCATTTTATAGCTCATACTATTTTTACTGTAGCTGCTATTTATCTTGATTCTTTTTTAAAAATGAAGAAAAAAATAAGAAAAAGAAAAACCAATTCCGGGGTCGATTCCTAGACGGAACCAATTCTACCTTGAACCGATCACTTTTGCATAACTTAAGCGCATCTTCTCTCTTTGTGCTCGTTCCTTTTAAACTCTAGACACTTCCTTAGACGGCACTTGGGTTGCACGTGCAGTCTCAGTTGCATCGCTTCAACTTCTCCATGGTTTTTTCTCTGCTTTGTAACATCAACTGCCATCATGGGTTTTGCCATAACTGTTCTTTCGCGGATCGTCCCATGGCTATAACCGTTCCCACTCTTGGTTTTAATAAATGGAATGGTTTTCATCTTTATTAACTTCATTGAAATAGCCAGTATTGCTCACAATATCGTCAGCGAGTTGTACAATTCCCAGATTGAAATCAGTTTGGATAATCTCTATATTGAAATCTATCGCTTGGTCTGCCCCCTCGAGCTACTCTCTAGTTCTCGGCGTTACTAAAGACTCTTTCCCTAAGGTATCTGGATCGTTATAGAAGAACGATATCTTTACCTAGAGAGATCGTCAAAAGGAAGCCCAAATCCAAGCTTGTTAATATGTTTAGTCAAACCTACCACTCAAAGACTTAAATCAATGCTTTATGGGCCAACTATAATATTAACTACTTAGCAGGCAAATGATGGATGGCATTACTAACTCTGCAAGTTTTAACAGGTATCCTGTTGGGGAAAGGCTAGGGTGTGATCACGTCATGCCGTGCGCAACCGGAATAATCAACCATGAAATGCAAAATTGGGACACATGAGATTTTACGTGGAAAGCCCCAACTGCAGAAAAACTACGGAGCAAGCTCACCAAAAACTTCTGCCATGTAAAATGGGATTACAATAGGTCTTCTCTTGTCTCGTCAGAGGAGAAAGCATATCATCAACATAAACTATCTTAAATCATAGCAACACCGTAGTACTCTTCCCACAAGGTGGATTACTATAACAAAGAGAAAAATGTCGAAATACACTGACGGAAGAGGCTTGTCAATGATTGATGCCAATTAACACATGACTCACCACCAAGAATAAAATGGGAACTTCTAGAGTATATCGGAGGAAAAGTGCCAAAAAAGTCCTAAACCTTTTATTTTTGTGCCGATTTAGTTTTAAACCTTTTTTTGGTGCCGATTTAGTCATAAACCTTTGTGTCAATTTAGTCAATCCGGCCAACAAAATCCGGCTGATGTGGCATGATCGGCACTAATGTGGACAACTTTTAATAATATTTTAATTTTATTTTTCTTTTATTTTACTTTTTTTTTTCTTCTCCTCTTCTCCCTCCAACTGATTGCTAGACCTCGGTGACCGGCCTGAGGCAACGGTTAGTGAGGTTGAGGTCGACCTCGCCGACCACCTTGTTAGTGGTTGCGAGGGCGACCTTGCGCTGGGCGGTGAGTTGGCCCAGCGGCGAGGCGACCCTTGAGGCTTGGGCGGCGAGGGCGAGCCCTACCAGCTCGGCGCGAGGAGGCGGCCTTAAGTTGGCCTTATGCTGAGTTGGCGGGGCTCGCCCTCGCCACCCAGGCCTCAAGGGCAGCCTTGCGCCAGGTGGGCAAAGCTCATCCTCGTTGAATCTGGCGAGGTCGACCTCAACCTTGCTAGCCGTTGTCTCTGGCCAGTCGTCGAGGTCCGATGATCGACTGAAGGAAGAAGAGGAGAAGAAAAAAAGAAAAAGAAAAAAAATGAAAAAATATCAAAATATTATTAAAAGTTGTCCATGTTAACACCAATCAAGCCAAAATTGGCCGAAAAGAACTGAATTGACACAACGTAAAAAGATTTAGGACTAAATCGGTAATAAAAAAATGTTTAGGACTAAATCGGCAAAAAATAAAAGATTTATGACTTTTTTGGCACTTTTTCCGATATATCAGTGTACCATACCTCCACTTTTTTTTTACTATTTTACACTACATCCTCATAAATCAATTTTAAAATGTGGTACGCAATTTTTATATTTAATTACGATGATCCATTATAATGTCGAATGGTACACTTGAGATACCGTAGAAGTGCCCCAAACAACATAAATACTAGAATCCAAGGAAAAAGTCGAGATTAAACTCGTTATTAATCTCAAGTCGCCGATCTTTCTTCTCTACCCTTACGGTTCCCTCTCACTCACTCACTTTTCCTCTGTTAGTTTTTCAGCTTGCTCAAGCAAACGATAGAAGTAAGGCTTCATTCACATAGAGGAGCGAGTAAATAATACAATATGATCGTTATACCATAAACGATGCTTTTACTTTCTATCTGTTGATTTATCTCTTTTTTTTTTAATATTTCCCACACATTTAACTATTCTATCTTGTTTCTATTCTCCATTCCAGTTAAAATAGAACAAATAGGATCCGACACGAGAGAACTTCTAAAATACAATGTGATATCGTGCCCTTAAATATCGAGCCGTTTGGATTGACAGGAGAAATCTCGGGCATCCCATGTAGGACTTCCACAAAAGGCAAATAGGCGGTGCCCTATCTTGGCCAACCCAAGACTGACCCCGTTGCAGACAGGGAGGGCCAAGCGAATCGGTAAAATTAGTTGGAAGAATGGAAAATGAAATCAAACATTGGATTTACATGGTTTGATCCGAATTTCGAAACTTACATTCATGAGAAAAGCAGTATGAAATTCTACTATAGAAGTAAGTGATATAATAGGATTACAATCACTTGAATACTCAACACACTTTCACAATTTTTCAGCCCCAATTACACCCAATAAATCACACAATATTTAGCCCCTCATTATTTCCAGATGAAATCTCACTTAAGAAATTAGACAAATTCTACTAACAAGAATCTAATTGGCTAAACCACTCGAGTGTAATTACAACAAATAAATCCTCACGAGAAGGACTCTCCACACACTCCTCTGTGTAGTCTCAGAGTTCTGTCGTCTCTCAGCCACCAAGGACTTTGGCGCAATTGTTGTCGAACATCTCCACTCTCTTTTATAATGCAGAAGAGAGTCTTGATCATTGAATGCAAGAACTGTCTTGCTTTGTGCGGCTGAAGCGAAGAAGTCTTCAAAGTTAAATGAAAAGGACAAAAGAAGCCCACACCTTTTTTTCTTTGGGTTAATATTACGCAAAACTCCAAATTAATACACTTTTGATTAATTTATCGAAATTTAGTACACTTATGACAATTTTATATTTTATCATAATCTATTAAATTCATTTGTCAAATTGTTAAGTTAGATGACACGTGACATTTGACTGGTGTACCGGTTCGAAATTTTACTCTTTATTTGTTACAGTTTTATTAATTTTGTGGTATTAATCCAATTTAACAAAATGATGTACAAATTTGGGATTTTTAGAGGTCAAAAAATTAATTTGAGATAAATTTGTCACATGTATATTAATTTGAGTTTTTTTGTGGTTATTTAGGATTAATTTATTACAGATATATCAATTTAGTGTTTTTTGTGATCGAAAAATTAATTTCGAATAAATTTATTATAAATATATTAATTTGAGATTTTTCGTGATAGTAATTATTTTTGTTTGATTCTCTTCTTGGTTGAAGTCGACAATGATGACTAATGATAAACCATCTCCGTTCTCCTCTCTTCAGAGGACAAAATCAAAACAGCTGCTCATTTTGTTCTTTCTTCCTGCCCATTCTCATGGCCTTTGACAAAGAAGATGAAAGGTAAGGGAACACGTTTAATGCAAAATAGAAAGAGACAAACAAAGCCCACATTCCTCTATTTTCTTCAATTTCTCTTGCACCTGACATGTCAGATCTTCCATGTGTGACGACATGAAAGTCTTCTTGCGTCCTTCATTTAATAAGGAGTGTAAGAGCCCCACAGAGAAGTGTCCAGTGCCATTCATTTCTTTTATCTGCAGCGGCCACAGGAAGAAAATCAAACACGTCCGCTTGCTGATTTCTTCATCTTTCGAGCGGCACGTGCGAAGAAATTGATTCATGAACAAAGTCAAAAGACATTAGCCAAGTTACTCGATTTAACTTGAATCGTGTTTGTTTGATGAGTTCAAATTCGGGATATATTTTAACATACTTGTAACCACCTCTATGAGGAGTCGAGAAATTCATTCACTAGTGTAAGAATCATGGATTGATTACTACTGCAAGTGGATCTAAGGGAGAGCACGGTGTGGTTTGGTGCGGTTTGGAGGTTAAACCACATGAGGTGGCATAAATATAGTTCAAAGAAAAGTGAAACCAAACCAAATCATTTGTAGTTAGGAAAGTTTGAAAACAAACCAAATCGTTTTTCCTTCTTTCATTTTCTGTAATTTCGTGAGCTTGAACTCACTTAACTAACTTAAAAGGAGTAATAATTTCTGAAAAGAACCAAAGTCTACACTAACAATAATTCATAGATTCACAAAAAATGAAAATCAAACCTACTTTTTTTTTTTTGACATAAATACACGAATATATTGATTAAAGAGGAAGAGTACATCCTGCAGCTAAAGCATCCGCATATAAAAGATCCAGCAGATCCAGCGGAAGAGAAAAGGAAAGAGAGAGGCTTTGGGCCGGGTGAGCTAACTGGGCTTTGGCAGCCCAGTCGGCTACTAGGTTAGCCGAACGGCGGCAGTGTCGCAAAGAGAGGAAAGGAAAGTTGGAGAGCCAAAATAGGGTTTCGTCGATCACTGGTCTCTGCTCCCATGGCGGCGGGCGAAGACCTTTCACAATTTCAACAAGTTGAAGACAGTCTATATGAAGATCGATGGGGGTATGTTGGAGTCCTCGGTGATATAGATGTTGGAGGGACAAATTCAGCACCTGGAGCTCCGATTTGAAAGGTGAGTGTGCTGGGAAACTTTTGGAGAAGATATCAGTGATTTTACCTCGATCATCTCTACAAATACTGGCCATAGAGCCTTCCAAAGAGCCTTCTTGATAACTTCCGTCGATATTGCATTTCAGGACACCCTTTGCTAGAGGTCGCCAAAGCTGATCGGGTTGAACAGTATCGATGCCAGCGTTTGAACTTGAGCGAGGGAGTGCTGCACCAGAAGACTGATATGCTGATATTTGAGCCATTGCCGATTCCACTATCATGGAGGGATTCGGACATTCCGATAAATCTGCCAAAGGATGGTCTACTTTATGCCAATGAATCAATATGTGAGTGTGACCAAAGGTTTCGTCCATGGACACTATTAATTGTTTCAGGAACAGAAAAAAATCCGATGGAAGAGATTAGCACGGGTTGCGAGAGCATTCTGGTAGACGGACCAGAGGAAAAGTCGGATTTTGGGGGTAGTCTTCATCAACCATATTTGGCGCTAGAGCCGTTGATTCGTCCGGTAAGAGGTTAAACCCTGTGACTCTTGTTGTGAATTGCTGGCTACTTTACGAATGTTGAAAAATTTTTAAAAAAATCATAGATTATACAATTAAAAATAAATTTTAAAAAAATCAATAGATTATACAATTAGTTTCACGGTTCAATTTGAATTTAATCATTTCAAAAAAGATGAAACCAAACCAAACTGCAAAAAGCGAACTGTTTGTGAACCATTTTTGCCCCCTATAAAGGTACTCTTGAACCAAACCAAATCACCAAAAAAGGTTTGGCTTAATGACAATATGGACCATTTGGAATTATAGACCATAGAAGCATCATAAGTTTTCTATAGAAGTTTCATCTATTAATCACGAAAGCACACCCAAAATTTCCACAGTTAGAACTTAGGACATATATAATCGAGTAAAAGAAATTTAAGCACCTAATTTGGAATCCATTGTTCTTGATTCGAAACAATTACAATTCAAAGGTTAAGTGATTTTTCTCTATTGTTTTCTGTATCACTAGTTTAATGAGATTACCACTCACCTTTTGAATTCGATAAAAGCTCCTTATGTGAGGATATTTGTGTATTAAGATTAGAGGAGGGGAATTAAGCACTATTTATAGAGTTTTTAGATAGGTGCTCTTATAATGGGTTACGTTCAACTCGACCCACTCTAGTCAGCCCTATATTAGATAAATTAGGAAACCTTATATTTCACTTTATTAGAACAATACTTGTAAAATGGTAAATTAAAATATTAATTAATATTAGCCACATTAGAATAATTCTTACATTGTCCCACTCGGGCTATATTAATTAAAAATGTACTGTGTGTGCGCACCTTTATATTGATTTAGAAATAATTCTTAATAGTCAATCCGATTCCATAAAATCTTAAATATCGAATATGGCAGTAATTATATGTATACACACATAACCTTTCATGGTCACGAGTGCTTTTAGTTCTACCGATATAAATTTAATATGATAGTGTGACAAATTGATAATATCTCATAAAGGTAATACCTTATGTGCCTTCCCCTTTGTTAGTTAACATTCCATTTCCTTAAGTGTCATAAAACTTGATGTGTCACTAGAGAATATCTTTATGGTTCCAATGAACCTACATATGTCATTTCTTTATGTGTAACAAGACATATACTTAAAGCTAGTAACTGGATGCCCTTAGCTTTTATTTAAAGTTTACACAATACTTTGAGATTTTCAACAATTCAATAACAATGCATCCGGAAATACTTTAATCAATGCAAAAGAGTTAATACATATTAAAATGTTATTAAATGTAACAAACACATATATAAATTATGGCTTATGGCCAAGCGCAGGCTTCCCACATAGGTGCTATTATTGTCTCATGGCAGGATAAATAGTAGTGCTTGTGCCTTCTGCAATGAGGTGCCCGATTCTATTGACCACTTGTTTTTTGGTTGTCGTGTTACAACGGGGATTGCTTTTTTTTTGGGTGGCCAAATGCAATTTTCCTTGGCATAACAGGCCATGGGAGGAGAATCACCACTGGGAAAGGATTTTTATAAGTGCATAGCTCGTTTTTCCTTTGGAGCGCTTTGTCATATTATTTAGAAAAAAAGAATAACATCCTTTTTAGAGAACAACCTCTTGCTATTCCGGCTATGAATAGCCATCTTTTAAAAGTGGTCAGAGATAAGACGATCACTTTTAGGAATGTCGAAGATAACTTCAAAATAGAAGGTTGCAGAGGAGCTGGGGCATTAACCCGGTCATCTTCTCTGGGGATCCTTAGTTGCTTCCTTTTCAACTAGTGCATGTTTGTTCTGGCCTTGTGAGCAGCGGCTTGCTATTTTTGGCAGTTGTTCTCTTCCCTAGCTGAGGGTCTTTGTGTTTCTGGGGGCCGGTTGTTCATGCCATGCTTTTCATGTCCCTTTGTGTTTGTTGTTTTAGAGGCTGCATGGTAATGTTCTTTTTTATTGTTCATGAACAAAAATTTTGTTTTTTGTTCCCAGGAACAAAAAAAGAACAAAAAACGCGTTTGTTTGCGTTTTTGTTCAAAATCTATTTTTTTGTTCCCGAAACAAAAAAAGAACGGAAATGAAAAACAAGAAAAAATTGTTTTTTGTTCTAGAAACACTTTTAAAGAAACACTTCTCTCTCTTCTATTTTCTTCTTCTTTTTTTCTTCTTCTTTTTTCTTTGGCCGGTCGCCGGCCTCGGCCATGGCCAAGATCTGGTGCCAACAGCCATCGCTTGGGGTCGCATGACCTAAGTGGCCCTCAACATGGTTGATGTGGTTGCACAAACACGCTTGGCCCTTTGCTAGCCTGATTTGCCCTTGTCGGCCCTTGTTGACTACCCTCATGCAAAAAGATGAACAATAATAACAAGGAGCAAAATCAAAAAATGAAAGAGTTCATAAGAATAATTTTGGAAGAAAAAAACTAGTTTCAGCATTCAATCAAATGCTTAAAGCCCAAAACTAGTCTTTACCAACATTGGTCTTTTAGCTTTTTTAAGGCCATCATTTGGCTAAAACTCTTTTGGGAAGGCTTGCTAGGTTGCACGGACACGTGACACGGACATGTGACACAACACACGACATGTTATTTCTCAAAGATAGAAAATTCCTACACACTATGACACATTGTATAATAAATAATATTTTTATTTGTAATTAATTTGATTCAAATTTATAAATAATTAAATAATTTAAAAAGAACCTAAAATGAATTTACACTAATCATTCAACATTCAGTACTTTTATTTTTAGAAATTACTTTTTAATTTTATTCCCCCCCCCCCCCCCCCCCCAAAATCGAAAATAAAAAGTCCCTGAGGGGTCCCCAAAAAAACTCCTCCCTCGTATCTTTCGCCCCACCTCCAAATCTTTTTGCCCTTTTCTTTCCTTGATAGGCCATCAACTGGTCACTTCCCCCTCCCTCCAACACGCAAGTCCCTTTTTTTTATTTTTTTTTTTTTTTATTCATTTAGTTCCCTTCTCAAAACCCTAGTACACCCTCCTTCTTCTCCTCCTCCTCGCCGCACGACCCTCCTTCCTCTCCTCTTCTTCTCCTCCTCCAATTGAAGGGAGTTTTGACATCCACAAGGACGCAAACAGAGACCCACACACGACACAAGCACTTAGAGGCTTTCTCTCACTATTTTCTCTCTCTAATTTGGCTGGGCCACGGGTTCGGGGGTGAGGCAGGAAGAAGGAGCACCACACCACCACCACCGCCACCGCCACCACCACCGCTACCACCATAGTGACCAAGAAGGAGAGGCATCGCCGCCCGGAAGATGAGTTGAAAAAGCGGAAGCCAGAAGAAGTGGTGGGGATATACTTTCACCTCGAGGGACTTTGCTCAAGGAGGACTGGTTTCTACTCATCGTTGCGGGCTTGCCGTTGTTCATGGCCTCATCTCTGCTCCCTTGCCCTTGCCTCTAGTCTCCACCCTCCATCATCTTTCGGACACGCGTGTTGAAATGTGTCGACAAAAGTTTACCACGTGTCGACAAATCCGATACGTGTCAGACATGACACGGAAGCATGTGTAATGTGTATGTGCAACATAGAAGGCTTGTCAATAACTGGGCATTTCCCAAGGGGCTTTGAAGGACTAAAACCCTTTATGAAAGCTAAATCAAACACAGCCATAAAGCACAAGAATTAAACAATAGTCCAAATGAGTATTAGACGTGCCACCTACTTTTATTGTTCTGTTTTTGTTTTGTTATTAACACAATCATCATATTTGTATTTAATTTTGTTATTAACAGAGGACAAACTATAATCCAATTCTTAATAATGGCCCGAAGAATTCCCGTTTAAATTGTATTTAAATTCCTCAATCGACAAGCATTGAAAACTACATATCACTCATAAATATTAATGTAGGAAAGAAAAATTTTGCAACGGAGTATTTAAAAGATTACACGAGGGAGCTCTTTAAATGATCTTTCAGAAACTTGAGATAAGGGTAAAATTTACACATAAATATTAATGTAGGAAAGAAAAATTTTGCAACGGAGTATGAAAATGATTACAACGGAGTATGATGAATTTATTGTTATTTCAAGCGATATAGTTTCTATATATTAGTTTTTCTATCCGATCTAGATAATTTGAAAATTACACAATGTTCATTTTTAAAAATGTGTATGATTTATTAGCTCATAATTTTAACAAAATCGTCCTTCATATATTTGAGTACCTAAAAAGTTGCTAGAATGATCTGCAAACGATTAAGTGCAGTTTCAGTAGTTTCCTTTTCCTTTTGAAGAATGACCGCAATTGATACATCATAGTGAAGTATTAGACGACAGAAATAAAAAAAGATTTCATAAAATCGGGACTAGAGCATTAGTTCAACCTCCTTACTGGACAAGGGACATGACAATTACTGGGCATTTGTTTTTGAGAAATAAATGGTCAGTTAGATTCCAAAATGGGATGTTCTTGAGAACTGATCCTTTGCTAAAAGCTAAAGCAAAATCGATCGAGCTTCGATATCCCAAACATAGCACAATCTCAAATGCACATCACCTAGACTCTTCTTCACACCAAGAAACATTTCCAAATTTGGTTTCCAAAACAACCTCATCATTCTAACAGCAATATCAACTGCAATAAGATCTCAACCTCGCAAAAACTTTGATTCCGAGGTTTCCAACCGCAGTGGATACATCCATTCCAAGCAGAATCTGACTGCAGCTTCCTTAAGTAAGAACCTCTAATTAGTTCTTTATCAAGCCAACATAGTTTAGCAGGCAAACATCGAAGGGCTTTACTGATGAATCAATGCTGTAAAACCTCTCAGCTTAGCATATAAAAGTGAGAATCGCATTAGACTACTTGCTCGGGTGATCGTAAGTAGGAAGTCTATTGAGGATCACTAACCAAGTCTCTGCCAATCCATCTAAAAACTCCTGCTTCTAACATTCTTCCAAGCATCACCAGTAGATAAAGAGCCCATAAAAGGATGCAGTGCCAAAAAATATAACTATCAATGGCAGCATGAACTTGAAAAATTCCACTCAAATGATAGAAGGCCACACCCACTCAAGTTCACAAATATCAGCTTCTGCTGTATCCTGAAGATCCAAACCTAGACAACTCTCGTCAAACCTCCATGCAAGTGCCAATTACGATACCAGTTAGAAATACAAATTTTTGGGCACGGTATCAAACTAATTGGCTAGACTTCCAGTTTTTCAAAAACCTCTTCCGCTAAAGATAGTTTCATCTTTGCAAAGTGAATTATAAGCATATCCTGCCAGTGAATGAAATGAAACCAATCTTGCAACTAACATTAGCCAACTACGTACTAATAAACCCAACGTTTACAGATCTTTGTTTGTCAAACTCGATATCAATTTTCCTTTTGAACTCTTTCAGTCCAACTAATAGACATCTAGTCTCAGCAAGTAAATACACTGATAAGAACTTATGTGTAATATAAGGGGTCATTTGGCAGTGCAATCTATTATGTCAGAAGATATTCTCGTCCAGATCTGCCATTTTGATTATCTGCTTGACTCATGTTCAGGATAATGACAGATGGCATTACTAACTGTACAAATATTTAGAGTATTCTTTGAACTAATTGTTATAATTTTATTTTAATATGATCCCACATTTAGTTAAAATTATCTACATTAGATTTCATGGAGGATTTATTATCCAATCTAGTTGTTGATAACTATGGAGATTGCCCATATCTATTATGATTAGTTTTGATGGAAAACTATATCTATTAGGATTTGTATGGGCATAAAAATAGGTCATCTAAGCCAAACTCTCTTATTATTTTAATTATTTGATGTTACCATCAACGTCGAGAAGGCAATTAGCTAAAAGTACCTATTTACAATCACTCAACCTCCACATATCTATTTTTGATATCATCAATGGCTGGAGGTTAGTACATAATTTATACATTTCCGCAATTGATCCTAATTATCGGGATCACCGTCTTTTGCAAATTTTCTAACACCAACCTATTATTTGCCTGGGACTTTTAAGTATATTTTGTATTCAAAACAAATGAATATGGATTTGTATTTGGCAAAATTTGAGTTGCAATTTTTCAATTGATCCAAACAGTTCACAATGGTTTTGCTTCCGGCTTGTTTGCTAGTTTATTCATGACCACACCACCAGGAAAATAAGTCTATTCTTGCTTTTAGCGTCTCTCGAACAATACGATTTCCTTAATTAGTTAATGCAGACAAATCTTTGAGATAAAATATGGTTGGGCAAATTTTATCTCAAGTCAGTAGCATATGCGTACTAAGAGATACCTTCTCAACATGTTCCTTTTGCACCGTGAAATCATTCTTAACAAACCTTAGAAACATGCAGTCATGAACTATATGGTGAGTGCAAAGTAAACTAAAACCTCACATTGGAAGGACCTCTGTATGGGGTCCTTCATTCAACATTTCTCGACCTAGACAATTACTTTGGCATGCTATCAAATGCCCATATACATCAGTTCTAATACAATAATTCCAGCATTACAAGATCAATCAAACACGGAGAATCTTTATTTTTCTGTGTTAAATGAAGAATCTTGCCTGAAGAATAATGACTAATGATGCCCTCAGGCCTTTTTTTTTTTTTAATATCTATTTCCGTTACTGGCATGATGAGCAGAAACATTTTGCCAAAGCATCACATTAACTTCCATGAACATCTCCCCTGATATTCCTTTATTTTAAATAAGAAAACAATAACAGTGTCAACCAAGAAATAGTAATGAAAAGGTAATAAATTGTGAAAGAAATTGCAAACAGAAAATAAAAGTGAAAATTTGGCGACCAATCTCAAAAGATAAAAGGTAGCTTACCTACATTATGTACTTTTGTTAGGAAATGTGAATTATTGTTGACACCTGATTTTTAATTGACGTATTAAAAAGGTAAAAAAAATCAAAGATTTGGCTTAAAAATCAACCTTTTAGAAAAAGTCAACTAAATGGTTGATCTTTGGTCAAACCTTTGACCAAAAAATTTAACCAAAAAATTTGAAATAAAATAAGAAAAAATCTACAAAACACTTCTTTTTAGTGTTAATTTGATTTGTTTGTCGAAAAATTTTGCGAAATTCAATTAAAAACGTTATTTTCTGAATTTTTCAGTTTTAGGTTCTAAATCGACCAAAAATAAAATTACTTTTATCTTAACCATAATTGTGTGTAATTCATTTTATAACATTTGGTCTGGGGATTGTTCTAAATCCACTCGTTCATTTATTTTCACAAATTGTCATATCAAAAGATGAATTGCCATTTTTAAGCCCTAATTAGGGGGTCAAAATCGATTCTTTATGATTTATGAATGGATAATTGTTTTCTACTCATTTTCTTAAGATAAGTCCACATCCGAGATCAATTTTGAGAAATTCACATTAAAAATTCTCGATTTGAGGGATTTTAATCTCTTGAAGATAAGAAAATCCAATCATGCAGCTTTAATTAAAGAAATTTAAGTTGACCCATTCAAGATTGGGATTCAATTGTATGAATCTAGGTCCAATTTTAATATTAGACCCCCATTTCATTTTTTGCCTAAGTTTCGGCACTTTAATTCAAGTTCAATTTAAATTCATTAGGTGATCTTACACATGGGAAATTAGTGAAATAGATCTATTGCAACATTAATTAAATTTAGTTTCAATTGATTTGCAATTTTAACTAAGGAATTGCAAAATTGCTCATTTTAGTCCTCAAGGTTCAATTTCATGTATCAATGGTTTTGATCCATTGTTTTTCATGATACTTGCTCAATTAAGTCAATGGAGGGTCCATAAATTTCATTTATGAAGTTTTTTTTTTTTTTGGTAAAAGTAAGAGATATATTAGCTATTGCAAATCGCAAGACAAATGTACAAAGCAAGGGGGGTGCCGGGGGGGGGGGGGGGGGAGAGAAAAAGCTGCGAAAAAGATACATAGCAAGGGGAACACAAGCAGCGAAGAGCACACAGACAACTGCGGCCTCAATTAAATAAGGAAGGGTGAAGGCCCCAACTCAATTGAAGACTCCTATTAGCGGAGTATCTGGGATCTTGTTAAAAGTATAAGCCTTGTCTTTGATAGCTTTACGGAGGTGCTCTTTTAGCGCTGGGAAAGATAACCTTTGATTGCGAAATAGGATGTTATTCCTCTCCTTCCAAATAAGATAACATAAGGCCCCAAAGGCAAAGCGAGCGAGGGAATGGTGAAAGGTAGCACGACAGGTGGTCAATAACCCATTGGAGATTATCTTTCGCAGATTGATTACGCCAAGATAGATTATAATTGGCCGCCCAAAAGGAGGCAAGGATGCTAGTAATAGGGCAATCAAAGAAGAGGTGGTCCACCGAATCCGGCCTAGCTGAGCAAAATGCACAAGAAGCATTCGGTATTCTGATATAAGCTAGCAACAAAACCTGGGTAGGCAAGCCATTGCGAGCTATCAACCAAAGGTGGGATTGGTATCAAGGAATAAGGGAAGAGTTCCACACAAGTTTTGACCAGGAAACTGTATGACCCCTCGGCCTTAGAAGGCTCCAAGCCGAATTAGTAGAGAAAACTCCTGAAGAATGGCCAGTCCAAAGGAGGTGGTCATTAGTTTCATTGAGGCTCGGTAGAGGATCATCCCAATTCACAATGGTGGTTACAACAGTAGAGGGTAGCGGCAATGCTGTTAAGGCAGCTGCAACAGATGCGAGGCGAGGAATTCCAGAGCGATAAATTTCACGATCAGAGAAGAGTTTATATAGAGGCCCACGAGGGTGCCAATAATCGAACCAAAAGGAAACCGAAAGACCATTTCCAATACGCCACTTAAAGTGATTCTGAATAAGATCACGGAGGCCAAATAACTTCTTCCACGCCCAAGAGCATGAGGAAGGTCTTGGGGCAATCCAGAAGTTTTTGCGCTTCAAGAAATTTGAGTGAATCCATTTACACCAGAGTGATTCCTTATCAGTAAAGAGGAGCCAAAGGTGTTTGATCATAACAGTAACATTGCTGATCCAAAGTGAACGTATACCTAGTCCACCTTCCTCCTTGGGTAGGCAAACTTCTTCCCAAGCAACCTTTGCTCCGCCAGATCCCAGGTTAGGGCCTCTCCAAAGAAATTGCCGGAAGATCTGTTCAATTTGCTTAGTGACCGAGGAGGGTAGGATAAACATAGTAGACCAGTAAACCTGGATAGAGTGGAGGACCGATTTAATTAGCTGAAGTCTACCAGCTAAGGATAGAAACCGATTGGTCCAGGATTGAACTCTTGCAGTTATTGCATTGACCAGGGAGATGCAATCTTCCTTGCCCAATCTAGATGAGATAATAGGTACACCAAGGTACCTAAATGGGAGAGACCCTAGATGAAAGCCAAAGGTACTTACCAGGGCGTCTCTTAAAGAATCCGGGCCACCTGAAAGGTAGATTTCGCTTTTGTTGAGATTAGGATTTAATCCGACACTGGCAAAGGAATGAATTCCATCCATAAGAAGACGTAGGGAATTCATATTAGCTTCCGAAAATAGGAGGACATCATTTGCGAAGAACAGGTGAGAAAGCCTTGTATTTTTACATCTCCAAAGGAACTTAAAACCTGGTTTCTCGGATTGAGCATTGAGAATTCCGGTGAACACTTCCATCACTAGCGTGAAGATATAGGGGGATATTGGGTCGCCTTGTCGACTACCCCTTCCACTTGAAAAAAATCCATGAAGTTCACCGTTAAGGGAGATGGAGAATTTGGGAGAGTGAATGCACGACATAATGCGGTTGACAAAATCCGGAGGAAACCGGAAGGCTAATAGGGTTAACTCAATAAAGTTCCAATCAACTGAGTCATATGCTTTGCAGAAATCAACCTTAATGATACATTTGGGTCGATAAGGTTCATGATGGAATCCACAAAAGAGCTCCTGGGCTAGCATAATGTTATCACTAATGCGTCTTCCTTTGACAAATGCATTTTGAGGAGGACTAATGATCGAAGGAAGAACAGAGGCTAACCTGTTAGCCATAATTTTGGTGATGTACTTATATAAAGTGTTGCAGCAAGTAATGGGCCGGAAGTCATTAACATTCGACGCATTAGGGGTCTTCGGGATTAAGGTCAGAATAGTGGCATTGATCTCTTTAAGAAGCTGACCAGAATTGAAGAAGTCATGAACTGCCAATAGAACTGAGGGGCCTACAATCTCCCAAGAATGCTTGAAGAAGTCCACATTAAACCCATCCGGGCCAGGTGCTTTGCCACTCGCGAGGGAGAAGAGAGTTTAATTGGCTTAATTGAATTAAAATCGGACAATTTCTCCTCGAAGTGTGCAAGTTTTCTCTTTAAGGACTAAATTGCATAAATTTTGAACCCATAAAAGTTGCAAATGAGTGAACTAGTTAGAGTTGGCCGGAACTGGTCAAGAATCGTCACACCGATGTGAACCGGTTTGACCAATTCAACCAGCCACCGGTGGGGCAAGCCGATTCGGCCCTTTATCGGCCGATTTTAGACCTCTGGCGACCAGTTCCAAGATCCTTACCATGTCAATTTCATTCCTATGCTCTCAATTTCTCATGATTTTGCTGATTGGCCATCGGATTTCAGAAATTTGTAATTTAGCTCTTAATTAGGCCCTAAGCGCAATTCTCATTTTAAATTTGAATTTTCACAAATCAAACCCATCCGATCGATTGCTCCACAACTCCTAATGATGATTAAACCTTTAAATTGTGATTTGGCCATTGGATCAATTTTTCAATTGTTGGATCGAATCGACGGCCGAGATTGACTGATTTGGAGGTAATATAAATAGGATTTTTCCCTCCAAAAAGAAATGGGGGCTCATCTGTAAATTAAACTCTCTCTCTAACAAGTACTCTTTCTCTTCTTGTATTTTTCCCGCCCAAAAGCACCACACCATCTCTCACATTGCCACAGCCATCATCGGTCGCCGGAGCTCCTGTTGGCGTCGCTCCCTAGTTCAAGATCTCCATAAACCTCTCCTCCATCCCGCCATCCTAGATCGATGACCAAGAGGACAGCCGATCAGCTAGATCGGTGCAATTCCCCTCTCAATTCAAATACCAGCATCGGTGTCAGTCTTTCTCCCGATTAGTCAAGCTGATCGAATTGGTGCCAATCGCTAGTATTCTTCTCGATAGATCCTTTGTAGAATCCTTGACTTCACTGTGGTCGGAGATAGCTGGAAGGATCATCATAATAACTCCAATAATTGATTTTCCTCGAACGAACAAAGACCGATTTGATCGGACCAGTATTGATTTCTAGGTGGTTGTTGGGAATAACGGATCCCCGAAAACCTGATTCGACACTAAATCGAACCCCTAAATCAATGCGGAAGACGAAGCCCGGGAAAAAACACGTATCACCGATCCTAAAACACACCATGGATTCGAGCGTACCTTATTAGCCACAGATTAGACACCAATGCCGAAGATCAAGGAAGAAATTCTGATTCGATGATGTCAATTCGCCTTGAAAGGGAAACGGCGTCGCCTTAAGCGTTTGGAAGAAAAGAGAGCGTTGGAAGGAGAGGGAGACGTACGTACGCTATTATGCCAAAGGGTACGTTCTCCCTATCTCTCTCCTCCCTTATATATGTCCCTCCACAAAACAATTAATTGTGCCCCTTCATCCATGGGCCCTACTCTTGTGGGCCGGGCTTTTAGGCCCAACATGGGCGGACGGCCTTAAGCCCATCTCATATAAAACCATCATCTCCCACTCGCACATGGTGCGCTGAACAGGATTCTCTTTACCTCTCTTCAACATTCATACCGGTGAATAATCCGTGCAACCAGCATATTTTGAGAGCTCGTTGCCATACATCTGTTAGGAATATATAGCAGCTCATAATGGGCATCACACTCCGAGTAGATTTAGTATGCAGCACCCTAGATCAATTGATCACATTTATATCTCTTTTGATCTCTTTTAAACAATGATATATATATATATATATATATATATATATATATATATATATATATATATATATCGTATTCACAATTATGATTATCACAAAGACATTCATAATTGGTAACCGGTGAATACAAAAACTACAATGTGATTCTCCAAATTCGATCTTCCTCTTCCCTTCAAACTCTTAATTTCAGTTCAGCTTGCTTTTCTAGAAATGTCCCATTAGATCGAATCAAACTCATGACCATTGGCAACATCCTAAGATATCAAACACTAAATAGAAATCTTGAGAATAAGTAAGAGTCATAAGGGGACTAAAAATTGAGGAACTCTTTTCCTCAAGAGTCTCACACGACATAAAAAGTTGAGATCAAACTTTTTGCTACTCTTATTGGTCGTCTCATGCATACGTAGTATGAAATACGTATTACGGTAATAACTCATTTCCCATGGAGCATATGTCTACACCTTCAATACCGTACAGATGATAGTTTAGATATACCCAATGTCTAACTTGAGTTCACATATCTACTCATTTACAAAATTCATCAGAACTCACATCTTGCATCATAAACAGATAAAGTAAAATATGTGGGGTATTTTACTTTCGGACATAGTAAGTATTATGTCCTCATCTTAACACCCAGTTAAGGCGACATACATGTTTTAAGCTTGAGCTCTCGATTATCACCTAGATAATAAACTTAAAAACAGTCTCATCTCTATTTATCACACAGTAAATAGAGGCGATTACCCGTGTGAGTGGGCTAATCTCATATCTGTCCGACATACTTTCCTAACTTAAAGTAATGCATTGAGCATTAAGATGCATAAAGATCAAACAAGGATTCATAGGCATTAATGATGAAAACACAAATTCATCAAATGTGAACACTTAGGGAAATTATAATATTCAGTACATCAGCCTCTACGCAATCCTAGAGATTTCATATGGCCACTAAACACATCTCTAGGTATTAGCTTTGTCATAGGATCTGCTACCATTCTATGCGTAGTATGTACTCTAAGTTCACATCTTTTCGTGCAATCATATCCTTGACAAAAGTTATACTTGGTAACTATAGGTTTGGTATTGTCATGATATTTTGGATCTTTGGTGTACACTTTTGCTGCTTGGCTATCACAGTTAACCAACAATAAATCTGCAGCACTTCTAATAACACCTAAATGATCCAAAAAATCTCTTAAGCCAAACACCTTCTTATACTGCTGCTGATAATGCCACGAACTCAACTTCCATCGTGCATAAGACTATACACATTTGTTTCTTACTGCTCCAACATATGGTGCCATTATTCGGTAAGAAAACAAACCCAGAGGTAGATTTTCTTTCATCTAAATTTCCTCTCCAATCAGCATCAGAATAGCCTTAGAGTCGCAGATCATTTCCATAATAACTCAGCGTATAATCAACAGTCCCCTTTAGATACCTTAGTATTCATTTAACGGCTTTCCAACGTGCTTGACTTGGATTGGATTGGTATCTTCTCACCATCCCAACTGCAAAATATATGTCAGGTCTTGTACACATCATAGCGTACATCAAGCTCCTAACAGCACTAGCATAAGGAACATGTTTCATTTGTTCCTTCTCTTGTGGAGTCCTTGGACACAGTCTATGGCTCAATCATTCACCTTTTGCAATAGGAGTGTCTATGGGTTTACAAACCCATATCATTTATCTCAAAGTTGGAAGACAACCAACTTTTGACAGTATTGACAAGCTCCATATTGCTTTCGGCAATTAGTATATCATCAATATATAATGATATGATCACAAATTGATCATTGGATCTTTTGATATATATACAATGATTCTCATCTATCATTGTAAAATCATATGCCATTATGGCATTATGAAATCGTATATACCATTGTCTTGACAACTGCTTAAGGCCATATATCGACCTCAAAAGTCGACATACATTTTCTTCTTGGCCTTTCACTATGAAACCAGCATGTTGTTCCATATATGTTCATTCCTCTAATTCTCCATTGAGGAAAGCAGTCTTTACATCCATTTGATGTAACTCAAGATCCATACTAACAACTATTGCCAGAATTATGCGAATCGAGGTAAATCTCACTATAGGAGAAAATGTTTATTCATAATCAATTCCTTTCTATTGATTATACCCCTTCGCCACAAGGCAAGCCTTATGCCTTTCTATCGAGCCATCAGCCTTTCGCTTTATTTTGAGAACCCACTTGTTCCCAATAACTTTGCGTCCTATTGGAAGATCAACCAGTTCTAAACTTGGTTTGACTTCATTGACTCCATCTCCTCTTTCATTGCATAAATCCATTTTTCCTTACTAGGGCAATTCAGAGCCTCATTAATATTTCTTGGCTCATCCTTATCTCGTGGAGCAATTATAAAAGTTTTCCCCTTCAATGTCAAAATGTCGACGGGGAATACTTTGGCGACTTGTTCGCTATATAGGAGATTGTACACTTAGCACATCATTCCCCATTATGCTTCCACTCGGATTAGATAATGACGATATCATCTCATCATGTGGTTGTAATTGAGAATGAGTTGAATTCAATTCATCACTTCTCATATTACTCCCACTTGGACGAACTCCACTAATATCATTATCTTGATCCAAGGTTTCAAATAGGGGTAATCTTCCCCTATTTTGCCCTTCTTAGGAAATTCATCTTTTAAGAATGTGAGAACCCGTGATTAAAATTCAGTTATACTCCCACTTTCCTACTCACCTATGAACACATACCCTTTCGAGTGTTCAGAGTATCTTATGAAAATACTCTTATTTCCTTTGGGACCCAATTTCCCAAACTTGTGAGAGGACTCATGAGTATAGGGAGCATAACCCCATGGCTTAAGAAAACTTAAGTCCGGTTTTCTACCTGTCCATAACTCATATGAAGTGGAACTAACTGATTTGGAAGGCACCATGTTAAGTATATAGGCAGCAGTTAACAACGTATCACTCCAAAAAGTAATAGGTAAGTTAGCATGCGCCATCATGGACCTAACTATTTCCAATAGGGTTCTGTTTCTTCTCTTCCACAACACCATTTTGTTGAGGAGTATATGGAATAGACAACTATCTTTCTATTCCTTTTTCATCACATAATTTTCTGAATTCATCAGATAAATATTCTCGATCTCGATCGGATTTCAATGCTTTTATTTTATTGTCTAATTGATCTTCTACCAGGTTCATAAACCTTTTGAAACAACTTATTGCTTCAGATTTATGAGAAATCAAATAGACATATCCGAATCGAGTATAATCATTTATAAAAGTGATGAAATAAACAGCCATATGCCTTCCTTTCACTTTCATTGAACCACATACGTCATAATAGATTAAATGCAGACGAAATTCAGCTATTTTATCTTTTCCAAATGGTTTCCTTGTCGTTTTCCCTACTAGGCAAATACTCATATATGGGCAAATCGACTTTTTCAATGTTGCCCAACAAACCCTCTTTGGCTAGTCTATTCATACATTATTGGCCAATATGACTAAGTATAGCATGCCACATTCACATCATTATCATATGAAGTAGAAGGCGTGAAATAAGGGAACAACAAATATTGACATCACCACAGTCAACATTTAGTACAATAAAACCATCCAGAAAGTGACCATAACCATAGTAGTGTGTATCCAAATACAAATCTACATTGCTATTACGGAAGTTCACACTAAAACCAAGCTTAACCAACACCAAAACTGACACAAAATTTCGACAAATCTCCGGAGAATATAGAACATCATGTAGGAACATGTTGCGTCCACCACGCATGTTCAATTGGCAGGTGCCAATCCCTTTAACTTTAGCTCTGGAGTTGTTTCCCACATAGATCCACTTAGTTCCAGTTGGTATTCGTCGGAATTCCAGGAAGGATCCTCTATCATTCGCTACATCGTCTGTTGCTCCTGAATCTACAGTCCACAAAGGATTGGATCCAGCTAATAATGCAGAACTTGACACAAAAGCAAAGTTCTCAAATGTACAAGAGGTGTTTACCTTCTTTGGCTC
Source organism: Eucalyptus pumila (assembly GCA_016097595.1). NCBI lineage: Eukaryota > Viridiplantae > Streptophyta > Magnoliopsida > Myrtales > Myrtaceae > Eucalyptus > Eucalyptus pumila. The sequence goes on from CM027853.1 coordinate 31,100,122, forward strand.
ACGATAGTCGCGAGCATAGTGACCTTTCTTGTCACAATTGTAACACCTCACCCTTGACATTTTCTTCACTTGAGGACGTTTTCCTCTCTTGTGTTGGTTAACTCTTGATCTCTTGCAATAAGGGCTTGATCCTTTGCATTCCCACATATTGAACGAATCAATACGCTTGCGCTTAGAGCTCAAAGCCCTTTCTAAGCTAGAACCAGCATTGCAAATTTCTATTTTCAGCTAACATGCCGTTAAGCGGTCCTCTACCAGCTCAAGGTGGCGCACAGCATCCTCAAGATCTTCCTTAACATGGTCAAGAGCTTCTAGTGCTTCTTGCTTTTCCAGCACATATTGAATCTTCATATTCAATATTTCACAATTGTTGCCGTTCATATCAGCAATTACGTTCTTAATTGCTGAAAACATCGATCTGAACACATCGACATACATGCACGAATAATTAATGCCTATCATTTATGCATCCCTATTTGCACAGACTCATCATATTAATGAATAATTTCAAGTAAGGTTTCAGAATCAAAATGTCACTATGTTTCCAATCATCATCCAAAAATCCTAACTTAAAATTATTATTAATATAATTGTCTTATGCAAAATAAATTCTATGAAGTTACAAAAACTTCTATAACTACCCACAACTAACTACCCACAGCAATCAACAATAACAGAAAGCAACAGATAATTGACATCCAATAAAATAATAATGCTTTCAACTAATACAATAATCAATTACACTAAGTAATATATCCAAAAAGAAATATCAACATAGAAATAAATATTCACACAGAAAAATCTCAAACTAATCTAAGAAATAAATAGGGAAAGTCCCTTCTAATCTATCAATCAAGATATCTGAGAAAACTGAAGGCACATTTGCCAACCATGGAAAAAACTTTTGGAGAGCTTTCATGTCGCCACTAAGACGCATTTACTCTACGCCATGTGGCGCTCAATCTAAGGGTTGAAGTTTTGGCCAACTCAATCCTATAGTACTCTCTTACAAAAGCTTCGACTAGCCTCCTATAATCTGGGACCACGTTGACCTCCCATAGCCGATCTAACACTGCTTGCCATTCAGGTGGAAGAGTGTTCATCAAAGCCGGCACCTTCTCAAAATCCGGCATAAGATAACCATTCCAGATGATTTCTTGTATCATATGATTGACCTTGACCATGTGTGATACTAAATCACCATCAAGTCACCGATAATCAGCTAACTCTTTCATCAGCCATTTCAGTCTAACTCTTCCTTCATCCGTTCTCGGGATTGCAGGTATCCGTGCATAACGCATCATAGTTCCTACAACAAATGCAGAACTAAAATGGATCACTTATAATCCACAATAAAGAAAATGGAAAATATATAATTTTCCATGATTCATGCAACAAATGCAGAATAAAAAATGGATTACCTCTGACCCACAAGACATTTTTGAAAAAGAAAAAAATCTTTTTTTTTCCCTGGTCAACGGTCAACGGTCAATGATCGTCGGTCAACGGTCAACGGTCGTCGGTCAACGGGTCAACGGTCAGGTCGTTGGACCAGTCGGACTGGTCGGACCGGACGGACTGGTTGGACCGGACGGGCCGATCGGGCCGGGTCGGACGAACCGACCGCACGTGCCGCACACGTGCCAGGCGTCCACGGGTCGGGTCGGGTTGGATCGTCGGCGGGGTCGCCAGCCGGTGACCACCCGGCCAACCGTCGTTGGCGCTGACGTCAGCGATGACGTCATCCCAGCGGTTACCGACCGTTGGATGACGTCATGTTGATGTCAGCACGCGTCGGTCCGCCGACCGGCGCGTGCCGGTTCGCCGCCGGCGTCGCGTACGTGCCGGTTCGCCGACCGGCGCGTGGGATGCACGCGTTGGCCGATGCCAGCGCTTCGAGCATGTCGCGCCCACGCGCAGCGGCTTCTAGCCGCACGTGTGGGCGTGTGCAGCGTCTCCCGGCGATGCACGACATGTCACCGGACTCGCCTCGACGACCTCTTTCACCCAATTCCTTCAGAAATTGATTTCGACTTACGAAAACTCAAGAAAAAGGACGAACAGTGCTCGGGTGTTGGGATTTCTCGCCCCAATCCGTACGGCCGAAAATTTTCGCGAAAAATCAATCAAAAAAGCATCAAACAGGTCGGGAAAATGTGAACTAGGGCTTTGATAACAATGTTGGGAATAACGGATTCCCGAAAACCGGATTCAACACTAAATCGAACCCCTAAATCAATGCGGAAGACGAGGCTCGGGAAAAAACACGTATCACCGATCCTAAAGCACACCACGGATTCGAGCGTACCTTGTTAGCCACAGATTAGACACCAATGTCGAAAATCGAGGAAGAAATTCTAATTCGATGATGTCAATTCACCTTGAAAGGGAAACGGCGTCGCCTTAAGCGTTTGGAAGAAAAGAGAGCGTTGGAAGGAGAGGGAGACGTACATACGTTATTAGGCCAAAGGGTACGTTCTCCCTATCTCTCTCCTCCCTTATATATGTCCCTCCAAAAAACAATTAATCATGCCCCTTCATCCATGGGCCCTACTCTTGTGGGCCGGGCTTTTAGGCCCAACATGGGCAGACGGCCTTAAGCCCATCTCATATAAAACCATCAGTGGTGAACGATCATTAGCGGTTCAACCATCGTTGGACCTCATCTAATTGTCCTTGAGCGTGTCCTCGACCAAGTCTTGGTAGAGATTAGCTGAATCGGTCACCGGATTCACTTTGGTGACCTCCTTTCTCCATCGGTGCCAAAATTGGTCCATTTGCAGCTACAAATTGATGGTTTAGCCGGTCCATAAGTGACCTGAGGCATCTTGATCCATCTCTTGGAGGTTAGATAGAAGTCTGATCAAGTTCCAACAAGATCAATTCATCCGATCATATCAAAAATCGGAGAAACCACACAAAGGTTGGTTTTCTAAGCTTGAATTGGATAAAACGATGTTAGAATAGTTAACCAGGGTTAGGATTCACACTTAAGACTATATTAAATGCTTAGATCTGTTGTTAATGTTCTAGATTGAAGATAATTTGTGATTGATTGGTTAATTTGAATGCAAATCTACAATTTTCGGCTCTTTGTGATGTGATTGCTATTTGACCTAAAACAAGACTTTAGATGGCCTTATCTCAATTTGAGACTTTCTAGACTTAGAAAGTGCGTTTCAAGACCCGCAATTTGATAAGCCACACGGTTTGAACATCCATCATTTGACCTCCGAAAAACGCCTCACAATCTACCTGATTTTGTAGATTTTTTAGTGTGTTTTAGGCTATGTTCTTAGTCCGCCTCAGAATTTTGTTGTTTTTGTCTTAGTTTCTGTGATTGATTTTTCATAAAGTAATCTTCAACAAGTTTTGTTTCAAATTGTCTTGAGAATGTCCTGTATTTTTTCTTCAGATTTTTTGGACAAGTTTTGATATATCAAAACTAATTAAATCTGAGTATATGTCAGTCCGTCCTGCACTAATTCAAGGCATATTTAGGCAAAATTGAGCATATAGATAAGCTTGTTTGACCTTAGGATCTTCATAAAATTGAAATACATGTTGCGTGCTTTCCATTATTGTATGATTTGCATGATTTCATTGTCATTCAATATGTCAATCGCATATGCAACCATACATAGATTTTGCTGTAATTAGATTGTTTAGTAATGCATAATTATTTTGCCATTTTCGTCATGATTTATGTGTTCATAATTAGGCTTTGATGTCTAAACAAAAAATGCTCGCCATTACTTATTCTATGTATCAAATTTTTTTTTAGACTTTTGCACGTTCCTAGGTGACCTAAAATTGAATATCTTTTATCATGTTGAAGTTAGCTTAATGCATTATTATGTGCACGTTTTCTCATGCTCATTTGGGTCTCTTAGAAACCAAATCTCATGTAGGTACCTTCTTAGTTATTGAACTACGCATTATAAGCTTTGTGTCCATGTGTGGCTCATCATGATTAAATATCATTTCGTATGTGAAAATCACATCGGAATTAGGCTAGTTGCACTTAGAAATTTTCAAATATGATATTATGAGTCACAAATCATATAGCATTGACATCAATTTGTATGACATTTTCACACGCCAACTTAGGATTAGATATTTACCCTAATCACTTATTGCATCAAATTCTAGGCTGTGTGTGATTTTCATGCCATTTATGCATTGCATAAGTGATTTTAAGATTGTAGAACAAGTGCTCAAAAAGCAGTTGCTCCCAATCGCTCTAGGTTTCCCTCTACCTCTTGGTAGTCTTCAATTATCTTCTCACTAAAGCTTTCCTCGGCGTTTCCTTTCTTGACCCCTGCTTCTTCTTCCCAAGACACTCCATCTCCAGCCCGAATCTATAAAATTGTCAAGCCTTTGTGTCGGTATACTTTATTCCGACACCCGTTCAAACCCTAATATAGCTTTGGGCTTCTTTCCACATATCCTTCCCCGCTATCCCCTTCTTCTCGAGCGTCTCTTTCAAAACCCTAATGCTCGGGCCCCAACTTACCTGCTCCTCGCTTAACCCATCATCCACCCCTGCTCGCTCTCCTTTTTGTTTCCCCAGCCTTAGCCCAAACCATTCTACGTATTCCCCTCTCCTCCCCCCTGTGGTCTTCAGCTGGCCCTTCAAGGTTTTGTTTTTGCCCTCCTACGCTTGGGCCAAATAGCCATACTGAACAACAGTAGGGATGACACGAAGAAAGGTAAGCCAACGACCAAGCTTTACCTATAGTTTTAATGAGGACTCTGCTCAAATTTCAAGCGACATATTTAGCCATCTATCATTTGCACGAAGTCTGACCGTGATCCTTCGGAGCTGTGATATCCTGTTAATTTTCCATTGACTCTCTTAGCATACTGCAATATGACTAACTTGAATTCTGGAGCTAGTCGACTAGAAGCGCTGTGTAAAAGCTTGGATAACTTATGGTCTGATGATGATGTAATTGATGTTAAGGATTGCATTTCTGACGAAAAATTAACAGAATGCAAGCTTACTCTATTTGGCAAATTATATTCTCGACCCAATGTCAACTTTCAAGCCTTTCTTAACACTATGAAACGGGCATGGAGGACAGATAATGTATCTCGTACCTTATTAGAAACAAGCTTCTTTTCATTCTCTTTCAAATTAGAAGCTGAGAAGCAGAGAGTCTTAGAAGCCGAGCCGTGGTCCTTTTCCAGCAACCTCCTTGTGCTCCAGCAATGTGATCCTGACATTCCAGAAATGTGTTATGATTTCTCTCATTGCCCCTTTTGGTTGCACTTGTTTGGCTTACCATCGGCTGTGTAACGACGGAAACTATTAGAGGGACCGCCTCTAAGATTGGAGAAGTCATAGAAGTAAAACTGGAAGCTAAAGGAAATAGCACTTATAAGGTCCAAAAAGCCATAATTAATCTGAATCTTGCTTCGCCTCTTAAAATAGGGGTGATCATCAACTTGGGCAGCAAAAAATTATGGATCGAGTTCAAATACGAGAGGCTACCACATTATTGCTACTCTTGTGGTAGAATTGGGCATTATGCGACCGCCTGTAAAGAGATACCTTATGAAACTACAAGGCTGGAGGAAGACTTACCGGGCAACTTCGGCTGGCTTTGCACTGAGGTAAGGGAGCTTAGCCCATATGGAAAGCTCTTTTATGGTAAACAGACCCCACTCATAGAAGACGAAGAAATGGTGCCAGAAACTCCACTTGCTTCGGACACTCAAGAAAATCAGCAAGGAAAACAGCAAGCAATGAAACCAATCGAACAACCTCTTTTGGCACTCGACCCCCAGCACTTCTCGGAGGAGGGAACCAACCATCCGGCTAATCATCTAATCTCTTCTCGAGGCCTAACCATTATTGAAGGCAAAGCACCACAAAAAAGAGACAGTAGCTGTTTAGATGCGGAATCCTCGATGACAATGTATAAAGAACATCTTAAATAAGTGGAAAAAGAGAGGCTACAATATTTAGAGAATGAAAGAGGTCAAGCCAAGGGTAAGGCTAGATCTACCAAGCTCCCTTCAACAAAGAAAGGAAAGAGGTTCTGCCCGTATGGAGCTTAATCCTCAAGGACGATGTCCAATGATAGATTACAACTTGTGGAGATCCCTATTACGGAGGAGGAGAAATCAACTCGATAGGCTTTGGTGGGCAGAAGTACAGCCCAAGTGCCATAACTTGGCACGGAGGGACACTTAAGTGCCAAAACTTTAAAATGGTACACTTGAGTGCCAGTTTTGAACTTAAATGGGACACTTAAGTGCCACTTCGGCGAAAATCCGGCCAAATGGTTGACGTGGCGACTTTCCGACGAGTTTGGTCCAAAATGGTGTCGTTTTGCACGTTGACGTGGCAGAGAAAATGCAAAAACGATGATGCTTCGTGTTTACATGTAAATAATAATATAAAAATTAATTTTATTCAAAATATTTAAAAATTTCAAAAATTAAGAAAAATTTAAAAAAATTTAAAAATTTAATTTTTTTTAAATTAAGAAAATTTTAAAATTTTTTAAAAATTAAAAAATTAAAAAATGGGGGGGGGGTCGAACGGGGCGGGCGAGGGCGAGCCCTCGCCGCCGCCGCCTCCCCGCCGTCGTTGGGAAGGGCCGGCGACGAAGGGGGGAGGGTCGGCCGGGGTCACCGGCCCCCGGCCGATCGACAGTGAGGGCTGCAAGCCCTCGCCGGCTGACCCTCCCCACTCCATTGCCGGCCTTTCTTGGCGGCGGAGGAGGCGACGAGGGCCGCGAGCGCTCGCCGGATTTGGGCGAGGGCCGCGACCCTCGCCCTAGATTTGGGCGCGGGCGCGACCCTCGCCTAGATCCGACGAGGGCTCGCGGGCACTCGCCGCCTCCCCGCCGCCGCCGGAAGGGCCGGTGACGGAGTGGGGAGGGTCGGCGGGGTCGGCCCCCCCGGCCGGGGCCGGGCGAGGCCGGACCGACTCGGCCAGCGAGGCCCGCGAGCCCTCGCCCAGATTTGGGGCAAGGGTCGCAGCCCTCGCCGTCAATCGGCCGGGGGCCGATGACCCCGCCGACCCTCCCCCTCACACCGGCCCTTCCGGCGACGGCGGGGAGGCGGCGGCGGCAAGGGCTCGGCCCTAGCCGCCCCGTTCGACCCTCCCCCCCTTTTTTAATTTTTTCTTAATTTTTTAAAATTTTTAAATTTTTTTAAATTTTCTTAATTTTTTTTTTTTTTTTTAAAATTTTCTAAAATTTTTAATTTTTTTAAAATTTTTAAATTTTTCTTAATTTTTTTTAATTTTTTTGAATATTTTAAATAAAATTAATTTTAAATCTAATTTAATTAATTTTTATATTATTATTTACACGTAGACACGAAACGGCGTCGTTTTTGCATTTTCTCCACCACATTAACATGCAAAAACGACGCCGTTTTGGACCAAACTCGCCGGAAAATGGCCACGTCAGCCATTTGGCTGGATTTTCGCTGGAGTGGCACTTAAGTGTCCCATTTTACTCCGATATTGGTACTTAAGTATACCATTTTAAAGTTTTGGCACTTAAGTGTCCCTCCGTACCAAGTTATGGCACTCCAGGTGTCCCAACCTCAGCTTTGGTGGCTAGTCCTAATAAGCCACTGGTTCATCGATGAAATTACTAAGCTGGAATTGTTAGGGGTTGGGCTCTCCCCTAACAATTCAGGCCCTTAGAGTCCTTGTGACTCAGGAAAGGCCTAATATTATCTTCTTAATGGAAACAAAAAACCAAGAGTAGACGGTACATAGAATAAGAAGGAGGCTGAAGTTTTCCAACAGCTTTTTGGTAAATCCAGTTGGTTTAGCTGGGGGCTTGGCTATTTTTTTGGGATGAACAGGTAACCATGTCTATAGAATGCATTTTGAATATTTGATCAATGTGCAGTGCCTCCTCCATGAAAGTAGACAGGTTATGTGAATTTCGTTCCTTCACGCTCCTATTGCTTTTCAGGATAGAGTCTTACTATGGGACGAAATGCATAGAACAAGTATCTTGAATCATCTTCCTTGGCTTTGCATCGGGGATTTTAATGAAATCTTGTACCATTGGGAAAAAGTGGGAAAGAAGATGGCTGAACACTTTCGACTCACAGCTTTCAGAGATTTTTTACAAGCCTACTCATTAATAGATTTGGAAAGCAAATGATGCGTTTTCGCTTGGTCGAATAGAAGGGATGGAGATGAGATTGTTAAATAAAGGTTGGACAGAGCCCTATGTACCATGGAATGGAGAATAGATTATCCAGAAGTAGATGTTACAACCCTACCAGCTATCGGATTAGACCACAGTCCTCTCATTCTATCAACTAAACCAACATTACGTCACAAGTGGAGAGAGTTCAAGTATGAAGCTTATTGGGCTGAAGATGAGGATTGTAGGCAAGTTGTCAAGCACACTTGGGAGAATTCACACCGGAAGAATATGGCTGACAAATTGCAGACAGTGGCATTTCAACTAACAGCGTGGAGCAAAAAAAGATTCCCCAATGCTTATAAGAGAATTGAAGAGCTGAAAAGTAAACTTCAGACTTTGATGAATAGCCCCTCCTTGCAGTATGATCAGTGCAGAGTTTAGCTTATCCACAAAGAGATTGAATCACTATGGCGACAAGAAGAAATGTTATGGGGTATGAGATCTAGAATAAAGTGGCTCAAATGGGGGGATAAGAATACAAAATCCTTTCATGCTACTACTTTACAACGGAGAAATAGAAACTACATTTCCATGTTGATCAATTCCGAAGGCGATTGGGTTAGAAATAATGATACACTTAGGGAAATGACGATAGATTTCTTCAAAAATTTATACACCTCAGGGGGTCCTAGGAATTTCCAGCCTATTCTCAACCTTATCCAAACTTCAGTTGATGCAGTTATGAACCTCAAACTTACTGAACCCGTTACTATGGAAGAAGTTTATGTAGCAATGCACTAGTTGGGCACTATCAAAGCTCCTGGACCATATGGATTGAATGGCCTATTTTTCCAGCAACATTGGCAAGTCATCGGCCCGGATATCCTTAGGGAGGTGCAGGTCTTCTTTGAATTTGGTTCCCTAAACCCAGCCCTGAACAAAACACAAATTATTCTCATCCCCAAAAACTAGAATCCAGAAAAGCTTAAACAATTTAGACCCACAAGCCTTTGTAATTTGGCTACAAAATCATCTCTAAAGTACTCACAAATAGACTGAAACCCCTACTACTAGACATAATTGCAGCGGAGCAAAGTGCCTTTGTGGGAAGCCGGCAAATTCAAGATAACATCATGATAGTACAAGAAGTTCTCCACAGAATAAGAACTACTGACGGGGGAAAAATTCCGAGCCATCCTTAAACTTGATATGCATAAGGCTTATGAGCGAGTAGAGTTGGATTTCCTCAAAGAGTGTCTTCGCAAGATGGGCTTTTGTGATAAATGGGTGCAATGGGTTATGCATTTTGTCACCACTATGACCTATTGCATTAAGTTTAATGGGAAATCCTCACCCTATTTCAAACCAACTCGGGGTATTTGACAAGGAGATCCTATATCCCCATACTTGTTTATTATAGTAGCAAATGTCCTATCTCATATGATGAAGCAAGCACTCACAGCAGGTACACTTCATGGGATTAAACTGAATAGAAACTGCCCAACTCTTTCCCATTTGTTATTTGCAGATGACTTGATTGTTTTCCTGAATGGTACAGTTTCGGAATGTCAAAATTTGGCGGATATTCTCAACCAATATTGTTATGCATCGGGTCAGGCTATAAACTTGAATAAATCCGGAATGTATTTTAGTAAAGGATGTCTAGAGAACCTTCGAAGAAGCATGGCGTCTGTGTTGAGAGTTCCCGAAATTGTGAAAACGGACAAATATTTAGGAACCCCTTCAGACTGGGGAACCTCGAAAAAAGATATGTTTGCCTGGATACTTGCAAGGGTAAATATGAAGCTGGAAAGTTGGAAAGAAAATTTGCTTTCGTGAGCTGGAAAGGAAATACTTCTGAAATTAGTTATGCAGGCAATACCTCAATATGCGATGTCAATTTTCAAAATTCCAGTACCATTATTAAAGCCATTGAGAAGAAAATTGCCAACTTTTGGTGGAGAAATAACATAAGACAGCTGGTCTACATTGGAGGAAATGGAAGCTCCTAAAGCTTTCTAAGAAAGAAGGAGGTCTTGGCTTTAAGGATTTACTTGCCTTTAATACCGCGATGTTAGGTAAACAAGCCTAGTGGATTTCTCAACATCCAAACACACTTTGGAGTCAAATTATGAAAGGGCTGTATTTCCAAATTGTGACTTTTGGAAGGCAAGGAAAGGCTCACATCCATCATGGGGTTGGCAAAGCTTGCTAGCAGGTAGAGACGCGATTGCTTCTCAAGTTAGGTGGGTTGTGGGTAACGGTCAAAAAATTTCAATTCGAGAGGATAAATGGTTGAAGATAGGACTAATTGGAGGATCTACAAGACCAAATGAACCACACAAAGTTGAGGACTTGATAGACTTTGAAGCTGCAAAATGGAAGGAAGACCTATTGCGATCCCTGTTTGACGATACCCTAGTGAAAGAAATTAAAAAAGTCCCTTTCGGCCTCCCAACTACATAAGACAAATTGGTTTGGGAAAATAACAAATCGGGAGCTTATACAGTTAAGAGTGGATACATTTTTTACCATAAATCTCTTAAGGAATCATAGAATCTTGTTGCCAACAACATCTCACCAAATCGATTCAAATTTGTGGAAGTATATCTGGAACTCCGGCATTCAACCAAAATTAAAGTTCTTCCTATGGAGTGCCTGTCAAAATGCATTGCCTACATTGGATAACCTTTATAGGAGAAAGATAGTACTTGCTCCAATATGCCCATTATGCAATCTTGAACCGGAAACGATCGAGCACACTTTGCTGCTTTGCCCCTAGACTTCACAACTATGGAATGAGCCACCGCTGCAAATCCATGTAAATCGGGTTGGTTTGACACGTTTTGATGACTGTCTATGCAAATATCTTGCAGGACAAAGGAACTCACGCAACTTTGAACTGGTTATGACAGTCCTATGGTGCATATGGAAGGATCGTAACCATTTCATCTTCAGGAAAAGTCCCCTTAATCCACTTCAAACCCTGTTCAGAGCGACAACGCTTCAGGAAAGCTTCAAACTTGGAATGAAAAGTCACAAAAAAGAAAACAAGATCACACCCTACCTAGCAAGTGGCAACCCCCAAAACCAGGAGCTCTCAAAATCAATATTGATGCTTCTTTCGACAATACCTGCATAGCCAACACTTCCCCAGAATTCAACCAAGAAATCTTGATGAATACAGATGAAATAGCCTCAGATTCTGACCTGGGTTCAGACTCAAATTGTGACATTGTAGAGCTTAGGCAAAGTGTTCTCCAAAACTCAACACCAGTGAGGATAGAAGACATAGCGGATAGCGACTTTGACACATCATGTAACCCAAAGGAACACATCAATGCCTGAAAGAATAAAAGTAAGAGACCTGCGATGCCTCAAGCAGAAATGAAAGACAAAGTCGAAGTCAATCCTGCACACACCAATGGCCAAGTCCGATACGTACATGTCTACAATAGAAAGGAGAGCTAGAATATGAATATCAGCAAAGCCCCACTAGAGATGCTAGGAAGATGCCAAGTGCAAGACTGAGGGGAACGTCCCCTGGCTAGCAGTAACAATGTAGAATGCTCTACAGCATCCACAGCCCCCCATCACAACATCAAACCCGTTGATTTTTGCATTGGAACACATAATCAAGAAAGGAGATGTACCAGCTTAATTTACCCTGATCTGAACAACAGAATGGACGAGATAGATGGAGACAACACTAACCTGAACTGCAGCGCCAGTGAAGATGGGTCTGACTCACATCATCCTCGCCTAGATTTCACCGAAAGACAGATAGACTATAGCCCCAGTCGTGAGTGCCCCCCCCTGCGTAATGCGAAAGTGCGAGATCGAAGCAAGCTCCCTTTGACCAGTGGATCCAATGATGAATGATTTGCTGCACACTCTAACCCAAGCCATGAAATCGGATCTACTTTTTTGAAATCCCCAACCCAGTAGCAGGATCGAATGAACAATAATGTAGCCCACCCTGTAAGGAGTAGCAGATCGGAAGCACAAAACAGGGGCAGGCCTTACCCGAACAGCAGTGACGTTGATGGTGGATTTGATTCATCTCCCGATCCTGATCTCACTGAAGGACAAGTCGACGGAAGCCCCGATCTAGCACGAAGCCTCGCCTTGCTCGGAGGGAAGAATGGACGGATCTTTGGAACTCAGCAGCGTAGACCTTCCTCTCGGGCTGCAGTTGCCTGTGTCTGCAAAGATTCTCTTGGCAGGATTAGGGATGGGTTTGCTAAAAACATTGATGTTAGTTCAGTTGAACAAGCGGAGGCCGTAGCTTTGATTGAAACCCTAGATTTTATCGCCTCAAAGCTTTTCTTGAATAATATGGAAAAATAAATAATAATCCACTCTGACTGTTACACACTAGTGGAGAGTGTTTTCTCCTCAGCTACTTTAAGTTGGGTTGTGCAGCCTCTAGTGGACTGGGTCAAGCAAAAAATGGAGAATATGTCGGGACTTATCTTAGCTCACTGTAGTCGAGAGACAAACAAAGTGGCAGACTAGTTAGCCAAAGCCCATCGTATGGGTTGTCTCCCTAGAAACTGGGTTAACAATCCTCCTTATGCTCTATTGAATTTACTTTGTACCGATGCTCATACTGTACTCACTCAGACTCTCAGTTAGTAATGTATTCCAGCTTAGTTGTTAAAAAAAAGTGATTTTAAGACTTAATAATACATGTTTGCATTCTAATTTTTAATGGCTAACGAGTACACTTTCACAAACCTCAACCTTAGAGTACTAAGTTGACCTTGATCGAACCTGAGCCTTTCCAAGGAGTTGTAAAGCATACCTAAACCTTTCAAATGACGTTGATTTCATGCAAAATTTTTGTCGTTAAGTCCATTTTCCATTTTTTCTAAGTTGGATTATAATTCAGACTTAGGATTAAATTCGGAACCCTGTCTTTGCCTCTGTTTAGACAAACCTTTGCCCTTTTTGTATCAATTTATCAGTAAGGATTCTTGAGTGGAATCCTCATTAAATTTGTTTGTTACCTTTTTATTTGTATTGTGATAAAATTTCATGATTTTTAGACTTCATTTGGTAAGGTAAATCTTGGTTGCAATGATTTGATGTTCTGCTGATTTGGCAATTTTCCAATGCATTTTTGTCCATTATTTGATTTTTATAAAATCATGCTTAGCTCTTTTAGGTTCACAAAAGTTGTTCCATATCATGTTATGCATGTTAAGTAATTTTTTTTATAGTTAGATCATCAATGGGTACCACCTAATTTTGCTGACTTGCTGTGATTGATCTGAAACTTTCTGTTATAAGCTTTCTGTTGTGATTATTTAGTTAGATCTTTTATGTTAGTTTGTGCATAGAATTAACCCGTGCCATCTTCATGAAATTTCTTTCAAATCTTTTAATCTTCATCGTCAAATGGTTTTCAATAAACGGACTTTTCAATTGCACCTTGAAACAGTAAGCAAACATTTAAAAATCCTTTTCAATACTTGGTCTAACTTAGGAAAAGTCATGGTTTGGACCGTGTTTAAAATGTCTGTGATACTTGTAAGTGCATTTATGCGAGCCGCGCACTAGTTTTGGCAATTAAATGCATTCCATAACTTAGATATTTCTTAATTCAAAATGTCTTCAAATCTCTTTAAACTTTGATTTAACGTTGCGATAGTCATGACTTGGACCGTATTTAAAATGTTCGCGATGCTTATGAGTACATTTATGAGAGCACTAGGTCAACCTTGGCAATTAAATGCGTTCCATAGCCAAGACATTATTTTGTCTCAAAAACCTTACTTTCCATTATCGATTATTTCAAATCCATTTTTTGAAATATCACATGTACCCCCATGCATATAATCATGTCATTCATTAGAAATACTTGTGTTTGTGATTGGCACATGCTTTTGTAATAAGTGACCCAACGATGGTTCACGCACTTGGTTGATTGATTGAGAAATAAGGTCAAAAGACCTACCTGTGTGTCTAATTCGTTTCTATGCATGTGAATTCTAAATGTATGGTAGGAGCAATGTATGATACCAAAGGAAAATCTTGGGGAATCACTTAGAACATCTTTTTAGGGATTTATAAGTATTATTAATCATGCGATAACACAAGTGGTCAATAATGGCTATAAGTCATAAAATGAATTAGGTAAGTGTCTAAAGGGACTTACGCATGAATTGCAAAAGCCGAGCCCAATGCCCAAATTTAGTTAATTTTGAACTTTGCTTTACTTGATTGATTGATTTTGACCTCATTTCATGTTTTTTTTTTTTTTATTATTGTTTTGATGTGCATGATTGTTTTGTTTTATTGTATGTACCTAGCTATAGTTCTTAAGTTAGGTTTAGATTATGATCCCAAAGACAGATAGGACATGAAGATGGTGGAAGATCGATGTTCATCTCGACCATAATTTTGTACCATTTATCTTGGACATATGTCTTGTGTTTCCTTATTTGTATAAAAACCCGATGAGTTGTGGGTTCCTTCCTTTCTTATTTTTTCATTTTATGTCCCTTTTTATCTTTCTTAGGATTACATGATAGATTTACCATTTTTCTTGATTGTTTACTTGCCGTTTCGTACTTTTAATTCAATTGAGTGCCTTCTTTTATCTTTATTAGAAATAGAATGACACGAAAATGACCATCCATGCATGCTCACCTAGCTTAGGATAAACTATCCCAAAAAGGTAAAAAGAAATGCATGGGCACCTTGGGTAACAAGACACATTGTTTGGTACCAAAATAGCGCTAATAGAAATATTAATGTAACTCAAGTCCTCAAACTTGAATATGTAGTTGCATAGGAATCGGGGGACTACTTCTGACCCTTGATTGGGTTCTCTAGCTGGCTCTCAAAAATGAGGTTAATAGCAACTCCCATTTTATATCTAGGTTGTCTTAAACAATTAGATCATTTAATTAACCTATCATGAGGGGTATGAACTTTTAGAAAAGATTCACGGTTATGATTTAGCATACTCAAGATGGTGAAGCTGGTAAAGATGAAGTGATACCATCTTTGATGGATGGACATCTTGAAAGGGCTATCATAATCATAAAAGTACCCTTAAACTTAGCTTTATATTTGGTTTCCTTTCAACCTTAAAAATGTTGATCAAGACATGCTGCGACATCAAGGTAAATTCATGACATCTTCTGCTGTCATGTGGAATACAAGTTTGGGAGAGCTCGTAATTGCAATCAAGTGAACTCACAAGAGGTTCACCCAAGAGGCGAGGTGATGACACCTCTGTGGATGAAAACTGTGAGGGAGCCTTATGGTCAAGTATCCCTAAATCCAACCTTTTTCTCCCTTCCTTTCCTCAAGGACTATGTGGTGGAAAGATTGGGTCACAACAATCATCTCGACTATTATGCCTCATCACACTCGTCTTCTCCAAATTCTATCACTCCATGATTGAGTCAAATGGCTTTTTCTCGGAATCTTGACAAAGGTGCATTTTTACTTCTATTTCAAGATAAAGCAACATCAATCGAGCTTCAATATCCCAAATGGAGCACAATTTCAAATGCGCATCACTAGACTTTGCCGACCTTGTTCTTCACACCATAAAACATTTTCAAATTGGGTTTCAATAATAGCATCATCATTCTAACAGCAATATCAATTGCAGTAAGATCTCAACCTCACAAAAACTTTGATTTTGGGACTTATGATCGTAGTGGATACATCCATTCCAAGCCAACTCTAACTGTGGCCTCCAAAAGTAAGAACCTCTAAGTTCTATATCAAGCCATCAAAGTTTAGCAGTAGGGGTGAGCGGTTCCCGGTTCCGGTTTGGTTTCGTCTGGAACTTGGAACCTACCCTCGAGTATAGGTTCCTCATTTTTTGGAACCTATAACCTACTCGTCAAAATGAAGAACCTGGAACCTACCCTGTCATTGATTCCACGGTCGGTTCCAGGTTCCAACAGGTTCTTTTTTTTTTTCCTTTTTTCTTTTTAAGATTTGAACTATAACGAAGAAGGAAAGAGACAAAACTCCTATGGAATTTAAAAGACCATTTGTCACAGATTCTATGGAAACGAATTGCTGTTCAACTAGTCAGCTCGAGCAAAACCAAAAGGTGTCATGGCTATACAAAGAAAAATGGAACCAACATAAGATAGATATCTTTACATCTAATGAAAAAGGACAAACAAAGTGAAAAGAGAAATAAACCTGATGCGGACCTTGCAAATGCTGTGTACGAACTTTCTTCAAAGGGAAAGAACACCAGCCTCACCACAAGGCTCCCTGGCAGTCATTCAGATCAACAGCTAAAGTATTCTCAAATATAAAGCACAGGAAAAAGCAAGGTCAATGACCAATTCATGCGATTAGAGAATGACCATTTACATAACATCCAAGTGCATAGAAAGGTTACTAACTATACACAAGAACATTGTACTAAAGGCCTTACCTAGTTTGTCTACTAGCCCATATACAGCTTAATTATATGGTGTATCAAACCATACAAGAACCATCTTTTCTCCTTCTTGAAGAATCAACTTGCGGAAGGACTAAAAAGTGAATATCATGGACATATTGGCAAGCTGGCCATCAAGGTGTGCCTTACCGCCTACTCTGCATAAGCATAACTACCAGCTAAATCATCCTCACAGCATAAGAACACGGAAGAGGAGCAAGGCAGGATATATGAAGGCAAAAAGTTTCATCCGATATGAGAGTAACATGGACAGAAATAGATTGATACTTGAAAGGAAAAAGATCAGAATTCTTGAATAAACTTGAGAAAAGGTAAAAACCCCAGTAACCAAAGAAGTAATCTCCATATGCAACTTGTGACAATGCAAATACAATCCCCTTTTCCTGTAGAATCAATTAAAAGTGCTCCTTTGAGTAAAGGACAAGCAACCATTATTGTGATATACAGAGAATCCACAGTTATGTTCATATTCTGAAATCCACATTACCATTTGCTAAACCCAAAGGAAAAAGGCAAAACTTAAATTTGGATCAACCTCCCTATTTGATTCCTATATTGCAGAGTTGATCAAACCAGAATGTGATACATAAATAACTGCTCATTAAAGTTTCTGATTAGATGAAATATTTCGACAGCAAAGCATCTCAAAATTTAATGGTTTGGACCAACTATCCCCAATGAAGATGTAGGATAGGCAGAAGACACACGAATTCACAAACTGACGTATACTAAATAGCATAACAAGCAGAAGCAACCAGCCCAACAGCAAGTTAGATATCTTTTCTTTGTAAAAGAGTTTTCATAACCAGTAGCCAAAAACTTTACCATGTTAGTTTGCTTAACAATGAGTATATACATTGTTAAGCAACGTAAGAATGTTGCTGCTGTCTCCACCAATAATGGTAATTTAAGCAGAAGCAGGTTCTAAGAGAGGATATAGAAAGGCTCAGCCAAGAGTTCCAACATACATCCAAAACCTGCATGGCAATGCTATTGTCATGGCAAGAATTGTTTAAAGAGTCAGAAAAGACGAAAAGAAAACTAAAGATTAGAACAAATACTTCTGAAAAAGCATCTCGCTAATATGATCTGATTGGAACAAATCATGTGGAGCCAAAAGTCTGATAAGGACAGCACCATTTATAAGAATAGCGCGTGCCAGAAAAACTTAGTTCCTGCCACCAAAAGATAATAGAATAGGCTGCAGCAGTCATGGCTAGTCCAAGTGGTATAGTCATCCAAGCAACTTTCAATAGCTTTGTAACATTTTCTCCCCCTGAAGCTCCATTGCTATAGCATCACAAGACATTATATGTAAGTACTTATCTATAACTTGAAAAACTATTGAGTCAGAACAGAACCGTGAAGCACAAACTCCAAAAAGTAATGCAAACAAACATCAGGGTCTACACTTCTTGACTTGTAACCTACATAAATTCCACATATCATTTCATTTGTACTACTACCACACGCCTACAGATGTCTTGTTTTTCTTTGGATATATAGAGGATTAGATTCGGGCAACAATCGTCCAGGGGCAACAATCATCCAGAAGAAAGCTATAGAGGTTTTGATGGAGCGCAAACTTAAGAAAACACAAGTAGCAAAGACAAACTAAACAGCAGCCTCCAGAAGTCCAACAAGAAATAAGACTATATAAAACTAGCTCCAGTCACAAGGCCAGCAAACCAGAGAAAACTTAATTGACAATTGTAAAAGGACATTAAATATGTGAATCTGAAATGAGAATTTTTTGAAGGATAATATAACAGTAGATAGCACTAGGTGGCATTATTTATTTTTTTCAATAGATCCAAAAGACCTAACTGGAAGAAGTGCATATTTACTGATGATGTCTCCCCTACAATATACAAACATAGACATAACTTAGCAAGTAATCATTAAACTTGAACACATCCAATAGTACCAATTCCTTCAAGCATGTTTGCCAAATAGTATATACACAACGTCAAAATGATAGAAAGTCTAACAACACAACTGTCACCAATATGCACACATGAAAGAGCAAGAAGAAGCACCATTGAATGTCAGCTCGCATGCATGCTCGACGAAATCCCTCCCGACTAAGGAACAACACACATGTGACAAAAAGATGAAATTTTACTGCGTAGAGCTGCATTAAAACAGAATGAAATTTTAGGGCGAGCGGCGTCGGCGACTAGCGTCCAGCCGCGTCCAGCGAGGGTGAGCGGCGTCCAATGGTGGCGGCATCGAGGGCGAGCAGCATTGGCGACAGGCAGAGGCAGAGAACGGGAGACTCTGATTGGCGTCAAGCAGCGAGGGTTAGGGTGAGCGGCGTCGGCAACTGGCGTCCAGTGATGTTTGGCAAGGGCGAGCAGCATTGGCGACAGACAGAGGCAGAGAACGGGAGACTCTGATTGGCGTCAAGCAGCGAGGGTTAGGGTGAGCGGCATCGGCAACTGGCGTCCAGTGGCGTTTGGCGAGGGCAAGCAGCGTCCGGTGGCAGCGTCGAGGACGAGCAGCGTCCAGCGGCGGCATCAAGAGCAAGCGGCATCAGTGAAAGTGTGAAATTGTGAGGGAAATTGTGAGTGAAACTGTGAAAGTGTCGAGAGATTTTGGGGCTTTTGGACTTTGGAGCCCTAAGTGTAACTGGTTCCAGTTCCGGTTCCAAACCGGTCCCTTTAGAACCAGGAACCGAACCGGACCCTCCGGTGTGGTTCTTCGGTTTCTGGTTCTACTCAGGAACTGCGCTCACCCCTATTTAGCAGGCAAACATGGAATGGCTTTACTGAAGAATTAAAGCTGTCAAACCTGTTAGCATAACATATAGAAGTGAGAATTCACTTTAGATCCCTTGCTCATTAAGCAGGAAGTTTATAAAGGATCACTAACCAAGTCTGTGCCAATCCATTTCAAAGCTCCTGCTTCTAACATCTTTCCGAGCATCAGCACTAGATAAAGAGACCATTTAAGGAAACTGTGCCAGATAATACTATCATCAATAGCAGCATTAACTTGAAAAATTCCACTCAAATGACAGAAGGCCACACACGTTCAAATTCACAATTGCAGCTTCCACTTTAGCATGGAGATCCAAACCTGAATCACAAACAACTTCTTATAAAGACCCAAAAGACCTCTATGTAAGTGCCGACTATGATACCAATTAGAAATACAATTGTCCAATTTAGAGGGCACTATATTAAACTAATTGGCTAGACTTTCAGTAATTCAGAAACCTCTTTAAGTTAATAGACAGTTTCAATTCTGCGAAACTTCTGTTGAACGTAATCAGGGCAATGTGGGACAACAATATGCAAGCATCCTTGATCACTCCAAGGATGCATTGTCGGCCCTTGGAGAAGTCCAGAAACATCGAGCTCCTGGTCCATCGATAATTTCAACGTTTACATCACCACAACTGGAAAAATGATCATATCCTCCCAATGAATGAAATGAAATCAATCTAGCAATTAAATCGACAAACTACGTAATAATAATAACCCCAAGTTTACAGATCTTTTTTCCTTTTGAACTCTTTCAATTCAAGAAATAGGCATCTAACATTATCACAACTACAAAAGCTTTGATCTAGTTAGTATAGTAAATTCAACTTAGGTTGCTTGCTTCTGTGGGATATAGTATGATCCTTTCCCCTATCATTATGTTCTATTCATATATTAGAATAAAGACAACACATCAAATGTATAGGATAAAAGAAAGTTCCAACAGGAAAGTTGTGGAAACGCTTCAGGTGTTTTCTTTTCAACAAGTAAATGCACTAATAAGAGCTCATGCGTAACATAAGGGACGATCTGCACGGTCCATGGGATCGATGCAAGGCATGATCCGCACGGTCCGTGGGATTGATGCAAGGCACGAGATGCAAGGCTTGTGTGTATCATTATGCCTCGCATCGATCTCGTCTTGCAGTGCAGTCGATAACGTCAGAAGACATTCTTTGTTCATATCTGCCATCTTCATTATTTGCTTGACTCAAGTTCAGACAAATGACAGATGGCAGTACTACCTCTACAAATATTACCACACCACTAGCAGAAGTCTTTCTTACATTTAGCTTTTCTTGACCAATGCAATTACCTTAAATCAGTTAATCCAGACAATTCCGTTAGATAAAAACTGTGGAGTGGACAAATTTGGTCCTAAGCCAATCACGTATGCATACCCAGAGATGCCCCTCTCAAAATGTTCCTTTTGCACCACAAATCCAATATTAAGCGTAACTTAGAAATTTGAAGTCATGAACTTCATGGTGAGTGCAGACCAATGCCCCTTTATTTAACATTTCTCGACCTATACGATTACTTTTCCCATGCTATCAACTGCCTTTGCACATCCGTTGTTATTCAGTAGATCCAACATTCTAGAGTCAATCAAACAAGGAGAATCTATATTTAGCTACGTAGGATGAAGAATCTTACCCGAAAACTAATGACAAATGATGCGCTTAGAAGGCCTTTTGATCTGTTTCCATTACTGGCATGATCAGCAGAAATATTCCCCAACGCATCACATTGACTTCCGTGAACATCTCCCCTGATTCCTTGAATTCAAGTAAGAAAATAAAAACATCATCAACCCAGAAATACAAATGAAAATGTAATAACTCTTAAAAGAACATAAAACAGGAAATACAAATGAAAATGGAGCGATAGATCTCAAAAAAGAAGATAGCTTACCTACTTTATGAACCTTTGTCAAGAAATGTGGATCATCTCGACTATTTTGACTCATTCTGGTCATCTTCGCTCCATTTTTTTCGAAACCTCGATGACACATCCATGAGATGTCCCCATGCTTTTTTAGGGGCATGCATATCTTTAACATTTAATATCTTTAGATCCTCAGATTTTGGAAGGTCTAGCCTTTGAATTGAAGGGCAATTGGAGATACCTAGCTCTTTCAAGATCTCCAATCTATTGAGACCTTGAATTTCAACTAAACTTTTTGCAGTTTTCAGCATAAAATTTCTTCATTCCTGCTGATTTTGAAATGTCCAGTCTTTCAATTGAAATGCAACCACGGATTTTCAGCCTTTCCAAGAACTCCAGCCTATTGAGACCTTGAATTTCAACTAATTTTTCGCAATTTTCAACAGTAAACATCTTTACACTTCCAAATTTTGGAAGGTCTAGCCGTTCAAATGAAGTGCAACTTTTGACTATCAAGGTTTCCAAATATCTCAATCTGTCAAGACCTCGAATTTCAAGTAAATTATAGCAACTATCAACAAATAAATACGTGAGATGGCTTAATTGTGAAACATCCAGTATTTGCATAAACTCACATTTTGAGATCCATAATTCTATCAAATTGAAGGGAATGTATATGGATTTTGATAATTCTGATTCTTCAACATCCTCTAGGTGGGAGCATTCAGAAAGCTCTAATACTGTCGATGGAAGCTCCGAGATGCACTCAAGAATTTTGCAATCCCAAAGTTGTAGTTTCTTGAGATGGGTGAGGTAGGAAAGTGAAGGCAATCTAGGACTTTGACAGGTGATGCTCAAACTCATTAAGCCAGAAGGAAGCTTTGGTAGAGATTGCAGTTTCTTACAACGATGAAACTCCAGCTTTTGCAGGGAAGAAAGATTACTGATGCTTTTTGGTACTACAAAAATGTCGGAGCATGCAACATCTAGCTCTCGGAGCTTTGTCAGCCTTCCAATATCATTGGGCAATTCTTTTAACTTAGTCCAACCAATAGAAAGAATTTCTAAATTTTGCAAGGCCCCTATACTTTCCTGTAATTCTTTTATTTGAGTGTCACTAACCTTCAAAATTATTAGATTTTGCAAGGCCCCTATACTTCCTGGTAATTCTTTTATCCTAGTTTCACTAATCTCCAGAATTTTTAGATTTCGCAAAGCTCCTATAATATTTGGCAATTCTTTTATCCCACTGCTCCTCATGTCTAGGATTTCTAGATTCTGCAGAGTTCCAATACTGTCTGGTACTACAGAAATTTTGGGACAATATTGTAGAAGGAGTTGCTTTAAGGCTTCTAATTTACCCACTTCTGCTGGCAACTCCTTAAGCATCCTACAAAACCCCAAGTCCAAGCGCACCAGACTCTTCATGTCTCCGATCGAAGAGTCAATCTGCTCCACTTCCTCACAATTTTGGAGAATCAGAACCTCTAAATTTGTAAATGCTGAAAGGAAGAAAGTTCTTTTAAAGACCGACATTCTGTAAGGTCGAGAAATTTTAGCTTCTGTGCCATCTGACGAAGAAAGAAAATTATCAAGTAGTTAGCATAGATTTATTATGATTAATAAAAGAAACCAGAAAAAAAAAAAAAAAGACTTGTTCTTCCTCCACCTTACCATGATGGAACTCCATCCTAGCCATTCATTTGAAATCTTGCTTCTTGACAAATCGAGTACAACTAATTCCTTTACATGAAAATTGTGTGCTTCAAAAGTCAATGGACAATTCCACCATCGAAGCCATCTTAACTCCTCGGTAGGATTCTTAAAATCTCCACTAAAATGTGCCCCACTCATATGAAGGAATCTTAGACTCGTTAAATTCTTAAATTGCTCACCTGTGTGGATATCACCATCTTGATCAGCTATTTTGCTGGAGTATTCTGAACTGCCTTTACTAAGATAAATGGCCTGAATCTTTTCAGTTCCCTATATGTAAGAATCAATGTTCATCAATATTATTTATATCAAATTAAGTAATCTAATAGCATTTGTTAATATTGCTATGGACATGCACAAATATTTTGAAGAGACTAACAAAGTGAAAATATGACTTTCTTTTTTGGCCAATAGACAGAATTTATTAAGGCAAACATACTGAAGGATTTCAACTTCGATTTTAAAATTTGGTCATAAGTACTTTGATCTTGAAAAGAATTATGGTGTTGTCTGTTATAATAATTTATAGTTTCATATATAGACGTTCTTTTACCTTTGATCTAATGGCTTATATATGGTAAAACTTTACAACTTGTAAATCCTCTTCGTTCCCGTAATGTGACTTTTCTACGACACTAGTTAGGGCGTACTATGCACAGGATTTAATCAACTTACAATGTGCAAAATCAAAAGTTGATTTGAGCAATTTGTGACTTTAATACTATATATCCAAATGAACTACAATCACATGGATACATGATTATTTCTAAAAATTGTAACAATTTGGAAAAACAAACTTCTTTTAACATTATGAAGTCCGCTTGTCCTTTTCCTTTTTTGTATAGTTGCGTGTAAATTAATCGACTCTACTATTGACGCAATTTATAAAAAAAAAAATAAATACTTCTTATTGATTTTCCAATTGAAGTAATAACTAATCATCAGTAACTAAACATGTCAACGTAGTTATATTAATGTCCTAATTTGATTTATTATTTTTTTAATAGTAACTTGAAATATTATTAATAATTATGTTCTAATTATAAGTAACTAAGACAATAATATAAATGAATTTATGCTCTTTATAACATATTGTTTTAATAATTTAATGTATAATAAGTCAATCACGGTTATACACTTGAATTATTTAACTATAGCGAAATAATAAACATAGTCCTCACTTTATAAAGTTTATTGAATGTAAACATAATTAGTTTTTTTAAATGCAAAGTCATTTCTGAATCATGAAAATTAAAGCTACTCTTGGCTACATGGAATAGCTATTAATGCCTTGGCCCCCTAGGAATAGCAAATCCTGATTTTGAAAGAATATTTCCTAATCTAAATTTGGATCAAACGAACAAATAGTTGCTTCATCATAATGGATTAGAAATAAAATAACTATTCTTGCGAACCAAATGTGCAACAAGCTTTCACCCAGAAAAAATCACTTATGCAAAAGAAATAAAGAAGTAATACAGAATATTCATGGATTTCCAAATCCATGTCAGTTTCTCCAAACTCGGAAATTTCTTTATTGTACTTCACAACGTTGTACAACATTTAATGGATACTCATAAAAGAATGACATCATTAGTGGAGATGCAATTAGATCCAACACGTAAAAGGAATCCAAGACAAATTCCTATTATGTTTACATACTTCGCATAAAAGCATCTCGCTAACAAGGACAAATTCTTTAATATAGTAAAAATCTTAAAAGTCTATTCTTCATTGTTACTTTTATAACAACTTATTTATTCTTTTTCCCTCTTATCTCAAAAACTCACTTTTTGGTGATTTTTTTTAATTTCATTAGTGTAAAATATATATCAAGTTTGTTTATCTACTATATTAAATAATTTATCTTTTTTTCTTACTGTTTGCAAAACATTTTACATAGAGCATGTAACATATTGTAGGAATTTAGAAATACACTAAAAACATTATGTACAATGAGGCATCTTGATATTTTTATGTAAATACTTTATAGATTGTATTAATTTTTTATTAAAAATGATATTTCATTGGCATTTCTAAAAAAATTCTAATTTTATGAAATGTTTGGTATAATTAGATTTCATCATTTTAAGTTTCATTTTGGAGGATGCAACTATCATTTCATCTTGGAAAATCTTTAAAAGGGTTTTTTTTTCTTCATCCAATCGGGAAAACTACCAAAAAAGTCTTAAACCTATTACAATTGTGTCAATTCAGTCATAAATTTATTTTTTTGGCCAATTGAATCATAAACCTTTTGTAACCATACCAATTTAGTCCTTCTAGCCAAAATTGGTCTGCTAGCTCTAACGTGGCCGGTACCTTTTGTAAGGCGAGCCTGCACTAGATCTAGCCAGGGCTCACCTCGCTAGACCCAGCGATGGAAGGGCCCCTCTCTGAATCTGGCGAGAGCTATCACCAAATTCGGCTAGGGCTCAATCCGGTGACCAACCAGCCCTTTGGCTAGTCGTTGGAGCCAAAGGAAGATTGTAAAATGTTTAAGACTTAATTGGCCAAAAAATAAATTTATGACTAAATTGACATAATTACAATAGGTTTAAGACTTTTTTTTTTTTGTAATTTTTCCCATCCAATCATCCCATTGTATGTATATGTATATAAAAGAAAACTATTAAGAAGAGGTTTGATGGTGGTATACACAACAAAAGTGAAAATTAATGAACAAATGATTGTGTGAAAAAATTGTCTTAGTTAAATTTGTCTATAATCCATTTGACAATACATCCATAAATTTGCTTGACAACAAAGAAAAGAACAAGGTTTCATGGAAATTTCTCTTTTTGACAAAACTAACTTTTATGAAAGTAAAATCCAACAATGAAAAATATAATGCCTTTAACATGCATGCGAAAACTCCAATAAACAAAACCAAACAAGTGAAATTCTTAAGTTTGGTGACTAGACCCTACATATATATAACAAAACTACTTTAAAAAGGGAAATTAAATAAATTTGGGGTCACCATAATAAATTGCAATTTAATGATTGAGGACAATTTTGTCTTTTTGTGAAAATTGAATTTTTTAGTGGAAATAGCGCCATCCTAACAAACGTTTTATCTTTCGAAAAGTGTAAATCTTTCACCTTCAATAGTCGATCAATACTCAATAGAGCTTGAGTATACTCTCGGCCTAATACAAAAGCCAAGCCCACTCTTTTGTCCTTGAAACAAAACTAACACAATTTTTCTGACTTAAAGAAAAAAAAAAAATCCTTTTACATATAAGACAAAAATAATACCAAAAAACCCGACTTTTGACCCGTGGTTGGCACCCGTTCGTCATCCATTCAATCCATTACCATTGTTAAATAGCTATGGACATCCATTATGGCTCAATGACCCACGTCTACCGTCACAAAAAACCACATCATTTTTTATTTATAATCTCTAATACCAAATTTCCATCATTTTGTTAAAAAGGAAAAATGTTTATGGTCGTGATCAACATTGTCCATTGTGCATGTCAACACAATGGGCGAAGTAAGATGACGTATGACAATTGAAGATGAGAATAAACAGAATTGTAATTGGCATCAATTTTATGCCACGAGTGAAAAATTAAGCTTTTCTCTGGCAAATTTGAGATGTTGTGTTATTTTATCCCAAATGCAAAAGATTGGGCTTTTCTTTAGGATTCTTAAACGTTTTGCTTTTTTTATTTGGCTGCAAAATATTCAAGGAGTAAGTCATGAATGTGTTTCAATTACGCCTTAAATGACTCTCACTTTTTGTTTATTTTGTGGTCATCCTAGTGTTCCATTCCATGCTTCGCACTTTGGATGGCTTTTTTTTTTTTTTTAATCGTACTTTTAGATAATATATGTGAAAATAAACTTAGATAATTTGATTAAATGTAGCAATAAACTAAAAAGATCTTATATTAGTTCTATTGAAATCACATTGATTTCGACTTTTGATAGTACCATGAGTAGGAAAGTGAACCCATCAAAAATATGGAAACAATTACATCAAATAATTTAACCTTTTTTAATTGTAAAAGTTAGTTAACCTTTAATTTGATATAAAATATATAGTATATTCATTTCTCTTGTGGCTAAACTTTTGTTGGTTTTATGATATAATATGAAAAACATAATAACTAGACTTGGCTCTGGATTTGTTAATATATGAATTGTCTATTGACATTATAAATAGGTTGCACATTGAATATACAAATAAGTGCTAGTCACTTGAGCAACAACTTGAGTTAAACAAAATGAAGTTTTAAAAGTAATAGAGTCAAAACAATTATTAATTCCACATATACAATACAATCACATGATTAATGTCACGAGTAATGGGGGCATGGTCAGTCTTATCATATTAAGTCTAACACCAAGATATTAGAATCCTATGATTTATTTATCCTAAGTAGTCATGGTTTACAGTAGCATAGTGAAGTTATTTATTGCATGAGGCAAGTAACTGAATCAATTATACAAATTCACGATCTTGTCAATGAAGAATACCTCTATCAAGCATCTAATAAAAAAATTGAAAGTACCTCATTCTTGAAGAAAACTTTGTAGACTTTGTTTAAGAAAAATCTTAGATAAGTTGCAATACTTATTAAGGAGTAATCTCCTACTTTCTAATCACATCAATGAAACATCAAAAGAGTGATAATATTAGATGGTCTTTGTTCACTAGAGTGAACAGTAAGTAGAAGACCAACATCAACTTGACAGTACCCATGGACTCAAGGAGCAAAAGAAGAGAAACAGTTACCTTATTTCCCTTTAGCACTTTGAGGACTTCCTGGGAATCCCATAGCCTACTACGATACTGAGGTTCCTGTTGGTTTTCCTCACGAACAATTTCCCTACCAAGATCTCTCAATTGGTCATGCATTTTGAGCTCCTGATCATCTCCAACTTTTATTAATGACATAAATCTCAATATTTCAATTCCCTCCTCTGGGAAAAATCCACAAGCATCCCACATGTAGGATGCAATTCTTCCATCGGTACCAATGAAAAAGCAAGCTATATCCAAAAATATTTGCTTTTGTCCATGCTCTAATGCTTCATAACTTATCCTTAATTTTTCTCTCACTTTCTTATGAGGGACTTTTTGTAACTTATTTATTGTATCACGCCAAAATGTTGGCTTTTTTCCACATAGGAATGAACCTAAAACCTCAAGAGATAAGGGAAGCCCTCCGGTAGTGGATACAACCTTGTGAGTGTCTTGCTCAAATTCACCTGGAGGAGAGTCCCTTCGAAATGCATGTCTACAAAACAAAATCAACGATTGATTCATATCCATTTCCTTTTGTTCATAGTTGTAGTCCACCCCAACATTGTCGAGAATAGTCTTATTTCTGGTCGTAATGATGATTCTACTCCCTGAAGAAAACCAATTATGATTTCCAGCCAAGGCCTTTAACTGATCATCATCATCCACATCATCAAGAAGGATGAGGACTCTCTTGCCTTCAAACTTGGATGAGATGAACTTAATCCCTACATCTTTATTATAAACTTGATTTTTTTGCTTCAATATATCATAGATTAATTGATTTTGCAAATACTCAAGACCATTACGCTTACACGATTCCCTAATATCTGCAATGAAGCTATGATAATCAAATTGATGGAAGAGCTTGTTGTAGATAGTTTTGGCAAGAGTTGTCTTGCCAATGCCTCCCATTCCATGGATTCCAACAAATAGGGTAGCATTAAACTTCTTATCTACAAAATCCATAACCTTCTCCACATGACTATTAATTCCAACCAAATTCTCAGGAAGAACCAACTCAAACTCTTTCTTTAACTCACTCAACACTTTTGGACAACCCTTTTCACTAATTCTCCTTCATACCTGTCAAATTTGACAAGAGTTCAAATATGTAGCAACAATAATTTTATATTGTTTATCTAATGAGACAGTAGTAAATAAATTTGGGGAAAATTTAATAGACTTAAAAAAAAAAAAAATTGTCACACCTCCATATATTATCTTATATGCAAGAGTAAAGTTAGAAATGTTGGTGGTTTCTTTAGACAGCGTACCCCATTCCATTGCTCTAACATAATTTCCTGAGCCAAAAGAAACTTGAGGATATTGCTAATGAATCTTGAATATTGTATTTATCATGGATGGGAATCGAATTTTAAACTTTATGTTTGTTAAAGATATTAAGGATGACGTGGACATGAGTAATAACTCTTGATGCAAGAGGAATTCAAGTCATGTAATATCAATCTGAAAAGTAATTCAGAGTGATGTATCGTGAAATTCCTAAAAAACAATTGAGGGGATTTCTCTTATTTGCACAATTCAACACACTGGCAAGTTTCTACTCATATTGTGAATTTAATTTTTTTTTTTTGTTTTCTTATCAATTTTCATTATGTCTAAGGATGATACCAGGTTGTACTTACTTTATTTTCCCTTTGAGTATGTATGTTCTAGGATTTTCGTTCATTTAATATCGAAGGGGAAGTGGAAGAATAATTTTTCCCTAAAATAAGAACATCGGTTCAATTTATGCAGGTGTATGAGATAAAAATGACGTGTTGGAGATAAGAAAATGCAATGAAGATGATCTAAACAAACATATAATAAAGATAACCCGTTTTTTTTTTTCCTTCTTTATGTTTACCATCATCACATATATAACCAATAAAATATCTCTTTTCTAAAAGTAATTTTATACGAACTAATTAACGACATTGATGATTTTTTACATGTAACTTGAATAGATAAAGAAATATGGCTTTGACAATCAACATGCAGGGTATATATGATGTTATGAGATATAAATAGGATCCGCCAATAAATTGTACCAATCCAAAATAAATTTATAGTTAGAAAGTTTTAGTTGAGGATTAATGCAGCTTATGCTATAAACCTATAAGAAAATGGCACTATATTACA
This sequence comes from Eucalyptus pumila, assembly GCA_016097595.1. NCBI lineage: Eukaryota > Viridiplantae > Streptophyta > Magnoliopsida > Myrtales > Myrtaceae > Eucalyptus > Eucalyptus pumila. The sequence goes on from CM027853.1 coordinate 31,129,978, forward strand.
AAATCTCTGGATATAAGAGTAAAAAAATATTTGAAAAATCTTATTTATTCAAGCAAATTGGATCATAACAATAAAAACTATAGTTAGATTGGTCAATATCATTAGAGTTAAAAACTACAAAAAGAAAAACGTCTTGACATGGCTGAGGCTCGTGGATGTTTAACTACTTATATCAGTGTATTCAACTGTTGACACTGAGGCTCGTGGATGTTTAAATACTAACTGTCCATATTTAACTGGTATACTCAGAATTTCAGACCGTAAAAAGGGGAAAAGAAAAGCATACATTTAACTTCACGGGTTACTGTCGGTTTCCTCACATCATATGACATGGTTGCTGTTGCTAGAGATCAAGAAAAACACAGATATTGGTTGCGAATGCCTACAGTCTAGGATCAATTAACCACCTAGACCCAAGGAGACACTGGAGCAGTTGCTAGATTTCATATTAAGAACAAAAGATTTAAACCAATAAGAAGTGAATCAGCGGCTACAAGCACAGAGAGAATCCACAACAGCACCTACACTTCGGATGATTTAGCAGCGTACTCGGCCTCTACCTATACATATAAGTCGATGTCAAGAACAACAAAGAACTGTCTAAGAAGCAGGCCATACAGATCAGCGTGCAAAAGTACGGATTTTTTTAAAGGTGCTCATCGGTGGAATGATGATTGGGGAAAATATGCCACGCGGTACAAGTTTTAAGTTCTCAGTATCACAAAATAAAAGTTTAGAAGAAATGTGTTACATGAGTATATAAGTTTGGGGTTTTGAGTGCTGTAAAACCAACTGGGTAAATGTGTCTTGATTTGTATAATTTGAGATTTTTGGTGGCTTTTTTAATTAAACAAACAAAAACAAAGAAAATGAAGTAGGTAGGAATCAGAACAAGAAGTAAGCACTCACAATAAATAAAAGAAATTGGAGACTGTTTTGATGGAAAAAAATGTACCCTTTAGCTTCCCATCCTTTCAAGTCACTGACTTCTTTGAGTGCTTGCTTCCATTTATCCAAAATCGTTTGGTCGAAACGCCTCTCACGTGTATGAAATGCATCTCCGAAGCTCCCAATTTGATGTCGCACATGAGCTGGTTCCACTTTGTAGAATATAGGCAACACTAGATGATCCATGAAATTGTTCTTGCACTCCATTATTCGAACCAATTCATCAAGGCACCATTTGCTTGAACCATAATTCACAGAGAGAATGGGGATTAAGATCTTACTATTCTCGATGGCTGCCAATAAATCTGGGCCGATCTTCTCACCTTGGCGAAGCTCGTCATTGTCTCTGAAAGTACGAATTCCAGCATCAACAAGCCCATTGTAGAGATGATCAGTGAAGCCTTCTCGAGTATCTGGACCTCTAAAGCTCAAGAAGACATCATAATGATTTCCCGTCGTCACGGTTGACGAAGTAGATGCACTGTTATCAGTTTTTGTCAGTGCGGTTGATGAGCTAGATGCACCGGAATTAGTTTCTGTGAGTGTAGTCAAAGAACCAGATGCACCAGTGTCAGCATCTTGTGCATTTCTACGCATACTATTTTTCTTCTTATTGAGAAAATACAATGCAAGCCCGGAGAGAAGGATCGGTGCCATGAGCATGGCAAAAGAATGCCCAAATCTTGGATGATGCATTTCTTCTTTGCTCAGACTATGCGCTCGAATTTTCCTTTCGAGTCTGATGAAGAAGAAAACGAAAATGTCTGTTAGGAAAAATGAAATGCTTTCTCATTTCCCATTGTCTCTTTATATGTATGATTTATCTAGTTGAACCAGTTGGCAACCAGAATCGCACCAGTAAGGCAGTAATTCAAAAACTTGTCTAGCTAGAAAAGAATATCTAGGGAAGTTTCGATGCAGAAGCAATGTAAAGAAATAAAAGCAAGAATAAAAGACATGTACTGTAATAGCATCTACTTTTAAAAATCTACTCATTCATTTGCAAAATGATAAATCATGATTTGGTCATATCACTTAACACATTGTTATCGATATGAGTGTATCTATTAACATTACTCGTAAATAATTTGGACTTATTTTTCAAACTACAAATAACAGCGCGTGCTTTTTGAGAAAAAGTGCATATCTTTTTTAATAAATTTGAAGAGAAAATTTCAGATATTGCTAGCACTTATAATAAAAATCGCCATTAAGGCTTGTCCGGTGAAAGAGTGAAAGCATGTTGCTTTACAAATCTCATTGAAAATCGAAGAAAACAATGAATATTGTGGTCTTATTTTATTTATCAAATGTTGCTGACCACGAAAATTCATTTATCAAATGCTGGCCCGAGAGAATCGGAGGAAAATTTTGTGAAGACGCAAAGTGATAATGAAAAGAAATAAAGCGAAAGCACAAAGAAAAAGAAGATGCGTCATTCCTTAATGTAGAAAAGTGGACCCACCGTTGCTTCAGCATGCCTTCATTGATTCCCTCGAGGAAAACAACATGAGGAGGCATTTGGGTGGCAAGAAGTTATTCTTTTCCCGTCGCACAAGGAATTTTTTTCTGCATTTAAATAAATGAAAACTGTCATCTAGATCTTATACTATTGTTATATCTTCACATTTTTTTCTGACTACAATTCATCACCCTTTAAAAAAAAAAAAAAATTTGTTTGAGCCTGGCCATTGCCCACGCATTGACACAGCTCCTTATTGCTAACAAGCCAGCCGTGGTTGGATCCCTCACTATGAGGGACCGTGCCGGGCTTGGGCCCAAGAGGAATACTCTGTGATCTGTCTGCTCTGGCATGACCGAGTTAGCATACTTAGAGTAAGGGTTTATTGTACATGTTATGAAAAGCAAAATGCTGAAAGTTCAAGTTCTTTTTGAAAATTTGGCCATTCAAAGCCAAAGGCATTCAAAGGTAATGCATGATTGTGATTAGTCAAATTCAGATTTTGAGGGAGAAAGAGAATTTCTGTGTTCTATTTTCGGTCTAAGTGGATTTAAACAAAGAATATTTGATGTGAAGTACTTTAGTAGAAAATATACAAAAAAAAAAATAAGATTTCCTAGAATTTGGAGTAGAATTAAGCATATTAGCTCTTTTTTCTTCTTTTTTTTTTTTTTTTAATGAGAGAAGAATGTTAGTTCACTATTATCTTGAATGCAGTTCCTTCGATGACTAAAAACTTATGTTTTTAGGTTGAGTACATATTATCAAAAATAGGGGAAAATAACCAAATTATTTTATCGAGTGAATGAAAGTACTTTTCCTCAAAGCTTTCTTGTTGAATAAGACTATGATATCTCTTTTCATAAAAAGTAATTCTTTTTGTTCATCTCCTTTCTTCTCTTAGTCAATTCTATCGAATGAACTGATATATAATCTTTACAATAAATAATAAGGTTCCTTTTTAGTATTACTAGAAAGAGTGTATCCGCATTGTGGGTGCAAAAAATTAACATTCAAAAAGATCTTAGGGATATGCGTGATATTTATACACGGACATGCCTGGAGTAAGTTGCTTTCCACATGCGTCCTGAGAAGCATGAAGAACTCCTATGCCAAGTGAAGCAACTAATGGGATGAGGCATGGGAAAACGAAGTATTAGCCCTTGCGCCATGCCAACCTTACTTGTTCCTGAGAAGGATGGATCGATGGCATATGTGTATTGATGGCCATCCTGTAGCTAGAATTACAAACATGTATCCTGTGCTCATTCCACGCTTGGATGATTTACTTGATCAACTACATGTAGCATGTGTCTTTTTGAAGATAGACTTGATAACTGGATACCATCAAATTTGAATGTGTTCTGGAGATGAGTGGAAGACCGCTTTCAATACCATTAACTACGAAATTGAGTAATGCAATTCTCTTCAGATTGAGCATGAATACTTTGCCATCGTGCGTTCTTGTGGATGACTAACAAAAAATGAGAAAAGAAAAAAGGAAAACAATTTGTCCATATTGTCCGATGCTTTTTCTCAATGAGAAATTAGTGTGTAAATTTTGGTACATATTCAATTTAATCCCTAAATTATATAAAAATATCAATGCTATCCATGGACTTGAATTAATGGAAAGACAATATTGGACATTTTCCTATGGTCCGGGGATTAAATTGAACATGTATTAAAAGTCTAAAAATTATATTGAACAAATTAAAAGTTCAAGGACTACAAAGCACAGGAGTCAAAGTTGAAGGATCATTTATGTCATTATGCCTCTAAGATTTCTTGATATATGAGAGGATCATTTTATTAGCCGAATTGGGGCACCTTCTTGATGCATCAATTTTCAAATTGGTCAAAACTGATCGAGTTGTTAGGCGATCATGTAAGAATTTTTCTAGATGTGGACATTGATGTTATAATTTATCGTTTTATGGTCTTGGTCTAATAAATAGAGATATAAGGTTTTCTACTTAGTCTAATATGGGGCTAGCTAATGTGAGTTAACTAGTGTGGGCCAAGTAGCTGGTGTGGGTCAGTTAGTGTGGACCAAGTTAACCTTGGCTTGTGATGAAAATGTCTGATTGAAAACTTTATAATAGTACTCATGTATTTTCTCTAACCTTAACACACACAATTATCCTTACGTAATGAGCGTTTACTAAGTGATAAGAGTGAAGGGCCGCCTTATTGAGCTAGTGATATAGAGGGAAACAAAGGAAAAGCACTTGTGGTTTGGATCATTGCTTTTCCGCAATAAGAACAATGAACTCAAAAACATGTGCGTTAATCTCTCTACTCAATTATATATATCCTTGTTTCTAGCTATGAAGATCGTAAGATTGCACTTTGGCGATTAACATGTGGTGCTAGAGCAACCATAGCCTAGAACTCAAACGCATGGATTTTGTTATTTTTCATATAGCAAAAATCGATTTTAACTACATAATCGGAAAGAGCTCGTCAAAACAAGCAAAATCGTGGGTGGGTGCCCCGTCAAGGGAGGCCACATGCGCCCCCATGCATGGCCACGTTACCCAGCTAGCACGCGCCACCAACACCCTCACGCATGGGTGAAGCTAGCGCATGCATTGCACGTGCTAGGGCTAACGTCATTGTGATGTTAGCAATTCGACAACCTGGGCAACTCGACCCAATCCGAAGACCTAACTTGGTTGACTTGGTGACCTGACCCAAGATCTAACTTGTTGATCTGCCCGAACCGGTTTACCATTGATCGGGCTGGTTAACCAGTCGAATTGGATAACATGCCTAAGAGCCATCTGTGTGTGCGCTCCACGCACCATGCCCTCAAGTGGCGCGTGCAGGCATGTGAAGGTTTCGATCGGCACGTGGTTGATGGCTACATTTTCGTATAGTGATTCTTTACAATGTAGTATATTTATTTTATATCTTGGATGATTTTATAGATGTAAAGATACATGTCAAATCCTAAATACGTGTATTTTTAGGGTATTTTCATGTATTTTTTCCTATGATTTTAGAAATATAGGTGCTAGTTCATAGGTATATCATCACATAAATAATGTGTAGAGTGTGATTCATTGATGATATATATAAAGTTCAACATGTGTCAATAAATAAAGCAATGTAATTGGCATGATATGTAATTTTAGTGACAAATTGCCCCTATCATTAAGGTTAAAATCACATGTATATGGTGTATGTGAGAAATAAAGTTTATATATCTAGTATAAGAGAGTTTGAGGATTCATTTGAGTTGTGACTGCTAAAGTTGCACACTTGATTGAGTTTGAGAAATATCGATCTCATATAATGTTGGGATGCCTCATATTCTAATGTATGGTCATACTCTCAAAGGAAGTGATTGTGTATTAGTTCATGGAATAATACATGAACGACATATGATGGAGGAGTGACCAATTCTAATGGTTCATATACCTAAAGGTGATGAATTCACGAAGGTTGGAATATATTCTCATGGCCGTTGTCATGTGGGGAGTATATAACTCTATGTTATGTATTCTGCCCGAAATTGATTATGTGATGATACATGCAACTTTCTGGAAAAGTACTTGTACAGTTTCAAGTTACACAATTCTCAAGTAATGCTAATTGTATACATTGCTTGTTTTCCATCACTCTCTATGAATAGTAACTTCATAACTATTGAGGTTCTTGGTAATTCAAATTTAAAAGATGGAGAGAGGATTTTTTATTTGGCATGGAGCTGGCAAATCTTCATATTATTCTTATTGCGGATAAGTTGACAGATCTCACTATTGAAAGGACAAAAGCCCAAAAAGCACAACTTAATGCTTGGGAAAAGAGTAATCGAATTTTCTTACTATCCATAAAACATTCCATTCTGGAATATTTGAAAAGCGATTTACCTACAGATTGCACTACTAAATAGATGATGGAAGCCTTGGTGGCTAAAAACCGTATCTCATCTAATGTTGAGATAGGGACACACCTATAAGTACTCTTTAATATGAAGTATGATGATTCTAGAGGATCGGGATTATGTTTTGAGTATGGTAGATCTGCAAACAAAACTTTGGCTTTTAATGTTGCTATTTCTGCTACTCGCATTATGCATCAAGCTTTAAACACTATTTCTCCTAATTTTGGGATTATCAAGACTAATTATAATTCTCAAGATGAGACCTTGACCTAATTGCAAGGATGGCAGCAAAGGAAGAAAAACTAAAGAAAGATAAATAGCACATTGTCTTGTATGCCTCCAAATCTCGTAGCAAGGAAGGTAAGTAGTTCAAAAATCATACTCATAAAGGAAATCTTGAAGTTGCTAACCCTTCTAACAATATGGGTCCTAAGAAAGGAAATCATGAAGCTGCTGGTCCTTCTAATGGTATGGTTCCCAAGATAGCATCCTTCAAGAAAGAAAGTGTCATTTGCTACTTTTGTAGAACAAAGGGACACATAAAGAAACATTGCAATAAATATAAGGCTTGTTATCCAAGAGTAAGCTTAAAGGTAATGATTCATTGGCATATTTTTATGAATCCAACCTATCTAAAACCCCGTCCAGTTCTTGGTGGCTAGATAAAAGTACAACTAATCATGTTACGTTTATCATACAAAGATTCATAAACCGAAAGATACCAAATCAAGATGAATCAAAACTTACTATGTGAAACTAGATTAAAGTCAATGTCGAGTTCGTGAGAGATGTTATTTTAATTTTAGATTTTGATTTTAGTTTAATATTAGAAAACACTTTTTACGTACATTCTTTTAGACGAAACTTAGTTTTAGTGTCTTGTTTGAACATGTGTGAATACTCTTTTGAAATAAAGAATTTTATATTTTTTAATTCAAATAAAGCTAAGTGCTACAATATGTCCATAGATTTTATCGACTATGTTTATCTCTCAATGATATGTATGTCGTTTATACAATTGAAAATGTTGTTTCAAAAAACTTTTGCTTAAGGAACAATCTTATCCATTATCGCATAAACGTCTTGGTCAAATTTCTAGAGAAAAAATAGAAAGGCTGATAAAGGCTACATCTTACCTACTTTTAAAAGTGATCTATGTTGGAAAAAACTTCCCTATTTGTTTTGAAGTTAACAAAACGTTTCCATCAGTCTAGTTTGAAAACTTGCAAACTCTATTGTCAAAGTCTGAAGACCTCTAGACTCAAGATTTAAAGTCCACTCTCACTGATAGTTACCAGACCGACGAAGAAAAGATTTATTCGATGAAGAAGCTTTATCCAGATATGAGTATATCTCTAAGGATTTGGTTCGTGCGGTTGAAGAATATCTCACAGCTAGAGATAGCATCTTGTGATCGTTTATTATAATTGGAATCAATTTGGATAATTAGATCTTTTGATTGGCGGAGTATACTTGGAAAGTTCTACTTATGGAAACCTAGATCCTGATTGTATGGGCGAGCATGATTGGTGGGCTATCATCACATTCTTTAAATAACTCGAGATCTTTCTAATTGATTCTGTCCAACGGGTTGATTGGAAGAACTCTTTTGGAAGGTGCCAACGGTTATAAAGGCATGAAAGAGATATAAGGAAGACACTCGGGTTATTCGAGTGTGTGTGTGAAAGAAAAGTTTCAAAATCTGAAGCTCTTTGTTCTTCGTTATTTCAATTATTGAGCTTATTTTATACTCAAAAGAGAGATTAGATACTTGTGAGACCTTGAGGAAGTGTAGCAGAGTCTCTACACTGTGGAATCAAGGACATGAGACTGTAAAATCTCTTTTGATCTATAGTGAAATCCAGCCAGTGGGCTGTTAGTGTGGGAGAGTGGACGTAGACTTGGTCTAAGTCAAACCACTATGAACTTTATGTCTCAATTCTCTTTCACTTATCTCTTTACTTTAACTTGCAACTTTATATAACTGTTTATAGTTCTTTACGCTTCAGTTTATTACTCTTAGAAATTAATTTATTTTGTTAAGATTCATAAAAATTTCTTTGATCACCTATTCACCCCCTCTAGGTGCTCATACTAGCTCTATCAATTGGTATCAGAGCATGTGTGTTCATTTAGTTGAAGTGTTTTTAGTTATGAGTTAAAGATCCATGGCTAATATGTTGGCTCCAAGTTTAGCTGAAGGCCAAAACAACACCAGACCACCTTATTTTGATGGAAATGAATATAGTATATGAAAACAAGATGAAGGCATTCCTAAGATCGAAAGATCCTCTAGAATGGGATGTGGTAGAAAAATGAATCATTCCTAAAGCTACATCAGAGAGGGGAAAAGAAGTTGCAAAGGCTAGTGAGATGACTCAAGAAAAATAACCAAGAGACAAGCTCTTGATGCAAAAGCAATTTACTATATATATTGTGCGTTATCTCCTACTGAGTATAACAGAATATCTTCTTATAAAACAGCTAAAGAAGTCTGGGATAGACTACACATTACCTATGAAGGAACTGATTGAGTGAAAGAAACCAAAATCAATATTCTACTCAGACGGTATGAAACTTTCAAGATGAAGCCAGGAGAATTTATTACTAACATATTTAGTCGTTTTACAGAAATTGTAAATGGTCTAGAGTATCAGGGACAATCAATCTCAGGACCCATGAAGGTCAACAAACTGCTACGTGGACTCTCCAAAGACTAGAATCACATGAAGACTTCAATAAGGGAAATCCAAAGGATCATGCCGCTCTCCGTAGACGAACTTGTTGGCACACTTCAGTCCTATGAAGTGGAGCAAATCAACGAAGAAGAAGATTCCAAAGGTAAGAAGTCTATTGCCTTAAAATATAACGATAACTCTGATGTTACAAACTTTGAAGAAGATATGGATGATGAAGAGGTAGCACTTATGATAAGGAGATTCAGAAAAATGAACAAAAAGGGAAGAAGATTCAATTAGAAGAAACAACCACAAAAGTTTCAAAACAAATCAACTGAAGATGATGAGTTCAATAAAGATGTGATTTGCTTTGAATGCAAGAAAAAGGACACATCAGACCCAACTGTCCTTTGTTGAAGAAAAATAAGGGAAAGGCTGAGAAATACAGAAAAGCTCTCAAAACAGAAACTTGGAGTGATACTGAATGCAAAGAAAGTGATGAAGATTATGTCAATATTTGTTTAATGGCAAAATCTAAATCAAACTCAGACTCTGAGACAGATATAGACTCAGACACCGAAATTGAGGTAAGTAATTTAAAAATTCCTACGAAATTTTCGAAATATATTGATGAACTTTGTCTTAGCCTTAAAACTTCTCTTAAGAGGATTTCCGAGCTAAAAGGGGAGAATTCTACATTGAAGCAATAGGAAAACTTTTGGAAAGAAAAGTTTGAAAATTTAGACAGAAGTTTTGCCATTTTGAAAGAAAATGCAGACTCTCTTTCAAAAGAAAATACATGTTTGAAAAATGACATTTCAAATATTTCAAAAAGGTTTTTGATAGGATCTGAGAAGTTAGAAAAGATTCTTTTGATACAAAACCCTTACTTTAACAAATCAGGTTTGGGAATAACTTCTGAAACCATTCCTCTAATTGATTTTCCAAAAGTAAATGAAAGAATCAAACAAAAACCTACAAAAGCCTTTTATAAAAATCATTTTCAAAAAGTCTTTGTAAAACCTGTTGGCCGAAGTGCTCTCAAATGTTCTAAGTGTAACAGCTTAGAACACTTTGAAAAATATTGTCCTATGGTTTGGAGACCTATTAAGAAGGATTGGGCAAAGATTGTATATTGCACTAACTCCACTAGACCCAAGAAAATGTGGGTACCAAAGAAAGCTTGAGTTTCTTTTTTAATTGCAGGTCACTATCAAGAAGAATGTTAAATGATATTTGGATAGTGGCTGTTCAAGACACATGACAGGAGATTCAAGTTGTTTTATAAAGCTTGTTCAAACAAATGGAGGAAAAGTCTCTTTTGGTGGAAATAGCAAAGGAAAAATTGTTGGATGCGGAACACTAAGAATTGGAAGTCTCACAATCAAAAATGTCTCCTTGGTGGAATGACTAAATTACAATCTACTTAGCATTAGTCAATTGTGCGACATTAGGTTCAAAATCAATTTCCAGGAAGGGACATGTTCAGGAACCAATAAAGATCTCTCTCAATCTTTTACTGGGCGTAACATGAGAATATTTATCTTCTCGATATAGAACCAAAAAGATCTCAATGCCTGATATCAATACAAGATGAAGCGAATCTTTGGTATCGAAAGCTTGGCCATATCAACATAAAGCAAATTGCTAAAATCTCTTCCAAGAAGCTTGTTCGTGGACTACCCAACCTGAAATACCAAAATCTTACTTATGCACACCATGTGTGTTAGGAAAACATGTTATAAGTTCTTTTAAATTAATAGATCAAGTTGTTGGAGAAAACTTTCGTATTTGTTTTGAAGTTGACAAAACGTTTCCATCAGTCTAGTCTGAAGACTTGTAGACTCTTTCGTCAAAGTCTGAAGACTGCCAAACCATTAGACTCAAGATTCAAAGTCTACCCTCATCGACAGTTTCTAGACCGTTGAAGAAGACTTATCCAGAGTTGAGTATTTCTTTAAGGATTTGATTCTATCGACTGAAGAAAATCTCTTGGCTGGATATAGCATCTCGGAATCTATTATTCGTTTTGATTTTAATTCGGGTAATTTAGATCCGTTGATTGGCGAAGCATACTTGGAAGGTTTTACTTATGGAAACCTAGATCCTGATTGTATGGGCGAGCAGGATTGGTGGGCTATCGACATATTCCTTAAATAACTCGAGATCTCCCTAATTAATTATGTCCAACGGGTAGATTGGAAGAGCTCCTTTGGAAAGTGCCAACGGTTATGAAGGCATGGAGGAGTATATAAGAAAGATGTTCTAGTTATTCGAGTGTGTACGCGATAGATAAATTCCAAAGTCTGAAACTCCTTGTTCTTTGCCAATTCAATTGTTGAGCGTAAACTTGTACTCAAAAGAGAGTTTATACATTTGTGAGACCTTGAGGAAGTGTAGCAGAGTCTCTACACTGTGGAATCAAGGACGTGATACTGTAATGACTCTTCTGATTCATAGTGAAATCCAGCCGATGGGCTGTCAGTGCGGGAGAGTGGACATAGGCTTCGATTAAGCCGAATCATTATAAATCTTGTGTTCTTATTCTCTTCTCTAAACTCTTTTACTTTACTCATAACTTTATTTAATTGTTAGAGCCTCGTTTCTATTTTAAAGTCTACTGTGAAACAGACCCAGGTTAAAAGTAGAGTTTTACATTATATATCTCAAAAGTTTATTTTCGCACCTATTCACCCCCACTAGGTGCGAAAATACTAGCATTAACACAAGTTTCCACTAATCATGTGCTGAAGTTTCTGCATATGGATCTCTTTGGACCAACCAGAACTCAAAGCATTGGTGGAAACAGATATTGCCTAGTAATAGTGAATGACTATTCACGATTTACTTGGGTTTACTTTCTGGCAAGTAAGTCTGAAACCTTCTCTCACATTTCAAAATTTGCTAAAAAAGTACATAATGAGAAATTGTATGCTATTTCAAGCATACGAACAGACCATGGAGGTGAGTTTGAAAATCAAGACTTTGCAAGATTTTGTGATGAATCAGGTTTTCAGCATGTTTTCTCCTCTCCATACACTCTAGAACAGAATGGAGTTGTGGAAAGAAGAATAGATCTTTGCAAGAAATGGCAAGAACTATTTTAATTGAAAGTAATATTTCTTCTCGTTTTTTAGCTGAAGCAGTTTCTATAGCATGTTATATTATTAACAGAGTTTTCTTAAGGCCTATCTTGGAGAAAACTCCCTATGAGTTATTCAAAGAGAAAAAGCCAATTATTTCTTATTTTCATATGTTTGGTTGCAAATGTTTTGACTTGAAAAATGCAAATGATCGAATTGGTAAGTTTGAAGAAAAATCAGACGAAGGAATCTTCCTTGGATATTTAACCTTCAGCAAAGCATACAAAGTATTCAACAAGAAGACTCGGTTTGTTGAAGAGTCAATGAATGTCAAATTTCAAGACTCCTCACAGAATCAATTAATTCAAACTCAACTTGAAGAATCTGAACTTGCTTTAGACTCTACAAAGTCTACCTTCCCTGAAGCAGCTCAGACTTCAAAAGAACAACATCGAATGAATATTGAAGAATCAACTGAAAAAGAAGATCAACAATTTGTCAGACTGACTAGCAACTGGAAGCACAAGTCTAGCCATCCCAAAGAACTTATTATTGATGACATTAATGAAGGGATTCGTACCAAATCCAAAAGGCAAGAAGAGTCTAGTGCTGTGGCACTTATTTATGAAATCGAACCCAAAAGCATAGAAAAAGATTTAACTAACGAAAGCTGAATTGAAGCAATGCAAGAAAAACTCAGACAGTTCAGTATTAACGATGTTTGGGAATTAACTCCTAAACCAAAAGGTTAATCTATTATTGGAGCTAAATAAGTTTTCAGGAACAAGTTGGACGAAAAAGGAAAAGTGGTAAGGAACAAAGCAAGACTTGTGGCCAAAGGAAATACGCAAGAAGAAGGGATAGACTATGAGGAGACCTACGCTCCAGTAGCAAGGTTAGAATCAATTAAATTATTACTTGCTTTTGCTTGCTATAAGAATTTCAGGTTATTCCAAATGGACGTCAAAAGTGCATTCCTAAATGGAGTTATCCAAGAAGAAGTCTATGTGGAACAACCTCCCGATTTTGAAGACCCAAAGAAACCAGACTCAGTATTCAGACTGAAAAATGTTCTATATGGATTAAAGCAAGCATCTCGAGCTTGGTACGACAGGTTAAGTAAATTTTTAATTCAAAATGGTTTTTTCAAAAGTAAAGTGGACACTATATTGTTTGTTAAAAGAGAAGGTAAAATTTTTTTACTTGTTCAAATCTATGTTAATGATATTATATTTGGATCACCTAACAAAAGCCTGTGCAAGAAATTTTCTAAGTCTATGCAAAATGAATTCGAGATGAGCATGATGGGTGAACTATCATTCTTTCTCGAACTACAAGTGAAACAATTGAAAGAATGAACTTTCATTCACCAAGAGAAATATGCAAAAGAACTTGTTAAAAAGTTCGGATTGGAGAATTGCAAAAAGACTGAGATACCAATGTCTAGTTCTTCGAAATTGGACAAAGATGAAGGAAGAAAGAAAGTTGACCAGAAATTCTACATGAGTATTATTGGTTCACTTCTTTATCTTACTGCTTCTAGACCTGATATTTTGTTTAGTGTTTGCATCTGTGCGAGATTTTAATCTGATCCCAAAGAATCTCATCTAAGTGCTGCAAAACACATCATCAAATACGTTGCAACTACCTCAAAGTTAGGTATGTGGTATCCCAAAGAATGAGACTTTACTCTCCTTGGATATTCAAACGCAGATCTAGCAGGTTGCAGAGTTGAGAGAAAAAACACTTTAAGTACCTGCCAATTGCTAGGACATAGGACAATATCTTGGTTCTCAAGGAAACAAAGCACTGTAGCTCTTTCAACGGCAGAAGTAGAGTATGTGGCCCTTGGAAGTTGTTGTTCTCAAATCCTATGGATAAAACAACAACTAAGAGACTTTAGAATTGAAGACTCATGCACAGAGATCAAATGTGACAACACCAGCGTGATTAATCTCACAAAGAATCCAATTCTTCATTCTAGAGCAAAGCATATAGAGATTCGACACCACTTCATTAGAAATCATGTTCAAAATGAAGAAGTTATGATCCAATTCATTGATTCAAAAAATCAGCTAGCAGACATATTTACAAAGCCACTGGAGAAAAGTCTATTTGAGTCTATTCCCACCAGACTTAACATTTTATCTCATCAAGTCTGAAGGAGCTCAGACTCAGGGATAAAGTCTAAAGAGTTCATACTCAAAAAGTCAAGAGTTACGACTGTAAGTTATTTCGGTATTGGTGAATTTAATTTTTGTTAAAAAATTTGAAAATGTACGGTTACTCATTAACTGTTGATTGATTGAAATTATTTTACTTTATGACTTTTATTTTCGAAAAGGCATTTATTCATTTTTGAAAAGACAATTTTCTATTTTCAAAAAGGCAGTTATTCTTTTTTGAAAATGTATATTTACTTTTTTCCTTTTATGTCACTTTGTTTACTTCACTTCACTTGCTTTATATACTGTTGAAATCCGTCTTCTTCGTTTTCACTCTTGAAACCCTAGAATTCAAAACTCCCACTTGCTCTCACTTTCCCCGTTGTTTAATCCAAAAATTTTCACCTTTCAAGCAAGACTATGAATTTCTCCCTTGAAAGAAACAATGTCTTTGAGAAAGTCATCAAGAATTGCAAGCAGGGGACCACGGCACATGCTCGAAGGTCCTACCCACTTCAACTTGACCGAAGAAGAAGTTTCTACTTCTCAACAGCAACAAAATCAGCAGCAACCTTCTCAGCAATGTCAAACTCCACTGCCGACTCATCTAGAAGAAGTTTTGGAAGAAGTGGAACCTGTAAGAACATTAACTCCTCAAGTCACTTTCAAGCTTTATTCTAATTTGAAAAGAGGAGGAACTATCATGTCATTGATTGATGAATACTTGAAAGAGGGGGTATAAAAACGAGACTCTATTTTTGCGTGACATGGAAAGGATGGGTATTGCCAAAAAGGGTTCGGCTAAAAAAGCCTTTGCTGATTTTCCTAATGACCCACACTTTGGGACTGCTAATCAACCTCAAGGAATGGATGACGATGAAAGGATGTTTTCCCATTTTTAGCCTAGAATGGGAGTGGCTGCAAATATTACTGATGGCTCTAATCTGTTTAGATCAAGGAACCACAAAAGGGTTTATTTGAATCTGATGAAGAGAGGGGTTATGCACCTTAGGAATGTCGATTTTGATTTCCTTGATTCAATGAAAGTAAATCTGTGAAAGAAGTTTGCTACTCTGCAATTGGAGCACTTTTGTTCTGAATCCACTGCTGCTTATACTAAACTCACTGCATGCTTTTATTCGAACTTATCTTTCGTGGATGCAAACAGCTTTTCTTTTACCGTGAGAGACAATGCGTTTTTGGTGGATATGGATACTTTGGCTGATCTAATTGGGGTGGAAAGAGGATGTTTCCGACCATTTAGTGTACCTTTTGCTCATGCTACTCAGTCATTGGTGAAAGACAAGGATGCTGAAGGCAAGATATCCTATTCTAGGATAAACGCCACCAACATCTTGTTACACAAAATCGTGATCAACCACATTAGGCCAAAGTCGACATCCAAGACTGATGTGTCTCAATCTGAAGCAAAACTGATGCATGTCATCAATTTCAAGTACAAATTTTCTCTACCTCACACTATCATGTTCCGCATGTACAGAACAGTTGTGAAGGATAAGGGACAACTTCCTTATTCTGCTCTTATCACGCATCTTTTTAGACATTTTAAAATTCACATCACTGCTCCATTAAGTTTGTCAACAATTTCTCCAATGGTGATTGGATTCAAAATGGTCAAAAAGATGTGCTTGCAAGAGCTCAGTAAGGTGTTGGAACACATGGAAGAGAAGTCTCCTGCGAAAGCAAAACAAGACTCTGCTGCAGCAAAGAGGAAAGACAAGGAGCCCATGGCTGCTCCAGTGAAGAGGAAAAGAATTCTCATCTTGTAGGATGAAAAGGATGAGGATGAAATGACTCTTTCAGCCTTACGCAATTTGAAGAGTTTTTTCAGTTTTGAAGAGACTCAAACAGAGCCAGAAGAAGGAGAAAAAGAGAGAGAAGAGACAGAGAAGGAAGAGGAAGAATAGAGGAAGAAGAAGAAGAAGAAGAAGGAAGAGAACAGGAAGAAGAGGACAGAAGAGAAGATGAAGAAGAAGCAGAAATAGGGGAAGAAAGAAGACAAGAATGAGAAAAAGACCAGGGTCAAGAAGACTCTTTTGAACCAACCTTGGCTATCTCCTTGTCCAATGCCTCTGAGATGGCAGGAACTGGAACTAGTGACGTGCATCACTCTGAAGCTAAAGTCAATCAAGAAGAAATCTTACCTACTCCACCTGAAGGCAACCAAATAAGGGGAGCTCTTGGAGTGACAGGTATTTCTTCACCTATCTTTACTAGTGATGTGAGTCGTTCTGCAGCGGATCCAAAGGATGTGTATGCCTCTCACTATCTAGAAGCCTCTACTCATAGTCATGGTGGACAATCTGCTGAAGCTCCATCCATTCTCAAACCCCTAGATTTGACTCAGCTGGTCCTAGTGTTGTAACAGAACAAACAACAAACTTTTCGAGGCTGCTAGAGATTTTATTGGATGTGAAGAAGTAGCAATATGTTATGGGGTATGAGATACAGGATCTTAAGAATGCTTTCATGGCCACTTTAGTGTCCTTACACGATCAATTACAAGCCCTGAAGAATCAAGTTCAATCCACTGTGCAGGGTGAAGATTTTCTCACTAAAGCAGAGTTTTGTAAGGCTTGAGAAGACAGTGGATTCTACGGGAGAATTCGAGCTTGTTCGTCTTCCAAAACAACCATGATTCTAATCCTATTTTCAACAACTCTTTTTCAACAACTCTTTTTGTTTGCTCTTCGCCTTTTGATGTTGACAAAAATGGGGAGAAGATTGATGCAGATTTGATTTGGTTTTTGATCTTTTGTTTGGATTTTTGGACTTATCTTTTGTCTAGTTGTGGTTTGACTGGTTTGGACTATTGATTTGATCTTTTGTTTGTTTGCAGTAACTTAAGCTATGTTAATGATTGTGGTAAAGATAGTTGTTTTTACAGGACTAACATGTTTTCTGTGGTTGTAGAATCGCTAATATCCTTATTCTAATCTACTTATCTTTTATAAAATCTCTTGGTTTGCTTAAGTGTTGTCTTACAGGACAAAAGTACCCAAATCTGCAGGAAAGTTTTGTCACCATCAAAAATGGGGAGATTGTTGGAAAAAACTTCCCTATTTATTTTGAAGTTGACAAAACATTTCCATTAATCTAGTCTAAAACTTGCAGACTCTATCGTCAAAGTCTGAAGACCTCCAGACTCAAGATTTAAAGTATGCCCTCACTGATAGTTTCAAGATCGATGAAGAAAAGATTTATTCGATGAAGAAGCTTTATCCAGATATGAGTATATCTCTAAGGATTTGGTTCGTGCGGTTGAAGAAGATCTCACGGCTGGAGATAGCATCTTGTGATCATTTATTCTAATTGGAATCAATTTTGATAATTAGATCTTTTGATTGGCAGAGTATACTTTGAATGTTTTACTTATGGAAACCTAGATCCTGATTGTATGGGCGAGCAGGATTGGTGGGCTATCATCACATTCCTTAAATAATTCGAGATCTTTCTAATTGATTCTGTCCAATGGGTTGATTGGAAGAACTCCTTTGGAAGGTGCCAACGGTTATGAAGGCATGAAAGAGTATATAAGGAAGACACTCGGGTTATTCGAGTGTGTGTGTGAAAGAAAAATTTCAAAGTCTAAAGCTCCTAGTTCTTCGCTATTTCAATTGTTGAGCTTATTTTATACTCAAAAGAGAGACATTGAGGAAGTGTAGCAAATTCTCTACACTGTGGAGTCAATGACGTGAAACTGTAAAATCTCTTTTGGTCTATAATGAAATCCAGTCAGTGGGCTGTCAACACGAGAGAGTTGACGTAGGCTTGGTCTAAGCCAAACCACTATAAACTTTGTGTCTCAATTCTCTTTCTCTTATCTCTTTACTTTAACTTGCAACTTTATATAACTGTTTATAGTTCTTTACGCTTTCAGTTTATTATTCTTAGAAATTAATTTATTTTGTTAAGATTCACAAAAATTTCTTTGATCACCTATTCACCCCCTCTAGGTGCTCATACTAGCTATATCAATCTAAAGACTTGCCTAAGTTGTTATAAAAATAAGATGACTAAGATAAAGAAAAAAATCACAGCTCCAAGTTCTAACCAATTGGAGATCATTCATATTGAAATTAGTGAACCACAGGCGGCAACCTTGTGTAAAAATTTTTACTTCATCACATTTGTTAACAATTATTCCTAATATGAATACATATACTTGATTAAAAAAAAGTCTGAGTCTCTTGATAATTTCAAGATTGTTCGGACTAAAATAGAGAAACAGTTGGAAAAAGTTAAAAAGATTGTCACATCCAATTGGGATAGTAAGTATTTTGGCAAGTATAGTGATGCGGGACAACTTAAAGGTTCATTTGCCAAATATTTGGAGGATTCTAGGCTAGTATCTCAATTTATTATGCCTTGAGTCCCGAATAAAATGGTATAGCTGAAAGGCACAATCATACTATTATAGGTATGATGAGAAGTATGATTAGTAGGACAAATTTACTCAATTTTTTGTGGGGTGAAGCTTTCAAAACAACGCTTCATATAGGAAATCGTGATCCTACCAAAGTGATTCCATTAACTTCTTTTGAGTTGTGAACTAGACGTAAACTTAGCTTGAATCATCTTAAGGTTTGAGGGTGTCTTGCAAAAGTGAAATATATAATTCAACATTGAGTAAGTTGGATTCTAAAACTTTCTGATGTTACTTGTATCTTACCCAAATCATTCAAAGGGATATCGATTTTATAACCCTAATGGAGGTATTAAAATTGTAGAATCACAAACAACAAAAAATCTAAAGTTTGATGTAGCCAAAAAAGATAATTGGTCACAAACTATTGAAGATAATAGTATGGTGTAGATTACTAGATCTCTGTCTCTTCATCTGTATATGATTATAGAGCCTCCTACGCCATAAACTGTACCTAGTGTGGCCCAAGATCCTATTGTTGAGACAGTTTCTAATGAAGTTTTTTAAGCCTTTCAAGTTCAGAATGAGAATGTAGTAGCTCTACTCAAGAGATCTATTAGGAAAAGGCGTTTAGCTATACCATCAAATTATGTACTCTATCTAGGAGAGCATGACAACTACGAGATCTTGAATTTCAATTCTACTTTCAATTGAATAAATCGGGCCTTTCATCGATGCGCTAATAGTGCTATTCTCAGAGTTGATCACTCCTAAGATAACTAGATTATTTGGGGAAGTCATTAAGAAATTTTAATGCAATAGACTTGAGCATTCAACCAAGAATCGACTACTCGACCGTGCTCATCTGCATAGATCATTTCGACATAGTAAAGATCGATTATAAATCAAAAATAGGTCGATTTGATTGAGATGTGTGGTTAAACATGGGTGATTCCACCAAATTGAAAAATTCTCATCGATAGGCACTAAATTGATTTTTCTGTCGTTTTAGTACCCTATGTTCGTATTTGAATCATCAAGATTTTCACAACAAACAAGAGTCGCCAATGTGTCGAAGAAGTTCATTGTGACTCAAAGAAAATCGACCACAGGTCATTTGTACTAAAAAATTATGAAAGCTACCCGATAGCTTAGGTCATGCTAAAATTGCGCCAAATTAAAATTAACCGCAAATTTGAATCCGATTTCAGAAATTGAAAGTTATGTCATGTTACGTCACGAGTCATTTTAGGAACGTCAACTCAGTCTCTAAAGATTTTTATGCAAATGAGGTTTTGGTAGAAAAAGTTGACATAGGGCCGTTTTCGACCAAGAAAATCATAGGACAATTTTTTATCGCGAAATTGGGATGTAAGTGGGATCTATTAGCAAGGAAAAATGCCAATTTGATTAAGGACTTGATAATTGAATTTTTAGAGGCCGAAGTGAATTAATTCAATATAGAATTGAAGTGGAAGTTATGGGAAATCAAGCCAAATTTGTATGCCCCCTTGCCCCACACTTTTGGACCACTTCAAGACTTCTAGAAGAAGAGTTGGCTGCTGGAAATGTGCTAAGGAAGCCAGCTTTGGTGGTGGGACCAAAGCAAGGGGACCAAATTGGATAGAAGAGACCAAAGGTGGCCCCCTCCAGCCCAACCGGTCCCCTCTCCGTTCTCCCTCTGCTTCCATCAACTAGCACCCTCCATTCTAGCCTTGAAGAACTCCAATCTTATAGAAAACAAACCGAGCTCACCTCCCTCCACCGTCGCATGCCTACCAAAGCCTAAAGCCATCGCTTGCGCCACCCGAGCCTACATGTCCGCCAGCCACCGTTCGCTCGCATCCACACCCAACTCACTGTCATCCCGTGTCATCTGAGCACCGTCTAGCATCATCGAGGTCACTTGGAGTCTCCTGGCCGCCATTCAGCTGCCGTCCAGCCTCGCCTGGACCCGCAACCGCAACTGCCACTCGTCTTTATCGATTTCAACCCTAATCGAGCATCGGTCCAACCTCTCTCGACCCCAAACAAAACCAACCCAAGTGGGTCTCATAGCCATTGTTTGGCCCATCTCTAAGCTCTTCCCGACCCCGCTTGGTGGTGCTGCTTTGGTGTTTGTTGACCATCTTCGCTTCACCGTCATTTTGATCCGAGCGGATCTTTAATTTAGTGAGTTTAACTCAATAATCCTTGCTTAGTAAGTTAATAATGCTTAAGGGCTGATTAGTTTAAGTTAAGTATGGATTAGGTGGATATTTAAAATAGATTGGCAATTTAATTAACCGTTATTGCATGTTAGGTGGTTAGAGTAGTGTAATTGGAGCCTAGACAAACTCTAGTATTTATCTAGAGTGGTTCGGAAAATTTCCGGGCCCGTCTCGGCTTTTAATTAGGCTTTTCTGGCCTAAGTGGTATTTATTGGCATTTATTTATTAATTTTCGTAATTATTTATTTATTTATTTACTTATTTATTTTCCGAAAATTAGACCGGGATAACCAGTGACCGAGATTTTATACTGATTGCAATGGTGTGATTGATTTATTTAATTAACTTCTATTTTGTGTAATTGAGTGTGATTTGTAATTTTGGGGTATTTATCCCAAAATTTATTAATTTTAGTATATAATTAAAATATAACCGAGCGTCGGTTTACAGTGCAAAAATATTTTCATCAACTATATAAATGATGGGAGTTTTGAAAGTAAAGATATTATATTTTTGGCTAAGGCCGATCGTGTACCCACACACGATTATTTTTATCGGTAATAGGCCAAGGTATTATGTTAATTGAGGAATTTAATTGTGAAGTACAATGTCGTTAGCCGTGGGTGAATAATTGTGTGATGTTATGAGTTAGATCAAGAAAGCCGCCAAAGTATGGCTGTGCCTATTGGGCCGTAATTAACCGCCGAAGTATGGCTGTACCTGTTGGATCGTAATTAACTGCTGAAGTATGGCTATACCTATTGTGCCATAATTTACCGCCGAACTTGGAATAGGCTATGCCCATTGGGCCGCAATTCACGCTGAACATTTAGTAGGCCATGCTTGTTGGGCCGTAATTAATAGTTAGAGTGAGTAATTGAAATGGTCGTGTGATGGTCCTTATGACATGAAATCGATTAGGTCGATTGATCGATAATTCGATCCGATTTAATGATTTGAATTGATTTGTAGACATGATTCCATGAATTTCTGAATTGTGCTAACTTGCAGGAATGAACGGAGGCAAAGGTAAGTCCACCAGCTTGTGCTTGTGTTTAGACAACCCTTGGGGCATATTTTCTTCCTAATCGAGTCTTAGGGGGTTGAACTTGTTGAGACATCGTCTTACCCCGTTGTGGGATAACAATTTCAGGTCCCTAGATGGTAGCTCATCCCGAGCGTTTTGGCCAACTGAAGAAGATCACAGAACAGGTAGTCTACATTATGATTCATGGGCACCCTAGGGGTTTGGTCTATGAACTCGTAAAGTCTGTGGTTTGAGTGGATGAGACTCTACCCCATAAGGTACCCCATCGATATAGATCACGGTACCATCGTGAACAGCATAGATAGAGAGAGGGTCCTATACCAGAATCTGAGGTACTTGTGTATGTGCTGGAGGTTGCTTTTAGGAAAGGCACATCAGATCTCCCTGAAGGTTCTATGGTAGACCCCGTGGACCCGGATCTTGAAAACCCTGGAACTCCGACGTACTCGGAAGAAGGCTCCAATGCTAGTGAGGAGGTGGGAGAAGAGGATCTGTAGTTTTATAAACCCCCTGTTTTGCAAACCTTGTTTTTATAGATCGGTTTTGTAATGACACGGCTTGATATGTATGTGTGTGCATATATATAAGTGTGTCGTGATTTTCAATTCAAAAAATTATGACCTTACTTTTCTATCACATCTTGTTGTTGTCTTTGTATTGGGATTTTTATTTGCTTCCGCATGTGCATTTAAAAGGAAAGGGTCGGCGGTGCGTCCTGAGACATTGCTATTTAATCAACCACAGAGAGATGGGCACGTGCTCAGAGGATCAAGGCATGACAACAACGATATCAATTGCGTTGTTGATCCCACGATTTATACAAATGTTGTTTCTTGTCCTCAATCTGATTTGTGGTTAGATGTGATGAAAGACGAGATGCATCTACGAAACATAATAATGCCTAAAGGTTACAAGCCCATTGACTATAAAGGGTGTATAAAAGAAATTCCAAAGGAAATATTAAGAAGTTCACAGCCAAAATAGTAGTCAAGGGTTTTACTCAAAAAGAAGGAATAGACTATAAAGTAACTTTTTCTCCAATTTCTTCCAATGATTCTTTTAAAGTAATCATGACATTAGTAGCTCATTTTGATATAAATAGTTACATCAAATGGATGTTAAAATTGCTTTTCTAAATGAAGATCTTGATGAGGATGTATATATGGTACAACCTGAAAGTTTTGCAACAAATTATTTAAGTAAACTTGTATGTAAATTGAAAAAGTCTATTTATGGCCTCACATAAGCTTTTAGACAATAGTACTTAAAATGTCACGGTATTGTCACTTCTTTCAGTTTTGTTCAAAACCGAGTAGATCAATGTGAATACTATACGGTCAGTGGGAGGAAATATATTTTTCTCATACTTTATGTAGATGATATGTTACGTGCAAGTAGTGACATTGGATTATTACATGAGACAAAGTGGATATTATATAAAAATCCTTAGTATTGAGATCCATAAGGATCATTCTCACTATATATTTGGTTTATTTCGGAGGACATATATTGATTGTATTTTACAAAGATTTAATATGCAACATTGGAAGCAATAACTAGGAATTGCTCCTATCATTAAGGATGATAAATTGAGTCTCTCACAATGTCCTTATTCAAATTTTGAAAAATCCTAAATGAAAGAAGTACCTTATGCTAGTGCACTAAAAAGTATTATATATGCTCAAATTTGTACTAGAGCATATATTGCTTTTGCAATAGGACTTGTAGGGAGATATCAGTCAAATCTAAGACATGATCATTGGATTGTTGATAAGAAAGTTTTAAGGTACTTAAAGAGGACTAAAGACTATATATTGATTTGTAGACATGTTCAAGACCTACAGCTAGAGGGGTATTCGGATGCAGACTTTGTCAACTATCAGGATGATATGAAGTCAACAACATGATACATTTTTATGTTAGTAAGAGGTTTAGTATCATGGAAAAACGAAAAACAGTAATTTACATCATCATTTACCATGCAAGTGGAGCTTATAGCATGCTTTTTAACTATCTGGCTCCGGAACCTCATTAAAGAGTTAACCGTATTTAACTTTGTGGATAGACCCATATAATTATATTGTAACAATAACTCTGCAATGTTATTTATAAACAACAACAGATATCTCAAAAGGTCTAAACACATGGTGGTCAAGTTTATGACCATAAAGGAAATAGTTTAGAATAGTGACATTACAATATAGCATATCTCTACAGATGATATGGTTACAAATCTACTAACTAAAGGCCTATGCCCTTGTGTGTTTAAATGACATGTCATTATTATAGGTTTAGGAGCATCATGGGATGTTGTTATTGAGTGGAATTATTTTGTTTAGCTTTAATAAAATTTATATATGTGTTTGTTACTTTTAGTAAGATTTTGATGTGTATTAACTTTTGCATTCAATGAAGTTTTTTTGAATGTAATGTTATCATGTTTAATAAATTTTGATGAAAATCTCAAGGTATTGTGTAAATCTTGAATAAAGGGTAAGGGCATCCAGTTATTAACCTTAAGCATATATCTTGTTATACATTAAAAAAAAAAAACAAACAAAAGGATAACACATATATGGATTCACTAGAATCATAAAGATATTTTCTAGTGGCACATCAGGTTTTTTTTTTTTTTTTTTTTTTTGACCCAGGGAACCCCGCACGGCCAGCAGCCGGAGATAAACCACTGGGGGCGACACATGCTAGCCACCACACACGTGACACCGAGTAAGTCGCCAAATGGCTCAAAGCTCCCTTCATGCAACTTGCATTGCAAGAGCTTCAAACACTAGACCTCCTCGATGGAAGTCTAGCGCCTACCCAGCTAAGCCACCGCAGCGGGTGGTGCACATCAGGTTTTCTATGATACTTAAAGTAAGAAAATGTTAACTGACAAAGGAGATGACACATAAAGGTATCATTCTCTATAAGAGGTGTTATTCATTTGTCACACTACCATATTTAATCCATATTAATAAAGCTAAAAGCACTCGTGACCATGGAAGGCTTTATGTGTATATATACAATTACCAACATGATTCGGTGTTCAAAATTTTATGAGATATGATTGACTATTAAGAATTATCTCTAGACTAAGATACGCACATACTGTACAATTTTAATTAATATTGCCCTAGTGGGAGAATATAAGAATTTCTCTAGATTTTGGCTTCATTAATTGATATTATAATTTACCATTTTATGAGATATATAAAGTTTCCTAATTAGTCTAATATGAGACTTATTAGTGCAAGTCGAGTTGAATCCGGCTTGTGGTGAAAGGATCTGGCCAAGAATTCTATAAATAGTATTCGAGTCTCTCCTCTAACCATAACACACACAATTATCCTCAAATAAGGAGCGTTTACTAAGCGCTAAAAGTTAGGGGCTATCTCATTGAGCCATTGATATAGAGAGTAATAGAGAAGAAGCACTTGCGCTTTGGATCCTTGCTTTTATGCATCAAGAACAATGAACTCCAAAACAGATGCGTTAATCTCTTTACTCGATTATTTATGTTTATTTTTTTAGTTATAGAGATTGTGGGATTGCGCTTTCGTGACTAGTAGATCACTCTCCAAGACTAATATTTATCCCTTGCACATAGTGGGAGAAATAATATGATGAAAGAAGCATTAAAAGAACACTTACCAACTATTTGGATAGATTATAAAATGTAGTCGTGCATTCCAATATCCATATCCTCCCACATGCTAAATTACCGTGAGTCTTTCATCAAGTAATGGAATAAACTCTCAATAGTAAGCAATAACCTCTATCATTATAATAGCAAAATCAACTGCAATAAGATCTCAACCGCACAAAACATTGATTCCAAGACTTCCAACCGCGGTGGATACGCCCATTCCAAGCCAACTCCGACTACTGCTTCCATAAGTAAGAACCTCTAAGCTCTTCATCAACCCAACAAAGTTTAGCAGGCAAACACCGAATGGCTTTGCTGAGGAATCAAAGCTGCAAAACCTCTCAGCATTGCGTATAGGAGTGAGAATCCACATTAGACAAATTGCTCATATGATCGTAAGTAGGAAATCTATGAAGGATCACTAACAATGCCTGTGCCAATCCATTTCAAACCCCCTGCTTCTGACATTCTTCCAAGCATCAGTAGTAAGATAAAGAGCCCTTTTAAGAAAGTGCCAGACAATACTATCATCAATGGCAGTATTTATCTTGAAAAAATCTACTGAAATGACAGAAGGCCACACCCATACAAATTTGCAGAATGCAGCTTCCTCGGTAGCATGACGAATTAAACCTGAATCGCAAACAACTTTCTTTGAATAAAGATTCGAAAGACCTCCATGCAAGGGCCGACTATGATATCGATTTGAAATACAATCATCCAAATTAGTGGGCACTATATTAAACTAATTGGCTAGGTTTTTAGTATTTCAGAAGCCTCCTAAGTTAATGGACAGTTTCAGCTATACAAAGCTTCTGTTGAACGTCAATTAGGGCAATGTGGGACAACAAAATGCGAACATCCTTTACCATTCCCAGGATGCATTGCCAACCTTTGGAGAAATCGACGGAACATCGAGCTCCTGGTCCACTGATGATTTCTTTTCTCTATAAGTGCCTTTAGAAACTCTTTAAAAATATTTCAGCATTTACATCATCACCACTGGAAAAAATAACCATATCTTACTCCTGAATGAAATGAAATCAATTTAGCAACTAATATCAGCAAACTACGTCCACCCAGAAGTTTACAGATCTTTTTTCCTTGTGAACTCTTCCATCCAACAGATAGGCATCTAAAATTGTCAAGGCCACAAAAGCTTTTATCTAGTCAGTATAGTGAATTCAACTTGGGTTGCTTACTTTTGTGGGATACAGTATGATTTTTTCCTGATCATTATATGCTATTCATACAGATAAAGATAAGATAATTGTCCAAAAATTCCTAAACCTATTGTAAGGGAGTCAATTCAGTTATAAATATTTCAATTATGCCAATTTAGCCTTAAGCCTATCGTACAATAGCTAATTTAGTCATAAACCTTTCAATTTTGTCAATTTAGTCCCAACTCTAAAAACGGTTTGTTGATGTAGTCATACCCAGTAATTTTGGCTGAAAATCACCAAAGATTACATGGGTAAATTATCGAAAGGTTTACGATTAAATTGACATAATATTGAAAGGTTTATGACTAAATTGACACAATTGAAAAATTTAGGACTAAATTAGCCGCCATACAAAATATTTAAGACTTCTTTGACAATTTTCCTGAATAAAGACAAAACATCAAATGGCATATAGAATAAAGGAAAGTTTAATCCAGAAAGTTATGGAAACGCTTCCAGAGTTTTATTTTTCAGCAAGTAAATGCACTAACAAGAGCTTGGGCATAATATTAGGGATTATCTTACAGTGCAGTCAATTACATCATGAGACATTCTCGTTCATATCTAGCATCTTAATTATTTGCTTGACTCAAGTTCAGGCAAATGACAGATGGTGTTACTAACTCTACAAATATTACCACAACACTAGGAGAAGAGTCTTTCTTGCATTTAGCATTTCTCGACCAATACAATTAGCTTAATCAACTAATGCAGACACTTCTGTGAGATAAAAACTATGGAACACAATAGTTGGACAATTGTTTTCCCAATTCAATAGTATATGCATACCAAAAGATGTCCCTCTCAACATGTTCCTTTTGCACCGTAAATCCATTATTAGGCGTACCTTTGAAATTGAAGTCATGAATTGCATGGTGAGTGCAGAGCAAACAAAAACCTCCCATCAAAAGGACCTCCATATATGCCTCTTCATTTAGCATTGCTCGACCTATACGATTACCTTTACCATGCTATCAAGTGCCCGTATACATCAATTTTTATTCAGTAGATCCAGCATTCCAAAATCAATCGAGCACGGAGAATCTATATTTTTCTGCATAGGATAAAGAATCTTACCCTGAACTAAGAATGCCTTTTGATCTATTTCCATTACTGACATGATCAGCAAAAATATTCCCCAAAGCATCACATTAACTTCCATGAACGTATCCCTTGGATTCCTTGAATTCAAGTAAGAAAATACAATCACCGTCAACCCAGAAATACATATGAAAATGTAATATATCTTAAAAGAAAGTACAAACTGGAAATACAAATATAATGGGGCGATAGATCTCAAAAAAGAAGATAGCATACCTACCTTGTGAATTTTTGATAGGAAATGTGGATCATCTCGACCATTTCAACTCATCCTAGTCATCTTCTCTCCATCTTTTCTGAACCTCGATGATGCATTCATGAGATGTTCCCATCGATTTTTGGTAGCATGCATATCTTTAGCATTTAGTATATGTAGACCCTCAAATTTTGGAAAGTCAAGCCTTTGAATTGAAGGGCAATCAGAGATACCTATCTCTTTCAAGAGCTCCAATTTATCGAGACCTTAAATTTCAACTAAGCTTTCTCAAATTTCGACATATAATTCCTTCATACATGCGGATTTTGAAATGTCTAGCCTTTCAATTGAAATGCACCTGTGGATTTTCAACCTTTCCAAGAACTCCAAGCTATTGAGACCTTGAATTTTGACTAATTTTTTGCAATTTTCAATAGATAATACTTTTACAATGCCGAATTTTGGAAGATCTAGCCTTTCAATTGAGGTACAACTTTTGATTATCAAGGTTTCCAAATATTTCAATTTGTCAAGTCCTCAAATTTCAAGTAAATTATAGCAAATATAAAAAAAAAAATACCTCGCATGGCTTAATTGTGAAACATCCAGTATTTGCATAAACTTGCATTTCGAGATCCATAATTCTTCCAAATTTATGGGAGCATTTAAGGATTTTGATAATTATGATTCTTCAGCATCTGTCAGGTGGGAGTATTCTCAAAGCTCCAATACTGGTGATGGAAGCTTCAAGATGCACTCAAGAATTTTGCAGCCCCAACGTTGTAGTTTCTTGAGATGAGTCAGGTAAGAAGGTGAAGGCAATATAGAAACAAGTGATTGTGTGAAAAAATTGTCTTAGTTATATTTTGTCTAGATTCCACTTAACAATATATCCATAAATTTGCTAGAAAAGGTAGAAAAGAATCAAGTTTCTTGGAAATTTCTCTTTCTGACAAAACTAATTTTTATGAAAGTAAAATCTAACAATGAAAAACATAGTGCCTTTAATTTATATGGGATAACAATAATAAAAAAAAAAAACACGTGAAATTCTTAATTATGATGATTAGATTTTAAAAATAAATAGAAAAACTATAGGGGAAAAAAAGCAAAGTAAATAAATTTGGGGTCCCCATATTAAATTGTAATCTAAAGATTGAGCATAATTTTTTATGAAAATTGGATGGATTTGGTGAAGATAGCGCCGTCCTAACAAAAAGTCTACGTTTCAAAATGTGGAATTTTTTCACCTTCAATAATCGATCAATACTCAATAGAGCTTGAGTATACTCACGGCCAAATACGAAAAGCAAGCCCAATTGTTCGTACTTGGGAACAAAACTAACACAATTTTTCAAACATTAAAAAGCCTACCTTTTACATTTAGGATAAAAATAACACCAAAACACCCAACCTTTGACCCGTGTAAAAATTGACACCTGTTACGCATTCCGTCCATTATCATTGTTAAAAAGCCAGGGACACCCATTATCGCTCACTGACAGTGGGCCGCTTCAATCAACACAAAAAAAACGTCATTTTTTTGTTATAATCTTGATCGAGAAACTTAGAATATAATCTTTGTTACCAAATTTCTAGCATTTTATAAGGGAAAAAGAAACTGGTGTAACGAATGGGCAGTGTAGAATGACGTGTGGCAACGAAGGTGAGAATTAACAGAGCTGTAACTGGTGTAAGTTTTATACCACGAGTGAAAAATTGAGGTTTTCTCTTGCGAGTTTGAAATGTTGTATTATATTTATCCCACATGTAAAAGATTGGGCTTCTCTTTAGGATTTTTTAAAGGTTGTGTTATTTTTTTCATGGGAGAAAAAGGTTGTGGTTTTTGTCATTGGGCTGCATAATGTCCACAAAGTGAGTAATGAATGTGTTTCAATTATACCTCAAAATGTCTTTCATTTTTTGTTTATTTTGTGGTCATCCTAGTGCTCCTCTCCTTGCTTCGCACTTCGGATTTATTATACGTTTAGATAATATATATATGGAAATAAATTTAGATAATTTGACTAAATGTCTTATATTAGTTCTATCGAAATCACTTTGATTTCGACTTATGATAGTACAATGAGTAGGAAAGTAAATCCAGCAAAAATATGGAAACAATTAAATCAAATAATTTATCTGTTTTAATCGCCAAAGATAGTTAACAAATTTACTTAGAAATAAAACATATATTCGTTTTTCTTTTGGTTAGTTTAATTTATTTTTATGATATAATACGAAAGATATAATAACGAGACATTGGGTCTAAATTTTTAAATACATTAATTGTCTCTTGAAATTATAATTAGGTTGTTTTTGCGACCTCTTTTTTTGACGCCCACCTACACGTAGGTGCCTACAGAGGCTAATAGCTTGACTAAGTCTTTTAGGGTTTAGCATGGGCTCTCTTAAGCCCACCAATTCACAACTTATGATCAGAATTTTTAACTGGCAAGTGCAAGTCAATTTCAAATATGAGTCGGCACTAATCGATTTGGGATTGGTTGATTAAAAACCAAGTGAAATATTGGGAGAAATCTTGCGTAACAAGAGAAACTACAATCGGAGATTTTATTACATTAACTAATTATTAATACCCTCTCAGCATCTAATCTTGCTTAAAATATAAGACTTTTTAGATTTTCAAATATTTATCATGTATTTGGGGAGAATAAAAACTGTCTTTTTGGCTTCTTTTTTTTTTTTAAGAATATGAAGTATTTATGGATTTTTCTGATTTTTCGGAAAATAAAAACAATTTTTTTATTTTTAATAAAATAATAATATATATGTCATTTTAGAAAGATGCGGGTCAAATTTGACCAGGTACCCGGCCCGATTTGAGATTCGACCCGACTTGTCCGGGTCACGCCTCCCATCCTCGGAACGACAAGTACTCCTTCTTGCCCTTTTCCTTCTCTACTCTTGTCTCTCTCTTTTTTTGTCTCTGGTTTGTTTTGTTTTGTTTTTCTTCACGTGGTACTTTATTAATCATTTGTCTGCACATATCAAACCTAACGGGGAGTACCGCCTACTTTTTTCAAATATTTATTCTTTTTTTTTTACTTTTCTTTTCCCTCTTGCCTATTTTTTTTAAAAAGGAAAAACCTTAAACTTTACCCAAAGCGACATATTTACTCCAAACTTTTCAAACCGTGACGTATCTACCCCATCAATGGCATTTTTGTCTTTTTATTATGTTTTTTCCTTTTTCTTTTTTTTTTCTTCTTCTTCCCTCCGCCGGCCATGGCGGAGCCGGCAGAGGGAAGCAGGCGTCCGACGAGGATCGCCCTTGCCTGCATCGGGCGAGGGCCTCCCTCGCCAAATCTAGCAAGAGTCATCCTCGCCGGACCCTCACCCGACACGGCGAGGGTAGCCCTCACGGCCACGGCGAGGACGACCCTCGCCCGATCTCGCAAGGGTAGGGACACCCTTGCTCGACGAAGGTGAGGGCGGCCCTCACCGATTAGGCGAGGACGGTCGGCGAGGGTGACCCTTGCCTGACGCTAGCAAGGGCAGCCCTTGCCGGACGCCGGCGGAGGGAAGAGAGAAAGAAAAAAAAAATGAAAAGACCAAAATGCCCTATAATTTTTGGGTAAATGTGTCACATAACAGGCAAAGGGGGGGAAGAGAGACAGAAAAAAAAAATTTAAAATGAAAAGACCAAAAATCCCTATAATTTTGGAGTAAATGTCTCACATAACAAAAATTCGGGATTTTTTATGTTACAAAAAAAAAAAAAAAAAATTGAGGTAAATGTGTCACGATTGGTAAAATTCAGAGTTTTTCATATTGCAAAAAAAAAAATTGAGATAAATGTGTTATTTTTGGCAAAATTCATAATTTTTCGTGACTTTTTCCCATTCTTTTATCTCTCTCTCTTTTGTCTATTCCTACCGTCCCCTCTACGCACGCGAGAACAGCAGAAGGTGTGCAGGAAATAGTAGAAGAGAAAAGACCCGTTTTGTTCTCCTCTCTCTCTCTCTCTCTCTCTCTCTGCACGTTGTCAGACTAACAAATGATAAACTCCATCCTTTGTACTTCACGGACCGAGACAGAACAAATAGACCCCATCCTCTTTTGTTTTTCTTCTCGTTTCATTTTTTTTTTTTTTTTAGTTTACTTTCTCTTTTACTTTTCACCTCTCTTTCTCTCTGAGTCTCTCGGATCTATCCTTTGCACCACATGACCGAAAACCGCCGGTCCAAACGTTAAGAAAAAGGTTCAGACTTAAACAAGAAAATAATATTAAAAAAGGAAACTCGAGAACGAGGAGCCATGCCCAGCTCCCACCACCACCCTCCAACCTTGCCGGCCGAGAACCAGTCCCTTGCGGTACCATGATGCGTGCTGACAATGAAACGAGGTGGAACAAGCAAAAAGATGTTTGTGGAAATCTGCCAAACGTATTCGACAAAACACGAACACAAAGGACAATCAAGAATGAATGCATAAATCTCAACCGGACATTTCACCAAACACGCAGGGTGCATCAGCAAATGGGATTTAGAGATGAGGACAACGAACTCGAATTCAGGCCGTGATTCAAAGCTAACGACACCCGATGCCTTGCAACCGGAGTTCGCACCTAAATGAGGTCTTTAGGTGTGAAGACTCATCCGACCCGAAGGACGGTGGCTCGGCCGACGGGCCCGAAACAGAGTATGAAAACAAGGTGTTATAGGCATTTAGTTGAAGAAGACCTACCCGGCTTGACGACGTCGGACGGCGGACGAGCTCGATAGATCGGGCTACATCCACACGCCTCGCTCGTCTCCGAGCCTGGATCCTCGGGAATCCGACCAAACTAAAAACGAGACCAACCCGAATGGAACCTACCGCAGCTTTTGACGCGAACAAAGCGTGACGATGGCCAGCAACTTTCTCCTACAGTCCACCCTCACTCGCGACTCTCAAGTATCTTTCCAGCCTCTCTTCAGATCTGGCCTTTCTCTCTGGCTTTGCTTACTCTCGAGCCTCCCCTGCTGTCTCTCGGGGGAAGTTCTCTGAGTTTTGCTACCTCCTAATGGAGATCACAACCCGCCCATTTATAGGCGAGGAGGGTCCGGTCGACGGAGGAGCTTTGGCCGTCGGTCCTTGGCTCGCCGACCGGACTCTCTTGGCCGAACCGGTATCCCATCTCTTCTTCTTCGCAGAGGCATGCTTGCCATTGAAGGCGAGCAATGATGGCGCCTGAGAAACACCCCGTCCGTCACCTGTCTACACTCCTCTCTAGGCTGTCTGCACCTATCTCCTTCTCTGCAAGCGTGAGTCGTAGAGAAGAGGAAGGAAGGAGGACCAAGGAGGCCCAGGGGCCGGGCCTAGGGAAAAAAATGGTGGAATGGGCCGGCCCACGTATGGGGAATAAGGAGGAAAGGAGGGGAGCTGGGCGTGAAGGCCCAACCCCCGCGGGCTGCTTCTTCTTCTTCTTCTTCTTTTCTCACTCTCTTTTAATAAATTATCCGAAAAAAGTGAAAAATAAAGGAAATAAAACAGGCAATAAAGCGTAATTGATGCAAATGCAAATTAAGACCTAATTGATGCAAAAATCATTTTTGTTAGGGCTGAATTGGTCCCTAATTTTCTTATGCAATTTAATCCTAAATACTTAGTCAAAATTTAGGTGTCAACAGTTGCATATTAAAGATACAAATAAGTGTTAGTCTTTTGAGCTCCAACTTGAGTCGAACAAAATGATCAATTAAAAGTAATAGAGTCAAAACTATTACTAACTTCACAAATACAATACAATCACATAATTCATTTTATAAGAAATGATGTGGGCACGGTTATTTTTATCATATTAATTCTTAACACCATGAGATTGGAATTCTATGATTCCTATATCCTAAGTAGTCATGGTTCACAGTACCAGAGTGAAGTCATTTATTGCATGTGTCAAGCACGTAACTGAATCAATTATACAAATTCACGATCTTGTCAATGTAGAATGCCTCCAACATGCATTTAATAAATTTGAAAGTACCTCATTCTTGGAGAAAACTTCATAACGTTGACTTTGTTTAAGAAATTTCTTAGATAAGCCGCAATACTTTTTAAGGGAAAGCAATCTTCTACTCTATAATCACGTCAATAAAACGTCAAAAGGACAATAATATTATTAGGTTCATTGTTCACTAGAGCAAGCACTAAGTAGAGTACCAAGATCACCTCATGGACTTACGGAGCAAAAGAAGAGAACCTGTTACCTTCTTTCACTTTAGCACTTTATGGACTTCCTGGGATTCTCATAACCTACTACAGTAATGAGGTTCCTGTTGGTTTTCCTCGCGAATAATTTTCCTGTCAAGATCACGTAACTAAATCAATAACAGTCCCGACACTCTAGATCAGTCCTGCTCAGCCCCGTCGCAGTCACCTGGATTTCCAAGCTATCCTTGTGGCATCAGTGGAATTTCCCATGAATTCCAATTCCACCAGTGACTCAGCGAGTCGCCCAATTGTTCCACACACTCACACCGAGTTCCTTGTATTCTTGTTCGTTCTTGGAGGTTTTTCCAGCGAAATCTTCATTGAGCTAGCAACCCTGGAAGTCCACCAACTTGTTGCAGTCTCAGTTCGGTCGCTTTGCGTTATCTAGTCCCCTCAAGGAAGCATGGCTGCTCACCCACATTTGTTTAAGTTCCCCATCAGCTGCCCTCGCCTCACTTGTGGTTTTCTTTGATTGACCTCATTTGGTTTGCGCAGGTACGTGAATTGTTGTTTAACCTTTCATGATGAATTGGCTCCATTACTTTTTTTTTTCTTTATATGCACAATTAAGCCTGAAGCTGTTTTGGTTCTATTCAATCGTTCCCTACACCAAGGCAAATTGGGTTTTTGGACCTCTAGACACTAAGGTCGAACCCCAATATTGTCTTGCATGGCTTGCTATGGTTGATCCGATTTAGCATGTTATCAATGATGTGATCAATTCTAATCATGACATGTATTTCAATACATTGTTATTGTATGTCATTGTCTCATGCATATTTAGAGTTGAGGAATGTTCATGTAATGCATGTCATTTATAAAATATTAATTATTAATCGTATTACATGCATCATCTGCATTGCACATAGTTCAATATTAATACCTGGGGCATTAGATCAAATTATAGTCCTAGGACTTAAACTTGCTGTTTTCATAAAATATAAATAGCACTTCATATTGGTTTGTATCATAGGATTAGCTCATGCTTAGTTCTAGACTGTTGCGTGCGCATTTAATTAATAGACTTTAGGGTTGTCTTTTTACTAAGAAAAAAAAATACATTAGTCAGTCTCATCTATGTTACATTAATTAGGAGGAATAATCTAGTATGGATTGCATATTAATTAGTCATATCATGCATAACACTCATGCACACTCTATCCGCATATTTTTCTAAAGTAATGGTTTGTAGAAGGGATACACTTTATTCGCTTAGTTCACCTAGTTTCTTAGAGTCTTCTGCAATCTATTTGCTGCATTCATTATTGGGTGTTACATTTTTTAGTGTGCACCCGTGTGATCACCCCTCATATGTTAGCGGCATAAGGTAAAAATAAATAAGGATTGCACGCAAAACATTTTCGAAATAAAGAGAAATGTACCAAAAGGCATTAGATAAATCTAGTATAACCAAGTCCTATACTCATGAATCTATTATTCAAACACATTTTACTCGGGTGTCTAATTGACCCTAATCAGTTAGTGGCAGCTTCAAATGGCAAGTTTAAGTATCTATTGAATTGAGTACCGAGTTGCAATTAGTAGGGCTTGGGAGAGCTCATGCTAAACGCAAGTAATGGCATCATGAGAGGAACTTTCATTCTCGTTTAACAGTCCATTAGCTTTCCCTCAGGTGCTCCACCTTCAGGAAGATTGCGACATACACTTGGATGATTTACTTGGTCAACTACATGTATCATATGTCTTCTTGAAGATAGACTTGAGAAGTGGACACCATCAAATTTGAGTGCATTATGGAGATAAGTGGAAGACCACTTTCAATATTATTAACTATGAAAATGAGTAATGCAGTTTTCTTTATATTGAGCATGTATGCTTTCCCATTGTGTGTTCTTGTGGACGACTAACAAAAAGAGAGAAAAGAGAAAAGCAAGAAAATTTGTCCAAATAGTTTGATGCTTTTTCTCAATGAGAAATTGGCACGTGAACATTGATATATGTTCAATTTAATCCCTATAAATCCTTGAAAATAAATTAATAGAAAAACAACATTGAACATTTTTATATGAATCAATTACTAAATTGAATATGTGCAAAAAATATAGAGATCACATTGAACAAATTGAAAGTTCAAAGAATCATCGCTCGCAACGGTGTAGCTGGCTTGGGCTCTCTCCCCCTCATGAAGGGGAGAAGTTCGAATCCCAAAGGCGTCGTTAGGGATTCTTACCTAGAGTATTGTGGTAATAGGTCCTGCAATCGCTCCCTCAGGATTTGCTTGCCGACTGTCTACTTACGGGATTTCTTAGGTCACAAAAAAAAAAAAAAGTTCAAGAATGACATTGCACATAAGTCAAAGTTCAAGGATCATTTATGTCATTATGCCTTTAAGATATCTAGATATATGAGAGGATCATTTTATTATCTGAATTGGGGCACCTTCCTAATGCATCAGTTTTCAAATTGGTCAAAACTGATCGACTTGTTAGGCGATCACTATCGGAGACTAATGTTTACCCCTTGCTCATGGTGGGAGAAACAATATGACGAAAGAGGCATCAAAAGAACACTTAAAAAAAATTCGATAGATTATAAAATGTAGACGTGCATTCCAATTTCCATATCCTCCCATATGCTGAATACCATGAGTCTTTCGTCAAGTAATGGAATAAATTCTATCATTACTAATAGCTAAATTAACTGCAATAAGATCTCAACCGTTCAAACATTTATTCCAAGACTTCCAACCGCGGTGGATACATCCATTCCAAGCCAACTCCGACTGGTAGTGCGTCGGATTATTCTGGTGAGGGTCGCGCGGTTGTGGGGAGGAATGGCCGAGCTGGGTGTGATGGTCGCGTGCGAATGTCTTCTCCCCCCGCCCTGCCAGAACAAATCCTCTTTATCCTCTGATTTTCTCCCTCTCTCACGCCACGCCCATGTCTTCTTATCTTCTTATCCCTCGACTTTGGCCATGTCCTGTGGGTGGCCCATGCTTGTTTCCTTCTTTCTATTTTCTTTTCTTTTCTTCTTGTATTATTCACCTCGCCGACTGGTTTCATTTCTTCTTTGCTCTTCATTGACCCAACAGAGTTTAGCAGGCAAACACCGAATGGCTTTGCCGAGGAATCAAAGCTGCAAAAACTTTCAGCATTGCATATAGGAGTGAGAATCCACATTAGACCAATTGCTCATATGATCGTAAGTAGGAAGTCTATTAAGGATCACTAACAATGTCTATGCCAATCCATTTCAAAGCTCCTGCTTCTGACATTCTTCCAAGTATCAGCAGTAAGATAAAGAGCCCTTTTAAGGAAAAGCCAGACAATATTATCACCAATGGCAGCATTTATCTTGAAAAATTCCACTGAAATGACAGAAGGCTACATCCATTCAAATTCACAGAATACAGCTTCCTCTGTAGCATAACGATCAAAACCTAAATGCAAACAACTTTTTTGAATAAAGACTCAAAGGACCTCCATGTAAGGGCGACCATGATAACGATTTGAAATACAATCGTCCAAATTAGTGGGCACTATATTAAACTGATTGGCCAGATTTTTAGTATTTCAGAAACCACTTAAGTTAATGGACAGTTTCAGCTCTGCAAAGCTTCTGTTGAACCTAAATTAGGGCAATGTGAGACAACAAAATGCGAACATCCTTTACCGTTCCAAGGATGCATTGTCAGCCTTTGGTCCACGAAACATCGAGCTCCTGGTCCACTGATGTTTTTGTTTCTCTAGAAGTGCCTTTAGAAACTCTCTAAAATATTTCAGCATTTACATCACCACCACCGGAAAAATAACCATATATGGCTAGTGAATGAAATGAAATTAATCTAGCAACTAACATCAGCAAACTATTCCTAATAATACCCCAAAGCTTACGGATCTTTTTTCCTTTTGAACTCTCTCAAACCAACAGATAGGCATCTAACATTGTCCCAACCACGAAAGCTTTGATCTATTTAGTATAGTGAATTCAACTTCGGTTGCTTGCTTTTGTGGGATACAGTATGATTTTTTTTCCCTAATATTATGTGCTATTCATATAAATAAAGATAGGATAATTGTCCAGAATTCTTAAACCTATTGTACAATGACCAATTCAATCATAAACCTTTTAACTATGCCAATTTAACCCTAAGCCTATTATACGATAGCTAATTTAGTCCTTAATTTTTAATTGTACTAATTTAGTCTCAACTCTTTTAATGATTTGCTAATATAGTCATACCGGTAATTATGGCCGAAAATCGCTAAAGGCAAATCATCAGAAGGTTTAGAATTAGAGTAGCATATCATCGAAAGGTTTAGGACTAAATTAGCTGTCATATAAAAGATTTAGGGGTTTTTGGACAATTTTCTTGAATAAAGACAAAACATCAAATGGTATATAGAATAAATGAAAGTTTCCTCCAGAATGTTATGGAAACGCTTCCGGTTTTTTTCTTTTCAGCAAGTAAATGCACTAATAAGAGCTTGTGCATAATATTAGGGATTATCTCGCAGTGCAGTCGATTACATCATAAGACATTCTCGTTCATATCTATCATTTGACTATTTGCTTGACTCAGGTTTAGGCAAATGACAGATGGCATTACTAACTCTACAGATATTACCACAACGCTACGAGAAGAGTCTTTCTTGCATTTAGCATTTCTCAACCGATACAATGACCTTAATCAGCCAATGCAGGCAACTTTGTGAGATAAAAACTATGGAACACAAAGGTTGGATAAATTTTGTCCCAAGTCAATAGCGTACGCATACCAAGAGATGCCCCTCTCAACATGTTCCTTTTGCACCGTAAATCCACCATTAAGCGTACCTTAGAAATTGAAGTCATGAACTGCATGGTCAGCATAAAGCAAACCAAAACCTTGCATCAAAAGGACCTCCATATATGCCCCTTCATTTAGCATTTCTCCACCTATACGATTACCTTTCCCATGCTATCGAGTGCCTATATACAACAGTTTTTAATCAGTAGATCCAGCATGAATCAATCAAACACGAAGAATCTATATTATTCTACATAGGATGAAGAATCGTACCCAAAGAATAATGATGAATGATGCGCTTAGAAGGCCTTTTGATCTACTTTCATTACTGGCATGATCAGCAGAAAAATTCCCCAAAGCATCACATTAACTTCCATGAATATCTCCCCCAAATTCCTTGAATTCAAGTAAGAAAATAAAAACGCCGTCAACCCTGAAATACATATGAAAATGTAATAAATCTTAAAAGAAATTATGAACTAGAAATACAAATGAAAATGGTGCGATAGATCTCAAAAGAGAAGATAGTTCACCTACTTTATGAAATTTTGTTAGGAAATGTGGATCATCTCGACTATTCTGACTCATCCTAGTCATCTTCTCTCCATTTTTTGCAAAACCTCGATGACGCATTCATGATGAGATGTGCCAATCGATTTTTGGTAGCATGCATATCTTTAGCATTTAATATCTTTAGACCCTCAGATATTGGAAAGTCCAACCTTTGAATTGAAGGGCAACCAGAGATACCTATCTCTTTCGAGAGCTCCAACTTATTGAGACCTTGAATTTCGACTAAGCTTTCACAGTTTTCAACATATAAGTTCTTCATACATGCTGATTTTGAAAGGTCTAGCCTCTCAATT
Organism: Eucalyptus pumila; assembly: GCA_016097595.1. Lineage (NCBI taxonomy): Eukaryota > Viridiplantae > Streptophyta > Magnoliopsida > Myrtales > Myrtaceae > Eucalyptus > Eucalyptus pumila. The sequence goes on from CM027853.1 coordinate 31,169,852, forward strand.
GAAATGCACTCGCGGATTTTCAGCCTTTCCAAGAACTCCAAGCTATCAAGACCTTGAATTTCCAATAATTTTTTGCAATTTTCAACAGTTAATTCCTTTACATTCCCCAATTTTGGAAGGTCTAGCCTTTCAACTGAAGTGCAATTGTTTATTTTCAAGGTTTCCAAATATTTCAATTTTTCAAGACCTCGAATTTCAAGTAAATTATAGCAAATATTGGCAGATAAATTCCTCAGATGACTTAATTGGGAAACATCCAATACTTGCATAAACACACATTTTGAGATCCTCAATTGTTCCAAATTGAGGGGAATGCTTATAGATTTTGGTAATTCTGATTCTTCAACATCTGTTTGGGGGGAGCATTCTAAAAACTCTATTACTATCGATGGAAGCTCTGAGATGCACTCAAGAATATTGCAGTCCCAAAGTTGTAGTTCCTTGAGATGGGTGAGGTAGGCAAGTGAAGGCAATCTAAGACTTTGACAGGTGACGCTTAAACGCGTTAAGCTGGAAGGAAGATCTGGTAGCGATTGGAGCTTCTTACAACGATGAAGCTCCAGCCTTTGTAGGGAAGAAAGATTACTGATGCTTTTTGGTACTTCAAAAATATCGGAGCATGCAACATCTAACTCTCGGAGCTTTGTCAGCCTTCCAATACCATTGGGTAATTCTTTTAACTTAGTCCAACCCATATACAGAATTTCTAGATTCCGCAAAGCCCCTACACTTTCCGGTAATTCTTTCAGCTGAGTGTCATTAATCTTCAGAATTTCTAGATTTTGTAAGGCCCCTACACTTTCCGGTAATTCTTTTAGCTGAGTGTCATTAATCTCCAAAATTTCTAGATTTTGTAAGGCCCCTATACCTTCTGGTAATTCTTTTATCTTAGTTTCGCTAATCTCTAGAATTTTTAGATTCTGCAAAGCCCCTATACTATCTGGCAATTCTTTTATACCACAGCTCCTCATATCTAGAATTTCTAGATTCCGTAGAGTCCCAATACTATCTGGTATTATAGAAATTTTGCGACAATATGGTAGGAGGAGTTGCTTTAATGCTTCTAATTTACCCACTTCTACTGGTAGCTCCTTGAGCATTCTACAAAACCCCAAGTCCAAGCATACTAAACTCTTCATGTCTCCAATTGAAGAGTCAATTTGTTCCACCTCTTCACAATTTTGGAGGATCAGAACCTCTAAATTTGTAAAAGCTGAGAGGAAGAAAGTTCCTTTTAAAGACCGGCATTCAGTAAGGTTGAGAAATTTTAGCTTCTTTGCCATCTGACAAAAAAAAAAAATTGTCGAGGAGTTAGCATAGATTAATTATGATTAATAAAAGAAACCAAAAAAAAAAAAAGGGCTTGTTTTTACATCTTACCATGATGGAACTCCACCCTCGCCATTCATCTAGAATCTTGCCTCTTGACAAGTCGAGTATAAGGGTGCGTTTGGGAAGACTTTTGGAGAAAATCTTTAGGAAAATGCAAAGACCTTTGAGTTAAAGGTGTTTTCCAAAATGCAAACTGTGTTTGGTAAATTGTAATTTGAAAGCCCTTTGTGAAGTACCTTTGAACAAAATGGTGTTTGGGGGACAAAGGACTTTTATGATAAAAAAAATTACCAAAAGAAAAATAAACAAATTTGACTAGTGTGGGTCATAAATACAGACATTATGTACTTAAAATTTTAGTTAAATTCACATCAAAATAATTTATAACTTATAACCTAAAATAAAATCTAAGTTTAGACTCTTTTTTAATGAAATTTCAGTAAAAATCAAAGTCTTCTTGTGGTCATTTTCCCGGTGCCTCACGATGCGCAGCTCCTTCTTCAACCTAGACCCTCGCCGGCGATCCCCAACCTCACCGCCCCCATGCCGCCGCCGCCGTCGCCGCCGCCGGCCTTCGAGCTCCCAGTGGCACACGGTCGCCGCCGCCTACGTCAAGCTCCTCCTGGTCCCCTCCTACCGGAGCACCGACTTCGAGGTCCACCGCCACCGGCTCGCCCGACCCACTCCCTCCCCGTCGCCCGCCGGTACTCCGACGAGATAGCCCCCGGACCCTCGACGACCCTCCCTTCTTCGCCTTCCTCGAGCTCCTCCTCTCCTTCCCCGCCCGCGCCGTCGACCCCCCGTCATCGTCCACCTCCACCACGGCCTCGGCTACGGCGTCGCCTCGACCTCCGGCGGTAGCGCGACCCGGTTGGCCGTCGGCGAGGCTACACAACCCTCGCCCGAGGTCGGGGGACCTCAGCGAGGGTCGCGCCTGGGTCGCGCAACCTCGGCGAGGGTCGCGCGACCCCGATCGGCCGTCGCCGACTCGGATCCGAGCCGTGAGGACCCGGATCTAGGCCTTTGCGACTCGCCGGGCGACCCTCGCCATGGTCGTTGAGTCACCGCGACTCGCGGAGGTCACCCGAGTCTCCGACGACGATCGCCTAGGTTGTCGCGATCACGCCGGCGTCCCTCTAGCCGTCACCGACCCCTCGCGATCGGGAAGAACAAGTGGGGAAGATGAACGGTGTCCTCACAAGGGCAAAAGACGGCAAAACAAAAATTTCGTAAGGATAATTTTGGAAAAAAAAAAATATAAACGGTGCCCGCGTGGGCATGTCGAAAAAGCCGAAAGCCCAAGGCGGGGAGGACTGCCTTGGGCTTTCAGCCTTCACAAGGCTGGCATTTGGAGAATGGGTGTTCAAAATTTTTTGCCAAACACCCTTTACTTGGCTCAAGGGGCTTTGGACTCTCAAGGGGCTTTGGGAAGTGGTTCCCAAACGCACCCTAAGTAGGTCCTCTAGATTAAAATTGTTTGCTTCAAAAGTCGAGGGACAATTCCACCATTGAAGCCATTTCAACTCCTCGGTAGAGTTCTGAAAATCTCCACTAAAATGTGCCCCACTCACGTGAAGGAACCTTAGACTCGTTAAATTCTTAAATTGTTCACTTGTGTGGATATCACCATCTTGGTCATCTATTTTGCCAGAGCATTCTGAGCTGCTTTTGCTAAGATAAATGGCCTTAATCTTTTCAGTTCCCTGTAAAAAAATCAATGTTCATCTGTACTATTTATAACAAATTAAGTAATCTAATAACATTTGTTCACATTGCTACGAACATGCACGGTTGTTTTAAAAAGACTAGCAAAGCCAAGTTACGACTTTCTATTTTGGCCAATAAACAGGATTTATAAAGGCCAACAAACTGAAGGATGTCAACTTCGATTTCATATTTAAAATTTTCATGTAGGAGGATGTAACTGCGATTTCATCTCAAAAAACTTCAAAGAGCAGTTTTTTTTTTTTTCTTAATCCAAACTGATAAGAAAACTGATAAGAAGAGCGGTTATCCATTATATGTATATGTATATAAAAGAAAACTGATAAGAAGAGGTTTGATTGTGGTGTACACAACAGAAGTGAAAATTTATGCACAAAGGATTGTGCGAAAAAAAAAATTTGTCTTAGTTAAATTTTGTCTAAGTTCCACTTAACAATATATCCATAAATTTGTTAGAAAAGGTAGAAAAGAATTAGGTTTCTTGAAAATTTCTCTTTTTGACAAATTTATTAAAGTAAAATCTAACAATGAAAAACATAGTGCCTCTAATTTATATGGGATAACTACAATACAAAAACATAAACTGGTGAAATTCGTAATTATAGGGATTAGATTTTACGAATAAATAGAGAAACTATAGAAAAAAAAAGGAAAGTAAATAAATTTGGGGTCACCATCTTAAATTGCAATCTAATAACTGAGCGCAATTTTTTGATGAACATTGGACAGATTTGGTGAAAATAGCACCGTCCTAACAAAAAAATCCATGTTTCAAAGCGTATAAATTTTCACCTTCAATAATCAATCAATACTCAATAGAGCTTGGGTGTACTCACGGCCAAATACGAAAAACAAGCCCAGTTTTTTGTACTTGGAACAAAACTAACACAATTTTTCAAACATGTATTAAAAAAAAAAAAAAAAAAAAAAAGCCTACCTTTTTACATATAGAATAAAAATAACACCAAAAAACCCAACCTTTGAAAAAAAATTGACACCTGTTACACATTCCGTCCATTATCATTGTTAAAAAGCCATAGACACCCATTATGGCTCAATAACAGTGAGCCGGATCAACCAACACAAAAAAAAACGATGTCATTTTTTAGTTATAATCTTGATCAAGAAACTTAGAATATAATCTTTGTTATCAATTTCTAGCATTTTATAAGGAAAAAAATTGCTGTGGTCATGATCAACGTGGTCCATCATGCATGCCAACCAATGGGTAGTGTAAGATGACATGTGGCAATTGAAGGTGAGAATAGAGTTGTAACTAGTGTGAGTTTTATATCACAAGTGAATAATTGAGCTTTTGCCTTGCGAGTTTGAAATGTTGTATTATTTTTATCCGACATGCAAAAGGTTGGGCTTCTCTTTAGGATTTTTAAAGGTTGTGTTATTTTTGTCTTGGGAGCAAAAGGTTGTGCTTTTTTTTTTTTTTTGGGGGGGGGGGGGGGGGGCTGCATAATATCCACGGACTGAGTAATGAATGTGTTTCAATTATGCCATAAATGTCTTCATTTTTTGTTTATTTTGTTGTCATCCCAGTTCTCCTGTCCGTGCTTCGCACTTTGGATGGGTTTTTTTTTATTGTACTTTTAGATATAATATATATATGTAAATAAATTTAGATAATTTGACTTAATGTCTTTTTTTGTTCTATCGAATCACTTTGATTTCGACGCATGATAGTACAATGAGTAGGAAATGAATCCAGCAAAAATACGGAAACATTCAAATCAAATAACTTACCTTGTTTAATTGTAAAAGTTAGTTAACAAATTTACTTTGATATAAAATACATTCATTTTTCTTTTGGTTAGTTTAGTTTTATTCTATGATATAATTTGTAAGACATAATAACTAGGCATTGGCTCTGAATTTTTAAATATATTAATTGTCTCTTGACATTATAAATAGGTTGCACATTGAAGATACAAATAAGTGCTAGTCTTTTGAGCTACAATTTCAGTCAAACAAAATGATGGATTAAAAGTAATAGAGTCAAAAGTATTATTAATTTCACAAATATAATACAATCACAGAGTTGATTTTATGAGATATGTGGGCATGGTTAGTTTTATCATATTAAGTCTTAACACCATGAGATTATAATTCTATGATTCCTATATCCTAAGTAGTCATGGTTCACAGTACCAGAGTGATGTTATTTATTGCATGTATCAAGCACGTAGTTGAATCAATTATACAAATTCACGATCTTGTCAATGTAGAATACCTCCATCACTCATCTGATAAATTTGAAAGTACATCATTCTTGGAAAAAACTTCGTAAGGTAGACTTTGTTTAAAAATTTTTTTAGATAAGCTGCAATACTTTTTAAGGGAGAGCAATCTCCTTCTCTATAATCACGTCAAAGAAACGTCAAAAGGACAATAATATTATTAGGTTCTTTGTTCACCAGAGTAAGCACTAAGTAAGGACCAAAATCACCTCATATGACTTAGGGATAAAAAGAAGAGAACCGGTTACCTTCTTTCGCTTAAGAACTTTCTGGACTTCCCGAGATTCCCATAACCTACTACGGTAATGAGGTTCCTCTTGGTTTTCCTCACGAACGATTTCCCTACCAAGATCTCTTAATTGGTCATGCATTTTGAGCACATGATCATCTCCAACTTTTATTAATGACATAAATCTCAATACTTCAATTCCCTCCTCCGGGAAAAAGCCACAAGCATCCCACATGTATGATGCAATTCTTCCATTGGTGCCAATGAAAAAGCAAGCTATATCCAAAAATATTTGCTTCTGTCCATGCTCCAATGCTTCATAACTTATCCTCAACTTTTCTCGCACTTTCTTAAAAGGGACTTTTTGTAACTTGTTTATCGTACCATGCCATAGTGTTGGCTTTTTTCCACATAGGAATGAACCTAAAACCTCAAGAGATAAGGGAAGCCCTCCAGTAGTGGATACAACCTTGTGAGTGTCTTCCTCAAATTCACTTGGAGGAGAGTCCCTTCGAAATGCGTGTCTACAAAATAGAATCAAAGAGTGATTCGTATCCAATTCTTTATGTTCATAGCTATGGTCCACCCCAGCATTGTCAAGAATAGTCTTGTTTCTAGTCGTAATGATGATCCTACTCCCTGAAGAAAACCAATTATGATTTCCAGCCAAAGCCTTCAACTGATCATCATCATCCACATCATCAAGAAGAATGAAGGACTCTCTTACCTTCAAACTTGGATGAGATGAGCTTGATCCCTTCATCTTTATTATGAACTAGATTTTTTTGCTTCAATATATCAAAGATTAACTTATTTTGCAAATACTCAAGACCATTACGCTCACATGATTCCCTAATATCTGCAATGAAAATGTGATATTGAAATTGATCAAAGAGCTTGTTGTATATAGCTTTAGCAAGAGTTGTCTTACCAATGCCTCCCATTCCATGGATTCCAACAAATAGGGTAGCAATAAACTTCTTATCTACAAATTCCATAACCTTCTCCTCATGATTATCGATTCCGACCAAATTTTCAGGAATAACCAACTCAAATTCTTTCTTTAACTCACTCAACACTTTTTGGACAACCTTTTTCACTAATTCTCCTTCGTACCTGTCAAATCCAACAAGAGTTCAAATATGTTGCAATAATAATTTTATATCATTTATCTAATGAGACAATAATAAATAAATTTGGGCAAAAATAGAAAAAGAATTGTTTTGTCACACCTCAATATAATCTTATATGCAAAGACTAAAGTTTGAAATGACGGTGGTTTCTTTAGACGGCGTACCTCATTCCACTACTTTAACATAATTTGCTGAGCCCAAAGAAACTTGAGAAGATCCTTAATGAATCTCGAACATTGTATTTATTATGGATGTGAATCAAATTTTAAACTCGTCGTTTGCTAATGATTTTTAGAAGTGACCTTTGTTAAAGATATTAGGATGACCTAGACATGACTTTGAGAACCCTTTTGAGTATTTGAATAAGCAAAAATCTAATCAGCCAGCCTGATATGAGAGTTCAGCCATCAATCAATAAACAAGTCATAATTTTTGACACCAGAGGAATTCGACTCGTGTAATACCAATCCGGAAAGTCATTTAGAGTGCTACATTGAGAACTACCTAAATACAATTGAGGGGTTTTCTCCTTATTTGTGCAATTCTACACAATTGCAAATTTCTAATCATGTTGTGAATTTACCATCATTCTAGTTTCGTGTTCTTATTTGTTTCCATTGGATCAAGGGATGATAACAGGCTGTACTTTGTTTTCCATCTGAGTACCTATGTTCTATGATTTTCATTCATCTAATATTGACTGGGAAGTGGAAGAATACTTTTTCCCTAAAATAAAACAATATTTAATTTAATGCAGGTGTTTGAGATAGACATGTTGTGTTGAAGATAGGAAAATGCATTGAGAAATACTCAAAAAACATTAATGATTTAATAATGTAACTTAAGAAGATTTTTTTTCTTTTTTTGATCGGTATGTAACTTAAGTAGATAAAGAGTTATGGCTTTGATAATTAACATGCACAGGTATATGATGTTATGAAATTTAAATAGGAACCACCAATAAGTTGTGCAATTAATCTAAAATAATTGTCATTAGAAAATTCTGAGATGAAGAGTAATAGAGCCTATACCATAAACCAAAAAAAAAAAGGCACTGTTACAAAATCTTTGGATATAAAAATAAAAAATTATTTAAAAATCTTATTTAATTTAAGTGAATTGGATCATAACAGTGAAATCTATAATTAGATTGATCAAAAACTACCAAAAGAATAACTGATAGAACTCATGCATCACAAGACGTTACTACTAGCAAGGTCTTACTGCCTTTTCTATTAAAGAAAAAAAGGAAAAAGGAAGCAGGTTGGAATTAGAACAAAAATTAAATGCCAAACAAATTAAAAGAAAGTAGAGAATGTTTTGGTGAAAAATGAGGTACCCTTTGGCTTTCCATCCTTTTAAGTCACTGACTTCTTTGAGTGCTTGCTTCCATTTCTCCATAATCTTTGGGTTAAAACGCTTCTCACGTGTACGAAATGAGTCCCCAAAACTCTTGATTTGATGTCGCACGTGAGCTGGTTTCACTTTGTAAAATATAGGCAACACTAGATGCCTTGTGTTATTATTCTTACACTCCATTATTTGAACCAATTCATCAAGGCACCATTTGCTTGAACCATAATTCACAGAGATAATAGGGATCAGGATCTTACTATTCTTGATGGCTGCAAAAAGATCCGGACCGATCTGCTCACCTTCGCGGAGTTCATCATCATCTCTAAAAGCACGAATCCCGGCATCAACGAGTCCGTGGTAGAGGTGATCAGTAAAGCTTTCTCGAGTATCTGGACCTCTAAAACTCAAGAATACATCATACCGATTTTCAGTCGGCACAGTCGACGAACTAGATGCACTGGAAATAGTTTCTGTCAGCGCGGTTGGGGAACCAGATCCGCCAGTGTCGCTACCTTCTCCATCTCTACGCACACTTATCTTCTTTTTGAGGAAATTGAAGACGAGACCCAAGAGAAGGATCGGCGCCACGAGCACGGTGAAAGAGTGCTCAAAAATGGGAAGATACATGTCTTGTTTGCTCAGACACTGGCCTCAATTTTTCCTCTCTGACCGTGAAGAAAACCAAAAGGCCTCCGAGGAAATACGGAATGCCATCTTGTTGCCCCCGGTGTAGGTAGGTATGTCGGAGCGTGTCACACTCGGACACGCGGTCAACACAAGTGGTCAACTTTTTTTCGACTCGTCTCGACACGCGTGTCGGATGGAAGCAAGGGCGAGGGAGGAGAGACGAGGCCGCGAGCGACGGCGAGAAACCGCCAGAGAAAAAGTAGAGACTGAGGCGAGGGCGGCTACAGTGATGCTGCGGGATCGGCGCGAGGCTGCAACTGCAAGTGAGGAAGGGCCGAAGGCGAAGCGGAGGAGGAGGAGAAGGATCGAGAGGAAGAGGAGAGGAAGGGGTTGCGAGGTCGTGTGGCGAGGGGTAAAAAGTGGGCGGTAGCTAGGGTTTTGGAAACTCAAAAAAATAGAATAGAGAAAAGAGGGACTCGATGGGGTGAAGTGAAACCTGTCAAATTTGGTTGCCGGGGGGGGGGGGGAGTGAAAAATTTGGGGTGGGGGAGTCTAACTTGGGGAAGGTAGGGAAAAAAATTGAAATAAATTTAGGAGGGGTAGGGGGAATTGTCTGACGTGGGGGAGGGAGGGAAAAAAATTGAAATAAATTTGGAAGTGGGGAAAAATAGACGAGGGAAAGAAGGGAGTGGGGGTTGGCGGTGGACCATTCGAGGAAACTTTTTTTTTTTAATCGGAAAAAAATAAATGAGATTAAAAAATAATTTTAAAAAATAAAATTACTGAATTTTAAATAATAATAAAATTTGATCATTGTAAAAAATCATAAATTTATTTAAATAAATTTATTCTAATTATTTGTTAGGCTCCGTTTGATTTGACTCTTTGTATTTCTCCAAATATCTTTAAGTGAATGGGTATTATGGGAATGCAAGTATATTTGGAAGTGTATATTTTGTGAAGTAATTTTAAGATGAAAAGAAAAATTAAAAAAATAAAAGAAAAAAGAGGAGGAGATGCAGCTGGGTGATCATGGGGGAACGGTTGGTGGTGGTGGCGCTAGTGGTGGTGGGGAGGTGGTGGCGACTGTGGTGGCGAGGAGGCGGCTCGCCTGAGGTTAGCGACCTCAAGCGACACCCTGGGTTGCACAACCTAGTCGCCTAAGGCAGCGCAACCCAGGCGACACCACCTAAGGACCTCAAGCGTGACCCAGGGCGTCGCCTAGGTTGCTCGACCTCAAGCAACGCCACCTAAGGTTGAGCAACCCAAGGATGCCGCCTGAGGTCGCCCAACCTTAGGGCACCTTGCCTGTGGCCGCGCAACCTTAGGCAAGGCTTCCCGGCGATTAGATCTGGCCGCTCACAACTGAGCGCCGCCCACTGCAAAGAAGAAGACAAATGGTGAAGAAAAAGGCGAACGACGGAGGAGATGATGAATAGTGACTCGATGAACAATGAAAATTATATCTCCGAAATGCCCAATGCTTAAAGCAACTCTATCCCAACATTAGGCTTTCAACATTGGAAATGCTGGCATTGAGCAAATAGGCATTCAAAAACACATGCCAAATATGAAATATTTTCTCCAAGGGGTTTTGGAGCCCTAAAGCCTCTTGAGAAAGCTCAACTAAACGGGGTTTTAGTCATCAGCTTTATCAATAATTTTTATTAAAGTTAAAAACATATTTTCAAACATGAATATGTATTAATTATGAATGTCTTTCGAATTTCCAATGAATTGATTTATTGATATTACTAGTGTAAATTTATTGTATGCTTTTTTTCAATTAATTAATTATTTATGAATTTAAATCAAATTAATTAAAAATAAAAATATTCATTTAATATACAACGTGATTTAATGTGTCAAAATTCTATATTTTTAAGAAATGTCTTATCAAAATATCGTGTCGTGTTGTGTTGTGTGTTAGTGTTACTTAGGTATGACAATTCAATGAATGATGCGTGGGAGCAGATAATGCATTGACCGGGAACACTAACCACGCGCTTGGGAGTCGTTGCTTTTCGTACGGTTGAAATTTTTTAATGCACGCGAGAAAATATCTATGAGGAAATTTCGATTCAGAAGCAAGATACAGAACCAAAAATAAAAGATAAAGTGCTGTCACGGTGCTTGTCAGACAAGTGCGCAAAACGATAAAATAAATTCCAGTGTCGACAACATTTAGAGTTGGACAGAGGACCCCCTCCAGTGCTTTAGCGTGCCTTCGTGTTGTCGGCAAGGTTTTACTATCTTCACTTTGATTCTGATTACAACTCATCACCTCTTTCAAAAGAAGGGGCTAGTCTGTGCAGTGTATAGGCTGACAAAACTTAGTCACTACTCTTTGGGTAAAATGCTGAGTTTAATGGCGCATTTGATAACGATTTTGATTTGAAAAATAATTTTTGATCAAAAATGATTTTTTCGAATTCTATTATTGAAAACAATTTATAAGCAAAAAAACACATTTGATAACTTCCCATTCTATTTCTAGATAAAAATATGGTTCGTAGGATTTTTAGATTTTTTTATTTCTTTTAAATTTTTAATTATTTTATTATATTTTCTTATTTTTTTCCTTTTTTTTTTTTTTTTTTTTTTTTGGTCGGTTGCCAGCCACCGCCGTGGCCGACGACCGATTGGGTGAGGTCCAGCGAGCTCGCTGGGGGCCAACCAGCCACCGTGAGCCTTGCCCTCGCCCTAGCCTAGCACTGGCTAAAGAGGCCCAACCTCACCGTGGCTGCGCGAGGCTCGGCCTCACTTTGGCTAGTCGAGCTCAACCTCACCAAATTTGAGCAAGGACGAGCCTTACCATGGCTTGGCATCTCTGGGGGTTGGCAACGCTCCTTCGAAGTCGCTAGCACCGGCCAAAAGGAAGAAGAATAAGAAGAAAAGAAAAAGAAGAAGAAAAATAGAGAAAAAATTGATTCTGAAAGTTGTTCCCGGAAATAAGAAACTAAACAAACAAAAAAAGATTTTTTGTTCTTGAGAATAAAAATTTTACCAAACAGGTTTATATTATTTTTTCTTTTCCCGAAACAAAAGAACAGAAATAGTTTTTCGTGGGAACAGAAACAGATTTTACCAAACAAAGCCTAGGTCTTCTCCAAACCATGGCCACTCATGCCCACAAAGACTTTGGGTAAAGCAGGAGTATAACAAGTAAAATTGCTGGTGTATTATGAAAATTGATAAATTGTGGCTTGGGTCATGAACAAAGAATATGTGGCGGGAATTACTACAACAGAAAATAAAGCGATGAAAAGAAAACGGTGTCCTTGAATTTGGAGTAGAATTAAAAGTTTTTTTTTTTTTTAATGGAGGCGAGAGAAGAGTGTTACTTCACTATTGTCTTGGATGCAATCTAATTACCAAAAACTTACATTTTTAGTTTAATTTATATGATAAAAAATGGAGGAAAGAACATAGTTTATATTATGAAATTGAGTGAATGAAAGTACTACTCCTCGAAGTTTTCTTGGTGAATAAAATTACTATTTCTTTGTTAATAAAAGTTGATAACTATATTTTGCCAACCCGTTTAATCATTCATTAATTTTATAAAGGAATTAGGGATTAAATTTTAACCCCTAAACAAAAAATTATTTCCACCAAATTGCATGGCATGTAGGCATTAGGAGCTTTTGCATTATTAGTATTAAAATTCACATAAAAAAATTATTTTATATTTTTAAAAAGAAAAAGAAAAACGACAATTGGGCCGGCTCGGCCTCTTTTCCTTTTTTCTTTTCCGTCTCGATGGGCCAGCCCAAGTTTTTCTTTTCTTACCCCCCAAGCCCAGCCTCTTCCTCCCTCTCCCTCACGCGTTCTGCAAGAGACAAGCTCGGCCGCAGAGAAAGGAGGCTGGGTTCGGAGAGGAAGAGAGGGAGGTCCCAGAGAAAGGTTGAGCGAACGATTGAGAGTGGGGGCGGAGCGAGAAGTCGAGAGTCGAGATAGTCGAGAGCAAGAGAGAAGCTCGGCCGCGCTGGAGACCCCCCCGCTTCCCGGCGTCCGTGCTTCCGGTAAGTCTGTTTTTCCCCTTCGACCCGAGGATCCCGTCTCGACGACACCTAGGCGGCCAGTCACGGCTCAATCCGTACCAGGCTCGCCTGCTGTCCGCCGTCGCCGAGCAGGGTAGGGCTCCATCACCCGAGCGCATAGGCGCCCTCCGTGTCGCTCTGTCTTCGGGCCGCCGGACCAGGGGCTCGCGGTTCTTCGGTTCGTTCGAGTTCCAACCCTGGCGGTGCTGCGTTTTGTTGCCTCTGGACCCTGCTGGGTTGTCTATTTCTATCTCGATCGCCGTGTGATGTCCAGGTCGAGTTTCGTTTGCCCTCCAGTCGACGCCCGCCGGGTGCTCGATGAAATGTCTCTTCGATACCCATGAAAGTTATGTCCGTCTTGCTGAAACCGTAGATCCCTTTGTTCACATTTTGTCGGTTTTCATAGATCATTGTCGCGACTCCACGCTTCTATTCTTCGTTACGGTTACTTTCGCGTGCGTGGTGTGTTATGCGTTCATCGTTCAGGTGATGGATCGTGGCCAACCATGACTTTCGTAGAGGGTGAGGGTGGATGGTGGTGGACCAATGAGAAGGTTCAGTTCTGTCTTCAGTAAGAAGGATGGAGGTTTAGTCTTTAATCTTGCGGGCTTTTGCTTAGGATGAATGAATATGTGGATCTGTTGGACTCTTGGCGTGACGTGGATGCAGACGTTCGTGAGAAGCGAGGAGAGAGAAGGAATAGAAAATAACTATAAAAAAAAAAAAAGGGTAATAAAGGGTGTGAACGATAAGAAATTGACCATGTTTGGAAGAGGGCTTAAATCTTATTCAATTATATTTTGAAATAAAAATATGAAAATAGAAAAATATAAAATAACTTTAAAAAGGGTAATAAAAGAAAGAGAAAGAGACGAAAAGGGGGAAAATTAGATCAAAAAAAAAAGGGAAGCGTGCATGAGTTGTGTGGATTCGGGCTCAGCGTGGGTTCAATGAGGTTGGGCTTGACGTGTTTGTTGAGAATCGGGCCGTTCGTTTTTATTTAATTTTCTTAGGATTTCGGGCTTTGACTTGGATGGGCTTGGACTGAATTGTGAGCTATTTTCATATTGGGTTTGATGGTTCTAACTGAAGTGGGCATAGACTTGGGTTTGTTGTGGCATAATTGGGCTTGATTCAGGTGAGTCCATTCCATTGTTTAGGCTTTTGTGTCCATGAACCCAACTCGTGGACCAGACTACAGCCCATATTCAGACATGGCCCTAGGGCCAGCCCGGTGTCCCTATTTTCGGATAAATTTTAAAATGTATATTAAAAAATTTAGAATAATTGAAAATTCTGATTTTTATTTAATTTTTTCTGAAAATCAGAAAAATCTTAAAATTTGGTTGTTAAGTAGTTTTCTCTTTAAAATGTGTGAAAATCATTGATAAGAAAATTGTGCTCAAAATCGAACAAACCCTTTCGATTTTACTATAGGATTCCATTTGTCCTTAGGGATGAACGCTCTCGATTGCGCGCATTCAATATAATGGTTGTTGAGTAGTTTATATTCAATGTCAATACCACGTGTTCATCTTTGGAGCTTACTTAACAATTTTCCATTTATATTCACACGGAAACACGGAATTTGTCAGAAATGTTTTTGACGCTCCATTTTACTTGCATAACATAAGCTTATGATGACAACCATGAAGTTTAATTACCATACTAAGCTATAAAGAATAGCCACAACACGGCTTAATGAAAGGGAAGAACATGAGACACCATTTATAGAGCATAAAAAACCATCGTCTTGCTTAGCAGCATGCGAATTATCACATTGATTGCGTTGTAACCTATTCAGCATGCTCGAAACGGTGATCAATCCGGGATGCAAGATCATGTCTCAATCTACGTCCAAAATATTCTTTGCGGTGTGCCTACAGCCTGGCCAGAGTATTGTATATTTAGGGTTCGTCATCAATTGCGCGGAGTAAACGAGAAAGCCAATGAGCCGGAGATTCTTGCCATTGGCCCTTATCACAGTGGAAATGACAAGTTCAAATTTATGGAGGAGCAAAAACTGCGGTATGTGAAGCAGTTGCTTTGGAGGAGAAGAGAGGGGAGCATCGACAAGTACGTGCCAGCTCTAAGAAGTATGGAACAGTGGGCGCGTGATTGCTATGCGGAATCCGTCGACCTCTCCCAAGAAAAGTTCCTAGCGATGATGCTCATTGATGGTCTTTTCATCGTCGAGTTGTTCCGTAAGAATAGTATAAAGGAACTGAGAGACGAGGACGACCCTGTTATGAAAGAAGATTGGATCCGATTCTGCCTCCCGTGCGATTTAGTGCTGCTCGAGAACCAAATCCCCTTTCTCATCTTGGAAGAACTGTATGGCCTGACTAAGGGTCCGGAAGAGCATTCCGAGCTCATCGACGTTGCCACCAGGTATTTGAATTTTGCACCAAATGACTCAAATCGCGGGATGCTTCGCGAGAGCAAACATCTTCTGCATCTAATGCACACATGTTTGATTGGCTTGCCTCGTCGGCATCGGCTAAACCTCAGAACCAAGCCGATGACAGAGAAATTCATGTCCCCAGTGGAGCTCAGGGAGTTTGGAGTCAGGTTTAGGGTGAAGAAAAGTCCCAACCTGTTAGATATCACATTCAAGGACGGGACGCTCGAGATACCTGTCTTGACTGTATAGGACCACACCGAGTCGCAGCTTCGAAACCTAATCGCGTACGAGCAGCACCGTCCAAGCGGGGACGTCAACTACATGATAGATTACGTGACGTTCATGGATTGCCTCATAGACTCTTCAAAGGACGTCGAGCTGCTCCGGGCTGCGGGGATTATCAAGAACTACATGGGCGATGACGAGGCGGTTGCGCAGATGTTTAACAAGATGGGCGACTATGTCACCCTGTCCAATTTCTAATACGATGATATCTTCCGCAGACTGAATGCGCACTGCAAAAAGAGGTGGAATCGTAGTATGGCGAAACTCAGGAGGGAACATCTGCATAGTCCTTGGGCATTGTTGTCCATTTTTGCAGCCACCATGCTGCTCCTTCTCACTGTTGCACAAACAGTTCTTACTTATCTTGCTTACAGAAAGGAGGGCAAAAAAGGGTGATCGATGTTTTGTTTGAATTTTTCCCTTGGAACAATTGCTTGTGTTCTATAGCCACTAGTATTGTCTTGGTTTTCCAATGAGGACTTTCCACGTGTTTGATGGAAGGTATTAGATTATTTCTAAATTAGACAGTATTTTTACATCAATTAGGGTCATGCCATGTTATAACAGCAATGTTGTTGTTGATTTCGCGAGATTTATTGTGCTTACACAACTATGGGATTCTATGGTTAATCCCATTTTTTTTTTTTGAACGGAAACCTTCATTTAATTTATAGAAACATTACAACCCGCTTCCCTAACATCCGAAATAAGTAGATCTAATAAAATAGGTGGGGGAAAGGCAGGCCAAGATGAAGGTAAAGACCCATGCAACTGGGCCCTGGCAGCCCAATCCGCGATAGAGTTGGCCGTACAATGAACAAACCTAATCTGAAGTCGAGAGAGAAACAAGGAAGAATAGCAGCCGCTTCATCAAACATCGACCAAAGCTCCCATGGCGTCTTCTGAGGATCTGCAACTGCTTCGACCATCGTAAGGCAGTCTAATTCCACTATCAATGGATCATTTGATTTGCCGAGTTGCCGAAGATGGTGCATCAATGAAATGAGAGAAGAAAGTTCAACCTGCAAAGCGAACTCGAGAGGTATATCCTTCCACCATTTTACCCGTATGATCTCTACAGATGTAAGCTATTGCTCCTGTGGTATTTGCAATCTGAAAAGCCCCATCAATATTGATTTTCAGCACACCTGGATCAGGGGGTCGCCACAAAGAACATGGATCAGAAAGATTGACTCCTGGGTTTGTTGGGGTAGAGGAGGTATGTTGGTTAATCCGGGCTAATCGAGACTGAGCCAATGCAGATTCGACCACAAAGGAAGGATCGGGCTTCTGACGACTAAAAATAAACCTATTTCACGCCTTCCATGTTTGCCAAAGGATTGCAGCGACAACATCCATACCGAGTAATAGCTGTTTATTTTGAAATCTTTCTGCAATCCAATCTGCCATGTGTTGTGCATCTATTTGTAGGATACTGATAGCAATCTTAGGGTGAGACCAAACTGATTTAGTCCAGGGGCATAGGAGAAAAAGATGCTCGATTAATTCAGGAGCTTCCTGTGTACATAATATGCATGTGGGTTCTGAACTAATATGTCTGTTAAAAAGATTGGCTTTGGTAGGGAGAGCATTCTGACAAACAGACCAAAGGAAAATTCTAAATTTGGGGACAGTTTTAAGCTTCCAAATACTCTTCCAAATAGGCTCAGATGGCTGAATGGAAGATGATAAACTATGATATGCACTCTTAACAGAATACTGACCCTAAGGAGTAGCAGTCCACATTAACTGATCTTCAGTGCAAGATAAGCTGAGTGGGATATTAAGAACTCCTTTTGTAACCTTGTCTTCAAATAACTGATGAATTAGAGGACCATTCCACTGATTTTGATTAGGCAACATCAAATCTGCCACCAGTCGTGGCTCATTACGATTTGCAAGTCCACCAAGCGTTCCCATAGCTAGCCATCGATCTTCATGAATACTAATCTTTATTCCATCCCCCACTAACCATTGTAGCTGTGGTAAAATTGAGTCCCTTCCTAATAATAAGCTCTGCCAACCCCAGGAAGGACGATTACCTTTTGCTGCACACCTAAAATCTTGTGAGTGGAAATAGAGACCTTTGAATAGCTTACTCCATAGGGATAAAGGATTTTTGATTAGTCTCCAAGCTTGTTTACTAAGCATCGCTTTATTGAAAGCTATTAGGTCTTGGAATCCAAGACCACCCTGCTCCTTTCTGGTCTTTAGTAACTCCCAATTTCTCCAATGAATACCCTTCTTTGTGCTATCAGATTGCCACCAGAATCTTGCTATTTTTTGTTCAATAGATCGACAAAGAGTTATAGGAATCTTAAAAATGGACATAGCATATTGAGGGATAGATTGAACGACACTCTTGATAAAAACTTCTTTTCCACCTTTTGATACCAATTTTTCCTTCCATCCGTCTAATTTTGAATTCACTCTTCCCAAAATCCATGAAAACATATCTCGCTTAGAACGTCCCCAATCTGACGAGATACCTAGGTATTTTCCGGTCTTATGAAGCACAGGGATTCTGAATTGGTGTGCTAGATTGTCCTTAAGTGTAGAAGGACAGGATTTACTGAAAAATGATGAAAATAGTTAAGTGGATCTCCATTGAACTTGATAGATATAGAGACTGTCGTTATACACTGCATCACCCACTGCACCCAAACTGGATGGAAACCTAATCTGAGAAAATAATCTTTCAAGAAGTCTCATTCCACTCTGTCATAAGCTTTTTGCATGTCCATTTTTAAAATAGCCTGAAAATTTTTCTTCCTATTCCGAGTCTTCAGTTGGTGTAGCACCTCTTGAACAATTAATATGTTGTCCTGGATTTGGCGGCCGCTCACAAATGCACTTTGTTCGGTAGAAATCAGGTGAGGTAGGAGGGATTTTAGTCTGTTAGCCAAGACTTTGGATATTATTTTGTAAGCATAGTTGCATAAGCTTATGGGCCGATATTGGTCCAGGCTTTCCAGGTTTGGGACTTTCGGGATCAAAGAGATAATGGTCCTATTTAAATCGATTGGCATAACTCCTGTATGAAAACATATCCCATTTATTATAGGCAGATTTCCTTCGATACGTGGTGACTAATGAAGAAACAGACGTGGATCCTAGCAAGATTTTAGCCACACTTCATGGCCAGCACCGCAAACACTTCATCAGGTTCAAAGCTTTCATGGCCTCGCTTCTGTCTATAGGTTTATAAAGAATTTCAGGTCTACTTCACCAAATACCGAATGGATAAAGAGAGTGAGGTTTCAATGGAACGAAATGATGAAATCACTTAGAAGGAGTTGGCTAGGTGATTAAAAAAATCTCAACAATTTAAAGTAGAATAAAACTAGTCAAGATCAAAGTCTAAACAAATGTAAGATTCTAGAATAAAGTTTAGAATCAGTTATGCAATAGAGCAAACTTTAGAAGCGCTATGCCAATGTGTAATAGACTATAACAATAATCAATAATAGTTTAAAGATAAGAGAAATTGCACACAATGTTTATAATGATTTGACTTAAATCAAGTTTTATGTTTGCTCTCTTACGCTAATAGCTTATTGGCTAAATTCCACTAAATGATCGAAAAGAGATTACAATATTGAGTGTTAATACTTAGTGATAGGTCACACTATCTCACTCAATCACTTCTTTTGTATTTCTCTCACGATCACAAACTTTTTAAACTCAAGAAAGACAAGTGTATAATCAAAGTACAATCAAACTTTGAAATTCTAGATTTTGGGCCTCGTCTCTCTTACTTACTTCTTAGCACCTTGGTTTCCTTATAAACTCCTCCACTTTCAAATTAACCAGTGAACAGTCTCCAGAGGATTGTCGTCTAACCTACCTGGTGGATAGATCTATATCAAGAAAGTTGAGTAGCCGTTGAGTGATAGAAGCTAAATCTCCACTTGATTTTGGTTGCCCATGCAACTAGAGTCTTAGTTTTCATAAGTAGATCTTCTCCATTTAAAAAAAAAAAACTTGTCTTTGGATTGATTTGCCAATTAATTAAGATTGAGTCAATCAATTCTTTTTAGGTGTGAAATCCAAATCAGATTAATAGCCATTATATTAATTGGACTAGTCGCATTCTGGACTTGCTCCATACTGAACTTGTCACATTCTAAACTTGCATCGGAATGGGATAAGAGTAATTCCCCAAAAACTTAAGTCCGAATATGTTCCGTCTAAAGTAAACTTTACAAACTGTACTTGAATTTGAGCTAGATTGAGATGACTTCATTCCAAGATTATTTTCCTCGATCAACATACTTCAAGACATTTATCAGACTTACTAAATTCTCATGGACAATTTTGTCAACTTCAAAAACTACTAGGAGTTTTTTCACACGAAACAACATATAAGAGTTTTCAATTCTTGATTAAAAAAACCATCGAATCTCTAGTTTTAGCACTTTCCAACATCGATTTGGTTTTTGAAGTTCATTGCGATGCTGTTAGTGCTGTTGCTGCTGTTGTCCTTAATCAAGAAGGCTGAAAGCCATTGCCTTTTTAATGTGATGAACTAAACAATGCCAAGCTGAGGTATTCACGCTGTAGTGCGTGGTCTCAACACCGGAGCCCCAACGCGCTAACGAAAGAGTTTGTTTCGTACTTTGACCATGAGGCACTTACGCACTTGAGCTCTCAACATGAGCTTAGCCGCCGAAATGCAGCCTGAAGTGAATTTCTAGAATCCTTATCGCTTGTCCTCAAAAGTAAATGTGATGCTCAAATTCGAGTAGCGGATGTTTTAAGCCGCCGACATACGCCTCTCTCCACTATGCAAATCAAGATTGTTGGATCTGAAGAGATGTATACAGAGAGGATCTGGATTTTTGGGAAATTTGGAAATCAACTCTTGAAATTTCACACGGGCAGCTTCATCGTCAAGATGGCTAAGGAAGTCGAGCAGTTACATGAGAAAGTAAGAGACTTTAAAGAGAACGTGCATATATCGCGGTCAAGCAAACAAGTATAGAAAACTTGCATTTTCTAAGGAAGGCGGTCATTCCTTTGAGGTAAAAATTATTTCCAACCCGTCGTCAAGCCAAGTTATCTCTCTCTTTTTCTTTTTTTTTTTTGTATGATCTCATCATATATCTATTTTACAAGCCACTTGTGTGCTATGTGTTGTGTGCAGGTTTTAAAACCTTGCTCCTACACTCAGTTTTCTCATTGAGTAAATCGTTCTTTTCAAGTTTTGGAACGCATTAATGATAATGCAAACGTCTCTGAGAATGTGGTGTTTCTGTTACCGTCAATGTAGTGGATCTATTACTATATCATGAAGAATCAAGAGCTTGATGAAGTTAGCCTTGAGGGCCACTCTTCTCTGACCGAGGAAGAATGAGACTAGAAACATATTGAATATTTATTTGAAGATTTTAATATTTTCTCTTCAAATAAGTACTCTTTTATTATTAGCAAAAGCTTCTGGTTATTTTGAAGATTTTTTTTTTCTAGAAAAAACAGTGACAGAAAATAAAAATAAAAAATGAAAAGAATAATTAAGGGTCCCAAGCAACCAAGTTGAAAACTCAAATTTCCTAGTTAATTGATTGCCCCTGTGCTTTACAATCAATGTATTAAATTATGCATAAGACACTCACTAACATGATCCAACTAAAAAAATAACGTTATCAGAAAAAAACATATTTTTTTTTATTGAAAACATTAAAATGATCACTTGCTATAATCAATCATCCCTTTCTTTCTCTATTTACTGGTCCACATTTGAAGAAAATAGTAATAAAAAAAAGTGAAAAAACCGAGTTTCCCGATTGGACAAGCATATGAGAAGGTCCTGCGTGGATTAGGTTCATGAAGGAAAGTGATCCATTGATCATGTAAGATTTTACATGATGGATTCGGATCCACATGGACCGATCCAGACAAGTATTTGCCCGGGCACATAAGGCCATCCGGTTGTCCTTTAGACCTTGGTTCGCATGACAATGTGGCCCAATTAGGAGTGTCTAGAGGAGAAAGCTAGAGCAAGTGGGGCTAGAATCCATCCAATCTAGACATTGTTGGACTTTCTTGCTTGTATGCTAGCTAGGGTTTCGACGTCGACAATGACGAATTTCGCATATTCTCACTTGCTTTTTCTTTTTTTTTCTTTTTTGGACTTTTATTGGATACATCAGTGTTGGGAATCATCATTACACGAGCGATGTGGATGAGGAGATTAAAGCAATTTTGGTCAGTCAATTCGTTCCATTGACAGATGAAAGCATTCGCTTTCCTTTACAATTTATGTAAGAAAGTATTTTACATTGGTCGTGTACCTTATATAAATTCTTTTCTTTTTTCATTGAATTAGTGATGCATGAAAAACGAGTTGCTGAATTGCTAATGTGAGGTCGGTTCATCTCCTAGATAAGGACAGCAAGCAAAGTGGAATATTCGAAACTCATCATTGCTAAACGAGTGAATCGCCCAATTACAACAAACATAGTCATGCCATGAAAACTTGTAAAACGTTCAATTGGCATTGTTTCGGATTATGTGCTCAAAATACTCGGATGACCTTACACTCACCTTTGAAGTGGTTAAAAATAGAGAAATGCTGCATTATTATTAAAATTAAGCTATAGAATCCATGTGCTAAATCATATGGCAGATTATTATTAGACAGTAAATATGACCCACTTGTTTAATTGACCGTTTTAATCTGTCGCATCATTTGACTACTTTAATATACGACATTTGTGAACCGATATTAACATACCTAGCATTTCTTTTGAAAAATATTCAGTGAAATCTTGCGACCTCTCAATCGACGAGAGGCTGAGCACAGGCCTCCGGTTTCGGACACTCGTCTCCGTTTATGTCGCCACGCTGCTGGCTCTTGCCAAAATTCAGTGTAGACGTAGACAACTTGGTATGTGAAGGAGAGTTGTCCAAGCTGAAGGGTCCATCTGAATGGGCAATTGGCAGTGTCTAGGGGTGAAAGCTAGGGCAAGTGGGGCTAGAATCCATCTAACCTAGATATTCTTGGGCTTTCTTGCTTGTATAGAAGCTAGGGTTTCAAAGTCGACACTATGTTCCCAAAAAAAAGAGTCGACAACGACTAGTTTCGCATATTCTCACTTGCTTCTTCAATCTCTTTTTCTTGTTTTATGAATTATATTTGGTACGCGGTGTTGTAAATTGTCGTTATGGGTGCATGATGACACTAATTTTGGTCACCAAATTCATTCCATCAGTAGATAAAAATATCCATTTTCACGACCTTATACATGAAAATATTTTACACAGACGAAGCACTTTATGCAAGGCCTTTTTTTTCCTCCAATGAATTAGGGATGCACGAAAAACAAGTCGCTAAATTGCTAATGTGAGGTGGATCAGTCTCCTAGATAAGAAAGGGAAGCAAAGTGGAATATTCCAAACTCATCATTGCTAAACCAGCGAACTGGCCAGCTACGGCAAACATAGTCGTACAGAAAAACCTTGCAAAATGTTTGATTGACCTCGTTTTCGGATGGCCTCACCACTCACCTTTGAAGTGGCTACCAACGAGAAGCGCTATACTTATTAAAATAAATTCATAGAATCTATCCTAAAACCATATGGCGAATTGTTTTATGACCCAATTGTTTACTTGATCATTTTCAGTCTACTGTCTGACAAATTTGTGTTAACATACAGCTTTTGTGAACTAATATTAGCATACCTAGCATTGCATTTGAAAAATATTCAGGGAAATCCTCCGACCTCTCAATCGACAAGAGGCCAAGCCCGGGCCTCCTGTTTCGGACACTGGTCTCAGATTTTGTCTCGACGCTGCCGCCTCTTGCCAAGCCACACTTGTAGACAATTTGGTATGAAGGTCTGTCCAAGCTGAAGGGGCCCATATGAATGGTGCAGGGCAGGCTCTCCTTGTTCCTTTAGTTATCTCCACAGTCCCTGTGCCGCCCTTCCAACCCCAGATCCAAGGCGACAAGGACTTCTTTGACAACGTTGTTTTCATTTCCTGGTCCCAAAAATGAGGATATTTCGTCCCAATAGGAAAAATATCAGTGAGTAAAAACAAAAGACTTCTTGCCTCTTCCTTTGCCCTTTCCGTTTCCCATTTAGGCAAGGGCGGCGTTGCCCTTTAATCTTGGTAGGAAGAAATGGGATTTTTTAATGAGTTGTCAAGCGCTTGGTTTTGTGCAATAGTTCCCGTGTTCATGTCACATTGCTGCCTGCTCGTATTAAATTTGAAGGCTATGTCCACCACCCCATTTGTGGAGCCTCACTCGATGCACGTTGACAGGGCGATTTGCGTTTAACAATGGACATTAATTTAATTGTAAGATTCAGATATCTCACGTTACTAAAAAAAAAAAATTGATGGACAAGGGAAAATGCGGCCCTTATGAGAGTGCTAACTTGATCTCCAACCAATACGTGCTTCCAGATCACTTCATTGCAAGAAAAGAATGATGCTCAACCAAAGTATTCATAAATCTCCCATGATTATGCATGATATAATCGCTTTCGCAGTGAGTGAAGCATTGTCATAGTACACGGAGGTTGCGTCTTATACTCATGGCCGAAGATTAATCGGGCCGATGGCTCCAATACTCCATGTCATTGCCAAAAAAAGAATGATTGGTGTGGAAAAAACCGAAAGAACTCATAGGTCAGTTTCCATATTGACAAGGTCAAGGAAAACTAACGTGCACAGAAGCCTTGTCCACTATTTCACGTAACTTGGCGTAGCCCACATGTTAAATGTGAAGTCAATTTTGAAGGAATAATTGGACCGCCGACAAGCCATTTATCATTACAATGGGTGTCATGTGGAAGTACAACGATGTGTGCAGTCGAGCCATTGCGGATCTTTAGTTCTAGGGTTTCTTCGAATTTGAAAGTTGTCTCTTAGTAGATGCCACACCAAGCTCAATCCAATTAAGTCTGCAACAACAACTAATTTCTTCATATCCCCTGTCATTTATGCTAAAATCTTGCATTCATTCAGACTTTGCTAATCGATAGGCCCTTAGGCACCATCATATATACTGAAGAAATCACACTTGGAAAGATTGAGGAGATGAAATTTTGCCTTATTTTAGATAGCTTGTTATTTTGGGATGCCATATATCATGTAACACCTAATCTCTCACACAAAGTGGAAAAGAAGACGGTTGAATGATACACAATTAAGTCCTTACCAAAAAAAGAAAAAAAAATCGCGTTGAATGATACACAATTAAGTCCTTACCAAAAAAATTTAGCGAAAATTATATTTGTCACAAATTTACCAGAAAAAATTTGTCATAAGAGTAGGGTTATGGTTTTTTATGATACACAATTAAGTAATAATCAACCCAAAAAATTTGTCGCGGGTTTACAAATCACACAATCATGAGTATTCCTTAAAAAAAAAAATTAACGGAAAAGGCCCATTATAAAGGGAGAATTACATCCCTCCTAAAATATTTAAAAAAAAAAGATTATTGGAATTGTGGCAAGTTTCCCCCTAACGTTTCAATTTTTGCAATTTACCCCTTAACAGCAATGTGAACCTAGCGTTGACTCCAGCCAAAAATTCTTTTTCACAATCTAATTAGGTGACTATACGTGACTAAATATGAAAGGCAAATCAGTCATATATCATCTATATTAGTGAGAAACATTATTAGGTGACTGTACGTGACCATTAAGGATCATCTAAGGTTCAAGACTTTTGCTAATAAGTAAATTGAATCTTGAGGCTCGTCCAGACGTCACTATTCGAGATCAGCATTTACCTTTTCTACAGTCTGCATACTGAGAAAGAAGAAAGAAAAAAATAAGATTAAATTTACATTCGATTAGCCTTAATTTATCCCTCGACAAGACAGCGCCATTACTTTATTTGTATGATGAATAGAACACTAATTTGCTATAGGAGACCCATCAGTTTTCAATGTGCCGCAATGTCTAGAGAAACAAATCCGATGACGTTACTCAAGAAAAAAGAAATCCATAGGCTAATTTGATTGGTCCGACATTAACAAAAATGATATTCAAGTACATCATAAATAAAGAACACAGATAATATATAGATTACACTGGACGTAAGCAAGTTGTCTCCTTAAATTCATTATCATGACATCGTCGAATCCTTATGTGGTACTAGGATCACAATCTAATGCTACGGTTGTTTGGATTTATGGAAGAGGTGGTCCATGTATTACTTATTAAATGTTTGATATTTTGATGCAGCAGTGGCTGTTACACTAGTTAATATCGAGTTCTTTTCTCCTACAGCATCCATAGTGTTAATAAATTAACTATCGAAGAGATTGCGAGACTCGTCAAAAGAAGATTAAGATCTTCTAAGGCTCCATTTATTTTGCGGAGATTAAATGATTTGAAAAAATATTAATCACTTGTATTGCATGTAAAAATGAACAAATAAAAAAAAATTCATTGTTCATAAAAATGTTTAGAAAAAATATTTAGACAAAATTTATTATGATAA
This sequence comes from Eucalyptus pumila, assembly GCA_016097595.1. NCBI lineage: Eukaryota > Viridiplantae > Streptophyta > Magnoliopsida > Myrtales > Myrtaceae > Eucalyptus > Eucalyptus pumila. Next base: position 31,195,700 of record CM027853.1, read on the forward strand.
TTAAAAAAATATTAACTAATTATTTAGGCAATGCAAGTGATCATTTTTTTGGAAAATAGTTTTTAAATTATTCATTTTTAGCGAAATAATCGCACTCTAAGATTAGGAATTAATTGACCATGTATTTAGGTGTCCCTTTAGACATATGAAACAACATACCCCGTTGGATTAAGTCAAACAGGAGAAACGGACAATTGGTTAGTCGAGTATCAAATTATTTTCTAATTAGTTGGTTGAACATTTTCATGGAAAAGTTACCAAGCTATTGAATGCCTTTTATTTATTTTTGAATTTGGTTTAGGCAAACTAACTATCGAGCGTTGAAAATTACTTTTTTTAATAGGTAAGTAACTAGATTCTTCTAAAAAAATTATCATTTATTGATAATAATTACTTAATATGTGAATATGGAGAATTTATAAAAGATACGGAAAATTTTTTATTGTGATCACTAATATATGGAAGAACTCTTTTACATAAATGTTATTGCTTACATGGCGAATACTCGTTTCTTCCTTTCGAAATCTTACTAATCACTTGAGGAAATTACTTAACTACAAATAAATGTGTGTTTCCTTTTTCTATATGAAAAATTATCAACCATGTAAGTAGGTATTCACGATAAAAAGTTACCACATGGAGAATTAGTAACACTGATAGGTTAAGTTTTTCAATTGGCCAGAGAGAAACAATGAACAAGTTACTTTGCATAATTAATTGATACACTTACTTTTTTTCCATATCATCACTGACTATGTCTGGAGTAACTAGCTATTTCTTGATAGATGTTTTGAAAAATTACAAATCCACAGGAAGAGTTACAAATTAGGTGGAGTTGTTGCAATTTATAGATTTGGTGAAAGTTACCAGCACTTTTCATATAGTAAAATAAGAATCAACATGCCAATAGATTATTAAGTAATGCTTATCGCAGTACCTTTTCATATTGGAGAAGTATATTACTATCACTAGCTTGTAAGTTTTCCATGCGACTTGATTGCACTTACCATCTACACCTGTCTTCAATTTTTAATTTAATTTACAAAATCTAGAAAAACTCTATAAAAAAAAAGGTCATAGGAGTTCGGAAGAACTTTGAAAGCTCGTTTTCAAGACAATAAGTAACTTGCAAACGATATGTAATCAGTATTCCACATTGTTAGAAACTATTCATGGATCGATACATTAAGTGATTACATTGGAAAACTTTTTTACCTATTTAGTAGCATTTCACATGGAAAATTTAAGCATTATGGATTATGCAACTAGGTAATTTTTGGAGAAATTATCCAATCAGTCATAAATATGTTATACGAATGTCAATTCAATTTTAAACATTTCAATTTTGTCAATTTATTCCTAAATCTTTACTATAAATTCTAATGTGATCCTTTCAGCAGATTTTTGCAAGAAATTGCTGGCATAGTGATGTGTCACATAAAACAATCGACAATGATTAGACCATATCAGCAATTCCTCCAAAAATTAGTCAAAATAACTACATTGGAAGTTCAAATAAAAGTTTATGACTAATTAACAAAATTAAAAAGTATAAGATTGAAATGACATATGCATAATAAGTTTAAGACTGATTAAACAATTTTCTTGATAATTTTTTATGTGAATAACCTTCCACCTATATTTCTCCGTGCCATTATTAATTTATATAAAAATAAAAATCTTCGCGTTTAGAAGGTAATGAAGTCACCAGTTTTACCGACAAAAAAAAAAAAAAAAAAAAACAAACAAACAAAACAAAGGTCACCAGTTCCATATGATTAGTAACCGTTCATGAGAAAATATAACATTCGACCTCACTATAGCTTAGTTGCTTCTTCGCATCAATTTTCATCTAGAAAAGTAAGCGGCCTAAATCTTGGCGAGGGACTGCATGCCCTCGATTGTTGCCCCTCGTCACTAGCCCATGAGGGGGCTGCAAGTCCTCATGCATTTTTGAGTTTTTTTTTTTCTTGTTTTCTGCTCATTTGGGATTTTTTCTGACACGATGCCCACTTGGCACCAAATCAGTGTCATATGAACTCAGAAAAATATTTAGAAAGTCATATCAGCGTTTCTGTTAATTAAATTAGACAAGGGTAATAGAATTAGTTGATTATATAAATTAAGAAGTCTAAGGCCTGATTGCATTCTCATTACAAGTTTCAAAATTTTGATTGGACCTACCTCATTTCATTTATTAGTGGCAGTAATTTCTCCGTGGGGTGAGTTTATCTTATTATAGAAAAGTAAAAGTTGTATGTGGTTATTTAGTTATTCATGTGACTAGTAAGTTTTCTATATAAAAGTAAACAATAATTTATGGAGTATTTTAAGCACACAAATGTATAGTTTCTTTTTTTGCATAATCCACATTCACCCCCATTGATTTAGATTATTAGTCTATCTTTCTAAACACAACCACCCCATATCAACGGTGATGAAGTCGGGACGTGTGCTGTTGGTTATACGGGCTATGTACTATTGGGGAAACTCCAAATGCATTTTGAATAGCACAAGACATTATGTGCGAACTAATATGTGTATTTGTGTGTGCAGACAAAAGCAAGTTCATAAACAGATGAAGTTAAAAACAAGACATCTATCCTCGTGAAAGCTTGCTTAGTTTGTAAATGGAGAACGGGCAACTAAGTTGAAATTATTAGAATTGCACGGGTCTTTGGATTTTGGTGAACAAATGAGGGACGTTGGATCGAGAAGGTGCTTGGATGGACAAATAGAAGGGGAACAACTTGATTACATATGTGCATTAACATGCTTGGAAGGACCTAAGTGTAGCAGGTGAGCAGATTGAGATTTAATAAAACCGTCAAGCATGGATGGAACATGCAATATAGGAAGTTCATGATATAGTCTGTGGGGAAAATACTCCAAGCGCTTGGAAATGAAGATCCAGCACTCAATGGATATGATTCAAATTCAAGTTGGATCTTTGGAGCTAATTTCAAGCCTTGAAATCCACAAAGAAACATTCTTGAGATCTCTAGATGGGGTTTAATATTTTTGGCTAAGTAAAGAAAGTGCCGTGGGAGTTAGCAAAAGCAATTTGGTCTATTCCGTATAAAGTTCATTAACTAGCTTCAGGTGAACATTAATAGCCTTTGAAATGGCTAATTTGACTTATTTGAAGTCTCCAACATGTTGAGAAAACTAAGAGGGCTATTCAAATGCATCAAAGTGAGAGTTAGAGGTGACCAAAGGGATCATTTTTTGAGAAATCCCTTGTGATTGTGATCCTAATTATGAGAAAGGGTGCTGGTATCATCATTGTAAAGAGTGTATGAGCATAGAGTGAAGTGCATGATGCAAAGAGAGCTAAAGTCCCTCATGGAGACGGAACTTCATCTGTAAACGCTGTCAAACATTTTAAGGATTGCGCTAGTAGATTCCAACCGTATTATTGGACTGTTAGAGTTGGAAGAGTGGAGTAGGCCGAATGAAAAGGCCTAATCACTAGTCACTTATTTGTGTAAATTTCACTAGGAAAGTCCTTAGTATATTTATCATTAGTGATATTCAAATACAATTAGTAAATTTTTCCATGTCATTGACTCACGAAGTAACTTCCCCTATAACCATTGTTGACGACTTTCACGCAAGCGCAGCAACTTCTCTAACAGATCTAATAACTACAAGTCTTAGTCGATAATTCCGACGTGTGGCATGATTGACTTCTGGTGGAAGACTAGAAAAGGTAACTTGTGCTCTTTAAAGCGATGTTTTGTCTGTGATTCTTTACTGGTCAGGCAAGCGATCGCGAAACGGTAACAAGAGAGAGGTACTCATTCAATTCGACAAGATAACAAGCTTTTCAGATAGAGATCTCAGTTCTGCTTTTCACGAATGGTGTAGAGCCCACAAGTCCAATGTAAAGTCTGCCCGAACTCCCGCAATTAGATGGAACAGAGTTAAAGTTATGTAATAACATTAAAAAAAAAAAAAAAACAACAACAGCAACTTGTGACGTTTAAAAATGTGTCATCTTAAAGTTAAACACCACATTCACAATTGACGGTTGGCCAGTCCATCCGACAGATTGGCCGGTAAATTTTCTACCGCAAGACGTTGAGAATCGCATCAAAGTTTCTCTTTTGAAATGACTTGTTCCTAAAGATTTGTTCAAATTTTACTGTTCGCTGAGTGTGCTTGTCGGTGTCAATCTCGTTGTGCCAAATTATCCTTGCCATCCGAATATGTCAGTCGTCATGTTTGTTACACTGTTCCTTATTCACAAGGTCCTATAATGATGCAAAATCTCTAACTTTAAGATGTTGAATTTCGCCTTGATTAAGTTGTGATTCTCAGATTTTGGCAGACTTTCAATTAGGTTATTCAGTTTGTCCTTGCTGCATGCACATAAACGAGAAATAAAATAATATCATGTTATGAAATTATCGTCAAGGAAAAAGCACTGGCAGAAAAAATGGGGTAGCGCTGTTTTCACGATGCCTTTTTATTCAAATGGACTCGATTTCCGTCCAATTAACAAGCTAAAATCCGGATCTCCATCATGTAGTAGGAAAAACAATCAAATGATGTTGTATCCCCTTTCAATGTTCATTCTTTTTATTACATTTACCCTTCAAAGAAAACCATATCCTTTTTACCTTAACCGTCTTCTCTTTCCCATCAGTTATAGCTTTATCGAACCTCTTCATGACAAACTATGCCCAAAAAATCAAGGCTTACGTAATGATTGAAGTTCTCCCAATCAATCAATTCCTACTAAAAAAATCAACCGTCAAGTGGGGTGGTGGAACCGATGCAATGAAGGACAATAATAGTGAATTCGATATGTCTTTCGGTGGACGCTATTTGAGCTGAAAACATGTCTATATCCAGTGGAGATCCATATCCCAATGGTGCCTCTCACAATAAGAAGGAACATTCCAACCTATATTGGAAATCTTGAAAGAAACCCATCTCGATATAAACATTTTCGAAAAAAATGATCTCACATTTATGTAAATTCAAGTATATCACTGAAGAAAGCCATTCACGTGGATCTACTAGGGTTTGAATAGCTTAATCTAGGGGAATCGAGTCAGTTCAAAGTAAGGGGTGCGTCTCAATCCCTTAGGATGCGGAAATAGCCAGTGGAGATCCATATTCCAAAGATGCCTCTTAAAATAAGAAGAAACATCCAAATCTTGTTTTGAAAATCTTGAAAGAAACCCATCTCGATATAAACATTTCCGAAAAGAAATTATCCCACATTTAAGTAAATTCAAGTAAATCACCAAGGAAAGTCATTCGCGTGGATCCACTGGGGTTTGAATAGCTAAATCAAGGGTAATCGAGTCGGTTCAAATTAAGGGGTGTGCGTCGCCATCCATTAGGGTGCGAAAATAATATCCTACCTTAGAAAATTACCGTAAAAGAAAGTAACCAGAAGTCTAGGACAACGCCGGTCTGTTACCACCTCCATCAACTCACTTCTATCGTCATACGTTTGACCAACAACTTTTGAAACTTATCTAATGGACCTTGTACATTACGTATGATGCAAATGTTTGATTGGTTCATTAGAGTTTTCTCCATTTTCGGTTTGCCGGACGGGTTCTTATTTGCCAAAAGCATGTGATTTCCTGCAATATAAAATGAAATCCAAGCTATCTTCTTCTCAGCACCAAAGCAGAACATAGCTTTCTAAGGACGAACAAGCTGAAAAGAATGCAAATAAATTCGATTTCTTCATATTCACTCCATCTATGTTCTGTCCTCATAAAAAAGGATAGATGGGAATTAGTTTCCACATCAATTTCCGACGGATGGCGACCTTAATCCACCTTTTAATCTCATCCCTTTGTTCTGACGATAAGGCTGGATGGACGGTGAGAAAGAACAATGAAACTATGTTCATTCATTTTTATTTTTTTTCCTTCCTTATTTGATTTCCATGGTTGCCATCTAAAAATAAAAATGAAAAGAACCCGACCCCAAGGCGGAGGAGATTTCGGAACAGAAAAAAGTGATTATTTTCCCTATACTGAAAAAGACAGTCTTTCTTTGCTCAATTTGAGTTTCATTTGAGCCTCAATCTCACACGCATTTACGCCTCATTTCAGGTCTTTTTAAGGAGTCTTAAGGTTTGCTTCTCGCACTCAGGAACGAAGGTTAGTTGGGTGGCAATCGTAAAGCTTGCTCATTTTACTTTCCCTACACTCCTCAACCTGAAACGCCAATCTCGCTTTAGCCCACCATCAACCCAAGAAAAAGAGAGAAGAAACGCACAAACCCCAGCTTAACAATCACCTTAATGGCCCCGCAAGTGCCCGTCGATGTGTTCGCCGGCAACGGGAAGGCGTGCTCAGTCGACGGAGGGTATGCAAGAAGGGGGTACGTGACTTTTTTGGCAGGGAGCGGGGACTATGTGAAAGGGGTGGTGGGATTGGCGAAAGGGTTGCGCAAGGTGAAGAGCGCGTACCCGCTAGTGGTGGCGATGCTTCCCGACGTGCCGGAGGAGCACCGGGACATACTGAGGGCTCAAGGGTGTATCATCCGAGAGATAGAGCCGATTTACCCTCCCGAGAATCTCGTCCAGTTTGCCATGGCTTACTATGTGATCAACTACTCCAAGCTTCGCATATGGAACGTGAGTAAAAACCAAACTCATGAGTCTTGATAGTAGTAGTGAAATAATCTCACGTAGGGAAAAAAAAAAGTCAAATGAAAGCTTTTTCAACTTGGACTTTGCCTAGTGACTAAATTGCTTATTTTGCAGTCTTTAACATGCTAAACCACATCTGGATTTCGGAGTTAGTTCATGAGTTTCAAGTGATTTAATTTTATTATTCTCAATTAGGCAGCTTCCGTTGATAAAAGAATAGATGATCTAAATAAAACGATTATATCAAGATAAAACTCTTATCTGTGGTTGTCAATAATAGCCTTTCAAATTTGAGGATGCAAGATGTAATCATCAAGGTGGAATCTGACCCTTTTTTGTTAAGAATCTTTCAGATAAGTTCGATCTGAGTGCGAGGCATGAGTTCTATAAATCAAATCATGTGACTGACTGCAAGCAACAATCTATGTTAGCATATGTAGCATTTTTTATATGATTTTTCTTTGATTGAGGTGGTTGGCTAGTTTGGGAAAAATCATGGACGATAAATCGTTTTTTCATACCGAAAATCCCCTCTCTTAGGCTATAGGATCGAGAGGTGGCTTGAAAATAGAAGAAGATCGGAATCGTATCCATCGTCAAAGGTTGCATCGCTGCACGTACGGTGGACGTGCATGCAACCTTTCCCGCATGCAGGACCACTTGCTATTGAAATCTTATATCCCCTCAAAACGACGATGCGCCGTGCGATCCAATTCAGCGATTTTGATCCGTATCGTCCGCATATCTGCAGTTCTTAGACTACAGCAAGATGGTGTACCTGGACGCGGATATTCAAGTGTTCGACAACATCGACCACCTGCTCGACGACACGGAAGACGGCTACTTCTATGCTGTCATGGACTGTTTCTGCGAGAAGACGTGGAGCCACTCCCCACAGCACTCAATCGGGTACTGCCAGCAGTGCCCTGAGAAGGTCACGTGGCCTGCCGAGATGGGCTCGCCGCCTGCCTTGTACTTCAACGCCGGCATGTTCGTGTTCGAGCCAAGCCGCTCAACCTACGAGAACCTTCTCCACACTCTCAGGATGACCCCTCCCACGCCCTTTGCTGAGCAGGTGATTAACTAGAGATAAGCATACTCTGAAGGTTTGTCGCCCTTCAATTTAGCAACGAATGCTTTCTCTTTTTCTCACTTCCTTTTTCCACGATTCTTCATGTACATGGCAGGACTTGTTGAACATGTTCTTCCAGAAAATTTACAAGCCCATCCCTATGGCATACAACTTGGTTCTGGCCATGCTATGGCGCCACCCGGAGAACGTGGGGGAGCTTGAAAAGGTCAAGGTGGTTCACTACTGCGCCGCCGTAAGTAAATCTTTCAATTCTTATCAAATTTCGATTGTCCAAAAGCATCTGAGTAATGAATCTTCTTTTTCTTCTTCTTTTGTCATTTTAATGGCAACAGGGTTCAAAGCCGTGGAGGTACACGGGCAAGGAAGTTAACATGGACAGAGAGGACATCAAGATGCTGGTGTCCAAATGGTGGGATATCTACAACGACACGTCCTTGGATCTGAGGGCGGAAGACGCCATCATTCAAGCCGAAGATCAGACCATGTCGAGGTCGTCCATCATGGCTTCCATGCCTGACCCCGCTATCTCCTATGTTCCTGCACCCTCTGCTGCGTGAGAAGCTAAGACAAGTCTTTCAAAGAGTGTTTAAATTAGTTGGTAGTCGATCTGTCCAAGCCGCAGATCAGATGGTATCGAGGGTATCAGTCACGGCTTCCGTGCCTGACCACCGCTATTTTCCTATGTTCCTGCAGCCTCTGCCGCTTGCAGCTAGAGAGGTCTTTTGGAGAGTGTCTAAAGTAGTTGGTGTATTCAATCCTTTTACACCCTATTCCAGCTTTGACCCGGTAATTAGTGTTCTAAAATATCTTGGCCTTTCCTTGTTATCTAAAAAGTCATAACGATTACGTAGTGCTTATATAGACATGGTCTAGTTTTATATCTGGGACTCTGTTGCGGAAGGATTGATCCCAACATACATTTGCGTTCCCAAACTTGCTTAATTGCTACGTGAGAATCCAGCAAAGATAACCTTCCCAGCGTGAATCGACTAACCACAAATGATCAAGCATTTAGTGGCGAATTCATGACCGACTTCATCTTTTTTTCGTGAATAATCTAACGCTTGAAAAGTATCTATCTACATCAACTATATCTAAACAAGTATTTCGCCTTCATTGCTGTGGCTTAGAGCTCGCTATAATCACGTGGACGGAGGAGCTCAAGACATTGCAAGCTGTCGTGAACTAGCCCCATCATGTGATTATTTAGCGTCGACAGGACCTGTTTTAGACTGTAGCACTTGGAGAGAATATATGAATGGTCCCTCTATGATTAGAATTTATAGGCTCATATCTTCTCTACTTCCAGCCTCTATTTTGGGCTGAACCAGGATGGCAGCTAGTTACTAATTATAAAATGGGAAAAGACAAATCTTCTCCTTCAAATAGTCTACCTAAAATTTCAGACTATACAGGAAGCTCTATAAACGAACATAAAAGGAGCTGAATCTTAGGTACTAGGTGGGAAAAACTTCATTTGACCTTGTTACTAGTTATCAAAATGAGAAAAACCGAATCTTCTCCCTCAATATTCTACCAAAAATTTCAGACTATATAGGAAGCTCCATAAAATTTCCGAAAGCATAACAACTTTCATTATCCAGAAATGGGCACTGCTGCTTCAGCCGAGACGAGGTCATGTTTAACTAATGAGCAAGTGTTTGCCTCCAAATAAATTGGCATGTATGCATCATAGCCTGTGTGGTCATCATCAAGAGGTAAAACCCAGCTAGGAGTCCACCCATTTGGCCCCAATATATGGAGTGTGATATTCTTGGTATTATATATCTAAAAAGTCATAAGAGTCCTCACCTTCTTCACATTCATCTTCGAAGTCCATTTCCTGAAGACAATCATCTTCGAAAAGAAAAGGAACAGGCTCTTTGCATCTCTCAGGTTTCCTGTCATTCAGCACTATGACTGCATCAATCTTGTCCAGGACACATTCTTCAACTATATCCGCCCCAACTCCCATCTGCAAACCAAGAAGAGAGAGACATTCTCCTTGGAATTCCATGTCATTGGAGGACAAAATAAGACCAGCGAGTGTTCTTGCAAGATCAGGGGCATGACTTTGTATCTGCAGATGCAACACCATAAATTGGTGCTCAGCACAACTGCAGTCTTCCTTGTGACAATGCTTAATTGTTCGTCATGAATACATACATAGGCAGATACAAAATTTTAGATTGGCCATGTGATGAATAATACTGATTAGCTTGGTCAAGTGATGAATTATAACGAAAGTATTCAATTTTTGCACATTTCTTCTGTACTGAATCTTGTATCCGTCCATTAGCTGACTATATGAGCATTGAGTTATTGGACTACTTCTGCAAAGCACTATAATAGAATATTTTCTTACAAAATTATGATGTTTCAAAGAACTCAACCATCTCAAGCACCTATCCAAGCAGAGCAGGCAAGTGCAAGCCACACACACACACACAGAGATTTACCTTCAGGGCATGATCACTTAGAAGAATTCCTGAATTTTTCTCCTTCATGTCATCCAATGCTAGTTTGGCTGCTTTCTTCAGAAGAGATCTTTCAGACAAGACCTTTAGCTTCGAAGGAGGGAAGTTAACCTTACCAACGAGTCAAGGATTGTGACATAACATATGACGTAGCAAATTATGGTTTACTGAAGAAATAAATTACTTAATAGAATCGGATATTCTGCTTGATAGCAATGGAAGATAACATCAATATGAGCATGTGGTGGCAGGTTTTCCCATTCTAGAGAGGCACCACCTCCCTGATCCATGACATTGCCTAGTGTCAAGCCATAACTTTTCCAGTCAATGCTCTTCAATGCAATAAGAGATGACTTGGAAATTGTGGAAGGTAAGAAATCCTTGAAATACAAAACCTGGAAGAAAAAGGCACACTTAACACTGGAAATCAGGTTCAACATTAGCAGGAAAAAAATGGAACATGACCAACATTAACCCCAGTCACTGTGTGATGGTTCCTTGTGAATCAATAAACCATAACTAATGCTCTTGTCTACTAACAATCCAAACATAGTTTATTAGGAAAGTAAGCATGCCTAGTGTTGAGCTTACACAGCCATGCAATAATATTTCTGGTTCAGAACAACACTATGGAAAAAATATGCAGAGGTTCTATACTTATGGTTTGTGGACAATGACAACAACCAATTAATTTCTCTCCCTATGCCATCAGAAAATCTCCGCTGATAATGTCAATATCGACAATGTTCAACTAAAGATGCGCGGTGCCAGTACCATTTCCATGCATAATACTCTAAAGTTGCCAGCATTTCTAGCTTAGACCAGGGAATTAAAGGAAGACAGTTTGATTATTTTAGTGTGCAAGCCCGAGGAATGACAGAACCAGCGGGGCATATCACAATACCAATGTTTCAGCACAAGAATCCTGAATCACATAGCCTTCTCTGAGAATGTGCATGAAAGAAGAATAGCAAACTGGCATTCCACCAAAAAACTGTTGGATCGATGATTAATACAGTAGAAGAAAATGCTTCTAGAAAACCTGTGTCTGGTGACCACACTCCATCGAACAAGGACTTGTTTGATCAGAAAACTCGCTTATGATGATTACTGCATCTACTGTTAATCCCGGATTTTGTCTTTCAGAAATTTTTGAGCTGCATATACTTCCCATTCCAGTCCTCAAATGCTCCCTTGAAGATGTAGACAAACATTAAAGAATTTTCGAAAAATGCTGAAACCGCTTGTTTATGACTTAAACAGTTGGATGCGGCTGCTAACTGGATTCAAATATCGTTACTTAGGCAGTGGATTAAGCAATCCAAGATACTTCAAAAACCGTGAATACCATTGATAAAGAGAACATGCATCCTCTTCTTATTTTCATCTACTACTCCACTGGATGCAATAGAAGGCCAGAAGATAACCTTTCAATTCCATGTGGGTAGAGCACCAAGCAAAATGTTTTTTAAGTGAGCCAGTGGAAGTCCCATTAACAGTGGCATTCATTGACACAGCAATCTACAGAAACATGCTGAATGAACTAATAATTTATTTCCACTAAATCTATCAGTCAAATGACCACATGATAACACAAAATTATGCCACTTCTAGATGTCTGATGACAGGCCTCAAATACAGCAATGCACTACAGAACCCAAATCCAGTGCTACCTTGCCTAAAAGAACATGCAAAAGACATGACAACCGATGATTTCCACTATAATTTGCAATTCACCATTAACATCAATTTTGCTAGCTGGAAACTTCAATAGGTGAAGCGACTATTTATTCCTGGCCATCAAAGCTGGCTACTGGAAACATCAGGAACCTGCATCATCTTTGCATGTAACTTACATGGCATTTGAAGATAGACCGAGGTTGTTATCTAGATTGTTGCAGCGCTTTAAAATATAATCCTCAAAGCCATACTTCAAACGTTCTACATTTGAAGCTGAAAATGGTGAAGGCATGCTTTTACTTGGCAGGAAAGTGTCCCCACAGCATGATTTATAAACATTCTCATGTTGGACCACCAGTTCAAATGCAATATTCTGCATAAGGATACCAGGATGGTAAGACCTAATGCTAAATATTGTAGAAAAAACCCAGTATAGATATGCCATCACAAGGTGAAGAATTTACAAATTATCATTAGAAACATAAGACGATACTTCTCCTAGGACATATTGTTTCTTTAGAGTGGTCACTGCCAACATCGGTCAAGGGATGCAAGCTGCTCTGCTTTCAAACCCTAAAATTCCCAAATATGACTAAAGAAGAATCAATCAGAATTATTTTCATCCGTTTTTCTTAAAAAGAGAAGCAAAAACAATATTTAGGGAAGACTTTAAGAACTAGATACTCAAGAAATAGAGTATTTGGACTAACCGGGATGTTCAAAATCAGCACCTGCAAAAAACCAAGACAAAAAGGATTAGACAGAAAGAGGATATTTAAATAACCAGCTTTGAAAAGGAAGAGGCATAGAAGGAATGGATGTGAAGGAGTGAAGTAACAGAAGCTTACCTTGTACAAGATACAAATACTCTTTGGTAATATCTTTTCATTACAAGATTGATAATGACAAAAAAACTAGGCAAGAGTAGTGCCAAGAAGCTGGTGAGTAACTTTGTCATTCAGACATCATATCAGCACAAGTGGATCATCAAGATCCTATTTGATATATAGACCCGATAAGGTGAACTGTGATCCTCTCATGTTATTAATACATGTATGTGTGATTATATGATGCTTTCCTATAACAGCATCTCTAGTTATTTAGCCTTTTAGGTTTCAAAGAATCAGAACAATATGCAAATCTTTATTGCACAAGATGACTGAATCCACCTACGCCTTCAAGAAACAAAATACTTTTGGATAGACAAATTGCATGATCCACTAGTAAAAGAACTAGAACTTCTATGGAGCACAACACACCTTCTCAACGAATTGCTTGATCTCACCCAGAAGAACTTCAAATTTCTCAGAAACAGATAGACACACTTCAGTCCCACTGAGAAAGAAATACCGAAAAGATTCTTAGCACTACAACTTTAATGGGCAAGAACACTAGACGCACTATAACACTACAATTGCGTATAGTATTGCGTGCCTGAATATCGCGCCGTTTTTAGCGATTGAAGGGAGCCTAGTTAGCATATTATGCGTGCCACCTTCTTTTAGATTCAAGTTATAGTAATGTACCTCCTCATCAGAAGCACCTGCAGCATCCTCAGTTGTAAGTAACAATGCCGATACTTCACAGTGATGGCCTTTTTGCAATGGTTAAGTAAATAACATAGAAATATTGACATTTCAATGGAAGAATGGCACACATGTTTTTTTTTAAGGAGAAGGATTTTAATTGTCAAAATGCAAAAAGTTGACAAGGCAATGGATCCTCCACCACAAACCATTGTAAAAGAATGAAAAGAACCGAAACCAATACGCAAAATGACATCTGGTTCCTTTTTTCTTTTTCTAAATAAATTTCATGAGTGTACATAACTTCTGTGAATCATCCACACTTCTTATACAGGGGAAAGGACAATTTTCAGTAAGGACAAATTTCAGTAGTTCAACTGAGACAGGAAATTACCAGTAGTTCTCACAGCAAGCGATCCATCTGCATTGTCCAAAGACCGACTGTGACTAACATTGCACACCTAGTTAAAATCCTCGAATTCAAAACAGCATTCATTTAAGGAAGAAAGCAGGGGCAATGCTCATATCTTCAGCCGGAAGATGTTTCTTTCTCCCAATCGACCGCATGAATCGGGAACATCGGCCTACTCCTTACCCCACTTTTCGGCGAAAATCCGTCTGTCCGCGACTCTCAAGTCCCGAAACTCTTCCAAGCAACAGGCGGCGCCGGTGTCCGAAACTGATTCCAAGGTAAGGCCAATCGTCAAGCCGTTTATCTACCGGAAACCATCAAAACGACGCTTTCTATTTTCGCGCGTTGCGCGGCTATATCCAGGCTCAAGCAACACGAAGACCGCAACGAAGCGCGGGACCAAAAAAGGAGAGACCGCGACGCACCGGAGATCCGGACGACGGGAGAGCCGGCGAGCTGCGAGGCAGCGAGGGCGACGGAGACGCGGCACAGGTCGTCGGAGGCGCGGCATCGCCGGAGAGCGAACGAGATCAGCTGCGATGGAGGAGGGAAGAGGAGGAGATTGCAGCGTGAACGCGGAGAAACCGAAAAAAGGCGAGGGCGGAGGGGAGAGAGGAACGCCAGGCCCTCCGTCAGCGATCGCCGGAGAGACGGAGGCGGAGAGGGAGGGAGGGAGAGGAGTGGCGGGAACTTACGCGGCGGCAGAGGTCGGGAATCGTACGGACGGCGTCCATGCCGGCGCCGGAGAGATGGCGCTCCTTCCTCTTCGCGCGGAGGGAAGAAAAAGAAGAAGACGAGCCCGAGAGCGTCGATTCTTTTTTTGAATTTATAACTAATACCGCGAAAAACTACACATTAATTTATTTCAAATTAATTTTTTTGACCGTAATAAATTTACTCTAAATTAAAGGAAAAAAAAAACTTCAAGATGATTATATACTTGAAATAACTGGTTATATTCAAACATCTAAACGTATATTAATGTGGAAAAAACTTTTTTTTTTCCTTCGAAAAACAAAACAAACTTTATGTAAACTCAACCGAACAAACTCTTATTTTAATATTTAATTATATATTGGGTTTATCTTCTATATGCCGGAATTAGTGAATTGACGTCCAAGCGCTTTTTTTTTTTTTGTAACAATTGTAAAGTAAACTTAACGCCGGTTACAAATATAAATTCAAATTAGGACAATTCCAAAATTGGGAGATCAATTATAAAGGATAAAAAAATTGAAAGATCATTTTCTTTTTGGTGGTGTTGTTGGTGTAACAATTGAGAAGGTACCTTCGTAATTGATATCTCTCCTTACAAAACATTGAGATCTTTCGATTTGAAATAGAAAACGAAAGCATGCCGAAGTGTGATTGCACGTTAGATCAATTTTAACCCACGAAAAACCATTAAAATTTGGATTAATATTACTAAAAATTTTAAATTGGTACATCTATAACAAATTTATCATAAATTAATTTATTTACCACAAAAACTCCAAATTAATATATTTATAACAAATTTACTCATGTTCAATTAAATTGGATTAATACCATAAAAACCCACAAACCTGGTTCACTTATGACAAACGAAGGGTAAAACCTCAAACTAATACACTTGTTAATTACCACGTGTTATCTAACTCATCAATTCGATAGCAAAATTAAACATATATGAGGATAAATTTATCACAAACACCGATTGAAGAATTTTGTTATTCAAAAATTAATTTAGGGTAAATTTATTATAAATATATTAGTTTAGAGTTTTTTTTTTGGTAACCTAGGGACCTCCGTGCGTTGCTTCGCAGTTGGAGTAAACCCTAAAGGGAGTAAAGTCACAACTACCCTTACTTCCCAAGTAAGTCATGGTTCCTTTCCAACAAGGCAGACGACGCAAGAATTCGAACACTAAACCTCTCGCAAAATGAACTAGCGCCCAACCATTACATCGCCACCACAGGTGGTTTAGTTTAGAGTTTTTGTAAGGTTGACTCTGAAAATTTTGATCGTGGAAATCTTTTTCTCCCCTTTCATTTAAAAATCAGAATGATCCCTCGAGTGAAAGTGCAGTTGAGTATGATTGGAAAATGCACTTCACCATGGTTTTAGAAATAACTTACCTTATGAAATTTTTGTGAGGTACTATGCTTCCTAATTTATAGAAAGATTGATTTACTTATGGTTAGGTGAGCTTGACAAATGTTACCATAAGTAAGATTTCTTAAGTAAGATTTCTTTTCATCATTTGGATGCCATAGGTGGATGACCGATACATTCTCATTTATTTTGGATTCACTAAAATAATATGTTCAAAACGAAGGAGACAAAGAATCGCCCAGCAAGCTCCTCGCACAACCATGTGATCAACGACCATGATAAATCAGGTTTATATGGCCTGATCTAGGCGAACTTCGGCCCGATTGAAGATGCATCAATGGCGCACCAAGGACATCGTACGTGGGAATTGCGGGTTAATTGCGGGTTCATAGCCCGGTCGAACCGGAGTGCCGAGCTTCTCATTCCTGCAATCCGACCAAAGTAAACCTATTTCGAATGTGCCTTTCAACCATATAAGCAAATTCAGAGAAAATAGTATACTCAACGAGATCCATATTAAACTGCGTACATGAGATATTCTACTAAAACAGTTCCGACGGTGTCAATGACCAGAGCACGGTGGAAAAGCAGAGTGAAGGGGTCGCCACTGAATAGCAAAGAAGATGGCAGTTGTTACGGGCCTATGGCCGCCGCCGATCGCACCTAACGCCGAGAAAATAAAACTTTCTTCTTCACTAAGTAACACCTCTATCATGGGACAAGTAAGAATAATAGTACATATGCACAAAATACCTCAATGGGCTTCAAGAATCCTTTGTTTCACATACATCTAGCTTCACATGCCTGAGACCTTGTCATCAAATCACCATGAAGGTGTCTTCATAAGTAGCTGTCATCGTGTCTACGGTACTTGAAACTTCATCACAATCCGGCAAGTTCCATAAGAACAGAGAATTAGAGTGCGACCTATTCCAGACGCTTCAGGAGATGTGTGAGTGCACCACCCTTTGAAAGGAAAGTTATGCAACCGTGACGCATTCGAGAAGGTTAAGTAGGGATGGTGTAGTTGAGCAAAGACGGCATTTAATACAGAAAATATATTCCTGTCAGACAGATGCAAAACTAATCACCTGAGCATCATTGCCCAGATAGCACCCTTCTATCTCTTTGCTTCATCAACCTCCTCCGCAGGGCCCATCGCTCTTTAATGTCACCCGTTTCCTCAAGTTGCTTATCGAGTGTGTTGTCAGACAGCTCATGATTATTACCTGATTTCACAGGATTAAGGCCACCCCTGACTCTTGCTGTTTCAGCAAGCAAATCAGTTATCAGCATCTCAGTGGTCCTGGTAGTGATTCCCCTTAAATACCAAGAAATGGGCGGAGGTGGGACTAGAGCTGGTTGAATCAGCTGGTCCAAGCTCACTTTTGATCCGATCCTTCCTTTTCCTCCAGTACATGAATTATAGTCTTCCCAAGTCTTGGGCTTAAGGGGGTAGCAGAGTTTCTCGTCGACAAACCAAGGTTCTACTCTCCAGCATCCTTCGAATCTTTTCATAAACCCTGTTTTCACTTGCTTGAACTTCATCTGACAAAATAGATAAATAGGAAGAGTTGCATAGTTAAGCCGAGATTATTGCAGGATTAACAAAAGACCACCTTTCTCCTAGTATGAGGGAATGGAAAGGCACAGGAATTATTCTAATGGCAACCAGGATAAAGAACAAGTACGTTTAATCTGCAACAAGAGCAACGTCTTACCGAGTGATCTGCTCTATTTTGATCCACCAAAACATGTACTGAAATGGTCCCTGACCACCAAAGGAATTTCCACAAGGCCGCTTGCTCCAATTCAACAACTTGTCTTAAACCTTCATCGACCAAAACCCTTCTGGATATGACTTCCTAAGAGAAAAGTTAAATTTAAAAAATCTCCCAAACAAGTTCTTCTCTTTACATACAAGATTGCTAAAATGAACAAGAATAAGTTACAAGGGGGGAAAACGAAATCACAGGGGATTAACCAGAAAATAACTTTTTGATGCTTTATGTGTTACTGGCTGAAATATAGAAGAAATGGTG
Source organism: Eucalyptus pumila (assembly GCA_016097595.1). Taxonomy (NCBI): domain Eukaryota; kingdom Viridiplantae; phylum Streptophyta; class Magnoliopsida; order Myrtales; family Myrtaceae; genus Eucalyptus; species Eucalyptus pumila. The sequence goes on from CM027853.1 coordinate 31,213,652, forward strand.
GAAAAGGATGGTACCTTAATATTCTTGAAAACCCTTTTATTATCAGGATCAGTAACAATGTTATACACAGCATCTGGAGGCAACCCCACATTGACATTTACATTGAGATTGCAAAGAGATCCTTTTGGCACGCTCACCTGCCAAGACTAACATTAGACTCCAATCCTTTTGCAGCGTTCAAGTTATATGATGAGCAAGGCATTTAAAAGGCAACAAGTCACCAACAAAAGCATCTTCCTTTCATAAAATAAAACTAAGTTACCAGATTGCTGCTTTTCTTGATTTTGGTTGCACAAGAGCAACAGGACATCAAGCAGAGAATGCCAATTACAATCTATGCATGTCATGCTACATTTCGTTGTTCTAACTTTACAAGCCCCAAATGGAAATTCATATGGACTAGCATAAATGCTTGGGATTTATCTTTATTTTAAGTAATTAAGATTATTTCACATGTCATGTATTCACCTTTATTTACACTCCCCTGATGTCAACAAGAATCAGTTAGGTGAGCTCCAAGTAACAAGGAAAGAGGCATATACAGTGGATCGTTCTATTGTAGCCCCACAAAGTAAGAGAGACACATGACAAAAAGCTTGAAATATGTCAAAAGATAACAGCAACAAACTTATTTATCTTCTCAAATTTTAATGACTAAATCACTTACAGAACCAAAACTCATATCAGAGTCCTAATTTAGGTCAGTTCATTCTGTTATATTGTAAAGATCTTTGGCATGCTTGAGCTAAAACAATCCAAATGTTAGCTTGTGACTAAACATGTCCATCAATCTTATTTCTCAACAAGTCCCTCACCTTTATTTCTGGAGCTTGATCCACCCACACTGGATTTTCATGCCATGCTTGCATTTGCTTCTCCAGATTGACCTCAAAATCAGTCAAGGTTTTACTCAAGTTCCTCAAAGAAGAGCTTCTGGAGTTCGCCCTTTCATTTTCCCTTTTAATCATTTTAAGTGGCAACTATCACAGAAACAGAAACAGAAAGGTCAATGATTTTTACTTTGACATTGATAAGTTCGTAAGTGTCATGACACATCAAGATGAAGTGAACTACCTTGAAGCCATTCCCGAGCTTCTGAGGAAGCTGCTCGAAGAATCTAGAGATCGCAGGATCAAGAACCTTCAGCCCACCATGTCTTCTGCTGCCATTCGAAGCCGTGCTACCCGCATCTTTATCTGTCTCACCCATTAGAACCTGGACAATTGACGTGCCGAATTTCATTATTCTAAACAAATGCCCATTGCTTGCACAGACCAACATGTGTATTCACACTAGTGGAACTTTTCTCTATTACATACTACGATCTCTCCACTCTTCTCTTTCGAATGTACGAATCAATCAAAAGCTTCCTACAGATCCTAACACCAACCAGTCACTTCGCGCAGCAACATCCCCTGATCTCTATACAGCTAAGCACGGTAGGTTTGTCAATGACCCATTAACTGCCCCATCACAAGAACAACCAGTCACTTTGCACAGAAACATTCCCCCGATCACTATACAGCTAAATACGGTAGATTCGCCAATGACCCATCAACCGCCCCATCATATAACGATGAGCTGATCGCAGAACAAGATAAATACGAAGCAACCAACAGGACCACAATGGACAGTAGCATGCCAAAAGAACACTAGAGTTCAAGAGCGATTTAGCAACACTTATGAAGTCAAGGACAAGAGACCGAAATCCATGTAAGACCCACAACTCGGAGTGATGCCGTGAAGCGAAACTTTTGCTTTTTCTCTCCTCCAAGGATGGAATCCAAGATTCAGAAAGAAGCAAGGAATGCAAGAGAGAGACAGAGAGAGATCTACTACGGCACCTGACGACGAATTTCTAGCGAGTTTCTTCACTCGCGAGGGGACGGATTCATCTTCCGGAAGGCAGATCTCGGTCGACAAGTCACCCCACAACGCAGGCGAGAGGACACTTCTCTCTTCCCCGAGAATTCGGAGTGGTCTTCTCTTCTTTCCCGCAAAGGGTCTGGCCTGGATGGGCGAGCCAAACACGTGGTTCGATCGGAAGCTCCTCTGGTCCTTGAGAAGTCCACGGGCCATGGTCGGAAGCGCTCGACGCTGGGCTTTTTCTTCCTCTTTTCTGGCCCGTGGGCGGACACTCAACTTTCATTCTCTTTCCTTTTTGTTTTTTTTTTTTTTTTTTTTGTGGTTCCGTTTCTTACCCAATATGATTTTGGATACATTGGGAAAAATGCGGCATTTCTAACGAGCGAGAAAACTAATGTACCATGCTTTCATCTAACAACTTAAATTTTTATTAAAATAATTAACCGTGATCCCAAAAATCTTATATGGTGTCTGAGCGAAATGTCATGAGTTCATATTTTACCAGATTTTGTTTGCCTCCCAGCCTAACCCGAAAGGTCTAATTTTACATTCAAACAACAATAAGAGTCTAAGGCAACAATCGAATCAAGATAGAAATCTTTTTTCACATGCTAAGGTTTTGTTTATTTCATAAAAATGAATGATTTTGAAAATACTTTTTTTTCTAAAAATGATTACTTGCATCGCATTTTTTTTGAAAAATATTTTCTAAATTATTCAATTTTCACGAAACAATGGAGCCTAATTGGAACTTGATGTACAGATCGAAAGCTAATAATAGACTTTGGAAAACATGAAGTTACAAAACATTTGACATAAAAAGTAAATTTACGTAATTATAAGAAAAGGAAAGTTAGAAGTCATAGGCTAAAGCTTGTTAGAGAAGGGGAAAAGGCTTGGAGCTCTCACTTCTCATCCATAGATTTGATAATATTAGAAAAGAAAATGATTGGGTTGAATGCAATGGTTATTGCAAATTGAAGGAGTAAGCCTCTAAAGAAATTAGAAAAAATAATCCAAATTACAAATACATCTCGAAAGTGAAATAGAATCCTGTTATTAACTCGCTAAACTTGCTCATAATTTGTGAGAGACCATGGAGAAATAGCAAGGGATTTTACCTTTAGATGCTTTGAGGAAGTATCATGTCGGGCCTCTTAATAAAGATGAAGAGGAAACGACGGTTGACAACTTTTGGCTTAGAGCAGCTGTTTTGGACCTTTTGAATCTTCCTGGATCTGATGATAAACTCACCGAACACATCTGCGGCATCCCTATTGCTTGCGGTTCTAGTTCAGAGGAAGGACCTTGTGGCTTGCAACTTCTTGAAAAATGGCGGGTTTAGAACTGCCGACGCCTATGATATTGCAACCAACGACGAACACGGCAAGGTTGTTCCTGATGATTGTCTTGGATTTGGAAGTCAAGAACCATCCTTAGAATCCAATCCTTAATCCGGCTTGTGATCCGTATTAGAACTACCACCAGTGGATTCCTGCACCAGAAGTGTCTTGTTCCTCATGACTGCTGGGATACTTATATGAGTAGCAGAGAGGACATCCTCCGTATTTTGCGTGAGAAACCTGGCTTAAGGTTGGTATACCTGAATCTTGTCCAAACAGTTCCACCTCTTCGTTGGAGGAATAGGTGAAATTCAACTGTAACGTTTCCAGTATCTGAAATAGATCTAGACCTTACGAGCCCTGGAATGTCGTCTTCCCTTGGATTGTCTGGAATCGGGATAAGTACACTAATGGTGTCATAAGTTGTGTACGGCGCTCACTTTGGTTCCAAAAGTTTCCGTCGGATCACTTAAGTACCAAATTGGAGGAAAAACGCTCACTTTGGTGCCACCGGCGAAAAATTCCGGCCACTAGCGAAAGATTCCAGCCAAAATAATTACGTGGTTTTTTTTTTTTTTTAAATCGACAAGCCCTTAAACCACATCGTTTTGCCGTCCTACATGGATGGCCTCACAAAAACGACGCCGTTTAACTCATTGGGGATTGAGATTAGGGTTTCGACTTGGCTGCCGAGTGGTTGTCGTCAGGGATGGGGTTGGGGTCGGGGTCGAAGCTGTGGCCGCCGAGTGGCCATCATCGAGGTCGGGGTCGGGGTCGAAGCTGCGGCCGTTGAGTGGCCATCGTCGAGGTCGGGGTTGGGGTCGGAGCTGCAGCCGTCGAGTGGCCATCGTCGAGGTTGGGGTCGGGGTCGGGGTCGGAGCTGCAGTTGCTGAGTGGCCATCGTTGAGGTCGGAGCTACAGCCGCTGAGTGGCCATCATCGAGGTCGGGGTCGAGGTCGGAGCTATTGCCATTGAGTGGCCATCATTGGGGTTGGGGTCGAGGTCGGGGTCGAAGCCGTGGCCGCCGAGCGCAAGGACCGTCGAGGATGGCGACGGCCGGAGATTAGGGTTTTGAATTAGGGGAGATACCAAACGGCGTCGTTTTGGTGTTAGGATGCTAACTGTGTTCTCCGATGAGCCACATCAGTTTAAAAAATTAATAAAAAAATGCCACGTCGGATTTCCGGCCAACCAGATCGGAGTTGGCACTAAAGTGAGCGTTTTTCAAATTTTTTGGCACTTAAGTGATCCGACGGAAATTTTGGTTTGGCACCAAAGTGAGCGCCATACACAACTTATGGCACCATTAGTTTACTTATCCCATCTAGAATCTCTACTAGTAACGAGAAAACAGAAGCTCTTGAAGATGATACAGTTGCCAAGGACAATGCTGTGAGAGTTCGTAGCGAAGCGGCCAAATGTTGCAGCTGTTTGACCAAACCCAGTGCCTTAAAGGAGCCGGGGAGGCCTAACGAGAACTGGTCTGCTCTTTGACCAGGTTGGATCGAGCATAAAATCGATGGAACAGTGCGAAGTACTCCCGCCACTACGGGTGCTGGAGGTGTTTTCCGTGATCATCCCCGGGAAATGAATTAGCGGTTTCTTGCATCACTCCATCTGTTCTGTTCTTGCGGAGCTATGGGCCCTCCAAGATGGGCTCCGTGTTACCGCCGACAGCAATGGGCAGAGACTCCTTGTAGAGACGGATGTGTCGGCGGTCGTCTAATCTGATAAACATTGGTGACGAATGCAGGTCTTTGCGGGCTCAGATTCCGGAAGCTCCGCTTTAGAACGGGCATTGTGAGATGAATAGATGTGCAGACCTCTTGGGAAAGCATCGTTTTGTTGAACCCCTGGACTATGTTGCAGACACCGTCAGGAAAGCAATGCCTAGATATATGTCCGTCATCTCTGTTAATACTCCTGTATTTATTAGGATTGCAACCTGCGAGTTGCATGCGATGCCCATGCTGTTTTTTTAAAGGTACCATCGCACGTTGATCCTGCTTTTATATCTGACAATGGTGAACTTTACCAAGGAAATTTAATTGTATTTTTGCGGGTTTTTGGGACAGGCAATCTAATGTCACAAGGATAACATTTTTTTAGTATCTTATATCCTCTTCCTAGGTATCAACATTATTAGTTGACGGAAAATTACTAAAAAGTCATAAATCTATTGTATTTATACCAATTTAGTCATAAACATTTCAATTATGCTAGTGAAGTCCATCCGAACCAATTTTCGCCAGAAGTTGCTGACGTGGACACTTTTTACAGTTTTAAATAATTTTTCTAATTTATTATTATTATTTTTAATTATTTTCTATTTCTTTTATTGAGGGTATTGGGCCCTTGCCAGATCCAAGTGAGCTCATCAAATAAAATGCACGTTCTAAAACTTAAAACATAACTTTATAGAGTTGAGAGGGTAACGTGCCGACATAATAAAGCTCTTTATAATCTTTGCTTAACTTGTATCAAGCAAGCTCACGAGGAATCATATCTCGAGGCTCATAACATGGCTTTGTAATATTCTTTGGCCGACATTGTATCGGATTGTTTTCTATACCTTACTTACTAGTTTTCATTATAGTTCTAGATATGCGTGTTTTTATTCATTTATTTGCTAGATTAGGTGAATGATTAGGCTGCAAACTAGGACCATCATGAGCATTAAAAAATGTTCGCATAAATACTTAGTGGATCGAGAATCTTAAAATTCATAATTGGACAAAAGACCGCGTGGAACATTTATAAGACTAATTTTAAATAAAACCTTATGATCTCAATCTATCATTGCCAAACAAATACATGTATAATTCGGGATTGATTTGCGAAAACGTGAAGGATTGACATACCTCCAACCATTCATGAAAATCTGCAAATACAGAAAATCCTAAAACCTTGAATGAATCCATGAAGCATCATCAATATGCTAATATGGAAACACCAAATCTATACGTCATGTTCCACTAGCTAATACCCCTCAAACATGATGGTGTGTTTTTCTATAGTAATAGGGTTTGAACTACACAACCTAGCGTTTTATTCTGTTTCTTACATTACCGATGTCTTCCATCAAGACTGTTATGGTAACATATTAATAGGCAAATATCACATAATAAACGCGGGTAATAAATTATGCAATAAATTGAAATTAATTGAAAATACAAAATTGGGATCACATTTAGAATAATAAAATATATTATAACATTCTCCCACTTGATCCCAATATTCCATCAAATGGAATATTAACCTAAACCCACATAAACTTCCATAACTAGCTAATGCTTATGAGATTATGCTTCAATCCCTTTATTAGTGATATACCTTCAATAATCAAATTTCTCAACCTGATGTTTCTTTACCAATTATTCTTCCTTTATATCTTCATTCTCGACAATTCCTCCATCTATGGTGATGAAACTATCTCCAGTCATGTGTCCAAGACACTTGCTATTTAGATACCACTTGTTTTTCTTCAAGAAAAAGATTCTCATCTTTTCTTTAGTACCCACATAAGCTTGCGTCCCTTCTTATTAGAATTTAATTCAGTATCAAACTCCAAGTAAATCTTTTTAGGTTTTTTCTACTCTTTTGGACAATCTAGTTTGAAATGACCGTATTCATTGCAAATTGAGCAATTGGGAAATTTCTTACGGGTAGATTTTGTGAATTGTTTCGCATAGTGATACTTATAAAAACATATAAGAGGTTTGTCTTTCAATCTGTCCTAGATTTTTGAAAAAGGATTCTTCTCATCTTCATTTCCCTCGTGTCCTAAACCACATTTGTTGTAGTGAGGAATTTAGATTGATTGAATATGCTTCAAGGTTTTTGAGTCTAGTGAAAATTTGGTGCTGATGTTTGAAATTTCTTCCTTGAGAGTGCTATTGTCGACTCAAAAGAGTTTACTTCCTCCACTTTGAGGTCGTACTCCTTTATCAATTCATCAAAAGACTTTGTAAGAAAAATTTTCAGTGGCAAGATCATAAACTTTCTTTTTCAAAACATAAATTCTTTTTGAAGCCTTTATGTGCTCTTCAAATATTTCCCTAAAAAAATCCTATAGTTCTTCATAAGTCAGCTCAGAATCATTTACCTCATTTACTTTATCATGATCTTAACCGGCCATTAGACAGAGATTTACTTCTTCTTCATCACTTGATTCACATTTAGTACCACTGCAATATTCTACTATTAGTGTCGTCTTCTTCTTTTCATATTTTCCCTTCTTTTTCTTGAGAGATGGGTATTCCAACTTTATGTGACCTAGTTTCGTACATTCATAGCAAACCATGTCTTTACCTTTTGACTATTCCTTGTTCCTATATGGCCTTTTGTCATCTGAGAACTTCATTTGTCTTTTTCCTTTGTAGTTTCCTCCTTTTCTCTTGTTAGTCTTTGTCACTGTCCTCACTTTCCGATACATTTGTTCACCCATATAATCATGATCAGCTTTAAAGTCAATAACTTTCTTACCTTTGGAGTTGCTTTCCTCGTTCAAGTGTTCAACTTCATAGGATATAAATGTTCCTATCAATTCATCTATTGTGATTGATTGAATCCTCATTGTTTCTCGTAATGATGTCCTCATAGTGCTCCATTCCTTAGGCAAAGCCCTTAATAGCTTATTCACCTTTTCAGCATTAGTGAACACTTTTTTACTTGGTGTGCAAGGCCATTCACTATTTCAGTGAATTGAGTGATCATCTATATTATTGTTTCATCAAATTTCATCTTCAACAACTCATAATTTCTAAGTAGGATGTTCATCTTTGTTTCTTTCACCATGTCTATTCTTTCAAATGTCAATAGAAGGCAATCCTAAATTTCCTTAGCTATAACACAAGAAGAAATTATGTTAAATTCATATGGTGACAATATAGTAACTATTTAGCTTTAACTTTAAAAGCAACTCTTCTTCATGTTTCTTTTGTGTTATCAATAGCAGCTGCTCTAACTTTAGCTTCTTGTCAAGTAAGAGCTTGGGCAAGAGGTCGTACTTCTACACCACTATTAACCATAGTTCACATTTCGAGATCTATAGTTTCAATATATGATTGCATCCTTTACTTCCAGTATCCATAGGAGCTTGAGTGTCATTGATAAAGAAACTACCAAAAGTAGCCATAAGAGAAGATCTTTATACTCAAAAGAAATGCACTTCAAATAACAAGTAACGGGGTTCTAATACCAATTGTTGGGGGCTAACAATACAATCTAGAGGGGGGTGAATAGGTTATTTTAGAAAATTTGATAATCTTTTTGTGGAAAATAGCTAATGCTAAGTAAAGATTAGTTCAAGGTGATGTTTCAAAGTTCGTGATCGTAATATGTGCTTATAAAAGTGATAAGAAAGAAATAGTAGCACTCATTCAATATATAGTGGTTCAACTTTATCCCCAAGCCTACGTCTACTCTTCAAACTAAGAGCCACGAGTCTGGCTGAATTTCACTAGTAATTTGCTCATAAAATTACAATTGGCAAGCATTGACCATATTACATGATAGATCACACTATTTGAACTCAGCCGTTACTCTTACTTTTGTTCACTTAATCTTTTTCACAATTACTAAGATAGCAAGGATACTATTTTTCACAATTACTAAGATAGCAAGAATACAATACTCAGAGAAACACTTGAAGGAGAGCATTTTGCTTAGAACATAGCAATTAGCAAATCTAGAAACTTTTGTATGTGTCGCTCTTTAAGGTTTGGTTTATGAGATCTTCTCTTTTATAACCATCTTCAATCTATCCATCGAAGGTGAATTAGAGAAGCGAAAAACCATCAAAGTTACCATTAATGCTTCTACACAAAGATAGAACTGTCCATACATTTCTTTTCCTAAACATTTGCAGGCTATCTAAAGATAGCATTAACTGTTGTGCTTTTGCTGCATTTTCTAACAAACCTATTAGACTACCTAACTTGTCGATTACTGTTATCACTCTGATTTTGCTATTGTGCGAATCCAATGCCACAATAGCTAGTTTGTTGAACTAATAAACATTATCAAATGCATGTCGTTGCCACAGCACCAATGACCCTATATTTATAGCATTGAACATAAACATCGTCATTAGATCAACGTGTATCAAGACATATTACATTCCTTATCCACTAAATCACATCATGGATATTATATAGTCCTTTGTTACGAACATCTGCACATATCATAGCTAACATTACACTAAGGATAGTTTGGAAATCATCAAAATCAATTGGAGGTATTTCTCCAACAACTCCAAACCTAGGCCACTGAGATGCTAAGAACCAATTGGGAATCAGAGATGGGTTGAGCATCCGCAGAAAGATGATCCGTAATGTTCTTGGCTTTTTTAACAAAGGCTCCCATAGAAAGAGAGCCCTTCTTAGGGATCAAAGCTAATACTCTAATTGCATTATGTGAACTTGAGACTGAGGAGCATAAAGTTTCTCAAGTGAAGTCTAGAAATCATGAGAAGTCTCAAGACTGACAACGTGTGAGAAAACTAATTAAGTAAGAGCAGAAAGGATGCAGCAAAAGATATACTGGTCTTGATAATGCCATATAGTATGATCCAAGTTATCGGTCACTGTATCATCAATGGTAGTGAAAATGGGCATCAGACGAGGAAATGAGACAACCAAAAATTGAAGGTAACCCATCAAAACGAAATAAAGGAAAAAATGTGCTTGCTGCAAAAGGTATGTGTTGCAATCTAACTTAATTTAGAGAACATGAGATGTATTACTGAGAGCTAAGGGTGGTTGGGAGGGCCAAACAAGGATGGAGAGCCAGCATCGATTGTCACGATAATGATGTTGGAGGACGGGGAAGACGACATTGTAATGAAGAAGAGAAAGAAGATAAAAAAAAATTGAAAAGCTTTGATACCATGTCAAAGTACGATTTTAAAATTTGATTGCACATTTGGCAGTGTGGAGATTTGTATTATATTTATAGCATAGATTGTGAAAGATTTGCTCTAGCATTAGAATTGCTACAGATTGCGGAAGATTGGCTTTATCAACAAGATTGGCATGGATTGTGAAAGATTGCTCTATCATAGGAGATTTGCTCAATCATTTTATATCTTTTTGACAATTGGGAACCAATCCGAAGAAAGAAGCCGATGGTACCCATTGAAGCCTCATCTTGCATACCTCGAAACCATGCACAACCACTGAGCAAAGGATATCGCTTCACGCTAGGATTCGTGAGAAGAGCAGAGGAAGAACAATAGAGAAAAGGAGAGAGAGGAGGGTCAAAGCAGCTAACCAACCACTTGATTTCGTTCACAACAGTGACGACGCGACGTTTGAAGCATAGCCATCCATAATGAGCAAGCGTCAGGAGTGATGAGCGTCGTGACTCGTGAGCGAGCGCGGCTACGGGAGGAGTGATTTGCATCCTGAGCGGCCAGTGAGGTAGCGACCTACAAGCGTCGAGAGCAAAGCTATGAGAGAGTGTGAGTGCAAGCTACGAGACAGAGTGAGACTGCAAGAGACACTATGAGAGGGCGAGTTGCAAGGGAGATGAGGGAATTGGGGGGGTTTTTTTAGAGAGCGTGAGGATTGGGAAGCGCCAGAGCTGGAAATTGTAATTATCAAATTAGGTTTTCTAAAACATAAGAATTAAAATATATATTTACTGATCTAATCCGGTTATGTAGTTGCACACCTGAAACCGGCAACTGAGCCAGTACTCACTGATTACAATCCCAACCAAAAACCGAATTGGTTCCCATGAGAACCATCTAGACCCACCGGTTCAGGAGGTTCTTTGCACACCCCTACATCCTCCCGCGGAAAAAGGGGACTACTGCTTCAAATGAGTCACAGAAAACACAACTAGAAGTTAACTTTTAGGCTTTATGACAGACTTAACCCATCACAGACCTATCCTTCTTTGGCATCTTCTACTTCCTTTCATCTTCCCCGGCTGCTTTATCTTCATCTCCTTCACCCGACACCCGTCACTCGCTTTGCTCAAACTTCTTGAGATGTTCAGCGGTGAAAGGATAAGCATCAGCCCCATGCTCCATTATAAGATTCCTTGCTTTGTCAGTCACCGTCTGGCCCGTTGGGCCAATGACTATGAGCACGGGGAGCCCACGGACCTTGAATTTGCGACTCAGAGATTTCTTCCTCTCATCGCCAAAGGGGAGTGCCAGCCACGGCATCTCAGCAAAACAATTGTCAAAGGCAGTTTGGTCGTTGTCGCTGGAGAGGAAGACACCTCGAAGGCATTGTCTTTGGCCTTGATCTTTTCGTATGCCTCCGTAAGCACCGGCAGGAAAGCATGGCAAGGAGGGCACCAGTGTGCGGAGAAGTAAAGGAGAACAGTCCCCTACCAATACCGATACAGGAACCTGCGCTCGAAGTTAAGAAACATCCTGTTAGATGAACCACCAATGGATGTGAAGGCTTTATAAGAAATTGGACTTAAGGCCCGTTCGCCCAAGTTGGGCCCAGATAGCCCGGCCCACGGGAATAGGGCCCGTGGAAAGAAGGGGGTATAAAAGGGAGGAGAGAGAGAGAAAAGGTACCGTTTTATTTATTTTTAAGAAAAGACGTACGCTTCTCTCCCTCCCTCTGTCTGTCGTTTTTCTCCAAAGGCAAACAATGACTCCCGTAGGCGATTTTGCTTCACCGGATCAACAGGACAAAGTTTCTCTTCCTCTTGTTGGCATCGATGTTTAATCTGTGGCTAAAAGGTACGCTCGAATCTGTGGTGTGCTTTAGGATCGGTGATACGTGTTAAAATTCCCGGGCTTGTCTTCCGCTTGAGTTTAGGGGTTTGATTTAGTGTCGAATCCGGTTTTTCAGGGATCAGTCATTCCCAACATTGGTATCAGAGCCCTAGTTCACGTTTTCCCGATCTGTTTTGATGTTTTTGATTGATTTTTCGCGAAAGTGTTTCGGCCGTACGGATCGGGGCAAGAAATCCCGACACCCGAGCGTTCTTCGGCCATTTTACTGAGTTTTCGTAAGTCGAAACCGTTTTCTGAATACATGGGGAGAAAGGCGACGTCGAGACGAGTCTGGAGGTATGTCGTGCGCCGCCGGGCGACGCCGCACGCGCCCACACGTGCGGCCAGAAGCCGCTGCGCGTGGGCGGGACGTGCCCAGAAGCACTGCGTCACCCAGCGCGTGCGGCACATGCGCCAGTCGGCGAACCGGCGCGTGCGCACCGCCGGCCGGCAAGCCGGCACACGCCGGTCCGCGGACCGACGCGTGCTGACGTCACTCGATGACGTCATCGTGACGTCATCCAACGGTCGGTAACCGCTCGGATGACGTCACCGATGACGTCATCACAGGCGACGGTTCGCTGGGGGGTCACCGGCCGGCGACCCGACCAGCGACCCGACCCGACCCGCGCAAGACCCGGCACGTGCGCGGCACGTGCCTTCGGTTCGCCCGAGCCGGCCCCGCCGGCCCGACCGGTCCGACGACCGACGACCGTTGACCGTCGTTGACCATTGACGACCGTTGACCGTTGACGACCGTTGACCGACGACCGTTGACTGTTGACAAAAAAAAAAAAAGGAAAAGGAAAAGAATGTGTTTCTTTTTCAATTAAGTCTATGTGGATTATAATGTGATCCCTTATTTGTTCTGCATTTGTTGCAGGAACAATGCCTCCTTTGAGATTACGCGCACCTATTCGTGCAATTACCGATGAACAAAAGGATAGGCTGTCTAAGTTGATAGCTGAGCTGACTGATCATCGATGGGAGAGAGGTGACTTAATTGATCAGGTCCTTGAAGTCAACGGGAAAATTCAACAGGTCATATGGAAAGGTCGTCCTATGTCACAAATGTCGAGATGGTGCGATTTTTCATAAACACTCTTCCACCGAATGACAAGATGTGTTGAATCGCATATGGGATGTCAACGGAGCTGCTTCCTATAAGAAAATTGTGATGGATTTTGTAAATGAATATTACTTTGTATTGTTTCAAGGGAAAAGATCAAGAAATTGAACAAAAGAGGATCTTTCCCAGTTCGTGTGCTGACTTGGTGTTAGTTGTATTGGCTAATATATATTAAGTGTGCTTTGTGGACAACTTAATGTAATGTTTACTACCTGATTGTTGTTACTGTAGCAACTTATATGTTATTGGTAATAGTTGAAAGCATTATTGTTTTATTGTATGTCAATTATCTGTTGCTTTCTGTTAATGCTGGTTGATGTGGGTAATTAGCTATGGGTAGTTTTAGAAGTTTTTGTAGCTTCATAGAATTGATTTTGCATATGACAATCATATTAATGATAGTTTTAAGTTAGGATTTTTGGAGGATGATTGGAAACGTAGTGACCTTTTGATTCTCAAGCCTTACTTAAAATTATTCATTAATATGATGGGTCTATGTAAATAGGGATGCATAAATGATAGGCATTAATTATTCGTGCATGTATGTCGATGTGTTCAGATCGATGGTTTCAAAGAACTAAGAACGTGATTGCCGATATGAACGGCAACTATTGTGAAATATTGAATATGAAGATCAATATGTGCTGGAAAAGCAAGAAGCACTAGAAGCTCTTGACCATATTATGGAAGATCTTGAGGGTGTCGTGCGCCACCTTGAGCTAGCAGAGGACCGCCTAACGGCATTTGAATTGAAAACAGACATTTGCAATGCTGGTTCTAGCTTAGAAAGGGCTTTGTGCTCAAAGCGCAAGCGTATTGATTCGTTCAATATGTGGAAATGCAAAGGATCAAGTCCTTGTTGCAAGAAATCAAGAGTTAACCAACACAAGAGAGGAAAACGTCCTCAAGTGAAGAAAATGTCAAGGGTGAGATGTTACAACCGTGACAAGAAGGGTCACTATGCTCGCGACTGTCGTGAGCCAAAGTAGCTAAACACCTCTTGCACATTTGAGAACTTTGCTTATGTGTCGAGTTCTGCATCATTGGCTGAATCCAATCCTTTGTGGACCGTAGATTCAGGAACGACGCACCATGTAAGGAAGGATAGAGGATCTTTCGTGAAATTTCGACGATACCAACTGGAACTATGTGGATTTATGTGGGAAATAATTTCAGAGTTGAAGTTAAAGGGATTGGCACCTGCCAATTGAACATGCGTGGTGGACGCACCTTGTTCCTACATGATATTCTATATGCTCCAGAGATTCGTCAAAATTCAGTGTCTGTTTTGGTGTTGGTTAAGCTTGGTTTTTAGTATGAACTTACATAAAAGATGTGTAGATTTGTATTTGGATACAAACTACTATGATTTTGGTCACTTTCTGGATGGTTTTATTGTACTAAATGTTGACTGTGGTGATGTCAATATGTTATTCCCTTGTTTCACGTCTTCTACTTTATATGATAATGATGTGAATATGGTGGCATGCTAGACTTGGTCATATGGGCCAACAACACATGAAAAGACTAGCCAAAGAGGGCTTGTTGGGCAATATTGAAAAAGTCGATTTGCTTATATGTAAGCATTGCCTAGAAGGGAAAACGACAAGAAAACCATTTGGAAAGGATAAAAGAGCTGAATTTCCTCTGCATTTAATCCATTATGATGTCTGTGGTTCAATGAATGTGAAAGGAAGGCAAGGGGCTGTTTATTTCATCACTTTTTAATATATGATCATACTCGATTCGGAGGTGTCTATTTGATTTCTCATAAATCTGAAGCATAAGTTGTTTCAAAAGGTTTATGAACTTGGTTGAAAATCAATTAGACAAGAAAATAAAAGCATTGAGATTCGATCGAGGTTAAGAATATTTATCTGATGAGTTCAGAAAATTATGTGGTGAAAAGGAATAGAAATACAGTTGTCTATTCCATATACTCCTCAACAAAATGGTGTTGCAGAGAGAAGAAACAGAACCCTACTGGAAATAGTTAGGTCCATGATGGCGCATGCTAACTTACATATCACTTTTTGGAGTGATGCGTTGTTAATCATTGTCTATATACTTAACCGGGTGCCTTCCAAAATCAGTTAGTTCCACTCCATATGAGTCATGGACAGGTAGAAAACCGGACTTAAGTTTACTTAAGTCATGGGGTTATGCTGCCTATACTCATAAGTCCTCTCAAAAGTTTGGGAAATTAAGTCCCAGATAAAAGTAGAGTATTTTAATGAGATACTTCGAACACTCGATTGGGTATGTGTTCATAGGTGAGCAGGAAAGTGGGAGTATAACTGAATATGAATCACGGGATGTCACACTCTTAGAGGATGAGTTTCCTAAAAAGGGCGAAATAGGGGAAGATCACTCCCTATTTGAGACCTTGTATCAAGATAATGATATTAGTGGAGTTCATCCAAGTGGGAGCATAATAGGGAATGATGTGCAAAGTGTACAATCTCCCATACGGCGAACAAGTCGCCAAAGTATTCCCCGTTGACGTCTTGACATTGAAGGGGAAACTTTTATGATTGCTCCGCAAGATGAGGATGAGCCAAGAAATATTAATGAGGCTCTGAGTTACCCTAGTAAGGAAAAATGGATTTATGCAATGAAAGAGGAAATGGAGTCAATGAAATCAAACCAAGTCTAGGAACTGGTTGATCTTCCAGAAGGACGCAGAACTATTGGGAACAAGTGGGTTCTCAAAATAAAGCGAAAGGCTGATGGCTCGATAGAAAGGCATAAAGCTCGCCTTGTGGCGAAGGGGTATAATCAACGTGAAGGAATTGATTATGTAGAAACATTCTCTCCCGTAGTGAGATTTACCTTGATTCGCATAATTCGGCAATAGTGTTTGGTATGGATCTTGAGTTACATCAAATGGATGTAAAGACTGCTTTCCTCAATAGAGAATTAGAGGAAGAAATAAATATGGAACAACCTGTTGGTTTCATAGTGAAAGGCTAAGAAGAAAATGTATGTCGACTTTGGGGGTCGATATATGGCCTTAAGTAGTCGTCAAGACAATGGTATATACGATTTCATAATGCCATAATAGCATATGATCTTACAATGATAGATGAGGATCATTGTGTATATATCAAAAGATCCAAGGATCAATTTGTGATCATATCATTATATGTTGATGATATACTAATTGCCGGAAGTAATATGGAGTTTGTTCATACTGTCAAAAGTTGGTTGTCTTCCAACTTTGAGATGAATGATATGGAATTGTAAACCCATTGACACTCCTATTGCAAAAGGTGAAGGATTGAGCCATAGACTGTGTCCAAGGACTCCACAAGAGAAGGAACAAATGAAACATGTTCCTTATGCTAGTACTTGTTGGGAGCTTGATGTATGCTATGATGTGTACAAGACCTGACATATGTTATGCAGTTGGAATGGTGAGCAGATACCAATCCAATCCAGGTCAAGCACGTTGGAAAGCCGTTAAGAGAATACTGAGGTATCTAAAGGGAACTGCTGATTATACGATGAGTTATTATGGAAAGGATCTGCGACTCTAAGGCTATTCTGATGTTAATTGGGGAGGAGATTTAAATGAAAGAAAATCTACCTCTGGGTTTGTTCTCTTATCGAATAATGGCACCATATGTTGGAGTAGTAAGAAACAAAAAGTGTATAGCCTTGTCCACGATGGGAATTGAGTTCGTGGCATTATCAGCAGCAATGTAAGAAGATGTTTGGCTTAAGAGATTTTTTGGATCATTTAGGTGTTATTGGAAGCTGCAGATTAATTGTTGGTTAATTATGATAGCCACGCAGCGAAAGCGTACGCCAAAGATCCAAAATATCATGGCAAGACCAAACATATAGATACCAAGTATAACCTTGTCAATGATATGATTGCTTAAAAAGATGTGAACTTAGAGTACATACTGAGAGTGCTAGTATGAACAAAATAAAGGAGTTAAGGAAGAGAATAAGAACACGAGATTTATAGTGGTTCGGCTTAATCCAAGCCTACGTCCACTCTCCCACGATAACAGCCTTCTTGGCTGGATTCCACTATGCAATCAACAAGAGATTACAACTCCGAGTGCTAACACTTAGTAGTAGATCACACTATCTCACTAAGTCACTCTCTTGGTATTTCTCTCACGATTACAAACGTTTAAGCTCTCAAGAGACAAGTATATGATTGAAAGTCGCTCGTACTTTGGAATTATAAATTCTACGCTCCGTCTCTTACTTGCTCATCGGTCCATGATCTCCTTAAATACTCCTCCACTTCCAAACTACCGTTGACAAAAGATCCGAGAATCGTCTTCCAATATACCCATTGGACAGCTCGTATCTTAGAAGATTTGGTAGCCGTTGAGTGACAAAGGTAAAATCCCAAATTGATTCCGATCGCCCATACAAACGAAATCTTGGTTTCCATAAGTAAAGCTTCTTCGTATAGAAAGATCTTGTCTTCAACATCCAATTGTCAATCAATTAGATTGAATCAATCAAATCAATCTTGATGTGGAATCCAAACCAGATCACTAGCCGTTGTATGATTGGGCTTGAGTTACGATTCATCGAATCTGATGTAAAGTCCGAGTCTTGAGACTTTACGATATGAGTCTTGAGACTTTACAATCTGGGTCTCAGACTTTACAATCTGGGTCTGTAGACTTTACAATCTGTACCCGCTCAGCTTCAAAGATAGAGTCTCGTCTTCTCGGTTCAGCTTCAAAGATAGAGTCTCGTCTTCTCGGTTCATCATTCACGTTCGATCTGGAATTTGTCGAATGAGCGGACTTCGATGTAGAACAGACTTTGATACTAAAGTCCGCGCTCTTCGACTTTGAGTCTTGAGTCTAACAGTCTTCGTTTTTTGAGTCTCGAGTCCGCGCTTCGACTTTGATAATATCCTTTACATGTTCTAACATCTGCATGGCCTATTACTCAACCATCAAATATGTTAGTAGCCTTTGATTTATTTTGTCATCTTCAAAACATCATAAGGGATTTCCCTAACACATACTGCGCATATAATGGATTGCTTAAAAAGATGTGAACTTAGAGTACATACTACGCATAGAATGGTGGCAGATCCTATGACAAAGCCAATACCTAGAGATGTGTTTTGTGGCCATATGAAATCTCTAGGACTGCGTAGAGGCTAATGTACTGAATATTGTTATTTTCCCTAAGTGTTCACATTTGATGAATTTGTGTTTTTCATCATTAATGCCTATGAATCTTTGTATGATCTTTATGCATCTTAATGCTCAGTGCATTATTTTAAGTTGAGGAAGTATGTCGGACGGATAAAAGATTAGCCCACTCACACGGGTAATCGCCTATTTACTGTGTGATAAATAGAGATGAGACTGTTTTTAAGCTTATTATCTAGGTGATAATCGAGAGCTCAAGCTTAAAATACGTATGTCGCCTTAACTGAGTGTTAAGATGAGGACATAATACTTACTATGTCCGAAAGTAAAATACCCCACATATTTTACTTTATCTGTCTAAGATGCCAAATGTGAGTTATGATGAATTTTGTAAAAAGAGTAGATACGTGAACTCAAGTTAGACATTGGGTATGTCTGAACTATCATCTGTACGGCATTGAAAGGTGTAGACATACGCTCCATGGGAAATGAGTTAATACCGTAATACGTATTTCATACTACGTATGCATGAGATGACCAATAAGAGTGGCAAAAAGTTTGATCTCAACTTTTATGACGTGTGAGACTCTTGAGGAAAAGAGTTCCTCAATTTTTTTTTAGTCCCCTCATGACTCTTACTTATTCTCAAGATTTCTAGTTAGTGTTTGCTATCTTAGGGTGTTGCCAATGGTCATGAGATGATTCGATCTAATGGGGCATTTCTAGAAAAGCAAGCTGGACTGAAATTGAGAGTTTGAAGGAAAGAGGAAGATCAATTTTGGAGAATCACATTGTGGTTTTGTATTCACTGGTCGACCAATTATGAGTATCTTTGTGATAATTATAATTGTGAATACAATATATATATATATATATATATATATATATATATATATATATATCATGTTTAAAAGAGATCAAGAGAGATATAACATGTGATCGATCGATCTAGGGTACTGCATACTAAATCTACTCAAAGTGTGACGCCCAATTATGAGCTGCTACATATTCCTAACAGATGTATAGCAACGAGCTCTCAAAGTATGCTGGTCGCACGGATTATTCACCAGTATGAATGTTGAAGAGAGGTAAAGAGAATCCTGTTCGGCTCACCATGTGCGAGTGGGAGATGAAGGCTTTATAAGAAATTAGGCTTAAGGCCCGTCCGCCCAAGTTGGGCCCAGATAGCCCGGCCCACGGGAATAGGGCCCGTGGAAAGAAGGGGGTATAAAAGGGAGGAGAGAGAGAGAGAGAAAATGTACCGTTTTATTTATTTTTAAGAAAAGACGTACGCTTCTCTCCCTCCCTCTGTCTGTCGTTTTTCTCCAAAGGCAAACAGTGACTCCCGTAGGCGATTTTGCTTCACCGGATCAACAGGACAAAGTTTCTCTTCCTCTTGTCGGCGTCGGTGTTTAATCTGTGGCTAAAAGGTACGCTCGAATATGTGGTGTGCTTTAGGATCGGTGATACGTGTTAGAATTCCCGGGCTTGTCTTCCGCTTGAGTTTAGGGGTTCGATTTAGTGTCGAATCCAGTTTTTCGGGGATCAGTCATTCCCAACAGGATGGAAAAGGCATGTGAAAACTGCGTATTAGGAAAGGATTTTCCTAGTAATAGTCCTGGTTTCAATCCTTTCCTCGGCTCATGTAACCCAAGGGATAATGATATATAGGGCTTCATTGTAGACATTAAAATTTTCCGAGCTTCTAGGTGAAAGAACAAATTTACCTTGGCTCCTTCCTTTCCAATGACAAAATCCAGATCCCCGAAACCAAGATTGACTCCAAGGTCTGAGATTCTTCCCTTTTCTTCTCTTTCTGTGCAAGCTCTGCAAACTTTTCTGGTGTGAATGGGTAAGCTGCAACACCATGCTCTACAGTTTCAGCAACATTAAAATGCAGAGTCTTCCCACCAGGACCGATTATGATCAGAGTGGGTAGGGTGGTGACCTCAAAGTACGTAAACAGCTTATCACGTTTCTTGTCCTTGAATAGTAATGAAAGCCATGGCATGCTTTTAAAGGTTAGGTTGAATGATGCTTCTTCCTCATCAAGAGGTATCCAGACGATCTCAAAACTCTCTCCTTTGGCCTTCAATTTCTCATAAACCTACAGTAACTTTGGCGTGAAATCACGACATGATTTGTTCTTGAACAAGAAATATAGACCCACAGTTTTCCCTTTTAGCTCAGTAATCGGAACCTAGTTTGGCCACATGATTAGACTAGTAAAAAGAAGATGCAAAACCGAATCATAAGCACACGAGACCATCAGTTTCAAATGCATTGATGGTGATTTTAGGTTTACCTTACTCCCATCGGACAAAACTACGAAGTCATGAGATTCATGGACCAAAAGAGAAGTCAATGATTGATTTTTCTTAGGTTTACCTTACTCCCATATGTCTCGGGGCATCAAAATGCTTGGCTCTGGCTTCGGCTTTTGTTTTGGCTATGGCTCCGGCTCTGGCTCTCTTGGCTCTAGCTCTGACTCTGGCCTTTGATTCTAGCTCTGGCTCTGTTGGCTCTCGCTCGGGCTCTGGCCTTTTTAGTTGAGATGGTGAGGACAAACACCCATAACCATATGATATGCCTGGCTCTGATACCATGATAAATTTTTTTGATATTATGATCTGCGGAAGCATGGTTTTGGTATTGATGATAGTTTTTGGTTAGTGACGATATTCCAGCTCGATCTCTCCTTTGTTTTGCACAATATTCATGGCTATGGCATCGAAGATTTGGCCACTTCAATTTTGCTGGACTAAAAATTCTCCCACTTCACTTTACATAAGCCTAATTGGGAGTCTACTATATCTTACTGCTACACGGCCATATGTTATGTACGCGACAAGTTTACTATCACGGTTTATGCAGAGTCCAAGCTAAATTCATTTTGGAACAGCCAAGAGAATTCTAAGATATTTACGAGGAACCACTGATTATGGTATTTGGTACCGACCTAGTGCAACAACTAAGTTTATCGGTTATACTGATAGCGATTGGGCATGATCATCTGATGACAAGAGGAGCACCACTGGTTATGCATTCACATTAGGTTCTGGAATATTTTCATGGATATCTAAAAAACAAGACTCAGTGGCACAATCCACTGCAGAAGTAGAATATGTTGCGGCTGCTACAACCACTAGTCATGCAATATGGCTTCGAAGAATTTTAGAAGACATTGGAGAACCACAAATGGAATCAATGCCAATATTTTGCGACAAAAGTCCGCGATTGCAATATCAAAAAATCCAGTCTTTCATGGAAGAACGAAACATATTGATATAAAATATCACTTCATTCGTGAAGTGCAAAACAAAGGAGAGATCGAGCTAAAATATTGTAAGACTGAAGATCAAATTGCGGACATCTTCACTAAAACACTATCGCAAGCCAAGTTCGAGACATTGCAGGAAATGCTCAAAGTATCACAAAAATGGATCAAGGAGGAGCATTAAAAATTGATCCATTTTTAGAAAATTCTAGACTACACTAGATTACAAAAGACAGAAAAAGTTGGTGGAAACAAGCCAGCAAAAAGCAAGCCTCGAAGACTCTCAAACGCTGAAGAATTTTCTGGTACATGGGTAGCAAACCACGTGGACAGCAAAAAGCAAAAGAAAAGTCAAGAATAGCGGCTGAAGGAGAACAAACTAGAGAAGTCTCGTGCATGGAAAATTTGTGCCCGAGAAATCTTGAATGAAAGTCAACAATGGCTGCTTGACCATGAAGAAAGAATGATCTAGAGTACGTGGGCAGCCGAGAGAATAGAAAAATATAGAAAAATGGAGAAGCAACTAGAAGTCCTCAATGTCGGTGAAGGAATGGCGGTGCCACGCCTATAAATAAGGGTTGGGGTGTGTGTTTTAAGTTGTAGAAAAAACTACACACGCTCCTTCCTTTGTAATAAAAACTTTCATAATAAAAGCTCTCTTTTTTTTATCCATTCTCCCTTTGCCATTGTAGTCCTTTTTTATTCACACATAACACTTGCACACACACACACGCTTCCGCAAAAAATCCAACAATGGTATCAGAGCTTCTTTAAATTCTCGAATCATTGTCTCATTGTTTCCTGTATATATGAGATCATCTACATATAGAGAGACAATGAGAGTGTCAGACTTACCTTGGGTCTTGATGTAGAGTGTCGGCTCACTCATACTCCTTCTGAATCCTTGCTTGATGAAGTATTCATCGATTCTACTATACCACGCACGTGGTGCTTGTTTTAACCCATATAGGGCTTTTTTGAGTTTGAGAACTTTTTCTTCTTGGCCTTTGAGGATAAAGCCTTCTGGTTGAGCTACATATATTTCTTCTTGAAGATATCCATTTAGGAATGTTGATTTTACATCTAGTTGATAGATCTTCCATTCGTTTTGTGCTGCTAGAGCTATGAGTGCCCGAATAGTATCAAGGCGAGCAACAGGAGCGAAAGTTTTAGTATAGTCAATACTTGGTTGTTGCAAGTATCCTTTCACCACAAGCCTTGCTTTATGCTTCTAGATTAATCCATCCGCATTGAGCTTTGTCTTGTAGACCCACTTGATGCCAATGATCTCTTTGTCTTCGGGTTGATCGACAAGCTCCCAAGTTTCATTTTTCTCGATCATCTTGATCTCTTCCTCCATGGCTTTTATCCAGACTTCATCTTTGGATGCTTGTTCGTAGTTTTCTGGTTCCAAAATAGCAAAGTTACATGTGTTGTAAATTCTTCTAAGGGCTTTTACCCTTTCCAAAATAGCAAAGTTACATGTGTTGTAAATTCTTCTAAGGGCTTTTACCCTTAGTACTGGAGACTCTGGAGTAGATTCTTCTTGCGTTACTCTTGGAGAGCTTGGTGGAGTTATTTCATGAGTGGTGGAATCCGGTGCTTCTCCTTCTTCTTGTGACGTTGACTCCTCTTGAGCAGGTGGTATGTCTGGCAAGGTGATGTACTTCTTCTCGATCTTCTCGTCCTCCCAATTCCAGGCAGCATTCTCATCGAACTCGACGTCTCGACTAATCATAAGCTTTTCAAATCTTAGGTTGTAAATCCAATAGCCTTTTGATGGGTCACTGTAGTCAAGGAATATTCCTTTTTCTGTCTTTTCATCTAGCTTACTCATTTTTTGAGCAGGGATGTGGATGTAGCAAATGCATCAAAACACTTTGAGATGCTTTGCTGAAGGCTTCCGTCCACTCCATGCTTCGACTAGAGTTTTATTTTGAACCGCTTTAGTTGGACACCTATTTAGTAGGTATACAGCAGTATAAACTGCTTATGCCCAAAAAGTGTTGGGAAGGCCTTTCTCTTTTAGCATGGATCTTGCCATTTCCATGACGGTTCTATTTTTTCTTTCGGCTACTCCGTTTTGCTCTGGGGTGTAGCCAACAGTTAGTTGATGATGGACTCCTTCATCTTCACAAAATTTATTAAACTCCTTTGAATTGTATTATGTGCCTCTGTCACTCCTTAGGACTTTGATTCTTCGGCCACTTCGATTCTCGACGTGTCTTTTGAATTTTCTGAAGATAGAGAAAACCTCTGATCTTTCTCGAAGAAAGTATACCCACGCCATTCTTGTATAATCATCATTGAATAGGATGAAATATTTATTTTGACTGGGTGTAGGTGTCCTCATCGGACTGCACACGTCCGTGTGGACAAGTTCCAATGGCTCCTTAGCTTTCCATGCAACTCTAAATGGGAAGGACTGTCTCTGTTGTTTTCCAAGAAGACAGCCTTCACAAACATCTGAAATTTCTGTGATGGCTGGAAAATCTCTCATCATATTTTTCTGATGGAGAATTTTTAGTCCAGCAAAATTGAAGTGGTCAAATCTTCGATGCTATAGCCATGAATATTGTGCAAAATATGTCAACTCATATTTTTCTGATGGAGAATTTTTAGTCCAACAAAATGAAAAATTATGAGACCGTACAAGAATATTGTGCAAAACAAAGGAGAGATCGAGCTGAAATATTGTAAGACTGAAGATCAAATTGCGGATATCTTCACTAAAGCACTATCGCAAGCCAAGTTCAAGACATTGCAGGAAATGCTCGAAGTATCACAAAAATGGATAAATAGGAGTGTTAAAAATTGATCCATTTTTAGAAAATTCTAGACTACACTAGATTACACAAGACAGAAAAAGTTGGTGGAAACAAACCAGCAAAAAGCAAGCCTCGAAGACTCTCAAACGCTGAAGAATTTTCTGGTACATGGGCAGCAAACCACGTGGACAGCAAAAAGCAAAAGAAAAGTCAAGAATAGCGGCTGAAGGAGAACAAACTAGAGAAGTCTCGTGCATGAAAAATCTGTGCATGGGAAATCTTGAATGAAAGTCAATAATGGCTGCTTGACCATGAAAAAAGAATGATCTAGAGTACGTGGGCAGCCGAGAGAATAGAAAAATACAGAAAAATGGAGAAGCAACTAGAAGTCCTCAATGTCGATGAAGGAATGGCGGTAACACGCCTAGGGTTGGGGTGTGTGTTTTAAGTGGCAGAAAAAACTACACACACTCCTTCCTTTGTAATAAAAGCTTTCATAATAAAAGCTCTCTTTTTTTTATCCATTCTCCCTTTGCCATTGTAGTCCTTTTTTATTCACACATAACACTTGCACACACACGCTTCCGCAAAAACATCCAACATCTTTTAAGCTATCGCGCTTGTCCGAGTTGGAAAATGGGATTGCAAGCCACGGCATCTTGGAAAAGTATCCACTGAAGGACTCTTCATCCTTATCTAAGGAGATAAAAATGATCTCCAGCTCACCTTTTTTGCGAAAGTTCATTGTACACCTCTGCCAGAATCGGGGTGAACCGCTGGCACGGACCACACCATGACGCGGAGAAGCACAAGCCAGTCTTCTGGCCCTTCAAGCTATCGACTTTAACCTGATTTAGACAGAGTTCTAATTTGAATTCTTTCATACAGTAATCACCAAGCAAGGCACACGAGATCAATTAACCACCGCACAAAATCCTGAAAATGCTCAAGATACATCCAAATGCCAACAGGAGAAGCACTTTGGTTAAGAGCTCCTCATTAATTTGCTTACTGTTAATCACATTGAAGGCGTGAGTATTTATAAAAGAGGGCATTGCTGTATAACAGTGTTATCCCTATACCACGTGTCCGCGTGACTTCAAGTAAATATGTTTCTTCAAATAGTAACATATCATTTACCAGTCATCCAATTTATGAAGAAACACAGGGACAGTACTCGAAAATGATAATCACAGATCAGACCAAATTAGCTTCTCTCGAACTAGTTCGCCAGCTTAGCCATCCTAAACCGACGGCTTCATATTCACAGACACCCAGCAAAGATCAAACAAAAAACATCTGAATTTTAACTTAAACCGTGCGAGAACTGCATCTTCAAATCCGACAAGAGGACTGCGAACAAAGAATCAGATCAAAATTATTTTCAATTATCCCCCTAATTTGAAATTTAAACCAATCACCAGAACAAGAATCGTTTGCGCGAAACTGGGCAGTTAGTCAAACAACCCACACGAATACCACGAGAACTTCAATCCACATTTCTTTCTTTTATTCAAAAAACAAAAGTAAAGGGAGTTGGGTTTACTTGATCCCCATTATTTCGGATGAGGAAGTCCTGTCCGCAGAAGACAAGAGGGACTGAACTTCGTGAGAAGCCCCGCCTTCGACAACATCCGCCATATTCGTCGCTCCACTCGTGTTTTGGCAAAGAGCTGCTGTTGGCTCTAAGGGCCTGTTTGGTAACCGGCCAAAGAGTGCTAAATTCTATTTTTTTGTTATCGGGAATAGTTTTGGAACAGAATCGTGTTTGATAAAATTTTGTTCCAGAGAATAAATTTCTATTTTTTTTTCTAATTTCCGGAAATAAATTTGAAACATAATCAAGAATATACAAAAAAAAAAAATTGATTCTTATTCTCAGGAATAATTCTACAAGCCCATATTTTATTTTCTTCTTCCCTTTTTTTCTTCTTTATCCACCACCATGGTTGCCATCCGCTGCCGTCTGCCATCCGCCGCCCACCGCCGCAAGTTGCCGGCAATTGGTCCGACGAGCACGTCGGAGGTTTGCCAGGCCAAGGCGAGGTTCAGCGAGCTCGCTGGAGGCAAGCCCAGCCACCGGCTAGACTCGATCGACGAAGGCCGGCCTCGCCGAGGGTCGGCGACGCTCTGGTGAGGTTGCCGGTCCTCGTCCGATGACCGGTCACTTGAACAAGAAGAATAGGAGAGAGAAAGGAAAAAAAGTAATAAAATTATTTAAAAATTAAAAGAAAATGATTTGGCGTAGAAATTTTGATAACGGTATCAAACACAATTCTATTCCAAAATTAGAATTTTGGACAGTTACCAAATGACTTAAAATGCTTAGAAATTATTCCTAAGAACAAAATAAAAAAGAACAATTTCTAATAAAAAAATATTTTCAGGAATAAAGAAGTTACCAAACACGTCCTAAGAATCATCGTTTTATAACAAACTGGCTTTTGAGAATTTCAAAACAGGAAGGCCAAGAAGTGAATCTACGTCGAGCCTTCGCGTATTAATAATCAATGCCGACGGTACCGATGTATTATTAATCAATGCTGACAGTACCGATCTAGGAGGTTGTCCTACCTAATTCACATGTACCCTCACACAGACATCGAGGAAAAGGAAAAGGATATTATCATTATCCGTTTCTTGCTTTCTGGGGTTTACAATAGAATACGAAAGCCGCCAGAAACGTGCAAAGACCGGACACAATGTGAAATTAAATGAACCGATATAACCAGAAACACAAACAAATGTGGGGACTTGTGCTTTCACTTTTAGGTCATATGCAATTGCACTAATAATTAGGGCTGAGCGCGGTTCCCGGGTTACCCGGGAACCGGAACCGAACCGGAGGAGGGTCCGGTTCGGTTCCCGGTTCCAAGGGGGACCGGTTCCGGTTCCGGTTCCTTTTTTCTAGGAACCGGAACCGAAACCGGAACCGGAACCGGTTTCGGAACCGGAACCAGAACCGGTTACTTAGGGCAGAAAAAGCTCGACCTTGGATGTTCTAGTGACTTGTATGTGATGTTCTAGTTGAATTTTGGCTTCAGTCTCTAAATGAAAGTTGTAAAGGACTTCTTTGAGTATAACATACTCAAATTTGGGACAAAACGAACAAGTATAAGTGGGTGAAATCGTTATTCTTTGGAAAGACTGGATCTGGAGATTTTGGGACCGACCCTTGATGAATGCATGGACTGTAAGGCAACCTTTTTGTCGAAATTTCACTTCGGTTTCTTAACAAAAGTTGTAAAGGACATCCTTAGGTACAATATATCAAAAATTTAGAGAAAAAAAACAAGAATAGGTAGGTGAAATCGTGGTCCTTTGGAGATGGTTAGATCTGGAATTACGATACTACGAACAGGGATTTTAACCGTCCATATTTAATTATCTAGGATGAATTTGACTTTGATATTTTCATGAAGTATCTACCTTATGGTCTTGGCTATCACATAGTCGAATTTCATAATTTTTGAAGGTCATTTGGGTATTTAATCGGAAATGTTTCTAAAACTGTGCAATCTGATGTGTTCGGATCTTGTAAGTTGCAATGCGTGGACTATATCATTTTTTATGAGGTTTTTTTGGAAATGTGTTCTGCATGAAATATCTCTCTTCATGTCTTCCCTACAACATATTTAAATTTCGTAATTTTTGTAGTTCATTTGCCTATTTAACCAAAAATGTTTCAAAAACTGTGCAAGTAGAGAATAGGAAAAGTAAATCGATTTTATCTTTTAATCCACAACGAATTGGACTACGATTTCTTCATGAAACTTGTACCTCTAGGTCTTAAATACAACGTATCCAAATTTCAGAATTTTCTGAGTTCATTTAGGGGTTTAATCGAAATTTTTTTCAAAACTTGTACCTCTAGACATTCTTGTTCTAGTGGTGTTTTATTTCTACTTTCTAGTTTGCTATTTGTTTTGAAATTTCTAATTATATTCTATTATTGTTGTGCAGTGTGAAGTTAATGTATCAAGATAACATGTCAATGGGAAGTTACCGTGTAGTATACGCGTACATTATAGTTTTTTTTGGTAACATGCGCATACGTTATATTTTTTTTTGGTAACGTGTGTGCACGTTATAGTTTTTTTTTTTTGGTAATGTGCGTATACGTTATATGTTTTTTGGTAACGTGCGCATATGTTATAGTTTTTTTTTTTTGGTAACGTGTGTGTACGTTATAGTTTTTTTGGTAACGTGCGCGTACGTTATATTTTTTTTGGGTAACGTGCGCATATGTTATAGTTCAAATATGAAAATAACCAAAAAAAAAAAAAAAAAAAAAAGGGAAAGGAACCTGTTGGAACCTGGAACCGACCCTGGAACCTGTGACAGGGTAGGTTCCAGGTTCTCGGTTCCCACGGGTAGGTTCCAGGTTCCTCATTTTGAGGAACCTGTACCCGAGGGTAGGTTCCAGGTTCCGAACGGAACCGAACCGGAACCTGGAACCGCTCACCCCTACTAATAATCTTATTTCTTTGAAAAGGTTAATGATATTTAAATAATGTGACTAATTAGGTTTGGATTTGAGATACTTGCGACACGCATCTCATCCTATAAGGTTAATCACATGGGATTCCAATCATGTCTCCAAGTTTGAAATTTGTTTAGAATCTATTAGAGTTCAGTGGAGTCTCAAATTGCGGTTAATGCCGACACCATTTTTGGATCCTTACTACAAAAAGGAATTTGACCAAAACAAGTGTGGAATTATGGAATTGATTCAAGCAGGTCAAGTAATATCAAAATTGCCCATTCCTTATAGGAAGTTCAGGCAAAAGTAACATTAAACTTGTCAAAACACCTCTGCGAGGCAGCCGCCGTCCCAATAGCGCTCTCACCTGAGCAGGTCTTTCGGGATAGTGTTCACGGTTCTCACGATCGTCCTAGCTGTGTTCGCCATTGCCTGCTGTCTCGGCCAGTTTTGCAATCGACGGTTGGGGAACAGCAACTCTTCGTCGAAACAAAACCACCGGCTTTGTCCAAGAGAAGAGAATATCGAGCTTGGATTCAATGGAAGAACTCGAAATGCTGCTAAGGCGATGCCGACAATAATGAAGGATCCATCACAAGGATGAGGCAAATTTACGTGAAAGCTTTCACACCTAGACTATTGAGGAGAAACGACACTCGTTCAGGATCGATATCTTTTCCAGAACTCCAATAGCAACAGGTCACAACATTCTAGCAACATCAACCCCCAAGCAGTAGATATAGAGCAAAAATTTAAAGTAAGATAGAAACAACACCCACATATTTTACGTGAAAAATCCAATGCGAGAAAAATTACGGAACCCTAAAAAAACTTCCACTAATTACTGAGAATAGCAAAATACACAATACTTCATCTCTAGTCACACAGCTAGAAGCTCTTCACATTAGCAAAATAGCAATAAAGGTGGATTAACACAAAGAAGCAAGAAAGATTTAACCTCTGCTAGAGAATTTGATAGACAATTTGAAGAATTTCAACAAAACAAAATAAGCTAATTTGTAAATTTTGGACTCATGAGCAGCAAACTGAAATTTCGGCAAATTTCAACTAAATTTCATTGTCAAATCTGGACGGACTCTTCTCCTCTTTA
The DNA here is from genome assembly GCA_016097595.1 of Eucalyptus pumila. Classification (NCBI taxonomy): domain Eukaryota; kingdom Viridiplantae; phylum Streptophyta; class Magnoliopsida; order Myrtales; family Myrtaceae; genus Eucalyptus; species Eucalyptus pumila. The sequence continues at coordinate 31,243,516 of CM027853.1, forward strand.
TAGTAACATCTTTGGCTCTTTTTCTATGCTACAACAAATTGCTCTCTCTCTCTCTCTCTCTCTCTCTCTCTTTAAATTAAGAACATTCAGCCCTATCTTTTTCTTTTTCTTTTTCTTTTTTTAATTTAAAATGATGAGCTGAGACCCATAAGAGGCCGACCAAGCCTAAGTCTTCTCCTCCTCCTCACGAGGTAAGCTCCACCGTGCCCGCTTTATCTCTACAAAAATGAAGTTTGTCATAGGGAAGGTTTTAGTTATCATATCGGATCCATTGTCATCGATATGTACTTTGTCGAGTAGGAAAAGGTTCTCTTCCAATTTCTCTCGGATCCAATAATATTTCATATCGATATGCTTTGATCTTGAATGCAACACCAAATTTTGGCTAAGATAAATAGCATTCATGCTATCACAATACAAAACAAATTTCTTTTGCTTCAAACCCAACTTTTGTAGGCATTTCTACATCCACAAGAGTTCCTTACCTCCTTCGGTTATAGCAATGTACTCTACTTCACCGGTAGACAAATCAACACATTTTTTCTATCTTGATTGTCACTATAATGCTCCCATGTGGACTTTCTAAAGTCATTGTCATCAACATAATTTGCATCTGGGCAACCCCTCAACCAAGGCTATCTATTTTGATAACACAAGTATAACCTAAAAGTGGCTCTAAAATACCTTAAAATCCATTGCAGCAGCCTAATACTTTGTACTTGGATTTGAAAGAAATCTGCTCACAACACCAAATGCATGTGCAATATCTAATCTTGTACCCATCATGTCATACATCAAACTACCCAAACTGATGTAGAATGAATTTTCATCATCTCTTCAATCTCTTCTCACTTGAAGGAAATTCTTTACTACTCAACTTGAAGTGGCTAGCAAGTGAAGTTCAACTAGTTTGCATTTATTCATGTTGAATCTCTCTGGCACTTTTTCAATGTACTAATCTTGAGATAGCCAAAGTTTCATATTCCTTCCCATCACGAGTAATTGTCATGCCCTAAATCTTTCATTGCAAAAGCTTTATTTGACTCATTTTTCTAGTTTTTAATTTTTTGAGCATCATGACCAACTATTAACATGTCATCCACCTATAGTAGACGGATATAAAATTATTACTAAGATTTTTTTTCATAAAAACGCAATAATTAGAGTTTGTTTTATTATATCATTGATTTTTCATGAATAATTGAAACTTTATGTACCATTGCCTTAGCACTTGCTTAAGGCTGTATAAGATTTTCCTTAACCTGCATACAAGATGCTCATTGCCTTCAAGTTTAAAACCTTTCGGCTACCTTATATATTTCTTCTTAAGAGGAATTTCATGATTCACTGTCTCGGAGCTATCTTCTTTGGTTGTGAAGTTTACTTTTCTTGGAGTTGTTGGGAGCACACAGTAAAAGTCCAATAACTTCATTCGAGGAGATTGTCACAAGGGAGCTCAAGTCCGACTTCGTCAACATATGCAATTGAACTCACCTTAACTCAAAAGCTTAAGCCGTTAAGTTATGGACTAACTATAATATATATTAACTGTTCCGCACCTTACCAATCTCTAATATGGGATTTCTCTAACATTATTATATGTACATTTTAACAATCTCCTTAGGTCCACTACCCCTAACCCAAGGATCTTCTGCATCAAGATATCTCATCTTAAATCTCCATCAACCCTCAACATCATCTCAAAGTCTGCCATTAGGCCCGCGTTACTACATTATAACACTTACTGCCCAAAAACCACATTGGTCACTAATCATTGGCTTCAATACCATTTATTGGAAGCATGCAATAAAGTCATCCTAGGAGATGGCTAAGAGGGAGCCCAAGTCTAAGCCCCTCAATATATCCAATTGGACCCACATTCACTCAAAAGCTTAAAAATTAAGTTATGAGCAACTAGGATATATATTAACCACTCCACACCACATCAATTCTCCTATATAAGTTTTCTCTTACACAACCCACACATGCATCCTAACAGGAACTTTGTCAGTTGACTAGGGAGTGATGTGATTCTACTTGATTTCCTTGCACAAACATGTCTTCAAAATTCTTCATTGAAAGAATAGCATATCTATTACTCATTTCGAATAAACTCATAGCATGCTTTATTAATTGTTTTTGTAAAGATATCAACTAATTTATGCTTTGAATCAACAGAATGAACGCAAACATCTCCATTGTTAACATGATCGTGCATAAAATGTATGACCATGTTTATCTCTAAAATGAATACAAGGATTTTGGTTAACATAGTTGCACTAGTATTGTCACCCCATAATGGGAAAATTTGTGTTTTCTTCTCCAAAGTCTTTCGACTGTTATCTCACCCATAGAACCATGCATAGCAATTGCCCGTTGCTATATCTCAGTTTCTTTAGTAAAAAAGCAACAAAATTTTGCCTTTTCAAGAACCATGACACAAGCAAGCATCTCATCATTTGATTGTTAGCAATTAAACCATATTTTGGCTATAATTTAGTAAGTTGAAGTTGTCATGCGAACAGGTTATCGATGTAGCAAACAAATTATCTGGTTGTCAATTTAATGTTGATGTCAGTTCAGCTCTCAAGACTAATGCATAAGTTTAAAAGTTTTTATTGTAGTGTCATTTTCAAGAGTTTGTTTGTATCTCCTTGGAATGCTAGATATATTTATGAGTCATTAAGAGTAAGTGTAACAAGCCTATAAAAAGGTAAGTCTTCTTATCATTTTATATAAGGTAAAAAAAAAGGTGAATTAATAAATTCTAGATCTACAACAATCTTCCCTGAATTGACAATTCACCTTCAAATTATCCTATCAAATAGGTATTAGAGCTTACAGTTTGTGGTCATGGCCTCAACAAACACTCAACTTCCTCGTCATTACCCTCATCTTACCAAAGAAAATTATGGTAACTAGGTTGTTAGAATGAAAGCTCTACTTAGTGCCTATGGTGTATAGGAACTTGTCAACAGCAACCATGATAAGCCAGAGGATGAAACCACCTTGAGTCAAAATCAAAAGACTACCTCGGAGAAGGTTTAAGCAACATATCGATATGCTCTGTCGATCATCTATCAAGCTTTATATGATTATATGTTCGAGAAGGTTTCAAACGCTACTACTTCTAAGGAGGCATGGGATATCCTTCCCAGCACACATCAAGGAGTACCAAAAAAATTAAGAAGATTTACCTTCAAGCTTTGAGAGGTGAATTCAAGGCAATCCATTTGAACGAATCTGAATTGATTGCTAATTATTTCACAAGAGTCTTGCAATTATCAGCGAGATGAAAAAAAATGGTGAAGATGTTCCAAATGTTTGAGATTCAATCCCTAGACAAGAATTACAGTCACATTGGTGTTGTAATCAAAGAGTCCAAAGACCTGGATACCATGACAATCGATGAGCTTCTGGGATCATTGCAAACCCATGAAGAAATCTTTTAAAGAAATAAGCATGAGCTTGTGGGGGAAGTACTCCAAACTCAATTAATGATTTCAAGATGAGGAGGAGCAAAGTAGAGATCCCGTGCAAATTCGAGGGACTAATCAAGATTGTGGTCAAGGTCACTTTCAAGGTAGAGGTCTTGGACAAAGAAGAGGAGATATTGCTCAAAATGATGGTAGATACAAGAATCAAAGAGATGTTTGTGGAAGAGGAAAGAAATCGAGGTCAATGGTATGATAACTCAAAATTCAATGTTATCATCTCAATAAACTTGGCCTTTGTGTTTCTAATTGTTGGTATAAAGAAAGTGATGGAGCTGACGAAAAAGGAAATTTAGTGAATGATGTAGAGCAAGTTTTTTTTTTTTTTTTTTATTGGCATTTAAAGAAGATAAAGGTTGACAAAAAGAGACATGGTACTTGGACACCAGTGTGAGCAATCACATCTGCGGCCAAAAGGAGATGTTTGCCTAGTTAGATGAAACAATCAAGGTGGAAGTCTCGTTCGTTGATAATTCCAAAATTCTTGTTGAAGGCAAAGTTATTATATCATGTCCTGATCTTGTCTTCCTTGGAAACGGATATGCAGCACAAGATTGAAACTATTATTTTATGTTTGATCTATAGGGCCTTTGTGAAGCTTCTCCTCTAATCACAAGCTTCCCACTCTACCCTTTGTGCTCACAAATTCTTGATTTTCAGCTCAATCCTCATGATCCTATTCAAGAAGGTCATAAAATTCAAAATTATTCTGCAAATGGGACTAGGGAGATGGGTGCACCAAATGAGCCCAAGAAACATGTTTTGCTACTCCATAACAGTGACCAAGAAAATAGACACGGTGAGGTGGGTGGTAGCAACATGAGACGCTTGATAGATAAGAGTGATAGCCACAACAATAGCAGATTATTATCGAGGGAGCAAATATTGTAGTACTTTTGCATGCCAATAACTTATGTAGTATAGGAGCTCAACATTGAAATGAGCTCTTGAAGAAATGGTGTAGAGAGTTAGGCATCCATATCCATCAATGGTGTAATATCCTTGATTTCGACCTTTCTTTTGATCCCAATTAGAAGACTAAGCTAGATAGGCCAATCTTCTTTAAGAACAAGAGTCAAATGCATTAAATAGGGGTGATGAGTATGGAGGCTTAGGTGTCTTAAGTAATTAAAATTACTCATAAGCTTAGGTGTGTAGTTATCATGACAAGCTACTAATGAATGGGGTGAACCACATGTCCATGTGTTCCTATTAGATTAGGGTCATCATTTCCTCTACTTTGAGATTTTGAAGACAAGTTATTTCCAACTTTAAATGCTTGATAAATCACCAGCCGAGTAATTAATGAAGGATGGTCTTGGAAGACCATTAGGGGCACCACCTCTCCTCCATAGACTTGTCACTTTGAGTTTCATAGGTTTTGACTTCCCAGTTTTTCGAAACTGCTGGACCTTTCCTGCTTTCCAATTTTATAGAGCTTTTTGTGCTTCGAATTTGGAGAAATTTCCTTCATGAAAGCTGTTCAAAACATCTTATTATATAACATATTTAAATTTCAGATTTTTTTTAGGTGAAATGATTGGGACGGAGGCCTAATCAATTACCGTACAAAACCTGCCCAATCAATTACCCTACTTAACCAAGTTAATTTCTGGAATTCTTATAAAATCTTCCCTTTCAAATTTGAATATGCTTTCTTCACAAAATTTTTAAATGACAGTTTTGGTATCAAAGCGGGGTTATTATCTGGAGTGATTAGGTGTGCTGGCATATGGGATAGTTAGCTAGGAAAACACCTTGTGCATATGATTGCTTGATTGATTTTTTTATGGTAGTTCATGCTTACTAACTTGTTATTGTGATACAGAAAAGTTCTCTTAGAACTCCTATAGTTGTTCTATAGGTTTGTCACATGAGAACTCAGGACTAGGTGACCATGAGAGAAAACAATAGATCTAGCGGTGTTGACTATGTGCCATTATGAAGAATAATAATCAGAGTGCACAACGGAAAGATGAAGGAAAACTAAGCCCAAGGTACGCAGAACATTTGAAATTCTTGAAAAAATAGGAAATTCAGCCTACTAGCTGGCTTTATTGCTGAGACTTGCTTTAGTACATGATGTGTTCCACGTATTGATGCTAAGAAAGTATGAGCCCGATCCGGCACATGTGCGGAACTTCGAAGATATTGAAGTAGACGATAGAGTGTCGTATGTTAAGGAGCTGGTGCAAATCGTGGACATGAAAGAGCAAGTCTTGTGAAATAAGGCAATTCCCTTAGTTAAGGTCCTATGGTGACACCATAGAATGAAAGATGCAATATAGGAAAGTGAGGAAAGTACCCACATCATTTTGGATGATTAGGTATGCATTTAAATTTTGAGGACGAAATCTTTTTAGGGGGGAGAGTTGTAACATCCTTGATTTTGACCTTTCTTTTGATTCCATAAGCTAGATAGGCCAATTTTCTTGAAGAACAAGAGTCAAATGCATTAAATGGGGGTGATGAGTATGGAGGCTTAGATGTCTTAATTAATTAAGATAACTTATAAGTTTAGGTGTATAGTCATCATGACAAGCTACTAATGAATGGAGTGAATCACATGTTCATGTGTCTCTATTAAATTAGGGTCATCATTTCCTCTACTTTGAGACTTTGAAGACAAGTTATTTCCAACTTTAAATGCTTGATGAATCATCGGCCAAATAATTAATGACGGATGGTCTTGGAAGACCATTAGGGGCACCACCTCTCTTCCATAGACTTGTTACTTTGAGTTTCATAGGTTTTGACTTCTCAGTTTTTCAAAACTGCTAGACCTTTCCCGCTTTCCAATTTTATATAGCTCTTTTTGCTTTGAATTTGGAAAAAAATTCCTTCATAAAAGTTGTTCAAAATATTTTATTCCATAACATACATAAATTTCATATTTTTCTGAAATGAAATGATTGGGACAAAGGCCCAATCAATTACCATACAAAACCTGCCCAGTATAGTGAAAACGGTAACCAAGTTGCTTTCTCAAATTCTTATAAAATCTTCCCTTTAGAATTTGAATATGCTTCCTTCATAAAAGTTTCAAATGACATCCATATATACAACATATTAAAATTTCAAATATTTTTGTGAAGATTTGGATTTTAAAATGAGTCTCTTTCTCTGACTGTTAAATCTGCTTGACAGATGAATTTTTGGGTTGTGTTCAATGAATTTCTGCTCTTTCCATAGCAAAAATTTGGCTAAGTTTTCTTCACAAAAAATGTTTCTTAAGATCTTCTCGACAACATATTAAAATTTTATATTTTTTTCAGCCCGTTTGAAAAGGTAATGACACTCATTTCAAAAATTGCTCAAAATTGTTCTTCAACTTAGAATGGGAGGTTACACACCAAACTTGGAGAGGAAGGGGCTGCATGCCCAACTTGAGGAGCAAGTCATCTGAGTCTTCTTGAATTGGGATAAAGATGCATTAAATATTCTTAATCATAGTGCATTAATGCTAGGTTGAGTCATAAGGCTTAGGTGTCCCCTAATTAATATAGTCATCATTACAAAGATGCCTCAATCCCCAAAACAGCCCAATGAGAAAAGCAACAAGTGTGTCCCTAGGGATTAAGCTAGCCACATCTTCCTCATTAGCTTTGCTACCTTACCAACCTAGGCTTGCCACCCAAAGAAATCCTATTGGTCCATTTGGAAGAGTAATGATGAGAGATTTACCTATAAATAGAGGCATTCCCTCCAATACCACACACACCACCCCATATCTTCTCTCTCATTTGCTCTCTCTCTCTCTCTCATGCCTTGCTCGCCTATTGCCTCATCGGACTGCCCTCTATTGGTAAAACTACCTATAGTCCATCAAGGTTCATCAAAGGTAAGTAGAATCTCTAACTTTTGGCTAAATAGCCTACATCGTCAAGTTTAGTGGAGTGCCCACCCGTGTAAGCCATGTGTATGTCGTAATGTTCTTTTGTGTGTTTGCTCATGTTTGTATGCTTGAGTGTGCCCAAGATGAGGTCAAGGTTCGCTCGGCTTGGAATTGACGTCAAGTCGCGATGGCTTAAGCATGCAACTCAAGCCACGAACCAATAATCGTTCCCGACATATTTTGTAATATGATGTTGAGGGTCATGGCACACTCACTTGAATGAGCATGCCATCGGGCCTTGCATATGTTGACTAAGATAAAAGATGAAAAACTAGCTTGTGTGAAGCGCTTGTGTGTGCACTTAAAGAAGAAAAAGCGCATATCGTCACATAGCGTTGGCGGCGATGCCTCATTTATTAAACGGTATGCTTTGGTTAAGCTAGAATGCCTGGATTTGAGCCCGGATGCCTCGGGTAAGTTAGCCTCGGAATGCCTTAGGTTGAGCCAGGATGCCGGATTGAGTCCGGATGCCTTGGTGAGCTAGTGCTAGGATGCCTCGGTTAAGTCGGGATGCCCTGATTGAGCCAGGATTCTAGTTTGAAGCTGGATGCCTCGGTTGAGTCAGGATACCCTAGTTGAACTAGGATGCCTAGTTTGAAGCTGAATGCCTTGGTTGAGCTGAGAGGGTTTGGTTGAGCCATTGTAATGATAAATGAATTTACATGAGTGCTGGTATATGCATAAGCATGATATGTTGATGTGTTTATTGATATGCTGAAGGTAAGCATGCATTGGAATATGCGGTAATGTATATATGCATGTAGTCGAGGATAGCAATAAGTTTGCTATTAATCTACTATCGACATTGCATTGCAAGTGTTGTACCGACTAGATTTTGATGATGAGATGTCCTCCTAGTAGAGAATTAAAGGTTTTACTTACTGACTCCATGACTCACCCTATTGTTTTTTTAGAATTGTAGGCATGGAAGAGTTTAGAATTGTAGGCATGGAAGAGTAGCAATCTCACTAAAGAAGTTAAGGTTTACCCCAACCTTTTAAGCATAGAAGATGTAGTGGTTGTAAATATAACGGCCGTGATAAAAAGGGCTTGCAAATGTAATTGATGTAATTGTATGTTTGTAAATGATTGTTTTCCTTGCTGCTAGTTGTTGTCTGGGTGTTTTTTGTAACGCTTCTGCATGTGCTTAACGAAAAGATAAAAATGAATGGGATGGCAACGCGTCTGGGATGTTACAAAAATAATCCCTATTGCTCGTGACCCTAGAGATGGAGTTGGGGTCATGATAAATGGCCCCACCAGAAGTTGATGAGCCTCCAAACTCTCATTAAGAATGTCTAGGAAATAGAAGGAGATTCACAAAACAAGGAGCAGCTCATAAAGGTGGTGAATTTGCTTGAGCTAGAGAAGAAGCTAATAAATAATTTCCCTGATATACAGCTAGAGGATACAAGAAAGAGGTTGAGACAAGCTTGTTTTAAAGCAAAATACGAGAAGAGGAAGAGAATTTGGTTGAAGGGTGAGTGCAAATACTTTAACCAAATTTTGGCTATAATTTAATAAGTTGAAGTTGTCGATGATGTGGAGAGGTTAACGATGTAGTGAACAAGTTATTGATTTTAATGATTGTTGATTGGCTACCTGGTTGTTGATTTAATGTCAATGTCAATTCAGCTCTCAAGACTGGTTTACAAATTTAAGAGCCTTTATTGTAGTGTCATTTTCAAGAGTCTATTCATATCGTAATTTCTAGTTTAATGTTTTGAAAATTCCCAGGAATCTCTCTTTTGAATGCTACATATATTTATGATTCCTTAGAGTAAGAGTCATGTAATAAGCATATAAAAGGGCAATTCTTGTGATCATTTCATATAAGGTGAAATAATAATTTTTGGGTCGACAACTCTCTTCCCTAGATCGACAATTCACCTTAAATTTATCCTTTCACTGATGAGTACAAGATGTGTTGTTTCTATCTATCCTACAACCGGCAAAGTCAGCATCTGACTACCCTAATTAAAGAAAATCTGAATGTTTAGGGTATGACAAACCAAGTTAGGGAAAACTTGAAATACATTTGATGATGCACTTAACTGCCCTGAGGTGTGATTCTTTAAGGTTTGATTGAAATCGTGCACACATACTAACTGCAAACTAGAATGTTCAATTTAGAAGCAGTAAGATATAAAAGTGGTCATTTCATGCTTCTATAGAGTTTTGAGTCTACCTCCTTCCCTTTCACCTATGTCAAGTTTTGTAGAATGAGCCACGGGTTTTTTTACCTTCTTGTAATTCCCCGTTCTTAACTTCGTGATTAATGTTTCATCTGGTTTTCTTTGATTAATGACTACGATGACAGTATGCATTATGCTCCATAAGATGTCGCTTGGTGGTGAAATGATGCATGCAAATGGTATATCCCAGGTATATAATCTACCTTCTCGTGCTGTGGTTAGGTCATGTAACATGCTCTGTGCAGCACACGGCTCGTCTACTATAGATATTTTGTTATGGCAACAAAGTGCTAAGAGTCATAATACAAACCAAAGTCATAATACGCACCATACATCGCATATACAAACCTTTCGCAGATCAAGGTCGGACACATCCACCCACAGAAAAAGGAGAAGACTGCTTCACACGAGTCATGGAAAACACACAGCTAAAAAGTAACTGTTAGGCTTTATTACAGACTTCACCATCACGGACCCATCCTTCTCTGGCGTCTACTCCTTCCTTTCCTCCTCCCCAGCCACTTCATCGTCTACATCTCCATCACAAGACTCGCGTTATTTGCTTTCCTCAAACTTCTTGAGATGTTCGGCAGTGAAAGGATGTGCATCAGCCCCGTGCTCCATTATGAGATTCCTTGCTTTGTTAGTCAGCGTCCGGCCCGTTGGGCCAATGGCTATGAGCGTGGGAATCCCACGGACCTTGAATTTGCGACTCAGAGATTTCTTCCTCTCGTCACCAAAGGGAAGCGCCAGCCATGGCATCTCAGCAAAATAATTGTCAAAGGCAGTTTGGTCCTTGTCGCTGGAGAGGAAGATCACCTCAAAGGCATTGTCTTTGGCCTTGATCTTTTCATATGCCTCAATAAGCACTGGCAGAAATGCACGGCAGGGAGGGCACCAGTGTGCCGAGAAGTAAAGGAGGACAGTCTTCCCTACCAAGTCCGATACAGGAATCTGCAATCGAAGTCAAGAAACAACCTGTTAGATGAACCACCAATGGAAGGAAAAGGCATGTGAGCTGCATATTAGGGAAGGATTTTCCTATTTATAGTCCTGGTTTCAATCCTTTCCTCAGTTCATGTAACCCAAGGGATAATGATATTTAGGATCTCATTGTAGACATTAAAAACAAATTTACCTTGGCGCCTTCCTTTCCAATAACGAAATCCAGGTCCCCTGAAACCAAGAGTGACTCCAAGGTCTGAGATTCTTCCCTTTTCTTCTCTATCTCTGCAAGCTCTGCAAACTTTTCTGGCGTGAATGGGTAAGCTGCAACGCCATGCTCTTCAACAGTTTCAGCAACATTGGAATGCATAGTCTTCCCATCAGGACCAATTATAATCAGAGTGGGTACAGTCGAGAGCTCAAAGTATGTAACCAACTTCTCACATTTCTTGTCTTTTAATGGTAATGAAAGCCATGGCAAGCTTTCAAAGGTCTGGTTGAATGATGCTTCATCATCGCCAAGAGGTATCTGCACGATCTCAAAACTCTCTCCTTTGGCCTTCAATTTCTCATAAACCTCCAGTAACTTTGGCATGAAATCAACGCATGATTTGTTCTTGGATAACAAGAAATATAGACCCACGGTTTTCCCTTCAAGCTCAGCAACTGGAACCTGGTTTAGCCACATGATTAGATTAGTAGAACGAAAAATGGAAAACTAAATCATAAGCACACGTGGCCATCAGTTTCAAATGCATTGATGATCCTTTTAGGTTTACCTTATTCCCAGCAGACGAAACTACGAAGTCACGAGATCCATGGACCAAAAGAGAGGTCAATGATTGATTTTTCCTGGCAGCTTCGTCCTGGTCTTTCAATTCTTTGATGCGTTCAGGAGTGAAAGGGTAACCTTCCACTCCATACTCACGGACGATCTTGTCACCTTCATCTGTTAAGACTGTACCGTTGCCATCGAGAATGACAAGGTGGGGTATTCCCCTCACCTTAAACAATTCATCCAAGCCATTGCGCTTGTCCGAGTCAGAAAATGGGATTGCAAGCCACGGCATCTTGGAAAAGTATCCACTGAAGGACCCTTCATCCTTATCTGCAGAGATAAAAATGATCTCCAGATCACCTTTTGGGGAAAGTTCATTGTACACCTCCGCCAGAATCGGGGTGAACCGGTGGCACGGACCACACCAGGACGCGGAGAAGTACAAGCCAATCTTCTTGCCCTTCAAGCTATCGACTTTAACCTGATTTAGACCAAGAGTTACTAATTTGAGTTCTTTCATACAGTAATCAGCAAGCAAGGCAGGCCAAATAAAATTGACCACCACGCAAAATCCTAAGAATTCTCAAGGTACACCCCACTGACAACCGGAGAAGCACTCTGATTAATTTTCTCGCGAATCAGCAGTCTCATCAACCAAAACAAGTAAACAACATTAAGGTGTGAGCATTTAAACTAAAGGGCGTTGCAGTATAACAGGGTCGTATCCTTACACAGTGTCCGCATGACTCTTTAAGTATATTTGTTTCTTTGAGTAGTAGTAACACATCATTTACCAATCATTCAGTTTATGAATGAAACAAATGGACGATACTCAAAGATGATAATCAAAGATCAGAACAAATTAGCTTATCGAGAACTGAATTCGCCAGCTTAGCCATCACAAACCGATGGCTTCGTAATCACAAACTCCCAGCAAAGAACAACCAGAGGAACATCGGAGTTTAAACATGAAAGGAGCAAGAACCACATCTTCCAATCCAACAAGAGGACCACCAACGAAGAATCAGATCAATATTATTTTCAGCCATCCCCATAATTTGAAATTTAAGAACCGATTATCAGAACAAGAATCGTCTGCGCGAACTGTGTAGTTAGTCAAACAACTCACACGAAGACCACAAGAACTTCAACCCACAATCTTTTTTCCTTACAAAAAGCTAAAGTAGAGAGAGTCGAGTTTACCTGATCGCCGTTGTTCCGGATGAGGAAGTCCCTGTCCGGAGAAGACAAGAGGGACTGAACATCGTGAGAAGAAGCCCCGCCCTCGACAACATCCGCCATATTCGTCGCTTCACTCGTGTTTTGGTGGAGAGTGCTTGCTGGTTCCAAGAATTACCCCATCTATACCGGACTGCATTTTAAGAATTTCGAAAGGGGAAGACCAAGAAGAGAGTCTAAGTCAACTCTTCGCGTATTAATCAATGCCGACGGTTCCGACCTAGTGTAGTTCGTCCAATGAACATTCGCTCTCACACGGACGTTTCGAGGTAAAAATGGACATGATCATCGTTCGTTTCTTGCAGTGTGGGGGTCCACCCAATGCTACCGGTTTCTATTTTCTGTTTTTTCGTAAAATTTATTTTGGATTTGCTTTAAAACATACATCGTAAAGTGGGCAGCGAGATAAGGAGTTTCAGGGCCTTACTTTGGCCCACTGCAGCAGAGAAGCTAACAGCAAAAGCCCGTCGTTTTAATTATCTTCCCTCTAATTGGTTTTCTAATCCCCGACTGCTCTATTTGACTTATTATGCACCGATGCTTTTAATGTATTTCCTCTAAATTTGGCTAAGTAAATTAATAGCAATGGCATTTTCGTTCAAAAAAAAAAAAAAGTGGGCAGCGAGATTACCGACCAAAAAAATTTCCGCCCTTGCATGACTAAACGTGCCCCATTTTCAATAAAAAAGACAAAGTTTCCCTTAATTATTCAATTACAATTTAAAGTAATAGCCCCCAATTTATGTACTTTCCTTCTTTTGTTAGTTTTCCATTTATATGTAACATCTAGTTACCATAATTAAGAATATCATGTGTTTCGTTCTTGCTTATTATGAGCATCCCATATATATTAAATGCATTATGTTTTCTCTTTATTTTAAGATTTTACTTTCATTCAAATATAATTTTGTCGAAAAGAGAAATTTCAAAGAAACTTAGTTATTTTCTACATTATCAAGCAAATTTATTTATTAATTGTCCCGTAAAACCTAGAAAAGATTTAACATAGATTACTTTCAACACAGTGTTTATAAAATTTTACTATTTTGTTGGGCATATCACCACCAAATCTTTTTTATTGGTTGTCTTTTTATATACATATATATTTTATGGGATGATTGGATGAGACACAAAAAAAAAAAAAAAAAAAAAACCTCTTTAAAGCTTTTTCCTAAATAAATCATAATTACTGTGTGTATATATATAACAAAATATGTGAAAGTAGGTCGATATGGTAATGATTGGGTCAGTCTACTTTTAAATTTCATTAGGGTATCAAGTGATGAGGTCCATTTTGAAGGATGGATTATCTGGCAGATGGTGGCTGTTGAATATGTAATAATTTTTGGGTTGTGTGTATCTGGAAAATGTTTGAATTTCATGGATCCTGTTTCAATCAAAATTTGTTCATAATAAGTAATGTGTTTGTGCTTATCATGAGGTGTGAAATACCAATTTTCATAATAAGCAATGGTGCAATTCCAGCTCCAAGAGCCCATCGTGCACAAAAAAGGTGCAATTCCATTGTAACAAACACCGTCGGCAGATGTCTCTTGAGCTGTCGTTAAAGACCTCTTGGGCTTACGCCAACAAAACTTTGACTTACACTAACACGAAGGTGAGACGTGTGGAAAGGCTTCGTCATCAATTTGAGATGATAAGGATGCGTGCCTACCCGAGGAAGTGCACATCTAGGTATACTGGATGCCTTTACATAATACAAAAGGATCATTTACTTTTTGGTTATGTTCAAACTACAGTCTACTTTCTATAAGTCCTTATTTAAATGAACCTAGCTTACTCATCAATTTGAGATGACAGGGACGCGTGCTTACCCGAGAAGTGCACATCTACATCCACTGGATGCATACAAAAGGATCATTTACTTTTGGTTATGTTCAAACTACAATCTACTTTTTCTTTTTCTTGGTCAAACTACAATCTCCTTAATTCAGACATTTCTTACTTAATAATTCATTGACGAGCAGCCGAGGTGGACATGCTTATGGAAGCTGTGGATCTTTAATGCATAAGAGAATCTTATGGTGTATTTGTTTCACGGAAAATAAATAATTTGAAAAATATTTTCCTAAAAATGGTTATTTGTATCATTCACAAAAATAAATGAACGAGTGCATAAATTATTGTCGATAATAAAAACATTTGTCATTAACTAATTATTTCATGAAACAAACGGAGCTTCAAGGCTATACCTGCTAAGGAAGAAAGAGCTCCAAGAAATTTCAATTTAAAACACGAGGAATGAGAACAACTAAAAAATTGAAATAAACGATGAGCGATCTTCTGGTAAACTCAAATGTGAAAAATCTTCAGGGATAACATAATACTTATTTTTGTGGTTGTTGAAATATCCCACGTTCCCGCATATATGTCTTACATGCATTGGTATGTTGATGGTGAGAGGCTTAGTTTGAACTAGAGGTGAGCAGTTTCAAGTTCTATATAGGTTCCACCGAGAATATAAAACCTACCAATTAGAATAGATTCCTCATTTTTTGAAATCTGGAACCTAACCTGCATACCCTAGAACCTAGAGTCTATCCTATCGCAAGTTCCAAGGTCGATTATAGGGTCTATCCAAGTTCTACATATATTATTATTTGAATGATTACAATTCACTAATCATAACTTATATTTAGACACACGAAAAATATGAATATTAATAAAGTAAAAATCTTAATCATAAAATGAAAACTCAGACTAGTGCTTCCAGATTATACACTCATCATCGAATGATATGGAACATCAAAGAATTGCACAGAGACATAGGCTAAGAAAAACATTAAAACTTGTTCCAAATTCCAAGTTCCTTCAACTAAAAATTGGAAATCTACCCATTAAAACAGGTTTCTTAATTTTTGGAACTTGAAACCTAGAACCTACTCTACATAACTTAGAACCTAGAACATACAAGTTCCCACCGAACGGGTTCCAAGTTCTACTTTCGAACCTTTCTCACCCCTGATAGTTATGTTCCCATCAATGAAACTTCAAAAGATGGAATCTAAATATACTAGAGCTTTGTGTAAAATAAGATTTTTTTTTGCAAAACACCATGGAAATTTCATTTTTTTTTTATTGATAAAAATGAATATCATTCACGGAGCTTTTACAAACAATATCAAAATGCCTCATTGTGCATAACTATATCATGTTAATGTTTTTAGTGTTGTTTTAAACATCCTATAATGTCTTACATGTTTCGTGTCAAAGCATCTCATCAATAGTAATTAATAAATAAATAAATAAGAAAAAATCTTTGATATAGTAAATATAAAGACTTGATGTATATTTTAGACTAACGAAATTAAAAAATAAAAAAGTCACCAAGAAAGTAAGCTTTGAGAGATGAGTTTTTTATAAGAGCAATGATGTAGAAGAGACTACTTTTATTTTCTAAATATCTATAAGTTCAAGTTTGACGAAAAACCATAAACAAAAACAAGCATGTGACATTCTTAATTATGACTATTAGATCTTACACATAATAATACAAACTAAAAAAAGGAAGGAAAGTAAATAAATTTGGAGCTATCACTTTAGATTGCAAATAAAATTGAGGACGATATTGTCTTTTTAGTGAAAATAGGGGTGGGTTTAGTTATACAATGAGTAAAAATAGCGCTGCCCTTTAATATTATGATATCTTGTTACTCGTATTGAAAAAGCAAGAGCCTTTCTTTGGATCCTTGGTGTTTGGTTAAGACAACCTCACCAAAGGAAGGGAGCTTTTGCTTCTACAATGGCCTCCACAGCCTATCTATTTGATATATGGGACGGCAGGCTCTACGGATGTGGTCTTTATTTTTAACGTGTCAATGTCCATACATCTTATGCCCCTAATTCCCCCCGGATCATTTTCTTCTCTACCAAGAAGGAACACCTTCTAGTTGCTTTATATTCAGGTGATCTTGAAATCTAGATGAAAACCGAGAGGAAGCTTTTTAAGAACTTGCTTAGGTATGGACTTTTTAATATTAATATTTCTTGTTACCTATATTTTTGCAGTTCTTTTCATTTGGATTTTTTTATTTGGAGAGAGTTTTCTTTTTTTTTTGGTCGAAATATTTGGAGAGAGTTCAAAAGGTGCTTTTTGTTTGACTTTTTTCCCCCTAAAACGAACCTTCCATTCCATCAAAGCAGTCCAACTATTACAAGGAACTAGAATCATTACGATAATAAAATAAAGAAAACTTCACTAATACTATATTTATAAGTATAGAGGGGAGATCATTTAAAAAGAAAAAAAAAGAAGAAGATGCAGTTCATATTTGATGAAATGCTTATGAGCAACATCATTTGTGGTTCTACTAATTCACTTCAAACTCCATCCTGGATTGTTGCTATGTAAAAAATGAGAGTTCAAGACTAAAGGATGAATACACTAAAAGGCTCTTTTGTTGAATAGCATCGATTAATACTTTGCAATCACTTTCGAAAACACTTTATGAATGTCGAGGAACTAAGTAGCTTTCGATGCAAGAAGAGAAGATGCAGCTTCCACTTTCATTGCCAGTTCCATCTTCCTCGTCTTGTTCATGCTTCGATGACTGAGCCTCATTTAATCGTATAATAATGCCTATGGCCCTTTTTTATCCTTCCATGCGCCATCTATACTAAACTTCAAACCTTATTTTGGAAAGGAATACAAGAGTTTGTCCTAACTCCAATAAAATCCGGTTCCTGATTTAATTCAAATCTAATCTCCTTCCTAGACATATTCAAATATTTCATGAAATCTTATATTGGGAAGGAACTAGAATAATCTCATCATATAAATTTGCATTCTAATTGCGCCATGTTCTAGTGCAAAGAATTATTGCATAAAGGGTGAAGAGCTCACACTCCAATCTCATTCTCTGTGATGTTTTTCCTAGATCAAGAAAGTGTTTCACTATCTCTTCTCAAAATTTGGGCTCTATCTCTACAAAATTTGGGCCAAAGGACGTGTTATTAACAAATGTAGCGAATTTTCCTCAAGGCTTCACGCAACGGGAAAGAAGAGTCTAAGATATGGAGCAATTGAAACAAGTTAACTTGAGAAGGTAAGACATTAGCCGCTATCCTGTACTACAACATTTTTTTGTTGCTCATAAACTCGAGTTATCCAAATTTTGCTCGAAATCCAAGAATTGTTGCCATTTTCAGTTCACAACTTGATGAGTTTGTATTTAACAAAAAAACATTCCATCAATAGTTGGATGCCAAATTGATTTGCCTACCCATATGGAATTCGGCCCATGGATCTGAAGAATGGCTTGGATAGCTTTGTTTTCACTTCGAATCTAATACAAGTAATTTGGTCATAGACAAAGGAAACCATTAAAGCTTCATTTATGATAACTCGACGTTAAGTGAATCGTGCATTTCTCCGATTTTGGTCAGATTGAATCCTCCACCTACTTGGTAGATTGAACCGTATACTTATGGGGCCTTTAAAGGCAATCTAGGACTTGATGGTGCAAAGGGTTTATTTAGAAACAAAGGGGGCACCGAATTGGTGGTTTTGCTGCATTCGTACAAATATGTTCATCAACACGAGCAGAACTTTGGGCTTTGTAATTGAGAATCAACTTCACAAAACAACTTGGATTTTATAAGATTATAATTGAGATTGACTCCGAAAGCCATTGCTAATCTTCTTAATCCGGAGTTGATGATTGATAATGCCAATCCTATTTTGCTTAAAGATATCAAAAGGCTATAGGGCCCTTTCACTTTGAGTTTAAAGTGCAACATAACTTTCGAAAAGAAAATCCATAAGCGCTTAGTTACTAGCTTCTTTTCATTACCTCCTATAAAGTTACTTCATGTTTTATTAGCTGATAAAATAGGGATAACTAGATCTACGACGTTAAATTTTGTATTAGGCTTCTGCCCTTTTGCGTACCAAAAGTAAAATTGGAAAAAAAAAAAAAAAAGTTGAAATATTTCAAAAGTCACCCAATTCCAAACCATCCGTCCAGAAGGCATATCCCGGAGAGGAGAAAAGACCTAAAAAATCGACCAGAAACCAGATCGAGAATCTTCATCCCGAACCTCCTCCTTCGATCTCTCAGCAATCTCTCTCCTTCCTCCTTCAAGCCTCAAGGTAATCCGCCGATCCTCCTTCGCTGTGTCGACTACAATCTCCGTCTGCGTTCTGGGTACACAGGATTTTTTTGCGACTTTCGGATTGGGCGAGGTTTCGTCTGTTTTCGCCTCGATTTTGCGAATGCCGGGTCGTGAGATGATCCGCGTGCGGATCGTCTGATTTCGGTTTTCGCTTGTGCTGGTTGTTTGCTAATTTCTGTCTTTTGATAGCTTCAGTTGATTGTGTGCGTTGTCGGATCTTATCTGTGAGTTGTGCAGACGTTTGTTTGTTTGGAGTGATGAGGATGGAAGAGAATTTTTTTTTTTTTTTTTTTTTTTGTCATTCCTGTGGATTGATTCCCCATTTTTCAGAGCTCTTGGCTGTCTAGTTTCTATACGATTTATAATGTCCGTGATTTGTTTAATCCCAATGCGTGACCACTACTCCTGTGATTGCTAATGGTACCTGAAGTTTTGTTGTGCGAAGGGTATTCTGTGTTTTTGATTAATTGATTTGATGCCTAAAATTCAATTTAGAGTTTCCACAGCCTTGGTTGGTGCCCGCAAACATGTGTTCATTGTTGTGTCGTTTCTCGATTTGGGTTACAGAAGAATCTAGTGAAACGTTCTTGTTGTCTCTCCCCCTCTTTCTTAAGTATGCAAATCAAGAATTGAATTGCAATGACTGACATAAGCCACGAAGACGTCGAAGAGTGTGGAGCGGAATCTAATCTGGCTGGTTTATTCGATGTTTCTTGCATTTGAGGAGTTGCAATTTTGCAAATATGGTTTGTTTTTGCTATGTATACGTGTTCTAGTTTCATGTCACCTAATTTCTTCCCTTTTTTTCTGTTTGAATCTCTTAGATGCAAATTTTCGTGAAAACCCTTACTGGCAAGACCATCACCCTTGAGGTCGAAAGCTCAGACACAATCGACAATGTGAAAGCCAAGATCCAAGACAAGGAGGGAATCCCCCCTGACCAGCAGAGGCTTATCTTTGCTGGGAAGCAGCTTGAGGATGGACGCACTTTGGCTGATTATAACATTCAGAAGGAATCCACCCTTCACTTGGTTCTCCGTCTCAGGGGTGGCATGCAGATATTTGTGAAGACCCTCACTGGCAAGACGATTACCCTAGAGGTTGAAAGTTCGGACACCATCGATAATGTAAAGGCGAAAATCCAGGACAAGGAAGGAATTCCCCCAGATCAGCAGAGGTTGATTTTTGCAGGCAAGCAACTTGAGGATGGCCGAACTCTGGCAGACTACAACATCCAGAAGGAATCAACACTCCACTTGGTGCTTCGTCTCAGAGGTGGCATGCAAATCTTTGTGAAGACCCTCACTGGCAAGACCATAACCCTTGAGGTTGAAAGTTCGGACACTATCGATAACGTGAAGGCGAAAATCCAGGACAAGGAGGGAATCCCCCCAGACCAGCAGAGGTTGATTTTCGCTGGCAAGCAACTTGAGGATGGCAGGACGCTCGCAGACTACAACATTCAAAAGGAATCCACCCTTCACCTGGTGCTCCGTCTGAGGGGAGGAATGCAAATCTTTGTCAAGACCCTAACTGGGAAGACGATCACTTTGGAAGTTGAGAGCTCTGACACCATTGACAATGTCAAAGCCAAAATTCAGGACAAGGAAGGCATTCCCCCAGATCAGCAAAGGCTTATCTTTGCTGGGAAGCAACTTGAGGATGGTAGGACTTTGGCGGATTATAACATCCAGAAGGAGTCCACTCTTCACTTGGTGCTGCGACTGAGGGGGGGCATGCAGATTTTTGTCAAGACCCTTACTGGGAAGACCATAACTTTGGAAGTTGAGAGCTCGGATACCATTGATAATGTCAAAGCTAAGATACAGGACAAGGAAGGCATTCCCCCAGATCAGCAGAGGTTGATTTTCGCCGGGAAGCAACTTGAGGATGGCCGGACACTGGCGGATTACAACATTCAGAAGGAGTCAACTCTACATCTTGTGCTTCGCCTCCGCGGTGGAATGCAGATTTTTGTCAAGACTCTGACCGGTAAGACCATCACTCTGGAGGTGGAAAGTTCAGACACCATCGACAATGTGAAGGCGAAGATCCAGGATAAGGAGGGCATCCCTCCAGACCAGCAGAGGCTGATTTTTGCTGGGAAGCAACTGGAAGATGGGAGGACACTGGCTGATTATAACATTCAGAAAGAGTCGACTCTGCACTTAGTCCTTCGTCTGCGTGGCGGCTTTTAAGACTCTTGCGAAAAGCTTTCATTGAGTCAAGCTCTGTGTTTATCTAAGTTTGGTCGGTTCTAATTTTTGGCTTTATGTTTGGGTAATAAGGTCTGCTGATGGATGGAATTGGTATGGATAATATGTCAACTTCTTTGGTTTGGTTATCAGTTTGATGGACATGAATCGATCTAGTATTCTCTTATTTGAGGGTTGTGGCTTTTGAACGTTGTTTCACTAGTTGAACTCGTATATTCCAGTTGTTAGTTTCTCTGTTGCATACATATGTATGAATGTGGCGAACCAATCGCTTGCATATAGCGAAGCTATGCTTCGAAAACCCTGCTGAGCGACTTTTAGTTGCTTTTGGGAAGGAAAAGCAATATAAATCAGGCTGCATTATCTCTCTAAGACGAAAGATGAAATATATTGGCATAATACGGGAAGCAAACATGTGATTCATGTCTTAAATCAGCAGGTTTAGGATGCCTTACTGTTTTCTCTAATCGCAGTTTAACTTATGTTGCAGCGCTTTTTCGGTTTTCTGGTTTTGCTTTTTCGATCAATCGTCAGAAAACCTAGCATCGAGCCAGACTTGGGAGACTTCATCCATTATCACTAATTAAATCAATTTTGATCTGGATCTAGAGTCACCATCCACTGATATAACATGTTCTATAACGTGCAAATCTCAAAGCTGCATCTTCTGAAGGAGAGCCGGAGCTGCTTGGTACAATCAATGCCAATCACAGATTAGTAGCCTACTGCTCAGCTTGGCACAGGGCTCGTATAAGATAAAGATTTTATTACGACTGCGAATTGTCAAAGTCACATAATAACACACCCAAAGTATGAATAATGTACATCCCTTATGCGAACCCTCCGCATATGAAGCTCGAAACACGTCCACCCACATAAAAAAAACGAGAAAACTGCTTCAAACGAGTCACAGAAGACAGAACAACTAAGAAGTAACTTTTAGGCTTTGTAGCAGACTTCACCATCACAGACCCATCCTTCACCGGCTTCTCCTCCTTCCTTTGCCTCCTCCCCAGCTGCTTGATCGTCTTCTTCGTCTTCTTCTTCATCCAGCTCGTTCTTAGTCGACTTCTCCAACTTCTTCAGATGTTCGGTGGTAAAAGGATAGGCATCGGCCCCATGCTCCGATATAAGATTTCTTGCTTCTTTTGTCAGTGTCCGGCCCGTCGGGCCAATGGCTATGAGCGTGGGGATCCCGTCAACCTTGAATTTGCGATTCAGGGATTTCTTCCTCTCGTCGCCAAAGGGAAGCGCCAGCCACGGCATCTGAGCATAGTAATTGTCGAAGGCAGCTTGGTCCTTATCGCTGGAGATGAAGATCAGCTCAAAGGCATTGTTTTTGGCCTTGATCTTTTCATATGCCTCCGTGAGCACTGGCAGGAAATCACGGCAAGGAGGGCACCAGTGCGCCGAGAAGTAAAGGAGGACAGTCTTCCCTACCAAGTCCAATACTGGAATCTGCAATCCAAGTCAAGAAACGACCTTGAGTCGATTGGAAAAGGCACGTGAAAATGCATACACGGACATGATTTTCCAGTTACAAACCGGGTTTCACCTTGTATCACCTCGAGTAACACGAGGGATGACGAAATTTAGGACTATAAAAATTTCCAAGTCACTAGCTTCTTGGAGGATAAACAAATTTACCTTGGTTCCTTCCTTTCCAATGACGAAATCTCGATCCCCTGAAACCAAGATTGACTCCAAGGTCTGAGATTCTTCCTTTTTCCTCTGTATCTCTGCAAGCTCTGCAAACTTTTCTGGAGTGAATGGGTAGGCTTCAACCCCATGCTCTTCAACAGTTTCAGCAACATTGGAACGGAGAGTCTTCCCATCAGGACCGATTATGACAAGAGTGGGTAGGGTAGAAAGCTCAAAGTACCTAACCAATTTCTCACATTTTTTGTCTTTCAATGGTAATGAAAGCCACGGCATGCTTCCAAAGGCTTGGTTGAATGATTCTTCATCATCATCTAGAGGTATCTGAACGATCTCAAATCTCTCTCCTTTGGCCTTCAGCTTCTCATGAACATCCAGTAAAATTGGCGTGAAATCAATGCATGACTTGTAAATGGACAATGAAAAATATAGACCCACGGTTTTCCCTTCAAGCTCAGCAACAGGAACCTAGTTTGACCACATGACTAGATTAGTAAAAGAGGATGGAAAACCAAATCATGAGCAAACGCGACCATCAGTTTCAACTGCATCGAAGATCTTTTTAGCTTACCTTCTTCCCATCAGATGAAACTACGAAGTCACGAGACCCATCGACCAAAAGAGAGGTCACTGATTGGTTTCTCTTAGCAGCTTCTTCCTGGTCTTTCAATTCTTTGATGCGTTCTGCAGTGAAAGGGTGACCTCCCACTCCATACTCGCGAACAATCTCCACCCCACTATCCGTCAAGACTGTACCAGTGCCATCCAGAAACACAAGGTGGGGTATTCCCCTCACCTCAAACAATTCATCCAAGTTATCACGCTTCTCCGAGTCGGAGAACGGGATTGCAAGCCACGGCATCTTGGAAAAGTATCCACTGAAGGACTCTTCATCCTCATCTGCAGAGATGAAAATGATCTCCAGATCACCTTTTGGGGAAAGTTCATTGTACACCTCCGCCAGAGTCGGGGTGAACCGCTGGCACGGACCACACCACGATGCGGAGAAGTATAAGCCGATCTTCTTCCCCTCCAAGCTATCGACTTTAACCTGATACAGGACAAAAAGATTCCTAATTTGAGTTCTTTCATAACGGTAATCAGCAAGCAAGGCACACTAATGTTAATTGACCACCTAACAAAATCCTTAAATGGCTCATGATACACCCAAATAACCAGAGAAGCACTTCAGTTAACCGCTCCTCATTAATTCAATCGCAATTTCGCAGTCTCGTCAACCAAAATAACTAAACCACATCGAAGATGCAAGCATTCATACTAAATCGAATCCATATATACTGCGTCCACGTGACTCTATGTATAAATCTTTCTTCAAAAAGTCATAAATCAATTACCAATCATCCAGTTTCTGAAGAAAACAAATGGATAGAAGTAATCTTGAACTAAACTCGCCAGCTTAGCCATCCCAAACCAACGGCTTCGCAATCCCGAACTCTCGGCAAAGAACAACCGGAAAGAACATCGGAATTCGAAGTCCATAGGCGCAAGAACCCGCATCTTCCCAATCCGACAAGAAGATAACCGCCCAAAAAGAATCAGATCAACAATTTCTCAATCTCCAGCTAACTTCGTCTCTTCAAACAAACCCATCACCACCAGAACAAGAACCTCTCGCGCGAAAACGGGCACCTCGCAAAACGACCCCCGCGCCCCCAAGAACACGACCAGCTTCAACAAGGACGCCGACCCACGATTCTTTTTTCCCTCCTTTTTCCCCCCGAAAGAGCAGAAGCAAGCAAAAGGGAAAAGAACCGAGCCTCACCTGATCGCCGTTGTTCCGGACGAGGAAGTCCCTGTCCGGAGAAGACAGAAGGGACTGCACATCGTGCGAAGCCACCGCGCCGCCTTCGACAACATCCGCCATCCTCGTCGCTCGAGCTGCTCTGCGTTCCGGGCGTCTGCTTGCTGAGCTTTGTTCTCCTGAGAATCCCTTCCAGTGGCGGGCGCCTGCTCCTCAGTATTTATACGCGACATGAAGAAGCTTCTCCGGCACGCAAATAATTTTCTTGATTTTTTTCTTTTTATTGTTAATGACCATTGACTCCTTAGTATTTTTTTTTTCAACCTTTTTTATTATTTAGATTTTTCCTTTTTCGGATGCTTCCTGGGACTTTCCGAGCCGCAAGCAAGGAATCTCGGGAAGTGGGGTCCATACGTGGGAATGTCGCGGGGGATGGATGCCTTCGCCACGTCAGCAGATCGATGCCTTCGTTTTTTTTCTTATTTTAGATTTTTTTTTTTTTCGCCATTCCTTACTTCCCTTCTAAGAGTCCACGTGTCCAGCATCCAAGGTCGAAGTTTCCAAAGAATTTTTTGTCTCGCCCGGTCGATTCCATAATAATGACATAAGTATATAGAAAGTCATAAAATTTATTACGAGAATATAATCTAATCTTGAAATTTTCGAAAAGTACAATTAAGCTTTCGTCACGAAAGTGTATTTGAATTCTAAAATTTTCAAAAAGCTCAATCAAATTGGTCCGATCAAATATTTCGATGATTGTATTTTTTTAAAAAAATTCTATAACTAGATTAAACTTTCATGATAAATTTTAAGATTTGATAACATTTTGTGGAAGTTTTATTGCTTCATTGTACTCTCGTAATGAATTTTAGGATTTCATTACACTTTTTAAAAAATTTAGAATTTAATTATATTTTCGTAATAAATTTTAGAATTTTCAATATATTTATCCCTATAATAAAAGTTGAAACTTTAAGTAATTTGAAATGTTTTGTTTTATTTCACAAATTTGCGTTTTGCCTTTTCCGTTAGCACGTGACCGTCAATTGAAAAACGAAAGCGTGCAATTGCTCAACTCGAGCAGATAAGCCTGAGAGTGTCAATTCGCTTTTGCCTTGCTTAGAGAACATTTAAAAAAAATTTGGTGAAAAGTCGTCAAAAGATAATGTTATTTATTTCTTTTCACTAATGTTTTTTTTTTTTTTTTTGGTCTGGGCGATATTGAAAAGTATTATGCAAAAACTTAATGGCCAAGAATGTGGTCGGAAAGTCAAACTGGGGCAAATAAGAAAAGCACAAAAAGAAAGGTTGGAGAACGACGGTTGTCTAGGCGAGGACGAAACGGATGACGTCGTCAAAGGTCGGCTGGTGACGTGTGCGTCGTGACGTGTGACGCGATTGCTCCTCGTTGAGACGCGGCACGTGCAAAGGGCATTGAGAATATTCCATAGTTGATGCTTCTTTTTTCTCTTGGGGTGTGAGTAAAATACATTAATGCAATTGCTTACAAGTACAGCTCCCTAACCTTGACAAAAGAAATGGTAATATAAATTTAGGATCTGACTAAATTTTTAAAAAGTTAACATTTTAAAAGAAAAAAAAAAACCTTAAAAAAATGCTTGAAAACTCCCTTCATTATAAAAATTTAAAATTCGTATGTTTACTTTCCATTTAAGTAGTTTTCTCACAACAGCTTCAATTGTGAAAATGAGTTATGCAACTCTCATAAAGTGATAAGTAAATATGTCACAATCACAGTTATTTCGAAATTACAGTAGCTTACAATAACTTTTTAATAAGTTGCTTCACTTGATATTAAGATCTATAGTTTTACAAAAAGGATTCATGCCAAAAAAAAACTTAAATTAGTATATTCATGACTCATTTTCTCAAAATAATTTTCATACTACCAAAGAAAAGGGCAAGCTTTTTTTACTCCTCTTTTAGGTTGTACACTCCTTTTTTCGATTGTTTGACTATACTATTCGTCATGAAACCCATCACTTCTTATACAACTTTACAGAAGTTATATATATATTTTATTATTATTATTATTTGGTGACGCTTTGTACTTTGTTTCCTCCTTTTTCTTTTTCTTTTTTCCGGGCAAGTTCCACTTTCCTCATTCTTCTTCTTTCTTTCCAAGCCTTTAACGTCTTAGTTCTCTATTCTTGCAAGTTGTCTTTCTGTTTTCTCTTTTGCAGGCCATTTTCTTCTTCCAATGCCTCCCACTCCT
Organism: Eucalyptus pumila; assembly: GCA_016097595.1. Taxonomy (NCBI): domain Eukaryota; kingdom Viridiplantae; phylum Streptophyta; class Magnoliopsida; order Myrtales; family Myrtaceae; genus Eucalyptus; species Eucalyptus pumila. The sequence goes on from CM027853.1 coordinate 31,270,073, forward strand.
TCATCTTCTCTCACAAATATCTCCTGCAGTTGCAATCTCCAAAAAAACTGCTTACTTCAATACCCAGACATGATATTGAAAACTGAATCAAATTAAATTATTAATTCAAATCTCGCTTCATATTACCTAAAAGAACACGACTCACCTAGTGCCCTAAATTTTATGCCTACATATGGTGGAGACACCTTTTCTTTCTCTAGACACTAACATGTGCAAAAAGAAGAGAAAAATATACAAAAAAGGAAGAGAGAGAAGCAATTATTTTCAATATTACCTTTCATGGTGCAATAAGATCGTGTGTACGGTGGAGAAAAAGGGCTTGTTGGAGTGGTCATTGGTGAACCAATGTCGGCACTAGTGAAAGTGTAAAGGACAACGAGCTTGTCATCATAGATTGAAAAACAGAGGACGATGGGGTTCATGCAAGAAGAAAAAGAAAGAACATTGGGAGGCATAAAAAGAAAAAAATGACCAACAAGAGAGGAAACAAAGAGATGATTTATAAAAGCGGATACTGAGATGTCAAATGCATGAAGAAAAGAAGAAGAAGGAAAATGGGACTTACAAGAAAAAAAGAAGGAGAAACAAAACTAAAAACGTTTACCAAATAATAGAAAAAGATCACTATTATAAAGTTGTACTAGAATTAGTTCTCATAAAGGATGGTATGGTCAAAACACAAAAAAAAAAAAAAAAATGGAGTGTTTAAACTAAAAGAAGAGTGGAAAAAGCATGGCCTTAGAAAAAATTCAAATCACTAAAATCTCACCTCGTAAAACATGCTAAAATTTGTTAATTTTACACGAGAGATCCCTTATGTTTCAAAAAATGTCAAAATCCTTTAATTTTTCCTTGAGACTTTGGCAATTTGAGATGGAAGGAGGGAGGAGGATCATATTTGGTTCCTAATTTCTACTCTTAATTCATTTTCTTTCGATCACACTTCCCCAAAATAATATCATTGAAAAAACTCATTTATGTTAAATTATTAAGTTAGATTCATATTGTATCTTGGTCATCTTAATTATTTGTTATACGTGTTTCAACATCGGCAATTTAATGGGAATATTAACGGAAGTTAACGGATGATAAATTTATTATAAGTACATTAATTTCAAAATTTTCATAATGTGAAAATCAAATTTAAAAAAAGTAATATTGACTTGAAATTTTGGAAGGTATTAATTCGCACGACATGTCACATCATGCCACCTCAACATTCGGTACCAAACAGGCTTTTCAGAAATTTTCGAAAAGACCGAGAAAGTCTAGGCCAAAGTCTTCGCGAATTAATAATTGCCGACAGTGCTGATCCAGGGCAGGTCGTCCTGGGAAGATTAGAATATGAAACCTCAATCGTGCACAGACATTGAGAAAAAATCAAGAATATAATCATCATTGTCCTTTTCTTGCGTTTGTTCGGATTCCCCACTCCAAAGCCACGTGTCCTTTATTTCTTTTTTTTTTTTTTCCTATTTTTTTCTTTGCATTTGCTTCGAATATCACTTTGATATGAATATCGCCTTTAACTTTTTCTATTTGCTCGTTAAATCTAAGTACAAAATAATTGCTATTTATAGTTACCTGCAATTTTTTTTAAAATTTTTCTCATTCGAATTTTCTTTTTTAATTCAAAGAGTGTTCAAGAAGAGCTTTTTGCTTCACTTAAATCCATCGACGAAGTGGAATAAATTCATTTATAGTCCAATAAGCCCTCATTATATCTAAACTTTACCCAATTTTCTAATGAATTTTTAAAAACTTAGTTTCCTTAAAAATCATAAACATTAAGGGTATGTTCGTTCATGATAAAGGAAAATATTTTCTATAAAATAACTTTCGAGTTTTTATTTGTTTAGTGCTTTATAGAAATTGATTTTTCTCTTGTTAGAATAAGAGGCCGTTTTTCTTCCAATCCAAGCATGTTGATGCTTTTGATAAATTAATTAGTTTTCTGTTATCCAAATACCACAAAGTCGGATAATAATATTTCTAAAAAAATAAGTTTTTTAAGCAAACAATCCTAAGTTCTATCCCAATTCTACTCCGAATCTTTTTTTTTTCAAAAAAAAAAGTTTATCAACTTTCACTTAAATCCCCAATTAACCCTCTGTCCAAATGTCACTCCTTTTTTCTTTAAAATCATCAACATCATGAGGCTACTATTATTTTATATGAAAGTGAGGATGTTGATAAAGATGTAGATTCTAAAATGAAGATCGAAATGACCTTGATGTTGATAATATCAAAGAAACTAGTAGCAATTATTTTATGTCTAGGTAGATTTAGGACTAAAGTGAAAGTTAGTAAAATATCTTTAGACAAAGGAAGTTCGAGACAAAATTGAGATTAAATCTAAAGTTTGAGAATTTTTAAGGGTATTAGGACAATTTCTGGAGGGTCAGCTCACTGATTTTTTAAGTCCCATAATCACTTACCCCGCCACATCTCGTCAAACTACATTTTGGAGAAGCTCGAATTGCAAAATAACTAAAAGGCCCAAATATCAAACAAAGCAAATTAGGTTTCAACATCTTGTTTTGTTTATTGAACTGGGGCTATTGTTAGCTAATTTATTGTGTCATGAAACAAAAACATTTTTTTTTTAATCCTTTTCCCTTTAATGGAATTAAGCCTTACCGTAATTAATGAATAGACGGAGCAACCTTTTTAAACTTAAAAACACATAAAATAAGGATCATAAGGGGACATAAATAATTTATGTTATATATTCCCACTTCTAAAAAGATGATCTCAAACAAATGAAATGACATGTCAATAGTTGTATTTGTTAAAATATTTATATATCAAATCACGTTTTCATCGAATAATTTAATTTTCTAAAATTATTGGTACAAAACCTATTCATGGTATCAAAGTAGAAGGTCTTGTATTTAAATATTTACTTGGTCCAAAATCCCACCGTGCGCTTATTATCCTTCTTCAGTTTTGCTGATTTTTTTTTTTTTAACAATTTAACCATGACTTTCTAATTTACATGGATCAATATATTTTTATTTGAACTTTCTTATATAATTGTTTCAACCCTAACAACAAAATGTTCTTGTCTAAAATCAATATAAATATAGTGTTAATAAGGTTATAATATTTTACCCAAAAAAAAAAAAGTAAACACACTAGAAGTCCTAAAATTTATTGCAAAAGTGCAATTGAATCCTAAAATTTTTAGTGCAATCAAGTCCCTTGGTTAATTTTGTCTAACTTAGCTAATGGAAAATGTTAGCATAGCCTTTTTACTATTTTTTTTCTCTCCTACATGGAGCTAACCTAGTCAAAACAAAAATGATAAAGCTAAAAAGGTGTTATTTTTATCCAAATTTGATTTCTTAATTTAAATGTTATTTAAGATTTCAAGTGCACTTACCGTACAAAGAAAAGTAAAGCCTTACGCATGACAATTTTTAAAATTGTGATGGAGTTATGTCTTCAAAAGGTTAAACTTCAACCACTGTAACATTTTCTTGATTATGATTCAGCCATAGTAAATCACATGGGACTCCAAACATTTCTCAACATTCTAGACTCGATCAAAATCTATAGATTCAGGTTTAGTCTTGAATCGCAGTTAATGCCGACATTTCTTTGTCCTTACCAAAGAAAGAGAAAAAGAAGTGTGGAAATGTTGAAATTGAAAGCATATGGTATCTTTGAATGTACCAAGTTCCATTTTCTGCTAAAGAAGGAAGGACCAATCGAAGTCAAATATACCGGTTCAATCTGCAAATTTAACCTCTTCAACGGAGTTGAAGATATATGAACATCAAGTCTCATGCTCTTGACATTTACATTTGAGTTTTGATATAAGGGGAAGTTGAATTAATCCATCTTCTTTCCCCAAGAACTAGACATTGCTCACAGATGCTATTTCGTGAACAAGAGCTGCACAATTCGGCCTAGAAAAACCGACAGTTCTTGCAAACCGAACTGCTTCTATAAGCGTGTAGTATCACTATTGAGTATCAGCAAGGAACTACTTTTGCAGCACTTCTTCTGTCTTGTTTCTTACGATCGCTCTTCCTTAAGAAGACTAGCAATATGCATTCCGGGAGCATGGGATCATCAAGCAAGACTTTGGAGAATTAATGCGGGATGATTAACTTTTCATTGCCACAAATTATATCAGCATATCCAGATGTGTAGTCACCATTTGCTGATGTGACGGAGGACCTATTACCATAACCATAAACTGAACAAGAACTAACCACTAGGACTTGAGGAAAGATCCATACAAAGTGTATTGATTAAACATGTTCTGTCAAGTCCAGTGTGCATGCAAATCTCAAAGCTGCATCATCAAAAGGAGAGACGGAGACACTTGCATGACAGACGGACTGTTCAAGCCTACCACTCTGTTTGGCACATGGCTAATCGACGATAAACATTATATTATGATAGCAAATTGTCAAAGTCATAATACACGCCATATATCTCACATACAAACCCTTTGCAGATCAAGCTCGGAAACATCCACCCAGAAAAAAAAAAAAGAACTGCTTCAAACAAGTCATATATAACGAAACTACTAGACAGTAACTTCTAGGCCTTATAACAGACCTCACCATCACAGATTCATCCCTCTTTGGCATCTCCTCCTTCCTCTGCTTCCTCCCCAGCTGCTTCAGCGTCTTCATCTAACTCGTTTTTAGTCGTTTTCTCTTCTTTAACAGCGCATTTTGGGTGGAGATCAAAGTCACACTCCTCGCAATAATACGACCACGCCTCCCCTGCCTTACCGCAGCCATCACAATTGTACCTTCTCCTCTGAGCAGGAACGAGCTCGTGCTTTTCATGCAAAGGATGCTTCAACTTCTCTGGCCAGCCTTTTATACTTTCCTTGAACTTTTCCTCAAACTTCTTGAGATGTTCGGCAGTAAAAGGATAAGCATCAGCCCCGTGGTCCATTATAAGATCCCTTGCTTTTTTACTCACCGTCCGGCCCGTTGGGCCTATGGCTACAAGCATGGGGATCCCCTTGACCTTGAATCTGCGACTCAGGAATTTCTTCCTCTCATCACCAAAGGGAAGCGCCAGCCATGGCATCTGAGCAAAATAATCGTCGAAGGCAGTTTGGTCCTTGTCGCTGGAGATGAAGATTGCCTCAAAGGCATCGTCTGTGGCCTTGATCTTTTCGTATGCCTCCGTAAGCGCCGGCAGGAATGCTCGGCAAGGAGGGCACCAGTGTGCCGAGAAGTAAAGGAGGACAGTCTTCCCTACCAAGTCCGATACTGGAATCTGCAATCAAAGTTAAGAAACCACCTTTTAGATGAACCACCAGTCAATGGAGAAGGCATGTGAAAACTGCATACATGGAAAGAATTTTCCTAGTTATGGACCTGGTTTCAATCCTTTCCTCAGGTCAAGTAACCGAGGGACAACAAAATTTAGGACCTCATTGTAGACATTAAAAATTTCCCCAGTCATTAGCTTCTAGGGAAAAAACAAATTTACCTTGGTTCCATCCTTTCCAATGACGAAATCCAGATCCCCTGAAACCAAGATCGACTCCAAGGTCGAGATTCTTCCCTTTTCTTCTCTATCTCGCAAGCTACGCAAACTTTTCTGGAGTGAAGGGATAAGCTGTGATGCCATGCTCTTCGACAGTTTCGGCAACGTTGGGATGGACAGTCTTCCCATCCTGACCGATAATGACCAGAGTGGGTAGGGTCGACAGCTTAAAGTACCTCACCAACTTCTCGCATTTCTTGTCTTTGAATGGTAATGAAAGCCATGGCATGCTGCCAAAGGATTGGTTGAATGATGCTTCATCATCATCGAGAGGTATCTGAACGATCTCAAAACTCTCTCCTCTGGCCTTCAATTTCTCATAAACCTCCAGTAACTTAGGCGTGAAATCGACGCATGCTCTGCGCACGGACAACGAGAAGTACAGACCCACAGTTTTCCCTTCAAGCTCAGTAACAGGAACCTAGTTTGGCCACATAACTAGATTAGTAAAAGGAGGATGGAAAACCGAATCATAAGCACATGCGACCATCAGTTTCAAATGCATCGAAGATCTTTTTTAGGTTTACCTGATTCCCATTGGACGAAACTACGAAGTTACGAGATCCATGGACCAAAAGAGAGGTCACTGATTGATTTATCCTAGCAGCTTCTTCCTGGTCTTTCAACTCTTTGATACGTTCTGGAGTGAAAGGGTGACCTTCCACTCCATGCTCACGGACAATCGCAACTCCGCTATCTGTTAAGACCGTACCTGTGCCATCGAGAATGACAAGGTGGGGTATCCCCCTCACCTTAAACAATTCATCCAAGCTATTGCGCTTGTCCAAGTCGGAAAACGGGATTGCAAGCCACGGCATCTTGGAAAAGTATCCACTGAAGGACCCTTCATCCTTATCTGCAGAGATAAAAATGATCTCCAGATCACCTTTTGGAGAAAGTTCATCGTACACCTCCGCCAGAATCGGGGTGAACCGGTGGCACGGGCCGCACCACGATGCAGAGAAGTACAAGCCAATCTTCTTCCCCTTCAAGCTATCAACCTTAACCTGAATAGAACAAAAAGATTCCTAATTTGAGTTCTTTCATACGGTAATCAGCAAGCAAGGCACACTAGATCACTTGACCACCACACAAAAATCCTGAAAATGCTCAAGATACACATCCAAATGCCAACTGCAGAAGCACTTCCCTTAAGCACTGCTCAGCAGTCTTCTCCACCAAAACAAGTATACCACACCGAAGGTGTGAGCATTTACACTAAAGAGCATTACTTCATAGCAATATCGGATCCATATACACTGCTCCCACCTGATCCAACTCCAAGTAACATGTCTTTCTCTAAAAAGTAATGCATCAACTACCGATCATCCAGTTTCTGAAGGAAACAAATGGACAGCACTCGAAAAATGATGATCCTAGATCAGACCAACTTTAGCTTCTCTTGAACTAAATTTAAAAACCGATCAGCGAAACAACCCCACGCGAAGACGAAGGCCACGAGAACTTCGACAGGGACGCCCACCCATAATTCTTTTTCTTTCACCTCATCCAGTGAAAGAGCAAGAGTGAAAGAAGAGAACTGAGTTTCACCTGATCGCCGTTGTTCCGGACGAGGAAGTCCCTGTCCGGAGAAGACAGGAGGGACTGAACATCGTGAGAAGAAGCCCCGCCTTCGACAACGTCCGCCATCCTGGTCGCGTTCGTTCCTTGTGTCCTGTTCTGGTGTCTCTGCAGAGAGTCTGCCTGAGAATCCTCCTATGGCGGGCTCCTGCTGCTCTGTTTATATACATGAAGAAAAATCCCGTGCAAGCACATATATTATTTATTTTTATTAATATTATTATTACGATTATTAGCTCTTTAATTTTCCCTTTTTCTATATGTATAAATATATATATATATATATATATATATATATTTTTTTTTTTTTTTTCGGTTTCTGGATGCTTCCTTGGACTTTTGGGGACGGCAAGGACGTCAAGGACCGTAGGAAACACGTGGACACGCATGATAAATCTCAGTCTCCATTTTCTTATTTTGTATATATTTTTTAATTTACTACCTTTTACCTTTCCTTGCTTCTTACACTTCCGATAAGCCATTTCATTAAGGTGCGTTTGATAACCATTTTGTTTCGAGTAACAAATTTTTATGAAAAATGATTTTTTTTTTTTTTTTTGTTCTTGGAAATAATTTCTGAGCAAAAAAACGCATTTAGTAACTTTCCAAAATATTCTATTCTCGAGATAAAAATACGTTTGGTAAAATTGTTATATTTTTTTATTTCTTTTAATTTTTTAATTATTTTACTATTTATTCTTATTTTTTCCTTTTTCTTTTTCTTTTTCTCTTTGGTTGGTCGCTGGTCACCGCCGTGGTCGGCAACGTCTGGCGTGCTTGCCAAAGCCTCACTAGGCGAAGGTGAGGCTTGACGAGGCTTGGCCTCACCTAGGCGGTGCAAGGGTTGGCCTCGCCCTGGCCTCCTGTCGGCAGGGGAGGCTAAGCCTCGTCATGGCTTGGCGTCTTCGAGGGTTAGCAACGCTTCGGCAAGGTCATCGGCCCTCGTCTGGCCAGTCAGGCCGGCGACCGGCAAAAGGAAGAAGAAGAAGAAGAAAATAAAGAGAAGAAAAAGAAGAGAGAAAAATTGATTCTAGAAATTGTTTTGAAAAAAGTAAATCACTTGAAAGATATTTTCTTAAAAATAATCACTTGTATCACTTACAATAATGAATAAGTGAAAAAATATCTTTATTATCCATGAAATTTTTTATTTATAAATTATTATCGATTTAACTAATAACTTTAAGAGATATAAGTGATGATTTTTAGGAACATATTTTCTAAATCATTTATTTTTAGCAAAATAAACTGAATTTTAGATTGCATCTTATTAGTTATAGAATTTAACTCATGACCCAAAATAAAAAGAAAACTCATGAATAATCCTATTTCATACGGTTTAATATTCATCATGCATGCCGTCTAGCGCTTAGGGACGCGCAGGAAAGTTTGGGATGGCTGGGACACGTCAGCAAGTCGGCTTTATCTTCTCATTTTATTTGTTATTTGACCCCTTGACCGTTGCTTGCTTCCTCCACAAGAAGTTCATCTCGAATAATTAAAGCTTGACAAAATTTCGTTTTTTTTACCCTCTCAATTTTTATATAAGTTAGATTTTAAAAGCTTGACAAAATTTCCTCTTTTTTACCCTCTCAATTTTCATATGATTGATTTTAAATTTTTTTAAGAGCTAAATTGCATTTTTGCCTTTTTATTCGCTCGTGGGTTGGTGTTATGTGAGAAATTAAGGGTATGATTGCTCAGGTCAATTTTTCATTATAATTTAGATTTTTAAGTTTTTAAGAATTTCTTTCTTAATTTTTTGAGAATTTCAGATTTACCCCTTAAATTTTTGTTGGTTGCCAAAAAAAAAAGTTGATGCGCCTAATAATAAAATAGGGTATAAAATAGTAAATCTATCGCTATGAATCTATCTAATGAAGAACTAATTCCCTATTAAAAAAAATTCTCAACTTTAGGTCTAGTTTCAATTCTTTATTAAATTTTTATCTAGAAAAAAATCTAAAACTTTAGATCCAGTCCAAATTTGTCCCCAACTTTTCTTTGACTTAAAAAACTCAACTTTAAATTCAATCTTAACTCTATTTCAAACTTTTTATCTTTATCTAAGAGAAAAATCATCAATTTTGACTTTAGTTTCAAATTTGCCTCCATTAGTCCTCTATTCAAAAAACATTGTTAGTTGTCCGTAATTTTCATATTCTATAATAGTTTTATTTTGGAGATAACTTTTCACGTCACCTTCCTAACGTGGATCTCTTATCAATGTGTAAATGCCATATTAAGTAGGGATTGCACCACGAGCCTAGATTTGAAAATAAATTGAAAGTTGGTGATTTTTTTAGACAAAACAAAATTTGGGTTTTGGGGTATTTTCTTAAAAAAAAAAAAAAAAGAGGCAAATTCAGGACTGAATCTAAAGTTCGGATTTTTTTTTAGACAAAAAAAAATAAAACAAAATTACAATTAGACTTAAAGTTGGAAATGTTTTAGGAAATTAGATAATTTAATCAAGAGAAAAATCATAGACAAGAAAAAGATAAATACGAATTCGTTGAGTTGATAGGGATAACTGAAGAAAATAATGCAATTGAAAAATGTAAATTCCATGATATAAGAAGTTGGCAAAAATTAGGAAGATAAGGCTGACTTGCAAAGGTAAGGATAATTTCTTTGCTTCGTCACGCTAACCAACCCAAATTTGACCACCAAGGATAATTCACTTTCCTTTGCTCTCTCGAGGCACCATGGAGCTCCATTATAAGCTATTTTACCCCTTTTTTTTTCTTCTTTTCTTCTTCTTCTTTTACTTCATAAGCGAAACCTATAATTTTTCAATTCTTAATAAAATTTCATGTTTACTTTATCCTCTTTGAGCTTCAATACCCAAAAACATAAACATTACATTGTAATGTTTATAGTGGAGAAATTACTAAATCAATCATAAATTTATAATACGGATGTAAATTTCATCTTTAACTTTTTCATTTCTCAATCCACTTCAAATGATAATTCTAAAAGTTGAAAATTCTACAAAAATCCGAATAGGAGGATGAGACCGATTTGCAGGGAGGGTGAAAAGGGGGGGAATTAAAAAGTATTATGCGAAACTTGGTGACCAAGGAGGTGTTATCCTTAGTCAAAAAGGAGATAAAGAAGGAAGAACGTGAAGGAGGGGTTGGAAAATGAACGTGCGCTTGACGTGTCTGCGCTGTTGGTCACAAGGACGTGTTCTTGCTAGTCAAGATCAAGGTGATTGTCGTACAAAAAGCAAGGGGGGATTCCATGCCGGTGTTTCTTTTTCTTGGAAAATTGGTGTTCGATCTCATCCTTATTGGTATTCACACTCTTTTGGTCAAGCTCCTAAACAGGAACGAGGACAAAAGGCAACATGAAATTGGAGATCAAACTAAATTTTGAAGAAGGGAGGAGGAAAACTAGCATCATAAACCGAAATCCATATGCCTAACTAGCATTCGGAACAGATTTCTGAACATCTTCAACAAGTCCTCTCCTTCCTCTTTGTTTGTTTGTTTTGTTTTTGCTAAGAAAGTAAGTAAATAGATCATTAGAATGAAAAAAAAATATGGGGTACGTACTCAGAGACTTGTTAAAAAAACTACAAAATAATTAAATAATGAAAATAATTTTAAAAAAAAATTATATATACTTGTCAAGTTCAATTGAGAATTGGATTGGTACTCACTGATTTCATTAGATTGAAACCAGGACTTGGATCAGTCCTCATGGAACCGCTAATTTTGTACTAGTTCGGCCTGATTTTGTGTTGTTTAGATGATTTTCGATTTCTTAACACACCTCTAATTGTGACTTTTATAAAGTATATTGTAAATACCTCACAGTTATGGCTACTTTAAAATTTCAGCAGCCTTTGATGACTTTCTAGGAAGCCACCGCAGCCAACATTGAAGTGCTACAATTTATAAAATATGCATTTCATAACCACAAAAAGCCACGTCATCTTATACATTTTTACCAAACTGGCTCTACTAATTTTGAAAGGGGAAGACCAAGAACAGAGAGTCAACGTCAAGTCTTCGGACATTAATTATTGTCGACGATACCTAATCCACGGCAGGTGGTCCTGATAAAGCAAACTAGAAAAACTCACTCTTTGCACGGATATTGTGAAAAAGCAGAATATAACACGTGTTTTTCTATTTTTATCTTTTGTACAATTTATTTTCGATTTGCTTTTAATCCGACTTTTATATGGATATTTCCTTTTTACTTTCTCTTGCTCGTTAAATTTTTGTATTGAGTACATAAATACTGATGCGTACCTGTATTTTTCAATCTTTTTTCATTTCAAATTCTTTTCATTTACCTTGCTTGAAATTTTTTTTGCAACTTTACAGTGACTTTCTAAATTTATATATGTTAATATTTTTATTTAGACTCTTTTATATTGTTGCATCGATTTCACTGGGAAATTATTTTGGTTATGTCCTTACTTTTGTTATCAATGTAAGTACAGTGTCAATAAGGTTATGAAATTTTAGCAAAATAAAAAGGTAAAGTGAAAGTTTATAGAACCTTGGAGTTATGGTTTTAAAAGGAGAAACAATAAATGCAAATGGATTTTTTTTGAATATTGATTATAGTAAAAAAATTTGTGCTTCAAGGTATTGAATAAGATTTGCCACACTCAACTTGAACTATGGCCAAGTGAGAAACTTGAACCAGATAAAGAAGCTTAGAATCCCCAAAGCTTAATTTTTTTTTTTATCAGAGCAATACAATTATTCTTTTTAAGGAGAAATATTGTACAAATCATTTATTTTTTTACGAAACAAACATAGTTTAAATAGACTTAAAAAATCATAATCATCTTATCCTAGCATAATTTCTTATCTATTATAACCCTATGACCTTAAAAATAAAAATACAACTATAATAGTTCAATATCAATGGACATCCATCCACATCATGCTCTCCAAAAGAGTGATCTACAATTCGGACACAATCGATATTTATTATAAGACAAATAATAACGATTTGAATACTAAATAATAGATATTTTGATAACTTGAAAAGATTGATATGAACGTAATCCTATTCCGTAATATATCTTATTAGTTCTACAATTATCCTACTTTTGCACGTCAAATTGTATTTTGGATTCTTATTAAAAATTATTCAAATCGCACTTTTCCTTCTGTGTTAATTTTTTTTTTTTCATCTTTTTACATATTAGTTGGTGGCCTTTTTGTTAATAGACAAAAGCCCATCAATATCCTTTCCTGATGTAACTCTGCCCAACTAGCTTGCTGCGTTGCCAATTTTCCAATTGAAGCGATCCTTTGATATTTTAATATGCATCAGCTTGATATTTTCACCAATTAATATACAAATCCTGAAACATAAAATTTTATTTTCTAGAAAAAGACAAGTTGGACCTAAATCAATAAAGAAAAAGATACTATTATAAATGTCAATTCATTTTTGGGCACTTGTATGGTTTCGAAGGATGAAACTCCGGATTGCAATTTATTGAAATTATTTTTTCCATTATTTTTATTTAAAATATTGTAACACACAAAAATTTAAAATGGTTTGTGATTAATGGTGAGATTTACTCTCTTTTCTCTCAACCCCATGAAAAATTAGGGAAATGCTTTCGAAGAATCTTTAGAAATCCTTGTTACAATCCAAAATGCATATGCCTATTATCCTTTTGAACAGCTTTCCTATAGTAATTTCAGCTGTTGAAAGGAGCATTGCGACTTTCGTAAATTTTTTGGTCAGCACCTCACAGCTACAACTATGACTACTTTAAAACAGCTTATAATAACTTTATAGGAATTAGGAAGCTACTACAATTTATAAAATATGCATTTCAAAAACAAAAAAAGCCACCTCATTTTATAACACACCATAACTACGTTTGTACCAATCTGGCTCTACTAATTTTGAAAGAGAAAGCGCAAAAACAGAGAGTCAACGTCTAGTCTTCGGGTATTAATTATTCCTGACTGGGCCTGGACCATAGATTGCAAAATGAAGCTGGCTCATGCAGTTTTACGCGTCAGATAAACAAGCTAGCAGATTGGGTGGTAAAAGCCCCACGTCCAGAGTTGGCAATTTCATCCCCGGAGCTTATGTTGGATAATTATATCGGGTAAAAGTCACCTATACCACATTTATTCTAAGCTTTTCTTCATGACAAAAAAAGCTCCAAACTAAACTAATATGACACATTTACCCCAAACTTATACAGTGTGACATCTTTATCTCAAATTTATTTTTTGTGACAGCAAAAACCTCAAGCCTTTACTTGTGTGACGAATTTATCCAAAAAATTTGGTGTCTCAGAAAAAAGTTCGGGATTTTGGCTTAAAAAAAAAAGTTTGGAGTAAATATGATGCATGAGTAAAAGTTTGGGATTTTTTGTATTACAAAAAAAAAATTGAGGTAAATATGTCACAGTGGGCAAAGTTTTGAGTTTTTGGCGTCATAAAAAATAATTTAGATTAAATGTGTCATTATAAGCAAAGTTTGGGATTTTTTGTAGTTTTTTCCCTTATATTTTCACAAACCTAGCTTAAGTTGATAAAATTTCTGTTTTTTAGAAAAAAATATTTTTTGTTGCAGACTAGGAAAACCAACTCTTTGCTCAGGCATTGAGAAAAAAACAGAATAAAATTATTGTCCTTATCTTGCATCGTGCTTTTACTATTGTTCTCTTGTTCCTTAAATTTAAGAGAAGATAGCATAAATGGTCCACAAATTTTTGTCTCGATATGCAATGTTGTCCGTAAATTTTTAACTTATTCAATGTAGTTCTCGAATTATTGGTAAGTATTCATTGCCGTCTTTAGGCTTGCTCAAAAGGCAAACCAAATGTTATTTTGATGATGTAGATTACTATATATTGAGTTGAATTTTTAGAAATGATGATTCTATATATCTATCATTTTACCCATCTACTTTAAACAAGGAAAAAATTTACGCATTAATATGTCCATTGTTATTTGATGATTGGATTATTATATCCAAACTAAGATGAATATCTTATGTGGATATTTCATAAATAACTTTTTTTTTTGCCCACCATTCAAACCTAAAAGATTGGAAGCTACATCACTATTCTAGGAATTAGATTGAATACAGGTAGATAGTTCAAGGATCATATTGTATATTGAAACAAAATTCATAAACCATTTATGCCATTTTTCTTTGAATTTTTTAATCAAGTGCATAAATATTGCAATGTACCTATGTTTTTCAATTTTTTTTTTCATTTAAATGAGTTTTATTTGGAGAGAGTCCCGAAAGGGCTTTCTGCTTCATTTATAAACACGGACATGATGTAATAAAGTCAGCGGGGCACTTCCAAAAAGCTTCCATTAGACCTTGATTTTACTCAAATTATCTAATAAATGTTTTTGGAGGTAGAACCCACTGATTTGTCAAACCCATTATGACTAATCCCCGCCATATCTCATTAAACAACAGTTTAGATTAAATAAAATATAAGCTAGAAATGAAATAGTATTTCTTTATACTTCGGTTAAAATATTTTTACAACTTTGCCATGAATTTCCAAATTTAGATGGATTGATTTTTTCTATTTAAATTTTTTTATATCATTGTATTGACCCCATTGACAAAATGTTCTGGCTCTGTATTTGCTTGACAAAATTTCCTCTTTTTTTATATCGTTTTTTTTACCCTCTCAATTTTTATATAAGTTAGATTTTAAAAGCTTGACAAAATTTCCTCTTTTTTACCCTCTCAATTTTCATATGATTGGATTTTAAATTTTTTTAAGAGCTAAATTGCATTTTTGCCTTTTTATTCGCGCATGGGTTGGTGTTATGTGAGAAATTAAGCGTATGATTGCTCAGGTCAATTTTTCATTATAATTTAGATTTTTAAGTTTTTAAGAATTTCTTTCTTAATTTTTTAAGAATTTCAGATTTACCCCTTAAATTTTTGTTGGTTGCCAAAAAAAAAAAGTTGATGCGCCTAATAATAAAATAGGGTATAAAATAGTAAATCTATCGCTATGAATCTATCTAATGAAGAACTAATTCCCTATTAAATACTGATACGTACCTGTATTTTTCAATTTTTTATATTTCAAATTCTTTTCATTTACCTTGCTTGAATTTTTTTTTGGCAACTTTACCGTGACTTTCTAAATTTACATATGTTAATGTTTTTATTTACAC
The DNA here is from genome assembly GCA_016097595.1 of Eucalyptus pumila. NCBI lineage: Eukaryota > Viridiplantae > Streptophyta > Magnoliopsida > Myrtales > Myrtaceae > Eucalyptus > Eucalyptus pumila. Next base: position 31,285,339 of record CM027853.1, read on the forward strand.
TCTTTTATATCGTTGTATCGATTTCACTGGGAAACTATTTTGGTTATGTCCTTACTTTTGTTATCAATGTAAGTACGTTGTCAATAAGTATGATATACAAAAAGGGGGGAAAAAGAAATGGTGAACTCGTACCGACTCAGGATTGGAAGGAAAAAAAATACACTTATCGAAGCTAAATCGCCTGGTGCCAATCGTGACCACTAGCTCATACAGCCAGCTGCATTGTCTATTTTCGACAGCCGTGAAGCAACTTTTTATGAGAGCATCTTAATCTCTCTTTCTGCTGGTAACCCACTTCATCAAATACTTTACATGGCCAGCCCGACCACATTTTTCCCATTACTTTCCTCACTGGCAATGAGTTGAACTGAATGAGTCTGGAAACGTCAAAGGTTTTGGTGGAATGCTAGACTGCTTATCGGAGAAGGACAGTGTTGAACTGGAGGAAGTGCCTAAGGCTTGAGGAAGGCTCGTGTGGAGGTTGATACCAGAGCTTTCTTCTTTTCCATGGCTAGTTGGTTCCCATTGCTCCACGAGGGGACGCAAAATATTGACAGTGCGGCCCATGTCTGGTCTCTGGAACGGTTCCTCAGCAGTGCAATGACCAGCCAGCTCAGCAACTTTGATTATACTCTCTAAGGTTTCTTCATCGGGGTCAAGAGTGTGGTCGATAGCTTTCCGGATGTTTTCCTTATCAATCAGAACTCTACGGAACCAAGTAACCAAGTGCGCCCTCTCATCTGGCATGGTGTTGTCTAATGCTTTTCTACCGGTAATGGTCTCCATCAAGACAGCACCAAATGCGTAAACGTCGACCTTTGTAGTTACCCTTCCAGTGGCTGTACGGACAGAAAAAGACCCATACAAAGTTCAATGCAATTTCATCGATAAGGAAAAGAAAAGCCTCTGCTCAGATTTCATGTTAAGAGAAGATAAAAGCACCCCAAGAATGGGTAACATAAAGAAGTCACCCTTGGTTTCTAATCAACAATTTGTAGTCAGGTGATTTCACTATCCCCCTAATGTGGATCAGAGCAATTGAATTGACTTAGATATTTTAACAGCAATCACGCACATTTGAGTTAATTAATGTGTGCTGATCAATGAGGTGAAAACATAGATATAAAGTCCACTAGTTCGTCTGCAGGACTCCTATCGATTATTACTACTGAAAGATATCACACTTACGTAATCTTGATGAAAGAAACAATATAGATCAATTTACCTAATGCATATTCGGGAGCTAAATACCCAAAAGTTCCAGCCAACTGTGTCTGCATGGAATACTTCCAATCAGGAACATTTTTAACCAAACCAAAGTCAGCAACTTTGGCTCTCATGTCATCTCCCAGCAGTATGTTTACTGGCTTCAAATCCCTATGGATAAATTTTTGTTGGGCTAAACTGTGCAGGTATTCCACTCCTCTAGCAACATCCAAAGCAATGGTCACCCTTTGCTTCCAAGTCAGAGGTGCATACCCCTTCTCTTGCCACTCAAACAGATGTTGCGCGAGAGTCCCTTGTGGCATATATTCATACACTAAAAGCCTCTCATGACCTTCGATACAATACCCTAAAAGCATGACTAAATGCCTATGCCTCACTTTTGTAAGTACTGCAATCTCAGCTTGGAATCCCTTCATTCCCTTCGTGCCCATTGCCCCAGATTCCATTCTTTTAACAGCAATTTTGGTGCCATCGTGCAACTCCCCTTTGTAAACAACACCAAAACCACCTCTTCCTAAAATGTTCTCTTCACTAAAATTATGAGTCGCTTGTCTAAGGACTTGAATTGAAATTGCAACATTTCCTCCTTGAAAAACAGGGAAATCAATATGGTCCCCACTGCTTTGGCTATGCAATTCACTTGGAAGCCCACCATAACCATTCACACCATTCCCGGCCCCGTTTTTAGCTACTTCCATCCCGATTTCCGGATTGTCTACACTAAGAAATTTCCTGTGTCGTCGGTTGATGTAACAGAATTTGTACAAGACAAACAACACCACCACGATGAAAATAAGGACACCTACGACAACCGCAGCAATTACACCACCTGAAAGTGAAGAGCCATTTGACGATCCAGGTCCATCAGCCGAATTCGTCACTGAACCATCAATTAACGGATTACCAGTAGTAGTCAACTTCACCGAGGCTGGGAAAACCGGTATCGGCCCATTGAGATTATTGTTCGACACATCAAGAACTTGAAGCTGAGTCAGCGTAGTCAAGCTTTCCGGAATAGAGCCAGTAAGATTATTATCGTTCAACAGCAGCGTGCGGAGCAAGGTGAGATTCGCAAATGCGGGCGAGATGGTCCCACTAAACCCCCACTCTGAGAAAGTAACAGAGGTCACATTCTTCCCCTGGCAAGAAATGGCACTCCAGCTGCCCTGGCAAGCATCATTCCCAGTCCAAGAATCCGCCGGCGTGATCGGATACCCCAACGCACTAGCCACCTCAAGCAACGTAGTAACCTGTGGATCGCAAGGGCCCGGCGCACTGTTGCAAAAGCTATTGGTACCCCCGTAGGTAACGCGAATTCCACTGCTATTACTAGGGACGGGACCCTGCAACTTATTGTTATCCAAGGACACATTCTTCAAGCCGGGGAGTGCAAACAGCGAGGCAGGCACAACCCCAGTGAACTGGTTGTACATAAGCTGGAGATCGAACAAATTAGTGCATTGCGAGAGATCGGGGATCGGACCTGTGAACTGGTTGTTCTGGAGCCAGACCTGGGTCAGCTGGGTCATCCCGGCCAACACGCTGATGCCGCCAGAAAGCCCCACCGCCTGGTTGTTGATCCAGAGGTTCTGGATCGATGAAGTGCCGAAGGAGGAGGGGAGGGGCCCGGTGAGGTTGTTGTAGGAGAGCCTCAGACTCGTCAGGCTAGGGAGGGTTCCGAGGAAGTCAGGGATCGTGCCGGTGATGTTGGTGTTGTCGGCGTAGAGGAGAGTCAGGGACGTCGAGGCGTTGAGCTCCGCCGGGATCTGCCAGGAGGGGAGGTCATGATTTTCGCTGAGGCTGAGGGTCTGGAGGCTGGTGAGGCCCTGGAAGGCGCCGGAGGTGATGGAGGTGAAGTTGTTGGTGTCGAGGTAGATGGACTGGAGGGAGGCGAGGCCGGCGAAGGAAGGGACGGCGCCGGAGAGGGAGTTGCTCCGGAGGGAGAGGCTCTGGAGCTGGGAGAGGGAGGAAAGATCCGAGGGGAGGACGCCGGAGAGGGAGGCGGAAGAGAGGTTTATGACGGTGACCCGGGAGGAGGAGTCGCAGCTGACGCCTGTCCACTTGCAGTAGGTCTGGCTCGAGGACCAGCCCGACGGCTTGAGGGCGGCGAGGATCTCGGCCATGACGGCGGAGTCGTCGGCGGAGGCGGCGAGGAAGAGGAAGAGGAGGAGGAGGAGGAGGAGGAGGAAGGGGGCCGGAGAGCGGAGGCTCCCGGCGGCCATTGTCGACGGCGTTGCTGTGGGTCGAGGGAGAGAAAGGCGTAAGCAGAGGGGGTGGGATGCGTGGAGAAGGAAACAGAGGACGTCGCGGTCGTTCTCTGTTTGTTCTCCTACGAGGCGAGAGAGAGAAAAAACCCCAGCAAATTCAAGTGTCGAGAAGACTTTTTGAGCGGGAGTGTTCCGCGTTTATTGACCATTGACCTGTCTATCCTTTTTCTGCCAACGAGCCGAGCTGAGCCGAGCCAGCCGATAGAACCAGCCTCTCCATTTTCCAGCGGGTCCCTCACAAGACGCGTGTCGATATCTTAGTGGTAAATACGCACCACGTCAGCAGCAAATTATGTGGCGCGCAGATAGCACTGAGTATTTTCTCGAGGGAGAGAAAGTGAGAAGCAGGTCTTATGAACAGGCGCTATCACAGCAAACGGTGAGAAGGACGCGAGGGAGAGCGGCATCGCCGGGGAAATTGGGGTCCAACATAGGAAACGCGTGGACGCATCGTACACGTCAGCAAATCTCAGTCTCCATTTTTCTTATTTGATTATATATATATATATTTTTTTTTTTGGTAATTGATATATATTTTTTAATTTACCCCCTTTTATCGTTCCTTGCTCCCTACTCCCCCGAGAAGCCGCATCTTTACCCTCCGATGCTTGAAGAAGTACTCAAAAAGAATTTTGATTTCAACCTTCTCAATATTATATTATAACAAGTTATGTATTAATTTTTTTTCAAAACAGTATTTTATTGATGAGCTTGAGAATTTTGCCTTTTTTGTAGGCACCCTTGCCTCTCTCCCCCCCATTAAATTGAGAAATTGGGGAAACAAAAGAGGAAATCACTAGTAAGAAATTCTAGAAGAATCCGAAATCCGCGATGAGTAGGAGGATGAGATGAATTTGCAAGTAATTTGGAAAGGGGGAAGTATAATGCGAAACTTAGTGTGCGTTTGGTAACAATTTTGTTTAAAAATTATTCAAAAACCAAATAAAAAAAAAAAAAGTGTTTTGTTTTAACAATTTTTTGAACAAAAAAACACATTTGGTAAATTTGTTTTTTAATAAAAAATGAACATAAACATGTTTGGTAAATTTGTATAATTTTTTTTAATTCTTTTAATTTTTTAATTTTTTTTTTATTTTTTTATTTTTTCTCCTTTTTTTCTTCTTTTTTTCTTCTTTGGCCGGTTGTCGGCCTCGGCCATGGCCGGTGACCGGCCGACGAGGGCCGGCGGCCTCGCCGGCCATTTTATGAGGCTCGCCGGCCCCCCGTGAGGCCGAGCTTCGCCAACAACCGGCGAGGCCGAGCATCGGAGCCACCGCCAGGCCATGTCGGTGTTTCTTTTTCTTGGAAAATTGGTGTTCGATCTCATCCTTTTGGTATTCACACTCTTTTGGTCAAGCTCCTAAACAGGAACAAGGACAAAAAGCAACATGAAATTGGAGATCAAACTAAATTTTGAAGAAGGGAGGAGGAAAACTAGCATTATAAACCTTTCATTATAAATCGAAATCCATATGCCTAACTAGCATTCGGAATAGATTTCTGAACATCTTCAACAGGTCCTCTCCTTCCTCTTTGTTTGTTTGTTTTTTTGTTTTTGCTAAGAAAGTAAGTAAATTATTAGAATGAAAAAAAAAAATGGGGTACATACTCGAGAGACTTGATAAAAGAAAACTACAAAATAATAAAATAATGAAAATAATTTTTAAAAAAATTATATATACTTATCAAGTTTAATTGAGAATTGGATTGGTATTCACTAATTTCATTAGATTGAAACCAGGACCTGGATCAATCCTCATGGAAACCGCCAATTTTGTACTCAGCCTGATTTTGTGCTGTTTAGATGATTTTTGATTTCTTAACACACCTCTAATTGTGACTTTTATAAAGTATATTGTAAGTACCTCACAGTTATGGCTACTTTAAAATTTCAGCAGCCTTTGATGACTTTCTAGGAAGCCACCGCAGCCAACATTGAAGTGCTACAATTTATAAAATATATGCATTTCATAACCACAAAAAGCCACATCATTTATACATTTTTACCAAACTGGCTCTACTAATTTTGAAAGGGGAAGACCAAGAATAGAGAGTCAACAAGTCTTCGGACATTAATTATTGCCGACGATACCTAATCCACGGCAGTCTCAACGATATTGTGAAAAAGCAGAATATAACACGTGTTTTTCTTTTTTTATCTTTTGTACAATTTATTTTCGATTTGCTTTTAATCCGACTTTTATATGGATATTTCCTTTTTTACTTTCTCTTGTTAGTTAAATTTTTGCATCGAGTACATAAATACTGATGCGTACCTGTATTTTTCAATCCTTTTTCATTTCAAATTATTTTCATTTACCTTGCTTGAAATTTTTTTTTGCAACTTTACAGTGACTTTCTAAATTTATATATGTTAATATTTTTATTTAGACTCTTTTATATTGTTGCATCGATTTCACTGGGAAATTATTTTGGTTATGTCCTTACTTTTGTTATCAATGTAAGTATAGTGTCAATAAGGTTATGAAATTTTAGCAAAATAAAAAGGTAAAGCGAAAGTTTATAGAACCTTGGAGTTATGGTTTTAAAAGGAGAAACAATAAATGCAAATGGATTTGTTTTGAATATTGATTATAGTAAAAAAATTTGTGCTTCAAGGTATTGAACAAGATTTGCCACACTCAACTTGAACTATGGCCAAGTGAGAAACTTGAACCAGATAAAGAAGCTTAGTATCCCCAAAGCTTAATTTTTTTTTTTTTTATCAGAGCAATACAAGTATTCTTTTTAAGGAGAAATATTGTACAAATCATTTATTTTTTATGAAACAAACATAGTTTAATTAGACTTAAAAAATCATAATCATCTTATCCTAGGATAATTTCTTCTCTATTATAACACTATGACCTTAAAAATAAAAATACAACTATAATAGTTCAATATCAATGGACATCCATCCACATCATGCTCTCCAAAAGAGTGATCTATGAATACAATCGATATTTATTATAAGACAAATAATAACGATTTGAATACTAAATAATAGATATTTTGATAACTTGAAAAGATTGATATGAACGTCATCCTATTCCGTAATATATCTTATTAGTTCTACAATTATCCTACTTTTGCACGTCAAATTGTATTTTGGATTCTTATTAAAAATTATTCAAATCGCACTTTTCCTTCCGTGTTTATTTTTTTATTTTTTTCATCTTTTTACATATTAGTTGGTGGCCCTTTTGTTAATAGACAAAAGCCCATCAATATCCTTTCCTGATGTAACTCTGCCCAACTAGCTTGCTGCGTTGCCAATTTTCCAATTGAAGCGATCCTTTGATAATATGCATTTTCTTGATATTTTCACCAATTAATATACAAATCCTGAAAAATAAAATTTTATTTTCTAGAAAAAGACAAGTTGGACCTAAATCAATAAAGAAAAAGATACTATTATAAATGTCAATTCATTTTTGGGCACTTGTATGGTTTCGAAGGATGAAACTCCAGATTGCAATTTATTGAAATTATTTTTTCCATTATTTTTGTTTAAAATATTGTAACACACAAAAATTTAAAATGGTTTATGATTAATGGTGAGATTTACTCTCTTTTCTCTCCAACCCCATGAAAAATTAGGGAAATGCTTTCGAAGAATCTTTATAAATCCCTTGTTACAATCCAAAATGCATATGCCTATTATCCTTTTGAACAGCTTTCCTATAGTAATTTCAGCTGTTGAAAGGAGCATTGCGACTTTCGTAAATTTTTTGGTCAACACCTCACAGCTACAACTATGACTACTTTAAAACAGCTTATAATAACTTTATACGAATTAGGAAACTACTACAATTTATAAAATATGCATTTCAAAAACAAAAAAGCCACCTCATTTTATAACACACCATAACTACGTTTGTACCAATCTGGCTCTACTAATTTTGAAAGAGAAAGCGCAAAAACAGAGAGTCAACATCTAGTCTTCGGGTATTAATTATTCCTGACTGGGCCTGGACCACGGATTGCAAAATGAAGCTGGCTCATCGCAGTTTTGCGCGTCGGATAAACAAGCTAGCAGATTGGGTGGTAAAAGCCCCACGTCCAGAATTGGCTATTTCATCCCCGGAACTTATGTTGGATAATTATATCGGGTAAAAGTCACGTATAACACATTTATTCTGAGCTTTTCTTCGTGACAAAAAAGGCTCCAAACTAAACTAATGTGACGCATTTACTCCAAACTTATTCAGTGTGACATCTTTATTTCAAATTTATTTTTTGTGACAGCAAAAACCTCAAGCCTTTACTTGTGTGACGAATTTATCCAAAAAATTTGGTGTCTCAAAAAAAAGTTCGGGATTTTTGGCTTAAAAAAAAAAGTTTGGAATAAATATGATGCATGAGTAAAAGTTTGGGATTTTTTGTATCATAGAAAAAAAATTGAGGTAAATATGTCACGGTGGGCAAAGTTTTGAGTTTTTGGCGTCATAAAAAATAATTTAGATTAAATGTGTCATTATAAGCAAAGTTTTGGGATTTTTTTGTAGTTTTTTCCCTTATATTTTCACAAACCTAGCTTAAGTTGATAAAATTTCTGTTTTTTAGACAAAAATATTTTTTGTTGCAGACTAGGAAAACCAACTCTTTGCTCAGACATTGAGAAAAAACAGAATAAAATTATCGTCATTTTCTTGCATCGTGCTTTTACTATTGTTCTCTTGTTCCTTAAATTTAAGAGAAGATAGCATAAATGGTCCACAAATTTTTGTCTCGATCTGCAATGTTGTCTTTAAATTTTTAATTTATTCAATGTAGTTCTTGAATTGTTGGTAAGTATTCAATGCTGTCTTTAGGCTTGCTCAAAAGGCAAACCAAATGTTATTTTGATGATGTAGATTACTATATGTTGAGTTGAATTTTTAGAAATGATGATTCTATATATCTATCATTTTACCCATCTACTTTAAACAAGGACAAAATTTAAGCATTAATATGTCCATTGTTATTTGATGATATGGATTATTATATCCAAATTAAGATGAATATCTTATGTGGATAATTCATAAATAACTTTTTTTTTTTTTGCCCACCATTCAAACCTAAAAGATTGGACGCTACATCACTATTCTAGGAATTAGATTGAATACATGTAGATAGTTCAAGGATCATATTGTATATTGAAACAAAATTCATAAACCATTTATGTCATTTTTCTTTGAATTTTTTAATCAAGTGCATAGATATTGCAATGTACCTATGTTTTTCAATTTTTTTTCATTTAAATGAGTTTTATTTGGAGAGAGTCCCGAAAGGGCTTTCTGCTTCATTTATAAACCCGGACAGATGTAATAAAGTCAGCGGGGCACTTCCAAAAAGCTTCCATTAGACCTTGATTTTACTCAAATTATCTAATAAATGTTTTTGGAGGTAGAACCCATCGATTTGTCAAACCCATTATGACTAATCCCCGCCATATCTCATTAAACTACAGTTTAGATTAAATAAAATATAAGATAGAAATGAAATAGTATTTCTTTACGCTTCGGTTAAAATATTTTTACAACTTTGCCATGAATTTCCAAATTTAGATGGATTGATTTTTTCTATTTAAAATTGTTTATATCATTGTATTGACCCCATTGACAAAATGTTCCGGTTCTGTATTTGCTTAAAATCAATTTAAATATAATGTTGATAGGGTCATAAGATTTTATCACAATTAAAAAGTAAAAGCTTACGCAATCATGACTGGGTATTAAAATTGAACATGTTTTTAAATAGAGAAACGACAAATGTAAATTACATATTGTATGTCTTTTGTAATTCAAGTAATATAAAATAAAATTTGCCACTCTACTTGAACTAGGTACATGGCCAAGTAAAAAACTTGAGCCAGATAGAGAAGTTCAGTATCTCCCTAGCTTCATTTTCTTGATCGAAAGTTTTGTGAACTATGATTCAGCTACAATAAATCACATGTGACCCCAAACATTTCTTGACATTCAAGACTCGATCAAATCTATTAGAGTTAGGTCTCTTCTCGAATCACAATTAATACCGACATCCTTTCATCCTTGCTAGAAAAAGAGTTCAACCAAAAAAGGAAGTGGGGAAATGTGGAAATTGAAAGCTTATGGCGTTGTTGAATTTATTGAGTTCCTTGCTAGAGAAGGAAAGAACATTCCACGTGGAATGAATCGATTCTATCCTCAAATTCAACCTTTTCAACGAAGTGGAAGATAAACCAACATCAATTCTCGTGTTCTTGACATTACATTTTAGTTTGATATATGGGGAAAACAGTCAAATTAATCCATCTTCTTTGCCAAGAACTAGACATATTGCTAACAGATGCTCTTTCATAAACGTGAGCTGCAATTGGGCCTACAAAAGTTAACAGTTCTTGCAAACCGGGCTGCTTTATAATCACCAAGGATCAGCAAGGAATGAACTTCTTTTGCAGCGCCTTCTCCGTCTTGTCTTTTTACGATCATTCTTCCTTAAGACGACTAGCGACACTTTCCATTGTCACAAATTGTATCAACCGATCCGGATCTAGAGTTACCATCTAATGATATAACAGAGGGCCCGTTACCATAACGCTGAACTGCACAAGAACTAACCACTAGGACCCTAGGACTGATCAAAGACTATTCGATTGTATCGATTAAGCATGTCCTATTAAGTCCGGTGTACATGCAACATCTTGAAGCTGCATCTTCTAAAGGAGAGACGGATGTGCATGTACGACAACTGCCGATCAAAGACTATTCGATCCCACTGCTCTATTTAGCCAGCGGCTTGTCGACAATAAACATTTTATTAATATGGTAAACTGTCGAAGTCATAACGCACATCATATTACTCACAAACAAACCCCTCGCAGATCAAAGCTCGGAAACGTCCACTCAGAAAAAAAAAAAAGAGGAGAACGGCTTCAAACGAGTCATAGATAACGAGACTACTATAAAGCAACTTTCAGGCTCTATGACAGACCTCACCATCACAGACCCATCCTTCTTTGGCATCTCCTTCTTTCTGTGCCTCCTTCTCGGCTGCTTCATCGACTTCATCTAACTTGTTTTCAGTTGCTTTCTCTTCTTTAACAGCACATTTTGGATGGAGATCAAAGTCACACTCCTCGCAATAATATGACCACCCCTCCCCCTCTTCATCGCAGCCATCACAAGTGTACCGTCTCCTCTGAGCCGGAACGAGCTCGTGCTCTTCATGCAAAGGATTCTTCAACTTCTCTGGCCAGCCTTTTATACTTTCCTTGAACTTTTCCTCAAACTTCTTGAGATGTTCGGCAGTAAAAGGATAAGCATCAGCCCCGTGGTCCATTATAAGATCCCTTGCTTTGTTAGTCACTGTCCGGCCCGTTGGACCTATGGCTACAAGCATGGGGATGCCCCGGACCTTGAATTTGCGACTCAGGGATTTCTTCCTCTCGTCACCAAAAGGGAGCGCCAGCCACGGCATCTGAGCAAAATAATCATCAAAGGCAGTTTGGTCCCTGTCACTGGAGATGAAGATAACCTCCAAGGCATTGCCGGCGGCCTTGATCTTTTCGTATGCCTCCGTAAGCACCGGCAGGAATGCACGGCAAGGAGGGCACCAGTGTGCCGAGAAGTACAGGAGGACAGTCTTCCCTACCAAGTCTGGTACTGGAATCTGCAATCGAAGTTAAGGAACAACCTTTTAGATGAACCACCAATTGATGGAGAAGGCACGTGAAAACTACATATATGGAAAGGATTTTCCTAGCTATAAACCCGGTTTCAATCCTTTCCTCAAGTCAAGTAACCTGAGGGACAACTGTATATGGGGCCCCAGTGTAGACATTAAAAATTTCTGAGTCATTAGCTTCTAGGAGAAAAAACAAATTTACCTTGGTTCCTTCCTTTCCAATGACGAAATCCAGATCCCCTGAAACCAAGATTGACTCCAAGGTCTGAGATTCTTCCTTTTTCTTTTCTATCTCTGCGAGCTCTGCAAACTTTTCTGGAGTGAATGGGTAAGCCGCAACACCATGCTCTTCGACAGTTTCGGCAACATTGGGATGGACAGTCTTCCCATCCTGGCCAATAATGACCAGAGTGGGTAGGGCTGACAGCTCAAAGTACCTAACCAACTTCTCACATTTCTTGTCTTTGAATGGTAATGAAAGCCATGGCATGCTTCCAAAGGATTGGTTGAATGATGCTTCATCATCATCGAGAGGTATCTGAACAATCTCAAAACTTTCTTTGGCCTTTAATGTCTTATAAACCTCAAGTAATTTCGGCGTGAAATCAACGCATGATTTGTACGTGGACAATGAGAAGTACAGACCCACAGTTTTCCCTTCAAGCTCAGAAACAGAAACCTAGTTTGGCCACATAACTAGATTAGTAAAAAGAGGATGGAAAACTGAATCATAAGCACATGCGACCATCATTTTCAAATGCATCAAAGATCCCTTTAGGTTTACCTTCTTCCCATCAGACGAAACTACGAAGTCACGAGTTTTAATGACCAAAAGGGAGGTCAATGATTGATTTCTCCTAGCAGCTTCTTCCTGGTCTTTCAACTCTTTGATGCGTTCTGGAGTGAAAGGATGACCCTCCACTCCATACTCGCGGATGATCTCCACTCCACTATCTGTTAAGACTGTACCTGTGCCATCAAGAACAACAAGGTGGGGTATTCCCCTGACCTTAAACAATTCATCCAAGCTATCGCGCTTCTCTGAGTCGGAAAATGGTATTGCAAGCCATGGCATCTTGGAAAAGTATCCACTGAAGGCCTCCTCATCCTCATCTGCCGAGATAAAAATGATTTCCAGGTCACCTCTTGGGGCAAGTTCATTGTACACCTCCGCCAGAATCGGGGTGAACCGGTGGCACGGACCACACCACGATGCGGAGAAGTACAAGCCGATCTTCTTCCCCTTCAAGCTGTCGACCTTAACCTGATATAGGAGAAAAAGATTCCTAATTTGAGTTCTTTCAACAGCAATCAGCAAGCAAGGCATACTAGATCACTTGATCACCACACAAAGATCCTGAAAATGCTCAAGATACATCCAAATGCCAACTGGAGAAGCACTTCCCTTAAGCACTACTCATTAATTCGCAAGCAAATCAACAATCTCACCGACCAAAACAAGTATACCATATTCTAGGTGTGAGCATTTACACTAAAGAGCATTAAACTTCATAGTATCACGAAATTCATATCTACTGTATCCCCGGGACTCTAAGTATATACATATCTTTCCTTAAAAACTAATGCATCAATTACGAATCATCCAGTCTCTGAAGGAAACAAATGGCTAGCACTCGAAAAATTAGCTTATCTGGAACTAAATTCCCCAGCTTAGTCCGACGGCTTGGTAATCAGAGACTCCCAGCAAAGAACCAAACGGAAAGAACATCGGCATCTAAACTTAAAAGGCGCACGAACTCATCTTCCAATCCGGCAAGATAAGCCCCAACCAAGAATCAGATCAGCAAATGCTCTCGACCCCCACCCTCCCCCAGTTTGAAATTCAAGAACCGATCACCACAAGACCAAGAATTTCTCGCACGAAACTGGGTAGTCAGCGAAACAACGAGAACTTCCACAAGGACGCCAACCAACCCACAAAATTCTTTTCTTTCTCCCCTCTTCCAAAGGGAAAGAGCAAAAGTGAAAGAAGAGAACCGAGTATCACCTGATCGCCGTTGTTCCGGATGAGGAAGTCCCTGTCCGGAGAAGACAAGAGGGACTGCACATCGTGAGAAGAAGCCCCGCCTTCGACAACTTCCGCCATTCTCGTCGCCTTCGCTGCAGCGTTCTGGTGTCCTTGCAGAGCGTGCTTGAGAAATCCTCCTATGGCGGGCTCCTGCCCCTTGCTCCTGTTTATATAGACAGAAAAAAACTCAGGCAGGCAGGTCTTTTTTCTTTTTAATTAAATTATCACCAAAATTAACTCTTTAATTTTTCCTTTTTCTATTTTTTTTGGGGGGGTTCTGGATTGTTCCTTGGACTTTCGGGAGGCGCAAGGATGGCACCTCGGGAGATGGGCTCCAACGTTGGCACGCGTCCACGTCAGCATATTAATTGTCTTCTTTTACCTTACTTCGATTTTTTTTATCTTATTTAGCCCTTTTGTCATTTTATGCTTCCTCCTCCCCCAAGCAATCTCCGCTGTAGAAGTCCGCAAAGAATCATTTATTTTTACCCTCTCGATATTATAAAATGTTAAATCTTAATTTTTTTTGTTTTTTATTCATGACTTTAGGTTTTGTTTTTTCATTGGCACGTGGGGGCGGTGGGTGAATATATCTCTAAATGGTCGGTTCATCCTTCCTGCATCTGTTGAATTATATGATTATTAAAACCAAAAAGTGCGCCTTCTTAGCCCTCGTCCAAATAAATTGGTAATCAGAAATTGAAAATTTTATATAATTGGGAGGATGAGGCTGATTTGCAGGGATGGAAAGAGGGGAAGTTGAAAAGTATTATGCGAAGTATTATTCTTAGTGGCTAAGATTGTGCTATCCGTTAGTCAATTGCCTAGACACGTTGGCAAAGTCATGTCTTTATCTTCTCATTTTGTTCATTATTGACCCGTTGACCATTCCTTGCTTCCTTCCCAAGTAGTCTATCCCCAAAAATGAAACTTTGGCAAAATTTTATTTTTTTAACCCTCTCAATTTTCATATAAGTTTGGTTTAAAATTTTTTAAGAGCTAAATTGCATTTTTGCATTTTCTCCGCCCGTGGGACGACGTTAAATGAGAAATTAAAGGTGTGATTGCTCAGGTCATTTTTTTTATTATAATTAAAATTTTTGAGAATCTCAATTTTACCCCTTAATTTTTGGTTGGTTCCCTCCCCCCCAAAAAATAGAAGGTTGATGGGTCTTCTTATCCCTAGACCAAAAATAATGAGACAGGGTATGAAAAGTGGGTAAAAATGTCGCGATTAATTTGTTCGAGAGAAAAATTAGAGATAAGAGAAAGATGATTACAGATTCGTTGATTTGATATGAATAGTTAAAGAAGAGAATTATTCGAAATAATTAGAAAAATGGAAATTTTATGAAATCAGAAGTTTGCAACAATTAGGAGGATAAGACTGATTTGCTTAGTGGCGCCAACCAACCCTTTTTTTTTGGTTCGGAGACCAACTCAGATTTGACCACCCCTCTTGTGGCACCTTGGAGCTCCGTTAAGCTATTTACCCTTTTCTTCTTCTGCTTTTTTTTTTTTTTAATAAAAATTTTCGAAACTTTACTAATTTGCAATTATTTGGCATATAATATCAATAAAGACTACGATTAACAATAATAGTGAGCAACCAAACGGGTCCTTCCAAAGTGAAAATTACAAATTTTCAATTTTTATTAAGATTTCATGTTTAATTTACCCTCTTAAATTTCCATAACCAGAAGTATCAATTGCCTTGTAGCTTTATGAAGGAAAAATTATCAAATCAATCATGAGCATATTATACAAATATCAATTCAATCATTAATTTTTTTAATTTTCTCAATTTTATTTTAAACCTTTCCAAGAAAATTGGCCACAATAACTGAATTGGCAACATTGAAATTTAGGATCAAATTGGCATTCGCATAATGGGTTTAGGACCGGTTGGACAAGTAGAAGCGGAATGTTATTTATTTATTTTTTTAATATTTATTTTGGTGGTGTATCGTTCAAAAGCTAAAGGCCAAATAGGGCGTCGGGTTAGTCGAAAGGAGCAAAATAAAAATAAAAATAAGAAACATAAAAGAAATGATAGTGACGGACCCCTGCCTTTTGGGACCCACGCCGACGAAAGAGGGAACGGGGAGACTTCCTACCGGAAAGAGCATTAAAAAATATTGGTAAGGCAGGTTCCATCCTTCACCCGTGATGAAAGAGATGCCCAGTGGATGACCAAAACCTTGATGAAAGAAATACCTCTGAAACCACATTCTTATCACCCGTGTCTAAAATTCCTAATTAAATAGACATAAAGATAAGTAAATGGTAATTATCTCGTGTCCCAACATAATATGCCATGCGATAATCGCAATTTTCTCCACCATTATAGCAGCACGATCTTGAAAAAAAAAATTATAATGATTCGATCTCAATGTATCCCATCATCCATCATACTCTTGAGAAGAGAACCGGATCTTTATAAGCTTCTTAAACATCTCTCTCTCTTTTTTTTTTTTTTGGATCGAATGACTTTCCTTAAGTCTCAAACTCTTCCTCTTTTATAAAGGAAAATAATTTCAACTAAAAGTCCATTTGTTTCGTAAAAAATATTTTCCATGAAAACGTATTCCTAGTTTTATGGCATTTGGTTCATTTAGAAAAATAAATCAATAGAAAATATTTTCCTAATCAATGGAAAAGATTTTCCCATCAAAACTTAAACTCAGGGAAAAAATTTTCCTATCAAAACTTAAAATTAGGAAAATGATTTCCCTTTTGAAAGAATCAGAAAAAATTTTACAAAATGTTTTACTACTCTAAGGGTCCTTGGTTAATGAAACGTTTATTCTTATTAAAATAATCTCAAAAAATGTTGAATTTTTAATTATTTTTTTTATTTTTTGAATTATGTTATTATTATTTTTCTTTTTCTTTTCTTCTTTACTCTTTTCTTTCTTTGCCTTTCTCCTTCTTCCTCCATTGGTCGTGTACCTTAGTGACAACTAGCAGCCATCGGCCATGACGCGGGTCAACAAGCTCGAGTTGGTGGAAGCTGGCGAGCTCTTGGCTTGCTCGATCCCAACAAGCTCAAGCTTACCTGTGGCCGTTGCTGAGACTCTACGATTGGTAGAGGGAGATGGTAATAGAAAAAGAAAGAAAATAAAAGAAATTTTTTAAAAATATGATTTTTTTTAATTAAAATTATTTTTCGAATGAGATTCAAACACTAAAAAAATATGTTCAATCACATATCACTAAATAAATAAAAACTAACTATTTTTCTAAAAGATTATTTTCCTTTATTATGAAGTTTTTCCTCAAACAAACGCATCCTTACGATGTTACGACATAGACACAGAATGATAGATAACCTAATAAATGAAAACAATATAAATAATCCATGAATTTTGGTTCAATATGCAATGTAGTCCCTTAACTTTAGTTTATTCAATATGATCCATGAATTTTAGCTCAATATGGAAAATTGCCATTGAACTTTTAATTTTTTTCAATGTACTCCTTGAATTTTTAATATATGTTTAATGTAGTCATTGGACTCTATGAAACTATTTATTATTGTCCATGATCTTGAATTAATGGAAAAACTACATTGAATATTTTCATAAAGTTCAAAGACTACATGTACATTAAACAAATCAAAAGTTCAAAGACCACATTAACATTAAACTAAAGTTTAGGGAGTTTATAAATCATTTATGTCATTATTCCAACTAAGAATTCAAAAGAATCTACATAAATATCATATTATCTCAGTTACTGTTGTACACCCTATTATGTTTTGGTCTCTTTCCAAAATTATTCAAATCACGATTTTCGTTCTTTATTATATTTTTTGTTATTTTTTGTTTATATTAGCGGGTGGCCTTTTTCTTTAATAGACAAAGGCTCATGGCCATTTATCTAGTTTGAGTTTTTTTTTTAGTCAAAAGGAAATTTACATTCATTATCAAACTGATGCATAAAAGGAAATCTCAAAAGTCGAAGTAACAAAATAAACGAATAACTAGAAATCAAGGCGTTTTATTAGAGTACGATTGGCAGAGATTATCACAAGCTCGTTTGTCAAGAATAGATCTATAATGACACAGATCATTACAAGGTTGTCCTTCAAGAGTAGATCTGTAACCGGATCCAAGCGAAAGGATTGACGGCCAATC
Source organism: Eucalyptus pumila (assembly GCA_016097595.1). Taxonomy (NCBI): domain Eukaryota; kingdom Viridiplantae; phylum Streptophyta; class Magnoliopsida; order Myrtales; family Myrtaceae; genus Eucalyptus; species Eucalyptus pumila. The sequence continues at coordinate 31,302,651 of CM027853.1, forward strand.
ACTGAATTACACAGTATTATCAGTGATAAGCACACGCCACCATTTGTAATTATGGATTTGCCTTTTGAGTGACTATGTGCACCTAAGTTCGGCGTCCAAAACACCATCACCTTATGTAGACAACATAAGTATATTAAAAAAATCTCGGATCCGACACTTGTGAGAGTGACTCTTGCAGATCTAGTTTAAGCACAAAAGGTTTTACTATAATCAATATTGAAAACGTATTGATTTGCATTTATTATTTCTCCTTTTAAAAGCATGACCCCATCACCATTTTAATACATAGTCATTATTGTACAAGCTTTTACCTTACCTTTTTACTTTGCTAAAATTACGTAATCCTATTAACACTATATTTATATTGATTTCAAAAGTAGGAACAAGACCATAAGTGAGCTCAATAAAAACGATATAGAAGAGTCCAAACAAAAATTAATTAACCTATGTACGTATAGAAAGTCATTGTAAAGTTGAACAAAAGCAAATTAAAAGTACAGGTACGTATCATTCTTGAAATGTATATTTCATAAATTGCAGCACCTCGACACCGGGTGCTGTAGCTTCTTGGAAAAGTTATTATAAAACTGCCGAAATTTCGAAGCAATTGTAGCCACGAGGCATTTACTGAATACTTTACGGAAGAAGCAACTCTTCAAAGCCATTCCAAATGATAGTAAGCATGTGAATTTTTGGATCATAATGAAGGGGGTTTCCAAAGATTTTTAGGAAGAATTCCCTAATCATTAATGGCTGGATAAAAAAAGAGAGTGAATTCCATTTTCTTTTTTATAAAAATCATGAAAGAAATAAATAATTATGATAAAATTACGATTAGGAGATTTTGTCCTCCACCACCGTACAAGTGGCCCCATAATGAATGAACTGATGTTTGGGATTAGGACCAATATGTCTTTTGCAGAAAATAATGTTTATTTTCAGGATTTGTACATTAATTGGTGAAAATCTCAAGCCAACGCAGATTAAAAGATTAACCGGTCACCGCTCAATTGGAAAAATAGGCAACACAACTGGCTAGTTGTGTAGAGCTACATTAGGAAAGGATAATAATGACCTTTGGACGTATTTGTTTAAGCGAAAGAATTCTTTATGAATTAATTTTCCGAACTTTCATATATTTGATTTGTTAAAAATGATTAGTCGATGGAAAATCAATTGTAGTAAACAAAAATATATGTATAATAAATTCCCTAATTTGAAAAAGGGAAAATATTAACCTGAAAAATAAAAATAAAAAATTCGAAAGCATTTTCTTTTCTGACCAAAAAAGCATTTTCTTTTATCATTTGCAGTTGGAAACCTTAGTCGTGAATCTAATACTATCAATTTTTGATCTCCTCCTCCCCTGTTGAAAGTTTAATTTGATCTCAAATTTCGTGTTACTTTTTTTTCTCGAATGGGTGTAGATAAAGGAGCTTGACCAAATAGTATGAACACCAAATGGATAAGATCAAAGATCAATTTGAAGCATTTACATTGAATATCCCCTTGTTTTTGTACGTGCCTGGTCTAAGCGACAAAATATTACGTGTTCAAGTGATAGACGCATCAGTTTTACACAAGTCTATTTCATGATTGACACGAATTACTTTTGGACCCACCAATCAGAAATCTTTGCATTCTCTCCCTCTCTTCTACATCTTTCCCTCCCAAAATTAGTAGAGCCAGATGGGTGTAGAGACAGTTGTGGTGTGTTCCAAAACAACGTGGCTTTTGTGTTTTTGGAAATGTTTATTTCATAAATTGCAGCACCTCAACACCGGGTGTGGTAGCTTCCTAGAAAAGTTATTATAAAACTACTGAAATTTCGAAGCAATTGTCGCTGTGAGGCGTTCACCGAATATTTATAGAAGCCGCAATGCTTCAAGGCCATTCTAAATGATAATGAAGAGGGTTTCCAAAGATTTTTGGGAAGAATTCTCTAATCATTAATTGCTGGATAAAAGAAGAGAGTGAATTTTACTATCTACCGTAAGTCCTAAGTTTTCAATTGTGTTAAGATATTTCTTTAATAAAAATTACTAAAGAAATAAATAATTATGATAAATTGCGATAAGGAGATTCGGTCCTTCAACACCATATAAGTGGCTCCATAATGAATGAATTGATATTTGGGATTAGGACCAATATGTCTTTTGCAGAAAATAATGTTTATTTTCAGGAGTTGTATATTAATTGGTGAAATTCTCAAGTTAAAGCAGATTAAAAGATTAACAAGTCAACACTTAATCGGAAAAATAGGCAACACAACTAGCTACATTAGGAAAGGATAATAATGACCCTTTGGATGTATTTTTTTGAGCGAAAGAATTCTTCGCGAATTAGTTTTCTGAACTTTCCGGCATTTGATTTGTTAAAAATGATTAGTCGATGGAAAATCAATTATAATATATATATATATATATATATATATATATATATAATATGAATTTTCTAATCTGAAAAAGGGAAAATATTAGCCTAAAAAATAAAGATTTTTCAAAAGCATTTTCTTTTTTGACAAAAAAAAAACATTTTCTTTCATCATTTATGGTCGAAAACCTTAGTCGTCGATATGATACTATCAATTCCTGATCTCCTCCTCCCTTGTTCAAAGTATAGTTCATCTCAAGTTTCATGTCACCTTTTTTCTTTTCGAGTGGGTGTACATATAGAAGCTTGACCAAAGAGCGAATGCCAAATGGATGAGATCAAAGACCAATTTCCAAGAAAAAGAAGCATCTACATGGAATATTCCCTTGTTTTTACACAAATCCATTCCACCATTGACACGTATCACTCTTGGACCCACCTGTCAGAAATCCTGACATTCTCTCTCTCTTCAATTATGTGACACTCTCTCCTCTCTCTTTTGCGTTTTCTGATACAAAGGACAAAGCCTACTCTATTTTTGTCAAAATGCTCTATATCCCTTCCGAGAACTCTCCGCTTCAATCTTCGCTCACTTCTTCTCCGACCTCCAGCCCTACCATCTCTTGTCCAACTCCTCGTGTGCCCTCCATGTCGGTGGTCACGTTAGCTAGGAGCTCGAGGCCCTCTACCGCGTTGACGGACCATGCTGATGCCTCCTCCTCCGCCTCATTCCTTACCTGGTCAAGTTGAGCTCTAGATCACAAATCTAGGGCTTACTCGAGCTTAGACCCAAAATTTGAGGTTCAAGTTCATTGATTCAGCTTGAACTTGATAATGGAGGACTAAGATGATGGTGAAGTGGTGGTAGGGATTAAGTTGATAGTGAGTTTGACTTGAGGTGTTGTCGTCTCTGGCAGAGTGAAAGGAGGAAAAAGAAGAAAAAAATAAGTAAAAACATTAATTAAAGAGAGAGGATATAAGGGTTTTTCATAGGTGGGCCCAAAAGTGACATGTGTTGGACATTAAATGGATATGTGAAAAACTAATGTGTCTATTATTTGGGCACCTAATATTTTCTTCGGTCTAAACAAAAATAATCACATTACACATCACCATGGCCACGTTAGTGCATAGTCATTTTCCAACCACTCTTTCACATTCTTTCCTCTTTAGCTCCTTTTTGACAACAATTATGTTATCGAGAACAATTTTGGTTCATAAATGATTTTTATTTATTTATTTATATTCTTGGGAAAAAAAAATAGTTTTTTTTTTTTTTTACTCCTATCTCTATTCCAAATCTATTTCCTAACCATTCATCTATTTTGAAAAATAGAAAAATTAATTGACGTACACAAATGGATTTATGTTCTAGAAAAAAAAAAGATAGAAAAACAGAAAAATACACTTGTTACCAAACAAGCCATAAGTTTCGCATAATACTTTTTCAAACTCCCCCTTTCACCTCCTTGGAAATCAGTCTTGTCCTCCTAATTATAGCAAATCTCAACTTCTTCTTCTTCTTTAAGATTTTCTCATTGAATTAAATATATTAAACTTGACGATTTTGCAACTGTTTATTTGGATTAGGGTTAAGAGGGCCCCGTTAATCCGTTTTGAGGGTGAGGCGAAGGTGAATCGAGCCCCCACAGGCCTGTTCACTTAAAGCTCCCTTGCTGATAAAAAGGCAAAATCGCAAGCTTATGAATAAGATATGCTTTTAAAAAAACTAAGATTTAACATATTGTAATATCGAAATGAAATTCTTTGCAAATTTCAAAAGGAATGGTAAAAGAGGTATATAAAGAATAAATTGCGCCGTTTGTAAGATGACGTGGCGTTTATGTTTTTGAAATGTATATTTTATAAATTGCAACACCTTAAAGTCAGTAGCTTCCTCAAAAGTTATTAGAAGCGGCTGAAGTTTTGAAGTAGCCGTAATTGTGAGGCGTTTACCAAATACTTCATAAAAGTCGTAACGCTCCTTTTTACGATTGAAATTTCTTCAGAAACTGTTCAAAAAAAGAAAAAATTGCTTCAGAAAATCTGTTCCAAATAGTAATAGGCATGTGAATCTTAGATTACAATGAAGGGGGTTTTTAAAAATTCTAGGGAAGAGGATCCCTAAGCCTTAATGACCATTAGATAATAATTAAAAAAAGAAGAAGAAGCGAGTATCACCGTTGATCACGAACACATTTAAATGTTTGCATGTTATAATACTTTATATAAAAATTACAAAAAAAAGAGTAAACAATTACGATTATTTGGGATTGGGAGATTCGTTCTTCGAGATCATACGAGTGCCCCATAATGAATTGACGTTTAGGATTAGTACTTCTTGGTTGATTTAGGACCAATAATTTTCTTTCTAGAAAAAATAAATTTTCTTATTCAGGATTTGCACATTAATTTGTGAAAATATCAAGCTAACACATATTGAAATATGGGAAAATTCCAAATAAAGGCATAAAGTGCTATCATTTTCTCAAATAAGGACTCTGAAGTTAACCTTATATCGAATAAGAATCTAAAATAGCCATGGTTATTTCAAATAAAGGCCTAACCTCGCCGATTACCAACTTGGCTAAATATTTTGATTGATTAAAGGCCTTTTCATCCAATTATAATTATAATTATAATTTTTTTATCATTTCTTTTTCTTTGTTCACTTTTTTTTTTTTTTTCCTAATGAGGGCTCAACGACCCTTTCTGGCTATGAGCGAGGCCAACCTTGCCTAGGGCCGATGAGGGCTTAATGACCCTCATCTGCCATTGGCCTCCCCTAAGGTAAGGCCACCCCTTGCTTGCTGTTGGTGAGGCGACCCTCACCTATGTCCAAAGACAAATCATAATCATCTTATCCTAGCATAACGTGTAACCCGATGCCGTCTTTGGGTGTATTTGTTTTTGGACAAATTTCATGATAAATGAAAATGTAATTTAGGAAATCATTTTTTAGGAAAATTTTTTCCCCTTTTCAAATTAGAGAATTTATTTTCCTAACTTTGAGCACACATTTTTTTTCATTGTAAATTGTTTTCTATCAACTATCATTTTCAAGAAAATTTAAAAAATTAGTTCATAAAAAAATTAAATAAATACTCATTAATGTCCTTTCTTGATGTAGCTCTGCACAACTAGCTAGCTGCATTGCCTATTTTTCCAATTCAATGGTGACCCATTAATATTTGGGTTAATACCTTGAAAAATTGCAAACCGGTATACATGTGACAAATTTACTCTAAACTATTTTTTTTACCATAAAAAACTCCTTAGTATACCTTTGACAAATTTACCATATGTTAGTTTTTGTTAAATTTTACTGTCAAATTATTAAGTTAAATAACACGTGATAATTGACTAGTATACCAATTTAGAATTTTACACTCCGTTTGTCATAGTTTACAATTTTGTGATTTTTTTGTGCTATTATTCCAATTTAGCAGATGATATATTTGTTACAAATGTATTAATTTGGGGTTTTTTGCGGTCGAATAAATTAGTTTTAGGTAAATTTGTCATAAACGTACCGGCTTATGATTTTTTTATGGTTAGTCGGGATAAATTTGTCACAAGTGTACTGGTTTAAGGTTTTTCATGGTAAAAAAAAAAAAGTTTTTGTAAATTTGTCATAGGTATATCAGTTTGGGGTTTTTTAGGGTATTAAATCTTAATATTTTAATGTGCATTAGCTTGAGATTTTCACCAATTAATATGCAACTCCTTGGAAAGAATTATTACATTCTACAAAAGACATTGGCCCTAATCCCACACGCAGTTCATTATGGGGGCACTTGCATGGAGTCGAAGGACGAATCTCTGGATCGCAATTTATCGTAATTATTCATTATTCTTTCATAATTTTTACACAAGATACTGAAACACGCAAAAAATTTGGAAGGGTTTACGATCGATGGTGAAAATCCCTCCTCTCTATCCTATGGCCATCATTGGTTGGATCTGCTTCCCAAGAATCTTTCGAAGCCCCTTTCATTATAAACCAAATTTCATACGCCTACCATCATTTGGAAAAACTTCCAACAACTACTTTAGTCTTGAAAAAGATTGTTTTGACTAGGGATGAACATTGTTTGAATGGCCAATTCCCATCTTAAAATAAAAACCGCCCACTAAAGATCATTTTTGAAAAACTTGGAATAGGATACTACCCAGTGATTTCATGGATCCACCTGGGAACCAATCTCCAATCCTTATAAAATTGCATTCATCAATTTATATCATATCAAACCTAATTTTTATTTAGAGCACCAAAGTTTGCTTAGCTATAAATTAATGTTGAATTGCGAGACATTGGTTTTGATTAGAGATTGACAAATATAGAGCATAACCAATAGACAATACTCATTAGTTAAGAACTTAATTTTTTCAAATGTCATGATGTGGTCCTCTTAAGGTTTTCCGATATCAAGAACATATGGAGAATTAGACTCTATGTTAGAAGTCCTAACCTCCAAAGAAATTAAAACATTAATCACTTGATTCATTTTTTTTCAACCTCAACTAATTTAATCACGGGCATAGCTAAGAAAAACCTAATTATGCTTTTAATATGAGCCATTGACTCTTAATTTTGTATCAATACAATAAAGTGCCACAACATTTAGGGATATCTCTAACCGGTCCTCTCCTTTCTCTTCATTTGTCTATTTTGTTTTGGCTAAGAAAGTAAGTAAATATATTATTAGAATGAAAAAAAAAAGAAGGTAGGGGATTAATCCTATTACACACTCAAAAGACAAAATTAGTTAATAATGTCTAATAAATATATATTGGTAAAAAAACTACAAAATAATTAAGTTATATATAGGTTTCATCTAGGTGGGTGATTCCATACCTAGAATCGGGAATTGAATCAGTGCTCACCCGTTCTACTAAATTAGAACTAAGAATAAGATTAGTCCTCGTGGAAATTGCCAGTTTTGTCCAATTTAATGCGATTCTCGGTTCCTTTGATCCATCTTTTTTTAACGTCAACTAATATTTAATCACGGGGATGGTTAAAGAGAGACCTTATTTTGCTCTTAAAATGAGCCATTGTCCTCTCTTTCCTTGTTTTGGCTAAGAAAGTAAGTAAATAGATTATTAGAATGAAAAAAAAAAGAAGGTAGGGGATTAATCCTATTACACACTCAAAAGACAAAATTAGTCAATAATGTCTAATAAATATATATTGGTCAAAAAACTACAAAATAATTAAGTTATATATATATATATATATATATATATATATATATATATATTTCATGTATATATTTCCATACCTAGAATCGGGAATCGAATCAGTGCTCACCCGTTCCACTAAATTAGAACTAAGAATAAGAGTAGTCCTCGTGGAAATTGCCAGTTTTGTTTGATTTAATGCGATTCTCGGTTCCTTTGATCCATCTTTTTTTAACATCAACTAATATTTAATCACGGGAATGGTTAAAGAGAGACCTTATTTTGCTCTTAAAATGAGCCATTGTCCTCTCTTTCCTCTTTGTTTATTTTGTTTTGGCTAAGAAAGTGAGTAAATAAATTATTAGAATGGAATTAATCCTATTACACATTGGAAGGACAAAATTTGTCATAATGTCCAATAACTACAAACATATATTTTGGTAAAAAAATTACAAAATAATTAAGTAATATATATATTATATATATATATATTGATTGAGAATCAGACCGGTACTCACTAGTTCCATTAAATTAGAATCGAGACCTGAACTAGTCCTTGTAGGAGCCACCGATTTTGTACTGGTTTCGGCCCGGTTCTTTGCAATTCAGGCGATTCTCAATTCCTTGGCATTGTCACGGCTACTTCAAAATTTCAGTAGCCTTTGATGACTTTCTAGGAAGCTACCGCACCCGACATTGGAGTGCTACAATTTATAAAATATGCATTTCATAATCACAAAAAGATACGTCATCTTATACATTTTTACCAAACTGGCTCTACTAATTTTGAAAGGGAAAGACCAAGAACAGACAGTCAACGTCAAGTCTTTGGGCATTATTTATCGCCGATAATACCTAATCCAGGGTAGGTCATCCTTTTTACTTATTGTGAAAACTCATTCTTTGCACGGATAATGTGAAAAAGATAGAATATAACACATGTTTTTCATTTTCATTTTTATTTGCAATTTATTTTCGATTTGCTTTTAATTTGACTTTTATATGGATATTTCCTTTTTACTTTCTCTTGTTCGTTAAATTTTTGTATCAAGTACATAAATATTGATACGTACCCGTATTTTTCAATCTTTTTTCATTTCAAATTCTTTTCATTTACCTTGCTTGATTTTATTTTATTTTTTTGCAACTTTACTGTGACTTTCTAAATTTACATATGTTAATATTTTTATTTAGACTATTTTATATCGTTGCATCAACTTCATTGAAGAACTATTTTGATTCTGTCATTACTTTTGTTATTAATGTAAGTATGGTGTCTATAGGGTTATGAAATTTTAGCAAAATAAAAAGGTAAAGTGCAAGTTTATGCATGCAACCATGAAGTTATGATTTTAAAAGGAGAAACAATAAATGCAAATCGATTCGTTTTGAATATTGATTATAGTAAAAAATTTTGTGCTTCAAGTGATATTAAATAAGATTTGCCACACTCAACTTGAACCATGGCGAAGTGAGAAACTTGAACCAGATAGAGAAGCTTAGTATCCCCAAAGCCTAATCTTATTATTGTTATTATTATTATTATTATTATTATTATTATTATTATTATTATTATTATTATTATTATTATTATTAGAGCGATACAAGTATTCTTTTTAAGGAAAAATGTTGTAAAAATCATTTATCTTTTACGAAACAAATATAGATTAAATATACTTAAAAAATCATCTTAGCATACTTTCTTCTCTATTATAACACTATGGCCTTAAAAATAAAAATACAACTTTAATAGTCCAATAACAATGGACATCCATCCACATCATGCTCTCCAAAAGAGTGATCTACAACCTTTTGAAAAGATAGAAGATTCCAACAATATCGTTATTTATTATAAGATGAACAATAACGATTTGAATACTGAATAATATATATTTTGATAACTTGAATGTCATCTTATTCCGTAATATATCTTATTAGTTCTATAATTATTCTACTTTTGCACATCAGATTGTATTTTGGATCCTTCTTTAGAACTATTCATATTAGTTGGTGGCCTTTTTATTAATAGACAAAAGCTCATTAATATCCTTTCCTGATGTAACTCTACCCAACTGGCTTGCTGCGTTGCCAATTTTCCAATTGAAGCGATCCTTTGATATTTTAATATGCATTAGCTTGATATTTTCACCAATTAATATACAAATCCTGAAAAATAAAATTTTATTTTCTAGAAAAAGACAAGTTGGACCTAAATCAATAAAGAAAAAAAGCCCATCAATATCCTTTCCTGATGTAACTCTGCCCAACTAGCTTGCTGCGTTGCCAATTTTCCAATTGAAGCGATCCTTTGATATTTTAATATGCATTAGCTTGATATTTTCACCAATTAATATACAAATACTGAAAAATAAAATTTTATTTTCTAGAAAAAGACAAGTTGGACCTAAATCAATAAAAATAAAATTTTATTTTCTAGAAAAAGATACTATTATAAATGTCAATTCATTTTGGGCACTTGTATGGTTTCGAATGATGAAACTCCAGATTGCAATTTATTGAAATTATTTTTTCCATTATTTTTAATTAAAATATTGTAACACAAAAATTTAAAATGGTTCGTGATTAATGGTGAGATTTACTCTCTTTTCTCTCCAACCCCATGAAAAATTAGGGATATGCTTTTGAAAAATCTTTAGAAACCTCTTATTACAATCCAAAATGCATATGCCTATTATTCTTTTGAGCAGCTTTCCGTAGTAATTTTCAGCCGTGAAAAGGAGTGTCATGACTTTCGTAAATTATTTGGTCAACACCTCACAGCTACAGCTATGACCACTTTAAAATTTCAGCAGCTTATAATAACTTTATAGGAATTAGGATGCTACTACAATTTATAAATTATGCATCTCAAAAACATGAAAGCCACCTCATTTTATAACACACCTCAACTACCTTTGTACCAATCTGGCTCTACTAATTTTGAAAGAGAAAGCCCAAAAAGAGAGTCAACGTCTAGTTTTCGGGTATCAATTATTCCTGACTGGGCTTGGACCACGGATTGCAAAATGAAGCTAGCTCATCCCAGTTTTGTGTGTATGATAAACTAGGGGTGATCGGTTACCGGTTCGGTCCGGTTCCAAGGTGGCGGTTCCAAGGTGGAACCGGGAACCGGACCGGGAGAACCAGTTCCCAATTTTGGGAACCGTGAACCGGACCGTTTGGTCCTAGGACCAGGAATTGGACCCGACCATCGGTTCCGGTCCGATCCGGTCTGGTCCAACAAAATCGGCATTTTCCTTTTTCATTAAAGAAAAGCCATGCTCTGGACCGATCAATCCAATTCGGTTCCTGGACGTTCTAATAAAACTACTCACACATGTTTCCATGTGCCACGTGCAAAATATTCACACTTCACTTGCGTGAATATCAATCACAGTTTATGTGTTTCACGCTTAATTTTAAGCATAAAAGTCATGAACAATTTGATTAAAGGTTGTGCTTAATTTAGGTTTTACAGACAATCTCTCTTCTATGCTTTGAATGTTTAGTCGATATCAGACTCTTTGAGGCTTGAAGTGCCTTGTTGTTTGCAAGTGAGGGGAGCAAGAGAGAGAGTGTGAGCACGAGGAACTCCTAGAGTCTTGTCTCACTTCGAGTAGAAAATGAAACTAACAAGTAAGTTTTCTTTATAAATAAAGAGTAACAACAACGCTTTGGTGGTCTCTTGGTCACATAGAAGATTGTTACTTCAATTGCAATTGTAATTGCAATAAGTTTCATATATAATATTCATATATTATATGTGTTTATATATTTTATGTATATAAATTATATATAAAAAAAATTAGTCGGTTCGGTCGATCCGGTCGGTCCGGTTCCCACCTTGGAACCAGGAACCGGACTAATCGGCCGCCGGTTCCAAGATTAGGAATTGGGAACCGGACCGCCGACCGTGGGAACCGCCCAAAACCGGCTGGTCCGGTCCGGTCCAGTCCGGTCCCGGTTCGGGCGGTTTCTATTGCACACCCCTATGATAAACAAGCTAGAAGATTGGGTGGTAAAAGCCCCACAAAAAGAAGAATTCCCCCATAATTGGCTACTTCATCCTGGGGAACTTATGTTGGATAATTTATATTGGGTAAAAGTCACCAATAACACATTTATTTTAAAATTTTTTTTGTGACACAAAAACTCTAAACTAAACTAATGTGTACATTTACCCTAAATTTATACAGCGTGACATCTTTATCCCAAATTTATTTTTGAAACATTTAATTGTGTGATGAATTCACCCAAAAATTTGGTGTCTCAAGAAAATTTTTGAGATTTTTGGTGTTATAAAAAAAAATTGGAGTAAATATGTCATACAGGTAAAAATTTGGGATTTTTTGTATCACAGAAAAAATTCGAAGCAAATGTGCTATAGTGGGCAAAGTTTGGAGTTTTTTGCTTCACAAAAAATAATTTAGGATAAATGTGTCATTATCAGCAAAGTTTGATTTTTTTTTTTTTTGGTAAGTTTTTCCCTTATATTTTCACAAACTTGGCTTGAGTTGATAAAATTTATGTTTAGACAAAAAAAAAATTGTTGCATACTAGAAAACCGACTCTTTGCGCAGAAATTGAGAAAAAAACAGAATAAAATTATTGTCCTTTTCTTGTATCGTGCGGATTCCCACCCAATACCACCTGTTTTTTTTTTTTTTTTTGTTTAATTTAATTTTTATTTTTTTGCTAAAAATCAATTTTCCATTTGCTTTCATTATGACTTTCATATACTACTGCTTTTTACTATTGTTCTCTGGTTCCTTAAATTAAGAGAAGATAGCATAAATGATCCTTGAATTTTGTCTAAATTCACAATATCATCCTTAAATTTTTAATTTATTTAATGTGGTTCTTGAACTATTAGTAAATGTTCAATGTCGTCTTTATGCTTGCTCAAAGGGCAAACCAAATGTTATTTTGATGATGTAGATTACTATATGTTGAGTTGAATTTTTAGAAATGATGATTCGATATATCTATCATTTTACCAATCTACTTTAGATAAGGAATAAATTTAAGCATTAACATGTCCATTGTTATTTGATGACATGGATTATTATATCCAAATCAAGATGAATATCTTACATGGATAATCCATAAATAACTCTTTTTCTTTTTTTGCCCACTATTCAAACCTAAATGATTGGAAGCTACATCACTAGATTTGTTATTGTAGCTTTTGTTAATTTGAATAAATGGAAGGAATGTATTCTAGAATTAGATTGAATATTTGTAAATAATTCAAGGATCACATTGCATATTGGACCAAAATTCATAGACCATTTACGTCATTTTTCTTTAAATTTTTTAATCAAGTACATAAATATTGCAATGTACCTATGTTTTTCAATTTTTTTTTTCATTTAAATGAGTTTTATTTGGAGAGAGTTCAGATAGGGTTCTGCTTCGTTTATAACCACGGACAGAATGCAATAAAGTCAGCGGGGCACTTCCAAAAAGCTTTCATTATACCTTGATTTTACTCAAATTATCTAATAAATGTTTTTGGAGGTAGAACCCACTGATTTGTCAAACCCATTATGGCTAATTCCTGCCATATCTCATTAAACTACAGTTTAGATTAAATAAAATATATGCTAGAAATGAAATAGCATTTCTTTACACTTCGGCTAAAATATTTTTACAACTTTGCCATGAATTTCCAAATTTAGATGGATTGATTTTTTTCTATTTAAATTTTTTTATATCATTGTATTGACCCCATCGATAAATTTTTTTTATCACAATTAAAAAGTAAAAGCTTACGCAATCATGACTGAGTATTATAATTGTGATGGAATCATGTTTTTAAGTGGAGAAACAATCAATGTAAATAATTACAAATTGTAGATTTTAGCAATAACTTTTGTGCTTCAAGTAAATATAAAATAAAATTTGCCACTCTACTTGAACTAGTTATATGGCCAAGTATATCACCATAGCTTCATTTTCTTGATCGAAAGTTTTGTGAACTATGATTCAGCTACAATAAATCACATGGGACTCCAAACATTTCTCGACACTCAAGACTTGATCAAATCTATTAGAGTTAGGTCTCTTCTCGAAACGAAAATTAACACTGACATCTTTTTGTCCTTACTAGAAATAGAATTCAACCAAAAAAAGAAATGTGGAAATGTGGAAATTGAAAGCATATGGCGTTGTTGAATGTGTTGAGTTCCTTTTTCTGCTTGAGAAGGAAAGAACATTCCACGTCGAATGTATCGATTCTATCCTCAAATTTAACCTCTTCAACGAAGTGGAAGATAAACGAACATCAAGTCTCGTCTTCTTGACATTACATTTAAGTTTGATATATGGGAAAACAGTCAAATTAATCCATCTTCTTTGCCCAAGAACTAGACATATTGCTAACAGATGCTCTTTCATAAACGTGAGCTGCAATTGGGCCTACAAAAGCCAACAGTTCTTGCAAACCGGCCTGCTCATCAAGGATCAGCAAGGCATGAACTTTTGCGGCGCCTTCTCCGTCTTGTTTTTTCCGAGCGCTCTTCCTTAAGACGACCAGCGACATGCATTCCAAGAGCATGGGATTATTCGCCAAGAGTTGGGGGACTTTAATGGGAGCTGATTTAACTTTCCATTGTCACAAATTATATCAACTGATCCGGATCTAGAGTCACCATCTAATGATATGACAGAGGATCTGTTACCATAATGCTGAACTGCACAATAACTAACCACTAGGACTTTAGGACTGATCCATCCGGACTGTATCGATTAAGCATGTTCTATTAAGTCCAGTGTGCATGCAACATCTCAAAGCTGCATCTTCAAAAGGAGAGACGGAAGTGCATGTACGACAACTGCCGATCAAAGACTACTCGATCCTACTGCTCTATTTAGCGCATGGCTTGTCGACAATAAAATATTTATTAAGAGGGCCAACTGTCTCATAACGCACATCATATTACTCAATACAAACCCCTCGCAGATCAAGCTCGGAAACATCCTCACAGAAAAGAAAAAAAGGAGAACGGCTCCAAACGAGTCATAGATAACGAAACTTCCATACGGCTACTTTCAGGCTTTACGACAGACCTCACCATCACAGACCCATCCTTCTTTGGCATCTCCTTCTTTCTTTGCTTCCTCCTCAGCTGCTTCATCGTCTTCATCTAACTCGTTTTCAGTTGCTTTCTCTTCTTTAACAGCACATTTTGGATGGAGATCAAAGTCACACTCCTCGCAATAATATGACCACCCCTCCCCCTCTTCATCGCAGCCATCACAAGTGTACCGTCTCCTCTGAGCCGGAACGAGCTCGTGCTCTTCATGCAAAATATGCTTCAACTTCTCTGGCCAGCCTTTTATACTTTCCTTGAACTTTTCCTCAAACTTCTTGAGATGTTCGGCAGTAAAAGGATAAGCATCAGCCCCGTGGTCCATTATAAGATCCCTTGCTTTGTTAGTCACCGTCCGGCCCGTTGGTCCTATGGCTACAAGCATGGGGATGCCCCGGACCTTGAATTTGCGATTCAGGGATTTCTTCCTCTCGTCACCAAAAGGGAGCGCCAGCCACGGCATCTGAGCAAAATAATCATCAAAGGCAGTTTGATTCCTGTCACTGGAGATGAAGATAACCTCCAAGGCATTGCCGGCAGCCTTGATCTTTTCATATGCCTCCATAAGCACCGGCAGGAATGCACGGCAAGGACGGCACCAGTGTGCCGAGAAGTACAGGAGGACAGTCTTCCCTATCAAGTCTGATACTGGAATCTGCAATCGAAGTTAAGAAACAACCTTTTAGATGAACCACAAATTGATGGAGAAAGCACATGAAAACTGCATATATGGAAAGGATTTTCCTAGCTATAAACCTGGTTTCACTCCTTTCCTCAAGTCAAGTAACCCGAGGTACAACTTTATATGGGGCCTCATTGTAGACATTAAAAATTTCTGAGTCATTAGCTTCTAGAAGAAAAACAAATTTACCTTGGTTCCTTCCTTTCCAATGATGAAATCCAGATCCCCTGAAACCAAGATCGACTCCAAGGTCTGAGATTCTTCCTTTTTCTTTTCTATCTCTGCAAGCTCTGCAAACTTTTCTGGAGTGAATGGGTAAGCCGCAACGCCATGCTTTTCGACAGTTCCGGCAACATTGGGATGGACAGTCTTCCCATCCTGACCGATAATGACCAGAGTGGGTAGGGTCGACAGCTCAAAGTACCTAACCAACTTCTCCCATTTCTTGTCTTTGAATGGTAATGAAAACCATGGCATGCTTCCAAAGGATTGGTTGAATGATGCTTCGTCATCATCGAGAGGTATCTGAACAATCTCAAAACTCTCTTCTTTGGCCTTCAATGTCTTATAAACCTCAAGCAACTTCGGCGTGAAATCAACGCATGATTTGGACATGGACAACGAGAAGTACAGGCCCACAGTTTTCCCTTCAAGCTCAGAAACAGAAACCTAGTTTGGCAACATAACTAGATTAGTAAAAAGAAAAATGGAAAACCGAATCATAAGCACATGTGATCATCACTTTCAAATGCATCAAAGATCCCTTTAGGTCTACCTTCTTCCCATCAGACGAAACTACAAAGTCACGAGTTTTAATGACCAAAAGAGAGGTCAATGATTGATTTCTCCTAGCAGCTTCTTCCTGGTCTTTCAACTCTTTGATGCGTTCTGGAGTGAAAGGATGACCTTCCTCTCCATACTCACGGACAATCTCCACTCCACTATCTGTTAAGACTGTACCTGTGCCATCAAGAAGGACAAGGTAGGGTATTCCTCTGACATTAAACAATTCATCCAAGTTATCACGCTTCTCTGAGTCGGAAAATGGGATTGCAAGCCACGGCATCTTGGAAAAGTATCCACTGAAGGACTCCTCATCCTCATCTGAGGAGATAAAAATGATTTCCAGGTCACCTCTTGGGGCAAGTTCATTGTACACCTCCAGCAGAATTGGGGTGAACTGTTGGCACGGACCGCACCACGACGCGGAGAAGTACAAGCCGATATTCTTCCCCTTCAAGCTATTGACCTTAACCTGATATAGGACAAAAAGATTCCTAATTTGAGTTCTTTCAACAGCAATCAGCAAGCAAGGCATACTAGATCACTTGACCACCACACAAAGATCCTGAAAATGCTCAAGATACATCCAAATGCCAACTGGAGAAGTACTTCCCTTAAGCACTACTCATTAATTCGCAAGCAAATCAACAGTCTCACCGACCAAAACAAGTATACCGCATTCTAGGTGTAAGCATTTACACTAAAGAGCATTAAACTTCATAGTATCACGAAATTCATATCTACTGCATCCGCACGGCTCTAAGTATATATCTTTGCTTAAAAACTAATGCATCAATTACCAGTCATCCAGTTTCTGAAGGAAACAAATGGGTAGCACTCGAAAAATTAGCTTATCTGGAACTAAATTCCCCTGCTTAGCCATCACAATCCGACGGCCTGGTAATCAGAGACTCCCAGCAAAGAACCAACCGGAAAGAACATCAGCATCTAAACTAAAAAGGCACACGAACCCATCTTCCAATCCGGCAAGAGAAGCCCCAAGCAAGAATCAGATCAACAAATGCTCTCGACCCCCACCCTCCCCCAGTTCGAAATTCAAGAACCGATCACCACCAGACCAAGAATTTCTCGCACGAAACTGGGTAGTCAGTGAAATAACGAGAACTTCCACAAGGACGCCAACCAACCCACGAAATTCTTTTCTTTCTCCCCTCTTTCAAAGGGAAAGAGCAAAAGTGAAAGAAGAGAACCGAGTATCACCTGATCGCCGTTGTTCCGGATGAGGAAGTCCCTGTCCGGAGAAGACAAGAGGGACTGGACATCGTGAGAAGAAGCCCCGCCTTCGACATCGTCAGCCATCCTCGTCGCCTTCGCTGCAGTGTTCTTGGTGTCCTTGCAGAGCATGCGTGAGAAATCCTCCAATGGCGGGCTCCTGCACCTTGCTCCTGTTTATATAAAACTCGGGCGGGCAGACAGGTGGTTTTTTTTTTTAAAAATTAAATTATCACCAAATTAGCTCTTTAATTTTTCCTTTTTCTATAATTTTTTTTTTGGGGGCTTCGGATTGTTCCTTGGACTTTTTGGGGGCGCACGCATGGCATCTCGGGAGATGGGCTCCAACGTTGGAAAGCGTCCACGTCAGCAAAATCAATGCTCGCCTTCTTATTCCTTGCTTCGATTTTTTTTTCTTATTTAGCCCTTTCGCCATTTTGTGCTTCCTCCGCCCCCAAGAAATCTCCCGTGTAGAAGTTTGCAAAGAATTATTTATCTTTACCCTCTCGATATTATAAAAGGTTAAATCTTAATTTTTGTATTTTATAGAATCATTGTGATTACTCTATATGATCAAAGGAAAAATCGCATATAACAAATTCTATAAAATTTAAAATTTCGCAATAATTAGGAGGATGAGGCTGATTTGCAGGGATGTGAAGAGGGGAAGTTGAAAAGTATTATGTGAAGTAGTATTCTTAATGGTTAAGATTGTGTCATCCATTAGTTGGTGAACTGGACGCGTCGACAAAGCCATGTCTTTATCTTCTTATTTTATTTATTATTGACCCGTTGATCATTCCTTGCTTCCATCCTAAGTAGTCCATCTCCAAAAATTAAACTTTGACAAAATTTTATTTTATTTCTCTCAATTTTCATATAGGTTTGGTTTTAAATTTTTTAAGAGCTAAAAAGCATTTTTGCCTTTTCTTCACCAATGGGACAGCGTTAAATGAGAAATTAGAGGTATAATTGCTCAGGTCAATTTTTTTATTATAAGTTGTAACATTTTTGAGAATCTCAATTTTACCCCTTAATTTTTTATTGGTTCCCCACTCCCCCCCCCCCCCCAAAAGTTGATGCGCCTTCTTATCCCTAGTCCAAAAATAATGAGACAGGGTATGAAAAAGGAGTAAAAATGTCGCGATTAATTTATCTGATCAAGAGAAAAATTAGAAACAAAAGAAAGATGATTACAAATTCACTGATTTGATATGGATAGTTAAGGAAAAGAATTATTCCATATGATTAAAAAATGGAAATTTTAAGAAATCAGAAGTTTGCAATAATTAGGAGGATAAGACTGGATTGCAAGGATAAGGCTGATTTGCTTAGCGGCGCCGACCAACCAATTTTTTTTTAATAGGTTCGGAGACCAACCCAGATTTGACCACCGCTCTCGTGGCACCTTGGAGCTCCGTTAAGCTATTTACCCTTTTCTTTTCTTTTTTTTTTTTTAAATTTTCGAAACTTTACTAATTTGCAATTATTTGGCATATAAGATTGTTGGGAATGACTGATCCCCGAAAACCGGATTCGACACTAAATCGAACCCCTAAAACAAATGCGGAAGCGAAGTCCGGGAATTACACGTATCACCGATCGTAAAGCACACCACGGATTCGAGCGTACCTTGTTAGCCACAGATTAGACACCGACGTCGATAGGAGGAAGAGAATTTGGCCATGTTCGATCCAATGGCGCCTTGAAGGGAAGATAGTGTCGCCGTTTGCTTATTGTCTTTTCTTTTGTTGGAGAGAGAGCGAGGGAGAAAACATACGTACGTTCTTTTCTGCCAAGCGTTATCTTCTCTCTCTCTCTCCTCCCTTTTATACCTTCCCCTTCCACGGGCCCTATTCCCGTGGGCCGGGCCTTTTGGGCCCAGCATGGGCGGACGGGCCAACTTAGGCCCATCACTAATTAAAAAGCCATCCTCTCCCACTCGCACATGGTGGGCCGAACAGAATTCTCTTTACCTCTCTTCAACATTCATACCGGTGAATAATCCGTGCGACCAAGATACTTTGAGAGCTCGTTGCCATACATCATTAGGAATATATAGCAGCTCATAATGGGCATCACACTCCGAGTAGATTTAATATGCGTACCCTAGATCGATT
Source organism: Eucalyptus pumila (assembly GCA_016097595.1). Taxonomy (NCBI): domain Eukaryota; kingdom Viridiplantae; phylum Streptophyta; class Magnoliopsida; order Myrtales; family Myrtaceae; genus Eucalyptus; species Eucalyptus pumila. The sequence goes on from CM027853.1 coordinate 31,322,120, forward strand.
GATCACATTTATATCTCTCTTGATCTCTTTCAAACAATGATATATATATATATATATATATATATATATATATATATATATATATATATATATATATATATATATTGTATTCACAATTATGATTATCCCAAAGACAGTCATAATTGGTTAACCGGTGAATACAAAACTACAATGTGATTCTCCAAAATCGATCTTCCTCTTTCCTTCAAACTCTCAATTTCAGTTCAGCTTGCTTTTCTAGAAATGCCCCATTAGATCAAATCAAACTCATGACCATTGGCAACATCCTAAGATAGCAAACACTAAATAGAAATCTTGAGAATAAGTAAGAGTCATGAGGGGACTAAAAATTGAGGAACTTTTTTCTTCAAGAGTCTCACACAACATAAAAAGTTGAGATCAAGCTTTTGCCACTCTTATTAGTCGTCTCATGCATACGTAGTATGAAATACGTATTACGGTATTAACTCCTTTCCCATGGAGCGTATGTCTACACCTTTCAATACCGTACAGATGATAGTTCAGACATACCCAATGTCTAACTTGAGTTCACGTATCTACTCATTTATAAAATTCATCAGAACTCACATCTGGCATTTTAGACAGATAAAGTAAAATATGTGGGGTATTTTACTTTCGGACATAGTAAGTATTATGTCCTCATCTTAACACCCAGTTAAGGCGACATACGTGTTTTAAGCTTGAGCTCTCGATTATCACATAGATAATAAGCTTAAAAACAGTCTCATCTCTATTTATCGCACAGTAAATAGGCGATTACCCGTGTGAGTGGGCTAATCTTATATCTGTCCGACATACTTTCTCAACTAGATGTAATGCACTTGAGCATTTAAGATACATAAAGATCAAACAAAGATTCATAGGCATTAATGATGAAAAACACAAATTCATCAAATGTGAACACTTCAGGGAAATTACAATCCAGTACATCTGACTCTACGCAATCCTAGAGATTTTACATGGCCACAAAACACATCTCTAGGTTTTGACTTTGTCATAGGATCTGCTACCATTTTATGCGTAGTATGTACTCTAAGTTCACATCTTTTCGTGCAATCATATCCATGACAAAATTATACTTTGTATCTATATGTTTGGTCTTGCCATGATATTTTGGATCTTTGGTGTACGCTTTTGCTGCTTGGCTATCATAATTAACCAACAATTAATCTGCAGCACTTCCAATAACACCTAAATGATCCAATAATCTCTTAAGCCAAACATCTTCTTATACTGCTGCTGATAATGCCACGAACTCAGTTTCCATCGTGGACAATGCTATACACTTTTGTTTCTTACTGCTCCAACACATGGTGCCATTATTCGGTAAGAGAACAAATCTAGAGGTAGATTTCCTTTCATTTAAATCTCCTCCCCAATCAATATCAGAATAGCCTTAGAGTCGCAGATCCTTTCCATAATAACTCAGTGTATAATCAGCAGTCCCCTTTAGATACCTTAGTATTCTTTTAACGGCTTTCTAACGTGCTTGACCTGGATTGGATTGGTATCTGTTCACCATTCCAACTACAAAACATATATCAGGTCTTGTACATATCATAGCGTATATCAAGCTCCTAATAGCACTAGCATAAGGAACATGTTTCATTTGTTCCTTCTCTTGTGGAGTCCTTGGACACAGTCTATGGCTTAATCCTTCACCTTTTGCAATAGGAGTGTCAATGGGTTTACAATCCCATATCATTCAATTCAAAATTTGGAAGACAACCAATTTTTGATAGTATTGACTAGCTCCATATTGCTTTCGGCAATTAGTATATCATCAACATATAATGATATGATCACGAATTGATCCTTGGATCTTTTGATATATACACAATGATCCTCATCTATCATTGTAAAATCATATTCCATTATGGCATTATGAAATCGTATATACCATTGTCTTGACGACTGCTTAAGGCCATATATCGACCCCCAAAGTCGACATACCTTTTCTTCTTGACCTTTCACTATGAAACCAACGGGTTGTTCCATATATGTTCCTTCCTCTGATTCTCCATTGAGGAAAGCAGTCTTTACATCCATTTGATGTAACTCAAGATCCATACTAAACACTATTGCCAGAATTATGCGAATCAAGGTAAATCTCACTACAGGAGAAAATGTATCTACATAATCAATTCCTTCTTGTTGATTATGCCTCTTCGCCATAAGGCGAGCCTTATGCCTTTCTATCGAGCCATCAGCTTTTCGCTTTATTTTGAGAACCCATCTATTCCCAATAGCTCTGCGTCCTTTTGGAATATCAACCAGTTCCCAGACTTAGTTTGATTTCATTGACTCCATTTCCTCTTTCATTGCATAAATCCATTTTTCCTTACTAGGGCAATTAAGAGCCTCATTAATATTTCTCGGATCATCCTCATCTTGCGGAGCAATCATAAAAGTTTCCCCTTCAATGTCAAAACGTCGACGAGGAATACTTTGGCGACTTGTTCGCTATATGGGAGATTGTACACTTAGCACATCATTCCCCATTATGCTCCCACTCGGATTAGATAATGACGATATCATCTCATCATGTGGTTGTAATTGAGAATGAGTTGAATTCAATTCATCACTTCTCATATTACTCCCACTTGGATGAACTCAACTAATATCATTATCTAGATCCAAGGTTTCAAATAGGAAGTAATCTTTCCTTATTTCGCCCTTCTTAGGAAATTCATCCACTAAGAATGTGACATCCCGTGATTCAAATTCAGTTATTCTCCCACTTTCCTGCTCACTTATGAACACATACCCAATCGAGTGTTTGAAGTATCTCATTAAAATACTCTACTTTTATCTATGACTCAATTTCCCAAACTTGTGAGAGGACTTATGAGTATATGCAGCATAACCCCATGGCTTAAGTAAACTTAAGTCCGGTTTTCTATCTGTCCATAACTCATATGGAGTGGAATTAACTGATTTAGAAGGCACCCGGTTAAGTATGTAGGCAGCAGTTAACAACACATCACTCCAAAAAGTTATATGTAAGTTAGCATGCGCTATTATGGACCTAACCATTTCCAGTAGGAGTTTGTTTCATCTCTCTGCAACACCATTTTATTGAGGAGTATATGGAATAGACAATTGTATTTCTATTCCCTTTTCATCACATAATTTTCTGAACTCATCAGATTAATATTCTCGACCTCGATTGGATCTTAATGCTTTTATTTTCTTATCTAATTGATTTTCTACCAAGGTTCATAAACCTTTTGAAAACAACTTATTGCTTCAGATTTATGAGAAATCAAATAGACATATCCGAATCGAGTATAATTATCTATAAAAGTGATGAAATAAACAGCCCCATGCCTTCCTCTCACTTTCATTGAACCACAGACATCATAATGGATTAAATGCCGAGGAAATTCAGCTCTTTTATCTTTTCTAAATGGTTTCCTTGTTGTTTTCCCTATTAGGCAATGCTCATATATGGGCAAATCGACTTTTTCAATGTTGCCCAACAAGCCTTCTTTGGCTAGTTTATTCATATGTTGTTGGCCAATATGACCAAGTCTAGCATGCCACATAATCACATCATTATCATATGAAGTAGAAAATGTGAAACAAAGGAACAACAAACATTGACATCACCACAGTCAACATTCAGTACAATAAAACCATCCAGAAAGTGACCACAACCATAGTAGTTTGTATCCAAATACAAATCTACATTGCTATTACGGAAGTTCACACTAAAACCAAGCTTAACCAACACTAAAAACAGACATTAAATTTCGACGAATCTCCGGAGCATTTAGAACATCATGTAGGAACAAGTTGCGTTCACCACGCATATTCAATTGGCAGGTGCCAATCCCTTTAACTTCAGCTCTGGAGTTGTTTCCCACATAGATCTACTTAGTTCTAGTTGGTATTCGTCGGAATTCCACGAAGGATCCTCTATCCTTCGCTACATCGTCTGTTGCTCCTGAATCTACAGTCCACAAAGGATTGGATTCAGCTAATAATGCAGAACTTGACACATAAGCAAAGTTCTCAAATGTACAAGAGGTGTTTACCTTCTTTGGCTCACGACAGTCGCGAGCATAGTGACCCTTCTTGTCACAGTTGTAACACCTCACCCTTGACATTTTCTTCACTTGAGGACGTTTTACTCTCTTGTGTTGGTTAACTCTTGATCTCTTGCAATAAGGACTTGATCATTTGCATTCCCACATATTGAACGAATCAATACGCTTGCGCTTAGAGCTCAAAGCCCTTTCTGAGCTAGAACCAGCATTGCAAATATCTATTTTCAGCTCACATGCCGTTAGGCGGTCCTCAACCAGTTCAAGGTGGCGCACAGCATCCTCAAGATCTTCCATAACATGGTCAAGAGCTTCTAGTGTTTCTTGCTTTTCCAGCACATATTGAACCTTCATGTTCAATATTTCACAATTGTTGCCGTTCATATCAACAATTACGTTCTTAGTTGCTAAAAACATCGATCTGAACACATCAGACATACTTGCACGAATAATTAATGCCTATAATTTATGCATCCCTATTTGCATAGACCCATCATATCAATGAATAATTTCAAGTAAGGTTTCAGAATCAAAATGTCACTACGTTTCCAATCATCCTCCAAAAATCCTAACTTAAAACTATTATTAATATAATTGTTTTATGCAAAATAAATTCTATGAAGTTATAAAAAATTCTATGAACTACCCACAACAATAAGCAATTAACAGAAAGCAACAGATAATTGACATCCAATAAAAATAATAATGCTTTCAACTAATACAACAATTTATTACACTAAGTAATATGTCCAAAAAGAAATATTAACATATAAAGAGATATTCACACAGAAAAATATCAAACTAATCTAAGAAATAAATGGGGAAAGTCCCTTCTAATTTATTAGTCAAAACATCTGAGAAAACTGAAGGCACATTTGCCAACCATGGAAAAACTTTTGGAGAGCTTTCATGTCGCCACCAAGGCGCATTCACTTTGCGCCATGTGGCGCTTAATCTAAGGGTTGCAGTTTTGGCCAACTCAATCCTATAGTACTCTCTTACAAAAGCTTCCACTAGACTCTTATAATCCGGGACCACGTTGACCTCCCATAGCCGATCTAACACTGCTTGCCATTCAGGTAGAAGAGTGTTCATCAAAGCTGGCACATTCTCAAAATCCGGCATAAGATAACCATTCCAGATGATTTCTTGTATCATCTGATTGACCTTGACCATGTGTGATACTAAATCACCATCAAGCCACCGATAATCAGCTAACTCTTTCATCAGCCTTTTCAGTCTAGCTTTTCCTTCGTCCGTTTTTGGGATTGCAGGTATCCGTGCATAATGCATCATAGAACCTGCAACAAATGCAGAACTAAAATGGATCACTTATAATCCATAATAAACAAAATGGAAAATACATAATTTTCCATGATTCATGCAACAAATGTAGAATAAAAAATGGATTACCTATAACCCACACAAACATAATTGAAAAAAGAAACAAATTCTTTTTTTTTTTTTTTTCGGGTCAACGGTCAACGGTCGGTCAACGTTCAAGTCGTCGGACCGGTCGGACCGGACGGACCGGTTGGACCGATCGGACCGGTCGGGCCGTCGGGCCGGTTGGGTCGGTCGGGCCGGTTCGCTCGAACCGCACGTGCCGCGCGCGTGCGCGGGCTGACGTCACGCAGACGTCAGCCAGCACGTGCTGCGCGCGTGCCGGGCGTCCACGGGTCGGGTTGGGTCGGGTCGCCGGTCGGGTCGCCGGCCGGTGACCGCCTGGTCAACCGGCGTCATTGTTGACGTCATCGATGATGTCACCCCAGCGGTTACCGACCGTTGGGTGATGTCATGCTTGGCGCGTCGACGCGCACGCGTCGGTCCGTCGACCGGCGCGTGCTGGTTCGCCGGCCGCCGGCGCCCATGCGTCGGTTCGCCGCCGGCGCGTATGGCGCACGCGCTGGCCGATGCCAGCGCTTCCGGCGCGTGGCGCCCATGCGCAGCGGCTTGTGGCCGCGCATGTGGGCGCGTGCGGCGTCGTCCGGCGACGCACGACATGTCGCCGGACTCGTCTCGACGAGCCCTTTCTCCCAGTGCCTTCAGAATTCGATTTCGACTTACGAAAACTCAGAAAAATGGCTGAACAACACTAGGGTGTCGGGATTTTCTTCCCGATCCGTACGGCCGAAGGTTTTCGCAAAAAATCAATCAAAAAACGTCAAACAAGTCGGGAAAAACGTGAACTAGGGCTCTGATACCAATGTTGGGAATGACTGATCTCCGAAAACCGGATTCGACACTAAATCGAACCCCTAAAACGAATGCGGAAGCGAAGTCCGGGAATTACATGTATCACCGATCGTAAAGCACACCACGGATTCGAGCGTAACTTGTTAGCCACAGATTAGACACCGACGTCGATAGGAGGAAGAGAATTTGGCCCTGTTCGATCCGATGGCGCCTTGAAGGGAAGACATTGTCGCCGTTTGCTTATTGTCTTTTCTTTTGTTGGAGAGAGAGCAAGGGAGAGAACGTACGTACGTTCTTTTCTGCCAAGCGTTATCTTCTCTCTCTCTCTCTCTCCTTTTATACCTTCCCCTTCCACAGGTCCTATTCCCGTGGGCCGGGCATTTTGGGCCAAACATGGGTGGACGGGCCAACTTAGGCCCATCACTAATTAAAAAGCCATCAAAGATCAATAACGACTTACGACTAACAATAACAGTGAGCAACCAAACGAGCCCTTCCGAAGTGAAAACTACAAATTTTCAATTCTTATTAAGATTTCATGTTTAATTTACCCTCTTGAGTTTCCAAAGTATCAATTGCCTTGCAGTTTTATATTGAGAAAATTACCTAATCAATCGCAAATCTATTATATAAATGTCAATTTAAAAAGAACATTTCAATTTTTTTCAATTTAATTCTTAAACATTTTTGCAAAAATTGGCAACATTGATGAAATTTAGGATCGAATCAGCATTCGTATGATAGTTTTAGGACCAATTGGACAAGTAGAAGCGGAATGTTATTTATTTCTTTTTTAATATATATTTTGGTGATATATCATTTAAAACCTACAAGCCAAAGAATGCGTCGATTTAGTCGAAAGGAGCAATAATAATAATAATAATAATAATAATAATAATAATAATAATAATAATAATAATAATAATAATAATAATAATAATAATAATAATAATAATAATAATAATAATAATAATAATAAATAGTGATGGACCCCTGCATTTTGGGACCACGCCGACTAAAGAGGGGACGGGGAGACTTGCCACCGGAAAGAGCATTGAACAATTTAGGTAAGGAAGGTTCCATCCTTATCACCCGTGATGAAAGAGATGCCCAATGGATGACCAAAATCTTGATGAAAGAGATACCTTGGAAACCGCAGTCCTATCACCCGCGACTAAAGTTCCTAATTAAATAGACATAAAGAGAAGTAAATGGTAATTATCTCGTGTCCTAACATAATATGCCATGCGATAATTGATCTCGAAAAAAAATATTATAATAGTTCGATCTCAATAGATATCCCATCCTCCATCATACTCTTGAGAAATGAATGGATCTTTACAAGCTTCTTAAGCATCTCTTTTTTTGGGATTGAATGACTTTCTCTTAAATCTCAAACTCTTCCTCTTATATAAAGGAAAATAATTCCGATTAAGGGTCCATTTATTTCGCAAAAGTTATTTTCCAAGATAATATTTTCCATATTTTCTAGCATTTGGTTTGTTTAGAAAAATAAGTCAACGGAAAATGTTTTCTTAGTTAATGAAAAAGATTTTCCTATCAAAACTTAAATTCAGAAAAATGATTTCCATTTTGAAAGAATTGAAAAACGTTTTTCAAAATGTTTCCTAGTCTAAGAGTCTTTGGTTAATGAAACTTTTATTCCTATTAAAATAATTTTAAAAGTATTTTATTATTTTTTATTATTTTTTATTATTTTATTATTATTATTATTATTATTGTTATTATTATTATTATTATTATTATTATTATTATTATTATTATTATTATTTTTTCCTTTTCCTTTTCTTTTTCTTTTCTCTTTAGTTGTGCATAGCTACATTAGGAAAGGATAATGATGACCCTTTGATGTATTTGTTTGAGTGAAAGAATTCTTTATGAATTAGTTTTCCGAACTTTCATGCGTCTAATTTATTAAAAATGTTTAGTCAATGGAAAATCAATCATAGTAAAAAAAATGTATAATAAATTCCCTAACCTGAAATAAGGGGAAAATATTAGCCTGAAAAATAAAAAAAAATTCAAAAGCATTTTCTTTTCTGACCAAAAAAAAAAGTATTTTCTTTTATCATCTACAGTCGGAAACCTTAGCTGTGGATCTAATACCATCAGTTTCTGATCTCCTCCTCCCTGTTCAAAGTTTAGTTTGATCTCAAATTTCACGTTACCTTTTTTTTTTTTTTTTTGAATGGGTGTAGATATAGGAGCTTGACCAAAAAGTGTGAACACCAAATGGATGAGATCAAAGACCAATTTCCAAGAAGAAGCATCTACATGGAATATCCCCTTGTTTTTGCAAGTGCCCAGTCTAAGCGATAAAACATTAGGTGTTTAAGTGATAGACGCGTCAATTTTACACTAGTCCATTTTACGATCAACATGTATCACTTTTGGACCCATCTGTCATGAATCCTTACATCCTCTCTCTCTCTCTCTCTCTCTCTCTCTCTACGTCTTTCCCTCTCAAAATTAGTAGAGCCAGATGGGTGCAGAGACATTTGTGGTGTGTTCCAAAATGATGTGGCTTTTGTGTTTTTCGAAAGGTATATTTCATAAATTGCAGCACCTCAACACCGGATGCGGTAGCTTCCTAGAAAAGTTATTATAAAACTGCTGAAATTTCGAAGCAATTGTAACTGTGAGGCGTTCACCGAATACTTTATAGAAGCCACAATGCTTCAAAGCCATGCCAAATGATAGTAATCATTTGAATTTTTGGATCATAATGAAGGGGGTTTCCTAAGATTTTTAAGAAGAATTCTTTAATCATTAATGGCTGGATAAAAAGAGAGAGTGAATTTTACTATCTACCGTAAGTCCTTCTAAGTTTACGTGTGTTTATAAAAATTACGGAAGAAATAAATAATTACGATAAATTGCGGTAAGGAAATTTGGTCCTTCAACACCATACAAGTTGCCCCATAATGAATGAATTGTTATTTGGGATTAGAACCAATATGTCTTTTGCAGAAAATAATGTTTATTTTCATGAGTTGTATATTAATTGGTGAATTTCTCAAGCTAACGCAGATTGAAAGATTAACAAGTCACCGCTCAATTGGAAAAATAGACAACACAACTAGCTAGTTGTGTAGAGCTACATTAGGAAAGACGTAACTATAGAAGGAGATCTCGACATGTGTTTATCACCGATGATGATGATGATGATGATTTGTGATTTAGTAATTGGCCACCGATCATTTCACTTATATGTAGTCACTGATCTATCCTTAAAGGATGAGTCTTTGAATATTTTTACCAACTGAGCTTTGATGATATGCCCTGATTTTTAGTTTTTGGTTTATTTTGGATTTTAATGTGCTTGCCTTTAAATTTGTTTTTAAGTATCATTTTGATAATGAATGAAAATTTCTTTTGACCAACAAAAAAAAAAGTAATATTAGTAAGATTCGTCCTTCAACTAGAACTAGATACTTGGCCAAGTAAAAAGCCTCAACAGATAAAGAAGCATAGTATTCCCACAGCTTCGAAGGGCCTGTTTGGCAACTTGCCAAACAGTGCAAGATTCTGATTTTTTTGTTTCAAGAATCAGTTTGGGACGAGAATCGCGTTTGGTAAACTTTTTGTTCCCGGGAACGATTTTGGACAAGATTTGAGAATAAAAAAAAAATTTGATTCTACGTCCGAGAATCAGAAAAAGAATCAAAACGGTAAAACCCTTGTTCTTCTCTTTCAACATCTCGGTTGCCGTTCGCCATCGCCCGCCGCCGTCCACCGCCGCCCGCTGCCGCCGCCGGTCGCCGGTCCGCCGCCGATCGCCGGTCCGGCGAGGTCGCCGGAGGCTCGCCAGGCTAGGGCGAGGTCCGGCGAGCTCGCCGGAGGCAAGCCCAACCACCGGCGAGGCTCGGCCTCACCACATCTGGCAAGGCCCAGCCTCGCCGGTGGCCAGGCCGGCCTTGCCCAGCACCGGCGAGGCCAACCTAGCCACTGGCGGGGCTGGGCGAAGCCTCGCCGGTGGCCAGGCGAGCCTCGCCGGCAGCTGGGCGAGGCTCGGCCTCGCCGGATTGGGTGAGGTCGAGCCGCGCCCGGCCACGGCGAGGCTCGCCCGGCCCGTCGATGGCCAAGCTGGCCTTGCCGGCGCCGGGCGAGGCCGGCTGCCCAATTGCCGGCGAGGCTCGGCCGACGAAGGCCGACCTCGCCGAGGGCCGGCGGCGCTCCGGTGAGCGTCCACCGGCCCTCGTCGGCTTTGTCGCCGGTCCGGCGGCCCGCCAAATGAAGAAGAAGAAGAAGAATAGGAAAAAGGGGGAAAAAAAGGAAAAAGAAAAGAAAAAAGTAAAAAAAGTAAAGAAATTATTTAAAATTTATTTAAAAATCAAAAGAAATTAATTTGGAACGGAATCAATTAATACGGACTTGCAAACACAATTCTATTCCAGAATAAAAAATTTTGAACAGTTACCAAACGCGCTTTTTTACTCAGAATCAGTTCCCAGAAACAGAATAAAAAATAATCATTTCAAGTCAAAATCATCTCCCGGGAACAGAATCGTTACCAAACGCGCCCGAATTTTCCTAATTTAGAAATTTGCGACCTCTTATTCAGCCACAGTCAATCAAATGGGTTTTCAAAGACTCGATCGAAATCTTTAGAGGTAGGCCGAGTCTAGAATCGCAGTTAATGCCGGCATTTTTTCATCCTTACCAAAAAAAGAAAAAGAAAAAAGAATCCGACTCAGAAAGGAAGTGTGGAAATGTTGAAATCGAAAGCATATGGTGTTGTTAAATGTACAAAGTTCTGCTGACGAAGGAAGAACATTTGACATTGAATGTACCGATTCTATCTGCAAATTCAACCACATACACGAAGTTGAAGATATATGAACATCATGTCTCATGTTCTTGATATCACGTTTAAGTTTATATATGGGGAAAAAAGGTCGAATCAAGCCATCTTCTTTCCCCAACAACTAGACATATTGCTGATAAAATGCTCTTCCTAAACGTCAGCTGCAATTTGGCCTAGAAACGCGTACAGTTCTTGCAAACCAGCTGCTTTATAAGCGTTGAGGATAGGCAAGGAATGAACTTCTTTTGCAGCACTTTTTCCATCCTGTTTTGCCTGATTGCTCTTTCCTTAAGACGACTGGCGACATGCGTTCCGGGAGCATGGGATTATCAAGCAAGACTTGGGAGACTTAATGTGGGGAATTAACTTTCCATTGTCACAAATTATATCAATTGATCTGGATCTAGAGCCACTGTTTAATTATATAACGGAGGGCCTATTACCATAATGGTGAACCGAAAAAGAACTAACCACCAGGACTTTAGGAATGATCCACCCAAATTGTGTTGAATGAGCATGTTCCATTAACTCCAGTGTGGATAAGAATTTCAAAGCTGCATCTTCAGAAGGAGAGACCGAGCCGCCGTACGACGACTGCCGGTCACAGACTATTTGAGCCTACTGCTCTGTTTGGCACACGACTGGTCGACTATAAACGTTTTATTAAGACAGCAAACTGTCAAAGTCATAATTCCAACCATATTTTTCACACACACAAGCCCTTCGCAGATCGAGCTCAGAAACATCCACCCAGAACATAAAAAAAGGCGAAAACTGCTTCAAACGGAACAACTAAGAAGTAACTTTTAGGCTTTATAACAGACTTCACCATCGCAGACTTCTCCGGCTTCTCCTCCTTCCTTTGCCTCCTCCTCAGCTGCTTTACCGTCTTCTACATCTCCTTCTTCATCTGGCTCGTTCCTAGTCAACTTCTCCTCCAACTTCTTGAGATGTTCCGCGGTAAAAGGATAAGCATCAGCCCCGTGCTCCGATATAAGATCCCTTGCTTCTTTAGTCACTGTCTGGCCCCTTGGGCCAATGGCTATGAGTGTGGGGATCCCCCGGACCTTGAATTTGAGACTCAGGGATTTCTTCCTCTCGTCACCAAAGGGGAGTGCCAGCCACGGCATCTGAGCAAAATAATCGTCGAAGGCTGATTGGTCCTTGTCACTGGAGATGAAGATCAATTCAAAGGCATTGTCTGTGGCCTTGATCTTTTCGTATGCCTCCGTAAGCACTGGCAGGAATGCTCGGCAAGGAGGACACCAGTGTGCTGAGAAGTAAAGGAGGACAGTCTTCCCCACCAAGTCCACTACCGGAATCTGCAATCGAAATTAATAAACAACCTTTCAGATGAACCACCAATCGATGTACAAGGCACGTCAAAACTGCATATATGTAAAGGATTTTCCTAGGTATAGACCTGGTTTCAATCCTTTCCTCAGCTCAAGTAACCTGAGGGACGACGATAATAGGGGCCTCATTGCAGACATTAAAAATTTCCAAGTCATTAGCCTCTAGGTGAAATAAAAACTTACCTTGGTTCCATCCTTTCCAATGACGAAATCCAGATCCCATGAAACCAAGATTGACTCCAAGGTCTGAGATTCTTCCCTTTTCTTCTCTATCTCCGCGAGCACTGCAAACTTTTCCGGAGTGAATGGGTAAGCTGCAACGCCATGCTCTATGACGGTTTCAGCAACGTTGGAATGGACAGTCTTCCCATCCTGACCGATTATGACCAGAGTGGGTAGGGTCGACAGCTCAAAGTACCAAACCAACTTCTCACTATTCCTGTCTTTTAATGGTAATGAAAACCATGGCAAGCTTCCAAAGGATTGGTTGAATGATGCTTCGTCATCATCGAAAGGTATCTGAACGATCTCAAAACTCTCTCCTTTGGCCTTCAATTCCTCATAAACCTGGAGTAACTTTGGCACGAAATCAACGCATGATTCGTCCGTGGACAACGAGAAGTACAGACCCACAGTTTTCCCTTCAAGCTCAGTAACAGGAACCTAGTTTGGCCACATAACTAGATTAGTAAAAAGAGGATGGAAAACCGAATGGTAAGCACACGCGACCATCAGTTTCAAATGCATCGAAGATCCTTTAAGGTTTACCTTCTTCCCATCGGACGAAACTACAAAGTCCCGAGATCCATGGACCAAAAGAGAGGTCAGTGATTGATTTCTTATAGCAGCTTCTTCCTGGTCTTTCAACTCTTCGATACGCTCTGGAGTGAAAGGGTGAGCTTCCACTCCATGCTGGAGGACGATCTGGACACCGCTATTCGTGACGACTGTACCGGTGCTGTCGAGAATCACGAGGTGGGGTATTCCCCTGACGTTAAACAATATGTCCAAGGTATCGCGCTTCTCCGCATCGGAGAACGGGATTGCGAGCCATGGCATCTTGGAAAAGTATCCACTGAAGGACTCTTCATCCTCGTCTGCGGAAACAAAAATGATCTCCAGGTCACCTTTTGGGGAAAGTTCGTCGTACACCTCCGCCAGAATCGGGGTGAACCGTTGGCACGGACCACACCACGACGCGGACAAGTACAAGGCGATCTTCTTTCCCTTCAGGCTATCGACCTTGACCTGACATAGGACAGAAGAATCCTCGTTTGAGCTCTTTCATACAGCAATCAACAAGGAAAGTACACCAGATCAATTGACCACCATGCAAAATCCGGTAGAATTTAAAAAAAAAAGAAGAAGTCATAAACCTGTTCTAATTGTATCAATTCGATTTTAATTCTTTTGCAATTATGTCAATTCAATCCACTCGGGTAATTTGATCGGAGTTGCTGACATGGATAATTTTTAATAATATTTTATGTTTTTAAAACCTTTTTATTTTTGCTTTTCTTTTTTCTCCTATTCCTCCTTTTCTTTTTCCTCGGAGAGGATTGCGAGCCTCGTCTGACCTTACCCAGATCTAGTGAGGTTGGCCTTGTCGACGGTAGCCTAAGGCAGCCTCACCTAGATCTAGGCAAAGCCACCTCGCCCAAGGCTCTAGGCAAAGGCATCCATGGCCTTGTTAGTCGTGGGCAAACCTCACTGGAACCTTCCCATCTACTATGGGGAAGAAAATAAGGAAAAAGGGAAAAATAAAAAGAAAAACAAAAGGAAAAACAAAAAAAAAAATTAGAAAATATATTGTTAAAAATTGTTCACATCAATGTTGGCCGAACGATTGGTATTGGCCAACAAAAATTGGTCAGATAAACTGAATTGACATAATCATAAAAAAATTTAGAATTGAAAAGATTTATGACTGAATTAGCACAATTGCGATAGATTTTTGATTAGTCTAGTAATTTTTTCCACAGAATCCCAGGAATGCTCAAGATACATCCAATCTGACTAGAGAAGCACCAACCAAGAATCAGATGATTCAGATCCCAATTCGAAATTCGAAAGCTGATCACTAGAACAACAATTTCTCGCCCTAAAAAACGGGTGCTTACCGGAACAATCCACGCGAAGGCCACGAGAATTTCGACAAGGACGCCAACCACGCAATTCTTTTTTTCTCCTTTTCCGAAAGAGCAAAAGTGAAAGAAGAGAACCGAGTATTACCTGATCGCCGTTGTTCCGGATGAGGAAGTCCCTGTCCGGAGAAGACAAGAGGGACTGAACATCGTGAGAAGCTGCGTCTCCGACAGCACCCGCCATTCTCTCTCCCTCGACTCTCGTGATTTGGGGTTGCTGCCGAGCGTTTCGCGTGAATATATATATCCAAGATAGAGAAAGATACCGCGTGCATAGTTTTCTTGGTAATCATAAGGGATAATGACACGGATGGTCCCTGAATTTTGGTCTAACGTGCAATGTGATCTTTGAATTTTTTATTTGTTCAATGTGGTCATTAAATTTAAGCTTAATATTCGATGTGATCATTAAATTTTTAATATATCAATATCTTTCCTTGCTATAATGATCATTGATTCTTTGATTTTTTTCCCCATATTCCATCTTCCTTTTTTGGGCCTTTGGATACTTCTTTCCTTTTGGGACATTCGGGGGCGCGAGGAAGGCAATCTCAGGAAATTAAATGGGCTCGGACGGAGGATAGGAAAGACGAGGATGCATTCGACACGTTAGCAAATCCATGTCTTCATTTTTTTTTTTCCCTAATTCAAATGGTTTAATATTAAATTCAAATTCATCATGCATGTCGTTTAGCTGCTTAGGGACGCGGGGAACAGACGCGGATGGCCTGGACACGGCAGCAAATCCATGTCTTTGTCTTCTCATTTTATCTATCATTTGACCCCAAGAAGTCCGCGTGTTTAGTCTCGAAAAATTAAAGCTTCACAAAATTTCATTTTTTTATACACTCTCAATTTTTGTATAAGTTAGATTTAAAATATTCTAAGAGCTAAATTGCATTTTTCCTTTTTATTAGCACATGGGTTGGTGTTAAGTGAGAAATTAAAGGTATGATTGATTAGGTCATTTTTTAATTATAAGTTTGATTTTAAAATTTTTAAGAATTTCAGTTTTAGCCCTTAAATTTTTGGTTGGTTGCCAAAAAAAAAAAATGATGCGCCTTCTTGACCCTAGTCCAAATAAATGATAAATTAGGGTGAAAAAAAATGGCAAAAATGTCGTGATTAATCTATCTAATCAAGAGAAAAATCATAAACAAGAAAAAAATGAATACGAATTCACTGAGTTGAGTTGATATGGAAAATTAATGGAAAGAGTTACTCCAAATGATAATAGAAAAAATAGAGATTCTATGAAATGAGAAGTCGGCAATAATTAGGAAGATAAGACTTGATTTCTTTGCTTAGAAGCGCCGACCAACCCAAATTTGACCACGAACGATGATTCCCTTTCTCTTGCTCTCTCGTGGCACCTTGGAGCTCCACTAAACTATTTAACCTTTTCTTCTGTTTCTTTTTTTTATTATTATTATTATTAACAATAATAATGATCAACGAAATGTCCATGTCAAATGGATAAATCTCGTTGGTTTTTCCTAAGCAAAACTACAATTAATTTCATGTTTAATTTATCCTCTGAAGTGTCAATACTATCGATTGTCTAATAGTGTTTACAATAGAAAAATTACCCAATCAACTCTAAACCTATTATATAAATATCAATTCGATCCTAGACTTTTTAATTTTCCCCAACTTTTGCATAAAAATTGGCCACGAGTACTGAATTGACACTATTGTTGTTTGGAACCGAATCGGCGTTCACACAACAAGTTTAAGATTGATGGACGATCATAAGTGGGATGCTAATTATTTCTTTTGGGCGTATTGTGCAAAACTTATTGGCCAAGATTGTGTAAGGTAGCCAAAAGAAGCAAAGAAATAAGAAAACATTAAAGAAATAATGGGGTTGTATCCCTCCTTTTTGGGATTCATGCTCCTTGGTCAAAGACCAAGGTGCATTGAACTATTCGGGTGAGGAAGACTCCATCCATTGTAATGTGCAAAGATATCCAATGGATGAACAAAAACTTGATGAAAGAGAGACCTTTGAAATCACATTCTTATCACTCGACTTTTCACTTTTCTCTTAATTATTTAATTTAAGGGAAAATGACACAAATAATATATAAATATTGACACAAATGATATACGAATTTTGATTCAATGTATAATATCGTCTTTAGGCTTTTAATTTATTTAATATGACCCATAAACCATTAGTAAATGTTCAATGTAATCTCTTTATTTGCTTAAACAATAAATTGGCATTCTTTTGATGACGTGGATTATTGTATGTTGAGGTGGATTTTTAGAAATGCTGAGTTAACTTGTCCACTCTTTTACCCATCTATGTTAGACAAAGAAAAGAAATTAGGCGTTGACATGTCCAGCGTTATTTGATGACATGGATTGTCATATCCTGATCAAAGAGGAATATCTTACATGAATAATCTACATATAACTTCTTTTTATAGACCATAATTCAAACCTAACGGATTAAAATCCATATCAGTAGATTTTGTTAACTTGAATTAACAAAAGGACAACATTCTAGTAACTAGATTAAACATTTACCAATAATTTAAGAATTACATTAAACAAATTAAAAGTTTAATTAATAATTACACATTGAATCTAAATTCATGAATTATTTATGCCATTGTCCATTAATATTATTGTATCAAGTACATAAATACCTGTATTTTTTTTTTTTTTTAAATTTCCAATTGAAGTCATTTTCATTTGGAGAGAGGTCAGAAAGGGCATTCTGGAGGTAAGCGGGGGACTTCCAATTTCCAAGGCGCTTTCATCATGCCCAGATTTTAGACAATATATCCAATTAATGTTTTCTGGAGGTTGGACCCACCGATTTTTTTAACCCGTTATCACTAATCCCCATCATATCTCATGAAACTACAGATTAGAACAAACAAAATCTATGCTAGAAATGAAATAATATTTCCTCACACTTTGCTTAATTGTTTTACAACTTTACCATCCTTCTAAATTTAGATAGGTTAATTCAATTTTCATTAGACGTTTTTATATCGTTGTACTGAGTACTGACCTCTCTAACAAAATGGTTTGCTTTGTCACCAATTTAGGTACAATATTAATTGAATTATGAGATTTTACCAAAATTAAAAGTAAAATCTCATGCAATGATGATTAAGTATTAAAATTGTGATGGAATCATGCTTTTAGATGTAGAAGCAATATATGCGAATCATTTTTTGTATATTAATTCTAGTAAAATCTTTTGCGATTCAAGAAATGTAAGTATAATTTGCCACTCAACTTGAGCTAGATAGATGGCCAAGTGAAAAACTTGAACCGGATAGAGAAGTATAGCATCCCCATAGCTTCATTTTCTTGATTAAAAGCTTCGGGAGCTATGATTCAGCTACAATATCAAATTGTTCTCAAATTGTACTCTGAGTTTAAGCATATAATCTGAAATTTGGCTCATTCAGGTTATAATGGAAAACGAAATCTGCCCTAGACGTGCAAAGGCCTAAGTCATTGCGAAATTAAAACCAAAAGCACAAATGAACATAGGAACTTCTTCTTTGTCTATTGGAAAAACCTTGTTGCATTTCAATTCAAGTTGGTTATGTAGAAGATCACAAACGGTTGGGGAATATATGGTTCAGAACAGTTTTATTTTAGTCTCTATAACATTAGGTCAAGCTTAAATGAGGCAAAGAAGAAAGTGTGGCCTGGCCTTTGTTGATAAGCAGAGTAACTTGCCTTGGTACTTGATCTAATCCCAGAAGCGCCTGAACTAAAGTGAGGCAGTTGGACTCGACAGTTACAATTCTTTTACCATTTTCCTTCTCCCACACGGTCGTGAGCTCTATTCCTTCGATTAGGTCTAGGTTTTCAGCATGCAGTGTAGATTGCATCTTCACCTCACGGACAGCGAACCCACTGATTAACACTCCAGCAGTGTCTCTGCACACTCCAGCGGTCGCTCCACTGGATGTTTCTGCTTTGAAGGCTCCATTGACGTTAGTTTTAGGAAATTGCGTGTTCACTTTCAGGTCGTGTGCTATTTAACAAATAATAATCAAGTAATGTGACTACCTAGGTATGGATTGGAGGTGACATGAATCACATCTTGTAAGGTTAATCATATGGGACTCCAAACGTTTCATGAAATTTGGAGACTTGATTAAAATCTACTGGAAGATGAATTCAATGGAAAGAAGCACGAGTATGTGGAATCAATTTGAGCAAGTCAAGTAACATCAAAATTGCCAATTCCTCATGTGATGTTAAAGCAAATGTTGGATTGTTGATATAATTTCAAGATGAATTAATTTCGTTATGTTTTCACGGGACCATTGTTTCCCAAAGATTTCAATGATGATCCTATTGGACTCTGCTCCTGGTCCATTGCGCCACCCTTAACGTGTGTTGTGCTCGACCCGGCCCATTAGTGTGGAGGGTCGGGCCATGCTGGCCCGAGGCCCGAGCATCAATAGGCTTTCCCGTTCTCATCTCTAAACAGCGTTTTCTGACGTGAAATCGGAGAGTTGGAACTTGGTTCCCCCGGCTTGGTTTCAGAGAGAGAATCCAAATATAATCCGTCACAATATGAATATCTTCAAATGCCGACACGAATAGATATGAATTAACACGTTTTCATTGTTGTCTACATTATTTGACATATAAAATCAAAGTCAAAAGTGTGTCAACGGATGCGTAAAGCTGTCAAAATATGTGACAAGCTCATATTATAACTAATATTTATTGTAGTGGATTGCAAATGGGTCATTTCATTAGTGAAATATGGGTAAAAAATGGGTTGTAAAAGGAAAATGCACAAATGGATCCATCTCAGACCCACTTCCAACCCACATAATAAATAGGTCTTAGGCTAAATGGGCTACTTGACAAGGTTAATTATAAGTTTATAACTATAAATAGGTCTTTTTTTTTTCTTTTTCTTTTTTGTAATTTTACGATTTTTATTTTTATTTCTCTTTTCTTTTTCCTTCTCATTGGTGGCTGGCCAAGGCAACTCCCTGGTTGCAAGCGAGGGACAAGCTCACTGGCAGCCAACAAACCTTGAGCTCGTTGATCTAGTCGAGCTCTAGCTAGTTGGCCTTGGGTGCTAGCGAGACTCAAGCTCGTCGATTTGGTGAAGTTGAAGCCTTGTGGACCACTAGCGAGACTTGAGCTCACTGACCTCAAGTGAGCTTGAGCTCACCACACCAATTTGGCGAAGATGAGCCCTCACTAACCTATAAAGAGACTTGACTCACTAGAATCGAGCAAGCTCAAGCCTCACCGATCTGTGGTGAGGCTCGAGGTCACTTGTAGTCGATCGTCGACCACTGCCGTGGTTAGCAACCAAACGAAAAAAAAAAAGAAAAAGAAAATAAAATATCGATTTGTAATTATTTTTATTTTTTAAAATAAAATAAAATATTTGACCAAAAATAAAATAAAATAAAAGATCATAGTCACCTTCAACTCTTTGATTTTTTTGAACATTTTTCGTTTTATTTACACACATCTTAATATTCTATTATTTTACTTTTCTAATTTGATATAAAATTTTATCCAAATAACACATTAACATAAAAAAAATTATGAGTTAACTGAGTTGGTATTTATTTTCATAGTTAGGGTTAAATATGGATGTGTTTTACTAATATGGGTCAAATCGGGTATGGGTAGAATCATGGTAGGAATGAGTATGGGTTGTTAAATTGTATTGCAAGAAAATGGGTTAGTATACATTGATCCATGTTCAACCTAATACATACTCATTCCGATCCATTCATTTGACACCGTTATGGATACAAACTCACAGAAACTACACATGATTATGACACGGTAATACGAATTGCTGACCCTATCCATAATAATGCGTTGGACAACTTTAGTCGGACTCTCTCTCTCTCTCTCTCTCTCTCTCTCTCTCTTCGCAATAGTTAGTATACAATAACACATTGTTAGTCCGACGATAACATCCACGAAGAGTTGCGAACGTTGGTCGCCCTTCTCACCTTCTTAATTATTGAAGAATCATAAAACAAAATCTGGGGCTTATATGTTGGGATTGACAATCCTTTACTTTTTCCATTGTAGGTTCTATATTTCTCCTCTTCTTTTTTATGATTTCTAGAGGTACGTGCAAAGTCTCATCAATAACTGAAGGCTCGAGAAAAAGTAAATTCCATGTTGAAATATCTAGACTAAATCCCATGAGTAAGATAAGGCACAAATTTAAATTCGAGTGGTTTTCCCATCTTCATTTAATTTTGTTTTAAAATCCTTTTAATGTCAACGCCACTTACATGCATAGGAACTTTCTTTTTCCAAACTTTCTTTTGTGCGTAACTTATTCTCTATGATTGATATCTGCGATATGTCATTTTTTCCATTGGACGATAAGCCCTGTACCTTTTCACATGTACCGTCAGTAAAGTTTCTAGTAAGGGTCGTGCTCTCCTCCATCATTGACTTGTTTAGTATTTTTGATCGGTCATTTGTGAATATGAATATTACCCACTTTCATATTGAACTAAGTTTGGACACGAATGACGTCTATAACTTGTAATCTACTCAATTAGACTCTAAAGTTGGAGGAAACTGTAGCCTATTGTCAAAAGGAGCTCATGCACTATTCTTTCTCCGAGCAAAAGGCTACGAAATTCCATGTCTCCTCGCAAAAGGAACACTTCACAAACGTCTGCGAGAGAATATCTCCGCTTCTTCCCTTCCTCAAAAAGGACAACGTGTCGCTCGTCTTTCAGCTGGGAAAAAAGATCATATTCATATATGCTCCTCACAAGCAACCTCGTTGCTTCTTCGTCACCTGAGGCAAACCAATCTCTACAGGGCTCTACATCAAAAACCAATCCCTAAACCATTCCGCTTCCTTCCCATTCCACAATCCTCAACAGCCGCAAGATGTCGCTCCAGCTACTCCAGCCGGCTCCGCCACCACCGCCGCAGACTGTCACGGTGTTCCCCGACACCTTCACAAGGCCACAGCCGTCATCGTCGTCGTCCCAACAACACTCTCACTCAAGCGGGTCCTTTGGGACAGTGTTCATGGTCCTTGCCATTGTCCTTGCTGTGTCTGCTATCGCCTGCTGCTTCGGCCGGTTCTGCAACCGGCGGTCCCGCACTGATGACCCGTCAGCAAAACAAACCCGCCGGCCTCATCCGAGAGAGAATGACATTGAGTTCGGCTTCGACGGAAGGACTCGAACTGGAGCTAACCCGACAGTCGGCAACAATGGAGGGATCGACGGAAGGACTCGAACCGTAGCTAACCCGACAGCCGGCAACAACAAGGGAGGATCCCAAGCGATCCATGATAATGATAAGGGAGGTTTAGGTGGAGGCTTTCATTTCCAGAAGAGGGCTGTAATCGATGAGCCAAAGCCTGGTGCATGATGAGGTGCATGCGGCAGTCTTCGTAAAATCCTCTACACCATGAAGATGTATGTCCATTATCGTTGCATTTTATCTCGGACACTTGTATCTATTTCGTTGTTTACCAAGCATAAAAGAGAATAAATCTCTATTCTAAAATGTTCCATTAATTCCTCAATGTGTCCATTTGGGCAATCTCCGCTTTAAGCCGTCTAAATGCATCGAGACTTATTAAGTAACCAGTCAAGGAAATTTAACGATTGCTAATGCACCATTTGCGGGCTTTGCTGATGTAATAGTTCTTAGGGTACTGTAAGAATAATAATACATTGTGAGTCACAAATTCTTGAATAAGTGGGCCACACAATAATTTATAATTATTTGTGATTTGATTTTTTGTAATTCAGAATAAACTATTATTCTTTCGGTATATTAAAAATTATCACGTAATCATTTCTTATCATTTACTATTGCTTTACGCATGATCAGTGTCTCCAAAAATCGAATCATTCTAGATAAAGTACGTCACAAGTGCTACGGAGGGGCTCATTAACGTTAACGATTTAACATCATAAATCTAAAGTGAAGCTCCAGTGACGCCGGCGATTTAAATGCATTTCAGTGCAATGTCCCAGCCATCGTATACTTTCCTAGTTGGTAAGCAACAGCATGGAACAGAACAAGATCCCTTGCTTGGGCAAATTCTAAGGTTCCGTCCAACAATACGGTCCAACTTGAATATGCACTGTT
The DNA here is from genome assembly GCA_016097595.1 of Eucalyptus pumila. Taxonomy (NCBI): domain Eukaryota; kingdom Viridiplantae; phylum Streptophyta; class Magnoliopsida; order Myrtales; family Myrtaceae; genus Eucalyptus; species Eucalyptus pumila. Next base: position 31,344,822 of record CM027853.1, read on the forward strand.
GTGTAAAAAATTTCAAGCCAGATTATTGTTAAAAAGGTTAATATATTTAAGGCAATTATTGAATGTAAAATTGGCAATATTACTATTGATTAGGGAAAATAATGAAATACAAAGACAATTACTTGCTGATGGGTCTTTGAATTTATGAACAGTAAAGCAATGTTACAATCATAAAAGTAACTTACTACGAATAGTAAAAGGAAGATTTAACGATGAATTTAGGTTATTACAATTATTCACGAAAAGTTTCTAAAGCCCGAATATGGAACTTCACGAGACTTTAAGCTAAATTATTACATGCAACGGATCGTTACTAACTTGTCATTTAAATTGACTTATAAAAAAAATACTATTAGTAAGGATAAAATGACTACCATAAGTGACAACAGTTGAGGGATGAGTACCGTGTTTCAGAAACTTAGAACCGGTCGGTATGAATTTCAAGGTTGGAAGTGTTGATTCTATTGAAAAACGGTCCTTTGAGAGGGGAAAAAACACTTTTTATATGCATGAAGAATGGAACCATTATCTTGACACGAAGAAATAACAATACAACTACTTGACCAACATTTATATTCATAATAAATCGGTGCGAAGTCGGGTTTTTTAATTATAAAAATTTGATTTTTCGTATCACAAAAATCGGACCAATTTCCGGACAGAACGGGAAAGCGTTCCGGTTCCAAAGTCGGAACCCCTATATATAACCTCGAGACATTTCACCGTGCTGTTCGTCGTGGTAAAAGGTTTTTATTTTACGAACATTATATAAAGATTTCCGACCAAAAAAAAGAAAAAAAAAAACATTATATGAAGACCTTTACCCGACGAGTGAGAAAATCTCCACTTTGCTCCACCAACGCTGCCCATCAAATCGATTCTCCAATGTCTGCATCGGAAGAAGCTCCGCCGCCGCCGCCGCCGCCGCAGCAACAGCCCGACCCGGACGTCGCCTACCGCATCTGGCCTCCGACGCAGCCCACCCGCGAGGCCATCGTCTCCCGCCTCGTGGAGACGCTGTCCTCTCCCACGGGGCTCTCCGCTCGCTACGGCACCTTCCCCCCCGACGAGGCGGCGTCCGTCGCGCGGGCCGTCGAGCGGGAGGCCTTCGCCTCCACCGGCGCCGCCGCCTCCGCCGACGACGACGAGGCGGACGTCCTCCAGGCGTACGCCACGGCGATCGGGAGGCGCTTGCTCCACTCCGTCCGGCCGCGCGCGCGCACCGCCCCTGACCGTGGCTCCTCCCCGCTGAGGAGCCCCGAAGAGGTGGATGTCTCCGCCGGTTTGGAGTACGAGGTCGAAAAGTTTTAATCTTTTTGAGGTGGGGTGTTCTCTTTTTTGGTCGCGCCTTCCCTTGGATGACGAGCTTGGAAGTTTTAGGTAGTACTGTGAAGTGGTATGTCTGATGGGAGACGTGTGTCGCTGTTTTGTTGTGGATTTGTGCGTACTTTTTTTTACCCTTTGCTCGAGGAGTGTTGTTGATCTTGTATGTGTTGTGATTGGAGTAATGTGGGCTGTCTGAAAGCCTCTCAAGTGTTGATTTTGCTATGAGAAAAGGCTCTTCTGTGTGCTAGATTGCACTCATATGTTTGGTTCTGTTCACACTTCCCATGTACACGAATTTCTTTGGTCCCCTGTTTTGATAAAGTTTCCTACTTTAAATTTGGGCGCTTCAACGGAACTGTTACATAGGGATCCTATTCATTAGATCACCAAAAGAATAGATTTTTTCGAAGTGTTCGTGAAATGCGATGCTTTGCTATGCGAATGTGTATCGTTGCTTTTCTGTGGAAAATGGGATGTGGACGTGTTTCATCTCTAACGAAGGTCAAGTGGCAAGATCAAATCAAACCCCTTTTTCAACATGTTTTCTGCTGCAGCTTGGCTAATGGTTTTAAGCCCTCCAACCCCTTCACTTCATGTTTGCCCTTCTTGTTTTGGGCTTGTGGTGGCTTGTTAGGTTTTGGTGACTGTCAGAACTTGAAATTAATGATTCCCAGTCAAATTTGGGTTTGCACTGAAATTGCTCTAGCTTTCAAAACTGGTATACTGGTTGCTGCTGGAGGCATTTTGATGCGGTCAGTTGCGATCGTTTAAGTTGTCGACTCATGCGCGTAGTTGTGCCTCAGGAATGGAGTTTGTTTATCTTTTTTCCATGGAAGAATCCTCCTCTCCATGGTATTGCAAGAATGGAAGCTAGCCTTGAGTCACGGACCTCAAAGTCCGAGTCCACCAATGATTCCCTCAACATCACTAGAGAAACAGTTCTGCAAATGACCGAAAAGTAGGACGATTCTAGGAATGCCTGCGCACAGGCTTACTCTCTGTGTTGTTCGAAGCTGGAGAAACCAGGCGTGTTTGATAATCCCAAATATGCAGATGTAGAGTCCCTATGATTTCCTTTCGGAAGAATCGATGAGCTTAGCTGTAGGGCACTCTTTTTCACAAAGTTAGTCTTTGACTCAGTTCGTTTCGTGCATTAATATCTCTCTGCACAATCGCCGTTCGAAGATAAAAAAAAATCGGGAAAGGGATATGTTCGCTTTCTTCCTATTGGCCGCTGCACATAAATGGAATGGTGGGGCACATGAACGGACAGTTTCGATGGGGGTGTTCTCACACGCTTCATTTAATGAACGAGTGCCGGAAGAGGACTTTCGAGTTGTCAACCATGGAAGATCTGACATGGTAAGTGCAAAGAGAAGCTGAAGAAGATAAAGGGACGTGGGCGGGTGCGGGGTTTTCTTCATTAGTATAAATGGAGCTCTCGGAAGGGAGACGCAGAGAGCTTTCCTGAAGCAGAACAGAGGAGCTCTCTGCGGAGGAAAAATTTACTTGTCGCTATGTTTAACTGCTTGAGTGATTATGATATATAATGGAATTTTATGTAACTCTCGTTTTTGTAGGTATCAATAATTAGATGAAATCACGTAAATTTGATGTCCGATTTAATTGTCCCCATTTTGTTGGTTATTTGACTCGCTTGTCCTGCATTTTCACAACATATACAACTCCGGCATTTTGTGATGATAATGTGTGCAAGTCATTTTCTTGTTTAGATAGAACTTTGCACTGGTCCCATGGCCGGAGAGAATTACGGAAGTGGAAGCTATAGCCAGAAGAAGATAGTTCCAGAATTTCCTAAGCAAGTACGTAAAGTTACACAGATGCTGGACAGCTATTCGAAAATTTCCCTACGCAAGCACCCACCTCTTTTCATATAATAATCAATTTGTTCTATAATTTGTTTCCACTTATTCTCAGAAAGGAATTTCGAAACGGATAAACGAGCCAATTTTGTCTTAAAACTGACTGACATCTAAAAGCTGAATCAATTGATGCCGACGGAAAAACAAAAACGAACTCTAATATTCCATATCCTTGATCTGCTTTTGCTTGCTATTTGTTTACTGTATCGCTAAATTGTGAACCCATTCGTCGTACTGGAGGGAAACCAACCCCAACTCGAGTTGGGAATCGTGGAGTGTGCAGCTGTAAATCAAGCGGGGAAATTATAGAGTGCAGGGAGGAAAATTAAGCTTGAAAATGACAGGCTGAGAAGCAGGAGGAGGTTGCAGGCGGGCATTGGCTGACAGTGTCAACAAGAGTAGTTGCAGCTGGGATTGCAGCAATGGCAGTCTGAAACCATGCTCCCAAAAGGACCGGTTAAAGTTGGCCAATTTGAGCATAGGAAAAAGGACCGGTCCTTGCTGGAAAACTGCAGGAGTGAGTTGCTAAAAGAACAGAACTGCAGCAAAGGGTAAAGAGCGAAAATGCAAAGGGAAAATGAACCTGGAACCAAAGGGAGAGACATGGTAAAAGGAAGAGACTTTGAAGGTTTTCTTCATCGGTCCTTCCTCTTAGGAAAAGATGGAGAACTCCTCGGACGACAAGTTTCAAACTTGAATATGATTCATATGTGGTTAACGGAAAAAAAAAAGAAAAAGAAAAAAACGAATTGACATCAATGTGACTTTCAAGATGAATATAGCTTTCATTACTAGAATTAACGATGCTCCGGTGTTTAAAAATTTATATATATATATATATATATATATATATATATATATATATATATAATATATATATATATATTTATAAATGTGTGATTTTCAATATAGATTATTATATAAATATATGACTCTAAATTTGTGTGACCACGAGATTTTGGATTTAGAATTCTTATTATTATCCCTCTATTTTTTAATAAGCTCATCATGCGGTTGGAGGGTTATCTCTAATTTTGTTATTTAGTAGTCGTTCTTCTTTAAACTTTCTAAATAGAGGATTATCTTTTCTTCTATGTTATATAGGTAGAATCCTGAGTACTTAATGCTTTGATAGGAAAGGAAAATGGAAATATATGGAGGTAACTGATTCTTCTATATTTATTTAGTAATGGTAATAAATTTGCTGATCTGTTAAAACTACTTATTTGTGAAATATTTGCTATTATAGTATACGGCTCCTTGAAATTTTATATTTTTCTTGTATAAAATATTTGTGATGATAGCTAAATCAATCGGATAATATAATTTAATATATTAAAATCAACATGAAATATGCATTACCACCTCTTATTAAATCCTGGTTGATGAATGCAAAAAGATATAAATTTTATTTTAATTTCTCTAGTTTGATTATTATGATCATTTCTTTGTAAAATTTTGTTGATTTTGCTAGTGTTTTGAATCGGTAATATTTCTTTTGAAAATGTATAGAATCCATACTGCACTCTACTCTTGCAGATATTCTTTTAAAAATTCATCGTAATCCATGCAGCATCTAACAACTTTGAACCTCATTGTAACCCATAATATATTCAAAATTCAAGACATAGGTAGAGACATGGTAAAAGGACCACGAAAAAGCAATAACCGCATAAAACTTGCACGGACGATTGCCACATGCCTCAACCTCCGACTAGCATTACCCCTTTTGGCAATGACAGATCTTCTCACGATACATACTTGATTTTCTTTTTCAAGTGGTGGGCAATTATTTGTCAAAAGGAAATTAGAGCATCATTTTCTCTCATAATGGTCTCCATCATCATTACGATATATATATTACCATGGGCCTTATATCCAAATTACATGAGTAATAAATTTTTTGATACTGTGAAGCGCCCAATCTTTCGAGTACAAGTCAAGATCCTATCTATTTGTAGGAGGGAATTTTTAAAGAGTCAATTCCACATTCCCAGATGACAAATATAGTTCCCAAAAGAGGATTTCGAGGGAAATTAATTTTTAAAGGTTGGGAACAATTTTGTGCGCTCATTGTATTTCTGAATGGATAAATAAATCCAATCTCTTGGGATTTGAATAGACTCGGTTAATATGCTTCCCGCTAATTCACGCAATCCATGCGTTTATCATTACGACTCTTGATTCTCAGCGTATTACTCACGTTACATTGCCTCAAAAAGTGCGTTTAATTATATAATCGAAGCGTTTCTGTTGAATGGAATACAAAATAGCATCAATCAACGTATGATGTAATATGGAAGACAAGAACAACACAAACCATCGATAAGTTTCCTTTGTTGATAACCTAAAGACAGTGAGTATCGAGGTTTGACTACTCGAAGGATCATGAAATATCTTGTAAACCTTGCAAGCCGGTTAAGTATAGACTTTTGATCTATACAGGTGGATACAGTGTTGTTAGTGATTTGATGTATATATTGAGCAAGCAGTTTCATTTACTTAATCCAATGTTTCAGAGCCTTTCTATGGTAATGAAAGCAAGATTTGATTTGCTTCTTTAGGCTAATTTAACTATAAATTGACAGCACGTGCTATCTTTGAAAATTCAATCTATAGTGATAGTAATCTTTTTTTTTTTTTTTTGGTAAAGGTAAGTATTAGTGATAGTAATCTTCTTCTTCCTTTGTTGTAAAATTTTTCATTATAGAAAGAGGCTTGTTTTGGGTGATTTGATAGAGTGTATTCATTTTAAAAACTCGACAAAGTCAATTGGATTGCTTTACAAAAAAACGTAGAGGTAATAACACCATAAATCTTTGGATTTTTGTCCGTCTTACAATTGAGTACTTGAACTTCTTTTTTCAATCAATTACCTTAACTTTTCAAATTTAGTTCAATGTGAAGCCTCCATCATATAAATTGATATGTCATGCAATTTTCCTAACGAGAAGCTTACTCAGCAAAAATTAAGCTTGATTAGTGATGTGGCTTGCCTATTTTGCATATTCATGTAAGCGTTTAGTGATGAGGAGGGAGAAAGAGTGTTGACTTGGACGATTTTAGCATCTCCAATATGTCTCAGCTAACGTGGTATCATCTTAAGAGGCTACATCGAATGCCAAATTGGATAGCTTTATGGCGCTTTAACAAGGTTAGTGCTCATGCTAGCATTTTTCTTTTGCAATTTTAATAGAGACCTAGTTGAGCGAATTTGAAAAGTGATACTTGACACTGAACAATTAAAAAAAAAAAAAGTTTAGATACTTGATCATACAACAAATAAAAGTTCAAGTAATTATGGTTTCATTATTTTATAAAATAAATTCAAGGGCATGCCAAGGAAAAAGTCCCACACTTCTCCATAGATACTTTATGAGAAAAGTGTTAGAAAAGTCTTAAACCTATTGTGTTTGTATCAATTTAATCTTAAACCTTTCAATAGTGTCAATTTAATAATAAACTTTTTGACTTCATGACAATTTAGTCATTCTAGCTAATTTTGACCGGATATTACTGACGTTAACGCTGGTCGGCTTACGTGAGGCCGTCGGTACTAATATGGACAATTTTAAATATATATATTTTAATTGTGTAATTAATTTTTTATGATTTTTTCTTTCTTTTATTTTCTCAGCCACTGGCCATGGCCGGTCACTAGCAAAAGGAAGAAGGGGAGGAAAAAAAAAAAAAAAAACTTGAAAGAATAATAAAATAGATATAAATTATTAAAATATTATAAAAAAAATTGTCTACATCAACAATATTCGGCCAAAATTAACCAGAAGGACTGAATTAGCACTAGGTCAAAATGTTTAAGGCTAAGTTGATAGTACTAAATTGGCACCATTAAAAGGTTTAATACTAAATTAAAGCAAATGCAATAGATTTTAGACTTTTCTGACATTTTTCCTGATGCTGTTCACTACATCAGATTCTATTTTACCATTAATTTAATCACCGATACATTTTTTCTGTTCCTTATCAATGACTAAATCTCTTTATTTGTATGACTTTTGGAGTATCTATGGATATAAGCTGAAGCAGTAGGACTTTGTTTTGGCTCAATTCATGACACAAACATAGCAAGTGCAGAAGCCATTGAAAGGGTCAATAAGGACAGGAAAAAATGGGAAGAGAATGGATTGTTTTGTCGTGGACATATTTTGAACACACTATTTGATTGTTTGTATGATCGAGATGAAATTTGCTAGAGACATATGGATGCACTTGAATTCAAATACAAGGCACAAAAGCAAGGTGCGAATACATATTTGATCGCCAAATATTTTGAATCTAAATTTGTTGATACAAAACCCTTGTCGGAGCAAGTTCATAAAAGGCAAGTGCTTTTCAACAAACTTCATGCCGTCAATATTAATATTCCATAATCCTTTCAAGTTGGAGCAATTATTGCAAAATTGCCTCCAAACTAGAATGATTATGGAAAAAGGATGTTGCATAAGTCCAAAAGCATTAATTTCGAACAAATTCAAAAAGTATTTTCTAATTGAAGAAGAATCACATTTACATGGTAATTCTAATATGATACCAAGGTGAATGTTGTGGAGGGTAATGGATTTCAATCCAAAAACCACCAAAACTTTAAAATTAAGAAAGGATAGAAATTTAAGAGGACATAGAAGGAGAAAAATTGTGGCTTGTTTGTGGCAAAGTGGAACACTATGCAAAAGAGTGCATGCACCACAAGAACACATCCAATGACAAGAACACGTCAATGGTGAAGGCAGATGCTTAATATGGTTGAAGAGAATTTCGTGGCCATGATTATAATCATGTTTTCAAACATGAATATTTATGGAAAAAATTAATGATTCTGTGGCCATGAGTTTTGAAATCAATGTTACTTCCATTGAATCTGGTTGGTGGTTAAATTTTGGTGCAATAGTCCATATATGCAAGGACCAATCGATGTCTAAGCATTTTGAAGATGCTATTGATGCAAAATTTTGAAAAGGTCTAGATGGAAAATAATACAATTGCAAAGGTTGGTAGCAAAGGCACGATGGAGATAGATTTTACTTCTAGAAAGGAGGTTACACTTCTTAATGTGTTACTTGTACCCAAAATTAGGAAACACTTAATTTTTGTTGGTTTACTTTGTAAAGGGGGATTTTGATTTTTGTTGGAATCTGAGAAGATTATCTCGTCAAAGAATGATCTATTTGTTGGAATGAGTTATACTAGTGATGGAATGTATCAACTGAGTAGTAGTGATGGTGATGATGATGATGATGATGATGATGATGATGATGATGATGATCAGTCATTTCCTAGTATTAGTAACAAATTTAAATTCAATGGCATGTTAACACGTAGTGGCAAAATGTATTTTATTACTTTGTGGATGAGTGTATGGTTATCTTCTAGGATCAAAAGATGAATCATTGACCATATTTAAGAAATATAAGGCTGAAATAGAAAATCAATTAGAAAAGAAAGTTAAAGTTCAATTTTCAGATAGAGGTGGAGAATATTTCTTAAATAATTTTTCATGTTGTTTGTGAAGAACATGGTATTATTCATCAAGTTTCAACGCCATACACTCTACAACAAAATGGTTTGGCTAAAAGAAAGAATAAGTCTTTAAGAGAAGTGGTTAATTTTATGCTTTCAAATTCAAAGCTTTCAACCATAAAAAGCAAAATTCAAAGCCACCAAATAAATTTGTGGGAGAGGTGTAGTTTATTTATTATATTCATAATAAGGATATCATCTCAGAGAAATTACATCAACCATCATGAATTGTGGAAACGCAGAAAACCAAACTTATCATATCTTAAAGCGTGGGGGTGTTTAGCATATTAAAGAGTACTGGATCCTAAGAGAACCAAACTTGACCTTAGGGCTATTAAAAGTGCTTTTCTTGCATAGTTCGAAACAATATAACTTATAGGCTCCTTGATTTAGAGTCCAATGTCATTGTAAAATCAAGAGATATTGATTTCTTTGAGAATAAATATTCTGCTAGTTTTGAAATTATGAAGAATAATGTTAAAAAACAAGATACAATTAATTAAAACTTATAGAATCACAAGTAGATTCTTGTGAGAAAGAAATGTATGATTCCAAAGACACGACTGAATCTTGGAGAAGCACTAGAGCAAGAAAACTGAAAGATTTAGGTCTAAATTTTAGTACTCGTGTTTTCCTTGTTAAAGGAGACACAAGTAACAACGTAGTAAATAAATATCTTTTAGTATTAAATCTAGAAGATGATCATAAAAGTTTTAGTGATGATATACCTTCTAGAGATGCTTCTTTATATAAAGAAGCTATAAATGATGAAATGTACTTAATTATGCCCAATAATACTTGGATATTAATAGATTTACCAAAAGGATTTAAACTTATTAGGTGCAATTTTTTTTTAGGAGAAAATATAATTATGATAATTCTATCCAAGCTTTTAAGGGTAGATTAGTAGCCAAGGGGTGTAAGCAAAATGAAGGAATAGACTAGTTTAGTACACATAATCTTGTAGCATACATAATGTCCATTGGAATTCTTTTTGCATTAGAATCTATTTATCATCTTTGCATTCATCAAATAGATGTCAAAATTGTATTCTCAAATGTAGATTTAAATTAAGCTAGAATAGATTATTTTGATATACATGCTTTTGTAGCACATGTAACGTCTCTTGGCATTCTTTTTGCATTAGCATCCATTTATCATTTTGGTATTCATCAAATGGATGTAAAATTGTATTCTTAAATAGAGACTCAAATAAGGAAATTTATAGGGAATAACTAGAGATTTTTTTTCTTTCTAGAAATGAAAGGAAAGTATTTAAATTGGTTAAATCTCTTTATGGGCTTAAGCAATCACCTAAGCATTGATATGAAAATTTGACTTAGATTTATTCTAAATTCACTGAAAATTATAGTGTTTTAGTTTGTTCATATGTTGATCATACGCTTCTTTTGCAATCTAAATTACTGGAGTTATTAAGAATAAGAAGTATCTAACTTCCATATTAAAAATGAAAAATTTGGGTATGGTACGTACTATCTTGGGTATTAAAGTTAGAAAAATTAGTAGAGGTTATTATTTGAGCCATAACCTTTAGGTTTGAAAAATGTTAGATTAATTTAAACATCTTGATTTTGAAGAAGTGACTACTCCATTTGATTTAGTATTAAATTGAATCACTGTATTGGTAGAGCAATGGCACAACTTGAATATGCAAGTATTGTATGGTCTATAATGTATGCAATGCACTGCACTAGATCTTATATTGTTTTTTCCCTATGTAAGTTGAGTAGATATACTAGTAATCCAAGTATAGAACATTGGAATGCTACTTCCGGAATTTTTTGTTATCTTAAGAGAACTAAAAATTTGGGATCTATAATGATTATTTTACTATATTAAAAGGATATATTGATGTTAGTTGGCTTATAAGTATGAGAGATTAAATGGATTTTCACATTAGGTGGATGTGGATATTGTTGGAGAAATCTTTCTGGAATATTTTGAAGTTGACAAAACATTTCTATCAGTCTAGTTTGAAGCCTTGCGGACTCTTCTATTAAAGTCTGAAGACCTCCAGACTACCAGACTCAAGACTCAAAGTCTATTCTCATCGACAGTTTCTAATCCGTTGAAGAAAGGCTATCTAGAACTATTTCATTAAGGAGTTTGGCCTTATCGACTGGAAAAGATCTCTTGGCTGGATAAGACATAACGGATTCCTTTATTCAAATCAAGAATGATTAAAGATCCGATGATTGACGAAGTATTTCTGGAATGTTCTACTTATGGAAACCAAGATCCTGATTGTATGGGCGAGCAGGATTGATGGGCTATCGACATGTTCCTTTAATAGCTTGAATAATCTTCCTAATTGATTATATCCAACGGGAGGATTGGAAGAATTCCTTTGGTAAGTGCCAACGGGTATGATGGCACAAAGGAGTATAAAAGGAAGACGTTCCAGTTGTTCGAGGTGTGCACGATAGAAGAATTCCAAAGTCTAAAGCTCTTTGATTCTTAGTCAATTCATTTACTGAGCGAAATCTTGTACACAAAAGAGAGTTTATACTTTGAGAGACCTTGAGGAAGTGTGATAGAATATCTACAATGTGGAATCAAGGGAAAGCAATGCTGTAATATCTCTTTTGTTCATAGTGAAATCCAGCTAGTAGGCTGTCAGTGCAGAAAAGTGGACGTAGGCTTGGAATAAGCCGAACCACTATAAACCTTGTGTTCAATTTTCTCTTCCTTACTCTCCGCTTTACTTTGATCATAGTTCGTTTTGTTAACTAAAGGAGAACTTCATTTCTGTTGTTAGTCTAGTATTGCTTTCATATCTCAAGAAATTATTTTTACACATGTTCACCTCCCTCTAGGTGCTTATACTAGCTATATCAATTGGTATCAGAGTTTGTGTACTCACTTTGTTTGAAGTGTTTTACTTCAGAGTTAAAGATCCATGGCTAGTATGCTAGCTCTAGGGCTGGTGAAAGGGCAGAACAATACCATACCACCTTACTTTGATGGAAAGGATTACAACATCTGGAAAAACAAGATGAAAGCGTTTCTACGATCAAAGGATCATCTGGAATGGGACGTTGTAGAAAAAGGAATCACTCCTAAAGCTGCATTTGTCATAGAGAGAGGAAAAGAAACTGTTGAGTCAAGTGAAATGACTCAGGAAGAGATAATCAAGAGACAAGCTCTTGATCAAAAGCAATTTATTCTTTATATTGTGCTTTATCACCTACTGAATATAACAAAATATCTTCTTGTGATACAACAAAAGAAGTTTGGGATAGATTACATATCACCTATGAAGGAACTGATCGAGTGAAAGAGACCAGAATCAACATTCTCCTCGGTCAATATGAAGCCTTTAAAATGAAATCAGGAGAATCTATAACTGACATGTTTAGTCGTTTTACAGAAATCGTGAATGGTCTTCAAAATCAAGATCAACCAATTTCTGATCCCATGAAGGTAAACAAGTTACTACGTGGACTCTCCAAGGATTGGAATCACATAAAGACCTCAATAAGAGAGACACAAAGAATCATGCCACTATCTGTCGATGAGTTGGTTGGAACTCTTCAATCTTTTGAAGTGGAACGAATCAATGAAGACGAAGATCCTAAAGGTAAGAAATCCATTGCATTAAAATCCATTGATGATTCTGATGTCACATATTCTAAAGACGATATGGATGATGAGAAGCTATGCAAGAACTCAGACAATTCAGTATCAATGATGTCTGGGAATTAACTCCTAAACCAAAAGGTAAATCTATTATTGGAGCTAAATGGGTTTTCAGGAACAAGATGAACGAAAAATTTAAAGTCGTAAGAAACAAAGCAAGACTTGTGGCCAAGGGATATACGCAAGAAGAAGGGATAGACTATGACGAGAATTATGCACCAGTAGCAAGGTTAGAAGTAATTCGATTATTACTTGCTTTTGCTTGTTATAAGAATTTCAGGTTATTCCAAATGGACGTAAAAAATGCTTTCCTGAATGGATTTATCCATGAGGAATTTTATGTGGAACAACCACCTGGGTTTGAAGACCCAAGGAAGCCAGACTCAGTATTTAGACTGAAAAAAGCCTTGTATGGATTAAAGCAAGCACCTCGAGTTTGGTACGACAGACTAAGTAAGTTTTTAATTCAAAATGACTTTGAAAAAGGTAAAGTAGACACTACTCTGTTCATCAAAAGAGAAAGCAAAAATTTTCTGTTTGTTCAAATATATGTTGATGATATCATTTTTGGATTCTCAAATGAAAGTTTGTGTAAGAAATTCTCTAAGTCTATGCAGGATGAATTTGAAATGAGTATGATGGGTGAATTAACCTTCTTTCTTGGACTTCAAGTGAAACAATTGAAGGAAGGGACTTTTATTCATCAAGAAAATATGCTAATGATCTTGTCAAAAAGTTTGGATTGGAAAATTGCAAAAAGACTGATATACCAATGTCAAGTTCCTTGAAGATAGACAAAGATGAAGAATGAAAGAAAGTTGACCAGAAGCTATATAGGAGTATCATCGGTTCACTTCTTTATCTTACTGCTTCTAGACCTGACATTTTGTTTAGTGTTTACATTTGTGCTAGATTTCAAGCAGACCCTAAAGAATCTCATTTAAGTGCTGCAAAGTGTATTATCAAATACATTGCTTCAACTTCAAGCATCGGCCTTTGGTATCCTAAAAATGGAGACTTTACTCTCCTTGGATATTCAGATGCAGATCTAGCCGGTTGCAGAGTTGATAGAAAGAGCACCTCGGGTACCTGTCAGTTACTTGGAAGTAGGACAGTGTCTTGGTTTTCAAGGAAGCAAAATACAGTAGTTCTTTCTACAACAGAAGCAGAATATGTAGCTCTCGGAAGCTGGTGTTCACAAATTATGTGGATAAAACAATAATTAAGAGATTTTGGAATTGAAGATTCATGCACGGAGATTAACTGTGACAACACCAGTGCAATCAATCTTACCAAAAATCCAATCCTTCACTCAAGAGCAAAGCATATAGAGATTCGACATAACTTCATTAGAGATCATGTTCAAAATAGAGAAGTTATGATTTAGTTTGTTGACTCAAAGAACCAACTGGCGGATATATTAACGAAGCCTTTGGAGAAAAATCAAATTGAAATCATCCGTTCCAGACTCAACATCTTGAAACTTGAAGAAGTTAAAGTCTAGAGACTTTTTAGTCTTAGACAATCAAGGTTCTTAATTGTAAGTTATTTTATTAAATCTCGTAAAGGTACGATCTTTTATCCATTCATAATTGATTTATGCTATCTTCAATTTTCGTGAAAAGTGCAATTTTTTCCTTTTCAAAAGAATAAATGGCAGTTATCTATTTTTGAAAAAGGCAGTTATTTTTAAAAAAAAATGTATCTTTTAACCTTCCTTTATGACGTTTGGTATTCCCTCATTTCGACTAAGCTATATACAGTTGGTTCCTCTTCACTTAACTCCAAAACCCTAAAAAGCATCAATGTTCCATTCTTGTCTTTCTCCCTTGTTTAATCTTCAAAAAGTTGTCATCTTTCTTGGGAAAGTCAAGCAAGGAATCTTTCAAGACTGAGAAAGATGTCATCTTCAAGAAAGTCTTCAAGGATTGCAAGCAGGGGACCACGGCGAATGAGTAAGGGGCCTACTCACTTTGATCTCACCGAGGAAGATGAGTCACCAAGTCAGCGGCAGAGCCCACAACATTCTCAGCAGCGTCATTGTCACGCCCCGATCCCCGGGCACGCACACATCCTTCTCACTTGGTCGATTTTATAATGCGATATCCCAGGACTATGTATCGCCGACTCTTTCATTTATTAAGCACATGCGGAAGTAGTTAAAATCCCCAGACAAAAAAAATAATGGGATAGAAAAGCAGGGCCATATTTCTCATATTGAAACTTATAACCAAACTTTTATACAAAACACAAACCAGAGCAATTCACAACTTTTTACTCTAAACTCTATTCACATCAATTGAAGTTCACAAAAGAAGATGGAATCTCAATCCATACGGGTCGTACTTAAGACTCCTTTCGGAATTATCTTCTTTTTCCAAAAATCCTTTTTCCTCAAGTTCGCCTTCGAGTTCTCCTTCTCAGACTCCTCCTCCTCAGCTCCTCAACGGAGTCCTGAAATGTTTTCCCCAAATTGGGATGAGACTATGTCTTAGCGAGTTCTACCCCACTAAGCCCGATTAGTAAACCATTATACTATAGGCTGCCTAAACACGCACAGGGCAGATGACTTACCTTGGCCTCAGATCGCACCTGCAAGTCAGTACAATTCATAATAAGCATTCAAGCAATCATATCACCGATCGAAGCATCGATCAAATCGACCTAGTCGATTATATGCCAACAAGACCACTCACGATCATTTCCATTCAGTCAATCAATTCACAACATCAAATCAAAGCAAGGATCAATCGACCTAGTCGATTACATGATAAACGGACCATTCTAGGTCATTGATTCCACACCATATATCCTTCCATCGAGTACTCGGTCACAGAGCCACATCAATGCTCTCGGGCGTCAACTTCACCAAGGTGACGTATCCACTAGATAACTGTGTGCGTTCTTTAAGGCGCCGTTTTCGCCAGTGATATCTCAAATCACCGAACCACACATGCCTACAATGATTTGATCAATAGACAATTGCGTGCGTTCTTTAAGGCGCTGTTTTCACCAGTGATGCCCTTAATCACCGAACCACGCATGTCTATAACCATGTACTCAATAGACAATTGTGTGCGTTCTTTAAGGCGCCGTTTTCGCCAATGATGTCCTGAATCACCGAACCACACATGCCTATAACAATGTATTTAATAGACAAGTGTATGCGTTCTTTAAGGCGCCGTTTTCGCCAGTGATATCCTTAGTTACCGAACCATACATGCCTATAACAATATGAGTACTAGACCGATACGTGCGTTCTTTAAGGCGCCGTTTTCGCCAGTGATATCCCAATCACCGAACCACGTAGGTTCACAATAATGTATGTACTAGACCGATACATACGTTCTTTAAGGCGCCGTTTTCGCTAGTGATGTCCCAATCACCGAACCACGTAGGTCCATACACCGTGTCTGATTATTTCAATCCCAGAGTACCTCTTATTCACTCTCGCCATTCTACTCACTTTACAACTCAACAAAGCACTATAAATGCTGAATAAACATACTTGGCCATTCACCAATCAATAATTCAATCTCAATCGATTCCAATCAAATTAGGGTAAATCCCTAAAACATCACAATTTATTTAATTCCATGCAACGTAGAGTTCAAATAAATAAACGAACTGCGTCACGACGATCAGCACGAGATTTCGGTTGTCGGTTATCAAAATCTTAATTTCCGAAAAATAATTAATTAATTAATTAATTTCGAAAATTAATTAGTAAATATTAAAAATTCAATTTAGCACAAAATAAAACCCAATTAAATAAACAGACTTCACCACGGTCATTAGAATAATTTTCTGGTCCCGAGCCATCTCAGTTGAATTTTCGAAAATAAATAATTATTTGATTTAATTCCGAAAATTAATATTTAAATACTAAAAATTCCACTTAGGCCCGAAAAGCCTAATTGGAGCCCACTAAGGGTCGGGAAAAATCCCGAGGCACTTCCAATAATTAGTAGACCACGTCTACTTGTTAATTGTGCAATCAATATATCTAAATCGCATCACAATTGACTAATAATTGCTAATTTATTCTAATCTAACAACCTAAACATAATTAATTAAATATGAACCAACCTTAAGCATAATTAGCCACCTAATCCAGGATTAGTGAGATTACTCACCAAATCGTGCGCAAATCGGATCAATCCGACGAGGGCGACGCGAGGAACGATTCTTCCCAAAGCGACTCACGGATCTGGGGCCCGAAAACAGCCCAAAACAGCCCACGAACTGGCTGGAAACCCACTCGCGGGTTTGCTGGATCAGCTGCAAAACAGAGAGAAAGAGAGAGGGTTGGGGGCGGCAAGGGGTCGGGAAGATAGGCGGTCGGTCCGACGAGGCTACACGGCGGCCCGGCGGCTCGGCGGCCACTCACGGTGGCTGAACAGAGGCCGAACATATACTGGGTCGCACGGTAGGGACGGCAGGAGGCGATGGACGCGGGGACGCGCGCGGACGGCGGGACGGCTGCGAGCGGCGGGCGCGCGGGTTGTCCGGCTCCGGTGCGGCGGCAACGGTGGCTGGTCTTCAGGCAACGTCCGCGGCTGCTTCCGCTTTTGTCTCTGCTGGTCATCGCACGAAATAGAGAAGAGGAGAAGGGGGGGTGGCGACGAAAGCTGAGGGGGCGAGGGAGAAGCGGAGGCGAGCGGTGAGCAGCGGAGCTGCTCATGTCTTCAAACAATGGTGGCTGCTGCTTTTGTCTTCTTCGGCTTCTGGTTCGCACAAAGAGGAAGGAGGAAGAAGAAGTCGGCTACGAGGGAGAGGGGGGGAGAAGAGAGAGGAGAGAGAAGAAGGGATAAGAGTATTTGACTGGTCAAAAGTAAAAAGAAGAAAGAGAGAGAGAAGAGAAGCCAATTTCAATTTGGCAAGGGGCATTCGGCGGTGGGGAGGGGCTGCGCATGAAGGGGGAGAGAGGGGAGAGAGAGAGAGAAAAAGAGAAAAGAAAAAAAAAGGAAAGAAAATAATACTTTAATAAGAAAATCCAATTTTCTTATTTCTATTATTTTCCTTTTCTCATTCCTTTTTATTTTCTTCCGGTCTTCGATTTTTCCTCCGATAATTTCTTTCTTGAAATTCCGGACTCAGCAATAAATTGACAGACGATGAGACGGTCCTAAAAATGAATTGTGACACGTCCGAATATTCGATTCCCAAAACCGAATTAAATTTCATGATTAAAATCGACCGGACGCGATTCTAGTCCAATCGAACAAATTAGGTAGCTTTTAGGGATTTTACCGCGAATATATTCCTTAACGTCTTCACCCAATAAGTTAGCTAATTCGTGAGTGATCAGCTTAGAGAAAAAGGACCATAGGCGCGCCGATGATATGCACAATTCATTTTATTGAAATGAGGTCGAATTTTAGGATGTCACAACTCTTCCCTTCTTATAAAAATTTCGTCCTCGAAATTTAAACCCTTACACACTTTGCTCAAAAAGGCAGGGGTATAATTGTCTCATCGACTCTTCAGTCTCCTAAGTCGCTTCTTCAATACTATGGTGTTGCCATACCACTTTGACCAACGGAATGGTCTTTGTACACAGAACTTGCTCTTTGCGATCGACAATCTGAGCCGGGCTTTCCACGTATGACACATGGTCATCCACGTCCAATTCCTCGAAATTGAGCACGTGGATCGGGTCAGGCTCGTACTTCCTTAACCTCGACATGTGAATGACGTCATGCACTTGCGCCAATCTTGGCGGCAACGCAAGACGATACGTTAGGTTTCCGATTCTTTCAAGAATCCCAAATGGACCTACGTACCTCGGACTCAACTTGCCTTTCTTACCAAAGCGCGAAGTTCCCCTCATTGGTGATACTTTCAAAAAAACGTGATCACCAACTTGGAATTCCAAAAACCTTCGACGCTTATCTGCATAACTTTTATGCCTGCTCTGCGCGGTCTTCAATCTGTCTCTGATTACTGCCACAGCATCTAGTGATTGCTGAATCAACTCTGGGCCCGATATCTTCCTTTCTTCGACTTCATCCCAACATATTGGAGTTCTACACGCTCTGCCATACAACGCTTCAAAAGAAGCCATCTTGATGCTCTGCTGATAACTGTTGTTGTAGGCGAATTCTACCAGATGAAGCTGATCTTCCCAACTTCCTTTGAAGTCTATTACACACGCTCTCAACATGTCTTCAAGAGTCTGAATTGTCCTTTCAGACTGGCCATCCGTCTAAGGATGATACGCCGTACTGTACTGAAACTTTGTACCTAAAGCACTCTGCAAGCTTTTCCAAAAAGCATCAGTAAACCTCGGGTCTCTATTAGATGTTATCGTAACCGGCACTCCATGCATACGAACCACCTGACACACATACATGTCTGCGTGTCTATCCAGACTCAGGTCCTTTCGAATTGCAATGAAGTGAGCCGACTTTGTCAGCCTGCTGACTACTACCCATATCGAATCATTCCCCCTCTAACTCCTTGGTAATTCAGTCACGAAGTCCATCGTGATATGTTCCCATTTCCACTCTGGGATCGCGAGAGGTTGCAAAAGTCCTCCTGGCTTGCAATGCTGGGCTTTTACTTGCTGACAAGTCAAACACTTAGCCACATGCTTGGCGATGTCCGCCTTCATACCTGACCACCAGTAATGTTGAGGTAGATTCTGATACATTTTAGTGCTTCCAGGATGAATGCTGTAACTGCTACGATGTGCTTATGATAAAATTTCTTCTCTAAGCTCGACATTGTCAGGTACAACCAAACGTCCTTGAAACCTTAGAGTTCCATCATCAACAATCTGAAAATTAGCCTTCCTTTTATCTGTGTCTTCCTGAAGAATTCTCTGTACGTCTGGATCTGTTGGTTGGAGTTTACTTGATTCTGACTTGGACATCTGGCTCAATTCTGAGGGTGGCCATAAGACTTGAAAGGTGGCCTACCTCAAATTTGAATTCCGAATCCCGAGCTCTCTCGATTAATTTCCACTCCCTAACCAAGATTTGCACTATTGAAGACTTCCGACTCAATGCATCGGCGACCTTATTCGCCTTTCCCGGGCTTTCCACGTATCACAGTCGTAATCCTTCAACAATTCCATCCATCGTCGCTGTCTCATGTTTCAACTCTTTTTGAGAAAATAAATACCTGAGACTCTGATGGTCCGTGAAGATTTGAAACTTTTCTCCGCACAAGTAGTGCCTCCAAATCTTCAATGCAAATATGATGGCTGCAAGTTCTAAGTCATGCGTCGGATAGTTCAATTCATGAGGTCTCAACTGCCGGGAAGCGTATGCAACAACTCTGCCATGTTGCATCAGCACGCAACCCAATCCCCTGAATGACGCATCACTATAGATCTCGAATCCTCCAGGACCAGATGGAATAGTCAGTACAGGTGCAGTAGTCAGCTTTTCCTTCAGCTCTTGAAAACTACGCTCGCACTTGTCTGACCATACAAATTTCTCTTCTTTCTTCAGGAGCTTTGTTAGAGGTGACGCTATCGATGAGAACCCTTCTACAAACCTTCTGTAATAACCTGCTAATCCCAGAAAACTTCTGATTTCTATCGCTGATGTCAGTCTCGGCCACTTGATCACGGCTTCTATCTTGCTTGGGTCGACAGAGATTCCTTCTCCGGAAATCACATGACCTAAAAACGCAACACGGGTCAACCAAAACTCGCATTTGCTAAACTTAGCATACAGGTGATGAGTTCTTAAGGTCTGAAGCACTAATCTCAAATGATTCTCATGCTCTTTATCACTTCTCGAATAAACTAAGATATCATCAATGAACACGATCACAAACTGATGATCCACATATTCCTTGAACGTTCTGTTTGTCAAATCCATGACAACAACTAGAGTGTTCACCAAGCCAAACGATCTTACAATACTCTCGTAAAGACTATATCAAGTACGAACAGCTGTCATTCGTACAACCTCCTTCTTGGTTCATAACTGACGACATCTTGTTCTTAAGTTGATCCTTGAAAATATCGACACTCTTGATGTCAAGTCACACCATTCATTGATCTTTGGCAAAGAACACTTGTCCTTGATCTTAACCTAATTGAGTTGACAATGGTCGATACACACTCACAACAAACCATCTTTCTTCTTTTCACAAACAAAACTGATGTTTCTCCAAAGTGATGCATTGATATGCACAAATTCCTCATTCATCAATCTTCACATATGCATCTTCAATTCTACCAATTTAGACAATAACAGTTGGTAAGAAGCCTTCGAGAGTGGCTCTATCCAGGTGCTATCTCAATTGCAATTTCAATCTCTTTTTCTGGCGGTAACCCAAGCAATTCCTTTGGAACCATCTTAGAAATTTTCTGTATCACGGCCACCTTCTTCTCATTCTATTTCTCAACTGACACATCCACTACAGCTGTCAAATCAATCTTGGCAACCTCCGTCTAACAAACAGATTGTCTTTAGCCAACGAGATTAATGAAATCGAAGATTCTTTTCGACTCCCAATAACCTCGACATTTTCACATGCTAATGGACTAAACTGGATTACTCCAAGTCGTGATTCATTATCACTAGATGCCCCTTGAGCCCACACTATTCATGTGGCGTCAAACTCACACATCAGCAACTAGTCAAGCACAACTATTGCTAGTGATTCTCTTCTCTTTCACTTTTACTTCAACAATTTAAGTTCTACCAATTCGGCACAAAGCTATGCCGCGCCATCCTAGTGGTGTTCTGGCCGTAGTAGCGATGTCTATTCTACCTTAACTTCCACTGACAGTCCTTCACCTGATGGCCATGATGGTCATCATCACAACAGGTTCTCGTCATACTCAAACACTGGATTTATCCATACTTCCTTCTACAATTCTGACACCTATCTGGTGCATCTTCTATCTTCTATTAGGCGAAAGCATGCACTCTTTCTGGTTGCCCCATCATTCTGCTAGGACCACTCCTGACCAGGTATCCCTGTTAGCTATACTCCAAACAAATTTGCGTCCTAGGAAGGA
Organism: Eucalyptus pumila; assembly: GCA_016097595.1. Lineage (NCBI taxonomy): Eukaryota > Viridiplantae > Streptophyta > Magnoliopsida > Myrtales > Myrtaceae > Eucalyptus > Eucalyptus pumila. The sequence continues at coordinate 31,366,215 of CM027853.1, forward strand.
CATAATGCCGATCTCCATCATCACGTCCAAAAACAACCTGATCTATTTGACTCGGTGCCGAATCGACTACTCCATCCTTCCTCGTGAGTGGAATAGAATGCTTTTCTCTCGACCTCGGTCTTTTCCCTGACCAATTTCCATTTCTGCCTAAACTGGATCTATACCTCGGCTCGAATGCAATGACTCGCTCCCAGATCACATCTCCACTCTGGATCTCAGCAGGTGAGGCGACAACAACGGCGGCTTGATCCTGAGTTTGCTGGCTCATTCAGTTCCCAAGGAACCCTAGCATCAGAACAATCCTATCGAACTTAGGATCATTCGACGTTGCTACACTAGTACCAACTTGCGGTGGTACTCTTACACTCGAGCTGGCCAGAGCCAACACTCTGCCACAACCACCTCGGGTACCGACCTTTGTCAGTGCTTTATCCCGAGTCACAAAGGACATTGTCCTCTTACTAGGAGTTCTCAACTCCTGCTCGCTCATGGTTCAGTCTTTACACTGCAACCCGTCTTCCAAACTCACAATGGATTAGAAGGTGAGCGATCCACACACAACAAACAATTTTAGCACTCAGCTAACACAGACATGCACCAGCATAAATTTAAAGGCCTTTCCTACTAACTATCCCATGGTCAACGCTCCTTATCACTCCAATCTTCAACTTCGCTCTGATACCACAAAAAGGGGATGTCACGCCCCGATCCTCGGGCACGCACACATCCTTCTCACTTGGTCGATTTTATAATGCGATATCCCAGGACTATGTATCACCGACCCTTTCATTTATTAAGCACATGCGGAAGCAGTTAAAATCCCCAGACAAAAAAATAATGGGATAGAAAAGCAGGGCCATATTTCTCATATTGAAACTTATAACCAAACTTTTATACAAAACACAAACCAGAGCAATTCACAACTTTTTACTCTAAACTCTATTCACATCAATTGAAGTTCACAAAAGAAGATGGAATCTCAATCCATACGGGTCGTACTTAAGACTCCTTTCGGAATTATCTTCTTTTTCCAAAAATCCTTTTTCCTCAAGTTCGCCTTCGAGTTCTCCTTCTCAGACTCCTCCTCCTCAGCTCCTCAACGGAGTCCTGAAATGTTTTCCCCAAACTGGGATGAGACTACGTCTCAGCGAGTTCTACCCCACTAAGCCCGATTAGTAAACCATTATACTATAGGCTGCCTAAACACGCACAGGGCAGAGGACTTACCTTGGCCTCAGATCCCACCTACAAGTCAGTATAATTCATAATAGGTATTCAAGCAATCATATCACCGATCGAAGCATCGATCAAATCGACCTAGTCGATTATATGCCAACAAGACCACTCACGGTCATTTCCATTCAGTCAATCAATTCACAACATCAAATCAAAGCAAGGATCAATCGACCTAGTCGATTACATGATAAACGGACCATTCTAGGTCATTGATTCCACACCATATATCCTTCCATCGAGTACTCGGTCACAAAGCCAGATCAATGCTCTCGAGCGTCAACTTCGCCAAGGTGACGTATCCACTAGACGACTGTGTGCGTTCTTTAAGGCGCCGTTTTCGCCAGTGATATCTCAAATCACCGAACCACACATGCCTATAATGATTTGATCAATAGACAATTACGTACGTTCTTTAAGGCGCCGTTTTCGCCAGTGATGCCCTTAATCACCGAACCACGCATGTCTATAACCATGTACTCAATAAACAATTGTGTGCGTTCTTTAAGGCGTTGTTTTCGCTAGTGATGTTCTGAATCACCGAACCACACATGCCTATAACAATGTATTTAATAGACAACTGTATGCGTTCTTTAAGGCGCTGTTTTCGCCAGTGATATCCTTAGTCACCGAACCATACATGCCTATAACAATATGAGTACTAGACCGATACGTGCGTTCTTTAAGGCGCCGTTTTCGCCAGTGATATCCCAATCACCGAACCACGTAGGTCCACAATAATGTATGTACTTACACCGATACATACGTTCTTTAAGGCGCCGTTTTTGCCAGTGATGTCCCAATCACCGAACCACGTAGGTCCATACACCGTGTCTGATTAGTTCAATCCCAAAGTACCTCTTATTCACTCTCGCCATTCTACTCACTTTACAACTCAACAAAGCACTATAACTGCTGAATAAACATACTTGGCCATTCACCAATCAATAATTCAATATCAATCGATTCTAATCAAATTAGGGTAAATCCCTAAAACATCACAATTTATTTAATTCCATGCAACGTAGAGTTCAAATAAATAAACGAACTGCGTCACGACGATCAGCACGAGATTTCGGTCGTCGGCCATCAAAATCTTAATTTCCGAAAATTAATTAATTAATTTCGAAAATTAATTAATAAATATTAAAAATTCAATTTAGCACAAAATAAAACCCAATTAAATAAACGGACTTCACCACGGTCATCAGCATAATTTTCTGGTCCCGAGCCATCTCAGTTGAATTTTCGGAAAATAAATAATTATTTAATTTAATTCCGAAAATTAATATTTAAATACTAAAAATTCCACTTAGGCCCGAAAAGCCTAATTGGAGCCCACTAAGGGTCGGGAAAAATCCCGAGACACTTCCAATAATTAGTAGACCACGTCTACTTGTTAATTGCGCAATCAATTTATCTAAATCGCATCACAATTGACTAATAATTGCTAATTTATTATAATCTAACAACCTAAACATAATTAATTAAATCTAAACCAACCTTAAGCATAATTAACCAACTAATCCAGGATTAGTGAGATTACTCACCAAATCGCGCGCAAATCGGATCAATCCGACGAGGGCGACGCGAGGAACGATTCTTCCCAAAGCGACTCACGGATCCGGGGCCCGAAAACGGCCCAAAACAGCCCACGAACCGGCTGGAAACCCACTCGCGGGTTTGCTGGATCAGCTGCAAAACAGAGAGAAAGAGAGAGGGTTGGGGGTGGCAAGGGGTTGGGAAGATAGGTGGCGGTCCGACGAGGCTGCACGGCGGCTCCGGCGGCCTGCTCAGCCACTCACGGTGGCTGAACAGAGGCCGAACAGATATTGGGTCGCACGGCAGGGACGGCAGCAGGCGATGGACGCGGGGACACGCGCGGACGGCGGGACGGCGGCGAGCGGCGGGCGCGCGGGTGGTCCGGCTCTGGTGCGGCGGCAACGGTGGCTGGTCTTCAGGCAACGTCCGTGGCTGCTTCCGCTTTTGTCTCTGCTGGTCATCGCACGAAACAGAGAAGAGGAGAAGGGGGGTGGCGACGACAGCTGAGGGGGCGAGGGAGAAGCGGAGGCGGGCGGTGAGCAGCGGAGCTGCTCCTATCTTCAAACAATGGTGGATGCTGCTTCTGTCTTCTTCGGCTTCTAGTTTGCACAAAGAGGAAGGAAGAAGAACAAGTCGGCTACGAGGGAGAGTGTGGGAGAAGAGAGAGGAGAGAGAAGAAGGGATAAGAGAATTTGACTGGTCAAAAGTAAAAAGAAGAGAGAGGGAGAGGAGAAGCCAATTTCAATTTGGCAAGGGGCTGCGCACGAAGGGGGAGAGAGGGGAGAGAGAGAGAGAAAAAGAGAAAAGAAAAAGGGAAAGAAAATAATATTTTAATAAGAAAACCCAATTTTCTTATTTCTATTATTTTCCTTTTCTCATTCCCTTTTTATTTTCTTCCGGTCTTCGATTTTTCCTCCGATAATTTCTTTCTTGAAATTCCGGACTCGGCAATAAATTGACAGACGATGAGACGGTCCTAAAAATGAATTGTGACACGTCCGAATATTCGATTCCCAAAACCGAATTAAATTTCATGATTAAAATCGACCGGACACGATTCTAGTCCAATCCAACAAATTTGGTAGCTTTTAGGGATTTTACCGCGGATATATTCCTTAACGACTTCACCCAATAAGTTAGCTAACTCGTGAGTGATCAGCTCACAGAAAAAGGACCATAGGCGCGCCGACGATATGCACAATTCATTTTATCGAAACGAGGTCGAATTTCAGGATGTCACAGTCATTCTCCACCATCTAGTCCACAGAATGTTGTTAATCAACAAGAGGAATAAATCGTCGAAGATGCAGATCCTGTAAGAGTTCAAAAGCCCTCTTTTATTTATAAGCTCTACCGTACTTTAAAGAGCATTGGTACTCCATTGAACTACATCGATGAGTTTCTTAAGGACAAGGGATATGGGAATGAATACATTTTTTTGCGAAAAATGGAGAGTTTGGAAATTGCTCCTAAGGGGTTGGCAGAAAAAACCCTTGCAAATATCTCAAGTGATCCGCGTGTTGGAGGTTTTAATCCGATAGATGGAAATGATGATGACAGATTGTACAAAGAATTTCAACCGAAAATGGGTGTTGCGGCGAAAATTCGAGGAAAAAGAACTGAGTTGTTTAGATCGAAGGAACAGAATGATCTATACTCCAAATTGTTGAAACATGGGGTGATAAACCCTAGGAGTGTAGATTTTGATTTCCTTGATGCTGTGAATGTCAATTTGAGAGAAAAGTTCATTTTTCTTCAACTTGAACAGTTCTGTTCCGACACCACAGAAGCCTATGCTCAATTAACTGCTTATTTCTATTCAAATCTTAGTTTCTTGGATGCGAATAGAATCTCCTTCAATGTCCAAGATCAGGACTTTGTAGTGGATGTGGATATGTTGGCAGGTGTTATTGGGGTTGAGAGAGGGAGATATCAACCCATCAGTGTCTCTATAGCTCGTGCCACATTGGAACTTGTTAAAGACAGAATGACAGAGGGAAGGATTTCGTACTCAAGGATGCATGCGTTCAACATTCTACTTCACAAAATTGTGATAAATTGCCTTAGACCCAAATCAACTTCCAAGATTGATGTTTCTAACTCAGAGGCAAAGCTGATGTACGCCACCAATGCTAGGAAAAAGTTTTCTCTTCCTCACACTATTCTGTTTCACATATATAGAGCAGTGGTGAAGGATAAGGGCCAACTTCCTTATCCGGGTCTTGTGTCAAAGATATTCAGACATTTGAATATTCAGCCTCCACAAATTCTCTGTGTTCGACCCTGTGACAAAATGGTGGTAGGTTTGAAAATGGTGTCCAAAATGCATTTGAAAGATCTTGACAAGGCGTTTGAAAAATTTAAGGAGAAAACCCCTCTCAAATCTCAGCAAGTCTCTTCTGCAGTGAAAAGAAAATGGAAAGAGCCCATGGTTACTCCATCCAAAAAGAGAAAAGCTCTCATTATAGCATTAAAGAAGCTGAATCGTTCTGTTCCTGAATCAATAGAACGATAGGAGAATGAAGTAGAGGAGAGAGTAGAACAGGAGAAAGAAGCAGTGGAGAGAGAAGAACAGGAGAAAGAAGAAGATACAGAAGCAGAGGAAAAGGAAGAAAATGAGAAAGAAGCTGAAGAAAAAGAAACAGATGAAGAAAGGTTTGAAGAAGAAAAAGAAAGAGAAAATCAAGAGGAAGGAGAGCATGAGGAAAACTATTCTCCACTTGAAGCCATGGAGACAAGGGGAGATGGTGAAAACAGAGGAATGTCCTCATATCTTGTTACCAGTGAAGGAGTCAGTCGCTCTCCAGCAGATCCAGAAGACATTCATGCCTCTCAATTTCTTGAGGAGGGACATGGTGCTTCATCGCCAAATCTGCGTGATTATGTTGATATACCATCGTCTGCCTTTACTCCATCAGATCGTGCCGAAGCCAGTACGCAGATTGATAACTTAGCATATTTTCGCAGAATCATTGATGTTCTTTTGGAATTGCGGGGTCAGATATATGCTTTGGAAAGCGAAGTTCAGAACTTGAAGAATGCAGGACAAGCTTCTTCCGTTTCATTGTCTGATCAGATCCAAGCCCTTGCTCTTTAGATTCAAGCCAATGCTAAAAGTGAAGAGGTGGATCATCTAAAGGAAGAACTGAAAAAGCTAGAAGGCATCATCCAGTCCATGGGAGATTTCCAACTTGTTCGCATTCCCAAGCAAACTTGACTCCATTCTATTCCCATCTCAACTTCTTTTTATGATAATGACAAAAAGGGGGAGAGATGAGAGATTTGAAATCTTTAAACTTAAACTTGTTGGATTTTTTTGTTTTGTGACTTGTGTGTCTGTGTCTGGATGAGGATTGATTGAACGTGGATTTGGATTTGACTGCTGTTTATATTAAGTACTATTGATATCTTATGAATGGCTTTACTCTCATGAAATACTAACCTATTTTCTGTGGTTGCAGATTCTAGTGTTATCATTAAGCTATTAATCTTTATGAGATATCCATATTTGCTTGAGTAATGTTTTACACATCAAAGTTATTTAAATCTGCAGGAAAGTTTTGTCACCATAAAAAATGGGGAGATTGTTGGAGAAATCTTTCTGGAATATTTTGAAGCTGACAAAATGTTTCTATCAGTCTAGTCTAAAGCCTTGCAGACTCTTCTATTAAAGTCTGAAGACCTCCGGACTACCAGACTCAAGACTCAAAGTCTATTCTCATTGACAGTTTATAATCCGTTGAAGAAAGGCTATCCAGAACTACTTCATTAAGGAGTGGCCTTATCGACTAGAGAAGATCTCTTGGCTGGATAAGACATAACGGATTCCTTTATTCAAATCAAGAATGATTAAAGATCCGATGATTGACGAAGTATTCTTGGAAGGTTCTACTTATGGAAACCAAGATCCTGATTGTATGGACGAGCAGGATTGATGGGCTATCGACATGTTCATTTAATAGCTCGAATAATCTTTCTAATTGATTATGTTTAACGGGAGGATTGGAAGAATTCCTTTGGTAAGTGCCAACGGGTATGATGGCACAAAGGAGTATAAAAGGAAGACGTTCCAGTTGTTCGAGGTGTGCACGATAGAAGAATTCCAAAGTCTGAAGCTCTTTGATTCTTAGTCAATTCATTTACTGAGCGAAATCTTGTACACAAAAGAGAGTTTATACTTTGAGAGACATTGATGAAGTGTGATAAAATATCTACACTGTGGAATCAAGGGAAAGCAATGCTGTAATATATCTTTTGTTCATAGTGAAATCCAGCCAGTAGACTGTCAGTGCAGAAGAATGGACGTAGGCTTGGAATAAGCCGAACCACTATAAACCGTGTATTCAATTTTCTCTTCCTTACTCTCCACTTTACTTTGATCATAGTTCGTTTTGTTAACTAAAGGAGAACTTCCTTTCTATTGTTAGTCCAGTATTGCTTTCATATTTCAAAAAATTATTTTTACACCTATTCACCCCCCTCTAGGTGCTTATACTAGCTATATCACATATATCGCGGGCAAGTAAGAAACAAACATGTATAGCTCATTCAAAGATGGAACCTAAATTCATTGCTTTAGCACCAATTGTGAAAGTGGCTGAATTAATTAGAAATTTGTTGTCGAACATTAAATTATGGTTTAGTCTTATGCAAACGGTAATTAGAAATTCTATCCATTGTGATAGTTAGACTATTTTAGCAAAGAGGTTATAGTAGCACTTATAATGACAAGTCTAGATATATTGGTTTAAGATATGAGTATGCAAGACAATTGATTCTAGATAGTACCATAACAATTGTCTATGTGAGATTGAGCAAGAATCTAACTGATCCCTTTAAAAAGCCTCCACCAAGAGAGGTGGAAGAAATGACATAAAAACAAATTGGGCTGGAACCTTTTGACTAAAATCACCAGTAATGAGGAAAATGACACTAGAAGTGCCATAGTTTTCATATGTTGCTCAATTGAGTGCCAAAACTTTTCAAACGTCATTTGAGTGCTATCTTTGAAAAAAAAAAAAACGATCACTTTAGTGTCATCATCGATGAGTCGTCAGAAAATCCAACATGCCAATTTTTTTTTTTTTTTTATTTAGGCAGAGTTAACTCAACATTGTTTGATCGAATCAACATGGCCTAACCATTGACACCACAAGAACGCAACCTAGCTCATTGTCACCTCTCATCTTGCTATTTCCAAACTTGCCACCATTGTCCCTTGTTTTTTCATCTCTTTTACAGCTCGCCCACTGCAATGTAACTATCCAAAGCGAGGTCAGTTTGGATTTTTTTTTTTTTTTTACAACCCTACATGTAAAGCACTATTGCATTTTGGTTGGGGAGTCAATGAGTCAAGAGGACTCTTTTTATTAAATTCTGAGAGGGCTTGTGCATGTTACTATGCTAGTTACAGTGTTTGGGCAGTAGGACGTTTGCCCTCGTAATGGCTGACGCCTTCCATGGTTGAATTTAGCATTTTTTTTTTTTTTTATGGAGAGACAACAGTGGTGGAGATGGGAGCGAAGGAAGGAAAGAAACACTTGTCCCTAAAAGCGACTCAAATTAGGGATTTTGGCTTCAAGCTTCAAGCATGAATTGGGTTGGCGAATGAGGGGACTGGATTGTAGTGTAAAATTTACCCCGAAATAAATGAAAATGTTAGGATTTGGGACGAATTGAAGTTGGACTTGTTTTGGGTTTTCCAGAAACACATGAAAATGTGATTGTTTCAAATGGTGTGTGAAGTTTATAGAGCAAACCTCCAATAGAGGCATTAAAACTACAATTAACATGCTTGGTCCATCTAATAATAACCCATTATTTATTGGGTCCTTCTGTTTATCTTAGGAAATTTGAGTTTGGTTGGGTTGGATTTGGGAAATCTTCTTCTTTTAGTTAAAACTCAATACAAATGATTGGAATTTGGATAACATAGAATGCTCATTATTCCTACATTGTTGTATAATGCATTTTCATTTGATGGATCGAAACAAAGACATATGAGTTATTCCATGGAGTTGATGAAGTGGAATTCATGATCGTGAGGGCAACAAATAAGGTGAGGTACTTAACTCTCATCTTCATGTTCATAAAAAGTGAGCTAATTGATCAAAGACCTAGGATAACTTTTCAAAAATCATAGATAAGAACACAAAGAAACAATTAAAGTAAAGTGCATTTACTATAGGAATGAGTGTGGGTATTGTGTTGATTATGGAACATCTACTATGTGGAAGCAATTGAGAAAGTGCAAAAAAATGTGACTAGCATGGCAAGGGAAAATGTTGTTTGCACCATGTAACAAAGATGTGGCTGGCATGGTAAAAGAAAATACTTATGGTGGTAGACTCTTAACAACGATTAAGAACAATGTAGACACATGCTTGTTTGGGTGATCATTGTTGATAAACAACCTTTTTCCTTGTTTGAGCATGTTAATTTTTCATGATTTTGTCATTGAATTACAACCTTTCTTCCAATATTTTGTCACAATTTACAATGGATATAGATTGTATGTGTTGGAGAAACAACTTCAAATGATTTTGATAATTTCCAAACTATCTTTACTATATATTTACTATGGTATTCGTAGATGTTCGTGACAAGTAGTAAAGACTATGCGATAGCCATGGTGTGATCCAGATGGTAAAGGTTGCGGTATGTCTTGATACAATTTTTCCATAAATAGGAACAACAAACCTAAAGATCAGTTGTTGTCGATGTTTGTATCAATGTTGTATACATTAGGTCATTGAAATTGTGGAAGCAACGTTCATATGATAATGTTCATTGAATTAACAAACTAGTTGTTGTGGATATGGATATGCTCAGTAGCAGAACCTGGATGATAATAGAAAATGAAATGCTATGTTGTTTGATAGGTCTATCATAAGCTATAGTGAAGAGATGCAACATATCTATTTTTGGTAGTTTGCGGATGTTCTAGAAAAGGATTGTATGGGCAATTTTATCTTTGGACAGTAGCTGTCACGCCCCATCCTCCGAGCGTGTGCCCATCCCTTAGCGGTGGATTAATAGCAATGTCCCATGACGCATCACCGACCCATTCATTTTAATGTACATGTAAAAGCAGTTTAAAAAATCCCCAGACAACAACAAGATGAGATAGGAAAGTAGGGCCATAATTTTGAAAACCATCACACTTATATATACATATCACAACTAGTGATATACAAACCAACTAGAGCCTTCAACAGATTGCACCGGGGACTTTAGTACTTCAAGAACCGATTCTACCTTGTCTATGACCGAACCTTAAGGAGGATTTGTTGTGCCCTTCCTAAAAGAGACTTCCAAAATATACCAAGATATCTCAGACTCTGGGATGGGACCCTCTCTCTAGCTATCCTGAACTTGGCGGTACCATGATCAGTATCGGTGGGACACCTTGTGGGTGAGACTCACGTCGACCCAGACTATGGACCTCACTAGTTCATAGGTCTAGCCCCTAGGGCTCCTATGCAACAAAATATAAGATGTCTTCTCGGTAACCTTCTTAGGTAGTCCAAAAAACTCACGAGCTACCATCTATGGACTTGAAATGTTATCCCACAATGGGGCGAGATGACGTCTTAGCATGTTCTACCCCCTAAGACCTGACTAGGAAGAAAATATGCCCCAAGGGCTACCTAAGCACAAACATAAGTCGGAGAACTTACCTTGGCCTTAGTCCCTTCTTGCAAGTTAGTCTATCTCATAGATACACAAATCACATCAACCAATTACTTGAATTCACCAAATTAGATCGAACTATCGATCAATCGACTTAGTCGATTACATGTCATCATGACCTTCTCTCGATCGACCAAATCAATACTATATAATAAGTCCAACCATGTAATAATAGATAGTATAGCTTGCGCTTAAGTTGATAAATAATATATTGCTCCCTTACTAAGCTGCCATATTAGAACCCGTAGGTTGATATAGTATACTAATAATGTTCACTCTAAGCTGATAGTAACATAGCTCGCGCTAAGCTGATAAGGTATATTGTTCGTAATATAAGCTGACATATCAAAACTCGTAGGTTGATATAGTATACCGACATATTGCTCTTAATCTACGCTGACATATCGCCCGTAAGCTGATATAGTATACCACCCCAACCATATAACCAGTTTATCATTTTTATTATGCTTGATAAAAATAGCCATGTATGGGTACATGGTTAACCTTAGCCAAAATACAAGATTTTCACTTTCAAACATCCCACCATTTCCAGCAGTCTCAAAATAGATTTTTGGCACTATAGACCGACACCCGGTAATTCTCCAATCAATTACCAAAATTATCAATTTTTGGGATAATTACCCACAACCACCAATTGCACTCAATTTGCACAAAATAACGACCAAATAAATAAACAGATCATACTACTGCAATCAGCATGAAATTCTAATTATCGAATATCCCGGTCTAATTTTCAGAAAATAAATAATTAAATAATTACGAAAAATAATAAATAAATGCCAATAAATAGAACTTATGCCCGTAAAACCTAATTGGAAGCTGAGACGGGCCCGATTTTTTTTTGAACCACTTTAGTTAAATACTAGAGTTTTTTAGGCTCTAACTACACTACTCTAATCACCTAACATGTAATAACAATTAATTAAATTGATAATCTAATCTAACTATCTACATAATCCATATTTAGTCTAAACTAAACAACCATTAAACATCATTAATTTACTAAGTAATGATTAGTGAGTTAAACTCACTTGTTAAGCGATCCGCTCGGATCAAATCGATGGGGACGCTATGAGGGACGAGAAACTCCAAAGAAGGCTTGCCAACTGGGGTCGAGAACGCCTTGAAAGCGGGCTGAACAGTGTTGCGAATACCCACAAGCTTCGGTTTTATGTTGGTGATGGTTGAGGCCGAGAGAGGTGACTTGATTTGCTAGCTTGTGGCCGAAATGAGCAAGGACGGAATCGGTGGAGTTGTCGTGGCTTGGATGGGCGGGCGGGCGGGCTTCAAGGTGGCTCCGGCGATGGCGAGACGAGGTCGAACAGCTCTGGGGATCACCTAGGCTCGTGGCTGAAATAGGACGACGGCCAGGATAGGCGGAGATGCGAGCGGAGCTGGTGTGAGGTGCAACGGGCGCAATGGGTGAGCGGCGGTCCGACGGGGATGCACTGCTCCGGCGGCTTCAACTGGTGTCCTCTGTGTTTGCTGAGCTCAAAGAAACATGAAGAAAGGGGGAGAATGAGAGCTCGATGGTGGGAAAGAAGGAGGGGGCAAGGAGATCACTTGGTCTCTTCTTATCTCACTTGGTCTCTTTGACTTGGCCCCACACACCAGTTGGCTTCCCTCAGCAAATTGCAGCCACAAAAACCCCTTCTAGACGCCTTGAGTTGGTCCAAAATGTTTGGTCCATGGGGGCATACGAATTTCACATTATTTTCCCTCAATTTGGACTTTAATCCTTCTTGGATCAACTCAAATCAGCTCCCATAAATTCCCCTATCGAGTCAATGATCAAATTGGTATTTTTCTCACTAATTGAACCTACTGGCATCCCAAATTCACGATCAAAAACGGTCCTCTGCATTTCCCAGTTGAAAACAACTCTAACTCAACTGTTTCACCAAAAATCCCGGTTTGTAGAAAAATCTTCGGAGACTAAGTCAACATTCCTAAAATGATTTGTGACATTATAGAACTTTCAATTTCTGAAATCGGATTCAAATTTGCGATTAATTTCAATTTGGCGCGGTTTTAGCGTGATCTAGGCTTCCAGGTAGCTTTTAGAAATTTTTAGTGCAAATGACCTGTGGTTGATTTGCTTCGAGCCACAATGAACCTATTCGACACATTGACAACTCTCGGTTATCGTGAAAATCTCGAGAATTCAAATACGGACACAGGGTACCAAAACGTTAGAAAAATCAATATAATGCCGATCGACGAAAATTTTATAATTTAGTGTAATCACCCACATTTAACCACACATCTCAGTCAAACTGGCCTATCTCTGATTTTTAATCGATCTTACTATACCAGAATTATCTTTGTAAATAAGTACGGTCGAGTAGTTGATTCCTGGTCGAATCCTCAAGTCTATTACATTAAAATTTCTTAATGACTTCCCCATATAATCTAATTATCTCTGAAGTGATTAGCTCTGAATAACACTATAGACATGTCAATGAAAAATCCGATTAATTTAATTGTAAGTAGAGGTAAAAAAATCAAGATGTCACAGTAGCATCAATGGTAACTCTAATGACTCTTTACTTCTCTAATTCACCTCCAACGGATATATTGAAGATGAGTATAAAAGAGATCTCAGAAGCAAAATGTTAGAAACATGCAAATACAAAGACTAAAAATTTGCTATAAGTTGTGTTCTAAGCAAAACGCTCTCTTTCAACCATTTCTCTAAGTGTTGTATTCTTGTTGTCTGAGTAATTGTGCTAAAAGATTAAATGTACAAGAGTAATGTCGTGACTTAATCTCAAGTGAACCACCTAGAGTTTTGGCTAATGGATTACTAAGCCTAAATTTAGCTCACGCTCTGCTAAGCCCATACTAATTAGTGATTTAGGCTCAAGTTCTTAATAAGCAAATGATTTTTTAACTAGATTTTTTAACTAGAAGCCGTCACTTATCGATTTATGGTAAGTCAATTAGACACCTAAGTAAAATAACAAGATCATTATTTTACTTCTATGAATAAGAAATTTTGAGTAGGAGGACTTGATTACACTAATTTCTCTAATGTTTTTTCGGTATCGTTCTTTTCATCAAAAATATTTATCGAGCGGCTTGAGCTCATTTTATTACTTCCTAACATGTGAGATGACCATGCAGGTGCGCAATTTATCAATTTAACACCCAAAAAAATAATAAATAAATTGCAAAACTTACCCCATAACAACGAAAGTATCTACAATGTTAACTTAGAATTCATATCAATAGCCTAAATATGATTTTTAATTAGCATACAATCACTCAATCTATTAGGATTTTCTCTTATTTAATGAAACTTAATCTATGTGTAATGTGATGTCATGATGTACAAAAATGTATCTATACTAACATGACATGGAACGTGCAACCTAATATGCAAACTATATGTCATGCGATGTTACTTACATGACCTAATCTAATGACGGACAGATATTAATGCAACTATTCTAATATGTCACATGTTTAAATGATCCTAAGTATGCAATGACTAAATGAAGTGCAAGGGATGACCTAATTCTACATGACATGCATGATATTTGTTATGTTTTCTTTCTTTTTAATTAAGAATTCGAAATTAAAATCACCCAATAATTAAACATGCAATTTTAATTAAGGAAAAAAGAAATCTAATATCAAAAAGCAATGTTTTTGGTATTTTTTTTTTAAAATTCGGAATAAATAAATAACCTAATCCAAACACGAAATCTAGCCCAAAACAAGCAATATTCTAGCTAGAATCAAATCTAATTCGAAGATTTTTTTTTTTTGGTTTTCTTTTTTAAAATAAGCAATCAAATAATGGATAAATATTTAATTAAATAATGCAGATAAATATTTAATTAAATAATGCAATCCACAATCTTATGTTATTTATATCAATAAGGACATGGAATATACCAATGATCATATCTAAGTGATTATGAATATTGATGAAAGGCTTATCTTTTCAAATTTGGAAATTAGTAAATCAACGATTGTATCCAAATGATTATGGATAGGATAGAAGATTTTCCGTACCCAGAGCATTGTATCTTGTAGTTAGAGATTGAATGGTGGTCAAGTATGTTAAGTTAGAAAGTTTTCTAACTTAACAATGTATTTTAGGATTTTATGGATATTACATTATTTAAGTAAATATCTAATAGAAAATTTGAATATCCAACGGAATATGTCTAATATATCAAAATATACGAATCATCCAAATAAGGCAGTAAAATATTTAGAATATACTAAAGATAAGCATCTAACCTAATTTGAGGGTACTCTTTCCAAATTTGGATAAAGTGCAACCGGCTCCATAGTGGGATGGCGAGTGGTGAGAGGCAGATAGTGGTGGCAGACAGTGGGCGACTAGCGGCTGGTCGTCAACGACAGCAGTGATGCTCGTCGCGGCCTGGGGCACGACTCAATTGGGAGTGCTGCAACTAATGAGCGCTCGAGAAGACTAGCTAATTGCCATGTCAGGATTTTGCCACCTGGTTTATTCTTGCTTGTAGATGATTCCAAGTGCGCTCCTTCAGGACTTCTTCACCACCTCATTCACGGATCACACCTGCTCATAAAAAGAGAATTCTTTTTTTCTTTTTCATTTTTTCGTTTTACTAATAACCTCCCAACGGACACAACACCCAAAGATCTCTGGTACAGCTACGTGTAATTGGGATTGTTCGGTGAAACTCGACTTGGCTGCAGTTTTATTATCGGATCAGCAGCTTCATTGCCTCCTCAGCTCAGTTTGATACGGACTAGAGGCAGCAGCTGGGAGGATTGGAACGGCTCGTCATCGCTGGTGCCGTCACGGGCAGGAGCAATAAGCAGCAACAAGGGCAATGGATCGTCGTCGTCACGAGGCAGTAGGTCTGCTGTCGTCGAGCTCGGCAAGGCAGCGAACGACAGCAACGATGATACGGCAGAGGGCGCTTGGCCAAGGCGTGAGCTTTCTCTCACTCTCTTCTCTCTCTCTCGTATTTTCAATTCGTCTTTATTGCCTCCAAGAAAAGAGAGTCCCGTCTATCCTTTTATAAGTGAAGAAGTCAGAAGATTTCTCAATTTTTACTTTCCTTTTGTGCAAGCAAAAGAAATGGTTCTCTAAGCGTTGGATGAATTGTTCTGGAAAAGAAATTCCATTTTTGAGTGATGCCAAAACCTTCTCTTGCCCTTCTTTCACTTGTTTTCTCCACACGCTCGTACTTATCGACTCAATTAAATCTTTTTTCTTTTCTTTCTTTATTTTTATGTTTTCCCATACTAGATCATGGACCGAATATGATGCCATGATTACATAAGAAGATAATATATGCTCAAGATTTTAATTTTTTTCTTCCATCGGCAAAAATATTGATCCAGCACTTGGATTTTGCTTAAGCCCATTGTGTGAGTGGGCTCCTTGATGGCCGAGTCTTCATTCGCCCATTAAACACATATTCGGCCCACATTTGCCGCATTTTTCCTTTTCATGGCTTAGAACTCTTGATTTCAGATTATTTTTTTTCAATTCAGATCACCGAATTTGGCTATGGACTCTATAGGCTTGACTGAATTTCATGCTTCCATGGGCTAAGTCCAACTCTCTAAATTAAAACTCAAAATCATCAATTCAAACCCATTGACCAGATCGACATGAATGTAATTAATATAAACAATATAATAAATACTCATAAAATTATATACTATGCAATTTAATTCCAACATTGTTGTTTATGGGTTAAAAATTAATTTCTAATTTTCTATACGATAAATGAATGATCGAGCTGCTAAAATTTAGTTGCCAATAGCTACTTATCTTTGAAGGCGAGCTCGCATAGGTTACATTCAAAAACCAATTAAGACCTAAATTTTTTATTATGCACATGCAATGAATATTTTTCTATTGGAAAACAATTCCATTTTGGAATGCAATTTATATGATGCATGGAAATACTAATGCAAAAAATAAAGGAACATACCTAAAATGACTTACCTTTAAGGATGGTAGAGCAATTCAAGATAGTTAGTGTTACATGTTTAAGACCCATACCTTTCTATGGTTGCCCAGAATAGTAATAGGATTTTGTAATGGAAAACTCATTTCCTAGGACCCGTACCATTCTACCTTACCTAGTATGTCAGTGTTTGGTTATCTAGGACTCGAACATTTCTTTTGTCGCCTTAATAGAAAAATTATTTTTCAGGACTTCGTACCTTTCTACGGTCGTTTGAACGGGAAATTGCTTTTTTCAAGACCTATACCTTTCTATGGTCCAAAATGAAATGTTTAATGAAAATATTTTGTGACATTCAAATTCAAACTGAGATGTCAAGATTTCGAGAACTTAACCAAAGGACACTCAATGTTATGTGGGATGAATATTGGATTACCTAACATAACTCGAAATACTTAGATCCAGACTAAGATATAAACACTCATATCCATAATGAAATGTTCAATGAAAAGATTTAGTGACATTCAAATTCAAATTCAAATTGAGATGTCAAGAATTGGAGAATGCAACCAATAAACACTCAATGTTAGGTGAAATGAATATTGGATTAGGATGGTTCAAAATACCTAGATTTAGACTAAAGTATAATGAAAAAGATCGAAAAACATTCATATCTATGATGAAATGTTTAATGAAAAGATTTTATTACATTCAAATCCAGACAAAGATATCAACAACCGATTGAAAGATGAGATTCACAAACTCTCAATTTTTTAAAATTTTAGAGGAGATGCTCAAATTTCACCTTGAGCACTTGAGTTTAATTTAGGTGATGAGTTACCCAAGTTTTGTTTCAAGCACTTGGAGAGAGTTAATGCTTACCCGGGGTTTCTTACCTGAAGGCATTATTGGGCTCCTTGAAGGTTGTTTGATAGTAGTGCTTTGGGAATTTAGGAGTTCGGACACGTCTTAATGCTTTAGAGAGCAAATCAAGCATTACTACCTCTTGATTTTCGTGAGAAGTTCACCTATAAAAAATGGTCAATAATAATAGATATATGCATTCATCACACATTTCAACTCATTTGTGTTTCATGCATCATGACTTTAACGTGCTTTTATTATCGGACTTACATGGGGAGAGTCATAACCAAGACAATCTGTTCTTGCGATGAAGATACCTTGAAAATGCCAAATGAGGAACTTTCGATCCGAAAGGGCTTTCACTCACTTTCATTGAAAAATTTGTTTTGCCCCAACAATCGATGCGAGCATATGAGAATTACTCAAACTCACTATCATCATACCAAACAAAGGTCCAACTATTCTCGCGAGTAGTACAATATCACCAATCTAAGAAGTCTTTAACAGGGATTGTAACACAAACTTAGTAGTGATTCAACAGATGGGACTCTTTGAGTCAAGGTTATTAGAAAAAAATTATATTTCACATCACCTTTAGGTTTACAAGTCAAGAAACTTGCGAAATGAGATAGAAATTGTCCTTCTCACACTTCTTCGAGTGATGCTTTTAAACATATGAGCTCTTATGTTAATTCAAATGCCATAATCTGAAGAGATTTTGCAAGGGAAGTAACATAATCTAGGTTCAGGTAGAGAAACGAAAGGATTGTTAGACCCAAAATGTGTTGAGAGGGTGAGAATTGGTCATCATCTTGATATTGCCACCAATCTTCTTCTTCAATGTTAGGGATTTTCACCATATCGAAGCTCCATTGACTATAACACCTTAGCATTTGAGTTCTTTAACTACAGCTCCACTAGGGATATAAATTTCTACAATCGATAATCATCTGTTTGATTTTTTCGATGGGCATTGGTCTTGTTTTTACCACGCACTACTTTTTCGAGCCCTTATTTTTAATTCCTCTTCTCTTTTGCTCTTATGTCTATATGCGCCGACTTTACTTTTATCAAGCACACTACTTTTTTATGCCCCTTAGTCCTATTTTGATTCCAACTTTTGACACTTGATGCATGCATCAAGTGACTACTCTTTGGATTTTCCATAATAAATGACTTGACAAATGAACTTTCAAAGGTCTTCATCTTCTGTAGGTGCTCAAGGTCATGCTTATTGAATAATTGCATTTTCCTTTTCCCTAGTGTAGGGATAATTACCAACTGAGTTTATATGAAATGAAACCGTAGACTCAAGTGGGCTACACAAAGGATACAAGTGTATATGATAGAGAAAGAACCGCTCTTTATCATCCTAAGGCACTTAAATTAATGCATAAATTCAATGTAATATCAATACTTGATGATTGATGCAAGGAAGATTAAGAAAATTCATATATATTTCCTCACATCATGATGTTGTCCTACCTCCACTTTGCCTCAATGTAGGGTGGTCATTGATAGGGTAATTCGAAAAATATTCTTCACAAATGTGTGGGGCTCAAAGTGGTTAAGTAATGGATCACGTGTAGTAGTTGGGATAGAGAAAGAAATTGCCTTGACTTACCTTTTGTGAGATAATTCTTTACCCTGTGGGTATGGAATTTTTCCACTCAACTCATTGAGAATTAATGTATGAAACAATGTATAGTACACGGCTTGCTTTTCATCATTCCAACATATCCCATTTTTGATACATTCAATTTATCTCTCATACAATTCATCAAGGAAACCATTGCCTCAGACAAAATGGTCATGCAAGATTTGCAATAAATGTGTACAATTCAATTTGCAGCTCATTGAGATGATTTATTCATAATAAAAATGATTGCAATTCAAGACATAACACAATAGATTCTATCCTGGGTGATACTTTTTGACAATATTTCTGCTAGAATCAATGCACCTCTAGGGAATACCTTCTTCCGTGCCACCCAAATCAATAGTGGCGGTTTGTTTGGAGTAAAAATCTTGGCCTTTTCAAACTGCTCCTAGCTATGCTGCACCTCAATGGAATCTTTGATCGAGTTTTTAGGATCATCTTATCAACGGCTACTGCATTGGATTGAATCATTCCCATACCCTCACATTGGATTGAATCAATTGGATATCATCACTAGGCTGGTTTAGTGTTGCTCATCATGCCCTCAAAATAAAATGTGTAATTTTATTGAAATTCATCATTCAATTATTTTTATTGAATGGAAAATGTGATATCCACACTCACCCTAAAAAGAAAGCAAAAAAGAAGAAATCAAAAACAATTCTTAAAAAGCAATAAAAATTTATACATAAGGGAATGTGCAAGAATCCTTCATCAATGGCACTTATAAGGAGGTCATTGAATAGACTTGTGATTCCTTACAATGCATCGTCAAGGTTCTCCGCCTTTGAAGGTGCTGGATCATCCATGCCACCCCATCCAATTAGGATAATATCCCAATAATTAATGTAAAAACTAGAGGCAGCTGAATACTTTACATAGTAATCATATTTTCCACTTGGTTGTCCCAAGGTGTCTATCACTTTTCCCCCCATCCTGCATCATTCTAGGAAGGCCAAGGAACGTCTCACGAAAGGTAGGAGGTAGTGAGTCTTGCCTCATTTGCCCTTGCTTAGGTGGTAATTCTTGCCTTATTTGTCTCTGTCTTCTAGGACTTTCTCAATCTCTTCCATGGTACCCTAATCCAACAAAACGGGAACTCTTAGGGCTTTAATAGGGTTTTGAATGCCTTGACTCCTTCTTCCAAGACCATAGTTAGGAACAAAGCCATTTTCAACCATCACCCTTTTCACCATAACAACATTTGAAATTTTTGGAATGGGTGGAGATGAACATTGAGAAACATATATTATGGACACCAACTCAAATGAGTGCTAACTTGATTTGAGTTTGAAATCTGGCTTGACATAAGGAATAATAGTCTCATGATAAATTCGACAGTCTTCTTTACCATAGACAGTGACTAGCTTCCTTTTAACCACAAACTTCACACTTTGATGGACACTTGATGGTATAGTTTCAGCAGTATGTATCTAGGGATGACTTAGCAGAAAACCAAATGTGTTGGGGATGTCTGTCTCTTGAAAGGGGATATTGAAAACTACCGACCCTATTTACATATCAAGGTGGATCTCCCCAATCAACTCCTTCTTTTTCTCATTAAAGGCTTGCACAAAGGTCTTCGCGGGATTATTTCATGAAGAATTGGGAATCTAAATACTGCATGGGTTATTAGATATAATTGGGACTTGAAAAATATTTAGAGTGTTTGAGTGACTTAAATGTGATTGTAATTTTTGTTATATTGCTTAATTTATAGTGGAATTTATTGATGCTCTTCCCGTGGACACTACAATCGAACCATGTAAATCTAGTGTTTGGATTATTTTCTTGTTCTATTTATTTATTGTTCGATCGCTTGTTTTTCACAACAAAAACACTCCTAACAAAATTTAGAGCTTGTCTACATCAATAGAAAATACATCAGGGATTAAAACCTTAAACGAGGCTTTTGGTTGGCATCTAGTGGTCGTAGGACGGGACAAAAATTTATAATTTGATAAAGCTTTATAAGGCAAATTTTAACGAGCATCGAGTAGTCAAGGTTGGCCTGTCGTCTTGTAAGTTGTGAGTCATCGCATAAGTTGATCTATGACGATCGACGACATTACAATTTTGAACAATCGATGTGGATGGACTTTTAGGTGATCATAAATGCAAGATCATCGTCATGAACTTTGAGTGTTGACCGGCAGCTTGACTGGCAGCCCGACAATTAATATGTACATCATAAACGAAACAAGGCCATGTCGAATGACCTTACTTTTCTGTGTTCGCCCATTTATAGAAATGGCGTGACTTATTGACGCCAAAGATGACACGAACCTTAGCAGTCCCAGTCTTTTTCCTTCGTCCTAGTAAGCTTGATCTCCTAAATCCTACTTTCATTTGAATTCGCCTTCTTAAAAGCACTGATCCAACTAACATTCTCTCATCTAGTTAAACCCATGCATCACCCAAATAGAGTTTCAAGCAAAGCGAGACGGGAATCACTAACGTGGATATCAGCGATCCTACATAGCACGGTCAACATTGACATAAAATCATTTTTAATAGTACTTTTTTAGAATTTTTCTTTTTCTTTTGTCTTTCCTTTTTCTCTATCTTCTATTTTTCTCCTTAACTTTTTAATTTCCTTTTATCTTCCTTTCCTTTCTTTCTTCTTTTTCCGTTTTTCTCTCCCCTAGCCATCATCGAGCCTCAAGGTCGTCGGCCTTGAGTGAGGATCACCCTTGTCTAGGCTGATGAGAGCAGCTTTTCACTTACATGGATGATACGAGAAGCTTATTTTATAAGCATATTTATAAGCATGCATTACCACCTCTTTGTTGACCGACTTAGACATTCATTTGCTATTCAAGATTTTCTCAGCCAATATTGACTGACATTGGATGTTCGCGGTGTTGTCAAGCAGCACTTCTCGACAAAATTCAGCCACCGCCGAAGACTTTTTACAGCCTTGCATTTCTTGCTTCCCATGGGGCTATAGAATTTTACACAAAAATAGGTAAACAATTCAACATTTTCTGAACTCTACCAGCAAATCGAGAGCTTGTCCACACCAATAGAAAATACATCAGGGATCAAAACCTTGAATGAGGTTTTTGCTGACATCAATCAGCCGTGGGACGGGAGGATTATAACTTAATCTTACAAAATTTTACGAGACATTTTAGTGAGCATCTAGTTATCAAGATTGGTCTGTTGTCTCAAGTTATGTTACTGCATAAATTGATAACAATGATTGATGACATTACAATTCTAAAACGATTATTCTGTAGCTATAATTATTTCAATCTACTTGAAAACCACAACCATACTGAGTTTCTTGCGTACACATTTCGCACTCCTTCACTTATTTAGGGTATAAAACTAGCACTCAATTTCATGCCATGGACACCAACATGCGTCCTATACAGCAAATTCTGGAATAAGTCAAATTTTCAGTTCCTCGAGCGAATTCTTTCCTTTCTGGAAGCACTCGTAGTTGAAAGCAGCAAAGTTCCTGACACTTCTATACAACCTTGGGCTACTGTGGTGGACTAATTGATCGAGCGGTCCGATCTCTTTCTCTGCTTCTGGCTCATCAAGCATAGCGACCGACATTCTCAACTTGTTCCCGTTTGTCAATACCCTGTGCAAGGGGCTCTTGAACATTCCATTTGTCATTACCTGCAAATATGTCGCCAATCATATCCATTGACATACTAAAGACTGATATGTAAGAGAGCTTGCGCAACATGTGTATATGCTAGGTCAAACTAATTAATACTTATGAGCTGATCGTTTAACATATTCTATGCCTATATTTAATCAAATGAATAAATAGAGCGACAATCACTTCCACAGAAAGTAAAGCATATAGTTGCTCAAATGATGTCCATTGTTACATACGCCTAGGTTTGCGTTTTTAGACCCTACTGATGTAACTTTCCGGATGTTTTTGTTACATGGATGCAGAATGCATACCTGCATCAGACCGCCCAGATTGATGACGAGAGCGTGAGGAATAACGGGAACTGTGTGCCACTCGCCATCTGTCAGGACTTGGAGGCCTTCCACTTCTTTGTCCTGCAAAAGAATTGTGATTGTGGATCTGTCTAAATGAGGTTTGACGCCCAGAACTTCAGCCCTGGAGCACGGCGGGTAGAAGTTGATCCTTGTTTCCAATACTGGCTGGTCTCCAAACTGGTTCAAGAAGCTGTTCTCTTCTAACTCAAGTGACCTGGCCATCGCCTTAGAAAGATCATTCATCACTGATCTTATCTTGAGAGCATACTCATGCAAGGTTTTACTGTCAATAAGAAATAGAAGAAAGAATGAACACATTCAAATCACTGTATAGAACATCATAATGGAAATAAGCAGTTGTGCCAAATCATGCTAGTGCTGTTAGGCTTGCAGATTTCACATCTTACATCTCCAGACTTTTGGGTAGGTTATTCTTTGTGTATCTCTAATTTAATGGAACCACATGATCACTTCTTTCGAAACAATATTTTTGGATGGTGCTGTTCTTGTGAAATCATGTTGAATTAGTGAGGAATTCCATAGAGAAACAGCAGCTTTGCATTTTACGTGAGTATATACGACTGCAACTTGGGTACATGAAGCAGAAATTTGGCAATTGCATGTAAACATACCCAAAATCGGCAGGATTTTCAGGCCAAAGATTCATTTTCCTTTGATCTTCGGGAAATACTCTAAGTAACAAGCGGTAGCAACAGGTTTCGACTTGGTTATCAGATACAACCAAGTCATCTCCATAACCATAAGCCTCATTTGGAGATCGTGAATATTTCTGTTTCTCTTCAACTGGCAATGCAAAGAACTGTTGAGCAACTTCACGCATTTTGTCAAGACATTCAACTGATATTCCGTGTCCAGTGGCCTGAAATTTAGGAAACTATGTTCAACTTGAAGGCTCTAGCATATTTTTATGGGGAAAAAACAGCTGCCAAAACCTAATATTGATGAAAACATATCTCGACAATTTGTTTGCATAAGAAAATGAGAACCATGGAAACTCAATAATGGGCGAAAGAGGGTGTGGGAAATCTAACTCAAGACTTCCTGAGCATGCGACGACTCTGCAACTATTTGTTTTAAATGTTAAGCAGTCAGACTACAATTTATAAGTCATTGTATAGCAATATGAAGCAAACCAACAGGAATCAGCCACCCAAAGTAGAGAAGCATTTTTTCCCTCTGCACTAAAATATAGAGAAGCCGAAAAAGGAGCAACCATCACTGAAAAGAACCAGGTTTCAGTAAAAAAAAAAAACATAAAAAACAAAAAACAAAAAAGCTGAAAAATGGAAAATCGGCCGAAACATATTGCAGAGGTAGAAACCTGGAAGCATCCACAAGAGCTGAGAATTGATCTGAGTTTCTGAAGTTCATCTTCTGAGGACAGAAGGCTGATATCAATCACTGGGAATGTCACGGGAACATCACTGTCTGTTTCATAAACCATCGTAAATTCTACTCTGAGGGGGAGAGGGACACAGAGAGATAGAGAGAAAGAGAGACCTTGGCCTTGCTTCTTGGTGTTTTGATTTCGATGAGAAAGAGTTGGGGAGAAGGAGCTTATTTATAATCGTCTTGAATGATGCTCAAAAACTTCAGACCGGCAAAAAGATACCGTCTCTCACTCTCAATGTTCCATATGTGGAGGAACACAAGGGACCCAGTTGCTCCCTAACCTTGAATTCATTATCTTGGAAACATCAGCGCACGTGAAGAGAGAACTTTTTGTGGATAGACATCAACACGTCGCCTCTCTTTTCATGCTTCTTAAGGTTCAGAACACTCCCAGCAAATTGAGAGCTTGTCTACATCAATAGGAACATCAGATTTAAAACCTTGACTGAGGTTTCTGCCAACATCTAGCGGTCGTGGGATGGGACGAAAATATATTATTAGATAAAGCTATATAATGAACTTTTACAAGGCAAGTTTTAGCAAGCATCTAGTTGTCAAGGCCGGCCTGTTTAGTTCATGATGACGACTGATGACATTACAATTCTGAAACAATTATTCTGCGGCTATTTTTCATTTAATCTTCTTGGAGACCACAACCATACTGAGCCAATGTGTTCATTGATTGTTTCTCAACAATCAATGTAACAATCAATGTGAACGGACTTTCAAGCAAGCATAAATGCAAAATCATCGTCGTGTAAGCGGATAAGATTAATTGAAGTGAAGTTCTTACGTTGACCCGTAGAAGAGTGTGTTCCGACAAGGAACCTTGCTTTTCTGTGTTCGCACATTTACGGACATGGCGTAAATAATTGACGCCAGAGATGACTCGAAACCTAGCAGTCCCAGTCTTTTTCTCTCATCCTAGTAAGCTTGAACCCCTGACTAGAAATTCCACTTTGATTTGAACTCTCTCTTTTAAAACCATACCTTCAATTATTCGTCCCTTCCTCTCACCGATCCACCTAACATTCTCTCTCCTAATTAAACACATGCATCCCCCAGAACCCTCATCATCCTTCTCAGCAGTATAGATTCGCCGTCTCCCCCCATTTTCTTCACTCCACACACGCAAGATCTGCACACAAACACATCCCATACGCATGTTTGAAACTCCTAAAAAAAAAAAAAGGGGAAGAGGATTAAGAAAGAAAGTAAAGATAAATGGGGTCTGCCACTAAATGAGCGATGTGTCGTGTGTAGAAGAGCATTCCTCTTAATTCTTATCCGCGTAATGACTTTGATTATAAAACTAAAACACTTGGTTTTGCTCTCTTTCATTTGACATTAACCATGTTTTCGGTGTCGAATTTTTGATATATTTATAGATATAAATTTTGTCCCTCAGCTTTTTAAATTTTGCATTATCCTCCAATTTTGTGAAAAGGGTAATCTTTTGGTCCTTTCTTTCGACTCACTTGTCAGCCATTTTGACAGCTATAGAAAAAAGGAGATTATCACGAGGCCTATATGAACTAAAGCCTTTTGTCTCGGCAATTGTTCAATCGTAAGATGAGAGAACTGCCAAATTTAGTGGAATTATTCAATTAATATGAGAGGCATGGGAAAAATAGTTAAATATAAAATAAAAGTTGGAAAGTTTTGCATAAAATCTCAAATCATATTCAAGCATAAAATTGGTATGATATATGGCCTTCTGCCCCAAATGATGCTTCTAATTTCTGAGCTTTTTTCTTCAAGAGTTTGATAAGAGGCATGCAATGAAGGTTTTACAAACTTTGATGATCCATGTAAATTGAAACAATTTTCTTTGTTATTTAAACAAGCCCACAAACTCAATTGTCTAGTATGTAAGTCCCATTATATACTTTCTTAATTCATTATTCTTGCTCAAAAATGTTGAGAATTTTTCTACAAAAGCTGACGCTGAAAGTGCTCATCCTCCGTGTATTTATCTGTTCTTGTAGCTATTAATTAATAAAAATAAACGGATAAATAAGCATAAGAACAACAAAACATCCTCCGGAGAATTCAGTTGACTTGCAGCAGATCTTCTCTACATTACAACTATAAAGTTTAAGAAAAAATTACGAATATAGGGACTTAAAAAAAATTACACCTATTGAAATGATTTTCTTTTATAAAAAATAATTACAGCATGAAAAAAGAATTACAGCTTCTATTTGAAATGAGTTGTACTTAAACATAAGAAAACAACTCTTTTGACTTCATTTATTTTACGAGAAGAAATGAAAGTATTCCATTTGAAGCAATATTCCCCTTCTTTTTTATATCATGAATACTTAATGTGGGAAGATGCTTTGTTCTTCTTCTAGCTGTGACCTTTTGCAGTTTGATTGACAAAAACGAGGAAGGGGATGAACTCGATCTTACTGCATTTGTTGCAGATGAGCTACTCTATTTACGTTTTTCTTAGGTAATCGTTTACTTCCCAAATGTAATAAAACGATAATGTATTATCTTCCTAGTTAGTCGAGTATTATTGTCTTGATCAAACCCAAAAAAGAAATATATTATTGTATTAAAGGCAAAAATGAAAAAGTAGAGTCTCGCGGCATCCAACAGCCCCATGAGTAGGCAGTAGAGTCCGTGAAGAATGTGAATAGAGTTGAACAATCAATCATCTCACCAAGTTTATTTGAAATTGAATCTAGTAATTTTCTAATGCGAGAGGATCTTTCAAGTAGTGTGCAAAGGCATTTTTTTGCTTAAGGTTATGTTGTCTTTATTAGAAGGTTAAAGAGAGACAAACATGTTCTTCTTGGTTGCTATATGAAGATAATTATCGTAATCAACATAATTGTCATTATTCCATGTAACGAAGGCAAAGATAATTTTTCATGTAATAATGTTTTAGGAAGCATTTTTCTTTTGAATTTGCATTATAACTATAGATGTTTAGACTTTTTAATGTATTAACTTTGTCTTTTAAAAAAAAATTATGTAAAACATCTTTTAAAAATATTTCAGTGATGCCATAAAAATAAATAAAACTATCGAATTCCATGAATAAAATAAAAGTCGAGTAGTCAAGATATACAGACCATATTGTAATGACAAACATTAAAGTTATTATAGAACCAAATGCATTCATTAAAACAAGTAGATGAATCTTTTCGCTCTTATTTGTACTTAGCTTAAATTTAGAATGATAGTTTTCTAGTGCAAAATAAAGAAAAAAAAAAGTAAACGAGTAGCTCATTAAAACAATAACTAGATGGTTATCTGCTAAATACACTAATTCTTAAAAAAAGAGGGACATTAATTTCATCCATAAGGGAGAAAACAGAAAATGAAGAAACCAAAAAAGAAAGAAAAAGAGCTAAGAAATAATCTCTTATCGAGTAGTCCCACATTTAACTTCTTATTTTTTCTTGATCGAAAGGATAATTTCATTACTAACTCATAGCCGTTCCACAACTTAATCTAGAGTCAACACATAATAAATTCCATGGTGGGCTAGGGGGGGTCACGTAGTCAATATTTCGTTAGTGATTCGTCTTGGTGGGTTTTGGCTATCCAGTCCGTAGGTTGGTTGGCCTCTCTTGGCACATAGGTGACTTGGGCCCTTGGAAGTTGGCCCAACATAGCCCTGCATTCTTCAATGATCCGTTGCTGTCTCCATGGACTTGCCGCTTGGCCCATCACCAGTTCCACCAGAAATAAGCAGTCAGTTTGTACTTCAGTTACCCACTTTGAGATGTGTAATTCCTTCGTTCCACAAGTCGTAACAACACAGTGCTGAGAGCTTGGGTTTCTGACTGGAAGGTTGGATCGGCGTTGATCTCTTCTGTAAATTCGTCTACGATGATGCCCTTTGAGTTCTAACATACGCCCGCCATCACGTCGGATCTCCGTTTGTTCAGCCAGGAACCATCTACGTTGTATGTTAGCTTGCCGCGCTGTGGAAGACTCCATCTCGCAGGTACAAATCCGGTTCTTCGTCCCCGATATGATGTTTTCGGGTTCCATCTGTCAAATAGCCTCCTCTTAACCTTCGTGTATAGATTGAGCGAACATTACTTGATGAACTAATTTACAATATATACATAGGGTTTAGGACTAAAACAATACAATGCCAATTATACCCTTTATTATAAACCTAATCTACCAAACCCAAGTATCGAAATTAAATGAATTCAAAGATAAACCAAGAACATTACCTGAGAGGTTGGCTTTCGGGATTTTTACCTCTTGCAACAAGCGCATCAATTGCTTATATTGATCATTTGTGAAAGTAGGAGGTGTAGTATCGGAAGTATGGCTGGACCTGTTGTCCGCGGGCTGGGAGGAGGTAGATGATTGCCCACGGCACTGCTTGTGGTTGGGAGGGAAGCCATGAAGTGATAACACACATCTTGTGTATGTCCCAGGATGCCACAATGGGCACATCTTTCTCGGCCACGGGACGTGTTCGTCCGTTTAGCTAGGTTGGCAAACGGAGCGGGAGTGCCAAGAGAGCTAGGCTGTCCATAGGATGAGGAATTTGTGTATGGCCACAAAGCATGGTTGCCGTGAGTGCTAAGCAAAGTGTTGGTCTGGTCGAACACTTGACGGTCCAATTGGATATGGCGGTGCGACTCATCTTGAAGAACTAGTGCATATGCACATGCAACACTAGGTAACGGATTCATTAGTAAAATATGGCTGATAACATTAGCGTACCTCGGATGACCCATGAGAAATTGAAACAAGCGTCGATTCTCTTGTTGTGTGGTGATGATAGAATGAGCCGAACAAGAGCATTGCGGTAATGGATCCAAATTATTCAATTCATCACAGCAGCTTCGCAAGTTGTAATATTTGGTCACGGCATCGTCAGATTGAGCAAAGGTGCATATCTTTTGCTCGAGATGAAAAACCCTAGGACCATTCGATGGTGAAAAGCATTCACGGAGATCGGCCCAAACATCTGCAACTGACTTTGTGTAGAGAACTATTGACACTAAATCTGGATGGATGGAATTAAGAATCCAAGATAGGATCATATTGTTCACACGAATCCATGACACATAGGTAGGATCGGTTGTGACTGGTTTTTTTAATTCTCTTGTAACAAACACCATCTTATTCTTGGTGGAAAGGGCAATCTCTATGGCTCGGGACCAATTGTTGTAATTGTCACCCGTAAGGACCATGCTGACGAGATTAACTCCAGGGTTATCAGATTGATGCATAAAATAAAGGGCTATTCGGCCGCTCATGTGCAGGAACTGTGGCTGAAGAGCTTTCAAGCTCAGTCGTCATGGTGACTTGAGGCCGAAAGAGAAAAGCAATCTAGTTGAATTAGAAGAGATCTCTGAAGCATTCACAAGAAATTCAGAATAGATTACGAGACGATCAGAATTCAAGTGGGCAAGAAAACATCACTTAAGAGTCTCGATTGGCACGTGAGTCAAAAAATTTTGAAATTGCTGGCCAAACCCCACTTGATTTCAGATAATCAGGATGAGTTCGAGATCTACATTCTACAAATCTGGAGGAGTCGGGGGCCAGCGATCGAAAGAAACCCTAGCGCTCGATCGGAGCCGCTCCAACAAAGGGAAGCATCAATGTCACGGCTTCTTCCCTGTAACATCAATAGCAGATGATTACAAGTGAGAAGGCCAAAGAGAGAGATTGTGGTGACTTTGGACGTGAGGGACGGGCTCCAAGGATCACCGCTCTAATACGATGTAGAGATTGAGCGAACATTACTTTCATTGATGAACTAATTTACAATATATACATAAGGTTTAGGGCTAAAACAATACAATGACAATTATACCCTTTATTATAAACCTAATCTACCAATACTTTGCCTCTTCAATTATGGCTGTCGGTCTTGGTCGATCCCCTCTAAAGACCTTTGTGTTGCGTTGTTTCCATATTTGCCATAGATTACCACCGATCAGTTCCTATGTCTGGTGGTCTTCACGTGCACCGAAGGCCTCAAACAACCATTTTTCTATTCGTGTAACTTCCTCAGGAGAGGTAGATAGCCCTAGTATTGGGTTTGACCATATTTGTTATGTCCATTTGCAGAGTAGGAAGAGGTGCTTCGGTGTCTCTGGTGTTTGGTGACAAATGGGGCATAATGGATCAAGTACCACCTTTCACTTGTATAGATTTTCCTGTCTTGGGAGGGCATTTGTACGTAAGCTCCATGTGAAGATTTTTATATTTGGTGGAATGTTTAGATGCCAAGTCATATTCCATAGCTTCTTGGGAGGTTGGTAAGATGAGGATGTCTGGGTTTTGTTGTAGTGTGTCTCTGCATTGTGAATGGTATTATAATCGCTCTTCACCGTATATATTCCTAAGCTAGTCTTGTCCCACATGAGCTTATCTTTCGTCATGGTTGGGTCCAAGGGGTCGCAAGAATTCCATTGACTAGAGCTTCATCAAATAAGCTAGACAGTTTTTGCTTATTCCACTGTCGGGATGCTGGGTCGATTAGTTCAACCACGTAGTGAGGTTCGCCTAGGTTTATAGCACTGCCAATATACCCCCTTTTTAGCCATTTGTCTTCTCTGACCTTGATATACTCCCCATCTCCCACAGACCAGGTGAGTTGCTACTCCAAAACTTCCCTCTCAAAGAGTAGACTCTGCTAGCCCCAAGATGGTTTAGATCCTTTTTGTGCCTTAAGAAATACTTCGAAGGGGTAGTATAAACCTTTCAGCACTTTTTCCCATAAGGTTGAAGGATCTTGTATGAGCCTCCAAGCCTGCTTAACCAGCATTGCCTTATTGAAAGCGATTAGGTCTTTAAAACCAAGGCCTCCACAATCTTTTCTGATTTTCAGCACCTCCCACCAGAATGTCACTATCTTATGTTCTATCGCTCGATAAATTAACACCGGGATTTTGAAGATTGACATAGTATACCAAGGTAGTGCTTGCACCACCGTTGTGATTAGTATTCCCTTCCATGCTTTTGTTATAAGGTTTTTTTTTCCACCCTTCGAGTTTTATGTTACCTGTGCTAGGATCCATGCGAACATGCATTTCTTTGATTTACCCCAATCCGATGGGATTCCTAGGTATTTCCCTGTTTTTTCAATGATGGGAACCCGTAATTCTTCTACCATACTCCTCCTTAAATGTTGTGGACAGCAAATACTAAAGAAGATACCTGATCTATGTAGGTTTATGGCTTGGCCGACACGTGACAATATGGATTTAAAAGGCGTGCTAAGTTTTGGCATTCCTTTCTAGTGCCATCCAAAAAAAAATATAGCATCATCTGCAAAAAGTAGATGAGAGAGTGTAGGGCAGTTTCTATTCAGTGTAATTCCCTTCAGTTTGCCTTCCCCTAATGCCTTGTGTATAAGCATAGACAGAGCATTAGTCATAATAATGAATAGGTAGGGAGAGAGAGGGCTTGCTTGCCTGATGCCTTGGGTTGGTTTAAATTCTTGGAGAGTTTCTCCGTTAACTATTATGCTGAATGTGACGGTGGAGACACAAGTTTTGACCAAGGAAACCCAATGATCGTTGAATCCCATCTTTGTCATACATTGGCAGAGAAAATCACATTCAACTCGATCAAATGCCTTTTGCATGTCTAGTTTTAGGACCACTTGAAACTTCCTTTTTTTCTTTCCTTATCCTAAACTGGTGCAGCGCATCTTGGACTATGAAGATGTTGTCATGAATTTGTCTTCCACTAATGAAGGCGTTTTGCTCTTGTTCCATCACCTCTAGGAGCCATAGCTTTAATCGATTAGCCATAAATTTTGATATAATCTTGTAGCTAAAATTGCATAGATTGATAGTGTTGACACCTCATTTTTAGTCGATGCATCATTAAAAGGTAAAAAATGAGATTTGGGTTTCTAATCGCGACGGAACCCCATTTCTTGGCAAAAAAGTTTCGCTTTTCATTTCTTTCTTTTGTATTGTTATTTTAAAGTAGTTTCTAGTTCATTTTCAAAAAAAAAAAAAAAACTTGAAAATTTGACCCTTTGACCAAAAGTCAATCCCTGGTCAAAAATTGACTTTTTGCCCAAAAAAATGTCATTTAGCCTTAATTTCACAAATGTCAAATTAATTTCTCAAAAATTCAAATATTTGACCACAAAATTAACATTTTATGAAAAGTCAACTAAAGAGTTGACTTTTGGTCAAACCTTTAACTTAAAAAAAAAAACTTGAAAAATCCACAAAAACATTTCTTTTAATATCAACTTGACTTATGTGTTGAAAAATTTCACAAAATTCGATTAAAAACCTTGATTTCTGAATTTTTCAATTTTAGGTTCTAAATCAACCAAAAATAAAATTACTTTTATTCTAGTCATAATTAGGCATAGTTCCTTTTCCAACATTTGGTTTAGGGATTATTTTAAATTGGCTTGTGCGTTCAATTTTGTGAATTGCCGGATCAAAAAGTGAATTGCCGTTATGAATCCTAATTACGAAACCAAAATCAATCATTTATAACTTACGAACCGAAGATTATTTCTCACTCATTTCCTTAAGATAAGTCCAAATCCAAAATTGATTTTGAGAAATTCACATAAGAACTCATCAATTTGAAGGATTTTATCATCCCGAGCATAAGAAAATTAAGCAATTAAGCTTCAATTGTCAAAATTCGAATTGACCCATTCATAATTATGGTTTAATATCATAAATCTAGGTCAAATTTTGATATTAGGCTTAGATCCATTTTTTATCCAAGTTCGAGCGCTTTAATTCAAGGTCAATTTGAATGTGATAAGTGATCTTGCACATGGGTAGTTCATAAGATAGGACAATTGTGTCACTTATTGAATTCAATTTTAGTTAATTTGCAATTTTATCCATTAAATTGCAAATTTAACCATTTTAGCTCTTTAGGCCCAATTCAAAGCACTCATGGTTTTGACTCTTTATTTTTCACGATAATCATTCAATTAGATCAATAGAAGACTCCTAGATCACATTCATAAGGTTTGATTAGATAAATTATACCTTAATTGGCCAATTTCTTCTTAAATAAGGTAAAATTCCTTTTTAATTTGGTCATTTAGAAACAAAATTGTATAAATTTTGGACTCACAGGGGTCCCAAGTAGACGAAACGGCCAGAATCGAACCAAACCAATTAAGAACTGATCAAAAATGGCAGAATCGGACCAAATCGGTTTGACCAACCACCGTAGTATCAGCCAGTTCCTAACCTCCAACGACCGGTTCTGAGATCCTCTTAGTGTCAATTTCACTTCTACAACTTCAATTTCTCAAAATTTAACAAGTTGACTCTCAAATTTCGTCAAATTGCAAATTAACCCCTAATCGAACATTTCAACGCAATTCTCGGTTTTGACTTAGGTTTTTGCAAATCAAACCTACTAGATCAATTACCCAATACCTTGAGATTATGATAGAGCCTTCGAAATCGATTTTTAATCGTTGGATCAAAATTTCGATTGTCAGATTGAATCAACAGTCGAAATTGCTTAATTTGGGAAGTATATAAAGTAAATATTCCCTCCATTTTTTTGGGGGGCTTCATTATGCATGAAATATATATATATATGAGATCCCTCAGCTTCTCCTTTCCTCGATCGCCGGCATAGGTTACCAGAGAGGCAGCCACAGCTTCCGTCTGGCGGCTTTTCTATTGTGGCACCAAAGATTGCCAATCAAGCCAGTCTATTCCTCGATCGGTTGGTTCAATCGGATTAGCGTCGATCGCCAATCTTCCTCCCAAACAAGATCTAGTTCTTAAAGGTTCGTGAAGATCCGATCAAAGTTCCGACGAAAATTCTACTCGATCGTGATTGAAATCGAGAAAAACCACGTCAAAAGGTAATTTATCGGTCTTGAACCTCGTGAAGCGAGGTCAGATTAACCAGCTAGGGTTAGGGTTCAATATTAGGGATATATGATAATCTTTGATGAGTTGCTAAAGCTTGAGCTTGAGCTTGAACTTGAATGATTGTGCTTGATTTTGCTTAAATATGCATTTTCATAGTTATAGGATTGATTTACTATTTTGGCCAAAACAAGGTCCGAAATGACCTCGTTTCAACTCGAGTCCTCTTAGGCTTAAATAATACATGTCTCAAGATTTGAAACGATGGGTCACATGCCTCAATCGAGTGTCGTTTGACCTTCGAAAAACACCTCTAAAGATGAGCGATTTTGTAGTAGTTGAGGAGGATTTTCGATTATGTTTTTGTTCCGTAATGAGATATTATTATTTTTATGTAGCCTCTTGCGATAATTTCTGGATAATCATGATTTTTGTTCTAAATCGTCTTGTGCATGTTCTGTAATTTTTTCATCATTTTTGGATCTATTTAACTAGGTCAAATCTGTTTAGATCCAAGTCTAAGTCAATCTATTCCGTATTGATCTCTGATTTTGTTATTTTTGTACTAATCTATGTGTTGATTTTTGGAAGAACTTTTTTTCATAAAAGTTGCTCATATTGGTATTATTCATGTCCTGTATTTTTTTTGAAATTTTTAGACATAATCAATTAGGTCAAAATCGCTTGGATGCAAACATAGGACAGTTTGCCCTACTTTGATCCGGATTTTGTTGTTATGAAATTGAGTCTACAAATATACTTGTTTGATCTTAAATCCTTCATGAGAGTTGAAATATATGATACATATGTTGAATTGATGCATACTTTGCAAGGTCTTGACGTTGGCAAGTGAGTCAATTGCATGAGTTAATATTAAGATGTGCTGCAGCATTACATAGTCTAAATGTGCATCTCTATTTTGTCATTTTTGATGCAATTCATGCGATCACATGGTTTTGGACTCTTAACAAGAAACATTCATCATTGCATCTTCTATGTGTAGGATTTTTCGTAAGATTTTTGCATGTCTTGAGATATCTGAAATTGTGCACGTTCTGTGAGGCTAATTCTGAAACCAAATCTTGCTATACATGCATCTTGTCATATTTGTTTGAGTCATTTAGAGTCCAAAATTTGTGATAATGTCTTATTGACATTTAAACTTCATGTTACAAAGTTTGAGTACATATTCACTTCATTGCATTTGAGTGTCATTTTGCATGATTAATATGTGTCGCAAGAGCGCATGTTTACCCAGAAACCCTCAAGCATTTCATCATGAATCTTGAGTCATCTTGTATTGTCATCGAATTGTATGACATTTTCTCATGCCAATTTAGGGTTAAATGATCACCCATTTATTTGTCGCATTTAATTCCACGTTGCATGTGATTTTTTTTCATGTCACATGTGCATTACTTGAATGGTTTTGAGATTTATTGATGTATATTTGTATTCTATTTTTTAGTTACTAACATGCACATTTTTAGATCTTGATCTTAGAGCACTTAATTGACCTAGTTTGGACTTGAGCCATTCTAAGAAGTCATAAGGCACACTTAGAGATTTCTAATGCCACTGATTTCACACAAAGCGCTCATTGTTTGGACCATTTTCCATTTTTTCAAAACCAGATCAGAATCTGAACATGGAACTCCTGTTTGGACAGACTTTTGATATTTTTGTTTCATTTTTTCTATTAGGATTTTATATTTGGCTTCTTAACAAAACTTGTTGAACTTGCTTGTCAACATGTTGGCTATGTTGTGTGAAAATTTGGTGATTTTTAGATTTGTTTTGATAGGACAAATCCGTGTGATATTAGTTGAGTGTCCTACTGATTTGACAACTTTCTGACATGCTATTGCTTGTTGTTTGATTTTCATAAAATCATGTATAACTCTTTTAGGAAAGCTTTCCTCACAAAAGTTATTCGTTATTATGTCCTACATATCAGTGAATTTGTTCATAACTAAATTGTTGATGGACGTTATTCAATTTTGCTATAGCATCCTGCTTGGTCAGAAATTTTCCTCACGTGAACCTTCAGTTGTGTTTGTTTAGTCATACCTTTTAGGTTAATTTGCGCATGAAATTATGCCATGTCATCTTCACGGAAGTTGTTCTAATTCTTTGATCTTTGTTGTTAAACAATTGGTCTTGCCAAATTGTATCTTTCAAGAAAATAATTTGGTACATGTGATGTTTCCCAAAAATAATTTCTAAGAAATTCTTTTCCAAAGTTCAATTTGGCTTAAGGAAAAATTATGGTTTGGATCATATTTAAAATGCTCACAGTGCTTGTGAGTATATTTATGCGAGCCCCCAGTTAACCTTGACAATTAAATGTGTTCCATAGCCTAAATATTCCTTAATGGGATAAATGTTCCAGAAGTCCTACAACTTATCACGAAAATGCATTTCAATCATAAAACTTGCAAAAAGTGCATTTAAGTCCTAAAATTTGTCAAATTGTTTCGAATGAGTCCTAAGATCGAGGCCGTCAGTTTTTTCTGTTAAAAATGCTGACGTGACATTTTAAATAATTTTTTATTTTCCAGGTTATTTTTTAATTAATTTTTACCCATTTTTAAAAAAAAAATTAGATTTAAAAGCTAAAAAATTAAATTTATTCTTATCTTATTTTCAACAAAAACTAAAAAGAAAAGTTAAAAATTTTATTTTAAAAATAGATTAAAAAAATAATGTTAACTTTTTAAATATGTTTTTTAATAAATATTTTAACTAAAAAAATTTATTTTTAATTAAAATTTTTAAATAAATATTTTAAATTTTTTGGTGAAAATAAGATCAAATGAATAAATTTGATTTTTTTAGTTTTTAAATCTAATTTTTTAAAAAATAATTAAAAAAATTCACGTGAAAAATAAAAAATTATTTAAAATACCATGTCAGCATTTTTAATGGAAAAGGCTAACGGTGTCAGTCTTAGGACTTATTTGAAACAATTTGACAAGTTTTAGGACTTAAATGCACTTTTTGCAAGTTTTAGGACTGAAATGTATTTTCATGATAAGTTGTAGAACTTCTGGAACACTTATCCCTTCCTTAATCCTAAATATTTTCTAACCTTTTTAAAATCCTGATTTGACATCTTGACAATTACGGCTTGAATTGTATTAAAAAATGCATGCGACGCTTGTGAGTATTTATGCGAGCCCCAGGCCAGCCTTGGCATTTAAATACCTTTCATAGCCGAGACATCACATTGTCTCAAAAATTTTAATGGATATTTTTGAAATGTCTTTAAAATATCACGTATACCTCTCATCTGTATAATCACGCCATTCATTAAAAGCGTATATGTTTGTAATTGGCACATGACTTTGGTAATAAGTGATTTGTCGACGACTCACTCATATGTTTGATTGGTTGAAAAACAAGATCTAAAAGACCTGCACGCATGTTTAAATTTCTGCAATAAATGTGACTTTTAGATGAATGGTAGGGTCAATGCATGTAATCGAGGGAAAATCCTAGGATCACATAGATCACTTGGTTAAGAGGCTTATTGTAACAACTCAGGCCTCATTGTGTAATATTGTCCGCTTTGGACATTGAGTCCTCACGGCTTTAAAACATGTCACATAGATTAGAGGGACCTAAGCCTTATAAAGTAGCCCCAGGACTCCCCCCTAAGCGATGTAGGACAGGAGACTCGCCCCCGCACTTGAGCTATCACACTTATAAGCGTTATTGGGTATGCGAGAACACAATTGGTCAATATGGTTATAAGTCACAAAAATTGATTGGATAGATGTTTTAGTAGGATCCTTACATGAAAGACAAAGGTCAACCCCAATGCTCCCAAAATCTGATTTTCGCATTGAACTTTCTTTAAATGATTGATATTGACATGATATCATATTTTTTTTATTATTCTAATGTGTATGATTGTTTTTTTTCTTTCCATTGTATGTACCTAGTTATAAGTTTCTAGATTAGGTTTATATTAGAACCTCAAAGATGGAGAAAGCGCGAAGACAATGGAGGTCGATATTCATTCCGACTAATATTATGTACTATTCATTTCCCTGACAGATGTCACAGATTCCATTTGTTATATAAACTCGACGAGTTGCAGGCTTTCTCCCTTCCTCTTATGTTTTTCAATTGTGTTTATCTTTTATATTTTCTAGAATTCCATGGCAGATTTATTACTTTTTTTAATTGTTTACTTACTATCTTGTAATTTCAATTTCATTTATTGCTTTCTTTTTTTGTTTTCAGGAAATAGAATAGTATGAAAATTACCAACCTCGCATAATCGCTTGGTCTAGGACTAACGATCCTGAAAATATAAGAAGAAATGCATTGACACTTTAGGAAAACACAACATATTGTTTAGGTACTGAAAGCGTGCTAATAGAAATATTAACGTAACCCAAGTCCCCGAACCTAAATATCCGATTGTGTAGGAATCGAGAGAACACTCCTGACCTTTAATTGGGTTTTCTAGCCAACCCTCGAAACAAGGCAAGTGGCTACTCCCATCTTATTTTTAGGTCGTCATAAATAATTAAGCCATATCAATAATCTCGTTGCGCAAGGTACGAGTTTCGATGAAACTCATAATTGTTTAGCATACTTGATATGGTAGTACCCCAAAGGATGAAGTGATGCCATCCTTATGGGCGAAGTGTACTATCGAGAGAGCTATCATGGTAAAGGTACTCTTAAATCCAATATTCACATCTGACCTCCTCTCTTGAGGTGTGTCGCTCATGTGGGTACAGGTCGCGACACTCCACTGTTATGCAAGATACGAGTTTAAGAGAACTCGCGATCTCATGGAGAGAACTCATGAAAGGCTTGACCTGAAAGGCAAGGTGATGATGTCTTTCAAAACATAAGCCGTGAGGGAACTCTCGTGATCAAGTATCCTTAAATTCAATATTTTCCCCCTTCCTCTCCTCGTGGTGAGGGATCAAGGGCAGCGAGATCAGGTCGTGATAGATAGGTCGATATTGTGCTAAAGATTCTAGATGTGCTCCCTTCAGGATAAGGGTGATTTGAGTATTGTTGAGAGTGTGATCTAGATAGCCCAAGGTGGAGAAGTCACTGACCATTTGATGTACTCCTTGCTACAAAATCTCCAAATGGTGCTGAAAGAACTACCCATTCAGCCCATCTAAGCCTAGAGCCTTGGTAGTGCCAAGTTGAAAGACTTCTAATTTAACATCTTCAAGTGTGACTAGCTTTGTGAGAGCTTCATTCATTTCTCTTCCAACGATGCTCAAGCAAAGGTCTAACATTGGTAGGGAATTCTTGGGGCCTTCCGTTTCATAAAGCCTCCGGTAGAAAGTCAACACTTATTCTTTTATTGCCTCTAAGTCCTTACACCAGGTATGATCCTCAAGTTTCAGCATGGATATCATGTTTCTTTGCCTCCTTTGTATCGTTGTTTGCATGAAAAAACTTTGTGTTCTTGTTGCCCCACTTCAACCATTGAATTCGAGATCTCATTCCCCAATATTGCTCTTCCTATCGCCAAATGCTCTCAACTTCTGCTTTAATCTTCTGAGTTTTTGCCTTGTATGATTCATTCACCCTCATATCCGTTTGTCTTATAAGCTCTCTCTTGAGCTCCTCAATCCTCTAGGAAGCATTGGAAAAATTCTTCTTACTCCATTTAGCTAGAGCATCAGAAACCTCTTTCAATTTTGTAGCCATATTCAACGAGGGAGTATGCTGGTGCTGCCATACTTGTTGGACCACTTCCCAACATTCCTCATCTTCCATCCAATATGCTTCGAATTGAAATTAATGCTTTCTTTTCTCCATATATGGGCATAATGATAGTAATAGAGGACTGAGGTCTGAACCTATGGCGGGTAAGGTGAAAGTTTTTGTATTTAAGAACTTCACTCTCTAGTCAATATTACAAAGTACCCTGTCTAGCCATTTCTTAACCAGGTCTTCCTCCTCCCTATTGTTAGCCCAAGTGAATGCGTAACCCTTACTTTCAACATCCATTAGTGCACAGTTGTTTAGAAGTAGGAATGCAGCTATTATGTAGTAATCAGTTTCTTTCTTCCCACACTTCTCCCATTAGTACAATGTTTCGTTAAAGTCTCCAATACAAGCCCATGGTAAAGTGTTGGTTGAGTGAATCCTATGGATTTGTTGCCATAATTGATTTCTTTGCGGGAAGTTCATAGAAGCATGGATAAAAGACAGCCTCATCTTGTTGTCGCCATGTGGTTCTTGGCATATCATGTCAATCATCTCTTCCAAGCTCATTTGAATGTCAACCAACACCTCATTCATCCACATCAACACCAACCCTCCTGCTATGCCTACCAAGTTGACCACCATGAGATTCTGGATTTGTAATCACTTCCTTGCCCTTTCCACTAAATGTTCTTTATTTTTCATTTTAACTAGAAATACTAAACTAGGCTTTTCTTAAGCCACTAGTGCCTTGAGGTGCTAGAAAGTCAGGGGAGAGCCCAAATCCTGACAATTCCAACTTAGAACTTTCATTTAAACCTAGCTTATAAAGACTAACCACCAGAGCCCACTCTTCGATTCCTTTAGCTTCTTGGATCGGTGTGTCTAATAGCACTCCCTCATTGAGGTGTTGAGATAGAGATCCTAACTGGTCATAGGGGTTATAACGCTTCAATTTTTTTGCTACAAGGGCTTTCTTCCTCTCCTTATTCTTCCGTGGGTGTCCTGGCAATGAGAGAATGTTGGAAGCTTCCTTCAACACAATTTTCTCCTGATGATGTGTAAGTTCAACCCTTATAAAACCTATTATCATGCTGGTTGTGCCCTGTTATAAACCAATTCCTTCCTTTGGTACAGGCACTAGAGCTAAAGCATTCCCTTCCTCCTATTCTCCCTACTAAACTGTGGCTTGGTGACTAGTCTGAACTAGAGTGTTAAGTATGATCTCATCAATTTCAATTTATGGGCTTAGTTCCCCCATGAAAGGCCTTCTAATAAGGGCTATGATCCCTCTCTTTCGCTTTAATCCAACACCCGAACTTGCTTGCCCTATTTTCTGCCAATCCTAATTGTTCATAAGGAAGGATCTTGCAATATGTGGCATAATGCCCAATGCACTCGTTGGAATAACAAAAATGTGGGAGTTGTTCATACTTGAAGTCTACCCACAGTTTTTTGTAGTCTATATTCACAATGGTCCTTGCCTTTGAAGGTTTCGACAAGTGTAGATGCACCTTTGCTTTACCCATATTTACCTAACCATAGACCTTGTTATCTAGCTTCACTTCTTGCACTCTCCCTAATTTCCCCGCTATTTCACGAATTAATCCCTCAATAACTCTACCTCTAGGTATCCCCAAAATGTGGATCCAAAAATCACAATGGGTGAATACATAGGAGTGGTCCAAGATATCAAGGTCACATTGTCTTAGAATAAGTAGATTGCTATAATAAGACCAAGGGCCCATGGTAAGTATTTGATCATTTTCAACTTTCGAGTTAAAGGTAAATGAAAACAGTCCTAGTCGTATCGCATACCACCGTTTTTTATTTCCAAGCCCTTCTCATTCTATTAAATAATGTCTGCGGGTTCACATTTGGCCTGCTATATAGCTTGCCAATCAAAGTTAATTCACATTCACCTTTCTTTTCTGTAGGGACTTCTCCTTTTAACGTTACTTCATTCTCCTCAAACCATAGGTCTCCCGAACTCCGACAAAGGGCAACCATCCGCCTTTCTTGTTCATCCCCTTCCTCCATCACCTAGTTGAATGGATCATGGAAATTACCTGGTATTGAGATGATTCTACAAAGCCGTAGGATCTAGAACCTCCAACTGCTTCCCTTTGCTTCGGCTCTTTGCTCACCTAGTCAAGCCATCAGTTCGAAAACATTAGCTCCCCTTGGCTTCCCCATCCACCATCTTGCTCGTGTTAGAGAGAAGCCAGAAGCTTGGATAAGGATTGAAGGGAGTTTTAAGGATCGAGATGTTAAGGAATGTAGCGTCAATGGAACGGTGTTAGGAGATTAAGGTTTGTGGTTAGGTCTGGGTTGTTGTGTCAATGGGGAAACAGGTGCGTATCACAACTGTGGGTGTGAATCATGGTGATGGGAAGATGCATTGAGGAGATGGATTAGGGTTTATGCAGGTAATTTAGGGCAAAAACTATCCATGGGGATAGAGAGAGAGAGCTCTCCCAAAGGAGAGAGGCTTCCCACTTTCCCACATTTAAGTTCAGTCCTTTTTATTTGAGAGGGGGCACTGGTAGTTTTGTCCTTTAGTAATATTAAAACTAAACAAAAAAAAAATACAAAAAAGTCATCAATAATCTTAAAATAAGAGTGAGATACATAAGGGATAATATAATAATTCAAGATGGTAGAGGGTGTTACAAGCCAAAATTAGGGTGAACAAAGTGTGAGCCTATCTATATTAAGAAGTGCTTTTTTTATTTATTTGATTAGTTAATATGTTTTAACTATATAGTTTACGAGAACAAAGTATTATGAAGCAATAAAATTAAGAAAAATACAACTAGCCTTAGATATGACCACCATTGTTCAATTGAAAATGATTTTAAACAAACATTTATTACTAGGGGTAACCAAAAAATTTTTATTAAAATTTGTATTAAATAAATGAAAAGCAAGATTAAACAAATGTAAATGTTATAAATGAAGAAAAAAATGAACATAAACTATACCTTAGTTATGCCTTACCAAAAAAAAAAAAAAAACTATACCTTAGTTATGCTTATTAGGGTATGTAAAAAGATTGAAAACCACTCGAGCCATTCGAAAGTGGATCGTACTGAACCAGAATTGGTGGTTCCCTAGAGAACTGGTCCAATTCTCGATTCCAATTTATTGGAACTAATGGGTACTGATCAGTTTCTCGGTTCTAGGTGTGAAATTGCCCACTTGGACTAGACCGATAATATGTAAATATATATTTAATTTTTAAGAAAAATTTCCAACCAAAAAAATAAAAAAAAAAAAGAAATTTCTAAAATCCTTAATTATAAACTCAACACCCATTAACTGAGTGTTCATCTCGTCTCGTTTCACTCCCATCTCGTTTAAGTCGTCTCTTTATTCTCACTCAGCACCTTGACTCTCAATTTCGAATATGAGTTCAATCTTTTTACGGATCTTGCAGTTAAGAATAGGGAAGTTTTTTTATTTTTTACTTTACTTTAACTTGTTGGAAAATGCTACACTAAGTGCATGAAGCTTGGGGGGATTGGCAGTGCAATTCTTAGGTGGATTCATATGCTTATGAGTAGATGAACTTGTACTATGGTTAATGGTTTGTTATTGGCATATTGTGAACTAATTTATGCATAATTATTTTGTATTGCCTTGAACTCATGTTGTTTGGTTCCAAGTTGAGTATTAAGACGATCTCCTACTTTAGATCTAGGGATTTCATTTACTAAGATTTTACTCACTCCTTATTTTTCAGTGGATAGGATGGTCCCTTTGAACATGATGGTGGAAGGGATGAGATGATGCTTAAGACTATCAACTTCTAGGTGGGGTGGTGGCTCGCTTGTGGAATAATCCTTGTACTAGTGTTTGTATAAAGAAGAAGTCTATTAAAGGACACATGTAGCACGTGATGTACTTGGGGTGTCACAACTGTTTTATGGGATCTAAGTGAATATGAACTTGAAATGGTTGCACCAAATTAATGTCATTACCACAGTCCACACCTGCTCTTTCTTTATCCTATCAACTTATTT
Source organism: Eucalyptus pumila (assembly GCA_016097595.1). Taxonomy (NCBI): domain Eukaryota; kingdom Viridiplantae; phylum Streptophyta; class Magnoliopsida; order Myrtales; family Myrtaceae; genus Eucalyptus; species Eucalyptus pumila. The sequence continues at coordinate 31,410,085 of CM027853.1, forward strand.
TGTGAATATATACATACAACCTTTTTACTTATCTAGTGAACATATCTTTTGTTTTGGTAATTCAACCTAAAAAGTTGGATATATAGATATAAAGGAACCAAATTGCAAAGCATGTATTCCTATCAAATCAACAAGGTACATAAAAAGTATCTCACTCATTATTAGTCTAATTATACACCAAACTATAATCACATCCCTAATGAAGTTCCTTTAAGAGCGGCAAGAATCCCTAATTCAATTCAAGACAGTCCATCAATGTTCACTTTCAGCTTTGCCAAGGGTCGAGTCTGCTAGCTTTGAGTCTCCTATGTACTACATTGGTCAACATTCCACATGTCCAAGTTTTGACCACGTCGTGGTGCTCTACCTCGTAAGCGGGGATCATGTCTTTTAAGGTTTGGACCGATCCGAAATGAATTCCCAAGTACAAAAAATCTCTAACGTAGATATCACTTATTCTAATGACATAACTGAGTTGACATACACAATTTTTTATAATATTTTGAATATTTTCAAATATTTTAAAATATTTTTATTATTTTCTTTTTCATTTTTTCTTTTGTTTTTCTTTTCTTTTTTTTTCTTTTTTTCCCTGTTTCCTTTTTCCTTTTTTCCCTCTACCAACCATCATTAGACCTCAAGATTGCTAGCCTTAGATGAAGGTCATCCTCATTGGGGCTGGCAAGGGTAGCCCTTCATCAATCCGACCCTTGCCTAAGGCTAGTGAAGAAAAAAGGGAAAAATAAAAAAGAAAAGAAAAATGAAGAAAAATGAAAAGAAAAAAAATGAAAAGAGAAGAAAAAAATATATTATTAACATTTGTTCATATAAACATCAATCATGCTATGTATGAAAAACAACATTTATATCAACGATTTCGAACCAAAATTGGCCAAATGGACTCGCTTGAACATGGAAAGGTTTATGACTCAATTAGCAAAGGTGCAAATGTTTGAAATTGTTTGGACAATTTTCTCGTGACATGAAAAAATTAATATATGCTTCTAACTCCACTAATTTAACAAGTTGTTTACTTCTTAACAATATTTAGCACCAATACATGCTTGTTAGAGACAATTTGAAAGAAATGAAGAGATTTTTCATAACCCTTCTCAAGATTGTGCATTATCTCTCTTAATTAGGCGTGTCCTTGATTGGTCTTGACTCATTTGAGTATCATGATTTATTATCTCTCCTAAAGATTATCTAGTGAGTGTTTAAGGATAATTGTTATGATGCAAGCAATTGTTATCGCCTTTTGAAAAATTGACATATCAAAATATATAAATGGCAAAACACATGGGAAAGTTGATGGAGGCAATTTGTAAATTCCCTAAAATAATCACAGTTCTTTCCATATTTATAAGCTACAGAGGTAAGGGAGTGAGTGCAAATAAAAAGGACGCGGTTATTGTCAACTATGCACACGAATCTATATCTATATGTATATCTATATCTATATCTACATCTATGTCTATGTTGGATTTTGCAGAAGCACGTGTTTGATGTGAGCATGTGCAAGTGATTGTTTTTGTGTGTGAAATATATCGAGAGAGCAAGGGGACTAACAACAACGTGGATAAGAAATGATTGGGCGAAGAAACAACAAGAATGTATATAAGAGAGTGGCGGCAAGGGATTATAAGGGAACCCTTCTCTCCATGTTATTGCAGGAATGGATTTGTCTTTCTTTTTTACCATTGAAGAACCCTTCTCTCCATGGTATTGCAAGAATGGAAGCTAGCCTCGAGTCACTGACCTCCTTATCCAGTCCATCAATGATTCCCTCAATTATCACTAAAGAAAAAGTTCTGCAAATGACCGAAAGGCAGGATGATTCTAGGAATGATCGACGAAAAAGAGATGCATAGTATAAAGAAGACTTCTTCTTCCAAAACGAGCTTAGTCATAAATTTCTTTTTATTCCTTCATCTCTTTAAAATACACGTTGGATTTATTTTTAATGGATTATGGTGTTACATATATAATTAACTAAAAAAAATCCAAGAATGTCAATTAATTTTCCTCCCCTGGAAATTAAACAGTGAATGAAATGAGATTATTATTTCCAAGACTCGCGTGAAATTGATTTTTTTGGTAAAAAAGATACAGAAAAAATTAATGTCTAAAATCTACGATCCCAATTTTATCATTGAACAAAACCTAAGCTAATTCTCTTGGAGGGTGCAAGTACTATGCCTATCTACAAGCCGATTGCCTTCTTGAAAAACGTGATGAATTTTAAAATCAAAATGAGAGATCAAAATTCTCTTGGTATTCTGCTATTATTGTACCTGACTGCGAGTGGGGATATAAGCTTGTGGAAAAAGCGATCTCCTTTCCTCGTCACTTCCCTCCACTCGCACCGCTATCGCGTGGCGCACACCGCCTCGGCCAAAAGGACACATGTAAGCGGCGCGTGTTCCACACTCGTTTCTGGGGCGAGTGACCGTAAAGATGAAATCGCTACAATCGCAATGCAGTCTACGAGTAGCTTTCCCCAAAGACACCTTTCAACCTTTTTCATTTAATTTATCGACCAAAAAAAAAAAAAACTTTCATTTAATGTTTCCCTTTTCCTTTTTTCTACCCTTAGTCAACCGAAAAAAATTAAAATAAAAAAAAAAAAAGGAAGAGGGAAAGCCAACCTGCCACATTTCGGGTGTCAGATATTCTTTTGCCAGAGATTTTCACCACCGCGTCACGGTCAATATCTTCAAAACTTTTGTAAAAAATAAAGAATTTCGAGCTTTCAAAATATCATGTATTATGAAAGTTTAATATTTAGATGTTCCGTATTTAATTTTGGATTAATGTCACAAAAGATTCTAAACCGCCACATTCATGCTGCTTTATTCCAGAATTAATATAAAAATCCCAAATTGATATACTTTTATAAAATAACCCTAAATATTTGACATATCACAAAATCTCAAATTTGTAACATGTAACAAACTTATCTTACATGGGTTTCAACTAAATTGGGAATTGCCGAAACCAAACTGAACTGGCAAGTTTGGTTTAATTCCTGGGAATGTCGATTCGATTCCTAATTCTGACAAATGGAATCGGTGTTTAGGTAGACCCGAACCGATTGTTTGTTATTTATTTTTATATTTTTAAAAATGTCTCTTACAAACCCAAAAAAAAAAAAAAAAGTCTCGTGCATGGCCTCCTCTCCTCTTTCAATATTTCCCTTTCGCCCCATGAGTTTCACACCTACAAATTGGATCGAAAACCAATCACTTCTAGTACCAATTTGGGATTTTACCATCCCTTTGTAATAGGTATACCAATCATAAATTTTCGTAATATTAATAAAATTTAACGGAAACCAAGGAAAGATAAATTTGTCACAAATGTTGATTCGAGGTTTTTAGTTAAAGGGTAAATTTGTCATAGCCATATAATTTAGGGTTTTTTACTATCAAAAAAAAATAATTTTAGTTAAATTTGTCACAAGTCTACCAATTTGTGTTTTTTTATGGTATTAACCCTTTGTATTTACCTTATTGTCCCAAACTAGTGCATTAATGCCACATTTAACTTAAATAGTTTCTTGTGCCACAAAAAAACCTCAAATCTTTAAAATTTTAGATTGGGAAAAAAAAGATAGACACGCTTCTTTTTATCTCCATCGTAGTCATACAAGCCCCTACATTAGAAAGGAGAGAGCACATAACTAAGGACGTTTCATCATAAACAATACCTCCCTTTCTTAACGATAAAAATAAAATTCCACAAGCTTAAAAGACGGTAACTTTAATTTCCACAGGATAGATGATTCATATCAAGGCTCATAAGTAGAAGAAAACTTTATTAGTTTCTTAAGCCAAACATATAAATATTTCAGTGCATCCATGGCATCCATGGTAGAACCCTTTGACATTTTCACGACGAGCCATGGTATATACTTGGCTATTCAACTTTAATATAGTGCAAAGCGAGTCTAACGAGGTTAAGAGGATTCATCATTTTCTTCTTTTTCATGAAGTCTTCAGACAAGTATATCACTCCAGTGCATTTCAATTACACTAATATTATTAAAAAAGAATATTATTGCAGCCAAATCGTAGTTTAGAAAAAAAAAATAGCATCGATTAATTGTTTAATTATGTTGCGTATATTCTCGTGAGAACCTAACTTTTATGGGGTTTTTATTATACCGAATTACTTAAAATAGATATATTTTGTTGCTAAAACCTTTCCGCAAATCGTCAGAAGGCGCGCGTCTTACTCGGTTCAGACAGAGAAGAAGAAGCAGAAGAAGAAAGTCAAACCTGCCACCTTCCAGATGTCAGATTCTCTATGGTGAGTGTACTCTCATTTTTGTTGAGAAAATAAACAAATTTCAATTGTAGATAACAATTTAGCATAGACTATTTTTAAAACTATGTTCTGTAGATTCTGGAAAGAACAAATTATCATGGTTTTCCTTTCTCATGTTGAAGTACCGTGGTAAATTTTTCTGCAAATAAACTTGTACAAGGCACGTGCATTAAAATACATTAATCTTATTAAAAAAAAGCAAAAACTGTCTGATTTATAACAAATTTTAACCCTATTCACCTTTAAAAGCATTAATCTTAAGTCAAGTTCCAATTTTTGGCTTAACACAAACTGTGGGTACTTCAAACCAAACCCCAACAAGTTTATGTCTAATGACATCGATGCTACGTTCATCCCACATGAAGCAAAACTTTATTAGAATTGGATTCTTCTTTCTGAATGAATCACGACCCTCAAATGAACACAATTAGCACAAAAACTTTGGCTTAGGTTACAATTTTAACTCAGTACTTTTGATCTTATTAAAAAAGCAAAAACTCTTCAGTTGATAACAAATTTCATCCTCGGACTCAACCTATATATCATTTTTCATGGAAATTGAATGGGTTTGAATTTAGGTATCTAATAAAATTTCAACTTTTTTCAAGCAAAAAACTTGTGTTGAAATGGGGGTTTGAGTTAAAGTCGCTATTTTTAACCAGTTAAAAATAGCTTGGATCAGAATTTGGATGATGTTAAAATTAGTGCATGCAATTTAAGGGGAGTAGACCTACAAAAATAAATCAAGAAAGAAGAAGGAAAATATAAAAGTTGGGGGAATGTATGTTGGTGAAAACCGCGATCTCCAACCACTAGAATTTGCTCTAGTGGCTAAGGGGAAGGTGAATGGTTTAAATCCCCACCTTCTCGGGAATGGGATGGGGTCGGTTTCGACTCCCACGCCCTACAAGAGTAGAAGAAAAATCTAAGAGACAAAAAAAAAAAAAAAAAAAAAAAAACCGCGATCTCCTTACCCGTCGCTTCCCTCCACTCGCACCGCTAGCGCGTGGCAACACCACCGGCCACAAAAGAGGCGTTAAGGGGAGCGCGTGTACGCACTCGTTTCCAAGCGCGAGTGGCTTGTAACATCCGCTGCGAATCTCTACGATCGCATGCTAGTTTGACGAGTCGCTTGATTTTTTTCCCCGGCTTTTCCCTTTTTCGCCCCACCAGTAGTCAACCGAAAAATAAAATGAACCTGCCACATTTCAGGTGTCAGATTCTACATCTCTTGCCAGAGATTTTCACCACCGCGTTACGGTCAACACCTTCAAGACTTTGGAGACAAAAAAAAAAAAAAAAAAGGAAATTCCAGCTTTCCAAATATCATGTGTTCATGTATAGTGAGAGTTTAATATTCACATGTTTAATGTCACAAAATGATTCCGATTTCATGACATTCTTATCGCAATTATCATCAAACTTATTTATTTATATCATAAAAAATTTTAAACTAGTTTGTTTATGTAATAGATTGATGCATTGATGCTGCATTTATCGAAAAACCTAGTATTTTTAAATTTTTAGAGTGGAAGATCTATTAAGCTAATTTTTTTCTACAAAAGCTCCCAAAAATTATTAGATGGGGGTAAATATATACCATGTAAGTACTGGTTTTGATTTTTTTAGAATGCAAAAATAAATTTGGGATGAGTGTGACGGGCGTACATCAAATTAGAATTTATTTTGTGTATCAACTCTTTAATATTTTTAACAAAATGAGGAAAAGAAAACAAATCTCGCCAGTAATTGGTAAAACAAAAAAAAAAATATTTTTCTGAACGAAAAAGAAAGACAAAAAAAAAAAGAGAGGGGGAAACGAAGTCGGTTAGAGTGATGGTGTAAGCCCACAGGTGCTTTCGTCGTTGCTCTTTCTTTCTGTTATAAAGTGCTGTCAACCCATGCAGAAGAACAGAGCGGGCGAGCTTTCGCGGTACTTGCGGGGTCGAAGTGGAGAAGAAGCCGATCGTCCGTCCGCCATGAGAGCGCTCCAGAGATCGCTCGGGTGGCTGAGGCCGCTCGTCGACTCCGCCGCCTGGGACTACGCCGTCGTCTGGAAGCTCGGTCACGACCCTTCTTGCTCCTTGTACTCTCCCTTTTCCCTGATTCTCTGCGCGAGAACGATTGCTCCTCTGCCTGTTCATCCATCGTGGTGATGTTTATTTTTGGAATTTTTTTCTGGGTTTGTATGCTTTCGTAGGTTCATTGAGTGGGTCGGGTGCTGCTGCGGAGGAGGAGGAGGATCGAGGCTCGACGGCGTCAAGGTAGAGGAGCGAGGAGAGCCCCGCCGGCTGCTCTGCAGGGACCTCCGCGATCAGCACCCCGTGAGGACCAGAGCATGTCGGGCCCTCGCCCTCTACCCTTCTTTTCTCCCTCTCTATTCTGGGTAAGCGTCGCCTTGCCTTTTTCTAGAAGCAAAGGATGTGAAGAAATGATGCCTGACTGCGTTTTCTTTGGTCAGGATTCGCGGAGAGGTGGGGATATCGAACCGGCCCAGGTGGATTCGCGAGGCGAGCGCCTCGGACTCGAGTTCTGTTCAGGTGGGGGCGGTTCTTGATCCCTTACTTTTCGATCGTTGCGTGTTTCCGCGCTGCTCTGCTCGCTCTTGAATAATTGCTCGGACGAAATTGCTGGAGACCGTCGGGCTATCGTTATCGTCTTTCTGAATTCTAGCCCTCTTGATCGATACTCTGGTCCCTTGGTGTCCATCAATTGAACTTGCGAGTCAAGTTACAATGCTGTTTTGGCAAATTTGGAGCTAGCAGTTCTCCGAATTGTGTGCTTTGCGTAACTAGACAATGGGTCATAGCCAGAAAAGAATATGCAGTAGATTGATTGGGACAAGTTACAATAATGTCCATGTGCATTTTTGCGTCTTACACTATGTATCTAGTCGAGTATATGATCGTGCGTTTGGACTGTTGTGCCGGTGATTGCTCGCGTCGCATGTTTTACCGCTTGTTTTTATGATTATATCTGAGACGTTAAGAGAAGAAGAAACTTTCGACAGGAATTCACCGGAACGAGCGTTTTGATTTCCGTGGTCGGCGGCATCGTTGAGCTCTTCAGTGCCAAGCATGTAAGATGCACTTCCAGAATAGCATCGGCTTTTGTACGAAATTCTACTTGTTTATTCAGAAGTTACCGATGTTATGGTTTGGTTTTGAATTCGTCAGATGCCGGAAGAACCCCTTGAAAAGGAAATGATGATGACTTGGAGTCTCTTCTTGAGAGAAGCCGTGAATGCCGGGATCTGCGATTTAAGCATCGACGAACTCCTGATCCAAGAGTACTTTAAAATCTATCCATCTCCGCTCCACCTTTCGGGTTTGGACCCTGGACTACCACAACTTCCGACAGGAACCGAAAGTAGCAACTATCCTGAAGGATCATCTAGTAGTTCTGATCTGACTACTAATGAGTATCCATCATTTGACCTGCATAATATTTTGGGATATCTTTCCCAAGCTGGACTAATGAAGCAGTCTGTTGTCGAATCCATGGAGTCTAAAGATTCCAAGAGTTTGTCGAAACAGACAAATTTGTCGGGTTGTCATGTTGGGGCTGCGAAGCGTAAAGGTGTTGACAAACAACAGGAAGGAGGTAAATGCCAAGCAAAGAACCTGGTCACAGAGAGGAAGAGGAGGACCAGGATTAAAGAAGGGCTCTATACTCTCCGTTCGCTCGTACCAAACATATCAAAGGTCTACTAAATTTTTATTGCTTTACTCTGAAGAGTAATCTGTAATCCATTTCGTTTGGCATGACTTGATTCAAAGCTGTTTGCTGCAGTATTAAGGAATTTAAGTTGTCAATCTGATCTTTCAGCTTCTCCTCTTAAGTCTCTATTCTTGACTTAAGGAATTGCTAGAAAGATGCAATGCTTTTTGTACATTAGAGTTGACAAATTGGTGATGTTGCATACACGGTGGAATTTCTCTGGTTGACAGCAATTGCTATTTGACATAAGTATAATCGTATTCAGGAGTCTATGCATTCAAAGATTGTCATCTTTAAAAGTTACATGCAGTAACAAATTCTTTCGCGATCATGTTGCTCATTATTCTTTCTTGAAGAATACGTATATCCATCTGATCCTTTCCTGTGTTGACTAGATGGACATGACTTCAATCCTTGGGGATGCAGCAGAATACATAGTGAATTTAGAGACGGAGATGAGAAAGCTCAAGGAGGAACTAGAGAAATCAGAAAAAGAGTTATGCAGACTGAAGGATACTGACTCGAAGTCGCTGGCTCGAAGTGTGGGGCATGGCTGCAGCAAAAGCTTGGCCGGAAAACTGGATAACCTAGAGATTTCCCGTCTCGACCTCAAGACAAACCCAAAGGTGAACTGAGTCAGGCTGGCAGCTCAACTGTCATCTCACTGTTCCTCATGAATTGCGGACCGAGCATGTCATTCTGGTATCGTGCCTTGACTTTGTGGAACTAATGATTTCAGGCACAGGTGGAGGTGAACCAAATTGGGAATGGAGATTTTCTGGTCAAGATATTAATGTCGCAGAAGCACGGATGGTTTACTGGGATGATGGATGGGATCAATTCACTTGGATATACTGTAGTGGACGCCAATGTCACCACGTTGAATGGAAAAGTTCTAGCCAATCTCATGCTCGAGGTACGTTATGCAAACATTCTAATGAGGATATTGTGGTGATTGAGAGTAATTACAAAATTTCTTTCTTAAATAAGCTTCTGAGGATATTGGTCCATTCTACTTTAATTTGATTCTGCTTTGACTTGTGACTTTATGCTCCAACTCAATCATGTGCAGAACAGAAGGCATATACTGATGGGTTCTCTGTGCATTTCTTTTCCTTCGTGACTTGATAGTTTCATCATTCTTGTTTCCGGTCGGTACTAAGACTGTTCTTGTCCTTCCAGCTGAGCGATGGTGCACTTCCAAAGAATCTGAGGGAATCGCTGATGCAGCTAGCGAGCTTAATCAGTCAGTAAGAACATCCGAGGCTATCATCGAGAGGTTGCAAGGTTTATGCAGATGTGTCTATGTTCCCTTACTTCCCTTCTAATCCACTGATATCAACATATAATTTCCCAAACGTCTCAGATGCTTGCTTACTCCTGTTTCATCAGTTTAAAGCCAGTAGGAAACTGATTTTTATCTTCTCTTTGATTTTAGAATGAATTTGCATGCTAAATGTGATCGCCACCTGCGATTTGTGATGTTGGGCTTGTGAAGGTAGTGATCAACTTTACGTTTAAGCAAATTCATGGAGTACCGCACTTTGCCCTTTCGTGATTTCGATCTCTTGTTGCCTTCTGGTGATTTCGTAAACTCTTTCGAGGTAACCAAGTAGATTGTTCTTCCAACCGAGTCTGCAGTTTTGACAACGAGGGAAATTGTGAAGAGGAATGGCATGATACAGAAGGAGATGCAACAAATGTAGCATTTACACGCCGCTGCTTTTAAAGAACGGCCCGTCAAAAAAGAATTCAGCAAATGCAAACTTAAACTCGTCTGGATGGGTATGCCTGATTTGCTTATAGAACTCAACCTTGTTCTAGTGGAAACAAAGAATTCAACTTTGCTTACTTGACTATGATCAATATGTAGCTGATATGGGGTTAACGCCAAAACATGTGGTTAATAGATGCGACTTTCAAATTTAGATGAATATAGTTTTCAATATTGAATTTAACGATTCTCCAAATTTTAAAATTCCTTGGTACAATTTTATGATAAGTTATTATACTAATATATGACCCTAAAATTTGTGTGATTGTGAATCTTTGAGTTTAAAATCATTATTAATCCCCTATAGTAATTCAATCTTCATATGGTTGGGAGTTCACTTGTAATCTTATTATTAATAATTGTTCTACTGTGGTCCTTCTGAAAAGAACATTATTTCCTATACGGAAGTGAATATTAGTTATATGGTTGGAAATTATAGTTTAATTATTTGATAACATTAATTTTTGAATAAGTGCCACAACGATTCCTTTGGATAACTATTATTTTATTTTCCAAATAGAGTTATCTCTTCTTCTATTATATCCATCGTGATATTCGAGTGGATAATGCTTTGATAGAAAAGGAATTTATGAATACAGGGTGATGATTATTCTTCTATATAGTAACGATAAGTAGTTTTGTTTATTGATTCGAGAAAGATAATCATTTTATGAAATATTTGCTATTGTAATTTATAGCATATGGCTCTTTGTGATTTTATAGTTTTCTTTTATAAATCTCTTGTGATCAGATAACATCATTTGAGCACTCTCTCCTGTCACTGTATTTGATGATGATTCCATTCTCTGGGCCGAAAGAGTTGGATCAAAGGGGTTCTTGGAGTTGCATAAAGGGATAGCCTAGGTGGTCCTCAAACTCCACTTTTCAAATTTAACTTAATATGAGACGTAGGCTAATTATATTTACATGTTATGCAATTTTATTGATGCGACCTGCTTACATTGCAATACTCAACAAAAATTGTATGATCTTCATTTGGGTGTCGGGTGATGGGGGGAGAGACGGAGAGAGGACATGAATCGATTGATGTGATATCATCTTAAGAGATTGCATTGGAGGCCAATATGGACAATCAATAGCTATTTAACGATGTTAGTGCCCTAGTAAGCATTTTCCATCCACAATTTAATGAAGGCCTCAAATTGATCCACGTTTAAAAAGTCAAGGTATTTGATTAAGACAAAAAAAAATTAGTAATTTGTTAAAGGTGAAAAGTTCAAGAACTTGGATGTCATTACCCCAAAATTAAATATCTAATCTTCGACATGTCACTAGGTGATTAATTTAGGATACAAAGAGCACATGTTAAACTCAATTTTTACTCAAGGTGATGACCATTTAAAGATGAATATATATTTACAAATTGATTTACAAAACTTCTCCCATCGGATGTGTGAGTTTTCAATAATGTCCATTGACATCTTTCTTAGTGCCAACCCGTATCACCTAATCTTTTGTATTGGGTGTGTGATTAGTTCTATTTTGCCTCTACCATCCTAGATTCCTAACAACTTACTCATAGCCTATACCTTAATTGAATCTCCTCATCCTAGTGATCATTCCTCACCCTCACCGAATCATGGATAAATATAGTCTATCTACTCTAATGAAATAGGTCATGACCCGATTCTTTCTATAATGATTATGGGCCAAATTTTCAAAATGAGTACTCATGAGTCATAAGTAATCAGTCAAAGTGGAAACTAATGAGGAACGGGTCTTTCTTCTTAGAATGCACGATTTCTCTGGTGGTTAGCATCTCCCTCTCAATAAGGGAGGCTCTTGGGGTAGGAGGGGGCAGAGTTCTTGCAAGAGTACTATTTTTTAGCTAGGTACAAGATGGGTACTTCGGTTTTCTTTAGAGTTAAGTAAGGTTGAACAAGATCCTGCATGATGTAAACACAATTCTTATAATGCAATTCCACAGGAGGATGAAAGAGATGTCAATGCGAAAGTCTGAGATCCAATCCCGTTGTTTGTCGTTTAGGTTAGATTTGTTATGAGTTTATTATTATTTAAGTTATTAAGCTTTTCCAAGCCCATCTTCCCCCAGTCCTACCCACTCCCTTCCATGAAACTTTCTTCTGGATAGTGACTGAATTATCAAGATAAACAAAATATCAAAATAATCCAATCAAGTTGCAGATCGAATTGTGAAGATCCATCAAATCCCTTCTAATTGGCTTACTAAACTCCCAACCCCTTTTAGGATATGTTATGTTTTGAATTTTGTTTCTTGAATTTCGGAACTCTAGTGAATATGTGAAAAAACAAAATTGTATTCTACCTTTAAAAAAAAAAAAATTGATGTGGCACCTGATGCGTGATGGGGTGATTGCTTTTATCTTTTCTTATTGATGTGGCACCAATAATTTAATTTCTCACGCTTTATGCAAACATGAAATTTGCATTTTGAAATATTTGTGTGGAGATATCTGGCTGTAATTTCAAGAGGAATTCATTTCCTAAACCGAAATGAAATTCCTCATTCATTGACCTGTATTCATGAATTTGTGGAGAAAAGAGAAAGGGAAAATCAAAAGCTGCCACCTTTCCGTCGAAATCGACCTTGAGGCGCTCACCTTATCCTTCAGCCCCACGGAGTGATTTTGACTTTGACTTGTGCACCGTGGTCAGCTCTCCAGCTCCACGCGAGGGTGACGAAAGTCATACCATTTCGTCCCAAATTACATTTACTCATTCTTTATTAAATTTCTTTTCCAATTTTATCAACGTAAGACGCGTTCTTTTTTATTAATTGCTTGTTATTGTAATAAACGAAGCAGTAGAGTCCATCCTGTACCTCATTTTAGAACAAGAGCAGACAGAGAATTTAAGTTCTTTTTTTTCTTCCCTTCCGCACGCCAAAATGTAATAAGTTAAAGAAGCTAAAGAAGCTTTACCAAATCTCAGTTCAGAGAGACGGATAGAGGAAAAAGAAAAAGAAAAAGAAAAAGAACATATTTTATGAAAATTGGAAAAAAAAATTACATGTTAAAAATTACGATAATATAATGGGTATGGTGGGCAACTTGCCTTGTCTCCGTTTGACACATTAAACATTACAAAGTAAAATTATTTATATCATGACAAATCATGCAATTATTTTAATGTATCTACAGTTATATTGAATAGACTTTTAACATGAAATTGAGTTCGTTAAGAATTGTCTGGCAATCAAATGATGACCACTTCTTTCGAAAACTGAATTTCTTTTAGGATGTTCTCTATATTCATCGTTAGAGTAAAGTTCTTTTTCTATAATTACATATTCACCTTTAGATTGTTGATATGTATACTTAAAAAAATAGTGATATACTCTAATTTATCTCTAATATCACATATCCAAATTCAATAGTGAATATATCAAAAGCCATACTAATAGCCGTCCAAATATATTTTTTTACGATTAGTGTAAAAAGAAATCTCAAATCGGTACACCCATACTACATGTACCCTAAATTAATTTTTGTGTCGCAAAAATTTCAAATTGGTATGCTCATACCCATGCCATATTACTCAAAATTAATTTTTGCCTAAATAATTCTGAAACTATATACCCGTGTTATATCTATCTCCCAAAAATCTCAGATATACCACAACTTTTTTGTAAATGTGGCAGAGATGTACCGGTCCGTGAGTCAAATATGTTTTAGTGACATCAACCCAATTTATTTTTTTTGCGGCAGGGTTGGCAAGTGCCCAAAAGTCTACGGACAAACGAACAAAAGCGACCAATTAGTCCGAAGTCCGCCCACACGTGGCAACGAAGGAGGGCCGGGCAAGACACGTGGACCATGTCGTGTGAACGCAGAACAGGGCTGGCTCCCTCCCTCCCTCCCTCCCTCCCTCCCTCGGTTCATAGACATCCCCGAAAGCTGTCCAAAAAAACGACTGGTATCACGAGTCACGCGCAAAGCCTGACGCCCCCATTACGCGCTTTATCATCGTTTCCTCCTCAAAACTCAAAACAAAACAAATTATAATAATGATGAATTGATTAGTTAATTAATAACTGAACAAAACTAGAAAAATAATAAAATATTAACCAAAATAAAAAAATGGGGGTATTCATATTTCGGGTGTGAAAAGGAACCCGTACTTTCCCACCACAAAACTTCCAAGCCGTCCTTATTAATTCCCGGGCTCACCACCATTCTCGAAGCGTCATCCTCCACGTCCCTCTCTCCCGTCTTCCCCGTTCCCATTCATTTCCAGTTTTCCACACCCACAACCAAGAATCAGGCATAAAAAAGAAGAAGGCGAGATCGAGCGAGCGAGCGAGCGAGCGAGAGAGAAAGAGGATTCGAGTTTCAGTTCCAGATCGGCGACGATGCAAGCGACCCGCGAAGAGGAGGCGACGGCGCAAGCGACCCGCCGCGAGGAGGAGGATTCGAGAGCGGAGGCCGGGACGACCGCGGCCGCCGACGTCTCTCCCTCCCGCCGCGGCGGAGGCCAAGACCCGGAAGAGCAGGAAGCCGAGAATCTGAAGAAGCCGCTGCTCTCGGGACGAGGAGGCGAGGACGACAGGGAAGGGCAGCAAGGACGAGAGGGTGGTGGCGGTGAAGAAGGGGGCGAGGACGAGGAGGAGTTCGAGTTCACGTTCGCCTGCGCGGACCCGGGCGGCTCGCCGGTCGCGGCCGACGCCGTCTTCGAGAACGGCAAGATCCGGACCGTGTACCCGCTCTTCGGCCGGGAGCTGCTGTTCGCCCCGTCGCCGGCGCGGCCGCCGCTGAGGAAGATCTTCGTGGAGGGGCGCGGCTCGGCGTCGGCGTCGTCGTCGAGCAGCGAGGGGGAGGGGGACGAGCTGGCCGGGGTGCCGGAGGAGACGTACTGCGTGTGGCGGGGGAAGACAGTCGTGGAGGGCGAGGAGGCGGCGCCGGAGGGGTGCAGGAAGAGCTACTCGACGGGGTTCTCGAAGCTGTGGAGGTTCAAGGAGCTGGCGCGCCGGAGCAGCAGCGACGGGAAGGACGCGTTCGTGTTCCTGAACCCTAAGAGGAGAGGGAAGGAGGAGGGGGAGAAGGAGGGAGGGAAGAAAGCGGCGGCGGGGGCGGCCACCGCCGCCTCGAAGGGAGGGAAGAAGGGCCAAACGGCGGCGGCGGCGGCGGCGGCGGCGGCGGCGCACGAGAAACATTACACGAAGGCGAGGGCGGCGAAGGAAGGGGAGAAGAGGAGGTCCTACCTGCCGTACAAGCAGGTCGGGTTCTTCACCGACGTCAGCGGGATGAGCCGGAATGTTCATCCGTTCTAGTTTTTCCTTTTTTCTTCTTCGGGGTTTTTTCTTGGCGGTTTTTCTTTTTTCTTTCTCTCTCTATCTATCCATTTCGACCTTTTCTCAAGGCAATGTCAACGATTAGATATGTTGATTTATGTGAATGTGTAAATATTACCAGGCTGAGGAGTTTGGAATTTAGATGTAATGAGGTTTCTTGCCGCAGTTTATCTTTGTAATTTTTCAGATTCAAGCTGTTGATATTAGCAGTTAATTATCGAAGAATTTGGAGTTCAAAGACATTGAACACGAGCATACACAAGCAATAATTCAGAACCACCTCCTATATGTTTTTCATCCCATGTGGGTGAGCTGCATATTTCCGACTCTCCAAGTTAGCATTTTCCGTCAATGGATGGAAATACGAAGCTTGTCTTGAAATCGTGCATGTACATTATTAGTTTGGAGACCATATCTATCACAACATAACTTAATAGTGATGATAGCGTGATGGTGGTTTTTATAGAAAAAATATTGGGTAGATCTGTTTTGTCAAATAAATTATGGCATTACCTATTGATCGCTATAGATCCATGGGGGCCTACGTTTCAATTTTTTCTCTCTTTTTGCCTTTTTAGGTCATGGATAGTGAGGGCTCGGCCACGGATAGCAACACCACCGATCTGTTTTTTTTTTCTCTCACTAGCTTGCAAGCAACGTCGACAGTTGATCATGGCCATAATCATCATCTTCTGGCTTGATTCGGCCAGCGTTTGGAGATCGAGACGAGTGAGGCAAACCCTAGATGAGCGTTTCGCGAGCGACACCAACGCCTCTCCATGGCCGTCGTCAGCGTCATTTGGCTAGATTTGGTTGGCTCGATCAGCATCGGCGACTCTGTTGGTGGTGACATGGGAAGGCACGGGGGTCGGGCTTAGGGGGAGGTGGATGACGAGATAGGTTTTTCGAGCAAGAGGGACTGTAGGCTGATGCCGGAGGGCATGGCGTCGAAGGCGGATAGCTTCTAAATGGGTGGAATGACGCATGATTTATGTGGCAAAATAGACTTACTCAATATTTTTTTCGTTTCGATATCTTAAAGGGATTAATACAAATAATGTTAAGATTGACTTGCAAATGAATATACTTAATGATACGATAAAGTAAAGATGGGCTTTCCATGTAATGAAGAGCTTATCAAATTGCGTAATGTACTAATTATGTAAACAAATCTCAAGATATTTAACTTTAATTAAACCAAAAAAAAAAAAAAAACATAGAAAATAAAAGGAACCATAGTCAACGAAACCCAATTAATTAAGACAAGACAAAGTCCAATTTCCTTTTCTGATTGTGAAGAGTGACAAGCAGAAGAGTCAAGCCATTCCCACCATCATTCATAATTCTATTTGTTTTGAGAAAAAAATAAAAATAAAATTGAAAATATTTTTCTAAAAAAGATAACTAATATATTACAAAAAAAAAGCGAAATATATTTTCATCATCTATGAAAAATTTAAAACATAAATTGTTGCCTATAATAAAAAAAATTTATATTAACATATCATTTCAAGTTATACAAGCAATCACCCTTAGAAAAATAAATTTTGAATCATTTATTTTTTGATGAAAGAAATGGAGATTATTTAACTGTTTTGAAGATTGTCCTTGTAAATTATGCAACACTTCTCCATGTTATAAATGGCAAGGTGTGTTTGTTCATATTAATGTTTGCTTTCATCGAAACGAGGTGATAAGGAAAAAGGGTACATTGCAATTTGTCTATAATTTAATGGAGGATTAAATTACACGCCGCGTCGTACAAATTCTAGATTATTTAAGTGATTAATAGTAGTTTCTGGCCGGAAGGGGGAGTTTTGTCGCAATGTATGTATTCGTCAAACTCCAAATTTCCTTGCCATTTCCTCGAAAACTCTAGGCGATTAGCTTGTTCCCACGTATTATCAACGGGTGAAGATCCTTAATCTCGTACGGTACTTCCTTCCGTGCCTCGATGGACGTCAGCTATTAGTAATGCCACAATAACCTCATCGGTAGATCGATGGTCGACATTATTGAAGCGCCAAGAGAACTACCATGACGAGTAAAATTTTTTTATCCTACATTAACACTATATGTCCCTAGGTAACTTGTGCAAGTCAAATCTATTTGAGGCGTTCCGAATTGATGGCGCTAAATACGATCAAGAGAACATCGAAAATGCTAAATTTCTTTTGCTTTTTATAACACTTGACATTGGAATATTGCAGCTCGACTAATCATGCGAATGCCTACAAATCGCATGGTCCACATACATAGGATTGGATCCCACCTGTAAAGTGGCGAGAGTGATTCTTAAGGTTAATATAAATGGCGATGCTGTGATTTAAGCAAAAGATATGTCGAGTTCAATTTAAACACTCACCCACTTAGTCAATTGCTTGGGAATTAAAAAATCTAGAAAGTCATCATTAAGATGGTATCATGCCACTTAAATCAAGGAAAATTTCACTTTACCCCCTAAACTGACAAGTTCTTTTACACATCAACTCATAACTTCAAATCCTCTCACTTTAAACTCTCACCTTTTTGCTCGCTTAAACCTCGTACCCTAAATCCTTCACTTTACCCTCTCGAATCTGCAAGTTATTTCATTTTCTTAATTCATCAATTTTGTGCTGTTTTCCTCCTTGAAACGTACCATATACGTGACTAAATTGAAAATGTTGGCAGATGCAAATAATTTGACTCATCTTTACATTGTGAACACCCTAAGTTGACGTAGTTGATTTAGGCATCCATATTTCTAGTTTGGGATATAGAGGTCATCCACTCATATCGCACCAATCACACGTAAATTGATATGGACCAAGACCTCCTGCAATCTATTTATGAGACTTATAGAATGTTTTATGAGCATAAGATAACAGATTTAAAGGTTATATCCTCGTGTTATAAGATAAATTTTACAAATTGGAGTTTGTAAAAGAAAATGGCATATTGGAGGGAATTTCGGATTTTCAGAAAACTTAGTTTAGAAAATACATACCACGTACTTCTTAGAGGAAATTCATTTACAATTTACAACAAAATCTAGGTCGAATTCTGATGAAAAAAAGAAGAAGAAGGAAGTTTAGGTGGGAGTTGGTACCAACGTAAACGGCAAGTGACAACTTTCATTGACATCAAGACGAGATTCGAATCCATTACCCCAATTTCACTCCTCTACCTTTTTGAACTTTCCAGTACCAATAATTGCAATTTGAAGTTCAGCATTCGACAAAAAAAATTCAGCAAAAAAAATAAAAATTCAAAAAATCATTTTCTCGGGGTGCACATGCTGTAAATAATTTTGTGGGAGAAATGAAATTGGCGCCGTGAAGGTGGGGTTCACTTCAATAATTAAAATCTAGAGCCAGACCTTGTCGAGAAAGTCGGAAAAATTCGAGAGGACTTCAAATGTATTTGAAAAGACTTCAATTTAAAATTTATTGTTTTTAGCATCAGTTAAATTTTTATTTAGCGCGTGCTTGAAATATAATCAAAATATTAAAATATTAACATGTAAAATCATATAATTATTTTATAATTTTTCGGAAGTGGAATAGTTCCTTTCATTTTTAAATATGAAAAAAGAAAGGCATAGATTGAATTAGTAGTAAGGCAGTATTTAGTAACGCTTTTGGGAACACGTATTTTTGTTATTTTGTTTCCCAGAACAAAAATAGAATAAAAACGTGTTTGGTAATTTTTTGTTCCTAGGATCAACTCAAGAAATAAGAAACAAGTTTTTTATTTCTTTTTTTCTCTTACTCTCTTCTTCCCCTAGTCGGTCAACGCCGACAACTAGCTAAACGAGGTCCAACGACCTCGCCGGCTGCCAGCGAGGCTCAAGGGAGCCTCGCTCAACCACTGGTGTCCTCACGGTGGCTAGGCCGGCGAGGCTCACCCAAGGCTGGCTATCTCATTGGCCCTCATCTAGCTGATTGCCGGCCGGCCATGGCTAAGGTTGACGGTAGCAAAGAGGAAGGAGAAGAAAAAGAAAAAAAGAAAAAATGCAATAAAATTATTAATAAATCAAAAGAAATTCTAAGTCCCAAAAATATTTGACATTGTGCCAAACATAATTCTGCTCTGGAAACAAAAATTTCATATAATTACAAAATGCCTTAAAATACTTAAAAATTGTTTTTAGAAATAGAAAAAAGTATTTCTGAAAAGAAATTATTCCCGGAAATAGAAATATGATCAAATGTGCCCTTAGACACATGATTTATTTGTCTAAAAGACCTCAGTGGACCGTCCGGACGATTTCAAAGCAACAAAGCGATCCTTGCATTGATGATAAGAGATGACTCCAATTACCAAGGCTTGTAGATTAGTCCCAAACTGGATTGACATTGAGTTGAAAATACGAAATATTATAGTGTTAAAAAACAATGCACATGTAAAAATCCAAAATTTGGCTTAAATATTTCCCGCTGCTCGGTGAACCAGCTCGGCACTCCATTCGTTGTCGCATCCAGTGGGCGAGCCCAAAAAGATGCCGACGAAAAAGCATAGCTGTTGTCTCGGCCGGGCAGTCAGAACTTCAGACGGCAGGAGACGTGACCGAGACTGTCCTGTTGTTCCGAACTCGGGCACAAAGTGCACGGATCGAGTTATGAAACTACTTGAATGTCAGTGAGGGAAAAGTAAAGTGCATGAAAGTAAATTGGGCGGGCGATAGATTCGTGCAATCAACATATCTTTTGTTTAAAACAAGTGGGCTTCTACATGCAATGAAAATATAACTGAATTTCTTTTATCTTAGATCTTACGTTGTCACGCTCCTAGCAGTTTAAACTTTTAGATCGATCGGTTGTGATCTAGCAAAAATTTACATACTCGGAACATATTTGCTGTACGTTCGTTCTCCACTCGGTAGCCTGTTCGAAAGTGTTATCCTATGGCGTTTGAACAAGGCCTCGGATGCTAAGTCTGTTGTAGTGCTCACGGAGTTGTAGGTATATTTGGAGAAGCGAATGGTACCGCAGATGCACCAGCGCGACTTGGTGAGGAGGAAGACGCTCGGTCTGCGATACATCCCTCTATTCCAGATGTTACTGAGCGTATTTTTGTACAATCTATCCGTCGAGAGCGCTTCTGTTTCAGACTATGTAATTTCGAACTTCTTGTTTAATGAATCTCTGCTGATTGCCAGGAAGGAAAAACCTTGTTCATCAAACATTTGACCGGAAGACAGAACAGTGTGTCGATACGTTATGTGGGTACAATGATAGAGATCCTCTCAGATTCTGAGGGGCAAAATTTACCGTCCTGAAGAAGTGAAAACCAAACCTGTTCTTGTCAGGGCTGTCCTGGAAGCCCCAACCCCCCATGTTCTGCAATTAAGAGCGCGACGCAGGACCGCTCCCTAGTCTTTCGACCACGTTTTTTCGCTTCCTTAGTTCAAATTCGCAAAGTATAGGTCGTTCTCGGGGCCATCCGGCTCTCCTGGTCCTGCAGCTTGTCTGCCCATCTCTGTCGAAATTTCGAGAGGTCAAGATTGGTCGGACTTTTCTTCGCATTAAGTCCCATCCTCATTATTGAGGTTGTCTCCGCCATGTGAGTGTCGAACAAAAGGAGCGCTGCAACAGATGAGCCTGCCGATTTTTACTGCTAAACCAGCTCGTATTTTCGAATTGGCTGCTTGTTTGACATTTCTGTGTGAAGTGAGGCGAGAGATATCACCCGACGGCTAGTTGCTCCAATTAAATGAAGCTACGTTGAACAGAACGACATAATGACAAGCCAGATGCGAACTTCTCTCGAACGTAGTTCTTCGACCACTTAGTAGATCTGATCAAATGGTTCCAACATATTAACAAATCAACATTGTTCGACACAAATAAACAATATGCCATCGCAACCCGCAAAACAAAAGACTGAACACGACCTAAACAGATGAGTTTTGGCTTCAAACAGACTCAGCATTTAATCGAGAGTGATCACTTGAATCAAGAGATAGAGAACCTCCTCCTCCTAGGCTTGGTGATATCAACAGCATCCTCTATGTTGGACGTGTCCTTGGACCCGTGCCTGAAGGGGTTCAACTTCCCCAGAGTCTTCGACATCGAAGAGAAGAAGGTGTGGCGCTTTGGGCCACCTTTTGCTGACGTTGTTCCATGATTGGTCTTCTGCAAGTCCGAAATGTACATCTTCATCTTCATCAGCTCGGACCGCAGATCCTCATTCTCCTTTATCAGGGATGAATCGGCTTGCAGCTGATGCCTTGTTGTTACGGCATCCGACCCTTTATGGTCCTCCGTACCACTCCTCAACTTCAGCTGATCGTAGTAGAGTGCGTGCAGGACGATCTGCACAGGCAGCCGCTTGTTCTGTGAAGCATGGAGCCGGGCTTCGGGAGATAGCTTCAGCGGGTCCATAGCGCTGCATGCCTTCTCTCGCTCAATCTCATCGAGGTTCGGGTGAGACTGCAAAGTTCTCTTGATTGTCATCTCTAACACTATACACAAAACATGTTCTATGACAATGACTAGGAAAGGATGTATGAATGTGATGAATAATGATGATCATTGTGAAGAGAAGATGCGGGTATTACAATGAAGATCTCAGCTATACAAAGCTTATGATTCTCACCTTCAAGTAGATATCAATTGCACGATAAAGATCATCGTCAACCTTTCGGGCTCCTTTAGGCACGATAGTAGCAATCCCATTGAACTTTGCAATGCTGACCTCACTGTAGGTGGCGATCTCGCCGAGATAAGCATCCACTGTCTTAGCGACCCTCAGCATAGCAGTGGAACAGGTCTCCCTGAAGTCCCCACCATTGAAGACCGCCGTGCTCTTCTCCTTCTCCACAAACCCCGACATGATCCTCCTCACGCTGTCCAGATCGAAGAGCCTCTCGCCATCATAGGTGAATGAAAGCACCAGAAGGTCATCGACTGTCACGTGCTCAAGGATGACCGATATTTGCTTTTCAAGCTCATTCTTGCAGCTGGTGGAGGCTTTGAGATAAATGGCCGAACGGAGGAGGCAACACAGGAAGTTGATCGGAAAAGCAGCTTTCTCTGAGGGAAAGAGGGAAACTATTGATTCAAGAATCTCTCTCTGTTGGGTCCTAACATCAGGGTCATCAAAATCCGCCGACTTAGTTCCATTGCCTGTGTGGTCTCGTACAAGATCCCGCAGTGCTCTTTCTGTGTATGTTATGATAGCACTAGCTAAGGTCAGAGATTTTGCGCCTCGTTGCTTCATCGCCATGATGATCTTTCCAAAGAAAGTAACACTTAGTATTGATAACTCCTCGGTCCACCAGTTGGTCGGGGAGCGGCTTGGGAAATTGGCCTCATTGCATGCCTGCACAAACATATCCTTCCTCAGTTAATTCCATCCAACGAATGCATCTCAAAATGGGGGACAAATCAAGAGAAGGGAGTTAGGTTTACATTAAAACTGACTAAATCGACGCATCTCTGGACAATTTTAAGGTCTTCGGCCATTGGAAGAAGATCTTCACACGACTTGAGCACCACGATGGCACCAGACAGGCTCGACAAGGCCACTTGCGCGAGGAAATCATCAGTGCGCCCAGCGAGGTTGTTGTCGCAGTATTGATCTGTCATCTGGAGGTACTCCGCCGCACAGCGTAGAGCCGCCACGTTGTGGACAGTGATCTCGAAGTTGACGCCATAGCAAAACTTTGCTGCTTTCTCGAAGATCTCAGGGCCTCCGGGGATGTTGGACAAATCTATCCTCGCGAGGTCTGCTTCTTTAGTTTCCATTATCAGTTTCCTTATGTAGTTGCTCTTTGCCAATAGCATGAACTGCCATGAAAATTGAATGTTCAGCTTACGTATGTGATCAATTAGCTTGATCAGGCATGAACAAAATTGCAAAAAATGGTTCTTATTACCTTGTGAAGGGAGAAATTTGCTTCTCCTACTCGAATGACCACATCGGTTGGAATCTCCTGAGAGAAGACCCTGCATCCAAATTTCATCACAATCAGTAAATAGAGACTGGTCATACATGAAACAAGAACAAGCCTGATAAGATTGACATATCCGATTAAACGGTACAGTACCACTGGCCGGTTCTCTCCATTGCAATAGAGAGCCTCTCATTGGCCCGGACAGGTGTTGCCATGGCTATGTCGATTCAGGATGAAGAGCAAGAATTGAGATTCTCGCGGCTCTTGCAGCTTCAACTGGAGATCGGACAACCACAAGTCCGTTGGTGAGGTGGGTTTGAAGATTTTAGGTGGTTTCTGAGGTCAAGCATTCAAAAATGAAATTTAGAAAAGAAGACTCACTTTGATAGGAACATCTATAAAGCAATCTACACCATGGAAAGCAGGAGAGAAGCCCTTAAAGAAAATCAGTGATAACTTTTTACTTCGTCACAAGTACAGTCATAGTTTCCAACATCTCACGAGACATTAAGGTAAATGTCATAAGCAGCACGGATTAATGAGATCTACCATTGTACCAGTAATAGGACATCCTAACAGACTGTAGGACTACACAAACCAAACCCACAAGCGTAAGAAACTAGCGAATCGTTCCTACTACTTTCAACCCATACCGAATCTAATCAAAATGAAACAAAATTTCGTTCAAAAGATGAGTAAGCATCAGCTCTACCAAAATGTTATAGAAGAT
Organism: Eucalyptus pumila; assembly: GCA_016097595.1. Taxonomy (NCBI): domain Eukaryota; kingdom Viridiplantae; phylum Streptophyta; class Magnoliopsida; order Myrtales; family Myrtaceae; genus Eucalyptus; species Eucalyptus pumila. Next base: position 31,433,813 of record CM027853.1, read on the forward strand.
ATGATCAAATTAATGGTCAGTTGTGCCACAGAAGCTTCTGTACATAGCCAGTACACTTATAGCCGAATTGAGCACAATTTCTTTACACAAGTACTACAATGAAGTCAAGCATTGGACGCGACAGATCACAACAGGTTCTTACAGCATCCGAATATTGCATTTTCAAAACTGCAAGATCACATCTGGGTTATCAAATGATCATTCCGTGAGACTAATAAAATGAGCAGTCTTTCATGTCTTCCAACATAGACAAAGATAATCAACCAAGAAATCATTTGTGTTCCATTTCCTGCACTAACGTCTCTCTCTCTCTCTCTTCAACCAGTAAAAGAGCTACGAATTCTTTTCCCCGCCTTTCTTTCTCGGTTTCTTTTGCTACCGACAGAAAAGATTGCATCACATCCATATTTTCCCATGATCAAGAACCTTAAAACCCCAGAAATCCTCCACAAAAAAGCACGAGAACTAGACTAAAGTCAAGCCAAGAACTCAGTCCGCAAGCAACGGCGGCTGAAAAGTCATTGCCGTCAAGAACACGTTAGCATGCAGATCCAGTAGAAGCTTACCGGCGCGAAGCTAGTGAGAGAAAGCTGAGTGAGCAGACGGACAGATGGATGGATAGATACACCTTTTCTCCTTCGTATCTGCAGATTTCCGGAGCAGATAATTGGATTACAAAAAGTGCTGCTAGGTCCTGTCTTATAGCAACGGGATCAAGAAAGAGAAATAACGGAGAACAATTATTCTCATCAACGTCGAAAGGGAAGCTGGGACGGAGAAGTTGTGGACACGGCTCGTCCAGCTACCGAGGCCTGAAATTCTTGGATGGCGTAGTGCCATGTCATCTCCATGCACGGTGGTGGGGGCCGCCGCTGGACCCTGCCAGCCAATGGGCGGCTCCCACGTGGAGCCCGGGTCGAGACGCCTATACCTACCCGACTAAATGATGAAGTCGACGTTCATTCTATTATTTTTCTCAATTGGAAAAAGTTTCTTGGATTTGTGGACGGAAGAGAGCCGATCCGGAATAGGAAAAAGCAATTGGGGGAGCAGTTCCCCAAATTCCAATTTGCCCTCGTCTCCATCATTGACGTGATTTTGGGGGTTTTGATATTTTGAAGTAAATATGAATTATCATGCTGTAATATAAGCCAAAATTCAAAATATCATTTCGAAGTTAAAATTTATCAACAAATTGCATAATTTCACAATTTTTTACTAGTAATTTTGAAATTTTGAAATTTTTCTATTTGAAATGTCAGACCACAAGAGCAGCAAGAGATAAGTAGACTAGAAGTAAATAATCATTCTAAGTAGGTATAGATGAGCTATGAAGTAATGGATAATCGTAATATATTGTATAAATTGGATTAGGGTCAATCGAAGCATGGAATTTATTGAATTTCCAAGATATTGTATAAATTGGATTAGGGTCACCGCATAGGATAAAATCGAAGCATGGAATTTATTGGGTGCTTTAGGAATTTCCAAATGATAGGGGCATTTACGCTTGTGTCCCTATATTATAAAAACAAATGATACCATAATTCTTAGATCGACTGAGGTCATCCAACATTTCAGGCGATGGTGCATGGACGAACGGCAGGTGAACATCGTGGTCTAGATTGTCAAAAAGGCTTTCCAAACTTGCATGGGTTGCACGGGTAAAGTTGGCGATTCACATGTCTCTCCTGTTGCTATCAGTCAAAAAGCAAAATCCTAAACGAGATGCGGTTCATCTCCCTTTCCCTTTCCTTCTCAGAGAGGATTCCGTTTATTTCACAAAAACATGTGAAATTTTATAGAAAATATTTCTTAAAAAAAGATAATATTTTATGATATTTAACTAAAATCTGAAAATGAATAAAAACATATTTTTCATCATTTAATAAGAAAATAGATCTACATAAATTAGGTATTAGTAACTTGCGTATGGATAACTAATAAACTAGATATGATCACTAAAATTTAGGATCTTGCCTCAATGGAACCCTAATCAGGCCTCGGGGGCTCGGGCATGGGTACCTAGATCCCAAGCGCAAGCAAGGGCATCCATCTTGAGTCCACAAAATCTAGGCCCGAGAATACGGTCCCCGTTCACAACTTCCTAGTGCCCAACTTGGTCTACAAAGGCCAAACCTAAGGCCCTAGTGCTTGAGCTCGTATCCCCAGCATACAAGCCCGAGTCCATCAAGGCTGGGCTTGGGTTCACAAAGGGTGAGCGTAGGACCTCAATGCCTAAGCCTGTGAACCCGACGCCCATGCACAGTTCCTAGCCCTTGAGCTTGAGTCCCCAACACTTAGATCCTTGTTCCATTGACACTAGGCTAAAGACCCCAATGCTTGTACCTACGTCCCTAGTGAGCAAGTCTAGGTCCTCGGTGATTAGACTAGAGTTCATAGATGCCAAGTTCCTAGCACCTAGGCTCGAGACCCTAGTGCTCATGCTAGGATCCCTTGCGCTCGACTTTGGGTTTATCGAGGCCAAGGCTTGGGACTTGGAGCCCCTACTTGGGTCCATTGAGGCTGGGCTGGAGACCTCAGTACTTAGGCACGGGGCCTTGATGGATGTAGGTACCGGGGACTTGAGTGCAAGCACCAAGGTCCTAGGTTCGATCTTATTGGACCCAAGCACGGGTGCCAAGGGCTAGGGCTTGACCTCATAAGGTGCCAAGGACTGGGGCATGTGCTTCAAGGTCCTAGGCCCAACCTCGATTAACTCAAGCATAGTTACCGGGGTCTAAGCCTAACCTCAATGGATCTAAGCCTGGCATCGATGTACGTAGGTGTGAGTGTCAGGGTTCTAACTGAGCCTCAATGGATTTGGGCCTAGGCACCGAGGTCCTGGGCCCAACCTTAATGGACACGGGCATTGGCACCAAGGTTTGAGTGTAGCCTCTGAACACTCGGTCTTGACAGTGGGGACACTAACACAAGTGTTGGGCCTAAGCGCTAGGGTGTCCAGCCTGGCCTTGATGGACATGGGCACGGTCTCGATGGACACGGTCCTAATCGTAGGGTCTTTGGCTTGGGTGCTAGGGATTTGGGCACAAGCATCGGGGTTTTGAGCACGAATGGCCTCTGTGGACCTGGGAAGGGCATTGGGCAAGCACACCAAAGTCCTAGGCCTAGCTTATTTGCACTTGAGCTTGGCCTTGATGAAACCCAGTGGACTCGACCCTGGCCTTTAGACTCGAGTGCATTGCCAAGGGCTTGGGAACAAGCGTCAAGGTTTCGTGCCCAAACATAGAGTTTCTAATTCAAGCATCAATATCTAATCATATTTTTGGAAAATGATTTCCAATTTGTTAAAGAGTAATTCATTTTCTTGAGTTTAATCATAGATTTTCCATTAATTAGGAAAATATTTTTAGTTGACTCATTTTTCTAAATGATCCAAACGTCGGAAAACAAGAACTTGCGTGATAAAAAAGGCTTAAGGGGAGAAGGGACTCACAAGATACACACCACATGGACCGGGTCTATGATCGAAGGTCAATACAGACCTTTGAAAAAATGTGTAATCCACGTGAATCCTAAGATCGTCGAGCAATTGCTCGTGATCAGTAATTAAGTTTCTGTAGTTTCACCGATGAATTCGGCGCCAAGAAGGCGCAAGAAGCCAAAAAATCCTTATCAGAGCTCAAATTTACGACGCCCAATTGGACCGAGTCGTGATGTCGACAGCCAAAGGGTCGTTTTCAGATCAGAGTTCACATGAAGGAAGCAAAGCCGATGAGCACGGATGACTCGTCGCTTCGATGTGGGTCAGGCTCTAATGTGCAAATACTTCAGGTATGTGGGCCGAGGCACGCGAGTCTGGTCCCGAGCTCTAGGCTGCCCCCACACACACCAAATATGTGGAAGCAAATCGTTCGGTCTTCAATGCAGAGTACCTTTCAATGATCGGTAGCTGGTGTGAGCTTGTCCTTGGCATGCACACTCTGCATTACCTTCAAGAACTTCCCATGTACATCGAGCCTGATTGGTGCAGCTACGACCGAACCGTCACTTTATCGTCCGGTGTGGCGATAGCTCGAGGCTGTGTGAGCAGCCGTGGCTTTGAAGGTGCCGTAGCTGTTGAGGAAACTGCTGCAGGAATGTTGTAACGAACAATTCTCGTGGTGGCGATCCATCTAGACCGGCCTAACGTTACCAGTAAAGTGCATTATCTGTGCGGAAAATAGTGCCATTTACACGGCAAAATGCAATTGAGCTTTGCTAGCTTTAGAAGTCTGTCCTTAATCTCGAAGGCAAGAATCTTAAACTGTACGGCTCGATTCATGTTTTCTCCATCGGAGTCGCCTACAAAGCACGTATCGCCAAACAGATTTGTTCTGTTATTGAAGGGCCAAAGTTCTCAGTAGCACTCACCACACTAGGTCGCCAATGTGGAAAACAAGTCTGTCAAAAGACTCGCAATTATTTCTCTCAAGTCTAGGTCGCCAATGTGGAACACAAGTCTTTCAAAAGACTAGCAATTATTTCTCTCAAGTTGTTTTGGTTAGAAACCGACTAGGACAAGCAGTCGTGAAACTATATTGAGAGCTACAAGAGATATTCGGACTGCCAAGAACAAGTTGCTGCTGAAGCATGAGGACATTTAGTCCAGTAGGTAGATGAGAAGTTAATACAATATCTAGATATTCTTTCTCGAGCTTTTAAAGCTCAGGAGGGTTTCCTCTTCCTCTAACTTGTACAGCAGAAAATCTCAGCAGCGGCGCGAAGTGAACTGGACGTTAAATTCAGTGGGGCTATAGAATATCATTTAATCGGGTGTCCTTCTCGGAGCCCACGTCCGTGATCTTTCGTGGTGCAGTACCGAAATCCTGATTACTTCAGATATTCGGCATGCCAATATGATGTTCTGTTAGTGCTCCTATCTATCCAGAGGGTTTGATGTCTCTAACAACCGCTGAGTCTTGACTTCCTACTTTTTCTACATGGTGTAATCTCATCAGAAGTGGTCTAAAAGGAGGAAGGAAACAAAAAGACTAGATTGATAAATTCTTTCCCTAATCCTTCTCGATCTTCTGGACTGTGCATCGACTTAAGATGATCTGCGACGGGCGTTTCACTAGTAAAGTGATAGGTTTTGGTGTTGTGAAAGAAGCAGCTTCAAAGGGAAGTTCCCTGTATTCATATACAAAAGGACTTCACCCTATGGATGTTACATCTGTAGAGTGCATTGTCACAAATGACGTAGTCATTCAGTGGGATGATTACGATACAAAATTTATCCCTTAGCTACATGTGCCCCTTCTCATGGAATGGGGTGTATCACTACCTTTCCGCTCGCTCGGTTCGTCTCGATGTAGGAGAAGGCCTCAGCAACCTGAGAAAAAGGGAAGGGTCCCTTGGGGTCGACTATTGGCTTCACCTTCCCGCTTTCAATGTATGGGTTCAGCTTCTTTAGGACCTCTCCTTTGGAAGTGACTACAAATCTGAAACCAGGTGGTACCACAGCGCCAGTTAGGGCTACCACGATCCCTCCCTCTTTTATGGCTTTGACTGCTCTGTCACATTGACCTGTCGAAAGGAAGGGCATTCGTTAGGCCAATGTTAGCATAGGGATGGCGAAGGAATGCGTGATTAAAATCGACTTAACAGTTGTAAGCAGGAGCTAGTTAATGTCTAACACTCTTGACTTCATCAAAGATGTAACCTATGAAAGCTTCTATTGTAATTTGGTATGCATCACTATATTTATTTCATTTAGTGATGCTATTTTCTTTTAAAAGGACAATGAGGACACCTTATGTCCTTAATTAAGCACTTCTAAACATCAACTACTAACTAGGATAATGGCAACATGAAAGAACCCCAATGTCAAGTAACATCTAGTTGAGACAGATTGAACCATCATGAGATAATCACCTCGATGCGCAGTAACAAAAGAATTTTGCTGAAGTGTGACATCCTGAATTTTTTGCTTCTAAGAACTAAAAGGGTATTGGATCATGTACATTAGTGATGCTATTTTCTTTTAAAAGGACAATGAGGACACCTTATGTCCTTAATTAAGCACTTCTAAACATCAACTACTAACTAGGATAATGGCAACATGAAAGAACCCTGATGTCAAGTAACATCTAGTTGAGACAGATTGAACCATCATGAGATAATCACCTCGATGCGCAGTAACAAAAGAATTTTGCTGAAGTGTGACATCCTGAATTTTTTGCTTCTAAGAACTAAAAGGGTATTGGATCATGTACATTACCAACAGCGTCATAGACTACATCAAACTTTTCTGGGAGGTCTTCGAAGTTTTCTTTTGTGTAATCAATTGCCAAATCAGCACCCAAGCTTTTCAAGAATTCCAACTTCCCAGTGCTTGAAGTGGCTGCTACTCTTGAAGCACCGAAAACATGCTTTGCTAGCTGCTCAAATCAATGTATAACGTTAGAGTTGCACATTTTTTCTGCAAACAGGAACTTTTGTGCATTTACTCATGGTGGGGTTTCAGGGTGGAGAGAGAGAGAGAGAGAGAGAGAGAGATTATGGGTTGGTTGAGTTGATGCAGGCCAACTTGCAGAAAAATTAGACTTGTATTCAAGTATCATATACCCCAACTACCACATCATCTAAATGAACAATTCAATGAGCATAATAAAATTAAGTCGATATACGATGGAAAGAAGGGCTTTGCTTGGTTCTTTCATTATTCATGTCCTGAATGACCGCAGGGCATAAAATGTAACAAATCAGAACTATCTGATGCTAGACAAGGATGAGGTGCAGAGTTCACGACCATGCCACTCTAACATCTACATTAAAATGGTTGTTCAAAACTTGGGAATGGGATATCAAATCAGAACTATTTAATCCTTGTAGCTAGACGTAGGCCAAGTTACTAAATGCAAACATAAAGGTTGTTACCTCAACAAAGTGTGGCCATTTTGCCCCAGTATTTGCATGAATTTACCCAATCAATGGCGTTAAAGCAAGTGCGCAGATTCTAGTGTTCTCATCTTTTAGAGATAGATCTCTGTGCTTTCTTCTACTTGAAACAAGTATCGGGTGTTTCTTATAAGAAACAAGTCAATCGCATGACATAAAGGTGGAAATGATCATCTCCAAGAAAATACCTGAATGACGAGACTTCCAACTCCACCAGAACCACCTAAAACAAGAATCGATTTACCAGCGGAGAACCCAGTCCTCTCAAGGCCCTCATAGGCTGTACTGATGGCAAGAGGAAGCCCAGCAGCCTGAACAAAATTGATGTTCTTCGGTTTGAGAGCCAGTAATTTCTCCTCCACCGCGGTATACTCTGCTAATGAACCGAACTGCTTAGGCCCTTCCAAGGCCTTCTCATTTATGTCCCCATATACCTCGTCGCCTTCCTTCAGTTCCTTTACCTGGCTCCCAACTTTTACCACCACGCCAGCAACGTCGTAGCCTGGAACAGTCTGCCAAAGGGAAAGAGAAAAGCACAGCGGAACAGAAAATGTCAAAACCATTTCGTATCATATGACTAAACCAGTTGATTGAACAGGATAAAAATATCCTCATTCGTATAAAGTAAGAGAATATTAATGGAAGTCCCCGGGTGAAAGGTATAACAGAAGTTTTACCAAAACAATCTCCCACAGTAAGCTGGTGCTCTGTGTGGCAATTTATCCTACATTCCACATTATTAGATAAGCTTAAGAACCGCATTCCCCGTCAAATTTACACATTTTCCTGTACTATTTAACATTTCCTATAGGTTTCTTTTAGGTATCGGATGCTTGACTTCTGCTTTGTACCCATTGATAAGGACACACTGGAAACAAAAATACTTTCCATATAATCAAATTTTATCAGTTTGAAGAGAATGCTGATGGGAAATACAAATACATTCATACAATTGCAATGTTCACAGTCCGGCATTCGAGACCATTCTGATTTCCTTAGTATTGAGGATGCAGAACATCAACTGAGTCTGTTACTATGACTAGCTGACTGGAATGTAGCCGAGGATGCGTTGGGGATGTACATAGTAAATGGCCTTCAAAGCAAGGTTCACATTGGTTCTCGTAGGAAATGACAGTCATATTGTAATGTGCTACTGTTACATCTTTCTACCATGTCAATATACTACCCTGCAAAACCTTTTCGTCACAAGAAATATACAGTGGCTCATGTATTACCTGGACTCTAATCCGCGTAGACCTCGTCAGCAATCACAAGCTAATAGTTCAAAGTGCAAGAGAGTTCTTTTAATTACAATGAGTACAAGAGAAAGTATTTTTCTTCTTCCCTCTAGGAAGAGAAGACTAGCCGTGATATATACGAGACAATGCCTAACCACCTTATTTAACATCTATCGACAACCACCGACAGACAACCAATTAGCTCACGCAACTGCAATATCCAGAATCATTCCTCTACATCGTCCACAAAAAGGAACACTAGAAGAGTTCGCATTTCGAGGGTTGTGTCTCAACTAAAGTATTGCTACTCGAATTTTCTCTCAGTTCCATTGATGACACTTTAACTCCCACACGCACATATCAGCATTCCCCTATGCACGGCCTTCGCGGCAATAAGTGCAGCAACAGAGCCACATAAACAGGCCAGGTATGTGGGCGCTGGTCCTCCCAGCTCCGGGTGTGAAGCCTAAATTGTTCCAGCACCAGTTAAGCTCTCTTTTTGCCCATAAACTCGAACCAGTTTCTACAGTCTGTACATTCTGTTAGTAGTATACATCCACATAGTGTCACTATGTTGACTGGCTGTTCAATTCTCTTCTCAATCCCCATAACTGAAGAAGTTTCACCTCACACAGCTTCTCCACAACCCACCAAGTTTCTCTCCCCTCACCGGCTTTTCCCTCCAACCCACAAAACCCAAGCAGTCGAAAAAGGATTAGAAAAACCGAGGAAGAACAATTCATTACCGGGAGAGGAGAATCGGTGGCCTTGAACTTCCCCTGCCTCCTCTTGGCGTCGACCGGGTTGAGCGCGGCGGCAGCCACCTTGATCAGCACCTGGTCCTCCTTCACCTCCGGCACCGACACCTTCGGGTCGAACTTGAGCACGTCGACCCCTCCATACTCGCCGTACACCCACGCCTTCATCTCGCCGGGCACTCCGGCGGCCTTGGCGGCCTCGGCGGAGGCAGGGGCGGCTTGGGAGTTGGCCCGGACTCGGAGCGGGACGGCCGGGTTCGCGGGTCGCCGCCGGACGGGGGAGGCGGCGACCGCCTTCTTCCTGGTGTCCCGGAGAGTGGGAGCGATGGAGGAAGAGAATTTGAGAGGGAGCGAGGAAGAGGAGGAGGAGGAGGAGGGAGAGCGGAAGGTGGTCAGTTGGCAAGTTGTGGATGTGAGGATGGTCTCCATTTCGCCAACTGTTTCTCAGTGGCTTATCTTCTAGGCCGTTTTATACTTACCGTTGCTCCCCTTCCCCTTTTATCTCCTTTTTTTTCTTTTTCTTTTTTAAAATTCTTCTGACAAAATTTTCATTTTTTTTTATTTGGGAAAATAAGATATAACATTTTGATAGTAATATAATTTATCTAAGTTAGTCGCTAATCCAATCTAAATTGCAAAAATATTCGAACTTTGATTAATTTTTTTTCTTTCAATTAGAGGTCAAACATTCGAAGTTACTCTACATTATAATTGACATTTGCAATTTTTTGTTTTTAGTTTTTATGTCCAAATGATAAGAATTTCCCACCACGCACGTAATTTTGACGTAGTTCAAGCTTTTTCACTCACGCAGTTATTATTGTTGAAATTAATGTGCTCAATGTAATATGAATGCTTGCAGGATGGTCATCTAATTGATCTCGATATAGTGACCATGTCTAGTTTGAAAATATATTCAAGTTTCTTTTATTTTTAGGAAAAGACCACCAAAAACCCCAAACTTTGTCCAAAGTAACAAATTTATCCCAAACTTTTTTTTTTTTACATGAAAAATCCTAAATTTTGCAAATTATGACACATTTGCCAAATCGATGGCAAATTATGACACATTTGCCAAATCAAGGCCCTTTTATACTTACCGTTGCTCCCCTTTTATCTCTCTTTTTTTTTTTTTTAAATTCTTCTGACAAAATTTTCATTTTCATTTTTTTATATTTGGGATATAAGATATAAGATTTTGATAGTAGTATAATTTATCTAAGTTAGTAGCTAATCCAATCCAACACTACAAAAATATTTGAAGTTTGATTAATTTTGTTCTTCCAGTTAGAGGTCAAGCATTCGAAGTTTCTATACATTATAATTGACATTTGCAATTTCTTTTTTCTTTTTATGTCTAGATGATAAGAATTTCCCACCCACTTGCACATAATTTTGAGGTAGTTCAAGCTTTTTCACTCACGCAATTATTATCGTTGAAATTAATGTGCTCAATGTAATATGAAAGCGTGCAAGATGGTTGGTCATATAATTAATGTCACGGTATCGACCATAGGCCTTATGTCTATCAAATTTGAAAATATCCTCAATTTTTTTTTCTTATGAACTCTCGAGTGGTGCAGGACTCTCCCAAATAACCATAATATAATCTTGTATCTACCGATCTCCCATAGAGGCTCTCTATATCACAATTATCAACCAAGGAACCTAGATTTCAACTGATTGGCCAAGATCATGGAGATAATTTTGTATGTAATCACATAGGCTAATGGATCTAAATTGATTGGGTTTCTCGGGGTTTTTGAATTTTTGAAACTAAAGAGATGTTTGTTTAATTGAAGTCTGGATTTAAGATTCTATCAAAGACATTTGGTCCAAGTGCCTTAACTGCTTCAAGCTAAAAGACTGCTGTTTTGGTGGTGCTCAAGAGCTCCTCCTTGAAATTATGACTTTTTTTTTTTTTTTTATACCTATTCGAATTTTTTTTTTCTACTCCGTTCCATAAATGTTACTGCCACATATCTCAATTTTCTTGCCAAATCTTCACTTTCTAGATTTAGTGAGTGCAACTTTAGTCCTCGTTGGTTCTCTCTTCTCTGTAAGAGTCCCTCTCTTCCTCGAAAGAGCTCCATCTCTATCCATGGAGATAGTGTATTCCAAACCCTAAATCTCCCAACCTAAATGGATCATATTCCACCAGCCAATCAATACCCCTTAACCCGAACACAGACCACTAAACCCTACGAATCCACCTCTACAATGTAATCTCTCCTCTTGTAGCAACAGTCCTACCATCATCCTTCTACCACCCAATACATATAGCTTCTTGTGAGAACGGATGGATTCCGATTTTTTCTGGGCAAAGAAATGTTCGTGATGGCTGGGAACTCACAATCAATAGAGGGGCTTGCCACAGAAAGTCCAGAAGTCGCTTGATTCTCTTCTTAGGAAAATGCATCTTCCTTTCCTGATCGAATGGATTCCCCTTTTACTGCAACTGCAACAGAAGGGGCTGGGGATTAGCTGAGCTCGAAGGCAGATGGAATGGCACTTTCTTTTTCCGAACTGGCTAAAAAAGAACTCACTTGCTCAATGGCTGACAAAAGGGCTTACCCTACGACTGCTAGCTTTTACTTGCTTGAAGGAGATTAAAAAGGCTTCATTCCTTGGAGAAAGACTCCTATTACCGTGGACTACTAATAAAGCTACGGGGAATGAAGACACCACATACCACATAGAGAAAATAAAGTAGAATAGCAGGACGAGGTGAGGAAAAGACCTTGACACTATGACTTCAGGAGGAGAATCCATTATAGTAGGTCCTCCTACGCATATTGGGAGGGGAAAACAAAACACCACACCACATGTAGGGACAATACCAAGCACCTTGTTACTGGCTCGCAAAGGAATAGAAGGGAAAAAGTCTTTTATTATGACTGGCGGGATATAAGGAGGAAGACTGGAACTCTAGATCCTCTAACTTGAGTGGCTTGATGCTCAAACAAGGAAGGCTTGGACAAAGAAATTCCATCTTTTGATCGCTAACCTACTGAAAAAGGGAATGTATTGGCTTGGCTTGACCACTCCAACTGAATGCAAGTAGGATAGTAATGGATTGGATCAACTGAGAAAGTACAATTCATGCAAATAGGACCTGGGAAAGAGGAAGAAATGAATGGATTTGCTAATCCCCATACCTCTATATTCCACTTAAGGAAAGATTCTACAGAGGCTTCCACAGCTTATGGATATTCCTTTGGCCTGCTTATGAATAGGCAAGTAAACTAGCACTTATGGCCTCTCTTTGGCTTAAGAAAGAATCCTGCTTAAAAGTGCCTGATGGACAAAGTCAAAGCTTGAAAAACTTGTCCACTTGAAGGTAGTTTACTTGCTTACTTATTAGAGTAATGGCTTACTACTTTAAAATTAGATGCCCTTTTTACTTCAATCCTTAAGAGTCCAACTAGCTGGCTAGGAATAGGAAATTCCTATATGTCAACCTTATCATACAAGAAGGGGCAAGCTAGTTCCAGAAGCCCCATTAGAGTCTTATTCAAAAGCATATTCTTTCTATGAGTTCTCCAATCCTAATCGATATTATCTATTTGTCCTAAATATACAATCTTATAAGAAGAAAAGGCATATCCTAGTCTCTCTATATAAAGAGAAAGAGAGCAACTCCCAATGGATGTAAAAGCACTCCTACTGGCTGGTATAAAAGAAAGAGTCCCTCTCCTGCAAGGGGCTTTTTCTCACAAGATTGATCACATGATTACTTGCCTTAATACTACAAATGAAACTTCAAGTAGATCGTTGGCAACCGCCACCTTCCAATGGATGCCTTGCCTTATAAGTCACCTATTTTCGATAGAAAATTCAAAGTAAAGTAAACTAAAAAGGGAGAGGAGAATCTCCTTTCATTAATGTGGCCCACCATTTGTTAAACCTCCTCTTCTCGAGCTATAGGGCTTCCTCTTTAGACTCCAAGGCTTGAGTTTCCTTTCGGTCATAATTCTTCCAGTGTAGTGGGTTCCATTACCGGGGAGTCAGGGTCGGGGGGGTGTAAAGGCAAGAATTGTCTAACCAATAGATCCGGTATACCTACTTTCAACATTTTATGGCACAGCCAGACTCCTTGTGGTGTCAGGTCATAAAGGCCAAATATTTCCCATCCAATAGCCCTTTCGAAGCTGAACCCACATCCGAGGCATCTGTCGCCTGGAAATCCATCTTAGCCACACTAAAAGGAACAACCTGAGTTAGTGGTGACGGGCTAGCTAGGGCTATACTCCATCCTTTACTTTAGACGCATAGGAGAATGTCATGAAAATAATGACTACTTTTAGCCTAGTAAGAAAGTAGAAGCATGGTCTCTGTTCAGCTGCTCAATTCTCTTTCGAAATTAGGCTAGGCTCGTATTCAAGGTATGGAACCCCCTTTCTTCACCCCGTCCCATCTCAAGATCTTCAACTATTTCTTCTCAATCTTTTCATATACGATGATTTGGCAGGAGAAGAGGATTAGACTAAACGTGAGAAACCCTTGTCTTAGTCTCTTACATTCTAGTCATAAAAGATGTCCAGGCAACAAAATATTCTAGTTTAGATCGAATTTTCTGAGTCAAGCTGATCCCAATATTTGATGGGCTTTGATAAAAAAAAATGAAATCACATTGTTGGTAAAACATAATAAGAATATTATCAATCTGAGAAAATGAAATGAGTAATTACACTCAAACTAAGCAAAAAAGATTCAACGGTATTTGGTATAACTGACATTTCATTAATTGCCATATAAGAAAAAATGGGCTCGTCACTTGGATTCAGAGGGCTACGGTGTTACTTGCCTAACCGCTAAAACCCTTCGCATGTTGAGGAGTGTGGTGATAAATGAGGTAGACCCCTAACCAAGTCTTATTACTTAACTTCACTAAGCTGTTGAAGTTAAGATGTCCCAAACAAATCTGTAATACCATAATTAGGCTCCGTACCTATTTGATTTGCCTGAGCCTCCATAGACTTTCCCTCGAAGATGTATATTCCTTCATGTTTGAATCCTCTGGCTAGAGTCTCATAGTTCATTGCCCTGTCCTTAATCTGGCATTTTTTCGAACTCAACCTTGAGTGCCAACTATAGCTGGGAACTGAGAATAGGGGGTGGAAGAGCTACTGTTTGGAGGGGGAATTACACTCCTCAACATGCAAAGGGCTTTAGCGGCTAGGCAAGTAACACCGTAGCCCTCTGAATTCAAGTGACGAGCTCCTTTTTTCTTATAAGGCAATTAATGAAATGTCAGTTATACCAGATACCGTTGAATCTTTTTTGCTTAGTTTGAGTGTAATTACTCATTTCATTTTCTCAGATTGATAATATTCTTTTTATGTTTTACCAACAATCTGATTTCATTTTTTTTTTTATCAAAGCCCATCAAATATTGGGATCAGCTTGACTTAGAAAATTCGATCTAAACTAGAATATTTTGTTGTCTAGATTTTTCAGCTCCACCACTCGGTATTAGTGAGTTTTGAATTGAGTCCTTTCCTGGGTAAGTCTTGGAGGATGTCTTGAATTTGCACCTGTAAGGAAGAGTTAGAAATGGAGAATGAATCAGCTAAAGAGCACAGGTTGGCTGCATTACGTAGAAGAATGGGGCAAATGTGGTCAGAGGATTTCGTAGCCAACGTGTTTGAAGAAATTCCAGAGGATAAATGGAAAGCATGTAATCTCATACTGCTAGGGAAACTCTTTTCCAGGCCAAACGTAAACTTTCAGGCCTTTTTATCCACAATGAAGAAGGTTTGGAAGACTGAAAACGTAGTGTGTGAGGTAGTGCAGTCGGGCCTGTTCTCGTTCACTTTCAGAGAGGAAGCTGACTTGAAAAGAGTCTTGGATGCCAGCTCTTAGTGTTTCTTGAGGAACCTGCTCATTCTACAGAAACTACAACCAAAGGTACCTATCGACCGGCATGTCTTTACTCATTATGCATTCTGGGTGCAAGTGCTGGGCATTCCGATAATTCGAATCACTGAAAAGATGATGCTAGAGGTGGTCGGGAAGATAGGAAAGGTGGTGGAACTGAAAATAGATGGCAAAGATGGTAGCTCGTGTAAAGTGGGAAGAGCACGCGTGATGCTAGACTTATCACGCCCCCTATGGCCAGGAGCATTGGTGAATTTCGATAATGATCAAATATGGGTGGACTTTAAGTATGAGAGGCTTTCTTACTATTGCTATTCATGTGGTCGAATAGGCCATTATACAACAAACTGTGAGGAAATCCCTTACGAGAAACCAAGGCCGAGGGAGGAAGTAGCTGGAAACTTCGGATATTGGCTGAAAGCAGAAGCTAAGGAAAATAGTCCACTCTGAAAAATGTATTATGGGGAAGAGATACCTTGCGAGGAACAAGAAACAATTGCGGAAACTCCACCGGCCGGTACCGTGGAGGACCCGACCAATAATGAGAACTATGAGATGTAATTGGGGTATCCTATGGAAGCTCAACCCTCAAAATTACTTAAGTTAAAAGGGAAAGGTATAGCCAGTGAGTCCACGGTAGTTAAAGGCAAAAGAGACACAGGTTCTTTACTTCTTCTCTTGGATTCATCATGGGCAGAAACAGTGCTTGACAGCACAGCTACAGCACACAAAAAGAGTAAGAAGGGCCATATCCCCCCGGCGAGCAAGAAAATGAAGAGGGCCAAGAGCTACAATTTACAGGGGATGGATGCAAACATGATTGATGAGACTCTTCTTCTCGAAACACCTATCCAAGTGGATGAGGGAGCGCATAAATGGGCTTTGGTGGCTAGCTCTAATAAGTCACCGGGGGATAAATGAAAGTTTTGAGCTGGAACTATTAGGGATTAGGGTCTGCCCTGACGTTCCAGCATCTCAAACCCGACTTGGTGTTCCTTATGGAGATGAAGAATATGAAAACAGTGGTGGACAGAGTTAGATAGCAACTTAAGTTCAAAGAGTCGTTTATCATTGATCCAATTGGCACAGCAGAAGGACTATTAGCAATGTGGAATGAGGAATTAAAGGTGGAGGTACAAGAGCACTCAGAAGAGTTGATTGATATTGCTTGCAGGGACCCTACTCATGGTACCTTGATGAGAGTATCCTTTCTACATGCATCTATTGATTTCCAAAAGAGAACTTGTTTATGGCAGAAACTTCGAGCAATCCACCATATCAACTCCCTACCATGGATTTGCATGGGGGATTTCAACGAGGTTCTTAATTTTTGGGAAAAGGATGGAAGACGAGGGATGGATCATTATCGGATGGTGGCTTTTCGGGAAATGCTGAATGACCGTGCATTAATGAATATTGAAAGCAAGGGTTGTGCCTATACATGGTCAAACAATAGAGTTTGGGAAAAATCTGGTAAGAGAACAGCTAGATAAGGTGTTATGCAGCGTAGAATGAAGAGTGGAGTTTCCTAATGCAGAGGTTGTTGCTTTGCTAGCATTAGGCTCTTACCATAGTCTCTTATCATCACTCTATATCAAAATATCTTAAAAAGGAAAAAAAAAAGTTTCAATTTGAGGCATATTGGCTAGAAGATCTAGAATGCAGGGATATTGTTAAAGTAGCATGGAATGATCACCATAACACACTAGGAGATGTAGTACAAAAATCACAAAAGGTGGCTGGTGCATTGGGAATATGCAGCAAAACGAAATTCTCGAACGCACATAAGTAGATTGAGCTTTTAAAGAGAATACTAACTGTGTTGACTAATAGCCCATAAGGAGCTAAGTACGGGGAGGAAATCCAACAAATTAAAGAGCGGATTGAACAGTTCTGGAGGCAAGAAAAAATGTATTGGAGTATGAGATCCCACATAAATTGGCTAAGGTGAAGGGATAGAAATTCCAAATATTTTCATGCTACTACGGTCTAGTGGAGGGTACGGAATAGAATCACAATGTTGAAACTGGATGATGATCATTGGTGTCGGGAATTTGAAGCCTTAAAGCGATACACTGGCCATTTTTACCAATCCCTCTACACTATTGAAGGTCCTAGAAATTTTCAACCAGTCCTAGATCAATGCCCACAACTTGTCAATGCGGAAATGAACGAGTCCTTGATGAGGAGGGTAACAATGGATGAAGTAAAAGAGGCAGTTTTTCAAAAGGGAGCCATTAAGGTACCTAGACCAGATGGGCTTTGTGGGCAATTTTATCATCATTACTGGACTGACATTCAGCAATATGTATTTCAAATGGTTGATAGCTTCCTCACTACGGGTACTTTTGATCCTAAACTAAATATGACACATATTGTTCTCATTCCAAAAGTAGTAAATCCAGAAAATATCACTTAATACAAGCCCATCAGCTTATGTAACTTCAATTATAAGGTTATTTCTAAAGTAATGGCTAACCGTCTTAAGTAATGGCTTCCGGAAATTATTGCAATAGAACAGAGTGCTTTTGTGAGTGGAAGACAAATACAGGACAATATCTTGATAGTTTAGGAGATGCTACACCAACTTTGCATTCGAAAGAGGAAAAAGAAAGTTCAGGCAGTCCTTAAATTAGACATGAAAAAGGCCTATGATCGAGTTGAATGGGATTTCTTATGTGAGTGTATGAAGAAAATGGGATTCTACAAGGAATGGGTCCAGTGTGTGAAACAATGCATTTTCATGGTATCCTTCAGTGTGAAAATTAATGGGGAGTCGATGCGACAGTTCCATCCATCCCGAGGCATAAGACAGGGAGATCCACTTTCGCCTTACTTATTTATTATCATTGCTAATGTGCTAATCCATACTAATGAGCAGGGCGATATCAGATGGAAGCTTGAGGGGAATCAAACTAAATAGGTGGTGTCCAACTATTTCTCATCTATTATTTGCTGATGACGCCATATTCTTCTTAGACAGAACGGTTATGGAATGTCAAAACCTAGCAAATATCCTAAACCAGTATTGCTATGCATCAGGACAGGCCATCAACTTAAACAAGTCAGGTATTTTCTTCAGCCAAAATTGTCCACAGACTTTAAAGAGGAACTTGACAAATCAATTATGAGTCCCTATTATAGACAAGATAGGCAAATATTTTGGAATTCCGTCTGACTGGGGGCAATCAAAAAAGCATATGTTTGCATGGATCCTAGCAAGGGTTAACTCGAAGCTAGAGAGATGGAAGGAGAAATTGTTGACTAAAGCAGGGAAATAGGTACTTATTAAAACAGTTGTACAAGCTCTACCACAGTATGCAATCTCTATTTTCAAGATACCGATATCTATTTGCAAAGCAATAGAAAAAAGAATTGTGTGCATTTGGTGGAAACAAACTGTTGACCGAAAAGGAATTCATTGGAAGAACTAGGAATCTTTGAGAACAAGGAAGGATACAGGAGGATTGGGGTTAGAGACTTAGTTGCTTTCAATAAGGCTATGCTTGGGAGACAAGCATGGCGACTTGTTCAGGCTCCAAATTCTCTATGAACAAAAATTGTTAAAGGTATTTATTACCCACAATGAGAGTTTTGGCATGTTGGTAATGGTACTCGCCCCTCATGGGGGTGGCAAAGTTTGCTGACAGGAAGGAAGTGATTGAATTGGAGATGAGATGGCTGGTGGGTGATGGTAAGCAAATCATAATCAAGGAAGACGTTTGGCTACCCAGAGGCCGTATTGGAGGAGCTGCAACTTTAAATGAGCCAAAGAAGGTCAAGGAATTGATTGTACCCAAAGAAAAAGAATGGAATGTAGCAAAGCTAAAGGAAATGTTTGACGAGCATGTTATCCATGAGATCCTTTCAATACCGCTCAGCTCAAACCCATCAATGGACATACTAGTGTGGACGAGCAATAATACAAGCTCCTATTCGGTCAAAAGTGGCCACAACAAAATATGCTCCTAGAAAAAATAGCTTAAAGCGAACCAAGCATCGTCATATCAGCCACCTCGAATTCTATGGACCACAATTTGGCAAACCCAACACTATCCAAAGGTGCAGTTTTTCCTATGGAGCATATGCAATAATGCGTTGCCGACAAGAGAAAATCTCTACAGGAGAAAAATGATACCTAATCCACTTTGCCCAATTTGCCACGATGCCCTAGAAACTCTCGAGCATCTCCTCCTCTTATGTTCCTGGACGAAACAGATATGGTTAGATCCTCGCATTAAATTGAATACATTCATCGAGAAAGTTATAAGGATGGATAAATGGATCTCGGAGAACTTGCTTCACCAGAATGAGCGGAAATCAAACGCACTCCTTGCAAGTATTTTATGGTCGATATGGAAAGTAAGAAATGCATGGGTTTTCAGGTCCAGTAGACTAAAACCACAAAAAATTGTGGAGGAAGCCAGTTATGATCTTGAACTCTATAGAAAATGGAGCTCCAGCACAACAACGCGGAACAGAAAGGAAAAGGAAGGTTGGCTAGAGGAGGAGGGGATACCACCGACAACAGGCGAGCTGAAATTGAACGTGGATGGGTCTTGGTGTTGTGCTTCAAAACAGGGAGTGGTTGTTGGGATTTGCAGAGACCATCGCGGGTGTCTTGTGGGTGGATTCGCTAAGAAAGTCCTTGCTCCGTTTGCCCTTGTCGTAGAAACCCTAGCTCTAAAGGAAGGGCTACACTTCGTGGAGAAGACACGCATGGATGGTCTTTAGTTCAACGAACAGGAGCAAACAAGTATAGCAGTTCCTATTCAGATCATGACCGATAATTCGATAGCAGCATATGCCATCCTGGGCTGAGCTGAAGTTCCCTGGGCTGTTTAGTCGGTGGTGGCAGATTGTCAACAACAGCTGGGCTCTTTACCTGGAGCGTCCGTTGGTGTCAGTTCGAGAGAAACGAATCGGGCCACAGACTGGATCATGAAGGCTTGCCGCAACGATTCCCTTACGACGAACTGGCTGTCTCATCCTTCTCAGTGTCTCACGTCTCTTTTATGTTTGGACTTGGGTAAATATCCTTGTTTTGTTCCTACGAAGTAATGAAAGAAATCTCGTTCGACCAAAAAAAAAAAAAAGATTTAGTGAGTGCCATGTTTCTTTGACAACTCTTTTATAGTCTTCATTTTCCAGCTAAAAAACTTCGTATTCAAACTCATTCTTTTCCTACTTTCCTTACATTAGGACCAAGGTATTTGCTATATTACCACGTTCTATAGAGATTTTAAGTTCATAATAATTTTTACTTTGTAATAACTGCATATTTAGGATGCATTTGTTTTTACTTTATATCATTTTCTAGGATAAAGTATCCGACATATACATCCTATGACATTCTATCTACATAGTCAAAGCACATAGATCTCAAACATTTACGATGGAAAAATTACCCAATTATTAATTAATTTATTGTACGTATACCAATTCAGTTATAAATTTCTGAATTTGATCAATTTAGTTCTAAATTTTTGCTTGAAATTCCAATGTAGTTCTCTAGGTCAGTTTTTATTGCAACTTACCAACATGGCGGTCCAATTTTCATTGGCTATTCTACGTGGCACTCCGCAATGCTAGTGATTTTGGGTGAAATTGGCAAGAAAGATTATATTGAAATTTCACGCAAAACTAGTAAGATTGGAAAGTTTAAGACTAAATTGACATTCGCACAATAGGTTTTGGATAATTTCACAACATACGAGGCATATTTCAAATTTTAAAAATATCAAGTTCATTATCTTTATATCCCTAGTTAGTAGTTTCAGAAAATAACAGATTTTCTCTGACTTTTCATATATCAGTTTTAACAACTTATATTTATATTTCGATTTAAAAGAGATTCCTTCTTATGTTCACTATAATTAGTTTTTGTGCACGCATAAGGCGGATGTGTCATGATAATGAATAACTAATATAACTGAATGGAGAAATATAATATTCGACATTATTTTTTAGTAATATACAATTTATTTTATAATAATATTTGACATTTTTAATTAATATACAGTTTCGTTTATAGAGAGTAAACATGGAATGAACATATTGTTGTCATTCCAATTA
Organism: Eucalyptus pumila; assembly: GCA_016097595.1. NCBI lineage: Eukaryota > Viridiplantae > Streptophyta > Magnoliopsida > Myrtales > Myrtaceae > Eucalyptus > Eucalyptus pumila. The sequence goes on from CM027853.1 coordinate 31,454,667, forward strand.
CTAATTATTAACATTTATTGAACTTTTTGGAAAAGAAAATGAGAGAAGGACGAAGTGGGTTGTTACTCTATAAAAGCAATTAATTTCATCTTATCAAATGCAAGTTTAAGTGGAAAGTGGGTATTGCATTATAATATAAACATGTAGATGATGGGTAAATGGCAAAGTTTATGGGAAAGACGAACTATGTTTTTTCTTTGATAATACATATGTAGATAGATAATAGATAAGTAGGGAAAATTATATTTCTTTCCCATATAATTTTGGAGGAATTCATTTTTCATCCTTATACATGGTTTGCTTATAATTACGGTCTTTATATTATTTTCCAAAAATAAACATAAGTTAATCCATCAAATATCTGTTCAAGATAGGTCGAAATTTACAAAATGAGCATTGGCTAACGAACACAAGTCTTGTATGTCTCGATAAAACTTACATTTTTGGTCCCAGGACTTTTCAGAATGTTCGAATTCTATCTACGTATACTGTTAAACGATTTTCACAGCATTTATTAATAATTTTTTTTCTTAAACGCAATTTTTTTCTCATCCCATTTCAAATAGGATTGTCATACAAAAATTTATTATTTATTCAGCATACCCCCCCTCCCATCGAGCTCCCAAAACGCACCGCTTTCCTAACACCCGTCCCAACAGGGAGGCCACAGGGGACACGCGCTGATCACGTGATCGGGGGTGAGAACCCGTATAAAAGCTCGCTCCATCTCCCTCTTCCTTCTCTCTCCGCTCGATCTTCCGCATGCACGCGATTCCCCGTCTCTCTCGAATCGATCGGTGCTAGCAAGAAGGAATTCCAATTGAATCGATCGATCGATCGATCGAGGTAGGCAGGCGTCCGTCCATTCCTCCGTCGATCGCTTCGCGAGATCGCTCGTGTCGTTTTCTTCATCTGGATCGACGACTTCCGTCTCGCCCGAGCGCCGTCGATTCGCGACACCTGGTAAGGTCTCTCTGCCGACCGATCCTCCTTCCTCTCTTGATCTCGTCTCGGCTCGTTTCGCCGTGCGCGAGCGGCGTGGCGTGCGTGCGTTCTGAACTCGCTGAATGCGCTGATGTTTCGTCGAGCTCGAGAGATGGATGCCGAAGGAAACCGAAGGAAAATGACCGTGTGTCGAATGTATCGGATGGTTTGAGGTACCGGTGACGCGGGGGGACCTCAAAAAGTTCAAATCTTGTTTTTGCAACGAAAAACCCTTTTTCCGATTTTTTCGAAAAATATCGACTTTATTTTGTGAATCGGGATCCTAATGCATGTAGATAAAAAGATTGGTACAATGGGAGAGCAAGAATTTCCAGAAACATCGGCACCCTGTTGTTTCTGTGATAAAGCATTGGGAAAATAGCACGAGCGTTGGCCATAAAGCTTGCATTGTTTGTTTGTCCAGTAGATCTGCTGAAAATGGCTGAAGCGTCCAAACCGGAGATGAAGAAGGCTGTGTTCAAGAAGGTTTGTGAGCTCCGTCCACTTGATACTGGGTTAAACCTCACGGTGAAGGTCGTTAATACGAAGGTGGTCGCACCGAGAGGTCGACAGATGCGAGCTGCTGAAGCCTTGGTGGGCGACGATACGGCCATGATAGTTTTTGTCGCAAGAAATGATCAAGGTACATTAATTGTAACGAGAACTTTTGGTTCGCTGATGATGCTGTGTTATTCTGTATTCTTCTTCTGTTGCTAATCATGAAAAGCCCGTGACCCTATCTTGTGGTTGTGAATAGATAGATAATTCTTTCTCTAGTAAGTTCTTTGATCGATGATGCATGAGTAGAATGTGTTTCTCATTTCTATGCTTATGATTGGATGAAGCAAATTTGTAACTAAACCCCTTATATTATTTTGAGAGAAGCGACCATCATCGCTCATGAGATTTTAGTGGAAAGAAAGGACTATAATCTAAGCTGATTAATATATTCTGATAAATGTTCACATTGAAGGCAATGGAAAAGGAGCATGCTTGACATTGACATGGTCAATGCTGCTTCATGTTGTTAATTGGCAGCCTGTCAGCTTCATTATGTGGATTATTTTATGAAATGCTTTTATTGTTAACCAATTATACTTGCGTGAAAGAACTCATTGTGTCCCATTTGTTGAAAATTTAGATACAATTTTTGTTTTCCATACATTCATATTTTTCCTACCTTCTTCTTCTCACATAAATAACAAGAGGACTAGAAAAATAGTTCTGTTTCACTTATCCTTGTTTGGTTCTTGTTCCATACTTAGGAATTGAACTGTATGCTTGCGCACTTGTTGCTTGTAGGATTTGGCTCTCACTTCTGAGTTGACCGTCTGCTTGTTGGCCCTTTTCAAGTTCTTCTGCAATGTGGACTGGACATTTAGATCGTTGATTGAGTCAATCTCTACCTTTATCTTTCAATTTGTATAATGTTGCCTTTAGTGTTGTTTGAAAAGCATATATACTTGGTTTTTTCTTTTTGGTGGAGGAAGGTGAATCATGCTTATTCTATAAGTCTTGATTAAAGGTTCACCTCAGGAATTGAATCCCTGATTGAAACAGGATAATTAGAAATTTTGGTTACTTCTTATTAGTGTAATTGCTAATGGCCGAAATACAAGCAAATAGATACTACTAAATTGCATAATGACATTTTATAGATATATATAAGCAAAGCTTAGATTAAGAAGCATGGGATGCCTCTGTCTTGTAGTGACTGTGTTCCATGTCAGGCCGCTGTGTGCGGTGCTGCTTGTAGAGACGTGTAGAGATCAGGGAATTTGAAACCCTAGGGCTTAGGAGGAGGATCACATGTGGGAAAAAAGTAATCACGTGCAAGCTTAAGCAATCAGGATTGCTTTCAAAAGTTTAACTAATTGGCTGGGTTGTAAATCTAAGACTTATAAATGGATTATCCATTTAAAAACTCTTGGCATAAAGAAGGCAAGTCAGGCACCAAAATAGAAAAAATATGGGCTACCTTTTCTGGAGACACAATTGACTAGGCCCAAATGGCTTAAATTTTTGCATCTTTTGAAAGCAATTAATAGAAAATATAGGCTCTTTGAGCACTCAATATGTATGTATCATGAGCTAGACGAAGTCTCCACATACTGTTGTCTATGATATGGATACTTATTAGATAGATACCTGTGTCCTAGGATTTTTCAGAAAGCCAAATCAGACACACAGATCTGCACCCATGCCCGATCCTTGCACCCAAGGCCAGGTAGCTTGGATATGGAGTAATGTATTCAAGTAATCGTACCGAGTGTTGCAAATGATTGCACTGTTGTTAGATTGTCAATATGTTGCCTTCATCCACAACACGATCTTTTCTCTCTCCAAGACTGGCATTGGAAATAATGTATATTGATTAGAGTGCTGCATAACCCATTCCATATTTATGCATAGGCTCTGTGTAATATCCCCAATTTGGTGCTGGGAGGGGCCATTTCTGTGTAAACTTATTCGTTGCTGTCAGTTTGTTATTTCTCTTATGACACTGGAATGGTAGCGTAAATGAAATGTGATGTTAACTTATTGTTGTACTAGCATATGTTATCAAGTAAGGAGCATGTTATTTAGTGGTTCTTGAAGACTGGAATTTTAGTTTGGAAAAGTGTGAGGACTTAAAATTTCAAGTTCTTAGCAGTTCAAAGGCATACTTCCTGAACTTGCATTAGTATCCCTAGGTTCTCAGACAACTTTGGAAAAGAGAACTGGAATATTTTCTCTCACAATGCATTTATGCACTGTTTTAAATTGTTTAACACAAGCATAATTGGAGTCTTTTCTACTCAGATAGCCGCTTCTTGAATCCATATCTGCACTGTCCACTTTTCTAAAGGAACCTTATATTGGGGTGACATTGTCTTTTTTTTTTTTTTTGTTATGCCATTATCTATCATTGAGGAGGCTTGGACAATCTGATGTGGATTGTTTCTACTGTGGACTTGGAAATTTAGTGCTCACTAGTGTTTAACTCATTGGCTACTAATTTTATTGTCAATGAGGGAGTGAGAATATAGTTCTGTTGAGACATTGGTTTAGAATGCTGAGTGAGTCTAAAACCTAGGGGGTACACAGTTTTCAGGTTAACATATGGAAATTTAGCGTAAAAGTCAAATGAAATTCAAAAGTTCTTTTCCTTTTCCTTTTTCTGTTTACATCAATTCAAATACCATTGCAAGACCATGACTATTTAGATTGTTGCAAAATAAGAAGTTCGTGATAATTATTAAACAGGATGTTCTCCAATACTTACTTTCTATTTAGGTTTTTAATAACTCATTATAAATTCTTACTGAACTTATTAGAATAAGACAAATGGGTGCTGTGGAAACACATTATAACTGTAACATGCCTGATTGCAAACTCTAAAATAGATATGAAACAAAATAAATTACTTGTGTTGTACACTGGAGCATGAGGTATTATTCGGTGCAAAAGAGCTCACTCTGCATGGTAAAGTATATTTTCCAAGTAAGATGAAAGATGAGCTTGTAGCAGTCAAATAAAAGTTTTCTGAGACACTAAACATGATCGAGTAAGCTGCAGAAATTACTTGCTTGTTGTTAGGGTTAATGTTGGGTCCAAAATGCCTGTTTTAATATGAAAAAGTGTCCTAATATATTTTGGTTATATAAATTCCGTGTTTTACTTTTGAATCTTCTTTTGCTACAAAATCTTCTCTCAGGAAACAGGATGGTTTCTTCAGGGCAAATAGACATATATTGTTGCAAATATTTTTATGGAAATGCCGCATTTATTTTGGGACAATATTGTTTCTTTTGTTCTGATTGTCCTTTCTAACATACAAGAATTCCTTTCATGGTTTCATCACTTTTAACTCTAGAGGTCGAAACACAAATATTAGGTTCTTGAACTGAGATGAATTAATTTGCACTTGCAATCGTATGTTTTGATTTTGACTTCATATGACTGGCCAATGACTAAGCATTATGCTGTCGTTCTCTAGCTGTGAAGCATGTTGTCCGTCTTGCTTTTATTAATCTTTTTTTCTCTCTGTTGTTTGATGTCCAGTTGACTTGATGGTAGAAGGCAGCACCTTGACCTTGCGAAATGCAAAGATCGAAATGTTCAAAGGGTCGATGAGGCTTGCAGTAGACAGATGGGGCCGAATTGAAGTTGATGAACCTGCCAGTTTTACTGTGAAGACCGACAACAATATCTCGCTGGTTGAATTTGAAATGGTGAATGTTGTTGAATAGGGAGTTTTTTACTTGTTTATCTTGATAGGTACTTCTCCCTTCAACATATCCAATACATTCAGAATGATGGAATTTTCATCCAAGTGGATCTAGTGGCTATTTGCATCTGAATTTGATGTAATGTACCTGTTTTGGGCCGACCTTTTGCTAAGTTCTTAGCCTAGATGTGAGGCTTTTTGAATTCATTATACATTAATATCTCATTAAATTACGAGGTCCTTGAAAATCTTAATATGTTCCAAATAGCCCATATTGCTGCTGTGGATGTTTGTTTATGATTTTTAATAGGTTGCTGGCCTGTCTTTGTGTTTGCAAATTCTGACCCTCGAGGGATGTATTTTGAATGGCGAACTGATCGATGTTGTAGTATATCCACAAAGGTACATTATGGTCAGTAGTGTGGAGTTCATTGGCTTATTAGGAGTTTGTCTAACAGAAAGTGTACTTACTTCGGTTTGAGTAGTTTTTAAGGGCCAGAACTGAATGCTTAAGCCATGTACTTACCATTATGTGATTAGGCTGCTTTGTTGATAGATATTGTGCTTAAAGCTCGAACCCAGATTGGTTATCTAGTCTCGCTCGATATGGTCAAAGCTAGTTAGGGCGCGATTGGCAACTTGCCAAATAGTAACGAATTTTCTTCTTAGAAATAGAAATCCAGTTGGTAAATTTTTTATATAAAATATATTAATTAATATATATTAAGATACGAAACATAATCAAGGAGTAAAAAAATATTTACTTTTTTGTTCCTAAAAATAATTCCAAAATCAAGTAAACTTAAATTTCTTGTTTGTCTTTTCTCTTCTTGTTCTTCTTCCTTCTCTCTTCTTCTTCAATCACCATCGTTGCCGTCCACCATCACCACCATCGACCACTACCAATCATCAACGACTGGTTGAGCGAGGTCCAACAAGCTCATTGGAAGCTCATTAGGTCAGAGTGAGCTCGCGGTCTGGCGAGCTCACTGGAGGGTTGCTCAACCATTGGTGAGTCTCGTTTAGGTCTCACTCCACCATTGACAAGGCTTGCTTGGCTCGCCCAACCATCGATGAACCTTGGCCGAGCGAGTTGAGTGAGGTCGAGCCTCACTCGGACTAAAGGCTCGACCAAGCCTTGCCTAGTCGTTTGGCCATTAGCGAGGCTCGGTTTATGAGATGCAGTAGGTCGTTGGCCCTCATCTAACCGGTTGTTGATCATCCCGAGGTTGGCAATTGGCCAAAGCTTGAAAAAAGAGAGAAGAAAAAGAAAAAGAAAAAAGTAATAAAATTATTTAAAAATTAAAAAAATAATTTGAATTAAGAATTTCGAAAACGTTAGCAAACAATTCTATTTCAGAAGTATATATTTTGAAAAATTATTTAATATATTTAAATGCTCAGAAATTATTTTTTGGAACAAAATAATTATCAAATGTCCCCTTAACTTCTAGTAAGTGCCGATAGGGCCCTTAAGTTTAGATATCCAAAGTTGTAGGTTCTATTTCTCTCACAGTTTAGTCTCATTTGGGTTTTCCAATGTTCTTGGTAAATCCTTGTTGAAATGGAATGTGCAAATGCCTTAGCCTTGAACAAAGCAGGTGATGCTGTGGCAAGGCCACTTTGTTCCTATGGAGGGAAAGGACAAGAAGACGGCAGACCCATCGAAGTCTATGCTGATGCTGAAAAGGGGTCACCTTTTTCAAGAACCATATACAATAACATGTCATTCACTTCCTGACATGTGAGGACAAGATTTGTCTCACTTTTGGGTATTTGGTGAAAAAGATTCCTTGGATGTCTTAGCTTTATTTATACAGACAAATTAGTTCAAGTACACAACTGACGGATGGCATGTTAGAAGTATTTACTTTGAAACACCCATCCCTGGTACTGTAGATTCTCCAGATCTATCGTCCGGTGCCACAACATTTTCTTTGTTTCGAATTTATTGCAAAACCTTATCAAATATATAAATTATTAGTTAATTTATTATTTGGCCTTTTGGGGGTGGGAAGAGTTTGGATACCGAAAATTTAAAAGGGATAAAAAAATAAAAAAATAGAAACGACGGTGTTGTTCTGGCCATGTTTGCGCCCTAGAGTTCAATAAAGAATCACAACCATAACTACGCTTTCCTAGTTAACCATTGTGCAATAGTAACAATTCTCATGGAATCACCCTACGCCTCAGAGACACACAGACTCTCTTGCTCTTGATCGAACTTATGGTGAATCTTGCTCTACAATCCTTCATAATGGTCGCTGGCGACCCATGAGGTGGTTGCAACTCCCAGGTGATGGTGAAGAGACATCCCGGTCACAACGGCAGTCCTAACACAAGAGTGCTTCAGATTTGATCTGTTGTAAATATAATACGTGGAAATGATAGAATCTTATAATTTACGTTAACGCGAAAATTTCAAAGAAATAAACGAGAAATAATAAAGGTACCATAGATTTACGTGGTTCAATCCGAGTATTGATATTTATGTCCACAAGGAGAGCTAGCAGCAAATAATCCATTATAATCGGAGAATCAAAGTTTACAATTACTCACACACTCGAATGTTTCCCGCACCTAAATTAAACCCAAACCCAAAGTGTTTATAAATCAATAACTCATTTGAACGTAAACTCACGTTACAAAATCACCATGCGTTCAAGCTAAAACAAAACGCTCTATCTACACCGAAAACAAGAGCATCTGTATTTTTTTTTTCTCCACGTACATACTGCTTCGCGTTCTCCTTTTCTTGATCGCGTGGCTTGTGCAGTGGCTCCTCTCTCAAGCAGCGTTTTTTGGACGTGCTGCTCCTTCTACTTCATAGGGTTTCATGTCTTTTTTTTTTTTTGGGTTCTTTTTCTGGCTAAAAGTACATGCCTTTTATATATTGTGTGCCCAAAGTCAAAACTCTAACTTTGGCCCCCATCGTGGATAACCTTTAAGGATTCGGCTCCTACAGATAAAAGAAAAAACCTTTTGCTCCTTTAATTTATTTTATTTTATTTCCTCCTTTGTGCAGCTATAAGGAGTCCAACAAAAGAAGGACCTCATCCGATTTGTAATTTACCTGGGAAATCTTTATTAACAAGTTCGACTAACAAATCATTATTTGAATTCAAACTCTAGATATTAATTTAACAATTCTCCACCTTAGCTCGATGTTTGAAGTCAAGTTATAGTGCTCATCATCCATGCTGCTCTCCCAATGCCTTGATGGACACTCACTCTCTATAGACGCCAATAGAGCTCAAGTAGAGCTTGACCTTTGCCAAAGGAACAGACTTAGTTATCACGTCTCTTGGGTTATTTGTTGTAATAATATTTTTGACAATAACATTATCCTTACCTAAGATATCTCGAATGGAATGGTATCTAATATTGATATGCTTTGTTCGCTAGTGATAACTGGATTTATACTAAATATATCGCATATTGGTAATCACAATGTATATCCACACTTTTCTGTTTTAATCCAAAGTCCGAGAGCAAATTTCGTAATCTCTTTCGCTACAATTAGTGCAATGTACTCTATCTCAATTGAAAATAAGGTAACGTGATCATGTAAGGACGCTTTCCAACTAATTGCACCATCTGCTAGCATAAATACGTTCCTTGCTAAAGACCTAGAATCATCCAAGTCACTGGCGTGATTCGAATCCACAAAATCGATGGTCTCACTACCATTACCGTCCCTCTGGTACACTATACCTATAACTGTTGTCTCCTTCAAATATCTGAGAATTCACTTTACAAATTTCCAATAAGTTTTACAAGGATGCTTCATATAGCAACTAATCACCGGCGTGATTCGAATCCACAAAATCGATGGTCTCACTACCATTACTGTCCCTCTGGTACACTATACCTACAACTGTTGTCTCTTTCAAATATCTGAGAATTCACTTTACAAATTTCCAATAAGTTTTCCAAGGACGCTTCATATAGCAACTAATCACGCTTATAACTTGTGAAATAAGGAACACGAGACATATGCTACTCCTTCTTCTCAGTTTGCAGTAATAATTTATCTAAAAATTTAAAGTGTTTTGCTAAAAGGTGTACTTACCAATTTTGCTAACTGCATATTAAAATATGCTACGATCTTCTTAATATATTTCTCTTGAAATAAACGTAAAACTCCTATAGGCCCGTCACGCAAAATTCCATACCCAATATTTTCTTTACAACACCTAAATCTTTAATATCAAATTCATCATTTAACTGCTTCACCAGCACATTAATATCCGACATATTTTTAGCTACTATTGGCATATTATCAACATAGAGTAATAGATAAATCAAAGAACTATCAACTAATCACCTAAAGTAAACACAGCTATCCGTTTGACTTTTCGTCTTAACTAGTTATGAAAACATCAAAACGCTTATATCACTGCCTAAGAGATTGTTTCAATCAATACAAAAATTTCTTTAATAAACAAACATGATATTCCTTACTCAGAATGACAAATCCCTTAGGTTGCCTCATATAAATTCGCTTCTCCAACTCACCATGAAGAAACACTGTTTTTACATCTAGTTGCTTTAACTTGAGATCTTACGAAACAACTAAGGCAAGTAAAACACGAATATAAGTATGTCTTACCATAGGAGAGAGCACCTCATTGTAGTCAATGCCTTCATGCTATGTATATCCCTTCACCACAAATCTCGCCTTATATCTTGTTGCCTCGACACCAAGAATGTCCTCTTTCCATTTAAAGACACTTCCGACAATCTTCTAACTCTTGGGTACTTTGATTAGCTCCCATATCTAATTTCGATGGAGTAATTTCATCTCTTCACTCATAACCCCTACCCAATTGCTTCAGAATAAAACAAAGGCTAATCTGTCTCAATCTCGTCACCTACGGTCAATGCATAAGCAATATCTGTATAATTGTAGTGTACCGGTGATTTAATTTGCCTCCTTTATTTGTCTACAGCTATAGTATGTTGCAGCTTTGTTGGTTGTTCATTATTACTGACTTTAGAAACTGCGGCCTCATCTGTAATTTCAACTTCTATTACTTTCAAGATTTCTAAAGACTCCACCTGAAACTCCACCTTACTAATGACTCCATGATCTGTTTGCTTTGATGGTTATGTTACAGAGCTCCTCTGTTGAAGTATTGCAGTCTAGTCAAAGATCACATTTTCGTTGATTAGAAAACCAGGTGATCTAGGATCAGTGCACCACAGCCTATAGCCTTTCACCCCATATGCATAACCTAGAAATATGCACTTTTCCGCTCTCAACTCAAGCTTACCATTATTCGCATGAGCATACGATATACATAATCAAGAGTAATCAATAGGTTTCCCTAACCATACTTTCCTCAGGAGTCTTTCACTCGATAGTAGATGATGGAGATTGATTAATCAAGTAACATGCCATGTTAACTGCTTTGGCCCAAAATTTCTTGCCAAATCCTACATGTGAAAGCATGCATTGAGCTCGCTCAAGCAAAGTTATGTTCTTCCATTTTACGATGCCATTTTGCTATGGTGTCTAAAGTATTACGTGGTGTCTCACAATCTATTCTTTTTCGTAGAACTCATTAAAATCTTTACCATAGAACTCCATGCCATTATTGGTCCTCATGCACTTAATTTGTTTATCTAACTACTTTTTAATCAATGCCTTAAATTTCTTGAATCGATCGAACATATCATATTTGTACTTCAGAAAGTATATTCATACATTCCTTAAATAATCATCGATAAATGTCGACATATATCAGGCACCTCATTTCGAAGGAACTGAAGACGACCCCTAGATGTTTGAATAAAGGTATTCAACCGGTCGCCTAATCGAATGAACAATTGTAGTAAACTTAACTCAGCGTTGCTTCTCAAAGATATAGTGCTTACATAAGTCTAGTTTTCCCTGTCTTTTGACCATTCAACAATCCCGTTCACTCAGCATCGTCATACTTGCTTCACTCATATGCCATAAACACATACACCATAACTAAGTCAAACTAGAGTTTGACTCACCTGATGAAACTACAGTGGTTCCGGTCACAGTCTCTCCTAGTAGATGATAAATAGTATTCACTTTATTCCCCTTCATCACTATCATGATACCTCGAGAGATCTTCAACACTACATCTTCAGCGATGTACTTATACCCGATGTTGTCGAGTATTCCAAGAGAAATAAGATTCTTCTTGAGCTCTAGTACATGCCTCACATCTATCAATGTGCGCATCACCTCATCGCGCATCCGAATTTGAATTGACCTTATCTCCATAGCCTTATAGACTGCATTATTCCCCAAAAGAACTCTACCTCCATCTGCAGCTTGGTAAGTAGTAAGTCAGTTCTTATGAGGCATCATATGATAATAACACCCCGAATCTAGCACCCATTCGTCTCATGACGAACTAGTAATTACACATAAAATAGCTTTTGCATCACTAGTGTTCCCCTTGATAACATTCGCCACATTACTTGTGGCATTCTACTTATCACTTTTATTCCTTCACTTCGGACAATTTCTCCCGATGTGTCCCTTCTCATGACACTCAAAGCACTTCACGCGTCTTTTGGACTTTTTATGGCGTGATTTTAATCTGTTTTCATCTCTACTATTAATAGGCCCTTGATGTTGTTCTCTACCCCGAATCGTCAGTGCTTGCGTTACTCATTGTGCTAGAACATCATCTTGCAACTTTCCCTACTACTCTTTAGAGAACAAGACGGACTTTACCTCTTCTAAGGTAATTGTAGGATGCCACTGCAACAGTAAATCAGTAAAGTGCTCCCATGACTCTAGCAAATAAACTAACAATATCATGCCATGTTCTTCATCATCAAATATCTTATCGATATTCTTTAGATCTATCATGAGTTTATTAAATTCATCTAGGTGGATTCTAATAGATGTACCTTCAGTATATCTAAATTGAAATAACATCTTCAATATGTATAGACGATTGTTCAAACCTTTCTTTATATAAAGTGAAGCTTTGCCCATAACATTGCGGCATCTTTCTCCTCGGCCACCTCTATTAAAACCTCATCCGATAAATTCAACAGGATTGTGCTCTTCGCTTTTTTCATTAGCTTTTCCATTAGCTCCATAACCTCATCCTCTCAGAGGCTTTCATTATAATCAGCAATTCATCTTCACTATCCAGCGCCTTAGCCAAACCTTGGGTTGTCAATAACGCCCGCATCTTGATGCTCCATAACCTAAAGTTGTTCCTCTCGTTAAACTTTTCAATTTCAGATTTCCTCTTAGACATAATTGTAATAATAAAATTTCCAAATAATAATTAGACAAGCAAAAGCTTCAAATCACAATAAATAAATAAAAAAACTAATCCCAAGCTCTGATACCAATTGTTGTAAATATAATACCCGGAAATGAAAAGATCTTATAATCTACGTTAACGCAAAAACTTTAGAGAAATAAACGAGAAATAATAAAGACACTAGAGATTTACGTGGTTTGGTCCGAGTATTGATACTTACGTTCATAGGGAGAGTCCAGAATAAATAATTTCACTATAATCTTATAATCAAACCCAAAGTTTATAATCCCTCATATGCTTGAGTGTTTCCCGCACCTAAATTAAATCAAAACCCAAAGTGTTTATAATAAAGAACTCACTTAGATGTAAACTCATGTCATAAAATCACCATGGGTTCAAGCTTAAAACAAAATGTTCTATGTACGCTGAAAACAAGAACTTCAGCGTCTATATATATTTTTTTCTCCACGCACGTACTGCTTCACGTTCTCCTTTTCTTGATCGCGTGGCTTGTGCAGTGGCTCCTCTCTCAAGCAACTCTCTTTGGACGTGCGGGTCCTTCTACATCGTAGGGCTTCACATCTTTTTTTCGGCTAAAAGTACACGCCTTTTATATATCGTGTGCCTAAAGTCAAAACTTTGACTTTGGGCCCCACCGTGGACAACTTTTAGGATTCGGTTCCTTCATATAAAAGAAGAAACCTTTGCTCCTTATTTTATCTCCTCATTTGTGTAGCTATAAGGAGTCCAACAAAAGAAGAACCTAATCCGATTTGTAATTTATTTGGAAAATCTTTATCAACAAGTTTGGCTAATAAATCGTTACCTACATTTAAATTTAAGGCATTAATTTAACATGATCTCTACGTGTAGATTGCATCAGACCTATCCCGGTGGAAATCGCCACGATAGAGGAAACCACCGCCGGTTATTAGCATAAAATCATGTACGTGGCTGTCATTGGTAGACCTGATCTTAGGCCTGATGGCTAGTGTGTTTGCCTAGGTTTAGCTTGAGCCACAAGGCTTTTTGGGTGGGCTTGGGCAAGGCATTTAGCGAGAAACCTGCCTCGCCATAAAGGAGCCCAAGCCAAGCTCAGCTATGTCTGCAGATTTTTATACAAATTTTATTATGGACTATCTCGAGAAAAATTTTAGGCTTGACCTTAATTGGTAGCTCCCCAAATAGATGACTAAACACCAAGAAATTTGGATGATTTTCTTATCTCATTTTATCGGACCTGTAGTGAAGTAATGCGGAAGCAAACAGATCTTAATATTAGAGTCAAACAAGAAAAGAAGAAACTGCCAGTAAAACTCAACAAGAAATAATAAAGAATACAAAAAATATACATGATTTGAACCGACTATCAGTACTTATTATAGTGAGAAATTTAATCACAAAGAATCCACTAATCAATCAAAGACAATTTTAATTGCTCAGCCACTCAAGTATTTCCCAACCCTAAATTACTCATAAACCAACATATTTAGACTCACGCAATTGTTCGACATAATGAGTTATGAAAAATTACCTAGCGGCTTAAAGCGCTCATGTCTTCACCAAGAAAACAAACTATATTGGATTTAAGATCCTCTGCACAAATCAACGAGTTCAGCAAACTTCTATTGTGGCCTTCGAAAAGAATTTGAATCCATATAGAAAAGTAACCGAGTCACTGAAGAATTCGGACCAACTCGAGGGACTTCTTCTAGTAAATGCCACACATCCAGAATTGTTCATATATTACATATCGGTCTACATCTTTTAATTCGTGTCGAGTTTCACACATGAACTTAAACTCAAGATAATCTAACAATATGCTATCCTAATCTTTTGTCCCGATGATCAAACACAATATACATGATTTGAGATAGATTGGATTTAATTACCGATAAAGTAGTCAATCCGCGGGCTAGATGTGGTTTCTAGATAGGGCCTAACTTGTTTGCCTTGGCTCACCCACAGTGAAAAATTTATGTATGAACTTCGTCGGCGGCGGCTTGGTTCCGATCGGACGAGCCGGGCTTTTCAATTGTATATTTTAGTTTGTGCTCGTCTAAAAATGCTTCTTGTCCTCATCGTCTTTTTGAATCAAGTGGATAGTTCATCCACGGCAGCGCGCACCTCTCTTCCACTGCACCTACTTTCAGCCATGGCAGCACCTCCTTTCAGTTTTCCTTCCAATTTCTTTTTTTTTTTTTTTCCTAGCATGGCTTATGTAGTTGCCACGCTAGCACCTCTCTTTTTCAAGAAATAATATTAAAAACCAGGCTAGTTTTTTCTTTTAACCAAATCAAGCCTAAAAAAAAAAAAAAAGACTTAATTGCAACAATTTGATAAGTTTTAAAACTCAATTGTACTTTCGCGATAAGTTTTAAGATTTTAGTACACTTATCCCAAAGATTAATATTTCTATTAGCACCTCCATTTATGCACAATATTGAGCAACTAATTTTACATTTATTTTATGAAAAATGAATAATTTGGAAATTATTATCCTAAAAATGATTATTTGTATAGCTTGGAATAATCAATAAACTAAAAAAATACACTCATCATCCACAAAAATTTCTGGATATAAAATATTATCAATAATGAAAATATTCCTCATTGGTTAATTATTATTGCAATACAAACAATTATTTTTTACAAAAAAAAAATTATTTTTAAAATCATTCATTTCTCGCAAAAATAAACCAAATCTAAAAACCAACACCACTTGAATTTTGCATACCACTCAGTCAGAATAGGTTGTGAACTCTATTTAAGAACCATCTTGGGTTTGGACACGAGGGTATGTTCGGACCGAGACCGGCATCCAGACGAGATCGATTACTAGTGCGAACCCATGCGACTGCCATTTCTTAGAATCAGACATGGGTATGTTGCCATTGAATGTTTCAGTACCTGCTCTCGGAAGGAAGATATCGGTCATCAAGGTGGCGGTTAGGAGCCATCAATGCATTGCTCCACAAGTGATTCGATGTCTTGCTAAGGTTCTTCATGTTTCCCGCTAAATGAACTGATAGAAGAGTACATCAAAAAGTCCTGACCCTCGGGAGCAAAGCACTTTTTTACTTTGCGAAAGAGTTAGTGTCGCAAAGAAATAAGATCAAAACCCGATAATAAAGTTAGGATTTGGTAACCCTTTAGTCGGCCCCAACTGACCCTCGATAATAAAGCACTTTCTTACTATGTGAAAGAGTTAGTGTCGCATAGAAGTAAGATCAGAATCCGATAATAGAGTTAGGATTTGGTCACCCTTTAGTTGGCCCCAACTGACCCTCGATAATAAAGCACTTTCTTACTATGTGAAAGAGTTAGTGTCGCATAGAAGTAAGATCAGAATCCGATAATAGAGTTAGGATTTGGTCACCCTTTAGTCTGCCCCAATCGACCCTCGACAACAAAGCACTTTATTACTTTGCGAAAGAGTTAGTGTCTTGTAGAAGTAAGATCAGAACCTGGTAAAGAAGTTAGGATTTAGTCCCCTTTAGTTGGCCCCAAGCAAATGTCTTAGAATTTATGCCTTTGGTCGACTATAAAGCAACAAGCCAGTGAATTTTTTTATTTAGTTTATTCTAAAGCAACAATTTTTTTTGTCTATATTGATTGCAATTGAAGAGGGGAAACGATCCAAAAATTCCTAAATCTATTGTACTTTTCACAATTGAGTCATAAACCATTCAATTTTACCAACGTTAAAACTTTTCCCATTTTGTTAATTGAGTCTATTTTGATTGGAAATTATTGATATGGATGTTGGCCATCTTACTTGATGTAGCCGACACTGACACGAATAATTTTTAGTAATATTTTGAATTATTTATTCTTTTTCTTTTCTATTTTTTCATTCCTTTCTTTTTCTAGCCAATCGCTAGCTTTGGGCGAGCTTCACCAGGACGTGGTGAGGATTGACCTCACCAGGGGTGGGCAAGGCTCACCCTTGCCAGTGGTTGGGGTTGGGGAGGGGGGGGTGAGCTTCTCCAGAGGTCTCACTAGCCAAAGGAGGAAGAAGGGAAGGGGAAAGAAAAGAAAGAAAAGAAAAGAAAAAAACTCTAATTTTTTAAAATATTAAAATATTATTAAAAATTATCCACGTTAAGATCCGTACATTTTGTCTGCGTAGGACAATCAATGTCCTCATTAGTAATTTCTAATCGAAATTGGCCGAATAGACTCAAATGGCAAAACGTGAAAATGTTTGAAATCAATTATTAAAATTAAAAGGTTTAGGACTGAATTAGCAAAAATACGATAAGATTAAGAATTTTTGGACAATTTTCCACAATTTAAGGCAACAAACTCATTATTTGGGACAAAATAGTAATTTTTGTCATCATTAGTGTACCTTATGGCAATAAAAATGTTCTATGAACAAGGCCAACTATAGTATTCAGTTCTCAATTTGTAGTCAATGTACCTAGTAATGAATTGTATTTATCATCACAAACATATATCTAATGCTAATATATAGTGTAAATTAAAATCGATGACTTTTATGGTTCTTTTGTGAAATGAAAATATTTTGGAATAATTTTACGAATGGTTATTGAACTTTGGTTCAACGTGCAATGTGGTCCTTAATTTTTTTTTTTCTTTTGTGTAGTCCATGAACTTTAGTCTAATGTGTAATGTGATCCTTAAGCTTTCAATTTATTCAATGTAGTCTTTGAATTTTTAGTACATGTTTAATTTAGTCTTAAACAATACAAAAATGGTCAATATTATCCATGATCTTAAATAATGGAAAGACTACATCGAACATTTTTATATAAGTTAGGGACTAAATTGAACTTATACAAAAAATTCAACAACCACATTGCATTATAGGTTAAAATTCAAGGACTATATCAAAAAATTAAAAGTTCATAGATCACATTGGAAATTGGACCAAAGTTTATAGGCCACTTATGTCATTATCTAAAATATTTTATAGTACGATTGGATATATTACAAGTGTAATAATAAGATACAGTTTAAAATATTGTATAGATATATAAGTAAAGCTGGAATAAACTATCTCTTCCTGTAATAGGTAACGCTATTATATTTTTAATCATTAGAAGTGAGAAATATAGTAATTTTAAGGTATATTGAAATATATGCAATCATTTGCATAAACCTTTTGTTTATTGATTTGAAAAAGCTCTCTTCACTATACTTGCAAATCATGAGCTTCAAACATTTCTCTGCACTAGCTAAAAGGTTAGGTATCATGCTCCTATTTTCGAAAATATATACCTCTTATTAATAAATTAATTAACATTATTCTTGTAAGTAAATTAATCGTGCCTGTCATTAATTATGGAGAAACATCGCAATGCTAACATAGGTTACATAGCAATTGAACATTTATTTCAATTTTGTAAACTAATACCACACATGTGCTACATATCAAAAAATGCATTTGAATATTTTGTACTATAGTTGATGGCAAATATAAGGTTTCTACGATTGCAAAAATAGCATTCTAATTATTACGAATTTTCTAGTCCTTGATGTCGTCAACTAGGAGTGTCAGAAAAAAAGAAAATAAAGATCCTTAACACCGAACTTATACGAATTCTTATGTTTGGATTTGACTAGGTTGATTGTCAAATAAAATCATCTATACATAAAATCCAGACCTCTTACCTTTGAGATCTCAATTAATATTTTCCCTTAAATTCCCTAGACCGCTTTCTTCGTATTATATATTTTACCAACTATTCTCTTTCATTATTTAATAATTCAAATATTCCATAAGGTAATTTTTCTTATAACATAATAATATAAAATTGGATTCGCAGCATGGTCATAGCGTACTTTCTATACATGCATGAGGTGTTTATCGATTTTTTAAAATTGGATTGAGATTGCAATTACCATTGGATTTGCTTCATTGATTGCAATATAACAGTATTACTAAATTAGTTGAAAAAATGAAAAAAAAAAAAAAAACCCAAGGCGACCAACATTGGCCAAAATATAAAGAGGAAAATAATATATAAGAAAAAAAGAGGAATATAATATATAAGAAACACAAAATCTTTATCTCTCTTGGTCGCTTGCGTCCTGTTGTGCCGCCCGTCATCTCCGTTGCCAGTCATCACCGTTGCCCCTCGGTGAGATTTTCTAGCCAATAATTGGGCCTCTATAGTCATGGCCCCAGCTGCGTTAGATGAGATAGTGACTGTAATCTAACAAATCAACCTAATCTAGCATCGTAGTCTTGCCATGCATTTGACTTTGAATATTGGTTATTTACATGTTAATTTGGTTCAATATGTAAGTGTACATAATTAATAATGACAAATTGTAAAATTTAAGTTTATATCTTTTGTTGCAACAGTAGTTTATACTGGTTTGGGTGAACGTGTGTAGAAGCAAGCACGCCGAGAGGACTTTCGCTTGGTTTAATTAGATTGATTTTTTTTTTTACTTTGTAATTATATTATTAAATGTATTATTTGATTTGATGTACTGAAATGTTCTGTTGAGCTTATTCATATTTGACATAATGAAGTTATTTTATTTGTAAAACTTTATGTGTGATTTTCGAATATCCAAAGAATAAAAATATAATTATAATTGAATTTCTTATAGAAACAAGTGAACGGTGTCTAAAGTGGCGAAAATTGAGCGGAGACGACAAGTGTTTGCTGCCATAGACTCAAATGCGACTAATTTTCATCGCCTTTGAGCAAGATGATCTTCTTTTGTGGCCTTTAACTTCCAAAATTGAAAGTCACTTATAATTTTGTAACCTTTGTGCAAAATAATAAGAACAAAAATTGTTGTCTTAAGCAAATGTGTTTAAGCAAATGGACAAACGGTTCACCAAAAAAAAAAAAAAAAATATATATGTCGCCTTTGCCTAAGACGACAAAATTTGGACCTAAGGTCTGCAGTGAAAGTTGCGAGGGCTTGAGGAGAACCAAAAGATTTTGCAGAATCGAATGTTAGGTGAGAGGGTTTTGAGTTAGTTGTAGAGAGCCCTCAATAGTTCAACATTGAATCCTTGAAAATCTAAAAATGCCAAAGTTGAAGATATCATATGTCATGATGGATCGACTTCTAAAGTGTCGAAGCACCGTCCGAATCAATGACTTGCTTAGGTACTTATATGAAAATGACTAGAATAGTTGACAAACGAGGACATGCCATCTGACGATCCTCATTTAGGAAATTAGCAGTGGATAGATCGTAACATATCAGCGGGTGGTTCGCCAGGTCCCAAGGACACAAACCAACGATGGGTTGACACGCATGTGGGGAGGATACGTGCCGAGATCAAGCCCGATGAAAAGGATTAGGGCTAGACCAAACCCAATGAGCTCACTCCAATTCAACCAAGCCACAACTTTCTAAAGCATCCCTAATCGGACAGTGTTAAAACTCAGGATCCGCTACTAATCCTGGTTTAAATTTCCCCCTATCAATCAATGCTCCATGAAACAAACCAACAACAAATCCACCTAAGAGGGTATTTACGATCGCGGTTTCAAACAATTCTTAGAATCGACATGAGAAGACGAACGAGATCCATAAATTTATGTCGTTTTGAGAATTATGTCAAGGCAACAGAATCGAGATCTGCATGGGCGAGTCCTTCAGGTACCAGAAAAGCAACATAGCAACAGACATTTATGTGAAGAGAATCTGATCTTCGCGACGTCCTCCGGGTCCATCTCTTCTGTTCTTTGTTTTTGCCCTAAGTTTGTGTATAGAACTGAGTCATCTTTTGAGGGGCTTGTCCTCTTATTTGCCATTTTCACACAAACTAATACCAATGCCACAATTGGAGAGATTCCTTCGAACAAACTTAGAGTAAGAGAAAAGATCGATGTATTGCAAGCTCAACTCGCTAACTCCCCCCCGTCTCTTTCGAGTTACTACAAGCTACCATCAACCCAAGACACAAGTTGACAAAGAACGAAGTATCACATATTGAATGGAATTGAAGTAATTTTACACTCTATGGTGTATAATATCGCAAGTGATGAAGCCAATTTTTCTTTACAAATTATTCTATAGATATAGAGGAAATTTTTTTCTGAAATATATCACATTAGATATCATGCATGATAGAGTTAATTTTGTGGAACTGTAGATATAATTACTTTCTCATTCTAGTAGAGTTAATTTTAGTACTTAGTACTTTGGATATTATTAGTAAGTTGATCTAATATTCATGGCTATGTTGATATCTAAAGATAAAATTGATTTTCCTCTGTACTTTCGCTTTTTTCTTGAAAGTGCTCTTACGTTTTTGTTTGGAAAAGAAATGACTCCATTCATTAAAATTTAATGCATTTCATGTGCAAAAGTCACTGTTAGGTATATTTTACTGCTTATTACTTTAGATATTTTGACTAAATAGATGGAATATCTATAAATAAAAATAAGGTATTAAAAATTGTGGGAAATCCGTTATGAGACAACAACATAAGCTCAAAATCAACCAAAAAGTCAAATAATAACGTTGCATCTGTTCTAGACAAAAGTCAAAAATTTACGTTGGATTTGCTTTAGTCAGTCGGTATTGACCGTGACACAACCTATGTAAAAGCAAGTTATGAAACCCATGAATCAATGACTATCCTTTTTTTTTTTTTTAAATAATGAAATAGAGCCGCTTTGAGTTTCCCACAAAATATCCTTTCACTATTTTCTCGAAAATATTTTTAAAGTTTTCATTCATTAAAATTTATTGCATTTACTGTGTAAAAGTCACTTTTAGGTATATTTTACTGCTTCTTACTTTAAATATTTTGACTAGATGCAGAATCTTTAACTATATCAATATTTCGAAAAAGTACTTCTTTTTCTTTTAAAAACATTTTCTCATTCTTATAGGTCAATTTTACTAACCTACTGTCAAGAGATTTTTCTCTAAACCTTCACTTTTCTTTGAAAAGCTCTAACCTTTTCCATTCGGAACAAAAACAACTCCCCATTCATTGAAATTCAATACTTTCGATTAGCAAAAGTCACTTTTAGTTTAATATATTAGATTAGATTAGATTAGATAAGATCATATTAGATGTTTTCCATATGAGTATGTGTAAATACCCACAAACACAATCGTGCTTCATACATATATTGACCGTGTCTTTTTAAAATAAGATTTCTTTATAGTATGGTCCAATCTCTTTTAACGCAAAAGGTGTCCAAGCAATATGTTCAAGCAACATAGAAAATTGGTATGATACATGACGACCAGATGACCTAAGCTTTGCATCATCATTTTCATAGGTGTTGTGTGGGGGGGGGGGGGGAGATGTGCCATCATTCAGAAAGCCGTCATGGCATGGTGCTTTTATCGTGCTCTAGTGGTGTACAACCTTATCTTCGGCATTCCTGGCCAAAGTAAGATCATTAACATTAGAATATAACGTTGAAATCTTGTGGTTTGCGGCAACATCATTAGGTTGGATGGCCCTCCTCAGTCTCTACCGAACCGATTGCAATTGCCTGCTGCCGTATAGAAAAAAAGAAGCAACGGCTAATTCAAACATTGTGTCGGCAATTACCCAGTGAATATGGGCAAAGGAAGATCAATTGCGAAGGTGATTCTATCTATTGCTTCGATCTTACCTATACAATTTTTGGTGAATGTGCTGTGAAACTCAAATGTGTGTTCACACCAAAAAAAAAAAAAAAAAAAAAAAAAAAAAAGGATCTAAAACTCCATCTTCACATTGAGATCTTCCTCTCTGCTAAGTGAACGCACGTTCCAGGAAAAAGAAAAAAGGCTAAGTGCTGCAACTTTAGATCGTGCAGATGTTCCCACCACTTTTCTAACTATTGAGTTTGAAACCTGACCGATCGATCGCTCTTCCTCCTTACACTAGATGGACGCTTTTTCTTGTCAAGGCGATGAATCCATCGGCCATCTTGGCATACCGGAGAACATGGCACGTTCAGAAGCTGGGGCCAACGAATTGCACTGATTAACATTGTCAGAGCTTCGTCAATCATTGCCGAATAAACAATTCGGGCCATTGCAACGATTTGCAGACGAAAAGACTTTTCGAGGACGTCCGAATTTCTGGTGTGCATCACATGGGAATCGATGATAAGTTAGACGCCATTGTTGTTCCTAAAGCTTAGGACAGAAGTTAGAAATGCTTTAGAAATGAGATCATGGATTTTTCGACGTAGGACTCCGTTGGACTTATTCATATAAGAAAACCTTTGCATTGACTTCTAATCTTTTCTTTCTTCAAACTTTGCAGCACATGCACTTTGATTCTTTATAAGAGAATATATATATATATAGAATTCATCCAAAATATTTTATAGTTCTAGTAAATTTTTAGTGAACTGTGAAAGAGTAACTTCTTACTATTTGGAAGTTGCGACAAATGAATCCTAAAACAATGCGAGTCAAAATCAATGTTAAATAGACATCATGGACCTATTTCACATCAATTCTTAGTGGATATGGTCATTTGACTCATCAAAACGCATGTGAAGAGCCCGAATCGTGACGCACTCTCTTGTTGGTGTTTTGCCAATTGCGTAAGTATTGTAATAATTATCTTATTGACGTTGTTGTGTTTGTATACCGTGTTTGGAAACCGGCTTATTTCAGCTAAGCAACTAAGAGGAAAACAAACAAAAATCCAAACATAAATGCATAAGCAGTACATATGTTTGCTTAACATTTTCGGAAAGTGATGCATGCATTATGCCCAAACACAGATGCATGTATACAAACATAATCTCATGCATTTTTGTATGTTTGCTTTGTTGGAAATTTCCTATAGTATGGGCTTACATTAATTAATTAATTTTCTATTTTAAATAATTGGGTTGATGGATATTCCAATATTTATTAAATTATTAAGTCATCTTATTGATTTGAGTTTTGAAATCCATTAGTAATGGGCCTAGCTGAGTAACAAAGTGTAGACAATTGTGTTTAACTGAAATCCGTAATGGAAGAGGCCCATTTGATACCCTATTGATTAAGGTTTGCTAGGTCCTATCTCTAATCTATTAAATGGTAGGTTATAAACTGCTATACCGAAATAAATCATAGAGAGGAAGATCTGGCATTTCAATAGATTTTTGATTAAATAGACTCATATATTTTTCTTCAAGTGAAGTAACAGGTACGTTTTAATTCCACAGTGCTTATTGATTTTTGTGTTTTATAGTCATATATAGATATGATTGTTCTAGGTTAATTAATTGGTCTTGTGGATAATTTTCTACATGCTTTACATTTTCGGAAATTGACTACGCATCTGAAAGCTATGCAAGCTTTACGCGTCCCTCTATACCCATATCTCTCCTTTGATACCCTTTTTCTTTTTTTCAAAAGAAAGCGAGAGGCTTCACTGAGATACTCTGCGATCTCCGGACGGACATCCTTTTCCTTTGCTTTGTTCTTTTTTTTTTTTTTTTAATAAAAAAAAAGTGGGAAAGAAGCACGAGCTCGTAATAATCAGGAAAATGGTCTGCAAAACCCAGTGAGGTTTGGTAGAATCTTTCTGGATGTAGCTATTAACTAAACCTGAAACGGTTTGTCCTTTCCCCGATAGATGGCTGTTCCTGTCGTATGACATGTGATCAGGAAGGTGACCATTTGCTTTAAAAATCATATATTCACAGAATCACATCTAATCTAAGAACTCTCCCCCAAACAGAAAAGTTATCTAAGAGGCTTATTATATATACGTACGCGCACATAGTTTCTTCAAGAAAGTAGTTTCTCAGGTTAAACTAAGCAGATGAATATATTGTACTCCGCAAATGTAGAGCCAAATGCTGAACTTTAGGGGTGAAATGTGTCGAGAATGTAAGATCCCATGATTAACAGCTTCACTTTTCGAAAGGTGTAAGTCATGTCAGAATGGGTTGACGGGAAGTCTACTCGTGCTGTCCAACTATATAACTTGATCCGGAACGTTTTAAAGAACAGGATGAGAAATCATTTCGTGATCGGTTACGAGACATGGTTCAGAAATCCAGCTTGTTTTAAGTGTTTTGCAACTTAAAATAGAACGCAAGGGTCAACCTTCTGGCACTGTATGTCTGTCAATACATGTGATCCATGTAATGTTTGCTACAGGAGGGATTGGATTAGGTTTGTTTCTCAGTTTGACTGCAGATTTTCTTCTCCAATCAATTCAAGGGAAAGACTCCCCAACCATGTGAGTTTTGCTACAACTAAGATTTACAGATTTGAGCGCTAATTTTTGCAAGAGAGACATATGGACTCGCGAGCTCATCGTCCAATGCGCATGACAGGGAACCTAGCAATATGTCTTGGCTGCTTCTTTTTTATTTCCGTGTGTCTAACCGGGAAAGGTTTTATCTATGCATACAGCTAGAGGAAAGATGAATATTTTATTACGTGCAACACGGAGCACAAGGGCAGGAAATAGTGGGGTCCAGTTGCTTGAGAAAACCAGGGTTTACGGCCAATCCTGACGCGGGGTTTTATCCTCCCTAAAGGTTGACCGGCCTAGCTCGTGGGAACGCTCGAGAGAGAAACGAAGGTCAATGCAGGGAGTGGAGGCATAGCGTACAAGTGGCAGTGATCAAGATAGACCGATAGAGATGAACACAGAGAGAGAGAGAGAGAGAGAGAGAGAGAGAGAGAGAGAGAGAGACTAGATACAGAGATTCAACACGGTTTGAAGATCTCACTGAGCAGTGGGAAGAGGACTAGGACTGATTGTTCATATTTTATATTTATTTACTCATTTGTTTATGTTTTTTTTGTTCATTTATGTATGTATTTTATGGATGGAAGTGCAGAACGGCTGGGAGGTAGGTTCTCAGCTACTGCAAGCCAGGGTGTCTCGCTTGCCCCACTACTGTTGTACACATTGCGCAAGTTGCAACATCAAGCTCCTCCATTCTCGCCTCGACTTTCCACTCGTCCTCGTTTCCTTATTTTTATATTTTCCTTAACTTTCTAGCTATTCCTTTCAGGCTATGCTGGCTAGTTGCTATCACACAGAACGCTCACAGAAAATCACGCAACGAGAAACTCCATGAGCTCTTTTTACTTGGGATCACGGTGATGATCCGGGAAAGAGAAGTGGCAAAATGCGCATCGCTCGCATTAAGTACATGGTTCGCGATACCTTTAGATTAGATGAGACAAAGTTGATGGATCGTTGCTGAGAATAAGGTGATGTCGTTTGTCTTATCGCAAGACATGGGAGTTAGTAAACTAAGGACGTTGGAATGAGACAAAATGACCATTTGGGGTGGCGTGCGTGGAGCTTCCCTTCCGCTCGAAAGCTTGCACACGTCCCAACCCAACTTCTTCTCGCCAGCATTTCAGATTTCCCTCTTGAAATCTGCAAGTCGCATTGCCTTTTTGAATGGAATTAGAAGCTTAAAGGAGTGTCATCTCATGTAGGCAAAGTCGTTGAAGAGAAAGTGCGAGGAATGTGAATGGAGTCAATGTGAATGCAGGGAAAAAAGGGATAGTCATCATTATATAGGTTGTACAGCAGTCAATACATGTGATAATGCTTTTGAGAATGAATCGACTGTTTACCTAGAAAAAAGACTTGCGTACCACTAGGAAAAAAGAAAAAAAAAACTTAAAAACAGATTAAATGATCACATAATCAATGTGTAGACTAAGGTGCCATGTGCAATGCTGCCACATGTCCCTAGCAAAAAGGAAAAGTTAAGTATTATCGAGTGTGATAGCCTAATGGTAAAGATATCGTGTTGTCTTTCGAGAAATCATGAGTTCGAATCTTATTATGAGTAAGCGTCTGCTATATGACCTTTATTTGTACTCAAAAGAACAGTCATGCCCGTTGCTCCTCTCTTATCATTTTAGATATTCAAATAGAAAAAAAAAAAAAAAAGAAAGAGAATTGGGTCAACTTTGCAATGTTGGCACCAAACTTTTGATTCACTATCACACTAAACTCTCAAATTCTTAGACAATAAACTTTAGTGGGAGTCAGTCGATTGCTTGGTGAACTGGGACGACTAACAAGCATTCGCCAAGTGTGAAGCAAACGTTTCCAGATTCAAATGCAAAAGTTGGATGCAATGCATGTCGCACGTATAATATTATCAGTTGGGAGCGCACGTCACTGAGCATTTACTAGCGTATCATCCCAACAGGCTAAGAAATCGTAGCTCGATCCCGTTAAATTGGAGTAAATGGGCTGGTCGTGACTCGGTACATCGCCTGACCTTTCCCATGATCCGCCTGCCTCATCGGTAGGAGAGCTGTAAAAATCGAACCAACCACGCATCGGACCACAGAAAAAGCAAACGTACGCGACAAGCATTCAAGAGCGACCCCATCGTCGCTGCTCTCCTGCTGCCGTTTCAATGCTCTGTTATTCCCCCCTCGAGCTCGACGATCGGGGTCGCCGAACATTCAATCGGTCCCCGTCCGTTAGGCACCGCATGCGATGATTGCGTATGGACCGTCGGTGCGTTCGTTCCCTCTCTCTTCTTTTTTCCCCAAGGTCCATCGCGCATCATTGCTTTTCGATGCGCACATGCTAGCCTTGGATGGAACGGAAGGGGAGGACCGAAGGTGGCGTGGTTTCAAAGGTGGGGCGGTAGGATTCGTTCGCCATGTCGTTGAATTTAGCCCGGGGGGTTTACATGCCATGTGGTGCGCGGAGAATTCGAGGAATGCCCGATTGGCTAAAAGCAGATCCAACGTAAATGTTTGACGTCTGCCTAGAATGGATGCAACGTTATTATTTGACTCCTGGGTTTGGTTTCGAGCTTATGTTGTTGTCTCATAACGGAACTCCACTCGATTTTTTTAAAGATAAAGGGGTCGGCCGCGCTGTTTTCGTGAGGTTTTATTTCCGGAAATGCCTGCAAAAACGGTTCATTTTGAAAAGGAGTAGAAAAAGAGTGCCCCTGGCCTCCTTTTCATCAACCCCAACTTTGTTTCACTATTACTAGTTTTAAAATTATATTTTTTGACACATTTTTTTTTGTACCCTGTGATACATAAATTTGCATAATTTATGAATACATCCAATCGTTGTTATTTCTTTGTTATTAGTCATTTATTATCATTTAATGAATCATAGGTGATTTCTGACTTTTTACTGTTATAATATGTACGTAATACATTATGTATGAGTTCCATATCAATCCAAGTACTTGTTTCCGTGGTGATATTTTCTATTAGTTACATTGTATTCTTATCTTAAGTGCATATTTTTAAGCTTTGCGAAATTTTATCAAAAAATAGGTAGTAGTGAAATACCATAACATATGCGTGCTAATCATTATGGCATATTAGTATTCACTATTTATGTAAGCTTTAAGAGCATAAGTAAAGTAACTAATGTATGGGAACAATGCATTTGTCTTTCGATATTTATGTTGTAACTTAGAGATTGAACGAAATCCTGTCGTCTTTAATTTTTTTTTTTTAATGATTATGTGAAAACTCTTCTCTCTTATCGTTGACCTTAAAAGTAATGATAAAGTAGATATTTTCAACTTGATATCATGCAAACGCAGTACCCAACTTAAACAAAGATGGATTATAAAAAGTGAGACGGTGAATTAGCAAGAGGCAGTTCCTTTGGTCGACATTTAGAATAAGAAAGATGAGAGGTTTTTGGACCACAAAGTTATAGGTGAGTGGAAAAATTACATTTTTACTGAAAAAATCAAGTATGAATTTGTAGTATTGAAAACATAATAAGTGTTGGAGCGTCGAAAATCGAAGTAAAATTTTGCTTGATAATGGTAAAAAATCAAAAGTAAAATGCTATTAGTCTGTTGCCACACATAAAATGGTGGATATCATTGATAGGTTTTAGCTATATAGTTATCATTTAGCAACATTCCTAACATTTATTGAATATTTTTCCATTAACTAAAAATCCGAAATCTCATCTTCACTTTACATCTAGTAAATTTTTGGAGAAGTCACTCAAAAAAAAAAAAAAAAAAAAAAGAAGAGGACCCTTTCACTATCGCTTGAGGGTGTGTAAAGGAATTGGAAACTGCTTGGATCGAATGGAATTGGATCGAAACTGACGATTCCCAAGAAAATTGATCTGAATCTGAATTCCAATTTAGTGCAACCGATGGGTAGCGGTCTGATTTCTAGTTCCAAGTATGGAATCACCTACCTGCCCACCTTGACTAGACTAGTAATATGCACACGTATTTAATTTTCAAGAAAAATTTCCGACAAAAGAATTAAGAAAATTGAAAATCCTAAAATCCATAATATGAAGCTCAACACTTGTTGACTAAGTGCTCGTCCCATCTCACTTCACCTCATTTGAGTCGTCTCTCTATCTCTTATTCACGGTCTCAACTCTCAACTTTCAATGTAAGCCTAATCTTTTTATTGATCTTGCAATTAAGAATAGGGAAGTTCTTTGCTTTTTGTTTTACTTTGCCTTGCTAGAAAATGTTACACTAAGTACATGAGAGAAAATATTAGGTGCCCAAGTGATAGACACACCACCTTCATACTAGTCCATTCAATAGTCGACAAGTATTGTTTTTGGGGGCCGTCTGTCAGAAACCTTGCATCCTTTCTCTTCAATTAATGTTTTTACTCATTCTTTTCTTCTTTTTCTTTTTTCCTTTTTCGTCTTCTTCCTCCTCCTCCTCCTCTCACTTCGCTAGGACAATGAACTCAACTTAGAGACTCTAGCGGATCGTCTCCCACCATGACATCACCATCATCTCGGCCCACCACCTCATCGCCATCTCAATCCTTCGTCGTCGTGCTCAAGCTCTGTTGGCAAACTTGAGCCTCGAAGTTGGATCTAAGCCTGAATGAGCCCTAGATTTGTGATCTAGAGCTTAGGTTGACCTCAAATTTGTTGATTCAAGGTGAAGGCATAAGCAATGGACGAGGTGAAGGTGAAGCTGTAGGGAGGCGGTAGCATGATTTGCCGACGTGGTGGAGGGCCTTGAGCCGTTGGCCGATGCGGGCATTGACACAAAGGGTGCAAGAGGAGTTGGATAAGAGGTGGCGGCGCTAGAGATTGGAGAAGAAGCGGGTGGAGAGGTAGGCGACAAGGCGGCATACTGAAGGTGGCGGGGTCTGTGAAAGCCTCAGGACATTTTGAAAAACAAGAGAAACCTTTGTTCTTTTTTAGAAAAAAGGCAGAAGATACAGGAGAGAAAGTGCTGATTAATTGAAGAGAGAGAGGGGTGATGTAAAGGTCTTTGATAGGTGTACCCACAAAAATAACGCGTGTTGGCTATTGAATGGACTAGTACAAAGCTAATGTGTCTATCACTCAGGCACATAATATTCTCTTAGAGCATGAAACTTGGTGGGATCGGTTTTATGGATTCACCCGAACCAAATAGACGTTCGGTTTCCAAGTGGATTCATGAAACAATGGGCAATTCCCAATTCTAATTTTTCGAAACAAATCTTTAGTGAGTGGTTCTCAATTCCAAGGTGGAAACCACCCATCCAAACTATGATCAGCCCTAATTGCTCATGTTCAATTTTGTTCCCTATGTTTAATTAGAAAACAAATTCGATCCCCAAACTAATCTTTGATCCCAATTTTAAAGCCAAATCTCATACTTGTTTCCGTCTAAATGCAAATGGAAAATTTAGATTAAATGATAAAGATTACATATGGTCAATGTCTCTGACATAGCTGTTTTCCCTAAATGGTCACCGCTTTGAGTACCGTCCTCGGAGGATACGAGCCAAGGCTGGGTGGTCACAACTCCAAATCCAGGCTGTCAATTCTATATCGTGGCGCCCCCAAATCGATCTCCCAACTTATTTGACGATTTCTGCTGGTATTTCGATGGAAAATGCGGAATTTTCCTTCAAATCCTGATTGGATATTGTGGTTGGAAATTAATGCGGGGACCCAATCGGTCCCGAAATAAAAGCACGGGGAACTCAAAAGTCGAACATGGGCACTTGGCACTTGGACCATCTTTCGTTTTCGAATTCCTCATCGATTTGGAATTTCGTCGCTCCATAAACTCCCGCACCCAGAACTTCTGTTCCCGTCATATGCCAATAGTCCATCAATCATTGGCCGGAGATCGGAAGAGCAATTTTTCACGGTCGAGAGTTCCACGTGACTCGCCAAATTTGGTTTTCTCGGTCACAGTAATTCCGCCAAATTGGCCGCGGCAGTTTCCTGGGTAAATTGCCGAAATTGCCACGGTCACGAGCTCGTCACTGTCGCATGAGGGAGGCAGGGGATGTGGTGTGCGGCTCGTGTCGAGATATTCTTAACAACGCACGCTGGAAAGAATGAACGAATGGATGGATCACGAAAAGCCTCTGACCCCTCCCCCAGCGACATAAATATATAACTTTTTTTTTTTTGTCAGAGAAAAAGAAGTACCAGTCGGCGACTCTTAACTTACGTGAGAGTAACGATATATATTCTGAATTATAAAAAAATTAAATAAAAATATTTATAAATTATTTTGAGGTCTATTAATTTGGGAATTTGTGACTTATAATGAGTTGTTCAGAGACTGTTATACTAGGGAAGCCAATAAAATATATTAAATAGGGGGAAATAAAATAAAATAATAAATAGCAATTGAGAAAGGAATATGGAGAAATTTGGAAGAGTCTAAAACCAAATAGGGAGTTGGGTGGCGCGTCAAAATCCGTGGCGAGGGCGACGGGCAGGCCAATGGGAGGGCGCCACCTCAGCAAAACGCGGCATCAAGAAAGGCACGGGTCCGTCGAGTCGATTCTTACTCCAGTCCAGCAGCCCCACTTCAATGCACTCACTCTCTCTGTTTTTTTTTTTCCTCCTTTTATTATTTCTTTATTTTTGGGGAAATTGTGTTTTTTTGCGCGATCTTCGGCTTCTTCTCTACACACGGTTCATTCAGTCCTTGAGAAAATTGTCCGGAAAGGGATTCCTTAACGAGCATCTCGAAGGCATGCCTCAAAAATTCAAAATGGACCTCATCTTCTTCTTCTTCTTTTAGAGTTTTGTAACATTAGCGGGGAAATTTCCGATTTTCGAACTTAGCAATTTTTGGTAATGCCGTGTGCTGTCGATGTTTAGCCATTTTTCAAACTTGGTTAATTTCGAAAGCCATGATTCGGACGAAGAGTTATCCTGAGTGTGTAATGTTCCTTTTATTTCTATTTGGGATCAAGAGCCTCTCCCAATGATGGGAATGGACACGGAATATTAATCCATCGACGGGTCCCATCCCTTAATAATATTTCTCCACTTTAATAGTAGTACACACGGTGTGTGGAAAATTCTTAACACGTCGATGACTAAGAACACCGGGCTTTTGACCTATATCGACTATCTCGGACATAAAAAAGTGATTACCAGCTTGCTTAGTATATCAATTTCGTAAGTCGGCCATAACTTAGAATATTTTTTTGAAGCCCATTTACAAAAAATAATTTTTTTAAAAAATGACGTCCTTTCAAATTCGCAAATTCACGTTCCCCGAATTTTCGAGATAATCAAAGGGTGCAATTTTCGATGCGGACTCGGACCCTAGTTTCTAGCGGGGATGGTTTCCTTCTTTTCAAGAACACCAGTCGGTGGGTGTTTAACCACACCTTTCAACTGCTCTACTTAATTGATATTTATAATATATCCCAGTAAACGGAGAAAAATATTCAGTTGGCAACCGCCACGTCAGATGATGATGTGCGCTTATTTATTGTTAACTAATTATAAATCGACACATAATTGGTGACATGAAAATAAATAAATTAATTAAAAAAATCTCTAAATCCAACAGGACTTCTCTCTTCCTCCTCTGCCATCCGCAGCCCCCACGAGCTCAACCTCCGATCCTCCTTCCGCCATTGCCACCGCCGGAGTCGCCGGCGTCGCATCTCTCCAACTTGGTCATCTCCTCCGCTCGGTTCCTCGCTTCCAATTCTGGCAGCAGGGGACTGGATTTGGTCGGAAGAGAATCCATGGCTAAAGTTGGTCTCTCCTTCCACCACTCAACACAAAATCCATGGACTGAAAGAAAGCGTGCGGGTTTTTTCGTCACGAGACGACCAGAATAGAAAACGGTCGTGTAGAAACAGCTCCATTTGCGCCAGATCTAGAGCCTTGGCCACGAGCGACAATAGCTCGCTCACACACGACGACGACGACGACGAGGAGACGCGAAGGTCGATGATCTGGAAGTTCGACTAGATTTGGAGTCTTGGCTGCGAGACTGAGAGGTGGACGAGCGCTCGCGGCCAAGGCTTAGCCGTTGGGACGATGGAGAGGGGGTGGACGGGGAGGTCGGCTTTGGACGCGACGATCGACCGTCACTCAACAGCCAGATCTGGTCTGCTGCTTACCGGCTTTGATCTCGAAACTTGGCTCGTCCATGGCTGCCGGCGATGAGTTCAACGGATTTGCCGCTTTCCACGGAGGCCACGGTAGCTCAAGGATGATGGCGACGGCAGCTTGGGCAGTGGCGGCTTGGGCGGTGGAGATAGCCAAGCCCAGGTGCAGGCGGAGGTTGAAGATGAAGAGTCAAAGAGAGAAAAAAATAATTTTACAATTTCCACCTCAGCGCCCACGTGTCAAGATCTAATTGGATAAAGCAAACGAGCGCGTGCCACGTCAGCATTTGTCTGGCGCTTTCTTTATTTATTTTTTCTTTTTTTCCCGAAGTTCCAGCCTCGAGCATCCCTTCATTATTTAACCCTGCCTGGAACACTTGTAATCAGCAGGGTCGCAAACGACACGATTCACTCTGGTTCCACGGGGTGTTCGACATTCACATTCCCTGCATTCTTCACCCAAAACCTCTCCCATCTCAACCTCCCCATTCCCCACCCCCCACTTCCCCCTTTTCTCTCTTCCCTCTGCCTCTGCCTCTGTTCTGAACAATAGCTAAGTAGATTTCTGGCTTCTTATGGAGAGAAAGACACAGACACAGAGGTTCTCTCTTCCCTCTGCCTCCGTTCTGAACAATAGCTAAGTAGATTTCTGGCTTCTTATGGAGGGAAAGACAGAGAGGTTCTCTCTTCCCTCTGCCTCCGTTCTGAAGAATAGCTAAGTAGATTTCTGGCTTCTTATGGAGAGAAAGACAGAGAGGAGTAAAAGACCACACCAACATCTTCGCTACAACCCATTTCTCACTCTCTGTGTCTAACTCTCTCACGAAGAAAATGCAGGTCCAAATCAATTTCATTGAACGTCTCTGCCTCCTCATCTTCTCCGTAAGTGACACTGCTCTCTTATCCGCGATTGCATTCTCTTTCTGCCCACCGATCTGACCGCCGTCGTCTTTCTTGGTCAATGCAGGTGTGTCTGGCCGGGGCCGGCGCCGGCCAAGCCCCCGCCGGCCCCTTCACCCCGCGGGCGTCACTCCTCCGGTACTGGGACCAGCACATCGCCAACTCCGTCCCCAAGCCCGCGTTCCTGCTCTCCAAGGCCTCCCCGCTAGGCGCCGTCGACGCTGCCGCCTTCGCCAAGCTCGCCGCGCGAGGCGCCCTCCCCGACCACCTCCCGGCCTTCTGCGCAGCCGCGGGCCTCCTCTGCTTCCCGGACCTCGCCCCGAGCCTGGAGAAGCACCCGTCCGACTCCGACTTCGCGTCCTACAGCAACAAGAACTTCACCAACTACGGCACCGACCGGCTCGGCGGGCTCGACTCGTTCAAGAACTACTCCGACGGGCTGAATGTCCCCGTCGACACGTTCCGGCGGTACAGCCGCGACTCTTCCGGCCACGATGACCGATTCGCGAACTACGGCTCCGACGGCAATGTGGTCGACCAGAGCTTCCAAAGCTACGCCGGCGGCGCCGCCGGAGGGACGGGCGAGTTCAAGAACTACAACCCGGGCGTCAACGTGCCCAACCTCAACTTCAACAATTACGGCTCCGGCGCCACCGGCCGGCCCCAGAACTTCGCCGCCTACACCGACGAGACCAACGCCGGCGGCGAGAGCTTCAGCAACTACGGCAAGAGCGGGGACGGGTCTCCGAACAAGTTCACCGAGTACGCCTCCGACTCCAACGTCATCAACTCGGGGTTCAACGGCTACAGCCAGGCCGGCAACGGCGCGAACGACACCTTCACGAACTACGGCAAGGAAGGGAACGTCCCGGAGAACGACTTCAGGAACTACGGCGACGGCGGGAACGGGATCAGCGACGGCTTCGCGAATTACAGGGACCAGTCGAATGTGGGCGACGATTCGTTCCAGTCGTACGCGAAGAACTCGAACTCGGCGAAGGTCAATTTCGCCAATTACGGTAAGTCCTTCAACGTAGGCACTGACAAATTCACAGGGTATGGCCAGAGCGCGAAGGGGCAGAAGATCGGGTTCAAGGGCTACGGCGTCAACAACACGTTCAAGGAATACGGCAAGAGCGGCGTCACCTTCGCGCTGTACGCCAACGCCACCGGCGTGGCGGCGTCGGCGGTCAGTCGCAGAGCCGTGAATAGGTGGGTGGAGCCGGGTAAGTTCTTTAGAGAATCGATGCTGAAGAAAGGGACGGTGATGCCGATGCCGGACATTAGGGATAAAATGCCCAAAAGGTCTTTTTTGCCCCGCACGATCCTGTCCAAATTACCCTTCTCGACGTCGAAGCTACCGGAGCTGAAGCGGATCTTCCACGCCGGCGATAACTCGTCGATGGAGTCGATGATGGCAAACGCTCTAGCCGAATGCGAGCGGGCGCCCAGCGCTGGGGAGACCAAGCGGTGCGTCGGGTCCATCGAGGACATGATCGACTTCGCCACGTCGATCCTGGGCCGCAATGTGGAGGCTGGGTCCACGGAGAGCACGGCTGGGTCGAAGCAGGAGGTCATGGTCGGGACGGTCAAGGGGATCAACGGCGGGAAGGTGACCAAGTCGGTGTCGTGCCACCAGAGCCTCTTCCCTTACCTCCTCTACTATTGCCATTCGGTCCCGAAGGTTCGGGTCTACGAGGCGGACCTGCTCGATCCCAAGACCAAGGTCAAGATCAATCACGGCGTGGCCGTTTGCCACATCGACACGTCGGCATGGAGCGCCACCCACGGGGCGTTCCTGGCCCTCGGGTCACGGCCGGGCCAGATCGAGGTCTGCCATTGGATTTTCGAGAACGACATGACCTGGACGATCGCAGATTGAAGGTTTTCATATTGCCGGAGGCCGAATGTGCTGTTTGAATTTTATAATTTGGGTCCGGAATATTTGTTAATGAAAAAAAGAAAAGGGCCGGTAGCAGCTGGTTACCCTCGAATAACTTTTACGGGGAAATCATTACCTAAATTACTACTCTCACAGGCATTGAATCTACAATTAAAATTGTGGGTTCATTTTCTTTTCATCCATTTTGATGTATTCTTTTTCTTTCCTATCTTCTGGTGGATTCCTCAATCATTGGAGGAGAAGGGGCTGAATGATATATGAGCAGACAAGATTTTGAACTTTTCCGAGCCTCTGAATGCTCTCTCAGCCTCTTGCTCTCGATCATTCCCTTACCATTCCGCGAAACGTCCCCCTCTTGCTTTTGGCTGAGAATGCGTGCCACGAAGGCTGGTTCTGCTAGAGAACAAAAGGAAGGCGGGCAGGAGAGGAGAGGATCAGAGATGCAAATTGTTTTGAAGCAGCAGCAGCAGCACAGAGAGAGAGAGAGAGAGAGAGAGAGAGAGAGAGATGAGACGAGAGTGGCCAATCAAGGAAGATGTACAAAGAACTTGTGGCTGAAAGATGGG
This sequence comes from Eucalyptus pumila, assembly GCA_016097595.1. Taxonomy (NCBI): domain Eukaryota; kingdom Viridiplantae; phylum Streptophyta; class Magnoliopsida; order Myrtales; family Myrtaceae; genus Eucalyptus; species Eucalyptus pumila. The sequence continues at coordinate 31,490,752 of CM027853.1, forward strand.
GCTGGTCCAGGATAGAGCAAGCCAAGGCTCTTTTTGCGCTGGCGCTGTAATATTGTAATGCTATGAAAAGAGTCACGAGACTTTTGTTGTTTGGAGCAGCAGCCGATTTGCCCTCTTTTGTTTTCATCTGCGCGAAGAAAACATGTGAATTTTTGTCTCTTTTTTTTTTTTTTAAGGCCTCCGTTTGAGTTGCGTTCAATTTCATCATTCGTTTCTTTTTTTTCATCTCTGCCAGCCGAACGAAAGGGAGGGATGAATGAGATTTCGAGATGGATGGTGGCATCGTGTTCCGATTCGAAAGTAAAAAATATATGAAGTGAGGTGTGAAACCTTGCTTTATTCTTACCCCCATGCTTTTGCGACAATGAAAAGGAGAGAAAAGGTGAAAAAAGAGGAGGAAGGGAGGACTCTGCCTGCAGCGGCTTTGACCGCAGGGCCACAATGGAAAGAAAAGTCATGGAAGGAGATGCAAAATGTCTGAAATCTTGCTTTGCTTTTTCAGGAGCAAACATATATTCCACAAACATAAGTGAGGGAGAAGGGAGAGAAGAATAAAGCCTCGGTAATTCTCCAAGCAAATGTCTACTTTTTCGTTTAGGATCCTCAACACGTCACCCCGCTAATTATCGGTCGAGGCATCGGGAAATTCCCCGATTAGAAAGTCGGAAGAATCCGTACCCAAGCCCCCACCAATCGCGTGCGGACCAATTTAGATCATGACTACCTATACAGGTCCGGACTCGATCAGTTCACGAGGTTGCGTTTTGCAATGTAATTGTGCCGTTGTGCCTGGGCTATTAAATAGGAAAAGCTTCCCCCAAATTTTTACACGACAACCTTTGATTGATGCAATCACCCCTTTTCTCCCTCTTGGGGTTTTGGTCAACCTTTTCCCAGAAGCAGGTGAGCAGCAATTTCTCCCCCCTCTTGAGGGGCGTCCCAATGTGGGGCCAAGTTTTAATGGGGTCCAACTTGGATCAAGAGCATAATAAACACACACAACAAAAATTAATGTGCAATTATACCCCCCCTGATCCTCATCCGGTTCTGCACTGCACTGTGCTTTACATGTCGCGATTCCTCATGTGATCGATTTGTTGTTCTTATTATAATCTTCGATACTTTCCAAGGAATTTGGTAGGGGGTCAATTCGCGCATTCCTCTAGGTTCCAACGCCCGTTCTTCGTTCGTTAGAAAATCCAGTGGGTTAGTGCATGAACCGAATCCCAGAATCTTTTAGGTTACGTGTGATTGAGAAAGAAATTTGGAAAGGAAGGGGAAGGGAATCCCAAGACACAATCGCACGTCGAGAGGATATCTTCCTCGAACGTTGATTGCATTGACTAATCCCTCCTGCTGGTTAAATTAAGCTGAGGGTCGTTGAGGGAATTATGCTATCGAGATTCAAGATTAAGGGTCTATTTGTTTGAAAGAAAACGAATTCTCAAGGACATTGTCTTTATTTTTATTTTTTAATTTTCGGATATTTGAATAATAGAAAACTAATTGATTTATAAAACCCTTTTTCCATGGACTGGAAATGACAAACTTAAATTGAAGGAAAAAAAAAATTCCCTTATCTTAAAAAGGAAACCTTTTCTCCTAAATTGCACAATAAATGAAAATTAATCATTTTCCAAAAAAATGATTTCATAAAAAATATTTTCTTTTTTATCGCGAAGTTTTCAAAAAAAAACAAACACACACTAAGACTCCGTTCATTACATGAAAAATAATCGATTTAAAAAAATATCACTTGTATACTTTATAAAAACGAATGAACGAAAAATATTTTCATTTCCATTTAATTATTTTTAGTGTTACGAATGATACATGTGATCACTTTTAAGAAAATATTTTTTAAATTATTCATTTTTCACAAAACAGATGTAACCCAAAAATATGATTCCAATTATCACGGGTAATTAATAATTATAATTGTACATTGCTTATAGTACTAGACTTATTATGAAGAAATGAAGAGCTGATAGGGATGGTCATCTCTTTTGCCCATTGAATGTTTATATAATTTGCAATAGCTAAATAAGTCCTCCTAGCCATCAAACTCTTCGGATTAGTCCCTTTCATTTTTTATTTTCATAATTTCATGACACCTTAATTGTCTCAACAAGAAATCTTAAAAGCCACCAATTCGAATCCTCCCGTTGTTTCTTGATACTAAAACACCCCAATTCATCGGCGTAGATTCTGCTTATGTGCCGCTAGTGAGGATCACCGCAGGTTTTACTCCAACTTGCATCTGGTGGTGCGATGGTGACGTGTTCGTTCAAAGAAAAAAAAAAATAAAAAATAAGAAAGTAACCACCGCCAAGTGTAATTTTGCATAATGTGATTGCCCGTCCGACAATTGTAGCAAAGCAGATTGTGGAAATATTTTTTTAATGATTTAAGTTGTACTTTAGAAGATGAAAACATAGGAAGAGACGCAGTGGCAAAAGACACGCACCCACACGGCCGCTTATTATATCATCACGGGATTTCTTCTAAGGGACATTGATTTGAAATAATTTAATTTTCGACGTACATTTTTTATGCATAAAAGAATATCAATATATTAATAATTGCATCATTTGAACAATCATTTTAGAGCACTTAAAAAACAAAACCTTGATATATCGTTTTGCGCAATGTGGTATGAATTTGTGCAGAAGTAGGCGAATTTATCAGTATTTAAATTTTAAAGGGGAAATGAGATGGAGTGCATAACTTGCAAACATTATTATTGGTATTAGTTACACAATGTCCTCCTGTTGTAATTATACCTCTTTTCGCGTGTTATTAGAATCAATGAAAAATTTGATAAATTCATTGCACTTCTTGTCACATGATATTGATAGCGAGTCTTGCAATATTTTGTTGGACTAAGGTTAATTTCATTTTATTAGAATGCACCAAAATAACGCTAATTTATGTGTAATTTTGGACTTCTCGTAAACCAAGATTATAGTTGTGATTGGACATTCGGAAAAGAAAGTAACCAAGGTTCCAAATCTGCACATGGTAGAATCATCACGTAAAAGGGCGTTGAGAGAAATATAGGGCGCATTTAGTAACATTATGTTCCTCTAAACCAAGATTATAGTTGTGATTGGACATTGGGAAAAAAAAGTAACCAAGGTTCCGGATTTGCACCTAGTAGAATCATCACGGAGAAGGGCGTTAAGAGAGATATAAGGCGTGTTTAGTAACTATTCTGTTCCTACGAATAATTTTTACTTACAAATAATTATTTTATTTTATTTTATTTTATTCTCGGGAACAATTTTTGAGTTTTTGAAAATGTTGAGTAACTATAAAAAAATTTTATTCTTGAGATAGAAATGCATTTGGTAGAATTCTTAAATTTTTTATTTCTTTTAATTTTTTTAATGCTTTTATCTTATTTTTCTTTTTCCTCTTTTTTTTTGTTTTTGTTTTCTCTTCTTCTTCCTTCTTCTTTGTGCCAAGTCGTTAACCATAGTGGTGGTTGGCGATTGACTGGGCGAGGTTGGGCAGGCTTGCCAGAGGCTCGCCTAGCCATTAGCGAGGCCCAGCCTTGCACTAGCTAACAAGACTGAGCCTCACTGTGGCTCGACATCACCGGGGGTCGACGACACTTCGGTGAGGTCACCAGTCCTTGTCCGGGCGAGGCCAGTGGGAAGAAGAAGAAAAGGAAAAAGAGAAGGAGAGGAAAGAGAACAAAAGAGGAGAAAAAAAAAATTAGACTTGATTTTAGGAATTATTTTCGGGAATAAGAATTAACTTTTTTTGTTTCTTAATTTTGTTCCAAATCTATTTCTAAAAACAAAGAAAAAAATTGTTATAAAAAACAAAAGATTCACTAAAGATTCACTAATCAGTTACTCCCGAAAATATTACCAAATAGGCTCGTAGAATATACAAAAAATCAATATTTTCAATAGACGAAATTACTTTCTTGTGAAATTTTGAATTACTGATTAATAAAATTATTGACCTAATATAACCAAATGCTATAAATATATGCTAAAGAAACAAACTTCAAGATCTGAAGCTCTTTGCTACAAGATTTTACAAGATGGATTAGATTCAAATTTTAAACTGAAACACTCAAGAGACTCTGAAACACTCAAGAGACAAATAGAGTTATTGATTTGCACGATTGTCCATTGATAGAATACTTATGCAATAACCAATTGAGGATATTTTGAGAAAGGAAAAAAATTGAAAAAGGAAAAAAAGAAAAAAGAAAAAAAAAGGACCCGATAGAAATAAGTACCATATATTTTATACAACTAGTATACATTATTATTATTATTATTATTATTATTATTATTATTATTATTATTATTATTATTATTATATCCACTTATTTTACTAAAAAAGCTATGCTTTTCAGTCAGACGAATCATTATTATTGGTTACGATTTGTTTTTTTTTTTTTGGTCCAATAGTGGTTATGATTAGTATAACTTTATATTATTTGTATTCTTGTTTGCGTCATTGGTGTCATTATTTCAATAATAAACATCTTATAAAAAAATTAGTTATTCCGAAAAATAAAGGGTAATGATGAGGAGTTTCGGCCTTTATACACTATGCCAATAATCAATGTTATCTTTTCTCAATTTTTTAAATGGGAGAGAGCGCCAAAGCACACAAGGTCAAGAATACAGCCTACACTTGAGGCCAGAATACAACCTAAGCACCCGCACTCAATTTGGTGGATTCCAATCATGTATCCAAGCAGAGAAGCAACTACATCATTAACTAAAAAATGTAAAAGGCACTCCTTTACTTTCCCATCAAAATCTAATTTTCTTTTCCGAATTTCAGAAAGTTATAAAAATATTACGTCTATGTATTGACATTAGAGTATTGTGAAAGTATCAGAAATTTCATTTTTTTTAAAGACAGAGTGAGGTGCAAAATTTGAATTAAGGAAACAGAAGAAAATAAAAGCCTTTAGCATTATCTACTTTTTGTGGATATACATTATGCACTGTTTGAAGTTTCATTTATATGTTGCACTCCAAAGTTTCAGAAAGCTTGCCATTTTATATTCTAGATTGCAATTAATTAGATTGTAGGATATGTTAAAAAAAAAAAGGTGGGTTTCCTTTTCTTTTTGAACCACGTGAAATTGATTTAATAGTTAAGAGGCGGATATGTGTACAAATTAGGTACACTGAAATAATCCCAGTTAGAAGAAAGAAGGTTTTCACATTCAAAGCCTTTTGGCTATAGGATAAGGAGTGTCGCATGGTCAATGCAGACTCTTGGGCATCATTACAGGTGAATGAATCAACACTACCCCAAAAGTTAAAGGCTGTCTCTTTGGCCCTTGTGAGCTGGAGTCGATCAAAATTCTCTAAAGGCCATCATCAAATCAGTGCCTTAACGCAGCAAATTCAGAGTTATATAAATCAACCCAGTGGCCACTATGATAAAGTGCAGGTTAATCGACTGAAAGATGAAATACAACACTTATGGCAATAGGAAGGGCCATGAGATCAATGATTAATTGGCTTGGATGGGGGGATAAGAACACCAAATTTTTCCATGCAACCACTATCCAAAGGAGGCAAATAAATCGAATTAGTATGCTACATGATGAAAATCAAGGGTGGATTCGAGATCCAAAGTGACTGAAGGAGATGACGATGGACTTCTTTGAAAACTTGTATCGATCAGTTGGACATCGTGAATATGGGCCTATTCTGGCATAGTGTCCACAAGTTGTAACAGAATAAATGAATACACTTCTAACAACTGCGGTCACTTTGGAGGAAGACCAGCAAGCAACATTCCAACTGGGGGCTACTAAAGCTCCTAGGCCAGATGGATTGAATAGACTTTTTTACCATAATCATTGGGATATTCTACAGGACGACATTTTCATCTCAGTGCAAGACTTCTTTATTTCAGGAGTGCTGCCCTCAGATTTTAACAGGACAATCATTTCCCTAATTCCAAAGATACCACACCCAGAAAGGTTGGATCAATATTGTCCAATTAGCCTATGTATTTTTGTCTACAAAATCATATCCAAAGTTCTAGCGAACTGTTTGAAACCATGGTTACCTGAGTTGATTTCCACGGAACAAAGTGCATTTGTGAGTGGCCGACAAATACAAGATAACATACTAGTGGTCCAAGAGGCGCTCCATTAGCTCAAGATTAGAAAAAGAAAGAGAACATTTTAGGCAGTACTAAAGTTGAATATGCAAAAGGCTTATGATCCGGTGGAATGGGACTTCCCAGAGGACTACCTACTCAAAATGGGATTCCATGGTAAATGGGTACAGTGGGTGATGCAATGCATTACAACGGTTTCCCTCAGTGTCAAATTTAATGGCAAACCCTTAAGCTACTTCCATCCAACAAGAGGGCTCTGACGAGGAGATCCTCTCTCTCTCCGTATCGTTCATTCTGTTGGCGAACGTCTTATCCAACCTTATCAAGCAAGCCGTAGACATGAGAAATATCAAGGGAATCAAATTAAACGGGTGTTGTCCTATCCTATCTCATCTATTTTTTGCGGATGATGCTATCTTTTTCTTAGATGGACGACTCAAGGAATGTCAGAACTTAGCAAATGTACTGAATCAATATTGTTTAGCAACGAGACAAGCTGTGATACGGAGTAAATCAAGATCTTCTTTAGTAAAGCTTGTCCTATAAGGTTATAGGAAAACATGGTAAGAGAATTTAGAGTACATGTGCTTGCAAAGACTGGTAAATACTTGGGTATACCATCTAATTAAGGGGGATCCAAATTGCCTGGATTCTAGGTAGAGTAAATGCAAAGTTGGAAGGGTGGAAAGAGAATCTAACTTCCAAGGGCGGCAAAGAAATCCTGATCAAGACAGTAGAACAGGCACTCCAGTATTATGCCATGTTGATATTTAAAATTCCCGTCTTTATTCGTAAATCCATTGAACAGAAAATAGCAAGGTTCTAGTGGCAAAATAATTGCAGCAAGTTGAGAATTCACTGGAAGAACTGGGACCTACTCAGAGGCAGAAAGGACACTAGGGGGCTTGGCTTTTGAGACTTGCTCACTTTCAACAAAACTTTGCTGGGCAAACAAGCGTGGCAACTTATCCATCACCCATCCATCACCCATCCTCCTTGTGGAGTAGAATATTCAAAGGACTGTATTTCCATTCTAAGGAATTCTGGCATGCGGAAAAAGGAGCTAGACCATCCCGAGGTTGGCAAAGTTTATTAGGAAAATCCCTTATGATGTTTTGAAGATGATAAAATAAATCAATGGCTACTAACGTATTTAATTGGTGAGTAACAGATTATGCAGATGATAGAATATGTAAAGGATATTGTCTAAAATCTATTCTGAAGATTACCATACTTCTGTGTCAAAGTTTAAAGATTACTAGACTTTAGTGTCAAAGTTTGTTCCACATCAAAAGTCCGCTTACTCTAACAAATTCCAGATTAAACGTGAATTAAGAACTAGAAGACAGATTCTATGCTGAAGCTAAACTTATTTAGACTATGTCCAAATCTTAAGGTTAAATATATTCAGAAGCAGAATATGTTTAGACTTACGTCTAGATTGTAAAGTCAACTTCAGTTTGAAGACTCTCAAACTTTACATCCGGAATATAGCAGATTCAGAAATGAAACAACTTGACATAACGTAACACGAGCCCCAAACATATAACGGCTAGTGATTTTTGTTTGGATTCTACATCAAGATTGATTTGATTGACTCAATTTAATTGATTGACAATTAAATTTTGAAGACAAGAACTTTCTATATGAAGAAGCTCTACTTATGGAAACCGATATTCTATTTGTATGAGCGATCATAATCAATTTGAGATTCTAATTTTGTCACTTAACGACTACCAAATCTTCTAGATACAAATCTGTCCAATGGGTAGATTGGAAGACGATCCTCAAGATATTGTCCAACGGCTAGTTTGGAAGTAGAGGAGTATTTAAGGAGATCAAGGACCGATGAGCAAGTAAGAGATGGAGCGTGGAATTTATAATTCCAAAGTCTGAGCGAACTTCGATCACACATTTGTCTTTGGTGAACTTAAACATTTGTGATTGTGAGAGAAATACCAAAAAAAGTGACTTAGTGAAATAATGTGATCTACTACTAAGTATTTGCACTCAAAGTTGTAATATCTTATTGATTACATAGTGGAATCCAGCTAGAAGGATGTTAGCGTGAGAGAGTGGGCGTAGACTTGATCTAAGCCGAACCACTATAAAATATGTGTTCTTATTCTCTTCCCCTAAACTCTTTTATTTTGTTCGTAATTCTATTTAACTGCTAAAGTCTGAACTCGCTCAAAGTCTGTTGTACTTGAGACTCAGTTTCAAAAGTCTGGTATTTTTCAGACTCAGTTTCGGAAGAAAAATATTTTTACTGTTTTTTGCGAAAAATTTTCTTCACACCTATTCACTCCCCTCTAGGTGTTCATACTAGCACTTTTAAAGTTTACCGCTAGGCAGGAATTTAATTTCGAATCAACTCTAGCGGTTAGTCTGCAATGGGCAAAGGATTAGAGTCAGAGAAGATAAATGGCTATCAAAAGGTATTATAAGCGGGCCTGCACCTAGAGGAGAACTTGTGAAGGTGGTGGATTTCATTATTCCGAAACAGAGTATATAGAATGTTCCCCTACTTTGCAATAGTTTTGATGACCAGACCGTAGAGGAAATTCTTACCCTACAATTATGAACCAACTCATCTGGAAAGGGACGCAATCTGGAATGTATATCATGAAGAGTGGGTACAATTATATCAAATATACAGAACACAGCAACAATCACAGCGAGCCTCCTCATCCTATCAAACCCCATGAAAACTGTGGAGAAAGATATGGACCATGAAGACAGCCCCTAAACTTCGCATATTCATATGGTCCTTATGCCATAATGCGCTGTCTACAAAGGAAAACCTCTACCATAGACGAATCATCCCAAATTCGGTATGTAAGTTATGCCAAGATCAACTCTTTGAAACAACAAAACATATTTTTCTCTTGTGCCCATGGTTGCAGGGCATTTGGTCACACCCCCAAGTCAAAATCACGATACTAGCACATGGAACAAACAGAATAGATGCCTCGCTTGCAAATCTGATAAACAACAGAGACATCTTACCTGATTTGGTGACTATTGCATCCATACTGTGGCAGATTTGGAAGGCATGCAACCATTTTGTCTTCCGGCAGTTGTGCCCATATCTAGAATAGGTGGTGGAGGTGGCTCTTGCTAATGCAAGGATCGCCCGTTTCTGTCTTCAAATGGCTTCAAAACTAGGGATGAAGCTTCCAAACCCTAATTTGGTGTGGTGCCCACTGGAGCTTGGCGTAGTGAAAATCAACATCGATGGGGCTTATCCAATGGCAATCAATGAGGGCGCCATGGCGTGTGTGTGCTGTGATCATTTTGGAACACTGGTCAACGGCTTCATGAGCAGCATCCAAGCTTCTTCGGCACTGCAGGAAGAGGTACAAGCACTAATCCTCACTCTCAAACATTTGCTGCAAAAAAGGAAAGAGCATGAAAACCTACTGCTGGAATCCGATTGTCTAATACTCGTGGATACTGTGCATAACCCTAGTTTGACACCGTGGGAGAGTCGTGCTTTGTTTGCTGAATGTACGACGCTGATCCCCCATTTCTCCAACCTTCGGATACAGCATTATAAGAGAGAGGCCAATTATATTGCTGACTGGGCCACTAAAGCCCATGGTTGCCGAATCCTTCCCCCAACTTGGGCTGTTACACCTCCCTAACCCCTCTTGGATCTTGTATGCTCTGAAGCCCTGGCTAAGGGTTGTTCTATTTTGCCTACTTGAATGAAATGCTCTGTTTTTAGACCAAAAAATATATATACACACACACAAAAATTTTGAATTGCTAATGGGGGGCATTTGTACATACTTTACCTTACTCATGGGGTTGGTGGGACATTTAGGGACCTAAGGTTTGCCTACGAAAATAGGTGCTTCATCATGATATATTATGTAAAAACTTTTTGAAATCTTTAATATTATGTACTATAGGATTTTGAAATTATAGGCGCAAAATATATGTTTTAAAATTAGATAATGCAAAGTTTAACAAAGCATGAAATTGAGAAGGTTATTGTGATTGAGAACAGTTTTGAATGAGCGTTGATAGTTTTCACTCCTCCATCTTCCTCCTGTACAAAAAAAGAAGTAAGAGGGAATTCTTTTTTGGAGTAGGCTGCCAATATCTCACAGACTTTGTAATGGTTTTATTTTCATTTCCTCATACCGAATGTATAGTTTCTCTCTACCATATATAGCCTTGACCTCCTCTTCCCCAATTCCACATCCTAAACCCTAATCCAAAGCCCATCATTGGCTCTTTAAACACTTCTCTAGTATGCCTTTGTGTGCCTAGCTCCTTTGATACCTTTGTTGCCCCTCTTTTTTGGGTATTCCAGTCCACGATGAAATCCTAGTTTCTTCCCCAATGATATCCTCTATCCTTACTCCATATTATAGCTTGCCTACCTACCCATCCAAAGTAAAGGATCATCCTTACATTAGGTTGCCTCTACTTTCTTGCTATTGCTCTCTAAGGCTGCGTTTGTTTTCACTTCTTTTTTCTGTTTTTAAACATTTTTTTTTTGTTTTTTTGTTCCTAGGAACAAAAAAGGAACAGAAACGCGTTTGGGTGCGTTTTTGTTCCAAAATTGTTTTTTTGTTCCCAGAAACACATTTGGAACAGAAACAAGAAACAAAAAAAAGTTGTTTCTTGTTTCTGAAACAAAATTTAGAAACACTTTTTTCTTTTCATCTTTTTCTTCTCTCTTTTTTCTTCTTCTTTTTTCTTTGGCCGGTAGCCTGACCTAGCCACGGCGAGGCTCGCCGGCCGCTGGGCAAGCTCGGCCTCGCCGGATCTGGGCAAGCTCGAGCTCGCCTAACCAAGGCGAGGCCGACCTCGCGCGGGGCTAGGCGAGCTCGATCTCGCCCGAGATCCGGCGAGGCCGAGCTCGCCCAGCCAAGGCGAGGCTAAGCCTCGCCCAGCGACGACGAGGCTCGGCCTCGCCAGGGGCCGACGAGCCTCGCCGTGGCTGGGCGAGGCCGTTGGCCCTCGTCGGCCATGGCCGAGGCCGGTGACCGGCCAAATGAAGAAAAAATAAAAAATAAAAAAAAAAAAAAAGAAAGAAAATAGAAAAATAAATAATAAATAAGAAAGAAAATAGAAAAAAATAAAATAAAAATATTAAAAATAAAAGAAATAAAAAAAATTATACAAATTTACCAAACGTGTTTCTGTTTATTTTTTTTTTCCGGAACAAGTTTACCAAATGCGTTTTTTTGTTCAAAAATTGTTCCTCGGAACGAAAACATTTTTTTCTATTTTTGTTTCCTAGAACAATTTTTAAATAGAAATGTTACCAAACGCACCCTAAATAACTTCTTTATAGCCCTCCTACGCTCGATCTATCCTGCGTCTCCAACTAGTTTAATGTCCCAACTTCTGCATATCTAGGTGGAATACTCAACGTAGGGGTTTGAACCCATCGACAAATAAAATAGACCAAGTATGTTGTTACACAAACAAGATACAACTATTTGGGATGATGAGATCCTAGAGGAAAAAGAAATACTAGAACGTCAATATACACTTGTGGTGAAACTTTTTCAAAACCCCAAAACATCAACTTCCAAGCTTTTCAGACAGCCATGAAAAAAGCAAGGAGAAATGAGAATGTTGGAGTGAAATCTTTGGAGAATGGCTTACACTACTTTACTTTCAGCAATGAAGAGGAGAAAAAAGGTGTGCTGGATGGGAGGCCATGGTCTTTCTCTAATAACTTACTGATGTTGAAGGCTCGGAACCTAATATACCACCCAACTGTTATGAGTTTAACACATGTGCTATTTGGGTTATAATTCTAGCCTCCCTCTTGAATGGAAATTGTAGGATTTGTGACGAAATTGCTAGTATAATAGGAAAAATGTTAGAAGTGAAAATTGAGGATTAAGGCCTAACTGTCCAATTTATTGTAAAGGCAAGTGTAGAGATGGATGTGCATGTTGAGCTGAGAGTAGGACATGTACATAAAGGTAAGAAGATTCGATTAGACTTCAAATATGAAAGGCTCCCATTTTATTTTCTATTCTTGTGGAATGGTGGATCACTATGCGAGTTACTGTAAAGATGTCCCTTATGATGAAGAAAAGCTCACAATGAGGATAGGGAGTTGTTTTGGGAACTGGCTGAAAGTAGAAATTCAAGATCATAGCTCTTTTTGGGACGTATTCTATGAGGAAAAAAAAAAAACAAAAGAAGATGAAGGAGAAGTTGAAGAGGTCATCCCCAAAAACAAGAGCAACAAAAACTGATTGTACCGCCAGAGAAGGCATGGCCAAGCAAATCCTATTTTTCTCGAAAGTGCACAGGCAAAGGGGTCTAAATTTTTGCTAGCTGAGTTTACAAGTATAAACTCAAAGGAAAAAGAATTGGGAATTAGGGAAGGATAAGAGATGCAAGGAGTCAAAGACCCCTTCAACAAAAAGTAATTTTGTTATAATCCTTATAACCTTGATTCTACGACTTTTATGTGGTTGGATGAGATCCAACTTTGGGACACACTAGTCCATATAATTGAAGATACTACTCAATGGGCTCTGGTGGCTAACTCTAATAAGCCACCAAAGGAAATACAGATCTTCTATGATGGAATTGTCAATGGTTGGGCTCATAGTTGATAATCCAAGATCTGAGAGCTCTTGTGGGTTAGCTTAGGTCTACTGTGGTTTTCTTGATGGAAACTAAAAATTGAGAATTGGTTCTTCAAAGAATAAGAAGGTGGTTACAATTTCAAAATTATAGGGTGGTTAATTCTATAGGAACTACTAGTAATTTAGCTATCTTGTGAGATCATAAAGTTGAGCTCAAATTCGATACACAATCAAAGAGTTCTGTAAATTTTAGATGCAAATATTTAATGAGTGGTAAGAGGATGAGTCACTTTATTCATGCTTCTGATAATTTTTAGCAAAGAATTGAGCTTCGAAAGGAAGTCTAAGCAATAAGCTCTTTGAATTTGCTGCCCTAGGTCAGTTTAGGGGACTTGAATGAGCTATTGTTTTGTTAGGAAAAAGTGGGAAAGCATACAGTTAAGAATTCTATAATAACAACATTTCAGGATTTTTTGGACGCTTACTCTTTAATGGATATGGAAAGCAAATGATGTGTCTTCACTTGGTCTAATAACAAAGATGGAGATGAAAACATAAAAGAACTTCTAGATAGGGTCTTGGACATTATAGAATGGAGGGTCTTATTTCCTAAAGCAAAAGCCTTTACACTCCCAACTGTAGGATCCAACCATAACTCTGTCCTTTTTTTTTCCCCTTATGGCAAATCATGTCAAGTGGCAAAAGGAATTTAAGTTTGAAGCATTTTGGCTTCAAAATGATCAATGAAGGCAACTTATCAAGGAAGTTTGGCCACCCTCATTCATGCCGATAAGAGCTTAGCAGGAAACTATGGGCTATGGCTACTGCATTAACTACTTGGGAAAAGCAAACATTTGGGAATAGGTAGAGAAGAATCTATATGTTGAAATAAAAACTCTAACAATACATGAATACTTGTGACGTTTTTTGATAAAGAGAGTTTATAAATTGTTGAGAGAAATCGAGACTTTGTGGAGGTAGGAAGAGATGCATTAGAGATTGAGTTGATTTGTAAATTGGCTAAAATTGGGTGATATAAATACTATTTTTTTTTTATCATGCGACAACAATTCAGCGAAGGCAAAGAAACATAATGTTGATTATTAAAGCTTTAGATGATGCCTGGATTTCAGAACAAGATCTGATCAAGAGAGTTTTATTAGTTTGAGGGAATGAACCTTCCTTTGCTAACTACTGTAAATATGGAGGAAGTTAAAACTGCCTACATTTCAACTTGGGGTTGCAAAAGCATCAAGATCAAATAGATTCAATGAAGAGTTACGAATACATATTTTTATGAAGGTAAAAGAATTTTCCAGAATTACAATCACTCAACATGAGCTTAACAAACCTTGATTTCCCTAATACAAAAGGTCTCAAACCCCAAGAAACTTGATTAATATCACCCCATTAGCAAATTTGGCTATATGATCATCGTTAAAGTGTTGCCAAACATGTTCAAACCACTGCTGCTAGAAATCATAGCTACAAAACGAAGTGCTTTTATGGGAGGAAGACAAAGTTAGGATAACATTTTTATGGTGTTAGAGGTGTTGTACCAAATTAGACTTCAAAAGAGAAGGAAAAGATTCCAAGCAATCTTTAAACTAGATATGAAAAAAAAGCTAATGATTTTGTGGAATGTAATTTCTTGGAGGTATACCTAATTGACATAGGATTTGATGAGAGATAGGTGGACTAGATAGTGCATTGTATCACCATTGTCTCATTCAGAGTTAAAGTGAATGGTGAGCTTCTTCCTTATTTCCAACCTTCTCAAGGAATTAGGCAAGGGGACCCTCTATCCCCTATCTATCCGTCCTAATGGCCAATGTGTTAACATTGCTCTTGAGGAAGGCTATGGATGATGACAACATTAGGGAAATCAAACTTAATAGATGGTGCCCAACACTTCTAAATATATATGTTTTTTTTTTTTTCCTTTTGGATAGGAAAATTTTGAATTGTTAGAACTTAGCATCAATTTTACATCAATATGGCATATGGACAAGAGATCAATTTGAACAAAACATGGGTTTTCTTTAGTAGGGATTGCCCCTAAGCTTTTAAATAAAACATAGCAAGGGAATATAGAATATCTATTATAGAAAAGACAGGGAAATATCTTGGAATTTTTGAATTGGGGAACATAAAAAAGACAAATGTTTGCATAGATTATCAAGTAAGTCAATACTAAGTTGGAAGGTTGGTAGGAAAAATTAATGTCCAAAGTAGGTAAGAAATCTGAATTAAAATGGTGATGCAAGTGCTTCCATAATGTGTCGTGTCTATTTTCAAAGTCCTAGTTTTAGTATGCAAGGCAATTGATAAGGAAAAAAAAGAAGAAGGTGGGAGTTGTTAAAGATGAGATAGGATAAAAAAGTTTTAGTGGGAAAAAAAAAGGTAGGAGTTGCTGAAGATGAGATACGATAAAGAAGTTTTGGGATTTCGAGACTTGTTAGATTAAGCAACGTTGGCCAAACAAGGTTGGTAATTAAGCAACAATCCAAATTCCTCATTAGGTCAGCTTTTTAAAGGTTTCTATTTTCTACATAAAGACTTTTGGCATGTCAAAAAGGGATAATGCCCATCTTAGGATTGGTAAAGCTTGATGTTGAGAAGGGATTCTTTCTCACCCTCAATTATGTGAGCCATAGGAAATGGAACCGGAATAAGAACTATAGAAGACAAGTGGCTAAAGAAAGGAGTATTAGTTGGCCTTGCTAAAAGAAATTAACCTCGGCTTGTAGTAGAGTTATTAGCAAGGAAAGATGGAAGTTAGAATGAAAATGTATAGTAAGAGCACTATGATGAGCAAACGATCCATGATATTTTAACTATTCCAATCAAACCCAAACAGAAAGAGATCATATTGTGCAAATAGGCACACAAGGAAGGCAATATACAATGTATAGTGGTTATCATTATTTGTCCTAACAGCAGACTCTATGACATATTCTTCTCCTCTTGTTCCTCAAAATGCTTTTGCTACTTTTGCTGAGGGACAAGGCGTCTCGCAGTCCTTCATGACGCCAGAGTTTGATCAACTCCAAAGTGTAATCAAACTCTGGCTCACCTGGAAAGGCATTCTTATTGGCCCAGGATAGAAGCAGATGTCCAAGGGTGATGGGTTGTGTGTGCTCTATGCAGCACGTCGAAGCCGTCCAAGAGGAAGTTGGGGCTTTATCAGCCCAATACCTTCCTGGCTATTTGAGAATCAACAAGCAAGTAAAAAGAAGATAGAACCTTAGCATCTTGCCTCCTCCCTAGAACTCTATGGACAAACATAAGAAAGTTACAGGTTATTCCTAAGCTAAACTATTTATGTGGAATCTTTGCTAGAATGCACTCCCAACAAAACAAAATCTACATAGAATGAGGATAATGCCTAACCCTTTATGCCTCATGTGCAATCAAAATAGTGAGACGGTGGATCATTTTATGTTGGAGTATAATTCATACTTTCCATAGAAAGGATGGCATGAGGGTCCCACTCCAATGGGGATGGTCTGGGAGCTGTTCTGACATAATCGTAGGAGGCATCATCACTGCTAATGTCAAAAGACTTTTATAGTTTGGGTCAATATTTTATTAGTAGTTTGGGCTTAAAATCATGAATATTCTCTTTCTCTTGTAATTGAAGAATGTAACCAAGGTATGAGGTGCTAATTATAATGAAATCCTCAACTAAACATAACTCTAATTTAAGCTTGAATCTAGATAAAACCCTAATCTCAAATTCTCTTTTTCGCTTTTACTTTTTTTTTTTTTTTTTGTAATTGTGCAGCAAATTCTAACATTCTCTATCAATGGACCAAATAAATTTGGGCACATCCAGTGCTAAGCTACAAGTTTCAAACTAGGGATTATCATGACTCTTGAGGAGTGGATCGGTAATTTATCCAAGAACAAAAACAACTTATCAAATCTAGCGGGAGAATTACCAAAAAAGTCTTAAACCTATTGTAATTGTGTCAATTCAGTTCTAAACTTTTTTTTTTTGGGCCAATTCAGTTATAAACCTTTTATATTTGTGCTAGTTTAGTATTTTCAGCAATCTTTAATCGGAATAATCTGACGTGAAATCCTAGTCTGCATCAGCCGACGCTGCCGAGGCTGACATTGACTCCTGAGACGCAAAACGATGTCGTTTTGCTTATAAAAAAATAATAATTGAAAAAGCCACAAATAGCGTCATTCTTCTTTGTGTTGTTCTTTTACGTTTTTTTTCCCCCAAAATTGACGTGAGGAACCCTAGTATGAGATCTTCCCCAAATTGAGCATTGTTTTCTCCTTTAGATATCAAAATTTTGGGATAAGTGCATTGGAAGTCCTAAAATTTGTCATGAAAATGCAATTAAGTCCTAAAATTTTCAAAAAATACAATTAAGTCCTTAAACTTTCAAAAAATATAATCAAGTCCTAAAACTTGTCAAAGTGGTTCAATTTTAAGTCCTTCAATTGATTGCATTTTTTGAAAGTTTTAGGACTCGGTTGTACTTTCAAAACAAGTTTTAGAACTTTATTGAACATTTTGAAAGTTTTAGGACTTGATTGAACTTTCGTGATAATTGTACTTTTTGAAAGTTTTAGAACTTAATTGTAATTTCATAATAAGTTTTAGGACTACTAATACACTTATTCCCAAAAAAAATTTCCCCAAATCAGAGTTGATACTTAGCTGACACTTTCTCTGACACTCACTTGCCTTGCCCAACGCCTTCACCTAGATTTACTTGACGATGTTGTTGGCCTTGCACTTGTGCTTGACGCTCGCCTAGATTTGCCCAACGTGGTTGCTTGCCCTACGCCTGCGATCAACTCTCACCTAGATTCACCTGAAACTTGCTTGCCCTGTGCTCTCGCTCGACACTTGCCCAATGCCTTCACCCAAATTCACTGACGCTCTTGCTCACCTTGCACTCTCACTTCACGCTTGCGTAACGCTTTTGCTCAAATTCGCCGAACACTTGGTCGACACTAACCTGGATTAGCAAGAAATGTGTTGAAGATAATGTGCGGAATTAAAATGTAAGATTGCCCAAGGCCTTGTCCCAAATCGCTTCAATTAAGGCTTGCGTAGGTTTGATTTTATTACATATGGTCTTGTTTATGGTTGCTGTCTTATGCAATTTGTGGTTTACTTTGGAGTGTTTTTTATTCTCCATGAGAACTAGATGATCTGACAATGTAAATGTGTTTATGTAGAAAATGTAGAGTGCATTAGGGAATTGTAGGTTAGGCAATGTGGATGCTGCTACTGTTGTCAAAGTTTTGTTGTAGAATCTTAATACAGAGATTTAGCAATGTAGATATTGTTGCTGCAGTATGAGATTTACGTGATTATAAAGAAAATGCAATTAGATTAATATTGTATAATCTTAACGCAAATTTAGGTTACTACATTGTTACTGCGAAATATTAATGCAGAGACATAGCAATGTAGATATTGTTGTTGCAGTGTGGGATTTCGATGATTATAAAGAAAATGCAATTAGATTAATATTGTATAATCTTAATGCAGATTTTAGTGACTACATTGTTATTACAAAATCTTAATGCAAGATAATGGCATGACCTGAACACTATAGAATCTTAATGCGATATAATGCAATAATGGCCTAACCTGTGTAATGACCTTGACATGTATAATGACATGATTTTATAGTGGTAATGCTTATGTGAAATTAGTGCTTGTCGGTTAGTTTCAATTAACTTAACCCGAGACTAGGATGATTGGTCCAATAATTTACTTGCAGACCCGAGTTCATCCGAGAATGATTGACTTATTATTATTATTTTTTTGGGTAACCTAGGAAACCCCAAAAGCTGATAGCCGGCAGGAAGAATTTGGGGCTGACGCAAGCTGGCCACCACACTCACGCCAGCGGTTAAGTCACCAAGTAATGCTGCTGGATTCGAACTTGGCACCTTTCGTGGGAGGCACAAAACTCAAGCCAACTGCGCCACCGCAATGGGTGGTATGATTGACTTATTAAAAGAGACTCAAACTCTGTAGTGTGAGTACTTGACTTATATCGGGTTTGGTATTTTCTTGTTGGTTGATATAATGAGGACAATTCCTTTCAACTGCCATACTCGATCACATGTTTCTTTCCACATTAAATTTTGGTTATTCCAAAATGACTCCTCTATCATGAATCATAGTGTATATTCTCATCTTAGGATTTGATTTGATTGCATTGAAGCCATTGTTTGCTTATAACTACCTCGTTTTCAACTTATTTATTGTTGAAATTGTAATTCGTTGTTGAACTATGTAATGAAGATATAACTATTGTTGAACTTCATTCTATCGAATGAACATATAGCTTCCTATGAACTTCATTCTATTACATGATTTTATAACTACTATTGAACTTTACTATTAAGCTTGAACTACACTACATGTTTACAAGTTAGGTATGTTCAGACCGGTGTTGATCTTGACAGCATAAATACAGTTCTGCTACAATTGTCACAACCAATGAAGACATCAATGAATTCATCACAATTGATGGCATCGAATTTAAACAACAACGATGCATATTTTTTTTACTATTGTGGCCTAAAATGTCCTATACAAATAGTAAGGACGAAAGAAATTCAAGGAAGAAAGAAATTCAAGGAAGAAGATATCATGGCTGCCCAAAATATAGAATTGAAGAAAGTTGTGGTTTTTTTTATGTGGGTTGATGCAAAAATTAGTTAATTGACACGAAGCATGTCGCAAAATTTTCACCGGACCAATTTCGAAAAAAAAAAAACTAGTGTTGACACATAATGAAGGTAAGGGTAGTTCGATGGATAATAAAGTTAGAGCTCTTAAGACACAACTAAAACGTGTCAACGAAGATGTGACAAAGCTAAAGAAACAAAATTCGATATTGAAGACAATGTTGGTTGTGTCATTGGTGTTTTTTTTTTTTTTTTTTAATTATAGGAGGTATGTTATTTGGAAATTCAAAGATGAATGATGTACTAAGCTTGCCGTAGGCAATGTCAATATTGAATGTATTATGTACGCTCTTTTAGTACTTATTTTTAGTATGTGTTGTATTTGTTGACATGAAATATGAACATGAATGAAGTGCAAGTTATTGCAATCTCCTTTGTTTTATATGCAATATGTTTCTCAACCTCAACATTAAAGACATGTCATTTTTTGTTTTTATGATCCGTTAGGATGATATTAGGTGTCCAAATATGACAGGAAAAAAAAACAATATAATCTGACTACTTCATAAACAAACGGTTACAATGTAGTAAATAAACAAATAATAGATCCACAAACTCCATTGTATTGCGTTAAGAGATGGTTCATAAGTATAGTTCATCACTAATCCCAACCATATTCAAACCGCGATCTAAGACAAACCTAAAAAATACAGCCACAAATACTACTTTACGGATCTCATCATTGATAAAAACAACAATATAGATCACCCCTTTATCGAACCGATCTCCACCAGAAAAAAAAAATGGACAAAAAAAGAAAAAAAGCAATACCGTGTCATCACTAAACCTACATCTTGTCACTTTGGCTTTTTGTGCAACTTCTAGTACTTTTGCATACTGTTTCATAAACAAGATAATTCACACTGGCAATGCCACCACTACTTGCACTTACATTTTTGCTCGTACGTCTCTAAACTTGCAAAATGTATATTCATTTTATATTTATGAAACTTTGCTAGTATAAACTAAGTATGAATGGGCCTAGACTTAGAACCAGGGAAGGAGAGTAAATTTCTTGCAGGTATGCATCCCACATGGGCGAACAACCCCGTTCAAGCCCTTCAGGGACAGCCTTTTAGCAGGAAACCACTCGCCTTTTAGTTTAGAGCCTAGAGACACTCAGAGATGCCAGGATGGAAACGTTTCTAACCTATTCAAGCTGCATTTCTTGAAGGATCCTACCAGGCTGGAGAAGAAGAGGGAGTTTAGAAAGCCATGGAGAGATTTTCACAAAGCACACACTTTACTTCAGGGGACTCTGTCCAAAACATTACACCCTCCTTGCCTTATATAGGCAATAAGAGGTCACAAGGACACACACAGGGACCTAGCTCACGGGTCCGGAAACAAACAATGCACCGAAAGGGAATTATTCGCACACTATGAACAGTAACTGTACTGTGAACAGTACATTCCATAGCCTAGTGCTACAGTAAAAGTGAACAGTGATTTGCTACAGTGAAACTGTACGGACTCAATGGTCTCGTCCGTCACGAGCATTGTAGCTACAAACTGAGTCATCTGAGCTGTCTTCTAGTATATGTGCTTCGTACTTTTGTTCAAGGGCTTCAAGGTCTTCTGGTGAGAGGATTTGGTTCAACCTTTGTGATGAGGATGCTTGTTCATGAGCCCAATGTGATGCTTCTTCTTCAGCCCAGTTTGTATTTCCATCCTGATCAGAAATTCTTGGCTGAGGCCAGTTGGATGGATCTGCATAATAAGATACGTCCATGCTTTGGAATTGTTCGTAGGGATCCTGGGACAGAGGTCCTCCAAAGCGTGCATAGGGGTCCTGGGTGGATTGGACAATGTCATCTTCGCTTGTCATTTCAGGCTCTTGGGACGATGAGGCTTGTCTGTATTGTCCGAGTGCTTCCTTAGCTTCTGGTGCTAGGTCATAATGATCCCATGTAGTAGGTGCATTATTCCAAATTTCTTCGGGAATTGTCTTGTTTTCTTGGCACAGGATTCTCTGGAGTTCTCGATATTCATGTTCACAAAGTCGAACAGATCTAGGATAAGATTTGTAAATCCGGGCTTCTCGGCTGTTCAAGTTAGGTTTATAGGATGTGGTTCCTATTTCTAGTGGTGCATCGAGAATGCTTCCATTATTTCTGCAAAAATTCCAAGGACGTCGGAAAAACAAGATGGTATGGACCTCAGGATTTGGCGTCATAGATCTCAGTTCTTTTTCCAAGTCTTGTTTCCAGCATGTAGGATGATAGAACCAATTAGGAATTCTAAAAGATTTCTATCACATTCTTTTTCAATGTTTCTTCCGAGCAGGAATATCCTTGTGAGGTTAGCAATGAATTTTCTGGTTGGGATTTCAAAAGCTATCAGATACTTATTGGTTAAGTACCATAATAACGTTTTGAGTTGTTCAGGAAATCATCTTCCTTCCGAGATAAGAGGATGAATGAATGGATAATTCATATTTAACCCAAAAGGATAAAGAATCGAACCTCCATTGAATATGAATAGGTCTCGTGTGGCTTTGCCACATGAGGTTCTCCGTGTTCTCGGCAAAGTCATCGTTTTCGGATTTGCTTTGGATAATCTCCTGGGGATATTTCCAGCTTTGTGAATCTTTGATGTTCTCGATTTTGTATTTTACTCCATGGTTGAGCATATGGAAAGCAGGTCTTTTAATATACATGTTGATCTCGGCTGGTGCTTTTGGCCTTGATAAGAAGTCAGCAAGTACATTCTTCTTTCCAGGAATATGCTTGGTTTCAAAGGAGTATTTTGAAAACCATTCAGCCCATCAAAGCAGTTGGGAATTTGGAATCTGCTTTTGTTTAAACTTGGTCATCTGAGGGAAGGATGCCATGTCTAATTCTACCAGAAAGTGGTGGCCAATGAGATGAAATTCAAACTTTTTGATTCCATTTTTGACTGCTAAGATTTCTTTGAAAGTGGAATGGTAATGCATTTCAGCTTGAGAAAACTTTCCACTCTTATGGGCACAGAGGAGTCTCTTACCATCAATTTCTTCAAAAAGAACAATGCCCGGATTCATCACTGGCGTCAGTTTGGAGAATTCGTTTGCCTGTTGATGGTATTTTTAATGGTGGGAGATTCTGCATAATCTCCTTGAGTTCAGCGATTGCTTTGGTCTGAGTGTTTCCCCAAGGTGGGGAATTCTTCTTCAGCATGGATTGCAAGGGAATCAGAAGCTTTGCAATATTTGGGACAAAAACCCTGAGATAGTTAATTATCCCAAGAAATTGCTGAACTTGCTTTGTTGTGAAGTTGTCCTGAGGAAACTTCAATAATTCTTGAGCTATATACGGCCCTGGGTAATATGTACCTTTGTTAAGGTGCATACCAAGAAATTCAATTTCTGTCTGGGCAATATTCATCTTCCTTTGCGAAAGCATAATACCATGCTTCTTTACGATTTCTACAAACTGCTCAAGGAGTTGGCAGTGTGACTGCTCATCAGGACTGTAGAACAGAATATCGTCAATGTATACAGCTGCACTTAATAGAATTGGTTGGAAGATGCGGCACATAGCCTTTTGGAAAAGGGATGGTGCTACCTTTAAGCCAAAAGGAAGAACTTTCCATTGGAAGTGCTGGTTAGGAATACAGAATCCTGTTTTGGATCTATCTTCAGGATGGATGCCCAATTGCCAAAATCCGGCTTTGAGGTCGAATTTGGAATAGATGTGGGCTTTGGTTAGACCACTAAAGAGAGAATCTCTAGATGGTAAAGGAAATTTATCATCTTGGAGAAAAAGATTGAGAGGTTGATAGTTGATTACCAATCTCATTTTTCCTCTGTTTTGCTCAAGACGCTTATTGACATAGAAGGCTTCACAAGCCCATTGTGAGTCAGAAACTTCAATAAGGCCTTGTTGCAAAAGTTCCGAGCATTCTCTTTGGGCTAGAACCAAATGTTCTGGCTTCATTCCCATGTGGCTTGCCTTGGTTGGGTTTATGTCTTCATTTTTCTTGAAAGGAAGGCGAACAAAGAATTCTGGGTTTTTCCATAAAGGATGGGAACACTTTTGAGTGAATTCTGCATGGGATTCTGAACAAGATTCTAACAACTTCTGCATAATCGGATCTAGTAGACTCATTTCAATGGAAAACAGTCTCTGGATATTAACAAACTCAGAGAATTGATCTTTATATCTAAGACATTTTCCAGGAATGATGCGAAGTTGAGAGATTTGAGTCATGATGTCCCACCCAATTATCAGATCTTTATTGGGAAGGTTAGATCCAAAAATCTTTGCAGTTATGGAACACTGCGGGAAGAACTGGACAGTTACAGGGGTGGTTTTGACATTTGTGGAGAAAGTATCTCCTGACGCAGAATTGAAGTATCGGATGTAAGGGGTCCAGAAATCCTCAGAAAGAATTTTGGTGTCTAGGATGGAACAACTTGCTCCTGTGTCAATGAGAGCAATAACAGTGATAGGCTTAGCAAACTTTGATGTAAGGATTTTCACAGGAAAGTGTGGACATTGAGTTTGACTTGAAAATATGTCAAGGTTTGGTTACGGAGATGATGGTGATATATGGAAAATTTCTTCGACTCGAGTCCGACTCGGTTTCCGGAAGTTTGGTAAGAGGGAATGGCACAAAGTGTTTGTTCATATGGTTCTTCATCAGCAGAGAATAATGATTCAATATCATCATTTTCGAGAGAAATACCTATTTCGTTCTCAATATGATGAATTAGATGATTCTGACATTTTCTCGCTTGAGGACAATTTTTAGCAAAATGCCCTTTCTGGTTGCAAATGTAGCAACGATTTGATTTCTTGTGGCTTGTGCGATCCTTTCTTTTGCGGAGGTATCGCCATTTCTTCTTTTTCCGGAAATTCTTGGAGCCATGTTTGGATTTCTTTATCCAAAACTTCTTGTAGTGTTTTTTCTTCCGAGAATACTTGCCACATGTACCATCACAGTCTTTCTTGGAGCATTTAATTTTCAGCTCCCGACGGAGCAGCCGATTCAAGGCGTTTGTCATCTGTGATGTATGTTTGTACCATCCTGCGTTTTAAGCATAATTCTTCTAGGCATAGATGGATTTCTTGCTGTATTTCTCCCAAGGGAATATCTTGTATCCGCCTCTGTTTTCCAAAGAATGATCTTTCAACCATCTGGGACAGTTCCTTTGGGATGGAAGTAAGAAAGAAATGCTTCAAATTTGGGTCTGCTCCAACTTGATAAAAGGTTTGAAGCATTAATTTAAAATGCTTATCAAGATGTTTCTTTTGGAGGGAGCAGCATCGTCTTTCAAAAAACTCTCTTCTTTTTATCTCTACGAGATCACCGGGTTTTCCCACAAAGACATGATATAAGAGAGTGAGAGCATGGCTGAAATTAGGTGACATCGAAAAATGAATCGGTCCCGTTCGAAAGTGACTGCCACCAGAACTTCAAGCTTCCTGTAAATCTTGTAACGAAATTGTACAAGACATCATTCATATCATGATTGGTGATAGACTGGGTCTTTAGCCATGTATGAAATTCTTCAAGCCTTATCGGCCATTTCTGATAAGGAATATCATCAATGGTGAAGAATTGTTTTGATGCAAGGGACACATGCTGAGTAGGATTGCGAGTAGGATTGCTTGTCTGACCCATATCTGTGTCAGAATAATCTGATTCCATGTCAACATCTGGTGGATCAGCCATGAATACTGATGAAGTGACTGGTGCAAAGGGGAGGGTATCGACTGTAGGAATTGAGAAGGATGAGGAGGAGGAAAGTGATACTGAAGATTCTGTTTCAATATCATGGGACCTTTGTTCCACTGGGAGCAAAGTTTTGGGAGGATCAGGTTGTTCCGGCTGTTGGATAACAGGGTCAGGTTCCTGGGTGCTTAAATCCTTTAGAAAAGATTCTAATGGATTTGATAGCATCATATGTTCTGGCCTTTCTCTTATGACAACGGAACTTGATCTTGTTGGTAATACCTTTTCGGGTGATGCCTTTTCTTTCCCCTTTTCTTTCTGCAGGGTTTTGATACGATTTCGTAAGTTTGCCATATCCGGTTCTCTTCTATAAGGATCTGGTGGAATAGTAGCAAAAATGGATGTTTGAGGTGGCGGGGGTAAATACCTAGTTTTAACAGGGGGTGATAATGGGTCAAATGGTCTGAACCTTCCTTCTTCAAGAAGCTGGATTTGGTTTCTGAGCTTTTCTATTTCTGGCTGTGGATTTTCGAGATAATGGTACCCAAGATGTTGTCCTGTTTCCAAGGCGTGAAGCCTTTTCTGGAATTCAGAAAGTATCTTCTTGGTACTTTCATCATACCTTCGGAGATCTTGTTGCACACTTCCAATTTTGGAGTCAATTGCCTTGAAGGCATTGTTTTGTGCTAACATAGTCTCGATTGCCAATTTAGAACACGCTTATTGCGAGAGGTTTTTTTCTGTTTCCCATGTTCATCCACATCGGTGGGAGTAGGAATTTTAGGAACATTGCGATATCTACCATGAGGATCAATAAATTCTTCTGCGCGAGGAACGAGAGTTTAGAGCTTTCCTTGACAAGAGGAGGAAAGTCGGTGTCCCGAAACATAGCGATAGAAGAAGTAGATGGTGCTTCTTACGGAATTTCGAGGGGTAAGAATGCTTCTTAGCCCACTTAAGGATTGGCTTATAGAATGGAGAAAGGGCTTGTTTTTTCTGGGGAGGAGATGGTGGTGGTGTTTTTGGTGGATCTGGTGAGGCCTGGGATGTAGTACTAAACTCTGGTGGTGAAGGTGGTGCATAAGAAACCATGAATTGGTATTTGTCACATTCACCAAGAGTATCAACGGAGGAATCTCCATCTAAGTACCTTTGGAACATCTTATCCTTTGGCCTTTTCCGTCGAGGTGGAGATTTTGCAAAAGGATCTACCTCGTCGGGAAATTTGTACGGTGAGAACATTGACAAAAAGGGTCCCAAAAACAATGACCATAATTGTCTTTATAGTAATGAACAGGATGTCCATCACCATCA
Organism: Eucalyptus pumila; assembly: GCA_016097595.1. NCBI lineage: Eukaryota > Viridiplantae > Streptophyta > Magnoliopsida > Myrtales > Myrtaceae > Eucalyptus > Eucalyptus pumila. The sequence goes on from CM027853.1 coordinate 31,517,154, forward strand.
AAATGTCTAACATGCTTATTTGGATCTGGCTCGGAAATAGATTGGGGAACACATGGTTCAATCATAAAGAGGGTTTGGAAGATAGAAGGACTTTCTTCCTTTTCCTTGCCAAATTTGATGGAAACAGTTCCATCTTTTTTCCTTACGAACTCTGAGTCCGTAGACTGGAAAGGCTTGTTGTGCTAATGTAGCTTTTCGTAGTTGGTAATCCAGGTCTCTGGAAGGAGTTTGGCCAACGTATCCTTTGGGATCTGTCTAGGGACATGGATACAGGATGCCTGGAAATGAACAAGGCATCTTCATTCCATGCGCTTGACAGGTGAATCCAGTGCTGAGACGATCTCTTCTCATTATGTCTACAGAACCTGAAATCCTCGATGCACCAGTGTCCCTTGCACCTTCGTACTCATCCTCAACACCTCCTGAGTTTCGTGTCTCTAATGCTTCTAAGATTAACTATCTTTATGAAGTCTCTCTTAGTGATGAAACCAAGATTTCTGAAACCCAACTTCCCCTTATGAACCCTTATTCTGCTTTCGCAAAACCAACCTCTTCATTCTCACCCATTCGCTCCATCCGCCAACTTATTCACCAGACCCCAAAGCAAATAAAGGAGTACGTCCAGTCCTCCAAATTCGACCAGCACCCTATTCCTGCTACGGAAAAGGAATATTTTGTTACTCTCCAGATCCCTCCAGAATTTCCCAGACAATGGGCTCAACAGGGATACACTCATGTCCATTATGGAGCTGTTCGTCTTGCTCTGACTTTCCACGGTCGAAAAGGTTTGCCAGTTGTGGCAAGAGTAGCATTGCTAAACACCAGGTTTTTACAATACCAGCATGCTTGCATTGGTACTGTTCAAACTACTCTGAATGCAGGAACAGTCTTTGTCACTCTATACCCCAACTTCAACATCGCTCTTTCAGATCCTCAGTAACTTTCTTTTATGAAAGTCCAAGTCCAGCTTACTGAAGCCCCTCAAACTGCTGAATCTGTAGTTGCAACACTACATTACTAGATGGTTTATCGAGTCCAGAACCATGCACTTGACCTCAACTTCAACAATGGTAATGAAGATGCCTTGTTCATTTCCATGCAAAATGACCAGGCATCCTGTATCCATGTCCCTAGACAGATCCCAAAGGATACGTTGGCCAAACTCCTTCCAGAGACCTGGATTACCAACTACGAAAAGCTACATCAGCACAACAAGCCTTTCCGCCTACGGACTCGAGTTCGTAAGGAAAAAAGATGGAACTGTTTCCATCAAATTTGGCAAGGAAAAGGAATAAAGTCCTTCTATCTTCCAAACCCTCTTTATGATTGAACCATGTGTTCCCCAATCTATTCCCGAGCCAGATCCAAATAAGCATGTTAGACATTTTGATGGTGATGGACATCCTGTTCATTACTATAAAGACAATTATGGTCATTGTTTTTGGGACCCTTTTTGTTAATGTTCTCACTGTACAAATTCCCCTGACGAGGTAGATCCTTTTGCAAAATCTCCACCTCGACGGAAAAGGCCAAAGGATAAGATGTTCCAAAGGTACTTAGACGGAGATTCCTCCGTTGATACTCTTGGTGAATGTGACAAATACCAATTCATGGTTTCTTATGCACCACCTTCACCACCAGAGTTTAGTACTACATCCCAGGCCTCACCAGATCCACCAAAAACACCACCACCATCTCCTCCCCAGAAAAAACAAGCCCTTTCTCCATTCTATAAGCCAATCCTTAAGTGGGCTAAGAAGCATTCTTACCCCCTCGAAATTCCAGAAGAAGCACCATCTACTTCTTCTATCGCTATGTTTCAGGACACTGACTTTCCTCCTCTTGTCAAGGAAAGCTCTAAACTCTCGTTCCCTGCTGCAGAAGAATTTATTGATCCTCATGGTAGATATCGCCATGTTCCTAAAATTCCTACTCCCACTGATGTGGATGAACATGGGAAACAGAAAAAAACCTCTGCCGCTGAAGCTGTTCTAAATTGGCAATCAGAGACTATGTTAGCACAAAACAATGCCTTCAAGGTTCATGAACAGAATAATTCACATCAGTAGAATCACCACTACTACTTGCACCTTTGCGGGTATATCTCTAAACATGCAAAGTGTATATTCGTTTGATGTTTATGAAAACTTCACTAGTATAGATCAAATTTCTAATAAAATACTACCTAACGTCCCATAAACATAAGGATTTACCTCGATAGAGCCAGCATTACTACATGCACCTTACGTTTCTGAACCTGCAAAGTGTATATTTATTCTATGTTTATGAAAAATTTGCTTGTAAAAATTAAACTTCTAGGAAAACACTACCTACCATCCCATGAACATAGGGATTCATATCGATAGAGCTACAACTACCACTTGCACCTTTTCTTGTACGCCGCTGAACCTGTAAGCATTACGTGACTTAATGAACTGAAAAAACATAACTTTGAAGATGAACAAAGACTCAGAAGCAATATTATCACATGCATTTATCAAAAGTGCCCACTAATTATTATATTTTTTCATAGATAGCATCAACCTATGGTTACTTATGCCAAAGAAGCACGTTGTTAATATATTACAGATGATTGTTTGTACATCATAGTCAATATTATAATATAGGCACAACACTAAAAAATCAGGAATGTTAGGTTGTAACATAATTATAGTACTCATAATTCAGCTTATGTCAACAAAAGACCAAGACATAATGGAAATGGAAGAACTAACCGAAATTTTTTGTCTTGAAAATTGTTTTTGCAATAATGTGGACCCAATCTTTTTAATTGGACATGTTAAACTATTGTGTCCCATTTTCGAGCAAGTTTGATATGTCATCTTCATTTGTATCCTAGACATCCTTGTTCCACTTGCCACATCACCTTCCTCTCTTGACCTTTTCTGTTTACGTCTACTAGGCTTCACCCTAGCTGGCAGTGGTTCTGATGGCTTCTTATTAGTCTTTTTCCAAAATTTCACTCCTTGAATTAGCATCATCATGTACTCATATGTAGCTAAAAACTTGGCCTTCTTATAATACTCATTAATATAGTCATATGCATCCTTTTGCCTATGATTTATAGTAAAAATAACATATGGACAAGGGATGCTAGCAAGCTGCCATTTTCTACAAGAGCACTCTCTCTTCAACACATCTACCACGTACTTGTTATCTTATCCATCACCTTATATCCAATATTACCATTCCATATCACTTGGCAGTATATCACACAAATTCTATTTTCTTCTAACTTTTTTAAGATTCTTGAACCACAGTCCATTTTCCACCGAGCACATGCATCCTTCTATGTATGCATTCTTGTCATTATTATTATTCGTATTTCTTCTAGCATACTATAAATGGACTTACATCTAGCATGTATAATTCTTCCATTAAATGTCTTGTATAAGTTGTGGTCAATAATGTCACATTTTACATTATTGGTGAAGAAAGCCCAAGACCAATGCTTTAGCTTTATTTGAACCAAGTCATGATATGCAGCTGAACTAATTTTCTTCAATGCCAGAGAGTGTTCGTTATACTCAGCATAGTACTACTCTTAGCACACTACCAAAATAGCCTTTGTATTTGTATTCCCTTATACTTCTTGTCCCAAATGGCATATATGTGTCTAGCACACATCCTATACTCAGCTACAGGCAATAACATAGCTACAGCTTGTAAAAGTCCCTTTAAAATATGAGTGCAATATAAATCATATGTTACAAATGCAACTATCTAAAAGACATAGCAACTTAAAATTAAATAAAAAAACTCACATTTTGTTTGTCACTAATAATGACCCAACCCCATTCGTACGTGTTCGAAATGTTGAGATCATACATCAAGTTTGTTAAGAACCACATTCAAGTATCATTACTTTCAACCTTGACAACCGCCCAAATAATTAAGAACATTTGATCATTTGCATCCCTTCCAACAACACACAAAATTTGACCTTGACAAATTCCCTTCAAGAAACAACCGTCTAACCTCATAACTTTCCTACATCCACCAAAGAAGCATTTCTTACAAGCAGCGAAACATATGTACATTCATTCAAATAACGTCTCAGATTGTATATCGGATTGTTCCGCCTTTAATATAATGATACTCCTAGGATTTCTCCCTTCAAGAAACAACCGTCTAACTCTACAACTTTACTACATCTACTAAGGAATCCTTTCTTACAAGCAATAAAACATATGTACATTCTTTCAAACACCTCAGATTGCATATTAGGTTGTTCCACCTTCAATGTAATGGTACTCTTAGCATTGCTCTTATTGTAGGAAGATAGTGATTTGTCAATCAAGAACTTGTCACTCTCCTATTTTTGAAGCTAATATTACATGTATGCTCTAAATGGTAGGTCTTTTTGTGAAATGATCCATTATAAGCATCAATAGATCTAGAGATCTTCCAAGGACAACTTTCGTTAGCACATTTTGCTTTAACGACCTTCTTCTCATTCTTTATAAATTTGATCTCTCTATGTTCATCCACTGAGTACTTTATCAAAGCATCTTTAAATTGTCAACTACTATCAAATGACATATCCACAGAAAATCCAAGCACAACATAGTTAGGATAATATATTGAAAACCTACTCATTCTCTTAGTGAAATTATCATCTCCTACTTCTGCATCAGACCCTAAACTCTTATTTGCTATTTCATAGTACTATGTCTCGCAACCAGCTACGGAATCAACCATGTCATCCATATCCAATGGTTGGGGTGGTACCAATGTTCTGGATGGTTCCCTTAAAATAAGATCCTTTGTGGCCCTCCCACGAAACTCCATCATGTTCTTTCTTGCTTCCAGAAGCTCCTCATCATTAGTGAAAAATCTTACATCACCAAGAAAGTCTGTCTCGTCGTCGTCGTCATTCACAATATCATCCTCTATGTTAGTATAATCATCTTCATCAATTGTGTTATCAGGAGCTAAATTACCTAAGTGCTCAACAACTGTCTCATGAGTTAAATCAACATTATCATTAGCACTCTCACCAACCCCCTGAGCAACCCCCTCACCTTGCCCAACACCCTCACTCTCAATGTACATTGATTACCTCTCAATATAAATAGCTAAACAATAGATCGACAACACTACTCTCATCTCATATATATCTCAACCCATCTTCTAGAGACTTTCTGAGAAATTTAAAATAAAGCTTCTTAAATTTACTATTTACCACTTTCTCAATATCTCTTATGAAGCTTTAGTAGCCTGGTGAACTGATATCGACTTTTATTAAATCAGTCTTGCCCCCAACATATTCAAGCATCAGGCGACGGTAAAAATTTCCACCAGGAAAAGGCACACCTAAGCTGATTTGTTGCTCATCTCAATCCTACACAGAAAACGTAATGTATGTAAAAACACAGCCACATAATGAAGATTTTGACTTGAGCATAAGTTTTGAATCATCTCAGTTTCACTGTGTTCTCTTAATACCTTTTATTATATATTCTCGTTTAAAGAATCCAAAGGCCAAAACTTACTTTACAAACAAAGTTATTCAATTGACAAGTTCTCATTTAAAGAATCCATCTGTTCTCCAACACCTCAAAGGACAAAAGGTATGTTACGCATGGAAGAAGCAATTTGTTGGTGGGTTGAACTAGTTCCAACGACTAGTTTCAATTATATTCAAGCGAACAAAATCAGCATCATTGGACCAAGTTGACTTTCTTACTAAATAATTATAAGTAAAAAAAAATTAGATGTAGGTTTTATTTTGTACCGCAGCTAGTGAGACACGAACTTCCTTCAATTCCTGCACCCTCTCTTCTCATCTTGGAATGAAGAAGGACGCAACCAAACCAATTGAACGATTCCTTATTTCTAAGGAACGTAACAATTCTTTGCTGTCACGTCAATAAGCATGCAAAAATATTCTTTTCTCAACCAATGACAACACACGCCAAAAAAACTAACGCAAATTGATAATATAAAATAAGATGAGGAGAATGCAATAAGTTTGGGACCACCGCAACATACCTTTTGACTATTTTTCGCCATTGTCGTGTTCACTCAACACTCTCCGACAACAAAACTTAACTGAGACCACAACTTCTCCTCGTGTTTGCTGCGATTTGCGACGGGTAAGTCGGGTCGTAGCGGAGTTGTGGCTGAATCGGGTCTTTACAATATGGGTGTGTTTATGATTGTGACGAATGAACAAAAGTGCTAGGCAAAAGGCGCTCTATCAATGAACATGACAACAAAATAACGATTTGGCATGAGGAATGTGCCAAGACGAGATCGAATCTAGACAAAATCTGCGAGATTTTTGGGTGAGATCAAATTAGGGCTCTTCCGGTTGGGCAAATTCAATTTGGGAGAAAATAGGGTGCTTGACGTTTGTGAGAAGAACAACGTTGAGAAAGCATTGGCTGAGCATCGACTCTGTTTGGGGAAAAAATTTTGACATCAAAAGGAGAAAACGAAACTCAATTTGGGGAAGATCTCAAACTAGGGTTCCTCACGTCAATTTTGGGAAAGAAATGTACAAGAATAACATAGAAGAAGAATGACGTTGTTTTTGGCTTTTTCAATTTTTTTTAAAGCAAAACGATGTCATTTTACATCTTTGACGTCCATGTCAGCATTGGCAACGTCGGTCGATGCTAACTGAAACTCCACATCAGCTTATTCCGATTGAAGATTGCTAGAATGATTGAATTGGCATAAATATAAAATGTTTAGAACTAAATTAACAAAAAAAAAATGTTTATGATTGAATTGACACAATTGCAATAGATTTAAGGCTTTTTTTTTGTAATTCTCCCCAAATCTAGCCATTGTTGCTTTGGTACTTTAGCACCATTGGAAATCTAGAAATGCAGGAATTTTCAAACAAAAACTCCTGACCCTAATATTATTGTCGATATAGCTCTTATAACCTTGGTAGATTTTGCAAATGGAATTTTTTAGCAAGCACACATGGAATCGAAAGAGGAAATGCCTCAAATGATTGGAAACCACCTAAAGCTTGCACCTTTAGGGCAAACATTAATGGGACTTTAATACCTGGAGTGATGGAAGGGACAATCAAATGGATATTTCGTGATTTTGCTGGTCGATTGTTGAACGGAGGCATGAAATCGATGGCTGTGATAGCGGCTCTCTTGGTCTAAGTCCTCACCTTGGTTGAAATGAAGAAGACAAAACCATAAAGCATACTCTCTATCCTTTTTATTTTTTGGTCATTAATGGAAAATTTCATTCACTTAGCAAATATGATAGGCATCATTATATAAAAGTTCCCAAAGTGCTTGGGGAGGGGACAAGACCCAATTCGAATTTAAGTATTTTTTTTTTTTTTTTTGGGTTTTGGCAATCCAGTCTGCTGCATACTTGGCCTCTATAAGACAATGCATAATTTGGATACTAGAGAAAAACCGTATATTGTCTTTACACTTCAAGACAAGTGTGTGAATCTGAATCTCCCAACTTAGTTGATTTGACTGTTTAAGGCATTAACTAAGTTTAAGTTGTTAGACTCAAATACAAAGGTTTCATACCTTTTAGGATAGAAGTGGTTGAGGGCTTCCAACAAAACTAGGGTTTCGGCCATCAAGGGAGACAATGCCATCATCGAACAAGCCAGTCCATCCAAAATCCTCTCGACAAAGTCACGATAGATGCAGGTGACAGATCTCTCCACCAATATAGGTTTGTTGATCCATCTATATTGATCTTATAGACTTCGTTTGACGGTGGGTTCCAAGGTCGTGATGGTTTGTTTACTTTGTTTCCAGATTTGCTTGACTTGGGGCTCCATCTGTTGAAGCTTTTGAGTGCCGCTAGAACTAAATAAAGGAGGGTATTTGTATTTGGTTTCCTAATTCTGAAGATGGCTTGGTTGCATGCCTTCCATATATGCCCCAAAATTGCGCCACCAATTCTCGATCTAGTGAGTAACTCACCTATTCTTTCAATTTCCACCTTTATCCTTTATTGTCTTCAGAATATTCCATCTCTTCCTGTAAATTCCAACTTTGGTGTCATTGGTTTTCCACCAGAACGAGGCAATTTTTTATCCAATAGCCTTACAAATGGAAATCGGGATCTTAAAAACTGACATTGTATATTGTGGTAAAACTTAAACCACCGTTTGAAGCAACACTTCTTTTCCAGCTTTGGATATTAGCTTTTTCTTTCAACCTTCCAATTTTGAGCTAACTCGTTTAAGAATCCACGCAAACATTTATATTTTCAACACTCCCCAATCTAAAGGAATTCCAAGATATTTGCTAGTTTTGTTGATAATCAGAACTTCAATTCCATTGTCATATTATCTTTCAAAGTCTGAGGGTTAGTCCCTATTGAAGAAGATCCCCAATTTTTTAAGTTTATTTCTTGTCCAAATGCTATGTAGTATTGATTCAGAATCAATGCCAAATTCTAACACTCTAGAATTGTACCATTCAAGAAAAATATCAAATCATCTGTAAAGAGTAGATGAGAAAGGGTTGGTTACCACTTGTTCAGTCTAATGCCTATAATGCTACCATTGTCTATAGCCATCTTCATTAATGAAGACAATACGTTTGTCACAAGAATAAAAAGGTAGGGAGATAATGGATCCTATTGCCTGATTCCTCTTAAAGGTTCGAAGTATTGTAGAGGCTCTCCATTAAACTTGACACTAAATGAGACCATAGTAACATATTGTATAATCCATGCTACCCACTTCTCATCAAAACCAATCTTAATTAAGCATGCCTCCAAGAAATCTCATTCCACTCGATCATAGACCTTCTTCATGTCTAATTTGAGAACCACTTGAAATTTCTTTCTTCTTTTTTCTAATTCCGATTTAATGCAATACCTCTTGGACAATAAATATTTTATCCTGAATTTACTTCCCGACGACAAAAGCACTTTGTTTTACTACAATAAGTTCTAATAGGAGTGGTTTGAGTCCATTAGCTAGTACTTTTGAGATAGTCTTGTAGTCGAAATTGCATAAGCTGATTGGACAGTACCAATCTAATCTTTGTGGGTTCGAAACTTTCGAGATAACGGAGATATGCATTTTTTTCAAATTTGGTGGAAAGGGTCTAGTGTTTAGGAAGTTCCTCACCTCCTTTAGAGTATCCCATTTAATATCTTACAAATGCCGCTAATAAAATAATCCACTAAGGCCATCAGGCCCCAGTGCTTTTGTTGCACCGAGTTGAAAAGTTGCTTTTATTATTTCTTCTTAGGTTACTTCAATTGGCAATATACAATTCATTTTTTCTATTACTACCTGAGGTACTTGATTTGGGAATGATGAAAAATTTTGGGGGCCATAGGATTGGTATAACTCTTGGAAGGAAAGCACAATATGTTCTTTCAATTAGTTCTACTCAAATAGCCAGTATTTTCTAGATTTTGCAATATAGAGATCTTGTTTTTCTACCTCCTTTGAATAATAATCACATCCAAAAAAATTGTATCTTTGTCTCCCCACTTGAGCCAATTGATTCTAGATTGTAACCCTCAATATATCTCTCCATGCCTCCATAAATCATCAATGTCTTCTTACAATTTTTTGAATCTCGCTTTGTCAAAGGATCCCGTAATATTACTTGTAAGCCACTCTAGTTCCTACTTCGGTGAGTTGATTTTCCTTTGTCCATTTGCAAATTTCTTCTTACTCCATTTGAAAAGATCATATTGCACATCTTGCAACTTTCCAACTAAATCCTTTTGAGGCCGAGTTGGAGACTTCCAAGTTTTTTGCACCACCTCCCTACATTCATCACTCTTAAGCCAAAAAGCTTCAAAACTAAATTCTTCTTTTTTTTTTTTACTAGATTAGGTTGAAGAGATAGGAGAATAGGACTATGGTATGATCCTATCATAGGAAGAGCATATATTTCAAATGTAGTGTACATCAACCTCCAGTCTATCATGCATACTACCTTGTCAAGTCATTCTTTTACATATTCATCCATTTCTCTATTATTGGCCTAAGTGAATGAATATCTCTTGCTATCTATGTTCATTAATGAGCATGCATCTAGATAGTCACAAAAAGCCTTCATTCTATTTCAGCGAAGTGCTTAGCAACTTTTTCCCAATAAAACCGCACCTCATTGAAGTCCCCCAAGTACATCCAAGGTAGAGTATTCATGGAGCTTATCTTTCGCAATTCCTCCCAAAGTTGTAGCCTCTTGTGGTTTATATAAGGAGCATGAACAAATGTAATCCTCATTTTCTTACCATTTACCCCATTTTCACATCTCAAGTTCACAAAATTCTTAGTCATTGAGTCTATGTGTAGTGAATTCTATCATCCCACATAATAGCCAAGCCTTCCATCATGTTCACAAGATTAATTACTTAACAACCTTAAAATTAAAGTCTTCTCTTTATTTTCTGAACAAACTTAGCTAGATTCTTTGTCTCCATCAGAAAAACCAATGAGACACTAGAGGTCTTAATTCTTGGTCTGTCGAGGCCGTGCCCAAATCTTGGCAGTTCCAACATAAGATATTCATAGTTCATTTGGTGGCTTATTATGACTAGCCACCAAAGCCCATGCAACGACTTCTTCAATCATATGAATTGATATGTCAAGAAGTTGTGTCTCATCCATCCAACCTTGGATTGGAGTTGGTGGACCATGATTGCTCGCCCTCTTCTATTTTTTAGTAGAGGGAGTTTTTGGTTCTTTGCATGTCTTCTTTCAGCTACTTTCTAAACTTGTTTGGGTAGGCTAAATGTATAAACTTTTTCCATGCACAAGGCCTGTGAGTAGAGCGGTCTTTTCCTTAGATTATACATAGTTATCTCTTATATGTTATTGTAATAAGAATTTGTCCTCATTTGTTATACATCTCCCTGTTGTATATTGTGGTTAATTTTGGGAGGGGTGGGTTGAACATCATCCATAAAATCAATTTGTCGTGGGTGCTCGGGGGTTTTAGGAATAATCTCTTCTATAGCTTTTGCTATTGATTCTGTCTGGTAGAATACTTTCCAAAAGGGTCTGTGTTAAGTAGTTTCAGCTTTTAGTCAACTCCCAAAACATCCTCCCAAGTTTGTTGTGAACTTTTCTTTATCATAGGGTATATCTTTGTAGTAATTGGCATAGTGTTCAATCTTACTGCACGAGTAACAAAAGAATGGCAGCCTCTTGTATTTAAAATCAAGCCATACTTTCTTGTTTCCATGTCGCATCAATTGTCCGACTCTTAGTTCGGCTCCATGTCTAATTCCACTATTGCTTTCCCAATTTTATGTAATGTAGGGCCTCATGCATCTATTTTCACATATAATACCTTTCCCATCAAGTTAGCAATTTTCTTTATCATACCTTTAGAGTCCCACTCCAGTAGGAGCCCAAATATTCTAACCCAAAAGGCACGTGTCTTGAACTCATAACATGGATAGGAGTATCCAACTCCCATGATTTTAATAGCAATAAATTATTAGAAAAAGACCAAGGACCTTCTTTCAATACGCAACTCTTATTCCTTTGTTACGAAATACAAAGTTGATTTTACCATTTTCTAGGGGTTTAACTTCCACATTCTCATTCCTCCATGCATTTTTCATAGTTTTGAAGTGCTTGGAAGTTTATGCTAAGGTTTGGTATAGTTGCCTAACAAGGAAGAAGCAACATTCCATAATTTTCTCCTCTGAGAGTTCCTCATCTAGAATATGCATATCATTCTTATACATTAACTTATCCAATTTATTGCAGAGATTGCCAGACAACCTAATACACCTTCTTCTTCAACTATTTTCACGTGTTTTCAGCAATTGGGACCTTTGTCAAGGATGGACCTGCGAGTTTTAACTCATACTTCAGAGATAGAGGATAGAAATTCCAAAAATCCAACTCACTGTAAGACTAAACCAATGATTTGTGTAGATCAACATCAAATTTGTAAGAATGGCAATGGAATAGTGAGAAACTGATTGAGGTTCAAACAAGGATCGAAGAAAGAAGAAACACTAAAGCTACAATTGCAGTGTAATATGGGAGGAGCTGTGGACAATTAGGGTAAAGTTATGGTCGAGGATTGGGGTTTTTGGTTTAGGGTTTAAGGAATTGGAGGTCGGAGCTATACAAGGTGGTAGAGAGGAGCTACACCCAGCAATAGAAGACTCCTTTAGACTGTTTATATCTCTCTGTCTCTCCTTTGAATAATTTTGTTGAGGTAGAAACGATTGTTTCATTCTAATCAATGCTCTTACAAGCCCTCAATAACTCACTTGAGAAGCTCACGCGCCTATTTAAAAGTGCAATCAAATTTTGCTCAACGTTTGTAATGTTCAAGTATCTTATAGCCTTAGAGAAGCCAATTTAATTGCATATTGGGTGGCCACCCAATTGGCAACCAATTCAATTTTTTCCTCCTTTAGCTTTTTCAGAATTATTATAAGCTAAAGTCCATCTCTCAAGCATTTCAAACTTTGAATGAATTTAATTAAAAAATTTCTTTTCTGACAAAAAAAGAAGTGATGGTAGGGGTGGAATTTGAATACCCTTTTTTTTAGCAATGCTATGCATATTGAGATGGAACTATTAAAATTAGTATTACTAAAGCAATACGAGGGATTATAAGTGGACATTTGAATAGGTTGACCATATTCTTCATCCAATAACAGGATACTAGTCTCAAAATAAACAAAGCACTTCTCTTCATTCTTTAACTGAAAATTCTAGATAATTTTGCGACTCGCAACACTTCTGCTTTAAAACATCCGACCAACGCCGGAGCACGTCCAATATTTGCTCTCTTGATCCAATATTTTCCCTTCCTCTTTCTTCTTTCAGCAAATCGCAAACTAGACCGTTCTTAAGGATATTTTCCTAACTTTGAAACCCTCGGTTGAAGTTTAATTAACGACCGAGATCCTCTCCATTTAGAAGGAGTAAGCCAGAATGGACAACACATCATCAGCCCAAAGTGGAAAATTGCAAGCACATTCGAAAATGTCAGGGGCCAGATTGCCACCACAAAAAAAAAAAAAAAAAAAAAAAAAAAAAAGTCGAAATTTCTGGGGGCAATTTATAATGACGAAAAACTTTGGGGGCGCAAAAGTAATACTCGGGCTTCTTGGGAAGAGGCCAAAGCCCAGAAGCCGCAACCCTTTCTTCCCTTTCCGGTTTTCCCTTCGTCTTCGCAGCGGTGTCTCGCGGGACTCGGCTCCGAAGAAGGCGAGCATGGCGGCTACCTGCGCGAAGACGGCGGGTCTTCGGCTCGCTTCTGCTTCCGCTAGAACGCTCTTGACCCGTTCGCCATCGTCTTCTTCTTCCTCTTCGCCTAGCTTGTCCTCGGCGGCGAGTAAGCTCGGCGGCCTGTCTTGTGCGGCGCCGGTCCCTTCCTCCTCGCGTTTCTTCACTGCCCGACGGGTCGCCCTCTCGAGGTTAGTCACGGCTCGATCTGGGTTTTTGTGGGTTTATCTGTTTTTCGAGGTGCGGTGGTCGGTGCATAGTGCATTGGACGATAGAAGAGTTGGGACGCCTGTTGTTTCGGTCGTTAAGGCTTAGGTGGACCTCTAGTTGTGAAGTGCGAGCTTGGAAATGAGCTTGCAATTTTTGGGTGCATTTCGAAATTCACTCGTGACGGAGCGTTGTGGGTTGGATGAGAAAGTCTCGATGGAGCTGGTGTATCTTGGAGGGCTACCGGGTCAATTGAATCGGAGCTATTCGGAGATTGTTGGCGAATGTTAAATCATCAGATGTTGGCTTTTGTCTCAGGCTTCCTGTGGAGTTGGGCGGTGCGTTGTCGATGATGCCATTGCACAGCGTCACGGCGTCTGCTTTGTTCACTTCGTTGCTGTGTTTGAGTAATCACAGCTGGGGTTGTCTATCTGAAGGTGATTCCTTATTCTCATTGCTGGGTTTAAGCTGTGTCGTTGTTCACTTTACTGGCGTCTTCATTCTTGTTCTTGAAGTGCCCGTGTTGTCTAATAATGTTGTGAATCTCGTCCCGAGATGTTTGGCTTGGCCTCTGTTTCTTATATCATATCATAGCAAATGTTTAGTGGTTCACGCTACTGTGTCATTCATGATAAGTTTCTGCTAAAATATCCAGTGAATCTGACTCTGCCCGGATATAGAAAAGGTTTTCCTTGAAATGTGGTTTGTGCTTGTGCCTTTGCCACACACTATGAAATAGTTGGAATATGGATCCATGGGTTGTATTCCTTGGAGATGTGTAAGATCGTGTGTCATCTTCTGCTTCTGTCTCAGGAAGGCATGGAACATTTGCCTTATACAAACATGTATTGCTCTTGTGCTTTCTGTATGGTCGCTGCCTGCATGAAAGTGGTTAGGTTACTCTCATTGAAATTCCTAGCTTAATGGAGACTCTTCTGAAAATCAAACAACAAAATCCAAGGATGTGCCATTCTATCTACAAATCCTTGAGTTCATGGAAGGAATGGAAATATGCACGTTTGGTTGATTTTGTGGAAATCATAGTTGATATGCAAGACAAATTTAGAGTACAAGGCTATGTTGAACTCAGTCATGCGTACGTGCAATTGGTTGGGGATGCACCATGGATATAGTAAAGAATGCAGTTTATTTCATAGGATAAATTCAAGCAGCCCAATGCTACTACCTTTTTAGGATAATTGAGAGACAAAAGTGGCTCTCTGGCTCTTTACTTTGATGATTTGGCCTCCCATTTTTTCCAAACTACTTTTTAATATGCAATCTGTTAATCAAATCTCATACTCTGGGGAGTTCTGTTACTGACTGTTTTCCAATCTGTTCACTTGGTATATTTCAATTTATTTCACCTCTGTCGTAGCTCTATATCTATAACATGTAGTGCTATATCCTGTAACTTATATCCCATAATTGGTGGGTAAGTAGTAATTTAGCATGTTGTTGAAGTCTATCACACCAGCGACGATGTTGTCAATGCCCTATCTGTTGAAAGGTAGGCATTAAACTTATGTCACGATTGATGATTTGAATAGCTGATTTGTAACCAGACAGTAAGGAAGTTTTAATATTGAGATGTCGCCCTTAGCAATTTTGGGAATGTTAATGAGAGCTCCTGGGTAAAGGATAGATGATATAGCCGTTTAAAATAAGAAAGTGGATTTGAGAAAGGCTACTATTCAAAGATTGGTGTACCTATAAGAAAACAAATCTGGGAAAAGGCATGAAGAAAGGACTAGTTTGAGAACGGTGAAGTGCAAATCTTGGCAATTAGAATTCAATAAGCATCATGGCTGAAGCCTGATTCCCTGTTTTCTTATTGATAACTTTTTGGTTTTTAAATTGCATCAAGGCTACTTAGCAAGGTTTTAAAATTTGTTGGTGGTCATAGAAGTGGTCTTGTGATTCACATCATGATTCCTACCAAATGTTCACTAAAATTGCAGACACTGTGTGCTGAGTGTTTTTCAGTCATGCATCACAATACAGATTATGGTATATTCTATGAAACTGATGCAAGATCTTAATCCTTACTTGATTATGGGTTCCTAGGAAAGGCTTTTCATCCAAGAAGTATGAGAGTGACAGATTTTTATGTATTTGACTTTGGATACAATGATATCGCCAAAGAAAAGAGAGGCTAGAGATATTAGTATAGAATAATATTGTGATGAAATGATGAGGTTTTGTGTGTTTTGTCATGTTTGAGCTACCATACCAAGTTGACGCGATGCAAGCCAATTTTGGTTACTCTAGGTAATCATCACTGGTATTCTCTATTTTATTTAGAGAAAGGTCTTGTTAAAAAAAAGATTATTCTGGAAAAAAAGGATAATTGATATTGTCATCATTGTTTCTGCCATCACTGTCCTGTAACTTCTAGAGCCACAATGCCACTGTTTCTCCATGACATGCAAATTTCATCTGGAAGCCCTGTGATGGCTGTAGCAATGGTGCTACGCTCCCCAACGCAACGCAAATAGTGCTTACGCTTCATATTACTGCCTTTTCTTAGTCAATGATATGTTCCACCATTTATATACCATAACTTGTTTTTTGCTCAATGTTTGCAGGTTTTGCTACCCCTCTATAACATGGCAGCGTATTTTTCTTCTTCCGAGTTTCATCAGGTTCAGGGGCTTTAAGACTGTCAATTTTGCTTAAAGATGTTTACTTGTGTCATTAGTATCCAGCCTTCTCAGATTGCAACGGTAATAATCACATACATATCCCGTCACTACGCCTGTTTTGACTTTTGAGCACTTCTACGGGATAACTTGAGAGATGGGAAAAAAAGCATGCCAAATTTATTTTGCTCAGAGGGTTTAGTTTTTCCAACATCATTTTGTGCTTCCAAAATATCGATAGTGCTCGGTCCTTTTCATTTGTCTTTCCTTCCTATCTCTGCTAAAAAACTCGATGCAATCCTTTTTGCTCGGAAGAAGGCTCGTGATGGAGGCTCAAGCTGTCTACATTCAGAAGTTCATGTTGCATATAAACTAAAATTCCTTGCCGGTGACCTGCTTCTGATCATTTAAACAATGTTAAGACACTGCGACATAAACTGTACAACTACTACTGCACTAATCAAATCGAAAACCTGTCAATACTTGTAAATACTTGCTTCATATGTAATTAACCCGATAGGAATTCACGACATCATGTTAACCATCAACAAGCAGTGGGCTGTTTCGTCTTCTCCCAACTTTGATGGTCATCACCATACTGCTACTGCCTGCTCCAATTACATTTCCATGACCTCCTTTTTCACTCCATTCTCAGCCAAGAAGCAGCCGAAAGACTGTAACTTGAATGAACAGAGCCATTGTTGATTCAGTCACAATGACTGAATCTCTATAGAACTTTCTGATAGGCAGGTTTCCTGGATTTCATAGATTTTGTTGTTCTCTGCCACTCCGGAAGTGGAAAGAGAGGACGTTATATGAGAAGTTCCATTGGATATAGGGCCGGCAAATGGGTTCTAAGCCCATTTTGTGACTCAAATTTAATGAACTTTAACAGGATAATTTAGTCATAAATCTATTATACGGATGTTAGTTAGGTTCTAAACTTTTCAATATTGTCAATATAGTCTCAAATATTTTTATAAAATTCCAATATAATTTTCTGGATAATTTTGACTTGAAATTGCTGAGATGGTGTCTAGTCATTGTCAGTTGTACTACATAGCATGGCTGCGTGGAAGACCTTATTCGAAACATGTATTATGTGAATTGCTACATTAGTGATTTCCGTTGGCAATGGCCAGAAGACATACATTGGAAATTGTGCAAAGTTTTAAGAGTACGTTGATAAAAATCGGACAATTTAGGATTGACTTGACATTTGTATAATAAATTTAGAACCAAATAGGTAATTTCCTAGTTTTAATTTAGCCATTAAGATTAAATTAGAATATCATTTAGAGAATAAGATATTAGATAAAGAAATCCACATACTTTAAAATAAGAATAGGATCGAATTCGTGAAAAAGGTAAGCAAAATAAAATCTCTTGTTTTCCTAAATTTTCTATTATACGTTTAATTTGGTTAATTTTAAGTTTAACCTTGTAGGCCGCATTTTGTCTATTCGATTTGAGAGATGTTTTTATCAGGTAAGTTCTACGCTTAAAGGATAACGATCTTAAGTGTTAATTTGGATAATTGCAATATCGCAATCCTATCGATCACAGTTGATGCATGCCGGTGGCGTAGCAGTCCAGCGATAAGGGCCGGTGGGGCTGAGAATACATTTATTCGGTGAATTTAGTACATGCACTTGAATGAATTTTGATCAATACATTTGATGGGAATAGGAAAAGGAGACGTGAAAAATGATGCTTAGGACTAGGTTCCTCAGTTATATGGCAGGAAATTGACCTTAGACATGTTGATCGCTTGTTCTTGTCATCTAAATAAGTTCCTCTAGAAAAGAAATTCACTGTTAGAGCTGTTTCTACTCGATTTTTATTGCGTTAAATCACACCCTTTTCAGTTCACTGACAAAAAATGACTATAAACATCAACTGAGCTAAGCATGAACCAGTAGTATTCACATATCGTACGATCAATAAAGAAAGTTTTAAATAACAGGTTGATTTAATAATGATTAGCGTTATCCCGCGTGATAAAGGATTAAAAATATTTATAATGTTATAATTATTATGGCACGACGAGTAGGTGCAATTATCTTAACTTTCATAGTTTGACATCATACCATTCATAGGGGTGTGCACAAAAATCGGAAACCGCCCGAACTGCTTGGAACCTGACCGGACCGACTTAGAATCGATAGTTCTCACGAGGATCGATATGGCTCCCAGTTCCAATTGGAACTGGTGAGTACTAGTTTGGTTCCCAATTATAGGAGTGGAATCATCCACCTAGACTGGATTTGTATATATTTCTATGATAATTTGAGATTATCCTAAGCATTGCAAACAACCTAGGTCATTTTAGCATGATATTAGCGGGGAATCTAAATTCGTTAGTGTGTTTTCCTCATCTTTTAGCTGAACACATACAATATTTTTGATAAAACGTTTCTAAAGGGTGATATGTTTGAATTGAAATAGTATATTTTATGTTAAGAAAATTGGTTTTGGGTGAGTTTATTTCATTGATTTCACACGTTCTAGAATGATTTTTGTACGCATCTAATTTCAAGTTCAATTGGATTTTTTCAAGAATTCAAAAGGGTTTTGAAAATTGTGATTTTGTTGGGAACATTTAGGCCAGTTCCATGAACCCACATCCCAAGTGGATCCATTGAACCAACAGGTAGTTCCCGATTCTAATTTTTTGGAAATGATCCTTAATAGACAGTTCTCAGTTCTAGAGTGAATATCGCCCACCTAGACCATACTCACCTTATTCATAACATAATGATTATCTTCATTTACTAATCATATGAAATAATGCTCAAAATATTATATACTTATTGTTCCAATCGTAGTATTAATTATGTAATAATATCTTAAAATGATTAATATCTTAAAAATGATTTTCCAGCCAAATACATACTCAATAGATTTTATTTTTGCCCTATTAGAGTAAGAAGTAAATTGTTCTCTTCGCTTTAGCTGCAAGAAAAAAATACAAAACGAAAGCTTAGTTTATACATATATAGATGTATATATATGTGTATATATACATGTATGTATGTATGTATGTATGTATGTATGTATGTGATAACCAATAAAATTGTGGATATAGCCTCACCCCAAAATTTTGTGCTAACAAATTGACTACTTCATTAATGGCAGGCCAAGACCGGTGTCTAACTTCATTAATCTTAACCCATCATAAATTCTTATGTGACGAATTATTCATTCACTTTTGGATTGAGATAATGAACTTTCGACTTTCCTATAGTCTATGTTTCTCCACATTAATTACCATCTCACGAGTCATTACAGTTACCAAAAGCAACAGAGGTAATATTCTCAAATGGACCTAGAATTAAGAAAAAGCAACACACGTAATATTCTCAAATAAACCACGCCAAGATTTGGCAAACCTTACCATAAACTCCACAGATATAAAATAGATAGACGCACGACATGATCACAAGGAAGTTGGAGCTCCAGTGCCATGTATTGTATGAATAGTTTATGTACGCCAGCCAGACATCGGTGGCAAATCGACGGAAACAATCTGTACGTGAAGGAGGTGATCGCCGTAGGGGGTTTCGGGGCCGTGTACAGAGGAACTTACGGAGGCAGAGATGTCGCAGGTTGTCATGAATGCTATTTTTTTTACCTCTATACATTCTATTTGAGTGATGACATGCATCTGTAAATCCATATTACATGATGTAATTTTCTTATATCGTGTAACTGATAAGTTTTATTATTGATTTCGTGGATGATGAATGATCTTGAAATTTGAAGTTGAAGAAACTAATGCTACATTCAATCCTTTTGAACGTACTGATATACGTAAACTTTGGCTTAGTCTAAAAACAATTATCATAGGGAATTAAGAAATCTTGGGATGACTTATGAATTGATAAATTATTTCATTCCATGAAATCTTTCAGTCAAGTTTCTAGATGCAAATCCAGAGGGTCGATCCATGTTTCAGCGAGAGGTGTCCTTTTGGTCTAGCCTCAACCACCCTAACATTGCTAAGGTCTCTCTCTCTCTCTCTTTCCAAATACTATTCACTACTCGAGGAGCGGGTGACTGCCTTCGCATCATTACCGACTTTCTTTTTTTCGAAATCTTTAACTCTTTTTCTTGTCATGATCTAGTATTTCTCATATGCCCTAATCATTTTACTTTCCTCAGTTCATAGGAGCTACACATGACACGACACGCGTCAAATTCAGAGGGACGAGGCTGGTGAATGTATATTGTATGGTCTCTCAGTATTATCCAAGAGGTAGCTTGTCTGCTTACCTTTCGAGGCACCCGATCCTCTCCGAAGACGTCATCAGAAGGATGGCACTCGACGTGGCGAGAGGGTCAACATCTTTCCCTCGTAAACTATTCTCGACGTTATTTTCCATTCGAAACCTGTCTCAATTTTTCGTTTCGGACTGACCCTTGTGGATTTAGCTTCTTCTCTCCCACGCAGGTTGAGCTACCTTCATGACAAGGGAATCGTCCATGGAGATGTGAAGCCAAGCAACTTCCTCGTGGATTTGGATGGTACCGTGAAAGTTACCGATTTCGGCCTGTCTCATTTGGCAGCTTATTACACTTCGTCCGAGGTCGGCGGGACCATCAATTACATGGCCCCTGAGGTATCGCCTTAAAATGTATGTGACTCACTTTAATGCGAGTTCACGCCTTTAAAATGCCTGATAAGTGTTTCGTGTCTGATATCAGGTCATCAAGGACGGGAAATCCAGCTTGAAAGCAGATGTCTACAGCTTCGGGATCACCTTGTGGGAGATTTGCCACCGCAAGATGCCGCACTCAAACATGATAACCGAGTTAATCGACCAAGGAGTTGTCCATCATGTAATCAGCCGTACCGGTGACCCGGATACTGACTCATATACTCGTATGGCATAAATTAGCTTTGATTCGAAATGGTTAGCTCACGATTTTGGTTGGTTTTGCAAAATTACAGAAGGTGAGGCCGAATATATCGGGAAAATGTCCGAGGCAATTCGCGAGCTTGATGCAGATGTGTTGGGACGCAGACCCGCGAAAGAGACCGAGCATGAAAGACGTCGTGTACAAGTTAATCCCCTGAAGATGCTTCCCACGTTTAGTCCAAGAGGAACAGAAAAATGGTCGCTGACTGGTTTTAGCTATATCAGAAGTGATCTTCTATTGATGAAGACGGCAGCAACTGAAATCGAGAGATAATCTGTTCGATTCGATTGTTTCAGTCTTGCTTTTCCACATCTACTATTCGATTGGGATAGAGGACTTCTCTTGACACGAATCTTCATATCTGCAGAAACGATCACAAAAAATGGTCAGCTGCATACACAGAGGTGGCTACTTGGTTGCTATCTGTAGCTGAATTGAGTCTGATGACAATCTCTCTTTCGAAGATACGTTGTGCAATTTCTTAGCTGGTTCTTTCCTGGGCATTCTTTTCCACTATTCCCACAACATGACTCTAAAATTGAGCTTCGTCACTTTTGTATTGAACACCTGATTTTTGGTTATTCCATGTGATTATAACACAATTATTTAAAAAGCCAACAACAACAGAATGAATCCAAAATTTAAACGTGACGTCTAATCAAAGATAAATTAAGCAGCTAACTTAATTGGTTAGTCACACCATGTCGGTCACGTGAATAAAACATAAAATACGTTTCCCCCAATTACAACTACAGCTCAATCGGTTCAAAATTCTCTCTAGAGATGCCACTTTGACCCAAGCCTGGTTGAGTCATTCGACCCAATTGACTCTTTCAGCTTCAGAGAAGGACTAGTAAATGACATCGCAAACCAAACCTCCACTAAGAGTTTTCTCTACCCTTGCATCTTTCAAGCAAGTTGATTCATATTTCCTTATAATTGCCTTCAAATTCCAAAATCGATGTTACAGTTTCTGCACTAAGTTACAAACCAACAATCATGTTAAGGAACTCTTCTCAAGTTAGCCTTACTCACAACACTCACAAGGATAAGGATTCAAGGTAGAGAAACTCATAGACATATTCTAGGTAGAGAAACTCATAGACATAAACTCTGAATTTCTGTAACTTTGTGAGATGAAACAATCGAAGAGAGAGACCCCATTGATTACAACCGTACACTATGGAGAATTCATCTCCCTACTCTTTTTTAATGATTTCATTTTTGTGGAAAAAAAAAAAGAAATAAGTATGATAAAAAGAAAGCGAGTCTTAAGTATAAAAAAATCGAATATTACATCACACTATTTTCAAGTTTGTTCTTTTTTCGATGGTACGTTTAAATATAATTTTAAAAAAAATTATTCATTCCCTCTCTCTAAGAAGAGGTTGGATCTTTCTTTGATTTTTATTTTATTAATATATATCCTTTTTTTTTTGGATTAAAAACGAAACGGGATAGGTTGGATCTTTCTTTGATCTTTATTTTATTAATATATATCATCTTTCTTTGGATTAAAAACGAAACGGGACGGATCTTCCTTTGATCTTTATTTATTAATATATATCCTCTTTCTTTGGATTAAAAACAAAACGGGACGCATATATTAAAATAAAAGTTCAAAGTATTCTATCAAAGCAATCATGTGAAATTCATTTTGTATCACACACAACTGCCTGCATTAATTACAAAATCACTCTAGAATAGCGTACACTTCATGTATTGCCTTCAAGATTATTTTAGATCAAGAATAGACCCTTAGAAACTTCCAGCTCACCCGATCATTTGGGTCACTTCCTCAATCCATTGTGCCTCGAAAGTCGAAACCTCTGGGCCGTGACACTTGATTCTCATAAAAGAATACAAAAATTAGATCAAACCAAATCACCAACACTTAATTCCTGATATTTAAACCGGCTGGAGCTTTTTACTGGCCAAGCAACAAAACTTCTTGACATTTAATTTCTATCTAAAACAGCTAAGGACGAGGAACCCTCAAATTTATTTTTAACGGTAAGCAACCAAAGTTGAGCTCTACATGACAAGCCAGACAAAAACATAAAATCTGAGCAATATTCCGTGAACTTTCCCAGTTTTTCTTTACAAGTCGAGCATGTCTTTAAACTGCCGAAAGCTTACATGCCCAACAAAATTTGAATGGGGTTATCCCTTGCATCTAAATGATAAGGGACAGAATCTCTTTAGCATCATCTATATATGAAAATTCAGAACATAATCTTTTCCTCCTGTACATCAGCACGAACAATACGATACTTATAACTTGCAAAAAATGGATGAACCTTGAACACTCAATAACTGATTCCGACAGACAGGTGCCCCCACTTCTCTGAAATTCTGTATTCGGACAATTCCAGGCTATACAAAACTGATTCCGGATATCCTGTACAGCAGAAGATGTTAGTTCGATTAATAGATGAAGTAAACTAGGACCAAAGCATTTGGATTGGCTCTGTCTATTGCCCCATTCAAATGGAAACGATCAAGGATCTTCGATGTCCACACACTCTGCTGGGGCTTCATCCGAGTCTGAAGAACCCCGAGCATGTTGACCCTCTGTTGAATCTTGAAATTCTTTCTCAAGTAATTTCTGGATTTTCACTCTCAAGCCAGAGGCCTCTTCAGGCTTGAACCACTGCTTACCAAACTGAGAAAAGAAGTGTAAGTACATAAACAATTAGCTGAAAATAATTGCCACAGGTGAAACGAGAACCTCCAGAGGTTCATGAATTCCTAAGAGAGAAAGCAGAAAGAAAATCCTGTACCATAGCTAAATCCTTGTTTTTCAGCCTATCAGGAGCTTCTTCGATAAAGCGCTCCATGAAGTGAAGTACGAAGAGCCCACAATCATAGTCATTTTTCTGTTGAGGAACCTACAGTGAGACAGAAAAATTATAAAAGAACAAGTCAATAGATAAACAATTTAGAAAAAGTAGGTACCGTCTAAGGTGTAGAAATTGACCCAACTCTTTCGTCCCTTTTATCTTTTTTTTTCAAAAGGAAACCCCTAAGTATACATAAACAATTTTAGACAATTGCAGATGCTCCTTCAACACCAATGGTTGGAATCAAAGGCTTTCATATTTACTTGAAAGAACAAGTATCATCCACCAAGAAACATAACCCTGGATTGCAACTCCCCATTTGCTGCAATGAACCATCCCAAACATATTGATGCCTTCCAATTTTGAGACATTGTCTTATTGCCATATCATAACATTTTTTTATTTGTAGTGATTATCAAAGCTTTACACCTTTTCTGAACAGAACAATTTCAGCAAATTTTACATTGAAGAACAGAATATTTTCTAATCACGGTTCTAACCCATGCCACTATAAATAGCAGAAGAGCACAAGCATGAAAAGATTATTGTAAGGTTGTCTGAAAAGATATTTACGGCAATTTTCTTTTGAACAATTTCCTCTGGGAGCACCTCCCAAATCTCTTCTTCGATCAGAAGATCTGAAGGAGCAACTTGTTGCCTTAGATAACTCCATTCTTCGACCAAAAAGCTGCAGAAGTATACAAGGACCTTAGTAAATTGATAAACAATATGCAGACATACACAAAAACAATGGAAACTACGAACATGCTCCAAAACTAAAACTAAGTTCCAGTTCCATGTATACTGAAGCTAAGAATAATAAAGTGGAGACAAACCAAACTCAAAAATTATATCATGCAAATCTCAACATGCTCCCAGATATATTGTGGACTTAATGGACATTTCGCTTTGAAAATATGTATTAGTGTCAATTATGCACCATTATTAGTCAACATAATACAAGTCACATTTATGTAAAGATTGTGAAATGCAATATGGAAGAACCATCTGGCCAGGACAAAAAAAGGCATGGAAGAAGCAGTGTACATCTCGCACAAACACCAAGATTTCTGCTATGACTAAAAACTATCTTAGAAACAGTGTACATCTCGCACAAACACCAAGATTTCTGCTATGACTAAAAACTATCTTAGAAACAGTGTACATCTCGCACAAACACCAAGATTTCTGCTATGACTAGAAACTATCTTAGAAACAGTGTACATCTCGCACAAACACCAGGATTTCTGCTATGACTAAAAACTATCTTAGAAACAAAGGATCTGTTGATTAAGAATATGACCACACAAAATTAAAACACACTACCAACAGCAAGGGTAACAACAAAGTCCACAACATATTGTTTGAGTTATTGCCACTACCAAGATTTTTTAAAACTTCTCTGTCAACTACAGCAGGCATAACAACAACGGTCATCTCACAGAACTCCACAAAAATTGATATCTCTACTACATTGTATGACTTAGACCAAGGATCACAAATCAATGCTCTCTCTGCACTTTAGAAAAGGTATTTGCCTCATATTTGATGGCTAATAACTCTATGCATCAACTACAAATAATTGGCACATAAAAGCATGAGATGCCACTTCATCTGGAAAATCTGACCATTTTCAATGATGCATCAACCACAGAATTCTTTCAAGCTCACCTTTTAATGTAATCAAGAATTGATTTACTATGATGAAGCCCCAGTGAATCAAGATGAAGTATAATAGGGCCAGAGTGATCATCCTTGTCACGAATGCAGATAATTGCCAAGCTCCAATGAAGGCTGACAGGATCAAAGGAGATGCCTATGTTAGAAATCTCACAAAGCAGAATGTAGAAGAACAATAATGGGGTCAAGCTACTTCAGTTGCTTCCTCAGACTCCAAAATGCCTATCACGTAGATGACTTAAGTTAGACACACCAAAGAATAGACAAGTGGCACCATTTAAGCCCTTATGCAAGCTAAAGTAAGAAGAACACAAGCCAATGCATCAATCTAATGCATATTAACAATCTCAAATTAAATAACTCGAACTGAATATAGATTATACTGTCGAATGCTACTTTATGCTTCAGCCCAAGATTGTCCTACTACATTAGCAGCACACCATTTAGACAATACATAAAATGACAGTGGATCAGCAAATTCTCTTTGTTAAATTATCCTACATCTCGCCTATGGGGTTTCAATGGGCCTTATATCACGTAGTTTCCTCCCACCTATCATCTTAAACTCTTGGGCTAGACATTTTAACATGGTAGCAAAGCCAAGTTCTTCTGCCTCTGGTTTATTTCCACACAAGGCAACCTATTTGTCAATTCCACACATCGTTCTCAGTCTGATGTGTACGTGAGAGAAGGTGTCAAAGCACCCCACATCGCTTTTCTATGGGGTTTCTATGGCATTATATGCATATAGTCTCCCTCCACCCATCAGTTTAAGTTTTTGGGATGGACGTTCTAAAACTTCCATTGGAGCAAGTAAAATTTGGATGTTGATCATGTAATTTCTCCGTTTGTATTTTCCTTCACTTTAGACTTATTGCTGAAATTGGAGAACCTCATATCCTATCTGCCCTTGTTGTGAAGAGGCTACACTGGCCTGAATCACTCAAGCTCATTTTTCTGGAACCAACTCAATTATGTGAGATTGCCAACACCCATTTTCAACTATGTGCAATGTTCAGCCACGATAATAACCATAGTTTTAATTTCGAATTAGTCTTCTTTCTCTCTTGTACATTTCAGACAAGTCCATTTTTCTATACTATCTTTACACTCCCAGACAGCTGATCACAATGAAAGGGACAGGTCTTGGGGGGTTTTTATGTCTTCAACACTGATAATTATATGCAGAAATCATCAGAAAAGTCAAATGGATGGAAAGAACCAAATCACCAAGTTCTTATCATCACTAATCTAGATCCAAAAGTCTTAGAGAGTTCATAAAAACATGTGGGCAATTGAATCTTATTGAGTTCACTGGCGAGTTTCACTTCCATGACTCATTAATAATAGTCCTTCTTTTGACTGGCAGGCAAAAATAGTCAGGGCATCCTTAGCCATGCTATAGGTTCATGACTCATATGCTTCTTTCTTAGGTAACTCAACCTCAAGGTATATACATGGTATAGCTTTCATGACCCATTACTACTAATGATTGTTTCATATTTAACTCAACCCTCAAGCTACTAATCAAACCTGTTGGTATTGCAAATATTAAAGGCTGAAACAACAGTTCTTGCAACCAAACATCCAACCACTTGTATGCAAGCTCAACCTCCTATGTATTAAGAGAGGTCTAATCTATCTAGGAATCAGTTTTTACCATCAGAACCACATTGAAGTTCTAGCATTTTGTGCATATCTTCCTTAAGAACCTGTTAACTAAGAGCAAAGAGCCTTTACAAAAATCTTCAGCAGCAAATTGTAGAAAAGTTATTGAAGATACAAGATTATTGAACTTACTCCTCATGTATAGGTATAAAGACATAAGCCTTCTGAAATATGTTCACGCCCTTCCACCACCTTCTGAACTTAGCAAAAAGGGCATCTTTCTCCTTTCCCTGCTTATCACATGAAAATCATCCATTAGAAATAAACTATAGTGCATCTGAATGCATATATGAAAGAGAAGATGTCATCATTTCATTAACAAAGAGAGCATTAACTCGAAACAATAATGTGTCCAAAAGGAGAAAGAATCTAGTACGCACCCATAAAAGAACTAATGCTCACCTATGGACCAAAAATTAGTACAAAATATGGTGGAAAAAAAAAACACAGCACTTAAACAAATAGCATAAATATCTCCTGTACAAAAAGAGTCCATATTGCTTTACCCAAAGATAGAACAGTCAAAGCATAGAGTCAGGACAATCCAACCAACCACAAAGCATGGTAGAAATAACAGATGGACATTCATTTTTCAAAATAAATCCATCAAGAGGAGAAACTGAGGAAAAGGTCACCTCGCATGATAATGCCTCTTGGAGCTTCTTGTAGAAATAAGTATTAAAGAAATGATAATCATTTATTCCTTTATCTGACTTCAAAGATTGCTGTTGTAGGTATCTAGCCAGTGAACCATCAAGAAATTAGTACCAAAATAGAAGGTAACAGTTATCACCATATTATCTAGGCATAAAATCTACACGGGAGAATAGCAATAAGAGGCTTAAAAATTTAAAACTACAGATAGGTATACTTATAGAGGACTCATAAAGTAAGTATGAAGAATATCTGGGAATTAAGCATAATTAGCGAAATATACAACCAATCAACAGACCTACGAAAGGAAAAAATAAGGAGAAATAAGGATATTGCTAAATGCCCTGGGGGAATAGCCAATCCTAGTCCTATCCTACGCCAATAATAAAGGCAACGGAAGTCAAGGAATATTCTCTCTTTCTTATTTTGCTTAACATGTTTTTTACCAGTATTTTGACTTACAACAGATCTAAATTTGTTAGACATACTTACAGAATGTAAAAGTTCATGATAGGTGACGTCAAATATTGCTCAGGAGCAAGGCACTCTATGTCTGCATAACAAATTTCAACGGATTGTGGATCATCCCTGGCAAGAGATAATGACAAAAATTATCTCTATGTGATCAATGCCAAACTTTATCAATAAGAAGAAGAATGAGATACCTTGATGGATAGTAGATTGTAGCGTCTTTCATACTAAAAGGCACGAAAAGGTCAAATTAATAATATTTCCCACAATCGCCTGCCTTAAATAGTAAACACATAGAGCATAGAATAATGGAACAGTTCAATTACCATTCATTCAATTTGTCACCTCCTTCAATTCTCTCCACTTGTTGACATTCTTCCTCGTCGACCAGAACAACTGTTGGCTCCTTCTTAAAAAGAATACAATAAATAGATTACATAAAGAAAATAAAAAAAAAAAAAAAAATAAAAAAGCCCTGAAAAGTCAGAACAACTCTCACGAAATGTTAAATTATGAACAATGCTCAGGCCACAATTTTTTTTTTTTTTTTTTTGGGATAAACTGTCCTGTATGACATTTACTTTACCAAAGCAACTTCAGAAACTATAAAAACTTCCTTTTCTACATAACAACAAAAAGGTATTCACTCGGAATCTTCACCAGTCATGTTTAACAACCACTTATGCCATAATGAACTTATCCTAAAATTTTGCTTTCAATATGCCAATGTCACCAGGTACATGTAGTAATATAGACCAAAAACCTCTCGTTATGAAACCTCAAGAAAAACAAAGAAAAACCGATGATTTAAAATGGAAAATCCCACTGGAAGTCAAGATTGCCAGCACAGGGACATGTTGAGCTTTTCAACTTAAAAGTTGCTATAAATCCCATGCAAATTAAGGCTATGCCAATGTAACTTACCTGTCATTGATTTTCCCCTAAAGATAGTATAGATACTTGATCAACTCAAAGTCTACACCAAATGAACTAGTTAAGGATCAAATTCAAGCTCTCCGATTGTGTTTTAATGCTGTAGGAGGGAAGAAAACCTAAAGTCTAACAGTTCCCATGCTAATTGTACTTCTTTTCCGAGTGAAATATTTATACCAGATATTACCGGGGATAACATACATACCCAAATTGCTTTAGACAAATGAAAATCATATCCAAGATATCAGATTAAACTATCTGCAAAGGTGACAAAAAAGAAAAGAAAAGAATGAAACGTACCTTCTTAGCCTTCGAATCTCTGAAAAGTTGACCATGGAAATCATTTTCCCTACCATTGATTCTTATGATCGTTATGTTTTGGTCAACTCCAAATTGAAAATGATAAATGCAGCTACAAACAACTAATACTGATTGGAGTTAGGCTGGAAGCCCAATGGAAGGACTCATTCATTCTGGCAGTGTGTAAATATGACGCAGCAACTAGCTTTCCTGGGTAAACCTAAAGATATCATTATCTAAGTTTCATCTCTAAGACTAACAAGTGATTGTCGCCAAATATCAAAGTAGAATACCAAAGCAACGCATCATCTGGTCAATTGAATGATAGCTTGCTAGTACTGCTCCTAATGGTGTCAAAAGCAACTGCCGAGACATCATCCAGAAGGGTCCAAGTCCTACCAGGCATTCCAAATCAAATTGTAACTTATCAATCTGAGACCTATTATTAGTCATCATAGCATCAACGCCATCATGAAGCAAGGAACTAAATTTTCAGTGAATAGTCAAAATATCCTCTTCATCAATTCAGCTCACTTTGGAAATTTCAAAATAGATTAGAGTTCTATATGGTGAAGTAAAAAAAAAAAAAAATTGGTAATTTCAATTTCAAACTTTCTTTCCTCAGTGAGTTATATGAATAGACTCATATACCCAACCATGTTGTAATGATGCAAATGTTTACAACTGAATCTTCCATTTAAGGTAAGGACAAGGAAGAAAAACCACTACATATGAGCAAAATAACTCACCTTGTAGATAGTCGACCAGAAAATCTCCTGCTAAGATCACGTAAGGTATAAATGGATGATGATCTAGTCTTCCGATCACTATTAGGTGAATGATCGGCTCGTTCCACCGAAAGATTTCTTGGTCCCCGAAATGGTTGTTTTCTGGAGGATGGATAAGCTCCTTTCCTTTTTCTTGGTGAGATCTTTCCAATGGATTTCTGTATTAGTGGATCTGAGCAAGTCATGCTAGGTGATCCATTCTTATGCAAGTTGGAAGCACTACAAGGAGTCTGTGAAGAAAACTCAGTATACAGCTCCAGCAGTATATTAATGAAAAACGTAATCGCGGAAAACCAACCATACTTCGTCCTCCAATTTCCCAGAAAAAATCTCTGCAAACGATGACCGAAGGGGGGGCCTGTCAATTGTGTTGTCGCTTCTCTTAAGCCATCAGATGCACCTAAAAAAGCATGTCACTTCCTCGCACGTGTTGTAAAAGACAAGACCGATGATTCAAAGATACATCATGAGCATTGCTATTACCAATTACAGTAATTAATTATAAAGAAATTATGCAGTCCACTAAATTAGAACTAAAATCCATTTGACTTGTCCAAGGCTCCATATAGGAAAGTTAAAGTAGAAAGAACACCAACATGGTCAAAATGCATTCCTACTTAAGATTTCAAATCCCAATTATCTATTCACCTCCAGCCACATGCTCCAAAACTCAGAATTTCATAAAAATTCTCTTGCTATCATGTTACTTGAACAATGGAAATATATGAGAAAGTGCAACCTGTAGTCACAGAATCAAAAACAGCTCTGGAAAGCACACTTCTTCTGGGAAAATAATATCTTCTATAAATACTGAGTTATCACAGTGATAAAGAATATAGAGTGAGAGAACCCCTCGTGTTATCTGGAGACATCATCTGGCAGCATAAGACAGAATAATGGCACTCCAGCAACGAGCTACAGTCAATAAAAAATTGAGCAGAACTTAGCGTCTCAAACTAATGTTACATATCCCCAGAGGTGCTAGTAAAGACAACCACTACATGAAAGACGGAAAAAACTAACAGAAAGGGGGACAAACACTACCAAAAAGCAGAGGACAAAATGGTGAGCTGCCTAAGTATTTGTGGAGAAACCATTCGTTACGCTCTCCTCCTCTAAATCTAATCTTTATCAACCCCTTATTTCCTCTCAGTTTCCTTTTCATCTCAGGATTATTCTTTCTCTTTCTATCTAGTCCTCCTTCCAATAATGTGATCTCCAACTTCACCTTCATGGTTTCTTGTATCCAAATTATTTATTTGTTTGTTCTTCTACCAAAATTATGTCAGTTCTCAGCTTCAGAAGTGAGAACTATTTGTATACACTTTCTGCTAATCTTTAGGAAGCAGAACTAGCTGAGATAATGAAAAAGCGAATTAACTGGCCAGAAATTTGGTTAATATAGGTAAAGGTGCTAGGTGACTTGCAAAAAGACAAGCACAAATAAATTGTATTTTGGAAAATGAGGCAGATGATATTCTATTTGACTTTCAATAACCTTGTTTTGACTAAAGGTGGTTCCAGAATGCTTTGAAGTTGCTCATTAAAAGCTTGAATCAGGATGTCCCAATTCACTAAAATTCATATGGTTCTTATCCCTTCAATGCTGTACTTTTAGTGTTCCTTCTGCCACTCAAACGCATTTTCAATTGCCAAACTGCACAGCATTCAGATCTCGGTGCCAACGATAACAACCAAATGTAAATTCAAATACAAATATTAAGGCCATGAACAAGTCCCAGAAACATGGTCTTTAACCTTTTCTTTTATCATGTAACTCTTCACTGAGGTTGGGAAATGAGAGGTTTGGGAAAGTATAAACTATATTAATACCTGATATGGCATAATCAATGCATAAAATTTAATAATGTAAGCAATATACTGAGTATAGACCACATAAGGCAAGAAGGCTAAGAAAAGAAAGGAAAAGATGATCGACTAAAATTAACATATTTGAGGATGAGAGGGAATCATAAACAAGCCGAAGCCACATATCGAAATAAGCTTGGGCAGGTATTTAATCTTCTACATAACAGCGCAGCAGCATAAGAGGTCCCAAAGTAGGTCACATGTGTCCTCCAGCGTTGAATCCACAGCACTAAAGCTCAGGCAAAAGCATAAGATGCTCTAAAGTTTACAAGCGGACAAAATTTGGCAGTAAACCACTTCAGTGATGCAATATAGCATCAGAGCCAAAGAATATTCCAACCTCTCAACAAAAATAACTATTCAGAAAAATCATATACACCACTGAACCACCATGGGCATGGTATAACCAAGCTCAAAATTTCCAAAAACTTATCAAAAGATATAATAATGATGTCATCAGAACAGCCAAGTCCTCACCTTGAGCAATTGCACCAGTGGACTGTGTGGGCTTCTCACTTTCATCAGCATCCTGACAAAGTAAAAGTGCAGATCCGATCACTGAGATTGACGTGTCCTAAGAACTCTTCATCTATATGGACATCCAAATTTACAATAGCATAACGTGCTCCATATTACAATTCCATCCAAGCCTAAAATATGAATTCATTAATGATGCTAGTATCAAGTTTGAATGACTTCACCATTAATCTTTTTAATCATAGCAGCCAATGTAAAACAGTTAATGGGCACAATGAAAATAATTAACTCTATTTTATTTCCAAAATCATGATAATGTCCAAAACCAAGTGGCACAGAGTGACTGAATTACATCTCATTTAGCTGGCAACCAAGCCAATTGTATGAGAAGAATCAATTATTCCAAAGATCTTCAAAATTAAGTCAATCATTCGAAACTTGACCTGGTACCTTGCTCACAACACAGCTTACATTAACTGCAGATTTTATGTTTGATATTGCGCTAGACAGGCTATTAAGCTAAGAAAAAACCCGTAATCAAAACTCAAGCTTGAACAATCTTTTCTTATCTATCGTAACTTTCTTTTCACATCATAGCAAGAGTAGAACAAAATAAAGAATCAAGATAAAGGAACAGAGGCTGCAACAGTAAGCAGAAAATGAGAACAAGTTGACTTCAACTTTCAGACTGCATCCTCCAACAGCAACTCCCGTAAAGCATGCATGTGTACTGCAAGGAGAATGTCAAAAGCAGGCGTCGCCAATCTACAAGCATCGACTTTATGCCATGGGCAAACCCTAAAGAATGTCATCTTTCAATTCGAAAGTAAAAGATTTCAAGTCATCATAAGGGAAGGAGAATGCTGCAGGGCAAGGAGAAATAAAATGGGCCCCAACGTTGGATATCAACCACATCACAGACCCTTCCCACTTTTCATAATAGGAAAAGGGACTTACTGTGCACAAAACATTGATAAAGCAGCAAGAAATTTCAGGACTTCCCTTGAATTCAGCTCGCCAGGTGTAGTGGGCAACAGCATTGCAAATTCGCAAGCGCGAGACTATAAACCCGTTCCCTATGATTGCTCAGTATTGCCGAAACGATTTCAATTGAAGAGAGAATCGACAACGGACAGCCTTAAACCTTCATCTACTCGATCATCTACGAAACGACCGACGAAAAAAATGCTAAACCCACTTCACCGAGCCGCCCAATCGGTGGCCCGACGATCCAAAACCCGACCTCACGACCCAAGAAACAAAATTTCGGGAAAGAGAACCTTCTCGATGCGGCGGAGCTTCCTCCGCTCCTGCTCCTCCCGGAGACGCCGGAGCGTCGACCGGAGCTTCTCCCCTTTGTCGCGCAGACTCCGCTCGCAATCTCTGAGGGTGCGGGCCTGTCTGGCGATATTATCCGCCAGGCTCCAGTCGGTCAGGGCCGCGATCCAGTCGTCGGTATCCGCCGACGCCGACGCCGACGCCGCCGGGGCCGGGGCCGGCGCCGGCGGAGAGGGGGAGGAGGAGGAGGTGGAGCGCTCGACGACCAGGACCGGCGTGGGGGAGTCGTCGTCGTCGTCGGCGGCGGCGAAGAGCTTGTCCCAGTCGAGGCCGGTCCGGCCGCCGGGTCTCTCCGATTCTTCCATGCAGCGGAGGAGCGGACAGCGTCGTCAGACGGCACTCGCAGCTCGCGCTTTGCAGTTACGGACTGGGGGGGAAAAGTGGGGGAAAAAGTATGACAGAAATGGCCGAAGGAGAAGAGGGGATGATGAAAAAAGGAGGGTGTGAATAAAATAAACCTTTCCGACCAAAAAAAAAAAAAAAAATAATAAAATAAAACTTTAAAGAAAGAAATCAATATAACAGATTATGGGAAATCAAATTTTATAAGAGGGCTCATCAGAAGATTACAGAATATTATTTTTTTAAAATTTTTCAATTTTTTTGGCCCTTTTATTTGTTATTTATATCCCCCTTCTTCTTCTTTTTGTCATTTGATTTTTTTTCCCCTCCTTTTTGTTCAAAATTAGGAAGTTTCATGTCTTTTAGCAAAATAGAGATACACGCCTTCCCTTGAGTTATTGACCTTCTATGAATGAAGAAATTTCTCGTGTGGTGGCAAACAAGTTAATTTTAGATAGACAAATTAGGCCGATCAACTGAATATTGTTGGGTCGAGATATATCATTAACAAATATGTAATCTTTAAGGCGGAAGAGAATAGATGTCTCTTACAGCTTTTTAAAGGGCAAAATATCCCTTGCTTCAA
The DNA here is from genome assembly GCA_016097595.1 of Eucalyptus pumila. NCBI lineage: Eukaryota > Viridiplantae > Streptophyta > Magnoliopsida > Myrtales > Myrtaceae > Eucalyptus > Eucalyptus pumila. Next base: position 31,552,076 of record CM027853.1, read on the forward strand.
GCAATTCCTATAATTGCTTTCGAAATTTTTCTAGTTCAATGGGAGCCATTCGAGAGCAGTTTAGATTCTACAATCTTTTGTCCATTAATAACTTCATATTCTTTCCCATCCCGTATTTTTTGTGATGAAACGATATATAATTTTTGGCACCTCTAGTTAAGGGCAGTTTGATGACTATATAAGTGATAAAAAGTAAAAACTTTTGTATATAATGAGATCAAGCACATTCGATCACTTAATAATTATGAAAAATACGTAACTCACAAATTCACTTATTATGTAAGGATGGATTTTTTGACAAAAAAAAAAGAATGAATTCCATAATTCATTCACTAGAGTAAATAATAAATTGTACCTCTTAACAACTATTTATACTATTACATAGAGTAAAGCTAGCCTCCCACTTTTAGAAAATCTCAATCGCCTTTCTTGTCCAAAATTGTGTCCATTCACGAATGAGTGGATTTGTACTTTATCTCACATTTTTTTAATATAGAAATGCTTATATTATCTTTTCTATAAGAAACTCTCTAAAAACATTTCAATTCTTGAAATATTCTCTTTCCATAATCATGGACTAAATCCTCTACCTTCTATACCTTCATCTCCATTATTTAATATTGAAATATATATATATATATATATATATATATATATATATATATATATATATATATATATAACAAAATGATTTTGTTTAATGTTTGAAATGTCGATTTATCAACATCTGTACATCCGTAATATTTCCAAATTGGAGTGGTGGTGCAGGAGGGTCCATTGCTATGCTTGTTGTTTTGATGCTGCCCTTGATTCCTGCCAGTTGTCTCGTCCTTTCCGTTTGGGCAATAACATTTTGTTTGTTTTTAGCTTGGGTTGCCATTGTTTGGCCAGCTAGTCACCTTCTTCTTTTGGTCCGTCTTTTGAATGTGGCCGTAGTTGTGTGGCTTAACCGCGTTTTGTGCCTTGTTGACTTCCCTTTTCTTCTTCCTTCAGCACCCTTCCACTCATTATGCCTCTGTTCATTATGAGTGTATGTTTTGGTGCCATTCTTGTTGTAAATATTTATTAGCTTAATATGATTACCTTTTACCAAAAAAAAACATCTGCATGTGCACATTCATTAAAACCTACCAACAAAATTAGCAATTCCACGTATGTTGACAATTTAATAATATCAGTAATCAATGTTCAATTATCTTCAAATAATTTTTCATCTCTAAGTTCAACACTTTTTTATAATCAACACTACAAATTCGGTAAAAATGAGAAAAAAGAACTAACTTTCTTTGTTCTTCTTTTTTCTCAATTTTATCGAACGAGCACTGAATTTCATTCATCATTAGTAAATGAAAAAAATAAGTTGTTCATAAAAAAGAAAATTTTATCTGACTTCCTCATGACGTAATCTTAAAAGGTGATATTACGAAAAATAAATTGCTTTCCAATGCATGATTAACTTCTAATTAGACTGCCTCTGCAAAGAGGGACAATGAGAAAGCAGAAAGGTATAATAATGAAATAATCCCTGCTAATAATATCTGATAGGAGATAATTCAAATTTTAGAAGACATTCCTAGAGCAACCAAGTTATAAATGTATTGCTAAAGTCCGGAAGGATTGTAAAAAGGATTTTTGTCTCGCTTAGATCGATGCCGTGTTAAATAATTTTTTTTTTTCAAAAGTTTTTCTTGTCCCATATTAGAGTTTCATCTCCCTTTAATGTAGCGGTTTCATTAAAAAGCGTCAATGAAATATCTTTAAAATAGTGGAAGGATCAATATGAATCGATAAAAGTTGCTAAAGCTTTGTTGATTTTAGCTAGGTTATTAAATGACAAAAAAATTTAAAGGTATGAAAATGAGAGGCATCACGGCCAGCCATTTAAATTGCACGAAAGTTAAACATAAGATAAATTGGCGATGATGTTAAAGTTCTTTGATTGATCGATGTGTTTATCTATAATCCACAATTGACGGTTACAAGTGGTTATTAAAATTGAAAATATAACTTCATAATCCTATTTGTGGTTACAATAAGTTACAATAACACTTATCATTAAGAAGTCACAAGATCCTAAAATAGAGACAATAAATATAACCTCTAGTAATTACGTTTTTGTGTCGATTGCCCGCTATTTGATGATTTCATTAGCGAGTTGTCAATCCTCTTTGAGTCGTGGACTATCTTTTTCATCAATATCTTTGTTGTTTACCCGACTTTGCCATCATCAACTAAGTTTGTCACTTGCCAATAACAGTCAAAATATACTCAATTATAAATGAATGGAATGACTCATTGTTCATTTGATTCTTTTAAATTAGAGGGGCCATTGCATGCCTCTTATCATCGGCAATTTGATTTTTCCATCTCGAATTGACTCCTGCGTTGTGTATTTTAAAATAATACGATTAATAGTGTTATGACTTCATGAATGGTGCCACTTGCAATTCTTTTGTTTACTAAATCTTCTTTACTCAAAGACAATTGGGCCTCTGTTAATTTTATCAGGCCATCTTTAAAAGTAAATGGTAGATTCCGTCCAACTTGTTATTGTCGAACGAGTAAACTTGTGTATATTTACCCTATCCATTCTTTTTCTTTTTCTTTTTATATTTCGCTAGGCTTTAAGGATCAACAAATGTAAGACTTGTTGAGCATCATTTTGTCATATTTATTTCAATGTTTACGCTCAAGGCAGATTTATACTCTGACTTATAATTTTCCATTGAAGCCATGTTTTGTGCAAAGTTTGCAGATAACCATTTATCTTGGTCTTTAAGAAGTTGCTCATATTTAAATACTCTCATTACCGATTGAAATAAATCGGCAAAGTCTCGGCCTTTGAATTTTGCTTTTTGATTTGACTAACAAAAAAATTGCTCTTCGATTAAATTTCAATTTAACAAAAGCCAAACTTGTCAATTTTTTTTCTATGAATGAAGTAAGGTACTTATTAGCCTTCTTAAATTGAGAAACAAATTGGTCAACCAACTCATTGATGTATTGATAGTGTCTGGACAAATCAATAATGATAGTATCATTCTATAAAATTGATAATGTAATTGTCTTTCCATCTCTATCCAATTACACACCAATTAGGTGGTAAAGTAGTATATCAAGTAAAGCAAGAAGTTTCTGACGAAAACAAAGGACATAAACTCTTAACAATTGATTTGTCCCTACTTCCCACAATGGGCAATAAATCGAACAATGTGGTCAATGGTCGATTGTTCATCTTTGCCAACAAAACGGCAAAATCAATTATTTTGAAATTATTTGGAAAAGGTCAATTATCGACCATTGAAATTGTGGCTTCCTATAAACAAATGTGATAACACCCCTGTCTAATCCCAATTGTTGTTGAACTTCTTTGGCAAACTGTGATAGGTTCAATTATGGATTTGGCTGGTCATCTTGCCCTCTAGGTGGTGTTGCTAATCTTGCGGAATTATCTACATTAATCAACATATTAAGCCTAATAGGAATATTCATATTGGGTGGTATCGATGGGGCTCCCAGCCTTACATTTTCAACATTTGGCAATTAACCGGCCTATTAAGTAGTTTTTTTGCTAAATTAGTGTTACCATTAGGCTTTTTTTACCAACATTAGGGGAAAGCACCAAAAAAGTCCTAAACCTATTGCATTGGTACCAATTCAGTCCTAAACTTTTCAATTGAACCAATTCAGTCCTAAACATTTTAATATTTGTACCAATTTAGTCCATCCGGCCAATTTTGGCTGGCCGGTGCTGACGTGGACGTCGGCCGGTGACCGGACGCTGACGTGGCAATTTTTATGATTTTTTATTATTTTTTCAAATTTTTTATTAATTTTTATTGATTTTTTTATTAATTTTTTTCTTTTTTCTTTTCTACCTTCTTCTTCTGGGGTGGCCAGCAAGCCTCCGGTGAGGCTCGCCGGCCACCGGACGGCGAGGGCCGCGAAACCCTCCCTCGCGCCACGTCCTCGCCCGCCCGCGGCGAGGCCGTCCTCGCCCGTATCCGAGCGAAGCCGCCTCGCCGCGGCTTGGAGAGCGGGCGAGGGCCGCGACCCTTGCCTAGTGGCCAGCGAGCCTCACCGGAGGCTCACCGGCCACCCTAGGAAGAAGAGGCAGAAAAGAAAAAAGAAAAAAATTAATAAAAAATCAATAAAAATTAATTAAAAATTTTGAAAAATAATTAAAAAAATCATATAAATTGCCACGTCAACGTCCGGTCACTGGCCGACGTCCACGTCAGCACCAGTCGGCCAAAATTGGCTGGATGGACTAAATTGGTACCAATATTAAAAGGTTTAGGACTGAATTGGTCCAATTAAAAAGTTTATGACTGAATTGGTACCAATAGGTTTGAGACTTTTTTGGTACTTTTCCCACCAACATTACCTTGAAAAAAAAAGGAATTGGACTAGAATTCTACCAGTTACAACTAGATTTGTTTGTAGTAGTTGCTTGAAAGATCGTGGCCTCAACATAACATCATTCACATCATTGATGATGATTGGCTTAACTATATTGGATATATGACTCACAGTATAGTTGGTCATATCAATATGTTGCTCTTTGAACATTCTTCATGTGGTTGATACTATGTTGGAATATGAAGCAACATCCCTTAATTGATCTTCGTGTGATGCATTGGCAAATCAACTTCCTCACATCGATTATCTTTTGTCGTTCTCCCAGTGGCCAAAGTATTAGAATGTGTGGTTGTCTCATTACTAGTTTGTGGTAATGAGTTGTTGTTGCATTAGCATTGTCATGCTCTTGTTGAAATATAGTTAATGTGAAGTTGATTCAACAAAACGTGTCCCATCAAGCAAGGATGTTTTTAGAAAAGTGTCTATAAAATATTTTCAAGCATGTGGATGGCATGATATGAATTGACAAAGATTGCAAATAGTCATTTGTTAATTTTGGACATGAAAGTAAATTGCAAGAAATTTATAGGTATGAAGATCAAAGGCAATCGTAGCCAATCATTTAAATCAAAGAAAAATAAAGATAAAGATAAATTTGCAAGAATAATTAGTTTTTTAATTGGTTAGAGATCCTTTACAAAGAGTATAATGTTATTATAACTAAAGGTTACAATACTTCTTATCCTTTTGTGATTACAAAAAGTTGCAAGAACACTTATCCATAAGAAGTTATAAAAACCTCATATGGTCACAATAAACATATCCACCCATAGTTTTGGCTTTGTGTTGATTGTCCATTTCTATGGCAAGTTATCAATACTCTTCAAGTTGTTGACTGTTTTTTTATTACCTATGATTTTTGTTGTTCACCAAATTTTGCTATTATCGACTAAGTCTATCATTTGTCGATAACAACCACAAGTTTGTCAATTTTTGTTATCAACAGTAGCTTGATCCCAATACAATTATTAGATTAGTCAATATTGTATTTGTAACACTTTTCCTCCCATACGTATAAATCCTTCGTCCGTATAAGACAGGATCTGAACATAATCATATGACGAGATATATCAGAAAATAGGAAAGTAGGTTGGAGAAAATTGAAAAGGTTTCCAAGATTTGGACCATGCACCGATGCGTTGATGCCAACTTAAAGTTATATGCACGATCGTTTACTCTAGAAGGCAAGTTTGGGAGGCATTGAAAAAAAGGAGGAGAAAGCAAAGAGAGAGAGAGAGAGAGAGAGAGAATGAAGAAAAGAGAAAGAGCCAAAGGAAAAAAAACAAAAGGGGAGAGAGAAAGTAGAAAAAAGCGAGAGAAGAATGACATGCATGTGCGTTAATTTACGCCAAAAGGAAAAAAGAAGACTTTTTTTTTTTTTTTTTAAAGTCAAACGTACAATGCTGGGTGAAAACCTAGTGTGATCACTTGACTTCCCATGTTCCACTATGTGCGCATTTTGAGCCTTGATTCCCTGTGGTAAATTCTTTTTTTCTTTTCTTTTCTTTTTCGGAACTAGCAAAGCAACCAAGCTTACGTTACATTCCTGTGTGAGATCTTTCGAACTATGGGAACCCATGTGACCAGGTAATTGTATAAGACGGAATAAAAAGATGGCAAGATGAGGAAACTCGATGACCCTATGTGCATGTGCATTAAGCCTCTCATCCTCCCTTTCCATTTATTTGCGAAAAGTAATGATTTGAAAAATATTTTGCTTAAAAGTTATTGATTGTGTTGCTTGAAGTAACTAATTGATGAAAAATGTTTTCATTATTGAGAACAATTTATATCTAAATATTTTCATAAACAATGAAAATATTTTTCCTTCAAGCATTTTTGTAAGTAAAACAAGCAATTATTTTTAGTAAAATATATTCCAAATAATTTATTTTGGGAGAAACAAATGAATCCTTCAAGTAAGAAAGTTTTTACTTAACGAGTTTTCCTCATGGAGTAATTATCGTGATCATTGATTTCGAAGTACACGAGTTTGAGTTTTTGAGCTTTATCAAACTCTAACGATGGCAATCCCCTTTTTTGTTTTCGGAACTCCCTATCACAACCTGAATTTCCACAAACTTGACCTCATATGAATAAATCACTTAGCATCAAATTATGTACACGAAACTTTTTATTATTATGCAAAATCAAAATTCCCTATACAAAAGATATACTCTTACTTTTGCCATGCATTTTGATCCAATCCTTGAAAAGATCTTTGGAAGCGCTATTCTAAATGTCTCCGAATTCTGAACTCGATCAATTTGTAAAACATTTCAAGGAGAGCTTAACCTCAGTAAATGAAAACTCCAAGGCTATATTTGATCGTCTAGATTTTTAGTTAGGATAAGACTGAATAAGATATCATATGAAATTCATAAATTTTACTATATTCCATCAATGGTTTGGTGATTGCAATAACAAAGTGAATATATTCGCATCTATCATATAATGTATATTATTTGGTATAAATGGCACATTGATATAGATAAACCAAAAATTTTACAAACGAAAATGGTAAAAAAATCTCCCAAAAGACGAGGCAATGTCCTATAAATGAATTGTGACAATCTAAAACTTTTGATTCCTAAAATCGGGTTCAATTCGTGGTTAATTTCAACCGGACACGGTTTTAGCGTAACCTAACCTACCGGGGTAGCTTTTAGGAATTTTTAGCACATTTGACCTATGGTCGATTATTTTCGAGCCACATTGTACATCTTCGACTCATTGGCGACTCTCGATTGTCGTGAAAATCTCGAGATTTCAAATATTGGCATATGGTACAAAAAAGACAGAAAAATCGGTTTAGTGCCATTCGACAAGAATTTTGCAATTAGGTGAAATCACCTACACTTTAATTACATGCCTCTATTGAAACGGCCTATTTCCGATCTCTGGTAGATTTTGACGGTATTATACTGACCCTTGTAAATTAACACGGTCGAGTAATCGATTTTTGGTCGAATTCTCAAGTCTGTTGCGTTTAGATTCCTTAACGGCTTCACCTGATAGACAAGTTATCTCGTGAGTAGACAACTCAGAGAAAAAGGCTATAGGCACGTCGATAAAAAGCCTAATTTATTTCATCGAAAATAGGGTTGAAAATCCATTGCCAAAAGCATGTCTTGGCGATGCTCAACCTCCTCCACCATCGTCCTGGACACCTTTCAATCGCAAAGGACATGAGAGTTGGTTTAAACATAAAGTAGTGTGGATAAGTTATGCCTCTGGAATTGTCATTGAGGCATGAGAATGCTGGAGAGAAATGCAACCAAATGGATGGAGAAGCTAAAGCAAAAGGCCATCAAGTTTCGTGGACAAAGAAATTATTGAGGAGTTGTCTTTTTAAATCATATAATATAGGTACAATGAATAAATATGTCACATGATTGACTTCAAATGTCATTTCTCTCATGAATGCTTGTTTCTAATGGCTTCTTCGCTTGTATCTTGATGTAATTGAATATGAGTTAGAATTGAAAAGATGAATAATGAAATTTGTTAAGCACTCAGCCAAATAAAAGAGAGCCAAAAAATACCACCCGCCGCGGTGGCTCAGCTGGGTAGGCGCTAGACTTCCATTGAGAAGGTCTAGTGTTCGAAGCTCCTGCAACGCAAATTGCAGGAAGACTAGTTTTAAGTCTCTTGGCAACTTACCCAGTGACACGTGTGTGGTGACTATCATGTGTCGCTCCCAGTGCTTTACCTCCGGCTGCCGGTCGTGCAGGGATCCCTGAGTCACCAAAAAAAAGAAAAGCCAAAAAATAAGAAAATGAAGCGAGAGCCATTATCCACTATAGATAGCTCTTTCGCCCCTTGGAACGACGCCGCATCCTCACCGTTGTCTGTTCCTGACGGTGTGGTCCCTTCGGCACACGGCGACGTCCGTCACTGGCCGCGCGGGCTCAAACTCGCCAACCACCCGCCGCCGTACGAGCCCCCGAGAAGATGACATCAGCAACTCCGACGCCGACTCCAACGCCCAGAAGAGCCTCAACCAGAAGTAGCGCGAGGCTCGGCACGACATCCTCTGGGGCATGAAGCTCGCTTCCTCATATACTACTGGGAAAAAAAGATGTTCTTGGAGGCGGCGCCATTTTGAGCTTTCACGGGCTCGTGTATCCAATGATGTCCAATAACGTAGCGCTGTAAATTCATTATCTTTTATTTTAAAAGAGGAATTGCAGAGTGGCTTCGCCGGACCAAGCGGCGTTGGACGCTCGGATGCTTGCCAAGGTGAGGCTTCTGCAATGCGTGGTTGTTTCTCGTGAGGCTTTTGGTCCGAGCTCTTACTTGTTAATGCCGTTGAGATGTTTATTCATTTGCCGCAAAGACTAGAACCGGATGATCGAGAAGGCAAGCGAAGGCAGTTCAACTTCATTGGTACTGTCACGTTTCATTCATATTTTTGTGAGTGTGCACGCGTGTTTTGCCTTTCTTGCCGCTTCACCTGGTATCTGCTTTGCTGTGCTTGGCTATTGCACGATGAGTTCTTCCTAGGCAAAATAGTTCTAGGAGTAACCAGCTCTGCCCAGCTGCCGCTTTTTTCCCAATTAGGTTGAGTTTGGGTGTGTCGACTTTTACTTTCAAAATGCTTTGATGGTACTTGCAGTATAGTTCCTCAAGCATATATAGATGAAAGATTAGTAACTGCTAATGATGTGCTCAGGAAAGGCGCTCAGGAAAGATTAGTGTCTTTTTTTTTTTTTTTTTTTTGCTCTTTTTGCTAAAGCTGTTTTATTTAGTTGTATTCTACAAAATACGCACGAGAGGTTGTTGGAAGATATGATTTTGTAATTTGTATTGATAGGAATATAAATGTATTTTAGGATAGAAAAAGATAGGCAAATATTCTTTTTCCTTTATTATTTTATTCCTTGTAATTAAATACACGAAAGATGTACAGAATTACAATCAAGGAAGAAGAAAACAGTTTTGCTTCTTCGTTCTTCCTCAGCCTTCATCATCTTCATCCTCTTTTTCTGACATGGTATCAGAGCCAATCCGGTTCTGATTTTTACTTCCGCTTCGATTGCCTCATAAACCTACCTTGAAATCCCAAAAGAGTGTTGCCAAAGGAATCAAAATTCTTGATTGCCTAAAGGAACCTTATCTGCAAAAGAGGTTAACAGAGGAATCAACTTCTTATTCACAATGTCAACACCACAAGATCTTACCTCTCCTCCCGTTGATCAATCCGTTACAGAAGCTTCGATACAAGCCTTGGGAGATCAAGATTCGTCCGTCGTAGTCCCTGCACCAGAACAGCACAGACAAATACAAGGCCAACATCCACACGTGCAGTGGCAACAACAGGCTCAGGGAATTGCAGGACAACCATTCACCGGTCACCCCTACCAATGGATGCCGTATCCATGGTATCCTGGACCTATCCCCAACTCATCATCGCCTGGCTACCACAGCAGCGCGCGGGTCGAAGAGACATCACCAACCAGTGATGGGGCAAACCCTAGCATCGACCCGGAGCAGACGGGCGGATCAAATATATCGGGTCAGAGAACCAATTCCCATTCAGGGTTTCAGAATGCGGATTACGATTCGGCTTTGGCGGTTCGGGTCAGGGAACGAATCCCTACCCGACTCCTGCACCAGGTTTCTTCCCATATCAGATTCTCGCTAACAGTGGGCGGCCGGAACCCGGGGACCCGTTGTATACAACAAACAGCGACGGACCAGAATTGAAAATCATAAGTCAGCAATTGACAGGTGCAGAAATTTATTCAAGCTGGTCACGCGAATTCCGGCGGGCCCTTATAACGAAAGATAAAGAGGTTTTCATCGACGGATCTTTCCCGATTCCGTCCGACGAGAGAAGGGCACGGCTTTGGAGGAGATGCAGCCAACTGGTGAGAACCTGGACTGGAAACTGCATCGCGCCCGAGGTCGCGGCCGGACTTCCCCCGACGGAGGATCCGAAGAAGATGTGGGAAAACATAAGAGAGATGTACGGAAAACTCGACCAAGTTAGAATTTTTAATCTCACACAACAAATTTCCGATCTGAAACAGGGGAACATGAGCATCGCGACAATATACAACAAGCTTTTCGGTCTATGGAATGAGTTGGAGGCAGCCGAAGAAAAATTCGACTGGCCTGACAATATCCAACAGCAATACAAGCAAATGCGAGAGAGGGAAAAGGCGACGAGGTTCCTCCTCATTCTCAACGAGGCATACCTGTCGTTCCGATCTCACATTCTCACCATGGAGCCGCTACCGAGTCTCGGCCGTATCTATCAACTCGCCGTCCAGGAGGAGAGCCAACAAAGATCGGTGGACCACGGAAAGGGAGGAGACGGCATCGCTCTTGCAGCGAAGACCCTTTTTCGACCATCACAGAGAAGCTCGGGGAGGAGAGAGGCCGATCTAGGGTTGTTCTTTGACAACAAAAACCCTAAATCGCTTTTAAGGAGAAGCATGGACGGTGGAGATTACTCCCACCCTCAATCGGATGGTTCGCGGCCACTCTAGGGGGCGACGGGATCGGACGGTTCGCGCGGCGTCCTCTCCAATGCATCCGACGGCTCCCGTGCCGTTTTTTTCAATCCATCCGACGGCTCACGAGGAAGCTACTTGATTGGATCGGACGGCCCACGATCAATCAACGCGAGTGGGCTAGAAGGCTCGCGAGGCCCATTTCTAGGAGGGTCCGACGGCTCATATGGGCCGATTTCGGCATAGGCTTTCAGGCCCAATTCAAATACAAAAATTAATGGGCCACGGGGAAAAGATAAATTGTACTTTGATTATTGTAAACGCCCACATCACACTATTGAGAATTGTTGGAAACTGCATGGAAAGCCAGGAGAAAAAGAAAGGGGGAAATTTTCCTCAGTTTTTCAGGTCTCGGGTCAGCAAATGGGAAAATCAATTACCCATGAACAATATCACGAGCTGATGGACACTTTGAAGAAATTGGATCCTTCTGATAAAGGAGGCAGCTTCACAGGTACATCCTATTGTTTGATGAACTCAATTTCCAAGGATGCATGGATTATTGATTTTGGTGCAAGTGATCACATAGTCTGTGATAGGAATTTACTTTCAGACATTACAAAATTATCTTTTCCTATATCAGTACAACTTCCAAATGGAAATAACACCAAAGTTATAATGACAGGGACTGTAAAGCTTAGTTCTCTTGTTACTCTTAAAGACGTGCTTTACGTACCCAACTTCCATTTCAATTTAATCTCAGTTGCTCGAGTCTGTGAAGAAAATTCATGTCACATCCTTTTCCATTTTGATAAATGTTTCTTTCAGGCCCTTTCGACTGGGAAACCGATGGGCTTGGGTAGAGTCAACCAGGGTCTATATTTTTGGTTGGATTCTCCGCATCTATCTAAATTATCTCCCGTTGCATTCAATAAATCTCTTTGTAATGCTACTGTCAATGACATCAATTTTCTTAATCATAAACGATTGGGCCACAGTGCATCTTTTCCTTGTCCTAAATGTCCTATTTGTCCCATGGCTAAGCAGACTCGTGCTCCTTTCCAGAATAGCACTTCTCGAGCAGATGATATCTTTTCTCTTATTCATGCTGATGTTTGGGGGCCCTATCATACTTTAAATCACGATGGGTCTAGGTTCTTTCTTACAATTGTGGACGACTACTCTCGTGCCACATGGATTTTTCTGCTGCAGACCAAAAGTCAGGTCTTTTCTCATTTAAAGACATTCATTTCCCTGTCTAAAACTCAATTTCAGAAATCCATTCGTAGGATACGTACTGATAATGGAAAAGAATTTTTTAATGCTGAATGTGCTTCCTTGTTCACTGTAAATGGGATATTGCATGAGAGTTCTTGTACCTATACACCTCAGCAAAATGGCATCGTTGAGAGAAAACATCGCCATCTTTTAGAAGTGGCCCGTGCGCTTAAATTCCAAGCTTCTGTCCCTGAAAAATTTTGGGGAGATTGTGTGATTACTGCAGCATATTTGATCAACCGCATGCCATCACGCATTTTAAAGGGAAAGGCGCCCTTTGAGTTATTGTATGGAAAAAAACCGAATCTGAGCCATCTCAAAGTCTTTGGATGTCTGTGCTATGTCACTACAGTGGGCCATAGAGATAAGATGGCGCCACGAGCTTCTCAATGCATTTTTATGGGCTATCCAACTTTGCAAAAAGGATATCGGCTTTATGCACCGTCTACAGGGAATTTCTTTGTCAGTAGGGATGTAGTGTTTCATGAAGATATTTTTCCTTTTTCCCTAACGACTTTATCTGAAGAAAGAAAGACAAATCAGCAATTCTTGTTGGAAGAAGATTCATCATGTGGAGAAGCACTCATTATTCCTACTCTTCCACAAACAATTGATATCTTACCTCCAACATTTCTTATAAATACGGCTGAAGATTCTATTGCGCATCCTCATGAAGATAGATCGTTGCATGACGAACCAGTACAGTTGGAGGATACTTCAGACGCCACTACTGCTGAAGAATTATCCACCACACCACAAGCGCCACAGCGGCGTTCTCATCGAATCTCTCGACAACCAACTTGGACGAAAGATTATATATGTGGCTTTTCAAGATCATCAGGTACTCGTTACCCTATCTCCTCTTATGTGTCCTTTGATAGATTGACACCAGAACATCTATGTTGCATAAGTCGTATTTCTGAAGATCAAGAACTTGCTAGTTATAATGAAGCCAAAGATGATCCTCGTTGGCGAAAGGCCATGGAATCAGAATTACATGCATTGATAGACAATCATACCTGGGATGTTGTTTCAATGCCTGATCATCGCAAACCCATTGGATGTAAGTGGGTATATAAGATAAAATATAGGGCAGATGGTTCTGTGGAAAGATACAAAGCCCGGTTGGTGGCAAAAGGCTTCACCCAGCGAGAAGGTTTCGACTATCATGAAACTTTTTCTCCTGTAGCAAAAGATGTCACGGTTCGTACTTTTCTGTCTATTGCTACTTTTCGTGACTGGCTATTACATTAAATGGATGTCCATAATGCCTTCTTGCATGGGGATCTGGATGAAGAAATATATATGGAGCTTCCACCCGGATTACGGAGACAGGGGGAGTCAAAGGTATGTCGTCTCCGCAAATCTCTTTATGGATTGAAACAAGCTTCCAGACAATGGTATGCTAAGTTCACCAAAGTGCACTCTTGGCTCTGGGATTCAATCAATCCAAGTATGACTATGCCTTATTCACTTGGACAAAAGGTATGTCATTTATTTGTTTGATGATCTATGTTGATGACATTCTCATCATGGGAAATGATGATTCTGCTGTAAAGAAACTTAAAGAGCATCTGCATTTGACTTTTCATATCAAAGACTTAGGATCACCTAAGTATTTTCTTGGAATTGAGATAGCTCGCTCAGATCAGGGCATATCATTGAGCCAACGGAAATTTGTGATGGAAATAATATCAGAAGCAGGATTATCAGGCTGTAGACCGTCAGTCATTCCTATTGAGCAAAATGCTAAATTGACTTCTGTTGGCTATGACACTGGTATATCCTCCTCTTCGGACGATCCATTGTTACAAGATCCCTCAGGATACCAGAGACTCGTGGGTAAACTGATATATCTCACTATGACTAGGCCAGATATTTGCTATGCTGTTCAGACTCTTAGTCAGTTTATGCACAGTCCAAAGCAGTCTCACATGAACGCAGCCTTGAAGATTGTGAGATACTTAAAGACTTGTCCAGGTTTGGGAATACTCCTTTCTCGAAAGTGTAACATGGAGATGACGGCCTATTGCGATGCAGATTATGCCACATGCCCTATGAGTAGAAGGTCCATTACTGGTTTCTGCATCAAATTTGGGGAATCACTTCTTTCATGGAAGACAAAGAAACAATCTACCGTATCTTTATCATTGGCTGAAGCTGAATATCGATCTATGGCTAAGACTGTTTGTGAAATAGTCTGGTTAAGGGGTTTACTTCTAGATCTCGGAGCTCCGGTTAAAGGACCAACTTTACTCTTCTGTGACAATGATTCAGCACTCAAACTTGCAGCAAATCCAGTGCTACATGAGAGGACAAAGCATATAGAAGTTGATTGTCACTTTACTCGAGAAAAGATTCAAGAAGGAATTGTTGAGACAAGAGGAATCAGGACTTCAGAACAGCCCGCTGATATATTTACTAAACCTCTTTGTCAAAGACAACATACATATCTTCTAAACAAGCTAGGCGTCTTGGACATATACAGACCACCAGCTTGAGGGGGAGTGTTGGAAGATATGATTTTGTAATTTGTATTGATAGGAATATAAATGTATTTTAGGATAGAAAAAGATAGGCAAATATTCTTTTTCCTTTATTATTTTATTCCTTGTAATTAAATACACGAAAGATGTACAGAATTACAATCAAGGAAGAAGAAAACAGTTTTGCTTCTTCGTTCTTCCTCAGCCTTCGTCATCTTCATCCTCTTTTTCTGACAGAGGTGTCAATGATTCGTTGTGCAATGTTAACTTCCGTGATGTCCCACATTTGTCAGGGATTTTGCTGCGAGAAGTTGAAGTTGAACCTGAGTTAATGGATGCTTCAATTGAGGCCACAAAAGATGGTGACCACAGCAGGCTGCGAGCTTTATCTGTATCGGAGGCCTGCGTAGGCAAAGATAATGATGAAGGAGAAAGAAGATTTCGAATGTGAACATGAGGAAGAGGAGAAGGTACCTAGTTTTTTACTCCGTTGCTGAAAAAAATCTGCATTGGCTACCGCTGCTACTTGAAGTTTCGTTTGCCTCCTCTTAGAGGAAAACGAGTTCAGCATGCATGGGCTGGGTGAAGAGTCCACTTCCCAATCACCAGAAGAAAGTTTTACTGGTACTTAATTCATTCGATACTTAGTTCCCTTAGTTGTTATTATAAAATCATTCGAAACAGACTTTGGTGGTTACAAATCTTTTAAGCATACACTAAAATCCTGGCTTCGTATTAGTCAGAGCTGCTGATTTTCAACAAGTGTTCTACACCATGGAAACCTTATTCATCAAATTAGATACGTTCAACCTCACAACACGATACGGGCGTGCACAGTAAATTCTGTATACTTAAGAAAAGTTTAGGTTGCCACATATAATTAATAGGTTAATTGTATTGTGTACAGAATGACATAACCTTTAGATGATTTTAATCTCGAGAAAAACAAACACGCAACATGGAGGGAGAAAGGACGTTTATTATCTTCTGTAAGATACTGCCATCAGTTAGAATGGCGCATTCATAGTCACGCTTGAAATGGATAACTACTTCTTCGATATCGTAGAGGATACGACTATAATGATACGTTAAATATGCCAAATAATCTAGTCTAGTTCATTCTATACAAAGACTTGCACAAAATGGTCTGAAGTGTTTATTAGAAAAACCAATATCTGAGGGAGCTCTCGATTGCCTGTAAATTCATACATCCGTTTCTTTGATTCCGCCCCACTTTCTTCATCTTCATCTCCTTCTCCGTCTTTCTTTATCTTCATCTCCTTCTCCGTATTTCTTTCAAATGATGCTGCATAACTCAAACTTCCAAATTGAAGTCGCGTGTATTTTGTAAAAAGAGAGACGCGTGTTTAACTTTCGCATAATAAGTAGTGCGGAGTGGGAGTAGTTCTTTCGTTAAAAAAACTTCAGCAAGAACATTCAACGTGGAGTCTGACATGGAGCCAGTAAAATCTCATTTCCAATTTTTTCCATGGGTTACTCCTGCCTTGTTTTAGCCGCACCAGCAAGGTTGAGTCTTGGCTTTATGTGTTACTATTGACACCACAGATATAGACGATGAACAACTTTTAATTATCTGAAGATGGGACGTGATAAACAACTTCTTACAGGCGGAGATGGTGTGAGGTCTTCATCAATCAAAATTTTTCCCAATCGCTTACATTTATTGATAATGTAGGATTATTTGTTCATGGTTTTTCTTAATGACTTGCTTGGTGATTTGACTCTGACGGTTTAATTAGTAAAGACATTCAAATTCAAGATGACTGCATAACACAATAATGAAAGAGAGCGCCCTCCCAAATAATTGACCATCCAAATTCAAAATTATTTGTCCACCTCATGGTACATATATACTAATGGTCACATTCTGCCCATATTTTTTTCTGGTAGATAAAAGATGCTACCACACACTCGATTAATATGCATTTTAGATTAGCGAACAAAGACTTTCTTGCTGTTGGTTATGTGCCAAAAATTGAATGATGATGGAAGAAATTCAACAGTAAAATCCAAGTTATTATCTCAGCTTGTCTATGCCCATTTTACATCAATGGATGAAGGCAGCTCTAATGTCTCGTGTATTGAGTCAAGGAACAAAACTCTATAGCACGAGAAATTGGGACCCCAAAAATTTTCCAATCTCGTAATCTAATTTACGACTCCAGTAAGTGAAAGGCTCTCCTACTCCTAAAGCCACTGAGCCAAAGCCCTGAAGCAGAGCAAGGATTATACCAAACCCTCTGTTTTCTCATTTCTCTCTTTCTGTACAGTTATTCATCCTCCCTTTCTCAACAGGTCAATTACGTTATCCTGTGCTGAGTTAAGCATCGCTGCAGTTTACCATTTCATTCACTCTTAAAATATGACTGCTGTGGTCACTTTGTTTGGAGATCAAGACGGCGCCTACCGGAGGCTTCCCAGGGTCCTACACCCGGACGTTGCCGCGTGGAGGCCTGAGTTCAAGTGGTCCACGAGGCATATGCCACTCTCTCGGATCCAACATGGCGGGTTCATGCTGTTCCAATAGTTTGGCCAGTCTGACGAAAGTAACCTTTCTTCATAAGTAGAGCAATTCAGTTTAAATTCTATTTCCTTTTGTGACTCGTTAAATCTTGGAACTCTAGATTGGAAAATTATATTGAAAAAATCTGAAAGATTGAGTTAGCAACTTGGAAATAAGGCGACAATTGCCCTAACTTAACCTAAGGCGACAAAAACTCATCATACCTGTGGCAACAGAAACGAATTTCATCGCCTTTGGTGCCCCTAAGGCGACCAAATTATGTTTGTCGCATAACTTTTTGTCGCCTTAGGCAGTTTCTCTAGTAGTGATAATTACAGCAATCTAGTTATAGTGGATTGTTAGGTCAACTATAGACGTTTCAATAATACAAAGCAATTTTTTCTCATTTCATAGAATAGCTAGATCGAGAAAATGTAGCGTGGATCAGCTGGGAAGACCCTTCCAAGTTCCATCCGCAAATGCGCAGTACTCGTTCCTGATGCCCTGAAGTGGGACTGATTAAAGAAGGTCGCAAATAGGATTGACGTTTCTCCGATGTAAAGCTCAAATATGGAGAATTTATAACCCAATTCCCCGACCATGGTCTATGACCGCTACTTAGTAGATAATTGGAAAAGTTAATGTCACTTTGGTAAATTTACTAATTTATAGCTACATAAAACAATCACTTGCCGCCATAAAAATTTATTATTTGATTACTCTTCTTTCACGTTTTGTGTTCGATGTTAAGTTGCTGTTGTGTTTATCTTCAGGATGTAGTGGAGACTCCGAGGGTTGGGGTCACAAAGTTTATGTCAGATATCCTTATCTGTTAATGTTCCTTTTAGTCCATCCTCCTCCTGATTGACATAAAATGAACGAACAATGTAAGTGTATGTGCCTAGGAAAGAAAAATTATTTAAACCTGGATATTCATATTACGCGCTTTGTATACCTATAACTAAACTAACTTTGACAGAAAATCTGATCTTCCTTAACATGAGAAAATGAGAAATCATTTTGTCCGAGTCTTACAAGAAATTACTCGTATGCTAGCCAACAGAGCTTTTAGAATGGGATACACATATTGTGAGCCCACCAACGGACCTTTTGTTGACTTCATTCTTGAGAAGGGCTATATAAGTTGAAACACTCTCCACCATCAATAAACTCACTCACATGCTAAATTGCAAAATGGGTGGCATTGGATCCTTGGCCTCCTGTGTTTTCTCTTTTTCTTACATTCCTTCCGACCCTTTGCCTCCCCACTTTGCCGTCCTGACCAACACAATGCCTTGCTCCATTTTAAATATTCCTTCATGCTGAAAATGCCGTTGTTGGTCTCTCGTGTTCAGTGCCCTTCATTTGATCTAGAAAGCTCATGGAACAAGAGTGTAGACTGCTACTCGTGGAACAGGTCACTTGCGACAATGTCACCGGTAATGTCATCGGTCTTGATCTTACTTTTAGTCGGTTTCATGGCACTCTCTATTCTGATGGTTCCCTCCTTCTCCCGAAGCTTCAAGTGTTGAGTATCTCTATTTGCAACTTGATCGAGTTCCCCTATTTCTTGAATTCATTGGAAGGATTAATACACTTATACCTCTCTTCCAATAAGATTAATGGGGAGATCCCGAGGTGGTTTTGGGGGATAAGACATCATATATTAGAACATTTAGATCTTTTGGAAAACTTTATGGAGGGATGTATACACCCATTGCGTTGGAAGCGATTTTCGTACATTAACCTTCGGAAAAACTCATTCCACGGACCACTCCCAATCCCTTCACCTTCTACTCATTACTTTTATACCAAGAGCAATGGTTTCACTAGTGAGATCCCCTCTTCGATTCAGTTGAGTTCACTCGTGGAACTAGAATTGTCTAACAATAATCTCTCGAGGATTGTGCCCCCATGTTTTGGTAATATAACCAAACTCTTGAGTTTAGATTTGTTCTAACAATAGTCTCTTAGGGAATATACCCCCGAGTTTTGGTAATATAACCAATCTTGAGCATCTAGACTTGAGCAACAATAAATTACAAGGGCCATTACCATGCTTTCTAGTCAGATGGTGGAACTTATCATTACTAGTTCTCAATCACAATGAGTTTAATTGCATATTCCCACATTGGCTGAAAGCACCGCAATCGTATCCCCTTGATTTGCAATCCGACAAATTTCATAGTAGGATCAACGTCACTACCTTTGAACTTTCCTTCCTTACTCTTACATATTTATTTATTTCCAACAACAATTTTATTGGACAATGGCCTACAAACGTTTTCTTCAACACCTCATTAGGTTTAATAGATTTGTCCAACAACAATTTTATTGGACAATGGCCTGCCAAGGTTTTCTTCAACACCTCATTAGGTGTAATAGATTTGTCCAACAACAAATTTGGAGGGCCAATTCCACTTTTGTCTCCCGTCACAATTTATTATTCTATCGCAAATAATATTATAACAAAAAAGATCCCTTCTTTGATATGCAACACCACCGATCTTGAGATGATTGACTTGTCTAACAACAGCTTAACTGATAACTTGTCTCGGTGCTTAACAAATTTTAGCACTACTTTCTTGGTTTTGAACTTGTGAATGAATCAACTTCAAGGCACAATTCCACAATCAATTTCTTTGATATATAGATTGACGACTCTTGACTTGAGTTGAAATTGATTTGAAGGCACATTACCCCGGTCCCTTGTCAATTGTACAAATTTGGAAATTTTGGATCTCAATAGCAATCGGATAGAGGATATATTCCCGAGATGGTGGGAAGACTTCCAAAACTGAAAGTTCTCATTTTGAGGTCCAACAATTTGAAGGGTCTTTTGAATATGCCGAAAGGAGATCTCATCTTTCCGAAGTTACGCATTTTGGATATCTCCAACAACAACTTTGGCGATCCTTTACCAGCCAACTTGGTAATGAGCCTTGAAGGCATGAAGAATAGAAAAGATGGTCAAGATGAACCTTTGTATATGACATGGTCTTCCTTTGGGGTGGCGTCATATGAAAATTCCATGACAATGATGATGAAGGGGCAAGAGACAAAACTAGTAAAGATCTTGACCATCTTCAAAACCATTGACTTGTCGCACAACTCTTTCCAATGAGACAATCCTGAAGTTTTTGGCCATCTTTGCTCTCTCATAGGGCTTAACCTTTCGCACAACTACCTTATTGGTTCCATCCCTTTGAATTTAGGAAACTTGACTAATCTCGGATGGCTTGACCTTTCTTCAAACATGCTTAATGGGGGAATTCCTAGAAAACTAGGATATTTGGCATCCCTTGGGTACTTAAACCTCTCAAATAACCAACTTTGGTCGAATTCCTCAAGACAAGTAATTGAGCACATTTTCTAGCAACTCATTCGGTGGAAATCCAGGCTTATGTAAAACTCTATTGCCAAAGGCATGCCTTGGCGATGCTCAACCTCCTCCACCATTGTCCTTGACACCTTTCGATTGCAAAGGGCATGAGAGTTGGTTCAAACAAAAAGTAGTGTGAATAGGTTATATATCTGGAATTGTCATTTGGATTTCCATAGCATACATTGTATTTGAAACGAGAAGGCCCAAATGGCTCGTGCAAGGTGTGATAATGCTGAAGAGAAGTATAGTCGGGTGGATGGAGAAGTTAAAGTGGAAGGCCGTCAAGTTTCATGGATTATGAAATTGTTGAGGAGTTATCTCTTTTAAGTCATGAAATGTAGGTTCAATGAATAAAAATGGCTTCAAATGTCATTTCCCTTACAAAGGCTTGTTACTAAAGTCTTCTCCTTTTGTATCTTGGCGTAATTGTATATAAGTTGAATTGAAAACATGAATAATAATATTTGTCAAGCACACAGCTTTAACAAAAAAAGATTCAAAAACAGGAAAATGAAGCGAGAGCCGTTATCCACTACAGATATCTCTTTCGCCATTTGGAACAATGTCGCGTCCTCACCGTTGTCTGTTCAAGACAGTGTGGTCCCTTCAGCACATCGCCCGAGAAGATGACGGCAGCAACTCCAACTCCAACGCCCATAAGAGCCTCAACCAGAAGAAGCGCGAGGCTCGGCCGCGACGTCTGCTGGGGCATGGGACTCGCTGCCTTCTCCCATCCCCAAATCAAGCGCTTCCTCAGATACTACTGGGAAAAAAAGAGGCATCTTAGAGGCGGCGCCATTTTGAGCTTCCATGGGCTTCGTGTGTATAATGATGTTCAATAACGTTGCACTGTAGATTCATGATCCTTCATTTTAAAAGAGGAATTGCATTGTGGCTTCTCATGAGCAGGCGGCGTTGGACGCTCGGATGCTTGCGAAGGTGATGCTTCTGCAATGCCTAGCAGTTTCTCATGAGGCTTTTGGTTCGAGTTGTTACTTGTTAATGCCGTTGAGATGTTTCTAGATTTGTCGCAGAGACTGGGACCGGATGTTCAAGAAGGAAAGCGAAGGCAGTTCAATTTCATTGGTACTGTCAAATTTTATTCATGTTTCTGTGAGTGTATGTGTGTGTGTGTTTGTGGGAATCTTTTCGCCTTTCTTGCCACTTCACCTGGTATCTGCTTTGCTATGCTTGGCTATTGCACGATGAGTTCTTTCTTGGTAAAATAGTAGCAGCTCTTTCCTAACTGGCGCTTTTGTCCCACTTAGATTGAATTTGGGTGTGTCAGCTTGTACTTTTAAAATGCTTTGATGGTACTTGCAATATGGTTCCTTGCGCATATATTGATGAAAAGTGAGTAACTGCAAATGATGTGCTAGGGAAAGGCGTAGATGAATTGCTCAATCTGTGCGAAAAATCTGAAATTTTGATTGCTGAACACTTTTTTTTCATTTCCAGATGAAACATAAGTGTCTTTTTTTTTTTTTTTTGCTGAAGAAGTTTAATTCAGTTGTATTCTACAAAATACGCACGAGAGGTGTGAATGATTTGTTGCGCAATGTTAACTTCCTTAATGAATCACATCTGTTAGGGAAGTTGCTGCGAGAAGTTGAACCTGAGTTAATGGATGCTTCAATTGAGGCCTCAGAAGATGGTGACCAGAGCAGGCTGCGAGCTTTGTCTGTATCAGAGGCCTGGGTTGGCGAAGACAATGACGAAGGAGAAAGAAGATTTCGAACGTGAACACGGGGAAGAGGCAGGGTACCTGGTGTTTAACTTTGTTGCTGAAAAAAAAAATCTGCATTGCCTCCTGCTGCTTCTCAAAGTTTCATTTGCATTTTCTCAGGGGAAAACAAGTTCAGCATGTAGGGGCTGCGTGAGGAGTCCACTTCCTAATCACCTAGAGAAGAAAGTTTCACCAGTACTTCATTGATTCGACAGTGAGTTCCTTAGTTGTTGTTAAAAGATCATTCGAAACAGACTTTGCTGGTTACAAATCTTTTGAGCAGACACTAAAATCCTGGCTTCGTATTTACCGAGAGCTGCTAATTTCTACAAGTGTTCTGAACCATGGAATCCTTATTCATCGAACTAGATACATTAGACTTCACAGCATGATACATACATCCTGCATTTACCCATCGACATCCATTCCCACACACTTTGATTCCATTTATTATCATTCAAAACAACACTCGCTCACCCTGTACCCGCATCACTTGCTCTCTTTTATGGGTGATCTTGGGTGCTTAACTGGGCCAGCAAATTCGAAGCCTTAAGGCTTGTTTGGTAAGACTAAAAAATAAGTACTGAGAATTGAAGTACGTAATATCAAGTGTGGACAGTTTTGTGTACTGAAGATAGAAAGTAATTTCTCATTCGACATTCTGCTCTTTAAACCAAATTGATGGTTTTTCATCGGCATGTAGGTAACATTTGCACAAGCCTATGGTTGGTCGGGCTAATTCATTCCTCTTTGACTTGCATAACATTTTGTATGTGCCTGCCCTTGCCATGCACGAACTTCACCGTCTTTAAATCGTTCTTCAGTTTGCAATGCAAACATTGCCTGTCGCTGAGATTTGCCTTTGCCAATTGGCAGTAGTTAGCGTGGTCGACATCTCCTATGTCGCATTGTCAAAATTATCTTCAGGTTCACATGGTAATGGTGGGTATTTTCCTACATTGTATTTCCAAGAAGAGCTGTCAAAGCTTATCAGGAGTGTACAATCTATTCAAGAACACCCAGCCGCTGTTAATGAAAACAAGAGAAGCTAGCATGGTTTGTCACTTACCTGTTTCCTGCATAACTTTGCGAGGCAATTGCCTAATAGCAATATATGATCACACAATTGACACTCACCTCTTGTGGTAATCTAATTTGTAACATTACATTTTCTAACCTAGGTTCCGATTAAATCGTTTCGCAATTCTAGATAGTATGCAAAAGGAATACCTGGTGGATGATGGGGATGCTAGATTTAGAAAGTCCCATTTTCAATCCTAGGCAATAGCTAAAAAATTAAGGGATAAGTGCATTGGAAGTCCTAAAATTTGTCATGACAATGCAACTAAGTCCTAAAACTTTCAAAAAGTGCATTTAAGTCCTAAAACTTATCTGAAAGTGCAATTAAGTCCTAAAACTTTCAAAAAGTGCAATCAAGTCCTAAAACTTATCAAAATGGTTCAATCTAAGTCCTTCCATTGATTGCACTTTTTTAAAGTTTTAGGACTTGGTTGCACTTTCGACACAAGTTTTAGGACTTTATTGAACCTTTTGAAAGTTTTAGGACTTGATTGAACTTCCGTGATAAGTTTTAGGACTTAATTACACTTTCTGAAAGTTTTAGGACTCAATTGCATTTTCATGATAAGTTTTAGGACTTCTAATGCACTTATCCCAAAAATTAAGGATACCTTTGCCTTTCCAATGCCTGCTAATTTTATCAAATCCGGGGAGTTATAAGAAGAGTGATATACTGCCAATCATCCGATGAAAAAAATTGGGAAATTAAGCTCTCTTCTTATGAGTTTTTATTTTGATACTCATTTGTAGGTATATAAAACTCGGTTTATCCTTTGCATTCGAATCAACCTGAGTAATATTCATGCTCTTGCCGGAACATATGTGCTAAAATCTAGTGCAAATACACCCGCTGAAATTTAAACCAACACGATTTTTCCCGTGGGAAAGTCGTGAGCTAATACGGTGTACAACATGAATACCAATATGCATACACCATAATCAACTACATTGAAATATGCCCTACTGTATCCTCTCTCATACTCTCAGTGTTGCGTCTAGTATGATTACGTCACCTAAGGAAGAAACAAGTACGATAGATGCTCTACACATAGACAAAGATCTAGGACTATTGTGTGTTGGTGCTAAATATATTAAGACGAGGATAAGATGGCCTACTCCAAAATATGGAGTTGGCACTGATTTCATCATGATAGAAAGATAAGATAATCAGATGTTAAAAATTATGTGACCCTTGTCATCTGTTCTTTTTCTTCTATTATCAACCTTTTAGTTGCTCCGTGCATCAACTCACCATATCGTTCTAATTTGATGATGGCTTGAAGATTTGCTTGAATATTGGTTGATCAGCCACTTTGGTGGGATAATACAAAAGGAGTGATCCCATCTCCTTTGGGCGCATGTCACTGCATATTACTGCACTGGCAACAACAAAATATCTTTTTTGATTGCAAACAAAAGGTGTTATATTATGTCTCGCGTTTTAGCCTGTATACAAAATCCGAGCCCTTTAGAGGATCTTAATTTGTTCAAATTCGGTGCACCCATTAATCCAATTCAAGTTTGGATTTTGTTGGGCGGGTGGTTTTGTTAGATATAGATAATTGAGGATTGAGTATATTTGCTTTGATCGCAGGTTTGCTTCTTTGTTGATTGGCTGTATCCAATTCCTTGAGAAGCCGTACGGTGGACGTCTAAAAGCCGCACGAGAAAAGGAAAAAGAAAAAGGTGCGCACGCATAAATCCTGTAGGGTGGAGTACCTGTCCTTGGCCGCGCCGAATTCCTTCAAGCCGTGTAGTGATCTCCTAAAAAAAATAGAAGACGGGGTTCGCACGGTGACACTCATTTTCTCGATCGCACGGAGGAGTGTTGACCGCGGGGAATTTTGTGCAGTGAATTGCCATCCAATTTAGTTATTTTATTAATAAACACTGTGCTTAGGCATAATTTAGGTGTAAAAAATATTTGAGTATGTGAGTCATTGTAATTCTGATTATCTGATTATAATGAATTATTTGTTATTGCTTTTCTCGTAAATGTACCTACCAATACTTGGATCAAACCACATAAATTGTTGACATCATTTACCCTCGTGATTTCGCATTGATTTAAATTACAAGATCCAATATTAGTTTTCGCGTTATATTACATCAAAAGTCATTACTAGTTGAACTGATGGATGATTTCATTTCTATTCTTTTCGGGTCATCTCTGAGCGTAACTTTAGGATCGATGCAAAGAGGAAGAAAAAAATACTGAGAAACATGGTCCGATTTGATTAAGGGTAATTCATGGCAAGTTTTTCTATTAAAGTTTTTCTTTCTTATTTTAGGAGGTAAAAAATTATTTCAAAGACAGAGGAAATATGATAATAAATTCTGTCCTAGCCTCCTTTTCTAAACTTTGTTTACTTTTGACAAAGCTAGAACGATTTTTATCATGGAAATCCAATTCCAATTACATCTTAGTATTCCATAAGTCTTTCATCTTTCAAAAGAAAGACTCATGAAAGGCTTGATTAAAATACTTGATTTCACTGTCCGTCATGTTGTCCATCCAACCCATCTTCATGGGTTGAACCCAAATTTCCACCCTTCAGATACTCTCAATGGCGACTCATCGTGGGACCAATATAACATAGTCACGATGAATTGAGGTTGTCATTAGGCAGCCGATGTGAAGAATTCTGATTCCTAGGTTGAATAGGTTTCACGTCCTTTTGTTTTGGGCAAGAAACTTGTTCCTTATCTGTCAAACTGAAGATGGACTTTTTTAACGTGCGTGATGGGGTCGATCAAATTTTCTCTACCGCCAATCGACTGCGGCCATCGTTTGTTCATCTCTCTTTCCACCACGATGTAATTACTAATCTTTGTGTATCTGGACGGATTAAATCTTTGATTATTTTTATTTTAACACATTGAGAATTATTTCGCCATGAGAGGCAAAGAAAACTCGATCGACCCCATTACGCACGTTGAAGAAGTCCATCTTCAATTTGACAAATGAGGAACAAGTTTCTTGCCCAAAACGAAAAGGACATGAAACCTGGTCAGCCTTGGAATCAGAAATTCTTCAAATCGGCTGACTAACGACTACCTCAATTCATCATGAATATGTTATGTTAGTCCCACGATGAGTCGCCATTGAGATTATCTGAAGGACAGAAATTTGGGTTCAACCCATGAATAAGGAACGAGTTTCTTGCCCAAAACAAAAGGACATGAAACCTAGTCAACCTAGGAATCAGAATTCTTCAAATCGGCTGACTAACAACAATCTCAATTCATCATGAATATGTTATGTTCATCCCCCAATGAGTCGCCATTGAGAGTATCTAAAGGACAAAAATTTGGATTCAACCCATGAAATAACTTCTCCCCAGTTTGACAGCTTTTTGGGACCCTTTGAAGACGAGTATATCACCACCAATAATATTCCATCCTAGCCTAGCTACTGAAACATCATTATAGTAAACGCATAGTCAACAATCCCACCGATAGAGCTTTTGGAACGGCTAACCCATTTGGGAAGCTCACCAACAGACCTTCTAGAGAAGACTTGCGTGGATCAATTCACACTTTACAAAGACTGTATAACTGGAAGAACTTTTACTCGCATGCTGAAGCCTATAATGGGGTGGATCTAATTTCTTTTTCTAGTGAATGGATCAAATTATAATAAGCCTCTACATAATGGCTAAAAATCTCTTCTTGTTGAATCGAATCTCTTCTCGTTAAATGGTCTACAAGGCGGTTATATGAAGACCCAAAGCCTACTGCCTAACAAAACTTTGTTCCATAATTTTAGATCAAGCAATCCGAGTCCACCCTCCTCTTATGGCATGCAAACAACTTCCCAAGCACATTCCCAACCCTAGTTCGCCCTCCCTTTTTGATAAGCACTTTATCAAATTAATAGATTTTAGAGATTCAAAGTATCTGTAAAATCAAAGTTGTATTACTGGAAAAAATTCATAAATGATTGAACACTTCCTGATAGACTATATAAATTCATCTGGGATAAGTACACTAATGGTGCCATAAGTTGTGTACGGCGCTCACTTTGGTGCCAAAAGTTTCCGTCGGATCACTTAAGTGCCAAATCGGAGGAAAAACGCTCACTTTGGTGCCACCGGCGAAAGATTCCGGCCTCCGGCGAAAGATTCCGGCCAAAATGATTTTTTTTTAAAAAAAAAAAATCGATAGGCCTTTAAATGACGTCGTTTTCGGTCCTCCTTAAGAAAATGACGTCATTTTGCCGTCCTACGTGGATGGCTTCATGGAAACGACGCCGTTTAGCTCACATGGGGAAAAATTAGGGTTTCCGCCGCTCGGCCACCGTCGTTTGCCCGCCGTCGCTCGGCCACCGTCGCTGCTCGGCCACCGTCGTTGCTCGGCCACCGTCACTCAGCCACCATTGTAGTTGCTCGACCAGGTGAGCGAGGAGATTGTTGCAGGAAAAATCGAAGGCGAGGGCGGAGGAGGAGGAGGAAGAAGATGGATCGAAGGGGTTGCTGGTGCGCTGCTGCTGCTGGTGCGTCGCTGGTGTCGTTGCTAGTGTGCTGCCGGTCTTTTTCTTTGGTGCCGTGCCGGTGCCATTGCTAGTGTGGGTCTTCGAGGAAGAAGAAGACACGAAGACGAGCTTCCCTCTCTCTCAATTTGGGGATTAGGGTTTCAAAGTTGGGGGAAAGATGCCAAACGACGTCGTTTTGGTGTTTGGATGCTGACTCGGCTCTCCGACGAGCCATGTCGGCGTCAAAAATTAATAAAAAAATGCCACATCGGATTTCCGGCCAATTTCGTCGGAGTTGGCACCAAAGTGAGTGTTTTTCAAATTTTTTGGCACTTAAGTGATCCGACAGAAACTTTTGGCACCAAAGTGAGCGCCGTACACAACTTATGGCACCATTAGTGTACTTATCTATTGGATGGTGATGACAGAGCAACCCATATTTATGAAATGAAAAATGCCACTATAAAGTTGAGTAATACACCTTTCAAGAAAAGCGGAGAGGACTTCCATGTCGTATGTATGTAGAGCCAAGTAACTAAGAATTTTCTGCAGCCAAGGAGTCCCACCAAAACAATCAAGAAAACCAAATTTGTGATCATGACAATGTCATTTCAAGAAGACTTCGGCTTCTTAGCATTTATAATTGAGTGCAAAACCAAATTTGTGATCACGATAAGGTCATTTCAAGAAGACTTTGACTTATTGGCATTCATAATTAAGTGCATCACTGTTTGATAGACATTGTGCTCGACCAAAAGACATAATATATTACCATTTTTTTTTCTTTCTGCGCAATTGTTGCTATAAACTATTTGACATCACTTTATCTTAAATTCTACAATAGTTTAACTTTTAGAAATATTGATGAAAAATATTAATCTTTAGTACTCTTGTATTATACATGTGTAGACAAAATCCAAAAATACATATAAATTGTCTTTGAAGTGAAGTATCAAATAACTTTTCTCGGCTTTTATTTGCTCTTATGTTTGACAGAATTACTGGAGGCTTTCCCGTTCTTATGGGTTGCCAATTAGTTAGCTTTTCTTCGTTTCTTCATAAGTCGAACAACTCAGTTTAAATTATATTTCATATAGCTGGTCAGGCTAATTCATTCCTCTATAGTGTGCACTACATCTTCCTAGGTAACCTTGCGAGGCAATTACCTATTAGTAATATATGATTGCCCAATTGATACTCGCATCTCGTGGTAATCTACATTGCAACATTACGTTTTCTTATTGGGTTCTAGTTAAATCATTTCATAATTCTAGGTAGTATGTGAACCGAATACCCGGTGGATGAGAGGGTGCTAGATTTAGGAAGTCCCTTATAGCTAAAAGGAGAATGGTTATGAGATGAGTGAAACTAAAAATGCCTTTGCCTTTCCAATGCCTGCTAAATTTATTAAATCTGGGGACTTAAAAGAAGAGTGAAATATTGCAAATCATCTGATAAAAAAAAGGAGGTTAAGCTCTATTATCATGAGTGAGGTATATGCAAAACTCGGTTTATCCTTCACATTGGAATCCACCCGATTTATATTCATGCTCTTGCTGGAACAGTTGAATTTGGTGCACATACACCCGTGCTGAAAATAAGCCAACACATTTTTTTTCCCTTGGGAAGGTCGTGAAGTAATAGGGCATATAAAATGAATACCAATCTACATACACCGTAATCAACAACATGAAATATGTCCCTAGTGTATCCTCTCTCATACCGTCAGCATTGCATCAATTCTGATTACATCACCTTAGCATGGAACAACTACACTAAACGTTCTACACACATACAAAGATCTATGACCGTTGTTTGTTGGTGGTGAATATATTAGGACAAGATCGAGATGGCCAACTCCAAAATGTGGAGTTGGATTTTGGAGTTGGCACTGATTTTATCATGATAAAAAGATGTGATAATCGGGTTTTAAAAAATATGTGACATTTGTCATCTGTTCTTTTTGCGACGGCTGGATGATGGATTGAAGATTTGCTTGAATATTGTTTGATTACCCACTTTGGGGTATAATACAAAGGGGTGATGTTATCTCTTTTGGGAGCATGTCAACGCAGATTGCTGCACTGGCAACAACAAAATAAATTTCTTGATAGCAAACAAATAGTGTAATATTATATCTCGAGTTTTAGCACGTGTACAATATCCAAACCATTTGGATGATCTCAATTTGTTCAAATCTAGTGTGCTCATTGATCCGATTCAAGTTTGGATTTTGTTAGGCAGGAATAGCTATGGGTTTGTCTCTCAATTGATTGGCTTTTCCTATGAGAAATGATTGAGCGATTGTTCTTAATTCACTGTGATGAAAACAATATGTTCTGGATCAAAAGAAAAACAAAAAACAAATGATTCAAAATTATTAAGAGATCCATTCCTCATCCGTTACTCTCACAGTTATGCAAACACAGTTACATTAGCAAAACTCTTATCTAATATCTTCGAGAAGGCGTGCGGTGGACGTCTAAAAGCCACGCAAGAAAAAGGAACTCGAATTTTCGGTGGGCTCTGGGCAAAAGTGGATTTGTTGACTGCTACAAAAGAACGAGAAAAAGGGAGAACACGTAAATCCTCTCGGGGTGGGAGTAACTTTTGCAGGCCACGCAGAAGAGTTCCTTCAGGCCGTGTCCTGAACTCCCGAAAAAATGACGACAGCGGAGTAAGAAAGGGGGTTGCCCTGGGTGACACTCTTTTTCTCGATCGCACGGAGCAGTGTTGACCACGGCGGACCTTGCGCTGTGAGTTTTTTTTTTTTTTTTTTTTTGGTAAAGGTAAGTATGGTATAGATTTTGCGAAGAAGAATACAAGGGGGAAGGCCCGGCACCAACAAAAAACAGACACTCAAGAAGACAGGAGTCTAAGCGAGTGTAGGGGTACCGTGGTTCCCAACAAACAGAACAAACAACAAAAAGAAAGAAAGGAAGACTAAAAACAAACTAAAAACTTCCATCAATCAAAGATAGAAGGATGAAGATCCCAGTTCTGTTGAAGTTTTTTATTCTTTGGAATGTTAGCAACATGCTTAAACGTCATAGCTTTATCTTTAATCGCCTTCTGGAAGTGCATCTTCATCGCCGGAAGAAAAAAGGGTTTGATTGCGAAAAAGCACATTATTACGCTCTTTCCATATGATGTAGCACATCGCACCAAAACTAAAGTGAGCCATAGTTTGATAAAAGCTTTTACCCACAAACTGCTTGCGCTGTGTGTTCACATCTAATTGAGCTATTTTATTTCCACGAACTTTCGTGACACAATCATTCAATGCACCGATTGTGGGAAAAGCCATGGGAGATCAATGGGAACGCGGAAAAGAAATTGCGTCGGAGACTTTGTATAAATGTTTGAAAGAAATTCTGTCCTCGCCTACACTGGAAATCACATGGACGACCAATTACATCGAATTGGACAGATTCATATCACAATGTTGAGCATTGGTGAATAATAATAGCTTTCATCATATATTGCTTATGAAAATTTCATGAACTTTTTCAAATCAATCTGACGAGCACAAGCTACATTACCTATGGTAAAGGGGGAAAATTACAAAGCACAACAAAAACATATATAGTTCTATAGTGAGGCTCGAGCACACCTGTGGCCGGTGACCGTAGTTAGTGACTGGGTGAAGAAGAAGGAAAAATAAAAGAAAAATAAAAATAAAAAATAAGAAATTGATTTTTAAATAATATATAATAAAAGACAATAGTCACCTTTCATTTCTTTGATTTTATTTTTTTAACGCTTTTTGTCTTATTTACTTACATCTTCGCATTTTGTTATTTTACTTTTTTAACTTGATATAAAATTTTATCCAAATAACACATTAATATGAAGAGCTTAAACCCGATTAAATTAATTGATATTTATTTTCATAATTAGGATTAAGTATGAAAATATTTTAGTAATATGGATCACATTGAATATGTGTTAAGTCAAAGTTGGAATTGTTATGGATCATCGAAATTATATTTCATGAAAATAGAACAATATAGATAGAATCATTTTTGACTCGACCTATCCATTTGAGGACCCCGGCAGGCGCTCAGTGGAGGTCTAAGAGCCACACAAGAAGAGGAGCTTGAAATTCATCGGGTCCCGGTCAAAAGTGGCTTTGTTGACTTCTGTAAAAGAGCAAGAAAAAGGGGAACACTTTAATCCTGTCGGGTGGCGTGCCCTTTCTTAGCCGCTCGGAAGCTTTCTTCAAGCCGTGTGGTGAACTCCAAAAAAAGACGAACGGCGGAGTGAGAAGAGGGTCGCACTAGGTGACACTTTTATTCGATCATACCGAGGATTGTTGATCACGGTAGATTTTGTAGTATGAATTTAAATCAAATTGAGTTATTTCATTTATAAATACCGTAGGCTTTGGATTAATTTAAATATGGAAAATATTTGAATGTGTGAGCAATTATAATTTTGATTTTCCGATTATAATGATAATATTTGAACCGAACTACATAAATATTTAATGTCATTTATTATTTCCTGTTTAGGTCTTCGGCGATTTCACATCAACTCAAATTGCAAGATTACATACTAGTTTTTGCGTTATAATACAACAAAAGGCATTACTTATTGAATTGAAACAAAATGATGATTTCATTTCTATTCTTTTCTGCTCATCCCTCAACGTAACTTTGACGTCGATGAAAAAGACGAAGAATGGACCTAAGTATATCCTAAAATTACTTTGTTTGAACTCTCAGACATTAAACTTTAGGAGAATTCCCTCTTAGATAGGGAAGAAAAAATACATATCTAGGAATTAGGGAGGCTTGATGGGTGGGGGGAGGGGGGGAAGGTAGACTCCCATCTATGCTTTGGAATAGGCTATAGGTGGATATGGTAGCCTCCCACGCATGAGGCTACAAAGAGGAACCTAAAAGGGTTCTTGCCAGGTCAACCTGTGCTTCGCATGATGTCTACTAACCAACTTGTCGGTCTAGTACCCCTAGTTAGTTTGTAGACACTATGCAAAGTACCTACAAACACGGTCAGTCTAATTAAGGTATTTCGTGGCAAGATCTTCTATTGAAGTTTTTCTTTCTAATTTTTGGAGGTAAAAAATCACGCCAAAGACAAAGGTAATATGATAATAAATTTTGTCTTAACGTCAACTTCTGATCCTTTGGAAGGCCATTTCCTGTTGCTTTATTATTGCTTTTCTAAACTTTGTTTACTTTTGACAAAGCTAAAACGCCTTTTACATGGGAATCCAATCCCATTTGATGTAGCCATTCGGGGAAAGCACTTGGAAATATAATAATATGTTTAGCATAAGCCCACCGGCAGACCTACTAAGACAAGACTTTGGTGGTGATCACTTGGCTTGTTAGAAGGGTTATATAAGTCGAATCCCTACGTTATCTCCACTAATATTCCACCTTAGTCCATAATTCAACATCGTTATGGTAATCGCATAGTCAACAATCCCCCCGATGGAGCTTTTAGAACAGCTAACCCATTTTGGGAGCTCACCAACAGGCATTCTAGGGAAGACTTCCGTGGATTACTTTACACTTTACAAGGGCTGTATAACTAGAAGAATTTTTACTTCCATAATAAAGTGAACAATTGGTGGGTCTAGTAGATTTCTCTAGCGGGCGGATCAAATCATAATAAGCCTCTAAATAATGGCCGAAGAATCTCTTCTCATTAAATCTAATCGAATTTGGGATGCTAAAATTCGCCGACCTTAAATGTCAAATTTAGGGATTGTTGTTCCAGAAGTCCTATACTTATTATATAACAACTAATTCAATCATAAACGTTTCAATTTGGCCATTTGAGTCCTTAACCATTTGACAATTTACCAATGCAATTATTCTGGCCAAAAATTGATCAGATATCACTTACATAGATGCTGGCCGTCCGATGTTGAATAGCCAGTTGGTGTTGATGTGAATAATTTTTATAACTTTTATAATTTTTCTGATTTCGTTTTCCAGTTTGGTAGGTTGCTGTGGTTGCATGAAGCTGCAAGGAGAGAGCAGACATAATAGTGGAGCCTAACGCATGTTCAAATATTGCTGAATTATGTCCTTGGGCAGAATTAAAGTTTGTTTTCAGCATTGCTCGATCTAATTGTATTTAGTGGCGGACCTCAGTTGTTTTGGAATAGAATGCAAATCAGTGTTATTATATGCTTTCTAGAAGCATAACAAGTAAATTCATCCTCTTTGGAAGTTTTGCTTTCTTTATATTGGAACCATCGTATATCAAACGCTCCCTCAGCATTAGACTATTCGTGTTGGACCACCAGTCGTCGTAGTAATCAAGAGACCAGCCATTGATGAGGGAAGATAAGTGTTTTGAACGGCAAAAAACGTGAAGATTACTTGGCTGTAATTTGAAAAGATTATGCAGGTCCGTTTCATATTCATTAAGGTCTTTCTTTATCATTATCTCTTTACCAGACTTCACCATATTGAAATAAAACAAGATTAGACTTTATCAAAGGAGAAAAGAAAGCACCTGAAAAGAAGCAAAAGATGAGTCTTTCTTTAGTATTATCTCAAGTCGCGATTCATGCAGCCTTTCTGGGGCACTCTCTCCTTGCAGTTCTCCTGAGGATAGAGTTGTTTTCACAAGAAATTATTCTGGCGAGTTTGCTCATTTGATACTTGGGTTGGTGCAATTGGTACAAGAAAAGAAGCAAAAGATGGTTTGGCATCGGAGTATCTGGTTTAATCCAAACCTCCCGAAATTTGATGTCATCGTTTGGCTTGTCATATTGAATAGTCTTTGAGTTCTTGAAAATTTGTGTGTTATATGCCATTTAAAATTCAATTTACGAGCCTCTTCTTCGCCTCTTTACTTTGCATTCAATTATAATCTTTTTCACTGTACCATATTTAACTCACGTTGCAACATTTTTTTCTGTAAGAGATTGGAGAATTATATCGATGAAAGATACTTTGTTTACGTCAGCTACCCTCATAATTTTGATCTTGCAAACAAAACATTTATTTATTATGTATAGTTGAAGCCAGAGCTAAAATTGAATTCGTTTTTAATTGCACGCAATATTTTTCATCAGAACCAGACATATTATAGTGACGAAAAGCATAACAACAATTCGCATATGATTGATTCTTCACGGGCTAATATTTTGGCGATCCTAAATTACATTCAAAGATTAAAATGAATAAAGCATGAACAATTGTTCATTCAAAAAACTGTAATCTCCATTATTTGGTGGACAACTCAAAATAAGTGTTTTTATGATCAGCGGCCTAAGATATACCCACCAGGAAAAAAAAAAAAAAAAAAAAGCCACACTCTCCCATCACAAGAGAGAACAAGATGACTATATAACAATTTCTAAAACACAAATGCAATACATCCCAGGACTATATAACACAGTTTCTAAAATAACCTTGCCAAACAGTTTTATTCAAAGTAACATGCATGGGAAGATTTTGAAACACCGAGCCAAAGCCAAAAACAGAAACAAAATTATTTATCTGGACTAAACAAAACCGAGGTAATCAATCACGTGAGGATTCTAGACATGCTGATCCTCAATTGATATTCATGATCTTATTTTATGACCCATCACGCACATAAGATTAACTCTCGTATGCTGCTCGTGTTTGCCCGATAAATGAAAAGAAATATAACTGGCCTAAACACTGGAAGATGATAAAGAAAGAACCTAACTTGAGAAAATGCTATTTAACTGGATTTTGGCCTTTGCCCCATATATGGAGAAACATTATCATTGAGAGAGAGAGAGAGAGAGAGAGAGATGGGGTGCTTAATCTTAAAAGTTATGCACTCTTCTACTTAACTAACGTTGATTGATGATCAATCATTGAAGATGAAAGTAAAATATATCGGTAATTTGTTTACAAACTTAATTAAATTAATTAAGTTCGTAAATGTTATGAGCATACGAAAAGCAATTTATTATTGGTAAGCAATTTTTGCTTGTCAATAACGGAGGAGACTTTACTCGCACTTGGACGATGAAATAAAGAGCAAAACAACGACCACCTGTGTGCCTATAATAATGCCCTCTCACTTTTATTAAAGCCACTTCCTTTTCTCCTTAATTGGTTTTCGTACGACAAAATAAAGTGTGTCGGATATTACCTTTCCAATGAGAAAACAGAATTCTTGACTTGGAATATGAGAGCGTGGGTTATCAAGAGTTAGATCATGTTGAGAAAGTGACTATAATCTGATTCTTGCTTTTCATATTCCACCATGTCCAGCACAATTGAGTTGACACGACAAGTTGTTTACTGTCATTAGTCTGTTGTCACTAGTCTCTGGGGACGAGAGGCAGCTCGCAAGCATTATGCAGATAATCCAAACCTGCGATTCTTACGGGATCTCCTTTGCGTCCGCCACTGCAAAGGAGGTGGTAATAGTGGATATCTCATCCATATACCTTGCGCAAAAGTAACTTCCAACTTCTTTTCCCAACGTTTACATAAGTTGAATCCCTATCCCCACCACCGATAACTCACTGGCTTGCTAAAGCGCAAACTGGGTTGGCATCAAAACCGCGGCCTCCCGAGCAATTATGCAGGCCTTTCCGCGAGGACTTCATGCAGGTTTTGATAAGTTGTGTGGCCAATTCGAGACATTAGATTTTGCTGTAAAATTGAAGCTAGATTAGACTCTGTCGTGAAAGAAAAAAGAAAGCTCTTGAAAATGACGATACAGATTCTCAGGTTGTACGGTGATGTAATTCCATAACTGCTAATCCTATCGTCTACTTGGGTTGATTGGTAGGGGGATTGCCGTTAGGACCTGAGCAGGTCCTTAAACTGCTCAATGAGGGAAATGGAGGGAGAACCTCCCTGGGGAGAGTGACCCCTTACGCCCCTCCCAGGCCGGGATCCGGGCCTGGATAAAGATTCCAGCCCCATTGGCTGACCCGGCCACTCCCTTACGGGAAAGGGGGCAGCCACGTCAGATCCCCGCGACGCCTTCCCCCGAGGAAACTTGGGGCGTGGTACAAGGAAATGATGGCGCCAGTTGAAAGACTGGGTGGCCGACTGGTAGGGGGACTGCCGCCTCTCAGGCCGCTTGGTTTTTGGTTTTACTTTTATCAAATGTATGTCATGATTACCACCAGCCGTGGTGGCTCTGCTGGGTAGGCTCCTAACCTTTGAGGGGAAGGTCAGGAGTTCGAAGCCCCTGCAACGCAAGTTGCAGGGAGGCTGGCAGGCCATTAGGTGATTTACGCGCGGCGCCCCGGTGGTGGGTCTTGGGCTAGCGTCACCTGGGGTTTACGTGGCGGCTGTCGGCCAAAGCGGTTCCTCCAGCACCAAAGAAAAAAAAAACAATGTATGTCATGATTTATGAAATTGTCATATAAATTTTTTATACCTTACTCTTGGAGGTAGGTATTGGAGTAATACATATTTTGAAGCTACAACATCTTAAAGTTGCGTAAGCCAGTTTTTCGAAAAGTTGTCATAAGCTATTTAGTCTAAAATATTTGATAAGCACTTTAGCGAATTTAAAGATATTCAAGAAATTCAAAGTATCTGCAAATTCAAAGCTGTATTACTGGAAAAAAAAATTCATAAATGACTGCCATTTTTTTAATAGATTATCCAAATTTACCTACCGAACGGTGGCAACGGGGCAATGCATGTCTATAAAATGAAAAATGCGACGATAGACTTGATGCTAGGAAGAAAACCCTTCCAAGTTACATCCACAAACACGTGCAGTGCTCGTTTTTGAAGCCCCGAAGTGAGACTGATTAAGGAATGTCGTAGGTATAGAAGGGACGCTTCTACAGTGTAAAGCTCAAATATGGAGAATTATATAACCCAATTTCCCCGACCGTGGTCTCTGACCGCTTCTTATAAGATCACTGGAAAAGTCAATGTCACTTTGGTAAATTTCTAAACTATAGTTATATGAAACAATCACTTCATGTCATAAAAAAATTATTAATCACATGTGAAAATAAAATACGATACAAATTACTCTTCTTTTTACGTCTTGTGTTCCATGTTAAGTTGTTGTGTTTATCTTCAGGACGCAGTGTAGACACCGATGGTCAGTGTCACAAAGCCAAAGTCAAATATAACTCCCTCTTAATGTTTCTTTTTGTCCATCCTCGTCATGATTTATATAAAAAGAACGAACGGTATAAAGTGTATGTGTCTCGGAAAGACCATTTCTTTTAACCTGGATATTTATTTTACATGCTTGTGTATCTAAACTAACTTTGACAAAAAATCTGATCTCCTTAACCATGAGAAAATGAGAAATCATTCCGACCAAATCATATATGAAATTACTCATATGACAAGTAACAGAGCTTTTAAAATGGGTAAAACACATTTTGAGCCCACCAATGAAACCTTCGAGAAGACTTGCTTCAATGACTTCACAGTTGACAAAGGCTATATAAAGGGAAGCACTCTCCATCTCTAATAAACTCACTTGTGTGCTAAATTGCAAAATAAGGTGGCATCAGATCCTCGACCTCCTTTGTTTCCTCGTTTTCTTACATTCCCCTCTTCCCCTTGCCTTCCCCCATTGCCCTCCTGATCAGCGCGATACCTTGCTCCATTTTCAGAATTCCTTCCTTCTTAGTAAGGAGTCCGTCCTTTGTCCTTTGACCATCTCAGACAGCAGCTCATGCAAAATGTATACAGCATGGACTGAGAGAGTAGACTGCTGCTACTGGAGTGGGGTCACTTGCGACAATGTCACCGGTAATGTCATTGATCTCGATCTTACTAATCGTTTGTTTCATGACGTTGTCTATTCCAATGGTTCCCTGCTTCTCTCGAAGCTTCATTCGTTGACGATATCATATTGCAACTTGACCAAATTCCCCTATTTCTTGAATTCGCTAGAAAGATTAACACACTTAGACCTCTCTTCCAATAAGATTAGTGGGGAGATCCCAAGGTGGTTTTGGGGAATAAGTCATCGTACATTGGAATATTTAGATCTTTCTAATAACCTTATGGAGGGAGGTATACACCAATTGCATTGGAAGCGATTGTGGTACATTAACCTTATGAAAAACTCATTCCAAGGACCACTCACATTCCTTTCACCTTCTACTATTTTCTTTTATGCCCATAACAATGGTTTCTCTGAGATCCCCTCTTCAATTTGTCGATTGAGTTCACTCTTCCATCTAGGATTGTCTAGCAATAATCTCTCGGGGACTGTGCCCCCATGTTTTGGTAATATGACCAATCTTCAGGAATTATACTTGAGCAACAATAATCTCTGGGGGACTGTGCCCCCATCTTTTGGTAATATGACCAATCTTCGCGAATTAGACTTGAGCAACAATAAATTACAAGGGGCATTACCACGCTCCCTAGCCAAATGTGTAGAGTTATCAAGTCTGATTCTTAGTCACAACGAGTCTAATGATAGATTCCCACATTGGTTAAAACTATCGGGATTGTTTGTCCTTGATTTGCAATCCAACAAATTTCACGGTACGATCAATCTCACTAGTCTTGGACTCTCCTTCCCTAGACTTGGATTTTTAGTTATTTCCAACAACAATTTTATTGGACGGTGGCCCACAAAGGTTTCTTAACACCTCAATATATGTAATAGATTTGTCTAACAACAAATTTGGAGGGCCAATTCCACTTCCATCTCCCGCAACAACATATTATTCCATTGCAAGTAACAATATGACAGGAAAGATTCCCTCTTTGATCTGCAATGCCACTGAGCTCCATCTCATCGACTTGTCCAACAATGGCTTCATGGGTAGCTTGCCTCAATGCATAACAAATTTTAGCATCGACTTGTCAATTTTGAACTTGCGAATGAATCACCTCGAGGGCACAATTCCTCAATCACTTTATTTTAGAAATAAATTGACGACTCTTGACTTGAGCCAAAATCAGTTTGAAGGCATGTTGCCCCAGTCCTTGTCAATTGTACAGATCTGAAAATTTTGGATCTTAGTAGCAATCAAATAGAAGATACATTCCCGGTATGGTTGGGAAAACTTATGGAATTGAAAGTTCTCATTTTGAGGTCCAACAAATTGATGGGTCTTTTGAACATTTCGAAGGAAGATCTCATCTTTCCGAAGTTACGCATTTTGGATCTCTCCAACAACAACTTTGGCGGTCCTTTACCAGCCAACTTGATAATGAACCTTAGAGGTATGAAGAATATAGAAGATGAGCCACATGGACCATCGTATATGACGTGGAAAATCCCTAGTGGAGGGGAATCATATGAAAATTCCATGACGGTGATGATGAAAGGGAAAGAAACAAAGCTAGTGAAGATCTTAACCATCTTCACAACCATTGACTTATCACACAACTCTTTCCAAGGAGACAATCCTGAAGCTTTTGGCCATCTTCACTCTCTCATAGGACTCAACCTTTCGCACAACCACATCATTGGTTCCATCCCTTTGACTTTAGGAAACTTGACTAATCTCGGATGGCTTGATCTTTCTTCGAACATGCTTAGTGGGGGAATTCCTAGAGCACTAGGAGATTTGGCATCCCTTGGGTACCTAAATCTCTCGAAGAACCAACTCACTGGTCGAATTCCTCAAGACAAGCAATTGAGCACAATTTCAAACAACTCATTCGATGGAAATGCAGGCTTATGTGAAACTCCATTGCCAAAAACATGCCCTGGCGATGCTCAACCTTCTCCACCATCATCCTCATCAACTTTGGACTGTGAAGGACATGAGAGTTGGTTCAAACTGAAAGTAGTGTGGATAGGTTATGCATCCGGAATTGTCGTTGGAATTTCCGTAACATACATTGCAATTGAAGCGGGAAGGCCCAAATGGCTATCGCGAGACGTTAGAATGCTGGAGAGAAGTGCAGCCCAATGGATGGAGAAGCCAAAGTGGAAGGCCATCAAGTTTCATGGACAGTGAAATTGTAGAGGAGTCGTCTCTTTAAATCTTGTAATGTAAATTCAATAAATAAAGATGTCACCTAATTGGCTTCAAATGTCATTTCTGTTTTGAAGGCTTGTTTCTAATGTCTTCTCCTTTTGTATCTTGGTATAATTGTATGTGAGCTGAATTGAAAAAGATGAATAATGAAATTTGTTAAGCACACAGCTTTAAATAATAAAAAAAGAGCCACAAAAACAGGAAAATGAATATAGAGCCATTATCCACTGCAGATATCTTTTCCATCTTCCCGTTTGCCTTGGTTATATTTGTCCGTGAAGAATTAGGAGTAAATACTGACCTTAACGCATTTAGTCGAAGGTGGTTAATAAAATCCAACTCATTAGACGAGTCTGTCAATGCCCATTTTACATGCCCCTCCGGCCATGGCCGAGGTTCTGCCGCCGCCACCGCCGCCGTCGCCGCTGTCATCTCTCCCCCTCTCCCTTATCTCTTTCGCCCTTTGGAACGACGTCCCATCCTCACCGTTGTCTGTTCCAGACGGCGTGGTCCCTTCGGCACACCGCGACGTCCATCACTGGCCGTGCGGGCTCAGATTCCCCAACTGCCAGCCGCCGTACGGCCGTGACTCCGACTCTGACTCCGACTCCGACGCCCAGAAGAGCCTCAAACAGAAGAAGCGCGAGGCTCGGTGCGACGTCCCCTGGGGCATGGAGCTCGCTTCCTTCTCCCATCCCCAAATCAAGCGCTTCCTCATATAGTGCTGGGAGAAATATATGTGTCCTGGAGGCGGTACGATTTTGAGCTTTCGCGGGCTTCGTGGACATAACGATGTCAACAACGGAGCACTGTAGATTCGTCATACTTTCTTTTAGAAGGGAGATTGCAGAGTGGCTTCTCTGGAGCAAGCAGCGTTGGGCGCTCGGATGCTTGCAAAGGTGATGCCGTTGAAAATTGAAATGTCTGTTGATTTGTCGCAGAGACTGGGACCGGATGTTCCAGAAGGAAAGCGAAGGCAGTTCAATTGAATTGGTAACATCTCATTTTTATTCATGTTTTTGTGAGTGTGTACGTCTGTGTGTTTGTGACAATCTTCTCGCCTTTCTTGCCCGCTTCACCTGGTGTCTGCTTTGCTATGCTTGGCCTTTGCACGATGAGTTCTTTCCGGGCAAAATAGTTCTTGGAGTAAGCATCTCTTTCCTAACTGCCGCTTTTGTCCCACTTAGATTGAGTTTGAGTGTGTCGGCTTGTACTTTTAAAATGCTTGGATGGTACTTGCACTATAGTTCCTCGAGCATATATCAATAAAGATGAGTAACTGCTAATCATGTGCTCGGGAAAGGCGTACGTGAATGCTCAAACCAGGCGGAATATCTGAAATTTTGCTTGCTGAACACCTTTTTTCATTTCTGGATGAAACGTGAATGTCTTTGTTTCTTTTTCTTTCTACTAAAGCAGTTTTATATAGTTGTATTCTACAGAAGAGGAAGGAGAGGTGTTGATTTCATTGGTGCCTCATGAGTCCATAATATGCGATGTAAACTTCCTTAACTAATGCATGCTTAAATTGAGGCCACAAGAGCTGGCGATCACAGCAGACTGCGAGCTTTATCTGTGTCGGAGACTTGGGTTGGCGAAGATAGTGACGGAGGAGGAGAAGATTTCGAACAAGAACGCGGGGAAGAGGAGGGGGTACCTGGTTTTGACTTTGTTGCTTAAAAAAAAAAAAAAAACTAATCCGCATTGCTTACTTCTGCTGCTCAAAGTTTCATTTGCATCCTCTTAGAGGAAAACGAGTTAAACATGTATGAGTTGCGTGAGGAGTCCACTTCCCAATCACCTATAGAAGAAAGTTTCACCAGTACATCATTGCTTCGATACTTAGTTCCTTAGTTGTTGTAGAAACATCCTTGGAAACACTCTTTGCTGGTTACAAATATTTTAAGCATGCACTAAAATCCTGGCATCATATTTACTCTGAGCTGCTGATTCCTACAAGTGTTCTGAACCATGGAATCCTTATTCATCAAATTAGATACATCAGACCTCACAGCATGATATGTGCATGTTGCATTTGCCCATTGACATTCGTTCCCACACACTCTGATTCCATCCATTATTTCACTCGAAACAACACTCACCCACCCCACACGTGCATCACATGCTCTCTTTTATGGGTGATCTTGGGCTTTTAACTAGGCCCACATATTCGAAGCCTAAAAGCCCGTTAGATAAGACTAAAAAATAAGCACTAAGAATTTAAGTACTCAATATCAAGTGTCGACAGTTTTATGTATTGAAAATACAAAGTAATTTCTCATTTGACATTCTGCTCTTGACAACGTAAACCAAATTGATGGTTTGTAATGGGCATGTAGGTAACATTTGCACAAGCCTATAGCCAGTTGGGCTAATTCATTCCTCTATGACGTGTGCAGCATTTTCCTAAGTAACCTTGCGAAGCAATTACCTAGAAGCAATATATGTTCACCTAATTGATGCTCACCTCTCATCGTAATCTACATTGTAACATTACGTTCTCTTTCTTGGGTTCTTATTAAATCATTTAGTAATTCTAGGTAGTATATGAACCGAATACCCGGGGGATGATGGGGTGCTAGATTTAGGAAGCCCCTTATAGCTAAAAGGAGAAAGGTTATAAGATGAGCGAAACTAAAAATGCCTTTGCCTTTCCGATTCCTGCTAATTTTGTTACCTTGTATCAAAAATTGGAATGCGAAATTCGAACTATAGTCACAATGAATTGCTGTAATTTTCTTTACTTCTATGTATCTGTTTTGCATGTTTGATGTGCATAAATGAATTAAGTATGAACGATTTTAGCTTTGCACTTCTATTTCCGATGAGCTGTGCCAGTGCTTGTTTCGAACTAATGCAATTTGTCTTTTTGAGGGATCAATTTGAACAGGTAAATGAATCCTCCCACATTAGGAACCTTACGGAGGCTTTTTGGGACGGTTTCTTTTTTCAGATTAGGAATTGTAAATGACCTTTTGGGGACGGCTTTTCTGTTTTTCCCTATGTATGCTTTCAGCCAGAGCTTAGCATCCGTCCCTAGAAAGCAAGACAGCAAGAAAGAAAGAAAAGAAAGGGATTCTGAAGGTCTTGTGGGGACGGCCAAGCCGTCCCTATTGGGCACTATTAGGGATGATTTTGCTCGTCTCCTATCGTCACTTTTTCAGTAATTGCCTCACATCCGTTACAGAACA
This sequence comes from Eucalyptus pumila, assembly GCA_016097595.1. Taxonomy (NCBI): domain Eukaryota; kingdom Viridiplantae; phylum Streptophyta; class Magnoliopsida; order Myrtales; family Myrtaceae; genus Eucalyptus; species Eucalyptus pumila. The sequence goes on from CM027853.1 coordinate 31,596,016, forward strand.
TTCGATTTGAGTTATAGCTATGTCCAATCATGGGCGTACGAGCTCGTTGCCCTAGCTCCATCAGCCTGTTTGTTAAAATGTGTTTCTGTTCTCAGGAACACAAATTTTTGTTTTTTTGTTCCTAGAAACAAAAAATGAACAGAAACGCGTTTGTCTACTTGTTTTTGTTCCAAAATTATTTTTTTATTCCCGAAACACATCCTGAACGGAAACAAAAAACAAAAAAAAAAGTTATTTCTTATTTCCTAACAAAATTTAGGAACACTTTTTCTCTCTCTTCCATTTTCTTCTCTCTCTTTTCTTCTTCTTTTCTTCTTCTTTTTTCTTTCTTTTTTCTTTGGCCTATTACCGGCCGTCGAGGGCTAGCGACCTCGCCGGAGCGTTGCCGGCCCCCGGCGAGGCCAACCTCGCGCCGGGCTGGGCGAGCTCGATCTCGCCGAGCCACCGCCAGGTCGGCGTCGCTTGGCGGCGGCTCGGCGACGCTCACCCGGCTACGGCGAGGCCAAGGGCCCTTGTCGCCAGTTGCCAGCCATGGCCGAGGTCGACGACCGGCCAAAAGAAGAAAAAAGAAAAAAGGAAAAATAAATAAGAATACAAGAAAAATAAGAAAGAAAATAGAAAAAATATAATAAAAATATTAAAAAATTAAAAGAAATAAAAAAAATTATACAAATTCACCAAACGTGTTTCTATTCTTTTTGTATTTCTGGGACAAATTTACCAAACGCGTTTTTTGGTTCAAAAATTGTTTCCCGAAGCAGAAATAATTTTTTCTATTTCTGTTCCCAGAAACAATTTTTAAACAGAAATGTTACCAAACGCACCCTAAGTCTTTTCACATGAAGTAACACAAATGCCCAAGGCACAAGCAGATCAGAGATTCGCTTATGACATGGCTAAAACTTGTGACCTCATGAAAGATGATATGACTCTTTTACGACTTGGCTACCATGCTCTGCGATAGCCAAAACTTACTCTCGCGCACCTGTATGTGACTAGTCATATTAGATGGCCAGATCCTTTTGAGATGGTGTCAAATTAAAGGGAAAACGGACGATAGAAAGTTGGCAGGAGACATGAAGATCTACTAAGTAATTGGGGCAGCAATACTAACGTTCCCTTTATCTTCTCTGCTTGTCCTCTATCCTTGATGGCATAATGAACTCTAAAGTAATCGTGACAATTGCAATTAATGCCTTTCATCTGCATATTCGGCAAGAAACACTTCTTTAATCAGAGAGTCAGCCTCTCATTCCATTATAAATTTCTCAGTCCAGCCGGTCTTCTTCCCACTATTGGAATCAACAAAATTTATATCATATAAATGAGGAAAACAGCACAATTTGGACGCCCAGCGACATTCTTCTTCCCCATGTTTGCTTACAATAACAACCAGCCATATGCCACATTTGTATCTCTAGTTCATGTCCCTCCAAGGAGCTGTCTCTTTCACACAACAATAAGAAATCTGGATAGAAAAAGTTAGAGAGTTGTCCTAATGGCAACAACTCTTTTTTAAGTCCTTGTTGAGGGTGAATACAGGTGAGGAGAGTGATAATTTCAAGGTACCATTCTCACCATCTCCAGCTAAAAGCTATAGCCCTCTTGGATTCTATTCATCAAGCTTCCCCTTTAAATTTGACCAGAAAGAAGAAAATTTTGGTTTTCTCAAAGTATACCTTTGTCTTAATCCTATCATCATGAAGCACCTTTTGTAGCTCACACTTCTCTTATTGTTTCAAATTCTTTCAATAGATCAACCCTTCATGACCATGGCTAAGTCCTGCAGATTTCAGAAACTGGAAAATGAAGAGCAACTCTCCTTTATTCTAATAATATCCATTGTCTTTGCCATGATGAATCTCGTGTCCTCTCAAACTGCGATAGCCAACTGTCCTTTGGATGGTAAATTCAACCTTTTCAATGTTAACCAAACTTGCCAAAATGCAAGTTGGGGGGGCTTCATCAACCATGAGTGCTGCGGACTACCCTTTGATGAGTATCTCTATGCTCTAGGCCAGCGAGCAAACCTGACTGGACAAATATTCCTTGGTCCCACGGAGCAGAAGAACTGCTTAGCCTCAATGAATGCTACTGAGACAAGTGTCCTCAGATGTGGAATCGAGAAGCTGAAAAGAGGGGCTGGCGGCTGCTCTGATTATTTGGTCACAGATGTGGTGACTCAGCTAGGAGATAGCTTGAGGAACTTGACGGAGGACTGTGATCTGGGTCCAGATCAAGATGGTTCATTCAATCAAGGTTGCAGCGCTTGTTTGGCTCAGTGGGAGGAGATTGGTAAATCCTCCGTTAGTGGTACAGAGACAGCAAAGCTTGAGGCCAATCTATGCCAGTTTGCGGTTTTGATTACACTAACTGGCAAAAGGTCTGGTGATAAAAAGTGGGTACAGACAGTATACAGATGTCTTGGGGAGCAGGGTCTTCCCCCCATACACAGATGTAATATTGCTTTGCTGATGAGTTGATCAGTTGTGCATTTTATTTTCTATGCACAATGATTATCAATTACCTACCATGATATGTTTTTTCACGTAATCTAAGCATTTCTTTTTTTTAGCCATGTTAGATGAAAAGGGCAGTAACAGCAAGAAGAGCTATGGCATCATATCTACTAAAGGCAAGCTCATTGGGAGGAGTCATTTCAACTGATGATTTCTGTCTTAATTTTTTCTGTGCTGCAACTATTTGCTGTAATTTTCTGTTTCGGATGATCCACAGGCCTATGGATTGTAATTGCTGGTCTGGTAGGAATCATCATAGTTCTAGCTATTGCATTGTGGATCTTGTTCCAGAAAAGGGCTAAAGTTCGTGTCCCAAAAGAAAAAGAAGGTACTGTTGAAGTCGCTTGAGATCATGCTTAAACTGTTTCGTTTTTTCAATCTTGTTTGCTGTGAAAGATTTGCATATATTTTATATCATGACAGATTCACCAAAAGTGCCTTCCGAGGATTCCAGCAGTATCAAGATATCAATTAAGGAAGTCTATTTGGCAACAAACAATCTCAACCCAGCAAAGTTCATTGGGCAAGGCATAGCAGGTGAGATTTAAAGACCTTGCTCTCTTTTTCTTAATCAGATTCATTACATGCTAGCAGGATTGAATAGGTAGAACACTTTGCATTCCATCATCACGAGAGAGAAGATGGCACAAAGGTCTGGTCTTTTGGCAATAAATTATTCAAAATCTTTTGGCATTGAGCTATCTAGGAAGACGATGGTTTTGCTTAACTTGCAGAAAGAAAAGCATTGATAAGAACGCACAAAGGCCTGGTATTGTATCCTGCATGCCCTATCTCCCGCTCAGGGGCATCTCCGAGAACAAGGGGATAAATAAAGGAACAAAAACCAAAATTAGAAACCTGTAAATGAACCAACAACATACATATAGAAATTTTTGCACTTTTAGGGAAAGTATCCAATTGCTTATTTAGTCTTTCATGGCAGGTAAGGTTTACAAGGGCATACTCTCCAACAGTCAACACGTGGCCATAAAGCACATCATCAGCGAAGGCCATACAGATACATACGTTAGAGAAGTTGCGAGCCTTTCAGATGTCCGGCACCCGAACCTCGTAGCTCTGCTAGGCTATTGTAAGAATGAAGATGAATGTTTCCTTGTTTATGAGTTATGCCACAATGGTAACCTCTCAGAGTGGCTGTTTGGTACGAATCGATGTCCTGTCCTGTCTATCTGTTCCCAGAGTTATCACATTAACCACCATAGACCACTTACAAAGATGGTGAACTGCAGGAAAAGATAAAGTGCTCTCGTGGATCCAAAGACTCAAAATCGCCATTGACAGTGCAAGGGGACTGTGGTTTCTCCACACCTATCCAGAAGGCTGTATCGTTCACCGTGATATTAAGGTGCGTTCCCTTGTTTACACAGCAAAAGCTTCTCTCTTAACCAAATCTCCGTAGTTTTGCTCTTTATTGTCTCTAAATTTTAATCATTACTTGCTCAATTCCCAGCCTACAAACATTCTTATTAGTGCCAACTTCGAAGCCAAGCTCTCAGATTTCGGACTATCCAAGGTGATGGATGTGGGCCAGTCATTTGTGAGCTCAGAAGTCAGGGGAACATTTGGTTATGTTGATCCTGAGTACAGAAGAAACCGTCATGTCAATGCTTCAGGTGATGTCTACAGCTTTGGGATAGTACTTCTGCAGCTTCTCTCTGGACAGAGGGTTATCAATCTAAATATGAATAGACCGATGCCTCTAGGAAGAATGGTACGGATTAATGCTTTTATCAAATTCGACAGTGTCATTTTCCTTATGATTAGTTGCCGTATGAATGTGCTTTGTACCTCACAGGCCAAAGTCCTTACCAAAGGCGGTAACATAGCAGAGTTTGCTGATCCAAAACTCAATGGAGAATACTTGGCTGAAGCTTTTGATCTCGTGCTCAAGCTGGCATTGTCATGCACAGGACTTAAGCAGCAAAGGCCATCTATGGAGCAAGTTGTTTCAAGACTAGAAAAGGCACTAAATATATCAACTGAAGGAACATCAACAATATCAAGGAACAAGAGAGAGAGGAACTCAGCACACAAAGAATGATAGGAAAAGGAAAATGATTTTTTATTCAATGGGAGCATAATCAACCTTATGTTTACAGAGGTACAAAAAATTTATTGCGAATGACATTGAAAAAGAATCAGAATACAAGAGTTTATTTGTACAGAAGGCTTCATGGTTAAAATTGCAGAAGCCAATTTGACTCAATTAGCTCTTCAAAACTTGAGCTAATATTGTCACTGCATCACAAAGGATGAAAACAAAAAAGCATCTGCACACATTTGTCTATTTACATGACTGATGACTGCAACGAAGAAGAATAATCCCCTCAAAAATTCGGGTTACCAAGCGTGAACAAATTGTTCCTGTTGGAAGATTGCAGGCAGAGAACTACAAGATCTTCTTTCGGAAAAATCCTGCAGAAGCCTGATGAGAGCACTGGCCTTCTTGCTTGCGCGAGAAGTGCCCTCGCTGAGTAAGGAATAAAGAGATTGCATGAGAGAGCTACTCTTCACCAAATTGGAGACAACTTCTGCTCCACCATTGATGCACAGAGCCAGCAACAGAGTCACGCAATGCTCCCTCCCCACCCTTGAAGTAGAAGAATTCAGAATTCCTGTGATTATATACAAACCATTGGCACGTAAAATCGCCAATGTTCCCTCAGATTTCTCTGCTATGCTTGACAGAACAGCCAGACAATCATTAATGAAATCTTCTCTATCAGAAGACTTCAACTGTTGAACAAGCACCGGGACTGCCCCGGATGCAAGAACCCTCCTGTGATTGCCATGGTGCATTAGAAGCCCAAAAATCGCCACTAATGCGTTCTTCTTGCCACGACTGGTTCCATTCTTGACCATCTCCACTAAAACTGCGATGGTTTCAGGAATTTCCCCAATCAATTTCCTATACTCCTCTATCGAGGCAAGGTAAAAAAGTGCTGCAGCTGCGTGCTGCCTAGCTTCAACCTTATGCCCATATTTGAGAACCTCCACAACCAACACCAAACCACCATTCTCGACAATAATTGCTTTGCTCTTTGAATGCTTCGAGAGATTCAAAAGAGCTGCAATAGCATTTTCTTGGATTGATGAATCCCTCGACGTCAGCAGCTTTAACAAGTGAGGAATAGTTCCAGCTTCAACCAAGCACGATCTATTAAAAATGCTCGCCTTGGCAAGAAGCCGGATCTCATAGGCAGCTCTATTCCTCTCCACACTGGTCCCAACCTCCAGCCTGAAAGCAAGATAGCTCACAAGCATTTTCATGGCTCCTTCTGCTGCCACACTCCCAGCAAGAACAGTCCTCGTGATATCACGATGCTTGCGAGCTGATTCAGCAAAAGGAATGCCATTCTCGGAGCAGTATAGCTCGATCAACCGCCTAATCGCTGCATTCGGAACAAGTTCCGTGCTTGCAAGCATCTCACCTGTCTTAGGACAAGTGAAATTTCCAGCCCTAAACCACGTCACTATCGAAGCTCGATCATATGTATGCCCTGTAACAGTGGTCACTGGATCTACCATCAACTCAAGAGAAATCGGGCACCGCAAATCATCAGGATTGACGTGATCAAGCACTTTAATAGCATGCTCTTCATTGGATTGTCGATTGGATTCGATGTCAACAACCTCGAAAAGCACGCATCTACAATAGCACATCAACCCCATCAAACTACTCAAAATCTCCACCTCCCTCTTCTCAACACTCAAAAACTCAAACCCCAATTCAGCATCCAAAAACCTGATCTCCTTATGGCAATCGGTCCAGCTCCTCACACCAACATAATCAAGAACACGCTCCAAACGACTCCTCTCCGGGACAATCCCGCACTCAAAACTACTCAAAATCGACTTCAAATCACTTACCGCAGTCCGATCATCCACATCAACTTCCAAACTCACCTTACGCGCTTGCCTCACAAACAAACCGGCGACCTCCCTCGCCTCGACCGGCACGCCGACGTCCTCCATGGGCAGCACGTCCAGCGCCGTCGCCATCGCGCGGGCCGAGGCGCGTAACTGGCCCGCCACGCGCTCCGACTTCATCAGCATCCACGCGCGCGCGCCGTCGCGCGTGCAGTCCTCCAGGAGGAACCGGAGCTTCCGGAGCGCCAAGTGGAGCTCCGAGAGGGCGAGGGAGAGGGAGCCACCGCCGCCGCCGCCGAGGGGCGCGGGCGGGATGGGGACTTCCTCGAGGAAGAGGAGGAGGTTGGCGACGCTGCGGATCGACTCGGCGGCGTTCCGCTGGTTGCACGCGAAGCGCTTGGCCTTGAAGGTCAGGACCGACCTGGCGAGGTCGGCGACGGAGGAGAGGAGGGCGGCCGGAGGCGTTTGGTCGGAGGGGTGAACCGCCGGGAACGTCAGCGTCCGGCGAGTCGGCTCGGCGGTCGGCTTCCTGGTCATTGAGCGGAAGAAGGATTTTTGTGGGAAATAAGTGAAGAAAATGGCAAGAAAAGGGCCGTTTTGTCTTTTTGCTTCGGTTTTCGTAGTTTTGCGTTTGTCTCGTCTTCGGTTTGGGTTTGGGAGCTAGCTGGCTATATATAGGAGGAGGCGGGTTGACTGATCTTGCATGGGGACACGTGTAGATACCTGATTCGTTGTCCAGGGATGGGTCAGATCTGAAGCGTACAGTACTTTTTAGGTGGAGATCGGATGACACGTGGCGAGAGGGCGAGCGGGGTCGGCTTTCGAGGATCGTTCGTGAGGCGACCGAGAGAGCGACACGTGGGGGCGAGGAGTACGGGGAAGGGCGGGGCTCGTGGGACGTGAAGGGACGTGTAGCGTAATTTCGCGTTCCATCATTGAGCAATTATAGGGGACTTTTTGGTAAATTTGCGTTTCTTGTGTTGTTCAACGTACGTTTGTATTATTTGGAAGAGGCGGTGTGTATTATAACGGAAAATGTTCTTTTTTTTGGAAAAAAATTAAGATTGGCCATCATTGCTCATAAAAATAAATGAAGAAAACAAATTTCATTAATAATAATAATATTTTTCGTTGACTAATTATTATAAACGATATAAGCAATTATGCATTAAAAGCTATGGCAACTTAAATTATTAATTTATCAGTTTTACTTATGTAATTTCATGAATGAATTCGTAGAAGAAGTCAACTTATAACTTCATTTATTGACATTGTTATATAAATCCCTTCAAATAGACAATTGATTCGTTCAATGTTTTACCCCTCTCTCTCTCTTATTAGTGAAAGAAAGCCATTTATTATGAAATGCCTTCCATCGTACAAGTCCATTCATTTTTCAGGGTGACTTCAAAAGTATAAAATGCGACAAGAAAATAAAAGGGTATGTTTTTCTATTTTAGTAATTTCGCTCGGTGATCTAATATGATCTGTTATCAATTGTTCAAAAATAAGAATTTGCGCTTTTCTGTAAAATATATCTCGTTTATTGAAGGCCGAATTATTGTATTTTTAAAATGGGGTTAGTTTTCTTGAAATCTACTTTTTTAGAAAAGAATTTAAAAAATAATTAGATCAGAAAAAAGGGCGCAGGACATGGGAGCAGAACACCCGTCTCCATCTTGCTTGCACCGCCAGGACACGCTGTACCTCAATCCGAATGGACCCGATCCAAGCGGAATGCCATAACTCCCCCGTGACGTGAGCTTCATTTATTTTATGAGAAATAATTAATTTTAAAAATATTTTTCAAAAAAATTTTATTTATATCTTTTGAAATAATTAATTAATAGAAAATGTTTTCATTATTAACAACAATTTGTATTTAAATATTTGGGTCGATAATGAAAATATTTTTCTTTTTATTCATTTTTATAAACGATGCAAGCAATGATTTTTTAAGAAAATATTTTACAAATCATTCATTTTACATAAGCGCTCCATTTGTCTCGCAAAAAAAGTGATTTAAAAAACATTTTCCTAAAAGTAATCACTTGAATCGCTTATAAAAAATAAAAGAACGAAAATGATTTTCATTATTCACAAAATATTTAAATATAAATTGTTGTTGAGTAAGCAAATATTTATCATTGATCGATTATTTCAAGTGACATAAAAAAATTAATTTTTTTTTTATAAATTATTCATTTTCTGCAAAACAAACGAAACATATATATCTAATATGCAAATAATATAGATAAATCAAACTATATTTTGGAGATTTTCTAGTCATCAGGATTTTTTTTTTCGCACGCTAAAACCCATGTTAGCCTTCTTTTTCAAAAAGAAATTTACTTATCTCTCTTGATTTGGATTTCAATACTACATATAAAAGAAAAATCAAAATTACAATGTGATGCTGGATGTAAAATGAATACAAACTGTTTTGTTCTAGAGATCACAATTTTCGATACAATAAAAAAGACTGTTGGGTTAACAATACAACTCAAATGGGGTGAATAGGTTGTTGTAATAAACTCTTATGATTTTGCGGAAATCAACAACTATTATAAAAATCGAGTTTAGTAGATATTTCAAACATCACATGGTGCTATAGTCCAATAATAGATAATACTGAAATGGATAAAAGCACACAACAGTTTATAGGATAATAGGTTGACTGAGAACTATAAATAGCATTTGCAGAAGATGATAAGTTAAATTTCAAACATCGACAAAAGCACATATAGAAATTAATTGCATGTTCTGTTGTTTAACGGATAGTGATGATATTGAACATGTAATGCTAATAATGAAGAGTTAGCATATATACAACAGTTTGGTTTTATTCTCAAGCCTACCTCTACACTTAATACTAACAATCACAATAAGACTAGAATCCACTAATAATCTTCAAAATAAGTCATGATTGGCAAATACCGTATTTTCTATAGATCACATTACTCAGATTGACATACTATCAATACTCTTATACACTTGCCTTTATCACTAATTACAATGATATCAGGAATAAACAATGGCTACCAGCAAAAATAGAGCAACGAAAAAGATTCAAAGCATATGACACATCTTGTTCATTTGAATCCAACCTAATTACTTCTTTTGGACTCAATATATAGCCAACCATCCTCAAATGACTATGTCCATCCAAATTCTCAAGTGGTCATTGGTTTTACCATTGCCAGCAGCAAGTTGCTGCTATAAATTGTCAAAATGACTCTTTGACATAGGCAATGTCTCCCATGCATTAGTAGTTTCCTAAACAATGTCAATGTCAAAGTCTATTTCTGCTCATTAATGCCAATATTGCTCTTGATCAACTTTGGTGATCTTTCTATGAATTCCAAGCCTTTGTGACAAATGTTTTATTTTGAGTCTAAATATCGATACGATCCCTTACTCACAATTAGTACTTATAGATTTTTATTTCTTAATTAATGTTGTCCATTAACAAACCATGTGAAATGAAATTCAATCAATCTTCCAATGATCCTTTTGGATTCTGCATCATACAAAGACTTCCAAGGACATTGGCATTCCCACTAATTCATCATATTTGTTGATTATCTATATCATTTTCCAAAAATCTCCAAGGACATCAACATCTTTGCCGATTCTTTACCTTTACTAATTTGACTAAGTCAACTTCCAAAGACACATGCGCTAGTTCCTCATTTTCACTAGATTCACAATGATCATTATTATTGACATAGTCTTCCACCTTATCTATATAAGGTAGCTATTCTTTGCCAATAATCTGCTGCTCCGATAACAATTTGTTGCACCAAATGAAGAGGCTGATCTTTTTGGCCCTTTCAAACATATTGGTAATTTAGATTCTACCAAATTGTTCATCTTCGTGGTCCTTCCAAAATCTACCAAACATCCTCATTATAGGCTTGTTCACTATTATCAAGTTCTTTCCTCATTATAGGCTTGTTCACTATTATCAAGTTCTTTCAATTGTTCACTTGATATTTGCACCTTTAAGCCATCACGAACATTTTGTTCTTTATGGCTTGTTCATCCTTGATTAAGGTTCTTCCAGATGTTCATCTCATTTGAAGATCCTTCTAACTCATAAACATCTCAACACCCAATATCTTGTTCACCTCACATATCAGCAAATCAATCTTGATGGTGGTAGAGCACTCCTCATATTAGAATATCCATAAATCATTTTGTACAATCCTAACATCAAGAAGCGTGGGTATTGAATTGATGGAAATGGGTGGTTACTTGATAGGCTGTCGAGTGTAATAACAAAAACGTCAAGTTACAATCATAACATCACCAGTTAGCTAAGCTTCTTTTTTTCTATTTCTCATTTTTGTTGGGGGTAACTAGAGATTCTTTTAAAAACATTTTTTCATAGAATGATAGACAATATCACTTAGCCGAACTAACAAACGGTAAATATTTTATGCATCAATAATAAAGATATTTTTTGCTTATTCATTTTTTCAAATCACTGGTTCGCCGCGAAACAAAGCATCTTCAAACGAGTTTTCGAGAGATAGACTAGACTAGACCAGATTAAATTAGATTAGTTGAGAAGAACTGTTTTTCATCGTGGGCTTTGTATCAACTTGTACCTGGGCCGGGCTTGCCACGGGCCCATCATCTCGGTTTTCCAGTTCGCAGCTGAACTGCGAATTAATCTCTTTCTTCGCGAAGGTCGGTTTGCCTTCTTTCTCCATATAGCTACGTGGAATCGTCTGCTCTCTCGCTGCTGGAGAATCGTCAGCTCGCCAGAAGAAGGTACCTTCTCCCCGCTCGCGGCGGATTCGGATTCCCCTCTCGTTTCCTCCTTTTTTCCCGTTCCGCTAGGGTTTCGAATTCCGATTACGTCGCTCCTGACCGTTCGCTCTCCGTGGCCAGGGTGGAAGAATCGGGAGTCGCCGCCGCCGCTTAAGCTCCGAGCGCGTCAGGTTCGGGAATCATGGTGAGTTTCTCTAGCACCGTCGCGGCCTCTTGTTCTTGTTCTTTTTTTTTCAATTTGCGTTGGGGGTGATGATGACGAACTTGCGAACCGTACTTCCTTGTTCTTTTGGTATTAGTAGCGCCAAAAACATGGATTCCTATTGTAGGTGTGCGTAGGTTTTAAGTTTTGCCGGCATATTTTGGTCGACTGGGAGTTCGGCCCCGAGTCACTTTTAAGGCAAACCGAACCGTACCTCTCTGTTAGGTACTCGATGTGTCTGCCTTTTCATAGGTGAATTGGTCTGTGGATTAAACCTAGTTTGAGCTATGGCTGCCACTGTCCGACTTGTATGTAGCAGCCTCCGTAAATGGGTATGTTTGGCCTTTTGTGGAGCGTCCGGGTTCTGTGTGGTGACCCTGGAACGGTTTCTGTTATGAATTTTGGAGTTCCGAGTGTTGTGGACTCATATCAGTTGAAGCAAATTATATTAGTAGGGCAGCCAAGGATATCGTGGAAAATGAATGGATTTTGAGTTACGCTGCTATCGAAATGCTTATTACTGCCTTGAAAGTGAAGCTTCTGTCATTGCCTAGCTCCTATAGAACTGGTTATTTTGGACCGGAGACATTGCAGTTGACTGGTCTTTTTATTAGGAGTGATCAGTGCCCAGTTCCCAATTTTTGGGATTGGGAACAGGACAGGTCCATGGAACCGATCACTTAGCAAGAAAAATTAAAAAATTAAAAAAAAAAATACTAGAGTTGTTATTATTTTTAGGATTTATTGCTATTTTTAAGAAATTAAAAAATATAGTTTAAAAAAAAAAAGAGTTGGTCCAGTCTAGTCCAATCCCCCTCCCCCCCCCCGGTCGCCCCCCCCGGGGAATCGGCAACCAGACCCAACTAGCCAGTCTCGTCCCATCCAGGCAGATCTCGGTTTGGGCAGTCCGACATACTCACCCGTAGGTTTTATACATGTTTTGCTTGTTATTTAACTTATGATGGGACCTTGCATGACATTGTGTCGTTTGGTGGTTTCAGGCATCATGTTGGTATCAGGATGCTCTGGTTTGTTCTTACCTTGCAGGCCGGGATGGAGTTATTCTCGAACTGGATGAGTTACCTTACAATGGGGCTCATATAATTGTGAGTGACTGAATTATACTTCTTGGTTTCCTTATTATAGGCATCTTGCATTGACATGGTTACATGCTTTCTTTAAGTTTTTCTATGAGGATTCTCATCTAGCTGTTTCGATATCTTGAATTATTTATATGTTCATTAGATCAAGGCCCGGCCATTTTTTGTAGAACATTAGTCAAGCCTTCATTTCTAATTTCCAGATTATAGGCTTAGCCAGTTATGTTCCTTCTCATACATTGAAATCTGTGATGTTTATACTTTTAGGAAGAAGATGGAAATGATGCTGCAAACATGGAAGAAGATGTTAAAGAAGATGAAAATGATGCTGCAAAGAAGGAAGAAGATGACATATGGGCAGCGCTGCAGTTCGCGGCTTTTACTCAATAAGCGCATTGCTGCAGTTCCTGGCTGATAAATAAGCGCATTGCTGCAGTTCCTGGCTGATAAATAATTGAATTCTGCAAGGCAACATTACTGATCCTTGTCTTGGATAATTTTACCGAACAACTTATGCGCATCGTCTAACACATGGCACCTCCCATACTCTGACATCACCACATTGAACTCTCAAACCACTGCTCTCGAACCAATTATCACCGATAACCTTGTGGACCGAAGAAATAGAGAATCTCGTCTGGGGAAGGAAACGACTCGATTGACGAATTCCATCATCGCTGGAACGTCCCAAGGAACCGGCCGCCGATGAAGATTTCTCTATCCTTCTCTCTCCCCGTTTAACATGCAGTGTATACCACAGCGATTGAAATGGAGCCGAAGTTGATTGTCGAACTCAGCGACGTAAGCCTCTTCGCAATTCGACGCCAACGAACGGCGGAACGCTTAGTCATAGGCCTCGAGCTTCTGTCTCCGATCTCGGAGAAGCATTCGCACCAAATGAATCCATCGGCCTACTCGCTCAACTCTCGATGTTGCTCTCCTCACGGCAACTGGAGGTGATTCCGTTCAAGGTAAGGTCAGCCCCCCGGAGCTCAGGCGGGAGAGGAAATCCAGGGGATCCAGGTTGGAGCTCCGTGCGTCTTCCGTGATCGGAAATGGAAGACTGGCGGTAGCTAAGGCAGCGTATGCCATATGGTAACGTTTTTATTCCTCCAAATTTCTATTCTTTTGTTTTTCGGAACAAAAAGAAGAACACAAATCCGTTTGGAAACGGCAAGTTGTTTTTCTATTTCCCAAAATAAAAATTTGCCCGGGAATAAATTTGACGCAGAAACGAGAAGCAAAAAAAAATTTCTTCTTCTTCTAAGCCAATTTTCTTTTTTCTTTTTTCTTTTTCTTTTATTTCTTTTTTTTGCCGTGGCCACCTTCAATCGGCCGGAGCCATAGCCAACTGCCAGTCGCCGCGGTCGTGCAGCGATGGCGAGCAGTGGGCAGTGGCGGCCGGTCGGCGATCTGTGAACAAGAATAAAAAACGAATATATACAAAAAAGAAAATGTTGCGTTACCAAACGCATTTTTATTCTTTTTCTATTCCAACAGTAGGAAATTTTGTGTAGTTACCAAACAGGTTTTACTCAGAAGTTGTTTTCCGGAATAGAAATAGAAAATAACTATTTCTGAAAAAAAAAATTCCAGCCAAGAGAGGACGCGAGAGGCTTGCGGTGGCTTTTATATTTCTCTTGTGAAATGACCAAAATGCCCTACCCTAAAATGACCAAAATGACCAAGGCAAACAATTCGTCGTGTGTTGAACCTGCGTTAGCGACTGGCTCTGGAGATCTTGGCCAACTGGTTATTAGACTTTACTAGCCAACACCTGTATTTTCCAAACTATTTTTGTCTTCTTTTTTTTTTCCCCGTTTATTTTTATATATATTTTAATAGTTATTTCCTTTTCTTTCCATTTCTCAGTCCATTATTGTCTCTGATGCAACGGTTCGGTTTCCGACTTCCATTATGATTCTGGTGTTGTCTGCTTAAGGTTCCAATCGTCTAATTGTGCGTTGTTCTCTCTCCCGAGGCGCTCCTTTGATTTCTCCTCTCGCGTCCCTACTCGTCTAGCAAATTCTTTCTCTCGGTAGCTTCCACCAGCTTAGTTCCTCTGACAAGCTCCGCTTGTCTCTTTCTCTAAGTTGATTTCATGATTGACATATGCGTATGGGTGTTGAATGTTTCCTCTACATACTGCAACTATCTTATTGACTATGCTTACGAAATGTTCATCAGGTTTGTCATTTGGCTTGCTTTAAGTAATCTAAGCCCATAATAATCCGATTATATTTATAGGATCGGAAAAATTCAAGATGTCATACAGAGGAGCGGTCAGCCATGGCTAGCGTCTCGGTTTGCAACAAAGTTGTTAAGCATTTTGCCGAAACCCATGGGCAAGCCAAGATCTGGGCAAGTGGATTTGGAGATGACCTCAAGCAGATTTGGAACTGATGCACGGATGGAGGAGACGGCCAAAATGGTTTGCTACGATGCCGCAATGGCACTAGATTTGGAGGTGAAGAGGAAGAAAAGAAAAATCTAGGTGGATTAAGGGATTTTTGACTTATTTCTTTTATGCCATATGTAAATTTTTAATTGGAGATGACCTATTGACTAAATCACTGAATATTTTCTCCTACATCCACTCTTAATACTAATAGTCACAATAAAACTAGAATCCACTAATAATCTTCGAAATAAGTTATAATTGGCAAGTATCGCATTTTTTGTAGATCACATTACTCAGGCTCACTTACCATCAATACTCTTATACACTTACTCTTATCACTAATCACAATGATGTTAGGAATAAACAGCAACCACCAGCAAAAATCGAGCAACGAAAAAGATTCAAAGCATATGACTCATCTTGTTCATTTCAATTCACGACCTAATTACTTCTCTTGGACTCAATATAAAGCCAACCATCCTCAGATAACTATTATCCATCGAAATTCCTCAAGTGGTCGTTGGTTTTAACATTGCCAGGTCGTTGCTATAAATTGTCAAAATGACTCTTTGACATAGGCAACGTATCCCATACATTAGTAGTTTCCAAAACAATGTCAACGTTAGAGTTTATCTCTATTCATTAATGCCAATATTGCTCTTGATCAACTCTGGTTTGTGACATACGTTTTTATTCTTTTCAATGTCCTAGGTAGTTGATCAAGTGACCAGCATCTTCCAAGACTAAAATCAGTATAATCCCTTACTCACAATTAGTACTTGTAGATTTTTACTTTTTTGGTTTATACAGTGTACAAAGACTTTCAAGGACATTGGCATTCCCACTAATTTCTCGTATTTGTTGATTATCTATATCATTTTCTAAAAATCTCTTGGGACATCAGCATCTCTGCCGATTCTTTATCTTTACTGATTTGATTAAGTCAACTTCCAAAGACACACGCTGGTCCTCATTTTTACTAGATTCACAATTATCATTAGTATTGACATACTTCCACCTTATATTTATAAGGCAACTATTCTTTGCCAACATTATGCTACTCTAATAACAATTTGCTACACCTGATAAAGAGGCTAATCTTTTTTGTCCTTCCAAGCATATTGGCAATTAGATTCTACCAAACTGTTCATCTTCACGGTCCTTCCAAATTCTACCAAACATCCTCATTCTAGGCTTGTTCACTAATATCAAGTCCTTTTAATTGTTCACTTGATATTTGCACCTTTAAGAATAAAATAAGATATTACTAGAAAAATAATATAAAATTGGAGGTGAAGTACATCTCCTTAAGGCGATTAGTTCCTGCTAATGGTACTAACATTTGGATTAGTACTCGTTGAACTAGTATACCAAAAAAAATCAAAAGAGTAGAAAATGATATCTTTATGGCTTGTTCATCGTGTAAGATTCGTGAATTCAAGATTCATAAACTTGATTAAGGTTCTTCCAGATGTTCATCTCATTTGAAGATCTTAATCTAATTATACCATAATTATAACAACTAAACATCTCAACACCCAATATCTTGTTCACCTCACATATTAGCAAAGCAATCTTGATAGTGGTAGAGCACTCCTCATATTAGGATATCCAGGTGCTGTTTATGGTGACATATGCATTTCGGCTTTTGCATAAATCATTTTGTACAATCCTAACATCAAGAAGCGTGGGTATTGAATATGAAGCGTGGGTATTGAATCAATGGAAATGGGTGGTTACTTGATAGGTTGTTGAGTGTAGTAACAAAAAACGTCAAGTTACAATCCTAAACATCACCAATTAGCTACATTTTTTTTTCTCATTTTTTTTGGGGGCAACTCGAGATTCTTTTAAAAACATTTTTTTCATAGAATGATAGACTATATCACTTAGGGTAAATATTTTATTACCAATAACAAATTATGCTTAAAATTTTTGCATTAATAATGAAGATATTTTTTGCTCATTCATTTTTTCAAATCGTTGGTTCACCGCGAAACAAAGCATCTTCAAACGAGTTTTCGAGAGATAGAGTAGACTAGACTGGATTAAATTAGATTAGTTGAGAAGAACTGTTTTTCATCGTGGGCTTTGTATCAACTTGTACCTGGGCCGGGCTCGCCACGGGCCCATCATCTCGGTTATCCACCTCGCAGCTGAACTGCGAATTCATCTCTTTCTTCGCGAAGGTCGGTTTGCCTTTTTACTCCATATATATCGCTCCGCGGGATCGTCTGCTCTGTCGCTGCTGGAGAATCATCAGCGCGCCGGAAGAAGGTACCTTCTCCCCGCTCGCGGCGGATTCGGATTCCCCTCTCGTTTCCTCCTTTTTCCCCGTTCCGCTAGGGTTTCGAATTCCCATTCCGTCGCTCCTGACCGTTCGCTCTCCGTGGCCAGGGTGGAAGAATCGGGAGTCGCCGCCGCCGCCGCTTAAGCTCCGAGCGCGCCAGGTTCCGGAACCATGGTGAGTTTCTCTAGCACCATCGCCTCCATTTGACGGCGGCTTTTCCTGCCGCCGCGTGGTCGGTTTTTTTTTTTTTTTTCTCAATTTTCGTTTGGGGTGATGATGACGAACTTGCGAACCGTACCTCCTTGTTCTTTTGGTATTAGTAGCGCCAAAAGATGGATTCCTATTGTAGGTGTGCGTAGGATTTAAGTGTTGCCGGCATATTTTGGTCGACTGGGAGTTCGGCCGCCCAAGTCGGTTGAACTGCCTCTGTTAGGTACTTGATGTGTCCGGCTGTTCATAGGTGAATTGGTCCGTGGATTAAACCTAGTTTGAGCAATGGTAGCAGCCTTGGTAAATGGGGATGTGTGGCCTTTAGTGGAGCGTTCGGGTTCTGTATGGCGACCCTGGGAGTTTCGAGTGTTGTGGAGTTGTATCGGTTGATGCGAATTGTGTTAGTGGAGATGATGCCAAGGATATCATGGAAAAGGAATGGATTTTGAGTTACGCTGCTATCCAAATGCTTATTGGTGCCTTGAAAATGAAGCTTTTGTCATTGCCGAGCTCCTATAGAACTGGTTATTTTGGACCAGAGACATTTCAGTTGACTGGTCACTGTGTATGTTTTATGCATGTTTTGCTCGTTATTTAATTTATGATGGGCCCTTGCATGACATTGTGTCGTCTGGTGGTTTCAGGCTGCTCTGGCTGATTCTTTCCTCGCAGACCTGGATGAGTTATCTGACAATGAGGCTGATATAATTGTGAGTGACTGAATTATACTTCTTGGTTTCCTTACTATAGGCATCTTGCATTAACATGGTTACATGCTTTCTTTAAGTTTTTCTATGAGGATTCTCATCTAGCTGTTTCGATATCTTGAATTATTTATATGTTCATTAGATCAAGGCCCGGCCTTTTTTTGTAGAACATTAGTCAAGCCTTCACTTCTGATTTCCAGATTATAGGCTTAGCCAGTTATGTTCCTTCTCATATATTGAAATCTGAGATGTTTATACTTTTAGGAAGAAGATGAAAATGATGCTGCAAACATGGAAGAAGATGTTGATGGGGAACTAGCTGACATAGAGGCCCTCAATTATGAAGATCTTGATAATGTTTCCAAATTACAGAAGTCACAGAGATACAAGGACATAATGCAGGTTAGTCCACAAGCACTGTTTTGTAATATATTAGAATAGCCTGCTCTTTGGTCTTGAAAACCTCAGTGCTAAGTGTTTCTTTTTCTTTTATTTCTTTTGTTCCTTTTTAATTGGTTTTTTTCTTTTTTCTGTTGTTATTATTATTTTTTTTTGGGGGGCTTTGGGGGGGGGGGGGGGTGTTATGCCTGTAGTAGTCTTGTATTGCATGAACTGAATGCGGGTGACAAATCCTCCAGCTACATACCTTTTTTTTTTTCTTGTTTTTGTGCGTGTGTGTTGGGGGGGGGGTTATGCCTGTAAGTAGTCTTGTATTGCATGGACTGAATGCAGGGTGACAAATCCTCCAGCTACATACCTTTTTTTTTCTTGTTTTTGTGTGTGTGTGTGTGTGCCTTTTTTTTTTTCTTGTTTTTGTGTGTATGTGTGTGTTTTTTTGTTGGGGGGGGGTTTATGCCTGTAAGTAGTCTTGTATTGCACAAACTGAATGCGGGGTGACAAATCCTGCAGCTACATGCCAAATTTAGTCACTAGTTCCCCAATTTTTGCACAAAAGCCAACGGTTGGCTGACACAAATCTTTCTTCTTATTTTCATACATAAAAAACTTAAGCTAACACCTTGTTTAACTAATTGAATCAAATGCCTTTATCATGTCTGCATTTATATTTTAGATAGTGGAGATAACTTTACGATGATAATCCTGCACAAGTCATGTGCAATCATCGCATTGTCCTCAATTTTTCTCCCTTCATTGATTGCACTTTGATTCGAGCTAACAAGATACGGCAAAATGGCTTTAATCTTGAAACAGGAATCTTAATGATGCATTTACCTATAACTTTGCTGCAAGGAAGGGATCTGAACTCTATTGCTCTTACAAATATTTTGAGGAGCTAGTGTTTTAGCTGTTTCCATTCTTTGTATGTATGAGGTGAAAACATCAGTTCTCATTTCTTCTGATTCACTTTTGTGTTATAGTAAATCCTTCTGTATCATTGTTGTTAGTAGTGTCCTCTGACCGATATCGAAGAGTTGGTGCTGGGCTAGCCAAAAATCAAAGTTTGTCAGAAGCATGGTCTAAAATTCCTGAAAAATTAGCTTTTTATGATTATATCAGTAATAATCCGGCAAAGGGGGGATTATTCAGAGTGGGTTCAATGGACAACGGGGATGGAATAGCTGTTGGGTGGTTAGGACATCCTTTTTTTCGATATAAAGAAGGGTGTAAACTTTTTGCAAGTCGTATGGCTACTTTTTTTGAAACATTTCTGATTGTTTTGGTAGACGGAGACGGAATTAATGGCTTCATTTTTTTGTCACTGGTGACTCAATGATTTCAACTGAAAGTTGGTTTTGGTACTATACTGCTCCATGTTTCCTTTAAAGCATGTTGATATGAACATGAGTATGCTTAAGTTATACTGAGGAATTTATTAAATCATGGTCTTGATGTCAATATTCCAACTTTACTTGGAAATAATTTGATTTATCTGTGGGAATGGCAGAAAGTGGAAGATGCTCTTCATAAAGGTTCTGATATCTCAAATCAGGGGATGGTGTTGGAAGATGATCCGGAATATCAGCTCATTGTGGACTGTAATGCCCTCTCGGTCGACATTGAGAATGAAATAATGATTATCCACAATTTTATTCGTGGCAAGTACCATGTGAAATTTCCAGAGCTTGAATCGCTTGTCCATCATCCAATAGATTATGCTAGGGTGGTTAAGAAAATTGGAAATGAGGTGGATTTGACCCTTGTTGATTTGGAAGGACTTTTACCTTCAGCTGTTATCATGGTTGTCTCAGTTACAGCATCAACTACAAGTGGCAAGCCACTTCCGGAAGAGGACCTTAATAAGACAATTGATGCATGTGATCGAGCTCTTGCTCTCGATACAGCAAAAAAGAAGGTTCTTGATTTTGTAGAAAGTAGAATGGGATACATTGCACCAAATCTTTCTGCCATTGTCGGGAGTGCGGTTGCTGCAAAGCTGATGGGAACTGCTGGTGGGCTCTCATCCTTGGCTAAGATGCCGGCTTGTAATGTCCAGCTTCTTGGTGCCAAGAAGAAAACTTTAGCTGGTTTTTCAACTGCAACATCTCAGTTTCATGTAGGTTACATTGAGCAAACAGAGGTATTCCAGACTACTCCACCTTCTCTAAGAATGCGTGCTTGCCGACTTTTGGCTGCAAAGTCAACTCTCGCTGCACGTGTAGATGCTACTAGGGGAGATCCATCAGGAAATACAGGGAGGGCATTTAGAGAAGAGATTCGAAAGAAAATTGAAAAATGGCAGGAGCCCCCTCCTGCAAAGCAGCCAAAACCACTTCCAGTTCCTGACTCTGAGCCCAAGAAGAAAAGAGGTGGTCGTCGGCTAAGGAAGATGAAGGAGAGGTCTCTCTTGCTCTCTCAAAAAGTAGCTCTTTTTCATGCACATGTGGTTTGATATGTAGACTTATTTTGTTTTTCTTTTTTCTTTTCTTTTCAGGTATGCAATAACAGATATGAGAAAACTGGCCAACAGAATGCAATTTGGTATACCTGAAGAGAGTTCTTTAGGTAAAGTTGCCTTTGAATGAGTTTGAGTAATACTTCGCTTGTCTGCCATTGACCTATTTGTGTGGGAAAAAGCTCTCAAGGTTACATATATTTTCTCTTTGTTAGGTGATGGACTGGGGGAAGGCTATGGAATGCTTGGTCAGGCAGGGAATGGAAAGCTGCGAGTGTCTATTGGTCAGAGTAAACTTGCTGCAAAAGTTGCCAAAAAGTATGTTTCTTTAGTCCTCCAGGAAAAGATTTACATTCGAAAAATTGCAGATCTAGATTGCTAATTTTTGCCTTTAGTCAGCCTTTCCTAAGAATCTACATTATTTTCAGGTTCAAGGAAAAACAATTTGGAAGCAGTGGTGCCACCTCTGGCCTTACGTCAAGTCTGGCATTTACGCCCGTGCAGGTCTGTTCTGTTATTTATGGCCCATAATTTATATCTTATCTTCTGGGATCAGTGCCTTGGATTTTTTTTCTTCAAGCAGGAAATGATAATTACTACCTTGACATTCAATTCCAGTTTGATGCCAAAACTGAGTGCATAATCATTTCCATCATCAATGTGAAATAAAAAGTAAAGAAAAGATCTGCTCAGTAGCCTCCGTGTTCTCAGCTTGGCAACTGTATGTGGAGGTCTAGTGTTGATCTTGTCTGGGTGTAGAACCGGTCAATTCATGTATTCTCTGAGAGGGACATCCTTATGATGAGTTGTTGTAGGAAGGAGCAATAGTTTCGTAATTTGATGGGTACTGCGCAAGTCTGTGGCGTGACTTGTTAGTTGTATTGCAGTGGACATGCTGTAGTAAATATACAAACCTAGGTGAACCGAAAGAAAACTGGGCTAAATGGAAAGTTGACTGTGCATTCTTCCTTGTCCCCCCATACAATTACATTATGTCTTAGTGTGGCGCGTGTCAGACTTCATGACAATTATAAGCCTTGGTTTGGATTCCTGTATGCTGGATATTTTCACTTGGGTTTTACGGTTTTTTGGATTATTGAGCAGAATCAATTGTGTTGTTCCATCTTTTCCATTTCAAATAGTGGTGACACGGTCTTCCATGTTATATTCTGGGGTCAGACATGCTGATCTTGTCAGTGTAGTTTAATACTTTATTGGAAAGGTGGAGAGGGGAAGAAAATGAGAGGTGGAGGAGGAAAGTGGGAAAAACTTTATACCCTTTATGAGTAATAGGTTTATTTGCCCACTTTTTTCTCCCAAAACATAGAGTTATTATTTGCATAAGGACCATCAAATTGGACAACTTACGAAAATCTCTTGATGGGCAAGCATCGCCCTCTGGGCACTAAACATCCTTTCTCCCTGTGGTCCTTGCTAGTCTTCCTTATTGCACCAGAGGATATGCAACTTTTTTCATTGGTTGTTCCTATCTTTCCTGGAATTCATTCTTCATTGTTCAAGTCTAATTGATTGATCATTTGTGGGGTTGGGTTGAAAATTTATATGGCTATGGCCTCTATGTATTTGGTGATATTCTGGGGTAAACAAAAAAGAATGAAGGGATTAAGTGGAGATGGTCCATCTTATCATTCCAAAGCATGGATTTTCAAACAAATTCAACATGGAATGCTCTACCCTTCTTGTACTTGCTTGATTTAATTAAAGCTAATTTTTCGCATAAAAGAGAATTGTTTGTCTACTTACAGACAAATGCTAAGGAGGAAGAAACACAATGAAATTCAGTATGAAAATAGTTTCTCTTTAGGCGAAATTTAATCCTAGGAAGGAAGAAATAGTACTGACTTTAGATTTTGGAGAAACATTTGAGTTAATGTAGTTCACACTTTGAAGCTTTAATATGAAACTTACTTCCGATTTAGTGACAATACCATTGCTTTGTCTATGCTTTACACATCATTTTAGCACTGACAGATTCAAGAGCAGAAGCATGAATTATCTTTTCTATTTTTAGGCTGAAAACTGGGCCTTGAATAGTAGTTTCCTTATGCCGATCCGTCTCTTTCTTCTGAGCTTTTATTTATTATCATATCTCAGTCTTTTAAACATTATAATTGCAACTAGAAATTTTAGGGGTGATTTCTGACTCCAATTTAGTTTTTTCCCTTGTTTTCTTCATTGTTATTTTGGAATAATTTTTCGGCATGATTTAAAAAACAAAATGGTATTTTTCACCTGCAGGGGATCGAGCTTTCAAATCCACAGGCTCACGCAAACCAGCTTGCCAGTGGAACTCAAAGTACATACTTCTCCGAGACGGGAACGTTTTCAAAGATAAAGAGGATTTGAGAATTTCGTCTTCTTGTATCTGAGTGGAGACCAAACTCAACTTTAAGGACTGTAGTAAGGACTGAAATTTACTCTGAGCAATTATGTTTCGAGTTTCATGACATCAGGGTTGCTTGATCTACCATCTTTCGTCCTTTGGCAGAGACCCAACCTTCATGGCTGTGATCACCTGGTGTCCACATCAGTTCAAGTTGCGTTTTCTGCTAAATTGTGTTTTTTTCTTCGGTTTAGGTACTGGGTCGGTTCAGTGGTTTATGCAAATATTAATTCTCTTTAGCTTTTTAGACCTGTAGATCATATTTGGCCTTCAATGGATGGGTTATAAAGTCGTGTCGTGATTTTCAAAATCGTTTGATATGCAATTCATATCATGTGAGTTGATGAAATTTGATTCAATGCGTAAGTGGTACGTAACCATCTGACAAATTTGCAATAAGTGAATATAGGGGTTTACTGGCCAATGTATGATTGGGTACGTATCTAACTATACAATGTGTTCGTCATTTTTAATACATTTTACATGCTAGATGATGTAACTTTTGGCATACTTTAGTACGCGTTTCTTTTATTATGACAACGAAGTAAACCTTATGTAGGTAAGTCCGAGGCCGACGAAATATCTTACTGACATGATAGACCGTGTTAGACGCGATCTAGAAGCTCAGGGCATGACTCAAACATGGAACCATCATATAGAGTTATGAATTCGTGTAAAAATGTAATGCACGATCCCTTTACATGGCCGCCCGAAAGGATGGAAAGAGAGGGAGATGATAAGTTAGTGGGGGGTATCGAACTTGGAGTGGTTGAGAAGATACACCGAATAAATGAGAAAAATCATTCAATGGAGCATTCTAAAGAACATATAATAGCAGAATATTCAGCAACGAAAACCGCTGTCGAGTTTTTTTTCTTTAATCGGTAGTACAAAAGGAAACCTACATTAACATACCCGTGCAAAAATTGCATCTAGGAAAGACGAGCAGAAAATCAGAAGACGACTTTTGATTTTATTGTTTATTCATTAAAAGCCGACTTAAATTTATATAATTAAATATTTTTCATCTTTATTCATTATTTGATCAAACCAAAAGCACGTGCGGCTAAGCTAAAGCTAATACCACTTTACTTATATATTAAATATTTCTTTTTCTTTTTTTCGTCTATCCTATTATCAGATGCCTATCTTGGATCTTTGGTACCTGGATAGGGGTTGTCGCCAACCAACATAGGCTGACTATGCTTGTCCTCTGATGAAGCGGATTGTCAGTCCATGTACATGTTAATGTCTACATGCCGTGTTCTCCTCAATTCCTCCTTTATATCTTTTTCTTCCTTAGGAAGAAGGGAATACCTTCTCTTGAAAGTCTCAAGATTCAAATTGAATTAGGATAAAGTATTTTAAGAATTTGTTTAAATCCACCATTAGTTATATATTAAATATCTTGTTTTTTTTTTATATTTCTTTGTCCTATTGTTATTCTTGGAATGTCCCAGTTTTGACAAATGAATTTTCAAAATGGATATTTTAGTTACTTTTAGCTATTTTCGTGGATTAAGTGGATTTATTGGATAGTTGAAAGCTATATTTAGAATAGGTGCATTTAAGATCATAATAAAAAAAATTAAATGAAGTGTAAAGAAGCTGAGCTCTAAATAGGTTGTGATTTTTATTATTTTTAGTTAATATTTATTGAAAATTGGTAAAGTATTTTATGTCTAATTTCCTCATAATATGACCAAGGAATTCTAGTAAATACTTAGGACCTGTTCATTTCGTGAAAAAAAAATGATTGGAACTATAATCACTTATATTACTTAAAATAATTGGCCAATAAAAATATTTTCATTATTAGCGACAATTATGTCCATAAGTTTTCACAGAAGACGTAACTTTCATAAGCGATCATTTTAATGAACCAAAATTTTAAGTCATCGAATTTCTTGCGAAATGAATGAAGTCTCAATTTATTTATTTTCTCCATAATTTATTCGATTCCCTTAGCAGGAGGCATTTTAAAATTCAGAAAAACTATAATTTTGAGGGGAATTTGTAAATCCCCAGCCAATGCGCGACCGTTTTGGTCAAGTTCAATTATAGCAACCGCGCCCCCACCTAATCTTCTCCCATTATTTATTTATCTACTCATTTTTCCTAATTTCTTGCGCGAGTTGGATTGAAGGGAGATCCGAAAATCCACGCCCTCTCTCTCTCTCTCTCCCTCTCCCTCTCCTTTCCTCAATTCTCAATTTTGCTTCGATTCTCTCCTTCCCTTCCCGAGGCAACAATGGCGTCCCCGCCTCCGATCCTCCTCCCCCCCCCCTCCTCCTCCTCCTCCTCCTCGCCGGAGCACCTCCGCTCGCCGCCGCGTCGGACACCTCGTACGACGACAAGGACGCCCCGTCCTCCGCCTCCTGCCGCAACGATTTCCAATTGGTGATTCCCCTCCTCTCCTCTTTTCCCGATAGATTTTCTCAAAACTTCTCGTCGCTTTTCGCCTCCGATCGAAAGAGCTCGGTCGGAGGAGTCGATTTCCAGCTGTTCGCCCCCCTCCGTCGCAGCGGCTGAGCTTCGTCCGATTTCGGCTCCTATCGCATTGATCGCGCGTTTGTTCGCCGTATAGCTGTTCCGGTAGTTGTGGCTTGGCGCATTTATGGGCAATAGTTAGTTGCGATTGCTGAGAAATGAGATGGAGTTGGACCGAGTAGAGCGAGAGATGCTTGCCGTTTGTGCGTTGAGGAAGATAATGATTAGGATCTAGGATGACGAGATGTTGCGTCGATGAAGTAAGCTTTCCTCATTGAGGTCGAGAGAGTTGGAAAGAGCGCGTGAAAATGGGACTAGTCTTGGTGGAAGCTTTAGGAGATCTAGCATCGGTAATGCTTATTCTTAAAAATTTTGGGGGCTGTCGAAGCGGATTGCATTGATTGTATGTTTGTTTGCTGTTGAATCACTCCGAGTTTGATTTGTAGAGCTGATGTATAGCTGTTCTGGTAGTTGTGGCTTGGTGCATTTATGGCCAATAGTTAGTTGCGATTGCTGAGAAATAAGATGGAATTGGACCGAGTAGAGTGAGAGATGCTTGCTGTTTGCGTTGAGGAAGATAATGATTAGGATCTTGAGTGACGAGATGTTGCGTCTATGATGTAAGCTTTCCTCATTAAGGTTGAGGGAGTTGGAAAGAGCGTGTGAAAATGGGAATAGTCTTGGCGGAAGCTTTAGGAGACCTCGCATCAGTAATGCAGCCATTTGTTTGTCCGCTTTTGGAGTTAAAGTTTCAGGCAGATATTTGGCAGTCCTGGACTCGGTTGATTCTTTTCACTGAAGAAAATATTTTTAGTTTCGTCGTTTTTTTAGGTTGAAACGGGGTTTGCATCTTATAGAACATGGTCTTCCTTAAATTTCCAAGGTTAGGAAGGTAGCAGAAGGTGTACTTTACAATAGCAGTGTATAAAGGTCGTTGAGAAAAGAACTGGTTTATTCTTCCTTAGATACTTCTATACAGTTCTTTCACAAATTTTTCTAGCATATGTCTATGAAGTTAACACTAGTGAGTGCTCCAATTGTCTTTTCAGTGGAGTCAACATGAATTACCCATAATTATATAGTTAGATTATTTACAAATCGAATTTGGTCATCATGTCAAAAGTAAATCTTGATTTGGCTGTTGCTCAGCAAGAATTTTCTGGAACAATTACTTAAAGATGAAATGAAAGTTCTCTCAATGCCATATTGGACATGCTGCAAAGTGTTGGTCAGAGTATAACAATGATTATTTTGAGGTAATACTTTTTGAGGACATTTGAGGTCTCTTTGAAGACATGTCAATAATTGTGGCTTGCGGTTCATGCTATTATTATTTGAGGATTGGAGTGATGTACCAAGCTTTGCTTTTGAAAAGTTGAATGATGACATCTCCATTGTTGTATATGTGAAGTTGTTGTTTTCGAAAGGGATTTTTGACACCTGAAGTGTGTTAGCAATAGAAAGATATAAAAGAAATTTAGGGATGCAAGTAGAAACCTTGCTTCATTGATGAGGCTGCAGAAGCTCTATGACTTGGGCAGGCTTCAGTTCTCTAAATGCTATGTCAAAGATGATTCGCAACATAAACATATGGGCTTTATATTATGTGGAACAATCAATCTATGCCCTCCATTAAGGCGGGAAACTATCGTTTGTTTGTGTTACTTGTGTTCTTAACACTCGTATGCAACTAACCACATGACATCGCCATGTGCCAATTCCGTCTGTAATTGTAAATCCCTAGGCTGACCAGTTGTTTTATCTACCTAACTTTGAAAATACTGATTTTGGTAGTTAGCCAGCAGAATTTATTCTTTTTCTCCCTTTGGTATGAAAGAATTAAACAAGCTTTGTGACACTAGCTGCAGCATTTGTCAGCTTGAGATCTAGACTTACTCATGTTTGAAATTCTTTATTCTGCATGATGGATGATCTGATCATTCTTTTGGGAGGCTGACTCTCTGATATACTGGTTACAATCCTTCAGGTAAAAGTTAAAAGTTGGGTTGATGGCAGCAAAGGTAAAACTTTAAACGGTCTAAGTGCAAGATTTGGGGCCTTGCTGCCTTCTGATGCTGAAAAAGGTGTCAAACTACCTCTTGTCTTGTCAAGTCCTGCAAACTGCTGCTCAAATTCCTCCACAGAGGTATTACCTTTCTCATAGAAGTGTCTTCTTGTGATCATCAATTTGCTATTCATTGGACAGGATTGTGATCAACCTGTTGTTGTTGTCGTTATCGTTGTTTTGATTTCTTTATTTTTTTGGCAGCTAAAGGGATCTATTGCTTTAGCCACACGTGGAGATTGTGACTTCACAGCCAAGGCAGAAATTGCACAACTAGAAAGTGCTGCAGGCCTTTTGGTGATAAATGACGATGACGGTAGTGTAACAAATGCATCATGATGAGGAATTTGGATTTATTCGGTCCTTTTTCTGCTTTAGTTCCTCGATTCTTCTAAGTCTATTGCAATAGTAGCAAAAGTAGAAGCTAGGAGTTACACTTGGATCTGTATTGCCTGATATTCATCTGTCAAAACATTGCAGAACTTTTTGAGATGGTTTGCCCTAAAAATGGTACTGCTATCAACATATCAATTCCTGTCATAATGGTAACGAAGTCTGCTGGAAGTACTCTGAAATCTATGCTAGTTGATGGACGAGGTGAGCTTTCTACTGTTTAGAACATGCTTAAATTTTCATACTGCGCATGTTATTTCCTGACATTATGTGCTCCTCTTAAGCATGTTAGAACATGCTTAAATTTCACATTATGTGCTCCTATTGTGCCCTTCAAAACATCTATATTTGCTGATTCAATGGTTTAAAAATTTAATATTAACTGCCGTTCATAAGTTAGTTATGACTTTAACATTATTCATTTATTATCTTTTTCTGCTATGGCACTATTGTAGCAATATAACAGAAGGGAGGTTGCTGTTAATGAGTGTAAGAGAGAGAAAATGGGGGGCTGGGGGGGGTGTTGGGAGGCTTGGGGAAGAATGGGCTCAACACCATCAGAAAAATTGAAGAACATACTGTGCAAAAGTGTCAACTCAGGAAGTATAGGAGACTGTAGTTTCCTTTTCCCCCCTTTGCATCTTTTACTAATTAGAAGTCATACTGGAGAAGACAAAAAGCCAACCACTGCTTGAATGAAAGGCGGACAAAAAGTTTGAGTACTTTCTTCTACTGAAATGCCTCTCTGTTCTTCTAATGGCTTCTATTAAAATGGGGATAAAATGGTCAAAATACTTTGACCCAATCAACTTCCCTAAAGCTGGCCAACGACAATCATTTTCATTGAAGCAATGCCTTGGGCGGAGGCACGCCTTGGCTGAGCCACTCATCTTAGTGGTGCGCTGGTAAATTTGTGTTGCTTAAAACTAGGCAAGGGGATGGTTGCCTGGCCTGGGTACCTAAGATTTCGCCTGGAGCATTGTTTTTTGACAAACCAAGACATATTACTTGTCAAAGGGATTAACCATGGTGCAAAATAATATCATTGCCTCAAAATAGAGTAACGACAATCTTTTCCCAAGGTTGTCAGGATAGGGAGGTCTTTGGGGATTTGGTTGAATAAGGATAACGAGGTCTGGAAAGCTCAACAATTGAGGCCTACACATGATCTTTTAACTTTGTTTGATAGAATTATATACCTATTAAAATTAAAAGGAGGGAATAAAGCCCTAAAGTAGGCCTCATAAGAGGAGGTCAATGTTCGAATTTTTGCCACTGTATATTCCTAATATTCAACATGAGAACCTTAAAAGTGGTATTGGTATTGTTAAGATTTCACAGTTCATCGTAAGCATGACAATTGCATAACAAATGAATTTCACACAAGTAAATCAACAAATGACATAATAGTTTGCAATATAAACAAGGTACAAGAACTTGCATTTTTAAAATCCTCTTATAAATAATCTTTACAGGCACGTCCACTATGGCCTCATCCATGAAAGCTTCCTCATCTCACTCCTCTTCAGTTAAATCATCTTCATCTCCATCTCCATCTCTAGCTGGAAATGATACTGGTCATCATCTCAATTATAATGGCTTATTTCATGAATTTCAATATCTCTCGTTTAATCTGTCAAATCCTCCAACCTTAGTTGAAATAAAGAACACAGAAATCTATAAGTTGCTTTTTGATAAAAGTGTCGCTATGTAGACTTTAGTAAGTAGGAATGTTCATATAATTCAGACACTCGGTCTAAGGTTGATGCTATGTCTTCCACTTCATTGTCTTCACTATTGTAATTACAGACTCTTGTTGAGTGGTCCCATCAGGAATATCTACTACTTTGTTCCATATGGAAGAACTAGCTCCTCCTTTGTTATCCACTCATCATTTGATACGATATATTCAAAGTTATGGATTCTCTCTTTCATATTGGTATCTCTCTTCTTGTCGTAACTTCAACCTCAAGTCATACATCACAAAAGCCGGAACATTCTTTTGTTTGCCAACAACTTCTTTTTGATTCCACCTAATTTGAAAAGAAGCAAACAGTAATAGATTTCCCTCACAGAAAATGATAAAATAGGTGAGGTGACGTAAGTAACTTAATGCCTCACCATCTCAAATGTGCTCCAATTTGTTCACATCCAGTGGAGCTACAAGTCAAACTCATAATATTTTGAACATCTTCAATCTTGGACATTGATCTTAATAAGAATACCACCACTCAGCTATAATCATATTAAAATGTATAAGGTACGAGGATAAGATTGTTGTAAAGTAAATGGATATTCAATATTGAAGGACAAACCTGATTGTTTTGTCTATTGTCAGCTTTGTGGAATATAGCCCAACATACTTGTTGCAATTTTTGAATTCATCAATTTGCATATTAGTCTTAACTTTCTCGTCTGAATTGAGAACCATTCTACGTAGGCAATTGTAAAAACCAATTTTAACTTCTGCACTGGCTTTAAAAGTTGGATATCAATGATATTGAGGATTTAAAAAGTAAACCGCAACATGTAAGGGCCTGTGAAGCTGGTGGTTCTCCTGTTGTTCAGAACAGTGTCACTGGTAGTCCCCATACTTTTGCCCTAAAATCAAAATCATCCCACTTATTTATTTATTTACTTTTTGGTTCAAAAGCATCACTTTATTTTATATAATTTTCCACGTTGGTCCCTTTGTTTATGCTTTCTCTTGTCGGTTGATTTTTCCTGACAAGGACTGTCAGGGTGCACATGTTGTGTTATGGTCTGCTCAAAGATATTATGTGGTATCAGATAAACCCACTAACAGTTTAAAAATGAAATAAAATTGAGAGAGACAGATAGAGTGGACGCAGATAAAGTTTTTGAGCTGCTTGTTGTCCTTCGTGGTGGCCATGGCCGCTCGAGTTTGAGTTTGCAGCTGCCATGGCTATATCTGGAGCTTGCCAAATCCTGAGTCTGCGGCCACGACTTCAAGATCTGAGGCTTTCACATAAAATTTAATAAAAACATTTTGACTCAACATTTGGAAGATGAAAAACAAATCTATGTCAGCAAATATGTAACATTAACACTAAGTCAACATATTTTGGCAAAGTCAACATATTTTGGCATTGGGCTATCCTAGGGATGACTGATGGCACTATTTGAAAAGTTGAGGGATCATTTTAAACTGAAAAAGAAATGAAATAGAGGGATTAACGATTTTGATATAGGAGCAAAAGTATAGGGATCACTGGTGACATTACACCTACTAAAGCTGCAACCCTGTTTACCTCTTTTCAACATTATTAAAACTAAGCTAAATTTTGTCTTTGCTTGATCCATCTGCACTTTTAAATTAATCCCATAACATGACTTGCATCAGAATTGGTCGTCCTTAACACCTTGATAAGTGGAATTGCATCCCTCAATCAATGTCAACACATTAGACATAGTTGCCTAAATGTTGTTACCCTTCTTTGTACTAGTAAATCTACTTAACCTCCATTTGTTAGACGTAAACATTGATATCGATGCGTTTTTCAGAAAGGTATCCCAAGGTGAAGTAAGCAATTGCAAAAAGTGTAACGTTCAATGAATTCCTTTCCTTTGGTAAAATATTGTAACAATGTAAAGAACAAAGTTGTTCAGTATTAAGTTGTGATCCTCCTACCCTTAGCAATGGTCTCTTTATGGACATTTTTTTTTCCTTAAAACTTTCAGACATCAAATCAATGCAATGAGCCGCACAAGGTGTCCAACACAACTTTTTCCTCTTCTTCATTAACATTGTTCGGCCAACTCTTAGTTTGAAGCATTGTCCGTACAACTTGAATGGCGTTTGCTTCAATGTTGTCTAGCATATGAAAACCTTTAGCAGCTGATGTTGAAACGTCAGATGTATCTATGGATGCTAAGAACACAGTGCCTTTTGGTCTATTCACCGCAGAGCTGCAAAATGATCTCCTTTTTCTATCAGACTAACCATTGGACACAATAGTAGATTCCCTTTTTCTCCACTCTTGTTTAAACTCGTCAAGCACTCTGTTGCCCTTTCTACCTCCTTAGGTATTTCCCTGGTATTATTGCAGGTTGGTGGTTTCAGATCAGGCATGTTATGCTATCAGTTCACTCAACTTTGCTAGTTCCAGATTTTTGACATGATTAAAAAAATTGCACTATTATGAAAAATGAGCAATATGTTGGCATTCTCTATCATGTCAACCCTTCTTAAAAAGATGACTAATGGTTGGTTTTTTTGATTTCTTCACATCCTCTCCTGTCCCTTTTGCTTCTTCAATGGCTTTACCTCATTATTGTCATTTAAATCATAAATTTGATCTCTTTCTTTCAGCTTGTTCTGTTTGACTTTGGAGAATGCCAAAAAATTTCTGTTCTAACATCTTCAGGAGCCTTAGAACATGGTTTGACATTTTGACTTAGTTCCAATTAAATGATGTTTTAACCAGTAAGTTCCACTAGCTTGGGCAACCTTGCAATATACATATTTGACATTCCTACTGGCATTATCAATTACAATTTCATGCTGGCTATCCACAGTCAGTCCTAGTAGTCGAAGTATTCTCCATAGTTTTCTTAACGCCAAACCTAACGTATCAACAACTCCTAAAGCATGGATTGGTGAATCAATTCAGTGAAGAACAGAAAGAACTTAACAATAATAAATATGACCAGCAAAATTTCAGAATTGAGGATGGAGAAGACCTTTACCTTCAAATGGGAGCTCTCCTGCTTGAGCTTCCAAATTGCACAAATCTTTTCTTCACTACTGCTCGAGCTCTGGACTTTGGCCTTCAACCCTTCTCTTGCACAAACAGGGAAGAAATGAGAGATGACTGGGTCACCCATCTGATTTTTTTTTTTTTTTTTTTTTTTGGGTCTTCTTACAAGCTATCTTCTAATTACCTTCTTTTGGGGATTTTTGGCCATAAAAGAAAACATATCTATAATTGAGTCTTGGGCTTGCAAAAGATGGCCCATTTTCTCATATTCTTAAGCCAAATTGGCCTATTTCCTGGGTATAACAGGATCCTCGGGATCATGTGTGGCCTGCAACTCTTCATCATCACGCCGTCCTGGATTGCAATTCTGCTTTGCTTCCTACTTCCTGGTATCTTTTTAGTAATTTCGATCAATAATGGAATTTTTGATCTTGCGATCACTTACAATCCAATTGGTGATCCTGACAACCATGCCTGCATGGGGTTGCTTACATGAGGAAACTTGGAGATGTTACAAACCAGAGAAAAACCTAGAGCACTTTTGACAACACTGGACCACATCATTTGGTCATCCCCAAAACCATGGGCTTTAGCTAAATATAGAAGAGCTAGGAAGGAGATGATCAAGAAAAGTATACAATAATGAAAACTATGTATGAAAGCTGGATTCCAACAAATTGAACCACATTCTGGAAACATATGCTTTGAAACCATCACATGCTTGTTGACTGCTCGAGAGCCAAAATGAATATAAGAGTTACATCTCTTTAATAAATGTTTCCCAACACAAACGCCATAAGGTGCAAAGACTCCAACCATTTGAGATTAACAGCTTACTTAGCTCTGACAACTTTCACCAAACAGAATCATATCATGAAGTGAATCTCCATAGTGATTGACTCAAGAGGGCTTTGCTTAAAGATAAATAAGTTTTTGAATCTTGATAAGGAGTGTGGATGGTCTTTTTGTGATGTCAATCAACCATAACATCCCAAGGGCTGTACCTTTGGAGCTGTTCAATTCTCTTAAAACCAAAGCAGGAATTGGCAGTAAAGGGAGAAAAAGAGTTATGATGTCTTTCATACCACTCCAAGGACTGTATCTTTGTAGCTGTTCAATTCTTTTTGAACCTGAAGCGAGAATTAGCAATGAAGACAGAGAATTAGTTGGAAGACTGGAGAGATAATCCTTTTTAGAACCACTAAGTGTATATCTTTTAATCTTCTCGAGGGTTCCATCTCTAATATTAGATGATTGAAAAGAAGAGCCTAATTAAAGTTTGAAGTGTTACAAAAGAAGAGTCCCAAGCCATAACATCAACTGTGCGTACCAACTAATTTTTTCTGCAATTTTGAAGTGAGAGAAAGATTGTGCTTAGTAGTGCTCTTACCCAATGTTTCTTGACAATTTTTCCTATCCACTTTCACTATCTAAGCAAAATTACTTCAGCTCGGACTTTAGATATCTTTGTTTGGATGCTGCTGGTTTTTTTAATCACATTTTTCTTTGCAGTGGAGATACTATTACACTCCCCAGATCGCCCATTAGTTGACTTCTCTGTTGTCTTTCTATGGATGATGGCTGTTGGAACGATTGTCTGTGCTTCACTTTGGTCTGATTTCACAGCTGCTGAGCAGACTGATGAGCGCTATAATGAACTGTCACCAAAGGTTATTCCTCTTCTTATTTTGAAGCTTATCGTCTCCGGACAAAGTGCATTAATATGGTTTTAATGGATATTGAATGTTACAGTTGTTTCTTTTCAGTCAGCATATTTGTCCTTTTTATGCATGTGGACAATGTCAAATATATTCTATCCTGGCAACTTTCAATTCGACAGATAGACTATTTGAATTTTCTTTATCTTTTGATGGATAGGTGCCTACAGATGCTGGAATAGCCAAAGATGATTCTGAGAAGGAAGTCTTGGATATAAGTGTAATGGGTGCTGTTTGTTTTGTCATTACGGCATCGATATTTCTCGTGCTACTCTATTTCTTCATGTCATCATGGGTCTTATGGGTGCTGATAGTTCTCTTCTGCATTGGTGGTATTGAGGTAATTGCTCATTTATTGTTAGTAGAGCCCTTTAGCTATTCATTTTTGCTGTAGATAACTTTTGAAAGGTATGATCAAAGCTTAGCATGATCCCTCACCAGCCCGCGCAAAGTTCCTAGTAGCAGCTGACAATGTGTATTAGATGCTTTCTGTGTACCCATAGTCCTCAGTCTTGATTTTGTTCTTCATCCATTTTTCTCTGCTTTTATATTTTGGGGATTTTCTCTCTTTTTGGGGGGAAGGGGGTGGGGTGTTAATTCTCAAGTTGTGAAGGCAGGATGTGAGGAAGATGGGGAACAAATGTTTGTAGTCCCCGAAAGATATTTTGATTTTACAAAAAGAAAAACTAATACAATATTTGACCAACAAAAAAAAATTCAGATATTCTGATGTCTCCGAAGTTGTTGTTCATTAAGTTTGAATCAGTGAGAATGAGGAAAACATTACATGGATAAGGAGAAGTAAATTTGAGCAGGTATAATACTATCAGTGAATATAATATGGAGTTTCATCTTCCATGGAAGTCAGTTGTCTTCCTTTTAGGCCTTTTTTCATAGGTATTTTGCATCAAGATCCTCTAAGCTACTATTCAAGCTAATGAATGTGAAAATATTTATAGAGAAACCACCAAAGGTTGTTCTACAATCTAACATTAACCCACAATAGTATTGGAGAAGATCCGTGCCATTTCTATACTAGGTTATCAATAAAGATGATTCTGTCTGTGCTGCTACAGTTTCTTTTAGTAATCACAACTTGCTTGGCACTCATCACATGTAGAAAACAAATTGAGAACATTTTTCTCAGTCCCTCGCATGAATGTTTAGATAGCCTTTGTCAGAGAATGTGGAGGACTGTAGATTGTTCTTACTTTGTTGAGTAATGTGGAGAAGGAACCATATACAGCTTCAATCGCTGCAGAGAGGAGATAGAGTTACAGCTCTGTACGCTCACAAATAATTACCAATATTTCACTTCCAGTCTGCACTCACTGCAATGTGCGATGTTACTGTTCTATAGACTAGTCCTTTGTATGCCGGTTTAGTGGTATATCTCTCTTGTTCATCAGTCCATTAGTTTTTCTTAGTATTAGTGGGAAATTGGTAATAGTAGTTTCTTATCATTTTTCTTTTTGGCACTTACACGATTCATTTTACAGGGCATGCATTCTATTATATTAGGTTTAATCTCAAGGTATCCTCTTAATCCTTTAGTTTCATTATTGAAAGATGGTAAATTTCTCTTTGTCAGACATGCTTACTTTGTCAAGTCTTATGAAAGCAGAAAATCCAGAAACCGTAGCCAGAAGATGGTGAGCATGCCTCTGATAGGAGAGGTGTCGTGGATCTCTGTTATTGTGCTACTTCTTTGCATGGCATTTGCCATTTTCTGGGCTGTAAATCAGGAGGCTTCCTGGGCTTGGATTGGACAAGATATTCTTGTAAGTTCACTACATTAAACTTTATCCATTTGTTTGTTTATTTATCTGTTTTGCGTGGCATGGGCTGGAGATAAATGTGACTTGTCATCTTTGATGCTTCGTATTATTTGTTTATCGTGTTAGTCTAGAATTGTAAGTGTGCTTACACAATTCGAGGTTGCTTATTTGCCCTGGGTCCAGGTAAAAATTATCTTTGCACAAATCTGGAATGTCATGACAAGCAAGTTACTAAGCAGATATATGAATAATCTCTCCCAGAAATCCTTTTGGGAATGTATGATCATAGCTAGTTCCAAATGAGAAAGTGTTGGACTTGTGCCAATAAATGGATACATGTGTTAATCTTATTATGTGTAGATTCAGAGATTCCTGTAGAACAGGGAGACTTAAGAAGCAATTCATGTTCATTCAATGTTTTGGTAGCAAGTGGTGATTTTGTTTGGAAGCTTGTTAAAAGTATCTTGAACTGTACATATACATATCAAAAACCATTCTCTCTTTTTAAAACATGAAATTTGCATCTCCTCCAAATTGAAAAGAGACAATTATTTTCCAAACTCTACACTGGTCTCTTTGCCTTCCCTCTTTTGGTTCCACCCTCCTTACTTAGTCACAAACAGTAGGCTCTCTCTCCACCCCTTGCCGCTGCTACCTTGGTCACTTAATGCCACCTGCTCATATGCCCCTTGCCGCCGAGCCCCTCATCCTGATGAGCCACCCCCTCTCTTTATCTCACAGAGGTCCGCTTTGTGTTCATTGGATGTCGAGGTTGCGTGAGCCGTGTGCTAGACTGGGTGGGCTCGCGTGAGCCGTGAGATCTGCCCCCAAGGGATTGTGCAAGCCTGGCGAGCTTCGTGATAGAGCTCAGGGGGGCAATGTGAACTCTGTCACAAAGCTTGCACATCTCCATGGCAGTGGGCTCTGATCAGGACTGGTAGGAGGGAGATGGTGGAGGAAAGACTTTGTGTTAGGATTGCATTTTTTATTTTTTTGGGTAGGGTAAGTTGGGAAGGAAAATGGCAATTTTTGTAAAGAAGTGAAGTTGTGAGGATTCAAGTTAATATGAAAACGACAAAGCTTAGATCTAAGTTGTAAGTGAAAAAAAGAAGAAGAAAAAAGGATCCAAGTGTTAGGTTTTGAAAGTGGGGTTGGTATTTGATATGTGGGTGCAAATCTCAGGAGGCTTTTTATAATTACCCTTTTTTTTGACTTATTGATACTTATATTGTTCTGGAAGATTTTTTACCTCTATCAATCTTGATATTGTAGGGGATTCCCTGCATAGATATTAACTCTTCTGTGGTACACCCCATCCTGTGAATGCTTCTCATTGGTCCGCTATCTCAACAGACTTTATCATGCTTATTGGAAAGGATGATGTTTCATCTAAATTCTTTTCAAATCCTTACCCTAGGTTTCTATATTTTTACCTATCATAGAGTTTTAGGTCATCGCCCAAATCAGCAATCATGATTTACTTTCTCTGGTTAATCCTGAACATAAAAATCCAAGGCAACATAAATGTAGTTTATCACCTAGGTCTGGTCTATTTGCGTGAAGTAGAACAACCTCAGGTTTGAGGTTTTAGTTATTGTTGATAAGGGATAGTACCCCCTTATCATTGCAAAAGCACCTCACAACATGATACCATCATGTCCCTCTCCTAGTTGACAGATTGAGAATGGACGGTCAGGGAAGGATTGACAAATTGACTGTGCATCTCGATGGCGATGGCGATGGTGTTGGTGGATGACATTGGGTGATGGCATGGGATGAGATTGATCAGTTTACATGATGGGTGATCATTGAATGTGTAATGGGCTTAGGCTTTCACACTGTAATCTGCATTGTATGGGTGGCAGCCCTCTAGATGGTTAGGGTTTATCTTACACTGTGCTCTGATACCTTTTTACAGTGGAAACAAAGACCAGAGAGAACTGTGTGTATAATTGAGACCGTGCTTAAGTATTTAAACAAATTCATCAATTGCAAACTAGAAAACATGAAAATACAGAATATCATGATCACTACATATGATATATATGCAGCTTCCTTTATTCCTAACAAGGATCATCTTGCATTTATGTAAAACAATGTTAGAATTGAATGATTTTACTGCTATGACATGGAGTTCTTTTACACCTAGATTTTTCGGGGCAGTTGCTCGACAGGTTGCATTGCCTGTGTTATTCGTCTAATCAGAGCAATGCCTTTGTTTTTTTTTTTTTTTGGTTTCTCATTTTGCTCCACCATTTTGGTATACACTTGGAGGCAGTGGGGACATGCAAATAAAGATAATCAACATGCATGTGCTTTTCTTTTGCCTTTTTACCTTTGTTTCTTCATTGTATAACAGTAGCTGGATTCTGCTTTCCCTGTGATGCTAGTTGCGATTTCTTAGTGATATATGTCCTCAAAGTGTTTCTTTCCACTTAATTGACCTGTTTTCTTCAGGGAATTTGCATGATGATAACAGTATTGCAGATTGCTCGCCTTCCAAATATTAAGGTAGCTCTAGCTATACTCATGTTTTGCACATGTGATTTCTGTTGCCATACTGACAATTGTGTTCCAATCAGGTGGCATCGGTTCTACTATGTTGCGCATTTCTTTATGATATCTTCTGGGTCTTCCTCTCACCTCTTCTTTTCAAAGAAAGCGTTATGGTTGTGGTAAGGCCTATACCACTCTTCTAAATGCGTTTTTACCTTTTTACACCTTAAAGTGTAGGAATCCTGATTAATAATTAATAATGGCGTTATTGACATCATGAATATAAAAACAGAAGGTATGTTGAGACTGAAAGATTGGGGTTTACTGGAATCTACCTGTATTATAGTGAATATTGTAAAGCAATTTACAAATACACCTCTGCCATCACAAGGGCTCTCAGCTTTGCCCCTCAACATGAATACATATGTCTTATTTTCAAGCTTGTTACTAATGTAATTCACTTGAGAATCATGAAGAGGCTATGTAGATATGTCAGAAAGCTAACCATTGGACCTCAGAAAGGCTGTTGAATTTCTCTAGAGATTAACTTTTCCTTATAAAGTGTGGTCAATCATAACACGTTTAGGTCTCTACGGAAACACTGGATTATAGGCTTCAATGTGGTGCAGCCTGATTATTACATAATAACAGCATGGACTCTGTCAGCGTAAATCCCAGTTCCTCAACAAAATGCTTAGGCCACATCAGCTTAGACGTAGTAGGAGCCATAGCTCTATAACTCTTCATGTGATTGTCTGTTTGATGGGGAGGTTGCCTT
The DNA here is from genome assembly GCA_016097595.1 of Eucalyptus pumila. Lineage (NCBI taxonomy): Eukaryota > Viridiplantae > Streptophyta > Magnoliopsida > Myrtales > Myrtaceae > Eucalyptus > Eucalyptus pumila. The sequence continues at coordinate 31,635,812 of CM027853.1, forward strand.
ATTTGTATTTGCATAGCTCAATAGACAACTATGACCATGTTTCTGGAAAAACCATGCTTTATGCGGAGCACCTTTGATATATCGAATGATGCGAACCAGCACAATCTAAATGATTTTGTCATGGTGAATCAAGAAACTGCCAAATTACACAGTGCAAGTGCAATATAGATTCAATCAACAATGAGGTAGTTTACTGGTGAATTTAAAAACTGCGTACAAATGCAATAGAAGGACAACTGACAATAAGGTAGTTTACCAACCAATCTGTTAAATTCTAGGATCTGGGATAAGATCTCCCTGGTCTGGTACTAATCTTGCATTAGGGCCTACAGGAGTATCAACTGCTTTTGATCCAAGCATGAGTGTCATGTCCATAGTGACCCGGGGAAATTTTTCTGGAAACTTTAAAAACCTGATTGAGAGTTTAGGAAGGAGATACTGTAACTTTCCCATATCCTTGGTTTGAAAATGTTGTGGAGATGCATTTTGAGAAAAGAAGTAATGACAATATTATCAACATGGCTGGGTGGGGAACACGATGGAAAACCAAATGGTCTGTGGCAATCCAAAGCATTTGTAACTCAAAGAAACTTCACAAAATTTTCTGAACCATCCCATGGGAGACTGATTTAATCCATACAAACCCTTTTTCAGTTTTCTCACAATCCTGCTGTACTCCTTAAGGGCAACGAATCCAGATGGTTGCTCTGTTTAAAGTTCTTCCTGCAAATCGTCATGGAGAGAGGTGTTCTTTTCACATTGGGTTGATCTAAAGGCTAATGATCCATCACTGCTAAGGAGAGGAAACAATTGAACTCATGCAATCCACTAGATCATTATCAATCACATGGACCTGTGGCATACCTTTTGAGAAAACATTGAGCGTGCTATTAGGTTAGGTTGACAGATGTACCGTCTGCATCCAACGGTTCCAGATACCAAATACCATAAGTGTCCAGTGCGTATGTATCCTCACCATATGAAGTAGAGTCCTATGATCATGGGCAACAACTGGATTAGAAGAAAGGTTACTGAACAATTTAGGTCTTATTAAGTTGACTAATGAGATTTAGTTAAAGGAGTATTGTGGGAGATGTAGTAGATCAGAAACGCAAGGAAATGGTTCAGTTGTTCCAAGTGATAGTAGGTAAAGATCTAGGACAAAAATATCTGTAATAGGATGATCTGTTACCGCGCATATGGTCACTGGGACCATAAGTGAAAATCAATGGCTCAATTGGCAGGACTGTGGTGCTCTCTGCTACGGAAACTATGGAGGAGCTCTCTTGTTAAGTAGCTCAAATTATGCTTATCGTAAGAGATAGTGGTAGAAGCAAGAACACCAGAAAGAACTCTGATCTGTGAGACACTGAGATTAGTTTTCTTATCCAAAGCAAGTATCACATATCCGAGGAGAACGGCTATGGAAATAGTTACAAGTATCACAACTGTGACTAAGGCAGTTGCAATGAGTGGAATGTGGAGGGTTACCAGAACTACCAGGACCTCCGCATTCATTTGTGGTGGTAACAACTCCAGCCCCACGACCACCAAGAGAACCTGTATATTGTAGCAACAGCATATTAATTGCTCAATATAGAATCACCAATGATGTCTGCAAATGTAGAGGATACGGACACACATCCTTAGAAAAGAAATTGCCAATTGTGATATGCAGGAATTGCCTACAATCTGCATTCAAACAGGCTGAAGTTGCGGTCAAAAACCATGAAGACAAAGTACTGGGACATCATAACTTGTTGCTCCTACTGATATCTTAAATTACTGGTAGAAGGCCTAAGGTCATTAATGCCTATATCGTACCAAGATAAGTGCTCATGAATGTTCAATGATGCTGAAACATAGTCATTGGGCTAGTTGAAATGATAGTCGCAGTAGGTTGAGCAAAATTGAGCATTCACTTTGGGCCAAATTGTCCGATCAGTCTTGAGAATATTGGAAACAATTTTGGTAAGATGATCCTCAAGGCTTTGACCGAGGAACTATATTTCAACTGCAGCAAGCCAAGCTGAATAATTTTTTCCCATCTAATTTTTTGGTAGCAATAGTGGGACTTCCAGGAAGAATGGGAATAACCACAGGGGAAGATGTGGATGAGGTGGTAGATGACAGAGTTAATGTATCAGTAGCAGGAGGTGACAACCTTGTTTGATCTTTTCTTTTCCATTTTTTTTTTTTTTTTTTTGGATTCAGAGGGAGCTCTACCTTAACAGATAGATCCCCAAAAAATAGATGGCAGATTACATCAAGTGGTGTCAAAAGGCAATGGTTGCCAAATTTCTCTGTGATGGAGTAGAAACTTGAGAAACAGTGGATTGAAGCTTTGGGAATGACCTTGAGGTCTCAGGAAAGGAGACCAGAAACTACACTGACCGCATTGAATTCTCAGTTTAACAAGGATGAGTCAATGATGAGAATGCTGAGCAGCGAACAATAACAAACCATGACAACTTGCTGGAGATTGATTCTGAGGAGGAGACACATGATCATGATTGGTCGAAGTCTGACAGCGATGAAGAATGGAGTGAAGTTGATGGCCGCAATATTGCTCTCAGACATTGGTGGAGCAGGACAATGGATGAAAGCACTTCTCTCAGATGATAGCAGAGTAGGACAAGCAACATGATGGAGAATATAATGAATTGACTACACTGGTGGAGATGATCAATGTGATTAGGGACGATTAGATTCAGTCTTATTTAGGATTAGGGAATCAATCTCTCTTGGCTCTTGGCGGCAAAAGAGATGTACTTGTGCAATATAGGAAGTGGGACATATTTGTGCTGCTACGATAAATCTTGCAATTTGTCCCCTTGTACTCCATGCCTTGCCTCCATTCTTTTCCCACCATACCAACCCCAACCAAAAGCCTCCTTTTCCATTCCAGTGGAGCTACATATCTTGTTGAAAGAAGATGAAAATTTTCTGTATCTTGCATTTGGATGAGTGATAAACATCTTGTTGTGTTTTCAATGGTCTTCCTGACTATGGAACGGAATTTTTAATCAATTATGGGGAATAACATCAAAATATGACTGCTGAATGTTTTCTGAAGTTTATTTCCTTGGTACTACATTAAGGGGATAGTTTTTAATGTTCATTTTGGAAGTTACTTCTGTTCTTATGAGTTTTATTTTCTTGAATGAGTCTACTCCCCTTTTTGTAGGTTGCTCGAGGTGACAATAGTGGTGGAGCTTCCATTCCTATGCTGTTGAGAGTCCCTCGGGTCTTTGACCCCTGGGGTGGTTATGATATGATTGGGTTTGGGGACATTCTTTTTCCTGGTCTTCTTGTTTCACTTCTTTGCAGGTACAGATTTAAAATGTGCTTAATTACCCCTTAGTATTAGAAACTAATTAGATAAAAAGTAGTTCTCCTAACTTTTTTATGTAATGAAGAAAATAGGTCGGAATTATGTCAAGGACAATAGGCATTTCCTGTAAACCAAGAACTAGTCACTTCAACTTAATTATTTGGCCTTTGACAGTACTCCATCATCAAGGATAACAAATGGAGCTCTCATAAACACAAGAATGTTTGCTTGAGTGGATTCGTCATTTGATAAAGAGATACTGTTTAGAGAATAAAGTGTTAGAAAAGAGTACAAGCATTTTCATTAATATGAAATTTAAATCAGTCGGGAGCATTTTCTTGGACTATAAATGACTTTGAAAAATCATATGGACGACGAACTAATTTTATTTACCACTCTCTTTTCTTTTTCATTCATTTACAAGTTAATGTAATTAGGCCTTCCATCTTATTAATTTCATCAGGGACACTCATCATAACCTTTCCACACTGCTACTATATACATATATATGCCTTTGTATCATCAAGTTAGTGAACAAATAGCATGTTACGTCATTTATTTCCGCATTCACGTATCAGTAACTTAATGTTGGTCATTATGCTAGTTATAGGCCTGAGAACTTGCTAATTTGAAACTGCGTATGTCAAAAAGAAGTCCAATTTATGTTAAAATAATACTCATATCTCGTGTCTAAGTAGACTCTAGATTATGGGAAAAGGTCCAAGTTGCTGAGATATAAAGAATCTACTCAACTGCTTTAAAGAATGTGTCATTTAATAACATGTTGAACTCATTGCTTTTTCCATCACCCAGATGGAATCAAACAACAAACTGTTGGAGTTGTCTGAATCCTTGGATTGTTCATTTCTTTTCCAATTAGGCTCATTCAGTTGTTTTCTTTTGACTTGTATCGGAAGTTATTCCAATACTATCCTCCCTCTCCCCCCCTTCTCCTTCCTTCTTCTCTCTCTCTCTCTCTCTCTGTGCCCTGCATATAGCTGTATCGTCCAATAAACTGTTTAAAAGACTTTCTGTTGGTTTGACCCAAAAAACAAAATCAGTCTTTGGGCATTCTTTTGGTCGTAGTAATTGGATTAATTGCTCTTGCTGAAGATGCCTTCACATAAACTCATCATCGAAGATCAAAACAATCTGCAAAATCTTCTCTTGTTTCAATGTTTTGTACTCTCCTTTTTTGTCTTTGCCTCTCAGACAGTTAGACTTAAGCATAGCTTTTCTGCATGTCCATCTTGCTTATTTGCCACTTGAGTTCTTAGACTCTTACTTGTTCAAAGTAGATGGGTTCTGGTGTAAAAGATTGTCATTGGAGTGGGATTGTAACCTACAAAATTGTGAATTATCATTTGATATGCCAATGCATTTTAAGACAATTTTAAACACCAACCGTGATTGTTTGGTCTCTTGGATTCCTCCTCTCTCTCTCTCTCTGTGCTCAAGCCGTGCGTATATGTATGTGACAATGTATCATAGAATCTTTACTCAGCGTTTCATCTTATTTGACAATTAATTGCATTTTGAATATTTTAAATTTCTTGGGGTTCTCATCAGCTTTTTCTGCCAAAATAATCTATTGGTTTGTTTTCTCTTTTTTAGAGAATTAATGATGGTTAGATGATTGGTTAGTGGATGCTCTTATTGGTCCTGCAACTTTTATATGGTTGGTGTGTCCTTAAATTGGTGATTGGGTTGAGTTCTATAGATATGTATGTCGCGTATTTCTAACCATTGCAACTGTGAAATCAACATAATAGGAATTTACTATCCTCGTTTTTTACTTTAATAAATGATACTGATACCTGGGAGCTATCTAGGTAGAGTACAATGGTTATGACTTTATACGACCCATACAATTGAATGTCATATGTATGGATGGAAAAAAGTTGTGTAAAGTGGACAAAATCAAAAGGTGGTTCAGGACTGCGTGTTAATGTTGACCTTCTCCATTCCAACCAAGACAGCTTCCTTTCCTTGGGAAGCATTTTTAATTAGTGTTAATTTGAGCTGTTTTTGCAAGAAAAGACTGGGAATTTGTGGTCTTACTCTTAAGTAAATGTGAATTGGGTTAAAAAAATTGGTTGCCCCCTTGCAATAGGCATATCATATTCAATTTGCTGTGAAAAAAGATGTTCTTTCCTGGAGATGGTTCAAGTTTGTGATCTTTGCCTTGATGCATCATGGGGAACCTATGACTTCAGAAATCTAGGTGACTATTGGAACAACAAGAAAAGTTGAAAAAAAAATTGGATTCTGATCAACGGATTTGTTGTTGAATGCATTGCTCTAGCTTTGATGAACTATTTTTGTTCCTCTTGCTTTGTTTTTCCTGTAATCCTCTTGTAGCTTTCACTGTGGATATGATGTTCTGTGTATGTACTATAAAGTTTGCTCCTGATTTCACACCCCCCCCCCCCCCCCCCCAAAAAAAAAAAAAAAAAAAAAAGAAAACCTTAAACAGCTTAAGGAATCCGTAGTGTTTAAGATTGATATTCAAAAAAACTTTTGGATATATTTTCCTGTGATGCTTAAATAATTATTATTATCTGAAACTTGTCCGTACATGGTATTACAAATTTTAAGAACGTTTGTGTAAAGTTAGCTGATTTTTTACAAATCTTGTGTCAATGTCACGTATTAGGCTGTAGTTTTCCATTCAAAGATTCAACGAGATAATCTTCATATATAAGAGGCTCTTGCGAGAGATTCTCACATGATCTTAGTGAATCATCTCTCTATTATCTCTATCTTATTGATAATGCAATCTTTCTGATTATTATTGATTTTTTTGTCTCAGATTTGACAAAGATAATAAGAGAGGTTTACTAAATGGATATTTTCTCTGGAGTACAGTTGGATATGGAGTTGGTAAGTACTTACAATTTTCTCGGTCTCATTTTTGCTGTCTTATATCTCATTGCTTTTATTATGCTCTAAAGATATTTTATTTCCTTCTCATGTATAATGAGAGTTGGTTGTATTGTCTGTCTTAGCTGAATGAATTTCTAGTTACTGTTCTTTGTGAAGAACATGTATCATAAAATTAATTGGGTTCAAATGCCTTCTCAAGTCAGTGTTGGTTTTGTCCTCTCAGTAACCTTTTTATGTTCCTGTTGCTTTTTCCCTCTGTTTCATCCATTTCCTCCATGTTTTAAGTGGTTGGTAGTGGCACGCTTCGCTTTTCTCAGTTTGTAGCTGTTTTCAGACCAAACCAAAAATTTTGGCTTGTCCTGAGATCATGCTGAACTTCCAAGGAGGCCAAACTAGATAACAGTGGCTTTTTACTGTTACCTAACTTTTTCAGTCAGAGCTATTGGCTTTTAGGATGTTAGAATGTGAAATAGCTCCCATATAGTAAATTCAGTTTTTCTTTTTTCCTTTTTTGTGAGCTTCTATCCAAAAGATGCAATTCTTTATTCAAGTGACTTTTATGAGAAAGGTAGGCGAAAGTTATTCTTGCTAAAATACGATCATATGATGACATCAAATATGGACATGCATCAGGGGTTGATTTACACTACTGGTATTTGAACTACTTTTGATCAGGACCATCTGATATACCATCAAACCAGCGAGTTCATCCTTGGAGCAATATGGACATGCATCAGGGATTAATTTACACTACTAGTATTTGAACTACTTTTGATCAGGATCATCTGATTTACTCTCACCCCAGTGGGTTCAACTCTAGAGTAGTCTCTAGTTAAATATTGTTACCTGAAGAAATGGTATAGTGCTAGCAGTTGAAACTATAGCTCTAGAAACAGCTGGGACTGGCCTGTTAATTGGCCTTCAGCCTTAGTCCAATCTGGCTAGGTTGGATTGGTGGCTCTCAAGATCAGATTAAATTGGTGTTCAACACTGTTATATTGCTGTCCCGAATTCTGAACGTAGCTACGTTCACTGGAATGTTAGCGTGGTAGCTGCATTTCGTTGCCCTCAAAGTCATGAAAATGCTTCATTCTGCCGAAGCTACTTTAGTTTTTTTAACAAAATATGCGAAGTTATATTGTTACAAATGAACAGAGGTCCAAGATGTAATTAGCTTCTCTCAGCCTTAAAGATAAGCTCCATGTCAATTTGTGCTGGAGAGCTCTGGTTCTGCATGGAGAAGAATTATATATTCTTATATGTTTCTAATGCTGATGAATTCAGCATTTTGAGCCAGCCTTTTGATCATTAAATTGATTGACACATGAGCTGCTTCCTGTACCAGATTTTACACCTGGCTTGCAAGAAACTGCTTAAAATTCAAGATTATGCTCTCATCTGACATATTCTCTCTTTTCCATGGTCATTTGGGTTTTATGATCAAAGTCCATCTACTTGTATGACTCCTGATAGTTTTCCTGCAGTTTGGTTTTATTCAAAGTTTCTATCTCTGTTACGTTCACCTGACTAATTGTTATGATTTGGTGGTTGCTTGGACACTGGCATGTACCATTTACCATCTCTGATGGAGTTTCTATTCTTTTTGCAGGCCTCTGTCTTACATACCTAGGCTTGTACCTTATGAATGGTCATGGCCAACCCGCTCTTCTTTACCTTGTTCCTTGTACATTAGGTACCCAAATGTGTGATTGCTTGGACTCATGATGGCTTTCTGCTTGATTGTTGATTAACATGCCTTTTTTTGGGTCCAGGGCTCTCTATAGTTTTGGCTTTGACAAGAAGAGAACTGAAACACCTCTTGAACTATGGTAACGAGCCATTGTCCTCAGATGATCATGCTGAGGAAGCTTGAATATTTGTACCTGTAGAAGCACCTGCGAGAACGAGGAGTGATGAAGGCTGATACATTTGTAAGTTTATTGGGTAAAGACGATGACTTTTTTCCCTTATGGATATATTATGACGTAAATATTTACTAATAAGGGAAAAGAGCACCAGGACAAAGCTGAACATTGGTCGTAAATATGCAAATTACTGTAAGATCCCATTGTAATTTCCATCTGGATGTATCAATCACGACGCAATTGTTATCAGAGTGATATTTGTCTCTTTTTTTTTTTCCTTTTCTCAGATCTTTGCTTTAGTCATGAGTAGCCCAGAAATCTCATCCTAACAATCAACTATGCTGAAATCATACTGAGAGAACTGAGATTGGTATATGATTATATCATAGTTCCATGTTATCTTAATCTGTGAGCCTTCATTTTATTAACACCAATTATTGATCTGTGTGGGTCTCAATCTTGTTTTTTTCTCCGTTCGTGTATTATGCCGCGTACTCATGATGACAGATCGACTGTTTTGATGCTTTTCTGCCACATATGAACTGACCTTTTGCTAGGTTTCTCCTTCCTCAGTTGTTTTCCTCACGTTGACAAACATTTTTAATGCATCTTTTAGGCTCGAGATTCAGTTATATATGTCTATATTATATATATAATGCAGGGTAATGAAATAAGGTGAGTCAAACTCACTCCTATTCCGTTGATTTGCTTTTAAGCTTCTTTGCCATCATCTTTGCCTATCACAAGAAGTGCCATTCAGGAGTTGCAATCTATATGTGATTGCTATGCCTGTTGATAGTTTTAACTAAACTATGTTGAACAATCAAATCACGTGCTTGCTTCAATCGAGTGTGATCTCTACTTAGACCTGTCAATATGTGTCTAAAAAGTAAAATCCATAGATGACCCATTTATTTTTCAAATGGGTTATATATGGGTCACTTTAATTTTGAAGAGCCTACTCTAAATGGGTTTTGAATTAAAATAAATTGGTCTAAATAGGTTGAGTTTAAAATCTATTTCTAGCTCTCTAGGCTCACGTTCACACACTCTCTTCCTCGTTAGCCTTATAAGAATATTTTAAAAAATTGAAATTATATTTATTTTCTTTTCATTCTTTAATTCTTTCCTTTTCTTTTCTTCCATTTTCCTTCTTCCATCTTCCTTGGCTGGTGGTTGGCTAGGCGAGAGACTTGTGGCTGGTGGCTAGTGACCATACGAAGAAGGAAAAAGAAAAAAAGAAAAGAAAAAATCGATTTAAAAAAAAATGAAGATAAAAATGCTAAAAGGAGTGCACGGAGGAAAATCAAATTAGATTTTCCAAACCTAACGATAGAAAATATTTTTTAATTTTTTTTTTAAGATTTGAGGCTAATACTAGAAAATATTGTTATCTTTTTGGAAAATAACTTCTTGAAAACATTTTTCAAGAAATGAATAAAACCTCAAATTTAAAAAATTTTATAAAAAATTAGTGCATGAAAGTGTTTTAGTCGTACAATTTTTTTTAAAAAAAAAATAAAAAATAAGCTTTCTTAGATTTGACCTAACTCAACTTTTTAAATTAATGCCATACTTTAGCAATATAACTTTTTTTAAATGGGTCAGGTTGGGGGTTTAGATATGGTCAAAAAATTTGCATTATGATAAATGAGTTAATTTAGGTTAGATTATTTATGACTCAACTCAAACTCGACTTGACTTACCTGTTTAACACGTCTAGTCTTTATTATGGAGTCTTCTCTTCTCAAGATTAGGGTGAGCTATAATAATTCAAATGCCTAACCGTTATAGGATTCAGCCACCATCATTTCTTAGGCGGATTAAGAGTCTAACGTTCACATTGTGTTGTCGATGACTTTATTAGAGAGTCGTTGATGTGCTTCAAGTTGTCAATTGTTCAGTTCATTGATGACTTTTGCTGTTCACTAAACTCTATTTTGATAGACTAAGTCTATCATTTATTGGTAATTACCAAAAGTTTGTCATTTTTTGGTGTAAACATATGCCCCTTTAAAAGAATTGAATAATTTATGGATGATTTGAATCTTTTAAATTAGATTATTAGGAGCCATCGAGTATGCCCTTGTCGTTGGCAAATTCGATTTTTCTTTACCAAATTTCATCATGGTCAGATTCATCCTTAGACATATTTTTCCATGAAAGCCACACATTGTAATGTCTTCATGCCACCCTCTATCTCTATTCTTAAGTAATTGCTCAAATTGGAGGTGAGGATGGTTTTAGGGTAGAATTAGGCACCTAAGAATTAGACAAGTCTTTGTACTTTTTTTTGTTCTATGTTCTCGCATGATCTTGCAATATTTCATGATGTCTAATGATAAGTGTGTAATCTAAAACTACTAGTTTGAGTTTCTATCTTCAGCGAAATCCATGACTAGGACTTTTACTATGTTAATATTTCATAGTTTTTGTGTATCTAAATATGAGTTGTATTAATAGATTAGCAAGTGGTGATCAATTAAGAGTACATGTGAAATTTGAATAGATCTTGAAATTGATCTTGGAACCCATGACTAGGTAAGTTCTTGATTTTTAGGTTTGCATGATAGGTTTTAGGTTTCAAAATTTAGAAACCTGTTCTAACTGGTAGGTTCTAGGATTTAGGCGGAAGTTAGACAAAATCTAAAACCTCTCAACCAAAGCTCATATTCAGGCACTTGCGTTGCCAACTAAAATAAATCAAAAAAGTTTTGTCCTTCAAAATTTTCTCTTAAATTGAATTTTAATCTATTGAAAACCAAATTTGTCAATGTTTCCTGTAAGAGGGAAGGAAGACATCTATTTTAGCCTTTTTGAATCAAGCAGCAAACTAATTGGCCAACTTGTTATTTTGTTGATATAGTGTCAGCCAAATTAGCAATCGATTCCTCACGTATCGTTCTATAAAATTGAGAATGGAATTATCTCTCCATATTTGGGCAATTACACATCGGATAGGTAATAAATTAGTGTATCGGGTAAAAATAATTTTGAACAAAGACAAAGGAAATAAAAATTTCATTTCTCTATGCTTTTCCACTTTGGGTTTATCAATTGACCAAATATTCAATAGTCGATTGTTCATTTTTGCTAGTAAATAAAAACGAATTTAAGGATTTTAAAACCTCTTGGAAAAGCCTCATTGTTGACCTATATAGGATGTCCTACAAACAAGTATAATAACATCATTGTCTACATCCAATCGATGTTGAACTTATTCGACAAACTGTGTTAGGTTCAATTGTAGATTTGGTTGGCCATTTTGCTCCTAAGGCGATTACACTAGTCTTGCCAAATTATCAACTTTAATAAGCAAGTTAGGCCTAATTGGAATACTCACATTGGGTTCAACTGGCCTTACATCTTCAACATTTGGCAATTGATTGGCCTATTGACCAATTTGATTTTTTAAATTATTGTCATTAATTTGGTTATTTTGACTTATAGCCTCCTGATCATTATCATTATTGTGACCTCGATTTAGAAGTTTCGGGCCTTTGCATAATTCTTGTAGGGGGTCGACTGCTTTGACTGATACTATTGGCATCAATAAATGAAGAGGGATTATGATCATACCTTGTTACCACTAGATTCGATAGTGGTGGTTGATTGGATGATCTTGCCCTTAAAAAAATATTATTCATGGCAGTGATGACGATCGGCTTGATTACGTTGGACATGTGACTCATAATGTAATTGACTGTCATTTCAGTACTCTTCGAGCAATCTCTTCAAAGTGGCCAACATATGAGGATTTGGTGAAACTTTTCACAACTGATTCTTAGTGAAATGACGGGAAAGGTCTACCCCATTGCGTTGGCCTGCTTTTGCCGTTCAATTGATGGCCAAAGATATGCAATGTGCTATTGAAAAACCTTCTAAGATATTTTGAAATTAACAAAACAATTCATAAGTCCTTACGAGCTTGATATGTGCAAGTGATGTTTATGCCTCATATAATTAAAAGGAACTTATATATGTGAAGTAAAAATATTTGGAATAGTTGGAAGAACTTATGTGAACAAATCTAGAAGAATGAAGAGTACCTAATGATTTGGAGGTTACTAATTTGAATAGTCTAAAAGATCTACATCATCAATGTACTCAAAGTACCTTGTGCGATGCAATTGGATATAATCGAGAAACCTGATATAACCAAAGTTTGATAACACCAGAAACCTAATATAATCAGAATTTGATATCATTGAGAAGAGCAGAGTGACTTCACTACTCAAGAAAACAATTTTGTTACGAGCTCCAAGGATAATATCTCGATATAAGTTATCTTTAGACAGCTAGTGATCTAGTGTGGATTCCTAATTTAAAAGAATGTGATTGATGCTCCAAGGATAATATCTTGATATAAGTTATCTTTAGACAGCTAGTGATCTAGTGTGGATTCCTGATTTAAAAGAATGTGATTGATCTTCAATCTTAAGATTATTTATGTGGAAAATATCAATTATGTGTGATATCTTGGTTGATTGACAATCATCCCAAAGGCGCAGAGCTAATCTATTTTTGGAAACCAAAGATTTGATTATGTGTGACCAAATTTATGAGAACTCAGCTAAATTTATCTTCTCAATAATTGTCCAATAGATAGTTTGGAGATTGATCTTTGTGAAGATTGTCCAATGGGAAGATTGAATGTGGAGGAGTATGGAAGGAGATCAACGAGATGCCAAAGAGAGGGAAATACATAGTGCAACAATCCGAATGCAAAGAAAGCTTTACATTCTTATATTATCTTTTCGAGCATACTGAATTGATAATCTATTGAGAAAAGTTATCAATGTTATATTATGTGCTTGTGTGTGATATTGAGGTGCATATAAGCATAATTGGCTTCAAGAAAAAGTGCTTGGGTATAAGCAACACATTCAATGTAAAAAAAGATTGTTATTGAAATCCAGCCAATTGACTATTAGTCTGGGAGGGTGGAAGCAAGCTTAACTAAGCTAAAACACTATAAAGCTCTTAGTATATCGTTATTTATCTTTATGCTTATATTTATTATTGCTTGATAAAAGTGCATTGCACCACTTAATATAACTTATTCTTATGTGTATCAACAGTCTACTATTATTATGCTTATATCAAACTTAATGCTATAAATTCCGTAATACTTCATCAAGTTTCTTCAAATCACCTACTTACCTTGTCTAGGTGATATTATTAGCCAACCTTATGTACAACCCTATAATTGCCATGCGGCATTGTCAAGCTCTAGATGACTTTTTATTCTCTATCATATCTCAAGTCCTATAAAAATAGGGGAAATGACATGATCATCCTTCACTTGGAAAATTTAACCTCAAACAAGACCAACAATAACTTGTTACCAAAATATATATCACAACACACACACAATAACCCATTAAGCTAGTTAAAGGATCACAGCTTCTACAATCCATCAATGTTTATATACAGTTCCAACTCAACTAAATCCAACAAATATCTTTTCAGACAATATTAGACTATCTCAATTTATATCTAAAATTCAACTACCAAAATTTCCCGTTGATATCACTTTTATTCTACGAGCCACTATTTGAAGAACTTGGAAAATATTGGAGTAAAAGGAGCAAACAATTACTGCTTAATGAGTAGTAATATCTTTTTAAAGCAAATTGAACATCCACTATACCTGTTTATAATATACCACGTCGAATCTCATTTATTTCAAATCCACAGTATATAGCATATGTAAGAGATCAAAAACGAGTTTTACCTTTTCAACAAACCTTTATACATATAAAAAATATTCATTTTATTAGTAATATTAAAGAAAATATCGATGGTCTAGTCTATTGATCATTCTTATCAATTTATATATTAATGGTTTGTTCTATTGAACAATCTAATCCTACATATCAATAGTCTATTCTGTTGATCCATCTCCTATGAAATCATATGTCAATATTACTCACTATCAAGCTATGGTCACAACACATGCCTAGTGATAAGGCGACAACCATTGCTCACTTGGCAATGTCTCTATTTATTATTAACCAATGGCTCGACCTAAAAAGATATCCTCAAATCAGTATATATACCTAGAAAATCCTAGCTGGGTTCACCATAATATAAAGTATAATATGATCATCCTTCGATGAACCACATTACCAAATCCAGATTCATTTCAAAAATTAGAATCTACTTTACAAACCAAACAATCTATTATTCCATAGCTCCATTAATCAAACAAATATGTCTACAAGACATCTCACAAACTTTTAGAATTCATTTCATAAACTAGATTCATAAATAAATAAGTGCACCCTTTCAAAACGTTTTTCATAAAACATTTCTCAAACTATTCACAAATTATCGAAAAGTAGTAAATGTTTGATCCAGAGTTTTATGTAATATACATACTCTTTGATAACTTGCAAAAGCCTAAAACCCAATTACGAAGGTTACTTGAACCATTGAACTCTTGGTTCTATTAAATAAGCAAGAAATATTGTCAAAATTGAGTAAAATGCTATTTCAATTATGAATCGGCTAAACTAAGCTTAATGACTAACAAGATATTTCCCACGTGTCAATAAATCACTCACCTAAACTGATTATTTGAAGCTATCTGCAACGCTAGGCTTGCACGTTAAACTTGGTTGTGTCATAACTCTCTCCACCAAACTATGTTTTAACCTAATTATAATCAAAAGAAAACCCTTTCGAAGTACTAGAAGATCTATAGCTTGGCTGACCCAAAATCGGGATAAAAATCAACGAAAATTGGTATAGAAAATTTTTGATCATTCTTGTTCATCATTGTAACTTTGAAAATTCGTTTCAGGCAAACCGCAGGTCCAAATTGAGTTATGTAAAATTCTATGGCTCCACAACACCTACTATAAGCCTATTATAATTTTACAATTTAACATCTCTTTAGCTGGACCATATAGTTCAAATTTCTCTTAATTCCAATTTGTGCCCTAATTCGAAAAACCACTATGATTAGAAGAAATAAGGGATTAAATCCTTACTGAGAATAGAAATAAATCCGGCTTGGCGAGGCATTCGAGATGTGTACACGCGAAACCCCTCTTTCCTTTTTTTCCCTTGCTCTTTTTCTTTCCCTTTCTTTCTTTTCTCTTCTATTTTTATGTTCACTAGGATGAAGTGCACTATAAGGGCAAGCATGGTCTAGGTGGGCAGTTCCCTCCTTGGAATCGGGAACTGCCCACTAATGATAAGTTATTAAAATTTGGAGTCGAGACCCAACTGTTGGTTCTAAGGATCCACTCGGGAACTGGACTGCTGGTCCGATTCGATTCCTAGGTGGGTCCATATAGGTCCCCAATCCCTACAAAGCTTATTTGGCCTTATATTTGGGTTGAGTTGTGAGCCAATTGAAAACTATAAGGCAAAATGAATAGACAATACTCGTTAGCTAAAAAGTTAATTTTTTTTTAAGATCATGATGCGGTCCTCTTAAAGTTTCCCAGCACCAGTAACAAGTGGAGAATTAGACTCCACATTAAAAGTCCTAACCTCACAAGAATTAAAACATTAATTGCTTGATTCATCTTTTTTTTAACGTCGACCTAATTTAATCATTAGATGGCTAAGGAAAGATTTAATTATACGCTTAAAATGAGTCATTGGCTCTTATGGATATTTCCGATTGGTTCTCTCCTTCCTCTACATTTTTTTCTTTTGTTTTGGTTGAAAAAGCAAGTAAATGTATTATTAGAATGAAAAAGAAAAGTAGGGGGTTAATCCTATTACACACCCAAGTTTTTTTTCTTTTTTTGGTAACCCAAGGAACCCCGCACGGCCGGCAGCCGGAGATAAACCACTGGGGCCACTAGGGGCGACACGTGCTAGCCACCACACACGTGCCACCGAGTAAGTCGCCAAAGGGTTCAAAGCTAGCATTCCTGCAACTTGCGTTGCAGGAGCTTCGAACACTAGACCTTCTCGATGGAAGTCTAGCGCCTACTCAGCTTAGCCACCGCAGCGGGTGGTAAAGAGACAAAACTAGTTAATAATGTTAAAACTACAAAATAATTAAATAATTGAATTGAAAATTTCTTTTTAAAATATGCATATGTATTAGTTTGGTTTGGTTGGGCGGGCGGGTGGTTCCACGTCTAAAATTGGGAACCGAACCAATACTGAGCGGTTCCACTAAATTGGAATTGAGAATTGGACCGGCTCCCATGGAAACAATAGGTTCTGGTTCAGTCCGATCTAGTTCTGGGCGGTCTAGACGGTTCTTGGTTCTTTTGCATACCTCGAGTGCACTCTCCCTTTCTTCCCTTTTACCTCTTGGTGGTATTTTTTTTTCTTCCTTTTGTTCTTTTGACTTGGTCAATATTATATTCTTGGAATCAAATTTCCTCAAATTGAACCATAGGTTGTCCCACCAGATATGCCAACAAGATGTTTCGTCGAAATTTGGATCATCGATGAAGTATCTTTCACTGAAATTCGTTCTTTGGTTTTTTTTTTTTTTTTTGGTGTGGAGATTGAGTTGGGTTCTTTGGCAATTTGGGACATAGTTGAATAAGTAGAACATAAGGAAAGTATAATCTCCAACGGAATTTAATCCACGATAAAGCCCGATGGCATAAAAAACTTCATTGAAATCTAATCGATGACAAAGTGCAATGATAAAGATTTAACATTAGAATTTAATCAACAATGAAATTCCGAAAAATGCATTTAAGATACACGCCATAATTTAATCGATAATGAAATATCTGAAACTGTTAAATTAATGTCTCGAGTTTAAATTTGGATGGCGATTTATTATATTGAATTTTGTTCATAAAGATTTCCCAAGTAGAAGAAATTCGCTGAACTAATATGCATACTCATAAGCCTCTCAATGAGCTCACAATGATATTGAGCACCAACACAAACTTACAACAACATCTCCCCCTATTCACAAGCCAATCTGGAATCAAATTACAAGAAAGTTTCACAAACCAAACATATAATCTTTCGTAACTCAACTCATTCATTAGATATACTTTCGTAAAGCATTTCTCAATTTTTTGTTAGAACTTGTTTCTTAAAATAGAATACATTCCACATAACATTTCATAACTCATTTTATAAACCAAGTTCACAAATCAATAAATAAATCATTGTGCGCGCGCATGCTTGCGCGTGTGAGTAACGTTTTGCAACACTTTTCCTAAAATATTTTTCAAATCATTCACAAATATGAATCATAGTAAATGCCTCATTCAAATTTTATGCAATAAAAATACCATTTCATAACTCATATTATTCATAATCTATATCACTTTTGAAATATGAGTTTACAAACTCAAAAAAGAGATAATACCACTTGGGAAAAGTCGAAAGCCAACCTATGAAGGTTACTCAAGCCCAAGCACTCGTATTCTTATCAATTAACGAAGCATAATCCAAGTAAAAACACTATTCCAATGACCGACTTGACTGAACCGTGCTTAATCCTTGATAAACAACTTCTATGCACAAATGAGTAACCTCGTTTAAAGCAAACGTTCATCATTTTCCTTACACATACTATCTGTTATGCATAACCCACATGCAAACTTCAGAATTCATTCCAATCAACCCATACTTTAAATCTGATTTTGTCAAACCCTATAGCTTCACAATGTCTTAGACTATCATTTCCACAAAAACCATAATCTAATGACTGCTCAATCGAACCTCGGAGTTCAAAATCAACGTAGCTTCAAACTCATGCCCTAACTCAGAAATCAAAATCAACATAGCTTCAAACTCATGCCCTAACTCAGAAAATTACTCCAATTAGACAAATGATTGGCTTGAATACTTATCAGGCATTGCGATTTGTAGTTGATTCGGCTAATCAGGATGCTCAGATCGTGCACATGCTGGAATTTCTCTCTCTTCTTCCTTTGCCCTTTCCCTTCTTCACGGACGCTCCTTTATTTTCCTTTTGTTTTTGGTCACCGAGTCCGCTCTTCTCTTCCTTACACGCTCACTTGCACTAGCTAATAAAGGAGAAAGAGTTAAAAAAATGGTGGGGCTTGGGCTTATAAGAGACATGGGCTAGGTTTAATGGGTCATTTATTGCAGATTGGGTCAGGTGCGAACCGGTCATAGAGAACCCATTTAGTCATGATACTTGCTCTTTCCCTTTGGCCATTCACGTTGTCTAGCCTCATGTCATATTGGGGCGAGGGCCGTTGTCGTGTTGGGGTGTTGCTTTGGGACCGTTTGGTAGACAAACGACCCTCCTTAACTAGATATCCAGCACGCTTCGTCGGCTGGACAGCGGGCTTTGAGTCCTTATTTGGCTTTTTTCTAAGGTATTGGGGCATCCATTTTACATCAATGCATCATTTCTGAGTCAAACTTACTTTTTAAGCCATGCCGTTATCAAATTAGCACTATCGAGGTTGTTTTATAATTCATTGGTATAGTCTAGATATTTGATCATATGATCTCAACTATAAAATAAAATAACAAAACAGATTGATAACTAAAAAGGCCAAAAAATCGAACTTGCACTTAGTGGTAATTTGCATGTTTAGGCCTAGTTTAATTCATGCCTAACCGTTGCTCATGTTCACTATAAATTATATGCACTCTTTGTCCATTGTATTGGGTTTTTATTTTCCGTACTTTTATCACTTTATTATGATGTTGGCTTATTTATTGTGATGTTATGACTGTTCTTGTGGTTGGTGATATATTTGAATCCTGCTGTGTGAGTTGTCAATGCGTGGCCACCAAGATGTGCGTGGTTAGGAATGCTAAAATTGAAAACATCATATGAAATGTTTTTGAATAAAAAGAGAAAATATATCAATTGTGGACATCAGATAAATCTCAAGTGCAATCAACTCCTCGGTTCCTAATTTTTAGTTCACAAGAGTAAAACGTCCTTCTACATTTTACTTTACTTCTAATGCCCTCCAACAGGTTAGTGGAAATAGGTCAGATAAAAGCAAATTTTCATAATCAATTGAGAAAATCGATTTGTGCTAGGTAGAGTTTGAGAGGGCCCGTGTTATAAGTGCTACCGCGCAAGAGAGACCATTTGTGTCCACTTGGCAATCCATTAAACTATCGTGGGGAATTTGACAAATGCATCTCAGGAGGGTCGCCTCAGGTGGTTGTCGTGTAATTTCAGAACATTATTCTTATAAATGAATAAACGGGTCATAAGTAACCACGAAGTACAAGCAGAGACCAAGCAAGAGGTCTTCCCTTTTTAGAGTGGATAGTTGCTCATATTGAACATAGGGATTTCTTTGCTTGATTGTGGTGCTTTCAAGAAGAACCATTGAAGAGAAGGATCATAGAATTTGATAGTTCACGGACAATGTGGAGGGAGAATTATCAAAAAAGTCCTAGTGTCAATTCAATCATAATTTTTTTTTTCTAGTCAATTAGTTTTAGACATTTTATAATTGTATCAATTTAATCCATCCAGTCAAATTTGACCATCCGATGTTGATATGAACACTGGCCGTCTGGAGAACGTTGATATTGACAATTTTTAATAATTTTATTTATTTTTTTAAATTTATTTATTTATCATTTTCTTTCTCTTTTTTTCCCCTCTTCCTTCTTCCTTTGGCCGAACCTCGCTGACCGATGGCGAGGCTCACCCCCATGCCGGCCATTGGTGAGGGCAATCCTCGCCTAATGAGGCTCGCCTAGCCATGGCAAGGGCCACTCCCACCAATCATTGGGGATGATGGCCTTGCCGGCCAAAGGAAAAGGGGCAAAAAAGAAAAAAAAAGAAAAAAAATTAACAAAAAATTTCGAAAAAATAAAAAAAATTAAAATTGTCCACACCAATGTTTGCTGAACCACTAGCATCCATTTCATAGCCAGCTGGGCAGACTGAATTAGTACAATTACAAAATATTTATTATTGAATTGACAAAACAAGTTTATGATTAAATTGACACAATTGCAATGTGTTTGGGTCTTTTTTGATAATTATCCCAAATGTTGAAGATTCTTCCTTTCATAACATATTTTTCTATCACTTGTATGTGCTACTCATTAATTTCAATAGGCACATAGGATTAGCAACTTATTAAAAAATTGTCCATGTTAACGCTGACTGTACCACATAGGATAACCGACATTCATATTAACGAATTTTAATTAAAATTGGCTGAATGCACTTAATTTGTAAAAAAGTGAAAATGCCTAGAACTGAATTGGCAAAATTGAAAGTTTAGGACTGGCTTTGTAAAGTGTAATAGGTTTAGGTTTAGGACTTCTTGGACAATTTTTCTCCGTAACATACCTTTATGTTACTTTTATGTGCTACTTGTTAATTTCAATAGTCAATCTCGCTAACGTTCCACCGGGGAATATGTTGGACCTTGTGAATTACAAGATGACCAGCAATCTAGTCTTCAAACCCCATCTTTCATCTCCCTTTTCACTGAATGTCCTTAGCTTCTTACGGATCTAATATCGACAATTTCTAGATTTGTTCCTTGGCGATGGATCTGCTCAAGGACATGGAGCCGGGTGAATCGTTCTTCATCCCTTGCAAGCGCATCAAAATTGGCTATGGTAGCACGCAATTAGGGTTGCTCCTTGCAAAATGAATGGGAAAGAAAATTTTCTCTTCTTTGAATAGTTGTTGCTTCAACAATGACTTACTGTCTAAGGACGAGTGACTATGGGGGTTAGGTGAGGCCGACCTGATCGTGGGCTTGATGGGCTCGAGAGGCTGCTCTTGCCATGCTAGCTTGTCACAAGGGCCTCACCGATCTTCAACAAAATCTGAGTTGGGCAAATTAGGGCATGTTTGCTGTTTTATTGAGCTAAATTTGAATTAGACCAGGTTCATTTTTTTTTTTGGTAACCCAGGGAACCCGTAAGCCGATAGCTGACAAGCAAACTGAAGGCTTTATAAGAAATTGGGCTTAAGGCCCGTCCGCCCAAGTTGGGCCAAGAAAGCCCGGCCCACGGGAATAGGGCCCGTGGAAGGAGAGAGGTATAAAAGGAAGGAGAAAAAGAGAAAAATGTACCGTTTTATTTGTTTTAAGAAAAGACGTACGCTTCCTCCTCTCCTTCTCTCTGTCGTTTTCCTCCAAAGGCAAACAGTGAGGCGGGAAGGCGATTTTGCTTCACTGGATCAACAGGACCAAGTTTCTCTTCCTCTTGTCGGCGTCGGTGTTTAATCTGTGGCAAAAAGGTACGCTCGAATCCGTGGTGTGCTTTAGGATCGGTGATACGTGTTGCTATTCCCGGGCTTCGCTTCCGCATTGATTTAGGGGTTCGATTTAGTGTCGAATCCGGTTTTCGGGGATCAGTCATTCCCAACATTGGTATCAGAGCCCTAGTTCATGTTTTTCCCGACTTTATTCTGATGTTTTTGATTGATTTTTCGCGAAAGAACTTCGGCCGTACAGATCGGGGCAAAAATCCTGACACCCGAGCGCTATACGGCCATTTTTCCGAGTTTTCGTAAGTCGAAATCAAATAGTGATGGCATAGGAAGAAAGGCGACGTCGAGACGAGTCTGGCGATACGTCGAGCGCCACCTGGCGACGCCGCACGCGCCCACACGCGCGGCCGGAAGGCGCTGCGCGTGGGCGCGACGCGCCCGGAAGCGCTGGATTGCCAAGCGCGTGCGGCACACGCGCCGGTCGGCGGCGGGCGAATCGGCGCGCGCCGGTCCGTGGACAGATGCGTGCTGACGTCACGCGATGACGTCATCGTGACGTCATCCAACGGTCGGTAACTGCTCGGATGACGTCACCGATGACGTCATCACTGGCGACGGTTCGCCGGGCGGTCACCGGCCGGCGACCTGACCGGCGACCCGACCCGACCCGACTCGCGCGAGACCCGACATGCGCGCGGCACGTGCCGGCTGACGTCTGCGTGACGTCAGCCCGCGCACGTGCGCGGCACGTGCTGTCGGTTCGCCCGAGCCGGCCCCACCGGCCCGACCGGTCCAACGACCGACGACCGTTGACCGTTGACCACCGTTGACCGTTGACGACCGTTGACCGTTGACCATTGACGACCGTTGACGGACGACCGTTGACCGTTGACCAAAAAAAAAAGGGGGGGGGAAAGAATGTGTTTCTTTTTCAATTAAGTTCATGTGGATTATAATGTGATCCCTTATTTGTTCTGCATTTGTTGCAGGAACAATGCCTCCTCTGAGATTGCGCACACCTATTCACGTAATTACCAATGAACAAAAGGATAGGCTGTCTAAGTTGATAGCTGAGCTGACTAATCATCGATGGGAGAAAGGTGACTTAATTGATCATGTCCTTGAAGTCAACGGGAAAATTCAACAGGTTATATGGAATGGTCGTCAATGTCACATGTCGAGAGATGGTGCGATTTTTCATAAACACTCTTCCACCGAATGGCAAGATGTGTTGAATCGCATATGGGATGTCAACGGAGTTGCTTCATATAAGAAAATTGTGATGGATTTTGTAAATGAATATTACTGTATTGTTTCAAGGGAAAAGATCAAGAAATTTAACAAAAGAGGATATTTCCCAGTTCGTGTGCTGACTTGGTGTTAGTTGTATTGGCTAATATATATTAAGTGTGCTTTGTGGACAACTTAATGTAATGTTTACTACCTGATTGTTGTTGCTGTAGCAACTTATATGTTATTGGTAATAGTTGAAAGCATTATTGTTTTATTGTATGTCAATTATCTGTTGCTTTCATTAATCTTTATTCTTTGTGGGTAATTAGCTGTGGGTAGTTTTAGAAGTTTTTGTAGCTTCATAGAATTGATTTTGCATATGACAATCATATTAATGATAGTTTTAAGTTAGGATTTTTGGAGGATGATTGGAAACGTAGTGACCTTTTGATTCTGAAGCCTTACTTGAAATTATTCATTAATATGATGGGTCTATGTAAAAAGGGATGCATAAATGATAGGCATTAATAATTCGTGCATATGTCTGATGTGTTCAGATCAATGGCTTCAGCCACAAAGAGCATAGTTGCCGAGCTGAACAAAGGTGAAAAGCTCAATGGTGACAACCATGAAATTTGGCACATGAAAGTCCAATATGTGCTGGAAAAGCAAGAAGCACTAGAAGCTCTTGACCATATTATGGAAGATCTTGAGGATGCCGTGCGCCACCTTGAACTAGTAGAGGACCGTCTAACGGCGTTTGAGTCAAAAGTAGACATTTACAATGCTGATTCTAGCTCAAAAAGGGCTTTGAGCTCTAAGCGCAAGCGTATTGATTCGTTCAATATGTGGGATTGCAAAGGATCAAGTCCTTGTTGCAAGAAATCAAAATTTAACCAACACAAGAGGGGAAAACATCATCAAGTGAAGAAAATGTCAAGGGTGAAGTGTTACAATTGTGACAAGAGGGTCACTATACTCGCAATTGTCGTGAGCCAAAGAAGGTAAACACCCCTTGTACTTTTCAGAACTTTACTTTTGTGTCGAGTTCTGTATTCATGACTGAGTCTAATCCTTTGTGGACTGTGGATTTAGGAGCGATAGACCATGTAGCGAAGGATAGAGGATCCTTCGTGGAATTCCGACGAGTACCAACTGGAACTAAGTGGGTCTATGTGGGAAACAACTCCCGAGCTGAAGTGAAAGGAATTGGCACATGCCAACTGAATATGCGTGGTGGACGCACTTTATTCCTACATGATGTATTGTATGCTCCAGAGATTCGTCGGAATTTAGTGTCTGTTTTAGTGTTGGTTAGACTAGGTTTTAATATGAACTTCCATAATAGAGGTGTAGATTTGTATTTGGATACAAACTACTATGGTTGTGGTTATTTTCTGGATGGTTTCATTGTATTAGATATTGAGTATGTCAATGCAAATGTTTGTTATTCCCTTATCACGTCTCCTAATTCATATAATAATGATGTGAATGTGTGGCATGCTAGACTTGGTCACATTGGCCAACAACGTATGAATAGACTAGCCAAAGAGGGCTTGTTGGGCAATATTGAAAAAGTCGATTTGCCCATATGTAAGCATTGCCTAGAAGGGAAAACGACAAGGAAACCATTTGGAAAAGGAAAAAGAGCTGAATTTCCTCTGCATTTAATCCATTCTGATGTCTGTGGTCCAATGAATGTGAAAGGAAGGCATGGGGCTGTATATTTCATCACATTTATTGATGATTATACTCGATTCGGATATGTTTATTTGATTTCTCATAAATCTGAAGCAATAATTTGTTTCAAAAGGTTTATGAACCTAGTAGAGAATCAATTAGACAAGAAAATAAAAGCATTGAGATCCGATCGAGGTCGAGAATATTTATCTGATGAGTTCAGAAAATTATGTGATGAAAAAGGAATAGAAAGACAGTTGTCTATTCCGTATACTCCTCAACAAAATGGTGTTGCGGAAAGAAGAAACAGAACCCTACTGGAAATGGTTAGGTCCATGATGGCGCATGCTAACTTACCAATTACTTTTTGGAGTGATACATTGTTAACTGCTGCCTATATACTTAACCGGGTGCCTTCCAAATCGCTTACTTCCACTCCATATGAGTTATGGACAGGTAGAAAACCGGACTTGAGTTTTCTTAAGCCATGGGGTTGTGCTGCCTATACACATGAGTCCTCTCACAAGTTTGAGAAATTGGGTCCTAGAGGAAAGAAGAGTATTTTCATAAGATACTCGGAACACTCGAAAGGGTATGTGTTCATTGGTGAGCAGGAAAGTGGGAGTATAACTGAATTTGAATCACGAGATGTCACATTCTTAGAGGATGAGTTTCCTAAGAAGGGCGAAATAGGGGAAGATCACTCCCTATTTGAGACCTTGGATCAAGATAATGATATTAGTGGAGTTCATCCAAGTGGGAGCATAATAGGGAATGATGTGCAAAGTGTACAATCTCCTATACGGCGAACAAGTCGCCAAAGTATTCCCCGTCGACGTTTTGACATTGAAGGGGAAACTTTTAGGGTTGCTCCACAAGATGAGGATGAGCCAAGAAATATCAATGAGGCTCTGAATTGCCCTAGTAAGGAAAAGTGGATTCATGCAATGGAAGAGGAAATGGAGTCAATGAAATCAAACCAAGTCTGAGAGCTGGTTGATCTTCCAAAAGGACGCAGAGCTATTGGGAACAAGTGGGTTCTCAAAATAAAGCGAAAGGCTGATGGCTCGATAGAAAGGCATAAGGCTCGCCTTGTGGCGAATGGGTATAATCAACAGGAATGAATTGATTATGAAGATACGTTTTCTCCTATAGTAAGATTTACCTCGATTCGCATTATTCTGGCAATAGTGGCTAGTCTGGATCTTGAATTACATCAAATAGATGTAAAGACTGCTTTCCTCAATGGAGAATTAGAGGAAGAAATATATATGGAACAACCTGCTGGTTTCATAATGAAAGGCCAAGAAGAAAAAGTATGTCGACTTTCGAGGTCGATATATGGTCTTAAGCAGTCATCAAGGCAATGTTATATACGTTTTCATAATGCTATAATGGCATATGATTTTACAATGATTGATGAGGATCATTGTGTATATATCAAAAGATCCAAGGATCAATTTTTGATCATATCATTATATGTTGATGATATACTAATTGCCGGAAGTAATATGGAGTTTGTTCATACTGTCAAGAGTTGGTTGTCTTTCAACTTTGAGATGAAGGATATGGGTGAGGCTGCATACATTCTTGGAGTTAAGATTTCAAGAGATCGTTCGAAGAGATCGTTGTCTCTTTCGCAAGAAACCTATATAAATAAGGTTCTTAAACGATTTCTTATGCAAGACTGTAAACCCATAGACACTCCTATTGCAAAAGGTGAAGATTGAGCCATAGACTGTGTCCAGGGACTCCACAAGAGAAGGAACAAATGAAACATGTTCCTTATGCTAGTGCTATTGGGAGCTTGATGTATGCTATGATGTGTACAAGACCCGACATATGTTTTGCAATTGGAATGGTGAGTAGATACCAATCCAATCCAGGTCCAAAGACATTGGAAAGCCGTCAAGAGAATACGAGGTATCGAAGGGAACTGCTGATTACAAGTTGAATTACCAAGGAAAGGATCTGCGACTTGAAGGCTATTCAGATGCTGATTGGGGAGGAGATTTAGATGAAAGAAAATCTACCTCTGGATTTGCTTTCTTACTGAACAATGGCGCCATATCATGGAGCAGTAAGAAGCAAACGTGCATATCCTTGTCCACGATGGAAGCTGAGTTCGTGACATTATCAGCAGCGGTACAAGAATGAGTTTGGCTTAAGAAATTTTTGGATCATTTAGGTGTTAATGAGAAAGCTGCAAATCCATTGTTGGTTAACTGTGATAGCCAAGCAGCTATAACGTACACCAAAGATCCAAAGTATCATGGCAAGACCAAACATATAGATACCAAGTATAACTTTGTGAAAGATATGGTTGCACCAAAAGATGTGAACTTACAGTACATATCTACGCATAGAATGGTAGCAGATCCTATGACAAAGCCAATACCTAGAGATCTGTTTTGTGGTCATGTAAAATCTCTAGGATTGCATAGAGTCGATGTACTTGGATATTGTAATTTCCCCGAGTTGTTCACATCAATGAACTTGTGTTGTTTCATTATTAATGCCTATGAATCTTTGTATGATCTTTATGCATCTTAATGCTCAGTGCATTATTTTCAGTTGAGAAGTATGTCGGACAGATATAAGATTAGCCCACTCACACGGGTAATCGCCTCTATTTACTGTGTGATAAATAGAGATGAGACTGTTTTTAAGCTTATTATTTAGGTGATAATCGAGAGCTCAAACTTAAAATACGTATGTCGCCTTAACTGAGTGTTAAGATGAGAACATAATACTTACTATGTCCGAAAGTAAAATACCCCACATATTTTACTTTATCTGTCTAAGATGCCAGATGTGAGTTTTGATGAATTTTGTAAAAAGAGTAGATACGTGAACTCAAGTTAGACATTGGGTATGTCTGAACTATCATCTGTACAGTATTAAAAGGTGTAGACATACGCTCAATGGGAAAGGAGTTAATACCGTAATACGTATTTCATACTACGTATGCATGAGACGACCAATAAGAGTGGCAAAAAGTTTGATGTCAACTTTTATGACGTGTGAGACTCTTGAGGAAAAGAGTTCCTCAATTTTTTAAGTCCCCTCATGACTCTTACTTATTCTCAAGATTTCTATTTAGTGTTTGCTATCTTAGGGTGTTGCCAATGGTCATGAGATGATTCGATCTAATGGGGCATTTCTAGAAAAGCAAGCTGGACTGAAATTGAGAGTTTGAAGGAAAGAGGAAGATCGATTTTGGAGAATCACATTGTGGTTTTGTATTCACTGGTCGACCAATTATGAGTGTCTTTGTGATAATTATAATTGTGAATACAATATTATCATGTTTAAAAGAGATCAAGAGAGATATAAAATGTGATCGATCGATCTAGGGTACTGCATACTAAATCTACTCAGAGTGTGACGCCCATTATGAGCTGCTATATATTCCTAACGATGTATAAACGAGCTTTCAAAGTATCTTTGGTTGCACGGATTATTCACCGAGTATGAATGTTGAAGAGAGGTAAAGAGAATCTGTTCGGCCCACCATGTGCGAGTGGGAGATGAAGGCTTTATAAGAAATTGGGCTTAAGGCCCGTCCGCGCAAGTTGGGCCAAGAAAGCCCGGCCCACGGGAATAGGGCCCGTGGAAGGAGAGAGGTATAAAAGGGAGGAGAAAAAGAGAAAAATGTACCGTTTTATTTGTTTTAAGAAAAGACTTACGCTTCCTCCTCTCCTTCTCTCTGTCGTTTTCCTCCAAAGGCAAACAGTGAGGCGGGAAGGCGATTTTGCTTCACCGGATCAACAGGACCAAGTTTCTCTTCCTCTTGTCGGCGTCGGTGTTTAATCTGTGGCAAAAAGGTACGCTCGAATCCGTGGTGTGCTTTAGGATCGGTGATACGTGTTGCTATTCCCGGGCTTCGCTTCCGCATTGATTTAGGGGTTCGATTTAGTGTCGAATCCGGTTTTTCGGGGATCAGTCATTCCCAACACAAACCCTGGGGGAGCAACTACAGGACCCACCACCACAATACTCCAGGTAAGAATCCCTAACGACGCCTCTGGGATTCGAATTCTTCTATTTTGTGAGGAGGAGAGAGAGCCCCAAGCCAGCTGCGCCGCAGTGAGCGATGATTTTAGACCAAGTTTGTTCATTGCCACTAAAGTGAGAAGTATGCCACAACTACACGAGGACGCTTTCCTTTGCCCGCTTGCGGAGAGGGCCGCCCGCCTTCGCTTACAGAGCAGAGCAGTGGCCCCGCCCCTGCTCCGATCCCACTTTCCCCCAAAATGCAGTTGCTCTCTCACGCTTTATTTTTCTAAAATTCATAGCTTTTTTCCCACATGCGACGCCTATTTTGGCACCAAATTAGTGCTGGGTGTCTAGTACGTGTTTTCGTTATCCAAAACAGAAGGAACTCATGAGAGTATTTATTACACTGTTTAAACAATTTTTTCTTTGGGACTTAATTGTACCGTTTTGACAGTTTTAAATAATTCGATTGCATTTTCATGACAAATATTTGGATTTTTGGGGCACTTAACTCTCTTAAATATTCATATGGAAGAAACATATAAATAGATAGGAAACTTTTAAGACATAATACTAAATAAACTGTCAACATGACGCTTAGATTTTGTTGTTTGGTTGATTAACTCATACTCATTTATATGCTTTCCGTCGTTTTTTCATATTATATCACCATTTTTTTTCCAACAAGATGATTTTAAATTCGTACTGCACATGGGCCCTCAACTAATATTATCCAGTTTCCACTTGCAATTGGCTGTTTAGACTTCCAATCCTAGTGATAAAGTAGAGATTTCTAAACGGTAAAACTCGTAAACATGTAAGTAGACGCCACACGCCTGAAGCATAACTGTGAAAACTCTAAACTCTAATTTATTTGTAAAGACCCAATTGCCTTACAAGTAAAATATAACTAATGTATAGTTTTTAAGCCCTAATGAAATCCATAGATATTTTGAATATAAATTAAGAAACAAGATAATCCATGAAAAGGAAATAACGCGTTTGTTTGGAGTAAAATTATTTGCACAAAAAGAATTTTTAGATTTTTCATTTGCTTAGATACTAGGAAATGATTCGGTTTACAAAAAATGTTTTCCAAGATTTTGGAAAATGAATTCCCCTACCATGAAAGAAATCATTTTCCCCAAAGAGACGCCATTGTGTTGTTGCCAATGCAACACCCGTGAGCACCCAGCTTCCTTTTTTTTTCATGCTCAAAACCAAATAAAGAAAATTTTTTCATGAAATTTTTCATGAAAAAAACACACTCTAAGATAGCATTGCAACAAAAAAAGTTAATTGGATCCTAGAGGTAAGGAAATCCACCTTATTATTGTGATTATCCAGTTGGAAAACACAAGGTCTTAGTTATGTGAAGTCGTTCCTCAATCATGAACAATATGTTCGGTAGAAAGGTGGTTAGAAATTTTTTTTGGGTCAATGATTATAATTATATGAAGGGATTTAAATAGAGAAAATAAGAGAAGGGGAGATAAGAGGGATTTAAATTATAATGTTGTTTGGATGCTAATGAGAGACGAAATGGAGAGAATTGCAATATGACTTCAATTACTCAATGAGTGTACTAATGCTAATTTAGTCCTAAATTTTTGCGCAAAATTATAATGAAATTTTTCCGATCAATTTCCATAAGAAAGTGTTGATGTGGCAGTAGTATAGGACTGAATTGGCTAGGAAACTATATTAGAATTTAGGAAAATTTCAAATAAGGGTTCAAAGTAAAAGCGTTTTCTCAAATAAGGGTCAAGAGTGGACCTTGATTCAAAAATAGGTCTAAAGTTACTAACTTGTCTCAAATGGTGGCTGAGTGAAACTCTTTAGCTTCATGTCTCCTTGCCATCGGTGTGGTATTCCATGATATGCTTGTAGCTTGTCGACACGCTGCTTGAACAAGTTGCAATGACTATTCCTGGATGAATGAAGAATCGGATGCACTGATTTAATAAATTGACCCTTGGTCAAAACGAAGCAAATTAGAGGATGTTGAAATTTAATGAAAATGACACTCCTTCGGCGCTTGTTCAAAGTGGCACACAATGTGTGTTTGAGTGGAATTAACTGCACAAAAAAAATTCTTCTATTTGTGATGCTTCGACCAGCAAGTTCAAAGTGGCACACCATATGTCTTTGACTGAAACTAGTTGCACAAAAAAATTCTTCTATTTATGATGCTTCGATCAACTAAAGAACCCGCCAACAAGAGGCTTTGCCAAAAATAGTTGGTTTTGGTTTGCTTTGAAAAGCATACGAATTCTTCAATTCAAGTTATAAATTGAAATGGTTCAAAGCAATTACCAAAATTAATTTGACCTCGGTTGCAGTTGTCTTATATAAGCCAAGTATTAAATACACGCTTCTCTTTCCTTCAAAGATTTCATTTCGAGCCTATTTTCTGGAGAAATTGATATTGCTATCAAGCTGAGAAGCTTGGAGGAGTGGTAAGAGAGGCCAAGGAGAGGCTCTATGAGAAGCTCAGGACACGGGGGAGAGGATTCTAGTTAGAATTTTTTTTAATTTGGATCAAAATATATATTTTTTTTGGACAAAATCAATTTGGGATCTTTCTGATTTAATTGGGAGAGAATCTATAAAGGGAATTCAAGAGCGGAGAGGATTCTCTCTTATTTGGTTGGAAAGTGAACACTTGTTTATATTTATTATAATGAATAATCATAACATAAGCCGTCTCTTGAATTGCCAATCTACACTAAGAAAACTGAAGATCGACATGGGAAAGAAAGAAATTATGCAAAAAGCCCTAGAATTCAATTTGGAATCTTTAATTTACCTTTTTTTTTTACCGTTACAATTTTTGGACAAAAATGCCCATGCTCCAATTGCCGGAATAAGTCCACTAGCGAAAATTTGGCCTACCAGCGAGTTGGGGCCCTCATTTGAGATATAGTTGACAACTTTAGATCCCTATTTGATATAAAATTCACCCTGGGCATTTATTTGAAAAAAAAGGCTCTACTTTGAGCCATTATGTGAAATTTTCCCTTAGAATTTTGTGATTAAATTGTCATAATTAAAAAGTTTATGATTCAATTATCATCCATAAAATAGGTTTAGAATTCATCAACGATTTTCCCACTTTTAAAAATAAAACTATGGGTATAAGCAAGATAGAAGAAGATTCTGTTTCTATGAATTCTTCCATATACAGACAGATTTGAAGGGTTTTAAAGAGGACATAAATTAAGGTTATTCCAAATCCCTCCAAGTCATTCCTAATCATTTCTCCCTTCTCTCTTCATCTGCTTCCTTCCAAACACGACAACCCCTTTGAAATCCTGTCTCTTCCTTTCAAATCATCTCTACCAAACATAATGGAGGCATTCCCTGCTCCGTCCTCACTTGAAATGAAACTCGACAACTTAATCATTGGATTCCGGATTACATGTGTATCCAATACTTATGACCAGTTTTAACACATGAACTTACGTCAGAACCTTGCATTTGGCCCGTGTGATCTCGGGTTCACATGCATGAACTATAGAGACCGCTTTATATGAGGGACAGAAAGAAACACGACCGGCACCACCCATTGATTGGAGCCCGTGGGATTCGCTTTTGGACAAATGGAAGACTGGGACAGCTATGTGATACATGTGCAGAGCAGCAACAGTAGTAGAAGGAGACAAGAAAAGTAACAAAGAACAATCTTTCATCTATTGAGATGATTCAGTAGGTAGGAAAACAAGTGAAATGTTAAAACGCATTACCCCTGAGAGAATGGATCACCGATTACAAAGAAAGTCCACAAGGAAGGATGTTCAGGCTGTTGTCAATACGGTTCCATTCGATGTGGTACCGGGGTCTTGATCACCTGCAGTATCTGCACCACTTCGGCCATGGAAGGCCTGCTTGATGGCACCTGAGACGTGCACACCAGTGCCAGCTTCAGTACCGGCAGGACCTCGTCCTCTGGGTACTCGGTGATGCTCGGATCCACGCAATCCAATGCATTGCCCTGCTCGAGCAAGACCCTGACATGGTCGCTCAGGATCACCACGTTGTCTTCTCCGTACTCCACTGGTCTCCTCCCGGTCACGAGCTCGAGTATCAGGATCCCGAAGCCGTAGACATCACACTTCTCATTGACCCTCAAGCTCTGGCATGCGAGTTCCGGGGCCACGTACCCTGGTGCACTCTGGAACCTGTTGCTCATAACGTGCCTGTCCAGCTTGGTGAGGAGTCTCGCCAGCCCGAAATCCGATATCTTGGGATTATCGTTTTCGTCGAGCAAGATGTTGCTGGGCTTAATGTTGTAGTGGATGATTGGCGGGAGGAAAGCATGGTGCAAGTGCGCAAGTCCCTTTCCAACGCCAAGCGCAATTTTGAATCGGGTTGCCCAAGAAAGCGGGGACGAAGAAGGAAGCCTCTCGTGGAGTTTGGAGTGCAGACTGCCATTCGGCGCGTATTCTGTCACGATAAGTTGCAGCTGCGGAGTCCACCAATATCCGATCAGCACAATCAAGTTGGGATGCCTCGCTTTTCCTAGGGAACGAACTTCCCGATCGAAATCTTCCTGATTTTGGACGATGTTGGATGTGACAAGCCTTTTTACTGCCACCATCTTTCCTTGGACGCCAGACGGAACCTTGAACACAGTCCCGAACACTCCCTCACCAATCTTGGAAGCTTTGTTGAGCAAGGAATGGGGGTTGCTCAGGCTTATGTCTGGGGATACCTTCAAGTCGAACAGGATGAGCTTTCCCGTAGCCAGGTTCCCTGATCTTGAAGAGCTCGAGCACTTGCTTTCTGAGGCGGTATCAATGAATGCAAGCCTTCTTCGGGCAGAGACGTTCAGCAGACTAACGACTATCACTCCGCATGCAATGAGAAAGGCTGCCGAGATCGCGACAATAGCCGATACAGAGAGGAACATGTGGCTGTGACCGGAACCTTCATTTCTATGCTTATGGCCATCCTGTTGGCCGTTGCCATAAGCATATGGGTCGAGGACTAGGGGCTTCGGGACGTTCATCACGCATGGACCTTTTAATATCGGCGAGCAAATCCCTAAGTTCCCTTGAATAGCACTTTGATCCAAACTGGGGAATATGCCCCCAGCAGGAAGCCTTCCTGTGAGCCTATTGTGGGATATATTCACAGCCAGGAGATCTTCTAACTTGCCGAGCTCTTGCGGTATTTCCCCGCTCAGCTCGTTGAACTCCAGCTTTAGAATCTTGAGATTGCTCAACATGGAGACCGATTTGGGAATGGGACCGCTCAAATTGTTATGGGACAAGCTCCTGCAGCAAGGCCAATTATAGCATCACATCGACAGGAAAATAACGATAATAAGACGAAACGCAAAACCTAAATAGCATAGTGCATGTTCAGCGGAAAGTAATTGTACTTACAGCAAGTACAGAGATGAACAGTTCTCAATTTCCTCCGGAATTGGCCCAGTTAATGCGTTGCCGTCTAATTGAAGAATGGCCAAACTACGTGAATCACATATATCTCCAGGAATTGAGCCATACAAATCGTTGTTGCGGAAATCCAGCACCGTGAGGTTCTGGAAGTACCCGAGCTCAGGGGGCATTCTCGAACTCAGGCCATTCCACGACAGGTTCAGGTACCTCAGGGTGGATAGAAGATCCATCTCGGCAGGAATAACTCCGCTCAGATTGTTTCTCGACAAATCCAGAGTGTGGAGAGATTGAAAGAGCTTACTTGAACCCGGTGGGATAGGGCCGACCAGCTTGTTTTTCGATAAATCGACTTCCTGCAATCCAAGATCAAACAAGCCCCCTGGTACACTACCTGTTATGCTATTATCCCTCAGCCTTATGACCGTTAGCTTGGAACAGTAGGCAAGAGACAAGGGAATGCTTCCAGATAGCTCATTGCCGGACAAGCTAAGGTACCTCAAAGATTGCAGGTTACCTACCGACGTCGGGATGCTTCCGGTGAACTTATTGCCTGAGAAGTCCAAGTATTGAAGGCTAGTTATTTTACCGATCCAATTGGGGAAATCACCAGTCAGCATGTTATTCGCCAAGCTGAGAGAAACGAGGGAGTATAGATACTGGAGCGACGCGGGCAGTGCCCCCGTGAGGAGATTGTCGCTGAAATCCAATGCGGTCAAGTGCGGGCAGAGTCCTACATCCGCCGGTAGCTGACCTGCGAAACGGTTCCCTCCCAAGCGGAGCTCTTTCAGGTTGTGTACGGCCAATACCCCGGCCGGGATTGGCCCAGAGAGCATGTTATTCGAGAGATCCAATACTCGGAGTCTTTGCAGAGTCCAGATTCCAGAGGCAAAATTTGGGTCGCCGGAGAATTTGTTGCCGGAGAGGTTGAGGCTGTTGAGGAAAGTGCATTTGGCCAAACTACTGGGAATCGGCCCTTCGAGCCTGTTCCCAGCAAAAGAAATGAAGTGGAGCGAGGAGCAGCTGCCGAAGAGGCCGTCGGGAAGCGGCCCCGAGAACGAGTTCTCGGAGAGATCAAGGAACCTGATCGAGCTCACGTTCACAAGGGAAGTGGGGAACGGACCTGAAAGGCCATTGCGGCTGAGGTTGAGCCTTTGGAGGCCACTCGGGAGGGAAAGCTGCGGGCTGATGCTGCCGGTGAAGTTGTTGCGCGACAGCGAGAGCACCTTGAGGCGGTCCAACTTCTCGAGTCCTCTTCCGATCTTGCCCGACAGCCCTAAGCCGTCGAGCGAGACCTGAGCGACTCGGCCGGTGAGCGGGTCACATTGCACGTACCGCCAGGAGCATGGGGAGGCATCATCTTCGCTCCACGAGACGAGGGACGAGGAGGGGTCGGAGAGGTCCGACTTGAAGACGATCAAGCCCAGCACGTCGTCGTTCAGCTGGGTAGAGACGTCGTCGCCGTTGGCCATGCGGCCTCCCAAGTATACCGTTGCCATTAACGAGACCAGCACATAGAGCGCAAGATGGAGAAATCCCATCGTCCGGATCACCATCTCTCTCCCTCTCTTCGTCTCTCTTCTTTGGTTATCAAGCTGGCCTCAGATCGACAGAAAAAGCATAGCTCATGTGATGCAGCACTGGAGAACCAAGAACCAAGTGTTGAGGATGGAAAAACGATATTACTGTGCTCACGAGAGAGAGAGAGAGAGAGAGAGAGTATAATATGAGGTGGGAAAAGTCCAAGTTTGGAAGGAATGAGCAGTTTCATCAATCAAGCAACAGACAGGACAGATGCATAATTTTCTCTTTCTCGCGGACCGAATAAATTCCGAGCCAGAACCCGTACAGAGTCATTCAAATATCAAATTATTTACACTTTTCACCATAGCTATCTAACCCTACACCATATACGTGATCTTTGGAGGGGAAAATAAAAAGGCAATGCCAAAGTTAGCACGAGCAGTTTGCAAAATTACTTTACTGCGTTTAAAAAACCCAATTAACGAAGAAAGTTTCACCGCCGATCCTAAATCCAGAATTCAACTATTCTAAATTTGTCGTTCAGTTCGACATTAAGCCTTGATTTCTACTGAAGAACATGATCAAATCACGTGCAATTCAAGGATATCCCATAAGTGATATTTTAAGTGATGCGTAGATATTTTAGGTACTGCTCATTGAAAGCACTCAATTGCACTTTTTGAAAAAAAAGATTCAGAACATTAATCAAAACAACGGAAAGGTTTAAAATCATTGACAAGAATCAGAAAGATGGGGATGGTTTCATGTTAGCTTGAGAGATGAACCAAGTATCAAGAACAAAAATTCGAGTCCTTATTATATACGTAAACATGCCGAGGTTCTATCTAGTACACACGGAAACCCAAGTCGAATGTTGAGTGAATCCGTGAAGGGAGAGAGAGAGAGAACAAATTGGTCCAACATGGGTTTCCTGACAGGGATGCCATTGCCAACCGCGTATATCAAAGAGGCCTATCCCTTGTCCGGGAGCTGATGCAGCCTCGCTGGGACTTGCTTTGTCGCTTGCTCCAGCCAGTACTTGTCTCGTCCCTTCACTTTCCGCCTCATCATCGTGATTAAATAATTCAGCTCCTCTCTCTCTCTCTCTGCATCTTCCCATATAGTTCGAATCCGACAGAAGAATACAAAACGCTCTGAGCCACCCCCGTGACGAAACAGTACAAGGGCATGAAATACTTGGCGACGGCAGTGAAGCATTTTCCCCTCTTGGAGTCGTTTCTTACGAGAGTAAAAGATGCTTTCGGAAACGGAGGCCTTTTTCTTTTTATCTCTTTTGAAGTTCAAAATAACAGCATGAAAGGGTGACTCCTCTTTCTGTCTCGTAGCCTTTGGCTTGTAACTTCTTGAGCTTTATTCCCACCTCGTTTTCCCTTTTTCGTTAAGTCGGCTCGCCTTTTTTTATCTCTTACAATGCCTTAACATAGATTTGGTGGACAAACTTTGTCTGGATTTGAATTTTTTCGTCACAATGGTAATACTTTAACATGGAGAATGTTTCTAATCTAATTTGGCCACCCCGAGATATCTTCCGGTAAAAAATTAACGAATTTTACATGCGACATTTACATTTTTGTACGCAATCTATAGGTCCCGCGTAAATTGCTAATGCTTTGCGTAAATCTCGCGGAAAGGACTGCCACGAGGCTTTTTTTTTACAAATCACAGGGCAACATCCTATAAAATATTAACATATCACGTTGCAGAGAAAACACTAATGAGGAAACACAAATTAATTATCTTTACTATCATGAGTGTTCAATAAACAATTCGATTGAGTTCACATATATAGAGAAAAATGAATGTGTCAATTGATTACGAAAACGAGATTATAAGTGTTATAACTTCCATACAGAGTTTACTTAACGTGTTAAAACTTTTCAATTAATCACTTAAGTACTATATCAGTGAAAAAATATCACTTAAGTGCTTCTAATGACATGCTGGTGAGAGTCCTACATGGTTTTTTTTGAAAAAAAAAAAAATCAAATATAGAATGCAAAATGGGTGAAATGACGTGGTGATTGAGAATCCAAAATCCCGATGTTTGAAGAAATCAATTCTCTCTCCTTTCCCAAAATTTTCTTTCATTATCTTTACTCTGGTCTTCTTCAACCTCTAGTTTTCTTCGCCATAGCCATGCTAAAACTAGGACAACCTCAAGCTCCAACAGATGGATTTGGCACTGACGAGTTCCACGATCATTAGTGTCAAAATAAACAAGGGGCATGGTGTGGAAGACGTATTCGAGCCATTCAAAACACTAGAAACGACTTTAATTTTGCCCAATTCCATACTTTAGGATGAAGTTTTGAAGAACAATTGGGATTCGGCACCCATTCGTTAATTTGGGGAAAACAAATGCTGAAATGACGTTGTATCGCACTATATTTGTTGACTTCACTTTACTAACAAGCCACATCAATGGTAAACATGTAGAATATAGCCAAGTTGGATGCTCTAGCAATCTAAAACAACAATGACATTTAAGTGATTATTGGGAAATTTTTAATACTAAAGTGATCGCCATACAAAAGTTATAATAGTCATTTTCTCTAAATTGGTTTGTAGAAATAAATCACTTGAAAAGTGACTAAGTTGATCAGATTTAATTTCTTACGAAGATCATATTCAAGTAGAAAAAGGGTCATCAATCATGACTACCATCTAATATCTTTAACTCGCAAAATATATACATGGACGCTGCTTATAATGACAAATTAGGCATTGCTGGTCCAATGGTTTTGGCACGAAAGTCCGGGCGCCAAAGCATTTAGCACGCTCCACTGTTTTTTTTTTTTTTTTTTCCTTTTGTCTCTCCTTTTATTGTCAAACAAATATAAAATTCTATATATGTTTCTTTTTCACTTGTTTTATTCTTTATTTTATTACTTTTTAAATCAATTATTTCGGACTTATCTTTTAAGCATAGAGATGTACTTTGATTCCATTTCTTTTTTCATATCCATCGGTAAATGAGCTTATTATATGAAAATCAAAGGATGAGAAGCTGAAATATGATGATATAATTACCAGATGGTACAATTGATCCTTATTGTGATGATATATTGATTACATTTTAATAAAAAAAGATTCTTTTGTTAAAATAATTAATGATTTTGAAATAATTTATTATCTGAAAAACGTGTTACAAGAAGAATGTAGTTTTTTCTGCCTCATCGTGTGAGCCCTATTCTAGTTATGTACATATAGTGGTGGTCCACTGACCTTTCAACAAGAGGTTGATATATGGTTGTGTCCACATGTCCCTTTAATGTCTACATGTGACATTTCCAATTACACCATTTGCTTTTTACAATTTTTCCCTTCAAATTATTTTTCTCTAATTTATTAAATTACAGTTTCCATGATTAATTTCCTGGTAAGTAAAATAGTATTCTAAGAATAAATTTCAATATATTTATCTCCTTCGGGGCACTTTGAGAAGTCAATGAATGAAGATACGGTGTCCCTCCATGTCGCATTAATTTTTATCTCTTTATCTTTCCAAAATTTCTTAAAATAGGTTATTGTCAATAAAATTTATTGTTTAACATAGAAAAGCATAAAAAGGCATCTAGCTTTATTTAAATGACCACCATGCAATTTTGAAAACAACGTAGCAATATCTATTATTCTTTCATCTCTTTGCATTGATGTGTTAAATTAATAACAATTGTAATATAATAAATTAGCATAATTCTATTAATAATGTATGGAGAGGAGTCGTCTCGATATCATAATATAGTACGCCAACATATGTTATAACAGCTAATATTAAGTAGGCAACTTTTCTTAGAGTTGTAACTGGTATGCCAACATATATCATAACAACATATTGATGATCTTTCTCTAATAGTCCACATAGATTCCAGTGATAGGAAAAAAGAAAAAAAAATGATTGTTTAAACATGGCAAGTGAAGAATAGAGAAGGAGAAGCCAGAGGTTAGAATCGCAATTTGGATTTTTTTTATAGAGCACTGCTAGCGTGTAACCGTGTAATAGTGTCACGGTGGAATGCCAGCCACAAGACCAAAGGTGGGTTTTCCCACGACTTTTATATATGTGTGTCTATATATATATTGCTATTAATAACACTTGTGGTTAAAGTATGGTTGTTATATTGCGAACCATTATGCAAGCATTTTTCCTTTTTATATGGTCCCCTCTTCCTCCTCCCTGATTATTGTCAAGTTCAAAGCTAAAATATAAAAGCTTCAAGAGTAGGATGATCCATGTAGAAAAAAGTTGGGGAAATTACATTAATAATATCTAAACTTTGGCTCGATGTGTAATATCATTATTGAATTTTTAATTCTTTCATTGTGGTTTTTGAATTATTCACATATGTTTAATGTAGTCTTTAAACTTTTAATTTGTTTAATTTATTTTTTCTCAACTTTCCATGACAAAGTCTATCAACCTCAGTACTATTCACAACCCAGATTTTAAAATATCTTTTGTTGATATATTCTTATCTATCTTTTTAGTTTTATTTTTATCTTTATGGTAGTTCCATTTAACTAAATTTTAACTATGAATATATAATAGTAAAAGTAAAATCTCATTTAGAATTATATAGGGTTGATATTCATGCAATTTTAAGTCTAAGTTTTTCCATAAGGACATTTTAAGACAATATTAATTAATCTATAGATTCTGGTACTTATATTAATCTAAATCTTGTTCCTTAATATATATAGATTGAAAAAAAAATTATATAAATCCAAACCTTGTTCCTAATATTTTAGATTGAAATTTTTTTCAAATTTTATGTTTTTTTAAACAATGAACAAGATTTAGATTAATATAAGAACGACCACCTATAGATAAATTAATAAAATTTCTAGATATCATTGTAAAAACCCTTAGACATAACCCATATAACTCTAAATGAGGTTGTAGTTTTACTATGATGGAGATCATGAAATAGAAATTACTTAAATGCAACTATGGTAATATCTATCAATACTAAAAATGTTAAAAAGTAGTAAAAAGCTAACATATTATTTTAGTGATTTAGGAAAAGGATTGAAATAAAAAGATATTCCAAAATATGGATAAAAGTATAATTATGAAAACTTGTGAATAGTATGGAAGGACTTATTTGACTTTGTTGGAAAGTTGGGGTTAAACAAATTGTGAGTTTAGGGACTGAATTAAACATCTAAGAATAATTTAAGGATAAATGAATTACAAAGTCTCAGAATACCTCTCTTTTGGAGGAGCAAACAAAGTATTAGTTCCATCATTTATCAAGGACGTTCCACATTAAACTAGATGCATGAATATGAGCATGTTCTCGTAATTGGCAAACTCTATGTTGGTTTTTCTTTTTGGGATAAGTGCTACAAAAGTCCTAAAACTTGTCACGAAAATGCAATTGAGTCTTAAAATTTGCAAAAAGTGCAATTGAGTCCTAAAACTTATCAAATTGTTTCAATCGAGTCCTAAAGTTAACGCCGTCGACTTTTTTAACGGAAAATGCTAATGTGGCGTAGACGTGGAATTTTGAATAATTTTTCATTTTCCATGTGGCTTTTTTTAATTGTTTTTTATTCAATTTTTAAAATAGATTTAAAAATTAAAAAAAGAAAAGTGAAAATTTATTTAAAAAAGAAAACATTTCAAAAAAAAAAAAAGAAAAAAAAAATGACAGCTTCATTTGGAGGGGCGTGATCGTCTCCGACAAGGTTGCCATTTTTTTTTTGAACTGTTTTCTTTTTTAAATAAAATTTTCACTTTTTTAAAAATTTTTAAATCTATTTTAAATAAAAATTAGAAAAGCCACATGGAAAATAAAAATTAATTTTAAATGTTATGTTTGCATTTTCCGTTAAAAAAGTTGATGGCATTAACTTTAAGACTGGATTGAAACAATTTGACAATTTTTAGGACTTAATTGTACTTTTTGCAAGTTTTATGACTCAATTACATTTTCTTGACAAGTTTTAGGACTTCTGTAACACTTATCCATTTTTTTTCAATGTGAACGACATCAAAAAATGTTGAAGAGGGACAATCAGTGAGTGAGCTCTTCTAAGTGTTACTATA
Source organism: Eucalyptus pumila (assembly GCA_016097595.1). Classification (NCBI taxonomy): domain Eukaryota; kingdom Viridiplantae; phylum Streptophyta; class Magnoliopsida; order Myrtales; family Myrtaceae; genus Eucalyptus; species Eucalyptus pumila. Next base: position 31,676,940 of record CM027853.1, read on the forward strand.
AATATCATGTCCAACCATTACAAAATATGACCTTTGAGTGATAACCTCTTTCATCAACCATAAGGCATACAAGCCTTTCGCCTAGCATAGCCGGTGGTTCATAGTATGAATAACTATCTCAGACTGCTCTATGTATTATCTATCTGCACATGATATCCATGCAAACCTTTTTGTTGCGTCATGGAATCTCTAGATGTTTGGGCAGTACTTTTCTAGGACAACGGACTTGTTGCTGTAAGTCTGTTTTTCCTGTCAAACGCGTTACTCGGTTCACGAGGAAGAGCGGCGAACCGAGGAACGCGGCCAAGGAATGCTTGAAAGGAATATGTTGCCTGAAAGTTTTGATGTACGAAGAGCTTGACAGTCAGATGAACAAGATTTGTCCCATAAGTTGGCGGGTCCAACTGCAAATTCCCAAAGGGGGCCCATTTTAGGTGTTGTGTAATGTTGCGATTCAGAGTAATGGATTATTAAACCTAAACTTAACTTGGATTTTTTCTAATCTTACCAATTCACAGCTTTGGTTATTGTTCTTAACATGCAAGTCAATTTTATGTTGCAGTTATTACTAATCTGTTTTTTGGTGAATCGATTAAAAACTCAAGTAAGGTGCGGGAGATTAAATAAATTCGATGACTTATTTATACTAGATTACTCTAATGCCCTTGAAAGTATCTTTTCTTTTCTTTTTTTCAAAGATATTTTAGTGAACAACTTGGATTGATTTTAAACCTAGCAACTAACATGTGAAATGATTATGTGGGTGCATAAACAATAAAAATAACACTCAATAATAGGAGTGTGTGTAAATGAATTGGAAACCACGCGAACTATTCGGAATCGGACTAGGCCGACTCAAAACCGACGGCTCCCATGGGGACCAGTCCAGTTTTCGATTCCAATATATTGGAATCAGTGAGTACTTGTTTGGTTCCCAATTCCAAGCATGGAACCATCCATCCACCCACCCATACTAGATAGGGGGTGGGTGGGTGTCTGGGCATATGTGTGTGTAGATGCTCGAAAGTTGTAATGCTTGTTGAAAGATCCCAACATAGTTTAGTTGGATCAACACATTTATTTAGTATATTCAAATTAATTTTTTCAAGTACACTCTTCATCTAAAAAGGCGATAAATTCATGTTCACCTTTCGAGTAATTAGAAGCAGATATAATTGCTCTCACATTATGCCTCTTGCACAATGCCTCGTTGTCGAACCTACTTTAGCCCTTATGATGTCAACCTCGGCAAGAATCAATACATCCCCTAGTTGTCGGGTGAGTCTTGGCGAAGAACATGCCAAACAGTAGAATGAACGGTCACTTATCATTTGTATTGCGGTCCAAATGAAACTCACAATTTCTAGTGTTTCTTGGGAGAGGCTTGCGGTAATGTCTCATGGAAGACACTGATCCCGTTTGTGGCCTTTGAAGCTGCATGGACTGTGCCCTTCTTGCGTTGGTGTATGAAGTCCAAGGTAATGGAGACCAATTCTATGGACCACCTAGAAACCAGACCAAACCAGCAGTTTGATTCCCAAGTGGATTTATTGAATCAACGGGTGGTTTCTAATTTCAAGTTTTTTGGAACCAGTCCTTAGTAGGTGGTTTTCAGTTCCAAGGTGGGAGCCTTCCACCTGGGACCATGCTCATCTCTACTTAATAATTAAAAATAATTAATAAATTGCTAGAATTAGAAAATAATTTAAATACCTCATTGCAAGCAAAGCACATTAATTAATTTCCTACATATCTGCAAAGTATTTTGTGAAAGGAATGCTAAATTGCTAGAATATGGATAGAATTTAGATACCTGGCAAAGTACAGTAATTAATTTCCCAAATATTTGCAAAGTGTTTATTGAAAGGAAAAGCTAACTTAACATTAACATGATTTCACCTAACTAAGTAACAACTCTAATTAATTCTCTTTAGTTTGATTATTTTTCTTTCATTTATGAAAGCTAACTATATGCAATTCTAACATAAGTTAAACATACAATCTATTTTAATATGACATGCATTCTAAATTAAATGACCATAAACATACAATCACTAAATGAGATGAAATTGATGACATGGCATGATGACAAGAAAATAATGCATTTAATCCTACAGGACAAGCACATATATATTTTTTGGATTTTTATTGAATTTGAAATTAAAAATCAATGGAAAGAAATTATCTAGTACTCTAGATAACATCAAAGTGCAATCCTATGTAAAATCTATCTATCATAATCTATCATACGATGCAATATTTTTGTATTTTCAAAATAGGAAAGTTATCTTAATTAATGATAAGCAATATATCCAACCCACCTCAAGATATTCATCGAGATTAAAAAAAAAAAGATTAAGATAATAATAAAAATGATCTGTTATCTCATGACTTAAATTAAAGAAAATCATAATCGTTACTCATGATAATTTAAGCTCGGAACCCTGTCCTTTACCCATGAAAATTTTGACTAGTCTGCTCCCCATGGTTTGGCTGAAATTTGTCCTCCTTCGCGGGCTTGATTTATATAATTCAACTAAACTCAGATAATTAATCCACCGTCGGTCCAGTTAAATGCTTTTATTTATTAATGAAATATACTCCTAGTGATTATATACAATTTAAAAATAATTATTTTTTGCTAGGGACGAAAGTCAATCCTTAATTTCCTATGTAATAAATATCTAAATGGATAGCCAAAATTTATGTATCAACACATGATTTTCTTTAAGCAAAAAATAGTTACAGGTAATCATCGCATAGGCAATCAACATAACAAAAATATTAGCCAACCTATCTTATCTACTTTTGATTTAATCTAGAACAAAAGGTGAATAAAATTGATTAAAATTTTATTTACACTAACGATATATGTTTCATCTTTCCAATAATAGGATTTTCAATGGTTCGATTCGGGTGAGGTTTTTGTGATACCTAAACCCAACCAAAAAAATTAGGTGTGTGTTTGCTGTGACTCGAACTGCATTTGACTCGAACAGAAAACACGGTTCGAATTGGTTCCAATTTTCGATTCTCCTTCTTTTCCATTATTTTGGCAATGGTCCATTGTTCGTGAAATTCTAAATGCGATGAATGGTCAAATAAGTAATATAATGATGAGAAAATATATTGTCCAATAGAGATTGATGATTAATAAACCAATTAAATATTAAAAATGGACTAATTCAAAAATGTATCTAACAAATCAAAATAAAATCGAGATTAAATTAAAATTGACAAACGTAGAAACAAAATTTCAAATTAAATGTAGCAAATCAATTAAATAAATATGTTAGAACATCCGATTTCGCCATAACTACTAGATATAAATTTCAAATACGCATACAAGAAACATATCAAATATGTGATGGCAAAATTTCTAAATCTATTTACTATCATATCGCTATAGCAAATCTACTCAATATGTCAATCCACCATATCTTTATGTGAATTTAAATAAACATAATGCAATAAATTCTGTGAACATTTCCGGTTTATAATGAATCTTTTGGATTAACTTATCACTGAAAACACACAAATTATATGGTATATCTCTATCCACATTAACTCAGGGTTATATATTATAAGAAGCAATTACATATTATCACTTCTTAGTCTTAAACATACAAATTAAATCATTCAAATTGTGGCCAGTTATTTAAAAGCATTAAGTATAATAATATATTACTCATGAATAAATCACTTATGAAACATAAAAATTTAAGTTATATTGTAGCCCCAACAAAAGAAAAACAGAATATAGTAGAAGAATAAACAAAAATATAAATCAAACCCAACATCTTGAATCAAAGAACAATAATTCTGTTATCACTTTTGTCTTCTCCCCCAAAAGCTTGAAAAACTCTTAGAATAACAAAAAATGATCTAAAAATAAAAACCTACCTGTCTTTCCAAGCTCTCAATGTTCCCATATTTATAGGATACATCCAAGACTCCTAACCCCAAAAAATTGCTTATTTTTCGCATAAAATTAGGGAGTAAATTAGAGAATCTTTGATTTGATATAAATCTTCCAACACTTAATAATAAAATTAGAGAACAAATCACAATATACTTGATTTTTGCCCTTTTTTCCTGATCCTCTTCATAATAAACAAGGAAAATTTGAATAATTAGAAGGAATTCCAAATATTTTCTTATAGATATTGCACTATTTGTTACCTAAAATAGGTAAAATAATTAGTTATCAAACCCTCAAATTTAACATTTTACTAGTTCTCGAGTAAAAGCAAGATAATATATACTCGAGCCAAAAACCTCCTCCATTACATATTTCCATAATTGTTTGAATTCAAAATTCAAAGAAAAACACACATTTCATCCAAACAAGACTGATGCATAGTCTTCGAATCCGACAGAAGAATACAAAACGCTCTGAGCCAACCTCGTGACGAAACAGTACAAGGGCACGAAATTTGGCGACGGCAGTGAAGCATTTTCCCCTCTTGGAGTCGTTTCTGACGAGAGTTAAGATACTTTCAGAAATTGAGGCCATTTCATCTCTTTTGAAGTTTAAAAGAACAGCACGAAAAGGTAACTCCGCTTTCTGTCTCGTAGCCTTTGGCTTGTAACTTCTCGAGCTTTATTCCCACCTCGTTTTCCCTTTTTCGTTGAGTCGGGTTTGCCTTTTATCTCTTACAATGCCTTAGTATAGATTTGCTCTGTCAACTTTGTCTCGATCTGAATTTTTCTGTCACAATGGTAACCCTTTCTTTGTAGAATGTTTCTAATCTAATTTGGCCCCCCCGACATATCTTACAGGATGATTTTTACATGCAACATTTACATTTTCGTCGATGATTAAAAAAGTTTTCCATGTACGGAATCTATAGGTCCCATGTATATTGCGAGTGCCTCAGGTAAATCTCGAGGAAAGGACTGCCACTAGGCTTTTTTTTCACAAATGGGAGAGCAACCTCCTTTAAAATGATAACATGTCACGATGCAGAGAAAACAGACAAATGAGGAAACGCAAATGTATTTGCTTTACTATCACGAGTGTTCAATAAACAATTTGATTGAGTCCACATCTATAGAGAAAAACGATTGATTAAAAAAAGAAGACTAGGAGTATTATAACTTCCGTATGGCGTTACTTTAATGCTAAAACTTTTCGATCGAACATTTAAGTGTCACATTAGTTAAAAAAATCACTTAAGTGCATCCAACAACATATTACAGCAAAGAGTCATATGTGGTCTTTTTTGGGAAAATAAAATAAACTATAGAATGGAAAATGGACAAAATGATGCGGTGATAGAAAAATCCAAAACGATGATATTTGAAAAAATTGATTCTCTCTCTCTCTTCCCAAAATTCCTCTCCTATCTTTTCTCTGTTCTTCTTCAACCTCTTGTTTTCTTCACCATGTCCATGCTAAAACTAGGACGACCACAGGCTCCAGCAGACGAATTTTGGCCATCGAGTGAACGGCTTCGTTAGAAAGAGACGAGCTCCACAGTCATTAGTGTCAAAATAAGCAAGGGGCACTTATAATCAAAACACTAGAAACGACTTTAATTTTGCCTCAATTTGACACTTTAGGGTTACGGTTTGAAGAACAATTGGGATTTATTACCCATTTGTTAATTGGGGGAAAACTAATGGCTGAAATGACGTTGTTTCAACGAGCCATGTCAGTCAGAAAAATGTAGAATATAGCCACATTGTATTTTTCTAGAAACCTAAAACAGCGATGGCATTTAAATGATTATTTTTTCTTTTACCAAAGTGGCATTGAAGTGTTTGCTAAAAAAGTTTTGATACTAAAGTGATTATTGTATGAAAGTTGTAACACTGTCATTTTCCTTAAATTGGTTCGTAGAAATACATCACTTGAAAAGTGACTAAATTTAGCGAATTCAATTTCTTACGAAGATCATATTCAATCATGACTACTATCTAATATTTTTTAACTCGTAAAATATATACATAGACGCTGGTTATGATTAAAAAATTAGGCATTGCTGGTCCAATTTTTGGTCAAACAAATATAAGATTCTGTGTAGCTTACTTTTTTCCTTTGTTTTCCTCTTTATTTCATTATTTATTAAATCAATCACTGAAAAAAAAAATAAAGATTTTGGACTCGTCTTTTAAGCATAGAGATGTACTTTGATTCCTTTTTTTTTTTTTCTCATACCAATCGGTTAATGTGCCGTAAATGAGCTTATTATATGAAAATCAAATTTAGGATGAGAAGCTGGAACGTGATGATGCTATTACCAGATGGTACAATTGATCCTAATTGTGATGATATATTGATTAAATTTCAACAAAAAACATTCTTTTGTTAAAAGAACTATGATCTTGAAATAATTTATTATCTGGACAAAGGGTTACAAGAGGAATGTAGTTTTTTCTGCCGCATCACATGAGCGCTATTCTAGTTATGTAAATATAGTGGTGATCCACCGACTTTTCAACAAGAAGTTGGTATATGGCTGTGTCCACATGTCCCTTCAATGCCTACATGTGACTCTTCTAATTACACCATTTGCTTTTTCCAATTTTTCCCTTCAAATAATTTTTCTTTAATTTATTAAATTACAGTTTCTATGATTATTTCCTGATAAATAAAACAGTGTTCTAAGAATAAATTTCAATATATTTATATCCTTCGGAGCACTTTGAGAAGTCAATGAGTGCAGATACGGTGTCACTCCATCTCACACTACTTTAATTTTTCTCTCTTTATCTTTCCAAAATTTCTTAAAAATAGGTTGTTGTCAATAAATTATAGGGTTAATACCATGAAAATCTTAAATTGATACATTTGTGATAAATTTATTCTGAACTAATTTTTTTACCATCAAAAACTCCAAATTAATACACATGTGATAAATTTACTTACAGTTAACTTTCGTCAAATTTTACTATTAAATTTGCTAATGTGGATGAGACATGGTAACATGAATCCATGTGGAAATCCATAGAGTTAATGCTACAAAAAATCTCAAATTTTTCATAGGTGTATCGTTAAATTTATCACAAGAGTACCGTTAAATTTGTCACATGCGTACAAATTTGATGTTTTCTATATATTTCCACGTGAACTTGCCATGTCACCATACTATGTTACCATGTGTCACTAGGTCAGAAAATTTAAAGATTAAATTTGACAAATGGTAAATTTATTATAAGTGTATTAGTTTGGGGTTTTGATAATCAAAAATTTAGTTTGGAGTAAATTTGTCACATGTATCAATTTATGGTTTTTGATAATTAAAAAACTAATTTGGGGTAAATTTGTCATAGGTATACTGGTTAAGGGTTTTTGGTAATAAAAAAAAATTAGTTTTAAGTAAATATATCACAAGTGGACCAATTTAGGATTTTCATGATATTAACCTTAAATTATGTTGTTTAGCATAGAAAAGCATAAAAAACGAGTCTCGCTTTATTGAAATGACCACCATACAATTTTGAAGACAATGTAACAATGTGTTATGTCATTATTAAATTTTTAATTTTTTCAATGTGGGTTTTTGAATTATTTACATATGTTCAATGTTGCCTTTAAACTTTTAATTTGTTTAATTTATTTCCTCAACTTTCCATGGCAAAGTCTATCAACCCTTCTATACTATTCACAAGCTTTCATAATGACACTATCGCCTAGATTTTAAAATATATTTTCATTTCGAGGGTTTTTCTAAATCAACAAAAAAGTGTAAATCTTTTTATTTATCTTTTTTTTTTTTTTACAAATATTATGGTAGTTCTGTTTAAGTAAATTTTAATTATGAATATAATAGTAAAAGTAAAACCTCATTTACAGTTATATCGAATTGATATTCATGCTACTTTAAGTCTATTTTTTTTTTTTGTAAGGACATCTAAAGATGATATTAATTTATCTATAGATTCTAGCACTTATATTAATCTAAATCTTAATCCTTAATATATAGATTGATTTTTTTTTAATAATCCAAGTCTTGTTCCTAATATTTAATAATGAAAATTTTCAATTTTTGTTTTTTTAAATAATGAAAAAGACTTAGATTAACATATGAACGAGTATTTATAGATAAATTAATATAATTTCTGGATATCCTTATGAAAACTCTTAGACATAAAATAACAGGAATATCAACCCATGTAGCTCTAAATGAGGTTGTAGTTTTACTACTATAGAGATTATGAAATAGAAATTACTTAAATGCAACAATAGTAATATTTATCAATACTAAAAATGTAAAAAGGTAGTAAAAAAACAACTTAGGAAAAGGATTGAAACGAAAAGACATTCCAAAATATGGGTGAAAATATAATTATGAATACTTGTGAATAGCGTGGAATAAGAGATCTGACTATGTCGAAAAATTGAGGGTTAAACAAATTGAGAGTTTAGGGATCAAATTAAACATTTAAGAATAGTTCACAATAAACTAATTACATGTAAACAAGGTACTAATGGCATCATTTATCGAGGACGTTCCATGGTAGACCAATTAATTTAAGAATATGAGCATATTCTCATAAATGGCAAATTCTATGTTGGTTTTCTTCAATAAGAACGGCGTCAAAAAAAAAAAAAAAAAAAAAAAAAAAAAAAAAAAAAAAGCTGGAGAGGGACAATCAGTGTAGCAATCTCTTCTAAGTGTTTATAAAGATCATGTCCAACCGTTACAAAATATGGTATGTGAGCTATATCTACTTCATGGACTGGGAGGCGTACAAGCCTTTCACCGAGCACAGCCGGCGGCTCATAGTATGTATTACTATCTTGGGATGCTTTATGTATTATATATCTGCACATGATATCGATGCAGACCTTTTTGTGTGTCATGGAATCTCTAGATCTTTGGGCAGTACTTTTTAAGGATAAAGGACATGTTGCTGTGAGTCTGTTTTCCAATCAAACCCGTTCCTCGGTTCACGAGGAAGAGCGGCGAAGGAACGCTTGAAAGGAAAATGTCGTTTGAACGACTTTATGTAGGAAGAGCTTTGAGAGTCAAGACGGACAAGACTTGCCCCAAAAGTCGGCGGGTCCAACTGCAGATTACAAAAAAGGGGCCATTTTAGGTGTTGCATAATGTCGCGATCTGCCCTAATGGATTATTAAACTTAAATTTAACTCAAGTTTTCGCAACTTTAATTTTAGTTCTTAACAAGTAAATTAAATTCATTTTGGAGTTGCCACTAATATATTTTTAATAGATTGGTTAGAATCCAAATAAAGTGTGAAAGAGTACTCTTCGTTTACGAGCTAAAGGTTAAATAGAGTTGGGACTTGATTACGATACACTTTTTCTTTTTCTTTTTTCAAAAATATTTTAGCAAGCAACTTAGATTGATTTTAAACCTAGCCATTAACATGTAAATGATCATGCGGATACACAAATAATGAAAATAACACTTAATAATCAAAAGTAGAGATACATTGCTAGAATATGAATAGAATTTAGATACTTTGTTGTAGGCAAAGCACATTAATTAATTTCCCAAACATCTGCAAAATACTTATTGCAAGGAAATGCTAATCTAACATAACATGATCTCTACTAACTAATCAACAATTCTAATCTAGTATCTTGTGTTTGATTTTTTTTCCTTTTCATTTATGAAAGCTTACGATTTGCAATTCTAATAAAGTTAAACATGCAATCTATACTAATATGCCATGCATTCTAAATTAAATAACCCAAAATATGCAATCACTAAATGACATGGAATTGATGACATTACGTATGATATGGCATGTGACATGGCATATACGGTGATGTGGCATAGAGGATGACATGTCATAGATGATAATGTGACATGATAAGTAAATTAGGCGTTTAATCATACATGACATGCCCGTGTTTATTTTTTGGACTTTTATCAAAGTTGTAATTAAATATTAATGGAAAGAAATTATCAAGAACAAATATTATCCTATCAAAACTAGGAAATAATTTGAATTAAATCCTATTCTAACTAGGAAACCTGTATAGAATCTCTAGCTAACATCTAAGCATGCAATCCTATGTAAAAATCTATCCTAATCTATTATGAGATGCAATATTTTGTGTATTTTCAAAATAGGGAATTTGTCTTAATTAAAGAAAAGCAATATATTCAACCCACCTCGAAATATTCGTCCAGATTTACGCAAAAAAAAAAAAAAAGGATCAAGATAATAATAAAAATAATCCGTCGTCCCACGACTTAATTTAAAGTTTATCGTAATCTTTACTCATGAAAATTAAAGCTCAGAACCCTGTCTTTTACCTATGAGTATTTCGACCAATCCTACTCCCCATGGCTTGGCCAAAATTTTCCCTCCTTCACGGGTTCAGTTTATATAATTCAATTAAGCTCAGAATATTAATCCACCATCAGTCTAGTTAAATGATTTTATTTATTAATGGAATATGCTCCTAGTGATTATATGCAATTTAACAAAAATTATTTTTTTTTTCTAGGGACCGGGGTTAATCCCTATTTTTCTTTGCAAAAAATACTTAAATGGATTGTCAACACATGGTTTTCTTTAAAAAAAAAAATCTTTACAAGTAATCAGACAATAGGCCGTCAATATAACAAAAATTTAAGTCAACCGATCTTGTCTACCTTTGATTTAATCTCCGACCAAAGGTGAATAGAATCAATTAAAATTTTATTTACATTGGCTATATATGTTCCAACTTTCCAATAATTATTGTGCACTGCAATTAGGGTTGTCAGTGATGAAATTCAAGTCAAGTTTCCGTGATACCCAAACCGAACCGTATGTGTTGTTGTGACCCAAACCGCATCTAACCCAAACCAAGAACACAGTTTGGGTTTTTGGTTTTCTCTTCTTCATCTTCTTTTTTTGGCAATCATGCATTCGAGTAGAGTAAAATGCTAAAGAAGAGCGGACCTCGACCGAGCTTGAATTTGAATGATATCCCACGCTCGCGGCCAGAATCGAACTTGGTCCAAATCGAGCAGGGTCCCCACGTAATGAATTGCACAAAAGAGTCACCACCATTGACAACGACCCAAAAGGAAGACAAACTCAAAAACACCCAGATTCCATCGAAATGGCACCAAAATAAAAAGTCAATCCATCAATCAGTGAACCAAGAAGCAGACCGCACCTTCAACTTCGTCTCTAGAATTCGGGGTCTTCCACACCTTCACCTTACTTGATGAGGCTTTCTAGGTTTGCTAATGCAAAAATGAGCCCAAGCGAGAGAGTGTACGACGATGGGCTCATCGACGAAGAGGGATCAGAGTTGCAGAATCGAGGTGAAGGAGACTACAGAAGTGGCCCAAGCCAAGCTCGCTCAGTCCCATAAACTTATCATATCATATTATACATACGTATACATACATACATATACACACACACACACACACACACACACATATATATATATATATATATATATATATATATATATATATATATCTTTTGTTAATTGGCACACCTGCATAATAATTTGGGAAAATGACACAAATAATGCTTGAACTTTAGCTTAATATGTAATGTGGTCCTGAACTTTAAATCTGTTTAATGCAATCCTTAAACAATAATGAAAATATTCATTAACTCCCATTAATTCAAAATTAGGTACTAAATTAAATATATTTTTTTTGATAGTTTAGGGATTACATTAAACATGTGCAAAAAGTTCATGGACTATATTGAGCAAATCAAAAATTCAGGGATCGCGTTGAACAAATCAAAAATTTAAAAACCATGTTACATATTGAGCCAAAATTTAGGAATCATTTATATTATTATCCTTAATATTTTTTATTGATTGAAGGGCCCAGCTCGGCATAAGCCCACCCATTGGTCACCACTAATATGCCTTGTTACTGTTGACACGAAGTTCAATCTGTCCGCTAATAAAATCTCAGTTGCACTCATGACAATGTCTTGGCATTGCATTGAGAAATCACTTTTTTCCTCTTAAAAATTAGAAGTCAAATATGTGAGATTTATATGTTCTCCCTCCGTGTTTGATAGAATAAGTAAAGAGAATTATAAAAATGGCCTTCGGATTATTGTCCTTTACTTTTGATCCTCTTATTCTATCTTGGGACAAATTTGGCCCCGGAATTGTCATATCGAGATTGAATGGTCCCATTTAAAGTCCACGAAAAATGCTAAACGAACAACGGAGATCACGCCCCAACGCTGAGTGAACAAACAAAGAACTTGAGCGAAAATTACAATAGTGGTCCCTCAGTTACCGTCTTTGTTCAATTTTGGTCCCTCGTACTTTATTTTTTCATTGATCTGGTCCCCGAACTGATCCTCGATTCTATTTTTAGGAGAAATTCCGTGTTTTCATCCAAATGCTAAAGGGAAAATAAAAAAAAACAAAAAGCCGATTGCTGATTATTTATACGTGGCATCGACGTGTGACAATTAGTGCAAACATTGAGGATCTTTGAGTATTGTTTTGGGGTTCTTTGGGCAAGTGCGATGGACTCGAGAATTGCAACTCCACGTCGATCGCCAAAAACCTAGTCTGGCTAAATCTGTCGCAAAAGCAAAGTACACGTTTTCAAAATTGAACATTAGCCAATAGTACAAATATCATTTTTGCAATTTCCCCTTATTATGTCCATATTTCTATTCTAATGTCTAACGCCACTCATTTACCTTTACCACTAGTCAGCATTTTCCGTCGACTTTTGGACGGAAATACGAATCGGTCCCAAAGTGAAGACAGGATTGGAGTTTTAAGTTGAGGACCAAATTAGCAACGAAAAGATATCATCACCAGAACCAAATAGTTATAGCTATAAAATGCCGCTAAATGTCTCGACAGACTATGCGGATCAAAGCCAATCGCAATGAACCACCATTCAGTATTCACAATCTCATACAGATAATTTCCGTACTCAAGTAGCCATCACTCGGTTCGACTGGGCTTAAAACATCAGGGAGAAAAACGGAGGAGTTCAGAGAAGAAAACCAAGAAAACAGCAAGCAGTGCCAAGGTTGCTTTCCAAAGAAATTAGCTGCTTTCAATCATCTGGGTGGTTACCAAGAAACGAAATCAACTGGTTTTTGTTTCCCAGGGCCAAGAACAAAGCCATAACCTCTTATCACTCCACAAATCTTACTATCTGACTATTTTTAGAAATCTCAGAAGTCTCGTCACCAGAAAAGCGGTTTCCAGAAGACCAAATGATATAGAGAGGATAAAGTTCCCAACAGGTACAAAATCCATTTCTCCATCAACTGACAGGTAACAAAGAATACAACTGTTTTACAATAAGCAGGAAGCTTACCCTCGAAAGCCCTCTGCAAAGATGAAATGCAAAAAGATCCAAGACCAAAAATAAACCGATAACGCGTGATTGCTTGCTAATGACTATACCCACAAAAAAATTTTCTCAAGGGAAATAAAAAATGAGCGGGGCTAACTCAGCACCCGGAAATGACAATGAGGCCACCAGACCATCCCCTGTATACAAAAGAACAAAGACGAACTCCTCGACTCACCCTGGGAGAGTAGTTTGCCATGCCTCACAAGATAGAGGGACTCTCTGTCCCCATATTATGACACAACAATTTCTTTGACGTTGCTGAGATGAGTCACTCTTATTACTTGATGGCAAAACCCACCCAACTCCCAGACACATACACTGAGAAAAGCGGCAGCTGCCGAATTCCCTACGACTTAGAGAGGTGTTAAGCGCTTCAAAACTTGAACCTCTAGGGAGCACTCTCACTGACCTCAATGACTGAGAACCATCCAATTGGAACAATCACTTCATAGGGACTTGCGAGAACTCTCCGCTCTTCCCACAAATGAGAGATCAAACCAAAGAAAAACTTGAGACGAAGGAGCATCCTCAAGTCATGAAGCAGGGGTGGTGGATGCTTTCTCTGCCTTCTCTTTTTCAATTGCTGCTCTCCTCTGCTCTGCATGTTGTGCAATCCCATTGGCAAGTGCTTGATAATGAAAGTCCAGTGTCTGCATGAGGTTTTGGAACCTCATCGGGTTTGACACTTGCATGGCTAAAAAAAGGAAGGAAAAGTTAACAACAGTGTCTTCTGTGAAAAAATAAAAATGGTGTCCAATTCCCAAAGACCACTCTCTTTCACCAACCTTTGATCATGTCAACAAAGAATATGAAGGGATCAACCTCATCTATTGGTGACTGCAATTCTTCATCATCGCTATAGTCATCATCAGAGTCGTCATCGTCATCATCATGTGGACGGAATGCCTTTGCCTGCATGATCAACATTGATCTCCTAAGAAAATCTAAAATTTACTCGAAAAGAACGTTCAGTCCATTATGATTTTTACTTTTTACTTAATGATTAATTTAAATCCTGTGGTGTATGCACTTTTGAGTCTTTTTATAAGCCAAAACACATCAAACTTGCACAACATATAAATCTCGATACGTATCTCATAATTACTTGGAGTTTAGCTAATAATCTAAATTCTAGCAGGAAAGCAAAATATACTCCCATATCTTTAGGTGGAGACAAACAAGCCAATATAATCTTTTTGGCAAAGGGCATATATAGGCAGTTAGTTGATTGTCAATTTTCTAAAACATTGTCCCTGATTGCACCAAATTATTGGATCCACATTAAGCGCACACGCACATGCCCCCCCACAAAAACAATGCAGTGACTGATTACCAGAAAAAAAAGAACAAACACCACTAAATTCCTCCATATCTGTGGTATAGCTGCATGGCAATAGCTGCATGGATCCTATAAATTTCAAAACGGTTCCATCCTACTTTCAAATGTCTAGCAGCAACTGTATTCCCCTATAACTTAGACCCTCACCCCTAGATCTTCTCCAGTTGAATGATTCCAGAATTCAGTAACCATTCAAAGGAACTCCATGAAATTCCAAATAAAAGCAAAAAACAAAATGGCAATGCAATTATCCAGACATGAATATATAAACATCTGTAAGATTCGGAATTCTGACCCAGAAATGGAGCACAATCAGGCCCAGCAAGGAGAGATTGAGCTGAAAGTGCAAATTTACCTGTGCTGCCAATTTCTGGAATCTGATGCTATCAACTTCATCCCCATCCTCGGCATCAACACCCATCTCTTCAGCATCAACTTCATCGTCTTCGTCATCTGTTTGAAAACCATCCATTTCATCATCATCTTCAGCCTCGGCCTCTTTTTCAGCTTCTGGGGATACAAAATAAGAAAGGTAAAACATGCAGAACCAACATAAACGCCAATAAAAGAAAACCAGATTGTATTGACAATTGTACTAAACTATATAAGAAAAAGGAGGGTCGGACAATTATAGAGGATGCGAGACCTGCAATTTGATCTTTGTATTTGACTAACAGATCAAGTGTGGCCTTAAAAACACGCCCCAAAGCGTCCTCTGGTAATTGATCAGCAGGAAGAGCCAGGAGAGATGTTAGGCCCAAGCAGCAGACTTTCTTGTCATGTTCTCTGTAATATACAAATCAGTAAAAATTATCGATCCATGCGACATAAATTAAGATATATTCCAAGAAAAAACGTGCACTGATGATACCTTTTGAAATTAGCAAGAAGGCCACTTTTTTTAACTTGTTGCATCATCTGGAACCACAGACTGAAGATTTCTGTGGCAATACCCAGCTTTTGCAATATGCTGAGTGTCAAGCCCACGTTGTAATAAAGAGCATTGGCAATCTATAAAAAAAATACAGAAACCCATTTTTTGGGTAAAGATAAGAAAGGAAATAATGTGAGAGATGGCATGATAACAGACAGATGGCAGCAAAAAGAAGATCCATCCAATCAAAGAAAAGATATTTATCCTCAGCTCCTCACCACTTGCATGAGAAGACATTTTAAGTAGGATTTATCAGTACGCCGCAACCGCTCAACAGTGATTCTGAGATATGGCTCAACCCACTGATCCACCTGACCTTTGCAGTTCTGGAACACTACTTCAATGAGCTTTGGAGCTGGCTCAATGTCACCATCTTCTAGATTTTTGTCAGCCATAATCTACTCAAGAAAATAAAGAACACCTAGAATTATTAGCAAGGGAAAAGTAATTATACAGCAGAGACAGCTTAGCATTTAAAAGGTGCTCACCGATGAAATCATATTCCACAGACTTTGCTGATAATCGGGCTCCTTGCAAGTCAAGAAATGTCCAGTTCCTCTCGAGATGTAGTTGTCCAAAGGAACTAGGATATCTGCTCCATACAAATGTAGTAAGAAATGAAAATATGGAAGTTCATTCCAAGAGGTTTGACAGCTTTTTAACACCGAAGCACAAGCTGATATACAATTTATGCAGCCTCTGACGAAAAATATGTCAGGACCACAATGATGAATAAACCTTCTCTTTTCACTAACAAGTCAGTTTTAATTCCCCTACCATTTGCTTCTAATGCCTTCTTATGCCTCTAAAATGAATTCCCTTGAGACAGCATAAAGTAGATCTTGATAACGGACCTCGAGATAGTCATTTCCCACATCCTAATCAAATCCAATGAGACTATTTTCTTACCACTAAATGAACTCATACCAAGGCTCTTCTAAAATGCAGTACTAGATGCACTATTGAGTTCTTCATTTGCCTCTCAAGATGAACAGACAAGACACTGCTTAACCCGAAAATATAAGTATTTATTGAATTAAGGCGCGAGACATAAGAAAAGGAATTTCATACAAGATCAAACGGAGAATACTGGAAATGCCAAATCACATCAGGCAACTCAATGAGACACAATATCAAGAACAAATGCTAAATTACTTACTAGGAAAGAAATCGATTGCCCAATCTGCGAGTGCCTCCATCATCAATGGCCAGAGAGTCCACATATCAATTGATATTGTAGGTGAGTAGAAGGTCATGTAAGATACAATCTCCAAAACTTCTTCAAAAACCTCTGTTGAAGTACAGGACGAGACACCATCGGTAATTGTAAGTATCCAGTATCATGGACATTATACAATAATGTCATCACTGAGTAGCTCATTGCTTACAACTTAAGGAAAATAAATCCACTAAGAGCATTCTTAAGGCAGAAAAGGACAAACAGCTAATGAGCTCGGATATTAATGAATTCTATAAGTGTGAAGTGATCTTGTACTAAACAAACATTTACAAGAAATGTATGAATCATCCAAGGAAACTGCTCAATGTGATTGCCAAATTGAAGGCATCTGTTCTAAACACAGTGGTCCATATTTCAAGAGTTACCCACAATGAATCCAGCAAGATGGACATGAGACCCTTAGGCACCACATTGTGTGGAAAAAAGATGAGCCTGATGTTTCACAAATGCATAGACTAGTGCGAACTTTTCAAGAGCACCAACCAATCAACTACATCCACTGGCAACAAGTCCACAGGTTGAACCTTGTATAAATGAGGAAAGCCAGGGTTAGTCTTCATAAAGATCTTCACTCTCCACACCATAAAAAAGAAGCTCAGTATCATGAGCAATGCTGGACTCATTGTAGCCTCTCTAAAAGTTCACTCTCATACTTCTCTCTATAACATACATGGAATTTTGATTTTTTTGGTTGGGAGATTCTTCTTTTTTTTTTTTTTTGGGGGGGGAGGGGTGGTGGGGTTGGAAGCAATTGAGGAGAGGGAGCTTAAGATCACCAAGGTTCCCCACAAGAGGGAAAAGGCATAATTGTGAAGGCCAAAAAGGTGCTAAGTGATTCCTGCCCGTTTTGCTTGTCATCAAGAAAAGCTAATCAAAGGACTATTGCACCGGGATATAGGTAGTATCTATGGTTATTCATTTTTCATCTATTATGAATTCCATACTTCTAACTTTTTGACATATATGATGGATCAAACAACATCCTCCCCAAAGTCCCCAATGCATCTACAAGTCCGACTTTTAGAATGCATGATGCATATGAAGAAAATAGGCAATGATAAAGCAACCAAATCCCCACCAGCAATCAAAAGGCAAGCAAGAAAGACATTTTGCGAAACTACTTATCACAAAAATGTATTACTCACAAAGTGGCAAAATATTTATCTTACAGTGCCTAAGCAAGTCTTGCAGTATTCAACATATTGTCATAGTGCTGCAGTCCTTTCTTTTTTTTTTTTTTTTCCAATTCAATCTAAAAATTATAATCATGATATCTTGCAAGTATGCCTCAGCAGCACTGTAAAAAATTAGCTCAGGTGTTGCAATTGCACAAACAATAATCTCTTGATATTTTATAAAATAAGTTCCTTCCAGATGATCAAAGCCCCAATATAAAAACAATCATTGATAGAAATATGCGCTTGTAGTTGGGAAACCAAATGGACAGATCCATAGGCGCAAGCCAAAAATTATAGAAGAACAGACTGAAAAAAATGACATAGGTAACATGGCAAACAGAAATGTCAGCAAGAATCAGCATATCCACCTTGTCCATCAGTAGTCAACATTTTACGCATTATGGGCAGCAAAGTTGGTTCAATTTGGATGAAGAGGTGAGGAAGCCTGCTCACTGACTCAAGGATCGTGCTTATGGCACGCAAACAACCAACAGCAGCCAGAGCACCAGGATCATCACCTTCATCATCAGCTTCAGCAGAGTTCATACACCTCCAGAATGCAGAAGCCTGTCATGAACCATGTGATCAGTTTTTCAAGCAAACAAGAAAAACAGCAGTGAAAAAAACTAAACCAGGCTTGTTACCAAATTCTGGCATAATCCAAGGGCATATGGTGCCATCTCCTCGCCAAATTTGTCGACAATTGTCTCCAATGTGAAAACAAGGTCCTCATTTTCCACCTCATTCATAAGCTTAAAAAACTCTGCATATCCAAGCATTAGAGCCAATTAATAGAACTCCATATTGAATTCAGGCAACACAGAAAGTTTGTCAATACCACATACCATCAAGGAGCTGTGGAAGGATTGGACGGATTTCATTCAAGTCTGATTTCCAGGAAAAATGTAATTCTCATAAGCAAGTTTTGCATTAAAACAGAAAAGCAAAGAGAAACAGAAAGACACAAGGAAAAAACTGCGATAAAGAAGATGAAAAGACAATGGAGAGGTAAATATGCAAGCCATGTACCTCTGCAAGCTTCAACAAAAGAACGCAACGCAAAAACTGAGTCAACACGGACAGGGAGCTCAGGATCCCGTAGCCCAGAAACAACACTGTGCAAAGCTTTCCGGAAGTTGTTAGGATCAGAAAAATTGATATGAGCATACTGTCCGGCAACCCATGCAGCCTAAAATACCAATGAGACCAAGGAAAGTCATTAAGAAAACCACAGAGGTAAACAAAGTTATAGTCTCTTGAAAAATTAAGTAATGCACTCAAATAAAACAAGATATTTAGTAAACCCCAAATTTTCTTTCACCTGGAAAATCAGAAAGGATCCCCGGCAAGAACTTCACTACATCAATACCAATACATACACATTCTTGAGGGCCAAAAGCAAAGAGAATTATCATGAGTTCTTTCTATTTTCTTTTAACAAACTTTTCCAATTGATTGGCCCAAAAGCTCCCAGGAAAAATACTTCTAGCCTTAATGAGGAGCTGCAAAAACAAACTAAAATCTTGCAACTTAACTACAAAAGAGTGGCTCCAGGTACTAATTAATGACAATGAAAACAATGTTTAGCATAGGTTATCTCACCAGCCAGGCATCATATTGAAAAACCAAGAACAATTCCAAACTTCATCAACTCGCTATTTGTTATGAAGAGCATTTATCAAATAGAGAGATTTCAGGTATCTTTCCGATTTATTATGGCGAATGCAAAACCATGGGCCTGGGAACAAAATACTCTTAACTCCTAAAGAAAATGAGAAAAATCTTTCCTTGAAGGGAAAGTACATGAATCCAATGAAACAAACCTTAGCTCTCAGGTGCCCAATAGGACTGCTAAATTCAGGGAATACATGCTGCACCAACATTCTTTCAAGTTCAGCCTTGTATGGTTCAGTTTGCTTCAATTTATCACAGAGTGCTCCAATAGCAAGAAGAGCACCATCTTTTTGTCGATAGAGTTTGTATTCCACGGGTGATTCATCATATCTGGCAATAATCAACAATATGTCAAACTTGACTAGTTTGCTGTAATGCAGTGCTAGTGGTCAGACATACAAAACCACCCCTATTGGTGCCAAAGTACACATTGAAATTTATTAAATTAGAAATTACCTCTTAAAAATCTCCACAATGAATTGGATGAACTTTTGCAGATTATCTTTTCCACGTTTTCTAACCAACTCACTGACAAAATCCATGGATGCTGTTCTTGGACTGTAAAGATCTTCGATAATATCTAAATGAAAATGCAACAGGTCAAACACACAGAAAAAATCCATCAATTGAACAATTTAAAAGACTTACCATAACCCTTCCGCACATACTCATGAGGGTCCTCGTCCCAAAGCTTCTGATCATTGTCATTGAAGCACATGAGGGGAAAAACAATCTCAAATAGAAGAACTTCAAGTTTTGGTTGCAACAACTGGTACATGCTGTTCTTGGAGATACTGCAATAAAAAAATAAGAGTATAGTGGAAAATCAGTGCCTGATCAGAACAGAGTAACTGTCTCTACTCCTCATGCAACGAACATTTTGAAATCATAAGCTTTTACAAGGTTTTGGGACAAATACAACACATTAATAAAAGTGCGCAATTGAAAAAGGCTTCTGGACACTAAGCTATCACCCGTAACTAAATTATGCACATCAACCCAATAACCATGCAAGCTCATAAAATTCAGTTCATGAGCTCTTCCCATAAGTAAAACAGCAACATCAAAAACCAAGTCTTAATTCACAATGACAGGTCGGCCACATCAATCCCATTGCATGCATTTTGCTTTATCTTCTGTAAGACCCTTTATATGCTCTAGAAGCCACATATCTTTCCTTATTGTTTCACTCCAAGTTCCTAGGTCTTCCTCTGTACCTTCTGACTGGTATTTCCATCCCTTGCTCACATCTCCTTACTGGAGCATCCAAAGGTTTCATTAAAGATGACCAAACCGTCTCACAATCTTTTCTCATCTTATCTTCGATTTGGGCAACACCTACCTATGTAGTCATTCCCACATCTAATCATACAAACTTAATCGAAAATGGGAGAAGCACCAGCTATTCAGATAACAATTAACCAAGCTCGATTTCAACATATCAACAACCAGTAGCCATTACTTCACCACAGCAGACTCATCTTGCGCTCCGCAGTCATATTGAACAAATCATATATTTAAAACTCTTTTAGTTTCACAACAATATTACTTAAAAAAGAAACACATTAGAGCAAAGATCTGGTAATGTAACATGAATATGCAAGATACTATTGGTCCCACCTGTTGCTGAGATATTGAAGAATGAGATTAGTAACTCTGTCAGGTAGATAACCCCCAGTACGAATAACATTCAACAAATTTAAATGGCACTCCAATATTTTTCCTGCATAGTTCTTCTGAAACACTTGAGCAAAGGCCTTGTTTTCAGGATTCTGAAGCTTAAGATCTCCAAACCTGTAATAAGAGAGGTAAAATTTTAACTGGAATACAAATCGCCTATAAACTTACTTCAGGCGGAATACTCACCTTGTGTACAGCCTGTTCAAAATATGTACTGTCCATTTCTTCACCTTCCACCAACCCCAAGATTTCCTAGTCTCAGGATCTACTGGCTGGCCTTCAATGGGAACAGGTCTTTCCAACACGTTTAAGAAAAGAATCATCCAAGCATTGAACACATTTGGATCAAATAACTGCTTCGGAATTTCCAACTGCATTTGACAAAAAGATGCAAGACGATTATATAAGGTCAGCCAAGAGTCAATATCATTTATAGCAGTTAAAGTATTAGATACAATCAAAGTCACTAATACAGGATTTTGCCATATTGAAGAAATGAACGTTCAAGGACATACATAAATAGAGGACCAGAATATTTTGCAGATGAGCTTAATCAGATCCGCCACTTCCAGTGATGGATTGACAATCTGGATGAGTCTATTAAAGATATTGAGCAGAGGAGGGAATGTCTCTTCAACAATGCGATAAACTGGTGTCCTTTCCTCATCAGACTTGAACCTGACAAACAATATCTCAGAAAATATACAAATAATAAATCAAACATTTCAGGCAGATGGGACTCATGAATAATTAGTGTAACATGACTTAGGATGAATAATTAGTGTAACATGACTTAGGATGAATAGCTAAGATGTGTCTTCAATGTTACTGACAAAACCAAGACCATCAAAACATCTTCATAAAAGAAATGAGTAAAGGTGACAACCACAAAAGGATTAAATTAAACAAGAAATGTACACTGAAATAATTTAGAATGTCAACAAAAGAAAAGGAAGCATGAAGATACTACAAAATAATCAAAAAGTATTCTTTAAGAGCAATATTTCCAACACCAACACCAACTTGACTTGTTTTGGTTTCTTAAGTAAAGGAAATTTAAAGAGGGAAACCTTTGCCCATACAGTATAGAATTGACTGTTTTGCTCACACATCACGATGTTAAGATGTTACAACAGAAGATGTATCATCTGACCACTGAATATATCACTGAATAATCTAACATGTCATCCTTCCATCACCTTGTCGAATATTGATTCATCTCACTCGTCATCACACCAAACTGAAAGTCTAATGCATATTCCTCCAAAGGAT
This sequence comes from Eucalyptus pumila, assembly GCA_016097595.1. Classification (NCBI taxonomy): domain Eukaryota; kingdom Viridiplantae; phylum Streptophyta; class Magnoliopsida; order Myrtales; family Myrtaceae; genus Eucalyptus; species Eucalyptus pumila. The sequence goes on from CM027853.1 coordinate 31,699,544, forward strand.
TTTCCATGAAGGTCACGAAAATTCCTTGAAGACGCAACTGAGGATGTGATATATTCTCAAAAAGAAACTATGACAAGGAGAATCTAAAGGTCGATTTTATCTGCCTATGGTTTTTGTTCAGAAAAGCTATTCGATCTATCATGAGGTACAAAATATGTTTCAAACTATCCTTTTCTAATGCATCCATTTTCGAAATGTAACTGCCAAATCGGCATATCTACCCTCTCCATGAAATTCTGGAAACTAATTAACCGATGTCCATAACCTTCTGCTCCCAATGTCCACCTAGTACTATCAACCATTTTTACTTGAAAAATTATTTGGTTTCTGTGTCGAGTGCTTCACTCTCAACCTTATTTTGCCTTAACATAAGTCCAAATAAATCTGACCTCTTGCACGAATAAGTCATGCTGAATTGATGGTCAACTCTGTTTTCACTAAAGAACATAGTTCTGCGCGGATATACAGAAGGGACCTCACTTGACCAATCGAAATCATCTCTGGATGATTGTACTATCATTACTAGGACTGACTTTGCGAGGAAAGGTAGAGTCTACCAATTTTTTTGATAGATTTCCATGTGTTTAACATGTCAATGATGCAACACTAGATAATGTAAGCATTTCCTACTCTGCACATGACAATCTATTATGGTTTAGTAGCATCCTAATTATCCTACTTTGGGAAAAACAGGTACTTTAGAGTTTCCCATCAAAACAACAATGCTCAATGACAAATTTCACGTGACTCTAGATGAGTATGAACACATTCTTTCAAAAGTATACAGTCTGGATTTAGACCAGTACGGTTTGGACCTCAAAATTCAAATTTAATTACTTGTTCCGCCACCAGCACCATGCTAGCTATTGCTGCCATTGTGCAGCAGCATTTCCACATCATTCAACTATCCACAACCATCATCTGCATGTACCAACAATGCTAGCACCATCTTTCAATTGCCACATATACAGTCGGCCAAGTAGCATTCTCTTAAGTTAAAGAAACCACCAAAAACTAAACTCATCTTGAAGGAACTCATTTTAAGAGCTAAAAGTTCAAGTAAATCACTTTCAAAGTCATCCAGCTTTTCTCCTACAACCATGCACTTCACTGAACTTCTAAACCTCTCAATCAAGTCATCAACTTTGATTTTACTTTCAATCAAGTCCAACAAGCTATCAGAAGTAATGAGTGAAGTTGGACCACTACAAACGATTGGACGTAAAAAAATCTTTAACGAACTGATATTTTGCTAGACGTTTTTTATTAGGGTAATTCCAAAATGAGGAACTGTTTTCATTAGGAATTAGGATGAATAACAATTACAGCAAATCAAACCCACTCAGTTATTATAATCTTTTTACAGGAATTTGGAAGTTCCTAAAAAGCTTAGTTGATAAATTAACACATGCGATCCCAATCTGCCACATTATGCAAGTTCATGTTGCACTTTACCATCACAAAAAATTGACAATCATCGGAACAACAAAATCCACATTTACTCATGGTTGAACCATGAGTGAAGAGTGCCTGAGCGCACACAAAAATATCATTCTGCAGTGAGATATCCACATTTTCAACCTATAACTACCCTTCCCACTGTATAAGAAAATTAGAAACAGTAAGATGCTGCCACTACAACTCCACAGCCCACTCTGGTAAAATATGCATATCTATAGGAAGCATAAGCTGGCACCGTGTAAGAATGTAAACAAAGCTTCCCTTGTTTTCAACTAGCCAGAACATGCAACTACACTTATTCTAGAGAGAATGGTGAAACTCATACCCTAACTCATAATCCTGATACCCCTTCCGGGAAGAATTCAGAGTCTGATGGTATCTGTGCGTTGATTAGTGTTATTAACACAAAATATGCCAAGAGAATTAGGTGAGAAAATGTCCACATCAGAAGATTGATTTTCTAAATAATTTGAATGTGTACGTACTCATATTTTCTAGCAAGAATCCTCAACACAAATAAAGCTCCATATACTTGCTGATCTTGCAAGTTGTGCTTAATCCAGTCAAGTAGGTGGGGCCACTGCTCTGGATAATCGGCATGAACTATCGTCTTTAAGCACTCGCCAAGCTGCACCCTGCGCATCCAAGTATAAAGTAGCATTTGAACACTGGATTTGGAATTGAACTAATATATTAACGGAAGAGAATCCGTAATGACCTTTACTTTTCATAATTATTATGTTCATACGAGAGGTCACATCAGAAAACAGAAGAAGCATACCAAAAACTTCTTCCTCACTAAATGAATAGAAGCAGTAGAAAGAGAAGAATAAGAGAGAGATGCTAATTTAATCATCATACAGAAAAGGAACAATACCTCAGCAAAGGGGGAACTTGAGTAACAAATACTAGAATGTGATCTCGAACCATATCTTTATCAGCCTTCAAGATCGGTCGGTGCTCATCTACATTTCAATTTCACCACCATAAGCAAAAGGGACACAAATCTAACTGCGTAGCAGCAAAGAACTCAATCAAATATCAATCGAATCAAACCAAGAAATGAAAAAGTTACCGGGCTCATGAGGGGACCAGTGCTTAGCAATGAAATTCTTGAAATGAATACTAGCGACCTGCCGCACAGCCATGTCGCAACTATTGTCGACGATGATCTGCAACGACCTCACAAGATGCTGAGGCGCGTATTGGAACTGCCAGAGGACCACGCCCAGAGGAAAAGCAATTCATCAGAACGAAGGGCAATATCTAACAAAGCCCTCGAATTATCGGAAGCTTGCAAAAGAAAGCAACTAAATACACTCAATCCGCAAACAAAACCGATCCACATCACCGCCTCGAAACACTAGCTCGCCACAGCATAAACGAAAAAGAAGAAGCATCCAGCGAACGACGAAGACGACGGGAGCCCAATTACGATTGGAAGAGCGATAACTAGAGCTAGTCAAACGGTCGGGAACTCAATTTAGACCGAACCTGGTTGAGGCTTTGCTCGGCGGCCTTGCGCTCATCGGGGTTCGGACTCAGAGCGGCCTGGAATATCACGGTGAGCCCCGGGAGATCCATGCCCGACGACTACCGCGAGGAATCGGCGATCGAGAGGGGGGAGAGGAGCTCCGAATCGAGCTGCGGGCCGGGAGCCGATTCGCTTCCCTGATCGACCGACCGACCGACCGACCGACCGGCCGATCGCCGCTCCGATTCCGCGCCTCCGGTCGCCGGAGCTGAACGGCGGCGGCGGCGGCGGCGGGGAGAGAGAGAGAGAGAGAGCGCGCGGCCGCCTCCGCTCTTGCGTCTGCGACGGTCGGAGGAGGGGAGAGGAGAGAGAGAGAGAGAGACAGCTAGAGTGTGCAGAGGAGAGAGAGAGAGAGAGAGAGAGAGAGGAGAGATGAGGAGGAGGAGGAGGAGGAGGAGAGGGTATTTAAATCGGTTAGGGTTTACGGTTGTTTAACTAAACCGTGCGTATTTTATTGCACGTTTCTCAGCTCTTGCTTCTCTTACATCGACCTCCTTCTTCCCTCCTGGAGCTTCCGCCCATTCCTGGGATTTTTAGTCCACCCCACAGCCTGGGTTCGGTAAAAGCGGCGTCGTTCACACAGAGTTCCATGCGAGATTAACTCCAAACTAATAAATTCGTCATAAAATTATCTAAACCTATTAGTTATGTAGCACTGACACGGATACGTGACACGACACGACACGTTGACACGTCATTTCCTAAAAATAAAAAATTTCGACATATTATATATTAAATATATTTTTATATATAAATACATAAATAATAATAATAATAATAATAATAATTAATTTACACGAAAAATATTAGATAATATCATTCATTATTTTAATTTGTTACAATAATACACAAAACTTAGAGGGAAAAAACATTGTTTAAAGAAAAATACTTAAATGATGTTTTTAAATTTATTTATTTATCATATATAGGATTTTTTATTACTTCTTTCATAGTAAAAGACTTTTTAAAAAAATAAATCAATTCTAAAAAAACAAAACTGAAAAAAAAAATTGACAAAAAAATTGACCCCGTGCGTGTATATTTATAGCAATTTTATTACTTCTTTTATTACTTCTTTTGTGTATATTTATATTTTGACCCCTCAAGTATTAGAAATTTTTAAAATTGACCCCGTGCGTGTCGGAATTCTGGACTCACGTGTCGGAGCGTGTCGGAGAGAGTTGACCACGTGTCGGATTTTTCTATACTCGTTGACCGCATGTCGGAGCGTGTCGGACACGTGTCGAAGTGTCAAACACGACACGAAAGCTTTCGGAGAGTGTCCGTGCTACATAACCTATTAGTACATCCATGATAAAGTCATTCCATTACTTTTCATAAAAAAAATTTGTAAAATTACTGAGTTAGATAACACCTAACGATTGACAGGTGTGCTAATTTGGAGTTATACCACCCGTTGTTCACTATAGATAAATTAGTTTATGATTTTTCATAATATTAATATAATTTATTGAAAATAAACAAAAGATAAGTTTGCCACAAATATACTAATTTAGGGTTTTCATGATATTAACCTGCAAGAATATGCTTCCATGATGTACTAACATGTGTTATACGCGATTATAATCAAAATCGACCTATTTAACTTGTATTGATTCATTTTTTTTTTATGTTAATAGTAGCCTCCAATGAGAGATAGCTCAGTCTCAAATGTACACAATTATATATATAATCAAAACTCCCAGTAGAAAATATACGCACCTCTAATTTCACTGAACACTTTAATCTGGTCATCAAAGAGATATTCGAAAACGCTAATCTAAAGGCCACTAAATTTCGAACTTGAATATTTTGAAGTGAGCCTAAGCTTAGTATATAAACTCTCTAACTTTAGAGTAGGAGATCATTTTACCAATTGACCTCATTTTACTTGTGACATCATGAATTTTTCAGTTCTGCTTTCAATTAAATACATCGGGCTTTTCATCAACGCGCCTATAGTGCTGTTTTCAGAGCTGATCATTCTCGATATAACTAGACTATTTGGGGAAACCATTAAGAAATTTTAACGCAATAGACCTGAAAATTCGATTAGGTATCAGCTAGTTGATCGTGCTCATCTTTAGAAGACATTATGGTACAATTAAAAATCGATTAGAGATCAGAGATAGGTTGATTCGACTGAGATGTGTGGCTAAACGTGGGTGATTCCACTAAATTGGAAAATTCTCATCGACCGGTACTAAACTGATTTTTCTATTATTTTGATACCATGTGTCTGTATTTGAATTCTTAAAATTTTTACGACAACCGAGAGTTGCCAATGTGTTAAGTGGATTCATTATCTTTTAAAGAATATCGACCACGGGTTATTTGCACTAAAAATTTCTGAAAGTTACCCGATAGCTTAAGTCACACTAAAATCGCGCCAGATTGAAATTAACTGCAAATTTGAATCCAATTTTAGAAATTGAAAGTTTTGTCATGTCACAAATCATTTTAGGAACGTCGACTCAATATCCGAAGATTTTTCTACAAACCGAGACTTTTTGGGAAAAAAATCATCATAGGATCGTTTTTGTCCAGAAAATGTCAGTAACTGTTTTTTATCGCACAATTGGGATGTAAGTGGGATCAATTGATGAGGAAAAATATCAATTAGATCATTGAAGTGTTGGATGATTTTATAGATGCCAATTTATGTTGATTTAAGAAGCTTTTGAACTCTAATTGGAGGGAAAACATTTGAAATTCATAGCACCCCCATGGCTGTAACTTATGGACCTCTTCAAATGCTTCTAGAAGAGATTTATTAGTCCAAAATTGGTGGTGCAAGCCAGTTGGGTTGCGTGGAGCCTCCAAGGGGACCAAGAGATGAGGATAAGGCCTTTGGTGGCCCCTCTTGTCTCCTCTCCTTTCTTCCCTCCCCCAAGCCGGTCGACAACCCCTCTTTCCCCCTCTCTTCTTGTTGTTCGAACACCCAGTAGTCCAGAAGAAGCCACCGAGCAGCCGTCCGCCTACCAAGAACCGTCGCATCGCCGTCCTCGCGCTTGTCGTACTCTGAGATCACCTCGCCTTGCCGCGTGCGCCTTCGTCATTCCCTAGCCGTTGTTTCACCCGGGCATGGTGCCTAGGACATTTTCCGAGTCGGTTGCAGCGTCCTGGTCGTCGCTAAAGCCACTCCGCCACCCACCAAGCCACCGTGGAGCTGCTGCAGCCCGTCCGCCTCCTCCATCAACCTTGTCTTACCCAATCAACCATCAAAGGCACCTAAGCCAACACCGAATAGAACCTGAACTAATGGGTTTCCAATAGTGGCTTATGCTCGTTTTGACTTGCTTCCCAACCCCAAAAGCCAAGCCCGCTTTAGAGATAGTTGAGCCTCGTTGCGCCCCCATTGTTTCGAACCAAGCGGTTCATTAATCAAGTGAGTTTAACTCACTAATCCTCGCTTAGTAGGTTAATGACACTTAATGGTTGATTAGTTGAGACTAAGATTGGTTTAGTGGATAATTAGAACGGTTTAGTGAATTAGTTAATTACCGATGCATATTAGGTGGTTAGTTTTGTGTAATTAGCAAGTAGATAGGCTATAATATTTATTTAACGAGTCTTAAAATTTTTCCGGACCGTTCTGGCATATAATTAGGCTTTACGGGCCTAAGTATGCATTTTTTGTATTTATTGACATTATTTAATTAACTTTCATAATTATATAATTATTTATATATTTTCTAGAAACTAAATTGGGATAGCCGGTGACCGGAATTTCATGCTGATTGCAGTGGTGATTTATGTTTATTTAATTGAATACCAAATTATGCGATTTGAGTATGAGTAGTGATTATGGGTCATTATTCCAAAAAAGGGACAACTTTGGTAATTGATTGGAAAATTGCCGTGTGAGACTGTGAGTTAGATCAAGAAAACCACCGAAGTATGATTATGCCAATGGGGCCGTGATGACCACTAAACCTAAATTATGCCAGTAGAAATTATGCCAATGGGGCCATGATGACCACTTAACCTAAATTATGCCAATGGGGCCGCGATGATTATTTAACCTAAATTATGCTTATGGGGCCGTGATTACCACTTAATCTAGGTTGTGCCCTTTGGGCCATGACTAAGAGTTGATAATGAATAATTGAAATGACCGTGCGATAGTCTCGATGACATGTAATTGACTGAGTCGATCGATCGATGATTCGATCTGGTTGGGTAAAGTGATTTGTGAAATGATGAGGCCAAGGTAAGTCCTCTGACTCATGTTGTGTTTAAGCAGCCCTTAGGGCATATTTTCTTCCTAGTTGAATCTTAGGGGGTAGAATTCACTGAGACATCGTCTCACCCCGTTGTAAAATAACATTTCAAGTCCTTAGATGGCAGCTTATAAGTTTTTTGGATGACTTAAAAGGATTACGGAGTAGGCATCTTATTTTCCATTGCTTGGGAGCCCTAGGGGTTGGATCTATGAGCTAGTAAAGTCCACGATTTGGGTTAATGCAAGTCTCACCCATAAGGTACCCCATCGATACAGGTCGTGGTACCGCCATGCTTAATATGGCCAGAGAGAGGGTCTTATTTCAAAATCTGAGATTCTTTTGTATATCCTGGAGGTCGCTTTTAGGAAGGACACAGCTGATCCTCCTTAAGGTTCGATAGTAGATGCAGTAGACTTGGCTCTTGTAGTACCAAAGTCCCTAGTGCAATCTGCTAAAGACTTCACTTGGAGCATGAAAGAAGGAAAGATCGAGGATGATGATGAGCCAGAGTAGATCGGAAACCCCCACCCTTGTTTGTAGACTTTGTTTTTGAACTAGCTTGAGTAGAACCCGACTTTAATAGTTTGTATCGTACTATATACATTATATAGCAAATAGCACACGGAGTGGTTTGTAAAATAGATATAGAATAGGATAGGTTAGACAAGAGAAAAAAAACAACTGTCTATTCAAATTCTTCATAACTACAAGTAGTCACTTAAAGTTTTTTTTTTTTTTTTTTTTCAAATTTACTATTTCAAATCATTAAAGACATAAATCACATGTCCTATATATAGATTGTAATCACATGTGCCATAAAGTAAATGTCATGAGTTAAATACACTTTAACACTCAAATACACGTAGATGAACGCGGAAATCTCATGATATGCAAATACCATATTGTAGTCCATCGATATACACATGTGAGTATACAAATTGAGGAATAATTTTGAAAAATAACATCACCATCTATTAGCATGAGATAAATTGTCTAGATTAATGAATAATTCTTTTAAAATAACTTAATTACCTATTATGGTGAGATTTCTACTACTATGAACAGCCCCTTGAATTTCCAATATTTGTAGATTAGCCCCCTAACTTGGAGAGAATACAAATTGCCCCTACAACTTCAAAAATAGTTATTTTGAACCTGTTTGATTTCACTTAATTAATCTAACTTATTAACCCACTTAATAACACTTAACACCATAATATATCACTATTAAAAGAGTTAGGGGTGATCAGTTCAAGGCGGGTTAGTTTTCACTCGGGAATGGAAATGCTAGATCAGTTAGGGTTACTCCTAATATGTGATGGAAAAACCGATCATATTTACCCTGAAACCAATGGAATCCTTTTTTTTGGAGGGGGGGGGTTATTTTATAAATATAGTACTTGCACAGTGCATGTGATGGGGTATGTTGGATATGGAATTGTTTAAGTACACCATTGGTCGTTATGATAAAAATCTGAACATTGCCATTATAATTAACAATGGACATAATGACCGAGTTATATGCTCTTCTTAGACTGAAAAATTTGACTTACTTGGAATATTCAAATAAAGGCATCATATTGTATTTGAATTTATTGAGGATCGTCTTCCATCTAGCATTTGGGATTCGGGGGATATGAATTAGTATCACAATGCATATTGAGCCCACACTTTCTAACAATTTTAGAGCAAGCACATCTGACTCAAGTATTTTCTAGGAACTTGTCAAGCACACTTGAAAACAAGCGCATTCTCACCATAATGAAACCAACTGGCAACTACATGGCATGTTCAGCATCCTCTCCAGGCTATATATTGGTTAACATGAACAAAAAATCAATGCTTCGCAAATGCAAAACTACAATATCAACTAAAGTGTTGGACAAAATAAGCTGAGTCAATTTCAAATGCATTCGTAGTCTACACATGGGAAAAAGAGTTCGCAATGAGTTCACAAGAGCAGGCAAAATGGCTTGAAACTCAAGCTTTGAATCCATAACCAACTGTGGGGGCACCCCAGAACATTACACACGACATTTGTCTTTTCTTATTATTACTCATAATTATTATAAATATGCAAAAGCACAAAATTTCACTCCACACGAGAAAGACAATGTGGTGAGTGTGGATAATTTACATATGCATCTTTCCAATTATCTTCCTTCTTCCAATTATTGATACAAGTACAAAAAAAAAAAAAAAAAAATTACACTGCAATAACTCTGGAAAGAAGATCGGGTCTCGTCAATACTTCCCCATGTTCCTACGCCCAAAACTTGCCTACACAAAGTCGTGCTACCATACCACAAATCAACAAACTTCACCATCGATGTGCCGTCATCGTCAAAACCACAAGGACCGAAGCCCTTAACTGGTCCAAGCAATTCCACATCGTCGTTGAAGTACTGGGCAACAATTGATGAGGGATCCACCTTGGTACACCAATGTCAATCCATGTCACCAAACTACACTTAGTATAGATTACCGCTAATTCAGGTATTAACACGTTTTGATATTTGTAGTGAAAATATAGGGGAACTCCAAAATGCAATAGTGGAGAGTGATCCCTCCAACAAATTTGAAAAATAAAGGGGGGGTGGGGAGCCAAATAAAAGATATCTCCAAGTTTAAGATAAGAGATCATCTTACTACTCATTCTGGTATCCAAAAATCAATGTTTTATCAAGACAAGTACCAAATAACTATAGAAGGCAATTGAAAGAATAAATGTACAATTCTTCCTATTCCATATGCCAATGAAAAGTTGATGAACCATGTTGTAGAAGATTATTCACTTCTTGCAAGTGGATGGCAATGCACAACTACCTCTAATTTACAAGTTAGTAGGCACATGTGAACATATGCATTTACATATGCACACAAGCGTATATCATCTTCTTCTTCTTCTTCTTTTCCATATTGTCTCATTTCAAACACTCTTGAGCCATCTTGACACACAAGGTATCCCGGAAAATAAGGTATCTCCACTTCAAGGCATCCCAATTCACGAGACATCTTGACTCTTGAGGCATCTCAACTTTGACACATTGTTGCTACTAAGACATGAAGGAAAAAAACATAGCATTATACTTTTTGTATATAATCACATAACAGTAATGCATATAACAACACTCAATTCTTGTTATCTTCCTTACATCAAAAATGAATTCAACACCCATGTATTATTTCTAACATAGCCATTCTCAATTTCAAAATTGGGTACATGATATCATCATATGCAAAACATTACCGAAATACAATCCCCATGTCTTTCTATACATCACTTACATATATAGAAATAACACCCTTATCTATTTCTATTTCCCATGTGAACCATGATAACATAATCAAAGATTGATAGATGCGTCAAAAAGTTGGTAAGTTATAAATCGATAACATAAAGAATACACAACCTATCAATCATCATCTTGTACAACATTACCAAAATATAATCCGCATGTCTTTCCATACATTACTTACATAAATAGTAATAACACCCTTACCTCTTTCTATTTCCCATGTAAACCATGATAACATAATCAAAGATGGATAGATGCATCAAAAAGTCGATAGGTTATAAATTGATAACTCAAAGAATACACAACCTATTGATCATCATCTTGTACATCGACAACTTGGTCTCGATTGACAAGTCAACTAAAAAATGGATCATTTCAATGAATCAACAACATGCACAACCTGAACATCAATAGCTCAAAGAATTGATCACGTGAACGTCAACAACCCAAATAATTGACAACGTGATTAATCAACAATACTTAGCTAGCAAATTGGTAACTTAGTCAAATTACAAAAATGACACAAATGTCACTTTCTAGTTTAATTTCACCATTTCCACTTTTATACTATCGAATCTCATTGAGGTCAATTAATCACAATCCCCACCATGTAGAAACTTGTTGAACTAAGTCAAATGAACACAACGATTTAACTCTTAATCATTATAGCTTTCTCACACTTAACATCAAAGTTCAAATTAAAATTAACAACCATCAAACAACCAAAGTCAAGAGTATTAAGTAAATTATTCTAGCTTGGTCCATAGAGGTTTTACTAACCTTGAAAATGACTTGAACAAACTAAAGTTTTAAATACCTTCAAATCAAAATAATCAAGAACATAAATTAACAACTCTCGAATATTTGTAACCAATAAAACTAGTTTGATAAGATAAGGGGGAAATACAACAATCCTCTTTGTGAATGCTTGAAATATCAATTTGGAAGCTATTGAAATACAAATGTAGAACCTTCAATTTTGCTTCAAAAGAGTGAGATGAAGAGAAGGGAAAATGACATGGACCTCTCTCCTTTTCCTTGTAAGAATGAGTTAAATCTCTCTTTTTAGATATTGAATACTTGAAACGGCTTCATACGATCAAGAGGGGGAACGTATTTGGAAGACTATCATGGGTTGTTTCAAAAGGACTAAGAATGTTTAACTAAGTATAAAAGCAATGATAATATTGGGTTAAAAATACTAGGTTGAAATTGAATGAGAAGTGTTCAAATCAGAAATTGAAAATGGCTCAACTATACAGTTCTAGAGTAGATATCTTGGTTACATGCCAAGATATCTAGAAAATCAGTATGTAAATAAGAAAATCAATATTTGTGTTAAATGTTCATAAGTAAAAAAAAAAAAAATTAAACCCACTAAAATGTGTAGTAAAAATCACCGAATGCTAAGAAGGAATTGACTCAGTAAATTTTCAACCTACCATTCAACCAATACGTAAACTAGATGTATATCAATCTCTGTTGACAACCAACGTGGCATTACACATTTCACCATCACTTTAAATAACAAATCTAAGGCCAAATTTTTAATAATTTAGTGATAATTGAATCACTTTCCAAAATCTATAAACATGAAAGATACAATGTGAATCCCCCACTTACTACAACATTATCAATCCAAAAAAAAAAATTCTACTTGTGACATTTATTGCTTCATTTCCTACATATTAACTAATGTAGGAATTCCTGGATGTCACAAACTAAGGGCCCGTTTGGTTCAATTTTGGGAAAATGCAAAGCCATTTTCCCAAGTATCTTTAGAAGAATGGGCATTTGGTGAATGCTGGAGTGTTTGGGGACTATTATTTTGCTACAGCATTTTGCAAAATTGCTTTGAGGTGAAAAGAAAAAGAAAAAAAAAAAAAAGGAAAAAGGAGGAGGAGATGCTTGACGCAGAGGAGGAAGTGAGTGGGAGGCAATTGGAGCTGGTGGGGGAGGCGACTATGGTGGGGGAGGCAACTGGTGGCTGTGGTGGTGGGGAGGCGGCTGGTGGCTATGGTGGTGGGGAGGCGGCGATAGTGGAAGAAAAAAAATTCATTAAACCCCCCTTCAACATTCTGAAAATGTTGAATGCCCACTTTCAGCATTCCACAGCATTCCAAATGCTAGCATTCTCCCAAGTATGCCTCCAAATGCTGAATCAAACGGCTAAAATTTTTCTCAAGGGGCTTTCGGGGCTGAAAGCCCCTTGGGAATGCTGAACCAAATAGCCCCTAAGTTTACAAAGGATCCACATGCCATCTCCAATTTAGAAAAAGACCACTTTTGTTTCTAACTACTTGAAAAAAAAAATAATAACAAATGGATATTGTCACTCAACATTTACTTTAGATTAGAATTACTAAAAACAAAACTCAAAGAATCAATAGAAAACCTCACCATATATATTCCTTCCACTTCAACTTAAAAACTCTATCTATCGTTAATAATCTCTACGTTAAATAGACAAAAGAATTATAAGATGGAAATATATATTCATGACTTACCAAATAAGAATTTTTTACATTCTCGATGCATTCATCAACATTAGTTGGTAGGGAAATGGCTCTCAATCAATCTTGAGTGCAAATGAAAGCTTCCACATTTCTAGAAGTCCAAGAACTTCGAAAAATTTCAAGCACATGACTCAATGTCCTGAAAGTCGACTATGAAGTAATGGTAGTTATAAGAATAAACAAAATATCCCAAGCCATCAAGGATTTTAAACTTTTGGCCAATAATCTTCTACCACATCAAAATATTAAGATTACTAATATCTTCGTATTTAGCTTAAAGACAGCAATTGAGCTCAGTGCCTGTGGACACTCATTTCTCCTCATTAACAAGCCTTCAAATGGCTTTTCGAAATGAAAATCAGAATCACCATTTTTGTAACCTTCATTGCCATCGGGATTTCAACTACGATCAATAGCACTCACAAGTTGAATGAATGCTCCCATGTGTTCGTCACCTTATCATATATCTCATCAACTTTCACACTATTATCATGAATTAGTCTATAACAAATCTCATAAATTCAATTTTTTTCTAGGATCCAACCTTATCAAAATCAACACCGTCATATTTAATTTATCAATCCTCATAACAATTGTCAAACTTATATTTCATTTCTGCACTCATAGATTAAACCCTAGGATCTAAAGCCTTGCCACTTCTTTCAAAAATCTATATAGACAAGCTAACCCCTCAAAATAATCATTTCATTGGTGCATCATAGAACTTTTTCGAACACTTGGAAAGATTATTGGCATTTGCACGATCTTTTTTTAGGAGTATCAATGTTAAAATCACATGAGAAAGAAAGATATTCTTCTCCTATCATTTCATTTTTCTTATAGCTTTGTGCCGATTACTAACATGAGGCAAGTGGAACTCACTTAGTGGCGACATTAAAATGGACCAAACCCTTATAAATGTTACTTCACTCTCAATGCAAGATTGATGTTATAGTTCTCATGGGAGAACTACTCACATCCTTAATCACTTTTCGAGTATGTACCATATAATTACATACCTTGGTCAAGTTATGCACCTTATGTGTAAAATATCTGTGATATCCTGATTTTCCAGTTCTGTTTTCAATTTAATAAGTTGGGCTTTTCATCGACGCGTCTATAGTATCACTTATGAGATAACTAGACTATCTAGTAAAGCCGTTAAGGGATTTTAATGCAATAGACTTGAGAATTCGATTAGGAATCGACTGCTTGACCGTGCTAATCTGCAAATGTCATTATGGCACAATTAAAAATCGCGTAGAGACCGGAGATAGGTCGATTCGATAGAGCCATGTGATTAAGTGTGAGTGATTCCACCTAATTGCAAAATTCTTGTCGATTGGCACTAGACCGATTTGTCTGTCATTTCTATACCTTATGTCCAATTTGAAACCTCAAGATTTTCACGACAACTGAGAGTAGCCAATGTGTCGAAGATGCACAATGTGGTTCGAAAATAATCGATCACAAGTCAATCGCACTAAAAATTCTTAAAAGCTACTCGGTATACTATGTCATGCTAAAATCGTGCTTGGTTGAAATTAACTGGGAATTCAAACTCAATTTCAAAAATTGAAAGTTCTGTCATATCAAGATTCATTTTAGGACCGTCGATTCCTTCGAAGATTTTTCTGCAACCGAGATTTTTTGCAAAAATTCAAAGTAAGGATATTTTGGACCAAGAAAATCAGAGGGCCATTTTTTGTTGCATTTTTAGGATTCAAGTTAGATAAATTGACGATGAAAAATGTGAATTCAAGTGTGGGCATCTTGGTTGAATTTATGGATATTGAGGGAGAATTGGAGGGGAATTGAATCAATTTGAGTGGCCAAAGTACAAAAGTCGTAGGCCATGGGGGATTCAACATTTTGGACCATTTGGGAAGTGTGTTGAGGAAGATTGAGGGCTGCAAATTGGCCATGGATGACAGCCCAAGTGGTGGGTGTATGCAATGATCAAGAAAGGGCATATTTATGGTCATTAGGACCCTCCAACCTTCAGTAGCCTTCTTCTCCTTCATCGAGCCCCAACTTTCTCCGTTGTTGGCCTTTTTGAGCTCCAAAAACCGAAGGAAAATAGAGCAAGCTTCCCCTCTAGCCGTCGATCGCTGTTGGAGCCCCCTATCGCCGCTCGCTCGCCCGTCGAGCCACTATGAGCCCATTGCATGTCGTCCGCTTGTCCCGCTGTCCCGCGCTGTCGTTCATGCCTAGGCCGTTATCCCCTACCGTCCGTTGCCATCGTCGTTGCCCCTGCTCGGCTGTTTAGCCGCCTTGCTGCCTCAGCTTGCTGTTCTAGCCTTGGTCCCCTATGGTTCGGCCTTGGAAAGAACTAAACCCCTTAGCCCTACTAAAAGCTTCATGTGGCTTTTTCGAACCCTTTCAGACCTTCGTTGGTGTCGCCGTGGGCTTGGTTATTGCCCACCTCTGCGTTGTCGTTGTTGTGGACTCATCAGATCGTTAAACTGGTGAGTTTACTTGCTAAACTCTACTTATGGAGTTAATGACGCTTAGTGGATAATTAGTTTAGGCTAATTAGGGTTTAGGTGGTTAGTTAGAATGGATTAGTGATTTAATTATCCGTTTATGCATGTTAAGTGGTTAGAACGAATAGATTATGGACTAAAGTAGTCGTACTATTTATCTAGATAGGTTCGGATATTTTCTAGGCCCGTTTAGGTGGTTAGATTAATGTTTCCGGCCTAAGTTGCTATTTATTGCATTTAAATTAAATTATTTAATTAATTTTGGTATTTATTTAATTATTTAATATTTTCCGAAAATTATACCGGGATAGCCGGTGACCGGAATTCGTTCTGATTGCAATGGTGTGCTTGGTTTATTTAATTGAATGTTAATTTGTGCAAATTGAGTGGTGATTGGAATTTTGGTTATTTATTCCAAAATTGTGAAATTTCAATATTCAATTAGAAAATCTCGGGTGTCGGGTTTTAACACCATAAATTGTTTTAAAGACTATATCAAATCGTGAGATTTTAAAAGGAAGAGCATAAGTTTTTTTTTTTTTGTTCAAATTGACTGTGTACCCACACACGATTATTTTACCGTGTATTTTTAATACGAAGAAAATAGGCCATGTTCACTATTTTAATTGAGGCATTTGAGTGCAATGTACGGTGTCCTGAGCTGAAATTGATTGGTCATGTGTTGGTTAAGAAAACCCATCCCCGAACTGAGTTAGGTGGCCGTGCGCCTATATGGGATGCCTTATCAATGGATGTTAGTGGCAGTAGATGCTTGACCGATGCTCTTATGTGGAATGCCGTCGACGTAGTGACATTGCCATGCTCAGTGGGGTGAGGCGATGCCTGGGTACACTAGAAGACCGCCAAACGTTGAGTAAGCCGTGCCTATGTGTGGCCATAATTCAAAATTGGAACGCATGCTGAGTGGAATTGACGCGCCGGATTATGGGATAAAATTGTGTGGCATAGTATGGGATGTGTCATAACGATTTGGCCCTATAATTGGGACCATTATGCTTATTGAGATGAAAGTGGTGGCGTTCCAATTGTTTGAGTTTGATTCCTGCATATGGTTGTGTGTTTGAACTATGCTGACCTATAGGGAGGAGCTGAGACGAGGTAAGTCTCTGTGATTGTGTGGCTATGTGGCTATACGACTAGGCAGTATTTCCTTCCTAGTCGGAGTTTAGGGGGTGAACTTGCTAAGACATTATCTCACCCCGTCGTGGGCTTTAATATTTTCATTTCCTTAGATGGCGATTCCTCCGGAACATTTTGGTTAGCCTAGGAGGGTCACCGAGTAGGTTACCGATGTCTCTATTCCTAAGGGTCTGGGTCTATGAACTTGTGAGGACCACCATCTAGGTCGATGCGGGCCTACCTTAAAGGGTACCCTATCAATTCAGAGCGTAGTATCACCGCGAGCTCAATGGATACAGAGTGGGTCCCCTACATGATTTTGAGGTCCTAGCTTCGGTGATAGACGTCGCTTTTGGCAAGGGTACAGCTGACCCTCCAGGTGGTGTAGTGCTGGACCCAAGTCCCCAAGAGACCTCGGAGTTTTTAGTTGGGGATTCGTGTGCTTAGAGGACTTGTAGGCTTTTCTATTTGAGTAGACTCTTGACTATAGATTAGTGTTGTATATAAACTGGGGTGTTTATAAATGTGTTTTGGTTGTAAATATGTTTCCTACTTTTCTATCCCATATTGTTTGTTGTTAGGGATATTCGTTCTTTCACATGCGCAATAAAATGAATGGGTCGGCGACGCGTCCTGAGACGTCACAAATTTTATTGACCATTGAGGGATGGGCACATGCTCGAGGATTGGGGCTTGACATCCTCACCTAAAGTGGTATAAGAGCTGGTCGATAGTTGGAGTGATAAAGTGCGATAGGTTATGAGATAGTTAGTAGGAATGACCTCTGATTTTTTTGCTGATGCATGTGATTGATAGTTGTTTGGTAGATTGTTTTGTGGGGATCGCTCAGCTTCTAATTTTGTGTGGAATTGGAAAGCAGGTTTATGTAAAAAACTTGCGTAATGAGTGATCATGAGCAAAGGACTCCTAGGAAGAGAACCATTGGACCTACGACTCGGGGTAGGACGCTGATGAGGGTCGGTACCCGAGGGGGTCATGGTCGAGCGCCGGTTCAAGCTAGCGTTAGTAGAGTAGCACCGCCTTTAGTTGGTGCTAGGGTAGTGGCTCCTGGCAATCCCAAAATCAATGAGATTGTTCAGGCGCTTAAGATGTTGGGAGCACTGATAGGGCAGCAGGCCAAAATCAAGCCACCGCCACTACAGCTATTGCTACCACTGCCATTGCTGCAATCGCAGTCGTACCTGTCGAAGTTCCACCAGGGAACGTAGTGGTTGAGAGAGAGAGGCCCATGCACAAGTTGGTGGAGTGATTTTTGAAGCTGAACCCGCCAAAGTTTATTGGCGTTGGAGATCCCGAGCCTGCAACCCTCTAGATATAAGGCCTGGAGAAAGCCATTACACTGATGATGTGTAATGAGGAGGAAAAGGTTGTCCTAGCAGTATATCAGCTGCAGGGTAACGCGAGTACTTGGTGGAGGGCCACGGAGGCAGAGTAGTACCTGAAGGTGAGGTTCCGGTATGAAAGGCCTTCTTGAGAGCTTTTAATGGCAAATACTTTTCGGATAGTGCTCGAGAGCAAAAGATGGAGGAATTCTAGTACCTCCGTCAAGGCATGCTAACTGTGGATCAATATGAAGCTAAGTTTGCAAAGCTATCGCAATATGCTCCTAGACTAATGGAGGATCCTAAGGATAAAGCACAGAGTTCAGAAACGGCTTCCGACCGGAGCTGAAGAATCCATTGGTGCCTTTCGACCTGAAGAATTATAATGAACTATATGGTTGGGTCCAATTGAAATAAAGGAATCTGAATGAACAAGTCGCTACATATGGGTCACGATTTGGTTTGAACAGAGATGGAAATAGGTTTGGGAAGAAACCTATGTCAGGAGGAAGGTATCCTGTCGCATCGAATAGGAAGGGTGGGATAGGTAAGTCTGCGCTGAGGCAGATGGGCATGTGTCACTTCTGCGGAAGGCGACATGGATCAACCCCCTGCCATTCCAGGCCGGGTGTTTGTTATTAGTATGGCCAGTAGGGCCACATCGGCAAGAATTGTCCTAGAAGATCTATGGGACAACAATAGTTGTCGCCGCCACTGCCGATGGATTAGATTAAAGGGTATGCGTCACAAAGTACACAACAGGGTGGACAGAACAGACCTACAACACAAGGAAGGGTGTACACCATCATTAGAGGACATGCTAAGGATTCGCCTGATGTGGTTATAGGTACTGTTTCCCTAAACGACCACGTTGCTTATGCTTTATTTGACCCTAGTGCAACGCATTCATTTATAGCTAAGCAATTTGTTAAGTTAATAGAATTGAGTCTTGAAATGTTGGAGTTTGTGATTAGTATACAAAGTGGGTCCCCTATAGGGTTTTGAGGTCCCAGCTTCGGTGGCAGACGTCACTTTTGGTAAGGGTACAACTGACCCTTCGGGTGGTGTAGTGCTGGACCCAAGTCCCCAAGAAATCTCGGAGTTTTTAGTTGGGGATTCGTGTGCCTAGAGGACTTGTAGGATTTTTTGTTTGAGTAGACTCTTGACTGTAGACTAGTGTTGTATAAAATCCGGAGTGTTTATAAAGGTGTTTTGATTGTGAATATGTTTCTTGCTTTTCTATCCTATGCTATTTGTTGTCAGGGATATTCATTTGCTTCCGCATGTATAATAAAATGAATGGGTCGGTGACGCGTTCAAGGACGTCGCAAATTTTATCGACCACCAAGGGATGGGCACACGCTCGAGGATCAGGGCTTGACATCCCCGCCCGAAGTGGTATCAGAGTTGGTCGATAGTTGGAGTGATAAGGTGCGATAGGTTGTGGGATAGTTAGTAGAATGACCTCTATTTTTTTTTATGATGCATGTAATTGATAGTTGTTTGGTAGATTGTTTTGTAGGGATCGCTCAGCTTTTAATTCTGTGTGGAATTGGAAAGTGAGTTTCTGTAAAGAACTTGCGTAATGAGTGATCAAGAGCAAAGGACTCCTAAGAAGAGAACCATTGGACCTGTGACTTGGGGTAGGATGTCGACAAGGGTCGATACCTGGGGGGTCATGGTCGAGAGTCGGCTCAAGTTAGCGCTAACGAATAGCACTGCCTTCAGTTGGTGTTGGGGTAGCAACCCCTAGCAATTCCAGAATCGATGGGATTGTTCAGGCGCTTGAGACGTTAGGAGCATTGATAGGGCAGTAGGCCTAGAATCAAGCCGCCGCCACTACCACCGCCGCTACAACTACTGCTACCATTGCCATTGCTACCGTCGCAACCGTACCTGTCGAAGTTCCACTAGGGAACGTGTAGGTTAAAAGAGAGAGGCCTAAGCATAAGTTGGTGGAGCAGTTCTTGAAACTGAATCCGCCAAAGTTCACTGATGCTGGAGATCTCGAGGTTGCAACTCTCTGGATACAAGACCTGGAGAAAGCCTTTGCACTACTGATGTGTAATGAGGAAGAAAAGGTTGTCCTAGCAGTATATCAGCTGCAGGGTAACATGAGTACTTGGTGGAGGGCCACCAGAGGCATAGTACCCGAAGGTGAGGTTCCGGTGTGGAACGCCTTCCTGAGAGCTTTTAATGGCAAATACTTTTTGGATAGCACTCGAGAGTAGAAGATGGAGGAATTCCAGCACCTTCGTCAAGGCATGTTAACTGTGGATCAGTATGAAGCTAAGTTTGCGGAGCTATCGTAGTACGTTCCTAGACTAGTGGAGGATCTTGAGGATAGAGCACGGAGGTTCAGAAACGGCCACCGACCAGAACTAAAGAATCCGTTGGTGCCTTTCGACCTGAAGGATTATAATGAACTATATGGTTGGGCCCAATTGATAGAAAGGAATCTGAATGAACAAATCACTACATCTGGGTCACGATTTGGTTCGAACAGAGATGTGAATAGGTTTAGGAAGAAACCTATGTCAGGAGGAAGGTAGCGTGTCCCATCGAACAGGAAGGGTGAGATAGGTAAGTCTGTGCCGAGTTAGATAGGTGTGTGTCGTTTCTGCGAAAGGCGACATGGATCAGCCTTGTGCCATTCCAGGCCGGGTGATTGTTATGAATATGGTCAGCAGGGTCATATCGCCAGGAATTGTCCCAAAAGACCTATGGGATCGCAACAGTTGCTGCCGTCGCTGTCGATGGGTTAGATTAGAGGGTATGCGCCGTAGAGTACACATCAAGGTGGACAGAACAGACCTCCAGCATAAGGAAGGGTGTACACCATCATTAGAGGATAGGTTAAAGACTTGCTTAATGTGATTACAAGTACTGTTTCCCTGAATAACCACGTTGCTTATGCTTTATTTGACCTTGGTGCAACGCATTCATTTATAGCTGAGCAATTTGTTAAGTTGATAGAATTGAGTCCTAAAATGTTGGAGTTTGTGGTTAGTATATCTACACCACTAAAAGATAAGGTGTTGTCTACTATGGGTTGTATTAGTTGCAAGTTAGTGATTGGTGAGCGAGAGAGGAGGATAGATTTGATAGTCCTAGCCATGTATGATTTTGATGTAGTAATTGGCATGGACTGGCTCACCAAGCAATGAGCTAAGATGGACTACTATCGTAAAGCAATTCAGTTTAACCTGTTAGCGGGTAAAAGTTTCGAGTTTATTGAGAGTCGAGGAGGACCCTCGATTACTTTAATCTCGTCACTTAAGGCAACCCATTCGTTAGAGGTGGGTTGTCAAGATGATTGTCATGGATACGACGGTTGAGGAGCTGAAGATTGAAGACATCGCAGTAGTGTAAGAATTTCCAAACGTGTTTCCAAAGGAATTGCCAAGCTTGCCGCTAGAGAGAGAGATAGAGTTCGTGATCGAGTTAGCACCTGGGACAAAGCCAATCTCTAAGGTTCCTTACCGAATGGCATTGTCTGAGTTGAAAGAACTGAAGGTTCAGATGCAGGAGTTGTTGGATAAATGATTTATACGTCCTAATGCATCACCCTGGGGAGCACTAATTCTGTTCGTGAAGAAGTTAATGGTTCGTTGCGCCTATGCATCGACTATTGTCAACTTAATTAGGTGATGATTAAGAACAAGTATCCACTCCCGAGAATTGACGACTTGTTTGATCAGCTACAAAGGGCGTCGATATTTTCTAAAATCAACTTGAGGACAGGGTATCATCAGCTGAGGATTAGAAATGAAGACATACCGAAGTCATCATTTCGTACTCGATACGACCATTATGAGTTCACTATAAGGGTGAGCATCAGTTTAGGGTTGACCTTGGACCGACCCTAGATCAGCCCAACCCTGCCGGTCTTGGTTCTGTTCCCAAGGAGATTGGGTCGGTCCTTGGTCCTTAAATTCCTGGACCAACACTGTGCGGATTGGTCCTCGGTCCTGATAGTTCGGGTCGATCCAACTTGGACGAACCTTGACTATATATATATCTAATATATCACTTATAATTTTTATATATAGAGAAAATCTTAAAATAAACGATGTCAATAATATTAAACAACTCTTTAGTGAGGAGTTCAAGTAATTTTACATTGTTCTTTAATAGCATAAATTTTTAATATCTTTTACGGCGTCAATAGTCATAATTTACGAAGGAGAAAAATGTTTTTGTGAGGAGTCCTCACGGTGTCCAAAAATGCATAAACAGTTCCTTATGACATCATCCTCTAATATCTGTTCTCTTTTGTCTTATATGTCTTCTTAGTCTTCAATTTGCAAAAATCGAACGAAACAACTTCTTTGCTCACCACTTGACACTTGCCTCGCTCACCTTGGGTCACTCGTGCCGCTCGCCGCTTGATGCTTGCTTGGTGTGTTGCTTCTCGCTCGACATTCAATACTCATTCCATTCGATGCTCACCTCACTTGACTCTCACCGCTTGCCTTTCTTAGCTGACCTCACTTATCATTGAACCCATTGGGTCGGTATGGTCCTCGCTTACCATTTTAAGGAGTACAAAAAATGAAATAAAAAATTATTGGTTGATCTTGGGTTGACCCTGAAATTAGACCAAACTCATTGGGTCAGTTTGATCCTTAATCGCTTTTTTAAGGAGTACAAAAAATGAAATAATAAATTATTGGTTGGTCTTGAGTTGACCTTAAAACCAAACCAAACTTATCGGGTTAGTTCAGTCCTCGATCATTTTTTTAAGGAGTACAAAAAATAAAATAAAAAATTATCGATTGATCTCGAGTTGATCTTGGGACCGGATCGAACCCATTAGGTCGGTCCGGTCCTTTGCCCCAAGTTTAATAGGGTCAGTCCTCAGTCCCAAAAATTGAGGACTGGCATTATGCGAGTTAGTCCTAGGGTTGAGGGCAAACCAGCCCAACCCGGACCATGCTCACCCCTAGTTCATTATAATGCCATTTGGTTTGACGAACGCCCCAGTTACTTTTATGGATCTGATGAACCGAATATTTAAAGAGTATCTGGATTAGTTTGTGATTGTGTTCATCGACGATATCCTGGTGTACTTGAGAAATCTTGAGGAGCACGAAAGGCATTTGAGCATGGTACTTCAGACACTGAGGAATCATGAATTGTACACTAAGTTTAGCAAGTGCGTGTTTTGGTTGACTTGTGTTGCTTTCCTAGGGCACGTGATTTCAGGCGAAGGAATCTCTGTGAACTCAACTAAGATCAAAGCAGTTATCAGCTGGCCAAGACCGACTACAATGATAGAGATCAGAAACTTTTTGGGTTTAGCAAGGTATGACAAAAGGTTTGTGAAAGGATTTTCAGCAGTAGCCTCACCATTGACTCAATTGCGGAAGAAGGAAGAGAAATTTGTGTGGACGGATAAATGTAAGCACAGTTTCCAAGAGCTTAACCAGAAGTTGACTACTACACTAGTGTTAACATTACCATTTGGTTTTGGAGGATACGAGATCTATAGTGATGCGTCTTTGAGAGGACTGGGTTGCGTGTTAATGCAGCATGGCAGAATCATTGCATACGCGTCCCGTCAATTAGGATCTCATGAGCTGAATTATCTGATGCATGACTTAGAACTCGCAACAATCATTTTCGCTCTGAAGATTTGGAGACATTATTTGTGTGGAGAGAGATTCCAGATCTTCACAGACCATCAAAGTCTCAAGTATCTATTCTCTCAGAAGGAGTTGAATATGAGATATCGTCGTTGGATGGAACTTCTGAAGGACTATGATTATGATATCTTGTATCACTCTGAAAAGGTGAATATGGTCACAGACGCTTTGAGTCGAAAGTCTTCAGTCACATAGATAATGGTCAAGGAATGGATTTTACTTGAGAGAGCTTGAGATTCGGTCTTCAAATTTGAGGTAGGCCACATTTCGAATCTTATGACCACCCTCGAAAAAGAGCCGGAAGTGCAAATTAGAATCAAGATGCTTTAGTTGACAGACCCAAATGTTCAGAAGATCCTGCAAGAGGATACCTATAAGAGAAAAATTGACTTTTAGGTTTCTAAAGATAGAAAACTAAGGTTCAGAGGACGATTGTGTGTACCTGACGATGGAGAGCTTAAAGAAGAGATCTTGTCAGAAGCTCATCGTAGCAGTTACAGCATTCATCCAGGCAATACTAAAATGTATCAGAATTTACATCAACATTATTAGTGGTCTTGTATGAAGGTGGACATTGCCAAGCACGTCACTAAGTGTTTGATATGTCAACAAGTGAAGGCCCATCATTGTAAACCGGGAGGATTTTTGTAACCTCTTGAGATTCCCAAGTGAAAGTGGGAACATATCATAATGGATTTTGTGACAGACTTATCAAGGAGTCAGAGAGGTAATGATTCCGTTTGGGTAGTGGTCAATAGACTGACGAAGTCGGCTCACTTCATTGCCGTACGGAAGGATCTTGCATTGGACATATATGTAGAATTGTACGTGCATCAGATTGTTCGTCTACATGGAGTGCTGGTGACGATTACATCAGATCGAGACCCGAGATTTACAACTGCCTTTTGGAAAAGTTTGCAAACCGCCTTAGGAACGAAGCTATAATATAGTACGACCTATCATCCTCAAACAGATGGCCAGTTTGAGAGGATGATTCAAACCCCTGAAGACATACTGTGAGCTTGCGTGTTGGATTTCAAGGGAAGCTGGGAGGAACAGCTTCATATTGTCGAGTTCGCCTACAATAACAGAGTATTTAGATGGCACCTTTTGAAGCGTTGTTTGGCAGAGCGTGTAGAATGCCAATTTGTTGGGATGAGGTTGGAAAACGAAAGATCACATGCCTAAAGTTAGTTCAGTAGTCAATGGATGCAATTGCCATCATCAGGGACAGACTAAAGACCACTCAAAGCTGCCAGAAAAGCTACACACATAAGTGTCGAAGGCCATTGGAATTCCAAGTTGGTGAGCACGTCTTTCTGAAAGTATCACTGATAAGGGATACTTCACGCTTCAACAAAAAGGGAAAGCTAAGTCCGAGGTACATAAGTCCCTTTGAGATTTTGGAAAGAATAAGATTCTAGCGTATCATCTTGCATTGCCACCAAGGTTGGCGCAAGTGCATGATGTCTTTCATGTGTCGATGTTGAGGAAGTATGAACCCGACCTGACCAATGTACTGAATTTTGAAGAATTAGACGTGGACGACAAGGTGTCGTATGTGAAAATACTGGTTCAGATTGTAGATTAAAAGGAGCAGGTTCTGCGCACCAAGGCAATCCCGATGGTTAAAGTGGTCTAGCAATACCATGGCACAGAAGAAGCAACTTGGGAAAGTGAAGATTTTGATGAGACGACTCTACCCCCACCTTTTTGTTTAAAGATTTGTAATAGTTTAAATTTCGAGGACGAAATTTTTATAAGAGGGGAAGAGTTGTAACATCCTAATTTTCCAGTTCTATTTTCAATTTAATAAGTTAGGCTTTTCATTGACGCGCCTATAGTTCTATTCTCTGAGCTGATCACTCACGAGATACCTAGACTATCTGGTGAAACCGTTAAGGAATTTAACGCAATAGACTTGAGAATTCGACTATGAATTAACTGCTCGACCTTGCTATTATGTAAGGGTCATTACAGCACAGTTAAAAATCACTTAGAGACTGAAGATAGGTTGATCCAACAGAACCATGTGATTAACTGTAGGTGGTTCCACCTAATTGCAAAATTCTTGTTGATCGGCACTAGACCGATGTTTCTGTCATTTCTGTACCCTATGTTTGTATTTGAAATCTCGAGATTTTCACGACAATTGAGAGTTGCCAAAGTGTTGAAGATGTACAATGTGGCTCGAAAATAATCGACCACGAGTTAATTGCACTAAAAATTCATAAAAACTATCTAGTAGACTAGGTCACGCTAAAATCCTGCTCGGTTGAAATTAACTGCGAATTTAAATCCAATTTCAGAAATTGAAAGTTCTGTCATGTCACGATTCATTTTAGGACCGTTGATTCATCCTCCGAAGATTTTTCTGTAAACCAAGATTTTTGACGAAAATTCAAAATAAAGGAATTTTGGACCGGAAAAATCAGATGGTCGTTTTTTGTCGCGTTTTTGGGATTCAAGTTGGATAAATTGACGAGGAAAAATGTGAATTCAAGTGTGGGCCTCTTGGTTGAATTTATAGGCATCAAATTAGGTTCAATTGAAAGAGAATTGGAGGGCAATTGAATCAATATGAGTGGCCAATGTACAAAATTCGTAGGCCATGTGGGACTCAACATTTGGACCATTTGGAAAGTGTGTTGAGCAAGATTGAGGGCTACAAATTGGCAATGGATGATAGCCCAAGTGGTGGGGGCATGCAATGATCAAGAAAGGGGATATTTGTGGCCATTGGGACCCTCCAACCTTCGACAACCTTCTTCTCTTTCATCGAGCCCCACCTTTCTCCATTGTTGGCCTTTTTGAGCTTCAAAAACTAGAGAAAAACATAGCAAGCTTCCCCCCTAGTCGTTGACCACCACCGGATCCCCTGCCATCGCTCGCTCACCCGTCGTGCACCGTCCGCTCATCCTACACCATCGTTCGTGCCTAGGCCGTCATCCCCTGCCATCCCGAGTTCGTCCAGCCATCGTACATCGTCATTCAACCATTTTTCGCCACCACCATCGCCCCTACTCGCCCATCTAGCACCTTGTCGCCTCAGCCCACCGTTCCAACCTCGGTCCCCTCGGGTTCGGCCTCAAACAAAACCGAACCCCTCAGCCTTGCTGAGAGCTCCGTGTGACTTTTTCGAGCCCTTTCGAACCTCTGTTGGTGTCGTCGTCGACTTGGTTGTTGCGCTCCTTTGCGTCGCCGATGTCATGGACTCACCATATCGCTAAACTAGTGAGTTTACTTGTTAAGCTCTGCTTAGGGAGTTAATGACGCTTAGTGGATAATTAGTTTAGGCTAATTAGGGTTTAGGTGGTTAGTTATAATAGATTAGTGATTTAATTATTCGTTTGTGCATGTTAGGTTGTTAGAACGGATAGATTATGGACTAAAGTAGTCGTACTATTTATCTAGATAAGGTCAAAAATTTTCTAGGCCCGTTTAGGTGGTTAGATTAGCGTTTCTGGCCTAAGTTGCTATTTATTGCGTTTAAATTGAATTATTTAATTAATTTTGGTATTTTTTTAATTATTTAATATTTTATGAAAATTATACCGGGATAGCCGATGACTAGAATTTTGTATTGATTACAATTGTGTGCTTGGTTTATTTAATTGAGTGTTAATTTGTGCAAATTGAGTGGTGATTTGAATTTTTGTTATTTATTCAAAAATTGTGAAATTTCATTATTTAATTAGAAAATTCTAAGTGTCAAGTTTTAACACCGAAAATGATTTTAAAGACCATATCAAACCATCGGATTTTAAAAGGAAGAGCATAAGTTTTTTTTGTTCAAATTGACCGTGTACCCATACACAATTATTTTACCGTGTATTTTTAATATAAAGAAAATAGGCCAGGTTCACTATTTTAATTGAGGCATTTGAGTGCCATGCACGATGTCTTGGGTCGAGATTGACTGGCTATGTGTTGCTTAAGAGAACCCATCCCCGAAGTGAGTCGGGTGGACGTGCCCCTATATGGAATGCCCTATCAATGGTTGCCGGTGGCAGTAGAAACTGGACCAATGCTCCTATGTGGAATGCTGTTGACGTAGTGACATTGCTACACTCAGTGGGGGTGAGGCGATACCTAGTTACACCAGAAGATTGCCGAACGTTGAGTAGGCCGTGCTCGTGTGTGGTCGTGATTAAAAATTGGAACGTATGCTGAGTGGAATTGACGCACCGAATTATAGGACAAAATTATATGGCATGGTATGGGACGTGTCAAAATTATAATCGGGACCCTTGTGCTTATTGAGATGAAAGTGGTGACATTTCAATTGTTTGCGTTTGATTCCTACATATGGTTGTGTGTTTGAACTGTGCTGACTTGTAGGGAGGAGCTAAGACGAGGTAAGTCTCTGTGATTGTGTTGCTGTGTGGTTGTATGGCTAGGCGTATTTCATTCCTAGTCGGAGTTTTGGGGGTAAACTTGCTAAGATATTGTCTCACCCTATTGTGAGCTTTAATATTTTAAGGTCCTTAAATGGCGTTCCTCCGGAATGTTTTGGTCAACCTAGGAGGGTCACCAAGCAGGTTACCGATATCTCTGTTCCTGGGTGCCACGGGTCTCGGTCTATGAACTCATGAGGACCACCGTCTAGGTCGATGTGGGCCTACCTGAAAGGATACCCCATCGATTCGGAGTGTGGTATCGCCAAAAGCTCAATTAATATAGAGTGGGTCCCCTACAAGATTTTGAGGTCCCAGCTTCGGTGACAGACGTCATTTTTGGCAAGGGTACAACTGACCCTCCCGGTGGTGTAATGCTAGACCCAAGTCCCTAAGAGACCTTGGAGTTTTCAGTTGGTGATTCGTGTGCCTAGAAGACTTGTAGACTTTTCTATTTGAGTAGACTCTTGACTGTAGACTAGTGTTATATATAAACCGGGGTGTTTATAAAGGTGTTTTGATTGTGAATATGTTTCCTACTTTTCTATCACATATTGTTTGTTGTCAGGGATATTCGTTCGCTTCCACATGTGCAATAAAATGAATGAGTTGGCGACACATCCTGGGACGCGTTAAATTTTATCAACCACCGAAGAATGGGCACGCACTCGAGGATCGGGGCATGACAATATCAACATCTAAAATCAATAACATTTCTCTTGAATTTTTTTTTTCAAATAACCAATGACAACACTATTCAAACTAGCATTATATGCATTGATAGTGGACACATTTTTCTCTATTCTCCACTCGTAAATCATTTCTCAACCATTTTCCTAATCTTCCTACCCTTATAATGATGCATCACCACAAAGTTGATAATTCTTTTATGCATCTTCTAGTCTTCATCAGTAAAATGTGAAGTGAAACATACATAGTTCCAATTTTGAATGTAACTCTATGTATAAGTCATGAGTGTGATTTTGGAATTAATTTACCAAAGTAATTTTTTAAGCTAGTTTTTTCACAAAGGTTCGTGCAATTTTTAACTATTGTAAATTGTGAC
The DNA here is from genome assembly GCA_016097595.1 of Eucalyptus pumila. Classification (NCBI taxonomy): domain Eukaryota; kingdom Viridiplantae; phylum Streptophyta; class Magnoliopsida; order Myrtales; family Myrtaceae; genus Eucalyptus; species Eucalyptus pumila. The sequence goes on from CM027853.1 coordinate 31,728,660, forward strand.
ATATGTTTGAAGAGAGGTTATAGCATAGTGACTAAATCACAAAATCAACACGCTTAACCGAGGAAAATTTGGTGTTCGCTAATTATGATTATTTGAAGAAGCACTCGATTACAACAATTCTTATCAAACTCTCACATCTTAAAACACTAGCACCACTAGTACTTGTATCTTCCCTTTATGTCAGACACAACTATATTGCATCAATAAATAATTTTTGCTTCTTGTTTATAGAAATAAGTGCATTGGAAGTCATAAAACTTGTTACGGAATTGAGTCTAAAAGCTTTTATAAAGTATAATTAAGTCATAAAACTTCTTACGAAAGTGTAAGTGAGTTCTAAAACTTTCAAAAAGTGTAGTAGAGTTCTAAAACTTGTCAAATTGGTCCAAACAAGTCATTTTATTATTTGCACTTCTTTAAAATTTTAGGAATTGGTCACACTTTTTTAATGAAAGTTTTAGAACTAAATTACATTTTCGTAACAAGTTTTAGAACTTGAATACACTTTTTGAAAGTTTTTGGATTCAACTACACTTTTGTAATAAGTTTTAGGGCTTTTGGTGCACTTATCTTTTGTTCATATTATGAGATAATTCTTGCACCTTCTCAAGTGCTTTCACATTACAATACTACAATTATAATATACATATATGGGGCCCCGCAATAATTGCACTTTTTTTTTTGGATAAGTACACTAATGGTGCCATAAGTTGTGTACGGCGCTCACTTTGGTGCCAAAAGTTTCCGTCGGATCACTTAAGTGCCAAAAATTTTGAAAAACGCTCACTTTGGTGCCAACGCCGATTTGAACTATCGGAAATCCGACGTGGCCTTTTTTTTTATTTAATTTCTTATACTGATGTGGCTCGCCGGAGAGTCTAGTCAGCGTGTAAACCACCAAATGACGTCGTTTGGCATCTTAAACCCCAAGTCGAAACCCTAAATCCCTAAATCGAGAGAGAGAGAGAGAGACCATGGCGGCAGCGTTGTCTTCTTCCCCGAAGAACAACACCAGCAGAGAGAGAGAGAAGCCATGACGGCATCATCTTCTTCTCCGAAGAACAACACCAGCAGAGAGAGAGAATCCATGGCGATGTCGTCTTCTTCCCCGAAGAACAACGCCAACAGAGAGAGAGAAGCCATGGCAGCGGCGTCTTCTTCCTCGAAGAACAACACCAGCACCAGCCACTCTTTGAACAGAGCCCAATCCACCATCTCCATCTGCGCCCTCCTTGTTTCCCTCGCACTCCTCGTCTTCTCTCTCTCTACACCTTCAATCCCCCTTCTTTCTCCTCCTCCTCCGCCCTCGCCTCCTATTTTCCCATCACTTCTTGGCCGTGCAATGGTGGCGAGCACGATCGATGGTGGCTGAGCATGGTGGCTAGCGACGGTTGCCGAGCACGATGGCCGAGCGACGGTGGCCGAGCATGGTGGCCAAGCAACGGTGGTCGAGCAAGCTAGGTCGGCGAGGACGAACAAAAAAAAAACCTTAATTTCAATCACAAATGAGTTATACGGCGTCGTTTTTCCTAAGCCATCCACATAGGATGGCAAAACGACGTCGTTTTCTTAAGGAGGATAGAAAACAACGTTGTTTAAAGGGTTTATCGAATTTTCTTTTTAAATATAAAGCCACGTAATCATTTTGGCTGGAATTTCTCGCTGGTGGCACCAAAGTGATCGTTTTTTCTTCGATTTGGCGCTTAAGTGATCCGGCGGAAACTTTTTTGACACCAAATTGAGCGCCGTACACAACTTATGGCACCATTAGTGTACTTATCCCTTTTTTTTGGGGTCAAAAGATAATAATTGCACTTCAAATTATATGTTTTCATTTTCTCTTTATTTATGCTTCTCGAAAAATAAAGCCAAGCAGTTGATTTTACCGATTGGATACCTTGTTTTTCCCAGATGTCTACTCTAAGTCTTCCTCACCTTCATCACACGATGCTTCAATTATTAGAGTCACTGCATAATAGGATTGCTTCATTACCATTGACATGTTATTAGATCACCTAAATCAAGCAACATAGAGATTAGAGCCAATATCAAGAATAAGAAGAGATTGCAGCACAAATTGTTAAGGCCTCCATTCTCTTTAGCTCCAAAAATATCAAGTTTATCAAACTTATTGGTCAATGAAAAGCCAAAGAAAATCACAAAGTCGATCACAAAAAAAAAAAAAAAAAAATCAAACTTTGGTTGTATTAACAAAATAAGGGCGCGTTTGGTAACGCTTCTATTCTTGGGAACATTTTCTTATTAGAAATGATTATTTTTTATTTTGTTCTCGGAAATAATTTCTAAGCAAAAGAACGCGTTTGGTAACTACACAAAATTTCTAATTTTGGAATAGAATTGCATTTGATACCGGCTCAAAATTTCTACTCCAAATTATTTTCTTTTAATTTTTAAATAATTGTATTAATTTTTTCCTTTTTTTTTTTTTCTTCTTTTCTTTTTTTTTCCTTTCTTTCTCTTCTTCTTCTTCTTCTTCAGGTTGCCGGTCACCGGCCTTGGGATGACCGGCGACCGGCTAGACGAGAGCTGGTGACCTCATCGGAGCTTCGCCAACCCTCGTCCGAGCCATGGCTAGGCAAGCCTCACCAGGGCTGGACAAGCCTTGCCCGATCAAGTGAGCCTAGATGGTGGTTAGGGAGGCCCGGGCAAGGCTTACCTGGCCACCGGCGAGGTTGAGCCTCACCGGTGGCTGGGCTTGCCTCCGGCAAGCTCGTCGAACCAATTGCCAGCAACCAGCGGCGGTAGGTGGCGGACGACAACGGTGACGGTGGCAATAGATGAAGAAGAAGAAAGAGGGAAAAAGAACAAGAGAAAAGAGAAGAAAAAGAGAAAATAGGTGCTTGATTCTAGAATTGTTCCCGAGAACAAGAATCAAATTTATTCCCGGGAACAAGTATTTTACCAAACGTATTTCTATTCCAAATTTACTCTCGGGAACAAAAGAACAGAAACAAGCACCTTTTTGGCAAGTTTGCCAAACAGGCCCTAAGTGTTTTTGAATAGATAAAAGTTTCAATCTTTCAATCTTCTTTCAATCACAATTAAAAGTGAAAATAAGAAATGACATTTCAAAGGAATTTAGTTGCTTATAGAAACAATTTTTCGTTTCTCAATGATCGTGAAAAATGATCAGCCATATCTATGAACATCAAAGGTAAAAAAAAAAAAAAAATTATCCATAAGAATGTTGATTAAGCAATATAGACTCATGTGTGTTTATCAAATGGTTAAAAAGAAAGATGGAAATTTATTTGCAACTAAAACAATGAAGTCCTCTTGATTAAGCATAGTACTCCAAGTCTTGTCAACATGAACTATTTCACATTTCTTGGACATGTCGATATTGAAAATTTTAGTTCAACTGAATTCCATCTCTAAAAACACACAATCCATAAAGACCACTTGAAACGTAACAAGATAAGTGCTTTTAAATTGCAGATGGAAAATTAGGAAAGAAAGTTACTTATAGGTAAAACGTTTTGACAAAATTGTCATGCTCCTCCTTAATCTAGCTTTCCTTGGACTTGTAGTGCTGTGCTCTTAGTAAAAGGTAATTGAGGGAGGGTTTGGTTAAAGATGAGAGTGAGAAAGTATTAGAGTTGAGAGGCTATTAGGGTTCTGCCTCTTCTGCCAATGTAACTTTAGATCTAGAAGAGAAAATTAAAAAGAAAAAAGAAAAACAAGGCATCTTGATCCGTTTCAATTGGTTGAGTTTGGCATAATGAATTGAGAACTAGACTAGTTATTGTGGTTTTAAATTTTGAGAATCAAGAACCACCAAAAATTGGCAGATTCAATCTGATTCTCATATTAGACCAATACTCAAGCTCATCCCTAAAACAACCCTTCTCAATTTTGGAAATTTACAAAATTTCACCTACACATGTAAATAAATTTACTAAATTACCCCTTTTATGTTTAGTTTTGCCATTTTATCACTTTTCCCCATTCAAGATGCAACAAAACATTTTTGTAATCATTATTCTAGGCATGTCAAAATACTTTTCAATTCAAGCTAAATATTTACAATAGCTCAACATATTATTATTGGAATCTAATCACGCATAGTGTAAAATTTAAACTTAATTAACAAACAATCAATCAACCAAATTCAAGATTAATAAGAAAATTAATATAACTTAGTTTCTGGAGTTTTAACTTACCTTGAATGGGATCTTGAACAACCAAAGCCTTTAATTATCTTAAAAGCAACATCAACAGCTTTATTCTTTAAAACAATAAAACTAGTTTAATAAAAAAATAAAGTTTATTGATTTAATTAATAAGAATACTTGAAAAAATGAGATTAAAAGCTTAAACAACAAAAATGTAGGACCTTGGCTTTTCTTTGAAAGGTTGGGAAGATGAATTGAAATGGAAAGTTGAAGGCTTAAAGATGGTGATATGGGGATTCTTGGAGAATTGTCATATGTATCATGGTAAAAAAGAGAGGTAAGTTGAGAAGATATCACAAGAGTTTGAAAAAGATAAGAACAATAAACCCAAGTTAAAAGTAATGATAAAATTGGATTTGAAGCTCGTAATGTAAAATGAATGAAATATGACCAACTATAAATGTTGCAAATAGGGGTAAATACACTAGAAATGTCAAAAGTTGTGTACATGGCTCACTTTGGTACTAAAAATTTATTTTGAATCACTTAAGTCTCAAAAAGTTTTAAAAAGATCATTTTAATGCCAACACTGATCTGATTGATTGGAAATCCGACGCGATAGTTTTTTTATATTAATTTTTGAAGTCGATGTGGCTTGCCGGAAAATACAGTCAACATGCAAACAATAAAATGATGTTGTTTAGGGTCTTTCCCCTAAGTAAGAACCCTAAATCCCCAATCTGAGCGCGTACTTTGATTTTCTCCTAAAGTTATAAGCTTACTCTTACAAATTGAGGGCATAAGTTTCAGCAGCAGCTTACATTCATGCTAAAAAAATGAATTAGATAGTGAGTGTTGTTGTTATTACGGATTACCGAGTTTGAGAAGGACATCTTGGACTTGGTTGTGTCCTACGAGAATATTCCATGGGTGCAGCAAATATAAAAAATGCTCAAAATACAAATATTTCAAATGAGTTGATGCGAAATTTTCCGATCGAGTGACATAGGTGATTTTGGAGCTACTTGAAAGTCAACATTAACCTCCGCCTACATTAATGGACAAGTTAGAGGATGTTGACTTAATGCAAGTTCAAATAAAGAGTTTAGCATCTGTGATCAACCATTTGAAGAGGATGTTTCAAGGCTAAAAATTAAAAGAAACTTTTATTGGGTTATTTATGTTATTATTTTCTTGTGTAGTCTATTCAAATGTGAAGTGAGTAATGAGAACGAGTTTGTATGCCTACTATAGTCAAAGATGTGGAATATGTACTTGTATTGGGTTATTTGTAAGTAAAGTGTATTCTTGATTTGCTGCAATTTTTATATGGAACAAAAGGTTTTGTTGCAATTTATGGTAGAAATTGAATGTTGGAGTTGAAATTCATTGGTTGTGAGCATTTAAAAGTTTTCTTGCTTGGTTGTATATTGTCAATGTTTGTTTTACTAAGTTTTTGCTTTGGATGTAATGATTTGCAACATTTTTTGTTCATTAATGGTTTGCTGGTTTACTACAACTATTATTGCAAAACATGGTGAAATTAATGGATGCTAGTAAATTCATAATTGCCTATTTCAGTATCATAAGTTGTAAATAGTGATTGTTTGAGTGTCAAGTTTTTTATAAAAATGATCATTTAAGTATTAATCGCGATTAAAAAGTGATCACTTGTGTTGCGGAAGTTTTTTTTTTTAAAGAACATGTTAGTTTCAAATGTCACTTGACTTGTTGCACCAATTGGATTGTTAGTGCATTTTGTTTTTGCACTAGCCCATACAAGTGTTGATATAACAAAATGCACCCACATCAAAAATTGCTTATGCAAGAAAATGCAGCACCCACAACTGCACCAAAGTGTGCTGGTGCATTTTGTTCTTGCACCAGCACACAACCAAAACCGATAAATTCATTAACACTCACAACTTTAACCAGCAATAATATATGCACACACTACTTCTAAAAACAATATCAGCCTCATAACAACATTGCACTAATAACAAAAATTTTATACAGCACAACTGTTTGACTTGCCAGCATTACCAACCGAAACCAAGACAAGAGAAAATAACAAAAGCAACAATTGCCATTGATATTGATTGATTCTTTAAAAAAAAAAAAAAAAAAAAAACATGTCTAACTTTACTCCCAATCATTGAAAGTTCAACACCCTCCTCAGAAAAACAATGGTAGCAACTTCCATTAATAAAGATACAATATCTAACACCCTCTTAAAAGATAAAAAAAAAAAAAAAATACCATATCCAACACCTTCCCATTAATCAATATGCACAACACCTCCACCTCATTTTCCTTTCGGAGCTTTGAATTGATTCATAATCCAAGTACTTTTTCGAACTGGATGTGCATATATTTTAATTGGCCTTTCTATCATCTCATTTTCCTTGTTCTTGGCAGCGGCTATATTTTTTCTAGCACGTGTCATGTATTGGTCCGTAGGATCACTATTGCTCCCATGATCAGTCAGTTGAGATGGAACTGGTGCTGAGTTCTTTTTTTGTGGCTGTTTTGAAGTTGTATCCGTTGTCTTTTTCTTGGGATAAGTACACTAATGGTGCCATAAGTTGTGTACGGCGTTCACTTTAGTGCCAAAAGTTTCCGTCGGATCACTTAAGTGCCAAAAAATTTGAAAAACGCTCACTTTGGTGCCAACGCCGACGAAATTGGCCGGAAATCCAACGTGGCCTTTTTTTATTAATTTTTGACGCCGACGTGGCTCATCAGAGAGTTGAGTCAGCATCCAAATACCAAAACGACGCCGTTTGACATCTTTCCCCCAACTTTGAAACCCTAATCTCCAAATTTCTGACGCCGTTTGGCTCGTCTTCGTGTCTTCTTCTTCCTCGAAGACCCACACCAGCAACGGCACCGGCATGGCACCAGCAACAGCACCGGCAACACACCAGCAACGACACTAGCAACGCACCAGCAATAGCAGCGCACCAGCAGCCCCTTCAACCCATCTTCTTCCTCCTCCTCCTCCGTCCTCGTCTTCGATTTTTCCTGCAACAATCTCAGTCTCTCCTCTCTCACTTGGTCGAGCAACTACAATGGTGGCTGAGCGACGGTGGCCGAGTGACGGCGAGTGAACGATGGTGGCGGAGCGGCGGAAACCCTAATTTTTTCCCATGTGAGCTAAACGGCGTCGTTTCCATGAAGCCATCCATATAGGACGGCAAACGACGTCGTTTTCTTAAGGAGGACAAAAAACGACGTCATTTAAAGGCCCATCGATTTTTTTTTTTTTTTTTAAAAATCATTTTGGTCGGAATCTTTCGCCGGTGGCACCAAAATGAGCGTTTTTCCTCCGATTTGGCACTTAAGTGATCCGACGGAAACTTTTGGCACCAAAGTGAGCACCGTACACAACTTATGGCACAATTAGTGTACTTATCCCCTTTTTCTTTGGAGCACTCTTATTTGGTTGTGCCCTTGATTCTTAAGTCAGCTCACCTTGAGAGATAAATAATTCCAAAGTTCTCTTAGGCTATAATAACATAACCATATTGTCAACCAAACAAATTCAAATACACCCAATTAAATACATGAGTCCTACAAATCTTACATTCAAAATAGTCATTTTAGTACGTTCATTTGTGTAAATCCCATAAACATATTGTCTTTTTCCAAGAGCCCTGCTTGTTTAATGTGGTGCATCACTTTCGATAGTAACCAATGGAGGAGCAACCTATATAACTTGTGCAATTGCTCGTCTTCTCACTTGAAAAACACATAAAAAAAAATAACTTTCAACTCATAAAAAATAAACACGGCAATGTATAACTTACGGGATAATTTTTCCTCGTTTCTTTAACAGTTGACTCAATTATTACTATTGCTATCCTGCTTGGACATGGGCCTTACAATAGCGCACTGTATCAGGCCTATAGTGTAACATCTTAGATTATCAGTCCTGTTTTCAATTGAATAAATCGAGCTTTTCATCGACGTGCCTATAGTGCTATTCTCAGAGCTGATCACTCCTGAGATAAATAGACTACATGGAGAAGTCATAAAGGGATTTTAATGTAATAAGACTTGAGAATTCGATTGGGAATCAACTACTCGATCGTGCTAATCTGCATAAATCATTTTGGCACAATAAGATCGATTAAAAATCAAAATAGGTCGATTTGACTGAGATGTGTGGTTAAACGTGGGTGATTCCACTGAATTGCAAAATTCTCGTCGATCGACACTAGACTGATTTTTCTATCATTTGGGTACCTTGTGTCCGTATTTGAATTCTCGAGATTTTCACGACCACTAAAAGTCGCCAATGTGTCGAAGAGGTTCATTGTCGCTTGAAGAAAATCGATCATAAGTCATTTGCACTGAAAATTTCTAAAAGCTACCTAGTAGCCTAGGTCACGCTAAAATCGCGTCAAATTGAAATTAACTGCGAATTTGAATCAAATTTCAGAAATTGAAAGTTCTATTATGTCACAAGTCATTTTAGGAAAGTTGACTTAGTCTCCAAAGATTTTTCTACAAATCATGATTTTTGGTGAAATAGTCGGGATAGGGCCGTTTTTGTCTAGAAAAGTCATATGACTGTTTTTATTGCAAAATTGGGAAACAAGTAGGTTTATTGGCAAAGAAAAATACCAATTTGATCGAAATTTCGATATTGAAATTTTTAGAAGCCAAATTAGAGTGATTCAAGGGAGGATTGAAGTCCAATTGGAGGGAAATGTGTACAAATTCGTGTTCCCCAATGGTCATGACTTGTGGACCACCTTAAGCCTTCTAGAAGGGGCCTTTTGGTCTGGAAATTTGTTGTGGAGGCCAACTGTGGTGGTGGGGACCAAAGGAGGGGGACAAAGAGATGAGAATGTGACATTAGTGGCCCCCTCTAGCTCAAACCAGTTCCCTCCTTCCTCTTACTGGTCTACCAGTCTCCATTGAAGACCAAGAAAGCTCAAAACTTGCAGGAAATCCATAGGAGAGATCCCCCATTGGCCGTCACACACCACCGGACACCCCTACCACCACCGTTCGCTGTCACACGCCTTGCACCTACCACGAACTCGTCGTGCGTCGCCCCTCCTCCCCGTGCGTCATTTGCCTTGTTCTCGCCATCTCTAGACTGCCTCAAGTCGCCGCTCAGCCCGTCGAGGCTCCGTTGCTGCCATTCCAACCGCCTGGAAGCCCACCGGGCTCCACCAAAGCTCTACCTACCCATCGTCAGTCCTTGCTTGCTCAATCAGCTACTGGTCTAGCTTTTTCAACCCCGATCAAAACCGAACGACAGTGGGTTTCCAGCCACTGTTTAGGCCATTTTCAAGCCATTCCCAGCCCTATTTGGCAATCCTGCTTTGGAGTTTCTCGACCCTTGCCGCATCCCCGTCATTTTGATCCGAGTAGATAATTAATCAAGTGAGTTTAACTCACTAATCCATGCTTAGTAAGTTAATGATGTTTAAGAGTTGTTTAGTTTAGACTAAGTATGGATTGAGTGGATAGTTATATTAGATTAGCAATTTAATTAATTGTTATTGCATGTTAGGTGGTTAGAGTAGTGTAATTAGAGCCTAGACAAGCTCTAGTATTTATCTAGAGTGGTTCAGAGATTTTCTAGGCCCATCTCGGCTTTCGATTAGGCTTTACGAGCCTAAGTTGCCATTTTTGGCATTTATTAATTAATTTCCGTAATTATTTAATTATATCTTTATTTTCCGAAAATTAGACCGGGATAGCCGATGACCAGAATTTTATGTTGATTGTTGTGGTGTAATATGTTTATTTAATTGACTGTTATTTTGTGCAAATCGAGTGTGATTTGCAATTTTGGGGTATTTATCTCAAAATTTATTATTTTCAGCATTTAATTAGAAAATAACCGAGTGTCGGTTTACAACACCAAAAAATGTTTTATCAACTATATAAATGGTGGGAGTTTTGAAAGTAAAGATATTATATTTTTAGCTGAGGCCGACCATGTACCCACGCATGAATATTTTTATCGGGAATCTTTAACACAAGGAAGCTAGGCCAGGATAGTATGTTAATTGAAGAATTTAATAGTGGAATGCCACTTCCTTGGCCATCATGTGATGATTTATAGTCGTAATAGGATGACTATCGAAAGCTAAGATGATGCATGTTGTGCATGTTGTTGTGGGTTAGATCAAAAAAGCTGCCAAAGTATGGTTGTGCTTGTCGAGCCATAATTAACCGCCGAAGTATGGCCGTGCTCGTTGAGCCGTAATCAACTGCCGAAGTATGGCCGTGCTCATTGAGCCGTAATCAACTACCGAAGTATGGCCATGCTCATTAAGCCGTAATTAACCACCTCATAGAGGTTATGCCCATTAGGCCGTAATCTACCACCTAACTTGGACAAGCTATGCCTGTTAAGTCGTAATTCACCGCTGAACATTTAGTAGGCCGTGCCCGTTGGGCCGTAGTTAATAGTTGGAGTGAGTAATTGAAATGACCATTTAATGGTCCTGTTGACAGGCAATCGACTAAGTGGATTGATCGAATCATTTGATTGATTGAAATGAATTGGTGAATTTGTGAATTATACTGATTTGTAGGAAGGAATTAAGGCGAAGGTAAGACTTCTGACTAGTGTTTGTACTTAAGTAGCCCTTGGGGCATATTTTTTTCTTAGTAGGGGCTTAAGAGGTTGAACTTTCTGAGACGTCGTCTCACCTCGTTGTGGGATAACTTTTTCAGGTCCCTAGATAGCGGTCGTGGAGGACCAGAAGCCTTGAAGCCTGGGAAGGTAGAGATCGAAGAATTAATGAACATGTCTGACTAGTGGATCATAGGACAGTTCCCTTTTTGTTGAGCCAATATTTTTGTAAACAACCTAGTATTGTAAATAAACCCGTTTGTTTATAAAAAGCTTGTTTTGGTTTGAAAATTTGGGGCCTTGCTTTTCTATCACATCTTGCTATTATCTAGGGACTTTATATTTCCTTTTGCACATGTATATTAAAATGAAAGGGTCAGCGATGCGTCCTAGAACGTTGCTATTTAATTGATCGAAAGGGATGGGCATGTGCTCGGAGGATCGGGGCCTGACATATAGCCAACTAGAATAAATAATTAGACATCTACTCATTTTCATGGTGGAAACAAATGGAGAACTTCTCAAATTATTTACGGGGGCATGATAGAAGAAAATGACAAGACAAGCTAGTACATGGTCAACCATCAAACTCTATCAAATTTGAATTGAAAAGTTACTAAAGTAAAGAGGATACTTACCTTATAGCGAGGCTTTCTATCTAACCTTTAGTAGGCATTATAATAGAGCCTTCTATCCTCCCTTTAGCAGGCCCAACAACAAGCTCTTCAATAAAGCATATTCCTCGCCCTAAATCAATCATTGTATCTTGTTATTGATGTTGCTTTTTCAATTCACAACATTTTTTATTGTGTCATTCCTTATGGTAATAGGAGCATGTTATATTTACCCTAGTCTTACTCATCCTCTAACTTGATGCCTCTTATTACTGCATTTTTCATCTCCTTTTTGGCTTTTCTATTTGCTTCTTCTATGGTAAAGGTAGAGGAGGGCCTCCACTATTTGTTGACTCTCCAGATTTGCTACTTCTAATATGTTACATCATGAATTGGTATGAAGTAAAGTATTAGTTTTTTTTTTTTTTTAATACCAATCATCTAGGTAATCCTTTGAATTTTGTTACTTCATCTAAATGGCACAAATAGCATGGGCACAGATAATTCTATTTAGTTGCCAAGCTTGGCATGAATACTTTCTTCTATCTAGGTTGACAACACACTTATCATAATTTTCAATGATCCCATATCAATTATCTCTATTCTAAACTAAATGCCAAAACTTACTAGCAGCAACGTTTGCATCCAATCTTCTCACAATCTTATGACCACAATCTTTGGTCCACTTTGTAGCCTCATTTTTTTGCTTACGCAGTTTAGTCATGACCATAACCCAAATATCATCAAGCATGCTGATGATTGGTTTGCACCTGACCTCTAAAATTCTGTCATTGAAAGTTTCACTAAAGTTGTTGTCAATGATATTACATTTGAATTCTTCATTGAAGAAGACCCGATACCAGTACTTAACTTATATATGGAAAAGTACATAAAAACATTCATTTATCAGCTGCAACAAGCCCTATTTGGCTAATTTAAAATCAGCTATGTTGATACTCTTCGCTATTTGCTAGAATTGCTTTTGCAACTTATCTCTTTTGAAGTTATTTGACTAGTTTGTGTATATGTCTCGCACACATTCTATGCTCAACATATGGCATTAACTCAGCCAATGCAAAAACAAGTCTCTACAAAAATTCCAACCAACAAATACAAGTTAGAAAAAAATATGCAAGTAATTAATATTAAAATGGAATTAATTGACAATGGTATTACATTCTGGTGGTTGCTTATGAATGCCCATCATCCCCTATTGTTTATCTCAAGGTTAATCGTTAAATTTTTAAGAAACCATAACCAAGTCTATCTTCGCCATTGCCCAAGCTATCAGAAATATTTGATTATTAGCATCTTTTCCCATAGCAGCCAACAATTCCCCTTTACATAAACCCTCTAGAAAGCATACATTCAATCCTACAACTCTTCTACAACCAGCCAAAAAGCCATGTTTATATGTATCAACGTGGACATAAAATCTATCAAATCAAGACCCAAAATTAGGCAATGACATCTCCATAACCTCTACAAATACCTTACTAATCTCATACTTGCACATATTCTTCATTATACCAACACATCAATATTTTCATCACCCTTAGCTTAGCTCTCTTGCATTGATTCCTCAACACGTTAACCCTTAATTGCTCATTCATTAATAGCTAAAAATTAGGACTCTTGATCTTGGGCATTACTTTGATAGTATTGAAAAAATGCTTCTACAACCACATATTTGTTACTCTTCTATTGTCAAACATAATTGGACAAGTATGCTCCTCCTGGAAAAATCTAATATGGAATGACCCATTTCTTACTTAACGCACCATAGAGCTTCCATGGATAATTGGATTGTGAGCACTTAGCTCTCACAAATTCCTTCGTATTTCTAATGAATTCAACGCTCCTTTGTTCAGTAATGGAGCTCTTGACAACAAGTTCTTTTAATTGTTTGGCATCATCAAATGTCATGCCCACAGATAAAACATGTTTATCAACAGTCGAATCGTAGCAATGGTACTTAATTTTTCTTCTACATGCAGGTTCTTTATCATCATTGCTAAGCTCATTATCCGAATCAACAGTTTCATCATCGCAACTTTCTTCATCTTCACTTCTGTTATCTTCAGCTGGAACTCCATCCCTATTTACTAGCTTAGGCATTTCTCCTAAAGATGCAAAAACTTTTTTGAGAAATTGTCTTGACTATGTGAGTTCATCATCATATTTGTCACTTAGGAAATTTACTATTGTCAAATATTCATCTTTCGATTCACTAGACAAAGCAACTTCCCATTTTAATCCAATAAAGCCTTCATCACCCACATCTTCACCCGGGATTTCAAGACATCTCCTTGTTTGCTCATCTCTGTCAATATGACTTGTCTCCCTCTTTTCCTTCACTTGCCTCTTATTTTGTCCTCCATTTAACCTAAACTCATTTTCTTGTTTACTCATCTCTGTCAATATGACTTGTCTCCCTCTCCTCCCTCACTTGCCTCTTATTTTGCCCTCCATTTAATGTAAACTCATTATCGACTTGATTACTCACTTGAATAGAATCACTCACTTTTTATCTTTTAGTGGTTTGCTTATCCTCACCGTCCTCATCATCACTATAATATTCAACATATACTATAGCTTCGTCACTAGTGAAGATAATGGTAAATGATATCCTTAATACCATTATCGTCATTAAAATATCTTAAATCATCCTTAAATTCCTTCTCAGGAACACAATAATGCAGTTTTTGCACTTTCCATCTTAAAAAATAAACCAAATCCCTCACAAAATCAATATATGATGGCTTCTCAATATTGACATGGATAGTATCTTCATTTTCATGAGCATATTTCTAGTCCTTGACGCCAATAACAAACTCCCCACTATAGCCAACAATGACGCTTACATGATTCTCGTCCATGTCAATGCTGCACCCAAGAAAGAAAAAAAGTCATTAGTTTTTGGGACCACATAGCATAATCAGTAATTTCACATGCAAGTCCTTGTTGTTTTGTCAAAAGAAATAAAGGCAGCCAATTTATTCAATTCAGTCCCCTTACAAAAACAAAGGAAGCTGAATTAAATAAATAAAGTGAGGTCCCCACCACCCATTTTTCAATTCAATCACATTCGGTCCCCCACAAAAGCACTGCAATTTATTAAACAAAGTGAGGTTCCATCACTGTTTCCCTCCAAGCCAAGCCCTCTTTTTCCTCTCCACGCCTTATTTTTCTATTCAGTCCCCACAAAAGAAAGCATATCTAGTAAACAAAAATGAGGTCCCCACCACTTTCCCTCCAAGCCGAGCCCTCAAATTGCCCTCCGTGCCCTAACTTGCCCGTTGGAATCCTAAATTTTCCACCCAATTGACCCATAAAGAGAACACGACAAACTTGAGTGAGTGAGAGTTGGGGACTTGGCCACCAAACGACAATGAATGATGGAGCAACTATGACAGTGGTTGAGCCACGGCGGTTGATCGATAATGGGAGAGCGAGCGACGGTGGGCGAGTGAGCCACGGTTGGCATCGGGCGGGGATCGTAGTTTGTATGTGCCATCGACAAACCCTATTTTACTCCCCCTTTAGCGACGCCATTTTGGCCATATGAGCTATGCGACGTCGTTTTTGTAAGGGAGCCCACTTATGATGGCAAAACGACATTGTTTTCTTAGGAAGAAAGGAAAAATGCATCGTTTATGCCATTCCACGTGGATGACCTTCTTGAAATTTCGTCTCGTAAAATTTTTTTTTAAATATAAAAGCCATGTAACCAATTTGGTTGGAATCTCCCGCCGATGGCATCAAAGTGATTATTTTTTCTCCGATTTGGCACTGATCTGATGGAAATTTTTAGCACCAAAATGAGCGGCTTACACAACTTTTGACACCTGAGTGTACTTACCCCATTGCAAATAGCTTAATTCTGGTGATTCCAAAGTAGATATTTGTTAATTTGTCAAGATATTTTGCATTTTAGTAAATAAATAAGAAAATCGGTGTCCATTTTAAATATGACAAGTCAAAAAATAAAATTCAAACCCATTAAATTATCAGCAAAAGCTATAGACGTTAGGAAAATCATAACTCAGTATAGTTAAAGTTTCAAACTTATTGGGATAAGAACACTACAAATGTCATAAATTTCGTATGGTGTCACTTGAGGACCAAAACTTTTTTTTTATACTACTTAATTGCTATAACTTCTGTAAAAAAAAAAAAATCATTCACTTTGTTGGGAAAGTCCGCATCATGTTTTGTAGATGACAAACACAATTAAAGGATATTAATATGTGTCTTGGTTGAGTTAGCACCATGTGATATACACATAAGCCAAAATGCAAATGGTGTCATAATCAGTATCAGGTGTGATCTTGATAAGCTTAGTGCTCTGCAATAATCAAGAGTGCTTGATTATTGTTGATGTCTAAGGTGAACAAGGTATTGGGTAAGGAGATGTCTACAAGTTGGAAGGATCTCTATAAAGGTGAACAAGCTGGAAGGACATTGATCGCGAGAGAACAAGTTGAGAAGAACGGGAATGTTCATGATGGCTTGGAAGGACCAAGATAAGGTGAACATTTGATGGTGAACAAGCCTAGAACAACAATGTCCGTTGAAGCTTTGAAGGACCGCACTAGTGAAGGTGATCGGCTTGGTAGAGTCACAATCATCATAGATGCTTGGAAGGACCGAAAGATAGAAGATGGCAGATCAATATTAGGACAACAGATTGTTGGCTAGGGTAGTTCTCTTCGATTGAGGTGGAAAGATAGTATCAATGCGATGACAAGGACTCAATAGCGATGTTGGTGTCTTTGAAGGTCTTTGGATTTTAACTAAGTTAATTAGTAAAGATGAGGAATCAACAGGGATGCTGATATCCTTAGAAGTCTTTGAAAGTTAATGAAGCCAAGAGGATAATTGTATGACTGATCAGAAGTCATTCTACATGGACAGACTCCTAATAATCTATACTCCTGATTATATGGGTAAAGGGAGGTGCAGATATCGAACTTTGAAAAGTCGTGTTTGCAATGTTAGTTGATTAGAACGTTAATCAACACTAATAAAGCAATTGCAAAGGCTTAGAATTTGCATAAGGTGTACAGGAGATGATTAGAGCAGTTATGATAACTTTGATAGAAGACAGACACTGATATGAGCAGTTTGACTAGTTTGGGAAACTGCACTGCGCTGGTGAGCGAGAAGGAGCCGTTGTGCTGATGACAATGCTAATACCCATAACTACTTCATGGAGCTGAGTTGCAAACACTTATCTAAGCCTTGGATGGCTATGTACATGCAATTCAAGAGAAGTAGTGAGGTTAGGGGAGTAAAACAAACAAATCGAGTCTTAGCTCTTCAGTCTTTTTCTTTGTCTTGTATTTGTCGATAGCAGCAGTGATGCTGGTTTTGTCTTTGTGCGGTGCTATTGAGTTGTAATAGCAAGTAGTTAATTGTACAAGTGTAAGAGTAGTGCTTGTGTGCTAATAGTGTGATCTATCATGTGAAAAGAACAATAATTGCAGGTTGTAACTTGCAATACCTAATTACTAGTGAATTTCGGCCTGATTGTGACTATAATCTTGAGAGTGGATGTAGGTTTGAGGGTAAAACCAAACCACTATAAAGTTCAATGTGCTATTTTCTATATCTTCATTATTTGTTCAATAGCACCACACATGATTACATTAATCTATTTATTAGCACCACTCTTGATTAGGTATTTGTTCATAAGTAGCACTCTTGATTGTGTTAAATTGTTTCTACTGCTAGTGAAGTTTTAACTTGTTATATTATGTAAAATATCTTTATAGTTTCTCATTCAATCTAGTCTCACCCCTCTAGGTTGTATGTTAGCCCTAACACACTTGAGTGCCATCATGCCAAGAACTTAAAAAAAAAAAAAAAAAAACCTTCACCCCTTAGTGTTGGAAGTCAAACGTGGCATAGAACTTATGACAAACATTTTAAAAAAGTTATGGTATTTGAATGATCGATTGAAAAATTATGACACTCAAGTAATAAAAAAAAAAGTTATGATATTCAAATGAACATTGTTCATAAGTTGCAACACTCAAAGAGATGAACAAAGAGTTATAACACTTAAGTGAGCACCGTAAGAAAGTCATGGCACTTGTGATGTCATTATCTCCAAAATTATTCTACACGTTCTTCAAAGCATATAGGTCCCCACCAAAAAATACTATGGTGATAAGTTTTACATCGTTACTCCATATAATTAATCTATATATAAATATCTATTATTTTGAGCATACTGAAATTAGAAAACACACATTTTTAATCTATTTCCTTGAATTATAACTCCTCACGGTTTTACAAGCCTTATAGAATCACCTTTTGAAAAACCATGTACATGGAAAATATCTTTCGAATTTTCCGCACATCACAAAATTATTGACTTGATTGAGTTTTTTTTCAACATCATCCAAAAATTCATGTCAATTGTTTATTAACTTTTTATCTTACGTGTTATTGATGTAAAAAATGCAGAATGTGACAAAGTCAGCTAGTGAAGTGTACGTGTGGAGAATTGGTCTGTGAAAACTAGAGCTCTTATGTGTGGCGGTTTGGTTACACATGGGTGAGACAAGCATCCCACGACGCCCTTTCCGTACTGTAGCCCTATTTTTGTTTGTAAGTCTTCAGTGGTACGTCATCAATTTTCTAACACGTGTGATGTTTTCTTTGAAAATCGTCAAATGCTGCCAAAACAATTATTTTACGTCGTTGTTGGTTAATGAAGTTATTTTCTGGTGCATAGTGGTGGGACTCCATTTGTGCGGAAGAGCGCGTATGAAGTTGTCAATTCGAATGCATAATCCATTCATACTTATCGAAAAAGACATGACATGACAATGACATGGCGAATTCAAAATTTAGATAGTGGAAGAATGACATGGCGAATTCAAAATTTAGATATGCCTAACTAATTAGACTTTTCATGGCTTCTTGTTGAATTGTTTGTTCACCTTCTATCCAATGGTCGTTATAAGCATATTGTTGTGCTTATGCTCTATAAACTATTCACCTTCCATTGGTCTATCCAAGCGTTAGTTAGCTGTTAGTCTACAGCTTCTTTACTCCAAAAGTTATTGTAGCCTTAGACGCCTTTCCCATCCGTTATTAGGTTCCCCTCCCATAGAAGCAAAACCTTCCATGCTAGACATCCTCTTTACAATCTTATCTCCATATTGACTTGTTTATATAGAAGTTGTTCTACGCATTCAAATTTACATTCGTTTGATTATATCGTTGGTGACCTTCCCTAAAAGTCGGGATTAGTGAGTGAGTGCGTTTAGAGGTAATCTCGAGCGAGAACGAATGGTCCTCATAGTTGATTTGCTAGTCTTTGTTCTATGCGAGTTTTCCTGAACCTTTATCTTGCGTAACATTAGGAAAATATGATTTGTTTTGATCTATAATATTTTATCATCTTTAGAGTTACCATCAACCTATTAGGGATGGTCTATCTTTATTGTGAATCATCTACTCAACATGCTCACTATCATCACATAAGCTGATCAATTATCTTATATAATGTCGCTTGCTAATTGTTGTGTTATTCCACGAAAGACTTTCAGCATCCTCATTCAATCTATTTGACTCCACTTCTAAGTTGTATTGTTAGCCTCAACAACAATTGATTAAAGAGGCTTACCAATTAAACATGGCAAGTGATTGGTGTTAAAGAGAAAATCACGTGTGATGGATTACCCATGACTTATTAAGGGCCTGTTTGCTAATGTTCTTTGTTTCTGTTTATGAACAAAATTTCTGTTTTTTTGTTCCAGGGAACAAAAAAAGAACAGAAACGCATTTGTTTGCGTTTTTGTTCCAAATCTATTTTTTTTATCCTAGGAACACATTTGAAACAGAAACAAGAAACAAGAAAAACATGTTTCTTATTTTTTGAACAATTTTTAAGAACAAATTTTCTCTCTCCTCTCTTTTTCTTCTCTTTTTTTTCTTCTTTTCTTTTTCTTTTTTCTTTGGCTGGTTGCCGGCCAAAGCCATGGCCGGCAATCGGCCGTTGAGGGCCAGCGACCTCGCCTAAGCGTCGCCGACCCCCAGCGAGGCCGAGCGTCGTCGGCGCGGGGCAAGGTTAGGCGAGCCCGAGCTGGCCCGCCAAGGCGAGGCCGCCGGCCCTCATTGTGGTCGCCGCCATGGCCGAGGCCAACGACCGGCCAAAAAAGAAAAAAAAAAAAAAAAAAAGAAAATATTAAAAATTAAAAGAAACAAAAAAATAACATAAATTTATCAAACGCGTGTTTACGTTCATTTTTTATTCCCGGAACAAGTTTACTAAACGCGTTTTTTTATTCAAAAATTGTTCCCTGGAACGGAAACATTTTTTTCTATTTCTATTCCCTTAAATAATTTTTAAACATAAATGTTACCATATGCGTCATAATAACAAAATAATGATCAATAACCTCAGCGTACAACTTGTGTGGCAACGCATCGAGTTCGGCAATTACAATTGATATGCTTCACTCCAAATTCTAACGATTCAAAGGTTATTACATGCATCCCGCACAATTGATCAAATTGGGCTCAAATTAAACGAACATCCGTCGGCTACATGGTAAAGGAACATCACAAAGCATGGGCCAAACAATACAGAAGAAGAGTAAGGAGCAGGCTCATCACATCAACCAACACTTAAAAACAAAATCCTGATTTAGGCCTAAACCTTCTGAAAGTGCCGGTTTTTAAGTGTTCCGAGCCAGTCTGATGTGAAACAATTTTGATGGGCCACATATGGCTTAAAGCTTAGGATGTCCAATTTAGTTTCCGGAATAAATGCATTGGAAACCCCAAAATTTATCATGAAAGAGCAATTAAGTCTAAAAATTCTAAAACTTGTAACAAAGTATAATTGAATCTTAAAATTTTCAAAAAACATAATCAAATCCTAAAACTTGTTAATTTGATCCAATCAAGTCCATTCTTCAGTTCTACTTTTGAAAGTTTTAGGATTAAATTGTACTTTCATTATAAATTTTAAGATTTCATTGTACTTTTTAAAAGTTTTAGAATAGCATTGCATTTAAAAAAAATAAAAAATTAAGACTCAATTGTATTTTCATAACTAATTTTAAAATTATTATTGCACATTCCTTGTTTCTCCAATTGACAACTTTTTGAGGTGAGGCCCACAATTTTCCGAAATTAAAGATTAGGCCCAATTGATTAGACTGATCCCTAATCTAAAACTGCATACCAACTCAAATAATATGAAACTTACACGATTGGAAAGCTCTTGAAGTCTCCACTGTCTCCTACAACTCTCCAGTTTTTAAAATCTTTAGGGAAAAATTTAAATGAGGACCCGAAATTGAATCGCTCAGAGTTAGAATTTGTTTCAAATAAGAGTGGCAAATCACTCTTAAATAAGATCCTGGACTCGCCATTCCGGCAAATCTTGGTCGGCAGGTTCTGTGATTGTTCCGACCACTGGAGAAGGGAAATTTCTTGCATTGCTCGGACCGCCGTCTTTTCCTTCACGCTTCCTGAGAATCCCATAAAACAAGGAAAACATGTCCCCATCTTTCCACCTTTCCATCAAGTTTGCAACTGTTGCGTTGGAATCCTTTATCCATCCTAATCTAGATTTAAAAAAAAAAAAGATTCTCTTTCCCCTTCCGTCTTCTTCTTCTTCGACGTCCCGTGAGAATATCCAAGTTCTTCCGGCGAAGATCGACCAACGATGGAGTTCAAGAAGTCCAAAGCCGTGCCCAGCGTCGTGCAAGCCTCCAGGCCGCCGTTCCGGAGCCGCCACGACTGCCTCGCTTTAGACGCCCACGAGTCGTTCCTCGCTTCCGGCAGGTAGTTCGGTTCTGTTTTATATGTTAAATTACCTAGCTGTCTCTGCTTTTTATTTTTGGTTATTTTCCAAGTTTGAACGTGTATGAATTCATTTGAGGATGACTCACATGCAGTCCCATACTTGACTGAGCCGGATCATGGTGTTCGTGTTTTGCTTTAAAACGATAAAT
The DNA here is from genome assembly GCA_016097595.1 of Eucalyptus pumila. NCBI lineage: Eukaryota > Viridiplantae > Streptophyta > Magnoliopsida > Myrtales > Myrtaceae > Eucalyptus > Eucalyptus pumila. The sequence continues at coordinate 31,749,997 of CM027853.1, forward strand.
TTTTCTTTCTTTTCACACTTTATCTCGGCAACGAAGTTAGATTATATGTGCACTGCATTCATACTCCATTCAAGACCATAAATGCTTGTGCGTTGGGGATGCTTGTTTTAACTGCTCTTCTAAGTTTTATGAAAGTTTTATGAGAGTGATTTGATGACTAAGAAGTCTGCCGAAGTTTTGTCAAGGGGGAAGGTAACGTAGTGCTGTAAATCAAGAAAATTGCTTGGGGAAGTACTCTTTGATTTCCTCCCTTGGTTCTAATCGAGAACATCCAGTTTGGTGTGGCTCTAGCCTTTTGACTTTAGCTATGCTTCTGACTCTATCTTTGTTGTTACTGATCAAAATAGTAATCAAGAAACAGAAAACCAGAAGCTATATATTTCGAATGAGAAAGAGAAGCACAGAGAAAACAGAACACAAACTTGCGTACATCAGTTTTCTCTAAGGAACCTGTCAAGTACAGGACAACTTAAACAAAAACAATAACTGCTTCCAAACCACTCACACACGTGCAGCATATAACTGCATCTGAACGTGCTATTTCACTTCCTAAATTACAAAAATACCAGCTGCATAATATAACCAACTTAGCAAGAAAAATAAACCATAAAAAGAAAACATAACAGAGGAACATCAATTGAAAAACCAGCAGCACTGAGACATTATAATCCAACAAACTCCTCCTTCGATCAGTTGCTGTTACATACTCCAATTTTCTTTCTTAATAATTCAAATCTTCCAGCTTGAAGTGGTTTTGTGAACATGTCTGCAAGTTGATCTTCAGATCTGCAATAAACCGGCTTAACTTCACCATTTTGTTGCACCTCACGTAGAAAGAAGAACTTAACCTTGAAATGCTTAGTTTTGCCATGAAAAACTGGATTGTGAGATATTGCTAGAGCAGCTTGATTATCCACATTGATTTCGATACAGCCACTGGAATTCAGCCATAAATCTTTCATTATCTTTTTTAGCCACAAAGTTTGATTTGCAGCTGCAGTAGCAGCTATAAATTCTGCTTCTGCAGTAGATTGAGCTACAATTTCTTATTTTTTAGAACACCAAGAGAAACAAGCTAATCCAAAATCGAAACAATATCCAGATGTATTCTTCATATCATCCATTGAGCTAGCCCAATCACTATCAGAAAAACTTTGTAAATTGAATTCTTGACCCCTCTGAAACTTCACACCAAAGAACAAGGTTCCTTTTAGATACCTCAAGATCCTCTTTGCTACAATCAAATGAAGCTTACTTGGATTACTCATAAATATGGATAGAACACTTACAGCAAATAGAATGTCTGGTCTGGTTGCTGTAAGGTACATGAGACACCCTATCAGACTTCTATACATCGAGGCATCCACAGCATCTGTTCCATTAACCTTCGGCAACTTCTCTTTAGTTGCCATCTGTGTACTGACACTTCGACAGTCTTCCATCTGAAACTTCTTTAAAATTTCCTTCAAATATTTTCTCTGGTAAATGAAGATTTCATATGGACTTTGCTTAACTTCCAGACCTAAGAAATAAGCCATTTTTCCTAAGTCTGTCATCTCAAAAGCTGTAAACAAACCTTGCTTAACATTTTCTATCAGTTTTGCATCATTTCTTGTCACCAATTAATCATCCACATAGAGTGACAGAACTACCACACTTTGATTTACTTTCTTGATATAAAGAGTGAACTCACTTAAGCTTTTTGCAAAACTAAAATCCTGTAAATATCGATCTATATTTCCATACCAGGCTCTTGGAGCTTGTTTCAGTCCATATAGAGCTTTGCGCAATCTATATACACTTTCCTCTTGCCCTTTAATTCTGAAACCTTCGGGTTGTTCAACAAAAATTTTCTCTTCAAGCTCTCCATTTAGGAATGCAGACTTGACATCTAACTGAAAGATAGTCCATCCCTTTTCTGCTGCAATAGCTAATAGAAACTTTATTGTGTCCAACCTTGCAACTGGAGCAAAAGTTTTAGAATAATCTACTCCCCATATTTTAGCATAACCTTTCACAACTAGTCTTGCTTTATACTTATTGACAGAACCATCAGGATTGAGCTTGTTCTAAACACCCACTTAACTCCAATCACATTCTTGTCTAGTGGCCTGTCTACTAATTCCCAAGTCTGATTTTTCTGAATCATTGCTATCTCCTCCTGCATTGCTGCAATCCACTTCTGATCTTCCTTGGCTTCTGCAAAGTTGGATGGTTCGAGCACTACCACATTACTTCTTTCATAGATCTCAGCAAGTGACCTTGTGCCTCTCACAGGTTGATCATCTATACTATCTTCCATTTCCTCTGTAATTCCATTAGTCTCCACATATGTTTCAAGCTATCTTTCGAAGTGCTTCAATTCTGTGATCTTTCCATCTATCCAATTCCATTCATCTTCCTCTAAAAACATAACATCTCTGCTCACAGTTATTTTCCCTGTCATGGGATAGAAAATTCTGTAAGCTATTAATTGAAGACTATATCCAACAAAGATCTCAATCTCTGCTTTTTATCAAGTTTGTCCCTCTTAACATCAGGAACATGAGTGTAACACAAACATTTAAAAACCTTCAAGTTTTTCACAGAAGGTTTAATATCTTGCCATCCTTCGAGAGGTGTTAATTTCTCTAAGGCTTTTGTAGGCAATCTATTTAATAGAAATACAACAGTATTGGCTGCCTCAGCCCAGAACCTCTTAGGCAAATTCTTCTCTTGCATCATACATCTGGCCATCTCCATAATACTTCTGTTCTTTCTCTCACTGACCCCATTTTGTTGAGGTGAGTAAGGAGCTGTAAATTGCTGCACAATTCCTGCTTGCTCACAAATCAGCTTAAATTTGTTAGCTATATACTTAGATCCATTGTCAGACCTGAGAGCTTTAATTTTCTTCCCACTTTGATTCTCAACTAAAGCTTTAAACTTCATAAATGCATCAGCTACTTCAGTCTTAGCTCGTAGAAAACAGATCCAGCTCATCCTAGTCAAATCATCAGTAAAGGTAATAAAATATCTACTTCCATTGAGAGAGGGTTTAGACATAGGTCCACATACATCAGTGTGAACTAGTTCCAGCTTTTGACATATCCTCGAGACTCCTCCTTTGAAGGGAAATCTAGCTTGTTTGCCAAGAAGACAAGTTCTGAATTGTGGAAGTTCTTCCTCCAAGCTTGGCAAGTCATCTACCAAGCCATTTTTCTACATAAACAGCATACTCCTCTTGTGAACATGCCCAAGTCTTTTATGCCATAGCTCTGTATTTTCTTCTTTGCATTCAAGGCCATATGTTGCATCTCATGTGGCTTGAACATAAAACTTTTATCCCTCATTGGAATTCTCAAGACTTCTTTGCTGTCAGCATTTTTAATAAGACATTCCCTTCCTTCGAACTTCACTTTATAGCCCTTCTCCACTAACTAACCAACACTTAACAGATTTTGGTCAATATTTGGCACAAAGAGAACATCCCTAATTAGCTTTACCTCCTGGTTTCCTTCAATAGCAACTACACCTTTACCTTGCACTTCAATATGCTGTCCATTGCCAATTCTGACTCTGGACTTTACTGTCTTGTTTATGTTCTTGAATAGCTTTAAGTTACCAGTCATGTGATTGGTACAGCCACTATCTACCAGCCATGTATTATTTTCGACTGAAGATTCACCAGCTGAAGCTACAAACAGGTGCTCTTCATCAACTTCATTTACTGCCACTTGTGCTTCTCTTGCTTGCTGATAAGTTTTCCCTTTGCAAATAGCTTCCATGTGACCCAGCTTGTGGCATCTTTTGCACCTAGCATCTGGCTTTCTCCAACATCTAAAGGACTGATGATTGGTTCCACCACAGTACTGACATGACCTTTTATTATTTTTCCATTTACTAGATCCACCAGGGTTCCCTTCTTTTAGTAAAAACCTCGAATTAGCAACATTTCCTCTAAACTGAATCCTTCTTCCCATTGCCTCCATCATTTTGCTTTACTTTGGCTTGCAATGCCCCCTCTACATGTTCTTCTCTCCTCATTAGTCTTCGTGTTCCCCGTGCCCGCAAAGCATTCAACAACTCGCAAGTTTTATATCGCCAAGTCCCTTGTGTTTTCCGGAGAAGCTATAGTAGCTTCGAATTTCTCTGGAAGAGACACCGGGATCTTCGAACAAGCCTATCATCCTTCAAGTCATTCCCCAAAACTCTGATTTTATCAGCTATCCCCACTAGCCTATTAGAGTATTCCTTCACTGACTCAGACTCTTTCATCTGCTATCTCTCAAATTCTCTCAAGAGATTCATCACCTTCATACCTCTTATCTTCTCATCTCCTTCATATTCTTCCTTCAAGAAGTCCCATATGGCCTTTGCAAAGTCACACTTCATAATTCCGGTAAAGATGGTAGGCGAGACAGCAACATACAGGCAATATTTTGCCTTGATTTTTCTTGTGGTTCTCTCTTTATGAAGTTTGATTTGATTCATGGTCGGATTATTTGGAAGTGGAGCAACTTCATAATCATCCTCCACAGCTTCCCACAGATCATGACCCTCCAAAAATGCTGTCATCTTAACATCCCATGCTTGATAATTCTCTCTAGTAAATACTGGAGAAGCCATCGCAGAGAAACCACTCGACCCTATCTCCATCACCCTTTAACTTCTTTACACTTCGATACTTGCTTCACTTCACAGTCCCTCAAGATCATTCAAGCTCTGATACCACTGTTGTTACTGATCAAAACAGTAAACAAGAAACAGAAAACCAGAAGCTATATATTTCAAATGAGGAAGAGAAGCATAGAGAAAACTGATGTATGTAAGTTTGTGTTATGTTTTCTCTGTGCTTCTCTTCCTCATTCGAAATATATAGCTTCTGGTTTTCTGTTTCTTGTTTACTGTTTTGATCAATAACAACAATCTTGTCTTAGTTAGAGTGGTTCTATATATAATCTTTCGCTTGCTTAATATGTTCCATGGAAAAGGGGTACCAACTGAATTATAAAAGTAAATGATGATTTTGGTCTTTGAATATACTTCCTATGCCTGGCCAGAGAAGTTCATTATGCAATTCTATGTGATTTACTCCTTATCTTTTGTTGGAAAGATGATTTTGCCATGGTATGATCATGTTCTATTTAGCTTTTATGAACTTCTTGTCTGGGCACAATAAACTATTATATAGTTATTCGACTTGAATCTCATTTATTTGACTTGTATATAAGTGATGTAATTAAGCTCTCCGTGTGAATTGGGAGATGGGTTTTCAAATCCTTTCGATTCTATGTTGTACAGGACCTTGTTTGCTCTGCATAATGATCTATATCATATGTACTTGCATGAGTTGTGTGGTGAATTATAATCTCTCCATTCTTCAATGAGAAATGCTTGATGATAATCTTATTAAGTATCCTGTGTTCCACATGAAACAAACAATTGTTTACAATGTGAGTTTGTTTCTAGTGATGGAATCTATCAAATTGATCATTCACTTGTTCTGCTATTATCATATAAGGCTGCGACACTATGGGCATTTAAGGTACAGTGGTTGGTAAAATGAAGTTGTAGATGATTGCCTGCTTTAACATGTGCGTTCCTTTTGGAGACGCATAGCTAGATTTTGCCTTGAGTCAGTTTTTTCATCTTCTCTATGCTTTATTTTTTAAAGGATGTCTTCTTCCTTTTCAGAAGAGAAAATAGTGAAGGATCGAGACAACGTATCAATGAGCCTGGTCTTGCAGCTCGTGAACATTGGGGTCCACACTTTCATCCTTCGGGGTCTCTCTCTCTCTCTCTCTCTCTCTCTCTCTCTCTGCGCGCATGAGTGCGTGTGTGCAAAGATCCTGACAATCTTATCTAGTGTCATTTAAACTGAGGGCAATGAAAGTATCTAATTACTGCTAGAAACGTGGTTTTGAGAGACGTTAAAGCTGAACTGCTAATGTTTGCAAGTTCCTAAGGTTGTCCTATTTTGAAAATATATCGCATCTAGAATGTTGCACGCTGAAGTATATAACATTGGCCCCTTGGAGTTGCTGTTTTGAATTACAGAAAGTCTAATATTTTTTGCTCCATGAGACTCCTGATAATAATTATCTTCTCCATTACTCTTGCCGGCTATGAACACAATAAGGGGGTGGGAATGTTGTAAAATATGGCTTCGAAATTGGGTAGTACAATGAAATCAAATCGAGTAAAATAATTCGGACTTTGAGGCGTGATATCACTTTCTTTAAGGATTTATTTGCCCCACAACGTTGTTAATAGTCACCCGCAAAAATCCTCCAGGATATAACAAAGTCTCGGATGAGAATACTAGATAGCAATTCAAGTATTTTTCCAGGGTCTCTCTAAGAAACAATTGAAAAATTGGCAGTTGTTTTTCAGAAAGAAGACTAAAAATGACCACACATATTCTTTCCGAAAAATGACAAGTATATATATGAAACAGTCTTGCAACTCTTCATGAAAATTGCGAACAAACACGTCTTTAGAAAATTGTTCGAATAAACAAATGTGACTCTTCGGAAGAAGTCGAAAAACGAACAATTGCAACCCTTTGGGAAAGTTAAAACCGAATAAGTAATTTTCCAAAGGTTGTCTTGAAAAGACACAAACAAAATTCGGAAAAATTAATTAATTTTTTTTTTTAATTTCGAATTTTCATTTTATATATTTTATTTCTGAAATTCTCAAAATAAAAGACAACCTTTAAGTTTACCAAAAAAAAAATTAATAACTAAGAAATAAAAAATTAGAATAAATAACAAAAGGATTAGTGTTTGTTAAACCGCGGGCGTGCCAAATAATCGAGCCAAAATAGCGCACCCGCACGCGGGTATGATGGGGTCTAACCCCACCCAATCATTCTTTAAGTACATAAAGAAAAACCTGCACTTTTAAATTAGCCCACTCCTCCCACTTTTCCTATATATGACAAAGAAAATACTCTGTTTGTTTTAACAAACAAACCTCCAGGGAAATGCCTACATTGTGATATGGCAGTTCTGGTGGATTCAATGTTGGTAGAACAGGATATAACTAGGATAACTGAACAGGAGAGATGTAGAAAAAGCAAGTATATAGAATGAATATGTATCAGTCTCCTATCGATATAACAAAATTGGGAGGAGCTCTCTATACCGTGGATAACGAGAGTTTAAGGATCAACATATATTCTGTTCTGTGATGTGTGGAATATGAGAGTATTGCTTGTTTAAATATGATATTCATGAATTGGTTCCAGGTGTGAATTAGCAGTTGGAGAGCCAGCTAGTATAATCCTCTTTGTCCATGAGACTTTTTGTTTGGTTCATATAGGAAATATCTTGCCACTTCCAATTATATGCAAGTAGATTGCGTGAATTCTTATCTATCAAAATGTTTATCAATAAGACTATCTTCTCACTTTATTTCGATATGTTGTATCATATTTTTTGCCTAAAGGCAAAAAGGTTACTGTTCCACTGTTGTTTCTTGCATCGAGTGCATTTTTCGTTTCTGCCCCTCTCTCTCTCACGCGCAGAGTTGTATGTCCTCCTGTTTATCCTCTTGGTGGCGGTGACCTTATTATCGGGCCTGGGGCTGGAATGTACCCAACCAGGTTCCTAGCTGATCTTTGCTTATCACCCTTTTCTTTTTATTGTTGGACGCTCCCTGATTGATTAGAGATTATTTTTCTTTAACTTTTTATGCAGGGGTGGTTATGGTAGCAGCGGGAGTATGCTTTTAGGTTTGTGTAGTTTCTTTGTAAATTAGGTGTCAGGTATTTCTAGTTCTTTCTCAATCACTGTTTTTCGAGAGGCTAACAAGTGTAGCAATCTGAGCATGCAGGACCCAGAGATCCCAGTTGTTTGGCGGAGCCGGAGCCCAACCGTGAGTGTCTTCTCTCCCTGTCACCGTCTCCCTCTCTGTGTGCGCACACGCTGTTGCCTGTTGCCTGTTGACCTCTACTTGATCATTTGAAACAGGGGTATCCCTCCGGGTGATCGTTTTGATCCATATGGTCCACCTGGTGTGCCCGGTTTTGAGCCTAGTCGATTTGTCAGGTAATTATATCTTCTTGCCTTGACATATGATTTGACTTCTCTTAACTGGAGTCTGGCCTCGCATACTCATTTCATTTGTGGCCAATAGACATTCTAATGTCTCGTGTTACTGGAGTTTGTCGTGGAAATTGTCTGTGTCGGTTTAATAGAAAGAGAGATGAGGCCATGGAGTAAAAACGCGTGTTCAAATTTGTAATATGAGGTTTTGCAGGGTTAAGAAAATAATGTTTTTGGTCATTTTGGGTAATAACCTATGAGGGGAATAATAATGAAAGGAGCAAACTAATACACAGTTACAATCTTGAAGTGGTAATTGGGTTTAATGATAGCTTAATGGAAAATGTCACAAATGGTCAATATACTATTACTTAATGTGCAATTTCGTCCCTAAACTTTCGATCGGCTCATTTTTTTTTTTTTTTGGTAAAGATCGATCGGCTCATTTTGATCCATGAACTATTGATAAATGCCCGATTTAGTCCCTAAATTTTTTATCGGCTCAATTTGGTCCCTGAATTATTGATAAATACCCGATTTAGTCATTCGTTACTATTTTTTTTTTTTTTTTGCTTATAGTAATGAAAATGGAAAAAAAAAAAAACCTAGCGGGTACTGTTCATCTTCCTCGCGGAAGCAGCCTTGCCCACACCGGACACTGCGCCGGCAGACCTCGATCGCGCCGGCGACCCACGAGCCCTCTCTGCTCCATCGCCGCTCCACCGGTCTCGCTCGCCGCCCATCGACCTTGCAACGCCTCAGTCGCCCGCAACTTCCAGATCCGGCGACCTCCTCGTCCCTGTCGCACCTCAACGCTCTGCCCGATGACCAGCGACGACCTGACGCTTTTGCTACCGAGCCGAACCGATCCTTGCCGCCGCGACCCAGCGCTCGACGTCCCCCGCTCCAGCCCATGCCGACCTACGATGCCATCGTTGTCCCGATCTCGCCGCTTGAGTGTCCGACGCCGGCAGATTTGAGAGCCCCGCAGCAGCCACGACCCAAACGCCCCTGCTCGCCTCCGCCCGACGCTCAACCGCTGCCATGCTGCTGTCCCTGCCGCCACCCAACGCCGCCGGAGCCCACACCACTGCTGCTCGCCTCTCCCTGATGTCTGACAACAAGCCTCGCGCCCTGCGACGCCCCTCGCCGGTGCCCTGCCACGCCAGTGTCAACCCTCGCTTTCCCGCACCGGATGTGCTGCTCGCCAAAAACCCTCGCCAGCCACTCCTCTCGTCGAAGTTCCAAACCGGCCAAGATTTCTTTTTTTTTTTTCAAAATAAAAAAGAAGAAAAAAATTAAATTAGGTCTATTTATTTTATTAGGCAAGTTTATTTTATTTTATTTGAGATATTTCCCCGTGCATAATTGGCCGGTGGACAAGCAAGGCTGCTTCCACGAGGAAGGTAAACAGTACCTGCTAGGGTTTCTTTTTTTTTTCGTTACTATTTTTTTTTTGTTATTTTTTTATTTTTTCAATTTCGTAACTATAAGCAAAAAAAAAAAATAGTAACGAATGATTAAATCGGACATTTATCAATAGTTCAGGGACCAAATTGAGCCAATAAAAAATTCATGGACCAAATCGGCATTTATCAATAGTTCAGTGATCAAATTGAGCGATCGAAAGTTCAGGGACGAAATTACACATTAAGTAATAGTATATGGACCATTTGTGACATTTTCCCATAGCTTAAATATTTTTGTTGCCGAGACCGAAAGAATCCTCATTTTGAATGAATCCAATGTTCGTATCAATTCTGATTGCGTGATGGAATGCCGATACCATGTGGGCTGAGATTTTTTCTTTTCTTTTGAAATTTGATTTAGTCTTTTACGTATTTGCCAAACTTCATACCGACGGAAACCCGAGGAGACCTGGTGGCGGGGCACACCTAGACTTGGAGCACTTCCGAGACGTTTCGGATTTCATCTGAATCTACCACGAGAAGGAAAATCAAGTGGAAGAGATGGGACGAAAGTAAAATGTTGCTGCTCAGAAACATTCTCCGTCCTTATAATTTGGCTTTCCGTCTGCCTGAGTCGAATGGTTCTCTGTATATTTCTATGTTGATAAGTTCTTTATTGTGATGGTAATGGTGTAATTTGCGTTGCAGCTTCGAATGTGAAAACTTGGCTCATCCTGCTGATCTCTAAAGCTGCGCCGGATGAGTGTTTTCTTCAATAGCCTTTTAATATTTGAAAAACTTTTCGTGTTTAACAAATGTTGATGCTACAATTTAAATATATAAATATATATAATATATATGTATGTATACACGCACACACAAATTTACATAATCTTTTTTTTTAATTTGTATAATATTTAAATTTTCACGGGAGAGTAGAAAAGTATTTGATAGTAAAATTTAGTTTTAAATTGGTTTGGTTTAAAACAAACGACAAATATAAGGGTGAGCAAAACAGGTAGATGGAGCTAGACCAAACTGGCTAGTTTTGGATGGTTGTGCAGGAATTAGTCTGGTTCCCAATTTCTTAAATTTAGAACTGTTGTATATCAATCTAATTTTTGGTTTTAAGTGTGGATCCACCTACCCGGATTATTCAGACCAAACCAAAATATCATCTTGCTTTTGTCATGACTCTAAGGAGAGAGAGAAGGAGAGAGAGAGCGGAGAGGGAGACAGATGGCAGCCATGGCTATGGAGAAGGAGAAGATGATCATGTAGGGATGTGCAATGCGAATCTGATCGGACAATTTTGGGCAGTTCTCACTTTTCAAGGACACTTGCCCAATTATTCTACAAAATTAGATCCAGTGAACGATCAATTTTCAATTTGTGATTTCAAAGTCAAAACTAAACTGATTATTTCATAAGGAAAGGGGAACTTTCTTTTGTTGGTCTGGTTTTTCAGGAGTCCTGGACACCAAGTGTCAAAACTAGATATAGGAGAACACTTAAATACCAAAAGTTCATAAATATATACTTAAGTATCAAAATCAGACTAAAATGAATTAGTTAAATGTCAATGACAAAAAATTTCAATCAAAATATTGATATCACATTTTTTTCAGTAAAATAAGTATAAAATGATGTTGTTTTGCATACTAAAATGATTAGATAAGCCAAAAATGATGTCGTTTTGAAAGTTTAGGTGGCTAAATAAGCTAAAAATGATGTCATTTTGCCTCAAATTTGAATTTTAATATAAATAATAATTTAATTTAATTTGAAACTAAATTAAAAAAAGAGTTTGCAAAAAGTTGGGCCAGGGCTTGCACAGCCCTCGCCCAACGTTCTACAAACCTTTTATATATATATATATATATTTTAAAAATTTAATTTAATTAATATTTATATTCAAATTCAAATTCAAGGCCAAAAATAATGTTGTTTTATCTTTTCTTTACTGACTCAACTTTCCAGCAAGTCATTCCAGCAAGTCACGTGACTCATATTATTAAGAATGAGTTACATTAGATTTTCGGCATCTTTCTACTAAATTTTCTCTTTTTCAAATAAAGCGATATTTAAGTACATTTTTACAATTTTTAACACTTAAATGCCGTTGTGTCAAATTTTTGGCACCTACGTTGTACTTCTGCTAGCTTTTAGGACTTGAACGGATCAGCTTCCGTCTGTCCTTCGCTTTTAAATTCGTTCAGAGGGTTGTTAGCTACTCAATCTCGGTCAAATGACTTTGAATCTCTCCCTACATCTTGAGACTTGATTATGGCCAAGCAGCTAAGCCAACGACCTAGACAACTCTACATCCTTGACAAAATAGCGTGAGGTGGTTCTTGTAAGTCGCTAACCACAAATCTCTGAAATCAAGTACATGTGGCAGGCATTTAGCTGAAATGATATAAATGACTCAACACCAGTTCGGAAGAAAAAAGAAGATAGCATAATTAAAAACAAAAAGAATGAAATAAGAAGGGCCAAAATGAAAGCCGTGGCTCATCATTCACCATCTTCTTATGTGAAACTAGAAGTTTCAAATCTGCAAATCCCTTAGAATTTTTTCTTTTCTGGCTGCGTTTGATTCAGCATTTGTAAAGAGTTTTGAGTCCAATATAAATATTGAAAGCCCAAAGCTTATTGTATTTGATAAAAAAAATTTGCAAATCAACTTTGAGTTGAATGTACATTGGGCAAAAAAAAACTTTTGTAATGGACTTTGATAAGTATAATATATATATATTTGAAAATTGAACTAAACCCTTCCCTGGACCAACAAAAGGCTATCTCCTTTTTCAATTAAAAAATAATAATCATGGGCAAAATTGGAAATATGAAAAATTAGTGAGGGTAGATTTGAAAGGGAAAAAATAAATTTAGCATTCAATTGAATCTTTGAAAGCTCAAAAATCTCTACTAACTTTGGGTTTTCAGCATTTTGAAGACAAGTTGAAAGCTGAAAGCCAACTTCAAAATTAAACCAAACAGTCCAGCATTTCTCTAAGGGGTTTTTAAGCCTAAAAGTCCATTGGAAAAACTGAACCAAACGCAACCTTTTTTCTCTCTAGAAAGATCATTTGAAGCATCGGATTGTGATAAGATCAATACTGAGATTTCCGTTAGCTACGCTACAATAGTGAAGGCATCGTGTCGATGAGGTGGCTTTATGTTGGTCCCCATCATCTCTGCCCTCTGCCTCCCCCCTCACCCAGTGGTTTGCTTTCCACTGGTTCCACTGGATCAGGTGGTCCAGTTCTCGGTTCCAGGAACTTGGAACAGATCCTCCTGGTTTGGTTACCGGTTTTTGGGTGGAACCGGACAGGATTGGACTAGGAACTTATAACCCTTATCTTTGGAGGTGGCGGCATTGGAAAGGGCCAAGGAGGTGATGGACGGAGGAGAGCTAGGACGGCAGTGAGGTGGAGGTAAGAAGCGAATAACGAGGTTGACTTAATTAACTGAATTGGATGATGGTCTGAATGTTGCTCGGAAGTGAGAGATAAAAGAAGAAAGGAAATGCAAAGGAAAAAGATCGGAACAAATGACGCCGATTCATCTGACGTCTAGTGGCGTTATTCATCGAAAAGATAATGGAGGCTAGATTTAAGCGTAAAGTGAAAGTGGGTGTTTTTTTACTAGATAAAAAGAAGTAAAAACCAGCTTTGCGACTTGATATACCTTGAGGAAATTGGGCCTTCAAAAAAATGTCCAGGAATTAGGTGCTCATTTATTATCTAAGTGGCCTAATGTTTGTGAGAGGAAAAATTATCACAATAGAACTACAAAATAGAGAGACCACGTGCTTCATCGCAGGAGAAAGTTAACTTATGCAATGCATATGTCGCAAACAATGATGGCGTAATGTACCCAATCAATAATTTTTATCTGCGTGTCATGAATCACATCCTACTTAATTCTGCACATCCCACTTTGTGTGCCTTCATATCGCTTTTAATCCGCATTCACATCAACATCTGTGTGCCTTCATATCACTTTTAATCTACATTCACATCAACATCGCATGTCGTCGCTACCACAAGTGTATTTATCCACATAAATTACTTTCTTTCTGTTAAGGCTGTAGATTTTTTTTTTTTTTGGTTAACCCAGGAAAGTCTTTTTTTTTTTTGTAGCTCAGGGAAATCCCGTGCATCGCTTCGCGGCGGAGTAAACCTTGGAGGAGCAATAGAGTTACCACCACCCTTGTTGCCCCGGGTAAGTCGCTTGACGACGCTGTAAATCGAACGCTGGACCTCTCATGAAAGGATCCAGCACCCAACCAACAACGCCGCCACCAAAGGTGGTGTTGAGGTTGTAGATTTTTAATACACGAGAATAGTTAAAACAGAAAAAGGCCGAAAGAGGAGCCACTACTTAAGTTCATCACTATAGTTGCAAGAAGTCCAAAGCCCTATCAACTGAAACTCCCCCGGTCAACTACTCCTACGCTGGGCGTCACTATGAAGTTGCAGCAGCACTGATCTGTAATTCCAATTTTCCTATCATGTAATGACTACTTACGTTGATTTATCATGTCCATTTATGAATGTCCTCGGACATATTTTCGACTTCACAACGAACTCGAGAGAGTCCGATCAAACTCGCAAGTCCGTCACTCGTACCAAAGTGGGGACCGCATGACCCAGCAGAAATTAAGGGGCAGGGTCAGCCCGGTTAGGTGAATATCAACTCTTTCTTGCCCAATAGAAACATGTTCCGAATGCAATCCCGACTGCAGAAGAGAGAAATTGCCATCTCACGAGAAACATACAATCGGTGTGACATTCGACTCCGGACACGTACGGCATGGCAATACACTATCGAGTTGCAGAATTGCTTATGAATCGAAAAGAGACGCAACTGGTTAAGCCAATGAGTCTGTACCCAGAAGGGATATAAGAATAAAATCGGATTTATCAAAGTGTCCAGCAAAAATATATAGCCTGGGGTGAACAATGCTGGGATCATATATCCAAATCTCAACTTATTTCATGAACTTAGCCGAAGGCACCGCTTTCATCATTGAGGATGGGGAGCTCCAACACTGAGTAATATCTCTCTCTCTCTCTGCTCCATTGAAAAGAAGAAATTCCTCAACTAGCCTTCGCATCGATTACCTTCTTCGCAAAGGAGGGCAAACAGAATGCCGCTGTATGGATCTGGAGAAGGGTTTTTATTGCAATGTCAGCATACATAAGAATGACGAAATTCTTCCAACAACAGACCAAGATAACCAAATTGTACCTCTGAGTTGTAGAACTTCAGTGGCCGTCTAGTCTTGCTAAGAGCTCCATCGGCATCTATGGGATTCACTGGATGCTTGAAATCAACAGGTGGCCCCTCCGTTGAGCAAAGCATGAAACCGATCACCCCACTGAAAGATCATATATAGAGCTGTCTTAGTTTACAGAGTCATTAGCATCTAAAACCACCCCACACCCAGATCGTATCAATACGAAAGTAACCCTGAAGTTCACAGGAATGAACAGTTGACATGGTGCTTCTATTGAAAATACAAAGATTTGAGTGAAACTGCCTATATTTTGTAAAACAGAGTCCGTGTCAATCCCTGCTATTGAATTTATGACCTAAATCTCTTAGGACCAACCATAAAAGAGACCCAAAAAGGAGAAGGGCGTTGACATCATCCACAGGAATGAACAGTCATCACCCAAGGATACAATGAAACTGCACTGCCTAGCCCACAAGATATTTAGACAAGGAACGAGGAAGATTCAAGCTAAAAGTGAAATTGCCTTAGCTCTTGACAATGCCATTCCCTTGTACCAAACTTAAAGAAAACAAGAGAAGCACATGCCTGGGGTACGTAGGCACAGTGGTCCATGCATAGTTGACTGAGCCCTTGAAAATCTGACGGCAATTCGAAACGATGTCCTCGATAATGTGCATGTGAAGCCATATACTTTCTGCCTGAGTGCACACAACTCCTCCCGGACGGAGGGCCCTTGCAACAGACTGAAAAAAGGGCTTCTCAAAAAGTTCTTGTGCAGGACCTGGACAACACAAACGGTGTGATTGAAGGAGTTGGGAAAGGAAATGATAGAACAGCCTGCTGACAATAAACATGTTAAGGAATGTTAGAAAAATCCTTACCAATAGGATCTGAAGAATCAACTATGACTGCATCATAAGTTCCTTCTGGTACAGCTTTCAAGAATGCAACTCCTGAAAAATGAAGACGAAATGCCCCAAGAGCCGACATTGGAGTTGTTAAGAGAACAAGAACGAAAAAGGTACAGAAGAAACAGAAGGAAAATTAGTAAATATACCGTCGCCAATGTGGAGGTTGACACGGGGATCATCATAACCAACTGCAACATCAGGAAAGAATTGTTTCGAAACCTGCAAAGCAGAAGTGGAATGAACAAATAAATATACTTGAATCCTAAATGTGATTGATAAAGCTGGAGTAGGTGCTGCGAGTACATTAAATATTCTCAAGGTACACCCTATCATTTAGGGAAAAAAATTCATACAGCAGATTCTCAAACTATTATATTATCATTTATGATATAGTCAAGGTGGACTGAGGAGAAAATAAATGATTAATCTAGTGGGTTTTCAGTAAAACCTACAAACTGAATGATAGAACAACAATTAAGACGTCAGCAGCTTCACTCACATCAACCACCATCTTGTCAATCTCACATATGTCAATGTGTTCGACAGAAGAGTGGCGAGACACTTCCCGAAGAACTCCCCCATCCCCTCCACCAATCACGAGTACCTGAAAAATGTGCATTGAATTTAAAGAATTAGAGGTGAGAACCAAAACGGAGCTATTCCCTATTTCTAAGTCCTGTTCACTAATTCATGGCAAGGAGATGATATTGTTGTGATAGAGCTACCATAGTAGCATTCAATTGTAAACTTATAAATGCGTTGTCAACATTGCATGGTTGCGAAGTTCAACCCCCGCACCTGCAGCTGCACCTGCTGCATAAGTATTCTCATACTCCATAGCATATATAGTCTCTTTGAAAGTCTTCACTGTCAGTCTTCTAATGAGTAGTTTACTAATGAAACCTTTATAATTGCTCAAAAGCAAATCCAATTCCACTCAAGGTAAAAATACCAACTCAGCACTGAGCATATTTGTTTCCTTAAAAAATTCAAAGATCATGGTTTATTAAATAATTTTCCTTTCCTTTCCTAAAGCATCTACCATTATCAATATATCTTCACAAATGAGCACATTTCAGAAAGCATGATTATTAAAAAAGAACAGAGCTCAGTTTGCAAGAAAAGGCTTTTAAATAAGTGCCATAGTACTCCTACTTCAGTAAAAATATGGTAAACCTCACAGTAATTGCAATAACCAAGGAAAGAAAGCAGCTAACCCCAGAAGAAGGTATTTAAGCTCTCAAAAACACACAAAGAAAATCTAAGAGTTTGTATGCACATATGTCTCAAGGCAAAATTAGACAATAAAATGTTGCAGTTAAAATAGATTCAGAAATCATCATCAATTTTCATATCAATAAATATCTGCTAAGCAAGGCAGTGTCCAACAATAACACGAGTACCTTCTTTGGATTCGGAATTGAGCAAAGGGGAAGATGAGTGATCATTTCTTGATATGCACACTCATCTCTCTCAGTAAGCTGGATCACCCCATCCAAGACAAGAACTTTTCCGTATGTTGATGACTGCAGGAGGACAATCATGATTAAGTTCAATTGTCAAGGTGACATACAGAAGTTATTTGTAAATGACAATTGAGCTATCACTGAACAGAAAATACCTGGAAAACCATAACATTCTGGTAGTCTGATTTTCCTTGGAATAATATCTTCTCCACCTTTAACGAGTGTGCTTCCCCTGGATAACGTCAGAAATTTCATTTAAGCAAAAATCAACAAAAACAAGCAAAAGAATATTGGAGTTCCAACACTTCTCTAGCCTCAAGATAAGATTTGCCAACAATTTCATATCTACTACTTCCACAAAGACATTGATGTCCATGTCACAAAACACTTTATAATAGCTATGGACGCTACATAAGCTGAACTGTTAAAAAGTAAAGTTTCTCTTCCAAAATAGCCAACTTGCTAATAGAGCTTAACCTCTAAAACAAGCATTGGGCAAACTGGTCCACCAGTCTTTGGCGAAGAAAATGGTAGAAGAGCCAAACACAGGTCCTTAGGTAGCTCTAAGGAAAAAAATACCCAAAGGACAATCCCACAGTTAATGTAGACGAGGAAAAACTCTTCAAATATATACCTAGAGAACTTTCAGAAAATATTTTTCCCTCGTTGAAATATGATTCACTATTGTACAAATTATTTATCTAGGTGCCTCCAAACCATCTTCAGAAGTTTCATATTCTTTTTCATTGGTTAAAAACTCGAGTTGAGCAAATCAACAACAGAATAAAGAAGCAATAAAGTGACCAACCAAGTTAGCATTGCACTCTGAAATCTCCACCTTTTACATTTAATGCCAGTGAAAGCACGTTACATGCCCGAAAAACGCCACCATTAGTGAAATATGTTTGAAATAGAGAGAAGATTCGCCATCATAAAAGGCAAAAACCAAGTATAAAAAGCTTAGTATTTGCTCTTGTCTACTCCAGTTTTCACCTTTTCATGTTATCAACAACGAACACACTTCAAGCAGCATATACACCAAGCTCAAACGGGCAAAAGGAAACTCAGGCCATGCCATATGACCAAGTTTCATAGGTTAACACTACATAATTGCCTTTCAACCGTTATCTGCACTTGCAGTAGTCATCTAATCATGTTCGTCACACTGGGAGGTATTAAACAGATTTCCCAGTCTCTTTGGAGACTTTGAAGAATGAGAAACTAATTAAGAAAACTGGTTAGACAAGCTGACTGATTGAGGGAATAAAAAAATCAACCATATGCATATTGAAAAATAATGCCTTTAAAATATTTCTAGAAAAGTGAAAACTTGAAGATTTTTTAAGAAAAAAATTCAGTAAAAACGCAAACTTTCTACCAACAAACGAAGCTATTGCACCCTAACTCAGGCAAAATTGGTAAGAACATCGACAGCTCCAACAATTGGGAGAAACAGAACAGCTGAAGAAAGCATTCTGGTACGCATGGGATAGGCAAAATTCAACAGCGAAAGCGATGGAGGGGGACTCCAGATTTGCAAGCGGAAAAGAAAACACAAACGGCGAATCAAGTGACGGGCGGATACACGCAAAGAAATCTACGGCAAAAGGACAACCAGTCCCAACAAATTACCATCCTAACGAAAGAGAACAGAGTTGAATTCAGAGCCCTGCCCAGAAATCAAACGAGCAGCAAAAAGAGTCGAATTCAGAAGAAAAACAAAGGCTGCCCACGATTCCTCGACTCCAAAGCACGACAATGGCACCGACAGAGATTAGAGAAAACACAAACAGAGAGAGAGAAGAGAACAGCACCGACCGGGCCACATTGGGCTAATCTCAGAGAACCACCCGGGAATGACGGAGGGCATGGCGCCACCGCTGCCGGAGTCCACCGCCGCCTCCATGGTCACGTCCGGCGCGGCCACCGCCCCGTTCTCCTCCTCCTCCCTCGGCCTCTTCACGGGCAAATCAGCGCACCCAACAACACCCTCTTCGGCCATAAGAAGATAACGGGTCCGGGTTTTCCGCCAAAACCCTTTGGAGCTCCACGCGCGAGGAGCAAAACCTAGTCAAGCGGTGCGGCGGGAGAGCGGGCAGGTGACGACCGGAAGGAAGGAAGGAAGGAAGGAAGGAAAGAGAGAGAAAGAGAGAGAAACAAGGCAGAACGATCTCGGCTTGCTTTCTGCAGGGCTGCCCTTTATATAGCGACGGGAGAAAGCGGCGTGACGGAGGGGGGGCGATGCCACGGACGGAGGGAGGGAGGGGGCGCACGCACGAGAGGAATCTGCTTAGGAAAGACGCGTTCGGCAATCGGTCGTTGGATTGTAGGGCTCTCTCTCTCTCTACTGACACACTCGCCTGTGCGAATCCCTCCTCCGCAATATATAGGAAAAAACTCTCTCTCTCTCTCTCTCTCTCTCTATCTCTATATGTGATAATTATATAAGTGCACCTTCCCTTGTTTTGTTTTTCTGAGAGGATATCTCCTTCCCTAACTAGAACTCCAGAAGAAGAAGAAGAAGTTAATGTCATGAAAAACATTCCCTTGTTTTGTTTTTCTAAGATCTCTTTCCCTAACTAGAATTCCAGAAGAAGAAAAAAAAAAGTTACTGTCATGATAGAATCTATATATTTGTAATGAATTTATCCCAAATTAACTTTTTTATTATCAAAAACTTTAAAACCGGCATACTTGTAATAAACTTATCCTCTTTAATTAATTTTTTACCATAAAAAGGCCAAATTGGTAAATTTTGGTCAATTTACCCTTCATTGATTTTTATTAAATTGGATTAATACAACGATAAACCACGAATAGATACACCGTGACAAACGGAAGGTAAAATCATAAAACGATATATTTGTTAATTGGCATGTATTATCCAACTTAGCAATTTAATAATAAGATTCAAGGAAAACTAATGGAGCATAAATTTATCACAATGTACTAATTTAATGTTTTTTTTGATAAAAAAATTAGTTTATGGTAAATTTATCACAAGTATACCAATTAAAGTTTTTCGTGATATTAATCAAACACAATAATTTGTTGAGATTAAAATTCAAAATAGTCCTTCTACATTTTTGCCTAATTTTCTTCAAAAGCATTGAGATCCCATTTTGGCTCAAACTTGTTTTGTCTCATAAATGAACATCAATTTGAAGTTAGGTCTTGATCATGTTGTAACTTTCTTTTGTGTCTCGTAAAAAGGCACCAACTTTTGATCGGTACTTCCCCTTGTCGAGTTTCTGTCCAATGGTGATGATGTTATGGATTCAACATTTATTCCACACATATTCGGGAAAAACTTGATAGGGGTTAGATTTGAATATCAAATGAAAGTTTGTGCCTTTTTATGAGACGAAAATATAAATTTGGACTTGAATTAGGACTTGATTTGAAGCCAATGCTATTTTATTAGGAAACAAAAAAAACGGGTTCCAACCAGAATTACGACCTGAGTTAGAATTTGTGCTTTAGTTTGGGTCGAAATTGAAATTCAAGCTAAAATTGGAGTTTTGTAAGGAAATTGAGCTCTATTTTTTATAATTCAAAGTGATAGCGTAACCTTTTTGAAATGCCCAACATTAGTCCTTCAATTAATAAATCTGGTTGTTTGAATCCTTGATTGGCAATCAAAGTGCTAACTGCTAAGTTGGCTAATCAGAGAATTGGAGCACACATGTCACAAATCTATTCACATCAATCTAAAATTCTTTTAAAAAGAAATGAGGAGAGAAAAGAGAGAGAGAGAGAGAGAGAGAGAGAGAGAGAGAGAGATAATCTACCGAACACCGAATTACCATAAAGGAAAAAGATTCGACATTGCCAAGGAAACACGCGATGTTTAGGCACTTCAGAGAACATGTTTGTCGGCCAAAGAGAAAGGAGATCACGGAAAGATGATGTGCAATCTTGAGGAAAAGAGGAAGTGCGAGTGATTTGATTGAATTTTAGTTCCTAATTGAGAGCAAATTGAATACGGCCAGAAAAGAAATTGCCTAACTCCTTCCGAGCCTCGCCGGAGACCCGGAGCTTGGGCACCAACGCCACATCTATGTCACCTTCTCATGGTGCTGCTATTCTCTCTCTCCTAAGGCTTCACCTCGGCAGCGAGATTCGGAGCTCACCCCAATCTCGCGCTTGCAGTCCATGGGTGCTCGAGCTTCGGTTGCCCGGCCGCCATGGCCGCGACCCCCGGGCCGCTTCCTCTCCTTCCAAATGTTGTGCTCGTGCCCATCATGGCCAACTCGAGCTTGAGCTCTAGGCTGAGGCCATGGAGGTTGCGACGTACGGTTCAACTTCAATCTTTTTTGGTTCTTGGTGGGGTTCATCGATTTTAGTGTCTTTTTTCTGGTTTAAGACCAGCATATTTTTAACGGCCTCAATGCTAAGCCAGCGAATTCCGTCGTCAGAATTATTCGAGTACGATCAATGCCACTTTATAATGTAGTGGGACGCTCTCGAAAAAATATAAAAAAAAAAAAAAAAAGTAGAGGGAAGATTTTGCATTTCACACCATAAAGAGGAACCTAGGACATTACATCCCCTTTTTTTTTCCTTTTTATAGGTGAGACGTGTGATGAATAGCTAACCCTCTAGATATTATGAAAAGGTATCATATCTATTATTAGAAGTTCGATTTAAGTCACTATCAAATCTATCCGTAACATACAAGCATATCGAAAGTTAGTGGCAACAAATACTTGATTCGATCATAACAAAGTTTAGAATAATGTAATTTCATAGATAATAATGTAAGTCTTTTTATTGCTGAGCCACCACATGCCCATTATAAGTAGGGGT
Source organism: Eucalyptus pumila (assembly GCA_016097595.1). Lineage (NCBI taxonomy): Eukaryota > Viridiplantae > Streptophyta > Magnoliopsida > Myrtales > Myrtaceae > Eucalyptus > Eucalyptus pumila. The sequence continues at coordinate 31,771,873 of CM027853.1, forward strand.
GAGTCAAAGGAATTACTATGGATTGGATGGATTGGTTCCGGGGCAATTCCTATAGTTATTGGTCCAGTTTTCGATTTTTTAAAATTGGATTCATTCAATTCCGGATTTTAGGGGTGGGACGATTCACCTAAACTAGACCAATTATTATTATTTTTATTTATTTCTTAACGAAGGTGGTGATGATGATGGAATGAGTTGATCAGCATGTTGCTCAGAAGAGACCCCTTGATCAATATATTGACCTTCCTCTCTTGGAAAGTTTGGACTCGTGGAGTCTCCTTTGATTGCTAGAGTTTTCCTTCCTTTATATGGAGTAAAAAATTCTCCTCATGCACTAGGATTCCAAGACTTTAGCCCCCTCATTTTGGTGCGACTTGCAGTCACCAAATCTGCCTTTGCTTTACTCTTGGCTGCACCTAGAAAGGTCAAATTCAGTTGATTGAACGTTAATTGTGCCTATAAAATGTTCTTCTTACACTGCTGACTCATGGGCAAATCCCATCGACTCTTTCCCTCATTTCAGTCAGTTTCTCTTCTTTCCTTTCTCCCACCAAATATTTGGCCTTCATCCACTCAATCTTTGACGTGTTTGTTGTTCTCTTTTCAGATTTTGTGGAATCAAATCTCCATTCATTGGCCAACTTATCATTTGACCGAGCTCTCGAGGCGGAGGGGAATATCCCGGTGAGCTCCCGAGCTTGAGGCAGAGGAGGTGGCGGAGTGGGAGGAGGGGAAGGCTCGCTGTCAAAAACCCTAGCCGCGACACCCCTGCTCCACTGCCACAGGGTGATAGTGATCGTTGCAAAGGTGAGTTCCGAAGCTATCTTGAAGGGGAAAAATGAAGAAGAAATGTGTGATGGAAACCACCGGTTCCAATTACCCACCTAGGAACCGGACTAGACCGGTTCCAAGACTCTCATCAGTCCAACCGGATCACCTATGGAACCAATCACCCATATTTGTAAGTCCCTTATTCTTTCATTTGCATTTGATCTCATTTAATTTAAATATTTTCTTTTGCATCATTGTGACTTTGCAATAGACTATACGAATCCAAATTAGCTTCAACTGCTATTGATGTTTCCGAAATGGGACAAAAAAAGCTTCCATTGGCAAATTGTATTGTTTTGCAACGCTTTCTATTAAGTTTTGCTCTATTTTTTCATCATGCACTCCGATATTACCTCGTGAAAAACAAATGAAAATTTTCTTCCCTTTTTAATTTGTGGACCATGTGAAATCTTTCCAAATATATAGATATCAAAACGTATTATTACATAACTCTTTTAATCATTTTGAAACTTAATATATTGTTATTTTCAATTTTTTTATTTATAAAAATGTAGATTTTATCGTTTTTTTTAAAGGTACCTCGGACAAACTTAGAAAGGATATTCCTTTAGTATGTGTACCAATCCAATTAATATATTGGAAAATATTATTCATGAAAAAAGGTAATATTTGTATAGAGAAATATCGCACTTGGTGCCGGTCTCCTCATGCACATGGGTTAAAATTACTGATATTATGGGAGGTGGCAAAATCAATAAGAATTTACGATGCATTTGTTTTGCAAAAATTGAATTATTTAAAAAATATTTTTCCAAAAATAATCACTTATTTCGCTTGAAATAATTAGCCAATGAATTTTTTTCATTATCAACAAAAAATTAAATATAAGCATTTTCGTGTATAATGCAAATATTTTAATTTTATCTATTTTTGCAAGTAATCAATTTTATAATTTTTTTCCAAATCATTATTTTTCTAAGAAATAGAATATCCTATGTTGTTTATATACAAAATGCTTTTTATATGTAGTTTGGTTGTTCCACCTACATATTTAGGTTTTTCGATTAGATGATTCTCAAAACTAAGTTCTATCCCATTTGAATTCATTTATGCTTTTTATATTACCATGATCTCCCATCATTCAAATTCGAATTTTGGGGCTGACGTACGTTTCTTGAAATGCCAAGTGATACGCAACATAAAAGATAAGTGTAGTAGATAATCTAATCCCGCGGATGAGGACGACACCTCGTTATTCGAAAACGGACAATTGAACGATAAAACGAATAAATTGGGAAAAGAAATGTTTGGGGCAAAGTACAATATAAAATGATAGGGCTCTCAATTAGGGTTTCGGGATGGGCGTGGCTTGTCTTTTTCTATGTGGATTCCAAAAGCATCCGTCGCATTGAAAAAGTTTGAGAATATCAATGATGGGTTTGGGGCGTTTGTGTGTCTGTGCAAATTGCAGAAAAAGAAAAAGAAAAAAAAGAAATCCTTTATTGTAATTAAAAGATCTGTTGCCCTTTTTCGAAGCGTCGCTTTAGGCTTTCGGTCACTTTCTTATATTATTTTTCACTTTCTTATATTATTTTCATGACCCCTTTTTTCTAAATTAGTCGCCTTTTGGGCAGTACGGGCAGTCATCACGCATTGATTCCTTAATTCTTTATTATTTTCCTTCCTTTTCTTTCTGGAGTGTTTTTTAGTGTCAATGTTGTATTGCCAGTCGTAGTGAACTGGCTGCGGTCCACGAAAACTTTTTCAAAAGTAGGTAAATAAAGCGATACGATTTGGGCAGAAACAACCAAAGTGATTTGAAAGAAAGGGCCAACTTCCATTAAAGAACCACCAACACTTCAATCATCTCATAAAAAAATTATGAACGTTTGAATTTTTGGGTAGAATATGGCCTAACGGCAGTTGAGAGAGAATATTCCGTCCAAAGCAACCCAAAATTCCAGTTCTACCGAGTTTTCAGTTTGTTGTTTTGAGATTTGTTTATGGAATTGAAAGTTGACCAAAAAGGATTAATGATGGTATCTAGGACACTTCAAAGTTAAGACAACAGAGGTGCTTAACTTAACTTCCCTTGTATTAAAACACAATAGTCTTAGAAACCATTTGAGGTGGTCTTATTGTTTTCCAAATTTCGTCTACGTTCATCGTACTGTTGTCTTGTTATGTTTTCCCAAATTTCAATACCTTCATGGGTATATCTTAATGCGTATGTCCTTTCTTTGGATCCTATAATAATCATTCGGACATTTCCCTCTCAACCATGTATCTTCTTCCTCATAGACAAGTAATTTGATTTATGTATATTCCACAATTCTTCTGTCTAAGGTTCTTGAATCTACATGTCTTGGAGAAGCATCCTCTTCTTGGTTCACTTTTTGGTTGTCTCTGGTGTAGTTTTCATCGTCGGGAGAGGTTCAGGAATTTTCAAAATCCCCTAGTGGATTGTGATCTTTCGAGCTTAGTGGATGATGATGGTTACCTTCACATTAGGGTTACTCTACTTCTTTGATGAGTAGATTTTGTTAGTCAATATCCAATTTCATGTTAAGTCCAAAATTGCATTTGGTGGATAGATTGGGATATGATAAGATGATGTGAGAATCTATGGTAAGATAATGTGAGATTTAGAATCCTCCAAATGTCTTTCGGATCATAGAAAATCCCATAAAACATTTGGTGAAATTCAAGAATAGACAAAAAAAAAAAAAAAAAAAAAGAACTTTGAAAATCTTACTTGCCCAGCGCAATCTTATACGATATCTAGATGTTACGGCATGAGTTCCCTTACTAGCGTCTTAAACCTGCTCTTTTCAACTCCCTTCAATTTGTTTCCTTCATTGCCACTTTTGCCAAATCCATTGCTATCTCCACCTCCAAATTAGAGTCCTCGCTCAAGTTCACCATATTAAAGGGGGTTTAGATGCTGGCGAAGACAAGCCTCGGGTTGCCGACAGTGTCGCGAAGTGACCTGGGGAGGTAGCAACTACAACGATCTGGTAAACGAGGTAGCAATGACTGATAAGGGTTGTGGATAACGTGTGTCATGATGAGCAGGGAAAATTACCAAAAAACTTTCAAACCTATTGTGAAGTAGTCAATTTAATTTTTAACTTTTTAAATTTGCCAAATTAATCATTAATTTTTTTAGGATTTGTCAATATAATTCTTTCATCTTACATGGCATGGCCAACATTAATGTAACCAATTTTTACATTTTTCTAATTTTTTTTTGTGGAGTTGGAAAAGAAAATAAAATAAAATAAAAGAAAAGAAGAGTGATCATAAAATTTAAAGAGATGTTCCAAAAATTTAAAATAAATGCAAAAATTCCATATTAGTACTAGCCATGTCACATAAGACAATTGAAGTTCATGTCAATGATTGTGAGCCAAAATTGCTTAGAATGAATACATTGACAAATCATCAAAATATTTAAGACTAAATTAGCCAAATTAAGAAGTTGATTATTGAATTAACATATGTATAATAAGTTTAGAACTTTTTTTTTAGTAATTATCCCTGATGAGCAACGGGTTGATGGTGAGAGAGCTTTGATTTGAAATTTATCAACAATTGGCTTAAATGAAGAAGATGTAAACAATAATAATAATAAAAAATCAGCAAATTCATAAAATTACTTAAAATGATGTCATTTTGAATAAATTTGTCAACATTAGATCATCGACCGTCCTATAAGAGAGCCAACAATGACTGAATCGCCACTTTAGTAATTTCAAGCAGCAATTGGTTGAAGGACTGTATTAGAATTTTATTGTTATATTGAAACATTTGAAATTTTAGATTTACATTGAAATTTATACAATAGGTTTACGACATATTTATAATTTTATTTGATAAAGACATAAATTAGTTTTCTATTTTTGGCCGGTTTGCACCTTAGGTATTCTTTACCTCATATAGAGGGGCTTCTTAAGTTTTGACATGCTGATGGGACTACAGTGATAGGTTCAAACACCTATGTTTGGACTGAATAGCTATGACTTAAGCTAAATATTTTGTAATGGATGTGCGACCCTTATAGTAACACTTAAGGGAGTTGCACTGGTTCTACTCGGTTTACCGAAAAAAAAAATGCATATTATAATTTAAAAATAATATTTCCCACTAATTACTTATTCTTGGAATTAAGAAAGTAGTCAAATTGAAAATTTGAAAAAATCACTCAAACGCGAGCAAGTGCGCAGCTTCTAATGCGATTACAGGACAATTGTCTTGATGACCATTTTAGATTACTATCGCCACCTATAAATTAAATATAATTAAATAATAAAAACCGTGTCAACATTTTCAATTTACTAAATTGGACGGAGTTAACAAAGATATTTTGAATGCGCAAATTTAACATTTTTAGGATTTGCACTTTTGCGATAAATTCCAGGATTTTCAATATACTTATCATTCTTTTTTAATAAGAGAAATAAGTTAGGAAACTATACGAGCGATCTAATAAATTTTAATGTAGAAATTTTCGGACAGCACAAAAAGTTTAAGGTTGAAATCATTGCACTGGATTTGCTTATTCGTGGTAGAGACATGTGAACGAGTGCTGATTCTCTTCAAAACACATCATTGGTCATTATCATTGCACCTTAAGACAATCATTAACAAGAACCAACTGATACGCCCGTGCGGCGGCCAGCCTATGATCAATAGATAGTTTCACACCAATGTGCTTTACCAACCGCAAACGGATGAGTGGGATTGGACCTAGACAGAAATCTTACTAATATTTGAAATGTGTGACCCTTTTTTCTCGAACGAATTACTTAATCACAAAATGAAAATAATTTGGACCTACGTATGGAATGGGGCAACCACGCACCCCTCCCCCCAGTGGGTCCGTCACCGAGGGCCACATGAGGAGGGTCGAGTTTTAGACACTAAAACTTCCTTGTAGAGATGGACCGCCACCAACTGTCACATGATAATTCAGGTCGGCCACCAAGATTTTACCTAATTAGGGACATGTGAGGTTTGCTTCATGTTTGTATTTGGAAATGTGAAAACGACAATAGAAATTATTGAGCTTGAGACAAGATAATTCGCACTATTTTTTCACTCCACGTGAAAGAGCCTCCACCGATTGTTTTCCTCCAAATGAGTACACATAATTGAAGGATTTACCGGATTACCTCTCTATTTCAGGAAATCAATAATCATCAACGTGCTAGATACTCATTGCAAAGTGACAAAAGCACCTTATCAGTGAGGTGATGGCAATGAAGAGGTGGGAAGCCGTTGCTCCTGTTCCTCCAATTTGATGTTAATTGCCTATTAGAAAGGAAGAAGGATATCGTCGCGCCCTCTAGAAGTGATCCCTGAGAGAGTTTAACGGATTGCTTAGTGGGTGTGAGTTATCTTCATACAAGACAATGCTTACATCAATAGTGCGGGTCTTTCATGAAATTTACAGATTCAATTTCCCATTCTCTCGAAAATTGCTAATTCTATTGTAAAACGAGGGTCGCCAAGCTGACCCAATTACACCTTCCGGGACAATGTTGCCGCCCTTCCATGTTTCACTGATGTTATAACGTGATTTGCAACTTCAGGGTACCTAATTGTCTTCCTCAAATTGCAATTCGTTTGGCCTAAAAGAACTATAGAAATTGACCGGTGTACATACAATCGATAACAAATAATCTCTGCAACTTCACCCTTACCCTTTGTTGGGAAGACCCTGTTCTTAGTCTGGTGTGTTATGTCATTGAAAACCAAATAAAAGTGTAGTGCTTATTCATCTATGCTAAAAAGTGACATCTATTTGTAGTCAACTGTCTTGCATAAGAAGTTGATGTGAGCAACTCTACATGAAATGACATCTCACGTGGAACATCATGTCAGCATTTTCTGGCGATAAGTGACCAAAAGGATTGCATAGAAATTTCGCGCAAAAATCTGGAAAGGTACAATGATAAAATTAGAAAGTTCAGGACTAGGTTCGCATGCATATAATAAGTTTTAAATGGAATCGCTAATTTTTTCCTCTGTATTTATATACTGAATTCATATTTGGGTCCCAACAAGAAGTCAATAGAAAGCAAGTAGACAACATTCCACACACGTAAGGAGAACTGGTGATGGGAAGTCAAACTCGAGCTAGGTTTTGGGGTGGGGGAGGCGGTTTGTCCTGCCTGTCGAGAAATTCAGACGAAATTTCTGACTTCCCGAGTTGCAAGCCCCTTTTCTTCGCTTTAAAAAAAGGCGACGTCTAACTTTGCGACTCTATTTTCAATGATGGGGTCTTCCACTATTAGCCCACATGCACTCATGCATGGCGTCGTCGCCCGTTCACATCATGGGAAGGATCCGAGGTCTGCGCAGACTCTTTCCTGCTCGTTCACACGCTTCTTTTGGGACATCGGAGGTGAGAAGGTCGACCACAACTCTAGGGTCTCCGGGCGGGGCCCTTCCATAAGGCGACACCTGGTGCCGGCGGAGAAATTTTTTTTATGAAATGATGGCAACTCCAGTGGCACAATCCTTACATGGAGGAGTAAAAGCATACAGATCCACATTGCATGTGTAAAACCAAAGTTTGGTGTGGGACAATTTCAGTTTCAATCCTCAAACGTTTGAAGGGAATCTATCTATGGTATCTTGGGGAAGCATGCCCACTCGGGTTGTAATTAAGTTTGAAATAATGTAAATTGCGGACATCAAGTTCATGTAGTTGTGAATTGTCAATGTCGTCAGACACGTAGTTGTCCATCGTAGTTGTTTGTGCAATTTGCTTAATGAGTGAGTTCATGGGAGCGTGTCAATCGCGGCGTTTGTTTCGACCTTTGGCGAATCTGGGAGCTTCTTTTGGATTTATGGTGCTTATATCTGGTTTTTGCGAGTAAAATGCAGATTTTGAGTTGAGGCACTATTCCTTTTTGGTGAAGGAGTTGATTCAATATGAAGGCTAGGAGTTTACCTGCACTGACAGTGACATCTTCTAATATATGTTAGTTTTCATGTGTTTGTATATACAAATTTATATCTTTCGCTAAATTACCCCCTTTCTCCATGATTTTCAGGAGAAGATTGACATTTAAGCTTGAGGTAGAGGACCCGAAACACAAAACCGAGCCATTCAGGGCTGCAGCTCTAGCAGATGAACGATGAATTGGTCTGACGCTGCGCCTTTTGCTTTGCGGTTGGGCGAGATGCTTTCATTCATGGCAATTCCCGATTCTACCAGCTGATTTGGCTCTGGGTCGTGCGCTCTCGATACGCAATTGTTTCGCGCCTTCCAGATATGCCATAGAATCACCGAGAGAAGTTCAGAAGGAACCGATTTATGCTTAGAATCGACGAGCCATATCCTCAATTCTTGACGTCCCAAGATTTGATATGTTGGTGGTCAGGGCCGGGTTAAACCGGATTTTCTTCGCCTCCTGGCAGAGTAGAAGGACGTGCTCGTTGGTCTCAGGTTGCTGATGGCATAAATTGCAAAAAGGATCAAGTCACCAGATTTTCCTTGGTAGAGGGTGCATCTTGACAAATATTCTAAAGAAAGAACCTGATTTTGGGTAGTATTGAGGTGTGCCATACTCTGGTCCAAAGAGCTCGTGATGCTTGAAAAGAGGAGGAAGTTGTATGAACATTTTGACTTTTCAAGTTTCTATTTTGTAGGAGACAAAGGGGCGTGGTCCAACTCCAAATCTGGGACCGCAAGAATTTCATTGATGGTTTCTTCATCAAGCATATACTGCAGAATTTGTTCCTCATTTTAATATCCTGGTGCCTAAATGCCTCGTATCCTAGTTCCTACCCCTCATTTTTCTTCCAAGGTAGGAGGGAATATAGAAGGCACGGGGTTCTTCTCCTGGTTTCTTCCTTGAGCCTTTTAATGATTTGCTAGGTCCAAGTTTCTCTCTATTTTATAGAAGAGAAATTGGTGTGGTCCAACTCTAAATCTGGAATAGCAAGAATTTCATTGGTAGTCCTTTCATCTAGTATATATTGTAGCATATGTTCATTCCATTTAATCGCCCGCTTGTCCTATCGATTCAGCAACCATGTAAGTCTCTCCTCTATTAGTAGGCCCTCCAATTGGTCTCCTTTCGAGCTATTTATCCTCTCTTATTTTTATGCTCTCCTCATTCATCAACAATCCACATAATCTAGGGGCGTATTGCTTCTCACCCCATAAATAAACCTTGTCAACCTCATGATGGTCGGATACCTTTCCATGCATGCCTGAAGTCGCAAGGAAGATAATATAAACCTTTCAAAAGTTGACCCCATAGAGCTATGGGCTTTTGCACTATCTTTCAAGCTTGCTTCCCCAACATAACTTTTTTTAACATAATTAAGTCCCTAAATGCCAACCTGCCATTATCTTTCCTGGATTTTAAAGCATCCCATTTTCTCTGAAGCATTCTAGCCTGTTTATCATTATTTTTCCACCAAATTAACAATCCTCTATATTGGGGCTAACTATATAACCTAGAAGGGATGGGGTTAAATAGTTTAAATGTGGATTATGAAAAATTCTTGCAGAATATAAGTCATTAGCACCAAAAGTAGATTATTATAGATACATGCGCAGGATATAGATGGCGGTACTAATGAGTAGTTGTCAACAATAATCAATTGAAGAAGTAAAGCACCTGGAAATTTATAGTAATTTGGCTTTATCCCCAAACCTATGCCCAAACCTATGTCCACTCTCAAATAACAATCTCAACGCAGGCCAAATTCCACTAGCAATTTTCACAAGAAGTTACAATCGACAAGTGTTGTTCCCATCGACCAACAAATTACACGATCAAGACGCAACCCTTACTCTTACACTTGTTCAATTGACCTTGTCATAGTCACAAAGCAACTTAAATCCTTCATAGGACCTATCAAATGAAGAATTTCACGTAATGGCAAGTATAGAGCGTACTACTGGAAATACTAAACAAGATAGTTCAAGTACAATGACAATAGGCTCAATTTTTTCCTCGTCCAACCCTTTCAAGCTTCCTTGATCATTCTTAAATAGAAGTCTTCAATCTTGTCGTTGGAGACTCTAATGAGGACCAGAAGAGCTATTAAAGACTAGATGGAAATTTTTGTTAGGAGTCAGGATTGCTCATACAATCGTTACTTTCGACATTAGTGGGTTTTATAAAATGACATATGCTGCAGCTATCACTTCATTGCCTTTCTGGCTTTCTCATCAAAAAGCTGTCAATCACGTTTATGAATATTTCTCGATTTTCTCACTTTGGATTCTCAGCTCATAACGACTATGTCCTCCGTATTCAATGGTCATCTTCAAATGAATACCTCACTAGCATTAGAGGAGACTCAATCTTAGCATTAATTAATACTCATTATTGGCATGTGCTTGGTATCACCAGTCTATTGGTGCTTTCCAGCGATTGTTCGAATCAAGTGACTTGGTATATCAACATCCAAAGACTTTTCATGGACAAAAGACTGACTCTAGTATCTCCAGGTCACCTTGAACTACTCGTTATTGGAACTTGTTCTCCTACTGTCACGGTCTTTGTCCTCACCTTCATTGATCTCGTTGTAATCATTGATATCAACACAAATTATCTTGCTATCAACGCTTGCACTTATTATAATAGATTTTAATACCAAAGATATCAACATTTCATAGGGATGCTTTTCCAATAGTTTATTCTATGGCTCGGCAAATAGACACTTAGATTTTAAAAAAAAAAAAAAAAAAATTGACATAGCATATTAAGGAATAACTTAGATCGCTGCTTTGATTAGAACTTCCTTTATGGCTTTTGACATAAATTCTAGCCTCCAAGCTTCACATTTGCCGTCACTAGTATCCATGCATACATCTATCTTTTAGATTCACTAATCTAGAGGTATCCCCAAATACTTGCCCATTTTTTCAATTTCAGGAACTATCATCTCTCTAGTTAGATTTCTTCTCAATCCCTGAGGACAATCTCTGCTAAAATGCATCCCTAGTGTATTCAAGTTAGCAACCTGACCCAAGGCATAGCAATACTAATTGAACATCATAGGTAAGTTCTAGCATTCACTGATTTTTCCGTCAAGGAGGAATATTGAGTCATCTATAAACAATAAATGAAATAGTGTGGGACATGGACTATTTAGCTTAATCCCTTTAATACTTCCATCTTCCGCAGCTTTCTTCTTCAATTGAGACACTACATTAACTACTAAGATAAACAAATAAGGGGAAATAGGGTCATTTTGTCTTCTTCCTTTGGTGGGATGAAAGTAGGGCAATGGTTCACCATTGAATTTAACACTAAAAAAGATCATTGACACACTGCATCATTTAGTTGATCCATTTTACGCAAAACCCCCTTTTTAAGCATGCTAGCTTCCAAGAGGTCCCATCACACACGGTCATAGGCTTTTTTCATGTCTAACTTGAGAACCACATGAAATTTCTCTTCCTTTTATGAATTCTCCGCTGATGTAACACTTCTTAAACAAGTAAGATATTATCTTGGATTTGCCATCCACTCTCTATTCCATGGAATCAATTTTGACGACCAAGGCTTAAGTTACCTTGCGAGAGTCTTTGAGACAATTTTATAAGCAAAATTGCAGAGTCTGATGAGATGGAAGTGTTCCATCTTTTCAAGGTGAGGAATTTTTGGAATAAGGGAGATGTGTTCAGTCCGACGCTGGACTTAGTTACCCTGAACAGAAAAATCTCTACATTTCTGTCAATACATAATAATTAACATATTTCCAATAAGAATGGTAAAATTGTCCATTTTAGCCATTAGGCCCCAGTGCTTTGGTGGTACCCAGTTGATGAGTAGCCATTTTAACATCTTCTAATGAAACTCATTCATTTAGGCATTAATTTATATCATCCCCCTCTAAACATGGATACTCCTCTAGAATGGGCTGAAAGTTGCAATGACTAGCTGAGCAGTACAATTTATTGAAGTAATCCATAGCCATTTGCTTCAACCAGATAGGATTTCTAATCCACTCCTCTTCGGTTGCTTTCAACATAGAGTTTTATTTATTTATTTATTTATTTATTTATTTTGTCTTCACTGCATACGTTTATCCTCCCATCTCATCCCTTAATACATCTCCTCTTGACGCCTAATTTTTCAATTTCGCCATTCAGGAGTTGCACTCTTGTCCTTTCATAAGTCAGGTCTAGACTATTCATGATGTTTTGAAGCTCATTCTCAAGAATATCGATATCTTTTTGGAGCTTTACGGCGCGCATGCCAACATTTTTGGTTCCCTAGACGAGTTTCTAAGTAAAGAAACATGTTTGATAATGACTCAATTTGTGTTTCTAGAATAGAAATTTGTTTGATAGCAAAATAAAATTTATATTTCTTGGGGGGGGGGCAACGGCTGCCATTTGACGACGGCTAGAGGGTGATCAACAATCAGCAACGTTCATCTGGCATCCCATGGGCGGCAAGTGGGCAGCAAGCGGTGACGAGAATGAATGATGAAAAGAGTTTTAATTTCTCACTTTTATTCCAAAAATAGAAAAACTAAAAATTTTAGCATTTGATTTCTTTTCCAAATCTATTTCTATAATAGAAATCTGTTCCAAAAATAGAAAAATGAAATTGCGCTACCAAATGGATTTCTATTCTAAGTCTATTTCGGAAAATAGAAAAACAAAGAAATAGAGAAATAGAAATTTTGTCATGCGCTTCCTTAAAGAATTTGTTCTTACTCCATCTAGTTTAGAGCTTTAAATACATTGCCCAATTTAATCAAATAAGACAGTATTCTCCAACTAAGGGGATTGCCAAGTGTCCCTCGCTACATTCCCACGCTTCTCATTATCAAGCTAGAACACCTCAAATTTAAACTCTCTCTTCCTTCTAACTAAGTTGGGATAAAGAAATGGAAGGATTGTGCCATGGCCAGAGCCTGTAGCTAGTAGTATAGGCATTACGGAAGTCCCAAAAAGCCCTCACCTTTCGTATGCATTAATGAACAAACAACTTGCCATTCAAAAATGCTTAAGGCTCTATTATTAAGTCTTTTTTCTAACATAATCATTTCCCTCCCGTTTGTTTAATGCCCATCCCTCACCTTTCGTATGCATTAATGAACAAGTAGTATCAAGGAAGTCCCAGAAAGCCTTCAGTTTGTAGTTCTCGGCTAAACGTCTTCCCACTTTCTCCCAGTAATAAAGTTTTTCATTAAAATATTCGATATAAACTCAAGGAAGATGATTCAAGGAGCTAATCTATTGCATTTTCCCCCATAGAGTAAATCTATCCTGGAAGTCATTTGGTGCATGAACGAAAGTTAAGAGTATTCTTTGTTTGCTCCCTTGAATCTCATAGATCACATCAATAAAATGCATCGGACTTGATTCAACTGTCATTGGACCCTGAACAATCTAAAATAGTGCCAAACCCCTTGCAATGCGGATTGGGTTGTCAACAAAATAATTCTAAAGTTGCATGCAACACTTTAACCAAATCAAAACCTGTATCTTATTTTTTGTGTCTACGAGAAACACCAAAATGGGTTTTTCTTGAGCCACAAGAACCTTGAGCATGGAATGTCAACTGATTACCCAAACCCTAATAATTTCAACATATAAACTTCAACACCCAGACCCCTAGAGTGCCAAAAGTTGGCACAAATGGACACTTATGTGCCAAAAGTTACGAAAGTGACATTTAAGTGCCAAAATTGGAGCAAAATGAGTCACTTAAGTGCCACCGACAAGAAAATCCAGCCAAAACGCCGACGTGGTAGTTTTCCAACAAGCTACTCGCAAAATGACGTCGTTTTGTATGCTGATGTGGCTAAACAAAGTGTCAAAACGACGTCCTTTTTTTCATAATTCGAATTTTAATATAATAATTAAATTAAATGTTAAAAATTAATTAATTAATTAATTAAAAAAGAGGAGGGGGAAGGAGGATGAGGGAGGCAACCGGCGGTTGAGGGCTTAGCCCTTGCCGCCGCCTCCCTCCGTCGCCGAGGAGGTGGACAAGTGTCGACCCGGGCCACCAAGCCCACGACCCTTGCCCGGATCTGGGGCAAGGGCACGCAGGCCCTCGCCGCTAGTTGGCTGGGGCCGACGGCCCTCGACCAAGGCTCGATGGCCCTAGCCGACCCTCCCCCACCTTCCGACGATGGCGGGGAGGCGGCATGGGCAAGGGCTTAGCCCTTAGTTGTCGACCGCCTTCCTCCTCCTCCTCCTCATTTTTTATAAAAATAAAAATAAAAATAAAAATAAAAATAAATTATTATTATTATTATTTTAAATTTAATTTAATCAATTTTTATATTATATTAAAATTTAAATTATGCCAAAACGTCATTTTTGTGTGTGTTTTGCTTATTCGACATTCCAGCGAGCCACGTCAGCGAGAAAATTAATAAAAAAAATGCCACGTAGGATTTCCGGCGAGACTCGCCGGATGTGGCATTCAAGTATCTCATTTTTCATAAAAAGTGGCACTTTCGTAAGTTTTGGCACTTCAGTGTCCCTTTGTGCAAACTTTTGGCACTCGAAGCATTCTTTTGCCTATAAATTTCATTTGTAACTTGATGTCTTATTAGGATTAGCTACCAAAATCTTTTTGCAATTTTAGCCACCATTTGGATTGAGATATCCAAGAGTTAGGTTTCATCCCAACATGTGGGGACTACACACCTTCTATTCATAAGGGCAATGCCTTCTACCTTTCTTGTTAATAATAATTTTTGGCCTTCTATGTTTTCTCTACAGGGTATTCTCTGCTATAGGTGATGAAGGGAGCTCTACTTACGGTGTAGGAGCCTTTTGTTTCTATTATCACCTCCGAATCATTCTAATCATCCATTTTCACATAAAAAAGGGAAACTCGCACAACAAAGGAATTAAAGCCCACTCTCCTCAGTGCACCTAGAATCTCGCAAGGTCGGCCCATTTGGATGATCATTCATTTTTCAAATGGCAACTTCTAGAAACATAAATCCTACGAGAAATAATTATTGATTGGTCTTTCACTCCATTCAGCACAGCAAAGAGAAGTTCAAGCAAGAGGAGTCGCACTTTCCATCGCAACATAGTCATTTTGAAAAACACATCTAGCCTGTTAATGAAGAAATCCAAACCCATAGTAGAAGATAGGGGCAACACACACCATTTCTTTTCTAATCCATTCTAGTATCATAAATATTTAATACATAGTGATTATTTTGCCTAGCGGTCTAGAAACAACAAACCCCGCACAGAACCAGGGCATCGCTCGAAGAAACTTCAAAACCCCAACCCTAGCAAAGAAAAAAGGGGAGACACACCTCCAAACTTCAACCCATTCCAACACAATGCAGATTTGATACCAAATGAGCATTTTGTCTAGCATTTTGAAACTCTTAATGATAATTGAACCCAAAATCAAAACCCTAACTCGGTTTGCCCTCAAAACTAATAGCTGAATCTTGCAAATGGAGAGTAGAAGGATGACTATTGACTCAAATTCGTTTCAACGAAGTGAAGAAGAAGTGGAATATGATTGTTTTTGTGGGCTACTAAATCCCAAAAAAAAAAAAAAAAACCCTTTGACTTAGTTGAATTTTGGGAAAAGATTCCATGGATACAATAGGTATAAAGAAAGGTCGAAGTGCAATTATTTCAAATAGACTGATCTAAAATTTTTAGGTTAAGTGGTAGAGGTGATCTTGGAACTACTTAAAGGACAACATCAACATCCACATATAATAACGAACGAGTGAATGATGTCGAATCAATGCAAGTAGAAATGAAGGCTTTAGCTTCTCAAGCCAACCATTTGAAGAGGGCAATTTCAAGGATGAAAAGTGAAGGAAAGTGTTATTAAATATTGATTGTGTTGTCAAGGTCTTGTTTGGCTAATTTTATGCTAAACTGTAAATTAAGTGATGAGAAGAATTTCTCGTTCCACCATAATTGAAGATTAGTGGAATAAGTAATTATATTGGGGCAATTTGTAAGTTTAGTTGTGCTACTGGTTGCTGCAACCCTAGATGCCCTTGGTGGAAATGAGATTGGAATTCAGTCAAATTTGGCATTTTTACTAGGTAATCCCATAAGCTTTATTGCTACAATTTTTAGTCTTTTGGTGGAAATGAGATTGACATTCAATCCATGAAAATAACAAGTTCTCTGCCTCAGTTGTGCATTCCCTAGCTCACTTGTGCATTCTCAATCTTGTGCTGGTTTACTGTATATTTTGTTGGAAATGTTGGTTTGCTATAATTTTTATGGCAAAACAAGTTCACGAGTGGTAATAAGTTCACTATAGATTATTTTGGCAATGATCGTTCGAATGTCAATTATTGTTAAAAGTGATCACTTCAATGTTAATCATGATTAAAAAATGACTACTTTAGTGTCAAGCACAAACCAGCACAAACAAGTATTGTTGCAGCCTAGTGCTTGCATTAGTTGCAAAATGTGCTTGTGCAAGCACAAAATTACACTAGATTGCTAATGCACGCACAAACCATACAAATGAGTGTTGGTGTAGTATACTAGGTTGCTGGTGCTTGGACCAATAGCATAGTTGGTGAAATCTTCTTATAACCAACAGCTCCAACTAAAGTAATCATATGCAACACCAGAACATATAACAAATTAGCCCATAATAAGTTTGTACCAACAAGACAAGACCAAGCAAAATTACACATAACATTACAATCATATGCAACACTAGCCAAAAGCAAGATAAAAAAGGGAACTAGCAAAAGCATAGAGAAAACCATCATTGCCTTGACATTGAACTTCTTGTTTATGTTCACAAAAACATCATTGCCTCGACAAAAGCAACCATATGTAGCACCAATCCATAGTGAAGCTCCTCTGCCACCAGACATCTCAAAACAAACTCAAACAAAACCATGTATAACAACCCTAACAATCAATATTAACCCCCATCAATCAAGCTTCTCATCATAACAACAAAAATACTATATTCACAACCCCATCAATCAATATTCACAACTTTTAGTTCCCTTTCCTTTTGATGGACTTTTGATTTGATTAATAATCCTAGCACTTTTTTAAACTAGAACTGGACCTACAAGTACTTCAATTGATTTTCCTATCCCATGTATATTCTTCTTAGCGATAGCCATTTTCTTCGTAGTAATAGGATCCCTCCATGCCAACGCTATACCCAAAATAAAAAATAATAACTAGTATTTTGTGACCACAACACAAAAAAAGGACAACAACTTCACATAAGGTCCCCACAATCGTGTCTAATTGATTAGAAAGCAACAAAATTGTTACTTAACAGTTGCGCGATTTCTCCTCTAGCATCTTTGTCCCCACGACCGCTCCAATAACCCTAATTGTCCTTCCAAGCTCTAATTTTTGTAGCCAATTGAGGGAGTGAGAGAGGACGACGAACCTAACTAAGTGAGAGTGACGGAGATGGTGAGCGAAGGACAACAACGGCAAGTGAGTGACAATGATAGGGAGTTGTTGGGGAGTCGAGCAAGAGTTGAACCACAATGGACTTACAAGCCCTATTTTGACAACCCTAATGTGATGTCTTTTTTGGATCAGATGGGTGGACAGTTTTGAGTGATGTCAATTTGCATTACCTAGCCATATTGGATTGAGCGACGTCATTTTGCATGTCTAAATGGACTAGATTTTTTTAAAAAAATATGCCAACTGATATTAAATTTTAATTTTAGTAGCTGTTAATCATTTTGGCTGGACTTTCTTGCCGAAGGCACTTAATTGATCATTTTTTCTTTGATTTGACACTTGAGTAAATTAACAAAAACATTTGACTCTAAAGTGAATGTTGCATGAAACTTTTGGCATTTCTAGTATCTTTTTGCTTGACAATAAGATAGTCCACTCATTGTGTTTTACATGGCTAGACAATTCCATAGTAAGAAATTTTGAAAGTCCCTCCCTCTCTCCGTTTCTTCCCCTTTTACTCTCCATTTATTGAGAAAATCTATTCCACTACTCTCTCTCTCTCTCTCTCTCTCTCTCTCTCTCTCTCTCTCTCTTTTTTCCCCATTTATCTTCATGACCAAAAGGCACCACACCCTCCTTTGCTTTTCTTTGTCTCTTTGTCCCACTTCACAACCCTCATATGCCTCTAATCCCGATCATGTCACCGCCTCGATCATGGCCTCTTCGAGCCGTATAGACAGTTTCAATTTGTTTTCTATGTCTGACTAGCTCAAGTTAGGATTTTTGTCATCCTTCACAAAGCTCTCTGCTTGCTCCCCCCCTCAATCCCTCTTCATGATCCCTTTGTGCCTCCAATCCGTTGTTTGGGTTCGGTGAGCTCACCGACCTCTTTGCTCCCATTACCGTGAAGTGTCTTTCTCTTCACTGTTGGGATGTGATTCATACTCCCCATCATCAGTGGACTTTTATAGTTTAGGCTCATATTTTATTGGTAGTTTAGGCCATTACTAAGTAGCCTAAGGCTTTCTCAACCCTTAGGGTTTTCCTATGCCGCCTATATATAATTTCTTTCTCTTGTAAGTAAGATTGTGATAGAGAGGTGGGAAATGCTAATCATAATCGGATCCTCTATTGGATGTAGCTCTAGTTTAAAAGTGAATTAGGATCAACCTTATATCTCAATTTTTCTTTCTCGCATTTACTCTTTATTTCAATGTGTTTATGTGTCTAATCCTAACATTCACTCTTGACCACGTTGCCAACTCCCAATTACCCCTTGGTGACTCCAATTTATCATTTGCACACAACAAGATTAGGTTAGTGTTTTACCCCCGTTTTGCGATTATATTCCAATGAGCTTGAAAATTAATAGAGGAGGACACTGGCTTTAGTAGTGTCAAATTCAGGGTCTGGTGCACATGTTGAGAAATATTTTAAAAAATCTTTTGTTTGGGTTTGCAAGAACTGACTCATATTCATTTGATAATATTTAGTTTATGGATTTGTGTTTGTTTGATTGGCATTTGTCTAGTTGTTTTTATTGGATTGAAATTTTTGTTTGATGGTGGTGTGCTCCTTTAATAAGCTAATTGGTATTGTGGTTTTAATTTGCCTTTGTTTCAAGATGCTTGATAATTTCACATTTTTTGGTATTAAAACAACAATGAACAATCGTTGAGAGGCATGGATAGAGAACAAAAATAGACACATGTAAAACATTGGATACATATATTTAGGAATGCTTTATTATTTCATATTCTACTACATGTGATCTTCTGAAAATTTGGAATGTTTTGCTATTTCTTTCTTGTGAATATGCTTTGTAATTATTTAGAATAAAGATGTGACCATGCTGGAGCACATTTGTGTGAGATGTGTGGTTATGAGCAATTTTGTTGGCGATCTTTGAGTGTGTTTGAACATCATATCATACCATTTTGTATTGGAACTTTCCAAAACCACTTCTAAATAACTAGAACGTATTGTAAGGGATTAATTAATTTGGGTGTAAATTTTCAATACCCAATTTAGGAGGCTAGAGGAACTCACTAGAACATCCATCCATTGTGATTTTTACTCCAATGAATCTAGGTTTTTTGAAGATTAATGTTGTTTCTCTATTTAAAAATCATCACATTAGTTAATTCACATGTGTAAAGTTATTGAAAAGCTGAATCAGAGATAATTCATCAGTCATACTATATGAAACATATTTTGCTTTCTTTAGTTACATTCTATTAATGGGGTCATTTATTTTTATATATAGATGTAATCACCATACATCACGTTGTTAAGGATTATGAATGGATTTTTCCCATTTATTAGTTGGATGCTTATTATGAAAGTCATTTTAGATCTCTTAGAGTTGTTTCATATTTTGTTTTTAATTGAAATATTTATTGTGAATGGTTTCCCATGGGTAGATTAGCTCTCATGGAACTATTTTAAATTAGGTACAACTTGCCTTTTGTTGATGTGGGATTATCTAAGGCAATACTTATCTAGGCATATTATTTAGTGAAATATAAGTATATTTTTTATTCCTTTGTACATGAGTTATCAACTCTGGTTTAGAAGACTTCAAAAAAAAAAAATTACACAAATAGCTATTTTGTAAACAGAGATCCATAAACCAAGCATTATCAAACGAATATATGTTGAATCCTACAAACCCAAACAAAATTTCTATAAACCATTGCTCAACACGTGAAAGAGACTCTAAATTTGACACTACTAAAGTCATTGTCCTCCTTTGAATTTGACTCTACTAAAGCATAGCTCAAAACATGCAACAAACTCTGAAGATACTAAAAGCAATTGCAGTCTAAAGCTAAACACACTAGACAAAAAAAAGACCTAGCTTTGATAATGTTAAGAGAAAAAAGACCTCACTTTGAAAAAAATGACCTAACTTTGCACATTTATTTATATGAATACATGGATGACTTATTGTTATTATTCATCATTCATCAATACATCTCCAATAGATTTACACTTGAGCCATCAACTCTATGCCATCATCTCGCCGTCGCCCACCTTAGTCACCATAAAGAGACTACAAAGGCTATGTTTGGTCTTTAGCTGTCTAACTAGGATGGGATTAGATAGGATCAAATATGAAATATAGGGATTTTGCTATATTCTATCCACTATTTAGTAATTTTAATAATAAAATTGAATATATTAATACTATATCAAGTACATTGTTAGGTATAAATGACATATCAATACAAATGAACCATTTTTACAAATGAAAATGGTAAAGATCTCTCATAACATTTTTGCCTACTCAAATTTTATTTCCTTTTTGGATTTTATTTTCCTCTATTTTTTATTTAAATTCGTTTTTATTTCTTTCTTTTCCTTATATCATTCTCCAATTAAATTTTATTAAATAATAAATTGTATTAATATACCTAAAATACCTAAAATATGTGATAAATATAAATGTATATTTATATTTATATATTGAATTTGTATTATAAGATAGAATTAAATTCAAATATTTAAATAAAAATAAGATTAAATTAAAAAACTAAATTGTCATATTTGTTATTTTGAATTTCTTATATTAGAATTCAAATATTATTGGGAAAATTTCAAATAAGGACTCAAAGTACCATCATTTTCTCAAAAGAGGACCTGAAATGAAGTTTATCTCAAATAAGAACCCAAAGTGCTATCATTTTCTCAAAAGAGGACCTGAAGTGGAATTTGTCTCAAAGAATAACCCAAAGTAGTCATTTAATCTCAGAATAACCTCACTTGATGGCCGGTGAACAAATGCATCTTCAGTGTATATTCTGGTGGCTTGATTACGGTATTTTCGTCCATTTTTTTTTTTTCATTTTTGGTTGCCTTGTTCATCGTCTTCTTTGTCTCTTGTTCACTTCTTCTTGCCCAAATCAAGAACATCGGACTTGGGGAAAGGCCAGCGAGCACCGGCCGCTGGTAAGGGCTAGCGAGGGCTCGACACCCATTGCCGACAGCGAGCAAGGACTCCACACCCATCGCTGACAGCAAGCAAGGGCCATCGAGCCCTCGCTTGCCATGGGGGAGAGGGGCCGTCCAAATCGAGGCCCTACAAGAAGATCCTCGAGGGCAAAAGGGGTAGCCGAACAAGTCGTCGATCTAGGAGCGGTGGTGGGAGGAAGGGATGAAGAAAGCAACGCAGGCATCCCAATCGTAGTCCTAGCAGAAGACAAGGTTGTTGATGGAGCAGCGGGCGGAGGTGGGGGGGTCGCCCCTCATAGCCATCAGCGAGGTCACCCCTCGCCGGCCTTGGGCAAGGGCTCGCCCACCTCACCAGCCACTGATAAGAGCCGACAAGGGCTTGCAAGCCCTCACCCGCAGCCAACGAGGGCTCGATAGCCCTTGCCAACCGCAACCGAGGCCACCCTCGTTAGATTTGCTGAGGGTCGGCCTACAAGCCCTCGCCCACGGTTAGCGAGGGCTTGGTGGCCTTCGTCTACTGTTGAGGATGGGCGTCCAACCCTCGCCAACCCTCACCAATGGCCAACGCTCGTTGGCCCTTCCCAAGTCCGATGTTCTTGAGAAGAAGACAAACAAAGGACGAAGAAGATGATGAACAGTGCCACCACCGACCAATAATAATAATAATAATAAGACAACTAAATTTTTTTAAAAAAAATTGACAAAAATATCCCTGATCAGGCTATTAGAATATGCATCGGAGATGCATTTATTCACTAGCTAGCAAATGAGGTCATTCTTTGAGACTAAATGATCACTTTAGATCCTTATTTGAGAGAGACTCCACTCCAAGTCCTCTTTTGAGAAAATGAAGGCACATTGGGTCCTTATTTGAGACAAACTTCAGTTCCGGTCATTTGTTGAGAAAATGATGGCATTGTAGATCCTTATTTGAAAATTTCCCAATATTATTTATACAAGAATATAATTTAATTTACTTAATTTAAGAAGTTCCTTATTCGAGAAAAAAAAATTTCTATTATGAATATTAGAAATCATATCTACCTTTGTTCCATCTCTCCTATGGGATAATTTTATCCAGGATATATTCCTATTATATATGATTTTATCATGTTTTGAGTAGGCGCCAAATGCAGGATAAGATAAAAATTTTATCTTGACTACCAAACATAGCCATAATACAAGGCAAATAATACATGTTTAGATTCATTCTCAACCATTAAATATTTAAAAAAAAATTCACGTAATGGCCAATGCAACGATTGCTAGTATATAGAGTACATCAGTACATGCTAAAATTGAACTATAATAAGGATTGATCTATAACAAGGTCTCATAGGAAATTCATCAAATAGGTTACATGTATTCGGCTAAAGAGTGAGAAGACACATGGATGTACTCGGATTTGATAATAATCCCAACTTAAATCCATTAAGGATGTTCAAAATTAACAAGACAAGCTCAATTTTCTCTTTTTTGTACATTTATTCAAATGTATAAATGGACGACTTATTGTTTTTATTCATCAAATCTAATACATCTCCTTGAGGTGACGATGGAGGCAACTACTTATTTGGTTGTGAAGAAAGACATTCTTTATTCCTCGGAAATTCCTGAGAAATGAGAAGGGGAAATCAAATTGTTATGATTTTGGAAGAGATAAAGATATGGATTCAGAATGGAGAGAGAGAGAGAGAGTGAGTCAAAATTTCCTAACAAGTGAGATCCGATGAACACGAGTCATGTGTTGGGTGGTGTAGTATTTTATTAATTAATACGTCCAAGATGGGGTGCAATTGGCACGCACCATTTTGCCTTTGTATGCTTCAATGAAGGGGTGTGATGGGGTCATATAAAAGACCCCTAAACACAACCGTTGGACTGGTTGGAATAACGTACGTTCAGAAAGTTTTTCTTCTTTTATCTCCCCTTTCCATCAAGGCGTTCCATTTTCTTCTTTATGAGAACAATTTGCATTTACGCCGTGGAAATCGGATGCTTTCCTTGTGATTACATTCAGACCAACGTGAAGTAATTTTGTTCGTGTTTCATCTGCAATTTAATGTTCGTTTCGGGGTTAATTGTTGTTTGCGCATCAGAATCAGGTAAGTCGTCTTCCGCTGACTTGATTTCCAACATCGGTATCAGAGCTAGGTCGTGATTTCTGCCGTGTTTTCATCGAATTTACTCACTTACCACATGATATCGAGATCAAGAAATTGAATTCTACATTGCTTTGAATGTTTATCGCTCGGAATTACAATCTGAATCCTCGAAATCGAACCAAAGCGAAGAACGGGTTTGGGGTCGCGTACACCCATGAGCTTTTGGCCATTTCTTCATATATTTTTTCTACCAAAATAAATTTTTAAATATACAGGGTGAAAGTACTCGTCGAGACGAGTTCGATGATAGGTCGAGCGCTGCCAGAGGACGCCGGACGCACCCACACGCGTGGCTAGAAGCCGTTGCGCATGGGCTCCACACGCCTGAAGCGCTAGGAATGCCAGCGTGTGCGCAACACACGCTGACCAGTGAACCGACACGTGCGCGTCACGCGCCGGTCGGCAAACCGGCAAGTGATGACGTCCGTTGGGTGACGTCATGGTGACGTCACTGTTGGCAGCAGTTGGTCGGCCGATCACCAACCAGCAACCCAACCCGTGACCCGACCGGACCGTTGATCAGTCAGCGGTCAAACCGATCAACCGGACTAGCCAAGAGCCTTTAGGCTCGCTGGCGTGTGCATCACACACACCAGGCACTCAGGCGGCGCGTGTAAGCGTGTGAGAGGTCGGATTGGAGCGTGGTTGGTAGCGTTTGGTTCGTATGAATGTGCTATACACTGTGGTATAATTATTTTATACTTTTGAATTTTATAAATGTATGAAAATGCTTAGGAAACCCTAAGTACGTGTATTTTGGGGTTTAATGTATAGTTTATTCATTTGTAGCTTATATTTTCTTGTGGCTTAGGAAATACAATAGCTAGCTTAAGTGCAAATGATGTTATATATGTTGTGTAGAGCTTGATTCAATGATATCATATATATAATTTAACATACTTGCAATTTTCTAGTTGCTAGAAAATTCGAACAATGGTAGGAAATCCATTACATATTGAATTGCGATATTGATTCTAGTTGTAGCATGATTATTTTTGTATGTTAGTTTAAATCATGCTATGCTTTTGTGTTAATGGAAAAGTATAGAAATTACATGAGGTCATGCAATTATTTTTCCTAGGGGGAGTTCGTAGGTTGGTAGAATTCAAAGGAATTCTCATCTAGAACTTAAAATTTGCATAAATTAAACTAATTAATGATAATATAACAATTGTACATAGAAGTTAATTGGAAACATAGTGAACTTTTGCTTCTGTGTCTTTGTTAAATTATCATTAATTTAGTTTGTCTTTGCTGCAAATTAAATATGTGTGTTACTCTACAAAGTGTGCTAGTATTGATTATGTGTTTATTATGTCAATGTGTTATAACAATTGATTATGACTTCGGCATCCAAGACCATTATGGCTGACCTCAATAAAGGTGAGAAGTTGAACGGTGACAATTATGATATTTGGCAACGAAAGGTTCAGTACATCATTGAGGAGCAAGAGGTTTTGGAAACCCTCAACCATACCATGGATAAACCTGAGCATGGAACTTCAACTCAACACATGAGAGATCTAGAAGCTTATCAAGCTTGAAAAAGAAAAATGGCATTGCTCGCATCACGTTGCTGAGCTGTATGCAAGATGATCTCATGTGTGAGTTTGAAAGTTGTGATAAAGCTCAAGTTATGTGGGTTGCCTTAAAAGATAAGTTTGGGAGTACATCTGCCACTAAGCTGAGGAGACTTACCATCAAGTTTGACACATACCGAAAGCGCCCAAATATAACGATGAGGCAGCATCTTCGGGAGATGTCAAACATGATTCGTGAGCTGAAGTCGACAAGTCACTCCCTTACTGATGAACAACAAGTTCAGGCTATCATAAGGTCTCTTCATGATAATTGGAAGCATATGAAGATCAACATGACGCATAATGAGAATATTGTCATTTTTGATGATATAACGCGTCATTTGGAATTAGAGGATGAGTGCCTAAAGGCTGTGAGATCCTCTACCCATGCTTACGTTGCTGAATCGACTTCGCGCAAAGCTTGGGGCTTCAAGCACAAAAGGAATTCTCAATTCAACAACATGGAAGAAGACTGATCAGGCACCTAAAAGGGCTAAGATCTTCCAACGTAAGAAGTGTGGTGGGAAGAAAGATAATGCCAAGATGAAGTACTACAATTGTGGCAAGATGGGTTACTTTGCTCGTGAATGCATTGAGCCGAAAGAGGTGGTACCCTATTACTCCATTACTTTAAGTAATGCTTTTGTTTCTAGCACTATAATGCTTGCTGAATCTCATCCAATGTAAACTATAGACTCAGGAACAA
Organism: Eucalyptus pumila; assembly: GCA_016097595.1. Taxonomy (NCBI): domain Eukaryota; kingdom Viridiplantae; phylum Streptophyta; class Magnoliopsida; order Myrtales; family Myrtaceae; genus Eucalyptus; species Eucalyptus pumila. The sequence continues at coordinate 31,797,472 of CM027853.1, forward strand.
TAGACCACGTAGCTAGAGATCGAGAAGCATTTGTGAAGTATCGTCGGATATCGCCTAGAAGAAGATGGATATATGTTGGAAATAACTCAAGAGTTGAAGTAAAGGGTATCGACACATGTAAATTAATCTTACGTGGTGGTTGAAACCTATTCCTGCATGATGTCCTTTATGCTCTAGATATTCGATGAAACTTGGTCTCTATAGTTGTTCTTCTTAGCTTAGGTTATGTATTGAATTTCCATCGTGATTGTGTTGACATTTTATATGGAACGGTTTATTATGGTTTAGGTCATGTATCGAATGATTTTATGGTGTTAGACATTGACTATGATCAGTACAATGTTAATGCCGTTGGTTGTTTTTCTTTAATTGCATCTTCTAATAATGTTGAGATTGATGCAAGTACTTGGCATACTAAATTAGGTCACATTGGGTTGTAAAGAATACAAAGATTAGCTAGAAAATGTCTTTTAGGATCACTCACTAATGTTGATCTACCCGTATGTGAACATTGTCTAGCAGGAAAAGCAACTAGAAAACCATTCGGTAAAGGGACTAGAGCCGAATTTCCATTGCAACTCATACATTCTGACATTTGTGGTTCTTTGAATATGAGGGCGAGGCATGGAGCCTCATATTTTATCACTTTCATAGATGATTTCACGCTTTTTGGTTAGATCTTTCTGATCTCTCATAAGTCAAAAGCATTAAACTGCTTTAGACAATATATAGCAATGGTAGAGAATCAGTTGAACTAAACAACGAAGGCATTGAGAACTAATCGTGGACATGAGTATCTATCTGAGCAATTCAAGGCTCTTTGTGATGAAAATGGAATTGCACAACAATTGACTATTCCCGGTACTCCACAACAAAATGGGGTGGCTGAGAGAAGGAATAGAACCATATTGGAAATGGTTAGGTCTATGATGGCGCAAGTAAATTTACCTATCTCTTATTGGGGATATACGTTATTGATTGATGCCTATGTACTTAACTGAGTGCCTTAAAAAATCGGTCACTTCCACCCCTTATGAATTATAGACTGGTAGGAAACCAGACTTGAGTAGTCTACGTCCATGAGGATGTGCAGCTTATGTTCATGATTCTTCCCATAAATATGGCAAATTAGGTCATAGAGGGAAGAAATGTATCTTTATAAGATATTCTGAGCACTCCAAATGGTACGTGTTCATAGGTGAACAAGCTGATGGAAGTGTGACCGAAATAAAGTCATGAGATGTCACGTTCTTGGAGAACAATTTTCCTAATAGATGTGAGATTGATAAGGACTTCTAATTATATGAAATAGAAGATCCTAATAACACACCCACTAATGTTGTAGAGGGAAATAAAAATTTAACTAAACATACAAGACCTAGTGGGAGTGTTGCATCGCCTAACGAATTGAATTCAAGAGATTCAATTGCGTAAAAGTAATCGTAAAAATATTCCCCGTCGTCATTTTGAGATTGAAGATGAAGCATTTATGATTGCTCAAAAAGACGATGTCGAGCCTAAGACTGTTCAAGAGGCTCTCTCACGCTCTGATAAGGAAGAATGGAGAAAAGTTTTGGAAGATGAAATGGAGTCAATGAGGGCAAATCATGTCTGAGACTTGGTTGATCTACCACACAACCGTAACACCATTGGAAACAAATGGGTATTTAAGATTAAGCAAAGGTCGGATGGATCCATTGAAAAGTATAAAGCTCGTCTTGTGGCGAAATGTTATACTCAACAAGAGAGTATAGATTATGAGGAAACATTTTCACTAGTTGTAAGGTTTGCCTAAATACACCTTATCCTAGCCATCATTGCACATTTGGACCTTGAATTACATCAAATTGATGTAAAGATGGCATTTCTCAATGGAGAACTAGATGAGGAAATTTATATGAAGCAACTAATAGGTTTCATAGCTAAAGGTCAAGAGCATAAAGTTTGTAAGCTTTACCGCTCAATATATGGCCTCAAGCAATCATCTAGACAGTGATATTTCCGTTTTCATCAAGCCATAACCACTTGGTTTCACGATGATCGAAGAATATCACTGTGTATATGTCAAGCGGTCTGAAAATAAATTTGTGATTTTATCACTTTAAGTGAATGATATTCTATTGGTTGGAAATGACAAGGTTTTGGTTATCACCATAAAAGAATGGTTGTCCTCCAATTTTGAAATGAATGACATGGGAGAAGGTGTTTATATATTAGGAGTTAAGATCGAAAAAGATCGATCAAGGAAACTCCTTACTTTATCACAAGAGTCTTATATAATGAAGATTCTTGAGCGTTTCAATATGCAGCATTGTAATTTCATTGATACCCCGTTATGCAAGATGAAGGCCTAAGTACTGAGATGTGTCCTAAGACTCTAGAAGAAATTAAAGTGATGGAAACCGTTCCTTACGCTAGTACGGTTGGAAGTTTGATATATGATATGATGTACCCGACATATGTTATGCCGTGGGATTGGTAAGCCGATATCAATCAAATCCCGGTCAAACACACTAGAAAGTAGTGAAGAGGATCCTAAGATACTTGAAGGGTACTATGAACTATCGACTTTGTTACCAAGGGAATGATTTACGCCTATTGGGCTATTCAGATGCCGATTGGGGTAGAGACCTGGATGAGCATAAATCGACTTATGGATATGCGTTCTTGCTCAATGGAAGTGTGGTTTCTTGGAATAGTAAGAAACAAAAATGCACGGCCTTATCTACAATGGAAGCAGAATTTATTGCATATTCTACTGCAATGCAAGAAACAATATGGCTAAAACGTTTCTTGGAAAATTTAGCCACTATCACTGAGGTTCCAAGACTAATGATAGTTTATTACGATAGTCAAGCAGCTATTGTCTATGTAAAGGATCCCAAGTATTATGGAAGGACAAAGCACATTGACATAAAGAATAACTTCATAAGAGATATAATAGCGCAGAAAGAAGTGATCCTACAATACGTTTCAACCAATAGAATGGTTGCTAATCCATTTACGAAAGCTGTTCCCAAAGACATATTTTTGACCCATAGGATGTCACTAGGATTGTGTAAAATGTGATATGTGTTATTATAGAGAATCATTGGTTTATGTATTTTTGAACATATGTATTGTACTTGTTTGTTTATTAGTGACTTGATGTTTTATCAATAAGTACGAATACAGTATGAGACTAGCACTACACACATATATTATTGAAAAGTATGTCAGCAGGTAATGATTGGCTCACTCACACGAGCAAATAAATACAAAAGAGCAAATTTAGTACATAAAACATGTCGCCTTGATTGGAGTCAAGATGAGGTCTGTGATTTGTTTATAGTAAGACCAAACATGATAGTCCCATAATCATGTATGCCTGTAAGATGCCGGATGCAAGTACTTATTTGGACGCTATAGAAAGCGAGCTGATATAGCACTCGAACTAAACATGAGTACATGAGAAACATGTGACTATATTTAGGCTAAGATCCGTATAGTGGATATATTTAATAAATGACATATGCTCTTATAGAAAAAGAAATTCACTATAGCATGTAATTCATACTACATGTGCATTTTACGACCGACAAAGGAATGTGAGTAAAATTATCCCCATTTACTCATCATGTGAGCCCTTGAGGTAATTTATAATTTACCTCATTTTGTACCCTATGTTACTTCTGACTATATTCTCAAAGTGAAAGATTAATATTGCTACTTTAGCATGTTACCGGCGGTCATGAATATATATGACCTTATGGGACGTGTCTAGGAAAGCAGTTGTCCTAAAATTTTTTATTCTCGGAACAAATGTTACCAAACGCGTTCTTTTGTTCAAAAATCGTTCCCCGGAACAAAAACACTTTTTTTTTGTTTCTGTTCCTGAGAACATAAAAGGAACAGAAACATTACCATGCGGGGCCTTTTTGAACGTACATTATTCCAACCAATCCAATGGTTGTCTTCAGGGGTCTTTTATATGACCCCATCACACCCCTTTATCGTAGCATATCAAGGTGAAATGGTGCGTGCCAATTGCACCCCCATCATGGACGTATTAATTAATAAAATACTACACCTCACACTCGGACATGATGGACTTGATAGCTCTCTTTCAATAATATAAGGCGTTCAACATTCATCAACTTTACAAAACAATTCATACTAGCAAGTAAGCCGTGCAACCAGTGAGTACACATGCATTTGGGAGCTCAAATTATGTACATGTTAGGGATGACATAATGGCTACAACCCCGAAAAGAAATAAACAATCGATGTCTCACAGTGCCCCAAACATATTTTGTTACATCAGTCCAAGTATACCCATCCTTTAAATGCTATACTTGACTATCCTCAAAACACAATGTATTTACAATTATAAACGCAACCACATAAGGCGATATAATTGGTTGACCAGTAAATACATGTGATAGATGTAAAATAACAATAGTCTTCCTTCGCACTCATGTTTCTCTCAATGAATAGAAACACGTTTGGTAAATTTTTATTCTTTTTTTGTTTATTTTAATTTTTTAATATTTTTATTTTATTTTCCATTTTTTCCTTTCTTTTTTTTTTTTTCTTCTTTCGGCCGGTCGCCGGCCTCCGGCGACCGGCCGACGAGGCCGGCAGCCTCGCCCGGCCACGCGAGGCTCGGCCTCGCCGACTGGGGAGCTCGAGCTCGCCTAACCATGGCGAGGCTCGACCTCGTCGGATCTGGGCGAGCCCGAGCTCGCCCAGCCAAGGCGAGGCTCGGCGTCGCCGGCGCGGGCGAGGCCGAGCCTCGCTGCCCTGCCGTCGGAGCCGAGCACCTGCGCCCCGAAGCCCGCAGCTCGACGCCATACTGATCTCACCACGCCATTCACGACGTTGTTCGCCAGTCTTTGCTCGCGTCGATCCCAAAGCCTTTAGTGCCGCGCCGCCGTCGCACCGTCCTCCGGAGCCCCTTGCCGGAACCCTAGCCGAAGATCTCCCCTCGAGCGAGGCCGAGCCTCGCCTTGGCCGGGCGAGCTCGGCCTCGTCGGGGCCGGCGAACGCTCCGGCGAGGTCACCGACCCTCGACGGCGTCGCCGGCCCTCGATGGCCGATCGCTGCCATGGCCGAGGCCGGCGAACCGGCCAAAGAAAAAAAAGAAAAAAAAAGAAGAAAAAAGAAGAAGAAGAAAAGAGATGAGAGAAGAAGAAAAGAAGAAGAAAAAAGAAGAAGAGAGAAGAAGAAAGAGCGTTTCTTTTTGGCTTTGAAGAAGTGTTTCTTTTCTCCAGAAACAACTTTTTTGTGTTTCTTTTTTTTGCTTCAATTTTGTTCCGGGAACAAAAAAACAAAAAAAGAACAGAAACGCAACCAAACTCGTTTCTGTTCTTTTTTGGTTCCCGGGAACAAAAAAAGTACAGAAGTGTTCCAGAAACGTTTTTTTGGAACGTTTCCATGCACACCCAAAGTTTTTCTTCTTTTCTCTCCCCTTTCCATCAAAGCGTTCCAATTTTTTCTTTAAGAGAACAGTTTGCATGTACACCGTGGAAATCGGATGATTTCCTTGTGATTGCATTCAGACCAATGTGAAGTAATTTTGTCCGTGTTTCATCTGCAATTCAACGTTCATTTCGGGGTTAATTATTGTTTGCGCATCGGAATCAGTAAGTCGTCTTCCGCCGACTTGATTTCCAACAGGTGGAGTGTCTCGTCGATGAAGTGAAAAAGTAATGGTAAAATTCCAGTAAGAGCTAGTAGGGACAGCATCCCTAAAACGTATCTTTAGGGACGTGCTAGAGAAATCATCCCTAAAAAGATTAGTAGCGGGCTCCACAAAATGATCGTTCAACTATTGAGGTTTATCTCAGTGGTCACCCTTCCAATATGGAAGGAGAACGTGAGGAGTTCGAATCCCTACCTTCTCAAAAGGGGTTGAGATAGGAACAATTTTATTTCAAGTGTGAGTTTCGACTCCACGCCCTACAAGGAGGCAAAACAGAAATCTAAGAGTGAGAGTTAGAGTAGAGATAAAATAGAATTGACAAAAAAAAAATGATCGTCCTTTCTTTATAGTGGAAAGAGTCTAGGCGACGGCAACATTGGACAAAAAGCCGTCCCTAATGGTCATCGGGGACGGGTTGTTTTGACTTTTACGGACGGTTCTGCCTGTCATCTCTTCTCCATTTTTTGATAGTGTTCGGCTATCCATCTGTAAACATGATGGGTAAATCAGTTAATTCTTAGTGTCAGACAAGTTGGGCCCAAGTCTAGATGGATTGGGTTGAGCTTATAGACAAGCAGCCTTATCCTAGCCCACCCAAAAGTGGCCTTTCGACCCATTTAGCTCGGGCAGACTTTTGCATCACTAGGCTCCTCATTATATTTATCCAGCTACATTACTTTGGTGCTTGCTATAATTCGAGTTTGATCCCTTTCATGTATACTGTTCATGGAAGCCAACGTAACAATGGTTTCCTGATTCAAACACTTTATAAATTCACCCACTTTATTTCCTTAATGCTGAACAATTTGTGCAAGCAAAACTAGGAGGCAATCATTTGATATTTCCAGCATGATTCAACAATACAACGACATAGTGGATATTTGGAATTTCGAGCGGGATAAGAACACTAAGAGTATTATAACTTTCGGATGGTGCTCAGTTAAGTGCCATAATCTCTTTTTCAATAATTTGAGTGCTATAAATTTTAAAAATCGATCACTTGATTTGCTTTGTTGGAAAACCCAATTTGGCATTATGAGAAGGCAAACGACGTCGCTTACTCATATGATTGAAGAACCCTAGCCTCATTTAAAGAAATTGGGGGGCAAAATTCATTCATCTTCAAAAACCCTAACTAAACCTGAACCCTAATACTTCAAATTGGGGTAAATCTTCTCATTAAATTCGCAATGGGGAGCAGAAGCTAGAGAAACAGCTCATGATTTATCAACAAAGCCAAGATGAAAGTTAATATTTTTGCTGTTGTGGGCTTCGAATTCCAACAATAAAAGCTTGACAAGAGATTATCTCAGGAGAAGGTTCCATAAATGCATTAGATGTAAAGAAGACTTTAGTCGTGGATATTTCATGTGGGTTGATGCAAAATTTTCAAATTGAGTAACAGAGGTGATCTTGGAGCTACTTTCTGGACGACATAAACCTCCACTTGTATCGACAAATGAGTTGGACAATGCCGACTCAATGCAACTCGAAATCAAAGGTCTGGAATCTTTGGTTAACCATTTGAAAAAGGAAGTTTCAAGAATGAAAATTCAAAAAAAAAAAAAAAATTATCAAGTATTACTTGTCTTGTTGTTGAGGTTTCATCTGGCCGGTGATCATTCGTAACTTGAGTAATGAGAAGAAGCTACTGAGTCTACCATAGTTGAAGATCAATTAAACATATTATTGAATTTGGAGCAATGTATATTAATTGTTGGGAGTGTTTTTATACTGGAAATGTTTTTAGTTTTAACAATTATGTGTATGTGGGTTAAATTGCGTGGTTTGTGATTAATTTACTACGTTGAATGGCTTATTGTATGGTCGATTTGGTGGAAATTGTGTTTTATATTTGCAATTTTTGCATTATTGTTGATTTCCATAAAAATGATAGATGGTTCGCAAATTGTTCAACATTTCTATAGTAAGAAAAAACATGATCATGCAAGGATTGCAGCCCTCCCCCAAATTAAGTAAGGATTGCCGACCCTCGCCTAGTCCTAACCAAGGGTCACCACTAGTGGGGGTCAATTGGTGGCCTTTGACTATCATCAGTGAGGGTTGTCACCCCTAGGGAGAGCCCGGTGACCCTCGCCAACCATTTCCCCACCATCACCAGCAATGGTGGGGTGGCGGCAACAGTGTTTTAGCCTTATATTGTGCGTTTTAGCCACGTACATGTTAGCATTTTTCATTAACCAAGTTAGATGATGTTAACAAAAGGACTCGATTGTACCAATTTAACAAGTTTTAAAACTTGATTGCATTTTTTGCAAGTTTTAGGACTCAATTTTACTTCTATGATAAGTTTTAGGACTTCTATTGCACATATTCCTAAAAAATTAGTTGTTGGTTTCACTTTTTTAAGCACATCTAGTGTAAGCTTAAGCAAGATTCCAAGAGTCTTATTCTTGTCCTCCTGTAATAGCTCACAAGAAGCACTTTTCATAGATTCCATCCACCCTAGTTTGATTTTAATCAAATAACATTGCATTTAGACTAAACAACAAACAATAATCCGTGATCCAAAAGAAACGATGTTCCTACATCAATAGCAGAATGATGTTTTTACATTATAGCGAACTATATTGCTACTAAAGACATCACCAGTCAAAAGGCAATAATAATATGAAATACCTCACAGCAAAACAAAAATAGACACACACCCTCCCATCACTCAAGCTAAACAACCTCCTCACTTCCTTTTTTTTTCATGGGCTCTTCATGTGATTCATGATTCGTGCACTCTTTTGAACTAGAACTTTAGGCACATCCTTCACTTGTGTTCCTTTTCCCATTATCTTATCTTTTAGAGCAGCCGTTCTTTTGCTTGGACTTTCATTTATTATGGTGTTTAAGTGAGAAGGAACTTCATGTGATTGGTCTTGGCACTATGGTAGTAGATTGAGATTGATGTATCACTTCCACGTTAAATTAAGATGAATGATATTTTCGAGCCGCCCGTTCTATCCTCTGTTTGGGAGCTGCATTGGGTTGCTTCTTCTTGATTGTGCTCGAATTTCCATTGGTTGGTTTACTTGTGCTTGCTTTTGGCTTCTTGTTCTAGGTGCTGCCGATTATTGATTTGGTCCTCCTTGAGATTTTAACACCTCAAAACTTCTCCTAGGCTATAGAGCCATATAACCTCGATAAGTTATCACGTCAATCAAATGATGTACATTAAAATGCATAGGGCCTAAAAAACTTAAATTTAGAATCGTCATGTTGGAATTCATGTTTATAAACAACCCATAGCCATATGACTTTAGCCTTTTGCCAATTGCGTCGTGTGCTTGTTGTGGTGCCGAACTTTCAAAAACCTCTTTAGTTGCTCTCTTTCTAAGCTACAAAATGACATAATAGAATTAACTTAATTTGACAAGAAGATGTAATACAACGAAAATGAACCTTACAAACAATATACTTGACATTTACTCCTCTATTGTGCATTATTAGACTAAGTTCACTTTGCAATTGGTTCTGCATCATTGCTTTCTGCGTTGCCCTCACAGACACTTACATTTTTGTCTTGTATTGTCCCCTGCTATTACATTGTTTTTTCTTAGATGGACAATCAGTCTAATTATGCCCTTCCCTAAGGTAATGTGAGTATTGAATTATTCTACAAGCCCTGTTCATTCTGTTACTATTACTTTCAATTTCCTCCATTCTCATTTTCCTTTTAAGCATACTAACTTGTTTCTTCAATGGTAGAGGTTTTGGGGGTTGATTATTTGTTTTGTCTCAAAAGTTGCTACTTATCACATGTTGCATCATGAATTGGTATGAAGTAAGATGTTTGCTTTTCTTGTAACAGTCTTCTATGTAATTCTCAAGATTGAGTTCCTTCAATCAGATGGCATAAATGGCATGTGAACAATGTATTACAATCAATTGTCATGCCTAACAAGAATAGTTTTCCTTCCCAAGTGGACAACTTACTTGTCACCATTATTCACGATCTCATGTTCATCATTCCCTTATTGGATAAACAAACCCACAAGTAGCCATGTTGTCATCCAACTTTTTGATAAGCTTAGCACCAAATCGTCTAGTCCACTTTGAACACTCATATCTCTATCTTTGTAGCCTAGTCATAATTATAACTCTGATGTCTTCAAGCATATTGATGAATGATTTACACTTGGCTCCTAAAATTTTGCAGTTGATTGCCTCACAAAGGTTGTTGTCGACGATATTACACTTAATTTTTCATTGAAGAAGGCTCTTCACCAATGTTTTGATTCAATGTGAAACAATACTTCACAAGCTTTTACTAACAAGACAAATAGAACTTCTTTGTGAATTCTAAAAACTGTCATATTTGTAAATTTTGCAATCAGTCAAAATTGCTTCCGCAGTTGATCATTCTATACTTCTTGGCCAAATTTCCATACATGTTCATGGCATACATTATGTACTAAGCATATTGCATCAACTCAATTATTACAAGAACAAGCCTTTATAATATGTGAATGATATTAGAATGACAATATTTTAATGACATTATCAATCATAAATGTTCGACCTCTTCCATCAGTTATGCCAAGGTTGGCCATTAGATTTTAAAAAAACCAAGACCAAGTATATTTTCTTTTTACTTTCACAACAACCCAAGCTATTGGAAACATTTGGTTATTTCTAATTCTGCTAATGGAAATCATTAACTCTCATTTGCATAAGCCTTTAAAAGCACCCATCTAACCCTATTATATATGCATCAAAATATATTACATCCTACCAAATTATGTTGCAAAATTATACAGTGATTTTTCTACAACCTCTACTTGAATTCTACTAAGTATTTTGAAGTCTACATTCCCTAGCATAGTCCCAAATCCATGTATATTCTTCCTTGTACATACCCATCAATATACTTATATTGTAATACTTGAATTCTACTAAGTATTAATTAATGATTCTAGATTTCTAGTATGGCCTTAATGGTGTTTAAGAAGTGCTTGGCCAACCATACCTAGTAACTCTTTTATTGTCAAATACAATACCGCAGCCATGTTCCTCTTAGAGTAACTGAATATAGAATGAACTAGTCTTTTTTGCTCAATGCATTATATATCTTCCATGAACAATTCTTTCGTGCCCACTTTGTTCTAATATAATCCTTAGTGTTTCTAGTGAAATGAATATTCCTCTATTAAGTGATTGAGTACTTTACGATAGCATATCTAAATTGTTGTGCATCATCAAATCTCATTAGTTTGCAAAATGCAGAAGTTTTAACATTTGAATCATAAGAATCCTTCTACACAAATCGCAACATCATCATCCTCTAAGCTACTTATGTCATCAACACCACTTTCCTCGCATTCTATCACAGGACCATCAACTACAAGAGCTCCTTCATTCTTGTTTGCAGATTCATTCACTTCCCCAAATGGTGCATTCTTCCTTTACGAAAATGCCCTTACTTCTTTCCTTGCTTGTACAATGTCCTTATCATTAACATCACTTAGGCAAGTTGTATGCACTAAAAGTTTTCTCATCTTCATCACTAGAGAGTGCAATTTCTCAAGAGCCCTAGTGTACTCCAGTCCCTTCTTTAGGAAGTGTGTCTCCACCATTAGATATGTTGACACCTCTCTCAAGTTGCTCACATATCTCTAAAACACGAATTATATGCAAAGCCTCAATCTCCTCTACTCTCAAATCTCCATCTAAATAGATCTATCACCAACCTTCGTTTCAATAAATCTTTTAATATTGTTTCTTTATCTTCATTATTGTGATATTCAACATATAAATAAAAATCATTACCATGGAGATAATGGTAAACAAGATCCCTCACACCATTATGAAAATTAATAGGAGGATAGGAATACATTAGCCATGGTTATTGTGCCAAAGAAAAAGTGTTTTAAAACACCAAAGGGCCAGCAATTCAAACCTAAATTTTCTTGGGGTGAAATTCACACGACAGGAGAAACACCTTATGATAAAGGAAGCATCTAATCCAATGGCACCTAATGGATATCAAAAGAAAGAGAAGAATAGGAAGAAAGCTCACATGGCCCAAAAAAAAAAAATTGAAACATTTTAGTCCTTATGAACAACAAAACTTCTTCTCTTAGTTCATTGATGAGGGGACCCTTCAAGATACACCGATTCAAGAAGTCAGAGAAGTAAAAGAGTGGACTTTCATGGCTAACCCTGATAAGCCACTAGAGTTTAAATGAAAATCTTGAGCTAGAATTGCTAAGATTTGGGCAATTCCCTAACATTCCAGCATTTTAGAGCCTTAGTGGCTCAAGAAAAGCCCAGTTTAGCATTTCTAATAGAAACAAAAGATAAAGAACTCGTAGTGGAAAGGGTAAAAACAATGCCTACATTTTCAAAATTTGATGGTTGTTAACCCAATAGGAATCGCTAGAGGTTGGCTCTAATGTGGAACAATGATATGTCCGTTGGACTAGTACCAAGCTCAGGCGAGATGATTGAGGTCATTGGTAAAAAACTAAATAGTGACATTATGATGAGGATTTCATCTTTTTCATGCCTCTACAAACTACCAAGAAAGACTCTAGCTATCACAACAACTTAGAATGATTCATGAGAGAAATACCTTGCCCTAAATATGTATTGGAGATTTCGATAGAACTTTGTATCAATGGAAGAAGTATGGTAAAAGGGAGACGGACTATTATAGAGTGGCAATATTCCAGGACTTGCTAAATGATTATGCACTCATGGATGTGAAAAGCAAAGGATGTGCCTTTACATGGACAAATAACCAAGAGGGGGCGGAGCTGGTTAAAAAGAGATTGCATTGGGTTCTTTACAATATTGAATGTAGAGTTATGTTCTTATATACGAAAGCTTATGCCCTACTGCTATTGGCTCAGATCACATCCCTATATTACTATCATTATATCCTCCGTTAACTAAAAGAAGAAGAGAGTTCAAATTTGAAGCTTGCTGATAGAAGATGCTGAATGCCGAGAAATAGTGTAGGTCATGTGGAATGATCAACTAAATTCACAGCTGAATTTGCCCAAAAACTGAATGAGGTTGCTAAAGCTTTAGCCAAGTGAAGCAAACATAAACATTCAAACGCCTATAGAAGGATTGAGGACCTTAAAAAAGAGCTCACAAAGATAACCAACACAAAGGAAAGAGGATCAAGAAATGAAGAAACGCAACAACTCAAGATGTAAATTGAGCAACTATGGAGATAGGAAGAGATGTAATAGGGAATGAGGTCGAGGATAAAGTGGTTAAGATGGAGAGATAAAAAAAAATGAAGTTTTTTCATACTACAACGGTGCAAAGAAGGCAACATAATAGAATAACTATGCTGAAATTTGATAACCAGAGCTGGTGTAGGGATCCAAAGGTAATTAAAGAACATATTGTAACCTTCTATCAACATCTTTATGGCACAGTTGGCCCTAGGAACTTTCAATTAATGTTGGATCAATACCCTTGCATAGTAGGAGAGGCATTGAATGAAGCTTTAATGGGGAAAGTTACAATGGAGGAAGTGAAATTAACAGTGTTTCAGTTGGGGGTCAATAAGGCTCTAGGTCCAAATGGCTTGAATGGACAATTCTATCAGCAACATTGGGAGTTGATTCAAAGAGAAGTGCATAAAATGATTGTTGACTTCTTCGTTTCAAGTACTCTAGACCCTTCCCTCAATAATACTCATTCTATCCTTATTCCAAAAGTGGCTAACGTAGAATCTATAGTGCAATATAGGTCCATCAGTCTTCAGTTACAAGATAACCCAAAGTAATGGCAAATAAGTTGAAACCCTGGCTTCACGAATTGATAGAAATGGAGTAAAGTGCTTTCATAGGTGGACAACAAGTACAAGATAATATATTAATAGTCCAAGAAGTGATGCACCAACTGAGAATTAGGAAAAGGAAAAGGAAGTTTCATGCGGTACTTAATCTTAATGTGGAGAAAGTATATGATCAAGTGGAATGGGATGTTTTGTGTGAGTTCATGACTAAGATGGGCTTTAGTGATCACTGGGTTTCTTTGGTGAAAACATGCATCTCAACTACCACCTTCAGCATCAAAGTGAATGGGGAACCTCTCCAAGCATTCAGGCTAACTAGAGGATTAAGGCAAGGGGACCCTCTCTCTCCCAAGTATTCATTACTATGACTAATATGCTATTTTTCCTTATACAAAAAGCACTCAGGGACAGAAGTGTGAAATGAATCAAGCTAAATAGAAGTTATCCGACACTCGCACACTTACTATTTGCGGATGACGTGATGTTCTTTCTTGATAGTACAGTTAAGGAGTGTCAGAATATGGCAAACCTTTTGAACCAATATTTTTATGCATCAAGTCGAGCAATTAACTTGAACAAATCCAGCATTTTCTTCAGCCACTACAGCCCACAACAATTAAGGAGGAACATGGCAAAAGAACTAAGAGTCTGTATCATCCACACACAAAAAACATGGAAATATCTCGGTGTTCTATCGGATTAGGGACAGTCGAAGAAAGAGATGTTTGTGTGGGTTCAAGCGAGGATCAATATGAAACTTGAGGGTGGAAAGAAAACATAATGTCAAAGGCGAGGAAGGAAATCCTCATTAAAATGGTTGTACAAGCATTGCCGCAATATGCTATATCCATTTTCAATATCCTCATATCGATTTGTAGATCAATTGAACAAAAGATTGCCACATTCTGGTGGGGAAAAAAATCAGTGCAAAGATAGGTATTCATTGGGAGAAATGAGAGATGCTTAAAAATAGGAAAGATTGTAGGGGTTTGGGATTTAAGGACCTTATTGCTTTTAAAAAGGCCATGTTAGGAAAACATACTTGAAGACTCATACAAACCCCTTCAGCCTTATGGAGCCAACTGTTGAAAGGCTTATATTTCTCTTCAACATATTTCATGAAGGCAAACAAGGGATCTAGATTGTTTTGGGAATGGCAAAGTTTACTACAAGGAAGAGAGGTGATAGAGTAGTAAACTAATGGACAGTGGGAGATGGATCGCAAATTAGAGTGAGAGAAGACAAATGGTCAGCGTGAGGATACATTGGAGGACTTATAAACCAAGAAGAATCCCAATATGTGACTGTGTTAATTGACCAAGAGTCCAAACAGTGGGATGTGTATAAGCTAACGACCTTGTTTGACAACGACTTAGTAAAAGAAATCCTTGCAACTCCGCTTAGTCACACTATGAAGAAAGACAAAATCATATGACAAACAACAAATCCAGCACCTACTTAGTCAAAAGCAGATACAACAACAAACAAACAGCAGATAGCCAAACCACATCTCACACATCCTCATCATACCAAACCCCCAAAAAGCTATGGAACTTGATCTGGGACCTCCACATCCACCCCCAAAATCCAGTCTTTATATGGAGCTTGTGTGCTAATGCGCTACCAACAAAGGAAAACCTCTATAGGAGGAAGATGATACCTTATCAGAGCTACCCAATTTGTCACTAAATGCCAGAAATGCCCAAACACCTCTTCCTCCTCTATCAATGGATGCACGAGATCTGGTCTAACCCTAAGCTAAGGCTGAATCTTTCCCCCAAAAAATCACTAGAATAGATAAATGGATATTTGAAATCTTTACCTCTTGCAGCAACCCTCGGTCGAAGGAGTTGGTAGCTAGAGTTCGCTGGCAGATCTAGAAGATAAGAAACTCTATAATCTTTAAAAGCAAAACACTAGGACCACATGAAGCTGTGAATGAAGCAGACGCGGATCTTGAGCTTTACAACCGGTGGAACCCTAAAAAATGAAATCGCAACAGCAAACTCACAAACACACCTGCAAAATGGGTATCTCCAACAAAAGGCTCCCTAAAGCACAACGGGTGCATTTGGTTGGACTTTTGAGGAAAGCCATTGAGAAAATGCAAAGGACTTTAAGTTGAAGAGGTTTTTCAGAATACAAATTGCGTTTGATAAATGATAACATAAAAGTCCCTTGCGAAATACCTTTAGCCAAAATTGTGTTTGGATAGGTTATATTTATAAAAGTCTTTATTATAAAATAAAATAAAATAAAAACTAACCGGTGAAGGGCGGCGGTGACCGGCGAAGGGCAGCGGCGACCGGCGACGGCCATCGTCTGAGGTTGCCAGACCTCAGGCGGCCCCCGAAGACCACCAGCGAGGGCCGCCTGGGGTCGGGCGACCGCCGGCGACCCAAGCGAGACCCTCGCCTGAGGTCACGCGGCCTCGGCAAGATCGCCTGTGGTCGGGCGACCGCCAACGACCCAAGCGAGACCCTCACCTGAGGTCGCACAGCCTCGGCAAGCTCGCCTGTGGTCGGGCGACCACCGACGACCTAGGCGAGACCCTCGCCTGAGGTTGCGCAGCCTCAGCAAGCTCGCTTGTGGTCGACGACCTCGGTGAGCTCTCGACTAGGGTTGCACGACCCCCGGCGCAGCGGCCCTCGCCGAAAGTCTCGCCTGGGTCTCGCAACCCCCGGCGAGACGGCTGCCTGGCATGCAACCGCAAACAAGTCGCGCAACCTCCGCAACCTCCCAGCGATCAGATCTGAGTCCGCCAAAGGTCGCGCGACCTCGCGGCGACCAGATCTGTGTCGCGCCTGAGGTCGTGCGACCTCCGTGACCCAAATCCGAGTCGCACGACCTAGATACCCGTCGGAGGTCGCGTGACCCACCGGCGATGGTTGTCGTGACCGTCACCGGCCTCTTGCCAGTCCGTCGCCCACCCTCAACAGCCCTACACAAGATGAACAGCTCAACAAAGAAGATGAACAGCAACGAAGGAGATGAACAGTAATCCGAAGCCAAAGCCAAAGCTTTCAGCCTTCAGAAGGCTAGCCTTCGCACAAGGGGGTTTCTAAAAAATTTCCTAAACGCCTAATACTTGGCCAAAAGGCCTTTAGGTGTCCAAAGATACTTGGGAAAGCTGTTCCCAAACGCAGCCAACATAGATGGATCGTGGACTGAAGAATAAAGGGAGGGATTAGAGGCCGGGATCTATAGGAGCAAAGATGGGATCCTCATAGATGGCTTCGCAAAGAAGATCAATGCAGACTCAACCATAAAAATGGAAGCTTTAGCCCTCCATGCGGCTTTGTCGAGATTGGCGAAGGCAAGAGAGAGAAAGTCACCATCTACACTTCAACTAAGGGGGCGCATGACAAAATTTCTGAAATAAAAATCAATTTCTAGCCAAAAATTGATTTCTCAATTTCTATTCAATAGACGAGTTTCTCAGCAAAGAAACGCATTTGATAACGATTCAGAATTTCTATTTCTAGAATAAAATTCGTTTAATAAGAGAATAAAATTTTTATTTCTAAGAGTGGTAACGGCAGGCATTCGGTGACCAGAGTCTGATGTCCGACGATCGGCATCAGACGTTCGACTATCGACGGCTGGTGGTTGGAGTCCGGCATCTCATAGCTAGCAGCGGGTGGCCAAGCTATAGAGTTCGGCGACCAGCGACAAGTAGCCAACGACTGGCGACCAACGGTTGACAGCGGGTTGCCAGCGGCTGAAGTCCAACGGCCGATGGTGACCAACAGGCGGTTGGCGAGGGACATTCAATGGTTGATGATGGGCCACCAATGTCCGGCGATTAGCGATGAGCAACCATCGATCGACGAGCATCCAACATCCTATGGCCGGCGACCGAGGTCGGTGGCTGACGACTAACGTTTGATGGCCGGCAATCGGTGGCAAGCGGCCGGCGACCGAGGTCGGTGGCGGGCAGCCAAGGACCGGCAGTGAGCGTTTGGCATCCCACAAGCGGTGGGTGGGCGATAGGCAATGACGAGAGTGAACAATAAAGAAATTTTTGATTTCTCATTTCTGTTCAAAAATAGAAAAGCTAAAAATTTTAACTTTTGATTTCTAAAAAATTTTAACTTTTGATTTCTACTCAAAATCTATTTCTGGAATAAAATTTGTTCTAAAAATATAAAGATAAAATTGCGTTACTAAATGGATTTATATTCCAAACCTGTTCCGGAAAATTGAGAAATAGAGAAATAAAAACGTTGTCAAGTGCGCCCTAAACTGTAAGATGGAAGTACAAACTAATAGCAAATCTGTGGTAGAGGGCTTGATGGGCTTAGTATCGAGCCCATGGACTGTGGAAGCAGTTTTAGAGGATTGCAAAGTACTGCTAGCCCAACTCAAGAGTCTCAGAATCTATGTGCCTAGAGAAACTAACAAACCAGTTGACTGGATAGCAAAGCCCATCAAAACAACCACCTTCCTCATAATTGGGTCTTATATCCCCCTCACCCATTATGGGTTTTGTTATGTGATGATTCCAAACTTAGTTGCATCTCAACAACAAATTAATAACGACGACTATCTTCCGACCAAAAAAGGAAAGTTCTTCAAAAGAGTCATACTAAAAAAACAAAAAGGTTCTTGAAAAGATTAGAGAAGAGAAGAAAAGAAGAAACCAAGCAAATAATTGAAGACGTAATGAATGAATGGGCCCACAAAATGAATGGCTATAATAATGATCACGTGGGTGACCCAAGTCATATGGATGGCCTAACTTTAAATATATTTTAATTATGGTTTTTAATATGCGCATCCACTTTAATTCTGTATCAAAGTGTTTGATAACTAGATTGGATCGGATAACTAGATTTATATTATATATGAATAGATTAAAATCGAGTTAACTATTAATTTGAGCCGAACTACCTTTCACCAGATCCAAACTTGATATGACCTATCGTTTGTTGGGTCTATTTACATTACGGCGCATCTTTGTACGAGTGATAATGACCTGGAGAAGCAGCTAGCGAAGAAACCACCGCAAAAGAAGGACAAGAAGGATTCGATCGTAAACGCTACTCTGCACTTCTCAGTATCAATCGACCAAAGGTGAAAACAGAAGAATCAGATGGCTCCTTCGGACGACGGTGGTCACATCGTGATGCTACCTTTCATGGCTCACGGCCACCTCATCCCGTTCCTTGCCCTTGCCAGGCGAATCCAGCGACGAAGCCGCTTCACCATCACCATTGCCAGCACTCCTGTTAACGTGCGCCGCCTTCGTTCCACTGCCATGGCAGACCCCACGCTCAAGGCCATCAATTTCGCAGAGCTCGCCTTCGACCCCTCCGCCCACGGCCTGCCGTCCAACACAGAGAACACCGAGAACATGCCGCTGACCCAGATGGTAGACCTCTGCTATGCGTCGCTGAGCTTGAGAGCTCCCCTGGAAAGTTTGGTTGCCAACATAACCTGCCGGGAGGATGGGCGGCCACCCGTCTGCATAATCTCCGACATCTTCTTCGGCTGGGCAGCGGATGTGGCCAAGGCCTTCGGGACGAGGAACTACACCTTCACCACTTGCGGGGCCTATGGGACCTCGGCGTACGTGTCCATGTGGCTCCACCTCCCACACCGTGGGATGGAGTCCGGCAAGTTCATAGTCCCAGCGTTCCCAGAACGATGCCTCTTCGACAAGTCGCACCTCGTGGCGATGATCAGGGAGGCGGATGGGGACGACGTGTGGTCCAGATTCCTCCGGCCTCAGTTCGAGCTCACTCTCAATTCGAGCGGGTGGTTGTGTAACACGTCCGAGGAATTTGAGCCGCTCGGAGCGGCTGCCCTAAGAAACCTGGTGAAGCTTCCGGTCTGGACCATCGGTCCCCTTCTTCCTGACGCGATCGTCAGGAACGACGACTCTTCAGATTCCTCGACTTCCATCTCTGAACATCGCCCTGGAAAGCCGCTCGGGATCGCCCCAGAGAGAAGTGTCGAGTTTCTCGACGAGCACCCTCCGGGCTCCGTCGTATACGTCTGCTTCGGTTCCCAAAACACCATAACCGAGTCCAACATGAAGGAGCTTGCCGCTGGGCTCGAGGCGAGCGAAAGGCCGTTCATATGGGTCATGAGGCCGCCCCTCGGGTTCGACATGGGGGCCGAGATCAGGGACGAGTGGCTGCCACCAGGGTTCGAGAAGCGAGTCACAAGGGTAGACGAGAAGAAGAAGAAGAAGAAGAGGGGGTTGCTGGTGAGGGACTGGGCACCACAGCTGGAGATCCTGCGGCACAGCTCGACCGGGGCGTTCCTCAGCCACTGCGGCTGGAACTCGACGATGGAGAGCCTGAGCCAGGGGGTGCCGATCATCGGGTGGCCAATGGCAGGGGAGCAGGCGTACAACGCGAAGATGATGGCGGAGGAGATGGGGGTCTGCGTCGAGCTGGCGAGGGGCGCGGCGGCGGAGGTGAGCCGGGAGGAGGTGAGGAGGGCGATCGAGGTGGCGGTGGGCAATGCAGAGGGCGGGAAAGGGAAGGAGTTGAGAGAGAGAGCCATGGAGGCGAGGGAGAAGATCAGGAGGGCGGTGACGGAGGGAGAGGGGTCTTCAGTTAAAGCCATGGATGAGTTTTTGAGGAATCTGGTGACGTCCTGATCTGATCGACAGTCGTCGTCGTCGTCATTCAGTGCATGGAATGAATCAATCAATCTCTTTCGGTCGCTGCTTTTCTCTATCTTTTAGTCAGCCGTCACGTTCTCTATGTACCCTGGGGTTGGAAAAGATGACCTCTCTCGTTGTCGTGACACTCCCAATAAATTTTCGGGCGTTTGGCTCTCTTCGATCCATCCAAAATCGAGCTATTATCTACTTCTGACCAATCCTAAACCGAGACTTGCGATTTTGTATGAGATTATCCAACCTGACACTGTTCTGGCCCGAGCACGTTGTACTGAAGTTTCAACGTAAAAAAATGTCATTATATAAAAAATAAAAATAAAAAGTCTCTTGTGAGTTAATTTCAACTTAAAAAATTTGAGGGTAAACATAAAAATTTCTTCACCTTAATCATCACTCCCAAACAAAATCATGTTGACGATAGTGCTTTCAAATTAATCATCCTTTTCAGCTCTTTCTACTTCATTTAGAGGGGAGAAACCAGTGAGGAAAGATCCAAGTAGCAAGTTTAAGACAAGTGCGTCTCAGATGACATAAATAATTCATGAATTTTGACACAATGAATAATGTCATTCCTAAATTTTTAATTTGTTCAATATGATTTCGAAACTTTTGCTCAATATGCAATTGTTCCTGAACGTGAATTGAAGGAAAGATAAGATTGGATATTTTCGTATAGTTTAAAGACTAGATTTTACATTTACCAAAAGTTTGAGAATCCCATTGAATAGATCAAAAGTTCGGAAACAACATTGTACATTAGATTAAAATTAAAAAAATCACATTAAATAAATTTAAAAAATCAGGGATAC
This sequence comes from Eucalyptus pumila, assembly GCA_016097595.1. Lineage (NCBI taxonomy): Eukaryota > Viridiplantae > Streptophyta > Magnoliopsida > Myrtales > Myrtaceae > Eucalyptus > Eucalyptus pumila. The sequence continues at coordinate 31,818,369 of CM027853.1, forward strand.
ATACAATTTGCATAATTTTCCCTTACCAATTCAAATTAGAAAAGAGAAAACACAAATGCTCTCAACTGGCTCTTAAATCCATGCCAGTAGCCACAGGAACAAGACGGTGGCTGCTTCCGCCCATCCATCGCCTCCCCTTCTTCCTAAACGGGGAGCCAGCTTTCAACCTATAAATCGTTGCGAAGCAGGTCAGTGCCGGGGCCACCAACTAGCGGTAAAACATCAGCCGAATTGGCGGCCGAAAGAGAACCGCGGCTGATTTCCTCTAAGATATTTCTTTCCTTCCCCTTCTAATTCTACATCTTTTTGGGTCGAGAAAACCAACCCGAACCCAGCCGACTCAACAAATAAGATGTTTCGATAAAAACAAAAACCAAAAAACAAAACCAAAAAAAAAAAAAAAAAAACAAAAAAAAAAAACAAAAACAAACAAACAAGCAAGCAAACATGTGGGCGGGTCGAGGCTTTGAGTTACAGGAATTTTTCTTCACACCACATCAGTAGGACTAGCAATTTGAATTTTCAAGATCATGGTTATGATTGGTGTCAACTCGTGTTAACATAAAACTTTGTGACTCTGATTCTATATGCTAATTAAGACCTACTACGAAAGCAGGTCGGTTGCTCTGAAACTTTTTCTTTGCGATTCGTAAATTTTGATCAATCTTTGATCGTTCCGTATTTCATTAATCCAACTTCCTTACATTCCGATCTTTGAGGCATAAACAAACCCTATGATCCCTACCACCACGAAATTCAGTCCAATTGAGAAAAACCACGTGCTTTTTTATAAGAGCGAGATCGAAGAACCATGGTCGAGAGTCGGTTGTATCTTGAAATTGGACCTATAATTTTGAAAGATCATGAAGACCATTACTCTAGTGTGCTTCCGTCGATCGAAACCCTGGTCCAAGTGTGAACATAATCCTATTATGAACAGAAGAACATCGTAATCTCATTTGTGTTACACGATACCAAAATTGTGATACCCGTGTTCTTTAATGTGGTGAAGGGTACCACAAATCCAGTTCCGGGGCACCACAAAAGCTCAAGTAAATTGCTTCAAACAAGAGATGGGCAGGTCAGAGCTAGAAGCCTTCCTCTACAGAGACACTGGCCACCTAATACAGTCCAGTCAATTATCATGCCCATCACGGGACACGCTCTAAAACTCGCTGTAGTGCCTTCCTAATTCCGTCCTGATCAAGCAGTGTTGTCAATTGTATTTCTTGCACCTAATATAAAGCAGGATCGGTTAATTCACAGAGAGAGAGAGAGAGAGAGAGAGAGAGAGAGAGAGAGAGAAATATGGGAAACTTACCTGCCTCCCAGCACGAGCAAGAAGGATAAATTTCTTGTCTGTTGGTGGTGCCTATGATGAAGAAAAAGGATGCGAGGTCAATCTAAGCTTATAGTCTCAGGACGAACGCAACAAGATCGCCGAAGAGGAAGAACTTACGTTGGAGAGCCAGAGTTGGAGGTCCTGCGAAACCACCCGTTTCTCAAAACCTTGTCGATTTATTCTCACATCTTCTATGCTGAAAAGAAGGGACAAAATGAGATAGGAACCTGATATAACAAAAGATGTGATGGAATGCTGCAAATAATATTATATAAAACGATTATTGACTTAGAGAAGTTTCCTAGATTTTTATTTTAAGTAAAGCAACACCAGCCATTGCCAAGATTCTTCGCATCTCCATACCTACTCATGTATGAAATGCAACTATGTTCACATGCCCATCACAATTCTGCCAATCATATAAGGAACATGCGGTGGAAATTGATCTCAAATATCAGTGCTTCTTAGAACTGATTTGAGAACCTTGATGTAAAGGACCTAGGAGACTACATTATAACCAAGTAAGTTCTACACAAAGTACATTGGGTTTTCCCTTATTGACAAAGTGGCCTCAACTTTTGCCATATTTTACTCTACTAAAAAGTTTGAGGAATATTGGATCATACCCTTCCTCCTGCAGTAGTTCTTGAATAATTATTTCAAGCCCAGGAAGAGGATCAATCTTGCTGCTGCTGTTAGTGCTGGAAGCATCAGAATTAACTGAGCCATCCTGAGGAATCACTTTGTCCAAAGTTTCAAGAAGTGGATCCTCCTCTAACTGCTTCATTGACAGAGTAATCCTTGACTTTTCTCTGCACCGACCCAATCCAAAACACATAGCTGAAGCTCAGGGTGAGGCAATAAGTGAGCATACATAAGAAACATAATGACCACTTACAAATTTGAAAAAAAAAAGGATGAATTGTTAAGGAGTCGAATGGTCCTTTTTTGTATATGTAGGCAGCTTTCTAAAATAAGCCTATACAGTTTGAGAGTGGATTTCGAAAACCAACTAGATTGGAAGAACTTGGTCCAAGAAATGGGTCCAGTGAACCCTAGAATATTCCCAGGAGAGGCAACTACTGGCAAACCGTAACTGAAACTTCTAACAACCTAGACTTTATTATTGCTATATGCAAAGGTGAACACAATTGTAAACAACATGCTTTCCACCTTTGTTCACTGTAGTCATCATTCACTGTAGTTATCTATAGTCATTCCTCCAGTGTTGTATATCCTTGCCTGATTGTCATACTTTTCCTAAGACCATCAGTGAGGCAGTGGGTCACTCCGGCTGGAGGCAAGCAATGGAAGAAGAAACTATGCTTTTCACACAATCAGACATGGGACCTCATGTCTTTACCTCCAGGGTAAGAGCCATTGAGTGCAAGTGGATGTTTTTCATTCAGCTCAATTTGGATGGATCCTCTACCAGGAAGTTCAACTAGAAGGTATAATCAAGTTTGTGGTATTGATTATTGTGATAGTTTTTCACCTGTTGCTAAATTTGCATCTATCAGGTTACTTATTTCCCTTGCAGCCACTCATCATTGGCCACTGCATCAGTTGGATGTGAGAAATGGTGCTCTAAAAGAGGTGTCTATAGAGCAACCTCTAGGGTTTATTGCTCAAGGGAAGTCTAGCCTAACATGAAAAAAAGTCATGTTAACTGAAACGGTCTCTAAATGCACGGAGGCAAGTTCGGTATAGTAGTTGCGTATATTTGGTCTCACTTGCAATGAACTTTGGCCTTTTTCTCAGATTAGCTTAGTCTCCCAAAAGAGTACAATTTATAAATGAAATCACCTCATAGTCTGTCTTTGATAGATAACAATGAATAGCACAAGCAATCTTATACAGTTTCTTGCAGCAAACAGAACATCACATACTGTTTGGCCCCAAAAGAGACGTCAGATATGCAACAGGACTACCAGGCAAAGCCTGAACTTTTATGGAAGCTCAAGTTCATCAGCTGGCAGTTCACAGTTCAAGATCAAATACAAGTAACATGGCAGAAACAATCTAGTCTGGAATAGTAAAGGGAAGAAACCTGCAAAAGGTACATGAAATAAAAACGCAGCAAACTCACCTATCAATATTGATGACTTTGACCTTCACTTCATCATTTTCACTTAGAATGTCTCTCACATCTTGAACCAAATCCCATGAAACCTCAGATACATGTACTAGTCCAGTAAGATGATACAATCCTGAACCACATAATAACGATTCAGCATTGAGCATCTGAATGTAAATGCAAGGAAAACAAAAGAAGATAAAAGCACCTACCATCAGGAAATTGTAAGTGAACAAATGCACCATAATCCTCAACAGAACCCACCCTGGCTTGAAAGATATCTCCTACATTAATCTGTCCAGAAACCTTAGACCAGACTGCTTCTTTTTCAGAAAATATTAATTGTCTGCTGTCTTCATCTGCTTGGATTACCTAGGAATTGAAACAAATTAAACCTAACCTCTTTCTGTTGAGAACATTGTAGAAGGATATAAGGGCACTGCCGAAAGAGTTCACTGGACTATCAAACAGTGTTGCAGCAAGGACAGGGAAGGGAGAAGGTCGCAAAGGTAAGAAAATGAATAAACTGAACATTCTGACCAATTGACACATATCACAAAGTTGAACAAAACTATGACATTAAATGCAGCAATCTACACAAGCATTGACTTCACAACAAATCCAGATTTACAAACTTCGAAGCAGTCTAGAGTTTCTCCTTGACCCAAAACAATTACCTTATGATATTCTTTTTCTTCCAGTTTGTGCAATCTTTAAGGGAAGAAAAGCGAGAGAATTGGAAGAACAGGACAGCAAGTTGATGAATTGAAGTAATAGGACTTCTTTGCGGTTTGCATTAAGTATATTCTAATGCCTCCTTTTCTGGATGCTTGGGGTGGAAAAGAAAAATGCAGAAGTGTCCCTCATAGCTTGTTTATGGAGTTTCAATGGGCTTTATATGTTCTCCCTCCATCTAATAACTTAAGCTTTTGGATTGGCTTTTTTTAACAGTATCAGAGCTAGCTGCTGCACAAAGGTTGTTCTGCATGTGTGGCTGCCCATTCGTCAAGTTCACGTGCAGCTCAGCCTGGTTTTCAAGTGAGGGGGCACTAAGTCCCGCACTGCTTGCCTAATGGAATTGATTAGCTTTTTATTCACGTAATTTCCCTCCAACTAATAACCTTAGCCTTTTTGCTGGACTTTCTGACAATGCTAACACATTTGAGAGTTAACTGATTATGGAACAAATATTCTCTACATTTTAGATCATAGTCTGACCAGAAGAACTTGTATCCTGTTAGGACCTCATCTCTAGAGCTATTTCACTTAAATGACAAACGCATCAGTTTTTGTGACCATCAACCATGCAGCATATTTACCAGCCAAACCTAATAGGGCCATATTTGGATTAACATCAATGAATTGTTTCAGAGTCAGGTCTACAAGCTTTCCCAAATCAAAGTACCCAACAAGTGGACCACCCCCAAATTTTGAATAACGCGGCTATAAATGATTGCCCTCTTGCAAAAGACAGATGAACCTTGCTTATCTACCAAGTGATAATGATTGTAAATCTTCTATACATATTTTTAAGGCTTCAAATCATTTAATCTTTTCAGTGTCGATCTTGTTCATAGATCATTTTCCAGAAAACAATTTTACTTGGGGAAAGAAAGGAGCGAGTGATTTTCTTGTTTTGACAATTTATTGAGAGTTGGGATAAACAAGGTCTCCGCTTTATTTTTATATCACCATCTACAATACTATGTTTCTTCAAAATTATGCCCCCCACTATCGCTTAGGATGTGTTTAGTAACATTTATGTTCCAGGGAATAATTTCTTTTTAGAAATAGTCCTTTTCCATTTCTATTCCTTAGAACAATTTCTGAGTAAAATAACAATTTCTAACTATAAAAATTTCTATTCTCAGAATAAAAGAAGAAACGATCCACAAATTTTCTTGTAACGTAGAATTTACTTTAATTTTTTAAGATTTTTGTTCTTTGTTTCTTTTCTTCTTCTTCTTCCTTGTCCTCCGCCGTCTATTGCCCGCCGGCGGGCGACGGGGGCAAGCAACAAGTGGCAAGCGCCAAAGAAGAAGAAGAAAAGAAAAGAAAAGAAAAAATGACTTATTTTTAGAAATTATTCTCAGGAATAAAAAGCTATTTTTTTCTACTTCTTGTTTCTGTTCCAAATCTATTACTCGGCCACTTTTATATTCCAAGGAATAAAAAAATTAATTAACGTTATTAAACAAATTTATGTTTTTTTTTTAATAGATTCCGGGGAGCAAAACAACAGAAAAAACAAAAGAAAAGAAACGTTGCCATGCACACCCTTAGTGGATAGATTATCTCACAAGGACAAATTTGCTATGCCTATGGCAACAGATGAATGTTTATTAATTCTATAGTATCTCTCTCAAATATAAAGCATTTGTGTTCTGGTGAAGCATTCTTAGACCATCCATGACATGTAAATCTCATTGATACAGAAAGTTCAAAGGACATTACTCTTGGTAACTATGCTATGTCCATGCTTAATTAATGTGAAAAAGAAGTGTACCATGCTTGTTATATTCTGCTTCAATGGTCTTAATATACACTGTACTTTACAAGATTAGATAAAATGAAGTTCATTTTCCTTTCTGTTGAGTTTCATGGAATAGAAGTTTCCCTAAGATGACATAAATGTGGTTGACCATGGTTTTTTGAACCGATTCAAGGTGGAGGAATTAACAGGATAAAGTTAATCACTCATCTAATTTGGTTGAGAGTATTGTAATGCGGTTATCTCAGGTGTTGCATCTAGGAGGTACTTCCCACTAGAGGCAAAATTTTAGCAAATGCTATGATGGATATTCCTGAGACAGTGTTAATGTGAATATGTCTGCTGCTCTCAACAATCCCAAACTAAAGAAGCTACTACTGATTTAGTAAGTGGCGTATCTAATTAGGTTATGCATCATGATTTAAATTTGGTGCTCATAGACTAGTGCCAAAATCAAAGCCTAGATAGGTGAACATTTATAAACCACCATGTAACAATGAAAATTGCTCCTTTTGGAGGATGGCACAAAATATTGAAACAAGAAAAGTAATTTATCCCCGGGAGACAAGTATAACTGCAACGCTGATTATGCTAGTACTCTTCAGGGAGTTGGTCCAGATAACAATAATCAATCTGGGCCAGGCTGAGGAAGCCAATCTCAAGGACAAGGCCACATAGAATGAGAAACTATCCTGTATGGCTTTGAAACAAACTACAGAAAGTGAAGATGTCCAGAGGCAGAGGCTCTATATTCTGAGAGAAGGAAAAACTCAGAGCTTTGTTGAGCATGGTCCTAGACTGTCCATAAATAGGTTTCTATCACTTGCTAAATACTTCCTATGCTCACACATGAAAACTAATTTCAAGTCAAGAGAAAATGACATATAATGTTTTGGTTGATGTGTTAAAGTCTAGAGAATTGGACTCTTTCCTACAGTTGCAATTTGCTTAATATGCATCAAATTTCTTTTGACTGATAATTTAACTTCCACAAACTATAAAATGAAAAGTAAGGCTAAGAGCCACAGGAATAGATTTATGTTAGATCTCTTTTGGCCATCCTGGTGTTAGACTTCATTGCCCAGTGCTTGAGAAAACTCTTTCCACTGATGACTCTTTAAATGATTGTTGTAACAATGAAATGTCCAACACAAGCAAGTACAAGCAGCATGTGACCAATCAGATTCAGCAATCAGCACAAAAATCATTAATTCTAGAATTAATCAAGAATGTACTCTATCTTGACACTATTCTAGAACTATGCAGCAAGCCATGAAAAATAAAGAAATTGATCCACCAGAAATATGGTTAAGAGTCTAAAGGCAAACCATTATGATCAGCAATCCTACCTTCACAGGAACAACTGAGCCAATCAAACATTTTGCAACCTCTTGGATATTCTTGGCTGGTTCTACAATGAATATAAATACAGATAAATTGTCATCATGACAGTAAGCGTATAATTGGGTGGAACTGGAATAGAATACAATGAAACGAAAATGGACTTAGTCCAAAATATCAATCTCAGGGGGTCACCAGTTTATTAGTCCCCAGATTTATTGATAAGAGAACTCCATTAATTTTCTTTGAAAATTCATCTTCTCACAATTCAGGGTTCAAAGTAAAGATATCCTTATATGGCATACAACTATATTCCGCTCATATATAAGAAAACAGATATAGATCATGCAAAATTATTTTAAAGGGCCCTTCCAGAAATCAGGTTCTAAGATTCCCTCTCCTAACTTCACATGAAGTGGTGGAACTTTTTGATCAATTACATTTCCATCTCTTAGAACTACATTGGTAGATTGGCAGTCTATATCCAGAAAAGCTAGTTTGATTGATAATATATTGTTAGAAGGAAATAACTACAATTCCTTAGACTTCTTGTCATTCATATCATGCATTTGTGATAATTTCTTAGCTGCTAGATTTGCTGTACCTGCAACTAATATTATCAAATGCCTGAAAGGATTTCATTTCATGAATCAAAAAGATCCAAAAGCTGCAGAGATGCAGAAGCTTAAAGAAGTATCTCCGTCTTACATATTTGATGGAGCAAGATAAGGTTTTGCTCATGACAAGTGTGCTTTTGTCTTTCTCTAGGTTCTGCTACTAGAATAAAATAGGTACTTTCCACTATTTCCCCATATTCTCTTCATTATTCATGAATTCAAAAATGAGTAGAAGCAAATCCGCAGAAAATTGGTCATTAAGCATGTGAAAAACAAATAGGAAGGCTGATGATGAACAAAAAACTCATTAGATAAAAAAAGCAACAAGGCTTAAATAAACTGAGTACCTTTGCAAGAATACGATGGGCTCAACTGTGGGAAGGGTAGAAAGCCAACAAGAGAATAAAACCGGACCAACAATCCTCCTCCGTTGAATCCTTCAACTCTTCCCTTATAAATCAGTCCACTCTCGTTATACGCCCTTGCTGCCTTCCAATCAGCAGACCACTACCTCTTTGCAGAAGCTAGGTTTTAGATGATAATGATTAAGAGGATTTCACAATAATAATATGTTATAAAACTTCAACATCTCATGGAGTTACTATAAGATAGCTTTCTAATATTGAGGCATATATTGAGTTGACGTAGAAGGTTAAATTCATTCAGAGCTACGACAAATTCCCATGCTTCATGTGAGCAACCAGTCACTAAACCACCAGATAGGCATTATGAAAGCTTCTGCAGCAAGTCATATATTGTAAAAAAGGTTTAGTAGTCAATGCACTGCTTCTTTAAATTACATTAGACCTCTCAGAAGCCATGGTTCATCAATAATGCGTAAAAGGTCAATGTTAGAAATGTGCAGTGCTTTTATCATTATATGCAATGACCAAAACTTAATAATCTCTGGCGGCTGTGACCTAAACCAAAGATCTAAATGATAGAATACACTTGATCTAATAATTCTTTTGTGTGGAATTAAATTTTCTGTATATTTATTTTGTGGATATATCCAAACACATTCAATTACACTCCTATTGGATGAGTTCTTTCAACGCTCCATATAAAATTCATCTTTTCTTTTTTAAAGAGATGAAATTCGAGCAATTTAACATTCAATTGCACTCAATAAAACCTGCACAATTAAACTATATAAATATAGTTGAAAAAAGGGACAATTAGCACACTCGTTTTCACACAGATCAATAGCAAGGCGTTCGTGGACACTACTGCAAATAGCAAGAGTCAAGAAAATTATGGAAATAAGATTCTAAGAAAACTTGGAGACCATCTAACTGGTGAATTACGTTTTGAACCCAAACTAATGGACATAAAATAAGACTCGAATGTTTTTCGCATGAACTCGTGCTCATGCACATAGTCAATTTCATTACCCTTCAACCCTTCAAAGCTCATCTCATGTAACTGATGTAGCCATTACTTTCAAATGAGCGCGAAGAACATCGACATCGTTAAGCAAGAAAGCATATGAAATCCCAATCAAAACAGAAAAAGCAGGAAATCCCCACGCAGCATTATTCATCCAAACAAGAAACCAGAAAGAGGAGAATCATCAAACGGCTAACACGCACCCGAGCTTGTCTCTCGGCGTCCGGATAAGGCACCCCATTCGCGGCCTCGGCACCGGCGGTGGCGGCGCCTCCCTCGCCGTCCCTCGTCCAAGCGTCGCCGGAGACGGACACGGAGGCCCTGACGACGCCGCGAAAACAAAAGGGTCTCCTGGAAACCGCGTTCTTGAGGCAAATCCTGGGGAAACCGCCGCCGTTGTAGCGGACCACCGGAGCAGGGGCCGGGTCACCGGCGAAGAGCTGCGAGGGCGCGAAAAGGGTAGTCGACGACGGACCCGCCGGTCCAAGATTCGCAGTCAGGATCGGCATTCTGGCGGTTCAAACAGAGGTTTCGGAGTTCTTGAGGCTGCTCTGCTTTTTGGTGGGGAGATATTTTTCAGGGGGAGCTTCGGATATTCATGGGAATTCCAAGTGTCGCGTCTGAGAACACAAAATCTGGTGTCGGCGCCATCGGATTCAGTGACGGTGTCGTCGTTTCGTGCGGTGGATTTCGGATGTGCGCACGTTCGTCCCTTCGCATCCGTTCCTTTCTCTTGTCTCTCCGAGTGAAGTGCGTGGAGTGGATAAAGCAAAGGACCTTTCTCTCTCCCTCTCTTGGTGGAATCGTAAATAATGCGAATAGGGATGGCAAGAATTGTGCACAAGGAAAGAAAAGGAGAGCGTAATTATGTTTGGATGAACAATTTTTGAGAACGCTTAGAATTCAATTGAAAAATTTATTAGAAAATAGAAATTCGTTTAGTAAAGGCTTGTATAATTTTGTTTTTTTTTTAATTTTTTTTTTATTATTTTTTTTTTTTTTTTTTTTTCCTTCTTCCTCCTTTATGGCTAGTCAGGATTTTAAGAATGAAAGAAAAGAGGATAAGAAAAAAATTGTTTTTATAAAAATTGTTCTAGTAGAAAGTTATAAACCTTTTATAATTACCTTATAAACCTTTTCATTAGATTAATCAAGTCTTGAATTTTTACTAATAAGTGAAATTGAGTGCTAAATATTTTGCTCGGTTCAATAAAATCTTCAACCTTTATCGAAAAATGCAATTAAGGATGCCATATAAGTATTTTTTGAGTGACACGTACGCAATTTTAAGTATTATTTATCGATTGCATTTTTTGAAGAAGTTTAGAACATAATTAAACCAATTAAAATGTTAAGAAATCTATGGCGATTGATTTAAGATGACTTGTAATTTGTAAATTTTATTTAATTGGCCAAGATGTAGATTAATAATATAAGAACGAAATCTCTCAAATCAAATAAAAAGATGCTCTTTCATCCGTACCGTGCAATTGAAAGTTTTTTCCTCCAAATGTATGCAAAAGTCTTGCTTTCAGGAGGTATCCATAGCTTACGGTCGACTCTCATCAAATGTTGCATTTTTTGCATATTTCAAATGGAACTCCTAGCCTCCTGGATACCGTGAGGGTCAATATACTCTTAGCAGTTTGACTTATATCCTTTCAAATTAGTGTTTTCGTGCGACACATGAGAGTCGACCATCGAGTTGCTTACTCGTCTCCATAACCGTGACAACCCTAGAGACCAGATGGTACCTTCGATTCAGGAGGGAAAGAGACTTGGGCTTTTTTTTTTTTGTTTTTTGGTTAAATTTTTTGTGAGAACTACTGCTGATACTCTTGTATAAATAAACCTGATCACGAGTATCCAGATTACAAGAGCATCCCAAGAGCTACGGATGTTCCAACTTTTTAGGTTAATGCATCCCAAGAGCACTTTTGAGTGAGCTTGAATAAGGCTATTAGGCGTATAAATAAACCTGATTACAAGCCTGGCAAGTCAACCGATGTTCCAACCATTTGGGTTAATGCATCCCAATAGCACTTTTGGGTGAGCTTGAAGACTATTTAGCGTATAAATAAACTTGATCACAAGCCTGGCAAACCACCGGATGTTCCAACCTTTTGGGTTAATGCATCCAAAGAGCATTTTTGGGTAAGCTTAAGTAAGGCTATTTAGCATATAAGTAAACCTGATCACGAGCCTGGCAAATCACTAGATGTTCCAACCTTTGGGGTTAATGCATTCCCAGAGCACTTTTGGGCGAGCTTGAATAAAGCTATTTAGCTGTAAAACCCAGCCTAGCCCGAAAATTTTACACACGAAATTATTGTTATGGGCGGGCCTAGGCAACAAATATTGCCCAAGTCCCGACCTAACGTCCCAAGCTCACCTTTTGATCACTTCTATATGATTATGGTTACTAAGGAAGAGCTGATTCCGATCCGAGCTTATGGTCATCACCATGTTATTTTGATTTTAATCTAATAATCATCACCAACTCGCTTTTTGCTTTCGCTTTAGTTATTAGCAAATGCCAACAATGATTAAGAAATTCCATGCGTTGACGGTATCAGAGCCATCAATAATTTCATCGAAACCTTATTTCATTTGAATAAACGGACGAAGGAAACTTGATTTTCTTGTGTTTCATGTCGAACGTGTAAATGGATGATTGTTGTGGTTGGTATTAATTTATCGATCGATCCTTCTCCCATGATTTGGTATATTCTCACTCCACGGCAAATGGCAAACGCATGATAATTTTCGAAAATAATTCATTTTTATTCTCTCCACAGTAAGATTAAACTCGTTTCTCTCTCGACCCTCAGACTGAGCTAATGATGCACGTTTCCTCTAATGTCTTTTGTTCTCTCCATAGAGCAAGAACATTTCAAACTCTCATCTGTAAGCGTTCCTGTTAACAGGGACATTTCCCAGGTCCTTGCGTTGTAATACTTGCTTTTGTGCTTGTATAGCCATTTATACTTTACATTTACATAAGAAGCTAAAGAATGACAATGAACACATGCATAGGCACATATCCATTTATCCGAAAAGTCCGATAATTTGAGTAAGTGGTAGCGAACCGTCAATATGCCACGCCCTGTACCCTTGATGAGATCTTCGGTATTACTTTCCACCAAAATGCTGGAGAGAAGAGATCCCTGACTATGAAATGCTTGCTTCAGCAAATTGTTTTGGTATCCGAGCAATAAGCGGTTCGTAATCCTGCAGAAAAATGAAGATACAACCTTAAACAACTTCACATGGGCATGAATAGAGCCATATTATGTCCATGTGTACTTCCCATCTTGACCAGAATATGCTTCTGATCAAATGACTTGTCAGCATCATGGACAAGTACCTTGTTGTTTTTACTAAATGCCGGATGGAACTTTTAACTATGCTAACAAAAATAGTCATAGGCACTTTCTCTAGCGAGTCCAAGTTTATGCAGAGAGGAACAGCATCCTGTGCGCAGGGGATGCGGTCAAATTGGTTCACTTATCTTCGGATGAATTTGCAACAAAAAAAAAATCATTCATTAGCTAGATAATTTCAGTCTCATACAACTATAAGATGCCATGCACACAATTTATATGAGAATGCTTTTTTGTTGTCCAGTATGACATTTTGATATGGATAAAAGTTTTACTATTGCTAAGATCAGTGGAGAAAAATTTTGGCCAAGTGAGCACCTCATACCAGATGATATTTTTTTACCTTTACAATGGCCTGGGCACAAAGCTTCCCGGAAAGGACAGCTCCTTCCATTGAAGCCAGATATTTTTGCTTTGTGTAGTCACCAGCTAAATAGAACCCCTGAATGGGGGACTTCTGCAAGGGACGACATGGCTCACAATCTGGAACCGTTTTGTAAACAGACCTGAGAAAGGAAAAAGTTATCTACAAGACATTGATGGTGTTACTATCAATATGAAGATGCAAAGCAAGCCATATGCAGTCAATGAACACCACAGGTGAAGGTATAACTAGGGAAAATGATTGAAAACCTCAAGAATTCATCTCAATACCTTGGGGTTTTAACAACATGGTACTTCAAAATCTTTGCTTTGCTTTGATCTGCAGCTATTTCATCTGGGAAAAGTTTAGACAGCTCCTTCATTGTGGCATCTATAATTTCTTCATCACTGCACGAAATCCATTCCTCTGCCGGTGCAAAAACTAACTCAAGCATGGATTGATTCGGGCTATAGTATTCCTGCAGATGAACAAACCACAAATCAACAAGAAATATTTTTCAGTATATGATGCTACAAAGTAAGCTAATGCAGTCATTGACTGCTTATAAACATAGGAATCATTCCATGCTCTTAATCATTTTTAAATACAGAGTACTTAACCTAACAGAAGTAACAACAATGGTTAACATAAACAAGTACAATCACAATTGACATAAGGAGATGTAGTAATCTTGCCAGATAATTCAACTTTACTAATAAAAATTGTCAATTTGCAATCATCAGCTGGGTGTTGGGGGAATTTATCTATCAAACTTTGAAAGCTTGGTTATTTGATATATACATCAAACTGCAGAACTTAGTTAAAGTGGCAATATAGTTCATGCCAGATGTTAACCATCACTATTAAACATGCAAAGATGACAAAAGAATTGGAATGTTGAGTGGTGGACAAAACACTCCATTTGCACTAATCAGTCAATGCTGACTAAAACAACTTCAAACATCATCTTCAAAAACTTCAACAGCACTACCTTGCATGTGACGGACATGTCAGCATACACACTGAGAAGGGGACTTCTGCATGACACAAAGAAACAAAGTAAAAGGGTGGAACAAAGAAGTGAGAACGACATAACGTATCATAAAGAATCGAGACTCCAAGACAACATTAGCATGTACTCATCCACTAAACATGAGATGTCACCAAGCTAGAGAGGCAGGACCTGCTAAAGAGTAGATGATCATATGTGTTGTTCAGCTTCCTGTCAAACCTGCAGTAGAAACAACCCCATGATCAGATCAGCAGCAACAAACTCGTTAGTGGCTTTGCATGATTAATTAAAGCAAAAAATGTCCAAGCATAGCACATTCTAAGCAGCAAGAAACCAAATAACTGACCAATTCATCTATTGTCATTCTTGAACAGAGTTACGACAAAGAAAAAGCAGGCACATAAAGTTCAACATAAAAATTGCTCGAGAGCTGAACAAACCCCAACTCTATATCTTATAGATACAGTCCACAGCATAGAGGCAGACATTCAGACCTGCCATAAGGCTGGTGTAAGGACAACCATAAAACAATAATTCCAGAGCGTGATAGTAATGTGAGTACACATGAAGGGCACAAATATCTAGGTCTATGGTGTGAGAGAGGGAATGAGAAGAGAGTTGTCCTGATGAGTTCCAGCATAAGGTTCACAAAGTCCAGCACTGACCATATATGAATATTGATGACTGGAACACCAACCAACTTCTCCAACTTTTTGAAGTATGGAATTTCCTTCCAGCTCTCAGGCAGTAGAAGTTTTAATATATCAACTGTTGAGAGAAAATGTTGTTATATTTTCATAGAGAACAGAAGGATGATGAACTTATAAGGAAAAAGGCAGAATTTTACAAGTATACCTGGAGTAGCAAAAACAAAGGCATCCCCTCCAATGACATCACCGTCATTTAGTATAAAGCTCTTTACTGTGCCATCAGCATTTAACTCGATTCTTCTTATTCGTGAATTGAGCCTGACCTCACCCCCCAAAGACCGAATATGATCAACAATCGGCATGCAAAGTCTTTCTGGAGGATTACCATCTAAAAAGGCCATCTTTGAACCATGCTTCTCCTGTTAACATACAATTCTATGAATGATATGGTGACATACTATATTTTTATTTCTTTCCCATGTGCATTGTGCTTGAATTGATGAATACTGAACTAGTTGACTAATTCAACTCTTATAAGTTTGGAATAGAAGTCGAATTCTGCAGGAGATCGGAGTCATCAAGAAAGGACAGACAGGGAAAGCTGGTTTAGGTGGCAACATGATAATAGTTGCAAACGTCTCATATGAATCATTATTTTGTTTGTCATATCTAGAAATGTATCTCCAAATGACTATTCGTTTTTCAGCTATGTGCAAGACACACCAGTACATACATTACCCTGAAATCAATCAAATAACCAAATATTAAACCAACTAGACAATCAGAAAAAGTTTGCACCACCACATTTTAGACAAAGGACATCATGATATTTGATGATTATGCCAACAGGAATGGGCAAAGAGAGTTTAGCTATTACATCACTTATCCATTAGCTGGCCATCAGTTGCAACAGAGAAAGCAAGTAGTAACCATGGACACATGGAGCAAATTAGGCCAGAAAAACCAAGTACCCTTCATTCCTATGCAGTTTATGTTTGTAAAGGACGAATATCCAAGCAATGATACAAATGACCAAAGACCCAAGAGCCCCATCATGTATCTTTTTTTGGCTTTCCATGCTTTCTTATATGTCTTCAATCCAAAGAACTTAGAGAGTGTAAAGCAGAAACCCAGTGCATAACAGAAACTCTAGAAGATGCACCACAAGCTGAGAGTACCTGGAGAAACCGATTCAAAGCAATCAGTATAACCTGCATAGAAAGTTCATCTGGGTTGATAAAGTTCAGTGCCTTCGACATTGCAATAAACACCTCCTTGGTCACCCTATCAGGAACGCCCTAAAGAACAGAGCAGTCAGTCAGCTCTAAAGAAAGTGCAATCTTCATGCAGTAAAATTACATGCCATGATGACTTATAAAAATTATTCTGTAAGAG
Source organism: Eucalyptus pumila (assembly GCA_016097595.1). Taxonomy (NCBI): domain Eukaryota; kingdom Viridiplantae; phylum Streptophyta; class Magnoliopsida; order Myrtales; family Myrtaceae; genus Eucalyptus; species Eucalyptus pumila. The sequence goes on from CM027853.1 coordinate 31,834,430, forward strand.
CTTTTCACTCCCAAGTGAGCCAAGATAACTTAAAAAGAACTAATCTCGGCATCCACCAAGTTTCTACAATGATAAGCACGATAAAGTGAGTCCATGCATCAAAAGATCCCCAAGCCATTAAGTCATGAAATCTACAAGCATTCATCACAACCTCAAATCAAGGGGAACAAAAAACACAATGATGACAAGATCGGTACCTGCTTTCTCATCCATTCTTGGACAGTAAAACTATCCTGGGCCTCAACATAAGCCTGTCCACCCAACATTGCAGGCAAGAGCCCAATTGCAAACTTGATTTTCTCTGGCCAAGTCAGCATCTCATTATTCCTCAAAATTGCCAATATGCCTGCATTATACTGACATTAAGTCCATATCTTTGAAAGAGTTCAACCAGGATACTGGAAAATAATGAGCAAATAACTGCAATAATGGACCTGCAAGTCACAGATGATATTGCAAAATACATAAATAAATGAATAAATAAAGGAAAGAGCCACATGCTGTAGATGACTGAGAAGAACCAGTTACAGCAATCAGAATTATCTGAGGTGTGTGAACAAGGAGATAGGCTTAACAATCGCTTATCTTTGGCCAAGGTTTATTTATTTGAGGTGGGCTTCCTCGTCATAGAAAAAAAGTTTACCCTACTGGATTGCAAGAAAAACCTTACTCCTTGCAGTGAAACAAATAGTTGCGTGATACAATGTTTCCCAGTCTACGCACTTTGAATGCTGTGAAGGATTCTTTTAGTTTTCAGGATGTGGTTTGTAAAATTTTGACTTCGCTGAGAAAAACGTCAACTGAAAACTTCCCAATCCTTGGCAGCATGCTCACCACACATCATTACCTGACCAGCCAGGTGAACTACCCACTAATGAAAGCAAAACAAAACAGCTCCACAACATTTATGTAGATTCCTTCAAAGGAAAAAAATGATCCATCAAACTAAATGATTCTGATGACAACATATAAGAGATGCAAAATCCAATTAAAACCCTGAAACTAAATATTGACGATTAATGCATCTAACATTTGTGCAATGAAGTTGTCAAATGAAGTATGCCCAGAGAACCAACAGTTGACATGACATATCAATGTCATGGAATTGTCCTATGCTGCTGTACCCAACTCCAACCACAAACAGTTATTATAGACGAGATCTTACAGTTAACACAACTTAGACATGTGAACACTAGTCCATACTAACCATTAAAAGGTGCTGGTAAAACTTCAGGGAAATCAAATCTGCTGAATTCACCAGGTTTGTTTGGCATCGCAAATATCATGGAGTGCTCCTTCCACTGCAGGCGATCCTCAATTCCAAGTTCGCCGAACAAATTCTGCACATTTGGGTATGCCCCAACTTTCCAGTGGAAAATCGAACAAAGAGAAAATAAGAATAAATAAATTATTTCTCACCAGATCATTCAGATCGAGGTTCTGGTTTGTTTTTATTCTTAAGCCATACTAACAAAACAGTCCCCCCCGCATAAAAAGCAAAACTTCTGATCTGGACAGGGTCATCTTAATATACCCAACAAAGCATCTATCCAGATTTCAAAGTGCAAACTTACAGAAAATATGTAGGCCTGTCTCATACCAGTCTCCATCGGCATCTTTCCACGCAGCCACCTAAAGAGAAAGAATTTCCAATTCACCACTGAATAGGATCACTTCATGGATAAGCATAAAAAAGCATTGCTACAGCCTACAGCAAAAGCTGAAGGCTCCTTCTCCTGATTTTATTTTCCTTATTGTAAGAAAAAATTGTTCTAACCAGAAAGCACTTGTCCTCACTGCTACAATTGTTTGTCCAAAACCTTTATGGCTCTTTCACATGGGCCGTATGAAAAATAAACTGTGACCAGACATATGTAGATAATACTGGAGCCAAACTTATTAAGCACAAAGACATGCAGCATGGCACAGAAACCTTTCCACCAAGGACATCTCTCGCTTCTAGTAGTAAAGGTTGGTGACCAGCATCCGCTAAGTACTTTGCTGTTGACAAGCCAGCCAAACCTGTAATTTACCTCCAAGAAAGAGTCAACTCTAGCATCAGAAAAGAGCAGCAGTCATCACGTACTCAAAGTAATTCTAAAATCAAAGCATACAACATGGTGAAACTAAATTGTTCTCTCTTGGACCGTCTTCTCTAGAAAGGAAATGAAGAATCTTACCGCTTGTTGTTCCTTTGAAATTAGTTAGGATAGAGTGACAGCAATAAACAAGGGAATCCAACTTAACATAACATGCTCCCAACTTTGAATGTCTAATAACAAAGGAAAACAAAAGGAACTGAAGTTTATCATGATCAATACAAGACATATCCCCAAAACCTCTCCCCTATAGTTACTCAAGCCAAGATAAACACTTGGAGCTAGAATTTCATGCAAAGGCATTCCATCAAAGAAAGAATAGGTAGAAATACTTCTCCCCTCCAACAACAGCGCAGACAGCATCACTATTGGAGTGCAGCATTGCCACTTGCTAATAGTCATAAGAAATAAGTTATTCCTACTGGATACCCATGTATTGATAACAAGACAAATTATTCAAAACATAATAAACCTACAGGGGTAGGTAGCAATTCATAGATGGACACAGCTTATAAGTTCCAGTTGTGGTTCCGGAAATTGACTTTGATATATATAGCTTGGCAAACACCATCTTTTACGTAAATTAGCTTCACTAGATAATCTACATATAAAAGAGCAGTCACTGCAACCAGTGCCGATAGCGTTAAACCAAGAGAACCATAAGTAAAACTGAAGCATAGTGGCGCAAATCAGCACCCAATAAAATAAAGCGCACAAAAAATTAAACATTTCAGAGATTCCCAAAGCTGGGAGTTTCACCTGCTCCAGCAATCACGACCTTCAACGGTTTTGCCGGGCGAGCGGCGGAACGGAACGAGGCGGACAATTGGGCCGCCTCTAGAAAATTAACAGTGTTCTCGAGCTCCGGCCTCGGGTAGTCGATGCACACCACCTGCTTCACCAACCCAAAACAAGCCATAACCCGCCCCCATCTCCACAGCCAAAACCAAAAGCAGAGCACGAAAACGAGAAAACGACCGACACCCAAAAGGGAGAACGAAAAGACAAACAAAAACCGACCTTCAGAGCACGCCCCTCCCTCCTGGGCCTCGAACGGGCCTGACCCTCGACCGAAATCCTCACGCTCGCCCCCATCGACTCGCCGCGCCCGAACGCGAAGCCGCTCGCCGGGCTCGTCCCGACGAGAGCCCCGCGTCCGGCGGCGGGCCCCCGTTGCCGAATTCTCGATCGGCCGATGCTGCTCAAGCTCGAGCTCGCGGCAGAAACGCACGCGCATCCCGTCATTTTGAACAGAGGAATTTCGACTAGAGAGAGGAAGAGGAAGTGGGTCAGGAGAGCGGAGGGAGGCGAGGATAATGGAAGTGACGAGAGACGCACTGTGCCAGCTCTCGGCAAACTATACCGGCCGAGCTCTGTCCCTGTCGGTTACGTGCGTGTCGTCGTCCGTGTGGGAAAGTGGGCAGTTTTTTTCGATGTCGTCGTTAGGTATATTCCGTGCGGGACGGCAACAGATTTTAGGACAGTCCAAGACAAAGGGCTCCTCTCCCTCTCTCTAGATTTTAGGACGGTCCAAGACGGAAGAGCTTCTCTCTCTACAGGAAATTAGGCAAAGCAGTACAATCAGGGATACTGATTAGATGTATCGGTTTTAAATACTATGAAACACATGTCTGACTAGCAGAAAGTAAGCTCTCCACAAGGGCTTACAGGGATAGTTCGATAATTTAGCGTCCAATTTTGATGCATTTATTATTTTAATATATTGGTGCTCATAACACCGCCCTCAACGGCGCAGCTGGCTTGGGCTCTCTTCCTTCCACGAAATGGAAAAGTTCGAATCCCAGAGATGTCGGCTTACAGGATGCCTAGATTAGAGGTGGCATTTTGCACCAATATTTTTCACAAATAATCAAATGTGGGTTATGGCCCATTTTATATGGGTCGAAAATGGATCACACGTTCTAACCCATTTTCGACTCATTTTTAAAACCTAAAAAACATGAACTTCACCTTCTTTAGCCACTCGCCTCCGAGCCGCCTTTGCCACTCGCCACCACGGCTCGCCTCCGAGTTGCCTCCGCGCCCGCCTCTAAGGCTCGCCTTCGCCACTCCCTCAAGGTCGCCGACGATTGAGCCTCGCCGACGACTGGCGAGGCTCAAGCTCACCGGCGTCGGGCAAGGCCTCGGCCTCATCACATCGGCAAGATCGAGCCTTGTCCAACGCTGGCAAGCTCGAGTCTCGCCAGATCCGACGAGGCTCGACCTCACCGACGACTAACAAGGCTCAAGCTGGCGAGGCTCAAGCTCATCGACGTTGAGCGGGGCCTCGGCCTCATCAAATCGGCGAGATCAAGCCTCGCCCGACGCTAGCGGGCTCGAGTCTTGCCAGATCTAGTAAGGCTCGGCCTCGCCAACAATTGGCAAGGCTTGAGCTCGCCGATGTCGAGCGAGGCCTTGGCCTTGCCAGATTGGTGAGATCGAGCCTCGTCCAATGCCAACAAGCTCGATCTTGCCTATGGCCACTCACTGGCTGTCATCGTGGCCGTGACCGGACCGACCGAAGAAGAAGGAAAAAAAAAAGAAAAAAAAGAGAAAAATAATTATTAGAATTAAAAATGATATTTTAAAAAATAAAAATTATAAAATTATTTTTACAAAAAATTAAAATAATAAAAAAATTAAAATTTTGATTTTTTAAACAATATTTAAAAAAATATATAAAGATTTTCCATTAAATTTGTATTGCATAAAAATTGTTAAAAATTTGTATTGGATAAAAATATTTTAACAATAAGTAAGTTTTAGCAATATAGGTCGAGTCGTGTATGGGTCATTAGATTTATACTATAAAAATATGGATCAAAACGGGTTAAATGGGTCAAATATGGGTCGACCCATTCTCGACCCGACCCACTCATTCACCACCCCTAGCCTAGGTTATATATATTACGTCATAGGACTTAGACCCTGTTTGATTCAGTATTCTCAATGGGCTTTCAACCCCGAAAGTCTCTTGGGAAAAAATTTAGGCGTTTGGTTTAGCATTTGGAGGTTTCCTTGGCCAAATACTAGCATTTGAAATACTGAAAGCCCAAAGCAATTGGAAACCTGCTTTAGGCTTTCAGCATTTCGGAAATGCAAGTCCACCTCTACTATTCATCCGTTGACTTCTTTTTATTTTTTATTTTTAAACCGATCATCTTCCACATACCCCTACCGCCGTTGATTAGCGACAAAGTTTCATCAGATTTTATTTTTATATTTTAAAAAAATAATAAAAACTCTTTGCAAATGTTGGGTTCGCCTTTTTTTTTGTTGTCATTTTTATCTTTTGACAATCAATAACCTAACTTTTTATCAATACATTAGAATGATCATTAATTAACGAAGATGATTAATACTACAATAATTAAAAAAAATTATTCAAAGTTGAAAACAAACCTAAAAGAACCCTAGGCCAAAAGTTGAGCTTTGCAGCTAATCTATAATTAAATTCTTTTAATATAATTTTTAAATAAATTTATTAATATATATCTTTTACATTACTTTTTACATTACTTTCAACATGAAAATGTAAAATGTTACATAATCATTGTTTCATTTTTGCAATTTTAAATACTAAAACTAAAAAATTTAATTTTGTTACACTAAAGGGTTTTTCAAAAAATATCTTTAACCAAACAATCTTTCAGATTTCCCTAAAACACTTTTCAGTTATAATTTACCAAACAGTTTAATATTTCAGAAAACCCATTTTATCTTAAAGGTATTTACATTTTTCCAAGGGTATTTTCCTAAAGCCAAATCAAACGGGCCGTTACTCATATCCTTCTCTCTACAAAAAAAATAGGCAAAGTAAAAAAAACTTGGTAGCCACGAGCCCGTGATGTCTTCTTTGTTGTCATGGAAACTATGGAGATAGAAAAGAGAGTTGAAGTTTGCCAGTCGAACATCTTCCTTCCTCTCTCTGTCTTCACCTTACAAAAATGGCATGGGAAAATTGTCAAAAAAGGCCAATAAGGATATCGAATTTTTAGAAAGGACCGCGTTTTTTTCCACTCACCTTGGCTTTGACATCTTTTCTTTATTATATTCGACCATACTATCCCTTATAATACCCATTAATTATAGTACAACTCTATAAAAGTTCTTTTTTTATTATTTAGTCAACACTTTTTATCTTGTTTTTTCTTCATTTTTTCTCTTGTAGGGTGTCACTTTCCTTTTTTTTTTTCCTTTTCTTCCACGCCTTTAACACCTTAGTCTTCGCTTTTGTCTCTCTTTTCTGCAAATCGTTTCTCCGTTTTTTCTCTTGCAAGCCATTTTCTTCTTTGCCTCTCACTCCTTCCACAAATCTCATGTTCCTCTATTTTCTATCTATGTGCCAATCCCGTTCTCCACACTTTCGCTAGCACCGGCATTAGGCTCTTACCGATGACCTCCCCAACAAACGCTTTTTCCTCCGCTGCATGCGGGCTCTTCTGGCATCATGAAAGGTAATATGAAGAAGTATTGCTTCTCTCTCTTCCCTTTATATATATATATATATATTTCTCTCCTCTTCTTGCAAGTATGAGTGTCTAGAGAAAAAAAGGCATCTCCATCATGCATAGGCATAAAAATCTAGGGTAATAGGCAAGTCGTGTTCTTTTAGGTAATATGAAGCGGGATTCGAATTAATAGTTTAATTTGATTGCATTTTTCTTAATCTTTATGTGTTTTTGTTGGCCAAAAATATTTTTTCATTGATTAACCATTTTGAACGAATCAAATACATGGAAGTCCGGAAAATTAATTAGCGATTAATTTTTTACAAAGCCGCTATACAAGCTGTGGATTTCGCTGTGCCCTTCAACTTATTGCCTTAATACTGTTCGAACGGGGATTTTTTTTTAATGTACTGAAACATGCATTATTGGAAGCGCGCCACATTTCCTCTCTCACGAAGCAAACGTGAGAGACGTAACTTTGAAAAGAACTCGTACATTTGTTTTGGCAATTATTCGCGTTTGTACGCGTGCGAGTGAACCATACGGCCCAGCCAATTTGACGCAGACCACGGGAAAATGATAAAAAAAAAAAAAAAAAAAAAAAAAGGAAACCATTGACCACAGACCAACCACCCCGAACTCCCAAAAAAAAAAAAAAAAAAAAAAAGAGAAAGCACCTATATAAGCTTGTAGTATTCGGCCACCGATGCAATCTCTCCCTCGCGCTCTTGCTCTCCCCTGCTCTGTGTTCGTTTGTGATTTGGTCACCCTTCCCTCCCTCTTCAGGCGTCACACTGAGTTTCCTTCTGCTTCTTCTTCGTGCTACGATCAGGTCTCGTCTATTGTCTCTCCTCCTATGTGTGTGATATGAGCGACGATTATTGGTGGACGAATTCTGGGTGTTTCCGTTATTTCAAGTCCTCCTCTCATTTTTGTCAACCATGTTCTTTCTGAATGGTTAGTTGCAATCCTCGATACTCTGTATTACTCTCAGCGAGTAAGGTAATTCTATTGTCTTTCCTATGCGTAGGGTTTGGGTATAAGTGCCTCTTACTTATAACAGTTGTTTTATTCCTCTCTCTTGAATCCCTGAATATTTATATATAGGTAGCAACTCTCATTGAATTTTGTGTCAAAATTATGAAATTCACTTCTCGGTCAATATGCTAAAACTTTTATTTCTCTTGAATTCAAGGTCAGCTTAAATATCAGTATTATGGAGTGGAGTTTCTCATAACATGTGCATCTACTGAAACTCCCTCGCTTTGATGAAGGAGTAAACTTGGTGTGAATGTCAATTGTGTGATAATTCATTGCTTAGCGAAGATGTCAAGGGAATATGTGATGCTAAATGTCAAAATGTGACTATCAGAAATATTATGCATTGTATATGCGAAAGTTTAAATGCTCTTCTTTTGTGTATATAGGCCAAGGAAGTAGACATGGTCAGAAAGAGAGATCGATTTTGGGAATATGTAGATCTTTCGGATGACAAATTTGAGTGCAAGTTTTGCCACAGAAAATTTGCCGGTGGTGTTCCAAGAGTTAAATCGCATTTATCTGGGATTAGAGGCTGTGGTATAGACATATGCATCAAGGTCCCTGACGATGTGCGAGTTGCTGCTGCTGAAGCAATTTCTTGTCCTAATAAGAGAGCCAAGGCTGAAGCCTGTTCAAGTAAGACCGAAGAGTCTTCACCTAAAATGCTTGTACGCAAGGATGACGTTATGTTGGATAAGTTGCTTGCTAAGTTCATCTTGTTGGACAATATCGATGTCGATATTGTGGGGAGGCCGTTGTTCATTGACTTTGTGAATGCCGTGGCTGAAAATGGTTCCCATTATAAGTTGCCTTGTCATTCAGTAGTCAAAACAAAGCTAGTGCCTGATTTAGAAAAGGAAATTGGAGAGTATGTGGCAAATGTGAAGAAATCCTGGAATAGGACCGGCTGCACGCTTATGTCTGCTTTTTGGTGTGATAAGGGTAGATCCTTCATTAATATCTTTGCCTATTCAATTGAAGGGATGATACTATTAAATACAGCTGAAATCCTCGAAGGTAAGGCAACAAGCACTTCGCTATGGAACATTTTATGTTCTGTCACTCAAGAAATGGGGCCCAACAGCATGGTGCAGTACATAACCAACAGTGCTCAAGATGAAGGGTTTTATGAGGATATGCCCATTGGCAATTATCCCCATGTGTATCAGACTAATTGTGTTGCCCGTGAAATATATTTACTCCTTGAGAATATTTACAATGATATCGAATGGGTTCGAAAGGCATTTGATCAAGCAAGAGCGGTTGTCACTAAGATTCAAAAGCATGATGGCATCTCATCATCGATGAAGCAGTTCACAAACAATTGGGAGTTAAAACAATCTTCAACAGCCAAATTTTACTCAAACTATCGTATGCTCCAATCAATCATGGAGGTTGAAAGTGAGCTGCAATTGCTTGTTTCATCATCTGAGTGGCCTTCCTTTGGTTTTGAGAAGGATGAATCAGGCGAAGAAGTGGGTGAAATCATTTGCAGTTCTAAATTTTGGAGTGAAGGGAAAGAAGTCCTGCATGCTCTAAAATCGATATTTCAAGTGCTTTGTCTAGTTCATAGCTATGGCGCTACATATGGGTTCTTGTATGCAGCTGTGGAAATGGCACATGAGGCTATTAGACAAACGTACCAGACTAATGTAGATAAGTGTCAGACGTTATGGGAGATTTTTAAGCTACGACAAAGTCGTATCATTCATCCACTACATGCTGCTGCAGCTTTTCTTAACCCTGCTTACATGTGTAGCAAAAAGTTCAAAGAGAATGATGCAATGAAAGAGGGCATAAATTTCATAGTGGAAAAATTGGTAGGTGGTGAAGAAAAGGTGAAATTTGTGCAAGAAATGATGTTTTATCGTGACAAAGTGCCAAAGTTGTTTACTTGTACAGCAATGGCGATGTTAAAAACATCTCACCCGTGTAAGCATCTATTGTATAACCAATGAACCGCATTGATTTAATTTCATGTTATATTTGTTTCCAAAGAGTAACTTGTGTACTAATGATGGTGTTCCGTGTAAAGGGAACTGGTGGGACTATTGTGGCGATGTCCTTCCAATATTGAAGAAGTATGCGATTCAAATCCTAAGCCAACCCTGCAGCACCTCGTTCTGCTGGCAGAGTTTTTTTTCATTTGAAACTGCTCAAAACGAGAGGAGGAAGCCATTGATGACTGCTGCGATGGACACTTATCCATATTTGAGGACAAATTCATTACTGATGGAGAGTTTCAACACGATGAAAGGAAAAATTAGGAAGCCAGTTGATCTTGAGAAACTCGGCGAACTTCCTGATTGGACAAAGTATATCGATGAGATGTTTCCTCATGATTCATTGAATGAGAACAAAGTTCCTTTCTCTGGTGGAAAATTAAATTGTTGGTAAGAATCTTTGTTGAGACACTTTGGAGATGATAGCAATTTAAATGCATGCCAAGCTGATTTGTCGCCAACAACATAGTTGATCTACTAGATTTAGAATCAAATATGACAGTAGTAAATGATGATGACACGGAGACATGTTTTTCATGTTTTTAGTGATCTTCCGCCAGAATTCACCTAAGTTTATTTGCAACACTGTTTGAATTAGTGAGTTCCTTCCAAGTATATATCTATGTATTTATATCAGAGAAGAGGGACGGCATCATCTCCTTTGATCATGTGTATTGGTATGCGTGCTTCTTTTTTCACTTCAAAAGACTAAGCGAGATTGATATGTTCGAGCTAGTGATAGCCAATAAGCCGTAGTTTTCATCGTGAATTGATTCCAATTATTATGGTAAAGTGAATGACCTGCTAGAATGATTCCATATGTTGGATTTGGCCGTCAGCATTCTCTTCCATTGCATGACCCTGCCGTTGGCAAGAAGGTTGAACTCATATTGTGTGTACTAGGCACTATCTTCTGCAGTGCAGATTTTTACTGGGTTAATCGATTAAATTTTTATCTACAGGTCTGCATCAGCAAGAAACGATTGTGAGAGTGAAAAGAATCTCTGTCTTCAATTTATAACGAAACTACCGTCGAGCCTAGTTAAAGGTAATGAGATTGAGGGTGAGGGAGGAGCTCCTATTCATGTTGTCTTGGTAGATCCCATTACAGGTAGCCTTGTGCAATCTGGACCCTCTGCAATGCTCAAGTTGATGGTAACAGTGATTGGAGGTGACTTTCATGAAGAAGCTAGTAAAAATTGGACTAGAGAGTTCTTTTGGAGCAATGAATTATTGGGGCGAGAGGATAAGATGCCACTGTTGACTGGAGATCTCTCTATGATCCTCGATAAAGGCATGGGGACATTGGGTGCTGTCACTTTCAATGATGTATCAAGCTGGACAAGAAGTGGAAAATTCAGGCTTGCAGTCAAAACTGCATTAGGTCATTCTGAAGGAATCCGTGTCCTTGAGGGCATATCTAATGCCTTCACTGTGGAAGATGGTAAGTCATTTAAGTTTAGACACTTGATGACATTATACACTTTGATGTTCTTTTTCTCGGCCATCGTTGTTGAACATGGTAAGTTATGATTCAGGATTGGACACTTGGTGACAGTTACGTTTTTTTGTTCTTTTTTCTTGAAATGGGACATCTTAAACCACATATTAAGATATACGGACTAGGCTAAAGGACTTGCAACAGCAGCAGCTTATTTAATCAGAATTTGGTGCCGTGATTTTTTTTAAAAGAAATTTAGAGCAAAGCAGAATCTGCAGTTGAGTTTTGGTTGCTGTTTGCATGATCCATAATCTTAGAAATGGAGTATGCTTGAAAGAAACAGCAAAAAAATCAGCAGACGGTGCCTTGCCTGTGTGAATTTCCAAATTCTGTAAAGTTGAACTCGTAACACCTACTCATAGCAAACAAAATATACTTGGGGTTTCTACCGTGCTTTCTGAATCAGTTGCGTTAGAAAAAACTTTTGAAATTGGAAATCTCTTTGACAGCATTCATGGCCATTGAATTGACGGTGACTTTTGCTTAGAGGAAGTCGTCTTTTAAGCTGGTATGAGATTTATAGTAAACATTAAATGTCATTTTAGTTTGTTAGATATGTTAAGGTAAGTGCGAATTTGATTTTATTAGAGGAAGAGGATGTGGTATTGAACTTTAAATTGTGCTTAGTTGTTTTAATACGACAGTGACTCATAGAAATGCATGTCAATGCAGTAAATATGGTCATTGTTACTTTGGATCATCAAATATTATTTCTCCATATTTATTTTCTTTGTTCATTGCTCACATAAATTTAAATGAGAAATATTTTTGGAAACTTTGTCACAGTAAAATTCAATGAGACTACTGCCAATTGATTCAAAGCTTGAGTTGTTAAATGAAAGCATAATTTTTTATTTACATATTGTAAGTCCCCCTCAAGCATAAGCTGGAATGTGACTAAGATTATAGCTTGTAAATTGATCATTTGGAGAGGCAAATATAGGGCTTAAAGTGATTTAGACACAAGATTTGAGGTTTTGATATCATGTGAAATTTTGTAGGATCAATGCCAATTGATCTAAAAGCTTAGGTTGTTAATGAATGTGTAGTTAATTTTTAAAGGAGAAATGATAAAATAATCCATGAACTTTGGCCTGATATGCAATGTCATCCCTAAATTTCTAATTTGTTCCTTATAGTCTCTGAATTTTTTTGTACATATTCAATTTAGTCTCTTGACTATGTACAAATATTTAATGTTTGTCCCTGAAATTGAATTAATGAAAAGATAATATTGGATATTTTCATATAATCTAGGGCCTAGATTGAATATTTATCAAAAGTTCACGAACCACATTAAATAAATTAAAAATTTAAAGATAGCATTGCCCATTGGGCTAAATTTAGGGATCACATTAGACAAATTTAAAGTTTAAGGACAACGTTGCACATTAATCCAAAGTGCAAGGAGCTTTTGTTTAATTAACCCATTTTTAAACACCGAAATATTATACAATTACTTTTTTTGATGCATACAAACAACTCAGTATAGGAGTAATAGTGTCAAAAAATTCGAATTTATGGGTAAGCAATTTTCCTGAGCGCCTTTTTTCTTTGCAATCACAGGCAAGAGGGCTGATCCAAATATTTATGGGGACAGACTATGGACGCCAGCAGGAATTGATATGTCCAAGGTTCTGTACACAGAAACAGTTAATGCACTTGCAGATGTCGGTGAAAATGTCTCCCTGAAATTTCCCATGGAAAGAGGACCATTGAGAAGTGTAAGGATTTTTGCCTTCATCCTTAGACGCTGAACATGCCCAGAATTGTTAGATACTGAGATCCTGTATGGTTCCCTAGAATCGAAAAACAAATCAGTTGATCATATTTTGTCACTGAAATTCTCGTTACTGGCAGCCACTGGGTATAACTTGATTACACAGTTAGTAGTTCTAGTCGCTCAACTTGGCATTACATAGCAAAAGACTTGAGTATCGTCGATGTACATTAGTTGACGATCATTTTTCTGGAGGTCTAAACTCTGCATGGTGACTGTCCGAGGGGTTGGCTGGTTTTTTTTTTTTTTTTTTTTGCCCCTTTTGTTAGCATTGGCAATCTGAAGTGGAAACACTTATTCTGTGCAGTGTATGAGACAACATATGACCCATCTTAGACTGCAAAAGAATGTAGCGTTTTGAGTTTCCTGGCAATAGTTGCATATCAGTTCCTTTACCTTGCTAAGTGACTTAACAGTTCTAGGGAACCTTCTCATCTGTCTTGCTGAAGCCCATTTCCTTTTCTCTTGAACTATATACAGGCACTTGTTGAATCCATGTTGAAGATGGTTGCCGAAAATATGCCCCAATTTCTAGAACGTGTTGTTGACCGTATGAGTTCTATGGCCAACGCTAGGAAGGATAGAACCGGATCATCGGTCGAACCATCATCCATGCAAGTCGAAAGTGAAATGTTAGCTACGGTGCTGGCTCTTAGACGGGTCATTGCTATTGGCCATGCAGTTGAAAGAAGCAGAGTACGAGCACCCATTGATGAGAAATCCGGCACGGAGATGGAGGGAAAAGTTGAGGAGCGAGAAGGTTTGCATATGTTTGATTCCCCTGACATTGTAGGATTATGGTCATATTCTACGTAGCACCGACACTGATACGCGACACGTAACACGACACGACATAACACGCCGACACGTCATTTCTCAAAAAATAGAGAATTCCGAAACGTTGGGACATGTTGTATATTGAATATATATTTTTATATATACATAATAAATTATCATTTTTATGATTATTTCAATCAAATTAGTTTGAATTAAATTCATAAATAAATAATTTTAAAAAAAAACGTAGAATGAATATACACTAAAAACATTAATCAGCTATTTATTAATATCATTCATTATTTCAATTTGACAAATTCAACTCTATTTCAATAATTCATAAAACTTGGAGAAAAAACAAGGGTTTATATTATGGATTCGCATGTTAGATATGTTGTAAGAGGAGAAAAAAATTTAAAGGGTGAATTGTGTATCATGGGAAGTGGAGGTTAGAAGAGAAAAGAATATTAAGTTTTTATTCTTTCTCCATTTATTATTTCTATTATTATGTTTTATTTTTTCACATATATATTTTAAGACCTCTCATTTATTGAATTATTAAAATTGACCTCGATATCATAATCACATGTCGGAAACTCATGTGTCAAAATTCCGACTCGAGTGTAACATCCTGACTTTCAGGTCCTGATTTCGATCAAATAAGTTGGGCTTTTCATCGACATGATTATAATGTTTTTCTCGGAATTGGCCACTCACGAGATAACTAGACTATCTGGGAAAGTCATTAAGAGATTTTAAGGCAAATAGACTGGAGAATTCGATCAAGAATCGACTTCTTGACCGTGCTTATCTTTAGAGGCCATTATGGCACAGTATAAAACCGATTTGAGATCAGAGATAGGTTGGTTCAACTGAGATATATGGCCGATCATGGGTGACTCCACTAAATTGAAAAATTCTCATTGATCGGCACTAATTTGATTTTACTATTGTTTTGGTACCTTGTGTCCGTATTTGGATACTCGAGATTTTTATGACAATCGAGAGTCGCCATTGTGTCGAATGGGTTCATTGTGGCTCGAAGAAAATCGACCACAGGTCATTTGCATTAAAAAGTTCTGAAAACTACTTGGTAGTTTAGGTCAGCTAAAAACATGTCGGAGTGAAAATAACCGTGAATTTGAATTCGATTTCAGAAATTGAAAGTCCTGTCGTGTCATGAGTCAATCTAAGAATGTTGACTCACATTTTGAGGAATTTTGGCAAGCTCGGGATTTTTAGGAAAATCGTTGCGGACGATTCAGAAAATGAACTGAAACTCGGATTGGCTAATTTGAAGGGATTTTTGACATCTGGTATGAGTGAATCGGTGAATGGAAGTTGCTTGAGCTTTTTTTGAATTCGAATTGGACCTCAACCGGATTTATTTGTTTAGAAAATGAGATACCGAGAAAAATGAAATGGAAGTCGGTTTCGAAGAAAATTCATGGGATTAAAGGACCATCTTCAATTGGATTTCAAATGTTCAAGTCGATGAAGAAATTAATCTTAGAGTGACCCATTGACACGGTGATTTTTTGAAGTGGATCGAGAGTTGTAATTGTGGTTCTGTTTTATTCTTCTTCTCCTCTTGGACTCACGTCATCCGCACACCCTCACACCCTTCTGTTTCGGCAACACATATTTCTTCCTTTCTCTTTCTTTTTGGTCGACGGTCCATGCTAATCTTCCTTTTTCCTTTTGACTTTGGTCTTCTTTTGCCTTGATTGTTGACCGTGGGGCCTCACTTCTTCTTATCCGATTACATACTTCTCTCTCTCATTCTTTGTCTTTTCTTTTAGCAGGTTTCCTCACCTGGCCGACAGCCCCACTCTGCTCTCTTATTTTTAACTTCTTTTTGTTCCCTTCTTCGGTCTTCCGCTGGAAGAAGCCAGCGACGTCGACACCTCCCCTTTGGTCTTCATTTTCATTTTCCTCACATATCTCTCTCCCTCATGCCTGCTTCTCCACCAAGCCGTGTCTTCTCGATCAACAGCAACAACCCCCCTTCCCCTTTGTTGACCACCAGCAAACGATGCCAGCTGCCCCTTTGTTCCTCCCTCTCCATCGCCCGTTATCTCTCCCTCGCTGTCGCAGCCACACATCCAGTAGCACGATCAGCCCATCTCCTCTTTCGGTCCAGCAATCGTGATCATCAGCAGCTCCTCTCAGCCACGCGTCTTCAACGCCATAGCAGCAACGTCCGAAGCTGCCATCCCAGTCAACACGGCGATTTCTCTGCTGGTCTGTAGACCACCGATTCCCCTTTTTCGTGGCTGCACAACCGAAGCAGCTCTTGCGCCATCTTCAGTCCACGTCTCCAGCGAAACCATCTCTGCCAAGGCAAGTTTCGAAGCCCATCTTCAATCAGTAGCCCACAGTTTGGCCAGAAGCCCAGCCCGTGAGCAAGAAGCCCATGCAGCAGTCCAGCAAAATCAGCCCATCGTGAGCCCATCCCCACCGAGTCCAGCTCAGCCCACAAACTAATGGATTTCAGCCCGCGAGCTCAGTCCATTTCAACCCATAAGAAGTCAGCCCAATTCAGCAGCTCCATTCAAGCCCACGAGCCCAAATGAATTCAGTCCATCAAAAGCCCAGCAAATTTTTGAGGCCCAAGCCCAGCCCGACTCATTAACAAATCTCGATTTGGGCTGAGATTTGTTTGGCCCATTTTAGGCCCGGCCCAAGTCCGTCGACATTGCCAAAAATTCAGATTTCGGCAACCGTTGCGCCGTCGTCACGGTGAACCGGTTTCCGCAATTAACCGATGAGTTTATACTCTAAACTCTGCTTAGTAGGCTAATGACGTTTAATGGGTGTTTAGATGTATTTATTAGGAATTAGGTGGTTAGTTAGATTAAATTAGAAATGTAATTATTTAATTGAGCATGTTAGGTGGTTAACATGGTTTAGCTAAGGCCTAAATAAATTGTATTGTTTATTTAGAAGAGTTCGGGAATTTTCCGGGTCCGTATTGGTAATTAATTTAATAACTTTGGCCTAAGTTAGTATTTTTAGAAATTGAATTGATTTATTTTATTAATTTTCGAAATTAATTATTTATTAATTATTTTTCCGAAAATTATGCCGGGATAACCAGTGACCGGAATTTCGTGCCGATTGCAATGGTTTGGTTAAATTCTGCAATTGAGTGTTAAATTATGCAAATTGAGTGTTTATTGGATTTTTAGTATTTAATTTCAAAAGTTGTGAATTTCCAATATTTATTCAGAAAATCTCGGGTGTCGGGTTTTGACACCGAAAATAGTTTTCAGTACTATATAAAATAGTGGGATTTCAAAAAAAAGAAGAATATCAATTTTTCTGAGTCAAGTTGACCGTGTACCCACACACGGGTAATTTCATGTGAATTTCTAATACGAAGAAAAAATGCTAGGCTCACCATTTTAATTGAAGTATTTGAGAGCAATGCACAGTGCCCTAGGCCATATTTGAGTGATCGTGTGATGGTTAAGAGAAATCATCGCGGGCTGTTAAGCTGGACGTTATCCCTATTCGGGATACCCCCTGGACAACGGGAAGCCAGTCGCAGTAGATTCTGGACCCTATGCCCCTTTGGGAAAGCCGTCTAAAAGAGACGTGCCATGCTCAATGGGGTGAGACGAAGCCTGGCAATGCTAGAAGACCGCCAAACAGAGAGTAGGCTGTGTTATATGCCGAGATCAAAATTAGGAACGCATGTTTAATTGAGTTGAATGTACCGAATTATGGGACAAAATTGTGTGGCACGGTATGGGACGTGTTATAACGATTTTGCCTTATAATCAGGACTCATGTGCTTATTGAGAATTTCAATATGGCATTCCAGTTGATTGAGCTTAGTTGTTGCCCATGCTTTCATGCCGTTTGAGTTATAAACTGTACTGACCTGTAAGGTGGATCTGAGGCCAAGGTAAGGCTCTGTGATTGTATGATTGCATGATTAGAACACTTCTGGGCATTTTCCCTTCTAATTGGGGTTTAGAGCTTAGACTCGCTGAGATGAAATCTCACCCCGTTGTAGGACAACATTTTCAAGGTCATCGAGTGGAGGATCGGGAGCTGACAGGAGGATGTGAAGTGTAGGTCAGCTAAAAACGTCTCTTTTTTGGAAGTTGATTTTTGGGGCCTTTCGGTCATAGACCTTGTACTTGATATTATGTGAATATAAAAGCATGTTTGTTTTATGAATTCGTATCCTGCTTTTCTATCCTGAGATGATTATTGTCAGGGGATTTTTTTTCAATGGAAAGGGTCAGTGACTCGTCCTGGGAAGTCGCAAATTATTATTGACCAGGCAAGGATGGGCACGTGCTCAGGGTTTGGGGTGTGACATCGAGTATCGAAGAGTGTCAAGAAAGTTGTCAAAAAATAATAAATTATTATTTTTATGATTATTTCAATCAAATTAGTTTGAATTAAATTCATAAATAATTAATTAAAAAAACATAGAATGAATATACACTAAAAACATTAATCCGTTATTTATTAATATAATTAATTATTTCAATTTGACAAATTCAACTCTATTTCAATAATTCATAAAACTTGGAGAAAAAACAAGGGATTTATATTATGGATTCACATGTTAGATATGTTGGAAGAGGTGAAAAAAAACTTAAGGGGTGAATTGTGTATCATGAAAAGTGGGAGTTAGAAGAGAAAAGAATATTAAGTTTTTATTCTTTCTCCATTTATTATTTTTATTATTGTGTTTTATTTTTTCACATATATATTTTAAGACCTCTCATTTATTGAATTTTTAAAATTGACCTCGATATCATAATCACATGTCGGAAATTCGTGTATCAAAATTTCGACTCGAGTATCGAAGAGTGTCGAGAAAGTTGACTAGGTGTCGGATTTTCCGACACGTGTTGACCAAGTGTCAAAGAGTATCGAAGAGTATTGGAAAGTGTCGGACACGTGTCGAAGTGTCCGACACGACACGAAGGCTCTTTGAGAGTGTTGATGCTTCATAGGTCATATTGAATGGGAAACATGATTGTTCGATGCATAAAAGTATACATTTTATCTAAAATTTGATATTATCTTGAAAATTATCTAAAAAGTTTTAAAAGCATTACACTCTTGTCATCTTAAACGGAGATGTCACGCCCCGAACCTCGAGCGCGTCAACATCCCACCATGGTCATTCAAATGCGACATTTCCAGGTAGTGTCGCCGACCCCATTCATTTATTAATGTGCAAGCGAAACGTATTATAAAACCCCTGACAATAAAATACGGGATAGAAAAGCAGGAAGTAGAACCACAACATACACTTTCATAATTCAACAGAATTACAAACAGAAGCCTACAGCTAAAAGTCTACAAAAGATCGGCTCTTAAGAATGCACTGTCCTACGACCTCCAAGTTGGACACGTTCTAATCCTTATGACTCCACCTCTGCAACTCCTCAAGGCCAACCAAAGTGATCTAGCCGCTCCGTCCACCAAGGACCTGAAATTTTAAATCCCCAAACCGGGATGAGACAATGTCTCAGCAAGTTCAACCCCCTAAACCCCTATTAGAAAGAAAATACACCCAAGGGTGGCCTAGCCACACAACATAGAGGACTTACCTCGCCTCGGTTCCTTCTTGCAGGTTAGCACAATTCATATCATTCAATCATATGCAGTAATAAGAACTTAAACAACCGGAACGCATTCACTTTCATATAACCAACAACCGCGGGGGTCCTGATTATAAGACTAAATCGTTATGACACGTCCCATTCCATGCCACACAATTCCATCCCATAATCCAACACATCAACAACACTCAACATGCATTCCAATTGATATTTACTGCCACACAAGGGCATAGCCTACTCGCAGTTCGGCTATCTACTAGCATATAGCCAGGCATCACTTCCCCACCTTGGAGCGCGGCTTCGTCAATACATCGACGGCGTTCCCGAAGGAGCATGGGCCCAGAATCAATTGTGACCCGCAACCACTGCGTGGGTATCCCATATAGGGGCAAGTCTGGCTCAACAGCCCAGGACGATTCCTCTTAATCATCACACAGTCAAATCATACTCGGCCCCAGGACACTTTATATTTCAATCAATGCTTCCACTTAAAATAGTGATCCCGGCCATTTTTCTTCATATTAAAAATATTCCAA
Source organism: Eucalyptus pumila (assembly GCA_016097595.1). Classification (NCBI taxonomy): domain Eukaryota; kingdom Viridiplantae; phylum Streptophyta; class Magnoliopsida; order Myrtales; family Myrtaceae; genus Eucalyptus; species Eucalyptus pumila. The sequence goes on from CM027853.1 coordinate 31,854,215, forward strand.
AATTATTCACGTGTGTGGGGACACGCTAATTTCGAATCAAAAAGCCAATATCTCACTTTTTCAAACCCCACTATTTAATATAATCATTAAAATCTAATTTTTGCATCAAAACCCGACACTTGGGTTTTTATGATTAAAATCCCTATTTATCACAATCAACACTCAATTTGCCACAATCAATCATCAAATTCAAATTCTAAATACACAGCAGCGATCAGCACGAAATTCTGGGAATTTAGGGTCCCAACATAATTTTCGGAATTTATTAAATAATTAAGTTTATTCCGAAAATTAATTAAATAATGATATCCATATTTTTCACAATCCACACTCAATTTATAATATTCAATCGTCAATTTCAAAATCTAACTACACAGCTGCGATCGGCACGAAATTCTAAACAACCGGGGTCAAAAATAATTTTTCCTTTTTTTATAAATAATAATATTTTAATAATTTCGGAATATAATATAATATTATAAATTCCAGAATTCGAAATCATTAAATAATTCAAAAATAAAACTCTATTATGTCACATCAAGGCTTTATATTAAAATAAACACACTTAACTTTAACTAAACACACTTTAACTTAATTAAACATCATAATCTAATCATCAACCAAATAAACTAATCTAACCACCTAAACTTACTTAACTTAGACTCAGCACACTTAGGGCATCATTAACCGTCTAATCGAGATTGAGTGAGCTAAACTCACCGGATTAGCGAGCCGAGCGGACCAAAACGACGAGGGCGACGCGAGGATCGACTTTCCTCAAGGCAGGCCGAGCATCCGGGCTCGGGAAGGCGGCCAAAACGGGCCAAACATGGGCTGCCATACCCATTTTTCCAGCCACTGATTTGGGGCCGAGAAGGGCGGATCCAGCGCCGGTTGGAGCGAGCAAGGGCGGCAAGGACTAGGCGGAGCTCTGGCGAGCTGAGGCGGGGGTGCACGGCGGCTCACGGCGGCTAATCCGCGGCCTTGGCTGGCCGAACAGCCTCCTAGAGGCGAAGACAAGTGAGGACGACAGCGTGAGGGGGGCTGAGACGCGCGGGCAGCACCGCGCGCTAAGACGGCGTCACGGCGACAGTTCCGGTGATGTGCGGCGGCGTTGAGTGAGCGGACGGAGGGGCCGACGAGCAGCTGTTTGCTGGACTCCGGACGACATCCCGGACGAGCTAACGAGGGCGGAGCAACAGCGCGAGCTGGCTGGTTACGCGACGAGCGAGCACGGGCATGCGGCGCCGACGACAACGGACTCCGGCAACGGGCGTGGGGTGGCCGAGCGAGCGTGCGAGCAGGCCGGCGAGCTGCTAGTTACTTCCCGTTCGGCTCTCTCTCTCTCTCTCTTTTTTTTTCAAATCCAACAAGCTCCCTTGATTCAAGGAAGAAGATGATGGTGATAGCCCACCTTTCCAAGAGCAAATCCTCACCCTCCATGTGTCAAGATCCTAGCCGCACAAGCCCCACCATGACATCACTTGATGATGTCACATTCCACTATCTCCAATCCTCCCACAACAATCTTCAATAGGTGCAATTTATTTTTCCACCGGGGCATAAAATCTTGTACATTTAATTCAATCATTTCTCAATCAATTCCAATCAATTGAAGCTCAATTAAATTAACCCAATGTCACCACGCTTCAATTCAATTATTTACTTGACCATAGAACTATATTGATCTCAAAAATACCATCAAAAGAGGGCCTACCAATTTTTCGAACCAAATTAACCATACTCTGATTATTATGCTGAAAAAGCTCGGCTTGCATGAAAAATCTTCCAAAGATGAGTCAATATTCCTAAAATGATTTGTGACACACCCAGATTTCCAATTTCTGAATTTGACCTCAATTCCACGGTTAATTTCACTTTGGCACGATACTAGCGCGGCTCAACCTACCATGTAGCCTTTAGAAATTTTCATGCATTTGACCCGTGGTTGATCATCTCAAGTCATAATGTACATCTTTGAAACATTGGCGACTTTCGGTTGTCGGGATAATCTCAAGGTTTCAAATACGAACACAGGGTATCCAATCGACAGAAAAGTCGGTCTAGTGCCGATCGAAAAGAATTGTGCGATCTGGTGGAATAACCCACACCTGATCACATGCCTTTGTCGAGTCGACCTATTTCCGATCTCTAATCGATTTTAATTGTGCCGTAATGACCCTTGCAGATTAGCTCGGTCGAAAGGTTGCTTCGTGGTCAAATTCTCGAGTCTGATGCATTAGAAACTCTTAATAGCTTCACCCGATAGATTAGTTTTCACATGAGTGGCCGACTCAAGGAAAAGAACTATATGCGTGCCAACGAAATGCTTGTCTCAATTTATTGAAAATAGAATTGGAAAATTGGGATGTCACAATTGGAAAGTGTCGGACACGTGTCAAAGTGTCGGACACGACACGAAGGCTCTTTGAGAGTGTTGATGCTTCATAGGTCATATTGAATGGGAAACATGATTGTTCGATGCATAAAAGTATACATTTTATCTAAAATTTGATATTATCTTGAAAATTATCTAAAAAGTTTTAAAAGCATTACACTCTTGTCAATTTAATCATAAATATCTCGATTTTATATATTAAATCTTAAACATTTTTACATTTTATCAATTGAATCCATCCGACTAATTTGGCTAGAAATCACGATGTGAACGCCGGCTGTCCAACATGCCAGGCCAACCTTGACAAAACAATTTTTAGTAAAATTTTAATATTTTTTCCAAAATATTTATTTATTTTTTTTTTTTCTTTTTCTTTTTCTTTTTCTTTTATTGTGGCCGACAAGAGTCATTGAGCCTTAGGCCACGGGTGAGGGTTGCGACACCTCGCTAGTCACACTCGAGGGCAACCCCGACCATGCACAGATCTGGTCTTCTCTCATACGAATAAAGGAATTTGCAATCTCTCTCTGTCACACACTCGTCGATGACTTTGACAAGAGCTACGCCCTCATCCCCTCCCTCAAAGCTCGTACCCTCCTCCTCGACATCATTTTCTCAGATCCCTGCTTCAAGTCCTCTGAGTTGGCCCACAAGTCGCTTGTGTTCGTTGGCAATCCTCTAACTTGCCAAGCCCAAGTGTGCCCCCGTCACCTTCACCCTCACCCACCATCGTGATGGCCTCGTCCAAATCTAGGCAAGAGCACTAGAGGCCAACGAGGGCTTGGCGACCTCACCGGCCACAGTAAAAGAAAAAATTAAGAAGAAGATTAGAAAAAAAGGAAAAAAGGAAATTGGAAAAGAAAAATAATAAAACTAAAAAATTCAAAAAAAAAACATATTAAATATCGGCACTATCCATGTCACGTAACATGGTTGGCGTCCATGTTAGTGATTTCTAATCAAAGTTGATCGGATAGACTCAAATTACAAAATGTGAAAAGGTAGAGAATTCAATTAACAAAACAAAATATTTACGACTAAGTAAAAGTGTAATAAGTTGATGACCTTTTGAATAATATTCTCCAATATAATCAAACGTCGCATCACCAAATAATCCCAGCTATCCTTCTTCGCATGTACCATTTTAGGGCCCACATGACAAAATTTATATTTCCCTATTTCTTTGTTTTTCTATTTCACAAAATAGATTTGAAACATAAATCCATTTGATAATGTAATTTTATTATTCTATTTTTGAAACAGATTTCTATTCCAAAAATAGATTTGGAGCAGAAATTAGAAACTAAAATTGTTAGCTTTTTTATTTCTGGATGAGAAATGGAAACTGTTCTCATCATTCACTCTCATCGCCGCTCGCCGCCCACCCGCCGCCCGTGGGATGTCGGATGCTGCCCACCACCGGACGCTTGCCGCCACCCACCCTAGAAATAAAAAATTTATTTTGTTATCAAACGAAATTTTATTCTATAAATAAAAATTTGGAAGCGTTTCTTTGCTCAGAAACTTGTTCAGGGAATAGAAATTCAGAAATAAACTTCTACTCCCTGAACGAGTTTCTTTGCTTGGCAAATCTTTAATCTTCTCAATCTTGTATTTTACTCCATGATTGAGTATATGGAAAGCAGGCCTCTTGATGTACATGTTGATTTCAGCTGGTGCTTTTGGCCTTGACAAGAAGTCAGCAAGCACATTCTTCTTTCCAGGAATATGTTTGGTTTCAAAAAAATATTTTGAAAACCATTTAGCCTATCGAAGCAGTTGAGAATTTGGAATCTGCTTCTGTTTAAATTTGGTCATCTGAGGGAAAGATGCCATGTCTAATTCTACCAGGAAGTGATGGCCGGTGAGATGGAATTTAAACTTTTTATTCATTTTTTTATCAACAAGATTTTTTTAAAAGTGGAATGGTAATGCATTTCAGCTTGAAAAAGCTTTCCACTTTTATAGGCACAGAGGTGTCTCTTATCATCAATTTCTTCAAGCATGATGGCTGCCAAGTATTCATCACTGGCGTCAGTTTGAAGAATTCTTTTTCCTGTTGATGGTATTTGCAATGGTGGAAGATTCTGCATAATCTTCTTAAGCTCAGCTACTGCTTTAGTCTGAGATTTTCCCCAAGGTGGGGGATTCTTCTTTAGCATAGATTGCAAAGGAATCAGAAGTTTTGCAATGTTTGGGACAAAGTCCCTGAGATAATTGATTATCCCAAGAAATTGCTGAACTTGTTTTATGGTGAAGTTATCTTCAGGAAACTTCAATAATTCTTGAGCAATATGTGGCCCTGGATAGTATGTACCTTTGTTGAGGTGCATACTAAGAAATTCAATTCTGTCTAAGCAATATTTATTTTTCTTTGAGAAAGCATGATGACATGCTTCTTCACATTTTTGCGAATTGCTCAAGAAGTTGGTAATGCAACTGCTCATCAAGGCTGTAGAGTAGGATATCATCAATGTATATGACTGCACTTGACAAGATTAGTTGGAAAATTCGACACATGGCCTTTTGAAAAAGGGATGGTGCTACTTTTAGGCCAAAATGAAGAACTTTCCATTGGAAGTGCTAACTTGGAATACAAAACCCTATTTTGGGTCTATCTTCAAGATGAATATCCAATTGCTAAAATCCGACTTTGAGGTCAAATTTGGAGTAGATGTGGGCTTGGATAGTCCAATGAAAAGGGAATTTCTAGATAGTAAAGAGAATTTATCATTTTGAAGAAAAATGTTAAGGGGTTGGTAATTGATTACCAGTCTCATTTTCCCTCTGTTCTACTCAGTATGCTTATTGACATAGAAGGCTTCACAAGCCCATTGAGAATTGGAGATTTCAATAAGGCCTTGTTGCAATAGTTCTAAGCATTCCCTTTGAGCTAAAGCCAAATGTTCCGGCTTCATTCCCATATGGCTCGCCTTTGTAGGATTAATGTCTTCATTCTTTTTTAATGGAAGGCGGACAAAGAATTCTGGATTTTCCCATAAAGGATGAGAACACTTTTAAGCAAATTCAGAATAGGATTCTGAGCAAGATTCCAATAATTTCTACATAATCGGATCTAACAGACTTATTTGAATGGAAAAGAGTTTATAAATATTGACAAATTCAGAAAACTGGTCTTTATACTTGAGATCTTTTTCCAAGAATGATGCGGAGTTGTGAAATCTGAGTCATAATGTCTCAACCAATGATTAGATCTTTGTTGGGAATACTAGATCCAAAGATTTTTGTGGTTAAGGAACACTAGGGGAAGAACTGAACAGTTACGGGAGTGGTCCTGACATTTGTAGAGAAAGTATCTCCTGAGACAGAATTGAAATATTGGACATAAGGATTCCAATATTCTTCAAGGAGAACTTTAGTATCCAAAATTGAACAACTTGCTCCAGTATCAATTAGACCAATAACAATGATAGGTTTTGCAAACTTTGAGGTGAAGATTTTTACAGGAAAATGGGGACAATGAGTTTGGCTTGAGAATATGTTAGGGCTTGGTTCAGAAGATGTAGATATGTGAAAAATATCTTCAGACTCTGAATCTGATTCAGTTTTGCTGGAAGTTTGGTAACAATGGATGACACAAAGGGTTTGTTAAGTTGATTCTTCATTAGCAGAGAATAGGAATTCGATATCATCGTTTTCAAGAGGAATACCAGTCTCATTCTCAATATAATGGATTAGATGATTCTGACATTTTCTTGCTTGGGGACAATTTTTGGCAAAATGTCCTTTCTGGTTGTAGATGAAGCATCGATTTGATTTTTTGTGGCATGTGCGATCTTTTCTTGTGTGTAAGTATCGCCATTTCTTCTTTCTTTGGAAGTTCTTGAGGCCATGTTTGGATTTCTTTATCCAAAACTACTTGAAGTGCTTTTTTTTTTTCGGGAAGCTCTTCCACAAGTACCAACACTGTCTCGTTTGGAGCATTTGATCTTTAGCTTCTGGCAAGAACAAGTTGTCTCAAGTTCTCTATCATCTGTGATGTAAGTCCAAACCATTTGGCGCTTTAGACATAATTCTTCAAGGCACAAATGAATTTCTTGTTGGATTTCTCCCAATGGAACATCATGTATTCTTCTTTGCCTATTGAGAAAGGCTCTCTCAACCATTTGAGATAATTCCTTAGGGATGGAAGTCAAGAAGACATGCTTCAAGTTTGAATCGGCTCCAATGTTATAAAAGAGCTTAAGCATTTCTCGATAATACTTATTAAGATATTTTTCTGGAGAAAGTAGCACTTTCTTTCAAAAAATTCTCTCCTTTTCAGTTCTTGGAGATCAGCAGGTCTTCCAACAAAAAGGTGGTACTGAAGGGTGATGGCATGACTAAAATCAAGTGAACACAAGAAATGAATTTGGTCCTGTTCTGATACGGATTTCCACCAAAGTTTGAGGCTACCTGTAAATCTTGTGACGAAGTTGAAGAGGACATCATTCATATCATGGTTGGTAATAGCCTAAATGTTCAACCAAGTATGAAATTCTTCAAGTCTTTTTGGCCATTTGTGATAAGGAATATCATTAAGGGTGAAAAACTATTTTGATGCTGTGGACACATTCTGTCCAGAATTACTTATTTGAACAAGTTCTGGTTCAGAAGGTTTGATTCCATATCTTGATCTGGCGGATCAGCCATAAATATTGATGATGTTACTGGAGCAATAGGAGGGGAATCAATGATATGTTTGGAGAAGGATGAAGAGGATGAAATGGATAACGAATCTGATTCAGTATCAGAAATTTTAGGAAGAGTTTGTTCTGTAGGGAATAAAATCTGATCATTTGAGATGGCAGAATCAAGTTGTTGTTCTTGGTTGCCCAAATCCTTTAGAAAAGATTCTAATGGATTGGATAGCATCATCTATTCCGGTTTTTCCCATATAACAATTGAAGGTGAAGGAATGTCTTCCTTTTCTTTACCTCTTTCCTTTCATACTCGGTTTATTTCTTTGAGACGGTTTTGCATTTCTGCTACGCTTGTTTCCTTCTGTCTGAAGGGTCTTCTGGAATGGCAGCAAAAATTGACGTCTGAGATGGTGAAGGTAGATACCCTGTTCTTACAGGGGTTGAAAATCGATTGAAAGGATCAAATCTTCCTTTTTCAAGGAGTTGGATTTGTCTTTTGAGCTCTTCTATCTTCGGCTTTGGGCTCTCAAGATAATGGTACCCGAGATATTGTCCTAATTCCAAGGCGTAAAGCCTCTTTTGGAATTTAGAAAACATCTTTTTGGTGGTTTCATCATACTTTCGAAGATCTTGTTGCACACTTCCAATCTTGGAATCAATTGTTTTAAACGCATTATTTTATGCTAAAAGAGTCTCCGATTGCCAATTCGGATCAACTTCAGCAACAGGAGTTCTTCTATGTCTCCCATGTTCATCCACATCAGTGGGGGCAGGTATCTTAGGAACATGACGGTATCTGCCTTGTGTATCTATGAATTCTTTTGTAGCAGGAAACGTGAGTTTAGAACTTTCTCTGACAAGAGGGGGAAAGTTGGTTTCATGGAACATGGCAATGGAAGAAGTGGGTGATGTTTTTGCTGAGTCTCGAGTGGGTAAGAGTGCTTCTTGGTCCACTTTAGGATTGCCTTATAGAACGGGGAGAGAGCTTGTTTTTTTTCTGAGGAGGAGATGGTGGGAGTGATTTTGGTAGATCTGGTGAAAATTGGGTGTAGTACTGAATTCTGGTGGTGGAGGTGGTGCATAAGAAACCATAAACTAGTATTTATCACATTCACCAAGAGTATCAACGGAAGGATCTTCGTTTAAGTACCTTTGATAAACCTTATTCTTTGACCTTTTCCGTCGAGGTGGAGGTTTGGCAAAAGGATCTACCTCATCAGGGGAATTTGTACAATAGGAATATTGACAAAAAGGATCCCAAAAACAGTGACCACACTAGTCCTTGTAGTAATAAACAGGATGTTCATCACTATTAAAATATCAAACAAGCTTTTTTGGATCTGGCTCGGAAATTGATTCGGGAACACATGGTTCAATCATAAAGAGGGTTTGGAAGATAGAAGGACTTTCTTTCTTTTTCTTGTCAAATTTAATGGAAACAGTTCCATCTTTCTTTCGGAAGAACTCAAAGTCCGTAGACTGGAAAGGCTTATTATGTTGGTGTAGCTTTTCGTAATTGGTGATTCAAGTCTCTAGAAGGAGTTTGGCCAACGTGTCCTTCGGGATCTGTATAAGAACATGGATGCATGATGCCTGGTCATTCTGCATGGAGATAAACAAAGTATCTTCATTACCATTGTTAAAGTTTAGATCAAGAGCATGGTTCTGCACTCGATAAACCATCTGGTAATGTAGTGCTATAGCTACAAAGTCAGCAGTTTGAGAGGCTACAGTGAGCTGGACTTGGACTTTTAAAAAAGAGAGTAGCTGGGGTCTGAAAGAGCGATGTTGAAGTTTGGATACAGAGTCACAAAGACTATTCCAGCATTCAGAGTAGTTTGAACAGTACCGATGCAAGCATGCTGGTATTGTAAAAACCTGGTATCCAACAACACAATTCTTGCGACAATTGACAAACCTTTACGGCCATGGAAAGTGAGAGCAAGACAAACATCGCTATAATAGACATGAGTATATCCCTGTTGAGCCCATTGTCTGGGAAACTCTGGAGGGATCTGAAGAGTAACAAAATACTCATTTTCAGTAGCAGAAATGGAGTGCTGGTCGAATTTGGAGAACTGGACATACTCCTTTACTTGCCTTGGGGTTTGGTGAATAAGTTGGCGAATGGAGCGGATATGTGAGAATGATGAGTTGGGTTTGGCAAAAGCGGAGTAAGGGTTCATGAGAGGAAGTTGGGTTTCAGAAATCTTGGTTTCATCACTAAGAGAGACTTCATAGAGATAATCTATCTTAGAAGCATTGGAAACACAAAAATCTGAAAGGGTTGAGGAGAATGGAGATGCAGCAAGAGAAACCGGTGCTTCGAGAATTTCTAGTTTTGTAGACATGATGTGTGAAGATTTTCTCAGCACTAAATTCACCTACCAAGTGCATGGAACAGATAAAATTACAAACGAAACCATGGCTCTGATACCATGAATGGACCTAGACTTAGAACCAGGGAAGACAGAGTCAATTTCCTACAGGTATGCCCTCCCACAATGGGCAAACAACTCCCATTCAAGCCCTTCAAATAGCCTTTTAGTAGAAAACCACTCAGCCCTTTAGTTCAGAGCCTAGAGACACTCAGAGATGCCAGGATAATAACGCTCATCAGATTGCAAAATTCTCGTCGATTGACACTAGACTGATTTTTTTGTCGTTTTGGTACCCTATGTCCGCGTTTGAAATCTTGAGATTTTCACGACAACTGAGGGTCGCCAATGTGTCGAAGATGTATGGTGTGACTCGAAATAGATCGATCACTAGTCAATTGCACCAAAAAATTTCTAAAAGCTACCCGATAAGTTAGATAATACTAAAATCGCGCCAGATTGAAATTAACCGCGAATTTGAATCCGATTTCAAAAATTGAAAGTTATGTCATGTCACGAGTCATTTTAGGAACGTCGAACTCATCTTCTCAAGATTTTTATGCAAATCAAGACTTTTGACGAAAAGTCAAAATAGGGCCATTTTCGTCCGGAAAATTTAGTGGACCGTTTTTTATCATGTTTTTGGAATGCAAGTTGGTTCTATGAGAGAGGAAAAATGTTAATTCAATCGAAAAAACCTTGGTGGATTTTATAAGACCAAATTTAGCTTCAATTGATTAAGATTTGGTTCAATTTAAGGGGGAAATGTTTCAAATTCGTAGCCCCCCTTAGTCCTCAACCTTTGGACCCTTAAAAAGCTTGCCAAGAAAGCCTTGACAATTGCAATTGGCTGAGGAAACCAGCTGGCCATGGTGGGGCCTTGGTCAAGAGAACAAAGGAATAGAAGTGTGACTTGAGGGACCCTCCAAGCCTGGCTGTCCATTTCTCCTTCCTCTGCTCTTGCTTTCTCCATTCTAGTCACTTTTAGAGCTTAAGAAGTGCTAAGAAACCGGCCAAAACCCCTTGCCATCACAATTGCCCGTCGAGCCCCTAGCCGCCACTGTTGGCCGTAGCGCCCCCATCACGCCCCCACAAGCCCCGCCTGCTTGTCCCGCGATTTTGTGCTCTTGTCACTCTCAAACCGTCGCCCCCTACCATCCCGAGCTCACCAGCCCACCGCACGTTGACATCATGGTCGCCGAAACCACCGTCGAACGTCACCATCGCCCATTATAGCCGTCTGCTAGCCACCCGAGCCGTTTCCAACCCAACTGGCCTTCGAAGCAGCCCCTTCGGCCCAAGGTCAATGGCTGAACCCAGCATCCCACCATGGGCTTCGAGGCCCACTTTGGACCACTTCCAGACCTTACTTGGTGCCCCCGCTTTGGAATTTGTTGCCCGCCTTCGAGTCCCCGTCGTTGTGAACTCACCGGCTGGTAAATTCAGTGAGTTTACTCACTAATCTCCGCTTAGGGAGCTAATGATGCTTAAGGGTCGATTAGTTTAGGTTAATTAGATATTATGTGCTTAATTAAAATGTATTAGCAATTTAATTATTTGTTTACGCATGTTAGATGGTTAGAGTAGCGTAATTAGAGACTAGATAAGCTGTAGTATTTATCTAGATAGGTTCGAAAATTTTCCGAGCCCGTTTTGGTATTTAATTAGGCTTTCCGGCCTAAGTTTCTACTTATGGCATTTATTGGTATTTATTTAATTAATTTTGGTAATTATTTAATTAATTATTATCTTCCGAAAATCAGACTGGGATAGCCCGTGACCGAAATTTTGTGCTAATTGCAATGGTATGATGGATTTATTTAATTGAATGATAATTTGTGCAATTTGGTTGATGATTGTAATTTTGGGTATTTATCCCAAAATTTAGTAATTTTGGCATCGATTTACAATGCCAAAACTGTATTTGTCGACTATATAACTAGTGAGATTTTATAAAATAAAGATATTATATCTTTAGCTGAGGCCTACCGTGTACCCACACACGAATATTTTACTGGGTAATATGAGAACAGTGAAATGGTTAGTTGATGAGTGTAATATCTTTATATCAGCTCCGATTACCTATATATATATATATATCTACTTTGGTGAATTATACTATCTATCTATATCAGCTTAGGCGAGCATTTATCAATATCAGCTTAGGTGAGTAGTGATCATTTCAACGAAACAACTTGATAGATAGTATTATGTGATAGATAGTAGTGATTTGGGTTGAATGATTTGATTTGAGTTGAAATGATTGGTTGAGTGGTTGAATCGTACTAACTTGCAGGAAGTAACCGAGACAAAAGTAAGTCCTTTATCTTTTACGTGACTAGATAGCATTTGGGCGTATTTCCTTCCTAGTCGAGACTTAAGGGGTGAACTTGCTAAGACGTCGTCTCACCTCGTTGTAGGATAACATTTACAGGTCCTTATATGGCTATATCTCCCAAGCGTTTTGGCTAGTCAAAGAAGGTCACCGAATAGCACTCTCAAATTTCTCTCCCTGGGAGCTAAGGAGCCTGGGTAATCGACTGTCTGGGTTGATGCGAGTCTACCCCATAAGGTGCCCCATCAATTTAGATCGTGGTATTGCTACCAGGTGAAACGGACCTAGAAAAGGCTCCCTTCTAGAGTATGAGATTCCTAGGTCGGTGTTAGAGATAGCTTTTGGTGAGGGTACGGTTGACCCTCCAAGTGGTTCAATGGTAGACCCGAGTCTTTCGGATCCAAGGTCCCGGGAGTATTCAATTGAAGACTCGAATGCTTAGAGGATTTATAGCTCTCTACCCCGCCTCCTTTTTGTAGACCTTGTATATATTGACTAATATTGTATATGAATTAATTTGATGCGTATATAAGGGTGTTATGGTTTGAAAATTTTGTGGCCCTGCTTTTCTATTATATCTTTCTGTTGTCTGGAGATTATTATTCGCTTCTACATGCGCATTAAAATGAATGGGTCAGAGACGTGTCCTAAGACGTCGCTATTTGATCGATCATTGAGGGATGGGCACGCGCTCGGAGAATAGAGGCATGGCACCCAGCTCTTGCCCAACCTCTCCTAGGTCTGCCAGTGAGGTGACTTCGCCCGAATCTGGGCGAGGCCAGCCTTGCCCTGGTCGAGGGCCGCTAAGCCCTCGCCAGCCACCAGCGAGGGTCCTAGGGTCGCAGGCAAGGAGACTTAGCCTAGATCTGGCCTCGCCCGCGACCGGCGAGGCCAATGCGGCCCTCGCTAGGCCTTGCCGCAGGCGAGGCTGGCCTCGCCCAGATCTAGGCTAAACCACCTCGCCCGTGGCCATAGGTGAGGCCGAGTGAGGGCCGCGACCCTCATTTGCAGCTGGCGAGGGCTTAGCATCCCTCGCTCCGCCCTGGCGATGGCCACCATGGCCTTGCCAGCCACAAGCGAGGCCGCCTTCACCCACGATAAGGCCAAGGCGAGGCTAGCCTCACCCAGATCCGGGTGAAGCTGCCTCACTGGTGGCCTTAGGAGAGGCCGGGCGATGGCCGTGACCCTCGCCGACAACAGGCGAAGGCTTCGCGACCCTCACCCAGTGGTCGGCGACCTGGTGAGGCTGGCCGACCACTGCCGGAACAACCCAAGGATGAAGAAGGGGAAAAAAAAAGAAAAAAGAAAAGAAAAAAGTAATAATAAAATAATAATAAATTTGAAAAAATAATAAAAATCATAAAAGTTGTCACATTAGCGTCCAACCACCGGTCGACATCCACGCCAGCACCGACCAGCCAAAATTGGCCGAATGGACTGAATTAATACAAATATTAAAAGGTTTAGGACTGAATCAGTCCAATTAAAAAATTTATGATTGAATTGGTACAAATGCAATGGGTTTAACACTTTTTTAGTATTTTTCCTGTTAACTAACACACATTCAATACCTAAACTTAATTGTCTATCAACAAAGTGACACATGCGGATAAGAATCGTGGAGTTCTCAGGCACCAAATTTTATTTTTTTATTTTTTGTACGTTTATTATGAATCTAAGACATAATCTAACTATTCAACTAAAATAATCAAAGTACAACACAAAAGCAGTGGAAAGACATAACCAACACATCTAATACAGTAATAAAAGAGTACGCAAAAGGTAAAGTACGATAAAATAATCCAATACGAGTCGGATAAAGAATATTATATGAACCGATTATTGAGTCTTAGGACAGCAACCCGTGTGAGCTAAATCAAATCAAATCCATCTTTTAAAAAGAGACTAATCTACCTTGGACTTAAACTAACCTAGGCTAAAAAGTTACAAAAGGAAAGAGTTAGAATGAATTTAAAAGGTGATCCTAATCTAGAATGCGCTACATGGATATAACGGAAACTTAGAGAAATTAGAATTTGTAAATATTTATTATAGAGGAAAGGGCCAAATTCCAAGGCCCGATCCGAATATGAGTTAAACTTGGACCTCACGGATCGAGCTCGCGGACACAACTGGGCTTAATATATCAAGCGCAATCGACTATTATCAAATTAGGCCCCTATTACTATTCCTTTTCTCTTTTTTTTTTTTTTTTCTGCTCCCTCTTTATTTGTCATTTTTATTTCTGTGATCCCTTTGCAGAACTTGAAAAACGCTTCTAAAATACATTAAGCTTCTTTAATCAACGGAAACTTTTTTTCTTTAACTAACAGAATGGACATACGTATTCTTCCCATGAACAACTTCGCCGGAGAATCATACATACCACCGGCATCTCCATTCCCCAGCCTCCCAAAAATCAGGCCATAATATTGCAGGACATGCACAAAATGCGAAAAGCTGACAAGACAAGTCACGGGTCTAATTTGACAAGTTTGAAATGCGAAAAGCTAATTTTGGGTCCGGGGTTCAATTCAGATTTGTCTAATCATAATCTTTCCAGCGCAAATGCCGCTGGTCTAGTTTTTTGAGCCGGGTTCATTGACAACAAAGTTTCGACAACTCCTATTGAGACCAATCCAAAATTTGGTAGCCAAATGATAAGACTCCTCTTTCTAATCCTACACTTTATTGATGATTGTTTAGCAATCTTATATGTCTCATTTTACTTGACTCGACACTGCCTATGTTGTTCACATTATTAGACAATACATGATTGCATCTTGTACAACTCATTTTGCTGCAATCCTTTGAATTATTTGCTACATCATGAGTACGTTATTTCATGGTCTAGTGGACAGTTTATTATTATGCCAAGTAAGCTAGTGACCCTCAAAATTGTAGTTCCACTATAATTTATTGTTTCTTTTTTAGCAACTCACTTATCTCATGGGGTGGTAAGAAATAGACTATTGTTGCTCACTCCAGTGTAGCAGAATATTGAGTTTTTGCTAATATGTGGCTTCTAGAAAAAATGGAAGGGCGTCATCATAATAAAATATTTGTTCATTGCGACAATCAAAGGACCAATCAAATTGTGCATAATTATGTTTACCATGAATATACCAAAGACATTGAAAATAGACAGTCATTTCATCTATATCATTTCTTGCGGTACTCTTCAACTTGTCCCCATTTCATCCACTAAACAGATTTTTAATGTCTTCACCAACACACATCTACCCGAGCGTTTTCTAGATTTTCTCACCAAATTCAAGTTGACTTCGTTCAACTCACCTTAAGTTTGTAGGGTGATGTGTTGTTATATTGGATTACTATGTAGGATTACTATTTTTGAGATTAAGTTAATTATGGTTTTCAATAATTGTGATTAATTCTAATTTTCTTCTTATCCTATATATATGGGGCTTATACTCTTCATCCGGTAACGCACAAAATGCTACATTTCCTTCTTTCATCACAAATCTCAACTAATCAGATATTTCTTGAAAATATGTAAAGACGACCTTTCGGAAAATAAAATTGTGGATGTCGACACTTGCTGGACTAACGGAAAATGCGCTCATCGAACCCGATCGACACGTGAATTACACTTTGTTAGGCCTGGACAATTAGTCTAACCATGTTGCCACCTATCAATGTGCGACCAATCGTGAGGTGGGTAAAAGACATATTGCGAGAGTAAGGTGTTGAGTTGAAGGAAGAAAACATGCGTCTTTGGTCCCCTCAGCTTGGGTGCTTGTGCTGGCTAAGCTTTACTAGAAGTGGTTCCGATCTCTGCAAGCTGTTCTCAATCCGCTCTCTAGGCTTGTCTTCGCCATCTGCATTGTCTGAATCTGTCGATGTTGAAAGCTTTGTATTTGGTGTATCGTACCGCCAGCTATGCAGGTTTTGTTCTATTCACCGATCTGGAACCTTCTGCACTTGCCTTAGGTTGCTATTCCTTTCCATTCTGGCTTTTCTACATGTGATGCGATGGCTTTCTTTCGACTAAATGGCTTGTCCTGTTTTTCGATTGAGTTGCGGACCTTTTTCCGATATGACCACTGCTCGCCCGTCTAGTGTTTTCACGCCGACATAAACAAAATCTTGCCCGTTCCAATTTATTCATTAAATATCTGAAGGATTGAAGAACATATAGTTGAATGTAGAGCTAAGGTTTGAGTATATGAATGTATTGATAACCAAATGAGTAACAGTCCAATTTTCATAATTGTCCCTGTAAATAGAAATTTTCAAGCCTTATTCGCGTTATCACCAGCAACCAAATCTGTTAGATTGTTGACTTTTTTTTCCCCTTTCGTTCGTTCTATCCAATAGGGAACTCAAAACCCGAGACTAAAGTGACCCGATTAAGGCTATTTGGTGGGTAAACTATCCAATCAATCCCAAACTTATCGTTCTAATGTCAATTTGATCCAAAACTTTTCAATTTTAGTAATTTAGTCATAAACTTTTGCGCGAAAATTCCAATATGATCTTTCCAATCCCTTTTTAGTGGAGATCGCTAATATGACAATGTGCGGTATAGGACGACCGGCATGAGGAGAAGGGTCAGCATTGATGTTGGTCTGTGGTGCTGGACTATAATTTCACAAGCATGAGGTCAAGTGTCCAAGGGATGATAGGCGTGCTCACCAACAGTGATGGCGTGGGAGGGAGACCCACAAGTTAAGCCCAAGAGGCAGACAGGATGTTGAAAAAACTGGGCTGTCGTGACTGAGTTATTTGTTTAAAGCCCGATCCAGGTTAACCCAATTCCCTCGTTCCCAAGCCCTAACCTGTGCCCGCAGCTCACGAAAGGGATGAGAACAGCCTATTCACAGAAGCCCGTGGAGAGGAAAAAGACGTTTGCGAGGGGGAAAAGATTGTCATGAGTTTCATGACTTTCATAAGAAACTCATTTTGGTGCCGAGGATGGACATTTCTGTAAAAGTTGTGATATTCAAGCAATCAATTAAAGTCGTGGCGGTCAAGTAATCATTTGAAAAGTTATGGTACTAAAATGAGCGTTGTAGAAAAGTCATAATACTTATAATGTCTCATTCCAACTTGAGAGATTTAAATTGGTATCTTTCCTTTAAAATTGCTTTAAACCAATCAACAAAAAGAGCTTTCCTATGGACTACAAAAATTGAAGAAAGTTAGGCAATTTTATAAATTTTATTCTCGTACGGAGCAAATTGACATAATAAAAAAAGAACTTGAAGGACAAAACTAAAAGTTTTATCCCAAGGTTACCGGCTTAGGTGTTTTCAAGGCACGTTTAAGAACTTAGGCTAGATTTGTCTAAGTGTTCACAGTATAGGACCCTTAGGAGATATGCCTAAAAATAAACTAGAAACACAATCAAAGATTAGCAATTGGCTAACTTTTTCTATTCAAATAGCTAAATTCCATTTTGGCTCTAATTTGCCGAAGGAGAAAATGGAAGCTCAACATTTCTAATTTTCTTTTTCACCGTATAGAGGCACTCGCACATTGTCACGGTGAAACTAAACTTTTGCGCTATTGCCTCATCTAAAATTTCAATATATAGACAAAGATGAATTTCGTCTTTATTTACCAAATAATGTATGTAATTAAATTTGAATTTTTCTAATCCATGATTAAGGTAATTGAATAGATTATATACTATATAACATAAGTTAATGCCATAATCTATAAACCGTTTTGAAAGAAATAGAAAATGTTACAAACAGTTATATACATAGACATTTTATCAATTGGATATAAGTTACACTATCTAACATGAAGTGCTATATGTTTTTAAGTGTATGGCGCAGCTAGCGATAAACCTATGTGCTTTGACTTTTATTTTTGACTTTTGACTTTTTATAAATTTTGCAACGCATATATTTTAACTTTTATTCAACATAAAAAGTTTAATACCAATCAAAATGTCAATATTGATTTGTAGAGCTATATACATGTGTGTATGTATATGTATATTTATTTCTCGTAAGTTTTTCAAAATTTAAATGATTTCTTATTCATTTTCACAATCGAGCTAAACATTTGAATGGCAACCCCATTTTAATGTTGTTTAGATTACCTTGTTCCGTTTTTAGACATTTTCCTCTGAAAGTACTAAATTAGTGTGAGCCCAAGCTCGGATTTAATCAAAGCAGACCAAATTTCAATACTCAAATGAAAAAAATATTTATTTGGCAATGATACCACCTAACAGTCGTAGCAAGGTGTTATGGATCGGTCATCATCAACCACATGTTGTATCCTACTTAATGCCATATATGTTATGTATCTCATTTTTTGCATAATGCATTACCATCACCCAATGTAATTGTTTGTAAAATACCTCCTCTTGCTCGCATACCTATGAAACATTAAATTATATTTCAAGTGATATTTATTTTTTCACCTTGAACATTTTTCCTTTACAACGGCATACCCCCTTTGACCTTTCTATAATGTAAACACTAGAAATCCCTACAAATGATCTTTCTATAATGTAAACACTAGAAATCTTTACAAATGATCTCACATGGAGACGTAGATTTGCACATTTTTTTTCTTATAAATCTTTTACATTGAGATTATATTTATTATTTTAACGGAAATTAAAAAAAAATACTTTTTGACTTTCTAGAAGCCCAAAAAATAAACCCTAAATTGTATAATACCATCAGGCCAAGTTAATTGGCTGCCACTAATACGCACAACTAATGTTTCCAGATCGAGAGTAAAATCTTACCAGGCAAGTAAACTAATGTGAGCAATTTTTGGTATTCCGCCGACAGCAGCTTCTTTTTTTTATCCAGAGAAGAAAAGCAGCAGGCTTAAACTGCGGAAACGTCAAAACATAATTATGTCAGAAAATTAAGATTAAACTCTGACAAAACCCCATTTAAAAAATGACCAATCATCAGAAATTAAAAAACTTGGGAGGTTCGCTACCCCTAATCATTCACCTCTGCGGTATAAATGATTAACTTCGAATTATTTTGGGGAACGCTTTTTTTTTTAGTTTTTTAATTTGACGTTTTGTGCAGAACCTAATTCAAAAAAGGACGAGCAGAAAACTCTGAAAATAAACCATGAAAAGAAGAGCAGCCGTGGTGTCAGGTGCGATGTTTTTCAAAAGCGAGAGAAAATAAACGAGAAAAAAGAGGTTTCTACGTAGGGTTTCGGCCCCCTCCAGGCCAATGGCGACCAGACACGTGTCCTCGGAAGAATAGAGTTTTGCGGTCAAAGGCGAGAAGGTTGCATGTGGATGCGTGCGTGTCAATGATTGATGGTCAGGTGAGATGAAGACGAAGAAGGCTTGTTGCACAGACCTGTAATTATTTAGATTTTTCCTTTTTTTTTTTCCTAAAGAGGAGAAAATTATGTTGTTTGATAAACTATTTTCTCGGCCGACACCTGACAGGAATCTTTCCCAATTTCAACTCGAGATTAATAATTCAAGGGGAAGATATAACAATTTCGGCCGGACAGAGTCAAAAAACTATGGTCTATCAGGATCTCAGGGGAAGAGTTGTTAAGATTTTCGAGAGCTTATGAATTCGTGAATGCGACCTTCATGGCTATGATCTTGATTTTCGAATCTTGAACCTGATTACTTAATTGATTGGAGAAATATTCACTTCCCTAAATGTTAAAAACAAGGAGGGAATCACATCAATTTCTCTCTCTCTCTAGTTTGAGAGGATTTCATTTTTGTTCTTTATATTTTGTTCAATTACAATCTCTATTCTAGTATCATACTCATATAACAATTTAACCATTTTGTCAGAATTTCCAATCAACATTCAATTGAGATTTGATAAGTTTTAGGTAGTTTTGTGGAAGTTTGTGCAAAAAATCTCGACCCTTCAATATAGCTTTAAAAATAAGTTTGTTCATTTATCACAAATAAATCATTGTACTAATTATAAATACTTGTACATATACAGATCAAGTATTTAATTATATAGCTGGTGTCATTTGAATAGTATTTGAAATGAAATAGAAAAAATCGTATTTAAAATCTCATTGTATCAATGATATGAGGACTAATACGGTTGCAAAAACAGAGTACAATGACTAAATGGACTGACAACAACTATGAGGGGATGAATTGTTGTTATAGGAATTCTAAAATAATTTCGCGATTAAGTGCAAAAAACAATGTGTAGAGAATAAAAAAATGAATGTAGACAAAGTAAGCAATATAGAGCAAATATCATCTATCAACAGAAATATAGTAAATGCCAGAAGAGATTGCAAAGCAAAATTACAAGGATTGGTGTCGATTCGCTCCACTCTCCTAGCCCTAAGAACCCAAAATCAAAGCTGGAGTCAGTAAGTGCAACTATTGAAACCTTCAACAGCATCTTACAGATGAGGTTGCCACTCCACAAGGGACTGCAGCTTGCTCTACAAGTACACACACTTCACTCTATGCTCAAAGCACGCTTTGACAATTATTAAACCACTCTCCCAGAGAATTACAATTAGATTTCACAAGATTTTTTTTTTTGAAAGAATAAGTGAAAGAAGAAAGAACAAACAAGAGAGTGCTTCAATCAACTCAGCCAATCTTCAACAACCACTTTGATGCATATATATATATAGTCCTCCAAACTTGATTTGCATGTTGGAGTATGCAAAATCATCAAAGTAGCTGTTGCAAGGGTTGTGATTAGTTCAGAACGTTCGGTTGGAACTAATTAATGAACTATAGACTAAGTTCCCTCTGCAAAATATCTTACACGTATTATGTTTAACCAAAAATGATGATCCCCCATTCGGCTTCTCCAGAACCTTTCTCCATGGATTTCAAAGTCTAAAATTGGCTACTAAACTACAATCTGAATGTGAACATAATTCACAAAGAACTGGACTTTGGCTTCCAGATTCATGTAGTATTATCCACTTTGTCTATAGCGCGAACTTTCTCTATAGAATGGTCCCTTCAAGACTTGACGAACCGCATCCCCCACTTGTTCACCAAAATCAAAAAGGGTTTCCAACCCTAACACTTTCCACTTAGCATCTTTGTCCATTTGCAGATAAATGAAGCATTCCACTAGCACAAACATCCTAACATGATGTTAACATCATATGCATAGGAACAATTTTGTCTGCCCTGTCAAATACACATATTATATATATCTCACAAATTTTATTTTATTTTTTCATCTTCAAAATACATAGGTAGCTCTCCCAACATAAATGAGACCTTAGACTCTTTAGATATGACGTTTTAAAAATACTTTGTTGGTCTTCGGTGTGAAACAAAGTTCGTACTCAGTTGTTAAAAAGCAAAAAGTGGACGAGAGTAAATTCCAGTGCATAATCCAAGAAATTGTGGCCGCCGGATTCTTCTAATCTATTGGCCTTAATATTAAAAAGAGAAATTATGCAAAACGGCCCTAGATCGACGCGCTAAATTTATTATCCCATGACCAAGCACAAGTAATTTTGACTACATATGTAGCCTTATGTTACAATTGTTGGTAGCAAACTTTTTTAATTGAAAATGCTATAATATTTAATTCATGAGAAACTAGGGCTACTATAGAAATAAGATATCTGAATTTTAGCTCAACTTGTAATGTAGTCTTTGAACTTTAATCTAATGTGTAATATCATTCCCAAACTTTTGATATATTCAATGTGTGATATATTCAATGTGATCCTAAACTTGTGTGCATATTCAATTTAGTCCCTAAACAATATAAAAATGTTCAATATTATCCCTAAACTTGAATGAATGAAAGGAGAATATCAAACATTTTCATATAGGTTATTTACTAAAAATTCATGAACTGTATTAAATAAATTAAAAGTTTACAAACTGCCCTGTGCATTAGATTAAACTTAAGAGACCACATTAAGCAAACTAAAAAGTTCAAAAATCACATTGCATATTGAGATAAAATTTAAAAATTATTTGTGTAATTATCCTTCGAAATAATAAGATAGTTATAATTTAAATTTAAAAAAAAAAAAAAAACAGAGTTGCTCCAAAAAATTTCAAGGAAGCATCCTGTGGCATCAATGTCCATCTTCCACAAAATTGTTTAAGGTTATTTTCTGCCACAAAGAGAAAGAGAGAGAAAGAGAGAGATCTGAACTGGCCGTCTGAAACTGTAGTTGGTGGATCTTGTCGCTTCTCGTTTATTATAAAAACATTCGTTTAATCTCCTTAACTGCTCCACTCGAAGAAACAGTAGAAATCAACGACAAAATAAACTAAGCGCGAAGCAATGTATGCAATCAAAGATCAAGACAAGACCCAAGAGGTAACGAAGCATCTCGTCCTACTCATAATTCACGGAAGGGACACAAAGATCGATCTGCTTTGCGTTCGTGAATCGAAGTTGGTAGTATTTGTTCTGTGCACTGTCTGAATTGCCATCGCCAAAACCAGCTTGACTTTGATGGGCAAATGATTCAGATTTGTCTCGAGCCCGATGGGTGAGGCCAGTGTGTTCAGATATTTTTATGAGCAAAAAAGAAAGTATACGGAAATTGGAAAGCAAAAAGTCGTAGCGTTAATTCTATCTTTGCGATTTATTTTCAGTTCTTTTGAAATTGGTTTGCAAGGAGATATGTTTGATTATGACTGCTACAAATGACCATTAATTAACTGCCAATTTTAATATCAATATTTGTCATTGTCTGTGAAAATCGGTTTCACTAAATGGAATAGAAATCCACACTAAAAGTCTTTTTCTTGCATAAGGTACAGTTGGTCCAATTTAATAAATTGTATACCTTTTCCCCCCTAACTGGTCTCCCTTATTTTACCCACTTTTTAATTAAAAACATGTTTTTCAATGCGATGGTGTGAATCGGATTGCAAGTTTGTCAATGAGAAAAGCAATTAATGCAAGTTTGATATCTTTTAATTCTCATTTGACCACAACCCTGATAACAAGGCCAGCTATCCCTGCCACAGTATCATAATTTAGGGTTGATAGTCTAAATAATCTAAACATTTTCTTGGCCAAAGACTATAGTTTAAAGTCAAGCTACAAATCACTGGAAAAAATCACGGTCGCGTGGGCAAGAATTTCAAGAAATCTAGCTACAAAAAATGCCATAAAAGTCCATGAGGTGATTTGATAATATCTGCCCCACAACTTGTGAGTTACACGGATGAGTTATCTACTCCATTTGTTTCCTTTATTTCCTTTATTTCTGAAACGAACATGATCACATGCTGTTCCCAATAATTACACATAACTATTTTCAAAATGAACATGATCACGTCGGTTGAATCAACACTAAAAATCGGCAAAGAAAAAACAAACACACCCACAATTTCACGGACTATTGCCTGGAAAATTTACCCATTTAGAGAACAGACAAAATCGACATGTTCCGGTTATTCTCCGTTAGTTGGAGATTCCTCTTTTACTTGCAAGTCACATAATTTACTTAATATTAGATAGAGTGCTGCATCTGTTGGAGTGTTGGATCAGTCGTCGTTTAACTTGTGAAGGCAAAAAATAAGCTTTTGATAGACGGCAAGTCATCCTTTGGAGCACTCTGCACCACTTCTGATTCCCTATCAAGAAAAAGTCAAACAAAACTGTTGCGGAAAAAAATATACTAATTTGAAAGCATTTTAAAACAGGGTGCATCAAGCCTTACCAAGGATCAGCAGTAATCCATCTGCTAAGCGGTTTCGCGTCACGACTTCATTGGAAGATCTGGATTTTAATCATTACACTCCCTCGCTCGCTCGCTCTTTTAGGATTGTCTCGGAAGCATATATATTCGAGAGCCTTCGATAATTATCCGATATGTAATTCAAATAGGAGAACTTCCATTTAATAAGAATTAATCGAGTGTTCGAAAAGTCTCGAATGATGTTATTTACGAACACAAGAAAACGAAAAGATGCTGAGCGAGGAGAGTTTCTAATCTAGGCTCTATTCTTTGCATGTGCTCATCCATCGACAACAAGTACGAACGTGGATTTATATAATCTAACCGACCAATATAAAAGCTGACGACACAAGCCACAGTTTAACTTAGCTTCATCAGGGGACAACGACTTGAAATGTCAAGTTTCCCCTTTCTTTCTTAATACGGAAGCAAATTTATCTATGCCTATCGTTTAAACTATTAAACCCTTTTTCATATAAAAAAATAATTTATTCTATACAAGTAAAATTTGAATCGGGAGAATATTCGTGTACGTGCTTATCATGTGGCGCTTAATTTTACCTAATTACCATGTGGCAAGTCATGTAGCCATTATGCAATTCAGACGTAATTGTCTATCCTCAAACTTCTATTATTCAATAAACTTCGGTTTAAAAGTAAAGGAAAAGTGTCTTCTAATATATTTTTAAAGGTATCCAACCCATAAAATAGATAAAGATATGAAGATGAAATATCCGGAAAATTCTGTTACTTTTTCGAAATCTTTACTGCTTTTGACTCATCTCGGTGACTTTAAATTCTGAAAAACAACGAATAAAGATAAAGCATCTTATAAAGATAATTTTTTTCATTTAAATTGAAATTAAGTCACAAAAGGAAACATATTTTATTATATTAATAATACTCATACTTTGAAGGATGGCTTATTTTATTGCTCGGATAGATTCCACTTGACATTCACTAGATTAAAAATTACAATAAAAGCATGAAAATTACATTTTATTTGGAAAGTAAATTTCATTTATTTTTGTTTCCTTCTTTTAAAGTCCACTTAATTTAAACTATTTTTATATTGATATATATTTTGAAGCAATTTTTTTTAGGAAAAGATGAAAGTCAAAATAGTTTTGAAAACGAGCCATTTGCACCTTTCTCGAGTACTGTTCACAAAATGCTCCCAAACTGGTCGACTGACTCACTGTTCACGCAGAGCTACTGTTGCTGATTCCGGAGATTGGTTGGTTCGTTGGAGCTAAGTTTCGATGGTTCTTCTCTCTCATCCACCCTCTCTATCTCCACCGAAGGAATTTGGATATCTCTTTCTTGTTGATTCGTGATGCTCGTTCATTCGAAGCCCCTGTTTCGCCTGGTTTCCTAATCGTGTTTTTGTTGGTGCAAGTAGCTTGATTGTGTGCTGGAGCTAGGATTTGTTATTCTGGGCTCTGTTGTAGAGCGGATGGATTCGTCCAATCCTAAGCTTGCTACTGCAAGAAAGGCCCAGCAAACTCATGATAGGGACCACAGTCGTGGGAGGAGTTCTCGTCCTCCTTTGGATAGGGGTAAGGCTGCTGCCTCTTCAGCCCAACCTCCGATTGCACGAACCTGCACACCTATTGGAAATACTATTGCCGATCCTTCTGGAAAAAATCGAGACTGAGCCTCCTAGGTCACGAAAGCCCTTTCGTGGGCATACTACTCTGTTAGACCCTGAGGCCGCTAAGGCGCAAGCTCGTTCGTGGGCCAATGTAGCTAAGGCAGCTACCAAAGGCTATGACCTTACTTATGTGCCTCTGGACCTGGTTGATGGCGAGCCCTTTGTTCGTATTCCAACTGAAGTTCTTGAAGGCTGCGATCCCAAATGGAAAGAGAGCCTAGTGGGCTACTATGTTGGCAAAAGACTACCATTCAAAATGACTGAAATTGCAATGAAGCACGCTTGGGGTGCCTAACTGCCGGAAGTTCGAGCAATTGATGATGGTTTTTATTTCTTCCATGTGCCAGACCTAGAATTTCAAAGGAAAATCCTAGATGGTGGGCCTTTCACAATGGCTAAAGTGCCTCTTGTTCTTCAACAATGGCACCCGTTGTTAGAACTAAAGAGGAACAGCCATAAAACTGTCCCGGTTTGGATTTGTCTCAAGAATGTTCCTTTTGCTCTATGGTCAACCATGGGCATTAACATTATTGCTAGTGCTATTGGTCGCCCCTTGTATGTAGACCAGCACACGAAACAAGTTAAAACCTTATCTTATGTGTGGGTATGTATGGAAATCAATGTTGAGCATAACTTACTTGACTCGATCCCTGTCAATATTGAGGGAATCATGCATCGAGTGGATGTTCTTTATGAGTGGAAACCTTCAGTATGCCCCTCATGCCGTTCTTTTGGCCACGTCTGTGGCCCCCCGAAGTCTACTTCTTGTCCTCGTAATTCCTCTCCCGGTACCTCTCTCCCAGTGCCTCTACTGGTGATGGTGCAAGGCCTGTTTTTAATGAACAGCGTACTCGGCTGGACAAAGGTTGGTAGGTGGTTCAGGGTAAGCAAGGCACTCGTGCTAGTTCTTCTACAACTACTCATGATAACCATATTGAGCCAACTAGGGACACTCCAATCCCTCTTGTTAGTCCAAATCCTCCCTAGAACTTGGCTAGTCTTATTAAAGGCAGTCTACCCATTCTTCATGCTGTTGGTACTTCCTCGACAGCGAACCTAAATGCCCCTAGAATTGGGGTGGCTATTTCTTCAATTTCCGAGGAAAAATCGGATATTGAGGCTTCTATCACTGGCTCTGTTGAAGAAGACAGCTTGTTGGGTACTTCCTCTGCCTCATAGGATCTTGATCCTCCACCAATACAGGCAACGCATGCATCCCCTGTCCAGCAACCAAGCGTTCTTCTACCTTCGTCTCTAGGTGAAAGCTCCCTAGGGAGTCACAAACCTAAGACCACGGGAAAGAAGAAAAAACGTGGTAAAAAGTAGGTACATTTGCCTCTTTGTATATATGTATATAGTTATATGGAATATAAGAGGACTAGTTGGTCCTGTTAGACAGGCGGAGATTAGGAACCTCATTAGAGTTAATAGCCTATGTTGTGTTGGCATTTTAGAAACAAAGGCTTCTCCTTCTTTGTTCCCTTCTCTTTCTAGTGGCCTTGTGCTAGGCTAGATTTGGATTGCTAACTATGAGCACTCTGATAAAGGGAGAATTTGGATCGGTTGGAATCCCATGCTAGCTGATTTTACCTCCCTTTCCTCCTCCCTCCAAGTTATACATGGACATTTGAGATGTCTTTCCACTGGTGATTCCTTTTATCTCTCCGTGGTTTATGTTGAGCACACCTCCGTGCGTCAGTGCCCCCTTTGGCAAGATCTTATTCGTACCAGCTCTCCTCGGATCAATGCTCCTTGGCTTGTTGGAAGCAATTTCAATGCCATAAGGTTCCCTTCGGATAGGATTGGCAACCTTTCCACCTAGCTTCCGTCATACGATGAGTTTGGAAATTGTCTTCAACAAACTGAGCTTGAGGACTTGCAGTATACTAGTTGTAGATTCTTGTGGGCTACCTCCTTCGGAGAAAATCGAAAATAGAGAAAAATTAGTAGAATCCTCATCAATCCTTGTTGGAGTAATGTGTTCTCATTCTCTGAGGCCTTGTTCCTCCCGGCTGGGATTATAGACCGTTCCCCTATGGTTGTAAATATTTTCCCAACTCCAAAGACGAAGAAGCCTTTCAAGTTTTTTAACTTTTGGATCCAACATCTGACCTTTAACTAAATAATCTGCCAAGCTTGGGACACTCCGGTCAGAGGTACAGCCATGTTTATCCTCTATGTTAAATTGAAGCTTGTTAAAGGTAAGCTTAAGAGCCTCAACAAGGAGTCTTACTCAGATATTTCTACAAGAACTGCATTAGCCCGTAAGGCTCTAAATGTTGTGCAAGAAGCTTTTCGCTTGGATCCTTTCAATTTGGATCTAGTGGCCAAAGAGAGAGAGTGCATCAAGACTTTCTCGGACTTACACCTTCAGGAAGAAAGCTTTTATTAGAAGAAATCAAGAATTAAATGGCTTGAAAAATGAGACCTTATATCAAATTTTTCCACCACTCAGTGAACAAGAGGCACCTCCTAAATCGAATCCTTTTGCTCCGAGATGATGCTGGGAATACGGTGCAGGACCCCCCTAATCCAGCAGTTGGTTGTTTCTCACTTTCAAGATCTCTTGGCTGCTGCTGATCATAGTACCCTACCTTCTATTCAAGATGTTCGGTCAGTAATCCCTTGTGCACTAGACTACAGTCAAATTCTGCTTCTTTCTAAACTTGCGTCGGAAGTGGAGATTCGAGAATCCTTATTCTCCTTAGCAACTGGGAAAGCACCGGGCCCTGTTGCCTTTGGAGTGGAATTCTTTCGACATTGCTGGGACATTGTAGGCCCAACGGTTATCTCGGCGGGCTCGAATTTATTCAATACAGGCAAGCTCCTTAAAGAGTCTAACAACACCATCCTTGCCCTTATGCCAAAGTACCCTATTGCAACTACGATCAATGACTTCAAACCTATTGCTTGTTGCAATACGGTGTACAAGTGCATTACGAAGATTATTGCAAACCTTTTGGCTGCTGTTACGCCTACTGTTATTAGCCCTACTCAAAACGCTTTTGTTAAGGGGAGACGTATCAGCGACAATATTCTTCTAGCCCAAGAGCTCTTTGCTGGGTTCCACCATAAGCCGTATAAGCCCAAATGCGCCATAAAGGTTGATTTCAAGAAGGCTTATTACACCCTTAACTGGGACTTCCTTAAGGTAACACTTCGAGCTTTCCGGTTTTCACTTTATTTCTCTAGACTTATTATGAGTTATGTTCACTCGCCACACTTCTCTATTGCACTGAATGGAGAACTCCATGATTTTTTTTCCAAGTGGTAGGGGTATTAGGCAAGGAGATCCCATGTTACCCTACCTATTTACTTTTGTTATGGAGGTATTTACAAGCATTCTTAATATGCAAACTAGCCATCACTCGTTCCAATATTTCTGAAGGTCTAAGTCGATTAGATTTTCTCACTTATTCTTTGCTGACAATGTCCTACTTTTTGCAGAAGCGACTACACCGTGTCTCACTTTATTAAGGGGGGGGGGCATTGACATGTTCTCTCAGTGGTCAAGCCTTCATCCCAACCTCCACAAGAGTGAGATGTATTTTTCAAGGGTTTCTCCTGATTCTCGAAGCACATTCACGTCTCTTTTTGGATTCCAAGAAGGTTCCTTGCCTTTTCGCTACTTGGGGATTTCCGTTATTTCCTCCAGACTTCAGAAAGATGACTACATTACTCTAGTCAACATCATTACTTCAAGGGTGCAAACATGGACACAATGTTTTCTTTCATTTGCAGGACGTTTACAACTTATAAGGTCAGTGCTACATTCTGTTCAGGTTTATTGCGCAAATGTTTTCATCCTTCCAAGATCGGTCCTGGACAAAATTGAACAAATATTGCAACAATTTTTGTGGAAAGGCCCGAACTTTGGTGCGGGTGGTGCAAAGGTTTCCTAGAGCAATGTTTGCCTTTTGAAAGCTGAAGGAGGCTTAGGAATTAGGAGACTTCAGGAAAGCAACACTGCAGCAACACATATGGCTACTATTTACAGAAGGAATCTCTCTAGTGTAGGTGAATACACTCTGTGTTACTAAAGAATGTCAACTTCTGGTTGGCCTCCAAGCCCACTTTTTTTCTTGGTCTTGAGAGAAAATCCTTAATCTTAGAGGTGACTTCTGTAGGTCTTTCTGCTGGCATGTGGGAGATGGTACCTCGGTCACCTTCTAGTTCGATAATTGGCATCCCAAAGGGCCGCTTAACTTGTTGTTCTCCAATACTAAGATCTACCGTTCGCGGCTCCCTAAAGGAGCATCCATGGCTAACTTTTTAGCATTCCCTTACTGTACTTCTGGGGTGTTGAATATTATTGCCGCATGAGATGACCGCCTCTCGAAGCTTAATTATGAACTTGATTGTTTCCTTTGGTTGGGTAACCCGTCTGGCACCTTTTCTGCTGCTTCTGCGTGGGAGGCTATTCGGCCAAGAGGCCAGAAATCGCAATGGGCTCCTTTCATTTGGAACATTGAGCTGGTTCCCCGCTATCAATTCCTTCTTTGGTTGATCACCAAAAATAAGCTACCGACGTAGGTTTCGCTTCTTACCTATGGCCGTATCCCGGTTGTGAATTGTGCATTTTGTTCTTATTGTTCGGACTCGGTCAACCATCTGTTTTTGGGTGTTCCATTCTTGCCGCTCTAGCCACTTTTTAGGCTTCTAGATTCAATTTTGCTTGGACGAATAAATCTTGGGTGGATAACCTGCACTGGGCGATCAAGTATTAATCTGGGAATTCTTTCCGTTCCACCCTTGGCCAGTTTGCTTTTGCAGCCTTATGCTACATAATTTGGAAGGAGTGGAATAATATTCTTTTCCGGCGTAGGCCACCATCCCTCTTAGCTATGAAGTTGCGATTGGAGAAGGTTGTTAGAGACAAAGCATTGTCTTTTAACCAGGTCCCTCCCAACACCACGAATTGTAGGTTGCTACATTTATGGTCTATAAACCCTTCCATTTCGGCAGACTGATATATCCTTTGACCAATAGACCTTTTGGAGTAGGGGGTTCTCTCACACCCTCTTCGGTTCGAAGGTTCTATTGGTCCTTGCAACCAAGCCCTGAAGATGCTATTTCGGATTTCAGGAGCCTCTTTGGCGTGGTCTTTATACTCACCTACTAATCTTATCGTGGGGTTCTTCGCTTTGCACTTGTGTTGTTGTTGGGCTCTTTGTTCTTTTTGTTCCCTGATTAGGCCGTTTGGTTTGCTTTTGCCGCTGTTTTGGCTTTCCTCTGCTTCTGTGCAAGTGGTCTTGTTTTACCTTGGCACCTTTCCACTCACTCTAACTATTCTTGTCCTCGTGAGTGTAAGTTTTTTGGTGCCGAGTTCTTGTTGTATAGCTTCTTGCTTCTCTTTGGCTTAAGTTAATATAATTCTTACCATTTACTAAAAAAAAAAAAAAGTTTTGAACAATCCACTTAATTTGAAATTGGAGATATATTTGGATAAAAAAAAGTTGAAATCTAGTAACAAAATTGAAGGATCAAAACATAAGTTTTCAAAAATGAGAATGCGAATTGATGTGTGTATAGATGACATTTGAAGTTTTCCAAGTTTGTATCTCCTCTCTCGTTAGAGTGACATCCTCGTTTGCACCGCCAATGCGTTTACATTCTCTTACTCTCATTTTCCACCCCCTTATCTTCCAAACAAATTAAATTTGTATCTCTAATGCTTATCATTCTTCATGTCGACTTTCATTTCCCATGCATGATAAAAAAATAATTATACTTGGTACGCCGCATTGTACGTCTCAGTGTGGGCATACTATCATGTACTCCTTTTCTTGCATACCAACGTTTAAAACACTATACATGGTCCTTCCGACTTACCTGCTTAGGGTGTCTTTTTTTTTTTTTTTTTTTTATTACTTAGGAGTATATGCACAGAGGCTCTACTATTTGGAGACCCGTGAAACAAGTTGCAAGTCTCGTGAATTGGTTAAGTTCAGGTCTTTGGGGAAAACTGATGTCCTTGATATAGGGCCGTTTGCATGCAATTTATGGAATTTAAACATGAGACCTTCAATTCTCGAGCTGGAAATTCCTGAATCTCAACCAATTGTGTCAACCTTAGGGAGTATAAGGTTCCTTTTTAAAAATAGTATGTTGACTAAAAATAGAAATGAACGTGAAATAAGGCCAAATGGATATTGTGTGACCATTTGCGAGACTGGAATTACAAGTGTCGATACTTCTTCAGATAATTCTACAAGGTTAGGAAGACAATAATCAAGTACATCAATGCTGCTCGTCGATAGGTATATCTATCGAAACTTTCAGATGAGATGAAAATCTCAAAGTTTCGTTAGCATTTCAGTAGGAACTGCCCAATTGAAAATACCATTTAGTTTTAATTTTCACATTAAATGACACACAAATTTTTTAAAAACGTTTAAATATTGATATATTGATTCATGCATAATTCGTCATTATTTTGTAGAGTTTAACTGATTTTTTTAGAAGTTCATATGGAAGTCATCAAGCAACATTTCTTTTACTTGAAATGAACTAAAACAAATGCACTATGGCGACCTCGATAATCGAAAGTATTATCGAATAACGAGTAGAGTGATCCAGAAGTAGCAGCCACATATTTTATCTAAAAAGGTTGGAGAAAGTGTGGATGAGAAGTTTGGAGAAAGAGTATGAAACATGCATTTTGAAGTTTCCTCCTATTATTATAAATCGGGTTTTATTGCCTATGAAGTTTCTATTGTGAGACATGCCAAATTGTTTTATTACCATGAACCTCTTTAGAAATTATTCCAAATTCATATGCACCATCGGATGCTATGTAAAAACTCATTTGATTTAGCCTGCTTCATGCAAATAGAAAAAGACCCAAATGGAATTATATTCAGTTCGATCCCAGCCGGTTTGGACGAAAGCTTGAGTTGATTCTATTTTCGAAAGTTTAGAAAATATATTCATTATTAAATTTCTAAGGTACAACTATCAAATAACGATGATAAAATGTGTAAAATTGATAAAAGAAACCAAAGTCTTATGTTTGAACTTCGACAGAGCATACCCATTGGTCAGGTGGAATAAAGAGACCTCTAAGTTTATCCGGATAGCTCATTTAGAGACTTGTTTCCGTGGGGCTGAAGGCCGGAGGTGTTTGTATGACACCCACGGATGATCCCTCTACTGTTCGCTTTGATTAATTTTATACCGGGTCTCATGATTTTATCTTTTGACTTATATGTAAGTATTTTCTCAAAATAGGGTCACACATATTGGTAGTGCGCTCACCTCATAGTTCCAATGTTAAACGATGTCACTATGTTGAAAAATTCTTTTTTTATGAGTTAATTTTAATTTCACATAAATAATTTAGGAACATTTTTCTCTTATTTAATGTGTTTGAATTCATTCTTGCCTCATATACTAACCGCAAAGCCTACTAGGAGTCGTGCCTTGTTCAAGCCCTTTTGTCCCTATAATTACTCTGCACCTTCATCTGACCGGATCATCACTAGCCCACTAGAGTTTTATGTGCTTCATCGTCAAATCACACACCAATTAAAGGAGCTCTCACTCTTATACTATATTATAACATCCTTGAATTAACTTATTTAAGGTATTGTTCAGTTTTTTTGACATGTTTTGGGCATTTCTCCATATTCGTCCCCTAGCACCTATTATTGCCCATTCAATGTTTAATCATTTATTTTTTGCCCCCATATAACTATTTCCTAATTCATAATCAATCAAGGAGCTCAACTGAAGAATTGCATGTTGTTTCTACTTTGCAATTAAATACAGCAAATAATTTTCATATACATTACATTACAAATATTAAGAATTCGTTAAAATTAAATATCTGGGGCCGTGCTAGGCCTTTTTGGGGCTTCATTTGGCCCCCAAAACAGAAAAATAAAACATGCCTGAAGATTGAACTAGTCATTCGGGGCCTCGAAATTTCGGTACGATTGGATTTTTAGGCTTTGGGTTTTTTTTATTCGAACCCCACAACACATTAAATTTGAAAGCGACACCAATTAACACCATCTTGATATAAGTTTTTAAAATGGCATCAATTTTTGCCTGTCACAATCCCTCTTTATTATTATTTCAAAAAGGAAAACACGCGAAATTAGCTACCCTAGAATGAAAACAAGAATTTGCCTACCCACTAAAATTGTAATATCTAAACTCTTCTTTTTGTTTTTTTCTTCTTCTTTTTTTCTTTGGAGGTCTAAGCAATGTCTCAACTCTACTAGGTGAAATGAATCAAATTTTCACTCCCCTTGGGCATAAACAACATTCCCTCGTTCTTCCTCATTTTTCTAAGGAGAAAAGTCAAACAAACACTGGCTTTCTTTTATCGTCCTCCCTTGACCACCACTTCCCCCACCTCTCTCTCTCTCTCTCTCTCTCTCTCTCTCTCTCTTTTCTTCTCTCTTTTTTTAATCTTTTCCCGCAAACCCATCTCTCTTTCTCTCTCCTCCAATTCTCAGTTCTCACCCCCAATTGAGTGACACACAAGAACTCTAGCACTATCATTGCTTGTCATTGTCACCCTTATATTTTCATTGCTTTTCCCCCAATGTGTCCCAGCACAACACAAATACTCAACCCCCATTCTCAATGGTCTCCTCCTCCTCCTTCCTCTGCAATCCTCTCCTTTAATTGATACCATTCTTATTTCCACACAAAAGAAGCAGCCTTTGCTCCTTTCTCCAGGCTCAATAGCAAACCCCCAAGACGAAAATGGAAGGAAGCTCCACTCCATTGACTCAGAATTCATCCACCTTTGGCATTGGCATCCACCCCACCGACCAGCTCCCCAACTGCTTCGTCGCCACCGGCTGGGAGGACTCCCTGGATCAGGGCGATCCCTTTGAGTCCGCCCTGAGCTCCATTGTGTCGTCCCCGGTCGCGCCCCACGCTGGCGAGGGCGAGGCGGGCATGATCCAGGAGCTAATCGGGAGGCTCGGCAGCATCTGCGATTCCGGCCAGGCCTCCCTGGGGTCCTACAACCACAGCACCACCAACACTCCCTGTTACAACACCCCTCTGAATTCGCCGCCCAAGCTCAGCCTCTCGATGGCAGATCAGCTCGCCCACGGGGGCTTCCCGGCCCCCGGCAGCCATTTTCCGGGCCACCCGAGTTTCGTGCCGGTCATGGCGGATCCCGGGTTCGCCGAGAGGGCGGCGAGGTTCTCTTGCTTCGGCCCTAGGAATGTGAATGCTGCCAATCTAAACGGTGGCCTCGGGTTGAATGCATCGGAATTCCTGGGGAAACAGGCGAATAAGCTCGATTCGGGGAGATTTTGCAGGGTTCCAAGCAGTCAGTCACTGAGGGCTAATGTCGGATCTCAAATCTGTGCACAAGGGAATGAGAGAAGCTTCCTCCAGCCAGGGGTCTCTACTTCGACCCCTGAAAATGGAGAAATGGGGGAATCCCGCGAGGGGTCTTCGATCTCCGAGCAGGTCACGCATGGGGAGATGCGTGCCAATGGACAAATCGACGTGAATTCAAGAAAGAGGAAAGCGATCCTGAAAGCAAAAGCGCGAAACACGGCTGTTTCTCCACAATCTGCTAAAGATTCTGACGTAATATGATCCCTGTTCCTTGAAGCTGTGCCCTCTCGGAGATACTCTCTCTTCACATGATCTTGTGATGGAAAACTAAAGAGAGATTGCATTTTGCAGGTTCCCATGGAGAATGAAGAACCGATAACCAAGAAAATCAAACCTGCCGAGACTGACGGCGACGAGAAAGATGCAGCGAAGGGGGACCAGAAACAGAGCAAGGAGAATTCGAAGACGGCGGAGCCACAGAAGGACTATATCCATGTGAGAGCAAGAAGAGGTCAAGCCACTGACAGCCATAGCCTTGCTGAAAGAGTACTTGCTCCATCTCTTCAGCTAGTTTCCCCTTTGCTAGTCCCATCTGGATTTCGACCAATGATTGTTGATTCTATTTTGTCCCTCCTTTTCGTTTTTCGATAGGTCAGGAGAGAGAAGATAAGTCTGAGGATGAAGGCTCTCCAGGATCTCGTGCCTAACTGCAACAAGGTGCGCATTGCTTTTACCCTGCTTAATATATCTTTCCTAGGAATGCGAAAAGGGAGAATGTAATGGAAAAGCTTTCGACCTTACAAATTTCAGGTCACTGGGAAAGCTATGATGCTCGATGAGATCATTAACTACGTGCAGTCCTTGCAACGTCAGGTCGAGGTACGTACAAAACCCGACTCGGGCTTGACTCATCCAGATTTGTATTGAAATATTCCGAAAGTCGGGTGTTGATTCAGCTTGCTTCTCGCAGCTTCTGTCCATGAAGCTGTCGACTCTGAACCCCACAGTGGATTTCAATCTGGAAGCTTTCCTGTCAAAAGATGTAAGCTAAACGGGGCGGTCTCACTACTACTGGTCTAATTGAAATTCGAACAAATCGACTCACGCTCGATGCTTTGAACTTGCAGATCTTGCACCCTCAAGGACCCTTACCGAACTCTCTCTATCCAGTTGATTCGTCGGGGTCCATCTTGTATGGTTATCAGCCCCCACAAGGACTAATGCCGATGCCAAGCGTCGTTTCCAGCAACATCAACATGGATGCCCAATTTCCAGTGAACTTTTTGAATTCCGGAATTCACAGAGATGCCAGCTTGAACTTGCCTCTTGTGGACAATTACGGCGAAGCTTCTGCTCCGGTAATTGAAATGCAACATAAACATTGATTTTATGGATTAAAGTTTGTAGGATCTCAAAATCGAAAGTGTTGCATACGTCTGCAGGCCCCAGCTCTATGGGAGGATGACCTCCAAAGTGTAGTCCAAATGGGTCTCGGCCAGAATGAGCCCCAGAGAGTAGAGCAAGGTACACGGATCTGAGAATTCAATGCAAATAGAGCTTTCGTATATCAAAAATGAAATCCATCTTTTGTATTGACAATTGCTGCAAAATTTCAGGCTCCCTGGCGACTTCTCAGATGAAAGTTGAGTTGTAGTTCCCGCGCTAACGAACAATACGAGTCCAACAATTTACAAGGGACCCTCGCAGACAAACACAGAGAGACAGAGAGAGGCCTATGTATATACAGACCCGATTCTTGATCTCAGTAATTGCTTAGTCATTCTTTGAAGCATTCTTTCCGAGATTGTCAACAGTAGAACTAATTGGGGATCTTGTATCTGATATATAAGCATTTTGTTTCGGCCTCTGGTGTCACCTTGCCATTTCTAGAATGCTGCAATTTCTTTATTCAGAGACTCAACCGGTAATTCTGTTGCCGGGCTTTCGCCTGCTCAAATGCATTACCAGCTTCGGCAAATCTCGCTGTGTTTGTAACCCTGAACAACGGTAATATTAAACAGATGCTGAACTTGACAATGATGAAACATCCTGCGTTTTGTGCTGTCTGAATCAAAGCTTTCGCTCAAGTGTCCGACAAATTAAGGTTATGAACATCGTGGCAATGCATGATGCATCTTCCAACTCAAGGAAGAAAGGTAGCGTTGCCTTGTAATAATTTCTCCTAAGGACCACAGAAAGCACGCATCAACGGATCAAAGTCCGAATGACAATTTAGGTAGAATTTTTCTATGCATTCTCATCAAACCGATCAACCCTCCCGGAAGCACGACCGATGAATCTTTCACATGGTCGGCGTTCCTTGTCTCGTCTATCATTTGAAAGACTCCTGCCTGACTCTCTACTCGACTCGACCCCACTCGATCTTGATCGCAGGAAAGGCGGGAAAGGCGGAGCAAATGAAGGTAGCGATCTAGCAAATCAGACTTTTCTTTTCTCCTCCACCACCACCATCATAATCATCATCATTATCATCATCGTAAAAAGATCTCAATAGACTTCCAAATTCCACCATCATTCTCGCCTACCTTCTCAGCAACCAAACAAGAACAGTTCCGGTGAGGACGACGTCGCTTCTGTTCCCATCTATTTCCTGGAAAGAAGATGGAGAAATCCAGCAGGGGTGGGGACCCACGATCCGGATGACATAATAACATGGAGAAACGAGATA
The DNA here is from genome assembly GCA_016097595.1 of Eucalyptus pumila. NCBI lineage: Eukaryota > Viridiplantae > Streptophyta > Magnoliopsida > Myrtales > Myrtaceae > Eucalyptus > Eucalyptus pumila. Next base: position 31,891,270 of record CM027853.1, read on the forward strand.
TCCCGTAACTTATGGGAGAGATTAGATTCGTTTGGCCTGGGAACCAGCTGGTTTAGTAGGGACAAAATGGCGTCTTAAGTCCAGTCCCAATCCTGAGAATGACCGGTTTCTCTCTCTCTCTCTCTCTCTCTCTCTCTCTCTACACTCTTTGTATTAGCTGGAATCCAAAGTGAGCTTTGGAGGGAACCTTTCTGCAGTCTTGCTCTCTACCGCGTACCTAATGACAGCGAAGGCGGTGTGTTCTTTATTCTTCCTCCTTTAAAGCAGGACTTTTTTGATCCTTTTAGTCTGCTATACAAAAGATAGGTATATGTCATTTCAGTAGTATTTTCGACCAAAAAAAAAAAAAAATTTAAAAAGGGTCTTTTTCTTTTCATTTTTGTAATCGTGGGTTTTTTTCATTGATGCAAATACGCCCTGAGCCTTGACTACAAAGTGTCATCAAGTCCTCATCCGTTGATGCGATTTTAGGTTGATCGGCTAGGGCGAGATTTTGAGTGCCATGGAAGCAATTTGGCATATCATTTAGGTAAAAGTTTATCGCACCGATTGAAATGTTCGGAGCATCACTGCATTCTTTATTATGTCTGTTTTACAATTTCCAGCACACTTTTCTGTTTTCATTTTAGTAATTGCCTTTATCAAATTCCCAGATATATAAACTTACTCTTAATCAAGATACAAGGGCGCTCCACACTAAAAAACTAACAGGAAATTACATGTTTTTTTCTTATAATTTTGGGGGTTTTGTGATAATGTAAGTCATTCCGTTAAATTTTTTGATCGAAATTTGTTGAAAATTGCCGAGTATTGACACGGAGCGCTTACACGTGCAAACACCTAAAAGATATTATACCCTTGCCCCTCGTATTTTTAATAAAGATCAATCTTGGTCCGTGTGTGCCCACTTACTTTCATCATATTTCATCAACAAGCATACAAAAATGTGAAATCAAGACAAACTATTAATCAATAGTTTCTAAGCTTATAGTTGCTTGATCAATAGTTTCACCAAATTTAACTCCATTGTATTCAACAATGACATCCTTATTCCATTCATCTTTGATTCAAATAGACGTATCTAGAATTGCTTTCAGAAGTAAACTTTAAATAATATGACCACAAATTTGACTATTTATCTAGTAGAGGGAATATTTCAGACACATATGGGAGTTCTGTTGATTCAATCTCAACCTTTGAATATTAAATGGCTCTAGAAAAAATTTCATCAATTATTACTAATCAAACCATAAGTGTTAACAATAGCAACTTATACATATACATATTGTTGAGAATATGTCTCAAGTTTAAGGTCAAAAAAATGAAACTTTGTTAATTTGAATGGGTTTCCTAGTTATAGTTGGTTTCCTATTAAGTTGATTTCCTATTTAAGTGGTTACCTAGTTTGAATAGATTTTTTTGTTTTGGATCCAACTCTTGTCCATATATAAGTGTCTCCGTTGTGAAGAGCATCCAAAAGGCGACTCCTATGAATTACAACCTAAAGTAATCCGAGAGTGTAAAAACCAATAAATCTTATGGTAAGATTTGTGATTTTTCTTTTTTGTAAGATTGAGAAATTAATTCATAATAAATTATAAGGCTAAATATTGTGTGAGTTATTGAATATAATTAGGGACTGGCAAACATTGAGAGTGATTAAGTGACTCATGTTTGTTGTAATTTCTATTATATCGTTTGGTCTATAATGTAATTTTTATTGTTCTCCCTATAGACGTAGACCACATAGACCAAACCACGCAAATCTGATATCTAATTTACTTTTTTGTTTTGTCTATTATAGTGTTCGATTGATTGTTTTTGCAACAGTTGATACCCAAATTAGGCTTCGCTGACTTAAAGCGAATCAAAGGCGAAAGAAGAAGGAAAATAGAAAATCTACAAATTTGATGGGAATGATTTTGGTTTTTAGAAGACGTAGATTGAGAATTACATGAACTAGAAGAATTTGCACTTACCCTTGTCATAGAAGAAGCCGGAGTTGATGAAGCAAGTTGTTAGGAATTGCTGGATAGATAGGTGGTGGGTGTAATTCAGCTAACATTGGCTCTATTGCATTTAATATAGTGAAAGAGAAAACCACCATGGGTTTGTCAAAGGCCTTGTTAGACATGTATGAGAAACCCTTTGCAATCAATGAAGTCTATTTGATGCAATGTCTATTTAACTCAAAAGTGGGTGGATATGTGTTGGTTGATGATCACACTAATGAATTCAATATGATTGTTAGTCAATTGAATTCAATTGAGATTGACTTTATGATAAGTTATGTGATTTGATTCTATTATCCTCATTGCCTAATAGTTGGAATACTATTGCTATTGTTGTTGGTAATCCCTCTAAGTCAACAAATTTGATGTTTGATGGGGTTTGTGATTTGATTGTGAGTGAGGACATCTATATGAGATAATTTGAGAACTTGTGTATACTACTTTAGTAGGTGAAAGCAAATAAAGAAATAGTACTCGTGTTAGTAGAAATAGAATAAACTCAAATAGGTGTAGTCAATTTAAGACTAGGGATGCCATTTGTTGGAGTTGTGGCAAGGGATAATATCTTAAAAAGGATTGTCTCAAGCTGAAGAACAAGAACATTAAAGGAATTTGAGTTGAGCTTACTGATGATGTTGCACCTGTAGCTATTTATCGCTGAGTCATCATTTGACAAAAGGATAATGGATTTAGATTGTTCATTTCATGCTATTCCAAACAAGAGTTGGTTTATCACTTATCAATACAAGGGTAGTAATAAATTGAGGCTAATAATACAACATCCAAGGGGGGTTTGAATAGGTTGAGTGATGATATAGAAAAATTTTACGGAATATTAAACAATCAGCACTCATAAAAGTATTTCAAACAAAATAGCTTGTGTGGTGATGTAATCAAATCAGAGTGAATCATAACAATAACACAACGGTTTTTTTTTTTTTTTGGCTTTATATCCAAGCCCACCTCCACTCTTAGACTAATAACCTTTATAGTGGCTATTAAAATCAGCAAAGCAAGTTACAACTGGCTAATGTTGTTCCTTTCAATTAATAGATCACACTATCAGAATACACAGATTTCACTTATACTTGTACACTCGACTATTAGTTGTTCTAGTGCTAAACCAATACAGAGAGCAATATAAAGTAAGATCAAATATAGTTTTTGTTTGTGATAATGATTGCAATATTCAAATTTGACTAACTCTCTTCTCAACATCACTACTCCTTATATATTGGAATTCTCAAAGTATCCATCGGAGATCAGCTAGCCATTGAGAGTCGTTAGAGAAGACTTAGGACAGGATTGGATTGCTGTTACAATCGTTTATTTTGCTTGTCTTAGGCTTTAAAAGTAGGCATGCTGTAACTATTAAAATAGCAAACTATCGACTGCCTTTTCTGATTACTTTCCTGGTTTTTCTGCTATGGAGTCCAATCTTGTAACAACTACATTATGAATCATCGATGATCATATTTCTAGTGTGTATCTTACTATCATCAAATCTAACGCATCACCATCACTATTATATGCACACTATCACCGATGCTAATTGTGAGTGGCGTAGCTTACTATATTAAATGACAATACCAATTGAATGACAAAATGCTAAGATCAATGATTCTCCAATTGTTATAAGTACCAAAGAATTCCAAACACATGACCGATCCTTAAACTTAGAATATCAAGGATTATTTCTCATCTTTGCTAATAAGCAAGATCATTGATGATATACAACCAATTTCACTACATGCATTTGTCATAATAAAAATTAGAATTGAGATAGTCTAATAATCATCAAATATCATAGGGATGTTTTCCAACAAAATGCAATTGGTGAACAACGCTAAATGCAATGTTGTAGGTGTTGCTGATGTTATAATCAGAATACATGATGGTATCATAAGGACATTGATTGGATTGAGGTACATTCCAAAATTGAAGAAGAAACCTTTTTTAGTGCTTAAATTTAAATGGACATTGATATACTTTAGAAAGTAGAGCTCTAAAAGTTGTTCGAGGTGCCCTAATTATAGTGAGAGGTATCAAGCACGGAGGCATGTATGAGTTTTAAGGTGAGATAGTAATGTATTTTGCTATGGACACATCACATGCATCTGTTTGAGAGTCCGAATTGTAGTATATACGTTTGGAACACATTTGTGATAGAAGATTGAGAGTTCTTACTAAAATGAACATGATGTGTGGTCATGTTGTTGATAAGTTGAATGTATGTAGGTGTGATGATCTAGATCAATGATAGAAAATGCCATTTAGTTTGACTATTGGAGAAGCTATAGAGATTGCATAGTTGATTTACTTGGATGTTTGTACACTGTTGTGATTTCCTTTGACAAAGAGTGCCAAATTTATGCTAAATGTTATTAATGACTAATCGAGGAAGACCTTGGTATTTGTTCTAAGATGTGAGTTTGATGATGTTATTAGAATAAATTGAGAACTTTAATTGAAAATGAGACAGGAAAGACAATCAAGCATGTGCAGACAGATAATCGTATACTATTCTACTCAAAATTGTTAAACAAATTATGCATGAGGAAAGGCATAGTAAAACACTATACTAGTACTAATAAACCACAACAAGTTGTAAAGTTGATTAGTAGATCATTACTAAAAATGACCTATAAAATGCTCGATAGTGATAGTATGCCTTGGAGATTCTTGGCGGATACGCTTAGTACAACAAGTTACCTAATGAATAGATCTCTATAGACTATGATTAGATGTCAGATTCTTGAAGAAGTGTGCCAAGTAACATTGTTGATTATCTTGTTAATGAAACATTTAATTGCCTATTTTATTTTCAACTATTGTTGTAACTATTAAACTTAACAAGGTGTGTATTCGATATTTTGACATATATGTGAATGCAACAATGATTTTGCTTTATTTGTGGTTGAGAATGCTGTGTTGAAAAATCTTGATAGAGTAATTAAAGGTGCAACTAGAGTTGGTATTATAATGAGGTCCATGATTTTGGCAAAGTTCAAGTGAGGCTTGGACTTAGAAAATGTTTGTGGCGATTGAGCCTCGATGGGCTATAGGAGAGAGCAAGGATCAAGTTCCAATGAAGTGATTATGACTTGACTTAAACATCAAGCCAATGTGGAGATTGTTGAAAATATATCTCAAGTTTATGCTCTAAAAAATGAAGCTTTCTTAATTTGAATGTGTTTCATAGTTGGAGTTGGTTTCTTATTTAAGTGGTTACCTAGTTTGAGTAGGTTTCCTACTTTGGATCCTACTCTTATTTGTATATGAGAAGTGTCTTCACTATGAAGAGCGTTCAAGAATCTACTTTTTGTAAATTACACCATGAAGCAATCAAAGAGTATTGACATCAATAAATCTTGTGGTAAGATTTGTAAATTCCTTTATGAAATTGAGAGATTATTCCATAAAGAATTGTAAAGCTAAACATTATGCGAGTTATTGAGTATAATTGAGACATAAAAAACACTACGAGTGTTTGAGTGACTCAAGTGTAATTGTAATTTCAATTATATCGCTTGATTTATAGTTGAATTATTCCTACTCTGTCCATTGACTTAAGTAAGACTGATGGAATCATGTAAATTCGATGTCCAATCTATTTTCTTTTTCTATCTATTATAGAGTTTGATTGCTTGTCATGTGTCAAATAATAGACATTCAAGTCTTATTCAAAATAGGCATATGAAAAATTCTACTCACAATCTGATTGATCAATGGAATGAGGACTAGTGTTATTGCAAAACCGATGTACATGGACTCTATTTGAACATGTCAATAGTACAAGGACCACGTGTTAGTTGCCAAGGTTGACTCAGCAATTTCCAGCATCTTCTGAATGGACATTTGACTGAAGTTTTCTTAAATTATCATTGGAGAATAGCAAGGGGACAAAAACTATAACCGAACATAGTGTAAGGACCGAAAGAAAAATCATTGAAAATGACAAGGATCAATAATGTAATTTCCTCTTTTTACCAAAAAAAAAAATAATGTAATTTCCTCTTTACCAAAAAAAAAAAACGCAATTTCCTCTAAAAAAATTATTATTACCAATAAGGTGTTGGCTTAAATGCCAAGAGAGGTTGCTTCTCTCCTTATAATCTTGGGTTGAAGTCTTATTTAGAGACACTCTACATATTAAATTTTGGAATGCACTAGATCAATCTATGGAAGTACACCCTTAATATTGCCTAGTTTTTACTAGTCAAGGTGCGTAAAAACTTGTCCAAACAACCCCTAACCATTTATTTTCTTGATTCAAAGTCCAAATTATCAAGGAAGAAGTACATCACAAGTGTCAAAACTTGATACGGGTGGACATATAAATGGCAAAATTTTGAAAATGCATACTTAAGTGCCATTTTTTTTTTTAAATTGGATATTTGCGTGTCAACTCCAATGAGACTTATCGGAAATCCAATGTAATATTATTTTATTAATGAAACCGTATATGTGGCTTGTCAAAATGTCCACCAGCAATCATTATCTCAAAACAACGTCGTTTTGCCCTCAAAATTGATTTTTAATATAAATTATAATTAAATCAAATTAAAACAACTAATTTGAATATTAAAAAAAAAAAAGGCCCTCGCCCAAATATGGCCAAGGGCCATGACCCCTCACCTTATATCTGGACGAGGGCATGGAGGCCCTTGCCTGCAGTCAGCAACTTGCCAACCACTAGTTGAGGGCTCCACGACACACTGGCTAAGTGCTCGGCGACCCCAACCGACCATCGCCCCATCGTTGCTAACCCCTTCCAAAAATGGGGGGCAACAGTGGTGAGGGCCATGAAAGCCCTCACTAATTTCCCTTTCTTCTAATTTAGTTTTTTATTTTAATTTAATGATTATTTATATTAAAGTCAAATTTTGACCAAAATGACATCGTTTTGAGTTTATCTAACCAAGTGAATAATTATTTTTCTAAAGAAATACCACATCATTAAATTTCTCATCGGAAAATATCACTTCTCACTATTGACACTTAAATTTTCATTTTTTCTCCAATTTCAACACTTATGTATCCACATATCCTATGTTTTGGCATTTGGAGTATGTGCACCTCAAATTCCCAAAGTACCAGTAACAGATGCATATTATCTATCAAATAAGCGTCCTCTTTTTAGGAGATTCAGGTGAATTTGTATTGTTTATAGTTGGAATCCCTAACGTAATCATCATAATAACAAGAGAGGTGCTCCTTGGTTTGTCCATTAGAGATGTGGTTTCGTTTTGTATAAATAAAGTAATCGTTCGCCTAAAGCATGCAGTATATATCTCCTCATTCACTTTGGCAACTCATCACTTCATATTTAAGCCCTACTCTCTCAGGGAAAAAAAAAAAAAAATTGGTGTGCGTTTTGTAGAACCTCGCCTTTCCGCTTTCCTCGTCGCGCCGCGGTATAAATTTTCGCAGGTTTTCCGAAGGGAGGAAAGTTTTGCTTTCAAAATTATTTTAAAAAAAAGAAGTCGAAAGTGAAAAGATGTCACAAATTCGAAAATCCTGTCTCTTGGTCTATGCCTAGAGCCTTTCCTATCCTAGGTTGGATGTGTTACGGCCATTCAAATCTTGCGTCACCAACACAATCATTCCCATGTTGATTGGAAACCTAAAACCCTAGGTACTAGGGGCAAGTCAACTAATTACCTACTCAGACCAAAAAAAAACTAATTACCTACGGTTTAACTAACCGGTGAAAAGTAAATATCTAAGTCCCGGTGTTCTGTTACACGTGGTCGGAGGATTTCCTAATTTACATGTAGTGTTATAGGCTTTTTACATAAAGGTTCTTCTTTTACATAAAGGTTCAATCCGAACGTTTGTACCACATTTCCTGGTTAAATTCAATCATGTGATATCACATCATTCCCTAATTTACATAATCATAGAACTTTCTTATATGGTCTTGAAAACATGATTATTTTTCCGTATGCCCTAATGTGAAATCACCACGTCATGATGCAGCGACGACTCCATCATGCCATGCATGATTGATATCATTTCGGACAATATAGAGTGCATTCAAAGTAAGTCTAATTGTTGAATCCAATTAATATGGATTAGACATTTAAATCACATCTAAACAAAACATGACAAATCCACTCCAAACAAGATGCACGACCAATACAACTTGTGTAGATTTGAAATTATAAATTGGGACAATGGAGACAAATCTAGTCCAACGTATAAACAGAAAATACACCTCAAATAGCATATAATCAGATGCGCCGGGACAAATCCAATCCCATTAAACAACATATAATCAAATGGACATGGATCGACTACCAAATCTATACACCACGCACACTAATAATTTATAGGGGTGAAATCCTAACATTCAATTTCAAAATCAGTGTGCATTTCATAACAACATGATCCATAGAACTTTATCACACCAACATGCATACTCATAATCATGAACTAGGCTGGTCTGTTTACAGGTAAGTATATAGAACAAATGGGTGGTTCTCAACTTCAATTTTTGAAAATCGATTTTTAAAACTAATCACCCTTACTTGCATGCTGTATACAATATGCCCTGTTTGCAAACCTAAGTTGCCAACGCCTTAGGTTTCAAAAACATTTTCTATTTAGATTTGAGTAATTTATTGAAAGCGGATCAAATGCTTTAAGAATCTAGACTACATTCCACACTTTATACTTTGAGGGTAATTAAATTTTTTGTTCATGAAGTTTTAAGGGATTCACTTTCGATCATTATACTTTATTTGCTTAAAATCTAGAGGGATCACTCTTAACCCTTGGGAACCATCGTTCAATATTTACTAGAAATCATGAATTGTTTTACAAGGCCAATTTGAAAATGACTAATGATGGGTTATCGTAAGTGCTAACAGTCGCGTGGATAATAAAAGTTATTTTATTTACAGGAAATATATTGTCTATCGATTCAATGCTAATGAAAACATGTCATCAGGTTTCGCGCTTATATCCTTGCTTGCAATGGGGGCATTACTATTTATTGGTAGCTGCATACATACATGGATTGGACATGGAAAAAGGCATGCAAGATAAGCTTAAGATTGGGAAAATTGTCCAATTAGTTTTAAACATATTGTACAAATACCAATTCGATCTTAAACTTTTCAATTTTGTCAACGGATGCTAATTAAGATATAACAAAAGAGATGGAAATATTGACATACCCTTCAAAGAGAAGAGTTTGACACCATCACACATTATTCATACCGTATGTTATTTCCACCAAAGGGCTAATGCGAGCGAAGACATGTACAATTAAAAAAATAATCCCTTTGCCTACTATGGAGACTCTCAAAATGCATATATTTTACATCTCCATTGTCGTCTTCTCCGAGCACAATTCACCTCAACCAAAAGTGAAAACAAAGGATGGAGGAGGACCAAGTGGCATATTTGATGGTACAAATTTGGATGCTTTCCAATCACGTGAACGCAATCCGCAAGTCAAGACACCAGCGTAGGTCGAACAATCTCCAGTTTCGTGAATTCACAATGAAAGTCGAATTCGGCGGCCTCGGAGAAATCGATGTGGCAACGATCTTTGCTTCCTTTTCATCTAAACAACATTTGTGGGATTCCCTTTTGGAAGAATGGCGCAAAACCAAGCAAGTGGACAAGTCATTCAATCGCAGTTCTCCTTCCATTGGTTGGCATTCGGCAACACTCTCTAAGGACAATCCTGACTTCTTGCTTATACATCTCCCCTACAGGCAGCAGACGGGATGCTCCGTGGTTATGCATTTGTCACTTTTGAACCCCATACCGCCACATTAAATTGCCCTTGGCCTCGCTTTGGAGGGTACACAACAAACATCACCTTCATCATTTAATGCCATCCCCTCTGAATTCACACTGATGATGACAGAATGAGTGGCTAGGGTTTCTGGTGTACCGCCTTTCCTTCTCCCTTCCACCCCAAGCCTGAACAGAAACAGCATGAGTGAGTGAGAGAGAGAGAGAGGGGGTTAGCGTTGGCCCACAAAAAGCTTAGGGCAAAGATTTCATGTCGCAGAGGAAGACAAACCGAGCAGCTTTTGGTTCCACGGTCGCCATAGCTTGACGGATTGCCAAGAAACAAACGCTTGTGGAGCTGTCTGCTTCGGGCACCCAAGACGAGCACCCCAGTAGGGCCATGGACATCCGTTCCGCCCGACCCCGCCTTGAGAGTTGCTTCTCATCCACTCGACATCTCCGAGGCCAGAGAAATTAATGATCTCTAACTCCCTCGAAAATCAACATGATCGTCATCTACTGCTGGTGCCCGCAGATGGGCCCTCCATATCCAGTTAAAAGATCTTCTCAAATTGCTTAGTTGGGGATCCGTGTCTTGTCCATTGCATTTCGCCTCAACATTGCTCGGCGCTGGAATCCTATCCAACCCGAGGATGATAAGAAGACAAAGAAAATAAACCACATAAAAAAAAAAAAAAAAATGCTGAATACCCTCGAAACTTTACGTTTAATATTCTAAAATGGGAAAATGACATAAATGGTTCATAAATTTTGGCTTAATGCATACTATAATTCTGAACTTTGAATTTGTTTAATGTAATCTTTGAACTCTCTAAACTTTTAATTTGTTCAATACGGTCTTAAGACTCTTTAGACTGTATGAAAATGTTTAATATTGTTTTTCCACTAATTCAAATTCAAGAATAACATTGAATATTTCCATACAGACTATGGACTAAATTGATTAAACAAGCAACATTGCATATTAGGTTAATGTTCGGGAATCGCATTGTACATTGGACCAAAGTTCGGGGGCCATTTATATCATTTACCCCCTTAAAATTCACAATTTTTCACCTAAGTCTTGTAACGTGATTTCAAATTGTATTAGTCATCATTTAATATAAGAAAAGTATTTAGTAAAATGTCTCTTTTCTTCTGAAACTACACTACAATCACTTTTCTTTCCACATTTTGGGAAGGCTGGTAGAGTAAATCAATGATCTTTTCGGCTTTCTAGTCTTGCCCGCGGTAACTATCACAGTTCCAATGTTTACCCTCATTATAATCTAACTGCCCGTGGAGCACTCAGCTCAGCAGCGTACCTGAGCTTTGCCGACGCCACATCCGCCGCATTATATATGGACGATGAACACCGCCGTTGCTATTGATCACTTGCGGATTTGTGTGGTGTGGGTGAGAGAGAGATAGATAATTATTGATCGGAAGAGATAAGTAATGGTGGTCGCAATCACTACCTTCGGAGGAAATTTCGCTTGGGGTTGCGCTGCCCCAAACCATTGCTAGAATCCAGCTTGAGGTTGGGTATTGCCAATGAGATCTACCCTAAAGCGGCACGACCTCCACCAAATCAGGCTTGAGATCGCAAGACTGCGACTAAATCTAGCTGAGAACCATCTAGCCCGACAGCAGATAGCAACTCGCTTGAGAGCTGCTCAAGGACAACACCTCGCTCGGGTCTTGCGACCTCAAAAAGGCACAGCTCGGCACCGCGCTTGCCGACTTTCATGGCAGACCTCGACGAGCATGAGGCGCACTAGAGTCACAAGCTTAAGAAGCTTATATTTCTTAACTTCATTGACCATAGTTCGAATTTCCTTGAAAATTTCCTGAGTAGTATCCAAATTTGTAACATAACTAGTTGAAGTTACTTTCACAGGATTTTTTTTCACTTAAAACGTAATAAAATCAGGGTTTCCGGTATCAATGCAAAGTCTGGTAGCCAAAGCATCTCAAACCCAGCCTCCCTTGTGTGTGCGTATCACAAATATAACTTAGGGACCATGGTCTAAGACCCCTATCAGATAGTACTAAAGGCTCAAGCCTTAATGCCTACTTGGCAGCTAGCCTAACTAACAGTCATTGCCTCAACTTTGCCATAATTTCAAAAAAACGGACTTTTTCACAAGATAACCGAGCTTGGCCCAGTCTAAGCGGGCCTAATGGGCCATCGGACTCGTGATTTGGCCTACTAGTACAACTTCCCTGAAAAATATCCTTTTTGGAATGTAATTAGCATTCAAAAACGGTATGCGGGAGGACTCGAACGTTTGTCCTCTTTTGTGCTTGGAACTTAGTAGGCTGTCTTTCTAAAGACATGATCTTAATGGCAGGGTTGTGAGAAATGAATTTTTCCTTATCTACGCATTCCTCTCCCCTTTCCAGACACATTCAGTTGTTCCATTGGAGTGATTCCAAAATTTGTTGGCCCCAGTTCTTGGCAAGCATGTCCTTATATCGAAATTATATGAAAACCAATAAATCTTTCACCAACTTTGCAACACCATCAATTAGATAGAAAGAAGAAAATCCGCTCACGATTTACTGTCGCAGTATTTTGAATGAACTCATCTCCACCAGTAGCGTATAGATTTCAGAAATATTCAGGCAAGCTGATGCATTGTCCAGGAGGCTCTCCTATATTAACGGTATTTCTACAGTGGAGGTTCAAGTTCCTGTCACGTAATGCCTTCGAATAGAGAGGCACGTTCCACATTAAACCAGTGATCCATAAGTCGACCGTACAATTTTTTCCTGATATGTACAACATCCGTTATGGCATTGTCATTTTTGACAACACGTTATCAAAGTTGGAAACATAATACAGATTAACCGATGCAAAGAGAGCTTCAAGTCGATGGTCATGCTAAGTGTAATTTCAGAAGTACACAGCTAGCTGACATGGGTACACCTTATCAAAACGTTTTTGAACATACAACACCATAAGCTATTCACAGCACGGAGTTTTGGTATTATATTTAACAAAACATGATAATAGTTTATTCCAAAATACACGCCAAGACAGTCTCAAGTCGATAGACGAGTTTTTAGCGTCTGTTAAGGAATACATGGACAGTTGATGTGGGTACACATTACTCAAGCGGACTCCAAACATACATCACCATTAGCTATTCACGGGTACAATCTACGCTTTGCTATCTATCGTCATAGGTGCTGCCTCGTGCTTTGCCCCCATGCCCTGCATCAGACCAAGAACCAGCAACACTAGCACCGCGAGAAGCAACAGAACCCGTCCAATTGCTGAATTCATAAGTGACAGAGGACGTACCGCTGTTCTAGAATGCTCCAGTTTGTTCATCTTGGCAAACATATTCCCATAGAACTGGGCATCTCTCTTGTTATATTCCCTCACTTTTTCCTTCAGTATCTTGTACTCGAGTTTCACATCCCTAGCCACAGTTAAGCACAAGTTTATTCACCATTACCACAAAATCTCCAATTAACAAAAAAAATGTAACATCATTCATCCAGCAGAATTATCCACTGAGCCGGTACAGTTAAACTATGCTATAGTGTTTTTTCATCTCCAATTTCATCATGCTATTTTATTGGAGCAAACTGTTGTTGTCCAAGTGAGGCGAGTGCTCTGCAATGCAAGGTATATAGCTCATGTTCCGATATTACGTTGTTGTGTTGTCCATGCGACATTAGGTGCATACTTGATCCTAGAACTGATGATATGACGAAAATTCCGTGCCATCAACAGCTGGTATTAAATAGAGAAGAGAAACACCTGTTGTTAGGGTCAATCTCTAATGCCTTTTTGATGTCCTGTTCTGCAAGATCCAAATCAACAAGTTGTATGTAAGCTTGAGCCCTCCGGTAGAGTGCCTTCACATTTTTACCATCACCTTCCAAAACCTGTCAACATAAAAAGGCCATACCCAAGATTTGTGAAGCAATTGACTAACAGCTCACTGGAGTATCAGAGAGCGAAGTTCAAAATAAAACCAAATGCCGCACCTTGGTGCACAGTTTCTCTGCCTCCTTGAAGTCTTTGAGTTTCAATTTGCAAGCTGCATCGTTAAGGTTGCAGGTGTTTTTTAGGGTCTTTGCCTGCTGCTTCTCCTCATCACTCAATGATGAATCATATTCGATAAACCTTACTGCCTGTTAAAGAAAATCATTAAATCCACTTTAACTCATCAGAAATTTCTTACACTTTCTCAGACACTAAAAGTTTAATTCCCATCCATACCTTCTCATATCTCTTCGAAGCCCTTACATATTTTCCAGCTTTAAATGCAGCATTCCCCTCTTCCTTCTTCCTTGCTGCAGCTTCAATTTTCTCCTGATTGTTCATCTCCCATGATTCTTTCTCCTGCAGAGAGAATCATCAATGTAATTAGTGGTTTTCCTTCCTCAACAAGAAGCAATCATATTATCATGTCATCAGTAGAGCTTCAAACTAACCTTAACGAATGATAACAGCTCAACCTCATAATACACAGTGGAGTTGGCAGGAACAACAGCCAAATCTTGTTGAGATTCGGTCGGGCCAAAGGCATACTCCGGCTGGATTGTCACCAATGCCACTTCCCCTTTCTTCATGTTTTTGACAGCTCTGTCAAGTCCATCGATCACTTGTTCTGAATCAAGACAAGGATGACAAGACCGTAAAATAAGGTACAGAGCAGAGGAGAAAAGGTTTCATAATCTAGAATGGTGACACTATACCCTCGTCTATTTTGAACTCGAAAGGCTCCTCGTCACCCTTCTTCACGAAGACCGTTCCATCTTGGAGTTTACCGCAGAGTCTCACTGGCAATCATATTGGTAAATTTAGAATTCATGTCCAATAAATCCAGAAGCCATAAAGCTTCATAAAATGACTGCTCTCGTGAATATTACCTTGAACAGCTGCCCCATCATTCGGGCGCTCATACCCCTCTCCTTCCTTCAAAGTTTTCTTCAAGACCTTCTTGTCTTTGGTTACATCAGAAACGGTCTTCCAAGAGACTAGCTCGAGCATAATTTGGAGGCTAGCGTTAGGGGGAACAGCAGCCTCATCCCCAGAAGCCGGTCTGCCAGTCTCCCCAAATGCATCTGTATAAGTTGCATAGTCAACATCGTCCCCATATCCAAAAAGAGCATAAAAGCGGAAAAAGTAAAGGCTTCGAACTTACATTGTGGCATCACTGTCAGCAAAACTTTCTCTCCCTTCTTCATTGTCTTTACAGCCTTGGCCAACGCAGGGCAGAAATATCCTACAAAACGCCCGAAGTCAACATAAAAATTATGCCTCAAGATATCTTGGAAAGAAAATTTTGTACAGACAGAAAGCATACCATCTCCCACAGTGAACTCCACCCCATCTGATTTCGAAATGAGCGTCCCATCTTCGAGGCTCGCTTCATATTTAACTGATACAAATAGAACAAAAAATCAATACAGGCTATGTCATAAAAACACATCTGCAATGGGGAAATTATGAGCTGACAAGGGGACATACCAAAAACCTCATCTAGGTCCTTGGGATTCTCCCACTTCTCTCCTTCCACAAGAACTTTCTTGAGGATCCCTCCATCCTTGCATATATCTTTCACACTACTCCATGAGAGCAACTCCACATCAAATTGAAGAGTGGCATTAGGAGGAATGGTAGGAGGGGATCCCGATTCACCATAGGCAAGTTCCGGAGGGATGGTGAATATGGCATTCTCACCCTTCTTCATAGTCTTGATCCCTTCATCCCATCCCTTGATCACTTGACCTGCTCAAGCACAGCAAAATTCAGGTGCGTTAAAAATTCATTATAACATGTTCTTCCTGAAACATTTAAAAAAAAAATGAGTGCGTCAGAGATCAGCATTAAGTCCAGTGGAGGTTTAAAAGTCGTTTTCACTTTGAGTAAACAACTGTAGAAGTCGATTGAAGTTAACTGAGCTGCAAACTGCAAAAAGGTACAAAATGGCCACAAGCCTAATCAATGATTAACTCTATTGCGATGATATCTCCATTACCTTCAAAACTGCAAATGGACGTTGACTTGATAATCATACAACCAACCAGAATCATGACAATACAAACGGCTTTTACAACAAAAAGAGAACCTTGCCTGCTTGTTTGTGTAGGCATAGTTATAGCTCAAATGGGAAGCCATTGCCTTACAAAAGATTGAGCACATAGCAGTTTAGATAGAACCAATTGTCCTTACAGTGTATTTGAACACATTATGACATTGACATTCATGGCGATCACCACTAAGTGAACAAGGAAAAATCGAATTTTGTTCTAAGAAACACCAAAATTCCATCACAGACCAACAAATACAGAGGCCGGCATCATCAGCCTTTTCTTTACACATTTTATTCGCTGTTGCTAGTCTTCTAATACCGTAGAAAAGAAAGGATCACAAATTTCCAAACCACAATTTGCCTTACATCAAAATAATCGGAGCTATCACCTCATCAATCGTAAGCCAGGTTTTCTGTTATTGGGATAGGTGAATTCTTAAAGATCCATCCTAAGAAAAGAAAAGGAATTTGTCCATTTTTCGGGGTCTCTTGGCATTTCGTATTTTTCTTTCTGATTCTTTACAGGACATAATTGCCTCATCCTCATAAATTCTGTAGGTCATACAATTCGAATATTCCAAACACGTAGTACTCTACCTGAGTTTAAGTAAATTTATTTTCCTAGTAGTAGTGTTCCCTTTGGTGTGCATGATAGTTATTTATTAGCAAAATATCCTTTCACATCTTTCTTTCTGTTGTAAGTTCTTCAAATCCTATAATTTTTAATATTCCACCAAAACAGTAATCAACCCAAAATGATGTTAACTTTCCTGTTTTACTGTCTGTAAAATATTTCATTGATTATAACTTTCTTTTACGCCCAATAAGGTTTTGCAACCTATGTATCAATAATTTTCTTCTTCCTTCGAATCTAATGATTCGTGTTGAATTGGTGACCGGTCCCGTCTGGACAGCAGAAATTCCTGTAGGCATACATCACTACGCACTGAACAGAATGAAGGTTTCCGAAGGTGCGATACGACTTTCTATCTTATCCCATCAGTCTAAATTGAAATCAAATTTTCTCGTCCAGCAAGAATTCAAAATTGTTTTCTGGCGAGAACCCACAAATGACGTACGTAAAAAGGAAAGGGATAGGTTCATATTTAGTCCTCCAGCTCATGCAATTTCTGCAATTAAATACTCAAAATGGTCCTGAGAAAGCGCACGCTACCATAACGTTACCAATTCCAGCCCCACGACACGGCTCGCGTGCATTGATTTATCTCGATGGAAATGATGAGAAGAGCGTACCTCGACCGAGCTTGAACTTGAACGGCGTCTCACGATCGCGGCTCGAGTCGAACTTGGTCCCGTCGAGCAGAGTCCCCGTGTAATGCACTGCACAGAGAAGGCGCGACTCAGTCACCATCATCGTCAACGACCGGAAAACGACAAAGAACAAGCCAAAACCCGTTGACCGGCCGGTCAACCGGGGAGCGGAGGCGCACCTTCGACCTCGTCGCCGGAGCTCGGGGTCTCCCACCCTTCGCCTTCCTTGACGAGCTTCTTCTTGAGCCCGGCCTTCCCGATCTCCCTCTCCTCGCCCACCTTGAGGACGGCGGGGCTCGCCACCGGGTCCTCCTCCTCGGGGACGTCCCCGCCCATGTCGTCCATGTCCATGTCGTCGTCGTCGTTCTCGACGTTGCTCGAGGCCGGGAACTCGAAGTCGTCGTCCATGGCGAGCGGGGTCTTCGGACCGGATCACGAAACGGAGGAACGATCGCAAGGGAAGCCAACGCACTTCGGCTCTCGGAATGCAGGCACTTCGGCTCCTTCTTCTTCTTCTTCTTCTTCTTCTTCTTCTTCTTCTGCTTGATGATCGGCCATGGGAGACGGGGAGGAGGGGGGATTTATGGAGAGAGTTGCAGGCGGGGCAGAGAGAGAGAGAGAGAGAGAATCTAGAGAGTTCCTAACGACTGAACTCGCGGGATGCTTCCAGAAGGATCCGAGTGGTGCGCGACTCAGTGAGTCGGACCGTCCCGTGCTTCTCGGCTCGAGTTTTCCGAGCGAGTCTCCTCCCCGTGGAGAGAGCCAGAAATGCATCTTTCCCCGTTTCGACGAAAAGAATACTAATAATAGTAAGCATTCTTTAAAGTAAGGATCCGAGAAGTAAGGGGAAAATTCTATTATATTCTCTCTCTTTTTTGGTATTAATTATTTGAGAAAAAACCATAATAAACTTCAAAGCATGTTCGCTGTGGCATATTCATCCTAAATTGTTTTATATCCAAACTTTTAAAAAAATATATATATATATATATATATAATACATTCAACTTATATCCAAATTTCATCGGTGAGCACTGTCAAAAATCTACTCACATGAATAACAGAAGACCACCAATAATAACATAGCGCCCACATGACTTAAGCAAAGATAAAAATAATTTCATTTTGGCCCTAATATTGACTTTCGTCTACCTTGCCATTAATTTTAGATCTTCATTAATTAAGTGAATCAAATATGATTAATTTTAGAAATAAATGTATTAAAAGTTTTAAAATTTATCATAAAAAATATAATTAGATTTTAAAACTTTCAAAATGTGCAATCAAATATCAAAATTTGTTATAAAAGTGTAATTGAATCCTGAAACTTTTAAAAAGTGTAATCAACTCATAAATTTCCTCAAATTTGTTTAATTAAATCATAAAACTTGTTAGTGTTTTCCAATTGTCAAATTGGATGGAGGTTCTCAACCCAAAAAAAAAAAGTGAATGGAGTTAATGGAAGAATTTGATTGTATCAACTTAATAAGTTTAAAAAATTGATTGCATTTTTTGAAAGTTTTTAGACTTAATTATATTTTTTGTAATAAGTTTGAGAACTTTAAATGCATTTATCTCTTACTTTTATCTACCATATATCGCGTTGCATGGTTAATTTCTTTTAATAGAAAGTTCTGTTTAGGTAAATGGGTAAGAAATTGATTGTGGAAAATAAATATTGTCTGCTCCGATCATTTTTGCCCTTTCTTTTTTCTTGCTCACGCCAGAACTTTTTCTGCCTGCCCCACCCGCGATTTCCAGACTTTTCTTCTCTATCCTGCCTACCTTTACCGACTAAAAGAACATAAAAATCTTCCCCAGTTCCGATTAGCTAAATTTAATAATTAAATCAACATTCACATATGTAAAACTCTTATGTGAAATTCCTAATCTTTTCTTATCAAGGAAAGTACGATTATTGAATATAATATGTAAATTACACGAGCTATCTCATAAATCACAAACATACTGTCCTCTGATGCATAATTTCATCTAAGTCGTCCTTTGCAAAATGGTCCTACTCAAAGTGGATTCGCGCACCCTAAAGAAATGATGTTGTATTGATCTTTTTTTCTCTCGAGAATCCTTCTATACTTAACTTGAAGATGGAAAAAAGGTCTGAAAGAAAAGTTAAAGGGCGGAATAATTGTAGGTCTTTATGGCGTAACGAGCTTTTATCGTATATTTTCAGTTCATAATTAATATTTTTAGAATTATACCATATTGGCCGATTCAAACAGATACAACTCAACCCTTCACCTTCTGCCGCTTTTAGTCAAGATCGATCCTATTGGTCAAAGCCGAACATGCCGTTCATGCTGACGCCTAAAGAAATCAAAAATAAGTTAATTGAGATCAAAATTGAAATTCTTTTTTTTTTTGTCAAAATCAAAATTCAAATTGGCCCAATCAGTCAATGACCAAACGTGGCAAGGGGACCCACCATGGAATAAGGATTAGATGAAACTGTTGATGTTAAACACTTATTCTCAATTTTATGGTTTACTGACCAAAAAAAAAAAATTATGGTTTATTTCATGTAGACATTTGGAATTTCATTAGGAACTCGGAAGTTGGAAAAATCAATTTTTAATTTATTTTATTTCAGGTGGTTTTCCCATTAGGATTGCTAATCTTCAGTTCGATACATTTTATAATTCTCGAAATCTTGTGGATATTTACTGTGATTTTCTTCATCTTTTCCCCTTATTTTTTAGCATTTTCTCTACATGTCTAATGTAAAATCAATAATTACACGAACATAACTTATCTACAACAACGTGACGACTAAACAAGATACAACCCACTTATTACAACAGCCCCCACTTATAATCAGGTATTACTAGCGCATCTCTCGATAATTTTTTTCTTATAAAATCAGTAATTTCGATTATTTTTATTATTTTTTATTTTTGGTAAGGAAGATTATTCTTATTAATTGCTACTCAAATCAATATTCAAATAAAAATTGAGAAAGAGAAGAAGAAGCAATAAATGAATAAATAAAAAAACATATTTTTATCAGAAAATAAATGAAAAAAATCTGCTCCCTGGGGAAAATCTATATAACCTGCATCCTCGCGCCTAAATTCAAATCCTCTCTCTCTCTCTCTCTCAACGACGATGTATTTCAACGATTCGCAAGAACCAGATTCCGAGCTCGCCGACGAGGTTGAATCCAACGAAGAAGGAGGAGAAGTTGCAGAGGATTCGTCGCCGCCGCCGCCGCCGCCGCCGCGCTCCTGCTCGCGCGGCCACCGGCCGTCGCTCAACCTCCGGACGCGGCAGGGCGGCGGCATCTGCCTCCTCTGCCTCTCCAACCTCCTCGCCGCTGCCCCTCCGGCACCCTCCGTCCACGTCTCCTACTCCCTCTCCCAGCTCTCCCGCGCCCTCTCGGACCCTCCCTTCCTCCGGTCCCTCCTCGCCTTCCACGCCCGCCTCCTCGTCTCCCCTCTCGTCCGCGCGCTCTCGGCCTCCGACGACGAGCCGATCGCCCGCCAGATCATCGACCTGGTCGTCCTCCTGTCCGGCTCCGGCGCGGAATGGGGGCTGGCCGGGGAGTTCGCGGCTAGGGTTTCGGAGCTGCTCCGCTCCCGCGCGCTGGGGTGGAGCCGGCGCCAGGTTTACGTGGTGAGCAAGGCTTCGCGGCTTCGATGTCGTGGCTGTTCGATTCTTTTGGCGTGTGATGAGAAAATCGATGGAAAGGAAGGTCGATTGTCCGATTCAGCTCTCATTCGCGAAATTTCGTTTCCTTCTGTTCTCGTGAAACCGTTCTCTTGTTTGCCCGTTCGCATCTCTCTCCTCTCCGTTTCCTCTGTGCAGTGTTTGTGAAATTTTGATTCCTTTTTATTCCTTCTGTCCATGATGAACTCATTTTGCTCCTTTTCCGAAGGATAAGGTCGTTTCAATATAAGAATTTCACGTATCTTAAAGTCGTCGTGTCCCTTGATTGCAGCTCCACTGCTTTGGAATCCTTCTAAGCCACGGGACAACTGATATTTATGCCTCGATCAAAGATCAACATGCCCTTGTTGTTCATCTTATGGATGGTCTTCAATTGCCGAGGTAACAAGCAATGTATGACAAGAGATCGGGAATTTATACGTACGCTTGCACATATGGTGTTCAGTCATCTCGATTGTTGTGCTCATTTTGTCCATCCATGCAGCGATGATATCCAGGGGGAGATATTATTTGTGCTGTACAGGTTGTCGGTCCTCCAGCAGGAATGCGGGGATGGCGAAAAAATTGATCCTTTTGCTACCTGTACCCCCAAGCTCATACGTTTATCGTTGGATGTCCTCTTGAAGACCCAAAGTGATGATGTTCGCCTGAACTGTGTAGGTTTGTCAACTTCTGTATTTGTCAACTTCTGTATTACTTGGAAGTGTGTTAAGATCACTGAGTTTCAGGTTGTGCCTATATGTGAGGTTTTGGCAACCGGCAGCGATGCTGATCTATCATTAGATTGACAGTTTATAATTTAATTGATTGCCATCAAATGAATTTAGTTATATCCATTCGAGACAACTCATTTGCATTGTCATTTATTATAGCAGACTCCAATACATATGAACATTAATCACCTGCCACTAATTTCATTTTTTTTGGTCAGCACTTTTGTCGATGCTGGTTCAGAGAGGGTTTCTCAGAGATCCATATGATGATTATATGAGCAACTCGAGTTCTGTTGAAGCTGATAGTCTCGTACAAGTCACAGATGATTTATCAGATATCTCTTCCCTCTGCATCCTATTTTCAGAGGCCGTCAAAGGTCCATTGCTTTCATCAGATGGCCAAGTCCAAATGAGCACATTAGAGTTAATTACCTACTATTTACATGAACTAAATTCAGTCAAGCAGTTTCAACTTTTGGTGGAAGCAAATATTGCAGATTACGTATTTGAAATTCTCAGGCTATCAGGCAAGTAATCTTTTACTCGATGATTGCTGTGTCATTTGTCATACACGAGAAATGTCATTAGCAATTAGATCATGCATTTGATGCCAATGGCCTTCTCTCAAGTTTATGTGGGTGAAAGTAGCCATTTGTTCATTTCTTCTATTTTATAAGTGCTTCTGAACGATATATTGGGAGACCCTCCAGAAACCCAAGTAGATTGCTTGTTGGTTTCTTCATGAGAAAACGGCACACATGGTCTCTGGCATTTCCAGGTTCAAGAAAAGAAATATTTTAGTGTCTTGTACCTTCTTTTATGAATTAACTAAAAGTATATTTCACTAAATTCCTTAATCCTCTATGATTGGAAATTCTCATTCTCGTGACAAAGGATTGATGCTGTTCATTGATGAATAGAATGCAAGGATCCTGTGGTCAGCTCTTGCCTTGGAGTTCTTGATCTCCTGTCAAATGCTGGACAAGCTTTTACACAGAGACTTGCAGTCGGCTTTGCTTCTCTAATTCCTGTCTTTGCTTATGTTGCTGAAGTGCCTTTTCATCCCAGTCAGCTTCAGCTACTGAAGCTCATCTTTAGTTGCATTTCTAACTGCCCTGGTGTGGCATCAATTTCACAAAGTGAACAATTGGCTGTTATTTTGGCAAGGATGCTTAGAAGATATAATGATGGTGAAGCAGGCATGCTTTCAGAATCATTCATGCTGGTATGCTCTATCTTGATGAGTATGATGAGTTCGCCAACTTCCCATGATGTCTCGAATCTAACAACATACATTCAAGAGTCAACAAAAGATGCCATTTTAGCTTGTCTAAGTGCCACCGGAGAGCACACAGACCTGCTCCCGCACGCCTTGCTTCTACTGAAAGAGGCCTATGCTTATGGTTATGAAGGTTACCCTGTCAACAACTCCAACAAGAATGGACTGCGACATTGGGTCATTGATATATGTAGAAGATGGCTACTGCCTTGGCTATGGACATCCATCGAAGGGGAAGAGGAAGAGGAGGAGGAGACTGTTCTGTGCGTTCTTGATATTTTTCATGCAATACTTGTTCACAGCTATGATATCCAAACCAGTGAATTCGCAGAGAACCTGATCTGTAGTTCTTGGTTCACCTTCTCATTTAGCTGTTTGGCTTTATATCCCACAGAGAGGGTGAAACACCGAATTTATTTGATGATGAGTTCACTAATTGAAGTTCTACTTGGAAATGATTGTGGGCAGCACATTAGGGATGCTGTGTCTTACCTTCCCTCTGATCCAAATGATTTGCTGTTTCTGCTAGGGCAACAGAGCTCCCATGATCTGCAATTATCCTTCTGTCAATCTGCGGCCCTACAAATTTTGTATTGCAGTTCTTTGTTTGATGAAAGGTATTTAGCCTGCCTATCCTGAATTCATGTATCTAGGCATATGATGTGTGTTTTCAATATGTCCAATTATTATTCTAGTGTGGTCCATAAATTCTTATATCATACTTAACATAAGCATCTTTGGCAGGCTTGCAGCTGATAAAAAAGTTTTAGCTTCCATCGAACAATTTATCCTTGTAAATGGGTGTGATCTGACAGGCACAGCTATGAGTTCATCGACTGTCATTCAACTAGTTGCTCTGTATAGTCTGTATAGGGGTCTTGCCAAGATGAGCTACCAAATGTCATATAGTCCAGAAGCTGAGAGGCTCTTCATACAACTAGTCACCAAAAGAGAATGGGATCTGCTGTCTACTAGAATTCACCCTATGTCACTTAAATGGTTGTTTCAACAAGAGAGACTCTGCTGAATCACTGTCTTGTCAGATCTTGAATTTCTGCAGAATTAGTCCCACATCTGACTACGCATTAATTGTCCATGGGAAAAAGGGTCGTGGTCTGGATGTGCAGTTGATTGCAGAATTGGTGGCAGCAGAAGACAATTATGCCGCAAGACTTTTTGTATACATATTTGAAGAGGTTGTTAAGGAAAATAATCAAGAGAATGACTTGACTTCTGTGTTGAGGCTTATGGAAGATGTCATACATATCTTTCCCGAGGCTTCTAACAAATTTTGCTTGAATGGAATAGCAAAGGCAATTCACATCTTCTATAATGATTCAAGCCCTTCCTCACAGGTGTACACAGCCGTAGCAATTTTCATTTTCAACATATTGAGTTCGGTTGACTCAGATGCTCTTGCTGATGATGAAGCTTGGGCTGCAGTTGCCATGAAGGTGACTGTCTAGATAACTTCACTAGTATAAGTTCTGCCCTAGATTTCACTATTTACACAGGGTAGCTGACTCCACTTTATTGTTTCTGTTATTTATATATAGCTGATGGAACACTTGATTTACTCGGGTGACATAGGAAAGTCCTCTACTTGTTGCTTGATTCTTGGCATTTTGTGCTTGGTTTTACGCCACTCAACAAATGGAGCACTAGTGGAGGCTTCAAAAACTGTTCTTCTCAACACTTCGTTGGCATCAACCTTGTCCAGTGCTATTCATGTGGTCTTTCCAGATGGACCAGCAATGTATAACATTGATGAGGGAACAGAGGCCGGAAAAACTTTAATACATGTGCTATTATTGCACTATTTTGCTTTTAAAAGGTTAGCTATCTCAACTTTTCAGTTTATCAAAGGAAAAGGTTAGCTATTTGATAGGATGTCCCAAATTGGAACTCCTTAAGAAAAAGTACTAACACATGCCTTTCTTAGCATGCACGCTGTGTTACCGAGTGCAGGGGACTGGGATAATCTGATTGGTCAATCAACATGCATTGAGTCACCTCCTTTCTTAAGCATCAAGTGCCATGACTTGTGCAGGCTGATGCATTTCGGACCTCCTCTTGTCAAGCTCATCGCTTCATATTGTCTATTGGAATTGTTTATTAGGTTATCCGAACAGAAAGAGAGCGAGCATGAGGACCGAAAATGCATGAATAAATACTGGATGTCACTGATGGCTCTATTGGAAGGCTTACTTTTGTACAATGATACCAGAGTGGCGATAAACAGTAGCCTTTGCCTCACGATGATCTTGAAGTGGGAAATGCAGGAAGTACCAGAAATATTCAACAGGAGAAGTATGTGGTGCAGATTGATTTTGGAAGAGTTGGTGATATCTCTGGCAGCTCCGTCTTTATCCTCTAAATCTTCCACTAATCATCACAAGGCTGCTGTCATTGTAGCTGTAGCACTGCTGAAGCTACCTAAAGTTCCAGAATGGATGCGGTCTGTGTTTAGTGATACCTTCTTGACTGGTATGCTGGGAAACCTCACTAGCAGTAATTTGAGTGCAGAGATTTTCCTCCTATTGCGTGAGCTGTTGAACTCTCAGCTCCTGGGTGCTGATCATGTGGCTAACCTAAACAGGCTGCTTCAGGTACTTTTTTTCCTTTCATCTTGCTCTTGTACTAGTGTTACTTTCCCCTTGGCATGTTTCCCATGAGCTTGGTACTCACCTGCGTTCAAGTAGCTTCCTTATGTCCAGTCTTTGCATTTTTCATCCTCTCCTCTGGATGGCTAGATATACACAACTTGTGTGGACAGTAAAAGTTGATTTCAACTACTGTTTGAAGAATGCGATGACAGGTAATGCAGTACCAATAACTTGATAAATCTTTAATTATACAGGAATCCAGGACTCACGCGTATCGCGAAAATATGAAAGATGAAAGCAAAGAGAAATGTCCGAAGAAGGTTATCGCCGTTGACGATGACATGGGAACGACTATCGATCTTCTCATTGATCTGATTACATCTGATTCACAACGAGCAGAGGTTTATGGAGGACTTCAAATGGGCAACAAGAGATTGCTGGATGAGATAGAAATGTTTTTCAGGTCAACAGCAGCGGATGATGTTACGTGAAACTCAGAGATCCGACAATACTGTGGTATCATATTTTCAATCTACAAAGATACTACACTGGAAGTTTCAAATGAAATCACACCAACATATAAAGTCATTACACATCTAAACTACAAAAACTCCTTTGAAATAAAACCTTAGGAGATACATAAACATCCAGCGACCGGAGGATGAGTTATCAATATTCTCAATGAAGGGGCAACCATCTTGTTCAGCCAAAGCCATCGTCAAAGAACATACCGTGCAATTCTGGATATGCGTTAATGTTTTTCTTATCATTTATTTTTGGTCCCTCACTTTTTTTTTTTGTCTTTTTTGAATCACTTTTCTGATAGTGATAACTGATTGTTCAAACCAAAGCCTTCTCTTTCCTTCGGAACTGAGTCTTGAAACCCTCTCTAGGATTTGGACGTTATGGTTATATTTGAAATCGCGATAATCATAATCATAGTATGGGCGCACTATATACTTTGCTATGTGAATTAAACTCAATTAGAAGTCGTCAAACTCTTCATTAGATTTTACTATGAGAACTCCCATATTCGAGTTTCTCACTTCCATCTTCTGTAGATCATGTAAGAGTACAAAAAGCGTCAGCATTACATCCATACAGGGGATAAACAATTCCCACAAAGTATTGGTCGATCTCGTTTATCTCGTAACTTCCTCCACAGTTGCTGGTGTAGACATGAATTGTAATCCATTTTTAGGACACGTTGGATATGGTCTCGACCGTCCGAAACTTTGGCTCTTTCTGGCGGAAGCATAGATGATTCCGCATCAGGAATTGGCGGCTGGTAATTTTATTAGAAACATGTCAAATTCTGAACGGGATACATTGGCATAGTCTGTTTTGTTAGATCCACGATTCGTAACAGAAAGCCCAAGAAAACCCCCCTCAAATTCCTCGAAAAGTTTTTCCTTGACCCTAGGGAGGCAGCCACAAAACTACACTACTGTTCCTTATCCAACTGAGCCTTACCATGACAGGAGATTGTACTGATGCAGTTGTGATTCCCATTCTTCCATCCTCCTTGTCCTGAAGTTTTCTGCTTCTCCTACAGAAGCACATGTATATCTTCTTCCATGGTGGCGCGGTCTCAGCTTGACTGCGTGCCCCTCTCTTCTCTTTATTTCCATCTGCGAACTCGTGGCTCTGCCGACCATTTCTCGTCCGGCGCCTGCTTTCTGCTTCCTCATGTGCAAATTCAACGCCTTCCAAATCACGCCTCCAATCTTCTCTTTCCAACTGGGCTTTCTTGATTTGGCTCTGGCGCCATCGCCCGAAAAGAATGCTTTGGCTTGGGATTCACATGCTACTCTGGACTTGTCCATGTTTCCTTGTTCTGATTCTGGGTTGGAATGACCTATCTCTGCTTGTGGAATTACAAGAGTGTGAGGACTATGAAAATAAAACAACTGGAGAGATTTGGATGAGAAAGGATCGACTTTGTCCACAGTAATTACCAAAGTAATCCAAGAACTAAGATACAATCCACTTAGGCCTTGGATCCCCTAACGACTGTGGTTAGTGCCATTTCTTACTAATAAATCCGATGGTTTAATCATGATTTCGAGTCTGATTTCATGTGCAAATCAAGCTTTCATGACTATCGTGACTGCCAAGCAAAGCTCGCTCCCGATCTTAGACCGTCGCCTACTGATTTAGCCAGGTTTGAACAATTCGACCACGCTAACATTCCTCTATAAATCATTACTATCTTGCGTCTAATAATCGGAGCACTCTTTAAGACACGTCCTTCAACTTATGAAGCACAAACCAACTTTATCTAATTCGCTTATCTGCATCACCGTTACACCTAAGCCTCCCATTCATTCTGCAATTCGAGTTGCATAAGGCGAATCACACGAACCAGACATATAGCAAGTTCGACTTTCGTCTATCCCCGGCCTAATTCTACACTCAAATTATACGAAATCCCGAAAAAATAAGAGTAATTAGTTAAATATAAATTGTTGTCGATCGTAAATATAAATGGTTATTTTTCGAAAAATAGTTTCTAAATTTTGAATTTTTTGTGAAATGAACGCACCCTTACTGACATTTGACACCATAGCCACGCAAATATCCAAAAGAAAGAACTACGTAAATAAGATAAAACAAATTCGATGTTTTCTCTTACCGCGGTGTGTACACCTCTCCTCAGTGAACCTCAAACCTCAGGAACTGCTGCAATGGCGATCCGCTGATTCAAATTGTCTCGTCAACCTCAGTTGGAAAGTGAACAGTGGGTGACAGGGTGTGTCGTTTCTAGGAAATTTAAAAGCAAGAAGAGATCCTTCCAGGTTGGAGGAAAGAAACAAAGAAGATTTTCTTTCCTATTTTTGAGAGAGTTCCCCACGATCATATTTTTCCTTTCCCTGGGGGAAATCAACCTGGAGGAGGATTTTTGGGGTTTTATTTTTGGAAATTAATGTTGTTCTTTATCCGGTAATTTCCTACGAAAATTTTAGAAATTCAAATGGCAGATTTGCTGCAGATCCCCCATCCAAAGCCACGATGACTATATGGTTCACATGGTATTGGACCAAAAAAGGGAAATTTACCAGTCAGTTTAAACTTATTATACAGTAATTCAGTGCTCAGCTTTGCAATATTGCCAATTTAGTCTTGAACTTTTAGTCATTTCAACCAATTTTCACCGAATATTACTAATATGGTGATACTTTTAGTCATTTCAACCAATTTTCACCGAATATTACTAATATGGTGATGTACCGCGTTGTACAACTAGTAATGACTAGAATGTCATGTAAAAAATTTTGGATGAAAATTAACCGAAAAGACTATTGAAATTTCGTGCAAAAATTTAGGACTAAATTAGCAAAATTAGAAAGTTTAGGACTAAGTTAGCATTTATATAATAAAAATTTAGAATTAACCGGGTAATTTTCCATTAAAAAAACCAAAGAATCCACCGAACCAGGATGCTTGTAAAGCCATTGCACATGATTTGATAATTTCATGCGTTTGGATGGCGACATGTTCATGCAACAACAAAACATCTCCAATCGTTGACCGGAAAGAGGAAACTTAAAAAAACCAAAACAAAAAACATCAGCGACTAGGGATACGACTAATCACTGAACACGATATTGCATCGAATTACAATAAGAAAGACCGTTTTCGTGCCTGCAGACTACGATCACTGATACGACACCCGTTGCCAATCGCGGGGTCCTGCGACGGTGACGGTCGTGCCTCCATAGATTCCAGGACGAGCGAAATGATATCTCATGCATTCGCGGCCGTGAGAGTAGTTGCCTGAAAACAAGACCACCTCGACCGTCACCTTGATCATCGCCGCTCGCCATCTTTATTTTGTTCTCATTTTCTTAATTTTGTATCCCATGTCTCGTCCAATCAGAGCAAACCTATTTATCACAGTTTCTAGATGGGGATGATCTTACCTAGTTTAAAACTGGATTTTCACTTAGTCCCATCCTTTGGAATTAGACAATTAGAGGTGTGCAAAAGAGCAGAGAATCACACGGACCGTCTGGAGCCAAACCAAACTAGCCTAGAATTGACGGTTCCCAATTCTAATTTATTTGAACTAGTGAGTACCGATTCGATTCCTGGACTCTAAGTCTAGGTTCTACCTGTACGTATATATAATTCTTTTTCATTTTAATGTTTCAATTTTTCATATCAATATCCCAATTTCCTCTTCATCTCTGTCTGTCTCTCGCCTCACTCATCTGGCAGTCTTGCCTCCCTCTCTCACTCGCGCTCTCGGTGGCCTCTGGCCTCATCGATCCCGCTCACTTTCGCTCTAAATCGCCTCCGGCCTCATTGCTCCCCATATAACTCTTGCTCTCGGTTGCCTCCAGCCTCTAACCTCGTCCCTTACTCTCAAGTCTCACACCTCTTCCGAAGTGGGGACATTTCCACTGATTCCATGGACCCACCCGGGAACCAGATCCAATTCTCAAGTGAGGTCCATGAAATCAATGGGTGATTCCCAATCCAATTTTTCAAAACCGATCCTTAGTGGGACCGATCACCCCTACATGGGACTACCATTCCTACCCGAGCGCAGCCATAGGGTAAAAGATGACTCATGATCTTCGAGTGAACTTCGTACTTTCCAGCCAAAACAGAATCGAACTTCAGAAACTGACAGAGATCTCAATCTCATGGGAGAATAAAACAGAAGAATTTCACCTTTAAATTGTTGAACAAAGAGACATGAAAAATGCAAACGCCAACCCAGAAAAGAGAATCAAAATGGGGAGTTCGAGTACCTACAGCTTTCGCACAATCAAGATCAAGCATCTATAATCATCTATCATACTATGCAATGAAAAGAGACTTACACAAACTCAAACTGTAAATGCACAAGCGCAAGAGGAAGAGCATATTGCCACTGCACATTAAGCTCCGTCAAGCTATCATGCTCCTCTAGTTCTCAGTCACCATACACACTAACTCGTGACATGTCTGTCTATCCATCGACATCAACTACTAAGAGAACATATTTACCGATCAAGATTGACCGGAATGCAATATACAGTGACCCAGAAACAAGCTATATTCGACACTAGCGTGCAAATCCAATGGAGTTTTAATATAGCACTACACTTTCCTACGATGATAACACAAGAAGCAGTGCCTCATGAAGGAACTTACTCGATGAGCTGACCTGTCAAGACGTCTAATTCACGGAAGAGCAGCACATGAACTGTGCCCAGTATGGCCTTCCCTTGACCTTCCTCTTTTCCCTCTTGATGTCAGTCGGATATCTCGCGGGAGAGTTCCATTCTTGGTCCATTTCTTTCATGGCAGCCCCCAAATCAGCAGCTTCAGAAGAACCTAAAATCGAGCTCACTGTCGTCGCCGACGCAATGTTCTTATCACTATCTTTCACTGCGTCATCATCTTTCGCAACTATGGGAGCTGGACTTTCTTTCGGGCTCGCTGACTTCAGCTTGCTCTCACGGTTAGCTTCCACCAAGAGGCTCTTCAGAGGGGAATGTTGCTTCCCGGTGCTCCAGTTGGTGACTTTGGCAATGATCTCTTCGTTCTTCTTCCTTCCTTGAGAATCATTTGCTGCATGTGGGAGGGTCGGGAACCAACCAGCTTGCTCAGAGGCAGATTTTGATTGGTTGTCGTTTTGCACAGCAATTGCAGGATTCTGATTATTGGTGGCTTCGACCAGTGTCATGAAAGATGGTGGCTCAAAGACATCCGTTTTCTCTGAATTTTTTCCACCTGATTCAATATTTTCCATCTTCAAGTTTGATTTTGCAGCATCTGTCATTGATTGGGGCTCTTTTGGTGGAAATGCCTCAGGCTCCACAGCAACCGGTGCATCTGACTGAGTGGAAAGCACTGATCCATAATTCAAATAAAAGAATATCAATTAGGCAGGAACTAACTCACAAAAGAAAAGATGTACTCTTCAGAAAAAATTAAGCAGGGTGCATGACAAAGCTGAGCAAGAACGAAAGCCTCAGAATATACTTTCTTTTGTTTTTTCAAAATTCGAAAAGCAAGAATAACTTGGAAATATGCCAAACGTGAGCAAATTAAATAGAAGTATACAAATTTGCATTACGATGTCGAATCAATTGCCTAAGAGCTGTGCAGACCTGTTCCAGCGAGATTGCCAGATCTGAAGCGAATGCACATGCTTCCTGCTAGCATCTTTGCCAGAATTTCATTTATCAAGACAGCATTTGTTGCTAAAATGCCAATCAAAATATAGATATATGACCAGATATTGAGGAGGTTTGGTGTGCTGCCTCTAAAGATCACGAGAAACTAATCGCTAATTAACAAATAGGATAACTTGTTTTACTTGTTTACTGCCAAAACACAAGTACAAAATTTGCCCAATGTAGATCTCTAATTTGTACTGAAACATATGCAGTGTCAAATACTTCCTAGGCTAAAGAGGTTAAAAACCGTACACAACCAAAGCATTAGAGGAAAGCTTTTAAAAGGCTTGCTCATCACATTTTGAAGATGTAGTAAGTACCTGAAATAGATCCCCAATTGCCTTCTAAGCTATCCGCTCGACTACTTGAATCTACCGACGCGTCATGTACAGATCCAGCAAGCTGCTGTTCAACAAATTTCTTATTGCTTTCATCTTGCAAAGGAGAACTAAGTCCAGGAACACTGATATCACTGGTGACTGTATTTGCTATGGCAGTAGAAAGCAGATTCTCTTTCTTATGATGCTCTTCAGATGTCAGTTCCTTGATTCTGGAATCCCCCTCATGAGATAATTCATGCACTGATGTGTGGACTTCAGTATCACATGCTCCTTGTACTTCAACCTTGCCACTTTTTTCACCTTCCTTTGCCCCTTCTTGGATATTCAATGCTCCGTACACGATTTCTGACTTAGTTTCCAGGCGATGAATGATATTCTCTGATGTATCCTCGCATCCCTGAAGGCTACCTGTGGAAGTGGATTCAGCTGCATTTTCTTTCTTTATGTTATTTCCCAGAACATGTCCATCCGCAACATCCGTCCCAGCAACATCAAGGTCCTTCACATGGTTCCCCTGATCACGACAAACATCACCTTCACTGTTAATCATGTCGTCTTGGACAATACTCTGCATCCCAGTTGATTCAGGAATTATTTGGCTCTCTACAGAGCTCTCGTCCATATTTTGTTTTTTCTCAGCATCTCCAACAATATGTGGTGTCTCGATTACAGAGATGACATTGTTAGTACTGTCGATTTCACCTGTTATGCCACTTGTTTCATGACCTTCAGTATCCACCAGAGCAACCACCGTATTCAGGTCGGTTGATGATTTCATATCATCTACAGGAACCTCAATTTGCGATGAACTATTAACTACGTCCTTTGGTTCCGTGTTCTCAGCTTTCACAGGCACATTGCTTTCCTCCACTGCAGTTGTTAATGCTTCTTTGGCAGTCTCTACTTCATTGAGTCCTTGACTTTCATGAGTGTTGATGCTAGCTTGAGATAAAATCACATCGCTCTGAAGAGGCGCATCTTCATCCACAGGCTTAAGAATCTCAAGTTCCTGTCCTAGATTGGTCCCTGAAATATATACATTTGAAGAAACCTCTGCAACTTCCTCCTGTACTTTTAAGTTTGGACTGAAAAATCCTCAGCAACAGGAACTGAGTCATCTTCCTTCTGACCAATTGTTGGAACAGAACCCAAGTCATCAGTTTGCAGAACTTTGACTCCTTTATGATCCTTAAAGTCTTCAATGAACTTTTCGGCATCTTCTATCATAGGTATATCCCTAGGTACGGTCAGCACATGGAAGTTTCCAGTCTCTCCCAAAGTTTTAGCATGGCTATCGACAGGATCTACAGGAATACTTAACTCCAATTCTTGTGCTTTGTCCACTGTTTCCTGAGGTATATCAGCAGAAACATCCAGTTGCTCAGAAGACAAGTCCAGGGCAAGACCACTTGGAGATACCTCAGAGAACAAAATGTCACCAGACTTCCCCAGTTGAAGGCCTCCATCACTTGGCATTACACCAGATATTTCTTCGTCATCTTTACATGGTACTTGAGAGCCTGTTATTCCCTTATCTAACTTAACATCAGTCTCCTGTGAAGTATTGTCTTCACAAAATGCTTTTACTGTCTCCCCATCAGTCATCGTTTTAACTTCAGCCGATGACTCCACAGGATCTTCAGGTTGTAGAAGTGAGGAAACAGGTACAGATTCATTTCGTTTATCATTCAGCATATCAGACAATTTCTCAGCAGATTGCTCCTGCTCAGATATGAAGGGACCAGTAAACGGACCTTGAATGTTATTTTCACTGCTTAGCTTGTCATTTGTAACCCCAGAAGCTGCAACTTTGTCCTCGGTGCCACTGCCCACCAAATGGGGATCTTTTAGAATAACTTCTGTCCATTGAAAATAACAAATGAGATTATGAACAGAATTCCTTTAATATTAGAGAAACAAAGCAGAAAAGTAAAGCATGGTCAGGAGGATTCATTTGTATAACAGTTGAACCATCATAAAAAGTTCCTAAAGGAACAAAAGAAAATTCAAAATGCTCCAGAAAAACACAGAGAAATAAGTACTAAAAACAAGGACTCTCGGCAAACTATACATATGCATAGTGCATACAAAGATAGCCCCAGTTTTGTTTGGCATCAACATGATACTAACAGACAAGAATCTGTCGCAAGATCAGAAGTTCAGGAACCATAATAAATTTAATAAGGAAGATAACCATCTAAAATCCTTCCTCCAACTAAATTCATCTACTCAAGCTCTTCATTTATCAGCAGTGATGGAGCCTTGGAGGCAGAAACAGCAAGTCTACGTTTCTTTATTCTTCAAGAAGACAAAACAACCTAAATATGGAAAGAGTCTACTAAGAGGAAGGCAGGAGTATTATACTTCCTACAGAGATCCCTCTGACCCATTAATTTTGCAAAACCCATAGGCTCCAAAATAAAGTCTCTGACTTCAATCTAAAATCCCCTAAAGCACGACTACCAAGCAATCAAAAAGCAGAAATTCCTGATTTAAAAAATATCAACAAATCACCTCATATCAATTGCAATTCCTCCACACCTAACACCCACCTGTAGTTGCACTTTCACCAGAAACTTCCACAGTAGAATTATTGTCAGATATCTTTCTGGAAATGCAATCTGACTCATCATCATGCAAAAGACCTTCGCTCTGTGTATTCAATCCACCATCCGGAAAGTTCGTAGCTGCATCCGAAAACACATCCTCCTCCATGGAAATCATTCTTTTAGGAGCTGCATTTTTACCCAGTTCAACTTGACTTCCCCCTTCAACTTTCGGGCCTGGAGGAAAAATTCATGTTCAAACGTTGGTGCATTTACTAAGGAAGGGTGTTTAAAAATTAGAATCTGCCCAGCACATTAATTCCTTTTAAATTCCAAAACAGTTTTTCTTCTCACCAGTGACCATGTAGTGGCAAAAGAACACTTCTAATTAGCTATAACAAAGCAACACTTCCAAACAAAAACTTGGCATTTGGAGAGACAACTTCTACTCCAAACTTTAGTGTTCTTGTTTCCTGTAGTGAGCACTCTGGCTTCACGATGTTGTACTCGTTTCGTCTAGTCACATATTTTCCGACCAAACACACGCAACCTTAGATCCCACGAAAAGGGAAGGTAAAAAAAAAAAAAACACAGAAAACCACACCCGACCTCAATTAAGTCACGTCAACGAAGTCCAAAAGACAAGGCAAAACAGAATAAAGAGGCTCACTTGGGGTTTTGTGCTCGTCATCAGAACGCTCGTCGTCCGAAACATTCACATGGGGGTTCTCATCAGAACCGGCCAGCTTATACCCTTCAACCTTTCCACACACCTTCTTGTGCGCGCGCCTGTGCCGGGCGCTCGGGTGAGGGTTTGGGAACGGCCATCCGCATTTGTGGCACAAATGCACCCATGGCCCTCGTGTCCTGCACCCAAAAACAGGAAACGAGAACAACAAAAACCCCTCAACAGTCAAGAACCCATAAAACAAGACAAAAGAAAAAAAAAACCCATTCCAAGGTCGCAGCCTCATCTGGAGAAAAAAAGAAGAAATGGGTACAAAACATGATGCCTAAAGATCGAAACTTGCTGCGTTGGACACGGGAGAGAGGAGCAAATTATAAGTGGGGGAGAGAGGGAGGGAGGGCACGAGGCACGGGACAGACCTGAGGAAGAGTGATCCTTTCCATGATCTTGACCCTCCATCCCTGGCGTCGCAATGAAGATGCAGAGAGAGCGCTGAAGAGAGAGAGAGGGAGGGAGTTGGACTAAGCGAGAGGGGGTGGGGGAGAGAGAGAGAGTGATGCAAAGGGAGACTTAGCGGAAAAGACAAAGCAAAGTCCTTCGCTTCGTTCTGGTTGGTGCCGGCGAAAAGTGGGGCGAGTGTGTGCGAAGAACGGTCCGACACATCGTTTTGGTTTTGGTAGGGTGGGCAGAATAAAATAAAGAGAGAGAAAGAGAGAGAGAGACAGGGACTGTAACGGAATTTCATCACGAGTTTCCGCAGCCAGCCCCTCGCGGCGCTTTGAGATACATACATACATACGTGCATATATAATGATTGTATTTATGCGTAGACCAAAGACCAAACGGATTTGTGGCCCTTGAGACGCTCTTCTTTCTCGGGTCGGGAAGAAGTACCGTTTCATTCGTGTTGAAAAAACTGACGAGTACACAAACTAAGAACAACCCAATCCATAATTTTATTTTGGGTTGGGTCCATGCGCAGTGGATCAACGGGAGGCCATTTACTTTAACAAGCGAGCGTTTGCAATCTTCGATAAGTGAGTGAGAACTTCTCGAGGATATTTGATCTACACCTTGAAACACTCTGGCTAAATATAAATTGTTTTGACTCGAACCTAACTCTTTCAACCTTTCATAAACTATTCCATCTCAACGGTTCGCGTAGAGTTAGGGTTTCGACATGGAGGGTAGATTTGATTTTCACTGTGCTCATGAATCCGTCTATAAGGGCGCGTCCGGTAACAATTCTGTTCCCGGAAACAGATTCTGATAAAAAATTATTCTTTTTTATTTTGTTCTATGGAACAATTTCTAAGCATTTTAAACCATTTGGTAACTGTCCAAAATTTCTAATTCTGGAATAGAATTGTGTTTGATACCGTGCTCATTGATTCTGTTTCAAATCAATTTCTTTTAATTTTTAAATAACTTTTTTTCTTTTCTTTTTTCCTTTCTCTCTCGTGTTCTTCTTCTTCCGATGGCCGGCAACCTCACCAGAGTATAGCTAGCCCTCGACGAGGCCGGCCTCGCTAGGGGCTGGGCAAGGCTCGCTTGGCCAATAGTAGGGCTGAGCAAGCCTCACCGGGGCTGGACGAGGCCCGCCTAGCCACCAGTGGGGCTGAGTGAGCCTCCAGCGAGCTCGTTGGACCTTGCCCTGGCCTGGCAAGTCCTCGGCAAGCTCACCAGATCGGTTGCCGACGATCAGCGGCGACCGGTGGCGGACAGTAGACGGCAACCGCGGGATGGCGGTAGATGAAGAAGAATAGAAGAAAATGGTAGAAGAAGAGAAATATGATTTGATTCTTAGATTTGTTCTCGGAACAAAAATCAACTTTTTTTTTTATTCTTGATTCTGTTCCAAATCTAATTCCAGAAACAAAAAAATAGAAATTTGTTCCCGGAAACAAAAATTTTATCAAACGCGATTCTGTTTCTAAACTGTTCTTAGGAACAAAAAATTAGAATCAGACACTCTTTGAATGGTTACCAAACAAGGTCTAAGCTTCCTAGAGGAGTATCTACACACCCAGGAGATGGCACCGGCAACTTCTTTCTAGGTTACAAGCTGTCGACATTAATTTTAAGAGCACCCAATCGCGGAGGAGTCCAAGATCCCGGTGAGTTCTCCTTCCCGCTCCCTTTTCCTTTTTCCGATGGGTTCCGAGCTCCAACGTGTAATATTGCTATTCACAGCACATGCCATAGAAGCATCGTGATGAACTCTAGGTCCGGCACCTCTCTTTAGCATTTTTGTATTTCAATAGCTAGGATTCCACTCTTTAGGGGGTGTTTGGTTGGGCATTCCCAAGGGGCTTTGGGCCCCCAAAGCCCCTTGGGGGAAAATTTTGGTGTTTGGCAAAATATTTGAAAGCCCCTTTGCCCAAATATGAGCATTCCGAAGGCCGAATCTTTGAAAAGCCGGGGAGGGCGGCATGGGCATTCGGCATTCCGAAATGCAAAAATTATCTGTTCATCTTCTTCTCCGGCTCATCTTCTTCTCCGCTCGGCTCATCTTCTTCCCCGCCGCCTCGAGTTCGGCTTCTCCGAACCACCACCACCGCGGGGTCGCGCGTCCCCGATGACCACCGCCCGTGGCGCGACCGCGACCTAGGCGGCGTCGCGACCGCGACCCGGGCGGCGTCGCTGGCGCGCGCGGACCAGCGACGCCGCTTTGAGGTCGCGCGGACCCGGCGGCGTCGCTTGAATCGCGCGCGCCAGCGACGCCTCCGAGGTCGCGGACCTCGGCGGCGTCGCTGGGTCGCGCGACCTCGGCGGCGTCGCTGGTCAGTCGCGACCCGGCGACGACGCCGCGTCGTGCGACCTCGGCGCGCCGCTGGGTCAGCGACCGAGCGACGCCGCTGAGTCGCACCCTCCGGCCCAGCGCCAATCGGCCGTCGGGAAGTTGGCCTGGTTGATCGCCGCGCTTCGCGGCGGTTTGCGGCCAACGGATTTTATTTTCAAACTTTAAAAAATAAAAAAATAGCAAAAGCTAATTGGAAATGCTAGTTTTGCCAAACGGTAAATTATTTTTCAAAGCTACTTGAGATTATAATTTACCAAACGGTGTAGCATTTCGGGAAATCCCTTTATCTCAAAGGTATTTGCATTCTCCCAAGTGCATTTCCCCAAAGTTGAACCAAACGGGCCCTTAGTCCATGGACAGATCAGGAACAGGTGCGCCTTTGAGCCCTTCCAAACCGTTGCATTTTGACGTTGCGGTTTGCCTTTTGACTCATCACTTGAACCCAAAGTTTTGGTCCCATTTTAAAATAGTTAATGGTCCAAAACATCCCACGACAAGACACTTAACTCATACGGCACATCAGGAAAACGGTCGACACGGTTGTTGAACATCTCAATTATAATAATACTCTCGATCCGCAAGACACATCAATCAAATGTCTAATAAAACTCGTCAATCGTGGATTATCTCAATGGGCGGGATTCAAGTGAAGTGCGTGATATGTCGCGACAATTGACAAAGCATGTATAAAAGTTAAAGATAAAGATTGAGTCAAGGAGGACCCATCAACCACGAAATAAACATCACCAAGTTTAACTTACGAGACTTTAAGGGATATTGGAACCCATTTATTTTTTTAATTCAAAATCGAATTTAACAATTTAATTTGTTATCAATCATCTTCCATTGGATTTTAATTACCAATTGAAACCATTGAATTTTGGATAACCACAATCTTATAAAAATTAATATAAAATAGGGGTCCGCACTGATATTTTTGCGAAACTTGTCATGTTACATCTTTCCCTCATGCAATTCTTTTGCCTTGCTTGACCAACATCCCTTTCCTATAGCAGGGGTTCTATCTCGAAAAAGTAAATCTTGCACTATATTTTGATCAATGAGAAAGATTGAGACTAGGATTAGCCCGGGACCCTTCTATGGTACCTTGAGAAATCGATTCTCCTTCTCTCACATCGTAATCAAAGCCATAATTTTTTAACAAAATGTACCATACCATGACATACGAACGCTCGGTATGGACATTACCACAAAAATTCAACTTAGATAAATCTAGATTGTCCTTGGTAGTGAGAGTTGGTCGGTAACTTTCTCCCGCCCAAGGGACTGCCAACTGGCTTTTTAGGCAATCTTGCCTCTGTACTATAAAGATTCCCAACATATCATGGCGTTCGATAACCCCTACTTTCGCACGGGGGACCATGTCGGGAGCCCCCAGCGGCTTGATTTTTCAAGACAAGACATGAAGCGCCGTAGCCCACGCCATGTGAATTGCATCCCAAGGATCTCGGATAAAAGTTTTAGGTACGAACG
The DNA here is from genome assembly GCA_016097595.1 of Eucalyptus pumila. Taxonomy (NCBI): domain Eukaryota; kingdom Viridiplantae; phylum Streptophyta; class Magnoliopsida; order Myrtales; family Myrtaceae; genus Eucalyptus; species Eucalyptus pumila. The sequence continues at coordinate 31,930,695 of CM027853.1, forward strand.
AGATTCGCAAGAATTTAGTTGATCACATGTTGGGCTGTGCAATATAGCCCGGTCGACCAGAGAAACCGGGACCGGGACCGGGGCCACCATGCTCCTAAAATGAATTTTTGGCCTGGGCCAACCTAGTCTTTCGTGGTTTTAGGTATTTGAAAGCCGATTGGTGAGAACCCAACATAAAAAAAAAATAAATAAATAAATAAAAATGAATAGCTTGACCTTCTACTTTTGTCACTCTCCCTCGTGGCCTGCCTTCTCTACTCTTAGCTTGCTTTTAGATATCTCGACCACCACCAAGCCACCGCCGTGCTACATCAAGGCCCCATGGTGCGTGGAGCACCACCACAAGGTTCCCGCCCTCAAGGTTGCCTAGGTTGGCCCTTTGATTGAATGGACGTAAAGATTGTATACGGGCGGTGGTCAAACCCATCTAGAAAAAAGTGACATTGAATAATTTTTAGCTATTACATAATAATAATAATAATAATAATAATAATAATAGTATGGTATTTAGGTGACTATCTACGATTGTTGCATATGCCGACTCTTTTACCTATACTGAAATTAACTTCTATAGAGTGTTCCTTATTTTGGGCCACGGTTAGCATTTTATTTGTTTCGGCCAGAAAAGCGGCTTGACTCATTTAGGTTATTTGTTTCAAGGAAAATGAATGATTTACTAAACATTTTCCTGATCGTTTGCATCTCTTGAAATGATTAGTCAATAAAAAAAATTTCATTATTGACAATAATTTATATATAAGCATTTTCATGGACGATTAGTGTATATATATATATATATTTATTTATTTATTTATTTATGTATATATATATTTATGTATTTTTGTAGGATTTTTTTGTTTTGCCAAAATGAATAATTTGAAATTATTTTCCGGAAAATGAATGCTTGTATTACTTGAAATAATTAGCCAATTAAAAATATTTTCATGATTGACAATAATTTACATGTAAAAATTTTCATAGATTGAGAAAATATTTTTCGTTCAATCATTTTTGTAAGTGTTATAAGTGAGTATTTTTGGGAAAATGGTTTCTCAATTATTTATTTTTCACGAAATAAATGGAACCTTTGGGGGTCTTTTTTTCCCCTCTACCTAATCTTATTTGAATATTATTGGAAGAAAAAAGTACTCGAAATTAGAAATACCATCCTCGACTTCCCCCTCCATCTCGATTATTCTCATCGCATTTCAAAACTTACAATTGCCATCCATCTTCTCCTTTTGTATTGGATTTCAAGTTGCATCTCCTGCCCACAAATAATTTACCGAGTCCTCAATTTCTTCCCCGAACTATCCAATCCTCAAAATTGGATTTCATTTTTCTAGTGTAGATTTCTAGAATGGATAAGGGCAAATAGGTTTTTGTTTTTTAAATTGGGGACGTGGGAAATCTAGATTTTGAAATGTGAGCCGGGTATTTGACATGGGAGCGGATGGTTCAAATCCAAAATCGAAAGTAAACTATAAGGACTATTTGGGCCCTAAAATACAAGGCCCATTGTGGAACCGAGGAGAGAACATCCTTCCTGAGGTAGAACGTGAAATCCAAGTAGTTCGAACCCTAGCCCCTACTGCTTCTTCTTTCTAAACTCCCAGGTCGGCATATTTAGTCAGGCCGTTCGCGGAACTTTAGTTCAAGAATTACGTCTAATCATTCAAATCTCAGGAACGGCATGCAAACTAATTTTGAGTCAAGGCAACTTGCATGAGTTATGGGTCTAGACTCAATTGATTTATTCGGCTTGTAAGATATTTCATGAGCCTCTAGATAGTTGGAGGAATAGATTAACTGTGAATAGATAAAATATGTGGAAACTCTTTGAATAGATACAGCGATGAATCAATATATTCTCTCACAATTCAGTATTTTATTTGATGCCCGTGTGGGTACATAATTATTTATTACGATTTGACTGAAATTTTGATGGAAAATAAATGGCAATAAAATTACAATAAAAAAAGGGTATGATTAGGTTTTGCTTTGCAAGAGCTTTATGGAGACACCTATCTATCCAAGTTGGATGGTAAGATGGCAAGATATCATAAAAATTAATCATAGTCGTCCAATCTTGATGGTGTCAGCAAAATTGCATGCTTTCCAAATTAAGTGATTGGCATCATGTAAATCTATTCGCAAGCTTTTGAACCTCTTGAGAAAAGTGTCGATTGGAGTTTTCATCAAGTGAGATATTGTGTCTCTTCACCATGGCTATCCATTTGGCATGATTCACGGAATCTCGATCTCGACCTGCTTTTGGAAATCACACCACATTTCTCGAAAGTTCGGGCTACCACCATTCCATGGACGGGTAGATCGGGTGAATTAGTCGTCGGATAAAGAGAACGAGTGGTCAAAGTTCTATAAAAACCGCTTGAACTATTTTAATAAAAGTCCAGGCAGCGCCAATGCCATCCCAGCATTGGCCCGCGTGCCTTCAGCCCAATTCAGGGGCCAGTTGGGCCGGCACAACGCCTATTTTAAGCAAGCCCATGGCCCAGGCGCAACGAACAATGCCCAACGGGGCCTATTGATCTGGGGTTGACCCTAGACCGACCCAACCTGCATAATCCTGATTCAGTTCCCAAGGGACTGTGCTGGTTGCTGGTCTTGAGTGCCCAACGTCTCATATATTTTTCATCGTATTTATAACTTGGTAACTTTTTGTGTGTATAATAATAATAATAATAATAATAATAATAATAATAATAATAATTTTTGGTTTATACTAAATATTTTGAACATTTTATTTCACATATTTGTCTTTTATGATTTGTTACTTTTAGCAAGTGGAAATTTCTGTTTTTACCTTAACTTAAATTTTTATTTGATTTGTATCGGACTCATAATTTGATTGCTAGATATTGCATTGTCAATCGATATATAATTATAAAGAATATGTTTGTCCTTTCAAGAAATACAAAAAATGAAACAAAAGAGAAGAAGAATTAATTAGTCCCTTATTAGCTTTGGAACTGGACCGGACCTATGGAGTTAGCTTCTTAGTCGCAAAAATTGGGGATGAATATTCTGCAGATTGGTCATTGGATTAGATGCTGGATCGGGCCAAATCAAATTATGTCGGCCCATCTTGATGGGGGAGTGAGCTCATCGCATGTTTCAGATGTGCTCTCATTCTCTCGGTGGGACAAATCTTGAAACTGGGTCATTCATAGCTGCGAACGAATTCTCTCTCTCTCATGACTTGTTTGTGATGTGAGTCCAAAGTATGGAAATGGAATGGGAAGGAAGAGAGAGAGAGAGGTTTATAAGGAAAAGGTGTCACTCATTATCTTTTTCGATGCCTCATTTTCTTGGCAGTTAAAGGTCGTTATTTTAATTGTTGTTTCAATAAACGAAACTAAATTTCAAGCACCAACCACGCCGGCGCGTGGTCGTTTCCATGATATTTTTACTTTATAAACATTGCAAAAGTAAATCTTAATTTATGAGTTCTCTTTTTGAGCCATAAGATAAAGGATGGTTGTCTTTTCCAGTGCAAGAAGTAGGTAATTTAAGTTGGTCGACCTACTTCTATCCTCAAATAGCCTTAATTCGCACATTTCTTGTTGAATCGACAAAAGCGAAGCCCTTTCTTCAAAACTATAGTTTTATTTTTTAAATTTTTGTAGAGAGCAAACCCAAACACATTCTCATCGTTCCCTTTAGTGAAGGAGATCTAGTTTGTTCTGAAGCTCAATGCAGAAAGAAAAATTGAAACTACCAAAAACTTTATGGTGACAAATTCTAAAACCGACTAAAAGTCCCTTTTTTTCAACTGGGTATGTTGAGGAAAAAGAGACTTAAATAAAAGAGGAATGGAGCTCACAATATTCTAATATATCAAACTATCATGAAAGAAGTGTATCTTTTCCCAAATTCAAAATAAGAAACTATTCTCTCCAAATCATTTTGGAATTGCACATTTCTCTCTTAATCAAATGAAATTTGCCATTTATGAGTCAGTTTGTATTTTGTTACGCTATGGAAGATGACACACACAACATGCAAAACATAGGCAATTTCATGTTGTTTTTGGAATTGTGTGTGTATTGCTCGTGAGTTTTAGCAATAGACGTGGAGGGATGAAGGTTGTCCAAATAAGAGAGGAAAAGAAAGGAGAGAAAAGAGGTTATATTTCTCTTTTATAAGCATTTTAGACAATTCAATTAAAAAGCGGTGTGCCTTAAGCTATTTAAGGTGTGAAATTAGCATCGCCCAAAAAAAAAAAATTTACATCAAACAACCACCGCATGCCTTCGGCTGTGGTTTTTCTATCTTGTAATGTGCATAGATGATAAATAGGATGATCATTATTACCAAATAATAAAAAAAGAAAAAATAATTTAGCGTGTTGAATATTGAATGTTCACGATGACCTTAAAACTTGCACTCAAATGCCACACTCTCTCAAGTCCCGCTCGATATCAAGCGATTAGTGAGATTGCTTCACCATCGAAATTGAAGAACTCTAGTTATTTTTATTAACATCATGCCCGTTTTTCCCTACAGTGTAAAAGTATCGAATTGAAAAAAAGAAAAAAAGCTATGAAAAGAATCGTAAGTGAATTATACGCCATGCATATTTGCACATTTCCAAAGTTTCACGCGTTTCCAATAAAAAAAAAAAAATTCTGATCAAACGGATCTTTAAAATTCAGAAAAAGTTAAGAGAGGAGAAAAAAATAAAATAAAAGCCCAATAAGAAAGAAGAAGAAGAAGAAAAGCTATCAGCAAAATTATGAGAATCTTCGACCAAACACAAATAAAATAAAATAAAATAAAATAAAAAATTACGGGGAACCGAAAAGCAACCGCCTCAATTCGAAATTGAAACACTCTCTCTCTCTCTCTCAAAAACCACAATTTCACACTCCACTCGCCGCGCCCCGATTCGAGACCCTCCATCGCCGCCGCCCGCACCATGCCCTAGACGCTCCCCCTCCACACCAGCAACATCGCCAACACTGCAGCCGCCACCCCCTTGCGCAAGACTGTCGAGGAGACCTCCCAGAAGAAGTCCTAACTAGAGCACCATCCTCCTCTGCCCCGACACCTACATCGGCTCCGCCGAGAAGCACACCCATATGTTGGGCCACGAAATCCTCGTCAACGCCGCCGACAGCAAGCAGCATGACCTCAGGATGGACGCTGTGAAGATAGACCCGTTAAACGGGTGGGTCGGGTTGGATTCGGATCGGGTTAAGTAAATGAAACCCAAATCGACCCATTTAACCCGTTTATGGCCATCATTTATTAGAATACAAAATGTTTGACTCATACCCGACCAATTTAGAAAAGCTTATTTTATATATATATATTATTTTTAAAAATGGTATTGCTAAGTTTTATACAACACAAATTTAATGGACAATTTTTATAATTTTAAAATAATTATTTTAAAAATCGAATTTTAATTAATTTTTTTAGTTTTTTTATTTTTTAAATATATATATTTTTTCTTTTTTGTTCTACTTCTTCTTTGGCCAAAATTTGTCACCACGACGACGGCCGATGGTTGGCCATAGGTGAGCTCAAGCTCACCTAGTCGGCGAGCTTAAGCTCGCCCCACGCCGAATCTAGCGAGGCTCAAGCCTCGCTTGGTGTCGGCAAGTTCGAGTCTTGCCAGGCGTCTGCGAGGCCTTCACCTCGCTAGATCTGACGAGCTCGAGGCTCACCTGGCCAGTCGCCGGCTACCAAAGGAAGAAGAAAGGAAAAAAGAAAAGAAAAATAAAAATATAATTATAATTTTACCACATCTAGTAGGGTAGACTAGATCGTGGGTTATCTTTAATGGGTTGATAAATAGGTCTTAAATGGGTACAGAGTAGACCCATTTAAGACCCATATATTTTAATTCTTTTATTTTTAAAACCCATCATGGGTGTATTGGGAAATAAGGCATGACCCATTAACAACCCATTTAAGCAAACATGGGTCCATAAATGGGTTGTGTACCCATTTTAACACCTCTACGTGAAAATGACCACCGATGCAAAGTGGAACCTAATCAGCATCTACAACAACGAGGACGACGTGCCCGTGCAGATGCATATTAACTGTTAAGTACCAAAGAGCGTTAATAATAACATAAGTGTAACCCAAGTCCCCAACTTTAAATCTCTCATTGCATAGGTATTGAGAGATCACTCCCAACATTTTGCTAGAGCTTTCTAGCTAGCCTTAAAAAACAAGACTAGTGGTGACTCCTAAATGTTATGTAGGTTATTTAAACAATCGATAGATAAAAAATGAATTGTTGCGAGAGTATGAATCGTTGGAAAAAGGTTTGCGGCTATAATGTAGCATACTTGGTGAAGTCAAAGGATAAAGTGATGCCGTCTTTGACGGATGTATATTTCAAAAAGATTATCATGGTCAAAATATCTTTACACTCACCTTTACATTTGATAAGTTCAAGACGTGTTGTGACGTCAAGGTAGAATCATGACAAATTCCACTATCACGCAATGTGCAAGCTTGGGAGAGCTCACGACCATGATCAAGTGACCTCATGACGTTTCCCAAAGGATGAGGTGATGACATCATTGGAGTTACATGCCGTGAGAGAACTCTCATGGTTAACTCCCTACCTATACGCCCGTTCGCTTGTCGAGATTGGAAGGGGTTGTTGAGGTTGGGTTGCGACAATGTCATTTTCGTTTCAGGTGGAGAAATGACGTCATTTCTTTTAAAGAGAGAGAGGTACAAAGATTAGAATGACGTGGTTTCTCTTAGAGCATACAAAATTTCCACGTAGAATTCGACTTATTTTATAAAATCCACGTCGGAATGAGAAATCAATAAAAAAAGGTTATGTAGGATGTTTGGCTGGAAGTGGACTTTAGTGAGTGAAAAAAAAAATTTCGACACTCAAGTGAGCGCCTTACAAAAATTTTGGCACTCCTAATACTCTTCCCGAGTAGAATGCAATTCATTTCACCTTTCACTATCATGTCATTCACTCCCTATAATCATTTAATTTCTTAATTTCGATCATTACTTTTCAGTTTTTCATTAAAATTAATTTGTACAAATATGTAAAAAAAATAATGTCTGTCGTTATTTAGTTTATTCTGTTTGTAACTTACCGTTGTTTGATTTTGCACAACATTCATGAATGTTGAACTACGTGCTCAAATTGCCAACGACTGGATGCATGCATAGCACGGACATGAACCCTAGCATCTTCGATAAACTTGGAGAAAATTCCGAGCCCTGGTGCGGAGAAGTGGTTAAAGGCCGTAAAACTTGGCGAAGTCTACCACACCACAAATTCTTCCGCAGAAAGCTGCGGTATTTAGTCAATCCCAACAAATAATATAGGGCCTCTAAAAACTGCATGAATCCTGCTGGCAATTCAAGAAATGGCATGTCCGGATACATTAATTTCCATAACGATAAGGCAAGTGACAGCAAATATAAATCGATATAGACGTTGCGATTCATCAGAAGATATTCCACTTTAGTCATCTGTCATGGCACGTCAGCTATCCAAGCAAGTTAACTTCCAAAGCCTCTGTACATGCGCACCAGTGATGAATCTTGTATTGAAGATGATGAACTGGAGTCGTCGACCGATGATGATATCAAACGTGCTTAAGAGAAGGTTTTCAACTGGATGCAGCAGTTCCACTCTAGAAATGAACAAATTGCCAGGGCATTAACTCAACTTCTAACCATTGCTTGAACTATATAGCCCAAAAAAAATATAATGTAAAAGCCCGTAAAGGAAAATTTCCCTTCTTGAAAGAAAAATTACTGTTAAAAGAGGGGAAATAGATGTCGACAGGGCATGGGAGATCTTTCTCAACCTCACATGACAGTAGAACCGTATGCAGCATCATCGCCAGAAAGTGATCTGGTCATACAAGGGATGGTGCATAGGTTCTTGATAATTCTGTATGATGTGCATTCCACGTAACTCCGATATCATTTGGAGTGACTTGCATCCAGAAATATCCACTTGCCAGAGTGAGTTTGGCAGGTCTCCAAGCCCAATTAGTTTCTCGCAGTCTCTCACGACCAAACATTTCAAATCCTTGCACAATGACAAATCTGGTAGATACTCGATGGACTTGCATCTGGAGACATCTATAAATTCTAAACATCTCATTTCTTTGAGCTCTGGAATCTCCAGAAGTGCGTGACAATCTTTCACGACCAACTCTACCAAACTTTCAAAAACTCTACCAAACCTTCAAATTTGGAAAGGTTTGGCAGTTTCACTATGGACTTGCATGAAAGGTCAGGTAACATTTCAATGGATGTGCACCCAGAGATGTCCAACCCTTCCAAGTACTCCAAGAAATCAAGGCCTTGGACTTCAGATAAATTCTTGCATTTGGAAATGCATAAATATCGCAGATACTTCAATTTTGCAAGATCCAATCCTTTAATGGACGTGCACTCAGAGATATCCAACCTTTCCAAGTATTCCAAGTTTTCAAGGCCACTAATTTTGACTAGGTTCTTGCATTTCCCGACATTTACTTTCCTTAAAAGCTTCAAAGTTGAAAGGTTCAGTCTTTCCATAGACATGCAATCAGTGAGATCCAAAACTTCCAAGCATATTAAGCTATTAAGAACTTGAATTTCAAATTGATTCTCGCAACTTGGAAGCACATTTAAATTACTCAGTTCCAAACGATCCATCAACCTCTCTAATGCTTCTGACGGACCTATGCTTAAGTACCTCAGAGAAACCAAACATTCGGCCCTGTCAAGCCTAGGCAATTTTGGGCAATTCTGTACATCCAACACTGTTAGCGATCCTAATCCTTCCAGACCTTTAACTTCTCCCAATTCAGAGCAAGTAGCTAGCACCAATTGTGATAGATGCTTCACGTTTGACAAATCTGGCAACTTTTTCAATAGTTGGCATCCTGTGATGGAAAGCTTCAACAGTTCAGAGGGAAGCTCTGGGAGGCACTCAAGTGTTCTGCATCCTGAAATGGAAAGCATCAACAGTTCAGAGGGAAGCTCTGGGAGGCACTCAAGTGCACTGCATCCCGTGACACTGAGTTTCTTTAGGTTTATTAGGTTGGAAAGGGTTGGCAATGTAGGACTCTGACAAGTGAGATCTAGAGTTCTCAAGCCAGAGGGAAGGTTTGGCAGCAATTGAAGCTGGCCACACCCCTGTAAATCAAGGACTTGGAGACAAGAAAGCTCACCAATGCTTTCTGGCAAGCCATAAATACCAGTCATTGACAATTGGAGGGCCTTCAATGAGGACAATTCCCCAATATCGCTACAAACTTCTTTCAGGAAGTCGCAACCTGTGGCAACTAATCTGGTGAGTTTCCCCAACATCCCAATAGCCCCAGGTAACCTTGTTACAGCTGACCTCGCCATTTGCAGAACTTCTAAATTATGCATGTCTCCAATGGAGTCAGGTAACTCTTTAAAACTGGTGTATGCTATATCCAGCTCAGTTAACAATTCCAACTTGCCAATTGAGTCGGGGACCCCTCTCAATGAGTGACATTGTCTTAATGATAAGTGCCGCAGTTTCTGGAGGTACCTTATGGAGTCTGGAAGTTCAGCAAGCTTTACACATCCAGAAAAATCAAGGGTGGACAGAGATGCTAGATGGCCTAATGAGCTGGGTATTCGAACCAATGATTTACAATCAGTGGCACTAAGAGTCCTGAGCTTCTTCATTGAACCCTTAGATATGGGAATTTCTTCCATCCGAGTTCCATTTATAAAAAGCTCCTCCAATTCTTGTAGCTGATTCACTTCTATTGGTAGTTTTCCGAGTCTCCAACAGTTTCTCACATCCAAGGATATTAGGGTGTGGATGTTTCCGATAGAAGGGTGCACTTCTGTCAGATTTTCACAACTTCGAAGAATTAAAATCTCTAGATGCCGAAAAGCTGTTAGATCAGGAGATGTTTTCAAGCCCCGGCAATTAGAAGTGTTGAGAACTTTCAGATTGCTTGCCGCCTGTAACGAAGAAAATAGGGAGACATGAGGCCACTGAGAGTACGTAATCAAAATAAGTAACAAAGAACGAACTTCTTCATCTTACACTGATTTGATTCCATCCTCCCCAATGCTCTGTGACTTTGCTCCTTGATAAGTCAAGTATGACTAATTTCTCCACATGAAAATTGGTTGCCATAAAAGTTGATGGCCAATTTTTCCAACAAAGCCATCGTAATTCAGAAAGAAGACACTTGAAATCTCCAGAGAGGATGAAATTATTCATCTCAAGGAACCTTAAATTTGGTAGCTTTTCAAATGGTTCCTTGGTGCACACCCTGCCTAAGCCACTTTTGTTAAGACGGAGGGCTTTTATATTTTCAGTTCCCTGAAAGTAAGAATGCCAAGGATAAGAAACATAGCATCATGACAACTAAACTAAGGATAAGCAGTTTCGATTTAATTCCTACTCTGTCGCTTTGAACTAAAGACGTTTAAAACATGGTTGCTGCTACTACTACAATTAAGTCCGTTATTCCTTATCTTGCTGCCTCTTCAATTTTTTAGGAATTGAACCCCATAAGTTAGCTGAGAACCTCTAATTATCAAAAGAAGAGCACCCTCTAGGGATACTGCTAGGAATTCCCCGCTTAAAGTAGGCTTTTTTTCAACTAGGGCCGGACTAATTTAATGCACTAACTCCTTTTTCCTCATTTTTATAAATAAGAAAACATCAACCGTGAGCACAACAGAAAATTAACGTAGACCCTCACCTTATTCTTCTCCAGGACATGTAAGGATTCCTCGTGAATCCATAATCTACTGCGTTTCCAAGGCTCCTCATAGCCTTCCTGCCGAACAATTTCCCTACCAAGATCTCTCAATTGGTCATGCATTAACAACCTATGGTCATTTCCCACTTTTATCAAGGACATTGAACGCAATTCGTCAATTCCCATCTGTGGGTAATATTCACAATCATCCCACATATAGGATGCAATTCTTTCATCAGTTCCTACAAAAAAACAGGCAATATCCAAAAATATTTGCTTGTGCTTGTAATCTAGTGCATCATAACTTATTTTTAACTTCGCTTGCACTTCCTCCTTTGGTGTTTTTCTTAACATCTTCAACGTTTCTTCCCATACTGCCATGCTTTTTCTGCACAGGAATGAACCTATAACTTCAAGTGCTAAAGGTAGCCCTCCTGTAGTGGAAACGATATTACGTGAGAGATCCACAAATCCAGGCAAAGGGAAGTCCCTTCTGAATGCATTCCTGCTAAAAAGAAGCAACGAGTTGTCAGCATCCAATCCATTGAGTTCATGCAAGTTGTCCACCCTAGCCTCTTTAAGAACAGTCACTTTTCTTGTCGTTATAATGATCTTACTTCCTAAACCAAACCAGTCACGATTTCCGGCCAAGCAGTTCAACTGAGAAACATCGTCCACATCGTCAAGAAGAATGAGAACTTTCGCATGCCTAAATCTCTTTCTAATGATTCTAAGTCCTTCATCGACATTGAAGACATCCTTGTGTTTTTGTTTTAGAAAGTTGGAGATTAGCTGGTTCTGCAAATGGTGGGCACCCCACTTTTCTGATGTTTCTCGCACATCTGCCAAGAAGATACAATGATCGAACTGATGGCAGAGTTTATTGTAGATTTCCTTGGCTAGAGTTGTCTTTCCAACACCGCCCATTCCATGGATACCAACAAACCGAGTTTCACTGTCATTATTACTTAACATTCTCATAATCTTCTCTACATGATCACTAATCCCGACCAAGTTCTCTGTGACGTCCAACTGTAAAGCTTCCTTTAACTCGGCCAAAACCTTCTTGACAATTATCTCTACCAACTTACCTTCATGTCTGAAATTACAGCAAAGTTCAATACAAGAAAAGAATCGTCAATATCTCCGCTGAAGCACATCCACAAATAAACAGGAAGCAAAAATCAACCCAATTGATGAAAAAGCCATCATTTTTTCAGCCGTAAAAACGAACATGGCATAAAAATCTCAAATTTTGATCTAGCTAAGCAAGATCATGAGTGAAAAAGAAGTACCCGTTAGCATCTTTCTCTGATTGCCATCCCTTTAAGCTTCCTACTTCTTTGAGTGCTCGCACCCATTGTTGGACCTCCTCTACCTCATAGTGCTTCTTAATTGACTGGAAGGCATCCCCGAATCTCCCCGTCTGGTGTCGCACGTCCCCGGGCTCAACTTTGTAGAAGATGGGCAAGACCATGTGCCCTTCATTTCTCTTGCACTCCATCATTTGAGCGAGCTCACGAAGACACCATTTGCTAGAAGCATAATCTGAAGAGAGAATCGGGATCAAGATCTTACTGTTCCTAATGGCTTGGAGAAGATCCGGACCGATCTTCTCACCAATGCGGAGCTCGTCATCGTCCCTGAACACGGAGATCCCAGCTCCTTTGAGGCTGGTGTAGAGGTAGTCGGTGAAGCTGGTGCGAGTGTCCCTGCCCCTGAAGCTCAAGAACACTTCGTATTCGTTCTCAAAGGTCGATGAAGCAGATTCCTCGATGCTCGCATTTGCTATCTTCCTCTCCTTCTTCTTCAGGAAACGTGATGCAAGCACAGAGAGAAGAATTACTGCGATAGCGACCGCCAAAGGAATGCACAAGGCCTTATCAATTTCCATTCTGGCTGGGGTTCCTTCGACTCTAGGTTCTCCAAAGCAATTGATGAGAGTCGGCTGGACAGTTTATACCTTTCGTGGGTGCCAATCCAGTCGGCTGGACAGTTTATACCTTTCGTGAGGACAGTTTATACCTTCCGTGGGTGCCAATCCTCCGTTCTTTTGATCTTTTGTGCCCCAGAAAAAAAAAATGAAAAATAAAAATCCATTTAATAACGTAAATTAATTCTTCTATTTCTTATAATAGAAAAATAACCGTTCAATAAATTTGAAAGAAACAAAAAGTAAGAAAAAATAACTTTTTCTTCTCATGAACAATTTTTATAAATAAATCATTTTCATTTCTTCTTCTTCCTCGCCACCCCCTATCGTTTGTTGCACTGGTCGCCAATGGCCAATCATTGCCGCTGCCGCCCTAGCTAGAGGAGGAGCAAGAAGAAAAAGAGAAGGAAAAAAAAAACTTTAAAAAATAAAAAAAAAATTAAAAGAGATTCTATATTATAAAAGAATTTGTAATTGTACTGGATGCATTCCTATTATTTTTCTATTCCAAGAATATAAATTTTGTATATTGTTGACACCTATTTTTTTTTTCAAGCACATAAAAAAAATCGATTTAAAAAAATATTAAAAAAAAAGAGAGGAATCCGCATGGGCTTGGGCTCCTCCCCTTCTTCTCCTTTTTTCTTTTTTCTTTCTTTTCCCTTGTGCAGCCCAGCCCGCTTCTTCCTCTTGGCCCAGCCTACGTCTTTGTCTTCTCCCCCCAACCATCGTTTGCACGGGGAAGGAGCGAAGCCGGAAAGCAGGGGCGAAGCCGAAAAGCAGGGGACAAGGGGATCTCGCGATGGCAGGCGCAGTGTGATCCTTAGGTCAGAGTCGGCTGGCAGAGGCCGTGGTTGGTCGGCCGAGAGCATGCGTGTGAGGAACAGTCAAAAAAACAAGAAAAGGAACCAAAAGGAAAAAAATAGAGAGGGGGGCACGGAGGGAGGGAAATCGAGAAAAACAGAGAGCGAAGGGGAGAGAAAACAGGAGGAGGAAGGAGAACCTGCTGCTGCCACCGCCGCTAACGCGATTCTAGGTCACCACCGTCGCAACCGACGCATTTCCGAGCCGCGATCCCCGCCGGACTCAGGTTGGTATTTCGTTGAACACCTGGTGTGCATTTTCGAAGTCAAGCTTGTCAGAGCTCGTCCCGTCTGTTTCGGGCGAGCCCCGGCCCCGTAGGTTTCCCCTTTTGTCCCTGTTTATTGCTGGTTGCTTGCTGGTCACCGCCGTTGCCGCCTCGGGTCCGGTTTAGGTCAGAAGCCTCCTGGTTCGCCCATGCCCTCTACCTGTTCGCCATAATGCCCAAGTGGGCTCTCTCCCTCCGAAGCTCCTCCACATGGTGCCCTAGGACCCATGATTGTCGGAGGGATGTCGTTGTAGCTAGGGAAGTCGCGCCATTCACCCTGCCTGGCCACGGTAGCGCTGTCACCGGCGTGCGCCCTCTTGACGCCCCTGGTCACGACCAAAGGGAGGCCTGTCGAGTGGGCCAAATCCCAGATCTGGTCCACTCAACTCCTGTTTTTGCTTGGGCTCGACTCTCGGGCCCAAGTTGAGTTAAGTTAGGCCCGACCAGGGACGATTAGGCCTAACTCGGTCAGGTGGGGCTCGGTTGAGTTGGACCCGATTAGACTTGACCCGACTGGTTCGATCCAAAAAAAAAATCATTAAAAAAAAGAAAACAATTTCGAAATTTTTTTAAAAAATAATATTTAAAAATTAATTAAAAATTTTAATTAAAATTAATTAAAAAATTCGAAAATTAAAAAATGATGGGGTTTGGTTAGGAATTGCTATGTTTTGCATTTTTAGTGTAATTACCGAAAGGGCACTAATTGGTCAATTAATATAATCAAGTCCCCGACTCTAGATTCTCTGGTTGCGTAGGAAGTGAGGTACACTCCCATATCTCACTTGGTTTCTAGCCGACCCCAATAGGTTAGTGGCGACTCCTTTTGTGCAAAAATTCTTAAAGAATATCCCAATGTCAAGCCGGGTATGAGCTTAGGAGGCTCGTCCTTTAGGCAATACCCTTAAACTTGTTCCCTCCCCCCGAGGGTAGGTCGCGACAGCTTGGCGACTTCGCTAGAGACTTGGTTTTAAACCTTATAGGACTTAGGCTAATATTAATCTTGTTCATAAATATTTTTATTTGGCAGCGAGAATTTCAGGTATGTCCCTAACATTAAAAGTGTTAAATGTTTTTGTAGAATGGGAGGTATAAGGGAAAGTGTTTGCTCACCTTTGTCTTGTAGGGAGGTGAAGGAATGTATGGTTTATTTTTCATGTATGAAGTGTTGATTGCTTATGAATTGTTATGCCGGGTGCATCTCCTACATTGCACTCACTTTAGCACACACAACCTACCGCCGGACATTCACTTAGGATGGTGTTGAGGTGGATACACTATACAAGCATGTTACGAGCATTTCAACACAAATTTCTTTCTTGATGTCGCCCCACCCCGGTCGATATGACACGGTTTAAGCATAAGATCACTTAGGATGGTGTTGAGATGGATACCACTCCGACTACAAGCATGTAGTACGAGTCGCCCATTTCAACCCCGAAATTTCTTTCTTGATGTCAGAGGTCCCCACCCTGGTCTGCGAGCATGCAACATGAGTCGGTCCTTTGACGGAGCCGGAGTCATGGGTAACACGACCTAGCCACGAGCTTGTTGGTTCAGTCCTGTGATCCCATGGCTTCATTTTGGGCCATCTAGAGTAGAAATTGAACCACTGTCCATGCGCATGTCTATGACCTTTACATCGCTGCTCAATGAGTAGGGTAAGTTTTTTTTGAATTCTTTTCATTGCAATTTACTTATTTGCTTTCATTTTGGCCAGTCCACGACAAATTGGGTTGATCATACGATGGGGGTATCCGACCTTCGCATCATCTTCGTCCCGAAAGCCAAGCTTCGCGCGTGGTGGGATAGATTATATCCAACTGCTGTGATTGGGTGCAATCATATGTTGGGCGTTTACTTCCCCTATTGGAGATAGAAACTCATTCTGGTGTTGTGCAAGCGTTAGCGCATTTTTGGTGCCCCGCAACTTGCACATTCGTACTCGGTGATCACGAACTCACTCAAACCCTGGAAGAATACGGCGTTGCCATTAGAAAGCCATCGGTGTCGGAATTAGTTAGCCCACCTGTAGGGACTGAGCATGCATTGACCTTATCTGATTTCCTCAAAATTAAAGAAGATGACGTGAGGAAAGTTTTAAAAGCTAATCGCAAGACCTGCCCATTTTCATTCTTAAATGAGCTCTTTCAAAATGCCCAATCTTTTCAAAAGAATAGGATTTTCTCTTAGCTTTCTTTGGGTTGTATTATTCCCACATTGTAGGAACGCTATTAACCCTTCCATGGCATGGGTAATTTGTGAGATATGTATGGGAAATGGCTTTGTTAATGCCATCCTAACTAAAACCTTTCTTTCCCTTACTCGTTTTAAAGAAAACAAAAACAAAGCTTTCTATGCTCCCCATGAACTCTTGCAAATTTGGTTCTTTTCTCACATTAAGGGGTTCGGTAGCTTGATGACTGTGAGCGACATTTCTGACTCTAGCCACCCTATCCTAAAGTTTAGAGATAGGAAGATGTTTGTCCCTGATTATCATTATTCTGAGTAGTTAGTTTTCATGACCAACCCCGGACTTGAGGATTTCCAATGGCATGCCAAATGGCTCTAAGTTCAAAAAGCACGGTTCGTGTGTGGGCTTACTGGACCTATTCCTTTGTTGGGAATCACTAGAGTCATCGAATATTACCCGACACGAGTCACCCGACAGTTCAAGAGGTTTAACAGCTTCCACCGTCGATTCAGGAAGACCCGATCAGTATAGACTTCCCTGACAGATTCCAAGATCATGAGGACTCCGTCGCATTGGTCAAGTCAATGTGGAATATGTGCCACCCCCGGAAGCTGATATGGTTTGAAGAAGAGTTGGAGGGGCAAGAGAAGACCTATTATGCTTCGAAGGAGTACATCTTTAAGCACAAGATCCTAGAGAGCCTCCGCCCGAAGATTCCTGAAGTGCCATTAAAGATCACCCATCGAGCCGAGATCAAGCGCCTCAAAAGGGAGCTCGAGGAGGCCGATGAACGTGCTTTGAAGTTAACCCAAGTTAGTGGAGATGCCACGAGCGGAAGCCATCCTCATTAGTTAGATTGAGTCAAGTGCGATTTGTAGCGGGACCGTACTCACATGCATTACAATGTTAAAGAATTTGTCTCGAGTCTCAATGTTGGGAGTTAAAAGAATGTCTTTCCATCTTTGAAGTAGTTTCGTTTGTTTAGGGGTTTTCTATCATGTTTTTCTTGTATTATGTGGCAACCTAGCTTTGAATGAAACAAACAAATTGGGGCAATTAGATCTTTGTCATGGACCGACCACCTAATTATTATTTGTACTTATATATGCTTATCTATCTTTGCTTCAGATACTAACCGATCGATTGTCCTCTACTGATCGTCAACACGGCCAAGCAGAGATCCCCAATTCGCACGCACGCAAAAGTCAGAATGGAGAATGATGACACCAACATGCGCATGGCCAAGATGGAGGACCAGTTGGCCCAACTCACCGCAATGATGCTTGAAATAAGTCAGAAGCTTAAGGAGCCCCCCGCTGTAGCTGTCACTGAAACATCCACTCCTACGTTATCAGGACACGCTTCCCCGTCGACGGGAGGCACGCATGTTGCTAATCTCCCCGGGAAAGAAATTGCTAGAGAAGCTCCTTCTGTTACGCCAATCATCGTCAATTTGGATCCTCCTCCAAAGGAAAACCCAACACCCCGCCTAAGTGAAGAGAGTGAAAAACGTTTGGTAAAGATGGACAAGCGACTATGTGTCTTGCAAGGTTACAAGCTGAAAGAAGTTGATAAGCTATCTCCATACACCAAGACGAGCTTTCTTGAGAATTTCCAATATCCTGAGTTCATAAGAAAGTACGACGGAACGGGATGCCCAAGGACCCACCTTAAGTATTACATGAGGAAAATGGCTCGCTACGCTGACAACGTGCCATTCCTCATACACATATTCCAAGATAGCTTAGAAGGCATTGCCTTGACGTGGTTTATTGCACTGGACATTGAAGAATTCACTAGTTGGGACGATTTAACCAATGAGTTCTTGCAGCAATACCGGTTTAACACCGAGCTCGCCCCCACGAGGAAAGAGTTGACCCGTATTGAGAAAAAAATGAATGAGTCATTTAAGGCTTTCGCGCAAAGGTGGAGGACCATAGCCTCACAAGTTAAGTCGGCCTTGAATGAAAGGGAGATGAAGCAACTATTCCTCAAGACATTGCCCTTTGAATACTTCCAAGGATTAGTGTTCTTGGGTTGCTAGACGTTTGCACAACTGGTAGAGGTAGGTGAATGAGTCGAATGGGCAATTATCGAGGGGAAGATATCTACCGGAGGCACGAAGAAATTCCTGGCGAGAAAAGATAAGTAAGCCACAGTTGAGGTAGCACTTGTTCAAGAGCCGTTTTTCCCTCGACCGCCCGCAGAACTCGTGCACAGGCCTGTAGTGGTTCAAGGGAGCTTATCACGAGCATATGACAAGGGAAAGAGGCCTATTCGAAAGGATTTTGCCCCACTACCACGCCCGCTGCCTAAACTGTTGCCCATGCTTCTCGAAAAGAGGATGGTTGCGAAAGAGGTACCTAGAGATAATCCCGCTAGGTTTGCCGAGTTCTATGTGACCAAGACCTGTGAATACCACATGGGAGAAAGGGGGCATGATGTAAATAATTGCCACGTGCTGAGATACAAAATCCAACAATTGCTAGACAAGAATATTTTGACTTTCAAGGAGGTCCAGCCTAAAGTGCAACGGAACCTCTTACCAAACGATGCAAAGGGAGTGAACTCAATTTTTGAGAAGAACGTCATATGCACCATCCTGATGTGCGAGGAAGTTAAGTCCTCCGAAGTCATAGCTGTCCCTTCAAAGTAGGGTGGTTCTCATTTAACTAAATCTTTTGCCTTATGCCCAATCCCCTGCGTGGGATCTTCTTGTTATTTCTTTTTTGTCTATGTCGTTTGTAGCGTGAACGATGGTTAGCCCCGATCTTGAGCCGTTGGTCAGGGGTGATGTGTATTAAAATACAGCCTTATCTTTTCTAATTCAATAAAATAGGCGCATGTTTTATCAAGGACATGTGGAAGCACATCAAACTAGTCTTATGATGGTCATTGAGGCATGGGCCTCCACATGCTCCAAATTTTAATTGTTTTGCAAGAACGAGGAGATCCGAGGATATGAGGATGAGTTCTTGAAACTTTTTACAAAAATACTTCAAAAAAAATTCAAAAAAATTGCATGACATCATTCGCACGACTTGTTTCCTGTGTCACTATGCGTGCTTCATGTTGGTGACCCTCGAGAAAAAGGGTTCGCAAAAATGTTTTTATTCGGGCAAAAAGGTGAAACGTTAACCATACCAAACAAGGGGTGCTTAGGATGAAGAAAGGCAAGCCATTTCCAAACACGTCATTCAAACATCTTTGAGAGTTGAGTGAAAAATGATATTCTCTTAAGATGAAAGATTCATTCTCGTTGAGCACAATGATTGAAATGACAAAGGCGTTTCATTCATCAATCCCAGGCGTTGCACTGATCTCTTGCTAAGCTTTTGGGCCGAATAAAGATGATAATTCAAAGTACCCCTGTCGAGAAGAACCCTACACTGGGGCAACGTAGGAGGTTATGGTCGAGATAGCGAAAGATTGAGAAAGATTATATTACTTTCACTTGCATCAATCTTCCGGTGGTAGCTTCAAAGAAATTCTCATCAGAGCTTAACTCATCCCAAGGTGAAGAAGAGCATTTCCTTCTCTACCCAAACACTGATACCCATTACTTTAACCAATTTGGGCCTGATTGTTCATTTTTGAACCCTGAGCGATGATCATCTCCCTTCACTGAGGCAAGGCATAAAGATTGACCACATGCATCAATCTTCTGGTGGTAGCTTCAGAGGAATTCTCATCAGAGCTTAACTCACCCCCAAGGTGAAGAAGAGCATTTCCTTCTCTACCCAAACACTAATACCCATTGCTTTAACCAATTTGGGCCTGATTGTTCATTTTTGAACCCTGAGCGGTGATCATCTCCTTTCACTGAGGCAAGGCATAAAGATTGACCACATGCAATTGACATTTGCGAAAAAGCGTGAAAAGCATCTTGAAAGTCATAAGAGTTCCAAAAGTTCAAAGAGCAAAAAGGTTCAACAAACTAGGGGGCATGAAAAAGCAGTGTGCATGGTAAAAGTAAGGCCAATGCTCGCAAAAAAGAGAGCAAAAATGCTGCATTTTATGTGAAAGAAAAATTATCAAAGTCAAAATGCCTATGTGAAAAATCATCGCAGGGGCAAAGGAAATTTGAAAAAAGAGCAAAGCTCCCATGCAGAAATGATTAGTCAAGGGACTTTCGAGATGCGTTGTATTTCAAAAGCCAAATGATTTGGAAAGATTGAGTGACCTGGTCACAATGCCATGATGATCACCGACTATTAAAGACCCTATTGAAAGTTTTAAGCCTTTCGAGCCTCTCCCAAGCCAACATTACAACCCTCTTCCGAAGTCTTTTCTGATTATGATGGTTTGAGTGAAAATGAGAATGCCACAAAGAAACTACTGCTTGAAGGAGTGGATTTAATTCTATCTTGTCTTATTTTCCAAGTTCTTGGCTTGTAAACCCGATGAAAATAGCGATAAATGTTCATTTATTGGCCTCAAAGTAATAATCCCTTTGTGTAAGCCCATGATCAAACTTATTGCGGTCTTGTCAAAAGACCTTTATGATCGATCAGACTGTGCTCATTGCGAATGTTTCTTGAAACCTTTGGCATAGGTTATATGAGATACCCTTAGCAACCAGTTATCTCCCACATGAATGGATGGGATCAAGCAGCCATTTTATCGAGACTGTGTGAGAAGCCCTTTCTGACTAAGAAGCTCTAATTTGGCATGCTTAATGAGCCTTTTTCACGAGTCGTAGCCGTTTTATAAGAACTTGACTCCTCGAGAATTTGATGATTAATGATATATCCACGAGCAAGATGACAGTTTTGTGCCACATGATGCTAATTAACATCCAATGTTTTTTTTTTTTTAAGCAGGTGGACTTAGCTTGATTAGCTTATTCAATTAATGTTGTAATATTGCCAATGCGTCTCTTGATGACATCTTTAATGCCATTTGCTCAAGTTAAGTTTGACAGGATTCCTCAATGAAGCCATGTAGTTTTCAAGGGGTTAACGGGTGCTTCCCTAAAAACCAAAGGTTCATGGGTTTATCCTTAAACCATGCTTTTAAAATGTTCATGAGTCTATCTTTGAACTGCAATTTTCAAAAGGTTCATGGTCAACCTTAAACCATGTAATCTACAAAGGCTCATTGGTTTTCCTTAAATCATGTATTTCCAACCCGGTCGAAACTCGTTGTTACATGATGAGACCTCATCTTTCCTTCTTCTTATGACACGGAGAGCTTTGTAGCTCGGAGTGCTTTGTAGCCCGGAGTGCTTTGTAGCCTGGAGTCATTCTTCTTCTTATGACACGGAGAGCTTTGTAGTCCGGAGTGCTTTGTAGCTCGGAGTCTTACTTCTTCCTATGACACGGAGGGCTTTGTAGCTCGGAGTGCTTTTGTAGCTCGGAATGCTTTGTAGCCCGGAGTTCTTCTTCTTCCTATGACACGGAGAGCTTTGTAGCCCGGAGTCATTCTTCTTCTAATGACACGGAGAGCTTTGTAGCCCGGAGTGCTTTATAACTTGGAGTCCTTCCTATGACTCTTAGAGCTTTGTAGCTCGGAGAGCTTTTGTAGCCCGGAGTGCTTTGTAGCCCGGAGTCCTTCTTCTTCTTATGACACGGAGAGCTTTGTAGCCCGGAGTCCTTCTTCTTCCTATGACACGGAGTGTTTTGTAGCTCAGAGTGCTTTTGTAACCCAGAGTGCTTTGTAGCCCGGAGTCCTTCTTCCTATGACTCTTAGAGCTTTGTAGCCCGGAGAACTTTTGTAACCCGGAGTGCTTTGTAGCCCGGAGTCCTTCTTCTTCTTATGACACGGAGAGCTTTGTAGCCCGGAGTGCTTTTGTAGCTCGGAGTGCTTTGTAGCCCGGAGAGCTTTTGTAGCCCGGAGTGCTTTATAGCCCGGAGTCATTCTTTCTCTTATTGACAAGACGTGCTTCCACAACTTTGAGTTTCCTTCATCGATCTGATGTATGCTTATGCACCTAGGGTCTCTTTACCGTTGGAATAATTTAGGTGTCTTTTGTCTTTGATTGCAACCTCTTCGAGGCTATATTCAAAGAGGGGCAGCTGTTGACACCTATTTTTTATTTTCAAGCACATAAAAAAATCGATTTAAAAAATATTTTTAAAAAAAAAGGAATCCGCATGGGCTTGGGCCCCTCCCGTTCTTCTCCTTTTTCTTTTTTCTTTCTTTTCCCCTGCGTGGCCCAGCCCGCGTCTTTGTCTTCTCCCCCCAAGCATCGTTTGCACAGGGAAGGAGCGAACCCGGAAAGTAGGGGTGAAGCCGAAAGCAGGGGACAGGGGGATCTCGCAATGGCAGGCGTAGCGTGATCCTCAAGTCAGAGCCGGCTGGCAGAGGCCGTGGTTGGTCGGTCGAGAGCACGCGTGCGAGGAACGGTCGAAAAAACAAGAAAAGAAACCAAAAGAAAAAAATAGAGAGAGGGGCACGGAGGGAGGGAAATCGAGAAAAACAGAGAGCAAAAGGGAGAGAAAACAGGAGGAGGAAGGAGAACCTGCTGCTGCCACCGCCGCTGACGCGATTCTAGGTTGCCGCCGCCACAGCCGACGTGTTTCCGAGCCGCCATCCCCGTCGGACTCAGGTTGGTATTTCGTCGAACACTTGGTGTGCATTTTCAAAGTCAAGCTCGCCGAAGCTCGTCCCATCTGTTTCGGGTGAGCTCCGGCCCCGTAGGTTTCCCCTTTAGTCCTTGTTTATTGCTGGTTGCTTGCTGGTCACCGCCATTGCCGCCTCGGGTCCGGTTTAGGTCGGAAGCCTCCTGGTTCGCCCATGCCCTCTACCTGTTCGCCATAATGCCCAAGTGGGCTCTCTCTCTCCGAAGCTCCTCCACATGGAGCCCTAGGACCCCTGATTGCCGGAGGGACGCCATTGTAGCCAAGGAAGCTGCGTCATTCACCCTGCCTGGCCACGGCAGCGCCGTCACTGGCGTGCGCCT
This sequence comes from Eucalyptus pumila, assembly GCA_016097595.1. Classification (NCBI taxonomy): domain Eukaryota; kingdom Viridiplantae; phylum Streptophyta; class Magnoliopsida; order Myrtales; family Myrtaceae; genus Eucalyptus; species Eucalyptus pumila. The sequence continues at coordinate 31,953,573 of CM027853.1, forward strand.
TCTCGGCGCCCTTGGTCGTGACTACCCAGTCGCAACCAAAGGGAGTCCTGATCTAGCCCACTCGACTCCTATTTTCGCTTGGGCCTGACTCTCACGCCCAAGTTGAGTTAAGTTAGGCTCGACCAGGGATGGTCGGGCCTAACTCGGTCGGGCCAAGCCCGGTTGAGTCAGACCCGGTTAGACTCGACCTGACCCGGTCCGGTCAAAAAAAAAATCATTAAAAAAAAAAAGAAAACAATTTTGAAAAATTAAAAATTTACAAACAAAAAATTACAAAATTACAAAATTACAAAATTACAAAAAATTAATAAAATTAATTAAAAAATTTCGAAAATTAAAAAATGATGGGGTTTGGTTAGGAATTGTTATGTTTTGCATTTTTAGTACAATTAGGCCTTTAGTTGCTTGTGTTTTAATTATATCTTGCGTTTAATTTGCATACTTAATTATGTTTAATTGCACGTGTGTTAATTTACTGCAATTAGGATCTTGATTGTTACTTTAATGATTGCGTACCCACATGATCACCTCACATATTAGTGGATAAGCATAAAATCAATCCGAATTGCCTGACAAAAATCATTTTGTTAAAATGAACAAGATTAGGTACCAAAAGGGCACTAATTGGTCAATTAGTGTAATTAGGTCCCCGACCCTAGATTCTCTAGTTGCGTAGGAAGTGAGGTACACTCTCATATCTCATTTGGTTTCTAGCCAACCCCAATAGGCTAGTGGCAACTCCTTTTGTGCAAAAATCCTTAAAGAATATCCCAATGTCACGTCGGGTATGGGCTTGAGAGAGCCCACGCCTAATCATGGGCTTTAGACCCGTCCTTTAAGCAATACCCTTAAACCCGGTCCCTCCCCCCAAGGGTAGGTCGTGACATATAGTTACTAAATACGTTCTTTTCCTTAGAAATTATTCTAGATAATAGAAATAGAAAAAAGTTATTTTTGAAAAAAAATTTAGAATAAAAATTTTATCAAACGTATCCTTATTGACTTATTTGGACCTTCCAACTTTGATCATTAGCGTTGGCCCAAACTGACGGATCATCCTTTTCTGGGTTAGAATCTCATGGAAAGTGATTGACATTTGGTAACGTTTTTGTTCAAAAATTGTTCCAGAGAACAAAAATAGAAAAAATTATTTCAGTTCCGGAGAACAATTTTTTAATAGAAGAACGCATTTGGTAAACTTGTATAATTTATGTTCTTAGAATAGAATAAGAGCAAAAACACGTTTGGTAAACTTGTATAATTTTTTTGTTTCTTTTAATTTTTTAATTATTTTATTTTATTTTTCCTTTTTCCTTTTTCCTTTTTCCTTTTTTTTATTTTTTCGAGCTCACCTAGCCAAGGCGAGGCTCGCCACTCGGGGGCCAGCGACATTCCGAGGAGGTCGCCGGCCATGGCCGAGGCCGGGGATCAGCCAAAGAAAAAAGAAGAAGAAAACAAAGAGAAGGAAAAAATAGAAGAAAGAAAAATTGTTTCTCGGAAGTGTTCCCAGAAACAAGAAACAAGTCTTTCTTGTTTCTTGTTTCTGTTCCAAATCTATTCTCAGGAAAAAAAAAAAAAAAAATGATATTTTGTTTTCGGGAACAAAAGTGTAAACAAACGCGTTTCTGTTATTCTTTTTTTGTTCGGAACAAAAAAAGAACACAAACAAACAGGCCCTTAGCTGAGGGTTTTCCACCAGTTCATATTAGTCGAGGGACCTCTGTCAAGAAACCCCTAGGCGGCATGAAAAGGATTTCTCCCCGTGTTGATGATATTTTTGTGCAGTATATGCATTTATCGACTCTATGGGACATACCGACATTCAATGCGAGCATCAACTGTCATGAATCAAGATCGAATGAACCCAAATCGGGATTTGATGAAGGCAAAACGAAGAACCCGAGCAAGACAGTCTGACAGGTGGTGAGGTCAGACATGCATGGAGCAGCAACAATAGTATTTGCCTCGATTGCGAATCATCGCGTTTTTGTTACCTTATACTCGATTTCCACGTTTGGTTTGGTCAGGGTATTGTTTCGAGATCCCGAAGCCATTCATCTGATTTGTCATGATCGATGGATGAAGGCTTTCATGAGCGCATATCTGGAAAAGGTTTGACCCCATTGAAAATCTGGGTGCATCATAGGAGCATAACAGAAGTTGGAACACATTGCTCCCTTATAAACTTTGCCCCAACCTCATTTCTGGTTTAGGCTTTGCAGAGTGTAATTGCTTCTACGGATGCCCCGATCCGAAGGCTGGATCTGCTCACGGAATTCGAAACCCGACAGAGGAAACGATCAAAGCTGGGAGTCGAGATGCTCCTTATTCGGTGTGGAGGTGAAACTCTTCGTTATTGGGTGACTTTTGCAGATCCTGCAAGGAGAGAAAATAGCTCTCTCCTTGTCCTCCCTCCGTTGTTTTCATTCCTCAACTCAAATTTTTCTGTCACAAAACACTCTTTTTCGCATGGTCCTTTTTCTTGTGCGTGTACAAAGGGCCAACCGCATGAGTCAAGTCCCGAAATTCTGCCTATTTAATTTGAAATAGAAAAGCATGCTTAGGAATGTAGTGCGTTAGTCGAAAACATGCCATAACAAGACACTTGTCCCACAAGGCCCATTGACGGAATGTCAAACAAGTTTAGTGAACATTTAGGGTATACTAATACTTTTGATGGACAAGGCACATTAATAAAATGCCGAATAAAACTCATCGATCATGAATTTCCAATGGGCAGAATTCAAGTGAAGCATATGAAATGTGCATGATGATTGACGAAGCATGTATAAAAATTGAAGACTGGGTCAAGGATGATCCATTAACTATGAGATAACCATCGCCGAGTTCAACTCAAGAGACTTCAAGGGATACTAGAATCCATTTACTTTAATTCTGAAATCAGATTTAACAATTTAATTTGCTACTGATAATCTCCTATTGGACTTTAATTAATAATCAAAATCATTGAGTTTGGATGACCACAATCTTATAAAAATTAACATATCATAGGGCTACACTAATATTGCGAAACTTGTCATATCTTTTCCACATGCAATTCTTTTGCCTTGCTTGACCAATATTACTTTCCTATATTGGGGTTCGTACGAGAGGTGCATTTGATTCTATCTCGAAAAATAATGGTACGGCATTTTGACTAACAAGAAAGATAGCGATTAGAATTAGCCCGGACCTTTCTATGGCACCTTAAGAAATCAACCCTCATCATCCTACGTCATAATCAAAGCCGTAATTCTTCAAGAAGATACTATACTATACTATATTCTACTCTACTCTACTCTATGAGCGCTTCATATAGAAATTACAACAAAAATTAACTTAGAGTCCGTTTATTTCTTGAAAAAAAAAATTTCCTCATTTTTTAGTGTTTGGTTCGCTTAGGAAAATGAGTCAACAAAAATGTTTTTCTACTATAGCTTAAATTTAGGAGAACGATTTCCCCTTTAAAAGAATTGAAAAATGTTTTCTAAAATGTTCTCCTTGTCTTGAGATCCTTGAATAATAAAATGTTTATTCTATAAAAATAATTTGTTTTTCTCTTTCTTTATTTCTTTCTCCATCTTCCTTTGTTGGCTGCATACCTCCATGACGGTTGGCAGCCGACCTTGGCCATGACGCAAGTTGATGAGCTTGAGGCTCAACTGATCTAGGCAAGCCTAAACTGGTCGAGGCTGTCGAGCTCGAGACTTGCCAGATCTAGGTGAGCTTGCATTTCGGCTAATCTCAGCAAGCTCGAGGCTCGCTAGATCCTAGTGAGTTCGAGCTCTCCTTTGCCGGCTGGTTACAAGGAAGTAAGGGGGAATTTATTAATTTAGGAATTTATGTTAAAATCTTACTAAGTGCTTGCAAACTGCTCTAGGTCAAGGTTCTGGACTAACGAGGTACTTCATGGGCCTCCAAGTAGCTCAATCTCCATGCCCGTGCCCTTAGATTACAAAAAGTTAAGTGAAACATGAAATCATAGTTGTCGATTTGGAATTCAAATCATGAATAAAACCTCATAGATTCATAAACTGTGAATTAGAATCGAATCGAATCGAATCCAATTGTTACTTATGGTAAAACAACTTACATTCGCTTTTTTTTTTCTTGAGCAAGTAGATAATCCAAAATAACAAGTTTTGAGTTACATACCCAAACTTGTGATAACTTATTTTCAAGCACATATTAAGCATAGCATAAGTTATTGTAGAATACTATTTGAAACTTAATAGAAAGTGTATGTGTCATATCTTTAATCGTCCGTTTACAGTTTGCTTAGTTTTTAATAACGTTACGTGGGAACAAAAATAAATATCGTATAGCCCATGAAATTGGATAAAAGCTACATTTGTTAGGTAGAAACAATAAACTATGAATAGATAAAATCTATGAAACCATTGAATAAATTCGGCGATGAATCAATATACTCACTTGCTCAGGCTAGGTGTGACAAGGGTCAACCTCACCAAATTTGGCAAGGTCCTCTCCTTGATGGCCCGCGTTCGCCCTCGTCTAGGCATAGCCCGGCGAGGCCAACCATTGCCTGTTGCTGGCAAGGCTGACCTGGGTGAGGCCAACCCTTGCTGACCATGGCCACTGACAAAAGAAAAAGGCAAAGAAAAGGGAGATGGGAAAAAAAACAAAATTCATTTTAATAATTCAAAAAAATTAATATATTATTAAGAATGTCTATATTAACATCGGCTATATCACGTAGGATAGTTGGTGTCCAAGTTAGCAATTTCTTATCTAAATTGACCAGATGAATTGAATTGATACAAATATGAAAAAGGTTTATGATTAAATTGATCCAACTTTAGAACTGAATGTATTTTTCCCAACATGGAGGGACAAAGGTTGTTCGATAAGAGAGGAAAAGAAAGAGTAGAGATAATAAGTTATATTTATCTTTTATAGGCATTTTAGAGAATTCAATTTAAAGGGGTGCGGCATAAGCCACTTGAAGGGTGAAATTAGGGAAAATTTCAAATAAGAGCTTCATTTTTTCAAATAAGGATTTGAAGTGTCCATATCGGTCTCAAAGAAAAGCTTGAAGTGATTATAGTCATTTCAAATAAGAGTTTAGTCTCGTTGATCAGCAAAAAATTTCAGCCAATTAGGGACATTTTCATCCAAATACAATTTACATTAAATTAAATGATATCATAAATTAAAAAAAATGAAAAAAGAAGAAAAAAAAAATAAGAGAAAACACAAGCAGAAGGGTCCTATGGCCGTTGCCCCACCACTAGTGGGGTGGTGTTGAAGGCCGACGGGGTCATTGGTGCTTGGGGGAGAGCCAACGACCCGGTCAACCAAAGGCGAGGGTTGGCAAGGCCTTGCTGGAGGTGGGAGAGGGCAGCGACTCTCCTAAGTCTACGCGAGGGTCGCTTGCCCTTACCCAATCTAGGTGAAGGTCGCCGCCCTTTTGCGCCTTTAGGAAAGGCTTGCTAAGGCCATTGACCATCCCTCAAGCATAGGTGATCCCATCAGTCTTTATCGCTGCCCCACTAGTGACGGGGCGGTGGCCATAGGCGCTCCTCCCGCTTGTGTTTTTTTTTAAAACATTTTTTAAAAGAAAAAAATGGAAAAAATGGAAAAAAATTAAAATTTACAAAGATGAAATTGCCCTTAATATTTAGTGAATTCTAGCTCTTCTTTGAGACTGATATATGCACTTCAGACATTTCTTCGAAATAATATTCATTTTAGATCACCATTTGATAAAATAAGGGCATTTCAGGGATTTATTTAAAATAATGCCCACTTTATATTTTTATTTGAAAAGATGAGGGCATTTTAGACTCTTATTTTGAATTTTCTTGTGAGATTATCATCACACAAAAAAAAAAAAAAAAACATAAATAACTACCGTATGCTTTAGGTTTTGGTCTTGCTTTCTTGCATCGGATGAAAAAGAAGCAGAATTGTTGGTGTGCCGAGTACCGAATGTTCACGATGGCTCAAAATCCACACCCAAGTTCCACATTTTCCCTCTCTCGAGTCCGCCCGATCAAGCATTGACGAAATAGTTTTCACGATTGAAATGGGAGCACCCGAGTTTTTTTTTCTTTAATTAATATCATGCCCGTTTTTTCCTTCGGTATCGAAATTTATAATATTCCTCAAATTAAAAAAAAATCCTATGAAAAGAATCGTAAGCAAATATATATGCACACGTGTTTCGACTTAAAAGAATTCTGATCATACGAATTCGCAAAATTCAGAAAAAGTAAAGAGGGGAAAAAAGAAAAGAAAAACAAAAAAAGAAAAGCCCAATACAAAAAAAAGAAGAAGAAGAAGGAGAAAATGTCACAAATGATCCCCGAACTTTCATCTAATATTCAATTTCATCTATGAGCTTTTGATTTGCTCAATTTAGTCCATGAACTACCACTTAATGTGTAATCTCGTCCCTAAATTTTTAATTTATTCAATTTGGTTCATGAATTATCGATAAATGTCCGATCTAGTCCATAACTATTTGAAAATTGATCAATTTCGTTATTCCGTTAGTTAAAATTAATGAAATTGGCTTCCGTGGCCTTTAGTCTCTTAAATATAAAATACAAAAAGACATGTGGAATGTCCACATGGAAATTATCTTTAAAACAGGTCAAATTGTGACTACCGTTAAAAAAAAAATATAGAACCACTTATTCTCTCTACTTTTGTAATCAATGCTATCATCTTTAGTAGACCCCTAATTATATATTGATTCATAATTTTAATAATCCAACTTAGTTCTACGTCATCAACTAAGGAACATTTGTTAATAGTTCAGAGACTAAATTGAGCAAATCGAAAGTTCAGAGACAAAATTAATAGTTAGGGACTAGATCGGATATTTATCGATAATTCAGAGATCAAATTGAATAAATTAAAAGTCTAAGATTGGAGTGCACTTTAAGTGGAAGTTTGAGGACTGTTTGTAACATTTTTCCAAGAAAAATAAGAGCAATCAGCGAAATTACGAGAACCTTCCACCAAACTCAAAATGAAATAAAAAATAAAAATTACGAGAACCGAGAAGCAACCGCCTCAATTCGAAATTCAAACTCTCTCTCCCTCTCTCTCAAACCACCATTTCTTTCTTCACTCGCCGCCCCATTCCATCGCCGCTCCCACCATGGCGCAGACGCTCCCCCTCCAGACCAGCAACATCGCCAACACCGCCGCCGCCGCTCCGGCGGCGGCGGCGCCCCGCAAGGGCAAGACCGTGGAGGAGACCTACCAGAAGAAGTCCCAGCTGGAGCACATCCTCCTCCGCCCCGACACCTACATCGGCTCCGTCGAGAAGCACACCCAGTCGCTCTGGGTCTACGAGGGCGACGGCGAGATGGTCCACCGCCCCGTCACCTACGTCCCGGGCCTCTACAAGATCTTCGACGAGATCCTCGTCAACGCCGCCGACAACAAGCAGCGCGACCCCAGGATGGACTCCCTGAAGGTCACCATCGACGCCGACCGGAACCTCATCAGCGTCTGCAACAACGGGGACGGCGTCCCCGTGGAGATGCACCGGGAGGAGAACGTCTACGTGCCGGAGCTCATCTTCGGCCACCTCCTCACCAGCAGCAACTACAACGACAACGAGAAGAAGACGACGGGAGGGAGAAACGGGTACGGCGCTAAGCTCACGAACATATTCTCCACCGAGTTTGTCATCGAGACGGCCGATGGCAAGAACGGCCTCAAGTACAAGCAGGTATAGACGGCTGATGTCTTCGATGCGCCTGTGTTACCATTTTCTCTAGCTTTAATGATGTGGGATTCCATCAGGTTTATTTCTTGATGTTAGTCATGTACATTGCTCTGATTCGAAGGTTACTGTCTCTGTTTTAAGCTGGCTTTTCTGTATTGGATTTCAGATGTTAGACTGGTTGGGCTTCTGTTTATTTATGTCTTGGATGCGCTTACGTTACCATTTCCTCCAGATTTCATGATTTGGAATTCCTTCAGATTTTTTCTTGATGTTAGTTATGTACATTGCTCTGATAATAAGGTTACTGTCTGTCTTAAGCTGCCTTTGTTTGGTCAGAGTGGTGCTGTTATTTTATCTTTTTTCCCTTTTCCAGGACGTCATGTAGTAGTTTCTGCTCAAGGTTGTTGCTACTTTTTTAGGATAGTAAACACACTCATTTTGTTCTTCTGTGGAATGTTCTTGCCGTTTTCATTGGGTTAGTGGAATCAATTTGGTTGAACTTGTATGATGATCTGTTCCAATGATTTGCAGGTTTTCTCAAAGAACATGGGAGTGAAAGGCACACCTGAAATCAAGGCCTGCAAGGCCGGCGAAAACTGGACCAAGGTCTCATTCAAACCAGACTTGGCAAAGTTTAACATGACCCACCTTGAAGATGATGTGATTGCTTTGATGAAAAAGCGCGTCATTGACATGGCTGGGTGTCTTGGAAAGACAGTGAAGGTCGAGCTGAACGGCAAAAGGGTTCCTGTCAAAACATTTGCTGAATATGTCGGCCTCTACTTAAAATCCGCCTCTAAAAATAGACCAGAAGCCTCCCTCCCAAGGTCCTCTCCTCTCCTTTTCTTTTTGTTTGATTATAATCTTGTTGTAGTTTGGGATGGTATCTGAAAGCCAAATTTACTTGATTGGATCAGGATTGAGGAGACTGTCAATGAGAGGTGGGAAGTCTGTGTAAGCCTAAGTGAAGGACAGTTTCAACAGGTACTTTAAATACATTTTTTTCCAGTAACAGGCAAATATAGAGCTAGTACTACTGCACGAATTTAACGTGGTGAATTCTGCAACAGGTCAGCTTTGTGAACGGGATAGCTACTATTAAGGGAGGGACACATGTTGATTATGTGACCAATCAGATTGCCAACCATGTTATGAGTGTTGTGAACAAGAAGAATAAGAATGCCAACCTCAAAGCCCATCACGTGAAGAGTCATTTATGGGTTTTTGTCAATGCCCTCATTGACAATCCTGCTTTTGACTCTCAGACTAAGGAAACTTTGACACTTCGTCAGAGCAGCTTCGGATCCAAGTGTGAACTATCAGACAAGTTCCTACAAAAAGGTTGGGCACTCTTTAGTGAATGTAATGAAATTGATCGATTGACTTTTAGATGACTTTTGCTTATGCTTGCTATAATGCAGTGGCAAAGTCTGGAATTGTTGAGTCTCTACTCTCATGGGCAAATTTCAAGCAGAGCAAAGACCTAAAGAAAACTGATGGGTCGAAGAGAGAGAACCTCCGTGGGATTCCCAAGCTTGAGGATGCTAATGACGCTGGAGGTAGAAACTCTGATAAGTGCACCCTGATTTTGACAGAAGGAGATTCCGCAAAGGCCCTTGCAGTAAGTGCTGGTACCTTTTGGATGCATGAGATGGAAAACTTCTTAATTTTGTGGCTGAACATTCTCAAAGAGTTGGCTAACCAAACTGAGGGTTGATGCAGATGGCCGGGCTTTCTGTTGTCGGTCGAGATCGTTATGGCGTGTTTCCTTTGAGAGGCAAACTACTCAACGTGAGGGAAGCCAGCCATAGTCAAATAATGGAAAACAAAGAGATACAATACATAAAGCAGATTCTTGGGTTGCAGCAAAATAAGGATTATGACAGTGTCAAATCTTTAAGATATGGTCATTTGATGATAATGACGGACCAGGTTTGACTCTTCTATAGATTTTGTTTTGTATGATATTTTCATCAAGCATGTGCCACTATTGTCAATGCTTCTCATAGTATAGTCTCTGAATATACATTGCTTGCTGGATGTCCATTTGTAGGATCATGATGGCTCCCACATTAAAGGCCTTCTAATTAACTTCATTCATTCATTCTGGCCATCCTTGCTCAAAGTTCCATCTTTCCTAGTCGAATTCATCACTCCAATTGTCAAGGTAGGGATGAATAAACTAACTCGATCATCTGAACATTTTTTGGTAGATGGACAAAAAAGCTTTAAGCCTTCTCTAATTGTGATTGCAGGCGACCCATAAAAATGGAAGAGAATTAAGTTTTTATACAATGCCAGAGTACGAGTCCTGGAAGGAAAGTTTGGGGGGCAATGCAAGTGGGTGGTCAATCAAGTACTATAAGGTTTGTCTACATTGTTGAAGAATAACTCAGTTACTGTCTGTAATGGGTAACATAGTTGAATGATCCTTGCAGGGGTTGGGAACAAGCACCTCGAAAGAAGGGAAGCAATATTTCCAGAATCTTCAATTGCACAAGAAGGATTTTGTATGGGTTGATGACCAGGACGGAGATGCAATTGAGTTGGCTTTTAGCAAGAAGAAGATTGAAGCAAGGAAGACTTGGCTTCGTCAGTACGAGGTTGGAAGTTCTGTCTGAATTATAAAAACACGAAGTACTTGTTGCAATTTTAGATGTGACTTAATGGAATTACGAATTTGTTTCCTGCAGCCTGGTACTTATCTTGATCAGAAGGAGAAGCTCATCAAGTACAGTGACTTTGTTAATAAGGAGCTGATATTGTTTTCTATGGCTGATCTTCAAAGATCAATTCCTTCCATGGTCGATGGCCTCAAGCCAGGTCAAAGGAAAATTCTTTTCTGCTCATTCAAAAGGAATTTCATCAAAGAAGCAAAGGTTGCCCAGTTTTCTGGTTATGTATCTGAGCATTCAGCATACCATCATGGTGAGCAAAGTCTTGCTAGTACCATAATCGGAATGGCACAGGATTTTGTAGGCAGCAACAATATTAACCTTCTCATGCCGAATGGCCAATTTGGGACCCGCAACTTGGTGAGAGTATTTCACAAAAGATAACCGGTTTGTCTACAAACTTTTTTTTTTTTTCACTTACATGGAACATGTCACTTTGGCAGGGAGGAAAAGATCACGCTAGCTCTCGGTACATTTACACGAAGCTTTCGCCGATTACACGGTTCCTCTTCCCAAAGGATGATGACAACCTCCTGAACTACTTAAATGAAGATGGTCAATCTATTGAACCAACTTGGTAATTACTCATTATAGGACCCTTATTATTCATTTTACCCAATATGAAATTGTTAACTAATACTGGTCATGTAATACAGGTACATGCCTATCTTACCTACGGTTCTTGTCAATGGTAGTGAAGGAATTGGAACTGGTTGGAGTTCTTACATCCCCAACTACAATCCTAGAGATATTATTGCCAACTTGAGACGTTTGTTGAATGGTGAAATGATGGAGCCCATGGATCCTTGGTATCGTGGATTTAGAGGGACCATCGAGAAAACAGCCACTAAGGAAGCTGGCGTCAGCTACACCGTTTGCGGGATAGTCGAGGAAGTCAATGATACCACACTGAGGATCACAGAGCTTCCAATTCGTCGATGGACACAGGATTACAGGGAGTTTTTGGAATCATTATCAACCGGAGAGAGAGATAAAACAAAGGATCCTTTTGTTAAGGTACTGAGCTTTAAAACCTTGTGCATCACAGCTTGTCTTTGAAGATTGTCGCTAAAATAAAATTGCCAATTGCAGGAATTTAGGCAGTACAGTGACGATGTAACTGTACATTTTGAAGTTATGTTGACAGAGGAGAACATGATGATAGCAAAGCAAGAGGGTTTACTGAAGAAATTTAAGCTGACCTCAACAATCAGCACGAGTAACATGCACCTGTTTGACTCAAACGGAGTGATCAAGAAATATGACAGCCCTGAACAAAGTATGCTAATTTTGCTGCTTACCTCAGGATGAGCCATATTTTAGTAGCATTATAACTTATATATGGTATTCTAATCCATGTCTCATTTTAAATTTTATCATCTTTCTTTCTACAGTTCTAGAGGAGTTTTTCCACCTAAGGCTTGAGTGTTATGAGAAAAGAAAGGTAACCTAAGTGAAAGCGAGGAAATGGTTTCAGTTATTCACTTATGCTCCGAGGCTTTTCATATGTGACTTGGTTGCAAATAGCATATTATGAGTACTTTTCTATTTCTCGCTTGCAGAAAATTTTGCTGGAAAATTTGGAGTTAAAGTTAGCGATGTTGGACAATAAGGTTAGGTTTATTCTCGGTGTTGTCCATGGAGAGATCATCGTGAGCAATAGAAAGAGAGCAGATTTGTTCCAAGAGCTGCAAGCAAAAGGCTTTGCTCCCTTTAGGAAGGAGACTAAAACAATTGAAACAGGAGTAGCTGGGTCAACAGATGATTCAGAAGAAATAGAAGAGAACTCGGGGGCCACCAAAGGAGTGAGAGCCAGTGATTATGAGTATCTGCTCTCCATGGCAATTGGCACACTGACCCTCGAGAAAGTTCAGGAATTATGTGCTGATAAGGATAAGCTTGTTAATGAGGTTGATGACTTGAGAAAAGCGACTCCAGAGAATTTGTGGTTAAAAGATCTTGCTGCTCTAGAGGAAAAACTCGATGTATGATTTTCAATGCCCTCTTGACGTTACTCCATTAACTTCTGTTTTGATTAATGCTTTCTGCTGTGTTATGCAGGAGCAAGAAAAAATTGATGCCCAAGCAGAGGAAACGAGAAAGGCAAGAAGCAAAACAAATGGAGTTGGCACAAAAGTCTCTAGACAAGCACCGAAAAAGCCTCGCCAGAATAACAGTAAAGCTAAGAATTCAGAAGCTCAAGCAGAAGTCACTCGAGGATCAACCATTGCATTGGAAGCAGGTTAGTATGGAAATTGTGCTGTAACTTAACTGCTTGTACTATTATTATTTATGGGGAGTCACTGACAGTAGATGTGTTTCTCTTTCAGAAAATGTTGCTGATGTTGCGAAACCAAAACGGGGTGCCGGTGCTAAGAAAGCTCCAGCTCCAAAGGTGTGTTTGGTTTCTTCCTTCTAATTAAAAACAAGGCAACTGTCTTTGACAAAAATCAAATTTCTATTTTCATTTATACAGCCTAGAAAGAGTGCCTCAGTTTCAGATGACGACGAGGACTTCGAGTTGCTCGACTTAAGAGAACGACTTGCTGCATATAACCTCGAATCTTCACCGGATAATTCATCAGGTGAGAGCTTTTGCCAGAGTAACTTTGATTTGTTTGACTTAAAAATCAATTCCATCTGTAAAGACATCATGGCTACACGAGATAGCGGATAAGGAACACCTATGTGTTGAGGAAGAGGTGCCACATTTGCCCAAAGTTTACTTGAGACATGTATTATTTGTTCTGTAGCCCGTAGTCACTTGGTGATAATGATTCTAGCATAATACATTTTCCATGCAACGCAGCTCTAGAGGATAAAGTGCCTGAAATACCAGTCAAGGCGAAAGAACCTAGCAAAAGGGCTGCCTCGAAGAAGAAGGCCTCGGTCATTCTCTCAGACACTTCAGAGGAAGAAAATAGCAACGACAGTGGAGACGATGACGACGGGATAGTGGACTCTGAAGCAGAGGTGGCAAAGAAGAAAGGTGGCAGAAAACCAGCTGCTGCTGCAAAGATATCAAAACCACCTGCAGCAGCAAAGAAAGGTCAAGCCAACAAGCAGCAGGCTCAGGGAACGACCCAACGCAAGGCAGATAGTTCCACCAGTGATGATACTGAAGAGGTGGTTGAAGTGGCTCCTCCGAAAGGAAGGCCTCAGAGGGTGAAACGCCAACAGACAAGATACGTGGTGAGCGATTCCGAGAGCGAGAAGCCGACCGATGATTCTGACTTTGATGAAGATGACGTTTAGTCGATGGAAATGTCGTTTTTCCAACGATGAAGGACGCTGTATTATTTTGAAACTCGGAACATTGGATGCAAAGTCATTCATTAGTTTCCAGTAGTTTATGTTTCGTCTCTCTTTCTCAGAGGAGATGTTCCATTTAGACCCGTAGGTTCGTGTCAAAATCAACAAATTTTAGTTTGTTGGTTGCACAGCTCGCGTGGTTACTTTGCTCTCAACAAAATCCTTCTAAGGAATCATTTCGTTGTCCTATTTTTTTCGGCCAATTATTTCGCTTCGTTGGCCAGCTCATCATTTCGTTGTCTATACACGGATTAGGCTCCCCAATTCAATTAGCTTTAGGCTTTGTGACGAAAAATACTATACATATAAATAGGCTTCCATCGTCACCCTTAATCATTAACAACAAATTAAACTTATATACAATAACACTAAGGGAATCTTTCGATATTTTAACTTAAACCTAAGAAGTTGCTTTTTTCTTTTTTAGTACCGAGTTTCTGTTTATAGAAATTTGGAATGAAATCATTAAAACCATCTATTCTTAGAGTTGGGGATTGAACCCATCATCTTTCCACTCCAAAAAAGAATGGTGGCCACTAAGGCATCACCTTAAGTAATCATGGTCGAGATTATAGATGAATCATCGACATTTTTTCTTGTTAAAAAGGATTTTTCTACCTCTAATTTATTCTATACGAAGCCAACAATGTTTGCACAACATTCGTCTCGGTGGAGCCAAGAGGTGATTGTATAGATGTAATTATAAGCATTGGTGATAGGGATGCGTCTCTCCTGTACGTTTCCCCTATTTTTAGTTAAAGTGACGAAGGACACGAAATTGCCCAAGAGGAATATATTCTCCCTACCTTTAAAGACTACACAATCAATACATAACTCAGGAGATATTATTCTTTGAATTGCAATTATAGAATCGGTGGAGCCCATGAAGGGGATCCTTTCACCAGCCCTCCCGGATTCATCATCACGGGGGGCATTTGAATTGACCCCTAAGAACTGCCGTGCATTCAAGGAATTTGAATCAATCATGGCTTTTTGGCAGGGCCATGCACTGTACCTTTCTGCTCATTAAACCACGAGTAGACAAGCATATACGATTACTTTATGTCAATTGAAGATATATTGTACGGTCGAATGAGACCTCGAGTCAATTTTCGTAGACATGACAAAACTCCTCTATCCAATTTAATCGAAGATAGACTGTCCTTGTCCGGATAATTCACTATTTTATGGCTTGGCCTCAAGATGTTGTGTTTAGTAAAATTTAAAGTTGTTACAAGCTAAGTTTTGTACTGGCCTTTAGTTAGATGCGTCAAATGAGTGAGTCGAGTCAAATTCGAGTCAGATCTGGATTAAAAAGAGAGTGAAGGTAAGTGAGATTAAAAAGAGAGTGATATAAATGGGTTGGGTCTAAGTAAATTTTAAACCCAATTATAACCCATTTAACACTCATGTCATGTTTAAATTGATTTATAACCAATTTACTCGATACAACTAATCAGTTCTGACTTATTTAATACCTATATAGATTAAGAAATTGATTTATAACCTATTTTGATGGGTTTACTTTTAGTATGTGAATGGGTTGGTGAAGGTGGGTCTACTCGAGACATGTAGCACTTCTACAAATAATAGGCCCCTCGTGAAGTCCATTAATTGAGCCCCTGTATCGTTTTACATATAAAGTTAGGAGTCATAGTTGAGTATATTCGATGCACCCTAGTGCAAAATCTCTGATTAGGTTTTTCGCCACGAGCAATGGCTAATTCTAGGTATTGGATGTATTGGAGTCTTAGGCAAAAGCTTCAGGGACTTTTTGTTCCTCCGTGATGTGCAGAATACCGCTCGTGAGCCCTAGGCAAGCGAAATCTGTGTGTTGCCAAAACCGAAAACCTCTCATTTCTTGGTGCACATTGTACTAATGAATCAACCCATAGAAAACAAAAATTCATGCCCCAAGTGGAAGAATTCCAAGCCATGGGCAATGAACGGCTTTCGTTCTTTGTCTTCATCCGCCTTTGCCGGAAGCTTACAAATGAAGAAGCTGGGTCGTTTCAAAAGCATGTGTTCCTTGCTTCTCTACCCTACATTGCTCGGAAGGTTTCCTTTTACTTTCCCTATTAATGGATTCACCTTTTTCCGAGCACATCGGCTAAGGCTCTACTCATAACCTAGACCTAGAATGTTACTTTAAAGGGGGGGAGATAGGGATTCCAAATCTGTCGCATCCGAGTTGAACTCGCAGTCACTCTGTGAAGCCTTCACGGAGCTTAAAGAAATGACTCATTTCAAAGCCCCTGCGTGTGTTCCCACTCGGTTCGTGGATTTGGCGAGCCACGGGGCTTGAAGACCAGTTAGGGAGGACTTGTACAAGGGCGTTTAGTTCCAAAGCCCGCGCTACCCGACCCGAAGAAATACTAATTATATATTATTCATCAATGGGAGATAGAGCAAATAACATAGTAGCCCTACCCAATGATCACCGCTCAGCCCCACCGTATTGCCAAATACCTGCAACCCTGTTGGGATGAAGTTTCAAATCATTGGCTGTATCTGTTTGTGATTATTCCAATTGGAAAATGGAGTCCTCTCCCATCAAGCCAAAACACAAACAATTCAGGTGGGCTCACTCAAGAGTACGGCAGTCTTCCATATGATTGCATGCATAAGTCATCTATGCGCTCGAAATATGTGAACTCATTTCATCTCAAATATAAAATAATATGAATCCCATGTAAAATCTAGATGATTTGATAAATAAATTTGAGCGGGCTATGTTGCAACCGGTGTGTGTTTAGGGTTTCTCCGGCCGCACACCGCCAATAATTGTTCAGCCGATGGTGATCTTGATCCTCTTTTCGTGTTCACAATGCCATCCACGAACTCCCACTGGCCCATCCCTCCCACCGCAAGAGAACCTTTGCATCGCACGCCGGCTTTTAGGCAGCAGCTACGAAGGATTTGTTATAGCTTTACACAACCCCCTTTGATCGACTTTTCTATATAAGCCCAGGAATATATTCCCATTAAAGAAGCTACTTTAATTTGTTTAGAGATCACAAGATTATCTTATACACAAAATGAACGATTAAAGAATTTATAGGCATTGATGCTCGAATTCATATGATTAATTATCACACGGAGAGAAGGCGTTAGGTATGATTACAGCGAGGTTGAGAGAGAGGCCTCAAACTGGCTACATGCTTGCTTCACCAATCTCAATTGCCATGCTAAATGAGTGTGTAGTATGCTTAAAAAAGTAGTTTAGGACACTTACTAAAATATAATTTTCATAATCATAAAATGATAAATAATATCACATATTTTAGTATGCTTAACAAGTGTATTGAAATCCTCAACATTTCTTTATCAACCATGCCACTTTCCCATCTTAAAAGTGCAGTTGTTGGCGCCGAGTCCTTCAATTCCTTTATATTTCTACCATGGATTTTAGAAATTGGTCTGTCGTTGTGTGGATGGGGTTGGTGCCGGTCTCGAGCATCAATTTTGCATCCGACTGTAGCGCACCTAAACAATAAAAAAAGAAAAAGAAAACAGGGCCAACAACAGAACTCTCTTTTATGCTCATAAAAGACATCCAAACCTTTGTCTTTTTACTTTTTTTTTTCCTTGATGATGGGAAAGACTATCATAGATATATTAAACTAAAATATGATAATGTAGCTCATTAATTTCTTAAATTTTGTTGAAATATTTGTTCATATTGCTTGATAATTAATATGTATCCTCTTTATTTGATGTTATTTTCTTTCACTTATCGATTTAAATTTTCAAATTGAATATTTTAATATGGTATTGCAGTCTCATACGTGCATCCATCTCGATTTGCATCTGAGAGAGGTGTAAAATAATAGGTTTTGCATCTTCTTTAACTTAGTATTTTTTGTTTGACTTTCTGATAAAAATCATAAAATAACATCCATTATCTCGACCATCTTTAAGTTAACTGTAGTTCCTGTCCAAGTCATCTCAGTGGATAACAGTGGTGGAGGGTCGGTGTAAAGTTTCGATCACTAAATTCGATGGTCGGAATTCTCACTTAAATAAAAAGAACTTTTTTATTTTTTTTTATTTTTTACGGGGGATGGCATAATGACCGCAGAGAGAGAGAGACTGATGGTGATAATCGAGAAAATGGCTCATTTCTCGAGTGCGTCACGGGTTTCTTCTGTTCCTTCTGTTGTCGCGTAGCTTTGATTATGATCTGCTTTGGCCTTCGACGTGCATATATTTCAACACGAAATTGGTCAAGGACACCACTGCTCTTGAACACGAAATCGCGTAGCATGTTTGATCGAGATTATTTAGTTGTGGTTATACCTGATACGAAGAAAACATTGTGGGTAAAACTACAGCGATCAAGCGGTATTTTCAGTCAATATATTCCGAGTGAGATTTGAAGGTATTGCTTTCATGTTTATAGTTACTTCCCATCCATTTTATTTGTGTTTTTATATGCTCCTTTTGTTTCATAAAAACAAGTACTTTAAAAAATATATTCCTAAAATTGTCTCATCTATTGCTTAAAATAACTAGTTATTAGAAAGTGTTTTTGTTATTGATAACAAATTTTATGTAAATATTATCATGGATAATAAAAATATATTTTATTTATTCATTTTTGTACGTAATACAAATGGTTATTTTTAAGAATATATTTTTCAGATTATTCATTTATTGTGAAACAAATGTAGTCTTAATTGAAAAACGACAAATTTCTTTCGTTAATTTTATTTGTAATGTCATTACAATCTAAGTGAGGGTTATCACGATAGTTAGATATTCTCTTCATTGGCCCCCATTTTCCTGTACTCTCTCTCAACCACCCTTTTGTCCATCTCTCTCTCTCTCTCTACCCTGATTCTTTTCTTTTCAAACAGTCGCTTGTCTCATACTGATTTTTGTTTAGAGGATGAAGGCAAAAGAGACTCTTTACTAATTTGAAACCAATTTTTTTCCAACTACATATCGTTTCAAAAGAATATATGATATGCTCAATCCATTTCGTCACACCAAATATACTTTATTAGCATGCCGAGATAGTGGACAATAGGATGTTGTAGGGATGAACGTGTGAATTCTATTACAGAAGTCTCGTATCGAAGATTTGTTATGACGTGGAATAATTAGTACATCATAGTTGACTCATAAATCATTTGACTTTAATTTTTAATTAAATATGAGAGTCCGATTAAACATATAAATGGGCACGAAACCTAAGCTTTCTCGTGGCGATTTTCCTACTGAATTTTTGGTGCGTTTCCCAAATTACCAAAACGTCTCGATCATTTTTAGATTTCATGCTTGTTTTTTGAAATGTAGAGAGCAAGAATGCAAACCCTGTCACAATCCAAAGGCAAATAATAGAGCAAGGGGACAAAACACACGAGATCCAGGCAACAGTAGAGTTCATTGACATTTCGATGGAGAGCAGCAGCAATTACTTTTAATGGAGGTCATCCTCCAGACAAGACGTCGCGTCTGTTGCGATAAGTTTCTCAATGCAACCAAGGGCTAAAGGAAGTGGATAGGAAGGGGGCAATCCCCGTCTGCTCAACGACAAAAGGCATCATCATGGACTCTTCGGGCCTCTCTCTCGTGACTCCTGTTAATGGGGGCACCCTGTTTGGCATCTCTCTAATTCTCCTCCAATTGCTCACAAGCATTGTGTGAAATCTCTGTTGAGTGAGGCAATCATCTTGCTTCCATGTTGAGCCGACTAGGTTATTGTCTTCTCTCTTTTACGGGGTGGAAAACTCAACGCGCATCTGTGTGGGTGGTATCCAGTGAAATCACAAGAAAGAAGCGTGACGACCGGTGGTCTAAGGTTCCCTTGATTATCACTTCTGCAACCTCGGAAAGCCCTAACGTAATATTCACACGGCATTAGTGATTTTCGAAGAAGAAACACAGCCTGAAATTTTGATGTTAGGGTTTCAAGCCGTGTCCATGGAGGTGAGCCTAGGCAGTATCCTTTCTTGGAGAGTGACTTGGATATTATCCCGCCGTGTGGCGTGCCTTGATTGGCCAAGACCACATATGATTGGTGGTCCAATGCAACATGAGAAATTGGAACTTTCTGTACATATGTTTCATCCATACCTTACCCGGTTGTCATCCACCTCTTATTTTTTGAATCAGGGAAAGGGGGGCCCTTCATTGGATGGTTAGGAACAAAATCATGGGACGACAGGTTTCTATTTAAACCAGGAATAGAACCCACCAAAACCAAAGGTTCCATCAAATAATGCACCCTTCATAGATCATCTCAAAAGACTATACTCAATTATTTGCAGCAATGATTACTCCAAATTAAGTTAAAATCCACTGGAATAATGTGAATTGCCTCTGACCTTTACTAATGTGGGATCCTATTAGGAGAGGGATTTTTCTGATAGTTGATATAATATGATCTCAAAGCGATAAAGAGGAACAAATGGTAAGAGGATAACGAAATCAAATATCTTATTGAAATCTACGACTCTTTCTTGAGGTTGGTCGTTCAAGTCTTTTAGTGCGTTGGCGACTTGTGTCGTGTCGTATTCCATCCCGTTATCACATGCTTGTATCTTAGGCGAATGATGCGTTATTACACGAAAAATATTTGTTAATTCTTATCACTTTCAAGTTAGCATATGTTCAATCCAAAAAAAAAAAAGTTAGCATATGATATTGAGTTCCTCTCAATAAACCTGTGTCGTGCTCAAAATCATGTTTACATATCACACATCGAGTATTATTAGACCTATATCTTATCGAATGCAACTGATTTATCAAGCCACGAGAGTGCTCTCCCTTTGCGTCGCTCAAAAGAGCAAACACTTGCTTTCATCGGGATTCGAATCTATGCCCTGCGTTTCTTGAGGCGCAATTTAACGTTGATGCTTAACCAACTAGGTTTCCCTTTTCACGTTCGATTTTACCACATGCACAGCTTGTGAGCATTCAAATGAACAGCTTGTGTCTTCCCTTTTGCTTTTCCTAGGAATCAAGAGCCAGGACGGGGAAATCATGAGGAAGGAAAGACCATCCAAAACCCAACGCCACCCCAAAACAAAAGTTTCCAGCTTTGATGGTATTGGCTCAGCGGCAGCTGGCACCAGCCTATTGTTTTTCAAATTTGGCTCTCCAACTTAATGCCTCACGCGTCTCTTTTGATCTCTCTCTCTCTCTCTCAAGAATCATTCCCATTCCTTTCCTTTTGCTTTATTATATTTCACATCAACACCCCCCCCCCCCTCATTCCTTGCATTTATATACCCCCATAAACCCTACGAAAGACCTCACAACATCACCCATCTCTCTCTCTCTCTCTCTCTTTCTCTCTCTCAAGCCAAAATATAAGCCAAAGTATAGAGCAATCATGGCCCATGAAGGTGGAGGTCCTAGTGCTTCCTCCATGGTGGTGCTCGTGAGCTTGCTGCTGATGGCTGCCGCTTCGCCCGCAGCTGGGAACTTCTACCAGGACTTCGACCTGACGTGGGGTGGCAGCGACCGCGCCAAGATCTTCAGCGGGGGTCAGCTTCTGTCGCTGTCCCTCGACAGAGTGTCGGGGTCGGGCTTCCGGTCCAAGAAGGAGTACCTGTTCGGCCGGATCGACATGCAGCTCAAGCTCGTCGCCGGGAACTCCGCCGGCACCGTGACCGCTTACTACGTACGTACCTCTATCGTATTGCATCGTATCATGCAAACTTTGTGCAGGGAACGAAGTCCATGTACGTACGAGCCCGTTTTGGCTGAAAAAACGATAAATTCTTTTCTTGCGATTTCGGTTTGTGATTGATTTAGATTACCTTGTTCTAGACTGCTCCTCTCAAACCAGCGTATGATGATCACCCCCGACTTCTTTTTCTCCTTTGCGTATCTTTATGAGTGGACGAAACAGTTTTTTGGACTCTGTGTTATTGGCGTTTTGACATCATTAAGGTTGGCTCACATGAGAAGTCTTTAGAAGGCAAAAAGCAGCTGGTGATAGAGAAAGCTTGGGGAACATCATCGAGTAGAATTACCACTCGCATTAGAAAGTGGAACCAATTTGAAACGTACAGCTTTTGCGTTTTGGTGATGAAAATTTTCAGATGAAATACATCGGACCATGTCTATCAAATGAATACCGTGTCTCCATTTATTACAGTGAAAAAAACAAAGGAAAATCTCTTAAACATTCCTAAACAATTCCTTTTTTCAGCCCATGCAATTCAATGAGGAGGTGAAATATATTTTAAAGCGAATCATCTCTTATGGCGACTTGTCGATAGCTTCCGGCTCTTCTTGCTCTCCGATCATGGTGTGCGAATTGACACGGGCTAACTCCGATTGCCGTGACTTTTGCAGTTGTCTTCGCAAGGGCCAACTCACGATGAGATCGACTTCGAGTTCCTCGGGAACCTGAGCGGCGACCCTTACATCCTCCACACCAACGTCTTCACTCAAGGGAAGGGCAACAGGGAGCAGCAGTTCTACCTGTGGTTTGACCCCACCAGAAATTTCCACACATACTCCGTCATCTGGAAGCCCCAGCACATCATGTGAGTGCTGAGAAAGCGAACATCGATTGGTGTCTCGATACGAGTTTAAAAGCATTGTTGGATCATTAGGCCAAATTGATCCGATCGCTATCAATATTTGACAAACTCAATGTTTTTGACATGCCCTTTTTTCTGGTTTTCAGCTTCTTGGTAGACAACATTCCTATTAGAGTTTTCAAGAATGGAGAGTCAATTGGCGTGCCCTTCCCCAAGAGCCAGCCCATGAAAATATACTCGAGCCTCTGGAATGCCGATGATTGGGCCACGAGAGGCGGACTGATCAAGACAGACTGGTCGAAAGCGCCCTTCACGGCATACTACAGGAAGTTCCAGGCCACTGCCTGCACCTGGTCCACGGGCTCGTCGTCCTGTGAGATCGGACGGCCCGCTTCCTACTCTGGATCCACATGGAAAATCAATGAGCTCGATGCCTATGGCCGGAGGCGGCTCAGGTGGGTCCAGAAGTACTTCATGATCTACGACTACTGCGCGGACGGCAAGAGGTTCCCTCAAGGCATCCCAGCCGAATGCAAGCGCTCGCGATTCTAGAGAAGAAAAAGAGGGAAATCAACGTGTTCGAATGGAAGGTCGCTCGGCAGTATATAGTTAATGCATTCTTTCGTTTCGTTTCGCATGTTCAAGTCATGAATTGCTCGTGATGTCTTGATTCCAGGGGGAAAATAAAATAAAAAATGGCCTTTGTACAATGTTTCTTGTTGAAAGTTGTTGGGGTGGGGTGCTGAATATTGCTCTGTAAAGCCACGGTTGTGACATAAAGATATGTTTGTAGCAGTTTGTTCTACCTTGTGTAATAAAACTTTACATTCTCTTTCCTTGTTCAGTGTTTCATATAATGCATGACACAGAGATCAAGAAGTACGCAAAATCATTGGTCTCCAAAACATTTTTATGCTTTTCATGGCAGCATTGAGATGAATCAAGTAGGCATCCATTGTGAACATGCATTCCTCAAAATCAATTAGCTCTCGGCTCTGGCAAATAATCCATGTGAACGCGATATTCCGAGCAAATATCGGAAGACAGACAGACAATCCCCGATGCAAAGCAGCTCCGGGCGCAATCCGACACTTGATGCATGAAAAGACTAGGAACCAGAATATCATTTCTGTTTCCCTTTTCATTTAAAGCTGTTTGGTGGGCAAGAAAGATTGTCGAGAACAGTTCGTGACATCTCTTATAAAGATGCTTTCTATTGAGTGTTCGCATTAAAAAGTTCAGATTAAAGTAGACCGGATTTAACACGGCAGGCTAAAAAGTTCTGCCCTTGTTCGAGCATCGCTTCTTATTTAGCAGAGTAGAAAAAGAACTCGATATAAAGAGGTCCCCAGAAAAGACGGATGAAGGTAATTGATTCTTTTGAACTTGTAGTCGGATGAAGCTTGAGCAGCAAGGATGACAGTAACTCTAGCAGTAGCAGAAAATTTGGGAAATATTGAGACGCAAGTGGATGCAAATGGGATCCATGATTTGAATTAAAAACAGAGAACATCAAGTTAAATATAAGATACAGCTAGACAAAAATTTGAATGAGAGAAAGATCCGAACTCCATACGATCCTAGCCAATGGGCTTGTAAAAAGGTGGTCCTAGAACAACACCTCTTCCAAGTTGATTGCAGCTGTGCCTCGCTTATGAAAACTAATGGTACTTTTCTTTTTGTCCATCCTATTTTAACTCTCAAGTCACTCTCATGCTTTTGTCTTATCTCTTTACAAAGTATGAAAGACAAACCTCACATCTGAAATTACCTTATTTTAAGGTGGGAAATCGAACTCCCCACCTTCCCCTTTCTGTGGAAAGGATGGCCCTTTCTATGTGGGAAGGAAGGCCCATGGGACAACCCTTAATGGTTAAAAAAATTTGATGCTACTTGAATTGGTTAAAGAATCGTGTAAATTGGTACCCTGGGAAGAAGTGTACAGTGTTACTGGGTAAACGAGGGGAGGTAGAGAAAAGAGGGAACAGGGCAGAAAAACAAGAATGGCAATCTGTGAACTCAAAGGCAACAATCTTACAATTATATTTTATAAGTTAAATTCGTGAAGGCATGGCGACAAAATATACACGGAAGTGGACATCTCTCTCTACCTACAGGATACTCATCATTTTGGAAATTCTGCTTAATAGCAGAATCCCAGTAAGTTCCTGACTTTATAATCTAAGACTCATTCACCTGAACCGTGTATCGTGCTTTGGCCAAAATAAGACTGCAGAATGTGCACCTCAATGCTCCAGCCATATTCTATGGGACAAATTTTCATCCGACCACGTCAAAGACAGTATCATCCCTCGCCTCCAGGTTCCATAAAGTGTGCCCAACTCATGTTGATTAAATCAAATCTGACCATGCTACTTGAAATAATTCCTAACATCTTCAAACGATACTAGTGTTGCACACATAGAACAGAATCAACAAGGACATTACTCAAGACTCTTTGCTTTGCAGTTCTTCATGTATAGTGCCATTTTCTGTGCGGTCATTGAACGTTACCCTTGGGCGATGCAAGCACTGTCACCATTGAGATCAACAATACTTGGTCAGTTTCATAGATAGTCAGAACTAGGCAGTTCGAAGAATCATGCAACAATAAGAGTATGGTTTAGCCTACTTACAACAACTCTACAGTGGATATTGAGTTCATCATTCATTTGAGAAAGGCGGCATTTTGCTAGTTCTTCAGCTTCTGATGCTCTTCTGCAAGCTTCTCTTACCTGAGACTCCTAGAATGATCTTAATACATTAGAGGGAAATTCGACTTAGAAACCAGAAGCTTCCTGTCATAATGATGCCTCTCCCATCTTAAAAACAAGCAGAAAATACTCTGGCATTGTCAATGTGCATTTCAGATGCAACTGGTGTCACCAAAATCCACTTTATCAATACTTCTAAAATGTTAAAATGCTTCCTCAACAACTCATTCAGCAAAATATACTATAGGGATCACTTTAATGAGGTCCCATACACAAAAAACCATAAATACTCATATTGCATTCAAGGATCTACACAGAAACAAGCAATACAACCAACTTCAGACTTTCTGTTCAAGCCAACCACCTGAGATGACTGAGAAGGGATCTTCATTCACATGATTCAAGACATCCCGGTGCTTGTGAGATACTAATGATCATATCTTGTTTAATGATTGTTCTTCCGACAAGCACTTTAGCCAAAGAAAAAAGATGTAATGAAAGAACTAAATTGATTGTGCCCACAACAGAATTATATAAAAAACTGGAAAAAACTACTCCACAAACGTTTTGCCATGAAACCATGCATAGTTACATGGTTGGAGGGAACACACACATGAGGATGCGCATGCAGGAATCGTGGAGTGGATCATAAGAACATTCTATATGATGATATAGCCCATGAAAAATCAAACATCAAGCAACACCAGATAATCCATCTTAAATGTGGCTTTAAGATATAATAGAATGAAAATAGACTTGGCATATGAGTTAGGTGATATACCTGCGGCACAGCAAGATTGCTAACACCACAGTTGATTTTTTCCACTATGCTCCTTAGTTGAGATAGTTGATTTATCAAATTAAAGGTCATTTCTTCTGCATCCTTCATCTGGTTCCTTGAGAACTCAAATGCCCTTTCTGCATTGAGACGGAAGGAAGCACAGGTCAAACAACTACACAGCCCACGGCATCCTCGCGGATTTCTTTTCAAAATTCCCCTTGGAGCTTCATCAGGAAACCCAAACAGATCTGAAGCCCCAATTTGAGAAAGATTTTGCATTGGTCCCTCTGCTCCTATTTCTTTTGCATCAGAAGAAAGTTCTGGTGTTGAATTTGCATGTAACTCCCCACCATGTTCTGGTGATTGACATAACATGGTGTGGGAATCCTCTTTTGATTGATGAACAGCAATAGAAAATGATGATGCCGCCTTCAGATGTCCTTCATCTCTCGCATTCACAATACCATATGAAGATTCGTGTGTGCTATCTGTACTTTGTGTGACGTTTTTGGCGAGAATATCTTCATCCTTTTGCAAACAAGTGCCATGGGCCACTGATTCTGGAGAGCTTATGTTAAGATCCGCTGAACCCTGATCACCATTGCACTTATCAGTTGGAAAGTTTTGGAAGTCAGAGAGCACGGGTGGTGAAGAAGACTCCTCTTTAGACCTAGTCAAAAGTTTCAAGCATTGACCATTTCCTGGGGTACCTACAGAACATTTAAAGGAAATTATATTTAATTGTAAATGAAGTAATACAGAAGAAAAACACTAGCAGAGGTCGTGTAATTACAAGAGTCATCTTTTGCAATTTCCATTAGATAGGGCAGCATCCTCTTGTAACTTAATGAATTTGGGTTTTTGAATACCTTCAGTCTCGAGCATGGATTTAGCACCTGTCCCAACATCACAATAACCAATATTAGCCTGGAAGCAAGAGATAAAATAAAATTTGCAAAGAATATCATGTCTCCTTTCAACTTTTAGTTTAATGCCCATTTTCTTCTCCCGTGAAGTAAGAAAAGATGGTCCCTCACCATTTTGTTCTTTGTAGAATTTCCACTATTTTTGTCAGGAATGGAGTAGCCCCCTTGCTGATCTTGCTAGGAGAATTCTGTGGCATCTCATTTGCACTAGACGTAACAAATTTAATTTTGTTACCTTCAATTTCATTTACCCCTGATTCTCCAAAAATCCCTGAATCTGATGAAGGGGTTAATGATCTTGCTTCGTTTGTATCAATCATCTGATTTGAAATCTCACCACGATCACTACCTCTGGTTTCAGTGAACAATGAATAGGCATTTTCTCCGCTGCTGGAATTGTGTGGAGCAATTGGCTGAAATCTTGTCATTCCTCCATCCATCGGACGCTTTTGTTCATGGAAGCAGTGATCAACTACATTCTCCTCCTTAGACAAAGATGAGACTGATTTTACACTGTCCAAATCATCAGCCATGCCAGAAGGTCTACCATCAACTACCTCAGCCTCTCCTTTTTCTATTGTCTTTACATCATCAGTATGAGTTCTGACTGTACTATCGCCACAGAGAGTAGAGCCTTGCACGATCGATTCAGGCCTTCCACTATCTATCTGGCCATCAATATCTCGAAGACCCAAGTCTTTGTTCACCATAGCAGGAGTGTCAGGACAGTTTCTATCCTTATCAACAGTCGGAATAACCAGGGGAACGGCTGTGGTTGCAGTTACATCAGATCCATGCTCACTAGATTCATCCATGGGAATATCTTTATAGCTAGAGCTGATAGAGGAGAGTGGTGGCTTTTCTTCCATAACCTTTTCATGCTTTTGACTTCCAGAAACTCTAGCAGTGCCTACCCATTCAAATACAATGTAGAGACTTAGAGTCGCTGCCTGGAGAAATTAAATGAAAGAGCAAATCAGAGGAGAGGTGAGAGAGATTACCGGAATCTTCCATTGCCATGTCTGTCAAGTAAGGAAGCAGTCGCCGGTAGCTGATCGAGCCAGGCCTCTGGTATATTCTTCTTCTTAATTTCAAACGCGGATTAAGACCCTGCGAAAGACAGCCACTCACTTAAATCTCCATAATCAATGAGATGCAAGAAGAATCAACTAAAAATCTCAGGTTCTCTGCATGGTCAACATCGTCGCGTCGGCTGATTAAGCTTTGGAATGAACAGAGCAAACCCAGTGGACGACCTAAACTGATCGATTAAAAAGGAGTCGGAAAATGTTAGAACCTCACCGGTTCGACCTTCGAAGCGGGGTCGTCTCTTTTCCTAATTTCAGCTCCAGAACCTTCATCCTGGGAGGACCCCTGCAGCGGCTCAACCAAAAGCCGGTCCGCCCTCCGGAGATCGCAAGTGCCTCCATTTTCTCCTGCATCGGGGCTCAGAATTACATCCGTTGCTTCGGGTGGAGTGGTCCGAACGCAATCGTCGCCGGAATCGTCCGATCCCTTCACCGTCTCAGTCGCAGCAACATCCTCCTCGGGCGAATCAGGAGGCATCCGACTGCTTTCCGCGTCGTTCCCTGCGTCGCGCTCGACCTGAAGATCCGCCTTCTCGAGCCCTTCGTCCTCCTCCTCCGACGTCTCGTCGTCGTCGTCATCCTTGTACAAGTCCCTCCCGCCGTCCTCCTCGGAGCAGTACTCCCTAACGATCGAAGACAGAGTAGCGCTGACGTCATCCTTATCGGCCCCGCCTTCTTCTCCGCACGGCGAATCGAGCTCCTCGAGCTTTCCCTCCCCGCGATCCGGACCGAACCCGGTCGACCTCGGCTTCGGGCCAAGCGAGAAGACGCGCCGGCTGCGGAGATCCTTGGTGGAGACGCGAGCCGAGCCGGAGCAGCCGCCGCCGCCGCCGCCGTCGGGGAGGAGGCTCCGCCTGGGGAGCTTCCGGCGGGGACCGGCGGGGGCTTCGGAGCGGGTGAAGAGGCTGAAGAGGGGGGCGAACAGCGACGAGGACGGTCGCTTCCGCTTCGGCGAGTCGCGAGGCGTCTCCATGTCTGCAGGTAGAGAGAGAAAGAGAGAGAGAGAAGTAGAGAGAGAGAGGGGGGGAGGGAATGGAGGCGAGGATAGAGAGAGAGAGAGAGAGAGAGATGGAGGAGGGGAGATTTGGCGGGAAAGAGGGAGGGGGATTTGGCGGGAACCGGTGGGGCCCGCCGGGGCATTTTTCGTTTTTGGCGG
Source organism: Eucalyptus pumila (assembly GCA_016097595.1). Taxonomy (NCBI): domain Eukaryota; kingdom Viridiplantae; phylum Streptophyta; class Magnoliopsida; order Myrtales; family Myrtaceae; genus Eucalyptus; species Eucalyptus pumila. Next base: position 31,982,437 of record CM027853.1, read on the forward strand.
GGGGGCGAGGCCCTGGATTTCTTTATTGCGTTGGCAGTTTCGTAATTCGTTGCGAAGGTCAGTGGCAATTAGTTTGTTCTTCGAACGCCCCGTTTTCTCCGGAGATTTCCATTGACCGAATGGTGTTTTGTATTGATTGATTGATCGATCGCGCTAGTTTAAGTATTTACCGAAGATATTCGCGCGATATTTGGTGAAAAAAATAATTAATTTCCCCGATCATTATAAATAATTAAAATTTAAACTTCTTGCAAATGACTCGAGAAACCTCTACATGAAAATGAGAGAATTTTTTCAATTAACTACGTCAACAACTTCTATTACGTCCTACTAATGTTGTCACATTTTGATATGATGTGCATGAAATTTTGTTTTGTGAATCGTTTATAACAAATGCTCATCTTGTGTTGCACTGGGCAAGATGAGATCCAATTTAGTGTTTCAAATGGCTCCATTATAAATCATGCAACATGTAAAACTGTGAAAATGAAGAGATAAATTATTTCTTGTAAAATTAAGTAATTAAAGCTAGAAAGAGGTAGAAAAATGATAAACAAACTTCTTAATCAAGTTTTCCAAGAGGTACATATTCATCCTCTTGAATGCACTATGTCCAACAAGAAGATTTTTTTTTTTTTTTAACTACCGGCCGCAGTGGCTCCACTGGCTAAGACTCTACTGATCCTCAACGAAGAGGTGAAGGGTTCAAAATCCAGGGGAGGCGCTAGGTGTATTAAGTGTGACTCAGGGGTGGTGGGTCCTCCTACTTAAGTGTCACCTGGTTGAGGTCATGGTTCAAAACCCAGAGGAGGCGCTAAATGTATTAAGTGTGACTCAGGGGTGGTGGGTCCTCCTGCTTAAGTGTCATTTGGGGGTTTACGGCACAGTTGTCGACTGCAAGCCGATTCCTCCAGCACAAAAAAAAAAAAAATAAAAAAAAACATTTGAATTTTTATGCCTAGAAGAGGATTGAGTGAAATGAGAACATACCAAAATTACTATACTTTTCCTTTGTCGAAATTTAAACTTATTCATACAACACCTTAAGTTCATAAAAACAAGGAAAGTTAGATTCGAAGCACAACAAATTTCACAAGGGTTGGGGGGTTTAGATAGCCAATTAGGAGGTAGATTTATTCTACGATAGGTTTTTGTGATCCAATTGCCATTGAGTTAGTATCATGTGAACAATAGACTACTGAGACTCATTTCGTCTGGACCATTAAACTATTGTATTAGGGGTGTGCAAAGGTATTGGGAATTGCCTAGATTGCTTGAACTGGTCCAAAATTGGCAGTTCTCATAGGAATTGGTGCGGTTTCCAATTCCAATTTGTTAGAATTTGTGAGTATTAGTTCGATTCCCAATTTCGAACATAGAACTACCCACTCAGACCGGTATATGTCTATATATATATATATACACATACATATAAAGAAATTTCAACTCAATTACTTAAGTATTTTGTAATTTTTCAACTAATATACATGTACATATATATATATATATTTGTAGCATTGGACATTATTGACTCATTTTATCTCGCACGTGTGTAATAGGATTAGTCCCTACTTTTTGTTCCTTCTAGTAATCTATTTACTTATTTTCTTAGTAAAAAAATAATAATAAAGAAACAAAAATGATGGAAGAGACCACTTGGAAATGTTCAACCCAAATTTAAGACCGAACAAACGTTAATGTTTTACATAAAAACTAGATTCATTATGATATTAATTGATGGATGAATTTTTTGAGGGATTTGGGACCGGTTCCATAAATCCACCCGGGAACCTGGACCGGACTAGTGTCTAGTTCTTGGGTGAATTTATGAAACTAATAGGCGGTTTTTGGTTCCAATTTTTTGAAATTTGTCCTTAATTGGCGGTTCTCAATTCTAAGGTGAGGACCGTCCACTCGGACTATACTCACCCTATATTGCACTCTTCAAATGGACATTCGATGGCCCACGGGCTTGAGATGAGTCTGATGACAAGCACTGAATAACCGATAAGCTATCGGTTGATATCCACATCTGCAGATCATTTACAGCCTTCAACAGATCACTTGAAGACTTTCATGTCTGCTTCTGTTCCTTCTCCATGATCAAGTACAGCAAGGCTTCTCTCATGGCAAGGGTTTCTGATTGCAATGGAGAGGAAGCTGCAACTGACCTCGTGAACCCAACAATCAATATTCCTCGGTCGTCTCGAACAACTCTGGCAATCGACCCCTCCGACGAACCGGCAAGCCGGGTCAACTCACTCTCAATCAGGCCTTGCCGGTCGACAAATCAGGTAAGGCTCCATCTCCTTCACTCTGTAGCTTCTCTTTCAGGGGTGGTCGGCTGATATAATTGCTCAAAATTACAGCATTCTCCACGATCGTAGTCGGATTTGGTCTACGATTTTGAAATACCCACTTGTTGCGTTCCTTCCAAATCAGCCTCGAGACACCCACAATTTGCTCACTTGGTGCTGAGGTATGACCTGCTCCCACTAGTTCATGCGACCATTTATCTATCCTGGTTAGAGTCGTCGGGGATCCTGTGATGTTAATTCTCGGACTCAACCATATAACTTTGGTCCGGTTGCACAGAAGGAAGAGATGTTCCAACGTCTCTTGTGCGTGTTGGCACATTCGGCATATCAGGTTAGGTAATAATCTCCTCTTGTTCAAAATTTCCTTTGTGGGTAGCGTATTTTACGGTCTTGTACTTGAAATTTTGAAAGAGTGAATAATGTTTTGCTATTATCGAAAATATATGGTACCATCCAAGCACAAGCACCTATAGCGAGCAATTACGAAACATAATGGGGGAATAGAACCAGCCAATAACTTTCTACGGTCCTGAATTTTACAACAATAAATAAGCCATATGTGAATTGATAAATTGATGGTAATCGGTGCAAACACAAAAGATTCTATGGCACAGGAAAAGGTTTCCCTTAGATAATTGACCCGCTTTGACACTAGTCTGTCATCGTTCTTCGCCCACTCAATTATGGTAAAAGCATTTTGATCTTCTCTAGGCCCTTATATATATTCCAACACTCAATATCAACTTTAATGTGAAACTTTATGAAATCACTATTAATTGAAAGTTTAAGTTGTTAGATAAATATAGATTTGATACTCAAATATTTTAACATTTGAAGTACTAATACCAATTAAAATAAAATTGACAAAGAGATGGAGTCTTCCTTCCAAGACATGGATGCTCGTAGTAGAACCTCTGCTTGATCCGTAGATATTAGCAAGAACAAATTATGTTGCACAGTACCCCTCGACCTTTAATGATAACGCGCTCTCTCGACTATTCACCTCCTATGTGTCCATCATAACTCCTATGCTTTTTTTTTTTTTTTTTTTTGTCAGTTCTATTTGAAATCTACTCTACACTCACTTTTAGATTTTTGCCCTGCTTTTTACAGGGCGTGAGAGTCGAAATCCACTCCTGAAACTTACGCGTTCCCACCCCATCCCTCCCTGAGAAGGTGGGGATTTGAACTTCTCACCTCTCCCTTCCATGTTGGAAGGGTGGCCACTAGGGCTAATCCCAATGGTTAACTCCTATGCTGTTCACCTTTTGTTTTTTTGTTTGTTTTTTTTTTTCGTTTTTTTCCCGATGACTTCTACAACACCAAGCTTGTTCTCCTTCTACAAAGTCTTTACAATTTTTAGAGAGACTTCTCATTTAATGGGTTATTCACCTTCTCAAGCAACACGGCTGTTCTACACTAGTAGAAGTTTTGTTTTTTACATCATATCCTTATACGGACCCTTTATGTATTTAGAGCCAAACTTCCTAGTGCACTCTTAGTTCATATATTAGCATATGTAGAATATTTTGTCGTGTCTTCAAATCATCATAATTTTTTTTTAGCTCAAGTTATTTCCACCCCTTTATTAGCTGTTAATACATCTTTATCACATTAAATTAACTACATTATCCTTCATGGACCTTGCTCTTGATTTAAGTTTTTCTTATCTTATTTCTTCTTCTTTTTTCCAATTTCACCAAAAGAAGAACTTAGTCACATCTCTTCCAAATAACTTGTTTCACCTAGTCACTTCTTCCACACAGATTACATTTCAACGTCTCTTTCATTTTTGTCTTTTTCTGAATTTATTCTCCATTAAATCTAATCAAGCACTGATCATACAATGGAGTAAAGAAACATTAGTTTTATTTGCAAATTGTTTACTTTAATTCCTAGATTATCTTCATGATCATGAGTTTTCAGATTTTTGATATAAATTTACAATAACTTACTCAAAGATCAAATATTGTGTTTGATGTATACATTGTACATAATTTACTCAAATATTATCCTATTACTTGTGCTTAAGTTATTTTTTAAATGATAGTTTCCTAGAAAATAAAATATACAACTCATTAAAAAAATAATTAGTCTTTTTTTTGTCAAAAATGTAATAATTAATTAGCTATTTACCAAATAAACTATTTTTTTTTTGGAAAATAATTTTGTTCCAAATGAAGAAAGAAAAGGGAAAAACCAAAAAAGAAGAAAAAATGCAAATAATAGTGTTGAATCAAGAATGGGCCCCACAATTAACCTTATTAAATGTTGCTTGAGAGGTGCATGGTTAATTCTGTCTGTAGAAAAATTGAAACAAAAGAAAGGGCAAAAAATGTAAAAAATAATTTTAAATCAAGAGGGAATTTTTAAGGAATAATGTGATCAATTCAATGTAATATTGGGTGTTTTGACCCGTTGAGGCATGGAAATAACACAAACCTTCCCTTTTCTTTTTTTCAAACACCAACTGATTCCCACAATCTCATTAGCCCAGCTCAATTGCCGGGTCAACCTAACGTCCACCCATCTTGTCGGCCTATCTTCCATTGACTTCATTATCTATGCTCATCGGACAAGAAATAATTAAAGGAGTCTAGTACGAATACTAAAATTAATTTAAATTGTTAAATTTGATGTGATTCGTGTGGGAACTTGCTACATTAGATGCACCATTTTGGGTAGTCTAGATTTTATTTAGTACATATACTACACTCATTTAATAATTTCTAGGATGAAACATTTTGTGAATGGAAAATAACACTAATGGTCCTTAAACTCTTGTTTAATGTGCAATACCGTCCTTGAACTTTGGCTTTATATATAATGTAGTCTCCGAACTTTTAATTTGTCTAATATGATCATTGGACTTTTAGTATATGTTCAATTTAATTCTTGAATTATATGACAATGTTCAATGCTAGGGATAACTTGAGCATTTTCATATAATTTAAGGATTACATTGAATATATAACAAAAGTTCATGAATCATATTACATATTGAGTTAAAATTCAAGGAACATCCCAACAAATTAAAAGTGCATGGATCACATTATACATTACACCAAGGCTCATAGATTATTTATATCATTTGTATCATTATCTCTTTCATGAAAATCCATGATCCACTTGCCTAAAGTCCTGGGACAGGCTGCGATTCAGCTTGCTCCGACAGAACTCAAGTTGAACGGAGAGCCAGATTATGGAGATCGATCCAAACATACTTCCAGAGAAGACGACAGCATAGACAACTAGTGAAGGGCGAAAGCGATCGTGGGAGAAGATGTGTCCTTAAAATGCAAAAGTTCCATGGTGGTCTTCGCTCGAAAAGCCAGGGATTTTCCTGTCGCTGGTCACTACAAAGCATACTTCCCACCACATGTACAAATGAGATCTGAGTTTTTTCCACCGCAATCATTTATGTAAATAGGTAGACCTGACGACCATGACATGTTTGGTTGTAGTAATAGTATAAGACGGTAACATTATTTTATTTTATTTTATTTTATGATATTACGGGTCATTGTGAAAAACTGATAAACTGACTTGTATAGAATTAAATAGTAAATTATACAGAAACCATAGGATAAAAGCACACCTGAAATTTGTGAGGCATGGGGGGTGCTGTAATTGTTGCGGACTAAGCCTTGATTGTTGGGGAAATTTGTTATTTGATGAAGATATGAGCAGTAGTTTATAATTCTTTGATACTATGATGTACGATGACAATTACTGTCTCTAAGGTATTATTTTGTCCCAATTATTATCGCTTCTAAAATCAATACCTCCATGACATATACCAAAGTTACAGAGAAATGAGTTTAGCAATTATTCAATTTCCCTCTTGGAATTTCACCTTGAGAGTCACGAAGAAGAGATAGTTGTTATGGACAATGTGTGATTTAGTCATTTTCATAGACAACTGAATAACATATTTCTTGGAAATAGGCACCTTACCGGAACCATCACTTCTTTTTATGTCAACAATTACTTCTTTTCGTATCCAAGGATTACTTTTTTCATGATAACAAACTATTACAACAACCCCCACTTAACTTGTATTATATACTAATTTACATAAATTCATACATACAAAAAGGTATCTAATGTGATTTGAACCTTCAATTAGTGTAAACAATTCGTATTAACGAAATTAATGATAGATAAACCTTTGAACCACGATTTCATGGGCTAAAGTTGATCAATGGACAGGCGGGTGGCCCATTCGGCTCATCCAAGCCCCTTAGGCTCAAGAAGTAAATGGACTAACTTGAGTAATGCTCTTACTCGACCTCACAATTTTGGCCTGTGTTGGTCCGAAAATTACTATATAAACTAGGAAGATGTCTTTGCATTGCACGGGTGTAAGACTATATATGTTAGATTATTCTAAATGCTGGTGTAGATGTGAATATTGGCAAAAGAAATATAATAATATGCATAAAATTACAAGACAATCAATGTGGCACCTGTGACATTCTTTGACTCGCCTATAAGCTCGAAATTTATATCTTTTGTACATTTAAGTATTCAAAATTCTTAGCTTAGAAAATAATTTATTATTTCAAATCCCACACCGGATTTTTAACTTTTCGATAATTTTAACACTACCAATCTCAATAGAAATGCGAACACTTCTTAAAAATAATCCGTAATCGACGTACAAACTGGGCAATGTTTTTCCTCCATTCTTGATTAAATAGAACTTCCTCTATATATACTTGACAGAAATGGGCTACAAGCATAAACATCACTCACATTTATTTTACGAGGCTTGTGTGTGCGCCGTGCCCAAAACCTTTAACTAGATGCAGCAAATTATGTCGTGGATCCACATATTAACTCATATTAATTGGTCTGGGTTGTGTATGGATTGCCTAAGATTTAAGACATAGGTCAATAGGGCAGAGTCCAACTGGAGATGTTTTTAGCGGGTCTCCAAAAAAATTCACTTTCATCCCAGATAATAACCCTTGCCTCGGGTGATGCGCCGGAGTCTTTGGAAAACTAAGTTGGGCGCGGGCTCGGGACCGCCCGGATGAAGGGTGCCGATGCCTCGTGTGGGAGTTGACAGACACGGACCTATTATAGGTTATTCGATCCCATTCTAGTCCACAAACTTTTGGTTTTAGGTCTCCGAGAATTTCTGCAAGAAAAGTTCTGGCTGTAGGCAATCGATTCTTGCTTTTAAGTTTAGACGACTATGCTTGCATTGTCTTTTATTGAGATTCGATTTGACGAGTTGTGGAGTGCATGGATTTTGAATACACGTCGTCGCATAAATATGCATACTTTTCTACTTCTTTGTAAGTTTTTGAACATTCATGTTCTGTAATGTTATATATTTTATTTACCAACATTTTTCTATTTTGTCAATTAACCAATGTAATTTGATATAAAATTTTATTCAAGCAACATTTTCACTTGAAGAACTTCAAGTGAGTTATATGGACAGGTATGGGTTTTGATAGAGCGAGTTGATTGCGAAAGAGACCAAATCTCCAAATCCTCCTTCTCCTCCCTCCTGCAGAGGAGACTAAAATCTCCAAGGCCTCCTCCATTGACGAAGGTCGTGAAGCGAGATGGTGACTGGAAGGAAGGCAGCAACCCGTGGTCGGGATAACTTATGGACATTGGTTTGGTCAAGAACATGACGAGACATTGGCGAGGTGAATTTCGTCCATGGTTAATGAATTTCAGCGATATTTACGATTAGGTCACTAAACTTTTGTACTTTCACTCAGTCCATTAAAATTTCAACTTTTTGCAATTTGTATACTTTGGCCCAAAAACACCCACTTTTCATACGAATTGTTGACATGGCGCCACAATGTTGATGACATGCCACCTAGCCATGTGTCCGCTCCATAAACAATTCATCAAAAAAAAATTGATCGGATTCCAGTTTGCTTTCATATTTTTTTTTGGTCACATAAAATAGTAATTTGCTACTTTAGATCTATAATTATTTAGTTTTTTTTCTTCAGATCTATCGTTTTCTATCTTTTTTTCGCCTACATCAAAGTGGATTCAATAGGTATAGAGTCCAGGTGGCAAGGCGACTCAAACAATGTACTCTCTGTTGTCCGACTAGATTTGGGTTGGGCTTGGATTGGACCAACTGCAAATAAATTTTCATCGTATCGCATAAATTAGACAAGTCATTATGCGTTAATTAAGCCGATCTAATCCAAAGATAAAGGTGACACAATTCTAATTTGACGTGGTCCTTTTGTGCGCCATCTTTGAGCTGAGATGAGCTGATCTTATTATGATCGATTGTGCCAAGAAAACAACAAATAAGACGGAATTAGTAGTCCATATGACGCATCTATTTTGTGAACAAATTTATATGGACCCAAATCCTGTGAACTAACTCCATCTCCACCATCGAGTACCGTGGCCACCATATAGCCCACGTGGATAATTGCTATTAAGGTGCATATGGTAATTATTCCAATCTCCTAAAAAGAAACTCCAGGGTTTCTTTATGATTCAATGAGCTAGATTGCTTGCTACTTTCATCTAAAGGTCATGATTGTTTTATGATATAATTATGTTAAATTTCACTGTGGCTATATATATTTTTAATCTTCGTATTAATTTAGTGATGCAGATTTCTCAAATTATAAAACCTACTGACAATCTTTTAATGCCATAACATTTAGGCCCAAAAGGTCGTGGGCTCAACAAAGGTCTCCCAGCTTCTAAATTTTCTCAACAATAATCAGCCCAATCGTGGTTTTCTTTTGTCTGTTCATCCTTCAAGATCGGTTTGCTGAGGAGAATATTTTTAGTTGCTTGGTCTTCTCGTCATCACTTCCCATTTCTATTTTTCCATGTACTGTTGGGAATGTAAAAAAGTTAATTTACGCAATCAAATCTCGAAGTTATTGCAAATAATTATAAGATAGTTACATGAATAGTTTGTACTCAAATACATTATAATAGTGTCTCATCTCTTTCTCTCTCTATATATATATTAAAATTTATGAATTGATTTATGTACCAAAATCTATCTTGAGACAGGGATCAATATATCCAACACAGCGACTCCTCATGATTGGAAAATCAATGTTGAGAGTTATGATATCTTGTGATCTGTCTTTTTAATTTGGGTGTAATGGGTATCATTGAAAATCTCATAATGAGTATAACCTAGATTCACGTTCAACTTTGATCAAACTTTAGATAAAAAAATTAGATGCCTACACTCTTCTTTTATCATTCTTGGAAAAATTTCCATTTGCTCCTCTACATTGGTGGCAATCATAGCTAAGTTTCACAAGTCAAGAAATGTTTTAAAACTAAATCAATGAAAATTTGCTCTTTGCTTTGAACTGGGCCCTATGTCCATTTCTTTCTGTAGCGCCACGAGCTTTGACCTTTCGCATGGAAAAATTGTCTAATCAATTTATGAGCCTGTCAATTGACACAATCATTATCAACCATTTGATGGACAATGATCGTGGTCCATTGGATTGTCTGAATTGATGTCAAACGTCTGATTGGGGCTGACAACTTTGTCACCGGTTAGCCCATGGCGGGGTATGGTGATGCTGATCTTCTTGTTTCCGTGAGAAAAGATAACGGGTCAAACACTGCATATAAAAGATCCCAACTAAGGTAGACAAAGTCCAAGAGTCCAACGTATTTAATTCACATTTTTCTTTGTGGGGTCAAGTGTTATAAAATTCAATGGCGTTCTTTCCTAGTGTAATTTAGGTAAATAAGATTCAACTTAGGCTTCAAATGATTTGGAAATTTTTTTGCTAAAAATAATCATCTATATCATTTACAAAAATGAATAAATGAAAAATATTTTTATTGTTCATGAAAATATGTAGGTGTAAATTGTTCTTGATAATGAAAAAAATTTTCATTGATTAATTATTTCAAGCAATATAAGCGAACCATTTAATGGCGCGTTTAAGGGTGCGTTTGTTTCGCAGAATACATGTTCGGGAAAACATTTTCCTCATTTTCCGCCGTTTGGGTCGCTTCGGAAAATTAGTCAATGGAAAACGTTTTCCTAAACAATGGAAAATGTTTTCCTAGCAAAGCTTAAATTTAGGAAAATGATATCCCATTTGAAAGGACCGGAAAACGTTTTCCAAATCTACCAAAGCTCAGATTTGATGCTTGGTTTACAAACAATTATTCTTATAAAAATATATTTAAAAAATGAATTTGAATTTTTATTTTTTTAAAAAATTAAAATTGGGAAAACATTTTTTAAATAAAAATAAAAAAATTCGAATTTGCTTCTTTTTCTTTTTCTTTTCTTCATTTTTCTTTTTGCTTCTTCTTCACCTGTCACCGGCCACAAGGACGGCCAGTGAGTTTTTGCTTCTTCATTTATTTTTTAATGGGATACAAACAGCAGAAAACATTTTCAATTATACATCGTCAAATAAAGGAAAACAAACCGTATTCTTGGAAAATACTTTCCTATAAAGCATTTTCCTTTATCATTGAGTTTTCCGTGAAACAAACGCACCCTTAGTTTAGTTAATCCGTACTAGTATTTGACTTTTAACATTTAGAAACTAGTTTTATTCTTCTAGAACTACCCTCACCAATCCTTTTGTTTTCTAGTTTTGTCCTTCATTATTGCTCATCTTTTTTGAGTAAGGGCGGCTAGTGAGGGTGGCTAGTAAGGCTAGATCAAGCCAGTGAAGGGCCAATGAGGGGTCGGTGAAGTCACGTGATGGCTGTTTGGGCGAGCGCCATTAGGCGTCACAACCTAGGCGGCCATTGCTGGGATCGCGCCACCTCAGGCCTCGTTGCTTGGGGTTAAGTGACCCTTGCTGAGGGTCACCCAACCTTAGGTGACGGCCCTCGACGCTAGATTTGGCTCGCCGGCAGCCTTAGCCATTTGCTGGAGGGTTTGATTTTTTTAATTAAAAATAAAAATTAGATCCAAAATCCCTTTGCAAAAAATATTTGCCAAACACTATTTAGGACAAAGTAGCTTTACAAAGGATTTTTCACCAAGTGTAATTTGTATTTTCCCAAGAGGTTTTAGGTCAAAGGCATTTGCATTTCTCCAAGGCTCAATTTGAAGCAATGCTTTGTTTAACCTTAAAGTACGATAAATAGGAATTAAAACACCAAACGGAAATTGTATAATTACCAAATATAAAGAGTTACAAAATCCTGGGAATTCTTGAAAATTAACTCTAAATAGACAAGGAAATCTGACGATACAAAAAAAAAAAAAAAACTGAACGAGCTAAAATGAACGCAGAAAATAGGCCCAAAAAGATAAAATTTGACTGAAATTACGAAGACGAAGGATTTTGGGACCGTAAAAATGGCAAAAAAGAAAAAAGAAAAAAAAGAATAACAACCTTGCACTCTGAGATAGTTCTTCAAATTGGTATTATGGATTCTCTAACTCCTCTCAGATCAAAATTTACAGTATTTGATCAAATATTGTGCAAACTTTTGTTCCGATTTCGCCTTGCAATTTTTCACTAATCTGGACGTTCTAGAAAATCTTTAGAAATTGTGTATGCATCAAATTGGACTTTGGTAGTCACGAATATTATTGTACAAAGTAAAAATTATTTTTATTCATGGGTTGAAGGCTTTATATTATTTGATTTGGGCTTAAGGCCCGTCCGCCCAAGTTGGGCCCAGAAAGCCTGGCCCACGGGAATAGGGCCCGTGGAAAGAAGGGGGTATAAAAGGGAGGAGAGAGAGAGAGAGAAAAAGGCACCGTTTTAATTGAAAAGAAAAAAACGACGTACGCTCTTTCTCTCCCTCTCTCTGTCGCTTTAGGAAAACAGAGACTCCCGAAGGTGATTTTGCTTCACCGGATCAACAGGACCAAGATTTCTCTTCCTCCATTGGCGTCGGTGTTTAATCTGTGGCTAAAAGGTACGCTCGAATCTGTGGTGTGCTTTAGGATCGGTGATATGTGTTAGAATTCCTGGGCTTGTCTTCCGCTTGAGTTTAGGGGTTCGATTTAGTGTCGAATCCGATTTTTCGGGGATTAGTCATTCCCAACATTGGTTTCAGAGCCCTAGTTCACGTTTTCCCGATCAATTTGATGTTTTTTGTTTGAGTTTTCGCGAAGAAACTCTCGGCCGTACGGATCGGGACAAAAATCCCGACACCCGAGCGTTCTTCAGCCTTTTTACTGGGTTTTTGTATGTCGAAACTGTTTTCTGAAAAGATGGGAAGAAAGGCGACGTCGAGACGAGTCTGGGGGTACGTCGTGCGCCACCGGGAGACGCCGCACGCGCCCACACGCGCGGCCAGAATCCGCTGCGCGTGGGCGCGACGCGCTCGGAAGCGTTGCGTCGCCCAGCGCGTGCGGCACACGCGCCGGTCGGCGAACCGGCGCGTGCGTACCCGCCGGCGGCGAACCGGCACACGCCGGTCCGCGGACCGACGCGTGCGACGTCGATGACGTCACCCAACGGTAAATAACCGCTAGGGTGATGTCATCGATGACGTCCGCACGGCGACGGTCGCCGGACGGACGATCACCGGTCCGACGACCCGACCGGCGACCCGACCCGCGCGAGACCCGGCACGCGCGCGGCACGTGCCGGCTGACGTCTGCGTGACGTCAGCCGCGCACGCGCACGGCACGTGCGTCGGTTCGCGCGAGCCGGGCCCAACCGGCTCGGCCGGTCCGACCGGTCCGACGACCGTTGACCGACGTTGACCATTGACCTCCGTTGACCTCCGTTGACCATTGACCCAAAAAAAAAAAAGGAAAAGAATGTGTTTCTTTTTCAATTAAGTCTATGTGGATTATTATGTGATCCCTTATTTGTTCTGCATTTGTTGCAGGAACAATGCCTCATCTGAGATTACGCGCACCTATTCGTGCAATTACCGATGAACAAAAGGATAGGCTGTCTAAGTTGATAGCTGAGCTGACTGATCATCGATGGGAGAGAGGTGACTTAATTGATCATGTCCTTGAAGTCAACGGGAAAATTCAACAGGTCATATGGAGTGGTCGTCCAATGTCACGTTAGAGATGGTGCGATTTTTCATAAACACTATTCCACCGAATGGCAAGATGTGTTGAATCGCATATGGGATGTCAACGGAGCTGCTTCCTATAAGAAAATTGTGATGGATTTTGTAAATGAATATTACTTGTATTGTTTCAAGGGAAAAGATCAAGAAATTGAACAAAAGAGGATCTTTCCCGGTTAGTGTCTTGACTTGGTGTTAGTTGTATTGGCTTATGTATGTTAAGTGTGATTTGTGGACATATTATGTAATGATTACTACCTAATTGTGTTAATTGAAAGCATTATTGTTTTAATTGTATGTCAATTATCTGTTGCTTTCACATTCATTGGTTCTTGTGGGTAATTAGCTATGGGTAGTTTTAGAAGTTTTTGTAGCTTCATAGAATTGATTTTGCATAAGATAATTATATTGATGATAGTTTTAAGTTAGGATTTTGGAGGATGATTGGAAACATAGTGACCTTTTGATTCTAAAACCTTACTTAAAATTATTCATTAATATAATGGGTCTATGTAAATAGGGATGCATAAATGATAGGCATTAATAATTCGTGCATATTTGTCTGATTTGTTCAGATCAATGGCTTCAGCCACAAAGAGCATAGTTGCCGAGCTGAACAAGGGTGAAAAGCTCAATGGTGACAACTATGAAATTTGGCAAATGAAAATCCAGTATGTGCTGGAAGAGCAAGAAGCACTTGAGGCTCTTGTCATGACCATGGTCGAACCTGAAGAGGGAACCACCGCACAAAGACAAAAGAGACAAAGAAGCTTTTTCTGCGTGGAAAAGAATGAACTCTCTAGCTCGCATCACGTTGCTGAGCAGCATGGAAAATGACGTCATGCGAGAGTTTCGGCGTTTTGACAATGCCAAGGAAATGTGGGAGGCATTGACAGCTAGATTTGGTCATACTTCGGTGACTAGGCGAGGCGGCTCACTATCGGGTTTGACTCCTATAAGAAGCCTCATGGTCGACCATGAAGCAACATCTTAGAAAGATGTCAAACATGATAACGAGCCGAGAGATGCTGGCCATGTCCTCACGGATGAGCAGCGGTGCAAGCGGTGATTCGTTCCTTGCCTCGAGTTGGGAGCACATGAAGGTACACCGACTCACAATGAAAATATCAAAACCTTTGAGGATGCAATGCGTCATCTTGAGCTGGAAGAGGACCGCCTGTTGGCGGCTAAGCCAGATGCTGAACTCTATCATGCTAGTTCTAGCTCACATGGAGCTTCGAGCTCCAAGCGCAAGCGCCCTAACTGGTTTGATAAAGGGAAAGGCAAGGAAGAAGCAGGTCCTTCAGGGAAGAAGCCCAAGTTTAACCAACATGAAAGAGGGAAGCGTCCCCACATGAAAAAGCTTGCAAGGGTGAAATGCTACAATTGTGACAAGAAGGGTCACTATGCTCGCGACTGTCGTGAGCCGAAGAAGGTAAGCACCCCTTGTACTCTTCAGAACTTTACTTTTGTGTCGAGTTCTGTGTTCTTAACTGAGTCTAATCCTTTGTGGACTGTGGATTCAGGAGCGACGGACCATGTAGCGAAGGATAGAGGATCCTTCGTGGAATTCGACGAGTACCAACTGGAACTAAGTGGATCTATGTGGGAAACAACTCCGAGCTGAAGTGAAAGGAATTGGCACATGCCAACCGAATATGCGTGGTGGACGCACTTTGTTGCTTCATGATGTGCTGTATGCTCCGGAGATTCGTCGGAATTTAGTGTCTCGTATTAGTGTTGGTTAAATTAGGTTTCAATATGAACTTCTATAGTAGAGGTGTGAATTTGTTTTTGGATACAAATTACTATGGTTGTGGTTATTTTCTGGATGGTTTTATTGTATTAGATATTGATTATGTTAATGCTAATGTTTGTTATTCCCTTCTCACGTCTCCCAATAAATATGATAACGATGTGAATGTATGGCATGCTAGACTTGGTCACATTGGCCAACAGCGTATGAATAGACTAGCCAAAGAAGGCTTGTTGGGCAATATTGAAAAAGTCGATCTGTCCATATGTAAGCATTGCCTAGAAGGGAAAACGACAAGGAAACCATTTGGAAAAGGAAAAAGAGCTGAATTTCTTCTGCATTTAATCCATTCGATGTCTCGTGGTCCAATGAATGTGAAAGGAAGGCATGGGGCTGTTTATTTCATCACTTTTATAGATGATTATACTCGATACGGATATGTCTATTTGATTTCTCATAAATCTGAAGCAATAAGTTGTTTTAAAAGGTTTATGAACCTGGTAGAGAATCAATTAGACAAGAAAATAAAAGCATTGAGATCCGATCGAGGTTGAGAATATTTATCTCGATGAGTTCAGAAAATTATGTGATGAAAAAGGAATAGAAAGACAGTTGTCTATTCCGTACACTCCTCAACAAAATGGTGTTGCGGAAAGAAGAAACAGAACCCTACCGGAAATGGTTAGGTCCATGATGGCGCATGCTAACTTGCCTATCACCTTTTGGAGTGATGCATTGTTAAGCTGCTGCGTATATACTTAACCGAGTGCCTTCCAAATCGTTGCTTCCACTCCATATGAGTTATGGACGGGTAGAAAACCCGACTTAAGTTTTCTTAAGCCATGGGGTTGTGCTGCCTATACACATGAGTCCTCTCACAAGTTTGGGAAATTGGGTCCCAGAGGAAAGAAGAGTATTCTCATAAGATACTCGGAACACTCGAAAGGGTATGTGTTCATTGGTGAGCAGGGAAAGTGGGAGTATAACTGAATTTGAATCACGAGATGTCACATTCTTAGAGGATGAGTTTCCTAAGAAGGGCGAAATAGGGGAAGATCACTCCCTATTTGAAACCTTGGATCAAGATAATGACCTTAGTGGACTTCATCCAAGTGGGAGCACAATGGGAAATGATGTGCAAAGTGTACAATCTCCCATACGGCGAACAAGTCGCCAAAGTATTCCTCGTCGACGTTTTGACATTGAAGGGGAGACTTTTATGGTTGCTCCACAAGATGAGGATGAGCCAAGAAATATCAATGAGGCTCGAATTGCCCTAGTAAGGAAAAGTGGATTCATGCAATGGAAGAGGAAATGGAGTCAATGGAATCAAACCAAGTCTGGGAACTGGTTGATCTTCCAAAAGGACGCAGAGCTATTGGGAACAAGTGGATTCTCAAAATAAAGCGAAAGGCTGATGGCTCGATTGAAAGGCATAAGACTCGCCTTGTGGCGAAGGGGTACAATCAACAGGAAGGAATTGATTATGAAGATACGTTTTCTCCTATAGTGAGATTTACCTCGATTCGCATTATTCTGGCAATAGTAGCTAGTCTGGATCTTGAATTACATCAAATGGATGTAAAGACTGCTTTCCTCAATGGAGAATTAGAGGAAGAAATATATATGGAACAACCTGCTGGTTTCATAGTGAAAGGCCAAGAAGAAAAAGTATGTCGACTTTTGAGGTCGATATATGGTCTTAAGCGATCATCAAGACAATGGTATATACGTTTTCATAATGCCATAATGGCATATGATTTTACAATGATTGATGAGGATCATTGTGTATATATCAAAAGATCCAAGGATCAATTTGTGATCATATCATTATATGTTGATGATATACTAATTGCTTTGGAAGCAATATGGAGTTTGTTAAGACTGTCAAGAGTTGGTTGTCTTCCAACTTTGAGATGAAGGATATGGGTGAGGCTGCATACATTCTTGGAGTTAAGATTTCGAGAGATCGTTCGAAGAGATCGTTGTCTCTTTCGCAAGAAACCTATATAAATAAGGTTCTTGAACGATTTCGTATGCAAGACTCGTAAACCTATAGACACTCCTATTGCAAAAGGTGAAGGATTGAGCCATAGATCGTGTCCGGGGACTCCACAAGAGAAGGAACAAATGAAACATGTTCCTTATGCTAGTGCAGTTGGGAGCTTGATGTATGCTATGATGTGCACAAGACCCGACATATGTTTTGCAGTTGGAATGGTGAGTAGATACCAATCCAATCCGGGTCCAAGACATTGGAAAGCTGTCAAGAGAATACCGAGGTATCTCGAAGGAACTGCTGATTTCAAGTTGAATTACCAAGGAAAGGATCTGCTACTTGAAGGCTATTCAGATGCTGATTGGGGAGGAGATTTAGATGAAAGAAAATCTACCTCTGGATTTGCTTTCTTACTGAGCAATGGCGCCATATCATGGAGCAGTAAAAAGCAAACGTGTATAGCCTTATCCACGATGGAAGCTCAGTTCGTGGCGTTATCAGCAGCAGTGCAAGAAGGAGTTTGGCTTAAGAGATTCTTGGATCATTTAGGTGTTATTGAGAAAGCTGCAAATCCATTGTTGGTTAACTGTGATAGCCAAGCAGCTATAGCATACACCAAAGATCCAAAATATCATGGCAAGACCAAACATATAGATACCAAGTATAACTTTGTCAAGGATATGGTTGCACGAAAGGATGTGAACTTACGGTACATATCTACGCATAGAATGGTAGCAGATCCTATGACAAAGCCAATACCTAGAGATGTGTTTTGTGGTCATGTAAAATCTCTAGGATTGCGTAGAGTCGATGTACTAGATTGTAATTTCCCAGATTTGTTCACATTTATGAACTTGTGTTGTTTCATTATTAATGCCTATGAATCTTTGTATGATCTTTATGCATCTTGATGCTCGGTGCATTATTTTAAGTTGAGGAAGTATGTCGGACAGATAAAAGATTAGCCCACTCACACGGGTAATCGCCTCTATTTACTTGTGTGATAAATAGAGATGAGACTGTTTTTAAGCTTATTATCTAGGTGATAATCGAGAGCTCAAGCTTAAAATACGTATGTCGCCTTAACTGAGTGTTAAGATGAGGACATAATACTTACTATGTCCGAAAGTAAAATACCCCACATATTTTACTTTATCCGTCTAAGATGCCGATGTGAGTTCGATGAATTTTGTAAAAAGAGTAGATACGTGAACTCAAGTTAGACATTGGGTATGTCGAACTATCATCTGTATGGTATTGAAAGGTGTAGACATACGCTCCATGGGAAAGGAGTTAATACCGTAATACGTATTTCATACTACGTATGCATGAGACGACCAATAAGAGTGGCAAAAAGTTTGATCTCAACTTTTATGACGTGTGAGACTCTTGAGGAAAAGAGTTCCTCAATTTTTTAAGTCCCCTCATGACTCTTACTTATTCTCAAGATTTCTATTTAGTGTTTGCTATCTTAGGGTGTTGCCAATGGTCATGAGATGATTCGATCTAATGGGGCATTTCTAGAAAAGCAAGCTGGACTGAAATTGAGAGTTTGAAGGAAAGAGGAAGATCGATTTTGGAGAATCACATTGTGGTTTTGTATTTACTTGGTCGACCAATTATGACTGTCTTTGTGATAATTATAATTGTGAATACAATATATATATCATGTTTAAAAGAGATCAAGGGAGATATAAATGTGATCGATCGATCTAGGGTACTGCATACTAAATCTACTCAAAGTGTGACGCCCAATTATGAGCTGCTACATATTCCTAACAGATGTATAGCAACGAGCTCTCAAAGTATGCTTTGGTCGCACGGATTATTCACCGGTATGAAAGTTGAAGAGAGGTAAAGAGAATCCTGTTCGGCCCACCATGTGCGAGTGGGAGATGAAGGCTTTATATTATTTGATTTGGGCTTAAGGCCCGTCCGCCCAAGTTGGGCCCAGAAAGCTTGGCCCACGGGAATAGGGCCCGTGGAAAGAAGGGGGTATAAAAGGGAGGAGAGAGAGAGAGAAAAGGCACCGTTTTAATTGAAAAGAAAAAAACGACGTACGCTCTTTCTCTCCCTCTCTCTGTCGCTTTAGGAAAACAGACTCCCGAAGGTGATTTTGCTTCACCGGATCAACGGGACCAAGATTTCTCTTCCTCCATTGGCGTCGGTGTTTAATCTGTGGCTAAAAGGTACGCTCGAATCTGTGGTGTGCTTTAGGATCGGTGATATGTGTTAGAATTCCTGGGCTTGTCTTCCGCTTGAGTTTAGGGGTTCGATTTAGTGTCGAATCCGATTTTTCGGGGATTAGTCATTCCCAACATGGGTCTTGAACAACAATCCAGCCTTTTGGTGGACTAAATTGTGGTCTTTTGGATGCATCATATTTAAACGGTGAATCTAATGTTTGGTTGGAACTTAAGAAGACCATCATCTGGTCTTTCTGCTGTTTCTATCGTGATAGATCAAGTATGGAAGTAACCCGACCAAACTTGATAATGAATTCAATCTTAGCTTTTGTCAGCTTCACTTTCTTCATTTATCAAACTCACTCCAACACTTCTATTGCCTATGCTTCCTATCCCGGAGATGAAACGGACAGGGTGGCATTGCTTGCCTTTGAAGACAAGATGATTGAAGATCCTCTAGGGATCATGAGTTCATGGAAGGAGTCCGTTGGTCGTTGCAACTGGCCTGACTGAGCTTGGAAGCATCTCGAAAAATAAAAATCCTTACTTAACATTACAACAATCTAAAATTACGCATCCCCTCTTTTGCATACAACCTTACATCACTTGTACCCTTGATGCAGGGGTAATAGCCTACATCTTCCACATCTTTAGGGGCTTTACCTTCAAGAAAATCAATTTTCAGTGCAAACACCGCATTCATTGCCTAACGCTACTGGACTTGAAGAGCTTATTCTCACTTTTAATAGCTTCACGGGGTATGTTCCTACCAATCTTGGAAACTTGAGGGATCTTACCACGATTAGTTTAAGCAATAACAGGTTACAAATAGGGTCTGACGACTTAAGTTTTCTCACTGATTTTATGAACTTCACAAAATTGAAAAAGTTAGATTTCAGCAACAACAAATTAAGAGGAGAAATACCTACTTCCTTGCCAATTTGACGAATACGCTTCAGGTCTTAATCCTAGGGTCAAACCAGATCATAGGTAGTATCCCTCAAGAAAATGAGAAGTTGAATGGCCTACAGATCTTCACGTTATACGACAATAGCATCAACGGTGAGATTCCCCATGGCATTGGTAAGGCCTAACATTTGACCTATCTTTTGCTATGGGGTAATAGGATTTCACGGACAATTTTATTCTCTCTTGGGTACATCACCCAATTGCTTCGCTTGGAGATTATGAAAAACCAATAAGAAGGTGATATTGAGCCTTGGATGGTGTCAACAATTGCAAAGACTAACACTATCAGATAATGGTACAATACCTAAAGAGGTCATCGGCCTTTCTTCTTTGGCCCTCAATTTCCATTTGTTGCTCGAAATTTCTTAATAGGGCCATTACCCCTTGAAGTGGGTAACATGAGCAAAATTTTAGATGTCGGCCTCTCTGACAACAAGCTGATTGGAGAAATACCAAGCACTTTGTCCTAGTGTTTGATGCTGCTAAGCTTGAATATGGTACGCAATTATCATCTGTATCGTTCTCTGATTTTTGCTGAGCTAAAAAACAACAAGTGAGAAGGAGGGGGAGGGGTCGACAGATGAGGAGGAAGGAGAAGGGGGAGAAGAACACACTTGGAGGGGCCACTTGGTCTTCTTCTCTATCCCTTGGTTCCCTTGAAATGGCCCCACCAATTGGCTGTCACCCTCAGCCAATTTTGCACACATTAAATCCCCTAGAACAAGTCCCAAATGGTCCATAATGTTGGTGGGGGGGGGGCATGGGGGCTACGAATTTTGGTGTAATTTCCCTCAATTTGGATTCAATTCCTTCTGGAATCGGTGCAATTCGGCCTCTATAAATTCCACAATCACATCCTCAATCAAATTGATAATTTTCCTCGCCAAGAGAATCCACTTGCATCCCAATTTCGCGATAAAAAACGGTCCTCTGAACTTTCCAGTCAAAAATGACCCTATGTCGACTTTTCGCCAAAAATCTCGGTTTGCAGAAAAATCTTTGGAGGATGAGTCAACGTTCCTAAAATGACTAGTAACATGACAGAACTTTCAATTTTTGAAATTGGATTCAAATTCGCGGTTAATTTCGATCTGACTCGGTTTTAGCATAACCTAGGCTACCAGGTAGCTTTCAGATATTTTTAGTGCAAATGATCTGTGATCAATTTTCTTCAAGCCACAATGAACCTCTTCGACACATTGGCGACTCTCGATGGTTGTGAAAATCTTGAAAATTTCAATTATGGACACAGGGTACCAATACAGCAGAAAAATCAGTCTAGTGCCGATTGCCGAGAATTTTTCAATTTGGTGGAATCACTCATGTTTAACCACACATCTCAGTCGAACCGAACTATCTTTGATCTCTAATCGACTTTTAACTGTGCCATAATGATCTTTGCATATGAGCACGGTCGAGTAGTCGATTCTTGGTTGAATTCTCAAGTCTATTGCATTAAAATTTCTTAATGACTTCCCTAGATAGTCTAGTTATCTCAAGAGTGATCAGCTCTAAAAATAGCACTATATGCGCGTTGATGAAATGCCAAATTTATCTAATTGAAAACAGAATTGAAATTCTAGGATATTACAACTCTTTTCATCTTATAAAAATTTCGTCCTCGAAATTTAAACCATTACAATACTTTAAACAAAAAGGTAGGGCTACAATCGTCTCATCGACTCTTCGCTCTCCCAGGTTGCTCCTTTAGTGCCGTGGTGTTGTTAGACTACTTTGACCAACGTGATGGTCTTGGTATGCAGAATTTGTTATTTTCGATCCACAATCTGAACCGGGTTTTCCACATAGGACACTTTGTCGTCCACGTCCAATTCCTTGAAATTAAGCTCGTGGGTCGGGTCAGACTCATACTTCCTCAACATCGACATATGAAAGACATCATGTACTTGCGCCAGCCTCGATAGCAATGCAAAATGATACGTTAGGATCTCGATTCTCTCTAGAATTTCAAATGACCTACGTACCTCGAACTTAGCTTTCCCTTCTTGATCAGATTGGAGTTATATGCGGCAGCATTGTAGATGTTCGCTCCAGGTTCCTCAATGTCGCCAAAGTTTGGCCATCCGGTCTTGGCAATTAGAAGTGGGATGTTCGAGTAGCCAAGCCTTTCCATTGCAAATATTAAAGAGTTGAGCATCTGGTCCAGGAGATTAGTATATGTCAACCCGGTTGTAGGATCGGTGTAGTTGAAATTTCCGCGGAACAGCGCAAAGTCCAGAGAGATGTCGCCCGGGTTCTGCGACCATGGGAAGTAAGGATATACGTCCAGGAAGAAGTGAGACCTCGTGCTGTTCAAGAAGCGGACCAGTGGCATGATCACGGATTCAGCGACGCCCGAGCGGAACCTCCCGCTCAGGGAGGGAATGTGGATTCGACCACGTATTGCCAGCGGGATCCCCCCTTTGATGTTATGGATGCCGTTCGACCGAAGTGAGCTCTTGATCCTGCATATCGCAGGGACAAGGTCACGCCACAATTGGTGGTCTCGATCAGTGCTGTTGTAGCTCGAGAACTCATTCCCAACGAGGATGAACCGGATCATCTTCCCGTGATAATACGGAAGGACATTGTTCCTCACCCATTTGTCGGCTAGGGCCTGGCTCGATGCAACGCCTGGGATCTCATGGTTCTGGACCATGATGGAGACTTGGACCTTGGTTCTGGATAACAGCTTCAGGATCTCCGGGTCGGCGTTGTACAGCTTCACACGCCCGGCTCTCATCGACTGGATGCGCTCGATGCATCAAGACGGAGACGGCAAATTGTTCCCTACCCGCCCATAGTTGATGCCCATCTTGTTTGAAATTTCACCCTCTGTCAACTAAAGCAATTAGCGTGTTCTACGTTCAGAATCAGCAGTAAAGACATAGCGGGAAAGTGGTACTTACTGGTGAGAGCACAGAAAGAGGCGAGCAAGAGAGCAACCAAAGGCATTTTGGGAGAACAATTTCAAAATGGAAGAGCGGACGATGCATGGGAGTGCCTAGTTTTTCTCTTGAATCCCCTACTTATAGGGAGACTTCATTGGCATGATGATTTTCTTGGTGATTTTTCTGGAAAAGAAAGGTTTTTCTTGTTCATGTCGAATGAGAGGGGCTAAGGATAGAGCTGATTTAATCATAGTAAATACGTTCATGTCTTCCAAATTGGGAAGAAATAGAGGTAGCTAAGAAGGAAAGTGAAAAAGAAAAAAAGAGACGTTGGGACATGTCCAAGAATGTGAACTGTAGAAACAGTGAAGTTGGGGGCTCCTAACATTGCTTTTATGTAAACTAAGGGTTCATTTGTTTCATGAAAAACATTTGTTGGGAAAACCTTTTTTAGCATATGATTTGCTTAAGAAAATGAGTCAACGGAAATGTTTTATTTATTTATTCAAGAAACTGATTTCTTCTTCGAAAGAATTGAAAAACGTTTTTCAAAATATGACTAGGTGTTGGAGATTAAATTCAAAACTCTACGCTTGGGCATGAGAACCCTAATGTTGGTTCACGGGCCGTCATGCTCAAGACCAAGTCTTTGGAGGCTAGGCCAAGGTCTGTCATGGCCAACCGGGACTCCAATGCTTGAGCCTAGGCTCCTGACACCCATGCACGAGTCCTTCGGGGCCAGGCTCAAACCATTGGTGCTTGTATCTGATGCTCCAGCACCCAAGCTTGGGTTCATAAAGGCTGTGCTTAAGTCCCCAACACCTGAGCTTTGATCTTGACCATTAGGCTTGGGTCCATAAAGCTCGTGTGCGGATTGTCAGTGCTTAAGCTCGGGTCCTTGGTTAGAAAAACATTTTTTCTTACAAAAATAATTTTAAAAAATTCAAAATTTCATTTTTTCTTTTAATTTATTACAGAATTTGAATTTTTTAATTATTTTTTATTTTTATATATTCTTTTCTCTTTTTTATTTTTTATTTTTATCTTTTTCTATTTGTTCTTCCTTGGCCAATTGTTGGCAAGCTCCAACCTCGCCTCAAGTCAGCGAGGTTCAAAGCCTCGCTAGATCGGTGAGCTCTGAGCTCGCCACAAGCCAATGAGATTCAACGCCAGTCCTAGCGAGCTCGAGCTCATCGGCCGTCGCTATGGCTGATGACCAGCTAATGAAGAAGCAAAAAGAATAAAAAAGAAGGGAAAAGAAAAAAAATAATATATAAAAATAAAAATAATTTAAAACATTTTTTTTAAATTGATTTTTTTGTAATTTTCTTCATCAGATTTTTCTTATCAAACGATGGAAAAGACTTATGATGAAAAATACTTTCCAAGTCTTTTCCAAGTTTTAGCGAAATACCGAAAACTAAAATAATTTTCCTTGAAAAATATAGAAATGGAACATTTTCCGCAAACCAAAAAAACCATAAGAATCGATCGCTTATGGTTGACCTATTTTTCGAGATACTTGATGATAGGACTAAAGCATATTTTTTTTTAATGAGAAATAGATATTTATATTATTCTAGATGTGGCGGCAAAAAATACAGTGATTGACCTATTGTTGTTAATCAAACTAATTTTCCTTTTACTTTGGTTTGATAAAATAACTAATTTAATAAGAAAAAATCAACTCTACAACAATACAACTTATTTCTACAAAAGTATGAGTTTGTACTTAGAAGCAAAAATAAAAAAAGAATATATGTGACTAGGTTATTGTTACCTATGCTAAGACAAATAAAAAAGTTGTAGATGGCTCAATAGTGGTGGCCCCTTGTAAACACACCCGCTAACGAGTACTCATTAATTAGGATACAGATTATTGTTATTGATTAGTTAATAGAGTTAACGCTACAAAAAAACTCTAAATTGGTGCATATATGATAAATTTATTTTAAATTAATTTTTGACAAAAAAAAATCTAGATATGGTATAACTACGATAAATTTACTCAAAACTAATTTTTTGACTACTAAAAATCTTAAATTGATATACTTGTGATAGTTTTAACATCCATAAGTTTCCGTTATATTATATTAGTATCACAAAAAATCATAAATTAATACCTCTGTGACAAAAGGAGGATACAAATTCAGACTAATACATTAGTCAGCTGGCACGTGTCATTTAACTTAGAAATTTAACGGTAAAATTTAACATAAATTAATAGAAGGCAAAATTTGTCAGATATACTAGTATATGATTTTTCATGTTATTAGACCTTGAAAATTGGTATTTTTTTTTTCATTTTTCTTATTTTTACATTGGAACGTCACACAATAGATCCAAGAAAAGTAAAATAAACTTTCATATTTGAATTTTCTTGCAATAAATTTTTAAAGATCTTTTAACAAAGTAAAATTATAGTAAGAAAGAATATATGTCTATGAGAACAAAAGTGTATTCTTATGCTCAGAAGATGCGTTTTGGAAAACGATAAACAAAAATATGACTTTGTATTTGATTAAATTGGGAAAAAAAGAGGAAATAATACAATAAAGAGCAAAACGAAAATAAGGGAAGTAAAAATTGTGGAAAAATCTTATGTTTATTGACCAAACAAGAAAAGAAAATTTTGCAAAATGAAAGGGAGAAAAACGGAAAAAAGAAACAAAATATTTATTAAAAAGGAGAGGAGGAGGTTCCCGTTTCGAATCATGCTGGCCTCCAGTTGATGAAAGAAGTCCAACTCCAGTTGGGCCAACTCCCACGTTGCTCCCTTGTTACGCAAACTTAGGCTTTATTTATTTCGTGAAAAATGAACGATATCAAAAACATTTTCCTAAAAATAATGACTTATATCATTTATAAATATAAATTAATTAAAAAAATTTGTTCACAAAAATGTTTAGACATAAATTATTATCGATTACGAAAACATTTTTCTATTGCTTAATTATTTTAAGCAGTACAAGCCATCATTTTTTGAAAATATTATCTTAATTATTTCTTTTTGTTAAACAAACGGAGCCCCTAGTATATATAATAATTAATAATGATTGATCTACCACAAGTCGATATGTGGTGAATCGTGGTGGGTGCTCAGGCTTCTTTCTCTTCACATGCTACATTGACGATTTCAAAGGATTATGCTCCTTATTTTGATTATTTATGTGCGTTATAATATTATAGTCAAATTCGCTTCTTCTATTATTTTCGATCGGCTTGCTCAAGGATAATTTATTTTTATATAAAATATTCAGCTTAGGTACAATCAGTCCTAGAATGAATAGTCAACCTCTCGGGGGCAACTTTAGGCTCCAAATTATCCCCTAATTTTAGAGGATCGCAATCCATCGTGGTAGAATTCAGCTGGCTTAGTTAGGTCACCTAAAAGGACAACTTTCTCTCTCTCGTCTATGCGAGCTTTCCTCTACCGCCATGGTAGTGCTTCCCTTCCCAAACCCTAAGATCCTTCTGCTTTTCCATAACCTTCTTCCCCTTTTATTACATTTCTCCTCTTAATATCCATACGGAAAAAAAAAACCAAAAAATCTCCTGATGTTGCTGTGTCGAAGTTCAAACCGCGAATCGAACAGTGGGTTGCGCCGATCCAACCATCGCTCTTTTGTATAGGTTTGGATCTCGCAGCTTTGCCTTCGGATTCACTTTGGGTTTCTTCGGATACTCGTCGATTAGGTTGGATCTTCTGTCTCTGGTTGATTTCTTGAGTCTCTGGCCATGGCTGTGGTGGAGGAGTAGTGGATGCCAGTTTTGTGTATTTGAGGAAGATGAGCATTCTCGATTTTCAGTGCTGGTAGATCGGTCTAGTAATATTTCAAATTAGTATCCATGGAGAGAAAAGAAGAAAATGAACTGCGAGTGGCAGCACTATGTAAACGATTGGGTTACCTTTGGTCTAAGGAGGATGTTGTAGAAGTTTCCTCTGAAATTTCTCCGTACAAAAAAGGAGGAATGTAAACGCACCCTCTTTGGTAAGCTCTATTCCAAACCTCATGTCAATTACCCAGCATTTGTATCCACCTTGAAAAAAGCTTGGAAAATTGACACTGTAATCTATTCACAAAAAGAACCGGGGCTATTTACTTTCATCTTTCAAACGGAGGAGGAAAAAGAGAGAATTATGAAAACATCACCTTGGTCATATTCTAGCAACTTGCTAGTTTTAAGATAGTGCGGGCCAGAAGTTCCAGAGCATTGTTACGAGTTTACTAAAGCTGCTTTTTGGGTGCGTATCGGAGGTATTTCCCCTGGCTGGAGAGTAGAGCAAGTCTTCAAAGATCTGGGAAGTAGAATCGGTCGAGTTATGGAAGTTAACCTTGATACAACAGGTAATCAACAGAAAGGAGGAAGAGTGAGAATAGAAGTTGACCTGAATGTACCACTGAAATCGGGGGCAATCCTGGACATTGGATCCAAATGGCTTTGGGTGGAATTCAAGTATGAGCGTCTCCCACATTACTGTTATTCTTGTGGGAGAATAGGGCACTATGCTTTTGATTGTGCTGAAATTCCTTATGCACAGTCACCTTGGGGAAACAATAAAATCGGACCATATGGGCCCTGGTTGAAGATAGAAGCAAGTGAGCATGGCCCTTATTAGGAAACATTTTATGCCAAAATTGAAGAAGAAATTATTGTGGAAGAAACAATACCTGTTACACCTTCTCAATCTAGTGGTATGGATATTATAGCTCATGAGGCAGTTCCTGATATGCAACTAAGAGCTTACGGCGAAAGAAGACTCGATAGCTCTCCTGGCAAAGAGATAGCTCAAGCTAATGCAGGGTCTACTAATGAAGTTAGAGACTGTGGTAAACAAGTACAATGCCTTGAAAACCATAAACAAGTTCTATCAAAAGTTGGGAAATGCAGTAAGAAGAATATGAAGGTTCAGAAGGCTAAAAAACAGAAGTGTATACTTGAGAAAACCCCTCTCTTGATTGACGACGCTGAATTTCTGGACACCTCTGTGAAACTGGTTGCAGAAGGACAAGAATGGGCTTTGGTGGCTAGCCCTAATAAGCCATCGGTGACGCCATGAAAATCGTTAGTTGGAATTGTCAGGGGCTGGGCAACCCCCTGACAATCCAAGAGCTAAAAGCCTTAACGGCTAAAGAAAGGCCCAGTTTACTCTTTCTAATGGAGACTAAGAACAAAGAAGCAATGGTGGAAAAAGTTTGCAAAAAATTACATTTCCAGAATGTTTTTCTAGTGAATCCTTCAGGCATAGTAGGGGGTTTAGCTCTTCTGTGGCATGAGGAAGTATCTTTGAAGGTAAAAACTAGTTCAAAGCACTATATTGATGTGGATTGTATTGATCCAGATAGCAGGCAACATATGCAAATTACTTTTATTTATGCATCTACCAATTTTGGAGAGAGATTGACCTTATGGCAGATGTTGGGACACATTAAACCCCACAATTCTTGCCCGTGGATCTGCATGGGAGATTTTAATGAGATTCTGTATGTATGGGAGAAAGTTGGGAAAAAAGAAGCTGATAACAGTCGTATAACAGCATTAGAAACATGATCAATGAACTTTCTTTAATGGATATGGACAGTCATGGGTGTGCATATACATGGGCAAATAACAGAGATGGGGATGACCTCGTTAAGAAACGACTAGATCAAGTACTATGCACCTTGGAGTGGAGAATTACCTTTCCTGAAGCTGAAGTCCAAGCCCTTCCAGCTATTGGTTCAGATCACAGTCCTCTGATTCTTCGACTCTATCCTGGGAAGACGAATATAAATAGATCCTTCAAACTAGAGGTTTTCTGGACAGAACATGAAGAGTATTATGAACTTATTCAACAAACATGGAAATCTAAATCTATGTTTGGGCCCTTTACATGCTAGGCTTTTCCTCACATATTGACAAGTTTTACTAGTGAACTTAAATTAAACCATGTTTCATGTCCCGGTTTATTATATTTGCCCCTTGCATGAAACGAATCTATGATTATTATTTTTTTCAACTAATCACGAAATATATTATTTTCAATATAGGTTCTTTATTCAAATTTTTTTCCCGATCTATT
Organism: Eucalyptus pumila; assembly: GCA_016097595.1. Classification (NCBI taxonomy): domain Eukaryota; kingdom Viridiplantae; phylum Streptophyta; class Magnoliopsida; order Myrtales; family Myrtaceae; genus Eucalyptus; species Eucalyptus pumila. Next base: position 32,011,624 of record CM027853.1, read on the forward strand.
TATATCATGTACTATGTCTCCGTAATAAGCAGTTAAGCATGAGTAATTTATCTACTTCATTGTGACTTGTACAAATTAGTAATTGATTCGTGTACTGTACAGGTAAGCTTAAGAGACCTTCATCATGCATGACAATAGATTTATCGTGTTTTCTCCTTTTCAACTTATTGCCAATAATAATAATAATAATAATAATAATAATAATAATAATAATAATAATAATAACTATTTTTGATGTAATTGTACTTTATATTGTCTTTAATATATTTCTTTTTTCCAATTTTTTGGATCACTTTTAAGAGACCTTCATCATGCACGACAATAGATTTATCGTGTTTTCTCCATTTCAACTTATTGCTAATAATAATAATAATAATAACTATTTTTGATGTAATTGTATATTTGTGGGAGAACGTAGATAACGTACATATTATAAGAATGCAATACACACGAAAATATATATCTACATCAGTTCTTGTGATAAAATGAAGGTCGAAACGTGTCGAAAGGGTGAACGAAGATCAAGGACACTTGGCGTGCAACAAAATTGCCATGTGTTTACCATGTATGCGTGCACGTTTCACAAAATGCGATATGCATAAAAAAAAAGATACATACATGCATTGTTCCATACGATGAAATTGAATGTTCAAACATGTAGAAAGTAGGGGTGTAAACGGTTCGGTTCGGTTCGGTTTTTTTGAAAAACCGAACCAAACCGAACCGTTAGAAAAATCTTCCGAACCGAACCGAAACCGAACCGAACCGAAATTTCGGTTCGGTTCGGTTTTTCGGTTTTCGGTTTTTAGCCTTTGGTTTCGGTTTTTTTTTTTTTTTTTTTTTTTTTTTCTGTTAAACTTAGATTTCTCCATTTTTATTTGTTGGTTCGGTTCGGTTCGGTTAACCGATAAAAACCGAACCGAACCGAAAATTTTCGGTTTTTAATGAAAACCGAACCGAATGAAAACCGAACCGAAAAAACCGAATTTTTCGGTTCGGTTCGGTTCGGTTTTCGGTTCGGTTCGGTTTTTGGTTCGGGAACTGACACCCCTAGTAGAAAGGGTGGATGAAGAGTGGATGTGAGAGTGAATTATTCATGATAAAAGCAAAAGTGAGTACGAGGGGATCAGTAGAGCTAAAATGGGCTTGTTGTGTTTTATATAGTATTATATATAGTATTATTTTCCTATGCAAATCACTTTTCAATAAAGGCCCACTTTTTTGTTTTTTTGATGATCCAGGAAACCCGCAATAAAGGCCCACTTTTAATGCATGCTAAACACATAAACTTCCTACTCAAGCTCTTTCCAGCTATCATGTGTCGAGATGACTCGTACCCTTAACCCCACCTAATCCCAATTTAAAAACCATGTTAGGAAAGATAATTTTCTCTCTCTCTCCCTTTCTTCTCCTCAATCTCCATAAGTAACCCTTCATCTCAGGATTTCCAGCCTCTGAAAGTCCAAAACAGCCATCTGGCCAGAAAAAGACACAAACGTCCAAAACAGCTAACACATCTTCCTTGCAAGTTGCAGAATTCAATGAACAGCACGCTCTATGACAGACCCTAAGGAATGATACCCACACTACATGACACACCGAGGGAAGAACTGGTGCAGCAATTATTCATGATTCGCGACAAGAGCAAGAAATATTGAGTGCAGGAACACACTTTCAGTCAAATTTAATATTGCTTTCTCTGATAAGAATCCACAAGTCAATCTTTTCCCCAGAGAATCCAAGAACGAAAAAACAACAAAAGATCATATACAAAAAGGGGGGAAAAGGAAATGGTGAACTCGTACCGACTTAGGATTGGAAGGAAAAAATACACTTATCGAAGCTAAATCGCCTGGTGCCAATCGTGACCACTAGCTCATACAGCCAGCTGCATTGTCTATTTTCGACAGCCTTGAAGCAACTTTTTATGAGAGCATCTTAATCTCTCTTTCTGCTGGCAACCCACTTCATCAAATACTTTACATGGCCAGCCCGACCACATTTTTTCCCATTACTTTCCTCACTGGCAATGAGTTGAACTGAATGAGTCTGGAAACGTCAAAGGTTTTGGTGGAATGCTAGACTGCGTATCGGAGGACAGTGTTGAACTGGAGGAAGTGCCTAAGGCTTGAGGAAGGCTCATGTGGAGGTTCATACCAGAGCTTTCTTCTTCTTCATGGCTAGTTGGTTCCCATTGCTCCACGAGGGGATGCAAAATATTGACATTGTCGCCCATGTCAGGTCTCTGGAACGGTTTTTCAGCAGTGCAATGACCAGCCAGCTCAGCAACTTTGATTATACTCTCTAAGGTTTCTTCATCGGGGTCAAGAGTGTGGTCGATAGCTTTCAGGATGTTTTCCTTGTCAATAAGAACTCTATGGAACCAAGTGACCAAGTGCGCCCTCTCATCTGGCATGGTGTTGTCTAATGCTTTTCTACCAGTAATGATCTCCATCAAGACAGCACCAAATGCGTAAACGTCGACCTTTGTAGTTACCCTTCCAGTGGCTGTACGGACAGAAAAAGACCCATACAAAGTTCGATGCAATTTCATCGATAGGGAAAAGAAAAGCCTCTGCTCAGATTTCATGTTAAGAGAAGATAAAAGCGCCCCAAGAATGGGTAACATAAAGAAGTCACCCTTGGTTTCTAATCAACAATTTGTAGTCAGGTGATTTAACTATCCCCCCTAAAGTGGATCAGAGCAATTGAATTGACTTAGATATTTTAACAGCAATCACGCACATTTGAGTTAATTAATGCATGCTGATCAATCTTACCATTATAAGGCTCAATTTGAACAAAACATCCAGCTACAATGAGGTGAAAACATAGATATAAAGTCCACTAGTTCGTCTGCAGGACTCCTATCCATTATTACTACTGAAAGATATCACACTTATGTAATCTCAATGAAAGAAACAATAGAGATCAATTTACCTAATGCATATTCCGGAGCTAAATACCCAAAAGTTCCAGCCAACTGTGTCTCCATGGAATACTTCCCATCAGGAACATTTTTAACCAAACCAAAGTCAGCAACTTTGGCTCTCATGTCATCTCCCAGCAGTATGTTTACTGGCTTCAAATCCCTATGGATAAATTTTTGTTGGGCTAAACTGTGCAGGTATTCCACTCCTCTAGCAACATCCAAAGCAATGGTCACCCTTTGCTTCCAAGTCAGAGGTGCATACCCATTCTCTTGCCACTTGAACAAATGTTGCGCGAGAGTCCCTTGTGGCATATATTCATACACTAAAAGCCTCTCATCACCTTTGATACAATACCCTAAAAGCATGACTAAATGCCTATGCCTCACTTTTGTAAGTACTGCAATCTCAGCTTGGAATCCCTTCATTCTCTTGGTGCCCACTGCCTCAGAATTCATTCTTTTAGCAGCAATTTTGGTGCCATCGTGCAACTCCCCTTTGTAAACAACACCAAAACCACCTCTTCCTAAAATGTTCTCTTCACTAAAATTACGAGTCGCTTGTCTAAGGACTTCAATTGAAATTTTAACATTTCCTCCTTTGAAAACAGGAAAATCACTATGGTCCCCACTGCTTTGGCTATGCAATTCACTTGGAAGCCCACCATAACCATTCAAACCAGTCCCGGGCCCGTTCTTAGTTACTTCCATCCTGATTTCCGGATTGTCTACCCTATTAACTTTCCTGTGTCGTCGGATTATGTAACAGAATTTGTACAAGACAAACAACACCACCACGATGAAAACAAGGACACCTACGACAACAGCAGCAATTACACCACCTGGAAGTGAAGAACCATTTGACGATCCAGGTGAGCCACCATCAGTCGAATTCGTCCCTGAACCACTGCTGCCTCCACCACCAGTGTCCGTTCTACCAATTAATGGATTACCAGTAAGAGTCAATTTCACTGAGGCTGGGAAAACCGGTATCAACCCATTGAGATTATTGTTCGACACATCAAGAACCTGAAGCTGAGTCAGCGTAGTCAAGCTTTCCGGAATAGATCCGGTAAGATTATTATCGTTCAACAGCAACGTGCGGAGCAAGGTGAGATTCGCAAATGCAGGCGAGATGGTCCCACTAAACCCCCGCTTCGAGAAAGTAACAGAGGTCACATTCTTCTCCTGGCAAGAAATGGCACTCCAGCCGCCCTGGCAAGCATCATTCCCAGTCCAAGAATCCGCCAGAGTGATCGGATACCCCAACGCACCGGCCACCTCAAGCAACGTAGTAACCTGTGGGTCGCAAGGGCCCGGCGCACTGTTGCAAAAGCTATTACCCTCATAGGTAACGCGAATTCCACTGCTATTACTAGGGACGGGACCCTGCAACTTATTGTTATCCAAGGACACATTCTTCAAGCCGGGGAGTGCCCACAGCGAGGCGGGCACAACCCCAGTGAACTGGTTGTCCCTAAGCTGGAGATCGAACAAATTAGTGCATTGCGAGAGATCGGGGATCGGACCTGTGAACTGGTTGTTCTGGAGCCAGACCTGGCTCAGCTGGGTCATCCCGGCCAACACGCTGATGCCGCCGGAAAGCCCCACCGCCTGGTTGTGGATCCAGAGGTTCTGGATCGATGAAGTGCCGAAGGAGGAGGGGAGGGGCCCGGTGAGGTTGTTGTAGGAGACCCTCAGACTCGTCAGGTTAGGGAGGGTTCCGAGGAAGTCCGGGATCGTGCCGGTGATGTTGGTGTTGTCGGTGTAGAGGGTAGTCAGGGACGTCGAGGCGTTGAGCTCCGCCGGGATCTGCCAGGAGGGGAGGTCGAGGTTGTCGCTGAGGCTGAGGGTCTGGAGGCTGGTGAGGCCCTGGAAGGCGCCGGAGGTGATGGAGGTGAAGTTGTTGCCGTCGAGGTAGATGGACTGGAGAGAGGCGAGGCCGGCGAAGGAAGGGACGGCGCCGGAGAGGGAGTTGCTCTGGAGGGAGAGGCTCTGGAGCTGGGAGAGGGAGGAAAGATCCGAGGGGAGGGCGCCGGAGAGGGAGGAGGAAGAGAGGTTTAGGACGGTGACCCGGGAGGAGGAGTTGCAGCTGACGCCTGTCCACTTGCAGTAGTTCGGGCTCGAGGACCAGCCCGACGGCTTGAGGGCGACGAGGATCTTGGCCATGATGGCGGAGTCGTTGGCGGAGGCGGCGAGGAAGAGGAGGAGGAGGAGGAGGAAGGGGGCGGGAGAGCGGAGGCTCCCGGCTGCCATTGTCGACGGCGTTGCTGTGGGTCTAGAGAGAGAGAAAGGCGTAAGCAGAGGGGGTGGGATGCGCGGAGAAGAAAACAGAGGAGGTCGTAGTCGTTCTCTGTTTGTTCTCCCACGAGAGAGAAAAAACGCAGCAAATTCAAGTGAGGAGAAAGATTTTTTTGAGCGGGAGTGTTACGCGTATATTGACCCAATGACTTATCTGTCCTTTCTTCTGCCAACAGGCCGAGCCGAGCCAGCCGAGAGAATCAGCCTCTTTATTTTTCAGCGGATCCCTCACAAGACGCGTGTCCATATCTGAGTGGTAAATGCGCACCACATCAGCAGATGAACGGGGTTCTATCCGAATCGCTCGAATCGCTCGGAACTGGACTGGAATTGCCCGGAACCGGTGGTTCTTGAGGGAATCGGTTCGGTTCCCGGTTCCAATTTATGAGAACTCGTTCTTGGTTCTATAGGCGGATCCGTTTACCCGCCCACCTAGACTGGACTGATTAATTTTTAATATTAAAAAGAATTCAAAATTGTTAATTAACTAACCAAGCATCAAAAGGCAAGTAGTGCACGAACCCCCTTAGCGGTTCTCCTTCTTCTTCACCTCCATCATCATCTTCAACGCCAAATTCTCCAAGGTCCTCCTTTTTCCACCCCCAAATATCGCACGCGAAACCCTAGCTCCATCGCGATGGCCTAAAGAAGAGCGCGCGAGCTCCGTTCTCGGTTGAGTCGAACATATGAAAGTGAGTCGAATTGTCCCAGGGATTGATTGAGCTCGAAGCGCCTCTCTTTTTTCATCTTCTTAATTGAAGAGCTCTGCTGAAATGAGCCTTCTGATGTCCGAATTTCCTTTTCGGGAGCGGCCGTTCTCCTGATTTTCGTCGGTGGAACAATAGGAAGCTAGGTGGGGGAATGAATTTGGTTTCGCGTGCGTTATAATTTTTCCGGTTTTGCCGTCCGAGAGTTTTCGCTCCTCTAATCCGTTTCTTCGCCAGGAGAATGATGTTGAGGAAAAGATATCTTTTTAGTTTGTAGATCTAAAGTTCTCTTCGCTTCTTTCTATTTTCGGCAGGATATTTTGTAGTTATATGGTTACATATAGCTGTCGTATGACTTATGAGGCTAATTATTATTGTGAGACCGGTTCCATGAATCTACCTGAGAATCGGATCCATGCAACAAATGGGTGGATCGCGGTTCCGACCCGCCCGCTTGGACCATGCACACTCCTAGTAGCTACATTGGTATAGCTTTGTATGGGCTCCATCAGCACGTTGTCTTGCTCATCCCTACTGTAGTCCCACCTCCTATGGTCAGTCTTTGATCAACAACCGCATTAATGCTTTACTTGAATTGCACTGTCCCAGTGTTCTGTTTCATCAAAGCGAATCCCACCGAAGGAACTCGATCCATTTATATGCCAAGCTGCAAACGATCCAAACGTGTGCAAAGAGTTTACCACGTCTAGATCTACTCATCTTTGCATAAGCACTTCATTAAAACATTGACACATAGTAAATATATGTTGCATACTCTTTTCCATGTTAGAAAATATATGCCACTCCATCTCTCTCTCTCTCCGTAGTGGTTGCGATTCTAGTTTGTGCCTAAGATTTGATCAACACATAATAAATGTATGCTGCATACTCTTTTCCATATTGGAATATATATGCCCACTAAAACCCCCTCTCTCCTTGGTGGTTGCTAAATTTGGCCTATGCCTTAGATTTGAGCATGTCTATATCTACTCATCTTTGCATAAACAATCCATTAAAATATTGACATGAAATAAATATATATTAAGCTTTTCCATATAAGAAAATATGCCCATGAAACCCCAACTCTCCCTCTCTTTCGGTTGCCGAGTCTGGAAGCCTTAGATTTGAGCAGGTCTAAATCTACTCATCTTTGCATAAGCACTCCATTAAATCATTGACACGTAATAAATGTATAGTGTGTATTTTTTTTTCATATTAAAAAATATGGCAGCGTTTGATTCAGCATTTGCAAGGGGCATTGAGTCCAATGTAAATGCTGAAAGCCCAAAACTAGTTCCTACTAGCTTTGGACTTTCAACATTTTAAATGCAAGTTAAAAGCTGAAAACCAGCTTCAAAGTTGAACCAAACAGTCAAACATTTCCCCAAGGGGCTTTCAAGCTTGAAAGCCCCTTGGAAATGCTGAACCAAACACAGCCATGCCTACTAAAACCTCATCTCTCTCCCTAGTGGTTACCGAGTCTAGCTTGTGCCTAAGATTAGGTAGTAGGGGGATCTCATCTTATCCATGATGGAAGAAGCAAGATCCATGCTGGAAAAGGAGAAAACTTTTGCTCGTCTCCTTTGTCGAGGGAACAAACGGTCGTGAAGGAGACCACATCTCCGAATCAACAATTCATCTAAAGGTTGTGACTATTTTAGGATATAATTGTCTTAAATTTCGCTGTGGCTATATTTTTTCTCTATGTATTAATTTAGTCATGCAGACTTCTCCAATTACAAAAGCTCCTTACAATCTTTCAATGCCATAACTTTTTACGGCGGTTTCACTTGGGCCACTCCAAGTTTTAAATTTAGGCCCAAAAGACTCTGGGCTCAAAAAGGTCTCCCGGCTTCTAAATTTTCTCAACATTAATCGGTCCAATCGTGGTTTTTTTTTTTTTTTTTTTTTTTTTTTTTTTTTTTTTTTTTTTTTTCGTTTAGTTCCGTTCAGCCTTCAGGATCGGCTTGCCGAGGAGAATGTTTTTGGTTGCTCGGTCTTCTCAAAATCCCTTCCCGATTCTGTTTTTCCAGGTAATGTTGGGAATTTTTTTTTTTAAAACTAATTTATGCAATCAAATCTCAAAGTTATTGCAAATAATTATAAGATAGCTACATGACTAGCTCACACTTGAATATATAGTGTCTCGTATCACTCTATAAATCAAATTTTTGGATTGATTTTTGCATCCCAAATCTATCCTAAGATAGGGATCAATATCTCCAACACGATGACTCCCCACAGTCAGACCATCATTGTTGAGAGTTAAAATATCTTGAGATTTACCATTTTGACTTGGACAAATTGGGTATCATTAAAATCTCATGACGAATACAATCAAAATTCACGTTCAACTTTGATCAAACTTTAGATAGAAAAATCAGATGTCAATGCTCCTCTTCTTTATCATTCTTGGAAAAATTTCCATTCCCTCCTCTCTGTTAGGCGCAATCATAGCTAAGTTTCAAAAGACAAGGGGCGTTTCAAAACTAAATAATTGAAAATTTGCTCACTGCCTTGACAGGGGCCCATTGTCCATTTCTTTCCACAGCACCTCGAGCTTTAGCCATTCAGATGGAAAAATTGTCTTATCAATTTATGAGCCTATCGATTGACAATCATCATCAACCATTGGTGGATAATAATCGTGGTCTGTTAGATTGTCTAAGTTGATGTCAAATATTTGATTTGGCTTGACAACTTCGCCCCATTTAGTCCATGGTGGGGTATGCTGACATTGTCCTATGAAGATTAGGTTTTTTCATTGCCGTGAGAAAAAAAGGATGGAGCTCAAACACTGCATAAAAGATTCCAACTAAGTGTACAAAGTCTAAGATTCCAATAGAATGAATTTACATATTTCTTGGGGGGTCAAATGTTATCAAATTCAATGGTGTTCTTTCCTACTATTGTTTAGGTAAATAGTTCCATTTGTTTTGTAAAAAATAAATAATTTTAGAAAATATTTTTCTAAATTGATCATTTGTATTGCTTACAAAGATAAATGAATGATTTTTTTTTTCAGAAATTACCTATGCATCAAATTGGATTTTGGTTGTCACGAGTAGTAATGTATAAAGTTAAGCTAATTTGAATTTATGGCTCTAGAACAAAAGTCCAGTTTTTTTTTTTTTTTTGGAATAAACTGTGGTCTTTGGATGAGGGATTCAAACGGTCAATCTAATGCTTTTGGTTGGAACGTAAGAAGACCATCATCTGGTCCTTCTGTTGTCTCTATCTTAACAGATCAAGTTTGGAAGTAACCATGCCAAACTTGAGAATAAATTCAATATCAGCTTTTGTCAACCTCAGTCTCTTCATACATTAAACTCACTCCAACACTTGTATTACCTATGCTTCCAATCCTAGAAATGGAATGAACAAGGCTGCATTGCTCGCCTTCAAGGACAAGATGATTGAATATCCTCTAGGGATCATGAGTTTCTAGAAGGAGTCCGTTAGTCATTCCAACTAGTAAGGAGTTTCTTGCTAGTGGCCGCCATGCAGGAAGAGTCACCACCCTCAACTTGATGAATCAAAAGCTTGTTGGCACAATTCCTCCTTACATAGGAAATCTCACCTTCTTGAGATGAATTGGTGGACAGGTGAGTTGACTCTGAGGCAACAAACTAGAAGAGTTTGGAAGGTTGTTTAGATTGAAGACTCCCATCCTCTGCAACAATGAACTTGAAGGGGACATAGCATAGAAATTGTCATCTGGCGTAAGTATGTAGTACCTCTATTTGCATTCAAATTGGCTTAGCGGGAGGATACTTGACAAGCTTCGGTATTTGGTTGAGAGAGATCTCATTGCTTTTGTGGTCACAATGAACAATCTTACTGGAGGAATCCTAAGTTGGTTGGAGAATGGATCTTCACTTGTATAGTTAGAGTTGATAGAAAATGACGTAAGAGGTTGAATACCGGTCAAGCTAGGAAGCATCTCAAGATTAGAACTTTTACATTTAGGCTTTAATAATTTAATAGGACACATCACTTCTTCTATATACAACCTTACATCACTTGTCTCCCTTGATGTAAATGGTAACAACCTATATGGTGAAATCCCACAAAAAATTGGCGACTATTTTCCACATCTCTAGTTTCTTTACCTTGTGGAAAATCGATTTTTTGGGCAAGTGCTGCCCTCGCTATCTATCATTATTGGACTTGAAGAGTTGTATTTCGATTCTAATTGTCATGACCCTAGCTCCATCTCCAGGGTCTTGAGAGGTAAAGGTTATTTTCGTGACGTCCCAAGCTCATTGTCGTCTCAATTCTTTTTATTTTGTTATCATGCATATGTGAAAACGTGAATAAAGAACTCCCCAGACAAACAACAGCTAGAAGATTGGGACATACATCACATAGAACACATTATTTTACATCACAACAGTACTTTTACAAGCCCTTTTTCTACAGGTCCTCTTTTTATTTTTTTTTCATCATACTACAAGTTTCCACATAGACTAGGGAAATTCCTATCTTCTCTAGCGTGACTTTAGCTCTCAAAAATTGTCGTGAGACTTCCATGCCCACAAGACTGAAAGATAAGGGAGTGAGTTGTGGGGAAAACTCAATAAACAAAATTCCTAATTCTCTGCTTAGAAAGAATCTCATCATTAAAGCCTAGTAAGTACAACACTCGCAAATAGTGTCGATGATAGATCAATAGCAAATTACTTGCCATACCTTGACCCAATACATAATGTCGATTAACATACCTTCGACTTATCAATGAACACCTCAACACATCATACTTATGCATAAGCGGCACCCATACAAATTCATTTAGCGTCGTCCTGGCTTTACCAGGCCCTCCCTGCTTGATTGGGGCTTCTGGTTTCTTGGTGGGCTCGTGGCTTGATTAGGACATCTCGCCTCGACCGAGGTTTCTCGGGGTTAGCTTTCTGAGGCTTCCGAGTTCAAAACTCAGGCATCCTGTCTCAATCAGGGCATCTCGGCTCAACTGAGACATCCTATTCAATGAACGAGGCATTGCTACCAATGTTGTGTGGCGACGGATGCTTTTTCCTCTTTAAGTGCATGCATAAATGCATCATACAAGCCGGTTCTTATATTTTCTCTTAGGTGACACATGCATGGCCCGAAGGCATGCTTATTCATTCGTGTGTGTCATGAATTCTTATACTTCACTAATAAATATGTCGAGAATGACTTTGATCCTTAACTTGAATCAATCATTTAACGCCAATCCCTACACAGACAATGCTCAGAACGACATGCCTTAATGTTGAACCAAGACCTTAAGGCTTGGGTAAACCTCGCTTGAGTAACAATCCCAAGCTTGACAGACTTCGGCTCTAACTCGATGTGAATACACATATACTGAGAATGACCCTTAGCTCACAGTTTCAATCAATGCTAAGCACAAAGTCCCTACGTTCATTTGGACTATGGAAATTGGCATGCTTGGTGCCTTATCAAGACCTCGTGGATTTGGGCTGTCCCCATACTGATCAAGGCATAAGATCAACATGTCTCAATGTCGATTTATGACCTTGTGGTCTTAGGTGATTCCCGTACCAAGTGAGACTCGGACCCAACATCCTACTTATGCCAAAACTAAGGCTTTATGGCTCGGATGACTTTGTCTTGCGAAGAATTCAATCCGAATGAGCCCCGATGCCATTCTAAACATATACGACTCAAGCGCATGACCATGTCCTATAACATAAGATCAAACAAAAGACATTGCAACCCCCTGGCTTGACGGGTGAGTAGCTACTAGCCTTAACAATATGATCTACTTTCTTAGAAGAAAGGGAGGAATCTTACTTACCTTGGCGAACCTTGAAGACCAACTTGGATTAGCTTAAGGGATTGAGGATGCAAGGCTGAGAGAAAGGAAATGGAGGAGGAAAGTGGGTGTTTAAGAAGAGGAAGGAGGAGAAAGTGAATGGCAATAGTGGAAATGAGGAAGGATCCTCCTATTTATACTATTTGGCGTCATCATTACCAAGCCAAATGGTCCACTCTAATTTTTCTAAGTGTCTTGCCTAAGATCCTTAGTTGACAAGCCTACTTGTCTAGTAATTGCACCTAAAAGAATGAGGTGGCATGGCTAAAAGACCATCATGGCTAAAAGGCCTTGGTTGGCATTCTAGCTTATAGGCATTATCAATGATGGCCCGCTTTTTGCCCTTTCATAAGACCACTTGTACCCCATATTTAAAGAACATTTAATGAAATTTGGATAAGATGCCATCAAAGTTTCCAACTTGGCATCTACATTCTTTGGTCATTAATGAGGGGCTTGGGTTTTGCTCTCTGATTGAGCCACATGTGCGCTGTCTTTTTCTTGCCCGTCAAGGATATTTTCGACCTCATCATTACTTTTGAATAGTCAAAAGACACATCACCCCCTTCATCAAGAGCTTTAGAGAATTCTGTCATTTAAGTTGGTTCGGGTGCTGGAGAAGGGATCATTAGGTACACCTCGAAAAATAGAATCACATATACCCAAGGTTTGGCCATCACACCCCATACTCACCCAAACCATTCCTTTGGACAGTCAGTCGACCAAAAGGGTTGATTGTCCTTCGGTTAGTTCAAGGCCAATCCTAAGACTACTCATGACCTAAGACTAAGCTAAGGTACTCATGGATCTTAGAATTAGTGACGAGATAGTCAGGTCTATCATGAGCTCATTCCGATCGGCACCTGATCTATCTATATGGTTCATGGTCAGTGCATTACCGATCCACGATTGGACATCACCAATTTAAGATTCATTTCCGATTATTAAGAATTAAATAGAGAATGATGCATTTTTGGTTGGAAGGTGATCGCATTTGATCAAGTTGGATTGTCCATGTGTCGATGCATAGTCAGGCGGAATCATATGTGGTTGGGCATTGCGATCGGTCAGATCAACCCAAGACCATCCCCTTATCCAAAATCATCCCATGACCAATCCTCATATTAAAAAGTCATTTTATGAGTTGGTGATTCTATCTCATCGGTATGGTCGGTAGATAATTCACAACTGACACCTCGACCAATTCGTCGCTGGTCGGTCGGTCGGTCAGAGCATGACTGATCCTTTATTCCTTATCAATCAAACCAATTGATCCTATGGCCAATGGCCCATGGTTGATCCATTCAAGACCTTATGGTCGATCCTTCCAAGGTCAGAATTGAGGATATTACACTAATAGCTTTACAGAGAATGTGTTTGCCAATCTTGGAAACTTGAGGAATCTTACAAGGATTGGTTTTAGACATAACTAGTTACAAACAACACCTGATGGCTTAAGTTTCCTCACTTATTTTACCAACTGCGCTAAACTGAGATGGTTAGATTTTGCCACAATAAATTTATAGGAGAAATACTTGAATATGATACCAATTTGACGAAGACTATCACGCCCCGACTCGCTTTGAGCGTGCAACACCCCTCGCTTACCAACTTTGGCCATTCAATTGCGACTTCCTAGGAGGCGTTGCCCACCCATTAGTATTATTGTTTATATACACAAGTGGAAGCAAAAACAAATCTCCCAACCATTCACAACAAAATAGGGATAGTTTCAATATTTACATATATGCATCCATAGCGTCATTACAACATACCGGCTATATATATATATATAGAAATTTCAACGTAAGTCATTACGCCATTTCATGTTCAATCAAAATGCGTGGTCATCAATATGAGCATATAAGCAATTCTTGAAAAACCTCTTACACTCAGGAGCCAAACATAAAAACGTGCAATACAACATAGTCATGTGCCCATGCCATATAATAATCCAGACTTGTTCATATATTAATCTCATGTCACGTGTGCAGACTATAGCATTGTTTATCACTTCTCAAAATATGCATTCATGCACTCATGCCATGCAATAATCCAGAATTACTCATATATCAATCTTAGATCACATGTGTGCTGACTATAGCATCACTTCTTAAAATTTGTGTTCATGCATTCATGCACTTTTCACACAACTATAACTAGAGTATTACGGTCACTTAGGAACCAAGGTCAACTCGAAGGTTCGCAATCATCCGGAGTAATCGAGCATCGTCTCGCCCCATTGGGCATGGCATCATCCGGCGTATGCATACTGATATAGCTAGTATGATCACCTAGAGGGGGGTGAATAGATGAGCAAACAGATTCTCGAGATATGGAAGCAATACTAGGCAATTAATAGAAAGAAAAATACGATCAAAGTAAAGTAAAGTAAATGATAAGGAAGAGAGAAATGAACACAAGATTTATAGTGGTTCGGCTTATTCCAAGCCCACGTCCACTCTTCCGCACTAACAGTCCACCGGCTGGATTTCACTATGAACAAAAGAGAAGTTACAGCACAGCTTTTCCTTGATTCTACAGTGTAGATATTCTATCACACTTCCTCAAGGTTTCTCATGAATATAAACTCTCTTTTGTTTACACGATTTTGCTCAACAAAAGAATTGACTAAGAACAATGAGCTTCAGACTTTGGAATTCTTCTATCGTGCACACTCTCGAACAACTAGAACGACTTCCTTATATACTCTTTCATGCCATCATACCCGTTGGCACTTACCAAAGGAATTCCTCCAATCTACCCGTTGGACGGAATCAATTAGAAAGATCATTCGAGCTATTAAAGGAACATGTTGATAGCCCATCAATCCTGTTCGCCCATACAATTAGGATCTCGGTTTCCATAAGTAGAACCTTCCAAGTATACTTTGCCAATCATCAGATCCTTAATTTTCAAATCAATTATGATCAAATAAATGATTCCGTTACGTCATATCCAGCCAAGAGATCTTCTCTAGTCGATAAGACCACATCCTTAATGAAATATCCAGTTCTGGATAGCCTTTCTTCAACAGATTAGAGACTGTCAATGAGGATAGACTTTGAGTCTTGAGTCTGGCTGTCCGGAGGTCTTCAGACTTTAAATAGCGAGTCGCAAGCCTTCGTACTAGATCGATGGAAACGTTTTGTCAACTTCAAAACACTTCAAGAGGATTTCTCCAACAATCTCTCCCTTTTTGATGGTGACAAAACTTTCCTGCAGATGTGGAAAACTTTGACCTGCAAAACATTTCTCAAACACATATGCATATCTTATAGGGATAAATGGCTAAATGAATAACACTAGAATCTGCAACCACAGAAAATAGGTTAGCCCAGTATGCAATAAAGCCATCCATAAGATATCAATAGTAGTTAAGCAGTCAAATCCAAATCCCAAATTTAGTCCACATCCAGACACACAAGTCAAGGCAAAACAAACTACAAAATAAACAAGCCAAAAGTTCGACAAATTTAAGTTCAAAGTTTTTCAAGTCTCGCAACTCTCCCCCTTTTTGTCAGCATAACAAAGATTAAGAAGAAAATGAAGTCAAGGATTCTTGGGAACACGGACAAGCTGATAATCTCCCATCGACTGAACGATGCCTTCCAGCCTTTTAAAGTCTTCCTTCAGTTGAGCAATATCCTCTCCCTTAGCATTAGCCTGAATCTGAAGAGAAAGGGCTTGGATTTGATCATTTAATGAACCCGAAGAGACTTGTCCTGCATTCTGCAAGTTCTGAACATCACATCCCAATGCATATATTTGACCTTGCAACTCCAAGAGAATATCCATCACTCGCGAAAGTCTCGCTGAATTGTCTGTCAACGTCGGGCATTAGCACTATCTGATGGAGTAAATGCAGACGATGGTAGATCAGCATAATCACGTAGATTTGGCAAAGAAACCTCATGACGTTCGTCAGGAAACTGAGAGGCAAAAACCTCCTTTGGATTTGCTGGGGATCGACTGACTCCCTCACTGGTTGTAGGATTTGAGGACATTCCTCTTTTCTCTTGGTCTCCCCCTGTGTTCATGCCTTCAGGTGGAGAGTGCTCCTCATGTTCTCCTTCTTCTTGATCTCTTTTCTCTTCTTCTTCTTTTTCAACTCTCTCTTGCTCAGCATCTCTTTCTTCTTCTTCTTCTTCTCTTTCCTCCGTTTCTTTTTCCTTTGCCTCTTTCTCTGCTCTTTCTTCTGTTTGCTGTTCTGACTCTTTCTTTGGAACAGATCGACTGAGATTCTTCAAAGCCATTGCAGAGATAGTGACGTTATCCTCATCATCTTCATCCTCAACGAGGAGAGCTCTTTTTCTCTTAGATGGAGCATCCATGGGCTCCTTCCCTTTCCTTTCTCCTGCAGAAGAGAATTGATGAGATTTGACTGGAGTCTTCTCCTTAAATTTCTCCAATGCCTTGCTTATTTCCTTCAGACGCATCTTGGTCACCATTTTCAGTCCTACCACCATATGATCGCATGATCGAGCACAAAGAATTTGCGGAGGCTGAATGCTCAGATGTCTGAATAACTTCGTCACAAGACCTGGATAAGGAAGTTGTCCTCTATCCTTCATCACAGCTCTATACATGTGGAACATAACAGTGTGAGGAAGTGAAATCCTTTTTTCAGTGATGATAGCATACATTAGCTTTGCTTCTGAACTTGAGACATCAGTATTGGAAGTTGATTTCGGTCTGAGGCAATTAATTACAATTTTGTGCAGCAAGATGTTAAATGCACTCATCCTTGAATAGGAAATCTTTCCCTCAGTTGTCCTGTCCTTAACAAGTTCCAGAGTAGTACGAGCAATAGAAACTTTAATCCGTTGATATCTTCCTCTCTCAACTTCTAACACATATGCCAGCATATCCATATCCACAACATAGTCTTGATCTTTGACATTGAAGGAGAATCTATTCGCATCCAAGAAACTAAGATTTGAATAGAAATATGCAGTTAGTTGAGGATAGACTTCTGTAGTGTCAGAGCAGAATTTCTCAAGTTGAAGATGACCGAATTTTTCCCTTAAGTTCACATTTACAGCATCCAGAAAGTCAAAATCCACACTCCTAGGGTTTACCACCCCACGCTTCAGCAACTTTGAGTATAGATCATTCTGTTCCTTCGATCTAAACAACTCTCCCATTTTTCCTTGAATTTCAGCTGCAACTCCCATTCTTGGTTGAAATTCGCTGTACAGTTTATCATCATCATTTCCATCCACCGGATTAAATCCCTAATCACGAGGATCACTTGGGATATTCGCAAGGCTTTCTTCTGCCACCCCTTTACGAGCAATTCCCAAACTTTCCATTTTTCGCAAAAAGATATACTCATTTCCATATCCTTTGTCCTTAAGAAAATCATCCACATAGTTCAACAGAGTACCAGTCCCTTTTAAAGCTCGATACAACTTATAAATAAAAGAGGGCGTTTGAACTCTCACAGGATCTGCATCTTCAATTATTTCTTCCTCCTGTAGATGAACAACTCCTTGAGGACTAGATGGACGAGAATGACGCTGTTGAGAAGGTTGTGGGCTCTGCTGCTGATCTGGAGACACTTCTTCTTCAGTGAGATCGAAATGCGTAGGCCCCTCACTCATTCGCTATGGTCCCCTGCTTGCGATCCTCGAAGACTTTCTTGAAGACGACATCTTTCTTAGTCTTTGAAAGATTCCTTGCTTGACTTTCCCAAGAAAGATGACAACTTTTTCGAAGATTAAACAAGAGAAGAAAACAAGAATGGAAGATTGGTGCTTTTTAGGGTTTTGGAGTTAAGCGAGGAGAAACTGATTATATATATGACAGTCGTAAGGAGGGGATACTAACCGTCGTAATGGTAAGTGAAAAGATGCCTTTTTAAAAAATAACTGCCTTTTTCGAAAAATGGTCACATCAAAATAACTTCTTTTTCTAAAGGGAACGATGCAATAATTTCGTCAATTAAAGATAGCGATTGAGATAACGATAATCAACACGGTTGATGAACGTACCTTTTCAAGATGAGATTAGAGAGAGAGAGAATAATTTACAGTCAAAGTCTTGCAGTCAAAGTCTTGCTTGTCTGAGTCTGAGAGTCTCTAGACTTTAACTTTTTCAAACCTCAAAATGTTGAGTCTTGAACGGATAATTTCAAATTGATTTTTCTCCAAAAGCTTTGTAAATATATCCACCAGTTGGTTCTTTGAGTCAACAAACTGAATCATAATTTCTCCATTTTGAACATGATCTCTAATGAAGTGATGTCGTATCTCTATATGCTTTGCTCTTGAGTGAAGAATTGGATTTTTGGTGAGATTGATTGCGCTGGTGTTGTCACATTTAATCTCCGTGCATGAATCTTCAATTCCAAAGTCTCTTAGCTGTTGTTTTATCCACAGAATTTGTGAACAACAACTTTCAAGAGCTACATATTCTGCTTCTCCTATAGAGAGAGCTACTGTACTTTGCTTTCTTGAAAACCAAGACACTGTCCTGCCTCCAAGTAGTTGACAGGTACCTGATGTGCTCTTTCTATCAACTCTGCATCCGGCTAAGTTTGCGTTTGAGTACCCAAGAAGAGTAAAATCTCCCCTTTTAGGATACCAGAGACCGAAGCTTGAAGTTGATGCAATATATTTGATAATACGCTTTGTAGCATTTAAATGTGATTCTTTAGGGTTTGCTTGAAATCTGGCACAAATGCAAACACTAAACAAAATATCAGGTCTAGAAGCAGTAAGATAAAGAAGTGAACCGATGATAATCCTGTATAATTTTTGGTCGACTTTCTTTCCTTCTTCATCTTTATCTATCTTCACGGAGCTTGACATTGGTATATCGGCCTTTTTGCAATTGTCCAGTCCAAACTTCTTCACAATATCATTAGCATATTTTTCTTGATGAATAAAAGTTCCTTTCTTCAGTTGTTTCACTTGAAGTCCAAGGAAGAAGGTTAACTCACCCATCATGCTCATTTCAAATTCATCCTGCATAGTCTTAGAGAATTTCTTGCACATACTTTCATTAGAGAATCCAAAAATAATATCATCGACATATATTTGAACAAGTAGAAAACTCTTGCTTTCTCTTTTAATGAAAATAGTAGTGTCTACTTTACCTTTAACAAATCCATTTTCAATTGAAAACTTACTCAGTCTATCGTACCAAGCTCGAGGAGCTTGTTTCAAGCCGTATAAAGCCTTTTTGAGTCTGAATACTGAGTCTAGTTTCTTTGGGTCTTCAAACCCAGGTGGTTGTTCCACATAGACTTCCTCTTGGATAAATCCATTTAGGAAGGCACTTTTGACATTCATTTGGAATAACCTGAAATTCTTATAACAAGCAAAAGCAAGTAATAATCGAATTGCTTCTAACCTTGCTACTGGTGCATAAGTCTCATCATAGTCTATCCATTCTTCTTGTGTATATCCCTTGGCCACGAGTCTTGCTTTGTTTCTTATGACTTTTCCTTTCTCGTTCATTTTGTTCCTGAAAACCCATTTAGCTCCAATAATAGATATACCTTTCGGTTTAGGAGTCAATTCCCAGACATCATTAATACTGAATTGCCTGAGCTCTTCTTGCATAGCTTCAATCCAGCTCTCATCAGATAAAGCTTCTTCTATGCTTTTGGGTTCTATTTCAGAATTAAGAGCCACAGCACTAGACTCTTCGCACCTTTTGGATCTTGTGCGAATTCCTTCATTGATGTCGCCAATAATAAGATCTTTGGGATGACAGGACTTATGTTTCTAGTTGCTGGTTAATTTGTCAGATTGATGGTCACTTCCTTCACTTGAATCTTCAACAGTCATTTGTTGCTGGTCCTTCAAAGTCTGAGATATTTTAGACTTTGTGGTGTTTGGAGCAGGATCAGATTCTTCAAGATGAGTCTGAATGGATTCATTTTGCATAGAGTCTTGGAATTTAACATTCATTGACTCTTCCACTGTTTGAGTCTTCTTGTTGTAGGCTCTATATGCTTTGCTTGTGGTTGAATATCCAAGGAAGATGCCTTCATCTGACTTTTCTTCAAACTTACCAACTCGATCATTTGCATTTTTCAGAATAAAACATTTGCATCCAAATACATGAAAATATGAAACAATAGGCTTCTTTTCTTTGAATAGTTCATAGGGTTTTTTTTTTTCAAGAATAGGCCTTAGAAAGACTCTATTTATAATGTAACATGCTGTAGAAACTGCTTCAGCCCAAAAACGTGAAGAGATTTACTTTCAATTAAAAGAGTTCTAGCCATTTCTTGAAGAGATCTATTCTTTCTTTCCACAACTCCATTTTGCTCTGGAGTGTATGGAGAGGAGAATACATGCTGAAAACCAGATTCATCACAGAATTTTGTAAAATCATGATTTTCAAATTCACCTCCATGATCTGTTCTTATACTTGAGATAACATACCCTTTTTCATTTTGAACCTTTTTAGCAAACTTTTCAAAGTAAGAGAAAGTTTCAGACTTACTTGCCAAGAAATATACCCAAGTAAATCATGAGTAATCATCCACAATTACTAGACAGTATTTCTTACCTCCAATGCTTTGTGTTCTGGTTGGTCCAAATAAATCCATATGCAGAAGCTGCAGTACACGGTTAGTGGAAACTTGATTAATTGGTTTAAAGGAATTTCTTACCTGTTTTCCCAGTATATATGGTGTACATAGATCAGACTTTTGGTATGATAAATTGGGTAGACCACGAACAAGTTTCCTTGCTGAGATTTTGGCTATTTGCTTCATATTGATGTGCCCAAGCTTTCTGTGCCATAAGTTTGCTTCGTCTTGGATTGAGATTAGACATTGTGATTCATCTGGTTTTACATCCAAGAGGTAGATATTTTCATGTCTTCGACCCATGAATGACCGAGTAGAATCTTTACCGATTCCGAACATATTCCCTCTTGAAAGTTGATTTTGAAACCAAGTATCACATAGCTGACTAATACTGAGCAAATTGTAATTGAGCCCTTCCACTAAGGAAACATTGCTGATTTTGAGATTTCCAATCTTTACAGTTCCAAATCCCACAATTTTTCTTTTGCTGTTTCCTCCAAAAGAGACTTTTCCACCATTTACTCGAACAAGCTTTATGAAGTAATTTGAGTCTCCTGTCATGTGTCTTGAGCATCCACTATCCAGATACCATTTGTCGCGACCCGATCTCGCCGCCCCTCGAAATGGAATCCAAGGAGGGGAAATGTTGGGTTTAGGGATACTTGATCTCGAGATCGCGAGCTCTCCCAAGCTCGTACCCCGCGTGACAGTAGGTTTATTTATATGATATAGGTATTTAACAACCTAAAAATATATAGGAGTCGCCACTAGCCTCATTTTTTGGGGGTCGACTAGAAACCCAATCGAGGGTCGGGAGTATTCCCTCGATTCCTACGCAACCAAATATCTAGGTTCGGGGACTTGGGTTACGCTAATATTGCTATTAACGCCCTTTCGGTACCTAAACAATATGTTGTGTTTTTTTCTAACATGTCCATGCATTTTTTATATTTTCAGGATCGTCGATTCTATACTAAATGATCATGCGTGGTGGATTACTTTCATTCTATTCTATTTCTAAGAAAAACAATAAAATGAATCAATCAGAGAAATTGAAATTACAAGACATTAAGTAAACAATCAAGAAAAGCAGTAAATCTATCATGCAATTCTAAAAGAAAATAAAAAAAAAAAAGAGAAAACAATCGGGAAAGAAAGGAAACCCGCAACTCGTCGGGTTTTATACAATGCATGGAACCCGAGACATATGTCGGGAAAACGAATATTACATGACAATGGTCGGAATGGACATCGACCTTCACCATCTTCACGCTTTATCCATGTTCAGGATCCTATTCTAAACCTAGTCTAAGAAATAAGAATCCCTTACCTCATCTTACATGACTAAGACAACGCATATAAATCATTATTACAACGAACAGGCATAAGCATTAGACATGGACATGAATCCAGCAAAATCAAGTCACAAACAAGACAAAATACAAGGCATGTTTAAAGGTTCGTAAGAACACCTAGACAATGTAAAAAAATGTGAAACTTGCACATGACATAAGGTTGAATGCGAAAAAGGTTTGGGTAAACATTTAACCCTAAATCAGAATGCAAAGAAATTACACAAGTCATTAACATTGCAAAGTGACTTGGGACTGAGAATGTCATGCTTGACAAATTCCAATTGCAATTAGCCAAATGGGTGCATGATATTCACATCAAACGAGATTCAAATATGATATGCCATGCATTGATGCAAAACTTGTAACACGTGTTTCAAATGTCAAGAAGACAATGACGCATGATTTGGCCCTTAAAACAAAGAACCAGTAAAATCAATACACAAAGAAACAATTTCACACACCAGGACATATGAACAACAAGCAAAGAAATATCGATACTAAAGAACAACATAACTCTGGACATCTTTACAAACAAAAACACACAGAGTTTGGATCGGTAGAACACAAATAAGCTACTGGGCAAAGTAATTAGTGTTGGAAATTGGCTTGATGGTGGATATCTAATATCAATTATCAAACAATAGAACTTTACTAAAAAAGAGAACAATAGAGCAAGGCCATCCCACACGTGATTTGCTTTTTTCGTATTATCAACCTCAAAATCTATGCTCAAAAGATCATAGGAAAGTGGCAGACAATCAGGCCACCCAAAAACAGAATATGCATTTCTGACCAAGGTAAATTCCAGATTTCATAATGGATTAGAAAAAAAATGTTAAACATGGCAAATGATGGTCGATTCAGGCATGCAATATGTCATTTTAAGGCTTGAGATGTCTATTACAATTATCTAGAAGACATTAAGTCCCAACAACATCGTCTACCAGCTCAGATCAAGTCATTTGCACAGAAGGTCATTTAGAACACAAAGACAAATATTTGGCAGATTCTGGACCAGACTTCGGACAGACAAAAACCATATTACATGAAGTTTGATTAGGGCATTCTATAGCTCATTGGAAAGATAATCGAACCATCTTCAACCCCCATGAAGACTTTGAACACAGAAAACCACAATAACCAGCTGATATCAGTTAAAACAGAAAATCGCAGAACAGCAAATCAACCTTAAAACTACTGCAGATTTGACAGACTTTGTAAGTGTTTTTCAGTGATCAAATGATGTCTGTTCAGGGCGTACAACATATCAAATTGAAGCTCTTGAAGTTTATTTTATATGTCTAGAAGGGCTCGAAGTCAAAAAACCTTATCTAACACCTTGTTTTAACCAAAACAGAAAGTGACATATCAGGCATACGAAATCGTGACACATCAACTATTCCATTTCAATACTAACAGCAGCTAGCCACAGAAAATACAGCATTTCTATAATCGAATCAACTTCAAAAATCAAAGACAGCATTTTATTATATATTGTAACTAAAAGCACGTGAATTTACAAAATCCTGAAAGAGATCAAGGTCCATCAAAAGTAGAACAGAGCAGCAAGGCAAACATACAACCATTTTTTCTGTAGATGATGGAAGTGTGGATCTTTAGGTAAATCATTTTTATCAATGGCTGCCATCTAAGGGAACATCTACAAAAGTGTCTTCATCTTATAGATATTCCTGTATAACCGTGGCAGTTTTTTTTTTTAAGCATCTGGAGCGTATATCTTTTGGCCGAATGGTACATACCCTATTGAGTATGACAGGAATGCACATCTTCTTCCATAATTTTTCACTCAGGACAGCTCATGACTGATGACAGTTTATAATTGTAAGTCCTTACAATATTTAGGCTCCTTTGACTATTTTGAGGGGGACCACTGCTGGATGAAGTACATCAAAGGATCAATTCATGGACATAGCAGGCGGTTTGTCATGCACTCAGTTTTCTTGCCAGATTGCTAAAATGCATTCATGACACTGCATCACTATTAGATTGTTTCATCATGTTCCTAATGTTGACTAAGCTTTTAGAGGTTTGAGGCCATCAATGGCGACCGTAATGAAGTATTTGTATTGACAACTGCAATTGTGGAAACTCACACATGAATCAACAGAGTAGTATCTAACATTATCTCCATATCGAACCACAATGATGTCCAACTGATGATGGGATTGAGGAAACAAGCAGCACATAGGATTATTGTGTATTTACCTAGCTCGCGGCACCAGACAGGAGATAAGACCCGAGAAATCGTCCAGAGAGCGAGCCTTCGATCGAGAGAGTTACTAATCTCTGGGAGCGATCCTCAACCAGTCGAAACAGAGAGAATCTCCAATCCTGATGAAGCTAGATCCGGGCAAGAGCGATCGAGTGTCTGTAAGAAAAAGAGAATTAGAGCAGGAAAGAGAATTCCCGAGCGAAAGAGTCAGCTTGAGTCCCAGAGAGCGTGTGAGATCTGGAGAACGTCCTCGAGAGAGAGAAACCGTTCGGCCGTTTTTCCTCCGAGAGAGAATCTGAGCCGAGAGCGTTCGTCCGTTCCATCACAGTCGCGGCTGCACCGACCGATATAGGAGATTTAGCTGCGGCTGTCACCGATCGGGGATGGGAATACGCCGAGCGCGAAGATGATCAGCATAGCGAGGCCAACGACCGCTTCAAGCTCTTCATCTTCGAAGCCAGAAACATCACCGGCGATTTCTTCTCATTCTCCATCTTCTTCGACTCTATCTATCCAGAAGCACAAACCTCCGAGCGGCAGAACTCCCGACGGAAGAAACGAAAACCGATCGCGAGTGGAGATCAACTTCGGATCTCAGTACCGGAGGCAATAGGCCAAAGCAATGGTGGAGATGAAGGATGCGACGGTTGGTGACCGGATTGCGGTAGCGGCGGCGCATGAATCGAATCTTCGCCGCGATGGGAAGAACTTGAAGATTTGAGATCCGAGTCGAGTGCAGAGAAAGAGAGAAAGCTTCACGATGGAGGATCCTCGATCTATGGTTTTTTTTTGGAGTCGTGACCCCCAAAGAAAAATCCCCAATCGAAAGAGAGAAACCCCCTTTTCAGCTCCGTGGGAGAGAGAGATGCAGAGCGAGTCCCTGTGAGAGAGTTCTCCTAGGAGAGAGAGCCAGAGATCCCAAAAAAACCATCGTCCATCCCCCTTTTCTATTATTTTTTCTTTCTTTTATTTTTTTCTTTTTCTCTCCTTTTTTCTTTTTGTTTCCTTTTTGTTTTCTTTTTGTTTTCTTTTTCTTGTTTTCATTATTTTTCTCTTTTCTTTTCTTCTTCGGCTCTTTATTTCTCTCTTTTTTTTCTTTTCTTTTTTTTCTTCCTTATTTCTATTTTTTTTATCTTTTCATTTCAAACAATTTTTTTTTTTTTTTACTTTTGCAAATTATTGTTTAAAATGTCGACGAAAATTTCGGGTGTCAACACCATTTTACCTTTTTCTTGATAGTGACCTGCATTTAAAAAAGAGACTCAAACCTTCTTTGGTATCCATATTTTCTTGGGTCCATTGGTGTTAGTGTGGTATGCGGTTTTTGCCCATACCTTTTTAACAGGTTTCCAAATCATAGGACATTCTTTTTCAAAATGATCTGCACTATTACACTTTGAGCATTTGAGAGCATTGCGACCTACTGGTTTTACAAAGATTATTTTTAAATGATTTTTGTAAGCATCTTTCGTGGGTCTTTGTTCCATTCTTTCCTTCATCTTAGGAAAATCAATTAAAGGAATAGTTTCAGCAGTCATTCCCAAACCAGATTTATTGAAATAAGGTCTTTGAACAGAGAGAATTTTCTCTAGTTTCTCAGATCCTATAGAAAATCTTGGGAAATATTTGAGATATCACTTTTCAAAAATGCATTTTCTTTTAACAAGTTATCTTCACTTTCTTTAAGAGAAGAAACATTCTTGTCTAAACTTTTCACTTTTTCTTTCGAAATATTTTCCTGTTGTTCTATTTAGAGCAGGATTTTCTTTCTTGAGTTCGGAAATTCTTTTAAGAGAAGTCTTAAGACTGAAACACAATTCATCAATGTACTTTGAACCTTAATAGGAATTTTGAAGTTACTTACCTCAAATTCGCTTTCTGAGTCTGAGTCTGTCTCGGAATTTGAATTTGAATCCGATTGTGCCATCAGACATATATTGGCATAATCATCATCACTTTCTCCACACTCTGTATCACTCCAGTGTTTCAGCTTTAAGAGCTTTTCGGTACTTTTCAGTTTTTCCTTTCTTCTTCCTCGAAGATGATGACGGTTGGGTCGATGTGTCCCTTTTTCTTACATTCAAAGCAGACTACATCTTTGTTTGATTCATCATCCTCAACAGACTTAGTTTGTTGCTTTTGAAAACTTTGTTTCTTTGGATTGAATCTTCTTCCTTTTATGTTCAGCTTTCTGAATCTTCTTATCATGAGAGCAAGTTCCTCATCATCCATATCGTCTTCAGAATCTGTAACATCAGAATCATCATTAGATTTTAACGCAATGGATTTCTTACCTTTAGGGTCTTGTCTTCATTGATTCGTTCTACTTCATAAGACTGAAGAGTCCCAACCAACTCATCAACATATAGTGGCATGATTCTTTGGGTTTCTCTGATTGAGGTCTTTATGTGATTCCAATCCTTGGAAAGTCCACGCAGAGCTTGTTTACTTTCATGGGATCGAAATTGGTTGACCTTGATTTTCAAGACCATTCACGATATCAGTAAAGCGACTGAACATATCCGTTATAGATTCTCCTGGTTTCATTTTGAAAGCTTCATATTGACCGAGGAGAATGTTGATTTTGGTCTCTTTCACTCGATCGGTTCCTTCATAGGTAATATGTAATCTATCCCAGACTTCTTTAGCTGTAACACAAGAAGATATTCTGTTATATTCAGTAGGGGATAAAGCACAATATAAAGAATAAATTGCTTTTGCATCAAGAGCTTGTCTCTTGATTTTCTCTTCCTGAGTCATTTCGCTAGACTCAACAACATCTTTTCCTCTTTCTGAGACAGATGCAGCTTTAGGAATGATTCCTTTTTCTACAACGTCCCATTCCAGAGGATCCTTTGATCTTAGGAATGCTTTCATCTTGTTTTTCCATATGTTGTAATCCTTTTCATCAAAGTAAGGTGGTCTAGTATTGCTTTGCCCTTCTACCAGTCCTGGAGCCAACATACTAGCCATGGATCTTTAACTCTGAAGGTAAAACACTTCAACAAAAGTGAGTACACAGGCTTTGATACCAATTGATATAGCTAGTATAATCACCTAGAGGGGGTGAATAGGTGAGCAAACAGATTCTCGAGATATGGAAGCAATACTAGGCAATTAATAGAAAGAAAAATACGATCAAAGTAAAGTAAATGATAAGGAAGAGAGAAATGAACACAAGATTTATAGTGGTTCGGCTTATTCCAAGCCTACATCCACTCTTCCGCACTGACAGCCCACCGGCTGGATTTCACCATGAACAAAAGAGAAGTTACAGCATAGCTTTTCCTTGATTCTATAGTGTAGATATTCTATCACACTTCCTCAAGGTTTTTCATGAATATAGACTCTCTTTTGTTTACATGATTTTGCTCAACAAATGAATTGACTAAGAACAAGGAGCTTCAGACTTTGGAATTCTTCTATCGTGCACACTCTCGAACAACTGGAACGACTTCCTTATATACTCCTTCATGCCATCATACCCGTTGGCACTTACCAAAGGAATTCCTCCAATCTACCCGTTGGACGGAATCAATTAGAAAGATCATTTGAGCTATTAAAGGAACATGTCGATAGCCCATCAATCCTGTTCGTCCATACAATCAGGATCTTGGTTTCCATAAGTAGAACCTTCCAAGTATACTTTGCCAATCATCGGATCCTTAATCTTCAAATCAATTATGGTCAAATAAAGGATTCCGTTATGTCATATCCAGCCAAGAGATCTTCTCTAGTCGATAAGGCCACATCCTTAATGAAACATCTAGTTCTGGATAGCCTTTCTTCAACGGATTAGAGACTGTCAATGAGGATAGATTTTGAGTCTTGAGTCTGGCTGTCCGGAGGTCTTCAGACTTTAAATAGCAGAGTCTGCAAGCCTTCAGACTAGACTGATGGAAATGTTTTGTCAACTTCAAAACACTTCAAGAGGATTTCTCCAACACATACGCCTTAGGACAACATTCCAATAAGGAGCTTCGTTTTGAAATCCATCCACGAATGGCATCCCGTTGACTTGGGGGCATCCGAACTTAATCTGGCATCGGCCCGCATAATCATAAGCATCAGAATGGAACCGTTATCCCGTATAATAATACGAATCAAGGTATTTAATTGATTACACGAGCATACATCACTCAAGCTCATTTGATATATTTCTCATTAATCAATGGAGGAGTGTGTAATGCTCATACAATATGCGATAGCACTAATTATATACAACCATATCATGTTGTCATGCCACGTGATCACATCCCAATCATACATTTATCAAATTAATCATACTTCTATCTCATGACATATTATCTCATAACAACGCTTTAAACACTTCTTCATACTATATTTTCACATATACATCACTTGAACACTTCAATATGCTATCTTTCCACATACCTCACATGCTTGTTAATTGGCTAGAATAAATAAATATCATAACCTTATTATTTTCCCATTCTAACAGGTACATAAGCATTCACTATATTCAACTTTAGCAACCAACAATACATCAATTAAATTAGGACTCATGGCATATATAACTCTCATCAAGGTAAGATAAATCATTATAATCGTGTATAAGTTATTAGAATAATTTATCATATGCCATCATAACCTATACAATGACTTATTTCACATTATTATAACATGTCATCTTAACTTAACACTTATCACATATCATAACATAATAACTTATCGCATCTCCATTTATCACATTTCAATAGCTTATCAGATATTAGAAAGGCTATTATGATAACCTATTGCAGCCTATAATATCCTATCACGATAACTTATTAGAAACACATGATAACCTATCACAATAACCTATCGGCAAAGTATAATAACCTATCCTGATAGCTTAATGATAAAGCATGATAACCTATCCCGATAACCTATCAACAAAGCATGATAACCTATATGAACCCTATGATCATTTATGCAAAACCCACTTGTCACATCAACAAAACATCATTTAACCTTAATCTAGTCCTAAACTAACTCCAAAATGCAATAACAACCTTATTCAAGGGCTAGAAAACCACTTACTCCCGATTCCAAGCTCGGCAAGTGTCACGTCCTGATCCTCCGAGCGCGTGCCCATCCCTCGGTGGTCAATTAAATAGCGTCGTCCCAGGACACGTCGCCGTCCCATTCGTTTTAATGCATATGCAGAAGCGAATAAGTAAATCTCCAGACAACACCAAGATGTGATAAAAAAGTAGGGCCACAATTTCACAACTACAACACATCTTTATACACCATAGACTAGGTCATTTACAAGCTAGTCCTTATTCACAAAAATCTACAACGGGTCAATCCTTAAAACGAGTTGTCTTGCGATCAGTTAGCCAGACTTGGTCGTCGATTCTTCAGTCTCCACAGGAGTCAGACGAGACGTCGGGTTCTCCACCACGCCACCAGGAGGGTCAGTTGGATCCTCGTCCAGAGCAGCATCAATTACCACAATGGGGATATCAAAAGTCCTAAGGGGACCTAGCCTAACGCCATTGGGTGCGTAATGAAACCACGCTCTGAATTGATGAGGTATCTCCTGATGTGGAATCTTTTCGATCTAGACAGTGGTTACAACAAGCTCATAAACCCAAAAACTTCTGGGGTTAGGGTAACTGGAAACTTGCTCGATAACCCTCATAGGATGACCATGACATTCTCGAGGATTCTCCATCAAGAACCTAAAAATGTTGAGCCCATGACGGGGTGAGACAATGTATCAGCAAGTCCACTCCTTAAACTCCGACTAGGAAGGAAATACGCCCCAAGGGCTGCCTAAACACAAGCACAAATCAGAGGACTCACCTTTGTCTCAGTTCTTTCTTGTAAGTCAGTATAATTTATAAAATCATCAAATCACTTCAATTCAGATCAAACCTTGATCAGTCGACTTATTTGACTGTATACTATCGATACCATCCACAGAATTCGATCAAATCGAACCTTTCTCACCTTAAGCTAACAACAGATGGTATAGCTCACCGAAGTTGATAATAGATATATAATAATGCTTACCGGAGATGCTATATATTTATAATACTCACCAAAATTGTGCGATACTTAGGGTATACTGCTCACTCTAAGTTAATATATCAAAGCCTTTAGATTGATATAGTATACTATTAATGCTCACCAAAGCTGTGCGATACTTAATGCTCACCAATGTTGTGCGATACGTAGGATATACTGCTCACTCTAAGCTGATATATCAAAGCCCTTAGGCTGATATAGTATACTATTCTAATCAACCAACAAATTCACCACTTTTATCAATACCTGATAAAAATAATCGTGTGTGGATACACAGTAGGCCTGATCCTAAAATACAATATATATATATATATATATTTTGTAAAATCCCACTAATTATGTAGTCTATAAAAACATTTTTGGTGTTGTAAACCGATGTTTAGTAATTTTCTAATCAATTACTGAAAATATTAAATTTTGGGATAAATACCCAAAATTCCCATCAACACACAATTTGCACAAACCAAAGCTCAATTAAATAAACCATTTACACCATTGAAAGCAGCACGAAATTCTGGTCACCGACTATCCCGATCTAATTTTTGAAAAATAATAACTAATTAAATAAATACCAAAATTAATTAAATAAATACCAATAAATTCCATAATTGCAAACTTAGGTCGGAAAAGCCTAATTAAATATTGAAACATCCTCGAAAAAATTCCAAACCTTTCTAGATAAATACTACCATCTATCTAGTCGCTAATTAAGCTGGTCAAACTACCTAACATACATAAACGAGTCACTAAAGCACTAATCCATTCTAACTAACTACCTAAGTAGAGTTTAATGAGTAAAATCACTGGTTTAATGATTCAGTGAGTCCACAACGATGGCGGCACAATGGTGGGCGACAAACTCCAAAACGGTGACACCAACGGGAGCTTAGACCGGGCTGAAATCAGCCACAAAGCCCACGGTTGGGCTGCTGGTCCTGGTTCTAAACTTGGGCTGGCCACGCAGCTGAACGACAGAGCTAGTTTCAGTGGAGCGGGATGTTGGAACGGAGTTGCGGTGTGGGCTTCGAATGGGCTGGTTGTGAGTGACTTTGGTGGGGTGGCTGCATGTGAAGATGGGCTGGAGTAGGTGGATGGTGGAGCAGTCTCGTGCGGTGGAGATGGGCCACAATGGAGGGTCAACTTCGAGAGGTTTGCTGGGGAAGATTGATTCAGTGGGGATACGTGGACGTGCTGCTAGAGGGGACAGCGTGAGTAGGAGGAGAATCGGTGCTGGTGGGGTAGAAGAACATGCAAGGAAAAATGAAAATGCAAGAGAAGTAGAAGTGGCCAGGGGGGATCGACGCAATTGGCGTGTACAAAAGAGAGAGAGAGAGAGAGAGAGAGAGAGAGAGAGAGACCGAAGGAGAGGGAAGAGATAAGGGAGCAGAGGAGGGAGTTCGGTTGGGGGGGGGAGAGAAAAAGATAGTTAAACACAATTATTTTTGACCACTTGAGTGATTATTCAACCTTATCTTTAACTAATAAATCAATTGGTCACCCAAAGCCAACTTCAACACCAAATTGCCCCAATTGAAGACTAAATGAAGACCAAAATATGATAGCCCCTCTAGCCTACGAATTTCACTCAATTATACTTCAATTTCTTCAATTTGATGTCCAAATTTGCCACGGAGGAAGCCTACACCCTTTTCCACATTGGCCTCACTAACTAGTCTCTTTTGAAGGCAAAAAATCGGCTTACTTTGGCCCCTCAGAATTTCCGTTCTTTTTCGAATTGTTCAAATTGATTTTCTGTAAAAATCCTGAACTCGCCAAAAATTCTTCGAAAGATGAGTTGACGTTCTTAAAATGAATTGTGATATGACAGAACTTTCGATTTCTGAAATCGGATTCAAATTCGCGGTTAATTTCAATTTGACGCGATTTTAGCATGATCTAACTTACCGGGTAGTTTTTAGGAATTTTTAGTACAATTGACCTGTGGTCGATTATTTTCGAGTCACATTGTATATCTTCGACACATTGGTGACTCTTAGTTGTCGTGAAAATCTCAAGATTTCAAATACGGGCACAGGGTACCAAAAGAATAGAAAAATCGATTTAGTGCCGATCGATGAGAATTTTGCAATTTGGTGGAATCACCCACACTATGATCACCTATTTCAGTCGAATTGACCTATTTTTGGTCTCTAATAGATTTTCAACTATATCGTAATAATCTCGGCAGATGAGCACGGTCGAGTAGTCGATTCATAGTCGAATTTTCAAGTTTATTGTGTTAAAATCCCTTAACAGCTTCACTTGATAGGCTAGTTATCTCGTGAGAGGCAAACCAAGAGAAAATAACTATAGGCGCGTCAATGAAAAGCCCAATTTATCTAATCGAAATCAGAACCTGAAAATCAGGATGTTACAACTCTTCCCCTCTTATAAAAATTTCGTCCTTGAAATTTAAACCTTTACCAATCCTTAAACAAAATGTGGGGGTATAGTTGTCTCAACGAGTCTTCACTTTTCCAGGTTACTCCTTTAGTCCCATGGTGTTGTTAGACCACTTTGACTAATAGATTCATCTTGGTACGCAGAATCTATTCTTTCCGATCCATAATTTGAACTGGGCTTTCCACGTATGACACTTTATCGTCCACGTCTAACTCTTTAAGATTTATCACGTGGGTTGGGTTAGGCTCATACATTCTCAACATCGACACATGAAAGACGTCATGCATTTGCGCTAGCCTTGACGGTAATGCAAGACGATACACTAGGATCTCGATTCATTCCAGAATCTCAAAGGGAGATACGTACCTTGGACTCAATTTTCCCTTCACTCCAAAGCACGAAGTACCCCTCATTGGTGACACCTCCAGAAAAACGTGATCACCAACTTGGAATTTCAAAGGCCTTCGACGCCTATCTGCGTAGCCTTTCTGGCGGCTCTGAGTGGTCTTTAATTCGTCTCTGATCACGGCAACCGCAATCACTAACTGCTAAACTGACTTGGTTCGATATCATCGTCACTAGCACTCCAAGCAGTCGAACAATCTGATGTACATACAACTCTGCATGCCTCTCTGACTTCTTAGTGAGTCCGTCACAAAGTCCATCGTGATGTGCTCCCATTTCTACTTTGGGACCTTGAGAGGTTGCAAAAGTTCTCCTGATTTATATTGTTGTGCCTTTATTTGCTGACACATCAGATACTCGGCGACAAGCTTGGGAATGTTCGCCTTCATATTGAACCATCGGTAGTGTTGACGCAGATTTTGATACATTTTTGTACTGACAGGATGAATGCTGTAACTGCTATGATGAGCTTTTTATAAGATTTCCTTTTTAAGCTTTGCATCGTCAGGTACACACAATTGTCCTCGGAACCTTAGTGTCCCGTCATTAGAAATCTGAAAGTTAGCCTTTCTCTTATCGGTATCCTCTTGCAGAATTTTCTAAACGTCTGGATCTGTTAATTGAAACGTCTTGTGTCTTGTTTCTGATTTGAATATCCGGTTCAATTCTAAGGGTGGCCATAAGATTTAAAAGGTGGCCCACCTCGAATTCGAAAACTGAATCTCGAGCTTTCTCTAGTAAAGTCCATTCCTTGAGCAACATCTACACAATTGAAGACTCTCGGCTCAATGCATCTGCAACTTTATTCGCCTTTCCAAGGTGATACAAAATATCACAATCATAGTCCTTTAGGGGTTCCATTTCACAACGCTATCTCATATTCAACTCCTTCTGAGAGAATAGATACTTGAGACTTTGATGGTTAGTGAAGATCTGGAATTTTTTTCCGCACAAATAATGTCTTCAAATCTTCAGAGCAAAAATGATTGATGTAAGTTCCAAATCACGCGTCGGATAATTCAGCTCATGGGGTCTCAATTGATAGGACGCGTATGCAACAATCCTACTATGTTGCATTAGCACGCAACCCAATCCTCTAAACGACGCACTACCATAGATCCCGTACCCTCCAGGACCACATGGAATGGTCAACATAGGTGCGGTAGTCAGCTTCTGCTTACGTTCTTGGAAGCTACGCTCACACTTGTCTGTTCACACAAACTTTTATTCCTTTTTTCAAGAGTCGAGTCAACGGTGATGCTAATGCTAAAGATCTTTCCACAAACCTTCTGTAGTAACCTGCTAAACCTAGAAAACTTCTGATCTCTGACACTGTTGTCTGTCTTGGCTAATTGATCACTGCTTCAATCTTGGACAGGCTCACGGAGATTCCTTCTCACCTAAAATCATGTGGTCTAGGAACGCAACACGAGTAAGCCAAAACTTGCATTTGCTAAACTTAGCATATAATCCATGAATCCTCAGGGTTTGGAGTACCATTCTTAGAAGAATCTCGTTCTCCTCAGAACTTCTCGAATATACCGAAATATCATCGATGAAAACCATTACGAATTGATCTAGGTACTCCTTAAACACTCGGTACATCAAATCCATAAGAGCAGCTAAGGCGTTTGTCAGATCGAACGACGTTACAATAAACTCATAATGGTCGTCTCGAGTTCGAAATGCTGACTTCAGTATGTCCTCCTTCTTGATCCTCAGCTGGTGATATCCCATCCTCAAGCCGATCTTTGAAAATATTGATGCTCCTTGCAACTGATCAAACAAGTTGTCAATCCTTGGGAGTGGATATTTGTTTTTGATCATCACCTGATTGAGTTGACAATAGTTGACGCAACGAACTATCTCCCTTTGTCACGAATGGAACTGGTGCTCTCCAAGGTGATGTACTGGGACATATGAATCCCTTATCCAACACTTCTTGCATCTGCATCTTCAGTTCTTTCAACTCAAATAATGACATCTGGTAAGGAGCCTTAAAGATGACTCTGTCGCGGGTGCTAACTTATTCACAAATTCTATTTCTCTCTCTGGCGGTAAGTTTGGCAATTCTTTCGAAAACACATATGGAAATTCTTGAACTACTGAGATAACTTCAATCTTCAGCTTCTCAACTATCTATCCACGACAGTTGCCAGGTAACCTTAACAACCCCCGTTCAACAAACGGGTTGCCTCAAGCGACGAATTAAGGAAATCAAGGGTCCTTATCGACTCCCAATAAACTCGAAACTTTCACCGCTAACGGTTTAAACTAGAATACTTCACGACAACAATTCATTACCCCAAGACGCTCCTTGAGCCAACTCTTTTCATATATGACATTAAAGTTATACAGAAGCAAACTAATCAAGTACAACTCTAGCCAATGATTCCTCTTTCTACAGTTTTATACAACAAAACTGGAATTCTACAACTTAACCCCAAAACTTTGCTGCGCTACTTTGATACAATCACCCCAAAACGTTCTTTCTCTGATTGGTGCATGGCTCGGTTCAATCCTGATGCACTAACGTGCAGGGATGTGCTTAGGTGATGTAAGTTCTGAGTGGTATATGTTTAGGATGTCTCTGAGTGAATTCTTGTCTTAGTCGGGGTTTATGGTGTTGACTCACTAAGATTTATTCTCACCCCGTCATGGGTTTACAATTTTTCAGTTCCCTAGTGTGGAGGACCCGGAGCCCAAGGTTGAAGGGTCCGGGGCATAGGTGGCTTAATAGTTTCTTTCTAGAGATAGACTGGTGTGTATAAACTTGAGATGTTTTTAAAGCGTGATTAATGAATTTGCTTGTCTTGCTTTTTTATCCCATGTTTGTTGTTGTTCGGGTATATGGTTATGAGTTCGCTTCTGCATGTGCAATAAAATGTTTGAGTCGGCGATGCATCCTGGGAATGTCGCAAATTTTAGTCGACCACCGAGGGATGTGCGCACGCTTGAAGTTTGGGGCATGACAACCAAGGCCGACGAATGGCCAAAAGGAAGAAGAAGGAAGGAAGAAGAAGGAAATAAAAAAGAAGAATAAAAAGGAGAAGAAGAAAAAAGTGTTTCTTGAAATTGTTTCTAGGAACAAGAAACAAGTTTTTTCTACTTTTTGTTTATATTCCAATTCTGTTCTCAGGAACAAAAGTGTAAACAACCCACCTCGCGGTGGACGAGATGGTTCGAGCTCGCCTCTCAACTGGCAGGGAAGGGGTTCGAAACTTCTCGCCCCCATTGCGCGACTTACTTACGTCCCATGGGAGGTGAGTCCCCGTGGGTCGCCCCCGATTACGTCACCGGCTGTCGGCTATACGGCGGCTCCCGGATCACAAAAAAATAAAAAAATAAAAATGTTAACAAAAGTGTTTCTATTCTTTTTTGTTCCCTGGAACAAAAGAACATAAATTTGTGTTCTGGGGAACAGAGAAATAAACAAACAGGCTCTAAGTTACCTGTTTAGAAAACCTACATTTCTTATTAATCTGCTGTGTTGCTTTTGAAAAGGTTCTCAAGCAAGTTGATTTGGAAATAATTTCCGATACTTTATATTGAAGCTTTCTTTGTCAATATAATGATTGGTTTATGTAGCATAGATAGTTGGACTTTTTGCCTGCTGGGTTTAGGCTGTTGTCGACTTTGGCTTTGGGTTGAGTGAGAAGACGTGTCAGCTATGGAGATCTTTAATGGAGATGTGAGACGAGCCATTGCTGGTGGCAGCGTCTAGGGAGGAGGCTACCCTTGGGGAGCTTCCGACGAGGATCAGTGGGAGCTTCAGAGTGGATGAAGAGGATGAAAAAGGGAGTGAGCAGCGACGAGGACGAATGCCTCTGCGTCGGCAAGTTGTGGGGCGTCTCCATTTCTGTAGCTAGAGAGAGAGAGAGAGAGAGAGAGAGAGAGAGAGAGAGAGGGGAGATTTGGTGGGAACCGGTGGGGCCCCAGCCTTTTTTTTTGTTTTTGGTTGGGGTTGGAGGGTAGGCCCGGATTTCTTTATTGCATTGGCAATTTCTTTTTTGGTATTACTCTATTCCTACTCTAACTTTCACTTTTAGACTTCTATCATGCCTCTTTGTAGGGTGTGGAAGTTGAAACTCATATTTGAAACTAAATCGTCTTCACCTTAACCCCTTAAAAATGTGGAAATTCAAACCGTTCACATCTGCCTTTCATGTTGGAAGGGTGGCTACGAGGGCAAACCCTAGTGGTTGCAACTAGTTTTTTCTTCGAACGCCCTATTTTCTCTAGTTTTCTATAAACCAAATTATGTTTGTATTGATTGATTGATCTCGCCGGTTATAAGTATTTACTGAAAATATTCCTGTGATATCTAGTAAAAAAATTATTAATATGAAGATTTAAAATTTAAACTTCTTGAAAAAAGATCTTTGAGAAACCTCAAGATGAAAATGGAAGAATTTCTTCAATTAACCGTATCGATGGTTTCTATTTTGTCCCATTAATTTTGTGGAGTATTTTGATATAGCGTGTATGGAATTTGTTTTACCAATTGTTCATAACAAATACTCGTCTTGCATTAGGCAAAGTAATATCTACTTTTAGTGTTTAGAACGGCTTTAATTAGAAATCATGCATGCGATTAGCATGTAAAAACTACAAAAATGAAGAAAGATATTGTCTTATAATATTAAAGTAATTGAGACAAATACAGGTAGAATAGTGATGATAAAAAATGTGACATCTCAGAATTTTAGTCCTGTTTTCAATCGAATAAATTGGGCCTTTCATCAACGCGCCTATAGTGCTATTCTCAGAGCTGATCACTCGTGAGATAACTAGACTATTTGGGGAAGTTAATAAGGGATTTTAATGCAATAGACTTCGGAATTCGATTAGGAATCGATTACTTGACCGTGCTCATTTGTAGAGATCATTACGGCATAGTTAAAAATCGATTAGAGATAAGAGATAGGTCGGTTCGACTGAGATGTGTGACTAAACGTGGGTGATTCTACTAAATTGCAAAATTCTTGTCAATCGGCACTAGACTGATTTTTCTGTCATTTTGGTACCTTGTGTCCGTATTTGAAATCTCGAGATTTTCATGATCACTGAGAGTCGACATTGTGTCGAAGAGGTTCATTGTGGCTCGAAAAAAATTGACCACGGGTCATTTACACTAAAAGTTTATGAAAGCTATCCGGTAGCCCAAGTCACGTTAAAATTGCGCCAGATTAAAATTAACCGCGAATGTGAATCCAATTTCAGAAATTGAAAATTCTGTCATGTCACATATCATTTTAGGAACATCGATTCACCCTTAGAAGATTTTTCTGTAAACCAAGATTTTTTGCGAAAAATTGACATAGGGTCGTTTTCGACCAGGAATTTTAGAGGACCGTTTCTGATTGTGAAATTGGGATGCAAGTAGGTTTTATTGGTGAGGAAAATATGCCAATTTGATCGAGGATATGATGGTTGAATTTTTTAGGGCTGAATTGAATTGATTCAAGTAGGATTTGGTTCAATTTGGGGAAAATCAAATCAAAATTCGTAGCCCCCCTGGACACCACTTTTGGACCACTTTCAAGGCTTCTAGAGGAAGCTTTGCGGCTGAATTTTGGCTGAGGAAACTAGCTAGGCTTGGTGGGACTAAATCAATGAGACAAAGAGATAGAAGAAGACCAAGTGGCTCCCCCTCCAAGTTGTTGTCCCCCCTTTCTCTCTCCTCCTCATCGTCGACCGCCCTCTTCTCCATTTCCAGCAACTTGAACTCCAAAAAGAACTAGAGAACTGACCAAACCAGCTTCCTCCTCGATCACATGCCTACTGAAGCTTGAGTGCCGCTCGTTTGCCCATCGTAAGCAGCATTGTCGTTGCTTGGGTCCTGCTGCTCGCCATGCATTCTCGGTTGCCGTCTCGCCTGGCTCGCGCATCCAGCAGGTCGCCAAGCCGCTGCCCGTTGCTGCCATGGTCGTCGGAAGCCTCGCCGTCGACCCTTCCCACCCGTTCGAGCTGCCGATCCTCCTCCTTGGTCGTTTTAGCCACAACTGGCCGTTGGTTCCAGCTGCTCGGTCCAAGAATAGAAGCTGAAAACAGCAAGGGTTTTGGGCTTCAAGGCCCGTTCACGAGCCCTTCCTGAGCCCTTCCCGACCCCGCTTGGTATCCTCGCTTTGGAGATTATTGATCATCTCCGCGTACCCGTCAAAATGAACCCGTTGGATCGCTAATCAAGTGAGTTTAACTCACTAATCCCTACTTAGGAAGTTAATTATGCTTAAGAGTTGATTAGTTTAAGTTAAGCTTGGGTGAGGTGGTTAGTTAGAACGGATTAGTGATTTAATCGTTCAATATTGCATGTTAGGTGGTTAGAGTAGTGCAATTAGCAAGTAGATTAGCTCAAGTATTTATGTAGATAGGTTCGGAATTTTTCCGAACTCGAATCGATATTTAATTAGGTTTTTCCGGCCTAAGTTGCATTTATTGGTATTTATTAATTAATTTCCATAATTATTTAATTAATTATTATTTTTTGAAAATTAGACCGGGATAACCGGTGACTAGAATTTTATGCTGATCGCAATGGTGTGATTTGTTCAATTAATTGAGTGCTATTTTGTGCAATTTGAGTGTGATTTGTAATTGTGAGAATTTATCTTAAAATTTATTATTTTAAGTATTTAATTATAAAATACCAGGCGTCGGTTTACAACGCCAAAAATGTGTTTATGGACTATTGAAATTAGTGGGATTTTCAAAAGAGAAAATATTGTATTTTAGCTAAGGCCGACCGTATACCCACACACAATTATTTTTATTGAGAATGATAAACATGGTGGCATTCTCAGATGGTGAGAACAATATACTATATTACCTTACGAGCTTTGATATGTTAGTTTAGCGTGAGCAATATAGTTTATCAGCTTAGAGTGAGCATCATGTGTATATTATATCAGCTCGATGGCTTGATATGTCAGCTTAGCAAGAGCAGTAAACCTTAGCAGCTTCTGGTGAGTATTATTAGTATACTACATTAGCCCGTTGATGATGTGTCAGCTTGGCGAGAGCAGTATACTATTTATTAGCTTAGTGCAAGCTATACAATTTATTTTTAGCTTAGAGTAAGCAGTCTTTGATATGATAAGACTTTATAGATAGTATTGACTGGATTGACCAAGTGATGGTCTTATTGATATGGAATCGACTAAGTCGATTGATCGATAGCTCAATCTGTTGTGATGAATTGGGTTAATGATGTGATTCGGTGATTTTGTGAATCGTATTAACTTGCAGGAATAAACCAAGGCGAAGGTAAGTCCTTTGACTTGTGCTTGGGCTTAGGTAGCCATTGTGGTGCATTTTCTTCCTAGTCAGGTCTTAGGGGGTGAACTTGTTGAGACATCGTCTCACTCTGTTGTGGGATAACATTTTTAGGTCCTTAGATGGCCGCTCCTCTCGAGCATTTTGGACAACCGAAGAAGGTCACATAGTAGAGGTGTTATATTCCGCTTCATGGGAACCTAGGGGATGGGAGTATGAACTTGTGAGGTCCGTGGTCTGGGTTGATGCGGGTCTCCCCCATAAGGTACCTCATCGATACAGATCATGGTATAGTCAGGATCTGAATGGTCAAAGAGAGGGCCCCATACTGGAATCTGAGATACCTCTGTATGTGCTGGAGGTTGCTTTTGGGAAAGGCACTACTGATCCTCCTGGTGGTTCTGTGGTAGACCCGGATCTTTCAGATCTAGGAATTCCGGTGTACTTAGCTAAAGGCTCCAATGAGGATGAGGAAGAAGATCTGTAGTTCTATGAACTCCCCTCTGTTTTACAGACCTTATGTTTATAGACTAGTATTGTACATGGCATGGCTTGATATATGTATATATAAACGTGTTGTGGTTTGAAAAATTTATGGACCTGCTTTCCTATCCCATCTTGTTGTTGTTTGGGGATTTATTATTCGCTTCTGCATGTGCATTAAAATAAATAGGTCAGCGACGTGTCCTGGGATGTCGCTATTTAATCGACCGCTGAGGAATGGGCATGCACTCGGAGGATCGGAGCGTGACAAAAAATCCTAATCAAGTTTTCTAGATAGTACTTATTCATCCTCTTTTTTTTTTTTTTTGGTTTTTGGATCAGATGTTATTCATCCTCCTAAATGCACTACTTCCAACAAGAACATACATGCATGGACGATTCTTGTAAAATTTAGGGATAATTATATTAGAAGTCTTAAAACTTTTCATGAAAATGCAATTGAGTCCTAAAACTTTCAAAAAGTGCAATTAAGTTCTAAAACTTATCACGAAAGTTCAATCAATTCCTAAAACTTTCAAAAAGTTCAATAAAATCCTAAAACTTGTATCAAAAGTGCAATCGAGTACTAAAACTTTTAAAAAATACAATCGATAGAAGGACTTAGATTGAACCATTTTGACAATTTTTAGGGCTTAATTGTACTTTTTAAAAGTTCTAGGACTTAATTGCAATTTGTGACAAGTTTTAGGACTTAATTGTACCTTTTGAAAGTTTTAGGATTTAATTGCATTTTCATGACAAATTTTAGGACTTCCAGTACATTTATCCCTAAAATTTATTAAATTGGTCCAATTAAATTCTTCATTTGATTATACTTTTTAAAAGTTTTAGGATTTTGTAACAAGTTTTAAGATTTGATTACACTTTTTAAGGTTTTATGACTTTTTTGAATTTTCGCGACAAGTTTTAAGACTCGATTGCATTTTTTTGAAAGTTTTAGTACTCAATTGCATTTTCGTGATAAGTTTATGAACTTTCATTGAACTTATCCCAAGCATATATAACAAGTGATTGCGAAAAATAACAGAGGAATAGAACCGGCCAAGACCTTTGCTACAGTCTTGAATTTTGCGACAATGAATAAGCAATATGTGAATCAATAAATTGATGGTAATCGATCGTAGTTTTGGGCATAAAAGGATTCAACGGCACTAGTAAAATAGTTGGTCTGCTTCTACCGCAGTCTGTCATCATCCACTGCCCACTCAATTATGATAAAAGCATTATTATCTTTTCTAGTCCGCTTTTTATGTATGCCAACACTCGAAATCAACTTTAGTTTGAAATTTTATAAGATAACTATTTTTTTTTTAAGAATTTAAGCTGTTAGATAAATGTATAATTTAATATTTAAATACCATTTTGAATTAAAATAAAATTCACATAGAGATTGGGTCTTCCTTCTAAGATGTAGATGCTCGTAGTAGAACCGCCATTTCATTCGTAGACGGTAGTAAGAACAAATTATGTTGCACAGTGCCCCTTGACCTTCAAATATAACATTTTCTTCGGTTGGTTCACCTTTCACTACTTGATACCTCCAAGCCTATCGATATCCTGAAGCTCTCTTGACTGTATACCTTCTACAGGTTCATCATAACTTCTGCAAAACCAAGCTTGTTCTCCTTCTGCGAGGTCTTTATAATTCTTAGACACACTTCTCATCTGATAGCAACACGGTTCTTCTGCACTAGTGGAGGTTTTGTTGCTAACATCATCCTTATATGGACCCTTTGTGCATCTAGAGTCAAAACTTCCTAGTGCACTCTTGGTTCATATATTAGCGTTTTAGAATTGTCATCCTCAAATCATCACAATTTTTAGTTCCCACAACCTCATTAGCCCAGCTCCATTGCCATGTCGACCTATCGTCCGTTCATCTTGTCGGCCTATCCTCCCTTCACCTCATTGTCCGTGCTAGTTGGAAATGAAATTATTCAAAGGAGTCAAGTACATGAACTAAATTTAATTT
This sequence comes from Eucalyptus pumila, assembly GCA_016097595.1. Classification (NCBI taxonomy): domain Eukaryota; kingdom Viridiplantae; phylum Streptophyta; class Magnoliopsida; order Myrtales; family Myrtaceae; genus Eucalyptus; species Eucalyptus pumila. The sequence goes on from CM027853.1 coordinate 32,054,119, forward strand.
AAATTGTGGAATTTGATGTGACTCGCGTTTGAACTTGCTGCATTGAATCCTTCATTTTCGAAAGTTGAGGTTTTATTTAGCACACATGCTAAACTCATTTAATAACTTTCTAGGATGAAACATTTTGTGGATGGAAAATGATACTAGTGGTTCTTGACCTTTGGCCTAATGTGTAATGTAGTTATCAAACTTTAACCTAATGTGTAATGTATATGACTTTTAATTTGTCCAACGTGATCCCTGAACTTTTATTACATATTCAATTTAATTAAAAAATTACATGAAAATGTTTAAGTTGATCCTGATCTTGAAGTAAACGAAGGAATAGTTCAAGGATTACATTGAATGTATGATAAAAGTTCAAAGACCACGTTAAATAGATTAAAAGTTTAGAGAACACATTACATATTTGATAAAAGTTCGGGGATCATATTGAATAGATTAGAAGTTTATGGATTATACGGTACATTGAGCCACATTGGGCCAAAGGTCATGAACAATTGTGTCATTATCCATTTTGTGAAAAGCCCTTGATCCACATGCGTGAAGCCCTGGACTGGCTGTGATGCAGCTTGCTACGACAAAACTCAAGTTAAACGGAGAGCCACTCGATTATGGAGATCTATCCAAATATATTTTCAAAGAAGACGACAGCATAGACCACTAGTAAAGGGCGAAAGCGATGGCGGGAGAAGATAAATCCATTAAACGCAAAAGTTCCAAGGTGGTCCTCGCTCGAAAAGCCGAGGATTTTCCTGTCACCGCGACCACTACAAAGCATGCTTCCAACCACATGTATAAATGAGGCTCGAGTTTTTTCCACCGCAATCATTTTATGTAAATAGATAGACCTCACGACCATGACATGTTTGGTTGTAATAATAGTATGAGACGGTAACGATAATTTTTTTTATGATATTACGGGTGATTGTAAATACTGATAAACTAACTTGTATAGAAATGAATAGTAAATTATACAAAAACATAGGATAAGAGCACAAATGAAATTTGTGAGGCATGGGGGCTGTAATTGTTGCGGACTAGGCCTCGATTGTTGGGAAAATTTGATCTCTTATGAAGATATGAACATTAGTTTATAATTCGTTGATATTTTAATGCACGATGACGATTGTTCTCTTTAAAGTATTATTTTGCCCCAATTATACTGCTGCTGGGTTCAGTTCCTTCAAGATATATACCAAAGTCAGAGGACGAGTTCAACAATTATGCAATCTACCTATTGAAATTTCATCTTAAGAGTTACGAAGAAGAGGAAGTTGTTATGAACAATGTGCGATTTAGTCTTATTCATATAAAATCAAACAACATATCTCTTAGAAATAGGCATCTTACAGGATCCATCACCACGTTTCATGATCAATCATCACTTCTTTTTATGTCAACAGTTACTTTTTTTTGTATCTAACAATTACTTTTTTCATGATAACAAACTATTTTGACAAACCCCACTCAGGTTGTATTCTGTACTAATTTACATAAATTCATACATACAAAAAGGTATCTATTAAGATTTGAACCTTCAATTAGTACAATTACGAAATTAGTGATGGATAAAACTTTAAAACATGATTTCATGGGCTAGAGGTGATCAACGGATAGGCGGGCGGCTCATTTGGAGGCTCGAGAAGTAAATGGATTGACTTGAGCAATGCTCTTACATGACCCCACATTTTTGGCTTGTGTTTGCCGGAAAGTTACTATATAAACTAGGAAGATTTCTGTACATTGCATGGGTTTAAGACTATATTTGTTAGATTATTCTAAATGCTGGTGTAGACATGAATATTGGCAAAAGAAATGTAATAATACGAATAAAATTACAAGACAATCAATGTTGCACCCCTGACAATTCTTTGACTTGCGTATAAGCTCGAAATTTATACCTTTCATGTATTAAGTATTAAAAATGCTTAACGAAGAAGATAATTTATGATTTCACCCACACCGAGATTTTTAACATTTCGATAATTTTAACACTGTGAATCTCAATAGAAATGCGAACACTTCTTCAATATAATCCCTAATGGACATACAAACTGGGCAATGTTTTCTCCATTCTTGATTAAATCAAACATACAAACCGGGCGATGTTTTCCACCGTTCTTGATTAAATAAAACTTCCTCTATATATACTTGACCGAAAGGGGTTAAAAACATAAACATCACTCACATTTATTTTATGATGCTTGTGTGTGTGCCACGCCCATAACCTTTAATTAGATGCAGCAAATTATGTCACCGGTCCATATTTTAACTCATATGAAATGGGTTGGGTAGTATACGGATTGCCTAATATTTAAGACATAGGTTGGAATTGGTCAATAGAGCAAAACCCAATTGGTGATGGATGGTTCTAGCGGGTCTTGAAAAAATCCAGAGCCTTCGGAAGAGTAAGTTGTGTGCGGGCTCGGGACCGCCCGGATGGAAGATGACCCTGCCCCGTGTGGTAGTCAATAGACACTGGACCAATCGTAGGTTTCGATCCCACTCTAGTCTACAAACTTTTGGTTTTAGGTCTTTGTAAATTCTGACAAGAAAAGTTCTGGCTCTAGGCAATCAATTCTTGCTTCTAAGTTTAGACGACCATGCTTGCATTGTCTTTAATTGAGATTCGATTTGGCGAGTTGGGGAGTACGGTATTGACTATAGATTTACGATGACATGGAATTTGAGGGGATAATTAGGCCGTGGACCTTGAAACGAGTGATTGAAAAAGGGATGAAACGTACTTGGATCAATAAAGCATGCATTTAGAGTATGTCTCCGCATAAATATGCATACTTTTCTACTTCCTTGTAAGTATTTGAACATTTAGGTTCTTTCATGCTATATATTTTATTTACTAACAGTTACTTTTATGTTTTGTCAATTAACTTTTGTAATTTGATATAAGATTTTATTCAAGCAACATTTTCATGTGAAGAACTTCAAGTGGGTTAAATAGGTGGGTTTGAATTTGATAGATTGAGTTGATTATGGAGATGCCCAATAGCATGGGTCCAGTTAGATCAGGTCACGTTGACGTGAGTCATTAAAATTGTTACACAAAAAACGTGATAACACAAATTAAATGAGTCCATTTGAGTCGGACTCATTTTCGATCCATACAAAACCCAACCCGACTCATCTGTTAGACATACTCTACTATTAATTATCCAATGAGAAATGATTGAGTGACGATTTTTAATTTATTGTGAGAGGGGTTTTGCTAGTATAATAAGTTTTGGGCTATACAAATTCTTGAGGTAGTGATTTATTATTTGATTTTTTGTGGTCTATCATAGATTGTTATTTTTATAATAGATTAAAAACTGTTAATCATTTTTCCATCATCATTCGAAGTTATGGTGAAAACATTTCTAGTTTCTTTTGCCAAAAACTTTCACCCCAGCATCATCGAATCCAAAGGGTTTGCTCGATCTATCAGATCATTCACGCATCTCCATGTCTCTCGCTCTTTTTCTTCGTATTCTTTTGCCCGGTGCGTTTACCGTTTCATGATAGAGATGAAGGTCGATGATCAGCTTTTCGGCCCCTGCACAGAACTGAGCGCAGCATGCATGCGGTGAAGCATCCCCCCGGTCGGTACAATCACATGAGGGCACGTTCGTCTCTTTCGGTCTCTTCGATCCATGGAGAAGCAAGAACAGACCTTGCTTCTTGCCTTGTCCACGAATTCAGCGCCGCAGCGACAAGATCTCGCCACCCAACTCACGATCATATGTCCGTCTCTGATCAGCAAAAGAAAGCAGGAATAAAGAACAAAACAAGAATTGAAAAAAGGTCACGGCTCTTTCCGATTCGTCACCACAAACGTCACTCCATCCCCGCCTCATCCGTCTATTTATATGAATATTAGCCACCAAGCAAGGCATAAGCTCCCACAACTTCACTGACATCCGTCCCCAATCCCAAAAAAGGAAAAAAGATTCCAAAAACCACCCGCTCACACGCGCCGCCGCCCACTGCTACCGACCATGGCTCCACCCCACTTCCTCCTCGTCACATTCCCGGCGCAGGGCCACATCAACCCGGCCCTCCAGTTCGCCAAGCGCCTCCTCCGCAGCGGCGCTGAGGTGACTTTCGCCACCAGCGTCTCCGCCTGCCACCGCATGTCCAAGGGCAGGGCCTCCCCGGAGGGCCTCCACTTCGCCCCCTTCTCTGACGGCTACGACGACGGGTTCAAGACGGGGGACAACGTGTCACAATTCATGTCCGAGCTCAGGCACCGCGGCTCTGAGAAGCTCAAGGACCTCATGGCGTCGAGCGCGGGCGAGGGCCGCCCCTACATCTGCTTGGTGTACAGCTTGCTTCTCCCGTGGGCCGCCGAGGTGGCACGCGAGTTCCATGTGCCCTCGGCCCTCCTGTGGATTCAGCCCGCCACGGTCTTGGACATGTACTATTATTACTTCAACGGCTATGGCGAATTCATAGAAAATAACTGCATCGATCCTTCATGTTCGTTCGAGTTGCCGGGTCTCCCCTACAAGCTCACTAGCCGCGACTTGCCTTCATTCTTTGTGCCGAGCCGCTCGGATGCATACTCTTTTGCGTTGCCGACTTTCAAAGACCAGCTCGACACGCTCAACCAAGAAAACAATGCAAGGATACTGGTGAATACTTTCGACTCGCTAGAGCCGGAGGCCTTGAGAGCGATCGACAGGTACAACTTGGTGGGGATAGGGCCGTTGATACCCTCGGCTTTCCTCGATGGGAAAGACCCGTCGGACACGTCCTTTGGGGGCGACCTCTTCCACAAGTCCAAGGAGTACACTGATTGGCTGGACTCCAAGGCCCCGGCGTCGGTCGTCTATGTGTCGTTTGGGAGCATCGCAGAGATATCGAAGAGGCAGGCAGAGGAGCTCGCCTGCGCGTTGCTCGACTGCGGGCGACCGTTCTTGTGGGTCATAAGAGCAAAACAAAACGGAGAGGAAGAGAAGGACGAGGATAGATTGAGCCGCATGCAGGAATTGGAAGAGAAAGGAATGATAGTGCCGTGGTGTTCGCAGCTCGAGGTGTTGTCGCACCCCTCCCTCGGGTGCTTTCTGTCGCACTGCGGGTGGAACTCGACCCTCGAGAGCCTCGCGCTCGGCATCCCCGTGGTGGCGTTCCCGCAGTGGACGGACCAGGGGACGAACGCGAAGCTCATCGAGGATGTGTGGCGGACTGGGATCCGTGTGAGGCCAAACGGGGAAGGGTTGGTGGAGGCGGGGGAGATAAGGAGGTGCTTGGAGACGGTGATGGCCGATGGGGAGATGAGGGAGGAGGTGAGGAGGAATGCGGCCAAGTGGAAGGAGTCGGCGAGGGAGGCGGCGAGAGAAGGCGGGTCGTCAGACCGGAACTTGAAGGCTTTCATCGAAGAGGTCGGTCGAGGTTGTTGTTGATGCTGAGATTGTGGAAGTAGCTTGCTGCAGCTAGTTTGGTATTTTGAGTACTTAAGTTGTGTGTAGGTGTTCTCTTATTTCTTCTTTTGTTATGAGTACTTCTTCCCAGTATTTTCTAAGGAGGTTTTGCTGACGTTGATGGTAGGTTGCTGCATGAATGTACCATGGAATAAGTGAAGCCATATCACAGATTTACTCCGATACTCAAGTGCATTATTTTTCTTACCCTGTCGTATTATTCTTGGTCACGGCCATCAAGCATCGTAGAGGTCTTCCAATCACAGAGAAATATAATTTTTCCTTTCTAGACTAATGTTGCGTTGGCGAAAGAAATCATTAAATGGTCATTGTATATATTAAGTACTGTTTAATATTAGATCATCATACATAATATATGTATAATGGGCAATCTCCTTAGTGCGAATCCACATTTAGTTGTTCCTCATTTGAGCGGTTCGAAAATCCTAGCGGTCAGATCTCTGATAATGAATGATCGAGAAGATGAGATGTTAGGTTGAAAAAGACACATTTGAACTGTGGATGGGACTAGGGTCGTGTAGTAGGACTAGTTCTATTTGTGAATTAGGTATCGGTTTGGTTTTAAAATTCAATTGAAATTAATGGGAACTGACCGGTTAAGAAGTTATCAATAGTTCCAAGAGAAGGTTGACATACAATCGTGGTGCATATTGGTATATTCGTCGAATTGCCCCATCATAGATGTTATCTTGTCATTCATATTGCTATGTGTTGTCATATCATAAATTGTCACATTACACATGCTGCCATGTCTCTAGGATCAGTTGCATTCCTAATTTGGTTGGGCCAGAGTCGATCTTGTATTGGGTCGGATTAACTGCTCGAGCTGAGATAATCTCGTAAGCCCAACTTACCCGGTCTTCAACACTTCTACTACCAGCGATTCCTACTTCGTAGACCATTTGCCAATCGATCTTGACAGTCCCCGGTGGTCGAGCTCAACAATTATTGATCGGGCCGAGCGTCCATTGGTCTAAATGATGGGGCTAGTACATATACTTTTCACAGATACTTGGTGCATATATGTTCAATGGATTCCTACACGTTCTTTCGGTTGCAATTGCTTATTGCTGTGACAGTGATTTCACCACAACTATAAAAGCAAAACAATCTCGCTTCACTTTTGCCATGAAAAACCTAAGATTGCTGTCCGAAGATCCGCCTTCCTTGACGGCTCGCCAGCCTCGCCCCAAAGCTTTCCATATCAAGGCACTCTCAACGCATGCCACCTTCGTTTGTCGCCCCTCTAATAATGGGCCCAGCCCAACCCATTTCTCTGAAAAGCCCATGCTCAACCAATTGGCATCGGCCCATTAAACCACTTTTCAATTTTCTTCAACAGCTTCGTTGAAGAAGCAAGACCAATGGCAGACTTAACAAGAAGAAAGAGGAGCTATGTGAAATTTTCGGACACCTTGACAAGCCGAATCAACTTTAAATTGTAACGCTGTGTAAGTATTCAAATTCTATTTTTCATCTAATGGAAATATTTTTTGACGTTAGGTCTTGAATTTGGAGTTAAGTGAAATTCAAATTGCGAGGTTCGATTGAAGAGTTATTGAGTTTTGGATTTATAAGGAAATGTAGATAAGGGGGGGGGGGGGGGGGTTGTGGAGCTGTGAAGTTTGATGAGATTCGATTTCAAAGACAATTTGATTGGAATGAATTTTTGAAGTTTCACGTTTGAGTTAACCGTAGCGGACAATATGCATAATGGAGATAGATGAGTATTTACTATAAACGAGTTTATTTGTTAGTTAGGAGTTGATTGGTCGACGAATAAGTGTAGTTAGTCGATTTGTTCATTAGAATAATACGTTATTCGGATTTTGATATATTTTTTGATTAATTGATAGGAAGACGAGTGCGTTAGCTTGAGTAACCATCGTGGATTAGTTTTCGATTTTTCCAAGTAAATAATACTATCTCTTTTTTGATTTTGTAAACTCATATTTTTAAAGTGATATGGATTAGTTATATAATGAATTAAGAAATGGCAATTTTGGTTGCATAGAATTAGATCAAGTATTTACTACCATATTGTCTATTTGAAATGGAAATATAAAATTTGATTAAAGTTTGAATTGATTGCTTGTAAATGGTTTGTGAAACCTCTCATGAAATAATTATGGAAAAATTCCATGATTTATGAATGTGGTTTTTGAAAAGTACTTTGGTATATTTTGAATTGTGAGAAGTTATCTGATTTGGTTAGTAAACCTGTCGATTGTGGGTTATTGGAGAAAGATATTGGTTGTTTATGCTCATATCAATATGATTAGAACCCTTGAGAGGTGTAAGTATACATACTGTTTCAGGGCGTCCTTTTGGGTCAAACCGATTTCTCTAATATAAGCAATATACCTAGCCAAGGGGTAAACTTAATGGTCCTTGAGTTTCGGCCATCAACCGCGGTGGCATAGGTGACACGTGCACTAGCCAGGCTCGCCCATACTAGGCGCTTGGCAAGTTGTTTGGTAGGATTAGGATGACCCAGACCACGAAAGGAGATGATGAGGAAGAGGTAATTCATCTCTCTCTCTCTCTGGTGTGATAGATGTTGATTAATGGGAATGGAAGGTTTTTCTTTTTATATTTTTCGAAACATGGGCATAATGTCAAACGGATATATCCATTTCGACGATTTTAGTGTAGGCATTATCAAGTCCAAAAGGTTTGCTCCATTCATGAGATCGTTTATACATCTCCATGTCTCTCCTTTTATTCTTTTACTCGCTGACTGAAGAAAGGGCACCGAATTAATCTTCATCTTTCCTCAATTTAGACATTTTTCCGTTTTCTTCACTGTTTCACGATAAAGGTGAACGTCGATTGTCAGCTTTTCGGCCCATGCACAGACGAGCGTACACAGCGTGCATGCATACAGCTAAGTGTCCCCCGATCGGTCCAATCACATGAGCACACGTTCATCTCTTTCAGTCTCTTCGATCCATGGAGAAGCAAGAACGAGTCTCTGCTTTTTGCCTTGTCCACGATTCAATCACGCAGAGAAAAAAAAGATCTCGCGGCCCAAATGACGATCCTCTGTTCATCTCTAAAGAGCAAAAGAACAAACGGACAACAGACAAATCAAAGACTGGAAAATAAGATCACGACTCTCCAATTCGTCACTACAAACGTCACTCCATCCCAACTTCATCCTTCTATTTATATGCATGTTGTGAGATTTAGTAAAACTTAAATTATTAGATGAAATCGTGATTTTGATATTTAATTACTCCAATACTTTCCTTTATGCTTAAATCTTGTCTTTTGCCTAGTACTAAGTGTAGAAATTTAATTAGGGAGGCAAATGGAGCCTGGTACGATTTGAACTCAAGATTTTAACTCTAATATCATGTGAAATTTTGATAGGACTATTTCCAACATTTCTAAAAGCGTAATTTATTAGATGAATATATAATTTAATATTTAATTACTTTAACACATATCACCCACCAAAACATGTAAGACATAAACTCCCATAGTCTCATTGACATTTGCGCCCAACAACAACCATATAGGCATCCACTAAAAGGAAATTCGAAAACCACGAGCTCACACGCACCACTACCCACTATTGTCGCCATGGTGTTGCCCCACTTCCTTCTCGTCACGACTCCCAACGCATGGCCACATCGACCCGGCCCTCCAGTTCGCCAAGTGCCTCCTCCACGGTGGTGCTTGAAAAGGCTAGTAACAACACCTAGAGGGGGGTGAATAGGTATGAAGAACAATTTTCACAAAGAATAGTATAAATATTTTACTTTTGAAATTGAGTATGAAGATTAACATATTTTGAGCGAGTTCAGACTTTAGCAGTTAAATAGAACTTTGAACAAATAAAAAGTTTAGGGAAGAGAATAAGAACATAGAATTTATAGTGATTCAGCTTAGATCAAGCTTACGCTCACTCTTCCACACTAACAGCCTTTTGGCTAGATTCCACTAAGAAACAAAAGAGATTTTATGGCCTTGTGATCTCAATTTCACAATGAAGAGTCTCTACTACTCTCTCACGAAGTTGCACTCTAAGTCTCTTTCTCTTTTGAGTACAAATTTGAGCTCAGTGAATGAAATAGTAAGAGAATATGAAGTTTCAGACTTTGAAATTTTCTTTCACGCACTTTACAAATGACTAGAGATATTTCCTTTAAAAAGTCATTCATGCATTCTCGACCATTGGCACTTTCCAAAGGAATTCTTCCAATCAACTCATTGAATAGAATCAATTAAAAAGATCTCGAGCCATTTGAAGATTGTGATGAAAGCCTGTCAATCATGTTCGCCCATACAATTAGGATCTTGATTTCCATAAGTAGATACTTTCCAAGTTTACTTGCCTTCCAAAAGATTGGACGAATCGAAATTGATTCCAATAAGGATAGCCAATCTTGTAGGTGATATTTCCAACCAGAAAACCATCTAGAATCCATACAAATCGAACCTCTTGAAGAAATAAAGATAATCTCGCATCTGGATAAGTCTTCATACTTCACTTGCATTTAGTCTGGAATTCATCAAAGTGGGCATACTTCTGATGTAGAGCAGACTTTGACACTAAAATCTAACAGTCTTTAGACTTTGACACGAAATCTAGCAGTTTTCATACTTTGACACAAAAGTTTGGCAATCTTTAGACTTTGACACGGAGTCTTGAAATATTCATAAAGACTTTGGCTAAATTTTGTTATCTTCAAAACATCAAAAGAGTTTCCTCCAACAATCTCCCCATTTTTGATGGTGACAAAACTTCATTATAGATTTAAGGACTTATGACTTGCAAAACAATACTTGAGCAGTGCATGATATCTCATAAAACAAATTGTTTAAAGATCTGGATAGCATCGATTCTGCAATCACAAAAAACATGTTAATCTTGAAAAATTTAGACAAATATCAAGAGTTAAACATCCATCCATCCATAATCATTACCATCACAAGAGTTGTTGCAAGTGTTAAATAGTCAAACAAAATCTGCAACAATTAAATAAAAGTTGGAAGTTGAACTTAACAAAAGTTTAAGTCAAAGTCAAAGTCAAATCTGCATGTTCTTCCCTTTTTTGTCATAAGCAAAAAGTGGAGAAAGTCAAAAATAGAGAGAGATAAATGAAATCAAGTTTGTCTTGGGATTCGAATGAGTTGGACATCCCCCATTAACTGAATTGTCTCCCCCAGCTTTCACATTATCTCTTTTAGCTTCTCAACATCTTCGATCTTGGCAGTCTCTTTAACTTGTTGTTGTAAATCTTTAACTTGAAGGTTGATAGACTGTACCTTCTCATGAAGAGAATTTGAAGTAGATTGCAAAGCATAGTGAAGCTTCTGGATCTCAAACTCCATTTCCATATTGTTGTGCTTTTAACTCTAGAAGGAGCTCTAGCAGTTTTTGAAAGTCTGCGTTTGTTTCAGTTTGCGCACTAGCCTTAGCAAGTGAAAACGTGGAGTATTGAGAGTTGAGGGAACATCAACTTGTCGAATACCATGACTTGGAGTGGATTCTTTAATGTTAGCTTTAGGAAAATGGGAAGGATAGACATATCTTTTGGGTTGGCAGGAGATCTACTAATATCTTCACTTGCAAAATGATGAGAAGAAGTACCCGTTTTCTCACGAACTCCCCCTACCTCTGTGACTACAGGTGGAGAAAGAAATTCTTCTTCTTGTTCTGTCTCATTTTTATCGCCAAAGTGATGTTCTTTTTCCGATCGAGCTCCTACTGGTCCACTCCTTGTCTTTTCTGAATCCTTAGACAAGGATATCGCAATGGTAGCTTCATAAGAGTCATCTTGACCCTCTTCTTCTCCAGCTTCTCTTCTTCATTCTTCTATTTCCTATGTTCCTCTTCTATCTTCTCTTTCTTCTTCTTTTTCCTCTATTTCTCTTCCTTCTTCTCTTTGCTCTGTTTCTCCTCTCTCTCCTTCTTCCTTCTCATTTTCTTGCTCAAAACCAACAAACCTTTGAAGATTCTTCAAGGTAAAGGCAGAGATGGTAAGATCATCTTCATCCTTCTTTGTCTTGTAGGATGAGAGATCTTCTCTTCTCGGCGGGTTCACGCACAACTTCCTTCCCTTTTCTTCTTCTTCCAGCAGACTCTTCCTTGGTTTTGATCGGGGACTCCTTCTTCAAGCTCTCTATGGCCTTGCTAAGATCTTTCAGCCTCATCTTCCATACCATTTTCAATCCTATAACCATATGAGCAACAGTTCGAGAACAAAGAGAGGCGAGAAATTGGATCTAAAAGTGTCTAAACAATTGAGTGACCGGCATAGAGTATGGCAGTTGTCCTTTATCCTTTGCAACTGTCCTGTACATATGCATCAGGATAGTATGAGGGAGAGATAATTTCATTCCATTGCTGATAGCAAACATTAGTCTTGCTTCAAATATGGAGACATCTGTTTTTGAAGTAGCCTTTGGTTTGATGCAGTTAATGACAATTTTGTGCAGCAAGACATTTGAGGTTGACAATCTGGAATAAGTGATGCCTCCAGAAGTTTGTCCTTGATAAGGAATCTTGCTTTGGCCAATCGAAACACTAATTGGTTGGAAGCCACTCCTTTCCACACCAATGATGTTAGCTAATGTGTTAACATCCACAACATAGCTTTTGTCACTCATAGTGAACTGGAATCTATTCGGGTCAAGAAAAGACAGGTTTGAATAGAAAAAAAGGCAATTAACTCCGGATAAGCAACAATTGTCTCAGAACAAAAATTCTCAAGTTGAAGGAAAGCTAATTTTTCCCTCAAATTCACCTAAATTGAGTCTAGAAAGTCAAAATCAATCGATCGAGGGTTCATTACCCCTCTTTTCAACATTTGGGTATAGGCCCTTTTGTGATCTTTAGAACAAAAAGACTCGTTCCATCACCAGGCATTTTAGCAGCAATGCCCATTCTTGGTTGGAAGTTCGAAAACATTTTCTCATCATCATCTTTGCTTTCAAGCTAATTGAAAGAACTAAATCTAGGATCAATAGGAAGGTTAAGGAAAGCCTCATTTGCTGCTCCTTCTTTAGCTATTCCTAAATGTTCCATTGTCCTTAGAAAATTTGTTTCGTTATGATGCCCATGCCTTTGAAGAAAATCGGTAATGAACTTCATTAGAGTACCACCCATTTTAAGATAACCATAGTATTTGTACAAAACCTAGGCAAAAGGGCTAGTAACAACACCTATATGGGGTGAATAGGTGTGAAGAAAATTTTCGCAAAGAATAGTAGAAATAACTTAGTTTTGAAACTGAGTCTGAAGAATAAAGATTTTGTGCGAGTTCAAACTTTAGTAGTTAAATAAAGTTACGAACAAATAAAGGAGTTCAGGGAAGATAATAAGAACATATAATTTATAGTGGTTCGGCTTAAATCAATTTTACGTCCACTCTCCCACGCTATAGCCTACTAGCTGGATTATACTAAGAATCAAAAGAGATTTTACAGCCTTGTGTCTCAACTTCAAGATGAAGAGTCTCTATTGCTCTCTCACGAAGTCTCACCAAAATTTGCTCTCTTTTTGAGTACAATTATGAGCTTAGTGAATAAAATAGCAATGAACTAGGAAGCTTCAAACTTTAAAATTTTTCTCACGCACTTCTCGAATGACTAGAGTGTCTCATTTAAATGCTCCTTCATGCCTTCTTGACCATTGGCACTTTCCAAAAAATTCTTCCAATTAACTCATTGGACAAAATCAATCAAAGGAAATCTCGAGCCGTTTGAAAATTATGATAAAAGCCTGTCAATCGTGTTTACCTATACAATCGGGATATTGGTTTCCATAAGTAGATACTTTCCAAGTTTACTTGTCTTCTAAAAGATTGGAGTATTGAAATTGATTTCAATAAACATAGCAAATCATGTAGATGTTATATCCAACCAAAAAGCTATCCATAAGCCATACGAACCGAACCCTTGAAGAAATAAAGATAATCTCATGTCTGGATAAGTCTTCATTCTTCAGCATCGTTCAGTCTGGAATTTCTCAATGTGGGTAGACTTTGACACTAAAGTCTAGCAATCTTCAGATTTTGACACTAAAGTTTGAAAATCTTAAGAATAGACTTTGGATAAGTTTTGTCAACTTCAAAACATTAAATGATTTTTCTCCAACAATCTCCCCATTTTTTAATGGTTACAAAACTTCCCTATAGATTTAAGAACTTTTGACCTGCAAAACAACTCTTAAGGAATACATGATATCTTATAAAAATAAGTTGATTAGGATTTGGATAACATTGATTCTGCAACCACAAAAAACATGTTAATCTTGAAAAGATAAGACAAATATCAAGACTTAAACATCCATCCATCCATAATCATTACCACAAAAGTAAGTTCCCGCAAAGGTCAAACGGAGTAATAGAATAACAGAACAAATGTTCAAGTCAAAAGTTAAAGTCAAATCTACATGTTCTCCCCCTTTTTGTCATTAGCAAAAAGTGGAGAAAGTCAAAAATAGAGAAAATGGAATGAAATTAGGTTTGTCTTGGGATTTGGACGAGTTGGAAATCCCCGATTGATTGAACTGTCTCTCCCAACTTTTGCACAGTCTCCTTCAGCTTCTTAACATCTTCGATCTTGGCAGTTTCTTTAACTTGCTATTGTAAGGTTTAGAAACTGTACTTTCTTATGGAGAGAATCTGAAATAGATTGCAAAGCTAAGTGAAGCTTTTGAATCTCAAATTCCATACCATATTACTGTGCTTTTAATTCTAGAAGGAGCTCTAGCAACCTTTGAAAGTTTGCGTTTGTTTCAGTTGAGCACTAGCCTGAGTGAATTGATCTTATGAAGTGTTGAGAGTTGAGGGAACATCAGTTTGTCGAACACCATGACTTGGAGAGGATTCATCAGGTTCAGGAAAATGAGAGGCATAGATATCCTTTGGATCGGCAAGAGATCTACTAACATCATCACTTACAAAAAGATGAGAATAAGTACTAGTTTTCTCACCAACTCCCCTTGTCTCTATGACTACAGGTGGAGAAAGAAATTATTCTTCTTGTTTTCTCTCATTTTCAGCCTAGAAGTGATGTTCTTTGTTAGTTTGAGCTCCTATTGGTCCACTCCTTGTCTTCTCCGAGTCCTCGGACAAGGATATTGTAATGGTAGCTTCATAAGAGTCATTTTGACCCTCTTCTTCTCTAGCTTTTGTTTTTGCTTCTTCTTCTCTTTCCTTTGTTTCTCTTCCTTCTTTTCTTTGCTTTGCTTCTCCTCGCTCTGTTTGTCCTTTCTCTCCTTCTCCTTTGTCCTGTTGCTGCTCAAAACTAAAAAAACTCTAAAGATTCTTCAAGGCAAAGGCAGAGATAGTGAGATCATCCTTATCCTCTTCGTCCTGTAGGATAAGAGATCTTATTTTCTTGGTAGGCACATGCATGATTTCCTTGCCTTTCCTTATTTTTGTAATAGAGTCTTGCTTGGTTTTGCTGGTGGACTTTTCCTTCAAGCGCTTTATGGCATTGTTCAATTCTTTCAACCTCATCTTGGACACCATTTTCAATCATATAACCATAGTAGCAATAATTCTAGCACAAAGAGAGGCTGGAAATTGAATATGAAAATGTTTGAATAGTTGAGTGACCAAAGCTTAGTAAGAGAGCTATCCCTTATCCTTCACAACATTCCTATACATCTGCATCAGGATTGTATAAGGGAGAGAGAACTTCATTCCATTGCATATAGCAAACATCAGTTTTGCTTCAGATTGGGAGACATCTGTTTTTTAAGTAGCCTTTGGTCTGATGCAGTTGATCACGATTTTGTGAAGCAAAATGTTTGAGGCTGATAGTTTGGAATAAGTGATACCTCATTTAGGAAGTTTGTCCCTAACAAGAAATCTTGTCGCTTGTCCAACAGAGACATTTATTGGTTGGAACGCACTCCTTTCCACACCAATAATGTCAGCTATAGTGTCAACATCTACCACGTAGTCTTTGTCACTCACAGTGAATTTGAAATGATTTTAGTCAAGGAAAGATAGGTTCCAGTAGAAAAAAGGCAATCAACTTTGAATAAGCAATAGTAGTCTTAAAGCAAAATTTCTCAAGTTGAAGGAAAGCCAGTTTTTCCCTCAAGTTCACCTTTATCGAATCCAAAAAGTCAAAGTCGATGGATCGAGGGTTCATCACCCCTGTTTTCAGCATTTGGTTGAAAACTCTTATGTGATCTTTAGAACGAAAGAGACTCATTCCATCACTAGGCACTTCAACATCAATTCCCATTCTCGGTTGGAAATTCAAAAAACATCCTCTCATCATTGTCTTTGCTTTCAGGCAGATTGAAAGCACTAAATCTAGGATCAACATGAAAGTTAAAAAAAGCCTCATCAGCAGCTCCTTTCTTGGCTATTCCTAAACGTTCCATCGTCCTCAGAAAAGTCGTTTCGTTTTGATGCCCCATGTTCTCTTAGAAAATCAGTAACAATGGACATTGGCAACCACCCTTTTTCAAATGACCATAAAGCTTAAAAAGAACTGGGGGTTAACTTTCTGAGAGGAGCATCATCTACTTCAACTTTCTTTTCTAATGGATCACGAGGAGGATTTTTCGAGGTGTCCTTTGGATTGTGCTGTGGAGAAGAATGTGGAGAGTCTTCTTTGGTTAGATCAAAGTGAGTTGGCCTTTCTGGCATGCTTTGAGGTCCTTTGCTTGCGATTCGGGATGATTTCCTTTGGTAAGACATTTTTGTAGTCTTGGAGGATTTCTCAGACAAGTTTGAATAAAGAAATACGAAAACTTGTGAAGAAATCTTGAGAGAAAAAATCTAGATGATAGTCTGGTTCTAGGGTTCGAAATGATGTGCTCAAAAAGAAAAACTCGACGGTTTTTAAGATGAGTTAAACGGGGTATACAAAACGTTAGAAATATATCTTTTCAAAACAATTTTTGAAAAAGAAAAAAAATGATTCCAAAAATTATACCAAAATAATAATTTCTAAAAATAAATTAGGCAAGTAACGATCTCGATAATCATACATTTTCATTCCAAAAACAATTAAAAATACTTGGATTTGTGATATTCACATATTGAGGTAAAGTCTGGAAATTCTGAGTCTGGCTAACTCTACACTTTAATATATTGGAGAAATAATATTTAGCTTGTTGTGAATAGATTCAAATAAGCTTTTCTCTAGAGGCTTTGTGAAGATGTCCGCTAGTTGATTTTTTGAATCAATGAACTGAATCTTAATCTCCCAATTTTGGACATGATCTCTTATAAAATAGTGTCCAATTTCAATATGCTTCGCCCTTGAATGAAGAATTGGGTTCTTGGTGAGGTTAATAGTGTTGGTGTTGTCGCATTTGATCTCGATGCATGATTCTTCTATTCCAAAATCTCTTAGATGCTGTCTTATCCACAAAATTTGAGAACAACAGTTTTCAAGAGCCACATACTCTACTTTTGCTGTTGATAGACACAGTACTTTGTTTTCTTGAGAACCAAGATACTAGCATATTTCCCAGCAATTGATAGGTGCCAGAAGTACTCTTTCTATCGACTTTACAACCTACTAAATCGGCGTCTGAATATCCAGGAAGAGTAAAGTCTCACTCTTTTGGATACCATAGACCCAGTTTTGGAGAGGTCACAATATACTTGATGATGTGTTTTGTAGCACTTAATGAGATTTTTTGGGATCGGATTATAATCTAGCACATATACAAACACTAAACAAAATGTCAAGTCTAGATGCGATAAGATAAAGAAGTGAACCGATCATGCTTCTATAAAGCTTTTGATTTACTTTCTTCCATCCTTCATCTTTGTCCAGTTTTGAAGAACTTGACATTGGAGTCTTTATTTTCTTGCAATTCTCCAACCCAAACTTTTTGATGAGATCTTTTGTATACTTCTCTTGATGAATGAAAATGCCTTTCTTTGATTGTTTGACTTGCAATCCCAGAAAGAAGGTTAATTCACCCATCATGCTCATCTCGAATTCATCCATGTATAGATCTAGAAAACTTATTGCAGAGATTTTCATTAGGCAAACTAAAGATAATATCATTGAGATAAATTTGTATTAGTAAAAAGTCTTTTCCTTCTTTCTTTATGAACAAAGTAGTATCTACCTTTCCCTTTTCAAAACCATTTTGGGTTAAAAATTTACTTAACCTTTCATACCAAGCTCGAGGTGCTTGCTTTAGTCCATACAAGGCATTTTTCAGTCTGTAGACTGAGTCTGGCTTTCTTGGATCTTCAAATTCTAGTGGTTGTTCCACATAGATTTCTTCTTTGATAAATCTATTAAGGAATGCACTTTTAACATCCATCTAGAATAACCTGAAATTTTTATAGTAATAAAAAACAAGTAATAATCTAATTGCTTCTAACCTTGCTATTGGTGCATAGATCTCGTCATAATCTATTCCTTCTTCTTGTGTATATCCTTTGACTACGAGTCTTGCTTTGTTCCTGACGAATTTTCCTTTCTTGTTCATCTTGTTCTTGAAGACTCATTTTGTCCCGATTATAGATTTACCTTTAGGTTAAGGAATAAGTTCCCAAGCATCATTGATTCTGTTTGTTTGAGCTCCTCTTGCATAGTTTCAATCCAGCTTTCATCGGACAAGGCTTTATCTACACTTTTTTATTCAATTTCAGAAACAAGTGCTAGAACACTGGACTCTTCTCGCCGTTTGGATCTGGTACGAACTCTTTCATCAATGTTGCCAATGATGAGTTTTTTGGGATGACTTGACTTGTACTTCCAATTGCTGGTTGGTCTAGAAGTTTGTTGGTCCTCTACTTTGATAGAATCTTCTCATTCTTCTTGTTGCTATTCTTCAGTAATCTGAGTCTCTTTAGGGGAAGTAGACTTTGTTAAGTCTGGAATGGGTTCAAACTCTTCAAGTTGAGCCTGATCTTCTTGATTTTGCACAAAATCTTAAAACTTGACGTTCATTGACTCTTCTACATATTGAGTCTTCTTGTTAAAGACCCTGTTTGTTTTGCTTAATGTTGAGTAGCCAAGGAAAATTCATTCGTTTGATTTTTCTTCAAACTTCCTAGTTCGATCATTTGCATTTTTCAAAACAAAACATTTATAGCCAAACACATAGAAGTAAGAGACAATTGGCTTCTTTCCTTTTTTGTTAATGATGTAGCAAGTTGCGGAAACTGCCTCAACCCAAAATGGAGAGGAAATTTTACTCTTAATTAAGAGGGTTCTAGCCATCTCTTGTAAGGATTTGTTTTTTCTTTCCACTTCTCAATTTTATTTTGGAGTGTATGGAGAAGAGAAAACATGCTAGAAACCAGATTCATCATAGAACTTCGCAAAGTCTTGATTTTGAAACTCACCTCCATGGTAAGTTCGTATGCTCGAAATAGAATATCCTTTTTTATTTTGAATCTTCTTGGCAAACTTGAGAAGTGAGAGAATGTTTAGACTTATTTGCTAAAAGTAAATCCAAGTAAAGCGAGAGTAATCATCCACGATTATTAGGCAATATCTTTTTCCACCAATATTTTGAGTTCTGGTTGTCCAAAGAGGTCCATATGCAGAAGTTGCAAAGCTCGATTGGTAGAAACTTGATTTACAGGTTTAAAAGAACTTCTAACCTATTTTCCCAAAACACATGGAGTGTATAATTTAAACTTTTGATAAGTCAGGTTGGGAAGACCACGAACAAACTTCTTGGAAGAAATCTTGGCAATTAGCTTCATGTTGACATGGCCAAGCTTTCTATGGCAAAGATTTGTTTTATCTTGAATAGATATAGAGCACTGAGAACTTTCTAGGTTTACATCCAGAAGGTAAATATTCTTATGCCTTTGCCCAATCTTTCATTGAGAGAAGTCTTTACTTGTTCTAGAGTAGATGCCTTCTTGGAAGTTTATTTTGAATTCAGTATTGCAAAGCTGACTTATGCTGGGTAGAATGTAATTCATACCTTCCACCAATGAGACATTGTTGATAGCTAGGCTTCCAATTTTCATGGTTCCACATCCAACAATTCTTCATTTACTATTTCCACCAAAAGAAACTTTTCTACCATTCATTTAAACAAACTTTATAAAGCAATTGAGTCTCCTGTCATGTGCCTCGAGCAGCCACTATCCATATACCATTTGATCTTTCTTTTGATAGTGACCTACGATCAAAAGAAGAACTTAAGCTTTCTTTGGTATCCACATTCAAGGAGATTTAGTATTAAAAATAGTCTTTGCCCAATCCCTTTTAATAGGGCTCCAAACCTTAAGACATTCATTCTTGAAATATTATGAGCTGTTACATTTCGAATATTTGAGAGCACTTTGATCAATAAGTTTTACAAAAACCTTTTGAAAGTATTCTTTGTAAAATGCCATTGTAGGTCTTTGTTTGATTCTTTCTTTAACTTTGGGAAAATCAATTAAAAGAACAGTTTTTAAAGTCATACCCAAACTAGACTTGTTAAAATAAGGTCTTTCTACTGAAAGAATTTTCTCTAACTTTTTGGATCCTTTAGAAAATCTTTTTATAATATTTGAAATGTCTTATTTCAAAAAGCATTCTCTTTTGAAAAAGAATCAAAATTTACTTTCAAATCAACAAAACTTTTATCTAGACTTTCAGACTTTTCTTTCCAATAAGTTTCATGTTGCTTGAGTTTAGAATTCTCCATTTTTATTTCGGAAATCTTTTTAAGAGAGGTTTTGAGACTAAGACAAAGTTCTTCTATGTACTTTAAGACTTTAACATGAATTTTTAAATTGCTAACCTCAACTTCTTTGTTTGAGTCTGAATCAAAATCCATTTCAAAATCTGAGTTTGATTCTGAATTGGCCATTAGACATATGGCAGCATATTTTTCATCACTTTCCTCGCACTTGGCATCGTTCCAAGTTTCTGCTTTGAGAGCATTTTTGTATTTTTCAGTTCTTCATTTTTTTTCTTTAACATAGGACAATTAGATCTAATATGCCCATTTTTCTTGCATTCGGAGCATATTACATCTTTACTAGTTTCATTGTCCTCAGTTGGTCTTTTCTGGAAATTTTGTGTGCTTTGCTTCTTCTAGTTGAATCTTCTTCCATTTCTATTCAACTTTCTGAACTTCTTAATCATTAGCGCTAGCTCCTCATCGTCCATGTCATCTTTAGAATATTTATCATCAGAATCATCGTTAGATTTTAAAGCAATTGACTTCTTACCTCTTAAATCTTCTTCCTTATTGATCTACTCTGCTCCACTTCAAATGATTGAAGTGTGCCTACTAGTTTGTCTACTAAAAGAGGCATGATCTTTTGAGTTTCTCTAATTGACGTCTTCACATGATTCCAATCTTTGGAGAGTCCATGCAGCAATTTATTGACCTTCATTGGTCCTGAGATTGGCTGTCCTTGATATGCCAATCCATTCACGATTTCAGTGAAATGACTGAACATATTATCAATGGATTCTCTAGGCTTCATTTTGAAGGCTTCATACTGTCTGAGTAGAATATTGATCTTTGTTTCCTTTACTTGATTAGTCCTTCATAGGTAACATGCAACCTATCCCAAACTTCTTTCTCTATTTCACAAGAAGAAATTCAGTTATACTCATGGGGGATAAGGCATAATATAAAGTGTAGATAGTTTTAGCATTAAGAGATTGTTTCTTGGTTATTTCTGCTTGCATTATTTCGCCAACATCTACAACTTTTTTTCCTCTTTATGAAGTTGATGTAGCTTTGGGATTGATCCATTTTTCTACCACATCCCATTTTAGGGGATCTCTCGATCTCAGAAATGCATTCATCTTGTTTTTTCACACATTATACTCATTCCCATCAAAGTAAGGAGGTATGGTGTTGTTTTGGCATTCAACCAAACCTAGAACTAGAATACTAGCCATAGATTTTTAGCTTTATAATTAAAAACACTTCAATAAAATAAGCACACATGCTTTGATACCAATTAAAAAGGCTAGTAACAACACCTAAATGGGGGTGAATAGGTGTGAAGAAAGTTTTTCGCAAAGAACAGTAGAAATAATTTAGTTTTGAAATTAAATCTGAAGAATAACAGACTTTGTGTGAGTTCAAACTTTAGCAATTAAATAAAGCTACGAACAAATAAAAGGAGTTCATGGAAGAGAATATGAACACATAATTTATAATGGTTCGGGTTAGATCAAGCCTATATCCATTCTCCCACGCTGACAGCCTATTGGCTGGATTCCACTAAGAATCAAAAGAGATTTTACAGCTTTGTGTCTCAACTTCAAGAAGAAGAGTCTTTACCACTTTCTCACAAAGTCTCACAAAAATTTGCTCTCTTATTGTCATAGGCGATGCCTTCTCACAAGCAGCAATCCAAGCTATTCTTCCATGTAGTCATATTTGAATCACATTGCGGATACATATTAGTTTTTTTGTGAGAAAATTATTGTATTGAAGTAAGGCATTGCTTGGGACATGATGCCATAATTATGCAATTAAGAATAATGATGGAAAAGAGAGAAATGTGGAATTTGTATATATTTTGATGTATATAATGAAGACTATTATCATATTTATAAGCTTTATGAGATAACTATTGAATGTAAAATGTATTAATCAAGACATGCACAGTTAAAGGGCTATTTATGCACAATGTTCGAAAATACATAGAATCAAAAGAATTATTAAATGAAATCCTTAGTTACCTCTAACATCTCGCCTTAAACTCAAGATGACTAATTACCTTGAGTTTGAAATCAAGTCAAACAATGTCGAGCAGCTAAGACTTGACGGATGAGGCAAATCTAGCGGCTATTTATTGCCAAACTTCCAAATATAGCTGCTTTGAGGGTGACAAGTCTGATAGTGGTATTGGCTTCTTAATACAATGCACAAAATGTCAAGAATTGAAGGGGAAATAGAAAATGGATGATATAGCTAGCTTATGAAACAATAACTGAGTGATTGTCCTGTGTGACTAGTATTGAAAGAAATTGACCTCCATGACAAAGGTTCGATTGGGTGATGCAGCCGGTGTTGCTGACTTCAAAATCCAACCATCATAGAATGGACTCAACTAAGTACTTGTTCATATCAAAATTTTACTTGGGCACACATATTGCGAGTGAATAGAGATTCTAATGGAATGTTCATCAACAACTCATGTCATTGAACCCTTGGGGGTAGACCCTAGAGACTTGGCTTTTTGCCATATTGACAAAGGGATTGTCAATTGGATCCTTAAGGATAAGCTGGTAGGGCAACTAGACAAAGTTATCTATGGAGAACCAAACCTCATTGGAAGATCTCAATGAGAGGCATGCAGCCTACTCGACTAAGTAATTGAGTAGTCTATTGACATTGCCAATTGTGAAGCACATTTTGAGGAATCACCACTAAGAGAAGATGACAAAGTGGTAAAGGCTCAAGAACCATTCCCAGAAGTTAATATCGGTGAAGAACGATATCATCAATCAATTTATGTTAGTGTGCTCTTGGATGATGACTTCAAGACACATTTGAATTGTTGAGGAAGTACAAAAATTGCTTGTTTGGGATTATCATGAGATGCTAGGGTTAGAGAGAGATGTAGTAAAACAAAGGTTGCCAATCAAAAGGGGATTTCAACCACATAAACAACTCCTTGGAAGTTTGCTCTTGAAGTCATCATCAAGGCCAAAGAAAAAATGAAGTGGACATTAATGGCAAGATTCATCAAGATTGCATGATATATTGAATGGCTTTCCAATATAGTAGCCATGCAAAAGAAAAAATGGAAAGTTGAGAGTATACATTGACTTTAAAGACCTAAATATCAAATGTCGATGGTTGACATGTTAATCAATTCGACATTGGGTAACAAGATTATATCTCTAATGGATGACCATTTGGGGTACAATTAGATATTCATAGCAAATGAGGATGTGCACAATAATGCATTTAGATGTCCTTGAGCCATCAATGTGTTTGAATGGTTGATGTTGTTTTTGGTTTGAAGAATGCTGGAGCAACATATGAGAGGACGATGAATTTCATCTTCCATGACATGGTCGGGTAGTTCATGGAAGTCTATATTGATGATGTCATTGTAAAATCAAACCAGGCAAGTCATTTGAACTATCTCGCACATGAAAAGGCTAGTAACAACATCTAGAGGGGGTGAATAGGTGTGAATAAATTTTTGGCAAAGTTTAGTAGAAGTATTATGCTTTTGAGGATGACCGACTTGAGCAAGTTCAAACTTTGGCAGTTAAATAAAATTACGAACAAATAAAGGAGTTTAAGGAAGAGAATAAGAACATAGAAATTATAGTGGTTTGGCTTAGATCAAGCCTACATCCACTCTCCCATGCTAACAGCTTACTGGCTGGATTTCACTAAGAATTAAAAGAGATTTTACATCCTTGTGATCTTAACCTCAAGGCGAAGAGTCTCTACTACTCTCTCACGAAGTCTCACAAAAATTCGCTCTCTTTTAAGTACAATTATGAGCTCGGTGAATAAAATATCAAGGAACTAGGAAGCTTTAAACTTTGAAATTTTTCTTTCACGCACTTTTCGAATGACTAGAGATGTCTCCTTTAAATACTCATCCATACATTCTCAACCGTTGGCACTTACCAAATGAATTCTTTCCAATCAATTTGTTGGACAGAATCAAATCAAGGAAATCTCGAGCCATTTGAAAATTGTGATGAAAGCCTGTTAATCTTGTTCGCCTATACAACAGGATATTGGTTTCCATAAGTAGATACTTGAGAGTGCTAGTATGAACAAAATAAAGGAGTTAAGGAAGAGAATAAGAACACGAGATTTATAGTGGTTCGGCTTAATCCAAGCCTACGTCCACTCTCCCACGATAACAGCCTTCTATTCCACTATGCAATCAACAAGAGATTACAACTTCGAGTGCAAACACTTAGTAGTAGATCACACTATCTCACTAAGTCACTCTCTTGGTATTTCTCTCACGATTACAAACGTTTAAGCTCTCAAGAGACAAGTATATGATCGAAAGTCGCTCGGACTTTGGAATTATAAATTCTACGCTCCGTCTCTTACTTGCTCATCGGTCCATGATCTCCTTAAATACTCCTCCACTTCCAAACTACCGTTGGACAGTATCCGGAGAATCGTCTTCCAATATACCCATTGGACAGCTCTGTATCTAGAAGATTTGGTAGCCGTTGAGTGACAAAGGTAGAATCCCAAATTGATTCCGATCGCCCATACAAACGAAATCTTGGTTTCCATAAGTAAAGCTTCTTCGTATAGAAAGATCTTGTCTTCAACATCCAATTGTCAATCAATTAGATTGAATCAATCAAATCAATCTTGATGTGGAATCCAAACCAGATCACTAGCCGTTGTATGATTGGGCTTGAGTTACGATTCATCGAATGCTGGATGTAAAGTCGAGTCTTGAGACTTTACGATATGAGTCTTGAGACTTTACAATCTGGGTTTGTAGACTTTACAATGCAGATCTGCGTAGACTTTACAATGCTGCCAGGTTCGGCTTCGACATAGAGTTAAATGTTTCGTTCGGCTTTCGAGATAGAGTAAATCTCGGTTCATCATTCACGTTCGATCGGAATTTGTCGGAATGAGCGGACTTCGATGTAGAACAGGACTTTGATACTAAAGTCGCGGTCTTCGACTTTGAGTCTTGAGTCTAACGTCTTGAGACTTTGAGTCTCGAGTCGCGCGATCTTCGAGACTTTGATAATATCCTTTACATGTTCTAACATCTGCATGGCCTATTACTCAACCATCAAATATGTTAGTAGCCTTTGATTTATTTTGTCATCTTCAAAACATCATAAGGGATTTCCCTAACAATACTTTCCAAGTTTACTTGCATTCCAAAAGATTGGAGTATCGAAATTGATTTTAATAAAGATAACCAATCATGTAAGTGTTATATCCAACCAGAAACCCATCCATAAGCCATATGAACCAAACCCTTGAAGAAATAAAGATAATCTCGTGTTTGGATAAGTCCTTCATTTTTCAATAACGTTTAGTCTGGAGTTTGTCAGTGTGGGTAGCCTTTGACACTAAAGTCTGGAAATCTTCAAAATAGACTTTGGATAAGTTTTGTCAACTTCAAAACATTAAAAAAGTTTTCTCCAACAATCTCCCCCTTTTTGATGGTGACAAAACTTCATTGCAAATTTAAGTTGAAAAAGAGCCAATTTCTCCCTCAAGTTCACCTTTATGTAATCCAAAAAGTCAAACTCGACGGATCGAGGGTTCATCACCCCTCTTTTCAGCATCTGGTTGAAAACTCTTTTGTGATCTTTAGAACGAAAGAGACTCGTTCCATCACCAGGCACTTCAACAGCAATGCCCATCCTTAGCTGAAAATTGGAGAACATTCTCTCATCGTCATCTTTGCTTTTAGGCTGATTGAAAGCATTGAATCTAAGATAGATAAGGAAAATTAAGGAAAACCTTATCAGCATCTCCTTTCTTGGCTATTCCTAACTTTTCCATTGCTCACAAGAACATAGTCTCGTTTTTATACCCTCTTTCTTTTAGAAAGTCATCGATAAATTCATAAGTGCCGCCCTGCTTCAAATGAGTGTAAAGCTTATAAAAAACCTGGGGTCTTAAGGTTCTGAGAGGTTTGCATTTTCCTCGACTTCCTTTTCCAATGAATCACGAGGAGGATCCTTCGAAGTGTCCTTCGGGCTATGCGGTGGAGAAGATTGTGGAGAGTCTTCTTTGGTCAGATCGAAGTGAGTTGGCCTTTCTGGCATGCTCCGAGGTCCTTTGCTTGCAATTCGGGATGATTTTCTTTGATGAGACATTTTTGTAGTCTTGAAGATTTCTCAAACGGGTTTGAGAGAAGAAAAACGAAAACTTGTGGAGAAATTTTAAAAGAAAAAGTCTAGATGAGAGTCTGTTTCTAGGGTTTTGAAGCAATGTGCTCAAAAAGAAAAACTCAACGGTTTTTAAAAAGAGTTAAACGGGGTATACAAAACATTAAAGAGGTGTATTTTCATATCATTTTTCGAAAAGGAAAAAAATAATTTCGAAAATTATCATAAAAAATAATTTCTAAAAATAAATTAGGCAAGCAGTGATTTCGATAATCATACATTTTCATTCCAAAATAATTAAAAATACTTGGATTCGAGATATTCACATATTGAGTAGAGTTTGGAAATTCTGAGTTTGGCCAACTCTATATTTTAATATATTGGAGAAATAATATTTAGCTTGCTGCGAATAGATTCAAATAGGCTTTTTTCCAAAGGCTTTGTGAAGATGTTCACCAGCTGATTCTTCGAATCAATGAATTGAATCTTAATCTCTCCATTTTGGATATGATCTTTTATAAAGTGGTGTCGAATCTTGATATGCTTCGCCCTTAAATGAAGAATTGGATTCTTGGTGAGGTTAATAGTGCTACTGTTGTCGAATTTGATCTCTGTGCATGATTTTTCTATTCCAAAATCCCTTAGCTGTTGTTTTATCCATAAAATTTGAGAACAATAGCTCCCAAGAGCCACATACTCTACTTCTACTGTTGATAGAATTAATACTCTATTTTCTCGAAAACCAAGACACTAGCATATTTCATAGTAGTTGACAAGTGCTAGAAGTACTCTTTCTATCGACTCTACAACCTGTTAAATTTGCGTCTGAATATCCAAGAAGAGTAAAGTCTCATTCTTTTGGATATCACAGACCCAGCTTTGGAGAAGTTGCGATATACTTGATAATGCGTTTTGCAACACTTAAATGAGATTCTCTAGGATTGGATTCGAATCTAGCACATATACAAACATTAAACAAAATATTAGGTTTGGATGCAGTAAGATAAATAAGAGAATTGATCATGCTTTTGTAAAGCTTTTGGTCTACTTTCTTCCCTTCTTCATATTTGACATTGGAGTATTTATTTTCTTGCAATTTTCCAATCCAAACTTTTTGATGAGATCCTTTGCATACTTCTCTTGGTGAATGAAAATGCCTTTCTTTGATTATTTGACTTGTAAACCCAGAAAGAAGGTTAATTCACCCATCATGCTCATTTCGAATTTTTCCTGCATAGATCTAGAAAATTTATTACAGAGATTTTTATTAGGCAAACCAAAGATCGTATCATCGACATAAATTTGTACTAGTAAAAATTCTTTTCCTTCTTTCTTTATAAACAAAGTAGTATCTACCTTTCCATTTTCAAAACATTTTGGGTTAAGAATTTATTTAACCTTTCATACCAAGCTTGAGGTGCTTGCTTTAGTCCATACAAGGCATTTTTCAGTCTATAGAGTAAGTCTGGCTTTCTTGGATCTTCAAATTCTGGTGGTTGTTCCACATAGACTTTTTCTTGGATAAATCCATTAAGGAATGCACTTTTAACATCCATCTAGATAACTTGAAATTTTTATAGCAAGCAAAAGCAAGTAATAATCTAATTGCTTCTAATCTTGCTACTGGTGCATAGGTCTCGTCATAGTCTATTCCTTATTCTTGTGTATATCCCATTTCACTCAAGTTTCATGCCCCACCATCTATGGCTGTCATCCTTAGCCAATTTCCACCCTCAAGCTTCTCCAACAAGCTTCCCAAATGGTCCAAAATATAGTAGCATCCCCTAGCTACGAATTTTGGACCTTTGGCCTCTAAGTTCATTTAATTCCTCACTAGGTCAAATAAAGCATAAGCAGCATGGTTGTTCAATGAGATCGTACTTGTTATCACATCAGGAAAGTCCTTTGCTTGTCCTCTAGTGATGACATACATTCTCCCTTGCATTGGAGGTTTGTTCTATCCACCCTATTATGCAATATGTGGCGCAAACCCCTTATTCTGTCCCATTGGTAGTGATGGCGGCAATTGCTGCAGTCTCATTTGTCTTCTGGGACAATTTCTGGCCAAGTGACCTTGTTGGCCACACTCATAATAAGCACTTGGCCTAGAATGGCACGGGGTTGATCCATGTCACCTTCTACAGAAGCGACACACGCCCTCGGTGTAAACTTGCCTACTCCACCCTTCTTGTTGGGTAGAACAAGGTATCTTCCTCCTGTCATAGGTTTCTTCCCAAACCTATTTCCATCCCTATTCGAACCAAACCACAACCCAAATGTAGCGGCTTGTTTGTTCAGGTTCCTCTATCAATTGGGCCCGACCATATAGCTTGTCATAATCTTTTAGATTGAATGGCACTAACGGATTCTTCAACTCTAGTTGGAGGCCATTCTCGAACCTCCTAGTTCTATCCACTAGGTCTTCCACCAGCTTCGGGGCATATTGTGACAACTCAGCAAATTTAGCCTCATACTAGTCCATGGTCATCATCCCTTGATGGAGGCGCTGGAATTCCTCCATCTTCTACTCTTAGGTGCTGACTAGAAAAGTATTTGCCATTAAAGGCTCTAAGGAAGGCGTTCCACATTGGAACCACGCCTTCTGGGAACACTACTCTTTTGGTGGCCCTCCACCAAGTACTTGCGTTACCCTGCAGTTGGTAGACTACAATGATGACCTTCTCCTCCTCAGTGCATATCAGCAGTGTAAAGGCTTTCTCCAGGTTTTGGATTCAGAGCATTGTAGCTTCGGGATCTCCTGCACCGGTGAACCTCGGTGGGTTTAGCTTTAGAAACTGTTCCACCAACTTGTGCATGGGTCTCTCGACAATCACGTTCCCAGGTGGAACTTCAGCAGGTGTGGCGAGGCAACGGTAGCATTGGTGGTGACAGTAGCAGCGGCGGCTTGATTCTGAGCCTATTGCCCTAACATATTTTCGAGTGTCTCTAGCGCTTGCATGATCCCATCAATCCTTGGATCACAAAGGCTATTATGCTTGCATCGACTGGAGGCAATGCTACTTCACTTGCGCTGGCCTGAGCCTACGCTCTACCGCGACCACCTTGGGTACCGACTCTTGTCGGTGTCCTACCCCGAGTCATTGGTCCAATGGTCCTCTCCGCACATTAGTACAGTTCATTTACTAAATGCATATAATAGATCACACATTAATTGGAACATCTCAATCAATCATAGGAGTCCTGATTATAAGGCCAAATTGTTATGACACGTCCTATATCGTGCTACATAATTTTGTCCCATAATCCGGTGCATTTATCTCAATCAATCATGTGTTCCAATTGATTATTGCCTGCATAGGCACGATCTACCAATGCACATCGGTCTTTTGGTGTAGCTAGGCTTCATCTCATTCATTGAGCACGGCAACATCCATCAACGCCCATCAGGGACGGCATTCTTGAAGGAGTATCGGTCTAGTATCTACTGCGATCAACATCCGTTGTCCAAGGGCATCCCATATAAGGCAACGTCCATCCGACGCACAACCGAGACAGGTTTTCATAATCATCACATGATCAATCAATGTTGGCCAAGGACATTGTGTTTTACACTCACAAGCCTCAATTAAGATAATGTACTTGATCTATTTTCTTTGTATTAAAAACACCAGATAAAACTAATCGTGTGTGGGTACATAGTCAGATTGAACCTTAAAAATTGATATCATTCCTTTTAAAATTTCACTATTTGATATAGTATTTAAAAGTATTTTCGATGTCAAAACCCGACACCCGGTATTTTCTAACAAAATTTCACAATTTTGAAATAAATACTCAAAATTCAAAATCATCACTCAATTGCACAATTTAACAATCAATTGCATAAACTGATCACACCACGACAATCAGTACGAAATTACGACCACGGGCTATCCCGGTATAATTTCCAGAAAATAGTAAATAATTAAATAAATGCAAATTAATTCAATAAATAGACACTTAGGCCTAAAACACTAATTTAACCACCTAAATGGGCCTAGAAAAATAATGCACTTATCCACATAAATAGTACAATATATATAGCCCTTAACTAATTTAATCTAACCACCTAACAATCCTCATTAACCAACTAAATCACTAATTACATCTAACTAACCACATAAGCCATACTTAGCCTAATTTAATCAACCCTAAAACATAATTAACCTCATAAACAAGGTTTAGTGAGTAAACTCATAGGTTTTGTGGACCGATGAGTTTATGGACGACGACGACGCCAAGGTAGGCGAGACCCAAGCCTGGAGTGACACCAATGGAGGTCCAAATGAGCCTGTAAAAAGCTCGCAAAGCTCACAGCTAGGCTATGAGGTTTGGTTCTGAGTTGGGCCAAATAGGGTTGAATCGAAGGGAACCGAGGTTGAAACAGCAAGGAGACGGGTGGTGGACGGGAGTGATGGACCAGGCGGAGGCGATGGCGGGTCCAAGTGGCTTGAAGGCGGCGAATGGTGGCTGGCACGGCTTCAACGGCTAGATGATGGTGCACGGACACGCAAACAAGCGGGACGCGAGCAGGGACAAGCAAATGGTGCTTGCGGGCTCGGGCAACAATGATGGCGCTCGGACGGCTTCGGGCGGTGGTCGACGATGGCTGCTGGCTCTTGGCTGGCTTCCTCTGATTTTCTTGAGCTCAAATAACATCAACAATGGGAAAGCAAGCCAAGGAAGAAGAAAAAAAGAGCTGCAACTGGTGGGCGAACCCAAATGGCCTCAAAGTCTCCCTAAAATATCACAGACCATCATTGGCTTGGCCTCCAAAGTCCATGGCTGATCCTCAGCCATTTTCCACCCCCATAGCTTCCTCAAGAAGCCTCCCAAGGTGCTGAAATGTTGCACACCCCATTGCCCTACGAATTTGTGACATTTCCCCTCTAATTTCAATTCAATTTTTCTTCAATTGGACTTAATTCAAAGGCCAAAATGTCAAGGAGGATGCCCACAACAAATCCATATTTTTCCTTGTCAATTGAACCAACTTGAATGCAAAAAATGCAACAAAAAATGGCCCTCTAATTTTCCCAGTTCAAAATAGCCCAACTTTGAATTTTCACCAAATATCCCGATTTGCCAAAAAATTTTCAGAGGATGAGTCGACGTTTCTAAAATAAATCGTGATATGCCAACACTTTCAATTTCATGGTTAATTTCAACCGGACGCGATTTTAGCGTGACCTAATCTACTGGATAGCTTTTAGGATTTTTTAGCGCATTTGACCCGTGGTTGATTATTTTCAAGCCACATTGTACATCTTTGACACATTGGCGACTCTCGGTTGTTGTGAAAATCTTGGGTTTTTAAATACGGGCACATGGTACAAAAATGATAGAAAATCGGTTTAGTGCCGTTCAACAAAAATTTTGCAATAAGGTGGAATCACCCATACTTTAATCACACATCTCTGTCGAATTGACCTATCTCCAGTCTTTGATTGATTTTGAACGTGTCGTATTGACCTTTGCAAATTAGCACAGTCGAGCAATCAATTCTTGGTCAAATTCTCAATTCTATTGCGTTTAGATTTTTTAATGGCTTTACCTGATAAACTAGTTATCTCGTGAATGATTGGCTTAGGGAAAAAAAAAACTATAGACATGTCTATGAAAAGCCCAACTCATATCATCGAAAACAGACTCGAAAATCAAGTTGTCACATCTACAACCTGATGCGAAATGGTAGTTTAGAACAATGGTTGCACCCTAGTGAAAATTAGTTTGACGTGCTAAAGCTCAGTCTCAGACAAAGGTTAGACGTTGCCATTGATGTGGCTTTTGCAATTGACTATCTTCACCATCACTGTCAAATGAGCATCGTACATGGTGATCTAAAGCCAATCAAGGTTATTCTTGATCATGACATGGTAGCTCGAGTGTGATTTTGGGCTAGCGCAATTTCTTTGCGGAAACACGGACCTAAATGCTTCTCAATGTCAAGCAAGCTCTGGTGGGTTAAAAGGAACCATTGGCTATGTAGCTCCAGGTATGTTAATCCTTATGCTTTCTAATCATATGGGTCCAAGTTAATAGCTTATTGAAATGCTGAATTATAGTGAAGAAAATGGTTTTTTAAAATTAAGCACCCATCTGACATGACAAAGCCGATGTTGCTTTCTAGAATATGGCCTCGGTGGTACTTCATCTTTGTCAGGAGATGTGTACAACTTCAGGATATTGTTGCTCGAGATATTCATTGGAATAAGACCTACTGATGAGGATGGATGGAACCTCCAAGAATTCGTCAGATTTCTCAACACGAGAGCCTAATGAAAATCCTTGACCCTTCACTGCTATCTATGGAACATCCTGTAGGGATTGGCTATGGCCAACTTAGTATGCTAACACAGTAAGATTTGAGGAAAACATTGCTGACATAATGAGAATTGGAGTCCTCTGTTTGGCAAAACTTTCGATTGAGCACATGGACATGACGAATGGATTGTCAAAGTTATGTGCTGTTAGAGAGAAGCTTTTCAAGCTTGGCATCTAAGATTAGCAAAAGGATTTAACTTCTCTTGTTGCAATTTTAATTCCTTTTCAGTGTATTCCAGTGTGAATGTAAATGCAAAATGCAAGTCTACTGCATCATGTTTGTGTGATAGGCAAATAATTTGTTATTTCTATATCGTTAAGCCAAATAAATGCCTTTCTATTCAACTACACTCATCATAGTAAATTATCGGTAACTTACAGATTCGTCATCATGGTAACTGAGCAAAACAAATATGATGACTTGCTAAACAGAAGTGATGCAAGATTAAAAACAAGCCCAACGTCCACCGCCCATCAACTTGAATGTAATTATATAAACTTCAAACAAATTTGTAAGCATGTTCGTTGAACAAAGGAGCAGGACACATTGCTGGCAATAAATAAAGGATAGAGTAAGATCAAAGTGACATATACATGATGGTTACAATTGAGCTTTTCATTCAATACTCTTGATGAAGTCTTGGATCAACCTTCCGATAGAATCATACGAAGATCCACCTTCCTTAATGGCGGTCATGGCGTTCCTTGCCGCCTCCCTTATTTGCTTCACCTTTTTCCTCATCCCTGCGATGCCACCGCCCATCAAGCATTTGACGGCCCTCTCTATTTGCTTCGTTGGCACCAGATGCCACCAACACCATGCCCCTTGTAGTCCAGCCTCAGCTCCTCCACTAAGCCTAGTTCCGTCAACATTGTGAATGCGCTCAATTGCTGCTCTGTGTATATGGGCCACGTCATAATCAGCACTCCGTGCCACAAGCTCTCTAAAATGGAGTTCCAATTGCACTGAGATACGAACCCACCAATGGCCATGTGTCCTAACACCTCCATCTGTGCCGGCGATAGTATATATGCATTATCATAGACACTTGCACATTCAGTTGTGAGCTAAAAAATTCTAAGAAAATTGTCCTAATCAATATCTAACTACTAAATTGCTTTTACTTCTTGTGGTATCTAATGAAAAATCAAGAGCATTTGAAAAATATCACGTTTCATACGTTAACATAAAATAATATCAATGTTATTGCAATTTTATTTTTTAGATGATTATTAGTAGACTTATCAAGGGGCGGGCAACCCGCACATTATTTTTCAATCCAGCAAAAACTTTAGGTCTGGTTAGTGAGCAAGCTACGCCTGGATAAGGGCCTTAAGGCTCGGCGCATCTATATATTAATTAAATAATTGATAAATTAACAATAAGTATTTCTTGGACATTTAAAATTTATAAAACTCTAACAGGATAAAATAAGCTCAAATTTCTAATGTAGGATAGAAAAATAGTATAAAACCGTAGATACAGTAGTAAAATAAAATAATACAAGATCCTAAAATTATTTATTATCTATTTTTCATACTTTAAATTTTTTAGCTGAAATTTTTAAAAATAAAAAGGTGACCCGATGGGTGCGCCCAGACCTCCAATGTTATTCCCTTGAGTAGGCTCGAGCCTGCAAGTCCAATCCAAGTCCAATCCTTGGCGGGATTTCTAAAAGTTCGAGCCCGAGCAGAACCGGTCCAATCCGGCGTAGGCCTGCCCAATGACCAAACCTAAATGTCGGACGATCAAGCCAAGTACTTGGACTAAATCTTGCTCAGGTCCTCTTGTGCTTGAAAAAAATTTCAAGTATCCGATATGAATTGATCGGGTTTTAACCGGCCAATTGCGCAGCCAACTGTGTAACAATCGAAAGAAAAATTATTTACTAGGCCCAGTCATTTTTCCTTTCGGGCCGACTATGCTTGGGTGGACCCAATGAGTTGTTTAGGCATATGATCACATCAAGGATTGCCTCACTTGATGTGCCTAACCGAATGTATATTAAAATTTAAGTACCTTAAGTTGATCACACTTTTATACATATTTTAATGCATGCTAATTATTTTACTGTCGAACATGTGTCCTCTTTATAAACTGAGATATCGTGTGGGAGGCGGAAGTTCATCAAAATTATGTAGAACATCATAAAAGAGTAAAAACAAGTAGCTAATTTAGACTATAAAGCTTAAATAGAATCTCATTGTTGAAAAGTCAGGATTGGCTCACCATGTTAAATCATCGATATAGATATCATATAAAGCTCACAAATCACAAGATTAATTTAGCAGTTGAAACAAATGGGTACCATAGATAGACTAGGTATGCAACGCCATTGATGTAAATTATTTCATATTTGTGTCATTTATTCGAGTTTTAACTTACTTTTTTATCTACTTCGTAAACTTGATCAGTAAGTATTTATACGGATTAAATATTGTACAAGATTTAAGAAGTTTTCACCTTGAAAGGCACACAATTGATGAAATTTTAACTTTTTATCCTCCAAATGATTGGGCCCTAACGAGTGGGTTCAAAGGAAGAAGATTTATTCCATTGGTGCCCAATTATGTTTCAGCCCCATGGACACCCATTTGTGAATTTACTCATATTTTACAGAGAACTAGAAAATTCCAATGATGTAATGGACGAAATCAATTGAAGTATGGAATCAATTGCTGTGTAGATTATGGAACCTTGTATTTTTTAGTTGAACTCACACATTTTCACAATGTGATCAACTCATATGACATTTGCTCCTTTCTCACCTTACTTACTTAGTAGCCAATCTACTTAAACTATCTTTCCATAAGCGACAAAAGTATACTGCGAATTATTTTCCATATTAGAAAATATGTCCACTAGAACCCCATGTCTCCGTCTTTGTGATTGCTTGTGCCATGTCGGAAAAGGAGAAAATTATTGCTCCTCTTTTATGTCGAGGGAAGAAACGGCTGGCAAAGGAGACCAATCTCCAAATCGTCCTTCTAGTCTGTCTCGCAAACGAGACCAAAATCTCCAAGGCCTCCTCCATCGGCGAAGGACACATAGCATGACGGTGATTGGGCCGCGACGGGTGGTGGGGGCAAACGTACGGATATTGATTTGGATAAGAACATGAGAGGCAGTGGACGGGTGAATTTTGTCTCTGGATAATAAATTTCGATGGTATTTGCAATTAGGTTACTAAGCTTTGGTACTTTCCCTCAATTCATTAGAATTTCAACTTTTTTGGCAATCCATGTATTGACCGAAATACATCCACATTTCGCACGGAAGTTGATATGATGCCACCATGTTGATGACATGCCATCTGTCCATATATCCATCCATCAACAATTTGTCAAAAAAATTAGTTGGATCCTAGTCACGTGCACCAATTGCGGAAATCAAAAGTTCAATGCATTTTTTGGGGAAGAAATCAAACTTTAGTGACTAATAGTAAAGATCATTGACAGTTTGCTTTCATTTTTTTTTTTACCAATTACAATGGTAATTTGCTACTTTAGATTTGTAACTTTTAGCTTTTTAAAAATTTCATATCTATTGTTTACTAATTTTTATGCCTACGTCAAGGTGGATTCAATAGGTACAAAAGCCACATGGTGGTGGTGGCCAGGTGACTTAAACAATGTACTCTCAAAATGTAGTTTGGCTAGATTTGGGTTGAGCCTGAATTGGGATTGTCATTACATTGTATTGCATGAACTAGACATGTCGATATGAGTTAATTAAGTTGATCTAATCCAAATTCAAAGGTGACCCGATTGAAATTTGACCCGGTCCTTCCGTGTGCCATCTTTGAACCAAGATGAACTTATCATCTTATGATCAATTGTGCCGAGAAAACAATAAATAGGATAGAATTCTGTATAACCGAAATGCGGAGTGGTCCGTATGATGCATCCATCTCCTAAAAAATATTTATATGGACTCGATCATCTGAACTAACTCCATCTCAACCATTGAGTTGTGTGTTGGACCAATGTGTTCTAATGATTGAGATTAAGGTGCATACAATAATTATTTCAATCCCTTGAAAAGAATCTTCAGTTCTCATCCTCTAATATTTCTCTCTAATCCTACAAGTTAGATTGCTTCCTACTTTTGTATCTAAAGGTTGTGATTCATTTACGATATAATTGTTTTAAACTTCGTTGTGTTTATATATATATATTTTTATATATGTATTAATTGAGTCATGCGTATATCTCATATAATAAAAC
Source organism: Eucalyptus pumila (assembly GCA_016097595.1). NCBI lineage: Eukaryota > Viridiplantae > Streptophyta > Magnoliopsida > Myrtales > Myrtaceae > Eucalyptus > Eucalyptus pumila. The sequence goes on from CM027853.1 coordinate 32,090,850, forward strand.
CATGCGTAAGTGAAGGAGAAAAGCCCTGACAATCTTTCAATGCCATAACTTTTAGGGAAGTTTTCACTTGGGCCACTCCAATTTTGAATTTTGGCCCAAATGGATGTGGGCCCAATAAAAGGTCTCCCAACTTCTAAATTTTCGCAACATTAATCGGCCCAAAAGGGGTTTCATTTGTCCCTCCCATCAAGGTCAGCTTGCCAAGGAGAATATTTTCAGTTGCTTGGTCTTCCCATCATTACCCATTTCTGTTTTTCCAAGTAATGTTGGGAATGTGAAAATTAATTAACGTAATCAATTCTCAAAATTATTTTGAATAATTATAAGATAGTTACACATAAATAGTTCTTGCTCAATTACGTTACAAAAGTGTCTTGTATCACTTTATAAACAAATTTCTAAATTAATCTTTGCATCTCAAATACTATTTTGAGATAGGGCATAATATCAATATTTCCGACACCCCATGATCAGACCATCGTTGTTGAAAGTTACGATATAATCTGGTTTTTTGATCTGGGCAAATTAGGTTTCATTGGAAATCTCTTGACGAGTACAACCTAATTTGCATTCAACTTTGATCAAACTTTAGATGGAAATATTAGTTGTCTTTGCTCCTCTTCTTTATCGTTCTTGGAAAAAGATCCATTTGCTCCTCTATTTTAGGCGCAATCATGATTTCAATAGGCAAGCATCGTTCAGAAACTAAATCATTGAAGATTTTCGCATTCCTTTGAACTTGGCCCAATGTCCATTTCTTTCCGCTGAGCCACGAGCTTAGTCTTTCACATGGAAAAATTATCTAATCAATTTATGAGCCTGTTCCAGACTAAAAATAAAATAAAATAAAATATATGAGCCTGTCAATTAACTGGCAATTTCCACCAAAAAAAAAAAAAAAAACTGAACAATCATTATCAACAATTGATGGACAACGATCGCCGTCCATTGGATCGTCTGAGTTGATGTCCAACCTATTGAGTGGACACAACTTTTCCCCCGTCTAGCCCACGACAGGGCACGCTACTGCTGTCATAGATTAGGTTTTCTCATTGCCGTGAGAAAAGGATAGAGGGTTAAACACCACATAAAGGATTCCAACTAAGACGTACAAAGTCTAAAATTATTACAATAATAAATGATAATATAGATTAAACGAGTCAATTCGAGTCAGATTCATTTTCATTTCGCAAAAAACCTTATTGAACTTACATGTTAGATTGGTCTACTGTTAATTATCAATTTTTTTTTTTTACAGTAAATTAATGATTGTCACTCAATCATTTCTCCATCTCTAACCAAAGTCATGAAGGAAAACATTTCTAGTTTCTTTCGCCGAAAACTTCCACTACCAGCATCGAATCCAAAAGGTTTGCTCGGTTCATCAGATCGTTCACACATCTCCATGTCTCTCCTATTTCTTCCCATTCCTTGGCACGGTGTCTTTGCCGTTTCATGATAAAGATGAAGGTCGACGATCAGCTTTGCGGCCCGTGCGCAGTAGGGAGTACACAGCACGCATGCATGGACGCACGAAGCGTCCCCCCGATCGGTTCAATCACATGTGCGCACGTTCGTCTCTTCCTATCTCTTCGATCCACGGAGAGGCAAGAACGAGACCCCCGCTTCGTCTCGCCTTATCCACGAAATAATTAGCGCTGCGGCAAGTCACGATCATTTCTCCGTTTCTGATCGGCAAAAAAACAAAGGCAGCAGGAACAACGAATAAAATAAGATAATTTTCTTAAAAATCGATCTTGCCAAAAAAAAAAAATTAACTTTATATGCATGATCTATCTTGGGAAAAATATTGTCATCCGTGGTTTTTGATCCTGGTCAGGTGACATCTCTCCTTTCTTCTTTAGCCTCACCTTTGGGAAAAAATGATAGAAAAATATCCCTTTTGTTGGCTAAATGTGGAGCACGATAACACAGTAATAAAAGGATCACATCTTATTTCATAAGTCACAAATTCGAGTCATGTTGTAAATCTCTATTCAGATTATATGGTGGACACTTGCAACATCATGTGAGGCAATTTAGTGAGGATTCAATAATGGGTTCATTTCCCTTCTGACGAACGGATATGTGTAATTTATATCGACAATGCCATTATGAGAGCGAGACCCTTATTATAATATTTACAAAAATAATTACGTCAATGGTTTGTCCCCATCCATTCACCAGTGCAACACGATAAAAAGTTGAGCTTTTTGTATTCGGAATTAATTTCTTAGCAAGCTTGTACTTGTGCCTCTTTCATTGTGAGTCAAATCAATAGGTCCGGGTAACCAATCAAATCATGCGGAGAGGATTTGCTAGGTTGTAATGGCAAAGTTGGAGTGGAAAAATTGACTACTTAGACTTGCAAATATTTATATGAATATCAGCCACCAAAACTTGCAAGGCTCAAACTCCCACAACTTCACTGACATCTGTCCCCAATCCCAAAAGAGGAAAAAGATTCCAAAACCACCCGCTCACCCGCGCCGCCGCCCACTTCTGCTGCCATGGCGCCGCCCCACTTCCTCGTCGTCACGTTCCCGCGGCAGGGCCACATCAACCTGGCCCTCCAGTTAACCAAGCACCTCCTCCGCAGTGGCGCTGAGGCGACCTTCGCCACCAGCGTCTCCACCTGCCGCCGCATGTCCAAGGGCTGAGCCTCCCCGGAGGGCCTCTACTTTCGCCTTCCCCAACGAGTAGAGGTGTTAAATGGGTGGGTTGAGTTTGGGTCGGGTCATTAATGGTTCAACCTAAATTGACCCATTAAACCATTTATGACCCATTTATACCTAATGTAAATTTCCGACCCATACCCAACTCGACCTATTTAACTAAACTTAAAAAAGCTTATTTTTTATATATATGTTTAAAAAAATAGTATTGCTAAAATAATTTTATACAACACAAATTTAATGGACAATTTTTATAATTTTTTAAAAATTATTTTAAAAAATCGATTTTTAATTTTTAATTTTAAATATAATTTTTAATTTTTAATTTTCTTTTTTCTTTTTTGTTATTCTTCTTCTTTGGCTGGTCGTTGGCTACGATGACGGTCGGCGGTCGGCCACAGGCGAGTCTCGAGCTCCCTAGATCCGGCTAGCTCGAGTCTTGCCAAATCGGTGAGGCTCGAGCCTTGCCGGCCGTTGGCGAAGCCTCCGCTTTGCCAGATCCGGCGAGCTTGAGGCTCGCTAGATCATCAGATCGGGCGAGCTCGAGCTTTGCCCAATGTTGGCGAGGCTCGAGCCTCGCTTGATGCTGGTGAGCTCGAGGCTCGCCTGGCCAGTCGCCGGCCATCGCCGTGCCGACGATCGGAGGAAGAAGGAAAAAAAAAAGAAGAAAGAAAAAAAAAGAAAAGAAAATTAAATAAAAAAATAATTATAATTTCAGTTGCAAATCTGGAATAAGTGAAAGCCATATCATGGATTTACTCCAATACTCACGTGGATCATTTTTCTTACCCTGTCGGATTACATACTAATTCTTGGTTCGACGATCAAGCACCATAAAGATTGTCGAATCACAAAAAAAAATTGATCTTCCTTTCAAGACTAATTTTGCATTGGCAAAAGAAATCATCAAATGGTCATTACATGTATTAAATACAACTTAATATTAAATCTTCATACATAATATACATAATGAATGATAACATGCAATCTCCTTAGTGCACATCCACATGTAGTTGCTGTCCTCATTTGAGCAGTTTGAAAATCAGCAGTTTGAAAATCTTAGCGGGCAGATCTTCAACAATAAATGATCGAGAGGACGAGATGTTGCTTGAAAAAGACACGTTTGACTTATGGAAGGGCCTAGGGCCATGCAACACGATCAGCTCTACTTGGGAACCAGATATCAGTCCGATTTTAGATTTGCATTTGGAACTGATGGGAACAAACCAGTGAAGAAGTTATCAACACCTCGTAGATAAGGTTGATGTACAATTGTGGTGCATATAGTTATATCCCTCGAATTGCCCCCTCAATGTTATCTTGTCATTCATATTACTATGTGCTGTTGTATCATAAATTGTCACATTACACATGTTACCACGTCTTTAGGATCGGTTGTATTTCTAATTTGGTTGGGCCAGAGTTGATCTTGAATTGGGTCGGACTAACTGCTCGAGCTTGGAGACTTGGTGCTAATATGTTCAATTAATCCTACAAGTCCTTTCTTTCTGTTGCAATTGCTCATTGCTGTGACTGTGATTTCACCACAACAACCATCAAAGCGAAACATACTCATTTCAGTCCTGCCATTGATAGCCTAAGATTTTTGTCCGAAGATCCGCCTTCGCGCCGCCAAAGCTTTCCAACTCGAAGCTTTCCTCACGCATGCCTCCCTCGTGTGTCGCCAAATTGGCCTCAGCCCATTAAACTACTTTTCAATTTTCTTAAACAGCTTCATTGAAGAAGCAAGACCAGCGGTGGACTTAACAAGCCGAGTCAACTCCGAATTGCAATGCCGGGTAAGCATTCAAGCCTATTATTTGTCTAATCGAAGTAATTTTTGAAGTAAAGTCTTAAATTTGGAGTTATGTGAAATTTGAACTGCGAGGTTTAATTGAGGAGTTATTGAGTTTTAGATTTATGTGGAAATAGTAGATAAAGGCGTTGTGGAAATGTGGAATTTGACGAAATTCGATTATAATGTACTGTTTAATTTGAATGAATTTTTTATTCGTGTTCAAGTTATGCGTAGTGGACAATATGTGTAACAGAGAAAGATAAACATTTGCTATAAATTAGTTTCTTCATTAGTATTAGGAGTCAATTTGTTAGCGAATAAGTGTAGTTAGTCGATTCGTTACTTACAATAGTGTGCTACTCGGATTTTGATATTGTTTTTCGATTAATTGATAGGAATGGGAGTATATCAACTTGAGTAACCATTGTGAGTTGATTTTTGGCTTTCCAAAGTAAGTGATACTATCTCTTCTATGAGTTTGTAAACTTATATTTTGAAAGTGGCGTGGATTACTTATCTTATGAGTTAAGAAATTACATTTTTGGCTGTATCAAGCATTTATTACTGTATTGTCTATTTTTTTTTTTTTTTTTTTGTTGAAAGCACAGCTTTGCATTCACGAAGCAAAAAGGTCACAACCCTTAGACGGGGCATCGGTACAAAGGAGATTCAAGAGTATTAGGGGGGGGGGGGGGGGGGGGAGCAAGCCCAATTCGTAAATAGAGAGCTGTAGCCTTGGGCCTTGGAGGCCCAATTAATAGAGGAATTTGCTTCACGCCTATAGTGCTAGAAACATAGATTAGGGAAACATCGAAGTAGGGCAGCGCCATTCTCAAGTAGAGGTCTACAATCCAGCGATGGCCGCCATCAATGATTTACGGTCTCCCTAAGCTCCAAACAATCCGATTCGAGGATTAGGTTAGTGGTAGCCATTCCTCTCTACAATAGATATTTGAGGGTGATTAATAGAGCTTGGGTCTCTATTTGAAGGGGGAAGAGGCTTGGACGTTGCTGGAGAAGCCGTCGATCAAGGTATCCGTGTGATCGCGGAAAACGCATGTGATCGAACCCATTTCCTTCCCAATTGGAAAAGCCCCATCCAAGTTCACTTTAATAAAGCCAAGTTCAGGGGGGATCCAACAGTGATTAGGGTTCAGCGAGGATACCCCTGTGTCCAGAGTCGACTGCAAAGAGGAGAGATAAAACTGCACTGATGTGAGGGCTGATTCCACTATCTGTTAAGGGCTTGTACATTGGCGTTGGAAGATATAATGGTTGCTTGCTTTCCATATCTGCAAGAGAAGGGTTGCAATGATCTCCAAACCGGGTATGTGGGTCTTATGCTCTACTATTTCAGCCAACCATGCGTCCATTATGTGTGTGCTAAATGCTGAAACTTTAATCTGTATGTTGGGATGTAACCAAACTTGTTGAGTCAAGGGCATAGCAAGAATAAGTGATCTAGTGTTTCTGGGACTTGAGATGAGCAAATGGGACATACCGGATCATCTGTGATATGTCTCCTGAGAGATTTTCCTTGGTTGGTAGCGCGTTATGGCATATAGACCATAGGAAGATTCTAATCTTAGGTATTGTCTTAACTTTCCAAATCTGTTGCCAAAGACGATAGGGTGTGGTATAAGATGATGATGCCCGGGTGTTGTTTCTGTTGTAGTTTGACTGTTTGATATGGTGGTAACCACTTTTCACTGAGTACGTGCCTGCCTACGTGCCAATCCATATTAGCCGATCTAGGTTAGAATTTGGCTGTAATTGAATGGTGGTGATTTCTTCGATTGTCTGTTGATCAAAGCTGTGTTGGAGTCGTGGGATATCCCAAGTGTGCTCGTTTGGAATGATAAAACCAGCCACCTTCTTGGGTTCATCTTTGGGTGCTGGTCCACCAATGATCCCCTTTTTCAGCCATTTATCCTCTCGGACACTTATTTTTTGGCCATTTCCGACTGGCCATTGAATCTTGTTTGTAATAGAGTCCCTTCCTAGAAGTAGGATTTGCCAACCCTAGGAAGGTCATGGTCCTTTTTATGCATGCCAAAAGTCTTTGGAGTGATAATATAATCCTTTAAACATTCTACTCCACAGAGAGGAAGTTTTATGAAATAGTCTCCATGCCTACTTTCCCATAAATGCTTTATTAAATGTAATCAGATCTCTAAATCCCATCCCTCCACTGTCTTTGCATTCTTTCAGAAGTTCCCAGCTCTTCCAGTGAATCCCTGATTTGGTGCTATTATTCTGCCACCAAAATTTGGCTATTCTTTGCTCAATAGACTTGTAGATAGATATAGGGAGCTTAAAAATGGACATTGCATACTGTGGGAGGGCTTGCACCACTGTTTTAAGTAAAATTTCCTTTCCGCCTTTGGATATAAGGCTCTCTTTCCAACCTACTAACTTTGTATTGACTCGAGCCAAAATCCACGCAAATATATCTTTTTTAGATACACCCCAGTCCGACGGTATACCCAAATATTTTCCAGTTTTTTGTGTTAGAGGATCCCTCAGTTCTGTAGTTAGATTCTATTTTAAGCTCATAGGGCAGTTTTTACTAAGGAAAAGTGCTTATTTGCTCCTATTTACAGCTTGACCTATGGCTATACAATATTGCTGCTGAATATTTGATAGTTTTTGACATTCAAGAAGTTGTCCATCTAGAAAAAATATGGCATCATCAGCAAAAAATAGATGAGACAAAGTCGGACACCACCTGTTTAGCTTGATCCCCTTCAGATTTCCCATGTCTACCGCTTGTGTGATGAGGTGTGATAGAACATTAGCTAGTAGGATGAATATATAAGGAGAAAGGGGGCCGCCTTGTTTAAGGCCCCTTGATGGATGAAAATAAGGAAGTGTTTCACCATTGAACTTAACGCTAATGGAGACTGTGGTGATGCATTGCATTATCCATTGTACCCATCTAGGATGAAAACCCAATTTATGAAGATAGGCCTCTAGAAAATCCCACTCAACCCGATTATATGCTTTTTGCATATCCAACTTTAAGATTCCCTGAAATTTTTTCTTTCATTCTTTGATTTTCAGCTAGTGTAATACCTCTTGAACCACCAAAATATTGTATTGTATTTGTCTACCAGTGATAAAGGCACTCTGTTCCGTTGAGATTAAATCAGGTAACCAACATTTGAGGCGATTAGCCAGCACTTTGGATATGATTTTATAAATAAAGTTGCAAAGGCTAATCGGTCTATATTGGTCTAACCTTTTTGCTTGCATTACCTTAGGGATCTGAGTTAGAGATCTGAGTGATGAGAGTTCTGTTGAGAGCTGGTGGCATTAGACCTAATGTGAAAAATGCTTGCACCGTGGTAATTAAATTATCCTGCAAGATATCCCAATGACGTTGATAGAATAGACCATTGAAGCTATTAGGTCCCGGGCTTTAGTGGCCCCGAGTTGAAATGCTACTTGTTTAATTTATTCCTTAGTTACCTCCGCTATTAGAAATAAATTCATTTATGTAGTAACGACTTGACTACACTGTGAAATGATAGGGTCGAAGTCAATGCACCAAAAGAAGTATATAAGTTGTGGAAGAAATCGTGAGTCATTTTCTTCAATTGTGTAGGTTCTCGGATCCACTAGTTATGTTTATCCTACAGCATACTAATACGATTTCTCTGTCGTCTTTGAATTGTAGTCGCATGGAAAAATTTGGTGTTTTTATCCCCCCAACGCAGCTAATTAATCCGCGACCTCATAGCCCAATATTGCTCCTCTTGTTGCCAAACTTGTTGAATTTCATCTTTCAGTCGAATAACTTGTGTTTATCAAAGTTGCAGCTTGGTTGGTTGATGTGATCTTGAATTTGCTGTTTTAATAGGTTAATTCAAAGATGACCTTTGAAGAATTTTGCTTTATTCCACCATTGGAGCGCCGATGTAGCAACCTAAAGCTTACAAGAGATAGAGGTAGTACTCAGTGGAAGAGATGACCAGGCATCTTCAATAACCTGATGACATTCATTATCTCAAAGCCAGAAGGCTTCAAAGGTGAAGGCCTTTTTGCGTCTCGTTGCGGAAGGTTCCAACGATAATAATAACGGGCTATGATAAGAACCTATAGCAGGATAAGGCGTATACTTCAGCTTATGGGTACTTCAATCTCCATTCCATAATACAAGTCAACCTGTCAAGTTTTTCCTTAACAATATCCTCGTCGTCCCTATTATTAACCCACGTATAAGCACAACCCTTACTATCTATATCCATTAATGAGCAATCATTTAAGAAATCCCGAAAGGACCACAATCTATAAGAATCATCAAATCTCTTACCCACTTTTTCCATTGATTTAGGATCTTATTGAAGTCGTGGTAATTGATTTGCTGAGACATTTCAGATCTGCCCATAACTGCTGTCTTTGTTGGAAAGATGTAGGTGCATGGATGCAAGTGAGTCTCATTGTATTACCCCATTGAGTATCGGTACATATCAAGTCAATGTAATGGGCTGTGTGGTTCTACACGCTCAAAGAAAGCTGGTCATTCCAAAAGACGACCATACCACCTGCCAAGCCTGTGGGGCTCACCAAAAAACAACTTTGGTAATTCAATTTCCTTTGAACTCTTTTAATATCTAAGTCATGATTCTTAGTTTCCATAAAAAAAAAAAAAAAAAAAAAAATGAGAGCAGGCTGTTCTTGGACCACTAGGTCCTTAAGAGCTTGAATTGTCAGGGGATTGCCTAGCCCCTATAGTTCCAACTGATGATCTTCATTTATCATTTGGTGGTTTTTTAGGGCAAGCCACCATAGCCCAACTGCTAACCCCTTCTGCTTCAAGGATTGGGGTATCTATGAGTTGATTGTCATCCATTCGACTAGTCCATGAGGATGCGACTCATAAGGAGAATATCGCTTAACCTTGTTTAGAGGGCTTCCTTTGGTGAGCCTCCTTGGACTCTTTAGTTTCTTTGGTTTAGAAGATTCTGCTGATGAATCGCTAGTAGTTGTATACAACTCTAAAGCAGGGGATTTTAGTTTTTGCAGCGCAGCTTCTCTCTGAGGAGTCACCTTGAGTGAATCTTGTTGGATAGTTGTTGTTTGACAATTACCTTGTCGGTTTGTTCTGACCTCCATTTGTGCAGGATTTTGGTTGGTGCTATTGGGATGGCAGGTAGCAATAGAGTTGCTGTCGAAGATGTTTCTAGTATGGTTTCTTCATCTATTTCTTTATTAATCGGTGTGTCATAGAAAGCTTGCCAGAATGGACTGTATTCTTTGACTTCCGCTCGAAGCCACTAACCAAAGTAGAGGTTTTCGCGTCCTTCCAGTTTGGCATCGTCATAGGGTATAACTTTGCAATACATCGCATAATGGCCAAGAGCACCACAGGAATAGCATAAATGGATAGATGCTCATAGTGAAAATCTAACCAGATGGGCTTCCATTATATTCTTATCAATTTTCCAGGCTTTAAAAGGTTCTTTCATATTAAGTGCCACTCTAGCCCGCCCCACTCGTAGAGTAGTTCCTTCTTTAGCATCAATTCTGACTTCCAGGACCTTTCCAACGTGTGGCAATGCTCTACTAATCATGGTCTCTGTACACCTCTCTAATGGAAGGCCAAAAACTTGAACCCAATACGCACAAGTAGTAAAATCATAGCAATGTAGAGGAGTATTAGGAACCCATGGCTTGACAATTAGGAGGTGGTTCGCAAATAGCCAAGGACTATTATCCAAACTCCTCTATTTTTCTACTACTGATTTGAATTTGAAAACGAAAAGACCAGCTTCTCGTTGCGAGATTTCGACTTGGTCATTACGCCAAACACATTTAATAGTAGTTTGAAAAGCCTTGAAGTTAATTGAAGGGTTTGAGTGGAGTTTACCTACTAAAATTTTCTTGCATTATGCTAATTTATCTTCTTAAACCGCTTCTTCCCAATCATCAATTTCTTGTTCAGCCCATAACCTGCCCATTCTATTGCAGAGAGCAGCGAGTCTAACGTCATCTTCTTGGCTAGTACTGTCCATGCTCATGCTCATGCAATTTGGAAATCCACTGAGGATGATGATTGAAGCGTAGTGCAAATAAATCCCAACAAAGCCACAGGATGAGTATCAAAAGAAGTGGAGCTTGTTTTGAGGCAGAACAAGGTACGAACATAACCCTAGCGGAGCAACAGGAGAATTATCAATGAAGAAAGCGAACAATCCCCCAGTGAAATGCCCAAATTGTAGAAGTTAGCAATCAGAGGCACTTGAGAAGAGGGGCCGGTGATAGAGCACATGCAACACTTAATTAACCGGATGCATGGCGTAGAAGAGGATGGCGGAGCTACCAAGGGTGGGAGTTGCAGAGTGGACGAAAGAAGACCATCGCGAGAATTGATGCTTTAGCAAGAGAATAAGGTTGGGGAAAAAGGAGCGGAGGTAAACTGATTAATCGAAAACGTGGATGAAATAACCATGGCAGTGAAGGCGACAATGGGAAGGTGGGTTTGATCGGAGAAGATAACTACCATAGGGTAGAAGAAGCTCTACATGATGAGAGAATTTTGAGAGCTACTCGACTCCGTATTGTCTATTTTAAATGGAAAGATAACTTTGGATTACAGTTTGAGTTGATTGCTTGTAAATGATTTGTGAAACCACTTATGAAATAATTACAAAAAGTCCATGATTTATGAATGTGATTTATGAAAAGTACTTGAATGTTTTTAAATAATGAAAAGTTTTATCATTTGGTTCGTAAATTTGAGTTTTTAAATGGTTTCTAGGGTTGATTGTAGGTTATTGGAGAAAGATATTAGTTGATTATGTTCATACCGTTATGATTAGAATTTGTTGAGGGGTGTAAGTATGCATAGTATTTCAAGATGTCCTTTTGGGCAAAACTACTAGCTGATATAAGTAGTTGACCTAGCCAAGTGAGGGTAAACTTGGTTGCCTTTGTCATAGGTTTTAAGCATGGTTATTGTTAAATGTTGAGCATTGACTTAGTCGATAAAATGGGCCTTCGATGTATGATTTAATTGAAATTGATAAATGAAATTGATCATTGCTATTTTTTTATTGAAGGAATGTTTTTTATATGTGTATGATTAGTTTAAAGTGATATAACTCGTTTGGTCTTGTTTGTGTATTACACACTAGATTGAGATAAGTGAGTTTTGATATCGTTTTATAAAGATGCATAGTAAATGTTTGATTTGCTTAAAAGAGATGTATTACTTAGTGGACTATCATTACTCATTTGATTCATCTTACTTGGTTTTAAGTTCTTCAACAAGTAGGATGTGAGCATTATCTTCATCAAGAGGGCGTTTTGATAGTAAAGATTTTGGATATGAGTTGAATATGGACATGATGAGCTTTTGAGTTAGTTGTTTGTTAGATATGTGTATATATATTTTTGATGGATTATAAAAAATACAATTGTAACTAGATGATATATATATATATAGATATATATATATATATATATATATATATATATATATATATTATCAAATATATAGAGATGTATATATTTTGATATCCCCTTGAGTTGTGGTTGAGTTTGAGGCTGTGTCCCTTGGGAAATGATGGTCATGTAATTACCCTTGTCCCTGTAGAGTCGGGGTGTGACAACCCCATAATCAAGTCCAAGCACCTCTTCATCTCCTCTCCCTACGATGCCTTCTTTGTCCACTGCCGCCTTCACACCTAATTTTGTCGAGTATTTTGATACAGTTTGCATGAATTTTTTTTTTCTTTTTTAAACAAATCGTTTAGATGGCTCCATTAGACAAATCGTCTTGTGTTACTCTAGCCAAGGTGAGATCCACTTTAGTGTTTTGAATGGCTCCATAGAAATCATGGATGATGTAAAAATTGCGGAAATGGAGAGAAATTATCTCTTACAACATTTTGTAATTAAACATAAATATTCATCCTCTCGAATGCACTATGTCCGACAAGAACATACATGCACGCATGATTCGTGTGAAAACTGAACGACAACGTTCGAAGTTCTATGTCTAGAAGAGTATTGGGAGTAATGAGAATATACCTAAATTACTGTACTTGAAATTTTAAAAGAGTAAAATGAATGTTTTGCTATTATTGAAAAAGATGTACCATCTAGGTACAAGCACATGTAGCAAGTGATTACGAAAAATAATGGGGGAATAGAACTAGCCAAGACGGTCTTGAATTTTGCGACAGTGAATAAGCAATATGTGAATTGATAAATTGATGGTAATCAATGCAGGCATGAATGGATTCCATGGCACCAAAGAAAGTTTGCCAAAAATAATTGATCTGCTTCTATAGTAGTCTCTTATTGTCCATCACCCACTCAATTATGGTAATAGTGTTTTGATCTTCTCTAGTCTGCTTTTTAGTATTCCAATACTCAAAACCAATAATGTGGAATTTTGTAGAATCACTGTCAATCACTTTAAAAGTTTAGGCTATTAAATAAATGTAAAATTTAATATCTAAATATTCTAACATTTAAAATACTGATTTGAATTAAAATCAAATTGACAAAGAGACTGGGTCTTCCCTCGAAGGCATAGATGCTCGTAGTAGAACCTCCACTTGATTTGAATTAAAATCACCCGGTACCCCTCGACCTTCAGTAATAACACGTTCTTCGATATGTTCACCTTATGCTACTCGATAACTCCAAGCCAATTGATATCCTTAAGCTCGCTCTCCCGACTGTTCACCTTTAGGTTCATCATAACTTCTACAACATCGAGCTTGTGAGTGCCGAATACTTCAAATGTCAAAACTTGACATGAGTGGACACTTTAATGACAAAATTTCTAAAAGGTACACTTAAGTGCTAAAATTGGAGAAGAAATAAACACTTAAGTACCACTTATGAGAATTTTCTACCAAATTACTGATGTGGCATCTTCTAGAGACATTTTTTACAGACCTAGCAATTATTTTAAAAAATTTATCTACGTGGATAGAACAAACGTTAAGGGACATCGTTTTGGTGTGGTTGATAGGCGACGTTGTTTAACGTATTGAATCAAGCACCGTCTCATGCTCGCCATCCTTCTCATGCTCGATTCTTCATGCTCGGTCACCGTTCTCATTGAGGCTCCATTGCTGCTTGTTGTTCACTAATAGTCACTCGTTGGTTGCCATTGTTGCTCGCCATTGTTGCGTCACTAAGGTCTAGGTGTTGGTGCTTGCACCAGTACCTTGGAGCAGCACACAACCACCACAAAGGTGGCTGGTGGTGGTGGTGGTGGAGGATAGTGGTGGGAGTGTAAATGATTCGGTTTTTTTGGAAAACCGAACCGATAAGAAAATTTATTGAACCAAACTGAAATCCAATCCAAAACGAAATCAAAGCAAACCAATCCCAATTTGGTTTGGTTTTTCAGTTTTTACTTTCGTGTTTGTTTTTTTCCCTACATACACCCCTTTCCATAATTAAAAAAAAAAATCGATTTTTTAAATTATTTTTTATTCTTTTTTTTCTTCTTCTTCTTCTTCAATGGCCGGTCGTTGGCCACGGTGGTGGTTGGCGACCGGCTAGAGGCGAGTTTGAGCCCAACCAGATTTGGGGAGCTAGGCAAGGCTCAAGCCTCACTGGAGGTCACTAGAAGGTTTCGGCACCTTCGATGAGGCTCGAGCCTCGCTTAGATGGCTAGATCTAGGCGAGGCTCATGCTCGCCGGCATCAGGGGAGCTTGGCCTTGCCGGCCTGTGGGGAGGTTAGAGCTCACCTCTGGCTAGTCACCGATCCCCACTATGGTTGGTGACCGATCAATGAAGAAGAAGAAGAAGAAGAAAAAGAAAAAGAAAAAAAAAAAAAAAATGATTTAAAAAAATAAAGGGTTAATATCCTGAAAAACCCCAAACTGGTACACATGTGACAAATTACCCCAAAACTATTTTTTTAACCATAAAAAACTCCAAACCGGTACGCCTGTGACAAATTTACCCCGACTAACCATAAAAAAACCCTAAACTGGTACATTTTTGACAAATTTACCCAAAACTGATAAATTTATGATAAATATACCCTCCGCTAAATTGGATTAATACCGCAAAAAAATCACAAATATTGTAAACTATGACAAATGGAGCGTAAAATCCCAAATCGGTGTACCAATGAACTATTACGTGTCATTTAACTTAATAATTTAATAGTAAAATTTAATAAAAAACTAACATAGGGTAAATTTGTCACAAGTGTACCGATTTGGGGTAAATTTGTCAAAGGTATACTAGTTTGGGGTTTTTGGTGGTCAAAAAAATAGTTTGAGGTAAATTTGTCATAGTTGTACCAATTTTTTTGGGTTTTTCAAGGTATTAAACCAAAAATAAAAGAACAAAATAACAAAATGAGAAATTTTAGATTTTATCGATTTGGTTTGGTTAACCGAACTGATAAAATTGAATTGGTTTAAAAAGTTTCAATTTTTAATGAGAACTGAACAAAATAAGAACCAAACCTAAAAATACCATTTTTTTTTTGATTCGGTTCTGTTTTTTTTGGTTCATTTTTTGACACCCTTAGTGGTTAATGATCATGGTGGCTAGCGGTGGTTGGATTTGGGGTTCTTAATTGGGGATTTTGGCCAATTGAGGGTTTTTAAGTTGGGGACAATGGAGACTACGTCGTTTTGCACATTGATTGCTGACATTTTGATGTACCGCGTAGATCACTTTTATTATTAAAATAAAGCCATGTCTAATTTTTGACAAGTCTCACTAGAGTTGGCATTTAATGGTCCAATTTTTTTTTTTTTTAAAAGTGGCATTTAAGTATATCTTTTAGAACAACTGGAGTTTGCCCTAGTGATCACCTTTCCCATATGGGAATGGAGAGGTGATGGGTTTGAATCCTCACATTCTCAGAAGGATTAAGGTATGACTAATTAGTTTCAAATGTGGTTTTTGACTCCTACGCCTTACAAGGAGATATGTCAAAAGTTTAAGAGTGATCGTTATAGTTGGAGAAGAGTAGGACCAATAAAAAAAAAAAGAGAGTATACGTTTTGGAAGCTTTGGCACTTAAGTTTCTACTCATTCCAAATTGAGGGGGTTAGGGTAGGACTATTTAGCTTCAAATGTAAGTTTTGACTCCTACACCTTGCAAGGGGTAGAGTAAGATTGACAAAATATATATTGGAAATTTTAGCACTTAAGTGTTCACTCATTCCAAATTTTGGCACTTGCAGTATACTTTTGCCTCGAGCTTGTTCTCCTTCTATAGAGTGTTTACAATTCTTAGAGACACTTTTCATCTAACAGGTTTATTCACCTTCCGAAGCAACACGGTTCTTCTACACTAGTGGAAGTTTTATTGCTAATATCATATCCTTTTATTGACCCCTTGAGCATGTAGAGTCAAACTTCCTAGTGCACTCTCTATTCATATATTAGCATATTTAGAATATTTTGTCATCCTCAAATCATCACATTTTTTCTTTTCTTTTCTTAACATCAACCGGTTCCCAATACCTCATTAGCCCAGCTTCATTGCCATGTTGACCTATCATCCGTTTGTCTTGTCGGCCTATCCTCGATTGACCTCATTATCCATGCTACTCGAATAGGAAATTATTCAACGAATTGAGTACATGTACTAAAGCTCCGTTTGTTTAGTGGAAAATGTGGTGTTTCTAGAAATTATTTTCCATAAAAAATAATCATATTTTTAGATATTTGATTAAAATTTAAAAATGAATTAGAAAATATTTTCCATTGTTCAATAAGAAAAATATTTGTTGCATGCACTCATTTTCAATATTTTTTATTATTTTATTTTTAAAAATTCTTTTCCTTTCCTTTCCTTTTTTTCTTTTCTTTTCTTTCTTTACTTCTCTTCTTCTTTAACCTTGATCGGCGGCTGGCCATTGGTGAGCTTTGGCCTCATCATAGGCTGATGAGGCTTTGCCTCATTTGTGACGAAGCCAAGCTCGCTCGAGGTTGATGAGCTCAAGCTTCGCCAGATTTGTTGAGTTGGGTGGGACTTGAGCCTCACCCTAGGTCACTAGAGGCCGAAATTTGGCGAGTTCAAGCCTTGGTGGCCTGTGGTGAGGCTTGAGGTGGACTGTGGTTGGTTGCTAGTGCTGTTGACTAGCCAAGGCCAAAGAAGATGAAGAGTTTGAATGAAAGAAAAGAAAAAAAAAAAAGAGAAAAAAATTAATTTTTCAAAAAAGAAAAAAAAAAAAAAAAAACGAAATGAAAATGTGTTTGGTGAAAGAAAGTGAGGTGGAAGGAGTTATGGAAAATATTTTTCACTTTTCAAAAGTGGAAAATATTTTTAAAGTGGAAAATATTTTTTTCAAAATTTTGAAGGTGTTTTTTTTCCAATAGAGGAAAACATTTTCCTTGATTAGTTCTTTATGTGAATTGAATATTGGAAAATCCGGAAAACATTTTCCTAGAAGTCATTTTTCGTGAAACGAATGGAGTTTAAAATTAATTTAAATGATCCAATTTGATGTGACTCGGATGGAAACTTGCTACATTGGACCACCATTTTCAATAGTCTAGATTTTATTTAGTACATATACTAAACTCATCTAATAATTTCTAGGATGAAACATTTTGTAAATGGAAAATGACACTAGTGGTCCTTGAATTTTAACTTAATGTGCGATATAGTCATTGATTTTAGCTTAATGTACAATGTTGTCCATGAACTTTTAATTTGTCCAATACAATTTCTGAAGTTTTTTAGCACATAATTAATTCAATCCTTGGGCTATATGAAAATGTTCAATATTAATCATAATATTGAATTAATGGAAGGATAATATTGAATATTTTCACATAGTTTATGGATTACACTGAACATATAATAAAAGTACATGGATTATATTGGACATATTAAAAGTTCAAGGATTACATTGCATATTAGGTAAAAGTTCAGGATCATATCAAATAAATTAATTTTTTTTTTAAAAATCATATTATACGTTGGGTCAAAATTCATTCACCCATTGTGTCATTATCCCTCTCGTGAAAGCCCAACCTGAAGCCTTGGAGTGGCTGAAAGGCAACTTGCTCCGACAAAACTCAAGTTGAACGGAGAGCCACCTGATTATGGAGATCGATCCAAACATAATTTTGAAGAAGGCGACGACACAGACAACTAGTAAAGGGCGAAAGCGATAGTGGGAGAAGATGTATCCTTAAAATGCAGAAGTTCCAAAGTGGTCCTCGCTGGAAAAGCCAGGGATTTTCCTCTCACCCGGTCACTTCAAAGCATACTTCCCACCACATATACAAATTAGGCTTGAGTTTTTTCCACCACAATCATATGTAAATAAATAGACCTTACGACCATGACATGTTTGGTTGTAATAATAGTATGAGACGGTAACGATAATTTTTTATTTTATTTTATCATATTACGGGTGATTGCGGAAAATTGATAAGCTGACTAGTATAGAATTAAATAGTAAATTATACGAAAACCATAGGATAAAAGCACAGTTGAAATTTGTGAGGCATGGAGGTGCCGTAATTGTTGCAGACTAGGCCTCGGTTGTTTGGAAAATTTGATCGTTCACGAAGATACGAGCAGTAGTTTATAATTCTTTCATATTTTGATAGGCGATGATGATTTTTGTGTTTAAGCTGTTATTTTGCCCCAATTATTATTGCTGCTGAATTCAATACCTTTAGGATGTACACCAAAGTTACAGAGAAATGAGTTTATCAATTATTTAATTTTTCTCTTGGAATTTCACCTCAAGAGTTACAAAGAAGAGAAGGCTGTTGTTATGAATAATGTATGATTTAGTCTTATTTAAAAACAACCAAATAACATATCTCTTGGAAATATTCACCTTTCAAGAATCATAATCACCTTTTATGATTAACCATCACTTTTTTTATGTCAACAATCACTTATTTTCATATACAACAATTGCTTTTTATTTTATTTTATTATAACAAACTATTTCAACAACTCCCACTCAGTTTGCATTCTATACTGATTTACATTAGTTCATACGTATAAGAAGGTATCTATTACGATTTTGAATCTTCAATTAGTGTAAACAATTCCATTAGCGAAATTAGTGATAGATAAAACTTTTTGAACCATGATTTCATGAGCTAGAGGTGATCAACGGACAGGCTGGCGGCCCATCTGGCTCATCCAAGCCCCCTAGGCTCGAGAAGTAAATGGACTGACTTGAGCAATGCTCTTGCATGATCCAAGCCCCATTGGCCGGAAAATTACTATATAAACTAGGAAAATGTTTGTGCATTGCACGGGTTTACAACTATATTTGTTAGAGTATTCTAAATGCTGGTGTAGACGTGAATATTGGCAAAACAAATATAATAATATGCATAAAATTACAAGACAATCAATGTGGCGCCCCTGATAGTTCTTTGATTCGCGTATAAGCTCAAACTTTATACCTTTCATGTATTTAAGTATTAAAAATGCTTAACTTGGAAGATAATTTATGATTTCAAATTCCACACCAGGATTTCTAACTTTTCGATAATTTTAACACTACCAATCCCAATAGAAATGCAAACACTTAATCCATAATAGACATACAAACCGGGCAATGTTTTCAACCATTCTTGATTAAATAAAACTTCTTCTATATATACTTGACCGAAATGGGTTGCAAGCATAATGTTATATTTTGTCGGTCTGTCCATGATGGGGTGTATTTAAGAGGCATCGATTCGTCTTGATTTAATGTGATTGAGAGGTACCCTTTGGATATGAATAATTATCTTCCTAGGAAGTATAAAAAAGATTATTCCGAAGATAGCTAACTAATGGACAAAAAGAGAGAACGTTTCAGAAAGAGAACGGTTCCTTCTTCACCTCTCTCTCTCACTCCATCAAAGAACGACGCAAGAAAGCTTCCGTTTATATTTTGAGAAGACAATCGATATTAACATTGTGAAATGAGAATTCTTTCCTTATGATTATATTCGGACCATCGTGAAGTTGTATTGTTCATCGTTTGTTTGTGATTCAATGTATATTCATAGGTAATTTGCTTGTTATGTATCAAAGAGGTTAGTCGGTTTCTTTCCACGGACCTTTTTCCTACACATACACATCACTCCCATATTTTTTTTATGAAGCTTGCGTGTGTGCGCCATGCCCATAACCTTTAACTAGATGCAGCAAATTACGTCACGGATCCATATTTTAACTCATTTTAAATGGGTTGGGTAGTATACGGATTGCCTAAGATTTAAGACATGGGTGGGAATTGGTCAATGGAGCAAAACCCAATTGGTGATGGTTCTAGCGGGTCTCGAAAAAAATCCACTTTCAACCCGTATAATAACCCTTGCCTACGGCGATGAGCCAGAGTCTACAGAAGAGTAAGTTGGGCGCGGGCTCGGGGCCGCCCGGATGGAAGATGATCCTGCCCTGGGCGGTAGTCAATAGACACCGGACCAATCGTAGGTTATTCGATCCCACTCTAGTCTACAAACTTTTGGTTTTAGGTCTTTGTAAATTCCAACAAGAAAAGTTCTGGCTCTAGGCAATCGATTCTTGCTTCTAAGTTTAGACGACTATGCTTGCATTGTCTTTAATTGAGATTCGATTTGGCGAGTTGGGGAGTATGATATTGACTATAGATCTACGATGACTTGGAATTTGAGGGGATGATTAGGCCGTGAACCTTGAAGCGAGCGATTGAAAAAGGGATGAAACGTACTTGGATCAATAAAGCATGCATTTAGGTTCTTGAAGAACTCTTTTCTACTTCTTTGTAAGTTTTTGAACATTTAGGTTCTTCCATGTTGTATATTTTATTTACTAACATCTTATATATATTGTCAATTCACTTATGTAATTTGATATAAAAATTTATTTAAGCAACATTTTCACATGAGGAACTTCAAGTGGGTTAAATTGGTGGGTTTGAGTTTTGATAGATTGAGTTGATTATGGACGTGCTCAGTAACAAGGGTCCGGTTAGATCAGGTAGCATTGAACGTGAGTTGCTAAAATTGGTACATAAAAAAATGTGATAGCATGGATTAAATGAGTTAATTTGAGTCGGATTCATTTTTGATCCACACAAAACCCAACTTAACTCATCATGGGTCTGCTATTAATTATCCAATAAGAAATAATTGGGTGACAATTTTTAATCTACTGTGAAAAGGGTTTTACTAGCATAATAGTTTTTGGATTATACAAATTCTTGAAGGAGTGACAATTTATAATGATTTTTTTATTTAATTTTTACGGTTCATAATATATTGTTATTCTCATAAAGAATGCCATTTAATCATTTCTCCATCATCAATCAAAGTTACGGGGGAAAACATTTCTAGTTTGTTTTGCCAAAAACTTTCACCCCATCATCATTGAATCCAAAGGGTTTGCTCGATCTATCAGATCATTCACACATCTCCATGTCTCTTTCTCTTTTCCTTCATATTATTTTTGCACGGCGTCTTTACCGTTTCATGATAGAGATGAAGGTCAATGATAAACTTTTCGGCCCCTACATAAAACTGAGCGTAGAATGCACGTAGCGAAGCATGTTGGGGTTTTACAGAACATGTATAGGCTAAAGAAACATAAATGCAGCGAAAGCAAAGATAAAATTCTATATAAATGTATCTCCAAAGGCATTACTCATGCGTTTTAATAAAAAATTAGAATATCAAAGGGGGTTATACGGATTACCTCTTGAAGCGTGCTTTAAACAATTTGATTCAAATGTTTTTCAGTTCGAGTCTCATAAACATCGAACCTCTAGTTCATACACACTACCAACGCACCTCAAACAAAAAAGAGATTGCAGGTAATTGCCACAATAATTGTGCTAGCAATCTTGTGGAGACAATCCTCTCCACGTTCTCTCTCTTTCTCTCTTTTATTTTCTTAACCCACTCACTCTCTCTTTGCTCTATATATATATAATGTCCTGGTGAGTCACCATTTAACTTCTTATAGAAGCTGGTTTTTAACCTCTTAAAGAAGTTATTGACTACTTTTTCCAGAAACTAGTCTTTAACTTCTCAAATAAGTTATTGATTACTTCCACCAGAAACTAGGTGAGCAAGAGAACAGCTCTTGTGAGTGGGCTGTGTTCATATGAGTGAATTGGTTATGGTGTGTAACATCCCTAAGTTCATCACTAAGGTGGCAATAAGATTTGTACTAACACATTAGTACTCCCGAGAGAATTGATCGTCCTGATCAATCTCCAGGTCCTACAAGCCATGATTGACATCTTGCAATATGTTATGGCTACCTAGACAGTGTAAATGCTTTAAGAACATAATGAACCTGTCAACTCTTGTTACAGTGTAATTTAGTCCATTTGTCTTACCATGTCCTGATTGAACAAAAACCATGGAATATTTGTCGAGTCACCAATTCGATCATATACATAAACCTAATTGACCTGCATTTTATATGAAATGTAAACAATTCATTATTGGTTACAACTCCAGTCGAGGATTTTAATGCAGTGTCACAATTAGATTACATAGATCATCATTACTATACCTTGTATATAACAAGGAGATAGATTCCATGTTGTGCACATGTGTAACTTCGTAAGTGAACGAGTTATGACCATTAGGTATAGAGACGGATCAATGAGCTGCCAATATGCATACTCATAAACCATAGCCGTCCAACACACAAGTTAACACCGTGCCTCAAGTATAAGAATTATTTACACAAGACCAAAGCATGAACGATTAGTCATTGACTGCATTAAAAGCTTCCATGTTGGCAATCGTTCTATGTATGTCACGTTCAGTGAGCTTGTCTGCTATAAGTACATGTGTTCTAACTCATAATACCCAATGACTCATGACTCATCATTCCCCTAAGCATCTAATACTTATTGGTGAAGCTAAGAAAACACCAATCTCAATAAGATTATTAATATTCACTCAATGATCCATTGATTGGAAACAATTTAAAGATTCAGTATAACTATGAACCTGCCATGTATATTTTTAACGTCTCAAGAATAAGTTTAGTCACAACTAATTTTATGGAATTATTCATACATATAATTGGATGAATGAATGAATATATTTTTGCCATTAATTTGACAACACAACTGAAATTCCTAACATATAATTATTCCATGATTGCTTTAGGGCGTATAACTAATCAAGCATCCCCGGTCGGTTCAAACACAAGGGGCCACGTTCGTCTCCATGGATCGAAGAACAGACCCTGCTTCTTGCCTTGTCCACGAATTCATTGCCGCAGCGAGGAGATCTCGCCACCCAAGTCACGATCATCTGTCCGTCTCTGACAGCAAAAGAACAAACGAAGCAGGAACAAAGAATAAGATAAGCATTGAAAAGAAGGTCACGGCTCTCTCCGATTCGTCACCACAAACGTCACTCCATCCCTGCCTCATCCGTCTATTTATATGAATATAAGCTCCCACAACTTCACTGACATCCGTCCTCAATCCCATAAAAGGAAAAAAGATTCCAAAAACCACCCGCTCAGACGGGCCGCCGCCCACTGCTGCCGACCATGGCGCCACCCCACTTCCTCCTCGTCACATTCCCGGCGCAGGGCCACATCAACCCGGCCCTCCAGTTCGCCAAGCGCCTCCTCGGCAGCGGCGCCGAGGTGACTTTCGCCACCAGCATCTCTGCCTGCCGCCACATGTCCAAGGGCAGGGCCTCCCCGGAGGGCCTCCACTTCGCCGCCTTCTCTGACGGCTACGATGACGGGCTCAAGACGGGGGACAACGTGTCACAATTCATGTCCGAGCTCAGGCACCGCGGCTCTGAGAAGCTCAAGGACCTCATCGCGTCGAAGGTGGGCGAGGGCCGCCCCTACACCTGCTTGGTGTACAGCTTGCTTCTCCCGTGGGCTGCCGAGGTGGCACGCGAGTTCCGCGTGCCCTCGGCCCTCCTGTGGATTCAGCCCGCCACGGTCTTGGACATGTACTATTATTACTTCAACGGCTATGGCGAATTCATAAAAAATAACTGCATCGACCCTTCATGTTCGTTCGAGTTGCCGAGTCTCCCCTACAAGTTCACTAGCCGCGACTTGCCTTCATTTTTTGTGCCGGGCCGCTCGGACGCATACGCTCATGCAATGCCGCTTTTCAAAAACCAGCTCGACGTGCTCAACCAAGAAAACAATCCAAGGATACTGGTGAATACCTTCGACTCGCTAGAGCCCGAGGCCTTGAGAGCGATCGACAGGTACAACTTGGTGGGGATAGGGCCGTTGATACCCTCGGCTTTCCTCGATGGGAAAGACCCGTCGGACACGTCCTTTGGGGGCGACCTCTTCCACAAGTCCAAGGACTACACGGATTGGCTGGACTCCATGGCCCAGGCGTCGGTCGTCTATGTGTCGTTTGGGAGCATCGCAGTGATATCGAAGAGGCAGGCAGAGGAGCTCGCGTGCGCGTTGCTTGACTGCGGGCGACCGTTCATGTGGGTCATAAGAGCAAAACAGAACGGAGAGGAAGAGAAGGATGAGGATAGATTGAGCTGCATGCAGGAGTTGGAAGAGAAAGGAATGATAGTGCCGTGGTGTTCGCAGCTCGAGGTGTTGTCGCACCCATCGCTCGGGTGCTTTCTGTCGCACTGTGGGTGGAACTCAACCCTCGAGAGCCTCGCGCTGGGCGTCCCCATGGTGGCGTTCCCGCAGTGGACGGACCAGGGGACAAACGCGAAGCTCATCGAGGATGTGTGGCGGACTGGGGTCCGGGTGAGGCCGAACGGGGAAGGGTTGGTGGAGGCGGGGGAGATAAGGAGGTGCTTGGAGACGGTGATGGCTGATGGAGAGAGGAGGGAGGAGGTGAGAAGGAACGCGGCCAAGTGGAAGGAGTCGGCGAGGGAGGTGGCGAGAGAAGGCGGGTCGTCGGACCGGAACTTGAAGGCTTTCATCGAAGAGGTCGGTCGAGGTTGTAGTCAATGCTGAGATTGTGGAAGAAGCTTGCTGCAGCTAGTGTGGTATTTTAAGTACTTAAGTTGTGTGTTGGTGTCTTCTCTTATTTCTTCTTTTATTATGAGTACTTCTTCCCAGTATTTTCTAAGGAGGTTTCGTTGATGTTGATGGTAGGTTGCTGCATGAATGTACCATGGAATAAGTGAAGCCATATCACAGATTTACGTCGATACTCAAGTGCATTATTTTTCTTACCCTGTCGTATTATTCTTGATCACGGCCATCGAGCACCGTAAAGATCTTCCAATCACAGAGAAATATAACTTTTCCTTTTTATACTAATGTTGCATTGGCGAAAGAAATCATTACATGGTCATTGTATATATTAAGTACTGTTTAATATTAAATCATCATACATAATATACATAATGCATGATAATGTGCAATCTCCTTAGTGCACATCCACATTTAGTTGTTGTCCTCATTTCAGTGGTTTGAAAATCCTAGCGGCCAAATCTCCAACAATGAATTATCAAAATGACGAGATGTTAGGTTGAAAAAGACACGTTTGAACTGGGAATGGGACTAGGGTCGTGCAGCAGGACCGGTTCTATTTGAGAACCGAGTATCGGTTTGGTTTTAGAATTCAATTGGAATTGATGGGAACCGACCGGTCAAGAAGTTATCAACAGTTCCTAGAGAAGGTTGACGGTGCATATCGGTATATTCGTCGAATTGCCTTGTCATAGATGTTATCTTGTTGCTATGTGTTGTCATATCATAAATTGTCACATTACACATGCTGCCACGTCTTTAGAATCAGTTGCACTCCTAATTTGGTTGGGCCAGAGTCAATCTTGTATTGGGTCGGATTAACTGCTCGAGCTTAGATAATCTCGTAAGCCCAACTTACCTGGTCTTCAACACTTCTACTACCAATGATTCCTACTTCGTAGACCATTGCCAATCGATCCAGATAGTCCCCGGTGGTCGAGCTCAAGAGCTCAATAATCACTGATCGGACCGAGTGTCCATTGGTCTAAAGATGGGGCTAGTACATATACTTTTCACAGAGACTTGGTGCATATATGTTCAAAGGATTCCTACACGTTCTTTCTGTTGCAATTGCTCATTGCTGTGACTGTGATTTCACCACAACTATAAAAGCAAAACAATCTCGCTTCAATTTTGCCATGAAGAACCTAAGATTGCTGTCCGAAGATCCGCCTTCCTTGACGGCTCGCCTCGCCAAAGCTTTCCATATCAAGGCACTCTCAACGCATGCCTCCTTCGTTTGTCGCCCCTCTAACAATGGGCCCAGCCCAACCCATTTCTCTGAAAAGCCCAAGCTCAACCAATTGGCATCGGCCCATTAAACCACTTTTTAATTTTCTTCAACAGCTTCGTTGAAGAAGCAAGACCAATGGCAGACTTAACAAGAAGAAAAAGGAGCTATGTGAAATTTTCGGACACCTTGACAAGCGGAATCAACTTCAAATTGTAACGCCGGGTAAGTATTCAAATTCTATTTTTCATCTAATGGAAATATTTTTCGAAGTAAGGTCTTAAATTTGGAGTTATGTGAAATTCAAATTGCAAGGTTCAATTGAAGAGTTATTTAGCTTTAGATTTATATGGAAATGGTAGATAAGGGGGGTGGGGGTGGGGGGTTGTGGAGCTATGAAGTTTGATGAGATTTGATTTCGAAGTACAGTTTGATTGGAATGAATTTTTGAAGTTTTACGTTTGAGTTACCTGTAGCGGACAATATGCGTAATGGAGAAAGATGAATATTTAACATAAATGAGTTTCTTCGTTAGAGTTAGGAGTTGATTGGTCGACGAATAAGCGTAGTTAGTCAATTTGTTCATTAGAATAATATGTTAATCGGATTTTGATATCGTTTTCCGATTAATTGATAGGAATACAAGGGCGTTAGCTTGAGTAACCATCGTGAATTAGTTTTCGGTATTTTTTTTTAAGTAAATAATACTATCTCTTTTTTAATTTTGTAAAGTCATATTTTTAAAGCGATATGGATTAGTAATATAATGAATTAAGAAATGGCAATTTTGGTTGCATAGAATTGGATTGAGTATTTACTACCATATTGTCTATTTGAAATGGAAAGATAAAATTCGATTACAGGTTGAGTTGATTGCTTGTCAATGGTTTGCGAAACCTCTTATGAAATAATTATGGAAAAAGTCCATGATTTATGAATGTGGATTATGAAAAGTACTTTGATATATTTTGAATTGTGAAAAGTTATATGATTTGGTTAGTAAATCTGAGTTTTAAAAATTGGTATTGATTGTGGGTTATTGGAGAAAGATATTGGTTGATTATGCTCATATCACTATGATTAGGACCCATTTTGATTAGGACCCATTGAGAGGTGTAAGTATGCATACTATTTCAGAATGTCCTTTTGGGTCAAACCAATTTCTCTAATATAAGTAATATACCTAGCCAAGGGGTAAACTTAGTGGTCCTTAAGTTTCGGCCATCAACCGCCGTGGCATAGTTGGCGCGTGCACTAGGCGCGCTAGCCCATACTAGGCGCTTGGCAAGTTGTATGGTAGGAATAAGATGACCCTGACCACGAAAGGAGATGATGAGGAAGAGGTGATTGTTCATCTCTCTCTCTCTGGTGTGATAGATGTTGATTAATGGGAATGGAAGGTTTTTTTTTAATCGAAATATGGGCATAATGTCAAACGGATATATCCATTTCGACGATTTTAATGTAGGCATTATCAAATCCAAAAGGTTTGTTCTATTCATGAGATCGTTTATACATCTCCATATCTCTCCTTTTATTCTCTTACTCGCTGACTGATGAAAGGGCACCAAATTAATCTTCATCTTTCCTCATTTTAGACATTTTTTCCGTTGTCTTCACCGTTTCACAATAAAGGTGAACGTCGATTATCAGCTTTTCGGCCCATGGACCGACGAGAGTACACAGCATGCATGCATGCAGCTAAGTGTCCCCCGATCGGTCCAATCGCATGAGCACACGTTCATCTCTTTCTGTCTCTTCGATCCATGGAGAAGCAAGAACGAGACTCTGCTTTTTGCCTTGTCCGCGATTCAATCACGCAGAGAAAAAAAAAAAAGATCTCGCGACCTAAATCACGATCCTCTGTCCGTCTCTAAAGAGCAAAAAAACAAACGGACAACAGACAAATCAAAGGCTGGAAAATAAGATCACGACTTTCTCCTATTCGTCACTACAAACGTCACTCCATCCCAACTTCATCCTTCTATTTATGAGCATGTCGTGCGATCTCGTAAAACATAAATTATTAGATGAAAGTGTGATTTTGATTTAATTATTCCAACATTCCTCCTCACGCTTATGTCTGGACAAACGTGAAAATTTAAATAGGAAGGCAAACGGAGCCTGTAAAATTTGAATTTAGAATCTCTAACTCTTATATTATGTGAGATTTTGATAGGATCACTTCCAACTGTTTTGAAAGCATAAGTAATTAGATGAATGTATTGTTTAATATTTAATTACTTTTAACACATGTCACCCACCAAAACATGCACGACATAAACTCCCACAGTTTCACTGATATTTGCGCCCAACACCAACCATATAGGCATCCACTAAAAGGAAATTCCAAAACCACACGCTCACACGCGCCACTGCCCACTGCCGCCGCCCCAATTCCTGCTCGTCACGTTCCCAATGCAGGGCCCAATCAACCCGGGCCTCCAGTTCGCCAAGCGCCTCCTCCACGGTGGCGCCGAGGTGACCTTCGCCACTAGCGACTCTGCCTGCCGCCGCATATCCAAGGAGCAGACCTACCCGGAGGGCCTCCACTTCGTCGCCATCTCCGATGGCTATGACAACGGGTTCAAGCTGGATGACAACATGGCGCACTCCATGTCCGACCTCAAGCATCGCGGCTCTAAGATGCTCAAGGACCTCATCATATCAATCGTGAGCGAGGGCCGACCCTACACCTGCTTGGTGTACAGCTTGCTCCTCCCATGGGCCACGGGGGTGGCACGTGAGTTTCACGTGCCCTCGGCCCTCCTGTGTGTATTCAGCCCGCCACGGTCTTGGACATGTACTAGTATTTCTTCTACGGCTATGGCGAGTTCATAAAAAATAACTGCATCGACTCTCCATGTTCGTTCGAGTTACCGGGTCTTCCCTACAAGTTCACTAGCCGCGACTCGCCTTCATTTTTTTTGTGCCAAGCAGCTCGGGTGCATTGACTTTCGCATTGCCGACTTTCTAAGACCAGCTCGACTCTCTCAACCAAGAAAACAATCCAAGGATACTGGTGAATACCTTTGACTCGCTAGAGCCAGAGGCCTTGAGAGCTATCGACAGTTACAACGTGGTAGGGATCGGGCCGGTGATGCCCTTGGCTTTCCTCGATGGGATAGACCCGCTGAACACGTCCTTTGGGGGCGACCTCTTCCACAAGTCCAAGGAGTACACGGATTGGCCGGACTCCAAGGCCCCGGCGTCGGTCGTCTTTGTGTCGTTCGGAAGCCTCGGGCAGATATCGAAGAGGCAAGCGGAGGAGTTGACCTACGCATTGCTTGACTGCGGGGAGCCGATCTTCTGGGTCATAAGAGCAAAACAAAACGGAGAGGAAGAGAAGGACGAGGATAGACTGAGCTGCATGCAAGAGTTGGAAGAGAAAGGAATGATAGTGCCATGGTGCTCGCAGCTCGAGGTGCTGTCGCACCCCTCGCTCGGGTGCTTCCTGACGCACTGTGGGTGGAATTCGACCCTTGAGAGCCTCGCGCCCGGCGTCCCCATGGTGGCGCTCCCGCAGTGGATCGACCTCATCGAGGGCGTGTGGCGGACTGGGGTCCGCATGAGGCCGAACGAGGAAGGGTTGATGGAGACGGGGGAGATAAGGAGGTGCTTGGAGACGGTGATGGCCGATGGGGAGAGGAGGGAGGAGGCGAGGAGGAACGCGGCCAAGTGGAAGAAGTTGGCAGTGTCGCCTGCAGCCTAGGGGGAGGCGGCTGTAGCCGGTGAGGGTTGCCGGTGATCATCGTTGGCCCTAAAAAAAAAAAAGAAGGAAAATACGAAAAATAACAAATTCAAAAAGGTCCACGTAGGATCTTGAGTCAGAATCAATCAAGTGAGTAAAAAAAGGCTTTGGTACTAAGGTGAATACTGTACGAAAGTTTTGGTACTCCTGCTGCTCTTGTACTGTATATTTCTTTCCATTATTTTCTAAGGAGATTTGATGATGATGGTAGTGGGTTTGCTGCATGAATTTCCTACCGAAGAAGTGAAAATTTGGTGAAAAGATAGCTATATCATTCTCCAAACACTCAAGGGCACTATAGTTTTCACCCTGGCGTATTTCATCCTAATTCTTGATCATGACTATCAAGGGCGATAAAGATTATCGAATCATAGTGAAAATAATTTCCCTTTCAAGACTGATATCGCATTGGCAAAAGGAAATCATCACATGGCCATCGCATATATTAAATACCATTTAAATTTAGATTGTCATATATTGTTGATCAACAAGAAGAATATACGGCTCTTCGAGAATGTATCACTTTGGGAATTCCAACAATTTGTTTAATCGATACAAATTGTGACTCGGATACGTCCCAGGTTTTTTTTTTTCAAGTGTGGAAACTCCAGGACCCGAAGTAGTAGGATTGATTCTCATAATAATAAAAGTGAAATATATTGAAATTTTTTGCGAAAATTGTCGAATCCAAAAAAAAAAAAAAAATGTTCGATAGCAAGTTGATCGGTTAATTCAATAATAAATGGTAATTAGCACTCGATTTAATTGGTACCATCCAACCGAATCGAATTCGATTTTGTTTACTTATTCAATTTCAACGAGTGAATTCTCAAATTCAACCAACCTATTTTCAAAATATCAAGATCAAGTGGCAATCACTTGACGTTCATCTGACGCATCCGATATGGTTATTTCGTACCCCCTTTTTCTTTTCGTATGATTTTACTTACTACACCAGCCGCCGTAGCATTATAAACTGTATTGTTACTCTTGCTCCCATCGGGATAAATCTGACCCCTTCCTCTGTTCCCGCCTACATATATGGGATATTTTAAGAAGTGAACATTCTTTGTATTCGAACATGCGATCAAATGGTGGTGGGACTGAAAATGGTCTCTAAAATGCGTCTGAAGGAACTTAACAAGGCTTTGGAGTAATTCAAGGTTAAAACCCCTATCAAGACTCACCTAGTCTCTTTCGCTACAAAGCGGAAAGGGAAGGAGCCCATGGTTGCTCCATCGAAGAAAATAAGAGCACTCATCTTGGAAGATGAAGAGGATGAGGATGATATCACCGTTTCTACACTTGCATTGAAGAACTTCAGTCGTTCTATTCCAGAGACAAAGGAGAGACAGGAACAAGACAAGGATGAGATAGAACAGAGGACTGGAGAGAGAGAAGAATTGGAGAAAGAAGCAGAGGAGGAAAGGATTGAGGAAGAAGAAGAAGAAGAGGGCAGAGGAGAACAAGCAGCAGCAGAGCATGAGGAATATTTCTCTCCACCTGAAGGCATTGAAACATGGGGAGATCCTGAGAAAAGAGGTACGTCCTCATTTGCTGCCACCAATGAAGGAGTAAGTTGTTCTCCAGCAGATCCAAAGGACATCTATGCCTCTCAATTTCCTGAGGAGGGACATGATGCTTCATCGCTCAATCTGTGTGATCATGCTGATTTGCCATCATTTGCCAATACACCATCTGATCGAGCAGAAGCCAGTACTCAGATTGATAATTCAGCAGACTTTCGCAGAGTGCTTGATGTTCTCTTGGAGATGCGAGGCCAAATTTATGCTGTGGGATGCGAAGTACAGAACTTGCAAAATGCAGTCAACCCTCTTTAGTTTTTTTGCATGATCAACTCCATGCCCTTACTCTTCAAGTTCAAGCAAATGCTAAGGGTGAAGATGTGGCTCAACTAAAGGAGGATTTGAAAAAGCTGGAAGGGATTGTCCAGTCAATGAGAGATTTCCAGCTTGTTCGTGTTCCCAAGCAATCATAATTTCATTCTCTTTTCATCTCTACAATTTTAATGTTGACAAAAAAGGGGGAGAGATGTGTGCAGATTTGAGATTTAAACTCTTGAACTCTTGGCTTTTACTTTTGTGACTTTTGTATTTGATTGACTTTACTTTTGTGTTTGGCTGTTTGGATTTGGACTAGATTTGGATTTGACTGTTTAAATGTTTGTTTATCTTAAGCACTATTGGAGTTTCATAGCAAAGATAGTTGCTCATTTACAGGACTAACCTACTTTCTGTGGATGCATATTTTAATGTTATCTTCACTAAGCCAATTATCTTTTATGAGATATTCATGTTTGCTTGAGTATTGTTTTTGCAAGACAAAGTTATCCAAATCTGTAGGAAAGTTTTGTCACCATCAAAAATGGGGAGATTGTTGGAGAAAACTTCTTTGAGTGTTTTGAAGTTGACAAAACATTTCCATCAATCTAGTTTGAAGACTTGTAGACTCTTTCATCAAAATTTGAAGACCTCGAGACTACCAAACTCAAGACCCAAAGTCTATCCTTATTGACAGTTTCTAGACCGTCGAAGAAGGCTTATCCAGAACTGAATGTTTCGTTAAGGATTTGATTCTATCGACTGGAGAAGATCTCTTGGCTGGATACAACATGTCGAAATCCATTATTCAAATTAAGATTGATTCAGGGATTTTGGATCCGTTGATTGTCGAAGTATACTTGGAAGGTTCTACTTATAGAAACCTAGATCCTGATTGTATGGGCAAGTAGGATTGGTGGGCTATTGTCATATTCCTTAAATAGCTCGAAATCTTCTTAATTGATTCTGTCCAATGGGTAGATTGGAAGAATTCTTTTGGTAAGTGCCAACGGGTGTTATGGCATGAAGGAGTATATAAGGAAGACGTTCCAGTTGCTCGAGTGTGTGCACGATAGAAGAATTCCAAAGTCTGAAGCTCCTTGTTCTTAGTCAATTAAATTGTTGAGCGAAATCGTGTACTCAAAAGAGAGTCTATATCTTTGTGAGACCTTGAGGAAGTGTAGTAGAGTCTCTACACTGTGGAATCAAGGAAGAGCTTTATTGTAACAACTCTTTTAATTCATAGTGAAATCCAGCCAGTGAATTGTCAGTGCGGAAGAGTGGACGTAGGCTTGGATTAAGCCGAACCACTATAAACTTTGTGTTCTTATTCTCTTCTCTACGATCTTTTACTTTGATCATAATTCATTTTGTCTACAAGAGCCTAACTTCCTTTTCATCATCTATTGTTGATTACTGTTGCACACTTATCTCGGAAATTTGTTTTTACACCTATTCACCTCTCCTCTAGGTGCTCGTATTAGCTTTCACATCGTCGATGAAAACTTCTTTATCCTTCGTTACTAGTGCCTGCCGAAATTTGCACGACCAACTTGAATAATTGTCTGCACCTGTTAATTGCTGACTGATGATTTTTAGCTCTGGTCCATTGCCGTTTGTTATATAAAGGGGATCGTCAGATTCCGGCCGGCCACTGGTAGCGAGGATTTGATACGGAAAGAAACCTAGTGCAAGATTCAAGTAGAAATTTGTGCCCTGACCCAAACCGCTTAACCCAAATCCATGATCTGCATTGTGAAAACCCAGGTAGGGATTCACTCCCATACCCGGTCCAGTCGATCTGCCTGTCTAGTCCGGGCCGATGGTTGGATTTGCCCCATTGTTGGTTGGTAGACCTCTATTAGCTCGTGCGCTGCTTTGGTAGTCAGGCAATGATGCATTGGGGATCGGCCTATGGTACCATGGATACGGCATCTATTGGTAAGGGTAGCCCATGAAGGGTTGCCCCAGATTGGCCCGAGCTTACTACTACCATTGCACGTGTTGAGGTTAAGTCTAGATCTGGCTTTCCTGTTGTTCTGATGCAGGAATCACAACGGACGAATCTTTTTCTCCCAAGGTTTGCAATGATGCTTCTCCTGCAGATTGGTCGACTGGAGTTGAGGTAAGATCTTGCGGCTTTGCCATGGTTAATAGAAAATTAATTCCTTTGGCAACTCCTTCGGCAAATGAGGTTCCTCACTTAGGCAATCAAAGCTTTGATTTCTATGGCAACACTTCTCTGGAATTTGGAGTTCCTTATGAGGTAATTGGAGCGGAAGCAAAAAATTTAGTTCAAAACCACATATGGCTCTGATACCATGTCACAAAAGAAGATGAAGAAGAAGAAGGTCTTCTGGATTCATGAGGAAAATAGAAGACGCATAAGAAAAATTGTTTCTTCATTCTATATCGTAATTTTTGTACATCCTGATTTAATTACAAAGAAAGAATTAATAAAAGGAAATTAGATATTCTCCTAACTTTCTAATCCTAAAATAAACTTGATTCCCTATTGATACAAATCTACTAAATCGTATCTTCCAACAGGAAGGAATCGTCGTTAGGATTGTAGAAAAGGGAGGAGTGGCTCCTAGGGGTGGTGCTGGTGCAGGACTTGCGGATGTTTAATGTATATGTGCTTACAATGCGACGATGATTGAGTTTAAGGCAAAACCCCACGTAGTTTTAATGTGCCTCTTAAACTTAGTCTCTCACCAGAGATGCGACCTTTGTACAAAGTAGCAAGAATAAGCAACAATGGGGAGGTCCTGAGATACTTGGAAAGCCGAATAAAAGATGTAATTGGAAAGCTAGAAGAGCAAAAAAAACGGGACATCGTCATCGAGAGACTCGAGGAGTTCAGGAGGACCAACATCTCTGATAGGTGTACCAGAAGGAAGAAAACCAATGGGAGAATTACCAAAAAAGTCCTAAATCTATTGCAATTGTGCCAATTCAGTCCTAAGCTTTTTTTTTTTTGGCCAATTTAGTCCTAAACATTTTATAATAGTGCTAATTCAGTCCATCCGGCCAAAATTGACCGACCGGAGCTGACATGGACGTCGGTTGTCCGGTGAACGCTGACGTGGAATTTTTTAATTTTTTTTCGAATTTTTAATTTTTAATTTTTTTTGAATTTTTGAATTCTTTTTTTTTTTCCATCATCTTCTTCGCCTCCTGGCCGGCCGGAGGCGAGGGCCGGCGAGACTCGCAAGGGCGAGGCCCCGCCAGATCTGGTGAGGTCAGCCTCGCTGGCCAACCTCGCCGGCCACTGGCAAGGGCGAGGCCCCGCCGGAGATCTCAGATCTAGCCGGAGGGGAGGAGTTCTGGGCAAGGGAGTTCCAGATCTGCGAAGAGGGGCCGGAGAGAGGAAGAGAAACCAGAGAAGGGGGCCAGATCCGAGCAGGAAAGAGGCGCCGTTGACGTTGCCCGAACCCCCCGACGCCGTCGCTGCACCGAATCTCCGCCGTGTTGCTGTCGCTCGCCAACATCTCGCCGAGGGCCAGCGTAGCCCCGACGCTGTCCCGAGACAAATCCCCGCTGTACGTCGCCGTCGCGCAAAGCCGACGCCATCTCACCGACCAGCAACGCCGCTGTGCCGTACCCTCGCTACGAACAGGTGACAAGCTGTCACCCGATGCGTCATCGCCGTTGTCTTCCCCCGAAACCCTATCGGCCGCCACGTCTCAGTCACGATTGGCCGAGCGTACTCCACGCTTACTGCAACCGCGCCGCGTGACCCGTCGCTGTCCGCTATGTCGCTGCCGCTCGGTCACTTCAAACGAGAGAGAGAGAGAGAGAGAGAGAGAGAGAGAGAGAGAGAGAGAGAGAGATAGTCACCCGAAGATTCACCGGTTGAGGAGGTCGCCTCGCCGCTCGCTCGGAACCGTTCTCTCTCTCCGCCTCAATCCGTGCCTTGCGATTGCGCCTCCGGAGTGCGAGCGAGCTCGCGGCTTATGATTGGCGCCGCATTGTGGACGGCGGGCGAGGCCCTGCCGGATCTGGCGAGGGCCGAGCTCGCCGGATCTGGCGGGGCCCTCGCCGGCGGGCCGACTCTGCCTCCCGGCCGGCCGGCCGGAGGCGAAGAAGATGATGGAAAAAAAAAAGAATTAAAAAATTCGAAAAAAAAAATTAAAAAAATTCCACGTCAGCGTTCGCCGGATGATTGGCGTCCACGTCAGCGCCGGTGGGCCAATTTTGGCCGGATGGACTGAATTGGCACAATCGTAAAAGGTTTAGGACTAAATTGGCTAAAAAAAAAGTTTATGACTGAATTGGCACAATTACAATAGCTTTAGGACTTTTTTGGTAATTCTCCCGAAAACCAACTATAGCGTAAGCATCCGGAAGAGTGATCGACACAGCACCCTACAGGAAAAGAAACAGTTGGTTGATGGAGACCAAAATTGATGGCGACACCCAAAAGACCTAGGTTTAAATCCCAGCTGAAACCGTTAAATTGGAGAGCAGTGTCGATGCTGGCCTTTTCCCAAATAGTATTCCAACACCGGACTTCATCCTCGAATACCATATGTAGAAATCAATTTCAAATGAAGGGAAACCCCTGAATCCTGAAGGCTTACTAATCCAAACATCTACTGTAGAAGATCTCTGGATGGGAAACAATTCCCCGCTCCTTCGAGGAAAACAAGGTATAAGCGATGCAGGCATTTGAAAATGATTTTAAGACAAGGATCAAGGACGATTGCATCGGGATAATTAGCAATCACATTCAGAATATCAAGATAGCAATTTTTGTGATGCTCATCTTCTCGTAAACTGTCGAACTTAACGATATAGTCTGCGGGAGAATAACTGGGAGGATCAGGAGCCATAGAGAACAGTGAAGCTTAAGACGTTAACTCAAAAGGCCAGAGACTTTTCGACCAGACAAAGGATCTAGGGCTCAAGGTTGAAGATTAATGGAGTATAAAAATCAAATCTTTTTATGAATATGTACTTTCTCAGAATAGACGGCAATTCAAAGGACGGTGATTCAAAAAGATGCAATCCATAATGATGACGATCCGTGGGCCGAGTCAAACAAGACAAGTTAGGAAGCGTCAGAGGGACAATACGCATCCCGGCACTGGTCAAAGAATAGACATGGATGCCTAAGGTATTTCTTTAAAAGAAATTAAAATTACCTCTTAAATCTTTTAAAATGGAGCATATATTTACTAAAAAATAACCAAACTGTCGATATGAGAAGACACATTATTAGAACATGAAAAATTAATGAGAAGGTGACCCATTGTTGACAACTAAAATTGGCATCAATGTTGGCACACATTGATTGTCACCAGCCAATTACCGACCTACAACAAGGTTTGGTCGAAGACAATTGATATCAATAAGTGGCCAAAATGTTAGGAGAAAATGAATGCATAGGAAGCATCAAGATATGGTTAATGGATCAAAGTTATTGAGAATTAAAGTAATCGAGATCATGGAGTAATTGGTATGCATCCTTTTTAGGAATATCAACATAGAAACTGGATGGTATCATGAGAACATTGGCACAAGACTTTCGAAACGAACTGTTCAAAAGTGATTATGACACAACCGTTATAAATATCATTGACTGACGGAAAATTTGTTTGATAGTCCTCATCAAATACTAAATTTTTAATTTTTAGATTGATGTATGCGAACTCACATTAAGTATTTTACTAATAAATAATTATGCAAATAATGGAAGCAGATGTGGGCTTGGCGTAAATTGGTGGAGGTTCAAGACAAAACCGAAGTCTCTTCATCGATTTTTTTTCTAATATTTAAATGTGGCATGAGACAAGCATATCTTGCATTCTCACCAAATGGTCTTCCGTTATTTAAGAAGACGACTAATGTATCTTGGTTTTGACCAAATGGCTCAATCCACCATCTGCTATTGCTCGGTCGTGTGGTTTAAGAGAAACGAAGGTAGAGAACTGGGGGAGTTTTTTTTATTTTTATTATTATTATTATTATTATCATCATCATCATCATCATCATCATTATTATTATTATTATTATTTTGTCGAAGAGAATTGGGGGAGTTTGAAAATGGGCAAATATCATGAAAAATTCCAAATTGATATACCTGTCACAAATTTACCTTCAATTAATTTTTAGATTAGCAAAAACAACAAACTAGTATTATTGTGACAAATTTTCCCTAACTTGATATGGATTTTTTTGTGAACTTGACATTACTATATGTCATCTAACTTAACAATTTCATGATAAAATTTGAATGAACCTAACAGACGATATATATGTAATAGATGTAGCATTTTGGGATTTTTTGTGACCCAAAAATTAATTTAAATAAATTTATTACAAATATAATAGTTTTGGGTAATTTATGATAAGTGTATCAATTTAGGATTTTTCATAAGTGGATCCTTAAAATATAATTAAAAATGTTACATGGGTCACAATCATTCATCTTTTATCGCCTCCACAATCAGAACACTTCACTCATGGGGTCTATTTTCCGATCATTTGTCTTCAGCAATGACCCTCAAATCACGCTCCTCTGTGAACTTCCATGCCTGCTTTCGGTCCTTGACAGTCAGCCATCTGTCTATACCGATGAACTCACCGCCCTTTGCCGGTGGTCGCCGTGATTCGACCCTCTTGGCAACCTCCTAGCAAGCGTGTGAGTGAGGCATGAGCACTTTAACATACACCATAAACCTTAGTCCTAGTCGATATCACAACCTTTGGTTCCTTATTGAAGAAGTTTAAGATAGAAGAAAATATAAAAATCAAGTATTTCATATTTTATTATTACTAATATGGATCATCGATATGGATCAAGACATTGTAATTCTTCTATCATCGAGAAATGTTTTTCCCATCGGTGGTAGGTAACCATCAAGATTCAAGACTCAACAACATAAGCGTCAAATATGGCGGGCTGGAATAGAAGGAACGTGGTGCGACACTTCTAACATGTTTAGATTTCTCAAGGACTCTCCAGTCCACCCAGAATGGGACAAAAAGCAGGAAAAAATGACACCTAGATAGGGAAAATATTGTCCAAAACGACAAGCTACGACTCCATGCCCCAGTGAAGGATACATAAAAGCCATATGAAGTATGCATTCGGTAAAAGTGATATAGCTAGTATAAGTACCTTGAGGGGGGTGAATAGGTATATAAAAGATTTTTCTTGATAATTGCGCAATACTAGACAGTTGATAGATTTAAGACAAGCAGCAATCAAATTAAGACTGAGAGAAGAGAAAATTGAACACGCAGTTTATAGTGGTTCGGCTTATTTCAAGCCTACGTCCACTCTTCTGCACTGACAGTCTATTGGCTGGATTCCACTATGAACAAAGAGATGTTACAGCGTTGTTCTTCCTTGACTTCTGAGTGTAGATGATCTACCACTCTCGCTCAAGGTATCACTAAGTATAGACACTCTTTGTGTATACAATTTCGCTCAAAATATATCGACTAATAATCAAGGTGCTTCGTGGAATTTCTCTATCGATCATGCACTAAAGCAACTAGAACGTCTTCCTTTTATACTCCTTTATGCCATCATACCCGTTGGCACTTACCAAAGGAATTTCTCCAATCTACCCGTTGGATGGAATCAATCAAGAAGATCATTCGAGCTATTAAAGGAACTTGACGATAGCCCATCAATCATGTTCGACCATACAATCAGGATCTTGGTTTCCAAGAATAGAACCTTCCAAGAATATTTCGTCGACCATCGATCTTCAAACGATCTTGATTACGAATAAAAAAACCGTTATATTTATCCAGCCAAGAGATCTTCTCCAGACGATAGGACTGAATCCTCGACCAAATACTTTGGCTCTGGATTGCCTTCGTCACGGATCGAAGAACTGTCAATGAGAATAGTCTTGAGTCTTGAGCCTTGAGTCCCGAGTCCGGTGATCTCGAAAGTCTTCGACTCTAAACGAAGTTCTGTATTTATCCGACTGACGATAGAAACGTTTTGTCGCCTTCAAAATATTCTGGAAAGATTTCTCCAACAATCTCCCCTTTTTGATGGTGACAAAACTTTCTTGTAGATTTGAACAACTTTGACCTGCAAAACATTACTCAAGCAATATGGCTATCTCATAAAGATTAATAAATCAACCAGACTCTGCATCCACAGAAAATTGGTTAGTCTTTCATGAGTAAGACCATACAACAACACTTGATATAAATGTAAACAGTAAATATCAAAATCCACACATAAGTCAAAAATTAAAGTTCACACCCAAGTCATACTCAAATAAAATATTCAAACACGTCAAAGTTTAAAGAGTTTAGAGTTTAAAGAGTTCAAATTGCAATTCTCCCCCTTTTTTGTCATCATTAAAAAGGTCAAAAAAGAGTCAAGTCTGCTTGGGAACGCGCACAACTGAAATCTTCCATCGATCGAACGATGCCTTCCAACCTCTTCAAGTCTTCCCGTAGATGAGCCACCTCTTCTCCTTTGGCATTGGCTTGAATTTGAAGAGAGAGGTCTTTCATTTGATCTGCGCGAGGGTAACGAAGATGCTTGTCCAACATTCTTCATGACTTGAAGTTCACATTCCAGAGCATAGATTTGACCCTGCATTTCCAGAAGAACATCAAGGATACGACGAAAATCTGCGGAATTGTCCGTCTTTGTGCTCGCTTTTGCTTTTTCGGATGGAGTGAAGGCAGACGATGGAACTTCAGTGTAATCGAGCAGATTTGGTGTTGACGTATCATGTCCTTCCTCAGGCATTTGAGAAGCCTGAAAATCTTCTGGAAAGAACAAAGGAAAAATGAACAGACGTCTCTTTTAAAATCAATAACTGCCAAATAGAAGTTAATCTTTTTGAAAAGACAAGATTCAGTTTTTCACGGAAATTATAAATTAACTGAACTAAAGATCGTACCTTTTCGAGATTGAATATAACAACTTACAGTCTATAGCCATGAATGTCTGAGTCTGAGGGTTGGAGAGTCTCTAGACTTTAACTTCCTCAAGCTTCAAAATGTTGAGTCTGGAACGGATAAAATCGAATTGATTTTTCTCCAAAGGCTTTGTGAATATATACGCTAGTTGACTTTTTGAATCAACAAATTGAATCGAGATTTCTCCATTTTGAACATGGTCTCTAATGAAATGATGTCGAATCTCTATATGCTTTGCTCTTGAGTGAAGGATTGGATTTTTGGTGAGATTGATTGCGCTGGTGTTGTCACATCTAATCTCTGTGCTTGAGTCCTCAATTCCAAAGTCTTGTAGCTGTTGTTTTATCCATAGAATTTGCGAACAGCAACTTCCAAGAGCTACATACTCTGCTTCTGTTGTTGAGAGAGCCACAGTGCTTTGTTTCCTTGAAAACCAAGACACTATTCTGCTTCCAAGCAACTGGCAAGTTCCCGAAGTGCCCTTTCTATCAACTCTGCAACCGGCCAAATCTGCGTATGAATATCCCAGAAGATTAAAGTCTCCCTTCTTAGGGTACCAAATACCGATGCTTGAAGATGAAGCAACGTATTTAATAATACATTTCGCAGCACTGAGATGGGATTCTCTAGGATCTGATTGAAACCTAGCACAGATGCAAACACTCAACAAAATGTCAGGTCTAGAAGCAGTAAGATAAAGAAGTGAACCAATGATGCTCCTGTATAGCTTTTGATCAACTTTCTTCCCTTCTTCATCTTTGTCTATCTTCAAAGAACTTGACATCGGTATGGCGGTCTTTTTGCACTTTTCCAGTCCAAACTTTTTGACAAGATCATTAGCATATTTTTCTTGATAAATAAAAGTTCCTTCCTTCAATTGTTTTACTTAAAGACCAAGAAAGAATGTTAACTCTCCCATCATACTCATTTCAAACTCGTCCTGCATAGACTTAGAAAATTTTTTGCATAGACTTTTATTAGAGGATCCAAAAATAATATCATCCACATATATTTGAACAAGTAGAAAACTTTTGTTTTCCTTTTTGATAAATAAAGTAGTATCTACTTTACCTTTTACAAATTATGAACTTACTTAGTCTGTCGTACCAAGCTCGAGGTGCTTGCTTTAGACCATACAAGGCCTTTTTCAGTTTGAAGACT
Organism: Eucalyptus pumila; assembly: GCA_016097595.1. NCBI lineage: Eukaryota > Viridiplantae > Streptophyta > Magnoliopsida > Myrtales > Myrtaceae > Eucalyptus > Eucalyptus pumila. Next base: position 32,132,124 of record CM027853.1, read on the forward strand.
GAGTCTGGCTTCTTTGGGTCTTCAAACCCTGGTGGTTGTTCCACATAAACTTCCTCATGAATAAATCCATTTAGGAAGGCACTTTTGACGTCCATTTGGAATAACCTGAAATTTTTATAACAAGCAAACGCAAGTAATAGTCGAATGGCTTCTAACCTTGCTACTGGTGCGTAAGTTTCATCATAGTCTATTCCTTCTTCTTGCGTATATCCATTGGCCACGAGTCTTGCTTTGTTTCGTACGACTCTTCCTTTCTCATTCATCTTGTTCCTGAACACCCATTTAGCTCCAATGACAGCTTTACCTTTTGGTTTAGATGTCAATTCCCGCACATCATTGATGTTGAACTGTCTCGAGCTCTTCTTGCATAGCTTCAATCCAAATTTCATCGATAAAGCTTCTTCTATGCTCTTTGGTTCAATTTCAGAAATGAGAGCCACGGCACTAGACTCTTCATGCCTTTTGGATCTGGTGCGAATTCCTTCATTAATTTCGCCGATAATGAGATCTTTGGGATGACTGGACTTATGCTTCCAGTTACTGGTTGATTTGTCTGGTTGATGATCTCTTTCTTTATTTGAATCTTCACGAACAGCTTGATGCTGGTCTTTCAGAATCTGAGATGCTTCTTGAGTTGTAAGCTTTGGAGGGTGCGGAGCAGGTTCAGACTCTTCATGATGAGTTTGACTTGATTCATCTTGCGTAGAGTCTTGAAATTTGACATTCATTGACTCCTCCACAGACTGGCTCTTCTTGTTATAGACTCTGTAGGCTTTGCTTGATGTAGAATATCCAAGGAAGATGCCTTCATCTGATCTTTCTTCAAATTTACCAACTCGATCTTTTGCATTTTTCAACATAAAGCATTTGCAACCGAACACATGAAAGTATGAAACAATAGGCTTCTTACCTTTGAATAACTCATAAGGGGTTTTCTCTAGAATAGGTCTTAAGAAGACTCTATTGATGATATAGCATGCTTTGTTGAAACAACTTCAGCCCAAAATCGTGAAGAAATCTTACTTTCAATTAAAAGAGTTCTTGCCATTTCTTGAAGAGATCTATTCTTTCTTTCCACAACTCCATTTTGCTGAGGAGTATATGGAGAGGAGAACACATGCTTAAAGCCGATTCATCACAAAATTTTGTAAAATCTTGATTTTCAAATTCACCTCCATGATCTGTTCTTATACTTGAGATAACACTTCCTTTTTCATTTTGAACCTTTTTAGCAAATTTTTCAAAATATGAGAAGGTTTCGGACTTACTTGCAAGGAAATATACCCAAGTAAAGTGGGAGTAATCGTCCACAATTACTAGGCAATATTTCTTACCTCCAATGCTCTGGGTTTTGGTTGGTCCGAAGATATCCATATGCAGCAAATCGTAGTACATGATTAGTAGAGACATGATTTATTGGCTTAAATGAATTTCTTACCTACTTTCCCGAGAATACATGGATTGCATGGATCAGTCTTTTGGTATGGTAATTTGGGTAGACCTCGAACAAGCTGCTTTGATGAGATTTTGGCTAATTGCTTCATGTTGACATGACCAAGCTTTACGTGCCATGAGCTTGCTTCGTCTTGAATTGAGATTAGGCATTGCGATTCATTTGGCTTCACATCCAAAGATAGATATTTTCATGTCTTCGACCCATGAAAGACGAGTAGAGTCTTTACTTGTTCCAACATGTTCCTTCTTGAAAGAAGATCTTAAAACCAAAGTATCACACAATTGGCTAATGCTTTGAGAAGATTGTAATTGAGTCCTTCCACTAGGGACACATTACTTATTGTGAGATTTCCAATTTTCACAGTTCCAAATCCCACAATACTTCCTTTGATGTTTCCTCCAAATGAAACTTTTCCACCATTTACTTGAACAAGCTTAATGAAGCAATTTGAGTCTCCTGTCATGTGTCTTGAGCATCAACTGTCAAGATACCACTTTACCTTTTTCTTGACGGAGACCTGCATTTAAAATAGAGTCTCAAGCTTTCTTTGGTACCCAAATTTTCTTGGGTCCTTTGGTGTTAGTAAGATAAGCTGTATTAGCCCATACTTTCTTAACAGGTTTCCAAACCATAGGACACTCTTTTTCAAAGTGATTCGGACTGTTGCACTTTGAACACCTGAGGGCATTTCGACCTACAGACTTTACAAAAACTTTCTTGAAATGATTTTTTGTAAGCCTCTCTCGAGGGTCTTTTCTTAATTCTTTCTTTTACTTTAAAAAAATCAATCAAGGGAATTGTTTCGATGTCATACGAGACCGGACTTATTGAAGTAAGGTAATTGAACTGAAAGAATTTTTTCAATTTTTTCGGACCCTATAGAAAATTTCTTTGAAATATTTGATAAGTCAGTTTTTAAAAGGGCATTTTCTTTCAAAAGATTATCTTCATTTTCTTTAAGGGTGGAAACATTCAAGTCTAAACTTTTAACTCTTTCTTCTAAAACGTTTTCCTTTTGTTTTAGAGTTGAGTTTTCCTTTTTAAGTTCGGAAATTCTTTTGAGAGAAGTCTTAAGACTAAAACACAGTTCATCAATGTATTTAGAAACTTTGACAGGAATTTTAAAATTACTTGCCTCAAATTCACCGTCTTAAAGTCGATCCGAGATAAAGTCCGAGTCCGATTGTGCCATCGACATAGGTTGGCATATTCATTATCACTTTCTTCACACTCGTATCACTCCAGGTTTCGGCTTTGAGAGCTTTTCGAAACTTTTTAGCTTTTCCTCTCTTCTTCTTCAGAAGAGGACAATTGGGTCTGATGTGTCCATTTTTCTTACATTCAAAGCAAACTACATCTTTGTTTGGTTCCTCATCATCAACAGACTTGGTCTGCTGTCTTTGAAAACTTTGTTTCTTTGAGTTGAACCTCCTTCATTTTCTATTCAGTTTTCTAAATCTTCTTATCATGAGAGCAAGCTCCTCATCGTCCATATCATCTTCGAATCTGTATCATCGAATCATCATTTGATTTTAATGCAATGGATTTCTTACCTTTTGGATCTTCATCTTCATTAATTCGTTCCACTTCATAAGATTGAAGAGTTCCAATCACTCGTCGACGATAGTGGCATAATTCTTTGCGTCTCTCTTATTGAAGTTTTTATGTGATTCCAATCCTCGGAGAGTCCACGCAGTAGCTTGTTTACCTTCATGGGATCATAAATTTTTTGTCCTTGATTCGCAAGACCATTGACAATATCTCGTAAAACGACTAAACATGTCGTTATAGATTCTCCTGGTTTCATTTTGAAGGCTTCATATTGACCAAGGAGAATGTTAATTCTGGTTTCCTTCACTCGATCTGTTCCTTCATAGGTGATATGTAATCTGTCCCAAACTTCTTTTGCTGTAACACAAGAAGATATTTTGTTATATTCAGTTGGTGACAAAGCACAATATAAAGAGTAAATTGCTTTTGCATCGAGTGCTTGTCTCTTGATTATCTCTTCATGAGTCATTTCGCTGGTCTCAACAGTTTCTTTCCCTCTTTTAGAGACTGATGCAGCTGTAGGAGTAATTCCTTTTTCTACAACGTCCCATTCCAGAGGATCCTTTGATCGTAGGAAAGCTTTCATTTTGTTCTTCCAGATGTTGTAATCCTTTCCATCAAAGTAGGGTGGTCTGGTATTGCTTTGCCTTTCCATCAGCCCTGGTGCTAGCATACTAGCCATGGATCTTTTACTCTAAAGTAAAACACTTCAAATAAAGTGAGTACACGGGCTCTGATACCAATTGATATAGCTAGTATAAGTACCTATAGGGGGTGAATAGGTATATAAAATATTTTTCTTGATAATTGCGCAATACTAGACAGTTGATAGATTTGAGACAAGCAGTAATCAAACTAAGACTGAGAGAAGAGAAAATTGAACACGCGGTTTATAGTGGTTCGGCTTATTTCAAGCCTACGTCCACTCTTCTACACCGACAGCCTATTGGCTGGATTCCACTATGAACAAAGAGATGTTACAGCGTTGTTCTTCCTTGACTTCTCGGTGTAGATGATCTGCCACTCTCGCTCAAGGTATCACTAAGTATAGACACTCTTTGTGTATACAATTTCACTCAAAATGTATCGACTAATAATCAAGGTGTTTCAGACTCTGGAATTTCTCTATCGATCATGCACTAAAGCAACTAGAACGTCTTCCTTTTAAACTCTTTTATGCCATCATACCCGTTGGCACTTACTAAAAGAATTTCTCCAATCTACCCATTGGACGGAATCAATCAAGAAGATCATTCGAGCTATTAAAGGAACTTGACGATAGCCCATCAATCATGTTCGCTCATACAATCAGGATCTTGGTTTCCAAGAATAGAACCTTCCAAGAATATTTCGTAGACCATCAATCTTCAAACGATCTTGATTACGAATAAAAGAATCCGTTATATTTATCCAGCCAAGAGATCTTCTCCAGACAATAGGACTGAATCCTCGATCAAATACTTTGGCTCTGGATTGCCTTCGTCACTAGATCAGAAGAACTGTCAATGAGAATATTCTTGAGTCTTGAGCCTTGAGTGTTGAGTCTGGTGATCTGAAAATCTTCAGACTCTAAACAGAAGTTCTGTATTTATCCAAACTAGACTGATAGAAACGTTTTGTCAGCTTTAAAATATTCTGGAAAGATTTCTCCAACAAAAAGTCATAAAGAAAATGACAAATCCTCTGTCTTAAGGACAGAAAGATCAAAGAAAGCACTTGGTTTAGCTGCTAACGCCACAGATAATTCACTCAGACGCTTCTCTGACCTCATCCACGAAGGCCCTAAGGTTCTTGTCGGAAGACCCACCTTCCTTCACAGCCTCCCTCTTCAAATCCCTAAATTTCTGGGCATTCCTTCTCATATCATCTCCCTCCTTTTCATCTCCCATCACCAGCTCCAAGCACCTCCTCATCTCGCCGCTCTCCACCAGGCCTTGCTCGTTGGGCATCACCTTCACCCCGGTCCTCCACACGTCCGTGACGAGCTTCATGTTCGTCTGCTGATCACCCCACTGCGGGAACGCCACCACGGGCACCCCGCAGACCAAGCTCTCTGATGTGGAGTTCCACCCGCAGTGTGTCACGAAGCACCCCACCGAATGGTGCGACAGGACCTCCACTTGCGAGCACCACGGCACTATCATCCCTAGATTTTCCAGTTCTTCTTCGCAGCTCAATCTATCCTCGTCTCTCTCTTCTTTCCCGCTTGTCCGGATGACCCACAAGAATGGCCGACCAGCCTCTACAAGCGCTCGTGCCATTTCCTCCTTCTGTGGCTTCGATAGCACGGAGATGCTCCCAAACGACAGGTAGATCACTGACGCCTTTGGCTTCGTGTCCAGCCACTCGATGTAGCCGCTTGAGCTCTTGAAGAGGTCGCCCCCATAAGAAGTGTCCGATGGATCTTGCCCGTCCAAAAATGCGGACGGGATCAGCGGCCTACCTTAAACTTATCGATAGCCCGTATGGCGTCTGGTTCCAGCGCATCGAAGGTGTTTGCCAGCACCCTTGGATTGGCCTCCTCAAGTAGTATCTCGAAATGACGCTGGAAAAGGGGGAGGGTGAAGTTGTACTCATCTTTAGAATTGCAAAATGAGGGTATGTCGCTGGCCATGAGAGGCGGCAACCCAGGCAATTGGATTGGCAGCGAAGGATTGTCGCCCGTGCTTCGAATAAGATCCCCGTAGCCAAGGAAGTAATAATAGTAGAAGTCCAAAACAGTGGCCGGTTGAATCCAAACAAGCGTCGAAGGAATACCATGAGAACGAGCGACATCAGCAACCCACGGAAGGACGGTGGTGTAGAATACACCCAATAATCGCAGACCGTTCTCAAGGTTCGAGGCGATGAGATCGCTTAAAGTCTCCGATCCTCGTCGCTTGAGGTCGTCCATGTATACCTCGATATCTTGCCCTTCTTTGACACCTTCGTCGTAGCCATCAGAGAAGCTGGCGAAGGATAGCCCCTCGGGAGGAGATTTCGACTCGGCCATGCGGAGGTGGGCACGAATGGCAGTGGCGAAGGTCACGTGAGTGCCAACACGCACCAGACGCTTGGCGAATTGGAGGGACGGGTTTATGTGCCCTGGCCGGGGAAGGTCACGAGGAGGAAGTGCGGAGGTGCCATGGACGAGGATCGAAGAAATTCTTTGGAAATAGTAAGGACGCCGAGGCAGCACTCGACAGGAGATATGCGGTATGTGGATGGGAGAGGATCAACGAGGAGATTAAGGTGGAGACTGTCCGTTATAAATAAGGACGTCTCTGAAACTATTACGTCTCGACAGGAGATACGCTGTATGTGGATGGGAAAGGATTAACTAGAAGATTAAGGGTGCGTTTGTTTATGTTTTTTTTTTTCTTTTTTCTTGTCATGAACACAATTTCTATTTTTTTGTTCCGGGGAACAAAAAAATAACAAAAATGTGTTTCTTTACGATTTTTGAACACGTTTTTGTTCCCGGGACTTGACTCTGTTCCAAAGAACAAATTTGGAATAGAAATAAGAAATAAGAAAAACTTGTTTCTTCATTCTTGAAATGCTTTTTGAAAATCAAAAGAACAAAAACACAAAAAAACTTGTTTCTTTTGTTTATTCTTGCTTTCGTGCCCTCTATCATGAGAGTGCTAGTATGAACACCTAGAGAGGTGAATATGTGTTTAAAATAAATCTTAGCAAATAAAAGCAAAATAAAATAAATTTCAAATAAAGTTTGAATAATAATTAGACTTTGAAACTGAGTCTAAAGAATAACAGATTTTGAGCGAATTCAGACTTTAACAGTTAAATAGAACTACGAATAAAATAAAGAAGTTTGGGGAAGAGAATAAGAATACATAATTTATAGTGGTTGAGTTTAGATCAAGCCTACGTCTACTCTCCCACACTAACAGCCTCCTGCCTGGATTCCACTATGCAATCAACAAAAGATTACAACTTTGAGTGCAAACACTCAGTGGTAGATCACACTATTTCACTAAGTCACTCTTTTGGTATTTCTCTCACAATTACAAACGTTTAAGCTCACAAGAGATAAGTGTATGATCGAAGGTCGCTCAGATTTTGGAATTATAAATTCTAAGCTCCGTCTCTTACTCTTCGATCGTTGGTTTTCTTAAATATTCCTCTACTTCCAAACTAGTTGTTGGACAGTATCTCGAGGATCGTCTTCCAATCTATTCATTGGACAGATCTGTATCTAGAAGATTTGATAGCCGTTGAGTGACAAAAGTAGAATCCCAAATTGATTCTTATTGCTCATACAAATAGAATTTCGGTTTCCATAAGTAGAGCTTTTTCATTTAGAAAGTTCTTGTCCTCAAGATCCAATTGTCAATCAATTAGATTGAGTCAATCAAATCTATTTTGATGTGAAATTTAAACCGATCACTAGCCGTTATATGTTTGGGGCTTGTGTTACGTTCTATCAAGTTGTCTCGTTCTGAATCTGCTATGTTCTGAACTTGTGTCTCGTTCTGGATGTAAAGTCTGAGGGTGTTCAGAGTCTAAACATATTTTGCTTCTGAACATATTTAGCCTTAAGGTCTGGACACAGTCTGAATAAGTTCAACTCCATGTCTTTTGGTTCTTCCAAGTATAAACTTTGATAATATTTTTTACACGTTCTATCATCTGCGTAGTCTTCGCAACTATTAAACACGTTAGTAGTCTTTGATTTATTTTCAAAACATCATAAGGAATTTCCCTAATAATCTCCCCCTTTTTTATGATGACAAAACAATCTCTGAATATGCAGATGTGTAAATATGCTTTTAATAGATTAGGGCAATCTTAAAGAATAATGTAATTCAATATAGCAAATAGATTGAGCATGTAATTATATATGTAAAGATAATCGCAGCTCAATAAATAATATCAACCAATTAACACATATGCATATTTATATTCTCTCCCCCCTTTTGTCATAATCAAAAAGCGATAATAATAGAAATAGTATCACATAGAGAATATAAAATGATAATAAATATGTCTTGCACAATTTCCAAAAAAAAATAGCTTTTACAAAGTAAGTCGAATATTAAAGATATGCAATATAGCTCACTTTGATCATAAATATCCAATAAAAATCACAGATGCATTATAAAATTCACTTACTCTTTTTGTCATAATAAAATGATAATATCAATTAGAGATTTGTTAATGACAAAAGGTAATAAAAGATGCACTTACCGGATTTTTTTTTTCAATTCTAACAAATTCTGACACATTTACCTTTTCCTTCCTTGCACAATAATCAAGATCATGATCAATTCATAAAGATTTTTCCATAATTGATCAACGCTCCCCCTCAATTTGTTGCCTTTTTGAGATGATCACGATTCTTTCCTTTCTCTTGGATTCGCTTTCTCCCTTTCGTACGACACATAAGGGATTTCCTCAATAATTTGCAAAAACTTTGCACAAGGAAGAGAATCTTTGAGCCTCCAGAAAATAGTATATAATCTCCACAATTTTCAGATCAAGTTTTCCAAAATCCATATGAAGGATTCTTTTTGCCAATTGCAAATTCTTGTATAACAGATAACAATCTTTGTAAAAATATCACGTAATATCTTCCTTTGATTTGTGGATCAAACTTGCTAGATAAAACATATTTTCTAAGAATGTAGCAAGAGTATTCAAGAATATGAAATAATATCTGATCAAAGGGATTTCCTTAAGCATAAATCTCAAAAATATATAATTGATGCATTTTGCAAAAAGAAATTAGATATTTCTATCACGTGTCAAGTCAAGTAAAGAAAATCGCAATGTCTTATGTTTATGACAAGGGATATTTGCAATATAAATGATAAACAATCATTTAGAATCTTCCTAAAATCGAGTAGAAATTTGCAAGGCGGGATGAAATATATATATTCTCTTACCCAAGGTATATGTTTGAAATATACCATTGATTAAAAATTATCATTACCAATCTTTGTAAGAGATACTTTTCTGATTGCACCAAAATTTGCGTAGATTCGCAATCATTCTTCTCTTATAGAATTTCCTGCAATGAACTTATTTCTTTTTTAGTATCCATCAATTTGGATCCTTCCATTTTGTTAGAGCAAAATATAAAATCTCCAAGAATAATCAAATATTCTTTCTAAACTCATCATAACAAAGTATTTAAGGAAAGAATATTATGTACAATAATATTTTGAAAAAGAAATTCCCATTTAGTCAAAGCACAATAAAATCAAAGAGAATAAAGTCGTTGAATATTTAAGAAAGAATATTTTACATAATAAATTAATATAATGTAAAACAGATTTCTACTATGCAAAATATAATAAAATCTGAGAGCATAAAATCAAACCAAACAACTCAATTGTCTCTAACCAAAATATAAAAAATAATCACACGTATTAAATCAAATCTCAACTCACTAATCACAAAAACAAATCACATGATTCTTCCTCCAATAAAACAAAATATGATCATTATAAAATCTTAATCAACCAAGGATATATCGAATATCAAGCATAATGAGAATTATGTGCACAAAAAAAATAAAAATACATTCCTTACCAAATTCTCTTTCCTCTTTTCCTTTATTTCCTACAAAAATAACTCATCTTTTCTTTGGTACCCATTTTGTCTTGGGTCCATAAGAGTTAGTAGAGTATGTTGTTTTAATCCAATCTTTCTTAATAGGTCTTCAGACTTTAGGACATTTTTTCTCAAAGTGTTCTGAATCTCCACAATTTGAACACTTGAGGGCATTTCGACCAACAGGTTTTGTAAAGAACCAAGGCTATTCTGCCTTGTGTTGGATGAATTTCATGGTTGCATACTATATCTAGCATTACAATGAAATGCTTAGGGTGATCATTTGGATCTCACAGCTCAAAGACAGGTTGGAGAGACATGCCTTAATGAAGTTAGTTCAAGATCACATCAGATTCTCAAACTGGTAATGGTGAATTTTATCTATTTTGTGGTCAATTTCTATTAAAATGTCAATGATTTATTGTTCATAGTTTCTGCTGCCAGACAGTTGAAAGTTCGGCTTATGAGTTCTTAGGGAACGACAATTCAAGCACTCTTTCTGATATTGTGGTATGGATATTCAGTACTTCAACCTATGTACAATTGCTAGGAGAATATAATAGTTTCTTTTGGCTGCAGAACTTCGTGGATCTGGCAAGAAGTGAGCGTGCATCTCAGTCATTATCGGCTGGTGCAAGGTTGAAAGAGGGCTGCCACATAAATCACAGTTTGCTGACTTTGGGAATAGTTATCCGCAAGCTGAGGTTGGCCTTTCAACTTGTTTTTTTGTCGTCTTCATCTGAAAGATCTTATAATTTAGTTGGACCGTGCACTGACATGAACATAGAGCACCACTGCAATGCCTTTTCTGTGCCAAAGGTCCATTTCTTACACGATACTGGTTCACTTGCATACACACATGTTATACGAATAACAACATCATGAACAACCAAGCCTTCTCCCACAAAATAGGACAGGGTATAAAAGAGAATCCTAGAAATTACGACCGCATGACACGTATTGGCAGCCTCAATTAGAACCCGAGATTCTTCCTCATGTAAGCTCATTAGAAAAGGTCGAAAAGGAACACTTCATTTATGGCGAGCGCACTCCAATGCCTTCAAAATAAGTTGATGGCATCTGCTGCTTTTTATTATTATTATTAATCTTTAGATAATATTAATAATATTATCGAGATGTTGATGCATCAATGTTGGTTCTTCTGATCATTTCTTTTTCCATTTTTTTTTCATTAAAATACAAAGACCATCTAGGTTACCATGCAGATTTTAGCATCAAGAAGATTAACTGTTTCATAGCATAAGAAGTCAAGATACTCAAGAGTAGTTGTTTAGGTTCATTTGGAGCAAGTTTGAACTTTTCACATTTCCTTGTATTGTAGTGTTTGAAATTTGACTTTTATTACACATTGAACATCTTAAAATTTTGAAACATATAAATTTTGACATGTGTGGTTGTATAGACTCTTTTTACTATATTTTGACACGGTAAGGTTTCTCACGATACTCTTTATTTTATTTTGAGCATTTTATTTCATTGATCATTGATAGTCATAGTACTATGTAGTTCATGTAGCTCAAAATGCAACTTATGTTCTGTTCTATACAAGTTAGTTCAAGAATTGTCAATGTTGTCATTATAGTCTTCTTCGGTTGCGTCTCTTGAGAATGATTTTGTGTATGGCATGTAGTTCCCATAGTATTATGTTATTGATTTAACTCATAACTCATAGAATGCTCAACTAGTCAAAGATTAAATGGCATTTGAGGGACAACCATTCAGTGCAACGTGGACCGAGTCTATAACCAACCTATTTATTGGTTTGTTGGTGGATGAGGTCAAAAAGAGAAATTGCACCTCTTCTACTTACAACAAAATTGGGTGGAAGAATATACAGACTGAATTCGTTAAACAGACATGATGCCAATATAGCATAGTCCAGCTAAGGAACAAGGTAAACAAACTGAGAAAACAGTATGACAGTTTTCAGAAATTCATTTCTCAGTTTAGATTTGGTTGGGATAATGTGAATAAAAGAGTTGTTGTCGACGATTCAAGTATATGGGAATCTCACATCAATGTATCTTTTTAACTTTTTGGTCATTTTTATATCATTATAGATGTAAATTTTAAAATGTATGATTATATTGCTGAAATGTTATTATTGTGAAAATTGTAGGATAATGTCGAGTGGGCAAAATTCAAGAAGGATGGGTTTCCTCAGTATCCCGAGCTATGTATCGTATTTGGTGGTACATATGTTATTGGGGATTATGTCATAAGAAATGCTCAAGATTTGACGGTGTTGGAGGAAGATGACAATGGTGATGGCAATGTAGGTGGTGACAACAGTGGTGGCAATGCAGATGGTGACAATGGTGGTGGCAATACATATGACTTCAGTGAACACCACATTGATGAGAGTTTTTACATTAGACAATGATGCAACTTCAATTCATGGAAAGCACAAATTGGATAGGACTCCAAATACTAAGAGGAGAAGAAATAGTAACCAAGCCGGTATTGCTAACACTTGCAAAGTTATACAAGATTTTTTAAAAGTTAGGTCAAGTCAATCTGGTAGTGGCTCTGCGACCTCAAGGATTACACCACCACTTGTAGACCCTTTCTCTATATCTGCTATGATCGATTTTCCAGTTAGTATGCCTGAGCTAGAGCAAGATGTTTACAATAAAGCAGTGAAATGAGCATGCGTTAGTGCCCCATAGAGGGAGGCTTTCATTAAATCCCCACCTGGAAGAAGAAATGGACTTCTTTATTGTCTTTAGCAGATGTTTGGAAATATATTATGGATTGCATGGGGTTTCTTAGACTGTATAACTTATGTTATCTATTAATATTTAGTTTTTAAAGATAATAGTGTTGAGACTCTTGTACTTATATGTAATGGCATCTTTTATTGAGACTCTATGACTTATGTTATTGATTGTTATTGGATATATTTTCAAAAACTATATTGATGTTTTTATATTTTTGTGATGGTATAGGTACTATGGAAGGGGGATCAAATAGTGAGTCTAACGAGCAGGTAGAACGAGTTGAACAATTCTTGGATGGTGATGATCTTGACATATTGATAGCGTGGTTGTGCATGGTTGCAATGGACGTGTCTGTGCATACAAGAGAACCTATTATGGACAGTAAATTATCAGGACTCGAATGGATAATGGAAATTGTTTATGGACATTCAAATAGGATATATGAAACTTTTAGGATGTAGAGACATGTTTTTCTGAATTTATATTATTTAATGAGGGTAAGAGGTTGGTTGAAAGATAGTTGATTTGTTCGAATAGATTAACAAGTTGGGATATTCTTATCTTTGGTTTGTCACAATAGCTCAAAAAGAGATTTATGTGAGAGATTCCAACATTTGGGAGAAATGATCAGCAAGTATTTCAACATAGTGTTGAAAGCAATTATCAAACTTTCAAAAGAGATAATCAAACCATCGTCCTTTGATGTCATCCCACAAGAAATTCTTATAGATCCTAGTCATAAATGCTACTTTAAGGTATGATTTTTATATCAATTTTATACCGTCAAATACATGTAGTTGAAAATCTTATATAATATTAGATTGGTTATAAAGACAAATTTATGATTATATTATGGTTGAATATCACAACAAATTTATATATATCATGTTATAGGGAAATACTACGTGATAGATTTTGGTTATGCAACACTTCCAGGATTTTTAACTCCATTTAAAGGCGAACGGTATCATCTTAACGATTATAGAGGGAATGGGAGATGGCCAAAAACATCAAGAGAATTGTTCAACCATAAGCACTCTTCACTAAAAAATGTATTTGAGAGGTCATTTGGGGCATTAAAGAATTGCTTCACTATTTTGAGACGTATGCCTCCATTTACAATTTGGAAGCAAGCACTTGTTGTAATTGCATGTTGTGCTCTCCATAATTACATTCGTGATCAAGATAGGATATATAGAAACCTTTCCCTATATGGAGATCCAGAGTATCCATTCGGACCTAGAGAAGTGGAGGTTGCAGATGATACATCGCATGAGCAAGCACTTGGGATAAACATGCTTAGGATAAGTATTGCAAATAAAATGGCAAGGGATCACAATATGCTTGAGATTTCATGACTTTGTGTTTCTGACTTTTGTAATATTATTTTTAAGTATTCACTTATCAAAGTCAATGTGATGAAATTGAACAATGAACTATATTACTTCTTTTATTGTGATCTCATGTATGAAATGGTCCATGTAGAGATCTATAAGATACTATTCTTTTTGCTAGCTCTTATTGTACGAACTTTACTTATAAAATTTTCTTCGAAGTATGCACATATGACCATGTTCAAAATGTTTTTCTTCATTCACCATGAACAAAATTAAATTGGTGAGTATTTTATGAGAATGAGAATTCAATACCAAGTTTACACTTTATAAATAAATAAAAAAAGCACTTGAGAAAATTTGGAACATGAATTTTGTACAGTTTACCAAATGTGTTTATGTTCTTTTTCTATTCCAGGAACATGAATTTTGTGCAGTTATCAAACGTGTTTCTGTTTTTTTTTTTCTATTCCAGAAACAAAAATTTTGTGCAGTTATCAAAAGCAATCTTTTGTTAAAAATTATTCTCCGGAACAGAAATTGTCGTTACCAAAACACACCCTGAGGTGGAGACTTTTCGTTATAAATAAGGATGTCTCTGAAATTATTACGTCTAGGCTAACGAATGAGGGAATTGCTTGACTTGTACAAAGCGGTAAAGTCTGGATTGTCTTGCTCCCTCTGGGGGAGGAAATATTGCCTGCGTATTTACTTATGTTATTGGGTAACGTGACGAGTTAAGAAGTCAGTTATTAGGGCAACACTTTTTTTGAACATGAACATGTTGAGGACCTTTAGATAATTTCTCTCGTCTCCACCGATTTCACCACATACGAGACATCTCTAATTTTTTATACATAAGACAAGAAAAATAGCGAAATTCACGAAGTCAAAAATATCAGAACGATGAGTCTCCAGTACAAAATTTTAAAATACTTTGAATTTCACTCTAACTAAAGATCCTAAACCTTAATCTCTCTTCTATCTATATGTAGCTACTACGGTGAGATAGTAATTAGAAGTCCATAGTCAATGGCGCGGCTAGGTGCGGAGACTCGCGGTTAACAGTGGGGGATGATGCCGCAACTTTGTCGTTGGATGGATCACGAACTGAAATACACCAAACTGGATGCTTCACTGCTAAGGGAACCAGCAGCTCGACGGGGAGGTACAGCAGGTCACGAGGACGTCGTGGCACAGTGGAGCTGGTGCTTCGCGGTTCGACGAGGGAGGAGCATCAACGACCGTTGCGGTCAAGGGAGCGGCGCTAGCGTCGGGGGGTCTCGGCCGTGAGGACTTGGCCGAAGACCTCTCTCTCTTCTTCTTTCCCCCTCTCGATTATCCCCCTCTCCATGTGTCAGAGAAAGACCCCCTTCAATTTGCAGAGGAATTCTTTCCTCTTTCCAATCACATATACTGCATGGCCGAGGCACAATCTCCCTTCTTTTATTTTATTTTCCTTCTATACGCCAATTCCATGCAAATATTTTATTTGATTGCGGGTGTTGATCTCTGTCTTTGCCCACTCCACTTTTATAAGCTAAAAAAGAATCTTTGAACGAAGAGGAGGGATACTGACCAAAAAAAAAAAACGAAGAGGAGGGATGGACTTTCCCTTCGCGAATGCTCATGCATATTTTCTTGATTATTCTTTCTTTTTTCTTCTTCTGGCCTTGCTTAGCCGAATATTGCCAATACCCACCAAAACTGATCTCGTCTTTTTTTCTTAATATTTACTTCAATAATTATGCACGTACAAGCTCCTTCAAGATCATTGCCAATTTTCCAACTTGGTATACCTCATAAGTTCACTTTTGGCCATTTAAAGAACGATAGGCTTAGCCAAACTCTCTCTCATCGAAGGTTTAGGCTGCGCATGACAACGCTTCTTGGTCGGGGAAGAGTTTTTTTTTTTTCAAAAAATAGTTCTTTTTTTTCTATTTCAAAGAACAATTTCTAAGTAAAAGAACCTATTTGATAACTACACAAAATTTCTACTTTTGGAATAGAAAAAGAACATAAATGCGTTTGGTAATGCAACAATTTCTTTTTTGTATTTATTCGTTTTTTATTCTTGCTCACGGATCGTCGACCGCCAACCACCGATCGTGGCTGCCGACGGCCGCCCGCCGCCCGCCACCACTGCATGACCACCGGCCGCTGCCCGTCATCGCCGATCGCCACCCACCACCGCCGATCACATCAAGAGCCCATCGCCACAAACGATCGTTGGCTCGGGGCGCGCGCCGATCGGTGGTGGCTCTGGGCGGTTGAAGGTGGCCGTGACAAGAGAGAGGAATAAAAGAAAAATAAAAAAAGAAAATTGACTTATCTCTAAAAATTGTTCCCGGAAATAAGAAGCAACTTTTTTTTGCTTATCATTTTTGCTCCAAATCTATTTCCGGGTTAACTAAATAAAAATAATTTAGCGTTAGCAAACGGATTTATGTTATTTTTTTGTTCCAGGGAATAAAAGAACAGAAATTCGAAGGAGTAGAAATGTTACTATGCGCTGCCTTAGTCCAACTTGCTAAATTAAAACTCAAAACCTTAATTCAAACCCATTTTCGTCGGTCTAATGCAAATGCAATAATAAAAAATATAAACTAAATAATAATAAATCCTCCTAAAACTATATGCAATGCAATGTAATTATAATATTCTTGTTTGGGAGTTAAAATTAATCCCTAAATTTTCAAATAAATGAATGATCATGCCGTTAAAATTTAGGTGCCAACAATCACAATAGGAGGATGGAAAATATAGAGTAGTCCAAGCTTGAAGAAGCCAAAACAGCCCGAAAAAAGTGCCTTTTCATTTGGACAGCATAGTTTCGACCAACAAAAAAAAACAAATTTGGACAGCATAGCCAAAGATGCACGAGTAAAACCTTTATACAGAGTAGCAAGAATAAGCGGACCTAAAGCAATCGATGTACCTTCGGCAAGACTAGAGGCAACAACGAAGAGGTCCTGAGATACTTGGAAAGCCGAATAAAAGATGTAATTGGAAAGCTAGAAGAGCAAAAAAAAAGGGGACATTGTCATCGAGAGACTCGAGGAGTTCAGGAGGACCAACTTCTCTGACAGGCGTACTAGAAGGAAGAAGCGTACTAGAAGGAAGAAAACCAACTGAAGCATAATCATCCAGAAGAGTGATCGACACAGCACCCCACGGGAAAAGAAACAGTTGGTTGATGGAGACCAAAAATTGATGGCGACACCCAAAAGACCTAGGTTTAAATTACAGCTGAAACGGCTAAATTGGAGAGCAGTGTCGATGCTGGTCTTTTCCCAAATACGTTGCATTCGAACACCGGACTTCATCCTCGAATACCATATGTAGAAATCAATTTCAAATGAGGGAAACACCTGAATCCTGAAGGCTTACTAATCCAAACATCTACTATAGAAGATCTCTGGATGGGAAACAATTCCTCGCTCCTTCGAGGAAAACAAGGTATAAGGGATGCAGGCATTTGAAAATGACTTTAAGACAAGGATCAAGGACGATTGCATCGGGATAATTAGCAATCACATTTAGAATGTCAAGATAGCAATTTTTGTGATGCTCATCTTCTCGTAAACTGTCGAACTCAACGATATAGTCTGCGGAAGAATAACTGGGGGGATCAGGAGCCATAGAGAATAGTGAAGCTTAAGACGTTAACTCAAAAGGCCAGGGACTTTTAGACCAGACAAAGGATTTAGGGCTTAAGGTTGAAGATCAATGGAGTATAAACATCAAATCTTTTTATGAATATATACTTTCTCATAATAGACGGCAATTCAAAGGACGGTGATTCAAAAAGATGCAATCCATACTGATGACGATCCGTGGTCCGAGTCAAACAAGACAAGTTACGAAGCATCGGAGGGACAATACGCATCCTGGCACTGGTCATAGGATAGACATGGATGCCTAAGGTATTTCTTTAAAAGAAATTTAAATTACCTATTAAATCTTTTAAAATGAGGCATATATTTACTAAAAAATGACCAAACTATCGATATGAGAAGACACATTATTAGAACATGAAAAATTAATGAGAAGGTGACCCATTGTTGACAACTAAAATTGGCATCAATGTTGGCACACATTGATTGTCACCAGCCAATTACCAACCTACAACAACGTTTGGTCGAAGACAATTGATATCAATAAGTGGCCAAAATGTTAGGAGAAAATGAATGAATAGGAAGCATCAAGATATGGTTAATGGATCAAAGTTATTGAGAAGTAAAGTAATCGAGATCATGGAGTAATTGGTATGCATCCTTTTTAGGAATATCAACATAGAAACGGGATGGTATCATGAGAACATTGGCACAAGACTTTTGGAAGGAACTGTTCAAAAGCAATTATGACATAACCATTATAAATATCATTGACCTTTCGGAAGGAACTGTTCAAAATTTGTTTGATAGTCCTCATCGAGTACTAAATTTTTAATTTTTAGATTGATGTATGCGAACTCACATTAAGTATTTTACTAATAAATAATTATGCAAATAATGGAAGCAGATGAGGGCTTGGCGTAAATTGGTGGAGGTTCAAGACAAAACCGAAGTCTCTTCATCGATTTTTTTTTTCTAATAATTAAATGTGGCATGAGACAAGCATATCTTGCATTCTCACCAAATGGTCTTCCGTTATTTAAGAAGACGACTAATCTCTTGGTTTTGACCAAATGGCTCAATCCACCATCTGCTAGTGCTCGGTCGTGTGGTTTAAGAGAAACGAAGGTAGAGAACTGGGGGAGTTTATCATCATCATCATCATCATCATCATCATCATCATTTTGTCGAAGAGAATTGGGGGAGTTTGAAAATGGACAAATATCATAAAAAATTCCAAATTGATATACCTGTCACAAATTTACCCTCAATTAATTTTTAGATTAGCAAAAACAACAAATCACTATTATTGTGACAAATTGTCCCTAACTTGATATGGATTTCTATGTGAACTTGACATTACCATATGTCATCTAACTTAATAATTTCACAATAAAATTTGAATGAAGCTAACAGACGATATATATGTAATAGATGTAGCAGTTTGGGATTTTTTGTGACCCAAAACTTAATTTAAATAAATTTATCACAAATATAATAGTTTGGGGTAATTTATAATAAGTGTATCAGTTTATGATTTTTCGTAAGTGGATCCTTAAAATATAATAAAAAAATGTTACATGGGTCCCAATCATTCATCTTTTATCACCTCCACTATTAGAACACTTCACTCATGGGTCTATTTTCCGATCATTTGTCTTCAGCAATGACCCTCAAATCACGCTCTTCTGTGAACTGCCACGCCTGCTTTCGGTTCTTGACAGTTAGCCATCTGTCTATACTGATGAACTCACCGCCCTTTGCCGGTGGTCGCCGTGATTCAACCCTCTTGGCAACCTCCTAGCAAGCGTGTGAGTGAGGCATGAGCACTTTAACATACACCATAAATCTTAGTCCCAGTCGATATTACAACCTTTGGTTCCTAATTGAAGAAGTTTAAGATGGAAGAAAATATAACAATCAAGTATTTCATATTTTATTATTACTAATATGGATTATTGATACGGATCAAGACATCGTAATTCTTCTATCATCGAGAAATGTTTTTCCCACCGGTGGTAGTTGACCATCAAGATTCAAGACTCAGCAACAGAAGCGTCAAATATGGCGGGCTGGAATAGAAGGAACGTGGTGCGACACTTCTAACATGTTTAGATTTCTCAAGGACTCTCCAGTCCACCCAGAATGGGACAAAAAACAGAAAAAAAAAAATGACACCTTGATAGGGAAAATATTGTCCAAAACGACAAGCTACGACTCCATGCCCCAATGAAGGATACATAAAAGCCATATGAAGTGTGCATTCGGTAAAAGTCCATAAAGAAAACGACAAATCCTCTGTCTTAAGGACAGAAAGATCAAAGAAAGCACTTGGTTTAGCTGCTGACGCCACAGATAATTCACTCAGACGCTTCTCTGACCTCGTCCACGAAGGCCCTAAGGTTCTTGTCGGAAGACCCACCTTCCTTCACAGCCTCCCTCGCCAAATCCCTAAATTTCTGGGCATTCCTTCTCATCTCATCTCCCTCCTTTTCATCTCCCATCACCAGCTCCAAGCACCTCCTCATCTCGCCGCTCTCCACCAGGCCTTGCTCGTTGGGCGTCACCTTCACCCCGGTCCTCCACACGTCCGTGACGAGCTTCGCGTTCGTCTGCTGATCACTCCACTGCGGGAACGCCACCACGGGCACCCCGCAGACCAAGCTCTCTGATGTGGAGTTCCACCCGCAGTGCGTCACGAAGCACCCCACCGAATGGTGCGACAGGACCTCCACTTGCGAGCACCACGGCACTATCATCCCTAGATTTTTCAGTTCTTCTTCGCAACTCAATCTATCCTCGTCTCTCTCTTCTTTCCCGCTTGTCCGGATGACCCACAAGAATGGCCGACCAGCCTCTACAAGGGCTCGTGCCATTTCCTCCTTCTGTGGCTTCGATAGCACGGAGATGCTCCCAAACGACAGGTAGATCACTGACGCCTTTGGCTTCGTGTCCAGCCACTCGATGTAGCCGCTTGAGCTCTTGAAGAGGTCGCCCCCGAAAGAAGTGTCCGATGGATCTTGCCCGTCCAAAAATGCGGACGGGATCAGCGGCCCGATCCCAATCACCTTAAACTTATCGATAGCCCGTATGGCGTCTGGCTCTAGCGCATCGAAGGTGTTTGTCAGCACCCTTGGATTGGCCTCCTCAAGTAGTATCTCGAAATGACGCTGGAAAAGGGGGAGGCTGAAGTTGTACTCATTTTTAGAATTGCAAAATGAGGGTATGTCGCTGGCCATGAGAGGCGGCAACCCAGGCAATTGGATTGGCAGCGAAGGATTGTCGCCCGTGCTTCGAATAAGATCCCCATAGCCATGGAAGTAATAATAGTAGAAGTCCAAAACAGTGGCCGGTTGAATCCAAACAAGCGTTGAAGGAATACCATGAGAACGAGCGACATCAGCAACCCACGGAAGGAGGGTGGTGTAGAATACACCCAATAATCGCCGACCGTTCTCAAGGATCGAGGCGATGAGATCGCTTAAAGTCTCCGATCCTCGTCGCTTGAGGTCGTCCATGTATACCTCGATATCTTGCCCTTCTTTGAAACCTTCGTCGTAGCCATCAGAGAAGCTGGCGAAGGATAGCCCCTCGGGAGGAGATTTCGACTCGGCCGTGCGGATGTGGGCGCGAATGGCAGTGGCGAAGGTCACGTGAGCGCCAACACGCACCAGACGCTTGGCGAATTGGAGGGACGGGTTTATGTGGCCCTGGCCGGGGAAGGTCACGAGGAGGAAGTGTGGAGGTGCCATGGACGAGGCTCGAAGAAATTCTTTGGAAATGGTCAGGACGCTGAGGCAGCACTCGACAGGGGATGCGCTGTAAGTGGATGGGAGAGGATTAACGAGGAGATTAAGGTGGAGACTGTCCGTTATAAATAAGGATGTCTCTGAAATTATTTACGTCTAGGCTGACGAATGAGGGATTTGCTTGACCCGTACAAAGTGGTAAAGTCTGGATTGTCTTGCTCTCTCTCAGGGAGGAAATATTGCCGCGTATTTACTTATGTTATTGGGTAACATGACGAGTTTTTTTTTGGTCGGCACGTGACGAGTTAAGAAGTCAATTATTACAGATGTATTTTTCAAAGATGAATTGCAACAAAGGAGCTTTTTTCATTTTCATTTTCATTTTATAAAATCAAATAGACAGCTTTTTTTTTGGGGGGTTAAAGTATGAACGAAAAGTCAACCCCAAGTTAAAATTTGATTTTTTGAATGAAAAACCACAAGATAATGTAAATTATACTTCCACAGTGTCAATTTTCCCAAAAAAAATTCAAAATTTAACTCCTTAATTGACATCTTAATGACAAATCACCAAAATGTTGACTTTTGCCCAAAAATATTGAAAAGTTTTCAAATCTCTAATCTTCCTCATTTTACCTTAATTTGACATAGGCATTATCAATTTTACAATAATCGATCAAGAACCAACTTTTCCATAATTTGTGGATTTTGGTTTGAAATTGACCAAAAAGCAAAATTAGTTCATTTCTAGTTATTTTTAGGAAAATTTTCTTCACGACATTTGATCATGAGGCCGTCTCACATCCAATTTTCAAGCTTATTTTGAAATTCCGAATCAAAGGTAAAAATCCCCAATTTTGGCTCTAATCCAGTTGGTAATTCATGAATTGCTTATTTAAATCATGAACAAGTCCATTTTCTTAGAGACTACTCAAATCCAATATCAATTTTGACAAATTCACACTAATTCAATTTGATTTGACCAATTTGGTTAATATGAAGTTTATAAAATCAAGCTAATTTGGTCTAATTGGTGCAATTCAACTTAACCCATTCTAAGGTATTGGTTACTTTGACCAAATGGGGTTCAATTTGACAATTAAACTTTAATTTCATTTTGGGGTTTAATTGTTGTCATCAAATAAGCAGGTGTCTGAAATTATTACGTCTTGGCTGACGAATGAGGGAATTGCTTGACATGCACGAGTGGTATGGTCTTGATTGTCTTGCTCTCTCTAGAAGACATTTCAAACAATTAAAATATGCGTATTTACTTATGTCATTGGGTCACATGACTAATTAAGAAATCAATTATTAGGGCCAGATGTATTTTCAAACATGAATTGCAATTTTTTTCTTTTTTTCTTTTTTAAACATGAACATGTTTTTTTTTTTTTTTTGGTCAAAAAAGAAGTGACTATTACTTAATTAAGAGAAGTCTTACAAACCACAGAAGGGGGAAAGATCTGCACATAATATATTCCATAGGGGAAGAGGGGGGGAAGACACCCAATTACGTGGGAGGGTGTTTTGTCGATGGTGTCGAGCAATCCAATCCGCTGCATTGGTTTCTCGTGGGCTATAAATCACCGTGAAGTCATTGTCCCGCGAAGCCCATGCGTACACCTGTGAACAATTTCTTTAAGGTCCCATGTATGTGCGGCCCGGCCCGTGACCATTTCTACTGGCAGAGAACAGTCGCTTTCTATGAAGTAGCTTCCAGTTGGACTTCCAAGATCTCGCACGTGGTTCGGCTTGAGTTCGTGCGAAACGAAATCCCGTGAAGAATTGCTTGAGTTTCCGCTTCAGCCGCCGAGGAAACCCTAGCCGTTGCCGCGGCCGTCGAGCACCCTACCGCATCTCGTGCGATACGGCGACGGAAGCGGAGGAAGTCTCCGGGTCTCCACGACGCATCTACATTCAACTTCAGGTTTTGCCCTTCCGGAGGCCTCCAGTGCGCGGGTGAGTTTTGATTGAGAGCTCGCTCGCCTTTTGTCGATCTACCCGTGCTGAGCGTGTACTGTTGTTCCTTTGCTATTAACAGCAGATCTGCTGGTTGGGGTTCCTTTGCTCGGAAGATCCGGTTGTTTCTCGCCTTCCAGATGTTCCACAGGATTAGACTAATGAGTTCACGAGCGGGTAAGTTCTGATCTCTTCGGAAAGCTGTTAGAAGCCACTGATCCGTGCGATTGATGCTGTTGTTTGACCTGATCTGCTCAAAAATCGGGTCTTGCCATACTCGCTTTGTCCATTTACAAAGAAACAGCAAGTGCTCTGTAGTTTCCATACTCGAACTACACACCGGGCATCGTGGGTCGCTTACAATTTTTCTTCTATATAGGTTTTCCTTCGTCGGGAGGGCGTTTTGGCATAGGCTCCAGATGAAGAAGTGAACCTTTGGAGGCACATCAAGACTCCAAATTTGTGTCCACAAGGTTCGTGGCGGTTGAAAGGAACATGATGGCCGGTTCGATCTCGTGTGGCTAGTGATTTTTCTTGCTTCATTATATCCGCTCTTGACGAATATTGTCCGAACCACCCCCGTCCATATTAGTGTGTCTTGCATTGGTTGCTGATGTAGGGGAATTGCTACAATTTCATTTGCAATTTTTTCTTCATAATGATTGTCAATTAGTTGCTTTTTCCATTCTCTGGATTCTGGATTGATCAGTTCAGACACAAGTTTAGGCTCTGTGTGGTTTGCTGTTCCACCTATTGTGCCTTGTGATAGCCACCTGTCTTCTCTTATGCGAATTGATTTCCCATCCCCTACTGACCATTTAACATTGCTTTTGATGGTATCTCGCAAGCATTAGCTGCGCCAGCCCCATGATGGTCGATTGCCCTTGGACGCGTTCCATAGATCTCCATGAGGGAAATAAATCCCTTTAATCATTCTGCACCATAGATCGAAGGAGAGGAAACTAGACGCCGGGCTTTTACCTAGCATGGCTCGATTGAAGGTAATCAAATCCTTAAAGCCCATGCCGCCTTGCATCTTTTCTAGTTTTTAACATTTCCCGTTTTCCAATGCAGGCCTCTTTTCGCATCACCGTTCGCCACCAAAAAGACGCAATCCGTTGTTCTATAGCTCGGCAAATCGAAACAGGCAGCTGAAATATGGACATGGCATAGGTAGGTAGGGATTGCACCACACTCTTTATTAGCACTTCCTTACTAGCCTTTGTAAGCATTTTTTCTTTCCATCCCGCTAACTTAGAGTTTACTCTATCCAGGATCCACGAAAACATCGATTTTTTGGATTGTCCCCACTCAGTAGGTATGCCCAAGTATTTACCTGTTTTCTTTAGTATAGGGACTCGCAATTGTGTGGCCAGGTTGTGTTTCAAAATTTCTGGGCAATGTCCACTAAAATAAACCCCTGATTTATTCAAATTTACTGATTATCCCGTTGCATAGCAGTATTGGGTTAATATGAGGGCAAGGTTCTGGCATTCTGTAAGAGTCCCATCTAGAAAACATATAACATCATCGGCAAACATCAAATGTGAAAGCTGAGGGCAATGTTTATTTACCTGTATTCCTTTGAGTGTTCCTTCTGCTAATGCTTTCTTCAACATCCAGGTTAAGACATTGGATATCAGGATGAAGATATAGGGTGAGAGGGGATCGCCTTGTCTGAGACCCCTCGATGGATGGAAGAAGGAGGTTGGTTCACCATTGATCTTTAAGCTGAAAGTAACTGTTGTTATACATTGCATAATTAGGGAGACCCATTTGGCATCGAATCCCATATGCAGCATTAGATCCCTCACGAAGTCCCATTCTATGCGATCATATGCTTTCTGCATATCAAGCTTTACAATTGCCTGATGTTTTGTCTTCCTTTTGGTTATTCGCAGCTGATGCAGAATTTCCTGGACAATAAAGATGTTGTCCTGTATTTGCCGCCCCGAGACGAAGGCTCCTCGCTTCCAGTTCAATGATAAGTGGCAACCATTTTTTGAGTCTCGTTTGCTAATATTTTGGAAATAATTTTGTAGCTGAAGTTACACAGACTGATGGGCCTGTATTGACTAATTGTCTCAGGGCCTTTTACTTTCGGGATCAACACAATATGTGTCTGGTTTAGCTTGTGGTCAAGCACCCCTGTTTGAAAGAACTCCAGTACAAGTTGCAGCAGGTCAGTTTTTATAGTTGCCCATGATTTTTGATAGAAAGCTCCATTGAATCCATCTGGTCCTGGAGCCTTGAGAGCTCCCAATTGGAACACTGCTTCCTTGATTTCTTCCAATAGTGGTATTGCCACCAGATCTGCATTCATCCTCTCTGTGATTGGTGATGGGCATTGTTCTAAGATCGGTTGGTAGTGTCTTTGTCCCTCAGAGCTATACAGGTTTTCATAGAAAGCTATAATATGTTGTTTTATTGTTGCCGGCTCCCTGCACCACCGATTTTCCTCTAATTGCAACATTGTAATACGATTTTGGTGTCGCCTTTGGATTGTCGTGGCATGGAAAAAACTGGTGTTTTGGTCTCCCCAATGTAGCCATTTGATACGTGACCTCATCCCCCAGAATTGTTCTTCCTGTCTTCTCAATGCTGCTATTTGGCTAATAATATTCTGCACTTTCTGTCTACTTGTGTGCTGAGCTTTTTGATTAGTGATTGCTTGTAAAGCTTGGTTAAGCTCTTTGATCTGAGAATAAGCATTTGAAAACTTTTCTTTGCTCCACTTCGTTAATTCTTTCGATGTTCTCCCTAATTTTTCTGCAAAGATGTGCTGTGGAGTTGAAGTATCTTCCCAGACTTGCCTAATAACTTCCTGAAATTCTGCATGATCCATCCAGAAGGTTTCCAATTTGAACTGTTTTTTCCTTTTATATACTAGAGGATACGGGCGAAGGATGAGGGGCTCAGGTCGATCCTATAGCAGGGAGCGCCTGGACTTCTGCTTCATGAAAGGTAACCCTCCATTCCAGATTACATAGTACTCGATCGAGTCTCTTTTTTACCAGCTCATCTCCCTCCCTGTTATTAGCCCATGTAAAAGCGCATCCGTGGCTTTCTACATCCATCAGGGATAAGTCATTAATCATATTTCGAAAGCTACGATTCTTCGATTGTCTCGCCTCCTTTTTCCCAATTTTCTCCCATATATATAGAATCTCATTGAAATCTCCCATGCGGATCCGGGGAATGGAGCCCGAAGGTTTGAGGATTCCCAACCGTTGCCATAACTCCATCCTCTCTCCAAAGTCGGTAGATGCGTGGAGGAAGGTAATCTGCATTATCTTTTTACTTTCGGGATCTGTGCACTTGTACATCAAGGAAGTGCTGTGAACTGTTTTGCACCTTTAAGCTTAGTTCCTCATGCCACATAATTGCCAATCCCCCCGCTGTTCCTGTCGGATCCACTAGATAAAGTTGTTGAAACTGAAGCTTTTTGCAAATCTTTTCCACCCTGGTTGTTTTATTTTTCGTTTCCATAAGAAAAACTATGTTGGGCCTTTCACGAGCATTAATAGCTCTTAACTCCTGGATTGTCAGGGGGTTACCCAGCCCCTGACAATTCCAACTCACAATTTTCATGGCTTTTGTGGTGGCTTATTAGGGCTAGCCACCAAAGCCCAATCATGTCCTTCTCGTATCAAATTCACCGGGGTCTCCAAAAGGTCTACATCATCTGGGATGAGGGATGATATCTCTGGCATGCATTTCTGTTTTTTTGCCTTTTGAACTTTCATTGTCTTCTTGCTGCTTTTACCAACCTTTAATACTAATGGATTTTGAGTTTCAAAGCTCATTACCTGTTTTCCACGGTCTCCAACTTCTGCTGCATTAGGAGCTTTTGCTGGGTTTATTGTCTGTGGTGAGCTGCTTTCTGATCTCTTTTTGCTGCAGACTACAAGTTGCATATCATTTGGCAACTCTTGCTCAGTGTAATTCTTCTCCCTCGGTTCAGTTGGTGGATTAGGTACAGTATCTTCCACTACAAACTCCTCTATTTTCCCGTAGAAAGCATCCCAATAAGGGCTGTGGTCGCTGGTTTCGGCCTTCAACCATGGTCCATATGACCCTTTTTTGTTCAATGCCCAGGGTGATGTTACATATGGAAATTCGAGACAGTCTGTGGCATAATGTCCGATCCTTTCGCATGAGAAGCAGTAGTGTGGGAGCCGCTCGTATTTGAACTCCACCCAGAGACATTTATTGCCTATATCCAGAACTGCTCCCGCTTTCAACGGTAATGTTAAGTCAATCTCAACTCGTACTCTGCCTCCTTTGTTCTAAGCATGATTTATTGAGTCGAGTTGAACTTCAATAACCTTTCCCAACCTTTTCCCCAGGTCATTGAATACTTTCTCTATTCTCCAGCCAGGGGGGACTCCTCCAATGCGAATCCAGAAGGCGGCCTTTGAGAATTCATAACAATGCTCTGGGATTTCTGGAAGACTCTGCTGTAACACTAGCAAGTTGGTTGAGTATGACCAAGGTGAGTTCCTCAGTATTCGGTGTTTTTCCTCCTCCGTAGGGAAAATAAAAGTGAATAGCCCTGGTTCCTTCTGCGAACATATGACGCCTTCTGCCTTCCATGCTTTAGTCATTGTGGTTATAAATGCCGGATAGTTTACATTTGGTCTGGAGAATAACTTTCCGAATAGGGTGCGCCTGCATTCCTCCCTTTTTTGTTGAGGTATTTCATTAGATACTTCGACTACATCTTCCTCCGACCACAGATGCCCTAGACTTTTGCATAATGCTGCCAGCCGCATTTCGTTCTCTTCTTTACTCTCCATAGTCATTAACTAATAGTCTCTTCTATGATGCTCAGATGTTCATCTTGCTCGATTCTATCCGACCACGAGTTTACCTGGCTACCAGCTTCTACATCTCCAGGTGCGTCGCACAGGCAAGAGAAGACTGAAGAAAACTCACCTATTTATGGCGATCTTGCTTAGATCAGTGCGGAGTGCTATGAATCGACCTTACCCCTGAAAGAGCGACCACTCCATTCCTCCTTTCCAAAGGGTTGTCGAGACTCCAGATTCTTCATATGTATTTTTTTTTTTTTTTCCGTTCTTCTTTCTCGGATTCTGGGGAGAATGATTACAGGGGAAGGACCTGAAATTGCGAGCAAAATTCAGGGGCAATGAAATTAGGGTTTGGGCGGAAAATGGGAATGCGCTACCATGGGGTAGAGAGAGAGCTCGCAGACGCGAGGGGAAAAAAATGGACAAACATGAACATGTTGAGGACTTAGATAATTTATCTCTTGTCTCCACCCAATTTCGCCAAATACGAGACATCTCTAGTTTTTTATACGCTGGATGAGCAAAATAATGGAGTATACACATTCAAACAAACAAATCACAACGGCGCGTCTCCTGTACAAAATTTGAAAATACTTTGAATTTCACTCTAGCCGAAATCCTAAACCTTAATCTCTCTTCTATCTATATGGAGCTACTATGGTGTGACCTTAATCTCTCTTCTATTCATGACCTAGCTAGCTATATAACCCAATAGCATCATTGACTTCAATCGGCTTCTGGTCCCCACTCACTATGAGAACGTGTTGGACTATACTATTAGACAAAAAAAAAATATTTTCATTTCAATGCATGTCCCATATATATATTGATCTAATAAAATGAATTTGATTACAATATTTCATGAAGAAATACATTATCTACTTCACCATATAAAAAAAGGGAAAAATTGTGCAAAAACTTCAAACTTGTTGTACTTTTGTCAATTTAGTCATAAATATTTTAGTTTTGCCAATTAAGTCATAAATTTTTTCACATTTTGTCATTTGAGTTCATATGGTCAATTTTAATTGGAAATTGCATACGTGAATGTCGGTAGTGTAATGTAGGACACTCAGCACTAATGTGGACAATTCTTTTTAATTTTTTTTATCTTTTTTATTTTTCTTTATTTTTTTACCAAGTTTGACGAGGGCTAGCCGACCCTTGCGAACCATAGGGGAGGGCTGGTAGCCCCTGTCAACCCCTAGGCGAGGGCAATGAAGCCCTCACTAGTTGTTGGCAAGGGACTTGGTCCTGCCCACAACCATGGCTAGTGAAGGCTTCACGACCCTCCCATAGTGGCTAGCAAGGTTGACCGGTCCTCAATTGCAATTGGCAAGGGTTAATTAGCAATCCTCTTGCCAAGCTTGGGGAAAAAAAGGAAAAGAAAGAAAGAAAATAAATGAATAAATAAGTAAAAAAATTAAAATATTATTAAAAATTATTCATATCAATATTAGTCATGCTATGTAAGACAGTTGGTATCCACAATGGTGATGCTAAATGGACTCAATTAATAGTACATGATAAGGTTTATGACTCAATTGACAAATTAAAATTTTTAAAATTTAATTGGTAAAAGTACAATAACCTTAGGACTATTTGGACATAATTTGCAGTACATGACAAGCCTAAGTCTATTATTAATCCTAATGAAAACCCCTTGGCATTTCCCAATCGGCTTGAGTGGGACTCCCACAACATCTTGTTGATGGGGAGTATGAACCACACTCTCAACAATTAGCACACACAATCGTGTCAGTATGTCACTACTTTGAACATGGACTAAAATGAAAAAAAAAAAAAAAATGGTCACGAGGTGAATTTTACGGATCTTTTCAGTGGGATGGAAATATCTTTAGTAAGAGTACTTTTTGTAATTGGTTAAAATTTGATTACTTATTACTCAATCTCTTTCCGTTGTTATTTTGTACTTTTCTATTATTTGGCCAACGATGTACTTTTCCTCCATTTAAACGCCCCTACTTTGCAAATCCCATCAAGCATACAAATTGGCCCGTTTTCAGAAGAACAATGAATCTGGGACCGATGCGTCAAATTTTCTAGAGTGACAGATTCGTTATCTTCTCATTTTTCCTATATACATCGATATGCATATTCAAATCATTTCTCTTTCTTTCCTTATAGTGCAATCAGGGCCTTTCGTCGATTATGT
Organism: Eucalyptus pumila; assembly: GCA_016097595.1. Taxonomy (NCBI): domain Eukaryota; kingdom Viridiplantae; phylum Streptophyta; class Magnoliopsida; order Myrtales; family Myrtaceae; genus Eucalyptus; species Eucalyptus pumila. The sequence goes on from CM027853.1 coordinate 32,162,082, forward strand.
TGATGTGGCATGCTGAATATTTGACATTACATCATATAAATACTTTTCGGTGTATGTGGCGCCAACGTGATGCCAGATATCTAACAATTTTACATGTGTTTATTCTATTTTTCTTTTATTTTCCACGAAACAAACATAAACATAGTGAAGATAACCTCAATTGACATACATGCAAAAGATACTCATGATAATGATAGAAAGAAGAGCAAACACACGTAAAATAATATCTATCAACATATGTGCACACGACACATGGGTCACATAATAGTTGTGTTGAAATTTCCGTTGTATTTTGGATTTTAAACCCACTAATCTTATTGAACACATTAAGTTAAAAAAGATTGGGTAACTTCACTAACTTGAGACTGTCAACTCAATTTGTTATGTATGGTGATATGCAGAATTTACATTTGTATAGGTGAAAAGTGGGAGGGAAATTTGCTTGCTGATGAAGATAGAGTAGTAGTTTATAGTTCTTTGATACTTTGATGCATGATAACGATCATACCCTTGTTATTGTTGTTGCTGAGTTTATAACAAATATAGATGTACACCAAATTTATATAGGAAAGTGTTTAGCAATTACCCAATTTGTCTCTAAGAATTTTATCAAGAATGTGTTATCAAAGTTGTAAGTAAAAAGAGAAACAGAGAGAATGTCGTGAAGAAGAGAGGATTGTTGTTGTTATAAATAATTGTGACGAACAGTATATGATTTGGTTATACTTACAAACAACTAATTAACACATCTTTTGAGAATATATACCTGATCCCCTCATCACCACTTTTCATGTTAACAATCACTTCTTTTCATATCCAAGAGTCGCATTTTTTCATGATAATGAATCATTTCAATAAAAAGATTGAACACCACATCAATAAGTGGAAAGACAAAGAACCATTATTGTAAATGGTGCGCTCGCGGTGGAAAGTGTTGTTAGAAAAAGATACTTAATCACTAATCAAACGGCATTAATATCAATTAGGTTTTTGTTTGATGGGTTACATGTCAGAAACAACACCCGAATCCACCTCCCTTTCATGCCCATGTCATCTGGGCTTTAGCGTCCGACCTTGCACCAAACCTAACGTTACCATATCATTAGGATCTATCGCACTAATTTGGTTGGGCCACAGTCAGTCTCATATTGGGTCGGACTAACTTTTCGTGCTCAGAGAACCCTGGCCAATAAAATCTGCACCACACTTACATTTTCACCTAAGCCCAACCCACCGGGTCTGTTAACACCTTTACATACGCTAGTTTCTCGACCATTGCCAGTCGATCCTGATAGTCGCGATCAGTCCTCAATTATTGTCGATCGATCTCAATGATCATTGATCTAAATGATGAGGCTAGTACATACACTTTAACAGAGACTTGACACAAATATGTTCAGTGGATCCCTACACCTCCTTTTAATGCAATTGCTCATTGCCGTAACCGGGAGTTACACCACATTAACTATAAAGGCAAAAACATTCTCACTTCAATCCTGCCATGAAAAGCCTAAGATTGTCGTCTGAAGATCCACCTTCCTTGACCGCTCGCCTCGCCAAAGCTTTCCATTTTGAGGCATTCTCACGCATGCCTTCCTCGTGTGTCGGCCCCATGACCAAGTCCAAGCACCTCTTCATTTCTTCTCTTCCCACAACGCCTTCGCCGTCCGCCCTTGCCTTTACGCCTACCCCCCATACGTCCTGGATCAACTTGGCGTTCGTTAGCTGATCCGAAAATTGCGGACACGCGACCATCGGCACGCCTGCTGTCAAGCTCTCGAGGGTCGAGTTCCACCCACAGTGCGTCACATGGCATCCTATTGACTTATGGTTCAAGACCTCCACCTGCAGACACCACGGTACTATCAATCCGGAATCTCCATCGATTCTTCCCTTTATCATCGTGTCGATTTCTTCTTGTTCACTGGTATCGGAAGGCCGGATCACCCACAAGAATGGTTGGCCACTCTCGCGAAGTCCTTGGCATAGCTCCTCCATCTGATTTTTCTTCAACACGGCCAAGCTCCCGAACGATACGTAAATCACTGAAGATGCAGGCTTTGAGTCGAGCCACTGCAGATAATCCGTCGAGCAGTCGAAGAGGTCACAGCCGAAGGAATTGTCTAACGGACGATCTTTATCATCCAAATAAGCTAGCGGGATCAGAGGCCCAATCGCGAATAGCTTCATGTTCTCCATGCCTGCTTTGATCAGATCTTCTTCCAGCGCGTCGAAGGTGTTCAAGAGAACACATGGGTTGGTTTCTTTTTCGAGCGTTAGGATGTGTTCTTGAAAGGTTGGTACAATGGGGAAATTTGGATCGGTAGGTAAGAGAAATGAAGGCAAGTCCTCCGGTGTCAAAGGAGGCAAACCAGGCAATGAGATTGGAGTAGGAGGCTCATTTTTACTACTATGATAGACACCACTTCGACTGTTGAAGTAGTGGTGATATATAGCAAAGACGGCAGCCGATTGAATAGAAAGAAAAGCGGAAGGAACGCCGAGATCTCGAGCCACATCGGCCGCCCACGGGAGGAGGACGGTGTAGATCAAGAAAGTGACTGGTCGATCCTTCTCAGATAAGCTAACGATCAGTTCTCTTAAGTTTCGGGAACCTACCCGCTTTATTTCAGAAATCCTGTCTTCGTAGGAGGAGGGTTCGCCAGCATCGTCGTCGGTGACGGAGAAGGAGGTGTGCGATAAGCCTTCCATCGAAATAGGGGTCTTGATGGTCCTTAAGTTTCGGCCATCGACCGCGTTGGCGTAGGTGACCTGCGCGCCGGCCCATACCAGTCGCTTGGCGAGTTGTATGGTAGGATTAAGATGACCCTGACCACGGAAGGAGATGATGAGGAAGTGCTGGTGGTTCATCTCTCTCTCTCTCTGTGGTGAGATAGATGTTGCATTATGGCAATGTAAGGTTTTTTTTTTTTTTTTTATTTGAAACATGGGCATAATGTCAAACGAACATATCCATTTGGATGACTTTAGTGAAATCAGATCGAACCCGCTACTTTTTGTTTTAATAATAAATCTACACGTGGGCCAACCAGTGATTTTCATGTGAAAGATTGGACTTCTGTCTCTCTTGTCATTGAGCAAAAGTGTTTAGAGTCAGAAGTGGTAGCTTATCCATGGCACATTGGCACCCGGGATGACCTAGCCCAAGCTAGGCCCGTGGCCCACCGTGATGATAGTCGAGTAGGTTCCGCCCAGTCCAATCCATGGCAGGCCGCCGGCGACGGACTCTTAATTCTATGTCTGGATGCTGGATGGAGAGTAAGGTGATGGATGAGTTTGGCTTTTTATAAGTTTAGCCGAAATGTCTATTATCGTCATGCAAGAAAGCGTTTGACGAAACCATCTCTCTAAACTTGATGTTTGTTCACCGGTGTCAACAATCAACACACTCATTACGAAGAGACTGCTTGATACAAAAAGAACAAAAGAGCACTAGACATATTGAACTTATATTGAGCTCTCTTTTCTTCATTTCAAAGTCGACGTCGGCAAAAGAAGAATTGTAATGATTGTTAGTATCAAGAGTGGGAGCTTGTGGAGCACGAATCCAACGGTACCTTGAGTGTTAGTCATTCTTAAGAATACGAGTCGCATTTTTATAATTTTATTCGTTGATATCTACACATTGACAGCTAATTCATAACTTTAACCAATCAATTTTTAATCATTATGCAAACTCATTTTTGAAGTAATGAGTCTAACATTTGCAATTAAATAATTATACTATATATAGATATTTAAATTTATTTATCCGGACAAGGATGACTGCACACACCCAATTCTTGACCAACTTTTGATTATTAAGTCACACTCCTTAAAATTTTGACAGGCTTGCTCTGGAAGAGCTTTCCTACAACACCCAATATGGTGGGATTACTGAGTATTGTGATTTTTAATCACGACTATCTAATTTGGATGGGGTTGGAAATACATAATTTTTGCAAATTGCTTGACAAGATCATATAAATTTCATTGTGAGCTTTTTAACGTTTTGAGAATCACTTCCATCGAAGTTTCTCTTCACAAAACTAACAAAGTAGTCAATTTATTTAGAAAATTATTCTTTACCACATGTGTTCGTGGTTTGAAGTAACAGAGACGCACATACAAACTGAGTGATCGACAGAAAATTATTGATAGTACATCACGCAGATATTAGTTACTGGATATCTCATTATTATTATTTTCATTTCCGAATATTCAAGTGAATTTGTAACTTGTTAAGGATCCATAATTCTACATTGCCAAGATAAGTGGGGACTTGTCCGCCACTGATGGTAAAATTATTATTAAAAAAAAAAGGTTGTCCGTATAACGTGTTAAAGTTGGTTGTCTCCATCAACCAGGGTAATAGGGTACAACCTTAGTGCACGCAACCAAGAAGAACACGGATGACGTGCCAATTTTTTTATCATTTACTTTTTTTTTTACAAGAAAAAAAAACCTTTTTTTATTTTTTATCATTTATCATTTACTTAAGTTCCTTCGCAGCTCTTCCTCATTTACTTAAGAAGACCTACTGGTAAGGTTTTGAACGAGTGGCTCAGTCAACCATCTGCCATTGACTGGTGGATGAGCCCTTCGCGCGGCAAATCTGGGATTGGTTAAACCATTGCAACAAGTTTTTGGAATATTCTTTTGCATTAATGGAATCTACAAAATTAGCTGTGACTTTGGCACATGAAGTTGTTATAACACGGGGTGAATAGGGGCGCATTTGACAACGATTCTATTCCCGGGAATAGATTCTGATCATAAATAATTATTTTTTATTCTGTTCTCGAGAGCTGATTCTAAGCATTTTAAGCCGTTTGATAACTGTCCAAAATTTCTAATTCTTATATTAAAATTGCGTTTGGTACTGTGCTCATTAATTCTGTTCCAACTCAATTTATTTTAATTTTTAAATAAAACTTTTACTTTTTACTTTTTTACTTTTTTTCTTTTCTTTTAAACAATGGAGCCTCGGCGAGGCCGGCCTGGCCACCAGCGGGCTTGGGCGAGCCTCGCCAAATTTGGGGAGGCCGAGCCTCGCCGATGGCTAGGCTTGCCTTCGAGCTCGTCGGATCTCACCCTGACTTGGTGAGCCTCCGGTGAGCGCGCCAAATCGATGGACGGCGATCGGCGGTGGTGGAGGACGGTGGCCGGTGGCTGGCGGCGACGGACGGTGGCGGGCGATGGTGGACGGCGGTCGTGAGATAGCCGAAGGGAAGAAGAATAATTGTTGGTTTTTATTCTCAAATTTGTTTCTGGAACAAGAATCAACTTTTTATTTATTTATTTATTATTTTTTATTCCACTCCAAATCCATTCCTAGAAACAAAAAAATCAGAATTTGGCCATGTTTAGATGGTTACCAAACAGGGCCTAGGTGAGCTGTAAGTGTGATTTACACGAGAAAAACTCGAATAGTACAAGTGAAGTAAGGAAGACTAAATTGTTAAATTGTCAAAAATATTTATGATTGAATTGACATCATTGAAAAAATTATGGTTAAATTGATTAATCGTTAAAAGGTTTATGATTAAATTTGCACAATTGAAATGTTTAAAATTGAATTGATTGCCCTACATTTAGTTTGAGACTTTTTGGATGATTTTTCCTTAATTTTTTGTTTGATGATTATTAGTGTTTTTTTTTTTTTTATGACCCTGGAGCTCCAATACAGCCGGCAGCCGACGAGGTAAACCAAGGGTGATGCTAGTGGAGGACCCATCATCCCGACGTCACACTTAAGAACCCTAGCGACGCCACCGGGATTCGAACTTGCCCTCTTCGTGAGGAGGACGAAGCCCGAAGCCAATGACACCACCATAGGCGGTGGTAGACTCCATTCTGGACGACTTCTTCGGACTTTTTTCTTTACTGGTGAGAATTCTGGCATGACTGGCAACTTGTGCACCACAATCTTGGTGTCTAATCCGGGCATATCCTCATTTGACCAGGCGAAGACATCTTGATATTCTGTGAGGAATCTGATCAGATCCTTTTTCGGTGAAGAGCTTCATCCTGCCCTTGTCACTCTCGGTGGTTTGCCTCGGTTCCCACAGGTCTCAGTTTGTTCAATGTTTGGTAAAGATCTAGTCTGGAACCTCTCAACTTCCTCAAGAATTTCAGCAGGTGGTTCATTAGCTCCTTTGGTCTTGTCAACCTCAATTCCCATTGCATCTTCATAGACAGAAATAAAAAAAAAAAGTAACTACATAAATTGTTAGTTGGTCTCGATTATCATAAAGAATTATTCTAATTGTCTCTAATACTAGTCATACATCTTTTATGACCTCCGCAATTAGAATATTTCAACCCTCTCAATCATTTGGACCCAAAAAAATAAAAATAAAAAAACACCCAATTTTGAATCGTATGTACACAGAAGGGTATATTTCCGCGGCCCACACAACCTAATGCCAAGCTCTATGGACCACCATGCCCGTTTTTTTGTTCCTCGACGGTCGGCCTTTTGTTTACACCGACGATCTCGTCACCCTCGCCGGCACCCCCTGTGATTTGACCTGCTTGTGACCTCCTGCCGAGCGCGCGAGTGAAGGCACGAGTGCTTTAACATACGCGGTAAACACCAGCCCCCATCGAAACCACCACCGCTTGTTTCCGGTCAAAGTTCGAGACGGAAGAAGATATGACCATTGAGTATTTCATATCTCATTACCAATGTGGACTATTGTAAAGATTCTAAGACATCGTAGTTCTTCTGCCGCTGAGAAATGTTTTTACCATCAGCTGTAGGTCGAACCATCGAAATTCAAGACCTAGCAACATAAGCGTCATATATGACGGGCTGAAATAGGAGGAATGGAACATAAGAAAAGAAAAAATGTCGCCTAGAAAGGACAATAATTTGTCCTGAACAATAAGCGACGACTCCATGCCCACAGGAAGGATTACATAAAAGCCATATAAAATATGCATTCGCTAAAAGTCCCTAAAGATGAGGACAGGAAAGCACCACGTTAGCTGCTCACAGCGACACCATAGACGATTCATTCGAGCTCAGACGCTTCTCTGACCTCGTCCACGAAGGCCCTGAGGTTCTTGTCCGATGACCCGCCTTCCTTCACGGCCTCCCTCGCCAGATCCCTAAACTTCCGGGCATTCCTTCTCATCTCCTCCCCCTCCTTTCCATCTCCCATCACCAGCTCCAAGCACCTCCTCATCTCGCCGCTCTCCACCAGGCCTTGCTCGTTGGGCGTTATCCTCACCCCGGTCCTCCACACGTCCGCCACGAGCTTCGCGTTCGTTTGCTGATCGCTCCACTGCGGGAACGCCACCATGGGTACCCCGCAGACCAAGCTCTCTGACGTGGAGTTCCACCCGCAGTGTGTCACGAAACACGCCACTGAAGGGTGCGAGAGAACCTCCACTTGCGAGCACCACGGCACTATCATCCCTATCTTTTCTAGTTCTTCTTTGAAGCTCAATCTGTCCTCGTCTCTCTCTTCTTTCCCGCTTTCCCGGATGACCCACAAGAACGGCCGGCCAGCCTCTACAAGCGCCCGTGCCATTTCCTCCTTCTGTGGCTTCGATAGCACGGAGATGCTCCCAAACGACACGTAGATCACCGACGCCTTTGGCTTCGTGTCCAGCCACTCCATGTAGCCGCTCGAGCTCTTGAAGAGATCGCCTCCGAAGGAAGTGTCCGATGGATCTTGGCCGTCCAAAAACGCGGACGGGATCAGCGGCCCGATCCCAATCACCTCGAACTCATTGATAGCCCGTATGGCATCCGGTTCCAGCGCATCGAAGGTGTTTGCCAGAATCCTTGGCTTGGCCTCCTCAAGTAGTATCTTGAAATGCCACTGGAAAAGCGGGAGGCTGAAGTTGTACTCATTTTTAGAATTAAAAAAGGAGGGTATGTCGCAGGCCATGAGAGGCGGCAACCCTGGCAATTGGATTGGCACCGAAGGATTGTCGCCCGTGCTTCGAATAAGATCGCCGTAGCCATGGAAGTAATAATAGTAGAAGTCCAAAACAGTGGCCGGTTGAATCCAAACGAATGTCGAAGGAATGCCATGAGAACGAGCGACCTCGGCAGCCCACGGAAGGAGGATAGTGTAGAGTACACCTGAGAATCGCCGACCGTTCTTAAGGTTCGAGGCGATGAGGTCACTTAAAGTCTCTGTTCCTCGTCGCTTGATCTTGTCCATGTATTCCTCCATTTCATCCCAATTGTCGAAACCGTCATCGTAGCCATCGGAGAAGCTGGCGAAGGATAGCCCCTCGGGGATAGATTCCGACTCAGCCATGCGGGGACGGGCACGAATGGCGGTGGTGAAGGTCACGTGAGCGCCGACACGCACGAGACGCTTGGCGAATTGGAGGGAAGGGTTTATGTGGCCTTGGCCAGGGAAGGTCACGAGGAGGAAGTGTGGAGGTGCCATGGACGAGGCTTGAAGAAATTATTTCGAAATAGCGATGACACTGAGGCAGCACTCGACAGGAGGTGTAGGGTATACGGATGCGGGACGATTAGCGAGTAGATTGAGGTGGAGACTGTCCGTTATAAATAAGGACGTGTCTGAAATGATTACGTCTTGGCTGACGAACGACGGACCCCCCAATACCGCATGGGCTAATATTAAATTGTTTGAGAAAAGTTTGCGTTCTAAAGACTAAAAGTCCAAAGTCCAAGACAGATTGTCAACTTTCTCAGCATGCAAGAGGGACAGGGCTACTAAAAAAAATTTCTTTCAAAGCTATCTCACCAACTTTTTATTTTCCCGATTTTGTCCTTATCATTTGACTGTTCATCTTCTTTTCTATTGAGGAGGCGTATTGCGCAAGCCATAAGGAGACAACAAGCTAGATAAAATAACAAATTATGAAGGCTGGCATGCACCCTTCCTTTCTCTAAGTGATATTCAAAACAATAAAAAGCCGTGTACTTACTACTTCATCGCATCACATGAAGAATTACGAAGTCAATCATAAGGGTTTAGATATATTCCAAAGATGAATGGTGATTTATTCGAACATCAACATGGTAAAAGATAATTTATCTTTAGTCTCCACCCTAGTATGTACATATGAGACATCTCCGCCAGGCAAAATAACGAAGCATACACATTCAAACACGTCGCCAAATTGGGTAGGAAAATAAAAAGGAAAAGAAAAAGAAAGAAAGAAATTAAAAAAAAAAACTAATTTTTCTTAAATTTTTTAAAAATATTCATGTCAGCACCAGTCATTCGACGTAGCACATTAGTATCTATGTTAGTGATTTTTGGCTCAAATTAGCTGGATGCAATCAAATAGCAAAACATAAAAAAGTTTAGGATTAAGTTAGTACAAGTGTAATAGGTTTATAACTTTCTAGGTAATTTTCCACAACAATATATCTACTGTACAAACATTGGGTCATTTGGTTCAGTTTTGGGGATTGTCTTTGGGAAAATGTAAAAATCTTTAGGCTAAAAGGGTTTTCGGTAATGCAAGTGATGCTTGGTAAAGTGTATTTTAAAAAATACATTGGAAAACAAATTTTGACGCAAGTGATGTTTCGTAAAACTACACTTTGTAAAAGATTTTGGCCAATTTTTTTTTTTTTAAATAAAAACTTCAAACTATTTGCTGGCAGAACTCAACTGACCTTGGTGAACTAAATCGGCCACTGGTCACTTGTCGGCCACAAGCCGACCACTCACCGGTGAAAGGGCTAGTAACAACACCTAGAGGGGTTTGAATAGTTGTGAACAGAAATTTTCGCAAGATTCAGAAGTAATAATTTGTTTTTAGAAAATGACAAACTATGAACAAATTCAGATTATAGCAATTAGATAAAACTATGAACATAATAAAGGAGCTCAAGGAAGAGAATAAGAACACAAGGTTCATAGTAGTTCGGCTTAGATCAAACCTACGTCTACTCTCCCGTGCTGATAGCCCACTGGCTGGATTTTACTAAGAATCAAAAGAGATTTTACAGTCTTGCAATCTCGACTTCACAGTGAAGAGCCTCTATTGGTCTCTCACAAAGTCTCACTATGAGTTTCTCTCTTTTGTATACAACTTTGAGCTTAGTGAATGATATAGCAATGAACTAGGAAGTTTAAGAATTTGAAAAAAAAATTTCACGCACTTTACCGAACAACTAGAGAGTCCACCTTAAATACTCCTTCATGCATTCTCAACCGTTGGCACTTTCCAAAGGAATTCTTCCAATCTACCCGTTGGATAAAATCAATCAAGGAGATCTTGAGTCGTTTGAAGATTGTGATGAAAGCCCGTTAATCTCATTTGTCCATACAATCGGGATCTTGGTTTCCATAAGAAGAACTTTCCAAGTTTGTTTGCCTTCCAAAGATTTGATTATCGGAATTGATTCCAATAAGGATAATCAATCATGTGGGTGCTATATCCAACCAGAAAGTCATCCATAGGCCATATGAATCAAATTCTTGAAGAAATAAGGACAATCTTGCATCTGGATAAGTCTTCATTCTTCAGTAGCGTTCGATTTGGAATCTGTTAGTGTGGGCAGGGCGGTCTTCAGACTTTGATACTAAAGTTTGAAAGTCTTCAGACTAGACTTTGGAAATGTTTTGTCAACTTCAAAACAGTAAATGAGTTTTCTCCAACAATTTCCCCATTTTTTATGGTAACAAAACTTTCCTACAGATTTAAGAACTTTTGACCTGCAAAACAACTCGTAGGCAATACATAATATCTTGTAAAAATAAGTTGATTAGGATCAAAATAGTATTGCTTTTGCAACCATAGAAAAACTGTTAGATAAGACAAACAACTATCCAACCATTATCATTATCACCAAAGTGAGTTGCTGCAAGTGTCAACGTCAAAAAGTTCAACAACCAAAAGTTTAATAGTCAATCAAACAAAAGTTCAACCAATAAGAGTCAAAAGTCAAAACCAAATAAGAGTCAAATCTACACATGCTCCTCCTTTTTGTCAACAGCAAAAGTGGAGAAGAATAAAAAGTTTAACGAAATCAGGAGTGCTTAGGAATGCGAACAAGCTAGAAATCCCCCATAGACTGAACTGTCTCCTCCAGCTTTCTCATAGTCTCCTTCAGCTTCTCAATATCTTCACCCTTGGCGGTCTCTTAACTTGAAGCTTAAGGACCTGTACCTGTTCGTGTAGAGAATTTGAAGTAGATTTCAAAGCTTATTAGAGGTTCTTGATCTCAAACTCCATCCTATATTGCTGTGCCTTTAACTATAGAAGGAACTCTAGCAGCCTTTGAAAGTCTGCAGTTGGTTTAGTTTATGCACTAGGTCCATCCAGGAGTGTTGAGATTGGAGGGAACATCAGCACGTTGATCACCAAGACTTGGAGAGGATGCCTCAACATCAGCTTTAGGAAAATGTGAGGCATAGACATCCTCTGGATTGGTAGGAGATCTGCTAATATCATCACTGGTAAAAACAGGAGATGTTAAATGTGTGGAAAGAAAGAAGAAGAAGGAAAGCGGGCCCACAAGAAAAAAGAAGAAGTAACAACATAAAAAAAGTTGATCAAACAAAAAAGGGATCACTTTTGTAGAATTGTGACAGAAGTGGTATGATACACAAGAGATAATCCGATCAAAACACAGAAAATAAGGGATTGTCTAACTTAAAGGAGGAGTGGCAAAAGCACCGCTCTTTCTAAATATATCTAAACGTGTCATGTTACACACAAGGAACATTATTGAACAAGTCCTAGTATGTCATAAATGGTAAAGGATCCATTTATAGTAAAAATATTTATTCTTCATCAGGATTAACCTTATGTGAACACACTAATGTGTGTCAAAAAGTTGTTTTCAAAATTACGATTCCTAAATAAGGGTCATTGAGGGTTTTTTTTTTTTTTTTTTTTTTTTTTTTAAAGAATATTTGATGACCCTCACTATGTTCAAATTGAGGCTATTATTAAAGAGAAACAACTAGTTTAAGGACGAAATTGAAAGGACATATGAAGTTAAAGGATGGAATTGAACAAAAAATAGACAAGTTCATAGCTCTAATGACCATCTTAGCAAATTTCATTAATTCTTTAAGGAAAGGAGCACAATGAATAAAAATTGGAAAGTTCAGAGATAATATTGAACGAAAAAAATTCATGGATGATATTGAATAATTTAGCAAAACCTAAAGGAGTAATGATAACCTTAGTGGATTATAGATATGTTATGTCTTTCATATTGAAATTTTCGAATGATGTTATAGAGGCCATCCACCGCGTCAAACTGACGATATACATGTTAAATGAAAGCTATCAGCAACTCACAGGTTTTTTTTTTTTTTCATAATATTCCCAAAGAAATTAGAGCTGCGCAATTGCCGAATGCCGAAAATTGAGTCATATTACAGCCCAGAGAATGGGACTCTAGTATAATTTGATGAGTTGTGCTTGCATAACGTTGCAAATTGAACCCTCTGTTCCGTTCCATTCATAATGGGCAACCGAATCACTAAAAATTCATTGATTCAGCATGTGTATAATTTTTAAAGAAACAAACCCACTGACATTACTCGATAAAAAGAAATCCATGAAGTAATCGACCATAGATTTTAGGGGTTGAACATTGACCAAAATTAAATAAGTTATACTCACGAATTTACAAATAATGTAGATACGCTGTTCAATTTTTTTTTTTTTTTCAAAGATTTTTCACCGTACGGTGTTATGGACTTGAGTTTCCACGGCATCACTTTGTTACTTCCTTACGGTCGTCGCTCTAGACAGCAAGCCTTCAACCGCATAATTATTGCATCCAGCCGTCGTTTCGCACCCCATTAAAGAGATTGTCGCCAGAGAATCTCCACCTCTTTATTTTCGATGGTGAAATGATGCTCCCCACGCCGTTGTCACTACATACGTGCCACAATTTTCGGGCTTCGATGCCAACTAACGCATGGAAAAAATAAAGGCATGTGTGAACTCACAGACGAAACTCGCAAAACGTACATGCACCGGTAGATAAAGAGAGCTGTCAGGCTTTCGATAAATTCAATGATAATCTGAAAAAGATCACATCATGTAATAAAGATTCTGAAATTTCTCCAATAATAGATGAAAAATAAATTGTGGTAGTCGCCGCTCCACATGTCCAATTTTGTTCATGAGTACTAGCAATTGGGCTCTTATGTTTTTGTATTGTGCATGAAATTGACATTTAGTTTATCATGAAATATTTGGATCAATAAATAATTCAAAGAAACTAGTGATAAGAATAGACTGCACTAATATGTGGAAAGGTAAAAACATTTTAAGATGTGACATCTTTTAAGGAAAGTTATGCAAGATAGAATATATCCAAATTTTAACATTGAAATACATAGAAAAATAATAATATATACTTACGTATTTGTCCAGGTATAAAAATATTTGTAAACAATATAATTAAGATATTTTGGAAAAGAGAAAAATGATTGAAATCTCTTAAAAAAGGATATCATCCTTACTTTATATAATAGTATAGATGGATATATTTTTTTGAGTCCCACTGGCCTAAAAATAATATTATGCTGAGTTTATGACGAAGCTCTTGTGATCACAGATCTTACACTATGGTAGATGGACAAAATGGATTGTGAAAAGGTCGTGGGATGACGGGCGTATCTGATGTTAATCTGATTTTTATTGTTTCCTTTTTTTTTTTTTATCAAAAAGAATAGTAGGATTTGCTAGCTAACTCCATCCCACCCAAACGGGTTTTTAATACCGCAAGCAGAAAACCAGACAAATTTACTATATGGCCTCAATCATAAATTGTATGGTGGAAAGAATAGTTCATACTGAATTTTTGTCGCAAGATTAATAAATTTGAGTTTGATTATAACTTTATTCTGGATTTGGTTTCAGTTTGGATTGTGTCAGAGTGGACAAGACTTATAGAACAAATAGACTTTGACAAGAGTTTGTGATATGACTTCAGAAGTCTACTATTATTCAGAATAAGAACAAAAATAATAAAGTTTTGTCAACTTTAAAACCTGGTAGGAGTTTTATCAACAATCTCCATCTTTTTTATGGTGACAAAGCTTTCATGTAGATTTAAGCATAATATAAAAGTTATCCTACAAAACAGCACTTTAGCAGCACATGATAATTGATAAAGATAATAGACAGTAAGCACAATAAAGTCTGCATAAATCTGCACAAAATACACATAGTCTGTACTCACAAGAAACACATCAACCAATAGTCTGCATAAAAGAAACATCAACCACACCAGCACAAAAAAAACTCAATCATGCACCAGTCAAAGTTTCAAATCTACAAAACTCTCCCCCATTTTTGTCAACAACAAAAAAGAAAATCAAATAAGCACAAGGAAAATAAGAAAAAGAGTTTGTGTTGAAAATGATCAGGGTTGCCAAAGAATACAAACAAGTCAAAAATCCTCTAAAGTTTGCACAATCTCCTCAAGCTTAGTTAGGCATTGATGGAAGACAGTCTCAAGCTTCACTAAATTCTAAGATGCTTGCTAATTCATGTTCTGAACCTTATCATCAAGAGACTATACATTTCCAATGAGAGATTTTGAGGTAGTACTTAGAGCAGCATGTAATTTCTAGATTTCAACCTCCATCACATATTGTTGTGCCTTAATCTCCAAAAAGAGCTCTACTATCCGAGGATAGTTTGATTCTGGTTCAGTTTGGGCACTAGTTTCTACAAACTGTACTAGTGGAGTATCCAAAGGTGAAGAAACATCGACCTGAATATGTGAAATTTGTTGCTCCCTTTGAATAGTAGCTTCTTTGTCCTGACCCCCGGGAGAAATTTCAAGGAAATGAGATGCATAAATATCTTCAGTATCTAGAGGAGATCAATTGATGCCATCACTATTAGTTGGTTTGACAGTCTAGTTATTAAGAGGAGTTTTCTTACGTATTCCCCATGTCATAGTGCCTTCAGTCTAAGGAAGAACTCATTCTCCTTCCTTCACTCCTTCTCTTCCAGCACTAATTTATTGACTAGTTCCCTTCTCTCCAGTATCCCCTACACCAACTTTTATTGCATCTTCTCCTTCCTTGTCAAAATGCTGCTGTCCCTTGTTCAAATTAGCATCTCCTTCTTCATCATATGAGTCATCCTCCTCACTCTCTTTTAATCTAGTTTCTTCTCCTTCACTTTCTTTTTCTGGTTCTTTCTCCCTTCCATCCTCTTATTCTTCTTCAAAATCAACTATGTCACTAAGAGGATCACGTATGGCAATATTTGTCACAATATTAGAGACGATCTCGTCTTCATCATCTTTCTCTTATCTTCATCTTGAAGAAGAAGAAGTCATTTTCTTTTTGGAGTTCGCAAGACAACGCTCTTTCCTTTGCACTTCTTCTCAACTGCAGATCCCATTTTAGCTTTGCTAGCAAATTCCTTCTTCAAAAGTTTCAAGAATCCTGAGAGATCCTTTAATCTCATTTTGAGATCATTTTGAGTTCAATTTGCATGGAGACAAGGGTTTTAGAGCAAAAATTGGATGATGGTTGAATCTGAAAGTCTTGGAAAAGTCTGATTACTAATGTTGTATACGATAGTTGTCCCTTTCCCTTCATGCCAGTTCTGTACATGTGCAGTAAGATTGTGTGAGGGAGTGTGAAAGCAACTCTATTGCAAATAGCCCATATCATTTTTGCCTCGAATTTAGAAACATCAGTTTTGGAAGCAGTTTTGGGTCTGATGAAGTTGATGACAATCTTGTGGAGTAAAATATTAGAAACAGACATTCTAAAGTAGGTAATACTTCCTCTAGGAATCCTGTCCTTCACCAAAAACTTGGTGACCTCTTCATTGGACACATTGATGGGCAAGAATCCACTCATTTACACTCTGAGAGTATCAGCCAACTGTTGAGAAAACTCCTATTAGAATTTGAAGTTGACAAAACTTTTATATTACTATTCTTATTCTCATTCTGAGTAATACTAGACTTCTGTGGAATTCTATCGGAGTCTATCTTACATCAGAAATCTGCCCCACTCTGACGAAGACTTAGACTGAACTCAAGTGAAGAACAAAGAAATAATCAGACTCACGATTATTGTTCTTCCTTCAAGGATTCCATACAAACAAGATATATCTGGCTTTTTGGTTGGAAATCTCACTTTCCTTTTTGGAATTTATTGATGAAAGTAATCAAGGAACGATAAAATCAATTTGGAAGACAAGTTTATTTAGAAAGAATCTACTTATGAAAACCAAGATTTTGATTATATGGGCGACCGGAATCATCAGACTTTCATCTCAATCTTCAGACGGCTCAAGATCTCTTTGATTGATTTTGTCCAACGAGTTGATTGGAGGAATTCCTCTAGATAGTGCCAACGATCATAAAGACATGGAGGAGTATTTAAAGAGGTTTTTTCGAGTCATTCAATAGAGAATGTGAAAGCTATAATTCTAAAGTCTGAAGCTTCTCAAATCACTTGTTCTTCATTGAGAGTGCTCATATGTATATTCAAAAGAGATAAAAACATAAGGAGTGACTTAGTGAGAGGAAAATAAAACTCTTTACAGAGTAGTCAGTGTTTACTACTGTAATTCTCTTTCGATTCATAGTGAAAACCAGCTGAAAGGCTGTTAGCATGGGAGAGTGGATGTAGGCTTAATCTAAGCCAAACCACTATAAATCTTGTATTCATTTTCCCTTCCCTGAACTCCTTTTATTTATTTGTTGTATTATTTTTCTGAGTTTCGCTATATTTTAAAATATCTTATTTGAGTCTGAATCTTTATTAAAAGTCTATTGTTTAATAGACTCAGCTTAAAAGAAAAATATTTTTACTGCATTTTTAGAAAAATCTTTTTTACACCTATTCACCCCCCTCTAAGTGTTTATACTAGCTCTTTCACCAACAAATTAACATCAACATCAAACACTTTGTCACTCACAGTAAATTGAACATAAGTGGGATCCATAATAGACAGGTTAGAATAGAAGTAAGTAGTCAATTCAGGATAAGTATTAGATAACTCCACACATAACCTCTCCATTTGAAGCTTGGTAAATTTTTCTCGTAAATTCGCTTTAATGGAATCCAGGAAATCAAAATCTACCATTTGAGGGTTCATGACCCCTCTATTCAACATTTGTGCGTAGACTTTCTTAAGGTCCTTTGACCGAAACTTCCCGTTTGTTCCAACGATTTTTGCAATAACACCCATTTTGGGTTAATTTTTTTTTGAACACTCTCTCATAATCTTCTTCCTTTTTACTCTCAGTTTGACCCTCTGTACCAAAATGATGATCATTAGGAAAGTTTGAAAGTTCCTTTTATGCTCTTCCAGCCTTTACCAACCCTAAGTTTGCCATGGCTCTCAAGAACAAGGTTTCGTTCTCATAGCCGTTTTCTTTCAAGAATGAACTTATGAAATCCACGGGATTTCATCCATTTTCTAGAAACTCATAATGTTTGATAAGTACCTTGGGTTTTCTTACCAAAATAGGAGTCGCTTCCTGAATAACCTCTTCCTCCACCGATTGTCAATTTGTGCTTCGAGGTGATTCATCCTCGGTGAGATCAAAATGCGTCGGACCTTCAAGGACAAAATGAGGCCTGCGATTAGCAATGCGAGAGGATTTCTTTTGATAAGATATGAAAACGGACTTGGAGGATTTTGATGACATGTTTGAGAGTGATTGAGTGAGAAATTTTGTAAAGAATGTGAGAGTAGATCACGATAAGCAAGTTAAGAGAAAGATTAGGGTTTGTAATGAGTCTATATATTAGGGGAAAAAGGTTAAAGATTTTATTTAAAGAAAATGAACCAGGGCAACTGAATAGGCAAAAAAAAAAAACTTAAAGTTTAAAAAAAAAATTAAAAAGTAACCGTCAATAATTTTTGAAATATTAATTCCAAAAAATCAACAGAGATATAACAATTTCCAAAAATATAAAATACAAGTAATAATTCAAGAATAATCATATATGTTCAAGAAGGAAAGAAACTTACGCGCCAAAATTTGAAATATAACTACCTAAGTCTGGATGGGCTTTTAGAAGGATGTTTCTACCAAAGGTTGAACTGATGAGTCTGCTCGTCCATAAAATTTAACCAAATGCAAGAGTAATATTGAGTTTTTCACGAATGAACTTGAATAATCCTTTCTCCAATGACTTGGTGAAGATATTTGCCAATTGATTATTCAATTCAATGAATTGAACATTGATTTCACCATTTTGCACATGATCTCTTATGAAATGATGGAAAATTTCAATATGCTTTGCTCTTGAATGAAGAATAAGATTTTTGGTGAGGTTAATCGCACTTGTGTTGTCACATCTAATTTCAATGCAAGGTTCTTATATTCCAAAGTCTCTAAGTTATTGCCTAATCTAAAGAATTTGTGAATAGCAACTTCCAAGAACAAAATATTCTACTTTTGCCATTGAGGTGCCACAGTGTTATGCTTCTTTGAGAACCAGGACACTAGCATTTGTCCCAAGAGTTGGCACGTTCCCAAAGTACTTTTCCTGTCAACTTTACAACCAGCTAAATCAACATCTGAGCATCCAAATAATGTATAGTATCCTCATTTCAGATACCACAGACCTAACTTTGGATTCGTTGCAATATTTGATATTACGTTTGAAAACACTGAGATAAAATTCTTTTGGATTCGCTTGGAATCTAGCACACATACACACACTGAATAAAATATCAAGTCCAAAAGCAATAAGGTAAAGAAGAGAACCAATTATACTTCTGTATGTCTTGTGGTCTACTTTCTTTTCATCTTCATATGTGTCAAGTTTGGAAGAACTTGACATGAGAGTCTCAGTCTTCTTGTAGTTTGTTTGTGACAGCCTAATTTTTCACTTCTATTTTCGACTAAATGAAATAGGTTTTCATCAATGTGCCTATGGCCTTTTTCTTTGAGTTGGACACTCACGAGATAACTAATTTATCAAGTGAAGCCGTTAAGGAATCTAAACGTGACAGACTTGACAATTCGATTAGAAATCGACTACTCGACCGTGCTAATCTACAAGGGTCAATACGACACCATCAAAATCAAACGGTTCAACAGAGGCATGTGATTAAAGTGTGGGTGATTCCACCTAGTGGTAAAATTCTCATCAAACGGCACTAAACTGATTTTTCTATCAATTTTGTACCCTGTGCCCGTATTTGGAATCTCGAGATTTTTATAACAACTAAGAGTCGCTTATAAGTCGAAGATGCACAATGTGGTTTGAAAATAATCGACCATGGGTCAAATGCACTAAAAATTCCTAAAAGCTACCTAGTAGGTTAGATTATGCTAAAATCGCATCCCGTCGAAATTAATCACGAAATTGAACCCAAATTCAGAAATTGAAAGTTCTATCATGTCACGATTTATTTTAGGAACGTCGAGTCATCCTTTGAAAAATTTTCGCAAACCTGAATTTTTGGCAAAAATCAAATTCGGGCGATTTTGGACCGGGAAACTCAGAGGGCCGTTTTTGAGTGTATTTTTGGTCTTCAAATTGGATTATTTGGCAAGGGAAAATTATAGAATTGAAGTGGGCATCTACCTTGGCAAGTTGGCCATTTAATGGGATGAAATTGGAGTGAGATTGGATTTGAATTGAAGGGGAAATGCACAAAATTCGTATGCCATGAGGGCAGCAACATTTTGGACCACTTTGGTGGCTTGTTGGGGAAGTCTTGGAGAGGATAAGGTAGCTGGTCTTAGCCGAGGACTTTGGGGCCAAGTGATGAGTGTTCCGCGCCTGCTTGCTGTCGACCAAGCAACCGTTGTCGTCCTGAAGCTGCCAACCACCTCCGCTAGCCCACTGCTTCGCTCCAGCCCACCCCGCCGTCCATTCCAACCTGCGGTCCTCCTCAATCTGGTCCAAATCAGAATCGGCTCTCAGCTTTGGGCTGAGAGCTTTGTGGCCTATTTCCAGCCCTTTCCTGACCTCCTTTGGTATCACTCCAGGCTTGAGTCTCGCCTGCCTTCGCGTTGTCGTCGCCGTGAACTCATCGGCCCATCAATCCGGTGAGTTTACTTGCTAAACCTTGTTTAGGAGGTTAATGATGCTTAATGGATAATTAACTTAGCCTAGGATTAGATTAGGTGGTTAGTTTAGATTAATTAGTGGTTTAGTTGCTTAATTAGGCTTATTAGGTGGTTAGATTAGATTAGTTAAGGGTTAATTAGATTGTATTATTTAATTAGTATAATGCATTATTTTTCTAAATCCAATTTGTTGGTTAGATTAGTGTTTAAAGTTTAATTAGTGATTTGTTGAATTAATTTACATTTATTTAATTAATTTTGCAATTTATTTAATTATTTAATATTTTTTGGAAATTATACTAGGATAACCGATTGTCAAAATTTCATGTTGATTGTCATGGTGTAATCAGTTTATGCAATTGAGTGCTCTTTGTGCAATTGAGTAATGATTATTAATTTTGAGTTATTATTTCAAAATTATTAAATTTTCGTATTTAATTAGAAAGGGTGCGCATGGTTTCATTTACTTCCTTTTTGTTCCCTGTCATTCTTATGAAATGCTCATTAATTTTATTTTGTTCATGGTTAGTGAAGACAAACATTTTTAGCATGATCATATGGCATATTTAAAATAAAATTTTGTAATTAAAGTTTGTATCTAGTAAATTCAAGTACAACCACGCGCACCCCGACTTGAGCTAAATCTCCCCCTCGGTGGTGAAATCGTCCTTCAACGCCCTCGCCACGTGCTTCACCAGCCTGTCCATTCCACATCACCATGAGCAACAAAATAACAATCGAAGGAAACCACATCACCCGACCTATTCATTCAAAATCACCGATTTCCACCTCGCTAGAGCTGCGAAATTTCTTTGACGAAAGCGCACGAGCGAATCGAGCCCGAAGCTTTGCCGAAAGCTTTGGCTTTCGGCTTCGAGCCGGAGCAAGAAGTCGTGTAAAGAAGCTGCGGCAACCGATTCCTTCGGCGGCTCGGCCGAAAGGGCCTCCGCGAGTGCCGCCGCCGGAAAGCACTCGAGCTTTGAGCTTTCGGCGAGTCGAGCTCCGGAGTCGAATGCCTTGGAGTCGAGGGCAGTTCGCAAAAGTCATGCCATCCGCTTCCAAATGCAACTCGCAATCGCCGAGCCGCAGCTGCTGCGACGAATGGCCGTCGAGCGATACTCGAGGCAGCTACTGCGAGGCCGCTCGAGCTGCCGCAGCCGCTGATCGAGGCCGCGCTCGCTCGAGCTCAAGCCCAAAGAAAGTGCAACTCGAGATCGCAGCTAGCTCGAGCGAGCTCGCGGCGGCTCGAGCTCGAGCTCGCCGAGCTCGGCTGAGCTCGTGGCGACGGCTCCGAGGCGCAACCGAGCTCGCACGGCTCGAGCGAGCGAAGGAGGTACGATCGAGCCGTCGTCGCAGCACTCGGCGGCTCCGAGCGCAGCAGCATTCTTTGCTCGAGCCGCCGCGTACTGCCGGAGTCGAGCCGGCTACGCTCGAGCTCTTTGCTCCAAAGAAATACGCAACTCGAGCTCGCAGCTAGTGCTGTCTCGAGCCGCTGTTAGCTCGGGTCAGCCGCAGCTCGCTCGAGCCATCGCTCCCGAGCGAGCACCTTTCGAGCTACGCAGCGGCTCGAGCGAGCTCGCAGCGGCTGAGCGAGCGAAGGAGGCAATGACGAGCCGCTGGCACTCGAGCGGCTCCGGCCGCTGCGGCCGGGCTGCGGAAGGCCGACCGGAGAAGGAGCGCCGAAGGGGAGCGACGGCCGGAGAGGAGGAGGGCCGAACGGAGAGCAACGCCGACCGGAACGTACACGGAGTCGCCGGAGTGAGGAGTCGCCGGAGAGTTAGCCCAGAGTGGGAGCCGCCGGAGAGATGGAAGACACGCCGGAAACGGAAGAACGAAGCTTCAGCCGAGAGGAGCGACGACGAGCACGCACGAAGAGTTCTTCGCTTTGTTCCGAATTTGTTCTTTTGTTTCTTTCGTTTTTGTTCTTTTGTTCCGTCGAAGAAGTGTTTCTTTTCAAAAGAAACAACTTTTTTTGTTTCTTTTTTCTGTTCCTATTTCGTTCCAAAAAAAAAACAAAAAAGGAACAAAAACGCAACCAAACGCGTTTTTACTTCCTTTTTGTTCCGGGCACACTTTCCGTACGAAGTGCCGGATAGTGTTTCCATGCACACCCAAAATACTGGGTGTCGTTTTAATACCAAAAATGTTTTTAAGTATTATATCAAATAGTGGGATTTTAAAAGGAGGGTATCAATTTTTAAGGTTCAATCTGACCGTGTACCCACATACGATTATTTTATCGAGTGTTTTTAATACGAAGCAAATAGACCAAGCACATTATCTTAATTGAGGCATTTGAGTACAAAGCACAATGTCCTTGATCGGGATTGATTGATCGTGTGATGATTATGAGAACCCGTCCCAGATGTGCGTCGGGTGGACGATGCTCCTTTATGGAATGCCCCTAACAACAGATGCCGGATTGTGATAAAGCCCAGATCGAAGGTCCTTCGGGAATGCCATCTATAGAGGTAGACGTTGCTGTGCTCAAGAGATGAGGCAATGCCTAGCTACACCGGAAGACCGATATGCGTCGGGTAGAACATGCTTATGTAGGCAATAATCAATTGGAACGCGTGATTGATTGAGGTAAACACACCGGATTATAAGACAAAATTGTGTAGCACATAATGGATGTGTCATAACGATTTTGCCTTATAATCTGGATCCTTATGATTGATTGAGATATGAGTGAGAGACGTTCCAATTGATGTGTGCATTTATTATATGCATATGTGATATGAATTGTACTAATGTGCAGGAAGGAACTGAGACGAGGTAAATCTTCTATGGTATGTGGTTAGACCGCCTCTATGCGTATTACCTTTCTAATCGGGGTTTAGGGTGTGAACTCATTGAGACACTATCTCACCCCGTTGTGGTTTAATTCTTTTCAAGTCCTTAGATGGAGGCACGTCATGTGCACTATGGGGTTTTGAGGGAGGTAGATTTCCATTGCTCCTATTTTCCAATTTTCGGGATCAACTTGACCCATGAACTTGTGGAGTCCATTGTTTGGGTCGATGAGAGCCTACCTCACTTGGTACCTCATCGTTTCAAGGTGTGATACTTTCACAAGCCTAATGAGAGTCGGAGGGTCCTTTAGGTAGTTTTGACGGGCCTCCCGTTGGGACCGAGGAGTGGGAGATAGGGCACCCTTTGGACATCGATACTTCGGATGGTGCCGTGGAAGATCCGGAGCCGGGGTCTAGAGAGCCTAGGGTTTAGGTGGCTTCGTAGCCCTTTTTGATCTAGACTCTTGTACATAAACCTTAGAGTTGGCCCTTGTGTATAAACCCGCTTGTTTATAAAAGTATGTTTTGAGTAATTTGACTGTCCTTCTTTTCTATCCCATATTTGTGTTGTCTGGGGATTGTTTTATTTCGATTATGCATGTGCATAATCAATTTGGGTCAGCGACGCGTCCTGAGACATTGTAATTTTATCAACCACCGAGGGATGTGCGCATGCTCGAGGTTCGGGGTGTGACATTGTCATTCCAAACTTCTTGATAACATCTCTAGCATATTTCTTTCGATAAATGAAAGTTCATTTCTTTGATTGTTTAACTTGTAGACCCAAAAAGAATGTTAACTCACCCATCATGCTCATTTCAAATTCTTCCCGCATAGACTTTTAAAATTTCTTAAACATACTTTCATTAGAAGACCAAAAGATTATATCATCTACATATATTTGAACAAACATAAAGTTTTTTCCTTCTCTTTTGATAAACAAGGTTGTGTCAACCATTCATTTCTTGAAACCATTGCTTAGCAGAAACTTACTTAGTCTCTCATACCAAGCATGAGGTGCCTATTTCAAACCGTATAAAGCCTTCTTTATTCTATAAACAAATTTTGGTTTTCTGGGATCTTTGAATCCTGGTGGTTATTTCATATAGACTTCTTCTTGTATGAACCTATTTAAGAATGTACTCTTGACATTCATTTGGAATAACATGAAATTATAGAAACATACATATGCAAGTAATAATCTTATGGCTTTTGACTTGGCTACAGGTGCATATGTCTTATCATAGTCTATTATTTCCTCTTACATATAACTTTTTGCAACAAGCCATGCTTTGTTCCTAGTTATTTTACCCTTTTCTTTCCATCTTATTTCTGAACACCCACTTTATTCTAACCACAGATTTTCCTTTTGGTTTTGGAACTAACTCCTAGACATTATTAATTTTGAATTGTCTAAGTTCTTCTTGCATTGCTTCCATACAACTTTCATCAAGATAAAGCTTCTTCCACTCCCTTTGGTTCTATTTTAGAAATAAGAGTTGGGAGCACTTAAGTCTCCCTTTATTTCGGATTCGGTACAAATCACTTCTTCTATATTGCCAATAATGAGCTCTTTAGGATGACTTAATTTGTGCTTCCAATTACAAATGGATTTGTCACTTTCTGCAAGGGTTTGCTAAACATCTGTTTTCTTCGATTCATTTGACTTTTCTTCTACTTGACTTTAATCACAAGAAAATTGAGGTTCCTTGGAGGAATCAGACTTCATTGAGTCTGAAACTAGTTCAAACTTTTCAAGTTGAGTTTGATCTTGTTAGTTTTGAAAACTTTCTTGAAATTTGACATTCATGGATTCTTTAACAGTTTGTGCATTCTTGTTGAAGACTCTATAAGCTTAGCTTGAAGTAGAATTGCCAAAAAACATTTTTTTTTATCCGATCTTTCTTCAAATTTACTAGGCCGATCATTTTCATTCTTCAAAATAAAACACTTGCAATCAATCATATGAAAATAAGATATATTTGGCTTTTTCCTTTGTAAACTTCATAGGGAGTTTTCTTTAGGATGGACCTTAAAAGTACTCTGTTAATTATATAACAGGCAGTAGAAACTATTTTTGCTCAAAAACAAGAAGAGACTCTACTTTCTATTAGCAGAGTTCTAGCCATCTTCTGTAAAGACTTATTTTTCCTTTCTACAACTCCATTTTATTTTAGAGTGTATGGAGAGGAGAAAATATGTTGTAGACTATTCTCATCACAAAAATTTGCAAAGTCTTAATTTTCAAATTCTCTCCCATGAATAGTCTTTATACTTGAAATGTCATAACGTTTCTCATTCTGAACATTCTTAGCAAATTTTAAAAAATATGAGAAGATTTCTATTTTATTTGCCAAGAAGATAACCCACATGAATCTTGAATAATCATCCTTAACTACCAAACAGTATTTCTTATCACCAATGCTTTGTGTTTTAGATCCATGTGAAAAACCTACAAGATGCGGTTAATGGAAACTTGATTTATAGTTTTAAATCAGCTTCTAACCTATTTTTCCAAGATACATAGAGTACACAACTCAAACTTTTGGTACATCATATTGGGAAGACCACAAACCAACTTCTTAAATGATAGAACAATCTGTTTCATGCTCATATGTCCAAGCTTGCATTCCTAGAGATATGTTTCATCTTGAATTGAGATAAGACATTGAGAGCATTCTAGACTTATGTCCAGAAGATAAATATTGACATGTCTTCACCCAGTGAAAGTTTAAGAGAAGTCTCGACTAACTCCAAAACAAACATCTTATTGGAAATTGATTTTGAATCCTATATCATATAGCTGGCTTATGCTCAGAAGATTGTAATTCAAACTTTTCATCAAGGAAATATTGTTGATGATCAAATTTCAATCCTCATTGTTCTATGTCCAATCATTTTTCCTTTGTTGTTCCCACCAAATGAAACATTTCCTCTTTTTTATTTTTTTAGTGTTACAGAACTGCTTGAATCTCCAATCATATGTTTAGAACAATCACTGTCCAAGTACCATTTGTCTTTTTTTTTTTTAAACATTAACCTATAGTCAAAAAGAAATCTCAAACTTCATTTGGTATCCAAATTTTCTTGGGTCTTTGTTGAGATAGTTTTAAAAATAGCATTTGCCCAATCCTTCTTAATGAATCTCCAAATTTTAGGACATTCATTGTCAAAATGTTATGAACTATTACATTTAGAACATTTAAGAGCATTGCAACCAACAAGTTTTACAAAAACCTTTTGAAAATGATTTTTGTAAGAAGATTTTGGAGGTCTTTGTCGAAGTCTCTCATTGACTTTAGGAAAATCGATCAAAATAGTACTTTCTTTACTCAGACCCAAACCATATTTGTTATAATAGGGTATTTGAGTTCAAATGATTTTCTTTAAAGTTTTTTTATTCTTTGGAGAACTTTGTAGAAATATCTGGAATTTCATCTTTCAAACATTCATTTTCTTTTGAAAGAGAATTAATATTTTCTTTCAAATCATCAAAATCATTTCTTAGATTCTCAAACTTTTCTTTTCAAGAATTATCCTGTTGCTTTGAATTTTGAATTTTCTTTCTTTATTTTGGAGATCCTTTTAAGAGAAGATTTGATGTTTATGCAAAGTTCATCTATATACTTAGAAACTTTAATAAGAATTTCTGAATGACTTACCTTGATTTCCTTGTCAGATTTTGAGTCTATGTTAGAGTTTGACTCTAATTTTGAGTATGATTCTGAGTGAGTCATTAGACAGATATTTGCGAGCTCATCTTCACTTTCCTCACATTTTGTGTCACTCCGGGTTTATGTTTTTAGAGCTTTCTTGTATTTTTCATACTTTCCTTTCTTATTTTTTAGCAAGGGATAGTTAGGCTTGATGTGTCCATTTTTCTTGCACTCAAAGCATATCACATCCTTGCTAGATTTAACATATTTCATTGTTCTTTTCTGAAAATTTTGCTTGCTTTGCTTTTTCCAATTCAATCTTCTTCCTTTCCTATTCAGTTTCTTGAATTTCTTTATCATGAGAGCTAGCTCCTCCTCGTCCATATTATCATCTATGTTTGTATCATCACAATTAACATTAGACTTGAGCACAATTGACTTCTTACCTTTTAGATCCTCCTTATCATTGATCTGTTCCACTTCATATGATTGAAAAGTGCCTATAACTCGTCAATAGAAAGAGGCATGATTCTTTGTGTCTCTCGGATTGATGTTTTCACATGGTTCCAATCCTTTGAAAGTTCTCGTGGAAGTTTGATAACCTTCATTTGAGCATAAATTGATTGACCTTGATATGTCAACCCATTTATAATTTCTGTAAATCAACTAAATATATCTTCAATAGACTCTCCTGGCTTCATTATGAAGGATTCATATTGACCAAGTAAGATATTTATTTTTGTCTCTTTTACACGATTTGTTCCTTCATAGGTGACATGAAGTTTATTCCAAACTTCTTTAGCTATTTCACATGAGGAAATTCTATTATATTAAGTGGGAGACAAGGCACAATATAAAGAATAGATCGCTTTTGCATCAAGAGCTTGTCTCTTGATAGTTTCTACTTGGTTGGATGTTGGATTCCTCAGCATCCTTATCTAAGACTTCTTTTCCCTTTTCAGATGTTGAAGCTGCCTTTGAGTTGATTTCTCTTTCTACAACATCTCATTCTAGAAGATCTTTGTATCTCAGGAATGCTTTAATTTTACTCTTCCACACATTGTATTCTTTTCCATCAAAATAAGGTGGCTTGGTATTACTCCGCCCTTCCATGAGTCCCGATGCTAAACAACTAGCCATAGAAGATCTTTAACTTAGAAGTATAAACACTTCAATAGAAGAGCACATAGCTTTGATACCAATTGAAAATACTAGTACTAACACCTAGAGGGGGTGAATAGGTATTTAAAATAAACTTTGACAAATAAATATGGAATAAAATAAGTTGCAAGTAAAATATGAAAAAGGATCAGAGTCTGATTAAACGAGCCACCAGAGTTCTGGTGAAAATTCAGAATTATATAAAAGATGAAATAGATTTTTGTGAAACTTTTTTTTCCAAAAAAAAAAAAAATTGCAACGGATAAAGCTGAAAAGAGTTAATGGAAGAGAAAATTGCACATGAGATTTATAGTAGTTTGGCTTAAATCAAGCATATATCCACTCTCTCACACCGGCAGCCTTCTGGATGAAATTCACTAAAGTATCAATAGAGAAGTACAATATTTTGAGTACAAACACTTATTGGAAGATTTCTTTCTCGCTCACTAAGTCACTTTTCCTGTGATTTTCTCTCTTGAATGCAATTTGTAAGAGCTGTCGTTGAAGAACAAGTGGTTCGAAAGGTTTCAGACTTTGGAATTTCAATTTTCACGCACAATCTCAATTAGACTGAATGACCTCCTTAAATACTCATCCACACCTTACTAGCCATTGGCATTCTCCAAAGCAATTTATTCCAATTAATTCATTGGACATAATCGATTAAGGAAATCTTATAGCTGTTTGAAGATTGAGATAAAAATCTATTGATTTTGGTCGCTCATACAATTAGAATCTAAGTTTCCATACGTAGATGCTTCCCAAAAAAGGAACTTGTCTTTAACATTAATTTCATCAATTCGTGATTGATTCCATCAATGTATTTATAAAATGTAAGTGAGATTCTTTACCAGAAAGCCATATATTAAAGAATAAATCCCTATTGTGTTCATATTAAATCCATGTCGCAAGATCAATAAATCTGAGTTTGATTATCTTTTCATTCAGAATTTGATTTCAGTTTGGATTGCGTTAGAGTAAGAAAGGCTTCTGGAACAAATAGACTTTGACAAGAGTCTATGATATGACTTTAGAAGTTTACTATTCTTCAGAATAAAAACAAGAACAAGAAAGTTTTGTCAATTTCAAAACTTAGTAGGAGTTTTATCAACAGGTTTAAGTAAAGTTCATCTATATATTTAGAAATTTTAATAAGAATTTATGAATGACTTATCTCTATTTCCTTGTCAGACTCTGAGTCTGAGTCTAAGTCTGAGTGAGTCATTATACAGATATTTGCAAACTCCTCTTCACTTTCTTCACATTCTGTGTCACTCCAACTTTATGCTTTTAAAGCTTTTTTGTATTTTTCATACTTACATTTTCCTTTTCAGCAAGGGACAGTTATGCTTGATGTGTCCCTTCTCCTTGCACTCAAAGCATGTCACATCATTACTAGATTCAACATCTTCCATTGATATTTTCTGGAAATTTTGTTTGCTTTGCTTTTTCCAATTCAATCTTTTTCCTTTCCTATTTAGTTTCCTGAATTTCTTTATCATGAGAGCTAGCTCCTCGTCGTCCATGTCATCGTTTGTGTTTGTGTCATCGGAATTAGCATTAGACGTAAGTGCAATTGACTTCTTACCTTTTGGATCCTCTTCGTCATTGATTTTTTCCACTTTGTGTGATAGCAGAGTGCCTATCAGCTCATCAGAGTCATGATTCTTTGTGTCTCTTGGATTGATGTTTTCACATAGTTCTAGTCTTTTGAAAGTTCTCGTAGAAATTTGTTGACCTTCATTGGAGCAGAAATTAGTTGACCTTAATATGCCAACCCATTTACAATTTCTATAAATTGATTGAACATATCTCCAATAGACTCTATGCTTTATTTTGAAGAATTCATATTAACCAAGATATTTATTTTCATCTTCTTTACACAATCTGTTCTTTCATAGGTGACATGAAGTCTATCCCAGACTTCTTTAACCGTTTCACATGAAGAAATTATATTATATTCAATAGGAGACAAAGCATAATATAAAGAATAGACGGCCTTTGCATCAAGAGCCAGTCTCTTGGTAATTTCTACTTGGTTGATTTCCTCAGCATCCTTGTCTAAGACTTCTTTTCCCTTATCAGATGTTGAAGCCGCCTTTGGGTCAATTCCTCTTTCTACAACATCCCATTACAATGGATCTATGGATCTAAGGTGTGACACCTCGAACCCTTCGGAAGTCGCCACAGGCACCAACGTTACACCTTACTACCTCTCTCTAGATGAAGCGTCGTAATTCATAGACATTTATTTAAAAAAAAAAATGGTCCCAGCGCGCTTATTAGCGGAAGCAAAATAAAACATCACCATCTCTCCCCCTACTAACCATGATACAAATACACACCACTAATTACCATGATTAATAGACAAGCCACGACACTTTATTTATATATATTTTCAAGATGGGATTTCTTTGGGTCGATACATCAAAAGGAAAAGCCAGGACTCAGCCACGTCCGACCTAAAACCCCAAAAAGAACCCTCGACCCGCTACAACACACGTGTAACAATCCCCATCATCAGTGTCGGCTAAACTATCCCCAAAAAGATCCAGCTCCTACTCGTCACGCACGGGCCCTCACACCTAACCCGGTGCATTAGGCGGTGGCGGCGGCAACATCCCTCGCATCACCAAATCGCGACGAATGTGGACGGAGATGAACTCCTGGACAATCGGGCCCCCAGCCAGGCCTACGTCGTACATGACTAAACAGCGCACTCGAATATACGTCAATCCAGGAATAGAAGGACAGCCAAACTCCTTGCACTCGACCTCAACATCGGATGGTAGACCGTAAAACACACCCCGCGTGACGGCAGGGAGCGTCATGCTGCTAATCTGAAATATTATTCCCCAAAAGGGATGAGTACAACCACTCAGCAGGTAAAGGAATCCAATAACCACTCAGTGCATCATACAAGTCACACATGCATTCCAGGCATTACTTATCTTGAAGCCATGCATATACTATCATGCATCGTCATCACAATCATAACACATATATGCATACCACCATGTCATACTCGTATCATCGTCATCATGACATCCTCATATCATATCATGTATAATCATCATTATCATATCATGTCATATGTGCATATCATCATCATATCATGTCATATGTGCATATCATCATCATATTAATTATATCATCATGCCATAGGTGATCATCATCATCATGTCATATCATATCATGCATATCATCATGCCATAGGTGATCATCATCATCATGTCATATCATGCATGGTTCAATTTTTCCACTTTTTAACTTTCCATTCGATCACCACATCACCCTTCCTCGGATCACCAATTTCATCTCATATTATACACTCGCGCCTCATCCTGGCATCGCGAGAAAAACCTCCGGCATTCAGCCATTCCAGGCCACCGGGCATCCGGCCCCCCACATTCCGGGCATCTCGCATCCCAACTGGCATTATGAGGCATCCTCTCGGGCAAAGACCTTCGAGGCTTCCAGCATTTACACTCCTTGGCCGGGCATCCCACACTCCTACTAGCATCGTGAGGCATCCCCCTGGGCACAGACCTCCAGGGCTTCCGGCACCCCCAACTTTTCGTGCATCCTGAAACTCCCAGGGCCATTCAGCAATGTATCTCTATACATTCCAGGCATTATCATCCACCACAACAATCTCCTCATTTAACATTATTCATGTTCACCAATTTCGGTCTCAATTTAGCATGGCATATGATGTAATGTCAATCAAATCATATTCAGCATGGAATTCATACATGCATCTCAATTCATTGTCATGCATACATCAAGACCTCATCATACATGCTACATAGTACAATAAAATTTATGGAATTTATGCCAATTAAAATAATCCATTTATCACGCCCTTTTTTACATTTATTTAAATTTTCAGCTTGTGCCATTTTCAAAAATACTAAATTTAATATCTATATAATTCTCAAAATTATAAAAATTAAGGCAAGTGATAATCAAGACAATAGGATAATGATTTCATGCAAAATACATGGCCAAATAGAATTCCACACAAATCCACAATTCACA
This sequence comes from Eucalyptus pumila, assembly GCA_016097595.1. NCBI lineage: Eukaryota > Viridiplantae > Streptophyta > Magnoliopsida > Myrtales > Myrtaceae > Eucalyptus > Eucalyptus pumila. The sequence goes on from CM027853.1 coordinate 32,193,734, forward strand.
CAAAACAGCATGTAATTTTCGGATGAAATCAGAATGCACAGTTTCCAAATTAATTTGATTAAAATATCCATACGGCCTCCAAAAATTACGAAATTTTACCGAGTTATAGCCAAGACACTAACGTGCATTTTTTATGAATACTTCCAGTCAGAATATTTTTAGATTATTTTCTACAGTCACACGAAACTTCTGGATCCAACACTGAATCGTCCAGTGCATGCTTCTCCGAAATACTGAGTTTTCACCTACCTATACTTCTTCCTTTCCTCTGAAATTCGGATATGTTTTACATAAAGATGTTTTCTACAAGTTTCATGAAGAGATATAAGTCAAAAATCCAGAGTATAGTCGTCGTTTAGGTACATGAAGTCTCGGGTGTCCTGTACTACATCTCCAGAATTACCGTCTCCAAGATTCAGTCGATTTAATAGGTTATACTTGTTAATTTTGATTCAAATTTGAGTATGTTGTATTTTAAGATGTCCCCTACAACTTTAATGAGGAAATCGAAGAGAGATTCTTAGTACAAATCAACATGCAACCACAAATCCATCAAAAGGTCAGTGAAGTCGTTCCAGATCTGAGGTCTCCGTAGGATGAGAGTTTAACCCATTAAACCTCCATAATTTTCCACCAAATTTTAGAATGTTGTAGTTTAAGATGTTAGCTACAAATTTAATGCAGAGATAAAAGTCAAAATCGGACTCTAAACATGCATGCAAGCTCTCACAAAGTTCTGACTCAGACGGATTCAAACGAAAACAGCAACATCACTCAAGAACAAGTCATCCAAGCTTCGGTTTCCCCCTCCTAATCACCAAAAATTCGACTTTTCTACAACATACATGTAACACACACACATGCAAGAGCAGCAAGAGGACTCCAACTTGCCTCTAGACCGAACGGACGACGGCACACAACAGCGAACACGGCAGCACACGGCGGACGGACGGCGACTCCTTCCTCTCGGCTTCTCCTCCCTCTCGGCCTCACTCTCCCTCTCTCGCACAATCTCTCTCTCTCTTTGGGCGAATGGCTAACCGGCCATTCTCTCTCCTCTCTTCCCTTTTTATCTCCCCCAAACCTCATCATTTGCAATCATTGTTTGCCACTCCAATTGACCAATGCATGCCATCCCTCTCTAAGCCAATGCATGAAGACCTTTTGCCACTTGTCTTCATAATGGGCTTTTGGGCTTGGGCTTTTGGGCTTGGGCCGGCCACTCTTGGGCTGGTCGACAGCCCCCTTTCTTCTATGTATTTTAAATTTTAAATTCCACATGGCTAAAGTCTTGTGACATTTTATTTATAGGAATTTAATCCATAAAGTGCATGGCCAAACATAGATTATTATCATTAATCTATCTAATTTAGAATCTCATAAACACAAGCACAAATCACCTAATAAAAAAAAAGACTAATGGCTAAAGCATAGACCATAGGTAATTTCATTACCTAATTAGAGGCTTTAACACTCCTTATAACTTGACTTTGAATTTTTGGGATGCCACATAAGGAATCTCTTTATTTATTCTTCCACACACTGTATTCTTTTCCATCAAAATAAGGTGGTCTAGTATTGCTCCGTCCCTACACGAGTCCTGGTGTTAAACAACTAGCCATAAACGATCTTTAGTTTAGAAATATAAACACTTCAATAGATGAGCACAGGGCTTTGATACCAAATGATAAAACTAGTACGAATACCTAGAGGGGGTTGAATAGGTGTTTAGAAGAATTTTTGAAAATTAAAATAAATTTCGAACAAAGTCTGAGAATCAAATAGAGTTTCATAAACAAGTCACCAGACTTCTAATGAAAATTTATAATCAAATAAGAGATGGAATAGATTAAGCATACGTCTACTCTCCCACGCTGACAGCCTTCTGGCTGGAATTCACTATAGCATCACTAGAGAAGTGCAATATTTCGAGTGCAAACACTCAGTGGAAGATTAAATTTCTATCACTAAGTCACTCTTCTTGTGATTTTCCCTCTTGAATACAATTTGTAAGAATCATCGATAAAGAATAAGTGGTTGAAAATGTTTCCGACTTTGGAATTTCAATTTTCATACCATATATCAAGTATATTAAATGATCTTTTTAAATATTTCTCCATGCCTCACTAGCTGTTGGCATTTTCCAAATGAATTTCTTCCAATCAATTCGTTGGATAGAAACGGTTAAAGAAATCTTATAGCAATTTGAAGATTGAGATGAAAATCCATTAATTATGGTCGCTCATATAATCAAAATCTAGGTTTCCATAAGTAGATGCTTCCTAGAAAGGAACTTATCTTCAAGATTGATTTCATCAATTTTTGATTGATTCCATCAATGTATTTATAAGAGGTAAGTGAGATTCTTCGTCAAAGAGCTAGATATTGAAGAATAAATTCTTACTACATTCATTCTGAATCTTTTTCGCAAGATTAATAAGTCTGAGTCTGATTATATCTTCGTTCTGGACTTGGTTTCAGTCTAGATTGCGTCAGAGTGGGAAAGACTTTTGGAATGAATAGACTTTGGCAAGAGTCTACGATATAACTTTAGAAGAATACTATTCTTCACAATAAGAATAATAACAAGAAAGTTTTGTCAACTTTAAAACTTGGTAGGAGTTTTCTCAACAAGTTGGCCATCACGATGCCAACCACACCAACCGTATTTTTATCGGTTCTCTACACCAAATCCTTTAGCTACTGTTTTGCATACTTCCATTGCTCATTCCAAAACAATTGTACACCATCACATGTGCCACTAGGCACCAACATGTCTTGGACCTGGGAAGCCTACTACTATTCCGTGGTGATTTGGACGCCTTCCACATCGTATTTCCAAAAAAAAAAAGCAACCCATGACTCTCTATCCTTTGACGAAGTAGCTCGTGAAGTCTCACTACCAACCTCTCCAAACACGCTGCCAAGTGCCACTAGAAGACTCTACACATGATATCTACTTGCCTCCTAGTGACAAGTGCCTACATGCACCATTGGCCTCTACTCTGCTAATGTCATCCACCACATTATTGCCACATCACCTCTGCTTTGCTGACGTCATCTGACACGTCATTGCCACATCACCTCTTATTGTTGACTATTAAATGGATCAAATTGGACTAGACTGTTGACTTGTTCAGATGGACTATATCATTTAACCGATTTATACTGGACCAGTTGGATTAGTTTTGTCACTTTTTTTTTTTATTAGCTTGATTATTTTCTTACTGGTTTTTGATGATTTGTGATTGGATCCTAAGGTCTTTCAGCGCACTAAGTTCATTTTGGCCTTATTTTTACCATACATGCTCTCCATGTACTATTTTCCTCACATTTGTTGTCCAACCAACTATTTCTAACATAGTAAATACATATAATGTATAAATTTTGTAAACATTATCATTAATGTGGTCATATGACATCCCATTTTTATCGATTATGATATAAGCAACCTACTAGGCTAGGCAATCAAATTTGAAGCCAAGGTTCACATGTGCATCCATCTACCAATGCTATTACCAAAAAGACTTCTCCCAATGGATTGTCTATCACTTTCTCATTATAGGATTTTCGTTCCATTGATAATATGGTACTTTTAGCTCTATCTCTCCTGCTATGTCTATCGCTTTAGGTAATTTTGATTCATGGAATTTTAACTCCACTTGTTCAAATCATATGACATTAATTCTAATTTGTTCCGGTCAAAAAGCTTTCCTTTACATGCGCCAACTATTCACATAGCCGATAATTCCCTAATGCAAATCAGCCTACTTGACACATTTCCATATCCACCTTTTCATTACCTTAACACTTTTATAGTTTTCAAACTCTCTTTAAGTTCAATTTCAGTTGGACAATTATGTGAACTTGGTCTTGATGTTCACTTTTCTCATCATGGTTGTCATGTGCAGGATTTATGGACAAGATAGACCATTGGAATTGGCTATAGAGTAGGACACCTACTTGAGCTCATTTCCTTAAATATTTTTAACTCTTGTGTTGGTTGTGTTGCCATAATGTCATCTAAAACTTGGCATACTCAATTAGGTTTTCCTTCTTCTTCTAGTTAAAATCTTTAATATCAAGTGGTCATTTCAGCTTTATTGATGGCAAAACTTTAAATTGTTTGTCTGGCCAATTAGGAAAACATCATGCCTTCCTATTTGATTTTAGTGAATCTATCTTTGCTCCTCCCTTTGATCTAATTCACTCTCAATTTGGGGACATTTTCCAACACGCACCATGGGAGGCTCTTATTATTTTGTCTTTTTTTGTTGATGATTACTCTCATTATAGTTGGCCTTTTCTTCTGAAAAATTGACATGACCTTATTTGCATTGACCATGATTTTGTTGCCCTAAAAACATAATTTTCTAGAGATATTAAGATTTTTTTTGTATTGATAATACCATGGAATATCAAGATGCTAAATTTCTTAGCCCAACACAGTATTATTATTCATCGTTCATGTCTAGGCACTTCCTAACAAAATGGCCCTGAAGAACGTAAGTATATGCATATCTTAGATGTTACAAGAACTCTTTTAATCTCTACCTCTTGTCTGGAATAGTTTTGGGGGGAAGCTTGTCTCACTATTGTTTATACTATGTACCCGATCCCTCATCATAGATAACATTTCTTCTTTTGAGTGTTTCTATGGCAAGGTTCCTTATTATAGCCATCTTTGAGTCTTTGGTAGTGCTTGTTTTGTACACCTTCCACATGAATGCATGATTAGAACCTTGCACTCATTTAAATTGCTTTCTTGGGTATGGCATTGAGTGCAAAGGATATAAATGTTGCGACTATCTCTAACCATCTTCATGCATCTCATCATGTTTTATTTTGGGAACATAAGATGTCCTGCATTCCTTCAAATCTTCTACTCATGTCCCTTTCTTTACCAAAACTTTCATGGATTTATCCTGAGAAGATCTTGTAGTACCATCCACTCTTGAATTTTCCTCTCCACAAATGTCTTCCTCTCATTTTGATGCAAGCCCATTTGGTAATCCCACTTCGGCAACTTCTCACATGTCTACCATAACTGAGGATCATATGCCTTCAACCATTCTATATACTTCTACTTGTTGTTCATAAATCAATCCCCAGCTCATCTTTGTGATTATCATTGTCACCCTGCCATTGCTTCTCTTCACAAACCTTGTATCTATAAGGAAGTTAGTAATGATCATCTTTGGTAGCAAGCTATGGTAGATGAGTTGTAGGTCTTGGAAAACTCTCACACATGAGATTTGGTTGATTTGCCTCCTACTGAGTTTATTGTTAGTAGTAAATGTGTATATAAGATTAAACCAAAGTAAATGGTACTGTGAATTACCATAAAGCTTGGCTAGTGGCGAAAAGTCTAACTTAGGATTAAGTTATTAATTGGGATGAGACCTTGGACCATGTTACTTGTCTTACTTCTATTCACAATCTTCTTATTGTTGATATTGTTAAGCGTTGGCCACTATTTCAAATGGATGTTAAAAAATGCATTTCTTAATAGTGATCTCATTGAGGAAGTTTATATGGTTCCTCCTCCTAGATACACTGATTCATATGATAACGTGTCACGACCCCAACTCCATCTCCAGGGTCACGAGTGACGGGGGTTATTTTGTGACGTCCCAAGCACATTGCCATCCCATTGTTTTTATCTTTTCATCAAGCACATACAAAAGCATTACAAACAACACCCGGACAACAATAAGCAGTTAGGAAAACAACCATTACATTAGTTACATTTACAGGCCCCTTTGTCATAGGCCGTTATATTTACAACCCCTACATTTTCTACGCTCCTAAGGCCAGGTAAACCTTAGCTCCTCTAGCAAGACTGCAACTCTCAAATTGACGTGAGACTTCCATGCCTACAAGACTGAAATGATGAGGGGTGAGTTTTGGGGAAACTCAGTAAGTAAAACCCACTAATTTTTGGGTAGGAGGATGCCTCGCCATCAACAAGCACATACTCATCCAAAACATTAGTTGATGACAGATCAATAGTAAAACAAAAACTTTGTCTTGGATGAAACATGAGGAATCCTCAATCAACACTATGCAAGCATAAACCAATATTCACCCACAACATGAGGAACTCACGCCTCACTCATATGCAAGCATAACCGAAATCCATTTCATAATGCGAGGAAATCATGCACGCGAGGTTCATTTATTAACAGTCGAAATCCATCGACTCTTCCAGAATTCACCGGGCATCCGAACTTAATCGAGTAACGTCCCCTAATTGAAGGGTGACGGCTAGAATTATCACAACATCTTGTCATTTTGTCGAGGCATCTTGTTGGCGTGGGGGCATCTCGTTCTCATTAACAAGGCATCCCGTTGGCATAGGGGCATCTTGTTGGTGAGGGGGCGACATTGTCGAATCCATTGGTCGATGGCTAGAAATTAGTCCATCGTGTAACCATGCTTCAAGCATCATAATCTAGTTCTTATCTTCACTTTTAGTTCAAGGGTTTGAAGGCATGCCATGCATATGTGTGTGAAATTACCGAAATCGAGATGTTAAGCATGCCGAGCACAAATCAATGACCGCGACTTGATCCGACACGTTTGAGCACCGATCTAGTACCCAACTTAGCTTGGGAGCGATATACCTCAATATCACACCAAGACCATGATAGTTTCGGCCCATTGTGACATGTTCACCAACCTAGTACTAGACTTGGCTTAGGAACGATATGCCTTAATACCACACCGATACCATGAAAGGACTGGCCCGTTGTGACATGTTCATCAACCTAGTACCAAAGCTGGCTCAAAAACGATATGCCTCGATATCGCACCAAGACTAAGAAAAGACCAATCTTTCGTGATCCCACTAACGTCAAGGTCGACAAAGCCCTTTTTTTTTGGAGCTTAGGGCGTGAACTAGAACATGCACTTGTGAAAGTGGTTTGAGGAAGTAGCAAGTTTTCACAAAACACTTTTAAACTAGGTTTGTATCATAGCAAAACCAAAACTTATCAAATAAACACACAAACCAAGCTTCTTCCAAGCAACTCAAGTCAAAGCACGAGCCAAAGCTCATCAAACAAGGATTGAACTCAATCAAGGAACAAGGTCTAAACTAATCCAAGCAACCACAACCAAACCCCAAGCAAGAACATAGTCACAACATTTCAATCAAGGACTCGCTACACGCTTGGATTAGCATAACACAACACCCTGACCAAATATTAGTAAGTTCTACTTACTTCACTTCAAGAGACCACCTAGGTGATCGAGCAATGTGCAACCGAACAAACGAGCAAGAGGGGCGTGGCCACAAGAAAGAGAGAGAAGGCGACGGTGATGGTGAGGTTCAGAGAGTGAAGAAGGAAGAGGGGGTGGTGTGTTGTGGGATGAGGGAGGAAATGTCTCTATTTATAGGCAAACCCCTCATGATAATCTATCCAAATGGACCAATCATCTTCATGTAGGTGGACAATCTAGTTTGAGGAGGTGGCAAGCTAAAGAAATGGGTGGCAAGTCTAGTTCCTAGGGGCGACACTTGCTCAACTTTCCATTAGTCCACCTAAGGGGTTGAGTCACCATGGAATAATTACATGTAATTATTATGGGGACACCTAAGCCAATGACTAAGTCTCTCCCATTTAATGTTTGGATCTTGAGTAATCATTAGGCTAGATATTTTCATATTACAAACTTGCTCTCCAAGTTTTTAGGTTAGGAGGCATTATGGCATATTCCCTTGAGGAACACCTCAACTTGGCATTGAAGAACTAGAGTCCAAGATATTTCATACATCCTTATCCTAAATTAAGAAAACTTTAGATTAGCCTTACTCCTTAAGTTGGGCGTGCAACCCTTTCCCCTTCCAAGTTGGGCCTGTGGCCCTCTTATCCTGGGGTGAAAACAATTTCGAGCAATTTTCAAAATCAGCATCAATACCTTATCAAATGGGCTCAAAAAATTATAATTTTTTTAATATGTTATAGATAAGACTCTAAAATATTTTTTTCATGATAAAGAAAAGTCCAAATCGTGCTGTGGGAAGAGCAGTAATTCACTGAACACGGTCCAAAAATTCGTTCGTCGAACAGATTCAACAGTTAGAGAGAGAGACTCATTTCAAAATTTAAATCTTCACAATTTTTTTTTTGAAATTTCTATATGTTGTAGAAATAGATGTTCTTTAAAACTTTTGTGAAGGAAGTATATTCAAATTCAAAAGGAAATTTTTATAAAAAATCGAGAAGGCAATCTAGTTGCTGTTTTTGCTACACCGGGCAATTTCTATACAGTAATTGATTGGGCCTTCATCCCAACCATTTCACCTCATAAAAATATAAAACTTAAGTATGTTATAGTTTAAGGTGTTTTGAACAACATTTATGAAGGAAGTTTCTCCAAATTCGAAGTACAAAAAGCTCTGTATAATTGGAAAATGGAAAAGGTCTAGGGATTTTGTAAAACTGGAGAGTCAAAACCTATGAAACCTTAAGTGACAAGCCTAAGGAGAAGGGGTGGCGCTCTACTTGACCTTCAATATCCCTTATCATCATTCTTTTAGGCCATGAGTCACTCCCTACCATTAATGAGCTTATGACTCACCCTCTCTTAATGTATAACCATCCAAAATTTCATGATTACATTTCAAGAGAGACTAATGAGGCCAAGTGTCTTACTTAGTCATCATGTATTAATAAGCTACCTTCCAAGAACATTAAATACACAATGGGAAATATCAAGTTAGAAGGCCATCTTTTTGGGTGGGGGTCAATCGAGTCCAACCACGATTGATTACCTTATTTGGCATAAGGTTTGTGTCTAAATCATGATCAAGTAAAGCCAAATACAACCGGGCTTAACTAATGAAACTGAGTTTGGACTTCTCTCTTATAAAGGGCTTGAAGTTGAGGATGTTACATAACGTGTGCCGAGTATTGTATGGATTGAAACAAGCTCCCCGCGCACCTCCAAGTTTAGCTCAACCATAGAATCTATTGATTTTAAATCCAGTCCTTATAACCATACTCTCTTTGTTCAGGGCACACATCATGCATACATTATGCTGCTTTTATATATAAATGACATGGTTATCATTGGCAATAATTAGACTGGCATTGCCAAACTCCATCAATATCTTAGTAAACAGTTCGAAATAAAAGATCTTGGGCAACTCAACTATTTTCTAGGCTTGGAGGTTGCATCTAATACTTTTGGTTATTATCACTCTCAAACAAAATATACATTTGATCTCATTTCTCTAGTTGGGCTCGTTGATAACAAGATTGCTTCTACTCCCATGGAGTAAAATGCAAAATTCAATGACAAGGATGGAACTCTTCTTTCAAATCATACACTTTATTGGTAGTTGGTTAGTAGTTTTATATATCTGACTATTACCCATCCCAATATCGCTTATGTTGTTCATATTATTAGTTAGTAAATGACCACGCCTTGTACGACTCATTTTGCTACAATTCTTTGAATTCTTCTCTGTGTCAAGGGTACATTGTTTCATGGCCTTCACTTTTCTGCTCATTCTACCTTGGAGTTGACAACTTATTTTGATGCTGACTCCCTCCATTATGGCTACAATTTCTTTTTGGGGCAACTAACTTATCTCATAGTGTAACAAGATACAAACCAACGTTGCTTGCTCTAGTATAGAAGTAGAATATTTAGCTCTTGATGATATGACATTGAAGTTATTATGGTGGTGGCTACTAGAAGACATAGGAATGTGTCATCATAGTGGAATAATCTTTCATTGTAACAACATAAGTGATATCCAAATTGTATAGAATGATATTTCCATGAATGCACCGAGCACATTGAAATATATTGTTGTTTCATTTATTATCATTTTCTTCGTGGCACCATTTGACTTATCTCTACTTCCATTGCTAAACAAACTAGTGATGTCTTCACCACAACATATCCACTTGGACATTTTCTGGATCTATTCTCTAAACTCAAGCTAACATCTTTCAAATTATCTTGAGTTTGAGGGAGAATGTTAGAGATATATTTTGGATATTTTGTATATTGTTATGTGATTCTACATATTTTCCTCTATTGATCCTAATTTGTTATTTTAGATAATCGTCATGTAAAGCCTATAAATAAGCTCGTGTATCATTCCCAAGTTAATGAACAAAATATTATTTTCTTTTCATCCACAAATCTCAACTATAGTTGACGGCAAGGCATCACAATGTTGGTACACAAGGAAGAACAGAGTAGGAGAGAGAACGAGAATAAGCTTGGTTTTTTGGGTAAAGTGATACAAGGGCTAAGGCAGGCGAATACGTGGTTAGGAAAATGGGCGCAGAAAGAAAATGGGCAGCAACGTATGAAATATATGAGTATGCGACAAGGAAAGTAAGGGTAACTAAGAAAAATAGAAGAGAGAGAGAAAAAATGGATAGTTCTTTATATGATGAAAGAGTACGAGAGAAAGAAAGAAATGGTTATTTAAAAACTCTAGAAAAGAGACGAAAGGGTGTTTTCGCTTGTATATATAGATGTGCATGTATGACACGTATCCAGTAATTAATTTAGTAATCACGCGGATTATGTTCTCTGTAAAAGTATGTCCAAAAACGTGCACGATGCTCCAAGTGAGGCCTCAAGTGAATGGTTGGACAACATAAACAATTTCAGAATCAAGCTGGCATCGGTTGTTCTTCTGAGTTGGTGTTTATCACATCGTTTGATTGGGAAACACGATTAAAGCGACCAGTCCATTAAAGTGACTTGAAAGCAACACATAACCGCGTAATTAGGTTCTGAGTTTCGGAAGGTTGTCTACATTTTGACTGGCAGTTGCAGCAGGGAAAGATTATAGTTGGATCTTCTTCTTACCACTTAACAAATAATGCAAATGTCGAGGAAATAAAAAATGTACAAACTAGGAATTCTAATTAAAGAGTCCAAATGCGATGCATTTCGTGGTCAAATCTCAATCAATTCAATTAACAACTTCGTGTCATGTCGGTACCCTCTAAGTAAAGTCCGATAAATTCACCTAAATTAGATGATCTAAACGCATTAGTGAGGACTACGCAAGCTGAAGATTTGGATCCCGAATCCCGATATTCTTTATCAAGAAAGTTATTTTCTTTTTTGTTGAGGAGAAACTGAATTATTTTCAAAGCACCATAGGCATTGGGAATGATCCAAACCATGAAAGGGTGTTTTATCTTGATTAGGAGGTTGATGCAGAACAAAGCAAGACGGAGGGAAGAGAAAAGAGGGGAAGGGGTCAAGTTGCAACAAGCTAAAAAGAAATTGAATGCTGGTCCAAGCCTTGATCGTATGGGTTTTTTTTTTTTCAATCAAAACTTTCTTCTACAAGTTTAAACGTCTGAGAGAACAGGGAATGGGCTAAGAATATACGGTAGACGTAGAAAATTGTCTGAAAAATTTTTAAATATATTGCACTTTATTAACTCAATTCAAAACTTTCTAATTATATCAATTGAGTATTAAATATTTTCACACTTTACCAATTGAATAAATTCAATCAATTTTGTTAGGAAATCGCTAACGTGGACGTCGGTCATCCAACATAGCACAGCTAAGATTATCCACCGTTAACATGGACAATCTTAAATAATATTTTCATATGTTTTCAAATTTATTTATTTATTTATTTTTTTTTTTTTCTTCCTTTTTTTTCCCCTAGCTGGTGTGTTGGTTGATTGGAGGATTTGGATCTCTATCATGCTTGATTGGTCGATTCATTTATTTGATTGTTACTAGGCCAAAAATGCTCATAGGGTAAACATCCTATGTCAATTTATGCATGCATTATGCCAACCACTTTTGGATGCAGCACACTGTCTCCTACAATATCTAAAGGCTACTGTAGGCCAAGACCTAGCTAAAAATGAACTTCAACTTAGCGCTTAATGTGATTCAAATTGGGCTAGTTGCCTCATGATTCGCCGTTTAGCAACTAGGCATTGCATTCTATTGGGTGATACCCCCATTTCTTGGAAAACCAAGAAACAAAGCACAATCTCATGCTCTTATGATAAAGTGGAATATTGTGCAATGACAATAACTGCTTGTGAAATTACCTAGTTATCATACCTCTTACAAGATATTGGAATGTGTCTCTAAGCCCCAGTATATTTACACTATGATAACTAGGCTATCTTCCACATTGCTGCCAATCTAGTTTTTCACGAGCAAATAAAACACATTGAAATTGATTGTCATATTGTTTGTTAAAAAATTCAAGCCATGCTCATTCTTCCATTGAAGATTGGTACGGATTCACAACTAGCTAACAGTTTACCAAACCACTAGGCCAAGATCAGTACATGTGGCTAGCTACTTTCCAAGTTGGGCGTCCATATCTCACATGCACTAACTTTAGGGGAGGCTTGGCGTGATCATATGCCACCAGGGCATACTTATTTTATGAGTAGTTTTATATAGGAATAGATTTAGGAAATATAGTTGTGAATGGTGTATAAATATGTACATTTAAAATACAAGAAATATTGAATCGATTTACATTGGCATCTTGCATTTTGTATCCTTTCTCATGATACCACCCCCATCACTTGCTGCCAATTTCAGTTCAGTCAGGAAAACTAACAGGTTGAGAGTGAATGGCTTCCACATATTTCCCCTTGTTGTCCCGACGGATTAATGCGGAACCTATGGAGGAAGCCAAGATGTCATACATTTTGGACCGTTTGATTTTGTGGTCCATATCTTCGCCGTCAAACATTGATGTCACTGACACCAATCGTATCAGCTTCTATTCAACTTCAAAATATGCGTAAATCTCCTCTTCCGAAATCAAATCCATCATTTTCTTCTCCTTCGAAGCCTCTTCTACTGCGATAGAACGGTTGGCTCGAGCACTCAGCCAACATTGTTGTTCCCACACCTGACCTTCATCTTAGGCGCTCTAATCGCCTTCTGCCTCTTGGTGTAGATTCACTATGCCACCCAGGACTTCCATCCCGAAGATCCCCACGACCTCCAGCGCTGCGGGGGGTGAGGGCAAGATCCTGAATGACCTCCAGGGGAAAATACCAAATTCTAGGCAACTCTACCTAGACTGTCCTGACTGCGGGGAGTTGACTTGCACTATCTAAGCCGGCTACAAAGGCGTCTACGTAGAGCATCTTAAGATTTGCCTCTCATTTATAAAGATAATAAAGAGGAAAAGTGAAAAAGAGAATTTGAGATTCAAGGTTTTATTCTAGTTTACCCTTAAACTAAAGCTACTTTAGCTGAGCATTCCACTATAATTAGCCGCATCTCTCTATTACATTTCTCAATTATATATATATCCAGTTATTATTCATGACCCTAAATTCAAGTTATGAATAAAAAAAATGAATTCAAACTATAAAAGTCCACTGACGTCGCGAGAGCACTGCCCCCTTACGATTCTCTTGCCATTCTGTCAACAAGGAGTAAGGACCATACCCCAATAGCTGCCGGAATTGAGTTTCTATACCTTTCACATCTAGGTGACATGTTCTGTGCTAGTTAATCTTTTGCCGGGTCAACTTACCCCTAATGCCATTTGATTCATAATAGGCTTCATTCTTGTCTTCCACCAGGCCAACAAAGTGTACTCCATGGCGGTCTTTATGAACATTTGTAGACTGACTCAGGTGGCCGGTGAAAGAGGCCGATGGTTCTCTCCTTGGCACCCAGTTCTCTCCTTGGCACCACAGGGCCCCTTTCATCTCTAAGTATTCTTCCTCCGATTTCGAGGAAGAAATGGCTACACTTGGAATCTCCTTGGGAAATGGGGGTCTCGGTGGAGTTCTTTGTCTTCAATGAGCACATCCCCGTGTTAAAACATTAACTTACATCCCTGCCGCTTTCAGATTCGTATAAACCTAGGTCCTCTCGTCTCCCTCAACAACCTCTTCCATAAACCCCAACCCACCTTGAAACCACGACCTCTTGTAACACCATCGAAGTTCAAGACAGAAGAAGAACAGAGAATTTTCCAGTGCTTCTGCAATGGATGCGTTTTTAGCATCTATGTGGAAACGGTAAGTCCCACCATCAAGATTCAAGACTAAGCGACTCAAGCGTCGGATATGATTAGCTGAAATAGAGAGAGTATGGTGCGACATTTTTAACATGCTGAGATTCTCACCAACTCTCCAGTCCACCAAACAAAATAGGGAAAAAGATCGCGAAACCTATAAATCAAAAAATTGTCCAAAAACAACGAGCTTCAACGTAATGCCCAAACGAAGGTTATATTAAAAACATATGACCAAAGTATTCTCTATAAATTTCAAAGAAAACAACAAGCAAGCACAACATTTAGCTGCTGACACCATAGATGATTCACAGACAAGCCTCTCTGACCTCGTCCACGAAGGCCCTGAGGTTCATGTCCGTAGAATCCGCCTTCCTTCACAGCCTCCCTTGCCAAATCTCTTAATTTCTGGGCATTCCTTCTCCCCTCATCTCCCTCCTCTCCATCTCCCATCACCGACTCCAAGCACCTACCTTTCTCGCCGCCTTCCACCAGGCTGCCTTAGCTCGTTTGGTGTCACCTTCACTCCGGTCCTCCATACGTCTGCAACAAGCTTCGCATTTATCTGCTGATCGCTCCACTGCGGAAATGTCAATAATGGCAACCCAAAGACCAAGCTTTCCTAGGTCGATTAAATTCCAACACATTTTGTGTTTGTACGGTCCTGTTAAAATCAAAGCCATTGGTTCCTTTCATTTATGATATTTTCTATTCAGAATTGATACAAAAATCCGGTTTCCTTAAATTAAATAATCCAAAAAATAACTCTTGGTGAAAGATATTTTGTTATGAGAAAAAATTTCAATGGAACATTCACAATTTTTTAAATCAAAATGGAGCTGCACAATCGCTAAACTTACGACAATTGAGTTATGTTACAACTTACAACCTAGAGAAGGGGACTTTGTAGTATGATTTGCTCCTCTCTCGTTTCTCATCGTAAAAAATATGCCGCCTGTACCTACTTCTTTATGCTTAGTACCTACGCAATTTATCACCACTAACTCCCAGGGTCCTTCCTCCCCAGCCCCTCAATCACAAGCACACGGGAACTCCTCCCATGCCATCGTTTACCGTCCGTCGTCGACCCTGCTGCTACCATCATCTCTGCTTTCTATCTCTCCCTTGCTCTTGAAAAGAAATTATATAGAATATTCACATGATCAATGGTTACGATAGTGTTAATCTTAACCAATCAATTTTTAATCATCAAGCAAACTCATTTTTGAAGTAATGAGTCTAACATTGACAAATGAAGAATAATACTATATATAAATATTTAAATTTATTTGTCTCAACGAGGATGATTACACACACCTAATTTTTAACCAACTTTTGATTATGAGTCACCGTAGTCAAGATTTCGACTGACTTGCTCTGGAAAAGCTTTCCTACAACACCCCATTTGATTAAATTGGATGGTGAGATCACTGAATATTGCAATTTTTAATTGCGACTGTCCGATCTAGATGGGGTTGGAAATACATCATTTCTGCAAATCGCTTAATGAGATCATGTTAATATGGTCGTGAGCTTTCCAATGCCTTGAGAATCAATCGATTAGGGTTTCTTGAGGTAGATATCATGATTTTTCCATTTCAATCATCGAAATAGATGTTATATAATTGTGGATGCGTTGGGTCATATGAATATTCGCGAAGAGTATTAGGTATCTGATAAGCAATCCACACTTACCAAGAAAAGGTCGATCTATTTATAAAATTATCTTTTACTACATATGACAATGGTTTAGAGTAATAGATACATACAAACTAAGTGACTAGCAGAAAATAATTGATAGTCCATCTCAAAGAGTTTCTACGAAACTAGTTATTAGGGCGCGCATGACAACATTTTTATATTTCGATTTCTCTGTTTTTTTGTTTCCTGAAATAAGTTTGGAACAGAAATCCGTTTGGTAACACAATTTAATTTTTCTATTTCTAAAACAAATTTTTATTTCAGAAATAGATTTGGAGTAGAAATCAAAAGTTAAAATTTTTAGTTTTTCTATTTTTGGAACAAAAATGAGAAATCAAAATTTTTTTCATCGTTCACTCTTGTCACCACCCATCGCCCACTAGCCGTCCGTGGGACGCTGGACGCCCACCACTTGCCGCCGCTCGCTGACCGCTGCCCACCGACTCTGATCACCCGTCATCGACCATCAGCCATCGGATACCCATTGGTTGTTGGTTGCTCATCACCAACCGTTGGACGCCGCAGGCCAACCGCCAACCACCAGACGTTGCCACCCACCGTGTGTCACTTGCCACCGATTGTTGGATGTCGGCCGCCCACCGCCGCTTGTTGGACTTTGGCCATTGGCCACCGGCTGCCGGCTATTAGACTCTAGACATCAAACGCGGGACTTCAGATGTTGGATGCCGGTCATCGGCTAGTCGAACATCGGACGCTGAACTCCGAACATCAAATGCTGGATGTCGGTCACCAACCGCCAGACGCAAAATATTGGACTCTAAACGTCGGACGTTGGATTCCAGCCACTCGCCATCGGTTGCCAGACGTCGAACTCCAACCATTGGATGCCGGTCGTTGTTGCTCCTAGAAATAGAAATTTAATTCTTTTACCAAACGAATTTTTATTTTAGAAATATAAATTTTGCATCGTTATCAAATGTGTTTCTTTGCTTAGAAACTTGTCCATGAAATAGAAATTGAGAAATCAATTTATGTTTCATAAATTTTGTCATGCGCTAGTCATCCCAATAATTGATAAGATCATGCAAATTTGATAGTGAGCTTTGTAACGTTTTGAGAATCACTTCTATCAGAGTTTCTCTTCGCTAAACCAAAAAAGCAGTCAATCTATTTAGAAAATTATTATTTACTAAATATATCCGGGGTTCAGTATAATAAAGATGCATGTACAAACTAAATGATCGACAGAGAATTATTGATAGTCCATCTCAAAGAGTTTATGCAAAAACTAGTTATTGGGTATCTCATTATTATTATTCTCGTTCCCGAATCTTTTAGTGAATTTTTAATTTGTTAAGGATACATCATTGTACATTGCCAGGATAAGTGGGGACTTGTCCTACCACAGATGGGAAAATTATCAAGAAAAAGTTGCCCGTATGACGAGTTAAGTTGGGTGTCTCCATCAACCAGATGCAACCAAGAAGAACACGGATGACGTGCCAATTTTTTTTATCTTTTACTTGAGAAGAAGACTAATCTCTCTCACATACCTACTGGTAGGATTTTGAACAAATGGCTCAATCCACCATCTGCCATTGACTGGAGGATGAGCTCTTAGCCCAGCAAAGAGGGTCGGAGCCGGGAATTGCACAAGGTGGGGTGAGATTCAAAAGGAAAATTAACTTTTCATGACGAGATTACCCATTAAGTTTCTGGGATTAGTTAAATCATTGCAGCAAGTTTCGGAGGATTTTTTGCATTTATGGAATCTAATGAAATAGCTCCGGCATTTGCACATGTAGTTGTGATAACATCCGGTGAATTTGTGGACTGTAAATTTGAATGAGAAAAATAAGTAAAGTATAACCACAGCTAAAATTAGCGAGGAGGATTAAATTGGCATATCATTAAGAGGTTTATAACCAAATTGACATCATTGAAAAATTTAGGATTAAATTGACAAATTTTCAAAAATTTAAAATTAAATTAGTATGATTAGAAGGTTTATAACTGAATTAGTATTGTACAATAATTTTAGAACTTTTTGGACAATTTTCCTAGAAAAAAAATAACTATGTAAATTGTCGAGTGGGTTCCGATCATGCATCTTTTATCACTTCCACAATTAGAACACTATAATTCTCTCAATCATTTCGACCCCCAAAAAAAAAAAAAATCTTAATTTTGAATCTTATGTACATGTAGGGGTCTATTTCCACGGCCCACACAACCTAATACCAGCTCCTATGAACCCCCAAGCCTGCTCTTGGTCCTCGACAGGCCTTTTGCTTATACTGACTATCTCGTCACCCTCGCCGGCACCGGGCTGAGTGAGGCATGAATGCTTTAACATATGCCATAAACCCCACCTCCCGTCGAGACCACAACCTCTCGTTCCCCGTCAAAGTTTGAGACGGAAGAAGATACGACGATCGAGTATTTCATACCTAATTGCTACTAATATGGATGATTGAAAAGAATCAAGACACCGTAATCCCTCTGTCGTTGAGAAATGTTTTCACCATCAGCGGAGAGGTCCCACCATCAAAGATTCAAGACTTAGCAACGGAAGCGTCATATATGACGGGCTGAAATAGAAGGAATACGGTGCGACGCTTTTTAACATGCCGATGTTTCTCACGAACACCATACACTACAGAAGGGGAAAAGGAAGAAAACAGAGAAAATGACGCCTAGACTTTATGCCCAAACGAAGGATTACATAATGGCCATAATATTTATTTACTAAAAGTCCCCAGACATGGAAGCACCACGTTAACTGGTGACAGTGACACCACAGACGATTCACTCACTCAGCCGCTTCTCTGACCTCGTCCACGAAGGCCCTGAGGTTCTTGTCCGATGACCCGCCTTCCTTCACGGCCTCCCTCGCCAGATCCCTAAATTTCATGGCATTCCTTCTCATCTCATTCCCCTCCTCTCCATCTCCCACCACCAGGTCCAAGCACCTCTTCACCTCGCTGCTCTCCACCAGGCCTAGCTCGTTGGGCGTCAACTTCACCCCGGTCCTCCACACGTCCGCCACGAGCTTCGCGTTCGTTTGCTGATCGCTCCACTGCGGGAACGCCACCACGGGCACCCCGCAGACCAAGCTCTCTGACGTGGAGTTCCACCCGCAGTGCGTCAGGAAGCACCCCACTGAAGGGTGGGATAGGACCTCCACTTGCGAGCACCACGGTACTATCATCCCTAGCTTATCTAGTTCTTCTTGGAAGCTCAATCTATCCTCGTCTCTCTCTTCTTTCCCGCTTTCCCGAATGATCCACAAGAACGGTCGGCCGACCTCTACGAGCGCCCGCGCCATTTCCTCCTTCTGCGGCTTTGATAGCACGGAGATGCTCCCAAACGACAGGTAGATCACCGACGCTTTTGGCTTGGTGTCCAGCCACTCCATGTAGCCGCTCGAGCTCTTGAAGAGATCACCTCCGAAGGAAGTGTCCGATGGATCTTGCCCGTCCAAAAACGCGGACGGTATCAGGGGCCCAATCCCAATTACCTCAAACTTATCCATAGCCCGTATGGCATCCGGTTCCAACGCATCGAAAGTGTTTGTCAGAATCCTTGGTTTGGCCTCCTCAAGTAGTATCTCGAAATGCCGTTGCAAAAGCGGGAGGCTGAAGTTGTACACATTTTTAGTATTGCAAAATGAGGGTATGTCGCAGGCCATGAGAGGCGGCAACCCAGGCAATTGGATCGGCACTGAAGGATTGTCGCCCGTGCTTTGAATGAGATCGCCATAGCCGTGGAAGTAATAATAGTAGAAGTCCAGAACAGTGGCTGGTTGAATCCAAACAAGTGTCGAAGGAATGCCATGAGAACGAGCGACGTCGGCAACCCACGGAAGGAGGGTGGTGTAGAATACACCCAAGAATCGCCGACCATTCTCAAGGTTTGAGGCGATGAGGTCGCTTAAAGTCTCCGATCCTCGTCGCTTGAACTCGTCCGCGTATTTATCGAGATCATCCCAGTCGAAACCGTCGTCATAGCCATCGGAGAAGCTGGCGAAGGATAGCCCCTCGGGGGGAGATTTCGACTCGGCCATGCGGTGAAGGGCATGAATGGCAGTGGCGAAGGTCACGTGAGCGCCGACACGCATGAGACGCTTGGCGAATTGGAGGGAAGGGTTTATGTGGCCCTGACCGGGGAAGGTCACGAGGAGGAAATGTGGACGTGCCATGGACGAGGATGAAGATATTCTTTGGAAATGGAAATGATTTCGAGATAGCCCTCGACAGAAGATATGCGGTATGTGATGTGGAGAGGATTAATGAGGAGAGTCAGTGGAGACTGTTCGATATAAATAAGGACGTGCCTGAATTAATTACTTCTTGGCTGACGAATGAGGGAATTCCTCGACTGGCGCGAGTGGTGGAGTCTCGATTGTCTTGCTCTCTGTGGGTGACGTTTCAAACAGTAAAAAGCTGCGTATGTACTTACGTCATCAGTCACATGACCAATTAAAAAAGAAAATCGCATGCTAGAGAAAAAAGAGAGAGGATTTGCAGGAGTCGAGAACTCAAACATTAACGGCGCGTTTGGTAACATTTCTGTTTAAAAATTATTCTAGGGAAAAAATATAAATAAAATATTTATATATATATTTTTGTTCTAATAATTTTTTAATAAAAAAACGTGTTTGGTAAACTTCTTCCTATAATAAAAAATAAACAAAACATTTTTAGTAAATTTGTGTTTTTTTTTTTGTTTCTTTTAATTTTTAAATATTTTTATTTTATTTTTATTTTTTTCTTCTTTTGGCCGATCGCCAGCCTCGGCCATGGCCGGGGACCGGGCGACGAGGGCCGACCATCTCGCCCAGCCACAGCGAGGCTCGTCGGCTCTCGACGAGGGTCGACCTCACCTTGGTCGGGCGAGCTCGGGCTTGCCCAAATCGCTGCAAGCCCGAGCTCGCCTAGCCACCAACGAGGCTCGGCCTCGTCGGGCCACCGCAAGGCCGGCGAGCCTCGTCGGGCGCCGGTGATGCTCGGCCTCGCCTTTGATGCGCGTCCGGCGAGGTCGTCGGCCCAAAGAAAAAAGAAAAAAAAAATAAGAAAAAAAAGAGAATAAAAAGAGAGGAGAGAGAAAATTTGTTCTTAAAAATTATTTCAAAATAAGAAATATGGTTTTCTTGTTTCTTGTTTATGTTCCAAATGTATTCCTAGAAATAAAAAAATAAATTTGGAACAAAAACATAAACAAACACGTTTCTGTTCTTTTTTTGTTCCCTGGAACAAAAAAAAAAAAGAAATTTTGTTCATAAACACAAACAAAGAACATTAACAAACAGGCCCTAAAAGCGTGGAAAGAGTAGAAAAATGGGACCCCCAAGGAAAAAAAAAAAACAAAAAGAGTTTTTTTCTTTTTTTTGGTTCAACCAAACAAAAAGAGTTGAACAAACAGAAAAATGGACCACTTTTGTAAAATTGTAAAAGAAGTAGGAGGTCACACAATGAATAGTATAGTCAAAATACCAAAAGAAAAAATAAAAATAAAGTGTCTAAGTCAAATAAAGAGTGAAAAAAGCGTGACCCTTTCTAAATGTATCTAAATGCATTATATTACATACGAGGAACATTATTGTTTTATTGAACAAGTCCTAGCGTTTTTTAAATGGTAAAAAGATCCATTTAAACTAAAAAAAATTATTCTTCATCAGGATTAAGCTTATGCAAATACATTAACAAGTGTCAAAATATTATTTTCAAATTTACTAGTCGAAAATAAGGGTGATTGAGGCTCTTATTGGAGAATATTTGATGACCCTCACAATGTTCAAATTAAGGCTACTAGAGAAAAAAAAAACCAGTTTATGGACAATATTGAATGAACAAACCAAGTCAAAGGACAAAATTGAACAAAAATAAGACAAGTTCATAGCTCTAATGATCATGTCAACAAATTTCATTAAATTTTAATGAAAGGAGCACATTGAACAAAAATTAGAAAGTTTACGGACAATATGGAATGAGGAAACTTCATGGATGACATTCAATAATTTAGTAAAAACCGAAGGACTAATGTCATTATCCTTTAGTGGATTATAGATATGTTTTGTTTTATATATTGAAACTGTTGAACGATGTGATAGAGGCTAACCACTGCACTAAACTGATGATATACATGTTAGATCAAAGCTACGCAAATCACAGGTTTTATTTTTGTTTTCAAAATATTTAAACGGAAATAGAGCTGCACAGTTGCCGAACGTCCGACATTTGAGTCAGATTATAACCTAGAGAAGGGGACTGTGTAGTACAATTTGATGGGTTGTGCTTTTATAACACTGCAAGTTGACCCCTCCTTTCCGTTCTATGTATAGGATCACTGAAAATCCATTGGTTTTACATGTGTATAATATTTAAAGAAACAAATCCAATGACATTATTCAAGAAAAAGAAATCCCTAGAGTAATCGACCATAGATTTTAGAGGTGGAACATTGATCCAAAAGTTAAATAAATTATACTTACTAATTTACAAATAACATTGATACACTTTTCAATTTTTTTCAAAGTTTTTTCACCGAACCATTGGTTATGGACTTGATTTTCCACCAGTATCACTTCGTTACTCCGATATGGTTCTCTCTAGACAACAAGCCTTCAACCACATAATATTGCATCTAGACTTCGTTTCACAACCTATTAATATGCTTAGAGATTATTGCCAAAGAATCTCCCATTTTCAATTTTCGTTTGCAAAATGGTGGTCCCCAAAGCCATTGTCACTAGATACGTGTTTCCACGGTCTTTCAATCTTTGTGACCAAATAACGCATCAAAATAAGAAAGGCATGAGTGAAATCACTAACGTAAACTCAGAAAACGTACATGCATAAAGCGTCAGATAGAGAGAGCCTATGTAGCACGGACACGGACACGTGACACGTGACACGTGACACAACACGACACGACACGTCGACACGTCATTTCTTAAAAATAGAGAATTTCGATACGTTCCGACACGTTATATATTAAATATATTTTTATATATAAATACATAAATAATAATAATAATAATAATAATAATAATAATAATAATAATAATAATAATAATAATAATAATAGCCTAGAATTAATTTACACAAAAATATTAAATAATATCATTCATTATTTTAATTTGTTACAGTAATACACAAAACTTAGAGGAAAAAAACATTGTTTAAATAAAAATGCTGAAATGATATTTTTAAATTTATTTATTTATCATATATAGCATTTTTTATTACTTATTTCAGAGTAAAAGACTTTTAAAAAAATAAAATTGAAAAAAAAATAAAACTGAAAAAAAAATTTGATCCCGTGTGTGTATATTTATAGCAATTTTATTACTTCTTTATTACTTATTTTATGTATATTTATATTTTGACCCCTCATGTATTATAAATTTTTAAAATTGACCTCGTGCGTGTCGGAATCGCGTGTCGGAATTTTGGACTTGCGTGTCGGAAAGAGTTGACCACGTGTCGGATTTTTTGACACTTGTTGACCGCATGTTGAAGCGTGTCGGGACGTGTCGGAGCGTGTCGGACACGTGTCGGAGTGTCAGACACGACACGACGGCTTCCGGAGAGTGTCCGTGCTACATAGGAGAGAGCTATCAACATTTTATTAATTTAATGATAATCTAAAAAAAAAATCACATCATGTGATAAAGATTCTGAAATTTGTCAAATAGTAGATGAAGAATAAATTGTGATATTCCCCGCTTCACATATCCACTTTTGTTCATGAGTACTAGCAATTGTGCACTCATGATGGGTGCGCATGAAATTGACATTAGTTTATCACTAAATATATTAATCATTAAATAATTAAAAGAAACTACTGATAAAACAAAGGCTGCATTAATATGTGGAAAGGTAAAAATATGTTAAGATTTGATATCTTTTAAGGAAAGTTACACAAGATAGAATATATCTAAATTGCAAAGTTGAAATTTTTAGAAAAATAAAAATATATACTTATATTTGGAAAGAGAAGATTCAAATCTCCTTAAAAAGGAGATCCTCCTTACTTTATATAATAGTATAGATGAATATATTATTTTTAGTCCCACTAGCCTAACTACAAAATTATGCTGAATTTATAACGAAGCCCTTGTGATCTCAAATCTTACGTTATGGTAGATGGACAAAATGGATTGTTGAAAGTCGTGGGATGATGAGATGCATCTGATGTTAATCTGATTTTTTTCTTTTCTTTTCCTTTTTACTCACAACTTACAAAAATCATCCCCACTACATTTAACAAACCCCCAACCCTCTCCACCCCCCCCCCGCGCGCCAAAACTCTTTCTCTCCCCTGTCCCCCTCGGTCGATGTGCATGCATGACACGCATCTAATGAATAATTTAGGACTATGTTCTCTGTAAAAGTTTGTCCAAGAAACGTGCGCAATGCTCCAAGTGAGGCCTCAAGTAGACGGTGGGACAACATATATAATTTCAGAATCAAGCCGCCATCGGTTGTTTTCTTCTGAGGTGGAGTTTATCACATCATTTGATTGGAAAACACGACTTAAACCGACCAGTCCATTAAAGTTTCGGAAGATTGTCTACATTTTGACTGGCAGTTGCAGCACGGAAAGATTGTTGGATCTTCTTCTTACCACTTAACAAATGATGTAAATGTTGAGGACAAAAATAATGGAACAAATGATCCAAATGTTAAGGACAAAAAGAGTGGGCAAACTAGGAAGCCAATGAAACATTATGATATTTTTCAAGTCCTGAGGGCCAGCTCAATGGACAAAAATTTAGTCTAGATGCAATGCATTCCATCTTCATGTCTCAATCAATTTAATTAATAACTTCATGTCATGTCCATATCCTATAAGTGTAGTATGATTAAACTTGCCTTATCTCGACCCTCTGATGTTCAGTAGCACTGGTGGGGCCTCGCCACAAGCCGCTATTTAGACGTAAACCCTCGGGGGAGTGGCCTAGTAAACCACTCCTGAGACCCCCACTTAAGTTGCGAGCATCCAAAGATTCGAACTCATTCCCTCGGCGATGAGATAGTGAAGCCCAACCATCATGGCTACCTACGGGTGAGTAGTTTTTTATTTTATTTTTTTGATACTCTAGAAACCC
This sequence comes from Eucalyptus pumila, assembly GCA_016097595.1. Taxonomy (NCBI): domain Eukaryota; kingdom Viridiplantae; phylum Streptophyta; class Magnoliopsida; order Myrtales; family Myrtaceae; genus Eucalyptus; species Eucalyptus pumila. The sequence goes on from CM027853.1 coordinate 32,218,525, forward strand.
CATACAGCCGACAGCCGGTGGGTAAATCCTGGGGCAATGCTAGCGGAGGACCCACCACCCCGACATTACGCTTAAGATCTCATGCGTCCCACGGGATTCAAACTCCTTCGTCCTGGGTAGATTTCATGGGAGCTCTTATCCAATTAGGCCACCACAGGCGATGGTGTTATTATTTTGTTTTTTGATGAGAAGAAACTGAATTATTTTCAAAACACTATAAGCATTGCGAATGATCCAAACCATATTGATACCTCATTTTTAGTCGATACATCATTAAATATAATAAAGTTGAGATTAGGGTTTCTGATTGCGATGGGGCTCATTTCTCTAGAAAAAATGTTGTTTTTCATTAATTTCTTTCGGCATGTTATTTTTAAGTGATTTCTTATCCATTTTTATCAAAAACCCAAAAAGTCAAACAATTGAGTTTGCTTCGACTTTTTGGTCAACTTTTTGACCAAAAATCAACATTAGGTCAAAAGTTGATTTATTGTGTAAAAAGGCCCCTTTTAGCCTTAATATCACTTTAGCCGTGCTAGTTTTCAAAAAAAAAAAAAATTTGAAGATTTGATCACAAAATCAAGTTTTTTAGAAAAGTCAACTAAATGACTAACTTTTGATCAAACTTTTAGTATAAAGAATTGAAAAAAAAATATAAAAATCCATTAATCACTTCATTTTAGCTCTAATTTGACTTTAGCATTGAAAATTTCGTGAGAATCGATTAAGATTCTCATTTTTCCAATTTTTTTGTTTTAGGTTCAAAATCAACCAAAAATAAAATTACTTTCGTTCAAGTCATAATTAGGCTTAGTTTCCTTTGCAACATTTGATCTAAGAGATCATTACCCATTCACTTGTTCAACTAATTTTGAGATTGGTCATGTTGAAATAGGAATTTGCATTCTTAGCCCTAATTAGAGGGTCTAAATCAATTTTATATGATTTGCAAACGGATACTTTCATTTCACTCATTTTTATGGAATAGTCCAAGTCTGGGGCAACTTTTGGGAAATTCATTCAGAAAATTCCCAATCTAAGGAATTTAACTTATTTGAACATGAGAAAATCAAGCTAATGAATTTTGATTGATGAAATTCAAGTTGACACATTTGAGATTGTTGATATCTGATTTTTAGTTGACACGTCACACATGTAAAAAAATCGAGATTAGGGCTTTTGATCGCAACACAACCCATTTCTCAACAAAAAAAAAAAAAATCATTTTTTTCTTTGACTTGTCATTTTTAAGGGATTTCCTACTCATTTTTAAGAAAAACCCGAAAAATCAAACTATTGACTTTTTGGTTGACATTTTTAGTCAATTCTTTGACCAAAAGTCAGTCTTGAGTCAAAATCAACTTTTTGCACGAAAGGATATCAAACAATTTTAATTTCACTTTAGGCAAATTGAATTTCGAAATTTCAAACTTTTGACTTAAAAATCAACCTTTTAGGAAAAAGTTAATAAAAATGTTGACTTTTGGTCAAACATTTGATAAAAAAAAACAATTGAAAAATAAAAGATCCACCAACACTTCGTTTTAGTGTCAATTTGACTTTGGTGTCAAAAAATTTACAAAAATCGATTAAGAACCTTTTTTTAAAGAATTTTTTTGATTTTAAATTCAAAATTGACCAAAAATAAAGTTACTTTCGTTTTAATCATAACTAGGTCTAGTTCCTTTTACGACATTTGATCTATGGACCAATTCTCATCCACTTGTTCATTCAATTTTGAAAATTTTCATGTCTAAAAACAAATTACCATTTTGAGCCCTAATTAGGGGGTCCAAATCAATCCTTCGTGATTTACAAACAAACACTTGTGTTTCACTCATTTTCTTGAAACAAGTCTAAATCCGAGGTCCGTTTTGGGAAATTCACTCGAGAACCTCCCAATTTGAGGAATTTCACTCTCTTGGAGATAAGGAAATCAAGCTATTGAGCTTAAATTGAAGAAATTCAAGTTGACCCACTTGAGACTAAGGTTTAGTTTCATGAATCAAGGTCCAATTTTGCCCTAAATCTCTTTACATTAATTTAAGGTCAATTTGAATGCAATAGACTATTCAAAGCATGAGCAATTAGTCGAATATGTGTATCTTAATATTAATTCATTCATTTTCAATTAATTTGCGATTTTGATTGAAGAATCTATAATGTTCAATTATGTGTATCCATTGTATAGGTCCACTACTTTTACGATAATCAATCAATTAGGTCAAAAAAAAATTGCATTTACGAGGTTTAATAGGCCTAATTCGATTGGAATTGAATCATTTTCCTCAAATTGGGTAAGTTTTCTCCTCAATTTATTGCATAGATTTTCAGCCCTTAGGGACTGCCCCACCAGAACTGATCAAGAACCAGTTGAACCATTGTGAACTAGCCTGACTGGTCGGAATAGTCACCAATAAGGTAAGCTGGTTTGACCCCTTGTTGATCAGTTTTGGATTGTCAACCACTGCCTGTTGGATCCTTATGACATGTATTTTGTCCCTACGTCCTTACATTTTCAAAATTTTGCAAAATGACCCGTGGATTTTTTGAATTTACAATTTTTTCCTAATTAGGCCTTACTTGCGATTCCCGTTTTAATTCCTAATTTTTGTGAATCCAAACCACCCGATTAGTCATGGGACACATTCTAGGAGCGATCAGTCTTAATAAGTTTAGTTTGATCATTAAATCAAAATTTTGATTGTCGGATCAAATCGACAGTCAAGATTTGGTGATTAACCAAAGGCATAAAAGGATTTTTCCCTCCAAAATCAAATGGGGGCTCATTTGTCAAATTATAAATCAAATACATAGAAAATTCTTTCTCCTTCCTCTCTCTTTCCTGCTCATTTCTCTCCCTCTCTCTCCCCTTCGCATGCTCACCGTCAGCCACTGGTGTTGCCCCTCGCCGTCGGCCACCGGTGTTTTCCCTCACCGGCGGTTTGTCACGTCGCACCAGGCCTATGGGCCTTGCTCTCTTTCTCATTGAGATAATCGGAGCAGCCACCACCAATGGCCTTTGTATTCCTCTGTCCAAGCCCGATCGTCGTTCAAGAATATCACTAGTGATCAAGGTGGTGATTTGAGCCATCTACTCCTCGGTTGAATCGGACAATTTGATGGCTTGCTAGCATCCTGAAGCTTGTCGATCCTTTCCTTGCCTGTCTTTGAAGTCCTTGTGATCAGTGCTCGATTGGAAGACTTCTGATCAGCTTCCAAATTGTTTGATCTTCATAAGGTCAATCCAATTTGGATTGCTTCAGTCTAGTGACCAAACCAACGGTCCGATCACCAGTCCAAGCTCCTAGTAGGTTCATTAGGGTTATTTGGCATCCTTGAAGTTCTAATCGTGTTCTAGGGCTTGTGTTTTGTTTGATTACATCTAAAGTTAGATGATAATCATAAAGGTAATCTTCTTAATCTCAAATCCAATAAAGGGAGATCGGATTAGCCGATTGGGGCTAGGATTCAACCCTAAATTTTCATATTATGCTTAAGTCTAAGATTTAGAATTTTATGAGATGATTTGCAATGAGATGATGATCATTGATGATAAATTTACAATTGATTGAGCTAGATTTGCCTTGACATGCAATTTCGCATCTATGTGGTGTGACTTTCAGTTTTGGCTGAAACGAGGTGGTAGATGAGGTTTTCTGGCCTCAACCCCCCCTCCCAAACATAGAAAATAGACTTCTCAAGCTTTGATTTGATAGGTTGCACGCCCAGAGCATACGTCGTTTGGTCATCGTAAAACACCTCCGAATTCTGTCGATTCTGTAGTAGTTTTTTAGGTTAATTTGTAGTTCTGACTTGCTCTGATTTTCTGTATTTTTATTTTTGTATTAATTCTTATATTTGGATTTTGGAAAAAATTCCTTCATAGATTTGCACAAAATGTTTTATTTACAAAAAATATATTTTTTTTTTCCAAAATTTTGAAGTTGTTTTGGTTGAGTAAAATTGCCAAAATTTGTCCCTTGGTCAGTCTACCTTGCACTAGGTCCATTTGACTTAGCATCCCTCATGAGATTTGTAACACAAATGTGATTGTTCTAACAATGTATGATTTGCACAAATTGAGAATTGTTTACCATGTTAGTAGCATGTATAAAGGTATTAGGGTGCTACTATGATATGTATGTTTCATTTCATGATTAGGTATTGTCATTTTTGTATGGGCTTGTGTGGCCCAAATTAGGTTCAGATGTCTTCATAAAAAATGCTTGTCATATCGCATTCTACATATAGGATTTTTTCCTAAGATTTTTGCGCATCATTAGATCATCAAAAACTGACCACGTTTTGTGATAGTCATGTTGAATTAGGGGCTTATCACTAGCCTATAATTCATTTGTTTGGGCCTCTTAAAGGCCAAATCATGCCTTGATGTCTTCTTGATGTTTGAAGTAAATGTTGCAAGCTTCGCATCAATGTATGTCACGTCATATTTGAATTTCATTTGATATGTGAAAATCATGCATCAATTTAGCCAATTGAGACTGAAATTTATTGAGTATGTCATTCTTAGTTCCAAGTCACTTTGCAATGCTAATGACTTGTGTGACTTCTTTGCATTCAGATTCAGGGTTAAATATTTTACCTAAATCTTTGTCACATTCTACCTTATGTCATGTGCGAGTTTCATGCATGCATTGTCTAGGTGGTCTTATAGGTTATTAAACACGCATCATATTTTGTTTTGTATGTGGCTGATTTGCATATCTTCACAATTATCAATTTTCGACCATCAATTTGACCTCAATTGGACTCAAATCTTCTTAGGAAGTCATAGGACTTGTCTGGATCTTTCCAATGCCACTGATTTTGTATGATTCACATATAGTTTGTCCCATTTTTCATTTTTGTCAAGAACCCCTGTTGTACCCCCATTAAGTCTGACTTTTGTTATTTTTGTGTGATTTTTTTATTAGAGATTCTTAAGTCGGACCCTTAATGAACTTTGTTCGATATTCTTTTGACTGCGTTATGGTAAAATTTTACAATTTTCAGACTTTGTTTACTAGGTTGGATCTTTGTTGGTATGTTGTGATAATCTGCTGTCATGTTAAATTTCTGATGCATTGTTGCATGTTATTGAATTTTTATAAACCTATGTAGCTCGTTTCAAAAAATTTCTCATGAAGTTTGTTCCTCACGATGTTTTGGATGTTGTGTAATTTTCTTGAGACAAATTATGGGTCCATTGTCAATAGCGTTGATTTTGTTTGCCATGTTCCGTGATGTCTTGTCACAACTTTCTACTGTGTTTTCTTTCTAGAATTTTTTAGGTTAGCTTGCATGTTAAATTTGTTTCACATCTCTTCATGGACTTTGTTCCTCATCTTTTGAACTTTACACACAGAAATTCTTCAAAAATAAAAAGCACTTTAGTGTGTTTTTCAGACCCTTTGAACATCATAAACTTGTCTAAGTTTCCATATTTTTGTTGATTTGAACCTAATTTTAGTTCCAAGTGATTCTCACATACATACTTCTCATGCCATCTTTAAACTCCAAACTTTCAAACCATGCTCTTGGTTTAATATTGATGTCATCTAAAGTTTGGATTGTATTTAAGGCACATGCGAAGCTCAATCAGGGTGCCTATTCTTGCACCCGAGTTAGACGTGGTGGCTAAATGCTATGGCGCATCTTTGCTACCATTAGCATGTTGTCTCACAACTATCAATTGATTTCTTAAGTGCCTATGATTTCGTTTGATGCCTGTTGAATGAATAAGTGATCCAATATTGACTCACTGAAATTGTTTGATTGTTTGAGAACCAAGGCTTAATGGCCTACTTGCATGTTTATTTCTTGCTAATGCATGTGTTTTCTTATGCATAGGTGTGATGCTTGATTCCACGGAATGACCTTGGGATTCACTTTGAACATGTCTTAGGGGTTTATAGGCATTGGTTACCATGCGAGAACACAAGTAGTGGCCAATGGCTGTAAGCCATAAAAATGAATTGGGATAGGTGCCTAGAAGGATCGATGCATAAATTGCAAAGGTTGACCTCAAGGCCCAACTTGTTCACCTTTGCATATGATTTCAATTTTTTTATTGTTCTTGATTGTCTTGTGCTTGTGACTATTTTTGCCGTGAATGATTATTTCTTTCCTATTGTACTACCTAGTTCTAATTTTAGACTAGGATTAGAATAAGTCCTTAGAGATATAGGTCTTTCAAAACTTGAAGATGATGCAAGGTCGATGTCCACTACAAACGTATTTTTGTACCGTTTCTTCTCGATAAATGTTTTGGGTTGTCTTGTGTTGCATAAACATCCGACAATTTACAGGTTTTATTTTCTTGGTTTATTTTTGTTTTTAATATTTACCACTTCAAATTATATGTTAGATTTATTACTTTCTCTAAATTGTTCACTCAGTTGTCTACTTAGCGCCTTGTCTTTAAATTTCAACTGTGTGCTTTCTTTTCTCTTTTATGGAAATAGAATTACATGAAATCAATCATCCATTCATGATCACTTAGTTTTATTGACCCAAAAAAGTACAAAAGAAATGCATAGACATCTTAGGAAATAGGACATACCGTTAGGTACCGAAAGGACGCTCATAGAACTATTAGTATAATCCAAGTCTCCAAATCTAAAATTTCTAGTTGCGTAGAAATCAAGGGACCACTCCTAACCCTCAATTGAGTTTTCTTGTCGGCCCCCTAAAAATGAGGCTAGTGGTGGCTCCTGTCTTTATTAGATTTTTCTAAATAACTAAATAATAAAATAATCCCATCGTGAGAGGTATGGGTCTTGACAAGACTCGCCATAGTTTAGCATACTCATTGTGAAAAATTCCAAATAGATAAAGTGATGCCATCCATGGGAGTAAGTACTATCGGGAGGGCTACTACTATGGTAAAGATACACTTAAATTCAATATCCACACCCGATCTCCACTTTCAAGGTGTGTCACCCATGTAGGTACAGATCATGATACCTTCCATTGTCACGCGATATACGAGCTTGGGAGAGCTTGCGCTGTGAAAAAGGGAACTCATGATGGTTCATCTCGAAAAACGAGGTGATGACGTTTTTTAGAATATAAACTGTGAGGAAACTTTCATGATCAAATACCCTTAAACCCAACATTTTTCCTCTTTCTATCAAGGGTGGCTAGGTTGCGATAGAGAATAAGGTTTAATTTCGAGAATTAAGGCTCAATTTTACTATTAAACCTAGATTGAATGCAATAAGTCACCCTAGGTATGGGCAATTAATTCAATAGGTACCTTACAATTTTAATTGAGTTCAATTTAAATTAATCTGCATTTTTGGGCAAGAAATTACATAAATTTCCAATTTAGCCTAGGAAGTCCAATTACGTGTACCCATGGCATAGGTTTGATATTTTCCATGTTAATTAAGTAATTAGGCTAATAAAAGATTACTAGATTGCATAAAATTCAGGAAGATAAGGACTAAACCACCCAAAGGGTGGCTGAACCGACCGAATCAGTTTGGAGTGGTTGGATTAGTCACCAATGGAGGAGACCGGTTTGGGCCTCCTCCAATCGGTTCTTGGCAACTAGCGACCACCCTGCCATGTCCCGTCTTGTGTACTTTTCCCCATGCCCTCCAAGTTTTCAGATTTTACAAAAATGCCCTAAGGTTTTGTGAAATTATTAAAATGCCTCTAATTAGGCCTCAATTGCAAATTCAATCCACACCGTCGATTTCAACGCATCACCACCGTCCAAATAGTCACATGTTTAATTTTCAAGTTTGCATAATCCCCAAGCAAATTAGTTAGGTTTAGAGATCAATCCTTAGTCATTGGATCAATCGATGGCTAGGATTTGATCTTGAGGGGTGGTATATATACCATTTTCCTCCAAAAATGAAAAGAACACCTCATTTGATAAAAAAAAAAAAACAAAAACAAAACAAAACAAACAAATCTGAGAAGAGAGAGAAACTCTCAAAATCTCTATTCTCTCTCTCCTCCCACCTTCTCTCTCTCTTAACTCTTTCTTGCACGGCCGGCATTCACCACTGATGGATATGACCCTCCATTGGTGATTCTCAGCCCATCCCCAAAATGTTCGTGGTAGCAACTTCCCCTAGTGGCCTCCCATTCGTCTTGCCAGCTCTAATCTTCATTTGGCATTCAAATCGGCGCTCGATTTTCCCCCATTGGTGATTAGCCCCCTCCATTGGTTATGTAAACCCCTTAAGTGACTTTGAAGATCCTTAGAGCTTCCTCAACATCCCTTGTTGCTGTGTTGTTGAGGTGATTATCGAAGCTTGACTTGTGTAATAAATGCATAAAAGGTAACTATTTGAACTTGAGTTTGATGAAGTGAGGACACTGTAGTATTTTATTAATACGTCCATGATGGGGTGTGATTGGAACGCACCGTTCCGTCTTGATATGTTATGATAGAAAGACACCATTTAAAAATGTATGAGGGAGTTGTATAAAAGTCTTATAAAAATAACCGTTGGTATGGTTGGCAAAACGTATGCTCTGACAATAAAGTTTTCATTTTCTTGTCCCCTTTCCATCAAAGAAAAAGAAGGTGTTCCATTTCTCCTTTATGAGAACAATTGGCATTTACACCGTGAAAATCGGATGTTTTCCTTGTGATTGCACTCAGACCAACATGAGGTATTTTTGTTCGTAATTCATCCACAATTCAACGTTCGTTCCGGGGTAAATTGTTGATCGCGCATTGAAAGAGGTAAGTCATCTTTCGCCGACTTTCTTCCAACATTGGTATCAGAGCCCGGTTGTGTTTTCTGCCTTGTTTTCATTAAATTTTCTCATTTACCACTTATTATTGAGATCAAGAAAATGAAATCTACACTGTTTGGATGTTTATTGCTTGGAATTGCAATCCGAATCATCAAAAACCAACCAATGCGAAGAATGGTTTGGGGCCGTGTACACCCGTGTGAATTTGGCTATTTTTTAGAATATTTTTTTCAACCAAAATCAATTTTGTCAAATATATAGGATGAAAGTACTCATTGAGACGAGTCCAACGGTGGGTCGAGGGCTGCCAGAGGAGGCCGGACGTGTGCACACGAGTAGCCAGAAGCCGCAACGCGTGGGAGCCACGCGCCCACACACACGGCCAGAAGCCACGACGCGTGGGCATCACGCGCTGAACATGTCGGCGAACCAACACATGCTGACATCACCATGACATCATCACGACGTCATCCAACAATTGGTAACAACCGAATGACATCATCGATGACATCATCAACGGCATAGTTGGCCGGCTGGTCGCCGGCGGCAACCCTACCCGAGACCCGACCCGTCTGGAGAACCAACCCGACCCAACTCGGCCGTTGACCGGTCAGACAGATGAATTGGTCGGGCAGTCAAACTGGTCAAACCAGTCACCAGTTGGACTGGTCGGACTAGCCAGGAGCCGTTTGGCTCGCTGGCGCGTGTGGGCGAGTGAGAGCTCTGATCGGAGCATGGTCATCGGCGTTTAGTTCGTATGCATGTGCTCTGCACTGTGGTATAATTATTTTATATATTTGAGTTTTATAAATATATAAAATTGTGTATGGAACCTTAAGTACGCGTATTTTTAGGGTATAAATGCATAGTTTATTCAGTTGTAGCTTGTATTTTCTTATGTTTTAAGAAATACAATAGCTAGCTTACATGAAAAATGATGTCATATATGCTGTGTAAAACTTGATTTGATTGTAGCAAGTGCATAGTTTAATATACTTGCAATTTTCTAGTTCCAAGAAAAATCAAACAATTGTAGGAAATCATTGTTCTTCTATTACATGTTGAATTGTGGTTTTGATTGTAATTGCAGCATGATTGTTTTTTTTTGTATGTAAATTCACATCATGCTATACTTTTGTGTGAATGGAAAAATGTTAAAATCACATGAGGTCATGTAATTATTTTTTCTAGTGGGACTGTTGCATCGCCTAACGAATTGAATTTAAGAGAAATTTAGTTATGTAAATGTAATTGTAAAAGTATTCATCATCATCATTTTGAGATTGAAGGGGAAGCATTTATGATTGCTTAGAAAGACGATGCCGAGCCTAAAACTGTTCAAGAAGCTCTCTCATCCTCTGATAAAAAAGAATGGAGAAAAGTTTTGGAAAATGAAATGGAGTCAATGAGAGCGAATTACGTCTGAGACTTGGTTGATCTACCACCAAATTGCAAGGCTATTGGAAACAAATGGGTTTTCAAAATTAAGCGAAAGGCATATGGATCAATTTAAAAGTATAAGGCTCGTCTTGTGGCGACATGTTATACTCAACAAGATGGTATAGACTATAAGGAAACATTTTCATCAATTGTAATGTTTGCCTCAATACGCCTTATCCTAACAACGTTGCACATTTGACCTTGAATTATATCAAATGAATATAAAGATGACATTTCTCAATGGAGAACTAGATGAGAAATCTATATGAAGCAACCAATAGGTTTCATAGCTAAATGTCAAGAGCATAAAATTTGCAAGCTTCATCGCTCAAAATATATGGCCTTAAGTAATCATCTAAATAGTGGTATCTTCGTTTGCATCAGCCATAACCACTTTTGGTTTCACGATGATCGAAGAAGATCACTATGTATATGTCAAGCGGTTCGAAGATAAATTTGTGACTTTATCACTTTATATGAACGATATTCTATTGGCTAGAAATGACAATGCTTTGGTTATCACCATAAAAGAATGATTGTCCTTCAATTTTGAAATAAAGGACATGAGAGAAGCTATTTTTATAATAAGAGTTAAGATCGAAAGAAATTGATCAAGGAAACTCATTGCTTTATCACGAAAGTCTTATATAATGAAGATTCTTGAACATTTTAATATGCAGCACTGTAATCCCATTAATACCTCTGTCATGTAAGGTGAAGACTAAGTACTAAGATATGTCATAAGACTCCAGAAGAAATTAAAGTCATAGAAATTATTCCTTACACTAGTGTGGTCAGAAGTTTGATGTATGCTATGATGTGTACTCAACCGGATATATGTTATGCTGTGGGATTGGTGAATCGATATCAATCAAATTTCGGTCAAGCACACTAGAAAGTAATGAAGAGAATCCTGAGATACTTAAAAGGCACGATAGACTATCGACTAAGTTACCAAGGGAATGATTTACGCTTATTTGGTTATTCAGATGCTGATTGGGGTGGAGATCTAGATGAGCGTAAATTGACTTATGGATATGCATTCTTGCTCAATGGAGATGCGATTTCTTGGAATAGCAAGAAACAGATGTGCACGACCTTGTCTATGATGGAGGCAGAATTTATTGCATGCTCTGCCGCCATGCAAGAAGCAGTATGGCTAATGTAACATCCTGAATTTTTTAGTTCTACTTTCAATTAAATTAATTAGGCTTTTCATCGACGCGCTTATAGTTCTATTCTCAAAGTTGATCACTCTTGAGATAACTAGACTATTTAGAGAAGTCATTAAGGAATTTTAATGCAATAGACTTGAGGATTCGACCAAGATTAGACTACTTGACCGTGCTCATTTGCAGAGATCATTACGGCACAGTTAAAAATCACTTAGAGATCAAAGATAGGTCGGTTCGATTGAGATGGTGGTTAAACGTTAATGATTCCACCAAATTGAGAAATTCTCGTCAACCGACATTAAACTGATTTTTCTGTCGTGTTGGTACCCTATGTCCATATTTGAATCCTCGAGATTTTCACGACAACCAAGAGTCGTTAATGTGTCGAACAGGTTCATTATGGCTTGAAGAAAATCAATCATGGATCATTTGTACTAAAAATTTCTAAAATCTACCGGGCAGCCTAAGCCACGCTAAAAACGCGCCAGATCTAAATTAACCACGAATTTGAATCCGATTTCAGAAATTGAAAGTTCTGTCATGTCACAGGTCATTTTAGGAACGTCGACTCAATCTCTAAAGATTTTTCTACAAACCGAGACTTTTTGGGAAAAAGTCAAGGTAGGAGCGTTTTTGTCCAAAAAATTCAGATGATCAATTTTTTTTTTTGTGAAATTGGGAAGCAAATGGGATCAGTTAGTGAAGAAAAATATCAATTTGATCAAGGACTCGATAATGGAATTTATAGAGGTTGATTTGAATTGATTCGAAGAGAGACTGAAGGGAAATTGAGTCCAAGGCCTTGAGAATTCATAGCCCCCTTGCCCATGACATTTTGGACCTCTTCAAGGCTTCTGGAGGAAGCCAAAGGGCTAAGAAAATTGCTGAGGAAGCCTTCCTAGGTGGTGGGGCCAGTCAAGGAGGAACAAAAGATGAAGAAGAGACCAAGCTTGTCCCCTTGCCTCCTCCTTCTTCCCCACCGTAGACTAGCCCCTCTCTCCTTCTCCATTTGTGCTATTTGAAGCCCAGATTCTAGAGGAGACCAGCTGAAGCCACCGGAGTAGCCCAGCCCCCATCGGACTACTGCTCACCCACCGTTGCGCCCGTAGTGCCTCACGCTAGCCCCGCTCGCATCGCCATCATCCGTGGCCGTCGTCCCTGCTCTAGCTACGTCCCAAAGCCTCCCACATGACCGTTGGACCACCATGCGCCCCTGTTTCGCATCTTGAAGGCCCACCGATACCGCTACTGCCACCATCAACCTTCCTTCACCGTTTCCGAGCAAACCGCAGCCACCAACCACCCTTTTCAGCCACTGATCAAAAACCCAAACCAGTGGGTATTCCAGCACTATTTAACCCGCTTTTGGCGCCCTTTCGGACCTCAAAATGCGTGTCCGCTTTGGAGTTTATTGCCCCTTGCCGCGTCCCGTCGATTTGAACCGAGCAGTTTGTTTAACAAGTAAGTTTAACTCACTAATCCTTGCTTAGTAAATTAATGATGTTTAAGAATTGATTAATTTAGATTAAGCATGGTTTTGGTGGATAGTTAGATTAGATTAGCAATTTAATTAATTATTATTCCATGTTAGGTGGTTAGAGTAGTGTAGTTAGAGCCTATACAAACTCTAGTATTTATCTAGAGTGGTTCAGTAATTTTCTGGGCCTGTCTCGGCTTCCAATTAGGCTTTACAGGCTTAAGTTCTATTTATTGGCATTTATTTATTAATTTTCATAATTATTTAATTATTTAATTATTTTCGAAAATTAGACTGGGATAGTTGGTGATTGGAATTTCATGCTGATTGCAGTGGTGTGATCTATTTATTTAATTGAGCTTTAATTTGTGCAGATTGTGTATGATTTGTATCTTGGGAATTTATTCCCAAATTTATTTAATTTCTATAATTAATTGTGAAATTACCAGGTGTCGATTTACAATGCCAAAATTGAATTTGTGGACTGTTGAAATTAGTGGGATTTTTAAGGATGAAAATATTGTATTTTGGTTAAACCCAACCGTGTACCCACACACGATTATTTTTATCGAGAAGAATAAAAATGGTGATTTCAGATGATCAGAATCAGTAATTGCGGGAGCTTCTGGCGAGCTATATTATATATTACGGTAGCTTCTAGCGAGCTATATTATCTATTGTAGCAGCTTCTGGTGAGCTATATTATCTATTGCGGTAGCTTTTGGCGAGCTATATTATATATTGCGATAGCTTCTAATAAGCTATACTATCTACTATCAACTTAGAATGAGCAGTTCTGATTATGATCGAACTTTATAGATAATATTGATTGAAATGACCGGGGAATGGTCTCGATGACATGTAATTGACTGAGTCAATTGATCGATAATTCAATCTGTCTTGATGTGTTGAAATGATTGGTTGAAAATGTCAATTATACTAACTTGCAGGAAGAAACATAGGCAAAGGTAAGACCTCCAACTCATGTTGTGCTTAGGCAACCTTAGAGCGTATTTTCTTCCTAGTAAAGTCTTAGGGAGTAGAACTTGCTAAGACGTCATCTCACCTTATCATGAGATAACATTTCTAGTCTTTAGCTGGCAGCTCTTAATTTTTTGGATGACCTAAGAAGGTTATGGAGCATACATCTTATATTCCGTTGCATGGGAGCCCTGGGGGCTGGACCTATGAGCTGATAAGGTCCATAGTCTGGGTCGACGCAGGTCTCACCCACAAGGTGCCCCCATTGATACAGGTCATGATATCGCCAGGCTCAGGATGGCCAGAGAGAGGGTCCCATCCTAGAGTCTAAAATACCTCTGTATATTCTGGAGGTCGCTTTTGGGAAAGGAACTCCAGATCCTCCTCAAGGTTCAGTCGTAGAAGTGGTAGACCCGGCTCTTGAAGTACCAGAGTCCCCAGTGCAGTTTGCTGAAGGCTCCAGTTGGAGTGTAGAGGAAGGTGAAATCGAGGAGGATGAGGACCTGTAGCTATTTGAAACCCCCCATGTTTGATAGACCTTATGTATATAGGTTTGTATTATAATATGTAAAACTTGACTAGTTATGTTATATACGTATATAAGTGTGATTGTGTTTTCAGTTGAAGAAAATTGTGGCTCTACTTTTTTATCCCATTGTGTTATTGTCTGTGGATTATTTATCTGTTTCCGCATGCATATTAAAAGAAAAGGGTCGGCGATGCATCCTAGGACATCGTTATTAATTGACCGTAGAGAGATGGGCACGCGCTCGGAGGATCAGGGCGTGACAGCTAAAACGTTTCTTGGAAAATTTAGCCACTATTATTGAGGTTCCAAAACCGGTAACAGATTATTGTGATAGTCAAGCAACCATTGCTAATGTGAAAGATCACAAGTATCATGGAAGGACAAAGCACATTGACATGAAGCACATGTCAATGTGCTTTGTTTATAATAAGATCGAACATGATAGACCCACAATCATATATGCCTAAAAGATGCCGGATGCGAGTACTTAATTGGGCGCTATAGAAAGCGAGATGATATAGCACTCGAGCTAAACATGAGTACGTGAGAAACACATGACTATGTTTAGGCTAAGATCCGTATAGTTGATATATTTAATAAATGACATGCGCTCTTATAGAAAGAGAAATCCACTATAGCATATAATTCATACTACATGTGCATTGTATGACCGACAAAGGAAGATGAGTAAAATTATCCCTATTTACTCATTGTGTGAGCCCTTGAGGTAATTTATAATTTATCTCATTTTGTGCCCTATGTTACTTCTGACTATGTTCTCGAAATGGAAGATCAATGTTGCTACTTTAGCATGTTACCGGCGGTCATGAATAAAAATGGCTTTATGGAACGTGTCTAGGAACTATGCACGGATTTTCAAATGACCTTTGCTGCTTGTTGATTTTCTATGGATTTTCATGCTTTGAATCTTAAATTGATACCTTAATGAAAGTTGCTCAAAACATATTTCTCTACAAGATATATTAGATGAACTATGAGGAGAATTCCTTATCCAAGTTCTTAAACTAACCTTATAAGGCTGTCCTGTGCACCTCTAGATACTACAGTGATTGCCTAGGTAAACAAATTAAAAAAATTACGGAAATTTAACATAAAATAGACAAGATCTAAGGTAACATTTTCCATGCAAGACTCAAAGTCCAATTCAGCTTTCACAGCTCTAAATAATGTTTAGTATACTGAACCAAAAGAATAGGTGATTTCCAAAACATGATGGAACAAAAAGATAAATTTTTTGCAGACTAATTGAGATCGAAAAATCATGAAAATTTTCTATGTTGTAGGATAGGATGTACTCTACAATTTTCATGAAGGTTGCATTTAGAATTCTCAACCAAAAATTCTATAGAAAATGGAAAACAGAAGGAGGCCGGTTTAGAAATTCGAAAAACAAATTGCAACCTCAATAGTTTTCCAAATATTTTTTTGTCATACAAAGTCCAAAAAATCTGAAATTAAAGTTTTCATAGAACTATTAATAAGGGATGACTTTCATGAAGAATGCCTCATGAAATTTGCATCACACAAGTCAATACAAAGTTTGCAATAATTGGTCGCATTGGACCCAAACTTAGCTTGGTTTTAAATCTTCCTAATTTAGTTCGAATTTCGATATTTCCTATCCTAGCACTTACGTATTCCAACGTGTAATACTTCCATGGCACGTATAGGGACCCAATAACTAAAGTAAATGACCTTATATAGGGAAAAGCTTCCTGATGTTTTCGACTAGGTACAAATGTCTACAGAATCACAAAAACTCAAGGAATCCTATGGAAACTCCCCTCAACAAATAACAATTGATCGATATAGGATAGAACGGAGGATATCCACTTGTCATGGTGTCATACCTCAAACCTTTATCCCCTATCTTGAGAATGCGACCTTCACAGAGGTTAATTATGAGACGTCCCAAGAGGCTTCACCGTCCCATCAATTATTATCTTTCAATTAAACGCATGCAGGAGCATATAACATCAACACCCAATCAACAAACCACAAAGGGATAACAAGGAAAACACATATGTAAATATATGTCTTATTTATATGCTTCACTAGATCAAATTATTTAATTTACAAGCCCGTTGTTGGGTTAATCCAATACACATCTCAAAAGGATAGCAAGATAGTTAGTCCTAGCACCTCTATGAGGGCGACCATAAAAAATGGTTCCCATAAAGAGGCCGTCTCCTCACGGCTTGGGTTTGGGATCGTAATCCAGATCGGAGTTGAGGTCCTCCATGGCTTCATTAGGAGGGTTCGTCACTAAACCATCAAGGCTAACGGGTGGACTATCAAAACCACGGAGGGGTCCAAGGACCTCCTCATCAACCCACGCGAACTATGCGTACGTTTATAAATTTACGTATTAAGTAAGTTCCTTAATTCAAAATGGATTTGTCAAAGGTAAAGTAGATACGACTTTATTTATCAAAAAGGAAAACAAAAGTTTCTTACTTGTTCAAATATGTGGATGATATTATTTTTGATCCTCTAATGAAAGTCTCGTAACAAGAAATTTTCTAAGTCTATGCGGGATGAGTTTGAAATGAGTATGATGGGAGAGTTAACATTCTTTTCTTGGTCTTCAAGTAAAACAATTGAAGGAAGGAATTTTTTTATTTAAGAAAAATATGCTAATGATCTTGTCAAAAGGTTTGGACTCGAAAAGTGCAAAAAGATCGACATCTAACGCCAAGCTCTTTAAAGATAAAGACAAGATGAAGAAGGAAGAAAGTTGATCAAAAGCTGCATGCAGGCATTATTGGATCACTTCTTTATCTTACCGCCTCTAGACTCGACATTTTGTTGAGTGTTTGCATTTCAATCGTATCCTAGAGAATCTCACTTTAAAAGATGGGGGGGACTAGATATCCTATGCCCTCATCAACCCAGACTGTTGTGGTGTGCCTCTAATACCCGATGTCGAATACCACATTCTTTATATCAAGGATCACCACCTCTATCTGCACTAGCAAACCACGATGGGTTGAGGGCTGACTCATACTCACGGGCCGGAAAAAGACGAAATAATAAAAATGAGTTGAAAACTTAATAAGTAAATATTTAAATTTCGTATAGGTGGATGCCTTTTTTCAAAAACCTACAATGTCACACCCTGGACCTTCCCTCACCACGGAAACACAACATCCACCATGGGATTAATCTGCGATGTCCTGGGAGGCGTTGTCATCCCACTAATTTTTATCTTTCCATTAAGCACATGCAAAAGCATGCAATTCAACACTCAAATAACGACGACAATAGATAGTAAGGAAAACACATATATACTATACAACTTATATATTCTTAATTAATACATCGGAACGTTGTGATTACAAGCCTACTTCTTTAGGGCCGTTCCAATCATCTTCCCACAAAAAGATATAAAGGGGTAGGAGTTAATTCTAGCTCCTTCTACAAAGGCGGCTACAAAAAATGGTTCCCATCAAAAGCTGGTATCCTCATGACTCGGCTCAGGCTTGAGTTGTAATTGGGGTCAAAATTGGGGTCATCCACGACATCACTAAGAGGGGCACCAACGATCCATCAATGTCACCAAACGGATCATCTAACCCACGAAGAGGACCATAGAAGTCCTTGTTAACCCAAGTGAACCAAGCCACATATTAATGGGAAATCAAGTACCCCATACCCTCATCTATCCACATTGTCATGGTGTGGCACTAGAAAAGGATGTCGATGGTAGCATCCTCTACGTCAAGCACCATAACCTCCATATATATAGGAATACCAAAATGAAAAGGCAAGAGACTCATATCTATTGACTTGAAAAAAGTCAAACAACAACAAATAAGTTGAAAACTCAATAAGTAAATAACTTAAACCTTGTATAGATGGATGCCTTGCATCAAAATCTTACAAATACTTGATCCCAAGATGTTGATGGCAAATTATTAGCAAAGCATGTACTCTACATTAACTATGCACATGAAAGGAGATTCTCAATGACTTAGACTACTCTTTCTATCAGCAACCTATGAAACGTCACATACTCATAACAATCCTATAGGTGCCAATTAATAACATTAAAAATTTACACGTGCTTCCCAAGTTATAATTAATAGCATAAAAAATTCACGTGTCATACAACGACCTCACGGATATTACCATGGCTCTTGCTCCTCAAATAATTAATCACATGAGGTTACTTTATCTAGGATAGCTCTAACAACATGAAAAACCAAACCTAAATCCGAGTTACGTAACACAACGGCCTAATCGACGCTTATGAAATCAACTTACGAAGAACCAAGACATGGGTTACATGAATGGTGGGCGAATGGCAACATGAGGGTGGTGGCTCGGGACGGTGGGTGACGACGAGCAATGAGACAACATGAGGATAGCAATGGTGCGATGGCTGCAGTGGTGTTAAGGCAGTAGCGGCAGTGAGGCGGCAAGGTGAGCCGGCCGAGAGAGAGGGAGAGAAAGAAAGGGAGAGGGGTGAGTGAGAAGGAGAGAGGAGAGGGGGGTCATTGGCCAAGTGGGAAAATCAAGAGGGAGAGAGAAAAATAAGGGAAAATTAAGAGGAAAGAAGATCTAAGAGGAAATAATAGAGGAGAGAGAAATGGGAGGCTTGTCTTGTATTAATTGCATCCTTAGCCTATAATGTCTTCTTGGCTTTAAGAGCAAGAAGAAATCTCAACCATTCATTTACTCAAGCTTGCCCATAAAGTTTCCAAAGCCAATTAATGCTTCTAGTTGCAAGAGAACTAATCTATTTGCGATAACTAAGCTTGTTCTTCCTTCTTGTTCTCTCCAAAGTGGCGCCTATACCCTTCTATAAGGGCCACTTGATTTTGGTCTTCCTCAATTTAATCTCAACAAGTGAAATCAGTCTCATCTCTAGGGCTACTAAAGTCTATATCCTAAAATTAACACATTTCTCCAAATAATATACTAATTGACTCATTAATATCATTTCAATTGGACAAGAATGTCTTGATAGTATTTACAATCGATATCCGTAATTAGACTGGGGTTTCTAGCTAAGTTCCAATTGGCAATGGCTTTAACACAACCTATGCAAATTTGGGTGACATTGGTAGAGTTCACGCGACCAGACTCAAATTGAGTTGGACACCTGTTCAGGGTTTTATGTATGACTTTTATTTGAGCCTGGTCGGTCCATGAATGATCCTCGGTTATCATGTAATTGAGGAAGATAGTTTAACTTACCCTAAATTCACAGTCATTTGGAATCAAATTAGAATTATTCACGAATGGTACATTGATCTTACGTAGTCACCCACAACCAGTATATACTCAAGCTGAATCAATCTATACCCATCCATTGATCGACTTGTGATAGCACATGATCGTCCACAACAATTCTTATAGTTGAACGGTCATGTTCATGGTTGACCACTTCGGTCCATTACAACCCCGATTTTGAGTTGCCTTGCCCCTAATCAGCTACTTGGCTTGTGATCAATCCTTAGGATTGACTTACAGCCTATCCTCATTGCCAGTGTATCGATCCTTAGTCTATTCCTCACGGTCTAGATAGGGGTTTGAATCAAGGATGTCACATACGAACTTGATGCCCATTTGCCGATGACAAATCATAGCAAAACCCTTACTTTGCCTTAATTGTGAATATGAAAGAAAGTCTTCAACTACATAAATATTCACCCTATCATCGAACTATACCCATAAAAATTCTAGACATGCCAATTAATAACTACAACAAAGTACACAAGCTTCTTGAGTCCCAAATAATGGCATAAAAATTCACACGTGCCTCAAATAATGCAATTAATAGCCTATAATATTTCCACGTGTCAAATATTAGCTTCTAAAATATTACATGACCTTCAAGTCTCAAAAAATGACTTCCAAAATATCCACATGCCTCTCACGTCACAAATAACGACAATTATATCATGCACATTCCTTCCAAGTCACTAATAACTCGATGAACTCATCGTGTTAATCAATACAATATAACCCTAACTTGAGGATTGGTGGGATCATTTGAAGTGCACAATATTGGTGGAGCACCCTTGAAGAGTAATATGACGTTAAACCTGTCAATCCCACAAGGGGGAGTGGGTCATCAACTCCACTAACAAGGCGCACCGCAGGACTTCCAAGCCACCAAACATGCCATTGGATTAAGCTAGGGGTGAGGTTTTTGAGGAAATGAAACCATAAAAAGAAAGACCATGATGGAAAGAATTCATTTCTTTGGCAAAATCTAAGAATAGGATGATGATATTTTGTGACATCGACAATCTTCATGTGAGGGGCAAATTCTTTGATATGCGAAAAGAGCAAAATTTGGAGAAATCCTAATGGGGCTCTAAGAGTTCCTTGACCATTTGTCTTGAATTGATTAAGAGATACAAACGTCTCGGCAAGGATCATGTGTGTAAAACAATTAAAGGTGCATATTTAATTGACAATGTGGGTGACTAAAAGATCCATTGTCTTTTAAGTATGCGGAAACACCATAGATTTGAAGAATATGAGAAGGAAAACACGAGGAATTTGGTTCCCAAATTTAGGCTCTAGGCTAAGGAAGTGTTGTTCAAGGACAGTATAAGGCATAGAATTTGAATTTCCTTTAAGAATAGCCCTAATTTTGTTGGTATGGATATTTTAGGAGAGATATTGAATCTTGACCAATAGGAGTGACAAAATGTGACCTGATTTTTCAGGTTCTGATTTCGACCGGATAAGTTGGGCTTTTCATCGATGTGACTATAGTGCTTTTTTCTGAGATGACCACTCGTGAGATAACTAAACTATATGGGGAAGTCATGAAGAGATTTTAAGGCAAATAAACTTGAGGATTCAACCAAGAATCAACTGCTCGACCGTGCTCATTTGCCAAAATCATTATGGCACAAATATAAATCGATTAGAGATCAGAGATAGATCAGTTCGATTGAGATGAGTGGTTAAACGTAGATGATCCCACTAAATTGCAAAATTCTCATCCACTGGCACTAGTTTGATTTTTCTGTCGTTTTGTTACCCTGTGTCTGTATTTGAAACCTTGAGATTTTCACGACAACCAAGAGTCGTCAATGTGTCGAATAGGTTTATTGTGACTTGAAGAAAATCGACCATGAGTCATTTGCTCTGAAAAGTTCTGAAAGCTACCCGATAGCCTAGGTCACGCTAAAAACTCGTCGAAGTGAAATTAACCGCGAATTTGAATCTGATTTCAGAAATTGAAGGTTCTGTCATGTCACAATAAATTCTAGGAACGTCAACTCAGTCTCAGTAGGTTAGTCTGCAACTTGAGATCTTTTGGGAAAAAGTCGTCCTAAGGCCATTTTTATCCAGAAAAAGCCAAGGACCATTTTTTATTGTGCATTTGGGATGCAAGATGGTTCAATTGGTAAGGAAAAATACCAATTGAATTATTGACTCAATAACGGAATTTATTAAAGCTGAATTGAATGGATTCAAAGTGGATTGAAGTCCAATTGAAGCTAAAATTTGTGAAACTCGTAACTCCCCCACCACCATGACTTATGGACCATATAAGAAGGCTTCTAGAAGGATTTTTGTGCTGGAAAATTCCTGTGCAAGCTAGCCAAGCTTGGATGACAAGTTCAAGGGGGCAAACTTGTGGAAAAACAAGACATGTGGCCCCATGGTTCTCTCTCTCTTCCTCCTTCTCCCTCAAGCCAACTGGCCAGCCTCCCTTCTCTCTCCCTCTTGCCTTTTTTGAGCATACCAGCAGCCAAGGAGGACCAGCCGAAGCCCTCAACCAAGTTGAACTAGCCACAATGCCACTGCACGCCGTCACGTCGCTGCTGCTTCGCCTCTACCGCGCGTCTCTACCTCCCTCACGTCGTCATTCTAGCCTAACGGCCAATCCTGCAGGCTGTTTCTCAGCCTAGTACGCCGCCATAAGCCCCTCCGACCCCCGCAAGCCCATGTTGTTGGCCGCTCAGTCTTGCCGTTGCCTCCACCCGTCCATCGTCAACTTCACCTCACCAAAATAGTTTTGCTTCTGTGTTTTACAGCTCAAAACATAGAGGAAGTTTATGAGTTTTCCAGCAGCTTCAAAGCCCATTTTGAGGTAGTTCCGAGCCTCGAAACCTAGGACCGCTTTGAGAAGAATCTTCCTCCGTCACATTCCCATCGATTTGAACCAACCGGCTTGCCGAACAAGTGAGTTTGCTCATTAAACTTTACTTAGTAGGTTAATTATGCTTAAGGGTTGTTTAGATTAGCTTAAATATGGATTAGTGATAAGTTAGGATGGTTAGATTAGCCTTATAATGGATTAATGTAACTTAATTAATGAGATTAGTACCGTTGATTATGGATTAGTCGAATCTAGTAGAATTCCTACAATTCGGATCTCTAGACCCTCTCTGATTTCCATTTTTGTGGACCGAAATAGATTACGAATTTGAGATTGATGTCTTCTTGAGAAATTTTCTAGACATCCTGAGATATAACATATATTTTTCTCAAGATTTTTAGTAACCTAAAATAAGGAGATATTAGCTACGTCATTTTCAAACAAAACCTCAGTTTTCGCTAGAATTGGTGACCTCTTAGGATTCTAGGGGTTTCTATCAACTCCTAAAGTTTGAATTTCAAAATAGTTTCTTCACAAAAGTTATTTTTCACGTTCTCTAGTTTAACATACTCAAATTTTAGATCAAACAGACATGGCTAGGACCTTGAACAAGACTGATTTCGAAAAATAGACTTTCTAGAAACAGACCTAGTTTTGGTGCTGGATTGAGTAATTTACTGGGCCAAATCTAGAAGGATCTGAATTAAGATGTTTTCCTAAAAAATGTTCTTTTATATGCCTATTATAACATATTCAAATTTGAGAATTTTTTGAACTCGTTCGATTGGTTTCTAGATTTAAACTTGGAAACGTGCAAGTGGGCCTATTCTGCCGGTTGTGGCCAATTATGACTTTGTGATGGTTCTTAAGGCTTTGATTGCTGGAAAGTGCATGATTGATGATATAAGGTTAATTTGTGTCATGCCTAGAGATTATGCTTGATGATAATGTGAAATTTAAGAGAATCCGTCCCCAGCGTGTGTTGGTGGACATTAATGATTAAGAGAATCCGTCTTCAGCGTGTGTTGGTGAATGTTAATAGTTAAGAGAACCTGTCCATAGTATGTGTTGGTGGACATTAATAGTTATTAGTCTTTCCCGATGTGTATCGGTAGTTATTATTTAACCCCGGCGTGTGTCAATGGATATTATCTAACCCTGGCGTGTGTTAGTAGTTATTAGTCATTCCCAGCATGTGTTGGTAATTATTATTCTTCCCTAGCGTGTTGTCAGTAATTATTATTCTTCTCTGGCATGTGACAGTAATTATTATTCGTCCCTGGCGTGTGTCAGTAGTTATTATTTAACTCAGGCGTGTGTCAGTAATTATTATGCTTCTCCAACATGTATTGGATAAAACTACTTGTGTAGATAGTAATAGTTAATTAATTGGAATGCATGTTGAGTTGAATTGATAGACCGATGTGTGTTAGTAATTCTTGCTTTGATTTGTATTGGTAGTTCTTGCTCATGTGAGTAGTGATTTAATTATGATTCTTGCTTTGATGTGTATTGGTAATTCTTGCTCGTGTGAGCCATGGTTAAATTATGATATGAACTGTGCTAACCTGCAAGAAGGAACTGAGGTAAGGCAAACCTTTATGATTGTATGATAGTGTGATTAAGACGTCTTAGGCGTATTACCCTCTTAATCAAGGTTTATAAAGTGGACTTGCTGAGACATTGTTTTACTAGTTATTGTATAACCATTTTCAGGTCTTTAGAAAGTGGCCATGGAGGACTGAAGCCCCAGAATCTAGGGAGCTGGAGTCTAAAGGATCAGCGTATGTGTCCGACTAGTATGTCGTAGGGCAATTCCTTTTGAAAGTCGATCTTTTGAAGTATTGTGTTGGTAGACTTTTGTTTATGACTCAATTGGTCTTTATCAGCATGTTTTGTTTACAAATCTAATGTCCTACTTTTCTATCCCGAGATGGTTACTGTCAGGGGATTTGTTATTCGCTTCCGCATGTGCAATAAAATGAAATGGTCGACGACTCATCCTAGGAAGTCGCAAAATTTTATCAACCACTGAGGGATGAGCACCCGCTCGAGGATCAGGGCGTGACATGAAATTTAAAGAAGCTTTGCCTAACTCGATGGCTTTCGGGAACTCCTCAATTTTAAGGGACAATTCATATCAATTAAACATGAAGATGGAAGTCATGGGATTCCAAAAATAAGCCAGAGCCTTCACCATTGCAATACATGGTTAGAATTTTAACAAAGTTGGGAGGAAGCTTATGCACTTTTCCACATAATCTTGAGGTCATGGGTCAAGCTTCTCCTATAAAGTCTTAAGATTCTTCAGCACTGGGACGATGTCCAATTTGGGTTTACCCATCTAAGCCTAAACCTAAAGGGACATTCGTGATTAAAACGGATTGTCATTGAAATATAGAGCTTATAATTGAAATATGAAAAGTAAGAAGATAAGAACGATAAGAAATGAACGATATCTGACCAACTAAACATATGGCAAGCACAAATCACATGTCACATGAAACTATGAAGTTTCAATGCCTAAGGTAATGGTACTAAAGGCTCAAGGTCCCCATCCCAAAGGATAAAAATTGTTTACCTATGCTACTATCGTCGGTCAGTGCTATTTTTATCGGTTAGGATGAACAGATTTATGTAAGTAATGGATTACTATGAGTATTCACTCACAAATTTCACCCATAAACCCTCTTAAGGTCCAAAATTAGGTGATCGTAATTTTAGACAGTGGTTGTGTGTGCAATGTCATGCTAAAGCTTGTAAAAACGTATTTAAACTTAAACATCGAACACTTCAATATAAACCTTCATACATTCATACATCCTTATACCACTTGCAAAACAAAAGGTTTACAAACACATCTTTCCTTATAACTCCCACCTACAAGACCATTTAACATGAGGTCAGCGACTAACCTGATTTTCCACGCAACTTTGACATGCAAGCGATCCTACACAAGACATGTTACTTAAACACAACAACCATTTTTAAATGGCTTCAAGTCCTTTTAATCTAGTAACGAATCCCCAACGGAGTCGCCAAGCCTGTCGCGACCCGATCTCGCCGCCCTCAATCCCTCTCGCGAGGAGAGGAAAAGGAGAAAAATGTCAGATTTATGGGTACTTGGACCATGAAAATTCCCTCACGATTCTCAACCATAAGGATGTCATCACTTTATTCCCCGAATGAACTTCTTATGAGTTCCCCTTACAAGGTCACGAGTTCTCCTACACTCGTACCCCATGTGACAGTATAGTGTTGCGACTCATGCCCAAATGGGTGACACACCTCGAGAGAGGAGGTCAGGTGTAAATATTGGATTTAAGGATACCTTTACCATGGTAGCCCTCCCTTTAATTCTCATTCATAAAGATGGCGTCATTTCATTTATTAGGAATTTTCCATATGCGGGTATGCTAAACCATGGTGAGTCCTATCGAGACCCATACCCCTACACAACAGGTTCATTTATACGGTTTAAGTGTTGAGGACAACCTAAAAATAAGATGGAAGTCGCCACTAGTCTCGTTTTTGGGAGTTGGCTAAAAACCCAATCAAGGGTCGAGAGTATTCTCTCGATTTCTACGCAATTAGATATCTAGATCCGGGAACATGGGTTACACCAATATTTCTATTAGCGCCATTGCAGTACCTAAACAATATGTTGTATTTACCTAACATATCCATGCATTTCTTCTTATATTTTTGTGATAGTTAATCATAAACTAAGCAATCATGTGTGGTTGGTCGTTTTCATGCTAATTTATTTCTAAAGAAAATGAAACGAAACACCCAATTGAATTAAAAATTGCGAGACATAAAGTAAACAATCAAGAAAAATAGTAAATCTACCATGCAATCCTAGAAAATAAAAAAGGGAAACACAATTGAAAATGATAAGAGAAAAAGAGAACCTGCAACTCGTCGGGCTTTTATACAAACGATGAGAACCCAAGACATATGTTGGGGATGAATGGTACAGAATAATGGTCAAAATGGACATCGACCTTCACCGTTTTCATGTCCTCTCCATCTTCAAGGTCCTAATCTAGATCTAGTCTAGGAAATAGATAACTAGGTACATACAATGAAAAGAAATAGGCATACATTTCAAAACTACCAAAAGCACAATATCGTACTAAAATCAATCTTTTGAAAGAAATTCAATGCAAAAAAAAAGATTTAGGCCTCAGGGTCAGCTTTTGTAATTCATGTGCAGGTCCCTCTAAAACACCTACCCGATTCATTTTATTACTTATAGCCATTATTCACCAATTGTATTATCGCGTGGCCAATAACACTTATAAGTCTCCTAACCA
Source organism: Eucalyptus pumila (assembly GCA_016097595.1). Classification (NCBI taxonomy): domain Eukaryota; kingdom Viridiplantae; phylum Streptophyta; class Magnoliopsida; order Myrtales; family Myrtaceae; genus Eucalyptus; species Eucalyptus pumila. The sequence goes on from CM027853.1 coordinate 32,245,268, forward strand.
AGCGATCTTTGTAATCTCAGGGTTTTCCCTCGATATCATGCATCGACCATATTATACATCTAAAAGTCACATGCATTATAGGAATTAAACATGCAGGCAAGTTTTGTGACCTCGTTTCTCAACCAATCAAGCAAGAAAGTGAACCGTCGGTGGGTCACTTATTATCAAGAGCATGTGCCGATCACAAATATTGGCACTTCTAAATGAATGATGCGATCGTATGCATGGATGGTACATGTGATGTTTCAAAAACATTCTTTGAAATCATCCATGAAAAATTTTGAGACAAAGTGATGGCTCGGCTATGAAAGACATTCAATTGCCAAGACTAGCGCGAGGCTTGTATAAATGCACTTACAAGCATAACAAGCATTTTGAATACAATTTAAGTTGTGACTTTCATGATGTCAAATTAGAATTTAAGAAAAATTTTGAAAATATTTCAGATTAAGGAATATATAGGTTATAGAACACATTCAATTGCCAAGGGTAACTGGGGACTCGCATAAATGCACTCACAAGCATCATAGGCATTTTGAATATGGTCCAAACCATGACTCTTCTGTAAATCAAATTGATCCTCAAAAATGAATTTCTTAGTAAATGGTCTTAAGAAACATCACATATACCAAAGCATTTTTAAATTTGATTTGAAAAAGAAGACTTGTTGAAAATCATTCAGCGATGAATATCGAGGTGTTTAAAGAAACTTTCATTAAGATGGAATGACCTAAGTTCATGCACAAACTAATCTAGGAATTTTATCTAATCAATCACAATCCAGCTCATGTCAAGAAATTTTAGAACAAGCATGTAAAGATAGTAAACTTGGGCAATGCTTAATGACAATTTGGAGATGAAAAAATTATTTAATATGCGTGATAGAATAACAAACAACTTTTATGAAAAAAGTTTTCCTAAACAAGCTACACATGATTTTACAAAAATCAAATAACAAGCAATATCATGTCAGAAAATTGTCAGAACAGCAGGATATTTAGTCATTTTTACAAAAATTTGTCCTATCAAAACAGGTCTAAAAATCACTATATTTTCACATAACATAGCCAATATGTTTATCAAACAAGTTTCATTAAGATGCCAAGTGCAAAATCTTTATAGAAAAGTTAGAACAAAAATGTCAAAAGTTTGTCCAAACAGGTTTAGAACAACAGTCTGAATTTGATCTCATGTCCAAATTCTGATCTAGTTTTGAAAAAAAAAATATAAATTGGTCCAAATGATGAGCGACCTATGTGAAATTAACGGCATTGGAAACCTCTAAGTGTGTCTTACAACTTCCTAGAAGGGCTTGAGTCTAAACTAGGTCGATTTGATGCTCTAAGATCGAGATCTCTAACAGTGCACATATCAATCGCTAAAAAACATAACACAAACATGCACTAATGAGGAATATTTTTTGTTAAGAGTCCAAGTCCTAGATGAAATCACATGAGTTATGGAAAAAAATGGCAAAACGGACATGGATATCTAAGTTATATGTTATTGCAGCACATTTTCAAATTAACTCATGTAATTGACATACTAGACAACATCAACACTTTGTAAATTATGCATCAATTGATCATATACAGCATTTATTTTGTCTTTCATGAAGGATTTGAGACCCAACAAACTCATTTATGGACTCAATTTCATCAAATCACAATTCGAAATAGTGCAGGGCAGACCGTCCTATGTTTAGATCTAAATGATTTTGACCTAGTTAAACACATCCAAAAATACAAAAAAATAAAATAAAATTACAAGACGTTCTCCACACAATCACAAGCAACTTTCATGAAGGAAATTTCTCTAGAAATCAACACTGAGATCAATACAAAAATGACAAAATCAGAAATCAACATAGGGCAAACTAACCTAGGCTTAGATCTGAATGGTTTTGACCTAGCTAATCATGTTTGAAAATTTCAAAAAATAAAAATAAAAATTCTCAAGACAATAAAAAAAATTCACGAAAAAGAGTTCCTCCATAAATCAACATAGAAAATTACACAAAAATAGAAAAGACATAAGGCGGAACAGGAAAAGAATTAAAAACTAACCTAAATTGCTGCAGAATCGCTCATCTTTGGAGGTGTTTCGAAGGTCAAACAATGTTTGATTGGGTTGTGTGACCTATTGATTCGAAGCTTATGATGTGCATTATCAAAGTCTAGAAGGAATCAAACTCAAATAAAATCGTTTTGGGTCTCGTTTTAGCCAAAACAGTAAGTCACTTCAAGGATGCGAAAATGCAAGTTTAAGGCCAAATCAAGTCAAACATTCAAGTTCATCATTCAGAAACAATCAATTGCAACAAATCATCATCCAAATCCTTTAATCCAACATCTAACATAGTATATTATCCCAAAATTGAATCCTAGCCCCGGCCGGTTAATTCAGCCTCGCTTCACGAGGTTCAAGATCGAGATCATTATCTTTTATGCGTTTTTGTTGATTTTGATCGCAATCGATTGAAATTTTCACCAAAACTTCAATCAAACCTCTATGCATCAAATCTAAATAGCAAAGATCAACTTCGAACCGGTCGGATCGCCAGCTTGGATCACAAAAAAATTGGTCCAAACTTGGATCAATTCCTCAAGCGTTGAGGAGAAACAAGGTCGCCGAGGTTGCTCCGACGTCCGGCTTCCTTGATCTCAACCACACCTTGGTCGAGGATGAGCTCAAGATAGATCGACTCAAATTCGGTGGCCGTGATGTTATCGCCGACTACTGGATTCTCAAAAAAAACACAACTGGTCCAAGAATGGACCAATTTAACGGTGGCTTAGGATTTTCTTGATTTGAACAACTTCGATCAGTGTAGAAACGATTCACGATCACTTGAGGAAGGTCCAGCAAGGAGAGATGATCGCCAATGAAGATGGATTGTTGCCAATGGGGATTGAACCGGCGGCGATCCGGTTGCTAGAAGAGGAAACCGACCGGACCAAAAGAGAGGGAGAGGAACAAGTCTTTTTGCGCCAAAAGAGAGAGAGAGAGAGAGAGAGAGAGAGAGAGAGAGAGAGAGAGAGAGAGAGAGAGAGAGAAGATGAATTTCGTGCAAATGAACCCCCCTCCAAAATGGTGGGAAAATTGGACTTATATACTATCCCAAGTTATGTAATTTCGTTCGTCGGTTCAATCTGACAATCAAAATTTCGATCCAACGGTTAAAATTTGATTTCGAAGGTTGGATTATGATCTCGAGGGTCAGGTAATCTATCCAATGGATTTGATTTGCAAAAACTCTAGCCAAAATCGAGAATTGAGTCGAAATGTTCAATTATGGGTTAATTTGCAATTTGATGAAATTCAAGGATCAATTTATAAAATTTCGAGAAATTGAAGGTGCAGAAGTGAAATTAACATCAAAAGTATCCCAGAACTGATTGTCGAGATTAAGAATCGGCTGACAAGGGATTGAACGGGCCATCCCCGTTGGCAGCCGATTAGACTGATCAAATCAGTTTGGTCCAATTTGGACGATTTTGGACCAGTTCTCAACAAGTTTGGTTCGATTCTGGCCATTTACTCATTTATTACCCCTGTGAGTTCAAAATTTATGCAATTTGATCCCTAAAGTACCGAATTTAAAAATGAAATGTATCCTATTTAAGAAGAAATTGGCCAATTAAGATTAAATTAAGTTAATCAAACCTTATGAATGTGATCTAGGGGTCTTTTATTGACCTAATTGAATAATTATCATGAAAGACAATGGGTCAAAATCATGGGTGCTTTAAATCAAGCCTAAAGGGTTAAAATGGTCAAATTTGCAATTCAGTGAGCAAAATTGTAAATTAACCAAAATTTAATTCAATTAATGTCACAATTACTATATCTAATGAATTACCTATATGTAAGATCTTTTATTGTGTCTGAATTGGCCTTGAATTGAATCGCTCGAGCTTATGTCAAAAATGGATCTAGGCTCAATATCCAAATTGGATCTAGATTTATGAAATTAAACCATAACCATAAACGGGTTAATTCAAATTTTGACAATTGAAGCTTAATTGCTTGACTTTCTTATGCTTGGGAAGATAAAATCATTCAAATTGATAAGTAATGGTGTCAATTTATCAAAATTGATTTCGAATTTGGACTTATATTAAGAAAATGAGTTAAAAACAATCATCCGTTCGCAAATTATGAAGGATCGATTTTGGTCTCCTAATTAGAGCTCAAAACGGCAATTCACATTTTGACTTGGCAATTCGCGAAATTAAATACATAAGTGAATTTAAAATAATCCCTAAACCAATTGTCCAAGAGGTAACTATGCTTAATTATGACTAAAATAAAAGCAATTTTATTTTTGATCAATTTAGAACTTAAAACAAAAAAATTCAAAAAACAATGTTCTTAATAAAATTTTGTGATATTTTTTACATAAGAATCAAATTGACATTAAAAGAAATGTTTTTGTGTATTTTTTATTTTTCCAATTATTTTGGTCAAAGGTTTGACCAAAAAGTCAACCATTTAGTTGATTTTTCTAAAAATGTTGATTTTTTGGTCAAATCTTTGAATTTTTGAGAAATTAATTTGACAAATGTGAAATTAAGGCTAAATGGCAACTTTTTGGATAAAAAACCAAATTTTGACTCGAGGTTGACTTTTTAATCAAATTCGAAAGTCAACCGTTTGACTTTTCAGGTTTTTCTTGAAAACTGACTAAAAATTGCTAAAAACAACATTGCAAAAGAAAGAAATGAAAAATGACATTTTTTTGGTCAAGAAATATGACTTTGTCACGATTAAAAACTCAAATCTCAATTTATTTACCTTTTAATGATGTGTCGACTAAAAATTAGGTGTTAATAGCTACAAAACTTGGTGTGAAGCAGGAGAGAGCCTTTGTTATCTTTTGCAATAACCAAAGTGTAATCCAATTGATCAAGAACACCATGTATCACGAGAGAACAAAACATATTGACATATGGTATCACTTTGTATGTGATGAGGTTGCTAAGAGTACGGTTACAATGAAAAAAGCATCTATGGTGGATAATCCGGCAGATATGTTGGCCAAGTCAGTTCCTTTGAGCAAGTTCAAACATTACTTGGACTTGATTGGCATTTTTGTCATTTGAGTTACTTAGGTTGAGTTGATTAGCGTTTTCACCATTTGAGTTGCTTAGGTGGAGTTGGCGGTGGTTCATCTCTTGTATTCTACATTAAGTATGCTCACGTAGGCTTAGGGGTGTGCACCATCGATCTTGTTGTTTTAGGGGGTGGCCTTGTGTGGTCACTTTTCATGGTGAAGGAGTGAGGTCTTGTGGTGTTTGGCGCAATGCACTTTCGGAGATTTGAAGTTACAAAGAAGATTTGTTGAGATTTGACTTTCAAATTAAAATATAATAGTATTTTAGACCATGTTCCTTTATTTTAGAAATTTTTTAAGGGAGACCATAAAAAGAATGCATGTAATAACACCTCTTCGACTCTAACCTCTATATTATTTCCTATTTTGTTTTTTCTTATCTTCTTGTTAGATATTTGGATCTCGTGGCTCACCAAGTGGTTTCAAAGCTTTTTTGGATTATACTTTCATGCTCCTTGTCGAAGATAGCGAAACCTCTCTCTCTCCTTGATTTTTCCGGTTTTATATTTTCCACGTAAATCTTATGTCTCGTGTGATTTCAATTTTCTTTCATCATTTGCTACTTATTAGATTGGTGCATCTTTGATTGGTGTTTTTCCGCAACATATGTCCCACCATCAAGATTGAAGACTAAGCAACCGAAGCGTTGGATATGATTAGCTGAAATAGAGAGAGTATGGTCGGACATTTTTAACATGTTGAGATTCTCACCAACTCTCCAGTCCACCAAACAAAATAGGGAAAAAGATCGTGAAGCCTATAAAGCAAAAAATTGTCCAAAACAACGAGCTTCAACGTAATGCCCAAATGAAGTTTATATTAAAGACATATGACAGAAGTATTCTCTAAAAATTTCGAAGAAAACAACAAGCAAGCACTGGATTTAGCTACTGACACCATAGATAATTCACAGACAAGCCTCTCTGACCTCGTCCACGAAGGCCCTGAGGTTCATGTCCGAAGAATTCACTTCCTTCACAGCCTCTCTTGCCAAATCTCTTAATTTCTAGGCATTCCTTCTCCCATCATCTCCCTCATCTCCACCTCTCATCACCGACTCCAAGCACCTCCTTATCTCGCCGCCTCCCACCAGGCTGCCTTGCTCTTTGGTGTCACCTTCCCTTCAGTCCTCCATACGTCTGTGACAAGCTTCGCATTTGTCAGCTGATCACTCCACTGCGGGAATGTCAATACCGGCAATCCAAAGACCAAGCTCTCCGACGTTGATTAAATTTCGGCACATTTTGCGTTTATACAGTCCTGTTAAAATCAAAGCCATTGGTTCCTTTATCTATGATATTTCCTATCCAGAATTCGTACAAAACTCTAGTTTCTTTAAATTAAATAATCCTAAAAACGACACTCCGCGAAAGATATTTGGTTATGAGAAAAAATTTCGGTGAAACATTCACAATGTTTTAAATGGAAACAGAGCTGCACAATCACTAAACTTACAACATTTGAGTCATTTTACAACCTAGAGAAGGGGACTTTGTAGTATGATCTGTTCCCATCTCGTTTCTCATGGTCTAACATATGCAGCCTATATGTACTTTATTATATAGAACTTGCGCAATTTATCACCACTACCTCACAAGGTCCTTCCCTCCCCAGCCCCTCATGAGTCATGACAAGCAATGGGAACTCCTCGCATGCCATCGTTTACCGTCTGTCATCGACTTGCCGCTACCATCATCTCTGCTTTCTCTCCATCTCTCCCTTGCTCTTGAAAAGAAATTATATAGAATATTCACATGATCAATGATCACGATAGTGTTAATCTTAACCATTCATTTTTTAATCATCAAGCAAACTCATTTTTGAAGTAACGAGTCTAACATTGGCAAATGAAGAATAATATTATATTTAAATATTTAAATTTATTTGTGTCAACGAGGACAATTGCACACACTTAATTTTTTACCACCTTTTGATTATGAGTCACCCTTGTCAACATTTCGACCGACTTCTTCTGCAAAAGCTTTCCTCAACACCCAATTTGATCAAATTGGATGGTAAGATAGCTGAATATCACAATTTTTAATTGTGATTGTCCGTTCCATAAGAGGTTTGAAGTACACAATTTCTACAAATCACTTAATGAGATCATGTAAATATGGTTGTGAGCATTCTAACCCCCTGAGAATCAATTCAACCGTAGTTTCTTGAGGTAGATATCATGATTTTTCCATTTCAATCATAAATATGAAAGGGCTAGTAATAACATCTAGAGGGGGTGAATAGGTGTAAACAAAAAGTTTTGCAAGATTTAGTAGAAATAGTTTGCTTATAGAAAATCACAGACTAAGAACGAATTTAACTTTTAGCAGTTAGATAAAACTTTAAAATAAAGAAATTAAAACTTAAACAATTAATTAGAGCTATGAATCAAAATAAAGGAGTTGAGGAAAGAAAATAAGAACACAAGGTTTATAGTGGTTCGGCTTAAATCAAGCCTACGTTCATTCTCCCACGCTGACAGCCTACTGGGTAGATTCCACTAAGAAACAAAAAAGATTTTACAGTCTTGCGAACTTGACTTCACAATGGAGAGTTTCTACTGGTCTCTCACAAAATCTCACTATGAGTTTTTCTCTTTTGTATACAACTTTGAGCTCAACGAATGAAATAGCAAGGAACTAGGAAACTTCAGACTTTGAAATTTTTCTTTCACACACACTCTTGAACAACTAGAGAGTCCGTCTTAAATACTCATTCATGCCTTCACGATCATTGGCACTTTCCAAAGGAGTTCTTCCAATCTACCCGTTGGACAGAATCAATCAAGGAGATCTTGAGTCATTTGATGATTGTGATGAAAGCCCGTCAATCCTGTTCGCCCAAACAATCAAAATCTTGGTTTCCATAAGTAGAACTTTCCAAGTTTGCTTGCCTTCCAAAAATTTTATTATCAAAATTAATTCCATTAAAGATAGTCAATCATGTTGGTGCTATATCCAGCCATAAAGTCATCCATAAGCCATACGAATCGAGTCCTTGAAGAAATAAAGATAATTTCGCATCCGGATAATCTTTATTCTTCAATCTGGAAACTGTCAGTATTGGCAAATTTTGAACCTAAAGTCTAGTGGTCTTCAGACTTTGACGCTAGAGTCTAGAAGTCTTCAGACTAGACTTTGGAAAGGTTTTGTCAACTTCAAAATAGTAAAGGAGTTTTCTCCAACAATCTCCCCATTTTTCATGGTGACAAAACTTTTCTGTAGATTTGAGAACTTTTGACCTGCAAAACAACTCTTAAGCAATACATAATATCTTATAAAAATAAGTTGATTAGAATCTGGAAAGCAACGATTCTACAACCACAGAAAAACATGTTAATCCTGAAAAGATAAGATAAATAACTATCCAACCATAATCAGTATCACCAAAAGTTGTTGCAAGCATCAAAAAGTTCAACATAAAGGTTCAATGGTCAAACAACAATCAAAAAGTCCAATAGTATTCTAAATTGATTAGTGCATTGTTGGATGCTAACTTTGAATGTGGTATTTGTTAATGTAGCCCTTAAAATAGGAAAATGGTGAGTGTTCTGGTATTTAATGATGGTAACTAATGGATATGTATGCAAGACCAAGTAAAGGGATAAGGTTATTAAAGTGTCATGTGTTACTATTATGCATTATGTTGTGAAATGGAAAGTAGTGTTACTTTGATGAATGCACAATAAAGATGTGATCACATAGTATGATAGCACGACATGGGTGCATGTAACTAATATTATTGCATATTGTATGAGCATTACACACTCCTACATAGATTAATAAGAAAGATATGAAATGAACTTGAGTGACGGTATACTCATGTGATCACCTAAAAACCTTGATGTGTATGATTATTTAGGGTAATGGAACCGTCCTGATGCGTATGATTATGCATATGATCTGTGGATGATGCCCAAATAAGTTCAGATGACCCATGTCAATGGGATGCCATTCGCAGATGAATTTCGGAATGAAGCTCCTCAACTGAAATGCCATCTTAAGGCATATGCATACGTAGGATGATGTCATACTTGATGGGACAGGACGATACCTAGTTATGCCCAAAGACCATCGACCTTTGGGTTGGCTGTGGCCTTGAGTAGTCGTAATAATCTAGACATATATGTGTGTAACGTGCATGAGAATGATAGCATGGCATTTGTGCATGATTATGAGATATTACACATTCTTATTTCTACCTCATAAGTATGCAATTTGTTGTAAGAATTGTCTATATGCTTATATTATGATGGCCTTGATGAAGTGAGATAACCGTTCATGTTAATAGTTTAGGCAAAGTAAGGGCTTTGCTATTGATCTGCCATCGATAAATAACTTGCATGTTTAGGCTAACTCCAAGGTGAATTGCCTCCTTCACAAGGATTAGAGAGCTTATTCACTGAGTTTTATCGCATTGTTGTTTGTCGTAATGTTTCCAAGCCCTAAGAATGTTTAAGCCCTACCACCACGTCAGGTTTAAGGTCCCCACTAAGCAAAGCCATGAGGTTACTAATTACCCGATAGAAGGGACCAATGCACGTTATGAGCACTATGTGACCACAATCTAGGTCAACAAGGAGCTCCAAAACTTAGTACCCCATCACTTTTCAGCCTAGTACTTTTGGGTAGGGAACAAGCTATACAACCCCATCCGTGGTTTTGATGGACCTTCAAGTACAAGGCTAAGGAATATCAGCTGAGATGGGATGGATCTAGATGTGCCCAATGGGGTAGTGTTTGATCCCGAGGTTGATCCCAACATGATCATCGAGCCAAAGCCCTAGTATATGCAGCCCATAGGAAGCTAAGTGATAGCAGGGGTGCATCACCTTTTAGAAGCTGCCCTCATAATACTAGAGGTGTCAGGTTTACCCTAGGACCCATTTTGGAGATAGTCGTGGCCACACTTTTGGGCTATTTTTTATGTGGCATGATAGGTTATGCTAAAGCTTGTGTGCTTTAGTTTGGATGTAAATAGCTTGTATGATGTGGTGACATTATGGATGCATGTGTTCATGCTATCCTATCCTTGTTTAAACAGTTGGCTGATTTGTTTCTGCTTTTGGTTGTGTATAAGTAAACGATAATACGAATGGGTCGGCGATACCTCCTGGGATGTTGCAATTAAATGGCCTAAGTGACTCGAGGGATGCTACACATCCGAAGAGGGCCGGAGCGTGACACGATGCCAAGTTGAGTGATTAATTTGGTGATGGAAGAGGTAGAGCTCCCACTAATTATAATATCATCAACATAGATGAGAGTAAATAGAATGTGGTTGTTATACGCTAAATGAATAATGAAGAGTCAACAGTGGAAGCCACAAACTTGATAAATAATAGGCATGAACTTAGCCGAGAAAACCAAGCTCTTAGAGCTTGTTTTAGCCCATGTAGAGCTTTCCAAAGACAACATGCATGGCTAGGATAACATGAATCAACAAATCCTTAGGGCTACTCATGTGGACTTATTCTTTATGGTGACATGGAGGAATGCATTCTTGATGTCCAATTTGCATAAAGACCAGTTATATATAATAGCTAAGGAGAGAACAAGTTGAACTATTGTCAGTTTGATATGTGGATTCAAAGTTTCATCATAATCCAAGCTAGCCTATTAAGTAAAGCCCTTCAACGAGTCATGCTTTGTGTCTATCAATGGAGCCATTAGCCTCAGTTTTTAGGCAATAAATCCACTTGCCATTAACCACATTCATGGAAGGGTGATGAAGAACCAATTCCCAAGTGTCATTTTGAATGAGAGAATTAAATTTATTGGACATTGTTTGTTGTTAGTTGGGTATTTGTTTGCAAAGAAGAAAAACCTCTGGTAAACGAATTTTATTTTGTAGACAAGTGACCACTAGATGGGTAGAAGTTGGCGGTTGAAGTTGAGAAGATGGTAGGATCCACATAGAATTGTGGAAGTAGATGATTGTTGAAGTTGTGATGAAGAGTTGCCCATGATATTAGATGGACTTAATGGAATCAATGTGGTAATGGACACCCACTAAAGCTGTGGGGGCTTAATAGTGAAATAACCAAAGCAAACAAGAGTACTTGGCGATTGTAAGAACAAGTAACCATATCGTGGTTTAGCAAATCGAAACAAGTGCTCCTCGAAAATCACGTGGCAAGATTCTTATATTTAACTAGTGCTACGATGTAGACAACAATAGCCATAGTGATGAGGAGAATAGCCAACAAAGATACATTGCATTGTTCTATCATCAAGTTTATGGAGAGAATAATGGCGCAAACAAGAGTGGCAAGCACATCAAAAAACACGCAACTATAAATAATCAAGTTCTTGGCTAAACAATTTTTCATAAGGAGACAATCCACTCTACACCATTTTAGGTATGTGGTTAATCTGAAAGACTACAATGAGGAAAGCATCAATCCAATGTAAATGACGAATAGAAACTCGAGTAAGCAATGTTATGCCAATTTCCACAACATGATGGTGTTTGCACTCAGCCTAACCACTTTGTTCCTATGTGCACGGGCATGAGAGACAATGCAGGATGCCATAAAGATGGAGATAAGGATCATATTTCTTATACTCACCATCTCCATCAATTTGAAGGGCCTTGATCTTACAATTGAAGTATTTTTCCACTTTGGATTTAAATCAAATTTCATAGTAAGTGGAAAAAACCATGTGTATCCACTATAAGCATCAATAAAAATGATGGAATAATGAAAACCATTCACTGAAGTAATGGGAGATGGTCCCTATAGATCATAATAAAGTATTTCCAAAAGAGCATTACAAGTCGTTAATAATCTAGTGAAGAGATGATGGCGCGACTTGCCCAAGTGACATGATTCACAGAAACTAGATGAGGAAGAAGGATATATCAGCAAACCATATGGGCAATCGGATGACTCAATCGGATGATGCAGGATGGAGTTGGTGATAATTTATTCGACTACAAAGGGACTTTATTGGTGGTATGTACGTTATTAAGATAATAAAGTTCATTCTTATTTTGGCTTTGAGTAGGAAGTTCCCCAAGGATCGATCCTCAACACAACAAAAAGTAGGATGAATTTCAAATATCACATCATTGTCTTTGGTAAAGTGAGAAACATATAATGGATTCTTCTTTATAGATGGAACATGATAAATAGTATGTAATTTAAAAAGAACTAATAGGAGAATATAAAATGAAAGAACCGATATGTGATATTTGCTAGTGCATGAATAGTAGGTCAAACGACTCACTAGTTGAAGAAGCTACATTGCTGATGGAGAGCCAATATTGGCTTTATAGCCAAGACTAAATCACTACTAGCATTGGAGAGCTAAGTGACTTGTACAATCATAAACCTAACAAATGTTTTGAGAATGAGAGTAAGCCCCATCATAAAAATTGCCACCATAACCGCAGCCACATCCTTGACCATTAGAGGGAGTATTCAGGGCATCAGATGATTTGACTATAGCATTCACAAGTGGAGAAGACTCCATTGGAGATTTGGTGGTGCGATTTGAAGAATAACTTCTTGACTGTAAAGAAGGCCGAAGAACCCATCAAAAGTTAGTGGATCAAGATGAGATGTGACTAAGGTAACAAATGCATCATACTCTGAAGTCAGGCCACTGAGGATGCTGAGAACTAATTGGAAATCAGAGATTGGATGAATAGCTGCAGAAAGTTGATCCGCAATGTTCTTGACTTTTTTAACAAAGGCTTCCATGGAATTGAGATTGAGGAGCCTAAAGTTTGTCAAGCAAAATCCAAACATCATGAAAAGTCTCAAGATCGATAATGCGTGAGAAAATTGATTTGATAAGAGTGGAGAGGATGCAACAAAGGATTAACTGATAATGATAATGCCTTGTAGTATAATCCAAGTTGTTGGTCATAGTATTATCAACAACAATGATAATGGGTGCCGGACAAGGATATGAGTCATCCACAAACCGAAGATACCCATGAAGACGAAATTAAAAAAAAAAAAAAAACCATGCTCACCACAGAAGATAATTGTTACGATCTAGTTTGATTTGGAGAACATTTGATATATTGCTAAGAGCAAATGGTGATTAGTGAGAGTGCTAGTATGAACAAAATAAAGGAGTTAGGGAAGAGAATAAGAACACGAGATTTATAGTGGTTCGGCTTAATCCAAGCCTACGTCCACTCTCCCACGATAACAGCCTTCTTGGCTGGATTCCACTATGCAATCAACAAGAGATTACAACTTCGAGTGCAAACACTTAGTAGTTGATCACACTATCTCACTAAGTCACTCTCTTGGTATTTCTCTCACGATTACAAACGTTTAAGCTCTCAAGAGACAAGTATATGATCTAAAGTCGCTTAGACTTTGGAATTATAAATTCTACGCTCCGTCTCTTACTTGCTCATCGGTCCATGATCTTCTTAAATACTCCTCCACTTCCAAACTACCCGTTGGACAGTATCCCGAGAATCGTCTTCCAATATACCCATTGACAGCTCAGTATCTAGAAGATTTGGTAGCCGTTGAGTGACAAAGGTAAAATCCCAAATTGATTCCGATCGCCCATACAAACGAAATCTTGGTTTCCATAAGTAAAGCTTCTTCGTGTAAAAAGTTCTTGTCTTCAAGATCCAATCGTCAATCAATTAGATTGAATCAATCAAATCAATCTTGATGTGGAATCCAAACCAGATCACTAGCCGTTGTATGATTGGGCTTGAGTTACGATTCATTGAATGATGTAAAGTCCGAGTCAGAGACTTTACAATATGAGTCTCTAGACTTTACAATCTGAGTCTCTAGACTTTACAACTGGGTCTGAATATATCTCGCTTCAACGAGATTTAGCTTTAAGGTCCTTACCCGGTTCGGCTTCAAGATAGAGTCCGTCTTCGGTTCAAATTCACGTTCAGTCCGGAATTTGTCGAGTGAGCGACTTCGATGTAGAACAGACTTTGACACTAAAGTCACCTTCGACTTTGAGTCTTGAGTCCGCGTCTTCAAACTTTGAGTCTTGAGTCCTATAGTCTTCGACTTTGAGTCTTGAGTCTAGCGGTCTTCAGACTTTGATAATATCCTTTACATGTTCTATTATCTGCATGGTCTATTACTCAACCATTAAACATGTTAGTAGCCTTTGATTTATTTTGTCATCTTCAAAACATCATAAGGGATTTCCCTAACAATCTCCCCTTTTTGATGATGACAAAACAATCTCTGAATATGCAGATTTAAAAATTTAAATCAAAGGATATCAGAAGATAGAAAATAATTGCAGCTCAATATTATGCAATAAAAATTTAAATCAAAGGATATCAGAAGATAGAAAATAATTGCAGCTCAATATTATGCAATAAATAATATCAACCAATCAGCACATATGCATATTCATATCTTCTCCCCCTTTTTGTCATAATCAAAAAGCGATAATGATGGATTCACGTAGAGAATGATAACAAATATGTCTTGCATAATTTCTAAAAATCATCTTTTATAAAGCAAGTTGAATATTAAAGATATACAATATAGCTCACTTCGATCATATATATCAGCAAATATTCAATAAAAATCACGGATGCATCATAAAATTCACGTACCATTTTTGTCATAATAAAATGATAATATCAATATGAGATTTGTTAATGACAAAAGGTAATAAAAGATGCACTAACCAGATTTTGTAGAATAAATTCTGACACAATTACCTTTCCTTCCATTCATAATAAGATCACGATCAATCAAAAAAGATTTTTCCATAATTGATCAAAGCTCCCCTCAATTTGTTGCCTTTTTGAGATGATCACGATTCTTTTCCTTTTCTTTTGGATTCGATTTCTCCCCCTTGATTTCCTCATCGGATTCTGAGTCCTGGTTCCGAATCGACTCGATTCGAGTCGTGTCGAGTTAGACTCGATTCGAATGTGCCATCAAGCATAGATTTCTTTGCTCATCATCTTCTTTCATGATTCTTTTCTGGTCATTATGCTTGTATTGACTTCTTCCACTGAATTTCCTTTCTTTTCTACTCAGCTTTTTGAATTTCTCGACCATAAAGGCAAATTCTTCATCGTCCATGTCATTTTCTGAGTCTGTTTCATCAAAAACAGCATTAGATATTAAAGCAATGGACTTCTTACCTTCGGGATCTTCATCGTTAAGTTGCTCCACTTCATAGGATTGAAGAGTGCCGATCAATTCATCAACGGTGAGTGGCATAATCCTTTGAGTCTCCCGGATTGAGGTCTTGACATGGTTCCAATCTTTTGAGAGACCTCGCAAGAGTTTGTTGACCTTCATTGGGGCAGAAATTTGCTGACCTTGATATGCTAAACCATTTACAATTTCTGTAAAACGGCTAAACATATCTCCAATCGATTCTCCTTGCTTCATCTTGAAGGATTCATATTTGCCGAGCAGGAAGTTTACTTTTGTCTCTTTTACACGATCGGTCCCTTCATATGTAACATGAAGTCTATCCCAAACTTCTTTTGCTGTTTCACATGAAGAGATTCATGTTATATTCAGCAAGAGACAAAGCGCAATATAAAGAATAAATAGCTTTTGCATCAAGCGCTTCTCTTTTAGACAACTCCGTCCGAGACATAGGAGCGGGGGCTTTGGTGTTTTTGTCTTTGCCATTCTTATTTGATGTAGACGCAGCAATGGGGTTGATTCCTCTTTCCACAACATCCCATTGTAAGAGATCTCTGGATCTTAGGAATGCTTTCATTTTGTTCTTCCATACGTCGTATTCCTTTCCATCAAAATATGGTGGCCTTGTGTTGCTTTGCCCTTCCATAAGTCCCGGTGCCAACATACTAGCCATAAAGAATCTTTAGCTCAAAAGTAAAAACACTTTTATAAACCGAGCACTTGGCTCTGATACCAATTGATATTGCTAGTATGAACAAAATAAAGGAGTTAGGGAAGAGAATAAGAACACGAGATTTATAGTGGTTCGGCTTAATCCAAGCCTACGTCCACTCTCCCACGATAACAGCCTTCTTGGCTGGATTCCACTATGCAATCAACAAGAGATTACAACTTCGAGTGCAAACACTTAGTAGTTGATCACACTATCTCACTAAGTCACTCTCTTGGTATTTCTCTCACGATTACAAACGTTTAAGCTCTCAAGAGACAAGTATATGATCTAAAGTCGCTTAGACTTTGGAATTATAAATTCTACGCTCCGTCTCTTACTTGCTCATCGGTCCATGATCTTCTTAAATACTCCTCCACTTCCAAACTACCCGTTGGACAGTATCCCGGAGAATCGTCTTCCAATATACCCATTGGACAGCTCGTATCTAGAAGATTTGGTAGCCGTTGAGTGACAAAGGTAAAATCCCAAATTGATTCCGATCGCCCATACAAACGAAATCTTGGTTTCCATAAGTAAAGCTTCTTCGTGTAAAAAGTTCTTGTCTTCAAGATCCAATCGTCAATCAATTAGATTGAATCAATCAAATCAATCTTGATGTGGAATCCAAACCAGATCACTAGCCGTTGTATGATTGGGCTTGAGTTACGATTCATTGAATCTGGATGTAAAGTCCGAGTCTCGTAGACTTTACAATATGAGTCTCTAGACTTTGACAATCTGAGTCTCTAGACTTTACAATCTGGTCGAATATATCCGCTTTCGAATGATTTAGCTTTAAGGTCTGTACCCACCTTCGGCTTGACATAGAGTCCGTCTTCTCGGTTCAAAGATTCACGTTCGATCTGGAATTTGTCGAGTGAGTGAGACTTGATGTAGAAGACTTTGACACTAAAGTCCGGCAGTCTTCGACTTTGAGTCTTGAGTCCGCAGTCTTGACTTTGAGTCTTGAGTCTGCGTCTTGACTTTGATAATATCCTTTACATGTTCTATTATCTGCATGGTCTATTACTCAACCATTAAACATGATAGTAGCCTTTGATTTATTTTGTCATCTTCAAAACATCATAAGGGATTTCCCTAACAATTAGGAAGTTACCAACAAGGATGGAGAGTTTGCAGTGGTAGTGGCAATAATGGTGTTGGAGTTAGTAATGATGTTGGAGGATATGGAAGAAGATATTGTAATGGAGAAGATAAATATGATTAAAAAAATAATTGATTAGTTTTAATACCATGAAAGAGTATGAATTTGAGTTTGATCGCACATACATACGTGTGGAGATTTATATTATATTTATAATATGTACAAGAGTAGGAAAATCACAATTGAAATGATTTTACAAAATATAAGAATCTATAATATCAACATAGATTGTGGAAGATTTGCTATCAAAGAAATTGGCACAAATTGTGGAAGATTGGCCCTATCAAGAGGATTGGCATAGATTGTGGAATATTGCTCTATCATGAGAGATTTGCTCTACCATCTATACCTTTCACATCTAGGCGGCATGTTCTATGCTAATTAATCTTCCGCCAAGTCAACTTACCCTTAATGCCATTTGGTACATAATAGCCTTCATTCTTATCTTCCACCAAGCTGACAAAGTATACTCCATGATGGCCTTTTTGAACATTTGTAGGCTAACTCAAGTGGCCAGTGACAAAGGCCAATGGCAGTTCTCTCCTTAGCACCACAGGGCCCTTTTCGTCTATGAGTATTCTTCCTCCGAGTTGGAGGAAGAAATGGCTTCACATGGAATCTCCCTAGGCAATGCGGGTCTTGGTGGAGTGCTTTGTCCTCAATAAGCACATCCCCGAGATAAAGCATTAACATACATCCCTACTACTTTCAAGTTTGTATACACCAAGGTCCTCTCTCCTCCCTCAACAACCTCATCTATGTTGGGTTGTGGTTTATATTCTCCATCAATAGGATAGCATGGGCTCTCAAGCCACAGAGGACTTTTATAGTTTGGACTCATATTATATTGATAGTTTAGGCTTATGGCCATGAATAACTATTGAGTAGATATATTTACTTTTTCTTGTAATTGATGTATGTAACATAGAGGTGCAATATACTAATTATAATGAATTTTTAGATGGAAATAGCCCTAATTTGAGGATGAACCAGATAAAACATTGTATTTTGAATTCTTTTTCTCACTTTTACTTTCTGTCATGGATATATTTTTACCATCAATGTGGAAACGGTATGTCCCAGCGTCAAGATTCGAAACTAAGTGATCAAAGCGTCAGATATGATCAGGGTAATCTCCTGGGTGCAACAAAAAGGCAGGTCCCCAGCTAGAAATAGAGGAAGTATGGTGCGACATTTTTAACATGCTGAGATTCTCACCCAATTCTCCAGCCCACCAAACAAAATGGGGAAAGATGGATAATGAAACCCAGAAAGCGAAAAAAATTGTCTAAAACAGCAAGATGCAATGCAACGCCGAATGAAGGTTACATAAAAGACATATGACATATGTATTCTCTATAATCTTTAAGAAAACGACAAGAAAGCACTACATCCGGTTGCTGATACCATAGATAATTCACAGACAAGCCTCTCTGACCTCGTCCACAACGGCCTTGAGGTTCATGTTCGAAGACCCACCTTCCTTCACAGCCTCCCTTGCCAAATCCCTTAATTTCTGGGCGTTCCTTCTCATCTCGTCTCGCTCCTCTCCATCTCCCACCATCACCAACTCCAAGCACCTCCTTTTCCCGCCGCCCTCCACCAGGCTGCCTTGCTTGTTCGGTGTCACCTTCACTCCGGTCCTCCACGCATTTGCGATGAGCTTCGCATTTGTCTCTTGATCGCTCCACCGCGGGAATGTCACTACCGGCAATCCACAGCCCAAGCATTCCAACATCAATTAAATTTCAGCACACTTTGCGTTTGTACAGTCCTATTCAAATCAAAGCCGTTGGTTCCTTTCGTCTATGATATCTCCAGTCCAGATCTAGTGCAGAACCTTGGTTACCTTAAATAAAATTTGAGGAACAACTCTCAATGACAGATATTTCATCAAGAGAAAACATTTCAGCGAAACATTCACAATATTTTAAATGGAAATGGAGATGCACAATCACCAAATTTACGACATTTGGGTCATATTACATCCTAGAGAAAGGGACTTTGTAGTATTATTTGTTTCTATCTCGTTTCATGATCAAGCATATGCCACCAATACGTACTTCATTAAATTTAGTACTTATGCAATTTATTACTCCCTAACTCACTAGTCCTTCCTTCCCTGCCCCACAATCACAAGTACACGAAAACTTCTCGTGTGTCATTATTTATGATCTAACGTCGACATTATCACTATCATCAACTCTACTTTCTCTTTATGTCTTCTTTGCTCTCAAAAAGAAATTATAAAGATTCAGTCTATACAGAAGATTCATGCAATCAATGGTTATGATAGTGTTAATCTGACCATTGTAATAGCTTCTTCTCCCTCTATCCTTCCTTGCGTACCCTCGTATGGGTGTATTTGCATTAATCGCTACTCTCTCTCCCCAGGTACGGCTTGGAAAAGGGGCCGCCAAGAATATGTGAGGCACTTTTGTTAATTTGGGCTTTCCCGAAAAGTTTGGAAACTGGACTGGGGGTCCATCACTTAGGCAAATTTTGAAAAAATGAACTGGCGGTCCATCAATTATGCACAGCAGTTACTAAATGGAGTCAGTTCATTACTAAATGGGCTCTAAGATCCTTTTCACCCAAAGAAAAAATAGAGTTCATCCATCCCCTCTGAATCATATGTCAAAGTATGTTATTTTTTAATGAAGTTTTTTTTGTCGTCTAAGTGCTATGCTAATATATCCACAACTATGACAGTCGTTATTTGCCATGCTAAAAGAGCAACGTTGTCAATATTAATTTTTTTCTTATTTCGAATTCACATTAATTGGGTTTAGTTGAAAACTTATCAATTTTATCCTCCCCTATCTCTCTCCATCTCACTTTTTGTCATTGTTTGCGGTCAAAAAGGCTACTCTCTCCCGGGCTGATTCTAGGGTTTTATCTGGTCAAGGATGATGGTCCTCAGTCCAAGACTTCAGACCTCCATTCTAAAGTCCGTGACGGCAGGGCCCGACAATATTCGGTGGAAAAGGAAGAGTAGATTAGGAAAGAGAATGAGAATGTGCTCACTTTTAGGGTCAAGTGATATAATGATGAAGGCCCATAATTAGGTAATTGTGCACATAGAGAAAATGGGTAGTTATGAATGGCTGTGTGAGAACGAGATAAAGAAAGAGTAATTTAGAAAGTGTAAAAGTAAGAAGAAAGAGAGAGAGAGAAGTGGGTGCTTACTTATGAAATGAGTGAATACGAGAGAAAGAAAGGAAGGGTTATTTAAAAATAAGACAACAGAAAAGTATTTTGGCTTATTTATATAGAGATTAATTAGTAGGGTTCATGTGGATTGTGCTTTTTATATATAAAAAAAAAATGTACAAGAAACGACATAATAAAAAAAAATTTAAAAATGACATTGGAGCGAGACATGTACGATGCTCCAAGTGAGGCCTCAAGTAGGCGGCTGGACAACATAGACAATTTCAGAACTAAGCCACTATTGTTTGTTCTTTGGAGGTTGTTTTATAATCGAATTACCTCATCGTAAAACACGACTTAAACCGATCAATCCATTTAAATGAGGAGGCTCGACAATTTCCAAATTTATCCAGACTTCGAAGCAAAACATGGCCGTCTAATTTGGCTTTGAAATTTGGAAGGTTATCAACATTTTGACCGGCAGCGCCGGCGGGGGATGATGCAAAATGTTGAGAACAAAAGGAGGGGACAAACAAGGAAGTGCAGAATCACGATAACAATACTATATTTTGTATTCAGAATTCTGATTAAAGACACCAAAGTGCTATGATGTTCTTATAGTCACGAGGAGTTGGCTCAATAGACAAATGCTTCATTCCGTGTTCAAAATCTCCACATCAACTCAACTTACGACCTTGCATCATCTCAACACCTTGTAGAAGGAGCCTTATTCAATTTGTGTAGATGGCAAGATTTAGATGCATTCATAGGGATTTATCAAGTTGAAGATTCGACTTCCTATGTTGTTTAAAAGGAAAGTTATTTACTATTTTGTTAAGCCCTGAAATTAAAGGGGAAGAATCAAGTCTGAGAATAAGGAGTTCAATGCTAGTCAAGCCCTGAAATAATCGGCTATTATTTTTTCTTCCAATCAAGATCAAGTTTTAACATCTGAGAGAGCTGGGAATAAGCCAGGTATTTTATAGGTGTTTGAATTGGTACCTGTGGCTTATTTTCTTTTGTTTTCATTCACTTTTCTTTGTATTTCTTTTAGTTACGCATGGGGTACTGTCGAAATGATAGGTCTACACCAAACGGCTTCCATGTCAATGTGCCATCTAAATATTGATTAAATTTTGATCCAAGGGCATCAATTGCCAAAGAAAAAGGTTCCATAAGAGTTCAATGACCCGTATATAAATTTGACCAAAGTTCATAATGAAATATAGATATTAATATGCATTATCTCAAAGATTGAAGGTCCGTCCCTCCCTCCCTAATTTCTCTTAAAATATGAGAAAGGTGCGGCAATGTCACCGCAATTTAGTTTGTTTTCTTAGTTTAACTTGAGTCACTGTTATCTTCTTGTTCTCACTTTTTAAGATTCTAGAACAGGATGAGAATTTCAACTAACTCATAAAGTCAAGTTCATCCTCGAAGGCTTGCAGCACATATTGTCATCTTTTTTCTCGTCCAAATTGGCTCTACAAAATTCAAAACCCAACTTGTCGGGTGAACTTGGTAAAGATCCCGACAGCTCGATTGACTTGGCTACAGCCAGTTCCAAGGGCAAAATTCGAATAAGCAAGCTTGAAAATGCAAACTCCATCAAAAAACTCAAGTCACCCTCATCTTTCGGCCTAACCCCCAAAATGTTCATGTATATGACTTAAACCCATCAAAGTGAGTTAGAAATTCATTTCTTAACCTATATGAACATTAAATAAGTTATAAATGGAAGTGTTGTTTGATATAATTTGTTGTGCTTACCAAAAAAAAAAAAAGTTATAAATGAGTTAGTTATATAGAGTAAATGAATTATAAATGGGTTTAAACATAATATGAGTGTCAAATGAGGTATGAATTGGACAAACTCATTTATATGATTCTTTGTTCAGTTATCTCCCATTCACTCGATCCCGCGCTCGCTTACTCCTTACTCCCACCTTAGTTAGGTTATTGAGTTTTCGTATATTAAATTTTTATATATAGAAGTGTTTTATCAATATTGGTTGAAGTCGGATATGAATGGGATTAAAATAAATTAACTTGGTTTATTTGAGTCTAAATATTTATAATTGGGTCCGATCTAGGCGTGTGACAGGTCTAACATGAGTAAATGGCGTGGTCAACAAAAACAGGTCCAAATCTTGGAACACGACCGATCCCGCGCCATGTGCCGGAAGCCTCGATTTCAATTGCTTGCGAAAGGGGAGAGGTTCCTGGGGCCAGAATCTTCGGTCGTGCAAAACACAAGCGAAAAGGAAACTTCGAACCGAAAGCCAATAGGAAAAGGGCGGGGCCCACTGGGATTTTATACTTTGGGAAAAGCGACCCCGTCACATCGCTCTCTCCCCTATCCGCGCCGTCCGCGCTCGAATCCAACATGCAAGCTAAGTCACAGCTGTCCGCAGTTACCGTGTACGGGGCGGGGACCAGTCCCATAACGCTAGCGCACATGCTGAAACATTCTCTTGCAAATCGATCAACAATTAAAAAATTACTACAGAAAATACATATTTTATATACATATATATATATATATATCGTATATAATGATAACTATGTCTTTTTCCCCTAAAATAATTGCTGTAATTGGCGATGAAATAATATCATACCTTTTCTATGGATGAGCCAAATGAGGAAATTGCTATGATTGGGCAAAACTTCTCATCAAAGTTTCTTGTTTTGTTCTTCCCCTATAGGAGGAATCACCCTTGGAGGCATCGCAATATATTTCTAGGGATAATTCCATAAACCATCTGTCAATCTTGTCGTTCCCAAGCTTGTAATTTATTCAATATAATCCATAACTCTTAGCCCAATAAGTAATGTCGTCGCTGAAATTTGAATTTATTCAGTGTAATCCTTGAATTTTATCATAATATTGAGCACTTCCATATAATATATGGAGTAAATTAAATATATACTAAAAGTTTAGAAAGCACTTATAATAAATTAAAAATTTAGAGACGGCATTATATGTTAAATCAAAGTTGAAGGATCATATTAAACAAATTAAAAATTTATAATTCAATGAAAATATTACACATTTGGTCAAAACTTAAAGGCCACTTGTGTCACCTTATATTTTAAAAGGGCAATAATAAATATTAATTTTTTTTTTTTTGGCAATTTCAACCTATATTTATTGAATCACATTTATCAATCATACATGTTGAAAAGCAAGTGAATTTCTCATTTCTTAAGGATTTCCTTACTTTATTTTCACGTATTATGTTAGTGCACTATAATTGAGATTGAAATTACCATTTCAAAATACTTAAAACTTATATTAAAAAAAAAATATTGGTTCATCGTCTTTTCTTATTTACTTTTGGAGACATCGAGTCTTTTGTAATTTTCCAAATATTAGAGACGGTCAATCCACCCAGTGGAAAAGACTATGCCTGAAAAACTCAATAGACTAAAAGAAAAAACTTCAAGAAAAATATCAAATAATCTCCTTTCATGATAACCCTTGTTCAAGATTTTGCAAAATATTGCTAACACGCTTGAGCGTGCAACACGTGCTTACTTATTCTTTCAAAATCACATCAAAGAACGCAACTGGAACGCGTCCTGCCTTTTTTTATAAATAGGTAAATCGAACATGGCTCACATTACTCGTTTACTTAAATGGGTCAAACTAGGTGAAACCGATTTTTTTTAAGCTTTCACACATCTTGACTAGTTCACCTATTTAGGGGTGTGTTCCCACACATCGATCTAGTGTATTCCAGATTTTATGAGTTATACGAGTCAATTTCGAGCTATATGAATCGAAAGTGATCATGACCTAATTAATGATCACATCAAAATAGGTTGGTATGGTTATCACACAAGTACAATTAAGATTAATCCATGAACCCGCTACTTTCATGTCATGTTGGAATCACATTGGTCAAAAATTGTAATTAGGCAATTTCTCCATAGAAGTAGAGATCTATTTGTTCCTTCTATTTCTCTAAATGATTAAAAATATGATTTGAGGAATGAGGCAACCAAAAGAAAAATTAATGTAAAAATTACTACATTCGGTTACATTGAAATTGGAATATATATTGTGATTTAGACTTTTAATTGCTATATATAATAGAAACTTAGGTATCATATCAAAGTTTTTTAATAAAAAAGTTACAAAATCCCAGGCTTATTAATGATGGGGCTTCCTTTCCCATTCCAACGGTTTTATTCTTGATATATACAAATTTCCATTGCGCAATTTTAAAATATGTTTTGCTAAACATATCAATCCATAGCATTTCATTATGATAAGAAATATTCAAAAGAGAGAAATATAGAAAGTTTATATATGGTATATATATCAGTATATATGAACAATCCTAAAATAAATAAAAAAAATAAATAAATAAATAAGAAGAAGAAGGAATATTCTACTTATCTCTTACCCTAAAAATATATCTCTAATACGTTGCAACATAGCAAAATTACAAACACAATTACGACAAATTGACACTGCTTTCTCTCACTTTAAAATTTTAAAAAACAAAAGTAAGGCTTATAATGCTTAACAATTATTGTACAAATTGAGCTTTTTTTTATACATAATCACATCACATCATCTGGAATAAAATTTATGTTTGATGCTCTTCCCATCGGGTTGGATTTGAATTATGAATCTTTTATATATGGTCAAATTAATTATCTGATTTTATTTTTTCTTTTTTTTTTGTGTGGGAAGGTTCCAATTTTTATTTTCATTTTTGTGAGTTAATACCCCAAGAAAAATATAAATTAGATCTGATCATAAATTTATCTAAAATTAATTTTTTTATTGTTATAAATCTCAAACTAATACATCTATTACACATTTACCAGAAATAATAAACTTCAACCGGTACTTTTGTGATAAATTATCATTAGTTAATTTCCATTAAATTAAATTAATACCATGGAAAATAACAAATTTATACACTTGTGATAAACATAAAGTAAATTTGGTACGTCCAATTTAGCAATATTACAGATATATTAATTTAGAATTTGTTATAATCAAAAAATTAATTTTGGATAAAATTATCACAAGTGTATCAAATTGGGGTTATTGTTGATTAACCTATTTTTTAATTTTTTTTTATTTGGTCTGAACTTGAAACCAATTTAAAATTAAAAAATACGATTTAAAAAAAGAAAGAAAGAAAGAAAAACGCGGAAAGGACCAGCACCTCTCCCTCGCGTCCTTCTCACGGTTTGCTGCGACAGCGCCTATTCATAAGACCTGCTCCTCACTTTCTCTCCCTCGGCACTCACCTCTCTCTCCGCCCTTCTCTCTCTCTCTCTCTCTCTCTCTCTCTCTAGACCCACAGCAACGCCGTCGACAATGGCCGCCGGCGCCGGGCGCCTCCGCTCTCCGGGCCCCTCCCTACTCCTCCTCTTCCTCCTCCTCTCCCTCGCCGCCTCCGCCGCCACCGCCGACGACTCCGCCGTCATGGCCGAGATCCTCGCCGCCCTCAAGCCGCCGGGCTGGTCCTCGGGCCAGACCTACTGCAAGTGGACAGGCGTCAGGTGCGACTCCTCCTCCCGGGTCACCGTCATAAACCTCTCTTCCGCCTCCCTCTCCGGCGCCCTCCCCTCGGATCTTTCCTCCCTCTCCCAGCTGCAGAGCGTCTCCTTCCAGAGCAACTCCCTCTCCGGCGCCGTCCCTTCCTTCGCCGGCCTCGCCTCCCTCCAGTCCATCTACCTCGACACCAACAACTTCACCTCCATCACCTCCGGCGCCTTCCAGGGCCTCACCAGCCTCCAGACCCTCAGCCTCAGCGAAAATCATTACCTCCCCTCCTGGCAGATCCCGGCGGAGCTCAACGCCTCGACGTCCCTGACTCTCCTCTACGCCGACAACACCAACATCACCGGCACGATCCCTGACTTCCTCGGAACCCTCCCTAGCCTGACGAGTCTGAGGCTCTCCTACAACAACCTCACCGGGCCCCTCCCCTCCTCCTTCGGCACTTCATCGATCCAGAACCTCTGGATCAACAACCAGGCGGTGGGGCTTTCCGGCGGCATCAGCGTGTTGGCCGGGATGACCCAGCTGACCCAGGTCTGGCTCCAGAACAACCAGTTCACAGGTCCGATCCCCGATCTCTCGCAATGCACTAATTTGTTCGATCTCCAGCTTAGGGACAACCAGTTCACTGGGGTTGTGCCCGCCTCGCTGTGGGCACTCCCCGGCTTGAAGAATGTGTCCTTGGATAACAATAAGTTGCAGGGTCCCGTCCCTAGTAATAGCAGTGGAATTCGCGTTACCTATGAGGGTAATAGCTTTTGCAACAGTGCGCCGGGCCCTTGCGACCCACAGGTTACTGCGTTGCTTGAGGTGGCCGGTGCGTTGGGGTATCCGATCACTCTGGCGGATTCTTGGACTGGGAATGATGCTTGCCAGGGCGGCTGGAGTGCCATTTCTTGCCAGGAGAAGAATGTGACCTCTGTTACTTTCTCGAAGCGGGGGTTTAGTGGGACCATCTCGCCTGCATTTGCGAATCTCACCTTGCTCCGCACGTTGCTGTTGAACGATAATAATCTTACTGGATCTATTCCAGAAAGCTTGACTACGCTGACTCAGCTTCAGGTTCTTGATGTGTCGAACAATAATCTCAATGGGTTGATACCGGTTTTCCCAGCCTCAGTGAAGTTGACTACTACTGGTAATCCGTTAATTGGTAAAACGAACACTGGTGGCGGAAGCAGTGGTGGTTCAGGGACGAATTCGACTGATTCATCTGGATCGTCAAATGGCTCTTCACTTTCAGGTGGTGTAATTGCTGCTGTTGTCGTAGGCGTCCTTATTTTCATCGGGGTGGTGTTGTTTGTCTTGTACAAATTCTGTTACATCAACCGACGACACGGGAAATTTAATAGGGTAGACAATCCGGAAATTGGGATGGAAGTAGCTAAGAACGGGGCCGGGAATGGTGTGAATGGTCATGGTGGGCTTCCAAGTGAATTGCATAGCCAAAGCAGTGGGGACCATAGTGATTTCCCTGTTTTTGAAGGAGGAAATGTTGCAATTTCAATTCAAGTCCTTAGACAAGTGACTCATAATTTTAGTGAAGAGAACATTTTAGGAAGAGGTGGTTTTGGTGTTGTTTACAAAGGGGAGTTGCATGATGGCACCAAAATTGCTGTTAAAAGAATGGAATCTGGGGCAATGGGCACGAAGGGAATGAATGAATTCCAAGCTGAGATTTCGGTACTTACAAAAGTGAGGCATAGGCATTTAGTCGCGCTTTTAGGGTATTGTATCAATGGTGATGAAAGGCTTTTAGTGTATGAATATATGCCACAGGGGACTCTCACGCAACATTTGTTTGAGTGGCAAGAGAAGGGGTATGCACCTCTGACTTGGAAGCAAAGGGTGACCATTGCTTTGGATGTTGCTAGAGGAGTGGAATACCTGCACAGTTTAGCCCAACAAAGTTTTATCCATAGGGATTTGAAGCCATCGAACATACTGCTGGGAGATGACATGAGAGCCAAAGTTGCTGACTTTGGTTTGGTTAAAAATGCTCCTGATGGGAAGTATTCCGTGGAGACACGTTTGGCTGGAACTTTTGGGTATTTAGCTCCTGAGTATGCAGGTAAATTGATCTCTATTGTTTCTTTCATCGAGATTACATAAGTGTGATACCTTGAGTAGTTAAAATGGATGGTAGTTTTGCAGACGAGCTAGTAGACTTTAGATCTATGTTTTTACCTTGCTGCAGTTGGATGTTTTGTTCAGATTGAGCCTTATAATGGTTATATTGATCAGCTAGCATTAATTAACTCAAAGATCACAAGAGCATGATTGCTGTTCAATTATCTAACTCATCAATTTAATTGCTCTGATCTTCTCTAGGGGGGGATAGTGAAATCACCTGACTACAAACTGTTGATTAGAAGCCAAGGGTGACTTATTTATGTTACCCATTCTTGGAGTGCTTTTATCCTCTCTTAACATGAAATCTGAGCATAGGCTTTTATTTTTCCTTGTTGATGAAATTGCATTGAACTTTGTATGGGTCTTATTCTGTCTGTACAGCCACTGGAAGGGTAACTACAAAGGTCGACGTTTATGCTTTTGGTGTTGTCTTGATGGAGATCATTACCGGTAGAAAAGCATTAGACGACAACATGCCAGATGAGAGGGCGCACTTGGTCACTTGGTTCCGTAGAGTTCTGATTAACAAGGAAAACATCCCAAAAGCTATCGACCAGTCTCTTGACCCCGATGAAGAAACCTTAGAGAGCATAATCAAAGTTGCTGAGCTGGCTGGTCATTGCACTGCTCGGGAACCGTTCCAGAGACCGGACATGGGCCATGCAGTCAATATTTTGGGTCCCGCAGTGGAGCAGTGGAAACCAACTAGCCATGATGAAGAAGAAAGCTCTGGTATCAACCTCCACATGAGCCTTCCTCAAGCCTTGCAAAGATGGCAAGCTGACGAAGGCACTTCCTCCATGTTCAACACTATGTCCCTCTCCAATACACAGTCTAGCATTCCGCCGAAACCTTTGACGTTTCCAGACTCGTTTAGTTCAACTGATTGCCGGTGAGGAAAGTAATGGGAAAGAATTTGGTCTGGTTGGCCATGTAAAGTATTTGATGAAGCGGGTTGCCAGTGGATAGAGAGATCTAGATGCTCTCATGAAAAGTCGCTTCAAGGCTGTTGAAATTAGACACTGCAGCTGGCTGTATGAGCTAGTGGTCATGATTGGTACAGTGCAATTTTGCTTCGATAAGTGTATGTTTTCCTTCCAATCCTGAGTCGATACAAGTTCGCCACTTCTCCCCCTTCCCGCCCTTTTTGTATATGATCTCCTGTTTTTTCATTCTTGGATTCTTTGAGGAAATGATTGACTTGTGGATGCTTATCAGAGAAAGCGATATTAAATTTGCCTGAAATTGTGTTCCCACACTCAATATTTCTTGCTCTTGTCACAAAACATGAATAATTGCTGCACCAGTTCTACCCTCGGTGCATCACCTTGTGTCGATATCATTCCTCAGAGTGTGTCATAGAGAGCATGCTGTTCATTGGATTCTGCAACTTGCAAGGAAGATGTGTAAAGCTGCTTTGGACGTTTGTATTTTTTTCTGGCCAGATGGCTGTTTTGGACTTGCGGAAGCCGGAAATCTTTAGATAAAGGGTTACTTACGGAGATTGAGGATGAGCTGGAGGAGAGAGAGAGAGAGAGAGAGAGGAGTATCTTTCCCAACATTGTTTTTAAATTGGGATTTGGTGGGGCTAAGGGTATGAGTCATCTCAACACATGATAGCTGGAAAGAGCTTGACTAGAAAGTTTATGTGTTTAGCGTGCATCAAAGGTGGGCCTTTATTTGACTTTGCAGGGTTCACATGTTGTGGAGACCTTCTAAGCATCGCTTCTTTGTTTATTGTTTGGCGAAGAAGTTACGGTCTAGATGATCCGAAAGCGCGCCTTGAATCGTGGAAGCGACTTTGTCTAGGAGAGAGAAGCTGGTTCCAGATAACACTTAAAAACGGTAGTGTGAAAAGGGTTTTGTTATAGAGTACTTTCAGACACGTTGATCTTTATCTATTCCTCTTTCTTGACATGCTGCGTCTTAAAGTTGTGATTGAATTTATACATACACTTGTACTTTTTTTTTTTTTTTTTTTATGTAAAAGGATGTCTGAATTGACTGCAAGTTTCTGCTAATTCCATTAGTGTGGTTTTATGTTGTTCCCTTTACATCTGTTTCCACGAGTAAATAGACGTAGTTTTGAATGAAAGAATGTGGAACCCTATCCTTTCCCATCTGGGTCAGTTTCTTCCTAATCCCACTGCCCTTTCAGCTTTATAAATATGAGAGCAGTAAAGAACGAGACTATAAAAATTGAAAAGTTTTGAAGTATGTAGCATTCTAAGGATTATTTAAACTCTCAAATCAAGACTTCATTCAATTTTTTTCTTTAAATTTCTCGATGCCGATTAGTTTCTTTCTTCATGCTGCTTCATTTCCCCTTTATTAAGGAGTTTCAGCCAAAAGGAGCCTGTTTGCAGTCGTTTTTTGGAAGCAAAAACTTATGTATACTTTCCAGCCAGAATTAGAAGGAAGAAAATAAGATCATTTAAGTTGGCATAAATTGTTTAAATTACTTGCATGGATTCTAATGGCATCAATCATTGATAGCAATATGTAAACATTGTTAAAGGATTATGAGAAAATGACACCACAAATATCATAACTTTCGTGTTATGCTCATTTGAGAGTCATAAAATCTTTTTTTTTTTTGTTTCAATCACTTAAGTATCATAATTTAGATATAATGCTCGCTTGAATGTTGTATTTTTCTTTTTCGATCACTTGAGTGATATTTAACATTTTTAATTGATTATTTGACTATCATAACTTTTTATAAGCTCACCAGAAATGCTATGCCATATCGGATTTCTAACATTCTAGTGAATATTTTCAAAATTTTTGATACTTATAGTATTTAAGTAATCATTTTTTCGAAATTATAGAACTCAAGTGGTCAAAGAAAGTTATGGCACTAAAGCGGGTGTTATGCGAAAATTATAATACTACCGATTTCCTTATTCTGAAGATTAGTTCTGTTTTGAATTAAATAAAAGGCGAATTTTATATGTCAATAACTAAAAGATAAACAAGAACATCCTTGAAGTGTACGAATTGAAGATCTTGAGGCACCGTATCCCCCCGACCATCAGCCAAGGCTTGTTCTCTAGAAGATGACAACGCTTTCACGACAAAGATATTGCTTTCGTGTGCTGGAAAAGATCCAGCTGGTATTATGTTGAGCTGTCTAAGTGACCGTCCAAATCGCAGTGGTTCGATCCCCTCAACGCGCATAAGACAAACTGGAAATTGTTTACTATTCGTCTCCAAAAGAGCCAAGTGATTCCATACTGTTCTTTGAGCCAACCTTAACCTCATGTCCATTCGATGGTAGCCACGAAACAGAGCGCGGAAAAAAACAAAAAACATAGGTCGGTCTGTTTCGCTAGAAAATGAACTTCATTGAAAAAAGAAACTGCTTTCAAGAAGAACATTTTGATTTTTCCAATGTTTGATGGTCTTTAGCGAATGTATGAAGTATACTTTTCAGGAAACGACCTAAGTACAGTCTCAAGAACCCGGTGTGGGAATTGAGTCTAGGGTTTGAGATGCGTGACCTCGGGCTATGGGGGTGGGGACCTGAAATCGGGCTGTTGGCATTACCGATTTGCGTGTACTCCACTCTAGGGCTAAGTGGGGACCCGAATGTTGATATTTCGGGTCACATGTCCATCATGCTAGCACTTATTTGAAAAATTGGTTCGATTTGAATCGAAATGTACAAATACAACAAATAATTCAAAGTTAAGTGCGTTGGACAATTTCAATTATAATTGTAAAGTTGACTAAAATTTTGGTGGTCACCCAATGGAATTTGCTCAGCGCTGGAAATATTACTTTTGCAACCACTAGTGCACACTCGATTTCTTCGAATAGAGCTATTTGATAAACCAAAGTTATAAATGCTTCTCCTGAGGCCTCCTTTGGGAAATTCACAATGTTCACTCGAATTCTTCATAAGCCTTCCTTTCATTATTTAAACCGAAAGTGGGCTCTCCTCATCCGACACAATAATAAACTTTTGACATGTCGCACATGCACTTGAATGATTAAACTAGTAGGATTGCCGGTAGAAGTTGAATGGCAAGTACAAAATGAGGAAAATAACATAAATAATTTTCTAAAACTATGACCTGATGTGAGATATCATATTTAGACTTTAATTTGTTCAATACAATGGTCCCCGAATTATTGGTAACAAATCGGACATTATTTGATGACGTGGATTATTATATATTGAGTTGGATTTTTAGAAATGATAAATCGACATGTCTATCTTTTTATCTATCAAATTTAGAGAAGGTAAAAAAATTCGGGTGTGAACATATCTATGATCATTTGATGACATGAGTTATTTATATCCTAATTTGAGATAAATATTTTATGTAGATAATTCACATGTAACTTTTTGTTGTTGTTGTCTACAAGTCCAATTCAACGTATTGGAAGCTACATTAATAGATTTCTTTACCTTGAATCCACCGAAGGATGACATAGAATATTTCTTATAGTTTAAGAGCTATATTAACATTTACAAATAATTCAGGGATTACATTAATAAATAAACAATTTAGGAACCACATTGCACATTGTACCAACAATTTAATGATCATTTATGTCATATTTCCTTCCAAATAGAGATGTTAAAGACTCTTTCTTAGCTTTGTAATGTTTTAATATATTCAATGTAATTTTGTTCAAAAATGGAGAGGAAAATGACATTACAAGTGTTATAATTTTCATATAGCGCTCATTTGAGTGTTATATAATTTTTCAATTGATCACTTAAATATTATAACTTATTTTTCAATTCCTTGAATGTCATATAATTTGTTCATTGATCATTTAAATATCATAACTTCTTAAAAATATTTAAGTGCCATACCACATCAAATTTTCAACATTTAGGTAAACGTTTTTTTAAAAAAAAAATTATAGTACTCAAGTAATCAATTGAAAGTTATGGCACTCAAATGAACTTTTTTGAAGTAATGACAATAAAAGAAAAAAAAATTGACACTTAAGTGGGCGTTGTACCTCCACTAAGCACACAGTTTAGTAGTAAGAAAATCAAGTGAGGTGGGAAAGTTTAGTTTCAGATAAATAAGCAGAGTAAAAGTTTGAGAAAGAGGAGAAAAAAAAGTGAATGCCATGCGAATATTATAACACGTACAGTGTTCTAATCCTAATAAATGAGCTATTGATATAAAAGGGAATTTGTTGGTGGACTGTGCGTGAAAAACCCTAGTTAAGGTTTGCAGCATAGTTTGTGGTAGGTCGGGAAACTTAAGTGGTCATTTAACACGCCGGGAAAGTCCCAATGAAGACCTCTCTCTCTCTCTCTCTCTCTCTCTCTCTCTCGGATCGAAGAATTTTCTAATAATTTATTGCGTCCTATCTGCCAGCTTCGGAGTTACATGCGCCACCAGAAGAGCCTCCGCTCTCTGGAATTGCACACAATATCAAGAGTTAGGTCACCTCCCACTGCCAATATGCACCAATACCACAATCAAGGGCGCAATTGCAGGAGCCAATTGCGTTGCAATGGATTAGAAATCCCCCATCATGTGATAAAAAGTTCCTCTTCCTTTTCATCAAATGTCAATAAAAAGACACTCAATGATGAATGATGTTATGAAACATCATGACACTTCGCCATTTCTTCGTGTTCTGGTGATGTTCAACAAACGCGAACTGAGTCAAGTTTCTGTGGAGGTAAAATCAAAATACAGCACGGTATAATGCAGTCAGCTATTCACGAGTCGGGGAGTCACCTAGCGTGGGATTAGACTTGATCAACGGGCAGACAAACTGGACAGGCTCAATTTGTTCACCCAGCCCACCCATAAAATGCGCGATGCGCGGGCTTGGCTAAAATTTAGGGCAACATCTGTCGGCCCGACAAACGAGTTGGTCGGGCCTAGTCCGAGGCCTTTGGCCCATCCATTGAAATTCTAAAACTGGTATTTTGATCTATGGTTCTGCCCTTATATACAAAAATATAATTTAAGTATACTGGAATTATTGAAAAAGAAATGTAGGAGCCTTGGGAATACAACAATGTACACAACAAAACAAGCCCATTTTGACTCTGCTGGTCCCCTCACCCTCACTTCTCATTTTGTCCATGGTCATGAATAATTCATCCTCACATCCACTCTTCATCCGCTCTTTCTACTTATATGAACATTCAATTTCATCGCATGGCAAAAAGTAGATATGTATTTTTTTTTTCTTTTTACGTATATTGCATTTTGTAATACGTGCACGCAGACATGGTAAACACGTAGTGATTTCGTTGCACACCGAGTGCCACCGATCTTTGTCCACCCTTTCAATACGTTTTGACCTTCATTTTCATCACATGGATTGATGTAGACATATATTTTTCTGTGTATTGCATTCTTGTAATATGTACTTTATCTACATTTCTCCCACATATATCTTAGATGTGTCTATAACGAAAACCTACTAAGAGCATAAATGATCCAAAAAACTGGAAAAAAATTATATTAAATATAATATAAAACACAGTTACATCAAAAATAGTTTTTTTTTTCTTTTTGAGATAAATTGAAATGGAGAAAACACAATTGATCTATTGTCATGCAAGATGAAGGTCTCTTAAGCTTACCTGTACAATACACGAATCGATTTCTAATTTTTACAAGTCACAATGAAGTAGATAAATTACTCTTGCTTATTACGGAGACCTAGTACGTGATATAAATAGTTCGGAAAAAAAAATTGAAATATAGAGCTTATACTAAATATAATATATTCATGACAAGTTGAAACTAAATAATCATAGATTCGTTTTCATGCAAGGCACAAATATAATAAACTGGGACATGACGCATGGTTTAACTTAAGTTAACAAGTAAATCATGTCAATAGTATGAGGAAAAGCCTAGCATGTAAAGGGCCCAAACAATCACGATTAGGCTACGGTCACCACCAAAGTTGTCCTTTTAGGTGACCTAACTCAGCCGGCCAAAGTCTATGATGATGGATTGCGATCCTCTAAAATTAGGGAATAGTTAACTGCCTAAAGTTGCCCCGAGAGGTTGACACTCCGTTATATGACTGATCGTAACTAAGCTGAATATTGTATAAATTATCCTTGAGCAATTCGATCGAAAAAAATAGAAGAAGCGAATTTGACTATGATATTATGATGCACATAAATAATCAAAATAAAGAGCATAATCCTTTCAGATCGTCAATGCAGCATACGAAGAGAAAGAAACCTGAGCATCAACCTCACCAGATATTGATTTGTGGTAGATCAATCGTTATTGATTATTATATATATTAGGAGTTCTGTTTGTTTGATGAAAAATAAATAATTTGGATAATATTTTTCAAAAAAATAACTTGTATTGCTTAAAATAATTAGACAATAGAAAAATATTTTCATTATCGACACAATTTATGTCTAACATTTTTTTTTTTGAATTTTTTTTTAATTTATTATTTTTAAAAAATATTTTTCACATTATTTATTTTTCGCCTTTTAATAAAGAAGGCCCGAGTTTGCAAAATAAGCGAGCAACGTGGAAGTCGGCCCAACTGGAGTTGGACTTCTTTCATCAAGCGGAGGCCAGCATGACTCGAAACGGGCGCCTCCTCCTCCTCCTTTTTAACAAATAATTTGTTTCTTTTTTTCCTTTTTTTCCTTTTTTTTTAAAATAGCTCCCTTTCCTTTTGCGAAATTGTTCTTTTCTTGTTTTGTCAATAAACATAAGATTTTTCCACATTTTTGTTTCCCTTATTTTCATTTTGCTCTTTATTGTATCATTTCCCTTTTTTTCCCAATTTAATCAAATACAAAGTCATTTTATTGTTTATTGGTTTCCAAAACGCATCTTCTAAGCGTAAGAATACACCTATGTTCTTATAGACATATTTACTTTCTTACTATAATTTTACTTTGTTAATAGATCTTTAAAAATTTATTGCAAGAAAATTCAAATATGAAAGTTTATTTTACTTTTCTTGGATCTATTCATCGTGTGACAATCCAATGTAGAATAACAAAAATGAAAAAAAAATTACCATTATTTTCAAGGTTTAATAGCATGAAAAACCATAAACTAGTATATTTGTTATAAATTTACCTTCCGTTAGTTTCCATTGAATTTTACCATTAAATTTTTGAGTTAAATAACATGTGATAGCTAACTAATGTATCAATTTGAGATTTTATCCCTATTTATCAAAGATGTATCGGTTTGTAATTTTCGTGGTAGTAATATAATATAGCACAAATTAATAGATAGTAAAATTATCATAAATGTATCAGTCTTGGATTTTTAGTGGTAAAAAAATTAATTTGAATAGATTTATTTTAGGTATACCAATTCATGATTTTTTTGAGATAAAAAATCAGTTTTAAGTAAATTTATCACATATGTACCAATTTAAGGTTTTTCCTAGCATTTACACTATTTTCAAATGGTATAACTAATCAATACCAATAATCTTTATCCTAATTAATGAGTACTTCGTTACCGGGTGTGTTTACAAGGGGCCACCACTATTGAGCCATTTATCACTTTTTTATTTTTCTTGGCGTGGGTAACGATAATCTAGTCACATATATTCCTTTCTTTTTTTCCTAAATACAAAGATAAGACTCATATTTTTGTAGAAATTAGTTGTATTGTTGTAGAATTAGTTTTTTCTTATTAAATCAGTTCTTTTATCAGACTAAAGCAAAAGAAAAATTAGTCTGATAAAAGAGTGTCAATAAAACAATGAACTAATTTGTTGATATTAATTCATTTTTCTTCCGATTGATCATTAAAAAATGTATTTCGATGTGATTATATCTTTCTAATTCGATTTTGTTTGTGTCCATCAACCTTTCATTGTAATTAAACAAAAAAAAAATAGGTCAATCACTATTTTTGTCGCTACCACATCTAGAATAATATAAATATATATTTTTTTGGTCGAAAATTTAAATAAAAAAATACTTCAGTTCTATCATCAAGTGTCTCGAAAAATAAGTCAACCGGGAGTGCCTGATTTTTATGGTTTGTTTGTTTTGTGGAAAATGTTCCATTTCTATATTTTTTAGGGAAAATGATTTTACTTTTCGATGTTTGGCTGAAATTTTGAAAAAGACCTTGAAATTATTTTTAATCGTCTAGTAAAAAACATATAATAAAAAATTATAAAAAAAATTCATATATTTTTAAAAATTTTTTTGAATTTTTTTAATTTTATATATTAATTTTCTTTTCGCTTCTTTTTTATTTTTTTCTTTTTGCATCTTCCTTGGTCGGTTGTTGGCGACGACGGTGGATGATGAGCTCGAGCTTGCAGGGACTCCTAAGGCCTTGAATCTCGCTGGCTTGTGGTGAGCTTGGAGCTCACTGATCTGACAAATCTTCAAGCCTCTCTGACTTGTGGTGAGCTTGGATTTTGCCAACAATCGGCCAAGGACGAAGAAATAAAAAAAATTAAAAAAAAAAAAATTAAAAAATTCAAATTTTTTATAAAATTTAAAAAATTATGAAATTTGAAATTTTTAAAAATATTTTAGTAAGAGCAAACATTTCTCTAACCAAGGACTTGAGCTTGAGTATTGGCAACCCACACACGATCTTTATAGACCCAAGCTTGAGGGTCAAGATCAAAGCTCAAGTGTTGGGGACTTAAGCATGACCTTTGTGAACCCAAGCTTGGGTGTCGGAGCATTAGATAAGGGCACCGAGGGTTCGAGCCCGGCCTTGATGAACTCGAGCATGGGCGCCAGGAGCCTAGGCCTCGATGGACCTTGGCCTAGCCCCTAGAGACCTAGTCTTGAACATGACAACTAGTAAACTAACATTGAAGTTTTCATGCCCAAGTGTAGAGTTTCAAATTCAACTACCAAAACCAGTCATATTTTGAAAAACGTTTTTCAATTCTGTCAAAGAAACAATCATTTTTTCTGAATAAGAAAATCTTTTCCGTTGACTAATTTTCTTAAATAAATCATACATTGAATAATGTTCTCCCAGCAAATATTTTCCACGAAACAAATCAACCCTTAGTTTACATGATAGCAATGTTAGGAGCCCAACTTCAATATTTCTCCGGTTCACATTCTTGGGCATGTCCCAACGTCTCATTTATTCTATTTTTTCACTTTCCTACTTAGCTACCTCTCTTTCTTCCCAGTTCGGAAGACATGAACGTATTTACTATGACTAAATCAGCTCTATCCTTAACCTCCCTCTTTCGCCATGAACAAGAAAAACCTTTCTTTTCCGGGAAAATCACCAAGAAAATCATCATGCTGATGGAGTCTCCCTATAAGTAGAGGATTCAAGAGAAAAACTAGGTACTCATGCATTGTCCGCTCTTCCATTTTGTTTCGTGTTAATCCGAGTTGAAACTGACCTGCCAAAATGCGTTTGGTTGCCCTCTTGCTCGCCTCTCTCTGTGCTCTCACCAGTAAGTGCCACTTTCCGGTCATGTCTTTACTGTTGATTATAAACGTAGAACGCTAACTGCTCTAGTTGACAGAGGGTGAAATTTCAAACAAGATGGGCATCAACTATGGGCGGGTAGGGAACAATTTGCCATCGCCGTCCCAATCCGTTGAGCGCATCCAATTGATGAGAGCCAGGCGTGTGAAGCTGTACGATGCCGACCCGGAGATCCTGAAGCTGTTATCCAGAACCCAGGTCCAAGTCTCCATCATGGTCCAGAACCAAGAGATCCCAGGCGTTGCGTCGAGCCAGGCCCTAGCCGACAAATGGGTGAGGAATAATGTCCTCCCGTATTATCCCCGGACGATGATCCGGTTCATCCTCGTTGGGAACGAGGTCTTGAGCTACAACAGCACTGATCGAGACCGCCAATTGTGGGGCGACCTTGTCCCTGCGATGCGCAGGATCAAAAGTTCGCTTCTGTCGAACCGCATCCGTAACATCAAAGTGGGGACCCCGATGGCGATGGATGTGGTCGAATCCACATTCCCTCCCTCGAGCGGGAGGTTCCGCTCGGACGTCGCTGAATCCGTGATCATGCCACTGGTCCGCTTCTTGAACAGCACGAGGTCTTACTTCTTCCTCGACGTGTATCCTTACTTCCCATGGTCGCGGAACCCGGGCGACATCTCTCTGGACTTCGCGCTGTTCCGCGGAAATTTCAACTACACCGATCCCGCGACTGGTTTGACATATACTAATCTCCTGGACCAGATGCTTGACTCTTTAATATTCGCGATGGAAAGGCTCGGCTACTCGAACGTCCCACTTCTAATCGCCGAGACCGGCTGGCCAAACTCTGGCGACATCGACGAACCTGGAGCGAACATCTACAATGCTGCCACATATAACCGCAATCTGATCAAGAAAATGACAGCCGAGCCGCCAGCCGGAACTCCCGCTCGGCCTGGGGTCGTCATACCGGCATTCATCTTTTCATTATATGACGAGAACCAGAAGGCAGGCCCCGGGACGGAGCGGCATTGGGGACTATTACATGCCAACGGCGATGCCGTTTACGAGATCGACCTAACCGGGAAGAGGCCTGCTTCAACGTACGGGCCGCTGCCGTTGCCCACCAATAACAGGCCCTACAAGGGAAAACTGTGGTGCGTGGCGAGGATAGATGCGAACGTGACCGATCTCGGCTCGGCATTGAGCTCCGCCTGCAGGAGGGGAAATGGCATGTGCGACGTACTCGTGCCCGGGAGAGAGTGCCACGAACCGGCATCGACCTTTCAGCACGCGAGCTACGCTTTCAGTGCCTATTGGGCACGGTTCAGGAGCCGAGGTGCGACTTGCTACTTCGATGGACTGGCGGAGCAGACCGTTAGAGACCCAAGTGAGTTTCAATATCTGAACTCAAAGAGACAGATATTGCTTTGGATGATTATTCAGTCTTGAATTCCAAGCTGCTGAATTCTTTTGTGTTCATGCGTTGCTGATTTTGGTTCTTCTTGAGCAGGTCGGGGATCTTGCAAATTCCCTAGCGTGACTCTTTGAAAGGCTCGGCTTATTTTCAAGAGAACAATGTAACGGGACATCAGAGAGAAGTTATTTCCAAAGATGCTTTGCAATATATACTTTTTTTACGTCCAAATCCCAACTGCTAATGTTCTTCTGTATTTCCTTCCCCTCTCAATGGGACACACACACACATATAATTATAACAATTGCCACTTTACAAGTACTTTCTCGTCTATTATGAAATTGAGATGTACAATGATGAGATTAGTGCATAATTACATCGATCAGATTTATATAATATGGGATTTATCGTCATAATAGAAAAATAAGAGAAAATTCAATACAAAATTCTAAAACTTGTCACGGTAATTCACTTAATTCTAAAATATTTATTTATAGGTTATTTGGGTGTTAAGACTTATATAAACAAATGCAATTGTTGGATTCTGTTAATTTCATATTTTCTC
Source organism: Eucalyptus pumila (assembly GCA_016097595.1). Lineage (NCBI taxonomy): Eukaryota > Viridiplantae > Streptophyta > Magnoliopsida > Myrtales > Myrtaceae > Eucalyptus > Eucalyptus pumila. Next base: position 32,285,573 of record CM027853.1, read on the forward strand.
CGGACAAAAAATCATGCACATTTCATTGATTTTTCCGTCAACTGGCGCCACGTTAGCGGCACACTAGAAAACAAAAACGCAATTGCAGAAATGGAAACTTTAAAAAGTTTGAAAATTTAAAAAAAATAAATCGAACATATTGAATGGTTGTGGATTGGGAACAATAGGAGACGCTCGCCTTGTTGGTGGCCATGCAAGGGCTGCGGCCGCCCATCCCCACCTCCCCGGTTGGTGTTTGTTTCAATAAACAAGCATACGTGCATAAGTAATTAAAATAAAAAATCTGATCACAATAGAAGTAAATACGCTTATATACGAGTTTCCAAAGCATTTTCTTGTATTTTAACAAAAATGCATAGAAGAGCTAAAACAGCTAATGATATTAACCTTGTACTGTGCTCCAAATTTGGTTCATAAGTTTCTTCAAGTTCTGAGCATGAACATTTGATGCCTTCTAGTAACACTGGTTCTAATAGTCTTTGATTCTTGACCACGAACGTCTGACACCTTTCAACAATACTGGTTCTAACGTTCTTCAGATGTAGAACATCTAATATCTTCGCAAGCTCTAACATTCTTCAGATCCAGCCCCACAAATGTCGGGCCTCTAGTTTAGACACACCATCAATTCTCACGTTGAACAGAGGAGAGAAATCGAGAGATCTCATAATTACAATTGTGGTAGCAATTGCTCTAGTGTGAGCGATTTTGTTGATCAGTATCAACACTCTCAATTATCAATTGTCGATTATCAATCGTCAATCATCCGGTGATATGCTCTCTATATTACCTTTTATAGCTAGTGCAAATCACATTTAAATCGGCACATTAACTCTAAACCATTTTTAGAATTAATTTGGTTGTAACTCCTGACGGACGTAAGTTTTGATACCGTTTTAGACACTAATTTGGGCATTAACTCTGCAATTGTTACATAGCATTGTTTCAACATTTATTTATAACTGTTACAATTATTTATTAAGAATATTAATTTTGTAACTGTTACAAATATTTAATTTGACCGTTACTTCTGAAATTGTTTCAAAGCATTAATTGGTCATTTAAATTTGAAACTGTTTCAGATCATTAAATTGCCCATTTATTCTGAAACCGTTTTAGATCATTAAAGTGACCATTAAATGCTGAAACCATTTCAAAACTTAATGTGACCGTTAAATCTGAAACCGTTTCAGATCTTTAATTTAGCCATTAAGTTCGAAACAATTTCATATCATTAATTTGGCTATTGATTATGAACTTACTTCAGATCATTAATGATGTGATTAATTTTGAACTCACTTCAGATTATTAATGCAGCTATTAATTCTAAATTCACTTCAGATTATTAATTCGGTCACTGAATCTGAACACACTTCAGATCTTTGATTTAGCCGTAGAGTGTGAAACTTACTTCAGACTTTGTAAACTCTGAAGCCCCTTCATTAGAATTTTTATTTCTAGCCCGACTCAATCTGATTGGCTCAATTGCAAACACATTTGCAATATTTTCTCTCTCGTTCAAACGCCATTCTAATTGATTATGGTGTGTGACATCCCTAGGTTCATCACTAAGCTGGCATCAAGACTTGTACTAACACATTAACACAACCAAGAGAACTGATTGTCTAGATCAATCTCCTGCTCTTGCAAACCATGAGTGATATCTAGCAATATATCATAGTTACCTAGACAATGTGAAATGTTTTCATAACATAATGAACTTGTCAACTTTGGCGACCGTGTAAATTGACCCTTCTGTCTCACCATGTCCCGATCGAACAAAGGCCATGGAACTATTGATCAAGCCAACAATATGATCATATGCCCAAATCTAATTGATATGTATTTCTTTGAGATATGAACCATTCATTCTTAAGTACAACCTCGGTTGAGGATTTCAATACAATGCCATGAATAGATCGCATAGGACATCAATATTATATATCTATATATAACAAGAAGACATATTCCATATTGTGCACGCATGTACCTTCGTATGTAAACAAACTATGACCATCAAGAACAGTGATGGTTCGACAAAGCGTTAATATGCACACTTGTAAACCATAGTCATCCAACATACAAGTTAGCATCATGTCTCAAATTTAAGGATCTTATACCTGACCAAAGCATGAACAATCAGACATTGATCCCGCTAAAAGCTTCCATGTCGCCAATCCTTCTATGTATGTCACGTTCAGTGAACTAGTTCAAGACAAACACTTGTGTTTAGCTCGAATATCACAATACCCAATGGCTTGTAACTCATCATCCCCTCAAGTATCAAATACTAAATGGTGAAGCTTGAGAACACATCGGTCTTAACAGGATCATCAATCCTCTCAATGATCCATTAACCGGGAACTGTTTAAAGATTCAACATAACTATAACCTATCATACATATTCTTAACAGCTTAATAATAGGTTCGGTCTTAACTGATCTTATGGACTCATTTATATAAATTGGATGATGAATGAAAATCTTATTTGCCATTAAATAATCCCTAACATGTAACTATTACATGGTTGCTTTAGAGCATACAACTAACACCCCTCCACCAAAAAAAAAAAAAAAAACATTATTATTTTGGTCAGCACACCTTCTTTAGTTTTCGCCAAAGAGGATTTGTTTTGTTCTTCTCCATCTTAGATTCTGTTTCGCCGGGAATTGGCCCAAATAGCGAAGTGCCTTTCACCACGAGATGATGTTTGTTTTTATTGAATCGGATCCACTGGCAATTTGGATTCAATGGCAATTTGAACAGGAATAATAAGAACTACTAAATCTAAGGAAAATAGATGCGAATACTGAGAAGACACATAAGTGTTTGTGTTGATGATCATGAATCTTTTACAAATAATTCAATACAGCTTTATATAGCATATTACAAATGTAACTATTTACCGACGGTTAGTATTCACCTTAATGGTTATGGCCTCATCTCCATAACTAATATATTCGGACATCTCAGGATCCTCTGGATATTCATAATCTACGAGAGGATAATTTAGAGTTGTTCTACAGTAAGATGATTATATTGATTTTGTATGTGCCATTCCCATATACTGGCTTTGAGGTCGGTTGGAGAAGTTATAGTCAGCCATTGTCACGACATTAATGAACCTGCTTGTAATTACATGTCCGAGAGTAAATTAGAGTGGGTTGTTTAGTAAAAGCTTTCATCAGAAAAGATATTATCTACATTCAGTCGTTTTGTAAATCTTGGTTATTGCAGAAGTATTGAGATTGATATGTTGGCGAATTTCATGATAATAATGTACCTACCGACCATTAATTTTGATGATGGTGGCAGTAAAGTAGTTGCCTGCTAAAACTTTCCACCCGATAGTCTTTTGATCCTATCATTTGCAATACTGCTGTGATGGAGAAAGTGCTAAGAGTGTGATGGATAAAAATTTTGCTGATTTTCCTTGCGATTTCATGGGGAAGTAGATGGTGTTGAGATAGAGGTCGCTAAGATGAGTATCGTGATAATTTTGTGTATCTTTTATCAGGGAGGTAATGCATCTATTTCTTAGATCAAAATTCGTGACACTGGCACTCTACAAGGGATTAGGAGAGCAATGTAGTTTGAATCACCAACATGTCTCTAGAGAAAAAGAAGACCATGTTTTAGAACTCTTAGCAGGCTCAAAAGGGATGATGCATGAAGCATTTTTCACTTGAATCAACTCATGCATTACTTGCAACTCGCAAGCATGACTTGTGTGATGGTGCTGAAAAATGGGGTTGCCGGCCGGTTGTCCCTTTTTTATCCTTCTTTCCACTTCACAGCCTACAAGACTTTAAAAGTAGAAGACACAAATGAAACGAGGTTTGTAGCGAGGAAAAAAGTGCAAGTGTCACATGAAATACCACGTTGTATCACGCAACATTATTAGGGTCAAAGAGTTTCAGGATCGACACTAGGAGGAAAGAACCATTTGACCAGTCCATACCCTTTGAGAACATGGAAAGAGAGCAGCTACCTTAAACAATAGTTTCTTTGATCAAGGTGGCGGCCCTCTTTTTTTCTTTTTTTTTTTTAAACATCAGGACAACCATTGGAAGACTGATAATTGTTCGTTGGCATGCCGGTGGAAGAAAATATATTTCTTCCCACCAATTGAAGAACCTCTCATCTTTCTTTAAAATACTGTCAAGGAAGGCAGACAAATTTTACTCAAGATTGTACAAAAAATCCTTTCTGCCCCTTTTTTTGACAGAAGAACATGGGTTCGCTTTTGTTTTTTTTTTCACTAAAAAACGATCTTTCTTTAAGGAAATGAAAGAGATTCCCTTCGTTATAAGCTTATCAATGGAAGCTCTGAATAGGTCAACCGCAGCCTACTCGCCTTAAAGAAACACTCGGGCATAAAAGATTAAAGAAGAGGAAAAGGGCACTTAGGTGCATGAGAAAGCATGGATCATTGAAAGCGTTTCAGATTCATAAATCTTTCTAAATGGGCCTTCAGGGGCTGGCATTTTGGACCAGCTGTTGCATGATATATTCTGTGGAACTATGTCTCCACTCTGATCAATCAATGAGAAATACGTTCAGGGATGATAAGTAGGGAAAGAGGCGTACATTAGGTGCATGAGAAAAAGAAAAAGGTAATTAGGTGCATGACAAAGCATGGATCTTTAGAAGAGTTTCAGATTCAGATATCTTTATAAAAGGGCCTTCAGCGGCTGGCATCTTGGACCAGCTGTTGTGTGATATATTCTGTGGAACTATGTCTCCACTCCAATTAATCGATGAGAAATACGTTCAGGGATGATAAGTAGGGAAAGAGACGTACATTATTTGCTCTACTTTGATGGAGCTGCATGTGGTGTCAATGTTCTCACTTGTCAGGATCTCTCAAAAATTGATTATGGACATAATTCTAAACTCTTTCAACAAAGCGCTTCAAATGACTTGTGATTGTTGTTAGTTGGGTATGAATACAAATTTGGGTTGACCTGACGCCTTCAAAAACTTGTTTTTGGTATGATCACTTTCTTTGAAAGTAAGCAGCACACCCAACTTGCCATCCTTGTATTAAAATTATGAAAGAATAAGCTACTACCTAAAGTTATTGTAGCCCAACAAAACGAAATTTCAGATACAAAGACAAGAATAGTCTCCTAAGACACTAGCTTTCCTTAAGTATTTGGCTTTCATTAGAGCATAGGCATTGTTAAATTAATGTCTCGAGTTTGAATTTGGATGATGATTTGTTAAATAAAATTTGTTGATAAAGATTTTCCAAGTAAATTTTAAATTGGATGAAGAAGCCCTTCTTTTCTTGGACTCCTGCACAAAGGAGAAAATAGAATAAAGACAAAATAAAAAAATGTGAGGGTTTTCTATCTTTCTTTTATTGTACGTGCAAAAGAAGGCTAGAGAAAAAGATTCAAGGGTGGGGCCCAGAGTCAAAGTTTTGACTATGGGCACACACACAGTACATAAGGTGTGCGCTTTAGCGGATAAGAAAAAGGCAGCCCTACGAGAGAAAAAGGAGCCGCACGTAGGAGCCACGTGAAACCTTGAATAGGAACGTGAAGCTATACGTATGCAGACCAAAGACGAACGCTAGAGTTTCTAATTTTGGCGTACGTAGAGCATTTTTGTTTAGAGCTTGAATGCACAGTAATTTTGTGCAATGAATTTATGTCCAAGTGAGTTGTTCATTTATAAACACTCAAACAGGTTTTTGATTAAATCAATGTGTGAGAATTGAGCGTGTGAGCGATTGTAAAATCCGATTTCCAATTATAGTTGATTATTTGTTGCTGGTTCTCTCTGTGGACGTAGGTACAGATACTCGGACCAAATCACATAAATTTTTGGTGTTTTTATTATTTCTCGTTTATCTCTCTGGAGTTTGCACATTGATATAAATTGCAAGATTCTGTCATTTCCACATATTATATTCCAACAATTGGTATCAAAGCTAGGTTCGAATTTCTTGATTGTGATTTGAAGCTTTTGCTTGTCTGATTGTTATCTGAAAATTCTATTATTGCAATTTTGTCTTAGAGATAATCTGAAATTGAGAAGTTTAACGGGAGGAACAAATTTGGGTTATGGAGCATCAAGATGCGGGCATTATTGACAACCCAAGTTTGGCCAAGGCACTGGATGGTGAATATGAGTTGCCAATTATAATGAAAGCCTTTGAGAGAGTAGAGTTAATGAAAAGAGCAAATAACACAATCCTGTTAAATTTGTCAGATGAGATTTTAATAGAGGTTGTTGACGAGAAGGATGCGATAGCATTATGGGCAACACTTCAAGCACTCTATATAAAGAAATGTTTGAACAATCGCTTATACATGTTGAAGAGAATATTTGAATTTAGATATACTGAATGTATGTCTATTAAAACCCACCTAGATGAATTTAATAAACTTATGATGGATCTGAAGAACGTTGGTAAGATACTTGATGATGAAGAACATGGCATGATGTTATTAGCCTCTTTACCAAAGTCATGGGAGTACTTTATTGATTCACTGTTGCAGGGGCGTATTACAATTACCTCAGAAAATGTAAAGTCCGTCTTATTCTCTAAGGAGTGGCAGAGAAAGTTGCGAGATGATGGTCTAGCGCAAGCGTAAGCATTGACGATTCGGGATAGAAAACAACAACGAGAGCCTAGTAGCAGCAGAGGTAAAAACATATTGAAATCACGCCATTAAAAGTCCAAATGATGCGTGAAGTGATTTGAGTGTCACGAGGAGGGGCACATCAAGAGAGATTGTCCAAAGCGGAGGAAAAAGCTAATAGACAGAATGCCACAAGCAGTTTGGCAAACTTTGCCAAGGGGAGTAGTGATGCACAAGCTGTTTTATATCATTTTTGTGGACAAGATTTTGTTGATGGAGTCAACAGTAGTGTTGTGGACGGTTTTATAATTCATGTCTTGAACTTTGCTTTTTCTGCACTCCATTGTTATTCTATACGATTTTGCAAGCTTTAGTAAAAATTAAAAGAAAATAAGTGAGACGATTAAGTATTTTTGACTTAATATAGTACATATGATATAATCTAACACAGTGACTTTGCTAGAAGTGTAATTAGCATTAACCATTAAATCAAATTTCAATTTCCAAGTCTTGGGAACAAGTTATAGAACATACTAGGAAACATACTTTAATCTCTCCACGGTCCGACCTCTTTGCGTGATGTGATGGCTTCTCAAGGAGATGAATTCTAAGACCTTGGTCTAGTCATCCATCAATATCATTAAGGGTGAGCATGGTCCAGGTAGGGCCAGCCCACCCCCTAACCTTAAGACCAACCCGCACAATGCTGATCCTCAATTTTTGGGATTGAGGATCGACTCTATTGAGCTTGGGACCGGATCGATCCAGTGGGTTCGGTTTTGTTCCAGGGTCAACCTGGGACCAACCGATAATTTATTTATTTCATTTTTTTATACTCTTTGAAAAGGCAACCAAGGACCGAACTGACCCAATGGGTTTGGTTCAGTTCTAGGGTCAACTTAGGACTAATCAACAATTTTTTGTTTCATTTTTTGTACTCCCTAAAAAGGCAAGCGAGGACCGGACCGACCCTATGGGTTCAGTGACGAGCGAGGTCAATTAAAAGAGGTTTGGTCCGGTTCTAAGGTCAACTCGGGACCAACTGATAAATTTTTGTTTCATTTTTTTTATTCCCTGAAAAGGTGAGCGAGGATCGCACCGACCCTATGGGTTCAGTGACGAGCGAGGTTAGCTAAGAGAGGCAAGCGAGGAGTGTCGAGTGGGGTGAGCAACGAGTGTCGAGTGGGGTGAGCGTCGAGCAGGGAGCAATAAGTTAGGCGAGCATTGAACTGTGAACAAAATGAGTGACCCAAAACGAGTGAGGTAAGTGTTGAGTGGCGAGCGGAGAAGTTGTTTTTTTTCCGATTTTGGCAAATTAAAGACTAAGAGGACAAATAAGATAAAAGAAAACAAGTACTAGAGGAGGATGCTGTGAGGAGCTATTTATGCCATTTTGAACACTATGAGCACTCCTCACAAAAACATTTTCATTCTTTGTAAATTATGGCTATTGACATCGTAAAATATATTAAAAGATCTAAATTATTAAAAAATAATGTAAAATTACTTGAACTCCTCACTAATGAGCTATTTAGTATTGTTGACGCCGTTTATTTTATGATTTTCTCTATATAAAAAAATTATAAATAATACATTAGATATAATATATATATTTATATTTATATAATTAGGGTTAGTCCGGGTTGGTTTGGGTTTGACCGACCCTAAACTCTCAGACCGAAGATCAACCCGCATTGCATCTTGGTCTAGAAATCCTAGGACCAATGATCGACCTAGTCTCCTTGGGAAGTGGACCGGGATCAGTAGGGTTGGGCCGGTCTAGGGTTGGTCTGGGGTTGACCCTAAACTGATGCTCACCCCTAAATATCATTTCCTAAAATTGAAGTCTCCAAAAAGATGAAATGTTTTTTTTTTTTTTGGCAGCAAATAGGGCTGACATTATAGATGTCGGGGACAGTTGGGATTCCTAATTATTTAGCGGCTTGTCTTACTAATGAAATCTTAGCAGAAAAAAAAGGTATCCAAGTGCTCATCCCTCTTTGTTTTGAACTAATATCATGCCTCACAAAGACATTAGCAGTTAAGAAATCTCGACCCATTATTTGTCTCATGGTTAGGCAAAGTAATTGTATTTTTTATTTAAGTTGTACATCTTCAAAAATAGTTCACATGTCATAATTGATATAGGGATAATTACCTAAAAAAGCCTTAACTTTAGGTTCAATCACAATTCTACCACATTTCTTCTTCTTTTTTCAAAAAAAAGTCTCCCAAATTTTCGCTCTCATCTCAAATCTATCTATACATCTAAAAATCTCTTTCTTCAAAATTATCAACATCACGACCAGTCAGAGATTCATTATCAGAAACCATTGTCTTCATCAACAACAACACTATCGCATGGAACAATAACAACATTTTGATATTGATACTATTGAAGAAATCAATAGTAATTTTTGGACCTATTGATAGATTGGGGACTATAAAATTTAGAATGTTCTTAAGACCAAAACAGTTGGGGGCAAAATTATGATTGGACCTAACGTTATGGGTCTTTTTGGGGAATTACCCTATAGCAATTATGCAATGCAATGTATTTCTGAAGCTTTGTTTTAACAATTAAATAAAAAAAATACATGTTAGAATGCCTAACTACGAGATATATCGAGTGCATAAACATCTTAGCTGCTAACATATTTGTGGGGCCTTCAATGCATACATCAAGTCCAAGTTGATGGAGGGTAGGTATGACTCAAATAAACCTTTATTAGATCACTTGTGATGATTGTTTGTCTCCACCTTTTTGCTCAAATATCTAGTACTCTAATCGTTCTCGAATTAGGTAGGATAGTTGGTTAGATTGGCCGGACAAATGAGGTTAGCATAAATAAAGGCCTTGAGATAAACCAAGTTAGAATAAATGAAGGGATTAGTGTCGTATGTGATGTGGACCCATACATATGATGGAGACACATAAACCCTCCCCAGATGCAAATCCTATGGGAGTTTGACACGTGTGTACTACTCCTCAAGCCCCATGTGCTCGTCCGGTCAAGATTCCATAGCAAATGATCGCAGTCAACGGTGGTGTTCCAGTCACTCTCGCCCTCATCCTGCGCTGGTCGATTTTGTCCTAAACACAATTTTTTTCCAGTTCTAGTAATAAATCTTACTGGAAGTTTTCAATCATTTGATTTCGCGATAATTAATCAACTATTTCAAAAAGCTTTCAACTCAAAACTCAAAACCGACTAGCCCGATTTATCTCATTGGATTAAGTTAAATTTCACATGAAATTTACCTCATTTAATGAGGCATATGAATTATGTTCCCGCATCTAGAGTAATAAAGTGTTTTTTGTCTGTGCATGTATTTCACCAGCTTAAATAACCAATCAAAACTTACTACATTACGTGATAAATTAAATTCTAGTTAGGTTCACGCCTCCACAGCAAAAAGATGATTTTCTTCTATTCATGCATTTCACTAGCTTAAATAATCAATCCAAGCTTCTTACATCACTCAATAAATGAGAAAATAACCCAATCAATTATAAATATATATTGTATGGATGCTAATTAAATCATAAATTTTCTAATTTTGCTAATTTAGTTCTATAAATCTGCATGAATTTCTAATATAGTTTTACCTGGTAAATTTTCATTGGAAACCGTTGACGTAGCAATTCAGTTATCGCCAACCATCCTATGTGGCATCTTTACTTTATTAACAATTTATGACAAAAATTGATTAGAAAGACTACATTGAAACTCCGCACAAATGTTTAGGATTAAATTGGCAAAAATGAGAAAGTTTAGAACTAAATTAACATAAATACGATTTAGAACTAATTGGAAAAATTTTCCCTTAATAAATTAATTCTAGTTAGCTGACACAATAGAGGAGATCTAATAGTTGTTCTTCTTTGAGTGAGCTTTTTTTTGTCCACCGGAATCATTTGGCTACCGAATAAGTTTAGTGCAGTCAAGTCTTGATTAAGGCAATTATTTACTTGATTCTAATATCCATTTCTCACTTAATGATAGGATTTCGAGTTTGTCCACTTTTTTTTGGTCGGTAGTTTGTCCACTTGAGATAGCTTTTTTTTAATTATTTGGATTTGAATTGTCAAGTCAGCAGTTCTTATATCTTTTATGATTTGGAAAATTGGATTAAATTGAGAGAAAATAAAAGTGAGACAATTAAATGTTTTTGAATTAGTAGAGATGATATGATCTAGACATTGACTTTCCTAAAATTGTAATTAGCATTAACCACTAGTCATAATTTTTTTCCAAGTTTTGAGGAAGAAGTTATAGAGCATGTTAAGAAAATACTTTAACGGTTCGACCTCGTTGTGTGATGTGATGCCTTCTGAAGGAGATAATTTCTAGGACTCTTGGTCTAGTCATTATCATGACGATCCATATAATTTGCTAAAATTGAAGTCTCCGAGAAGGTAAACTAGTTCCTTTATTTTGGCAGCATGTAGGGTTAGCTACAAGATGTTGGCGCCAGCTGGGATTCCCAATTCCTTGTCTTACTAATAAAATCTTAGCGGATAAAATATTTGATCTATTTCAGGCCCCACGAATACGTTAGATGTAAAAAAAAACTCTACGCAAAGTAACTGTAATTTTCTTTTATTTAGATTTGAAGGCTTTAGATACAGATTACATGTCATAATTGATATGGGAATAATTCTCTAAAAAAATCCCCCAACTTTAGGTTCAATCACAATTATATCTCGAACTTCTTGCTAAAAAGAATCTCAAACTTTCACTATAGCCTCAAATATGTTCACGCATCCAAAAATTGCTGGTAGTTTCTTCAAAATTATCAACATTAGGACCAATTAAAGATTCATTATCAGAACCTTCATCTTCATCAATACCGTCATCTTCATATGAAATAATAACAGCTTCATGATATTGATCATTTTAATGAAACCAATTGTGATTTTTGGACATGTGGGTAGACTAGAAACTAAAAAGGTTGGAATTTCTTTTAGACAAAAAGGCCCAGGACAAAATTGTGACTGGACCTAAAGTTAAAGTAATTTTAGGGAATTACCAAGTATCAATTGTGCCATGTAATGTATTTTTGAAACCCTAAATTAACAATTAAATAAATAAAACATACCAGTTATATTGCCTAACTATGAGATATATCATGCGCGGAAACTTCTTAATTGCTAATATTTTTGCGGGGGTTGTGATGCATCAAGTCCCACGTGGCGGAGAATAGTTATAATTCAAACAAATTTTTTGTAGTAGTGCAGAACCTTATGATAAAACCCACGGTGGATCGCCAGCGATGATTGTTCATCTCCACCCTTTCACTCATTATAAAATATTACAATATCTAATATACTAATTTTTCTCGTAGTTATGATAATTTATTTTAGGAATATTCTTTCAGACAATTTATCTTGAAGACTGGAATCAATTTTATACAGGCCGTGAGACAAGCAAGGTTTTTCATAAATAATGGCCTTGGCACAAACGAGGTTAGAATAAATAAAGTCCCTCCTCAAACGCATATCCTATGTAAATTTGACACGTGTATATGACACATGGGGCCCCACCTGCGCGTTCGGTCAATATTCCATAACAAACGTGCCGTGCTCGTCGATTTTATCCCACCCAGAAAAAAAAGAAAAAAGAAATTCCAAATCTGTTAATAAATCTTACTGAAAATTTTCATTAATCTCGTCGGAATCACTTCCACGACCAAAGATTTTTTTTCTTGAAAGTTATTCTTCCGCTTTTAATTTAAAAAAAAAATCAAAGGGACATAAAATAGTACGAGCAATTAGGACTTAACAACCTTATACAAAATAAGATTGCCCAAACGCAAACCGTGGTGGAATTTAATCAACAGCACAACTTGGAAAATATGTACCGGAGCAAGCAACTAGATATAAACAAACTATGTTGAAATTCAATTGAGAATACAGATACACGTTAGAATCTAATTGATGATGTGAATTTGAAAGCTACAACTAAAGAAAATAAATTGCAATGCAAGAAATGTAAAATATAGCAAATTTGTTTGATTTGTGGATGCATAGGGGTTCTAAAGAGTGCGATGTGGCTATTAAAATGCACAATTGATGGTTATCTCTAGAGGTCATAAAGGAAGTTGCTAAAAGAAGTTATAAAAGGGAGGCTACGGCGAGAAGTTACAAACGGTTATCGAACATTTACATTAATGGTGTTTTCAACTCCACTATGTTGGCAATTGCTTTATTCCACTATGTTGACATTTACTTCTTTTACGGTTGCCTCAAAAATTGTCACATCCACTTTTTATCAATTCATTTTACTATCGATTCTTCAAATCGTCAATTCTCATGTTGTCGATTTCTATTAATGAATGATCAAATTCTACTCTCATTGACTAAGGCTTTGTTTGGTAGTCTTTCGAGGAACAACTATTTTTGTTCTTTTGTTCCCCAGAATGAAAAAAGAATATAAATCCCTTTTATAACATTTTTGTTCTTATGAACAAAAATCTATTTTTTTTGTTCCCGAGAATAAATTTGAAAAAGAATCAAGAAATTTAAAAAAAAAAAAGTAGCTTCTTGTTCCCGGAAATAATTTCCAAAATCAATTCTTATTTTTTTCTTTTCTCCTTTTCTTTTTTTCTTTTCTCTTCTTCTCTTCCCCTTCCTTCTTCTTCCTTTAGGCCGATCTCTAGCCTCAACTATGGCCAATGGTGAGCCAAATGAGGGTCAACGACCTCGCCAAAACGTCACTGGTCGCCGGCCCCTAGCAATGCCAAGCCACGACGAGGCTCGTTGGCCCGAGCCACCTCTAGGTTGGCGACGCTTAGTGGTGGCTCGACGAGGCTTGGCCTTGCCGGTGGTTGGGTGAGCTCAGTCTTACCAAGCCAGGGCGAGGTCGAGGCTTGCCTTGGCCAAGTGAGCCTCCAATGAGTTTGCCAAACCTTGCCTTGGCCTAGCGAGGCTCCAGTGTGCTCACCAAACCTCGCCCAGCCGATCGTTGGCCATCACTCTGGCCGGCAACTAACTACAAAGAAGAAGGAAGAAGAAGAGAAAAAGAAAAAAGAAAAAATTAAGAAAAATATAATAAAAGTATTAAAAAATTAAAAGAAACAAAAGAATTTAGGAATTCTACCAAAACGCATTTCTATCCTAGGAATAGAAATTTTGGACAGTTACCAAGTGTGTTTTTTTGCTTAGAAATTGTTCCCAGGAATAGAATCAGAAAAAACTATTGTTGATCAAAAATTATTCCTGGGAACATAATTGTTACCAAATGCACCAAGTCTATCACATATTGATAATAACTAATATAGAACATTTTTTGGTGTTAATACAACTATTTCAAAAAGCATTCAATTCAAAAGTGAGTATATTTAAGGTTCACATGAGCCTGATTTATTTAGTTGGATTAGTTTAAATCTCACGTGAAATTTATCTCATTTAATGATGAATATGAGTCACCCGGAGCAAGAAGATTACTTCCATCTATTCATGTATTTCACTAGCTTAAATAATCAATCAAAACTTATTACATTACTAAATAAAATTATTTTCTAGTTAGGTTCACACATTCGAAGCAACGAGATGACTTTATCTATTCATGTATTTCACCAGCTTAAATAATCAATCAGAACATATAATATTAGTTAATAATTACATTCTAGTCTGACACATTACATTTTACACCAATAGTTGTTTTTCTTTAAGTGAGCTTTTCTCTGGCCGGTTAGAATTATTTGGGTACTAAAAAAGTTTAGTGTAGTCAAGTCTTAGTTAAGGTAATTTTCTATTTCACTTTGATATTCATTTCTCACTTAGGATTTCAAGTTTTTCCACTCAAGGTAGCTTCTAATATTCAGACTTTTATAACAAGTGGACAAAGCTCGACATTTGGATAAATTCTAAGACCGTTGACTTAGGTACTGTTTGGTAACGTTATGAGGAATACATGTTTTTGTTCTTCTATTCTCCAAAATAGAAATAGAACAAAAGTGCATTTGGTAATTTTTTTGTCCCTGGAACAAATTGTTCTCGGGAATAGATTCAAAACAAAAATAAGGAACAAAAAAAAAGTTGTTTCTTATTTCTAGGAACAATTCAAGAAATGAAATTATTTGAATTTGAGAATTTTATGAAAATATATTGAATCATGGATTCTTTGAGATTTCATCTAATCTATTAGAAATTTTTATATCTTTTTTGGATATACACTTAAATATGTATTTTTTTCTAGATAATTATTTCTATTTCTAGATAATGAGATAATGTGGATTTTAAGTTTTTTTTTCTCTTTCTTTCTTTCTTCTTCTCTTCCTGTCTTCTTCCCTAGTCGGTTGCCAACCTCGGTGATGGCTAGCGATTTGTCAGACGAGGCCCGATGACCTCGTCAGAGCCTTGCCGACCCCCGACAAGGCCGCCTTGAGCTCGCCGGCCATTGGCAAGGCTCAACCTCACTCGACCACCATGAGGCCAACCTCACGATGGCTGGGCAAGGTTTAGCCTCGTCGGTACCCGATGACGGCCAAGGCCAAGGTTGGCGACCGGCTAAGAGGAAGAAGAAGAAAAAGGAAAGAAAAAGAAAAAAGAAAAAAAAGTAATTAAATTATTAACATATAAAAGAAATTCTAAGTCACAAAAATATTTGAAGTTGTACCAAACGTATTTCTATTTCTGGAATAAAATTTTTTTATAGTTATCAAAATGTCTTAAAATGCTTAAACACTATTCTCGAAAAAAAAATTCTAAAAAAAAAGCTGCTCCTAAGAACAAAAACGTTACCATACGCACCCTTAGTTATCAATTAAGAGGATCCAATCGTTTCCTCAAATGAAGTCCCCATGATGCTAATTAATTATTTATTTTTTCTGGCAGAAGACAAGGTCGGACGCTAGATGTTGGGCCAATTGTGATTCCCAATTCTTTAGTTAATTTGTCTTACTAATAAAATCTCAACAGAAAAGATATGCTACGTCTTAATCTTGGAATCTCCATCTAAAGCGCTGATCATTTCTTCCTTCTTTTTTTATCAACATGAAGCACTCATTTAACAACATATTGAAAAATTATAATTGTGTTTATCTAGTTACAAAATATTTATAACTTATGTTGAAAGAAGACCACATGAATATAAAGATTATATAAGATCCTATATTATTGATAGCGGGTTTCTCATACTCTTAATATTTATGTTGTCCTTTTTCACCTAATTGCTTCACCTTATAAGTTTATTAGAGATAGTATTTTCCCCTTTGTGTATCCCGACTTGCCACATGCAAACCCGCTTGGGCCCCACCCTGCGCGTCCGGCCAAGATTTCCACGAGAAAAAAATAAGACCAATCGACGTCCCCCGATTGCTCTCATCTGGACATAATTATTAGTGTCTCCGCCGCCTCAGTCGGGTCCCAGGATCGAGGGGAAGCACGTCCGAAAGCGCGAGCGCGTGTCGCGACAAACTGAAGGCCAGTGACTTCTCTCTGTCCCAGCCAACCTGTCAGATATAAAGCTGCTTGTCGAGAGAGCGAACGAGAAACGAAGGAGTTCGTGCACCAGAGAGAGAGAGAGAGAGAGATGGCGATCGAGGCGAGCAACGGGAATGCGTGCTGCGCGAAGGGGCCGGGGTACGCGTCCCCGCTGGATGCCATGTCCGGCCCCAGGGAGAAAATCCTCCACGTCACTTGCGTCTACTCCGGTGTGTA
Source organism: Eucalyptus pumila (assembly GCA_016097595.1). Taxonomy (NCBI): domain Eukaryota; kingdom Viridiplantae; phylum Streptophyta; class Magnoliopsida; order Myrtales; family Myrtaceae; genus Eucalyptus; species Eucalyptus pumila. The sequence continues at coordinate 32,301,836 of CM027853.1, forward strand.
CCTTGCTTTCGCTCCGGCGCCTCCCCCCGATCGATCGTTCTTCTCGACCCACCTCCGTGCATTTGTACTCTCGTCTTCGCCGTTGTTTCGCCTCCCTTTTCGTCTTCTAACCGGGAGTTGGGTTCGTTCTGTCTTTCTCAAGATTTCCGTCTTGGCAACTTGGTGCAGTGCTCTGTTGTGTTACTCGACACAGTCGCTGATTAACCCAGCAACAAGAAAGGAACCGCGTCCATATGGCTCCTGGAATGTCCTGTGATACGGATGATCTGTGTCATGCAGTTCCGATACGTAGTTCTTATGCTGGTTTTGAACATGTGGTGATGTCTTTCTAGGAAGAGCTTGGTTTTCGGTGCATGACAATTCCTTATTTATATTCCAAAAATTATATTCCAAACTTTTTCCTAATAAAATCCGTTTGATAAAATTATTTTATTATTTTATTTTTGAAATAGATTTTTGTTTCAGAAATAAATTTGGAATAGAAATCAGAAGTAAAAATTTTATGCTTCTCTATTTCTGGAATAGAAATGAGAAATAAAAATTATTCTCATCGTTCGTCAACCGGTTCTTCATCTGTTGTCGCTGACCATCATTCACCATTGATCATCAAGTTCGCGGTCGCTAATCGCGCCAGCCGCCACCATTGAAAAAAAGAAATTTTGTGTCACTATCCAATGAATTTCTATTTTTAAAATAGAAATTTTGTATCGTTATCAAACGGGTATTTTTGCTTATAAACTCATTTAGGAATAGAAATAGAAAATTTTATTTCTCTTCCAGAAATCAATTTCTGACCAGAATGATTATCATTCGTGTCCTTAATGGTTGAAATTGATTCTTTATAAGGAATCGATTGGCTGTCCTCAGATTGAAAGATGCCATTTTTGAGTGAACACGATGCTAATTTCGGCGTCTACTTTGCTCACCAAATATGTTGTATGCACTTATGTATGATGTCTGGCTGGTGCTAGTGCTTGGTGTCTCCAAAATTCGAAAAGAGATTGTGAAATTTTCGTTCTTGGGTCAGGAACTGGAATAGAGAAGCCCGACTACCACGCCACGGTGGACGTGGATCCGGACTCGCCCAGCTACTCGAAGGTCATCCACAGGCTCCCCGTGCCCTACCTGGGCGACGAGCTCCATCACTCCGGATGGAACTCGTGCAGCTCTTGCCATGGGGATCCGTCGGCCGACAGGCGTTTCCTGGTCCTGTCATCTTTGATGTGAGAAGCCTGTTCTCATGGTCCTTCTATTTTTACAATTTGTTTTCCAAAGTCTGGGGAAAAAAAACGCATCTTGTTAAGGAGAGAACGGGGTACTATGATGAACTGACGCAGTTCCTTTGTTTTGAGTGCATCATTACCTGAGCAAGACAACCTTTGCAGTTTATGTATTGCTCTGCCAGAATATCATTTGGTATATGAATGCCTGTGATTTTGAATATTGATTGGCTTACTAAGCGATGTGACAGTCTTTTGGCAATGTTAATTTTTCTAAATGCTGGTGTGCTATCTACCAAATCAGCTACTAGTATGCCATTTTATTATACCGGTATCATACCTAGTACTTTGTCTTCACATAAATGTTTCTTTTCTTTTTCTTTTGTAATTCATCTGGACTCTTGATTTTGGACTGCAGTACCCGTCTTCGTCGTTGTCTTTCATCTTCATTAGTCATAGTCAGCCGTATTCCTGCATCCTGCTGTGAGATCTCATTTGATCAATTTTCTTGCATTTCCTACCTGAAGTCGAATCAAAAGGAATGCACATGTCTAACAGCTGAACTTCTTAATCTCTCATTTTAAAAGACACTTGACCTCTGGTTCAGTGAACTTCCATGAGAACATTCAGGCACAATGTACAGGAAGTTAGCATTCTGGACTTCATAAAATCTTCTCATGATCAATTATATATAAGTTTGTTTTGAGATCTCCTGCGACTTCTATGCTTTACTCTTAAGGGTATCAATCCATTACAGTTGCTCATGTTTGATGAAAGATGCCCCTTGAGAGTATTTGATGGATAAAATAGCAACTTCACCTGCTCTGGTTTGGCAATTACTTTTCTTTAGCTTCTCTTTCTTTTACCAAATCAGCAGCCAAAACTGCTTTTTCATATACATTGCTTACAAAGTACGTTGCATCTTTCAGATCCGGCCGGATATATGTGATTGACACAAAAACCAATCCTCGAGCTCCAGCTCTGCATAAGGTTGTTGATCCAAAAGACATTATCGAGAAGACTGGACTTGCTTATCCGCACACTTCCCATTGCCTCACATCTGGTGAGATCATGGTCTCGTGTCTCGGTGACAAAGATGGAAAAGCCGAGGGAAATGGCTTTCTGCTCCTGGATTCAGAATTCAACGTGAAAGGAAGGTTATAACTGTTGAATAACGTGCCCAAATCTTTTCATCCGTTTTCGTTTGGATACATGTTAAACAATTGGCGGTGCCAATTTATTCAACTAGTCGCATCTGGCATTGTTCAATTTTTTTCCTTCTATTTCCTCCTTTGTATCTTGTCAATATTTTTAGCCTAAATGTCATCTATATGCGGCTCTGAGTTTCAATTGCTGCTGATTTTTCTACATAAGGTGGGAGAAACCTGGGCACAGTCCCCTCTTCGGTTATGATTTCTGGTACCAACCCTGGCACAAGATGATGATCAGCTCATCGTGGGGGGCTCCTTCAGCTTTCACCAAAGGTTCTAACCCTCAGCACGTGTTGGACGGTCCATACGGGAGGCATCTCCATGTGTACAGCTGGCCTGATGGTGAACTCAAGCAAACACTGGACCTGGGCGACACTGGCCTCATACCGCTCGAGGTAGATAAAAAACTTAGCAGCTTTAGGTTCAGTTCTGTTTAGGTTGGTTCACGTGTTGGTTCTTGTTAAGCCACTGCAAGCTCAAAATTCTCAGAGCAATGCCTCGCTGACTTTTTGTAGATAAGATTCCTGCATGATCCTTCCAAGGACATGGGATATGTTGGGTGTGCATTGAGCAGCAATATGGTGCGCTTCTTCAAGACCCAGGACGGCTCGTGGAGCCATGAGGTATTCAACTATAACTTCCTGATATTTCACTCTTGACAATTGCTGGAATCGAACCTTTAGTAGTGGTGTCAAGTGGCATGGCAAGTTCTTGAAATTTAGAGAATATATGTATTGGAACTCTTTCTGAGAGACTGCCAGAATGTCTGAAAAAATGAAGTCAAGGTTCAACTGATGTAAGCATCTCCGTGCAGATCAGTGCTGTTTTTGATTCATTTAGAAATGTTACAAAGGACCATGACGAATGTATTTTTTCTTTGTGCAAAAATGAAATTATAAGGGATATATTACTCTTGTTATATACTGACAAAAACCTATGAATTGATGCAATTTCGCCAACTTTGGGAAGCACAACAAAATTCTTACCTGTCCACTTACTAAAATCAGAGATCTAGTTGAATGTAATTTTTGTCTCGTCATCTCTCCCCTTTTCGATGCCTTTTTTTTCCATGTCTCCATACTTCCTTTTCTAATTGAATACAGGCTTTTATCACCCTGCAGACTGCCACTAATATGATATTTGCAGCCCAGTAATGTATTTTTCTCACTGGTTTATGCAGGTGGCTATATCAGTTGAACCTCTGAAGGTCCAAAACTGGACCCTTCCCGTAATGCCTGGACTCGTAACAGATTTCTTGATATCGCTAGATGATCGTTATTTGTACTTTGTGAACTGGCTTCATGGGGACGAGAGGCAGTATAACATTGAAGACCATGAACATCCCATGCTCGCAGGCCAAGGATGGGTCGGGGGATTGATTCAGGAGGGAAGCGGCATTGTGGCAGAGAAAGAAGATGGTACCACATGGCAAGTTGACCTTCCTGAGATAAAGGTATGTCTGTTTCAATTTATGTAAGAACAAACAATGGTAAAAGCTGATTACGGTACAGATTTCTAAATCTTGCTGGATAATTGCAAGAATATTACTTCTTTGACCACTTCTTGCATTGCTTCAGGCGAATAAACTCAGAGGAGGACCCACAGCAACGCCAGTGACAATGGCCACAGGGAGCCTCCGCTCGCTGGCCCTCCTCCTCCAGCTCCTGCTTCTACTCAGCGGAGATGGCGCCTCTGCCAAGGACTGCACCGTCATGTCCAAGATCCTCGTCGCCCTCAAGCCGTCAGGCTGGTCCTCGAGCCAGGCCTGCTGTAACTGGAAAGGCGTCAGCTGCGACTCCTCCAGCCGGGTCACCGGCATAAACCTCCCTTCCTCATCCCTCTCTGGCGCCCTCCCCTCAGATCTTTCATTCCTCTCCCATCTCCAAACCATCTCCCTCCACAATAACCTCCTCTCCGGCGCCGTCCCTTCCTTCGCCGGCGTTGCCTCCCTCCAGACCCTCTACCTCAACAACAACAACTTCACCTCCATCACCTCCGGCGCCTTCCAGGGCCTCACCAGCCTCCAGACCCTCAACCTCAGCAACAATCTCTGCCTCGCCCCCTGGCAGATCCCGCTGGAGCTCAACGCCTCGACGTCCCTCGTCACCCTCTACGCCACCAACGCCAACATCGTCGGCCCAATCCCGGACTTCCTTGGTTCCCTCCCTAGCCTGGTGAATCTGAGGATCTCCTATAACAACCTCACCGGGCCCCTCCCCTCCTCCTTCGGCACTTCGGGGATCAAGATCCTCTGCCTCAACAACCAGGCGATGGGGCTTTCCGGTGGCATCAGCGTGTTGGCCGGGATGACCCAACTGCGCCTGGTCTGGCTTGAGAACAACCAGTTCACAGGTCCAATCCCCGATCTCTCGCAATGCACTAATTTGTTTGATCTCCAGCTTAGGGACAACCAGTTCACTGGGGTTGTGCCCGCCTCGCTGTTGGCACTCCCCAGCTTGAAGAATGTGTCCTTGGATAATAATAAGTTGCAGGGTCCCGTCCCTAGTAATAGAAGTGGAATTGACATTACCTATGGGGGTACCAATAGCTTTTGCAACAGTGCGCCGGGCCCTTGCGACCCGCAGGTTACTAAGTTGCTCCAGGTGGCCAGTGCGTTGGGGTATCCGATCACGCTGGCGGATTCTTGGACTGGGAATGATGCTTGCCACGGCAGCTGGAGTGCCATTTCTTGCCAGGGGAAGAAGGTGACTGCTGTTACCTTCTCAAAGCGGGGATTTAGTGGGACCATCTCGCCCGCTTTTGCAGATCTCACCTTGCTCGACACGTTGCTGTTGAACGATAATAATCTTACTGGCTCTATTCCGGACAGCTTGACTACGCTGACTCAGCTTCAGGTTCTTGATGTGTCGAACAATAATCTCAGTGGGTTGATACCTGTTTTCCCAGCCTCAATGAAATTGACTACTACTGGTAATCCGTTGATTGGTGGCTCACCTGGAAGGTCAAACGGTTCTTCACTTTCAGGTGGTGTAATTTTTGCTGTCGTCGTCATAGGCATCCTTATTTTTATTGGGATAGTGGTGGTTGGCTTTTACAAATATTACATCATCCGACAACACAGGAAAGTTAATAGGGTAGACAGTCCGGAAATAGGGAGGGAAGTAGCTAACAACAGGGCCGGGAATGGTATGAATGGTCGTGGTGGGGTTACAATTGAATTGCATAGCCAGAGCGGGGGGGACCATAGTGATTTGCCTGTTTTTGAAGGAGGAAATGTTAAAATTTCATTTGAAGTCCTTAGACAAGCGACTCATAATTTTAGTGAAGAGAACAAGTTAGGAAGGGGTGGTTTTGGTGTTGTTTACAAAGGGGAGTTGCCCAATGGCACTAAAATTGCTGTTAAAAAAAAGGAATCTGAGGCAATGGGCACCAAGAGAACGAAGGGAATCCAAACTAAGACTTGGAGAACGAAGGGATTCGAAGCTGAGATTGCAGTACTTACAACAGTGAGGCATAGGCATTTAGTCACGCTTTTAGGGTATTGTATCGAAGGTCATGAGAAGCTTTTAGTGTATGAATATATGCCACAAGGGACTCTTGCGCAACATTTGTTTCAGTGGCAAGAGAAGGGATATGCACCTCTGACTTGGAAGCAAAGGGTGACCATTGCTTTGGATGTTGCTAGAGGAGTGGAATACCTGCACAGTTTAGCCCAGCAAAAATTTATCCATAGGGATTTGAAGCCAGAAAACATTCTGCTGGGAGATGACATGAGAGCCAAAGTTGCTGACTTTGGTTTGGTTAAGCATGTTCCTGATGGGAAGTACTCTGTGGAGACAAAGTTGGCTGGAACTATTGGGTATTTAGCTCCTGAATATGTAGGTAAGTTGATCTCTATTGTTTCTTTCATCGAAATTACATAAGGGTGATATCTTTCATTAGTAATAATGGATAGGAGTCCTACAGATGAACTAGTGGACTTTATATCTATGTTTTCACCTCATTGTAGCTGGATGTTTTGTTCAGATTGAGCCTTATAATGGTAAGATTGATCAGCCTGCATTAATTAACTCAAATGTCATAAGAGCGTGATTGCTGTTAAAATATCTAAGTCAATTCAATTGCTCTGATCTACTCTAGGGTGATAGTGAAATCACCTGACTACAAATTGTTGATTGGAAACTAAGGGTGACTTCATTATGTTACCCATTTGTCGTGTGCTTGTATCTTCTTAACATGAAATTTGAGCGTAGGCTTTTCTTTTTCCTTTTTGATGAAATTGCATTGAACTTTGTATATGAATTGGGTCTTATTCTGTCTGTGCAGTCACTGAAAAGGTAACTATAAAGGGCGATGTTTATGCATTTGGTGTTGTCTTGATGGAGATCATTACTGGTAGAAAAGTAGTAGACAACACCGTGCCGGTTGAGAGGGTGCAATTGGTCACTTGGTTCCGTAGAGTTCTGATTAACAAGGAAAACATCCCAAAAGCTATCGACCAGACTCTTGACCCCGATGAAGAAACCTTAGAGAGCATAATCAAAGTTGCTGAGCTGGCTGGTCATTGCACTGCTCGGGAACCGTTCCAGAGACCGAACATGGCCCATGCGGTCAATATTTTGGGTCCCGCCGTGGAGCAATGGAAACCAACTAGCCAAGATGAAGAAGAAAGCTCTGGCATCAACCTCCACATGAACCTTCCTCAAGCCTTGCAAAGATGGCAAGCTGACGAAGGCACTTCCTCCGCGTTCAACTCTATGTCCTTCTCCAATACGCAGTCTAGCATTCCGCTGAAACCTTCGACGTTTCCAGACTCGTTCAGTTCAACTGATTGCCGGTGAGGAAAGTAATGGGAAAGAATTTGGTCTGGTTGGCCATGTAAAGTATTTGATGAAGCGAGTTGCCAGTGGATAGAGAGATCAAGATGCTCTCATGAAAAAGTCGCTTCAAGGCTGTTGAAAATAGACACTGCAGCTGGCTGTATGAGCTAGTGGTCATGATTGGTACAGTGCAATTTTGCTTCGATAAGTGTATGTTTTCCTTCCAATCCTGAGTGGATACAAATTCGCCACTTCTCCCCCTTCCCGCCCTTTTTGTATTTGATCTCCTGTTTTTTTCATTCTTGGATTCTTTGAGGAAATGATTGACTTGAGGATGCTTATCAGAGAAAGCGATATTAAATTTGCCTGAAATTGTGTTCCCACACTCAATATTTCTTGCTCGTCACAAAACATGAATAATTGCTGCACCAGTTCTTCCCTCCGTGCATCACCTTGTGTCGATATCATTCCTCAGAGTGTGTCATAGAGCATACTGTTCTAGGGATATCAACGGTTCAGTTCGATTCCATTTTTTTAAAATATCAAACCGAACCAAACCGTTGAAAAAAACTTCCGAACCGAACCGAATACGAACTGAACCGAAATTTCGGTTTGATTTTTGGGTTTTTGGGTTTTGGTTTTGGTTTTGGTTTTTTTTTTTAAAACTTCACAAAAATCCCCCGGCTCGGTCGCCGAAATTCACGACCCTTCGTCCCTAGAACATTCATTACCAAAAAAAACAAACGACTCTAAAAAGTATCTGTAAATGACACAAGAAAACCACTGGCTTACGTTTTCTCGAGAATTCTTCTTCCGAAGGTATTCCTGGCGAAGATCCAGCGACCACTCCTCGCCCGGTGAAGCCATGGTCCAGCGAACGCCCCAGCCGCAGAGGTACGTCGAAATTCTGCCAAAAAAAAAAAGAAAGGAAATTTCAAGGACAGAAGAAGACCCAGAAGCGGAGGAACAAATAGGGACTGAACGTTGATGATGGCGACCAGATTTTCTCTGGCAATTCCCTCAAATCAGAGGCGCACAGAGGGCGAGTGAGAGAGCGAGATTCAGAGAGCAGCTTGAGAAGGGAGAGCTAGTTTGCTTGCGGAGTAACCGGTGAAGTCATGGTCCGACGAACACCCCCGCCGCAGAGCTCGGTCAAAATCCTGCAAAAAAAAAAAAAAAAAAAAAGGGGGAGAAATTCCCAGGACAGAAAGACCCAGATGCAGACGAATGAAGAGGGACCGAGCGCCCTTAATGGGTCGCCACTTTTCAGCTGAAGCGACCAGATTTCCTCTCTCTGTGCGCTCAAATCAGAGGCGTGCAGAGAGCGAGCGAGAGAGCGACAGAGAGAGATCGCGCGGTCTCTTCAAAACCCCGAAACCAAAAGCGAAACGCCGCAGAATCCCCATCGGCGATCGCGAACCGCTTTGCAGCGGTGAGAAAAAAACCCTCACCGGACCCTTCTCGACCGCCACCGAAATCTCCTCGGATCCGCCACCCGCGCCGTCCTCCCCATCCCCATCCCCGTCGCCGCCGCCCGCCGTCGCGTCGTCGCAGATGGAGGAGACAGCGTTCAGCAGGTCGGGGAGCAGGGGGAGGTTGCGGGAGATGAGGCCGAGGGCGCACATCAGCGACTTCGTCTTCCCCACGCGATCATCAAGCGGCGAACCATCACCGTCCCGCTCGCGCTGCCGCTGCTGCGGCGGCGACTGCTGTTGCTGCTGGGCGGGGGCTGGGGGCTCTCGAGCTGGGCCACCATGGAGGAAGGCGCGCGAAATCGAGCCAGGGGAGACGGCAGTAGAGAGAGAATAAAAACCAAAAATGGATTGATTTTATTGGTTTGTGATTGCATTCGACTTTAACCGAACCAATAAAAAAATATTAATTTTTAATAAAAATAGAACCGAAAATCGAATTCATCGAATTTTTCGATTCGAGACATCTATGCCGTTCATTGGATTTTGCAACTTGCAAGGAAGATGTGTAAAGCTGTTTCAGACATTTGTATTTGTTTCTAGCCAGATGGTTGTTTTGGACTTTTAAGATGCACATGACAAATTGATTTCTCAATTTTTATTTCAGAAATTTTATTTCAAAATTTGTACTTTAGAAATTAAGAAGTTAAAAATTTTAGTTTCTAACTTCTTCTTTAAATTTATTTTTGAAACAAAAATTTGTTCCAAAATAAAAAAATTAAATTGTGTTAAAAGATTTCTATTCCAAATCTATTTCGAAGAAAAAAACAGAGAAGTATCAGGGCGCGCTCTCAAAAGCCAAAAATCTTTAGATAAAGGGTTACGGCGATTGAGAGCCGGAGAAGAGAGAGAGAGAGAGTGGAGTATCTTTCCCAACATTATTTTAAAATTGGGATTTGGTGGGGCTAAGGGTACGAGTCATATCGACACATGATAGCTGGAAAGAGAGAGTTTATGTGTTTAGCATGCATCAAAGGTGGGCATTTATTTGACTTTGCAAGGTTCACATGTTGTGGAGACCTTCTAAGCATCGCTCCTTTGTTTATTGGTTGGCGAGGAAGTTACAGTCTGATGATCCAAAAGCTCACCTTGAATCGTGGAAGTGACTTTGGGTGTGTTTGTTTATGTTTTTGTTCAAAAATTGTATCTCGTTTCGTGTAACGGGATACATGAGGAAATAGCCATGCTAAACTGACCTTCAAAATGGCTTCATCTGCCCCTAGAGGATAAAATGGACGAAATTACTCAAATTGCGGGTCTCACTCCCCACCATTCGTCTTTCATCAGCTCCTCACATTTCTGTCCTCCTCTCCCCCTCTCTTTGCTGATATTGTGCGCCTCTGCCCCTGCCCGCGAAACCTCACTGCTTCCATTTCATAGCCTACACCCTGCTCCCTTTCAACCATAATCCTTCTGGCAGTTTGATTGGGGTACTCAAATCCAAGAGGATGTAGTGCGAATGAAAATGCTTTGTAATTGGGCATTCTCCAGTCATGACTCTGTTGGTGACTTCCAAGCTGAGAATTAGACTCCGATTGTAAGAAACACCGTTTTACATTATTTGTTTTGCTGTAGTGTTCATGACACCATATATACATATAAAAAGAGAAGGTAAATTCTTGAGTGACAAAGGAGGAGGAGGCGGCAAGGCCAGAGAGGCAATCATGTAGGAGGAAGTCTTGATGTTGAAACCAGGACTATAAGGGGTAGGATCCACCGTGGCGGAGAGGGTAGCAACGATGATGACTAGAGGCTGTAAAAGTTTTTCTAATGTGGACTACATTAATTGATATTATAATTTACTGTCTTTACGGTTACCGTAAAACATGGTTAGTCTAAGGTGAGATAGAATGTTTCTTAATTAGTCTAATATGGGACTGGCTAGTGTTGGTCGAGTTGAGCTTGGCTTTTGTAATGAGGAGGTTGATGAGAATGGTCGAACCTCTAGATATGAGATATCTAAGGCATTGTACCGTATGAGGATAGATCAAGGATCATCCGTTAATGATCATGCTTTGAAAATGATCTAGCACATTGAAGAATTGGCTAGCCTAATCTTTATGGACAATGAGTTAGCTGTGGATTTGATCCTCAATCTTTACCCAATTTCTTCTGGTTTTGTCTGAAACTTCACATGCATAAGATGGAGAAAACTCTTCTTTGAGTTACATAGCATGTTGGTAGTTTATGAAGAAATGCATAACACGAGGCCAAATGTAGTGGCTATAGCTAAGGCTTCTTCTTCAAAGGGTAAGACCGTTTTAAAGAAGAATAAATGGAAGAGGGCACATGACTTTGTTGTGCAACCAAAACCCATGATTGATAAAGGGAAATGTCATTACTTGTGGTGTCAAAGGAGCCTGGAGGAGGAACGTAGGAGGTACCTCACGAGCTTGAAGGTCAAGCCCAAGAACCGACCTTATGAAGGTATGGGTGTCTATGCTTATTGAAAATAATCTTATGGTTAGTGCTGAATCCAGCTCATGAGTTAGATTTTGCTGCAACTTCACATATTTGTATGTCTTTGCAGAATTTGGAAACCATGAGGATCTTGGGGCGAAATGAGATGTCTGAAGCGTTTGCCAATGGAGCAAGAGTTGCTGCATTAGCTATAGGGACTTTTCGTTTATGTTTTCCCTTTCCTGGACATGTAATGGTTTTAAAGAACTGTTGCATTATAAGAATGATGTTAGGAACATCATCTCTGTACCTCATTTGGGTAAAGAGAATTATGAATTTTTTTTTGCTGATGATGTATGTTCTATTTATCATAATAGAATATGTGTTGGTTCTAGCTTATTAACCAACAATTTTTATACCATTACAATGTCCGGTAATGCGATTACCAATGTCAATAAGCAAAATAGAATTGATATAAATTTCATAACTAATAAACGCCCTAGAGACGGTTCAAATAAAAAGTATGTTTGGCATCACTGATTAGGTCATATTGGAGAAGACAGAATTAATAAGTTGAGTAATGATGGATACATTGATCCTTCAAATTTTGAGTCATACTCGACTTGTGAGGCATGTCTTCTAGGAAAAATGACCAAAGCGCCCTTTTAATGAGACAAAGTCTTGGAAATGTACATATTAAACCATTAATACATACAGATGTATGTGGACCAATTAATGAAACTGCTAGAGGTGGTTATAATTACTTCATTACCTTCACCGATGATCAGTACTTATGGTTATTTATACCTCATGAAGTATAAATTTGAATCCTTTGAAAAGTTCAAGAATTCAAGGTCAAGTTGAAAAACAGACAGAAAATGTATTAAGGCTCTTGATCGAATCGAGGAGGTGAATACCTTAGTCGAATTCCTGGACTATCTTAAAGAGAATGGCATTTTATCACAATGGACACCTCTGGAACTTCAGAACATAATGGTGTATCTGAGCGAAGAACGTACTTTTATTAGATATGATGCGATCTATGATGAGTTACACCTATTTGCCAATATCCCTTTGGGGATATGCCCTTGAAACTGACTGTATATACTGAATCGAGTGCCATCCAAATCTATTCCAACTACGCTCTAAGAGATATGGCATAGTAGGAAACCTAGTCTTAATCATATTAAGATTTGGGGTTGTCGAACGTGAAAAAGCCGAAATGGAAAAATTGGAGGCAAGATTTGAACAAGGTCGCTTCATTGGATATCCAAAGGAAACTCTTGGATATTATTTCTATTTTCATTCAAACAAAGAATTTTGGTATGCAAGCACGCTTCTTTTTTGGAGAATCAGTTCGTTCAAGAAAGTGGTGCTGGGCGGAAAATAGTCTTACAAGAAGAAAATAATGAAGTGCCAAACAGCCGAGTTTAGATACCAATCTTTGATTCAGTGGGAGCTTCTGATACACAACCTCTTAGGAGAAGTGCGAGAACGTCTCGCCCACCTGCTCGTTATAGACACTCGGTTGATCATATCGAACCATTATTCATTGTGAATGATAGTGATCAACCTAATGATCCTAAAACCTATGAGAAGGCGATGTTGGACATTGATTAGGTAAATGGCTAGAGGCCATGAGTAAAATGGATTCAATGTATTCCATGAGGTTTGGACCTTGACCCGACCTGCCTAATGGTATTGTACCAGTGGGTTGCAAATGGATCTTCAAGAGGAAGATGAATGTTGAAGGTCAAATTGGAATTTACAAAGCACGATTGGTGGTGAAAGGATATCGTCAAAAGAAGGAACGGATTATGACAGACTTTCTCACACAATATGATGCTAAAATCCATTCGGATTATGTTGGCTATAGTTGCACACCTTGATTATGAGATATTTCAGATGGATGTCAAAACGGCTTTTCTAAATTGTTTTCTCGATGAGGACATCTATATGGAACGACCATGCGCTTTGAATCCAATAGTGAAAAACAGAGGTGTGTAAGCTTAAGAGATCCATTTATGGACTCAAACAAGCCTCTAGAAGTTGGAACATCCGTTTTGATGAGGTAGTCAAATCGTTTGGCTTCAAAAAAAAATCCGGATGAACCTTGTGTATACAAGAAGATCAGTGGGAGTGCAATTGCATTTCTGGTTTTGTATGTCGATGATATACTTTTGATTGGAAATGATGTACCAATGATATCATCGATAAAACTATTCTTGTCTGAAATTCTCCATGAAAGATTTAGGAGAGGCAAATCCTACATTTTAGGTATCAAGATCTATAGAAGATAGATCAAGATTTGATTGATTGGCCTCTACAGTAATCTACATACATAGACAAAGTATTAACACGGTTTAACATGCAATGTTCCAAGAGAGGATTATTACCTTTTTAGGCAAGGGATTCTTTCTAAGGAGATGTGTCCTAAACACTCAAGAAAGAGAGCGGATGGCAAAGATACCTTATGCATCCGGCTATTGGAGGCATAATGTATCATGCTATGTTATGTACTAGACACGATGAAACTCTATAAATAATGTTAAAGTCTCTCATCTAATCCTAATTCTCACATGTATCCTCACCTAATGAGCATTTACCTAATGTTAAACGTGATGGGGCCGCCTCATTGAGTCAGTGATACGAAGGGCAATAGAGAAGAATGACTTGCGCATGGAACATTGTGTTTCCTCTTCCGCTTCAAGAGCGATGGATCCTAAAACAAGTGCGTTAATCTTTTCTACTCAATTATGCATGTTCTTGTTCTAGTTATGGAGATCTTGGGATTGCGCAAATTGCATTCAACATGTGGTATCATAACCTCCATAACCCTAGAACTTGAACGCAAAGGATTTTGCCATAATTTGAGATTTTCGAGATTTTTTGTTCAATAAAAATAGAATTAAATTATATATTCGGACTGGGCTTGGTGAGACGAGCAACACCATGGGCTGCGCGTCATCGGGGGAGGCCCCACGCGCCCCCACATGCGGCCACACACTGCCTGGGTGTCGAGCATGCACCCCACGCGTGGTCACGCGCCCTCACGCGCTCCCACGCGTAGGGTGCGGCTCGCACGAACGAAGCAAGCGGGTGCTGACGTCATGATGACGTCAACAACCTGAACCCGACCCAACCTGATTCGCGGCCAACCCGACCCGATGACCCTACCCGACCCATTGATCGACCCCGACCTAGTCAACTGTTGATCGGACCGGTTAACCAGTCGGACCGAGCAGCTGGACCAGACGGTCGAGCCGAGAACCAATTGGACCGGCCATTGACGCCAGCACGTGAGCTCCACGCACCCCGCACTCAGGCGACGCGTGTGGGCGCGTGGAAGCTCAGATTGGCGCGTGTTCGGCGACGATGGACTCGTATGTTCATCATCTATGTTGTGATGTATTTATTTTACATGTTTGATGATTTTATAGATGTGAAAATACATACAAAGCTATAAATACATGTATTTTATGTGTATTTTTGCGTATTTTTCTTGTATTTTCTGTGTTTTTGGAAATACATGTGTTGGGTTACTGGTATGTTATCACATAAACATTATAAAAGTGTGATTCATTAATAAAAATTAAACTTTATTGTATTTTATTAATGAATAAGGCACTGTAATTAGCATGTCATGTGATTTTAGTGATATGATGCCCATATCACTAAAGTTAAAATCGCATGTATATGGTGTATGTGAGATGTAAAGATTATGTCCCTGGTATGAGAGAGTTTCAAGGATTCAATTGAGTTGTGACCGCCAAAGTGGCACGCTTGATTGGGTTTGAGAAATTTCGGTCTCGTATATTGATTGGGATGTCTCCTAGTCTAATACATAGTCATACTCCCAAAGGAAGTGATTATGTATTAGTTCATGGAGGGATACATGATGGTGTGATGGAAGAGTGACTGATCCTAATGGTTCATATGCCCAAAGGTGATGAATTCACGGAGATTTGAATATATTCTCATAATTGCTATCATGTGCTATCATGTGGGGAGTGTACAATTGCATGTCATGTATTCTACTCAAAGGTGATTATGTGATTTTGCATGTAACTCTCTGGATGTGTACTTGTATGTCAAGTTACACAATGCTCACATGTTTGTCTTTCAGTCACCTTTTATGTAAACGGTAACTCTGTCATTATTGAGGTTCTTGCTGGTTCAAACTTTAAGAAATGTATATAAGATTTTCTGTTTGCTATGGAGATTGTAGCATATGACTCTTACTATCGATCGACCAGCAAATCTTACTGTCGAGAGTACAAAAGCTCAGAAAGCTCATTTTACTGCTTGGGAAAAGAGTAATAAAATTTGCTTACTATCAATGAAGCGTTCCATTCATGAATACTTGAAAAGTAGTTTACCTGTAGACTACATTGCTAGGCAGATGATGGAAGCCTTGATGGATAGGAACAGTGTCTCGCCTAATGCTGAGATAGGAACACACCTGCAAACATTATTTACTATGAAGTATGATGGTTCTAGTGGAGTTAGATATTATGTTCTGAGGATGGTAGATTTGCAAACAAAGCTTGAGACTCTTAATGTTGTTATTCCTACTGCTTGCATTGTGCATCAAGTTCTAAATAATCTTCCTCATGATTTCAGGATTATTAAGACTAATTATAGTTCTTAAGATGAAACCTGGTCAATTAATGATCTAATTGCAAGGCTAGTGGCAGAGGAAGAAAAATTGAAGAAAAATAAAGGGCACATTGTCCTTTATGCTTCTAATTCTGGCAGTGATAAGGGTAAGAAGGTGATAAATTATACTCATAAGGGCAATTCTAAAGTTGCTGGACCTTCCAATAATAAAGGCAATTCTGAAGGTGCTGGACCCTTCAACAGTTTTTGTCCTAAGAAAGCATTCACCAAGAATGATGTTGTTCTTTGCTACTTTTGTAGGGAGAGAGACATGTAAAGAAATGTTGCAATAAGTTTAAGGCTTGGTTGTCTAAAAGAACTAAGAGTGAGCCTAAAGGTAATAATTCTTTGGCATTTGTTTATGAATCAAATCTATCTAAAGTCCCGACCAATTCGTGGTGGCTAGATAGTGGTGCAACTAATCATGTTGCATTTACCATATAGGGGTTCATAGACCGAAGGACGCAAAATCAGGATGAATCAAAGCTCACTGTTGGAAACAGCATTGGAGTTGACGTCGAGTTCGTGGGAGATGTTATTTTGATTTTAGATTATGGTTTTAGGATGGTGTTGAAAAACACTTTTTACATACCTTTTTTTAGGCAGAATTTAGTTTATGTGTCTTGTTTTGATATGGGTGGATACTCTTTTGAAATAAAAAGTAATATTATTTCCATATTTTATTATTCAAATAAGATTGGGTGTTGCAATTTATTCAATAGATTATATTGATTGAGTTTATCTCTCAACGACATGTACGTTGCTTATTCAGCTGAAAAAGTTGTTTCCAAAAGACCTCTACCTAAGTAACAATCTTATGTATTGTGGCATAAACGTCTTTGTCACATCTTTAAAGAAACAGTAGAAAGGCTTATAAAGGACATCTTGCTTACTCTTAAAGGTGATCAAGAGACTTGCGTAGACTGTTGCAGAGATAAGATGACTAAGATAAAGAAGAAATCCGCCATACGAAGTTCAGACTTGTTGAAGGTTATTCACACTGATATTAGTGGACCATACGTGGCTACATTGTGCAGAAATTTTTATTTCATCACATTTATTGACGACTATTCCCGATATGGATACTTATACTTGATTAAAGAAAAGTCCAAGTATCTTGACAAATTCAAGATTTTTTGGACTGAAGTGGAGAAATAGTTGGGAAAAGTAATAAAGATTATCAAATCTGATCATGGTGGTGAGTATTTTGGTAGGCATGATGATACTGGACAACTTAAAGGGCCGTTTGTTAGATACCTAGAGGATTCTGGGATAGTAGGTCAATTTACTATGCCCAAATGTCCTGAACAAAATGGTGTAGCTAAAAGGCGCAATCGTACTCTTATGGACATGATGAGAAGTATGATTAGTAGGACCAATTTACTTAATTTTTTGTGGAGTGAAGTTTTGAAAACAACTCTTTATATTCTAAATCATATTCCTACTAAAGTGGTTCCATTGACTCCTTTTAAGTTGTGGACTGGATGTAAATCTAGCTTGAATCATCTTAAAGTTTGGGGATGTCCAACATAAGTGAAGTTATATAATCTAACATTGAGTAAGCTGGATTCCAAAACTACTCAGTGTTACTTCGTGTCTTACCCAGATCATTCAAAGGGGTATCGATTTTATAACCCTAATGGAGATACAAGAATTGTGGAATCTCATATTGCAAAATTTCTGAAATTTGATGTAGTTGAAAAGGATAATTGCTAACAATCTATTGAAAATGATAGTATGGTGGGGATTATAGGATCCCTATCTCATCCTGTGCAGATAATTATGGAGCCTCTTGCGACACAAACTGAGCATGTTGTGGCCCATGATCCTATTGTTGAGACAGTTCCTGATGAAATTCCTCAAGCCCCTCAAATTCAGAATGAGGTTGAAGTAGCTCCACTTAGAAAATCAGGGAAAGACGTTCAGTTATACCACCAGACTATGTTGTCTACTTATGAGAGCATAATTACGATATTAGTTGTGTTGTTGATCCGGTAACTTATACGGATGCCATCTCATGTCCTCAATCAGATTTGTGGCTAGATGCGATGAAAGATCAGATGCAATTTATGAAATACAATGGTGTTTGGGAGTTTGTTGAATTGCCTGAAGGTTATAAACCTAAGGTTATAAACCTACTGGCTGCAAATGGGTATTCAAGACTAAAAGGGATTTCAAAAGAAATATCGAAAAGTTTAAAGCCAGACCAGTAGCTAAGAGTTTCACTCAAGGAGAATGAATAGATTATGAAGCAACATTTTCTCCAGTTTCTTCTAAAGATTCCTTAAGAGTGATATTGGTATTAGTAGTTCATTTTGATATGGAGTTACACCAGATGGATGTTAAGATTGCTTTTCTAAATGGAGACCTTAATGAGGAGGTTTGTATGGTGCAGCCTAAAGGTTTTGTAGCAGATGACTCAGGTAAACTTGTTTGTAGATTGAAAAAGTCTATTTATGGCCTTAAGCAAGCTTCTAGACAGCGGTATTTCAAATTTCATAGTGTTGTCACTTCATTCGGATTTATTGAGAACAAAATAGATTAGTGTATATACACCAAGGTCAATGGGAGGAAATATATTTTTCTCATACTTTATGTGGATGATATCTTACTTGCTAGTAGTGACATTGGTTTATTGCATGAGACAAAGCGGATGTTATCGAAAAATTTTGACATAAAAGACCTTGGTGAGGCGTCTTTTGTTATTGGTATTGAGATCCATAAGGATCGCTCTCACCATTCATTGGGTTTGTCTCAGAGGACATATATTGATCGCATTTGAGAAAGATTCAATATGCAAGATTGCAAACCAGGAATTGCCCATGTTGTTAAGGGTGATAAATTGAGTCTTTCACAATACCTTAATTCAGATTTTGAGAAAGCTCAAATAAAAGATGTACCTTATGCTAGTGTGCTTGGAAGTATCATGTATGTTCAAGTTTGCACTAGACCAAATATTACTTTTGCAACAGCGCTTCTAGGCAGATATTAGTCAAATCTAGGACGCAATCATTGGGTTGCTGCCAAGAGAACAAGAGATTATATGATAATTTATAAACATGTTCTAGACTTGCAACTAGCATGGTATTCATATGCAAATTTTGCTGGTTGTTAAGATGATAAGAAATCAATAACATGATACATATTTATGTTGGCAGGAGATGCAGTATCATGGAAGAGCGGAAAACAGAAATCCATATCTTCTTCTACCATGCAAGCAGAGTTTGTAGCATGTTTTTCAGCTGCTACTCAAGTTATTTGGTTCCGGAACCTCATTAAGGAGTTATCAGTTATTGATTTTATGGATAGACCCATATAGTTATATTGTGACAATAACTCTACAGTGTTGTTTATTAATAACAACAGAAGCCTCAAGAGGTATAAATACATGGAGGTCAAGTTTTTTACTATAAAGTAATCGGTGCAGAATGGTGACGTTGCAGTAGATTATATTCCTTCAGATGATATGGTTGCAGATCCACTAACTAAAGGCCTATGCCCGTGTGTATTTGATCAACATGTCATTAGTATGAGCCTAAGAGAATCTTGGGATGTTGTTATTTAGTGGGAGTTGTGTTTTATTTTTCTTAAATAAAGTTTACATCTATTTTTGTTGCAATATAATAACACTTTGATGTGTGTGTGTGTGTCTATATATATGTCAACTTTTGCATTCAATTGAATGGATTGCTGTTATATTGAATATATATATTGTTAAAAGTCTTAAGGTATTGCTAAAACCTTGAGTGAAAGTTAGGGGCATCCGGTTATTAACTTTGTGCATATATTTTGTAATACATAAAGAAATGTTAACCATAAAAACAAGACATATGTGGGTTCATTGGAACCATAAAGTCATTCTCTAGTGCCACAAGTTTTTTGTGATGCTTAAGGTAAGAGAATAGTGACTGACAAATGTGATCTCTCTATGAGGGATGTTATCGATTTGACACACTACCATATTGACTTCATATCAATAAAGTTGAGAACATTCGTGACCATGGAAGGCTCTGTGTGTATACATGCAATTACCACCATGATTCGGTGTTTAAGACTTTATGGGATAGGATTGACTATTAAGAATTATATTTGGACCAATGTACACACATACAATACGATTTCAATTAATATAGTCCAAGTGGGAGAATATAATAGTTTTTCTAATGTGGATTACATTAATTGAAATTATAATTTACTGTTTTTACGATTACTGTAAAACATGGTTGGTCTAAGTGAGATAGAAGGTTTCTTAATTAGTCTAATATGGGACAAGCTAGTGTGGACCGAGTTGAGCCTAACCCGTAATGGAGGGGCCTGGCTGGAAACTCTATAAATAGTGCTCAAGTCTCTCATCTAACCCTAATTCTCACATATATCCTCACCTAAAGAGCGTTTACCTAACGCTAAACATGAGGAGAGCTGCCTCATTGAGCCAGTGATACTGAAGGGCAATAGAGGAGAATGACTTGCGCGTGGAATATTGTATTTCCGCTTCCGCTTCAAGAATGATGAATCCTAAAATAGGTGCGTTAATTTTTCTACTCAATTATATATATTCTTGTTCTAGTTATGGAGATCTTGGGATTGTGCAAATTGCATCCAACAAAGGTAACGCCAGCGGTGGAGGTGGAAGGCAGCCTTACTAGTGGGCAAATTGGAGGAGGGCTGATGTTATGTAATGCACGGATATTCACGAACGTATATGGTGTTGGAACCAAAAGAATAATGATAACTTAGAAAAAATTGAAAAAGGGCAAAAAAAATTGAAGGGAGGAATCATTTTCAGAATGCTGTCTAATGTCTTCAATTTACAACACTCACTCTCATGTCCTTATATAATAGCAGAACATCTACAATACATTTAATGATTTAATGATCAAACATTCCACACACTTAAATGACCCAAAAGCCATGAAGTCTTCGAGCATTCCTGTTAGCAAACATTAAACGAAGCAACAAAAAGTCCACAAAGCCAACAAAAACACATAAAGTCAATACACTAAATGCCGAGGTATAGCAATCCGTGGAGAACTCTTCAATGACCTTTGTTGGCATTCTTGTCTCATGCTCTAATAGCCCTCCTTTATTAAATGCTTGTAGCTTATTTTTTTGTCTTCAATCTCCTTTAAGCGCCTATCATGAATGCTTCGTTTATTTGCTTTCATTCTTCCTTTAACACCCACCATAAATCAAGGCATCCTTTGAAGTATACTAACAGCCAAATCTAGAACCCAACAACCAACGCGCACCAATCTTCAACGATCAATTTTATTCTATTCTAATAGTCTCCCCTAAAATTGATTTTTAAATTTAACAACATCGAGTATCGTCTTTAATTTTTTGAACAAATCGGCCTTTCATAGTTTTGTCAAAATATTTGTAATCTGATCTTCTAATTTGCAAAAATTAAACTCAATCTCACCATTTTTTACTCGAACTCGAATATAATGATATTTGATATTGATGCGCTTGCTTCCGTCACAAAAAATTGAATTCTTGGCTAATGCAATAGTTGACTTATTGTCACGCATTATTTTCGTTAGATCTATTTGTGCATGTTTCAATTCACGCAACATCCTATGAAGCCATACCTCTTGACATGCCACCGAAGCTAACGTCATGTACTCTATTTTAGCTATTGAGAGTGCAATAATTTATATTTTTTGTGGACTAAATAATTACTCATGATCCAAGGAAAAAAAAAAAAACCTATTCAGAAGTACTCTTTCAAGTCTCAGTATCACCCACCCAATCACTAGTTGTGTACCCCACTTAAACTGTTAGTATAATATTATAAAATTTCATGGTCACATGTTCCATTGGCATATCGTAATTTTTTTTTTTTTTTTTTGCTGCATGCAAATGTGATTGGTCTAGCCTTTCCATGACCTTGCTAATTATTCTCACTCCACAGGTTATATTTGGCCTCGTAGAAGCTGAATATCTCAAAATGCAAATAATGCTTTTGAAATAAGTGAGATTTACAAGTTCCTCAGTTCCTTCTTTCTCCAGCACCAATTGATCTATTTCATTGAGTCTGAATTCACTTAAGCATTTCCAATTTCAATCTCTATAAAATGTCATCGGCATATTTTTGTATTGAAATAAATATGCCATCATTTGCATGCTTTACTTCAAGGCCAAGAAAATAGGAAATCAATCCTAAATTTGTGATTTGGAATTGCCTATTTATAACCTCTTTGAATTCAACAAACATCTTTTCACAACTCATTGTATATATCAAGTCATCAACATAAAGGTACACAATTATTATGTCAATGTTAGTATTTGACTTAATATACAATGTATGCTCATATGGGCACTTTCGAAAACCATGCTCTAATAGGTATGTGTCCTTCACGTGACACAGGGCTTTCATTTTAAGTTCTTTCTCAGCCTAATAATTTACTAGAAGTCACTACTAGCCTTTTAGAATCAGCTAGAAGAGACTTAGATATTCTAGATGCGAAGACTTGATTGCGATAATGTCTCTTTTAGCATTCTTTTGGTAACTAACTAGTTGGTTGTTTAATCTAAGTAGTCACACACAATTGATGTCGCTAAGTGTTCATGCAAAAAAAAAAAAATTTTTTTTTCTTCTTGTGGGGTTATTTTCATCGAAGTCTAGACCTTGCATAATCTAGAAGGGAAATTAACACAATTTATTGAATAGAAATGCGAAAAGTAAACAATCAAGTTATTGAAATGCAGTGTTGTAAATAAACATCCAAGTACTTGAAAGTAATCCTCTAAGTGCGAGAAAAGAAAACCCAATGTAACGTTAGCAAAGAATGCTACATGGCTTCGTTATAAGCTTCTCAATAAAAATCCTTAGAAACTTGCTATTTGAAACTAAGGCGAGCCTAAATTTAATGAATTAGTAAGACACAGCCTAGGCTAGACTACCCTAATTAGTTATCAAATGAGTGTGGTTAAGCCTAATTGATCTTATTTACAAAGTCCACTCTAATAGAATCATAAATGTTAAATAGCCTACTTCAGACTATACCAAACTAAACTATTACAAAATTCAAGACCGGATTGGACATGGGTCTAACACCATTGGTTCCATCCAACCACCACCACCTTGGGTATCGCCTTCGACCGCCACCTCCTTGTGGGTGTCGATTTTCATCATTCACTCGTTCAATCCAACACTGCATCCAAGCAAAACAAGCAATCAGCGACTTCACCAATCAAGCAATCTGATTCGGGAAATTGCTTTCAACTACACAATCCAATGAGCTTAGCCACCTCCTGATCAAACTAAGGGTTCATTAATTAAGATTAGTGATAATTAGGCCCCACTTGCACTCACAAGACGGAAGACTAACTCACCAATCACTAATTAAAGCTAATCAAACCCGCTAACCTACCCACCAATACATGCATTGACAATCGTAATTAGACCTAATATTCATCCAATCAAACACATGCAAACTCAATTAAACTTGCTATTAGGCCAATTGACCTGGGAATCAAGCAATCAAACCCAAGAAGGGGCATTCCCAATTTTTATCAAAATCATGTAAGTACTTATCTAAATAAAAGTAACCTAATTCTAGCACACTAAAATCTAACATCATAGGGTGCACTTGATTCAGCTTTGCAAATGAACTTTAGGTGTAAAGCAAATATTTGAGAAAATGCAAATTATGTTTGATTAAAACCTCTTTAAAAATTGACTTCGAATTGAAAGTGTGTTTGGCAACAAAAAAAAAATTGCAATGGGCTTTGGATATATTATATAGATTTATGTATTTATTTTAAAAAAATGACCAAACCCTTTGTTGGGTGGCAAAGGGCTACAGCCGCAATGCCAGATCTGGCTCATCAGCCCTCTGCTGGGCTTGTGCAGGGTTTGATTTTTTTAATAAAAAAATTAATAAAGGATGAAATTGGGATTTTGAAAAATTGGTAAGGGTACTTTAGAAGGAAAAAATGAGTTTCAACCCAAAGCTACTACCTACTAGCATTGAGAATGCTGACTTCGAAGTGAAAGCTCATTAAAAATAGTTGGCAAACGGTCTTTGAAGGCAAAAAGCCATTTGAAAATGCTAAACCAAACGCGCCATTTATTAAGTCTTCCTTTCCTAACCAAGTTTTCAATCTTTTCATTTTTTTTCTTTATTTTAGTGTCGCTGTTGTTATTATTATAATTATTTTGAAAATAGGGACTCGGGCTGAGCCCTTAAGCCCAGTCAAAATATAAACAAAACCCTATTCTTGTGGGTCTGGGCCACGGATAAACATTGGCTCTTTTATTTTTACCATACTCCCATTTTCACTTTTAACGAACGCCTGCACCTATGTCACTCCACGAATCTAAAAAATCCACAGTATGAACAAAAAAAAAAAATTCACCCATCCTAAGCAAAACCCAGCGAGATAAACACTTCAAAACTCCATAAATTTCACTGAAAATACAAGACTAAGCACTTCTTATTCATCCACTATCCACCCTCAACCTCTAGGGAACGGCGGTTGGCCACCATCCATCACCGGAGCACCACAATCGCAGGCATTTGATACTCCACTGTCCCTCACCAAAATCGCTTCTACCATTCATCAGACACTATTAAGACAAGGACTGACTGAGACAAATTTGAACTGAAAAGGTGAAGGGAAGCCACCAAAGGAATATATACTCGAGCACCCGCAAAGAATCGACAAGCATGACGTCCACTCCAGTCATTTTCTCTCCAGTAATCACCATGAGAGAAATCCACAGAATCAAAAACACCAGGAAAAGAAACAAGAAGATGGGTTCAGTTGTCATTCGGTGACAACAGAATATAGCAGAAATTGAGCTCAAAAGCTAATGAGAAACATCTGCCACGACAGGAGACGAACTGAAACCCACTCAAATTATTCCAAAATCGCAGAGAAATTTATGTAAACAGGGTTCCGGCATTTCATCAAACACATGGTGCGCGGTTTGGTCATGCGGTTTACACACAGGTCCAAAGTAACGATTCACTCCCTACTATGACGACTAATGCTGATGGGAACTCGGATCATCACCTCAGCCGGGATCCAAGTAGATTTTCAAACCAACACCCCTCAGAATGACTGGTAGTAAGTCTTGTGCAAGGGAGCGATTTAGATCGCGAATATAGATCGTGGAGAGCGTGGCCCGTGAAGACCAGCAACACGAGGGACCGGAAACGTCGAAGAAAGAAGCGAAACTTCGAAGTTTCTCGGCCCCGAGGCAGAGAAGAACAGGGCTCCGATGGAGGAACTTCAAAATCGAAGTTCACGGCCGCGAAAAATGGTCGGCGTCGTTGGAGACATGGAGATTATCTCATTTATGACGATGGCTGTCGGCGATGAAAGTCTTTAACGAAAGTGTAAGCTCTTCGGGAGTCTCTTTTCACGGAAAAATGGGGGCGGAGCAGAGCTTTTCCGGGAAGGCCGGAGATACGCGCCGGCGAATGGTTCTCCGGGCAGTGAAGACGATGAAGAGCGGTGCCGATCACACCCTTCCCCGAATAAGATAAAATTTATCATATCTTGTAGCTGGTGTGTGCCTAAGAAAGCTAAAGTCAAATATAAATATGATATAAATAGGATAAAATTATCCTTAAGGAAAAGTAGAATAAAGGTAAATGTGATTTCTAAGATTTATAATAGCCGACTTATTTTACTTGAAAAATAAATTTCTTAAATTAACAAAATTAAAATTATATTTCAATATAAATAATATTTGAAATCTAATATAATAAATTCAAATTAACAAAAAAATAACTTAGTTATTTTAATTTACTCTTAGATATATTTATATATTCAAATGTAATTTTATTTTAGAATATAAATTCAACATATAAATATAAATATATTCTAATATTTATTACATATTTTAGGTATATTAGTACATTTTACAATTTAATAGAATTTTATTAGAGATTGATGGAAGGGGAAGAAAGAAATAAAAAAGAAATTAATTAAAAGAAAGAGAGGAAAATAAAATAAAAAAGAATAAAAATAAAATAGGCAATAGTATCACAAGAGGGTTTTTACCATATCCGTTTGTGAAATTTTTGGTTTATTTATATTAATTTGTCATTTTATACAAATTAATGTACATAATATGATATGAATATATCCAATTTTATTATTGCAATCACTAAATATTAGATATGATATAACAAAATCTCTGGATTTCATATCATATTTTATCTTATTTTATCCTATCCTGATTAAAAATTCCGATGATCAAATATAGCCTACACTTACTGACATGAGAAAGTTGATGCATTTCTTGCATAAAAATCCCCATTTAACAATTACTTAATATTTCTGAGAGAATTAGTAATTTATTGGTATTGCTCATTGTACATTGTAAAAATGTATACAAGGTATTGTTCAATAGAAAGTGAAAGGAAAAAGAATTTACAAGATCTACTGATTATCCCTAACTAATTAGGCATAATTCTCTTGAAAATTCAATCTTAAGTCCAATCCCAATTCTATGATGAACTTTTCTTTTTATTTAAAAAATACCCCAAGTTTATGTCTAGTCACAATTTTTCCTTGACCTTTTTTTTTTTTTGTTTAAAAAAACCCCAAACTTTTTAGGTTCAGTCTCAAATCTACCTTGAACCTTTTTATGTTAAAAAAAAGATCACCAACTTTAATTCTAATTCCAAATTTGTTCGAACTTTTTATTAAAAGAACATTAACTTTAAGTATAGTCTCAAATTTGACCCCATTTACCCTTTGCCCAAAAACCGTCATTAGTTATTTGACGTGGCCTTTCCAAAGTGATAACAAATTCACATCGACGATGCAACGTTGAAAATTATCTCCAAATCTAAACCCCTCTTAGATATGAAAATTAGGGAAATTTAGAAACGATTAACGATGATTTCTAGATTGAGGGCTAAAGAGAGCATATTTGGGACTAAAGATAAAATTTGTGATTTTTTGTAAACAAAAAAAAAAATCTGGAGGCAAATTTGGGACTAGACTAAAAGTTTGTGGTTTTTTTAGGCAAAAAAAAAAAAAGTTTGAGGCACAATTGCAATCTACCTAAATTTCACATTTTTTTTTAAAGACAAAAAAAGTTCGGAGTAGAATTAACACTCAACTTGAAGTTGGTTTTTTTTTTTAATAAATAAGGAAATTAGCCCAACTGATTATAAGAAATACCTAATGTCGCGACCAGATTTTTTCGAGTTCACCACCTAAAACTAGGTTAATGGATTCTTAAATGTTCAAGCTCTCCTCACCCATACCAATTCGCGACTTAGGTTTGAATTTTAACATGAAATGATTTTTAATCGAGTCGCCACTAATCTATTTTTGGTGGGTCGATTAGAAACCCAAGTAAAGTAACGGAGATTTACTTTACTCCTACGAACCGCATCAGAGACGTTGACTTTTAGCACGTTGGATTTTAAACTAACGCCCTTCCGGTACCTTTTCTTTTTATTTTGAAAAATGTTTAGCAAATTATATGGTTTCTAATTAACACGCAATTTCTTTCTTTTGTTTTCACTTATTAAGTGAAAATATAGTCAATATGCAATGACCTTTTTTTCGCCTGAGACAATTTTTGGCAAAATGTCCTTTTTGTTGCAAATGTAGCAACGACTTGACTTCTTATGGCCTGTGTGATCCTTCCTTTTGCGTGTAGGTCTTATAGTGCTTTTTCTTCCGGGAATACTGGCCACAAGTACCATCACAATCTTGTTTGGAGCATTTGATCTTTAACTTCTCGAGAGGAACAAGCTCCTTCAAGACGCTTGTCATCTCGTGATGTATGTTCGGACCATTTTAAGCATAATTCTTCAAGACATAGATGGACTTCTTGTTGAATTTCTCCCAAAGGAACGTCTTGTATTCTTCTTTGCTTTCCAAAGAAAGATCTTTGAACCATGTGTTCCACAATCCATTTCCGAGCCAGACCCAAAAAGGCATGTTCGACACTTTGATGGTGATGACATCCCGTTCATTACTATAAAGACAATTATGGACATTGTTTTGGGACCCTTTTGTCGGTGCTCACCTGTAAATTCCCCCAACGAGGTTCCCTAAAATCTCCACCTCGAAGGAAAAGGCCAAAGGATAAGATATTCCAAAGGTACTTAGACGGAGATTCCTCCGTAGATACTCTTTGGTGAATGTAACAAGTACCGCTCATGGTTTCTATGCACCTCCTCCACCACCGTTACTACATCCCAGCCTCACCAGATCCACCAAAAACACCACCACCATCTCCTCCCCGAGAAAGCAAGTCCAGGATCATGCGATATCGCCATGTTCCCAAAATTCCTACTCCTACCGGGCGTGGATGAACATGGGAAAAGAAAAAACCTCCGCCTGAAGCCGTCCTAAATTGGCAATCGAGACTATGTTAGCACATAATAATGCCTTCAAGGCAATTGATTCCAAAATTGGAAGTGTGCAACAAGATCTCCGAAGATATGATGAAAGTACCAAGAAGATTTTCGAGTTCTAGAAAAGGCTTCATGCCTTGGAATCGGGACAACATCTTGGGTACCACTACCTTGAAAGTCCAAAACCGTTAGAAGCTCAAGAAGCAAATTCAACTTCTTGAAGAAGGAAGGTTCGACCCTTTGATCCACTAGCACCTCCGTTCCGAATCCTGCATGCATTTCCAAAGAGACCTCAAGTATCTTTTTTGCCAATATTCCAGAAGATACCTCCGAAGAATATATGTCAAATAAAGCTCCGCATTCCACCGGTTACAAGATTCAAATGGTCCTCAAATGTCACCCAATTTCAGCCATGAAACCCCGGGAGATCTCAAAGAGCTGAAAAGAAGAGAATTTTTCGAAGAAGATGCAAAAGCATCTTGATAAGCATTATCGACTAATGCTTCACTCTTTTACCAAATTGGAGCAGATCCAAATTTAAAGCATGTCCTCCTTACTTATCCCCAAAGAGCTATCACGATGGTTGAAAGATCTTTCTTTGGAAAGCAAAGAAGAATACAAGACGTTCCTTTGGGAGAAATTCAACAAGAAGTCCATCTATGTCTTGAAGAATTATGCTTAAAGCGTCGGATGGTCCGAACATACATCACATGACAAGCGTCTTGAAGAGCTTGTTCCTCTCGAAGTTAAAGATCAAATGCTCCAAACAAGATTGTGATGGTACTTGTGGCCGGTATTCCGGAAGAAAAAGCACTACAAGAAATACTCAATTAAGAAATCCAAACATGGCTCCAAGCATTTCCGGAAAAAGAAGAAATGGAGATACCTACGCAAAAGGAAGGATCACACAGCCATAAGAAGTCAAGTCGTTGCTACATTTGCAACAAAAAAGGACATTTTGCCAAAAATTGTCCTCAGCGAAAAAGGTCTCATCTAATAGAGAATGAAACAGGTTTTTCACTTGAAAATGATGATATTGAATCCTTATTCTCTGCTGATGATGAACCAAATTGATTTTAAACTATCTTTCTAACATTATGCTCTCTCAAAGAAAGATGAACATTGCCCAAACAGAAATTGAATTTCTTGGTATGCACCTCAACAAAGGTACATACTACCCTGGGCCACATATTGCTCAAGAATTTTTCCCGAAGATAACTTCACGACAAAACAAGTCCAGCAATTTCTTGAGATAATTAATTATCTCGAGATTTCGTCCCAACATTGCAAAGCTTCGATCCCTTTGCAATCCATGCTAAAAAAGAACTCCCCACCTTGGGGAAAAACTCAACCAAAGCAGCGCCGAGCTTAAGGAGATTATGCAATCTCCCGCCACTACAAATACCATCAACAGTAAAAGAATTCAAACCGACGCCAGATGAATACTTTCTATTCGAAGAAGTTGATGGTAAGAGACATAAGAGTGGAAAGTTTTCCAAGCTGAGCTTAGATGGGCTGAATGGTTTTCAAAATACTCCTTTGAAACTAAGCATATTCCCGTGTACTTATCCCCCGAGATTATCTCAAGAAATCCGTAACGACAGCCTGCTGAGAACCCGGAGAACCTCATGTGGCAAAGCCACACGGCACTTTCGTATTCAATGGAGGTTCGATTCTTTATCCTTTCGGGTTAAATATTGATTATCCATTCATTCATCCTCTCATTTGGAAGGAAGATGATTTCCATATTATGGTACTTAACAATAAGTATCTAATAGCTTTTGAAATCCCAACCCGAAGATTCATTGCCAACCTTACAAGGATATTCCCGCTCGGAAGAAACAAACCATCAATTTAACACCCAAGAAAGCAAATAAATGATGCAAAACTTACGGATGAAAATACAAAGCAACGAAAGCATCTGCATCACGAAGGTGTTAAATTAAAATCCACATCAACGATCCTGAGTCCGATATTGCTAGGAATTTCTAATTAACACTAAGGAGGGTGTAATTTCTTTCTTTTTTTTCACTTATTAAGTGAAAATATAGTCAATATGTAATGCAATGCTATATCATTATTAATTTAACATGAAATGATATAGCATGGCGACATGTCCTAAACATATGAATACAATTTTTATGATCTCTTAATGAACATGCAATTGTTAAATATGCAATTTAAATTAAACAAAATGACTTAATTTTAATGACGTGCAATGCAATGCAATGACGTACAAAATTATTTCATCTAAAATGACATGCGACATATAATTTAATATGCGAGCTATATGTCACGCGACATTTATTAAATGACCCAATCTAATGTCGGACAATTTCTAGTTAGAAATGAACCTAATAATAACTAGATGACGTGCATTTTATGTTTCTATTTAACATGATATATGCATGATAGTTTTTTTTTTTTTTTTAAATTCGAAATTTAAAATTGCCATGTAATTAAAAATGCAACTTAAATTAAACAGAAACTAAAAATCCTAAATGAATGCATTTTTAAGTTTTTTTTTTGGTTTTTTTTATATTTTTCGAACTGAAATCCCTATCCTAGATATGCCAGATAACAAAAAAATATTCCAAAACAAACTGAATCCTAATTCAAATATTTTTTAGATTTTTTAGTGGCTTTTAAAAAACAATGCGATTACCAACTAAAAATCAAATCTAAACTAATCAAGGCATCCAATCAAATAAAGAATTATAATGATCGAAAAAATAACCTGTTATCTCACAGGTCAAATTAACGATTACTATAATCTTAAATGTCACGACAAGAAGATCAAAATAACTAAAAATCTAATCCGAATTCTTACGGATCAAATTAATAGTTATATTGATTCAACAATTAATATGCCATCGACCAAAGTCCCAAGAATTAATATAATTAAAAAAATGACCCGATATCTTACGGGTCAAATTAATAATTACAATAATCTTAGGGAATACCCTTATGGATAATGCCTGTAAGATATTTTGAAATAAGCATCGACATCCGATATTACAATGTAAATGAATTAAAGAAAGCTATCAAATAAAGCACAATAAATAAATGAGAATAATAATAATACTAATAATAATAAACTAATCTACCTAATTGGATTTCCTTTTTGCTTTTTGTTTTTTTTTCTTTTCCTGCTTGTAACCGTGGGTCTCCAAGGCGGCGGAGGTCAATCGGCACGGCAAAGGGATCACCGGCGAGGGGGATTCCGGCGAGGCAAGGCAGTGGGGGTCTCGCGCGGGCAGCGAAAATTGACGCCGGCAAGGGACTTTGGCGGCGGGGCACCGGCAAGGGGGTGTCGCACGGGCTCCGGTGGTGGTCTTGGGTGCAACGCGTCGGTTGCTGCGAAAGTGCAGATCGGGTGGCACTCCGGCGCGGCGGTGAGCGAGCAGAGGTCGCGGGTTTCGTGGGCTGCAACGAGGGCGATCAGCTCGGGCTTCAACCGCTGGCGGCTCGGGCGCAACGAGCGAGCGAGGGAGGAAGCGTCGGCGGGACGCGGCGTCTGGAGTCGCAATCGGGGCAGGTCGCGGATCTGCGCGTCGACGACTCGGGCGGCGCGACGGTTGCGGCTGGCTTCAAGGCCGCGCGCGGGAGCGAGGCAAACGGAGCGGAGCAGCGGCGTTGGTGGTGCTCGGTGATGGCGAGCGAGAGACTGCGCAGTTGCGGGCTTCGGAGGTGCGGCGGAGGTGAGCAGAGGTGCTTTGGGACGGCGACGCGGCGGCACGGGGAAGGTTGGCTCGGCGGCGGCGCGATTCTCGGGTCGGCGGTGGCTCGGCGGCCGGTGCGGGGGAAGCGGCACGGGCAGACCCCCACACGAGGAAGATGAACACTCGTGGGGCTTTTCTTTTTTTCTTTTTTTCTTCGGTTTTTCTCTTTGCAGCAACCTGCTGCACGTCTCTCTCTCACGTCCCTTTTCTCTGCCCTTGTGTACTTTCTGCAGCCTCTCTTTTTCTTTTCTTTTTCTGCAGAAATAAAAACTTCTCTCCACTTTTTTGAATTTTTTTTCAAAAGAAGCTCTCCACCCGGACAAAGAGAAGGCCACCCCTATTTATAGAGTGAAAACTTAGTCTGCTCAACTTACGAAGATTTGCATAACAACTCAATCGCTGAAGATCATCTTTTGAGATTATCGTGTATGCTGACTCACTCGGCCATTGAAATCATCTATTAAAATCTTCCAAGCTGACTCGCTCGACCATTGAAGATTTTATATCTTTGACTCAACGATTGAAGATAAACTGGAATTTTTTTGTGAAGATTTTCCAAATAATTCACTTTAGATAAAACTCCATTATCCAATTCTAAAATCTTTCGAAATATCTATCCGCAACAAAATATTTTAGAATATTCCTTATCCTCCTTAATATTCCCAACTTTAAGATTACAAAGTGCGATTTTTTAATTTCCAAAAATCATCATAATATCGCATCAAATCTTAAATTTTCACAAGATAATTAATTAAACATAACGACGGGCTTGGGTTAATTTTCTTGATGGGCTTAGTCCAGCCTATTAATTTAAAACCCAAAATCACTAATTCAACCTATCCACCACCGGTCCAGTAAATGCAAATAAAAAATAAATGCACCTACAACTAAATGCTATGCAATTAATTAATTATTGATTAACCTCTAATTTTTTAATGCGATAAATGACTAAACGGACCGTCAAAATCTAGGTGTCAATAGCTGCCCCTCTTTAAAGGTGAGCTCAAAGAGGTTGCCTTCAAAGACAAATTGAGACCTATATTTTGACTATGCACATGCATTGAATGATTTTTTTTTTTAAATGAATCCCATTTTAAAATGCAATTTATATGATACATGGAAATGCTAATGCAAATGAACCTACCTGGAATAACTTACCTTCAAGGAGGGTTGAGTAGTTCGAGGTAGTTGGTGTTACATGTCTAGGACCCGTACCATTCTACGGTCGCCTAGAATAGTAACATGACTTTATGAAGAGACTGCTTTCTCAGGACCCGTACCATTCTACGGTCACCCAGTACAACAGTGTTTGATTGTGTCTAGGACCCGTACCATTCTACGGTCGCCTAAACGGGGATTTACCTTCTAGGACTCGTACCATTCTATGGTCGCCTGAATAGGGAAATAAGTTTTGTCTAGGACCCGTACCACTCTACGGTCGCCTAAATGGGGTTTTGCTTGGCTAGGACCCGAACCATTCTTCGGTCGCCTTAATCAGATTGATTCTGGAGAGAAATTTTTGGGGAACAACTCAATCGAGTGTCGGTATGTTTAAAAGGGAATACCTGTGCGATGACAAATATTCAAGGTATTGGTAGAGATATACTTACTTGGTATCACCTCTATTCTAGGGGGAAATATCTTCTGCAAAACATGATCATAGGAGAAGCAATATGCGTTTGTGATCACAAATATGCATTAATTTAAGGGAGGTTCATGCGTTGTGATCACCTAATTTCCATTGGGAATGATTTCACAAAACATGTTCCAATCTGAACATATGAGTGTTATGGATGTGTCAAATAGGGAACCTCTTGGTCTGAAAGGACTTTCTACTCATCCTCATCAAAATGGGTTGTTTTATCCTGACCTTTGATGCAGGATTTTTGACAATCACTATATCTTTCCATCATCATGCCAATCAAGGGTTCGAACAGTCTCGCAAGTGGTACGACCTTACCAATCTGAGAGGTCTTTAACAGGGACCGTAATACAGGCTTGGTCAACGGTTTAACAAAGGAGACTCTTTGAGTTGAGGCTTTTGAAAAATAAATGATATTCCGCAATTATCTTGGGGTTTACAAGCCAAGAAACATGAGAAATGAAGCAGAAATTATTTTACTCAGACTTCTTCAAGCGATGCTTTTAAACATATGAACTTCTACGTTAATTCAAATGCCATAATCTGAAGAGACTTTGTAAGGGACGCAACGTAGGCTGGGTTCATGAGTTGAGAGATGAAAGGATCATTCGTCTCAAAAAGTGTTTAGGGGGTCAAAGTTGGTGATCATTTTGACATTTCCAACAATTTTCCTCTCTATTGTCGAAGATTTTCTTCACATCGCAACGTTTTTTTTTTTTTTTCGGTACCACCTTGTTGGAGATACAACTCACTTCATCAAGTGTTTGATTTTTTCTTTGGACATTGGCCTTGCTTTTACCAGGCACACTGCTTTTTTCATGCCCGATTTTTTTGCACTTATTTTCTTTGGACTTGCACAACTTTTCATCTTTCATCAGCATTGTAAACCATGCTACTTGAGTGGTTCGATTTTTCTTGCCTTGCCCCAGTGTGAAGGATGATCACCAACTGGGTTTAATGTGAAATGAATTCATAGGCTCAAGTGGGTTATGCAATGGATAAAGTGTATAGGATAGAGAGAAAAAAAAAACGCTCTTCGTCATCCTAAGGCACTTTAAATTATCATACAAGTCACACTATAAAAGCAATACTCGAAGATTGATGCAAGTGTGAGCAAGAAAATTCCTATCATTCATTTCAAATCTTGTCCTAGTATGAGACGATTCTTGACAGGGATAATTTAAAAAACTCTTCATGTGTGTGGGCTCAAAGGGCTGAACAATGGATATATCTGTAGTGTTTTGGATAACAGAAGAAACTGCCTTTCATCACTTTGGTTGACGTACTCTTTGCGAGATCACCCTTTTCCTCCTAGGCATGGAATCTTTCATCACAACTCACTGGGGGTTAATGTATGGAATAAGGTTTGCCTTTCATCATTCCAAAGTATCCCATTTTCACACATTCAATTTCTCACACAATTCATCAAGGAAAACATGCAATATTTGCAACTAATGTGGACAATTGAATTTGTAATTCAATGAGGCAATTTATTTATCATAACATGACATGGCAAATTCTATCATGGGTAATACTTCTTGACAGCATCTGAATTAACTGGAGTAGAAAACACACGACCATCCAT
Source organism: Eucalyptus pumila (assembly GCA_016097595.1). NCBI lineage: Eukaryota > Viridiplantae > Streptophyta > Magnoliopsida > Myrtales > Myrtaceae > Eucalyptus > Eucalyptus pumila. The sequence continues at coordinate 32,336,869 of CM027853.1, forward strand.
TTCAGCCAAGATCAAAGCACCTCCAGGAAGTACCTTCTTTACTACATATGGGCCGCTGTAATTTGGAGCAAACTTGCCTCCAGGATCCGGAAAGATTGGCAACAGCTTCCTTAAGACTAGGTCATTTACCTCGAAATGTCTCGGCCGCACCTTCCGGTTGAAAGATCTAGCTACTCTCTGTTGATATGCTTGGCCATGGCAGAGAGCCTTCAGTCTTTTCTCGTCGATCAAGTTCAACTGCTCAAATTTTTGTCGTGACCATTCTGCCTCAGAAAAATCCACTTGGGATAGAACTCTCAGAGAAGGAATCTCCACTTCCACAGGTAAAACTGCCTCCATGCCGTATATCAGAGCAAAAGGAGTTGCCCCGGTAGAAGTATGAATTGATGTCCGATACGCCATCAGTGCGAAGGGTAATCTGTCATGCCAATTTCGATAATTCTCGGCTGTCTTAGCCAAGATCTTCTTAACATTCTTATTGGCTGCTTCAACAGCCCCATTCATTTGGGGGCGATAAGGGGATGAATTCAAATGCTTGATCCTGAACTTGCTGAACAACTCATCAACGAGCTTGTTGTTCAAATTTGTCCCGTTGTCAGTGATAATCGTTTCAGGGACACCATAGCGAGCAACTATGTCACGTTTGATGAATTTCGTAACATTGCGAGCAGTGACACTTGCAAATGACATAGCTTCAATCCATTTGGAAAAATAATCTATTGCCACCAAAATGAAACGATGTCCATTTGAAGCCTTAGGGTTTATTGGGCCTATCACATCAATGCCCCACATTGAGAAGGGCCATGGCTCGGAAAACTGGTGCAGCACAATTGGAGGAACATTTATCTTATCACCATGGACCTGGCAACGATGACAACTTCGAACATGCTGAATACAGTCACCTTCTAGCGTGAGCCAATAATAGCCTAATCTCATGATCTTCTTAGCCATCATGTGTCCATTCATATGGGGGCCACACACTCCTTTGTGAACCTCCTGCATAATTTGAGTGGCTTCAGCTGCACCCACACACCGCAATAAGACTGAATCATAAGACCTCTTGTACAAATTTTCACCACTAACAAAGAACTTTGAGGCCATCTTCATAATGTACTTCCTATCAGCTGGAGTGCTTTCGTCGGGGAATTCCTGTTTTTGGATATAGTTCATGATATCGTAATACCATGGCTTTCCGTCGACTCTTCTGTCACCATCATACGATGGCCGGCCTTAGCGAACCTCTATCTTCAATGGCTCGACTTCTAATCCGTCGTTGACTTGCAACATAGATGATAAGGTTGCGAGTGCATCTGCAAATTGATTATGAGACCTCGATAAGTATTCGAATGAAACTTCATCGAATTCCTTGATCAAATCTTCTAGGTACTTGTGATATGGGAGCAATTTAGCATCCTTAGTCTTCCATTCACCTACGGTCTGCAGTATGATCAACGTGGAATCCCCAAACACTTTTAATTTGGCTACACCCATCTCGATCGCAACTTGAAGCCCGAGGATGCAAGCTTCGTACTTGGCTGTGTTGTTAGTGCATGGGAATATTAGCTTCGCAGCTACTGGGTGATGCTGTCTATCCGGGGATATCAAAACCGCCCCAGTGCCAGAACCAAACAAGTTCACAGCTCCATCAAAGAACATTGTCCATGAGTCTTCATTTATAATCAAGATACGGTCATCTAGGGAACGATCATCATTATTTGAGGCTTCTGGATTCTCAGCCAATAAATCGGCGATCACTCGACCCTTAACCGACTTCTGTGGCATATATTGCACATCAAATTCTGATATCAAAATTTGCCATTTAGCTAACCTACCCACTAAAGCTGGCCGATCAAGTAGGTACTTGATAGGATCATATTCAGTTACAAGGAATGTCTGGTAATGCAGTATGTACTGTCTCAATCTATGCAACACCCACACTAGTGCAGCACAAGTCTTTTCCACATCAGAATATTTCAGTTCTGACATGGTGAATTTTTTACTCGGTAATAAATGGCTCGTTCTTTTTGTCGACGGGACTTCCCGTGCCAACATCGCACCCAATGACTCATTATGAATGGTGAGGTAGAGAATCAAAGGATGCCCTGGCGATGGGGGGACAAGAACTAGTGGATTCATTAAATACTGTTTCAACTTGTCGAATGCTTCTCGACACTCATCATTCCAGTTAACTCGTGCATTCTTCTTTAAGAGCTTGAAGAATGGCTTGGCGGTTTCAGAAAGTTGGGAAATGAATCGAGCAATGTAATTCAATCTGCCCAAAAGATTTCGGACTTCTTTCACCGTTGATGGAGGTTGCAGCTCACATATGCCTTTAGCTTTAGCCGGATCGATCTCAATCCCTTTACTGTTCACAATGAATCCAAGTAATTTACCAGATGTTGCTCTAAACATGCACTTAGTGGGGTTTAGACGAAGCTTGAACTCAAGGAGTCGATCAACAACTTTTTCAAGGTTTCGATGTGGCTTTTCCCAGGTCGAGTCTTTGCGATCATATCATCAACATATACCTCGATCTCTTGATGCATCATATCATGGAATAAGGCTACCATGGCTCGCTGGTAAGTTGCCCCTGCGTTCTTGAGCCCAAAGGGCATAACCTTGTAATGAAAGGTCCCCCATGGGGTGATAAATGCAGTTTTCTCCTTATCTTCTTCCTTCATCCTTATCTGATTGTACCCAGAAAAACCATCCATAAATGAGAATAGTTCAAATCCGGCAATACTATCAATAAGGACATCTATGTGAGGTAGTGGGAAGTCATCTTTTGGGCTAGCCTTGTTCAAATCCCGATAATCGACACAAACTCAAACTCGACCATCCTTCTTCATCACTGGCACGATGTTTGCTACCCATTCAGGGTATTGCGAGACTTCAATAAATCCGACTTTTAAAAGCTTCATCACTTTTTCTTCTATCTTCTTCGAGAGCTCAGGCTTAGTTCTTCGCAGCCTTTGCTTCTTAGGAGGCACGTCCGGATTAGTAGGCGAACAATGCTCCACGATTGACGGGTCTAACCCAGGCATGTCGACGTAGGTCCATGCGAAGATGTCCTTATATTCCTTCAGTAACTGAATCAGACGCTTAGCCTCGTCTTTGGGAAGATTCGCCCCTATTTTCACCTCCTTGGCTTATTCAGTGTCACTTAAATTAATAGTGACGGTCTACTCTGATGTGAGAGTCTTGGCTTTTTCATGCTGTTCCCAGTTTTGCTGCATCTCAATGGAATCTTCAATGGAATCCTTGATTGACTCTTCAGGATCATTATCAGCACTTGTAGCACAAAATCGGACCATTTCCATACCTTTGCATGCTATATGATCATCCCTGAAACATGAAATGGAAGAATCAAAAAGACAAACAGGGTTAATCATATTTTATTTTGTTGTGAATTTTTTTTGAACATTTTTTTTTTAAACTCTTTTGCAAAAGCACGTTTCGAAACATTTTGACATGAGGAGGCATGATGAAGCCATGGCCTCAGAGTTCTCCTTAGATTTTTATTTTATTCTATCGGCTGGATATCATCACCGGGCTGGTTTGGTGTACCTCATCATGCCCTCAAAATAAAACTTGTAATTTCATTGAAATTCATCAATCAATTACAATTTATTGAATGGAAAATGCAATTCAAGTCCTAAGAAGAAAGTAGAAAAGAAGAAATCGAAAACAATTCCTAGAAAGCAATAAAAATTTCCGCGCAGGGGAATGTGAGAAAGCAGTAAATGAGTTACTCTTGTGGGCAGTGGCCCGTTTCCTCCAGAGGTTCTCCATCAATGGCTCCGATAGAGAAATCATTGAACAAACTTGAAATTCCTTCCAGGGTGTCATCATTAGAGTTTTCCGTCTTTAAAGGCGTTGGATCATCCATGCCATCCCATCCACTTGGAATTATATTGCGGGCATCAAAGTAAAAGCTGGGAGGAGCCGAATACTTCACCATATAGTCGAATTTCCCACTTGGCCATCTTAGAGTATCCATGACTTCAGCTTCATCTTGCATCATAATTGGAGGACCAGGGAACGTCTCATGAATATTTGGAGGTGGTAAATTTTGCCTCCCTCGCCCTTGCTCAGGTGGCGAGTTATGCCTTCCCTGTCTTTGTCTTCTAGAACTTCCTCCACCTCTTCCATGGTACCCTAACCCAGCAGATCGGGACCTCAGATGGGCTTCAATGGGGTTTTGAATGCCTTGACCATTTCTTCCAAGCCCATTTCCAAGGACAAAACCATTGCCTACCATGACTCTTCCTACCATGAGGGCAGCATCTGAAACCTCAGGAGTGGGCGACGATGAACCTCGAGAAGCATGTATGGTAGACACTAACTCAAACGAGTGGTAACTTGATTCAAGCTTAGAATCCGGCTCTACATAGGGGATAGCCGTCTCGTGATAAATCCGGTGGTCTTCTTCACCATACACAATGACCAGCTTCCTTTCAATCACAAATTTTACAGCTTGATGTAGACTTGAAGGGACTGCACCAGCAGTATGTATCCAGGGACGACCTAAAAGAAAATTGAACCCAGTAGGAATATCCAGCACTTGGAAAGGGATGTTGAAGACGACCGGCCCTATTTGCACGTCAAGGTGGATTTCCCCAATCACCTCCTTCTTCGTTCCATCAAAAGCTCTCACGAAGTCTTCGCAGATGTATCTTGGACGGGTCTACCTTGAGGCGGTGAAGAGTGGCCAATGGACATATGTTTAGGGCGGACCCATTATCAATGAGTACTCGGGACACATGTGAAACCTTGTGCTTGACAGATATGTAGAGTGCTTTATTATGCCCCCTACCCTCAAGAGGGAATTCCTCATCAGAAAATGTGATCATGTCCTTGAGAAGGACCGATCCCATAAAATCCTCCAGCTTATCTGCCTCAACTGTTTTTGGTACATGAATTTCACTTAGAACCTTCATCAACGACTTTTGATGCACATAAGAGGTTTGGAGGAGCTCGAGCAAAGAGATCTGAGCAGGCATCTTTCGCAATTGATCGACAATATTATACTCACTTGCTTTAATCACAGCCAGAAATTCCTTAACCTCTTCATCAGTGATGGGCTTTGCAGGTTGAACATTATTTTGAGCATAAGTTCGACCGGACCTTGTAACGAGATCCACATCTAGGTCATAAGACCAAGGTACTACCTTATTGTTGACATACTCATATGGTTGAGGCACCTCGATCACAATCTCCTCATCAGTTGCATCTTCCAGTGGGGGCATACCTGCGAGTGACGGATCTAGTTCTTCCTTACCATCAGCGAGAGCAGCCTGCTCCTCTTCCCAATCAATGATGATATGGGAAATAGTGGAAACTACACAGTTATGGTCAGCATACACGATAATGCCGTCATCCACCATTTCGGCAATTCTTTCCTTCATTAGTGATAGGGGAACATCTTCTTGATCTGGATAATATCCAGCTCTCACCAATCCATTGTAGGCATCTGCCACATGCACCTTCAAGTTCTTGATCCGTCTAACTTCAGGTTCTAGAATAGCATTTATTGTACCCTCGTGCTTCGGTAGCGGATTCTTCTGGACGTTTGGCTGAGCAGTTTGAAATGAGAAGGCCTTTGTGTCCAAGAGATTTTGGATCTTGTGTTTGAGGGTGAAACATTCATCAGTTGAATGTCCCAATTCACCGTTATGGTAGTCACACTTCTTTGTCGGGTCATAACCGCGAATGTTTTCGCGATTGGTACGCTTTGGTTCATTAGTAAGCAAACCTTTCTTTCGGAGGATCGTCAGCACATGGGACGGAGACCTAGGGAGAGGAGAAAATTGCCTTCTATTATTTGCTTGGGCAAATGATTAACGGCCAGCGGTTTGTGGTTGTCTTGGATTCATTTGAATGGCCGGAACACGTTTGGCATTTTCTTGGCTATAAGCCACATTTACATCCACCGTTTCTTTCTCCTTTTTAGCAGTGAATCTTCTACCAGATGGCTCAGTAAACCATCATTCCCTTATTCCCATCTCAATTTGTTCTCCTACAGGAATAAGCTGATTGAAGCTTTCGACGTACGTACTGGCCATCCGGTTACGAAACTCAGATGGGAGGGTTTTCACAAACAGCTTCATCAGCTCCTTGTTAGTAGGCTCAGGAGTGATTTGAGCCGCTAGGTTCCTCCATCTTACCGCATATTCTTTAAATGACTCACTCTTTTTCTTTTCCATCCGCTCCAGGTCTTCTCGGGAAGGTGCGATGTCCATGTTGAACTTGTACTCTTTGAGGAATGCGTCAGCCACTTCGTTCCAGGTGTCGAGGAGGTTCACATTCTTCATCACATACCAATTAAGAGCGGGCCCGGTCAAACTTGCATGAAATGATTGAATCATGAGAGGCTTATTCTTGACATACTGGGCCATGCGTACGTGGTACATCTGCAAATGAGCCTTTGGGCAAGATGTGCCATCATACTTCTCAAACTCTGGCATTTTGAACTTGCTCGGCATTTTGACCTTCTCATAGACTGAGAGGTCAAACGGGAGGGAGCTTTGTGACTCCTGCAGCTGTCTTATTTTCTCTTCCAACTTCGCAAAACGCTCATCCCGATCCGCTTTGGGAACATCATCAAGCTTGGTCTTTCCAAAGAATGACGGGTCATCTTCCAGGCCAGGCATGTCGTCATCAATCTGGTTTGCTTGTTTTGGAATAACTACTTCAGGAAGAACGGGTGCAGTTGTTGGATTTGCTTGGAGGAGTTGGAGTTGATCCGTCACAAGCTGTATAGAGGCGAGTACTTGTTGGAGTTGAGTCTCCACAGCAGAGACACGATCACGCATTTCGGTTTGTTCGGCCATTCTAGCTCTCAACCGTGTGATGATAGGCGAACGTGATGGATCCGTTATCACCTAATTGGATAAAAGTAATGTAAGAACCAATGACATGATAGGAAAAATGGCCCATGACAATGGTCTAATGCCTGATTTTATTTGAAATTTGAACCAAGTTCCCTAAACATTAAACTAAGAATTAAAATCCAAAGTCCCTAAACATTGAATCTAAAAATTAAAAAAAAAAAGAGCTAGAAATCAAAACCCCTAAATATCGAACTAGGAATCAAAATTCAATACGTCTCATTTTATATGTCTTCGGGATTTCAACGCCTTACGAAGCTTCTCATTTTCTGCTTCAATCATTTCCACTTTCCGCTTAAGATGCTCAATTTGTGCTCGTTGGGTTGGCTTCTCAGTTACATCAAGGACTACTGGACGCAAGGTGGCAGAAATCCGATGTTGTTGGATGTAGAATGTTGATGCATGGTGAATCTCCTCCTCGCCTTTTAGTCTCTTGGGCACCAAAATCTTCTCTCGGGTGGCATTCATTCCATGCAGCAATGATCATCTGGATCTCCTTGAAGTAGTCATAGTTTGCTCGAATAAAACGGACTTGGAACAACTCGTCTTGAGTGGCGGAGGAATTTCTTGAAGAGCTTTGTCTTGACGGGCCACCCTATACGGGTAGTAAGAAGTCGCACCAAAAGCCCAACAACGGAATTGGCTCATCATACTTGTATGAGAAATGAGCTTCCTCAACTCGGAACCATTTAGTATGCCATAGGAATGCCTTAGGATCAGGATTTTTCAAAAAATTAATCCAACGAGCATACTGTTTATTTGGGGAAAAAAGTTCTAAGACCGCAAACTTTTGTATGGGATGCCTAAAATCATCAATCTTAAATTGTTTCATAAGGTGCCCAAATCCTCTTATGTGGGAGAAAAACCATATTTGCAAAAGTTCGGGGAGGGCACGCATGGTCTTTTCCTCATTTTGTTTGAAACGGGTTAATGATAAAAATGTTTCGGCTAAAACCATATTGACATAATTCAACCCGTCGCAAACACGATTAACCACCCATGACATTGAAGGATTAATGGCATTTTTTCGATAAGGAAAAACGATTAGCCCAAAAAATGCTAACATGAAAATCCTGGCTTTTGAAATCATTGGTTGATTTGCATAACACTTTTCTAAGAATGAAAATGGACATGCAAAACAATTGGCTTTGACAACTTTCCTTACTCTTTCGGCTTCGATTTGTAAAAATTGGGATAATTCAGAAATAGAATCTATACCGATAGGTGGTCTAACAAGTTCCTTTTCCAGGGGCATTCCGATGGCAACGCTATATTCTTCAAGTGTTGGAGTCAATTCAAACCTACCAAATATGAAGGTGGAAGTTTGTGGACACCAGAAGTGAGGGAGTGCCTGAATCACACCAGAGTGGACATTGATCTCTAACAGTGGAAGAAGTCGGGCAATCCTGGCTTTCACATATCTCTGGCCATCTTGATTTAACTGATCTAACCACCTCTTGAGCTCTTTTTTTGGAGTGGAAATTAATTGTGCATCGGCTTTCCCCATTGCATACAAGACCGACGACAAAACCTAATTGTCATGGACCGACAAAATTACAATGAAGTAAATAAATTGCGAAAAATTTAAACAACTTACTTTCACTGGAAATAGATGACAATCACATAGACATGTGCATGAAATGTGAGGTTCGATTTCTACCTAGACGGCTTAACAAGGTGGAGCTAAGAGGATAATCTGACCGTTGCAGTCTCACATTAACGTGTCAAGTCCCTTTAATTCCGGCTCAGTCGAATGGAATACCCAATAATCACGCAGTCTCGCGGATATGGACAAACACATTTGACACCATGAAAGAAATTTCGGGGAAGAGAAGGTCAACCTCTACATAGCAGTCTCGCTTTAGAGGAAGTATCATTCTCAACACCATCCTAGAAGTCCTATCGCAGCCCAGGTCCGACCGCAGGTTGTGTGTGCAAATAGTGTGGTGCTAAAGCAATAAAGCATTCACAACAGTTTAAATGCAAACAACACTTCTATAGTTTTAATTCAAACATTCATCCCTAACTCCAACCTGCAAGACATGGGTTAGCAAAGACTACTTCCCTTATACCTCCCATCTGTAAGAACATTTAACACCTTCGAAATGTTAGGGACATACCTAGGATCCGCTACCAAACAAAAAATATTTTTTAAAAGAAAAATTGGCCTAAGTCCACTAAGTGTTTTAACACAAGTCCCCAGCGGAGTCGCCAAGCTGTCGCGACCAGATTTTTTCGGTTCACCACCTAAAACTAGGTTAATGAATTACTAAGTCTTTAAGCTTAGCTCGGGCTCTCCCAAGCCCATACCAATTCGCGACTTAGGTTTGAATTCTTAACATGCAAATGATTTTTAATCAGGAGTCGCCACTAATTTATTTTTGGTGGGTCGATTAGAAACCCAAGTAAAGTAACGGAGATTTACTTTACTCCTACGAACTGGAGACTAAGGGTACGGGGACTTGGTTACGTTGGATTTCTCTAACGCCCTTTCGGTACCTTTCTTTTTATTTTGAAAAATATTTAGCAAGCAGCTTAAATTGATTTTAAACTATCTTCCTAACATGTGAGGTGCTCATGCAGGTGCGCAAACCATCAATTTAACACCTAATGAAGCAATTAAATAATGCAGAACTTACCTCAAAGCAACGAAAGCATCTGCAGTGTTAAATTAAAATCCACATCAACGATCCTAGATATGGTTTCTAATTAACACGCAATTTCTTTCTTTTTGTTTTCACTTATTAAGTGAAAATATAGTCAATATGCAATGCAATGCTATATCATTATTAATTTAACATGAAATGATATAGCATGGCGACATGTCCTAAACATATGAATAAAATTTTTATGATCTCTTAATATGCAATTTAAATTAAACAAAATGACTTAATTTTAATGACGTGCAATGCAATGCAATGACGTACAAAATTATTTCATCTAAAATGACATGCGACATATAATTTAATATGCGAGCTATATGTCACGCGACATTTATTAAATGACCCAATCTAATGTCGGGCAATTTCTAGTTAGAAATGAACCTAATAATAACTAAATGACGTGCATTTGATGTTTCTATTTAACATGATATATGCATGATAGTTTTTTTTAATTTTTTATTAAAAAATTCGAAATTTAAAATTGCCATGTAATTAAAAATGCAACTTAAATTAAACAGAAACTAAAAATCCTAAATGAATGCATTTTAAAGTTTTTTTTTTGGTTTTTTTTTATATTTTTCGAACTGAAATCCCTATCCTAGATATGCCAGATAACAAAAAATATTCCAAAACAAACTGAATCCTAATTCAAATATTTTTTAGATTTTTTAGTGGCTTTTAAAAAACAATGCGATTACCAACTAAAAATCAAATCTAAACTAATCAAGGCATCTAATCAAATAAAGAATTACAATGATCGAAAAAATAACCTGTTATCTCACAGGTCAAATTAACGATTACTATAATCTTGAATGTCACGACAAGAAGATCAAAATAACTAAAAATCTAATTCGAATTCTTACGGATCAAATTAATAGTTATATTGATTCAACAATTAATATGCTATCGACCAAAGTCCCAAGAATTAATATAATTAAAAAAATGACCCGATATCTTACGGGTCAAATTAATAATTACAATAATCTTAGGGAATACCCTTATGGATAATGCCTGTAAGATATTTTGAAATAAGCATCGACATCCGATATTACAATGTAAATGAATTAAAGAAAGCTATCAAATAAAGCACAATAAATAAATGAGAATAATAATAATACTAATAATAATAAACTAATCTACCTAATTGGATTTCCTTTTTGCTTTTTGTTTTTTTTCTTTTCCTGCTTGTAACCGTGGGTCTCCAAGGCAGCAGGTCAATCGGCACGGCAAAGGGATCACCGGCGAGGGGGGATTCCGGCGAGGCAAGGCAGGTGGGCGTCTGGCGCGGGGCAACGAAAATTGACGCCGGCAAGGGACTTCGGCGAAGCAGGGCACCGGCAAGGGGGTGTCGCACGGGCTCCGGTGGTGCTGGGGTGCAGCGGCGTCGGTTGCTGCAGAAGGTGCAGATCGGGTGGCACTCCGGCGCGGCGGTGAGTGAGCAGGAGGTCGCAGGTTTCAGTGGGCTGCAACAGAGGGCAGATCAGCTCGGGCTTCAACTGCTGGCGACTCGGGCAGCAACGAGCGAGCAGGAGGAAGCGTCGGCGGGACGCGGCGTCTAGAGTCGCAATCGGGGCAGGTCGCAGGATCTGCTGGCGTCGACGACTCGGGGCGGCGCGGCGGTTGCGGCTGGCTTCAAGGCGGCGGCGGGAGCAGAGGCAAACGGAGCAGGAGCAGCGTCGGTGGTGCTCGGTGATGGCGAGCGAGAGACCTGCAGGTTGTGGGCTTCGGAGGTGCGGCGGAGGTGAGCAGAGGCGCTGGGACGGCGACGCGGCGGCACGGGGAAGGTTGGCTCGGCGGCGGCGCGATTCTGGGTCGCCGGTGGCTCGGCGGCCGGTGCAGGGAAGCGGCACGGGCAGACCCCACCCCCCCCCCCCCCACACGAGGAAGATGAACAGTCGTGGGGCTTTTCTTTTTTTCTTTTTTTTCGGTTTTTCTCTCTTCAGCAACCTGCTGCACGTCTCTCTCTCACGTCCCTTTTCGAGAAAATATTAGGTACCCTCAAAGGACCACGTCATCCGTGCTCTAATCCATCACGCGTCGACACCCCGTCCGCGGGTCCACGTCGGCTCCCTCTTCTCTCTCACGTCGTTCTAATTTAAACCAACGCGCGGGCGTTTAAAAAAGTGGAAAGTGCATTCTCTCTCCTCTGTCTTCTCTCTCCTCTTTGCTCTCTCTTCCTCCTCCGACGCTCCTTCCGGTCCTAGCGATTCCTCCGACGACCGTCGCTCCTCCCGACGACAACCTTTCTCTCCCCACTCGACGGCCTCATCTCAAGGCTCCATTCTCTCGGCGCACTTCTTCCTAAATCGCGCTCTCTCCCGACGGCCGATTTCGCTCGCCTCTCTCCGTCCCCCTACTCGCGACCGAGAAGCAATCGCTCGGCTGGTGCCGTGGTTTCTCCGTCGTTTTCCGAGAAGCCCCACTTCAATTCCTTGCTCTGTTCGTCCAGCGAGTGCCATGTCCGAAGACCCTTTGGGCTTTTAGAAAGTGGGTGCGTGAAAAGGTGCGGCCTTAGGAGGAGCCTGAGCAGCTTCGTGACGTCTGCCATCGCCACGCGGAACTCGGTGCTGAGCGAGGAGGCTTTCAAGAAGTTGGGGACCGGTGGGTTCTCGGAGAGCGAGGTTGATGCGAGTGAGGATGAGGGCGGCTTCGTGTCTGAGGGCAGCGAGGCTGAGAGTGTGAGCGAGGACGAGCTTGCTCTCTCCAAGCTGGGTTTGCCTCAGAGGCTTATGGAATCTCTTGAGAAACGTGGCATTACCCATCTCTTTCCCATTCAAGTATGCTTTATCCTTTGTTTCCTTCCCCTGTGTTATCCAATATTTTCGCTTTGGTATGAATTGCTGTTGTTTATTGCTGGCTGAGTTTTTCTTTGTTTGAGCATACTTAGTTGGCTGGAAAATTAAGTAGAAAATCTTGACCTTTGTTAATGTGCTAGCCGAACCACGGATGGAGTAAGTGCAGGCAATCATAATAGGTATTCTGGGATGTTCTGTTGTAGCTTACATTAGATGACTATCCTATGCTGAAAATTGAGCTGTTCAACACTAAGATGTTGTTGGGACTAAGGCTTTACAGAGGCAGAATTCATTTTTTTAATCGACTCGATATTTGGTTTCTTTACTTTTGCCAGCACTAGGATAGTTCACTCATCACTCATTACTTTTCCCCCTTCATTGTTCACTCTACTAAAGTTTCATCATGTTTTCAATGGAAAACTCATGTTCCTTGTACTATTCTGTGATTGTTAGAGAGCGGTGTTAACCCCTGCGCTTGAAGGGCGTGATTTAATTGCTCGTGCGAAGATCGGAACGGGAAGACTTTAGCTTTCGGGATTCCATACTAAAGCGTCTTGATGGTGATGAACATAGAAGTCCGAGGTATTTGAGTAATAATTTTAATTATCTTGGTGACCTCCAATGTTTGAGAATTTTTCTAATGACAGATTATACGTAAATGTCTCTTAGATGTGGGCGACTTCCTAGAGTTTTGGCCTTAGCACCAACAAGGGAATTAGCAAAACAAGTAGAGAAAGAAATTAAGGAATCTACACGTTAAACACCGTGTGTGTTTATGGTGGAGTTTCTTACATTACCCAACAAAGTGTCCTTTCCCAGGGGTTCGATGTAGTTGTCAGGACTCCTGGTCGAATCATTGATTTGATCAACGTAATGACCTTAAATTGGGAGAAGTGGAATTTTTGGTACTTGATGAGGTTGATCGATGCTTGCCGTTGGTTTTGAGGAAGATGTGGAAGTGATCTTGGAAAAGCTTCCCTCACAATGGCGAGCATGCTTTTCTCTGCCACAATGCCTGGTTGGGTGAAGAAAGCGCGAGAAAGCACTTGAAGAATCCTTTGACAATTGACTTGGTAAAGTTCTTCTCTCAATAACTATCTCTCTGTCTCCGTCTGCCCAAACTTCTTGCATGATCCAATATTGGGTATAGGCCTGAATTTTTGCTTAGTATAGTCGTAGAAATGGAGGAGTGTGGCTCATCAAAATGTCGTGTGATGGCTTATGTGGTTTGCCTGCTCTTTATTTTCCTGATGTAGGTTGGAGAACAAGATGAAAAACTCGCAGAGGGAATTAAAATTTATGCCATATCAGCAACTCCAACTTCAAAGCGTACCATTCTAAGTGATCTCATCACGGTAGGAGATGCTTCCCTCATATTTGATATCTTTTTCCCCAATCAAGATGCTTATTTGATTCGCTAACATTTGCATATGGATGTCTCCCATTAGGCATATGTCCTGACTTTCTCTATCATGCTGTTTCTTAAGTTCTTCCTGCTTAGTGGAAGAAGGCTTTGATTTTGTTCTTGCCTACATGCTTTATGGTAGGCTTTAATAGATTGTGCTTTTACTAGATAAATGACCTTTTTGTATATCTATCTTACGTGTATGCGAAAGGTGGGAAGACCATTGTTTTCACACGACTAAAAGAGATGCAGATGAGGTGTCAATGGCATTAACGAGTATCATTGCCTCTCGAAGCATTGCATGGGGATATCTCTCAGCATCGAGGGAGAGAACTTTTAATGGTTTCCGCAGGGGAAGTTCACTTGTTCTTGTTGCTACGATGTTGCATCTCATGGGCTGGATATCCCTAATGTTGATCTCGTAGGTTATCTAGTTTTTTATGTTTGTTTACCTGCACGATTAGTTAGTCCTCTCACAAAGCTATGTGTATAAGATTAACAAGAGTATGCAACTCCTAATGCCAGGTCATCCACTATGAACTGCCAAATGATTCAGAGACTTTTGTCCATCGGTCTGTTCGTATTGGATGCGCCGGGAAAGAAAGGAATGGCTATCTTGATGTATACAAGTAGTCAAAGGAGAACTGTCAGATCCATTGAGTGAGGTGTAGGTTGCACATTTGAGTTTATTAGCCCTCCAGCAATGCATGAAGTTTTGGAGTCATCCGCTGAGCAAGTTGTTGCGACCCTCAAAGCGGTTCATCCTAAGTCTCGTAGGGTTTTTCACTCCAACAGCACAAAAACTAATTGAAGAGCAAGGTGTAAATGCTCTAGCTGATGCTTTGGCTCATTTGAGTGATTTTCGCAACCTCCTACATCCCGGTCTCTTACAAATCATGAGCAGGTAAATTAGAGACATCTGTGGCAATTTTGTTTGTCATCTCGTGCTTCTATAACCCTACCTTTTAATAGATTCATTTCAAGATTTAGGAAAAGAAGTGGTTGCTTATTGGAGCATGGACCATTTATGTTGGGAAAATAATTCTATGATAGATCTTCTAGCAGAGACAGGAGTCGTCGGCCAAGTCTTAGAGACCGGAGAGGATCGAGATCGTCCCAAAGTCGGGGCAGTGGTCGTGATGCTGATGATGATGTTGGTCTATTTAGACGTGGTGGCCGAGGTTCCAGAATTGAAAATAGCTGGAGTCGCCCCTCAAGAAACATTGATAATGATTGGCTTATAGGTGGTAGGCGATCCAGTAGGCCATCTTCGAGGAACAGGTATATCTTTCTGCCTATGCAAATCTTGCGAGTATTCCCTGAGCAACTTTGTCCGCTCTTGGTACATATGGAATTGATGTAGCATTGCAGACTTGTGTTGGAGATTTGATACATTATCCTCCATCGTTTAGCAAATATATTCCTTTTCAATCACCAATGACATACTTGACATGGCGATGTAAATCTCACTGATATGGCATTGTGTCATGACAGGAGCTTCGGAGGATCGTGCTTTGTATATGGGCGTGCGGGGCACAGGGCATCTGAATCCCCCAATAAGCAAGACTGCTGATTGTATTTATTTAAATGTGTTGCTTTTCATACACTGAGCAAAAAGTGGAGGGTCCTACTCGGCCGCCGCCGTCGCCACCACCGCCACCGCCACCGCCACCGCTTTGTGCTCTACCTGCTTGTTTATAACAGGTTGGTCAGTGTCTTTGTGCTGGAGAGACAATGAAAAGAGTTACAGTGATCAACCCCGATTTAGCCCCGGAGCTTCGGTATGCTTGGCATGGACCCCGAGTCAATCCTGCTGACACTCCATACCAAATTGTTGATACTTAGCATCTTTTTGATAGTTTCCCTTTGGCTAAAGAAAGAAAGAACTCTTCTTTATGAGTTATCATGTCAATGTAAAGGTGTGTCGGGATCAATTCTTGTGAAACCTTATCTGGATCTTTTTGGAATGGGGTGTATCCTCCAATTTAGTTGCGAACGGTTGCTTTCATGTACTCGTGTCATCTGGCAATCTTACCATAGGCTTATGATGAAGATGAAACTAGTTTATTAGCTCACCATGCACGGGATGGGAACATCGGAAATTATCTTATGGTGTCTTCCAATTTTGCACGTTTTAGTGATAATTTGAGTGATTGTTGTATGTGCTTATTTTCTGCCGATTATGGAAAATTGTG
The DNA here is from genome assembly GCA_016097595.1 of Eucalyptus pumila. Classification (NCBI taxonomy): domain Eukaryota; kingdom Viridiplantae; phylum Streptophyta; class Magnoliopsida; order Myrtales; family Myrtaceae; genus Eucalyptus; species Eucalyptus pumila. The sequence goes on from CM027853.1 coordinate 32,352,817, forward strand.
CCTACTGATGAAAATAATGTCTCTTAGTTCATTTTCATAGCACTCACCGCCACAAAATCAGATAAGCTTTCAGGCACATGACTGGTGTGGTTTGATTTATATACACAATCCTCAAGCATTATCGCCCAGAAGATGGTCCAGAGCAATATTTTCATCCTAAATCATGACTCCTGGATATACTCAAAATATGTCAAAAGTAAATAATTCAAGAGTTTGTTCATACCTTGAGCAATTGGCGAGCATGGCCAAGTAAGTAATCAACAACGTATCATTGCACTCCTCGAAGAACAGCAAATTGGAGAAGAATTTAGGCAAGAAAGTGAACATCAAAATTATTCAGCAACTAATGTATAAAAAGTTATTGACGAGACAATATGAATGATTATTGATGAGACAGTACTAACAAGTTATTGCTTTTTCGTAAAGAAAACATCATGAATCCTCAAATCCCGGACATCGGATCATGTAAATCGGATCACATAAATCACCGAAATATATTTTTGAAAACATTAATGTTATAGGATGCTGTCTGCTCTTTTCTATATTTATCACCATCACTGGACATATCCTCCCCGACAACGTGGACCACGTAATCTTTTGCGTGACTGGTAAAAGTCTGCCCCCATTCCGATGCTCGAGCTGATTCACTGTTCTTTGTTTTCTCTATGGAGTCATGGACGCGTTTGGGATCATCAACGGAAAACCCCACTCCATTCCATCGGAAAGTACATCACAAGTCCTTGGCTGAACATAATGCCTCCCATCTCCCTCTAACGACTGGTCGTCATCCACAGCCCCCATATGATCCTTGACAAGGTTAGCCACCTCTCTATCAGAACATCCATCATTTCTCTCGAAACCTAATCTTCCAGTTAGAACAACTGGTGATTCTTCTCTGTCCTTTATTTCATCAGAATCTTGCTGTTTGGCCCTTTTAGCATCTGAATGAGCATCATGACGTTGATCCTCATTACAATTCCTTTCAATATTTTCAGCGTGAACATCAATATGGTTCCTCTTCATGGGAAGACACTTCCTAATACCGTCATCTCCTACCAAGGGCTCCACATGATTGGTGGATCGAGAAACCAAGTTTGGTTCATCAACTGTGTTAGGAGCATATGTGTCTCCCACATCAGGCACACATGTAAGTCCAGTATGTCCACCATTATGAATGACCGTCCTATTCAAGTGACAAACATCTGCCAATCTACCCTCTTTTTTTTAAAATCAGCATGTGGATGGGTACCTACAAGTATTGTATCTTTCAGCTGCCAAAAAACAAGAAAAAAACCAATTTAAACCTGAATGAAAGAGGATATCATGAAGATAGACAGCACTGGATGAAAAATCTGCTTACCTACTCTAGAGCAGTTTTTGGCACAGAGGTTCTCTTGTGTGTTAAAAATGAGTGAAGGTCCCATTTCAAAAACTCATTTGCAGTCACTTCAAGATCAGATGCAGAGCCCTAACATATAACAAATTCATAAACAGGGGAATAGACACCGAACTTCAGCAATCATTAGAACAGAACCAGTGGAAAGATGTCATGAAGAAAATAAAACACATTTTCACTGCATCATTTATTAGAACTCACATTATGGAACATTTACTGTCGGACATTTTTGCAGCTCTTTGATGTATCAATTTTCGCCTTTGATCCCAATGAGGACCAAGTACTGTTCATGCTTCCATTTCTAGGGCCACATAACTCCTCCAAGCATCTCAAAGAAACAACTTCCTCCATATTTTTTTCCCAAGTGAGCAGGTAACTCTGGAGCCGCTTTAATGATACCTGAAAAGCATAAACCATATGAATGCCCAACAAAAATGATGAGAAAGTGGACCAAAACTTGCAAAATGCTACTGTCGAAGGTGAATACCATGCAAGAGGGATGGCTTAACTTGCTCGAATTTTGCCAAATACTCAATAATCCAGAACCAGGAAGGCTCAACTCAGATGAGCTTTTGCCATCCATGGAAGCACTGTTGAGCAGTTGGGACAACAAGGATTTCTTCAACTCATGCCTTCATCAATCCATAACAAAGATTGCTTTCTACAGAGAGAAAAAATAACAATGATTTAAAACTGATCATGGATTTTGCAAAATTATGCACCTGGCATATGATGGGCAAAGAACTCTCAGTATCGGCCTAAAAGCTATGAATCCAATATAACTACAGCATGAACGAAATTTTTCTGATCATGCACCATATGAAAGATTCATTTGGCAGGGACACTCTAGAGTAGTGATCCTCTTTGTCAAAAGAAGCAAATATGCCATGACATCCTAAATGGAGTACTTCCACAGTGGAATCAAATGAAAGCCAATTATTGCCATGCTCACTAAATTCTCACATAAGTGACCCAAGTAACAATTGAATGCAAGCAATATTAAGAAGTAAACACGTTAGTTTTGATACTTTGCTTATACTGAGAAAGTTATAATAGCTAAACAGAACCAAAGTAAAAAAGCTTTTCGTGCAGCACATGGAAAGGAGTAACGAAAAGTGCTGAATCATAAAGGTGCAGTCAGGTGACAAATCCGTACAAATAAATCATTTAACCATTCTGGCATGGCCTTCTCAGATAATATTGCACAACGCACGAACCCATATGAACAATCAAAATTGACAAAATTATAAGATTAAAATCTTTGAACCACCAAGTCCCATGAACTCAGTAAGACCGACAGAATTAAAAAGATAAACTAACTCAAGACAGAGTGTGAGCAAAAACAAGGTCAAAAGGTTAACCGCAATCATTGATGACAAGCAATTCGACTAATTCCCTTTACGGCAAAACCAAAAAAGAGAATGAGAAAACAAGAAAAATGGACACTAAAGTCAGATACAAAGCATGAGCAGAGGAGCAGAAAATGCTTATCAATAGAAGAAATGCAACCATTTAATTCAATTCCAGGGTGTTCATGAATCTAGATACACCCACCAACTATTCCAAGAGATCTCAAGTAATATCAGCTTCCCCATGTGTTCAGTTCATCGAAAGAGTCACATTAGTTCAGTGTCTACTCTTCCTATAATTTTTCTTGACAAACAGCATCTAAGATTAACTAGCTTTCAACAAACAGAAATGCCGTGACTCCCAACTTGTCAATAATCGAGACAGATAGATACCCATGCATGATTTTGTTATGGCAGCCTGATCTAAAAATCCACTTCGTGCGGCAAAATTGGGTCCACAGTTCAGCTTGCGGAGGGACATATAATCGAAAGTCCAGTCACAATTTCCAAAGGGAAAATACACAATCAAAGTCCCACTGAAAGAAAAGAACGGATCAACACAAGTATTTCCACGCATAAGATCGTGCTCGCGCGACCAAGAAAGACAGAGAGAGCCCAAAATCCAAGAAAATCCCTACCCTTAAATCCAACTTCAACAAGATCAAAATTTTCAGCAAAACCCACTTTCTTGCTCGTTCCCCACCAACGCTCATAGCTCATGCGAACCCGCTTTCATTCAAAAATCATACCGTATATACGGGACGTGGGGTCGACCACTCCCGCGTTAATCTCTCACAATTCAGGCGAAACCTCACGGCCCGATTCCTTTCTTTTACTTATTACATCCCCACCACTTCCTGAAACCAAACGACGAGGGAAAAAATGAAAGCAGAGAAGGGATGACGACATACCGAGAGAGGACAAAGGAGGCGGTTCGGTGTTGGGGTGATTATTGTGGGCACATTTCTTCTCGCCTGGAAGTCTGCAATGACGGAACAGGCGATTGCCCCCCCGGAAAATCTTGAAACCCCCGGACACAAGCGATTCAACAGCTCGGTGGAGCGAAGCAGCGAGATTACGTCGGGCTTCGACTTCACGGGTCGGCCTAAGATCATGTATCCAGAAGTGGGCTCATCTTCGAATTTGCCAAGAACGGAAAAACCGGACAAGGAGTGAGAGAGAGACAGTCGCAGTTTCACTTCTCGGTTGCTGCGCTTAGAATCAGAAGCAATAAACCAGTGAACTTCTGATCGCAGATTTAGGCCAAGCTTTCTCCTCAAAACAAAGATGCGAACATAAGAACTCGGGAAATAAAATCGAACCTGACTTGCGGTCGCAGATTTAGGGCTTCTCGAGCGACTGCTTCGAGCAGGGCGGAGCTATTGCTTCTCGGTCGCGAGTCGGGGGACGGAGAGAGGCGAGCGAAATCGGCCGTCGGGAGAGAGCGCGATTTAGGAAGAAGTGCGCCGAGAGAATGGAGCCTTGAGATGAGGCCGTCGAGTGGGGAGAGAAAGGCCGTCGTCGGGAGGGAGCGACGGTCGTCGGAGGAATCGCTAGACCGGAAGGAGCGTCAGAGGAGGAAGAGAGAGCAAAGAGGAGAGAGAAGACAGAGGAGAGAGAATGCACTTTCCACTTTTTTAAACGCCCGCGCGTTGGTTTAAATTAGAACGACGTGAGAGAGAAGAGGGAGCCGACGTGGACCTGCCAGCGGACAGGTGTCGACGCGTGATGGATCAGAGCACGGATGACGTGGTCCTTTGAGGGTACCTAATATTTTCTCCCCTTTTCTCTGCCCTTGTGTACTTTCTGCAGCCTCTCTTTTTCTTTTCTTTTTCTGCAGAAATAAAAACTTCTCTCCACTTTTCTGAATTTTTTTTCAAAAGAAGCTCTCCACCCGGACGAAGAGAAGGCCACCCCTATTTATAGAGTGAAAACTTAGTCTGCTCCACCTACGAAGATTTACATAACAACTCAATCGATTTGAAGATCATCTTTCGAGATTATCGTGTATCTTTACTCACTTTCACATTTGAAATCATCTATTAAAATCTTCCAAATTTGACTTCGCCGACCATCAAGATTTTATATCTTCGACTTCGATTGAAGATAAACGGAATTTTTTTGTGAAGATTTTCCAAATAATTCACTTTAGATAAAACTCCATTATCCAATTCTAAAATCTTTCGAGATATCTATCCGCAACAAAATATTTTAGAATATTCCTTATCCTCTTTAATATTCCCAACTTTAAGATTACAGTCGATTTTTTAATTTCCAAAAATCATCATAATATCGCATCAAATCTTAAATTTTCACAAGATAATTAATTAAACATAACGACGGGCTTGGGTTAATTTTCTTCATGGGCTTAGTCCAAATTTATTAATTTAAAACCCAAAATCACTAATTCAACCTATCCACCACCTATTCCAAGAAATGCAAATAAAAAATAAATGCACCTACAACTAAATGCTATGCAATTAATTAATTATTGATTAAATCCTAATTTTTTAATGCGATAAATGACTAAACGGACCGTCAAAATCTAGGTGTCAACACCTAAATATATTGAAACCTCCCAAATCCATCGGTTATCCCTAACTAATGATAAGAAGTACCATCGGATATAATAATGTTAATTAAAAAGAAAAAAAAAAGTCAATCTTCTCTCGTAAATATGATAAGATATACCACCGGATATAATGCTTAATTAAAAAGCAAAAAAATAAATATTCTCCGGTAGGTATTCATTGGGTCTTTTACTAAAGAAATTCAAAATTACCAGAAAGGAAGACCATCGCATAGAGGAGCGAATGAATGGGGAGCCTTTCCTTAAACAATCCTCAACATGTATCGCGTACGAGGAAGTGGAGTCACTGTCAAGTGTCAACCCGGTCGGCGCGAACGGCGAACGAGCACGCGCGTGCGGCGCGCGTGCGGCGGGCTTCTCCAGGCCGTTGGTTTGGACTAGTGCGGCCACTCTCTCTCTCTCTCTCTTTCTACTGCATTCTAGACAATCCCAACTCCCCAACTCCCCAACGCTCCGACAATCTCTCTCTCTCTCTCTCATCAGTACGTTGACATCGCTTCGTCGTCGAAGCTGGCCTCTCGATGTTGAGCTCCTCAGTGGCTACCGCGTCTTCTTCCACGACGGCGACGGCGGCGGCGGCGATGGCGATGGCGATGGCGATGGCGATGGCGAAAGCTTCGACGCCGAGCTCCGTCGCCACCGTTTTCGATCGCCGTCGCGGCTTCCGAATCGCCTTATCTCGCTGCCACCCGGCGTTCAGTAGAGGGGGATTCCTCTCCGCAGCCCACCGGGGACCGTCTCGTCATCGTCGTCCTCTGCGTGTTTCGTGCCGGGCCGAGGTAATTCCGTACCCCCCGGTTGACTTGATCTTTTGCTTGCATTGACTTCGTCTCTCTCTCTCTCTTCTGATTTGCCGATTTGTCCGTTTTTATTATCTTAGCGCTCTCTGTCTTCAGGACCAGATGGAATGGTGTAGGTCCCGTGAGTAACATTCTTAGATGATCGCATCGACATTTGCCATACCCATGATCCATAAATTAATTGGATTACGTATAAATGCTTTATTGGGTTTGAGTGCATGGTCAGTGTTGAGTCCGGGAGAGTTTTCTGTTTGCTTAAGGTATCCAGTCACTTTATGTTATTGTATTTGCTTTCGAAGATGATATTTCCAAGCATTGGAAAGAGAGTGAATGAATTAGGAGTCTGCAATGTTCTGCATGTTTATGCTTTTTGTTTAGACAGATGAAAAGCAGATGAGACGGTATTCACCAATTCTGGAAGGCGCTTTGTTATCGAGTGGTGATGGATTGGCATTGGATGAGTGGACAGCTGTTCCTGACATTTGGAGGTTCTGTGCTGAGAAGTATGGAGATAGAATTGCACTGGTCGATCCTTATCACGGCCCACCTTCAAACATTACATATAATCAGGTAACAAGAAAAGGGGGAACAATTAAGTTGTTTGCTGAGAAATTGAACTCTAGTAGCGACGCTTCTGGAGTATTGAAATCTCCTTTCTAGAAACATTGCCCTCCTGGCTCCGGCCATTGTTTTCTTCTTCAGTTGTTTGGGGTTTATTGTACTACTGCATTTATTAGTTCTTTAAGTCTTTTCAAATGCGCTTTCTGGATTTGCTCAACACTTTGTAGGGTTGTATACTGGGAAATTGTAAAGTTGATAGACCATGTATTTTGTGGCTTGTCTTGATTTTTCTTCGTTGATCTTCATCTCCCTAAAACTTGATAGTTGATACTGAATAGTCCTCAATGGCATAAAGATCCTTATATTCGTCCCCACTTAATGGGATAAAGTTTGCTTCTTGCCCTTGTGATTTTTGTCAACATTTTTGGTATCTGTTATTTGTCTCTCATGTTCCTTTTATCTTCATCTTCTATGCTCAATTGTTTGTCAAGCAAGCTAACTTCAGAACTTGTCCGATAGATATAAGAATTTACAATAGAGACTTCAGACTATAAACAGAAAACTCGTTTATTCTAATTGTGATAAGGTCATTCATCTCATTCTGCATTGAATGCTCAAATATGATTTGTATTAGTAGGCGGAAAGCCTGTCTGTGTTATATGAATGTGGTGGTGCAGTGAAGTGGCGCTATTGATTATGTTCTATATCATTCAAGTTGTTCCACCTTATTATTCGTGACATCAAAACCTAGATGTGAATACCATCTCAATGGCGTTGCTTATTGCTGGCTGAGAAAAAGTCATTGGTTCTATTTCATGATGCAGCTGGAGCAAGAAATCTTGAACTTCTCTGAAGGTCTGAGAGTCATTGGAGTCAAACCAGATGAAAAACTAGCACTCTATGCTGATAATTCGTACCGCTGGCTTATTGCTGATCAAGGCATGTGATATAGCAACCTTTCGCCAATTCTTTGTTGAAGGAATTGTTGGACTATGTCAACAGCCTCTTACATTTAGTCTTTCCTCCCTAGTCTTTTTCTTTTCTTTTGGCCAGGTTTTTTCTCCCTACTCATTTCTGAGTATATGCTTAATCTGACCTTCAATTCGTCTGTTATACCTTTTTCTTTTTTCAGTTAGATTTATTGACTATTAATTTAGTATGTCTGTGACATTACTTTGGGGCTTATTCTTCAGTTCAGCTGCAATAATTTTTCCTTTTCAAGTTAGATTCATCTACAAATTCTTTGGTATGCCTGTGACATTATTTTGAGGCTCGACCTTGAAGTTCCTTTTTCTCTTCATGTATACAGAATTGAGCGAACTAATGAAGAAGTGATAAATGATGTGCGAAGTGCTCCTTAGTCCTCACTTGTAAATGAGAAAATTTGTTTCTTGTTCTTTTAAATTGTTTCGTGTGGTGGCTGAATATTTAGGTTTTAGATATATCCATTCAATGCTTCTCTTACTTCATATTCAACATTTCTTATTTAATTTGTAAATCATTCTATTTCTTTCAGACTGATGGTTTGATGTTTTTGGACATCTTTGATTCTGTGATCCTTTAGTAATCACTTTGTTTCTAGTCAGTAGCTAAAGCCTGTTCCCTAAAACTTCTCGTGGTTTGTCCAGTAGAATATTTCTTGGTGTACAGCACCGAATTTTGGCATGATGTGGTGTAATGCTGTTATTTCTGCACCCAAAATGTAAGGGATTTGATTTTTTGCCTTCTGATTTTATTGTGAAAACAAAAATTCTTTCAGAAAATCACCATAATTTAGGATGTTCATCCATCAGATGGAACTAACTATCTTCATAAATGCCTCTTTGGCCTGATCATAAGGTCAATACAAGAATTGAAGGCTACATTAACATTTGAAAGTAATCAATATAAATTTTATTTCTTTAGTGGGACTGCCAAATGATTCTCAGGTCACCCTTTTCTCTAGTTATACATGCTTTCTGGTTACAGCTCAACCTTTTCTGGTTTCCATGACATCTATCAAAGAGAGGTTTCTGCTCACAGACAACTTATTTTTGTATTTACATATATTTGGGAGCTCTGACTTTCCATCTTTCAGCATTCTTGTTTGGCTTTTTTAGTTTTTGCACTTTTATTTTGCATAAGGAGACTTGTAAATTGATATGAACTTAATTTAATCCAACTCTTCCTAGAGCAAGAATAGATTGCTTTTTGGCTAGGAGTCAGTTACTGTTTTTAAAGGGAGTAGGAACCTAGGTACTGTGAGACAAAGAAGATAGCTTTTCTTCTTATTTTGTGAGGAATTTGAATCTTAAATGCATTTCTCCCTTCATTAGCAAATACCTTTCCGAGAAAATGCTTCTGCTATCATTTGAAATGAAGGTGTCTCTTCATTGATAGTAATGCAACATAGTTCCTTGTGGCTAGACGTGGATGATGTGGATGCCATGTATGGTAGCTTCTTTAAGTTAGGACTCATATGCATTTGAAGGACAATTATTCCTCTGCATGTGTTTTCTTTTTTCTTGGGTTGCAAGCTTGCAACTATAGATTTTTAGCTAGCAGTTGTTTGCTTTCCCATTTCTTTTCTGTGTTGCATGTGTATACTTGTCATGTTTTACTATGAATTCACTTATGAAGCCGCAGGAGCTGTGCCAGAGTCGATGCTTGATGCCTTGAGTGATCTTCCATGTATCTCATTATTTGTCAGTCCGTCAAAATAATGGTCTTCTTTCTCCCATAAAAAGGCTATTCATGAGTGCATACAGCATGTTAACAGGATTTATTGGCATCTGATGCATTTTGACTTTTTTTTATAGTTGTCTGATAAATTTAATTATTATGTTTTCTCTTGTGCACTGATGTTCAAATTTGAGCTCATTAGTGATGACATTTTTAAATAGGTATGATGGCCACTGGAGCTATTAATGTGGTTAGGGGATCAAGGTCATCTGTTGAAGAACTATTGCAGATATACCAGCATTCTGAAAGGTCCAGATAATTTTGTCATTGAATATCCTCCATTGAAATAAAAGTCACCAATAACCTGTTATATGAATGTTACTTCTCTCGATATATACTCAGCCAACTTAACAGATCCTCCATTAGTTATATGTGCTTATTTCTTCATCTTTTAAGTTCAAGACCATAACTTTTCAATGTTGTAAGTACTGGCAAGGTCCTGTTCCCTACTGGGTAGTGATCGATGCAGTTAGACATAGTTAACATTTGTTTTAGATGATGCAAATTTTTAATTGGATGAGCACGAAGCAAACTTTTGCTCCTCATTTCATTCTATATCTAGCGTACACCGTCATTAGGAGTTGAGCCATTATGGGCATATTCCATATCTACAATTTCAAACCAACTTTCAGGTTTTGGGAATTGTTGCTAAGTGTCTGATTTCAACTTCAGATGTGATTTTTGCCTTTTGATCTGCTCTCTATAAACTTGATGTGATCAAGGAGCACTATTGATTTTTTTTTCAATCCATCACAGTGTTGCCCTTGCTGTTGATAGCCCTGAATTATACAATCGAATTGCTGAAGTATTCTGTGATAAGGCCTCTATGAAATTTGTTATTCTACTATGGGGGGATAAAGCATCCCTGTCTATTAGAGGAACTGAGGAGATACCCGTCTTTAGCTACAATGAAATTATACATTTGGGACAAGACAGTCGTAAATCTCTGCTTTCATCCAATGATACCTGTAAGTTGCTGCTATGTCTTATATGGAATCTGTGCTTCTGGTTTATCACACAAGTTTTTTCTGGCTACATCAATAATTCATTTTTTCGGTCTTGTGGGAGACAGATGGTTACATATACATATAAAAGGAGTAGATGTTTCAGAATCAGAATGTGCCCATTCTGTTTGGCTCTTCCTGTAATTCCAGTTAGTTACATCACCGAAGCAAATAAATCAAGTGCAATCGACTAGATGTTGTACCTTCTGTTAGAGACTCGTGTTTGAAAGGTGGACTAGAAGCATTCAGCTTTGAACTTGTGACATTATTCCTTCTTACCAAGTACCAAACTTGCATCTCTAGAAATCTTTTCCTTTGATTTGTCGGCTGTGAACAACTGATTTATTCAGTAGAAGACTGTTTATGAAGGTTATGATTAATGTAGGTGGATGATGTTTTAAAATCTAGGATAAAAGAATCAACGCGAGAGTTTGGAGCGAGGGTTAGTGGTACTTAGTGAGCAAGGGCAAAATCTCTACTAGTCAGTTATCTATCTTAAATTTTCCTGTGTACTACACACTAATTGCACAGAGAGATAGCTGTGCTTTCCGTGGCTCTTCCAACAAGCTATTCAACTATGAAGGGATAATCAGTTAATTAGAGTTAACATCACAAGATAGCCTAACTTCTAAGTTTTTAACCTTGTTTATGATTCCCTTGAAAATGTTTTAAGGAAGCTGTTGACGAGGTAAGTCAATTGCACAGAGAAATAGCTGTGCTTTCCGTGGCTCTTCCAACAAGCTATTCAACTATGAAGGGATAATCAGTTAATTAGAGTTAACATCACAAGATAGCCTAACTTCTAAGTTTTTAACCTTGTTTATGATTCCCTTGAAAATGTTTTAAGGAAGCTGTTGACGAGGTAAGCCAATTGCAGGGAATCCTGATGACTATGAACTCATCAGCTCTGATGATGTTGCTACTCTTATGTACACAAGTGGCACCACCGGGAATCCAAAAGGCGTTATGCTAACACATCGAAATTTCTTACATCAGGTTTTGAATGTTTTTCTTTGAGGCTTAAGGTTTTCTGCTTTAGCAGTCGGCACTGGTAACTTAATTACTTGATCCTGATTCTAGTCTATTGTTAAGTTTACCAATGCCACAGTTTTTTTCTTGGAATTATTTTGGTACTTTTTGAATGTTTATTAGTACCTGTGCTTTGACTTGCTTATCATTTGTGAGTAGAAGAAATAATATCTATATGTATACATATCATATGGTGCACTGTAGGTTTTGCTCTAATCGATAAGTGGATTGCTAGGAGATATATTGCTGGTACTTCACATAGTTGAGTAGATTTTCTTGCATTGGGTTTCAATATGGTGTAGAATAGTATGACCGCAGAACATGAGGTACACCCTAGCCCGAGGTTGATGAGATTGATGAGATTTCTGTTAGTATTTCCAACGCACAATCTCCTAAAGTTTTCTTGACTTTAAAATATCAGAAATTCAGGGGTAAGTGAATGTCTATATCTGTAAATAGCTGTATTGTGGCACAAAGCGACAGCCTGTAAGAAAAAGGCCTATCTCACGACCACAGTTGGTGTTCAGTAATTCTAGCTTATGCAGAAACTGAATGTGATTGTTCTTTTTCTAGACTTCTAATCCTAGTCATGAATTTTCTCATTCAGGTCATCTATGCTAATGCAACTAATTCTTCTCTCAAATGTTTTTGTTGATTACCTAAGAGCGCTCGTTGTTATATGGAAAATGTGATTCCTTGACTAGATTGTCCAGCTGGTGCATGTGTTTTGTTTGCTGTTGCTGAAAGTTTTAAGCAATGTTTCCTACTGAAGAATATCATGATGTCTAAGTTATTTTCTCCCTTTATTTTGGGTTCAAAAACACACTTCTCCTTTCTCAATCCTGTCAATGACTTCGCAAAATGAGAAGCAGTACACCATTTCTTAAGCTAATTGTTTTTCAGATAAAGAACTTGTGGGATGTTGTACCGGCTGTACCTGGGGATAGATTTCTCAGTATCCTTCCACCATGGCATGCCTATGAACGTGCCTGTGAATACTTCATTTTTACTCATGGAGTTGAGCAAGTGTACACAACTGTGAGGAACCTGAAGGTAGGATCTGGCGGATTGTAGAGGTTTCTGCTTCCATAATTTATAAGCTTTCTGAATGGCTTAATAGATATTTTGTGATTCTTTGTTTTGCTAATTGATTCTATTTGGTGTTGGGTGGTGACACCAAACTGTATGTACTTTAATCTGTGGCTGAGGGCATTAATTTTATAAATTATGGTCTTCATTCCAGAATATGAATTTTATCTCATCTTTTATTGTATGCTCATTATAGGAGGACTTGCAACAATACCAACCACATTATCTTATCTCCGTCCCTTTAGTATATGAGACGCTCTACAGGTACCTTTGCCAGTCATTGATATAATTATCTAGTGCTGCATAATATAGAGGTGTCTTTTGGCATGCTATTGGTTACACTTTATGGAATGTTACTCCATAGAAGAGTGAGTATATAGTATTCTGTATAGCCTTATAATATTTCAATGAAAGTCTAGCTATGGAGAGCTTTCGCCAACCAATATAATCATGGACTCCTTCTATGTGTTTTCTTTCAACCTATTGGCCATCTAGAGCACAAGAAGCTGGTGTACATTGTTGACCTGCCTGAATCAGCCCTTAGAGTAAATTGCTTGTTTCACTGAAAACTTCATGATAAAGGAAAATATTTTCCACGCTTATCATTTTTGAGTTTTCATTTGTTTGGCAATTTAGAAAAAAGTGATTTCCTTCTTGCCAGAAAAAAGAAGTCATTTTCCCCAATCTAAGATTGTTGCTTTCAGTTAATGAAAAGTGATATCTGTAGATCGATTAGTTTTTCGTCATCCCAACACTGGAAAGTCGGAGAATGATATTCTAGAAACAGTTTTCCTTTAAACAAACAGACCCTAGGATCAATTTCATTGCATTTTATTATTCTGCAAAACTTATACCAGAATGCGATCTGCTTTAGTTGATGTTTCCTTTTTACTAGTGAAAAGAAGTCTTGCTGCTTTGAGTAATCTCAATTTCGTTTTGTTGCTGAAGTGGGATTCAGAAACAGTTATCCACAGGCCCTGCAGCTCGCAAGCTTATAGCACTCACGTTTATCAGGATCAGTATGGCATTTATGGATTTCAAGAGGATATATGAGGTTAATTCTTGATCACAGCTTACGGAGTATCGATGTAAATCATTCTAAGACAAGATAATAGTAATTTGTAGGTTCCACACTTAAAAAAGTTATTGACCATTTCATGGTTGGGATCTATTTGTCTTTGTTAAAGCTATTTAAATAAAGATCTCATTAAGCATCAAAGTATACAGCTTTCTAGTGTAAATTTTTCTTTTCAAAGAATGGTGTCTGAAATTGTTACTCTTTCTACATAGGTTTACTCTTCATAGTTATTTGCTAGTCAGTGTTATTTATTTATCTTCATGGCATTCAGCATTACAGACTTATGTTTTTACAATACCGATGAAACCTTTTGTCAATAGCGTGCTGCCTCAACCTGCCATTAGGTGCAATTCAGAGTTCTTCTACTAACAGTATATTGCTAACTGCTTACTTCATAAGCAAGTATCATGATCTATATGTACAACAAGTAACAACATTCTGTACGAAGCCTTTCCTGAATAAGGAAGGTTGATTGTTTGTATACTCTTAAGCAACTGCACCCACTCTAGTCCATATATAGTTGAATGATTACCATTTGACGAAACACAATTTAAATGATCGCATTTTAAACTTGGACTGAGAGGATACAGTTGAATTATTGTATAAGCTGTATTTTTCCACAGGGAAAATATCTGACGAGGGATCAGAAGGAACCCTCATATCTTGTTTCAATGTTGGATTGTCTATTGGCAAGAATATTCGCTGCCGTCTTGTGGCCACTGCACATGTTAGCAAGGAAGATAGTTTACAGTAAGATTCATTCAGCCATTGGAATATCAAAGGTACTTGTCTTCTGATCTGCTATGTGGCATTGAGAGCAGTGGTCATTGAAATCACCCTTGTGAGCTGAGTTTATTTTTATTAGCAGACTGCATAGAGGTATGGTAACTGAACGCTGATTAAGGTTGGAAAGTGAGGATGGAAAAGCAGCTTTAATTTTCTGCTCTGCGATTAGCTAAATCGGAGATTTGTTGTACTGCTAGATGATTGTCATTATTTAGATTTATGTTGTCTTCTTCGTTGTTATTAAGTAAGCTATCTTTCGTCCTTCAGCAAAAAAAAAGTATATTATTCTTCTTATAATAGCAACAGGCATTTATATTTTGTGACAGAAAATCTTTGTCTTCAAAAAGTGCAGGCTGGCATCAGTGGAGGTGGAAGCTTGCCTCCATTTATTGATAAATTCTTTGAGGTTGGACTCTTATTTACTTAAGACATGTAAGAACGTTGGTGTTCCTTGTAACAGTTGAGATGGCTGCTGCAGGCCATTGGTGTGACTGTACAGAACGGGTATGGTCTAACAGAATGTTCTCCCGTTACTGCTGCTCGAAGACGTACCTGCAATGTGAGAGCGAAGCTACTTAAAAGTCAATTTTACAGCTATACTTTCTGTTTAGTTAGAATAATGTGGGGCTATCAAGAAGGGAACAAATTTGAAACTGTGAAGTTTGCTGTTACATGGCCATTATCCATTAATTCAGTTACCTATGTCAATTTTAGTGACTTGATTTCTTGAAATTGCTTTGCATGGTGCATTTTTCTGCTTGCATCTCATCTTTGTCCACACTTAGAGAAGGAACTTGGGAAAAACAGATATAATGGAAATAAAAGAAGGCTTTATAGTATGATCATACCGCTCGTCGCCATAAAATTATCCAATTATTCAATCAAAGCATCCATGACTTGATCTGATTATTAAGGGATTCTTTTACCTAGAGTTGAACATCTTGCTTTATATATTTCACCCTCTCTTATATACTCATTGCTGATACTTTGGCTTTCTAGTTGCTGGATGAGTTTTCCTTCTTAGGTCAAGTGGCTCTCTCTCTCTCTCAAAGATCCGTAGCTACTGCTTTTTGCTTATTTTTATCTTGAGTTCATCTAGAGAGACATTATATAATTGTGTATCCATTTGATTTCTGAAGGTTCTCGGTTCAATTGGGCATCCTATTCGATACACAGAATTTAAAATTGTGCATCCTGAAACGGATGAGCTTCTTCCCCCAGGCTCAAAGGGCATTGTCAAACTGAGGGGTCCCCAAGTGATGAAGGGTTATTACAAGGTAAGAACCCCATTTGCCATGATTCTGTAGGTCATCTAGAAGCCTGGTGATGTTTGCCTAAGTCCCATAAGTCTCATAATTATATGGAGAGTATAATCTTGCTCTATACAAGTTCAGCAAAGAGCTATGCTTTTAGTGAGTTTTGTCATTTACCTTTTAATCCTTGGAGAAATAGGTCATAGTATATGCATTTTTCCTTATAAAAGTGTTTTTATATTGAGAACCTGGTGACGTCTTTGTTTTGATAAATTCACAGCTGCTCAATGAGGGTAGGTTCTGTCATAGTTCCATTTACAAACTCTGATTTGTTGGTTCTCTAAAACGAGTCATTCACATTGCCTTATTTTTCATGCCAAGTATTGATTGTCATACCTTATTGAAATTAGCAGAAGACCATAAGACAAACATATTTACTTAAACAAATATATTGGTTTATAAAATTGTAGAATTTCTTTGAGTAATTTCACTTTAGCATGATGTTTATCTAGTAGACAATTTTGTGTTATCTTTTTTCAATCAACATTGATAACTTAGATAATTTTCATGGCATGTTGTGTATATAGTTAGCAAATTGCAAGCATAAATAATCTTCTAACACATAAGCTAGGAGTGGTGAGCTTTGGGATCATTTCGGTCCTGTTAGTTATTTATTTATGTAAGTGTTTTCATAATTAATTAATGTGTGCACGTGCACAATCATATGTAGTGTCAATTTGCTTAGCCACCGTTTATGCATGGTCTAGATTTTTATTTGTTAGCTTCCTTTGATAATTACTGTGAGGGATTTTAGGAAAAATCGAAATTTGTTTCTTAGTTTACCAATCTTTTTTGCTGAGTGGTTAACAAATCTAAATTTACTGCAGGACATAATCATGCACATGAATTAGAATGACATGTATGATCCTTAGTATAATTAACCATGTACACGTAATATTCCATAAGTACTTGATTATGAGATGAAAAGTGAATTCTCTTAATTTTTGTACAATAAGTATACTTTGAAGAGGAGGATTTGGTTATAGCAGCTTTGATGTTAAACAATCCAAGTTACTTAAATTCGTACATTATTCTTTACAATTAACTATGGAATTACTTTTTCTATATTACTGGTAGAGTTAGTGTGATACAGTCAATTTATTTTGATTAATTCAATGTTGTAAGTGGTAGCCGAATGGAGCTTCAAGGTGGTGTGACAGGGTACTCAAGCACAAGCCTCCATTATACCAGCTTTTCTATCTTTATATTGGATGATTTTAACTAAGTCTGTTATCTTGATGTTGGATCAGAATCCATCAGCTACAAGTCAGGTCTTGGATGCAAGCGGCTGGTTCAACACAGGTGATGTTGGTTGGATGGCACCTCACCATTCTTCAGGGCGAAGCCGTCACTCTGGAGGTGTGATTGTTCTCGAAGGCCGTGCTAAGGACACCATTGTCCTTTCAACAGGTATCATGCCAATCATATGTTCTGCAATTAAAATTGTACAGCGGGTTCTTTTTACTTGTACATAATACATCAATGGTAATTTCATGAACATGCGTGTACTAGCGTGTACTTTGCACAATAGGCTGCATCTGTCACATGAATTATCTGTTGATTATAAACATTGTTTATATTTGTGGCTGTCTGACACAAATTGGCTTTTTAACTTGTGATTCTTAAGATGATTGCTACAATGTCTAAATTCTTCATAATGCCCTATCACGGTTTTGACTTACAAATTGATTGGCTAACAACAAACATGCTGCTTTGGATACTTGTCCTGTGCTAATCAAAGTATTTCTGGAATATAGGTGAAAATGTTGAACCTGCAGAGATTGAAGAGGCTGCAATGAGGAGTAGCCTGATACAACAGATTGTTGTTATTGGACAGGTGAACAAGGAAACTTCATGTCGAAGTGTTTTTTTCCCTCTGAATTCTGCTATGTCAGTGACACTCAGTTCTGGTCTCCTTATGCTATCCACTTGCTATATGACATTGACTGTTAAATGCAGGATCAACGGCGTCTAGGAGCTGTAATTGTGCCAAACAAAGAAGAGGCCCTGCTGGTTGCTAAAAGGATGTCAATTGTAGATGCTAATGCCATGGAACTTAGTAAAGAAAAAATGTCAAGTCTGTTGTATGAAGAATTGAGAAACTGGTAATGATTTCTTCATTTCTATGAATTTGGTTGTAGGTTACTGACATGCTTTAAGCACATGAACTTTACTGACTTGCCTAAAGTGCATCAACGTTCAATGAGTCCTCTGCTCTTCCTATTATAAATATATGAGGTACATATTCTTTGATAGCACCCTAATTTCAGCTGGAAATTATCTTCTCTTGCATTGACTTGATTCACTAGAGAACCTCCAGCAGTAACCTCCTAAATCCCCTGAAAAGGGGAGGTTCGTTGCATATTTTTTTCCAATGCAACAAAGTTACTATGTGTCTATTTTCATGAAAAAGGGGTGTTAACATGGCATTATTATTTGTATCACGTTTACATTGTCATGTTAAGTTATCCCGACGATTTGCATTCTATCCATACAATGCACATAGCTTTGGTTGCTGGTTGGGCCAGTTTGATGGTTCTATATGAATTATAGGTCACTTAATTTTTATTATGCTGGAATAGAGTAGGTTTTGATGATTTAAAAATATATTACTTTCTCCTGCATCTGGGAGCAATCGCAGTTTTCATTAGTCTGTCAATTGTGGAGGAAGGTTAAGTGACAGTATCTAACTTTGGATGAATCATGCACCATATCTACTTTCTTAACCAGTATGGATCTTTCAGAAGAATTATTTTAGACAGCACATATGTTTATGCAGGACCTCCAAGTGCACATTCCAAATTGGGCCAATTCTCATTGTGGATGAGCCGTTTACGGTATTTCGTTGAGCTCCCAAAACTTTTCAAGCCGTTTTGTCATTGTGGCATGAATTTTAGCTGAACTTCCTCTCTCATTGCAGATCGATGGTGGTCTAATGACTCCAACAATGAAAATTCGGAGGGACAGGATTGTAGAGCTTTACAAAGATCAGATCTTGAAGCTATACAGCTGATGCATGTTTTAATTGAGTAGATCCACTCAATTCCGTGTTGCATCCATCGACCATTCAGCATGGATTCTGAAAAGTTTACAGGTTTAACAGAGGAACATCAAGGACATCCGCTTCTGTGTTTACGCGAGCTCATGTAAGTTATAATTCGTGAATAAAGAAGCCGCTCTGGATGAGAATAAAGCGAGCTCATGTAAGTCATAATATGTAAAAGCGAGTTCATTCAGATTGTAATATGTAATTGACGACAGACGACCCTGACTCTAAAGCAACTTTTGGTCAGAATGACCCACGGATTTTTATGTACGTTTTCTTCCAATTCTCTACATCGGACGCATGTAAAATCCTAACGTTGTCCGCGGACATCACGCATTTTGGAATGGACTAAACGTAAATTTCTTTTGATTGAAAGATTTGAAATAAAAGGAGTGTTGCCTCAGTACTTGCAGATTGGCCAATAGCTGGAAGTGGTCCAGTTTCATATAAGGCTGTAGATACTGTGAAGTGAGTAAGATGGGATTTGACTAGCAAGGTTTCTGCTTTATTGGTCGCTAGAACTGCCCACGTAATTTCGTGGAGAAAACTAAACTTTCCCCGTAAAATACTTTTCGGCCACATTATAATTTTTTTCTTGGAAAAACGATGTTTTTGTTTAAATATTTGCCATGTTTGTATTCGAGAACTTTGGCGGAAAAGTTCTTATTTTAACTACCATTGACGGGGTGCGCTAGAGGTGCCGACCAGGGGACCCTCGATCAGAAAGGTCTTCCCTAATCACTTCTCATGAAAAGTGCTAAACATGCTCAAAAGTAACTTGAAACAGTTATCATACTAGCCTTCAAATGCCATACTTTCCACTTTCCCCCTTCAATGCTGCAAAAAACAAATGCGAACATGTATGCATGTGATGGAAAATTCCATGGCAAACAAATTGAGACTTGTTGTTAACGAAAAAGGCCATTTCCCGATTGAGAATTCAGTCATGGGAAATACTTCTTTATAGCATCAGCATTTATAGGATTCAAGAACACTCGATCATTCATTTTTGCTCAAATCAAAGCATCGTCTTTGTGAATAGGGCCCGCCATAATTTGCGGCAAATTTTCGAAGAGCATCTGGAATAAGGACAGTACCTCTCTCGGAACCTGATCATTGACCATAAATCGTCGAGGGCGAACTCTCCAATTGAATGACCCTATTATTATCCGATTCTAAGAACATTGACCATGACACAGCTTTTAGCCTCTTTTCTCCATCATGGACAACTTCTCAAATCTCTGAGGGACCCATTACGCTTCATTCAGCTTTGTTTCGGTCGATGCCCTAGACAATAGGATTTTGAATTTTAGAGGTGGTTCTATCTTCCCTTTCATAAACCAAGGAAAAAGAATTTCGCCCGGTTGATGCTCAGATTGACGTCCTATATGCTATCGGCGTGTTGGGAAGCTTCTCATGCCGATCCTTGTAGCTGTCCGCCATATTTAACAGCATTTTTGCAAAAAATTGCCAAAACAATCATAAATCTATTATAATTTTTCTGATTTAATCCTAAACCCATTTTTTATTGTCAATTTAATTATAAATATTTTGTATTTGTATCAATTCAGTTCATCCAATCAATTTTTACCGGCTAGTACCAACGTGGATGTTGGCCGGCTCCGGCCGTTTGGCCAACGTTGACGTGTCAAAAAATTTTGACTGTTTTTCCTTCTTCTTTTTTTTTTTTTTCTCTCTCTCTCTCCTCTTTTCTTCTTCATGGCCGACGAGGTGGGCCGTGCTAGCCATTGAGGAGGCTTGCCCTTGCTAGCACTAGTGACGGTAGGGAGGGCAAGCCTCGACCACCCTTGGCAAGGGTTGCTAGGCAAGGTCGACATCACCGTCGCAAGCAAGGGCCTAGCGCTGCTCGCATAGCGACCCTCGTCTGCAATGGTGAGTTCTCACTAGGGGTGGCCAAGGCTCGCCCTTGTTGCTTGCCCAACCATGGTGAGGCTTGCCTAGTGACCCTCGCCTATGACAACGAGTCCTTGCTAGGGGTGGCCAAGGCTAGCAGATGGGGAGGCTCGCCCTTGCCCTCGCCCTCACCAGATTAGTATTGGGCAAGCCTCGCCCAGCACCACTCACTTAGCGTCACTCATCCTCACCTAGTGACCCTCGCTTGCAACGACGAGTCCTCTCTACGGATGGCCAAGGCCTGAGCCTTGCCCTCACCAATTTCAAAGAGGGGGAGCCTCCCCAGTGGCTAGCAAGGTCAACCTCGTTGACCTCATCGACCCTAGCCTGGCTGGTCGCTAGATCGGCCAGAGGAAGAAGAAAAGATAAAATAAAATAAAAAATTAAAAAATTAACATGTTAGTGTCAATCAGACGCATGATGTTCGATGGTGTCCACATCAGTGTTGATCAGCTAAAATTGACCATATAGATTACATTAACACAAGTACAAAATGTTTAAGACAAAATTGGCAAAAAAAAAAAAGTTTATGACTGAATTGGGAAAATTGTAATAGGTTTAGGATTGTTTTGATAGTTTTCCCCAGCATTTTCTTTATGCTCTTGTTTGCAGCGTCATTGCGCTATTCTCTGTGACCGGCTCGTCGACAAGCCTATTACTCATATTCTACCGTTATCATGGATGATAGCTTCAGGTACAAAAAAAAAAAAAAAAAAACTTTTATTGCATAAAAAAACTTCCTATTTGGAGGCATCATTATTAGTGAAACTTTTATTATCATGTAATACAACATAGTTGAAATGATCAAAGTGATATCTTAACTGAGTGATTTTTCTAAAACATATTGTTCCCAAAGGAAAATCAGATCTTCTAAGCAGTTTCAGATTCAATACAGAATCGTGTGCATTCTAACCAAGATAACGCATTGTTGGGTAGATGTATCATTTATTCAACACTGTTTCTGTAGATACCATTTGGGAAAATATCAAAACTTCACCCGACGTTTTTCAACTATTTCACCTCGCCTCTTTATTTCAAAACTCCTAATTTACATCTGATGACAAAAATTACTTAAGTAAGAGACTAAATCACACTCTAGTTTAAAATGTGTCCATGACACAGTACATCATCAAATCAGTCCAAAATCTATCCTAAACCCTAAACTCCAATCATATAATTTTTTGCCACAAAGCATGGGGCCAGAACGGGGACAGAATTTCTACAGGAAAATTATCAAAAAAGTTGTAAATTTATTGTAATTGTACCAATTCAATCATAAACTTATTATTATTATTATTATTATTATTATTATTATTATTATTATTATTAATTATTAAACATTTTATTATTATTATTATTTGCAATTAAGATCTTCGACCAAATTTGACTAACCAAATTTGACTAACCGACATGGACGCCTAGCACCAACGGATAATATTTAATATTATTTCATTTTTAAAATATTTATTAATTTTTTAATCTTTCTCTTTTCTTTTTTCTTTTTTTTTCCTTTTTTTCACTCTTTTTCTCTCCTCCCTCCTTCTTGTGACAAGCTAGAGGGGAGAACTGGTCACCGGATTGAGGCAGCCGACTAGGCCCGACTGAGGGAGAGCTCACCCTGTCATTCCCAAGCAAGGGCCACCCAGCCATCGGCGAGGCAAGCACTCATTGGATCTAGGCGAGGGTGACCTCACCAGTGGATTGGCGAGCTCGCCCTCGCTTAGATTCAGCGAGGGCTCAACCTTGCCATCGCTAGACGAGGGTCACCTAGCCATCAGTGAGGCAAGCCCTCGTCGAATCTGGGCAAGGGTGAGCCTCACTAGTGGATCAATGAGCTCATGCTCCTTAAGATCTGGCAAGGGTGAGTGGCGAGGACTTGCCTTGCCGGTGGCTGGGTGACCTTCACCCAGCGACGGCGAGGCGAGCTCGCCCTCAGTCAGGCTTGGCCGGCTGCCTTAGTTCAACAACCAGCCATAGCCGATCGTCAGAAGAAGGAGGGAGGGGAGAAAAAAAGAAAAAGAGAGAAAAAAAAGGACAAAAAAGAAAAGATTAAAAAATTAATAAAAAATTTGAAAAAAATAATAATATTAAAATATTGTTTGTTGGCACCGATCGACATCCACGTTAGTACTGGCCGGCTAAATTTGACCACTGAATTGGCATAATTACAAAAAAAAATGGACTTAATTGGGGAAAAAAAAGTTTATGATTGAATCGGCACAATTGCAATAAGTTTAGGATTTTTTTGGTAATTTTCCCAAATTTCTACCCAGACCACTCCATAGTACCGCTCTAGCTTTGTTGTTTTGTTCATCTTTCTTCTTTTGATATTTTAAACTTTTTATGGCCCTAGAATAGGTTAATTATTTTCAAAATGTATCACAAAATGAAGTTTTATGTCACGTCTAAGAAGATCTGTCAATATATTGAGGTCCCAACTTTTTAAATTTTTGTTACATTTGTATTAATATTGTAATTACTAATATAAGTGCCGAGGGGAGAGACTAGAGACCTTGATAGCAAGGCAAACAATGTTTTTGGGAAGAGAAGTAAAACCCTAAGGCTACGTTTGGTTGTCCAGATTTCTAATTGTGATAGGATTGTATATGATAGGATATGAAATCCAAGAGATATTAATATATCATATCCACTATTTGATAATTGCAATAATAAAGTCGGATATATTCACATCATATCACATATATTGTTTGGTATAAACAATACATTAGCAAAAATAAACCAAAAATTTTACAAATGGGGATAGTAAAAATCTCTCACAACACTCTTGCTTACTCTATTTTATTTGATTTTTATTTGATTTTATTTTCCTCTCTTTTATTAATTAATTTCTTTTTATAATTTTCCCCTCCCATCATTTCTAATAACATTTTATTAATTAGTAGACTATACTAATATAACCAAATACTAAAATACCTAAAATACTATCAAATATATATTTATGTTTATGTATTGAAATTATTTTGTAAAACATAATTAAAATTGAATAAATAAAAATAAAATAAGATTAAATTAAAATGACTAAATCGTTATTTGTTTTGTTATTTTGAATATCTTATATAAGAATTCAAATATATTTTATATTGAGATATAATTCTAATGTTGTTAATTTGAAAAATTTGTCATTTGAGAAAAATAATTATCTCTCGCAACACTCTTGCTTGCTTTATTTTATTTTCCTCCCTTTTATTAATTAATTTTTTCCCTTCCCATTGTTCTCTAATAAAATTTTATTAAATAGTAAACTGCACAAATATACCTAAAATACTAAAATACCTAAAATATATAGTAAATATAAATATAAATTTATATTTATATATTGAAATTATTTATAAAATATAATTAAATTCGAATATATTAATAAAAATAATACTAAATTAAAATAGCTATTTTTTTGTTATTTTGAATTTCTTATATTATAATTCGAATATTATTTATATTGAGATTTCTTTTTAATTTTGTTAATTTAAAAATTCTCTCATTTTAGAAAAATAACTTTCCTATTATGAATGCTAGAAATCTCATCTACCTTTATTCCACCTCTCCAATGAGATAATTTTATCCGGTCTATATCCTCATTATATCCTCATTTATACTGTCTTAAGTAGGCACCAAATACAAGATATGATAAATTTTATCCTATCTCAAATTTTACCTTGACTAACAAATGCAGCTTGATTAAGGAGGGATTGTATCAGATGAGGCCATTTGAAAAATTCAATTGCTAAGATTAAAATGAAGAATCCTACCCAAAATAAATGGCCGAGATGAAGGGGCGAAAAAGTAGCATCCTGATTGTCAGTGAAACTCATAATCAAATCGCTCAAATTAGAGCCCTAAAATGTGACGACTAGGAATGAACGATGATCTAAATTTGCCCGCACGCATTGCATAATTCTCGAAGTAAGATGTGATTGACAGGACGAGTTTATCCACTCTCAGGTCTTATGGTTTATGCCCGGTGAGCTCGATTTGGGGGAGGGGACGGGGGCGGTGACGATGACAAGATTTGCAAGCCACTAAGCGAATGGTGATGGAGGCCAGAGTGGCTTCCACGACGACAAAGGCAGCTGTTCTCGGTGTGATGCAGCTGGGCTGGTGTCCTAAGGCTCGATTCCAGCGGTGACGAATGATATGTAATTGGAGAGTGTTTGATGTCAATGAACGATGATTTGTAACATAATTTAGTCCAACGGAAATTGCAGGTAATTTTACCAGTTGTCTTTGTTTTGTTGACATTATTGTTTTCTTTGCTACACTGTCAGAATTTCGTAACGTGAAACTCTTTTGTTTGCTTCAGATGATTTTCTGCCGTGAGCTTTGCACCTGGAAATGTAGCTGTTCTCCTTTGTTTAGGGGTGGCTGTGTCTAAATGTGTGAGAAGTTTGTTCAATATCACTATAAGTGGGAAAGGGTTTAGGCGACTAAGTGATCCTTTGGATCTAAGTAATAGAATCATAGGAATTCTTCCAAACTTGTGCATTCAATCAAGTACTTTTTGTGGGTTGAGTGTTCAAGGAAAGCCCATTCTTGTACTTGATCCAAAATTGTACTATTAGACTGTTTTTTTTTTTATCATGCTCGACTCTCAGAAAGTGAACAGAAAATGTCATGCCTTGACCGAGTATCCCCTAACCAGTTGTGTGTGTGATCGCCATGGCCATGCTTGAGAGCTCGGAGAGGCGGCGTCAATGGGCCCAAGTGAAAAGAGAGAGAACATCCACAACGTTGATCCAACATTGGACAGAGGAGTGGTCGTCGATGATACAAGCATAAAGGCTCATTGGTGACTTCATGTATCGAGTGAGATCACGCACTGGAAGTGGCTTGGCCCAGGTGCGGAAGGAAGAACAATGAACGAAGAAGAAGGAATTGAAAGAACCCCGAAAACGCCCCAGATCATAGTTTTGGAAAGTGGAATGTAAGATGCACATGTTTGCTCGAACCCTTATTTAAGATTAAGTGGTTACTTCTGTTGGAAAATAATATCCAGAGAATACACAAACTATCTGTTGCAATCAGAACTTCAATGTAAAGAAGATGATAATAGCTATATAATATTCTTCTTTTTATGTAAACTTACAACTCTTGGAGAAGAAGAAAATAAGATATCATTGAAAAATAACATAAAATTGGAGATGAGGTACGGATAACCGAATCTCCTTAAGGCGATTAGTTCCTGCCAATGGTGCCCCGCAGATTCACGAACTATGCCTCCCAAGATACAACACCTCGAACCTGTTTGGATTAGCACTATGCAAACAGGACTCTGTCGAACCGTTCAATTGAACCAGCACACTCAGGAAAAGCAGAAGAGTAGAAAGGACATCAAAGCTCTTTTTGGAATCGAATCGGGAAAACCAAAAACCCCTTATGAAGCTCTATGCTCATATCTAGAGCTTTTTAGTTCGTGTACTACAAAGATACATGAATTAAATAGACGCGTGTATCCACGAGATTCATGAATAAAGAGATACGTGAATCCAAGATATTCATGTATCCAAAGATACGTAAATTCAAGAGATTCATGAACTCAATAAATACATGAACTAAACGATACATGAATCTAGGAAATTCATGAATTCAATAGATACGTGAACATAAAAGTATAGGAAATTCATGAATTCAAAAGAGATACATGAATAGAAAAGACGTATCTGAATTTATTGGCATTCATTGATCCATTAACCATAATTATAACCATAATTACAACAATCCCCCACATTAATTGATCAACAAAACATTTTTGACTCGAAGGAATCTGAGCATGCCTGTTAAAATACACTGCATCAAGATAGGTAGCTTTCGCTTTGAACCTTCTTTAGTGAAAGCTTATCAGACTTACTTAACTAGTCGATGGACTAAGCCTTGAATCGACAGTTTTTTGTGTAAGCCTAGACAATAAACCTCACACGGAGTATTTCCAATTCAAGATTGGTTCTCGGTTGTGTTCGTTCTTTCGCCCCGAACCTCTCGGGATTCATGCGTGCTTTAGAAAATCTAGTCTTTAAAGATTTTCATAGAGTCGGCCAGCTCCACGCATATAGGTGCATTCCTATTAAAGATATCCTACCATATCTTACTTGGATGTTACATTCCAAGTTATAGGAATTATTAAACGCATAGCGTACCCTTAATAACGCTGTAGGAAAGCACTGTTGTATCATAGGAATGGGAGACAGTGCTTACACTAGAGTTTCCAAAATTTGCGTTGTCCTATTGAACCTAGTCCATGGGATCTCCAATCGCATAGGTTAGGTTTCCACCCTGGAATCTCTTTATTGGGTTAAGGCTCTTAAACCCATTCCCCTCGATGCGCAGTTTATATGCTCTTTCGACAAACCTTTTGTCAGCGGATCCGCAATATTTTCCTTTGACTTTACAAAGTCTAAAGAAATGATTCCATTTGAGAGCAACTGCCTTACGGTGTTATGTCTACGATGAATATATCTAGACTTACCATTATAAATTACATTATGCACCCCCACACTTTTAGAAAATTGTAGGATGGTAACTTTTCATTCCATAACTCGTATGGAGTTTTACCTAGCCTTTTGTGAGGTATTTCATTAAGAATATAATTTGCAGTTAAAACTGCCCCCCAACAAGTTCTGAGGTAAACCTGAACTCAAAAGCATGGTGTTAGCCATCTCCTTTAGTGTCATGTTCAATCGTTGAGCAACTCCATTTTGTTGTGGAGTATAAGGTGCAATCGTTTGGAGAATTATTCCAAAACTAGCACAAAACTCATTGAAATTGATTGAACTGTATTCTCCTTCTCTATCAGACCTAAGCACTTTGATTCGCTTATCAAGTTGGTTTTCAACTTCATTTTTATACTTGACAAACATGCTCATAGTCTCATCTTTGCTAGTTAGTAAATAAACATAGCAAAATCAAGTACAGTCATCCACAAATGTGATGAAGTACTTCTTTCCACCTCTACTTTCTACAAACTTTAAATCACATAGATCACTATGGATTAATTGTAGAGGTTCACTCGTTCTTTCAATGGATTTGAAAGGTTTCTTGGCAAACTTGGCCTCGACACAAGTCTCACACTTGTAACGGGCATCCAACTCAAATCTTGGAATTAACCCCAAGTTTGCTATTTTCTTCATTATACCATAGTTTACATGTCCTAATCTACCATGCCATAGATAAGGAGACACAATAGTGTAAACTGAAGACTTTTCTTTATTAATAGTCTTTGGGTACATATATTTTGAGTTTACATCAATGACAACCACATTAGCCTTAAACAGGTCATTACACAAGTACCATTTTCCCCACATACATCCCTCCTTTTGAAAGTACAAACTTGTCAGATTCAAATACAACTTTGAAACCCTTCTTGACAAGTATAGGGCCAGAAACTAGATTTTTCTGAATCTCCGGTACATGCAGCACATTCAGCAGGGCGACCTCCTTGCCAAATGTAAACTTCAGGATCACCTTTCCTCTTCCGGCAATCTTTGCTGATGCAGAGTTAGCCATATAAAGCTTCTCATCTTCTTCAGCCTTCTCATAAGATGAGAACATGTGTTTATCTGCACAGATGTGATTTGTGGCACCCGTGTCTAGCCACCAGCCATTAGTGTTCGACACTAGAGATGCTTCGAACATCACCATGGCAGACAATCTCTCATTAGCTGTAACTGGAGGTGTTCCCATCACAATAGGCAAAGTTCGTTGAACCATCCCTCCAGAAATGGAGCCAAAAGCCATTTGGCTTGTACTGTTCTAAAAAACAGTCCCGGGCATACCAGTCATGTGACTTGTACCCACACCACCAAAATTGGTTTTAGCCCAAGGGCCCGTGGCATTGGCTACTACAAATTTAGACCCTGAGGGTTGAACATCTTCCATAGCATTGGTCAAATCGACTATAGGAACGTCTCTAGAAACATTCGGGACATTGAAGGGCACTTGGTTGTTTCCAGCCATCTCAATAATCTGACAAGAACAACAAACAGTGAGTGAATAATCGCCTTAAGATTGTTGGAAAATAATATCCAGAGAATACACAAACTATTTGTTGCAATCAGAACTTCAATGTAAAGAAGACGATAATAGCTATATAATATTCTTCTTTTTATGTAAACTTACAACTCTTGGAGAAGAAGAAAATAAGATATCATTGAAAAATAACATAAAATTAGAGGTGAGGTACGGATAACCGAATCTCCTTAAGGCGATTAGTTCCTACCAATGGTGCCCCGTAGATTCACGAACTATGCCTCCTAAGATACAACACCTCGAACCTGTTTGGATTAGCACTATGCAAACAGGACTCTGTCGAACCGTTCAATTGAACCAGCACACTCAGGAAAAACAGAAGAGTAGAAAGGACATCAAAGCTCTTTTTGGAATCGAATCGGGAAAACCAACAACCCCTTATGAAACTCTATGCTCATATCTATTTATAGAGCTTTTTAGTTCATGTACTACAAAGATACATGAATTAAATAGACGCGTGTATCCACGAGATTCATGAATAAAGAGATACGTGAATCCAAGAGATTCAGGTATCCAAAGATACGTAAATTCAAGAGATTCATGAACTCAATAAATACATGAACTAAACGATACATGAATCTAGGAAATTCATGAATTCAATAGATACGTGAACATAAAAGTATAGGAAATTCATGAATCCAAAAGAGATACGTGAATAGAAAAGACGTATCTTAATTTATTGGCATTCGTTGATCCATTAACCATAATTATAACCATAATTACAACAACTTCAAACTCTTATTTGAAATAAGATTCACTTCAGATATTCTTTTGAAAAAAAAAAAAAACAATCCCACTTCATATCTTTATTGAAAAATTTCCTTAATTTTTCAAACCTTACCCACCGGCATCTATTATAATGAGTCACACCGTGTTTTGTCAAAGGCATATATATATAAGTACAACTCAACGATCCTCTAGATTCATTATACGCACAATGGACTATGGCCAATGTAGGTGGTCTCACAACACAACTAATGTGATTCTGACGTATCAGGATGCTCAGGACATTCATAATCTACAAGAGGAGAATTAAAGGTCGTTCGACTATCAATTAAAGGTCGTTCTACTATCAGGTGATTATGTTGAGTTTGTATTTGCCATTCCCATATACTAGTTTTGAGGTCGTTTGGCGTAAGTTATTGTCAGCCATAGTCACAACATTAATGAAGTGTCTGTGATTACATGTATGAGAGTAAATTAGTGAGCCTTAAGTTATGTAAAACTTTTCATCAGAAAATATATTATCTTCTTTCAGTCTTTTTGTGGAGGTTATGGCAGAAATATTGAGATTGATATTTTGAGGAATTTCATGATAATAGGGTACCTAGTGGCCATTAATTTTGATGATGCCCTGTAAAGTAGTTGCCTCCTAAAACTATTCACCTGATAGTCTTTTGATCCTCCATCATTTGCAGTCCATGAATACTGCTGTGTGCTAGAGAAGGTGCAAAGAATATAATAGATAAAACTTTTGCTGATTTTCCTTGGCGAGTTCATGTGGAAGTAGATGGTGTTGAGATAGAGGTGCCTGAGGTGAGCACTGTGATAATTTTGTGTATCTTTTGTCTTGGGAGCTAATTCATCTTTCTTAAATCAAAATTCGTGACGCTAATACTCTACAAGGGATTAGGAGAGCAATGTGGTTTGAAGCACCAAACAAGTCTCTTGAGAAAAAGAAAGCCATGCTTTAGAACTTAGCAGGCTCAAAAGGGACGACGCACCATTCATTTTGCACTTGAATGAAGTCATGCATTGCTTGCAACTTGCAAGCATAACTTTGGAAAAAATCATCAAAAAAGTCTTAAATCTACATGCATTTTGCACTTGAATGAAGTCATGCATTATGCATTGCTTGCAACTTGCAAGCGTAATTTCGGGGAAAATTCCCAAAAAAGTCTTAAACCTATTACAATTTTTTCAAATCAATCATAAACCTTTTTTTTTCAATATAATTCTAAACCTTTTGTAATTATATTAATTCAGTCCATGTGACCAAATTTGGCTAGCCGGTGCTAACATGGACACCGATTGGTGTTGGCAGAGAATTTTTTTAATAATATTTTACTTTTTATCGAATTTTGGAATTAATTTTTTTCTCTTATTTTTTTCCTCCCCCTTGCTAGTGGATTGGCAAACTCGATCTTGCCTGGCGATGGCAAGGTGAGCTCTCCCTAGTGACGGTGAGGTCGAGCTCGCCGATCCACTGTCGAGGCTCACCCTCACTAGATCCGATGAGGGCTCCCCTCGCCAGTGGTTGGGTGAGTTCGCCCTTACCTAGCAACGACGAGGCAAGCTCGCCATTGGCCAGCCATGTTAATACAGTGACCGGCCCTCCTCTTTGGCTAGTCGCCAAAGCAAGAGGAAGAAGGAGGGAGGAAGAAAAAAAAAAAGAGAGAAAAAAAAGAAAGGAAAAAGATCAAAAAAGAATAAAAATTAATTAAAAAAATTATTTTCCGATATTGCTGTACGTCCACATCGGGCCATTTACCGCCAAATTTGATAGATTGATCGAATTAATATAATTACAAAAGATTTGGCGCTGTCTTTGTGTATTTTTGTCCAAAGCTCAATATATATTCTTACCTTTTAACAAAAAAAAATAATTACAAAAGAATAGGATTTAATTGGCCAAAAAAGTTTAGGACTAATCTGAAAAAATTATAATAGATTTAGGACTTCTTTTATAATTTTTCCATGACTTGCGTGATGGTGCTGAACAAAAGGGTTATTGGGCTGGTTGTCCCTTTGTATCCTTCTTTCGCCTTCATAACCTACAAGACTAAAAAACTAGAAGGCACAAACAAAACAAGATTTGTTGCGAGGAACAGAGCGCATTTGTCACGATAAATATCACGTTTTGTCACGCAACATGATTAAGGTCGGAAAGTTTCAGGGCCGACGCAAGGAAGGAAAAAATCATTTGACCACTCCATGCTCTTTGTGGGCGTGGAAAGAGAGCGGCTACCTTAAACTATAGTTTCTTTGATCAAGGTTCAGGCCCCCTTTTTAACTTCACGACAGCCAGATGACTGCTAATTTTTCGTTGGCATGCCTGTGGTAGCAAAATATGTTGCTTCCCTCCAATTAAAGAACCTGTAATACCTCATCTTTCTTTAAAATACTGTCAAGGAAGGCAGACCAATAGTTTTTGCTTTTTCACTTAAAAAAAAAATTTGCTAAGGAAATGAGAAAATTCCCTTCACTCCCGTGCCTTTTCAGCGGACCAAAAAGAGTTGATGAAGTTTATTAACGGAAGCTCTTGAATGGGCCAACCACAGCCAACTCACCTTCCAGAAACACTTGGGCCGGGAAAAAAAGAGGAGATGAGAATTAAGCGCATTGCAAAAAATGGATTATAAAAAGGGTTTGAGATCCAGAAATCTTTCTAAGTGGGCCTTTTTTGGGGTCAAATTTCAAGTGGGCCTTCAATAGCTGACATTTTGCACCAACAGTGGTGTAATATATATATATCCTGTAAAAATGTGTCCAATCTGACGGACCCTTCAGAAATGCAGTCAGGGCTAATAAGTAGGTAAAGAAGCACGCACGCTTTTCGGTGCTTTGATGGAGCTGGATGTGTCTCCACCAACTCAACGATCCTCTAGTTCATGTGGGGCAGTCGGCTCTAAGTGGGCCTTCAAAAAATAACATTTTGCAGCACCTTATATGAATTATATATGCTTCACTGCCCGTTTGATTCGGCTTTAACGATTTGCAAAAATACAAATACCTTTGGATGAATTAGGTTTTCCAAAATACAAATATCGTTTGGTAAAATTTACATTTGTAAAAGACTTTTTATTAAATTAAAAAAAAAAAAACATTTGTATTATTTTTTTTTAAAGTTTGGCCACCGGATCGCCGGATCCGGCGGTCATTGCCTATCTGGGTCGGATGGCGCACGACCTCGGCGACCGCGCGACCTTAGAGGTCGCACGATCCAAGCCATTAGTCGCCTAGGTCGCGCGACCTAGACGCCGCCTAAGGTCCGGCAACGATCGCCGGGTCGAGCGACCCTCAGGCGGCGGTCGCCGCACCTCGCCGGCGCGCGGGACCCCTTGGCCGGCGGTCGGCCTCTGTGCGGTGGTTTTCCTCGCCTGATGAACAGTACCCTCGAAGATGAACAGTACTCAAACTTGCATTCTCAAAATGCAACTTCCCAAAACACCTCCAAACCTCCATTTGGCTAAAGGCCCTTAGAGCCACTTGAAAATGCAATTACATCTCACTAAAGTCGCCCAAAAAATCGAACCAAACACGTTTGCATTTGGCCAAGGGACTTTGAAGTCCAAATGCTCATCCCCAAAGCTGAACCAAACAGGGCCGAATATACTTTGATAGACTTGATAGAGTTTACGTTATATTTTTTGCTTAATAACCTATTAGCTTTTATTTTGATGGTTCACCTTGGGAAGGTCACAACATATATAATTGGCAAGATCCCAATTTTATTCTTTACTCTTATCTGCCTTTCATCTTCAATCTTAAATCAAAATATTCTTCTCTCTTGTTCAAATGCCAAACCTCATTTTTGTTTATTTAGAAATTCCATGGCTCCCAAATCTCCTACATTCTCATCTTCGTCATACTTGTCCCGTTTTGACAAGCTCAAGGGGGAGGATCACCATGACAACTATCTTCTTGAACTCCTCAGTGATAAAGAAGATTCTGAGCAAGCAATCTTGGGTCCCTGTTTCATATAGCATCACAGTATCCCTTCATTTTTAAATGGTCGTTTTCCTCGTTTTATTAAAGAAAAAATCCCACATTCATAAGTCCTCTTATCATTGAGTATGTGGACTATCAAATCCAATCGATTTAGGGCTTTCTCCTTTTTTGACCCCAGAATTACCAATGGTATATGAAACTGAAATCATAGGTTCAATTCATTTGGGAAGATGTCGAAATTGATATAACTCTTTAATTCTACTGTTCTAATTTTCATTGTGACCTGGGTCTTTTCGGTAGCTTTAACCAGATTTTGGTCCCCATTAATAAATTGCTTTTTCTTCCATTCAAGACCAATGTCAATTACTCTCCTCGACCTCCATGCTATTAATCGTCTTAGTCCATACGGGGATGACATTAGAGAAGTCGAATCCACTAATTGCCAATACTTTGAAGAAAAAAGAAAAAATATATATAAATTTAAGAAAAAAATTGGAAAATTACATAAACAATTTACATCAGAATCAATTGTGCCACGTAGGATGGCTTAAGAAGCACCCACACTCTCAAGAGCCTTCATATCGTTTCCGACACTTTGACATGTGTTTAAGTGTTGAAAAATCCAATACATGGTCAACTCTCTTCGACACGTGGTTAACAAGTGTCGAAAAATTCAACACATGATTAACTCTCTCCGACACGCTTTGACACCCGATTTCGACACACACGGATTAATTTTAAAAATTTTCAATACTTAAAGAGTCAAAATGTAAATATATGAAAAAAAAAAAAAAAAAAAGAGATAGGGATGGTAGCTAGGCACTATTGCTGCCGTTGCCACCATTGGAGGGGGCTAATGACCTTGCCGGCCCTAGGTGGCAAAAGGGGGGGTGGCCCTCGCCAGCCCAGGCGAGGCCATCGCTGGCTAGTCAAAGGCCAATGAGGCTTGCCCAAATTTGGGTGATGCCTCGGCTAAGGCCTAGGTGAGGCTCACCTAGACAACGCCATGCCCTCACTTAGGCCTAATGAGGGCCGTCGGCTATAAGTGAGGGCCGGCATTGCCTAGATTTGGGCGAGCCTTGCCAGCTCTAGTTGAGGCGTTGCCTAGATCTAGGCGAGCCTCGTCTGAGCCTTGCTTAGGCTAGTGAGGGTTGCCGGCTATAAGTGAGGGCCAGCGTTGCCTAGATTTGGGCGAGCCTTGCTGGCTCTAGTCGAGGCGTTGCCTAGATCTAGGCGAGCCTCGTCTGAGCCTTGCTTAGGCCAGCGAGGGTCGCCCCCCCTTCGCCGCCTAGGGCTAGGGACCTTGCCAACCCCCTCCAATGGTGGTTGGGCATGCAATTGTCGTTGCTACTGTTGCTGCCGGTAGCAATGTCCCCAAACACAACTATGCCTATTTTTTTTGTCAGTTTTTAAAAATTATTTTAGCTTTTTAATTTTTTTCTATGAAAAAAGTAATAAAAAAATGCCACACAGGATAAATAAATAAATTTAAAAATATCGCTTCAGCAATTTCCGTTAAAGAAATTGACAGTGTTAACGGAAAGACTAAATTGCACCAATTTGATAAGTTTTAGGACTCAATTGCATTATCATGACAAGTTTAAAGACTTGTAATGCACATATCCCTAAATTTAATAGTAAAATGTGGATCACTTGTTTTTTTCTCCAAGTTTTATGGATTATTGTAATGAATGTAGTTGAAATTTTCAAATTAAAATAATAAATGATATTAACAAATGTTGGATTAATGTTTTTAGTATAAATTAATTCTACACTCCTTTTATTTTTATTTATTTATTTGTGCATTTATATATAAAAAATATTAACATATAATATATCATAATATGTCGGTATTTTCTATTTTTTAAGAAATGACATATCGGCGTGTCATGTCGTATCGTATTGTGTGTCGAGTGTCCGTGTTAGTGCTACATAGAGGATGTTTGGTGTCCACGTCAATGATTTCTTATCAAAATTAGCCTGAAAGACTACATTAATAAATCCTCAAAAGGTTTGAGACTAAATTGTCAAAATTGAAAAAATTATGATTTAATTGATATTATGACTAGGGGTGAGTATGGTCCGAGTTGGGCCAATTCACCCCCTAACTAAAAGACCAACCTGTACTGTGCTGGTCCTCAATTTTTGGGACCGAAGATTGACCCTATTGAGATTAGGACTGAGAATCGGACCGACCCAATGGGTTTGGTCCAATTCTAAGGTCAACCTAGAACCAACTGATAAATTTTTTATTTCATTTTTTGTACTCTCTAAAGGTGATCGAGAATTGAATCAATCTAATGGGTTCGATCCGATTATAGGTTGAACTAAAGATCAACCGATAAGTTTTTTTATTTCATTTTTTTTACTCATTGAAAAGGCGATCAAGGATTAGACTGACCCAATAAGTTTGGTGACGAGCGAGGTCAGCTAAGAAAGGCGACCGGCGAGCGTCGAGCATCGAGTAGGGTGAGCGTCAAGCGTCAAGCGAGGAGCAACAAGCAAGGCAAGCATTGAGTGGTGAGTGACATGAGTGACCCAAAGTGAGTAAGACAAGTGTTGAGTGGTGAGTGGACAAGTTGTATTTTTTTTTTTTTTTGGTAGATTGAAGACTAAAAGGACAAATAAGACAGAAGAGAACTGGATGAGAATGCCGTGAGGAGCTGTTTATGCACTTTTGGACATCGTAAGGACTCCTTAATAAAAACATTTTTCTCCTTTATAAATGATGGCTATTGATGCTATAAAAGACATTAAAAATCTAAGTCATTAAATAACAGTGTAAAATTACTTAAACTTCTCACTAATGAGCTATTTAATGGTGTTGACGCCATTTATTTTAGGTTTTTCTCTATATAAAAAAATTATAAATAATATATTAGATATATTGGGGCGGATTGAACCGATTATTAACTCTCGAGACCGAAGACCAACTCGTACGGTACTGATTTAGGAATCCTAGGACCAAGGACCAACTAAGTCTCCCTAGAAACCGAACTAGGACCGAGTAGGGTTGGGTCGATCCAAGGTCATTCTAGGGTTGACCCTAGACTGATACTCATCCTTATTTATGACTTTTTGGTAATTATCCTCTAGTGTCACTCTATCATAAACTAATTTTATCATCATAAAAAATCTCAAATTAGTACGTGTGCTGCATTTATGCTTAACTAATTTTAGTGTTACAAAAAATTTTAACTAGTACATGCATGATAAAGCTACCCTCCATTAGCTTATGTTCAATATCTATGTGTGGAAACACATAGAACGGACAACTTGGATGATCAGCATGTAACATAGATTAGACATGGAAAAACAAAACACAAAAGTGTCTCATGACCGAGGTTGTCTGAGAAAGCCACATTTAAAGAATATAATCGAGGCTGGGAAATCTGTTAAAACCTGCTAAGCATTTTGACAATCTACTAAAATGCGTTGAACACGAGGGAGGCAACACAACTGACGATGGACTTAGATGAGGGGATATGTGGGCCATACTTGAACTGGCATGTGATATAAGGAAGATCGTGAGGTTAAGATATTTTTCGTAAACAGGAAAAAAGGATAGCATCCACCATATCCGATATTGCCAACGCTTTTCAGATTTGTGGTGATAAAATAAATATTCCCCCAAATGTGCCACACCCAATGTCTAGGCCGTGGCCATTGCTCATGTGGGGGGTCGACGCAAGGGGCCGCATAAATCCCAAGTCCTTAAACGGATACCTACTTCATCCTTTTTGACCGTTGCCTATTTCACAAAAAGGATAGTACAGACTTCTTTCTCCGGTGTCACCAC
The DNA here is from genome assembly GCA_016097595.1 of Eucalyptus pumila. Taxonomy (NCBI): domain Eukaryota; kingdom Viridiplantae; phylum Streptophyta; class Magnoliopsida; order Myrtales; family Myrtaceae; genus Eucalyptus; species Eucalyptus pumila. The sequence goes on from CM027853.1 coordinate 32,390,000, forward strand.
AAAAAATATTGTTAACTTTATTAAAAATATTTAAATATCAAACTATGTCTCTATTTAACAACTTCGGTTTTTAAAATAATTGGTATTGGTCTCACAAGAATATCATGTGGTACTAGAACAAGAAGTAGAGAGATGGCCAATACAAAAGCGAAGAAGCACGAACTACTATCGTTGTGCTGCCCCCATAGACTCGGTCGCTCGGCATGGATCATTTCCATCCTTCCACTACCACCTCTCAAAATCACCTTCTTTAGTTTCGCCAAAGAGGATTTGTTCTTCTCCATCTTAGATTCTGTTTCGCCGGGAATTGGCCCATATAGCGAAATGCCTTTCACCACGAGACGATGTTTGTTTTTATTGAATCGGATCCACTGGCAATTTGGATTCAATGGCAATTTTGAACAGGAACAATAAGAACTACTAAATCTAAGGAAAATAGATGCGAATACTGGGAAGACACGTAAGTGTTTGTGTTGATGATCATGAATCTTTTACAAATAATTTAATACAGCTTTATATAGCATATTACAAATGTAACTATTTACCGGCGGTTAGTATTCACCTTAATGGTTATAGCCTCTCCATAACTAATACAATTCGGACATCTCAAGATCCTCTGGATATTCATAATCTACGAGAGGATAATTTAGAGTTGTTCTACAGTAAGATGATATTGATTTTGTATGTGCCATTTCCATATACTGGCTTTGAGGTCGGTTGGAGAAGTTATAGTCAGCCATTGTCACGACATGTCCGAGAGTAAATTAGAGCGGGTTGCTTTGTAAAAGTTTTCACCAGAAAAGACATTATCTACGTTCAGTCGTTTTGTACATCTTGGTTATTGCAGAAGTATTGAGATTGATATGTTGGGGAATTTCATGATAATAATGTACCTACCGACCATTAATTTTGATGGTGGTGGCAGTAAAGCAGTTGCCTCCTAAAACTTTCCACCCGATAGTCTTTTGATCCTATCATTTGCAATTCATTAATACTGCTATGCTGGAGAAATCACCGAGAGTGTAATGGATAAAACTTTCGCTGATTTTCCTTGGCGATTTTGTGGGGAAGTAGATGGTGTTGAGATAGAGGTCCCTAAGATGAGTATCGTGATAATTTCGTGTATCTTTTGTCAGGGAGGTAATGCATCTATTTCTTAGATCAAAATTTGTGACACTGGCACTCTACAAGGGATTAGGAGAGCAATGTAGTTTGAATCACCAACTTGTCTCTGGAGAAAAAGAAAACCATGTTTTAGAACTCTTAGCAGGCTCAAAAGGGATGATGCAAGAGGCATTTTTCACTTAAATCAACTCATGCATTACTTGCAACTCGCAAGCATGACTTGTGTGATGGTGCTGAAAAAAGGGGTTGCCGGCTGGTTGTCCCTTTTTTTTATCCTTCTTTCCACTTCACAGTCTACAAGCCTTTAAAAGTAGAAGGCACAAATGAAACAAGGTTTGTAGCGAGGAAAATAGTGCATTTGTCACATGAAATACCACGTTGTATCACCCAACACTATTAGGGTCAAAGAGTTCCAGGACCGACACTAGGAGGAAAAAACCATTTGACCAGTCCATACTCTTTGAGAACATGGAAAGAGAGCTGCTACCTTAATAGTTTCTTTGATCAAGGTGGCAGCTCTCTTTTTTTTAAAAAAAAAAAAACATCAGGACAGCCATTAGATGACTGATAATTGTTCGTTGGCGTGCCGGTGGAAGCAGAGTATATTTCTTCCCACCAATTGAAGAACCTCTCATCTTTCTTTAAATTACTGTCAAGGAAGGCAGACTAATTTACTCGAGATTGTAGAAAGAATTCCTTTCTGCCCCCTTTTTTGACAGAAGAACATGGGTTAGTTTTTTGTTTTTTTCACTGAAAAACGATCTTTCTCCAAGGAAATGAAAGAGACTCCCTTCACTTCAGTGCCTTTTCAGCTAACCAAAAAGAGTTATAACTTTATCAATGGAAGCTCTGAATAGGCCGACCACAGCCAACTCGCCTTAAAGAAACACTCGGGCATAAAAGATTAAAGAAAAGGAAAAAGGCACTTAGGTGCATGAGAAAGCATGGATCATTGAAAGAGTTTCAGATTCAGAAATCTTTCCAAATGGGCCTTCAGCGGCTGGCATTTTGGACCAGCTGTTGTGTGATATATATTCTCGGAACTATGTCTCCACTCTGATTAATCAATGAGAAATACGTTCAGGGATGACAAGTAGGGAAAGAGACGTACATTATTTGCTCTACTTTAATGGAGCTGCATGTGGTGTCAATGTTCTCACTCGTCAGGATCTCTCAAAATTGATTATGGACGTAATTCTAAACTCTTTTAACAAAGCGCTTCAAATGACTCGTGATTTTTAAAAACTTGTTTTCGGTATCATCACTTTCATTGAAAGTAAGCAGCACACCCAACTTGCCATCCTTGCATTAAAATTATGAAAGAATAAGCTACTACCTGAAGTTATTGTAGCCCAACAAAACGAAATTTCAGATACACAACGACAAGAATAGTCTCCCAAGACACTAGCTTTCCTTAAGTATTTGGCTTTGATTATAGCATAGATATAACCTCCAAAGTTCACCTTTTTTTTTCCTTTCTCTGCCCTCGTTCATTGCTATATATAAGTGGAAACATCAAACTTGGGTGATTGAGGCAGGTTAACACACAAAATAAACTTTCTGAACAAGACCTTCCACGATTGGAACCCCTTTCCCCATACCCTGCAGAACCTTTCTTGGAATCGAAACCGAAACAGGAGTCTCCTCACAAAAGTCCGCTACTTTCCACATCTTATTTGGATTTTCCCTGAGCCCACAACCGGTATTAATGGACAAGAGCTTGCTTGCGTTGAAATTGATATTCTCATCAGACTCAGCTGATTCATTGTCGATCAGATGAGACCTTAAGTGGCCGCCATAGCTGGCAATTCGAACTAGGCGCATGAACTTAACAACATTTTTTGATGTGACACTAGAGCAGGATGACCCTTCTTCTATCCATTTTGTGAGATAGTCAACGGTTACAAGGACAGAAGGGTGTCCCGTTCGAGGCATTGGGATTGATGGGGCGGATCGCATCGACCATCCTCCACATGAAAAAAGTCCACGGCTTAGACATTGGGTGTAGCTTATCCGGGGGAAAACTTATCCTATCACCATAAATCTTATCGCGTTGGCATTATCGGACATGCTGGATGCTACCCTTTTCTCCTGTCAACCAGAAACATCCCAAAACTCAATAATCTTCCTTGCCAGCAAATACCCGTTCATGTCGTAGCCAACATATCCCCTTCATTAGTTGAGTTGCCTTCCTCGTGTCAACGCATCTTAGTAGAACCGAATCAAAAGACCGTTTCTGTAGAGTTTCACCACTAAACAATAGAAAAAATAAATAGTAGAAGTGAGCTTGATTAGGTACTTCATATTTACCGCATGACTTCCTTTTGGAACTCAACCCTTGGATATAGTTATTGATATCATAAAACCGCATTGTCCATCTTATTTTATCATGATTGCCAAATTGGTAAACTCATGATGAATCGATTAAAATTTTAAGGGGAAATGAGGGATTTTAGCAAATTTTCGAAAGGTAAGGAGTTCTTGGGGCAAAATTAGCAAATTTTATTCAATTTGTCAGTCTCAATTCATTTTCTTCAAATTTGACTTCCTCAAAACAACATCATTTAGAGACCGATTTGTGTTGAATTTCCACATCGCATCTACATCACACGTCGATTATCTGAGTTGTTTGTCGCGTGTGCTTCCACGTTAGTAGTTCAATGGAGATATTGAATGAAAGCTAATGGGAGTAGATTTGTTATGGTACTAGTTTGGATTTTTTTTCTTACGCAAAAATTAGTTTGGAACAAATATAGTATGAGTGTACCAATTTGATATTCTTTATGATGAGAAAATTAATTTAGGGTAAATGTGGCATTGAGTATACCAGTTTTGTGGTTTTTTGTGATATTAACCCTTAAAATTTTAAGCAATTCATTACTAGATTTTTTTTATATCATTTTTGTGGATAAGATTTTGTTGATGGAGTCAACAGCAGTGTTACGGACGGTTTTGAAATTCATGTTTTGGACTTTACTTTTCCGCACTCCACTGTTATTCCATATGATTTTGCAAGCTTTAGTAAAAATTGAAAGAAAAATAAGTGAGACGATTAAGTATTTTTGACTTAATATAGTACAGATGATATGATCTAACAAACTGACTTTGCTAAAAGTGTAATTAGCATTAACAATTAAATCAAATTTCAATTTCCAAGTCTTTGGGAACAAGTTACAGAACATACTAGGAAAAATACTTTATTCTCTCCACGGTCCGATCTCTTTGCGTGATGTGATGGCTTCTCAAGGAGATGAATTCTAAGACCCTTTGTCTAGTCATCCATCAATATCGTTTCCTAAAATTGAAGTCTCCAAAGAGATGAAATGGTTTTTTTATTTTGGCAGCAGATAGGGTTGACACTATAGATGTCGGGGACAGCTGGGATTCCCAATTCTTTAGCAGCTTGTCTTACTAATGAAATCTTAGTGGAAAAAAAGGTATCCAAGTGCTCATCCTGCCTACAAAGACATTAGCAGTTAAGAAATCTGGACGCATTATTTGTCTTGTAGTTAGGCAAAGTAATTGTATTTTTTATTTAAGTTGTACGATCACATGTCGTAATTGATATAGGGATAATTCCCTAGATTAGCCTCAACTTTAGGTTCAATCACAATTCTACCATTTCTTTTTTTTTTTCAAAATAAAAAAAGTCTCCCAAACTTTTGCTCTCATTTCAAATCTATCCATACATCTAAAAATCTCTTTCTTCAAAATTATCAAACGTCAGAACTAGTCAGAAATTCATTATTAGAAATCTTTGTCTTCATCAACACCATGACTATCGCACGGGACAATAATGACACCTTAATATTGATAATATTGAAGAAATCAATAGCAATTTTTGGACATATTGGCAGACGGGGGACTAGAAAATTTAAATGTTCTTTTAAGACCAAAAAATTTGGGGGCAAAATTGTAATTGGACCTAAAGTTATGGGTCTTTTTGTGAAATTACCCTATAGCAATTATGCAATGTAACATATTTCTTAAGCCCTATTTTAACAATTAAATAAAAAAATACCAGTTACACTGCCTAACTACAGATATATTGAGTATATAAACATCTTAGGGCGCGTTTGGTAATATTTCTGTTAAAAAATTATTCTAGGGAACAGAAATAGAAAAAACTATTTCTGCTCCGGGGAACAATTTTTGAACAGAAGAAAGCGTTTGGTAAACTTGTTCGGAAATAAAAAAAAAATGAATAGAAACATGTTTGGTAAATTTGTATTCTTTTTTTTTTTTTTTGTTTCTTTTAATTTTTTAATATTTTTCTTTATTTTTCTTCTTTTGGCCGGTCCGCCGGCCTTAGCCATGGCTGACGAGGGCCGGCGGCCTCGTCGGGCCACCGCCAGGTCGGCGAGCCCGAGCTTGCCCAACCTTACCCCGCGCCAGCAAGGCCGAGGCCGGGGGTTGGCAAACCTCGCCATGGCTGGGCGAGGCCACCGGCCCTCGTCGGTCGGTCGCCGGCCATGGCCAAGGCCGGCGATCGGCCAAAGAAAAAGGAAAGAGAAAAGAAGAAAAAAAAAAAAAGAGAGAGAAGAAAAGAGAGAAGAGAGAAAATTTGTTCTTAAAAATTGTTCCGTAAAATAAAAACATGTTTTTCTTATTTCTTGTTTCTGTTCTAAATGTGTTCCTAAAAACAAAAAAATAGATTTGAAACACAAACTCAAACAAACGCATTTATGTTCTATTTTTTTTTTTTGTTTCTCGGAACAAAAAAAAAACAGAAAATTTATTCATAAAAAAAAAAAATGTTAACAAACAGCCCCTTAGCTGCTAACATATTCGCGGGGCCTTGAATGCATGCATCAAGTCCAATGTGATGGAGGGTAGGTATGACTCAAACGTTCATCTTTTTGCTAAAATAACTAGAACACTAATCATTCTCGTAGTCGGTAGGATAGTTGGTTAGATTGGCCGGACAAACGAGGTTAGCATAAATAAAGGCCTTGAGATAAACCAAGTTAGAATAAATAAAGAGATTAGTGTCGTGTGTGATGTGGACCCATACCTATGTAGCACGGACACTCTCCGGAAGCCTTCGTGTCGTGTCCGACACTTCGACACGTGTTCGACACGCGGTCAACGAGTGTTGAAAAATCCGACACGTGGTCAACTCTTTCCGACACGCTCCGACACGAGAGTCCAGAATTCCGACACGCGATTCCGACACGCACGGGGTCAACTTTAAAAATTTATAATACTTGAGGGGTCAAAATATAAATATACACAAAAGAAGTAATAAAATTGCTATAAAGATACACACACGGGGTCAATTTTTTTTTTTAAGTTTTATTTTTTTAGAATTGTTTTATTTTTTTAAAAAGTCTTTTACTCTAAAAGAAATAATAAAAAATGCTATATATGATAAATAAATAAATTTTAAAATATCATTTCAGCATTTTTCTTTAAACAATGTTTTTTTCCTATGAGTTTTGTGTATTATTGTAACAAATTAAAATAATGAATGATATTATTTAATATTTTTTGTGTAAATTAATTCTAGGCTATTTTTATTATTATTTATTTATGTATTTATATATAAAAATATATCTAATATATAACGTGTTTAACGCATTTAAATTCTCTATTTTTAAGAAATAACGTGTTGACGTGTTGACGTGTCGTGTCGTGTCGTATCACGTGTCCGTGTCGATACTACATGGACCCATACATATAATAGAGACACATAAACCCTACCCAGATGCAAATCCTATGGGAATTTGACACGTGTGTACTGACTCCTCAGGCCCCACGTGCTCGTCCCATCAAGATTCCAAAGCAAATGATCGCAGTCGACGGTGGTGTTCCGGTCACTCTCGCCCTCATCCTGCGCTCGTCGATTTTGTCCTAGACATAAAAATTTTCCAGTTCTAGTAATAAATCTTACTGAAAGTTTTCGATTATTTGATTTCGCAATAATTAATCAACTATTTCAAAAAGCTTTCAATTCAAAGCTCAAAACCGAGTAGCCCGATTTATCTCATTGGATTAAATTAATTTTCACATGAAATTTACCTCATTTAATGAGGCCTATGAATTATGTATAAAGTGTTTTTCGTCTATGCATGTACTTCACCAGCTTAAATAACCAATCAAAACTTACTACATTACTTGATAAATTAAATTCTAGTTAGGTTCACACCTCCACAGCAAAAAGATGATTTTCTTCTGTTCATGCATTTCACTAGCTTAAATTATCAATCTAAGCTTCTTACATCACTCAATGAATGAGCAAATAACCCAATCAATTATAAATATATACTGTATGGATGCAAATTAGGTCATAAACTTTCTAATTTTGCTAATTTAGTTTTATAAATTTGCATGAATTTCCAATATAGTTTTTACCTGGTAAATTTTCATTGGAAATCATTGACGTAGCAATTTAGGCTGCGCATGACAAAATTTCTGAAACAGAAATTGATTTTTGGTAAGAAATCAATTTCTTAATTTCTATTCCCAAGACAAGTTTCGAAAGAAAAAAAAACCCGTTTGATAACGACTCAAAATTTCTATTTCAAACGTAACTCCGTTTGATAATAGAACAAAATTTCTATTTCTAGGAATAGAAATTGATTAGATAACAACATAGGAAATCCTCAAATACAAAATAATAATCGAAATGATACTAAAATAACATAGAAAATCCTCAAATACAAAATAATAGTCGAAATAATACTATTACATTACAAAAGTTGAAAATACAATTTCATGGAATTTCCGGCATATTATTTTCCCTTGCCATTTTATTAGCAATTGTTTTCCTAAGCATATTTATTTGGTTTCCCTCCTTGATCAATGTATCGTTTGCAAGCTCATCCTGTGTAGGTTCAGATAAGTACTACGGAAGCATGAATATAGGTGCCATCAATGGCGCTTATACAACCTTGTCATTTTATCAAAAACTAGTATTATACAAGATTATCAACAAAATAAAATTAATTGTGCAAAGGAATATGTGAGAATTCTACCTTAAAGTAACGTTTATGGTTAGGAACCAATCGAGGGAAGGTTGGTTTATTTTGATTATCGAATTGAATCAGTCTAGTTGCTCATCCCTAATTTATTTTTTATTGCTCAATGAACCTTTAATGGCCTTTGCATAGCAAAGAGAGAGATTCTCTTGAATCTTTTGCCTTCGAATTAAAATTCAAGATTGTGTAACAATCTAATTATTTTGATTTTGCAAGAATTTTGAATCCGTAAAAACAAAATAAGGTTAAGTTTCTAGGCACTTTTTTATTCATCTACTACGTAAGAACTTTTTATTTAACTGGCCATGCACGTGCCTTTTCTAGGAGGAAAGAGCCACATTGTTTTTAAGTAAGCATTTAAGAACTTTGGTCATTTTTTTTTTTAAATTGGGGACCCATTCGATTGCCTTTCATCCTAAAGAGGAAGTTATAAACAAAAATTGAAAAAAAAAAGTGCAAAAAAAAAAAAAAAACATGAGCAAAATAAGAAAAAGAAAATTAGCAATAATTTGTGAAGTTGTGGTTATGAGTAAATTAAGTTAGCAAGAAAGTGCAATGTTCCTTTATATGGTTTGATTTCAATTTCGATTTCTATTTCAAAATTAAAAAGTTAAAAATTTCAAACTGATTTTTTCAATTTCTCTATTTCTGAAATAGAAATCTGTTTCAGAAATAGAGAAATCAAATTGCATTACCAAACGGATTTCTGTTCCAAACCTATTTTGGGGAACAGAGAAATAGAGAAATCGAGAAACTGAAATTTTATCACGCGCGTCCTTAGTAATCGCTAGCTGTCCTACGTGGCATCTTCATTTATTAACAATTTATGACCAAAATTGATTAGAGAGACTACGTTGGAACTTCACACAAATGTTTAGGATTAAATTTTCCAAAATGAGAAAGTTTAGAATTAAATTAACATAAGTATGATAGTTTTAGAACTAATTGGACAATATTTCCCTTAATAAATTAATTCTAGTTAGCTAACACAATAGAGGAGAACTAATAGCTGTCCTTCTTTGAGCGAGCTTTTTTTTTTTTTTTTGGTCCATTGGAATCATTTGGCTACCAAATAAGTTTAGTGTAGTCAAGTCTTGATTAAGGCAATTATTTACTTGATTCTAATATCCATTTCTCACTTAATGATAGGATTTCGAGTTTGTCCACTTGAGGTAGCTTTGGATTTGTATTGTCAAGTGAGCGGTTATTATCTCTTTTATGATTTGGAAACTTGGATTAAATTGAGAGAAAATAAAATTGAGACAATTAAGTGTTTTTGAATTAGTAGAGATGATATGATCTAGACATTGACTTTCCTAAAATTGTAATTAGCATTAATCACTGATCATAATTTTTTCCGAGTTTTGAGGAAGAAATTATAGAGCATATTAAGAAAATACTTTAATCTCCACGGTTCGACCTCGTTGTGTGATGTGATGCCTTCTGGAGGAGATAATTTCTGGGACTCTTGATCTGGTCATTACTCATTATCACGACGATCCATATCATTTCCTAAAATTGAAGTCTCCAAGAAGGTAAAATAGTTTTTATTTATTTATTTATTTATTTTGGCAGCATATAGGGTTGGCCACAAGATGTTGGCGCCAGCTGGGATTCCCAATTCCTTGTCTTACTAACAAAATCTTAGCGGATAAAACTTTGATCTATGTCAGGCCCCACGAATACGTTTAGCTGTTAAAAAATCTCTACGCATTATTTATGTCGTAGTTAGGCAAAGTAATTGCATTTTCCTTTTATTTAGACTGAAAGGCTTTAAATATAGATTACATGTCATAATTGATATGGGAATAATTCTCTAAAAATCCCTCAACTTTAGGTTCAATCACAATAACTTCTTGTCTAAAAAAAATCTCAAACTTTCACAATAACCTTAAATATGTTCACGCATCCAAAAATTGCTGGTAGTTTCTTCGAAATTATCTACATCAAAACCAGTTAAAGATTCATATCATAACCTTCATCTTCATCAATACCGTCATTTTCGTATGAAATAATAATAGCTTCAATTTTAATGAAACCAATTGTGATTTTTGGACATGTGGGTAGATTAGGGACTAAAAAGGTTGGAATTTCTTTTAGACGAAAAAGGCACAGAACAAAATTGTGATTGGACCTAAAGTTACGGTAATTTTAGGGAATTACCAATTATCAATTGTGCAATGTAATGTATTTTTGAAGCCCTAGATTAACAATTAAATAAATAAAACCTACAAGTTATATTGCCTAACTATGAGATATATCATGCGTGGAAACTTCTTAATTGCTAACATTTTTGCAAGGGTTGTGATGAATACATCAAGTCCCGAGTGACGAAAATAGTTATGACTCAAATGAATTTTTTATAGTGATGCATAATCTTAGGGTAAAACCTAGAGTGGATCGCCAACAATGATTATTCATTTATACCATTTCACTCATTATAAAATATTTCAATATCTAATATACTAATTTTTCTCGTAATTACGATGATTTATTTTAAGAATATTCTTTCAAACAATTTAGTTTGAAAACTGGAATCAATTTTATATAGGCCGGGAGACAAGCGAGGTTTTTCATAAATAATTGCCTTGGCACGATCGAGGTTAGAATAAATAAAAGTCGTAGTACAATCCGTCCGTGATCTCGGACCATTCCCTCAGAATAGTATTAGTCCCTCCTCAGACGCATATCCTATGTAAATTTGACACGTGTATATGACACATGGGGCCCCACCTGCGCGTCCGGTCAATATTCCATAACAAATAGCCACAATCGACGTCCCGTGCTCGTCGATTTTATCCCACCTAGAAAAAAAAAATCAATTCTGTTGATAAATCTTACTGAAAATTTTCGTTAATCTCGTCGGAATTACTTCCACGACCAAAGATTTTTTTTTAAAGTTATTCTTCCTCCTTTAATTAAAAAAAAATCAAAGTGACATGAAATATTACAAGCGATTAGGAATTAACAACCTTATACAAAATAAGATTGCACAAACGCAAACTGTGGTGGACTTAAATCAACAGCACAACTTGGAAAATATGTACTAGAGCAAGCAACTAGATATGAACAAACTATGTTGAAATTTAATTGATGACACAATAGTAAGAATATAGATACACGTTAGAATCTAATTGATGATGCGAATATGAAAGCTAAAACTAAAGAAAATAAATTGCAATGCAAGAAATGTAAAATAAAGTAGATTTGTTTGATTTGGGCATGCATATGGGTTCTAAAGAGTGCGATGCGGCTATTTAAAATGCACATTGCAAAAAGAAGTTACAAAAGGGAGGCTACAATGAGAAGTTACAAACAGTTATTGAACAATTACATAGATGGTGTTTTCAACCCCACTATGTTGGCAATTGCTTTATTCCACTATGTTGATGTTTACTTCTTTTACAGTTGCATAAAAAATTGTCAACTCCACTTTTTATCGATTCATTTTACTATCGATTCTTCAAATTGTCAATTTCTCAAGTTGTCGATTTCTATTAATGAATGATCAAATTCTACTTTTATTGACTAAGCCCCTGTTTGGTAATCTTCTTGGCCAAGCGAGCAATTATTTGGTCTAAGAAGAGAAAAAGAAAAAGAAAAAGAAAAAGAAAATATTTTTAAAAGCATTTTTAAGAATCCTACCAAAACATTTCTATCTTGGGAATGTAAATTCTTTACAATTACCAAGCGTATTATTTTTTGCTAAGAAATTATTCCCGGGATTAGAATCAGAAAAAACCATAACTAATATTGAACATTTTTTGATGTTAAAACAACTATTTCAAAACGCATTCAATTCAAACACGATATTTAAGATTCACACGAGCTTGATTCATTTAGTTGGATTCATTTAAATCTCAATTGAAATTTATCTCATTTAATGATGAATATGAGTCACCCGGAGCAAGAAGATTACTTCCATCTTTTCATGTGTTTCACTAGCTTAAATAATCAATCAAAACTTATTACATTACTAAATAAAATTATTTTCTAGTTAGGTTCACGCGCTAACAAGATTTTAGCTATTCATGCATTTCAGCCAATCAAAATGTCTTAGTTAAGGTAATTTTCTATTTCACTTTGATATCCATTTCTCACTTAGGATTTCGAGTTTTTCCACTCAAGGTAGCTTTTAATATTCAGATTTTTATAACAAGTGGACAAAGCTCGACATTTGGATAATTCTAAGACCGTTGACTTAGTTATCAATCAAGAGGATCCAGATCGCTTCCTCAAATGAAGTCCCCAAGATGTTTTTTTTTTTTTTAACCGTTGACCTTATCAATCAAGAGGATCCAGATCGCTTTCCTCAAATGAAGTCCCCAAGATGCTTTTTTTCCCCCTTTTTTTTTTTTCTTTTTCTGGCAGAAGATAAGATCAGATGCTTGATGTCGGGCCAATCGTGATTTCCAATTCTTTAGCTGATTTGTCTTACTAATAAAATCTCAACGGAAAAGATATGCTACATCTTAATCTAAGTCCATTATGACATGTAATCTCCGTTTAAAGCATGATATTTTCTTCCTTTTCTGTCAACATGAAGCACTAATTTAACAACATATTGAAAAATTATAATTGTGTTTGTCTAGTTACAAGATTTTTAAAACTTAAGTTGAAAAATGACCACATGAATATAAAACGCATATAAGATCCTACATTATTTATAGCGGGCCTTTCATACTCTTTAAATTTATGTTGTCTTCTTATACGTTTATCGGATATAGTATTTTCCCTTTCGTGTATGTACATCCACTTCTTGTAAGTCAAATTATGTGTTGTTCTTAATCCGACTTACTGGTGAGAGACGGTGTTGAAAAACCATCCCCAATCACTCGAACATGAATTTGTAAATTAAATTTCGGATGGTGCATAATAATTATGGTTAGTAGAATGGAATACTTCGAGAATAATTGTGAAACGGTCCGTTTTGAAAAGTCGGAATCAACATACAAACAGGCCTTGGAAAAAACGAGGTTGAATATTCAAAGGCATGGTATCATCCGTCCGCCCTCTCTTTAAACCATACGATATCTTAGCGACATAGTCCCATCACAAACTCAAACCCTATCCAGACTCGCCACGTTTAAGCCCGCTTGGGCCCCGCCCTGCGCGTGTGGCCAAGATTTCCACGAGAACAAGTAAGACCAATCGACGGTAACGGCCCCCGATCGCTCTCACCCTCATCCCCATCCCCATCCCCATCCCGCGCCCCTGGGCCCTCGATACATCCCACCTGGACACAATTTCGTTCGAGCAGTAATTGCGATTTCCCAACGACGAATTTAGGGGGAAAGTTTCGGGGCAAATCGAGATTTCCCGTGCGCACGATCGGCTATTTGAGGAAAGAAAATAAAGTTCCATGGACCCCCGAGCTAATCCCGTGCATCCGAACCGCGATGCAGGGCAGAGTCGTCCCGTCAGGTCGATGAAATAATCCGGATCGGTCTCCGGTATAAATGGTGAGACCGAATCCTCCATAAATGACACTTTTGTTCCTTTCGTGCTTCTCCTTGGAAAATGGGAACCGACCGTGAACGGGGACCTGATCAAGGGACGGATGCAGACAAAAGGGCCCTGGCTATCTATGGTCATGTGAATTATTAGTGTCTCCGCCACCTCGGTCGTGTCCCAGGATCGAGTGGGAGGCACGTCCCGTCCCGTCCGAAAGCACGGGCGCGTCGCGCGTCAAACTGAAGACCAGTTCCTCTTTCTGTCCCAGCCAACCAGTCAGATATAAAGCTGCTGGTCGAGAGGGAGAGGGAGAGGGAGATATAAAGCTGCTTGTCGAGAGCGAGGGAGGGAGAGAAAGAGAAGGAGTTCGTGCACGAGAGAGAGAGAGAGAGAGAGAGAGAGAGGAGATGGGGACCGAGGCGAGCAACGGGCATGCGTGCTGCGCGAAGGGGCCGGGGTACGCGTCCCCGCTGGAGGCCATGTCCGGCCCCAGGGAGAAGATCCTCTACGTCACTTGCGTCTACTCCGGTGCGTACTTTGCTTTCCCTCGCGTTCCCCCCGATCGATCGTTCTTCTCGACCCACCTCCGTGCTTTTGGACTCTCGTCTCCCCTGCTGTTTCGCCTCCCTTTTCGTTTTCTAACCGGGAGTTGGGTTCGTTCTGTGCTCTGTTTGCTCTGTTCTGTTACTCGACACAGTCGCTGATTAACCCAGGAACAAGAAAGGAACCGGGTCCGTGACACCGATGATCTGCGTCATGCAGTTATCGATACGTAGTTCTTATGCTGGTTTTGAACATGTGGTGAGGTCTTTTTATGAAGAGCTTGGTTTTCGCTTGATGGCTGAAATTGGTTCTTTATGAGGAATCGATTGGCTGTCCTTAGATTGAAAGATGCTATCTTTGGGTGAACAAGATGCTAATTTCGGCGTCTACTTGGCTCACCAAATATGTTGTATGTACTTATGTCTGATGTCTGGCTGGTGCTAGTGCTTGGTATCTCCGAAATTCGAAAAGAGATTGTGAAATTTTCGTTCTTGGGTCAGGAACTGGAATAGAGAAGCCCGATTACCTCGCCACGTTGGACGTGGATCCGGACTCGCCCAGCTACTCGAAGGTCATCCACAGGCTTCCAGTGCCCTACCTGGGCGACGAGCTCCATCACTCCGGATGGAACTCGTGCAGCTCTTGCCATGGGGATCCGTCGGCCGACAGGCGTTTTCTGGTCCTGCCATCTTTGATGTGAGAAGCCTGTTCTCATGGTCCTTCTATTCTTTACAATTTCTTTCTGAAGTCTGGGGAAAAAAAAGACACTTGACCTCTGGTTTAGCAATTACTTTTCTTTAGGTTCTCTTTCTTTTACCAAATCAGCAGCCAAAACTGCTTTTTCATATACAAGTATGTTGCATCTTTCAGATCCGGCCGGATATATGTGATCGATACGAAAACCAATCCTCTAGCTCCAGCTCTGCATAAGGTTGTTGATCCAAAAGACATTATTGAGAAGACTGGACTTGCTTATCCGCACACGTCCCATTGCCTCGCATCTGGTGAGATCATGGTCTCGTGCCTAGGTGACAAAGATGGAAAAGCCGAGGGAAATGGCTTTCTGCTCCTCGATTCAGAATTCAACGTGAAAGGAAGGTTATAACTGTTGAATCACATGCCCAAATATTTTCATCCGTTTTCATTTGTATACATGTTAAACAATTGGCGGTGCCAATTTATTCAACTAGTCGCATCTGGCATTTTCAAGATTTTTCCTTCAATTTCCTCCTTTGTATCATGTCAATATTTTTACCCTAAATGTCATCTATATGCGGCTCTGAGTTTCAATTACTGCTGAATTTTCTACATAAGGTGGGAGAAACCTGGGCACAGTCCCCTCTTCGGTTATGATTTCTGGTACCAACCCCGGCACAAGACGATGATCAGCTCATCGTGGGGGGCTCCTTCAGCTTTCATCAAAGGTTTTAACCCTCAGCACGTGTCGGACGGTCTATACGGGAGGCATCTCCATGTGTACAGCTGGCCTGATGGTGAACTCAAGCAAACACTGGACCTGGGCGACACTGGCCTCATACCGCTCGAGGTAGATAAAAAACTTAGCAGCTTTAGGTTCAGTTCTGTTTAGGTTGGTTCACGTGTTGGTTCTTGTTAAGCCACTGCAAGCTCAAAATTCTCAGAACAATGCCTCACTGACTTTTGTAGATAAGATTTCTGCATGATCCTTCCAAGGACATGGGATATGTTGGGTGTGCATTGAGCGGCAGTATGGTGCGCTTCTTCAAGACCCAGGATGGCTCGTGGAGCCATGAGGTATTCGACTATAACTTCCTGATATTTCACTCTTGACAATTGCTCGAATCGAACCTTTAGTAGTGGTGTCAAGTGGCATGGCAAGTTCTTGAAATTTAGAGAATATATGAATTGGAACTCTTTCTGAGAGACTGCCAGAATGTCTGAAAAAATGAAGTCAAGGTTCAACTGATGTAAGCATCTCCGTGCAGATCAGTGCTGTTTTAGATTCATTTAGAAATGTTACAACAACACAACCATGACGAATGTATTTTTTCTTTGTGCAAAAATGAAATTATAAGGGATATATAACTCTTGTTATATACTTGACGAAAACCTATGAATTGATGCAATTTTGCCAACTTTGGGAAGCACAACAAAATTCTCACATGTCCTCTTACTAAAATCAGAGATCTAGCTGAATATAATTTTTTCTGTCATCTCTCCCCTATTCGATGCCTTTTTTTATCCTATGTCTCCGTAATTCCCTTTCTAATTGAGTACAGGCTTTTATCACCCTGCAGATTGCCACTAATATGATATTATGCAGCCCGGTAATGTCTTTTTCCCACTGGTTTATGCAGGTGGCTATATCAGTTGAACCTCTGAAGGTCCAAAACTGGATCCTTCCCGTAATGCCTGGACTCATAACAGATTTCTTGATATCGCTCGATGATCGTTATCTGTACTTTGTTAACTGGCTTCATGGGGACGTGAGGCAGTATAACATTGAGGACCCTGAACATCCAGTGCTCGCGGGCCAAGTATGGGCCGGTGGACTGTTGCAGAAGGGAACCGCAGTTGTGGTAGAGAGAGAAGATGGCACGACATGGCAAGCTGACCTTCCTGAGATAAAGGTATGTCTGTTTCAATTTATGTAAGAACAAACAATGGTAAAAGCTGATTACGGTACAGATTTCTAAATCTTGCTGGATAATTGCAAGAATATTACTTCTTTGACCACTTCATGCATTGCTTCAGGGGAATAAACTCAGAGGAGGACCTCAAATGATCCAGTTAAGCTTAGATGGCAAGCGACTCTATGTCACAAACTCACTCTTCAGCCCTTGGGATCGCCAATTCTATCCTAAATTGATGGAGACAGGATCGCACATGCTGCAGATTGATGTCGACACCGAGAAAGGTGGCCTCAAAATTAACCCGGACTTCTTCGTGGACTTCGGCTTGGAGCCTGATGGCCCGTCCCTAGCTCATGAAATGAGGTATCCAGGAGGCGACTGCACTTCAGACATATGGATTTGAGCATGCTACGTTTGTCCTAAAAAGGGTCAAGTGCTGCACCCGTATCATGTCTGCGCTAACCCTGATTGTTGCTACTCTGAAAGTCTGGGCATGGTCTCTCTAAAGAACCCTGTTTTTCTACTTTCAAGAAGATTCAAATTTTATGTTCTCTGTTCATACTTGAATTTGCCAATCTCCCAGTTAAAACAACCTTATGCTTCTCGGTCAATTATGGGTTATTGTACTTAATGCTTAGTTTTGAGTTCCTTGTGTGATCGTCGACACTGTTGTTAAATTTGCTGCCGAAACGGACTTTACGGAAACCAATTCTCAGAGTGAGATAGCAAGATGACAAGGTTCCCTCCTGAATTGCAGAATCATAGGTAACCATGATGTATCTCTAGATTTCGGCCAAATGGAAGGCTACCTAATCTCTATTCAAACCACATGGGAGTCTATTGTATAAATTGTAGCGTGGAAAATTGTTAACATCTTTTAGCAACTTCGCAATCCTAGCTCGGATATTTATTATTTGGGAGGGAACGACGGTGATCAGAGAATCATCCAAATTTAGGATTTTGTTCTATATTAACTATTTGTAGTTTTACCAAAAAAAAAAAAAAACTATTTGTAGTTTTTCGGGTTCTTTGGATATTTCAAATGATGCCATTTCCTTTTAAATAATTATTTGACTGGGTTCTGCGTACCATTCTTATAGTTTCGTAGATATAACTTACTTTTCCGGGATTTTTTTTTTAAAGAGTAAATTAGGTTCTCCAGTATTGATTCGTTTTGTTCTCAAAAGAACAGTCTCATTTCTTGGAACATTGATGGAATCGAGTTTCTTTGCTGCGTGCCTTGCACAAGTTACGATCCATGTCTACCCATTTCCATTGCTTAGTACGTGATTTCAATAGCATGACTAATAGGAACCCAACACCTTGTGACCGGTCTCCTTCGTCTTCATTCCAAATCTTAAATGCTCACAAAATCGAGTCATGTGTCTAGACATACATGAGTGCATTCTAATTGAAACAACAAAGACCACGTTTAAATACTGGATTAGCCAGACAAAAGCCTATTTCTAGATGGCTTAGTTTGACTTTTCGAAGAGAATGGACTTTTTGGCTATTATCATGCTCTAGTTTAACCCACACCTGTTCTCCCTTATCCTAACAACCGAAGGATGGGGACACTCATCTATTCTAAGGACAAGGCAATAAATGATCTTGAAAATAGTGAAAAACTAAAGTGATGAGGATTTCTTCTTTTACCCCTTTCCATTAACCTACTAACATGAAGATCAAAATCCATTACTAACCCAAACCAATACTAACTTTGTTCGCACCAGAATCGGCATGGAAAAATGGGCCAATGGGCCAATCTTGGGCAGATTTCAGCATATGTAATCAAAGGCGATGTAAAATTGCTCGAGTCACTATTGGGTTTTCAGATTGTTCGTGATCATTATTTTTGTTGTGGCTCTCTACTTCTCTTGTTAACTTAATGGAATGAAAGGTTAGGCCACCATTAATTCCTTTTCTCTTTTTTAAAATCACGTTGCACTTACCATTGACAATCCTGAGTTGTTCGATTGAATTATAGAAGTTTTATGTGATAAGGCATCTATGGTATTTTTCTTATTCTACTGTGGCAGCATAAAGCATCCCTTTCCATTAAAGGAACAGAGCAGCGATGTCCTTGATGATTTCAACTCGTGCAAAGCACGTCACTGGATCGACCTGCTCATAATAGTTGGATGGCAAGGGATCAGAACAAGCATAGTTCCCACATTCTTATGAAACACAAGCATGTTCACTTCAATTGGCCATGCCTGGGCAACATAACAGCTGCAACTGTTCTGGTGACCAGGAGCTCGGCAGATGCAACGATCTACATTGGAATATACTGCCCACAATCAACTCCTGTGGTTTGGAATCGTGGCCTTCTTGTTCTTCACCACTAATGCAAATTGACTGAAATTGGGGTAGTAGTTGACCTACTAGTGAACGAAATCTATGAGGAATAACTAACTAAGAGCTCAAAAAAGTAGAGAATCTACGTGCGGTCGTCTTCTCATCTGTGTTTGTGTTGTGCATCCTTCAGAAGAGCATGGAGACCACTGGCACGAGAATCAGAACCTGTGAATCTAAATGACGATATTACCAAGACGATTCTCTCTTAACGATTTTTCTGCTATGTCAGAATAGTGGGCCAAATGAGAGATGTCAGCTCCAAATTTTTCTCCAGAACCGGTTAATGACTTGTCTAGTCCAAGGGCACGATTACCTGGAGCCAAGAGAAATATCAAATTTCCAACGTCATCTTGAGGGAACTCCTGGAACATGAAGTCTTCAAAATGCCAAGGAGGTCACCACAGAACCCACAAGAAAAGTGGACTACCAAATAATGGTAAGCATTTAAGATTACCCTCTGATGAAGAGCTTTCACTTTCAAAATGGAAGTAAATGCAGATGAGTTAATGGATTTAGAATTCAATTCATCAGAGCATGAGCCTATGAATGAAATGTAACTCACTGCTAAAGCAGGCGGCCTTTTTTCGGAGCTAAAATGCATTGTAACACAACCCAGCACCACCATCCACGGCTGCTTGGGGACATCACCGGCCTCCAGAAGCTGGGACAACCTGTCTCTCGTCAATGAAAGAGACCCGTAAGATCTGCCCTCTCCTTGTTGAATCCTGCCTCTTGAAGAAACGCCGTTTCTTCCCTGGATTGGTCGATTGTTTTGGTATTTCGCGCACGGAAAAAAAGTACAAACTTGAGTTGCCTTGCGAGTGGATGGATTGTGGTTATGCATTTTCTGCAATTGGGTCGTTTCGATTGTGCGAATTTATTGAAAGGTTTCTGTGTTGTTGGGTTTTACAGAGAGATGTGTCGTTGGGATGTTAGATTTCAGAGTGTAGGAACGATATTGCCATTAAGAAGATTTATGGGCGCTGCGAAGTGAAAAAACAAAAGAAGAAAAAAGAAGAAGAAGAAGGTTGGATTTGGATCCAGTGATCGTTTAAGCCAGGCACTAGGTTTCAAATTTCGCAACTCATTTGTGCGGAGACTGTGTTTTGATTCTCATAGACGCTTTCGGCAGCTCTTTTTTTGTTTAGGAAGATAAGTTGAGCAAAAGATGTGGCTGGTTTTGTTTGAAAGAAAATGATCGAGGAAGACCGCCCAAGCTCGTCTAATGTTTTCCTTAGGATTTCTGGAATGTTTCCAAGATGGGCGAGATGGTAATTCTACTAGGGTTTTATCAGTCGAAATTTGATATCACGTGAGAGTAGCATAATGTACAAGTCTGCAGAAGCAGAAAGCTGTAAAAGTCCTGAATTTCGTGAATTTAGCCTTGTCCTACACAGTTTCCGCAAAGCACGAGTGGCAACCATTCACAAGGGATTGATTCTAACGAGTATTGAACCCAGTGGAATTGATTTAGTAGTTTGAGGAATGAACACATTTGTGGTATAGGTGCATACATTCAATTCCTGACACGAATTTGCAACTAACCTCATTTGTCAGCATCACCCTGGCTGTTGCTAGTGTTATATATAGTTTATGAGGTCAGTAGAGTATTTCATAGCACAATCACCTATCTAAGATAAGTTAGATACATCTGACCAAAAAAGAAAAAAGATGGTTAAATACTATATTCATATTAGATGGTTGCTTAGCCTAATACGATACAAGTTAGAGAGTGACTCAAGACAAACAACAATCCCAATTAAAACTCCCTCTTTCTATTCATTTATTCTTTCTTCTTGATTAGTTGGATAGGTTCTTATACATAAAGCAAAGGTAACAAAAAATCTTACCACACGACGTAGTTACAAATAGCAGAGATGCTTAGAAGATTTAAATCTGTTGAATTTAATGACAGAAAAGATGCCAGACAAGGCATTACACAAGAGCAACTACAGCCCAACGCACCCACTCAAAAGGAGAGAAGAAGAAATACACCCATATTCTAAAGTTTGGTAAATTAATCCCAATGGTGCATGGGAAGAACTGCAATGTCCACAACAATACTTTTCATTTGCAAGGAGAGAAGATGAAATACACCCATATTGGGTGGTCCGGGACCCCACGTCCCCCCAAAAATGCCACGTGTAAGGGGGGAACCAAAGGACCTACCCCTATCCCATCTCTCTAACGTTCTCTCTCCTCTGTCTCCCTCCCCTTACACGTGGCGCCGCGTGTAAGGGGAGGGACCACGCTGATGTGGCGGTCCCGGACCACCCAATATTTTCTCCGCCCTGCCCCAAAAAAAGGGGGAAAAAAGCATGGTGATACTGGCAATGTCACCCGTGAAATGTCAAAATTCCCCATTAAAAAAAGGCCTTTAGGCCCATGTGGCCCAGGCACGACTCATGGGCCGCCAAGCCCATGATGAGATCTAGTCAAGCGGGACATAGAAATGGTTTAGAAGCGCATAGCAGGGACTGTGGAGGTGGTCGCAATGGCTTTTACGGTGGCAAAGGTGTTGCTGGGGGCTCAAGGGCTGTCGCGTGACAAGGAAGTGACTTCCAAGAAATACTGATGATGTTAGTGGTAGCATTGGATCTGGAACGAGAGGTTGAGGTGGCAAAATCATTAGTGCTCAAGCAGGTGGTCACGTTGGAGTTTGTGATCCGGAGGTGCGGCCATGGGATTGCAGCGGTTGCCATTTTGAAGTTGTGTCACGTCGAATTTTAGGTCGTGGCAGCGACAAGAGGAATGGACAAAACATATTATCGCAAACCTCGAGAATATTAACAGTAACAGAGGGCTATAAAGACCATTTCATGAAAATGAATTATAAAATAATATGTCAAACTGTGAGATGGTATTTGCATGAGTGAATTATATTCAAGCACCCAACGAAAATCTACCACATCACTTTATGACTTAATAATTTTGCAAATTGGTCTTTCTTTATTCAGCATTATTCCTTTTAGAGTTATGTGTTAATAATATCTACGGTCATTCAACCAAATTTATTGCTTAAATTTAAAATCGCCATTCACATATTTCCACTTTCATCATCCCCAATTACTTTTTCTTCATAAATAATAATAAAATTTTATAAAAAGAAAAATTTACCACATTAGGTATACTTAGGATCAATAGAACTAATAAAAACTAGGGATAAGTGTATTGCAGGTTCTAAAATTTCAAAAAAAAAATGTAATTAAGTTATAAGACTTATTACGAAAGTATAATTAAGGCTTAAAACTTTCAAAAAAATTATAATCAAATCTAAAATTTGTCAAGTTGACTCAATCAAGACGGAACAAGTCCTAAAATTTGTTAAATTGATTCGATCAAGTAAAAATCAAGTCCTAAAACTTGTTAAATTGGTTTAATTAAGTTTTTCCGTTGATTGCATTTTTAAAAATTTTAAAACTTGATTACACTTTATAATAAACTTTAAGATTCCAATGCACTTATCTCTAAAGACTACAAGGAACCTAATCCGAAGAAAGAGTAGAGCAACAGCTCCATAAGTACTCTAACGGAGCAATTACGAGTTGCGATTGAAAACCCTTAATGGGAGAAGCCTTCATCGATACGTTCAACACTAAAATGTTTTCTGTGCCAACTGACCAAAGCTTAACGCCATAGAGCCACTCCATTCCTAGGCCTTACAAAAGAATATCGGCCACTTTCGGTATCTAAGGACAAGCTCTTGGCAGTTCCATTACCCCGCAAGCACGCGCGCACGGAGAAGTTTGCAAGAACCGCGAATTGGGCTAATAAAAGACCCAACAAAAAACAAAAAATGGATGACAGAATCCCCGGGCACCGAAGTGAAGCTAACATCAACCAGACCCACTGAATGAAGTTCAAACGAGCGTGAAATCACAGTCGCATCGGGGGATGCATACTTTGTTTCGGACGGTGGAGGAGATGGCGAGTGGGAGGAGCTTGGAGAGCAGGGCCTGAAGCTTGGAGTCGTCGCAGAGCGCCAAGCGAGTCAGCATACGGTCCAGCATCTCCTCCAACTCTGTGTCCGACCCTCGCCGATGACGGCGATGATTCCTCCATCTGCGAATCGATCGTGGCCTGCGGTCCCAAGGGTGAGCTAACGAAGGTTGAGCAGTCGGTGTGTGAGGAAGCCTTTGGGAGGATAGAAAATGATCGACGTGATTCTGGCTTCGGAGACTAGCTTCAGCTTGGCGCGCATTTATCTAGCCCATTAGACTGACGTGGCATGTATTTTTCTTGTCTCTTTGTATTTTTATTCTTTCTCAACTTTTACCAGTGTCTCTTTCTACTTTTATCAAAACTTTTTAAATAATAACCTGCACATAGCTTTCGAGGAAAATATTCAGGAGCCTGCAAAGGAATCTCGCTTTCCAACCGACGTTTTCACTTTTTGATCAAAAGAAAACCCACCCTTTGCTTTCGGTTCAGGATACTTCCATTTTCGCTTAGAAACCTCATAATCCAAAGGTGCTTCGAGAGTTTGCGTTTTTATTTGTTCAAAGGAAGCAGGGGAGGGTTCGCATTTTTGGTATTTTTGTTTTAAATTGTTTTCTGCCTTCATTTTCGTTTTTGGTCTTGGTTTTATTTTTTATTTTTTGTTTTGGGTTTTATGCAAGTGATGTGAAAGTTTCCCATTGTTCCGGGGAAAAAAATAGCATACTTTCGTCTCCTGTCACGAGATTTGAAGCCACTGTTGGCTTACATGCCAAATGGACCCCTAACTCGAGGTCGGGGTGGTCCGACTTGACCTCACCACCTAAATCATGATGGTTTGTGAAATTTTTGTTTTGATAAACAAAAGAGTACATGGGGATTATCATTCTAACAAAATATTCAATTTGAATCTTAGTCAATTAGTCTAATTGTAAATGTGTATTGATAAATAAAAAAAAAAAAAACTGTTAATGTGGGTCTATCATCATAACCTCACTGACATGTTAGAAATCTCCAAATCTTTTCACAAAAGATAATAATACCTAAGATATTAATTGGTCGAAGGTTTGCTCATAGCATGACTCGAACTTGTGAACTCATGAAAATCACATTGATCCATTTATCATGGACTCACCACTCGCGGGGGTGGTTGCGATCTTTTCATGTTCAATTATTTTTTATTTTTTAAGTGAATGAGTAATGTTTGAGCCCAATAAAAAAAAATAAAAAAAAAATTTGACTTGAGGCAGATGATTTTTAAGTGAATGAGTAATGTTTGAGCTGTTCTAAATATGTTTTGTTTATAAATTTGACTTGAGGCAGATGAGGGATTGGTTCATCTATATTGCCTATAAAAGAATAGATCTAAAGATGGGTTTTCGTGAAATTGACCATTTTACTCTTCAAAATAATTTCTCTAAATTTAATTTCCATAACTTTCTTTTGTGTACAATTCGTTAGAGACGGCAAACATGGGGCCCACCATGCACTGGAGTTCTTATTTTAGTGAGCTAAATCCAAAATAAAAAAATATAGAAATTTCACACTCTTTGCGTTCTTAAAAACCTAGTGTGACTTTTATTGTCGAAGATCACAAATTATCTTTACTTCGCATTAGCCGATGAAAAAGCTCAATGACTTTTTCTTGAAGTTTATGGACCTTTTCTTTTATTTCGTACTCTTTTACACGCATATTCAATGTCGTTGATATTATTGCTCACGTGCTCAATAAGAAAAATTATGGGAAGATAATGATGGAGTTGAGAAGTGTGATAGAGGAAAATACTAAAACAGAGGAGCTTTTTAATGCTAGTAGTATCCATGTAACTTTACTGTTAAACTAATATTAGTAATTAAAGAGATTGTCTAGTATGATATTAAGTAGCGGAACATAATTATTCAAAGAGCATGCAAGAGTCGATATGAAATACTAAGTTGCCTTCTTGATCTTTCTCAACCCAAGAGAAGTGGGTCTCATAATTCACAATTATGCTCAACTTGTTGGTCATTCAAGTTTAGTTACATTCTTTCACATTTGAATAACTTAAGTTATTAGATCGATTTGAGTTTGAACTCGAAAATAATTGACTCAAAAAGCTTCCGACTAGTGGAGTAATTGCAATTTTATATAACTAAAAAATATATAAAAATATATCACTGAACAACCAAAAGAAGCACAAATTGAAGTGCAAATAGGAAGAATGAAAGTAAAATTAAAACCGCATGAGACGCAAGATATACATAAAAATAAAAAATGGGAAAACATGGGGGAGAGAGAGAGAGAGAGTTTCACTATCTTCGACGACAAGTACAAGAGTACAATTCAAAAAGTCAAAAATAGGAATAACAACGAAGGGAGAGAATTTGGAGCCTAGAGTTAGATATGTTATACAACATATCCCTTTTATAGTATCTTTTAAGCCCTAAAATAAATGTGCATGGTCCAAAAAGCCTTTGTTGCCAATTTGAAAGTCAAAACTCAAGAAATCTCCACCTTCATATCTTTAGAAGAGTGTTAGCCAAACGCTACAAGACATCTTGCCCTCACCACAAAGAATGACCATATAAGCCCACACCCCAAAAGGTGGAACCAATGACAGACACTCCTAAGTACAGGAAATAAGGGATGAAACACCACCTACTATGGCTAGGCAACTCAATAACACTAATCAATGCTTGGACTTCGCCAAAGGAATTGGTTTGGACAACATGTCACATCCCAAACTCCGAGCATGCACACATCCCTCGGTAGTTGATTAAAAATATGACATCTCAAGATGCGTCGCCAACCCATTCTTTTTATCTTTTGATTAAGCATATGCGAAAGCGAATTAAATAAACACCCTGCCAATAAACAAACAATAGGGATAGTTAATCGAAACAAAAGTTAACGAAAACAACTTATTTATTTATTTACTGTTATCCCTAGGAAGTTCAACAGTTACAAGCGCTTCTACAGCCACTTCCTATCGATCCTCTCAAAAATCCTCAGGTATTAAGGTCAACCTACTTCACTAATGGCAGGGCTAGCCAAAAAAGGTGTCGCATCTGGTGCCTATCATATCCGCACTCGGCATATTTCCATGTTACAGCCCTGAAAAAAGTTAACTACAACGGGGTGAGATAAATCTCAGTAAGTCAAAACCCTAAACCCTGATTAGGATGCAAATTAGACGCAAATTTGCCTCGAAGGCAGTTCTAAACACGCACCATACAAAACTCACATCGTCTTAGCGCATCCCTGCATGTTAGCTCATCACATAGGCTATTATCAATGCAACAATCATAATTTAATAACTGGAACACATGCTTCACTCTTTAAACATTCATATGGGTCCCGATTATAAGACCAAACCAATATACATTTCCCATATCGTGCCACAAAATCTTGTCCCATAATCAAGCGCAACTATCACAACCATTCAGGTGTGTTCCGATTATTACGATCCAATGGCCACAGCCAACTCAATAGTCGGCGATCATCCGACGTAACCGAGCATCGTCCCGCTCCGTCGAGCACGGTATTATCCCGTGTATGCATACACCTCAGGATAGCATTCCATAAAGGAGCATCAATCTGGCCTCAACCGCGACTCGACATCCATTGACGTGGGGAATCCAAACTTAATCAAGTATCGTCCCGCATATTCATACGCATCAGGATGGGTTCATTACCCCGCATATTCATACGCATCAGGGTATTTAGGTGATCACCCAAGCACACCATCAATCAAATCCATTGTTATCTTCCTCATTAGCCAAGAACATCAAAATCCCTTTTTAAATAATAAACCTTATACCCTTTTTTTTTTGTTCAAAACCTTTCGAAATAAATTCTTACGGGGTCAAGTATTTGAAATCAATCCATCAAACTTCGCATGCATCTACTTTGAAACCTCATAGTTTTAACGAGCATATAAAACTTGGCATCCAAACTCAACACCATATTTCTTTTTAATTCTTTGTCCAACCAACTTTTTTAAAAACAATCCTTGGTAACTCCCTTTAAAAAAAAAAAACTTTTGGAAAGAAATTCATTGGTATTTACATACTCAAAATTAATCCGTTAAAATTTACATGCACCTAGTTTTAAACCTCATTGTTTTGTTGAGTAAATAAGTTTTGGTGTCCAAACCCTTACAAAATATACAACTTCCAGCGAACAAAACACCAAAAACAACTACAAAACCACAATTTGCATGCCCAAAAGTCAACCACATCGCAAAATATACAATTTCCATTGAGCAAAACACTGAGAACAACCACAAAACCACAATTGACCATAACTGAACCGGGTCCACTCATGCATCTCCAAGATTAATTCCAGAAACATAACTAAACAAGTTTATAAAATTCTCAAATTTGAACATGTTATAAAGGACATTTAAAATAGCACTTTTCATGAAAACACCTTGACCCAAATATTTCTAGAATAAAGAGTAGTAAATCACCCAAACTGTTATCAAAACTGTGTCCGTGTC
Source organism: Eucalyptus pumila (assembly GCA_016097595.1). Classification (NCBI taxonomy): domain Eukaryota; kingdom Viridiplantae; phylum Streptophyta; class Magnoliopsida; order Myrtales; family Myrtaceae; genus Eucalyptus; species Eucalyptus pumila. The sequence continues at coordinate 32,417,489 of CM027853.1, forward strand.
TAGAAATTACGTTTTCCAAAACCAGCTTAGTTCGAGATCCAAAACTTGTTCGTTTGATTTGAAATTTGACTATGTTAAACTACAAGATGTGATTAAAAGTTTTGTGAATGAAATCTTTCGAAAATAAAACTCTAAGTGTTGATAAAAATCCCTTCAATACCAAAAGGTTACCGATTCCAGCACAAATCAAGATTCTGTTTTGCATATAACGAAACTAAAATCTTATCCTTTTAAATCCATAAAATCTTAAGTAAAATATATGTCATAGCTACTCCGTCGTCTAGGGTTAAGCCCTAGGCTTTGATACCATGTGAGGAAAAAATAATTTCGTATTATTCAATAAAATTTAATATTACACATCAAAATAAACCTTAAAAGTGGTAAAGACCTATTTACTCTTCATACTTCCAACACAACCCTTTGTTATATTTGCCCAATCTCCTACCTAAGTAATGAAACAGTAACTAAGCAACAAAGGCAATATGGATGGTGTCGGTAGCATTAATCGACCTATATGTTTATTTTTTGAAATTAGTTACCAAGCGATGAGGCTTGATCCCTGCGTCGAAAAAAAAAAAAGCCACTTCCCGGAAAAATGATTGGGCGATATGGCAGTGTGGTGACGTGGAATGGACTTGTTGAAACGCTTAATGAACATTGTTGAGTAGTGATGGATGGTCTCGGATGCATGCATGGATGCTCTCGGATGCACCGGCTGCTATGGGGCCCTTAACACGAATGTGAATACGATATTTTACTCTAAAATTTAATTTTTTGGGTTATTCAATGAATTCTATAGTCACCAAAGAAAGTAGTAGTTTAAGTTCCCTTAATTTGTTAAAATGAATGTCATTTTTTAATCAAATTACCATATGTCTGGACAGCTCCCCTTGGACGCAAAGCGAAGCGTTTAATTAAAACTGTAGAAAACTCACGAAGGACAACAATATCACACTTGAGCTTCCCGTCCGTTTCGATTTTTCCTGAAAAAAAAACCACCCATTATTTTTACTCTCCAAACCTGCAGAATAATGGGGAAAAAGTGTTTTTAAGCTTTCGAAACATTACCAAGATTTTTTTTTAAAAAAAAATGCACGTTCCAAGAGAAATCAGAGTTATTCAATATTAGATTAAAAAAGAAAAAAGAAAAAGGCGAAAAGGAAAACCAGAATTCGTGAACTCACTTTAATTTTCCTGAGAGAGAGAGAGAGAGAGAGAGCGAAAAAAGAAAAAAAACCGGAAATAAATAAATTTCGAGAGTCAATTCAAGTCAAGCGGCTTCCACGTCTTTCTTTTCTTATTATTATTATTATTTTCGTGCACAAAAGCAAGGAAAACGCAAGAAAGGAGGGGCCCCGAAAGTGACAGAACTGGACACGATTATCCGTCCAAGATGCACCGACATGAACCTTTCATGTCGTGTCCGACTTGCGATCAACTGTCTTCAACATGTGAATCGAAAATTCTGATACAAAACTCCCACACGTATATGATTATTTTTACAAATTTTAAATGTTTTTAGAATTTAAATATAAATATATGAAAAAATAAAAAATAATAATAAAAGCTAAAATAAATTTCCAATGCTTCTGCACTCTTCTCCGTTCTCAGTCTCATGCACCTGAGGCACCTCTCGTTCTCTTCTCATCACGCCGTGAGTCTCTCGCCGGTGTTGCTTCGCCAGCCACGCGGCCCACCCACCAGTCGCCGTAGCCCCCGCGCCTTAGCCCCACCTGTCGCCACAGCCGCCTCCAACCCCGCCTTCGCCTCTCACAAGCATCGGGCCGTTGCCCCGACTGAGCGACTAGCGACTCTGCCTCTCACAAGCATTGCCGCCGCGTTGCTTCTCTTTATCTCGTGATTTCATCTTTTTACTCATCTCAGGTTAGCAAGTTGTGTTATTCTGTTTTCTTTTTCGATTCAGCATCTTGGATTTCTTTATAATGCGATTTGAGATTTTTTTGCAAACCCTAAAGTTAGTTCGGGGAAATGGGGATTTGGGTCATTTAATTGATGGAAGATGATGAGGGTGAGATGATGTACATGATGGCCAAGTTCGAGAGGATCGTGGGGTCAAGAGACTGCGAGGCCTTCTGCATGATGAATCCAGATTGCAATGGAGCTCCCGAGCTCAGTGTCTATCTGCTCCGGGTTTGAAGAGCAAGATGAATGCCATGGATGCTGCTCTCTCTCCGTCTCTCTGAGCTCAGTCCTCGGAGAGACTTTTTTGTTTTTGGGCCTTTTGGGTTCTGGTGCAAGAATGATGCTAATGGGATTAGTTTTGTCTGCGAATTTAGGGTTTCGAGAATCTAGAACCACTATTGAATTTCTATGTGTTCGCCTGATGGTTTTCTGCTCCTTAATTGCGCTACTTGTGAGCTCAGCTTGGGAATTTTTGTCCTTTAAAATGATTGGAGCTCGGCTTGATTTTCTTTTGCTTGCTTGGATCGGTGCTGATTTCCTCTCCGATGATGCGATCAATTGAATGTATTAGGTTTGTGAGGATCTTGGGTCAATTCGAGAAACGCGTCGAGGGTTGTTGGGAGTTCTCTCCGTTCTTCTGCTAGTGGTTTAGGTGGTTTTAGTTGAAGATTTTTGTTCTTTCTTTGGTTGTGGTGTCATCTGGAGTAACCCTTCTTGGCCTTTGGCTTGGGTTCCCAGAGGCCGATGCCCTTCGTTATCGGTCTTTTGGGGAAATGGATCAATCGGTGGTTTTTCTGTGCTAATTTATTTTAGAAGTTAAGAAGCCCTGTTCTCGTTATGAGTTTTAGCTTTTCATCTATCTGAACCGAGGTTCCATTTCTAACCAGTCAGTCCTATTACTGGAGGACATTCATGTTCTATCAAAAACAAAAAATTGAACAGCTGCTTGTGTCCTGGGGTCTTTCTTTTTGTCCTAATTTTGTGTGGAATGCGCTGGCATACACATTTGTTGTATGCAAAGGAAAGCGTGATTAAAATAGTTGGGGGGGAGAGAGCAATCTGAATTAGTTGCTTACTATTCATGTTATAGGCTCTTTTTTTATTATTATTATTTAGTTATTTATGCATTTATAACATGTCGGAACGTGTCAGAATTCCTCCAGTCTTATCAAGAATCTTTCCATAGCTTGTCGAGTCCAAAGCCTCCCCCGTTGCTCCCCTGCCTTCGATGGTCTCGAGCTGCTCTGCCCTCAGCTCCTGATCTTCAACCTCAGCAGCAGCAGCAGCAACAAGAAGAAGAAGAGCAGCGCTCCTTCCTGTCTGGTTCGAGACCCTCTCGCCTCTTTGATTTCGCGGCTCGCTTCTTTCACACGGCTCATTTCCGTTCGTCCGGCGGTTTTTGGTCCGGCGGTTTTTGATTCGTCCGCCGGTTGTAGGGAGCCTTTGGGCAGCAGCTATAATAGGGGGCTTGTGCAATTTTATAACGGTGTTGTACATTGGTGAGAAGATATTTACATGAGTCTAGTACAGTCCAATAGCATGGTGCCTGTGTCTATCTTGATGGCTGCCTTAATTTCATGTGAAATCAGCATCACTTACCCTGACAATGAGCTCAATCTTGGAATACACACAATGTGTTTTCATGTTAAGGATCAGGGACAGAATGATCAACACTTACATGGTTCCTTCCATCATAAAATCCTGGAAATTTTCAACTTCCTGCAGGAATGCACCAGCCACGCTGATGGTGGGGGTTTATGTAATTTTCAGGAACTTGAAAGAATTGATAAAAGATAGGATAATCTCAAGCATAAAATTAATCACAATCAGGGCCTTCACTTTAGCACGATATTTTGCTGCCATAGACGGTAATTAGTGAAAGAGAGCTGTTTTCTTCTTCCACGGCAATAGACCAAGTTTTTAGTGTATAAGCAAAGTAAAACACTTCTACAGGATCATTTCACTTGTATCTTCTCATAATTCATACTTCTATTCAGTGATCATATGGCTAAAATGTTTTTTCTTGCCGAAGGTTTTGTTGCTGCTCACACATTACCTGTTCTGGACGAGCGATATGAAGATCAAGTTGACAGCTTCAGTGACCAGATCCTGGACCATCTTCAGCATCACTATTGTAAATTGGATACTGTTCTTCCAAATACTTAATTATATCTAATAGCCATGTCCCTTTTTATTTAGATTGGATCTTTAAGTATGTCATTTGATGCACATGTCTATCTGCAATACTTGGACTTATAGCTGTTTCTTTGACCACCTGGTATTTATTATTGTGAAATTGGAGGGATACTACTGCAGCAAAATTAAATGAGCTTTATACCAGGAACTGTGGTCAATCTTATAATGGGTTGGATGGTATAAAATTGCAGCCAGACTTTTAGCCAGTCCCCCAAATATCTTCTCTAATAAACCATTAATTTTTTCATGCACAGATGTTTCTCATCTTAATCCCAGTATTTCACTTTTTTCAGGCTCCTCTAGAGCTAATATGTGCCTTTAAAGGTACCTGTGAGAAACAAGGGGGAGCTCCAAGGCAGCTCATGACGGGGGCTCCTGATGTAATTACCGGAGAAAAAAAGCAGAAAAAGCCTCGAAAGAAAGAAGAGAAAGAAGAGATAGATGGAAAGGAAGGCCAGAAGGGCAAAGAAACCACAGGAGGAGGTGGTAAAGGTAGAGACTCCTCTCCTGATGTAATTACCGGAGAAAAAAAGAAGAAAAAGCCTCGAAAGAAAGAAGAGAAAGAAGAGATAGATGGAAAGGAAGGCCAGAAGGGCAAAGAAACCACAGGAGGAGGTGGTAAAGGTAGAGACTCCTCTCCTGATGTAATTACCGGAGAAAAAAGAAGAAAAAGCCTCGAAAGAAAGAAGAGAAAGAAGAGATAGATGGAAAGGAAGGCCAGAAGGGCAAAGAAACCACAGGAGGAGATGGTAAAGGTAGAGACTCCTCTCCTGATGTAATTACCGGAGAAAAAAAGAAGAAAAAGCCTCGAAAGAAAGAAGAGAAAGAAGAGATAGATGGAAAGGAAGGCCAGAAGGGCAAAGAAACCACAGGAGGAGGTGGTAAAGGTAGAGACTCCTCTCCTGATGCAATTACCGGAGAAAAAAATAAGAAAAAGCCTCGAAAGAAAGAAGAGATAGATGGAAAGGAAGGCCAGATGGGCAAAGAAACCACAGGAGGAGGTGGTAAAGGTAGAGACTCCTCAGGAGGGGTTGGCGGCAGCAAGGATAAGAAAAAGAAACAGAATCATAGAACCAGGAAATCTGGTAAGTCATATAGTTTTGTTGAGCTAAATCTTGGAATATACACAATGTGTTTCATGTTAAGGAACAGGGACAAAGAATGATCAACACTTACATGGTTCCTTCCATCATAAAATCCTGGAAATTTTCAACTTCCTGCAGGAATGCACCAGCCATGCTGTTATACACAATTTTCTAGAAAGCATATTGATGGTGGGGGTTTATGTAATTTTCAGGAACTTGAAAGAATTGATAAAAGATAGGATAATCTCAAGCATAAAATTAATCACAATCAGGGCCTTCACTTTAGCACAATATTTTGCTGCCATAGACAGTAATTAGTGAAAGATAGCTGTTTTCTTCTTCCACGGCAATAGACCAAGTTTTTAGTGTATAAGCTAAGTAAAACACTTCTACAGGATCATTTCACTTGTATCTTCTCATAATTCATACTTCTATTCAGTGATCATATGGCTAAAAAGTTTTTTTTTGCTGAAGGTTTTGTTGCTGCTCACACATTACCTGTTCTGGACGAGCGATATGAAGATCAAGTCGACAGCTTCGGTGACCAGGTCCGGGACCAGCTTCCGCATCACTGTCGTAAATTGGATACTGTTCTTCCAAATGATACGCATTTGATTTATCACTTGGTTATACTTAATTATATCTAATAGTCGTGTCCCTTTTTATTTAGATTGGATCTTTAAGTATGTCATTTGATGCACATGTGTGTCTATCTGCAATACTTGGACTTATAGCTGTTTCCTGGACCTGGTATTTATTATTGTGAAATTGTTGGGATACTACTGCAACAAAATTAAATGAGCTTTATACCAGGAACTGTGGTAAATCTTATAATGGGTTGGATGGTATAAAATTGCAGCCAGACTTTTATCCAGTCCCCCAAATATCTTCTCTGATAAACCATTAATTTTTCATGCTCAGACGTTTCTCATCGTATATCACTTTTTTCAGGCTCCTCCAGAGCTAATATCTGCCTTAAAAGGTACCCGTGAGAAACGAGGGGGAGCTCCAAGGAAGCTCACAGTGAAGTGGGCTCCTGATGTAATTGCCAGAGAAAAAATGCGGGAAAAGCCTTGCGAGAAAGAAGAGATAGATGGAAAGGAAGGCCAGAAGGGCAAAGAAACCACAGGAGGAGGTGGTAAAGGTAGAGACTCCTCAGGAGGGGTTGGTGGCAGCAAGGATAAGAAAAAGAAATAGAATCATAGAACCAGGAAATCTGGTAAGTCATATAGTTTTGTGGATGACGATGGATCAGAGACTTATTCGTACTGATGATGTCAAATTTTTCATGAAACTGAGATGAGAGTATGATTATATAGGGATCTTCACCATCTTTTCAGTTAGTAAGGAGGTTGAGGAACAGGAAGATATATCTCATAGTTGAATTTTTTGGGGCATAATTTTATGAACTTTTAGTTTGATGTCCTGGGAAATAATTTCCTGATTGGACATGCTCTAGTTGAGTAAATATTATAGTTCTTCAAAATTTAGCCGAGCCCCTCCTGTCCCGGGGAGCTGCTCTTGTACATATTTTTGCTTCTCTGCACTTTCTTGGTGCCGGCTAATGAAATATTTTCCTGATTGGACAGGCTCTATATGAAGGAGAGGTACTTCTTGGTGTTGCAGTTCTCATGTCTATTATAAGGAGTATGCGATTCAAGTAGATATTGCATTTTGATCTATTGTGAAAAACATTGTCATGATGTTATGTCATGAAAAACATTGTCATGATGCTATGAGCTACAACTTCCGGGAAGCTTCAGGCATTTTCATTTTCTTCGTATTCTTGTCTCAAATTTCGAAAATGTTACAAGTCTTGTATGTAAAAAATCTTCGAGTTTAATCTATATAAAGATTCAGCTCCCTTGTCGAAAGCATTCTCGATTGACATCGAGAAAACTGCCTATGCATTGTACTCTCATTCAATGGTGTTTCGAAAGCCCTGGAAATAAGAAGGCACACGTATGGTCCCTAAAGTTAAACCTATGATTCATGCAGTCGAGTCCTTAACATGTAGAATTATTTTCAATCAAGTTACAAATTCCAATATGTTGAAGCTCCGCGAACTAAAAGTCTGGTTTAAATAATTGCCGCTGTTAAGTATTAGGGGTGAGCGGTTCCCGATTCTCATTCGGTTCCGTTTGGAACCTGAAATCTACCCCTCGGGTACAGGTTCCTCATTTTTTGGAGGAACCTGGAACCTACCCGTTAGAACCAAGAACCTGAAATTTATCCTGTCATGTCACAGGTTTCAACAGGTTTTTTTTTTTTTTTTCTCATTTTCAGATTAAGAGAGTCACATTTATTATTTAGTGACCTAGCGGGGAAAAGGAAACTGTAAGAAGGGTCAGCTGAGCTGACAAAGTTACAGTTCCAATTCTTTTACGCTACATGCTTTCTTTAGTTAAAACCCTCATAAATCAATGTGCACTACTCCAGTGACAGTCGAGCATCCAACAAAACAAAGAAATACAATTCTTTATTGCAACGAAACATATCTACATTCCAGCATCTTATATGTTTCAAGATCATCAGTTAAGTTGATGATATAACAAGATAATGAGGCTTCAATAAGCCCAATGATTCAGAGGGATTATATGACTAACCTTCTACCGACAAATGCTGTAGTCTTTTATCTTTGAGAAGATGGAACGGTTTGTGATCATAATAGCCATGGCCAGAGATCAGGATTGAAGCATCCTGCTCACCCCATCTTCCATCTCTAAGTACCTGCATCATACGTGTGAATCACCGCAACCATTCCACAACATAAAAAAAAAACAAAGAACATCCAAAGATCACTTGATTGCAACTAACAGAACATATTGCCACAGTCCCATACCTTAGCTTTGGGAGCGAGACGAGCCATAAGCACAGCCGCAGCGTTACCGGCATTGTTCTCCTTGATAAAGCTAATAGTGGAGTTTATAAACAGAAGAGTGACGATGCCTATGAAATCTTGCCAATCTGGACGCTTGCCCTGCAAAGGAAGAATCAGAAACAAATGGATACCATCTTTCACAAAAACTCAAATTTTACCCTTAAAAAGAAAGAGAGACAGAACAAAGGAAAAATTTTACCCTAAAACAACGAGTGATCTCAGTGCCTTCTTCTCTTCAAGCTTGTTGTGGCCAAAAAGTTCCAGCCTCTGCTCAGCAGCCGCCGAGGTGAGGCCTCCTCTGGGCGAGTGGCGAGCCCCGTCGGGGCGGCTGGGCGAGCGGCGTTGAGAGGGCTGGGTGAGCGGCGAGTGGCGTCGAGAGGGCGGCTGGGCGAGCGGCGAGCGGCGTCGGGGCGGCTGGGAGAGGGGCGAGCCCCGTCGGGGCGGCTGGGCGAGCGGCGTTGAGAGGGCTGGGTGAGCGGCGAGTGGCGTCGAGAGGGCGGCTGGGCGAGCGGCGAGCGGCGTCGGGGCGGCTGGGTGAACGGCGAGCGGCATCGGGGCGGCTGGGCGAATGGCGAGCGGCGTCGAGGCGGCTAGGCGAGCGGCGTCGAGGGGGCGGCTGGACGAGCGAGCGGCCTCCACCGGGGGATGAGCGGCGTCGACGACGAGCGGCTGAGCAGCGAGGCGAGCAACGTCCGGTTGTGTCGAGGGCGAGCAGGAGAGATTCAGTTCTGTTCTGTGAAGTGTGAAATGAACGTGTGAAAAGTGATTTAGGGTTTTTTGATTTGGGGGCTTTCTCATGGATAGGTTCCGGTTCCTAGAGAAAAGGAATCGGGGACCGGAACCGGTCCTTTTAGAACCGGGAACCGAACTGGACTTTCCAGTGCTGTTCTCCGGTTCCCGGTTCTGCTAGGTAACTGCGTTCACCCCTATTAAGTATGTCAATTTGATTAGGTTGGTTAAAATTGATTGTGGATGTCATCCATTTTTCCCCATGCTTTCGGTTGGCACCAACGGTCACATCAATTTCGAGGAAAAATCAAAGAACAAGGGAGCTTCAAAAAAAAAAAAAATCTGTAAGCAGAAGCGCTTGGAACAAATCATGAATTCGAGGATCATGGTGAAAAAATAGTGCGAATTCGGGAATCAAACATGCACTTTTTCCTAAATGAGCAAACTACACAAGAATCCAGATGCGTTGATGGCTGGGTTGGGGAAGGGAGGGAGGGCGGGAGGGAGGGAGGGAGACCGCAAGAAGCTAGAATTCAGGCAAGGCAAAAGCAAAATATCAGAAGCAAAAAGGAACATGAAAAGTTGCATAGCACGTGATTTATACATATCAACTTAATATATGAAGACTTGACAATCCTCATCCCAAAAGTTTTGATCCACTTCTCAATTAATCCAAGAGCATCAGGCGCCAAATAAATTAGAGCGTAGAAGCACAATCAAGAATGGGAACAACGGACACAACAAGCATTAACCACACCATCCAACGGTCTTATTGGTCCTGAAACCAGTTTCCGAAGGTTGTGGCTCTTGTTGAGGTGGAGGCCTCAGCTCCCTTGGTTTCGCAGGGTCAACAAAAATAACCCATCCATCTAGAAATTTAGCATTCATTCCTTCTCTGGCTTTCTCTGCTTCTTCAATTGTTTCATACGTGACAAAGCCAAACCCCTTCGATCTGCCAGACATCCTATCTGTAATAACCTTTGCTGCAAGATCGCAAGATGACATACCAGAACAAGCAATTTAGGATATGATCTTATCAGACATATGCCCCAAAAGAACAAAAGATCAATAAGTCAAGGGGCGTACCTTCAACAAGATTTCCAAAAGCTGCAAATGCCTCCTGAAGCTTTTCGTCAATCGTCATTCTAGAAAGGCCTGTCGAGCACAGCAGAAAAGGGCATCCACTCAATCATACAGTATGACTTATATAAGCAAATCTCATTACAGCTCTTACATAAAACAAGGGAAAGTTCAAGGCATAAGACTGTGAAACAGTATGATATGCTAGTGAGAATAACTTGAGATGACAAAGCCAAAACTTAGATCACCTTTCAAAATTAACTCTTGGATATATACAACGGAAAAGATTCCAAGCCATAATATACATCAAATAGCAACCATTGTTTGTGCATACTTGAGTACGAAAAAATAACAGAGTAGTAGATAAACTAAGGTGGGACAGCTGATTCTTCCCTTTCCTTGTTTGGAAGAGGGAGCCCCCATTAAATAACTTTTCATTGGAAAAACAAGGGTGATTTTCGATAAGAACACATATCTAAATTTAACATAGCAGGCCCAAATTACAAGACTATTAGAGTTGAAGCACGCAGCATCAGGAACAGGAAGCAGCAGGACAAGCGCATAAAACAGAAGGAAACAACTTTAACCTTGTCTCCAACCGACACATAGCAGCTTTCCTCTCCTATTCTCAGGATAACCGAACTAAAAGCTCCAGAACTTCATGGCTGCTTCTCTATGCAAAAACTTGTCAACATCAGATGCTAAAGTGGCCAAGCTCCTCCAACATTTTCTCAAATTTGGTCCAAAGTCCAACCATCACCTTCTCCTCTTTTAGGAGTGATGTCATTGTCCTTTCTCAGACTTACATTCAGGAACTGAAGTATCTTTAATTAACAGATTCTGATACAGTATATAATTCATTGTGCCCATACTTGTTAATAGATTTACATCAGGACAGTGTCCAAACTGGTCAATCATGTCAATTAAGCAACACCACAGAACTAAAAAAGCAGGTGCTTAGGCTAGTACTATAAGGGCATTCCAATGCACAAGGCTCCACTGTCCAAATTGTGGGGTAATATAATGAAAATCAGACAGGCCGCTCCTGCTTGTCTTGAATCCTTTCCTAGAGTCCTAGACATACAGTCAAGTACTGACTTGCATTCTCCAATATTACCCTTTTCTCCAGGGAAAGTATAGGATCAGGTAAATGACACAATAAAAGCTCTAAGTGAAGAGCTATTCACGGATAGGAGAAGAAAAAAACAAAATAATAACAATAGAATCGAGGAATACCATCCAAAGAAAACAATAAAAAAACCAGGCATCTAAAGTTTATGTGTCATGTGGTTTAGTAGTTAAACATGTTATTTGGGTTATGTGCCATGTGATTTAGTAGTTATCCATGTCTTTTGGATGATGTGCCATGTGGTTTAGTAGTTAAACATGTTATTTGGGTTATGTGCCATGTGGTTTAGTGGTTATCCATGTCATTTGAATGATGTGCCATATGGTTTAGTGGTTAAACATGTCATTTAGATTATGTGCCATATGGTTTAGTGGTTTAGTGGTTAAACATGATGTTTGGATAATGTGCCATGTGGTTTAGTGGTTAAACATGATGTTTGGATAATGTGCTATGTGGTTTAGTGGTTAAACATGTTATTTGGGTTATGTGCCATGTGGTTTAATGGTTATCTATGTCATTTGGATGATTTGCCATGTGGTTTAGTGGTTAAGCATGATGTTTGGATCATGTGCCATGTGGTTTAGTGGGTAAGCATGATGTTTGGATAATGTGCCATGTGGTTTAGTGGTTAAACATAACATTTGGATAATGTGCCATGTGGATTAATGGTTAAAAATAATAATTGGAATATGTGTCATGTGAATTGATGGTTAATTACGATATTTGGATTATGTGCCATGAATTTAAGAAGTGAATTATGCATGTGTGTGATATAAGTAATGCACGTGTATGGAATGATGGCATATGACAAGTGAAGCTGCATATTGTGATGAGCATCACATGGGTTAATGAGGAAGATAAGAAATGAAGCATGTGATGGTATGCCCACGTGATCACCTAAGACTCTAATGCGTATTACATAGGATGTGAACCCATCCTTAGGCAATTTATGCGAGATAATACCTAATTAAATTCGGATGCTCCTAAGTCAACAACATGCCGTGTTCGATAGGGCAAAATGATGCCCAGTTACGTCAGATGATTGTGAACCTTCGGGTTAGCCTTGAGTCCTAAGTGGCCGTAATAATATAGACAAATGTGTATTGGAAGTGCATGATATTCGTAAATGCTGAGGTCTGAATTATTGCATGACATAAGCGCATGACTTAGATCATAATGCGTATTCATATGTTTGGCTTGAGAACATGAAGTTTATGTTATGAAATTGTTTAGGCATCTGCATTGATGGCCTTGAATAGTAGATTGGTAGTTATGAGATTGATGAGAGTAAAGCGAGAGATGCGTTGCCATGTTTCGCCATCGATAGATAATTGCGTGTTTAGGGTGCTTCCAAGGTGAATGACTTTCCTACTTGAGGTCTAGGATGTTCACTCATTGAGTTTATCTCATATTTGTTTGTTGAAATGTTTTCATACCCTAAGAATGGCTGAGCCATTCCATCAGATTCGTTTTAGCCTCCTTATCGAGCATAGTCAAGGGGTGACGAAGTACCCAATAGTGGGAGTAGTCAATACACATTATACGCAATATGTCACGACCATTTGGGTCAATGAGGTTCTGCCTAATCTCATACCACACCAACTCGTGGCTTGGTACTTTTGGGTAGGTGGTGAGAGTCACGATCCCATCCGTAGCTTTGACGGTTTGCTGAGTGTCGGAGGCTCTAGGGCGACATTAGCTAGGATGCCAAGGATGGACGTTCCTAATGGGGGAGGTGTCCGACCTCGGGATTGATCCCATGCTCATCGCCGAGTCGAAAACCTAGATCCCAGAGGCCATTGGGGCTTAGGTAGACGTCGGGTGTTAGCACTTTTTGAACCACCCTCGTAGACGTCGGGCATAGGTATACCCCTAGACCCTTTTTGAAGGAGGTCTTGGCGAAGCGATTAGGTGTGTCGGAGGTGAAGAAGCTAGTTGATTAATGCTTGAACTTGTGTTGTATGAGACATTGACTCATAACGCTCTTCTATATATATGAATATGTTTTTAGTTATCCTTGTGGTTTGATGGTTGCAGATTTGCTTACAATACTGCTTGTGCGTTTTAATGTTATTACGAATTGGATTGGCAATGCCTCCTAGAACGTAGTAATCAAATGACCAAAGGATAAGTAAAGGTTTGATGGCATGGGTTGTCGTGTGACCGTAAGGGTTTGGGGCTTGATAGATTTTGAATAAAATTTCATGGTTAAAATCGATCAAATGCAATTAGTATGACCTAAACTATCTGATGGCTTTTAGAGGTTTTACGTGATTGACCCATGGTAGATAATTTCCGATCCACGTTTGTGTCTCTTCAAATCATGGATGACCTTCAATTATCATATATAATCGCGATGAATCAATTATTAACACTAAGTACAAAATCAATAAGAAATTGATTTACCGTAGTTCACAGCAATTATGGTAATCATGCATAATCACCCGCAAACCAACTATATATTTTTGCCAAATCAATTTATATTCGTTCATTAATTGACTTATAATAGTGTAGTATTGTCCCTTGTTGATTCTTATGGTCGAGCGGTTTATCTTTGATTGAATTTTTTGGTCATTCGGGTTTTAATCATTTATGGCCACTCAATAGATTAATTAATGTCACGCCCCGGACCCCGAGCGCGTACCCATCCCTATCTGGTCGATAAAAATTTGCGACTTCTCAGGACGAGTCGCCGACCCTTTCCATTTTATTGCACATGCGGAAGGCGAAAAGAAAATCCCCTGACGAATCATCTCGGGATAGAAAGGCGGGATAATAGATTCACAAACAAACATGCTTTTATATATACACCGAGTCATGAACACGCGGTCTATGGCCAAAGACTACAAAAGAGCGGCCTTCCAAAAAGCGGTCCTAACGACCTACGCTCCGATCACCTCCTCTCACTCGGGTCCTCCACTCGACGACCCATTACGAAAATGTTGTCCCACAACGGGGTGAGATATCATCTCAGCGAGTCTAAGCTCTAAACCCCAATTAGGAGGGAAATACGCCAAGAAGCGTCCTAAGCACGCAATCATACAATCAAGGAGACTTACCTCGTCTCAGATCCACCCTACAGGTCAGTACAATCTATCTCATAGACAACACGAGAGCATAAGCAACAAATAAGCTCCAGTAATTGAAACGCCACACTCAATTAATCATGCGTTCCAATTGTTAATTACACCCCTCAAGGGTGCAGGCCAACTCTATTGGCGGTCTTCACTCGGCATTGCCGGGCATCGTCTCACCCTTATTGAAGCGCGACAAACGTCTCTTTATCGACGACTTTCTTTCAAGAAAGAGCGTAGGGTCCAGAATCAATCATGACGGCTTTACCCGTTGTCCAGGGGTATCCCACATAGGGATAACGCCCACTTTCAACAACCGGACGATTTCTCATAACCATCACACGATCACTCAAATATGGCTTGACATCGCAGATCATTTGACTCAAACGCTTCAATTAAAATGGTGAGCCTGGCCTTTTTCTTCGTATTAAAATTCACATGAAATTACTCGCATTATTGAGACACTGCGGTCAACTTGATCCGAAAAAATTGATATTCCTCCTTTTTGAAATCCCACTATTTCATATAAGTCTTAAAAACCATTTTCGTATCAAACCCGACACTTGGGATTTTTCTGAATAAATATTTGAAATTCACAATTTTGGAATTAAATACCAAAAATCCAATCAAAGACTAATTTGCATAACTTAAAGACTTTCGATTGCAAATTAACCACACCATCGTTCAATCCAAGACGAAATTAGGTCGCACCGACTATCATCCTTACTAATTTCCGGAAAAATAATTAATAATTAAATAATTACTGAAATTAATTAAATAAATCAATTTCAATTCTAAAAATACTAACCTAGGCCAGAATCATTAAATTAAATACCAATACTGACTTTAAAATTCCTAACCCTTCTAGATAAATAAGACAATTTATTTAGGCTTTAGCTAAACCATGCTAACCACCTAACACGCTCAATTAAATAATTCAATTTCTAATTTAATCTAACTAACCACCTAATTCCTAATAAAATAAATCTAACACCCCTTAAACGTCATTAACCTACTTTCAGCGAGTTTAGATAAAAGCTCACCGTGATCAAAAACCGGTTCATCATGATAACGATTTCGACGGCGAAATCGAATTTTCATGGGCGTCGTAACTTCTCAAATCAACTGCTAAAACTTAGCGTAAATCTCAGCCAATCTGAGATTTGCTTATGACTTGGACCGGGCTTGATCAGGACTTGGGCTGCTGAAAAAGATAACTTGCTGGGCTTCAAAGACTGGACTGAAATTTCTCTGCAGCTGGGCTGAACTGAGCGGGCTTCTAAAAACTTGCGTGGGCTAAATCCAAGGAGCAACAAAGAAAGAGAAGCAGCAGCTTCGACGGGGCTAGGCTTCTTCGGCTGAGACGCACGCGCAAGAGGAGAAACGGACGAAGATGGGAGCTGAAGGAAAACGTGAACTTCAGAGAGAAGACGCGGCTTCGCTGGCTTCGGTCTTCGTGGCTTCAATTCGGTGGAGGCTGCGTGGGGTTGAACGATGGTCTTCCACGCTCGTTTGTTGACCGGAGGGGGACAAACCGAAGTGGAGATGGCCTCGGTGGAAGGAGCAGGGGCGTTGCTGGTCAACAAACGGCAAGAGAGAGTAGGTTCGGTTGACTGGATTTGTGCGGGCGGAGGAGAGAAGACGCGGACGCACGTGGAGAGGGGATCGCACGATGAAGCTGCTGGATCAAATTTCGATGGACTCCTCTGTTCGTGCGAAGAAGTGGAGATTGGCGGTCATCACACCTGCTGGAGTTGACCCCGATGGACTGAAGACACGAGGAGGGAACGCGGATCTTCGGTGCAGCTGCTTCGGACGAGTGGCGAGGATGAGGGGAATTCGGTGGATGGGCAGGCGTTTTCGGTGGGGGTGTCGTTGCAGAGAAGGAGACCGAAATGCAGAAGCTGAACAATGAAAATGAAAGTGAAGTAGCACACGGACGAGAAGGGATCGACGCTGTGGTGAGTGTGCGGCTGAGAGCGTTCGAAGGAGGGGGATGAATCGTGACGTAGAAGCCAGCCAAAAAGGGAAGACTAGTCAACAACCTTAGCCACTCCATTAATTGGATGTTCCCTATTACTTTCCAATCAATTATCCACCAAAATAACCCAATTTAAGTGCAAAAATTCCATCCCCAATTATTGATCCGAATTTCACTAATTTTTTTTTTTTTGGATAAATTTCTTCACTCAATTTCCCAAATTGAGGTCCAATCTCGATGAAGAAAAATCCCGAACGATTTTCTATGTCCCCGATCTTTACGCCATCTTTCCCAATTTCCATCGATTATTGATTTATCTGAATTTTCCGTGATTTTCCGTAACGTCCGAATCAATTTTCCGCAAAAAATCCCTAATCTCAAAAATTTCTGGAGAGTGAATCAGCGTTAAAATAAACATGACACTTCGAACTTTCAATTTAAAATCGGGTTGAATTTCGGTTATTTTCAATCCTATGACTTTTAAG
The DNA here is from genome assembly GCA_016097595.1 of Eucalyptus pumila. Lineage (NCBI taxonomy): Eukaryota > Viridiplantae > Streptophyta > Magnoliopsida > Myrtales > Myrtaceae > Eucalyptus > Eucalyptus pumila. The sequence goes on from CM027853.1 coordinate 32,434,052, forward strand.
CGTGGCGCGAATCTGCACCTGGATAACTTTTAGGAATTTTTGGTGCAATTGACCGTGATCGATTTATCTCGAGTCACAAAGACATTTTCGACACATTAACGACTTTCTCAATTGTCGTGAAAATCTCGAGGTTTAATTACGAAGACCTGGATCCAAAACGAGAAAATCAATTTAGTCTTGATCGATGAGAATTTTTCGATCAAGTGGAATCACCCACAATTTGATCACATATCTCAAATGATCGATCGATATCTCTGATTTCTTATCGATCTCTGACGCCAGTAATGACCATGCTTGCAGATCAACACTACGATCAGCTTGATCGATTAACTTGGTCGAATTCTCGAGTGCAATTGCATTTAAATTCCTACTTGCTTCCCTGATAGTCAGGTTATCTCGTGAGTGATCAACTCAGAATAAAGACTATTAAGCGTTTGATGAAAGGCCCGATTTATTTAATCGAAAAGAAATTATGAAAATTCAGGCTGTCACAATTAACTTATAAATGATTAGTTAAAAATAATTTAACTATCAATGCACTGATGAAATAACAATTTCATATATTCTGAAAGGGGTTGAATTTCAAAATATCACATGGTAATCCCAATTTATTCAATTAGTCACGTTTGGCATTGTTCAAGTTTTTTTTTTTTTATTTCATCATCTATATCATGACAACATTTTTATCTAGAATTGTTAGAAAATTTGCAGAAAACCATGATCTCGATAATCGGGATCAATTGCAAAAACATATAAATTTTGTAATAACCTCTAACCATTGATGATATCAAGAATGGATACGTAGAGCTTAAACGACCATGAATAGGCACTTCTAGCCAATTGCCCTCTCGATGTTAATGCTGTATTCTCCGATTATCAGATAATTAGAATAATGAGAATAATCAGAGAGTTTGCCTTAGATGACCTATTTATATACCCATACAAATCCTAATAGATATAGTCTTCCATCAAGCCTAATCCTAGTAGGTATGGACAATCTCCATAGTTGTTGGCAACTAGATTTGGATAATAAATCCTCAATGAAATCTAAAGTAGGTAATTTAACTAGATGTGGGATCATATTAAATAAAATTATAACATTCTCCCACTTGATCCCAACATTTCATTGAACAAAAAATTTAACCAAATCCATAAAACTTCACACTAAAAATAAAACATATGAATCATGGTGATGAGTCTTCTTGGAACAAGTATTATCTTTCATGTATCACACTATGTCTCACCAGCCCATATAGCATAATGAATAAACCTTATTCTAGGTTAAACATGATTGTTTTTCTCAAAATAACTAAATGTTTACAACTGTATTGAGAAAAACATTGCAAATGAATAAAAATTTCACAAATCTTCCATATAAAGAAAAATTTACATAGTTGGACCAATGCCCATTCTAACTACATGTCCTTATAACTCATTGGTGGCATACCATTAGTTAAAGGATCAACTATTGTCAATTCAGTACTAACATGTTCTATAACCACTTTATTCTCTTTAACACGTTCTATAATGGATAAATATTTGATATTGATGTACTTAACGTTCTTGGCCATGAAAACTATGAATTGCCGCAAAACATTCTCAATGGCCTAGTGATGAAATCCACAACTTTAAATCATAATATGAAACTTTTCAACCACACACCATGTGAGGTGACCTCAAAATATGAAACCAACTCAACCTCCATAGCGGAAGTGGCAATCAATGTCTATTTCGCACTCATTTAGGACACAGCTTTGCCAGCAAACATAAAAATATATCCTAATATAGATATACGAGAATCAACATAGCCAGCAAAGTCTAAATCCAAGTAAATAATTACCTCCAAGCTATCAATCTGCATATACATAAGCAAGTGTCCCTCTATATCTTGAAGGTACCTCATCACCTTCTTTGTAGCTCTCTAGTGGTCCATACCTAGATTACTTTGGTATCTACCCAACATTTCTACAACAAAAGTAATGTTAGGTCGAGTGTAAGCCCGATCATACATCAAGCTTTTGACAACAAAAGCACATGAGATATTTTTCATTTGTTCTATCAAATTTAACACGTCGCCCTTCACAATGGATGTTATACTTGGTGAACAATATTTCATTCAAAATTTCTTTAATACCTAATTAATATAGGACTCTTGAGATAATCCTAAAATACTTCGAGGTCTATCCTTATGACTCTTAATGCTTATGACATAAGATGGTTCACCCATATCTTTCATGTCAAAACTCATAAAGAGGAATTGTTTCACCTCATGTAACAACTCCTTATTATTAGTTGCAAGTAAAATGTCATCCACGTATAGGAGAAGAAAACAAATTTTGCTCTCACTAACCTTCTGGTGTATACATTATTCCATGACATTCTCTATCAATATGAAAGAAAAGATGATCTCATGCAATCTCAAGTATCATTGGCGGGATGCTTATTTCAAAACATACAAAAACCTCTTAAGCTTGCACACCAAATACTTACCAGTGTTAGGGACGAATCTTTTTCGTTATATCATGTAAATCATTTGTTCTAGTTTTCCAATGAAGAATACTATTTTCGCATCCATTTGATATAATTCCTTATCAAAATGAGCAATCAATGCCAAAATAATACAAAAGGAATCCTTTTTAGATATAGGTGAAAATGTCTCCATGTAATCAATTAACTCTTTTTGAGTGAATTCCTTGGCAGTGAGTTTGACTTTGTATCTCTCAATGTTGCTCGATGAATCTTTCTTAATTTTAAAGACCCATTTACAACCAATGGCCCTCACCCCATTGAGCAACTCCACTAAATCTCAGACTTCATTATATGCCATAAAACTCATTTCTTCCTTCATGGCATTGTACCACAAATTGAATTTATCACAGCTCATGGCTTGTAAAAACGTTTCAAGATTATTTTCAGCTCAAACATTATATCAAATTCTTGCAGATACACAACATAATTGATAGGAATTGCTGATTTTTTTTTCATTATAATAATCATTCTTAATGCTACATCAACATTATCATGAGAAATCTACAGTTCAACTGAATGCTTAGCAATTTCTGGTAATTGTTGAATAGCTTGGTTTACCAGATCAATATCAGTAGGTTATGGAATTTCAAGGATTGGTTGTTCAACGACTAGTTTGAATTGAAGGGATGTTGTAAACAACCAATTCAGTACATTAAGTGGAAGGTTAAATATCTGAATGATCTTCTTCAAAAACAAGATCCATAAATTGATCTCTCCCATTAATCGGGTCATTATCATAAAACTTAGCATTTATGGATTCCACAAACCTAGTGGTGTCACATGGATATAAAACCTAGATCTGTTGGACTTTTCGGCATTTCCAACGAAATAGCCACCTATAGTCCTTAGGTCTAACTTTTTTTTATTGTGGGTTGTAACTCTTACTTCAGACGGGTATCCCCATGTACATACATGTTACAAATTTGGTTTCCAACCTTTGAATAACTTAGGAATGGTCTTGATCGGAACTCGGTTTAATATGTATACTGTCATTTTAAGTGCTTCAGTCTATAAGGACTTAAGAAGTTTGGAGCTACTAAGCATACTCCACATCATGTCCAATAAAGTTTGGTTTCTTCTCTCTACTACACCATTCTAGTATAGAGAATTAGGCATAGTATTCTTTATCTCTATATGATCTCATAATCTTAATTTGTTTACTGCATTATTTCTTTACTTCGGTTTTAAATAACTTAAAGACATCTAGCACTTCATGCTTATTATGAAGCAAGTAGAGATACATAAATCATGAATAATTGTCTATGAAAGAGATGAAGTATGTCTAACCATTTGAGTACATATTTAAACTACAAATATCTATATGTATATTTTCTAATATTTGTGTATTCCTCTTGGCATCTTTTTTTAACTTGTTGGTCTGCTTTCCCTTTATGTAGTCCACATAAGTATCATAATCAATAAAATCTAGAATACTAAGTATTCTGTCATTTACTAATAGCTAAATTCTATTTATGGAGATATGTCACAATCTCCGATGCCACATCATTGAGGAATCATCATTCACAACACATCACTTTATGCTAGCATTATTATGAACATGCATCACATTATAAATGACATTGTATTTTAAATTAATTCAAAAGAGACCATCAGACAAAATACCACTACCAATAATTTCATATTTATGCGATAAATTGAAGTTGAAAATTCAAATGAGTATCCCAATGGTACAAGTATTGAAACTGAAATTTAATTCTTATAGAAATTAAGAATATAAAAGGTTCTTTCTAAATTCAAAATAAAGTCACTATTGAGAACTAATTTATATGTTCAAATAGCTTCCACTCATGAACACATCTTGTTTCCTGAATAGATGTTTTGTTCACTTCTCACTGATTTCCGATGATTTTGAAAACCTTGCAAGAAATTGAAAATGTGGGTTATAGAACCAGAATCAATCCATCAAGTATTATGACTCATATCAAACACATTAGATTTATAATAAACACATGAGAGTTTGTTACATTTCTTTTTTAGCCAAGTCTTAAATTTGGCATAATCCTTTTTCACATGCCTCTTCTTTTTATAGAAGCAGCACTTGGATTCCTCTTTAATGCTAACTTGGAGAGGTATTTTACCTTTTTCTCTTTGCATACTTTGCCCTTTATACTTATCCTATATGGCCATATGATCACTTTTTCCTCTTTCTGTTATGTCCCGATTCTCGAACGCGTGCCCATCTCTCACTTGGTTGATTAATAACGACGTCCCATGACGCATCATCAACCCATTTCTTTTATTACGCATGCAAAAGTATAAGATAATCCCCAGACAATAAAACATTGGGATAGAAAAGTATGATTAGAAACTTGAAACCGGAAACACCCACACACTTATATACATTGCAATTCATTATGCAAATATACACAAGATCAACTACTAAGTCCGGTCCTACTCAAGCTTGTTCAACAACGCGGTCTAAAAACAGGGGTGGGGTTTTAGTCTTTCGCTGAGTCCTCATCTGGGTTCTCCTCTTACTCAACGAACTCTCCTCCTTCCACATTCTCACTGGAGCCTACTTCAGCATACTCAGGTGATACTGGGTCTTCGAGACTGAGAGTCACCAGGTCAATCACCCCTCCACCTCTGAGTTCTGCAATGCCCTCACCATACACTACTTCTAAAGCATACCTAGGCACCTCAAATTCTGGTATCGGGCCCACACTTCGCCCATTGCTATAGTATCGGTACCATGCTCGGTATTGATGGGGCATCTTCTAGGGTTTGCCCATCTCAACCTAGACAATGGATTTCACCATTATGTACTCCAATCCTTCAATGTGCCCCGGCATCGGCGCGTGGAACTTTTGTTCGGTGATTTCTTTTGGTAAACCAAAACCTATGGGAGAAGGTAGAGGTACTGCCATCTACGGGCCTGAAATGGTTATTCAATAACCAATGAGACAATGTCTCAATAAGTTCTACCCTTAAAACTCGATTAGTAAAACATTACGCTATCCAAGTTGCCTATCCACACACAATTAGAGGACTTATCTTGGCCTCAGATTCCACCTGCAAATTAGCACAGTTTAATAGGCACCTAAGCAATCACATCATAGATTGATATCTCGATCAATCGATCTAGTTAATTACATGTTAATCAGACCGTTCACCGGTCATTTCCATCCATACTATACAATTTTCAGTATAATATACCTAGTTGCCAAGCCACGTACATTCTCTAAGGTGCCAATTCACTAAGGCGACATACTTAGTCACTGACCCACATGCATTCTCTAAGGTGCCATATTACCAAGGTGACATACTAATCATTGAGCCCTGTGCATTCTCTAAGGCATCTTATATGCCAAGGTGATTACTAATTATCAAGTCACATGCATTCTCTAAGGCAATATACCAAATTACTGAGTCGCGTGCATTCTCTTTCAAGCCCCATTTTCGCCATGATAACGTACTAACAACCGAGCCACGTGCTTTTTCAGGTGATATATATATTCAACAATTTACGTGCATTATTTAAGGTGTCCTATACACTAAAGCGATGTAATAATCGCCGAGCCATGTCACATTGCATCTCTTCTCATCTTTTATCATACTTGATAAAATATCGTGCGTGGGCACACGATTGGCCTTAGCCAAAATATAATATTTTTATTTGCATAACTCTCACATTTTCCCTAGTCTACTAAAATATTTTTGGCATTATTAACCGTTGCCCAGTTATTTTTCAATTAATAATCAACATTATTCAATTTAGGAAATAATTCCTGAATTCACAAATAATTCAATTCAGCACAAAATAAAGCTCAATTAAATAAACGGACTGCGCCACAACAATCAGCATAAAATTCTGGTCGTTGGCTATTCCTGTCTAATTTTCGGAAAATAAATAAATAATTAATTAATTTCGAAATTTAATAAATAAATATTGAAAATCCAATTTATGCCCATAATGCCTAATTGGAGCCTGAGACGGGTCGGGAAAAATCCTAAGATGCATTCAATAAATAATATAGGCTATCCTTTAGCTAATTATACTAGTCAAATGTCTAACATGCATCACAATTATCTAATAATTACTAGTTCATTCTAATCCAATCACATAATCCTACTTAATTAACACTAATCAACCCTTAAGTATCATTAGCAAACTAAGTAAGGATTAGTGAACTAAACTCACCTGCTTAACAATCCGCTCAGATTGAAACGTCGGAAACGTTGCGGGGACGTTTTTCTTTAAAGCGCGCCTTGGGTTTGAAGCCCGAAGACACCTCAAATCGAGCCTCAAAGGTGCTACAAAACCCACTAAAAGACTTGCTGGTTGCTGGTTGCCGCTGGAAATGGAGAGAAAACAACTTGGTTTAGCACGACGAGGCTCGGGAAAAATAGAATAGGCTAAATCGGGCCTTGACGGAGCTTTACTGGCAAAGAAACGGTGAAGGGCAGCTTTGATTACTCTCCTCAGGTCACGGCACAGTATTTGAAGGGCGAGCAAGGTGGATGGTGAGTGCGGCCTGGCGCGGGTGGAGGTGGAGTAGCAAGACAGTGGCAGTGGCTTGGCGTGCGGTGAGCAGCTGTGGTTCTCCTCTTCAGCTGTTGGCATCTAATAAGGCTAGGAGAGGGAGAGAATGGAGGTGGACGCACGGCAAGGGAGAAGGGAGAGGAAAGAGTGAGGAACAAGTTGGCTCTGGTGGGGTCATTAGTCAAATTTTTCCACACCCTTGTCTCCTACAAGCTTGTCCATCAAGCTAGCCCTCCATGGCTGTTAATTGGCCATCGAGGCACTCCCCCACAACATCTCAAATGGTCCAAAATGCTAGGGGGAAGGGGGAGCTACGAATTTGCCTTCCATTGGCTTCAATTTGCCACTCATTTCTCTTCAATTAAACCTCAAATGGCTTCTATAGAATCAATCGATACCTCATTGATCATTTTAACATTTTTCTTCACCCATATATCCATATTGCTTCCCAAATTTGCGATAAAAAATAATCTCTGGCCTTTTCTGCACAAAACGTTCCTAAACCGACTTTTTCCCAAAAAGTCTCGGTTGTCAGAAAAATCTTCTAAGACTGAGTCGTGGGTCCTAGAATTTATTGTAACATGACATAATTTTCAATTTCTAAAATCAGACTTGAATTGGTGGTTAATTTCCTTTCGACGCATTTTTAGCATGACCTAGACTATCGGGTAGTTTTCAAAACTTTTTAGGGCAAGTGACCCGTGGTCAATTTTCTTCGAGCCACTATGAACCCACTCGACTCATTGAAGACTCTTGATTGTTGTTACAATCTCGAGGATTCAATTACGGATATAGGGTACTAAAACGACAGTAAAATCAGATTAGTGTCAGTCGATGAGAATTTTCCAATTTAGTGGAGTCACCCACGATTGGCAACACATCTCAGTCGAAGAGACCTATCTCTGATCTCAAATCGATTTTATACTGTGCCGTAATGGCCTCTAAAGATGAGCATGGTCGAGAAGTTGATTCTTGGTTGAATTCTCAAGTCTATTTGCCTTAAAGTCCTTGGTAGCTTCCCCAGCTAATCTAGTTATCTCGAGAGTGATCAGCTCTGAGAAAGCCCTATAGGCACATCAATGAAATACCCAATTAATTCAGTAGAAAACAGGGTTAGAAATCTAGGATGTCACAACTCTTCCCCTCTTATAAAAATTTCGTTCTCAAAATTTAAAACTTTACCAATCCTTAAACAAAAAGGTGAGGGTATTGTCATCTCATCTAGTCTCACTTTCCCCGATTGCTTCTTCAGTTCTGTGGTGTTGTCAGACCATTTTGACCAAGGGGACTATCTTGGTTCACCAAATCTAATCTTTCTGATTCACGGTTTGAATTGGGCTTTCCACGTACGACACTCTGTCGTCCACGTCTAATTCTTCAAGACTTAACATGTGGGTTGGGTTAGGCTTGTACGTCCTCGACCTTGACACGTGAAAAACGTCATGTACTTGCGCTAATCTCGGCGGCAACGCAAGATAATACGTTAGGTTCCCAATTCTTTTCAGAATCTTAAAGGAACTTATGTACCTTAGTTTCAATTTTTTCCCCTCCTTGCTGAAGCACAAGGTATTCCTCATTGGTGACACCTTCAGAAAGATGTAATCACCAATTTGGAACTCTAAGGGCCTTCAATGATCAACGATATAACTTTTCTAGTGGCTCTGAGTGGTCTTTAATCTGTTTCTGATCACGATAATTGCAATAACTTGACTGCTGAACTGACTCTGGGCCTGTGATATTTCTTTCTTTGATCTCATCTCAACAAACTGAAGTTCTGTACACTCTATCATACAGTGCTTCAAGAGGAACCATCTTGATGCTTTGCTGATAACTGTTGATGTGGGCAAACTCCACTAGGTGTAGCTGATCTTCCTAACTTCCATTGAAATCTATGACACAAGCTCTCAGCATGTCCTCGCGGAAAATTTTAATTTAGTGGAGTCACCCACGATCAGCCACACATCTTAGTTGATCTGACCTATCTCTGATCTCAAATCAATTTTATACTGTGCCGTAATGGCCTCTAAAGATGAGTACGGTCGAGAAGTCGACTCTTGGTCGAATTCTCAAATCTATTTGCCTTAAAGTCCTTAGTAGCTTCCCCAACTAGTCTAATTATCTCGAGAGCGATCAGCTCTGAGAATAGCCCTATAGGCGCGTCAGTGAAATGCCCGATTAATTCAGTAGAAAATAAGGTTGGAAATCTAGGATGTCACACTTTCCATGAGCAACCTCCATTCCTTTTGAACACACATTGTCATAAGTTTATTGATTGACCATTTAGTATTATGTGTATTGTAAGAGATCTTAAAAGGGGTATACTCTTGTGGGAAAATATTCAAGATATATTATACAATAAAATATTTGGATATCCTAATCTTAGGATTTTTCAGCTAAGCTGCAATGTCCATCATCTTTATGATGTGCTTAGGCACACCTTTTACATTAGTAAGCTTTAATGATGAGACCTTCATAATTAGGGCCATGGCATGTGCTTTCTCTAAAGATTCAAATTGCACATCAATAACCTCAAGTAATTCTTTGGCATTGTTATGTTAAATGGCTAAACCATGAATGCTAGTAGAAAGTTTTGTCTTTATATATATCACATGGAGGTCCCATTGTGCATAAAGAGTAACTTCAGCATGAGTGCTAACCTCAGTAGGAGCAGGTAGTTCGTCTGACTGTATAGCATAATCAATATCCATCCACTCAATTAAAAAATAATTAATTCTCTCCATTCTTTATAGTTATCACTGTTTAGCTCAAGAATAATTATACTAGAACTAATCGTAGGCAGTAAAACTATGTTATGATTAAAGAAAACTTATGTATTATATTTTTGAGGCAAATAAACTTAAATCATATTTTATTAGTGTAGAACATGTTATAAAATATGTATCACATAACATCAAAAACTACCCATGGGCTAAGTTATCACCGCACATGCACATGCATCCCATGCGCTTGATACTGCGTGGGCACGCGGTCGCATGCGCCTATGCCAACCCGCAGACGCACAGCCCTCAGACGCCTCAAGCCTGCACGAGTGCATGGCCGCACGTGCCTGAGGTTTTATTTTTCTTTGCATGATTGGCCATTCTTCGTATCGACTACGCCTTCTACCATCCGGTTCTCCTCCGGTAGCCCACTTCAAACCAAAATAAGGAATGGGTTTTGGAGACCACATCGGCATGACCACACAAGTCCAAGATTCAGTGAAAATAGCCAAAAATTGCTTAAAATCAAGCAAAATTCCCTGAAACACAAACCCTAACCGCCACCACCATGATTCTTGCGCACAAATTTTGCCGAAGTCATCGGTTTGATTTGTTTTTTATTCAATCAAAAGGCCCCACGAAAATCATTAAGGCAGAGATATAAACATGCTCTGATATCAACTGTTAGAAAATTTGTAGAAAACGATGATCCTAAAATCAGGATCATTTGTGGAAACATGTAAATTTTGTACTAACCTCCAGCCATTGATGATATCAAGAATAGATATGCGAAGCTTGAATGATCATGAATAAGCACTTCAAGCCAATTACCCTCTTGATATTGATGGTGTGTTCTCTGGCTATCAAATAATCAAAATAATAAGAATAATCAAAGGGTTTGGCTTAGATGACCTATTTATATGCTTATACTAATCCTAATAGATATTGTCTCCCATCAAGACTAATCCTAGTAAATATGGACAATCTCCATAGTTATCAGCAACTAGATTTAGATAATAGATCCTCAATGAAATCTAATGTAAGTAATTTAACTAAATGTGGGATCATACTAAATAAAATTATAATATGAATGTCATCTATCTGCAGCTCTGAATTTCAATTGCTGCCGATTTTTCTACATAAGGTGGGAGAAACCTGGGTACAGTCCCCTCTTCGGTAATGATTTCTGGTACCAACCCCGGCACAACACGATGATCCTCATCGTGGGGCACCCCTTCCGCTTTCGCCAAAGGTTTTAACCTTCAGCAGGTGTCGGACGGCCTATACGAGAGGCATCTCCATGTGTACAGCTGGCCTGATGGTGAACTCAAGCGAACATTGGACCTGGGCGACACTGGCCTCTGACCGCTCGTGGTAGATAAAAAACTTAACAGCTGTAGGTTCAGTTTTGTTTAGGTTGGTTTACGTGTTGGTTCTTGCTAAGCCACTGCAAGCTCAAAATTCTCATAACAATGCCTCGCTGACTTTTTGTAGATAAGATTCCTGCATGATCCTCGCAAGGACGGGGGATTTGTCGGGTGTGCATTGATCAGCAATATGGTGCGCTTCTTCAAGACCCAGGATGGCTCGTGGAGCCATGAGGGGTCAAGTGGCATGGCAAGTTCTTGAAATTTAGAGAATACCTGTATTGGAACTCTTTTTAAGAGACAGCCACAATGAGTGTGTTTGGTTCAGTATTTTGAAAGCTCATTAGGAAAATGCAAAATAGTTTAGCCTAAAAGATTTTGAATAATTCCAAAAGTCATTTGGTAAACTATACTTTGAAAAAAAAAATTGTGATAAATGTTATTTGGTAGAAAACACATTTAAAAAGCCCTTTGGATGAGTGATATTAATTTTTTAAATTTTTATTTATTTAAAATTGAAAAAAAATAATGAATGCAACTTTTTAAATATAAATTTTGATAAAATACATATATATATTTTTAAAAAAAGACCAAAATATTTTAGTTTTTTTAGCATTAATATATATTTGATCTTTTTATCATTATTTTAGCATTTAAAAAAGTAATAACAATGGCAAAATCAGAAATTTGAAGAATGAGTGGGGTGGTTTTGGAAAAGAAAAAAATGAGTTTCAGCATTTGACCAAATGCTAAAAGCCCAATGCTAGTCGGACTAACACATTGGGAATGTCTGAAAAAATGAAATCAAGGTTCAACTGATGTAAACATCTTAGTGTAGATCAACGTTGTTTTTGATTCATTTAGAAATGTGACAGCAGGACCATGATGAATATATTTTTTTCTTTGTGCAAAAATAAAATTATAAGGGATATATAACTCTTGTTATTTATCGACGGGAACCTATGAATTGATGCCATTTTGCCGAATTCGGAAATCACAGCAAAATTCTTACCTGTCTTCTCAGTAAAATCAGAGATCTAGTTGCATCTAACTTTTATCTCGTCATCAATCTCTTTTCGATGCCTTTTTTATTTTTTATTTCCCAAGCCTCCACACATTCTTTTCTAATTCTGGCATTTATCACGCTACAGAATGCCACTAATACGATATTATGCAGCGTGGTAATGTCTTTTTCCCATCAGATCATGCAGGTGCCTCTATCAGTTGAACTTGAGGTTACGTTTGATCATTTGGATTTTTAATCAGGATAGGACTTGATAGGATAGGATATGAAATCCTGGGATTTTCCTATATCCTGTCAATTATTTGGTGAATCGTAGTATTAAAGTTGGATACATTCATATTATTTAATGTACATTATATATATATATATATATATATATATATATATATATATATATATATATAAGTGACATATCATTGTAAATAAACCTAAAATTCATGAATTGAGATGATGAAAATCTCTTGCAACATTATTCTCTAATGCCTGGACTCATAATAGATTTCTTGATATCGCTCAATGATCGTTATTTGTACTTTGTGAACCAGCTTCACGGGGACGTGAGACAGTATAACATTGAGGACCCTAAACATCCCATGCTCACCGACCAAATACGGGTTGGGGGATTGATTCAGAAAGGAAGTGCAATTGTGGCAAAGCAAAAGATGGTATGACATGGCAAGTTGACCGTCCTGAGATAAATGGGGAAAATTATCATAAAAATCTTAAATATATTACAATTATGTCGATTCAGTTTTAAATTTATTTTTTGAGCCAATTAAATTCTAAATCTTTTATAATTGTGTCAATTCAATTCTTCTAGCCAAATTTGGCCGGTTGACACTGACATGGATGCTAGCCAATGTCAACAAACAATTCTTTAATATTATTTTATTTTTTTGAATTTTTTATCAACTTTTTAATGTTTTCTTTTTTCCTTTTTTTCTCTCTCTTTTTTTCTCCTCCCTCCTTCTTCTAACGACTAGCCCTCTAGCTTGACTGAGGCGGTTGGCCAAGCCAAACTTAGGGCGAGCTTGCCCCGCCCTTGCCAAATCTGGGCAAGGGTGAGCTCAAGCTCATCCAGCCATTGGCGAGGCTCACCTTCGCCAAATCCGACAAAGGCTCACCTCGCCAATGGCTAGGTGAGCTTGACCTCTCCCGACAATGGCTAGGCAAGCCTCCGTCGAATCTGGGCAAGGGTGAGCTTGCTGATCCCTCACTAGTGGATCCAGCGAGGGCTTGCCTTGCCAATGGCTAGGCGACCCTTGCTTGGCAACCACGGGGTGAGCTCGCCCTCAGTCTAGCTTGGCTAGTTGCCTAAGTCCAACAATTGGCCCTCCCTTCTAACTAGTCGCTAGAGGGAGAGAGGAAAAAAAGAAAAGATAAAAAAAAAATAATATTAAAAAATTATCCACTGGCATTCATGTTAGCACTGATTGGCTAAATTTAGCTAGAATGATTGAACTAGCATAATTGCAAAAAGTTTATAACTTAATTGACCAAAAAAATAAGTTTATGATTGAATCGGCTCGATTATGACTTTTTTAGTAATTTTCCTGAGATAAAGATAGGTCTGTTTCAATTTATGTAAGAACAAACAATGGTAAAAAAAATTTATGATATAGATGTCTTAATCTCGCTTGATAATTGCAAGAATATTACTTCTTTGACCACTACATGCATTGCTTCAGGGGATTAACTCAGAGGAGGACCTCAAATGGTCCAGCTAAGCTTAGATGGCAAGCGACTCTACGTCACAAACTCACTCTTCAACGCCTCGGATCGCCATTTCTATCCTCAAGTGGTGGAGAAAGGATCGACCGTGCTGTAGATTGATGTCGACACCGAGAAAGGCGGCTTCAAAATTAACCCGAACTTCTTCGTGGACTTTGGTTCCGAACCTGATGACCCGTTTCTAGCTCACGAGATGAGGTATCCGGGAGGAGACTGCACTTCGGACATGTGGATTTCAGCATGCTAGACTTGTTCTAAAAAGGGATAAGAGCGCACTCTTATCATGTCATAGCTGAGCCGGCCATTCGCCTTTGCCGACTGTGGCTAGGGTGCTGAAAGGCTAAGCATGGTCTCTCCAAAGAACCATGTTTGTCGTGCTTTCACGAAGCTTCAAACTTTATATTCGCTGTTAAATTTGCTAATCTCCAATTAAAAGAACCTCATGCTTTTCGATCAATTATGAGTTCTTGTACGTAATGCTTAGTCTTGAGTTCCTAGCGTAATCGTTGACACTGAAGCGAAATCCATGCTGTAACAAGGGATTGCTTGTCAAAATTGCTGCCGAAACGAACTTACGGAAACCAGTTATAGATTTCAAGATGACAAAGTTGCCTCCTGAAATGCAGAATCATAGGTAACCATGTTTAATCTCTGGATTTCGGCCAAACGGAAGACTACCCTGTCTCTCTATATTCCGTCTTGGTCTCTCTGTTCCAGGAAGCATTGAATTCAAACCACATTGGTAGTCTATGTTATCGATGGTAGCAGGGAAAAGTTATGATCATCTCTTAGCAACTTCGGAATCCAAGATCGGATATAAAACATTTGGGAGGGAACCATGGTGATCGGATAATCTTCCAAACATAGGATTTTATTCTATTTACTTGTTTGTAGGTTCTTCAACTTCTTTGAATATTTTAGATGATCGCATTTCCTTTCTAATAATTGTTTGATTAGGTTCTGGGTACCATTCATATTATTTATTAGATATCATTTACTTTTTCAAGTGTTTTTTTAGAGGAAATTAGTTTCCAGTATTGAGAGTTTCTGCGCTGCGTTCCCCGCGCGTGTTAAAGAGTCGTGATCCATGTCTACCCGTTTCCATTGCCTTTGTACACGGTTTCAATAGCATGACTAATAGAAACCTGACACCTTGTGACTGGTCTCCTTCATCTCCATTCCTAATCTTAATTGCTCACGAAATCGAGTCATATGTCCAGGCATACATGAGTACATTCTTATTGAAACAACAAAGACAATGTAATCTTGGATTAGCCAAACAGTTCTTTCTAGATGGCTTAGCTCGACTTTCCAATATTATCAATATCCATCCTTGTAAACTAGCTGCATCAAACCCGTCCCAAATAGAATAGTATCGAGCTGCAACTCCTGCGATGCTTATCATCTCTCATGGCTTGCCAATGTCGCATGCTATTCCAATTTCATAAAAACCATGACAATACCCATCCTGAACTATGCCATCTTTGCTGCTTCACGTCGAATTCTATCCGTTCCCGGACAAATGGGAATGGTAACCTCTAGAATTCTTTGGGGCAGATAGATTGTGGAGGAACAAGTCTAATACTAGGAAGATGAAGCTCCGTCATGCTCGGAATGCCGGCGTGAAGCTTGTTCTGCTCTTTCCAAAACAGATAACCAGTTTCTTTAGGACTTTTCAAAGAGAATAGACTTGCTCCAAACAGCTCGTTACCGACCGGACCCAAGTAGGATATCACCTGAAAGCTTCATTTCGACGGATACGTACCTTAACATGGTCTGTCCGGCATGTGATATTCCGAGGCATTTCAACAATCGATGAGTGGTTCCGACGCAAACTGTCCCAATTAAGTCTAGCAGCATCCCGGTATTATAGTAGAGGGCTTTTTCTATGATATCGTGGATTTCTTAATGGTGTCATTACGCCAATTCTCAACAAGTTACAAGCGGTAAGGATCGGTCCCCCTGAAAAATATTCAATAGAATGTAACAAGTGAAGAGAAAGGGGAGAGCAAGGACTAAAGTTTCCCTTGGGATTTCCAGAATGTTCTCAAGGACGGGCGAAATGGTAATTACACTGGCTTCTAGAATTCTCTTGGCATAAATGTTGATGGTTGATAGGTTGGGAGATGTGATCTCGTCTGCTGGATTGAAAGTCGATCAATGTTTATAATCAAAGGGTTACAAGTATAAGAAGAGGTACCCTCTCTCTCATTGTGATCATACAAGCCATTTCAATAATCTAAATTCCTTTCTCTTCTAGAACTTTTGTTTTTGTGCGAGTGAGCGAGCGATCCCAAAAAAGACATAACTTAGGCGTCCCAACAATGTAATCGATCCAAGGAAAGGAAGTCTAAGTAGACGCAAGGTCTCAATCCTAAATGATCGGCTTGTGACACAATAGACATTAGCGAGCAAATCTGCAGGACTAAATTCTTTATTGAACGTGATCAAAACAGAATTCTAAGTAATATTCAACAAAGCATGAGGATGTCTTAACTTGAGAGATTGGCTTCCTCCAAAAATAAAAGTTGAGAAAGATAATTCCATACCACATATTCATCATCGTTCACTATTGAAAATCACCGAGACATATACATGAACAAAGTAATGCTTCAAATGCAATGTGAGATAAACGAGTATATCCATGGCTCAATTCAGGCTATCCTTGAAAAATAAGTGTGGAAAATCTGTATATGTATGCAATTCAAAAACTCGGTTGAAAATGAAATAAACTGATGGACGATTAGGAAGATTACTCCATAGCCACACAATAACAGAAGAGAGGCAACACGGAATCCAGCAACAAAATCGCTATGAAAGTACTCAGCCACCATCGGACCAGACCTCCCCGGCTTAGTCATGAACTGCCATACGGTGCACAAATTCCTGATATCACTCGAGACGTAACCTGCATTAATTCATCAATCCCATCATAATCCAACTTATTTATCAACCTAGTTTTCCGATGTTTTGTCTTACAGATTATGATATTCTAATAAGTATTCATTTTTTAATTATAATCAATCCACTTTTTCCAAGGGGACTTCTTGGACGCGTAAACTAGAGGAACTTCTTGCATCATCGGTGTTTACAAGTGTTCTCAGCAAGAAGTAGGTGCCATGCGACACCACTGAGGGCTGTCCCGCCTGTCCTATGCATATATCGGATTTATCATTGGCGGGTTTATAGGACTACATTTCCTATTTTAACATGCAAATATCCGCACGCCTTAGTCCACCAATTCGCCCTAAATCTTTCTTTTTTTCCTAGGAGGAGCGATTACAGTCTAAGTGTTTTATGTCCAAAGGATGCCGATGTACGTATGAAGGCTCGGACGGAGCATTTTAAGGCCTTACTTAGGACTGCCTAGTATTTTCTATTGCATATTAAGATATTCTAATAAATATTCACTTTTATTATATAGTCAATCCACTTTTTCCAGGTCAACAGAAAATCCAAATCTTAGGAATTAGGAAGTGTCGTCAAAGGCTCTAGCAACGGAACACTGAGTTTTTTTGACGAATATGCATTATCATCAGAATTATTTTTTATACTGAATATAGGGACCATTTTTGTAATTTCACTTCTCAAATGAATCGCACAATTCCATTGTGTGTCGATGAGAGAAATGACGAAATTCGAGTGAATTGTGAAACATGAATGAGGAGTGTGCTCGGGTGACAAAACTATCAAGCGAAAGAGAGGAGACATTACACAAGTACAGGTTCGGACTTTTGGTGATATGCAAAAAAATGTCAGTGTTGATATAACGGTAGGCAAAGTTAGGATCTTTTGTAGTAAACGGAGCATATTTTTATCACACCTACACGAGTTTGGAGGTTTTAGAGATTTTTTTTTTTTTTTGGGATATTGATATCACATTTAACGTAATTTAGATTTTTTGGTGGTATTTTTCCTATAAACTAATTTAAGTGTTGCACAATAGAATAATATAATTTCTCCAAAATAAATGAGCATGGATTTAACCGAAATCAACATTTATTTGAGAAAATTCTTTACGAGGGTTTCGGTACCATGAAAGACTACATCACGATCATCATACTTATCTTTAAAATAAAAATCATCAAAAGCTCCATGAGTAATCTAACCTCAGCTACTTGGGTTGGATCAGATCAAGAATTCCATGTCACACATTGTTATTTTCTTTTTTTGCAAGCATTGTTCTTCTTTTATTGTCATAAAGGGAACGTATATCCATATCATTAACCATTTTTTTATTTCAAATTAGGCGAAAGATTAGTCCTTACTGCTTCTACTAGGAAAAGTAAACCTAACCCAAGTACACTTTAATATATATACGTATTAATTCCATTAATCTCTTGCAATGTGATCGCACTAAAGTTCCCAGCAATTACAAAGAAGAAAAGAAAAATAAAAAGAATTATTCAATGGCGCGAGTTATAAGAAAGCTTCACTCCATCGTTGAAAGGTTGAAGCACAAATGGCCAAGATTGGTTCCAAGAGGACGGTTTGCCATATATGTCATGAGATGGTTTCGGAGTGTGATCGTGTCAAGCTACTTTGCTCACAATAGAACTTCGTCAAGGCTTTTTATCAGGCAAGAGCAGAGCACGAAAAGGCCACGTGTATGTCGCCGAGGAAGAAGCGATGGGATTACGTTCTTCTTAATTAAATAAATTGTTTTAGAGCATATGAAGAATCCGAATAACTTCTGTGTAAATTACTTAATTTTTTATTTGATGTTAGCTCCTAAGTGCTACCCATATTAATTCCGTTTGATTGAATAGCAAAGTAGTTTGATTGAAAGAAACAATTTTAATCTGTTTTCTTTCAATGAGTTTTGGAGTGATGTCATCCTATTTTCAAGATTCGACGGCGTAAAATCTATAGATGATAATCACTAACTTAACACATGAAAGAAATAGTCTTATGATAGCTATTATCTAATGTATCTTTTAGATTCGTGACCAATACTTTTGGTTGTTTCTTTCACTGCATGTTTGGAAGGGTGATGTGATCTTTTTTCATTTCTCCACTTTACGAGGGAAAACAAACTTATTGGCAAAATAAGCCACCCAAATTATCTTGTCATCCATCAGATCCACTTAACTGATTTTTTTTCTACCATCCTCATATTCTGGGTTGTAAGATTAATTATTCATGAGGCTGCCACATGACCGTTGAATTTCCTTTTAGTGCAAACATTGTCCACTTTTCCCGGGCAAAGTTCACTACAAATGCTAAAACTTGGTATAGATGAACATTTATTGCTTAAAGTTCTAAAAAATATACTTAAATATAATTTTTTTTTAAAAAAATTGGGACACTTAGGGACTGTTTGTTTAAATTTGTTTATATTCCCTGTAACACCAATTTTTATTTTTATTTTGTTCCTGAGAAAAAAATCTATTTTTTATTTTATTTTTGGGAATAGATTTGGAATAGAAATAAAAAGTAAAAAAAAAAACTTGCTTCTTATTTTCAAGAAAAATTCTGAGAAACAAAAAGAACCAATAAGAGATGGGTTACTGTTCACCGGATCGTCCCAATTAGGTTTCCCGGGTCCCTGTTCATCCTTCTGGTGTTTTGCTGATTCTCAAGGCTGTGGGTATCGGAATGAGCTGATTTTTGAAGGGAAGCTTCATCTCTCTCCCCTCTTCGCTTCCACCAAACGGTTTTGCAAATGAAGCTCTACATTCGGAGAAATCGTCTGCTCTAGATTCTGATTTTCTGCCCAGTTTCGCCTTTGGTTTTCCAGCTGGTCTTCTGCTCCGTTTGGGAGTTCATATGGGTGCTTTCGGCTGATTTTTGGAGGAGGGTCTCCCCTCACCTAGTCCTTCCTAACCTCCGAAAGGCTCTGGTTGGATTGAGCTGGGTGTGGAGATATGTTTGATCGAGGAGCTGCGCGCGTGAGCGGGTCTGTGAGCATCTGGAGTTGCTCGGCCCTGTCTTGCGGGCTTGAGGGGAGCGGATTGGGTGTTCGGTTCTTCTTTGGTGGCAGTTTCTTGGATTATTCTGGCGCGGTCTCCACAGAATTCGATTCCCAGGTCAGTTCTCCCTCCTCCCTTGCATTTGTCGCTGCTGCACTAGGTGTTTGTTCGGTTCTGGTGCGGTTGTGCTAGTGTGTTTTGCTGCTACTTTCTGGAGTTGGTTGGCACCTATAGACTGGAGAAGGGCGGTTCAAGGTTGGTGGATTCGTTACCTGTTTTCCGGTTAATTGTGGGATGCAGTCTAGCTGTTTGTAGAAATGTCTACAGAACCTATTCTGGCCGCTAATGCTTCTTCAAGCCGACCTTCAGCTGTCAACTCTATGGGGCATCTAAACCCCGCTCTTGGTAATGCTATGCCGTCGGTTCAACCTGGTTTATCCGATGAAGCTGATCCGAGGAGCAAGCTGAAAGGCTCGCAGGTGCCACCCTCCAGGCCGCACCGCTCGAGAGGCAGAAGTTGCATGCGATCGGCCTCCAAGTGCCCCATGCAGCCTCTGGCTAGTCACCATGAAGCCTCGACACGCTCTTGGGCGAATGTGGCTCGGCTGGCGGTAAAAGGGTTCGACTTATCCTTCGTTCCTCCTACATTTGTGGATGGAGAGGCTGTGGTGAACCTTTCGGATGAAGCCCTTACGCCATGGACCCGAAGTGGCATGATTGTTTGGTGGGTTATCATGTTGGGAGGAGGAAACTCTCATTCGGTTTGATGGAGCAATCCTTGAGGAAGACTTGGGGCTCCAAGCTCGGAGAGATGTTCTCCAATGATCAAGGATTTCTTTTCCTCCAAATCTCGGACCCTGGGTTCATGAAGATGGCATGTCCTAATTTCATGCACAAACTAACCTAAAAGGTGTAGCTAAACAATCACAATTATGTTTATATCAGAAAATTTCAGAACAAACATATAAGAACAGTAAAATTGAGTAATACCCATTGACAATCTGGCTATGGAAAACTTTCCAAACATGCATGACATGATGAAAAACAACTTTTGTGAAGAAAGTTTTCTTGAACGAGCTACACATGAATATACAAAAATCAGACAACAAGCAACATCACATTAGAAACTTATCAAAACAACATGACATTCAGCTAATGTCATGAGAATTTTTCCTATCAGAACATGTCTAAAAATCATCAAATTTATATACAAGATATCCAACACGATGAAAAAAAAGTTTCATTAAGAGGCCAAGTTCAAATTCCAAATAGAAAAAATGGGAAAAAAATATCAAAGGTCTGTCCAAACAGGGGTTAAAACAGGGGATCCGAATTTGATCTCTCTGTCCAGATTATGATCTGGCTTTGAAAAAAATGGAAAATAGTCCAAACGATAAGCGATTGGCATGAAATTAGCAACATTAGAAAATTCTGAGTGTTTTCTACATCTTCCTAGAAGAGCTTGAGTCCAAACTAGGTCAATTCGGTATCCTAAAATCAAGATCTCTAAAAGTGTGCGCATCAGTAATTAAGAAAACATAACATAAGCATTCATTAGAAAACCTTAAAATCACTCAAAGAATGCCCAAATGACATGAAGAAATCACACGGGGTTTATGATTGGATGCGACGGAAAGTTTGGATGGTCATCTAATCCTAAGTCGGCATGCGAAATGTCATACAATTAAAATGACATTATGAGATGACTCATAATTCCTAATGATATGTTTGGGAATTCTAAGTGTGACGAACACTTTTTGTGATACAATTTCAAAGGTACTCAAGAACGTAGGTATGCATGTTAACTTTAGCTATTCTTCCCCTTACAATCAACATGCAAAGGATTTGATGAATATTTAAGCTAGGAAGAGCAGCCTCTGGTGAATGCGTACACGAGGCACACGGGTCTGCTGTCCATAAGAAGGGGAAAGGGTGAATCATTTCCACCGAGATGGACACAGAAGTTATGTGCTTGTAATATCAGATGGAGTCATGAGGCGTAACAGGCCGCATCAGATCACCAACCATTAGATGGTTGAGGATTCCTACTCTGGAGAATTCATTCTACCTTAACAACAATGAAAAACAAAAACAATAGCATGCTCGTGTTCAAACAGGAAAAGAAGAAGAAGATTATCTTATGCGCCGAAGATCAGATTGGTTAGTTTAGAATTATTTGGTGTTGAAGGCTTTATAAGAATTGGGCTTAAGGCCCGTCCGCCCAAGTTAGGCCGAGAAAGCCCGGCCCATGGGAATAGGGCCCGTGGAAGGAGAGAGGTATAAAAGAGAGGAGAAAAAGAAAAAAAAGGAACTGTTTTGTTTTTTAAGAAAAAGACGTACGTACGCTTCCTCCTCTCCTCCTCTCTGTCGTTTTCTCCAAAAAGCAAACAGTGAGGCGCGAAGGCAATTTGGCTTCACCGGATCGAACAGGACCAAGTTTCTCTTCCTCTATCGGCGTCGGTGTTTAATTTGTGGCTAAAAGGTACGCTCGAATCCGTGGTGTGCTTTAGGATCGGTGATACATGTTGTTTTTCCCGGGTTTCGCTTCCGTATTGAGTTAGGGGTTCGATTAAGTGTCGAATCCGGTTTTTCGGGGATCAGTCATTCCCAACATTGGTATCAGAGCCCTAGTTCACGTTTTCCCGACTTGTTTGACGATTTTTGATTGATTTTTCCCAAAAACAATTCGGCCGTACGGATCGGGGCGAGAAATCCCGACACCCGAGCGTTCTTCGGCCATTTTACTGAGTTTTCGTAAGTCGAAACCGTTTTCTGAACACATGGGGAGAAAGGCGGCGTCGAGACGAGTCTGACGATGCATCGTGCGCCGCCGGGCGACGCCGCACGTGCCCACACGCGCGGCCCGAAAGCCGCTAACGCGTGGGCGCGACGCGCCGGGAAGCCGGCTCGCCCAGTAGCGTGCGCATCGCCGGCCCGGCCCGAACCCGGCTCGCGCGGTTCGCGGACCGACGCATGCTGACGTTAGCATGACGTCACCCAACGGTCAATAACCGCTAGGGTGACGTCATCGATGGCGACAAAGACGGCGACGTTCGCCGGCGATCACCGGGCCGGGCGACCCGACCGGCGACCCGACGACTGACCGCGCGAGACTCGGCACGCGCGCGGCACGTGCCGGGTGACGTCTGCGTGACATCAGCCCGCGCACGCGCGCGGCACGTGCCGTCGGTCCGCCCGAGCCGGCCCCACCGGCCCGACCGGTCCGATGACCGACGACCGTTGACCGTTGACCACCGTTGACCGTTGACCGGCGACCGTTGACCGTTGAAAAAAAAGAGAGGAAAAGAATGTATTTCTTTTTCAATTAAGTCTATGTGGATTATAATGTGATCCTTTATTTGTTCTGCATTTGTTGCAGAAACAATGCTTCCTTTGAGATTGCGCACACCTATTCGCGCAATTACCGATGAACAAAAGGATAGGCTGTCTAAGTTGATAGCTGAGCTGACTGATCATCGATGGGAGAGAGGTGACTTAATTGATCACGTCCTTGAAGTCAACGGAAAATTCAACGGTCATGTGGAATGGTCGTCCTATGTCACAGTCAGAGATGGTGCAATTTTTCATAAACACTCTTCCACCTGAATGGCAAGATGTGTTGAATCGCATATGGGATGTCAACGGAGCTGCTTCATATAAGAAAATTGTGATGGATTTTGTAAATGAATATTAATGCATTGTTACAAGGGAAAAGATCAAGAAATTGAACAAAAGAGGATCTTTCCCAGTTCGTGTGCTGACTTGGTGTTAGTTGTATTGGCTGATCTTAGTTAAGTGTGCTTTGTGGACATCTTATGTATTGTTTACTACCTAATTGTGTTAATTGAAAGCATTATTATTATATTGTATGTCAATTATCCGTTGCTTTCTGTTATTGCTGGTTGCTGTGGGTAATTAGCTGTGGGTAGTTTTAGAAGTTTTTGTAGCTTCATAGAATTGATTTTGCATGAGCCAATCATATTGATGATAGTTTTAAGTTAGGATTTTGGAGGATGATTGGAAACATAGTGACCTTTTGATTCTGAAGCCTTACTTGAAATTATTCATTAATATGATGGGTTTATGTAAATAGGGATGCATAAATGATAGGCATTAATAATTCGTGCATATTTGTCTCGATTTGTTCGGATCAATGGCTTCAACCACAAAGAGCATAGTTGCTGAGCTGAACAAAGGTGAAAAGCTCAATGGTGACAACTATGAAATTTGGCAAATGAAAATCCAAGATGTCTTTGGAAGAGCAAGAAGCACTTGAGGCTCTTAACCTAACCATGGTAGAACACCGAAGATGGAACCACCGCACACACAAAAGAGACAAGGAAGCTTTTCTGCGCGGAAAAGAAAGAACTCTCTAGCCGCATCACGTTGCTGAGCAGCATGGAAAATGACGTCATGCGAGAGTTTAAGCGTTTTGACAATGCCAAGGAAATGTGGGAGGCATTGGCAGCTAGATTTGGTCATACTTCGGTGACCAGATCGGAGAGCTGACTCACTATTAGGTTTGACTCCTATAAGAAGCCTCATGGTCGGACCATGAAGCAACATCTTAGAAAGATGTCAAACATGATAAATGAGCTGAAAGATGCTGGCCATGTCCTCACGGATGAACAGCGAGGTGCAAGCGATGATCGTTCCTTGCCTCGAGTTGGGAGCATATGAAGGTGCACCTCGACTCATAATGAAAATATCAAAACCTTCGAGGATGTAATGCGCCATCTTGAGCTGGAAGAGGACCGCCTCTTGGCGCCTAAGCCGGATGCTGAACTCTATCATGCTAGTTCTAGCTCAAATGGAGCTTCGAGCTCCAAGCGCAAACACCCTAACCGGTTTGATAAGGGAAAGGCAAGGAAGAAGATCCTTCGGGAAGAAAACCCAAGTTTAACCAACCTGGAAGAGGAAAGCGTCCTCGCATGAAGAAGCTAGCAAGGGTGAAATGCTACAACTATGACAAGAAGGGTCACTATGCTCGCGACTGTCGTGAGCCAAAGAAGATATGCACCCATTGTACTTTTCAGAACTTTGCTTTTGTGTCGAGTTCTGTGTTCTTAACTGAGTCTAATCCTTCGTGGATTGTGGATTCAGGAGCGACGGACCATGTAGCGAAGGATAGAGGATCCTTCGTGGAATTCCGACGAGTGCCAACGGAACTAAGTGGATCTATGTGGGAAACAACTCCGAGTCAAGTGTAAGGAATTGGCACATGCCAACTGAATATGCGTGGTGGACACACTTTGTTCCTTCATGATGTATTGTATGCTCCGGAGATTCGTCGGAATTTAGTGTCTATATTAGTGTTGGTTAAATTAGGTTTTAATATGAACTTCTATAGTAGAGGTGTGAATTTGTTTATGGATACAAATTACTATGGTTGTTGTTATTTTCTGGATGGTTTCATTGTATTAGATATTAATTATGTTAATGCAAATGTTTGTTATTCCCTTCTCACGTCTCCTAATATATATGATAATGATGTGAATGTGTGGCATGCTAGACTTGGTCATATTGGCCAACAGCGTATGAATAGACTAGCCAAAGAGGGCTTATTGGGCAACATTGAAAAAGTCGATTTGTCCATCTGTAAGCATTGCCTAGAAGGGAAAACGACAAGGAAACTATTTGGAAAAGGTAAAAGAGCTGAATTTCCTCTGCATTTAATCCATTCGATGTCGTGGTCCAATGAATGTGAGAGGAAGGCATGGGGCTGTTTATTTCATCACTTTTATAGATGATTATACTCGATTCGGATATGTCTATTTGATTTCTCATAAATCTGAAGCAATAAGTTGTTTCAAAAGGTTTATGAACCTGGTAGAGAATCAATTAGACAAGAAAATAAAAACATTGAGATCCGATCGAGGTCGAGAATATTTATTTGATGAGTTCAGAAAATTATGTGATGAAAAAGGAATAGAAAGACAGTTGTCTATTCCATATACTTCTCAACAAAATGGTGTTGCGGAAAGAAGAAACAAAACCCTACTGGAAATGGTTAGGTCCATGATGGCGCATGCTAACTTACCTATTACCTTTTGGAGTGATGCGTTGTTAACTACTGCCTACATACTTAACCGTGTGCCTTCCAAATCAGTTACTTCCACTCCATATGAGTTATGGACAGGTAGAAAACCGGACTTAAGTTTTCTTAAGCCATGGGGTTGTGCTGCCTATACACATGAGTCCTCTCACAAGTTTGGGAAACTGGGTCCCAGAGGAAAGAAGAGTATTTTCATAAGGTACTCTGAACACTCGAAAGGGTATGTGTTCATAGGTGAGCATGAAAGTGGGAGTATAACTGAGTTTGAATCACGAGATGTCACATTCTTAGAGGATGAATTTCCTAAGAATGGCGAAATAGGGGAAGATTATTCCCTATTTGAAACCTTGGATCAAGATAATGACCTTAGTGGACTTCATCCAAGTGGGAGCACAATGGGGAATGATGTGCAAAGTGTACAATCTCCCATACGGCGAACAAGTCGCCAAAGTATTCATCGTCGACGTTTTGACATTGAAGGGGAGACTTTTATGGTTGCTCCACAAGATGAGGATGAGCCAAGAAATATTAATGAGGCTCTGAATTGCCCTAGTAAGGAAAAATGGATTCATGCAATGGAAGAGGAAATGGAGTCAATGAAATCAAACCAAGTCTGGGAACTGGTTGATCTTCCAAAGGGACGCAGAGCTATTGGGAACAAGTGGGTTCTCAAAATAAAGCGAAAGGCTGATGGCTCGATTGAAAGGCATAAGGCTCGCCTTGTGGTGAAGGGGTATAATCAACGGAAGGAATTGATTATGAAGATACGTTTTCTCCGTAGTGAGATTTACCGATTCGCATTATTTTGGCAATAGTGGCTAGTCTGGATCTTGAATTACATCAAATGGATGTAAAGATTGCTTTCCTCAATGAAGAATTAGAGGAAGAAAAAGTATGTCGACTTTTGAGGTCGATATATGGTCTTAAGCAGTCATCAAGACAATGGTATATACGTTTTCATAATACCATAATGGCATATGATTTTACAATGATTGATGAGGATCATTGTGTATATATCAAAAGATCCAAGGATCAATTTGTGATCATATCATTATATGTTGATGATATACTAATTGCCGGAAGTAATATGGAGTTTGTTCATACTGTCAAGAGTTGGTTGTCTTCCAACTTTGAGATGAAGGATATGGGTGAGGCTGCATACATTCTTGGAGTTAAGATTTCAAGAGATTGTTCAAAGAGATCGTTGTCTCTTTCGCAAGAAACATATATAAATAAGGTTCTTGAACGATTTCGTATGCAAGATTGTAAACCCATAGACACTTCTATTGCAAAAGGTGAAGGATTGAGCCATAGACTGTGTCCAATGACTCCACAAGAGAAGGAACAAATGAAACATGTTCCTTATGCTAGTGCTGTTGGGAGCTTGATGTACGCTATGATGTGTACAAGACCCGACATATGTTTTGCAATTGGAATGGTGAGTAGATACCAATCCAATCCAGGTCTAGCACATTGGAAAGCTGTTAAGAGAATACTGAGGTATCTGAAGGGAACTGCTGATTACAAGTTGAATTACCAAAGAAAGGATCTGCGACTTGAAGGCTATTCAGATGCTGATTGGGGAGGAGATTTGGATGAAAGGAAATCTATCTCAGGATTTGCTTTCTTACTGAGCAATGGTGCCATATCATGGAGTAGTAAGAAGCAAACGTGCATAGCCTTATCCACGATGGAAGCTGAGTTCGTAGCGTTATCGCAAAGAAGCGGACAAGAAGGAGTTTGGCTTAAGAGATTTTTGGATCATTTAGGTGTTATTGAGAAAGCTGCAAATCCATTGTTGGTTAACTGTGATAGCCAAGCAGCTATAGCGTACACCAAAGATCCAAAATATCATGGCAAGACCAAACATATAGATACCAAGTATAACTTTGTCAAGGATATGGTTGCACGAAAGGATGTGAACTTACATACATATCTACGCATAGAATGGTAGCAGATCCTATGACAAAGCCAATACCTAGAGATGTGTTTTGTGGTCATGTAAAATCTCTAGGATTGCGTAGAGTCGATGTCTTTGGATTGTAATTTCCCTGATTTGTTCACATTTATGAATTAGCGTTGTTTCATTATTAATGCCTATGAATCTTTATATGATCTTTATGCATCTTAATACTCAGTGTATTATTATAAGTTGAGCAAGTATGTCGGACAGATAAAAACTTTAGCCCACTCACACGGGTAATCGCCTCTATTTACTGTGTGATGAATATAGATGAAACTGTTTTTAAGCTTATTATCTAGGCGATAATCGAGAGCTCAAGCTTAAAATACGTATGTCGCCTTAACTGAGTGTTAAGATGATGACATAATACTTACTATGTCCGAAAGTAAAATACCCCACATATTTTACTTTATCTGTCTAAGATGCCGATATGAGTTCGATGAATTTTGTAAAAGAGTAGATACGTGAACTCAAGTTAGACATTGGGTATGTCTGAACTATCATCTGTACGATATTGAAAGATGTAGACATACGCTCCATGGGAAAGGAGTTAATACCGTAATACGTATTTTATACTACGTATGCATAAGACGACCAATAAGAGTGGCAAAAAGTTTAATTTCAACTTTTATGACGTGTCAAACTCTTGAGGAAAAGATTTCCTCAACTTTAGTGCCCTCATGACTTTTACTTATTCTCAAGGTTTCTATTTAGTGTTTGCTATCTTAGGATGTTGCCAATGGTCATGAATTGATTCGATCTAATGGGACATTTCTAGAAAAGCAAGCTGAACTGAAATTGAGAGTTTGAAGGAAAGAGGAAGATCGGTTTTGAGGAATCACATTGTAGTTTTGTATTCACCGGTCGACCAATTATGATTGTCTTTGTGATAATTATAATTGTGAATACAATATACATATCATGTTTAAAAGAGATCAAAAGAGATATAACATGTGATTGATCGATCTAGGTACTGCATACTAAATCTACTCGAGTGTGACGCCCATTATAAGCTGCTATATATTCCTAAGATGTATAGCAACGAGCTCTCAAAGTATGCTTTGGTCGCACGGATTATTCACCGATATGAATGTTGAAAAGAAGTAAAGAGAATCCTGTTCGGCCCACCATGTGCGAGTGGGAGATGAAGGCTTTATAAGAATTGGGCTTAAGGCCCGTCCGCCCAAGTTGGGCCGAGAAAGCTCGGCCCATGGGAATAGGGCCCGTGGAAGGAGAGAGGTATAAAAGGGAGGAGAAAAAGAAAAAAAAGGAACCGTTTTGTTTTTTAAGAAAAAGACGTATGTACGCTTCCTCCTCTCCTCCTCTCCTCCTCTCTGTCGTTTTCTCCAAAAAGCAAACAGTGAGGCGCGAAGGCAATTTGGCTTCACCGGATCGAACAGGACCAAGTTTCTCTTCCTCTATCGGCGTCGGTGTTTAATCTGTGGCTAAAAGATACGCTCGAATCCGTGGTGTGCTTTAGGATCGGTGATACGTGTTGTTTTTCCGGGCTTCGCTTCCGCATTGAGTTAGGGGTTCGATTAAGTGTCGAATTCGGTTTTTCGGGGATTAGTCATTCCTAACAAATGTTTACTAATAAGAGCGTACAGAGCTATATGAGAGCAGAAAAGAACATAGTAGTGGGCACCTTCAGTGAAACATACCAAGCCTGGGCAATATCTATTTAAATCTGCAAATAGAGAGAGAGGCGGTGTCCGCCTTGGTTCTTGCCTAGGGTCAAACATTTTAGTTTGTCCAAAAGTTTACTATAAGGCGTTGTCAGCCTTGATTCACAAACAGTCAAGATCGATCATTACACATTCGAGGTTGACCTCCTCACTTCAGCTCTTTTACTGATTTTACCCATTTATTATACTTCACCTAGAGTGGCCAGAACTCTCTGCTCACCTTTCATTGAAATCAGCTCGCTTTCACATTTTCCTCTATGAAGTCTCTAGTAAACGGATGCATCTCTTAAGCAAGCACTTGGCTTGTTCATTCTTTTCCACCTCATGCAGATGAACCAGCTGAACCTTCAGAGCTGCATCTGTCCAGAACGTTGAAGGAAGCTCCTTACACAGGGTGATCATCTCCAAAAGGCATTCCGAAGCACTGATGTGAACCTAAATTTGAAAAGGTATCGTATAGATTATTGGTCCACAGTGCAAGATGAACATCAAAAATGCATTTGCAGAATGATCTAAAACGATCTTGAACTCTTAAGTGGTCCACTTACCTTGTCAACTAATCCATGCCAAATACAAACTTACTCTTGCTTGCACATACAAGAAATGGCTATGTTGACTAATATAAAAATCCCTGGGATGCTATCAACTGATCTCTCTGGTTTGGCTGATCTACTTAGTAAGGAAACATCATAAAAAATGTAAACCAAGTAAATGGTAATTGCCTTTAGTGCCTCGAGTCAGAATGGCATTGAATCCAAGAAAAACATCAGCTGAACGCACCAGTCTGATTAATGCAGAGCCCACATCAGAAGAACCATCAAAACTTGAAAGATTAAAGAAAAAGAAAAATTCTGCTTCTTCACATTGCGAAGGCAATGTATGCTATCCGAACGAAGGAACTCTTAATGGATAACTTAATGATACTCTTATTTACTGGAGTGATGTGACCTATATATGCATGGGACTTAATAATGCTACAATCCTACATCTAGATGAAAGCCACACAAGATGAGATTAGTTTGAAGAAGATGAAGGCGAAGGCGATTTGCACCACAAAGGGGAAAGTGAAGACATACCTGCGCTATCTTAACTGTGGCTATGCAGTCCACCACTTTGGGTAACACCGAAGAAAACAGCTTAAAATTTCGAAGGAAAAACAGATGATCAGAATCCAGATAAGCAATTTGGAGAACAGAATGACAACTGATTCTAAAGCCGGTAAGTGCAACATGTCCGTCATAATGAAGGAAAGGTATTATCCTTATCCATAGTTAGAGATATGATCTCTTAGTTACCCTGTTTCTCAGCAATATTAGTAGAAAGTGGATGCTAATTACCTCATGAAACAAAGATGTTGCATTTGCATGTAGAGAAGCTTTCGAAGAATCTTCATGAATCCTTGAGCAGAGTCCCTTAATTGATAGAAAAGCTGATTGTTTGACTGCATGATGAAACAGTTAATAGAAACACTTCTCATGCTGCAATCACTCAAGAAAAATTTGGTTAAGAAGATACCAGTCCATGACAACTGAGGTGAGAGGGAGACAATCCAGAGGTGCTTCAAGTTATTTTTCTCTTCGAGAATATCATCAATATATGCCACATGGATACATGATGTGACACAGTCCAGTACTTTTTCTAGTGGAACAGAGGAATCTTCTTTTCCATCATAGTCTGCACATATCGACCATGCCATGTAAAATGCACAGTTTACCAACGAGAGAAAGTTGGAGGTTGCAATGCTGGACAACTCAAAATCCTGAAAGCTGGACAGTTACAAGCTAGAAATATGGATGAACCTGATTTAGCAGAATCATTTGCTGAATGTGCTTGTCCAGACTTATCAGAAGTGGCTGAACTGCACATTTTAAACAATAATGGAAAAACCTTGTTGAAGAACTCATGATTGCCAAATGCTTCTATAACCTGAAAAACCATGAAAAGTACAAGATCTTCATTAGAAAGGAAGGGGGATGTTCGGGGGCAGATTCTAGTTGGGAGCTAAGAAAGTGAAAACAACATGAAACAGCACTCTCCAAACATTGTACTGCTGAAAAGTTTCTTGATGTGAGAGCTTGTAAAAGCCCTACATTTTTCTAAATGAAGACAATCACATTCAGGAACACACAATAATCTGGAATTACCTGACCAAGGCCTGTAAGTGCCACTTCCCTGTAAATCTTCACCTTTTTTGTGCATCCAGATGTTAGCAAATCCATAATATCAGCAGCAGCCTTGGGATCTTCCTTGGAGATGGCCTGATGGCAAGACTTTGAAAGAGCAACCAAGGCATACAAAAGAGCCTCCTTCCCCTACAATATTGCAGGAAGAAATTGACGCACTAACGTCTGAGAAGGCAAGGAAGTTTAAACGGTATAGTATGTGATAGAATTCAGCCTTTATTCCTGCTATTCTTGTGTCATGCCTTTGTGTTAGTAAACACAAGCTACACATATCACCTCTCCTGTAACAAAGTCCAGGACATTTCCTACCTCCCAAAATTGACCTGGAAGTTCTTCCATAAGAGATGTGCGCAAAACTTGATGACAAGGAGACAGTGATTCACCCAGTACTTCACCAAGCTTGCAGATTGCCTGGGCAGCCTGCAAATTCATTCACATAAACAATCGGGCATTTGGATTTCATATACATAAGAGATGACCAACTTATGATCTTTAAGACAAGACATATCTCTGACGTATGATTTTTTTGGGTATTAAACAGTGTCTACAAAGATCTATATGCAATATCTACATTATGAACTTGCTTGTTTCCAGTGTAAGCTTTTGGACAAAAATGGTGATAAAATATGGTATCATAATGCATATTAGGATTTTAAATCCTGGCGCTTCCTCATTTTTTTTCTATCCTGCTACCTCTGCTTAAATGCCTTTGTTCCTGCCTCAAGATGACGTCCAGATTATGTGCTTTGTATGTACGGATCGGCTTGCATGTAAGACATTGTGGAATCTTTTTCTCATGGATTTTGTTGAGAGTGGGTACTTGTTAAGTAACTCAATAATAAAAATATTGCAATTTTGGAGAGGAATTTGTTTTTCTTATTTCATGAGTAAGCAATACTTTGGAAATGAAAAATTTCGTTCTTAAGCGGGCTTCACATCGCCCCAAGACATTCATTAAGAAGAAACTTTCCTTATAACTTACGGTTTTGGGTAAAACACTAATTTCAAAATATAGAAAACCAAAAGCAAAAACCTACCTTTTTCTTACTTCCCCATGATGAAGATGAAATGTTGTCACGAATAAGAAAAACTATTTCTTCCTTGTACAACCAAAGGGTACTCTGTTCACCGCTTGTATTTTCTTCCCATAGTTCCTCAAATATGCCAGAGAGAATCCTGTAATCCTCAAATCTGCAGAATGATGAACATGTTCTCAAACTCTATAAGTTGGTTGGAGGAATAGCTCATCACAAGTTCACTATTGAAAGTTTTCGCTCTCTTCCAAACAAAATTAAAACTACAAAATTCAGGAGTTAATTGGTGTCTACTTCAGATTTTCTGCAAAATGCGTCTTCTCCTTTTCCTTTATCTTTACTACAATTCATAATGCAGCTGCACTAGACGCCGGCAGGTAACTTATGACTCAGTTGGTGCCAGCATCTTCTAATGGTGGGTCCACATTTTTCACGGAAATCAGAATATGAAATCCAATCAATATACCAGAGAGAAGGAAAAAAAAAAACCCAGGAACCATTTGTAATTCCAGAGAATTTTTGCTCCGCTTTTCATGTAAGCAGTATCTTTAGAAATGTATAGCACTTAAAAATTTTTATCTTTCGGTAGATGTCAGAGATTCTCACAATTAAGGGAATCTTCCAGATTTTTTAGTCCTCTAAGATACCTTGAAGATACTTGACACTCGCATGTCAAATGACAGATCAACAATTGTACATACTCATAAAGGATGAAGAGTAAAAGAACAACAAGAGCAAAGTACCTTGAAATAAAGATTACTGGTAGAATTGCTTTATGATATCCTTTAGCTACATCTGGGGCTATGGATAGAAAGCTTTTCAGCAAAATCGCACAAGAGGTTTGTGAATTTTTGTCACCCACATGCAAAGCTGTGGAGTCTTCAATTAACTTCCGTGCCTGAGAGGCACTTGCATGCTTTAGTACTGATGCACAGGCATTTGAAAAGGCACGTTTTACTGCAGCACTTTTCTCCTCCTTCACGGCTCCAAACAGCAACTTCAATAGCGTGTTTGCAAATGGTTTAATATCTATGCCAACTTTTTGAACTAATAAGTCAACATATTTGGCAACACCAAACCTGCGAGTTAATCAAGAAGTCTATTAAGTGCAGAAAATAGTATAGGTATGCTTGATCATCTAATATAGCAACATTTCAGCCATCCAAAGCTGATTAAAGAAATTAGAGAAATAATAAATTTCATTCCTCGATTTTACAGAATAAAAAATAGGCATTTTCCTGTGTGCATTTGGTGGCGCAAAAGCATAGCTTGAATTTTCAGGCCCTAAAATGTTTCTGATGACTTGAAAGGCAATCTTTGCATTTTTTCCTCTCTTCCTTAATCGTTTGGTGTTCATTTGATACGTCATATTTCACCCCAGTAAGTAAACAACATTTGGCTAGACTATTTAAAGGAGATACGAAGATCGTTGGTGAATTCAGAGCATGAAGGTGGAAACCCAGCTCCTGATTGCTAAATCTCCGTTGGAGCTAGACTATGAGAGAGATGAGAGCTTCATAAAGACACGTTTATGTCAAGAGAGACTGTTCTTCTCCATCATCAGACATACTTTGGACTCTACTTCATGTCCCACAAATCCGACAAATTGTTCAAGTGCAGCACTTATTGAAAAATCTCAGGAGGGATGTGTTCCCTAGACAATAGCCAACTTCTTCTTTCAAAGGAAAGTACGACTTGAAAAAGAAGACGGCTGTCCAACCACAGAGAAATTGTACTTCATTGATCAAACCAAGAATTTTACCAACATCAGGGACTAGAATACAGAGATATTATACGAAAACAGAAATGTTTGAGAATGTCACAGTCCATCTTGCAGCATCTGCTCAATAAGAAAAGTGCACATGAGATCGTGCCGACAGACCTTGTGTTTAAACCAACGCTGGCTCGTACCATTTGGGCAAGTCGCAGAACCAAGCTTTCCAAGGATACAGCATCCACGACATTTATGCACTGCTGCAGAGTTTCCCACATCGGAGAACTTTTGGAATCTGAAATCCGCAAGTTCTCAAGTTTCTCTGTTTTCAATCCAATGTTTGGTGCATGCAACTACAAGATAAAGCATACGAACAGAAAAAAATTGAACCGACGGACGAGTAAGATTCCAAATTGCTAAAATGGCTAGTAAATTCTCTTATACCTCGACATAATTGAGCCCTTGGTCCTCAAGGCTTGACAAACTTTCAAGCATGCAGTGGACTAAGTCTGCCAAATGTGGACGGAGCACGGCTCCTGCACCCTGTGAATAAGTAAATACTTACAGGTGATGCCTCTGATTCAAAAACTAGCCATTCTCAAACAAAGTACCTCATTACTCTGGAAACATAAATATTTACAAAACTAGCTCCTTCTAGAAAATCCAACTACTGATACAAATCTCAAAGAAATTAAAAAAGAAGAAGAAGATGGATCAATCATATAGCACATTATTTTCAACAAAACCACGAAAGTATGCAAAGCCTAATCTTAGTCTTTCAGCATTTCGTTTACACAAATTAACACACTTGACCTTACTAACCCAAGTGGTTTCCGTTTGGTTTTTAGCTTATATACAATCCGGCAGTAAATAGATAGCCAGGCGGGCAACTCCATATTCAAAACTATAGCTCTACTCACCTTTCCGAATCCTTTAAAAATTAATATATATATATATATATATATATATATATATATATATATATATATATTTTCATCAATTAACTTTCTAGGAGAACTTTTTGAACATGTAAAAGCAGCAAGATATCCATCCATAAAGGCCCTTTTTTTCTTGAGAAGATGAACACTATGCGATGGTGAAGGGAGGCCAAATGTTCCTCTTAGGGACTAAACTTTTGTAACTAAAGTTCTCAAAAGAAGATATGTCGAACCTTCGTGAGCTCCAGTACAACGACAATTATTGATGCTTTATGAGTAGTATCACCCGCACTTCGATTGGCTTGTTCAAGTAGATACGGTAAAACAATATCCATAGCTTGGTGTGTATCTAATGCCTCTGTGCGGTTGACATTACAGAGGTGTATCGTCAGTGAAGTCACTGCACGGTATAATTTGATACCAGAGTTCCGAACAGTATTATGGATATCACCCATCGCCCGAAATGCAACAATCCATACTTTTTTCAAATACTTGCCAACCTACTTAAATAAACTGTAATTAGTATGTTGGGAAACATATATGTTGGCAATGAGAGCAATATAAACCAAACTTCTCTGGTTTTTCATTGTAAAAGTTCGCTGACCGAACTCACTCTTATAAGGTCACTAAAGATAGACAAATATGTTGTTGTCGATCTAAGCACGCCATTTCGAAAACTGAGAAAATGTATTGTGGAGACCAATAGTTCTTTAGTGTTTGTCTTCGATTCCTTTTAACTTAGTTTCACCATATTTGTTTTCTTCCCCATATAAGACCAATTTGCCTCTACAAGAAGCCAGAAGATCTTCCAAAGTTACTCCACTCGTTAAAAGTGCAGCTCTACAAGTCCGTACAATAAGTGATATGGCACATGCTCTAGAATAAAAAAGAAAAAGCAGAAGAAATATCTCTATTTTGGAATGGGAAAGATGCTAGGATAATTCGGTGGTTATCTCTTTGTCCAGTGTATCATGTCCATTTGGAAGGTACTATAGAAAATATTACTGCCTTTTTAAGGGTAAATCAAACTGATCAAATTTAACAAAACAAACAAAATGGAGCTGCAAGTACACAGAAGCAGTGGTGATCCTTTTAGATATCATCACTTCTGGTCTGCCATCTGTCGGTCATTTCCACCAATACAGAATGACAATTCCAACTTCAGTTAACCACTCTGTAGCGTACTACTTCCGAATGGTTCTCTTGACATCATGACAGTGATGAAGCTCCTAGCCCAGGCTTGCCAGATGGCTACTCCAACGGTTTAAAAGTTTACGTCTTCAATAGCATGGTAGTGCCCTTTTTTAAAAAATGTGTTTCTTCTCTTTGCTTTCTCTTGATTTTTTCATATTTACTTCTTTCCCTCCCCCTTGATTTTTTTTTTTTTTTTATCTATAATTCCAAATTTCTTGGCATGCATATTTCTACCACTTCTTTGTTTGGCTATCACACTCTAGAATGAATTGTTTATTAAGAGATGTTCGGAAATTCCTTGTAAGAAACATATTTTCGAGTCTATGCAGTTGAAAAGAACATGCTCATGAATAAATAAATCCACCGAGCAACTTCAGAGACGAATTATGATGATTTGCATGATGCCATAGCATGATATTAAACTGGACATAAATTAACTCATGAAATATCAATATTAATTCATATATAAACATTACACAATGCATTGACCCTAATATCAAAAGTAATATTCACGTCTTTTAGTTTGCATAATGATTTAACTTATAAAAAAATGGTTAATACTATGAAAAATCTTAAATTGGTACACCCGTAACAAATTTACTTCAAATAATTGTTTGATCACGAAAAATCTTATATTGATACATCGGTGACAAATTTATCCAAAATGATTACAAAAAAACCTTAAACTAGTATAGTTGTGATAAATTTACCCCCAAACTATTTTTTTGACCTCCAAAAACTTCAAAATGGTACATTTGTGATAAATATACCTTCCGCTAAATTAAATTAATATCATAAAAACCACAAAACTGATATAACTGTGACAAATGAGAATAAAATCCCAAATTGACATCTCATCCAACTTAACAATTTGACAGTAAAATTTAATGGAAACTAATAGAGGGTAAATTTATCACAAGTGAACTAGTTTTGAGTAAATTTGTCAAAAGTATACCAGTTTTTGGTTTTTGATAGTCAAAATTTGTTTGGGATAAATTTGTTACCGGTATATCAGTTTGGGGTTTTTAATGATATTAACTCTAAAAGAAATAAATACATGTGAGTGCTTGACAAACAGAAAAATGATATCTCAACAAATTATAATATCCACGGAAAAAAGAAATTAAATTGCTTGGCCTTTAATCAAACAATATTTTTAGTATTTCAAATGAACAAAAAGCAGGTAAGAAAAGTTAGGCATTTTTCTAAATAGAAGCACAAAAATCACTTGAATGCTAATCACTTCTAATTTCCATGAAGCTTTAACTATTACTTATAACTTGAGTTTCTTGGGGTAGATTGAAAGAAACTAGAAAGTCTAAATATACAATCTATTTATCAGTCTTTTTTCTGCAGAAGTATGATGAGCAAACACCAGTAAAATGTGAAAAAGAATGGCTCAACCGCACTCTTCTTCTCTCCTTTTCCCTTTCGCCCATCATATGATGAGCAAACACTAGTAAAATGTGAAAAATAATGGCTCAACGCAGAAATATGATGAGCAAACACTAGTAAAATGCGACAGATGCTCTTCAATTAAGGCGTAAGATCAAGGAAAGGAGATTGACTCCACCGAGGTTTACTCACTTCGAGACAATCTAACTTTCCACCTAGAGCAATATTAATAGCTCGGTTCTAAAGAGATAGCAATAATGCTTTGCATACTTAGTGTCAACTATTCCATATATACACATGCTCTTCAATTAAGGCGTAAGATCAAGGAAAGGAGAAACTAGATTAACTTCACCTATAACAAACGTGGACGACATAAAATTATCAATGGTTTATGCTATTACTCGGGGTTTGTCTGATGAATCTTAGAGACTTGTATATGCAATATTTGCCACACACATCCCTTACCTGATTAAATTTTCGCCATTGGACAATCTCAGCAAGAGCAAGACAGGAAGCCTCCCGTGTACGCATGTGCTTAGAACCACATTCTTTTAACAAATCATCCATGATTAGGTCAAAATATTCATCAATAGTTCTCTTTGGTTCCTTTACCAGGGCGTGCCAGATATGTGCCATTGTATCCTGTATCACATCCAAGAAGAGCATCAAGAAAAGAGGACGAAATGCCAAATGGAAAACCCATCGGAAAAAAAGAAAAAAAAGTATCTTGTCAAGGTATCGCAAGGCAATGAAGAATAAAATCGTCTTTAGACGCAAGAATTCATCAAAAAGATGTCATTTGGACAGATTTACTAAAACACAGGAATTCGGGTCTCCACCTGAACATTTTTGTCAGGATAATGCTGATATCGCACGAGTCTGGGTAATAACTCACTTAGCCGTGGCTGAAGAGCATCCTCAGCTCGCTTGGCTAATCTAGTGAAGCCAGAAGCAGCACCCCTTTTCGATTTAAGAGAAGCATGGTAATTTGTAAGATCCATAAACTTGTATATCAGACCTGGTTGCCCCATCTCATTCGCCATATTGCACAGTTCCTTATAAGTGCTGAGTTTTCCACCACTAAGACTTTTCCTAATAGCCCCCTCTTGGAGAACTTCAGAATCTTCGACAGGCTGTCCAAGAAAATTTCATCCTCACATTTGTCACCAGAGGAAGGCACAGAAACTTAAATAGCCAAGTCAATATTTTCAAGTACTAAATGCTCCATCATCCACCAGTTCCTCATTATTTGGATTCTGGTGTCTAGACATAATTTAGAACCTTCTTGGTTCTTAGTAGAGTCTTTTTTTAAATAAGATAATTCAAACTACAATACAACAAACCTCGGTGGCTCTCTTTCTCTTTGTAGATCCAGTTACTAGAGTATTGACAAGTGCATTCACCAAGGTTTTCTTCATAGATTCATCTCCAAGCTCATATACAATGCTCATGCCTTGGGAAGCAAGTTCCTGAGTAAGTTCATTTTGTTCGCAAAGTAGGTGTAAGAATGCGTCCTGCATCACCAAAAAGAAAAAAAAAAAAAAACTGAATTATAGCGACAAAGTAGAATGGTATTCTTCTGAGCAGATAAATTATCTAATTTCCTTTTCCAACCCACCAATAGTCATCTCTTTTCTCAGCTGTTTGTCGCTTCTAAATTGACCCAAAATGATTGCATAGATTCATCTTGACATGAAAAGAGTCTAAAGTCTTTTCTTCAACGAGAAAAAGACCTTATCTCAGCTCCTTTGCACAACTAAATTGACCCGTATCTTCTGACTAACATTAAAACAATATACAAGTAACCCGTAAATACAGCATTCTGTGCCTCTTCATGTTATTGGAAGTGAACACGATATCCTATTCACGAATTCTATAGTACAAGAAAAACTCAGCGCATCTATCTGTCTAGAAAAAAAGCTGGACGTTCCAACTTCCCTCATAGTCTAGCACGTCGATGCAATTTAACTTCAATTCAGCAAGTATGATGAACTGGGAGCTCAAGGCCCTTGTAAGTATAAAAAACATCCATTGTAACACCAACCACAAAGTCTATTCATCCTCTTCATTTGTTAGTATAATGAATTTTTTTTTGCCTGTTCAATTTTTTCTTATAAGCCTGGCCACTAGTATTATAAGAGTGACCTATGGAATTAAAACAGCCAAGTTAATGTACTTCTTAAGGGGAATGCAGTAGAGATTAGTCACAAGAACTTCAATCCCCAGTAAACCACAAATCCTCCGCAAAAAACCAGCATCTTTCTAACACAATGATTGCAAGAGTAGAAATAAGCTAGAGTCAAAAGGGCTTAGTGCCACATGGAAAGAGTTCTTCCAGAGCCTATAGAGTTCATAGTCAACAAGCTCATAAGATAATTGGCCAATAATAAGTAATAATAACAAGCTCAGAAGTAGAAAAATTTGACTTATCCATCGACAATAACCTGAATGTCTGGCAGCTTTTGCCGGATATTTGCATGATGACCACAATACATGGTCAATGACAACAGCCAGACAGTTCCAGCCAAGCGTTCTTCCTTTCTAAGACTGTGTGGAAGATCATCAATGAGCTTTCTAGTAATTGCATTTCTAACACTAGCACGAGAACCTTCAGTGTCTTCAATCATTCCATTAGAGTTATATCCAGACAAAGATGTGCTCATGTTTTCCATAAGACAGCTTGAAGACAGAGAGTGAAGTATAATTAATCTTGAGAATTGTGTTGGCAGTCACAGCGACGGTTCCCCACAAGAGAGACAAAGCCTCCCCAGCAGCAAAAAGGACATCCTCAACCTGTACAACTCAAGGATTTAGAGATAAGAAAACTTTCAGGTGCTA
The DNA here is from genome assembly GCA_016097595.1 of Eucalyptus pumila. Taxonomy (NCBI): domain Eukaryota; kingdom Viridiplantae; phylum Streptophyta; class Magnoliopsida; order Myrtales; family Myrtaceae; genus Eucalyptus; species Eucalyptus pumila. Next base: position 32,474,838 of record CM027853.1, read on the forward strand.
TATGATAATAAGACCAAACAGGCATCATATACTAAGAGAACCACATGTAGAAAGAGCAACGAGAATCAGTGTCCCCACCTTCGAACGACAAAGGCTGAAAACCAAATCAATCGCGATGTTGAGACGTGAAGATGATGTTTCTTTCAGACAGACATGTCCAAGCGATACAGCAATTTTCTGAATTGCTTTAGTGTCATCACCAGAATGTAGCTTCCTCAGTTTTTCTTGTAGAACCATGAATATGTCGGCTGCAACTTGAATGAAGTCTACCATAACTAATAATCCATTTAACTGATTCCAACATTTCCATGAAGCAAAAAGTTACCTGAGGTGGACTCATCAGCAATTGAAGGTAACGGGACACGCAACCCAATATGTCCTAATGCTTGCATGGCAATAGATGCCAATGTTGCATTCTCAGAGTTCACAACATCAACCAGGCATTTGGGTACACTCTGGAGCAGTACTTCTTGTATCTAAAAGGTGAATGTCAATTACAGCATGATTTATGTAAATGCAAAAAAAATCAGCTCAACTTAACAATGTCCATCACAGCTATTCAGAAAAGAAAAAGGCAAACTTATACATTTATGTCATTATGTCACAACTTGCGTTGACCTCAACATACTTAAATGAAAATCCAACTCCTGACACAGATATTAGAGTCCAATTTTACACTAGTAATGAGAAAAAGAGGTCGCAAGCAAAGGAAGGTGTAGATTTGGAATATTTCAAGTCATGGTACTTGAATGATAAGAGGTGTATGGATTCATAACTAACAATAAGCAAAAGGTAGTCATGCGTATTTTCCTCAAGCATCTTTCTTTGAAAAAATCATAAATTTATTAATCATGGATTAAAATGGAAGTTAGAATAAATAGCACAGGATAGGACTGATAGCACATCTCAAATGTAGCAAAAAGGAAAAGATATAAAGACAAAGTAATCTCAATGAAGATCACGTCAAAAGTATAAAGCCTTGGTAAATCATTGTGATTATGAAAGTAAAATTCTTTTTTCCCAGAGATCATGAAAGTAAGTTGAATGGATCATATAGCACCTGGTATCAAATGAAGATATTTGTTAATCAGTGAACAAATCGAAAAAGCATGAAAATCCTTTTGGTTTCATCTGCTAAAGTTATCTTTTGTCACTGAGAAAAGTAATATAGAAGAAGTCATTTACCAAATCCATAATCAATTAGATTCAAACTTTCAATAGATTGCTCATTATTATTGTTGACGTGTCAACATGGAATTTTCCTCTTTGGATCATAACCAACATAAGAGATTACCAACCTAGCGCCTAGGACAGCAACTGTTACCCGGAGAGTAAAAACCATCAGAATGTTGCCACTTAGTCTGAAGTATAATGACCAGAACAAATGAGGCATGGAGCAAACGTAAAAGAGAAGTTAGTCCATAAATGTATCAACACCATGCTACAGTGCAATCAGAAGGAAGATACTGATAAGATAATTGACCATACAATATCGCCAGCATATTCCTGTCAAGAGTTACATGCTTTTATGCTTTATTTTGGAAGGAGGAGAGGGGAAGAAAAATGAGGGATGGATGTCGAAGATGGGGTAACAGTTAAACTTTTGTGAGGAGAAAAGAAGGGAACAAGTTTTCTCCCTTTCTTCACCCTCCATGTTCCCAAACAATGCATTCAGTTAACAATGTCGCCACAGGACAACAAGAGAGAGAACAAACAGAAGTACGGGAAAAAAAAAATATCTTACGAGTTACCTGATAAAAACAACAAACTGTGACTTACAGGAGGTGTCCTATAAATACAATCTGCCACGAGATATCCTATAGCAAATACTGCTCCGTAGTGATATTCAAAGCTGAAGAACACATTGAAATCACCAAATCAGGAGAACTCGACTTCAGAGTGTTTAAAAAAAAAATGAAGGGTCAATCTTCCAAGAAAATTCGCCAAACCTTAATTTGCGTGAATCGCTAATTGAAGAAACTAGCTCACGTATCAAAGCTGAAGCAGCCAGGGTCGGAAGACCAGAGGAAGCCATTCCAAGTAAGCGCGCTGCAGTTTCATTAGTATCAATGTCCAGGTGACTCAGTAATTGCTTTAGCCATGGCACTTTGTTAGCATAATGAGGAACGATCACCTGTAATGATCAACATTTAGTAGGAAAAGTTAATGCAAGTCCCACGGGGAAAATGAATAAAAGAAGCAGCAAGTCCAGTGGCTTCTTTTTGCCATACTTGGGGAGTGTGAGATCCAATTTTCACCAGCGCCTTGGAGGCACAAGCGTGCAACTTAACTGAGCCTTGAATTACCATAGCATGATCTAGCAGTAAACACATGGTTTTCACCGAAGACAAAAATTCAGAGGGTCCTCCATCAGTTTCAGCAAGCAGCTTTTCTGACTCAAAACACTCCAACAGAAACTCGATCATTGCAGCGTAAGTCTCTGAAGGAAAAAGGAGTTCTTGTTCCCTTGTTTCAATTGATTCTAACACCTCTGGTCGCTGCTTGAGGATGTAAGTTAACATGTCTCCAAGTTTTGGGTACTTCAGACTGATATCATGACAGGTAGGTTGCCCATTATTGTTACCAGGGAACAGGCCTTTCCGTGCCATTTCTCTTCAAAGAAATTTTAGAAGAAAAAAGCAGAACAAACAATAACTTTACATTAGTTATGGAGACAATTACCACTATGCATACGTACTGACGACTAAGACCAATATACAAAGCTAGCCAGAGAGAGTCCTATTTATTGGAAGAACTTTAGTGACATCATGAAACATATGAAGAAAACAAACAACCAATATCATGCAGCACTGAAAGAGCATAAGCATGAAGAAACTTAAAACATCAACACTAGATCATCAACATCCACAAATTACACTATAAATCTTACAAAGAAGACCTACAGGCGCCAATAAAATGCATGTACTTGTTTGTACAAACTTGCAACAAATAAAGAAATGTCTAACACTCTACACTAAGCCATACCTCCTCCCTCTTATATATACAAATACTTCCCAAGAATGCCCAGCTAATTGACCGAAAAGCATTTTAGAATCTTTTATCATAAATACACTTTAAGAGAATATGTCATCTACCTTATATCCAACTTAGTATCTGCAGCCCCAAGCATACATAGAAATCGACTTGGGCAGTGTTGCAAATCAAACAATGTAGTTGCCCAACTCACAGCACAAAAACGTACTTCCCTTTGTTCCTGATTAAAAGAAGGTACTCAATTTCCATATAAATTTTATACTCCTCTTGCTATGCATATTTACTCAAACAGTACAAAACCTGTTTCAAATTTTCCAACAGTAGTATCTCCAAATCCTTTAGCACAGTAATGGATGCATCCTGAGGAATGGAGCAAAACCAGTATCAGTGATCTCCCATAAAGGGAGACGTATCAAAAGAAATGAAAGGAAATAGGCTGTCTATTAGGATAAAAAGTTCTCAAAACCAGAAAGGAGGAATCTCTTCCTTCAAAAACACATCTTTAAGTTCTTTTCTTTTAGAATCTGAATACCCAAGAGCGCATGACAACAGATTGATCCATGCCATTAGAGGGGATACTTTTCTCACCTATTGATTGAAGTCACTCTTAACCATATGCTGGAGGAGAAAACTAGGAGATAGACTCACCAAATCCAAAACCAAATCAATATGCCACACTCAAAGAAAGATAATTGCAAGTAGAGATATTACAGGAAATTAAACGACAATTAATGCTTCCACCACCACCACGCATCACCACTATCAACAGACATTATAAGCAATTCCTCTTCCGCCACTACAATTTTGGCTACTACTGTATAAGCCTTATTCCAATAAGTGGCTTGGCCGTATGAATTGTTTCATGCCACTGTTTTCGATTCTGTATCATCCGTTGCAAGCTCCAAAGTGCTACATATCTCTCTTTTTCACCTCCTTCAATCTATTATTTCACATCACATAAATATACCTAAAAAAGTTGTTATTAAAATCACAGTCGGTGTAGACTCCAACATAAGATCTAAAGCCGGTAATTTTTATTAGGTTGCACTAAATGCCCTATTGAAAAGCACAAAAGTAACACAATGTGGAGACAAGTCAATGGTCATTCCAATTTATTTTATAATACTCGCCAATTGACTTTTTAAATTTGTAACACCATGGAAACTGGGCTCTTCCTAACGTTTGAGGTAATGATATCAGTCTTCTCGTCATACATATCAAAAGCCAAACATGAAAAGTGTCAACAATCTGTCTTCATATTCAAATGACCTTGATTATAAGTGCTTTAGCTTAGACCTATCAGTAATGAGCTGTAGGACCAGCTATAATCGTCTCGAAAAATTCAATCTTGAAGCACTACCACAAAATGATTTTATAGTTGGTGAAGAAATTCAAACTATTTACACCTAAAGCGGAACAAATGAAGCCCACCAATTGCCAAAGTGACCGGCCAAGCATTTGTCATGTGCTACCAGAAAGGTGTCTTCATCAATTATTATTTCATGCAACAGATCGAGAATCAATATTCATACTGTCAACCTTATGGAGGGAGTATAGCTACCTTGTATGCAGCAGCAAGGGAGACAGTTGCTTCTTGAATCGTAGAACGGAGAGATGGTGCCTCCAACTTCAATGCATCAAAAAGCCGAAACAGCTGAGGCATTCGCTTCGCTAGCAACCCAATAGCTTTAAAAGCAGATGCTTTTGTCTCCTCGGCATTAGTATCTACATGAGCAAAACAAATAGGTATTCATGGACTAAATACTTGCAGGTTCTTAATCTTAAAAGGTGACTCAAAGAACTACAATCAAGGGAACTCTGTTGCATGCTAAGCTCACCCGATTCAGAACTTGAATAATCATCAAGTGTCTTCAGAATTTTACTCAAGATTACATGGCCCACTAGATTCAACTGATCAAGCTTTGCCTGAGAAAGATATAATTTCATCGGCAAAAGTCATCGGTCCACTAAAACAATTTTTTTCCAACAGTAGAATGACAAGATAAACTGCCAATATCATAGTGCAAGTTGCTATTCATTTTATTTTCAAGTTTAATTATAACGCGTATTAAGTTGTGTCTTAGACCATAAAGGGAGTTGTCTATAGTTTAATACTTCTCAAGCAAATAATTAGCACTGAGAAAAATGGCTAAAGTGACATCACTACATTTACCTTCAGATAGTTTCTTAATGATAGGAACAAACTCTATTGATATGTGCATTCAGATATTTCACAGGTGAAATTCGCAAACTAGAAGGGGTAAACACATTACTGTGCTTATTTGGGTTTCCATACTAAGAAGCTGAAAATAGCTCTGCTAGATCGATGAACGGTGAGCAAGGACTTAAAAGATTGGAATAGAGAAATGCATGTTAAATGCAACTATAATGATGTTCAATTATCATAAACTGAATTTAAGAAGTTGATTCTAGATGCTTGGACTTATTTAACATTTCATTAGGCAACATTATTTCCCTCTTTCTCTTTTCTTAGAGCCTTCGAGGGTGTGTTAAGTTTGGAAGAGGCCATCTTTAATTGAGGCAGAAGACCAATTTAACTCTATGGCAATTAAATAGAATGCTTTAGCAATATCCCGCACTCTACGTGAGGGATAGGTTGAGCACAACATAGGAACTATGGTGAGTGGCACCACAACTAGGCAATTTTACTATGACGTACCTAGATATTTCTTTCCAACTTCAAAGTAGGTTAACTATAAATTGAAATTAATGTATAGACCTTACATGCTCGAATACCCAAAAAACGAAATGCATTCCCAACTGCTTCAATCTTTTGGTGGTACCCCGTCCTATAACATCATGATTTCAGATGTATCAGCATGAAAAATAATTATTATTTATGCAGAAAAAATTACCATGAAAAGGGAAGGGCTAAATGGTATATGTACACCATATAATATAATTCTAAACATGAGCATCCATATCTAACTATGCCAAAGATCGCAAATTGTTAAACAGGAAGAAAAAAAAAAGGTAGAATCACTTAATAATAAGACAGTGCATATAATCCATAGAAGAGGACAACCTAAATCGGCAACCGTCAGGAGACTGTGGTTTTACCTTAGCTACTAATTATTTTGCAGTAGGAACCGTGAAATACCGGATCATCCTTTTACGGAACAAGTTGTGCTCATCAATTAAATCACATACAGCCACGCAGATAACTATAACCTCAGGGTATAACGGGACAGATACTTCACACCTATAACGAGGTGGCAAAAGTCAACATATAAATTCACGAATCTACTGCAGCTTGTGGCTTTGAACATCATCATGCATCAGTCAAAGGCACAAAATATTCAACGAGGGCCCTACCACAGAAAACTGGCCAGATCCCAGACTAGGACACATATTTTGGCACAACAGGAACCTGAAAAGAGTTTCTTAATGGACAGCCAAGACATCCCCCAACTGCACCCCACCGAAGTGTTCTCATCAAACACGCATTCATTTTGTGCATGTGTGCGTACTTGATCACGATGCATATCACCCCATAGACCATGATCAGCCTTATTTCTCGCCCATATGCTGAAATGACATTTCCAATAACAAAAATGCTAGCGCACTCCTTTCCATCTTGCTCTTACATTGTGGGTAACATTTTCATGCATCCTTCTGTTACATTGTAAAATAGAACCAGATATACGATAAGACCAATAGCATGCACTTTCCTCTCTCCCTTCTCACCACAACTACATATAAATCTCACTACAACTTGCATTTCGCACACACTCTTATATTGCTTCATCTTACTTTGCTACTTCTCAGACGAGTAGTTAGTCTCATGAGTCTCCAAATATGGCTTATTTGCTAAATTATCATAAGGGAAAATTCTAGTCCATTTTGTAAGATATACTGAAGGAGGAGGGCTTTGAAAAAGCCCGAGTACCGTATATGCACTCAAATATGCACTGCAAAGTTGATGGGAAACTGTTTGCTGCAGTAATTGACTGACAAAAGACAGACATCAATCTTGCTTTTAAAGCTGAATTGGCAGGAGCGATTATAGAATCTGGTGCAACAGTATCAGCTCCACTAGAACCTGCGCAACATGCGAATAATACAGCATTAAGGAGATATGAGGCATAATGGAAAAACGAAAATGACTGATGTTTACTTCTTAATAGCACCAATAAATTTAACCTGATCTCCTTCATGAGTGTTGTGGAGATAGTGGGACCACCTCATCCCTATCTAACATCTAAATGTTCTAAAACTCCCTCTCACACGTGAATTGGGATTAGATTAAAAGACCATAGTGCAGAGATTGACCAAGAGCTCAAATGTAGATAAGGGGCCACAGAGAATTAACAAAGGACTTCTCACTCTCATTTCTTTTAGGCATTGTGAGTATAGTGCCAACTTATAAAAAGCTTAGCAATTGGATGAAAGTGCAATCGTGGTATATAAACTTTGCAAACTCTCTGTAATTTTGAATTGGTGTGGTACCTCTGGGTTACCGTTCTCATAAACTTTTATGATTATTCTTTAACAAAGGAGTATTGATAAGGGCCATGCAAATTTCGCTTAAATAATTATTTACTTACAAAATGGTTCTTGAGATCGGAATTTCAAAATACTAGCATCATTGTGTCTTTAATGACTGCACAAATTCATTGGCCGTAAAAGTTTCATACCTCCCTCATGAACTTTTATATATTTTCTTTAGAAAAAAAAAAGTGCCAGAAATAAGGATAATGTCCATTTCCCTTGAATAATAAAGTGCTCTGAAGATGCTAGCATCATTGTACCTTTACCAGCATCATTTAATGTCCATGACAGCACGATCTGATTGGCCAAAAAAATGTTATGGACTATCTCAAATGGTTCTTCAAAAGACAATCTTTTTTTTTTCCTGGTTATAGTTTCAGAAAAGTTGATATGCCTCACATGGTGTTGTTATAACAGCACCATCTAAATGAATGTTTTTCTTGAATGACAGTCTTAATTCCAGCAACTTGCCACAAAAAAAAAAAAAAAAAGTCTCCAGAAGTTGCTGAAAGAGATATTTAGCATAATAAAAGGCTCATATTAGTAAACCGAAACTTATCCTGCCACTAAGAACATGAGAACGAAAATTTGGCATGCAATACCTACAACATTGAAATATTAGTCTCCTTTGTATAATTTTCTTTGAAGTGGCAGGCAGTACATTCAGTAATTATATGATCTGGATCCTTCAGAGATTGGCAAGCTTGAAAAAGAGGATTCTATCAACAACTTTGTGAGGGAGAAAAAGAAGAATTATAGCCCCATGAACCTCAAAATGCTACAAGAAAAATAACTCAAATCTCGAGAAATTTTTCCTTCAAAGAAACGATGAGGCAATCTCACTCATAGATGGAGAAACTGACTTTACAATTAAATATTATAGACTACTGGCCTGGCAGTTATAATCTTTAATGAAAGATGTCACATACAATCATCATTTTATTTTGCCCACATCATATCACATGCTCTATAAACATGAGATGCATCATAGAAATAAGGTAAAAATCCATCGATATCCATGAAGGCAACAAAAATCATTAGTTAGAGTGATTGTTCTCCTCCGTCTTCCCTTTTTTATAAAAACTTCTCCAAACAGACATGTAAGAGAATGAATTCATCTATGCCAAGCAAAAAACCTATAGGATTACTTTTCAATAAAAGACTCATTTTGGTCCATACCATTGAATAGTAGAAATAGTCCCTTTATAAGCAGTAGATCATCAAAATTTGCATCAGAAGCCTTCTTCTTTAAAAGCACATCGCCTTTCACTGCAACAGCTTCTTGACTGGTACAAATCCAAAATCAATCAACAATGAGATTCCATACGTGCACATCCATCCATAGGACAGGCAAGAAAGCAAATATCATACTACAAAGCCAAGATACCTGTCAACAGAAGCAGCGAGATAGAGCGGATAAACAACTTCCGGGGCAAGTTCCATAGCTTCAATTACATTCAAAATGCCCAACTGCTCCAGAAAAAAAAAAAGGATTAATACAACAAAAAACTCCAAACTCATATACATGTGACAAATTTACAGTAAACTAATTTTTTGACCACAAAAAATCTCAAACTAGTACAATAGTGATTATTTACCCCAAATAAATTTTTTGATCATAGAAAACCCCAAATTGATACGTTTGTAATGAATTTACCCTTTATTAGTTTCTATTAAATTGGATTAATATCATGGAAAACTACAAACTAGTATACCGTAACAAACGGAGGATAATACCCCAAATTGGTACACCCATCAACTGCCATCAACATCCAACTCAGTAATTTGCTGATAAGATTTAATAAATGATAAATTTATCATAAGCATACCGGTTTGGAGTTTTTTTATGGTAAAAACATTAGTTTAAGATAAATTTATTACCGCTATGCCAGTTTGAGGTTTTTCATTATATTAACAAAACAAAAAAAGAGTTAGAATTGATTGAGAACCTTAGATTTTATTTTTATTTTTTTGGTCAAAAGAAATCCTAGATATTAGAAGAATAATATTGTAGTTGGTGGTGGCATAGGCAATGCTGAAAATCCACCCCACATATATTTGCTTCATTGCTAAGATGACTCCACCTTTCTCATCAAAAGTGTATCATTCGTCAATTGCTGTTTCCCAGTAATACGGTCAGCTTGAGCAATTGAAAGTCCAGGGGAGCTTCCTCCACTGTAAAGAAAAAATAACTCCTCGATAAAAAAAATTGGATTAGCATCTCATACACCGTAATGTAATGCTTGGTGAGGTGATATACAAACCCTTGAGAAGATGGTTGATACAAGATATTATGAAGGCAAAATTCAATGAAACTTTCCTTGTCCTGAGAAATATTTACAGCTTTATACATCGCAGCAACTTTTGTATTGACTCTATTTGATGAGTGGCATTCACCGATCACCTGAAAACATTCAACCATGTAGAAGTACAGAATCAAGAAACTTCTTATTGACATTAAGCAGTACATTGAACACATCATACTGAACATAAGGAAAACAACGAAAGAAAGAGAGGATGAAAATACATCACTAGGATCAGCAAGACAACAGGTCAGAATGAACCTAGGATTGGTTTTGCACGACCATTTACAAGTAAAAGACCCAGCCTTAAAGCTTGGAGGTAATTGCCAAACGTGGAGTTGGTCCTCTCCAAATTATCATCAGTCAAGCAAAAGATTCTCAATCAACGTGATATGGTACAGACACTTTATTATTATTTATATCTTTCATCCAAGAAAATAAATAATGCATGTAGTGGTAAAGATGTCATAGTATGGCTCATTTACAAAGATGTTTTCAACACGTTCTTCTTGCCAATAGACATCAAGACATAGAATGTGGAAGAAACAATAACATTAATCGATGTAAGAACACTCAAAACTAGAAGTAGCACCAAGTAATGTGCTCGAATAGTCTATAGATCTTTCCATGCTAGAGGAATAAAGAATCTTCAAACGAACCTTTGCAGCAATTCTTAGAACCCTCTCTTGATGCTGATGAGGAAGTTCTGAAACTTTGGCTGCAAGCATAGGTGCCATCATTTCTTTCACCTGGAAAAAAAAAAAAAAACAATTGTATCAAGATTCACACAAAAGATATTCTAGCCAGGCAAGTTCAAGATAACAGCCTTTCATTTCCCAAAGAGACTTCAGATACTATAGAACAATGACAAACCTTCACATCAGTGCGTTCAATAGCCATCTCAATATACACAATGCAGAAGTTTTTGACAATTGATACAGCATTAGCTTCTGTGTATATTCTCCATAAATCTGACAAAGGCAGACCAATTCCAGGTTGATGTTTCACTCTTTTATTAACATGGCTCAGGATTTCAACAACCTGTACCAAAAGATGAATCAATCTGGTCATCTCAAATGAAATGATCTAACAAGGATAAAACTGCATATGTATGAAGTAACAAAAAACGAATTCAGTTCAGCATGCAGACACTTGGGTAAATCAAAAAACAGTTAGAAGACACTGGAAGAGACATGACAAATGAGGAATGAGGCCAACATGGATTCATAAGGTGACAAGAGTATCTTTCCATCAATACAACGTTGCATTTTGACAAGTAAATTTGATGAAGTACCTACCGTTCATACTGTTGGGAATTCTTCAATATGTGAACTCTAAAAAGGACCGAGAGAATAACAACCACCGTAACAGAAATCAAAGATGGTGGTAAAAGGAAGAAAAACAAAAATTCTACAACATTATCTATCATTGAATCTTGTATTCTATATTATAAGGAGTCTTGAAACAGGAGGATTAGAAGTCTTTCAGTCGAAGTCTGATATCACTTCAGAGTAGCATAATGTACGAGTCTTCAGAAACAGAAAACTGTAAAAGTCCTGAATTTCATGAATTCAGCCTTGTCCTACACAGTTTCCACAAAGCACGAATGGCAACCATTCACAAGGGATTAATTCTAACTAGTATTGAACCCAGTGGAATTGACTTAGTAGTTTGAGGAATGAACACATTTGTGGTTTAGGTGCATACATTCAATTCTTGACACGAATTTGCAACTAGCCTCATTTGTCAGCATCACCCTAGCTGTTGCTAGTGTCATATATGGTTTATGAGGTTAGTGGAGTATTTCATAGCACAATCACTTATCTAAGATAGGTTAGATACATCCGACCAAAAAAAAAAGATGGTTAAATACTATATTCATATTAGACGGTTGCTTAGCCTAATACGATACAAGTTAGAGAGTGACTCGAGACAAACAACATTCCCAATTAAAACCCCCTCTTTCTATTCATTTATTCTTTCTTCTTGATTAGTTGGATAGGTTCTTATACATAAAGCAAAGGTAACCAAAAATCTTACCACACGAAGTAGTTACAAACAGCAGAGATGCTCAGAAGATTTAAATCTGTAGAACTTAACGACAGAAAAGATGCCATACAAAGCATTACACAAGAGCAGCTACAGCCAACGCACCAACTCAAAAGGAGAGAAGAAGAAATACACCCATATTCTAAAGTTTGGTAAATTAATCCCAATGGTGCATGGGAAGAACTGCAACGTCCATGACAATACTTTTCATTTGCAATGAGCACCCCCGCCCCCCAAAAAAAGGGGGAAAAAAGCATGGTGATACTAGTAATGTCACCCGTGAAGTGTCAAAATTCCCAAAAAAAAAAAAATGGCCTTTAGGCCCATGTGGCCCAGGCACGACTCCTGGGCCGTCAAGCCCATGATGTGATCTAGTCAAGTGGGACATAGAAATGGTTGAGAAGCGCATAACAGGGACTATGGAGGCGGTCGCAATGGCTTTTACGGTGGCAATGGTGGTGCTGGGGGCTCAAGGGCTGTCGCGTGACAAGGAAGTGACTTCCAAGAAATACTGATGATGGCAGTGGTAGCATTGGATCTCGAACGAGAGGTTGAGGTGGCAAAATCATTAGTGCTCAAGCAGGTGGTCACGTTGGAGTTTGTGATCGGGAGGTGTGGCGATGGGATCGCAGCGGTTGTCATTTTGAAGTGGTCACGTCGAATTTTAGGTCGTGGCAGCGACAAGAGGAATGGACAAACATATTACCGCAAACCTCGAGAATATTAACAGTAACAGAGGGATATAAAGACCAATTCATGAAAATGAATTATAAAATAATATGTCAAACTGTGAGATGGTATTTGCACGAGTGAATTATATTCAAGCACCCAACAAAAATCTACCACATCACTTTATGACTTAATAATTTTGTAAATTGGTCTTTCTTTATTCAGCATTATTCCTTTTAGAGTCATGTGCTAATAATATCTACGGTCATTCAACCAAATTTATTGCTTAAATTTAAAATCGCCATTCACAGATTTCCACTTTCACTTATCCTAATTACTTTTTCTTCATAAATAATAATAAAATTTTATAAAAAAATAAACGATTTACCACATTAGGTATACTTAGGATCAATAGAACTAATAAAAACTAGGGATAAGTGTATTGCAAGTTATAAAATTTCAAAAAATGTAATTAAGTTATAAGACTTATTACGAAAGTACAATTTAGGCTTAAAACTTTAAAAAAAAATGTAATCAAATCTTAAAGTTTGTCAAGTTGGCTCAATCAAGACGGAACAAGTCCTAAAATTTGTCAAATTGATTCGGTCAAATAGAAATCAAGTCCTAAAACTTGTTAAATTGATTTAATCAAGTTTTTCCGTTGATTGCATATTTTAAAATTTTTAAAACTCAATTACACCTTTATAATAAACTTTAAGACTTTCAGTGCACTTATCACTAAAGACTACAAGGAACCTAATCAGACGAAAGAGTAGAGCAACAACTCCAAAAGTACTCTAACAGAGCAATTACAGGCGAAACTTGCGACTCTCTAATCCATTGAAAACCCTTTTCGTTGCGAAGCGCACCAGGAATTTGGGAGAAGCCTTCATCGACACGTTCAACTGTAAAATGTTTTCTGTGCCAACTGACCAAAGCTAAACGCCATAGAGCCACTCCATTCCTAGGCCTCACAAAACAATATCGGCCACTTTCGGTATCTAAGGACGAGCTCTTGGCAGTTCCAATACCCCCGCAAGCACGCACGCACGCACGCACGGAGAAGTTTGCAAGAACCGCGAATTGGGCAAATAAAAAGACCAAAAAAAAAAAAAAAAAAAAAAAACAGGATGACAGAATCCCCAGGCACCGAAGTGGAGGTGACATCAACCAGACCGACTGAATGAAGTTCGAACGAGCGTGAAATCACAGTCGCATTGGGGATGCATACTTTTTTTCGGACGGCGGAGGAAGGGGATGAGAGAGAGGAGATGACGAGTGGGAGGAGCTTGGAGAGCAGGGCCTGGAGCTTGGAGTCGTCGCAGAGCGCCAAGCGAGTCAGCATACGGTCCAGCATCTCCTCCAACTCTGCGTCCGACCTCACCGTCGTCGTCGCCGATGACGGCGATGATTCCTCCATCTGCGAATCGATCGTGGCCTGCAGTCCCAAGGGTGAGCTAACGAAGGTTGAGCAGTCGGTGTGTAAGGAAAGCCTTTGAGAGGATAGAAAATGATCGACGTGATTCTGGTTTTGGAGACTAGCTTCAGCTTCAGCTTGGCGCGCATTTATCTAGCCCATTCGACTGACGTGGCATTTTTTTTTTTTTTTTTTTTTGGGTCTTATTTTATTCTAATTCTCAACTTTTACCTTGTCTCTTTCTACTTTTATCATGTCTCTTTACAATAACCTGCACATGGCTTTCGAGGAAAATATTCAGAAGCCTGCTAAGGAATCTCGATTCGCAACCGACCTTTTCACTTTTTGATCAAAAGAAAACCCACCCTTTGCTTTCGGTTCGGGAGCTTTACTTCCATTTTCGCTTAGAAACCTCATAATCCAAAGGTGCTTCGAGAGTTTGCGTTTTTATTTGTTCAAAGGAAGCAGGGGAGGGTTCGCATTTTTGGTATTTTTGTTTTAAATTGTTTTCTGCTTTCATTTTCGTTTTTGGTTTTGGTTTTATATTTTATTTTTTGTTTTGGGTTTTATGCAAGTGATGTGAAAGTTTCCCATCGTTCCGGAAAAAAAAATAGCATACTTTCTTCTCCTGTCGCGAGATTTGAAGCCACCGTTGGCATACGTGCCAAATGGACCCCTAACTCAAGGTCGGGGTGGTCCGACTTGACCTCACTGCCCGAATCATGATGGTTTGTGAAATTTTTGTTTTGATAAACAAAAGAGTACAAGGGGATTATCATTCTAACAAAATATTCGATTTGAATCTTAGTCAATTAGTCTAATCGTAAATGTGTATTGATAAAAAAAAAAAAAAAAAAAAAAAAAACTGTTAATGTGAGTCTATCATCATAACCTCACTGACATGTTATAAATCTCCACATCTTTTCACAAAAGATAATAATACCTAAGATATTAATTGGTCGAAGGTTTGCTCATAACATGACTCGAACTTGTGAACTCATGAAAATCACATTGATCCATTTTATCATGGACTCACCACTCGTGGGGGTGGTTGCGATCTTTTCATGTTTAATTCTTTTTAAGTGAATGAGTAATGTTTGAGCCCAATAAAATAAAATAAAAATCGAGGGATGTATAAATCTGTTCTGTGTTTATAAATTTGACTTGAGACAGATGAGGGATTGGTTCATCTATAGTGCCTATAAAAAGAATAGATCTGGAGATGGGTTTTCGTGAAATTGATCATTTTACTCTTCAAAATAATTTCTCTAAATTTAATTTCCATAACTTTTTTTTTTGTGTACAATTCGTTAGAAACGACAAATATGGGGCCCACCATGCACTGGAGTTCTTATTTTAGTGAGCTAAATCCAAAATAAAATAATATAGACATTTCACACTCTTTGTGTTCTTAAAAACGTAGTGTGACTTTTATTGTCTAAGATCACAAATTATCTTTACTTCGCATTGGCCGATGAAAAAGCTCAATGACTTTTTCTTGAAGTTTATGGACCTTTTCTTTTATTTCGTACTCTTTTACACGCATATTCAATTGCGTTGATATTATTGCTCACGTGTTCAATAAGAAAAATTATAGGAAGATAATGATGGAGTTGAGAAGTGTGATAGAGGAAAATACTCCTAAAACAGAGAAGCTTTTTAATGCTAATAGTATCCATGTAACTTTACTGTTAAACTAATATTAGTAATAAAAGAGATTGTCTAGTATGATATTAAGTAGCGGAACATAATTATTCAAAGAGCATGCAAGAGTCGATATGCAATACTAAGTTGCCTTCTTGATCTCTCTCTCTCAACCCAAGAGAAGTGAGTCTCATAATTCACAATTAAGCTCAACTCATCAGTCATTCAAGTTTAGTTACATTCTTTCACATTTAAATAACTTAAGTTATTAGATCGATTTGAGTTTGAATTCGAAAATAATTGACCCAAAAAGCTTGCGACCATAGTGGAGTAATTGCAATTTTATATAACTAAAAAACATAACTAAAAGATATATCGCTGAACAACACCAAAAGAAGCACAAATCGAAGCACAAATAGGAAGGATAAAAGTAAAATTAAAACCACATGAGACGCAAGATATACATACAAATCAAAAAAATGGGAAAACATGGGGGGAGGGGGAGGGAGAGAGTTCACTATCTTCGATAACAAGTACAAGAGTACAATTCAAAAAGTCAAAAATAGGAATAACAAAGAAGGGAGAGAATTTGGAGCCTAGAGTTAGATATGTTATACAACATATCCCTTTTATAGTATCTTTTAAACCCTAAAATAAATGTGCATGGTCCAAAAAGCCTTTGTTGCCAATTTGAAAGTCCAAACTCAAGAAATCTCCACGTTCATATATTTAGAAGAGTGTTAGCCAAATGCTACAAGACCTCTTGCCCTCACCACAAAGAATGACCATATAAGCCCACACCCCAAAAGGCGGAACCAACGACAAACACTCCTAAGTATAGGAAATAAGGGATGAAACACCACCTACTCCGCCTAGGCAACTCAATAACACTAATCAATGCTTGAACTTGGCCAAAGGAACTGGTTTGGGCAACATGTCATGCCCCTAACTCCAAGCGTGTGCACATTCCTCAACAGTTGATTAAAAATGCAACGTCTCAAGATGCATCGCCAACCCATTCTTTTTATCGTTAAATTAAGTACATGCGGAAGCGAATTAAATAAACACCCGGCCAATAAACAAACAATAGGGATAGTCAATCGAAACAAAAGTTGCCGAAAACAACTTATTTATTTATTTACTATTACCTCTAGGAAGTTCAATAGTTACAAGCGCTTCTTGGCCACTTCTTATCGACCCTCTCAAAAATCCTCAGGAATTAGGGTCAACCTACTTCATTAATGGCAGGGCCAACCAAAAAGGTGTCGCATCTCGCGCCCATTACATTCGCACTCGGCAGATCTCCACGCTATAGCCCTGAAAAATGCTAACCACGATGGGATAAGATAAATCTCAGTAAGTCAAAATCCTAAACCCCAATTAGGATGCAAATTCGCCTCGAAGGCGATTCTAAATACGCACCATACAAAACTCACATCGCCTCAACGCATCCTTGCCTATTAGCTCATCACATATGCTATTATCAATGCAGCAAGCATAATTTAATAACCAGAACAAATGCTTCACTCTTCAAACATTCACATGGGTCCCGATTATAATACCAAACCGTTATAACACGTTATATACCGTGCCACACAATTTTGTCCTATAATCAAGCACAACTATCACAACCATTCAGGCGTGTTCCGATTATTACGACCCAACGGCCACAGCCAACTCAACAATCGGTGGTCATCTGGCGTAACCGGGTATCATCTCGCTCCATCGGGCACGGCATTATCCCGCATATGCATATGCCTCAGGATAGCATTCCATAAATGAGCATCAGTCCGACCTCAACCGCGACTCGGCATCCATTGAAGTGGGGCATCCAAACTTAATTAGACATCGTCCCGCATATTCATAGGCATTAGGACAAGTTCATTACCCCGCACATTCAAACGCATCAGGATGGGTTCATTACCCCACATATTCATATGCATCAAGGTATTTAGGTGATTACACAAGCACACCATCAATCAAATCCATTGTTATCTTCCTCATTAGCCAAGAACATCAAAATCCCTTTTTAAATAATAAACCTTACACCCCTTTTTTAGTTCAAAACCTTCCGAACTAAATTCGTATGGGGTCACGTATTTGAAATCAACCCGTCAAACTTTGCACGCATCTGTTTTGAAACCTCACGATTTTAACAAGCACATAAAACTTGGTGTCCAAACCCGACACCATATTTCTTTCTAATTCTTTGTCCAACCACCCTTTTTGAAAACAATCCTTAGTAGCCCCATTTTTTTTTCTTTAAAACTTTTGGAAAGAAATTCATAAGTGCTCATGTACTTAAAATTAATCCGTCAAACTTTGCACGCACCTAGTTTAAAACCTCATTGTTTTATTGAGCAAATAAGTTTTGGTGTCCAAACCCGACACCTAATTGTTTTTCTATTTAAATGCTTAGAAGGCCACCTTTTGCAATAATAATAAATGACCAACATAGAGCAATCAATTTCATCATGTCACCCATAAGTTCTCAGCATGACCAAAAGTCAACCATATTACAAAATATACAATTTCCAGCGAGTAAAACACTGAGAACAACCACAAAACCACAATCGGCCCTAACCGGCAGAAATCGGGTCTACTCGCGCGTCTCCAGGATTAATTCCAGAAATATAACCAAACGAGTTTAAAAAATTCTCAAATTTGAATATGTTATAAAAGATACTTAAAAGAACACTTTTCATGAAGACACCTTGACCCAAATATATCTAGAATAAAAGCAGTAAATCACTCAAATTGTTACCAAAACTGTGTCCATGTCTAGAAATTACGTTTTCCAAAAGTAGCTTTGTTTGAGATTCAAAACTTGTCCATTTGATCTGAAATTTGACTATGTTAAACTACAATATGTGATAAAAAAAAAACTTTCGTTGATGAAATCTTTCGAAAATCACATCTAAGAATTGATAAAAATCCCTTCAACTAGGGGTGATCGGGTCTAGGGTGGATAGGGGCTAGACCTGGACCATGTACCCGACCCTGTTATAACCGGTTCTCTTTTTTTGGACCTTATTCCCGACCCTATTTGCATTGCACTTTGTTCCTGACCCACCTTGCCTTTCCAATTCAGGAATAGGGTTAACCCTGTTTATATCGGAACCTGTTTTGCATAAAAATTGCAGTACAACACTCATATGTAAGATAAAGCATTTACAATCTTGATCAGCATAAGCACATCCACCATTGTAGCAAACAATTAAAGATGCTTGTTTACCACACGAAACAAAAATTTATATACACCGGATTTCTGAAATAGTTCATGAGACTTGTGCTCTAAGGAAAAGATATATAGATCATGAAATCCTCTATAACAAGATGATATCATGCGAGATGAATAAATATGACTTTCTCGACCATTATCAGAATCGCCATTGAATTTGACTTCCATTGATATTTCCATTTTATTTTTGACAATGTACTTCTGATCCAAGTTCTTCGAAGCAGTGGAGTAACTGAAATTTGCTGGCTGGACAACAGTTACAATTCCCCTTTGGAGGGTCTCGTCCAACAGCAATGGGCGCATGAATAGGTAATGCCTGAAAACAAAAAGACAAAAAAGAAAATATGAATAGGCTAGTAACATAGAAGGAGGACAGATAAATCAATAGTATTCTTAGGTTAGTGGTTATTCTAAAGAGAAGGAACACAATATGTAACATCATGCAGAAAATCTCCTTGGCTTTTAAACCTTTCAAACCAACAGATTTCACCTAAATGCTATAAAATACTCAAACAAGGTTATATAGGATGCTTCAAGAAATACTTTCTGCAGTCACCTGTGAATTGAAGATCGATTTACAAAACTCCAATTAGACATGTACTAGATGAATTCCTAACTCTTCACATCGGTTGGCATCTAGCAAGTCAATTGAAGATGGAGCTTTCAAGCGTTGCTTCTCCAACTGGCACTCCCACTCGAATTTCCCAATAGCTACTAATTGGGTTTGGAAGCTCAAGATTGAGTAGAGACCACAAAGAATCGTGATTTTGGACATTATACAACATAAAAAAGTAAAATGACATTCAAATAATTAAATAGATACCTCTCCAGAGTCGATTACTCCAATAGGTATAGATACAGAACTTAGAACCTCCAAGCAAACGTTTCCATCATGCTTATCGAGGATGTAGCCTTTCTCATCAGGCACCCCTAGTGGCCTTTCACACAAAATAATGCAGGGACAGCAGCTTGTTAGCAGAATCTTGAAGTATCCAATCAGTTGATGAAAACTGATAACACTTCAACCATAGAAAATCGATAAGTGACTCACCTGCTTATGATTCCCGCTGCCCCTGCAGAGAGAAGAAAGACAAATCAATTGACCAATACACTTCATTGAACAGAATAGAGAAACATCCTCGCACTAAATAAACTATTTTCTCAATCAAGTTAAGGGATCTTCTGAATGGAGGTCGCGGTGGTCGGATCTAGCTATAGGAGCGGAGCAAGGCGAGCACGGTGGTGTGGTGCGGGCTCACAAGTGAGAGTTCCGGTGAGATGGGACAGCGACGACTTCGTGGGTCCAGGGCAGATCTGATGGGCGTCGGAGCAGGAGCGTCGCGAGTGGAGGCTTGAGCAGAGGTGGTGGGCTCGCGGGTGAGGTAGAGCGCGACGGTGCGGGGTTGAGCTGCTGTCGGGGAGCATCGGCGAAGGAGATCGAAGGCGCGAGCGTCGCGGCGATCAGCTCAGATCTGTTGGCGTCGGGCTCTTCTGTGGTGCAGCGACAGCAGACGCGAGGACAAGCGAGCATCGGCGCTTGGGCGGAGAGGTAGGCGTGGGCTTGTCGGTGAGGCGGTAGCGCAAGTGGTGCAGCGTTGCTACTCGAAGGCCGGCATTACAGGGGATCGGCGGTGTAGGGAATCGGCGGAGGTCGTGAGCTCGGGGAAGTTTGTGGGTGTGAGAGCCTGAGAGGTAAAGATAGAAACAAATTAGGCTTTTGGTCTTTTTGGGTTGGTTCTCAAACCGGTTCTCAAACTGCTTCCCAAATCGGTCCGGTCGATCCGGTTCTTGGGTAGGTAATCCCTCGGAACCGGTTCTTGGACCGGTTCAAATTGGTTATGCATTTTGGGAACCGATTCCTGGACCCTGTTTCAACCGGAACCGGTTCCTGACCTTGTTTTTTGGGTGGGTCGATCCGGGAGCTGGGTTGACCCAATTCAGTTGCACACCCCTACCTTCGACACCAGAATGTCACTGGTTCCAACACAAACTGAGATTCTGTTTTGCATGTAATGAAACTGAAATCTTGTTCTTTTAAATCCATCAAATCTTAAGTTAAATATATGTCATAGTTGCTCCGTTGTCTAAGGTTAAGCCCTATACTCTAATACCATGTGAAGAAAAAATAATTCTGAAGTTTAATATTAAACATCAAAATAAACCTTAAAAGTGGTAAAGACCCGTTAACCCTTTGTACTTCCAACACAACCCTTTCTTACCTCTGTCCAATCTCCTACCTAAGTAATGAAACAGTAACTAAGCAAGAAAGTCAATATGGATGGCGTCAGTAGCATTAATTGACCTATATGTCTATTTTTTGAAATTAGTTACCAAGTGATGAGGCTTGATCCCCGCGTAAAAAAAAAAAGCCACTTCTGTGAAAAATGATTGGGCGATGTGGCCAGTGTGGTGACGTGGAATGAACTTGTTGAAACGCTTAATGAACATTGTTGAGAACCATTGGAGTTTACTCCAGTGGCCACTCTTCCAATTTGGAAGGGGCAAGTGAGAGATTCAAATCCCCACTTTTTTAGGGGGTTTGGGGTGGGGACAAATTAGTTTCAAGTGTGGGTTTTGACTCCCACGCCCTATAAGGAGGTAAGACAAAAGTTTGAGAGCGAGAGTTAGAATAGAAGTAGAGTAGGACTGACAAAAAAAAAAAAAAACATTGTTGAGTAGTGATGGATGTTCTCGGATGCGCATGGATGCTCTCGGATGCACCGGGTGCTATGGGGTCCATAGGGTGTTGCTTTAACACGAATATGAATATGATATTTTACTCTAAAATTTATTTTTTTGGGATATTCAATGAATTCTATAGTCATCAAAGAAGGTACTAGTTTAAGTTCCCTTAATTTGTTAAAATAAATGTCATTTTTTTTTATCAAATTACCATGTGTCTGGACAGCTCCCCTTGGACGCAGAGCGAAGCGTTTAATTAAAACTGTAGAAAACTCACGAAGGACAACAATATCACCTTTGAGCTTCCCGTCCGTTTCGATTTTTCCTGAAAAAAAATCGCTCATTATTTTTGCTCTCCAAACGTGCAGAATAATGGGGAAAAAGTGTTTTTAAGCTTTCGAAACATTACCAAGAAATTAAAAAAAAATGCACGTTCCAAGAGATTTTAGAGTTATTTAATATTAGAGTAAAAAAGAAGAAAGAAAAAGGCGAAAAGGAAAACCAGAATTCGTGAACTCACTTTAATTTTCCTGAGAGAGAGAGAGAGAGCGAAAAAAGAAAAAACCGGCAAATAAATAAATTTCAAGAGTCAATTCAAGTCAAGCGGCTTCCACGGGCAAAATATCATTCTTTATTATTATTATTATTATTATGTTCGTTCACAAGAGCAAGGAAAACGTAAGAAAGGAGGGGTCCGGAAAATGACAAAACTGGACACGACAATCCGCCTAAAAGGCACTGACACTTGTCAGGTCCCACACGCTTTGGACACGCACTTAAGGGTGCGTTTGGGAAGGCCTTTGGAAAAAGCCTTGAGGAAATGCAAACATTTGAGTTAAAGGGGTTTTTAGAAACGCAATGGTGTTTGGTAAATTGTCTTTGAAAGTCTATTTTGAAGTAGGCTTTGAAAAAAAATAGTGTTTGGAAAGACTACATTTACAAAGGACTTGATGATTAATAAAAAAAATAAAAAAACTATTAAAAAAAAATAAGAGTTCGCCGGCGAGGGGGAGGGGGCCACCGCGAGAGGCAAATCAGCCGCGGCGAGACCCGAAATGACCGGCGAGGGCCACCTAGGGTCGGGCGACCTCTGGTGAGGGTCGCCTAGGGTCGAACGACCCTCGGCGACCCTTTGCCGAAGGTTGCGTGACCTCACGACGATCGACGCAACCCAAATCTGGTCGCCGGAGGTCACGCAACCTCACGGCGACTAGATCTGGGTCACGCCGATCGGTCGTGCGACCTTGCCGCGACCGCGATCCGGTCGCCGGAGGTCGCGCAACCTTGCGACAACCCGATCTGGGTCGTCGGAGCTCGCGCAAGGTCGCGCGGCCGCCGCGAGGACGCGCGACCTTCGGCGACCCGGATCCGGGTCGCCCCCGAGGTCACGCGACCTCCGGCGACCCGATCTAGGTCGCGCCGAGGTTGCGCGACCCGGGCCGGGTCGCGGTGGCGACGCGACTCGCGAGCGATCGCCGGACTCGCGAGCGATCGCGCGACCTCCGCCCGACCTCGCGGATCGACCGGTGACCTCCGCCGACCTCCGCCGAGTCCATCACCGGCCTCTCGAGCTCGTCCGCGCGCTGAGAAGAAGATGAACAAGATCTTTGGGTGAACAGTGATGAGCATTCCGAGAATGCGGCAACCCAGACTCGCTGCCACCAGAATGCCAAAGATCTCCCCAATGCGCGCTTTGCAAAGTGGTTCCCAAACACCTTTGGCCCAAAGATCTTTAGCCCCTCAAAGCCCCTTCCAAAGCAGTTTCCAAACGCACCCTTAATCGTCTTCGAAACACGATGCGGAAATTCGGACACGTGACTTCAACACGCACATGATTAATTTTACAAATTTCCAATACGTTTAATGTGTAAATATAAATATATGAAAAATAATAATAAAAGTTAAAATAAATTTCCAATACTTCTGCACTCTCATCAGTTCTCAGTCGCACGCACTTGAGGTTGAGGCACCTGTTGTTCCCTTCTTTCGCCGTGAGTCTCTCGCCGGTGTTGCTTCGCCGGCCGCGCGGCCCACCCACCGGTCGCCGTAGCCCCCCGCACCTCAGCCCCACCCGTCGCCACAGCCGCCTCCGACCCCGCCTTCGTCTCTCGCGAGCATCGGGCCGTCGCCGCGACTGAGCGACCAGCGATTTCATCTTTTTGCTCATCTCAGGTTAGCAAGTTGTGTTATTCCGTTTTCATTTTCGATTGAGCATCTTGGATTTCTTTAATTCGGGGAAAGGGGGATTTGGGTCGTTTAATTGATGGATGATGATGAGGGTGAGATGATGTACATGACGGCCAAGTTCGAGAGGATCGTGGGGTCAAGAGACTGCGAGGCCTTCTGCATGATGAATCCAGATTGCAATGGAGCTCCCGAGCTCAGTGTCTATCTGCTCAGAGTTTGAAGAGCAAGATGAATGCCATGGATGCTGCTCTCTCTGTCTCTCTGAGCTCAGTCCTCGGAGAGACTTTTTTGTTTTGGGCCTTTTGGGTTCTGGTGCAAGAATGATGCTAATGGGATTAGTTTTGTCTGCGAATTTAGGGTTTCGAGAATCTAGAACCACTATTGAATTTCTATGTGTTCGCCTGATGGTTTTCTGCTCCTTAATTGTGCTACTTGTGAGCTCAGCTTGGGAATTTTTGGCCTTTGGAGCTGATTGGAGCTCGGCTTGATTTTTTTTGCTTGCTTGGATCGGTGCTGATTTCCTCTCCGATGATGCGATCAATTGAATATATTAGGTTTGTGAGGATCTTGGGTCAACTCGAGAAATGCGTCGAGCGTTGTTGGGAGTTCTCTCCGTTCTTCTGCTAGTGGTTTAGGTGGTTTTAGTTGAAGATTTTTGTTCTTGCTTTGGTTGTGGTGTCATCTGGAGTAACCCGGGTTCCCAGAGTTTGAAACAAATTTGCCGATGCCCTTCGTTATTGGTCTTTTGGGGAAATGGATCAATCGGTGGTTTTTCTGTGCAAATTTATTTTAGAAGTTAAGAAGCCCTGTTCTCGTTATGAGTTTTAGCTTTTCATCTATCTGTACCGAGGCTTCATTTCTAACCAGTCAGTCCTATTACTGAAGGACATTCATGTTTTATCAAAAACAAAAAAATTGAACAGCTGCTTGTGTCCTGGGATCTTTCTTTTTGTCCTTATCTTGTGCCGAATGCGCTGGCATACACATTTGTTGTAAGCAAAGGAAAACGTGATTAAATAGTTGGGGGGAGAGAGCAATCTGAATTAGTTGCTTACTACTCACGTTCTAGGCTCTTTTTATTATTATTATTTAGTTATTTATGCATAAAAGCAGAGAAAGCCTCGGAAGGCGAGAAGGGCAGAGAAACCACAGGAGGAGGTGGTAAAGGTAGAGACTCCTCTCCTGATGCAATGGCCAGAGAAAAAAAGCAGAGAAAGCCTCGGAAGGGAGAACAAAAGGAGATGGATGGAAAGGAAGGCGAGAAGGGCAGAGAAACCACAGGAGGAGGTGGTAAAGGTAGAGACTCCTCTGCTGATGCGAGGACCGGAGAAAAAAAACAGAGAAAGCCTCGGAAGGGAGAAGAAGAGGAGATGGATGGAAAGGAAGGTGAGAAGGGCAGAGAAACCACAGGAACAGGTGGTAAAGGTAGAGACTCCTCTCCTGATGCAATGACCGGAGAAAAAAAGCAGAGAAAGCCTCGGAAGGGAGAAGAAGAGGAGATGGATTGAACTTTCTAATGAGGACCTTGATGCTGCGGTCACTAATAAAAAGCCATGCTTTAGTTAGGGACTCCAATTTTATCTAATCAGGTAGATGCTACAAGAAGTCATTCTCTGGCATTTTTTTTACAGGCATCCTGCATCATGAGATAATGATAAAGCGACCTAGATATTTATTTTCAGATATATTTTTGCCATGACTCCCGCTTTTGTTGGTTGCATTAGCTTCTATGGTATTGTTGTCTAAATTAAATTTTGTAGGATCATCAGCTTGAGTTGTCACAAAGCATTGAATTAATGACAGAATTGTTGGTGCTAAATTGCAGTTGTCTAACAAAGAAGCTGATGACCCAATTGCATTGTATGCATACCACAAGATCCTTCCCTGTATGGTTCTCTAGTGGATAAGTGGATCGGTCTCATTTTCCTCTTCAGGAAATATAAACCTAAGAAGTAGCCACCAAGTTTCTACAAAGTGAACAAACTATCTGAAGGAAATGCAAGACGTTTGGATCAAGTGTCCTGAGAAGTTAGTGATTCATTTTTTCTGAACAGCGTGTACGTTATGCATTCTCTTGGATCGTCACAAGCATAGGCATGGCATAGCTATGATGCTTGAGCTTGTTCAATAGTAAAAGCATTCTTTTCTTTTCAGTCACTAGATGTACTTATTTCTTCTTTGTTAAAGATCTATTAAAGCCATTGACATTCGGACTATAGGTTCTGAGGTCTGTCGTTATAGGTGTATTACATTTTCTTCACTTGGTCTGAACATATGTGGACTGAATTATTTGCCTTCAGCCATACCCGCCGCTTGCCTGTTCTTATTTGTTTTGATCTTTGTTCAGTTTCCATATAGGTGTTTCCTGCACCGTTGGGTCTAAGATTTTCGTGAATTGACAAAAGTCAGATGGAATAAAGCTTCGCATGTGTGCCTTGGTGTTCAACGTAAGAGCTTTTCGTGATTTGATTTTTAGGTTCCAACATGATCTCATATGCTGATGCTTGTCCATTGTCATATCTTATATAAATATCCGAGGAGAAAAAATTGGGTTGAATTTTGCTTTTCTTCTCTCCCCTTCTGCCTTGTGGCTGCAGCTTTTGTGGCAGTAGTATCCATTTAAGCAAATGGTGGAGCTGGCGAGTGGGCCAAAAGAAGCAATCTTATGATAAAGGAAAGAGAGAGAAAAAGAACTCGAACCTTGTCCCTTCAAAGTGCAGCTGGGTTTATGGAGAGCTGCTTAGTGATCGGTAGAGATCTGTTGTTTGCAATCGTAGCGTGCTAAATTATTGGAGTCCCATGTAGTTTATATAATAGATGAACTTTTCATCCTTCACTAGTTTCGTGTTACAATTTTCCATTTTTCAAAATGGGCAAAGATGGTGCGAACTAGACCTGAATACTCTTATAGACCTTACAAAATGGGCAAAATATGGCCTGGGCCTGAATCGAGCTATTTTCTATTAATCTTAAGTTACCACCTCCACAACAGTGTTGACAAAGCAAGTAGTTAAAAAATTAGACAATGCAAAGCCACTAAAAAAGTTGAATAATTGACCATTTGATTTAAACCAGCAGCATATTATCCTTCAGTGCAAATGCCTTGTATTTCACAGCGGGGGCGATTGCGGTATACACTAATGTTGGTAAGAAAAACAGGTGTCAGAAACAATGAAGCTCTTGTAGTCTGTGTGTTTCAACCAGTTCAGCTAGCTGATTTAGTATGAGTGTGTGAGGTGATACAGTACAGACATCACAGCTGATTGAGGTCATGGCTTGTGGGCTCGAGTCCCCTCGACACCAAATTAAACATAAATATTTTTTTTCCAATGATAGCTTCTTTGCCAATATTTAGATAGGAAGAGAGGTTCCCTGAGGGTTGAGCATCAGGAAGTTACTCAAGGTCGGGGGCTCAAATCCCTCCCCAGCAAGAACCCATTTTCACAGGTCTACGTTGACCTATTTGCTGGTTTAGCTAGAACATTCAAAATAATATTCCCCAGCATAGGCTTCTGCTAGATGATTCTGTGCTCATGGATGAAACTCATGATGATGCACAAGTATGATTGTGCAACATAGAGAGAAACTTCAGAATTTAAACTTGTTCAATGGCACAATTCATGGAAGGCAGATTTAGTAAAGGAAAAAGCTAAAAATGGAGACCAACAGTAATTAAGGAGCTGATTGTTTTTGCGATCCTGTGACCATCTTTCAAAAAGAGGAGAAAGGGGAATGTCACCAATCATACTAGAGAATACATGCAGCAGACAAGCCAATATATAGTATCTCTTACAATAACAAAATATCACTGAAGATAAAATAAGCAATATCTTCCAGCAGCAACGTCTTTTCACTGTGCAGACAAAAAGAAGTTTATATTCATATGGGAACAATAGTTGAAAATAAGTTTGGCAGAAATGAAAATGCTCTTGTTGATGTGCGGATACTCAGGTGAAGTAATTTTAGAATTTACTGAATTCCTAAAGAGGAGTTGGGGTGACATCATTTGAGGATGCGATGAGAGAATACAATGGGGTGAAAAAATTTTGGCACGGTTTGGACCTGTGTAGACGCGTCAGTGAGAAGATGTGATGAAGACATGAGATAAAAGGCACGAGATGTGGTGAATTTATGAAGAAAAATATTAGTATTAAATATAAGAGATACAGTTCGGGTCAAACAAAATGGAGTGACTAGATCCATGTAGTATCCCCTGCTTAGAGAGAAGTGACTCAATGGTCATTGATGATGAAGTAGAGATGTAAGTGACTAGAATACATGCTACTATAGCCGCAGTGACTACATGCAAGATATCAGGAAGAAAGACAAATAACTCATACAATTCTTCTTGTCTACAGTACACTAAACATCAGTAATCAAACTCCAACCAGAGGGGTAACCGGCTGAATTAATGTTGTACTGATACTGCAATTGGTTAGTTCCTCTTTTCCAACAAAAGAAACGTCAATGTCTTAGTCAAAGGTTATTGTTAAGCAGTTGCACTAATATCCACCAGGAACGGAGGCTCCATCAAAGTTTCTCACAACATATACAAACAAAGGAAGAGAAACTCGGCCTTCCTCCTTTCCAGAATGCTTAAAACAAGCTGTGCTACCCATGTAACTACCCAAGATTTTTTATTTTTAGTCAGAATAACTACACCAGATTACCGTATCGGCAATCTGCCTAGTTTGAATTAAACCATTCATAATCAAAGGCAATTCAGCATTATGACCTAATAAAAATTGCAGCAACAGTAAAACTATCTTAAAGCTTCAAGCAATGTTCTCATAATATCATATATACTCGGGTAATGAATTTTAAAAGTTAAGGGAAGCTGTTCTTAGACTATTTAAGTGAGAAACATCCTGATGCAACCAAAAGTCATCAGCTTTTTTTTGAACTATAATATATGTGTTAATATGTATATATGAGTTGAAAAAGCACCGTAAGTGCAAAGCAAATGCAATTTTTGTAGGAGGCTGGCACTTTTTTTGCTCAATCATTATATGAAATTTTTTTTTTTCCTGAACAATCATAACAAATAATACAACTAATATATGTCTAGTGTCAATGTACGTGTAAAATTGCATGCACTCACGCCTTGTCAGTGAGAGAGTTCTGAAACCTGAGTAAGACATATAAACCAATTGAAAACTCATAAAAGCACCATATGTTATTGAGATATGCTGTTATGAAGTAGTTATTTATGGCATGAACTGTGATTGCCTGCACCTCGAAAGATGAATAATTGCATCATACATTAACCACAAATAGGGGTTATGCCATAAAAATCTTCTCAACTAGGAACTTTCAGCAAATTCTTTTATGACATAGTTGGGCAATAATCTAGGGTAAGAGAATTTCTTATTCCAGACAGTTTCTTTTGATACTTGCTAATGATATATGCAGCATTTTCTGGTTAATTACGACTATCATCAGACACTAAATTAACATCCTACCAGCATCCACAGTCAAAACTTGCAGTAATTTGAAGATGATCCCTACTAACTACATGACGCAAGCAACATCACTAGATAATTCCATCCACTTTTACTATTAAGAATCACTTCTTTAAAAATAGCAATAGTTCCATCCGCATCTACAATCAAGAATCACTTCTTTAATATTAGCTCTAATGAAGCAACATTGGAGATAAGCAAATTTGAAATGCATTCCATCATTACAATAAACCAATGATCATACAACACAGCAATAGACCTACAACCAACATGCAGATACACGAGGCACATGAAGATCTTAAAGATAAGTATGATAATTGTGAAGAAGTCGGTAAAGTACCGATCAATGCAAGAATTTCCTGAATATGTAAAAATTTGTATAATGTGACATGTTGACATAGCATTGTATATATCAATATCAATGTATACTAATATTAAAACCTATACCTATTAAGAAAATCCTCGCATCACATGACGCCAAAGGCTCTAGGTTCTTGATGGCTAACCGCCAAGATAGGGAGAAACAAGAGTTTCCAAGTAGATAGCACATTCGAAACGGTCATCCATCCTTATGGGATAATCCTTGTAAGTATTATCCTCCGGATTGAACAGAATTGCCCGTTTCGCATTTATCAGAAAAAAATTTGTCCGCTCCTTGTGTACACAAGGGGGGCAGCATAGTTAGGTAGGTGATCAACACTGAACCATTTTGTCCATGATCCTCCTCTCCCATACTCATCCGTTATCCATGCCTCGATGTGGTTATCACAGCAGCTGTTATACAAGAACAGACTGGTCCCATGAATCCCGAGTCCGCTGAAAAATCCAACCCCATTGACTTCAGGGACCGAAAGCACCTGGTTGAATTTCTCTTCTGACAAATCAAGTGAGCTAATCGCAGGCGTGATATATTCATAGACATACCAGTGTAAGGCCCCTTTCCAATAAACTCCATTGCCGGAAACCAAGAAACCATTTTCTTCCTCGATAGGGAAATTTATCGATCTCCAAGAACCGGACTTAAGCGAAAATATTGCCGCCTCCCAAAAAAATTCAACTTCGCGGATGCCCTCTACTCTTTTGTAGTTAAATCCGTGGATGCCCACTACTATTTTGTAGTCATCAGATCGAGGGTCATATCCGATTCCATGGAATGACTCATTTTCCAAATCTTGAGCAAATTCGGGACAGCCCAACTCATTACACTCCCTGGTGGCCGGGTTATATATGAGAATAGTTGTCGGGTAATCTCTGTAACAATTGCCTTCGAGATAAAGACACACCAGGCCATCACAGGACCCAACGACGTGGCAATCGCAGAGAGGTCTGATCGTTTTGATCCTATGTGGTACCACCACGCGACCCCCACTGCCGTCGACCGCTGCGTAGTCTATGGTCTCGTGGGACCCGTAGAGTCTGCCAATGAAAATTCTCTGGCTAGGAATTAAATCCCCTGCCTTGAGCCTCTGCAGATGCGACTTGGCAAAGCCCGGGTCGGAGATTAGAGAGCGCCACCGTTTGCAGACGAATTTGAATCGCGCCAACGACTCGGCCGGAACCCTCAAGAGTATGTCGATGAGTACGTCCTCGGGTAAACTTTCGGCCATTAGTTTCGGCAAGGTTTTGAGTGAGCAAGGCTCCATATAAACAAGCGTTCGGTAAAAGCCACGCAACAACGATAATTCAAGAGTCAAAGAAGCGCTTACTCAGGGGATCTTGGATGAGGTCGATTGCTTCCGCAATGGCAGTAGGCAGCTTTGTCGAGAGCTCCCAAGGCCGTCGCCGGAGCCGGGCGGAGGAGAGGAGCTCACAGGGAAAAGGCGGACGAGGCAAGGCGGAGGGAAGAGACAGAGAAAGAGAGACGTAGCGTGAGGTTGAATTCTAGGAGCCCTGATATAGATATTTATACATATATATATATATATGATTTTGCACTTATCAACAAATATAACCTCTTAAACACACACACACACACACACACACATATATATATTTTGTTTCTTTCTTCGTTCTGTGCACTCTGCGGTGGATTTAAAGCTTAGTGATAGGAGAAGCTGTTGGAAACTCTAGACATTAGAAGACATGGAACTGTGAATGGACAAAAGGATCATTCAAAATTGGTTTTTTTTTTTTTTTTTTTTTTTTCCCGTTGGACCTTACGATATTGACTCAATCTCTCTAAAGGCAGACCAAATATTCGTATTTCTCTGACTTGTCCTCTCATAATTTTTACGAGTTTAGGGAATTCCTGGTTCCTTGGGGAATTTCTGGCATGCCCGGTTATTCATGTAGCTGAATCCAGCGAGTGTCGCCAACTTCACGGTATCGCAGCGAGAAGTTCCCAGCCATCGACGCATCGTACGAGCACATCTTCAAAAGTTGTGGGATGTTTTGGTTTTTGGTCAAAGCGGTGGAATTTGTCTCTTATTGCATGGTGAATTCTGAAGACTTGATCGGGAGTTTTTGAGAAAGAAGCATTAAGTGAGATTGAAGACAAAAAAGGATCGTGACTTCAGAGTTCTCGGTGGAGATTTTGGTCCGTCTAATTGACCAAATATTGATACACTACGATCTCCTTTGGCGGGCCGCCACAATCGTTGTCCATTTAATCGGTCGTGCTAAGCCACGGCGATGAGAACCACCATCACTATGCTAGTCCGCAATTCGCCCACTGTCGTTCCTGTGCAAACCTGTGAGCCATTAAGAATATCCTCAAATTAGGTAAGGTCCTTATCTTTTGTATATTCCACATATTTTACTGCCTTATTTGAGTTATTTAGTATATTCTGATATATCTTGTTAGATAATAGAGATATTGTGTTGGATACTAGAATATTCTGTTAGATATTTATTTAAACAATGTAATCCATAAGATACCTTGTTCAAGCTAGGAAACTTTCCTAACTTAACAATGTATCTAGACGGCCCTCCCATCTTTAACTAAACTATACATTATTGAAAAATTGCAATTTTTCATGGTGATGCGTAGCTTGCAATTTTTCAAGTTCGATTAGGCCTTGAACCAAGCTGAAGAAATCAAGGGAACAATCATTAAGAGCATGATGGTGTGGGTTTGATAGATCTGTAAGCTCTAGGCCCTTAGAAAGCACCAACATTCTCCGAAAATTTTCATGTCGTGTTGAATACTTGGACATATGTTTGACAATCTCCAACACTTTTTGACACTCGGTCGATAGGCGATTCTCTTGACAATATCCAACACATGAATCCGAGATTTTGACATGCAAGTTCGAAATTCTAACACATATGGGATCAATTTTAAAATTTTCAATAAATGAGAGGTCAAAATGTAAATATGTAATAAATAATAATAATAAATGGAAAAAGAAGAAAAACCTAGTTTTCTCTTGTTTTCTTACTCTTACTTAGCCCCAAGTTTGTTTTTTCTCTTATTTTCCAACATACTCTTACACACGAGTCTAGAATATAGATTGCTTATTTTTTTTTCTTTCAAATTTTATGGATAATTGGAATGGAGTTGAAACAATAAATAATATTAACAAATGATGGATTAATGTTTTTAGTGTAAATTCATTCTAGACTCTTTTATTATTATTTGTTTGTTTGTGAATTTGAATCAAATTAATTTGATTAAAATAATCATAAAAATGATAATTTATCATGTATATATAAAATAATATATTTAATATACGATGTGTCATTATATATTAGAATTCTCTATTTATTAAGAAACGACATGTTAATGTGTTATGTCGTGTCCTGTTGCCTATTGTGTGTCGGTGCCACTTAGCTGGGACCTTCAAGACCATAGACTACAAAGAACTTCAAGTGGAATTAGCAATTTAATTCTAAGGGAACTTCACTCAATAAAGTCATAGCAAGTATTTCAAGGAAGTATCCACCGAGGAACAGAACCAAGGTAAAACCCATGAGGTCAACAACATCACAATGAATGTGTATTTGTTCTATAGAAATTGTGGTAAAAGGAGATCATCCAAGCTAAATCTTTTGCATCTCGTGCAATGTAGCACGCCTTCGTATGTGGACTTTGATCATTTATTTGACAATCAATTACGAAATGGCAATATCACCCGTTTCTTTAGTTGGACAAACTACAAAGATGCTTTGGTGCCAATAGCACGTTTCTTATGCCATGCGAGAGTAGCCCAAAGAGAGGATGGGTCATTCACTAAATCTTGTCCAATAATAATACGCACGACTTAGTGTTCAACAAGCGCAAATTCGAAAAGAAAAACAAAGAATTGCAATCGCGTTAGACAAAGAGCCGCTGAATGTTAACTGCAGCAATGACAAGATCGTTCGTTCTCCAATTCAGCCGGCACAAAGCTTAAGCGCACGAGTTTTCCAATCCAAGCATAATGAAACTCAAACTCTACTTCGCTGTGTCTCACAAAAGCTTATTCTACCTCCTTGATGCAATTCCAACACTTCATGGCATGCCAAAGATTTGCCAAATTGTGATCCATCGATCCGCTTGCAATGTACTTTGAATCCAGACTGAACTTAACACTCATCACTTTACCTACAATCGCAACCCGAATAAATATCAGTAGAGGGCCACATTTAGGACTTGTTTGGTAATCATCTTATTTTTCTTTTTTCTTTTTTAATATAAAAGAGGAGAAAATAGAACCAGTACAATGCGTTATCTTCTTTGAGGGAGTTCTATAGAACAAGTTCACTCTTCAAAACAAATTCAAGCTAACAGGAAGGCATCTAATGCTCACTCCCATCCCAGATCTAGTTTCACTATAACAATTTGGAACCATCAATTTATGCTTCCATTTTAAGATTGCGACTTTTACTTTGTTAATATTTCTCATTCTTCATATGTCTAAATATAAGTTATGATCAGTTCATTATTGCAATTAATGCGAGTCATCAATGGTGATGATTTATTGTAATTGTTTGATTAATAATACAGGTGAAACCTAAGTAAAAAATCTGCTTTAGCCGATAGATTCCAAGTTGCAAGTAGAATCTGTACAGAACCTAGAATCAATTTGGAACCTCTCTCGCCTATTGTCCTTGACCATCTATGTTCGTCGGACGTTAATCCCCTTTCACTACTACGACTCACCGAAATGGCACATCAACAATCGGAGCTAACCCTGTTGAGATGCTTTGGTAGCCTGAGTTCAACTTTGTTTCCGATGCAGGAGGTTTATTCCCAGATGGGCTTATTCGTCAAATATAAATGCTATGAACAAAGTCGGCATGAAGCTGATTCTCTTATTCCAGACAGCATTTTGTCATAAGACAAAATTTCGTGAGGAAGAAGGTTCGTTCGCCTTATACGAAGTAACTGCTGAGCCGTTCAAATCTCGTGCTTTCTTTCTGAACCCAGAAAGAAAAAAAGAAAGGAAAAAATAAAATCTCTTGCTGTTTCAGCTGTTTTATTTAGAAAGGCATTTAAGGTTTAATGGAAAACGTCAAACGTCCTAGACGAAGATATGCTAAATTCCGATCCGACACGAATACATCTGTCAAAATCTAAAAGAGTTATTCGAATTCATAACATCATAAAAGAAATTATGCGTATCTACTCGTTGATATTTGAAAACTATGAAAGTTTAGGCGTTTCGAATGTAAAAAGCAAAAAATGCCATTGTACATGAGCCAAAAGAGTTTCGATTAGGAAAATTGTAACTGATGCTTTGTCTACTTGGTTGATGTAATTCATAAGTGAGGAATTTAACTAGTATAATTTAATATCGACTCATGTATGTATCGTGATGACTTAATAATTACTCGATTGAACCTATAGGCTCATTGGGTCTAAATTTATTTTAGAATTTTCTTCATTTTTAACTAATTATGTGAGCATTGAATTAATAAATCACTATAATTTGCCCGCGTGGTTACTCTTCCCACATGAGAAAGAGGAAGTAGAGGATTTGAATTTACACCTTCTCGAAAAGGTTGAGATGAAAACAATTTAGTTTGAAGTATAGATTTCGACTCTTATACCTTATAATGAGGCATGACAAAAGTCCATCGCCTTCCTTACTTCATCTAGCGAGGTGGCAAGGTGAGGTTGGTTCAAAATCAATAGAAAAAAGGGTAATATGAATGAATGTAGAATTTCAACATAAATAAAAGGGGATACGGTGAAATTGGTAGGCACCAACGCAATATGGTGAAATTGGTAGACACCAGGGGTGTACTCAAGGACCAAACTTTGTCTGGCGAGGTGAGGCTAGTTCGAAATCAATAGGAAAATGATAATAAATAAATATAGGATTTCAGCTTAATTCAAAAGGGCATAAGGCGAAATTGGCAGCTTTGCCGACAAAATCAACCAATTCTAACCGGTCACGACACTAGGAATAGATAAGGATTGATATAAAAAAAAAAATCAAATTAATATTGCCATTATTGTATTATAGACTAGTTTATTCGATTGGACTTTCATAATTTGGGCGGTGCGGTGAACGCGCCGGGAATGAAATGGAGGGTGGGGATTCCTTGAATTTATGTTAGGCGCCGAGATTGGCGCCAATCGTCCAACGGAATCCCGAAGTACCCTGCGAGACTGCCACGTATGAGCCCAAACTTCATGCTCTGGTCATGGGCCCCATCATTGTCTTCTTAGCAAATGCACTGGTCTTAATTTTGAAAAGCTTTTTGCTTGTTTTAACCACTCCTTGACCGGCCTTTCCCCCTCGGTGCGGCAAATAATCATAATTTTTCCTTTTCTTTTTATTTTGACATGGCACGTGCCACGTACCTGTGGCGACTCAGTCCACATTTGGACGGAGGAGACGCCAAGTTCTTATGTGGGATGCTTCATATATAGTCGATTAGAGAATTTTTAATTTTCAAAGTATTAACTCTTGGTATGGAAAAATGCCAAAAGATACACCAATAGAAGCACAAGGGGCAAATGATGAAAGGAAAATCAAAATCACAGGAGACACGAAATTTATGTGAAAAAAATCCAAAACAGGAAAAATCATGGGGAGAGAGGGTTTCATTATTTTTAACAAAGAGTACAAGAGTACAATACAAAAGCTCAAAAATCACTTGATGAGCCATAAGATCCAAAAATCTAGCTAGAAGATAGGAAAAAAAAATAAAACAAGAAATACTATGGAGGTTATGATTAGAGATGTGATTAAACACATTTTTTGTTTATAGTTTTCCTTCAAAAAACCCTAAAACAAATGTGCATGGTCTAAAATACCCTTACGCATCTTATCTTTACTTTTCAAAGTATTAACTCTTTTCTCACTACGCTTGTAATCAATAAACATCTCGAGGCACTCGCATAACTTGTATTAATTAAAATTAGGTTATAGTTGAGAGTTTTCAGGAATCGCATCAGTAAATTCGATAAATGAGTATGGCAGACACGACAAAATTTCATGCAAGTTGTTTAGGCAATTTTTCCATACATCCTGCTTTGTCCGTGCCGTGTGTAACTAATGCTTCGTGAGATTAGGAAATTCCTTATCAAGCACGTGGCCGCCTGTTAATAAGAGTCTACGCGTACTTGATGCTCCTCGAAACTCAAATATTTTTCTAGAATAATCTTTTTACGCTGGCGTTGCACATTTGGACAAGAACGAGATGACTATTCCATTATTGAAGAATTCAATTGATTCTGGTGAACATGCCGTCGCTTTCGCATAACATAAAGATCAAGATGGAGATCTTTCCGCCAAATGTTGAATCGTGTAACGGTAGCCGCCATTGAATAGCTTCGCTCACTAGGATCGATGCATGGTTTCAAAGCAAAATCACCTACGCCCTACGTAGAAGATGATGGAAAATTTGTCTTTTTATTTATTTATTTATTTATTTATCAATACCTAGACATTTGTCTCTGCATTGTGCGACTTATCGATAAGAAGCAAAATTATTAAAATTGAGCACGGAACATCTTAGCTTATATACAACATTATTTTAGCGTATTCTTAGTTGTAAGAGGCATGCATAAAAGGAACTATCGAAGTATAAAGTAATTAATTAGTATAAAAACAAAGATTCACGAACACAATATTTTGTATAATATAGTGACTATAAGACTCTCTCTGAAATGTGTGTAACGATAAAAATTTCTGTCAGCTAACTACAATAGGAATAACTTTGGATTACGTTATTATACTAAAATTGAAAGAATATTTCTTAAGTGCTTATACTTTTCGCTCCAACTAAGTAGTAAAATAACGAATAGAGAGAATGACAAGGATAAGATACTATAAATTAGTTTTTTTTTTTTGACGTTTTCCGCTACTCTTTGGAGTAAATACAAAAAAACCTAGTTCTTTCAACGGGGAGGCGCACATATAAAGATGATATAAAATATTAGCATGAACTTTAATAATATAATCTGGTTGTCGTTTTTCGAAAGCTTGTAAGGTTTCTCTTTCGTTTGTTTGTTTGTTTGTTTGTTTGTTTTTTTAAACACCCCCTAAGTTTTATGATTTTATCTTCTCTTATCACTGACACGTTAGCATTCAATTAATTGAGAAATAAAAGGGTATTATGTAAAGTTTCACACCGGAATTTATAGGACACGGAGTAGTTTATATATCCTAAGGGATTCATATGTAACTTATTTTCAGATTTTAAAATGAACGTAGAAACAAATGTTAGATTACTGAATTTGATTTGGAATTTTCTCTTTGATCATCTCCTCGACATAAAGATGTCCCGATTGGGGTTGATCTCGGTGACACTTATAGATAAAAGAGAGGAGCGACAACACCCCCCCCCCCCCCCCCCCCCCCCAAAAAAATTAAATAAAATGATGTCCGCTTCTACTGCTTCACCTCGATGGTGCTATATGTGATATTTTGTTGAATTTTTACACAAAACAAACGTCAAAATAAACGAAGGTTGTTTTTTCGATAATATTTTCTTTCTATTTTCTTTTTGTTTTTTTTTATATAACCAATATGTTTAAAACAAAAATAATTACTTGAACGGTTCTAGTTAATCGATTGATTTAATCAAAATGGTACAAATGATCTTTGAATTTCGACTCAATATGCAATGTGATTTATGAACTTTTAATTAGCTTAATATCCTTGAACTGTAGCCAAATATGCAATATAATCCATAAATTTTTAATTTGCTCAATATAGTTGTTAGACTTTTAATACATATTCAACTAAATCCCTTAACTAAATCAAATAATTAATGATATACTTAAACTTGAATTAATGGAAGGAAAATATCTATCATTTTCATATAATTCAGGGACCGAGTTGAACATATATTAAAAATTCTGATATCACATTACATATTTAGTTACAGTTTAATAATTATATTGAATGAATTAAAAGTTAATGGATTATATTATATATCGAGTTGAAATTTGAGGGTTATTTGTGTTATATTCTCTAGA
The DNA here is from genome assembly GCA_016097595.1 of Eucalyptus pumila. NCBI lineage: Eukaryota > Viridiplantae > Streptophyta > Magnoliopsida > Myrtales > Myrtaceae > Eucalyptus > Eucalyptus pumila. The sequence goes on from CM027853.1 coordinate 32,513,356, forward strand.
TTTTGATTGGAGAGCGGGTCCCATCCTATAATTCATCATTTTTGAAGTCTTTGGTGCCGCCCCCAGCAGCAGTCGACACGTCGACGAGTGCGAAGATCTCAGAGAATGATGCTCATCTCCGTATATTGGGGCATGCTTTTTTGTGTTGTGTTGGCCCATAAACACTAAGACAATTTTATATATTTAAATTATCAAATGATATATAATCTAATGTATTACTGGAAATCTTATTTTAATCTCGCTTCTTATCCCTTCAAAAAGTACCCTCTATGAAATAACAAGGAAGAGTTAACATATCCACTCACCACCCAGACACCCACTTCCGCCACCAAAACAATCATTTAAACTCATTCCTTTCTCCATTGGAAAGACTACTATCTTTTTTTCCTTTTTTCGAAATAACTCTTGATCTACTTTACACACACACACACACACACACATATTAACATTATGAAAAATGTTAAAGGGTGTCTCTTAAGCAATTGTTAAATCTTAATAAATGTGCTTTAGTAAATATAAGATTTACTATTTGAACCAATTGACTTTTATTAAAACATGCAATTCTTCCGATTTCAAAGTGTTTTGAAAAGTGTTATTTCAAAATTTTAATTAATTTAACTATCATTGCCAGGTATTTAATGACAAGACCTTAACATTATTTAAATTCATTTTTATGGCAAACAGAGGGCTACTTTGCTAAATTAAAAGGAAAAGCGCAAAACCCACCAAAATTCTAAATTATGCTAACTACGATACATTTAGCTTAAACTTTTTTTTTTTGTGACATAAAAAATCTCTAGTTTATATATGTGTGACACATTTACCATCCATCAAGTTCTGTCAATGAGAATTGTTTTAAACTTAAATGACCTCCAAATTTAACTTCCACCAAATACATTCGTAATTATTTTAGACTCCATTTGTTTCATTGAAAACGAATGATTTGAAAAATATTTTCCAAAAAAGATAGATTGTATCACTTAAAATAATTAACAAATGAAAAATATTTCATTATTGACAACAATATAAATCTAAATATTTTCGTGAACAATAACAGTAATTTTTGCTATTTTTTTTTGTAAGTGATATAATCAATATCTTTAAAATATTTTTAAAATTATTCATTTTCTGTGAAAAAAAAAAAAACGCATCCTTCGTTGCTAAAAGAGGTAAAAATGGTACAATGACTAGAGGAAGCTACACTAAGAGCATGAAATCATTTAATTCCTTGTACATTTACGCACTTAATTGTCAAGTTAAATCGAATTTGGAGTGCTATGATTTCTTTCCGTTGAAGACTTAAGACAGACCTTCTCGGGAGAACTTAAGTAAACCTTATCCGAAACAATTAATTCGTGCGAAGCTTGTATAGAAGTTGAAGTACTCAAACGACTTCATAAAAAGTTTGAAATCATTTACAGATGAAATTCCGCATTAACTTTGAATTACTTTGAATTCTAGCATTTGTATTCTTTGATAAGTTGAATGTGCTCGACGTTAAGTGATGGTAAAATCTCGAATAAAATAGAAGTCATTCCAAATATGCCTTACTAATTGTATGGGAGTTGTTCCATAATTGCCAATTTACTAAATCATTCAATATATTCTTGCACAACTTGTAGAGGACTGTGCATATCAATGTAGGGACATGCTCTCTCACCGTGATTACCAGTTGTGAAAACAAACAGATTAGCTAGCGATCTACTACTAGTCAAATAGATTGACTGAACTACTTCAATTGTAAAATTTATTAAATATAAGCTTATATAGCAGGAAACGCCAAACGTTCGGATTTTTTTTTTTTAATAACGTTTATCAATTTAAGAATGTTTAGCATAATTATAGAAAAAAAACCCATTATCTAATGTCGTTCCTGAACTTTTAAAGATAATTACTTAAATTTTGGCTAAATGTGCATTGTCATTCTTGAATTTTTAATTTGTTTAATGTAGTTCTTAGACTTTTGGTGAATGTTTAATATAGTCCCTAAATGGTATGATAACATTGAGCAATTTTCTTATGGTCCCATAAGCCAAATTGAACACGTGCCAAAGGTTTAGATATCGCATTGAACAAATTAGTGTTCAAGGACAATATTATACATTGACAAAGTTCAAAAACCATTTGTGTCATTTCTTAAATATAAAAGTCATGCTGCATAAAATTTATGCATCAGAAAGAAGACATAAGTCGTTATCAGTTGATCCAATCTCCTAATTTGAGGGCATCTTTGTTAGTTTAAAGGGTATATAGTTCGACCCAAAAGAGGCATGACAGACCCTAAGAAATATTCATTTACCCCGACTGCCACCTCTTGGAATTGGTTATATTGTCCATCTCTGCAGTCTGTCCCATAGGTTCCTTTTTCGGACTAACAGAAAGTACATGAAGAGGTTGAGCTACGAACGATGCCCCATGTACTGAATTAAAAAAGTCAATTGTATTTTCTATCCACGCTAAAGAATTTTTCTCTAAGTGAACCAGTTCAATAATAAACAATAGAATCTTGAAAGCCCCACATGTGCATGTTCATGTACTCATTTCATCTAAGAATAGCGTAGCACTTTAAATTTTGCAATTTAGAGTCACTGACAAGTAACACCTCACTTCCTAAATTTTTCCCAAATTTTAGATTATGATAATCCCAGGGTTTGTGTTATCATGAACTTGAATAACCAAACTAGAGTTGCTACCTAGTGACTAATGTAAATTCAAATTTTGGTTGAGTATATGTGAGCATTTTGAGAGTGATTGGCCCATCATACTAATTAAACAGTGTGACTTGTGCAAGTCTACAATAGACACCACTTAGCATAGTAGCCTAGTGGTAAATGAAACATATGACTTTCATGATGTTACAACGAGCTATATAATGAGCAAAAATCTAGCCAACTTGTACCTTGAGTATTTGCTACCACATTTGGGGAGAGTTTATGATTTCTACAATTATACCAAGTAGGTATGATTCAATCCGAATATTTGAATGTGAATATTACATAACGAGTGTGAGACTTTTATGATAAAATCCAAAGGATCTATGCTAGTCACGTCTCCTCAACCTCTCAAGCATACTAGATAAAGTCTACAAGACACCACATTTTCTTATGGTCCTAGAGAGTATTCAAACCTTAAATAGCTTTAGACAAGAGGAGCATGTACATGATTGAGACAGAAGAAGAGCAAAACCAAACCCCGTTCAAGTCGCATACGTGCCACCCACTCACCCAGTCGCATTCAGGGAAAGGTCAAGCCTTACATGCTTCCCATGCCGAAAAAGAGGAAATTGGTGTGAAGAGAGGTCTATGAGTTTGGTGAAGTGCGGTCCACTCTGTCGACGCAGTGCAGCTTCCACTACCGTCTTTTGCACAGGAAAGAGAGTCGGGTTCAGATGCTCCTATAATTCACCCTTCTGAAGTGGACTTCACATAAACTATTGAAAACATGGAGGCCACTTCTCCCGTCAAGCTTCTCTCATTCGCGTTCCTATTGGTCCTCTGTCTTCTCAGCACCGGCGGAATCGCTCCTCACAAGGTCGATGCTCGTGACCCAGCGTGCAATGGCTCGATAGCTGAGTGCAGCGAGGAAGCGGAGTTCCAGATGGACTCTGAAATCAACCGGAGACTGCTCGAGCAGAAGAAGTATATATCTCCCGGTGCGCTCAAGAGAGACCAGCCAGTCTGCAATGGGGGAGGGAGCGGCAATGCCTACACCAACAGCGGATGTCTACCTACTCCGTCAAATCCCCATACCCGAGGTTGCGCCAAGTACTACCAGTGCAGATCTGGATCGTGATGGTCTGTGAGTTTCTTGCTAAGTAAATGATGGAAACACAAACGCTCTTGATTAGTTCTGGTAACATACTTCATGAACTGCTTCGAAATGATCTCCTCATACAAAGTTTATTGGGTTGATCTACAGTTTCTGATTAGATTCCGATTATGTTCTAATTCTCTAGAGTACAACAACATCCTCACTTTGCAGCATAGAAGTCTGTTTCTCTCAAAAAGATTACTGTTTCAACCAGAAGTGCTTGACATTGAAGAAGCAATTTCTTGCAAAATAGTAGCTCATATTGTTGGCTCCGCTTATCACAAACATGTAAGGGGCTGAGAAAAAAAAAATTATTTGCAAACAAATTTAGAAAGTTCAAAATACTGAAATCCCTAGTGGATTTCCACGAAAACAGGAAGACGTTCGAGCGAAAATTTCTGCCATTCCAGAGATTATTTGAGAGACTCGTCAAATCAACTTGAAACGTACAAAATAAGGTAACTGTAGCAAAACTGGACGAGAAAGAATAGACAATTCACCAAAATCTGTGGCTGCCTTTTGACTTAGTGACTGCATGATTTCATTTGCTTGAATCTTTATCACACAATCATTTCTTTTGTTTGTTTTCAAATCATGCGTGCTTAGACGGAAACAGACAGGACAATCAAAATGTCTGGCTAGAAATGATGCATCTGCAGATCTTGAAATTAGAACAGTAGAAGAAATAATGCTGGGTGGGACAACCGTAATATTTGAAAAGATGATAGCTGGAGCACTTTTCTGAGCTGTGAAATTAAGTTACATAAACCTCCTTTGTTTGATAACACCGTCTAAACTTATACGGGGAGATGTAGGGAACATTTGGACCACATTTTGTCCTAGAAATCGAGAGTTGTGATTTGAGGCACCTCAATTTACCATGTTTTCTTGTAAGAACAAGCCAACCAATTTTTTTTCACCGATAACAAAGACTAGTGAGGAAAAGTGATTGAATATTTAAATATTAAAAAACACCTTCGTCAAAATGATTATTGGATTATGGCTGTTCTATTTGATCCCGGTTAAACAATGCATCCATAGAACTATGTAAACAATTGTGAACTCATCCCTTCTCAGAAAATATAGCCTAAGTGCAAATTCTATAAATATTTAAGGCTGTGAACAGCAGAAAGGTAAAATTGCCCTTTTGAAGTAAACTATGCACTACGTCCTTGGCCTCGTGGAATTAGGTATGATGACGAAAGTCCGTCGACTTTTTGGGGAGAAAGAGGAATAAATACCTCTCAAGAGAAAGACCTCTTATGACTTTTCCCCGGCGGACTTTTCACCTGTCAATTGAAGGTTTAGAACTGGGCTAAAGTGGCCCCATTTCGCCTTACCAACCCCGGGAGATACGTATCGTTCTAGAGAAAAGGGAGTGTAATACACTCTATGTTTCCCACTCTTCCTACCTCGCTGGTCCCACGTTTTTTTTTTTTTTTTTTTCTCTTTTGATCAGTTATGACGGTAGGGTACAAATCGGACACTAGTGTCAGTTTTTGGTTTTTATACGCTACTTGAAAGTTGATGGAAAATGCGTCTAAAGTGGTACCGATTTGGACATTTGTATGTACTTATGCCTTATATTTTACATTGAAAATTTCTCCAAACATGAAAAAAAAAAAAAAAAATCTCATCTTAATTTAGCAAGAATTCTTGGAAAAGTTTATATGAAAATATTAAGGCTTCATTTATTTCAAGAAAAATATTTTCCCATTTTTGACATTTGATTCGCTTAAGAAAATGGGTCAACGAAATTGTTTTCTTAGTCAACGGAAATTTATGTTTAAATTCAAAAAATGATTACCTCTTTAAAAATTATAAATAATTTTTTCACAATATAACTAGAATTTGGCACTTGAACCCATAACATCATGTTTGGGCACGGAAACCTTAAAATTGATTCTTGGGGACCCAACGTTCAAGACCACGTCTAGGGCACTCGGGCACAAGTCCATTGAGGCTAGACTCAAGACCCTAGTTCCTCGCCTGTGCTTGGGACCCTAGTGTTAGTGCGGATCCCGATGCCCACACTCGAGTTCATCGAGGTTGAACTTGGGACCCTAGTGCTTGTGCTGAGGTTCCTAGTGTTTGTGTCTAGGACCATCGAGGCTAGGTTTGAACCCTCGGCACTCGGGCTTGGTCCACAATAGTCGAGCATGGGATCCTAGTGTCCTAGCTCCAATCCCAAGCACCCTAGCCCAAGCCCACCAAGGCCATGCTCGATTCCCCGATGATCAAGACTTGAAACCTTTAGTTAGGCTTGGTTCCTCAATGCTCAAGTTGGGCTCAAGTCCCTAGTGCCCGAGCTAGGGTCTATTGAGGCCAAAGCCAAGGACCCCAGTGCTCGTGCCTTGGTCCATCAAAGGCAAAGCCAAGACTTCGATGCCCATGCTTGGGGTCCATTGAGGCTGGCTTGGTACCTTGGTGCTTGTGCCATAATCCATAAAGGCCGAGCCTAGGAGCCAAGTGCCCATGCCCTGATCCCATGTGTTCGGGTCAAGGTCCATCAAAAGCTTTGGTACCCATATCCGATTCTTTGACTGCTCATTCGTAAGTTAGAAGTATCCAAATAGCTTATGTTTATCTAGGAAAATTAAATAAAATTATCCATTTGAAACAATTGAAAATATTTTTTAGCTTATTTTTGGGTTTTAGCCAAATACAGAAAAAATATTGTCACTCTCCTAAAGAATAATTTCCCAGAAAATATTTTTTAAAAGTTTCATTTTTGCGAAATAGATGGAGACTAATTATTTCAAGGACTTGTCTGCTCCATCATCTACGACCCCCCAGCAGAAGATACTGGATGATTATCTTCTCCTTTCTCCACCCGTACAATTGGAGTTGTTGTTCCTTAAACAAGCACGTTACATTTGAATCTTGTGGTCCTCGAAACATTTCACCAGATTCACGCGGACGCTTCACGGCTAGGCAGAGAAAACTAAGCACCCAGAGGCAAGGAACGTGTCCATATGTAGAATCCGTGTGTAGGATTTGGCGGCCGAGTGAAATCTGGGGCCTTTGCTTCGTTGAGGTCCGCCCTCTCACCACGGCCATCTAATAAATACCTCCAATCCCATCTTCATTTCGCATCATCCAATCAGTCTTTCAGTCGAGTACTTCGAATTTCCAGAACTTGAAATATCGGAAGCGCGCGTCTAAACCCAGAGCAGAAAAATGTCTCACCGAGGACATCAGCAGCAGCAGCAGCATCACAACCTGTACCATGGCGAGGGGCATCATGGCCATGGAGCGCATATTGGTCACGGCCATGGTCATCATGGGGGAGGACATCACGGCGGGTATGGTCTGGGAGGACATAATGGGCATGGGCTTCTGAGACACGGCCATCATGGGGTCATGCAAGGGCATGGGCTTGGGCACGCCATACATGGGCTTGTGGGGAAATTGCAGCATCATCAATATCTCCATTCTCATGGGCATGGTCTTTTTGGACACGTGAACGGAAGTAATGCTGTTCCGGTTCATCGATGGGGACATCATCCACATGGCCTTGGAGGAGGACATCACCATCACCACCACCACCACCACCATCACCATGGTTGATGTCGCAGATTTTGTGAATTAGTGCTTCAACAAGTCGATATCACGCCGTTTTATGGCTGATCGCCTCCGCATTGAATCCCAGGGCTTTTGTTCTTGTTTCGTTCGTTCTTTTTTTTTTCTTTTTTTAATCTTGAGAATATTACTGTTGCTTTTACTGAATTTTTCTACTATTTGTTCTTTTATTCCCTTGCAAAATAAATTGACAAAAAAAAAAAAATTAACACAATCAAAGCATGATGAAGTGCTCAAACGAGAATTGCTCATTTAATTCACACTACAAGTGATATTTGTGTCTGCCTCGCCAGGAAAAAAGGTGCCGAGTCTTCTGCGCTGACACACCTTTTAATCTCATAACCACTTATATGAATTCGGTGATAATCATATATTACAAGACTTAATATAATAATATTTAATTATTAAGCAATAATTTCATTTAATGGTTTGAATTTTTAGAATAATTGATAACAATCCCACTAAATCTCATATTTTATTAGAGCAAGAAGTCCTAATTTCGAATGTTTAAAGGCTCATATTAGCCTCCCAATGAAATATTTTAACATATAGTAGTTGGCAATAAAGACTAGATTAAGCGTAACAACGAGTCATAAGAAATTTAAATATTAAATCACGCATTCATTGAATTAACTAATTGATTATTGCTGTCATATATGTTTCCTGGTTAAACATTGCATCCATACCATGTAAACAAATGTAAGCTCATCCTTTTTGAGAAAAATATAGCCTTAGTGCAAATTCTGTAAATATTTAAGGTTGTGAACAGCAGAAAGGTAAAATTGCCCTTTTGAAGAAAACTATGCAATACGTCCTTGGCCTAATGGAATCAGGTATGCAATTGCCGACTTACGGGAAAAAGGAGGAATAACCTCTTCAAGAGAAAGGCCTCTTATGACTTTTCCTTGGTGAGATTTTTCATCCATCAATCGAAGTTTAGAATTGGGCCAGAGTGGCCCCATTTCGCCTTACCAACCGCAAGTGATATGTCTTGCTCTAGAAAAATTAGGGGTGAGCGGTTCTAATTCCTTACAAGTTCCGCTTTTAACCCCTCGGCCTACGGAGTTCCTCATTTTTTGGAACCCGAACCTACCCCGTCACAGATTCCAAGGTTGGTTCCAAGTTCCAACAGGTTCCAACAAGTTCTTTTTTTTTTTTTTTTTTTTCATTTTTAGTTTAAAAAAATGGAAGACTCATGAAAGACTCAACAGCAAGAATAGGAACTGCCAAATTATGCTAACGTGAAAATTTATTGAACAGAGGATAAGTCATGTGGAAATAGCATGTTGATTAATCAGAACAAGTTTAGTACAATGTGTGAGAGGTTATACACCAGAAAAGAGCTCATATGAACAGAGGAATAGCCTTCTCAACATTTACATGATTACCTGTCATCCATCCTTGTCTGAGCTTCAATATAAGACAGAGCTGCACATGATTTAATAATGCTTTTTGTATATCTTGTGGATATTATATCTGCTTCAAGTGTCATTTCCTGAAAATGGGCAGTAAACAAGATTGTTCTCCTTTCATGGGAAGATCAATCAATATATTGGTATACACAGGGCCGACAATTCATGATTAGTAAGCACATGAGCTATCATTTAGTGTAGTCTGGTGATGGCGGCTAATGGACATGCAATCCTCTTTACCAAAAAGAGCACAGCAAATGACGAAGATAGAACAAGAAACATACCCAGATAACAGAAAAAGCCAGTCTCTCCACATCTACCCGAAGTGAACATATATCTGCAACATAAATTCACATGTTAAGTTTGATATAGGCAGGACCATGGATTAACCACAATCAGTCTTTTCTCTGATGTTAAAGAGACATTTTACAGCTCTAAATGTCATATTACCTTCTGTCAAAGGCTTTGGAAGCTTGTCAATGCGGCGCTCAACAAGGTAAACAGAAGTGCCCCTTTGCATAGCCTCATCATCGAGTGGTGTGGAAGGGTGCAAAAATTTGTCACGTCAGCAATATCTAGGTGACTAACATTAAAGAAAAATTCCTGGCTAAGTCTTCAAAAACGAAAAATTCAAATTGTTGAAATTGTGGGCCCTTGAACTCTTTACTCCTTAGTATGTGAATGCCAGGGTACCTTAGTGCGGAACAAAATTGACTTGGACCCCATCAACATGGAGTCAAATCGAACCATGCTCGAAAAATTGATAGACTAGATAGAGCTTGTAAATCAAGTTGCTGAGAGTTTGTCAGAGATTTTGGAGATCAAGTTCAGAAATTTGAGGGGAAAATATGTGCAGAAACAAAAGGCATAGGAATTATCTCTACCCAGCTCAAGGAAGGACCAAAAGAGGAAATTAGGAACGACAAAAGCAGTTAAAAGTAACTTGGCCCAAGAAAGCCTCACTCACTAGAATCAACAAAACATTTCTGCCAGACAATGCCACGGCAAGAATGCAAAAGGACTCAGTAAAAAGAAAGGCATCCTTGTCAAGGCAAGACCACCTCAGAAGATGGTGGCACTTACTACAAAGTGAAGGACAAAATTGATAAATACTCCTTGAATATGCTCGATAACAAACAGGGTGCACCAGAGAAGTTATTATTAGAACATATACTCATAGGATAAGTAGAAGTTTCATAAGCAGCTAGTCAAGATTAAAGAAAATAAAAATCCACAGAAGGATTGGGAAGAAACAGAACCGAACCAGATGAGGCTCTATATCCATTAATTTAAGTATTCTGACATGACATCAACTTCAACTTCTGTTACTTACGTGCCATGAACTTTCCTATGCAAACGACTCTAGAAAAACCATTATGGCAGGATTAATCTTAAGTCACAACCATGTTAAATCTAAATATGAAGCCCTGGGAAAGCCCAACTAAGGATACGAACTCCAACTTCAAAATTTCCATTGGAAAGGGCTGTATAGTGCAGGGCATCATCAATATCCTTGCATCTTGCCCAAAGCAGAAGCATACATTAAACATTAAAGAGTAGAATACTGCCGACTAAGTAAGGGAGTTGCTTGTTGAGCTTAATCTTCTTTTGATTCTCCTTTATATTCTCCTTATACGACTCTAGCTCCAGATTCGTCCTCTGCTTCTCCTCCTACCATCACAAAACAGAAAAACAAACGAAATCCCATCAAAACCCCCATCAATGCACGAACCCCAAATTAAGATTCAAAAGAAACCCTCGCGCATGAGCCGAAGCACAGAAGCCCCCAATAACAAGTAAACCCGCGCCACGAGCCCTAGCAAATCCAACCAAAGCCATCGACGTCCAAAGAGAGGGACAGACCTTGAGGATGAGAATCTCATTGTCGAGGAGGCGAAAGCCAGCCCAAGCTTCAAAGCCCTGCGCTTTCGAATCGAGCAAAAAGAATACAACACAAATGCTCAAGAGCTTAAAAAGAACGATGCAGAGAGAGAGAGAGAGCTTACGGTCTTTGCCACCGCGAACGCTGCCTCTGGTGGGATGATACATGGTTCCACGCGAGGTCCTCCGAGCCGACGAAGATGGGGATGCGGTCGTCTTCTTCGCCGGCTTCTTGTAGACGAGCTTTACCTGGAGATGTAGGTCTTGCCGGAGAGGAACTCGTCGAGGGACTTGAGGCCCGACTTCGTGTGGAGATTCGTCGAGGGCGAGCACGGAGCATAGTGAGCAACGTCGGGCAGAGACAAAGAGGAAGTGCGAAGTGAAAGTGGGAACTGAGACTAGGGTAAATTAATTTGGGGCTTAACCTAACAGGTTCCGGGTTCGGGCGGAGGTGGTGACGGTTCGGAGCAACAACGGCCCGGACGGCCGAGCAAGCGGCAGCAAGAGGTGGTGACGGTGGCTTGGGGACGACGGCGGTGCCTCACGGCGGCGCGGACAGCAAGACAGCTCGTCGGGCTCAACGGTGAGACGGCTTGTCGGACAAGCAGTGGGTGGTGGGGGTTCGGTGGCCAAGAGGTGGTGGTGAGTAGGCGTGGGCGGCGGTGTGGTGGGGGTGAAGCAGCAACCGGCGAGAGGAAGGAAGAAGAAGAAGAAGAAGAAGAAGAAGAAGAGGTGGGAGGGTTCGGCTGAGAGAGGAGGAAAGATGAGAGAGAGAGAGAGGGAAAAGAAAAAAGTGGGGGCAGGAAGTGACGTGAGGAGGAAAAAGGGGAGAAAAGAGAGAGAAAAAGAAAGGGAAAGGGGAGAAAATTGAAGGGGGGAAATTCAATTAGGGTTTTTTATTTTTTAACTTTGCCGGTTCCGGTTCCTCAAAACCACGCTCACCCCTAAGAAGAATGCCTAATACCTTAAAAAAATCTCCAATTTTAAGGCTCCGTTTGTTTTACGGAAAATAACTTTTGAGAAAACGTTTTCCAAATTTTTCAATATTTGTTTTAGGGAAAAATGAATTGCTTGGGGAAAACATTTTCCATAAAAGGAAAAAAATTCTTCTAAATTAGGGGAAACTGTTTTCCAATTTTCACACTTAATATCTCTTATCTCACGCCCCTATAAGCCTTCACTTCCTCTTCCTCCAACTCCATCTCTTGTTTTCTATAAATGTGATATTTCCCATGAAACGAATGGATCCTAAGTTTTGTCTCAATTTTACTCTTTGTTTAAAAAAAGAATCTTGAACTTTAGGTCATGTCTCAATTTTATCATAAATCTTTTTGTCCAATAAAAACTCTCAACTTTACGTCTTATCCCAATTCCATCCTAATTTTTTTTTGTTCTATGAAAAATCCTCAACTTTAGATATTGTCCTAATTTTACCGATCCCAACTCTATCCTTAAATTTTTATAGTCTCATAAAAAATAATAAATAACTTTTATTTGAGTCATAAATTTGCCCCCATTAACCCTGCATTCAAAATTTTTCATTGACAATCGAGAGATAGAATACACACAAGCACGAGCTATTTGAGCATCCTAAGCAAGAGCTTTTTGATTGTGAGAGATAGGACATTCCCAATCATGAAAGATTGACAAGCGGAGCATCCCTAGAGCTATTTCGACAAAAGGTTAATGGAGAGCAAATTTGAGACTTATGTAAAAGTTGGTGATTATTTATGAGAAAAAAAATTGGAGTGAAATTGAAATCGACTTAAAGCTTGAATTTTTTTTTTTTTTAAACCAAAAAAGTTTAGGATAGAATTGGTACTTGACCTAAAGTTAAGGGTTTTTAATGATACAAAAAAAAAGTTTAGGGTAAATTTGAGATTGTACTTAAAGTTTGGGGTTTTTTATGGGGCAAAAAAATTTAGGATAAAATTAACACGACCTAAAATTAGAGGTTTTTTTTTTTTTTTTTATGAGATAAAAGGTAGAATTAAGATGAGATAGAATTTAAGGTTTTTTAGGGTATTGGGCCTCTAGAAGTAATGGAGTATGGTAGGGTACAATATTTTGTGTTTCCTACTCTTCCTCCCTCTGTCTAGTTGGTCCTGCATTTTTTTTTTAATCAATTATGACGGTAGGGTACAAATTGGAAAATAGTGTCAGATCGTGGTTTTTATTCCCTACGCGAAAGTTGTGGGAAAATGCGTCCAAGTGGTACCAACTTAGATGTTTGTGTGTACTTAGAACTAATATATTCCATCGAAAACCAAACATGAAATCTCATCTTAATTTAGCAATAATTCTTGGAAAAGCTTACCTGAAAATATTAAGGCTCAATTTATTTGGCAAAAAACATTTTTTGGAAAAACATTTTCCTCATTTTTCAGCATTAGGTTCACATAAGAAAATAAGTCAACGGAAAACCAATACTTAAAATCAGGAAAATGATTTTCTTATTTAAAAAATCAAAAATTATTTTCGAAAATATGACTAAATATCGGCCCTTATACTTAAAACTCTATGTTTGGCCACAAAAACCCAAACGCTAGTTCCTGGGTCCTTGGCATTCAAGACCAGATCTGCGTCGCCCAAGTATGGGTCTATTGAGGCCAGACTCAACCTTGATGCGCGTGCTTAGGACCCTGGTGCTAGTGCAAATCCTTGATGCTTGGCCTTGGGTCCATCAAGGCCGAGGTCGAAGGCCTCGACACCTTGGTCCACAAAAGCCGTGCTCAAGTCCCCAATACATGAGCTCTAATGCGTGGCACTCAGGCTTGGGTCCACAAAGGCCATGCTCAAGTCCTTAATGTTTAGGCTTGGGTTCCTAGTGCTTGAGCTAGGGTCTATTGAGGTCAAGGCCCAAGACTCTATTGCCCGTGCTCGGGTTCATCGTTCGACATTATTACACAAATTTCGCTTCTGCTACAATACGCTACAATGATGCTATAATATTGTTATAGTAATGAACTATTTTGCTCATGCGTTCATAAATGCTGAGCCCGAGACCTAGGTGCCCATGCCTCGATCTAGGCACTTGGATTGAGGTCCATCAAGGCTAAACTCGGGACTCTGTGCTCATATTCAATTCTCTGCTTGTCCATGTACTAGTTACTAACACTTGAATAGTGTATGTCTATTTAAGAAAATCAAATCAAATTTTACATATCAAATAATGAAAATATTTTATAATTCATTTTTGAGTTCAGCTAAGTACCAAAAAATACTGTCAGTATTTGCCAAACAAATGGATAAGTACATCAAAGACTTGTCCACTCCATTATCTACGACCCCAGCTGAAGATACCGGATGATCATCTTCTCCTTTCTCCACCCAAGCAGCTGGAGTTGTTTTTCAAACAAGCACGTTACATTTGAATTTTGTGGTTTTTGAAGCATTTCCCCATGTGGGGATTGTCGGATTCCCAAAATCCGGATTCGACACTAAATCGAACCCTTAAAATGAATGCGGAAGACGAAGCCCAGGAAATTCACGTATCACCGATCCTAAAGCACACCACGAATTCGAGCGTACCTTGTTAGCCACAGATTAAACACCAACGCCGATAAGAGGAAGAGAAAACCGATCCTGTTCGATCCGATGTCGTCAATTGGCCTTGAAGGGAAGACGGGGTCGCCTTTTTCGCACTTTTGCTTTTGGAGGGAGAGAGGGAGAGGAACGTACGTTCGTTATGGCAACGGGTGTCTTCGTCTCTCTCTTTCCTCCCTTATATACGTTCCCTCAAAAATAGAAACGTACCCCTTCATCCATGGGCCGTAATCCTGTGGGCCGGGCTTTTAGGCCCAACATGGGCGGACGGGCCTTAAGCCCATCACATAAAACTATCATCTCCCACTCACACATGGTGGACTGAACAGGATTCTCTTTACCTCTTCAACATTCATACCGGTGAATAATCCGTGCGACCAGCATACTTTGAGAGCTCCTTGCCATACATCTGTTAGGAATATATAACAGCTCATAATGGGCATCACACTCTGAGTAGATTTAGTATGCAATACCCTAAATCGATCGATCACATTTATATCTCTCTTGATTTCTTTTAAACAATGATATATATATATATATATATATTGTATTCACAATTATGATTATCCCAAAGACAGTCATAATTGGTTAACCAGTGAATACAAAACTACAATGTGATTCTCCAAATTCGATCTTCCTCTTCCCTTCAAACTCTCAATTTCAGTTCAGCTTGCTTTTCTAGAAATGTCCCATTAGATCGAATCAACTCATGACCATTGGCAACATCCTAAGATAGAAAACACTAAGTAGAAATCTTGAGAATAAGTAAAAGTCATGAGGGCACTAAAATTAAGGAACTATTTTCCTCAAGAGTCTCACACGACATAAAAGTTGAGATCAAAACTTTTGCCACTCTTATTGGTTGTTTCATGCATACGTAGTATGAAATACGTATTACGGTATTAAATCCTTTCCCATGGAGCGTATGTCTACACCTTCAATACCGTATAGATGATAGTTCAGACATACCCAATGTCTAACTTGAGTTCACGTATCTACTCATTCACAAAATTTATCAGAACTCACATCTAGCATCATAGACAGATAAAGTAAAATATGTTGGTTATTTTACTTTCGGACATAATAAGTATTATGTCCTCATCTTAACACTCAGTTAAGGCGACATACGTATTTTAAGCTTTAGCTCTCGATTATCACCTAGATAATAAGCTTTAAAACAGTCTTATCTCTATTTATCACACAGTAAATAGAGGGGATTATCCGTGTGAGTGGGCTAATCTTATATCTGTCCGACATACTTTATCAACTTAAAATAATACACTAAGCATTAAGATATATAAAGATCAAACAAAGATTCATAGGCATTAATGATGAAAACATAAATTCATCAAATGTGAACACTTAGGGAAATTACAATATTCAGTACATCAGCCTCTACGCAATCCTAGAGATTTCATATGGCCACAAAACACATATCTAGGTAATCTCTAGGTATTGGCTTTGTCATAGGATCTGCTACCATTCTATGCGTAATATGTACTGTAAGTTCACATCTTTTCGTGCAATCATATCTTTGACAAGATTATACTTGGTATCTATATGTTTGGTCTTGCCATGATATTTTGCATCTCTAGTGTACGCTTTTGCTGCTTGGTTATCACAGTTAACCAACAATGAATCTGCAGCACTTCCAATAACACCTAAATGATCCAATAACCTCTTAAGCCAAACATCTTCTTATATTGCTGCTGATAATGCCACGAACTTAGTTTCCATCGTGGACAAGGCTATACACTTTTGTTTCTTACTGCTCCAACATATGGTGCCATTATTCGGTAAGAAAACAAATCAAGAGATAGATTTTCTTTCATCTAAATCTCCTCTCCAATCAGCATCAGAATAGCCTTTGAGTTGTAGATCATTTCCTTAATAACTCAGCGTATAATCAGCAGTCCCCTTTAGATACCTTAGTATTCTCTTAACGGCCTTCCAATGTGCTGGACTTGGATTGGATTGGTATTTACCCACCATTCCAACTACAAAACATATGTCAGGTCTTGTACACATCATAGCGTACATTAAGCTCCCAACAGCACTAGCATAAGGAACATATTTCGTTTGTTCCTTCTCTTGTAGAGTCCTTTGACACAATATGTGGCTCAATCCTTCACCTTTTGCAATAGGAGTGTCTATGGGTTTACAATCCCATATCATTCATCTCAAAGTTGGAAGACAACCAACTTTTGACAGTATTGATATTGCTTTCGGCAATTAGTATATCATCAAATATAATGATATGATCACAAATTGATCCTTTGATCTTTTGATATATACACAATGATCCTCATCTATCATTATAAAGTCATATGCCATTATGGCATTATGAAAACGTATATACCATTGTATCGATGACTGCTTAAGGCCGTATATCGATCTCAAAAGTCGACATACCTTTTTTTCTTGGCCTTTCACTATGAAACCAGCAGGTTGTTCCATATAGTTCATTCCTCTATTTCTCCATTGAGGAAATCAATCTTTACATCCATTTGATGTAACTCAAGATCCATACTAACCATTATTGCTAGAATTATGCGAATTGAGGTAAATCTCACTACAGGAGAAAATGTTTCTTCATAATCAATTCATTCCTGTTGATTATACCCATTCGCCACAAGGCGAGCCTTATGCTTTTATATTGAGCCATCAGCTTTACGCTTTATTTTGAGAACCCACTTGTTCCCAATAGCTTTGCATCCTTTTGGAAGATCAACCAGTTCCAAACTTGGTTTGACTTCATTGACTCCATCTCCTCTTTCATTGCATAAATCCATTTTTCCTTACTAGGGCAATGCAGAGTCTCATTAATATTTCTTGGCTCATCATCATCTTGCGGAGCAATCATAAAAGTTTCCCCTTCAATGTCAAAACGTCGACGGGGAATGCTTTGGCGACTTGTTCGCCATATGGGAGATTGTACAATTTGCACATCATTCCCCATTATGCTCCCACTTGATTAGATAATGATGATGTCGTCTCATCATGTGGTTGTAATTGAGAATGAGTTGAATTCAATTCATCACTTCTCATATTACTCCCACTTGGACAAACTCCACTAATATCATTATCTTGATCCAAGGTTTCAAACATGGGTAATCTTCCCCTATTTCGCCCTTCTTAGGAACCTTCTTAGGAAATTCATCATCTAAAAATGTGACATCCTGTGATTCAAATTCAGTTATACTCCTACTTTCCTGCTCACCTATGAACACATACTCTTTCGAGTGTTCGGAGTATCTCATTAAAATACTCTTCTTTCCTTTAGGACCCAATTTCCCAAACTTATGAGATGACTCATGAGTATAGACAGCACAAACTCATGGGTTAAGAAAATTTATGTCCGGTTTTCTACCTGTCCATAACTCATATGGAGTGGAAGTAACTGATTTGGAAGGCATCTGGTTAAGTATATAGGCAGCAGTTAACAACACATCACTCCAAAAAGTAATAGGTAAGTTAGCATGCGCCATCATGGACCTAACCATCTCCAAGTAGGGTTCTCGTTTCTTCTCTCTCGCAACACCATTTTGTTGAGGAGTATATGGAATAGACAACTGTCTTTCTATTCCTTTTTCACCACATAATTTTCTGAACTCATCAGATAAATATTATCGACCTCGATCGGATCTCAATGCTTTTATTTTCTTGTTTAATTGATTTTCTTCCAAGTTCATAAACTTTTTGAAACAACTTAATGCTTCAGATTTATGAGAAATCAAATAGACATATCCGAATTGAGTATAATTGTCTATAAAAGTGATGAAATAAACAGCCCTATGCCTTCCTTTCACATTCATTGCACCACAGACGTCATAATGGATTAAATGCAGAGGAAATTCAGCTCTTTTACATTTTCCAAATGGTTTCCTTGTCGTTTTCCCTACTAGGCAATGCTTACATATGGGCAAATAGACTTTTTTAATGTTGCCCAACAAGCTCTCTTTGGCAAGTCTATTCATACGTTCTTGGCCAATATGACCAACTCTAGCATGCCACATAATCACATCATTATCATATTAAGTAGAAGACGTGAAATAAGGGAATAACAAATATTGACATCACCATAGTCAACATCTAGTACAATAAAATCATTTAGAAAGTGACCACAACCATAGTAGTTTGTATTCAAATACAAATCTACACCGCTATTACGGAAGTTCACACTAAAACCAAGTTTAACCATCACCAAGACAGACACTAAATTTCGACGAATTTTTGGAGCATATAGAACATCATATAGGAACAAGGTGCGTC
This sequence comes from Eucalyptus pumila, assembly GCA_016097595.1. Taxonomy (NCBI): domain Eukaryota; kingdom Viridiplantae; phylum Streptophyta; class Magnoliopsida; order Myrtales; family Myrtaceae; genus Eucalyptus; species Eucalyptus pumila. The sequence continues at coordinate 32,531,859 of CM027853.1, forward strand.
CACCACGCATGTTCAATTGGCAGGTGCCAATCCCTCTAACTTCAGCTCTGGAGTTATTTCCTACATAGATCAACTTAGTTCCAGTAGGTATTCGTCGGAATTCCACGAATGATCATTTATCCTTCCTTACATGGTCTGTTCCTCCTGAATCTACAGTCCACAAAGGATTGTATTCAGCCAATAATACAGAACTTGACACATAAACAAAGTTCTCAAATGTACAAGAGGTGTTTACCTTTTTCGGCTCACAACAATTGCGAGCATAGTGACCTTTCTTGTCACAGTTGTAACACCTCACCCTTGACATTTTCTTCACTTGAGGACTTTTTCCTCTCTTGTGTTGGTTAACTCTTGATTTCTTGCAATAAGGACTTGATCCTTTGCATTCCCACATATTGAACGAATCAATACGCTTGCACTTAAAGCTCAAAGCCCTTTCTGAGCTAGAACCTGCATTGCAAATATCTATTTTCAGCTCAAATGCCGTTATGCGGTCCTCTACTAGCTCAAGGCGCCGCATGGCATTCTCAAGGTCTTTCATAATATGGTCAAGAGCTTTTAGTATTTCTTGTTTTTCCAGCATATATTGAATCTTTATATTTAATATTTCACAATTGTTGCCGTTTATATAATTACGTTCTTAGTTGCTGAAACCATCAATCTGAACACATCAGACATATATGCACGAATAATTAATGCCTATCATTTATGCATCCACTTTGCATAGACCCATCATATCAATAAGCAATTTCAAGTAAGGTTTCATAATCAAAAGGTCACTATGTTTCCAATCATCCTCCAAAAATCCTAACTTAAAATTATTATTAATATAATTGTCTTATGCAAAATAAATTCTATGAAGTTACAAAAACTTCTATGAACTACCCACAGCGGTCAACAATAACAGAAAGCAAATAATATTTGACATCCAATAAAATAATAATGCTTTCACATAATATATTATCCATTACACTAAGTAATATACACAGAGGAAAAAATATCAACATAGAAAAAGATATCCATACTTAAAAACATCTCAAACTAATCTAAGAAATAAATAGGGAATGTCCCTTCTAATCTATTAGTCAAAATATCTGAGAAATTTGAAGGCACATTTGCGAACCATGGAAAAACTTTTGGAGAGCTTTCATGTCGCCTCCAAGGCGCATTGACTCTGCGCCATGTGGTGCTCAATCTAAGGGTTAAAGTTTTGGTTAACTCAATCCTATAGTACTCTCTTATAAAAGCTATCACTAGCCTCCTATAACCCGCGACTACGTTGACCTCCCATAGGCGATCTAACACTGCTTGCCATTCAGGTGGAAGAGTGTTCATCAAAGCCGGCACCTTCTCAAGATCCGGCATAAGATAACCATTCCAGATGATTTCTTGTATCATCTGATTGACCCTGACCACGTGTGATACTAAATCACCGTCATGCCATCGATAATCAGCTAACTTTTTCATCAGCCTTTTAAGTCTTGCTCTTCCTTCGTCCGTTCTTGGGAATGTAAGTATCCGTGCATAACGCATCATAGTTCCTACAACAAATGCAGAACTAAAAATGGATCACTTATAATCCATAATAAACAAAATGGAAAATACATAATTTTCCATGATTCATGCAACAAATGCAGAATAAAAAATGGATTACATCTAACCTACACAGACATAATTAAAAAAGAAATAATTTTTTTTTCGTGTCAACGGTTAACGGGTCAACGGTCAACGGTCGCCGGTCGTCGGGCTTGCCGGTCGGGCCGGACGAACCGGTCGGGTCGATCGGACAGAGTCGGACGAACCAACCAGCACGTGCTGCGCGCGGCACGCGCCATGCTTCTTCCATGTCGGGTCGGGTCGGGTCGTCGGTCGGGTCGCCGGCCGGCCAATAGTCGTCGGCGATGATGTCATCCCAGTGGTTACCGACCGATGGGTGACGTCACGGTGATGTCAGCACGCGTCGGTTCGCCGGCCAGCGGCGCGCACGTGCCGATTCGCCACCAGCGCGTGGCGCCCACGCGCAGCGGCTTCTGGCCGCGCGTGTGGGCGCGTCTGGCGTTGCCCGGCGGCACACGACACATCGTCGGACTCGTCTCGACGAGATCTCTCACCCTATGCCTTCAGAAATTGATTTCGACTTATGCAAACTCGAAAAAATGGATGAACAGTGCTCGGGTGTCGGGATTTCTCGCCCAGATCCGTGTCGGCCGATTATTTTCGCGAAAAATCAATCAAAAAACATCAAAGGGGTCGGGAAAACATGAACTAGGGCTCTGATACCAATGTGGGGATTGTCGGATTCCCAAAATCCGGATTCGACACTAAATCGAACCCTTAAAACGAATGCGGAAGACGAAACCCGGGAAATTCACGTATCACCGATCCTAAAGACACCACGGATTTGAGCGTACACTGTGTTAGCCAGCATTAAACACCAACGCCGATAAGAGGAAGAGAAAACCGATCCTGTTCGATCCGATGACGTCAATTGGCCTTGAAGGGAAGACGGCGTCGCCTTTTTTGCACTTTTGCTTTTGGAGGGTGAGAGGGAGGGGAATGTACGTTCGTTATGCTAACGGGTGTCTTTGTCTCTCTCTTTCCTCCATTATATACGTTCCCAAAAAATAAACGCACCCTTCATCCACGCCTTCTAATCCCAGGTAAGGCTTTTTAGCCTAACATGGGTGGACGGGCCTTAAGCCCATCACATAAAACTATCACCCCATTTTCACGTGGATGCTTAATGGCTAAGCAGAGAAAACTAAGCACCTAGAGATAAGGAACGCGTCTATCTGTAGAATCCGTGTGTAGTATTTGACGGCCGAGTGAAATTTGAGGCCTTTGCTTCGTTGAGGTCCCCCTTCTCACCGCGGTCATTCCTATAAATACCTCCGATCCCATGTTCATTTCGCATCATCTAATCAGTCTTCCAGTCGAATTCTTCAAATTTCCAGAACTTGAAATATCGAAAGCGCGCGTCCAAATCCAGCGCAGAAAAATGTCTCACCCAGGACATCAGCAGCAGCAGCAGCAGCAGCATCACCACCTATACCATGACGAGGGACATCATGGCCATGAAGCGCATTTCGGTCATGGCCATGGCCATCATGGGGGAGGATATCACGGCGGGTATGGTCTGGGAGGAGGACATCATGGGCATGGTCTTCTGGGACATGGCCATCATGGGTTCACGCAGGGGCATGGGCTTGGGCACAGCATACATGGGCTTGTAGGCACATTGCAGCATCGTCAACATCCCCATCCTCATGGGCATGGTCTTTTTGGACAGATGAACGGAGGTCATGCTGTTCCCATTCCTGGATGGGGCCGCAATCCCCATGGCCTTGGAGGAGGACATCACCATCATCATCACCATGGTTGATATCGCTGACTTTTCCAATTAGTGCTTTAACATGTCGATATCGCGCCGGTTTGTGGCCGATCGACCTGGATCGAATCTTAGGGCTTTTGTCCTTGTTTCGTTCGTTCGTTCTTTTTTTTTTTCCTGGGAATACTAGTGTTGCTTGTACTGTATTTGTCGGTTCGTTCTTTTATTCTCTTTTCAAAATAAAGTGAAAAAAACAGAATCAAGCCTTCTAATTTCCCATAAGACTCAACTCTATAAGACGATGGGACAAGGCTCCTCTTTTGTACGGGCAAGGTGGGAGCCCAAAAACTTGAGCAAAGAGCTTGAGAGGAATTGTCAAGATTTGAATCTTTAACCTGTGATTGGATACCATGGATTAAGTTAGAAATTATTTACGTAACCATTTCTTCTAAAAGTTAAAGTTATTATATCGTGGTACCGTATATATTTTATCTCCTATCACTTTTGCTCATATGCATTCTAATTCAATGATGAAGGCCTTAGGCGTGCAAATTCAATTATGTAGGCAAAAAATAAATAAAACCCATTGCCCTAATGAAAGGGAACCATATATGGGATGGAATAGGGATGTAAAGAATCAATAAAAGCGTAGTGGGAATATAATCTGGTTCTAATACATATATGAAACTCATTTTTGGTTCTAATACAAATTTGAAATTGAACGTGCAACTTCAAAAGCTTAATCTATAGAAATGTAGCGGGGAATATATTCTATATCAAAAGAATAATGACTGCGGGCCTCCGCCTCACATGGCTTTTGTCTTTTAGCACCTGATCCTTTCCATATTAATCTCAAAAAATTCAGTGCTCACTGCGGCAAGATCATACTCAGTTTGAGGAAAAGATCTTTGACATTTGCAGAGTTAACTCTTCATTGAATTTATTGTCTTAGCGCTGTACTATCGAAACTCAGCGAAGTTAAACGACTGGTTAATGTTCTGACATTATCATTTTTGCTTCGGCATCTCTAACAAAAGGATTAGGTCAATTCAATCTCGATATTTTGTGTGGAGGCTTGACACTGGACCGGTTGGTTTGGATTTTTATTTTCCCTTTTCCTTCCATATTGTCAATCTCAGAATGGTAAGATTGATGGAAGAGGCAAAACATTCCTATAATGAATTAGTCAATCTCAGAATTTTCTTCCGCCTTTCCTTAAGCATTGTTTCTTGTTCTTTTGTGTCAAATAAGATAAGTTTACAAATTCATAACCTTTTTTACAAAAATCTTCGAAATTATTTTGATAAACTTAATGATTGTAGCTCTATTTTAAAAGGATAATACATAAAGTTATGTTGTCTAGAACATTTATTTACAATTTGTGTTTAAAGTTTAATCTCCGATAACTCCCTATTATAACCAACTTTCTGGTTCAGATTCTCTTTTGAGTGGAATTCCTTGGCTAAAATTTTGAACTCTTTATCGTTATAACTTAGACTTGAGATATATTAATTAACAAAATAACCAACAAGTTTCAAACTCATTGCAAAAAATCTCTCATAGAATTCAGCTTAAGCACATTGTTAAGTATAAGAGAGGAAATGAAGTTTGTATAAGAACGAACAGAAAATAACAGAAGGTGGTGGAATTAATACAACCGTTGGCACCAAAATGTCTACTTGGCATGTGAATGAGAACAAACACGTGAATAGCACATGGACATGAATGTTTACGCACATAGCACATGGATATCACTATAAGTGTGTCAACTCATTGACACGTATAGGAATCAACTTATGTTGATTGATATTGGTATTCATTAATGCCACGTGTTTGGTTGTAGAAATATAATGTCGGATTGTTGGTAGTTGCTAATATAAACATTGTGACGAATATTTATTGAAGGGATATTAACAAGTTGCTTTGAAGTTTAAATCGATGAAACAATTGAGACCAAAGGCACACATTTTTGAGGGACCATTTACCACCTGAAAGCAAGATTGTTGGACACCCATTGTTACAAGAAACCACATCATGGAATGGTTTACGCAACAGCAAGGGTAATGATTTGAAAATATGGATGTGAGACTTGATGAAGTGTAGAAACATGGAGGTAATCAACAGAAGTTACTTAAGGAATTATAACCGCTAGGAATCGTCAGACGGCAGTTATCATAAGCCATTATGAATATCGCCAATCATCCATCATAAACCGTTATGAATATCGCTAGTCATCCATCATAAACCGTCAGAAAATAGTTATCATAGATATCACAATACTATGAAATGCAATTAACAATACAATCTCGTGCTAGTAATTGTAGTTGTATCATTTGAAGGAGATGAGGTTGGGAAACTTAATCTAAATGACACCGTAAGGTGTTAATGCCTTTGACAATGACATTTAGCACAAGAGTTATAAATAGTTATTTCAGAAACAAAAATTTAGATAATCACTTGCTTGCAACAAAAAAAAGAATTATTTAAAAAAAAAAAATTGTTTACCTTTCATTTCTTCTTACAGGAGGAAAATATGGCACCAATCCGCTTCTCATTAAGAATTGTGACACGTAGTGAAAAAAGAAGAGAACTTGCGGGAATTCTGTATATTGTATTGATTCAACTTGTTTTAATTTACATGTACAAGTCTCTATTTATAATACAACGTATGGTTAATAAGGAAATAATAAAGAGGACTATATAGAATCAATTCTAATTCTAGATCGATTCACATGATAATTTTCAATCACGAATTGATTCTCGCTTATCTCCAATAAATTGTCTTTGGCTTTTCAATAAGCTAATTTAAATTATCTTCTCCTGTCTCCACCTGAACACCTGGAGTTGTTCCTTAAACAAACACGCAACTTCGAATTTTTGTAATTTTCAAAACATTTCACCAGATCCACGCGGATGCTTAACGACTAAGCAGAGAAAACACGCAGAGATCAAGGGACGCGTCTTGTCCGTGAAATGCCGTGTGTAGGATCTGGCGGCCGAGCGAAACTATGGCCTCGCTTTGTTGATCTTATCATCCCCATAAATAGGTCCAATCCCTTCTTAATTTCGCATCATCCGATCGATCTTCCAATCCATTACTTCAAACTTACAGCAACTTGAAATTCAAAGCGAGCGTCTACCAGAGCAGAAAGATGTCTCATCATGGACATCATCAGCAGCAGTATCACTACATGTACCAAGGTGAGGGACATCATGGCCATGGAGTACAGATGGGTCCCGGCCATGGCCATCACGGGGGAGGAAATTATGGCGGGTTTGGTCCGGGAGGACATCATGGGCATGGGTTCCTGGGACATGGCCATCATGGGGTCATCCATGGGCACGGGCAAGGGCATGGGCTTGGGCACAGGCTTGGGCACGGGCTTGGGCACGCCATAAATGGGCTTCTAGGGAATTTGCATCCTCATCACCATCATACCCATCATCATGGGCATGGTCTTTTTGGACACATGAACGGAGGTCATGCTGTTCCAGTTCATAGATGGGGACATAATCCACATGGCCTTGGAGGAGGACATCATCATCATCACCATGGTTGATGTCGCTGACTTGTTTGATTGGTGTTTCAACTTGTCGATATCGCGCCGGTCTGTGGCCTGGTCAACTCGGATCGAATCTTGGGGCTTTGTTATTGTGACGTTGGCTTTTTCTTTTTTGGAATATTACTGTCCTTAACCGAGAGAACCTGTGGTTGAGGATAGTGCCATAAGGCATGTCAATCCAACTATGGGTATTTAACCCACTCTCACTCACTCTAGACGTGGTGTTTACCTTGGTGAGGCCTCTTAATTCCCTGTCTTTCTTTGTCTTCCTGATAGAGAGGGAATAGAAGAACATCATGGAGTCTTTAGGGCTTTGTTATTGTAACCTTGGGTTTTTCTTTTTTGGAATATTAGTGTTGCTTATACTGGATTTGAGTACAATTCCCTCTTTGATTCTCTTGTCAAAATAAATTTTAAAAAAATTACGCCATCTTCTTTCTCCGGAGGACTCAACTCTAGGAGATGATAATTGAGGCTCCTCTTAGTCTTTTGTACGGGCAAGGTGGGAACAGTAACATGAGCAAAGAGCATGAGAGGAAGTGTCGAGATTTGAATATTTAATGTGGATAGGATGGTCTAAGTTATAAATTGATTGCATAATTATTTACTCCAAAATTTAAGTTATCAAAGTGCGGTACTGCATATAATTTATCTCTTGATGCTCTTGCCACAGGTATACCAATTCAATGATGAAGGCTTTAGACATGTAAATTCGATGGAAGACATCATCACGGTAGACATAGTCATCATGGGATTGGTAAGGGGGGCGGACACGGGCATCATGGGGGGCATGGTCCCCACGGAGGAGGACTCCTCTTTGGGCATGGTCTCGGAGGACATGGGTGTCATGGACATGAACAGGGGCTTCACCTGAGCGGTGTTTTGGGGCATGGGGGTCGTGGACGTGGACATGGGCATCACGTGAGGGTTCTTTTAGTCCACGGACATGGACTTTTCAAACACGGTCATCATGGTCATTGCAAAGGTCACGGTCATGGTCACAAAGGGCGCCATGCGCATGGCCGCTGCGGGGGCGTCATATCTGTATTGAGCAACCGGAACAGGAACAAGAACAGCAACAGGAACAGGAAGTCGCAGCTGCGACGCCGACTCCGATAACCGAGCAACTCGGTACTCTCGCTCTGACTGCTGATTAGGGAGGAGGCCACTCGGAGCTGGGTCTTAAATATCAGCGACGCCCGTGTTAGCGATAAATATGTTTTGGAGATTTCGTGTCTTGGCTCCTACCAATAATCAGTACCAGTTTTATCTTTTGGGTTGTTTCGTTGGATGATCAGATTCAACGGTTTGAAGTGTTGTGGAGGTTGATGGGTGTTGTGGAGGTCAATGGAAGTTTCTCTATACAGCTTGTGTACCAATATTATGCGATGGTACACTAAAAATTAGTGTGATGGTATCGGTCATTTGAGGTTTCGGATCAAATGATTCCATATATTTTATGCAGAAGATTTGAAGGTTCTGAATTCTGTTCTGAATTAGAAATGATACGGCTGAGCTCTTCGAAAGCGTCATTGGCATGCACGAGCAAATTGACCAGAATTAATTGATAGGTAAGGGTTTTAACAGCAAACACCGCGGACAATGGCATATGCTTTCCATCTTGTCATTCAAGTAACTCCGGCAAAAGATTTGGGAACCCGGCAACCCAAATTGGCGATCGAGATATCGAACTTCTTCCACTACTTAAAGCCCATAAACTTATTATTTCCGTAAGAAAAAGGAACAAGATTCACAGATGAAGTATAAGCTAAGTTGTTCGTAGTAATTACATAGTAAAGTGTGGCTTGACCTTGAATCCTCTCCTGATAGGGCTGGAGGCGAATACCGGCAAAGTTCATCTTTTACCAGTTTTCACAGAAAAGGAGGCCAAACCAATGAATGGCAGATTTTAATTTGATCAGATCAGGTAGCCCTTTAAGCAACCAGTCAAACCTGGGCAGACCTACTAACCAAGAGTTGAATTACGAAACTTACTCATCAAGAGGTAAGGAGGGGTTATTCATTTCACATTTTTGGAAATGTGAGCCTAGAAAAGCTAAAGCAGCTTCTCGACATGCTGAGCTGAATAGGGTTAATAAAAAAAATTTCTTCCAAATTTATCCTCACTAATTATTTATTTAATTTTTTTTTGGTTTTAACGTTGATGACTATTCATCTTCTTTTTCTCTGTTGAATAGGATCGGCATGGCTATGAGCGGTTGCTTCTTAAGGGTAGGTAGTCGAGCGACCCTCTGGTGAGAGTCGTGGGGACCCAAATCATGCGACCCTTTGGTGAGGGTCGTGCAATCTAAGGCACTGCGACCCTTGCCGAAGGGTCACACAACCCGCCGTGCCATGACCTCTGCATGTAGGTTGCCGGGGCTGCGCAATCTAGGTTGCATGACCCTCGTCGAACCGCCTACCCTTGCCAAACCGTTTGCATCAGACTACTTGCCCGTTGCTGAACCTCTTGCTCGTCACTAGCAATTGCCTCTCCTTAGTTGGCCAACTCCTTTTTTTTTTTATTTTAAATAACAAAAGTCTTTTGCAAATATAATTTCTCCCAACACTATTTTTCTCAAAGTTACTTCGTCATGGACTATTACAATATAATTTACCAAACATAATTTATATTTCGGAAAACTCTTTTAACTCAACGCCCTTTTGCATTTTTTCAAAACTTTTTCCAGAAGTCTTCCCAAACGTATCTTATAACAAAGCCAAACCATTAAAATTCACTACAAATAATTTGATTTTCACAACCGAAGTACACACACAAATGTCACAATCCTATGAAATAGAATTACCAGTACTATCTCGTACTAGTAATTATAGTTTTACTATTCAATGGAGATGAGGTTTGTAAACTTTATCCAAATGACAGTTTTACTATTCAACGAAGATGAGGTTTGTAAACTTTATCCAAATGACGTTGTAAGTTGTTAATGCCTTTGACAGTGAGAGTTAGCTGAAGAGGTATGAATAGTTATTTCAGAAACAAAAATTAAGACAATCCCTTGTTTTCAATTAAATTTTTTTTTTTTTTAAAGAATGTGTTTATCTTTCATTTCTTCTTATAGGAGGAAAATATGGCACCAATCCTCTTCCTATTAAGAATTGTGACACTAAGTGAAAAAGAAGAGAAATTATGGTAATTTTGTATATTGTGTTGATTCAACTTGTTTTACTTTACGTGTATAAGTCTCTATTTATAATACCATGTATGGCTAATAAAGGAAATAATAAGGAGGACTATATAGAATCAAAGCTAATTCTAGATCGATTCACACAATCATTTTCAATCACAAATTGATTCTCTCTTATCTCCAACAAATTGTCTTTAGCTAAATTTAAATTAGAGATATGTTTAGTAGAAGTCCTAAAATTTGTCAAGAAAGTGCAATTGAGCCCTAAAACTTATAAAAAAAATGCAATTAAGTCATAAACTTGTTAAATTGGTTCAATTGAGCCATAAAGTTAACACCGTCAGATTTACTAACGGAAAATGCTGACGTGGCGCGCTAACGTTATATTTTAAATGAATTTTTTATTTTACACATGACATTTTTAAATTATTTTTTATTCAAAATCTTTAAAAATTAGATTAAAAACTAAAAAGGAAAAGCTAAATTTATTTTAAAAAACAAAAAAAAAACATAACTAAAAAAAAAAAAAAGGCATTGGTTGAGCTTCCACTGCCGTCCATTGCTAGAGGGGCCGATGACGGTCGTCAACCTTGGGTGGGGTGGCTAGCCCTCGCCTTGGCAAGGCCTCGTTGGCCCCAGGTGAGGGCTGGCCACCCTCGCTAGGTCGGGTGAGGACACCCAGATCTGGGCACGCCGGCCCTCGCAAGGGGGCTAGCGACCATCGCTCGCCTTGGGCGAGACTTGGCCAGCCCTTGCCTGGGGTCAACGATGCTCGCCCAAATCTGGACGAGCAGGCGTCGTCTGACAAGGCCTTGTCGGACGGGTCTGAGGGGGAGGAGAAGCCGCAGCTCGACGAGCCGGTCAATGAAGAGGACGAGGAGGAGCCTGGGGCCATCGCCCGCTCTGCCAGCTCTGCCGACGAGGACGACGCCACCCCCACCGTCGACGACGACATTGGCGAGAATGGCAAGGCTGAGGAGGAGGAGGAGGACCATGAGGTTCGCCCAGATCTGGGTGAGCATCCCCAACCCTAGGTGAGGGCCGGCGAGGCCTCACTCAAGGGGAGCGATGGTCGCTGGCCCCGCGAGGGCCGGTGTGCCCAGATCTAGGCATCCTCGCCCGACTTGGCGAGGGTGGCCGGCCCTCACTAGGGGCCGGCGAGGCCTTACTCAGGCGAGGGCGGCCCCTCCCCGCCCGATCACCGGCCCCTTTGGCGATGGGCGGCGGCGGAAGCTCCACCGGTGCCTTTTTTTTTTTTTTTTTTGAACAGTTTTGTGTTTTTAAATAAATTTAGCTTTTCCTTCTTTAGTTTTTAATCTAATTTTTAAAGATTTTGAATAAAAAATAATTTTAAAAAGCCATATGTAAAATAAAAAATTCATTTAAAATATAACATTAGTGTCACGTCAGCAATTTCCGTTGGTAAATCTAACGGTGTTAATTTTAAAATTCAATTGAACCGACTTAACAAGTTTTAGGATTAATTACATTTTTTGTAAGTTTTAGAACTCAATTGTACTTTCCTTATAAGTTTTAAGACTTCTATTGAACATATCCCTTTAAATTATTTTCTCCTATCTCCACCCGAACACCCGGAGTTGCCCTTAAAAACACGCAACTTCGAACTTTTGTAATTTTCAAAACATTTCACCAGATCCACGCGGATGCTTAATGACTAAGCAGAGAAAACTAAGCACGCAGATATCAAGGGACGCGTCTTGTCCGTGAAATGCCGTGTGTAGGATCTGGCGGCCGAGCGAAACTACGGCCTCGCTTCGTTGACCTTATCATCCCTATAAATAGGTCCAATTCCTTCTTAATTTCGCATCATCCGATCGATCTTCCAATCCATTACTTCAAACTTACAGCAACTTGAAATTCAAAGCGAGCGTCTACCAGAGCAGAAAGATGTCTCATCATGGACATCATCAGCAGCAGTATCACTACATGTACCCTGGTGAGGGACATCATGGCCATGGAGTACAGATGGGTCCCGGCCATGGCCATCACGGGGGAGGATATTATGGCGGGTTTGGTCCTGGAGGACATCATGGGCATGGGTTCCTGGGACATGGCCATCACGGGGGAGGATATTATGGCGGGTTTGGCCCGGGAGTCATCTATGGGCAGGGGCACGGGCACGGGCACGGGCTTGGGCACGCCATAAATGGGCTTCTAGGGAATTTGCATCCTCATCACCATCATACCCATCATCATGGGCATGGTCTTTTTGGACACATGAACGGAGGTCATGCTGTTCCAGTTCATGGATGGGGACATAATCTACATGGCCTTGGAGGACATCACCATCATCACCATGGTTGATGTTGCTGACTTATTTGATTAGTGTTTCGATTTGTCAATATCACGCTGGTTTGTGGCCCGGTCGACTCGGATCGAATCTTGGGGCTTTGTTATTGTAATGTTGGCTTTGCTCTTTTTTTTTTTTTTTTTTTTTAGTGTTTCTTATTTTGGATTCGTGTACAATTCGTTCTTTGATTCTCTTGTCAAAATAAATTTTTAAAAAAAATTACGCCTTCTTATTTCTCCAAATGACTCATCGAGATGATTGATCAGTCTCCTCTTAGTCTTTTGTACAGGCAAGGTGGGAACAGTAACATGAGCAAAGAGAATGAGAGGAAGTGTCGAGATTTGAATATTTAATGTGGATAGGATGGTTTAAGTTATAAATTGATTGCATAATTATTTTTATTTACTCCAAAATTTAAGTTATTAAAGTGTGGTACCGCATATAATTTTTCTCTTAACGCTCTTGCCACAGGAATACCAATTCACTGATGAAGGCCCTAGATGTGTAAATTCAATGTATGTAGCGGAAGAATTTTTTTAAACCCTTTGCCCATTATAAAAGGGAACTCATAAATTGGTGAACCGGAGATGTGAGGAATCAAACTCGAAATTTTCAGACTCTAATACTCATTCAAAATTGAATGCGCTATCATTTATTTCAAAAGCTTAATCTATTAGAGTAAATAGCGGAAGATTTTATTTATTTTTTGAATATAATGATCAACTACTGTACGCGCCCACGCCTCATATGGGCTTTTTGTCTTTTAATTTTTTTAAGAATTCATATCTACCCAAAATTCTTCTTTAATTTTGTAGTTGTGGAGCTATAGTGGGGACAATGATAATGAAAGTTGATACTCGAGATAAAAAAAAAATGTTAAAAAAAGAGTATCAAGCGGGAACACTGTTCTTGCTCAATTTTATGATGAAATTCTACATTCTCCCCATCCTTCTTCCTCACTCCCTCAATTTTCTTTTGAGCTTTTATCCTTTTTTTCTTAATCTCAAAAACCCATTGCGCATTGGGCAAAGCATGTCCTGTTGTTGAGTTTGTTCAAAGCAGACACTTTGAGTCTTAGCCCCTGTACCATCGACGGGTACCGATCCGATGCATTCGAACACAAGGAATTTTCAAAACTCGTTGCCTAAAAAGGCTATAATAAAAGGGGAATCCATAGATGGGTGGGAAAAGGACCGGAAAATAATCCTAAATCTTGAGATTTCAAGTTCATCAATTCAGTCCATCCATCCGGCTAATTTAAGCCGAAAATTACTAATGTGGCTACCGGTGATCTTACGTGGCGCCGCGTAGACAAATTTTATGATTTTTTATAATTTTTTTCAAATTTTTTAAATTATTTTTTTCCTTTTTTTTCTTTTTTTTTTCTAAAAAAAAAAAATTCTTTTCTCCTTACCCTTGACCGGTGAGGTCGCCGGCCGGCCGGCCGACCATCACCGGCCATAGGCTGGTTGGGGCGAGGGCCCCGTGCCCTCGCCGGCCCGGCGGCCCTCGCCGGCCACCGGCGAGGGCCGCGATGCCTCGCCGCCACGAGCGAGGGCGTCGGCCCTCGCCCGGATCCGAGCGAGGGCCGAAACCCTCGCCCGTTGGCTGGCGAGGGCCTCTGCGCCCTCGATGGCCACAGACGAGGGCGTGGCAGCCCTCGCTCATGGTAGGTGAGGGCACGACGGCCCTCGCCCAGATCCGAGCGAGGGTCCTCGTCGGGGGGCAGAGTCTTCGAGCGGCGAGCGACGGAGAGAGATGCTGTGAGGAGAAGCGGCGGCGGCGAGACGGAGAGAGATGCTGTGAGGAGAAGCGCGCGCGCGTACATGCCCTCACTCGGATTACGGGCGAGGGCCGCCGTGCCCTCGCCCGCCACAAGCGAGGGCCGCCGTGCCCTCGCCGGCCAACGGGCGAGGGTTTCGGCCCTCGCTTGGATCTCGGGTGGGGGCCGACGCCCTCGCCCGTGGCCGGTGAGGCGCGGCGGCCCTCGCCGTGGCCGGCGAGGGCGCGGCGGCCCTCGCCGGTGGCTAGCGAGGGCACGGGGCCCCTCGCCCCGACCAGCCTGTGGCCGGCGATGGTCGGCTGGCCGGCCGGCGACCTCGCTGGCCAAGGGTAAGGAGAAAAGAAAAATAAAAGAGAAAAAATAAAAAATAATTTAAAAAATATGAAAAATTATAAAAATCATTAAAAAAATTCCACGTGGCGCCACGTAAGACCGCAGCGGCCAAATCAGCAATTTCCGGCTTAAATTAGGCGGATGGATTGAATTGATACTGCGTGTGAAAAGGTTTAGGAATATTGGTCCAATTGAAAATTTTAGAACTGAATTGGTACCAATACAAAAGGTTTAGGACTATTTTGGTACTTTTCCCTAGATGGGTGAGATGAGGATAGGAGGAATTAACCTCGAGATTTCATGCTCCAGTACCAATTAGAAATTGAATGTGCAATATTATTGTAAATTGGAGATAAGATATTGGAGATGTGAAGACGAGTAGAGACCATAGTACCATCGTCAAGTAATCTGTCTAGTAATCTATTTGTAGATACGATGCATTGACATAATTAGTAGATACTAAACCATCGTCAAAAGACTAGAACAAAAGCCATAACACTAAAATTCACTGACTAATAATTTGATATTCTCAATGTTCATACCCAAATGTTAAAATCCTATGAAATACACTTAGTAATACAATCTTGGACTTGTAACTGTAGTTTTAGCATTCAAAGGAGATGAGATCGTGAAACTTAGTCCAATGAAGTCATAAGGTGCTGATGCATCAATTAGTGAAATTTACCTTAATAGTATAATTAGTTTTTTTGGGAAAACAAAAATTGACATAATCCATTATTTTGGAGGAAAAAATATTTTTTGTTTTTCCTTGAAAAAAGTGTATTTTGATTTCTTATTATAGGAGGAAAACATGGCGCCAACCCTCCGGTTAAAACTGTCATTAGTTCTTTATTGATTAAAACTGTCTTAATTAAATTAGCAATAATGTCATCTGGCAAAAAAATTCACTTTTAAATTTCATTTATTTTGCAAAAAATGAATATTTTATAAATATTTTCTTTAAAATAGTCATTTGAAATAATTAATCAATTAAGTATATTTTATTATTGATAAAAATTTATGACTAATTATTTTTTTAGATGATAAATTTTAAAATTGATTTATTCTATTAAGTGATATAAATAATTATTTTAAAAAATATTTTTCAGAACGAAAGGAAAACAGGCAACCTTAAAGTATAATTTCTATTTAAAATGTTATCACGAAATAAATTATTGTGGCCCAAAGGAACAACATTATCTTATCACCGAACGTGCACTCCATGCGAGACGCGTGGAAGCGCAAATCAGAACGTGCCGACATCCCCCGTCCCCATCTCTGGTCCCATTTCCCTACGCAGATAGAAAGCGACCTCCATTGACACGACGCATTCACACGCTTGAACTTGCTCCCCAAGGCAACGCATGGCGACAATTTCCATCGTTCGCAGTTTGACAAGTTTCCATAGCGTTCCCACTGATCGCTTAAGTACTTCATAGCTAAGCTAAGAAATTTGGCAGAGAAGAGGCGTGTGAAGAGATCGTTGTCTTTGATTGGCTGCTGCAGCCAAACCACCGCTTACTGAACCTCTATAAATAGAAGGCCCCTCTTCCTCTCATCTCTCATCATTTAGACGGCCATTCCTTTATCAAGATTGAATCAGAGGAAGGGAAATATACTAAACAGAGGATGAAGATGAGAATGGTTCACGAGGGAAGGCATCATCACGGTCGACATCGTCATCATGGGATGGGTAAGGGGGGCGGACACGGGCATCATGGGGGGCATGGTCCCCACGGAGGAGGACTTTTCTTTGGGCATGGTCTCGGAGGACATGGGTGTCATGGACATGAACAGGGGCTTCACCTGAGCGGTGTTTTGGGGCATGGGGGTCGTGGACGTGGACATGGGCATCACGTGAGGGTTCTTTTAGTCCACGGACATGGACTTTTCAAACACGGTCATCATGGTCATTGCAAAGGTCACGGTCATGGTCACAAAGGGCGCCATGCGCATGGCCGCTGCGGGGGGCGTCATATCTGTATTGAGCAACCGGAACAGGAACAAGAACAGCAACAGGAACAGGAAGTCGCAGCTGCGACGCCGACTCCGATAACCGAGCAACTCGGTACTCTCGCTCTGACTGCTGATTAGGGAGGAGGCCACTTGGAGCTGGGTCTTAAATATCAGCGACGCCCGTGTTAGCGATAAATATGTTTTGGAGATTTCGTGTCTTGGCTCCTACCAATAATCAGTACCAGTTTTATCATTTTGGGTTGTTTCGTTGGATGATCAGATTCAACGGTTTGAAGTGTTGTGGAGGTTGATGGGTGATGTGGAGGTCAATGGAAGTTTCTCTATACAGCTTGTGTACCAATATTATGCGATGGTACACTAAAAATTAGTGTGATGGTATCGGTCATTTGAGGTTTCGGATCAAATGATTCCATATATTTTATGCAGAAGATTTGAAGGTTCTGAATTATGTTCTGAATTAGAAATGATACGGCTGAGCTCTTCGAAAGCGTCATTGGCATGCACGAGCAAATTGACCAGAATTAATTGATAGGTAAGGGTTTTAACAGCAAACAGCGCGGACAATGGCATATGCTTTCCATCTTGTCATTCAAGTAACCCCGGCAAAAGATTTGGGAACCCGGCAACCCAAATTGGCGATCAAGAAATCGAACTTCTTCTACTACTTAAAGCCCATAAACTTATTATTATGATATCTTTTGTTAATGCACCAATTTGATCAGTCCGTAAGAAAAGGAACAAGATTCACAGTTGAAGTATAAGCTGAATCGTTCGTAGTAATTTCATAGTAAAGTGCGTTGACTTTGAATCGTCTTCTGATCGGGCTGGAGGCGAAGACCGGCAAATTCATCTTTTACCAGTTTTCACAGAAAAGGAGGCCAAACCAATGAATGGCAGATTTTAATTTAATCAGATCAGGTAGCCCTTTAAGCAACCAGTCAAACCTGGGCAGACACTACTGACCAAGAGTTGGATTACGAAACTTACTCATGAAGAGGTAAGGAGGGGTTAGTCATTTCGCATGCTTGTAAATGTGACCCTACAAAAGCTCTAGGCAGCTTATCGACATGCTGAGTTGAGGAGGGTTAATAAAAAAAATTTCTTCCAAAATTATCCTCACTAATTATTCATTTTTTTGGTTTTACCCTCGATGACTATTCATCTTCTTCTTCTCTGTTGAATAGGATCAGATGGCTATGATGTCACGCCCCGATCCTCGGGCACGCACACATCCTTCTACCTTGGTCGATTTTAATATGCTATATCCCAGGACAATGTATCGCCGACCCTTTCTTTTATTAAGACATTAGCGTATGAGCGAGTTCAAATTCCCAAACAATAAAACGATGTGATAGAAAAGCGGTAGTATTTTTCATATTGAAACTTATAACCAAACTTTTATACAAAACACAAACCAGAGCACTCTACAACTTTTTACTCTAAACTTTAATCACATCAAAAAGGAGATCTCAAAATAAGATAAACTCTTAGCCATCCGGGCCGTACTCAAGGCCCTTCTCGGGGTTATCTTCTTCTCCCAAAAGTTCTTCTCTGACTCCTCCTTCTCAGATCCTCAGCGAGGTCCTGAAATGGTTTTCCCCAAACTGGGATGAGACTACGTCTCAGCGAGTTCTACCCCACTAAGCCCGATTAGATAAACCATTATACTATAGGCTGCCTAAACACGCACATGGCAGAGGACTTACCTTGGCCTCAGATCTCACCTGCAAGTCAGTACAATTTACAATAGACACCCATTTATTCAAAACAAATCGAACTAGTCAATTATATGTCATACAAATCACTCTCCACGGATGAGTATCTAAAAGCGCCAGGCGCGTGCATTCTCTGGACGACATTCCAAGTCTCCGAGTCCACGTGCCTCGAACTCGGCCCACGTGCATTCTCTCGGGCGACCTCTTCGCCAAAGTGATACATCAAGTCACCGAGTCCACGTGCCCTTTTAGATGCCTGCCGCCCACGTGCATTCTCTTAGGTCTATCTCACCAAAGTGATCATCAATTCACCGAGCCCACACGCTTTTAGATGCCAAACTCGTCACCGAGCCACATCAATGCTCTCGGCGTCAAGTTCGCCAAGGTGACGTATCCACTAGACAATTGCGTGCGTTATTTAAAGCGCCGTTTTAATGCCAAATGACATCCTTAGTCACCGAACCACGCATGCCTATAACCACGTACTCAATAGACAATTGTGTGCGTTCTTTAAAGCGTCGTTTTTCGCCAAATGGTCCCATAATCACCGAACCACACATGCCTATAACAATGTATTTAATAGACAAGTGTATGCGTTCTTTAAAGCGCTTTTTAAATGATGTCCTTAATCACCTAACCATACATGCCTATAACAATATGAGTACTAGACCGTCGATCGTTCTTTAAAGCGCGTTTTGCTTAAAATGATATCCCAATCACCGAACCACGTAGGTCCACAATAATGTATGTACTAGACGATCGTGCGTGTTTTAAAGTAGCCGTTTTATGATGATGTCCCAATCACCTAACCACGTAGGTCCATACACCGTCTAATCGGTTCAATCCTGAGTACTTCGATTCACTCTCGCCATTCCACTCACTTTACAACTCAACAAAGCACTATAAATGCTGAATAAACATACTTGGCCATTCACCAATCAATAATTCAATCTCAATCGATTCCAATCAAATTAGGGTAAATCCCTAAAACATCACAATTTATTTAATTCCACGCAACATGTAGCTCAAATAAATAAACGAACTGCACCACGACGATCAGCACGAGATTTCGGTCGTCAGCCATCAAAATCTTAATTTCCGAAAAATAATTAATTAATTTATTAATTTCGAAAATTAAATAATTAATATTAAAAATTCAATTTAGCTCAAAATAAAGCCCGATTAAATAAACGGACTTCACCATGGTCATCAGCATAATTTTCCGATCCCGGGCCATCTCAGTTGAATTTTCGAAAAATAAATAATTATTTAATTTAATTCCGAAAATTAATATTTAAATACTAAAAAAATCCACTTAGGCCCGAAAAGCCTAGTTGGAGCCCACTAAGGGTCGGGAAAAATCCCGAGGTGCTTTCAATAATTAGTAGACCACGTCTACTTGTTAATTGCGCAATCAATTTATCTAAATCTCATCACAATTGACTAATAATTGCTAATTTATTCTAATCTAACAACCTAAACATAATTAATTAAATTTAAACCAACCTTAAGCATAATTAGCCCACTAATCCAGGATTAGTGAGATTACTCACCAAATCGCGCGCAAATCGGATCAATCCGACGGGGGCGACGTGAGGAACAATAAACTCCAAAGCGGGCCTCGGGTTCGGGGCCCGGAAATGGCCCAAAAGCGGGCCCGAACCAGCTGGAAACCCATTTCGTGGGTTGCTGGTCGGGGCTGCTCCGGCGGGCAAAACGGCGAGGGAAGGCCGGCGGAAGGTGAGGGGAACGCCGAGGACACCGGGCGGAGCTGGGCGGTGGCCGGAGGTGGCTGGTCGGAGCAGAACCGAGCTGGACAGAGGCGGAGCAGGGGTGAGGTCGCACGGGGGAGACGCCTGGGCGCGAGGGACCGGTGGCTGAACGCGCGGCGTTGCGCGGGCGGGCGTCGCGAGCGATCCGGCTCCGGTGTGGCGGCGGGATGGGCGGCGACGGCGAGCTGCGATCGTGCGGCTCTTCTTCCGTTCCTGATTCGGTTCAGAGTCGAGCAAACAGGGGAAGGAGGGAGAAAAAGTCGAGAGAGAGAAAGAGAGAGGAAAGAGAGAAATAGATGAGGCTTGACCGGTCAAATAAGAGAGAGAGAGAGAGAGAGAAAGAGAGAGATGTCGGTGGAGGAGGGGGGGGCTGCTGTCCGCACGATGGGGGAGGGAAAGGAGAGAGAAGAGAGAGAAAAAGAGAGGAAAAGAGAGAGAAAGAAAAGGGGGAGAGAAAAAAAAGAAAAGAAACGAATAATACTATTCTCATTTTTCTTTTCTCTTTCTATTTTTCTTTCTATTTTCTTTCGGTCTTCGATTTTTCCTCCGATAATTTTTTCTCAAATTTCAGACTCCTATAAATTGATAAACGATGAGACGGTCCAAAAATGAATTGTGACACGTCCGAATATTCGATCCCCAAAACCGAATTAAATTTCATGATTAAAATCGACCGGACACGATTCTAATCCAATCCAACAAATTAGGTAGCTTTTAGGGATTTTATCGCGGTTATATCCCTTAACGGTTTCACCCAATAGGTTAGCTAACTCGTGAGTGATCAACTCAGAGAAAAAGGACCATAGGCACGTCGACGAAATGCACATTTCATTTTATCGAAACATGGTCGAATTTCAGGATGTCACATATGAGCGATTGCTTTTTAAGGGCAGGCGGTCGAGAGACCCTCTAGCGAGAGTTGTGGGGACCCAAATCATGCGGACCCTCTGGCAAGGGTCGTGCGATCTAGGTCACTGCCTTGCCGTAACTCTTGAGCAAGGGTCGCAGTGACCCAGATCGCACAACCCTTGTCGAAGAGTTACACGACCCGTTGCGCCATGACCTCTACGTGGAGGTCGCCAGGGCTACATGATCTAGGTCGCACGACCCTCATTGAACTACCTACCCTTGCTGGACCATTTGCATCAAACTGCTTGCTCTTCGTTGAACCGCTTGCTCCTCACTAGCATTTGCCTCTCCTTGGTCGGCCAACTCTTTTTTTTTTTCAAATATAATTTATCCCAACACTATTTTTCTCAAGGTACTTCATCATGGACTATTACAATATAATT
Organism: Eucalyptus pumila; assembly: GCA_016097595.1. NCBI lineage: Eukaryota > Viridiplantae > Streptophyta > Magnoliopsida > Myrtales > Myrtaceae > Eucalyptus > Eucalyptus pumila. Next base: position 32,553,079 of record CM027853.1, read on the forward strand.
TACCAAATATAATTTATATTTTGAAAGACTCTTTTAACTTAACGCCCTTTGCATTTTTTTAAAACTTTCTCCAGAAATCTTCCCAAAGGCATCCTATAACAAAGCCAAACCATTAAAATTCACTACAAATAATTTGATTTTCACAACCAAAGTACATACACAAATGTCGCAATCCTATGAAATAGAATTACCAGTACTATCTCGTACTAGTAATTCTAGTTTTACTATTCAATGGAGATGAGGTCGGTAAACTTTATCCAAATGACATCGTAAGTTGTTAATGCCTTTGATAGTGACGGTTAGCTGAAGAGGTGTGAATAGTTATTTCATAAACAAAAATTAAGACAATGCCTGGTTTTCAATTAAAAAAATTATTTTTTTAAAAGAATGTGTTTATCTTTCATTTCTTCTTATAGGAGGAAAATATGGCACCAATCCTCTTCTCATTAAGAGTTGTGACACTAAGTGAAAAAGAAGAGAAATTGCGGTAATTTTGTATATTGTGTTGATTCAACTTGTTTTACTTTACATGTATAAGTCTCTATTTATAATACCATGTATGGCTAATAAAGGAAATAATAAGGAGGACTATATAGAATCAATGCTAATTCTAGATCGATTCACACAATCATTTTCAATCACAAATTGTTTTAAATTATTTTCTCCTGTCTCCACTCGAACACCTGGAGTTGCCGTTCCTTAAACAAATACGCAACTTCGAATTTTTGTAATTTTCAAAACATTTCACCAGATACACGCGGATGCTTAACTCGGCAGAGAAAACTAAGCACGCAGAGATCAAGGGACGCGTCTTGTCCGTGAAATGCCGTGTGTAGGATCTGGCGGCCGAGCGAAACTATGGCCTCGCTTCGTTGACCTTATCATCCCTATAAATAGGTCCAATCCCTTCTTAATTTCGCATCATCCGATCGATCTTCCAATCCATTACTTCAAATTTACAGCAACTTGAAATTCAAAGCGAGCGTCTACCAGAGCAGAAAGATGTCTCATCATGGACATCATCAGCAGCAGTATCACTACATGTACCCTGGTGAGGGACATCATGGCCATGGAGTACAGATGGGTCCCGGCCATGGCCATCACGGGGAGGATATTATGGCGGGTTTGGTCCTGGAGGACATCATGGGCATGGGTTCCTGGGACATGGCCATCACGGGGGAGGATATTATGGCGGGTTTGGTCCGGGGATCATCCACGGGCACGGGCACGGGCACGGGCACGGGCACGGGCACCCCATAAATGGGCTTCTAGGGAATTTGCATCCTCATCACCATCATGCCCATCATCATGGGCATGGTCTTTTTGGACACATGAACGGAGGTCATGCTGTTCCAGTTCATGGATGGGGACATAATCTACATGGCCTTGGAGGAGGACATCACCATCATCACCATGGTTGATGTCGCTGACTTGTATGATTAGTGTTTCGACTTGTCGATATCACGCTGGTTTGTGGCCTGATCGACTTGGATCGAATCTTGGAGCTTTGTTATTGTAACATTCGCTATTTTCTTTTCTTTTTTTTCTTAGTGTTGCTTATACAGGATTCGTGTACAATTCGTTCTTCAATTCTCTTGTCAAAATAATTTTTTTAAAAAAATTACGCCTCCTTATTTCTTCGAAGGACTCATTTCTGGGAGACGATGGATCAGGCTCCTCTTAGTCTTTTGTATGGGCAAGGTGGGAACAGTAACATGATCAAAGAGCATGAGTGGACGTGTCGAGATTTGATATTTAATGTGGATAGGATGATTTAAGTTATAAATTATTTACTCCAAAATTTAAATTATCAAAGTGAGGTACCGCATATAATTTATCTCTTAATGCTCTTGCCACAGGAATACCAATTCAATGATAAATGCCCTATACATGTAAATTCGATGTATGTAGCGGAAGAATTTTTTTAAACCCTTTGCCCATTATAAAAGGGAACCCATAAATTGGTGAACCGGAGAAGTGAGGAATCAAACTCGAGATTTTCACTCTAATACTCATTCAAAATTGAATGTGCTATCATTTACTTCAAAAGCTTAATTTATTAGAGTAAAGAGCGGAAGATTTTTTTTTTTTTTTAAATATAATGATCAACTACCGTATGCGCCCACGCTTCATATGGGCTTTTTGTCTTTTAATTTTTTTAAGAATTCATATCTACCCAAAATTTTCTTTAATTTTGTAGTTGGGGAGCTATAGTGGGGACAATAATGATGAAAGTTGATACTCGAGATAAAAAGAAAAATGTTAAAAAGAGTATCAAGCGGAACACTGTTCTTGCTCAATTTTATGATGAAATTCGACTAAATTGCCCCATATTAAAAGAAAGAACATTAGGTCTATGCTTTCTTTTACATACTCTCATACCTTCTTCCTCACTCCCTCCATTTTCTTGAGCTTTTATCCTTTTTTTCTTAATCTCAAAAACCCATTGCGCATTGGGGCAAAGCATGTCCTGTAGTTGAGTTTGTTGAAAGCAGACACTAGTCTTAGCCCCTGTACCATCTGACGGGTACCGATCCGATGCATTCGAACACAAGGAATTTTCAAAACTCGTTGCCTATAAGGCTATAATGAAAAGGGAATCCATAGATGGGAGAGATGAGGACACGAGGAACCTTGAGATTTCTAGCTCCAATATCAATTATAAATTGAATGTGCAACCGTTTACTTCAAAAGTTTTATATATTACTGTAAACTGGAGATAAGATGGTGGAGATATGAAGACGAGTAGAGACCATAATCAAAACCTGCCTAATGTATGGGGACAAGATACTAAACCATCATCAAGTAATCTGTCGAGTAATCTATTTTGTAGATACGATGCATTGACATAATTAGTAGATGCTAAATTATCATCGAAAGACTAGAACAAAAGTCATAACACTAAAATTCACTGACTAATAATTCACTATTCTCAATGAAATTTATACCCAAATGTTAAAATCCTATGAAATATATTTAGTAATACAATCTTGGACTCGTAAATGTAGTTTTAGCATTCAAAGGAGATTAGATCGTGAAACTTAATCCAATGAAGTCATAAGACGCTGATGCATCGAATAGTGAAATTCACCTCAATAGTATAATTAGTTTTTTTTTTTGGAAAACAAAAATTAACATAATCCATTATTTTGGAGGAAAAAATATTTTTTGTTTTTCCTTGAAAAAACGTCTCTATTTTGATTTGGAAAACATGGCGCCAACCCTCCTCCGATTAAAACTGTCACTAGTTTTTATTGATTAAAAATATCTTAATTAAATTAGCAATAATGTTACCAAAAAAATGCAATTTTAAATTTCATTTATTTTGCAAACGATGAATATTTCATAAATATTTTCTTTAAAATAACCATTTGAAATAATTAATCAATTAAAAATATTTTATTATCAATAAAATATTATGTCTAATTATTTTTTTAGATGATAATTTTCTAAATTTATTTACTCTATTAAGTGAAATAAATAATTATTTAAAAACATATTTTTCAGAACGAAAGGAAAACAGGCAACCTTAAAGTATAATTTCTATTTAAAATGTTATCACGAAATAAATTATTGTGGCCCAAAGGAGCAACATTATCTTCTCGCCGAACGTGCACTCCAAGCGAGACGCGTGGAAGCGCAAATCAGAACGTGCCGACGTCCCCCATCCCCATCTCTGGTCCCATTTCCCTACGCAGATAGAAAACGACCTCCATTGACACGACGCATTCACACGCTTGAACTTGCTCCCAAGGCAACGCATGGCGACAATTTCCATCGTTCGTAGTTTGACAGTTTCCATAGCGTTCCCACGGATCGCTTGAGTACTTACGCTTGAGTACTTAATAGCTAAGCTAAGAAATTTGGCAGAGAAGAGGCATGTGAAAGATCGCCGAAGCCACCGCTTACTGAACCTCTATAAATAGAAGGCCCCTCTTCCTCTCATCCCTCATCATTTAGACGGCCATTTCTGTATCAAGATTGAATCAGAGGAAGGGAAATATACTAAACAGAGGACGAAGATGAGAATGGTTCACGAGGGAAGGCATCATCACGGTCGACATCGTCATCATGGGATGGGTAAGGGGGGCGGACACGGGCATCATGGGGGGCATGGTCCCCACGGAGGAGGACTCCTCTTTGGGCATGGTCTCGGGGGACATGGGTGTTATGGACATGGACAGGGGCTTCACCTGAGTGGTGTTTTGGGGCCTGGGGGTTGTGGACATGGACATAGGCATCATGTGAGGGTTCCTTTAGTCCAAGGACATGGACTTTTCAAACATGGTCGTCATGGTCATTGCAAAGGTCACGGTCATGGTCACAAAGGGCGCCATGCGCATGGCCGTTGCGGGGGGCGTCGTATCTGTATGGACCAGCCGGAACAGGAACAAGAACAGCAACAGGAACAGGAAGTCGCAGCTGCGACGCCGACTCCGATAACCGAGCAACTCGGTACTCTCGCTCTGACTGCTGATTAGGGAGGAGGCCACTTGGAGCTGGGTCTTAAATATCAGCGACGCCCGTGTTAGCGATAAATATGTTTTGGAGATTTCGTGTCTTGGCTCCTACCAATAATCAGTACCAGTTTTATCTTTTTGGGTTGTTTCGTTGGATGATCAGATTCAACGGTTTGAAGTGTTGTGGAGGTTGATGGGTGTTGTGGAGGTCAATGGAAGTTTCTCTATACAGCTTGTGTACCAATATTATGCGATGGTACACTAAAAATTAGTGTGATGGTATCGGTCATTTGAGGTTTCGGATCAAATGATTCCATATATTTTATGCAGGAGATTTGAAGGTTCTGAATTATGTTCTGAATTAGAAATGATGTGTTGCTGAGCTCTTCGAGAGCATCATTGGCACGCATTAGCAAATTGACCAGAATTAATTGATAGGTAAGGGTTTTAACAGCAAACACCGCGGACAATGGCATATGCTTTCCATCTTGTCATTCAAGTATCTCCGGCAAAAGATTTGGGAACCCGGCAACCCAAATTGGCAATCAAGAAATCGAACTTATTCTACTACTTAAAGCCCATAAACTTATTATTATGAAATCTTTTGCTACTGTACCAATTTGATCAGTCCGTAAGAAAAGGAACTAGATTCACAGATGAAGTATAAGCTGAATTGTTCGTAGTAATTACATAGTAAAGTGTGGCTTGACCTTGAATCCTCTCCTGATCGGGCTGGAGGCGAAGACCGGCAAAGTTCATCTTTTACCATTTTCACAGAAGAGGAGGCCAAACCAATGAATGGCAGATTTTAATTTGATCAGATCAGGTAGCCCTTTAAGCAACCAGTCAAACCTGGGCAGACACTACTAACCAAGAGTTGAATTACGAAACTTACTCATCAAAGGGTAAGGAGGGGTTATTCATTTCACATTTTTCGTCGAGTCTCGATAGAGATCAAAGGTCTTGAGTAATCGATATCACTAATAAACTAAGAAACATTTTGCCTACATATTCACCACCGTAAGTCAATCTTTCTTTGGTTATTTCCTCTTATCAGATCATCAGAACCATTTCAAGAAGTGGAGAACTATAAAGGATTCACCAGCTAACTTGACTACGGCTTGATGAATTATCGCATCACTTGGAATGGAAGCCCAATGCCCTATAAAGGCAGTTTGTCTGAGGCAATTTATTAAAAGCAGCTCATGTAAAAGCAATCTTCTTATGAAGCCGAATAGTCATATGACTAACTATATGCTCAGAAGAAAAAAACAGAGGGTTATGGGTAAAAAGGAAGCAAAAATAAGGCCAAGGCCAATGTGCGAGGAAAAGTGAGTTGATCATGTGTCAAAGCTTTGGCAGAGTTTAATTAGATGTCTTTGCTCGTGCGGCCATAGCTCCGTGAATCACCTGCCCGTATCTCTCCAAGCATTCAATCATATCTGGCGTGCCATGCCTTTAATGGAGAGATTTAATTTATCGAAATGACAATAGGGACACCAGATCAAGGTACCATTCCAGGTTGGTTGAGATTCCCATAAATCACGTATTTGTGTCATTGGATCGGAAACGATAAGGATTTCACCGCTTTAAATTTTATGAGCTAGTTCAATCGATTTCAATTATTAGAAAAACAAAGTCTACTCATCGTGATAGGGAGTCACGTTAACAACTGTCAAAGTAGCCTGCAACAAGTTCATCCAAGAAAGGATGAGAGACCCTGCCCGACGGCACGGCATATTTCCACACAAATCTTACAATCCTTTGAAAAACAATTAGTATTACCCTACGATATGTTCTAGTCATCCATGATCCAAACGAATTTTTTTTTTTTTTGGTTTTCATAAAAACATGTGTTTATCTTTAAGCACATATTACAGGGAGGAAACATGGCCCCAATTCTCTTGTGATTAAAATTGTCATTAGTCTTTTAATAATCAAAATTAGCTTAATCAAATCAATTACAATGCCATCGTGTTGTTTTGGCAGTAAAGTTAAAAGTATAGTTTCTTCCTCAAATGTCATCAAGAAACGAAGGCTGTTAAGAACAGCAAGAACAAAAGCTCTACTGATGCTATTACTGATATCAGTAAGAATAGGGGAAGTAAAATATACAAGAGCAACGAAGAGAAAATGTATGAAGAAGAGGAAGTAGAGAATATAAATGCCGCTGAGAAGAATGAGAAGAAAAAGGGGCTACTGTTAGTATCAAAGAAAGAAAAAGAAGACAAAGTAAGCTAGAGTGATAATCTGTAGAGTGAGCTAGAAGCTCTGTTTCGAATACTCTGTATAATGCTGCAAGTCTTGGCAAGTATCGGTAGTTGGTCTGGTATACTTCAGTACTAGAAGTTAGTTAGTTTCCTTTGCTTCAGTTAGTTAGTTTTCATTTCTTCAACTGTTTCAATATCTGTAAAACAGTTTCCAGAGATAGCCATTGTATATAAAAAGGCTAACTCTCGTGATTGTAAACATACAGAGAAATATAGAAAGAAGTTCTTCGTCTCAAGATCTCTCTACTATTCTGTCATCCCAAGATTTCTTGCTTCTTCTTTGCGCATAAACTTCTTCATGGTATCAGAGCCATCTGCATCCTGAAGAAATCATCTTGCTGCTGCACATTCAACCTTGGATTCCACAGAAGGTTTCCATAAGTCTGTTGGATCTACATCAGATCGAAGTTAGATTCGAAGCTTCATTGATCTATGAAGATATCTGTATCTTTCAACAAAGATCTGTGAGTTGGTTCTTTTCATCCGCATCTAAATCTTCATCAGCAACATACTTATAGCATCGTACTGCAAACCAGTAGAATTCGTGTCTGCAACTAGAGTTGATCAAAGATCTGGAAGCATAGAATGGCAGCAAGAAGTTTGAGATATCCATTTCCTATTCATGTTAATATCTCGAATTTTGTTACCATCAAATTAGCTGAGGATAATTTCCTCCTATGGCAAGCCCAATTTTATAGATTCTTAAGGAGCCAAGATCTGTTTGGTTTTGTGAATGGGGAAATTCCACCACCTGCAAAGACGTCGCAGGTCGAAGAAGGAGGTCAAACTTATGAGATTCCTAATCCTGATTATAACGACTGGATAAAAACAGATCAGCTTGTATCTTCTTGGATTAGTGGTGCTGTATCAGAAAACATACTCAGCTTGATAATTGGGTTAAATACTGCTTATGAAGTTTGGCAAACTTTGCTGAATCGGTTTACCCAAAAGTCAGTAGCTAAGGAGTTCGAGTTAAGAGGAAAACTGCAGGCTTGCCAGAAACGTGAACGAACATTATCAGCTTACCTCAGGGAGTACAAGTCAATATGTGATCAATTGAATGCCATAGGAAAACCAGTTGATGAAATCACAAAAGTATTTGGAGTTCTGGAAGGCCTGGGATCTGAGTATGAAAGTTTCAAAACTACAATCTATTGCTTAAAGCCCCAACCAGAATATGATGAAGTAATCTCATACTTAGAAAGATTCGAAGCCACGTTACATAATTACTCCTTAAATCAGTTCAGTCCTAACCTAGCTTACTATGGCCGAGGAAAACTATACATAAAGAAGAGGTCGACGGAGAATATATACAACGGAATACTATCCTTAGAGGATCAAGAACAAATAATCGTGGAGGAAGAAATTATGAAAGAGGAAGAACATATAATACCAGATACAGGAACTTTGGTTATCTTGGAAGAAACATGAGTTACAGAAATAATAACTCAAACTATGAACAAGAAAATCAGCAGTTCAAACAACTCAATACCTCCTCTGGCTTGGGTCCTGTTCAAGGATTTAGACCATACAATGTATCAGCACAAAGATATTATGATACCAGGTCATATCTTGCATCAAATTCAACTCTTCACGAAAAGGTGCAGATAGAGAAAGCAGCAGAACACACTCGACTTGAGTGTCAAATCTGTAAGAGGCTTGGTCATGATGCCTTACATTTTTGGTATCGGTTTGATAACTCCTATCAAGCTGAGGAGATACCAACAGCACTAGCAGCACTACACATTGAGGAGGCAAATGATCAAGGATGGTATCCAGACACTAGAGCAACAGCTCATATTACCTCTAATGCTGGTATACTTCATAGTCTTTCTAAAAATAACAATGCTGATACAGTCATGATAGGCAATGGTCTGTGTTTACCTGTCAAATACATTGGTAATGCAATAATGAATACTGCAATTGATGCCTTGCCTCTAAATGATGTGCTGATTGTTCCTGAGATTAAGAAAAATCTTCTATCAGTGTCAAAGTTAACTGATGATTACCCCTGTTCCTTTATCTTTAACAAAACTGGTGTGTATATCAAGGACAGCACCACCAACACAACCATGAGGCTAGGAAGGAAGGTTAGAGGGCTGTACAGAGTAGACCCTCATGCTGCAGAAGTCTACTTCACTCAGAGACAAAGAATTGTTGCAGAAAGTATCTGGCATCAATGACTGGCTCACACAAATCGAAATATCTTGAAGCATTTGAGGAATCAAAATCTGATTCGACAACAAAGAACCACAAACAGTATGTAGAAGTTGCCAAATAGCTAAGAGTACTGCTCTACCTTTTCCATTGTCAAACTCTATAGCTACAAAACCTCTAGAACAAATTCACTGTGATATCTGGGGGCCTTCTCCAGTTAAATCTTTTCAGAATTTCAAGTATTATGTCATTTTTGTTGACAATTTCTCTCGGTTCAGTTGGATATATCCATTAAAGCTGAAGTCAGATTTCTTTAGTATTTTTCTCATGTTTCAAAAGTTAGTAGAAAATCAGCATAGCTGTAAAATCAAGACTTTCCAGTGTGATGGTGGAGGAGAGTTTATCAGCCAAAAATTTAGAACGCACTTACAGAATTGTGGCATTCAACAGCATATATCCTGTCCATATACACCTGAGCAGAATGGAATACCTGAAAGGAAACATTGACATATAGTTGAACTTGGTTTGGCTATGCTATACCATGCGGAAATTCCATTAAAGTTTTGGGTAGATGCATTTGTAACAGCCAACTACATTGTTAACATTCTTCCTACTCAAAAATTACAGATGCAGTCTCCCTTCAGCAAATTATATCAGCATAAGCCAAGATATGACCATCTCAGAACCTTTGGCTGTGCTTGCTATCCCTGTCTTCGACCATATGCACAGCACAAGCTTGATCCACGATCTCTAACCTGTGTCTTTCTAGGATACAGTGATCACTACAAGGGATATCGATGTCTTGTCCCTACTACTGGTCATGTCTACATTAGTCGACATGTAGTATTTAATGAGAATTTCTTCCCTTTCTCTCAGAAATTAGCAACAGTTTATCCCTCCTACACACACTTGTATAAGTTGTGGACAGAAGAAGAGCAGTTCCTAGCTCCCTCCACTACAGATCACATAAAATATTCAACTTCTCAGTATACAGGTTGGGAACAAGAATCCAGAGCTGAGCAAACAAATGGAATGGTCTCACCTGGATGCACAGAACAAGTAGTTTCTATTTCTCCAGTTGGATTCTCTATGGATCAAGTGTCCACCATCACTCAGAATAGTCCACAAGAAGTTGAAATACCTATTCCCATAACTGAGACAACAGAGGGACCAGATATGGAACAGCATACTTCAAATAATCAGACAAATTCACAAGGTACATTACCTATTCACCCTATGCAGACTAGGTCTAAGTCTGGCATTATCAAGACCAATCCTCGATATGCATGTCTTGCTATATATGAAGTACCTGCTGAACCAAAAACAATGAAATCAACCCTAGCACATAAAGGCTGGTATAAAGCAATGACAGAAGAGATGGATGCACTTTATCAGAATAAAACTTGGGAATTAATCCCTCGAACTGATCAAATGAATGTCATTGGCTGTAAGTGGGTATTTAAAACAAAGCTTGCAGATGATGGTAGCCTTGATAGACTTAAGGCTCGACTGGTTGCTAAAGGATTTCATCAAGAAGAAGGCATTGACTTTACAAAACCTTTAGTCCAAATCATCAAACATGCTACAATTCGGATAGTTCTATCGTAGCCATGATGAAACACCGGCCAATCCATCAACTAGATGTCAAAAATGCATTCTTACATGGTACATTGAATGAGATAGTTTACATGGAGCAGCCTCCTGGTTTTCAAGATCCCAAGAAACCACATCATGTATGTCTTCTCAGGAAGTTTCTCTATGGACTTCGACAAGCTCCTCGAGCCTGGTTTGACAAGTTCAGCAACTTTCTGCTTGAATATGGGTTCTTTTGCAGCTCAATTGACCCATCCTTATTCATCTATCGTACAGATACAGACACCATTCTTCTACTACTATATGTTGATGACATTATACTGACTGGAAGCTCTTCTTAGTTACTTTCCAATCTTATCCATTCTCTAAGTCTTCAGTTCTATATGAAAGACCTTGGCCCATTACATTACTTTCTTGGCATTGAAGTTAAAAAATACTTTTGATCACCTGTTTCTTTGCCAAACTAAATATGCCAGTGATCTTCTTACTCGAGCTCATATGCTTGAGTGCAAACCAATTACCACCCCTGTATCACTAAAACCGACAGTTCAAATAAATGATTCTGCTCCCCTCTCCAATCCTGTCGAGTATCGAAGCTTAGTAGGTGGCCTTCAGTATTTGACTTTAACAAGACCTGACATTGCATATGCTACAAATCAGCTATGTTATTGCAGACTTACATAAACTCAAGAGAGTTTTGAGATATGTCAAAGGCATTATAAGTCTTGGAGTCTTCATCCGCTCTCGAAGCTCTCTTCACCTGTATGGGTTCTCAGATGCAGACTGCGCAGGATGTGTTGAAACAAGAAGATCAACAACAGGTTTTTGTACATACCTTGGCTCCAATCTCATATCTTGGGCAGCAAAGAAACAATCCACAGTTAGTCGATCCTCTACAGAAGCTGAGTATCGTGCTCTTGCTTCTACATCTGCTGAACTTACCTGGATCAGCTTTGTCCTTCGTGATATAGGATGCTCATTGACTCGTCCAACACAGCTCTTCTGTGACAATAAATCAGCCATTTTTCTTACCATCAATCCTATCTTACATGCTCGCACCAAACACATTGAGGTAGACTTTCATTTTGTTAGGGAAAAAGTCTCCTCAGGGTCACTACAAGTGAAATATGTTCCAAGTACCTCTCAACTTGCTGATATATTCACAAAATCTCTCCCTCGAATTACACACTATCAGCTACGAATCAAATTAGGAATAAGTTTCTCACCCATTCCCAATTTGAGGGGGGATGTTAAGAACAGCAAGAACAGAAGCTCTATTGATGCTATTATTGATATCAGTAAGAACAAGGGAAGTAAAATATACAAGAGCAACGAAGAGAAAACGTATGAAGAAGAGGAAGTAGAGAATATAAATGCTGCTGAGAAGAATGAGAAGAAAAAGGGCTACTGTTAGTATCAAAGAAAGAAAAAGAAGACAAAGTAAGCTAGAGTGATAATCTGTAAAGTGAGCTAGAAGCTCTGTTTCGAATACTCTGTATAATGCTGCAAGTCTTGGCAAGTATCGGTAGTTAGTCTGGTATACTTCAGTACTAGAAGTTAGTTAGTTTCCTTTGCTTCAGTTAGTTAGTTTTCATTTCTTCAACCGTTTCAATATCTGTAAAACAGTTTTGTTGGGAATAACGGATCCCCGAAAAGTGGATTCGACACTAAATCGAACCCCTAAATCAATGCGGAAGACGAGCCCGGGAAAACAACACGTATCACCGATCCTAAAGCACACCACGGATTCGAGCATACCTTTTTAGCCACAGATTAAACACCGACGCCGATAGAGGAAGAGAAACTTGGCCCTGTTCGATCCGATGAAGCAAATTCGCCTTTTGCGCTTCATTGTTTTCCTTTTGGGAGAGAAAGCGAGAGAGAGAGAGAGAGTGTGAGAAGAAAAAGACATACATTTGCTTTCTGTTTTCCAACCGGTGTCTTCTCTCTCTCTCTCTCTCTCTCTCTCTCTCTCTCTCTCTCTCTTTTATACGTCCCTCCATCCACGGGCCCTATTCTTGTGGGCCGGGCTTTTTGGGCCCAACGTGGGCGGACGGGCTTTAAGCCCATCGCTAATAAAACCTTCATCTCCCACTCGCACATGGTGGGCCGAACATGATTCTCTTTACCTCTCTTCAACATTCATACCGGTGAATAATTCATGCGACCAGCATACTTTGAGAGCTCGTTGCTATACATCTGTTAGGAATATATAGCAGCTCATAATGGACGTCTCACTCTGAGTAGATTTAGTATGCAATACCCTAGATCGATCGATCACATTTATACCTATCTTGATCTCTTTTAAAAAATGATACATATATTGTATTCACAATTATAATTATCACAAAGACAGTCATAATTGGTCGACCAAAGGAATACAAAACTACAATGTGATTCCCCAAAATCGATCTTCCTCTTTCCTTCAAACTCTCAATTTCAGTTCAGCTTGCTTTTCTAGAAATGTCCCATTAGATCGAATCAACTCATGACCATTGGCAACATCCTAAGATAGCAAACACTAAATAGAAATCTCGAGAATAAGTAAAAGTCATGAGGGCACTAAAATTGAGGAACACTTTTCCTCAAGAGTCTCACACGTCATAAAAGTTGAGATCAAACTTTTTGCCACTCTTATTGGTCGGCTCATGAATACGTAGTATGAAATACGTATTACGGTATTAACTCCTTTCTCATGGAGCGTATGTCTACACCTTTCAATACCGTACAGATGATAGTTCAAACATACCAATGTCTAACTTGAGTTCATGTATCTACTCATTTACAAAATTCATCAGAACTCACATCTGGCATCTTAGACAGATAAAGTAAAATATGTGGGGTGTTTTACTTTCGGACATAGTAAGTATTATGTCATCATCTTAACACTCAGTTAAGGCGACATATGTATTTTTTTAAGCTTGAGCTCTCGATTATCACCTAGATAATAAGCTTAAAAACAATCTCATCTCTATTTATCACACAGTAAATAGAGGCAATTACCCGTGTGAGTGGGCTAATCTTTTATCTATCCGACATACTTTCTCAACTTAAAGTAATGCACTGAGCATTAAGATGCATAAAGATCAAACAAAGATTCATAGGCATTAATAATGAAACAACACTAGTTCATAAATGTGAACAACTCATGGAAATTACAATCTAGTACATCAGACTCTACGCAATCCTAGAGATTTTACATGACCACAAAACACATCTCTAGATATTGGCTTTGTCATAGGATCTGCTACCATTCTATGCGTAGATATGTACCGTAAGTTCACATCCTTTCATGCAACCATATCTTTTACAAAGTTATACTTTGTATCTATATGTTTGGTCTTGCCATGATACTTTGGATCTTTGGTGTATGCTATATCTGCTTGGCTATCATAGTTAACCAATAATTGATTTGCAGCTTTCTCAATAACACCTAAATGATCCAAGAATCTCTTAAGCCAAGCTCCTTCTTGTATTGCTGCTGATAATGCCACGAACTCAGCTTCCATCGTGGATAAGGCTATGCACGTTTGCTTTTTACTACTCCATGATATGGCGCCATTGCTCAGTAAGAAAGCAAATCCTGAGGTAGATTTCCTTTCATCTAAATCTCCTCCCCAATCAGCATTTGAATAGCCTTCAAGTCGCAGATCCTTTCCTTGGTAATTCAACTTGTAATCAGCAGCTTCCTTCGTGATACCTCGATTCTCTTAACGGCCTTCCAATGTGCTGGACCGGGATTGGATTGGTATCTACTCACCATTCCAACTGCAAAACATATGTCGGGTCTTGTACACATCATATCGTACATCAAGCTCCCAACAGCACTAGCATAAGGAACATGTTTCATTTGTTCCTTCTCTTGTGGAGTCCTTGGACACGCCTATGGCTCAATCCTTCACCTTTTGCAATAGGAGTGTCTATGGGTTTACAATCTTGCATACGAAATCGTTCAAGAACCTTATTTATATATGTTTCTTGTGAAAGAGACAACGATCTCTTCGAACGATCTCTTGAAATCTTAACTCCAAGAATGTATGCAGCCTCACCCATGTCCTTCATCTCAAAGTTGGAAGACAACCAACTCTTGACAGTCTTAACAAACTCCATATTGCTTCCGGCAATTAGTATATCATCAACATATAATGATATGATCACAAATTGATCATTGGATCTTTTGATATATACACAATGATCCTCATCAATCATCGTAAAATCATATGCCATTATGGCATTATGAAAACGTATATACCATTGTCTTGATGACTGCTTAAGACCATATATCGACCTCAAAAGTCGACATATTTTTTCTTTTTGACCTTTCACTATGAAACTAGCAGGTTGTTCCATATATATTTCTTCCTCTAATTCTCCATTGAGGAAAGCAGTCTTTACATCCATCTGATGTAACTCAAGATCCAGACTAGCCACTATTGCCAGAATAATGCGAATCAAGGTAAATCTCACTACAGGAGAAAATGTATCTTCATAATCAATTCATTCTTGTTGATTATACCCCTTTGCCACAAGGCGAGCCTTATGCCTTTCTATCGAGCCATAAGCGTTTCGCTTTATTTTGAGAACCCATTTGTTCCCAATAGCTCTGCGTCCTTTGGGAAGATCAACCAGTTTCCAGACTTGGTTTGATTTCATTGACTCAATTTCCTCTTCGATTGCATTAATCTATTTTTCCTTACTAGGGCAATTCAGAGCCTCATTAATATTGCTTGGCTCATCTTGATCTTGTGGAGCAACCATAAAAGTTTCCCCTTCAATGTCAAAACGTCGACGGGGAATACTTTGGCGACTTGTTCGCCGTATGGGAGATTGTACACTTTGCACATCATTCCCCATCATGCTCCCACTTGGATTAGGTAATGATGATGTCGTCTCATCATGTGGTTGCAATTGAGAATGAGTTGAATTCAATTCATCATTTCTCATATTACTCCCACTTGGACGAACTCCACTAATATCGTTATCCTGATCCAAGGTCTCAAATAGGGAATAATCTTCCCCTATTTCGCCATTCTTAGGAAATTCATCATCTAAGAATGTGACATCTCGTGATTTAAACTCAGTTATACTCCCACTTTCCTGCTCACCTATGAACACATATCCTTTCGAGTGTTCTGAGCACCTTATGAAAATACTCTTCATTCCTCTGGGACCCAATTTCCCAAATTTGTGAGAGGACTCATGTGTATAGGCGGCACAACCCCATGGCTTAAGAAAACTTAAGTCCGGTTTTCTACCTGTCTATAACTCATATGGAGTGGAAGTAACTGATTTGGAAGGCACACGGTTAAGTATATAGGCAGCGCTTAACAACGCATCACTCCAAAAGGTAATAGGTAAGTTAGCATGCGCTATCATGGACCTAACCATTTCCAGTAGGGTTCTGTTTCTTCTCTCCGCAACACCATTTTGTTGAGGAGTATATGGAATAGACAACTGTCTTTCTATTCCTTTTTCATCACATAATTTTCTGAACTCATCAGACAAATATTCTCGACCTCGATCTGCTTTTATTTTCTTGTCTAATTGATTTTCCACCAGGTTCATAAACCTTTTGAAACAACTTATTGCTTCAGATTTATGAGAAATCAAATAGACATATCCAAATCGAGTGTAATCATCTATAAAAGTTAGGAAATAAACAGCCCCATGCATTCCTTTCACATTCATTGGACCACAGACATCAGAATGGATTAAATGCAGAGGAAATTCAGCTCTTTTTCCTTTTCCAAATGGTTTCCTTGTCGTTTTCCCTTCTAGGCAATGCTTACATATGGGCAAATCGACTTTTTCAATGTTGCCCAACAAGCCCTCTTTGGCTAGTCTATTCATACGCTGTTGGCTAATGTGACCAAGTCTTGCATGCCACACTTTCACATCATTATCATATTTATTAGGAGACGTGAGAAGGAAATAACAAACATTTGCATTAACATAATCAATATCTAATACAATGAAACCATCCAGAAAATAACTACAACCATAGTAATTTGTATCCAAAAACAAATTCACACCTCTACTATAGAAGTTCATATTAAAACCTAATTTAACCAACACTAATACAGACACTAAATTCCAACGAATCTCCGGAGCATACAACACATCATGTAGGAACAAAGTGCGTCCACCACGCATATTCAGTTGACATGTGCCAATTCCTTTCACTTCAGCTCTGGAGTTATTTCCCACATAGATCCACTTAGTTCCAGTTGGTACTCGTCGGAATTCCCCGAAGGATCCTTTATCCTTCGCTACATGGTCTGTCGCTCCTGAATCCACAGTCCACAAAGGATTAGACTCAGTTAAAAATACATAACTCGACACAAAAGCAAAGTTCTGAAAAGTACAAGGGGTGCATACCTTCTTTGGCTCACGACAGTCGCGAGCATAGTGACCCTTCTTGTCACAGTTATAGCATTTCACCCTTGCAAGCTTTTTCATGCGAGGACGCTTTCCTCTTTCATGTTGGTTAAACTTGGGTTTCTTCCCTGAAGGACCTGCTTCCTTGCCTTTCCCTTTATCAAACCAGTTAGGGCGTTTGCGCTTGGAGCTTAAAGCTCCATGTGAGCTAGAACTAGCATGATAGAGTTCAGCATCCGGTTTAGCCGCAAAGAGGCGGTCCTCTTCCAGCTTAAGACGGCGCACTGCATCCTCAAAAGTTTTGATATTTTCATTATGGGTCAGGTGCACCTTCATATGCTCCCAACTCTGAGGCAAAGAACGAATCACTGCTTGCACTTGCTGCTCATCTGTGAGGACATGGCTAGCATCTTTCAACTTATTTATCATGTTTGACATCTTTCTAAGATATTGCTTCATGGTCTGACCATGAGGCTTCTTGTAAGAGTCAAACCTAATAGTGAGCTGTCTCAGTCTCGTCACCGAAGTATGACCAAATCTGGCTGCCAATGCCTCCCACATTTCCTTGGCATTGTCAAAACGCCTAAACTCTCGCATGACGTCATTTTCCATGCTGCTCAGCAATGTGATGCAAGCAAGAGAGTTCTTTCTTTTCCATGCAGCAAATGCTTCCTTATCTCTTTTGTGCTGCGCAGTGTTTCCTTCTTCGGTTCTACCATGGTCGTGTTAAGAGCTTCAAGTGCCTCTTGCTCTTCCAAGACATATTGGATTTTCATGTGCCATATCTCATAGTTGTCACCATTGAGCTTTTCACCTTTGTTCAGCTCGGCAACTATGCTCTTCGTGGCTGAAGCATTGATCTGAACACATTAGACATATATGCACGAATTATTAATGCCTATCATTTATGCATCCTTATTTGCATAGACCCATCATATTAATGAATAATTTTAAGTAAGGCTTCAGAATCAAAAGGTCACTATGTTTCCAATCATCCTCCAAAATCCTAACTTAAAACTATCATTAATATAATTGTCTTATGCAAAACAAATTCTATGAAATTACAAAAACTTCTATAACTACCCACAGCAACCAGCAATAACAGAAAGCAACAGATAATTGACATACAATATAATAATGCTTTTATATAATACAACTAACATATAGGTTGCTACATCAACAACAATCAGGTAGTAAGCATTACATAAGATGTCCACAAAGCACACTTAACTAAGAAAACAACCAATACATCTAACACCAAGCCAAAGACACGAACCGGGTAAGATCCTCTTTGTTCAATTTCTTGATATTTTCCTTGTAACAATGTAGTAATATTCATTTACAAAATCCATCACAATTTTCTTATATGAAGCAGCTCCGTTGACATCCCATATGCGATTCAACACATCTTGCCATTCGGTGGAAGAGTGTTTATGAAAAATCGCACCATCTCCCGATCGTGGCATAGGACGACCATTCCATATGACCTGTTGAATTTTCTCGTTGACTTCAAGGACGTGATCAATTAAGTCACCACTCTCCCATCGATGATCACCAAATTTCGCCTATCAACTTAGACAAAATTATCCTTTTTGTTCATTGGTAATCTGCGCGAATAGGTGTGCGCAACCTCGGGGAGGCATTGTTCGTGCAACAAATGCAGAACAAATAAGGATCACAAATAATCCACATAGACTTAATTGAAAAAGAAAAACATTCTTTTCCTTTTTTTTTTTGGTCAACGGTCAACAGTCGTCGGTCAACGGGTCAACGGTCAGGTCAGGTCGTCGGTCGTTGGACCGGTGGGACCGGTGGGACCGATCGGACCGGTCGGGCTTGTTCGGGCGAACTGATGGCACGTGCCGCGTGCGTGCGCGGGCTGACGTCACGCAGACGTCAGCCGGCACATACCGCGTGTGCCAGGCGCCCACGGTTCGGTGGGTCGGTGCCGCCGCCCGGTGATCGCCCGACCAACCGTCGTCGTCGACGCGTCATCGATGACGTCATCCCAGCGGTTCATCGATCGTTGGGTGACGCCGCACGCTGTGTCCGCCGATCGGCGCGTGCCGGTTCGCTTGCGGCCGGCGACGAGCACGTGCGGTTCGCCGGCCGGCGACGAGCACGTGCCGGTTCGGCTGACGGCGCATGTGTCGCACGCCACTGGCGAGCCAGCGCTTCCGGGCGAGTCGCGCCCACGCGCAGCGCCTTCTGGCCGCGCATGTGGGCGCGTGCGGCGTTGCCCGGCGGCGCACGACCTGTTGACGGACTCGCCTCGACGAGCCCTTTGATCCTATGCCTTCAGAAATCGATTTCGAGTCACAGAAACTCGAAAAAAATGGATGAACAGCGCTCGGGTGTCGGGATTTCTCGCCCCAATCCGTATGGCCGAAAATTTTCGTGAAAAATCAATCAAAAAACATCAAACAGGTCGGGAAAATGTGAATTAGGGCTCTGATACCAATGTTGGGAATAACGGATCCCCGAAAAGTGGATCCGACACTAAATCGAACCCCTAAATCAATGCGGAAGACGAGCCCGGGAAAACAACACGTATCACCGATCCTAAAGCACACCACGGATTCGAGCGTACCTTTTTAGCCACAGATTAAACACCGACGCTGATAGAGGAAGAGAAACTTGGCCCTGTTCAATCCGATGAAGCAAATTCGCCTTTTGCGCTTCACTGTTTTCCTTTTGGGAGAGAAAGCGAGAGAGAGAGAGAGCGTGAGAAGAAAAAGATGTACGTTCGCTTTCTGTTTTCCAACCGGTGTCTTCTCTCTCTCTCTCTCTCTCTCTTTATACGTCCCTCCATCCACGGGCCCTATTCCCGTGGGCCGGGCTTTTTGGGCCCAACTTGGGTAGACGGGCCTTAAGCCCATCGCTAATAAAACCTTCAAGTTTCCAGAGATAGCCATTGTATATAAAAAGGCTAACTCTCGTGATTGTAAACATACAGAGAAATATAGAAAGAAGTTCTTCGTCTCAAGATCTCTCTACTATTCTGTCATCCCAAGATTTCTTGCTTCTTCTTTGCGCATAAACTTCTTCAAAGGCATCGCCTTTTCTTGGGGAGGTTGATAATTAGTTTAACCGCATTGAATGGTATGCCTAATAAAATCAAACATGTAGTTAATACAATAAGGACAAAAGGAAATTGGATAAACAGAGGAAGTCTCTCCAACTCAATCTGTGGCCTAAAGAAGCAAAGTTATCTCCCCATCCTACGGGCACACCAAGCCAGGAACGTGAAGCCGCACGTCAGAACGTGTCGACATCCACATCTCTGGTCAATGTCCACCGACCTCCATTGATTCATTCACGCGGGAACTTGCTCTCCGAAGGACTCATCTAGGAGAGGAAGGATAAGGCTCCTCTTTTGTACGGGCAAGGAGGGAACCCAATAATATGAGTAGAGAGCTTGAGAGGAAGTGTGAAGATTTGAATCTTTAACTCGCGCTTGGATGCGATGATTTGAGTTAGAAGTTCATTGCCCAACTGTTTTCTCCGAAAGTTTATGCCATAAAGAGCAGTATCATATATACTTTATCTCTTAGCACTCTCACTCACCTTTCAATGAGGAAGGCTCTAGACATGCAAATTTGATATATGTAGCGATTTTTTTTTTTTAACTCATTGCTCATTATAAAAGGGGAACCCATAAATGGGTGAAGTGGAACGTGAGGAATCAAACTCAAGATTTTTTATTCTAATACTAATTCAAATTGAATACCCAACCGTTTATTTCAAAAGTTTAATCTATTAGAGTGCTTATATTTTTGAGAATCACGATTGACTAGTGCATGTGCCCACGCTTCAAATGGGCTTTTGTCTTTTAATTTTTTGAGGATTTGTATTTACCCAAAATTCTTCTTTAAATTTGTAGTTTTGGATATATAGTGGGTACAATTATAATGAAAGTCGATACATGTATATATATATATATATATATATATATATATATATATATATATATATATATATATATATATTAAAGAGAGAGCATCACGTGGAACACAGCCTCACTCAAATTTGTGATGAACTTGCCTAATTTGCCCCTCCACATTAAAGGAAAGAACATTAGGTGTGCATTTGGTAATTTTTTTTTTCTAAGAAACAATTTCTTTTTGAAAATATGTCTTTTTTTATTCCTATTTCCTAAAACAATTTTTAAGTAAAAGACGTGTTTGGTAACTATACAAAATTTTAATTCTTGGAGCGACGTGGGAAAGTGAAAAAACAATGAGACGTCAATACTCCCACCTTTTTGTAGAAGAATTATAATGGTTTAAATTTCAAGGACGAAATTTTTATAAGAGGGGAAGATTTGTGACATCCTGAATTTCGACCCCGTCTCGATGATATGAAATGGGCATTTCGTCGATGCGCCTATGGTCATTTTTTTCGGAGCTGATCACTTTCAAGTTAACTGATCTATTAGGTAAAGTTGTTAAGGGATATAAATGCGACAGACTTGAGAATTCGATCAAAAATCGATTGTTCGACCGTGATAATTGACAATGGTCAATACATCACCGTTATAATCAATTAGTCATCAGATATAGGTTGATTCAATGGAATGACATAATTAAATTGTGAGTGATTCCACATGATTGCAAAATTCTCATCGAACGACACTAATTCGATTTTCTGTTGATTTTGTACTTGGTACCCGTAATTGAAACCTTGAGATTTTTATGACAACTGAAAGTCACCAACGAGTTGGAGATGCACAAACGTGGATCGAAATTATCAATCATAGGTTAAACACGCTAAAATCCCTAAAAGCTACTCGGTAGGTTGGGTCGCGCTAAAATCGCGTCCAGTCGATTTTAACCACGAAATTAAATTCAATTTCGGGAATCGATCATTCGGGCGTGTCACGATTTATTTTAAGGACATCGTCTCATCTAGCGGGAAATTTCCATCGAGCCCGGAAATTTGCGGAAAATAAATTTCGGCAAAATGGGTTAAAGGGAAATTCGTATGGGTAGCTTCAAGGGGATAAATGGCCACCAAAATGACTTCAATTGGTGAGGAAATGAAGGAAAATCTGCCATTGGATGATGCCTTGACATTGTGGGCTGAAGACTTTAGGGGAAAAACACTCAAGTGCTTGATATATCTCGTGGCTTGTGAGTGGCTACAAGCTTGACTTCTCCCTTATTCCCCCTCATGCGCACACCAGCCCAGCCGACCAGCTGCTTCTGCTTAAGCTTCCTCACTTCTTCTTCTTCATTATTCCTTCATTCTCCATTTCCATTACAAGACCAACCATTCCTCACAACTCCAGCCACCACCAAAGCCACTGTCTTCATTGTCCTAGCCAGCCAAAGCCTGATCGCCTGTCTTGGTCCCACTAGAGTTGTGACGCCAGCCTAGCCACTGAACAACCCCATTGGTCTAGCTCGCTACCGCCGTCCATCCAGCCCCGCCGCCAACTCGCCATCATCCCTGAACCCGCCAGTCCGCAGCTCCACGCTCGGCCGCCCGTCGTCTAGCTACCGTCCCTGCGTCTGCCAGCCCGTTCTAGCCGTCCGACTAGCGGCCCAACTCCCTCGATCCAGCCCTTCCAGAACCAAAGCCAGCCCCTTAGCTGTGGGCTTCACCTGGCTTTTTCAGCTTCTTTCGGCCCTCCATTGGAGATGTCGTAGGCTCGGGTCTTCATCGTCTTTGTGCTGCCGTCACCGTGAACCCGTTGCCTCTCTAATTCGGTGAGTTAACGCCCTAATCTTGGATTGGGAAGTTAATTGCACTTAAGGAGATTAGTTTAAGGTTAATCGGGATTAGTGTAATTTAGTTAGTGTAACTAAATTAGTTAGGATTAGTTAGTTACCTAGACTAGTTAGTTAGGTGGTTAGTTAGGTTATTTAGTTAGCTTAATTAGATTAAGGTAGTTAGCTTAGTTAGATTAATTTAGTTAGCTCAATTAGGTTAGTCCAGTTAGTTTAATTAAATTAATTTAAGTGATTTAGTTTAAATAATTTACAATTTACTTAAATTAATTCTAATTTATTTAATTAATTATAATTAGCATAAATTGTGCCGGGATAGCTGGTTATCGAATTTTACGCTGATTATCGTGGTTGAATTCATTTGTGAAATTGAGTGCTAAATTATGCAATTGAGTGCTTGGTGATGATTTTTGGTTATTATTACAAAAATATGATTTTATGGTATTTAATTAGAAAAAAAACTGGGTGTCAGGTTTTGATGCCAAAAATATTTTATGTACTATATAAAATCGTGAAAATTTGAAATGGGAGAATATCACGCTTTATGGTTAGATTTGATCGCGTGACAATGCACAATTATTTTACCAAGTATTTTAAATATGAAGAAAATTGGCCAAGTCCATTATTTGAAATGGAAGTATTTGAGTGCAAAGTATGATGCTCTTGGTCGAGCATGGATGTGCATGTGGTCATTATCGGAACTCGTCCTGATGCGTTCACGCGGGACGATGCCTGATTAAGTTGAGATGCCCTTGAGAACAAAAATGGCCGCAATGGAGGCTGGACCGATGCTCGTTTATGGAATGCCGTTTAGGGGTAGACGTTACCATGCCCGACAAAGTGGGACGACGCTCGGTCATGCCGGATGACAGTTGACTGTTGAGTTGGTCGTGGCCATTGGGTCGTAAATAACTAGGACATGCCTAAGTGATTGAGATAGCCACGCCTGATTATGGGGCAAAATTGTATGGCACGGAATGGAATGTGTCATAATGATTTTACCTTATAATCGAAACCCATGTGATTGATTGATATATGAAAATGAGGTGTTCTGGTTATTATTATGTTTGATGCATTTATAAATGTATATGTGGTGTACTAATGTGTAGGGAGGTGTTGAGGCGAGGTAAGTTCGCGTGTGATGTCTGTTTAGGCTGCCTCTAAGTGAATTCTCTTTCTAATTAGGGTTTAAGGTGTTGACTTGCTGAGACTTTGTCTCACCCTGTCGTGGTTTAAAATTTTTCAGGTCTTTAGATGGAGAACCCGGGACCCGAGGCTGAAGGGTCTGGAGCATAGGTGGCTTAGTAGTTTTTTTTTTTTTTTGGGTCAGACTCCTATATATAGACCTATAGGTTTAACTTGACATGTATATAATGTGTGTTTTGTGAAAAGGGTGTTGGCATATGTTTTGACTATCCCTGTGTTGATTGTTGTTTGGGGTTTGTTCGATTCGCTTTCGCATGTGCATAAAACGAATGGGTCGGCGATGTGTCCTGGGAACGTCGCAATTTAATCGATGACCGAGGGATGTGCACATGTCCGGTGTGCAGGGCGTGACAATCCATATCCTATTTACAAGCCTAATCATACATGAAGATCGATTAGTTGCATAAGAACTTCAAGTCTCATCAACTCTTTGTTCTGTTTAATTTTGAGTAAATTAGGGAGCACTGGCTTTGGATATCGGAAGATTGGCCATGGGATATGGAATGGGAGTCTTTTTCTATGTGATAATTCCTCACTTTGTACCACACAAATTTGATGTAGCAAGTTGTTCTATGACAACATGTTGGACTCGATCCACAGTGACAACATGAGGCTCTCTCTTCAGTTTAAATTGGTTAATCTTTTTCTAATTTATGTCTAGGTACCAATATTTATAGCTGAAATTACACCCAAAAATCTCCGTGGAGCTTTGACTGCTATCAATCAGGCAAAGATTTTGTATGAACATTCTTGGTTAAAATTGCAAGCATGGAGCTATTGGCAAAAGGCCTTAACTTGTAGCAAATTTTGCCCTCTTGCAAGTGCAAGATGGTGTATATATGTACATCCTATAGAACCTACTGGGCTTAACATGTTCTCTTCTCTCCACAGCTTATGATCATTGTTGGAGTGTCCGTTTCCTTCATAATTGGGACAATATTGGCTTGGAGGGTTTAGGCATTAATTGGTAAAACAAAAAAAGTAGCATAATTCAAGTTTAGTGCCAATGTTGTATAGAAAGTCCAAGTTTAAAACCACCTTGAACATCTGCGGTTTATGTGTGACATCCTGATTTTCCAATTCTGTTTTCAATTGAATAAGTCGGGCATTTCATCTTCACGCCTATAGTTCTTTTCTCTGAGTTGGCCACTCACGAGATTACTAGTCTATCAGGTGAAGTCATTAAGAAATCTAAACGCAATAGGCTTGAGTCGATCAGGAAATGACTGCTCGACCATACTAATTTGCAAGGGTCATTACAGCACAGACCGATTAGAGACCAGAGATAGGTCAACTCAACAAAGGCATGTAATTTAGTGTGGGCGATTCCACCTAATTGCACAATTCTTATCGATTGGCACTAGACCGATTCTTCTGTTGTTTTGGTATTCTGTGTTCGTATTTGAAACCTTGAGATTTTTACGGCAATCGAGAGTCGTTAATGTGTTGAAAATGCACTTTATGGCTTGAAAACAATCGAGCACATGTCATTGCATGAAAAGTTCCTAAAAGCTATCCGGTAGATTAGGACGAGCTAAAATTGCGCCAGATTGAAATTAACTATGAAATTGAACCCGATTACAGAAATTGGAAGTTCTGTCAAGTCACAAATCATTTTAGGAACGTTGACTCATCTTCCGAAGATTTTTCTACAAACTGAGTTTTTTGGCGGAAAATCAAGAATTGACAGAATTGTATCGGGAAAGTTGGAAGACCATTCTTGAGCACACTTTTGGCATCCAAGATAGATTTATGGGCATGGAAAAATATGGATTCAAGTGAGGACACATGGGATGAATTTTTGGGACTTCAATTGATCTGAATTGAAGAGGATTGAAGAGGAATTGAAGAATTTGATGGCCAAATTGCACAAAATTCGTAGCCCCCCATGGTGACCAACCTTCGGACTATTTGACAAGCTTGTTAGGGAAGATTGGTGGCTGCAAATGGCAGAGGGTGAGGGCCAAGGGTGGTGGGGGCAAGAGAGAGGAGGAGATGACAAGTGTTGGAGGCTAAAGAGTCCTTGAGGTCCCCCTTGCTCAACAACTCTTCTTTCTCTTTGAATTGAGGCTTCCTCTATTGTTGTAGCCTTGAGAGACCTTGAGAGAACTAGAGGAAAGCTAGTTGAGCCAGCTCCACCGTCGCACACCCACCAGACCAGCCAAGCCCGCTGTTTTCCCCCCTGTTTTCTCCTTCTGCCAGTTTCTGCTCCAGCTGACCTTGCTGGAGCTTCGATTGGCTCATTTCCTCGACGTTCAGCCACTGGTTCTCCTCAGTCTAGCAAGTAGAAGCTAAAACCGAACCAGCAAGGTGTTCCAGACTTCAAGGTCCATTTTAGGTGTCTTTTCGGCCTTGGTTGGTGTCGCCGCCTTGAGGTTTATCGCCCGCCGTAGTGTCACCTTCGTCGTGGACTCGCCGGAACGTTAATCCGGTGAGTTTATTCTCTAATCTCCGCTTAGGGAGTTAATTATCCTTAAGGGGTGTTTAGATTAGTCTAAGTAGGATTAGGTGGATAGATTAAATTATTTAAATGTTAAATAGATTAGTTGAATGATTAGATTAAGGGTTGGATTAATTAATCTAATTGTGTAATTAGATTAAGGTTAATCATGTTTAGACTTTAATTAATTATTTTATTTACTTAATTATTTATTTAAATTAAATATTAGTAAATATTATTTAATTATTATTTAATCATATTATTTTATAATTAAATTAATTAATTTTCGAAATTAAATTAAATATTAATTAATTAATATTTTCCGAAAATTATACCGGAGAGCCGTTTAGTAGAATTCCGTACTTACTGTAGTGGTGTGGTTAGTTTATGCTATTGGTCGTTAAATTGTGAAATTGTGTGTTGATTGTAATGTTGGGGATTTATCCCAACATTGAGTAATATCAATGTTTAAACAAGAACTACTGGGTGTCGGTTTACAATGCTGGAAATATGTTTATGAACTACATTAAATAGTGGGATCTTCTAAAAGAAAAATATTGTATTTTGGCTAAGGTCGGCCGTGTACCCACAAATGAGTATCTTTATCGGGAAGGATAAAAATGGTGATTTGATTAAATGAGTATTTTCAGCATACCACGAGGGTATGGCTAGTAGTTTCTGGTGAGCATTATTATTATCAGGATACTACAGTAGTATAGCTGGCAGCTTCTGGTGAGCATATATATAGTATATTATCTCAGTATATGAGGCAGCTTCTAGCGAGCATATATAATATACTATATCAGTATTTGAGACAGCTTCTGGTGAGCTATAGTATACTCTATGGGTATAATTGCGGCAGCTTCTGGTGAGATATACTACTTATTATTGGCTTATAATAAGCAATCCTAGGTATGATCGAACTTATAGGTAGTATTGATTGAGATGACCGGGGAATGGTCTCATTGACATGGAATCGACTGAGTCGATTGAATGATGATTCGATCTGATATGTTGCTTTGATGTGTTGAAATGATTGGTTGAATTATGAACTGTACTGACGTGTAGGAAGGGACTGAGATGAGGTAAGTCCTCTGTCCTAATTGTGTGGCTAGAGTGCCCTGAGACATATTTTCTTCCTAATAGGAGTTTAGGGGGTGAACTTGTTGAGACAATGTCTCACCCCGTCGTGGGCTCAACATTTTTAGGTCCTTAGATAGTGGTCGTGGAGGACCTAAAGCCATGGAGTAAAAAGAGGTGAAGACTGAAGGATCGGCGAACTTGTCTGACTAGCTTGTCATAGGACAATTCCTTTTTATTGAGCCGGCCCTTTTTGTAGACCTTTGTCTTTGGTCTATTTTATATATATAAACCTTTGTGTTTATAAGAAGAAGTGTTATGGTTGTGATTGATTGCCTGCTATTTTATCCCAAAGTTTTTGTTGTTAGGGGATTTGTTTTGCTTCCGTATACGTAATAAAATGAATAGATCGGTGACGCGTCCTGGGAATGTTGCATTTGTATCGACCATAGTAGGATGTTCGCGCGCTCAGGGTTTGGGACGTGACATCTCCGTTTAAGTGGTATCAAAGTGGGTCTGTGTATGGAGTGATAAGGTGTGATGCGTCATGGGATAGTTAGTAGGAAAGGCTTTTAATATGCTGATGCATGTGAGTGATAGCTGTTTGATAGCTTGTTTGTGGGGTCACCCAAATTCTAACCTGGTGTTGGATTTGGAAAACATGTGTCTATAAAGAACCTGTAACATGAGTGACTAGGAGCAAAGGACTCCCAAGAAGAGGGCCATAGGCCCTGTTACTTGAGGTAGGATGCCGACAAGAGTTGGTACTCGAGGTGCTCAGAGTAAAGCGCAAGTTGAGGCCAGCGCAAGTGGTGTAGCACCGCCGCCGGTTCCATTGGTTACTGCTGGTGTAGTAACACTTGGTGTTGTCGGGATCATGTAGACGCTTGAGGCGATGAAAGAACTGATGGGGTAGTAGGCCCAGATTCAAGCTACCACTTCAGCCGCCACCACTACAGCCGCTGCTACTGCCACCAATGTTGCCGCTGCCACAGCCGTTGCTGCACCTGCTGCCACACTTGCCGAAGTTCCACCTAGGAACGTGGTCGCTGTGAGACCAATGCATAAGCTGGTGGAACAGTTCCTGAAATTGAATCCACCAAAGTTCACTGGGGCAGGAGACCCCAAAGCTGTAGCTCTTTGGACCAAAGGCTTAGAGAAGGCCTTTGCACTGCTAATGTGCATTGAAACAGAGAAGGTAGTCCTTGCAGCCTACCAGCTAGAAGGTAATGCTGGCACTTGGTGGAAAGCCGCTAGAGACACGGTATTCCCTGAAGGTGTAGTTCCAGAGTGGAACGCCTTTTTTGAGGTCTTTAACGGCAAATACTTTTCTGAGACTGCTAGAGAACTGAAGATGGTAGAATTCCAACGTCTTCGCCAATGTACGATGACCGTAGATTAGTATGAAGTGAAGTTCACGGAATTGTCGCAGTACGCCCCTGAATTGGTCGAGAATTCGGTGAACCGAGTTAGGAGGTTCAGAGATGGACTCAAACCGGGACTGAGGAGTTTGCTGATGCCACTTAACCTGAAGAATTACAACGACTTGTATGAACGGGTTCAGATGATAGATAGAGATTAGAATGAACGAGTCGTCGCATCTAGGTCGCAGTTTGCAGCAAACTGAGATGGGAATCAGTTTAGTAAGAAGCCCATGATCGGAGGAAGATTCCATGTTCCGCCCAATAGGAAGGGTGGCGTTGGCAAGGTAGGGCCAAGCCAGAATGGTATGTGTCGCGTATGTGGAAGGCGACATGGTATAGCACCGTGCCCTTGGAGGATGGACGCTTGTTATGAATGTGGCCAGCAGGGTCACTTGGTTAGGGATTGTCCTAGAAAGCT
Source organism: Eucalyptus pumila (assembly GCA_016097595.1). NCBI lineage: Eukaryota > Viridiplantae > Streptophyta > Magnoliopsida > Myrtales > Myrtaceae > Eucalyptus > Eucalyptus pumila. The sequence goes on from CM027853.1 coordinate 32,582,237, forward strand.
GAGGGTACCACAGTAGTTACCGCCGCTGCCACCAATGGGTCAGATTCGAGAAATCGCGCCACTGAATGTGCCGCAGGGTGGATTGGTCCGACCTCTAGCTCAAGGAAGGATGTACGCTATCACGAGAGGACATGCGGAGGATGCGCCTAATGTGATTATAGGTACGTTCTCGTTGAACGACCATGCTGCATATGCTTTGTTTGACCCTAGCGCCACTTATTCTTTTATAGCTGAGTAGTTTGTTAAGCTAGTAGGATTGAGTCTTGTGTTGTTAGAGTCGGTGGTTAGCATATCTACACCGTTAAAGGATAAGGTGTTAGTTGCATTGGGTTGTCCTGGTTGCAAGTTAGCAATTGATGAGCAATTGGGGATGATAGATTTAATAGTCCTAGCCATATATGATTTTGATGTGATAATTGACATGGACTGGCTCACCAAGCAACGAGCTAAGATAGACTGCTATCACAAGTCGATTCAGTTAAACCCATTAGGGGAAGAGAGTTTCGAGTTTGTTGGGAGTCGAGGAGGACCCTCGATTACCTTAATCTTGTCACTTAAGGCAACCCATTTGTTAGACGAAGGTTGCCAAGGTTACTAGGCGATTGTCGTAGACACGACAATTGAGGAGCTGAAGATTGAGGACATTGCAGTAGTCCAAGAGTTTCAAGATGTATTTCCAAAGGAATTGCCGAGTTTGCCGCTAGAGAGAGAGAGAGAGAGAGAGAGAGAGAGAGAGAGTTCGTGATTGAGTTAGCTCCCAGGACAGAGCTAATCTCTAAGGCTCCTTACCGGATGGCTTTGTCAGAGCTGAAAGAATTGAAGATGCAGATGTAGGAGTTGTTGGATAAATGATTCATATGCCCTAATGCATCACCTTGGGGAGCACCAGTGCTCTTCGTGAAGAAGAAGGATGGTTCGTTGCGTTTATGCATCGACTATCGTCAACTCAATCAGGTGATGATCAAGAACAAGTATCCACTCCCAAGGATCGACGGCTTGTTTGATCAGTTGCAAGGAGTGTCGATATTTTCAAAAATCGACTTAAGGACGAGATATCACTAGCTGAGGATCAAGAAGGAGGACATACTGGAGTCAGCTTTTCATACACGATATGGCCATTATGAGTTTATTGTAATGCTGTTTGGTTTGACGAACGCCCCAGCTACTTTCATGGATTTGATGAATCGAGTGTTTAAAGAGTACTTGGATCAGTTCATGATCGTGTTCATCAATGATATCCTGGTGTATTTGAGAAGTCCTGAGGAGCACGAAAGTCACTTAAGGATAGTGCTTCAGACCTTGCGAAATCATGAGTTGTACACTAAGTTTAGCAAGTGCGAGTTTTGGTTGACTCGTGTTGCATTTCTAGGTCACGTGACTTCGGGAGAAGGAATCTCTGTGAACCCGTCCAAGATTGAAGTAGTGATCAACTGGCTAAGATTGACGACGGTGACAGGGATCAGAAGTTTTCTGGGTTTAGTAGGGTATTACAGATGGTTTGTGGAAGGGTTTTCAGCTTTGGCATCGCCGTTGACTCGACTACTGAAGAAGGAAGAGAAGTTTGTGTGGACAGACAAATGTGAGCATAGTTTCCAAGAGCTTAAGCAGAAGTTGACTACCGCACCTATGTTGACCATTCCATCTGGTCTAGGAGGATACGGGATCTACAGTGATGTGTCATTAAGAGGACTGGGTTGCGTGTTGATGCAAAATGGTAGAGTGGTTGCATACGTGTCTCGTCAGTTGAGGCCTCACCAACTGTACCCGACGCATGACTTAGAACTTGTAGTAATTATCTTTGTTCTGAAGATTTGGAGACATTACTTGTGCGGAGAAAGATTTCAGATCTTCACTGACCATCAAAGTCTCAAGTACTTATTCTCTCAAAAGGAGCTGAATATGAGACAGTGTCGCTGGATGGAACTCCTTAAGGATTATGATTGTGATAGTATCACACTGGAAAAGCGAATAAGGTCGTTGATGCTCTAAGTTGGAAGTCTTCAGTTGCGCACATGATGATCAGGGAATGGAGTTTGCTTGAGAAAGCTCGAGATTTAGTTTTCAAGTTTGAGGTAGGCCACCTTTCTAATCTTATGGCCGCCCTCAAAATTGAGCCAGAGGTGCAGATTAGAATCAAGAAGCTTTAATGGATAGACCCAGAGATTTAGAAGATTCTACAAGAGAACACCGAAAAGAAGAATATTGACTTTTAGGTTTCTGAGAATGGAACGTTGAGGTTCCAAGGACGATTGGTTATACTTGATGATCTGGAGCTTAGAGATGATATTTTATCAGAAGCTTATCATAGCAGTTATAGCATTCATCCTGGTAGCACCAAGATGTATCAGAATCTGCGTCAACATTACTGGTGGTCTGGTATGAAGACGAACATCACCAAGCATGTCGCTAAGTGTTTGACGTGTCAGCAGGTCATGGCTCAACATTGCAAGCCAGTAGGACTTTTGCAACCTCTCAAGATTCCAGAGTAGAAATGAGAGCATATCATGATGGACTTCGTGACTAGATTACTAAGGAGTCAGAGAGGAAATGATTCGATTTGGGTAGTGGTCGACATATTGACGAAATTGACTCACTTCATTGTAGCGTGAAAGGACCTTAGTTTGGATAGGCACACAGATTTGTATTTGCGTCAGATAGTTCGTCTGCATGGAGTGCCGGTGACGATTACATCAGACCGAGACCCAATATTTACAGCCGCCTTCTAGAAAGGTTTACAGAGTGCTTTGCGAACGAAGTTACAGTACAGTACGGCTTATCATCAGCAGAAGGATGGCTAGTCTGAGAGGACGATTCAGACCCTCGAAGACATGTTGTGAGCTTGCGTATTAGATTTCAAGGGAAGCTGGGAGGAATAGCTTCATCTCGTCGAGTTTGCCTACAACAACAGATACCAGCAGAGCATTCAGATGGCTCCTTTCAAAGCGTTGTATGGTAGAGCGTGCAGGACACCAGTTTGTTGGGATGAGGTTGGGGAACGAAATATTACAGGCCCAGAGTTAGTTCAATAGTTAGTGAAAGCAGTTGCAGTTATCAGAGACAGATTAAAGATCGCTCAGAGACGCCAGAAAAGCTATGCCGATAAGCGTTGAAAGCCTTTGGAATTCTAAGTTGGTGATCACGTTTTTCTGAAGGTGTCACCAATGAGGGGTACTTCGCATTGTGGCAAGAAAGGAAAGTTGAGTCCGAGGTACGTAGGTCCATTTGAGATTCTAGAGAGAATCGAGATCCTAGCACATCATCTTGCATTATTGTCGAGACTGGCGCAAGTGCACGACGTCTTTCACGTGTCGATGTTGAGGAAGTATGAGCCTGACCCGACACACGTGCTGAATTTTGAGGATTTAGACATGGATGATCGAGTGTCGTACGTGTAAAACTTGGTTCAGATAGTGGATAAAAAAGAACAGGTTCTATGAACCAAGACCATCCCATTGGTCAAAGTACTTTGACAATACCATAGCAATGAGGAGAAACCTAGGAAAGTGAAGAGTCGATGTGGCAATTGTACCCCCACTTTTTTTGTTTAAGAGTTGTAATGGTTTGAATTTCGAGGACGGAATTTTTATAAGAGAGGAAGAGTTGTGACATCCTGATTTTCCAATTCTGTTTTCAATTGAATAAGTCGGGCATTTCATCTTTGCGCCTATAGCTCTTTTCTTTGAGTTGGCCACTCATGAGATAACTAGTCTATTAGGTGAAGCCGTTAAGGAATCTAAACACAATATATTTGAGAATTCGATCAGGAAACGACTGCTCGACCGTATTAATTTGCAAATGTCATTACGATATAGACCGATTAGAGATTGAAGATAGGTCGACTCGACAAAGGCATGTAATTCGATGTGGGTGATTCCACCTAATTGCACAATTCTTGTCGATCGACGCTAGACCGATTCCTCTGTCGTTTTGGTACCCGTGTCAATATTTGTAACCTTGAGATTTCTATGACAACTGAGAGTCGCCAATGTGTCAAAGATGCACTTTGTGGCTCGAAAACAATCGACCACCGGTTAATTACAAGAAAAATTCCTAAAAGTTACTCAGTAGATTAGACGCGCTTAAAATCGCGCAGATTGAAATTAACTGTGAAATTGAACCCGATTACAGAAATTAGAAGTTTTTTCATGTCACAAATCATTTTAGGAACACCGACTCATCTTTTGAAAATTTTTCTACAAACTGAGTTTTTCGGCAAAAAATCAAGAATTGATGGAATTGGATCGGGAGAGTTGGAAGACCGTTCTTGAGAGCACTTTTGGCATCCAAGATGGATTTATGGGCATGGAAAAATGTGAATTCAAGTTAGGACACATGTGATGAATTTTTGGGACTTCAATTGAATTGAATTGAAGAGAATTGAAGAGGAATTGAAGCCTTTGATGGCCAAATTGCACAAAATTCGTAGCCCCCCATGGTGACCAACCTTTGGATCATTTGGCAAGATTGTTGGGGAAGATTGGTGGCTGCAAATGGTAGAGGGTGAGGGCCAAGGGGGGGTAGGGGCAAGAGAGAGGAGGAGATGACAAGTGTTGGAGGCTAAAGAGCCCTGAGGTCCCCCTTGCTCAGCAGCTCTTCTTTCTCCTTGAATTGAGGCTTTCTCCATTGTTGTAGCCTTGAGAGACCTTGAGAGAACCGGAGGAAAGCTAGCTAAGCCAGTTCCACCATCGCACACCCACCGAACCAGCCAAGCCCGCCGTTTTCCCCCTTGTTTTCTTTTTCTGCCGGTTTGTACTTCAGTTAACTTTTTGCCAAAGATCTGAGTTGAAAGTGGTCTTCCCGGACGAATTAGCCAACTATCTACCCATCACCATGACCAACACATCCAGACTGTTCCAAAGAGCCCGACCTCGCCCCGAATGGAGCCACCAGCTGTCCTGTACAGCCGTCGCAAGCCACCGGTCACCGGTCCATCGGTCCCCTGCCTGCCTGCACTGTTTCGTGTTTTTTTTTTTTTTTTTCATTTTTCTCCCATTCCAGCCCTTCCTTTGCCCATCTCATCCACCCGTAAGACCCTTAAGACCCCTGGGAGCTGTCGATTGCTTACCACCTGTTTGCCGGAGCTCCGATTGGCCTGTTTCCTCGCCGTTCAGCTATTGGTTCTCCTCAGTCCAACAAGCAGAAGCTGAAACCGAACCAGCAAGGTGTTCCAGACTTTAAGGCCCGTTGTAGGTGTCTTCCCGGCCTTGGTTGGTGTCGCCACCTTGAGGTTTATCGCCCGTCTTGGCATCGCCTTTGTGTGGACTTGCCGGAACGTTAATCCGGTGAGTTTATTCTCTAATCTCTGCTTAGGGAGTTAATTATGCTTAAGAGGTGTTTAGATTAGTCTAAGTAGGATTAGGTGGATATATTACATTATTTAATGTTAATTAGATTAGATGAATGATTAGATTAAGGGTTGGATTAATTAATCTAAATGTGTAATTAGATTAAGGTTAATCATGTTTATACTTTAATTAATTATTTTATTTACTTAATTATTTATTTAAATTAAATATTATTGAATATTATTAATTATCATTTAATCATATTATTTTATAAATTAAATAATTTTCGAATTAAATTAATTATTAATTAATTAATATTTTTCGAAAATTATATCAAGAGAGTTGTTTATTAGAATTCCGTATTGACTATAATGGTGTGGTTAGTTTATGCTATTGATCATTAAATTGTGAAATTGAGTGTTGATTGTAATGTTGGGGATTTATCCAAACATTTAGTAATATCAATGTTTAAACAAGAACTACCGGGCGTCAGTTTGCAACGCCGAAAATATCTTTATGAACTACATTAAATAGTGGGATTTTCTAAAAGAAAAATATTGTATTTTGACTAAGGTCGGCCGTGTACCCACAAAAGAGTATCTTTATCGGGAAGGATAAAAATGGCAATTTGATTAAATGAGTATTTTCAGCATACCATAAGGGTATGGCTGGCAGCTTCTAGTGAGCATTATTATTATCAATATACTACAACAGTAGAGTTGGCAGCTTCTGGTGAGCATATATATAGTATATTATCTCAGTATATGAGGCAGCTTCTAGCAAGCATATATAATATACTATATCAGTATTTGAGGAAGCTTCTGATGAACTATAGTATACTATATGAGTATAATTGTGGCAGCTTTTGGTGAGTATATATAGTGTGGCATCCTGAAATTCTTTGCTAGTCATTAGGGGTGCTCCAATTAGTGTCTTGTATTGAGATCTATGGCCGAGTTTAAATGGATAAATCTTGGAAGAGGATGACTTATCTTTGGCCATATGTATCGTGAATTAGAATCTATCGATTTGTGATTTTGAATGTTAGATATTTAATTTTACCCTATAGTACTTTAGTCCAATAAGGATTTAATTAGTATTTAAAAAAAAAGAAGGTTAAAATTTGATTTTAATTAGGTTTGGGCCTTAGGCCCAAGAGCTTGGACTCTTGGTGGGCCAAATGGCCGGCCCATTGAAGCCCATGGAGAGGTGGCCGTCGACCAAGGAGGGGAGGAGTGGCCAGCCCACTTCTTCCAAGCCCAAGCCCATCTTGCATGCTTTGCCAAGTGGCAAAATGAAAGTCCTATGCATTGGCCATTGTGGGTGGCCCTTAATCATTGCTAATGATGGAGTTTAGGGGAAACAAAAGGGGGAGAGAGAGTGGCCGGTTGAGGGATTCAGCCAAGCTAAGAGAGAGAGGAAGTTGCGAGAGAGAGAGAGAGAGAGAGAGAGAGAGAGAGAGAGTTGCGAGAGAGAAGAGGGAAGCCGAGAGAGGAGGAAGAAGGAGCCGTCCGTCCGTTCGCCGTCTGTTCGCCGTCCGTGTGCCATCGTCCGCTTGATCTTAGAGGCAAGTTAGGATCAATTTCTACTCTTGCATGTGTGTTTTGCATGTGTGGTTGAATCTTGGGTGTTTAGAGGTAAGGAACCGAAGCTATTGTGGTTTGTTCTTGAAAAAGCTTGCTGATTTCGTGTATACTGCCTGACCCAGAAACTTGTGGAGGCTTGTATGCGTGTTTCGAGTTGGATTTTGACTTCGACTCCTTCACGAAAGTTGTAGACAACATCTCAAAGTATAACATATTAAAATTTGAGACAATATGGTTGAATTTTAAGGGGAAAAAACCTCCTCCTACGAAGACACTAGATCTGGAACTGCTTTGCCGACCTTTTGGTAGTTTTGTGGGTTTCATGTTGCTTTTTGCCGAGAATCTCCTTTTGACTTCTGTATAAAACTTGTAGAGAACATCCTAAAGACTAACATACTCAAATTTTAGGTAAAATGAGCAAGTGTATCCTAGTGAATCGACTTTCTCTTGAAGACGGTTAATCTGGAAGCACGGTACTCGACACCCGAGACTGCTTGGACCCATATGGTGACTATTCTTTGGAAATTTTACTTCAATCCCTTAATGAAAGTTGTAGGGGACCTCTTGAGGCAAAATATATCAAAATTTCAGAGGAAACAAAGAAGGATAAGTAGGTAAAAACTCGATATTTCAGAGATGGTTATACTGGACGTTTCGGTGCTAGAATCAGGAGCTTCGGACGTCTATAGAAAATTATCTAGTACGAATCTGGCCTAGATGTCTTCATGAAAAATATACTTTAGGGTCTTGAATATAACCTGGTAAGATTTCATAATTTTTGGAGGTCATTCGGGTATTTTAATCAAAATATTTCAAAAACTGCACAATCTGTTTCTATCCGAAATTACATGCTGAATTTGTGTGAATTATATCTTCTTGTGTGAAACTCTTTTGGGCATGTGTTCTTCATGAAATTGTTACCTTATTGTCTTGTCTATCACATGTCCTGATTTCATGATTTTGAGAATCATATGGATATTTAATTTAAATGTTTTCAAAAATGGTACAAGCTGGAATTTAGTAAACTTCAAAAATGCATGATATATGGACTATTCTAAATTGTATGGACTCCATGAATCGTACTATTATGAATGATTGTGTTTTGCTGCATGTCTGATGATGCTTAGAAATGCATATATGAATCAAAGGATGAAAATGATCTTGATTGCCATCACGTCACATGCCATGTTAAAATTGAATTATAATTGAAGATGTGAATTAGGATAAGTGAGAAGGTCGTCGGAGGTGTGCGCTGATGATGCCCCGGGAGTGTCGGGATGCCTAGCTAGAATGGTACGGCCGGTTGCCCGGTGGCCTTAAATGGCTGAATGCCGGAGGGTCCTCGGGAGTTTCGAGATGCCCGGAGAGTGGGGGAGCCGGAAGCTCGGCAGGTATTGTGCCAAGGGATGCCTCGTGATGCCAGTTGGGGTACGAGATGCCTGGCAGGTATTGTGTCGGATGGTTCTCGCGATGCCGGGATTGGGTGCGAGTGATAAATGTGGGATGCAAACATTGGTCGCGGGAAAGAGAAGATGGTGGCCCAAATTGAAAGAATAAAATTGGGAAATTGAAATTGAAACATGCATGATGTGGTGCACGTGATATGATGATGATGAGTGCATGGATGCATGATGATGGTGAGTGCATGGATGTATGTGCACCTATGACATGATGGTACATGTGACATGATGATGGTAAGTGTACGACATGATGGTGATGATCATATGATGATGTATGTACATGCGGTATGATGACATGTGCATGATATCAAGGTAAATTTTGCATGTATGCTTGAACGACATGTGTTGTGCTATGATTATATTGTATGATGCATTGAGTGGTTTATTGGTCCTTTACCTACTGAGTGGTTGTACTCACCTCTTCGGGGACCAACATTTCAGATTAGAGAGAGATGCCGCTCCCTGCTGTCACACGGGACGTCTTTTACGGCCTTCCTTCAGATGTGGAGGTCGAGTGCGTGGAGATCGACTGTCCCACCATCCTTGGTCTTACGTTTATTCGGGTTCGTGCAATAGTGATGTACGATGTAGGCCTGGCTGAGGGCCTTATCATTCAGGAGTTCATATTGGTTCATGTTTGTCGAGATGGGGCAATGCAAGGGACGTTGCCGCCGCCACCGCCTGATGCACCGGGATGGGTGTGACGGCCCGTTCGTGAAGAGTAGGAGCTGCAACTTTTTGGGAAATAACCGACACTAGATGATGGGGGATCTTACACGATAGACATAGTGGGTTGAGTGTTTCTTTTTGGGGTTATGGCCGAGTGTAGCTAAAAGTCTTGGCCTTTCTTTTGATGTACCGACCCGAGAGAAAAAAAAATCCATCATGAAAATATGTAAATAAAAGTGTCTGATGTTAGTGGTGTGCCATTGTATCATGATTGTTGAAGGGGGGAATAGTAAGACTCGATTATGCTTCCGCAAATGAGATGTGTGACACCCCTCGACGGCCCCCGATCCGATTTGGGTCGCCACAGTTTGCTTACCATTTACTTTCCTAATAACATGTCACTCTGATACCATTTCAATTGCAGCGGGTCCATACAACCATGGGGGTTTACACATTTTTTTTTGATAGGTCCCTTGCGCAATTCATATACGGAAGCACATCTAGCAAACTCCCTTCCCTATATTTAGAAAACGATGCACACCTACTAAACATCTTATATAAGTTAAAGCCGTACACTTTTATTTACATAAAGCAGATGGACATCTTTAGTCGGTACATCGAAATGCCATAGTTTCCTATACATGGCTATACTTCAAAAGATGACCGACATCTCTTCCCACAATCGCATGCTTAAGGTCCATCGTCCAGTGTCGGCGTCCAAAGGTTCCCTCATTTGCTATCCTTCTCCTCGCGGTCATATCCAACCGCTCAAACCATCTACTAATCTGAAATGTTGGTCCCGGAAGGGGTGAGTACAACCACTCGGTAAAGGAATCCAATAACCACTCAATGCATCATACAAGTCATACATGCATTGCAGGCATTACTTACCTTAAAGCCATGCGCATACTATCATGCATCATCATATCAATTTATAACACATTCATGTGTATCATCATCGTATCATACATGTCATCATCATCATGACATCATCACATTACACATGTCATCATCATCAAGGCATCATTACATCATACATGCCATCATCATCATGACATCATCACATTACACATGTCATCGAGCCATATCATATATCATCATCATTATCATCACCATGCATATCATCATGCATATCATATCATGGGTGATCATCATTATTTCACATCACATATCATCATCATTATCATGCATATCATCATGCATATCATATCATGGGTGATCATCATTATTTCACATCACATATCATCATCATCATCATCATGCATATCATCATGCATATCATGCCATGGTTTAATTTCCACTTTTAGCTTTCAATTTGATCACAACATCACCCATTCCTCAAATCATCAATTTCATCATCCCCTCGGGCAAAGACCTCCGAGGCTTCCGGCATTCAGCCTCCCAGGCCATCGGGCATCCGGCCCCCCACATTCCGGGCATCTCGCATCCCAACTAGCATCATGAGGCATTCCCTTCGGGCAGAAACCTCCGACAGGGCTTCCGGCATTTACACTCCCTGGCCGGGCATCCCGCACCCCAATCCTGGCATCGAGAGGCATTCCTTTCGGGCAAAGACCTCCGACAAGGCTTCCGGAATTATGTACCGACATACCACCAGGCCTCCCCTGGAATTACGTACCGTATACCACCGGGCATCCCGACACTCCTGGGGAATCTTCGGAATTACGCCACTAGGCCACCGAGCATCATCATCCACCGCAACAATCTCCTCATTTAACATTATCCATGTTTACCAATTTCGGTCTTAATTTAGCATGGCATATGACGTGACATCAAACAAGTCATACTTGGCATGGAATTCACACATGCATCTCAATTCAATGTCATGCATACATCAAGACTTTATCATATGCATCTCGATTCAATGTCATACATATACCAAGACTTTATCATACATGCAACAAGATAAATTTAATAGAATTTATGGCTAATAAAATAATCTATTTTATTTTATTTTATTCTTTTCTTTTCTTTTTATTTATTTATTTATTTAAATTCCAACTTTTTTTTCATTTCCATAAATTTAATGTCAACAAATTCCCAAAATTATAAAAATTACAGCAAATATTAAACAAGCCAATAGGATGATAATTTCATACAAAATACATGGCCAAATAGCATTTCCCACAATTTCCCAATTTTCACAAAACATCATATAATTTTCGGATGAATCCAGAATGCACGGTTTCCGAAGAAATTCGATTAAAATATCCATACGGCCTCCAAAAATTACGAAATTTTACCGAGTTATAGCCAAGACATTTGCGCACATCTTTCATGAAGACTTTCAAGATAGATTCTTTCTAGATTATTTTCTACAGTCACACGAAACTTCTGGATCCATTACCGCATCGTCCAGTGTATGCTTCTCCGAAATACTGAGATTTCACCTACCTATTCTTCTTCATTTAATCTGAAATTTGGATATGTTATACATCAAGATGTTCTATACAAGTTTCGTGAAGAGATCCAAGTCAAATAGCCAGAGTATAGTCGTCATTTAGGTCCATGATGTCTCGGGTGTCCTGTAATACACCTCCAGAATTACCGTCTTCAAGATCTAGTCGATTTACTAGGCTATTCTTGTTCATTTCACTTTAAATTTGAGTATGTTGTATTTTAATATGTCCCCTAAAACTTTCATGAAGAAATCGAAGTGAGATTCTCAACACAAACCAACATGCAATCACAAATCCAACCAAAGGTCAGTAAAATCTTTCCAGATCTGGGGTCTCGGTAGGATGAGACTTTAACCCCTTGAATCTCCATCATTTTCCACCAAATTTTATTAAGTTATAGTTTAAGATGTTAGCTACAACTTTCATGAAGAAACGAAAGCCAAAATCGAACTCTAAACATGCATCAAAGCTCTCACAACATTCTGACTCGAGCGGATTCATGCGAAAACATTCCAGATCTGACATCTCCGTAAGATGAGAGTTTGACCCATCAAATCTCCATAAATTTCCACCAAATTTTAGTATGTTGTATTTTAAGATGTTAGCTACAACTTTTGTGAAGAAATCTAATCCAAAATCGGACTCTAAACATGCATGCAAGCTCACACAATATTCTGACTCAAACTGTTCAAGCGAAAACAGCCATACCACCCAAGAACAATCCATCCATACTTCGGTTTTCCTCACCAAATCACCCAAACTCGACACTATATCAACCATACATGCAACAAAAACACATGCAAGAGCAGCAAAGGACCCCCAACTTGCCTCTAGACCACACGAACGGCGGCACACCGGTGACGAACACGGTGGACGGACGGCGACAGGCGAGCTCCTCCTCTCTCGGCCTCACTCCCTCTCTCGCGCAACTCTCTCTCTCCCTTTGGCTTGGACGGAAACCCCTCACCAGCCACTCTCTCTCTCCCTTTTATTCCCCCTAAACTTAATCATTTCAGCTGCATGTGGCCACCCAAGATTGCCAATGGGGGCAGCCACACCTTGCACAGCCTCCACGCCACTTGGCAGCTCGGAGGAAACACATGGCCTCCTTCATGCAAGATGGGCCTCCACCTTCGGCTGGGCTTGGGCCAGCAATGGGCCGGCGATCCCTCCTCCTCCTTTGGGCTCCGCAACTAAGCCCAAATGGCCGAAAATGGGGTGAGATCATGGGCTGGTTTTAAGCTAATACTTTGGCCCATATCTCATTCTAATAATCCTCCTCAAACCTAAATTTTATAAACACCTAATTGAAATTTATAAATCACAAAACTTTGTGACCTATCTTAATAAATTCCAATCCATAATCCCACATGGCCAAAACTAGAATTTTTCTATCAAATAATTATTCGCTAAGAGCTTGGCCAAAGTCTAAATGCAAGACCTTAATTTGAGCACCCCTAATGACTGGCAATGAATTCTAGAATGCCACAAGATGCGCTGGGACCGTTTTAAAAAAAAATGCCTAGGAACTAAGGTACTTCTTTGGTAAGATGTGGTGACCTTGGGCGCTTCGGGGTGCCACATATAGTATACTATATCTGAGATAGCTAGTACAAGCACCTAGATGGGGGGTGAATAAGTGAAAAAATAATTCTTCGTGATATAAGAACAATACTAAGCAGACAATAGAAAGGAAGTTCTTCTTTAACAAGACGAATTATGATCAAAGTAAAGCAGAGAGTAGGGAAGAGAAAATTGAACACAAGGTTTATAGTGGTTCGGCTTATTTCAAGCCTACGTCCACTCTTCTGCACTGACAGCCCACCGGCTGGATTTCACTATGAACAAAGGAGATGTTACAGCAAGTCTTGTCCTTGATTCCACAGTGTAGATAGTCTACCACACTTCCTCAAGGTTTCATAGAATATAAACTCTCTTTTGCGTACAAGATTTCGCTCAACAAATGAATTGACTAAGAACAAAGAGCTTCAGACTTTGGAATTCTTCTATCGCGCACACACTCGAATAACTGGAACGTCTTCCTTTTATACTTCTTTATGCCATCATACCCGTTGGCACTTACCAAAGGAATTCCTCCAATCTACCCGTTGGACGGAATCAATTAGGAAGATCATTCGAGCTATTAAAGGAACATGTTGATAGCTCATCAATCCTGCTTGCCCATACAATCAGGATCTTGGTTTCCATAAGTATAACCTTCCAAGTATACTTCGCCAATCATCGGATCCTTAATCATAATCAAATAAAAGATTCCATTATATCATATCCAGCCAAGAGATCTTCTCCAGTCGATAAGGTCAAATCCTTAATGAAACACCCAGTTCTGGATAACCCTTATTCGACGGTCTAGAAACTCTCAATGAGAATAGACTTTGAGTCTTGAGTCCGCGATCAAGGTCTTCGGACTTTGAATAGAAGAGTCTGCAAATCTTCAAACTAGACTGATGGAAACGTTTTGTCAGCTTCAAAATATTCCAGGAAGATTTCTCCAACAATCTCCCCCTTTTTGATGGTGACAAAACTTTCCTGTAGATTTGAATAACTTTGACCTGCAAAATATTACTCAAGCAAATATGGATATCTTATAAAGATAAATGGCTTAATAAAAACACTAGAATCTGCATCCACAGAAAATATGTTCGTCTTGCATGTGAATAAAGCCATTCATAAGATATTAACAGTACTTAATATAAGCAATCAAATCCAATTCCCAAATTCAGTCCACATCCAGACATTCAAGTCAAGTCATAATCAAAACAAACCAAAGTTCAACAAAATTCAACAAAATTTAAGTTCAAAGTTTCAAATCTTGCATCTCTCCCCCTTTTTGTCATAAAAAAAAAAGGTTGAGATGAAAAGAGAATGGATTCAAGAATGCTTGGGAACACGAACAAGCTGGAAATCTCCTATTGATTGGACAATGCCTTCCAGCTTTTTCAAGTCCTCCTTCAGTTGTGCCACATCTTCACCCTTAGCATTTGCCTGAATTTGAAGAGAAAGGGCTTGAATCTGATCATTCAAAGAGACTGAAGAAGCTTGACCCGCATTTTGCAGATTTTGAACTTTGCATCCCAGAGCATATATCTGACCCCGCATTTCCAAGAGAACATCAAGAATTCTGCGAAAGTCTGCTGAATTTTCAGTCTGCGTACTAGCTTCTGCTCGATCTGATGGAGTAAAAATAGACGATGGCAAATCAGCATGTTCACGCAGAATGGGCGATGATCATCATGTCCCTCTTCAGGAAATTGAGAGGCATAGATATCTTCTGGATCTGCTGGAGAGCGGCCCGACTCCCTCACTTTGTAGCGGGATATGAGGACAATCCTCTTTTCTCACGGTCTCCCCCGTTTGCATGCCTTCGGTGGAGAAGAGTGTTCCTCATGTTCTGTTTCCGCTTGATCTCCTCTCTCTTCTTCTTCTTCAATTCTTTCCTCCTCTTCATCTCCTTCTTCTACTTCTCTCTCCTCTGATTGTCTTTCCTCTGCTTCCAAATTTTCTCTTTCTTCAGTCCTCTGTTCTGTCTCATCTGTGTCATTTTCTTTTCTCTCCATTGATTTTGGAACAGGGGTTTTCTCCTTGAATTTCTCCAACTCCTTGTTAAGTTCCTTCAGACGCATTTTAGAGACCATTTTCAATCCCACCACCATTTGATCGCACGATTGAACACAGAAAATTCGTGGAGGCTGAATATTCAAATGTCTGAATAACTTTGTCACAAGAGCTGAATAACGAAGTTGACCCTTGTCCTTTACCACTGCCCTGTACATGTGGAACATAATAGTATGTGGAAGAGAAAACTTTTTCCCAAAGATTGATGGCATACATCAGCTTTGCCTCGAGTTTGAAACATCGTCTTTGAAGTAGATTTTGGTCTGAGGCAATTAATCACAATCTTGTGAAGCAGAATGTTGAATGCACTCATCCTTGAGTAGGAAACCTTTCCCTCTGTCGTTCTATCCTTAACAAGTTCCAACGTAGTACGAACAATAGACACACTAATGGGTTGATATCTCCCCCTTTGAACCCCAATCACATCGGCCAACATATCTACATCCACCACATAGTCCTGATCTCGGACACTAAAAGAGAATCTATTCGCATCCAAGAAACTAAGATTTGAATAGAAATAAGCAATGAGTTCAACATAGGCTTCTGTAGAGTCGAATGTAATCATTCCAAGTTGAAGAAGACTGAATTTGTCCCTCAATTTAACATTCACAGCATCAAGGAAATCAAAGTCTACACTTCTAGGGTTTATTACCCAACGCTTCAACAACTTAGAGTATAGATGCTTTTGTTCCTCTGATCGAAACAAATCTGTCTTTTTTCCCCGAATTTTTGCCGCAACACCCATTCTCGGTTGAAACTGACTGTACAACTTGTCATCATCATTCCCATCTATTTGATTTAGCCCTCCAACACGAGGATCGATTGGGATATTTGCGAATGCCTCTTCCGCTGACCTAGTAAGAGCAATTCCCAAACGCTCCATTGTACGTAGAAAGAAGGTTTCATTTCTGTACCCTTTTTCTTTCAAAAATTCGTTAATGTAGTTCAAAGGAGTTCCTCCCCTTTTTAAAGCACAATAAAGCTTGTAGGTAAAAGAAGGCTTATAGACTCTTACAGGTTCTACATCTTCAAATATTTCTTCATTTTCTTGTCGAGCAACCTCCTGTTGTCTAGATGGAGAAGACGGACGCTGCTGAGAATGTTGTGGGCTCTGCTACTGACTAGGAAACTCTTCTTCTTCAGTGAGATCGAAGTGCGTAGGCCCCTCACGCATTTGCTGTGGTCCCCTGTTCGCGATCCTCGAAGACTTTCTTTGGGAAGACATTTTTCACAGTCTTTGAGAGATTCCAAGCTTGTTTTCCCAAGAAAGATGACAACTTTTCGAAGATTAAACAAGAGAAGAAGACATAAATGGAAGATCGGTACTCTCTTAGGGTTTTTGTGAGTGAAACAAGAGAAATCGACAGTATATATAACAGTTGAAGAGAGGCATACGGAACGTCATAAAAGAAGGTAAAAAGATGCATTTTTAAAAAATAACTGCCCTTTTTCGAAAAATTAGATAATTTTCATTTAAAAAATAACTCAATTTTCGAAAAGGAAACGTTGCAATAATCACGTCAATTAAAGATGGCAATAATCAAACACGGTTGATAATTGTACCTTTTTGAGATGAGAATCAAGACATAAGAAAATAACTTACGAAAGAAAACCTTGATTGTCTGAGTCTAGGTGTCTCTAGACTTTAACTTCTTCAAACTTTAAGATGTTGAGTCTTGAACGAATGATTTCAAATTGATTTTTCTCCAAAGGCTTTGTAAATATATCCGCCAATTGGTTCTTTGAGTCAACAAACTGAATCGAAACTTCTCAATTTTGAACATGATTTCTAATGAAGTGATGTCGAATCTCTATATGCTTTGCTCTTGAGTGAAGAATTGGATTTTTGGTGAGATTGATTGCGCTGGTGTTGTCACAGTTAATCTCCGTGCATGAATCTTCAATTCCAAAGTCTCTTAGCTGTTGTTTTATCCACAGAATTTGTGAACAACAATTTCCAAGAGCTACATATTCCGCTCCTGCTGTAGAAAGAGCTACTGTACTTTGCTTCCTTGAAAACCAATATACTGTCCTGCTTCCAAGTAGTTGACAGGTACCCGAGGTGCTCTTTCTATCAACTCTGCATCCGGCTAGGTTTGCGTCTGAATATCCGAGAAGAGTAAAGTCTCCCTTTTTAGGATACCAAAGACCAATGCTAGAAGTTGATGCAATGTATTTGATAATACGCTTTGCGGCACTCAGATGAGATTCTTTTAGGTCTGCTTGAAATCTAGCACAAATGCAAACACTAAACAGAATGTCGTGTCTAGAAGCAAAGATAAGATAAAGAAGTGAACCAATGATACTCCTGTATAGCTTCTGGTCAACTTTCTTTCCTCCTTCATCTTTGTCTATCTTCAAAGAGCTTGACATTGGTATATTAGTCTTCTTGCAATTTTCCAGTCCAAACTTTTTGACAAGATCATTTGCATATTTTTCTTGATGAATAAAAGTTCCTTTCTTCAGTTGTTTCACTTGAAGCTCGAGAAAGAAGGTTAACTCACCCATCATGCTCATTTCAAATTCATCTTGCATAGACTTAGAGAATTTCTTGCACAAGCTTTCATTAGAGGATCCAAAAATAATATCATCAACATATATTTGAACAAGCAGAAAACTTTTGTTTTCTCTTTTGATAAACAGAGTAGTGTCTACTTTATCTTTTACAAAGCCATTTTGAATCAAAAACTTACTCAGCCTGTCATACCAAGCTCGAGGAGCTTGCTTTAAACCATATAAGGCCTTTTTCAGTCTGAATACTAAGTCTGGTTTCCTTGGGTCTTCAAACCCAGGTGGTTGTTCCACATAGACTTCCTCATGGATAAATCCATTCAGGAAAACACTTTTGACGTCCATTTGGAATAACCTGAAATTCTTATAACAAGCAAAAGCAAGTAATAATCGAATTGCTTCTAACCTTGCTACTGGTGCGTAAGTCTCGTCATAGTCTATCCCTTCTTCTTGCGTATATCCCTTGGCCACGAGTCTTGCTTTGTTTCTTACGACTTTTCCTTTCTCTTTCATCTTGTTCCTGAAAACCCATTTAGTTCCAATAATAGATTTACCTTTCGGTTTAGAAGTCAACTCCCAGACATCATTAATGCTTAATTGCCTGAGTTCTTCTTGTATAGCTTCAATCCAGCTTTCATCAGATAAAACTTCTTCTATGCTTTTGGGTTTTATTTCAGAAATAAGAGCCACAACACTAGACTCTTCGCGCCTTTTGGATCTTGTGCGAATTCCTTCATTAATGTCGTCAATAATGAGATCTTTGGGATGACTGGACTTATGCTTCCAGTTACTGGTTAATTTGTCAGATTGATGATCACTTTCTTCATTTGAATCTTCAACAATCATTTGTTGCTGGTCTTTCGAAGGCTGAGTTGCTTCCTGAGATTTAGGCTTTGTAGAGTTTGCAGCAGATTCAGATTCTTCAAGATGAGTCTGGATAGATTCGTTTTGCGTAGAATCTTGGAATTTGACATTCATTGATTCCTCCACAGATTGAGTCTTCTTATTGTAGACTCTATATGCTTTACTTGTGGTTGAATATCCAAGGAAGATGCCTTCGTCTGATTTTTCTTCAAACTTGCCAACTCGATCATTTGCATTTTTCAATATAAAGCATTTACATCCGAACACATGAAAATATGAAACAATAGGCTTCTTTACTTTGAATAACTCATAGGGTTTTTTTTTCCAGAATTGGTCTTAGAAAAACTCTAGTAATTAAAAGAGATGTTGCTTTCAATTAAAAGAGTTCTAGCCATTTCTTGAAGCGACCTATTCTTTCTTTCCACAACTCCGTTTTGTTCTAGAGTATATGGAGAGGAGAACAAATGCTGAAAACCAGATTCATCACAAAACTTTGTAAAATCTTGATTTTCAAATTCACCTCCGTGGTCTATTCTTATACTTGAAATAACATACCCTTTTTCATTTTGAACCTTTTTAGCAAACTTTTCAAAGTAAGAGAAGGTTTCGACTTACTTGCCGGAAATATACCCGGTAAATCGTGAGTAGTCGTCCACAATTACTAGGCAATATTTCTTACCTCCAATACTTTGAGTTCTAGTTGGTCAAAAGAGATCCATATGCAGAAGCTGTAGTACACGATTAGTGGAAACTTGATTTATTGGTTTAAAGAAATTTCTTACCTGCTTTCCCAATATGCATGGTGTACATAGATCAGACTTTTGGTATGATAGATTGGGTTTCTTTGCTGAAATTTTGGCTATCTACTTCATATTGATGTGCCCAAGTTTTCTGTGCCATAATTTCGCTTCGTCTTGAATTGAGATTAGACATTGCGATTCATCTGGTTTCACATCCAAGAGGTAGATATTTCCATGTCTTCGACCCATGAATGACTCGAGTAGAATCTTTACCGGTTCCCGAACATATTCCCTCTTGAAAGTTGATTTTGAAACCGGTGTCACACAGCTGACTGATACTTAGCAGATTGTAGTTGAGTCCTTCCACTAAGGAAACATTGCTTATTGTGAGGTTTCTAATCTTTACAGTTCCAAATCCCATAATTCTTCCTTTGATGTTTCCTCCAAATGAGACTTTTCCACCATTTACTTGAACAAGCTTTACGAAACAATTTGAATCTCCTGTCATATGTCTTGAGCATCCACTATCCAAATACCATTTTACCTTTTTCTTGATAGTGACCTCAAATTCACTGTCTGAATCTGATTCTGTCTTGGAGTTTGTATCTGAATCCGATTGTGCCATCAAACATATATTGGCATAATCATCATTACTTTCTTCACACTCTGTATCACTCCAAGTTTCTGCTTTAAGAGCCTTTCGATACTTTTCAGCTTTTCCTTTCTTCTTCCTCAGAAGAGGACAGTTGGGTCTGATGTGTCCCTTTTTCTTGCATTCAAAGCACACTACATCTTTGTTTGATTCATCATCCTCAACGGACTTGGTCTTGCTTTTGAAAACTCGTTTCTTTGGATTGAATCTTCTTCCTTTTCTCGTTCATTTTTCTGAATCTTCTTATCATGAGAGCAAGCTCTTCGTCATCCATATCGTCTTCAGAATCTGTGACATCAGAATCATCATTAGATTTTAATGTAATGGATTTCTTACCTTTAGGATCTTCATCTTCGTTGATTCGCTCTACTTCATAAGACTAAAGAGTCCCAACCAATTCATCAACCGAAAGTGGCATGATTCTTTGTGTCTCCCTTATTGAGGTCTTTATGTGATTCCAATCCTTAGAGAGTCCACGCAGAAGCTTGTTTACTTTCATGGGATCAGAAATTGGTTGCCCTTGATTTTCAAGGCCATTCACGATCTCTGTAAAACGACTAAACATGTCAGTGATAGATTCTCCATATTTCATTTTGAATGCTTCATACTGTCCGAGCAAAATGTTGATTCTGGTTTCTTTCACTCTATCAATTCCTTCATAAGTGATGTGTAATCTATCCCAGACTTCTTTAGCTGTAGAATAAGAAGATATTCTGTTATATTCAGTAGGTGACAATGCACAATATAAATAATAAATTGCTTTTGCAACAAGAGCTTGTCTCTTGATTATTTCTTCCCGAGTCATTTTACTAGACTCAACAGTATCTTTTCCTCTCTCTGAGATAGGTGCAGCTTTAGGAATGATTCCTTTGTCAACAACATCCCATTCCAGAGGATCCTTTGATCTTAAGAACGCCTTCATCTTGTTTTTCCATATGTTGTAATCATTTCCATCAAAGTAAGGCGGTCTGGTATTGCTTTGCCCTTCTACCAGCCCTAGAGCTAACATACTAGCCATAGATCTTTAACTCTGAAGTAAAACACTTCAAACAAAGTGAGTACACAAGCTCTGATACCAATTGAGATAGCTAGTACAAGCACCTAGAGGGGGGTGAATAGGTGAAAAAATAATTCTTCGTGATATAAGAACAATACTAAGCAGACAATAGAAAGGAAGCTCTTCTTTAACAAGACGAAGTATGATCAAAGTAAAGCAGAGAGTAGGGAAGAAAAAATTGAACACAATGTTTATAGTGGTTCGGCTTATTTCAAGCCTACGTCCACTCTTCCGCACTGACAGCCCACCGGCTGGATTTCACTATGAACAAAAGAGATGTTACAACAAGTCTTTTCCTTGATTCCACAGTGTAGATAGTCTACCACACTTCCTCAAGGTTTCTCAGAATATAAACTCTCTTTTGCGTACAAGATTTCGCTCAACAAATGAATTGACTAAGAACAAAGAGCTTCAGACTTTGGAATTCTTCTATTGCGCACACACTCGAATAACTGGAACGTCTTCCTTTTATACTCCTTTATGCCATCATACCCGTTGGCACTTACCAAAGGAATTCCTCCAATCTACCCGTTGGACGGAATCAATTAGGAAGATCATTCGAGCTATTAAAGGAACATGTTGATAGCCCATCAATCCTGCTCGCCCATACAATCAGGATTTTGGTTTCCATGAGTAGAACCTTCCAAGTATACTTTGCCAATCATCAGATCCTTAATCATAATCAAATAAAAGATTCTGTTATATCATATCCAGCCAAGAGATCTTCTCCAGTCGATAATGTCAAATCCTTAATGAAACACCCAGTTCTGGATAACCCTTCTTCGACGGTCTAGAAACTGTCAATGAGAATAGACTTTGAGTCTTGAGTTTGGCAGTCCGAAGGTCTTCAGACTTTGAATAGAAGAGTCTGCAAATCTTCAGACTAGACTAATGGAAACGTTTTGTCAGCTTCAAAATATTCCAGGAAGATTTCTCCAACAATATCAATATTGCGGTAGCTTCTGGTGAGCTATACTACCTATTATTGACTAAGTCGATTGAACGATGATTCGATCTGATATGTTGCTTTGATGTGTTGAAATGATTGGTTGAATTTTGAACTATACTGACGTGTAGGAAGAGATTGAGATGAGGTAAGTCCTCTGTCCTAATTGTGTGGCTAGAGTGCCCTAAGGCTATTTTCTTCTTAATAGGAGTTTAGGGGGGTGAACTTGCTGAGACAATATCTCACTCCGTCGTGGGCTCAACATTTTCAAGTCCTTAGATGGTGGTTGTGGAGAGCCATGGAGTAAAAGGAGGTGAAGACCGAAGGATCAGCGAACTTGTCTGACTAGCTTGTCATAGGATAGTTCCTTTTTGTTGAGCCGGCCCTTTTTATAGACCTTTGTCTTTGGTCTAGTTTGTATATACAAACCTTTGTGTTTATAAGAAGAAGTGTTTTGGTTGTGATTGATTGCTTGCTATTCTATCCCAAAGTTTTTGTTGTTAGGGGATTTGTTTCGCTTCCGTATGCGTAATAAAATGAATGGGTTGGCGACGTGTCCTAGGAACGTCGCATTTATATCGACCAGAGTGGGATGTTTGCGCGCTTGGGGTTTAGGGCGTGACATTATGCAGGTCTAATCCCTTGTGCAATCCTATCGTTTGGTTTGTTTTTCATTCCAGAGTCTCCTAGATAGCTGGTAACAAATCAAGATGAACACTAGACTCTTCTTATCTAAATTGTTGGAAGAGAGGGATTTGTAGTGTTGGAATGAATTTTAGGATTCTGCCAAATGCAAGTGAGAACGGGCCGTGAAAAGGAGTTTGAAGCTGTGCTGTAGAAACTCCGTGGAAAGGACACAGACATTTCTGAAGAGGTTGCTGAAATACAACTAAAAGGCTTTAAGTCTATACTCGTTTCATCATAGTACCTAAACTTTATAAGTACGAATAGCTAAAAGAATGATCGAATTTGTTTTTCTTGATAGGATTGCATCGAAACTCTTCAACTGTTCCCAAAAGCCAGCATTCTCGATTTATTTCAGAGAAGATATCTAAGCTCTATCATCGTAATCTTCTCTCTGTATTTACTGCTATGTATCCAATAAAGTCCCTCATTCGTTGCTTTCTTGGAATGCCCTGTAGATCGAGAATATGCAGTAGTTGTACTGTGACATCATGAATTTTCGACCTCGTCTCAATAAAATGAAATGGGCATTTCGTCAACGCACCTATGGTCCTTTTTCTCTGAGCTGATCACTCACGAGTTAACTAACCTATTAGGTAAAGCTGTTAAGGGATATAAACAGACTTGAGAATTCGATCGGAGATCTATCGCTTGACCGTGATAATCGGTAAGGGTCAACGCAATATCGTTATAATTGAATTGTGATCGGATATAGGTCGATTTGACGGAATCATGTAATTGAATTGCGGGTGATTTTGCATGATTACGAAATTTGCGTCGAACGACACTAACCTGGGTTTCTATCGATTTTGAACTTGGATCGAAAATTATTGACCACGGGTCAAACGTGTTAAAATCCCTAAAAGCTACCCGGTAGGTTAAGTTGTACTAAAATCGTGTCCGGTTAATTTTAACCACAAAATTGAATTTGATTTCGGGAATTGAACGTTTGAGTGTGTCACGATTTATTTTTAGGACCTCATCTCATCTTTTGAGAAATATCCGTTAAGCTCGGAAAATTGCGAAAAAATCAAAATCGGCCAAAAAAAAAAGGAAAATGGAAGAAATTCGTATGGGTTAATTTGGTGTGATTTTTGGCCACAAAAATGACTTAATTGGTGAGGAATTGGAGGAAAATTGCCATTGGAGGCTGCCTTGACAAACATGGTTGAAGACTTTGGGGCCAAAGCACTCAAGTGCTTGGATATTTCGGTTGGATGGCTATTGGTTGCATGTTGGACTTCCTCTCCCCCTTGTTCCCCATCCTCATGCGCATCCCCCTAGCTGAAACCATCTACTTCAGCTTCTTCTTCCTTCTTCTTGCATTGTTGTTGCTACCACTCACCTCACCAAAGCCACCGCCTAATTGCTAGCAACAGTCAGCCTCACCGTCCCACTGAGCTGAGACACCAGCAAGTCGCCAGCCCTCACCATTCGTAGCCCTCGGCTCACCGAACCACCATCCGCCAATCCCTGTCCGAGTCACTGCCATTGTCTCGACCCCACGACTAGGCCACTTGCTTCGCCGCCTCAGCCATTGACTAGCTCCAGCGCCAAGCCACCAGCCGCCCCTAGCTGACCGTCCACGCCTTATCGCTTGCCCTCGAGCTCACCAGCCATGTCCAGTTGAGCCAAGCCTCGCAACTAGCCCCCTCCAACAAAACCAAATCTTAGCTTGGGCTGAGCCTTATTGAGGCTGTTTTCAGCCTCTTTCAGCCCTTCGTTGGAGACATCGTAGGCTCGGGATCTCACCACCGTCGCGCCGCCATTGCTGTGAACCCATCGCCGCCCTAATCCGGTGAGTTAACGCCCTAATCTTGGATTAAGAAGTTAATTGCACTTATTAGATTAGTTTAGCCTTAATTAAGATTAATGTAATTTAGTTAGTGTAACTAAGTTAGTTAGGTTAGTTGGTTAGTGTAACTAGATAGTTAGGTGGTTAGTTTGGTTAGGATTAACTACCCTAGGTTAGTTTACTTGACTAGGGTTATTTAGTTAACCATGGTTAGTTTATTTAATCGTGGTTAAGTTATTTAAATTAAAATAATTTATTTTCCTGAGATTTATTTAAAAAATTTTAATTAGCGTAAATTGTGACGAGATAGCCATTTATCAAAATTTTACGCCGATCGTCGTGGATGCGTTTATATGTGAAATTGATTGCGTATTTGTGCAATTGGGTGCTTGATTGTTGTTTTGGATTATTATTGCCAAAAATTGATTTTATGGTATTTAATTAGAAAAATACCGGGTGTTGGGTTTTGACGCCAAAAATATTTTATGTACTATATAAAATCGTGAAATTTTGAAATGGGAGAGTATCACGTTTTATGGATAAATTTAAATGTGTGACCACGCACAATTATTTTACCGGGAATTTTTAATATGAAGAAAATTGGCCAAGTCCATTATTTGAAATTGAGGTATTTGAGTACAAAGCACGGTGTTCTTGGCCAAGTATATGTTGGTGTGTGGTCACTTAAGTACCATGATGTGTTTACGCGGGGTAGTGAACCTGTCCTGATGCGTTTACGTGGGATGATGCCTGACTAAGTTCAGATGCCCCGCGTCAATGGACGCCAGTTGCAGTGGAGGCTAGACTGATGCTCCTTTATGGAATGCCGTCTTGATGCGTTTACGCGGGACATTGCCATGCCTGACGGAGCAGGACGACGTCTGGTTATGCCGGATGATCGCTGACTAATGAGTTGGCCGTGGCCGTTGGGTCGTAAATGACTGGGACACACTTGATTGATTGAGATAGCTGCGCCTGATTATGGGAAAAAATTGTGTGACAATGAATGGGACGTGTCATAACGGTTTGGCCTTATAATCGGGACCCCTGTAATTGTTTGAAAATGAATTGATGTGTCCAGTTATTGAATTACACTTATTGCGTTCATAAAGGTATATGTGGTGTACTAATGTGCAAGGAGGTGCTGAGATAAGGTAAGTTTGCGTGTGACGCTTGTTTAGGCTGCCTCTGAGTGAATTCTTGTCCTAATTGGGGTTTAGGGAGTTGACTCGCTGAGATTTTATCTCACCCCCTCGTGGTTACCCCTTCTTCAAGTCCTTAGGATGGAGGATCTAGAGCTCGAGTGTAGGCTGTCTGGTCGTTTCTTTTTGGGACAGACTGATGTTTATAAACCCGTAGGTTTAGCTGGGCATGTATATAAAGTGTGTTTTGTGAAAAATGTGTTGGCATATGTTTTGACTATCCTTGTGTTTAATGATTGTCTAGGTGTTTGTTTAATTCACTTCAGCATGTGTTTAAAATGAATGGGTCGGCGACGCGTCCTGAGAACATTGCATTTTAATCAATCGCCGAGGGATGTGCGTGGCCCGAGGCTCGGGGATATTTCCCATTGTTGTTCTTTTTGCTGACGAATTTGTTAAATTTTGGCCAAATTAGTGTTGGATTGATGGTCATCCAGCAGTTTGGAGGGATAAATGGCGTATGTTCTATACAAGCAATATTTTTGAGGAAGCAGGTATGTAGTTCATAGCAAGAAGCTCTTGGGCACCATAAAAATGAAAGTATGCTTTGCATTTTAAGATTCCAGAACGAAAAGCTAAATAAAAAGCAAAGCAGGGGTTCCAATTTATACAATCCAGTTAATATTCAAATGGGTTAGTAAAATTCGCAATGTTGAATGCTTTTGTTCTACTTAATTATCACTGAATGAGTTGTTCACATAATTTAGTGTTGAATCTCACAAGCAAGGTATTAGTCTTGCCTTTATAATCACATTTGTACAATCTCCTAAGGTTTCTCCTCCAACGTTGGAACCATAACTTATGCAATCCTCCAAGTTTGTAATTCTCGCCCTTTACTCTTTGCTAGGGATCTAGTTTTATACTCATCACGCCTCAAGAGTAAATTTTTGCAGGTTATTGTCATGGCTATTGGCGCTGCACTAGTCGATAGAGCTGGAAGAAAGCCCCTTCTCTTGGTAAAATGGATGAAAGCTAAGAAATCATGTCTATAGTAACAAAGCTTTTCTGGTTTTGCCCCTTTCGCAAGTTCTACAACTTGAACCATAACCTTCTCTCTCTCTCTCTCTCTCTCTCTCTCTCTCTCTCTCTCTCTCAATCGCAGATCTCGGGGACAGGATTGGTCCTAGGATGCATAGTAACTATTAAAATATGTCTCGAGTTTAAGCCCAATGCAAAATTCTGGATATTCCGAATTGGATATGTCGCGGACGTCCGATATCGAGCAAAGAAGATCCGGAGATCAACTCCCCAAAATTTGAATCCGCATTGGAGAATTTGGCCGCTGAAATAGGAAAGTTCAACTTTGACTTGGATTTGGATTTTGTTTAAATTATGCATAGATATGTTTTGGATAAAATCGTTTAAGATAGGAAACATAATCTTATGAGAAGTTGGCAAAATAATAAATGTCTCACTTATATATAGACTTGGGGCCGTGGGTGGTAGAGGTTGATCATGAAAAATTGGTCTTGAAGCACCATCTTGTCATTGAGTGCTTGGGAGGGATTTTGCGTTGTCGTTTTTGTCCGTGAATTACATCCAAGAAGATTTAGTGTTCAAGCCAATTAAATCTTATGGTAAGATTTGCATGTAATTCTTTTGTGATATTGAGAGATTATTTCTTGAGGAATTTCGGGGCTAAATACTGCGTGCGTTATTAGGTGTAATTGTGGCTTGGGAAACA
The DNA here is from genome assembly GCA_016097595.1 of Eucalyptus pumila. Lineage (NCBI taxonomy): Eukaryota > Viridiplantae > Streptophyta > Magnoliopsida > Myrtales > Myrtaceae > Eucalyptus > Eucalyptus pumila. The sequence continues at coordinate 32,609,425 of CM027853.1, forward strand.
CCGAGAGAGTGTTTGAGTGACTCGAGTGTGTAATCTCTTTGTATTGTTTGATCTATAGTGAAATTCATCGCTGCTCTCCTCGTGGATGTAGGTCTTTATAACCGAACCACGTAAATCTAGTGTCCGATTTATTTTCTTTTTCTGTCTATATTATTGTTCGATCGCTCGCCTTTGCGCAACAATTGGTATCAGAGCCAGACTTGGCTAAGTTGAAGTAAATCGATGGCGACAGAAGAAGTAAAAGTGAGAATCGACAGATTTGATAGGAAATATTTTAGTTTCTGGAAGATGCAGATTGAAGATTATTTTTACCAGATAAAACTGCACTTACTCCTTATCTAGGAAGAAACCAAAGTCGATGAAGCAAGCTAATTGGGATTTGCTGGATAGACGAGTTATGGGTGTTATTCGACTGACATTGGCTCGTAATGTCGCGTTTAACATCTTGAAGGAGACGCCCACTGCTGATTTGATGTAAGCCCTATCAGATATGTATGAGAAGCCCTCTGTGATCAACAAGGTCTATTTGATGCGACGTTTGTTTAATTTGAAGATGAGCAAAGGTGCGTCAGTTGCAGATCATATCAATGAATTCAATGTGTTTGTTAGTCAATGGAGTTCAGTTGAAATTAACTTTGAAGATGAGGTACATGCTTTGATTCTATTATCCTTATTGCCTGATAGTTGAAATACTATTGTTACTGCTGTTAGTAATTCCTCTAGGTCAGCAAGTTTAACATTTGATGGAGTTCGAGATTTAATTCTGAGTGAGGACATCCGTAGAAGAGAATTTGGAGAACCTGTATCTACTGCTTTAGTAGGTGAAAATAGAGGAAGATCTAGAACACGTGTGGGTAAGAGTAGTACTAATATGAATAGGTGTAGTCAGTCTAGGACTGCTGATGTTGTCTGTTGGAGTTGTGGTAAGAGGGCATTTTAGAAGGAATTGCCTTAAGCTGAAAAATGAGAAGGGTAAGTGAATTATAGTTGATTCTACAGATAATGTTGCAGCTGTAGCTAATAGTGCAAATTATGTCTTGTCTATTACTAATGATTCATCATTTGATGGATGGATTATGGATTCTGGTTGTTCTTTTCATGTTACACCAAATAGAAACTAGTTTACTACTTATCAACATGGATAATAGTAAAGGGCATTTGGGGAATAATGCTGAATGCAAGGTTGTTGGTGTTGGCAATGTTAGAATCAGAATGCATGATGGTATTGTTAGGACATTGACTGGAGTGAGGCACGTTCCAGAGTTGAAGAAGAACTTAATTTCGTTGAGTGCTCTTGATTCAGCTGGGTATTGATATATTTCAGAATGTGAAATTCTGAAAATAGTTCGAGGTGTTTTGATAATAATAAAAGGAATCAAGCACAATGGCCTATATGAGCTTCAAGGTGAGATAGTGACAAATTTTATTGCGTAGACATTGGATGCATCTGTTCGAGAGTCTGAATTGTGGCATATGCATTTGGGGCACATTGGCGAGAGAAGCATAAAGGTTTTAAGTGAAAGAAATCTGCTACGTGGTTATGTTTCTAACGAACTGAATGTATGCAAGTGTTGTGATTTAGATCAACGGCGGAAAGTGCAGTTCAGTACGACTGTCAACGAAACCATGGAAATTATAGAGTTAATTCACTTGAATGTTCGCATGTTGTCGCGGTTTCCTTCAAGGAAGAGTGTTAGATATATGCTAACAGTTGTTGAAGATTACTCAATGAAGACGTGGGTATTTGTGCTTAGGCACAAGTTTGATGTTGTTGTGAAGATCAAGCAGTTGATAGCTTTGATCGAAAAGGAGACCGGTAAGACGATCAAGCATGTGCAGACTAACAATAGCATGGAGTTTTGCTCGAAGTTGTTAAATGAATTTTGCATGAAGGAAGGCATAGTGAAACACTGCACTTATGCCAATGAACTACAATATGTCGCGGGATTGATAAGCAAAACGTTGCTAGAGACGGCCATAAAATGCTCTCTAATGCTGATATGGCTAGGAGATTCCTAGCGGATGTGCTTAGTACGGCGAGCTACCTGATAAATAGATCCCTATCGATTGCGATTGGATATCGGACTCCCGAAGAAGTGTGGTCAGGTAACGTTACTGATTATTCTGTTTTTAGAATATTTGGTTGCCCATGTGATGTTCAAGCGAGTGATGGTGAGCTCGATGGAAGGGTAAAAAAGTGCATATTCCTAGGCTATGCACAATGTGAGAGGGGTTATCAATTGTGGTGCCCGAAGTTAAATTCACCTATTATCAGAAGAGAAGTTACGTTTGACGAGTCTTCAGTACTTCTGACTAAGAGTGATTATAGCAGTATTCAAACAGATCTGAATGGTGTTTAGCTTGAGGTGGAGTTGCGACCAAAAACTCCTGAGGTAGCGATTACGAGTACTAGCAAAGTAATTGACACGGATGGTGCTTGTCGCGAGGTGGAGCGTATAGAGCCAACGGTGTTGGAGAAAACTCCTTTGATGTTTTGAAGTTGACAGAACTTATTCAAAGTCTATTATGAAGAATTCGAAACGGTTGTGTCAAAGTATGAAGACTTCCAGATTTTGTCAAAGTCTGGAAACTCCTAGACTTTGTGTCAAAGTCTATCCACTCTGACAAATTCTAGACTGAACGGAAGTGAAGGATGAAGACTTTTCCAGATAAGGGATTATCTTTCTTTCTTCAAAGGATTGGTTCGTATGTATTATATATATGATTTTCGGGTTGGAAATCACATCTACAAGAATTGAATATCTTTATTGGAATCAATTTCGATACATCAAATCTTTTGGAAGGCAAGTAATTTTGGAAAGAATCTACTTATGGAAACTAAGATCCTGATTTTATGGGCAAACAGAATTGACGGGCTTTTATCACAATCTTCAAACATATTGAGATCTCTTTGATTGATTCTATCCAACAGGTTGATTGGAAGATTCATTTGGAAAGTGCCAGTGGTCGAGAAGGCATGAAGGAGTTTATAAGGAGGACTCTCCAATTGTTTGACAAAGTGCGTTAAAGGAAAATTCCAAAATCTGAAACTTCCTAGTTTCTTGTTATTCCATATACTATGCTCTAAACTATACTCAAAAGAGAGAAACTTATAGTGTGGCTTCGTGAGTGAGCAGCTAATACTCTTCACTGTGAAGTTGAGATCACAAGATTGTAAATTCTCTTTTGATTCATAGTGGAAACCAGCCAGAAGGCTGTCAGCGTGGGAGAGTGGACGTAAGCTTGATCTAAGTTGAACTACGATAAACTCTATGTTCATATTTTCTTCCCCGAACTTCGTTATTTTGTTCATAATTCTATTTAACTGCTAAAGTCTGTCGTTCTTCGACTCAGTTACAAAAGTAAAAATATTTTTACTGTTCTTTGCGAAAAATTATTTTTACACCTATTTATCCCCCTCTAGGTGTTCTTACTAACAATTATATTTGGTATTAGAGCCTGTGTGCTTAATTTTGAAGTGTTTTACTTATAAGCTAAAGATCCTCTATGGCTAGTATTTTGGCTCCAGGTTTAGTTGAAGGTCAGAGCAACACTAGACCTCCTTACTTCGATGGAAAGAGTACAATATCTGGAAGAACAAGATGAAGGCATTTCTTAGATCTAGAGATCCTCTGGAATGGGATGTCATAGAACTGAATTTCTTCTTGTGAAACAGCAAAAGAAGTTTGGGACAGATTACATGTTATCTACAAAGGTGAAAGGGCTAGTAATAATACCTAGAGGGAGGTGAATAGGTGTAATAAATTTTTTTCACAAGGTTTAATAGAAATAATTTGCTTTATAATAAGACAGACTTTAAACAAATTCAAACTTTAAACATTAGATAAAACTATGAACAAAATAAAGAGTTTAGGGAAGAGGATAAGAAGACAAGGTTTATAGTAGTTCGGCTTTGATCAAGCCTACGTTCACTCTCCCACACTGACAGCCCATTGGCTAGATTTCACTATGAATCAAAAGAGATTTTACAACAGTGTGATCTCGACTTCACAATGAAGAGTCTCTACTGGTCTATCACGAAGTCTCACTAAGTGTTACTCTCTTTTGTATACAACTTTGAGCTCAGTGTTTTGGATTTACAAGGAGCTGGAAAGATTCAGACTTTGAAATTTTTCTTTCACGCACACACTCGAACAGTTAGAGAGTCCACCTTAAATACTCCTTCATGCCTTTACGACCGTTGGTACTTTCCAAAGAAATTCTTCCAATCTACTCGTTGGATAGAATCAATTAAGGAGATCTCGAGCCATTTGATGATTGAGATGAAAGCCTGTCAATCATGTTCGCCTATACAATCAGGATCTTGCTTCCATAAGTAGAACTTTCCAAGTTTGCTTGCCTTCCAAAAGATTTTAATATCGAGATTGATTCCAATAAAGATAATCAATCACCTAAATGCTGTATCCAACCAAAAAGTCATCCATAAGCTATACGAGTCGAACTCTTGAAGAATTAAAGATAATCTTGCATTTGGATAAGTCTTCATTCATCAGTAGCATTTAGTCTGGGATCTATCAATGTGGGCAGACTTTGAATCTAAAGTCTGGCGGTCTTCAGACTTTGATACTTTAGTCTAGAAGTCTTCAGACTATGGAAAGGTTTTGTCAACTTCAAAACAGTAAAGAAGTTTTCTCCAATAAAAGGAACTGACCGTGTAAAGGAAACCAAAATAAACATTATGCTTGGACAGTATGAAGCTTGAAGGATCTATTACTGATATGTTCAGTCGATTTACAGAGATTGTAAATGGCCTGGCTTATCAAGGCCAAACAATCTCAAGACCAATGAAAGTCAATAAGTTGTTGCGTGTGCTTTCAAAAGACTGGAATCATATGAAGATTTCAATTAGAGAAACCTAGAGGATCATGCCTCTATCAGTTGACAAATTGATAGGAACGCTTCAGTCGTACAAAGTGGAACACATAAATGATGAAGAATATCCTAAAGGTAAGAAGTCAATTACTTTAAAGTCTAACGTTGATTCTGATGATACAGATTCAAATAATGATATGGACGACGGAGAGCATGCACTTATGATCAAAAAATTCATAAAGCTGAATAGAAAGAGAAGAAGATTCAACTAGAAGAAACAAAGCATGCAAAATTTCCAAAAGAGACCAACTAAGGACAATGAAACCAGCAAAGATCTGATATGCTTTGAATGTAAGAAAAAAGGGCATATCAAACCTAACTGTCCTTTGTTGAATAAGAAGAAAGGAAAAACTGAGATGTACAAAAATGTACTCAAAGCTGAAACTTGGAGTGACACAGAGTGTGAGGAAAATGAAAAAGAATATGCCAACATTTGCCTAATGGCTCATTCCGACTTAGACTCAGAATCAGAAATAGATTCTGATTCAGATTCAAACAAAGAAATTGAGGTTAGTGATTCAATAATTATTGTCAAAGTCTCTAAATACATAAATGAACTTTGTCTCAATCTCAAATCCTCTCTTTAAAGGATTTCTGAACTAAAAATGGAGAATTCTAAGCTCAGGTAACAGGAAGTTTCTTGGAAAAAAATAAATTTGAAAGTTTGAAAATAAGTTTTGATAACATGAAAGAAAATTCTGATTCTCTTTCAAAGGGAAATTCTTTTTTTTTTGAAAAGTGATATTTCAAATATAACAAAAAGATTTTCAAAAGGATCCGAGAAACTGGAGAAAATTCTTTCAGCCCAACTACCCTACTTTAACAAATCTGATTTGGGTATGACTTTAGAAACTGTTCCATTAATCGATTTTCCTAAAAAAAGTAAACGAAAGAATTAAACAAAGACTTACAAAGGCATTTTACACAAATCATTTTCAAAAAGTTTTTGTAAAATCTGTTAGCCAAAGTGCACTCAAATGTTTAAAGTGAAAGTGCTAGTATGAACACTTAGTGGGGGGTGAATAGGTGTGAAGAACAATTTTCGCAAAAGAACAATAGAAATATTTTTCTTTTGAATTTGAGTTTGATGAACAACAGACTTTTGAAACTGAGTCTAAAGAACAATAGACTTTGAGCAAGATCAGACTTTAACAGTTAAATAGAACTAGGAATGAAATAAAGGAGTTGAGGGAAGAGAATAAGAACACAAGGTTTATAGTGATTCGACTTATATGAAGCTTACATCCACTCTCCCACGCTAACAACCTTCTAGTTGGAATCCACTATGCAATCAACAAAAGATACAACTTTGAGTGCAAACACTTAGAGGTAGATCATAATCTCACTAAGTCACTCTTTTGGTATTTCTCTCACGATCACAAACGTTTAAGCTCACAATAGACAGGTGTATGATCGAAGGTTGCTCAGACTTTGGAATTATAAATTCTATGCTCCGTCTCTTATTTGCTCATTGGTCATTGATCTCCTTAAATACTCCTCCACTTCCAAACTAGCCGTTGGACAGTATCTCGAGGATTGTCTTCCAATCTATCCATTAGACAGATCTGTATCTAGAAGATTTAGTAACTGTTGAGTGACAAAAGTAGAATCCTAAATTGATTCTGATCGCCCATACAAATATAATCTTGGTTTCCATAAGTAGAGTTTATTCGTGTAGAAAGTTCTTATCTTCAAGATCTAATTGTCAATCAATTAGATTGAGTCAATCAAATCAATCTTGATGTAGAATCCAAACCAGATCGCTAGCCGTTATACATTTGGGCTTGTGTTATGTTCTGTCTTGTTCTGGATGTAAAGTCTGAGAGCAATAGACTTTACAATCCGAGTCTAAGTGCAATAGACTTTACAATCTGACTTTGAACATAATCTGCTTCTGAACAGATTTAGCTTTAAGGTATGAACACAGTCTGAATAAGTTCAGCTTTAGCATAGAGTCTGTCTTTTGGTTCTTCATTTACGTTCAGCCTAGAATTTGTCAGAGTGGGCAGACTTCTAATGTAGAACAAATTTTGACACTAAAGTCTGGCAGTCTTTAGACTTTGACACAGAAGTTTGGTAATCTTCAAAATATACTTAGGACATGTGTTACGTTTAGTCTTATGGCCGTCTTCCAAGTATAGACTTTGACAATATCCTTTACATGTTCAATCATCTGCATAATATGTTACTCAACAATTAAACACGTTAGTAGCTTTTGATTTATTTTGTCATCCTCAAAATATCATAAGGGATTTCCCTAACAATCTCTCCATTTTTTATGATGACAAAACAATCTTTGAATATGTAGATGTGTAATCATGCTCTTAAAGGTAATAATAAATCAAGGCAATCTCAAATAATAATGTAATTCAAGATAGCAAATAGATTGAGCATATAATTATATATGTAAAGATAATCGCAGCTCAATAATATGCAATAAATAATATCAACACATATGCATATTTATATTATCTCCCCCTTTTTGTCATAATCAAAAAGCGATAAAAGAGTCACGTAGAGAATATAAAATGATAAATATATCTTGCATGAAATACAATTTCCAAAAATCAGCTTTTATAAAGTAAATCGAATATTAAAGATATATAATATAGCTCACTTCAATCATACATATTAGCAAATATCTAATAAAAATCACGGATGAATTATAAAATTCACTTATTCTTTTTGTCATAATAAAATGATAATATCAATAAAATATTTGTTAATGACAAAAGGTAATAAAAGATGCACTAACCGGATTTTATAGAACTTAACAAGTTCTAACACATTTACCTTTTCCTTCATTCCATAATAATCAATATCACAATCGATTCAAAAGGATTTTACCATAATTGATCAATGCTTCCCCTCAATTAGTTGCCTTTTTGAGATGATCACGATTCTTTCATTTCTCTTGGATTCACTTTCTTTCCCTTTCATATGACACATAAGAGATTTATTTGTAAAAACTTTGCACAAGGAAGAGAATCTTTGAGCCTCTAGAGAATAGTATAGAATCTTCATAATTTTCAAATCGAGCTTTCCAAAATTCATATGAAAGATTTTATTGCCACCTGCAAAATCTTGTATAATAGATAATAAATGTCACGTAATATCTTCATTTGATTTGTGGATCAAACTTGCTAGACATAATATATCTTCTAAGAATATAGCAAGAATATCCATAAATATGCAATAATATCTTTCGAGATCAAAGGGATTTCCTTGAGCATAAATCTCATATATATTATTGATGCATTTCGCAAAAAGAAAGATATATTTCTATCACGTGCCAAATCAAGTAAAAACTTGCAATGATATTTATAACAAAAGATATTTGCAATATAATAAACAATCATCCAAAATTATGATAAATGCACATAGAAATTTGTAAGGCGGAATGATAAAAAATATTCTCTTACCCATGGTATATGTTTGAAATATATCATTGATAAAAAAAATCATTACCAATCTTTGTATGAGATACCTTTTTGATTGCACCTACGTAAACTTGCAATCATTCTTCCCTTATAGAATTTCCTACAATGCACTCATTTCCTTTTTGGTATCCATCAATTTGGATCCTTCCATTTCGTTAGAGCAAAATAAAAATCTCCATAATCAAATATTCTTTCTTAATTCATCATAACAAAGTATTCAAAGAAAGAATATTATGCACAATGATACTTTGAAAAATAAATTCTCACTTAGGCATAGTACGATAAAAATAGAGAGAATAAAATCCTTGAGTATCTAAGAATATCTTGCATAATAAGTTAATATCACATAAAACAGATTTTCACTTTGCAAAATATGACAAAATTTGAGAGCATAAAAATAGACAAAATAATTTGTATTATCTCTAAGAAAGATATCAAATCAATCACATATATTAGATCAAATCGCAACTCATGAATCACAAAAGTAAATCAACCAAGGATATATCAAATATCAAGTATAATGAGAAATTTTAAATTGTGTACTCAAACCAAATTGAGAATAAAAATATCCATTCCTTACCAAACTCTCCTTCTTCTCTTCCTTTATTTCCTGTAGAAATAACTCATCTTTTTTTTTGTACCCATTTTTTCTTGGGTCCATGAGAGTTAGTAGAGTATACTGTTTTTACCCAATCTTTCTTAATAGGTCTCCAGACTTTAGGAAATTCTTTCTCACAGTGTTCCAAATCTCCAAAATTTGAACACTTAAGAGCATTTTGACCAATAGGTTTTGTAAAGATCTTTTGAAAATGCTTCTTGTATGCAAGTTTAGGAGGTCTTTGTTTAAGTCTCTTCTTGACTTTAGGAAAATCAATTAGAGAATCACTTTCCTTATTGAAACCAAGTCCTGACTTATCATAGTAAGTTACTTGTATGAAAATGATATACTCTAATGTTTTTGAACCATTTGAAAATCTTGTCGAAATATTTCAAAATTCTATTTTTAAAGAATCATTTTCTTTGACAAGTAAATCTTGACTTTCTTTTGTTTGTAGAAAATCTTTTTGCAAAATTTCAAAATTCTCTTTTTGAGAAAGATCCTGTTGCCTAAGCCATGAATTCTCCCTTTTTAGTTCGGAGATTCTTTTAAGAGAAGATTTGAGATTTAAGCAAAACTCATTTATATACTTAAGAACTTTGATAGGAATTGCTGAATGACTTACCTCGATTTCCTCATCGGATTCTGAGTCTGTGTCTAAGTCAGACTTTGATTCTGAATGTGCCATCAAACATATATTTCCTTACGCATCATCTTCTTTTATTGTACTTTTCTAGCCATTATGCTTGTATTGTCTTCTTTCACTGAATTTCCTTCCTTTTCTACTCAGCTTTTTGAATTTTTTGATCATAAAAGCAAGTTCTTCATCGTCCATATCATTTTCTGAGTCTGTATCATTAGAATCAATGTTAGATATTATAGCGATGGACTTCTTACCTTCGAGATCTTCACCGTTGATTTGTTCCACTTCATAGGATTGAAGAGTGCCAATCAATTCATCAACGGAGAGTGGCATAATCCTCCGAGTCTCCCGGATTGAGTCTTGACATGGTTCCAATCTTTTGAGAGACCTCGCAAGAGTTTGTTGACCTTCATTGGGGAAGAAATTGGCTGACCTTGATGTGCTAAACCATTTATAATTTCTGTAAAACGGCTGAACATATCTCTAATCGACTCTCCTTGCTTCATCTTGAAGGATTCATATTTGCCGAGCAGGAAGTTTACTTTTGTCTCTTTTACACGATTAGTCCCTTCATATGTAACATAAAGTTTATCTCAAACTTCTTTTGCTATTTCACATGAAGAGATTATATTATATTTAGCAGGAGATAAGGCACAATATAAAGAATAAATAGCTTTTGCATCAAGGGCTTCTCTTTCGGACTCTTCGTCTGAGACATAGAAGTAGGGGGTTCGGTTTCTTTGTCTTTGCCATTCTTATTTGATGTAGACGTAGTAGTGGGATTGATTCCTTTTTCCACAACATCCCATTGTGAGGGATCTTTGGATCTTAGGAATGTTTTCATTTTGTTCTTCCACACGTTGTATTCATTTCCATCAAAATATGGTGGCCTGGTGTTACTTTGCCCTTTCTATAAGTCCTAGTGCCAAGATACTAGCTATAGAAGATCTTTAGTTCAAAAGTAAAAATGTTTTTATAAACTGAGCACTTGGCTCTGATACCAATTGAAAGTGCTAGTATGAACATTTAAAGGGGGGTGAATAGGTGTGAAGAACAATTTTCGCAAAAGAACAGTAGAAATATTTGTTTTTTGAATCTGAGTTTGAAGAACAACAGACTTTTGAATCTGAGTCTAAAGAATAGCAGACTTTGATCAAGATTAGACTTTAATAGTTAAATATAACTACGAACAAAATAAAAGAGTTGAGGGAAGAGGATAAGAACACAAGGTTTAAAATGGTTCGTCTTATATCAAGCCTACGTCCACTTTCTCATGCTAACAGCCTTCTAGCTGGATTCCACTATGCGATCAACAAGAGATTACAACTTTGAGTGCAAACACTTAGAGGTAGATCACACTATCTCACTAAGTCACTCTTTTGGTATTTCTCTCACGATCACAAACGTTTAAGCTCACAAGAGACAGGTGTATGATCGAAGGTTGCTCGGACTTTGGAATTATAAATTCTATGCTCCGTCTCTTACTTGCTCATTGGTTTTTGATCTCCTTAAATACTCCTCCACTTCCAAACTAGCCATTGGACAGTATCTCGAGGATCGTCTTCCAATCTACTCATTGGACAGATCTATATCTAGAAGATTTAATAGCCGTTGAGTGATAAAGATAGAATCTTAAATTGATTCCGATTGCCCATATAAACAGAATATTGGTTTTCATAAGTAGAGCTTCTTCATATAGAAAGTTCTTGTCTTCAAGATCCAATTGTCAATCAATTAGATTGAGTCAATCAAATCAATCTTGATGTAGAATCCAAACCAAGTCACTAGCCATTATACATTTGGGCTTGTGTTACGTTTTATCTTGTTCTGGATGTAAAGTCTGAGAGCAATAGACTTTACAATCTGAGTCTGAGTGCAATAGACTTTACAATCTGAGTTTGAAAATAATCCGCTTCTGAACAGATTTAGCTTTAAGGTCTTAACACAGTCTGAATAAGTTCAGCTTCAGCATAGAGTTTGTCTTCTGGTTTTTTATTCATGTTCAGTCTGGAATTTGTTAGAGTGGATAGACGTCTGATGTAGAACACACTTTGACACTAAAGTCTGGTAGTCTTTAGACTTTGACACAGAAGTTTGGAAACCTTCAGAATATACTTATGACATGTGTTACGTTCAGTCTTCTGGCTGTCTTCCAAGTATAGACTTTAACAATATCCTTTACATGTTCAATCATCTACATAGTCTATTAATCAATAATTAAACATGTTAGTAGCCTTTGATTTATTTTGTTATCTTCAAAACATCATAAGGGATTTCCCTAACACAAAGTGTAACAGCTCAGAACATTTCGAGAAAGAATGTCCCAAGGTTTGGAGACCAGTTAAGAAGGACTGAGCTAAGACTGTTTTTAATACTAACCCTCATGGACTCAAGAAAATTTGGGTATCAAAGAAAGTTTGAATTTTTCTTTTGATCATAGGTCACTATCAAAAGGAAGATCAAATGGTATTTGGATAGTGGCTGTTCGAGGCATATGACAGGAGACTCAAGCTGCTTTTTAAAGCTTGTGAGACTGAATGGAGGAAAAGTATCTTTTGGAGGAAACAACAAAGGAAAGATTGTAGGATGTGGAATAGTGAAGATTGGAAGCCTAACTATTAACAATGTCTCCTTGGTGGAAGGCTTGAACTACAATTTGCTAAGCATAAGTCAGTTTTGCGATATTGGTTTCAGAATAAACTTCCAAGAAGGCATTTGTTCTGGAACAAGTCAAGACTTCTCTCAATCTTTCACTGGGCGAAGGCATGACAACATTTACCTTCTAGATGTAAACCTAGAAAGTTCTTATTTCCATTCAAGATGAAGCAAGTCTCTGGCATCGGAAGCTTGGTCATGTTAACTTGAAGCAAATTGCCAAGATTTCTTCTAAGAAGCTTGTTCGAGAACTTCCTAATTTGGCTTACCAGAAGAATGAGTTATGCACTCCCTGTGTTCTAGGAAAACAAGTTAAAAGTTCCTTTAGACCTGTGAATCAAGTATCTACTAATCGAGTTTTGCAGCTTCTTCATGTGGATTTTTTTAGTTCAACCAGAACTCAAAGTATTGGTGGAAAGAAATATCGTTTGGTAATCGTGAATGATTACTCTCACTTCACTTGGGTCTACTTTTTGGCAAGTAAGTCTGAAGCCTTCTCTTATTTCTCGAAGTTTGCCAAGAAGGTTTAGAACGAAAAGGGTTATGCTATTTCTAGCATACGAACTGATCATGGAGGTGAGTTTGAGAATCACGACTTTGCTAAGTTCTGTGATGAATCTGGTTTTTAGCATGTTTTTTCTTCTCGATACACTCCAGAACAAAATGGGGTTGTGGAAAGGAAGAACAGATTCTCACAGGAGATGGCCAAAACTCTCTTAATAGAGAGCAAAATATTTACTCGATTTTGGGCAGAAGAAGTTTCTACTCATTGCTATATTATCAACAAAGTATTTTCGAAGCATATTCTAGAGAAAACTTCTTATGAAGTGTATAAAGGAAAAAAAACCAAATGTTTCATACTTCCATGTCTTTGGCTGTAAATGTTTTATTTTGAAGCATGCAAATGATCGATCGGGAAAGTTCGAAGCAAATCAGATGAATGAATCTTTCTTGGCTATTCGACTTCAAGCAAAGCTCATAGAGTCTTTAACAAGAAGACTCAATCAGTGGAAGAATCTATGAACGTCAAGTTTCAAGATTATGTGGAGAATCTACTAGACCAGACTCAACGTGAAGAGACTGAACCTGTTCCAGACTTTACAAAGTCTATTTCCCCCGAAGAGGTTCAGACTTCTGGAGAACAACAACAAGCAGAACAAGAAGATTCAACTAAAGCAAATGCTCAACCAACTTTCAAACCAAACAGTAACTGGAAGCACAAGTTAAGTCATCCCAAAGAACTTATCATTGGCAACATTGATGAAGGAGTTCGCACCAAATCCAAAGGAAGAGAAGAGTCTAGTACTCTAGCATTTGTTTCTGAGATAGAACCAAAAGGAGTAGACGGAGCCTTGTTTGATGAAAGCTAGATAGAAACTATGTAGGAAGAACTTAGATAATTCAGCATCAACGATGTATGGGAGCTGATTCCAACATCCAAAGGCAAATCCATTATTGGAACAAAATGGATTTTAAGGAGCAAGATGAATGAGAACGGTAAAGTGGTCAGAAACAAAGCAAGACTCGTGGCAAAAGGATATACACAGGAAGAAGTGATAGACTATGATGAGACCTATGCCAATAGCGAGGTTAGAAGAAATTAGATTATTACTTGCTTTTACTTGTTATAAAAATTTAAGGTTATTCCAAATGGATGTCAAAAGTGCAATCTTGAATGGGTTTATACAAGAAGAAATCTATGTGGAACAACCACTAGGATTTGAAGATCCAAGAAAGCCAGACTCAGTTTACAGACTAAAAAAAGCTTTGTATGGATTGAAGCAAGCACTTGGAGCATGGTATGAAAGGTTGAGTAAATTTCTAACTCAAAATGGTTTTGAAAACGGAAAGGTTGATACTACTTTATTTATAAAGAAAGAAGGAAAAGACTTTTTGTTGGTACAAATTTATGTAGATGATATTATTTTTGGTTCTCCTAACGAAAGTCTTTGTAAGAAATTTTCAAGATCTATGCAGGATGAATTTGAGATGAGTATGATGGGTGAGATATCGTTCTTTCTGGGATTGCAAGTTAAGCAATCGAAAAAATGCATATTCATTCACTAAGAAAAATATGCCAATATCTCATCGAGAAATTTGGGTTGGAGAATTGCAAGAAAATAGAGACTCCAATGTCAAGTTTTTCGAAATTGGACAAGGATGAAAAAAGGGAAGAAAGTAGATCAGAAGCTATACATAAGTATGATCGGTTCATTTCTCTACTTTACTACTTCTAGACCTGATATTTTATTCAGTGTTTGCATCTGTGCTAGATTTCAGTCTCACCCAAGAGAATCTCATCTAAGTACTGTAAAACGCATCATTAAATATGTTGTGACTTGTCCAAAGCTGGGTTTGTGGTATCCAAAAGAATGAGACTTTACTCTTCTTGGATATTCAAATGCTGATTTAACAAGATGTAAAGTTGATAGAAAGAGCACATCTGACACTTGTCAACTGCTGGGAAATATGTTGGTATCTTAGTTCTCAAGGAAGCAAAGTACTGTGGCTTTGTGACATCCCGGATTTTTACTTCTACTTTCAATTAAATTAATCAGGCCTTTAATTGACGCACCTATAGGGCTGTTCTCAGAGCTGATCACTCTCGAAGTAACTAGACTATTTGGGAAAGCCAATAAGGGATTTTAGTGCCATAGACTTGAGAATTCGACTAGGAATCGGCTACTTGATCGTGCTCATTTGCAAAGGTCATTACGGCACAGTTAAAAATCAATCAGGGATCAGAGATAGGTCGGTTCGACTGAGATGTGTGGCTAAACGTGGGTGATTCCACTAAATTGTAAAATTCTCGTTGATTGGCACTAGACTAATTTTTCTGTCGTTTTGGTACCCCGTGTCCATATTTGAGTCATCGCGATTTTCACGACCACCAAGAGTCGCCAATGTGTCAAATGGGTTCATTTTGGTTCGAAAAAATTGACCACAGATCATTTGCACAAAAAATTTATGAAAGCTACCCGGTAGCTTAGGTCACGCTAAAATCGCACCAGATTGAAATTAACCGCGAATTTGAATTCGATTTCAGAAATTGAAAGTTCTTTCATGTCACAAGTTATTTTAGGAATGTCGACTCAATCTCCGAAGATTTTCTTACAAACTGAGATTCTGGCGGAAAAAGTCGAGATATGGCCGTTTTCGACTAGAAAATTCAGAGGACCGGTTTTGATCGCGCAATTGAGATACAAGTGGATTAAATTGGTAAGGAAAAATACTAATTTGATTGAGGGTATGGTGGTTGAATTTTTAAAGGTCAATTTGCATTGATTCAAGAAGCATTTGGTGTTCAATTTGAGGGAAATCAATTGAAATTCGTATGCCCCCATGGACACAACTTGTGGACCTCTTCAAGGCTTCTAGAAGGAGTCTTTGGTATGGAAATAGGCAGAGGAAGCCAGCCGGTGGTGGGGCTGAGTCAAGGGAACAAAAGGGATAGGAAGAGACCATGGTAGAGCTGCCCCCCTCTAAGCCAATTTGTCCCCCTCTCTTCTCATTCCTTTATTGAGTCGAGTTGCCCCTTTCCTTCACTTCTTCAAGCTTCAAAAAAATTGCAGAGAGTAGAGGAGATCAGTTGAAGCCACCGGATCAGCCCCATCCAGTCGTTCGACCACTGTAGCACCGTCGCACCTCGCTCGCGAACCACACTAGCCCCGTGCGCGTCTCTGCCGTCCCTTATTGCCGTCCCATCTTCGCCATGTGCCCAGGAGGTTTCCTAAGTTGTTTGCAATAGCCCTGCCATCGTTGGAGTTGCTGGGACGCCCGTCTGTCACTGTGAAGTACAGCCACAGCCGGTCTGCCTCATCCTTGGTTGTCTCTAGCTCAATCCGCAGCTTAGCCTCCCTGTTTCGGCCTCGAATAGAACGGAAAACCCTAGGTTTCACCATCTTTGTTTGGCCCGTTTTTGGTGCCTTCCGAACCCCGTTTGTCGAGCTCGCTTTGGAGTTTCTTGCTCCTCACCGCGTCCCCGTCATTTTGATTTGAGTGGATCATTAATTAAGTAAGTTTAACTCACTAATCCTCGCTTAGTAAGTTAATGACGTTTAAGGTTTTATTAATTTAAGTTAAGCTTGGATTAGGTGGTTAGTTAGAACGAATTAGGGAATTTGTTAATTGCAATGGTGTGATTTGTTTATTTAATTGAGTTCTAATTTATGTTGATTGTGAGTGATTGTGATTTTGGGAATTTATTCCTAAAACTATTTAATTTCAGTAATTAATTAGAAAATCACTGGGCGTTGGTTTACGGCGCCAAAAATGGATTTGTGGACTATTAAAATTAGTGAGATTTTCAAGTGGCAGAAAATTGTATTTTGGCTAAGGCCGATCGTGTACCCACACACGATTATTTTTTTTTATCGGGAATGATGAAAATGATGATTTGATTAGATGATCATAAAGTATTTGCGACGGCTTCTGGTAAGCATATTTAGTATACTATAAAGTAATTGCGGCAGCTTCCGGTGAGCATATTTAGTATACTATAAAGTATTTGAAGCAGCTTTTGGTGAGCTATACTATCTATTATCAACTTATAGTAAGCAGTCTTGATTATGATCAGACTTTATAGATAGCATTCATTGAGATGACCGGGGAATGGTCTAGTGGACATGATTTGACTAAGTCGATTGATCGATGATTTGATCTGATTTGTTGAAGTGATTGGATAGTTATCTGAACTGCATTGACTTGCAGGAAGAGAGTGAGGCCAAGGTAAGTCATCTGACTTGTGTTTGTGATTAGGCAGCCCTTGTGGCGTATTTTCTTCCTAGTCAGGTCTTAGGGGGTTGAACTTGCTGAGACATCGTCTCACCTTGTTATGGGATAAAATTTCAAGTCCATAGATGGCAGTTCCTCATGAGCATTTTGGACAACCAAAGAATATCACAAACCAGAAATACCACATTCCAATACATGGACACCCTGAAGGATTAGAGTACAAATTGGTGAAGTCTATAGTTTGGGTTGATGTGGGTATACCCAAAAAGATGCCCATCAATACAAAGCATGGTATCGCCAGTAACGTAATGGACGGAGAGAGGGCCCCATATTGAAATCTGAGATACCTCTGTATGTGATGGAGGTTGCTTTTGGAAAGGGCACTGCAGACCCTCCAGGTGGTTCGATGGTAGACCCGATGGACCCTGACCTTGAAGATCCATAATCTCCTATGAATTCCGCTGTAGGCTCCAGCTGGAGTGTGGAGGGAGATGAGGAGGAGGATGAGGAGCCATAGTTTGTGAAATCTCCCTTGTTTTGTAGATGTTATAATAGACCGGGTTATATTATATATGACATGGTTGATATATAAGCGTGGTTGTGTTTTGAGGTTCGAAAATTTGTTACCCTACTTTCCTATCCCATTGTATTGTTGTTTAGGGATTATTTATCTGTTTCCACATGTGCATTAAAATGAATGGGTCGGCGATGCATCATGGGACGTTGCTATTTAATCGACCAAACCGGGATGGGCACGCACTCGAAGGATCTGGGCATGACATCCCTGTTTAGTGGTATCAAAGCATGGTTTAGTGATTGGAGTGATAAGGTGTAATGGTTTATGGGATAGTAGTAGGAATGGCCTTTAAATTCATACTTGTGCATGTTTGTGATAGTTGATTGGTAGAATTTTTTGTTGTGTTGATCGCTTAACTTCTAATTCTGTTTGGAATTGGAAGGCAGGTTCAGTAGAAACTGAGTCATGAGCGATCAGGAACACAGGACTCCTAAGAAGCGTGCTGTAGGGCCCGTGACTTAGAGTAGAATGCTGATGAGGGTCGGTACCCGAAGAGGCTGAGGTAAAGTGTCGGCACAGGCTAGTGCGAGTGGAGCAGCACCACCTCTTGTTGGTACTGGGGTAGCAGCCCCAGGTGATCCAAGAACTATTGGGATCACGCAAGCGTTGGATGCTATGAGAGAGATGATGGGACAGTAGGCCCAGAATCAAGTTGCAGCCTTCACTGCTGCCGTTACAGCCACCGCTACTACCACTGCCAATGCTATTGATGCTGCCGCACCTGCCGCCACACGTACTGAGGTTCCGCCAGAGAACGTGATCACCGGAAGACCGATTCATAAACTAGTGGAACAGCTTTTGAAATTAAACCCACCGAAATTTATTGGGGCAAGAGACCTTGAAGCTGCTCCTCTTTGGATCCAAGGATTGGAGAAGACCTTTACACTATTGATGTGCACTGAGACTGAGAAGGTGGTCCTTGCAACTTACCAGCTAGAGGGAGTCGCAAATACTTGGTGGAGAACAACCTAATGACCGATATTTCCTGAAGGTGTAGCCCCTAAATGGAACGCCTTCATCGAGGTCTTCAACGGTAAATAATTTTCGGAGACTGCCAGAGAGATGAAGATAGCAGATTTCCAGTGCCTTCACCAAGTTTCCATGATTGTAGATTAGTATGAGGCAAAGTTCGTTGAATTATTGGAATATGTTCCTGAACTGGTGGAGAATCCAGCAAACCGAGTGAGGAGATTCAGGGATGGACTCAGGCCAGAACTGAGAAGCCCATTGATTTTACTTAATCTGAGGAATTATAAAGACCTGTATGAGCGGGTCCAAATGATCGAGAGAGATCAGAATAAAAGAGCCGCCGCATCTGGATCGCAGTTTGGATCAAGTCAATAAGGGATCCGACATGGGAATAGGCCCATGGTCGGAGGGAGATTTGAAGTCCCGCCCAATAAGAAGGGTGGGATTGGAAAATCAGGGTCCAGATAGAATGGATTGTGTCACTTCTATGGAAGGCGACACAGTACAGCCCCGTGCCCTCGAAAGATGGGCGCTTGTTATGAGTGTGGCCAACAAGGTCACTTAGCCAGAGATTGTCCTAAATGACCCAGAGGACAACTGTGGTTACCGCCGCCACCGCAGATGGGACAGATTAGAGGGTACGCACCTTAAAATGCATTGTAAGGAGGACAGCTTAGACCCTCAGCTCTAGGGATAGTGTATGAACTCACCAAAGGTCAGGCAGAGGACGCGCCTAATGTGATCACAGGTATGATTTCGTTAAATGACCATCTTGCTTATGCTTTATTTGATCTAGGAGCAACTCATTCTTTTATTGCCAAGTGGTATGTTAAAATGATAGGATTAAGTCATGTATTACTGGAGTCAGTGGTTAGCATATCTATATCATTGAAGGATAATGTGTTGTCTGCTTTGGGTTGTTCTGGTTGCAAGTTAGCGATTGGTGAGTGAAAGGGGAACATAGACTTGTTATTCCTAGCCATGTATGACTTTGATTTGATAATTGGCATGGACTGACTCACTAAGCAACGAGCTAAGATGGACTGCTACCGTAAAGTGATCCAGTTTAACCCGTCAAAGGGTGGGAGTTTCGAATTTGTCGGGAATCGAGGAGGACCCTCGATTACCTTGATCTCGTTGCCTAAAGCAACTTGTCTGTTAGACAAGGGTTGTCAAGGTTACCTGGCAACTATCGTGGATATGACAGTTGAGGAGCTGAAGATGGAAGATATCACAGTGGTGTTGGAATTTTCATATGTATTTTTGAAGGAATTGCCAGGGTTATCACTAGAGAGAGAGATTGAGTTCGTGATCGAACTAGCACCTGAGATAGAGCCAATCTCTAAGGCTCCTTACCGGATGGTGCTATCTAAGTTTAAAGAACTGAAGGTGCAGATGCAGGAGTTGTTGGATGAGGGATTCATACGTCCTAGTGCATCACCTTAGGGAGCACCAGTTATGTTCGTAAAGAAGAAATATGCTTCATTGCGTTTGTGCATCGACTATCATCAACAAGATATGATGGAACTTTTTCCGGATATGGCAAGTGTAAATAAATATTGCGTTTGGAAAAGTGAATATTACATTTGAAAAAAAGATCTTTGTGGATATCGATTTGGAAAAATTAAAAACTCTAATCGGTGGCCAAAAAATGCATAGGGTTTTGGAGGGCTTTTCGTTTTCTCTTGAGTCGAAGGAAAAATCAACACCAAAGGAAGAGAGAGAGGGAACCGTCCGTTGGTCTTCGAGAGAGAAGAAAAGAGAGAAGCTGGAGGCAAAGTCAGAGAAAGGAAAAAGCAAACGGAAACGTGCAAAAAAGAGAAAAGTAGAAGCAGAATAGAAAGTGTGAAGAGAGTTTCTTTTCACTGTCTTTTTCCCCTTGCACTCGCCAGAATCTGCTGTTCGCAAGCTAGCACCGGCAGCTGAGCCGCCAGCCTTCGAGCAGCGCTGGAGCTCCACCTCACTGCGTGACCACCGCTATCCACCTCACCCACATAGTCACTCATGTTCTGCCCTGCGACGCCGCCGCCACCCCTGCTATGGCCGCAATTCACCTAACCCAGCGATCGACACCCCTGTTTGCAACGCTGCCACTGCTCTCCTCCGCCCGCTTGAAGCCGCGAGCCGCCTAGCTCCGCCTTTGCTCCGACCAACGATGGACACTACTCCCCGCCCAATTGCCGCTCTGTACCGCTTGACCCATCGCACCTTCGCCGAGCCTCCTTGCTATTGGGTTTTTCTCCTTTACCCGGGTCCCTTGCCGAGCCCTCTTACTGCCGATTTTTCCTCTGTCACGCCGTGCCTCGCTTCACCAGCGACGACTCTACTCCGCAACTACCCAATTTGCAACAACCGTGACCTGACACCCCAACAGTTTCGCTTTCAACCACGACCTGACACCACCGGAGCCCACATCGCCACTGCTCACCTCCGCCCGGCGCCCGACAAGCCAAGCCTCGCTCCACCAGCAGTAGCAGCTTTGCTCCACCCGCCTACTGGTCCCCCTCGCCGGAGCTCCTCGCCGACGTCTTCCCCCGCGGAGCTCCGCGGCGTTGCCCCCTTAGTTGATTGGGCTGCCATGCCCTATTTGGGAGAAAACAAAGAAGCAAATTATGTAGTTTTTCTTTCTATTTACCTTATTTTGTTTTTTTATTTTACTTTGTTTGTTCTTTTTAGTGTAATTATTCCTTAATGTAATATTGACGTATCCGACATGAAATAGCCTAAAAAATTTGGGATTAACAGTCCGATGTTTGCGCCCGAAATCTGACTCACAATCGCTTGAAAAATTGCCAATCCGATCTCACACACAAAATTCAATTTGCGGTTTATTTAAAAACTGACCAACCTGATCTCATGCGTAGGATATGGTTCGTCAATTTATGGATATCAATCCTATTTTATTTGATTTGCCGTCTTGTTGGTTGAATCAATTTTATTTTCGTAAAAAAATCCAAAAATATTTGAATTATGATTAGGTTTGTTTTAGAATATTTCTTGTTATCTTGCATATTTAGAATATGGATTTTATTTCAATTTTTTTAAAAAAATATATATATAAAATAAAAATGCATTCATTTAGGATGTTAGTTTTTTTCTAAAATTTGAATTGCACGTTCAATTATTTGGCAATTTTAATTTCAAATTTCATAAAAGAAAACGGGAAAATGAGAATTATGACATTTTTTGCACGTCATTGCATATTAGCATAGATTGCATGCTTTTTAAGAAAAATAAAAATAATGTGCACGTCATATAGAATTAGGTTCATGAAATGCACGTCATTTAGTGATTGTTGCTAGGTTCATTTAATTAGAAATTGTCTATCATTAAGATTAGGTCATTTTGGTTAATTTAGATTGCAAATTTAATTATTGCATGTTCATTAAGAAAACACAAAAAACAATTATTTTATTCGTTCATATAGTTTAGGCTATACTGCTATGTCATATCATTTCATGTTAGATTAGTAACATGCATTGCATAAAGCATGATTCTCATTAAATAAATGAAAACAAAAAAGAGAAATTGTATGCTAATTAAAAATAATATATAGGATCGTCGATGTGAATTCTAATCTAACATTGCAGATGCTTTCATTGCTATGAGGTAAATTTTACAATTTATTCATTTGCTTTATTGAGTGTTAAATTGGTGATTTGCGCACCCGCATGATCACCTCACATGTTAGAAAAGTGAATTAAAATCAATTCAAGTTGCCTGCCAAACATTTTTTCAAAATAAAGAAGAAAGGTACCGAAATGGCATTAGAGAAATTTAACGTAATCAAGTCCCCATATCCAAAGTCTCTGGTTTGTAAAAGTAAAATAATTCTCCCATTATTTTACTTAGGTGTTTAATCAACCTATACTAAACTGATTAATGCCGACTCCCTTTTGCATACTAGATATTTGAACCTAAGCCGTGAATTGGTATAGGCTTGGGAAAGCCCAAGATAAGTTAGACTTAGTAGTCCATTAGCCTAATTTTAGGTGGTGCACCCTAAAATTTGCTTGCAACAATCAACTCCAAAAAGAAGAGCCACTAAACCATCTAGGCACTGGACTCCTCATCCATAAGCTCAAGGTGCTCCGGGTCTATCATAACACCATTGGGGGTGTCAAGATCCATCGGGTGCACCGCTTCCCATTCCCCAGTCACAATAGGAGGTTCATCACAACTCTGAATGGGACCCTCCTGACCCCCGAGAGGAAAAGCAATAAACCATGCTATGTATTAGTGAGGTACCAACTAAGGTTAGCCTTCATCGACCCATACCACAGATTCCACTAGCTCCCAACTCAGAGTGGTCTCGGGAATAGTGAAGGAAGTATGCACAAAATCTATTGTCTGCGGGACCTCGTACCTTACCTGACGTTGCTCCATTTAAGGACCTGAAAATATTAAGCCCACGACGATGTGAGACAATGTCTCAGCAAGTCTACGCCCTAAACCCCGATTAGGAAGGAAATACACCTAGAGATAGTCTAATCACACATCATATAAGACTCACCTCGCCTCAGTATAGTTCATAATACAGATGCATATAATAAATGCACATATCAATTGGAACGCCTTAACTATTATCACAATCAATCATAGGGGTCCTGATTATAAGGCCAAATCGTTATGACATGTTCCATTCCGTATAGCACAATTTTTTCCTATAATCAAGCATGTCAATTTTAATGAATCATGTGTCCCAATTGATTATTGCCCGCACAGGCACATTCTACCCGACGCACATCGGTCTTTCGGCTTAGTCGAGCATCATCTCATCCCTTGAGCACGACATTATCTACCTCTAGACAGCATTTCCGAAGGAGCTTCGGTCCAGCCTCTACCGTGATCCGGCATCTGTTGTTAGGGGCATCCTATATAGGGGCATCGTCTACTCGATGCACATCAAGGACGGGTTCTCATAGCCAACACACAACCATTTAATCCCGGGTAAGGACATTGTGCTTTGCACTCAAATGTCTCAATTAAGATAATGAACTTGGCCTATTTTTTTTCATATTAAAAACACTCAGTAAAATAATCGTGTGTGGGTACACGGTCAGCTCGAACTTTAAAAGTTGATATCCTTCATTTTAAAAACCCTATTATTTGATATAGTACTTAAAAACACTTTCGGTGTCAAAACCCGACACTCGATATTTTCTAATTAAATACCAAAATTTCACAATTTTGAAATAATAAACCAAAAATCGTAATCATCACTCAATTGTACAAATTATCATTCAATTGCATAAACTAATCACATCACGACAATCAGCACAAAATTCTGGCTACGGGCTATCCTAGTATAATTTTTCGGAAAAGATTAAATAATTAAATAAAATGCAAATTAATTCAATAAATACCTAATTAAGCTAAATATGCTAATCTAACCACCTAAATGAACCTAGAAAAATAATCCACTATTCTAATTAAATAGTACAATCTAATTAACCCTAAACTAACCTAATTTAACCACTTAAATAGCCTAATTAAGCAACTCAATCACTAATTAATCTAAACTAACCACCTAATCTAATCTTAGGCTAATCTAATTATCCACTAAGCATAATAAATCCCATAAGCAAGGTTTAGCAAGTAAACCCACCAGATTAGCGAGCCAGTGAGTTCACGGCGATGGCAACGTGGAGTCGAGCAGAACACCGATTCGGAAGAGGCCAGAAACGGGCCACGAAGCCTCATGGCCACCACTGGCCTTTGGTTGTGTGGCTGACCAAAAGGGCTGGGTCGAAGGTGTGGCATCCCAAAATTCAAGTCATCCTCTAGAGAAATTAAAGCCTATAATTAGGTAATGAAATTACCTATGGTCTATGTGTTAGCCATTAGTTTTCTTAACGCTAGGTGTTATTGTGCTTGTGTTTATGAATTTTGAATTTAGGACTATAGGATAAATTAATAATCTATGCTTGGCCGTGCACTTTATAAATTAAATTTCAATAATTAAAATGTCCCAAGACTTTGGCCAAGATTGAAAATTGAAATTTAGAAATATTTATAGAAGGAATTTCAAAAAAAAAAGAAGAAGGAAAAAGAGGGTTATTTTTGGAATGGGCCTTGGACCCATTGGCCTAAAGCTTGGTGGGCCAAGCTATTCGGCCCATTAGAGCCCAAGAGGAGAATTCGACCAGCCCAAGGGGAGTGGCCGGATGGGCCTAAGCCCAAGCCCAAGCAAATTTAAATTAAAACCCAATAAGACAAGTGGCAAATGGCAAGAGCATGCATTGGTTAATCTTTAGGCAAAGCAATGATTTCAAATGATGGGATTAAGGGGGTATAAAAGGGATGAGGAGAGAGAGATGGCCGGTTACTTGCTCCATTTTTCGCCTAAGGAGAGAGAGAGAGAGAGAGAGGTGTGCGAGAGAGGAGGAGCGGCCGAGAGGAAGAGGAAGGGAGGAACCGCCGTGCGCCGTGTCCGTCCGCCGTGCATCACCGTTCGTTCATCTTAGAGGCAAGTGGAGTCCGTAACTTCTCTTGCATGTTTGTTTTGGTGGTTGCATGTTCGATTTTAGGTGTGATTTGTGCGAAAAACCGAGGAAAGGGTTGATTGTTTGCAAACCGTGTGACTGTTCTTGTTCGGTTTGTGGAAGTCAGTAGCTTGTTCGAGATTGCATGTGTCTTTGGAGTCCGATTTTGGCTTCGGTGTCTTCATGAAAGTTGAAGCTAACATCTTGTATTATGACATACTGAAATTTCGCAGAAAACGATGGAGATTTGAGGGGTCAAAAGTTCTATCATACGGAGACCCTAGATCTGCGAAATCTTCACTGACCTCTTGCTAGATTCTTGTCTGCATGTTGATTTCTGTTGAAGATCTCACTTCGTTGTCTTCATGAAAGTTGTAGGTAACACCTTAAAATACAACATACTCAAATTTTAAGAGAAATGAACGAGTATAACCTAGTGAATCGGCTAGATCTTGGAGATGATTGATTCTGGTGGTGTGTTCCGAGACACCCGAGACTTCAAGGACTTAAAAGACGACTATAATTTGGTTATTTGACCTAGATCTCTTCATGAAACTTGTAAAGGACACCTTGTTACATAACATACTCAAATTTCAGAGGAAACTAAAGAGAATAGAGGCGTGAAATCTAAAAAATTCGGAGAAGTGTATTCTGGACGACGCGGTAGTGGTTCCAGAGGTTCCGTGGGGTTGTATAAAATAATATATAAGGAATTTGGCTTAGAGTTCTTCATGAAAGATGCACGAAAATGTCTTGGCTATCATCCTGTAAAATTTCGTAATTTTTGAAGGCCATATGAGTATTTTAATCGAATTTATTTGGAAACTGTGCAATTCTGGTCATTATCCGAATATCATGCGCTATTTTGTGGAAATTGCGAAATTATGAGAAATTCAATTTGGCCATGAATTTTGTATGAAATTGTGATCCTATTGATTTTTTAGTGATTGTTTGAATATTATGATTTTGGGAAAATCATAGATATAAAATTTAATATTTATTTATGAAAATAAATAAATATAATAAAATAATAAAATAATAAAATAATAATAAAATAAAATGGATTTTTATTTGGCCATGGATTCAATTCTATTTGTGTGGCATATGTGTGATGAGGTCTTTGCACATGTACTGGATTGAGATATATATGTGATAAAGTCTTGGTATGCGTATGACATGGTCCTTGTACATGTATTGAATTGAAATGCATATGTGATGGAGCTTTGGCATGTGTATGACATGTGAATTGAAATGCAAGTGTGATTTGTTTGATGCCATGCCAATTGCCATGTTAAATTGAGATAAATAAATGGTAAATATGGATAATGGTAAATGAGGAGATGGTTGTGGTGGATGATGATGCTTGGTGGCCTAGTGGCGTAATTCCAGAGATTCCCCGGGAGTGTCGGGATGCCCGGTGGTATACGGTACATAATTCCAGGGGAGGCCTGGTGGTATGTCGGTACATAATTCCGGAAGCCCCGTCGGAGGTCTTTGCCCAAAGGGAATGCCTCGCGATGCCGGGATTTGGGTGCGAGATGCCCGGCTAGAAGGGTAAAGGCGGAGGTCCGGTTGTATCTTGGATACATGCCCGGAGGTTCCTCGTGATGCTAGTTGGGATGCGAGATGCTCGGAATGTGGGGGGGGATGCCCGGTTGTATCTTGGATACATGCCCGGAGGTTTTTTCTCGCATGGGATGCGAGTGTAAAATTGATGATGAGATTGATGAATGGGTGATGTGGTGATCAAAATTGAAAGATAAAGATGAAAATTAAACTATGACATGATGATATGCATGGCATGATATGCATGATGATATGCATGATGATGATATGTGATGTGAAATAATGATGATCACCCATGATGATGATATGCATGATGATGATGATGATGATGATGATGATGATGATGATGATGATATGTGATGTGATATGATGATCACCCATGATATGATATGCATGATGATATGCATGATGATGATGATGATGATGATATGTGATGTGATATGATGATCACCCATGATATGATATGCATGATGATATGCATGATAATGATGATGATGATGATGATATGTGATGTGATATGATGATCACCTATGATATGATATGCATGATGATATGCATGGTAATGTTAATGATGATGATATATGATATGGCTCAAGACATGTATGATGAAATGATGCGATGATGATGATGTCATGTATGATGTAATGATGCCATGACATGTATGTTACAATGATGATACGCATGAATGTGTTATGAATTGGTATGATGATGCATGATAGTATGCGCATGGCTTCAAGGTAAATGCCTGATGCATGTATGATTGCGTGATCGCATTGAGTTGTTATTGATTTCCTATCTGGCGGTGGTTGTACTCACCCCTTGGGGACCAACATTTCGATTAATAGATGGTTTGATGCGGTTGGATATGACCGTGAGGAGAAGGATAGCAAAGGAGGGAACCTTTGGACGCCGACACTAGTTGATGGACCTTAAGCATACGATTGTGGGAGAAGATGTCGGTCATCTTTTAAAATATAGCCAAGTATAGAAAGACCGTGGCAATTTTGATGTATCGACTAATGATGTTCATCAAGTTATGTAAACAAAAGTGTACGGCTTTTACCTATAAATGTTTAGTTGGTGTGCATCAATTTCTGAATGTAGGGAAGGGAATTGTTGGATATGCTTCCGTTATGTAAATTGCGCAAAGGGACCGTTAATAAAAGATGTAAACCCCCATGGTTGTATGGACCCGCTACAATAGAAACGGTATCAGAGTGATATGTTAATAAGGAAAGTGAAAGGTAAGCGAACTGTGGCGACCCAAATCGGATCGGGGGCTGTCGAGGGGTGTCACAGCCTTTGTTGGTATCAGAGCTATGGTTTATTTGGAGTGATAAGGTGCCTCAGATGGAAATGAGGATAGAAAGATGCACACCATAGGATATAAAACGGAATAATTGAATAACGGGTGATGAGAATTCACTCGTAGATCCCTAGTAGTTTGTTTTGAGTTGCCTTTAGGTACTAGTAACATGTATATGTTACTTATGTAGTAGTAGTAGTTGCTTTGGATAGAGACAGTGAGTCTCAGATTTTCCTGAGGCAATGCTTGGAAATTGCAGAAAGTCATGGTGCGAGCTGGAAGTGCTCATCCATCGAGGGCTGAAGCCTCTGTTGCAAGGGCTGAACCCCGAATGGAAGATATCCTGCAAGCATTGACCAATATTGGAAATCTGATGGATAGACAAGCGCAGCAACAATCCGGAGTGGAACGTCGCCCTCAGGGACTGGTGGAACAATTCCTAAAGTTGAAACCACTTAAGTTTAGTGGGATGGGAAGTCCTGAGGAGGCAGAACATTGGATTGATAGAATGGAACGGATTTTTCGGTTGTTGGACTGCAGTGATGCTGAGAAAATAGTTTTAGCAGAGTACCAGCTGGAGGGAAATGCAAAGTTTTGGTGGAGAGCTTCAAGGATATAATCTTTCCACCGGTACTAATGATGTGAACTGGGAAGAGTTTGTTAGGGCTTTTAATAGAAAGCATTTCTCTGATTGTGCCAAGGATAGGAAGATCACCGAATTTGTTCAGTTAGAACAAAGGAGCCGACAAAGAGACCGAAGATGAGGCAAAATTTTCTGAATTGTCTAGGTATGCTCCTAGGTTGGTTGAGAATCGAGAGGAAAAGGCTAAGAGATTCTTGAAAGGATTAAGGACTGATATTAGGAAACAACTAGTGCCTTTGAATATAAGGGATTATAATGAGATTTATGAGAGGGCACAGTTGGTGGAGCAAGAGTTAGTGAGGGAGCAATCAGAATCTAAGGGGCAAATGACCTTTAATGATGTTCGAAGGGGTAAGAGACCCTATCCTAGTCAAGGTCGACACTGGAATCTAAGAAGAGGAATAATTTTGGGAATTCTAGAAAGGTCAGGAGTGGCCCGATTCTAGGAAGAGTACCCTATCAGGGTAACATTTGTCAGAGATGTGGTAGACAACATGGACCAGGACCCTGTAATGATCGATTGAAATGTTTTGGTGGGCGGAGAGGTCACTTTAAGAAAGATTGTCCACAAGGAAGGTCGCAGCCGAATGTCAATTCGATGCGACAAGTACAACAAAGTACTGGTGGACCAAATTTACTAAGGAACCCATAGAGGCCACCACCACAAGGAAGGGTGTATGCAGTCACTCAAGAGGAAGCAAGAGCTTCCAAAAGTGTTATCTCAGGTATGATTTTGATAGGGGGATAAGAAGGTATATGCATTATTAGATGTGAGTGACATGCATTCATTTGTGTTCGAAAAATATAGGTGATTGTGAGGAGCAGGAACAAATCTCTAGATATGCCTCTTCGTGTTTCTACATCGCCGAAAGATATGTTGTTATCTATATTGGCATGTGAGATGAGTTTGATAACCCTAGGGGAATGAGATAAGATATCATCTAGGGAAAGCGAATAGAGTAGCAGATGCTCTTAAATGGCTAGTTTGAGGATGGCAGAATGGGATAAGCCAAAACGGATAATAACTCTGTAAGTTAATCCCTGTTGAAACGAGACCCTTCAGTAGATGTGTAGTTTGGGTTCGAACCAGGCGAAAGGATGGTGTACAGTAACGTCCCGGTCGATGAGAGCGAGGAGTGGACGCCGAGGTCGAGGACCGAACAAGGAGCGGCTCCTGGTAGGCTTCTAGAATGGCAAAACGGGGCGAGGAACCGAACTATGAACTGAATATGGAAAGGTAGTGTTTGGGATAATTTTATCGGAAGTAGCGCAAAGGAAGCATGGTTAAGCTTATAGAACTCTTGTTGTGAGAAAGAAAGATGGATCGATGCGCTTGTGTATTGATTATAGGCAGCTGAATCAGGTGACCATTAAGAATAAGTACTCATTTCCTAGAATTGATGACTTATTTGACCAATTGCAAGGGAGTTCGGTCTTTTCTAAAATTGACTTGAGATCGATCAGGGTATCGATTAAGGATTAAGAAGGAAGACATTTCTAAGATTGCATTTAGGACTCGCTATGGATACTATGAGTTCCTAGTTATGCTATTTGGATTGACGAATGCCTTAGCTGCATTGATGGGTTTAATGAATAGGATATTTAAGCCTTATTTGGATCAAATTGTGATTGTCTTCATTTGATGATATCCTGATATATCCTAAAGGACCTAAAGAGCATGCGTAGCATCTAAGCGTAGTGTTGCAAGCAAGGCTTAAGAAGTGGATTATAGAAAGTGAGTTGTGAATTTGAGGATTAAGTTATGATCATTTGAGCTAAGTAGTGACTTCCTATTTGAGGATTTCATTGGAAGTCTTGATGCGTTACATGGAGGTATTTAGTATGTATAGATTGATCTTGGAAGTCATGAGTTTGAGTGGTCATATGAGACATAAAATTATTTGTGGTTTATATGTTGGAATAATAGGTTTAATTGATGATGGTCAACTTTTAACTGTAGGTGATGATCTCAATTTGAAAAGGTTTGGTGGAATTAGTGGATATGATCATTTGTGGTTATAGTCTTTCCAAGGTGAAATGGTGGAAGTTCAAATTGTGGATTTGATGAATGATTAGTCTAAGTGATGATTCTTTAGGATGAGATCTGAGATATATTCGGTGGAAACTAGACAAATATTATTTTGGTGGATTGTCGATCTTTGAATTAAATAAGTCTTGGTGGACTATAGATATTTGAATCGAAGGAATGATGCTATATTTTAGGCTTGAATCTATGTTGCGGTGAATGCATAGTGAATGTCTTTGTTGGACTGAACCAAATGAGTTATTGGTGGTGTCGATTTTGATGGTTCTAGGCTTGAATTGGTGGTGACTAAGGTATAGGAATGATTCGGCTAAATGGTGTGTTAGATTGGAAATACTTGAGTTTGGATGTTTTCAAAGCTCTAAGATTTTGCATGCAAACTACTTTGAAAATCTTAAGGTCGGGACTGAGTTCGACGACTCGCCGATGCGTTGATTTCGACATTTCAAGAAAGGCTTAGGATTTTGGTATTTCAAAGTTTTTGGTTTCAAACATCTTGGACCAATATTATCGACTTTGCTGAACTATGATTTTCAATACTTCAAGAAATGCTTATGGTTTTGGAGAAAATTATCACCTGCACATTCCAAGTTTTGAACTTCAATCGAAAAGCAGTTTTTGATTGTGAACTATTTTAGAAAATCTTTTGAATCTCATCAAAATTTATGAGTACTGTGACACCGTGCCCAAATGTTTTAAGAAATGTTTTCTATTCTGAACTTTTTATAGAAAACATTCCAACCCATTGGAGTTGGGATTGAGATTGGAATTTTTGCCAACGTACCGATTTAAATTTACTAAGGGTTTTGATAAAGTATTTTATTTCGCGCCGTGATGCAAGTACGACTCAAGGCTTTACATGTGAATTCCGAAAAACATTTGGAATTTAAACGTGATCATGGATTTTATGGAATTGGTATCATGCTTTGAATTTGTGAATTGGTTTAACAAAATGAGATTTACCTATTCTCAAATACTATCATTGTTATACCGCTGTGTCTTTGAAATTCTTATTTTGCATTATTTGATATCATGAGGTGGAATTTTCAAGAACTCAAAGGATTTTCCACATTGGTGATTTGAAAAACGTTTTGACATGGAAATGACATATGATTTCAAAGCTTGCTGTTGTCGTTGAATGCTTTTGAACTCAGTTTGTATTGTTTGATTTCATGAAGGAAGATTATCAAGCATTCAAAAGAAATTTCAGATGTGGTTATTGTTTTAAAACTGTTTTTGGTGTTGAGATAAATTAAGATGTGTTAAGAGCTTGCATCCTTAACTTTAGAGGTAGTATCAACCCGACCCTAGTTGCATACTCGATCGTGAAGCCATCAAAATAGATGAGGAAGTGAGGTACATTAAGGAGCCTGTGCAAGTATTGGATTGAAAGGAACAAATTCTCAGGACCAAGAGAATTCCATTGGTTAAGACATTATGGCGATATCATGATGTGGAGAAAGCCACATGGGAGAGTAAAAGTGAGATGAGGGAAAGGTACCCTCACTTGTTTAAGGAGACATAGGAAATGTCTAATTTCGAGGACGAAATTCTCTAAGGAGGGAGAATTGTGGCATCCCAAAATTCAAGTCA
Organism: Eucalyptus pumila; assembly: GCA_016097595.1. NCBI lineage: Eukaryota > Viridiplantae > Streptophyta > Magnoliopsida > Myrtales > Myrtaceae > Eucalyptus > Eucalyptus pumila. The sequence continues at coordinate 32,641,571 of CM027853.1, forward strand.
TCCTCTAGAGAAATTAAAGCCTATAATTAGGTAATGAAATTACCTATGGTCTATGTGTTAGCCATTAGTTTTCTTAAGGCTAGGTGTTATTGTGCTTGTGTTTATGAATTTTGAATTTAGGACTATAGGATAAATTAATAATCTATGCTTGGCCGTGCACTTTATAAATTAAATTTCAATAATTAAAATGTCCCAAGACTTTGGCCAAGATTGAAAATTGAAATTTAGAAATATTTATAGAAGGAATTTCAAAAAAAAAAAAAAGAAGAAGGAAAAAGAGGGTTATTTTTGGAATGGGCCTTGGACCCATTGGCCTAAAGCTTGGTGGGCCAAGCTATTCGGCCCATTAGAGCCCAAGAGGAGAATTCGACCAGCCCAAGGGGAGTGGCCGGATGGGCCTAAGCCCAAGCCCAAGCAAATTTAAATTAAAACCCAATAAGACAAGTGGCAAATGGCAAGAGCATGCATTGGTTAATCTTTAGGCAAAGCAATGATTTCAAATGATGGGATTAAGGGGGTATAAAAGGGATGAGGAGAGAGAGATGGCCGGTTACTTGCTCCATTTTTCGCCTAAGGAGAGAGAGAGAGAGAGAGGTGTGCGAGAGAGGAGGAGCGGCCGAGAGGAAGAGGAAGGGAGGAACCGCCGTGCGCCGTGTCCGTCCGCCGTGCATCACCGTTCGTTCATCTTAGAGGCAAGTGGAGTCCGTAACTTCTCTTGCATGTTTGTTTTGGTGGTTGCATGTTCGATTTTAGGTGTGATTTGTGCGAAAAACCGAGGAAAGGGTTGATTGTTTGCAAACCGTGTGACTGTTCTTGTTCGGTTTATGGAAGTCAGTAGCTTGTTCGAGCTTGCATGTGTCTTTGGAGTCCGATTTTGGCTTCGGTGTCTTCATGAAAGTTGAAGCTAACATCTTGTATTATGACATACTGAAATTTCGCAGAAAACGATGGAGATTTGAGGGGTCAAAAGTTCTATCATACGGAGACCCTAGATCTGCGAAATCTTCACTGACCTCTTGCTAGATTCTTGTCTGCATGTTGATTTCTGTTGAAGATCTCACTTCGTTGTCTTCATGAAAGTTGTAGGTAACACCTTAAACTACAACATAATCAAATTTTAAGAGAAATGAACGAGTATAACCTAGTGAATCGGTTAGATCTTGGAGATGATTGATTCTGGTGGTGTGTTCCGAGACACCCGAGACTTCAAGGACTTAAAAGACGACTATACTTTGGTTATTTGACCTAGATCTCTTCATGAAACTTGTAAAGAACACCTTGTTACATAACATACTCAAATTTCAGAGGAAACGAAAGAGAATAGAGGGGTGAAATCTAAAAATTTCGGAGAAGTGTATTCTGGACGACGCGGTAGTGGTTCCAGAGGATCCGTGGGGTTGTATAAAATAATATATAAGGAATTTGGCTTATAGTTCTTCATGAAAGATGCACGAAAATGTCTTGGCTATCATCCTGTAAAATTTCGTAATTTTTGAAGGCCATATGAGTATTTTAATCGAATTTATTTGGAAACTGTGCAATTCTGGTCATTATCCGAATATCATGCGCTATTTTGTGGAAATTGCGAAATTATGAGAAATTCAATTTGGCCATGAATTTTGTATGAAATTGTGATCCTATTGATTTTTTTAGTGATTGTTTGAATATTATGATTTTGGGAAAATCATAGATATAAAATTTAATATTTATTTATGAAAATAAATAAATATAATAAAATAATAAAATAATAAAATAATAATAAAATAAAATGGATTTTTATTTGGCCATGGATTCAATTCTATTTGTGTGGCATATGTGTGATGAGGTCTTTGCACATGTACTGGATTGAGATATATATGTGATAAAGTCTTGGTATGCGTATGACATGGTCCTTGTACATGTATTGAATTGAAATGCATATGTGATGGAGCTTTGGCATGTGTATGACATGTGAATTGAAATGCAAGTGTGATTTGTTTGATGCCATGCCAATTGCCATGTTAAATTGAGATAAATAAATGGTAAATATGGATAATGGTAAATGAGGAGATGGTTGTGGTGGATGATGATGCTTGGTGGCCTAGTGGCGTAATTCCAGAGATTCCCCGGGAGTGTCGGGATGCCCGGTGGTATACGGTACATAATTCCAGGGGAGGCCTGGTGGTATGTCGGTACATAATTCCGGAAGCCCTGTCGGAGGTCTTTGCCCGAAGGGAATGCCTCGCGATGCCAGGATTTGGGTGCGAGATGCCTGGCTAGAAGGGTAAAGGCCGAGGTCCGGTTGTATCTTGGATACATGCCCGGAGGTTCCTCGTGATGCTAGTTGGGATGCGAGATGCCCGGAATGTGGGGGGCGGATGCCCGGTTGTATCTTGGGTACATGCCCGGAGGTTTTTCTCGCATGGGATGCGAGTGTAAAATTGATGATGAGATTGATGAATGGGTGATGTGGTGATCAAAATTGAAAGATAAAGATGAAAATTAAACTATGACATGATGATATGCATGGCATGATATGCATGATGATATGCATGATGATATGCATGATGATGATGATGATGATGATGATGATGATGATGATATGTGATGTGAAATAATGATGATCACCCATGATGATGATATGCATGATGATGATGATGATGATGATGATGATGATGATGATGATGATGATGATATGTGATGTGATATGATGATCACCCATGATATGATATGCATGATGATATGCATGATGATGATGATGATGATGATATGTGATGTGATATGATGATCACCCATGATATGATATGCATGATGATATGCATGATAATGATGATGATGATGATGATATGTGATGTGATATGATGATCACCTATGATATGATATGCATGATATGCATGGTAATGTTAATGATGATGATATATGATATGGCTCAAGACATGTATGATGAAATGATGCGATGATGATGATGTCATGTATGATGTAATGATGCCATGACATGTATGTTACAATGATGATACACATGAATGTGTTATGAATTGGTATGATGATGCATGATAGTATGCGCATGGCTTCAAGTAAAGTAATGCTGCAATGCATGTATGATTGCATGATCATTGAGTTGTTATTGGATTTCCTATCTGCTGAGTGGTTGTCTTCCTTTTGGGGACCAACATTTCAGATTAGTAGATGGTTTGAGCGGTTGGATATGACCGTGAGGAGAAGGATAGCAAAGGAGGGAACCTTTGGACGCCGACACTAGTTGATGGACCTTAAGCATACGATTGTGGGAGAAGATGTCGGTCATCTTTTAAAATATAGCCAAGTATAGAAAAGATGTCAATTTTGATGTATCGACTAATGATGTTCATCAAGTTATGTAAACAAAAGTGTACGGCTTTTACCTATAAATGTTTAGTTGGTGTGCATCAATTTCTGAATGTAGGGAAGGGAATTGTTGGATATGCTTCCGTTATGTAAATTGCGCAAAGGGACCGTTAATAAAAGATGTAAACCCCCATGGTTGTATGGACCCGCTACAATAGAAATGGTATCGAGTGATATGTTAATAAGGAAAGTGAAAGTAAGCGAACCGTGGCGACCCAAATCGGATCGGGGCCGTCGAGGGGTGTCACAGAAGGGGCTAGAATGGCTTAAAACAGCAAGGCGGGACAGGGGCGGCTTCGGATGGCTAGAACGGCAACTGTGGCAGCTCGGGGACATGACAGCTGGCTTGAACGATGGATGGTAGGGATGGCACACGGACTAGGTTTGAGCCTGGAGTCACGGAGCAGGGGTGGACGCGCGGGCTCGGGCGTAACGGCGAGTGGCACGGCATGTGGGCGTATAGCTTCGATGGGCGAAGGGCAGTTGACAGCAAGGTTGGCTTTGCTTCCTTTGGTTCTCTAGTTTCAAAATAGCAACAATGGAGACCAAAGGAGGCAATGAGGAAGAAGAAGAGCTCCTGCAGCTGAAGGGGGACTAAAAAGCCTCAAAAGTTTTCACAAATATCCCAAGAACTCAAATGGCTGCCTCACCAGCCTTCAACCCTATCCTCTGCCCATTTTCCTTCATCAAACTTCCCAAAGAAGCCATCAAAGGTGGTTCAAATGTTGCACACCACCCATAGTTATGAATTTTGTCATGCCCTGAACCCCGAGCGAGCACACATCTCTCGACGATCGACTTAAAAATTTTGCAACGTTCCCAGGATGCGTCGCCGACCTATTCATTTTATGCACATGTGGAAGCGAACAAATAAACCCCAAACAACAATCAAACATGGGATAAAAAAGCAGGACAACTAATTTAAACAAAACACCTTTTATAAACACATCAGGTTTGTACACAAGTCTCTATGTCCATAGAAAAAACCCTAGGTCACCTACGCTCCAGACCCTTCAGCCTCGAGCTTCGGATTCTCCACACTCGGGACTTGAAAATTGTAAACCACGACAGGGTGAGACAATGTCTCAAGGAGTCTACACCCTAAACCTCAATTAAGAAGACAATTCACCTAGAGGTAGCCTAAGCACACATCAAATAAGGCTTACCTCGCCTCAGCACCTCCTTGCACGTCAGCACAATTCATATACTCAATGCATATAATAGATACACACATCAATTGGAACGTCTCACTCAATCACAAGGGTCCTAATTATAAGGCCAAATCGTTACGACACGTCCCATTCCGTGGAATCACCTACCATTCAATTGTGTGCTTCTATTGAATCGATCCATATGCAATCCCTAATCGCTTATAACAGTGCCGTATTGACCATTGCCGATTATCATGGTCGAGTAGTTGATTTCTGATCGAATTCTCATATTTGTCGCGTTTATATCCCTTAACGGCTTCACTTGATAGATCGGTTAACTTATGAGGGGCCCATCTCAGAGTAAAATGACCATAGGCGTGTCGAAAAAATGCCCAAATCATTTTATCGGATGGGGTCGAAATTTAGGATGTCACAACTCTTTCCCTCTTATAAAAATTTCATCCTCGAAATTTAAACAATTACAATCTTTTTACAAAAAGGTGGGGGCATTGACATCTCATCGACTTTGAGTGGTCTTGAATCTTTCTCGAATGACTTTGACGGTGTCGACTGATTGCTAAGCCAACTCAGGGCCCATAATCTTACGCTCTTCAACTTTATCCCGACAAATTGGAGTTCTGCAGGCTCTGCCACACATCACTTCAAATGGTGCCATCTGAAGGCTCTGCTGATAACTACTATTGTAGGCAAACTCAACTAGATGGAGCTGTTCCTCCCAGCTTCTTTTGAAGTCCAGTATGCAAGCTCGCAGCATGTCCTCGAGGGTTTGAATCATCCTCTCAGACTGGCCATTCGTCTGCAGATGATAGGATGTGTTGTATTACAGCTTTGTTCCCAAGGCAGTTTGTAAACTTTTCCAAAAAGCTGCCGGGAACTGTGGGTCTCGATTTGACATGTTTGTTACTGGCACTCCATGAAGACGACTACCTATCACACGTACAATTCAACAGGCCTGTCCAATACAAAGTCTTTTCGTACGGCAATGTCCTCCATCCTTAGCTCCTCAACTGATGTATCAACTAAGGTTACCAAATAACCTTGGCAACCCACATCCAGTAACTAGGTTGCCTCAGTAAATGAAATGAAGGTAATCGAGGGTCCTCCTCGATTTTCAATAAACTCAAAACTACCTCTCACCACCAAGCTAAACTGAATTGCTTCATAATAACAATCCATTACAGCAAGATGATCCTCCTTTCTCCGACCTCATTCCACTAAATCAAAGTTTTACAAGCTTAACGATACTTTCGCTGTGCCACTCTAATAAATTATCCTAGAAACACTTTCCCTCCTATTTGGCGGATAGTCTGGTTCATTCCTGCCCCCTTCACCATTCTAGAAGCTTGCTAGGAGCCGCTCCTTGCTCAGGTCCTCTGGCCTCGGTGACCACTCCCTGCCCTCATCGGACCGGGTCGTTACAGGCCAACCATTTTTTGCCTGGTTCGTCCCTGAGCTACACATCTACTGAAGGGATCTTGTTTCTATAGGGACTAACTCACAGATATATTGTCCACTTTAGCCCATCCCATACCAAGCCTCACGGTTTTACCCTTTGGCACATGGGTAGGAACTATCCCAGGAGGTCACACATCCTAGTAGTGTACTACCCTAAGCTTACTTATCCTTCAGGTTTAAGGGCACCAATAGACTTTCAGATCATCTATGAACCTCCTTGCCTTGTCCATCGAGTCCTCAATCAACCTTGGTGCATACTCGGACAACTCCGCAAACTTTGCCTCACATTGATCCACGGACATCTGACTCTGACAGAGATGCTGGAATTCAGCCATTTTCTATTCCCTAGAGCCTTTAGTGCCTAAACGATCCTATCCAACCTAGGATTACCAGCCTGAGCGGTACTTTTTCCTCGGTACTAGCCTGAGCTGACGCTCTACCTCTAGTACTTGCTCGTCTTGCCCTCCCTCTGGCACCTGTCAAAACTACTACGGCTCGTCTCCAAGGGGCTGTCAGATCAAGATCGCTCATCTTGCACATTCTTTATAGAAACATGCCTTCCAATTCCAATATGGAAGTAGAAATCTGAGCGGCTTGCACCAAACAATCTACCACTTAGCTAATCAATCACATGCATTTGTATAAGAAAAAGACCTTTTCCACTAACTATTCCATAACCCATTGCACCTTATCACTCCATACACTGACCAGCTTTGGTACCACTTCAGGCAGGAATGTCACGCTCCGAACCCCGAGCGCACGCACATCCCTCGGCAGTCGACTTAAAAATTTTGCGATGTTCTCAGGATGCGTTGCTGACCCATTCCTTTTATGCACATGTGGAAGTGAACTAATAAACTCTAGACAATAATCAACATAGGATAGAAAAGCAAGACAACCAATTTAAACAAAACACCATTTATAAACACATCAGGTATATACACAAGTCTATCTCCATAAAGAAAACCCTAGGCCACCTACGCTCCAGACCTTTCAACGTCGGGCTCCAGATTATCCACATTAGGGACCTAAAAATTGTAATCCACATTAGGGACCTAAAAATTGTAAACCACAACAGGGTGAGACGATATCTCAGAGAGTCTACACCCTAAGCCCCGATTAGGAAGACAATTCACCTAGAGGTAGCCTAAGCACACATCAAACAAGGCTTACCTCACCTCAGCACCTCCCTGCACGTCAGCACAGTTCATATACTCAATGCATATAATAGATGCACACATCAATTGGAACGTCTCACTCAATCATAGGGGTTCTGATTATAGGGCCAAATCATTATGACACGTCCAATTCCGTGCTACACAATTTTGTCCCATAATCCGGCACATATATCTTAATCATTCACACGTTCCAATTGTTTACGGTCCCTTAGGCATGGCCTACTCACTGTCCATCGGTCTTCTAGCGTAGCCAGGCGTTGTCTCACCTCATTAAGCACGACAACGTCTATACTAGAAGGCAATCCCAAAGGAGCATCGGTCTAGAATCTACTGCGACTTGCATCCGTTGTCCAAGAGCATCCCTTATAGGGGCAACGTCCACCCGACTCACATCGAAGACAGGTTATCTTAACCACCACATGACCATTTAATTCCGGTCAAGGACATTGTGCTTTGCACTCAAATGCCTCAATTAAGATAACGAACTTAGACTATTTTCTTCGTATTAAAAACACTCGGTAAAATAATCGTGTCAATGCATATAATAGATGCACACATCAATTGGAACGTCTCACTCAATCACATGGGTTCTGATTATAGGGCCAAATCATTATGACACGTCCCATTCTGTGCTACACAATTTTGTCCCATAATCCGGCACATATATCTTAATCTTCACACGTTCCAATTGTTTACGGTCCCTTAGGCATGGCCTACTCACTGTCCATCGGTCTTCTAGCGTAGCCAGGCGTTGTCTCACCTCATTAAGCACGACAACGTCTATACTAGAAGGCAATCCCAAAGGAGCATCGATCTAGAATCTACTGCGACTGGCATCCGTTGTCCAGGAGAATCCCTTATAGGGGCAACGTCCACCCGACTCACATTGAAGACAGGTTATCTTAACCACCACATGACCATTTAATTCCGGTCAAGGACATTGTGCTTTGCACTCAAATGCCTCAATTAAGATAACGAACTTAGTCTGTTTTCTTCGTATTAAAAACACTCGGTAAAATAATCATGTGTGGATACACGGTTAGATCAAACCAAAAAAATTGATATCATTCCTTTTAAAATCCCACTATTTGATATAATATTTAAGAACATTTTCGAGGTCAAAACCCAACACCCGGTATTTTCTAATTAAATACCAAAATTTCACAATTTTGAAATAATTAATCAATAATCACAATCACCACTCAATTGCATAAACTAATCACACCACGACAATCAATTGAAATTCTGACTACAGACTATCTCGGTATGATTTCTGGAAAATATTAAATAATTAAATAAATTACAAAATAATTAAATAAATTGCATTTAATTAAACCGAACTACCTAATTAACCGGACCTGCAAGCACATCATCGATCAAGTGAACTTTTACCTTCCACCATATAGCCAAACCACCAAAATCCCCTTTTAAAAATAAACTTAGTAACTCTTTTTTTTTTTTGTTCAAACCATCCGAAATAAATTTGTACGGGGTCCCGTATTTGAAATGAACCCGCCAAACTTTGCACACACCTCGTATAAAATCTCATCGTTTTATTGAGCACACAAAACTTGGCGTCCAAACCGGACACCATATTTCTTTTCTAATTTCTTTTCCAACCACCCTATTTTGAAAACTAACCTTAGAAATCTTTTTTTTTTTTTGTTCAAAACGTTTAGAAATAAATTCATAGGTGATCATGTACTCAAAATTTATCCGTCAAACTTTGCACGCACCTAGTTTACAACCTCATTGTTTTATTGGGTAAATAAGTTTTGGTGTCTGGACCCGACACCTCATTTATTTTCTATTTAATAGTCCAAAAGGTCATGTTTTATAATAACAATAAACTACTAACAAGGAGCAATCCATCTCATGATCTTACACATAAGCTCTCAGCTTGCCACAAGTCCACCACATCACAAAATACACCTTATTCAGTAAGCATAACATCAATAACAACCACAAAACCATAACTAGTCCTAATTCGTAGAAGCCGGGCTACTCGTGTGTTTCCAAATTTAAATCCAGAAACATAATAAAAAGAGCTCAAAAAATTCTCAAATTTGAATATGTTATAAAATACACCTAAAATAACATTTTTCATGAAGATACCATGACCCAAATCCTTCTAGAATGAGAGCAGTAAATCGCTCAAGTTGAGACCAAAACTGGGTTTGTTTCCAGAAATCACGTTTCCCAAAATCAGTTTGGTTCGAGATCCAAAACATGTCCGTTTGATCTAAAATTTGACTATGTTAAACTAAAAGATGTAAGAAACAACGTTTGTGAAGAAAATATTTCAAAAATCGAACCCTAAGGGTTGATAAAAATCCTTTGAACACCGAAAGGTCACCAGTTCCAGCACCATCCAAGATTCTGTTTACAAATGACGAAACTGAAATCTCATTCTTTAAAAATCCATAAAAAACTTGAGTAAAATATATGTCATAACTGAAGATGTCTAGAACATTTTTTTTATGAAGGAAGTAACCTAAAAAACATAATACATTTTGATCCACAAAAATGACAAACGGCGAGGGTCCAGTGAACTGATCCGAATTTAAGCTAATCCAACTTACTTAGCACTAATCCTTCTTAGCACTAATATAAAAAAATATAATTAGCACTAATCTAATCCCCTAAGTGAAATTAACAACCTAATCAAGGATTATGGAGTTAACTCACTAGATTAGTGAGTAAACACGTCCACGGCGACAGCAGTGGGATCCCGTGACTACGGCAACTCCTACGGCGGCCCGAATGAGGCTAAAATCAGCCCTTAAGGCTCACAGCTTGGCTGGTAGGCGGTTCGGCTCGGCTTGGTGACGTTGCTGTGGTGGTGGTGGCGCTGTGGAGATGGGTGGACAATGGTGATGGGAGCTGGACGTGTGGATGAGGGTTGCGGTTTATGGACATGAGGAGCTGAGGATTTGTGGGATGTTAGATGAAGTTGAGGTGGGATGGAGATGTGTGGCAACGTGAGATGGTGAGAAGAAGACGTGGGATGAAGCTGGTGATGATGGGAAGGGGAGAAAACGATGGGGTTGGCGGTAGTTGGGAGAGTAGAAGAAATGCGTGAGGAGTTGTGGCAGCAAAATAAAAGGAGAAAATGGAGAAGATAAGGCTGAGGGGAAATGGGCAGAAGGTGGTGGGCTACAGCTGTGAGGGGAGAGATATGCGTGAGAGGGAAAGGGGGAGGAGTTCATGTACGCAAGGGGGGGAAAGGAAATGAACGGCAAAGAGAGGCGGAAGGAGGATTAGAGTCAACAAAGTCATGAGAAAAATATCAATTTCATCATTGTGATGTCCACAAAGTCTGCATGCCCATAGTCAAGCACTCCACCAATGAGAATTAGCCTTCATTTTGCCCAAAATGAACCAATTTAGGGTAGAAAAACCCCAAATCTTCAGCCATCCGAATTTGCAACTCTTTTCCGATTTGTTCGAAATCGATTTTTCTGCAAAATTCCGGGTTTGACAGAATTTCTCCGAAAAATGAAACGAGGTCCTATAAACGAATTGTGACACGCTCGAACGTCCGATTCCCGAAACCAAATTCAATTTCATAGTTAAAATCGACCGGACGCGATTTTAGCGCGACCTAACCTACCGGGTAGCTTTTAGGGATTTTATCGCATTTGACTCGTGCTCGATAATATCGATCCACATTTGTACATCTTCAATTCATCGACGACTTTCAATTATCGTAAAAATCTCAAAGTTTCAATTACAAGTATCGATTACTAAATCGACAGGAATTTGGTTTAGTGCCGTTCGATGCGAATTTTGTAATCAAGTGGAATCACCCACCATTCAGTTGTGTGCTTCCGTCGAATCGACCTATATCCAATCCCTAATCGCTTATAACGGTGCCGTATTGACCGTTACCAATTGTTTCGGTTGAGTTGTCGATTTCTGATCGAATTCTCAAGTTTGTCAAGTTTATATCCCTTAACAGCTTCACCTGATAGATCGGTTAACTTGTGAGGGGCTCATCTCAGAGTAAAATGACCATAGGCGCGTTGACGAAATGTCCATTTCATTTTATTAGGATGGGGTCGAAATTCAAGATGTCACAAATTTTGTGGCATCCCTCTTCAATTTCACTCAATTCCTCTTCAATTTAATCCAATTCAAGGGCCACAATGCCAAGGCAAGTGCCCACACTCTATTCCTCAATTTTCCTCACCAATTGATCCATCTCGAATGCCAAAAATCCACACAAAAATGGCCCTCTTAATTTCCCAATCCAAAATCACCCAAACTTGAATTTTCGCCAAAAATCCTAACTTGCCAAAAGTTCTTCGGAGGATGAGTCGATGTTCTTAAAATAAATCGTGATATGACATAACTTTCAATTTCTGAAATCGAGTTCAATTTCGTGGTTAATTTCAACCGGACGCGATTTTAGCATGACTAAGCCTACCGGGTAGCTTTTAGAAATTTTTAGAGCATTTGACCTGTGGTCGATTATTTTCAAGCCACATTGTGCATCTTCGACTTATAGGCAACTCTCGGTTGTCGTGAAGATCTCGATGTTTCAAATACGGACATAGGATACAAAAACGACAGAAAAATCAGTTTAGTGCCGTTCGACGAGAATTTTGCAATTAGGTGGAATCACCCACACTTTAATTACATGCCTATGTCGAACTTACCTATCTCCAGTCTCTGATCGATTTTGACGGTGCCGTATTGACCCTTGCAGATTAGCACAATCGAACAGTTGATTTTTGGTTGAATTCTCAAGTCTGTTGCATTTAGATTCTTTAATGGCTTCACCTGATAGATTAGTTATCTCCTGAGTGATCAGCTCAGAGAAAAAGACTATAGGCACATCGAAAAAAAGTCCAATTCATTCAATCGAAAACAGACTCGAAAATCGGGCTATCACATACACCATCCAAGAAGTATTTACTCCTTTTTTTTTCTTTTTATTTTTTTTTTACTTTTGCCAAAAGTGACATTATACGAGTTAATATTCCGGTCAATAAGCTATTTTTGTTACCCATTTTTGTTTTTTGTTAAAAATGAAAAAGCTCATACAATAAAATACAACATGTATTTCCTTTTTGTCTTCACAATTTAATAAGCGACATTTATGGAATATTAGCTTGAAAAGAAAATAGAATGCCAATGCCTCACTCGAAAGGATTTTTGATTCATTTTAGAATACAAAACATTCAAACCGATTCTTTTTTTATGGTACTAAGAAAAGTCAATTTGGAAATTGCAGAGAAGTTTCTTTTCTAATCAGTGTGAAAGCTATGCATAAATAATTCCAACACGATGTCTTGTCGCCTGAACTGTAAGCGTTGCAATTTCCACACGATACATTTAGTGGTTGACTTGGACATTTGTATGATTGACGACTCCCAACACTTTTCATTCATATAACTAGGCCTCCATCGCATTACCAATTAGCAAAAACTTTCATTGCATCAGATCAAACAATAGAGAGATGATAAAGTCTCTAAGCTCCATGAACATGTTCCATGTTTTGCTTTTTATATTGCATGTTCTGCTGCTACTAGGAACGAGTTGCGGTGCGAAGAAGAATCACTTGTGCGTCCCTTCATATTGCGGTGAGATTCGTGACATACACTATCCTTTTCGATTGAAAAGCGACCCGAAAGGTTGCAGCCGCTCTGAATATGAGCTAGCTTGTGAAAATAATCGTACCGTTCTATATTTGTATCCCGGTCGATATTATGTGAAGTCGATTTTCTATAAGAAAAGTTTCAGAGATGATTTCTCTGGTGAAATCACGGTGGTTGACGATGGACTGCAAAAAAGTAATTGCTCATTCCTCCCTCGTCACCATTTGAATTTATCCAACCTTCGTGATTATTTTCCATCCCCTCCTGGTAGTTATTGGTCGGTGGCCTTCATGAGGTGCCCACAGCCCGTTGCTTCTGCTGCGTATGTCAATATTGAACCATGTATTGAGGGAGCATACACTTCCGATACGCCCCCTAATATTTCCCAAATGAAGTGGTACTCATACGCTGTGTATTGGTTTTGTGTAACGCCGGGAGCTCTACAAGTAGGGGACATCAAGGATTCTTGCAACATAACCATGAAGACTGACTTCTCGGTTGATAACCTGACGTGGGAAAGGGACTCTTATAATCGTGTGAGACCAACGTATAAGGACCTCCACAACATGATGGCTGAAGGATTCAATCTCTCTTATTCTGGACCTCCTTCTTCACCGCCAGTAATTGTCCAGCTTTGCACTTTATTTTACCCAAGGGCGTTGTACGAATATTATTACCTCAGTAAATATTATTTCCCCGGTAACTACAATAACCTCGGTAAATATAAATACCCCGGTAAGCTGACTTTCTCTTACTTTATTTCTTCTTCTTCTTCATCCTCATAATTTTCTCAAATGTTAGCTCTACTGAGGGATCTTATCAAAATTTACTTACTGAGTGATGTGGCATGTTTCAATTGGATATTGTAATAAATTGGTTTGATTTATTGAGTCATTACTTTCTTTAATACCCAATAAAAAAAGTTGGTGATTTTTTTAAACAAAACAAAATTCGAAGCAAATCTAGGACTGTACCTAAAGTTTGGCGTTTCTTCTTAAACAAAAAAAGTTTGGGCCAAAATTGGACTAGAACTTGAGGGTTTTTTTTTAGGGAATTAGGGCTTTTTTGGGGAAAATTGTTTGATTTGATCGTAGCTTGTGTCCCTTGAATTGATGTTATTGTTATGGGGAACTTATGAACATTTGGTACATTTAGGAGAACAAAAGCGCAAACGTGTTTCTTCAAAAGAAAAGATCATGCAACGATAACATGGATTTCATGAGTGAATAGAATAAAGTTGGATCTAAGTGTTATCTAGAAAAGTGAAACTCGTTCACTCCTTTTTTCATTCTAGACTTCTCCACTTGCAAATTTCAATTAACAAAAGTGTGTCTTTGCACTTTGCAGTAACTATATGAAGTTATCCTTCACTTGGGGTATATCGTAATGTGAATTGCTTTTATAATTTAACTGCTAAAACAATGGATCTAGTTCTTTATTGATTGGTCGTTAATTCTAATTAACCAAATTTAGTAATCTCTCACGAATTCTCTTGCTATCTACAGATGAATCTACAGGGTATATCATGCGCCGTTGTGCTGGAATTGCAGCATGGAGACTGTTCTTTGTCTCGAGTATGATAAGTCATTTTCTCTTCACATCTATGAAGGTCTCATTCAGCACTCCGACAAACAAAAATGTGTAAAAAAAATTATCACGCTATGCTAATCAATGGCCAAATTTCTCCGCAGTCCTCTTCCTAGCAACAAAATTCATACTTGGAGCTCCGTGTGTGTTGATACTTCTAATCTTGAAGTGGATGAGAAGGCATCAAGCAACCGATGCAAACATCGAAGAATTCCTACGAGCTTACAATAACTTTTTGCCCATAAGGTACTCTTACTCGGATATCAAGAGGATCACAAAAAATTTCAAAAGCAAGTTAGGTGAGGGGGGATATGGTTCCGTATACAAAGGAATACTTAGAAGTGGCAATGAAGTTGCGGTTAAGATTTTGAACGAATCAAAATCTGATGGCCAAGATTTTATAAGCGAAGTGGCCACAATTGGAAGGATCCACCACGTTAATGTGGTGCAACTTGTTGGTTTTTGCTTCGAATACTCCAAACAAGCTCTTGTCTATGATTTCATGCCGAACGGATCCTTGGATAAGCACATTTCCTATAAGGATGGTGATGATCCTCTTGATTATAAGAAAATGTATGAGATCTCTCTTGGCATAGCTAGAGGGATAGAGTATCTACATCGGGGATGTGATATGCAAATTCTACATTTTGACATCAAGCCTCACAACATTCTCTTAGACCGAAGTTTCACTCCGAAAATTTCTGACTTTGGACTTGCAAGACTTTATCCCGCTGGTCACAATATAGTATCGCTGACTGCAGCAAGAGGAACCTTGGGTTATATGGCTCCTGAGCTATTCTATAAAGACATTGGTGGCATTTCTTACAAAGCCGATGTTTATAGTTTTGGGATGTTATTAATGGAAATGGCTGGTAGAAGGAGAAATCTAAATGCACATGCAGAGCATTCGAGTCAAATTTACTTTCCTTTGTGGGTTTATGATACACTCAGCAAAGAAAAGGAACTTGAAAGGGTAGATGTCATAGAAGAGGAAAGAGAAACAACGAGGAAGATGATAAATGTTGCACTGTGGTGTATACAATTGAGCCCTAATGATCGGCTGTCGATGAGGAAAGTCCTAGATATGCTTGAAGGAGATATGGATAAACTGCAACTTCCTCCAAAACCACTTTTTTATCTGACAGAGGCACTGGTTGATGATGTTGACACTGAGAGAGAACTTGAAACGGTCTCATCTTTGTCAAGTGCTCTGTTAGTTTCTAGCGGTTCCCAATTTTACCATGACCGTGAGTTTATGAAATCATGTATTGTGTGATTGTTCCCCTATAATGAGATGCAAAAATTATAACTAGTACTATCAACATGTATCGTCATTCAAAATGTAATCTATGAAGCTTTTACATGTTTTTCATATGGCACTAGTGTTTTCTGGTAGACTTGTTATGTCCATATTTTATAAATGACGATGAATGTTTTATGGCATTCATTCAATTTTTGTTTCATGTGAATCCTCTTGGTATAACATGGTAATTTTTTCTTCGTGTCAATGTTTGCATTTTGAGCAATGAATCTCTCTCATTTCTGTCAAAACCTCTCATCCCCACCCTTCGACCTCTGTTTGATCACCCACGTTGAAGACAGCTACCTGCTCAAGCTATCTCCAACTTGGTCCTCATATCACAGGATTGGTCCAAGCCTATGTTGGATATATTGTTAATATAATCCAACATTATGTTAACATACAAGTCCAATAGGCGAAAGCACGATTATTTGGGTCCATATGGGACGGAGCCCAATAACTTGCATATAAAATTTAGAGTTCCTCTACGCTGAAGGTAACACTATTAAGCATTCCAAACTTGACGTCTCTTGATGTAATACTTCAAGTAACCACTTCTTCTCTCTCAAACTGATAACCTCCAACAATCTTGAAATATTAACTTGGCATGTCGGATTTGAGCGAGTAAGGTGTCTTCTTGAAGATTTCATCAAGATTTCGACGGTGGTATTGACCGGGATATGAGTTTGAAGATTTGGGTGACAGAAATCTTTGATTCAAAAACTCAAAAATTATAACCAATTTTAGAGGGTGAATCCACTTGGGCTTTGTTCTACTCATCGATACGAACGTTTTGAGTGGTCACTCGTGTCAATCAAAGATCGGATGGAGAAGTTACGGCACTCAGAAGTTTCCATCTGAATTTCCAACGAATTTCTGCGACGAAATTTCAAGTGAATTTTGGCGATGGAAATTTCCAGTGAGTTTCGGTGATAAGGGCAGTCTATCTTAAGGTTTTTGGGCACTACAGATCTGTTTTGGGGGGTTTGTTTTGGCAAATTCCATCTCTACAGAGAATTTTGATCAAGATTAGGGGAGTTATTTGACTTTGTGGCTCCAAGGACTCCAAAGTGCACTATTTCTAACACTTTGCTCTGATTAAAAAAAATGACAAAGCATAGTTCCTATGATATTATAAAGTTGCAATCATTTGATGTTACTAAATTTCATAGCTAAAAATTACATGTTCAATTTAGCATGAAAGAACGTGACATATTTTATACTGTATTAAGTGATTTTGCATCTATCACTGAAGATGTTGATAAATATCCAAGGAACAAAGATGAGGATTTTTGTAGAGATTACTTGTTGAACTCTCTAAATCCTAATCTAGCTATGACTTATAGTGAGTATAAGACGGCGAAAAAGATATGGGATCATTTGAACGCTCAGTTCCAAAAACAAGAGGGGCTCTCTAAAACTCTCATAGCAGAAAAATTCTTTGACTTTAAATTCACTATAAATTCAAGCATTACCTCTCAGTTAGTTGAATTTGAGAACATGAGGAACAAGCAGAAAGATGATAACTTCGATATGTCTGATAATCTCTTTGTCGGTCTTGTGTTGAACAAGCTACCCACTGAATGGAGTTATTTCAAAACTGAAATGCACAGACTAAAGATACATATGAGATTGGATGAATTAAAAAGGTATATTCACATTAAGGATCAAAACATTACTAGAAAGAGTCTGAAACAAGTAGGACAACAAAAGTCAGTTGCCAATATAGTTTCACACTCCAATAAACTTCAGAAAAAGTCTAAGTCACCAAAAGGTGAATCCTCTTTACAGTTAGAAGCCAAAAAGACTATCTCCAAAAAAAAAAAAGGGCAAGTGCCATAATTGTGGAAAGTGGGGTCACTGGGCTACAGAGTGTAAGTTACCAAAGAAGTCAAATAATGACACACCACAAAATTAGGCTAATATGTTAATTAGTGAATTTGAACCTCGAGCCTTTGTTAGAATGATGAAGAATGGAAAGGCCAGCGGCTCTTCAAAGTGGTGGTTGGACAATGGCGCTACTTGTTGAAAGGGCTAGTAACAACACCTAGATGGGGATGAATAGGTGTGAACAAAAAATTTCTCAAGGTTTAGTAGAAGTAATTTGCTTTTAGAAAATGATAGACTTAAAACGAGTTCAAACTTAAACAATTAGATAAAACTACGAATAAAGTAAAAGAGTTTAGGGAAGAGAATAAGAACACAAGGTTTATAGTGGTTCGGCTTAGATCAAGTCTACGTCCACTCTCCCATGCTGACAGCTCACTAGCTAGATTCCACTAAGAAACAAAAGAGATTTTATAGTTTAATGATCTCAACTTCTTAGTGAAGAGTTTGCTTCTCTTTCACAAAGTCACACAAAGAGTTTTTCTCTCTTCTGAGTACAAATTTGAGCTCAAAGAATGAAATAGCAAGGAACAAGAAAGCTTCGGACTTTGAAATTTTTCTCTCATGCATTCTATCGAACAATTGGAGAGTCTGCCTTAAATACTCCTTCATGCATTTTTGATCGTTGGCACTTTCCAAAGAAATTCTTTTAATCAACTCGTTGGATAGAATCAATCAAGGAGATCTCGAGTCGTTTGATGATTGTGATGAGAGCTCGTCAATCCTGTTCGCCCATACAATCAAGATCTTAGTTTCCATAAGTAGATATTTTCCAAGTTTACTTGCCTTCCAAAAGATTTGAATATCGAAAAATGATTCCAATAAGGATAGTCAAGCATGTAGGTGTTATATCCAACCAAAAAGCCATCCAGAAGCCATATGAACCAAACTCTTGAAAAAACAAAGATAATCTTGCGTCTGGATAAGTCTTCATTCTTCAGTAGTGTTCAGTTTGGAATTTGTCAGTGTGGGCAGACTTTGAACCTAAAGTCTGGCAGTCTTCAGACTCTGACACTAAAGTGTGGGAGTCTTCAAACTAAACTTTGGAAAGGTTTTGTCAATTTCAAAACAGTTAATAAGTTTTCTCCTACAATCTCCCCATTTTGATTATGACAAAAATTTCCTGTAGATTTAAGAACTTTTGACCTGCAAAACAACTCTTAGGCAATGTGATATCTTATAAAAAATAAGTTGATTAGAATCTGGATAACACCAATTCTACAACCACAAAACACATGTTAATCTTGAAAAGATAAGACAAACAAGACAAACAGCTATCCAACCATAATCATTATCACCAACATAAGTTGCTGCAAGCGTCAACGTCAAACAGAATAATAGTTCAACAACCAGAAGTTCATCAGTCAAATAACAAAGGTTTAGCAAAAGGTTCAACGGTCAAAAGATAAATCAAATCTATAAATCAAATATGCACATTCTCCCCCTTTTTGTCAGCAGCAAAAAGTGGAGAAAGATGAAAAGTTGAATGAAATTAAGAATGTTTGGGAATGTGAACGATCTGGAAATTTCCCATCGACCGAACTGTCTTCTCCAGCTTTCTCACCGTCTCTTTTAGCTTCTCAACATCTCCACCTTTGGCAGTCTCTTGAACTTGCTGTTGTAAGGCTTGAACTTGAAGATTAAGAGTTTGTACCTTCTCATGGAGAGAATCTGAAGTAGATTTCAATGCAGATTTGAGGTTCTTTATCTCATACTCCACTCCATAATGTTGTGCTTTTAACTCCAGAAGGAGCTCTATTATCCTTGGATAATCACCAGTTGGTTCGGTTAGTGCGCTAGCTCTAGCCGAACTAATTCTAGGAGTGTTGAGAGTTGAGGGAATATCAGCGCGTCGATCACCATGACTTGGAGAACATTCCTCAATGTCAGCTTTAGGAAAATGTGAGGCATAGACATCCTCTGGATTGGCAGGAGATCTGCTAACATCATACATCATCACTTGTAAAAAAAGAGGAAGCACCTATATTCTTACGAGCTCCCCCTATTTCTATGGCTATAGGTGGAGAAAGGAAATTTTCTTCTTGTTCCTTCTTAGCTTCAGCTCCCAAATGATGTTCTTTTTCTCTTCCATCTCTTACAATTCCACTCCTCAACTTTTTAGAGTCCATAGATAAGGATATTGCAAAAGTTGGTTCAATAGAGTCATCCTAACCCTCTTCCTCTTCTGCTTCTCTTCCTTCTTCTATTGCTTCTTTCTTTGCTTCTTCTCTTTTTTTCCATCTTTCTCTTTCTTCTCTTCCTTTTCTTCTTTGCTCTATTTCTCCTCGTTCTCTTTCCTCTCTTTCCTGTGGTGGCTCAAAACTAACAAAACTCTAAAGATTTTTCAAGGCAAACACAGAGAGAAGAGTAAGATCATCCTCATCCTCTACGTCCTGTAGGATAAGAGCTCTTCTCTTCTTGGTAGGTTCACACATAGGCTCATTGCCTTTCCTTTTCTTTGCAGTAGAGTCTTGTTTGGTTTTACTGGGGGACTTCTCCTTCAGACGCTCTATGGCCTTGTTCAGTTCCTACAACCTCATCTTGGACACCATCTTCAATCCTATAACCATAGGAGCAATAGTTCGAACACAGAGAGAAGCTAGAAACTGAATGTGAGAATGTCTAAACAGTTGAGTGACCAATGCTGAGTAAGGAAGCTGTCCTTTATCCTTTACAACAGTCCTGTACATATGCATTAGGATTGTATGGGCCAGAGAGAACTTCATTCCATTACTAATGGCAAACATCAATTTCGCTTTTGTACAAGAGACATCTGTCTTTGAGGTTGACTTTGGTCGGATGCAATTTATCATGACTTTGTGCAGCAAACTGTTTGAGGCAGACAGTCTAGAATAAGTAATACTGCCTTTAGGAAGTTTGTTCCTAACAAGAGAACTTGTTGTATGACCAACAGAGACATTTATTGGTTGGAAACTACCTCTTTACACACCAATAACATTAGCCAGTATGTCTACATCCACCATGTACTCTTTCTCCCTCACAGTAAAATGAAATCTATTTGCGTCAAGAAAAGACAAATTCAAATAGAAATACGTAGTTAACTTAGGGTAAGCAACAAAAGTCTCAGAGCAAATTTTTTTCAAGTTGAAGAAGAGTTAGCTTCTCCCTAAGGTTCACCTTTATTAAGTCCAAGAAATCAAAGTCCACCAATTGAGGGTTCATCACCCCTATTTTCAGCAATTTTGAGTAAGTCTTCCTGTGATCCTTAAAATGAAACAAGCTCGTTCCATCACCACTTACATCAGCAGCAACGCCCATTTTAGGTTGAAAATTCGTATACATTATCTCATCATCATCCTTGACCTCTGGCTAATTGAAAGAACTAAAATGGGGATCAACATGAAAGTTACGAATCGCTCTATCTGCCTTTCCCAGGTGCTATTCCCAATCTTTCCATAGTTCGCAAAAACACAGTCTCATTCCGGTAACCTCTTTCTTGTAGAAATTCATCAATAAAGGTCATAGCAGTACCACCTTGCTTCAACTGATTGTAAAGTTTAAAAAGAAACTGGGGTTTTAACGTCCTTACAAGTTCAACATTTTCCACAATTTCTTCTTCCACTTGTTGGCATGGAGGATTTTGAGTAGCGTGCTGTGGAGAATGTTGTTGTTGTGGAGAATCTTCATCCTCGGTTAAGTCAAAATTTGTAGGACCCTCAGGCATATTCCGTGGTCCTCTACTTGAGATCCAAGACGACTTCCTTTGGAAAGACATCTTCAAAGTTTTTGAGGATTTCCCGAACACATTCAAGTGAAAAAGATGAAAACTTTGTGGAGCAACTTGAGAGTAGAAGTGAGAGAGTAGAAATTCTGTATTCCAGGGTTTGAGAAATCATAAATGAAGAAGAAAACATTTACGGTATATAAAGAAGGTAAAATGGGGTAATTGAACTGTCATAAGGAAAAAGAAAACTGCCCTTTTCCAAAGTAAAAACTGCCAAAAATTCAAAATTTTGAAAAAGATAATTTCTTAAAATAAAATAGGTAAATAATGATTCAAATATCAACGTACCTATTTGAAATTTTTGTACTAAAATTAAATTACCTGCACTGAAGAGATATTAACTTATCGAAGTAGTTTCTGAGCATTCTAAGTCTGATCACCTTCAGGCTACAATTTCCACATGAGACCTACTTTTCTTCACTAGGCTTTGTGTGACGGTTGACTTGGAAATTTGCATCTATAGTCTTTGCGTGACTGCGTGACGACGAAGTTAGTGAGGTCCTAGTCAAGACACGTCAGTCCACCGCTAGAAATTGTTGTATTACTTTCTTTATTTCATAACATGTTACACCATCCAAGAAGCACTTATTTCTTATTTTCCTTTTACTTTTGCAAAAAACGACATTATACAAGTTAACATTCTTGTTCATAGTCTATTTTTGTTACCAATTTCTGTTTTTTGTCAAAAATAAAAAGCTTAGATGATGAAATACAACATCTTCTTCCTTTTCGTCTTCACAATTTAACGAAGGGACACTTATGTAATATTAGCCTCGAAAAGAAAATAGAATGCCAATGCCTCACTCAAATGGATTTTGTTCATTCTAGAGTACATGACATACAAATCAATTCTCTCTTTTTCTTTTTTCTTTTGGTTTAAAATCATTTTTTTATGGTACTAAGAA
This sequence comes from Eucalyptus pumila, assembly GCA_016097595.1. NCBI lineage: Eukaryota > Viridiplantae > Streptophyta > Magnoliopsida > Myrtales > Myrtaceae > Eucalyptus > Eucalyptus pumila. Next base: position 32,663,766 of record CM027853.1, read on the forward strand.
AAATCAATATGGAAACTGTAGAGAAGTTTCTTTCTTAATCAATTTGAAAGCTATGCATAACTAATTCCAACTCTGTGTTTTGTCACCATAAAAGCAAGGGCTGCAGTTTCTACGTAAGACCCATTTTTTCTTCGCTAGACTTTGTTTTATTAGTTGACTTGGAAATTTGTATCACCAACGACTCTCGTCTCTTTCCATTCATGTAACTGGGCCTCCTTCACAATACCAATTAACAAAAACTTCCATTGCATCACATCAAATGATAGAGACGATTAAGTATTTGAGCTTTATGAGCATGTTCCATGTTTTGCTTTTCATATTGCATGTCTTGCTACTACTGGGGACGAGTTACTGTTCGAAGAAGAATCACTTGTGCACCACTTCATGTTGCAGCAAGATCCATGACATACACTATCCCTTTCGATTGAAAGGTAACCCAAAACGATGCGGCCGCTTTGAGTATGAGCTAGTTTGTGAAAATAATCATATTTTTCTATATCTATATGCTAGTCGATGTTATGTGAAGTCGATTAACTATTCTACTTTCGATCATATAAATGATTTTTTGGGTACAATCACGGTGGTTGATGATGGATTGCAAAAAGGTAATTGCTCCTCTCCCACATCACTCATTGGCGAGCTCCAACTTTAGCGCTAATGATCCAAACCGTGTTGGTCTTTCGCCTTTTGCTGAGCCGGTGGTCTTCATGAAGTGCTCACAGCCTCTTGTTTCTGCTTTGTATATCAATACTGAACCATGTATTGAGGAAGTATACCATTCTGATATACCCCCTAATTTTTCCCAATTGAAGGCATACTCATACGCTTTGTATGGGCCTCATCTACAAATACGGGACATCAAGGATTCTTGCAACATAACCATGATCACTTTCTTATTAATCTAGGAAGTGGATCGGTATAAACGTGTGAGCCCACCGTATAAGGACCTCCACAACATGATGTTTAAAGGATTCGAACTCTTTTATTATAAACCTTATTCGTGGGAAATATTCCAGATTTGCGTGAAAAGTTTCAGATACCGAATGGCGTGGTGCGACCCATGTTTCTTCTGTAAGCTGACTTTCCCTAAAGCTTTTCTTTCTTTACTCTTTTACTTTGTTTCTTTCTTCTTCTTGATCTTCATCCTTTTCTTAAATGTTAGCTCTACTGAGGGATCTTATAAAAATTTACTTACTTAGTGATGTGGCGTGTTTCAATTGGATATTGCAATACGTTTGGTTCAATTTATTGAGTCATCACTTTCTTTAATACCCAATAAAAAAAAAAATTGCCACATCGTTTGGTGAAAAAGTTCAGTAAGATTTTTTAGTAGAATTGGCGTGTATTATTGCTCCTTTATTTTACAACTATGGAGATTTTCTGGACGTGACACTATTTCTGTATATTTTTTGGGCCCTATTCACTATAAAAAGTCCAACCTTAAATTTAGTCCAAATTCTGTTTCACACTCCTTTTTATCAGAAAAACTTGTTCAGCCCAAATTTGCCTCAATCTTTTCTTTATCTAGAAAAAACCTCAAACTTTAGGCCTAATCCCAACTCTACCTCGAACTTTTTTTGTCTAAAAGAAAAAACACCAATTTTTACTCTAATCCCAATCTACCCATTACCCCTTGGTCCAAAAATCGCCATCAGTTGTCCCTAATTTTCATATCTTAGAATAGCTTCATGTTGAAAATAATTTTTTTATGTCACTTGTGACATTCTGATTTTCCAATTTTGTTTTTGATTGAATGAGTCGGGCTTTTCATCGACACGCCTATGGCCTTTTTCTCTGAGTTGGTCACTCACGAGTTAACTAGTCTATCAGATGAAGCCGTTAAGCAATATAAACTCAATTGACTTGAAAATTTGACCAGAAACCGACTGCTCGACCATACTAATTTGCAAGGGTCATTATGGCACTGTTAAAATCAACCGGAGACCAGCGATCGATTGATTCGACAGAGGTATGTGATTAGTGTATGGGTGATTCCACCTAATCACAAATTCTCGTCGAACGGCACTAAACCGATTTTTCTGTCATTTTTGTACTTTGTGTCTATATTTGAAATCTCGAGATTTATACGACAATTGAGAGTCACCTGTAAGTCGAAGATGTACATTCTGGCTTGAAAATAATCAACCAAAGGTCAAATGTATCAAAAATTCCTAAAAGCTACCCGATAGATTATGACCTGCTAAAATCGCACCAGATTGAAATTAACCGCTAATTTAAACCCGATTTCAGAAATTAAATGTTCTTTCATGTCACAAGTCATTTTAGGAACGTCAACTCATCCTCAGAAGATTTTTTTACAAACCGAGATTTTCGGCGAAAAACCAAAGTATGGTTATTTTAGATTGGGAAATTCGTAGGGCCACTTTTGGTCGCATTTTTTGGATGCAAGTTGGTTCAATTGACAAGGAAAAATATGGATTGAAGTGAGGACACCATGGCTGAATTCTTGGGACATTAATTTGATTGAATTGAAAGGGAATTGAAGGAATTGGAGAGGAAAGTGTCACAAATTCGTATGCCATGGGGGAGAGGAATTTTGGACCACTTGGAAGCTTCTAAGGGAAGCTTGGCTGCTACTATTTGGCTGAGGATGACAGCCCAAGTGGTGGGGGTAGCCACTTAAGTGGAAAGACGAATGTTGAAGGCTAGATAAGCCACCTTGGGGTCCCCCCTCTTCATCAGCAATTTTCTTCCTCTATCCCCCTCCTTTCTCTATGGATGAGGTCACTTGAGAGATTGAGAAAACTAGCGGCGATCAGCTAGCAGCCGTCCGAGCAAGTTGCACACCTGTCGAACCTCTTTTCTCCCCTGTCTTCCTTTCTTCCAGTTTCTGCTCCAGCTGACCTTCCAATGAAAACCTAAGTTAAAAGTTTCCTTCCCATGAGAATTAGCTCTTGTGCCACCCACCATCGTCTTCAACACATCCAAACCGTACGGGAGCACCCCGCTACTCACTGGAATGAGTCGTTGGCAGACCCATCTGCTGGCCAAAAGGAACCGATCGCCAGATCGCCTGGAGCCACCGTTTGCACTGTTTCACCTTTGTTGTGATTTTTCTCCCATTTTGACCCTTCCTCCACCCATACCAACCACCAATAAGTCCCGTTTGACCCCCAGGTGCCGCCAATTGCTAGCCACCCGCTCACCGAAGCTTCGATCAACCCGCCTCTTTGCTGTTCAGCCTTGGTTCTTTTTGGTTCAGCCAAGAACAGAAGCAAAAGCCAACAAGGGTCTTTAGTCTTCGTGGCCCATTTTCAAGCCTTTCCCTGCCTTGGTTGGTGTCGCCACTTGGAGGTTTGTCGGCTGCCTTGGCGTTGCCGTCGTCGTGGACTCACCGGAACGCTAAACCGGTGAGTTTACTCGCTAAACCTTACTTAGGAGGTTAATTATACTTAAGGGGTGTTTAGATTAAGCTAAGTATGGTTAGGTGGTTAGATTAGCTTAGGTAATTGTTAATTAGATTAAGGGATGTGATTAGTTTAGTGGATAATTAATTAAGGCTAGTTAGGTGATTATGTTAGTATAACCTTAATTAAGCCATTAATTAATTATTTTAAATTATATTAATATAATATATTATTTATTTAATTTCGGAATATATTTAATTATTCATTATTTGCTGAAAATTAAATAATGAATGTATATCGATTTTTGCTCTAATCATGTCTGATAGATAATATTTCCTTGAACACAAAGTAATACTTGACGTTCAAATCGCTTTCTGAAGCCTTGAGATTTGTCCCAAACATTTTACAAGTAATTGACTTAGCGTGCTTCCATAGCCCGAAGTCTTTTTTATATTGACCTGGCGTGCTTCCATAGCCCAGAGTCCTTTTCATTAACTCGGCGTGCTTCCGTAGCCGATACCCCTTTTAATAGACCCGGTGTGCTTTCGTAGCCTGAAGCCCTTTTCACTGACTCGGCGTGCTTCTGTAGCCCGATGTCCCTCTTTATCGACCCGCCGTTCCGTAGCCTGGAGTTCCTTTATATTGACCTGGCATGCTTCCGTAGTCTAAAGTCCTTTTCATTGACTCGGCATGCTTCCGTAGCCTGGAGTTCCTAACCTAGCGTGCTTTCGTAGCCCAGAGTCCTTTTAATAGACTCGGCGTGCTTCCGTAGCCCGGAGTTCTTGACTTGGCTTGCTTTTATAGCCTAAAGTCCCTCTTTATCGACCCATCGTGCTTTCATAGCCCAGTGTCCATTTATATTAACCTGGCGTGCTTTCGTAGCCTAGAGTCCCTTTTATCGAACCGGCGTGCTTTCCTAGCCCGGATTTCTTTTATCAACTTGGCGTGCTTTCGTAGCCCAGAGTCCTTTTCATCGACATGACATGAGTAGCCCGAAGTTCCTCTTAATCGACACTCAATTGAGCTGTCCCCCAAAGGTTTTTCTCCAAGTTCAGTCTGATTAAGGCAACCGAAGAAAGGTTCAGATCCTAGTTAAATGATCTATGTAGCAAAGCTGGGCGACCGAAGAAAGGTTCAGGTCTTACCCAAGCAAAACCTTAGTTTAGACGATAGTGGAAAGGTACGGGTCCTGGAAAATTTCCCCATTCAGGTGATCATAAAATGGTATGGGTCTTGGAAGGTGATTTCCTATTCAAGCAATCATAAAAAGGTACGAGTCCTGGAAAGTGAAACCCTGTTTAGGCAACCGTAGAAAGGTACGAGTCCTAAACAATATTTATTGCTCTAACAGGCGACCGTAGAAATGTATGAGTCTTGGAAAAACAATTTCCCCATTTAGGCAATCGCATAAAGGTACGGGTCCCAGACACTACCAAACACTGCCATACTGGGTGACCGTAGAAAGGTACAAATCTTAGAAAAGCAGTTTCCTTACAAAATCTTGCTGCCATACTGAGCGATCGTAGAAAGGTACGGGTCATAAGAAAGCAATCCCATTACAAAGTCTCGTTACTATTCTAGGCGACCGTAGAAAGGTATGGGTCTTGGACATGTAACACCAACTATCTTGAATTACTCTACCCTCCTTGAAGATAAGTTATTCCAAGTAGGTTCCTTTATAATTTGCATTAGCATTTTCATGCATCATATAAATTGCATTTTAAAATGGGATTTATTTTCCAACAAAAAATCATTCAGCATGTGCATAGTCAAAATTTAGGTCTCGATTTGTGTTTGAACGCAACCTCTTCAAACTCACCTTCAAAGAGGGGCAGCTGTTGACACTTAAATTTTGGCGACCCATTTAGTCATTTATCGCATTAAAAAATTAGGGAATAGGGATTAATTTTAATGCCTAAAAAATTAATTAATTAATTAATTGCATAGCATATAGTTTTAGGTGCATTTATTTTTAGTTTGCATTTATATTGGGCCGGTGACAGATGGGTTCGAATTGATGATTCAAAACTTTAATTTGATGAGTTGGGCTAAGCCCACAAAGAGAGCAAATCGGCCCAAGCTCATATTCTCGAGGAGATTTTACAGATTCATCCTTACGAGATTTCAAATTTGAGAAAAATCATTTTGCAATCTTGAATTGTATCAAAAACAAATATTGCGTTCGAAAAAGAAATCTTCATGGATATTGATTTGGAAAAATTAAAACGCTAATCTGTGGCCTATAAAAAGGTTATTCGCGTAGTGTTTTTTGGGAGGGCCGCACATATTGATACATACGGCCATACAAAGGGGCTTCTCTTTTATCGCTTTGTAAGGGGTTATTTTTCTCTCGATTTTGCTAGGTCAAAAGTTCAACACAAAGGGGAAAAATTCTTTTCGGGTTTTCTTTTGGGGAGGGGTCGAAGTCAGCTGCTCCTTTTGCTGAAAAAACAAAAGTGCAGCAGCAACAATGAGACAGAGGGAGAGAAGATGTGAAGAGACGTGTGTAGCAGAAAAAAAGAAAAGAAAGAAGAAAACTAGTCTTCTTCTTTTGGGTGTTGGTCTTCTACCTATCGCTGGAGTCGCGTCCCTGCACAGTGCCACCGCCATTGCCCATTCCCCTTGCGCCGGCTACCGCTACTCCTGCGGCCCACCCATCGCCAGAGCTCCGAACCTTACCACCGCACCTCCGCTTGGTGCCCATATCCCTTAACCCATCTTCAAGCACCACTGCGCAGTCCCCTCCTAGCTGTTCTTGCCCAACTTTGACGCCCTTGCCTGGCCGAGTCCCTACTGTGCTACATCAGTGCCTGCCCCCATCGATGGCAGCTCAATCCAGTGAACTCCAGACGTCCTGAACGAGAACCAAAGCTGTCCTCGCCTCAAGCGCACATCTTGACTACCCATGTGGAAGTTCATGCAAATCCATGGCGCTGCACAGTGATCCAGTAATCCTATCCACCTAAGCCCCTGCCTTGACAGATTAGTGGCTTCAGAGAGCATGGGCAGTTGCTTTGGCGTGTCACAATCCATCGGTGAGTTTCCCGGAGGATTGTAGTTTGCTACAACACTTCTTGCAGCAAGTTCCTAGCAACTTTGGTGAACGTCCAACGAACATCGTCATCACCGAGGTTCAACACCGAGAATCTGTTGTTCCTAGCCTACACTGTGCAACGATCTGCCGTTACTATTGCTGATCTTTCACCTTGTTGTGGAGTTGTTCCTCTATTTTGCAGGTTATCAATCATTGACAAACCACTTCGAGGCTCCCACTGTCGCTACCTTGCCTCAATATCATGGGCTGAGCACTTCCCTCGCCATGATCGGGTTGCTATCCCATAGCGTCCCCGTTGTCTTGAGCCGCAAAGTCCAATGTTGCCGTGTTGCCCATGGAGCCCTAACGTAAGCACCTCCTATGGGGTGCTAAGCCCGTCACGCCGAGGATTCACAAGCCACCGTTCCTTAACTCAGATTTGGAGAAAATTCAAATTAGGTAGTTTTTTATTTTAATTTTTTCTTTACTTGAAATATTCTTTGATGTAAGATCGAAATCCCAATTTGAGTAGCATTGACAGACTAATTTTCACGCCTGAAATCCGACTAGCAATCACACGAAAAAATCACCAATCCGATCTCACGCTTGAGATTTGATTTGCAATTTTGTTTAAAATTGCCCAATCCGATCTTATGTGCGAGATATGGTTCGCTAATTTTTGGATAGCAATCTTATTTTGCTTTGATTTGCCGTCGTGTGGTTTGAATCAATTTTGTTTTCGTAAAAGAAAATCCAAAAAAATGAAAGTTAGATTATGTTTATTTATTGTTTAGGGTTATTTTGCATATCTAGAATAGGAGATTTATTTCGAATTTTTGAAAAAAAAAAAAAAAAGGAAAAATAAAAACTGCATTCATTGAGGATGTTAGTTTTTTTTTAATTTAAAATGCACGTTTAATTATGTGTCAATTTTTAATTTCGAATTTCATAAAAAAGAAAAAGAAAAAATTAGAATTTGGGCATTCCTTGCATGTCATTGCATATTAGGACAAAATTGCGTTTTTTTAATTTATTATAGGTTTAGATAATTTCTCCTAGATAGATTGCATTTTAGGGTTACTTGGTTAAGATAATGTTCTAGTTTAAATTAGAATTTGGCTTAACCTAATTCCTAATATAAATTAGATGATATCTTAATTTAGGTAGATAATTTTCGCAATTTTCTAATTTCGAATTTAATGGAAAATACCAAAAATTGTCTTCAAATAAATCAATTTCATTCTTTAGTATAGATTGCATTTTATTTATGTCACATAGGTAGGTCATATTTCCATGTCATATCATTTCATATTAGATTAGTAGCATGCTTTGCATGACTCCCATTAAATAAGTGAAAACAAAAAAAGAAATTGCGTGTTAATTAAAAACCATATCTAGGATTGTTGATGTGAATTCTGATCGAACAATGCAGATGCTTTTATTACTATGAGGTAAGTCCTGCATTTTTTTATTTGCTTTCTTGAGTGCTAAATAGGTGGTCTGCACACCCGCATGATGACCTCACATGTTAGGGAAATAGATTTAAAATAAATTCAAGCTGCTTGTAAAACATTTTTTTTTTCAAAATAAAATAGAAATGTACCGAAAGGGCATTAGTGAAAACTAGCGTAATCAAGTCCCCGAACTCACAATCTCTGGTTCGCAGGAGTAAAGTAAATCTCTCATTACTTTACTTGGGTTTCTAATCGACCCACCAAAAATGGATTAGTGACGACTTCTGATTGAAAAATCAATTGCATGTTAAGAACTTGAACCTAAGTCATGAATTGGTATGAGCTTGGGAGAGCCCGAGCTAAGTTTAAGCTTAGTAATCCATTAGCCAAACCTTAGTTGGTTCACCCAAAAATTTGGTCACGACACAAGTGAATTTCTAATTGAGACCTGCATCAATTGATCGTTGGTTGAGAAATTATCGTATTGCCTTTTTTGCTGAGATCAGTTTGTTCATTCATTAAGTGGTTCAATTATGGAAAAGAGATGACGGTCATATTCATAATTATAGCACAACACAAAAGAGTGATTTTAAAATTTAAGCATAATGAATATATAAACATCGCATTATTTTTGTGAATTCAAATGTTGAGTCTATAGTCCTTGCGTGTGTCGATCCACGACAACGCTAGTGAGTTTCTAATCGAGGTGCGTTGGTCCCATTGCTAGTTGAGAATTTACCATATTGCTTTCTTTCTTTCATAAAGTTTCACAACATCCATGAGCAAGAAGCGCCCGCTCCTTATTTTCTTTCTATATTTGTGGAAAGCCACATTATATGAGTAAAATCTATGTACCCGTTAATTAACATGATCCTCTTTCTTTGTTACTAATTTTTTTTCTCAAAAATGAAAAACTTTATATGATGAAATACATCATCCTTTTTCTTTTCGTCTTCAAAATTTAACGAAACAACACTTACGAAATATTGGCCTTGAAAATAAAATAGAGCGCCGAATGCCATATTTGAAAGGATTTTGATTGAGTTTAGGGTGCAAAACATTGAAACCAATTCTTTTTTACGATACTAAACTAAAGAGAGAATTAATTTGCCAAGAAAAAACAAATTTGGAAAATGCAGAGAGGTTTCCTCCGTAATGAATGTGAAAGCTATCCATCACTAATTCCAAGACCGTGTTTTAGCTGGGTCATACTTTTTAAGACTTTCTTCGCTAGACTTTGTTTTAGGGTTGACTTGGACATTTCATTGACCGACGATTCCCAACCCTTTATTAATCCTCTCTCGCATTTACCAAATGAGCTAAAACTTCCATTGCATCAGACCAACCGATAAAGAGATGATTATTTCTCTCAACTCCATATTTACGCTCCGTGTTTTACTTCTTGTATATATGTTCTGCTACTATTAGGGATGAGTTACGATGCGAAGAACAATCATTTGTGCACTCCATCTTGTGGTGAGATTTGTAACATAAATTATCCTTTTCGATTGAAAGACGATCCAAAACACTGCGGCAACTCTCACTATGAGCTAGCTTGTGAAAATAACCGCACTATTCTATATTTATATGCTGGCTGATATTATGTGAAGTCAATCCATTACGGTTTCTATGATAACCAATATGATAATATCACGGTGGTTGACCATGGACTGCAAAAGGGTAATTGCTCGTCCCTCTTTCGTTTCCCATTGAGGTACTCCAACTTCGGTCTTGATTATGGATACGCTGGTGGATACACTACTGTGGTGGCTGTTGGAGAAAACTCTCTTATTTTATTGAAGTTGACAAAACGTTTCCATCAGTCTAGTCTGAAGACTTCAAGACTCAACTGTTAAAATGTGATGAACTCCAGACTCTGTTGTCAAAGTCTGAAGACCGCAAGACTCAAGACACAAAGTCAACCCACACTAACAGTTTCTAGACCAACGAAGAGAAGACTTATCCAGATGCAAGTTTATCTTTAAGGATTCGGTTCATACGGTTTATAGAAAATCTTACGATTAGAGATAGCACATCAAGATCAATTATTCTTATTGGAATCAATTCGAATAATCAAGATTTGTTGAAAAGCGAAGTATACTTGTGGCACCCCTAAACACCTGAGGTCGCCACAGGTACCTGTTACTATACCTAATGAACGCTAATCACATCTCTTATCAGAAGTATGGCAGCTCATAGGCATTTTTTTTTATATCGGTCCCAGCGCAACTTATTTGGAAAGCATAATTGAAATATCATCATCTCTCCCTCCATCTATCATGATACAATTGCACACCACTAAAATTCATAGGAAAAGATAAAGCCGAGCCACTTTTATTTACATATTTTCATGATGGATTTTCTCGGGTCGGTATAACAAAAGAAGGGCCAAGACTTTTGACTACACTTGGCCACAACCTCAAAAAGAGACAACTCGACCCTCTATGTTAATCATGCAAAATCCTCCATCTACTAGTGTCGGCTATTGTCCAAAAAGTTGCAGCTCCTACTTCTCGCGTGCGTGCAGTCACAACCATGCTGGTGCGTCAGGCGGTGGCGGTGGCAACATCCCCTGCATCACTCTGTCCCGACAAACGTGAACAGATATGAACTCCTTAATGACAGGGCCCTCAGCCAGGCCCACGTCATACATCACTAATACGCGAACCCAAATGACGTCAGACCAGGGATGCTAGGTCGATCTCCACACACTCGACCTCCACATCCGAAGGAATGCCGTAAAAGACACCCTGCGTGACAGCAGGGAGTGGCATCTTTCTAATCTGAAATGTTGGTCCCCAAAGGGGTGAGTACAGCCACTCAGCAGGTAAAGGACCCAATAAACCACTCAATGCATCACACAATACAATCATAACAATCATAGCATAAGACATATCATTCAAGCATCCATGCATAATTTACCTTGGAGCCATGCATATGTCATCATACAGCATGTACATACATCCTCATATAATCATCATCATCATGTCATACACTTACCCTCATCATGTCACATATACCATCATGCCATAGGTGCAAATACATCTATGCACTTACCATCATCATGTCACACATACTATCATGCCATAGGTGCACATACATCCATGCACTTACCATCATCATGTCACACATACCATCATGCCATAGGTGCACATACATCCATGCACTTACCATCATCATGTCACACCTACCATCATGCCATAGATGCACATACATCCATGCATCCATGCATACATATGGTCATACCATGCATGATTCAATTTCAATTCCTAAATTTTATTCTTTCATTTTGAACTGCCACATTTCTCTTTTTCCCGGGACCAGTATTTGCGTCCCACATTTATCGCTCGCACCCCAACTGGCATCGCGAGGAACCTTCGGCACAAACCTCCGGGCATCCGGCACAATACCTGCTAGGCATCTCGCACCCCAACTAGCATCACGAGGCATCCCCCGGCACAAACCTTCGGGCTTCCGGCTCCCCACGCTCTGGGCATCTCGAAACTCCCGAGGACCCTCCTGCATTCAGCCATTTAAGGCCACTGGGCATCCAGCCTTTACCCTTCTAGCCAGGCATCCCGACACTCCCGGGGCATCGTCGGCTCACACCTCCGACGGCCTTCTCACTTATCTTAGTTCACATTTTCAATTATAGCTCAATTTCAACATGGCATATGATGTGATGGCAAACAAGATCATTTTCATCATTTGATTCTTATATGCATTTTCAATCATCATCATACATGCAGCAAGATACAACCACTAATGACAATACAATCCATGGGGTCCATACAACTTGGAATAATCCATATATCATGTCTTTTTTTTTTAAATTTACCAAATTCCAGCTTACACAATTTCGGAAAACATATAAATTAAATATCCATATGATCTTCAAAAATCATACAATCAGAGCATGTAATAGGCAAGACATAAAGGTAGCAATTTCATGAAGAACACATGCCCAAAAGAGCTTCACACAAGAAGATATAGCTCACACAATACAGCATGCAAAATTCGGATAAAATCAGATTGCGCAGTTCTTGAAATATTTCGATTAAAATACCCGAATGCCCTCCAAAAATTATGAAATTTTACCAGGTGATATTCAAGATCCTAAGGTAGATTTTTCATGAATACATCTAGGCCAGATTAGCTCTAGATAATTTACTATAGACGGTCGAAGCTCCTGTTCCTAGTACCGAACAGTGCAGTTTAGCTGTCTCCGAAAAATCAAGGTTTCACCTACTTATCTTCCATCATTTCCTCTGAAATTTTGATATGTTTTGCCTCAAGAGGTCCCCTACAACTTTAATTAAGGGATACAGATGTTCTCTACAACTTTCGTGAAGAAGTCAAAGTGAGATTCTCAGTAAAAAGTAACATGCAACACACAAAACCACCAAGAGGTCGACAAAACAGTTCCAGATCTAACGTTTTCGTAGAGGAAGGGTTTCACCCGTTAAAAATCAGCCATTTTGTCTCAAATTTTAGTATGTTATACTTTGAGATGTTGTCTACTACTTTCATGAAGAAGTCGAAGCCAAAATCCAACTCAAAACATGCATGCAAGCCTCTACAACGTTCGGGGTCAGGCGGCACACTCGAGAACAGAACACATTTTCAAGAACAACACACTCTAGCTTCGGTTCCTCAAACCCTAAACATCCGAGATTCACCATCACTCAATCACACATGCAAGAAACAACATGCAAGAGCAGAATATAGATCCCAACTTGCCTTCAAATCAAGCAAACAACGGCACATGGACGGCGACGGACGAGCAGACGGATGGTGACGGACAAGCGGGCCTCCTCCTTTGCGCGGCTTCTCCCTCTCTCTCTCTCGGTTCCTCACTCTCTCGCAACCCTCTCTCTCTCTCACTTGGCTTGGGCGACAGCCCGCTAAACCAGCCACTCTCTCTTTTATTTCCCCCACAAAATCATCATTTGCAATGATTAAGAGCCACCCACAATGGCCAATGCATGAAGTCTCCTTTTTGCCACTTGGCAAGACCCATGCATAATGGGCTTGGAAGTGGGCCAGCCACTCCCCCTCTCCTTGGTCGACGGTAGCCCTATCCATGGGCTTCATGGGCCGGCCTTTTGGCCCATCAAAGGTCCATACTCTTGGGCCAAAGGCCCAAGCCTAATTAAATCAAATTTCAACCCCTTTTTAAATACTAATTAAATCCTTATTGAACCAAAGTACTATAGTGTATAAATTAAATAATTATACACATGAAATCACAAATCCATAAATTCTAACCCACAATACATATGGCCAAAGATAGATCATCCTTTTCCAAACTTTATCCATTAAATTTGGCCATAGTCCTTAATACAAGACATTAATTTGAGCACCCCTAATGACCGGTAAGGAATTTCAGGATGCCACAATACTTGGAAGTATAGTAGAGTTTTTACACTGTGGAATCAAGGACGTGAGACTGTAAAATCTCTTTTGATTCTTAGTGAAATCCAGCCAATGGGTTGTCAACACGGGAGAGTGGACGTAGGCTTGGTCTAAGCCGAACCACTGTAAACCTTATATTTCAATTTTCTTTCCCTAAACTCTTTACTTTAATTCATAGTTTTGTATAATTGTTTATAGTCTTTTACATCTTCAGTCTATTATCCTCAAAAGACGAGTTAAATTATTAAATCTTGCAAAACTTCTTTTAACACCTATTCAGTCCCCCTCTAGGTGTCCTTACTAGCCCTTATCAGTTGGTATTAGAGCTTGTGTGCTCATTCAATTGAAGTGTTTTTACTTCTGAGTTAAAGATCTATGGCTAGTATGTTGGCTCTAGGTTTGGTTGAAGACCAAAGTAACACGAGACCTTACTTTGATGGAAAGGAATACAGCTTATGAAAAAACAAGATGAATGCATTTCTAAGATTAAAAGATCCTCTGGAATGGGATGTGGTAGAAAAAAGAATCATTCCTAAAGCTGCATCAGTTTCAAAAAGAGGAAAATAAATTGCAGACGCTAGCGAGATGACACAAGAAGAAATAACCAAGAGACAAGCTCTTGATACTAAAGCAATTTAGTCTTTGTGTTGTGCTTTATCTCCTACTGAGTATAACATAATTTCTTCTTGTGAAACAGCCAAAGAAGTCTGGGATAGGCTGCATATTACCTATGAAGGAACTAATCAAGTGAAAGAAACTAATATCAATATTCTACTTGAACAGTATGAAGCCTTCAAGATGAAGCCAAGAGAATCTATCACTGACATGTTTAGTCGTTTTATAGAGATTGTAAACGGTCTAGAGTATTAGGGATAGCCAATCTCAAGACCAATGAAGGTTAACAAATTGCTTCATGGACTCTCCAAAGACTGGAATCACGTGAAGACTTCAATAAGGGAAACTCAAAGGATCATGCCGTTTTTTGTAGACAAGCTGGTTGGCACACATCAGTCTTATGAAGTGGAGCAAATCAACGAGAAAGAAGATCCCAAAGGTAAGAAGTTAATTGCTTTAAAATCTAATGATGATTCTGATGTTACAGACTTTGAAGATGACATAGACGATGAAGAGCTAGCACTTATGATAAGGAGGTTCAGAAAACTAAACAAAAAGGGAAGAAGATTCAATTGGAAGAAGCAAAGTACTCAAAAGTTTCAAAACAAATCAACTGAGGATGATGAAGCCAACAAAGATGTGATCTATTTTGAATGCAAGAAAAGGGGACACATCAGACCCAATTGTCATCTGTTGAATAAAAAGAAAGGAAGGGCTGAGAAATACAAAAAGGCACTCAAAGCAAAGACATGGAGTGATACTGAATGCGAAGAAAGTGATGAAGATTATGCCAATATTTATCTAGTAGCAAAATCGGAATCGCTCGGACTCGAGATAGATTCAGACTCAGACTTAGACTCAGATAGCAAAATTAAGGTAAGCAATTTAAAAATTCCTACTAAAGTCTCGAAATACATTGATGAACTTCGTCTTAGTCTCAAAACCTCTCTTAAAAGGATTTCCAAGCTAAAAATGAAGAATTCTACACTTAAGCAACATGAAGATTCTTGGAAAGAAAAGTTTGAAAATCTAGACAAAATTTTTGTTGTTTTAAAAGAAAATGCAAACTCTCTTTCAAAAGAAAATACATTTAAAAAGAAAAAAGACATTTCAAATATCTCAAAAAAGTTTTCAATAGGATCTGAAAAGTTGGAAAAGATTATTTTAGTACAAAAGACCTTATTTCAACAATCAGGCTTGTGAATGACTTCAGAAACTATTCCTCTAATTGATTTTCCAAAAGTAAAGGAAAAAATCAAACAAAGACCTACAAAAATTTTTTACATAAACCATTTTCAAAAAGTTTTTATAAAACCTGTTAGCCGATATACTCTCAAATGTTCAAAATGCAACAGCTCAGAACATTTTGAGAAAGAATATCCTATGATTTGGAGACATGTTAAGAATGAATGGGCAAAGACTGTATATTGCACTAACTCTCCTGGACCCAAGAAAATGTTGATACCAAAGAAAGCTTGAGTTCATTTTTTAATTGTAGGTCACTATCAAGAAAAATGTTAAATGATATTTGGATAGTGGTTGTTCGAGACACATGATTGGAGATTCAAGTTGTTCTATAAAACTTGTGCAAATAAATGGTGGAAAAGTCTCTTTTGGTGGAAACAGCAAAGGAAGAATTGTTGGGTGTGGAACTGTAAAGATTAGAAGTCTCACAATCAACAATGTCTTCTTGGTGGAAGGACTAAATTACAATCTACTTAGCATTAGCCAATTGTACGACATTGGATTCAAAATCAATTTCTAAGAAGGAATATATTTGGGAACTAGTAAAGATCTTTCTCAATCTTTTACTGGATGAAGATATGGGAACATTTATCTTCTGGATATAAAACCAAAAATATCTCAATATCTAATATCAATTCAAGATGAAGGGAATCTTTGGTATCCAAAGCTTGGCCATGTCAACATGAAGCAAATTACCAAGATTTCATCCAATAAACTTGTTCGTGGACTGCCCAACCTGAAGTATCAAAAATCTGACTTATGCACACCAGTGTGTTGGGAAAACATGTTAGAAGTTCTTTTAAACCAATAAATCAGATTTCTACTAATCGTGTTTTGCAGCTTCTACATATGGATCTCTTTAGACCAATCAGAACTCAAAGCATTAGTGGAAAGAGATATTGCCTAGTAATTGTGGATGATTATTCTTGATTTACTTGGGTTTACTTTCTAGCAAATAAGTCTGAAACATTTTCTCACTTTTCAAAGTTTGCCAAGAAAGTTTAGAATGAGAAAGGATATGATATTTCAAGCTTACATACAGACCATGGAGGTGAGTTTGAAAATCAAGACTTTGCCAAATTTTGTGATGAATCTGGTTTTCAGCATGTTTTCTCCTCTCCATACACTCTAGAACAAAATGGAGTTGTGGAAAAAAAAAAGATCTTTGCAAGAAATGGCAAGAACTATTTTAATTGAAAGAAATATTTCCTCTCGTTTTTAGGTTGAAGCAGTTTCTATAGCTTATTATATTATTAATAGAGTATTCTTAAGGCCTATTTTGGAGAAAACTCCTTATGAGTTATTCAAAGGAAAGGAGCCAATTATTTCTTATTTTCATGTATTTGGTTGCAAATGTTTTGTTTTGAAAATGCAAATGATCGAACTAGTAAGTTTGAAGAGAAATCAGACGAAGGAATTTTCCTTGGCTACTCAACTTCAAGCAAAGCCTACGAGTATTCAATAAAAAGACTCAGTCTGTGGAAGAATTTATGAACGTCAAATTCCAAGACTCTTTGCAAAATCAATTGATTTAAACTCAATCTGAAAAATTTGAACCTACTCCAGACTTTACAAAGTCTACCTCCACTGAAGTGGTTCAGACTTCAAAAGAACAACAACGAACGGAAGTTGAAGAATCAACTGAAGTAGAAGATCAGCAAATTGTCAGACTGACCAGTAACTAGAAGCACAAGTCTAGTCATCCCAAAGAACTCATCATCGATGATATGGATGAAGGGATTTGCACCAGATCCAAAAAGCAAGAAAAGTCTAGCGCCGTGGCACTTATTTCTGAAATATAACCCAAAAGCATAGAAGAAACTTTAACTGACGAAAGCTGGATTGAAGCTATGCAAGAAGAACTCAGACAGTTCAACATTAATGATGTCTGGGAACTAACTCCTAAACCAAAAGGTGAATCCATTATTGGAGCTAAATGGGTTTTCAGGAATAAGATGGACGAAAAAGGAAAGGTAGTCAAAAACAAAGCAAGACTCGTGGCTAAAGGATATACGCAAGAAGAAAGGATAGACTATGATGAGACCTACGCACCAGTAGCAAGGTTAGAAGCAATTAGATTATTGCATACTTTTGCCTGTTATAAAAATTTCAGGTTATTCCAAATGGACGTCAAAAGTGCATTCCTAAATGGATTTATCCAATAAGAAGTCTATGTGGAACAACCTATTGAATTTGAAGACCCAAAGAGACCAAACTCAGTATTCAGACTGAAAAAGGCTATATATGGATTAAAGCAAGCACCTCGAGCATGGATGAATTTAAGATGAGCATGATTGGTGAACTATCTTTCTTTCTTAGATTACAAGTGAAGCAATTGAAGAAAGAAATTTTCATTCACCAAGAAAAATATGCTCATTAAAAAGTTCGGATTGGAGAATTGCAAAAGACTGAGATACCAATGTCAAGATCTTCGAAGCTGGACAAAGACGAAGGAGGAAAGAAAGTTGACCAGAAGTTTTACAGGAGTATTATTGGTTCACTTCTTTATCTTACTGCTTCTAGACCTAACATTTTGTTTAGTATTTGTATTTGTGCTAGATTTCAATCAGATCCCAAAGAATCTCATCTAAGTGCTGCAAAACACAGCATCAAATACGTTGCAACTACTTCAAAGTTAGGTCTGTGGTATCCCAAAGAATGAGACTTTACTTTCCTTAGATATTCAAACGCAGATTTAGTGGGTTGCAGAGTTGATAGAAAGAGTACTTCCGGTACTTGTCAATTACTGGGAAACAAGACAGTATCTTGGTTCTCAATGAAGCAAAGTACTATAACTCTTTCAACAGCAGAAGCAGAGTATGTGGCTTTTAGGAGTTACTATTCTCAAATCTTATGGATAAAATAACAACTAAGAGATTTTGGAATCGAAGACTCATGCACCGAGATCAAATGTTACAACACCAACACAATTAATCTCACAAAGAATCCAATTCTTTATTCAAGAGCAAAGTACATAGAGATTCGACATCACTTTATTAAAGATCATGTTCAAAATGGAGAAGTTATGATTCAGTTCATTGATTCAAAGAATCAACTGGCAGACATTTTTACAAAGCCACTGGAAAAAAACCTATTTGAGTTTATTTGCACCAGACTGAACATCACATCTTTTATCCAGTAAAGTCTGAAGGTGCTCAGACTCAGAGGTAAAGACTTGAAAAGGTGCGGTTTCTTTTTAATCGCTAATTGATAGAAATTTTCTTTTCAAGCTTTTGAATTTATGGCATTTATTCTTTTTTAAGAAGGCATTTATTCATTTTCAAAAAGGCAGTTATTCATTTTTGAAAATGCATTTTCATGACAATTCGTTTGCCTCGCTTCACTTGCTTTATATACTGTTGAAATTCGTCTCCTCCGTTTTCACTTCCAAACTCTAAAATTCTAAACTCCCATTTGCTTTCACTTTTACTCTCGATTAACCCAAAAAGTTTTTACATTTTCGAGCAAGTTTGAGAATTTCTCCCTTGAAGCGACAATGTCTTCAAGAAAGTCTTCAATAATCGCAAGTAGGGGACCACGACACATGCCTGAGGGTCCTACTCACTTCGACTTGAACGAGGAAGAAGATTCTTCTCATCAGCAACAACCAAGTAAGCAATAACATTCTCAACAATGTCAATCTCCTCCACCGCCTCAATTATAAGAAGAAATAGCGGAAGAAATTGAACCTGATAGTGGTGAAAGACAAGGGACAACTCCCTTATTTTTCTCTTATCACGCGCCTTTTTAGACATTTTAAAATCCACATTCCTGCACCTTTATGTTTGATAAACATTACTCCAATGGTGATTGGATTTAAAATGGTCACCAAGATGCGTCTAAAAGAGCTTAACAGGGTGTTGGAGCGCATGAAGGAGAAGTCTCTCGTCAAAATGAAGCAAGACTCTACAGCAGCCAAAAGGAAAGGCAAGGAGCCCATGGATGCTCCAGCAAAGAAGAAGAGAACTCTCATCTTGCAGGATGAAGAAAATGAGGACGAGATGACTCTTTTAACCTTAAGGAACTTGAAGAGTTTCATTAGCTTTCACATGACTGAACAAGAGACTGAGAGAAGAAATGAAGAAGGAAAAGGAGAAGAAGAAGAAGAAGAGGAAGGGGAAGGAAGAAGAGAAGGAGAGGAAGAAGATGCTTGAGATGACTCTCTTGAGCCTACATTGGCTGTATTCTTGTCAAGCAACTTTGAAAAGACAGGGAGTGGAACTGCTGATGAGAATGTAAAAGAAAAACATCACTCTCTTGCTGAAGCAAAACAAGAAGAATAATCAATTTCTCCTCCTAAGGCATACAAACAAGGGTAGCTGCGGAAAAACGAGGTATTTCTTCGCCTATTCTCACTAGTGAATGTTAGTCAGTCTGTAGCAGATCCAGAGGATGTGTATGCTTCTCACCATCCAGAACCAGAATTTAAGGCATTCACTCCAAGTCATAGTAGATAAACTGTTGAAGATCCCTCCACTCTCAAAACTCTAGGAATAGATTCGGTTGGACCCAGTGCTGCATTAACTCGTTTAGCAGACTTTTCACACATAATGGATATTCTGCTGGATTTAAAGAAGGGTCAATATTGTTTGAACTATGAGATAAAAGATCTCAAAAACGCTTTCTTGGCTACTTCAGTTTCATTGCAAGATTAGTCACTTACCCTGAAAACTCAAGTGCAAGATCATTTGAAGGGTGAAGATTTCCAGCAACTGAATGAGACTATTGGGAAGCTTGAGAAGACAATGAACTTTATGGGGGAATTCCAGCTTGTTCTCTAGCCAAAACAGCCATGATTTTCACATCTCTCTTTTCACTCAACGTTTTTTTGCTTATTTTCCACTTTTTGCTATTGACAAAAAGAGGGAGAAGTCGTGCAGATTTGTCTTTACTTTGTTTTGATGACTTTGTGTTTGGTTGTGGATCTTTGACTTTGGATTTTTGACTGATGTGGTTTGGTTTGAATTCTTGATGCTTGCAATGACTTAGCCTGAGATACTGATTGTGGATGGATGGTTATCTTACAGGATTAACATGTTTTTTTTTTATGCAAAATTGATACTATCCAAGTCCTAATGAACTCACTTTTTATAAGCTATCATGTATTGCTTAAGTTTTGTTTTGCAAGATTTCAAATCTGCAGAAAAGTTTTGTCACAATCAAAATGGGGGAGATTGTTTGAGAAAACTCCCTTATTATTTTGAAGTTGACAAAATGTTTCCATCATCTAGTCTAAAGACTTCAAGACTCAACTGTTAAAGTCTGATGAACTACAGACTCTGTCATCAAAGTCTGAAGATCGCAAGACTCAAGACTCAAAGTCAACCAACACTGACAGTTTCTAGACCAACAAAGAGAAGACTTATCCAGTTGTGAGTTTATCTTCAAGAATTCAATTCGCACGATTTATAGAAGATCTTACGGTTGGAGATAGCACATCAAGATCAATTATTCTTATTGGAATCAATTCAGATAATCAAGATCTGTTGAAAAGCAAAGTATACTTAGAAAGTTTTACTTACAGAAACCTAGATCCTAATTGTATGGGTGAGCAGGATTGGTGGACTATCATCACATTCCTTATATATAAAGGCATGGAGGAGTATATAAGGAAGATGCTCAAATTATTCGAGTGTGTGCGTGAAAGAAAATTTGCAAAGTCTGAAGCTCCTAGTTCTTTGCTATTTCAATCGATGAGCTTAAGTTGTACTGAAAAGTGGGATCAAACACTTGTGAGACCTTGAGGAAATGTAGTAGAGTTTCTATACTGTGGAATCAAAGACATGAGACTGTAAAATCTCTTTTGATTTTTAGTGGGCTGTTAGTGCGGGAGAGTGGATGTAGGCTTGGTCTAAGTCGAACCACTATAAACCTTGTGTTTCAATTTTCTTTCCCTGAACTCTTTACTTTAATTCGTAGTTTTGTATAACTGTGTATAGTCTTTTACATCTTCAGTCTATTATCCTCAAAAGACGAGTTAATTTATTAAATCTTGCAAAATTTCTTATAATACCTATTCACCCCCCTCTAGGTGTCCTTACTAGCCTTATCGGTGGCCATCATGAAGTGTTTCCCAACCCATTGCTTCTACTTCATATGTCGATACCAAACCAAGTATTGAGGGAGCATACTCTGCCGAAACGCCTCCTTATTTTTCCCAAATGAAGGTGTACTCATATGTTGTATAGCACTTAAAAGTAAGGGATTTCAAGGACTCCTGCATCATAACCATGACAGCATTCGTATCAAATCAAATTTTCGGGGCAGGAAGTGTCACACCCCGAAACCATCATGAATGGAGTATGACACGGCCGTCCTTCCACCCGCTCCCAAAATCCAACTGCTAAACAGTCTCCTCATCGATATCGCTCTCATACTATTTATCATTAGTTGAGGAACCTAAAAAAGATTGGAAAATAAAGGGGTTGCCACGCCCCGATCCTCGAGCGCTCGCCCATCCTTCAATGGTCGATAAAAATGCAACGTTCCTAAGACGCGTCACTGACCCATTCATTTTAATACGCATGCAGAAGTGAAACAATAAACCCCTGACAATAAACAACATAGGATAGGAAAGCAGGGCAACAATTTACAAAAGCCAATTTTATATAAACAACTAGGTTTAGATAGAAAAGGGTTTGGACAAAAGTCAATAAAATATTAGCTCTAAAAAAGAAACTATCCTACGACAACTAGTCGGACACTTACGCCGATCCTGCAGACTTCACCTCCATAGACTTCGGGCTTTGAGTCTTCCACCAACACCATCTAAGGACCTGAAAAGTTAAGCCCACGATGGAGTGTGATATTGTCTCAGCAAGTTCACCCCCTAAACCCTATTAGGAAGAAAATACACCTAAGAGTGGCTTAGCCACACAATACAAAGAACTTACCTCGTCTCAGTTCTTCCCTGACACGTCAGCACAGTTCATATATACATAAGGCATAAAATCACAGCACACAACAATTGGAACGCCTCACCAACACAATTAATCATAGGAGTTAAATTGTTATAACACGTCTCATACTATGCCACACAGTTTTGTCTTATAATCGGGCTCAGTTAACTCAACCAACCATGCGTTCCTATTGTTAACTTTGCCCCTCGAGGGTACGGCCTATTCCCATGTCCAGCGGTCTACTGGCATAGCTAGACATCGTCTCATCACCATTAAGCATGGCTTTGTCTCTCAAAGACGGCTTTCCTGAAGGAGCATAGGTCCAGAATCTACTACAATTCGAATCCCATTAAGTGGGTAACCCATATAAGGTAACGTCCGGCGTAAATGCTTGGGATAGGTTCTCTTAACCAACACACGACCATTCAAGCTTGGCCCAGAACACCGTGCATTACACTCAAATGCCTCAATTAAATTAGTGATCCTGGCCTATTTTCTTCATATTAAAAAATACCTGGTGAAAATAGTCGTGTGTGAGTACATGGTTAGATCGAATCCGAAAAATTAATATCCTCCAATTTAAAATCTCACTATTCTATATAGTATATAAAACTATTTTTGGTATTAAAACCCGACACCCAACATTTTCTGAATAAATAATGAAATTACCCAAACTTTGGAATAAAGGACCAGAAATCCAATTAGCACTCAATTTGCACAAATTAACATCCAATTGCATAAAACTGAACACACCATCAAGCAATCGGCGTGAAATTCCCGCCATCGACTATCCCTGTCTAATTTTCGGAAAATAATAAATAATAAAATAAATTCCAAAGTTAATTAAATAATACTAAATAATTAAATATAATATAAATAAATTAAATAAATTCGAGATAATTAATTAATTCAAAATAATTAATTAAGGGCCTAATCAAGATTGCACTAATTTAATCACCTAATTAGCCTTAATTAATTATCCACTAAACTAATCCATCCACATAATCTAATTAACATTTAACCAAGCTAATCTAATCACCTAAACATGCTTAGCATAATCTAAACACCCATTAAACATAATTAACCTCCTAAGTAAGGTTTAGCAAGTAAACTCATCGGTTTAGTGTTCCAGTGAGTCCACGGCGACGGCGACGCCAAGGTGAGCGACAAACCTCTAAGCGGCAACACCAACCAAGGCCGGGAAGGGCTTGAAAATAGGCTTTGAAGCTTCAAAGCCCTTGTTGGCTTCAGCTTCTAATCTTGGCAAAGTAAAGAAGAACCGGCGACTGTTTGGGGTCGAAACGAGCAAGGCGGGACAATGGTGGTTCAGACTAGGTGGGGGCAATGTACGGCGACTCACGGCGGCTGTGGAGATCAGACGAAGCTACAGCACGGCTAGACGACGTCTCAAGGGACGCATGGGCAAAGGAGGACGCGCGGCTGGACTCACGCGGGTAAGCAGGCGGCGCGACTGGCTCCGGTGGCGTTCGAGTGGTTGGACGGGGCTAGCGACGGGCAAGGGTCGCTCTACTCGATTTCCTCTAGATTTTAGAGCTGACAAGAATCAACTACAATGGAGAAAGGAGGCTCAAGGAGGAAGAAGGGTATGCTGAAGAGGGCCCACCATTTGGCCTCCAAAGTCCACAATCTCATCCCCATTCACTCATCACTTGCCCCCACCATGTCAGCCCACATGCTCAGCCCATTTTCTCCCTCAAGCTTCCCCAACAAGCTTGCCAAAGTGTCCAAAATATTGTGTGGCCCATGGCCTACTAACTTTGGACTTTGCCTTTTCAATTTCATTCAATCCTCCTTCAAATCAACCTAAATTGAAGCCCATAAATCCAACAAAGATGTCCACACTCAATTCCATATTTTTCCTTGTCCATTAAACCAACTTGGATCCCAAAAATGCAACCAAAAGCGAGCCTACGAATTTCCCGGCTCAAAATAACCTTACTTTAAATTTTCGCTGAATATCTCGGTTTGCAGAAAAATCTCCGGAAGACGAGTCAACGTTCCTAAAATGACTTGTAACATGACGGAACTTCCAATTTCTGAAATCGGGTTCAATTTCACGGTTAATTTTGTTGAAGAAAACTCCTTTACTATTTTGAAGTTAACAAAATATTTCCAGAAAGTCTAGTCTGAAGACATACAGACTCTAGCGTCAAAGTCTAAAGATTGCCAAACTTTAGATTCAAAGTTTGCCCACACTTTCCAGACTAAAGAATGAAGACTTATCCAAATGCAAGATTATCTTTATTTCTTCAAGGATTCGATTCATATAGCTTACTGATGTGAACATCGAGCCATATCGAGGAGGAGGTGCTAAGGACCCATTGTCTATTCCTACTGGTTCGATCACTCGAGCGCAGGCCAAGCAATTTAGGCAAGCTGTTGGTATAATGGTTCGTGATCTTTGGCGTGGAGATTACCTTGGATCAAATCTTGAAGAATCTTGGAAATCTTAGTGCAATTTAATTGTCTGGTCACAAAATATTTGACCAAGTCAAATATATATAGTTTCTTGTTTAGGAATATTCTAGAATATGACGCGTTAGATTTCTAGGGTTGGTTTTAGGGTTTGTGTGGCGGCTAGAAGGCATATATATAAGACTGACTGAATTTCTTTGGGAGACAGATATATTTTTATTTGAGGAAAAGAATTGAGAGGTTCTCTTCTACTGCTCTTTTGAGGACTTGACCTTATCAAAATTCTCTTGTGGCAGTCGATTCGACTTATTGAGCGAGATAGCGAATTCTTTCACTCGTGGCGTCCATAACATTGGTTGGTTGACACGCGTTCGTCAACAGGTCACGTTCATACCGAGGTTGTCAATCACAGATTTAATTGGAGATCGAGGTTCACAATTCGCACCATCCAGGCCTTCGTAGAACAATCTTTCCGCAATGATTCACATCATTTTGTTATCAGAGCTTGCTTCTACTAGGTTTATTTATCTTTAATTTTCTGTTGATATTCAGCAATTTGAGATTTATTGAGCTAGGGTTTCGATTCTAGCTAATTTAGGGATCCAATTGCTTTTGTGCTTCCATACGTAGTTGTTTGCTGTTAGTTTTAATTTTTTTTTTTTTAACATCTTAAATTGTATCTCGAGCTCGTCAAAAAAAAGAAAAGAACAAGAGAAAGTTCATCAAAAAAAAAAAGAAGAGAAAGAAAACGCACACAAAGAAAAAGTGCGCAAGAAAAAAAAAGATTTGGCAAAAAACAAATAGCCGAACAAAAAAAAAATCAAGAAGGCGACTCGTTTGTTAAGGGCGTGCATGGTTGTGTTTATTTTTTTCTGTTTATAAACAAAAATTTGTTTTTTTGTTCCCGGGTACAAAAAAAGAACAGAAACTTGTTTGTTTGTGTTTTTGTTCAAAATCTGTTTTTTTGTTCCCGAAACAAAATTAGAACGAAAATAAGGAACAAAAAAAAGTTATTTCTTTGTTCCAGAAACACTTCTTGAAGACCCGAAAAGAACAAAAACACAAAAATCTTGTTTCTTTTTTGTTTCTCGCTTTCGTGCCCTACGCCCTCTCAAGTCCCTCCCTTTTCTGGTGTCTCTCACAGGTTCTCCACCGTCGAGCGATCCAGTGCCTCCCAACTCGTCATTCTCTCCAACGTCGACAGCTGCTGCTCCTTCACCAGCTGAAGCTTCTAATTCGAGGTAAGTTTCATACTTCACCGGCTGCTGCTCCTCCTTCACCGTTTAACGAGGGCTTCGGCGAGAGCCACCCCTCGCAGATCTGGGCAACGGCTGCTCGGGGCTCGAGCGCGACGTCTCGCTCGAGCCAGCGCTTGCCCAAATCTGCGAGACGCTCGCTCGAGCAAGCCCTCGCACTCAAGCCCCAAGCGAGCGTTGCTTGCCCAAATCTGCGGCAGCGTCTGCTCGCTTGAGCGAGCGTGGCTGCTTTGCTCGCTCGAGCGAGCGTCGCTGATTTTAATGTAGGTTTGCATTTCGTCGTCTTGATTTTTGTGCGAGGTTCTGCAATGTGATTGTGGCTGGTCCGCCTTAAGCTCGATGTTTGGTTTTGAATTTTATGGTCAGTTTCGTGATTGTAGACGGTGTGCGGTCGAATGGGAGTGGAAGAACTTTTGGGGAGGAGCTTCCTCAGCTTGCGAAAGAAGTGCAGCGCATCTCGAACATTCGCGGATACGTCGGTGAGCTTTGATCCCTTCTTCGAGCCGTTGTGTTCAGTTGTTCATTATCTAGCGGCGGGATGCAGTTTTTGTTGATCTCAGAGTCATGACTTTGTTGCCAATCCGCCTTTCGAGTGATCGTGAATTACTGTTATTAAGTTCTCCGAGACTCATTCAATTCTCAGTTCTACGACTGATTGGCATCGATGAGATTAGACTCGAGATTTTTTTTATGGGTTGTAGAACTTCTTAAGGTTTAGTCGTCTCTAATCGTTACTTTACTAGGAAATGGTGTATGTCTGCTCTCTATAAAAAGCCATGACTAATTTATGGTGATAAATATTCAAGGGACTGCATTACAGCTTGAAGTGCTGCTTGGAGATTTGGAAGATTCAGTTATCTTCATACATCAGCAAGCGAGAAATGTCTTGTCCAAAAAAATTTCTGCTTCTTCTTTAGATGTTAATTTTCCTGCAGGTTATGAACCCGATCTGATTCCTTCTTTTCAATTCAGGAAACCGGACAGAGTAAAGAGAAGTTGCTTCGAGCGATAAAAACCATGAACAATATCGAGGACCTAGTTGTGAAATTACGGAAATGGGTCAGAGGTGCGGATTCATCTGCTCACTCGAGCGAGCGTCGCTGCTCTGCTCGCTCAAGCAAGCATCGCGAGCAGAGCAGCAACGCTCTCCTCGCTCAAGCTCTGATTCTGATAACTCACACCATCACCCCATCCCTGATCGAAGCCCTAAGGTAGGAGATCGCCATTCTCCACGAGGTGCCCAATCTGATTCAATTAATCAAAAGAAACTAGGAACTTAAAGTAGCTGGCCAGCAAACTGAAAACCTGAGAAAGCAACTAGACGAGGCAACAATGACGATATCTTATGCTCGGAGCAAAGAAGAAGAAATGGCCTCAAAGCTGAGTCAGCTAGAAGAGGAACTTAAAGCGAGCAAAGAAAACATCCAATTGAAGGAGAAATTAGAAGCTATGGAAGGAGGTAAAGAAGAACTAGAAGCGGAGATGAAGAAGCTCAGGGTGCAGACCGAGCAGTGGAGGAAAGCAGCAGATGCTGCAACTGATATTCTTGCTGGTGGTGTTGAAATGAATGGGAGAATTCCTGGAAGATGCGGTTCCATGGATAAGCATTTCGGAGGAGTTTTCGAGGTGCCTCATGCAGGTTATGCTGATTTTGTGGGTTCACCAGGAAATATTGATGATCTAGACGATGGATTTGGAGGCGGGAAGCAAAAGAACTATGGGATCAGAATGTTCGGAGATTTGTGGAAGAGGAAGGGCCAGAAGTGATCCATCATCTCTGTGCTCCATTACCCTATGTGGTTCTGGTGTCATTAATGGTTGAAAACGAGGAAAATTGGCGCATGTTATTAGTCTTTTGGGTTTTTGTTCTCTTTTGCTAGGATCAGTGGCACACTATATGCATGTATATGTCCAGTAGCAAAACTAAATCTAAACCACTATGGCACTACTCAATTTGTTTGAGAGTTCTGATATCCGTCTTGATCGTTTGTTTTGTTTCTAAGGTGCAGCTTTAATCCACAAGTAGATATCACTATCTACAAGTTCAAATTCCTGCTGACTTGAGAAAATAAATTGAGACTATACAGAGTGTGGGAAAGAATGTATGCGAGAAAGTTGAACATCAAGAATTTGATATCTTGGCTATCGACATGAGCAGCTGGTTGTAGATGAAAATTGCATATCCCATGTTTTAATATTCTTCAATCCTCAGTGCACAAGCTCGTGTTCGCAGAATCCCCATCTAAGTATACTCTTGATGGAATGATGTTCTAACAATCCATCAGTTTGATTCCAAGAAACCAATCTCTCGTTATGAATGAATGTGATTCCCACTGAATAAGGTGGCAAATATCACTACCATACATACAATTATTCAATGGGAATCACCCAGAGAAAAATTTGGAACATAAATTTTTTACAGTTACCAAACGTGTTTTTGTTCTTTTTCTATTCTAGGAACAGAAATTGTGTACAATTACCAAATATGTTTCTGTTCTTTTTCTATTTCAGAAACAGAAATTTTGTGCAGTTACCAAACGCGTTCTTTTGTTCAAAAACTGTTCCCCGGAACAGAAATAGTTTTTTCTATTTCTGTTCCTTGGAACAATTTTTGAACGGAAACACAAACAAATGCACCCTAATAGATCAAATTGAAACAAAATCAATAGTGATTTGCATTTCAATTGGAATTTTGAAAGTTGTACTTGTTGATTTGAAATTATTACTTGCTGAAACAAAATCAATAGTGATATAATCTTGTTTGATTAGTTTGATTGATTGTCGTGAGGGGGTTGAGAGACAGGTTTTGAGTCCAATAAAGAGCTTGTGAAAAGAGAATACGAGAGGGAAAAGGCAAGAGTGTGTAAGCTTAATTGAGGGTGGAAAAAACCTAGACTTGAGTTAAACACGACGGGAGTGACAAACACCTTGAGAGAAACACGTGAGGGAGCGATTGGTGAGGATTTTTGTGACTAACGTTTACTTGCAGGTCTAAAATATGTCGCGCGAAGAAAGCGTGAATCAAAGGGTGGTTGACTCCATACGAAGGGATGAAGCACTCATGGAAAGCATCCAACAATTGAGGGCCGTAGTGGAGGAGCTTAGTGGCTGAATGATGGGGAATGGCATGAGGGTTGATGGTGACCGAGAGCTACCTCGGGGAAGGCCGCAATATCAACAAGACACCTCTAGAATGCGACATAGAAGGCAGCGGCATTATGATGATGATGAGGCTGATATGGAGGATAATCGAGATGCTCGATTTGAAAGGTGGAATGGAGTTCGAGGTTTAGACACCGAGAATGATCCCCATGCGTATCAAGAATGGGAGAAACGCATGGAAATGGTATTTGATTGCCAATGATACTCCGAGCTCAAAAAGATAAAAATTGCAGCTGTTGAATTTACTGATTATGCTATAATTTGGTGGGATCAACTTGTGACTAGTAGGAGACACAATGGTGAAAGACCGATAGAGATGTGGGATGAGATGAAAGCGGTGATGAGGAGGCGTTTTGTACCAAGTCATTACCATCGAGACTTGTTTCAAAAGTTACAAAATCTCACACAAGGCAATAAGAGTGTGGAAGAGTATCACAACGAGATGGAGATTGCCATGATCCGTGCTAATGTAGTGGTGGATCGTGAGGCCACAATGTCAAGATTTTTGAGTGGTTTGAGCCAAGATATAGCAAGGGTGGTGGAGCTGCAATACTATGTTGAATTGGAGGAATTAATGGACAAAGCTATCAAAGTTGAAGAGGTTCAAATCAAAATTGGAGATCCAATTGGAAGAGACATGAGAAGCCAAATTAGAGAGGAAATAACACCAAAACCGAAACCTCAAAGGAGAATGAGAGGGGCGGTAAAGTTGGAATGAATCCGGCTTCAGGTAAAACCGAAAATCCTAACACTAGAACTCGTGAGATTAAATATTTTAAGTGTTTGGGCAGGGGTCATATGGCGAATCAATGCCCTAATAGGAGGGTGATGATCATGACTGGACATGGTGTTATTGAGTCCGAAAGTGAAAAGGGAAGAAGAGGATGATGAGATGCCACCATTAGAGGATTGTAGTGATGGAGAAATAGCTATAAAAGGAGACTTATTGGTGGTTAGGCGTTCTCTTAGTGTGCAAGTAAAGAAGGAGGAGCATCATCAACAAAGAGATAACTTGTTTCATACAAGATGTGTGGTGAATGGTAAGATATGTAATTTTATAATCAATAGAGGTAGTTGTGCAAATGTGGCAAGTTGTATTATGGTGGATAAGTTGGGTTTCAAGACGACAAAGCACCCTAGGCCTTATGGACTTCAATGGTTAAATGATAGTGGTGAGGTGAAAGTGTCGAAGCAAGTTCGAATCCCATTTGAGATAGGGAGATATAAGGATGAGGTAGAGTGTGATATTGTACCTATGCAAGCAGGTCATATCTTACTTGGAAGACCGTGACAATATGATCAAAAGATATATCATGATGGGTATACTAATTGTTATTTATTAGTGATGAATCAAAAGACTTATACCTTAGTACCAATGACACCTAGTGAGGTGTATCAAGATCAGTTAAAGTTACAACGAGAAGCCAAGAGAGAGAGGAAAGGTGAGAAATCTGAGGGCTTGCATGGTGTGTCTGAGACGCAAGGAAAAGGAGAGGCCGAGAAGAGAATTGTGATAAAAAATGAGGGAAAAGAAGAGAGGAAAGAAAAGAGGCAAAATAATTTTTATGCAAAATCAAGTGAAGTGAGGAGAGCTTTAGTTCTAGATTAATCACTGCTTGTACTTGTGTACAATGAGGTTTTGTTTTCTACTAACGATCTTGACCAAAGTTTGCCTAGTCATATTGTGTCGTTATTGCAGGAATTTGAAGATGTCTTTCCTGATAAACTTCCCGGAGGGATACCACTGATTCGAGGCATAGAACATCAAATCAACTTGATTCCTGGTGTGCCATTACCTAACCGACCCGCATATCGAAGCAATCCCGAGGAGACAAAGGAACTTTAGCGGCAAGTTAGCAAACTATTGGAACGAGGGTATGTAAGAGAGTCTTAGCCCATACGTTGTCCCTGTTTTGTTGGTGCCAAAGAATGATGGAACTTGGCAAATGTGTGTCGATTGCCGAGCAATCAATAACATTACAGTAAAATATCGACATCATATTCCTAGATTAGATGACATGTTGGATGAGTTGCATGATTCTTGCATTTTCACTAAGATCGATTTGAAAAGTGGCTATCATCAAATTAGGATGAAAGAATGTGATGAAAGGAAACTACATATAAAACCCAGTATGGTTTGTATGAGTGGTTAGTTATGCCATTTGAATTAACTAATGCACCAAGTACGTTTATGCGACTTATGAATCATGTTTTACGTGCTTTTATTGATCGATTTATGGTTGTCTATTTCAATGACATCTTGATATATAGCCGAAACCCTGATGACCATATTGAGCATGTGCGAGCTGTCTTACAGGTTTTAAGGGCCAAGCAATTATACGCTAATCTAAAGAAGTGCTCTTTTGTTACCAACAAATTAGTAATTCTAGGATTTGTTGTTAGTGATGATGGTATACAGGTTGATGAAGAAAAGGTCAAAGCAATCTGTGAATGGCCAACGCCTAAGACCATAGGAGACGTGTGTAGCTTTCAAGCATGTGAGTTTCATGTGAGGAGAAGAGCAAGAAAAAGCATTTAATCTGCTAAAAGATAAGTTGACTAATGCTCATTTGTTATCTTTGCCGAATTTCAGTGCTACTTTTGAGATAGAGTGCGATACTTCTGGTATAGGATTTGGAGCCGTGTTGATGCAAGGAGGGCGTCCCATAGCTTATTTTAGCAAGAAATTGAGTGGAGCAGCATTGAATTATCCTACCTATGATAAGGAGATGTATGCTTTAGTGCGAGCTTTGGAGACTTGACAACATTATTTATGGCCGAAGGAGTTTGTGATCCACACCGACCACGAGACCTTGAAGTACTTGAAAGGGCAGCAAAAGTTGAATAAAAGACATGCCAAATGGATGGAGTTCATTGAGACTTTTTCATATGTGATCAAGTACAAGAAAGGTAAGGAGAAAGTGGTAGCTGATGCACTTTTTCGAAGGTATGCGATTCTAACTACTTTAGAAGCAAAGTGTTTAGGTTTTGAGCATATCAAAGACTTATATACTGATGATGATGACTTTGGGAGAGTGTTTGAAGCATGTGAGCATGCTACATTTGATAAATTCTATAGGCATGAAGGTTATCTTTTCCGAGAAAACAAACCATGTTTGCCTAAGTGTTCTTTGCGTGAATTGTTGGTGCGAGAGGCACATAGTGGTGGTTTAATAGGGCATTTTGGCATTAATAAGACTTATGAAGTGCTGCATGAACATTTTTATTGACCACATATGAAGAGAGATATAGATGCATTGCTTGTAAGCAATCGAAGTCTACAACTAAACCGCATGGCTTGATCAGTTTTCAAAGATGGCTTTTGTGTTCCAACGCATCCTTGGACTGATATTTCTATGGATTTTGTGTTAGGATTGCCTAGGTCTAAGTATGGTAGAGATTCTATTTATGTGGTTGTTGATCAGTTTTCAAAGATGGCTCATTTTATACCTTGTCATAAAACCAATGATGCATCTCATGTTGCTGATTTGTTCTTTAGGGAAGTTGTACGTTTGCATGGCATGCCTAAATCGATTGTTTTAGATCGAGATTCAAAATTTCTTAGCTACTTTTGGAAAACATTATGCAAAAAACTAGGAACACGGTTGTTATTTTCTACTACTTGTCATCCACAAACCGATGGTCAAACTGAGGTAGTTAATAGAACTTTAGGGGTATTGTTGCATGCTATTATTAAAAAGAACATAAAATCTTGGGAAGATTGTCTGCCACATGTTGAATTTGCATATAATAGGAGCCTGCATTCTGCTACTAAATTTACACCATTTGAGGTTGTCTATGGTTTTAATCCGTTAACTCCGTTAGATTTAACCCATTTACCTGTTGATGAGCGTGTGGATTTAGATGGAGCAAAGAAAGCTGAATTTGTCAAGGCGTTACATGAGAAGACTCGCGCAAATATTGAGCGCAAGACTGAGCAATATACAAGGCAAGCCAACAAAGGGCGCAAAGAAGTGGTGTTTGAACCTAGCGATTGAGTTTGGGTTTATATGCGCAAAGAGAGATTTCCTGAGCAGCGACATTCTAAGTTATTATCGTGAGGGGATGGACCATTCATGGTTTTGAAAAAAGTTAACAATAATGCATACAAGCTTGATCTTCCAGGTAAGTATGACGTTAGTGCCACATTTAATGTTTCTAACTTGACTCTTTTCAATGCCAGTGATGATTTGAGGGAAAATCCTTTGCACAAGGGAGAGAATGACGTGGACATCGAGCCATATCAAGGAGGAGGTGCAAAGGACCCATTGTCTATTCTTACTGGCTCGATTACTCGAGCGCGGGCCAAGCAATTTACGCAAGCTGTTGGCGTCATGGTTCATGATCTTTGGCGTGGAGACGACCTTGGATCAAATCTTAAAGAATCTTGAATATCTTGGCGCAATTTAATTATCTGGTCACAAAATATTTGACCAAGTCAAAAATATATATCTTCTTGTTTAAGAATATTCTAGAATATGACGCGTTAAATTTCTAGGGTTGGTTTTAGGGTTTGTGTGGCGGCTAGAATGCCTATATATAAGACTGACTGAATTCTTTTGGGGGACAGATATATTTTTATTTGAGGAAAAGAATTGAGAGGTTCTCTTCTACTGTTCTTTTGAGGACTTGACCTTATCAACATTCTCTTATAGCGGTCGATTCGACTTATCGAGCGAGATAGCGAATTCTTTCGCTCATGGCGTCTATAACGTTGGTTGGTTGACACGCGTTCGTCAACAGGTCACGTTCATACCGAGGTTGCCAATCACAGATTTGATTAGAGGTCGAGGTTCACAATTCGCACCATCCGAGCCTTTGTAGAAGGATCTTTCCGCAATGATTCACATCACTTACGGATGACCTTATGGCTGGATTTAGAACTTACATGATTGATTATTCTTATTGGAATCATTTCTGATATTCAAATCTTTTGGAAGGCAAGCAAACTTGGAAAGTTCTACTTATGGAAACCAAGATCCTGATTGTATGAGCAAACAATATTGACGAGCTTTCATCACAAATCTTCAAGCAACTCAAGATCTCTTTGATTGATTATGTCCAATGGGTAGATTGGAAGAATTCATTTGGAAAGTGCCAACGGTCATGAAGGCATGAAGGAGTATTTAAGGCGGACTCTCTAATTGTTCGAGAAAGTGCGTGAAAGAAAATTTCAAATTTTGAAACTTCCTAAATCCTTGCTATTTCATTCACTGAGCTCAAAGTTGTATACAAAAGAGAGAAAATTTTAGTGAGACTTCGTGAGAGACTAGTAGAAACTCTTCACTGTGAATTCGAGATTGCAAGACTATAAAATCTCTTTTTTCTTCCTTAGTGGAATTCAGCTAGTAGGCTGTCAACACGAGAAAGTGGATGTAGGCTTAATCTAAGCCGAACCATTATAAATTTTGTATTCTTATTATCTTCCCTCAACTCCTTTATTTTGTCTAAAGTTTTATATAATTGCTAAAATCTGGATTCATATGTATTTTTCTAAAGGCAAATTATTTCTACTAAACTTTGTGAAAAAATTTGTTAACAACTATTCATCCCCCTTTAAGTGTATTTACTAGCCTTTTCAATTGGTATCAGAGATTGTGTGATCATTTTATTAAAGTGTTTTTATTTCTAAGCTAAAGATCTATGGCTAGTATTTTGGCTCTAGGTTTGGTTGAAAGCCAAAGCAACACTAGACCTCTTTACTTTGATAGGAAAGAATACAATGTATGGAAAAATAAGATGAATGTATTTTTGAGATCTAAAGATCCCCTGGAATGGGATGTGGTAGAAAAATGGATCAATCCCAAAGCTACATCAACCTCAGAATGAGGAAAGGAAATTGTAGATGCTAGCGAATTGACACAAGAAGAAATAACCAAGAGACAAGCTCTTGATGCTAAAACTATCTACTCTTTATATTGTACTTTATCTCCTAGTGAGTATAACCGAAATTCTTCCTGTGAAACAATTAAAAAAGTTTGGATAGACTTCATGTTACCTATGAAGGAACCGATCAAGTTAAAGAATTGAAAATTAATATTCTACTCGGATAGTATGAAGCCTTCAAGAGGAAGTCAAGAGAATCCATCACTGATATGTTTAGTCAGTTCACTGAAATTGTGAATGGATTAGCATATCAAGGACAACTAATCTTAGGATCAATGAAGGGCAATAAACTGCTGCGTTGACTCTCCAAAGAATGGAATCATGTGAAGACTTTGATTAGATAAACCTAGATGATCATGCCTCTTTCAATAGATGAACTTGTTGGCACACTTCAATCATATGAAGTGGAGCATATCAATGAGGAAGAAGATCCTAATGGTAAGAATTCATTTGCTTTAAAATCTAACTATGATTTTGATGATACAAACTTAGATGATGAAATGGATGATGAGGAGCTAGCGCTTAAGATCAAGAAGTTCAGAAAGTTGAACAGGGAAGGAAGAAGATTCAATTGGAAGAAGTAGAGCACTCAAAGATTCTATAACAAATCAATTGAGGACAATGAAACCAATAAAGATGTAATATGCTTCGAATGCAAAAAAAAAGGACACATCAAACCCAACTGTCCTCTATTGAAGAAAAAGAAATGAAGAACTAAGAAATATGAAAAGGCTCTCAAAGCAAAAACATAGAGTGATACCGAATGTGAGGAAAGTGATGAAAAATATGCCAGCATATGTTTGATAGCCAATTCAGAATCAGACTTAGACAAAAAAGTTGAGGTTAGCAATCTAATCATTCTTGTTAAAGTCTCAAAGTATATAGATGAACTCTGTCTTAGCCTCAAAACATCTCTTAAAAGGAATTCCAAGCTAAAGAAGGAAAATTCTAAACTGAGGCAACATGAAACTTCTTGGAAAGAAAAGTTTGAAAATTTGGATGAAAGATTTATTGATTTGAAAGAAAATTCAGATTCTCTTTCAAAGGAAAATGCCTTTTTGAAAGAAGATATTTCAAATATCACAAAAAGATTTTCAAAATGATCTGAGAAGTTGGAGAAAATTTTTTCTGTACAAAAACCTTATTTTAACAAATCTGGTTTAGGAATGACTTTGAAAACTATTCATTTAATTGATTTTCCCAAAGTTAAAGAAAGAATTAAACAAAGACCTACAAGGGCAATTTACAAAGATCATTTTCAAAAGGTTTTTGTAAAACCTATTAGCCAAAGTGCTCTCAAATGTTCAAAAAATAATAGGAATGTGTTTGATACGATACATAATTTCTTTTATAACATAGAATTTCTTTTAATTTTTACTATTCTTTTTAGATTTTTCTCTTTTTCTCTTTCTTTTACTTCTTCTTCTTGCTCCTCCTTTAGCGGGCATTAGCAGGGGCGATAGGTGGCGGACGGCGGGCGTCCAGCAATCGCTGAAGCAATTGGTGATGGTTGGTGGAGGCAGGCAACCGATAGCACTAGGGGGCGGCAAATGGTGGGAGAGGAAGAAGAAAATGCAATGACTTATTTCTAGAAATTGTTCATGGGAACAACAAGCTACTTTTTTTTACTTCTTATTTTTATTCCAAATCAATTTCCTGGTTACTTTTCTATTTCAGGGAGTAAAAAATTAGTTGACATTACCAAATAGATTTTTGTTCTTTTTCTATTCCGGAGAATAAAAGAACAAAAAAACCAAGAAGTAGGAATGTTACCGTGCACCCCTTAGGCCCTTTTCCCATCCTTCCTCACTCTCTCCATTTTCATTTCGGTTTTGATCCTTTTCATCTTAATCTCACAAACTTAGAGCGCATAGGGGTAAAGCACATACTGCAATTGATTATGTTGAAAGCAAACATTTTAGTCTTAGGCTCCATTCATTTTACAAAAAACAACTTTCAAGAAAACGTTTTCCAAATTTTCCAATGTTTATTTCATGAAAAATGAACTAATTAAGGAAAGTATTTTCCGCTATTAAAAACACCTTCAAAAGTGGGGAAAATATATTCTATTTTTGAAAAGTGAAAAATATTTTCCATAACTTCGTCCACATTATTTTCTTTCACTAAACACATTTTCATTTTATTTTTATGATTTTTTCTTTTCCATTTTCTTAAAGAATGAATTTTTCTTTTTTCTTTTTTTCTTCTTCTTCTTCCTTGGCTGGTGGCCGACCATGACGACAGCCAACGACCTGCCATTGGCAAGTTCTAACCTTGCCACAAGCCAGTAGAGGCTCGCCTCACTTGATCTAGTGAAGCTAGCGAGCTTGAGTCTCACCATAGGTCGGAGCTCGCCAATGGTCAGTTGCCAACCCTTGCTGTAATCGGTGACCGGCCAAGGCCAAGGAAGAAGAAGAATTGGAAAAAAAAAAAGCAAAAAAACAAAAAACAAAAGGCCAATGAAGAAGAAGAAAAAGGAAAGGAAAAAAAATAAAAAAATCATTTAAAAAAATAAAAAATAAAATATATTGAAAGTGAGTGCATGTAGGAAAATATTTTCCTTAGTGAACAATAGAAAATATTTTCTGTTTCATTTTCAGATTTAAGTCAAATACTAGAAAAAATAGTTATTTTCCTAGAAAATGACTTCTTAAAAAATAATTTTCGAAAATGGCACATTTTTCACGAAATGAACAAAGTCTTAACTTGGTACTATCGAGGGATGCCGATCCGATGCATTCAAGCAAAGAATTTTCGTAACGCCTAAAAATGAAAGGGGAACCGTTAGATGGATGAAATGGTGATGTGAGGAATTAAGCTCGAGATCTCTAAATCAACACCAATTTGAAATTGAAGTTTACTTCAATAGCTTAATCTATTAGAGTACAAACGGAAGACAAGATGTTAGAGATGTGAAGACAAGTAGAGGCCACGGTCAAAACTTCCCAAATGGATGGGGGGCTTTATGGAGATCTCAATTGTACAGCTGTGGAAATAGAGTCAGCCTACATTGAAGTCGCTTGCTTATAAATTCACTTTTTACTCATTAGATCGAGTTTATGTTCCTGTTATATTATATGTATAAGTATTATACTGAATTTGCCGTTGACTTATTTTTACATATAATTCAACACGATTGCTTTATTGCCATTCTTTAAGCAATTGTCATTCCTTTAGCCACATTCAAGTTTATCCCACATTGATTATGGAAGGGGTTAGTGGTTGGTTTACAAGTGTGAAGAAAAGTTTTACAAGTTATCATTTTAAAAAAAGAAAAATTATATTCTATTGCATGTTATATTGTAAAACTAAAAGACACTAATTTTAAAATCGGTATTATGAAGTAGATTGGGTTTCAAAGGTAAAGATATACATCCATCACATGCTATATTGTTTATAGTGAAGTCATATTTACTTATAATACAATTGTATGTGCGACTGGTGTCGCAAGATGTATGATTTTACTTAAATTCAGCCTAATCTCAACTCAATTTTCGCATTTATTTTTACATAGATTGGGATGCTTGTATTATTATTTTTTCTTTTGAAACAACAGGGGCCTAAGCCCAAATAACTAATTATTACAAAGATAGGGATGCTTCTTAATATTAGTAATAATTTCCTAAAGAATACAATATAGAAGGGAAAGTTTCTCTTTAATGGCAATAAGCAAACCCTCTTATTTAAGAATTTTTACTTTAGAATTAATTAATGCATTTCAAGTAAAACAAACTAAGTATAACTTAACAGAGCATAATGTGGCACTTTTTTCCTTTGCTTAGTTGGCATAATTGTAATTAGCTTTCTAATCACCTTGCGTTATGTGTATACATAGATTATGGTCATCAATGTAGCGATTACCGTGGCTTTTCGCATTTGATAAAAATATATTTAGAGTTATATACTAAACCATGGTCAAGTAATCTATCTGTGTTCAAAATGCATTGACATCAAAAGTAATTTAGTATTAAGGCTCCCTCAGAAGACTGAAACAAAAGCCAAACCATTGAATGAAATTCACTGACAAATTATTTGATTTTCACAACCGAAGTCCATGCTGAAATGTTACAATCCTATGAAATAGGACTGGTAGTACAATCTAGTGCTAGTAATTGAGTCGTTTTAGCATTTCAAGGAGATGAGATCGTGAAACTTAGTCCAATGAAATCGTAACGTGCTAATGTATCAAATAGTGACATTCACCTCGATAGTAGAATTAGTTATTTGATAAAGAAAAATTAACATAATCCATTATTTTGGAAATATTTTTTTATGGAAAGAAATGTGTCTTATCTTTGATTTCCTATTATAGGAGGAAAACAGGCGCCAACTCTCCCCCGATAAGAAATTATCATTAGTTTTTTATTGATTAAAACCCTCTTAATTAAATTAACAATAACATCATTGGGCAAAAAAATTATGCTTTTAAGTTCCTTTTATTTTGCAAAAAATGAATGTTTTGGAAAATACATTCCTAAAAGTGGTAGTTTGAAATAATTAGTCAATAACAACATTTCATTAGATAATAATTTATCATGAATTTTTTTGCCTAATCAATAATATAAATTATTATTTAAAAAAATTGGAACCAGCGCAACAAAGGCATCCTTAAAGTATAATTTCTATTTAAAACGTAATCAAGAAATAAATTATTGTGGTCCAAAGGCAGCATCATCTCCTCACCTAACGTGCACTCCAAGCGAGACGCGTGGAGCCGCAAATCAGAACGTGCCGACAGCGACCTCCATTGACACGTTCACGCCTGAACTTGCTCCCCAAGACGACCCATGACGACATTTTCCAATCGCTCGCAGTTTTAGTAGGTTTCCACAGCGTTCACACGGATTGCTTAACTACTTAGTAGCTAAGCCAAGCAGTTTGGCAGAGAAGAGGCGTGTGAAAAGATCGCCGTATTTGATGGGCTGCTACAAGCCGAACCACCGCCTACAGGACCTCTATAAATATAGGCCTCTCTTCCTCTCATCTTTCATCATTTAGACGGCTATTCCTGTATCAAGACTGAATCAGAGCCGAGGGGATACACTAAACAGAGGATGAAGATGAGAATGGCTCACGAGGGAGGGCATCATCACGGTCGACATCGTCATCATGGGATGGGTAAGGGAGGCAGACGCGGGCATCATGGCGGGCATGGTCCCCATGTAGGAGGACTAGTTTTTGGGCATGGTCTCGGAGGACATGGGCCTCTTGGACATGGGCTTCATCTGAGGGGTGTTTTGGGGCATGGGGGTCATGGACATGGGCACGGACTTTTCAAACATGGTCATCATGGTCATTGCAAAGGTCACGGTCATGGTCACAAAGAAAGGCGCCATGCGCATGGCCACTGCGGGAAGCATCACATGTGTATGGAGCAACCAGAACTGGAATCGGAACAGGAACAAGAGCAGCAACAGGAACAGGAAATCACGGCTGTGACGCCGACTCCGATAGCCGAGCAACTCGGTATTCTTGCTCTGACTGCTGACTAGAGAGGACGCTTGGACTTGAGTCTTGAATAGTAGCGACGACATGTCGGCAATAAAAATGTCTTGGGGATTTCGTGTTGTGGCTCCTACCAATAATTAATATCAGTTGTCTTTTTGGGTGGTTCGCTGGATGATCAGATTCGGCTGTTTGAAGTGTTGTAAAAGTCGATGGGTGATGTGGAGGTTCACGGAAGTTTCTTTGTATTGCTTGTGTACCAATTAGTGTGATGGTATCTGTCGTTTGAGGCTTCGGATCGAATGATTCCATATATTTTATGCAGAAGATTTGAAGGTTCTGAATTAGAAATATTATGCTGCTAAGCTCTTCGAGAGCACCATTGGCATGCATGAACAAATTGACCAGAATTAATTAAGAGATAAGGGCTTTAACACCAAACATGGCGGACAATGGCATGTGCTTTCCATCTCTGTCAATTAAGTAACTCCGGCAAAAGATTTGGGAACTCTGGGAGGCCAAATTGGCGATCAAGAAATCGAACATCTTCTACTACTTAAGCCCATAAACTTATTATTATGAAATTTTATGCTAATGTACCAATCTGATCAGTCTGTAAGAAAAAAGGAACATGATTCACAGATGAAGTATCAGCTAAATTGTTTGTAGTAGTTACACAATAAAGTGTGGCTTCACCTTGAGTATTTTCCTGATCGAAAATGGAGGCAAAGACCGGCAAAGTTCATAATTCACCGGTTTTCACTAAAAAGAAGGCCTCACCCAATGGCAGATTTTAACTTGATGGGATCAGATAGCCCTTCAAACAGCCAATCAAACCTGCGCAGACCACTTACGGAGAGCTGAACTACGAAGCTTACTCATCAAGGGGCACGGAGGGGTCATTCATTTCGCATTTTTCATCGGGTCTCGATAGAGAATAAAGGTCTTGAGCGAGCGATATCAAAAGTAAACTAAGAAACATTTTCCCTACATGCTCAGCACTCGAAATCGAACTTTCTTTGCTTATTTCTTCTTATTAGATCATCAAAACCATTTCAAGAAGTGGAGAACTGTAGAGTATTCGCAAACTAACTTCACAACAACGTGAAGAATTATGGCACCACTAGGAATAGAAGCCCGAAGCCGTATAAAGGCAGTTCGTCTAAGGCAAGTCCTTTAAAGCAGCTCGTGTAAAAGCAGTCTGCGTATGAAGCCGTATAGCGCTATGACTAACTACATGCTTAGAAGAGAACAGAGGGTTGTAGGTGGTAAAGGAAGCAAAAAGAAGGCCAAGGCCGGTGGGCAAGGAAAAGTGAGTTGATCATGTGTCAAAGTTCCAACTGAGTTTAATTAGATGCCTTTGCTCATGCGGCCATACCTCCGCGGATCACCTGTTCATATTTGTCCATGCATTCAATCATCTCTAGCGTGCCATGCCTTTAGTGGAGAGATGAAATTAATTGGAATGGCAAGAGGGACACCAAATCAAGGAACCGGGCCGGGTTGGTTGAGATTCCCACAAATCACGTACTCGAAGGACTGGACTGGAAAGGATAAGGAGCTCTCCGCTTTCAAATTGCACGAGCTAGTTCGATCGATTCCAATCCTTAGAAAAGCAAAGTCTATGCATCGTGATAAGGAGCTATGTTAACAACTATCAAAGTAGCCTCGAACAAGTTCATCCAATAAAGGATGAGAGACCCTGCACGACATTATGGCATGTTTACACACAAATCTTACAATTCTCTGAAATACAATTAGTAGTACGCTACGACATAAGTCATCCATGCTCAAAACAAATTTATTTTGGTTTTCATAAAAGTGTTTGTTTTTCTTTAAGTACTTACTATAGGAAGAAAACATGGCCCAATCATCTTGTGATTAAAATTGTCACTAATGTTTTAATTATCAAAATTAGCTTCATCAAATCAAGTATAATGTCATCGTGTTGTTTTGGCAAAAAGTTAAAGGGATAAGTACAATGAAAGCACTAAAATTTGTCAAGAAAGTGCAATTAAGTTCTAAAATTTGCAAAATGTACAATGAAATCCAGAAACTTGTCAAATTGATTCAATTGAGTTTTAAAGTTAATACCGTCAAATTTAATAACAAAAGACGTGGTGCTGACGTGGTGCCTTTTAATCACTTTTCTCTCCTACGTGATAAATAGTTTAAGGGAAAATATCTACGTCCACAAACAACGTCATTTTGGGCGTCCCTTTTTCTTCTTGATTGTCGCCTCTTCCCTCCCTACCCCCACCCCCAAACATCGTTTTGTTCTTCCTTCTTTGAACCGTCCAAATTTTGCTGAAACATTTCTTTTTCTTCTTCCCATATTGATGTCCGCTGAACCATAAGCCCAAACTTATCTCTCTCTCTCTCTCTCTCTCTCTCTCTCTCTCTCTCTCTGAACGAAATTAAAGGGTGGCTTGACCCTGAGTCCTCTCTTGGTCGAGTCGGAGGTGGAGGCCAGTGAAGTTCCTCATTTACCGGTGGTGTCTTCAGAGAAAAGAAGGCCTCGCCAATGAATGGTGATCGGATTAGATTACTTTCAGGAAATCAACCATATCTTGGCAGAC
The DNA here is from genome assembly GCA_016097595.1 of Eucalyptus pumila. Classification (NCBI taxonomy): domain Eukaryota; kingdom Viridiplantae; phylum Streptophyta; class Magnoliopsida; order Myrtales; family Myrtaceae; genus Eucalyptus; species Eucalyptus pumila. The sequence goes on from CM027853.1 coordinate 32,706,560, forward strand.
CGACCAACGAAGAGCTGAATTACGAAGCTTACTCATCAAAGGGCAGTGGGGGTTTATGCATTTCATAATTTTAGTGTCTCAGTAGAAATTAAAGGTCTTGAGCGATGGTAATCATGGGACTATTTTTTTAAGTGAGGCGATGGCAATAATAAATTTAAAATAGATAAATGATTGATAGTCTTTAATTTACTGTGAGAATAACAGTTTATTCTTGACCACAAAAAATCCAATCATAAATAATTACAAATTATTGTGGGACTCACTTTTTCAAGAATTTGTAACTTACAATAAATTATTATTCTCACAGTACTTCATTGACTATTATGCTAGTAAAGCTCAATAAAATAAACTTGTTTCATCTGAGGTGAAATACAATTGCAGGGGCTTAATTCAAATTCCTCAAGTAAAGTAAGCAATTTTCGCCTACCAAGTTTGCCACCTAAAGTCGACTTTCTTGGATTAGATCTTCTAATCATTTCGACAAGTGGAAAACTACGGAGCATTTACAAACTGACTTCACTAAGACATGATGAATTATTGCACCGGTAGGAATGGAAGCCTAAAGCTGTACTAAGGCAGTTCGTCTTAGTCAAGTCATTTAAAGCAGCTCGTGTAAAAGTCTTCACGTGAAGACGTCTAGCACCATGACTAACTATATATGCTTAGAAGAAGGGTTGTGACTGGCGAAGGAAGCAAAAATAAGGTCAAGGCTAGCCGGCAAGGAAAGGCAAGTTGATCGCCATGTTAAAGCTCCACTCAGGTATTCTTGAATGCCTTTGCTCATGAGGCTACCTCTCTCTCCGCCGGGGATCACCTGTTCATGCCGGCCCTTTCATTCTATCATATCTAGCATGCCATGCCCTTAATGGAGAGAATTAATTGACTGAAATGCCGAGACGGACAACCAAAGCAGGAAGCGGGAAGGTTGGTTGAGATTCCCACATAGCACATATTAGAAGGATCGAATTGGAAAGGATAAGGAGTTTTTTTATTTTAAAATTAACGATTCTGCATCGCCATCAAGAGTCATGTGAACAAGTATTAAAGTAGCCCAAAACGAGTTCACCCAAGGAAGGATTTTAGAAAGGATGAGTGACTCTGCTTGACAATATGGCATGATTACACTTCATACCGTCTTCGAGAGCTAGAGGCACTCATTTGAAGGCATTGAATTAATAAGGCTAACACAGCAATAAAAAAGGAGTAAATTGCTCGTTTTAGGAAAAACTTTTTCGCCAAAGATTTGCAAATATTCTTTTGTAGAATGAAAAATAGTCGTGTATACAAATGTTTCTATAAAGCAGCAAATAACAGTCTAAGAGAGAAAATTTTGCAAACAAATGCATAGTAATTCACCCTTTTATTAGGCGTACGTCCATTCTCCCATAATAACAGCCACTAATAATTTCTTTAGATGAAAATCCTCCGTCTTTGAATCATAGAGGCAAGGATTTCAAGCACTTTAGCTTTCGAAAGCCACTGCTTCTATGGAAAAACTTAATGGATTACACTCCAGCAAGTATCTTCCTTTGTAAAGATTACAAGAACCACAACCCTTACCAAGAATACCAACTTGAAAATAAGAAGTTTTTCACAAGTATAAGTACGAGTATTCAAAAACAGAGAAAAAGAAATTCTGATTTCTGCCCAAGTCCTCAGCAATCCTTGATCCCCTTAAGAACCTTCCAATCTTTAAATTAGTCGTGTGAAACCATCTCTAGGTGAAAGAAGCCATTAGCAGACCTACAAACTACATGTCAAGTTAGAAGCAAAGCAGAAGATTTTCACAAACGAAGGCCTTTGCTTGTGCCAGCTGTCTGATTCTTCGACTTTTTGCATGAAAGAGGAAACAATGCTCCGATTTTTTTCCAAAATGGGGCGAGAAAGGTCTTGTGAAATGTAGATTTAGTTTGATGAAAGGGGTTGAAAATATATATATATAATTTTGGTTTGCGAAACTTTTGATAAAAGAATTACCAAAAACTCTTGACTTTGAGTATGATTTATGAAATGTCATTTGCATGGATTTGTGAAATGCATTCTATTTGATAAATTGAGTTACCAAAAATTGATTTGATCGAGTATGCGAAACTGGTTAACAAGATGAGTTATGGTTTTGATTGTGGGATTGGTGGATAATAGGTTTAAGATCATGTCACTATAATTAGAACTCATTGAGGAAGGGGTATGCATATTGCTATCAAGACGTCTTTCTAGGTCGAACCACCAGCTAATATGGGTGGTAGACCTAGCTAAGGGGGGGAAGGGGGGTGAACTTGGTTGTCTTTGTCACGGGTGTTAAGCATGATTATATTTAGATATTAAGCATTAGATTAGTTGATGAAATGGATTATCGACGTTTGAACTGATAGGATTAATCAATGGAGTAGGCTATTGATATGTAAGTTAATGAGATTGATCAATAGAATGGACCATTGATTTTTTGTTTTGGTATTACTGATATTATGAGTATTTTCGATTTGTATAAAAATTTGTTAAAAAGATAGAAGTCGTTTTGAGCTCATACACATGCTATATCATGGATTTAAAATGAATGAGTTTTAGTATGGCTTTATAAACATGCATAATGGGTGCTTGATCTGCTTAGAAAAACTATGCACTACTCATTAAGTTGTGATTGCTCACTAATTTCCTTCCCAATTTTTTTTTTTAAATTTTTTTCAGTTAGCAGCCAATAAAATGATATCAATATCGACGTAAACTTTTGAAAGTTGGATTTTTTTGTACAGTTTGAGGCTGTGCCCTTTAGGAGGAAGGATGACCATGTCACTCAAAACTATTATGCAAAACTAGGAGATGCCAATACGCTTGGAATACCAGAATGAAGTAGTTGAACGCTTAGTTTACCATGGCGCTTGAAAAGACTAGAAGGACCTTGTGCAAAAGCGGCTCTGACGAAGTAGAAGATATGTCGCGTGCTTTTACAACCTTGGATAAGAAGACGTTTTCCAATTTGATTTAAATCAAATTGACGCGTAGCAGCTACTTTCAAGGTCTAGATCCCACAGAAAATTTTGTAAGCCAATGATGTTTCGAATCGACTTTTCTAAAAAATGCCTCAAACCTATCATAAATAACCGAAAAGTAGTAAATGTCCAATCAAAATTTTTATGCAAAAAAATATGCTTTTCTTATTTCAATATATATATATATATAATCATTATAACTTTAAGACATGATTTTTACATATTTATGGAAGAGATAGCATCACTTACTTGGAAAAGCTTAGCACCAACTTATGAAAATCACTCAAGCCGACACACTCGTACTCCCACCGATTAACCGAAAAAAATAATATCAAAATTCAAGTAAAACACTACTCAAATGAATGACTTGAGTAACCACGCTCAATCATCATTGAATCCACTCCTGCGTGCTGATGAAGAGACTAGTATATAATGGACATTCATCATTTCTATTAAATGCATTGTCCGTTAAGCATAACTCACGCACGAAAGTTTAGAATTTTGTTTTGATCAACTTGTATTTTGGAATTTATTTTCGTTAAACCCCATAACTCCATAATGCCCTAGCTCAACAATTCCTCAATCGAATCTCATAGTTCAAAATTGATATTTTCAAATTTGTGCCCTAATTAAAAAAATTACTCTAATTTGTCAAGTAATGGGCTTGAATACTTAACGAGGCGTTGCAATTCACAGTTAATTTGACTTGTCAGAACGTCCGGATCCACACTACGCGCGACACTCTCTCTCTCTCCCCTTTCCCTGTTTTTCTTCTTCGTGGTCGAGCTTCTCTATCTCTTTTTTTTTTTTCCCTGTTGTCCGCTGCCCTCAATGCTTTACGCGCATCATATGGGAAGGAAAATGAAGATGGGCTGAGTTTTTTTATTAAAGACATGGGCCTGGTCTTGATGGGCCCATTTAGTGCAAGTTCACCTTCTCCACAGTTTTGTGTATAAATAAATCGTGCAAAAAGTAAATTAAAATAAGCTATGGATTGCTTCTAACGGCGCAATCTTATATTTAGTTGTCCTCCCCTTCTCCGCCCTAAGTCAAGCGAGCAAGGTCATCGATGTGGTGATTATCGTGGCCTTTTCCATTTCATAAAAGTCAATTTACAGTTAGATACTAAGCAATCATCATGTAATCTATCTAGGGCAAGGTGCATTGACATAGTCAAAAGTAACTTGGTAAGGCTCCCTCAAAAGATTAGAACAAAAGCCAAACCGTTGATATATACTTACAAGTAATTTTATTTTCACAACTGAAGTTTAAACCCAAATCTTACAATTCTATGAGATACAATTAGTAATACAATCTTGTACTAATAATTGTAGTATTAGCATTTGAAGGAGATGAGATTGTGAAGCTTACTCCAAATTAAATTATAAGGTGTTAATGCATTGAATAGAGAGACACTTAGCTCAACAATATGAAGTTACAACACTTCATAGCTATAACTTCTAATCAGTTTATAATCATTTTAATTGCATTGAAGGGTACGCCTAATAAAATCAAATAAAGGGTCAATAAAATAAGCACAAAAAGAAATCAGATCCAGAGGAGCAAGCCTCCACCACTACAATCACTTCTCTTTTTGTGGCCCAGAGGAGCAAGCCAGAACCGTCCAGCCGCAAAATGAGGAGGTGCCGACATCCCCCGTCCCCATCTCTGGTCCTATATGTCCACGCAGAGAGAGCGACCTCCATTAATTCATTCACGCGTGAACTTGCTCCCCAAGGCAACACATGACGAAATTTTCCGTCGTTCATGGTTGAAAAGTATTCATCCACCGCGTTCACACGGATTGTTAGCGAAGCCAAGAAATTTGGCAGAGAAGAGGCGTGTGAAAAGATTGCCGAAATCATTATTGCTACGGTTAAATCCACCGCCTCTAAACCTCTATATATGTAAGGCCCTCTCTTCCTTTCATCTCCATCAACCAGAGAACTATTCCTCTGTCAAGATTGAAACGGAGTTGGGGGATAGACTAAACAGAGGATGAAAATGGGAATGGCTCACGAGGGAAGGCATCATCACGGTCGACAGCAACATCATGGGATGGGTAACAGAGGCCGACACGGGCATCATGGCGGCCATGGTCGCCAAGTAGGAGAACTTCTCTGCGGGAATGGTCTTGGAGGAGAAAGGGGTCATGGACATGGGCCTCATCTGAGGGGTCTGTTAGGACATGGGGGTCATGGTCATGGTCATGGTCATAAACACGGACATGGGCATCATCTGAGGGGTCTTTTAGTCCATGGGGGACATGGACATAGACACGGACGTGGGCATCATCTGAGGGGTCTTTTAGGACATGGGCATGGACCTGCCATACATCGTCACCATGGTCATCGCCATGGTCACGGTCATGGTCACAAAGGGAGGCACCATGCGCATGGCGGATGCGGGAGGCGTCATCCTAGTATGGTGCGACCAGAACAGGAGCAGGAAGTCGCGGCTGCGTCCCCCACTCCGATAACCGAGCAACTCGGCACTCTTGCTGTGACTGCAGACTAGAGAGGACGCTTGAAATTGGGGCTTGAACAATAACGACGCCGTGTCAGCAATATTGTGTCTTGGGGATTTCTATTTATTGGATCCTACCAGTTTTATCTTTTTGGGTAATTTCGTTGGATGATCAGCAGTGGCTGATGTGTTGCAGAGGTTAAAGAAAGTTTCTTTGTACTGTTTGTGCACGCTGAGGCGTCGGATCAGACAGATGATTTCCGTATGTGTTATTCAGATCTGAAGGTTTTAAACCTAAAATGATATATATTACTGAGCTCATCGAGGGCACCATCGGCATGCGTAACAATTTACCTGATCCAATTTAGAGATAAAAGGGCTTTGACAGCACCCATCGCCGACAATGGCATATGCTTTCTTTCTCATTCAAGTAACTGCAGCAACCCAAATTGGCGATCAAGAAAACAAAACATCTCCCAACGATTAAGCTTTTTTTCGATTACGATAGAATTTATGGCTTAAGCCAGAAAAGAAGGCGGCCTCGCCCAACCAACAATAGGTTTGGATGAATACTCAATCATATATAGGGAAAGAGCATGCGCACTAGCACGCTATCTATGGCTTATGAAGTTGATCGGATCAAATAGCCATTTAACTAACCAAACCAAACTAGGAGCAAACCTTTTTTTTTTCCTGATGACCTGGACTCCTGCACCGGCCGCACTATAAGGGTCCAACCGGCCAGGCACCAACCGGAGGAGAACTAGCCTGGCACTATAGACTAGCCTACACGTAAGTCAAGGATATTGTAAAGATGGAGGGCAGAGGGACTCGAACTTGGGATCAATCACCCACAGCCCAAGCCCTTACCACTCCACCAACCCATTTTGGAGGCAAACTAGGGGCAAACTTACCAACGAAGTGCTGGCCTATGGAACTCATCAAATGAGCAGTAGGGGTTTATGCATCCACGTCACTTAGTATTTCTTTCGGCTTGAAGGGATTGCTACTATGAGTGATCATCACACAGGATAGAGACTGATGGATTTGTGGACCGATTGAGTGACCGAGACATGGTACTCATTAACCGATCATGTCAAAATCTCCAAGAGCCCTTACTATACAAGGGTAAGAGAAATCTCTTGTCAACAATAAAACAAGAACCATTTTACATCAGGATTCCTTGATTTGGGCCAAAGAAGCAATGTTACTCGATCATTATCATACTGATTGATTATGCAAAAATAAAATTAAATAAAAAGTATGCTATTGGTTGCTTCGAACTGTCCTGCAATCTTATATTTTAGTTCTCCTCTCCTTCCCCGGCCTAAGCCAAGCAAGTAAGGTTATACAAATCTGGTGATTTTTACATTTCATAAAAGTTTATTTACGGTTAGATCCTAAGCCGTCGTCAAGTAATCTGTATATGGGTCAGGTGCCTTGCCATAGCTAAAGTAATTTAGTACCAAGGCTGTCTCAAAAGACCAAAACAAAAGCCAAACCATTGAAGCTTAACAACAAATAATTTGATTTTCACAACCGAAGTTCCTACACAAATGTTACCATCGTATGAAATACAGTAAGTAGTACAATATTGTATTACTAATGGTCGTTTTAGCATTCGAAGGGGATTAAGTTTGTGAAACTTAATCCAATGAATTAGTAAGTGTTTACACCAAAAAATGGATAGGTTGACGATATGAGTAGACATGTGATTGAAGTGTTATTATCAAACACGTGATTCATCATCGATGATCAAGATTGGTGTTGATATTGGCAACCATTGATGATTGTTATCAATCAGTTGTTGATATATGACAACTTGTAGTTAACAATGATCGACAATGGATAGCAAGATCAATAAAATTGTCATGGTACCAGAAAAAAAGCTAAACACGGAAAGGGTCGCAAGGCACTGTTGCAAGTTTGAAATCAATAAGAACAAAGTAATGAAGGTCATGGAGCAACTTGCACGTGTTTTGTAGGAACAACTGCCTAAAGGCAAGATTGTGGTATCATAATAGTATGAGCACAGAGTTTTCGCAAGTAAAGGAATGTGGCACATGTGCATGAGAATTGCTCAGAGACGGTTATGACACAACCACTATAAATAGCATCATTAGTCTGCTGAAGAGCTCTCACATAAATCAAACAAATTTACTATCTTCTAGGGTCTGTTCGTTTTGAAGAAAATGAGCCATTTTTGGAAGGGCATGCCTAATAGAATCAAACGTCTAGTTAATAAAATAAGGACAAAAGGAAATCGGATTCACAGGGCAAATCTCCAATTCAAACGGTTTCTTTTTTGTAGCCCAAAGGAGCAATGTTATTTCCTCATGCTACGTGCACACCAAGCCATAAACGCGGAGCCGCACAATAGAACGCGTCGACATCCACGTCTCTGGTCAATGTCCCAAAGCAGGGCCACCGACCTCCATTGATTCATTCACGCGCGAACTTGCTCCCCAAGACAAACACTCTGACGGCGTTTGCCGTGGTTCACACGGATTGCTTAAGTACTTAATAGCTAAGCTATGAAATTTGGCAGAGAAGAGGCGTGTGAAAAGATCGCCATGTTTGATAGACTGCTGCAGTTGAACCACCGCCTCGGGAAACTCTATAAATAAGGGCCTCTCTTCCTCTCATCTCTCATCATCCATACAGCTATTCTTGTGTCAAGACTGAAACAGAGTCGGGGTTATATACGAAACAGAGGATGAAGATGAGAATGGGTCACGAGGGAAGGCATAATCACGGTCGACAGCGTCATCGTGGGATGGGTAACGGAGGCGGAGATGGGCATCATGGTGGGCATGGTCCCCATGTAGGACTTCTCTTTGGGCATGGTCTCAAAGGACATAGGGGTCATGGGTTCCATGGACATGGACATGGACATGGGCATGATGTGAGGGTTCCATTAGTCCATGGGCATGGACTTTTCAAACATGGTCATCATGGTCATCACAAAGGTCACGACCATGGTCACAAAGGGAGGGAGGACCATGCGCATGACTGGTGCGGGAGGCATCACACCTGTATCAAGCAACCGGAACCGGAGCAGGAACAGGAGCAGCAACAGGAACAAGAAGTTGTGGCTGCGACGCCAACTCCAATAACCGAGGAACTCGATACTCTTGGACATGGGAATCATGTGAGGGTTCTTCTAGTCCATGGGCATGGACTTTTCAAACATGGTCATCATGGTCATTGCAAAGGTCAAGGTCATGTTCACAATGGGAGGAGGTGCCATGCGCAAGGCCGGTTTGGGAGACATCATACCTGTACGGAGCAATCAGAACCGAAACAGGAGCAAGAGCAGCAACAGGAGCAGGAAGTCGTGGCTGCGACGCCAACTCTGATAACCAAGCAAATCGGTACTCTCGGACATGGGCATCATGTGAGGGTTCTTTTAGTCCACGGGCATGGACTTCTCAAACATGGTCATCATGGTCATTGCAAAGGTCACAGTCATGGTCACAAAGGGAGGAGGTGCCATGCGCATGGTCGGTTCGGGAGGCGTTACACCTGTGCAGAGCAACCGGAACCGGAACAGGAACGGGAGCAGCAACAAGAACAGGAAGTCGTGGCTGCAACAGCAACTCCAATAACCGAGCAACTCGATACTCTCGCTCTCACTGCCGACTAGAGAGGACGCTTGGAGTTGGGTCTTGGACAGGAATGACGCCGTGTCAGCAATAAATGTGTCTTGGGGATTTCATGTTTTGGCTCCTACCAGTAGCCAATACCTGTTTTATCTTTTTGAGTAGTTTCGCTGGATGGTCAGATTCAGCTGTTTGAAGTGTTGTGGAGGTTGATGGAAGTTTCTCTATACTGTTTGTGTACCAATATTATTCAATGGTACAATGAAAATTAGTGTGATGGGATCCGTCGTTTGAGGTTTCGGATCAAATGATTCCATATATTATATGCAGAAGATTTGAAGGTTATGAACTAGAACTGATATGTTACTGAGCTCCTCGAGAGCGCCATTGGCATGCCTATACAAATTGACCAGAATTAATTGAGAGATAGGGGCTTTAACAGCAAACATCACGGACAATGGCATTTGCTCTCCATCTTTGTCATTCAAGTAACTCCGGCAACCCAAATTGGCGATCAAGAAATCGAACATCTTCTACTAGTTAAGCCCAGAAACTTATTATTATGAAATCTTTTGCTAATTTACCAATTTGATCAGTCCGAAAGGAAAAGGAACAAGATTCACAGATGGAAGTCTGTTTTTATTAAGTAGGACGATAGCTATAATAAGTTAGACTTGTTTCATCTTGGGCGAAATACGATTGCAAGGGCCTAATTCAAATCCCTTAGGTAAAGTAAGAAAGTTTCGCCTACCATACTCGCCACCCAAAGTTGGACTTTCTTTAATTATTTCCTATGATTAGATTTAGATCTTCATAACCATTTCGAGAAGTGGAGATTTAATTTACAAAACAACAATGGATAAAAAGGGGGACGCCTTGCCAGGAGGGCACCGCCGCCGCTACCCATTGCAGTGGGGCCAACAAAGTAGCAACCTTAGGGGGAGGGCGGCTGGCACTCTCGAGACTTGAGTGAGGCTCACCCAGATCTAGGTAATTTTGGCCCTCGCCTGAGACCGATAAGACCTCACCCAAGGCCGGCAAGGGCCGACGTCACCCAAATCTAGGCGAGTTGCGCTGGCCCAAGGTGCGGGCCAGTAAGGGTCACCAACCCTCACTTGGGGCCAACATTGCCCAGATTTGGGCACCCTCAACTCAAATCTAGGCTACCCTTATCGGCCCCTCCAATGTTGGGTATGTTGGGTGGTGGCGGCATTAATAAGTTTTACATTTGATTGCATTTTTTGAAAATTATACAATTTAATTGCACTTTTGCGATAAATTTTAAGACTTTTAGCGTATTTATCTCTAAAATAAGCTATCAATTGCTTCAAAATGCACAATGCTGTATTTAGTTGTCCTTCCCTTCTCTACCCTACGTCAAGCGAGCAAGGTCATCAATGGGTGGTTATTGTGGCCTTTCACATTTCATAAAAGTCGATTTACAGTTAGGTACTAATTGATTGTCAAGTAATCTTCTTATGGGCAAGATGCATTGACATAGTTAAGAAACTTAGTACCAAGGCTCCCTCAAAAGACTAGAACAAAAGCCTAACCATTGAAAGTCACTTACAATTAAATTTATTTTCAAAACCAAAGTTCGTATACAAATCTTACAGTCCTATGAGATACAATTAGCAGTGCAATCTTGCACTGCTAATCGTAGTTTTGGCATTTGAAGGTGATGAGATTGTGAAGCCTACTCTAATGAAATCATAAAGTGTTAATGCATTGAATAGAGAGACATCTGGCTCAACAATATAAAGTTATAACACTTTGTAGCTCTAACTACTAATCAGTTGATAATCATTTTAACTACATTGAAGGGTATGCTCCATAAAATCAAACGAATGGTTAATTAAATAAGCACAAAACGAAATCAGATCCACAAGAGCAAATCTGCACCCCTTTTTTTTGGTCGGTAGTCTCCATCCCCTCAATCGCTGTTCTTTATGCGGCCCAAAGGAGCAAAACTTACCTGCTCATCTAACCAAGCCAGAACCGTCCAGCCGCAAATGAGAAGGTGTCGACGTCCGCGTCCCCATCTCTGGTCCCATTTCTCAACGCAGAGAAAGCGACCACCATTATTTCATTCCCGCGTGACCTTGCTCCCCAAGGCAACACATGACCACATTTTCCTTGTCCGTAGTTGAAAAGTATTCATCCACAGCGTTCACACGGATTGCTCAAATACTTAGGCCTGTTTGATAACGTTCTTTTTTATTATTATTATTTATAAACAAAATTTCTGTTTTTTAGTTCTAGGAAACAAAAAAAAGAACAAAAACGTGTTTATTTCGTTTTTATTCCAAATCTATTTTCTTTCTCCCGCAACACATTTCGAACAAACGGTAAATGAAAAACACGTTTTGCTTTTTAACAACTTTTAAGAACAGATTTTCTCTCCTCTCTTTCTTTTTTTTTTTTTCTTCTTTCTTTTCTTTGGCTGGTCACCGGCCTCGCCATGGCCGGCGACCGACCGTCAAGGGCCGGCGACCCGCCGGAGCGTCCATCGGGCCCCGGCGAGGCCGAGTCGCCGACCCCGGCGAGGCTCGGCCGCTAGGCCGGGCGAGCTCGGGCTCGCCGATCCGGCGAGCCCGAGCTCGCCGGCTTGGCGGTGGCCCGCCGAGGCCAAGCCTCGCCGGCGCGGGGGCAAGGCTGGCCAAGCTCAGGCTCACCGGATCTGGGCGAGCCCGAGCTCGCCCAGCCAAGGCGAGGCCGAGCCTCGCCCAACCACGGTGAGGCCGCCGGCCCTCGTCGACCGGTCGCCGGCCATGGCTGAGGCCGCCGGCCCTCGTCGGCTGGTCGCCGGCCATGGCCGAGGCCGGCAACCGGCCAAAAGAAGAAAAAAAGAAAAAAAAAAAAAGAAAGAAAATAAATAAAAATATTTAAAAATATTTAAAAATTAAAAGAAATAAAAAAGAACACAAATTTACCAAACGTGTTTCGTTCATTTTTTATTCCCCTAACAAGTTTTTACCAAACGCCTTTTTCAAAAAAAATTGTTCCCGGCGTAAATAGTTTTTTCTATTTCTTCGCTCGAACAATTTTTGAACAGAAACGTTACCAAACACGTCCTTGGTAGCTAAGCGGAGAAATTTGGCAGACAAGAGTCGTGTGAAAGGACTGCCAAAATCATGGGGTGCTACAGTTAAACCACAGCCTCTAAACCCCCTATAAAAGTGAGGCCCTCTCTTCCTTTCATCTCTCATCATCCAGAAAACTATTCCTCTGTCAAGACTGAAACGGAGTTAGGGGTTGACTAAACAGAGGATGAAAATGAGCATGGCTCACGAGGGAAGGCATCATCACGGTCAACATCATCGTCATGGGATGGGTAAAGGAGGCCGACATGGGCATCGTGGCGGGCACGGTTGCCTAGTAGGAGAACTTCTCAGCAGGAATGGTTTCGGGATTGAGATCATGGACATGAGCATCATCTGAGGAGTGTGTTAGGACATGGGGGTCATGGTCATGGCCATGGAGTACGCGGACACGGACGTGGGCATCATCTGAGGGGTCCTTCAGGACATAGGCATGGACCTTCCATACACGGTCGTCATGGTCATCGTCCTGGTCACGGTCATGGTTACAAAGGGAGGCGCCATGCGCATGGCAGATGCGGGAGGCGTCATCCCTGTATGGGGCAACCAGAACAGGAGCAGGAAGTCGCGGCAGCGTCCCCGACTCCGATAACCGAGCAACTCGGCACTCTTGCTCTGACTGCAGACTGGAGAGGACGCTTGAAGTTGGGGAGACAATAACGACGCAACGTCGGCAATATTGTGCCTTGGGGATTTCTATATATTGGTTCCTACCAGTTTTTATCTTTCTGGGCAACCTCGTTGGTTGCTCGGCAGTGGTTGAAGTGTTGCGGAGGTTAAAGAAAGTTTCTTTGTACTGCGTCTGTACCAGTATACCATGGTAAACTATGTGATGATATCGCTGTGGCGTCGGCTCAGACAAATGATTTCCATGTGTTATTCAGATCTGAAGGTTTTGAACGAGAAATGATATGTGGTACTGAGCTCATTGAGAGCACCATTGGCATGCATGAACAATTTGACCTGATCCAATTTAGAGATTAAGGGCTTCAACAGCACCCATCGCCCACAATGGCGTATGCTTTCTTTCTCATTCAAGTAACTGCGGCCATCCAAATTGGTGATCAAAAAAAAAAAAATCTCCCGGAGATTAAGCTTTTTTTGATTATGATAGATTTGTGGCTTAAGCCAGAAAAGAAGGCAGCCTTGCGCAACCAACGACAAGTCTGGATCATGTATAGGGAAAAAGCATGCGTGCTAGCACGCTATCTATGGTTTATGAAGTTGGTCGGATCAGATAGTCATTTAAGGAACCAAACCAAACTAGGGGCAAACTTACCAACGATGTGCTGGCCTATGGAACTCATCCAGGAGCAATAGGCGTTTATGCATCCGCGTCACTTAGGAATTCTTTCGGCCAGAAGGGATTGCTACTATGAGCGATCATCACGCATGATAGATAATGATGGATTGGTGGACCAATTGAGTGACTGAGACATGGTACTCATTACCTGATCATGTCAAAGTCTCCAAGAGCCCTTGCTACACAAGCGTAAGAGAAATCTCTTATCAACAATAAGACAAGAACCATTTTACATCGTATCTAAGGGATTTCGTTATTTGGGCCAAAGAAGCAAAATTGCTGGATCATTATCATACTGATTGCTTATGCAAAAATAAGACAAAATAAAGTGAGCTATCGGTTGCTTCGAACTGTCTTGCAATCTTATATTTTAGTTCTCCTCTCCTTCCCCGGCCTACGTCAAGCGAGTAAGGTTATAAAAATCTCGTGATTTTCACATTTCATAAAAGTTTATTTATGGTTAGATACTAAGCCGTCGTCAACTAATCTGTCTATGGGTTAGGTGCATTGACATGGTTAAAGTAATTTAGTGCCAAGGCTCTCTCAAAAGACCAGAACTAAAGCCAAACCATTGAAGCTCACCAACAAATAATTTGATTTTCACAACCGAAGTTTCTACACAAATGTTACCATCGTATGAAATACAATAAGTAGTACAATATTGTATTACTAATTGTCGTTTTAGCATTCAAAGGGGATAAAATTTGTGAAACTTAATCTAATGAATTAGTAAGTGTTTGCACAGAAAAAAGGACAAGTTGACAATGTGAGTAGACACGTGACTAAAGTGTTATTATCAAGCACATGATTCATCATCAACAATCAAAATTGGTGTTGGTATTGGCAACCATTGATGATTGTTATCTATCAATTGTTGATATATGACGACTTGTAGTTAACGATGACTGATAATGGATAGCAAGATCAATAAAATTGTCAAGGTACCAGGAAAAAGCTAAAAATAGAAAGGGTCGCAAGCCATCGTTACAAGTTTGAAGCCCCTAAGAACAAAGTAATGAAGGTCGTGGAGCAACTTGCACACGTTTTGAAGGAACAACCGCCTAAAGGTAAGACTGTGGTATCACAAGAGTATGAGCACAAAGTTTTTGCAGGTAAAGGAATGTGGCCACAACTAGGAGAATTGCTCAGAGACTGTTATGGCACAACCACTATAAATACCATTATTAGGTAGCGCATGAGAAAGTTTCTGTTTCTCATGGTTTCTGTTCTTTTGTTCTCCAAGTTGTTTTTCTATTCCCGGGAATAGAAAGTTAGCCCGGAAATAGATTTGGAGCAGAAACAAGAAGTAAAAAAAAAAGTTGCTTCTTGTTCCCGGAATAATTTCTAGAAATAAGCTAATTTTCTTTTTTATTTTTCTTTATTTCATTTTCTTGCCGCGACCACCGTTAACCGCTCGGAGCCACCGCCCACTGCCCACCGCCACCGGTCACCGGTTGCCGGCCACCGCCGCCGGTTGCCGATCGCCGGTCGCCAGCTCGCGACCGCCGCCCGCCACCGCCACCCATCGCCGCGGTCGCCGCCGAATGCCAAACGCCGAACGCCGCCGCCGCCGCCGCTACACGACCATCGCCGCGATCCGTGAGCAAGAATAAAAATGAATAAATACAAAAAAGAAATTGTTTTGTTACCAAACTCAATTTCTATTGTTTTTTTTATCCCAAGAGTAGAAATTTTGTGTAGTTACCAAATGGGTTATTTTACTTTAAATTGTTCCCCGGAACAAAATTAGAAAAGAACTATTTCTGAAAAAAAAAACTCTTCCCCAGAACAGAAGCGTTGTCATGCGTAGCCTAAAGGGATGCATGACAAACCAAAATTTCTGTTCCGTAAACAATTTTTCTATTCCGCACTGCTTTCTAGAATAGAAATCCGTTTGATAAACCTATTCCATTTTTCTATTTCTGAAATAGATTCTTGTTTCAGAAATAGGTTTGAAATAGAAATCGAAGTAGAAACTTTCTACTTCTCTATTTCTCGAACAAAAATGAGAAATAAAAATTCTTCTCAACATTCATCAACTGGTCCTTCATCGGTCGCCGGCTGCCACCGTCGGCCGTTGGCCGCCGCCGCCATCGCGGATGCTACCGCTGTTGCGGTCGCTGTCACCAGCCGCCAACCACCGGGTGCCGACCGTCGACGCCGGCCACCACCATCCGAAAAGAAAATTTTTTGTATTGTTATCAAATAAATTTATATTTTAGAGTAGAAATTTTGTGTCGTTATCAAACGGTTATTTTTGTATAAAAAATCTTCTAGAAATAGAAATAGAAAAATCTATTTCTCTTCCAAAACGTATTTCTGGAACATAATGGTTATCATTCACCCCCTAAGTTATCCTTATTGCCACTCTACGGAATTGTACATGAGATTTTCACCACATACGGCTCCTCGTTCAATTGTTTCAAAGTCATTAGATCATTTTCCTCGTTCGAGAATCTCCTCCCTTCTTCCACGCCATCCCAAAGAGTAACTAAGATCAATTCAATTACGTTTTCATAATCCAATTGAACACTTTCCATTTTGGATTATTCTCAAAAGAGAATATTCTTCTTTTTACCAAACACTTGTGGATCCAATCACAATCTTATAACAAGAACAAGAGATCTTTCTCAATCAACCTTCTTGCCTCTCATTCTTCGACAATCAGAAAGATCCCTTTCAAATTTGAATTTGTTCATTTGAAATTTGAGTTCTTCTACTTCAATTTTATTTACTTTTTTTTTTTTTACTCTATTCTTGAGTTCTCTTCTGATTGGGTTGAAGGCAAAGACCGGCAATGTTCATCATTTTCTTGTTTTCACAAAAAAAAAAAAAAAAAAAAAAAAAAAGGCCTCAACAATGAATGGCAGTTTTTAATTTGATCGGATCAGATAGCTCTTTAAGCAACCAATCAAACTTAGGTAGACCTACTAATGAAGAGCTGATTACGAAGCTTACTCATCAAGGAGCACGGAAGTGTTATTCATTTCATATTTTTCATTGATGCTCGATAGAGATCAAAGGTCTTGAGCAATCGATATCATGAAAAAACTAAAAAATATTTTGCCTACATAATCAATACCCAAAGTCCAACTTTCTTTGGTTATTTCCTCTTATTAGATCATCGTAACCATTGCAAGAAGTGGAGAACTACACAGTATCTGCAAACTAACTTCACTACCACGTGATGAATTATTGCCCAATTGGAATGGAAGCCCAAAGCCCTATAAAGGCAATTTGTCTAACGCAAGTCGTTTAAACCAGTTTGTGTAAAAGCATTCTTCTTATGAAGCCGTATAGTGCTATTGTTAACTTATGTTTAAAAAGGAAAAAAAAAAGAATAGAGATTTATGGATAGTTAAGGAAGCAAAAATAAGGCCAAGGCTCGTGCGCAAGGAAAAGCGAGTTGATCATGTGTCAAAGCTCCACCCAAGTTTAATTAGATGGATGCCTTTGCTCGTGCGACCATGCCTCCAGGGATCACCTATTCATATTTTTCTTGCCATTCAATCACATATGGCATGTCATGCCTTTAATAAAGAGATTTAATTAATCGAAATGGCAAGAAGGACACCAAATCAAGGTATCGGCCCAGGTTGAATGAGATCCCCACAAATCACGTATTTGGAAGACTGGATTGGAAATGATGGGGAGTTCTCCGCTTTCAAATTTTATGAGCTAGTTCAATCAATTACAATCCTTAGAAAAGCAAAGTCCACATCGTGACAAGGAGTCATGTTAACGACTATCAAAGTAGCCTGAAACAAGTTCATCCAAGAAAGGACCCAAGAAAGGATGAGAGACCGTGCCCAACAGCATGGCATGTTTATGCACAAATCTTACTTCTAGTCGTCCATTCGCCAAACAAAATATTTTCGCTTCTCATAAAAAGAAGTGTTATCTTTAGGTTCTTACCGTAGGAGGAAAACATGGCCACAATCCTCTTCTGATTAAATTTGTCTTTGGTTTTTAATAATCAAAATTAGATTAATTAAATCAATTATAGTATCACTGTGTTGTTTCGGCAAAAAGTTAAAGTATAGTTCCTTCCTCAAATGTCATCAAGAAACAAATGCGTTGCCTTTTCTTGGGGAGGTTCATAGTTAATTTAACTGCATTGAAAGGCATGCCTAATAGAATCGAACGTCTAGTTAATAAAATAAGGACAAAAGGAAATCGGATTCACAGAGCAAATCTCTAATTCAATCGGTTTCTTTTGTGTAGCCCAAAGGAGCAATGTTATTTCCTCATGCTACGTGCACACCACGCCATAAACGCGGAGCCGCACATTAGAACGCGTCGACATCCACGTCTCTGGTCAATGTCCCAAAGCAGGGCCACCGACCTCCATTGATTAATTCAGGCGCGAACTTGCTCCCCAAGACAAACACTCGACGGCGTTTGCCGTGGTTCACACGGATTGCTTAAGTACTTAATAGCTAAGCTATGAAATTTGGCAGAGAAGAGGCGTGTGAAAAGATCGCCATGTTTGGTAGACTGCTGCAGTTGAACCACCGCCTCGTCGTGAAACTCTATAAATAGGGGCCTCTCTTCCTCTCATCTCTCATCATCCAGACAGCTATTCTTGTGTCAAGACTGAAACAGAGTCGGGGTTATATACGAAACAGAGGATGAAGATGAGAATGGGTCACGAGGGAAGGCATAATCACGGTCGACATCGTCATCATGGGATGGGTAACGGAGGCGGAGATGGGCATCATGGTGGGCATGGTCCCCATGTAGGACTTCTCTTTGGGCATGGTCTCAAAGGACATAAGGGTCATGGGTTCCCTGGACATGGACATGGGCATGATGTGAGGGTTCCATTAGTCCATGGGCATGGACTTTTCAAACATGGTCATCATGGTCATCTCAAAGGTCACGACCGTGGTCACGAAGGGAGGGAGGGCCATGCGCATGACTGGTGCGGAAGGCGTCACACCTGTATGGAGCAACCGGAACCGGAGCAGGAACAGGAGTAGCAACAGAAACAAGAAGTTGTGGCTGCGACGCCAACTCCAATAACCGAGGAACTCGATACTCTTGGACATGAGAATCATGTGAGGGTTCTTCTAGTCCATGGGCAAGGACTTTTCAAACATGGTCATCATGGTCATTGCTGTTAGAAATTTTGTGCTCTTGTAGGCTCTGAATCTGGCTTCCACTTTATGATATGGAGTATATTCTCATGCTCCTCTCACTCAATTATATCAATGGGTTATGGCTTTTTATAATTGAGGGACTCGTCCTCGTAGATGTCCCACCATTTCTTGACCAGCATCTTGATGTCCTCTCTCTGCATGTTCTCCTCCTTCCCAGTGTACCTCCACGTGCCAGGACGAGGTTGTACGCGAGCGGGATGGGCTTGTACACGTTCCTGAAGTACATGTTCAAGAAGTCCTGCTCCGCAAACGAGGTGGGCGGGGTGACTTTGACGGCGCTCAGGAGGTCGTGGTAGGTGGCGAGGCTGGGCTCGTACACGAACATGCCGGTGTTGAAGTAGAGGGTCGGGGGCACGCCCATCTCGTCGCGCCACCGCACCTTGTCGATGCACTGCTAGCAGTACCCGATGGCGTACTGTGGGGTGTGGCTCCACGTCTTCTCGCAGAAGTAGTCCATCACGGCGTAGAAGTAGCGGTCCTCTAGGTCGAAAAGGTGGTCGATGTTGTCGAACACCTGAATGTCGCCGTCCAGGTACATCATCTTGCTGTACTCCACGAACTCCCAAATACGGAGCTTGGAGTAGTTGATGACGTAGTACGCCATGGCGAACTGGGTCTGGTTCTCGAGCGAGTACACGGGCTCGATCTCCCGGACCACGCACCCCTGCTCCTCCAGGATCCGGCGGTGCGCCGCGGGGACATCCGGCAGGACAGCCACCACCAGCGGGTACACCGACCGCGCCCACCGCAGGCCCTTGGCCAGCCCAACCACACCCTTCACGTACTCCCCGCTCCCAGCCAGGAACGTCACGTAGGCCTGGGACAGCGCCGCGGGCTTGGCGGCAGGCTTCACCGAGGCAGGCACGAGTTCTGGCGTACCCGCTAGTGGTGGCTGTCCTTCCGGACGTCCCCGGAGCACCGCCGAATCCTGGAGGAGCAGGGGTGCGTGGTCCGGGAGATCGAGCCCGTGTACCCGCCCGAGAACCAGACCCAGTTCACCATGGGGTACTACGTCATCAACTACTCCAAGCTCCGTATCTGGGAGTTCGTGGAGTACAGCAAGATGATATATCTGGACGGCAACATTCAGGTGTTCGACAACATCAACCACCTTTTCGACCTAGAGGATGGCTACTTCTACGCCGTGATGGACTACTTCTGCGAGAAGACGTGGAGCCACACCCCGCAGTACGCCATCGGGTACTGCTAGCAGTGCCTTGACAAGGTGCGGTGGCGAGACGAGATGGGCCCGCCCCCGGCCCTCTACTTCAACACCGGCATGTTCGTGTACGAGCCCAGCCTCGCCACCTACCACGACCTCCTGAGCGCCGTCAAGGTCACCCCGCCCACCCCGTTTGCGGAGCAGGACTTCTTGAACATGTACTTCAGGAACGTGTACAAGCCCATCCCGCTCGCGTACAACCTCGTCCTGGCGATGCTGTGGGTTATACACGAACATGCCGGCGTTGAAGTAGAGGGCCGGGGGCGGGCCCATCTCGTCGTGCCACCACACCTTGTCGGGGCACTGCTGGCAGTACCCGATGGCGTACTGCGGGGTGTGGCTCCACGTCTTCTCGCAGAAGCAGTCCATCGCGGCGTAGAAGTAGCCGTCCTCCAGGTCGAAAAGGTGGTCGATGTTGTCGAACACCTGAATGTCGCCGTCCAGGTATATCATCTTGCTGTACTCCACGAACTCCCAGATACGGAGCTTGGAGTAGTTGATGACGTAGTACGCCATGGCGAACTGGGTCTGGTTCTCGGGCGGGTACACGGCTTCATCTGGAGGACGGCTCTCTAGGAAATTCTAGATTCTAGTTTAACAACTCTAGAAAATTCTAGAAAATGGATCACCATTTCCAACAATTGCAAAGGTCAAGGTCATGTTCACAAAGGGAGGAGGTGCCATGCGCAAGGCCGGTTTGGGAGGCATCATACCTGTACGGAGCAATCAGAACCGGAACAGGAGCAAGAGCAGCAACAGGAGCAGGAAGTCATGGCTGCGACGCCAACTCTGATAACCAAGCAACTCGGTACTCTCGGACATGGCCATCATGTGAGGGTTCTTTTAGTCCACGGGCATGGACTTCTCAAACATGGTCATCATGGTCATTGCAAAGGTCACAGTCATGGTCACAAAGGGAGGAGGTGCCATGCACATGGTCGGTTCGGGAGGCGTTACACCTGTGCAGAGCAACCGGAACCGGAACAGGAACGGGAGCAGCAACAAGAACAGGAAGTCGTGGCTGCAACACCAACTCCAATAACCGAGCAACTCGATACTCTCGCTCTGACTGCCGACTAGAGAGGACGCTTGGAGTTTGGGTCTTGGACTGTAATGACGCCGTGTCAGCAATAAATGTGTCTTGGGGATTTCATGTTTTGGCTCCTACCAGTACCCAATACCAGTTTTATCTTTTTGAGTAGTTTCGCTGGATGATCAGATTCAGCTGTTTGAAGTGTTGTGGAGGTTGATGGAAGTTTCTCTATACTGTTTGTGTACCAATATTATTCAATGGTACACTGAAAATTAGTGTAATGGGATCCGTCGTTTGAGGTTTCGGATCAAATGATTCCATATATTATATGCAGAAGATTTGAAGGTTATGAACTAGAACTGATATGTTACTGAGCTCCTCGAGAGCGCCATTGGATTGCCTATACAAATTGACCAGAATTAATTGAGAGATAGGGGCTTTAACAGCAAACATCATGGACAACGGTATATGCTCTCCATCTTTGTCATTCAAGTAACTCCGGAAACCCAAATTGGCGATCAAGAACTCGAACATCTTCTACTAGTTAAGCCCAGAAACTTATTATTATGAAATCTTTTGCTAATTTACCAATTTGATCAGTCCGAAAGGAAAAGGAACAAGATTCACAGATGGAAGTCTAATTTTATTAAGTAGGGCGATAGCTATAATAAGTTAGACTTGTTTCATCTTGGGCGAAATACGATTGCGGGGGCCTAATTCAAATGCCTCAGGTAAAGTAAGAAAGTTTCGCCTAACATACTCGCCACCCAAAGTTGGACTTTCTTTGATTAGATTTAGATCTTCATAACCATTTCGAGAAGTGGAGTTTAACAACAATGGAAAAAAAGGGGGACACCTTGCCAGGAGGGCACCACCGCCGCTGCCCATTGCTGGAGGGGCTAACAAAGTAGCAACCTTAGGGGGAGGGCAGCCGGCGCTCTGGCGACTTGAGTGAGGCGCACCCAAATCTGGGTAATTTTGGCCCTCATCTAATACCAATAAGGCCTCACCCAAGGTTGGCAAGGGCCGACGTCTCCCAAATATGAGTGAGTTGCGCTGGTCCAAGGTGAGGGCCAGCAAGGGTCACCAGCCCTCGCTTGGGACCAACATTGCCCAGATTTGGGCACCCTCAACTCAAATCTAGGCTACCCCTATCGGCGCCTCCAATCTTGGGTGGTGGCGGCATTAATAAGTTTTACATTTGATTGCGTTTTTTGAAAATTATATAATTCAATTGCACTTTTGCGATAAATTTTAAGACTTTTAGTGTATTTATCTCTAAAATAAGCTATTGATTGCTTCAAAATGCGCAATGTTATATTTAGTTGTCCTCCCCTTCTCTACCCTACGTCAAGCGAGCAAGGTCATCAATGGGTGGTTATTGTGGCCTTTCACATTTCTTAAAAGTCGATTTACAGTTAGGTACTAATTGATTGTCAAGTCATCTTCTTACGGGCAAGATGCATTGACATGGTTAAGAAACTTAGTACCAAGGCTCCCTCAAAAGACTAGAACAAAAGCCAAACCATTGAAAGTCACTTACAAGTAAATTTATTTTCAAAACCAAAGTTCGTACACAAATCTTACAGTCCTATGAGATACAATTAGTAGTGCAATCTTGCACTGCTAATCGTAGTTTTGGCATTCGAAGGTGATGAGATTGTGAAGCTTACTCTAATGAAATCATAAGGTGTTAATGCATTGAATAGAGAGACATCTGGCTCAACAATATAAAGTTATAACACTTTGTAGCTCTAACTACTAATCAGTTGATAATCATTTTAACTGCATTGAAGGGTATGCTCAATAAAATCAAACGAATGGTTAATTAAATAAGCACAAAACGAAATCAGATCCACAAGAGCAAGTCTGCACCCCTTTTTTTTGGTCGGTAGTCTCCACCCCCTCAATCGCTGTTCTTTCTGCGGCCCAAAGGAGCAAAACTTATCTGCTCATCTAACCAAGCCAGAACCGTCCAGCCGCAAATGAGAAGGTGTCGACATCCGCGTCCCCATCTCTGGTCCCATATCTCAACGCAGAGAGAGCGACCGCCATTATTTCATTCCCGCGTGAACTTGCTCCCCAAGGCAACACATGACCACATTTTCCTTCGTCCGTAGTTGGAAAGTGTTCATCCACAGCGTTCACACGGATTGCTCAGAAACTTAGTAGCTAAGCCGAGAAATTTGGCAGGCAAGAGTCGTGTGAAAAGACTGCCAAAATCATGCGGTGCTACAGTTAAACCACCGCCTCTAAACCCCCTATAAAAGTGAGGCCATCTCTTCCTTTCATCTCTCATCATCCAGAGAACTATTCCTCTGTCAAGACTGAAACGGAGTTTGGGGGTTGACTAAACAGAGGATGAAAATGAGCATGGCTCACGAGGGAAGGCATCATCACGGTCAACATCATCATCATGGGATGGGTAATGGAGGCCGACATGGGCATCGTGGCGGGCACGGTTGCCTAGTAGGAGAACTTCTCAGCAGGAATGGTCTCGGAGGAGACGGAGATCATGGACATGGGCATCACCTGAGGGGTGTGTTAGGACATGGGGGTCATGGTCATGGTCATGGGGTACGCGGACACGGACGTGGGCATCATCTGAGGGGCCCTTCAGGACATGGGCATGGACCTTCCATACACGGTCGTCATGGTCATCGTCCTGGTCGCGGTCATGGTTACAAAGGGAGGCGCCATGCGCATGGCAGATGCGGGAGGCGTCATCCCTGTATGGGCCAACCAGAACAGGAGCAGGAAGTCGCGGCAGCATCCCCGACTCCAATAACCGAGCAACTCGGCACTCTCGCTCTGACTGCAGACTGGAGAGGACGCTTGAAGTTGGGGAGACAATAACGACGCAACGTCGGCAATATTGTGCCTTGGGGATTTCTATGTATTGGTTCCTACCAGTTTTTATCTTTTTGCGTAACCTCGTTGGATGCTCAGCAGTGGTTGAAGTGTTGCGGAGGTTAAAGAAAGTTTCTTTGTACTGCCTCTGTACCAGTATACTATGGTAAACTATGTGATGATATCGCTGAGGCGTCGGCTCAGACAGATGATTTCCATATGTGTTATTCAGATCTGAAGGTTTTGAACGAGAAATGATATGTAGTACTGAGCTCATTGAGAGCACCATTGGCATGCATGAACAATTTGACCTGATCCAATTTAGAGATTAAGGGCTTCAACAGCACCCATCGCCCACAATGGCGTATGCTTTCTTTCTCATTAAAGTAACTGCGGCAATCCAAATTGGTGATCAAAAATAAAAAAAACTAAAAATTCTCCCGCCGATTAAGCTTTTTTTTATTATAATAGATTTGTGGCTTAAGCTAGAAAAGAAGGCAGCCTTGCGCAACCAACGACAAGTCTGGATCATGTATAGGGAAAGAGCATGCGTGTTAGCACGCTATCTATGGTTTATGAAGTTGGTCGGATCAGATAGTCATTTAAGGAACCAAACTAAACTAGGGGCAAACTTGCCAGCGAAGTGCTGGCCTATGGAACTCATCCAGGAGCAATAGGTGTTTATGCATCCGCGTCACTTATGAATTCTTTCGGCTAGAAGGGATTGCTACTATGAGCGATCATCACGCATGATAGATAATGATGGATTGGTGGACCAATTGAGTGACTCAGACATGGTACTCATTACCTGATCATGTCAAAGTCTCCAAGAGCCCTTGCTACACAAGCGTAAGAGAAATCTCTTATCAACAATAAGACAAGAACCATTTTACCTCGTATCTAAGGGATTTCTTTATTTGGGCCAAAGAAGCAAAATTGCTGGATCATTATCATACTGATTGCTTATGCAAAAATAAGACAAAATAAAGTGAGCTATTGGTTGCTTCGAACTGTCTTGCAATCTTATATTTTAGTTCTCCTCTCCTTCCCCAGCCTACGTCAAGCGAGTAAGGTTATAAAAATCTCGTGATTTTCACATTTCATAAAAGTTTATTTACAGTTAGATACTAAGCTGTCGTCAAATAATCTGTCTATGGGTTAGGTGCATTGACATGATTAAAGTAATTTAGTGCCAAGGCTCTCTCAAAAGACCAGAAGTAAAGCCAAACCATTGAAGCTCACCGACAAATAATTTGATTTTCACAACCGAAGTTCCTACGCAAATGTTACCATCGTATGAAACACAATAAGTAGTACAATATTGTATTACTAATTGTCGTTTTAGCATTCAAAGTGGATAAAATTTGTGAAACTTAATCCAATGAATTAGTAAAGTGTTTGCACCAAAAAAAGGACAAGTTGACGTTATGAGTAGACACGTGACTAAGGGGTTATAATCAAGCACATGATTCATCATCCACGATCAAGATTGGTGTTGGTATTGGCAACCATTGATGATTGTTATCTATCAATTGTTGATATATGACGAATTGTAGTTAACGATGATTGATAACGGATAGCAAGATCAATAAAATTGTCAAGGTACCAGGAAAAAGCTAAACATAGAAAGGGTCGCAAGCCATCGTTACAAGTTTGAAGTCCCTAAGAACAAAGTAATGAAGGTCATGGAGCAACTTGCACGTGTTTTGAAGGAACAACAGCCTAAAGGTAAGATTGTGGTATCACAAGAGTATGAGCACAAAGTTTTCGCAGGTAAAGGAATGTGGCTACAACTAGGAGAATTGCTTAGAGACTGTTATGGCACAACCACTATAAATACCATCATTAATCTGCTGAAGAGCTCTCACACAAATCAAACAAATTTACTATATTTTAGTTATCTTTACTTTTATGTACTATATTTATCTTTCAAATTCATGCCATCAATTAAATTCCGACAAGTTCTTAGCTGTAGTTCTTAGATCTGCGTCATCAATAAAATTCTAGTGTACATCTTTATCATAGGTGTCGCACCATTATTTTTTTGTTCTCAAGTTTTGTCGTCAATTAAATTTCGACATAATTTGTTTACATTCAATTTTGTTATGGAGTCAGTATTTTCCAGGGCTTGTTATCAAAAAAATTCTGGCATAATTTATGTTCATATAGTTTTGTTTGAAGTAAAGTTGTTGATTTCCTTGTTTCATGCGATATTTCCCATTCAAAGTCGGCACAGAACTTGTCCCTTTCAAATAAATATCAAAGAACAACTTTTGGTGAAAGGTATATGATGATAGGATAAATTCCAGTGAAATAGTATAGTGACATTTAGCTGACAATATGAATAGTTATTTCAAAAATAGAAATTAACATTATACATAATTTTGCAAAAAAAAAAATCATATAGAAAAATGAGTTCATCTTTAATTTATTATTATAGGAGGAAAATATGATGCCGATTTTTTTTCAGTAAAAAAATTCATAATTAGTTTTATAATAATTTAAATCTTCTCATTAAAACCAATAATTGTGTCATAGAGTTGTTTTGGCAAAAAACAATTACATTGTAAAAATAAGCATAGCTTCTTATTAAAATGTTTTCAAAAAACAACTATATTGCTTATTATTATTATTATTATTATTATTATTATTATTATTATTATTATTATTATTATTATTATTATTATAATTATTATTGGTGTTGTTGTTGTTGTTATTGGTGGCTCTAAGCTCTAACCAGTTGATAATTATTTTAACTGCATTAAACTTTGGCAAATGTTTGGGAACTCCAGCAACCCAAGTTGGCAATCAAGTTGAAGACTTCTACTAGTTAAGCCTAGAAACTTATTATTATGAAATCTTTTGCTAATGTACCACTTTGATCAATCCTAAAGAAAAAGGAACAAGATTTATAGATGAATTATTAGCTCATAGTAATTACATTGAAAAGTGCGGCTATAGAATGTGCTTGTAAATTGTGGCCAATACCAAGTATATAAGCAATGATTTCAAATCCAATGGTTAATCATACTATGGCAACTTTATGTAAGGCAAAATTTGGTTTTTTTGGGGGTGATAGTGTGACAGCTTGAATTTTCAGATTTTGTTTTCGATTAAATAAATCGAGCATTTCATTGACACGTCTATAGTGCTATTCTCTGAGTTGGTCACTCACGAGATAACTAGACTATCTGGGAAAGCCGTTAAGGAATCTAAACGTAATATACTTGAGAATTCGACTCAAAATCAACTACTCGACCGTGTTGATCTGCAAAGGTCATTACGGCACCATTAAAAATCGATCAGAGATTGGAGATAGGTCGACTTGATGAGATATGTAATTAGTGCGTGGATAATTCCACCTAATTGCAAAATTCTCATCGAACGGCACTAGACCGATTTTTTTGTCATTTCTGTACCCGATGTCTGTATTTGAAATCTCAAGATTTTCACAATAACCGAGAGTCATCGATGAGTCAAAGATGTACAATGTGGCTCGAAAATAATCAACCATGGGTCAATTGCACTAAAAATTCCTAAAAACTATCTGATAGACCGGGTCATGCTAAAGTTGCGTTAGATTGAAATTAACTGCAAATTTGAACCCGATTTCAGAAATTGAAAGTTCTGTTATGTCACAATTTATTTTAGGAATGTCAACTCATCCTTCGAAATTTTTTTGAAGATTCCAAGATTTTTACGGAAAATCGTTTCGGACGATTAGGAAAATAACGGAAATTCGGATGGGCCAAATTAAATAGGATGTTGGCTCCTATACCGGGCTATATGGCGAAGGGGACTTGCAAAAAATTTATGGGCTTTTTCCTTGGCAAATTTGAACGTCAAATGAGGGAATTTGTGAAGAAATTGAGGCTTAAGATTTGAAAATTCGGAACTATGGAAGGGGCTACAATTTTGACTTCATTTTGAACTAAATTGTGGCATTATCTTGTCAAAAAGGTAGGGGGCAATGCATTTAAGTGGATTATCCTCCCCCTCAAGCTTCTTGGACAAGCTTGGCCGATTCCCTCCATCTTCGTGCGCCCTCTCTATCCCTCTTTCTCTCGACCACTCTTGCTTCAATTTCTTCTCCTCCGATTTCCTCCCGCCAGCCAACCGATCACCCCCACCGAGTTCTCTCTCTGCCACCAGCCAACTTCTTCCATTTTTCTCTCCACGCGCGGTCAACTGTCAGCCTTTCCCCACACCCCCTCTCTCACGAAACCAACGACCAAGCTTTGTAGCTGCCACGTTCGAAGCTGCCCATCCCAGTCAACCGCCAGCGTCTCTTCATCTCGTCCCTCCCCGCCACATTCTTGGGTCAACCTTCAACCGTCGAAGCCCAGGTGTTGATCGAAGCAACTCCTTCCTCCATCCAGCCGTTCCCTTCATCGACTTGCCACCCTGTTTCCCCTCAACGCCACAACAGCAGCGTCCGTCGAAGCTGCTTCTTCCTTCTGCCAACCCCATCCCACGCGAGTCAGCAAACTCAGCTCAGCAGAAGGCCACGCAAGTCCAGCCCACCTCCAACAATGACCCAGCAATCCATCCAGCGTCTTAGGCCCGATTCAGCAACCCACGAAATTTTCATCTCAGTCCACTTGAAGCCATTCGAAGCCTGCAAAGCAAGCCCAACCTCAGCCAAGCCCAAGCCCAGACCACGCCCAGCAATTTGCTGTAGGCTTGCAAGGCTTTTTGGCCCGACCCAAGTGTCCGTCAACGCCGCCAAAAGTTCGGGTTTTGGCTGCAGTTGCGCCACCGTCGCGGTGAATTGGTTTTCGCATTAAACCGGTGAGTTTATGCACTAAACTCTTCTTAGTAGGCTAATGGCATTTAAGGAGTGTTTAGTTTAATTTAATTAGAAATTAGGCGGTTAGTTAGATTATATTAATGACTTAATTAGTTAATTATGCATGTTATGTGATTAGATTAAATTAATCAAGGCCTAGATAGGGTGTGCTATTTATCTAGATAAGTTCGGGAATTTTCCCAGCCCGTTTTGGTATTTAATTTAGCAATTAAAGCCTAGGTTAGTATTTTCGGTATTTAAATTGATTTATTTAATTAATTTCAATAATTATTTAATTATTAAATATTTTCCGGAAATTAGACCGGGATAGCCGATAATCGGAATTTCGTGCTGATTGCAATGATGTGCTTAATTTCTGCAATTGAGTGTTAGTTTATGCAAATTGAGTACCGATTGGATTTTTGGTCTTTTATTCCAAGAATTTGTGAATTTCAATATTTATTTAGAAAATCTCGGGTGTCGGATTTTCAACACCGAAAATGGTTTTAGATAATATATAAAACAATGGGATTTTAAATTGGAAGATATCACTTTTTCTTGGTCGAGTTGACTGTATACCCACACACGACTCTTTTATCGTATATTTCTAATACGAAAAAAAATAAGCCAGGTTCACCATTTTAATGGAGATATTTGAGTGTAATGCATGGTGCCCTGGGCCATAATTGAGTGATCGTGTGTTGGTTAAGAGAACCTATCCCAAGCTGTTAAGCTATATGGTAACCCCTATATGAGACGCCCCTAGACAACGAGAAGCCAGTCACAATAGATTTTAAACACGAGCTCTCTCGAGAAAGCCATTTAGTAAAGACGTAGCCGTACTCAATAGTGTGAGACGACGCCTGACAATGCCAGAAGACCGCCGAACAAAGAGTAAGTCGTGCTATATGCCAAGATCAAAACTAAGAATGCATGATTAATTAAATTGAAGGTGTCGGATTATGGGACAAAATTGTGTGACACGGAATGGGACGTGTCATAACGATTTGGCCCTATAATCAGGACCCCCGTGCTTGGTTGATTTTGAATGTGGCGTTCCAGTTAATTGAGCTTGGTTATTACTCATGCTCTCGTGTTGTTTGTGATATAAACTGTACTGACCTGTAGGGAGGATCTGAGACGAAGTTAAGTCTCCTTGATTGTGTGATTGTGTGGTTAGGGCACCTCTGGGTGTATTACCCTCCTTATCGGGGTTTAGAGCGTGAACTCACTGAGATTTATATTTCACTCCGTCGTTGACTTAATTTTTAGGATCGTAGAGTGGTGGATCTGGAGCCTAGTTGAGGGGACATGAAGAATAGATTAGATAGGACAGCCTTTTTTTTTAGAATCAGTCTTTTGAAATCTTTTGGTCATAGACTTTGTACTTAACTCAGTATGTTTATAAAAGCATGTTGTATTTGTAAATCTGTGTCCTGCTTTTCTATCCCAAGCTATTGATGTTAGGGGATTAGTAATTCGCTTCTGCATGTACATTAAAATGAAAGGGTTGGCGACTCATCCTAGGAAGTTGCAAAATTTTATTGACCAAAGAGAGATGGACATGCACTCGAGGTTTGGGGCGTGATAGATAGTGGAAAAGTTGACATATAAGTTATCCTTATTGCCACTCTACGGAATTGTATATGAGATTTTCACCTCATACGGCTCCTCGTTCAATTGTTTCAAAGTCATTAGGTCATTTTCCTCGTTCGAGAATCTCCTCCCTTCTTCCACGCCATCCCAAAGAGTAACTAAGATCAATTCAATTACGTTTTCATAATTCAATTGAACACTTTCCATTTTTGGATTATTCTCAAAAGAGAAGATTCTTCTTTTTACCAAACACTTGTGGATCCAATCACAATCTTATAACAAGAACAAGAGATCTTTCTCAATCAACCTCCTTGCCTCTCATTCTTCGACAATCAGAATGATCATTTTCAAGTTTGAATTTGTTCATTTGAAATTTGAGTTTTTCTACTTCATTTTTATTTACTTATTTTTTTTACTCTATTATTGAGTTCTCTTCTGATTGGGTTGAAGGCAAAGGCCGGCAATGTTCATCATTTACTTGTTTTCACAAAAAAAAAAAAAAAAAAAAAGGCCTCAACAATGAATGGTAGTTTTTAATTTGATCGGATCAGATAGCTCTTTAAGCAACCAATCAAACTTAGGTAGACCTACTAATGAAGAGCTGACTACGAAGCTTACTCATCAAGGAGCACAACAGGGTTATTCATTTCATATTTTTCATTGATTCTCGATAGAGATCAAAGGTCTTGAGCAATCGATATCATGAAAAAACTAAAAAACATTTTGCCTACATAATCAATACCCGAAGTCCAACTTTCTTTGGTTATTTCCTCTTATTAGATCATCGTAACCATTGCAAGAAGTGGAGAACTACACAGTATCTGCAAACTAACTTCACTACCACGTGATGAATTATTGCCCACTTGGAACTGAAGCCCAAAGCCCTATAAAGGCAATTTGTCTAGCGCAAGTCGTTTAAACCAGTTTGTGTAAAACCATTCTTCTTATGAAGCCGTATAGTGCTATTGTTAACTTATGTTTAGAAAGGAAAAAAATAGAGGGTTATGGATAGTTAAGGAAGCAAAAATAAGGCCAAGGCCTGTGCGCAAGGAAAAGCGAGTTGATCATGTGTCAAAGCTCCACCCAAGTTTAATTAGATGGATGCCTTTGCTCGTGCGACCATGCCTCCAGGGATCACCTATTCATATTTGTCCTGCCATTCAATCACATATGGCATGCCATGCCTTTAATAAAGAGATTTAATTAATTGAAATGACAAGGACACCAAATCAAGGTGCCGGACCAGGTTGAATGAGATCCCCACAAATCACGTATTCGGATGACTGGATTGGAAATGATAGGGAGTTCCCTGCTTTCAAATTGTATGAGTTAGTTCAATGGATTTCAATCCTTAGAAAAGCAAAGTCCACATCCTGACAAGGAGTCATGTCAACAACTATCAACAATGGAAAAAAACAACAATGGAAAAAAAGGGGGAAGCCCTGCTAGGAGGGCACCACCGCTGCCCATTGCCAGTGAGGCTGACAAAGTAGCAACCTTAAGGGGAGGGCGGCCGGCGCTCTTGGGACTTGAGTGAGGCTCACCCAGATTTGGGTAATTTTGGCTCTCACCTGGGACCAATAAGGCCTCACCTAAGGCCGGCAAGGGCCGACGTCACCCAAATCTAGGCGAGGTGCTAGCCCAAGGTGAGGGGTAGCGAGGGTCACCAACCCTCGCTTGGGGCCAACATCGCCTAGATTTGGGCATCCTCAACTAAAATCTAGGCTTAGCCCTACCACCCCTCCAATGTTGGGTGGTGGTGGCCTATGAAGTATTGACATTTTCCGAGAGTCATCGTGTTGTGTCGAACACTTCAACACGTGTCTGATACTCTCGAACACTCGGTTAACACGTATCGGAAAATCCGACATCTGATCAACTTTCCTAACACTTTCCGACACTTAAGTCCGAATTTCGACATGTGAATTTCCGACACATGAGGTCAATTTTAAAAAATTTCAATAAATGAGAGGTCAAAATGTGCGTGTGTGTGTGTATAAATAAAATAATAAACAAAAAAAAGAAGAAAAACCTAATATTCTCTTCTCTTCAGACTCTCACTTTTTGTGATACATAATTCACCCAAAAGGCTTTTTTCTCTTCTCTTCTAATATGTCTAACATGCGAGTCTAGAATATGAATTCCTTATTTTTTTCTCTAAGTTTTATGAATTATTGGAATTGAGTTAAATTTGTCAAATTGAAACAATGGATTATATTAATGAATGGTGGATTAATATTTTTAGTGTAAATTTATTCTAGGTTTTATTATTATTTATTTATTTGTGAATTTGAATAAAATTAATTTGATCAAAATAATTATAAATATATATTTATTATGTATATATAAAAATATACATTTAATATACAACGTGTCCCAACGTGTCGAAATTCTTTGTTTTTTTTAGAAACGGCGTGTTGGTGTGTCGTGTCGTGTCGTGTCACGTGTTACGTGTCAATATCAATGCTACTTAGGTGGCGGCATTAATAAGTTTTACACTTCATTGCATTTTTTGAAAATTATACAATTCAATTGCATTTTTGCGATAAGTTTTAAGACTTTTAGTGTATTTATCCCTAAAATAAGCTATCGATTGCTTCAAAATGCGTAATGCTGTATTTAGTTGTCCTTCCCTTCTCTACCCTAGGTCAAGCGAGCAAGGTCATCAATGGGTGGTTATTGTGGCCTTTCACATTTCATAAAAGTCGATTTATAGTTAGATACTAATTGATTGTCAAGTAATCTTCTTATGGACAACATGCATTGACATAGTTAAGAAACTTAGTACCAAGGCTCCCTCAAAAGACTAGAACAAATGCCAAACCATTGAAAGTCACTTACAATTAAATTTATTTTCAAAACTGAAGTTCGTATACAAATCTTACAGTCCTATGAGATACAACTAGCAGTGCAATCTTGCACTGCTAATTGTAGTTTTGGCATTCGAGGTGATGAGATTGTGAAGCTTACTCTAATGAAATCATAAGGTATTAATGCATTGAATAGAGAGACATCTGGCTCAACAATATAAAGTTATAACACTTTGTAGCTCTAACTACTAATCAGTTGAAATCATTTTAATTGCATTGAAGGGTATGCTCAATAAAATCAAACGAATGGTTAATTAAATAAGCACAAAACGAAATCAGATCACAAGAGCAAGTCTGCACCCCTTTTTTTTGGTCGGTTGTCTTCACCCCTTCAATCGCTGTTCTTTTTGCGGCCTAAAGGAGAAAATCTTATCTGCTCATCTAACCAAGCCAGAACCGTCCAGCCGCAAATGAGAAGGTGTCGACATCCGCGTCCCCATCTCTGGTCCCATATCTCAACGCAGAGAGAGCGATCGCCATTATTTCATTCCCGCGTGAACTTGCTCCCCAAGGCAACACATGACCGCATTTTCCTTCGTCCTTAGTTGAAAAGTATTCATCCACAGCGTTCACACGAATTGCTCAGAAACTTAGTAGCTAAGCCGAGAAATTTGGCAGACAAGAGTGGTGTGAAAAGACTGCCAAAATCATGGGGTGCTACAGTTAAACCACCGCCTCTGAACCTCCTATAAAAGTGAGGCCCTCTCTTCCTTTCATCTCTCATCATCCAGAGAACTATTCCTCTGTCAAGACTGAAACGGAGTTGGGGAGTTGACTAAATAGAGGATGAAAATGAGCAAGTCTCACGAGGGAAGGCATCATCACGGTCAACAACATCATCATGGGATGGGAAATGGAGGCCGACATGGGCATCGTGGCAGGCACGGTTGCCAAGTAAGAGAACTTCTCAACAGGAAGGGTCTCGGAGGAGATGGAGATCATTGACATGGGAATCATCTGAGGGGTGTGTTAGGACATTGGGGTCATGGTCATGGACATGGACATCATCTGAGCGGTCTTTCAGTCTGTGGGGGTCATGGTCATGGTCATGGAGTACGCAGACACGGACGTGGGCATCATCTGAGGGGTCCTTCAGGACATGGGCATGGACCTTCCATACATGGTCGTCATGGTCATCGTCCTGGTCACGGTCATGGTTACAAAGGGAGGCGCCTTGCGCATGGCAGATGCGGGAGGCGTCATCCTTGTATGGGCCAACCAGAACAGGAGCAGGAAGTCGCGGCAGCGTCCCCAACTCCGATAACTGAGCAACTCGGCACTCTCGCTCTGACTGCAGACTGGAGAGGACGCTTGAAGTTGGGGAGACAGTAACGACGCAACGTCGGCAATATTGTGCCTTGGGGATTTCTATGTATTGGTTTCTACCAGTTTTTATCTTTTTGGGTAACCTCGTTGGATGCTCACCAGTGGTTGAAGTGTTGCGGAGGTTAAAGAAAGTTTCTTTATACTGCCTCTGTACCAGTATACTATGGTAAACTATGTGATGATATCGCTGAGGCGTCGGCTCAGACAGATGATTTCCATATGTGTTATTCAGATCTGAAGGTTTTGAACGAGAA
Source organism: Eucalyptus pumila (assembly GCA_016097595.1). Classification (NCBI taxonomy): domain Eukaryota; kingdom Viridiplantae; phylum Streptophyta; class Magnoliopsida; order Myrtales; family Myrtaceae; genus Eucalyptus; species Eucalyptus pumila. Next base: position 32,741,121 of record CM027853.1, read on the forward strand.
ATGATATGTAGTACTGAGCTCATTGAGAGAACCATTGGCATGCATAAACAATTTGACCCGATCCAATTTAGAGATTAAGGGCTTCAACAGCACCCATCGCCCACAATGGCGTATGCTTTCTTTCTCATTCAAGTAACTGCGGCAATCCAAATTGGTGATCAAGAAAAAAAATAAAAAATCTCCCGCCGATTAAGCTTTTTTTGATTATGATAGATTTGTGGCTTAAGCCAGAAAAGAAGGCAGCCTTGCGCGACCAACGACAAGTCTGGATCATGTATAGGGAAAGAACATGCATGCTAGCACGCTATCTATGGTTTATGAAGTTGGTCGGATCGGGACACGGACCCCTAGAGTGCCAAAAGTTGGCACAAAGGGACACTTAAGTGCCAAAAGTTACGAAAGGTACACTTAAGTGCCAAAATTGGAGCAAAATGGATCACTTGAGTGCCAATCCGGCTAAAATCCAGCCAAATTGCATACGTGGCGTTTCCCGGCGACTTCTTTTACTGAGGTGGCAAACGTTTAAAGAAAAAAAACACACGTGGACGACAAAACGACATCGTCCACCCACACTGAGTGAGCTGACCTAAACGACGTCGTTTTTCATTGGTGTTAAACGACGTCATTTAGGTCATTTTGGCTTAAGCACACCTAGCCGTCGCTGTTCCTTCCCATCTGCGTTCACATTAGATCTCAGTCGTCGCCGCCCTTCTCTCCATCGCCGTTCACGCCATCGCCGCCCTTCTCTCCGTCGCCGTTCACGCCCATAGGTGGTCATCGGTCGCCGTTGTTGGTTGTCGTAGCCACTCAGCATCGTTGGTCGTCATCCCTGCTCACCATCGTCACTCCTTTAGGTTGGGCCCCTTTTCCCCCTCCCTCGTGATGAAATTAGGGCTCGATTATTTTATTAGGGCTCGCTTGATTATTTTATTAAGGCTACGATGGAAATGCTGTTGAAATGCGCGCGCTCTGTTTGGTTACTCCCTTGTGTAGAGATGCTTGCCTCAGTCGATGATTTATGCAGTCAAGGCTCGAGTGAGACAAAATATTGACTAATGTGGAACTAGGAACTAATGTGTTTGAGTGAAAATTTATTGAATCAGGTGGCTGGAATAATGGCCTTTAAGTGCTCTGCAAAGAGCACGCAACTTTGCTATCAATCTGCTTTTGTTCCTTTGATTCCGATCTTTTCGTTCTTTTAGTCTTCTTTCCTGATTGTTGTTTCTAATCAGATAGTCGACATATATGCAAGGCATTGAGGAGTGCAAAATTTGTTTTGATACTTTATATAAGTTCATTTACCTGCAAGGGACAAATTTGAAACCACATGTAAGTACCTCATTTTAAAGTTTATAAACTATGAGCTCTTTTGACATGTAGTATTAGTCTACTGTGCAATGGATAAATTTAGGGCTTGGATTGTGTAATGACCTCTTGACATAATATATTAATGGCCAAACATTATAGATTAGGGTATGATTTCTCCTCTTGGCTGGACGAGAAACAGAACTTTTACCCTATAATTTTACATCAAGCTTGCTTTAATGAAATTCTATGTGTTTTCACAGGAAAAATAGATTTGATTAAGTGGATGTACATTCTCATATCGCAGGTTTAGTTCAGCAAAAGATAGTAGACAAAATTGCTTGGGCTGTGCTTGTTGTGGGGACCTATGCTTGTTGTGGGGACCTCTGTTTTTTGGTTTATATTTTAAGGGAATGGAAGGCAAGGCAAATAATTAAAGTGGCGACCTCTTAGCTGTCATGAAGGGGGCATATTCTCAGTGTGGGGCCTCTGTTTTTTATTAATATTATAGAGGAAGGGAAGGTAAATTATTAAAGTGTCGACCTCTTTTTTAGCTGTCATATAGGGCATATTGTCAGTGTGACCTGTTTAATAAAGTCTTGAGAGTGGGGGGACTCCCTTGTGCGATTGTCTATTGTTCTTTGTGGATGTGGTCCCAAAACTAATTATTCTTTGTCTTGTTGTTGGTGCAGAAATGGCTCATGGCAAGGATTATGTCGCTGTCATAGTTTGCTATGCTGGGGAATTTGTAATTGGGGAGGATGAGTGGGAGTATGAGGGTGGAAATGAGGGCACCATTTTTGTCGACATTAAGAAGGCATCTTATATAGGATTTATTAGGGATATACTAACTTATTTGCCTTGTAAAGTTCAGAAGTTGCTGTATTGTATTCCTGGGAAAGGTTTAAGAGATGGTTTGCGAACCTTAGAAAACGATAACGGCTTTAGGGATATTCTATACCATTATCTTCATGGTGAAGAGGTAAAAATATATGTTGAGTACAATGAAAGTGAGGATGAAGATGATGATGAAGAAAGTGCCCAAAGAGAACAAGAAGGACATGGTATTCAAGGTAGTATCGAGGTTAAGGTCGAAGAAAGGCAAGATAGACATGATGGAGAGGAGAGGAGCGAGATGCAGTTCACCATAGTGATGATGACATAGGTGATGTCACAATCACTGGATTAGATTGGGAAGTAGCTGAATCAAGTGATGATGATGATGAAGGGTTGCCTACTGCAAATTTCACAAGTGATAACGACGACGAGGAGCTTCTACAGTCAAGAAAAAGGCAAAGGGATTTTTTGACAAATAAATTTGCAGCTTTGCAGGTAGCTGATGAAGTTTCAAATAGAGCCGAAGGCCCTATAGATGCTGTTGCCATTGGTGAGGAGACTGATTATGAAGAAAGCCTTGAGAATGTTACTTCCCAGGATGAGCTTGAAGAAGATGAAGGAGTTGTGCATACAAGGAGAAGGAAAAGTAAGTTTCCTTCTTATGATCCATCCGTTGCCTCTCCTACTTTGTCGGTAGGTATGAAATTTCAAGATGCAAAACAATTTAGGGAAGCTATCCAGAAGAACTCCATTGCTGCACAGAGGAACATTGACTTCATTAGAAACACTAAGGCCTTTGTAAGAGCTAAGTGTTCGCAACAAAATTGTCCATGGAGGATCTATGGTGCATTTGTTAGGAGAAGTGGATCTTTCCGTGATTAGAGCGTACGAAGAGGAACATACTTGTTCCATTAATTTTGAAAATAAAAGGGTAACAAGTGCATGGTTGTGCAAGCACTTCTTTAATATGATTAAGATGATGCCTCAGATGAATAGTACTCAGTTAAGGTTGCTGGTGAAGGAGCAGGTTGGCATCAATATAAGCAGGAATCAATGCAAAAGAACGAAGCAAAAGGTGATGAAGATACTCATTGATCAATACAGCAGCGAATATGGACAGGTGTGGGATTATGCTTGGGAGTGTAGGCTGCAAAATCCTTCAAGTAGAGTGTATGTAGAGGTTGTGAAGAGACCACTTCCTGATATTGGGACCAAGTTTGATAAGTTGTATGTTTGCTTCAATGCATGCAAACGAGGATTTTTATCTGGTTGTAGACGGATTATAGGATTGGACGGGTGTTTTTTGAAGGGCTTGTGCAAGGGAGAATTGTTGGCTGCAATTGGAATAGATGCAAACAACCAGATGTTTCCACTGGCTTGGGCTGTTGTAAAGGTAGAGAACAAGGACAATTGGTCCTGGTTCCTAAAAAATTTGATGGCTGATTTGGAGATAACAAATGGTGCATGGTGGGCGTTCATGAGTGACCAACAGAAGGTACTCTTTGAAAGATTTGGTCAATTGTTTGCTTGTTGATATGAACATGTCATTTGCTTACATTTCTTTTCTTTTTTTGAATTATTGCAGGGACTGGTTCCAGCAATAGCTGAGTTGTTGCCTTATGCCGAGCATCGAATGTGTGCGCGGCACATATATGCAAATTGGGGAAAGAACTATAAAGGGGATAAGCTGCAGTTCAAATTTTGGCAGCTAGCAAAGAGCACGAATATGGCTGATTTTAGGATGGCCAAAGAAGAACTGCTTCAATTGACAAGGGAAGGTTATGATGCACTATTCCAAACAGAACCAAAGTATTGGTGTAGGGCGTTCTTCGAGGAATTCAAGTGCGATAACATAAATAACAACATCTGCGAATCATTCAATGGGAGGATAATAGATGCCAGATGCAAACCAATTATCTCGATGCTTGAAGACATAAGGGTTATGGTTATGACTCGGTTGCACAAACAAAGGGATGAGGCTGCAAACTGGACTAGGCAATGTGGTCCTAGGATTGCTAAAAAATTGGATGAGAACTTGGCTACGAGTAGGTATTGTCATCCCATTTGGAATGGGGATGAAGGATATGAGATAATGAAGGGCTCTGATAAGTATGTTGTCCATTTAGGTACGAGGAAGAGTTCATGTGGAGCATGGCAAGTAAGTGGAATTCCTTGTGCACATGCCATATGTGCCATTCAATTGAAGGGCCACAACACAGAAGACTACCTTGATGATTGGTACAAGAAACCGAGATATCTTGCTTCGTACCAATGCATGTTGCAGCCAATCAGAGGTACCAAGTTCTAGGAGCCAACAGATCATGAAGCACCTCAACCTTTGCCACTAAAGAAGAGAATGGGAAGACCAAAGCGAAAACGAAGAATGGCAGAAGGAGAGGTCTCAAGTCGTAGGGATGAGTAGGACAGTGTAAAGATGAAGTGCTCTTTTTGCCACATAACAGGGCACAATACTAAAGGCTGTCAATTAAGGAAGCAGCAGGAACAGTTGAGGCTAGTCGAAGGACCTAGTGAAGGGACAATTGGAGAAGGACAAACAGAAATGCGAAGTGAGTCGTCTGTTTTTTCCCAGCCGACAACAATAAACCCAAAAAAATAAGTCATGACAATTGTGTTTATGTTGTTTTATGGTTTGTATAAACAGATATGTACAACTAATTGACATAATGTTTTTGTCTTTGTCAGTCGGGGAGAATGACACGTGAAGAATTGGTCGAAGCCCCTATTATACCTGAAACCGAAGGGTCTCTGCTCAAACAAGGCCGGTAGACAGCCAGCTCAAGGATTGGCCGGCAACCGGAGGGCCGCTTAAGTCGACTGTTCTTCAGCAGAAGCAGAAAAAAATACCCGGTAACTTAAATAATTTGTGTTTAGTTTTACTTTACAATGGCCTGATGTTTATATTTATGATATCATTTGTCTTTTTTTCTCGGAGTTCGAAGAAGGCAAGCTAGAGCTCACCAACAAAGGGCCCAACCGAAAGGTCACCACAAGATCCATCACCAAGGTCACCACAAAGGCCACTAGAAGGGTCATCACAAGGGCCACCACAAAAGCCAACAGAAGGTGTCATTGAAGCTGAAGGGCTAAATAGAAAAACAACCAAAAGAAAGCCAAATCATGAGCCACCTACAAGAAGGCCATCTACAAGACGTCTAACATTCGAATGCCCAGAAGAAGCCCCTGCTGTAGCTAAACAGCCACAACAAGAGCCCAAGAAATCACATGCGAGAAGAAGGGCTAATCAATCACAAGTACCTGAAAACCGACGTTCCCTTCGAACAAGAGGAGCTCTTGGAAAGAGGCTAAAACAGTATGGTTATGGGCTTTATACGATGAGCGTTCGGAACAGCTTATTCTTAATGTAAGTTTTATAAGCTTACTAGGCTGTACTTAATTTAATTTATGGTGCAAACTTTTGTTAATAATTGAGTTTTCTTTTGAAGCCTGAGAGAAGTTCAGAGGTTCTTATCTCTCAAGGCCAAACTCAAGAATCAACGGCTGCACCAACAAAAAAGAAGAAGACATTGGTTGCGCCAACAAGAAAGAAGAGTAAGAAAAACCCAGTTACAGGTCCATCTGAATCAGTTTGGCCTACGACAGTTGCAGCTCCAGCTCCTTCTCAATCAGCTCAGCCTAGGACAATTGCACCTCCATCAGAATCAACGCATCCTGAGACAGTTGAAGAAGAAACCTCACGTCCAGTTAGAAAAAGCACAAGGATTATGAATCAAGTGAAAGGAGCACGAACAGGAGGCATTGTGCATATTGATTAATGAAATGGGATGGGATATGGTTTGTGGGGCTGACGAGTCAATTGTTTTACTGTGGATGTTTTCTTTTAAATAGTTTGTCATCGACTTTGTGAGACTTCATTTCAATATCAATGAAATGATTTTGTTGCTTGTCATCTTTGGTGCCTTTTTCATTTTTTGTATTTTGTTTTTACTTTTACTTATTGCTTTCGCTTCTGGTGGTGGATCTGTGGTGGTGACTAGGGTGCTTGTGTGGCTGGTGGTGGCGGTTGGTGAAACTTGATGGTGGTGGGTCCACTATGTGGATTGGGTTGGGGCCTTTTGCTGTAACTAGTATAGTTTGCATGAACCCCTTTTGCAACAAACCCACGACCCACCACTAACAAAGGGCTGCTAATGGTGGGTTTATGGTGGTGGCTACGTGCTGGTGTGGTAGCTAAGATGTTGGTGCCGATGCCTACTGATAGGCTGGTGGGTCTATTATAGGGGTTGGGGGCTGGGGGTTTGTGCTGCACTTGGTGCAAGATGTAAGTGTGCAATATGCACATCTTGCACACATCTTGCTCCAGGTAGTGTTGGTGCAAGCTGATGTAAGGCACTAGGAACTTCTGCACTGCAGAATACCAACAGCATAGTAATGGCTCAAGTGGATGCCTGGAATGCTTGATGTGGCTGGTGGTGATGGCTAGAGGCCGATGGTGGCCAGTGGTGGGCGGTCGTGGTGGCTGATAGCAGCTGATGGCTGGTGTAGTTTATAGATGAAACGTACAAATAAAATTGACACTTAACTGATCACATTCTAAAAAACTCGGCACTTAAGTGTTCACTTTTAATCACAAATGGCACTTAAGTGATCACTTTTGATACTAACTTGACACTTAAATGACTTTTTTTTAATCACGACTGGCACTTAAGTGATCACTATATACAACTTATAGCACTCGAGTAATCACTCATGTTTGTCCTATGTAAATGGTGATTTGCAGCAAACCAGAGAAGCTGCTGGTTTATATATACGAATGTTCAAATTATGCCAACTCCATTCGATTCATTGCTACGGGTTTACATTCAGTTGAAGAAAAGAAGTCACCACAACACATCCACCCAATATACATTCCATCATCACCGATTTATATTCGAGAATAAGCAAAAATATAGTACAAATAGCATCTCATTCATTCAAACAGCATCTCATTCATTCATTCATTCCCTTTCCTTGACCTCATTTACAACTATGGCAGTCGGAGAAACTTCTTTTCATTTTCCAATACTTTACATTTCATCATAAAATATGATAGACAAAAAAATAGCAACACAATAAACGCTCGGTAACACTTTCGTTCAATATTCATCTTTGAAACTTCATTCTTCAAATGGTTAGCAGAAGATGCTTGAGCTTGCATTGAGTCAACCTCGTCCAAATCGTCCACAGGTGTAGATGGAGGTTGATGACATCCATCAAGTAGGTCCAATATCACCTCTGTGTATATATATTTTGGTAACGTGCCCGTACGTTACAATTTTTTTTTGGTAACGTGTGCGTACGTTATAGTTTTTTTGGTAACATGCGCGTACGTTATATATATTTTTTTTTGGTAACGATTTAAGGACCTGAAAATGATTATACGATAACTAGTGAGATAATGTCTCAGCAAGTTCTACCCCCTAAGACTCGATTATGAAGAAAATATGCCTTAAGGGTTGCCTAAGCACAAACATGAGTCGGAGTTCTTACATTTACCTATGTTCTTTCCTACAAGTCAATATATCTCATAGATACACAAATCACATCAACCAAACAATTCAATTAATCGGATCGAACTATCGATCAATTGACTTAGTTGATTATATGTCATCATGACCTCCCTCCGGTTGGCCAAATATCTAATAAGTCCTGTCATATCAAGATTACTCGCTCTAAGCTAATATATAGATAATATAACTCGCACTAAGCTAATAAATAGTATAATGCTCGCAATTTAATCTGACATATCAAAACCCATAGGTTAATATAGTATACTAATAGTGCTTCCTCTAAATTGATAAGGTATACTGCTCGCAATCTAAGCTGATATATCGCTCACAAGCTGATATAGTATACCACCCTAACCATCTATTCAATTTACCACTTTTATCCTACTTGATAAAAATACTCGTGTGTTGGTACACGGTTAGCCTTAGCCAAAATACAATACTTTTACTTTTGAACATCCCTCTATTTCCAGCAGTCCCAAAATAATTTTTTGTTGTAGACCGATGCCCGGTAATTTTCTCATTAATTACTGAAATTCAATAAATTTAGGAATAAATTCATAAAATACAAATCACACACAATCAACAAAAATTAAAATTCAATTAAATAAATAGATCACACCATTACAATCATTATAAAATTCCAGCAATCAATTATCCCAGTCCAATTTCCAGAAAATAATTAATTATTAAATAATTAAAAATTAATTAAATAATGCCAATAAATACCAAAAACGCATACTTAGGCCCATATATGTCGGAATGGGCCCGGAAAAATTTTGAAACTCATTAAATAAATATTAGAGCCTATCTACTTACTAATTACACAAAACTAATCACCTAATATGCATCGGTAATTAACTAATTCACTAAACCGTTCTAATTATCCACTAAACCAATCTTAGGCTCCGTTCGTTTCACGGAAAATGACTTCCAAAAAAACGTTTTTCGGATTTTCCAGTATTCGTTTCATGGAAAATCAACTACTTAAGGAAAATGTTTTCCATCAATAGAAAAAACTACCTTCAAAGATGAGGAAAATGTTTTCCACTTTTGAAAAGTGGAAAACATTTTCCATAACTTCTTCCACCTTATATCTCTTGACCGACACTTTTTTGTTTTATTTTTATGCTTTTTTTTCCTTTTCCTTTTCTTTCTTTCCTTTTCATCTTTCTTCCTTAGCTTGGATGGTGGCCGGCCACGACGGCGATCGCTGACCGACCACGGCCGCGAGCCAGCTCGAGCTCCGCCCCAGGCTAGCGAGGCTCCACCTAGCCTGATCTGTGGAAGCCGAGCTCGCTCGAGCCCGGCGAGCTTGGGCCTTGCCAAATCAGGCAAGGCGGAGCCTCGCCGGCTTGGGGCAAAGCTCTGGCCTCTCCAGATCCGGTGAACTGGGCGGGGCTCGGGCCTCGCCGGAGCTCAACAAAGGTCTGGTGAGCCGCGAGCTCGCCGAATCTGGCGGCGGAGCTCGGGCTTGCACTGGATCGAGAGCCCGAGCTCCACCGCCAGATCCGATGAGCTTGCGGCTCGCCAGAGCCCGACGAACCTCCGGCGAGCTCGGGCAAGATCAGTCCAGCCTCGAGCTCACCGGATCTGGCGACTGAATCCGGTGACCGGATCTTGGTCGGCCGCCGGGCAGTCAACCATCGTTAGGCGTGTGACGGCGGAGGAAGGAGGAAGGAGGAGGAAGAAGTAGGAGGAAGGAGGAAGGAGAAGGAAAAGAAAAGTAAAAAAGAAAAAGAAAAATAATAAAATTTTCGATTTTTTAAAATATAAATAATTAAAAATTCATTTATGAAAAATATAAAAGAATAAAACTAATGAACAGTGGAAAATAATAATAAAATTATTTTTAAAAAATACAAATATTTTTGGTCAATTAAAAATATTAAAATTCAATTTTTTGATAATTTTTCATAAACAATTAAATTAATTAACGAACGGTGAAAAATGTTTTCTACTCAAAATTCAAGTTTCCCGAACACCGGAAAATATAACTATTTTCCTAGAAAATAACTTCGGGAAAATGTTTTCCGGAGATGATCCATTTTCCGTGAAACAAACAGACCCTCAGTCTAAACTAATTAATATTTAAGCGTCATTAACCTACTAAGCGAGAATTAGTGAGTTAAACTCACTTGATTAACGAACTGCTGGGTTTGAAACGACGGGGACGTAGCGAGGATCAACTATCTCCAAAGCGGGCCTGCCAACTAGGGTCAGGAACACCTCCAAAACGGATGAACAGTAGCTTGGAGACCCACTAGATTCTACTTCTATTTCTAGGTTGAACTGCAAGGAAGAACCAGCTGTTGAACGGCGAGGAAACGAGCCAATCAAAGCTCTAGCGAGCGGGTGGTCGGCAACCATTGGCTCCCAAGGGTCAAGGGGGTCTTGTTGGTGGTTGTTACGAGCAAAGGAAAGGCTGGAATGGGAGAAAATCGAAGAAAATTTGAAACAGGCGGACACAAGCGAAACTAAGCTGTCCGGCGAACCGATTCCTTCTCGCCAGTGGACGGAAGGCCGGAAAATCGTTCTAGCAAGTGGCAAGGTGCTCCGGTATGGTCTGACGTGCTGAAGACGATGGTGGGCGGAGCGTGAGCTTATTCTCATGGGAAGACAACTTTTAACTTGAGTTTTTGACGAAAGGTCAGCTGAAGCAGAAACTGAAACGATGAGAAAACATAGGAAAAAAGAGATCGACGAGCAAGGGGGATGGGCTGGCTTGGTTTCTAGGTTGAAGAAGTTTCAAACAAGCTAGAGAGAAGGGAGGCTCAACGGATGTGGGAGGGAGAGAGGAGGGAACCGGTTTTGATAGGGGGGACCACCTTTGGTCTCCCTTATCCCATTTTGTCCCCTTGAACTTGGTCCCACCTCCACAACTAGCTTCCTCTGCAATCTTCAGCCCTCAATCTTCCTCAAGAAGCCAAGGAATGGGTCCAAAAGTCATGAGTCATGGGGACATACGAATTTGAACCTATTTTCCCTCAATTAGACATCAATTGTTTCTTGAATCTACTCAAACTGGCCTCTATAATTTCCAATATCAAGTCAATAATCAAATTGTTCACCAATTGATCCCACTTGCATCCCAATTGCGCGATAAAAAAATGATCTCTGACATTTCCTGTACATAAATGGTCCTATAACACTTATTCCCAAAAATCTCGGTTTGCAGAAAAATCTTCAAAAACTGAGTTGACATTCTTAGAATTAATTGTGACATGACAGAACTTTCAATTTGTGAAATCGGATTCAAATTCACGGTTAATTTCACTATGTCGTGTTTTTAGCGTGACTTAAGCGACCGGATATGTAACCCCCTGGATCTCACATGATTTTACATGACTTGCTTGAATTTTAGGAATTATAAAATAAATTGCAGTCAAGTTGAATCATAAGAAACTGAACTGCACTCGACTCTACTTATCATAAAACTTTATTTCTTTAAACGTAGGGAGATGAGGTTAAGAGAGGGATTTCTACAAAAAAAAAAAAAAAAAAACTAGGAACCACAAACACTAAACATCCCGCCTCCTGTCGAGTATGTACATGCTGTCAAACAACCAAAAACAAAATTCTCCCACACGTCAAGCGCTCCTCGGCCACCTCCTACACTGCAAGATTACCACCATGGCCCGGTCTATTGTCGTACAACGCCAAGGGCACCACCAGCTGACCATCCACACGTGCGTAGAGGGCTATGAAGGCCATGTATGCCGACCCTGCAGGTGTTCTTGTGTTTACCATCAAATAGGATGTGCATTTGACGAAAACTACACTCGAGAAGTGTCGATCATGGATTTCCTCTTGCTGCCATACAAAATCGGCGGGGGAGCCATATAGGATAGTCATCGTGGCAGTAGGCGATGTAGGTGGTGCAAAAGACATATGCCAATCTGAAAAAATAACATAATAAACAAGTGTGAGTTTTTAAAATAGAAACTCAGCAAGTGGGCAGTTAGTCCTAACTTGGATTTGGTCAATAGCACGACAAATAGGTAAACAAACTGTCAATTTGCTGAATCCACTGAAGTCTAGCTGCAACAATCATCCAGGGGGAGACGACACTCCACCTTGAACCCCTCGCACCCAACCTGGCATCACGAAATCCCATGAGAAGCTGTTCAACCCTTCTCAAACTTCTGGAGAGAAAAGCATTACTTCCTTTCATCCCTTTCCAAGCATCCCGACACCCGGGATCTCACATTGGCTCTTTAGCCAACCACACATTCATAATTCCGCCTTGTTGCAACACCAACTCTAGTATGCTAACAATCATATCAAGGTCTAAACATACATTATTAATTACTACAAGGTATACAAGAACCCTCATTAAAGGCAACAAAGTAAGGGTCCAACCTTTTCTTGCAGAAAACTCAGAATCTACTAGCTTGGACAGAATTAGGTAAAGGCTACTGAGACACTAGACTCCATATGTGTCATGAGAATCAAGTACAAGAGACACAACAACTATTGCATATTCTCGGATCAAAGCAGTCTATGGACTAAAATGAGTAGTTTCAATCACAGACACATAAAGTATATCTAACCTTATCAGAATGTTACGAAATTTCAGTATGTTATAAAAGAGACATAGATTAACATTTTCTGTGACGAAACCTAAGTCTATATTTCAATGTATTAAGAGCAGTAATTTCTGTCTTCTTTCTAAAATCCTGCAGCAACTTTCAGATTTAGTACCTACAGAAGAAAAATCGTTTCACTAGCCAAACCTTGTTAATTTGTTCTCAAATTTCAATATGTTATTCCTAAGGATGTTTCCTACAACTTTCACTAAGGGTTCAAAGTCCAATTCTATCTAGATAATTACAGAAAATTCACAGAGTCATCGAAGGTCTTGCTGTTTCCTACAAGACAGCTTACTGTTTCAAAGAGAATTACTTCCACTTACATGTTTTTGCATTCACATAGCTATAACTAAAATTCAAACTCAATCTAATGGATTTTTCTTAAGTAAAATGGTTCTTTTCCTTTTCTTCATCTTAGAAATCAAGGCAACACAAAATAAAAAGCTTTCCATCTATATTTCTCTAGAATAGAAACATCTTATACCGTTTTCTTCGTTTCTAGCTCAACCAAACCGTAAATTTCTCTACCAATCTCTTTTAAATTTGAGTAGACACGTGACTAAAGTGTTATTATCAAGCACATGATTCATCATCGACGATCAAGATTGGTGTTGGTATTGGCAACCATTGATGAATGTTATCTACCAATTGTTGATATATGACGACTTGTAGTTAACGATGACTGATAATGGATAGCAAGATCAATAAAATTGTCAAGGTACCAGGAAAAAGCTAAACATAGAAAGGGTCGCAAGCCATCGTTACAAGTTTGAAGCTCCTAAGAACAAAGAAATGAAGGTCGTGGAGCAACTTGCACGCGTTTTGAAGGAACAAGCACCTAAAGGTAAGACTGTGGTATCACAAGAGTATGAGCACAAAGTTTTCGCAGGTAAAGGGATGTGGCTACAACTAGGAGAATTGCTCAGAGACTGTTATGGCACAATCACTATAAATACCATCATTAATCTGCTAAAGAGCTCTCACACAAATCAAACAAATTTGCTATCTTTTAGTTATCTTTACTTTTATGTACTATATTTATCTTTCAAATTTGTGGCATCAATTAAATTCTGGCAAGTTCTTAGCTGTAGTTCTTAGATCTGTGTCATCGATAAAATTCCAATGTACATCTTTATCATGTCGCACCATTGGTTAAGTTCCAACGTAACATTTTTACGTTCTCAAGTTTTGTTGTCAATTAAATTTCAACATAATTTGTTTACATTCAATTTAGTTATGGAGTCAATATTTTCCAAGGCTCGTAATCAAATAAATTCTGGCATAATTTATGTTCATATAGTTTTGTTTGAAGTAAAGTTGTTGATTTCCTTGTTCCATGTGATATTTCCTGTTTGAAGTCAGCATGAACTTGTCCCCTTCAAATAAATATCAAAGAATGACTTTTGGTGAAAGGTATATGACGACGGGATAAATTCTAGTGAAATAGTAAGGTGTCGATGCATTGAATAGTGACATTTAGCTTGACAATATGAATAGTTATTTCAAAAATATAAATTAACATTATTCATAAGTTTGAAAAAAAATTCATATAGAAAAATGAGTTCATCTTCAATTTATTATTATAGGAGGAAAATATGAAGCCGATTTTTTTCCGTCAAAAAAATTCGTAATTAGTTTTATAATAATTAAAATCTTCTCGTTAAAGCCAATAATTGTGTCATAGAGTTTTTTTTTGGCAAAAAAATAGTTACATTGTAAAAATAAGCATAGCTTCTCATTAAAATGTTTTCAAGAAACAATTATATTGCTTATTATTATTGTTGTTGTTGTTGTTGTTGTTGTTGTTGTTGTTGTTATTGTTATGGGTGGCTCTAAGTTCTAACCAATAGATAATTATTTTAATGGCATTAAACTTTGGCAAATGTTTGGGAACTCCGGCAACCCAAGTTGGCAATCAAGTTGAAGACTTCTACTAGTTAAGCCCAGAAACTTTAGCTAATGTACCACTTTGATCAATCCTAAAGAAAAAAGGAACAAGATTTATAGATGAAGTATCAGCTCATAGTAATTACACTGAAAAGTGCAGCTATAGAATGGGCTTGTAAATTGTGGCCAATACCAAGTATATAAGCAATGATTTCAAATCTAATGGTTAATCATACTTTGGCAACTTTATGTAAGGCAAAATTTGGTTTTTTGGGGGTGATAGTGGAAAAGTTGATATATAAGTCATCCTCATTGCCACTCTACGGAATTGTACATGACATTTTCACCTCATACGGCTCCTCCTTAAATTGTTTCGAAGTCATTAGGTTATTTTCCTCGTTCGAGAATCTCCTCCCTTCTTCCACGCCATCCCAAAGAGTAACTAAGATCAATTCAATTACGTTTTCATAATCCAATTGAACACTTTCCATTTTGGATTATTCTCAAAAGAGAAGATTCTTCTTTTTACCAAACACTTGTGGATCCAATCACAATCTTATAACAAGAACAAGAGATCTTTCTCAATCAACCTCCTTGCCTCTCATTCTTCGACAATCAAAAAGATCCTTTTCAAGTTTGAATTTGTTCATTTGAAATTTGAGTTCTTCTACTTCATTTTTATTTACTTATTTTTTTTACTCTATTCTTGAGTTCTCTTCTGATTGGGTTGAAGGCAAAGACCGGCCATGTTCATCCTTTACTTGTTTTCACAAAAAAAGAAGGCCTCAAAATTGAATGGCAGTTTTTAATTTGATCGGATCAGATAGCTCTTTAAGCAACCAATCAAACTTAGGTAGACCTACTAATGAAGAGCTGATTACGAAGCTTACTCATCAAGGAGCACGAAAGGGTTATTCATTTCATATTTTTCATTGATTCTCGATAGAGATCAAAGGTCTTGAGCAATCGATATCATGAAAAAACTAAAAAACATTTTGCCTACATAATCAATACCCAAAGTCCAACTTTCTTTGGTTATTTCCTCTTATTAGATCATCGTAACCATTGCAAGAAGTGGAGAACTACACAGTATCAGCAAACTAACTTCACTACCACGGGATGAATTATTGCCCACTTGGAATGGAAGCCCAAAGCCCTATAAAGGCAATTTGTCTAACGCAAGTCGTTTAAACCAGTTTGCGTAAAAGCATTCTTCTTATGAAGCCGTATAGTGCTATTGTTAACTTATGTTTAGAAAGGAAAAAAAAATAAAAAATAGAGGGTTATGGATAGTAAGGAAGCAAAAATAAGGCCAAGGCCTGAGCGCAAGGAAAAGCGAGTCGATCACGTGTCAAAGCTCCACCCAAGTTTAATTAGATGGATGCCTTTGCTCGTGCGACCATGCCTCCAGGGATCACCTATTCAAATTTTTCTTGCCATTCAATCAAATATGGCATGCCATGCCTTTAACAAAAAGATTTAATTAATTGAAATGGCAAGAAGGACACCAAATCAAGTTATCGGCCCAGGTTGAATGAGATCCCCACAAATCACGTATTCAGAGGACTGGATTGGAAATGATGGGGAGTTCTCCGCTTTCAAATTTTATGAGCTAGTTCAATCAATTTCAATCCTTAGAAAAGCAGAGTCCACATCGTGACAAGGAGTCGTGTTAACAACTATCAAAGTAGCCTAAAACAAGTTCATCCAAGAAAGGACCCAAGAAAGGATGAGAGACCCCACCCAACAGTATGGCATGTTTATACACAAATCTCGCTTCTAGTCGTCCATTCGCCAAACAAAATCTTTTCGCTTCTCATAAAAAGAAGTGTTATCTTTTGGTTCTCATTGTAGGAGGAAAACATGGCCTCAATCCTCTTCTGATTCAATTTGTCATTGGTTTTTAATAATCAAAATTAGATTAATCAAATCAATTATAATATCACTGTGTAGTTTCGGCAAAAAGTTACAAGTATAGTTCCTTCCTCAAATGTCATCAAGAAACAAATGCGTTGCCTTTTCTTGGGGAGGTTGATAGTTAATTTAACTGCATTGAAGGGTATGCCTAATAGAATCAAACGTCTAGTTAATAAAATAAGGACAAAAGGAAATCGGATTCACAGAGCAAATCTCCAACTCAATCGGTTTCTTTTTTGTAGCCCAAAGGAGCAATGTTATTCCCTGATGCTACGTGCAAACCAAGCCATAAACGCGGAGCCGCACATTAGAACGCGTCGACATCCACATCTCTCGTCAATGTCCCAAAGCAGTGCCACCGACCTCCATTGATTAATTCACGCGCGAACTTGCTCCCCAAGACAAACACTCGACGGCGTTTGCCGCGGTTCACACGGATTGCTTAAGTACGTCATAGCTAAGCTATGAAATTTGGCAGAGAAGAGGCGTGTGAAAAGATCGCCATGTTTGATAGACTGCTGCAGTTGAACCACCGCCTCGTGAAACTCTATAAATAAGGGCCTCTCTTCCTCTCATCTCTCGTCATCCAGACAGCTATTCTTGTGTCAAGACTGAAACAGAGTCGGGGTTATATACGAAACAGAGGATGAAGATGAGAATGGGTCACGAGGGAAGGCATCACCACGGTCGACATCATCATCATGGGATGGGTAACGGAGGCGGAGATGGGCATCATGGTGGGCATTGTCCCCATGTAGGACTTCTCTTTGGGCATAGTCTCAAAGGACCTAGGGCTCATGGGTTCCATGGACATGGACATGGGCATCATGTGAGGGTTCCATTAGTCCATGGGCATGGACATTTCAAACATGGTCATCATGGTCATCTCAAAGGTCACGACCATGGTCACAAAGGGAGGGAGGGCCATGCGCATGATTGGTGCGGAAGGCGTCATGCCTGTACGGAGCAACCGGAACCGGAGCAGGAACAGGAGCAGCAACAGGAACAAGAAGTTGTGGCTGCGATGCCAACTCCAATAACCGAGGAACTCGATACTCTTGGACATGGGAATCATGTGAGGGTTCTTCTAGTCCATGGGCAAGGACTTTTCAAACATGATCATCGTGGTCATTGCAAAGGTCAAGGTCATGTTCACAAAGGGAGGAGGTGCCATGCGCAAGGCCGGTTTGGGAGGCATCATACCTGTACGGAGCAATCAGAACCGGAACAGGAGCAAGAGCAGCAACAGGAGCAGGAAGTCGTGGCTGCGATGCCAACTCTGATAACCAAGCAACTCGGTACTCTCGGACATGGGCATCACGTGAGGGTTCTTTTAGTCCACGGGCATGGACTTCTCAAACATGGTCATCATGGTCATTGCAAAGGTCACAGTCATGGTCACAAAGGGAGGAGGTGCCATGCGCATGGTCGGTTCGGGAGGCGTTATACCTGTGCAGAGCAACCGGAACCGGAACAGGAACAGGAGCAGCAACAAGAACAGGAAGTCGTGGCTGCAACACCAACTCCAATAACCGAGCAACTCGATACTCTCGCTCTGACTGCCGACTAGAGAGGACGCTTGGAGTTTGGGTCTTGGACAGTAATGACGCCGTGTCAGCAATAAATGCGTCTTGGGGATTTCATGTTTTGGCTCCTACCAGTAGCCAATACCTGTATTATCTTTCTGAGGAGTTTCGCTGGATGATCAGATTCAGCTGTTTGAAGTGTTGTGGAGGTTGATGGAAGTTTCTCTATACTGTTTGTGTACCAATATTATTCAATGGTACACTGAAAATTAGTGTGATGGGATCCGTCGTTTGAGGTTTCGGATCAAATGATTCCATATATTTATGCAGAAGATCTGAAGGTTATGAACTAGAACTGATATGTTACTGAGCTCCTCGAGAGCACCATTGGCATGCCTATACAAATTGACCTGAATTAATTGAGAGATAGGGGATTTACCAGCAAACATCACGGACAATGGCGTATGCTCTCCATCTTTGTCGTTCAAGTAACTCCGGCAACCCAAATTGGCGATCAAGATATCGAACATCTTCTACTAGTTAAGCCCAGAAACTTATTATTATGAAATCTTTTGCTAATTTACCAATTTGATCAGTCCGAAAGGAAAAGGAACAAGATTCACAGATGGAAGTCTATTTTTTTTTTTTTTTTTTAAGTAGGGCGATAGCTATAATAAAATAGACTCGTTTCATCTTGGGCAAGTGCAATTGCGGGGGCCTAATTCAAATCCCTCGGGTAAAGTAAGAAAGTTTCGCCTAACATACTCGCCACCCAAAGTTGGACTTTCTTTGATTATTTCCTTTGATTAGATCTTCATAACCATTTCGAGAAGCGGAGATTTAATTTACAAAACAACAATGGGAAAAAAAGGGGAAGCCTTGCTAGGAGGGCACCACCGCTGCCCATTGCCAGTGAGACTGACAAAGTAGCAACCTTAAGGGGAGGGCAGCCGGCGCTCTTGGGACTTGAGTGAGGCTCACCCAGATCTGGGTAATTTTGGCTCTCGCCTGGGACCAATAAGGCCTCACCTAAGGCTGGCAAGGGCCGACGTCACCCAAATCTAGGCGAGGTTCTAGCCCAAGGTGAGGGGTAGCGAGGGTCACCAACCCTCACTTGGGGCCAACATCGCCCAGATTTGGGCATCCTCAACTGAAATCTAGGCTTAGCCCTACCGCCCCTCCAATGTTGGGTGGTGGCGACCTATGAAGTATCGACATTCTCCAAGAGTCATTGTGTCGTGTCGAACACTTCAACACGTGTTTGATACTCTCGAACATTCGGGTAACACGTGTCAGAAAATCTGACATTTGATCAACTTTCCTAACACTTTCCGATACTTAAGTCGGAATTTCGACATGTGAATTTCCGACACATGAGATCAATTTTAAAAAAAATCAATAAATGAGAGGTCAAAATGTGTGTGTGTGTGTGTGTGTGTGTGTGTGTGTGAATAAAATAATAAACAAAAAAAAAAGAAGAAAAACCTAATATTCTTTTCTCTTCAGACTCTCACTTTTTGTGATACATAATTCACCCAAAAGGCTTTTTTCTCTTTTTTTCTAATATGTCTAACATGCAAGTCTAGAATGTAAATTGCTTATTTTTTTCTCTAAGTTTTATGAATTATTGGAATGGAGTTAAATTTGTCAAATTGAAACAATGGATTATATTAATGAATGGTGGATTAATATTTTTAGTGTAAATTTATTCTAGGTTTTTTTATTATTTATTTATTTGTGAATTTGAA
Source organism: Eucalyptus pumila (assembly GCA_016097595.1). Lineage (NCBI taxonomy): Eukaryota > Viridiplantae > Streptophyta > Magnoliopsida > Myrtales > Myrtaceae > Eucalyptus > Eucalyptus pumila. The sequence continues at coordinate 32,760,458 of CM027853.1, forward strand.
TAAAATTAATTTGATCAAAATAATTATAAAAATAATAATTTATTATGTATATATAAAAATATACATTTAATATACAACGTGTCCCAACGTGTCGAAATTCTTTGTTTTTTTAGAAACGACGTGTCGGTGTGTCGTGTCGTGTCGTGTCACGTGTTGCGTGTCGATATCAATGCTACTTAGGTGGCAGCATTAATAAGTTTTAAATTCAATTGCATATTTTGAAAATTATAGAATTGAATTGCACTTTTACGATAAGTTTTAAGACTTCTAGTGTAGTTATCCCTAAAATAAGCTATCGATTGCTTCAAAATGCGCAATGTTATATTTAGTTGTCCTCCCCTTCTCTACCCTACGTCAAGCGAGCAAGGTCATCAATGGGTGGTTATTGTGGCCTTTCACATTTCATAAAAGTCAATTTATAGTTAGATACTAATTAATTGTCAAGTAATCTTCTTATGGGCAAGATGCATTGACATAGTTAAGAAACTTAGTACCAAGGCTCCCTCAAAAGACTAGAACAAAAGCCAAACCATTGAATGTCACTTACAAGTAAATTTATTTTTAAAACCAAAGTTCGTATACAAATCTTACAGTCCTATGAGATATAATTAGCAGTACAATCTTGCACTGCTAATTGTAGTTTTGGCATTCGAGGTGATGAGATTGTGAAGCTTACTCTAATGAAATCATAAGGTGTTAATGCATTGAATAGAGAGACATCTGGCTCAACAATATAAAGTTATAACACTTTGTAGCTCTAACTACTAATCAGTTGAAATCATTTTAATTGCATTGAAGGGTATGCTCAATAAAATCAAACGAATGGTTAATTAAATAAGCACAAAACGAAATCAGATCACAAGAGCAAGTCTGCACCCCTTTTTTTTGGTCGGTTGTCTCCACCCCTTCAATCGCTGTTCTTTTTGCGGCCTAAAGGAGAAAAACTTATCTGCTCATCTAACCAAGCCAGAACCGTCCAGCCGCAAATGAGAAGGTGTCGACATCCGCGTCCCCATCTCTGGTCCCATATCTCAACGCGGAGAGAGCGATCGCCATTGTTTCATTCCCGCGTGAACTTGCTCCCCAAGGCAACACATGACCGCATTTTCCTTCGTCCTTAGTTGAAAAGTATTCATCCACAGCGTTCACACGAATTGCTCAGAAACTTAGTAGCTAAGCCGAGAAATTTGGCAGACAAGAGTGGTGTGAAAAGACTGCCAAAATCATGGGGTGCTACAGTTAAACCACCGCCTCTGAACCTCCTATAAAAGTGAGGCCCTCTCTTCCTTTCATCTCTCATCATCCAGAGAACTATTCCTCTGTCAAGACTGAAACGGAGTTGGGGAGTTGACTAAATAGAGGATGAAAATGAGCATGGCTCACGAGGGAAGGCATCATCACGGTCAACATCATCATAATGGGATGGGCAATGGAGGCCGACGTGGGCATCGTGGCGGGCACGGTTGCCTAGTAGGAGAACTTCTCAGCAGGAATGGTCTCGGAGGAGACGGAGATCATGGACATGGGCATCACCTGAGGGGTGTGTTAGGACATGGGGGTCATGGTCATGGTCATGGGGTACGCGGACACGGACGTGGGCATCATCTGAGGGGCCCTTCAGGACATGGGCATGGACCTTCCATACACGGTCGTCATGGTCATCGTCCTGGTCGCGGTCATGGTTACAAAGGAGGCGCCATGCGCATGGCAGATGCGGGAGGCGTCATCCCTGTATGGGCCAACCAGAACAGGAGCAGGAAGTCGCGGCAGCATCCCCGACTCCAATAACCGAGCAACTCGGCACTCTCGCTCTGACTGCAGACTGGAGAGGACGCTTGAAGTTGGGGAGACAATAACGACGCAACGTCGGCAATATTGTGCCTTGGGGATTTCTATGTATTGGTTCCTACCAGTTTTTATCTTTTTGCGTAACCTCGTTGGATGCTCAGCAGTGGTTGAAGTGTTGCGGAGGTTAAAGAAAGTTTCTTTGTACTGCCTCTGTACCAGTATACTATGGTAAACTATGTGATGATATCGCTGAGGCGTCGGCTCAGACAGATGATTTCCATATGTGTTATTCAGATCTGAAGGTTTTGAACGAGAAATGATATGTAGTACTGAGCTCATTGAGAGAACCATTGGCATGCATGAACAATTTGACACGATCCAATTTAGAAATTAAGGGCTTCAACAGCACCCATCGCCCACAATGGCGTATGCTTTCTTTCTCATTCAAGTAACTGCGGCAATCCAAATTGGTGATAAAAAAAAAAAAAACAAAAAATCTCCCGCCGATTAAGCTTTTTTTTTATTATGATAGATTTGTGGCTTAAGCCAGAAAAGAAGGCAGCCTTGCACGACCAACGACAAGTCTGGATCATGTATAGGGAAAGAGCATGCGTGCTAGCACGCTATCTATGGTTTATGAAGTTGGTCGGATCAGATAGTCATTTAAGGAACCAAACTAAACTAGGGGCAAACTTGCCAGCGAAGTGCTGGCCTATGGAACTCATCCAGGAGCAATAGGCGTTTATGCATCCGCGTCACTTAGGAATTCTTTCGGCCAGAAGGGATTGCTACTATGAGCGATCATCACGCATGATAGATGATGATGGATTGGTGGACCAATTGAGTGACTGAGACATGGTACTCATTACCTGATCATGTCAAAGTCTCCAGGAGCCCTTGCTACACAAGCGTAAGAGAAATCTCTTATCAACAATAAGACAAGAACCATTTTACCTCGTATCTAAGGGATTTCTTTATTTGGGCCAAAGAAGCAAAATTGCTGGATCATTATCATACTGATTGCTTATGCAAAAATAAGACAAAATAAAGTGAGCTATTGGTTGCTTCGAACTGTCTTGCAATCTTATATTTTAGTTCTCCTCTCCTTCCCCGGCCTACGTCAAGCGAGTAAGGTTATAAAAATCTCGTGATTTTCACATTTCATAAAAGTTTATTTACAGTTAGATACTAAGCTATCGTCAAGTAATTTGTCTATGGGTTAGGTGCATTGACATGATTAAAGTAATTTAGTGCCAAGGCTCTCTCAAAAGACCAGAAGTAAAGCCAAACCATTGAAGCTCACCGACAAATAATTTGATTTTCACAACCGAAGTTCCTACGCAAATGTTAGCATCGTATGAAACACAATAAGTAGTACAATATTGTATTACTAATTGTCGTTTTAGCATTCAAAGGGGATAAAATTTGTGAAACTTAATCCAATGAATTAGTAAGTGTTTGCACCAAAAAAAGGACAAGTTGACGATATGAGTAGACATGTGACTAAAGTGTTATAATCAAGCACATGATTCATCATCGAATCAAGATTGGTGTTGGTATTGGCAACCATTGATGATTGTTATCTATCAATTGTTGATATATGACGACTTGTAGTTAACAATGACTGATAATTGATAGCAAGATCAATAAAATTGTCAAGGTACCAGGAAAAAGCAAAACATAGAAAGGGTCGCAAGCCATCGTTACAAGTTTGAAGCCCCTAAGAACAAAGTAATGAAGGTCGTGGAGCAACTTGCACGCGTTTTGAAGGAACAACCGCCTAAAGGTAAGACTGTGGTATCACAAGAGTACAAGCACAAAGTTTTTGCAGGTAAAGGAATGTGGCTACAACTAGGAGAATTGCTTAGAGATTGTTATGGCACAACCACTATAAATACCATCATTAATCTGCTGAAGAGCTCTCACACAAATCAAACAAATTTACTATCTTTTAGTTATCTTTTCTTTTATGTACTATATTTATCTTTCAAATTCATGGCAACAATTAAATTCTGACAAGTTCTTAGCTGTAGTTCTTAGATTTGCGTCATCAATAAAATTCTAGTGTACATCTTTATCATAGGTGTCGCACCATTGGTTAAATTCCAACATAACATTTTTATGTTCTCAAGTTTTGTCGTCACTTAAATTTCGACATAATTTGTTTACATTCAATTTTGTTATGGAGTCAGTATTTTCCAGGGCTTGTAATCAAAAAAATTCTAGCATAATTTATGTTCATATAGTTTTGTTTGAAGTAAAGTTGTTGATTTCCTTGTTTCATGTGATATTTCCCATTCAAAGTCGGCACAGAACTTGTCCCTTTCAAATAAATATCAAAGAACAACTTTTGGTGAAAGGTATATGATGACGGGATAAATTCCGGCGAAATAGTATAGTGACATTTAGCTTGACAATATGAATAGTTATTTCAAAAATAGAAATTAACATTATTCATAATTTTGAAAAAAAAAAATCATATAGAAAAGTGAGTTCATCTTTAATTTATTATTATAGGAGGAAAATATGACGCCAATTTTTTTCCGTCAAAAAAATTTGTAATTAGTTTTATAATAATTAAAATCTTCTCATTAAAACCAATAATTGTGTCATAGAGTTGTTTTGGCAAAAAACAGTTACATTGTAAAAATAAGCATAGCTTCTCATTAAAATGTTTTCAAAAAACAACTATATTGGTTATTATAATTATTATTATTATTATTATTATTATTATTATTATTATTATTATTATTATTATTATTATTATTATTATTATTATTATTATTATTATTATTATCGGTGTTGTTGTTGTTGTTATTGGTGGCTCTAAGTTCTAACCAGTTGATAATTGTTTTAACTGCATTAAACTTTGGCAAATGTTTGGGAACTCCAGCAACCCAAGTTGGCAATCAAGTTGAAGACTTCTACTAGTTAATCCTAGAAACTTATTATTATGAAATCTTTCGCTAATGTACCACTTTGATCAATCCTAAAGAAAAAGGAACAAGATTTATAGATGAAGTATTAGCTCATAGTAATTACATTGAAAAGTGCGGCTCTAGAATGTGCTTGTAAATTGTGGCCAATACCAAGTATATAAGCAATGATTTCAAATCCAATGGTTAATCATACTATGGCAACTTTATGTAAGGCAAAATTTGGTTTTTTGGGGATGCTAGTGTGACGGCTTGAATTTTCAGATTTTGTTTTCGATTAAATAAATCGGGCCTTTCATTGACGCATCTATAGTGCTATTCTCTAAGTTGGTCACTCACGAGATAACCAGACTATCTGGGAAAGCCGTTAAGGAATCTAAACGTAATAGACTTGAGAATTCGACTCAGAATCGACTACTCGACCGTGTTGATCTGCAAGGGTCATTACGGCACCGTTAAAAATCGATCAAAAGTTGGAGATAGGTCGACTCGATGAGATATGTAATTAGTGCGTGAGTAATTCCACCTAATTGCAAAATTCTCATCGAATGGCACTAGATCGATTTTTTTGTCATTTCTATACCCGATGTCTGTATTTGAAATCTCGAGATTTTCACAATAACCGAGAGTCGTCAATGAGTCAAAGATATACAATGAGGCTCGAAAATAATCAATCACGGGTCAATTGCACTAAAAATTTCTAAAAACTATCCGATAGACCAAGTCATGCTAAAATTGCGTTAGATTGAAATTAACCGCGAATTTGAACCCGATTTCAGAAATTGAAAGTTCTGTTATGTTATAATTTATTTTAGGAATGTCGACTCATCCTCCAAAGAATTTTCGAAGATTCCAAGATTTTTACGGAAAATCGTTTCGGATGATTCGGAAAATAACGGAAATTCGGATGAGCCAAATTAAACAGGATTTTGGCTCCTATACCGAGCTATATGGCGAAGGGGACTTGCAAAAAATTTATGGGCTTTTTCCTTGGCAAATTTGAACGTCAAATTAGGGAATTTGTGAAGAAATTGAGGCTTAAGATTTGAAAATTCGGAACTATGGAAGAGGCTACAATTTTGGCTTCAATTTGAACTAAATTGTGCATTATCTTGTCAAAAAGGTAAGAGGACAATGCATTTAAGTGGATGGATACCCCCCCAAGGTTCTTGGACAAGCTTGGCCGATTCCCTCTATCTTCGTGCGCCCTCTCTATCCCTCTTTCTCTCGACCACTCTTGCTTCAATTTCCTCCTGCCAGCCAACCGATCACCCCCACCAAGTTCTCTCTCTGCCACCAGCCAACTTCTTCCATTTTTCTCTCCACGCGCTGTCAACTGTCAGCCTTTCCCCACCCCCCCCTCTCTCACGAAACCGGAGACCAAGCTTTGTAGCTGCCACGTTCAAAGCTGCCCATCCCAGTCAACCGCTCGCGTCTCTTCATCTTGTCCCTCCCCGCTACGTTCTTGGGTCAACCTACAACCGTCGAAGCCCAGGTATTGACCGAAGCAGCTCCTTCCTTCATCCAATTGCTCCCTTCACCGACTCGCCACCCTGTTTCCCCTCAACGCCACAGCAGCAGCGTCCGTCGAAGCTGCTTCTTCCTTCTACCAACCCCATCCTACGCGAGTCAACGAACTCAGCCCAACAGAAGGCCACGCAAGTCCAGCCCACCTCTAACAACGACCCGGCAATCCATCCAGCGTCTTAGGCCCGGTTCAGCAACCCACGAAATTTTCATCTCAATCCACTTGAAGCCATTCGAAGCCCGTGAAGCAGGCCCAACCTCAGCCAAGCCCAAGCCCAGACCACGCCTAGCAATTTGCTGTAGGCTTGCAAGGCTTTTTGGCCCGACCCAAGTGTCCGTCAACGCCGTCAAAAGTTCGGGTTTTGGCCGCAGTTGCGCTGCCGTTGCGGTGAACTGGTTTTCGCATTAAACCAGTGAGTTTATGCACTAAACTCTTCTTAGTAGGCTAATGACATTTAAGGAGTGTTTAGTTTAATTTAATTAGAAATTAGGTGGTTAGTTAGATTAGATTAGTGACTTAATTAGTTAATTATGCATGTTATGTGGTTAGATTAAATTAATCAAGGCCTAGATAGGGTGTGCTATTTATCTAGATAGGTTTGGGAATTTTCCCAGCCCGTTTCGGTATTTAATTTAGCAATTAAAGCCTAGGTTAGTATTTTCGGTATTTAAATTGATTTATTTAATTAATTTCAATAATTATTTAATTATTAAATATTTTCTGCAAATTAGACCGGGATAGCCGATAATCGGAATTTCGTGCTAATTGCAAAGATGTGGTTAATTTCTGCAATTGAGTGTTAATTTATGCAAATTGAGTACTAATTGGATTTTTGGTCTTTTATTCCAAGAATTTGTGAATTTCAATATTTATTCAGAAAATCCCGAGTGTCAGATTTTCAACACCGAAAATGGTTTTAAATACTATATGAAACAATGGGATTTTAAATTAGAAGATATCACTTTTTATTGGTCGAGTTGACTGTATACCCACACATGACTATTTTATCGTGTATTTCTAATACGAAAAAAATAAGCCAGGTTCACCATTTTAATGGAGATATTTGAGTGTAATGCATGGTGCCCTGGGCTATAATTGAGTGATCGTGTGTTGGTTAAGAGAACCTATCCCAAGCTGTTAAGCTATACGGTAACCCCTATATGAGACGCCCCTAGACAACGGGAAACCGGTCACAGTAGATTTTAAACACGAGCTCCTTCGAGAAAGCCATTTAGGAAAGACGTAGCCGTACTCAATAGTGTGAGACGACGCTTGACAATGCTAGAAGACCGCCGAGCAGAGAGTAAGTCGTGCTATATGCCAAGATCAAAACTAGGAACGCATGATTAATTAAATTGAAGGTGTCAGATTATGGGACAAAATTGTGTGACACAGAATGGGACGTGTCATAACGATTTTGCCCTATAATCAGGACCCCCGTGCTTGGTTGATTTTGAATGTGGCGTTCCAGTAAATTGAGCTTGGTTATTACTCATGCTCTCGTGCTGTTTGTGATATAAACTGTACTAACCTGTAGGGAGAATCTGAGATGAGGTAAGTCTCCTTGATTGTGTGATTGTGTGGTTAGGGCACCTCTGGGTGTATTACCCTCCTAATCGGGGTTTAGAGCGTGAACTCGCTGAGATTTATATTTCACTCCGTCATTGGCTTAATTTTCAGATCGCAGAGTGGTGGATCTGGCGCCTAGTTGAGGGGACATGAAGAATAGATCAGATAGGACAGCCTTTTTTTGAGAATCAGTCTTTTGAAATCTTTTGGTCATAGACTTTGTACTTAACTCAGTATGTTTATAAAAGCATGTTGTATTTGTAAATCTGTGTCCTGCTTTTCTATCCCAAGCTATTGATGTCAAGGGATTAGTAATTCGCTTCTACATGTACATTAAAATGAAAGGGTTGGCGACTCATCCTAGGAAGTTGCAAAATTTTATTGACCAGAGAGGAATGGGCATGCACTCGGGGTTTGGGGCATGACAGATAGTGGAAAAGTTGACATATAAGTTATCCTTATTGCCACTCTATGGAATTGTACATGAGATTTTCACCTCATACGGCTCCTCGTTCAATTGTTTCAAAGTCATTAGGTCCTTTTCCTCGTTCGAGAATCTCCTCCCTTCTTCCACACCATCCCAAAGAGTAACTAAGATCAATTCAATTACGTTTTCAATTTCCAATTGAACACTTTCCATTTTTGGATTATTCTCAAAAGAGAAGATTCTTCTTTTTACCAAACACTTGTGGATCCAATCACAATCTTATAACAAGAACAAGAGATCTTTCTCAATCAACCTCCTTGCCTCTCATTCTTCAACAATCAGAAAGATCATTTTCAAGTTTGAATTTGTTCATTTGAAATTTGAGTTCTTCTACTTCATTTTTATTTACTTATTTTTTTTTTTTTTACTCTATTCTTGAGTTCTCTTCTGATTGGGTTGAAGGCAAAGGCCGGCAATGTTCATCATTTACTTGTTTTCACAAAAAAAAAAAAAAAAAAAAAAAAAAAAAAGGCCTCAACAATGAATGGTAGTTTTTAATTTGATCGGATCAGATAGCTCTTTAAGCAACCAATCAAACTTAGGTAGACCCACTAATGAAGAGCTGACTACGAAGCTTACTCATCAAGGAGCACAAAAGGGTTATTCATTTCATATTTTTCATTGATTCTCGATAGAGATCAAAGGTCTTGAGCAATTGATATCATGAAAAAACTAAAAAACATTTTTCCTACATAATCAATACCCGAAGTCCAACTTTCTTTGGTCATTTCCTCTTATTAGATCATCGTAACCATTGCAAGAAGTGGAGAACTACACAGTATCTGCAAACTAACTTCACTACCACGTGATGAATTATTGCCCACTTGGAACGGAAGCCCAAAGCCCTATAAAGGCAATTTGTCTAAAGCAAGTCGTTTAAACCAGTTTGTGTAAAACCATTCTTCTTATGAAGCCGTATAGTGCTATTGTTAACTTATGTTTAGAAAGGAAAAAAAAATATAGAGAGGGTTATGGATAGTTAAGGAAGCAAAAATAAGGCCAAGGCCTGTGCACAAGGAAAAGCGAGTTGATCATGTGTCAAAGCTCCACCCAAGTTTAATTAGATGGATGCCTTTGCTCGTGCGACCATGCCTCCAGGGATCACCTATTCATATTTGTCCTGCCATTCAATCACATATGGCTTGCCATGCCTTTAATAAAGAGATTTAATTAATTGAAATGACAAGGACACCAAATCAAGGTGCCGGACCAGGTTGAATGAGATCCCCACAAATCACGTATTCGGAGGACTGGATTGGAAATGATAGGGAGTTCTCTGCTTTCAAATTGTATGAGTTAGTTCAATCGATTTCAATCCTTAAAAAGCAAAGTCCACATCCTGACAAGGAGTCATGTTAACAACTATCAAAGTAGCCTAAAACAAGTTCATCCAAGAAAGGACCCAAGAAAGGACCCAAGAAAGGATGAGACCCTACTGAATGATATGGCATGTTTATGCACAAATCTTACTTCTAGTCATCCGTTCGCCAAACGAAATCTTTTTGGTTTTCACATAAAGAATTTTTATCTTTAAGTTCTTATTGTAGGAGGAAAACATGGCCACAATCCTCTTATGATTATAATTGTCATTGGTTTTTAATAATCAAAATTAGATTAACTAAATCAATTATAATATCACTGTGTCGTTTTGGCAATAAGTTGAAGTATAGTTTCTTCCTCAAATGTCATCAAGAAACAAATACGTTGCCTTATCTTGGGGAGGTTGATAGTTAATTTAACGGCATTGAAAGGTTTGCCTAATAGAATCAAACGTCTAGTTGACAAAATAAGGACAAAAGGAAATCGGATTCATACAGCAAGTCTCCAATTCAATCGCTTTCTTTTCTGTAGCCCAAAGAAGCAATGCTATCTCCTCATGCTACGTGCACACCAAGCCATAAACGTGGAGCCGCACATCAGAACGCGTCGACATCCACGTCTCTGGTCAATGTCCCAAAGCAGGACCACCGACCTCCATTGATTCATTCACGCGCGAACTTGCTCCCCAAGACAATCACTCGACGGCATTTACCGCGGTTCACACGGATTGCTTAAGTACTTAATAGCTAAGCTATGAAATTTGGCAGAGAAGAAGCGTGTGAAAAGATCGCCATGTTTGATAGACTGCTGCAGTTGAACCACCGCCTCGGGAAACTCTATAATAAGGGCCTCTCTTCCTCTCATCTCTCGTCATCCAGACAGCTATTTTTGTGTCAAGACTGAAACAGAGTCGGGGTTATATACGAAACAGAGGATGAAGATGAGAATGGGTCACGAGGGAAGGCATAATCACGGTCGACATCGTCATCATGGGATGGGTAACGGAGGCGGAGATGGGCATCTTGGTGGGCATGGTCCCCATGTAGGACTTCTCTTTGGGCATGGTCTCAAAGGACATAAGGGTCATGGGTTCCATGGACATGGACATGGGCATCATGTGAGGGTTCCATTAGTCCATGGGCATGGACTTTTCAAACATGGTCATCATGGTCATCCCAAAGGTCACGACCATGGTCACAAAGGGAGGGAGGGCCATGCGCGTGACTGGTGCGGGAGGCGCCACACCTGTATGGAGCAACCGGAACCGGAGCAGGAACAGGAGCAGCAACAGGAACAAGAAGTTGTGGCTGCGACGCCAACTCCAATAACCGAGGAACTCGATACTCTTGGACATGGGAATTATGTGAGGATTCTAGTCCATGGACATGGACTTTTCAAACATGGTCATCATGGTCATTGCAAAGGTCAAGGTCATGTTCACAAAGGGAGGAGGTGCCATGCGCAAGGCCGGTTTGGGAGGCATCATACCTGTACGGAGCAATCAGAACCGGAACAGGAGCAAGAGCAGCAACAGGAGCAGGAAGTCGTGGCTGCGACGCCAACTCTGATAACCAAGCAACTCGGTACTCTCGGACATGGGCATCATGTGAGGGTTCTTTTAGTCCATGGGCATGGACTTTTCAAACATGGTCATCATGGTCATTGCAAAGGTCACAGTCATGGTCACAAAAGGAGGAGGTGCCATGCGCATGGTCGGTTTGGGAGGCGTCACACCTATACAGAGCAACCAGCACCGGAACAGGAACAGGAGCAGCAACGAGAACAGGAAGTCGTGGTCGCGACACCAACTCCAATAACCGAGCAAGTCGATACTCTCGCTTTGACTGCCGAATAGAGAGGATGCTTGGAGTTGGGTCCTGGACAGCAATGACGCCGTGTCAGCAATAAACGTGTCTTGGGGATTTCATTTTTGGCTACGACCAGTAACCAATACCAGTTTTATCTTTTTGAGTAGTTTCGCTGGATGATCAGATTCAGCTGTCTGAAGTGTTGTGGAGGTTGATGGAAGTTTCTCTATGTTGTTTGTGTACCAATATTATTCAATGGTACACTGAAAATTAGTGTGATGGTATCCGTCCTTTGAGGCTTCGGATCAAATGATTCCATATATTTTATGCAGAAGATTTGAAGGTTCTGAACTAGACTGATATGTTACTGAGCTCCTCAAGACCACCATTGGCATGCCTGAACAAATTGACCAGAATTAATTCAAAGATAGGGGCTTTAACAGAAAACTTCGCAGACAATGGCATATGCTCTTCATCTTTGTCATTCAAGTAACTCCAGCAACCCACGATCAAGAAATCGAACATCTTGTACTAATTAAGCCCAGAAACTTATTATTGTGGCATCTTTTGCTAATGTACCAATTTGATCAGTCCGTAGGAAAAAGGATCAAGAGTCACAGATGGAAATCTATTTTTTTAAGTAGGGCAATAGCTATTATAAAATAGACTTGTTTCATCTCGGGCAATATACGATTGTGTGGGCCTAATTCAAATCCCTCAGGTAAAGTAAGAAAGTTTCGCCTACCATATTCACCACCCAAAGTCGGACTTTCTTTGATTATTTCCTTTGATTAGATCTTCATAATCATTCCGAGAAGTGGAGATTTAATTTACAAAAAAAAACAACAAAAAAAAAAAAAGGAGGCCTTGCCAATAGGGCACCACCATTGCCGCCCATAGCAGGAGGGGCTGACAAAGTCACAGCCTTAAGGGGGGGGGCCAGAGCTATCTAGCCTAAATAGGGCAGCAATAGGGTGCCATCATTTCGCCGGGCACCAACTCAAATCTAGGTTAGCCCCGCCAACCCCTCCAATTTTGGATGGTGGCAGCATTAGCAAGTTTTAGCATTTGATTGAATTTTCACAATATAAAAAAGATATTTAGTGACTTCAAAATGCACAATCTTGTATTTAGTTGTCCTCCCCCTACTCAGCCCTACATCAAGCGAGCAAGGTCATCAATGAATGGTTATTGACAAAATATTTATAACTTTTTATGACATTGACATTTAAGAAACTTAGTACCACGAAAAGGAGATCACTTACAAGTAATTTTATTTTCAAAACCAAAGTACGTATACAAATCTTACAATCCTATGAGATTTTTTTGTGAAATTTACTCTAATGAAATCACAAGGTGTTAATGCATTGAATAGAGAGAGGTCTAGCTCAACAATATAAAGTTATAACACTCTTAGCTCTAACTACTAATCAGTTGATAACCTTTTTAACTGCATTGAAGGGTATGCTTAATAAAATCAAACGAATGGTTAATAAAATAAGCACAAAACGAAATCAGATCCACAAGAGCAAGTCTCCACCCCTTTAATCGCCGTTCTTTTTGCTGCCCAAAGGAGCAACACTTATCCGCTTATCTAACCAAGCCAGAACCGTCCGGCCGCAAATGAGAAGGTGTAGACATTCCCCCTTCCCATCTCTGGTCCCCTATCTGAATGCAGAGAGAGCGACCACCATAATTTCATTCACGCGCGAACTTGCTCCTCAAGGCAACACATGACCACATTTTCCGTTGTTCGAAGTTGAAAAGTATTCATCCACAGCGTTCACACGGATTGCTCAAGTACTTAGTAGCTAAGCCAAGAAATTTGGCAGAGAAGAGGCGCGTGGAAAGGACGCCAAAATCATGGGGTGCTACAGTTAAACCACCGCCTCTAAACCCCCTATAGAAGTAAGGCCCTCTCTTCCTTTCATCTCTCATCGTCCAGAGAATTATTCCTCTGTCAAGACTGAAACGGAGTTCGGGGGTAGACTAAACAGAGGATGAAAATGAGCATGACTTACGAGGGAAGGCATCATCACGGTCAACATCGTCATCATGGGATGGGTAATGGAGGCCGACATGGACATCGTGGCAGGCATGGTTGCCAAGTAGGAGAACTTCTCGGCAAGAATGGTCTCGGAGGAGAACTTGATCATGGACATGGGCATCATCTGAGGGGTGTGTTAGGAAATGGGGGTGGGGGTCGTGGCCATGGTCATGGACATGGACACGGACGCGGATGTGGGCATCATCTGAGGGGTCCTTTGGGACATGGACATGGACCTTCCATACATGGTCGTCGTGGTCATCGTCCTGGTCACGGTCATGGTCACAAAGGGAGGCGCCATGTGCATGGCGGATGCCGGAGGCGTCATCCTTTTATGGAGCAACAAGAACAGGAGCAGGAAGTCGGAGCTGCGTCCCCGACTCTAATTACCGTGCAACTCGGCACTCTCGCTCTGACTGCAGCCTAGAGAGGATGCTTGAAATTGGGGCTTGGACAATAACGACGCCGTGCCATCAGTTTTATCCTTTTGGGTAATTTCCTTAGATGATCAGCAGTGGCTGATGTGCTGCAGAGGTCAAAGAAAGTTTCTTTGTACTGTCTGTGCACACATATACTGTGGTACCCTATGTGATGACATCGCTGAGGCGTCGGATCAGACAGATGATTCCCTTATGTGTTATTCAGATCTGAAGGTTTTAAACCAAAAATGATATGTAGTACTGAGCTCATTGAGAGCCCCATTGGCATGCATGAACAATTTTTTTTTTTTTTTGGTCAAAATAGAACTGACTATTACTTGATTAAATAGGAGTCTTACATACCAGCAATGGGGAAAGATCTGCGCATAAAATATTCCATAGGGGAAAAGGGGGAGAAAACACCCAATTACGTGGAAGGGCGTTTAGTCGATGATGCCGTGCTATCCAATCCGCCGCTTCGTTAGTTTGTCGTGGACTATAAATCACCATGATATTGTTGTTCTGCTGAAGCCCATTCGTGCACCTCTGGACAATTTCTTTTAGATCCCATGGAGGTGCGGCCCGGCCCATGACCATTTCTACCGCCGCATAACAATCACTTTCAATGAAACACCTTCCAGTTCGGCTTCCAAAGTCCCGCACGTGATTCAGCTTGAGTTCGTGCATATACGAAATCCCGTGTAAAAGTGCCTGAGTTTCCGCTTCACTTGCCGAGGAAACCCTAGCTATGGTCGCAAAACCTTCGAGAACCCTTCCAGCCGCGTCACATACAATACCGGCGATAGAGCAGAGAAAATCGCCAGGTCGCCACGATGCGTCTACATTCAGCTTCAGATCTTTCCCTTCCGGAGGCCTCCAGTGACCAGGTTGGCTTCGGTTGAGAGATCGCTCGCTTCTTTTTGATGTACCCTTGCTGAACGAGTACTTGTTGTTCCTTTGCTATAATCAACGATCTGCTGGTCGGGTTCCTTTGCACGAAAAATCCGGTTGTTTCTCGCCTTCCGGATATTCCACGTAACCCGGACTAGCCGGTTCTCGCTTGGGTGAGTTCTGGTCTCTTCGGAAAGCATTTATAATCCACTGATCCGTGCGTGTGATGCTGTTATTTGGCCTGATCGTTTCAAAAATCGGGTCTTGCTAGACTTTCTTTGTCCACTTACAAAGAAACAGCAAATGCTCTGTAGTTTCAATACTCGAACAACAGATCGGGCATCGTGGATCGCTAACGATTTTCCTTATAAATAGGTTTTCCTTCGTCGGGAGGGCGTTTTGGCAGAGGCTCTAGAGGAAAGAGCGGACCTTTGGAGGCACATCAAGACTCCATATTTGTGTCCATAAGGTACGTGGTGGTTGAAAAGAACAGGAAGGTCGGTTTTGGTCTGTATTGCTGGTGGATTTTCTTGCTTCGTTATATCCGCTCTTGACAGAATATTTCCTGATCTGTTACTTGTCCATATAAGCGTGTCTTGCTTTGGTTGCTGGGTTAGGGGAATTGCTACGATCTCGTTTGCAAACTTTTCTTCATAAAGTTGGTAGATAAGTTGTTGTTTCCATTCACTGGATTCTTGATTGATCAGTTCAGACACAAAGTTAGGCTCTGTTTGGTTTGCTGCCCCACCAATTACTCCTTGTGATAGCCACCTGTCTTCTCTTATGCGAATAGATGTTCCATCCCCTACTGACCATTTAATATTGTTCTTTATGGTGTCTCTGCCAAGCATTAGACTGTGCCAGCCCCATGATGGTCGACATCCCTTAGAAGCATTCCAGAGATCTCCATTAGGAAAATAAATCCCTTTCAGCACTCTGCTCCATAGGGCTGAAGGGGAGGAAGCTAATCGCCAGGCTTGTTTGCCTAACATGGCTCGATTAAAGGTAATCAGATCCTTAAACCCCATACCCCCTGCATCTTTTCGAGTTTTTAACATTTCCCAACTTTTCCAATGCAGGCCTCTTTTAGCATCACCATTCTGCCACCAAAACGACGCAATACATTGTTCTATAGCTCGGCAAATCGATACGGGCAGCTTGAAAATGGACATGGCATAGGTAGGTAGGGATTGCACGACACTTTTTATTAGCACTTCCTTACTGGCCTTTGTAAGCATGTTTTCTTTCCATCCTGCTAACTTGGAGTTTACTCTGGCCAGGATCCACGAAAACATCTCTTTTTTGGATTGGCCCCACTCAGTAGGTATGCCCAAGTATTTTCCTGTTTTCTGTAGAATAGGGACTCTCAATTCTGTAGCCAGATTGTGTTTCAATACTTCTGGACAATACCCACTGAAATAAACCCCTGATTTATTCAAATTGATTGCTTGTCCCGTTGCATAGCAATATTGGTTTAGTATGAGGGCAAGATTCTGGCATTCTGTAATGGTTCCATCTAGAAAACATATCACATCATCGGCAAACATCAAGTGTGATAGCTTAGGGCAATGTTTATTTACCTGTATACCTTTGAGTGTACCTTCTGCTAATGCTTTCTTCATCATCCAAGTTAAGACATTGGATATCAGGATGAAGATATAGGGTGAGAGTGGATCACCTTGTCTGAGGCCCCTCGAAGGATGGAAGAAAGAGGTAGGTTGTCCATTGATCTTTAAACTGAATGTAACTGTTGTTATTTAAACTGAATGTAACTGTTGTTATGCATTGCATAATTAGGGAGACCCATTTTGCATCAAACCCCATGTGCAGCATTAGATCTCTCACAAAATCCCATTCTATTCGATCGTATGCTTTCTGCATATCAAGCTTCACAATGGCCTGATGTTTTGTCTTCTTTTTGGTTATGCGCAGCTGATGCAGAACTTCCTAGACTATGAATATATTGTCCTGGATTTGCCTCCCCGAGACGAAAGCTCCCTGCTCTGGTTCAATGATAAGTGGCAACCACTTTTTGAGTCTGTTTGCTAATATTTTTTAGATAACTTTATAGCTGAAGTTACGCAGACTAATGGGTCTGTATTGACTGATTGTTTCAAATTTAGAGATAAAGGGCTTCGACAGCACCCATCGCGGACAACGGCATATGCTTTCTTTCTCATTGAAGTAATTGCGGCAACCCAAATTGGCGATGAAGAAAATAAAACATCTCCCACCGGTTAAGCTTTTTTTTATTATGTTAGAATTTACAGCTTAAGCCCAGAAAAGAAGGCGGCCTCGCCCAATTGATGGCAGGTCTGGATGAAGTCTCGCTCATATATAGAGGAAGAGCAAACGAGCTAGCACGCTATCTATGGCTTATGAAGTTGATTGAATTGGATCAAATAGCCCTTCAAGCAACCGGACCAAACTAAGGGCTGGCCTATGGAACTCGACAAGGAGCAGCGGCTATTTATGCATCTGCGTCACACATGAATTTTTCCAGCTAGAAGGGATTCCCGCTATGAGCAATCATAATGCATGATGGAGAGTGATGGCTTAGTGAACCGGTTGAGTGATTGAGATGTGATACTCATTAACTGATCACACCAAAATCTCTGAGAAACCTTATTATTCAAGGGGAAGAGAAATCTCTGATCAACAATAAAAATAATAACCATTTTACATCGTATAGAAGGGATTCTTGATTTGGGCCAAAGAAGCAATAGTATTCAATCATTATTGTACTGATCATTTATGCAAAAATAAAAACAAAATAAAGTGAGCTATTAATTGCTTCGGACTATCCTGTTCTCCTTTCCTTCCCCGGTCTAAGTCAAGCCAGTAAGGTCATAAATCTGGTGATTATTGCGGCTTTTCACATTTCATGAAAGTTTATTTTTGGTTAGATACTAAGCCATTGCCAAGTAATCTATGGGTCAGAAGCATTACCATAGTTAAAGTGAATTAGTACCAAGGCTAGAACAAAAGCCAAACCACTAAGTTTACTGACAAATAAAATGATTATCACAACCGAAGTTTCAACACAAATGTTACCATCCTATGAAATACAATTAGTAGTACATCTTGTTCTGGAGATTGTCATTTAGCATTCGAAGGAGTGAAACTTAATCCAATAAATTAGTGAGTGGTTGCACCAAAAAGTGGACGGGTGGTCGATATCAGTAGACACGTGACTAAAGCATTAAATACTGTCAAGCATGTGACTCATCATTGATGACTAAGATTGGCGCGGATATTAGCACACAATGATTGTTATCAATCAGTTGTGGATATATGACGACGTGTAGTTAACGATGATCAACAGAGGTATCAATTGGCAAGGTCAATAAAATCGTCAAGGTGCCAAAAATATGCTGACCGTAGAAAGGGTCGCAAGGCATTCTTACAAGTTTCAAGCCCTTTCGAACAAAGTAATGAAGATCATGGAGCACTTGGCACATGTTTTTAAAGGAACAACAATTTGAAGGCAAGATGGTGGCATCGTGAAAATATGAGCACAAATTTTTCAGAGGAAAAGGGTTAGCTACGGCTGCTGGAGAACTGCTTGAAGACGGTTATGGAACAACCACTATAAATGCCATTGTTTGCCTATTGAAAAGCCCGTTACAAATCAAACAAATCTACTATCTTTTAATTATTTTTACTTTCCTACAATGTATTTTTATCTATCATATTTGCATAATTGAATTTACTATCTTTTTGTTATTTTTACTTTCCTGCAATGTATTTTTATCTTTCATATTCGCGTTGTCGATTAAATTCCAACGTGTATCTTTATTATGAGTGTCGCATTGTTGATTAAATTCCAATGTAGCAATTTTGTGTTGTCAAGCTTTATTATCAATTAAATTCCAGCATAATTTGTTTAAGTTGGGTTCCATTGTAGAGTCAACATCTTCTAGACTTTGTTGTTAATTAAATCCTGGCACAGTTTATGTATGTACAATTATGTTTAAAGTAAAGTTGTTGATTTTTTTTGTTAGCTGTGATTTTTCCTATTCGGAGTTGGTATAGAACCGGTCTCCTTCAAATAAAAACCGCACAGCAATTTTCAATGAAAGGTTATTTCGTCAAGGGATAAATTCGGGTGAAATAGCTGTCAATGCATTGAATAGTGGCATTTAGCTTGACAATATGAATAGTTATTTCAAAAACAAAAATTAACATAATTCATAATTTTGAAACAAAAGAAAATGTCATAGAAAAATGTGTTCATCTTTCATTTCTTATTATAGGAGGAAAATATGGCGCCAATTTTCTTTTCTGATGAAAATGTAATTAGCTGTATAATAAGTTAAATATGCTCAATTAAACCAATAATTGTGTCATTGTGCTGTTTTCACAAAAAAAGAAAAAAAAAAGAAAAAGGTTACATTGTAAAAATAAGCATAGTTTCTCTTTAAAATGTTTTCAAAAAAACAAATTTATTGTTTATTATTCTATCATCATCGTGTCGTCGTTGCCGTCATTATTAGCACTAAGTTCTAACCAATTGGTAATTATTTCAACTGCATTGAAGAGTACACCAAATAAAATGAAACACATGATAAATAAGACAAGCACAAAACGAAATCAGTCACAGAGAAGGTCTCCAAATTTAATCGGTTGTCCTATGGTGGCCCAAAGGAGCCAGAGGTATCTGCTCATCTAAACGTGCACACCAAGCCCGAAACGCGGAGCCGCAAAATCAGAACGCGCCGACACCAGCCTCCATTACACTGTTCGGGCGTGGACTTGCTCCCCAAGACAACACCACCACCACGACATTTTCCAGTCGTTCCCAGTTTTCAAGAGCGTTGATGCGGATTGCTCGAATACTTGTTAGTTGTTAGCTAAGAGGCGTGTGAAAAGATGGCCAAAGTTGATAAGTCTGCTGCTGTCAAGACTGAAACAGAGTCGGGGGATTATGTACTGAACAGAGGATGAAGATGAGAATGGCTCACGAGGGAAGGCACTATCATGGGCATGGGCATCATATGAGGGGTGGTGTTGGACATGGGGCCGTGGTCATGGATATGGGCATCATCCGATGGGTCTTTTAGTCCATTGGGGTCACGGTCATGGACATGGGCATCATCTGATGATGGGTCTGTTGGGTCATGGGCATGAACTTTTCAAATCATCATGGTCATCGCCATGGTCACCGCCACGGTCACAAAGGGAAGCGCCATGCGCATGGTGGATGCCAGAGGCGTCATTTCAGTATGAGGAAAATAATGACGCCGTGTTAGCGATGGATTGTCTTGGGGATTTCGTGTTTTGATTTCTACCAGTTTCGTCTTTTTGGCTAATTTCGTTGGATGATCAGATCCGGCGGCGAGTATTGCGGAGGTCAATGAAAGCTCCTTCGTACTGTGTGTGTACCTGGCATACTATACGGTACGCCAATTCTAGTTTGAGGTGTCGGACCATATATATGATTTCCATACGTGTAATGGAGAAGATCTAGAGGTTTTGAACCAGATATCATATATTACTGAGCTCATCGAGAGCACCATTGGCAGTCATGAACTCATTGACCAGATCCAGCTGCCAGTTTAAGGGCTTTAACAGCATCCTCATCACCGGCAATGGCATACGCTTTCTATCTTTCTCATTCAAGTAACTACGGCAATCAAAATAAGGGATCAAGATAATCAAATATCCTCCACTAATTTAGCTTTATTCCATTTTGGAAGGACTTACGGCTTAAGCCCGGTTACTAAACACTATGAAATCTTGTGCAAATGCACCGATTGGATTAGTCTGGTACGAGAAAGGAACAAGATTCAGAGACAAGAGCATTAGCTTAGAAAGCTTATAGCAGTCAAGTGACGGCAAAGTTTGGCTCACGCTTTCCTTCCCGGAGTAGCGAATACATTTCGAAGATGGAGAATTTGACAACGAATTGGTGAGGATGGCTCTCATTTTTCCGATAAATGATTAAGTCATCGTCTTTAATCTACTGTGAAAATAATATTCTATTCTGGACCATAATAATCAAATAAAAAACTTACGCGTCCCTACCTCCTCAGGGGGATGTGGGTAGGGACTCGTAAGTTTCGAGAGTACTCCCCCGCAGGATAAAAATCTGTTGTGAGTCAACTCTTTCTTTTCAACAATTTATAAGTCATAATAAATGATTAAGTCATCGTCTTTAATCTCAATATTCTATTATGGACCATAATAATCAAATAAAAAACTTACGCGTCCCTACCTCCTCGGGGGATGGGGGTAAAAAAAAAAGGAGGAGGCACAAGTCTCGCGAAAAAAGGACTGACCAAAAAAAAAAAAAAAAAAAAAAAAACTTTCAACAATTTATAAGTCATAATAAATTATTATTCTTATAGGAACCCAAAGACTGTTATGGTAATAAAATCCTATTTTTCTATGCAAGACGAGGCAACATAGTTTGAATTCACGTGTTTTCCACGACATTCAGACGGGTGCTAAATTGCTAACAGCGTGTGAGAAGGTCTTCCAATATCGGCGTTTGAAATTTGGTCCGTTGACCCCACCGCCTCGTTGGGATCCACTAACATTTTATCCCGCCGGCCCAAAATACATATGTACTTCGAAGAAATTCATTCCCCAAATACAAAACTCATCTAATGCATTAACGTCTCTTGTTGATTTGTTGATCCATTTTCTAGAAAAAGTCCACAAATATCTAGTACCGTCACCACCGAGGGATAATTGTCCGAAAAATCTTAAATATATTGTACTTTAATCAATTTAATTTTAAACATTTCAATTTTACTAATTAAATCATAAATCCTTTCAACTTTTGTCAATTGAGTCAATCTAGTCATTTTTTATGAAAAAAAAATGCTAACATAACATGGTCAATGCCGACGTAAATATTTTTAAATATTAGTTTAATAATTTTTGAATTTTTTTATGATTTTTTTCATTTTTTTTTCATTTTCTATATTTTGGCTCACTGTATAATTTTATCCTTAAATTTTTAATTTATTTAATGTGATCTTTGAACTTGAACCTAATATGCAATATCATCCTTCAATTTTTAATTTGCTCAATGTAATCCCTTATCGTCCCTTAACTTGAATTAATAGAAAGATAATGTTTGATGAAACATTGATCAAAAGTTCATAAATCACAATGGGATATTATAAATTAGATAAAAGTTTATAAACCATTTGTGTAATTATTTTTTGTCTAAATGATTATGGAAGAGCTGCTCTTTTATTATTATTATTATTATTATTATTATTAGTGAATTTTTTTTTTTTTTTGGGGTTTGGGTTTAGTGATATAAATTAGCGCTTCTCCACTCCATTAACCCCCTCAACATACACAAATCTAAAACCCTCGCGTACTTTCCCCCCTCAAAGCCTCTGAACGTCTTCCTCAACGAGCATCATTCTCCTTCCTTCCTTCCTTCCTTCCTGCCTTTCGTCGCTCCTGCTCCGGCACATCGAGCGTCGTCCTCCGTCGAAGCGGAAGAATCGAAGCGATCGGCCCCCCCCTAATTCGTTCAGGATGAGTACCATGAAATTCTGCTGCGAATGGTCAGTTCCCCTGTTCCTCTGCGCTCCTCTTTCTCGCGTTTTCTTGCACCGTGCGCAGAGCGTGATCTCCGTTCTTGTTCCCTTCGCAGCAACAACATACTGTACCCCAAGGAGGACAGGGAGGAGAAGATCCTCCTCTTCGCTTGCCGCAACTGCGAGCACCAGGTCAGGTGTTGGGGTTTTTATTGATGGGGGGGCGTATGATCGCTGGGTTTATGTAGTGGCGTGAGAATTTTGGTGTCATTGGAGATGACCCACGATTTTTTTCTTTTCGAATTGGGAGTATGCTGTGCATTGCTAGTTTAAAGGTTCGATCTTGGAGTGTTTCTTCCTTTTTTTTCCAGGCAAAAGCAAATTTCTTGAGTGGGTTTTACTGGTGCGATGCGAAATGTGACTAATTATTCGCCACTTGATGCAAATGCTCGTAAGCCGGTAGTAAACGAACTATTTCGAGCCCTTTAGTGACCCGAGCTCGAACTTCAAGGTGGCCATGTATTTTCTTGGCTCTTTATTTACAGCAGAACATGTGAAAATGTAAAATTCTCTGGCGAACTTCGGGCGGAGAATCGTTGCGTATGGGAACAGTACTGATTCCTTTCGAAAGCTTAAAGAGGTGATGTTTGTTTGCTTGCCTGTTTTTGGTCACAAGAATTTTTTTCGTGAAGAGTAAGACATGTAGGAGAGTTTGGGGTCGCTTCAGTGTACATGTATGAACCAAAGTTATCTGTTTTGTAACTTTGGTTTGATAAAACTCAAACCGGACAAACATAATCATTAACGTTGGTATATGATTGGTTTGGTACAATTTCAAATCTGCAAACCTGCATTTGCATGAGAGAGCAATTGCAAGATCGAGACCTTCAATTAATTGTCGGAATTCCTAGAGATAAGGTCTTCTCTGCTACACATATGTATAAGGCGATCATTTACTGCCAATTAGAGTCTCCTCCTGTACAATTCCAAGTATCCTTTGATCTTTATCAGTAATCACTCTTCAATTCATTCATCTTAGTAAATAAGTTATTAAGCAAGTATAGATGCAAGCATGCATGCTTGCAGGCAGACAAGTTGAAGGTGCGATGCAGGTGATATATATGCACTATGATTATACCAAACACTGGCATACACGACAAAGAGGCTGCATGAATTGTGGCTGGCTAATTGTGCAGTTTGCTTGTCCTAACAGCTGCAATAATTAAAGATTTAATGGATCAATAATGGCCTTGAGGTTCAGTTGTTTTAGTTAAGTATGTCATGTAAAGTTTGACTCTAGTTTACCGTGACAAACGTATCGGTGCTCTGTTGTCTTCTTATTCAAGAGAGACCATTTAGGGAAATTTAACCTTCAAACCCGTGTTTGTAAGTTGATAATTTCACCATGGTTTCCTAATCAGTTCTTGGAGAAAAGGGGGCAAAATGCGTGCTGACTCCAAGCATCGAATTCTATGATGTTCGATTTGTATCTGACTTAACTGACCATGTCATTTCTTTTCCTCCATACTTCCTGGTCCATATAGATTAAGCAATTGTTACTTAGGGTGGATGATAGATTTGCTGGTTGTGGGAATTGCTGCTAATGATGGTGGAGACATGTTTCATGACTTTTAAAAGCTTGTCAATATATATGTATTGTGCGCACGCGCTCGTGCGTGCGCGTGTCTGATGGTATTCCTTCAACCTTAATAATAAATGTCCAATAATGTGGATGTTACTCTTTCATTGAAATGTCCCGCTAATCCATTTGGACTTTCTATATAAGACTGCCGAGGGGGATGGAGTTTCCCTGTAGTGGACCTATTGCTGAGATAGGCATTATTTGTTATTGTCGCTGTTGTTCTTTTCTTGTCAGCATTGTCTAAGCATCATTTCTAATGGCAATATGCTTAAAGGAGCTGATATCTTCTTGCTTTAACTTCTGTAAAGATTGGTTATGGAGAAAAATATGACGATGGTTCTGCTAGTTTTGAGAATGAAAAATTCAGAGGTGTCTCACACGTTAGAATTTTATATACTGGGTCTTCAATATGATTTAGTTCTACTCTCTATTTTTCTCATGAGGTCTGTATCATCCATTCAGGAGGTTGCCGATGACAATTGTGTCTACAGAAATGAGATACATCACTCCGTCGGGGAGCGAACTCAAGTTTTGCAGGATGTAGCAGCAGATCCAACTTTACCTCGTACAAAATCTGTACGCTGTGCTCAATGTAACCATGGCGAAGCTGTCTTCTTCCAGGTGAAATTGCTCATACTACACTTTGGAATGAAATTCTGCTAATTTAGTTCTATATCTTGAATCTTGGACTCTACAGACTGATTCTGGAATCTGATCTAGATAGTAGCATCTCTTGATTAGGATCTTGAAAAGGAAGGAATTGTAGTAGTTGTAAGATGTGGTCTATCTGTCTTTTGGATACCTAGTGAAATAACGGCATGTTGGATCTCATTACTCTCCTTAATTAGGTTATTTCCTTGAATAAATACAATGTTCAGAGAAATTACATATGGTTTTCTAAAAACTACAGATTCTTTGAAAAATCCAAGTAGCATGACTTGGCAATGCCTGCATCAATCTGTCTCATGTATTTTGTGGATTAATAAGTCACACATCAAATGGATTAACTGCAAAAGAAGTGCCTTCTCACTGCACATATCCAAGGAACTCTTGCTTTGTGATATATGAATTCTTTGAGACTAGAAAAATGTTTTGAGTTGGTCAATCGACCAAATCAAATCTTGACAGGCAGTGGTAGTGGTAATAATCCTTCACCCTTCAGGGAACAAAAGAGTGATCCCCCACAGTAGAAAAAGGGGGATCTGTCATTTGATATGGAAAGAATGAAGATTTGCTTCTGGTTTTGGCATATTTAAGAGGAGGCACCAGAAGAGGGGTTGCCGATACAAAAGTTGTTTCCTAGAAAGCAGCTCTATAAAGTTTAATGGCAACCATCTCCTCATTAGGTTCACTCTTCATGTATTGAAAATTGAGATGTGATAAATATTGAATGAGGATTAAAGAGTGCATAGTTGAGTGAATAAATATGAGAAAATGCATGGTGATTATGTATATTTTAGACCTCTCGCCTTCTCTAAGGAAAAGCAGCAAAATGGACGAAAGGAATGGAAAAATATTCAGGATCTTTCCATATCTAGGTCCTTCTGATGGTTACTGTAGTCATGGCTTATGCCTGTCTCTGTCTGGCTGTATATGCTGACAATCTCATCTGTCATTATTCAGGCCACTGCTAGAGGGGAGGAAGGTATGACGCTGTTCTTCGTCTGCTGCAACCCAAATTGTGGATATCGTTGGAGAGATTGACATCCACCGGGATGCTTGAATCTAACTCGGATAATGTTTCTTGGTGTTTGCTGAAAGAAACTATCTGCTAACTCATTGATCTGGGTGTGGGGGACCTAAGAATATCCATGTTGTTGTCCTATTTTTTCCTGGAGCTGGTTCAGTTTGGCTGTAACTCGTTGACCAAAAGAATTCAATCTGTAACTAGCGGTATTTCAATTTGGGAGTGTGAATTGCTGGATTTTTTTAAACGTGCTCCATCTGTTGAGGACCTAAAGGTGGCCATCCTTCTGATTCATGGCTTGACCAGGCAGCTTGAGGTATTCGGGGCCTTTATTAGCGCGTAGAAAAGCTAAAAATAATGGATAAGATGGAGGAGATCAGTGATGACAAGATTAAGGAAAACTGTGAGAGATGTAGTCAAATTGTGAAGGCCAAAGAGCCATGGCTACAGATCTCGAAAGAACATTTGCAACTCTTTGTGGAGAATTTAAAAGACCAACTCTAGTTCCTCTGGTAAAAATGTAGTAATATACATTTGGGTCCATCAGGGGCTGATGGGAGCCCAATTAACGAGTTAGCGGACAATGCTATCCGGAACCAGTCTGACCAGAGATTGCCGTTTAAAAAACAGGGAAAAGAGAAATGCTTCCCAATTATCTTCACTTGCTCCTTTCCTTCCAGAGAAATTAGTTCATGTGCTGACGATAATACCTCATGCATCATACTTAAATAACATCATGTAAGTAGGGTTACGTTCCTGTCAACGTTGAGCATGGTGCTTTCCGTTCATTACGGGCTTTGCTATTGGGAAAAAGCAGGCCGCGCCAAGACATGCGCACACGACATAGCAGTGATAACCTTATGACACCCTGAACAAAGATTTACCAGTAATCTGAAGCAGACTACTGTTTATTCACCTATTGTATTGCTGCAGTCATGCAGACCCACTATATTCATTGCTTACGGGTGTTATTACTGGATCGTTAATACAATGGTTTTGCAGCACAATTCTTGGTCTGACTAAACCTCCTTTGCTCCAAGGACCATAATACAACACAGTCCACTCCATGTTCGTTCCTTTCCAGAATTCAGCAGCACGTGAAAATCGTTTAATTTGCTTAAACATCCAATAAATAATATTGAATACGGAGTGTCTGCCAAAAAGGCTCCTAGCGTCCTTCTCGACATCAGTAAGAGCTGCAATCTACTTGAGGGGCATGAATGGCATCGCTCAGGGAGACAAATTCACCATGTCCAAACTTTCAGAAACGTTCATTCGTGCTTCTGTCTTTGCGGGACAGATGAACTAGTCGCATGAGTGGATCTCGTTTATTTGTGACTTTAGCTTCAGAACGGAAAAATAATTCTTCCCTTCTCCTGCCCTGTTTCGGGAGCCGCGTGGAAGAGTGCAAATTTCTTTCTCCTGACTGAAAATTGAAGTCCTCTTGGGCTATGTCAAATGCGAAGGGGAAATCTCTGCAATGTCCAATACTAGAGCTTGCTCGGGATACTTTAAGGGTGCAAATTTCTTTCTCCTGACTGAAAATTGAAGTCCTCTTGGGCTTATGTCAAATGCGAAGGGGAAATCTCTGCAATGTCCAATACTAGAGCTTGCTCGGGATACTTTAATGCTTTCATAGTTGGTGGACCTCAGAATACATGAATGGCTGTCTTGGACAGCCTGTCTATAGTTTGACGTGAATAATAGTAGGAGCAGCATAGCGTTTGCGGTAAGGCCTAGACAGCTATGTCCTAAGGATTTGTAACGTAGAATTACAAGTGCAAATAGATGGAATAGTTATAGAAATCCAAGATTGAAATTCATCATATCTGAGAGCTCATAGCAGATTAGTTCTCTTGGTTGTTCTTCTATCCAAATGGAACATCACTCACCCAAAAAAGCAGACGAAAACCAAAGATTGATTCTATCAGATTAAAGAAAATGTGAGGAAGAACCTGCAATTTTTTTGCTACTGGAGTGAAAAACATGTGAATTTTGTGAGACAAGAATTTAGTTCATTTAATTGGTTTGGACATCTGAAGATAGCTCATTTTGAATTTGGCAAAAAGACTGGAATCAATTTGTTTTGCTAAGATCGCGTGGAAAGATACTGGGGTCTTGCCTCTTAATCAGAATGTTCAATAATAATTTGAGTAGAATGATTAAATTTGAAAATGAAAAAGAGCCATCTTGCAATGTACATCCTCAAAATGAATCTCTCTTTGAATAATATGGTTGCATATATAAGATCTAAGTATAGTATACCCCCTTTTTGGCAAATGCAGAGCTACACTCATTATTGACATACTCACAGGATCAACAACACAAGTCCTCACAGGGGGTTTGAGAGAAAGGCCTATAAAAATTGACCAATTCTGCTTCCGGCTGCATATAGGATTTCCCTTGCTAAGCGCTTTCTTTCCCGTTTTTCTGGATCGGACCTGGGGAAGTTGAATTTTTGATGGTTTTGTTCAGCAAAACCAATACTGGGATCGCCACCGCTCACAATCACTTTCCTTACTTTTCCTATCCTCTCTAAAACTCCCTCAATAGCTACATCAAATGCATCGTCGAAGTTCCGTTCTTTAGACCTGGGATCTGCATAAACCATCCTCGGAATCAGCCGTATAACCTCCTCTCTCATGGCCAACACTTCATTCTCCGGAATGCTTTGGAGTATTAGTTCAATGCTAACCTTCTTGGCCTCATCCAACGGGATAAATACGGAATATTTAGTATGATCTCTTGGTAAATGCCATACATATTGCACATAAGCTGTGCCAGAATGGAAAAACACAGGAATGCACCCGGCCAGAATCGAGTCAAATGTCGACCGCCTAGTGTAAGAGTCTCCCCGAGGTTGTAAACAGAAAACCGAGCTTCGAAACACCTTCATCACATTAACTGGATCATCGCAATTATTTGTACTGGAACTGCAGTTAAGCAACTTGCATTTCCCATTCGACGCAAGACACTGGTTAATGATCTCTCCCCGGATAGTGAACTCAAGTTCAGGTCGCGGAGCGCCTGCAAAAGCAAACAGGTACTTTCTCTCCTGCTTTCTCATTCTGTCTTGCCACTGTGCAACTTCAGCACCCTTCGAAGGATGGAAATAAGTCGGGTACGGGATCGCGAAATCGTTGTTCCAAACACTCGACTCCACCGACAACATCGTCATGTTCTGAGATTGTGGCAAGAACATCAGTTTACTCCCCCAATAGGACGGATCATCAGCCTGTCTCCTGAAATCCCACGCTATCCTACCCGCCACGAGGAAATGGTCTCGACCCGACATCCGCCTCCACTCTGGTCTGCCGGACAACCACCCGACTAGATCGAAGGCCGTGGCGTCCCTCACCGATATGTTGGAACTCCAGAGGTACTGGCTAATGTCCAGCCCTGCATAGTACGGCACATAGATCGCGGAAGCGAGGGACGAATCATTAGTCAGGCACTTATACTGCTTCATCTTGTTATGGAAAATAACCTCCAGTTGGAACTGGTTCGTCCTGAACCAGCTGTTGTTCAACAACACCCCTCGGGAATCGGCCACAGCAGGACCCATGCCTAGGTTTTCGATGTACGGACACATGTTCATATTCGTCCCTCTGGTCAGCGACTCGCACTTCCGAAGCAGGTCATCATTGAACCTGCTCGGGAGATCATGAACGTAAATGAATCTGCCAGAGCATGAATCTCCATCAAGACCCATGTCGAGACTTGCATGTTCACTGCTCTGGTTAGTGGGCGAAACCGAATCGTCATCAGATTTGTCCCCCACAGTGACGTCTGGTGGACTAAGACCATCATTAGGGACCTCACGATCTCTTGCCGTACTGTTTGCTTTAAGGAGCGACCCTTTGTCGACGGGGGCTGAACCGATGGTCTTGTTAGGACTCCCGGCTGAGGGAAGCGACTTGGGCTCGCGGGTGTTGATGGAATTCTCATAATTGTCGACGAAGAAAGTGACCCCGCTGTTGCCGCCGCCGCCCCCGCTCAAGAACGAACGATCCGAGGAAAACAGTAAAAGGAAACACAGCAGAGAAGAAATGAGGACGACGAACCAGACTTGGTGGCCGTACTGACCCTTCTTCCCCAGCATCTCTTCCCGGTTCCGCTCAGAGCCAGATGAGTGTGTTCCAAGACACGACAGCTTCGACGGTGAGAAGTTTCCACGGATGCCAAGAGGGGACGGCAAGGTAAGGTAAGAGGTCCTGCCTGAAGAAGGCCAAACGTTGAATGATTAGAGACAGACAGACAGACAGACAGACAGACAGACGGGGGTTCTGCAGGAGGAGATGGAAGAGTTACGCCATGGGAGCTGAAGTCGAGATTGCATTAATGGCGGCGTGAGTAACGGCCTTTTGAGTCAAGTTCGGTGTCTTAGCTGACTGGCCGGGTCAAATTGAAAAGGAAAGGTGAGAACCTAATTATTACTTAGCTTTAATTAGTGGGGTGATTAGCCCAATAGACCATGCTAAGATTGAAAGCCGAACACACCGTACACCTGCTAGAATCCCGCAATACACCGTAAGGTGGGAAAGGGATGCCTTATTATTTTGAGATAAATAAACGATTGGAAAATTAACTTTTTAAATAATTATTTGTATTGTTTGAAATGATAAGTCAATAAAAACATTTTTTCATTATTAATAATAATTTAGGTCTAAATATTTTTGCTAACGATTAAAATATTTTTTATTCAAAGAGAAAATGAGGATTCAAGCTATCTCTATGGATGAGCTTATTGGAACTCTAATGTCTTCTTGTGATTTAGGTTGTATTTGTTTCGCGAAGAATAAATAATTTAAAAAACTTTTTTTTTTAAACAGAGATTACTTATATCACTTGCAAAAATGTATTCTTGACTCAACTCTTTAGATAGTGATCTCAAGATCTAGTTCACTTTCTCAACATCAATGAAGATCTTTCCTTAATTAGCAAGACCATTCACGAGGACAATGAATCTTGTGAAACATTTCAATAACTGTCTCATCATACTTGATTTTGAACAATTCACAATTTCCTAAGAGGATGTTCAAATTTGTTTCTCGCACACATTCAGTTGCTTCAAATGATATTTGGAATTGATCCCATATTTCTTTAACTAAATACACGAAGAAATTCTAGTAAACTTAAAAGGGAAGGGAGGGCGCGATAAAGCATATGCCTTGCTTTAGCATTATGAGAGTGCGATAAAGGGGAGGGAGGGAGGGAGGGAGAGCGCGACAAAGCATATGCCGTGCTCCTTTAAGCTTCTTCAAGGCTCCAGCAACAGTTGATTTTTGCCTTCATGTTGAGCAGTCGGTGCAAGCATTCTCTTTGGAACAACAAGACCATTCTTGATGACTTCCCACATCTAAAGATCAGTTGCTTCTATATAAGCTTATATAAGCTTGCATGCGCTGCTTCCAATAGCTATAATCTATTCCATCAAAATAAGGTGATTGGGAGCACGAGAGTCATAGGCAAAAAAGCTACCAAAGTTAGCTATATAAACAGATCTCTTTACTTAGAAGTAATGCACTTCAATAAATGGGACAAGGGCATAACTTTCGTATGACACTTACTTGATGGCCATAACTTTTTTTCTTTTTCCATTCAATTAAGTGCCACATATTTGAAAAATTAATCATTTAAATGCCATCACAATTCATCTCACCAGAAGATCCGACATGGATGCCAATTATCATACGTGGCACTGTTAGTGCCAACATGGATAATTTTTGTAATGTTTTTCAATCATTTAAGTGTCATAAATGTCAAAAATCAATCACTTAAGGGCCCGTTTGGTTCGGTTTTGGGGAAATGCCGTTGGGAGAATGCAAATACCTTTGAGGTAAAGAGGTTTGCGGAAATGTTACACCGTTTGGTAAATTATAGCATTGAAAGGCACTTAGCATAAACATTGTTTGGTAAAATTCACATTTGTAATTGACTTTGGTATTTTTTATTTTTTATTTAAGTTAGAAAATCAAATTCCGGCGATCAGCCAATCGCCGACCAACCAGATCTGGCCATCGAACCACCAAATCTAGCGGCCTGAGGTCGCGGAGGCCAGATTTGGCCTCAAGACCACTAGATTTGGCTGCCGGACGGCCAGATCTAGCGGCCTAAGGTCCACGCGACCTCAAGCGGCGTCACCTGGCTCGCACTCGCCAGGCGACGCCGCTTGGGTCGCGGGTCCCACCACCCCGGTCGGTGGTCACCGGGGACGCGAGACCCCCACGCGGCGGTGGCGATTACCAAAGAAGCCGAACTCTCAGTTAGCGGGGAAGACAAAGAACAGTAGTCAATGAACAGAGAAGAAGGGGGAGACAAATGGAGAAGAAGGGGGAAGAAGATGAACAGTAGTCGATGAACAATGAATGGGCATTTCGGAAATGCCCAATGCTCAAAGCTAGTCCTCCCCAACATTGGGCTTTCAGCATTGGGAATGCTGGCATTTGGCCAAGTAGCTTTTGAAAATGGTTGTCAAACACCAAATATTTTCCCCAAAGAGCTTTGGGGGAAAGCTGAAGCAAACAAGCCCTAAGTGCCACAACAAAAATCAATGTTTTAAAAATACAAAAATTCCATGTAGGACGATTTGTTAGAAGTGGCACTTAAATTATCGATTTTACTCCAATGTAGCACTTAAATGAGCGAGAAAAAAATTATGACACTCAAATGAGTGTCGTACGAAAGTTATGGCACTCTTGCTATACTTGCCCCTCAATAAACAAGCAACGAAGCTCTCATACCAAATTTCGGGGGTAACAAAGCAACCTAGAATGGGGAATGAATAAGTTGAGTGATGATGGATTAAAACTTTTGCAAAATATTAAACAATCAACACTCAAAAATATATTGCAAACGGATCAGTATGTGTAATGCTAGTAAGTAAATCATACTAAAATAACTAGATTATACAAAGATGTATAGTGGTTTAACTTATGACCAAGCCCACATCCACTCTCGAACTATTGGCCTAAATAGCAGTTGGATTCCACTAGTAAACAATGGTGCAAGTTATCATTGGCTTGTGTAGTTCCCTTCATTTAATAGATCACAATATCGAGATACAAAAATATTGCACTTACTCTTGTACACTTGAGTATAAGCTATTACAATGCTAAACCAAGTACAATGAGATTTACAGATCAAGAGCAATGACAATTTCACATATTCTGTTTTTCCAAGCTTCTCTCTTCATAGCACCACTACTCCTTATATACTCGGGTTTTCAATATATCCATTAGAGACCTTCATGGATGATTAGCTAGCCGTTTAAGAGTCATTGGGAGGTACTCTACTAGTATCTAGATTGCTCCTACAATCGCTTTACTTGTAATGACCTAAATTTCCATACAATTTAACCTCGCATGTTAATATAATTTAACTCTACTTCAATATGATAAATGAATGATTTATCCTCAATTGAACAAATAATTTAACCTCAGCTAATATACATCGAAACTTTCTATACAAAAACCCGTCTCCACTTTCATCACACTTTGATCCAAGCCTTACAAGTGATCTTTGGAAGTGTTAATCTAAAAGCTCCTGAACTCCTGAACTATAGATCGACAAACCTCGCCAATCAATCAGCCATCGCCATTGAAACCAAAAGAACCATCAAAGCCCCTTAACAATACAATTAACTCACTGTTGATGTTCTAGTACTAGTGACAAATTGATGGGAACCCACTCTAATAATCTCGCAATAACCCATACAATAAAACTATACTTAGTATATACTATTGACAATTTTGGTACAAGCAAATCATAGTAATCACAACCAAAATATATAGGAACTTCAAACTGCAATAGTGAAGGGCAATCCATCCTATAAATCTAAAAAATATGAGGTGAGCCGAAACTCAATAAATGAAGGCTCTAAATCTAAGGGTAGAAGATCACCTTACCACTCAACCTGGTACGCGCAAAGCACAACAATCCCAAGTGCATACTAAATAACTATGAGAGACAATTAAATAAATTGATGCATTAATCTACATATCATGTTGTGTCTATAGAAACCATGAACAATACCATGTAGGATTATTCACTCAAATGCAAGTGGGTGACATAACATATTGTGATGCATGATTATGACTTATTACTTCATTAATAGACATGTATGCACATAGTCACAAATCATATTAATAATTTCATCTCATTTCATCCCGATTCTCGGAGCATCCCAACTCTAGGGCATCCAGACACACAGGACATCTCCACTCCAATACATCACAAACATTCCGAAGACATCTCCACTCCAAGGCATCCCGAACACTCCCGAGGCATCCCAACTCTACGGGGCACCCCAACTCCGGGGCATCATTTGATGCGTGATGGGGATGCTCCCGCATCATCATTGCCACTAATATGTAAGCAATGTGCATAACTTTTCATGATACTCTTCATATTTACTCACATAGAAAAAATGCACATAATAACATTATAATCATATGATCTCTCTTACATCAACAATAAAATCAACATTTGTTTCAAAAAAAGACATCCGGTACACAACATTTTTTCATGCAATTTTGTTTTGGAATAAAATTACATTGCACTTTCAATGATCGCATATGCGAATAATAATTATGAGATGCTTA
Organism: Eucalyptus pumila; assembly: GCA_016097595.1. Classification (NCBI taxonomy): domain Eukaryota; kingdom Viridiplantae; phylum Streptophyta; class Magnoliopsida; order Myrtales; family Myrtaceae; genus Eucalyptus; species Eucalyptus pumila. The sequence continues at coordinate 32,794,688 of CM027853.1, forward strand.
CCTCTTGTCATTTCTCATGTAAGAAAATGATAACATTATCAAAGAATCAACCATATGAACATTGATAACCCAAATAATCAACAACATGACATCGACAACCAAATAATAAACAACATAACATCGACGGCATAATTATTGACAAAATGCTTAACTAGTAAATTGGTAATCTAGTTGAATCACGAAAATCATTTTTGGGTTTAATCTACTACCACATCTCATGGAAGTTGATTAGTTACAACCTCAACATATAGAAATTCATTGATTCAAGTCAAATGAACATAACGATTTGTCATGCGATTGTTATAACCTTCTCACACTTAACATCCAATTTTAAACTAAAATTAATAACCATCAAACAACCAAGTCAAGAGCACTAAGTAGATCCATCTAACTTAGTCTTTAGAGTTTCCACTTACCATGAAAATGATTGGAGCAAAAATCAAATCTTTGATTTCCTTCAAAGAAAAATAATCAAGAACATAAATTAACAACTCAAGATCTTTTTAAACAACAAAACTAATTTGATAAGATAAAGAAGAAGCCTAAAAATTCACCTTATAAAAACTTGAAATATTGAACTAGAAGCTTTAAAAATACAAGCATGAGACATTTGCCTTTGCTTTAAAAGAGTGGGAAATGAAAGAGAAAGAAAAGTGGCATGTAACTCTCTCTTTCTTTACAAGAATAAGTTAACGCTCTCTAATTAGAGCTAGGCTTCTTGAAATGACTTCACACAATCAAGAAGACTTTCATGAAGTACAAAAGGATAAGAATAAGTAACTAACCTTAAATATAATGATGAGTTTGAGTAAAAAACACTATGTGTAAAAGAGAGGGATAGATGTTCCCGTCCACAAGTTACAGAGTGCTTAATGAGGGTGGCTTAAATGAGACATTTTAATTGAGAAAAGAGAGAGCTTCTTTAGTCTTCCTTGACTCAAACTCATTGTTGAATCCCACTCGGGAGAATATGGAGGTACTTATGGCAAAACGAGTCAATCTAGTCTTTCACAATAAAGTAATAGATGGAACTGCCATTAAAAGACTTATTAGCAGATTAATAGATCACTTTGGAACTTACCCAAAAAAAAAAATAGATCAATTCGGAAGAAAGGATGCTTCATGAGCTCTGGTTCCAATGGATTTTCCCACCGTCCTAAAGAAGCCTCCAATGTGTTATCCTTCTTTTTCAAAGCGGCATTTTGCTCAGAACATCTAAGCTCCTAAACAGAAAGACTGGCCAAGGAACCTTGCTCTATTTGTTGCTAATTCCTAAAGCTAGGTGTGGGAAAAGAAGGCGAATGTCGCCCCAGAACTTTGTTTGTAAGACTCGCAATGAATGGAACCATGATTAGACCTTTTTCCTTTTTTTTTTTTATAATAATAACAGGTATAGATATTAAATCGAGGTACCCATTCTATGATAATTTTTAACAACTTACCCTCTTTCTTTGTGCCTTTAGTGGGCCTAGTATTTCCGGCAATTGCAATGGCTTCTTTATCTATTCATGTTCAAAAAAACAAGATTTGTTAGATTCGATAGGTGCAAATCTTATCTATTTTTTTTTTCAAGATTTAGATGCATAAATGAGTCATCAAAAGCATTTATGAGCTAAAGAGGTATTCAAATAAAAAGTTACTAGTGTCATAATCATATAACTCCATTCAATGATATGGTCAAGGGGAATGAATTTAAAAGACCAGAAGTTATCAAAAGATAAGAATAACCAACCAAGATTAAAAGTAATAATGGCTTGAAATTAAAAACAATTGATTGAAATTGAGTGAGGAGTGTTTCAATTAGAAAGTGAGAAATAGCTCATTTCAAAGTAGATATTTTGTTAAGTTACCAAGATATCTAGTAAATTAGTACATAAAGAAAAAAGTCGGTATCAATTTCAAACATTGAAAAATCATAAAAGTATTTTGGACTCACTAAAGTCATTAATGAAAAATAATAGATGTTAGGAAATTCTTAGCTCACTAAATTTTAAAACTTGAAAATCATCTAATACGTATTTCAGAGTGTGTTAGGCCCCGTCAACAGGTATTAAAGCAGTAGGTTAATGACCATCGCTATAAACAATCAATGTACATGTCAATATCTTTTTTTTAATGCTAACGTATCGGACTTTGGGCAATAACGATCGTGGAAGATCATCCTTCGCACCTTGCAAAGCAATCGATTAAATTGAGATTCCCTATGTGTCACCCTAAAACTCCAAGCTAAATAATACTTAACATTACATCCTAAATATTATTATCGAACATAGAAAATTCTGACCACATCACTGATCGGAGCAAATTTTCCAAAATGGCTATAGTTGTCTTGCCTCAAAAAATTATCAACTGCTTATTGAATACTTGACCCAATTTTTTAGCTACAAAATCCAAAGCTTCAATAGCTCTATTCTAAACCATCAATAAATTTCTTTCGGTGTGTATCTCACTATCATCGAACCGATATATCACTATTGCAATTTATTACACACTATTATTGGCATTGATTGTAAGTGACTCGGCTAATTATAGTCAATGACGATATTGACTAAGTGACACATGATGTTAAGATCAATCTTGTTTTCCAACTTTATCAATACCAAAGATTTCCAAAATTGCTATCTTGACTGGTCCTTTCAAGCTAACATGAGATCTAAATCTCATTGATGCTTATTCACTGAAAGTCAGAGGTATATTGTCTTTGTTGATGGGTAGAATCATTGATAATGGTAAGCAGTTTCACTTTGTGCATTCATCATTATAACTATTAGTAACGGAGATAGTTTAATAATCATCAAAATCTCATAGGAGTGTTTTCCAACATCAAATAGACATCACACTAATTGACGATAGTGACTTGGGACTATCATGGCAAGTCCAATTGTTGAAGCTAACCGATGTTGCTCTTTCATCGGAGAAGTCATTGATGTAGCTGGTAGTGTGCCACAAGTACATACTTTCTCTGACACAGAAATAATCCTGAAGTTGTTCACGTCACTTCAATTCCCAAAGAGCACTTTAATTGGCCAAGGTCCTTGATATAAAAACACTTGTCAAGGTACCGTTTGACGCCGTGCAAATTGTGAAGCAATTTACAATAAATTCCGGTTGATTGTGAATATCATGAAAGTTAAAAACAGTTTGATATTCTACCTTTCTGGACATCAAAGTAGAGTTTACCAAGGAAAAAAAATGATTACTTTTCAGTTACAAGGACTTACAGAATAACAACAATTGTTGAGGGCAATTACTAAGCACAACCACCATCAATTTCGACAATTTGAGCAATAAATTATGCGATTGATTAATTACCAGGTGTTTTTATAAATAAATTACCGTACACATATATAATTACTATTACAAGTGCATGACAACTAGAAATAAGTTATGAATCATAAAATAAAATTACTATTCATAAGTTGCAATCAACCTTATGGCATTTTTTTGTACATTATGATCAATTCAAGAAATTTACAGCAAGTCCATTTTTTTGTTTTTGTTTTTTGACATACAAGATCATAGAAGCCACCCAGATAGAGTTACTTTAAGTTTAATCTGCTAAGTAGTACACGAAATTCCACCGCAGACTCTGATCCAAGGCATGCATTGAGGATCACATGCAGTATCCGGCACTTACATAAAAAAATGTCTAAACAATTACAAGACGACCGTTCATGCCCTAACTTTGCTAACGGGACCCCACATTTCTGGTCCTATGCACCAGGTTTCACGTTATGTCCGTGAAGAGATGAGTTTCTACAAATGTAAAATCCCCGACAATTAAGTAACGACCGGCCATTGAATCACATATGTGCATAGGTTAACTTTTCCGGATTGAGTTTGCGTGTATCTTCTGGATCAATCGTACAATTTTGTGGGTATTGGTAGCACGAAGAAATAAGTTAGGGGGACAAGAGTCATGCCAGATAAAGTGAAGACTTCTAGGTGGGATTTTTCAGATTCACATCATTTCCATTAGCTTGCCGTCATCCTTCCAATTCATCATGTGAGATTTTCAACAGTCATCTTAGACCAAATTATACTTACGGGTACTTTTGGATCACATATACAAATTTGAGGATTTTTCACGACTCAAAAAAAGTTAAAGAATATTAAGAGTATTTGTTTCACGTCGAACTAAATGTATTTTAGAGTCTTTGATGGTGTATGTGAGATTTTCAATAGCCGTTTTGGACAGAATTGTGTTGGAGGGTACTTTTGCATCACATATACAATATATGAGGATCTTTCGTGATTTGAAAAAGGTTCGGGATATTAGCATCATCTTAGAAGAAATTTGGAGTCTTTTTTTTATGGTGTTGGGTACTAATTAAAATTAAGGGTTTTCCTTTTCTCGCGAGGAAGATCATTTCTCAAAAGACGGGAGCATAAAAGGGGTCAAATCTAACCTTTTTCTTTTTACCTTTACTCCCTCTTTTCTGCAGAGTCTCCATGTCTTGAGCGCAAGACATTGCAGAAATCAGGTAACCGTATCCGCAAAAGCTGTCTCTCACATAGCGAGCAAAGGTGCATCCCGTGCGTCCAAAGACTCCAAACATCGTAGCCCACCATCGGGCGGCAGCGTTCGAAAATCGAGGCCCCGTATAGTTGCTTTCCACAGTACACCTCTGCCGACACTCCCGTGACGATAATAGCCCTAGCCCTAGGGTTCTTCCATGCTTGCACGTCTCAATGCTTGCACCCCCAAAGTCCTGTCAGGGTTTTAGGGTAGGAGTCGTATTGTCAGTCGCTCGCTTCATTGTTCTCCAGTTTTCCATGGGGTTCTGCGATTTGCACGCACCAGAGAAAATATTTGAAAAAATCCAAAATATATTATATTAGTATCAATTTAATTTTAAAATTTTCAATTAAATAAATTTAATTTTAAATATTTTTGTATTTATGCTAAATCAAGTCAATCCAATCAATTTTAATTTGTTGATTAGATAGACTCATGAGCACAAATGCAAAATTTTTATGATTAAACTCAATTAAAATGTTTATGATTTTTTTGGAACTTTTTTCTTGCATGCATCCTCCTATACTCATAATCTTGACATAAATATAGTCGATTACATCTAGTGCTGTAATCCAGTTTCTTACATGATTTAGTAATGTCGTGCTATGGAAATGGCAGATGGGCAGGTCTAAGCCAAGCCCTTATATCAGACCTATTTGTTGCCCAAGCCCACCGTTGGGGAAAACCTTTTTTCATATAAAAATTTTGGGCCGCGCCAAGCCGCCCAAGCACAGTCGTGAGCTGCCCCGCCAATCATTTGGTCTATTTTCAAAAGTAGATATTTACGTGGTCCTCCATTGGAATCGTATCACATTGAATCCTTGATTATTAAGTAATTAAGTGTTTCATTTGAAAGTGGTGGATGCCATACCGAGTCACAACATATCTCAACTATGGTAACCTAGAGTCATGTCTATCAACTTACAGAAGGAGCCTTATCCCGATGTAAGTGGGCAACGATTTACGTGCATCTAATTGGAATGAGTGTATCGAGAAGATATGGATGCTTTCGTGTTTCAAGAAAAAACAAAGAAAGAAAGAAGAGAAAGTTCAGGCCCATTGATTGTCATCCCCTGACTCACGACAGGTGCCCGCTTGGTGATGTGGTTTCGATCCCATGTTCATGCATTCATTTCGAATCCTCCTCCCACTCTCCCACGGCGATTCTTTGTCCAGCACAACCGCGAAAGACGACGACGATTGCGTCATGATTTTCCCCTTGTTCATGTTAAGAAAAGAACAAGAACTACATAAGGCGTCTATCTCTGATATTGAGAAATAGGCAGACTTGAGTAAAGTAGCCAAACTGGTTGGGAGACTAGGCTTGCCCCATCATTCATGGCTTTGTAGCTAGGCAGACCAGCGACGGTCTACTATCATTTGGGCCCCACGTCTCGTATAATAATTGATTCGCGATTAGTGATGTTTACAAGCACATGCCACAAGACTTGCAATGACTTAGCAATCCTTGCAGTCCTAGTGAAAAAGAACACTTCTTTGGGGGGAAATCTCGGCTCGTGATTGATTGATGGCAACTCTCTATGAATTTTCGTAATTTCTAAACAAAATGACGTAACACTCAAAAACCAAAAAATTTTACAGTTAATGGACGAGATTTAGTCTCCTTTTTTATCCGATGTTCATCGAGGAATTGGCAATCGGTTCACCCAAGAACCCTTAGAAGCACTCCAGAGGTAAAAAGACATGACCAAGGCTAAGAGTTGGAAAGAGGAGGATTCTTAGTCGGTCCGGGTACATGTAAAGCCCAAAAGCGAGGCAGTTGTAGAACGAGACAGGTACGAAATTCTTAATTGGAATGGGGTTGGCCCACTTAGAAGCCCAAAAGGAAAGGAAGACGAGCTTCATATGAACTGGAGTAAGGCCCAGAAGATATATTAGCAAGCTCTAAGGTCTTTCAGAAACATGAGAAACACTGCCAAGCTTTAGGAAATCCTTTTTACTTACATGAGGAATTGCTTCAATTTGATCCATCTCCTGTGGATAAACATGAATTGCTTGTCTGCACGCGTCGTGTAGGGAGCAGCCCCTTTACGTTGCTCTTTGTACTTAGCATCATGCGGCTCATTATGAACTTACGATTGCAATCCCCTTTGATTTCCTTGCAAATTTCTTTCCTCTTGAAGATGAAAGTCTTGGTACCAAGACGTCAAAAATTACATAACTTGGCATAGGATCCTCCGATCGTTTGAACGTCGGTAAGGTTCTTACACTTCGAAATCGAATCCTACAAGAATACAAAAAGACTGAAAATTTTCTTTGCTTTTGAAATGCTGTTGGCTCTTTCGCACGTGATTCTAACTAGCATTAAAGTATGGGCAAATGCTTTCTGTCGGAGATTCCTTATTTCGCCCTAAATGTGCGTAAGGCCAAGGTGCGTTTCAATACGTGAGAGATGATCTTCAAGCCACCGACAAAAGTTTTTTTAAAGAGTTTTTTAGATGGGCGCATGTCACAAATGCATTTGGAAAACACTAGTGATTTCCAAAACCCCTTGACTTTAAAGGCTTTTGAACAAATGCATATACCATTTGGCAATTTTTTTGGAGAGTTTTGGGAACATACAATTGCATTTCTAGACACCTCTAAACCCAAAGCAAGTCCGGGTGTGCTTTGAGTTTTGAGCATTTTCGAAATATAAATACATCTTTTATCTTCCAAATTTGTCCTCTCTTAAGTTTTTCATTATTCCGAAAATGTCTCCACCTCACTCAACATCACCGACAAGGATTTATGTTGCTAACGAGGCTAAATCCGGCTATCAGCAAGCCAGTCTAACGCCAGCCAACCTTGTCAAAGGTCCTCAAGTGATGTGTGGTTCACAAGATCCCAAGTGACCATCGCTTGGCTTGGGGTCACGAGAACCCAAGTGACCTCAAGTAAAGTTGGCTAATGGATGATTTGACTCACCCCCTGGCTAAATTTGTAGGCAAAGGTTTGAGATTCTTTAAAATAAAAATAAAAATAAAGTAGCAAAAGTCCTTTATAAAATTGGCACTGTCAATGCTAACATGAACGATTTTTATAATTATTTTTAGAATTTTCTAAACTTTTTCTCTTCTTTTTCCTTTTTTTTTTCATTAACGGCAATGCTTTGCAAAGATCATTTACCATAGACAAGGGTTGCCCTAATTGGATCTAGCAAGGGTCACCTTTGCCAAACGCCAACCTTTAGCAAGAGTTGTGCCAGCAAGGGTGACCCTTGCTTTGTGGCCAACCATTGTTGAGGACTTGGTGATTGACAGAGGGAAATAAGAGAAAACAAAAAGAGAAAAAGGAAGGAAGAAAGAAAAAAATCAGATTTTTTTAAATTGCAAATTGGTTCATGTTAGTATTAATCGTGCCACGTAGGATAATCAACGTCCACATCAGCGACTTCTGGCCAAATTGATTGGAATGACTACATTGAGAAATCTTCAAAAAGTTTAGGATTAATTTACCCAAATTAAAAAGTTTTAGACTAAATTTGCCAATGTACAATAGGGTTAGAACTTTTTGGGTAATTATCTCTTGGAGACTTGACAAAAGAAATTCTGGTTCATGAAGTTGAGGTCATATGTTTAAATTTTACCAATTATGTGCAAATTGTTTAGGCAAGGTTAGGGCAACACGGATAGGCCAAATAATGGCCAGCCGATTGTTTATGTCTTAATTTGTGTGCAGGTTCTGGACACGTGCCTCTTTGATGTTGGGTAGGTAGAGTCTCAAGAACAAGAGGTTGAAATAGGTATGCTATTCCCAACTAACAGGCACCACAGGCCATTCTTCAGGGGATTGCCTCTTAGTTTCCTAATCCTTTACTCTTGAAGCTGGACCTTAGAATGTCAAATTTTCTTATCCACGGGTTATATAAAATGAAAAGTGGAGGGTATACTTAGAATCATACCATCTTACTGAGCTAACAACAAAGTTCTAATCGGAATAAACTATTCTAAGGGAAGAAGAAGAAGGACTTAGAAAGCCATGAACAATATCAGAATATGGGTTTATTTAGGGAAGGCTAGTCTACCCCTTCAATATATAATACATTTCCTTATATAGGCATGAGCTGCATCAAACATCACAAGGCATCTAGAGGATAGGTCCCTCTAATAATGCTACAAACAGTAGATACAAAAGCCACAAGGTAGAAAAGATGCTTGAAGCACTACAAACAAAGCACACTCCACACCAAGCCTACTAAAGCATCTCGTAAAGCGCAAAGTACACTACCATATCTTACTAATAAATCCTTTTAGTGCTATCTATTAAGGATAGGTCCCTTTAATGATGCTAAAAGCAATACAAAAGCCACAAGGTACGAAAGATGCTCAAAGCACTACAAACAACGCACACGCCACACCAAGCCTACTAAAGCATGTGGTAAAGTGCAAAGCACCATATTTTATTATCGAATCCTTTTAGTGCTGTCTATTGAGCTATCTAAGCCATCCACGTCTTTTTCTCTGCGAAAGGCGTGAATAAGGCTATCAATCTCCCGTTATGACAAAAGCTGATCAGCAACAAGTTCATCAAGGATTCCTAATGAAGATGGGCAATCTATTCTTGTTTCTTAATTAAAGAGGATTGGTTTTTCTAAGGTTGTGGCCGGTAGGGGTGAGCGGTTCCCGTTCCTTACAGGTTCCGCTTGAAACTTAGAACCTACCCTCGGGTACAGGTTCCCTTATTTTTTGGAACCTGGAACCTACCCTATCATAGGTTCCGGAGTCGGTTCCAGGTTCCAACAGGTTTTTTTTTTTTTTTTTTCATTTTTAGTTTAAAAAAATGGAAATGAATGCATCAATAATAAAAAAAATTGTCATTCATCAAAGAGAATACAACACGAACACAATCTATAATATTTATAAGCATTTAATATTCTAGAATGTGACCTATTTTTCTTTTGCAAAGTCCAGCGGTTCACTTCACAAAGGTATTAGATTAAAACACCGAAAAGATAAGTACTTTCTATATTATGAGCTACAATGGATTTACCTCAAAACCATCATACCAAGCTACTCCATTCGTAGTTCCTCCTTCAAATTCTTTACTTAATGACGTGATGCGGTGAGAGCGACTATATATACTTGCCATGAACCAAAAGGCTTCATCATCAAGGCTGGCAAAGTAATGTCTCCTGCAATTTAGGATTGCCAATAGTCATTAAGAATATAGGATATGAAAGCAAAAGTATAATTACTATAGTAACTTATGAAAAGTTATAAACAACAAATCAAGTAAGCCAATAAAAGATCACATGTAAACTTCGATTAATGTGCAACACCTTTCTATATCCCGCTGTCCCTCTAAAACTAAATGATTTCAACTTTTTCGTCACTATGAAAGGATGACTTAACTTAACATAGGAGTAATACATAAAAGGTTTGGAACACACTGCAAACTGGAGATCAAAGCAGACCTTTGATCTACATATTAGCTGGAGATTTAATTCACAAACATGGAGAAAGAACAACTGATCAATGAAAAAGTAAATGCCTAGTACATCTAACGAATAACATGTAGGACAACACTGATCAAAGTGACAATAGGCTTTGCATGCAAGCTGGGAAATCAAGCAAATTATCAAGATAAGTGGCCCACGAATTCACCATATGAATCAGAATGTCAGATGATCACCTCTTGTCCTCCATTCCATCCCATGGATAATTTGCAACTAGGGCACCCTGAGAAATAATAAGAGGATGCACATTGTTACATTCATTGTTCAAATGATTCTTCATATTTAAAATTTTAATCACATTATACATGGGAGGCAAAGGGGGGGGGTGATAAACGAGTATAAATCATGCATCAATAAACAAGTATATAATAATGCGTTGTCATTAGAGGCCCTGCCAGCATGATAAGATCTAGCACAAAAAAAGAAAAGCTAAATTTAGTACCCCATTCAAGGAAGCAAATGTTGTGAAACGAATCTCTCTCAACCATTTCAAAATTGCCCTTGTTTTTGGTTGTTGTCAACTTATGTCTCCATTCATTGGAAAGAACTGCCCTTTCATGAAATACATACATCATAAGATCATAAAACAAAACTAAAAGTGAAGGAGAAATTGATTATAAATCCTGGAAAGAGAGAAGTCTTTTCTTTACTCATATTAAGCAAGAAGGAAATTGCTTTGCTAACAACTGCAAAAATGCAAGAATTATATTTGAATACACTACAAATCTTCAAAAGAAGACAGCATACATGATAAGATCTTCTCCGTTATAAAAGATGAAGAGAAAATGATAACAATTGTTAAATTCCACTGCAACTCTTGAAACAGATCTTAAATTAATGCAAGCCATCAAAGTTGGAATCAATTGCAAGACCCAAAGACTTGTTCCATTATTGGGCAATAGATGAAGGAAGCAATTAATAACGTTATTTGACAATGAGAACAAGACATTGAAGAAAAAAAATCACGTCTCTCATTAGACATGAGCCTTGATATAAAGCATGGCAATAGTTGATGAAAGAAAAGACACCTATGAAAATGTTAGATTAGGAGTTATCATTCAGAAAAGGTGAAAAAAGCAATACCCGAGCATGTTAGAGAAAGCTCCAAACTTATAATATTAAGCTTTTCACCATATCCTCCTAGCGAAACTACTCTCCCTTCTTGCAAACGTTTACTGTCCTCTTTAAAATTCTAGGAAAAAATCTTCATGATGACAAAAATATGTTGGCTGGCCTTACTAGCATCTCCCCTATTTTATGTTAACACAAAATTAAAGAAAATCAACCTTAAGTTGACAAAAATAAGTGATCGCCATCATCTAACGAGCGGCTTCCTGAGTCTTACCTGTTGTGACTCATTTCTTAAAGAAACTTGCACCAGTTGAACCATAGAAACAACCGCCATGACAACCCATTCCAATAAAAGAAGAGAACAAGAAGGAACATATTACCCAAGTTGGTAAGGGCAGGGTCCAGAATGGGGCAAGCGTCATCCAGCGACGGGTGTGAGTGTCGTCTAGTGGCGGTGTCACGCCCCGATCCTCCGAGCACGTGCTCATCATCCTTAGTTGATTAAATAGCGATGTCCTAGGACGCATCGTCGTCCCATTCATTTAAATACGCATGCAGAAGCATATGTAAAATCCCGAGACAACAATTCAATGGGATAGAAAAGCGGGGCCAACTTTTTCAAACCAAAACGAGCCTTTTTATAAATGAACAAGTTTATATACAATGCTAGGCTATTTACAAAAATATCGGCTTAACAAAAGGGAACTGTTCTATGACTCCCTAATTAGACAGGTTAGCCGATTCTTCGATCTCCACCTTCCCAAACTTCGGGACTTCCGGTACTCCACTAACTTCCTCTAAGGATCTCAAAATGGTTATACAATAACCAGTGAAACAATGTCTCAGTAAGTTCAACCCCCTAAGACCCGATTAGGAAGAAATGCTCTAAGGGCTGCCTAATCACACGCAAGCATTAGAGAACTTACCTTGGCCTCAGTTCATTCCTGCAAGTCAATTCAATTCATAAATACTGACAACTATATCACTCAATCAAATCAGATCGAATAATCAATCAATCGACCTAGTCGATTACATGTCATCACAACCATCTCTTTGTCGGCCCATTCAGTACTATCTATGAATCCGATCAAAATCTAGGATTCCTTAATCAAGTGAAATATAGACAATACTATCCTATCTCCAAATGACATATAGAGCCATCGAGCGGGTATGCATAACGTTTTATCTCCGAGACGACATATAGAGTCCTTGAGCCGTTATAACACACCGTTAGGTCATACCGTCCTATCTCCAAGATGACATATCTAGCCATCGAGTCCACGTGCATTCTCCAAAATGACATACTGAGTCACCGAGCCCACGTGCATTCTCCAAGATGACATATCTAATCACCGAGCCCACGTGCATTCTCCAATATGACGTACTTAGTCACCGAGCCCACGTGCATTCTCCAAGGTGATGTACCAACTCAACGAGCCAACAAATCATAAGGTCTTTCTTCGAGATGACATATTTAGTCATCGAGCTAACATATCATAGCATCTTTCTCCAAGATGACACACTTAGTTATCGAGTCGACGTAATACAACATTCTTTCTTACCTTTTATCATACCAAATAAAATTACCGTGTGTGGGTACACGGTTGACCTTAGCCAAAATACCATAATGCAACTTTCACAATTCCCACCATTTTATATAGTCCACTAAAATATTTTTTGCGTTGTAAACCGACGCTCGGTTATTTCCCAATCAATTATTGAAATTAAATCAATTTAAGGATAAACTCCAAAAATGTAATTCATACACAATCAGTACAAATTAAGGCTCAAATAAATAAACAAATCACACCGCTGCAATCAGCGTAATTTTCTGGTTACCGACTATCCCGGTTTAATTTCCAGAAAATGATTAATCAAATAATTATGTAAAATATTAAATAAATGCAATAAATTCAACTTAAGCCCATTATAGCCTAATTAGAAGCCGAGACGAGCCTAGAAAATTTTCGAACTACTCTAGTTAAATACTAGAGTTCGTCTAGGCCCTAATTGCACTATCTATCCACTTAACATGTAATGGCAAGTAATTAAAATTACTAATCTAATCTAATTTAACCACCAAATCCATCCTAGCCTAAACTAATCAACCCCTAAGCATAATTAACCCACTAAGCGAGGATTAGTGAGTTAAACTCACTTGTTAATCGAACCGCTTGGTTCAATCCAACGGGGACGCGGCGGGGGATGACTTTCTCCAAAGCGGGCTTGACTTTCGGGGTTGGGAAGCAAGTCAAAATGGACCTCAAGGTCCTCAACTCCTTGTTGTCTTTGGTTTCTGTTCTTGAGCCGAGCAGTTGGAACCAACGGTGGTTTGGCGTGAAAATGGCGAGGGAAGCGAGTGGCTATGGGCAACAGAGAAGGTTGACACACCGGGACCTCAACCACAACGATTCAAGGCGGTCTCGGGGCTGAAACAACAGCCACAAACTCGGACTCCCTTAGCAACTCTGGAAAAATCGACTGCCGAAGGAGAAATAGAGTTGAATAGGTTGATTGGAGCTTCGACGAGCGGGTGGTTGACAACCAATGGCTCCCAGGGGTCTTGAGGGTCTTGTTGGAGGTTGGGATGGGCAAAGGAAGGGTTGGAATGGGAGAAAAATCAAGAAAAACGTGAAACAGTGCAGGCAGATAGCAGACCAGCAAACCGGCGACCGGCGGCTCCGTTCGAGGCGAGGTCGGGCTCTTTGGACGATTTGTCTCTCCTGGTCACGATGATGGGTGGATCGTTGGCTGTATCACACGAGAAGACCACTTTTGACTTTGATCTTTGGCGAAAGATCAGCTGGAGCATAAACTAGCAGAATGAGAAAACAGGGGGAAAAACGGCGGGCTTGGCTGGTCCAATGGGTGTGCGACGGTGGAGTTGGCTCAGCTAGCTTCCTCTGGTTCTCTCCAAGTTTCTCAAGGCCACAACAATAGAGAAAGGAGGGGGAAAGAGGAAGAAGAAGCAGCCGGTTAAGGATTGGGGGAGTCCCTTTTGCCGTGTTTTTCTTGCATCTTATCTCCTTGACTCATCCATGGCCAAGTATGGCTTCCTTGGCTACAATTCCTCCACCAAGGCTCATCCCACAACTCTTGAGATGGTCCAAAACCATAGGGGAAGGGGGAGTTACGAATTTGATGAGTTTTGGCATCAAATGGACACTTGTTCTAACTTTAACCAATTCAATTTGGTCTCAATAAGTTTCCTTATCAAGTCAATAATCAAATTAATATTTTTCCTCATCAATTGAACCATCCTACATCCCAAATGCACGGTAAAAAACGGTTCCCAGTATTTTCTGAACAAAAACGTCCCTAAGATGACTTTTTCCCAAAAAGTCTCAGGTTGCAGAAAAATCTTCTGAGACTGAGTCGACGTTCTTAGAATTTATTGTGACATGACAGAACCTTTAATTTCTGAAATCGGATTCAAATTCACGATTAATTTCACTTTGGCGTGTTTTTAGCGTGACATAGGCTATCGGGTAGCTTTTAGAAATTTTTAGAGCAAATCACCTGTGGTCTATTTTCTCGAGCCACAATGAAACCACTTGACTAATTGGCGACTCTCAGTTGTCGTGAAAATCTCAAAGATCCAAATACGGACACAGGGTACCAGAACGATGAAAAAATCGTCTAATGTCAATCGACGAGAACTTTGTAATTTAGTGGAATTACCCACGTTTAACCACACATCTCAATCGGACCAACCTATCTCTAATCTCTAATCGATTTTTAACTATTTTGTAATGATCTTGGGAAATGAGCATGGTCGAATAGCCAGTTCTTGGTCGAATTCTCAAGTCTATTTGCCTTAAAATCTCTTAATGAGTTTCCCAGATGGTCTAGTTATTTCATGAGTCACTCCGAGAAAAGTACTATAATCGCGTCGATGAAAAGCCCAACTTATCCGATTGAAATCAAAACCTGAAAATTAGGATGTTATAGGCAATACGAGCAGGGTGTGAGCAACATCAAGGGAAGCAAGGGCGGGGCATCGCCATCATCAACGGGGGCGAACATCGTCCAACGGGGGATGAGTGGCATCCAACAGCGGGACGAGGCGAGCGGCGTTGAGGGCGAGCATCTGGGGGCGTGTGGTGTCTAGCGGTGGGACGAGCGGCTACCAGCGGTGGGATGAGGTGAGCGTCATCAAGGGCAAGCGTCTGGGGTGAGTGGCGTCCACCGGAGGATGAGCGATAACCGGCAACCAGCGGCGGGACAAGGTAAGAGGCGTCAAGCGGAGGACGAGCAACAACTGGTAACCAACGGCGGGATGAGGCAAGTGACATCGAGGGTGAGCGTTTGGGGGCAAGCGGCATCTAGCAGAGGACAAGCAGCGATTGGCGACTAGTGGCAGGACGAGGCGAGCGGCATCGAGGTGAGCGTCTGGGGCAAGCGGCGTCCAACGAAGGGACAAGCGGCGACCGATGATTAGTGGTGTCTAGCAGAGGGATGAGGCGAGCGGCATCGGGACAAGGGTTGGGTAGAGAACGGGAGAAGGGTAAACAATTGAATCGTGAAGACTGAATAGGGCTTTTACTTTTTAGGTTTAGGATAGGAACCCTAATCGGTTCCGGTTCCTAGAAAAATGGAACCGGGAACTGAAACCGGCCTCCTTAGAACCGGCAATCGAATTGGACCCTAGAATGCGGTTCTCTGATTCTCGGTTCTACCTGGGAACCGTGCTCACTCCTAGTGGCCAGTGGGATCAATTTCTGAAAGTGGTGGAAGCCAACTATAAATCTGTGTAGAGGAATTCAAATAAGTTGGGTCTTGGGCTAGTGGCTCACCCAATGGATCTTGGGAGGAAAAAGTGAATGCTTCATCATGGTCGAAATTGAGATCTTCTCCATGATATTCTTTTAAGGCCTAATGAATTTGGTGACTTACTTCGGAAACTCTAGATTCGTGTGTTGCCAAATTGTGTTTTTTCTCGCCAAATCTATGGACAAATCACCCTATTGTGTTGGTACAAAATTCTCTAAAGTTCCTTATATTCCTATGGGATTTGCTTGACTTTGCTAGGAGGGTTTCGAAAATATCATTTGTTATTGGTTGAGGCTTGAAAGTAGAGACACCAACCTTTGCCAGAGTCTGGTGAAGATCTTCATTTGGCCTAAGAAACATCCACGACCTATGAAAGTTGATTAAGGCGTCAAGTTCTGGATTTGGCCAGCAAACTTTCAATTATCCTTTGAAAACTAATCTTTAGGTTCGTAAAGGTTTAAACCATGATAGGAATTCTCCCAAATGTGCAAAATCTTATTTGCCTTTGGACAATCTGGCTAATGACGAAAGGCATTATCGCTATAGGAAATTCGGCATCTATTGTATGCAAATTAAGCATATACCAAAGGAGCCATTTAAGGTCTTCAGGAAATGGGTCTATGGGTGAGATGATTAAATGATATATGAATGGATACTTGGGACCCAAGGGTTTCAAACATAATCCACCATATCTGTTGATGATTCTTAGCTAATAAACCCATAACATATCAATTAAGCTTTTAAAGACAATATTATCTTGTTGACACCTAAATTTTGGCGACCCGTTTAGTCATTTATCGTATTAAAAAATTAGGAGTTAATTTTACCCCTAAAAAAATAGTTAATCACATAGCATATAGTTTTAGGTGCATTTATTTTTTATTTGCATTTACATTGGGCCGGTTGACGGATGGATTCAAATTGATGGTTCAGAAACTTTAAGTTGATGAGTCGGGCTAAGCTCACGAAAAAAACAAATCGGTCCAAGCCCGTATCCTCGAAGATATTTTACTGATTTATCTTTGTGAGATTTCAAATCAAAAGCAAATATTACGTTTGGAAAAAAACAAATATTGCTTTCCGAAAAGAAATCTTCGTGGATATGGATTTGGAAAATTTAAAAACCCTAATCCGTGCCCTATAAATAAGTAAACATACGTAGGGTTTCAAAGAGGCCACACAATTGAAGACATGGCCATACACTGAATTGAGGGAAACAAAACACGTGAGAAAGAGAGGAGAGGTCCTTCGGCCAAGCCTTGGTCGAAACACCGCTCGTGCTATCCCTCCGCCTCGGAGCCCAGCGACATTGAGCACCTGCTGCCGCGAGCTCCAACCTTAATGACGAAGCTGCTGTTCGGACGTGCCACCAGCACCGACGCTTAAACAAAGAGCATCTCTGAAATTTCCGTCCAAAACTAGCTGTGATCCAAGCTTGCTCGGAGCCTGCTCCGCAACGTTTTAAGCTGTCCTGACAAGTTCCAGCAAGCGATTGGGCCACGCTTCACTTTTGCCGCTAGAAGAAGTTTGCTCTCAATCAACCTTGAAAGGAAGTCCGTTCGGTGGAGAGTCTGCAATGGTGCAAAGGGAAAATAAAAAATATAAATTGTGAAAGTGGTGGGAGTCAGGTGAAGAAAACGTGATCTGGATCCAAGAAGAAGAAAGTGAAGTGGAGATCTTGAAGGAGAGAGAAAGCATCACAAGAGGGATAGTCCACAAATTCATTGCGGTCCTTTCTTCTTTTTGCTCTAGCCAAGTTGAGGCGTCCATCGGGCCTACTCGTCCACTCGGTCAAGAACCACCATCGAAGTTTGTGTTTTGCAGGTCCATCTCGCCATCGACGCGGTCGCTATTTGCTATCATCAACATTGCCGCACGCTGCCCACCGCCATCCGAGCCTCAAAATTCACATAATTACGGCAACAAACCGAAGGATTCTCGGCGAAGGCTTGGCTTTAAATTAGAAGATTTCTTTTCCATTACTTGCGGTGTGGAATTTACGTGCGTGCAGGTTATTCGGGTCAGAGGGACACGTGAACTCGGTCAAAAGGACCATGTCAGTTTGAAGTCCAAGAGAGCCTTCGTGAGCCAGGCCCATCTCTTGGAACTTCCGGCATCCATAAAAAATTTATCGACCCATCATCATTGCTCGACACCACCAGATTAGTCCAGTGATATTGACGATCCTCGATGCTCCGGCGAGTCCTCCACCGAGCTCAGAGCCATCACCACCGTAATTCGCACGATTTGTTGTCCCTCTGAGTTTGGAAACGGTATCCGAGTGATATTGCAATTTAGGTAATAATTTTCATCAAATTGATCTTCATGTATTTTTATTGCCTAATTTGTGAAATTGCCATCTCGTATGAATCTTTAAATGATGCTATCATATCCATAAATATAAAGTATCTTTTTAAATTGGGAAATCTTCCTAATTTCACAACGTGCATACGATTGACGGTCCGATTTCACGCTCGAAATATGACTCGCAATCGCACGGAAAAATCGCCAATCCGATCTCATGCACGAGATACGATACGTCAATTTATTTCCCAAAATTAAATGGACATGGATGATATCTTGCTGGATTTGGTGCCGTGCTGTTTTTGATGCCTTTATTTGTTCGCTCCCATAAAAGGAAAAAATAAAAAAACATTTGAGTTAGATTAGGTTCATGTTAGAATTACTTATTTTAGGATTATTTTGCATGTTTAGAATAGGAAATTTATTTATTTCGAATTCCTTAAATAAAAATCCAAAAAAGATGCATTCATTTAAGATGTTAGTTTTATATTAGGATAGATTGCATGCTTATTAAGAAAATAAAAAAAATCATGTGCACGTCATATAGCATTAGGGTCACGAAATGCACGTCATTTAGTGATTGTTGCTAGGTTCATTAAATTAGAAATTGCCCGTCATTATAATTAAGTCATTAGGTTAATTTAGATTGCACATTTAATCATTGCATTTCTTTAGAAACTATTTTACTCATGTCATACAACTTAGGTCATATTGCCATGTCATATCATCTTAGATTAGTAGCATGCATTGCATGATTATCATTAAATAAGTGAAAACAAAAAGAGAAATTGCGTGTTAATTAGAAAGCATATTTAGGATTGTTGATGTGAATTCTAAACTAACAACGCAGATGCTTTCGTTGCTACGAGGTAAGTCCTGCAATTTATTCATTGCTTTCTTGGATGTTAAATTGGTGGTTTGCGCACCTACATGGACACCTCACATGTTAGGGAATTAGTTTAAAATCAATTCAAGCTGCTTGCAAAACCTTTTTTTTTAAATAAAAGAAATGATACCGAAAGGGCGTTAGAGAAATCTAGCGTAATCAAGTCCCTGTACCCAAATCTCTGGTTCGTAGGAGTAAAGTAAAACTCCCGTTACTTTACTTGGGTTTCTAATCGACCCACAAAAATTAGATTAGTGGCGACTCCTAATTAAAAATCAATTGCATGTTAGAAAACTTGAACCTAAAGTCGCGAATTGGTATGGGCTTGAGAGAGCCCGAGTTAAGTCTAGGCTTAACAATCCATTAGCCAAACCCTAGGTGGTTTAAACCCCGAAAAATTTGGTTGCGATAGCTTGGCGACTCCGTTGGGGACTTGAGTTAAAACTCTTAGTGGACTTAGGCCAATTTTTCTTTTCTTTGAAAAATGTTTTTGTTTGGTAGCAAGGATTCCAAGTACGTCCTTAACATTTAAGGTGTTAAATGTTTTTGCAGATTGGGATAGTCCACAAATTCATTGCGGTCCTTTCTTCTTTTTGCTCTAGCCAAGTTGAGGCGTCCATCGGGCCTACTCGTCCACTCGGTCAAGAACCACCATTGAAGTTTGTGTTTTGCAGGTCCATCTCGCCGTCGATGCGGTCGCCGTTTGCTATCATCAACATTGCCGCACGTTGCCCACCGCCATCCGAGCCTCAAAATTCACATAATTACGGCAACAAACCGAAGGATTCTCGGCGAAGGCCTGGCTTTAAATTAGAAGATTTCATTTCCATTGCTTGCGGTGTGGAATTTACGTGCGTGCAGGTTATTCGAGTCAAAGGACACGTGAACCCGGTCAAAAGGACCATGTCAGTTTGAAGTCCAAGAGAGCCTTCGTGAGCCAGGCCCATCTCATGGAACTTCCGGCATCCATAAAAAATTTATCGACCCATCATCATTGCTCGACACCACCATATTAGTCCAGTGATATTGACAATCCTCGATGCTCCGGCGAGTCTTCCACCGAGCTCAGAGCCATCACCACCGCAATTCGCACGATTCGTTGTCCCTCTGAGTTTGGAAACGGTATCCAAGTGATATTACAATTTGGGTAATAATTTTCATCAAATTGATCTTCATATATTTTTATTGCCTAATTTGTGAAATTGCCATCTCGTATGAATCGTTAAATGATGCTATCGTATATCTTTTTAAATTGGGAAATCTTCCTAAATTCACAACGTGCATACGATTGACGGTCCGATTTCACGCTCGAAATATGACTCGCAATCGCATGGAAAAATCGCCAATCCGATCTCACACTCGAGATTCAATTCGCGGTTTTATTTAAAATTGGCCAATCCGATCTCATGCACGAGACACAATACGTCAATTTATTTCCCAAAATTAAATGGACATGGATGATATCTTGCTTGATTTGGTGCCGTGCTATTTTTGATGCCTTTATTTGTTCACTCTCGTAAAAGGAAAAAAAAAAAAAAAACATTTGAGTTAGATTAGGTTCATGTTAGAATTACTTATTTTAGGATTATTTTGCATGTTTAGAATAGGAAATTTATTTATTTCGAATTCCTTAAATAAAAATCCAAAAAAGATGCATTCATTTAAGATGTTAGTTTTATATTAGGATAGATTGCATGCTTATTAAGAAAATAAAAAAATCATGTGCACGTCATATAGCGTTAGGGTCACGAAATGCACGTCATTTAGTGATTGTTGCTAGGTTCATTTAATTAGAAATTGCCCGTCATTAGAATTAAGTCATTAGGTTAATTTAGATTGCACATTTAATCATTGCATTTCTTTAGAAATTATTTTACTAATGTCATACAACTTAGGTCATATTGCCATGTCATATCATCTTAGATTAGTAGCATGCATTGCATGATTATCATTAAATAAGTGAAAACAACAAGAGAAATTGCGTGTTAATTAGAAATCATATTTAGGATTGTTGATGTGAATTCTAAACTAACAATGCAGATGCTTTCGTTGCTACGAGGTAAGTCCTGCAATTTATTCATTGCTTTCTTGGATGTTAAATTGGTGGTTTGCGCACATACATGAACACCTCACATGTTAGGGAATTAGTTTAAAATCAATTCAAGTTGCCTGCAAAACCTTTTTTTTTTTTAAATAAAAGAAATGGTACCGAAAGGGCGTTAGAGAAATCTAGCGTAATCAAGTCCTCGTACCCAAATCTCTGGTTCGTAGGAGTAAAGTAAAACTCCCGTTACTTTACTTGGGTTTCTAATCGACCCACCAAAAATAGATTAGTGGCGACTCCTAATTAAAAATCAATTGCATGTTAGAAAACTTGAACCTAAAGTCGCGAATTGGTATGGGCTTGAGAGAGCCCGAGTTAAGTCTAGGCTTAACAATCCATTAGCCAAACCCTAGGTGGTTTAAACCCCGAAAAATTTGGTCGCGACATATCTTGAATGAGTCTTGGAATTTTAGGAGGATATTTCCTGCTCAGACATTTTGGCACATTAGTTGAGCTCGAATTTGGCCACTACCTATTGTACTTGATACATGTTGATGAAACTCAGTGGAGCTTGATCTGGCCTGAATAGAAAATCTGTAAGCATATTCTTTTTTCTCGCAATTTTTTTGATTTCAAAGGAGTATTTGGAAAATCATTTCGCCCACCTCAGAAGCTGTGGGTGTAGAATTGTCTTTTATTTGAATTTCAACATCTTGGGAAAAGAAGACATGTCCAATTCGATAAGAAAATGATGACCTATGAGATGGGATTCAAATTTTTTAATCACATACTTAGCAATCAAGATTTCCTTGATAGTAAAATGGTAATGAATTTCTATTTAGGAGAATCTTCCACTCTCGTATCCACGGATTCTCCTCTTACCGTCAAGCTATTCTTGGAAAAGAATAGCTGCTCAATATTTATCACTAGCATCGGTCTAGAGAATTTTTTTTCCATAAAAGGGATTTTGAAGAGAAGGTAAAGATTCTAACTTTTGTCTGAGTGACTGGACTACCTTAGTTTGTGAAATTCCCCAAGGACGTAGGTCTTTCTTCAATATTGTTTGCAATGGATGCATATACCTAATGATCTTAGGAACAAAATCCCTCAAGTGGTTAACTATTCCAAGGAATTGTTGGCTTTGTTTGCGGGAGAGATTCTAAATGGGAACTTGAATAGTTTTTTTTTTTTTTTTGCAATATAATCACTTGGTTGGAATGCACCATCTTTGAGCTGCATGCTATAGAAATTCAATCTCCATATGGGCAATCTTAATCTTTTTCAGTAATAACATAATACCATTCTACTTGACAATATGAACAAAATTGGATGAGCAACTTACAATGAGACTCTTCATCTTTGCTATATAGCAATATGTCATCAACGTAGATCCATGCACCTACACCGATTGGATGGAATATTTTGCACATGGCCTTTTAGAATAATGAGAGTGTTGTTGTTAATCCAAAAGGAAGGACGTTCCACTCTAAGTGTTCGTTTAGTATCCAAAATGCTGTCTTATGTCTGTCTTCTAGGTGGATTTCAAGTTGCTAGAATCCTACTTTCAAGTTGAACTTAGAGTAAATTTTTGCATTTGACAGACGAGAGAATAAAGTTTTTTTTTAATGGATATGGGAAACTTATCGTCCTGGAAGAACATTTTAAGCTGTTGATAATCGATCACTTGACATTGGTTGAGCATGTCTTCTTCCTATCTCATTATTGGATTTCTGGACAAATATGGAGCAGAAGCCACTCCCAAATCATTTATGTTTTGTTCAGTGAACTTCTTGATCTAATTTTATTCCTCAAACGGGCCTTGAATTCTAAGGCATGATTTTCACATCCGGACGGTGTAAACTGAATTCGAGCCGTAGAAAATTGATGGCCTCCATGTCAATCCGGACGCTAAGTCTGCGTGGATGCGATAATGGATAGTGGCTGAAACGCGGGGAACATTAACTCCTTGGGAGGATGCCAATCAGTCGCCGCGTGGCAGTACACTCCAAGCCACTGGTCCTCCTCCACGTGACTCCTTGGTCACCCGGTCAGATATTTTCCTATATAAATCCCCATATCCCCCCACCTTCTCTCGCCACCCATCGTCTCGGCTAGCAACGAACCTTTGGAGGGCAAGATTTCCTTAAGAGAGAGTCACCAACATGTCCGATCACGGCCATCACGGCGGAGGTGGGCACGGCCCCGGTGGATGCGGCCATGGAGGTCCGTGGGAGGCCATGGAGGCCGGGAGGCGGAGGCCATGGTGGTCCGGGCGGCGGACACGGACATGACCATGGCGGCAAGCCTAGAGGAGATCACGGCCATGGAGGACCAGGTAAACCATGCGGACCGGGCGCGCATGGCCCCGGCGACATGGCCCCGGTGGCCACGGTCCTAGGGGCGGCCACCGCCACGGCAGATGCTAGTTGGAGAACTAGCGTCCTATCATTTATATGTGAATCTCCGGTGCCTTTTAACCATCTTCTATATGAGGTTAAAAAAAACAGAGTACAAATAAACTAATAAGCACCGTGTGGAGTCGGTCTTCTAATTGCGCTTGCAAGTATCCTAATGAATTTCGAGGTTCCTAATATGATCTCGTAGCTTTGTGCATGAGATACCCTTGAACCTCATTCAAGAAACAGGATTCATGAAACAGGTTACGGATGATAGAAACAATATTCCGATTTAAGATAAGCATGTTTCTTCACAAGCATCGTTCATCAACGACCATCACGACAAGACAATAGAAACATGAGCACGGTGCTCCCCATTACTTCGATTATCAACAAGAAAATGGAAACAAACTAGGTCGGTCTTCATTAGTCACGATCCAAACACATTATATGAACAGAAGTTTCTCTTATGCCCTTTCGTCCCCTCATCAACTCCTTCCGTCAGTGAAGTTCATAGTCTTGCGATCTTCAGCGTGGTTTCTTGTTGGATTTTGATGTCTCAGTGCTGCTGTTTTTAGACTAAAGCTTCTCTGTTCTGTTTTATATTGTTTTAGTTTATTTTCTTACTTAGTCAATTATGTTATGCAGTTGTTGTTGTGTTATTTAGGAAGTTAAGTACTTGTTTGGGTGCGTTACAAGCTGAACGTGTGTGTGCAGTTATTTTTTTTTGGTTTAAGTCGTGTTTTGTACTTGACTTTTTACTAGAGAACCGTAGAAGGCAGTTTGTATGCTCTGCTCTCTCTGTTTCCTCTGTTTTTCTTCTTTCTTCCTCGATATCTATAGTTCTGGCATTTCTGCTTCTTTGCTGCTTTGATCAGCATCAACAGTGGTATCAGAGCATCGAATGATCTTGAGGGACTGTGAAGTGAAGCAAGTATTGTAGTGCAAAGAGGTTAGAGGGTGATGGAGACAGGTTCAAGTGGTTTTTCTGCGATGGCTTCTCCGGTTTTCTTGGAGAGAATTATCAAGCATGGGCTGTTAAAATGAAAGCATTTCGGAGGGTCATGATCTGTGGGAAGCTGTGGAGGATGATTATGAAGTTGCTCCACTTCCAAATAATCCGACCATGAATCAAATCAAGCTTCATAAAGAGAGAACCACAAGGAAAGCCAAGGCAAAATCTTGCACGTATTTGCTGTCTCACCTACCATCTTCACCAGAATTATGAAGTGTGACTCTGCGAAGGTCATATGGGATTTCTTGAAGGAAGAATATGAAGGAGATGAGAAGATAAGAGGTATGAAGGTGCTGAATCTCTTGAGAGAATTTGAGAGACAGCAGATGAAGGAATCGAGTCGGTGAAGGAATACTCGAGATAGGCTAGTAGGAATAGGCGATAAAATCGAGTTTTGGGAACGACTTGAGGGATGATAGGCTTGTTCGTAAGATCCTAGTGTCTCTTCCGAAAAAATTTGAAGCTACTATAGCTTCTCTCGGAAAACACAAGGGACTTGGCGATATAAAACTTGCGAGTTGCTTGAATGCTTTGCGGCACGGGAGCACGAAAGACTAATGAGGAGAGAAGATCATGTTGAGGGGGCATTGCAAGCCAAAGTAAAGCAAAATGATGGAGGCAAAGGGAAGAAATGGATTCAGTTTAAGGGAAATGTTGCTGATTCGAAATTTTTACCAAAAGAAGGAAATGCTGGTGGATCTAGCAAATGGAAAAATAATAAAAGGCCATGTCGATCTTGTGGTGGAACCAACCATCGAGTCCTTTAGATGCTGGAAAAGGCCGGATGCGAGGTGCGTAAAGATGCCACAAGTTGGGTCATATGGAAGCTATTTGCAAAGGGAAAGCCTATCGGCAAAACGGGAGAAGCACAAGTGGCGTGAGTGAAGTTGATGAAGAGCACTTATTTGTTGCTTCAGCTAGTGAATATTCAGTCGAAAATAGTACATGGCTGATTGATAGTGGTTGTACTAACCACATGACTGGCAACTTAGAGCTATTCAAGAGCATAAACAAAACAGTAAAGTCCAAAGTCAGAATTGGCAATGGACAGCATATTGAAGTTCAGGGTAAAGGTGTAGTTGCTGTTAAAGGAAACCAGGGGGTGAAGTTAATCAGGGATGTCCTCTTTGTGCCAAACATTGACCGAATCATAAGTGTTGGTCGTTAGTGGAGAAGGGCTATATAGTGAAGTTCGAAGGAAGGGAATGTCTCATTAAAGATACGACAACAATGAAGTCTTGAGAGTTCAAATGAGGGATAAAAGTTTTGTGTTCAAGCCAAATGAGATGCAGCGAGATGGCTTTGAAGTGTACGAAAGAGAATATAGAGCTGTGGCACAAAAGATTGGGGCATGTTCATAGGAGGAGTATGCTGGTTATGCAGAAAAATGGCCTGGTAGATGATTTACCAAGCTTGAAGGAAGAGCTTCCACAATGCAGAACCTGCCTTCTTGGCAAACAAGCCAGATTTCCCTTCAAAGGAGGAGTCTCGAAGACATATCAAAAGCTGGAATTAGTTCACACTGATGTGTGTGGACCTATGTCGAACCTTCTTTAAATGGAAGCGGTATTTTATTACTTTTACTTGATGATCGACTAGAATGAGCTGGATCTATTTTCTGCAAGCTAAGACTGAAGTAGCTGATGTATTTATGAAGTTTAAAGCATTAGTTGAAAATCAAAGTGGGAAGAGAATCAAAGCTCTCAGGTCAGACAATGGATCTGAGTATACAGCTAACAAATTCAAACTGATTTGTGAGCAAGCTGGAATTGTACAGCAATTTACAGCCCCTTACTCACCTCAACAGAATGGGGTTAGTGAGAGGAAAAATAGAAGCATTATGGAGATGGCCAGATGTTTGATGCAGGAAAAGAATTTGCCTAAAAGTTTTTGGGCTGAGGCAGCCAACACTGCTGTATTTCTTTTAAATAGATTACCTACAAAAGCTTTAGAGAAACTAACACCTCTCGAGGGTGGCAAGACACTAAACCTTCTGTGAAAAATTTGAAGGTTTTTGGAAGTTTATGTTATACTCATATTCCGATGTCAAAAGGGATAAGCTTGATAAAAAGGCTGAGATTGGAATTTTTGTTGGATATAGCTCTCAATCAAAGGCTTACAGAATTTTCTATCCAAAGACAAGGAAGATTACTGTGAGCAGAGATGTTATGTTCTTAGAGGAAGATGAATGGAATTGGTTAAATGGAAGGAACACTGAATTGAAGCACTTTGAAAGACAACCTGAAACTGATGTGGAGACTAATGAAATTACAGGGGAAATGGAAGAAAATATAGATGATGAACCTGTAAGAGGCACAAGGTCACTTGCTGAGATCTATGAAAGGAGTAATGTGGCAGTGCTTGAACCATCAAATTTTGCTGAAGCCAAGGAAGATCAGAAGTGGTTTGCAGCAATGCAGGAGGAGTTGACAATGATTCAAAAAAATCAGACTTGGGAATTGGTAGACAGACCATTAAATAAGAATGTAATTGGAGTTAAGTGGGTCTTTAGGACAAAACTCAATCCTGATGGCTCTGTTAACAAGTATAAAGCAAGGCTGGTTGTGAAAGGCTATGCTCAGGTATGGGGAGTAGACTATTCTGAAACTTTTGCTCCGCTTGCAAGGCTGGACACAGTAAGACTCCTGTTAGCTGTTGCAGCCGAGAAGGGTTGGACTATTTTTCAGCTTGATGTCAAGTCTGCATTTCTAAATGGTGAGCTTGAAGAGGAAATTTTTATTGAACAACCTGAAGGGTTCTGTGTTAAAGGGCAAGAAGAGAGTGTATACAAATTGCACAAAGCTTTATATGGATCAAGCAAGCTCCAAGAGCCTGGTATGGAAAAATTGATCGATATCTACCGGATTTAGGTTTTAAAAGGAGCTTGAGTGAGTTCACTCTTTATATTAAGAAAGTGAATCATAGTGTGGTAGTTCTGTCTCTATATGTGGATGATCTTTTGGTAACAGGAAATGATGTTCAGCTGATAGAAAATGTTAAGCAAGGCTTATTTGCTGGTTTTGAGATGACAGACTTAGGAAAAATGGCTTACTTCTTAGGTCTGGAAATCAAACAAAGTCCTTATGAAATCTTCATTTGTCAGAGGAAGTACTTAAAGGAAATTTTGAAGAAGTTTCAAATGGAAGAATGTAGAAGTGTCAGTACACCTATGGCAGCAAAAGAGAAGTTGCGAAAGAGTGATGGAACCGAAGCCGTGGATGTCTCGATGTACGAAGTCTAATAGGTTGTCTCATGTACCTCACAGCAACCAGACATTCTATTCTATTTGCTGTAAGTGTTCTGTCCAGATTTATGAGTGGTCCAAGTCAGCTTCATTTGATTGCTGCTAAAAGGATTTTAAGGTATTTGAAAGGAACCATGTTTTTTGGAGTGAAGTTTCAAAGGAGTCAAGAATTTAATCTACAAGGTTATTCTGATAGTGATTGGGCTGGCTCGATGGATGATATGAAGAGTACATCTGGGATCTGTTTCGGTTTAGGATCAGCTTGTTTCACTTGGTGTTCTAAAAAGCAAGAAATTGTAGCTCAATCTACTGCAGAAGCAGAGTTTATAGCTACTACTGCAGCTGTAAATCAAGCCTTATGGCTGAAGAAGATAATGAAAGATCTTTGGTTGAACTTCAATGAATGTATCAAGATCAATGTGGATAACCAAGCTGCAATTGCAATATCTCAGAACCCAGTTTTTCATGGCAAAACTAAGCATTTCAAGGTCAAGTTCTTCTTTCTACGTGAGGTGCAACAAAATGGTGAGGTCATGCTGGTTTATTGCATATCTGAAGATCAACTTGCTGATATGTTCACTAAACCACTTCAAGCTGGAAGATTTGAAGCATTGAGAAAGAAAATTGGAGTATGCAGCAGCTACTAATCCAAGGAGGAGTTTGTTGGATTTTGATGTCTCGGTGCTGCTGTTTTTAGACTAAAGCTTCTCTGTTCTGTTTTATATTGTTTTAGTTTATTTTCTTACTTAGTCAATTATGTTATGCAGTTGTTGTTGTGTTATTTAGGAAGTTAAGTACTTGTTTGGGTGCGTTACAAGCTGAACGTGTGTGTGCAGTTATTTTTTTTTGGTTTAAGTCGTGTTTTGTACTTGACTTTTTACTAGAGAACCGTAGAAGGCAGTTTGTATGCTCTGCTCTCTCTGTTTCCTCTGTTTTTCTTCTTTCTTCCTCGATATCTATAGTTCTGGCATTTCTGCTTCTTTGCTGCTTTGATCAGCATCAACATTTCTCATCTCCACACGATGTCAAAGTCGACGAAGTTCACGTTCTGTTTTGAGTTCTCTTCATTTAATTTTTTGGCAGAAATTAGAGATGTTCGACAAAAATTGATATAATCACCATTTTGCATCAAAGGGCTGTACGAAACGGTCAAAGGATGGGGCCAGATGTTGCAAAAGGATCAGCAAAAGTTTGGGGTGTCTTGATGGTATTCTTTACTACATAGGAAGATCATGGGTTCTTCGATCTGGTGCGAAATAACAATTTAGCTACTCGTGAGTTCTGGTTCGTGTATGCATAAACTAACTTAAGAGGGATTCCAAAGCATTTCCAAAATATAAAAAGTGAAATTTAAGCAAGGGAGAACATAAATAAGATCACCAAGGGAAAATTTGGTGTCAAAAATGAAATTCGATAATCTGAATAGACTTTGGTGAAATTCCTAGAGCAATATTGCTTTGAAAGGATGATAGTGGCCATAAAACTGGAACAAGGATGTAACATCAATTGGCTACTCGATGAACTCCAACATCAAAAATGAGAAAAGGGTGCAAGCACAATATCATTACGTCAAATTGACTGAGATTATAACCGAAATCATGTTCCTCATTACCTCCTCTTCAATCCTTTTCAACAAAAGGTAGTGCTGGGAAGAAATTCAGGAAGCCAGGCAAATGAAAAGAATAAAAATGGAGAGAGAGAGAGAGAGAGAAAAGGAAAAAGATTTCTTTTTGTAGCAGGAGTGGCAATAGAATAGAACCAGCTTGTGCGTTTTGCCAATTAGACTCTAATTTATCACTAGGGGAAAAAGGGACATGGTGAAGTTGCTAACACTTAGTTGAGAAAATTCGTCCATGCTAAAGAACCAAAATCTAGTTTCAGAACTGCAGTTCCCCCTTTAACTTTCTTTACATCCATCCCATAGTAAACAAAGGTTTGGTCAAGGTGCTATTAAATCTTTGTTTAGTTGAAGCAATTCTTCTGCAGTACAAGAAAAATTCTAGTTTCAATGCTGTTTTTTTTTAGAAATGTGGGATACAAGGAGAAGTACCAAAATTTGCTATGTGGTCAGCCTTCAGAACAAAATCAGAGAACCCAAAAAACAGAGGGGTTCAGCAGGTGACTACCTAAAACGCTTCACGGAAAACTCAGAGACAATATAACGAGCGTGACATACCCAAAAGCCTGTTGTGTGCTCTTCCCTTTCTTTGTGATCGACTGGAACCAAGAAAGTCCATTTTGGCCTACTGAGTGACTACTTTTAGAACTAATCACCAAATTTCTATAAGAAGTTTTAGTGGTAGCTCCAAGTAGAGTTGAAATTGAAGAATTTGCCAGTGCTATGAACTCTGGTCCGGTTAAGCTTTCATTTTCAATCGTGAGGGACTCATTTTGGACGTACCATGACATCTTCAGCACATAGTATTTCAAATAAATGGTCGGATCCCCAATACCAACTCAGCTTGGCAAAGTGAGAGAAATCTCCTTTCACCTGGTTCATAGAGTCCTGCATAAACTGGAGCCTCTCTTCTATCTTGGCAATCCACTTATTGTTTTTTTTTTTTTTTTTTTGGTAGAAAGGGTAATTAATATAAAGAGGACAGTCAAATGTACAGAAGATTCAGGCATCAAAAAATTTACACTCAGGAAGAGAAATCAACCTAGTGCAAGAGTGCCCGAATGTAAAAGACGCAAATGCAGCTAAACCAAAGCTGCCATAAACAAAGGAAGGCACAGCACCAAAAATAGCCGGCAAGACAAAAACAACAAAGGCGGAAAAAACATGCCAAAAGCAACCAAAAAAACCCAGCAAGGCGGGAAAGCGAAGGGATCCATCATCCATCCGGGACAAGGCAGCACCCGCATCATCACACCCGCGAATCAACCAGCCAACCGGGGTCCCCGAAGAGAAGATAATGGGATCAAGATCCTAAGAGCGTTGTAGCCTCCTATTTCTAAGTGAATCCTCCACACTCTTGAAGGGACGAGGCCTTGTCTTTCACAATTTTAAGAAGATGCTTCTTCATGGCCAAAACAGAAATCGGCTCTCCCCTGAAGAGTATTCTTCCAAATGATGTGGTAGATCGCACCGAAGGAAAACCAGGCCATACACTTGTAAAACTCCTTCCCCGAGAGTAAATAAATGGCCCAACTCAAGTTGTCCTCCCAAGATGCATTGCGCCAAGGCAAGTTACATCTAGTCGCCCAAAAGAAGGCAAGACTAGATGCAATACGACAACCGAAAAAGAGATGGTCAATGGAGTCTAACATTTCATTGCAAAAAGGACAAGAAGCAGTCTCAATTAGTCCATAAGATAAAAGGAGAGATTGGGTTGGAGGCCTACGCCTGGTTATGAGCCAAAGATTAAATTGATATCGAGGCAAAATGGCCTTCCAAACAAAGGAATGCCACCTGACACGACCTTTCTTCCTACGGATAGCCTCCCACGCCGAGGCAACTGAGAAAAGGCCCGACGACTCCCCTCTCCACCAAAAACAGTCTTGGCACCGAGACAGGGATGGAAGAGGTGACCCCCAAGCTTCAATCTCCTCCTCGAGTGTCTAGCCATCGTCAGAAAAAAGGTCAACCACTGTAGCTTTGTGTGGATAGCCCGGAACCGTAGATGAGTACATCCGAGAAAAACAAGTTTAAAGGCCCTCAAGGGTGCCAGTTGTCAAACCATAGTGACATAGATGAACCATCTCCTATCTTCCATGAAAAGCTCCGTCTAACTTCTACCCTGAGTTGTAAAATCTTTTTCCAAGCCCAAGAGCAAAAGGTCGGCTGCTTTACAACCCAAAAGTTTTTATTCTTGAAGAACGTCGAATTAATCCATTTACACCAGAGTGACTCCTTGTCTGAGAACAAAATCCAGATGTGTTTAAGCATAGCCGCCTTATTACACTCGCAGAGTCTATGTATACCAAGGCCTTCCTTAGATTTTGGAAGGCATACATCCTCCCAAGAGATCTTGTCTCCTCCTCTTCCCAACTTAGGGCTTCGCCAAAGGACTTGTCTCAAAATACGTTCGATCTGATCAAGCACCGAGACAGGCAAACTAAAAACACTGGCCTAATAGGCTTGAATGGCATGAAGAACTAACCTGATTAATTGAAGGCACCCAACAAAGGAGAGAAACCGGTGAACCCAGGATTGCACCCTCGATGTAATGCGTCTAACAAGGTCAGCACAATCAGCCTTTCCCAGCCTGCTCATGATAATCGGGACACCGAGGTAGCGGATTGGCAAAGACCCTTCTTGAAAGCCAAGCTCCAGGAGGATTTGGTTTTTTAGCTCAATTGAAATTTTTATGACTTTTTTGGAATTTTTTCTTGCATGCATCCTATACACATAATCTTGACGTAAATATAATCGATTACATCTAGTGTTGTAATCCAGTTTCTTACATGATTTAGCAATGTCGTACTATGGAAATGGCCGATGGGCAGGTCTAAGCGAAGCCCTTATATCAGACCTATTTGTTGCCCAAGCCCACCGTTGAGGAAAACCTTTTTTCATATAAAAATTTTGGAACGCTCCAAGCCGCCCAAGCAGAGTCGTGAGCTGCCACGCCTATCATTTGGTCTATTTTCAAAAGTAGATATTTACATGGTCCTCCATCGGAATCGTATCACATTGAATTCTTGATTATTAAGTAAATAAGTGTTTCATTTGAAAGTGGTGGATGCCATACCGAGTCACAACATATCTCAGCTATGATAACCTAGAGTCATGTCTATCAACTTACAGGAGGAGCCTTATCCCGATGTAAGTGGGCATGACAGTTTACGTGCATCTAATTGGAATGAGTGTATCAGAAGATATGGATGCTCGTGTTTCAAGAAAAAACAAAGAAAGAAAGAAGAGAAAGTTCAGGCCCATTGATTGTCATCCCCTGACTCACGACAGGGTGCCCGCTTGGTGATGTGGTTTCGATCCCATGTTCATGCATTCATTTCGAATCCTCCTCCCACTCTCCCACGGCGATTGCTGTCCAGCACAACCGGCAGAAAGACGACGACGATTGCGTCGCAGATTTTCCCCTTGTTCATGTTAAGAAAAGAACAAGAACTACATAAGGCGTCTATCTCTGATATTGAGAAATAGGCAGACTTGAGTAAAGTAGCCAAACTGGTTGGGAGACTAGGCTTGCCCCATCATTCATGGCTTTGTAGCTAGGCAGACCAGCGACGGTCTACTATCATTTGGGCCCCACGTCTCGTATAATAATTGATTCGCGATTAGTGATGTTTACAAGCACATGCCACAAGACTTGCAATGACTTAGCAATCCTTGCAGTCCTAGTGAAAAAGAACACTTCTTTGGGGGGAAATCTCGGCTCGTGATTGATTGATGGCAACTCTCTATGAATTTTCGTAATTTCTAAACAAAATGACGTAACACTCAAAAAACCAAAAAAATTTACAGTTAATGGACGAGATTTAGTCTCCTTTTTTATCCGATGTTCATCGAGGAATTGGCAATCGGTTCACCCAAGAACCCTTAGAAGCACTCCAGAGGTAAAAAGACATGACCAAGGCTAAGAGTTGGAAAGAGGAGGATTCTTAGTCGGTCCGGGTACATGTAAAGCCCAAAAGCGAGGCAGTTGTAGAACGAGACAGGTACGAAATTCTTAATTGGAATGGGGTTGGCCCACTTAGAAGCCCAAAAGGAAAGGAAGACGAGCTTCATATGAACTGGAGTAAGGCCCAGAAGATATATTAGCAAGCTCTAAGGTCTTTCAGAAACATGAGAAACACTGCCAAGCTTTAGGAAATCCTTTTTACTTACATGAGGAATTGCTTCAATTTGATCCATCTCCTGTGGATAAACATGAATTGCTCGTCTGCACGCGTCGTGTAGGGAGCAGCCCCTTTACGTTGCTCTTTGTACTTAGCATCATGCGGCTCATTATGAACTTACGATTGCAATCCCCTTTGATTTCCTTGCAAATTTCTTTCCTCTTGAAGATGAAAGTCTTGGTACCAAGACGTCAAAAATTACATAACTTGGCATAGGATCCTCCGATCGTTTGAACGTCGGTAAGGTTCTTACACTTCGAAATCGAATCCTACAAGAATACAAAAAGACTGAAAATTTTCTTTGCTTTTGAAATGCTGTTGGCTCTTTCGCACATGATTCTAACTAGCATTAAAGTATGGGCAAATGCTTTCTGTCGGAGATTCCTTATTTCGCCCTAAATGTGCGTAAGGCCAAGGTGCGTTTCAATACGTGAGAGATGATCTTCAAGCCACCGACAAAAGTTTTTTTAAAGAGTTTTTTAGATGGGCGCATGTCACAAATGCATTTGGAAAACACTAGTGATTTCCAAAACCCCTTGACTTTAAAGGCTTTTGAACAAATGCATATACCATTTGGCAATTTTTTTGGAGAGTTTTGGGAACATACAATTGCATTTCTAGACACCTCTAAACCCAAAGCAAGTCCGAGTGTGCTTTGAGTTTTGAGCATTTTCGAAATATAAATACATCTTTTATCTTCCAAATTTGTCCTCTCTTAAGTTTTTCATTATTCCGAAAATGTCTCCACCTCACTCAACATCACCGACAAGGATTTATGTTGCTAACGAGGCTAAATCCGGCTATCAGCAAGCCAGTCTAACGCCAGCCAACCTTGTCAAAGGTCCTCAAGTGATGTGTGGTTCACAAGATCCCAAGTGACCATCGCTTGGCTTGGGGTCACGAGAACCCAAGTGACCTCAAGTAAAGTTGGCTAATGGATGATTTGACTCACCCCCTGGCTAAATTTGTAGGCAAAGGTTTGAGATTCTTTAAAATAAAAATAAAAATAAAGTAGCAAAAGTCCTTTATAAAATTGGCACTGTCAATGCTAACATGAACGATTTTTATAATTGTTTTTAGAATTTTCTAAACTTTTTCTCTTCTTTTTCCTTTTTTTTTTTTCATTAACGGCAATGCTTTGCAAAGATCATTTACCATAGACGAGGGTTGCCCTAATTGGATCTAGCAAGGGTCACCTTTGCCAAACGCCAACCTTTAGCAAGAGTTGTGCCAGCAAGGGTGACCCTTGCTTTGTGGCCAACCATTGTTGAGGACTTGGTGATTGACAGAGGGAAATAAGAGAAAACAAAAAGAGAAAAAGGAAGGAAGAAAGAAAAAAAATCAGACTTTTTTAAATTGCAAATTGGTTCATGTTAGTATTAATCGTGCCACGTAGGATAATCAACGTCCACATCAGCGACTTCTGGCCAAATTGATTGGAATGACTACATTGAGAAATCTTCAAAAAGTTTAGGATTAATTTACCCAAATTAAAAAGTTTTAGACTAAATTTGCCAATGTACAATAGGGTTAGAACTTTTTGGGTAATTATCTCTTGGAGACTTGACAAAAGAAATTCTGGTTCATGAAGTTGAGGTCATATGTTTAAATTTTACCAATTATGTGCAAATTGTTTAGGCAAGGTTAGGGCAACACGGATAGGCCAAATAATGGCCAGCCGATTGTTTATGTCTTAATTTGTGTGCGGGTTCTGGACACGTGCCTCTTTGATGTTGGGTAGGTAGATTCTCAAGAACAAGAGGTTGAAATAGGTATGCTATTCCCAACTAACAGGCACCACAGGCCATTCTTCAGGGGATTGCCTCTTAGTTTCCTAATCCTTTACTCTTGAAGCTGGACCTTAGAATGTCAAATTTTCTTATCCACGAGTTATATAAAATGAAAAGTGGAGGGTATACTTAGAATCATACCATCTTACTGAGCTAACAACAAAGTTCTAATCGGAATAAACTATTCTAAGGGAAGAAGAAGAAGGACTTAGAAAGCCATGAACAATATCAGAATATGGGTTTATTTAGGGAAGGCTAGTCTACCCCTTCAATATATAATACATTTCCTTATATAGGCATGAGCTGCATCAAACATCACAAGGCATCTAGAGGATAGGTCCCTCTAATAATGCGACAAACAGTAGATACAAAAGCCACAAGGTAGAAAAGATGCTTGAAGCACTACAAACAAAGCACACTCCACACCAAGCCTACTAAAGCATCTCGTAAAGCGCAAAGAACACTACCATATCTTACAAATAAATCCTTTTAGTGCTATCTATTAAGGATAGGTCCCTTTAATGATGCTAAAAGCAATACAAAAGCCACAAGGTACGAAAGATGCTCAAAGCACTACAAACGACGCACACGCCACACCAAGCCTACTAAAGCATGTGGTAAAGTGCAAAGCACCATATTTTATTATCGAATCCTTTTAGTGCTGTCTATTGAGCTATCTAAGCCATCCACGTCTTTTTCTCTGCGAAAGGCGTGAATAAGGCTATCAATCTCCCGTTATGACAAAAGCTGATCAGCAACAAGTTCATCAAGGATTCCTAATGAAGATGGGCAATCTATTCTTGTTTTCTTAATTAAAGAGGATTGGTTTTTCTAAGGTTGTGGCCAGTAGGGGTGAGCGGTTCCCAGTTCCTTACAGGTTCCGCTTGAAACTTAGAACCTACCCTCGGGTACAGGTTCCCTTATTTTTTGGAACCTGGAACCTACCCTATCATAGGTTCCGGAGTCGGTTCCAGGTTCCAACAGGTTTTTTTTTTTTAATTTTCATTTTTAGTTTAAAAAAATGGAAATGAATGCATCAATAATAAAAAAAAATTGTCATTCATCAAAGAGAATACAACACGAACACAATCTATAATATTTATAAGCATTTAATATTCTAGAATGTGACCTATTTTTCTTTTGCAAAGTCCAGCGGTTCACTTCACAAAGGTATTAGATTAAAACACCGAAAAGATAAGTACTTTCTATATTATGAGCCACAATGGATTTACCTCAAAACCATCATACCAAGCTACTCCATTCGTAGTTCCTCCTTCAAATTATTTTCTGAACAAAAACGTCCCTAAGATGACTTTTTCCCAAAAAGTCTCAGATTGCAGAAAAATCTTCTGAGACTGAGTCGACGTTCTTAGAATTTATTGTGACATGACAGAACCTTTAATTTCTGAAATCGGATTAAAATTCACGATTAATTTAACTTTGGCGTGTTTTTAGCGTGACATAGGCTATCGGGTAGCTTTTAGAAATTTTTAGAGCAAATCACCTGTGGTCTATTTTCTCGAGCCACAATGAAACCACTTGACTAATTGGCGACTCTCAGTTGTCGTGAAAATCTCAAAGATCCAAATACGGACACAGGGTACCAGAACGATGAAAAAATCAGTCTAATGTCAATCGACGAGAACTTTGTAATTTAGTGGAATTACCCACGTTTAACCACACATCTCAATCGGACCAACCTATCTCTAATCTCTAATCGATTTTTAACTATTTTGTAATGATCTTGGGAAATGAGCATGGTCGAGTAGCCAGTTCTTGGTCGAATTCTCAAGTCTATTTGCCTTAAAATCTCTTAATGAGTTTCCCAGATGGTCTAGTTATTTCATGAGTCACTCCGAGAAAAGTACTATAATCGCGTCGATGAAAAGCCCAACTTATCCGATTGAAATCAAAACCTGAAAATTAGGATGTTATAGGCAATACGAGCAGGGTGTGAGCAACATCAAGGGAAGCAAGGGCGGGGCATCGCCATCATCAACAGGGGCGAGCATCGTCCAACGGGGGATGAGTGGCATCCAACAGCGGGACGAGGCGAGCGGCGTTGAGGGCGAGCATCTGGGGGCGTGCGGTGTCTAGCGGTGGGACGAGTGGCTACCAGCGGTGGGATGAGGTGAGCGTCATCAAGGGCAAGCATCTGGGGGTGAGTGGCGTCCACCAGAGGATGAGCGATAACCGGCAACCAGCGGCGGGACAAGGTAAGCGGCGTCAAGCGGAGGACGAGCAACGACTGGTAACCAACGGCGGGATGAGGCAAGCGACATCGAGGATGAGCGTTTGGGGGCAAGCGGCATCTAGCGGAGGACAAGCAGCGATTGGCGACTAGTGGCAGGACGAGGCGAGCGGCATCGAGGTGAGCGTCTGGGGCAAGCGGCGTCCAACGAAGGGACAAGCGGCGACCGATGACCAGTGGTGTCTAGCAGAGGGATGAGGCGAGCGGCATCGGGACAAGGGTTGGGTAGAGAACGGGAGAAGGGTAAACAATTGAATCGTGAAGACTGAATAGGGCTTTTACTTTTTAGGTTTAGGATAGGAACCCTAATCGGTTCCGGTTCCTAGAAAAATGGAACCGGGAACTGAAACCGGCCTCCTTAGAACCGGCAATCGAATTGGACCCTACAATGCGGTTCTCCGATTCTCGGTTCTACCTGGGAACCGTGCTCACTCCTAGTGGCCAGTGGGATCAATTTTTGAAAGTGGTGGAAGCCAACTATAAATCTGTGTAGAGGAATTCAAATAAGTTGGGTCTTGGGCTAGTGGCTCACCCAATGGATCTTGGGAGGAAAAAGTGAATGCTTCATCATGGTCGAAATTGAGATCTTCTCCATGATATTCTTTTAAGGCCTAATGAATTTGGTGACTTACTTCAGGAAACTCTAGATTCGTGTGTTGCCAAATTGTGTTTTTTCTCGCCAAATCTATGGACAAATCACCCTATTGTGTTGGTACAAAATTCTCTAAAGTTCCTTATATTCCTATGGGATTTGCTTGACTTTGCTAGGAGGGTTTTGAAAATATCGTTTGTTATTGGTTGAGGCTTGAAAGTAGAGACACCAACCTTTGCCAGAGTCTGGTGAAGATCTTCATTTGGCCTAAGAAACATCCACGACCTATGAAAGTTGATTAAGGCGTCAAGTTCTGGATTTGGCCAGCAAACTTTCAATTATCCTTTGAAAACTAATCTTTAGGTTCGTAAAGGTTTAAACCATGATAGGAATTCTCCCAAATGTGCAAAATCTTATTTGCCTTTGGACAATCTGGCTAATGATGAAAGGCATTATCGCTATAGGAAATTCGGCATCTATTGTATGCAAATTAAGCATATACCAAAGGAGCCATTTAAGGTCTTCAGGAAATGGGTCTATGGGTGAGATGATTAAATGATATATGAATGGATACTTGGGACCCAAGGGTTTCAAACATAATCCACCATAACTGTTGATGATTCTTAGCTAATAAACCCATAACATATCAATTAAGCTTTTAAAGACAATATTATCTTGTTGACACCTAAATTTTGGCGACCCGTTTAGTCATTTATCGTATTAAAAAATTAGGAGTTAATTTTACCCCTAAAAAAATAGTTAATCACATAGCATATAGTTTTAGGGGCATTTATTTTTTATTTGCATTTACATTGGGCCGGTTGACGGATGGATTCAAATTGATGGTTCATAAACTTTAAGTTGATGAGTCGGGCTAAGCTCACGAAAAAAACAAATCGGTCCAAGCCCGTATCCTCGGAGATATTTTACTGATTTATCTTTGTGAGATTTCAAATCAAAAGCAAATATTACGTTTGGAAAAAAAACAAATATTGCGTTTCGAAAAGAAATCTTCGTGGATATGGATTTGGAATATTTAAAAACCCTAATCCGTGCCCTATAAATAAGTAAACATACGTAGGGTTTCAAAGAGGCCACACAATTGAAGACATGGCCATACACTGAATTGAGGGAAACAAAACACGTGAGAAAGAGAGGAGAGGTCCTTCGGCCAAGCCTTGGTCGAAACACCGCTCGTGCTATCCCTCCGCCTCGGAGTCCAGCGACATTGAGCACCTGCTGCCGCGAGCTCCAACCTTAATGACGAAGCTGCTGTTCGGACGTGCCACCAGCACCGACGCTCAAACAAAGAGCATCTCTGAAATTTCCGTCCAAAACTAGCTGTGATCCAAGCTTGCTCGGAGCCTGCTCCGCAACGTTTTAAGCTGTCCCGACAAGTTCCAGCAAGCGATTGGGCCACGCTTCACTTTTGCCGCTAGAAGAAGTTTGCTCTCAATCAACCTTGAAAGGAAGTCCGTTCGGTGGAGAGTCTGCAATGGTGCAAAGGGAAAATAAAAAATATAAATTGTGAAAGTGGTGGGAGTCAGGTGAAGAAAATGTAATCTGGATCCAAGAAGAAGAAAGTGAAGTGGAGATCTTGAAGGAGAGAGAAAGCATCACAAGAGGGATAGTCCACAAATTCATTGCGGTCCTTTCTTCTTTTTGCTCTAGCCAAGTTGAGGCGTCCATCGGGCCTACTCGTCCACTCGGTCAAGAACCACCATCGAAGTTTGTGTTTTGCAGGTCCATCTCGCCATCGACGCGGTCGCTATTTGCTATCATCAACATTGCCGCACGCTGCCCACCGCCATCCGAGCCTCAAAATTCACATAATTACGGCAACAAACCGAAGGATTCTCGGCGAAGGCTTGGCTTTAAATTAGAAGATTTCTTTTCCATTACTTGCGGTGTGGAATTTACGTGCGTGCAGGTTATTCGGGTCAGAGGGACACGTGAACTCGGTCAAAAGGACCATGTCAGTTTGAAGTCCAAGAGAGCCTTCGTGAGCCAGGCCCATCTCTTGGAACTTCCGGCATCCATAAAAAATTTATCGACCCATCATCATTGCTCGACACCACCAGATTAGTCCAGTGATATTGACGATCCTCGATGCTCCGGCGAGTCCTCCACCGAGCTCAGAGCCATCACCACCGCAATTCGCACGATTCGTTGTCCCTCTGAGTTTGGAAACGGTATCCGAGTGATATTGCAATTTAGGTAATAATTTTCATCAAATTGATCTTCATGTATTTTTATTGCCTAATTTGTGAAATTGCCATCTCGTATGAATCTTTAAATGATGCTATCATATCCATAAATATAAAGTATCTTTTTAAATTGGGAAATCTTCCTAATTTCACAACGCGCATACGATTGATTGGTCCGATTTCACGCTCGAAATATGACTCGCAATCGCACGGAAAAATCGCCAATCCGATCTCACACTCGAGATTCAATTCGCGGTTTTATTTAAAATTGGCCAATCCGATCTCATGCACGAGACACAATACGTCAATTTATTTCCCAAAATTAAATGGACATGGATGATATCTTGCTTGATTTGGTGCCGTGCTGTTTTTGATGCCTTTATTTGTTCACTCTCGTAAAAGGAAAAAATAAAAATAAAAAACATTTGAGTTAGATTAGGTTAATGTTAGAATTACTTATTTTAGGATTATTTTGCATGTTTAGAATAGGAAATTTATTTATTTCGAATTCCTTAAATAAAAATCCAAAAAAGATGCATTCATTTAAGATGTTAGTTTTATATTAGGATAGATTGCATGCTTATTAAGAAAATAAAAAAATCATGTGCATGTCATATAGCGTTAGGGTCACGAAATGCACGTCATTTAGTGATTGTTGCTATGTTCATTTAATTAGAAATTGCCCGTCATTAGAATTAAGTCATTAGGTTAATTTAGATTGCACATTTAATCATTGCATTTCTTTAGAAATTATTTTACTCATGTCATACAACTTAGGTCATATTGCCATGTCATATCATCTTAGATTAGTAGCATACATTGCATGATTATCATTAAATAAGTGAAAACAACAAGAGAAATTGCGTGTTAATTAGAAATCATATTTAGGATTGTTGATGTGAATTCTAAACTAACAAAGCAGATGCTTTCGTTGCTACGAGGTAAGTCCTGCAATTTATTCATTGCTTTCTTGGATGTTAAATTGGTGGTTTGCACACCTACATGAACACCTCACATGTTAGGGAATTAGTTTAAAATCAATTCAAGTTGCCTGCAAAACCTTTTTTTTTTTTAAATAAAAGAAATGGTACCGAAAGGGCGTTAGAGAAATCTAGCGTAATCAAGTCCTCGTACCCAAATCTCTGGTTCGTAGGAGTAAAGTAAAACTCCCGTTACTTTACTTGGGTTTCTAATCGACCCACCAAAAATAGATTAGTGGCGACTCCTAATTAAAAATCAATTGCATGTTAGAAAACTTGAACCTAAAGTCGCGAATTGGTATGGGCTTGAGAGAGCCCGAGTTAAGTCTAGGCTTAACAATCCATTAGCCAAACCCTAGGTGGTTTAAACCCCGAAAAATTTGGTCGCGACATATCTTGAATGAGTCTTGGAATTTTAGGAGGATATTTCCTGCTCGGACATTTTGGCACATTAGTTAAGCTCGAATTTGGCCACTACCTGTTGTACTTAATACATGTTGATGAAACTCAGTGGAGCTTGATCTGGCCTGAATAGAAAATCTGTAAGCATATTCTTTTTTCTCGCAATTTTTTTGATTTCAAAGGAGTATTTGGAAAATCATTTCGCCCACCTCAGAAGCTGTGGGTGTAGAATTGTCTTTTATTTGAATTTCAACATCTTGGGAAAAGAAGACATGTCCAATTCGATAAGAAAATGATGACCTATGAGATGGGATTCAAATTTTTTAATCACATACTTAGCAATCAAGATTTCCTTGATAGTAAAATGGTAATGAATTTCTATTTAGGGGAATCTTCCACTCTCGTATCCACGGATTCTCCTCTTACCGTCAAGCTATTCTTGGAAAAGAATAGCTGCTCAATATTTATCACTAGCATCGGTCTAGAGAATTTTTTTTTTCCATGAAAGGGATTTTGAAGAGAAGGTAAAGATTCTAACTTTTGTCTGAGTGACTGGACTACCTTAGTTTGTGAAATTCCCCAAGGACGTAGGTCTTTCTTCAATATTGTTTGCAATGGATGCATATACCTAATGATCTTAGGAACAAAATCCCTCAAGTGGTTAACTATTCCAAGGAATTGTTGGCTTTGTTTGCGGGAGAGATTCTAAATGGGAACTTGAATAGTTTTTTTTTTTTTTGCAATATAATCACTTGGTTGGAATGCACCATCTTTGAGCTGCATGCTATAGAAATTCAATCTCCATATGGGCAATCTTAATCTTTTTCAGTAATAACATAATACCATTCTACTTGACAATATGAACAAAATTGGATGAGCAACTTACAATGAGACTCTTCATCTTTGCTATATAGCAATATGTCATCAACGTAGATCCATGCACCTACACTGATTGGATGGAATATTTTGCACATGGCCTTTTAGAATAATGAGAGTGTTGTTGTTAATCCAAAAGGAAGGACGTTCCACTCTAAGTGTTCGTTTAGTATCCAAAATGCTGTCTTATGTCTGTCTTCTAGGTGGATTTCAAGTTGCTAGAATCCTACTTTCAAGTTGAACTTAGAGTAAATTTTTGCATTTGACAGACGAGAGAATAAAGTTTTTTTTTAATGGATATGGGAAACTTATCGTCCTGGAAGAACATTTTAAGCTGTTGATAATCGATCACTTGACATTGGTTGAGCATGTCTTCTTCCTATCTCATTATTGGATTTCTGGACAAATATGGAGCAGAAGCCACTCCCAAATCATTTATGTTTTGTTCAGTGAACTTCTTGATCTAATTTTATTCCTCAAACGGGCCTTGAATTCTAAGGCATGATTTTCACATCCGGACGGTGTAAACTGAATTCGAGCCGTAGAAAATTGATGGCCTCCATGTCAATCCGGACGCTAAGTCTGCGTGGATGCGATAATGTATAGAGGCTGAAACGCGGCGAATATATACTCCTTCGGAGGATACCAATCAGTCGCCGCGTGGCAGTACACTTGAAGCTACTGGTCCTCATCCACGTGACTCCTCGGCCACCAGTCAGATATTTTCCTATATAAATCCCCATATCCCCCCGCCTTCTCTCGCCACCCATCGTCTCAGCTAGCAACGAACCTTTGGAGGGAAAGATTTCCTTAAGAGAGAGTCACCAACATGTCTGATCACGGCCATCACGGCGGAGGTGGGCACGGCCCTGGTGGATGCGGCCATGGAGGTCCAGGTGGAGGCCATGGAGGCCCGGGAGGCGGAGGCCACGGTGGTCCGGGCGGCGGACACGGACATGACCATGGCGGCAAGCCTGGAGGAGATCACGGCCATGGAGGACCAGGTAAACCATGCGGACCGGGCGCGCATGGCCCCGGCAGACATGGCCCTGGTGGCCACGGTCCTAGGGGCGGCCACCGCCACGGCAGATGCTAGTTGGAGAACTAGCGTCCTATCATTTATATGTGAATCTCCGGTGCCTTTTAACCATCTTCTATATGAGGTTAAAAAAAACAGAGTACAAATAAACTAATAAGCACCGTGTGGAGTCAGTCTTCTAATTGCGCTTGCAAGTATCCTAATGAATTTCGAGGTTCCTAATATGATCTGTAGCTTTGTGCATGAGATACCCTTGAACCTCATTCAAGAAACAGGATTCATGAAACAGGTTACAGATGATAGAAACAATATTCCGATTTAAGATAAGCATGTTTCTTCACAAGCATCGTTCATCAACTGACCAGTCACGACAAGACAATAGAAACATGAGCACGGTGCTCCCCATTACTTCTGATTATCAACAAGAAAATGGAAACAAACTAGGTCGGTCTTCATTAGTCACGATCCAAACACATTATATGAACAGAAGTTTCTCTTATGCCCTTTCGTCCCCTCATCAACTCCTTCCGTCAGTGAAGTTCATAGTCTTGCGATCTTCAGCGTGGTTTCTCATCTCCACACGATGTCAAAGTCGACGAAGTTCACGTTCTGTTTTGAGTTCTCTTCATTTAATTTTTCGGCAGAAATTAGAGATGTTCGATAAAAATTGATATAATCACCATTTCGCATCAAAGGGCTGTACGAAACGGTCAAAGGGTGGGGCCATATGTTGCTAAAGGATCAGCAAAAGTTTAGGGTGTCTTGAGGATGTTCTTTACTACATAGCAAGATCATGGGTTCTACAATCTGGTGCAGAAATTACAGTTTAGCTGCTCATGAGTTCCGGTTCAGTGTGTGCATAAACTAACTTAAAAGGGATTCTAAAGCATTTCCAAAATATAAAAAGTGAAATTTAAGCAAAGGAGAACATAAATTAAGATCACCAAGGGAAAATTTGGCGTCAACAATGAAATTCGATGATCTGAATCGACTTTGGTGAAATTTGTAGAGCAATATTGCTTTGAAAGGATGATAGTGGCCCTAAAACTGAGAAAAAGGATATGACATCAGTTGGCTACTCGATGAACTCCAACATCAAAAATGAGAAAAGGGTGCAAGTACAAAATCATTATGTCAAATTGACAGAGATTATATCCGAAATCTTGTTCATCATTACCTCCTCTTCAATCCTTTTCAACAAAAGGTAGTGTTGGGAAGAAATTCAGGAGGCGAGGCAAATGAAAAGAATAAAAATGGAGAGAGAGAGAGAGAAAAGGAAAAAGATTTCTTTTTGTAGCAGGAGTGGCAATAGAATAGAACCAGCTTGTGCGTTTTGCCAATTAAAC
Organism: Eucalyptus pumila; assembly: GCA_016097595.1. NCBI lineage: Eukaryota > Viridiplantae > Streptophyta > Magnoliopsida > Myrtales > Myrtaceae > Eucalyptus > Eucalyptus pumila. The sequence continues at coordinate 32,839,683 of CM027853.1, forward strand.
TCTAATTTATCACCGGGGGAAAAAGGGACATGGTGAAGTTGCTTACGCTTAGTTGAGAAAATTCGTCCATGCTATAGAACCAAAATATCTAGTTTCGGAACTGCAGTTCCCCTTTTAACTTTCCTTACATCCATCCCATAGTAAACAAAGGTTTAGTCAAGGTGCTTATTAAATCTTCGTTTAGTTGAAGCAATTCTTCTGCAGTATAAGAAAAATTCTAGTTTCAATGCTGTTTTTTATTAGAAATGTGGGATACAAGGAGAAGTACCAAAGTTTGCTATATGGTTAGCCTTTAAAACAAAATCAAAGAACCCAAAAACAGGGGGGTTCAGCAGGTGACTACCTAAAATGCTTCACGAAAAACTCAGAGACAATATAACGAGCATGACATACCCAAAAGCCTGTTGTGTGCTCTTGCCTTTCATTGCAATCGACTGGAATGAAAAAAGTGCATCTTGGCCTACTAAGTGACTACTTTTTGAACTGATCACCAAATTTCTATAAGAAGCTTTAGTGGTAGCTCTAGGTAGAGTTGAAAATGAAGAATTTGTTGGTGCTTTGAGCTCTGGTCTAGTTAAGCTTTCGTTTTCAATCATGAGGGACTCATTTTTGACATACCATGACATCTTCAGCACATAGTATTTCAAGTAAATCCTCAGATCCCCAATACCACCTCAGCTTGGCAGAGTGAGAGAAATCTCCTATCACCTGGGTCGTAGAGTCATGCATAAACTGGAGCCTCTCTTCTATCTTGGCAATCCACTTATTGTTTTTTTTTTTTTTGGTAGAAAAGGGTAATTAATATAAAGAGGACAGTCAAATGTACAGAAGATTCAGGCATCAAAAAATTTACACTCAGGAAGAGAAATCAACCTAGTGGAAGAGTGCCCGAATGTAAAAGACGCAAATGCAGCTAAACCAAAGCTGCCCTAAACAAAGGAAGGCACAGCACCAAAAACAGCCGGCAAGACAAAAACAACAAAGGCGGAAAAAACATGCCAAAAGCAACCAAAAACAACCCAGCAAGGCGGGAAAGCGAAGGGACCCATCATCCATCCGGGACAAGGCAGCACCCGCATCATCACACCCGCGAATCAACCAGCCAACTGGGGTCCCCTGAAGAGAAGATAATGGGATCAAGATCCTAAGAGCGTTGTAGCCTCCTATTTCTAAGTGAATCCTCCACACTCTTGAAGGACGAGGCCTTGTCTTTCACGATTTTAAGAAGATGCTTTTTCATGGCCAAAACAGAAATCGGCTCTCCCCTGAAGAGTATTCTTCCAAATGATGTGGTAGATCGCACCGAAGGAAAACTAGGCCATACACTTGTAAAACTCCTTCCCCGAGAGTAAATAAATGGCCCAACTCAAGTTGTCCTCCCAAGATCCATTGCGCCAAGGCAAGTTACATCTAGTCGCCCAAAAGAAGGCAAGACTAGATGTAATACGACAACCGAAAAAGAGATGGTCAATGGAGTCTGACATTTCATTGCAAAAAGGACAAGAAGCAGTCTCAATTAGTCCATAAGATAAAAGGAGAGATTGGGTTGGAGGCCTACGCCTGGTTATGAGCCAAAGATTAAATTGATATCGAGGCAAAATGGCCTTCCAAACAAAGGAATGCCACCTGACACGACCTTTCTTCCTACGGATAGCCTCCCACGCCGAGGCAACTTGAGAAAAGGCCCGACGACTCCCCTCTCCACCAAAAACAGTCTTGGCACCGAGACAGGGATGGAAGAGGTGACCCCCAAACTTCAATCTCCTCCTCGAGTGTCTAGCCATCGTCAGAAAAAAGGTCAACCACTGTAGCCTGTGTGGATAGCCTGGAACTGTAGATGAGTACATCCGAGAAAAACAAGTTTAAAGGCCCTCAAGGGTGCCAGTTGTCAAACCATAGTGACACAGATGAACCATCTCCTATCTTCCATGAAAAGCTCCGTCTAACTTCTACCCTGAGTTGTAAAATCTTTTTCCAAGCCTAAGAGCAAAAGGTTGGCTGCTTTACAACCCAAAAGTTTTTATTCTTCAAGAACGTCGAATTAATCCATTTACACTAGAGTGACTCCTTGTCTGAGAACAAAATCCAGATGTGTTTAAGCATAGCCGCCTTATTACACTCGCAGAGTCTATGTATACAAAAAGACTGAAAATGTTCTTTGCTTTTGAAATGCTGTTGGCTCTTTCGCACATGATTCTAACTAGCATTAAAGTATGGGCAAATGCTTTCTGTCGGAGATTCCTTACTTCGCCCTAAATTTAATATGTGCGTAAGGCCAAGGTGCGTTTCAATACGTGAGAGATGATCTTCAAGCCACCGACAAAAGTTTTTTTAAAGAGTTTTTTAGATGGGCGCATGTCACAAATGCATTTGGAAAACACTAGTGATTTCCAAAACCCCTTGACTTTAAAGGCTTTTGAACAAATGCATATACCATTTGGCAATTTTTTTGGAGAGTTTTGGGAACAAACAATTGCATTTCTAGACACCTCTAAACCCAAAGCAAGTCCGGGTGTGCTTTGAGTTTTGAGCATTTTCGAAATATAAATACATCTTTTATCTTCCAAATTTGTCCTCTCTTAAGTTTTTCATTATTCCGAAAATGTCTCCACCTCACTCAACATCACCGACAAGGATTTATGTTGCTAACGAGGCTAAATCCGGCTATCAGCAAGCCAGTCTAACGCCAGCCAACCTTGTCAAAGGTCCTCAAGTGATGTGTGGTTCACAAGATCCCAAGTGACCATCGCTTGGCTTGGGGTCACGGGAACCCAAGTGACCTCAAGTAAAGTTGGCTAATGGATGATTTGACTCACCCCATGGCTAAATTTGTAGGCAAAGGTTTGAGATTCTCTAAAATAAAAATAAAAATAAAGTAGCAAAAGTCCTTTATAAAATTGGCACTGTCAATGCTAACATGAACGATTTTTATAATTATTTTTAGAATTTTCTAAACTTTTTCTCTTCTTTTTCCTTCTTTTTTTTTTTCATTAACGGCAATGCTTTGCGGAGATCATTTACCATAGACGAGGGTTGCCCTAATTGGATCTAGCAAGGGTCACCTTTGCCAAACGCCAACCTTTAGCGAGAGTTGTGCCAGCAAGGGTGACCCTTGCTTTGTGGCCAACCATTGTTGAGGACTTGGTGATTGACAGAGGGAAATAAGAGAAAACAAAAAAAGAAAAAGGAAGAAAGAAAGAAAAAAATCAGATTTTTTTTAAATTGCAAATTGGTTCATGTTAGTATTAATCGTGCCACGTAGGATGATTAACATCCACATCAGCGACTTCTGGCCAAATTGATTGGAATGACTACATTGACAAATCTTCAAAAAGTTTAGGATTAATTTACCCAAATTAAAAAGTTTTAGACTAAATTTGCCAATGTACAATAGGGTTAGGACTTTTTGGGTAATTATCTCTTGGCTTGACAAAAGAAATTCTAGTTCATGAAGTTGAGGTCATATGTTTAAATTCTACCAATTATGTGCAAATTGTTTAGGCAAGGTTAGGGCAACACAGATAGGCCAAATAATGGCCAGCCGATTGTTTATATGTCTTAATTTGTGTGCAGGTTCTAGACACATGCCTCTTTGATGTTGGGTAGGTAGAGTCTCAAGAACAAGAGGTTGAAATAGGTATGCTATTCCCAACTAACAGGCACCACAGGCCATTCTTCAGGGGATTGCCTCTTAGTTTCCTAATCCTTTACTCTTGAAGCTGGACCTTAGAATGTCAAATTTTCTTATCCACGGGTTGTATAAAATGAAAAGTGGAGGGTATACTTAGAACCATACCATCTTACTGAGCTAACAACAAAGTTCTAATCGGAATAAACTATGCTAAGGGAAGAAGAAGAATGACTTAGAAAGCCATGAACAATATCGGAATATGGGTTTATTTAGGGAAGGCTAGTCTACCCCTTCAATATATAATACATTTCCTTATATAGGCATGAGCTGCATCAAACATCACAAGGCATCTAGAGGATAGGTCCCTCTAATAATGCTACAAACAGTAGATACAAAAGCCACAAGGTACAAAAGATGCTTGAAGCACTACAAACAACGCACACTCCACACCAAGCCTACTAAAGCATGTCGTAAAGCGCAAAGTACTCTACCATATCTTACTAATAAATACTTTTAGTGCTATCTATTAAGGATAGGTCCCTTTAATGATGCTAAAAGCAATACAAAAGCCACAAGGTACGAAAGATGCTCAAAGCACTACAAACGACGCACACTCCACACCAAGCCTACTAAAGCATGTGGTAAAGTGCAAAGCACACTACCATATTTTATTATCGAATCCTTTTAGTGCTATCTATTGAGCTATCTGAGCCATCCACGTCTTTTTCTCTACGAAAGGCGTGAATAAGGCTATCAATCTCCCATTATGACAAAAGCTGATTAGCAACAAGTTCATCAAGGATTCCTAATGAAGATGGGCAATCTATTCTTGTTTTCTTAATTAAAGAGGATTGGTTTTTCTAAGGTTGTGGCTAGTAGGGGTGAGCGGTTCCCAGTTCCTTACAGGTTCCGCTTGAAACTTGGAACCTACCCTCGGGTACAGGTTCCCTTATTTTTTGGAGCCTGGAACCTACCCTATCACAGGTTCCGGGGTCGGTTCCAGGTTCCAACAGGTTTTTTTTTTTTTTTTTCATTTTTAGTTTAAAAAAAAGGAAATGTATGCATCAATAATAAATAAATAAATAAATTTGTCATTCATCAAAGAGAATACAACACGAACACAATCTATAATACTCATAAGCATTTAATTTTCTAGAATGTAACCTATTTTTCTTTTGCAAAGTCCAGCGGTTCACTTCACAAAGGTATTAGATTAAAACACTGAAAAGATAAGCACTTTCTATATTATGAGCTACAATGGATTTACCTCAAAACCATCATACCAAGCTACTCCATTCGTAATTCCTCCTTCAAATTCTTTACTTAATGACGTGATGCGGTGAGAGCGACTATATATACTTGCCATGAACCAAAAGGCTTCATCATCAAGGCTAGCAAAGTAATGTCTCCTGCAATTTAGGATTGCCAATAGTCATTAAGAATATAGGATATGAAAGCAAAAGTATAATTACTGTAGTAACTTATGAAAAGTTATAAACAACAAATCAAGTAAGCCAATAAAAGATCACATGTAAACTTCGATTAATGTGCAACACCTTTCTATATCCCGCTGTCCCTCTAAAACTAAATGATTTCAACTTTTTCGTCACTATGAAAGGATGACTTAACTTAACATAGGTGTAATACATAAAAGGTTTGGAACACGCTGCAAACTGGAGATCAAAGCAGACCTTTGATCTACATAGTAGCTGGAGATTTAATTCACAAACATGGAGAAAGAACAACTGATCAATGAAAAAGTAAATGCCTAGTACATCTAACGAATAACATGTAGGACAACACGGATCAAAGTGACAATAGGCTTTGCATGCAAGCTGGGAAATCAAGCAAATTATCAAGATAAGTGGCCCACGAATTCACCATATGAATCAGAATGTCAGATGATCACCTCTTGTCCTCCGTTCCATCCCATGGATAATTTGCAACTAGGGCACCCTGAGAAATAAGAAGAGGATGCACATTGTTACATTCATTGTTCAAATGATTCTTCATATTTAAAATTTTAATCACATTATACATGGGAGGCAAAGGGGGGGTGATAAACGAGTATAAATCATGCATCAATAAACAAGTATATAATAATGCGTTGTCATCAGAGGCCCTGCCAGCATGATAAGATCTAGCACAAAAAAAGAAAAGCTAAATTTAGTACCCCATTCAAGGAAGCAAATGTTGTGAAACGAATCTCTCTCAACCATTTCAAAATTGCCCTTGTTTTTGGCTGTTGTCAACTTATGTCTCCATTCATTGGAAAGAACTGCCCTTTCATGAAATACATACATCATAAGATCATAAAACAAAACTAAAAGTGAAGGAGAAATTGATCATAAATCCTGGAAAGAGAGAAGTCTTTTCTTTACTCATATTAAGCAAGAAGGAAATTGCTTTGCTAACAACTGCAAAAATGCAAGAATTATATTTGAATACACTACAAATCTTCAAAAGAAGACAACATACATGATAAGATCTTCTCCATTATAAAAGATGAAGAGAAAATGATAACAATTGTTAAATTCCACTGCAACTCTTGAAACAAATCTTAAATTAATGCAAGCCATCAAAGTTGGAATCAATTGCAAGACCCAAAGACTTGTTCCATTATTGGGCAATAGATGAAGGAAGGAATTAATAACGTTATTTGATAATGAGAACAAGACATTGAAGAAAAAAAATCATGTCTCTCATTAGACATGAGCCTTGATATAAAGCATGGCAATAGTTGATGAAAGAAAAGACACCTATGAAAATGTTAGATTAGGAGTTATCATTTAGAAAAGGTGAAAAAAGCAATACCCGAGCATGTTAGGGAAAGCTCCAAACTTATAATATTAAGCTTTTCACCATATCCTCCTAGCGAAACTACTCTCCCTTCTTGCAAACGTTTACTGTCCTCTTTAAAATTCTTGGAAAAAATCTTCATGATGACAAAAATATGTTGGCTGGCCTTACTAGCATCTCCCATGTTTTATGTTAACACAAAATTAAAGAAAATCAACCTTAAGTTGACAAAAATAAGTGATCGCCATCATCTAACGAGCGGCTTCCTGAGTCTTACCTGTTGTGACTCATTTCTTAAAGAAACTTGCACCAGTAGAACCATAGAAACAACCGGCATGACAACACATTCCAATAAAAGAAGAGAACAAGAAGGAACATATTACCCAAGTTGGTAAGGGCAGGGTCCAGAATGGGGCAAGCGTCATCCAGCGACGGGTGTGAGCGTCGTCTAGTGGCGGTGTCACGCCCCGATCCTCCGAGCACGTGCTCATCATCCTTAGTTGATTAAATAGCGATGTTCTAGGACGCATCGCCGTCCCATTCATTTAAATACGCATGCAGAAGCATATGTAAAATCCCGAGACAACAATTCAATGGGATAGAAAAGCGGGACCAACTTTTTCAAACCAAAACGAGCCTTTTTAGAAATGAACAAGTTTATATACAATGCTAGGCTATTTACAAAAATATCGGCTTAACAAAAGGGAACTGTTCTATGACTCCCTAATTAGACAGGTTAGCCGATTCTTCGATCTCCACCTTCCCAAACTTCGGGACTTCCGGTACTCCACTAACTTCCTCTAAGGATCTCAAATTGGTTATACAATAACCAGTGAAACAATGTCTCAGTAAGTTCAACCCCCTAAGACCCGATTAGGAAGAAAATTATGCTCTAAGGGCTGCCTAATCACACGCAAGCATTAGAGAACTTACCTTGGCCTCAGTTCCTTCCTACAAGTCAATTCAATTCATAACTACTGACAACTATATCACTCAATCAAATCAGATCGAATCATCGATCAATCGACCTAGTCGATTACATGTCATCACAACCATCTCTTTTTGTCGGCCCATTCAGTACTATCTATGAATCCAATCAAAATCTAGGATTCCTTAATCAAGTGAAATATAGACAATACTATCCTATCTCCAAAGGACATATAGAGCCATCGAGCGGGTATGCATAACGTTTTATCTCCGAGACAACATATAGAGTCCTTGAGCCGTTATAACACACCGTTAGGTCATACCGTCCTATCTCCAAGATGATATATCTAGTCATCGAGTCCATGTGCATTCTCCAAAATGACATACTGAGTCACCGAGCCCACGTGCATTCTCCAAGATGACATATATAATCACCGAGCCCACGTGCATTCTCCAATATGACGTACTTAGTCACCGAGGCCACGTGCATTCTCCAAGGTGATGTACCAACTCAACGAGCCAACAAATCATAAGGTCTTTCTTCGAGGTGACATACTTAGTCATCGAGCTAACGTAACATAGCATCTTTCTCCAAGATGACACACTTAGTTATCGAGTCGACGTAATACAGCATTCTTTCTTACCTTTTATCATACCCAATAAAATAGCCGTGTGTGGGTACACGGTTGACCTTAGCCAAAATACCAAAATGCAACTTTCACAATTCCCACCATTTTATATAGTCCACTAAAATATTTTTTGCGTTGTAAACCGACGCTCGGTTATTTCCCAATCAATTACTGAAATTAAATCAATTTAAGAATAAACTCCAAAAATGCAATTCATACACAATCAGTACAAATTAAGGCTCAAATAAATAAACAAATCACACTGCTGCAATTAGCGTAATTTTCTGGTTACCGACCATCCCGGTTTAATTTCCAGAAAATGATTAATCAAATAATTATGTAAAATATTAAATAAATTCAGTAAAATTCAACTTAGGCCCATTATAGCCTAATTAGAAGCCGAGACGAGCCTAAAAATTTTTCGAACTACTCTAGTTAAATATTAGAGTTCGTCTAGGCCCTAATTGCACTATCTATCCACTTAACATGTAATGGCAAGTAATTAAAATTACTAATCTAATCTAATTTAACCACCAAATCCATCATAGCCTAAACTAATCAACCCCTAAGCATAATTAACCTACTAAGCGAGGATTAGTGAGTTAAACTCACTTGTTAATCGAACCGCTTGGTTCAATCCGACGGGGATGCGGCGGGGGATGACTTTCTCCAAAGCGAGCTCGACTTTCGGGGTTGGGAAGCAAGTCAAAATGGACCTCAAGGTCCTCAACTCCTTGTTGTCTTTGGTTTTTGTTCTTGAGCCGAGCAGTTGGAACCAACGGTGGTTTGGCGTGAAAATGGCGAGGGAAGCGAGTGGCTATGGGCAACGAAGAAGGTTGACACGCCGGGACCTCAACCACAGCGATTCAAGGCGGTCTCGGGGCTGAAACAACAGCCACAAACTCGGACTCCCTCAGTAACTCTAGAAAAATCGGACCGTCGAAGGAGAAATAGAGTTGAACAGGCTGATTGGAGCTCTGACGAGCGGGTGGTCGACAACCAATGGCTCCCGGGGGTCTTGAGGGTCTTGTTGGAGGTTGGGATGGGCAAAGGAAGGGTTGGAATGGGAGAAAAATCAAGAAAAATGCGAAACAGTGCAGGCAGGTAGCAGACCAGCGAACCGGCGACCGGCAGCTTGCGATGGCCGTATAGGACAGCCGGCGGCTCCGTTCGAGGCAAGGTCGGGCTCTTTGGGACGAGTTGTCTCTCCTGGTCACGATGATGGGTGGATCGTTGGCTGATTCACACGAGAAGACCACTTTTGACTTTGATCTTTAGCGAAAGATCAGCTGGAGCATAAACTAGCAGAATGAGAAAACAAGGGGAAAAATGGCGAGCTTGGCTGGTCCAATGGGTGTGCGATGGTGGAGTTGGCTCAGCTAGCTTCCTCTGGTTCTCTCCAAGTTTCTCAAGGCCACAACAATAGAGAAAGGAGGGGGAAAGAGGAAGAAGAAGCAGCTGGTTAAGGATTGGGGGAGTCCCTTTTGCCGTGTTTTTCTTGCATCTTATCTCCTTGACTCATCCATGGCCAAGTATGGCTTCCTTGGCTACAATTCCTCCACCAAGGCTCATCCCACAACTCTTGAGATGGTCCAAAACCATAGGGGAAGGGGGAGTTACGAATTTGATGAGTTTTCGCATCAAATGGACACTTGTTCTAACTTTAACCAATTCAATTTGGTCTCAATAAGTTTCGTTATCAAGTCAATAATAAAATTAATATTTTTCATCATCAATTGAACCATCCTACATCCCAAATGCACGATAAAAAACGGTTCCCAGTATTTTCTGAACAAAAACATCCCTAAGATGACTTTTTCCCAAAAAGTCTCAGGTTGCAGAAAAATCTTCTGAGACTGAGTCGACGTTCTTAGAATTTATTGTGACATGACAGAACCTTTAATTTATGAAATCGGATTCAAATTCACGATTAATTTCACTTCGGCGTGTTTTTAGCGTGACATAGGCTATCGGGTAGCTTTTAGAAATTTTTAGAACAAATCACCTGTGGTCTATTTTCTCGAGCCACAATGAAACCACTTGACTAATTGGCGACTCTCAGTTGTCGTGAAAATCTCAAAGATTCAAATACGGACACAGGGTACCAGAACGATGAAAAAATCAGTCTAATGTCAATCGACGAGAACTTTGTAATTTAGTGGAATTACCCACGTTTAACCACACATCTCAATCGGACCAACCTATCTCTAATCTCTAATCGATTTTTAACTATTTTGTAATGATCTTGGGAAATGAGCATGGTCGAGTAGCCAGTTCTTGGTCGAATTCTCAAGTCTATTTGCCTTAAAATCTCTTAATGAGTTTCCCCGGATGGTCTAGTTATTTCATGAGTCACTCCGAGAAAAGTACTATAATCGCGTCGATGAAAAGCCCAACTTATCCGATTGAAATCAAAACCTGAAAATTAGGATGTTATAGGCAATACGAGCAGGGTGTGAGCAACATCAAGGGAAGCAAGGGCGGGGCATCGCCATCATCACCGGGGGCGAACATCGTCCAACGGGGGATGAGTGGCATCCAACAGCGAGACGAGGCGAGCGGCGTCGAGGGCGAGCATCTAGGGGCGAGCGGTGTCTAGCGGTGGGACGAGTGGCTACCAGCGGTGGGATGAGGTGAGCGTCATCAAGGGCAAGCGTCTGAGGCTGAGCGGCGTCCACCAGAGGATGAGCGATAACCGGCGACCAGCGGCGGACAAGGCAAGCGACGTCAAGCGGAGGACGAGCAATGACTGGTAACCAACGGCGGGATGAGGCAAGCGACATCGAGGGCGAGCGTTTGGGGGCAAGCGGCATCTAGCAGAGGACAAGCAGTGATTGGCGACCAGTGGCAGGACGAGGCAAGCGGCATCGAGGTGAGTGTCTGGGGCAAGCGGCGTCCAACGAAGGGACAAGCGGCGACCGATGACCAGTGGTGTCTAGCAGAGGGATGAGGCGAGCGGCATCGGGACAAGGGTTGGGTAGAGAACGGGAGAAGGGTAAACAATTGAAGCGTGAAGACTAAATAGGGCTTTTACTTTTTAGGTTTAGGATAGGAACCCTAATCGGTTCCGGTTCCTAGAAAAATGGAACCGGGAACTGAAACCGGCCTCCCTAGAACCGGGAACCGAACCGGACCCTCTAGTGCGGTTCTCTGATTCTCGGTTCTACCTAGGAACCGTGCTCACTCCTAGTGGCCAGTGGGATCAATTTTTGAAAGTGGTGGAAGCCAACTATAAATCTGTGTAGAGGAATTCAAATAAGTTGGGTCTTGGGCTAGTGGCTCACCCAATGGATCTTGGGAGGAAAAAGTGAATGCTTCATCATGGTCGAAATTGAGATCTTCTCCATGATATACTTTTAAGGCCTAATGAATTTGGTGACTTACTTCAGGAAACTCTAGATTCGTGTGTTGCCAAATTGTGTTTTTTCTCGCGAAATCTATGGACAAATCACCCTATTGTGTTGGTACAAAATTCTCTAAAGTTCCTTATATTCCTATGGGATTTGCTTGACTTTGCTAGGAGGGTTTGAAAATATCGTTTGTTATTGGTTGAGGCTTGAAAGTAGAGACACTAACCTTTGCCAGAGTCTGGTGAAGATCTTCATTTGGCCTAAGAAACATCCACGACCTATGAAAGTTGATTAAGGCGTCATGTTCTGGATTTGGCCAGCAAACTTTCAATTATCCTTTGAAAACTAATCTCTAGGTTCGTAAAGGTTTAAACCATGATAGGATTTCTCCCAAATGTGCAAAATCTTATTTGCCTTTGGATAATCTGGCTAATGACGAAAGGCATTATCGCTATAGGAAATTCGGCATCTATTGTATGCAAATTAAGCATATACCAAATGAGCCATTTAAGGTCTTCAGGAAATGGGTCTATGGGTGAGATGATTAAATGATATAGGAATGGATACTTGGGACCCAAGGGTTTCAAACATAATCCACCATATCTATTGATGATTCTTAGCTAATAAACCCATAACATATCAATTAAGCTTTTAAAGACAATATTATCTTGTTGACACCTAAATTTTGGCGATATCATATTAAAAAATTAGGAGTTAATTTTACCCCTAAAAAAATAGTTAATCACATAGCATATAGTTTTAGGTGCATTTATTTTTTATTTGCATTTACATTGGGCCGGTGACGGATGGATTCAAATTCATGGTTCAGAAACTATAAGTTGATGAGTCGGGCTAAGCTCACGAAAAAAGCAAATCAGTCCAAGCCCGTATCCTCGGAGATATTTTACTGATTTATCTTTTTGAGATTTCAATTCAAAAGCAAATATTACGTTTGGAAAAAAACAAATATTGCATTTCGAAAAGAAATCTTCATGGATATGGATTTGGAAAATTTAAAAACCCTAATCCGTGCCCTATAAATAAGTAAACATATGTAGGGTTTCAAAGAGGCCACACAATTGAAGACATGGTCATACACTGAATTAAGGGAAACAAAACACGTGAGAAAGAGAGGAGAGGTCCTTTGGCCAAGCCTTGGTCGAAACACCGCTCGTGCTATCCCTCCGCCTCGGAGCCCAGCGACATCGAGCACCTGCTGCCGCGAGCTCCAACCTTAATGACGAAGCTGTTGTTCGGACGTGCCACCAGCACCGACGCTCAAACAAAGAGCATCTCTGAAATTTCCGTCCAAAACTAGCTATGATCCAAGCTTGCTCGGAGCCTACTCCGCAACGTTTTAAGCTGTCCCGACAAGTTCCAGCAAGCGTTTGGGCCATGCTTCACTTTTCCCGCTAGAAGAAGTTTGCTCTCAATCAACCTGGAAAGGAAGTCCATTCGGTGGAGAGTCTGCAATGATGCAAAGGGAAAATAAAAAATATAAATTGTGAAAGTGGTGGGAGTCAAGCGAAGAAAACGTGATCTGGATCCAAGAAGAAGAAAGTGAAGTGGAGATCTTGAAGGAGAGAGAACGCATCACAAGAGGGATAGTCCACAAATTCATTGCGGTCCTTTCTTCTTTTTGCTCTAGCCAAGTTGAGGCGTCCATCGGGCCTACTCGTCCACTCGGTCAAGAACCACCATCGAAGTTTGTGTTTTGCAGGTCCATCTCGCCGTCGACGCGGTCGCTGTTTGCTGTCATCAACATTGCCGCACGCTGCCCACCGCCATCCGAGCCTCAAAATTCACATAATTACGGCAACAAACCGAAGGATTCTCGGCGAAGGCCTGGCTTTAAATTAGAAGATTCCTTTTCCATTGCTTGCGGTGTGGAATTTACGTGCGTGCAGGTTATTCGGGTCAGAGGGACACGTGAACCCGGTCAAAAGGACCGTGTCAGTTTGAAGTCCAAGAGAGCCTTCATGAGCCAGGCCCATCTCTTGGAACTTCTGGCATCCATCAAAAATTTATCGACCCATCATCATTGCTCGACACCACCAGATTAGTCCAGTGATATTGACGATACTCGATGCTTCGGTGAGTCCTCCACCGAGCTCAGAGCCATCACCACCGCAATTCGCACGATTCGTTGTCCCTCTGAGTTTGGAAACGGTATCCGAGTGATATTGCAATTTAGGTAATAATTTTCATCAAATTGATCTTCATATATTTTTATTGCCTAATTTGTGAAATTGCCATCTCGTATGAATCTTTAAATGATGCTATCGTATCCATAAATATAAAGTATCTTTTTAAATTGGGAAATCTTCCTAATTTCACAACGTGCATACGATTGACGGTCCGATTTCATGCTCGAAATATGACTCGCAATCGCATGGAAAAATCGCCAATCCGATCTCACGCTCGAGTTCGCGGTTTTATTTAAAATTGGCCAATCCGAGCTCATGCACGAGATACGATACGTCAATTTATTTCCCAAAATTAAATGGACATGGATGATATCTTGCTTGATTTGGTGCCATGCTGTTTTTGATGCCTTTATTTGTTCGCTCCCGTAAAAGGAAAAAATAAAAAAACATTTGAGTTAGATTAGGTTCATGTTAGAATTACTTATTTTAGGATTATTTTGCATGTTTAGAATAGGAAATTTGTTTATTTCGAATTCCTTAAATAAAAATCCAAAAAAGATGCATTCGTTTAAGATGTTAGTTTTATATTAGGATAGATTGCATGCTTATTAAGAAAATAAAAAAATCATGTGCACGTCATATAGCATTAGGGTCACGAAATGCACGTCATTTAGTTATTGTTGCTAGGTTCATTTAATTAGAAATTGCCCGTCATTTGAATTAAGTCATTAGGTTAATTTAGATTGCACATTTAATCATTGCATTTCTTTAGAAATTATTTTACTCATGTCATACAACTTAGGTCATATTGCCATGTCATATCATCTTAGATTAGTAGCATGCATTGCATGATTATCATTAAATAAGTGAAAACAAAAAGAGAAATTGCGTGTTAATTAGAAATCATATTTAGGATTGTTAATGTGAATTCTAAACTAACAACGCAGATGCTTTCGTTGCTACGAGGTGAGTCCTGCAATTTATTCATTGCTTTCTTGGATGTTAAATTGGTGGTTTGCGCACCTACATGAACACCTCACATGTTAAAGAATTAGTTTAAAATCAATTCAAGCTGCTTGCAAAACCTTTTTTTTTTTTAATAAAAGAAATGGTACCGAAAGGGCGTTAGAGAAATCTAGCGTAATCAAGTCCCCATACCCAAATCTCTGGTTCGTAGGAGTAAAGTAAAACTCCCGTTACTTTACTTGGGTTTCTAATTGACCCACCAAAAATAGATTACTGGCAACTCCTAATTAAAAATCAATTGCATGTTAGAAAACTTGAACCTAAAGTCGCGAATTGGTATGGGCTTGAGAGAGCCCGAGTTAAGTCTAGGCTTTACATTCCATTAACCAAACCCTAGGTGGTTTAAACCCCGAAAAATTTGGTCGCGACAGCTTGGCGACTCCACTGGGGACTTGAGTTAAAACTCTTAGTGGACTTAGGCCAATTTTTTTTTTCTTTGAAAAATGTTTTTGTTTGGCAGCGAGGATTCCAAGTACGTCCTTAACATTTAAGGTGTTAAATGTTTTTGCAGATTGGGAGGTATAAGGGGAAGTGTTTGCTGACCTTTGTTTTGCAAGGAGGTGTAGGAATATATGGTTTATTTTATTTTTTGAAGTGTTGTTTGATTTAAACTGCTTTGCATGCTTTGCATCTTGCACTACACTATTGCACACACAACCCGCCGCCGGACTTGGGCCGCTTAGGATCATTTAAGATGGTATTGAGATGGATACCACTCCGACCGCATGCTCGCGGTACGAGTCGCCCATCTCAATCCCGAAATTTCTTTCATGGTATCAAGAGTACCCACCTCGGTTCGCGTGCCCGCGACCCGGGTTGGCTCTTTGACCAAGCCGGAGTCATGAGAACCCGACATAGTCCACAAGCCCATGGCTAGTCTGATCATCCTTGTGGCTCCACCTTGATAAGCCTTATAGATTAGAAATCGAGCCACTTACCATGCGCATGTCTATGTGATTGCCATTGATTCTCCTTGGTGAAGTAAGTCTTCTTTCCCTATACCATGCAATTTATTTTGTCGTGCTTTTGGTCTGTCCATGACAATCTAGGTTAGTCGTTTGATCTAATTCATTTGTCAATTATAAATGAAATGAGGAAATTGCCATGCAATGAATCATTTGCCAACAAAAAAAAAACTTTTGAGAATTTGTTTTCAATTTATCTTTAGGAAATTTGGTCTTGTTAAGGTGTCTATCTTTATTTTCCTAGTCCATTTTTAGGAAATGCCCTTATTGTAAGAACTTTTCATGAATAAATGAAAAAAAAATGGAAAAATTGATTAGATCATTGTCATGGATTGACTTTCTAATTACACCTCATGCTTACTTGTTCCCGTTCATTTGATTAGGTGATTATGGAGCAATCCTGCTCACCCATCTGTTCATGATCAAAAGCCAAAATGATGGATCAAGAAAGCTTATCTCGTCAAGCAAAAGTGTTGCGATTTATCTTCAATGAGAAATTGTGACTCTAAGGAGAGAGCCAAGAAGACTTTTTGAACCGTATCATTTTCCTGAGGTAGCCAAATTTGATGCCATCATGAAGAGAGCAGTGACATATATAGAGAGAAAAATATCTGACTTGAAGGGTTCGCCTCACAAGATCAAGGAGGATGAAGAATTCAAGTATACATGATTCATGGTCCTAAGTAATTCGATTTCCTCATTTAATTAGGGGCATGCACCTTCTCGTGCATGGGAATTCTTATTGCTTTTTAGGGATTGATTTCAATTTCTTCTGTGCTTGAGCATCACATTCCAATAAATGTAATTTGATTGATGAATATCAATAGAATTACAAGTTTTGTTTTGAGGACATGATGGGGTACACCAAACTAGCCCGGTGACGATATCCAACAATGAAAAGAAAATATCATCTAAGGAAAATCCTGAGGGCTAGGCTTCTTCATGCTTCCTCATCCAAAAAAATTCCAAAAGAACAAAAAGAAAAAAAAATCATTTTTCAAGCCATTTCCAAAAAGCATGCATTAGATTAGCCTTATTTAATTTTCTGACTCATTTACTTTCTGACTCATTTACTTCATGTTTCAGAGCATTACTTTCTTGACCCGATAAGAAAGCATCTGAAAAAGACACATCAGGTTGCAATTGGTTCAATTGTTACTCAACAAGTTTTTAAAGAGTTAATGTCGGTCACATCTCGATACTACTTGAAATATCCATCTTGAAGGGCCAAACAAAGTGTGTTCTATTTCCATGCTTGACGAAATTTCATTCTCGCCCATTAAATGAGGGGCAAGTTAAAAGAGGATCATCCATCTTTGGTGAAAGAGGTACATCTCGTCTTTGAACATAAATAATTTTGTGAGATGACGCTTTGTTCTTTTCCTTGCAGATGACGAATTGGGGGCACTACAGATTCTAGTAGTGACATGACTGAGACAAAATCTCGATCTGAGCCAAAATGGTTGTGCAATTTGAATTTACTTTGAGTTGCATAGTATCCTATTCATGCACGTTCTCTTGTGCAGGGGCAAAAGCAAGAATGGAGCATTCATCAAATCAAAAAGCGGATTTTCAATCCAAGGACATCCATTGCTGAGACAATCCCTTCGTGGGACAATTCCTTGAATGAATGCTTGAAATCATGTTTGAGTGTAGTAAATTGTTTGTTTTAAAGTCACAAACGCTTTCTATGCTTAAAGTTGCTGGACTCTTTTGAAAAGAAAATTTTCATATTGATTTAGCTCACCAATTTCATGTGGAGATTTGTCAAGATAGACAATTTAATGGAGTGACATCAATGCTTAAGAATGCTGAATGAGATGTGTCAGTATGATGAAAGGCAAGCCTTATCCTATACACAGTCCCCTACTTATACACTTGTGAGATGGGTGTAGAAAGTTCCATATCTACAAGGCAAAGAGTTCTCTCGCGAAAGGTACGACAATCGAAATGACGAGGAGCAATTCATTTCTCTATCCCAAACACTACAGTTGATACATTGCTTAACCCCTTTTGAGCCCCATACACTTGTGGAGATTTTTTTTTCAAATTACCCCTATCAAGAACCACCCCCACATTGGGGCAAATCAGATGGTAAGACAATACCATAAGGTGAAGAAAATGGATTGAATTTTCTTGCTCTCACTTGCATCAATCTTCTAATCATGCTATTACATTGAATTCGTGAGGTAATTTAAGTGCCCTAGAATGACGAAGAGCATTTCTTTCTATATCCTATACACTTATATCTTTTACATAGCCCACTTGAGCCTGCAATTCATTTATCTAAACCCAGTTGGTGATCATCCCCCACACTGGGGCAAGGCAAAAGGCAGATGAAGACCCTTGAAAGTTCGAAAATATCATTCAAAGTGTGATTGCTTGACGCATACATTGTGCGCAAGAATTGAATCCAAAATAGAACTAAGGGGCATAAAAAAGCAGTGTGCTTGGTAAAAGCAAGGCCAATGCCCATAAAAAAAAAGTGAAAAAAAAAATGAATAAGAACTAGGGGCATGAAAAGCAGTGTGCCTGGTAAAAGTAAGGCCAATGCCCATAGATGAAAAAAGAGAGTCAAGATAAGGTGACTCTCAATTGCGAGAATTGAATCCCATTGGGGTAATACTCAGAGAAATCAAATGCTGAGTTTTTACAATCAATGGGGCATTTTATGAAGACAATCCCCGATGGTGAAAAGGAAAACCGGTGGCAATGCCAAGATGATCACCAACTCTCACCATTCACACACATTTTGAGCCTAATGATCCTTTCATTTCTCAACCCATGAACCAAGCCTACGTTACGTCCTTTACAAAGTCTCTTCAGATTAGGGCACTTGAATTAACATAGGAGTTCATATGTTTATAAGCATCACTCGAAGAAGTATGAGCAAGATTATTTCTTTCTCATTTTGCAGGGTTCTTGACTTGTAAACCCTGAGATGATTAAAGAGTTGTTCTTTCAATAGCCTTGACTCAAAGAGTCCCTTTGTTAAGCCGTTGACCGAGCCCACATTACGGTCCCTATTAAAGACCTCTCAGATTGGTAAGATTGTATCACTTGCGAGAATACTTGGACCCTTGTTGGTATAATGATAGTGAGAAGGAGTGATTATCATAAAATAGCCTCTAAATGAGAGTGAGTGAAAGTCCTTTCTAACTGAAAGTCCCTCATTTGGTATTCTTAGGAAATCCATGTCATGAGTGAAGATTGTCTTGAATGATAATTCTCTCCAGTAGAAATTTGGGTGATGCAAAGGTCATTATGCATGAACCCCGATTGAGTTGATGAAAACCTCACTAAATTTTGAAATGTGCATTCTAGAGTAGCTCAGATTGTCTATCTTTTTGATGAATGCATATCAGTTTTTGCTCTAATAATGTCTGACAGGTAATGTTTTCTCAAAGACCCAAGAACTCCTGACATTCAAGTTCCTTTTAGAATGCCTCATGATATTAGGAGATGAGGAACTATCACAAACATTGAAGGTCCAATCTTGATGTTCCAAATTTCTACCAGGAGGTGAGAGACTTCTACAAGATATCTAAATCCAAGAAGACATATCCCCAAGAATCAGAGATGTCACTAGGTAAGTATATCTCTACACATACTCTAAGGGCCCGTTTGGTTCAGCTTTCGGGAAATGCCCTTGGGAGAATGCAAATACCTTTGAGATAAAGGGGTTTTCCGAAATGCTAGACTGTTTGGTAAACTAAAACTGAAAAGTGCTTTAGGGAAATGCAAAACTGTTTGGTAAACTTGTATTTGAAAAGCCATTTGGTATGACCAAATTAAGTGTTTTAGTTTTAGTATTTTTAAAATTGCAAAAAAGAAACAATGAGGATATAACATTTTACATTTTCATGTTGAGAGTAATATAAAAGATACATGTTAGCAAATTTATTTAAAAATTATATTAAAAGAATTTGATTATAAATTAAATGCAAAACTTAACTTTTAGCCTAAGGTCCTTTTAGGTTTGTTTTTAACTTTGAATATTTTTTTAAATTATTGTAGTATTAATCATCTTCATTAATTAATGATTATTCTAGTGTATTGATAAAAAGTTGGGCTATTGATTGTCAGAAGATAAAAATGATATAAAAAAAAAGTGAAATTTCCACGTGGGACCGGCTCCATAAACCTGTCCGATTCCTCGGACAATTTCTGGTACCATTTTTCAGAAGCAGTAGACGGTTCTTGGTTCCAAGGTGAAAACCACCCACAAAAACTATGTTCACCCCTAAATTCTTAACCACATCAGGTCACTTTGTATTGCAGGTCTTCAAAGGAACAGAGAGCTTCATTGTTCAATACATCTATTGTGAAAAACAAGCATAATTGGGACCCATCCTAACTAGATTTCTCATTACAGACTTTGCATTGCTGATGCTCCGGATGAGAATAGTATAACGCCCTACCATCAAATCGGAATCACAGCATTTTTTTTTATTGGTCGGAGGAATCACAACATTTGAAACATCGATTTATTTATACAGCTCAGTTTACTAGCATTGCTAGTCTCAAGATAAAGTCTTCAAAACTATGCTAAGAGACATTGCGCTTCGTGCTGCATCATGCACATATGACCTGGTACAATTACAGTAATCCCTTTGAATCAAACTCGAAAGATTGAAAGTATTGTCCCGGTAGTAATTCGTAATTCCGCATCAAAAAGTCTATACCAGACTCTGCAATTGGTGGCTATAATACTGTGCAGAGGGGGATCGCCATCGATCCAACCCATTCACCATCGAGAATTCCCACCACCCGTACAAGATTGTCTCACGGTAGGTTCTGAATTAGTTTCTGAAGCTGTATCTTTTCTCTACGGGTCATTGGCCTGAAAATGGCATTTCCAGTATCCCCGTTAGAGACCATCTTAAAAAAACTTCTAATAAGCAACCAAAGCAAGTATAAACATCATTCAGCCACTTTGCAGTTTCAAAATATTAAAGTTCACCACGATCACAGGTATCGGTATTGATACCACACATTTAGGACAAACAGATACTATTAAACAAAGATTACCCTCATCCTCCGTTTTACTTTTCTTATTCATGTGCTGTCATGAGCACCTCCTAGGGCCTATCCCAAACTTAAGGATGAAAAACAAAAGAGAACAAAGGTGGGGGGGAGGAAGAAGTCAATGACCATCTGAATTTCACGAGGTGAAAGTGAGAGACAGTCTGCTCAGGAAGTGTGAAACTTAATTACAAAGAGGATTCTTGTGAATGTCTAGCAGGTCTACCTTAGCCCCACCTACTCCTTCATGCTAGTTCTTGGTGCAAAATATTTCGAAAACTTAACAAAACACGACAAGATTCATAAAATGTAAAAAAAAAATCATACTGAGAAAAATTACAAGATAGAAAGTAACTGGACCTTGGACGTTTGTGGCCTTTGGCATGGAGCAGACCTTGTCTCAATAGCACAAACTTTATCCTTTTCTACCAAATCTGTTTGGGAAAATTTTGATTCGTTGTTTTTACCAGCAAAACCCTGTGTTGGATTAAGACACAGAATAGAACAAAGTCCACATAAGAGAATTGGTTAGATTTTCTTATTTTGGATATGAAAGCAAGAGAAGAAAAGAATAAACCAGAAGAATAAGTACATTTTCACTTGGTTGAAGTCGATCATGACTCTCGTGTTCAGAAATGCTCACTGAGGAAGAGGAAGAAAATATGTTTATCTTTTTATGGGGACGTTCCACTACATCACCATCACATGAGGTAGGCGAGCAAGTGGGTTGTTGTCTTCTGCTTCTCAAGTGTGTTTCTAACTAATGCCGCTTCAACACTGGCTCTTGCATCTGAATCAATAAGCAAAGAATTTTCCAAGTCTATATTAGGGCTATGATGTGCGATTCATCTAACTCAACACTACATGGCACTTAATCCAGCTAGTTGAAAGACTCATTCTTTATGCAAAGAAACAAGGAGCAAGGGAAGAACATCTCCCACACACAGAAGAGCATATAAATGCATTATGTCCGGTAATGAAGGTAGGGGCAGGGAGCCATGAAACCTTGAGGATCCTTGCTTTGAATGAATAATTTTAAAACATAGGTGTCTTAGAAATTTTGTTAAAGCTTTCGCCAACAGGGTCCACCATGTTATTAACTCAGCAGATACTTCAGCGGATTGACTGGCCAAAGGCAATCAAACTTCTCATTGAGATGCAGTATTTAGAACTCTTTCTCGCTTAACACGAGTTCCTCCCTTCCAGCTGAGCACCAGAATCGACTTACATGCCTTTCTACACTGCAAGCCATGAATGGAAGAGAGGAAAGGGGGGAGAAAGAAGTGCTACTATAGACGGATAGCATAAGGACATCCAAAAATGGGGGTGGAAACATATAATCTAAATCATTGAAATTAGGATCTCGAATTTGTCTGTCCATACACAAATTTGGAGATGTCACCTCGGTCAAGGACTCGCTAAATATTACTCGTTAACCAAATAGCATGACTGGCTCATCCTACTCTTTCCATTGAGTACACCATATTCAAGAAATAACATATTAGACAGAACAATGACTGCTGCTGAAAGCCATAAGCAACATGCTTCCATTGCAAACACCAGAGCCTCATTACTGAGCTTCAAAGAGTATTAGATTAACTACATTATCCAGGCTATCCAACATCACATTTATCTTGATCAACACCATGAACTGCCCCACATGCGCACAGTGAAGGAAGAACCAAAAGCTGACTTTTGTTGTGTTACTCACTCGAATTCTCAGGAGACAAAAAAGGAAACCAGATATACCTTGTCGACTTCACGAGAGAGGTTGAACGTGGCCAGCCTAAGAAACGACTTCAGTCGCTCTCTCCTTGTATCTGAAAAACCAGGAGCTATCGCATCATCAAACAACGCCAGTCCGACCCCAATCACGCCGTTTTGGCGCAGACCCAAGAAAAACATAATCATACCCACGAATCAAAATTGAACAAACACCCGAACGGACGAACAAGAACAGGGGGAGAAAAGAGAGAGGGATCGGGTATGCGCGAGAGAGAGAGAGGGAACAAACTGAAAGACCGATAATAGGCAAATCTGTTTACCATCCAGCGACGAAAAGGAAGTAAAGAGGGAGGAAGAGAGAGAGAGAGAGGCATACCAGGTAGAAGAGAGAGGAGAGAAAAAGAGGCAGCGAGAGTGGAGGCGATGCTGCGAGAATCGGCGAGAGCGGATGCTGCAAGAATCGACGAAAGGAAAAGAGCCTTCGCGTGATGAACTGCAGAACAGAGGAGAGAGGAAAGAGCGTCGAGAGAAAGGTAGGGTTTTGTTTCGGGTAGGGTAAAACTGGACTTTTAATAAAATTTTGAGGATGAAATGGGCAATAAGCAAAAATTCATTAATTCTCCCACCAGTATGTCGAAAATGCTGAAATGCCCAAAGCAGGTCCCCACCTGCTTTGGGCTTTCAGCATTCCAAAGGCAAACATTTTGCCAAGTAGCCTTTAAAAGCCGAACCAAACACCCTTATATTTTTCCCAAGGGGCTTTGGGGGCTCAAAGCCCCTTGGGAAAGCCAAACCAAACACCCTCTAAAATACTTGTCATTGTGCAGGTATTCTCTCTTAAGTGCATCGACATTTGACTTGGTCAAGCTGTCTAGCTATATCGACCTGGTGTGCTTTCGTAGCCCAGAGTCATTTTCATAGACTCGGCGTGCTTATGTAGCCCGATGTCTCTTTCTTGACCTGGCGTGCTTTCGTAGCCCAGAGTCCATTTTATCGAACCGGCGTGATTCCATAGCCCGGATTTCTTTCATCGACCTGGCGTGCTTTCATAGCCCAGAGTCCTTTACACCGACACTCAATGGAGTTGTCCCCCAAAGATTTTTCCTCCAGATTCAATTTGATTAAGGCGACCGAAGAATGGTTCGGGTCCTGATCGGATGATTTCTGTCGCAAGGCTGGGCGACCGAAGAATGGTTTGGGTCCTAGCCAAGCAAAACCTCAGTCTAGGCGATCGTAGAATGGTACGGGTCCTAGACAACATTTATTGCTCTAACAGACGACCATAGAATGGTACGGGTCTTGGAAAAGAAATTTCCTTTTTCAGGCGACTATAGAATGGTACGGGTCCTGGAAAAGCAATTTCCTTATTCAGGCGACTGTAGAATGGTACGGGTTCTGGAAAAATAATTTTCTTCGTCGAGACAACCGTAGAATGGTACGAGTCCTAGACAACACCTATTTCCTCATTCAGGCGACCGTAGAATGGTACGGGTCTTGGAAAATGAATCCTTGTTTAGGCAACCGTAGAATGGTATGGGTCCTAGACAAAACCTTTCTGCCGTACTGGGCGACCGTAGAATGGTACGGGTCCTGGGAAAGCAGTTCCTTACAAAACCTTTCTGCCGTATTGGGCGACTGTAGAATGGTACAGGTCCTGAGAAAGCAGCTCCTTTCCGCCATACTAGGCGACCGTAGAATGGTACGGGTCCTGGACAGGTAACACCCATTACCTCGAATTACTCTATCATCCTCGAAGGTAAGTTATTCTAGGTAGGTTTATCTATCATTTTCATTAGTATTTCCATGCATCATACAAATTGCATTAAAGAATGGAATTCATGTTCCGACAAAAAAAATCATTCAGTGCATGTGCATGGTCAAAATTTAGGTCTCAATTTGTCTTTGAAGACAACCTCTACGAGCTCACCTTCAAAGAGGGGCAGCTGTTGACACCTAAATTTTGGCGACCCGTTTAGTCATTTATCGTATTAAAAAATTAGGAGTTAATTTTACCCCTAAAAAAATAGTTAATCACATAGCATATAGTTTTAGGTGCATTTATTTTTTATTTGCATTTACATTGGGCCGGTTGACGGATGGATTCAAATTGATGGTTCAAAAACTTTAAGTTGATGAATCGGGCTAAGCTCACGAAAAAAGCAAATCGGTCCAAGCCCGTATCCTCGGAGATATTTTACTGATTTATCTTTGTGAGATTTCAATTCAAAAGCAAATATTACGTTTGGAAAAAAAAAAATATTGCGTTTCAAAAAGAAATCTTCGTGGATATGGATTTGGAAAATTTAAAAACCCTAATCCGTGCCTTATAAATAAGTAAACATACGTAGGGTTTCAAAGAGGCCACACAATTGAAGACATGGCCATACACTGAATTGAGGGAAACAAAACACGTGAGAAAGAGAGGAGAGGTCCTTCGGCCAAGCCTTGGTCGAAACACCGCTCGTGCTATCCCTCCGCCTCGGAGCCCAGCGACATTGAGCACCTGCTGCCGCGAGCTCCAACCTTAATGATGAAGCTGCTGTTCAGACGTGCCACCATCACCGACGCTCAAACAAAGAGCATCTCTGAAATTTCCGTCCAAAACTAGCTGTGATCCAAGCTTGCTCGGAGCCTGCTCCAAAACGTTTTAAGCTGTCCCAACAAGTTCCAGCAAGCGTTTGGGCCACGCTTCACTTTTGCCGCTAGAAGAAGTTTGCTCTCAATCAACCTTGAAAGGAAGTCCATTCGGTGGAGAGTCTACAATGGTGCAAAGGGAAAATAAAAAATATAAATTGTGAAAGTGGTGGGAGTCAAGCGAAGAAAACGTGATCTGGATCCAAGAAGAAGAAAGTGAAGTGGAGATCTTGAAGGAGAGAAAAGCATCACAAGAGGGATAGTCCACAAATTCATTGCGGTCCTTTCTTCTTTTTGCTCTAGCCAAGTTGAGGCGTCCATCGGGCCTACTCATCCACTCGGTCAAGAACCACCATCGAAGTTTGTGTTTTGCAGGACCATCTCGCCGTCGACGCGGTCGCTTTTTGCTGTCATCAACATTGCCGCACGCTGCCCACCGCCATCCGAGCCTCAAAATTCACATAATTACGACAACAAACCGAAGGATTCTCGGCGAAGGCCTGGCTTTAAATTAGAAGATTTCTTTTCCATTGCTTGCGGTGTGGAATTTACGTGCATGCAGGTTATTCGGGTCAGAGGGACACGTGAACCCGGTCAAAAGGACCATGTCAGTTTGAAGTCCAAGAGAGCCTTCGTGAGCTAGGCCCATCTCTTGGAACTTCCGGCATCCATCAAAAATTTATCGACCCATCATCATTGCTCGACACCACCAGATTAGTCCAGTGATATTGACGATCCTCGATGCTCCGGCGAGTCCTCCACCGAGCTCGAGCCATCACCACCGCACCGCACGATTCATTGTCCCTCTGAGTTTGGAAACGGTATCCGAGTGATATTGCAATTTAGGTAATAATTTTCATCAAATTGATCTTCATATATTTTTATTGCCTAATTTGTGAAATTGCCATCTCGTATGAATCTTTAAATGATGCTATCGTATCCATAAATATAAAGTATCTTTTTAAATTGGGAAATCTTCCTAATTTCACAACGTGCATACGATTGACGGTCCGATTTCACGCTCAAAATATGACTCGCAATCGCACGGAAAAATCGCCAATCCGATCTCACGCTCAAGTTCGCGGTTTTATTTAAAATTGGCCAATCCGATCTCATGCACGAGATACGATACGTCAATTTATTTCCCAAAATTAAACGGACATGGATGATATCTTGCTTGATTTGGTGCCGTGTTGTTTTTGATGCCTTTATTTGTTCGCTCCCGTAAAAGGAAAAAATTAAAAAAAAAACATTTGAGTTAGATTAGGTTCATGTTAGAATTACTTATTTTAGGATTATTTTGCATGTTTAGAATAGGAAATTATTTATTTCGAATTCCTTAAATAAAAATCCAAAAAAGATGCATTCATTTAAGATGTTAGTTTTATATTAGGATAGATTGCATGCTTATATTAGGGTCACGAAATGCACGTCCTTTAGTGATTGTTGCTAGGTTCATTTAATTAGAAATTGCCCGTCATTAGAATTAAGTCATTAGGTTAATTTAGATTGCACATTTAATCATTGCATTTCTTTAGAAATTATTTTACTCATGTCATACAACTTAGGTCATATTGCCATGTCATATCATCTTAGATTAGTAGCATGCATTGCATGATTATCATTAAATAAGTGAAAACAAAAAGAGAAATTGCGTGTTAATTAGAAATCATATTTATGATTGTTGATGTGAATTCTAAACTAACAACGCGGATGCTTTCGTTGCTACGAGGTAAGTCCTACAATTTATTCATTGCTTTCTTGGATGTTAAATTGGTGGTTTGCGCACCTACATGAACACCTCACATGTTAGGGAATTAGTTTAAAATCAATTCAAGCTGTTTGCAAAACCTTTTTTTTTTAAATAAAAGAAATGGTACCGAAAGCGCGTTAGAGAAATCTAACGTAATCAAGTCCCCGTACCCAAATCCCTGGTGCGTAGGAGTAAAGTAAAACTCCCGTTACTTTACTTAGGTTTCTAATCGACCCACCAAAAATAGATTAGTGGCGACTCATAATTAAAAATCAATTGCATGTTAGAAAACTTGAACCTAAAGTCGCGAATTGGTATGGGCTTGAGAGAGCCCAAGTTAAGTCTAGGCTTAACAATCCATTAGCCAAACCCTAGGTGGTTTAAACCCCGAAAAATTTGATCGCAACATATCTTGAATGAGTCTTGGAATTTTAGGAGGATATTTCCTGCTCGGCCATTTTGGCACATTAGTTGAGCTCGAATTTGGTCACTACCTGTTGTACTTGATACATGTTGATGAAACTCAGTGGAGCTTGATCTAGCCTGAATAGAAAATCTGTAAGCATATTCTTTTTTCTCGCAATTTTTTTGATTTCAAACGAGTATTTGGAAAATCATTTCGCCCACCTCAGATGCTGTGGGTGTAGAATTGTCTTTTATTTGAATTTCAACATCTTGGGAAAAGAAGACATGTCCAATTCCATAAGAAAATGATGACCTATGAGATGGGATTCAAATTTTTTAATCACATACTTAGCAATCAAGATTTCCTTGATAGTAAAATGGTAATGAATTTCTATTTAGGAGAATCTTCCACTCTCGTATCCACGGATTCTCCTCTTACCGTCAAGCTATTCTTGGAAAAGAATAGCTGCTCAATATTTATCACTAGCATCGGTCTAGAGAATTTTTTTTCCATGAAAGGGATTTTGAAGAGAAGGTAAAGATTCTAACTTTTGTCTGAGTGACTGGACTACCTTAGTTTGTGAAATTCCCCAAGGACGTAGGTCTTTCTTCAATATTGTTTGCAATGGATGCATATACCTAATGATCTTAGGAACAAAATCCCTCAAGTGGTTAACTATTCCAAGGAATTGTTGGCTTTGTTTGCGGGAGAGATTCTAAATGGGAACTTGAATAGGTTTTTTTTTTTTTTTTTTTTTTTTTTTTTTTTTTTTTTTTTTTTTTTTTTTTTTTTTTGCAATATAATCACTTGGTTGGAATGCACCATCTTTGAGCTGCATGCTATAGAAATTCAATCTCCATATGGGCAATCTTAATCTTTTTCAGTAATAACATAATACCATTCTACTTGACAATATGAACAAAATTGGATGAGCAACTTACAATGAGACTCTTCATCTTTGCTACATAGCAATATGTCATCAATGTAGATCCATGCACCTACACTGATTGGATGGAATATTTTGCACATGGCCTTTTAGAATAATGAGAGTGTTGTTGTTAATCCAAAAGGAAGGACGTTCCACTCTAAGTGTTCGTTTAGTATCCAAAATGCTGTCTTATGTCTGTCTTCTAGGTGGATTTCAAGTTGCTAGAATCCTACTTTCAAGTTGAACTTAGAGTAAATTTTTGCATTTGACAGACGAGAGAATAAAGTTTTTTTTTAATGGATATGGGAAACTTATCGTCCTGGAAGAACATTTTAAGCTGTTGATAATCGATCACTTGACATTGGTTGAGCAATGTCTTCTTCCTCTCTTATTATTGTATTTGCGGACAAATAGGTAGCAGGAGCCACTCCCAAATCATTTATGTTTTGTTCAGTGAACTTCTTATTCCTCAAATGGGCCTTGAATTCAAGGCATGATTTTCACCTCCGGACGGTGAAACCGAATTCGAGCCGTAGAAAATTGATGGCCTCCATGTCAATCCGGACGCTAAGTCTGCGTGGATGCGATAATGTATAGAGGCTGAAACGCGGAGAATATATACTCCTTCGGAGGATACCAATCAGTCGCCGCGTGGCAGTACACTTGAAGCCACTGGTCCTCATCCACGTGACTTCTCGGCCACCAGTCAGATATTTTCCTATATAAATCCCCATATCCCCCCGCCTTCTCTCGCCACCCATCGTCTCAGCTAGCAACGAACCTTTGGAGGGCAAGATTTCCTTAAGAGAGAGTCACCAACATGTCTGATCACGGCCATCACGGCGGAGGTGGGCACGGCCCTGGTGGATGCGGCCATGGAGGTCCAGGTGGAGGCCATGGAGGCCCGGGAGGCGGAGGCCACGGTGGTCCGGGCGGCGGACACGGACATGACCATGGCGGCAAGCCTGGAGGAGATCACGGCCATGGAGGACCAGGTAAACCATGCGGACCGGGCGCGCATGGCCCCGGCAGACATGGCCCTGGTGGCCACGGTCCTAGGGGCGGCCACCGCCACGGCAGATGCTAGTTGGAGAACTAGCGTCCTATCATTTATATGTGAATCTCCGGTGCCTTTTAACCATCTTCTATATGAGGTTAAAAAAAACAGAGTACAAATAAACTAATAAGCACCGTGTGGAGTCAGTCTTCTAATTGCGCTTGCAAGTATCCTAATGAATTTCGAGGTTCCTAATATGATCTGTAGCTTTGTGCATGAGATACCCTTGAACCTCATTCAAGAAACAGGATTCATGAAACAGGTTACAGATGATAGAAACAATATTCCGATTTAAGATAAGCATGTTTCTTCACAAGCATCGTTCATCAACTGACCAGTCACGACAAGACAATAGAAACATGAGCACGGTGCTCCCCATTACTTCTGATTATCAACAAGAAAATGGAAACAAACTAGGTCGGTCTTCATTAGTCACGATCCAAACACATTATATGAACAGAAGTTTCTCTTATGCCCTTTCGTCCCCTCATCAACTCCTTCCGTCAGTGAAGTTCATAGTCTTGCGATCTTCAGCGTGGTTTCTCATCTCCACACGATGTCAAAGTCGACGAAGTTCACGTTCTGTTTTGAGTTCTCTTCATTTAATTTTTCGGCAGAAATTAGAGATGTTCGACAAAAATTGATATAATCACCATTTTGCATCAAAGGGCTGTACGAAACGGTTAAAGGATGGGGCCAGATGTTGCAAAAGGATCAGCAAAAGTTTGGGGTGTCTTGATGGTATTCTTTACTACATAGGAAGATCATGGGTTCTTCGATCTGGTGCAGAAATAACAATTTAGCTACTCGTGAGTTCTGGTTCAGTGTATGCATAAACTAACTTAAGAGGGAATCTAAAGCATTTCCAAAATATAAAAAGTGAAATTTAAGCAAGGGAGAACATAAATAAGATCACCAAGGGAAAATTTGGTGTCAAAAATGAAATTCGATGATCTGAATAGACTTTGGTGAAATTCCTAGAGCAATATTGCTTTGAAAGGATGATAGTGGCCATAAAACTGGAACAAGGATGTAACATCAATTGGCTACTCGATGAACTCCAACATCAAAAATGAGAAAAGGGTGCAAGCACAATATCATTACGTCAAATTGACTGAGATTATAACCGAAATCATGTTCCTCATTACCTCCTCTTCAATCCTTTTCAACAAAAGGTAGTGCTGCGAAGAAATTCAGGAAGCGAGGCAAATGAAAAGAATAAAAAGAGAGAGAAAAGGAAAAAGATTTCTTTTTGTAGCAGGAGTGGCAATAGAATAGAACCAGCTTGTGCGTTTTGCCAATTAAACTCTAATTTATCACCGGGGGAAAAAGGGACATGGTGAAGTTGCTTACGCTTAGTTGAGAAAATTCGTCCATGCTA
Organism: Eucalyptus pumila; assembly: GCA_016097595.1. Classification (NCBI taxonomy): domain Eukaryota; kingdom Viridiplantae; phylum Streptophyta; class Magnoliopsida; order Myrtales; family Myrtaceae; genus Eucalyptus; species Eucalyptus pumila. The sequence goes on from CM027853.1 coordinate 32,870,066, forward strand.
TAGAACCAAAATATCTAGTTTCGGAACTGCAGTTCCCCTTTTAACTTTCCTTACATCCATCCCATAGTAAACAAAGGTTTAGTCAAGGTGCTTATTAAATCTTCGTTTAGTTGAAGCAATTCTTCTGCAGTGTAAGAAAACTTCTAGTTTCAATGCTGTTTTTTATTAGAAATGTGGGATACAAGGAGAAGTACTAAAATTCGCTATGTGGTCAGCCTTCAGAACAAAATCAGAGAACCTGAAAAAAAAAAGAGGGGTTCAGCAGGTGACTACCTAAAACACTCCACGGAAAACTTAGAGACAATATAACGAGCATGACATACCCAAAAGCCTGTTCTGTGCTCTTTCCCTTTCTTTGTGATCGACTGAAACAAAAAAAGTGCATCTTGGCCTATTGAGTGACTACTTTTAGAAGTGATCACCATATTTCTATAAGAAGTTCCAGTGGTAGCTCCAGGTAGAGTTGAAAATGAAGAATTTGCCTGTGCTTTTTGCTCTGGTCTGGTTAAGCTTTTGTTTTGAATCATGAGGGACTCATCTTTGACGTACCATGACATCTTCAGCACATAGTATTTCAAATAAATCCTCAGATCCCCAATACCACCTCAGCTTGGCAGAGTGAGAGAAATCTCCTGTCACCTGGGTCGTAGAGTCCTGCATAAACTGGAGCCTCTCTTCTATCTTGGCAATCCACTTATTGTTTTTTTTTTTTTTTTTTTTTGGTAGAAAGGGTAATTAATATAATGAGGACAGTCAAACATACAGAAGATTCAGGCACCAAAAAACTTACACTCAGGAAGAGAAATCAACCTGAGTGGAAGAGTACCTGAATGTAAAAGACGCAGACACGGCTAAACCAAAGCCGCCCTAAACAAAGGGAGGCACGGCACCAAAACAACTGGCAAGACAACAACAAAGGCTGAAACACACGCCAAAAGCAACCAAAACAACCCAGCAAGGCAGGAAAGCGAAGGGACCCATCATCCATCCGGGACAAGGCAGCACCCGCATCATCGCACCCGCGAATCAACCAGCCAACTAGGGGTCCCCTGAAGAGAAGATAATGGGATCAAGATCCTAAGAGCATTGTAGCCTCCTATTTCTAAGTGAATCCTCCACACTCTTGAAGGACAAGGCCTTGTCTTTCACGATTTTAAGAAGATGCTTCTTCATGGCCAAAACAGAAATCGACTCTCCCCTGAAGAGTATTCTTCCAAATGATGTGGCAAATCGCACCGAAGGAAAACCAGGCCATACACTTGTAAAACTCCTTCCCCGAGAGTAAATAAATGGCCCAACTCAAGTTGTCCTCCCAAGATCCATTGCGCCAAGGCAAGTTACATCTAGTCGCCCAAAAGAAGGCAAGACTAGATGTAATACGACAACTGAAAAAGAGATGGTCAATGGAGTCTGACATTTCATTGCAAAAAGGACAAGAAGCAGTCTCAATTAGTCCATAAGATAAAAGGAGAGATTGGGTTGGAGGCCTACGCCTGGTTATGAGGCAAAGATTAAATTGATATCGAGGCAAAATGGCCTTCCAAACAAAGGAATGCCACTTGACACGACCTTTCTTCCTACGGATAGCCTCCCACGCCAAGGCAACTGAGAAAAGGCCCGACGACTCCCCTCTCTACCAAAAACAGTCTTGGCACCGAGACAGGGATGGAAGAGGTGACCCCCAAGCTTCAATCTCCTCCTCGAGTGTCTAGCCATCGTTAGAAAAAAGGTCAACCATTGTAGCCTGTGTGGATAGCCTAGAACTGTAGATGAGTACATCCGAGAAAAACAAGTTTAAAGGCCCTCAAGGGTGCCAGTTGTCAAACCATAGTGACACAGATGAACCATCTCCTATCTTCCATGAAAAGCTCCATCTAACTTCTACCCTAAGTTGTAAAATCTTTTTCCAAGCCCAAGAGTAAAAGGTTGGCTGCTTTACAACCCAAAAGTTTTTATTCTTCAAGAACGTCGAATTAATCTATTTACACCAGAGTGACTCATTGTCTGAGAACAAAATCCAGATGTGTTTAAGCATAGCCGCCTTATTACACTCGCAGAGTCTATGTATACCAAGGCCTTCCTTAGATTTTGGAAGGCATACATCCTCCCAAGAGACCTTGTCTCCTCCTCTTCCCAACTTAGGGCTTCGCCAAAGGACTTGTCTCAAAATACGTTCAATCTGATCAAGCACCGAGACAGGCAAAATAAAAACACTGGCCTAATAGGCTTGAATGGCATGAAGAACTAACAATTAATTGAAGGCACCCAACAAAGGAGAGAAACCGGTGAACCCAAGATTGCACCCTCGATGTAATGCGTCTAACAAGGTCAGCACAATCAGCCTTTCCCAGCCTGCTCATGATAATCGGGACACTGAGGTAGCGGATTGGCAAAGACCCTTCTTGAAAGCCAAGCTCCAGGAGGATTTGGTTTTTTAGCTCAATTGAAATTTTTATGACTTTTTTGGAATTTTTTCTTGCATGCATCCTATACACATAATCTTGACGTAAATATAATCGATTACATCTAGTGTTGTAATCCAGTTTCTTACATGATTTAGCAATGTCGTACTATGGAAATGGCCGATGGGCAGGTCTAAGCCAAGCCCTTATATCAGACCTATTTGTTGCCCAAGCCCACCGTTGAGGAAAACCTTTTTTCATATAAAAATTTTGGAACGCTCCAAGCCGCCCAAGCAGAGTCGTGAGCTGCCACGCCTATCATTTGGTCTATTTTCAAAAGTAGATATTTACATGGTCCTCCATCGGAATCGTATCACATTGAATTCTTGATTATTAAGTAAATAAGTGTTTCATTTGAAAGTGGCGGATGCCATACCGAGTCACAACATATCTCAGCTATGATAACCTAGTCATGTCTATCAACTTACAGGAGGAGCCTTATCCCGATGTAAGTGGGCATTTATTTACGTGCATCTAATTGGAATGAGTGTATCAGAAGATATGGATGCTCGTGTTTCAAGAAAAAACAAAGAAAGAAAGAAGAGAAAGTTCAGGCCCATTGATTGTCATCCCCTGACTCACGACAGGGTACCCGCTTGGTGATGTGGTTTCGATCCCATGTTCATGCATTCATTTCGAATCCTCCTCCCACTCTCCCACGGCGATTGCTGTCCAGCACAACCGGCAGAAAGACGACGAAGATTGCGACGCAGATTTTCCCCTTGTTCATGTTAAGAAAAGAACAAGAACTACATAAGGCGTCTATCTCTGATATTGAGAAATAGGCAGACTTGAGTAAAGTAGCCAAACTGGTTGGGAGACTAGGCTTGGCCCATCATTCATGGCTTTGTAGCTAGGCAGACCAGCGACGGTCTACTATCATTTGGGCCCCACGTCTCATATAATAATTGATTCGCGATTAGCGATGTTTACAAGCACATGCCACAAGACTTGCAATGACTTAGCAATCCTCGCAGTCCAAGTTAAAAAGAACACTTCTTTGGGGGGAAACCTCGGCTCATGACCGAAGGCAACTCTATATGAATTTTCGTAATTTCTGAACAAAATGACGTAACACTCAAAAACCGAAAAGTTTTGCAGTTAATGGACAAGATTTACTCTCTTTTTTTATCCAATGTTCATCGAGGGATTGGCAATCGGTTCCCCCAGGAACCCTTAGAAGCACTCCAGAGGTAAAAAGACATGACCAAAGACTAGGAGTTGGAAAGAAGAGGATTCTTAATCGGTCCAGGTACGAAATTCTTAATTGGAATGGGGTTGGCCCACTTAGAAGCCCAAAAGGAAAGGAAGACGAGCTTCGTATGAACTGGAGTAAGGCCCGGAAGATATATTAGCAAGCTCTAAGGTCTTTCAAAGACATGAGAAAAACTACCAAGCTTTAGGAAATCCTTTTTACTTACATGAGGAATTGCTTCAATTTGATCGATCTACTGTGGATACACATGAATTGCTCGTCTGCACGCGTCATGTAGGGAACCGTCCGTAGGGTGGCGGACAGCCCCTTTACGTTGCTTATTATACTTAGCATCATTCGGCTCATTAAGAACTTATGATTGCAATCCCTTTCGATTTCCTTGCAAATTTCTTTCCTCTTGAAGATGGAAGTCTTGGTACCAAGAAGTCAAAATTTACATAACTTGGCATAGGATCCTCCGATCGTTTGAACGTCGGTTCGGTTCTTACACTTCGAAATCGCATCTTACAAGAGTACAAAAGGACTGAAATTTTTCTTTGCTTTTGAAATGCTGTTGGCTCTTTCGCACATGATGCTGACTAGTATTAAAGTCTGGGCAATGCTTTCTGTCGGAGATTCCTTATCTCGCCCCAAATTTAATATATGCGTAAGGCCAAGGAGCGTTTCAATACGTGAGAGATGATCCTCAAGCCACCGACAAATTTTTTTTTAAAGAGTTTATTAGATGGGCGCATGTTACAAATGCATTTGGAAAACACTTTTTCAAAACCCCTTGGACTTTAAAGGCTTTTCAACAAATGCAAATACCATTTGGTAATTTTTTTGGAGAGTTTTGGGAACATGCAATTGCATTTCTAGACACCTCTAAGCCCAAAGCAAGTCCGAGTGTGCTGAGTTTTGAGCATTTCCAAAATACAAATACATTTTTTATCTTCCAACTTTGTCCTCTCTTAAGTTTTTCATTATTCCGAAAATGTCTCCACCTCACGCGACATCACCGACAATGGTTCATGTTAGTATTAATCGTGCCATGTAGGATGATCGACGTCCACATCAGTAATTTCTAGCCAAATTGACCGGAATGACTACATTAATAAATCTTCAAAAGGTTTAGGATTAATTTGCCCGAATTAAAAAGTTTTAGACTAAATTTGCCAATGCACAATAGGGTTAGGACTTTTTGGGTAATTATCTCTTGGAGACTTGACAAAGGAAATTCCAATTCATGAAGTTTTGGTCATACGTTTAAATTTTACCAATTACGTGCAAACTGTTTAGGCAAGGTTAGAGCTACACAGATAGGCCAAATTAATGGCCAGTCGATTGTTTATATGTCTTAATTTCTAGACACTTGCCTCTTTGATGTTGGGTAGGTAGAGTCTGAAGAACAAAATGTTAAAATAGGTATGCTATTCCTAACTAACAAACACCACAGGCCATTTTTCGAGGGATTGCCTCTTAGTTTCCTAACCCTTTACTTTTGAATATGGACATTATAATGCCAGATTTTCTAATCCACGGGTTCTATAAAATGATAAATTGAGAGCATACTTAAAATTATACCATCTTACCAAGCTAACAACAAAGTTCTAATCAGAATAAGCCATTCCAAGGGAGGAAGAAAAAAGACTTAGAAAGCCATGAACGATATCAGAATATGGGTTTATTTAGGGAAGGTTATTCTGCCCCTTCCATTTACAATACATTGCCTTATATAGGCATGAGCTGCATCAAACATCACAAGGCATTTAGAGGATAGGTCCCTCTAATGATGCTACAAACAATAGATACAAAAGCCACAAAGTACGACAGATGCTTAAAGCACTATAAACAACACACACTCCACACCAAGCCTACTAAAGCACATGGTAAAGCACAAAGCACACTACCATATATTATTACTGAATCCTTTTAGTGTTGTCTATTGAGCTATTTGAGCCATCTTCGTGTTTTTCTTTGCAAAAGGCATGAATAAGGCTATATGTTCTTGTTATGACAAAAGCTTATTAGCAACAAGGTTGTCAAGGATTCCTAATGAAGATGGGCGATCTGTTCTTGTTTTCTTAAAGGGAGATGACTAGTTTTTCTAGGGCTATGACTAGTGGGATCAATTTTCGAAAGTGGTGGAAGCCAACTACAAATCTGTGTAAAGGAATTTAGATAAGTATGTGTCTTGGGCTAGTGGCCCACCCCATAGACCTTGGGAGGAAAAAGTGAATGCTTCATCATAATCGAATATGAGATCTTCTCCATAATATTCTCTTAAGGCTTGATGAATTTGGTGACTTACTTCAGGAAAATGTAGATTAGTGTGTTGCCAAATTGTGTTACCTTCTTGCCAAATTTATGGAGGAATCACCCTATTGTGTTGGTGCAAAATTCTCTGAAGTTCCTTATATTCCTATGGGATTTGCTTGACTTTGCTAGGAGGGTTTTGAAAACATCATTTGTTCCTGGTTGAGGCTTGAAAGTAAAGACACCAACCTTTGCCAAAGTCTAGTGAAGATCTCCACTTGGCCTAATAAACATCCACGACCTATGAAAGATGATTAAGGTGTGAAGTTCTAGATTTGGCCAGCAAACTTTCAATTGTTCTTTGAAAACTAATTTTTGGGTTCCTAAAGGATTAAATCATGACATGAATTCTCCCAAATATGCAAAATCTTATTGTTTTTGGATAATCTAGCTAATGATGAAAGGCATTTTAGCTATAGGAAATTCGACAGCTATCGTATGCAAATTAAGCATATACCAAAGAAGCCATTTAAGGTCTTCAGGAAATGGGTCTATGGGTGAGATGATCAAATGATATATGAATGGATACTTGGGACCCAAGGGTTTCAAACATAATCCACCATATATGTTGATGATTCTTAGCTTATAAACCGATAACAGATCAATTAAGCTTTCAAAGATAATATTACCTTGAATGAGTCCTAGAATTTCAGGAGGATATTCCCTACTCAACCATTTTGGCGCATTAGTTGAGTTCAAATTTGGCCACTGGCCGTTGTACTTGATACATTTTGATGAAACTCACTGGAGCTTGATCTGGCCTAAATACAAAATTTGTAAGCATATTCTTTTCTCCCGCAATTTGTTTGGTTTCAAAAGAATATTTGGAAAACCATTCTGCCTACCTTAGAAGCCGTGGGAGTGGAACTGTCTTCTACTTGAATTACAACATCTTGGGAAAGGAAGACATGTCCAATTCGATAAGAAAATGATGACCTATGAGATGGGATTCAAATTTCTTAATCACATACTTAACAATCAAGATTTTTTTGAAAGTAAAATGGTAGTGAATTTCTACCGAGGAGAATCTTCCACTCTTGTATCCACGGATTCTCCTCTTACCGTCAGGCTATTCTTTGAAAAGAATAGCTGCTTAATATTTGTCACTAACATCAGTTTGGAGAATTCTTTTTCCTTGAAAGGGAATTTGAAGAGAATGTAAAGATTCTAACTTTTGTTTGAGTGGCTAGACTACCTTACTTTGTGAAAGTCCCCAAGGACATAGGTCTTTCTTCAATATTTTTTGCAATGGATGCATATACCTAGTGGTCTTAGGAACAAAATCCCTCAAGTGGTTAACTATTAAGGAATTGTTGGCTTTGTTTATGGGAGAGATTATAAATGGGAACTAGAATAGTTTTATTTTTTTGCAATAGGTTGCAATGCGCCATCCTTGAGCTGCATGCCATCACAATTCAATCTCCGTATGGGCAATCTTCATCTTTTTCAGTAATAACATAATACCATTCTACTTGACAATATGAGCAAAATTGGATGAGCAACATACAATGAGACTCTTTGTCTTCCCTATAGGGCAATATGTCATCAATGTAGATCCATGCACCTGCATTGATTGGATGTAATATTTTGCACATGACCTTTTAGAATAATGAGAGTGTTGTCGTCAATCCAAAAGGAATGACCTTCCACTCGAAGTGTTCGTTTAGTATCCAAAATGTTGTCTTATGTTTGTCTTCTAGGTGGGTTCCAAGTTGCTAGAATCCTACTTTCAAGTCGAACTTAGAGTAAATTTTTGTAGTTGACAGACGAGAGAATAAAGTTTTTTCGTTGGATAAGGGATCCTAGAAGAACATTTTGAGATGTTGATAATTGATGACCAATCTCATTTTTACTCTAATTTGTTCAGCACAATTTTCCATATAAAATGCTTCACATGCTCACTGAGTTTGTGGGATCAATAAGTCATTGTTGGACGAGATCTTTGCATTCTTTCTAGGCTAATTGGAGGTGTCATGGATTCATTCCTGTGTAGCTTGCTCTAGTTGGGTTGACATCCTCTTTCTTTTTAAAGGGAAATTTAATGAAAAAATCTTAATTTTTCCACAAAGAATTGGAACATCTGCCAAGAAACTCTAAGTGGTTTTCAGCGCATGACTCCAGAAGGGCGGAATGATCAAATCAAGGGTTTTAGGCTAGATCAAATAGAGTCTCTAAGTCTCTAAAAATTCTCAAAACTTCCAAGTTCTAAGTTAGGATATCCCAGCTAATAATGATGTGCCAATTTCGGAATGGGAATCCGATAATCCAAGTAGTAATGGTGCACTATTGAAAGAACTGAATTTTGATGGGTTTACTCCTTATTTTGTTGGAAAAGCGTTTCCAGATGTAGAAGTAAAATACCAGGTATGAGGTTCCCAATATTCTCAGGAAGAAGCTTTGGATCAAGGATAGAAGAGTCTACATCAGTGTTTTTGAGTACAATGAGGAGAATGGATTTAGAGGGTTGGGATGGAAGGAGCTGGATAGAAACATATGGCTTGAAAGAAAGAGTCTTTCCTTTGCTGACTTGGATGGATGAGAATTGGTCTTGGCTTGCTAGAGAGGATGATGGTTCATCACAAAAGAATATGCCTTTGTGGGCAGAATAATCTCCATCTTCATTATTTTTTGAGAAAGTTTCTATTGCACAAATAGTTATGTCAGAAGGTTCATTTTCAAGAGAGAAGATGGACTCAAGATCATCTTTTACCAGAGAGATACTAGTTTTCTTGTGGATGGTGTCCACAAGATCCATACTTTTTTTGTGGATTTGTGGACAATTTTTTGCGAAAAGTCCTTTATGACCATAGATGAAATAGCGATCTTTCTTCTTCTTTTTACCAAATGATCTCCTTGATGGTATCAACAACTCTTTTTAAAAAAATTCCATTTTCTTTTCTATCTTCTGGAAGAATGCTTTCGAAAATGCTTCTATTTCTTGTTTGGACAATCATAAGAAGAATCTCTATGGTCATATTTGAATTGGCAGCCTAGTCTTTTGGAGGCCTTGCCCAGCATCTTGTTGTTTTGTAAGAATTTCTTGAATGCCTTTTTCTTGAGACATAATTTGTCAAGGGTTCCATGAATCCCTTGCTTGATTTCTCTAAAGGAAGCATCTAAGGTTCTCCAATTTTTTTATTGGAAATACTTGTCAACCATATTGCCAATTTGCTTTCGCACAGATGACAAGAATACCAATTTGAGAGCTGGATCTCCACCAAGGGTTTAGTAGAGCTTCATCATTCCCTATAAATGTCTATCAAGATCTTTTTGTTCATAAGAATAGCATTTTCTCTCAAAGAATTCTTTCTTTTTTTGCTCTACGAGATCTTCTGGTCTCCTGATAAAGTAAAGGTGAAGAATGCGAATCACTTGGTCAAAATCTTGTGCTAAGAACATATCATGATCTGTTGGAGCAAGAGCCAACCACTATTCTAGCAAGCTGCTTGTAAATTTGGTAGTAAAATCTAGGAGAATATGAAATTGGTCATTTTCTAGATCAGTAGTTTTGACGTTCATCCAAGCATAGAACTCTTGTAGCCTAGCATGCCACTTGTGATATGATATATCATCAAGTGTGAAGGTGAGATTAGAGATTTTATTCCTAAAATTAGTATTCTAGAAGGGAAAATCCATCATGTTTTCTTCATCTCTTTCTTCAGATTGTATCATGAAGCTAATATGGCCTTGTTTAGGAAGAGTTTGAGGCTATTCATCGTCCATGAAGTGGATGACGTATTGTCTAACTCAGACACAAGCTTTAGAGTATGAATCTTGTTTATACTGGATTTTGTCACGGCCTACTATGGTGATGCTCATCTTGGCATGTTCTCTCATAAACGACTCAAAGGGGTTGGAGATCATGTATGACGATGGAGGGTCAGGTGGTAGAGGCTCAAACTGTTTTAATTTTGCCAGTTCTTCTGTTGATTTGGCTATAGATTTTAGTTTTTGTTTTGCTAAGAACCTTTCTTTGATGGCCCTCGTGTCATGCCTATAAGCAGGAGCAGTTTGATTTAAACTAGAAAGTAAAGAAGGAAATGATGGAGTAATGGTGGAACTCAAAGGGAGGAGTGAATATTTTTCTCACGAAGAGGAAAATAATGGATCAAAGATAAAGGTAGAAGAAGAGGGGTTGTGTTTCCTCTCTTCGCTGGTTTGGAGTTCTTTGATTGTTTCTGAAGTTTTTCTACTTCAACTAACTAATCATCAAGGTAATGTCTAACCCAACTTCTATTTTTTTTGTAGCTTTGTCTAATAAAGTTGAAGAAGTTTGTTTTGGACACTGAAGTCTAATATATCTGTTGATAGACACAATCTAGTTGAGTTTTGACTTCTCCCACTTCGCTTTGGACTTCAACCACTTAAGTTTTGAGAACATTAAAGCCCGCTTGTTGTTCGGACCTCAATATGGTAAGGGCCTTGTTTTGAACTAAGGCATTTTTCATTTGCCAATTTATGACAAATTCCAGGGGACTGAGCTCTCTGGTAGTTCCAATAGAATTAATTCTAGTGGGATTGGGAACCTTGGGTATTATACTTAGTAGGATTTGTGAATTTTTCTGAATATGGAAACTCACTCATTAACCATGCAAATGTGGGAAGGGGTAAATGGCTCGGGAGGATTGGTTCTACTGATTTGCAGAATTGAAAGATGTTTAGATTACAAGTCGGATTTTTCTTGGCCCATTTGAGGATAGGTTTGTAGCATGGTTTAACAAGAGAAGAAGGTTGTGGCCTTCTCTTCGAAGGGTTTTAAGAAACTAATGGTTTTGATTTTCTAGAAGAGCCATAAGACACCAAAAATTGGTATCTTCCTTCACTTTCTCCAAGTGACCCAATAGAAGGGTCCTTCTCCTGTCATTTCTAGAAGACTGGATGTTTGGATTTCCGTTTTCTTCTGGAATGCCTATCATCATCATCAAGATCTAGTATCATATAGACATGCCTATCATCACCATTTTGAGGCAATGCCCCAAAATGGTGTCTTTGAAATAAACTATAGGATCTCCTTCAAAATTGAAGGCTTGTATTTCAAGTTTGTCACCTTTTGAGCTTTTTGGTTCGTCTAGAACATATGGCATCATGGTAAGGAAGGTTGGAAAGATAGAAATGTTTGGCTTCTCATGAGATTGTTCGAATTTTGATGACTATAAAGCCATCTTTGTTTTTGGTGAACTTTGATTTTATAGCTTGAATGGGTCCGGAATTTTGATGGAGCTTTTCACAATTAGTCACCCAAGTATCTAGGAGGAGCTTGACTAACTCAAAGCAAGGGGTTTTTTTAGGCACGTGGATGCAAGATGGTGTTTGATTGCTGTCGACAAAAATGAATAGAGCATTGTCATTCGAATATAGCTCTAGATCCAAGGCGTGATTTTGGACTCAATCCACCATTTGGTAATGAAGGGTTGTAGCAATTGAATTAGCAATTTGGGGAGCTTTAGTTATTTGCAACTAGACCTTTAAGGCATCAAGGACTCGAGGATCAAGCAAGGTCTTATTAAAGGTACGAAAAAGGGTAATAGAGACTGTGCTAGCATTGAGGGTAATCTCAACTATTCCTATGCAAGCACATTGGTATTTGAGGAACCGAATGTGAAGGAGCACCATTCTAGCAGCCACTGGAAGGCCTTTTCGTTCATGAAAGGTTAAAGTAAGATGGACTACTCCGAGATGGAGATGTGTATAATCTTGGAAATGCCATTGTTGAACAAGTTCAGGAGGAAATGAAGATTAAGAAAATGTTCTTACTGAGTAGTGGGAATAGGATGCTAATCAAAATGAGTAAACTAGATATACTCATTGACATCTTTTGGAGTATATTTGATGAGTTTTGAATGGAACATATAGAGAAAAAGAGTGGGGTTTTGAAAATGTAGAATATAAATTATTAGAGGGAGTTGAGTGCTAAAAACCGTGTAATCTTTATTGAGGTAAGTGATAAAAATAATCAAGCTTTGAGGAAGTAGATTTTCTGAAGATAAAAAGATCTAAGGACAAAGATACATCTATCACAATAGATTATTGATCGGTCATGATGATAAGAAATTCTTCTCATTAGTTATGATACTTCATTAAAGAAGAATGATGTTAATAATTTGAGATAAATTAGGACACCATAATAAGATAAAGGGTCTCTCTATTCCCAAATTAACATAACTTCAGTAAATTGCTACAATTCTTCCATCTTTGTTCATGAAAGGTTAAAGTAAGATGGACTGATCTGAGATGGAGATGTGTATAATCTTGGAAATGCCATTGTTGGACAAGTTCAGGAGGAAAATGAAGACTAAGAAAATGTTCTTACTGAGTAGTGGGAATAGAATGCTAATCAAAATGAGTAAACTGGATATACTCATTGACATCTTTTGGAGTATGTTTGATGAGTTTTGAATGGAACATGTGGAGAAAAAGAGTGGGGTTTTGAAAATGCATAGATGAATTATTAGAGGGAGTCGAGTGCTAAAAACCTTGTAATCTTTATTGAGGTAAGTGATAAAGATAATCAAAATATTTTCTGAAGGTAAAGAGATCTAAGGACAAAGGTACATCTATCACAATAGATTATTGATCGGTCATGATGATAAGAAATTCTTCTCATTAATTATGATACTTCATTAAAGAAGAATGATGTGAATGATGTTAATAATTTGAGATAAATTAGGACACCATAATAAGATAAAGGGTCCCCCCTTCATCCCCTGAGTAACAAGATATTAATGTGTTCTATATAAGAAAAACAAAAAAATAATAATAATTTATGTGGCTTAGAGAACGCCGAACTATAAAACGTTATCTTTTTTTGCAATATCAAGACTAGTGACAGGGACAGGCGTCTGTCGGTAGCGTTACATGCACCGGCCCGTGTTTTGCAAATCAATCACGTTTCTAACCTTTAAACTATGAAAGAGTATCAAAGATTAAAAAATGGCCGGTAGCGGGAATAATTCAAGGCTAAAATCGAAAAGCTGAAAGAAAGTGCGTGTATTATGAAAGTGGAGGATGAAGATGGAGTGCGAATGTAAAGGGGAAAATATGAATGAATGTGAAGAAACTGCAAGATGTTTTATTGTCTGCCACTGTCTATTTTTAATCCTTGTACTTTGACTTGTGACGATTTTGGACTCTAAAGTAATATTTGAATCAAAATTACACAACAAATTTCATATTTCGTATCAAAACTTAGACAGAAATTACCGATCGAGTACTAGATGTGAACATTGGCCCTGAGGTGGAGTACTAAAATAAAGTTGAGAGAGGGCTAAAAAAACGAAAGTGGTCCCTATGTACAATTTCTCATATTCAATTTGGGAACAAAAGAAATGGTCCCTATGTACTATTGCTCATATTCAATTTCGGTGGATGTCCTTTATAGGATAATAGATATGATCTACTTTATTTTTACGATGGACATGATCTTCGAGCTGATCTTCAATTGCAATTTTTCAGACAAACTTTGTACTTTCTAATCCAAGTGAAAATGAAAAAGTAGATGCTAAGTGGTAAAGATTAATTATCTAGCGTTGAAGGTTTTCTTAACATGTAGCATCTAGGGAAATTCTCAACTATTGAAACTTAATGTCCATTTTCTTAACCTTTAACGAGCCTTTGGGAATTTCCTCCATGTTTTCCTTCTTCTTCTTTTTTTTAATAATTTGGACCTTAGTGGCCATTTTTTGTCATTTTAGTTTTTATTTTTCTATCTGCAATTAAAGTTATTGAGTTGTACCATTATTTCTTTTAGTTTTCAAGTATTTTTATGTCTTTGGGAACTTCACACTCTTTTTTGGTCTTTTCTTTTTACTATTTCAACCTTTTCTTTGTTTCTCTTTATTTCTTGAAATTTACTAGCCTTTTTTTTTCTCATCTTATTTTGGTCTTTTCTATTTCTTGTATCTCCAGGGTTACACGATCAATTTCATCCAATAGATTATGGATTGGCACAAAATTGACTTGAATATGTTTAGTCTCGGTCCAAACATGTTAACTTCATCTCAAGTTCAAATCATTTTATCATCACGTGTCAAAATTGCCACCTTATTACTAGATGGAAAAGAAATTGAAAATTTAGAGAGAGGTTCTTTCCTATTTTATAAGTAAAATATAGGGAGATGCAACCTACATGTCTACTATGGGCAGGAACCAAAAAGGTGTACGTAGGGTTGGCGATTAATTTTTTTTCTTTTTCTGTTTTACTAATGACTCAAGCAAATTTGAGACATTGGATCCTTTTACCGCTTTTACTCTCATGCTGATAATTTCATAAGTGAGAAGCATTTTCACAAAAAAAAAAAAAAAAAGTGGATAAAGGAAGAAGAATGGCACGTGTCATTTATATGAAGCAACGAACCCTTCTCTGTCTGTCGGCAAGGAAATCCACACGAGATTGTATTAAATGAAATTCAGTTTCCTCGAGCAATCAGGTCCATATGTTTGTCCCCACAAATCAACGATGATCTCAAACGTGTCTTATCCTTTTGAATAGTTGATGGCCTTTCTCCTTTGGAAAAGTTGAAGCGACATGATCCAAAAGAAAAGGACGAAAAAAGTTGAACGAACCGATTTATTTGTCTTCTTAAAGTAATTTGACTGGCCTAGCATATCATCAAGTCGAGTCTAGTCGAGTCTTATGGCCATGGAGGAGCCGTCGAGACTCAATTGCAAGAGCATGAAAATAGTGAGGGAGTGCCAAGACGATGGCTTGGGTAGCTCGGCCTAGATGATGAGGCACGGCTTGGCCGATAGTGGTGGCAACTTAGGGTACATAGGCGGAGGGTGGTGGCGCAGAGGCTGTGGCTGAAGTATGAGGGGAGCGAGGAGGATTGGGTGTTTAAGTTTTTCTTTTTTTGGGGGATCTAGAACGGGTTTTTTCCGGGGACTAGAGTTAGACAAGTATGGCAATCCTTGGGGAGACGGGATACTCATGTAAACTGAACACCTAACCTAAAACACACATTGAATTGGAAAGACTTGATAGGAAAACAAGATGCAAAAGCTAATGAAAATTGGACAGGACAACCTTGGCATTGGTTTTGACAAAAAAAAAAAAAAAAACCTTGACATTGGTTGAGCATGTCTTCTTCCTATCTCATTATTGGATTTCTGGACAAATATGGAGCAGGAGCCACTCCAAAATCATTTATGTTTTGTTCAGTGAACTTCTTGATCTAATTTTATTCCTCGAACGGGCCTTGAATTCTAAGGCATGATTTTCACCTCCGGACGGTGTAAAACTGAATTCGAGCCGTAGAAAATCGATGGCCTCCATGTCAATCCCACTTGATAGAATGGTCCAAATTCAGTTTGATACACGCGCTAAATTCTGCACAAGAAAACGACAAATGGCCGACGCGGATGCGATAATGTATAGAGGCTGAAACGCGGGGAACATTAACTCTTTAGGAGGATACCAATCAGTCGCCGCGTGGCAGTACACTTCAAGCCTCTGGTCCTCATCCACGTGACTCCTTGGCCACCAGTCAGATATTTTCCCTTATAAATCCCCTTATCCCCCCGCCTTCGATCACCACCCATCATCTCAGCTAGCAACGCACCTTTGGAGAGCAAGATTTCCTTGAGAGAGTCACCAAAATGTCTGATCACGGTCATCACGGCGGAGGCGGGCACGGAGGTCCTGGAGGTGGTGGCCCTGGCGGAGGTGGCCATGGAGGTCCTGGAGGTGGTGGCCCTGGCGGAGGCCATGGAGGCCCTGGAGGCGGTGGCCATGGGGGAGGCCATGGTGGTCCTGGCGGAGGCCAGGGCGGTCCAGGCGGCAAGCCCGGAGGAGATCACGGCCATGGTGGACCAGGTGGACCGGGCGGGCAAGGCCCCGGCGGACATGGCCCTGGTGGCCACGGTCCTGGTGGCGGCCACCAACACGGCAGATGCTAGTTGGTAGACTAGCGTCCTATCGTTTATATGTGATGTAAAGTATCTCCGGTGCCTTTTAACCGTCTTCTACTTGAGGTTAAAAAAAAAAACCCAAAAAAACTAATAAGCACCGTGTGGAGTCAGTCTTGTAATTGTGCTTGCAAGTATCCTAATGAATTTCAAGGTTCCTAATATGATCTGTAGCTTTGTGCATGAGATGTCCTTGAACCTCATTCAAGAAACAGGTTACAAATGAAAGAAACAGAATTCCGATTTAAGATAAGCATGTTTCTTCACAAGCATCGTTCGTCAACTGACCAGTCACGACGAGAGACAATAGAAACATAAGCACAGTGCTCCCCATTACTTCTGATTATCAACAAAAAAATAGAAACAAACTAGGTCGGTCTCCATTAGTCACGATCCAAACACATTAAATGAACAAAACTTTCTCTTATGCCCTTTCGTCCCCTCATCAATTCCTTCCAGCCAGTGAAGTTCGTAGTCTTGCGATCTTCAGCGTGGTTTCTCATCTCCACACGATGTCAAAGTCGACGAAGTTCACGTTCTGTTATGAGTTCTCTTCATTTAATTTTTCCGCAGAAATTAGAGATGTTCGATAAAAAATTAATATAATCACCATTTTGCATCAAAGGGCTGTACGAAACGGTCAAAGGGTGGGGCCATATGTTGCAAAAGGATCAGCAAAAGTTTGGGGTGTCTTGAGGGTATTCTTTGCTACATAGCAAGATCATGGGTTCTTCGATCTGGTGCAGAAAAAACAATTTAGCTACTCGTTAGTTCTGGTTCAGTGTATGCATAAACTAACTTAATAGGGATTCTAAAGCATTTCCAAAATATAAAAAGTGAAACTTAAGCAAGGGAGAACATAAATAAGATCACCAAGGGAAAATTTGGCGTCAAAAATGAAATTCGATGATCTCAATCGACTTTGGTGAAATTCCTAGAGCAATATTGCTTTGAAATTATGAGTGGCCCTAAAGCTGAGAACAAGGATGTAACATCAATTGGCTAGTCGATGAACTCCAACTTCAAAAATGAGAAAAAGGTGCAAGCACAATATGAATATGTTAAATTGACTGAGATTATAACCGAAATCATGTTCATCATTACCTCCTCTTCAATCCTTTTCAACAAAAGGTAGTGCTGGGAAGAAATTCAGGAGGCGAGGCAAATGAAAAGAATGATAATGGAGAGAGAGATAGAAAGATTCCTTTTTGTAGCAGGAGTGGCAATAGAATAGAACCAGCTCGTGCGTTTTGCCAATTAAACTCTAATTTATCACTAGGGGAAAAAGGGACATGGTGAAGTTGCTTACGCTTAGTTGAGAAAATTCGTCCATGCTATAGAACCAAAAAATCTAGTTTCGGAACTGCAGTTTCCCTTTTAACTTTCCTTACATTCATCCCATAGTAGACAAAGGTTTAGTCAAGGTGCTATTAAACCTTCGTTTAGTTGAAGCAATTCTTCTGCAGTATAAGAAAAATTCTAGTTTCACTGCTGTTTCTTATTAGAAATGTGGGATACAAGGAGAAGTACCAAAATTCGCTAACTAAAATTCGCTATGTCGTCAGCCTTCATAACAAAATCAGAGAACCTGCCAAAAAAAAGAGGGGTTCGGCAGGTGACTACCTGAAACACTCCACAGAAAACTTAGAGACAATATAACGAGCATGACATTCCCAAAAGCCTGTTCTGTGCTCTTTCCCTTTCTTTGTGATCGACTGAAACCAAAAAAGTGCATCTTGGCCTACTGAGTGACTACTTTTAGAAGTGATCACCAAATTTCTATAAAAAGTTCCAGTGGTAGCTCCAGGTAGAGTTGAAAATGAAGAATTTGCCTGTGCTTTTTCCTCTGGTCTGGTTAAGCTTTCGTTTTGAATCATGAGGGACTCATCTTTGACGTACCGTGACATCTTCAGCACATAGTATTTCAAATAAATCCTCAGATCCCCAATACCACCTCAGCTTGGCAGAGTGAGAGAAATCTCCTGTCACCTGGGTCGCAAAGTCCTGCATAAACTGGAGCCTCTCTTCTATCTTGGCAATCCACTTATTGTTTTCTTCTTCCTTTTGAGCCACAATTGCTTCAATTAAGGGATTCAGTTCAATCACCATGGGCGAGCGATAAAGACCTGCTTCCATTATCCTCTTTAGGAAGGTATTGCCTCTATTGACATGTAATGGCTTCTTTTTGTAATATTTTTCAGGAAAGTTCAATCTTAAAGCAGGTGAAAATTTCATCTGAATTTGCCTACCCCTATGTTTTTATGCTGAGGTTTCTCAAAGCAGCTCATTCAGACAAAAAGGAATGCAGCAGCTCATGAATGAGTGAGATCAGACTAGCATGTAGGATAATCTCATTCCTTCTACTGTTATGAAGAGCTTCAGACATTTCAAAATGTAGAAGTAAGTTGATTTCAGATTGCAGATGTCCCTATTAACCTATTTGGATATGGCGGAAACTTAAATGTCCACATCCTGCAAAATTCTTGCTTATGTTGCCCTGGTATAATTTCATTAAGCGCTAAACCTGCTAATGCTTCTCATTGCCTTGGTCACTCCTGCCTGCTCGAACACTTAGCATTTTATCTTGCCGAGCTATGCTTAGGGGAATATAAGGGTTTAGAGTGGAAGCCTTCACCGCTATCTGCATCAGCTTTGTATGTTGCAAGGTGTACACTAAAGGTGACTCCAGGTTGGACTCCGCTGCTTGTCAGACGTGCGCTATGAAGTGTCCCAAATCAGGCATAGATCTTTTGAGATCATTCTCTTGTGAACTTCTTACTCTGTAGTCAGTTTTGACAAGCTCAGTATTAGCAAGGTGTACATTTACCTTTGGTTTGGAGATTCAAACTCATCATTGTCTCTGTTTATTTTCATACTATCAGGTACTTTCCCCTTCAACTGCCTGACGGGGAAGTGTGCATTGCTGTACATTTTGTAGTCACGACTTGTTTTAGTTTCGTTAGTAAGGTATATAGTACATCAAGGGTGTGAATCTCCGCCTTTCTCCTTCTAAGGCTGGCTTTTGCGCCAACGCCGCTGCCACTGCTAATGCCGCCGCTAACAGGGTTCAATTGTGTCCTTAAGGGCACTTTGAATTGTCTGCGGATTTGAATTTAGATATATGTATAACATGCTGAGCATTTGGACTGCTTCAACATTTGATGACAATGGCGGAAACACAATAGATATCAGACGATGTATTGATCTTCAGGTTAACGTTGCTCTTGAAGATTGATATTGTGTTTGATCCTTTCGCAACACCTTGGAATCTAGCTATGAACATGGCGAACGAATTGATGTTCTTATATGGCTTAGTCAAAATTGTGAAATTGATGTTGCCTTGCAATCTGACCGTGCAGGCCTTTTTTGTTATTCAGAATTGCGGTTCATGTTCTTGCTGCAGTTACAAGAGCGAAAGATTTTGATATCGACAGTGCATTTGTTTTGCCAAAAATGAATAATTTGTAAAACTAATTGCTTGTATAGCTTACAAAAATGAACGAATGAAAAATATTTTCATTGTCCACAAAAATATTTTGATATAAATAGTTGTCGATGATTTAAAAAAAAAAAATCTATTGACTAATAATTTTAAGTAATAAAAACGATTATTTTTACGAAAATATTTTTAAATTATTTTTCTTCGCGAAACAAATGCAGCCTAATTGTCAAACTGATTTACCACTTTCCATTCACAGTTTAAAAGGGAAAACTGTACAAAAAGTCCTACACCTATTGTACAATGGCAAATACAGTCATAAACCTTTCAATTTTACTAATTCTGTCTTAAATCTTTTAAAAACTTGTCAATTCAGTCATAAACCTTTCAATTGTACCGATTTAGTCCAAAAAATTTAAACTATTTGCTAGATTAATCCTAAACCTTTTAATGAATTGTCGTTTAGTTATTCTGGCTAATTTTTGCTAGACATTACTGACGTAACGCCGTACACTAGGTATAGGATTGAATTGAAAGAATTTAAAGGTTTCAGACTAAATTGGCCACCATACAATAAGTTTAAAAAATTTTGGATAATTTTCTCTGATTTAAAACTAAATGTGACGGTGATTTGCTGGTTTCATGCAAATTTTTTCTCTTTGATTCGCATGCAAAAGCCCCCTTAAGATTTTGCTTACTCCTACTATAATTCGGGAAAAGTGATATTAGTAGAAAACGTTTCATGCAATCCTTCCCCTGTTAACCCGTAAACATGCAAATTTATGTGGCCATGCTTAATCAAGCTCGTCTAACACGATCCGAATACTTCAACAATCAAATGATTAAAAAAAAAAAAAAAAAAAAAAGGCCGCATCAAGTAAGTTGCGATAATATCAAAGCAATGAAAATGCAGTAAGTAAATCTCGATCCGCATCGAGTAAAGAATATGCGACACCTCGTTATCGAACCTCAGGAAATGACCCCACGGGCCATGATTGAAGTTAAACACGTTAATGCCTTAAGTCATGAATGCACATTTCCTAACGCTATATAACGACAATGAAATATGAAGCAAAATTGACTACGACTAAGCACGAGTCTAGTCTAGCCCTAGGATGTAACTCCTAACTAGATGCAAACCCGATTTCTTCGTTCATCTTTCTCATTTCTGTTTGTGATAAACAAGATAAAATCCTAAACTTACTGAATATACACTAACATGTTAAACTAGGCACGAGGCTAGGAAGAAAATGAGGATCATTATACCCCTTTTCACATTCAAATACTGGATAAAAATTATCCACTAAATGAGGATCATTATGCCCCTTTTCACATTCAAATACTGGAAAACCATTCGAAAAAGTCTCAATCCTAGAAGAGGAGATTCTCTATAGAGAGAGAGAGAGGATAAAGGAAGAAAATTGTATGTGCTAGATGCTAATCGTGGTTTTGTTTTTTGTCAATTTTACTGTACCCCACTTGATGTTAAATTGTCACTATCTCAATTCTTTTGAGAAGTGAGGATTTGAATTCTTCACGTCTCTCTTTTTATGTGAGAGGGTCCTAAATAATTGGATCGATCTTACTTTACCCCACTTGATGTTAAATTGTATCTATCTTAATTCTTTTGAGGAGTGAGGATTTGAATTCTTTCACCTCTCTCTTTTTTTATGTGAGCCATTGGATAATTGGACCAAGTTACACAGGAAAAATTTATAAAGCAACAAACCTTTCTCTGTCTGTCGGCAAGGAAATTCCGTATGTATTGTTTTAAATGAACTTCAATTTCCTCGAAGCAATGGCATCCATATGTTTTCACCACAAATCAACGACGATCTTAAACGCGTCTCCATCCTTTAGAAAAGTGGTTGCCTTTGGCCCCGTTTGGTTGGACTTTCCCAAGGGGCTTTGGGCCCCGAAAGCCCCTTGGGGAAAAATTTGTGTGTTTGGCAAAACTTTTGAATGCTCTTTGGTGGAATGTGGGCATTCCACAAGCTGAAAGCCCAATGCTGGGGTAGGGCTGCTTTCAGCTTTGGCATTCTGAAAGTTACTGTTCATTCTTCTTCTTCATTGTCTTCTTCCCCGTTCGGTTCTTCTTCCCCCGCCTGAGTCGGCCGAGTTTCGCGGTTGACGGCGCTCAGCCGCAAGCGGGCTGCCGGGATGCGTCGCTTGAGGTCGCGCAACCTCAGGGGAGGTGGCCTGAGGTTGGGTGACCTCGGGCATCGCCTGGGTCGAGCGACCCAGGCGACGCCGCCTGAGGTCGTGCGGCCTCAGGTGAACCTTAGGCGGCGTCACCTGGGTCGCCTGAGGCCGCGCGACCTTAGGCGACGCCCTTGGTCGCGCCCGAGGTCGCGCGACCCAGGCGATGCTGCCTAAGGCCACACGACCTCAGGCGGCGTCGCCTGGGTGGCGCGACCCCGGGCGGCGTCGCCTGGGTCGCGCGACCTCAGGCGACGCCGCCCGAGGCCGCGCGACCTCAGGTGACGCCCTGGGTCGCTGGACCTCAGGCGACGCCTTGGGTCACGCGACTCAGTGCGTCGCCTGAGGTCGAATAGTCCAAAAAAAAAAAGAGGAAAAGAATGTAACGAGCTGATTTTCACTTGTCTTCTAAAAGTAATTTTGATTGGCCGAGCTTCACTATAACGACGTCCACAAGTTAAGTCTCGCGGCCATGGACAATCCATCAAGGATCGATTGTCGAAGCATGAACATAGAGAGGGAGGGGCCAACAAGATCGCTGAGTAGCTCGGCCTTGACGATGTGGCACGACTGTAACTTTGTGTATGATGGCAGAGGGTGGTGTGGCAGGAGTTGTGGTTGAGGTATGAGGATAGGAGGAGGAGAAGATAGGAGGTCTAAGTGTTGTTGTTTTTTGTGAGGAGATTTGGAATAGTATATGAATGCGTTTGGTACAGTTTTCCCTAAGGGCTTTTGGCCTCTAAAGCCCTTTAAAGAAATGTTATGGTGTTTGACAAGTTTTCTCAAGGGCCTTTCGATCAAATGCTGACCTTGGAAACTATTAGCATTGGGCTTTCAGAGACTATCATTGGACTTTCAATATTTTGCCGCATTTGGCCAAATGTTGAAATCAAATTTTTTTTTCTAAAACTATCCTCTTTAATTTTTCAAATTTCTAATTTTGTCCCTCGTTATACTTTTTTTTTCATTAAAAAATGACCCAGACCCTTTGTCAGAACCAGCCTGCTACAACCGCCAACGATTGTTGGTTAAGGTCCCTCGACCTCGAGCAACCTCTAGCGAGGGTCACTCAACACAGGCAATGGGCGAATAAGGCCTCGCTAAGGTCGCACGGCCTTAAGCAGCGGTTGCCTAAGGTCACATGACCCTCGCGAGATCGACAAGGGTCACCTGAGGCCATATGACCTCGAGAGACCCTCGCCTGGGTTGCGCAACCCTTGCTGGCGGCTGTAGCCCCTCGTTGAAACTAGTGAAAGGTTTGAGTGCTTTTTTAATAAATAAATAAATAAAATAATACCCAAAATCCATCACAAAAATGTTTTTGCCAAACTTGAACTTGAACTCATGGTCTATTTGCAAAGAGTTTTTATCACATACGATTTGCATTTTTTCAAATATCTTTGGCTTTAAGTTCAGTTATAAAACTAAACCACATGCATGCATAATGAGATCTTATTATGTGGAACATACACATGAATCGAATTTTTATGGTACATCTATTTTATTGAAAACTTTATGATGAATGAGAATTAATTTATATTTATTTGGTGATTTAGGAAAAATAATTCGGTTGTCGTCATGAAGAAGTTTTTTCAAATCTAAACTTGATTGAAGACGACTTTGGGTAAATCGATCAGCTTTATGCCATTTAAATGCCGAAAGGTCCATGAAATGATTGCCAGTTTCGACAGTAAAAAGCAAAAGGGAAATGGCCGAGGCGGATGTGACTATGAACAAGCCTATGATGCGGGGAACATGAACTTTCATCTACAGAAAAAGGACACCAATCAGTCGCCGCGTGGCAGTACGCTTCAACCCACTGGTCTTCCTCCACATGATTCCCCAGGCCACCAGTCGGATATCTCTCCCCCACTGTCATTTCCTTTATAAATCGCTGTATCTCCCACCTCCAACCATCACGCAATCCCAGCCAACATACTTTTGGAGAACAGGATTCCGTTGACATAGAGAGTAACCAAAATGTCTGAGCACGGCCATCACGGCGGCGGCGGCCACGGCCCTGGTGGTGGAGGTGGACATGGCCCTGGTGGAGGCGGTGGAGGCCCGGGTGGTGCTCCTGGCGGAGGAGGCCATGGTGGTCCAACCGGCGGACCTGGACATGACCATGGTGGTGGCCCCGGTGGTCATGGAGGCCATGGAGGCCAGGGTGGTGGTCATGGCGAAGGCCACGGTGGTCCGGGTGGTGGACACGGCGATCATGGCCCGGGCGGAGGCCATGAAGGCCCGGGTGGTGGTCATGGTGGAGGCCACGGTGATCATGGCCCAGGCGGAGGCCATGGAGGCCCGGGTGGTGGTCTTGGCAAAGGCCACGGAGGTCCAGGTGGTGGACACGGTGATCATGGCCCTGGCGATCATGGCCCTGGCGGTGGACACGGTGATCATGGCCCTGGCGGAGGCCATGGAGGCCCTGGTGGTGGTGCTGGTGGAGGCCACGGTGGTCCTGGCGGAGACCATGGTGGTCCTGGCGGTGGACATGGACATCACCATGGTGGCGGCCACGGCGGTCATGGCCCTGGTGAAGGCCACGGAGGCCCAGGTGGTGGTCATGGCGAAGGCCATGGAGGTCCAGGTCGCGGACATGGCGATCATGGCCCTGGCGGAGGCCATGGAGGCCCGGGTGGTGGTCATGGCGGAGGCCATGGAGGTCCAGGTGGCGGACATGGCGATCATGGCCCTGGTGAAGGCCATGGAGGTCCAGGTGGTGGTCATGGTGGAGGCCATGGAGGCCCAGGTGGTGGTCATGGCGAAGGCCATGGAGGTCCAGGTGGCGGACATGGTGATCATGGCCCTGGTGGAGGCCATGGAGGCCCGGGTGGTGGTCATGGCGGAGGCCACGGTGGTCCTGGGGGAGGCCATGGAGGTCCAGGCGGCGGAGCCGGCAGCAAGCCCTGAGGAGATCATGGCCATGGAGGACGAGGCGGTCACGGCCCCGATGAACATGGCCATGGTCCTGGAGGCGGCCACCACCACGGCTGAAGCCAGTTCGCCCCCCTTGTCAGTTGTTGAGGACTAGACATGGTTAATATGTGATGTAAAGTATCTCCGCAGCATTTTAACGATCTTTTATTTGGGAGAAGAAAAGTACTAAAAAATAATAAGAACCATGTGGAGTCAGTCATGTACTTGAGTACTTGAGCTAGCAAGTATCCTAATGAATTTCGAGTTCCTAATTTGATGCCTAGCTTTGTGCGTGACATGTTGATGCGTGTACACCTAGTGCACCAAAATTCTTGGATCGTCGGAAAATCTCGTGTTGGACCTATCAATGGTTGGATTTAAGGACGTATATTAGCCTGAGATGCACGTAGGTGCACATGCAAACAGTGCATCTCAACAATTTTACCTGTGCGAGTAAATCCTTAGATAAGGTGACTGTAAGACATGAAAGACCAAACAAAGTGATTTCTTAAGTTAATGTGCTTTAAAATTCTCCTCCAATAAACAGGTTATAAATGAACAGAACAGAACTCCAATTTGAGTAGAAGCATGTTTCCTCGCAAACATCATTCAACTGACCAGTATCGATAAGAGACGATGGAAACACGAACGCAGGACTTCGCAACACAAAAAATGAAAGCGATCTAGGCCAGTCTCAATTAGAGACGATCCATGCAACTATATGAAGAGAAGAAGTCTCTTTTATGCCCCTTATTCCAACTTCTTTCATTAGTAGAAGTTCGTAGTCTGTGATTTTTCTCATGATTTATTGCCTCTATAAAATGGCTAAGGTCCATTACCTTATTCCAACTTCTTTCATTAGTAGAAGTTCGTAGTCTGTGATTTTTCTCATGATTTATTGCCTCTATAAAATGGCTAAGGTCCATTACCTTTTGAGAGGCCTATGCCCCATAGAAATGGTCTACTGAGACTATCCCTTAGTCCATAGGTCAAGGATAAAATTCTAATTCTTCTAAAGTGGTATCTCACTAATGAGCTGAGGTCCCCATGAAAGAAGCCCTTCTTCGCCTTCCACCTAAGCTACAAGCCAATCCCATGGAACAATAAAACTCAATGGTGTCTTTATGTCACTGCATTTTCATAGACATGTCTATTTCATTGAGCTTCTCCCGAGACAATGACCAGCTCGTTACGCCCTATAAAGTTTGAGAAGAAAATTACTTTCATTTTGTTGTTTGGGGCAATGATAATACCTATGGTTGCAATTTACATTCATAAAGCAGTTGATCTTGATGCTAACCTTACACCTCGGGTTGTCAGTGGGCAGAAGAAAGTGGCAGTATCTGGGGGATAGAACTTGATTGATCCATTCGTTGAAATGCTTTTTAGCCTGTAGCCAATAAAAACTATCTCTCGAGTTTTGCCAATAAAACTCCAAATTATCACATGGGGAAAAAAAGACATGGTGAAATTGCTATTTCAATATTCCCTTTTGTTGATAAAATTCGTCCATGCTATACACCAAAATCTAGTTTCAGCAACTGCAATTCCCCTTTTAACTTACCTCACATCCATCTCATTCATGGTAAGCAAAGGTTTGGTCAAGGTGCTATTATTACACCTAATATTTTGAAGTAAATGTGACCCATACGTATCAATTTAAAGTTTTTTGTAACATGAAAATTAATTTAGGGTAAATGCTACACAGGTGTTTTAGTTTAAAAGTTTTTGTGATATTTATTAACCATATCTATTAAAGTAACAATTTATTTACTAAATGAGGATCCTTCTATCACTTTTAACATTCAAATACAAATATTAAAAAACCACTTGACTAGTCTCAATACTTGACGAGAAGCATTTTCAAAAAAGTCCGTGATTATTTGTTAAATGGGAAATGGAAGTTTATGCTATTTCGAGAAATCTTACTAGAAGATGTAATTCTTAGAATTCAAGCTAATAAACCACAAGTAGCCTCTGATGGGAAAGATATTCTATTGTGGAAAGCTATTAATAGTGGATCTTTCTCAGTTAAGTCAATATGTGAAATTATCAAAGAGATCAATAATCAAGAAACTGATAGGATATGGCCCCTTATATTGAAGTGGAGAAGACCTCAACTTATTAGAACCTTAGTCAGCATATAAACGCTTATTAACCAATGACTTGAGAACATCTCACAATTTGAGAGGTAATCCTTATTGTCTGCTTCTTCTCAATGAATTTATCTCAAAATGGTTGAAATTCAACCTAGCTGAATACAGGAGATTTAATTCCCACTTTGATTAGAGTACTACTTTTGGTGTGAGTACATGGCTTTTTTGGCAATGGCGAAACAAGTCATTGTTCCAAGAAAGCTTTGTTTCTCCTTCCAACCCTTTATAAGTAATCCAAAAAAAAAAAAAACACGAAGGAAATCATATCTTTGCCCATAATCAACTTGTCTAAAAGTGGATCACGTACTTCTCCCATTATGGTTACTTGGGTTCAAATTGAATATGGATGAAATATCTAAAGGTAATCCTGAACTTGCAAGGGCCGAAGGGTTATTCTGAAATGAAGGGGGTGATTGGCCTAACAGTTTTACCTCATTTCTTAGAATTTATTCATCTGCACAAGCAAAACTATGGGCACTATTGTTGGGACTTACCATCGTAAAGCAACAAGATTTCCATAAGCTTATCATTGAGATGGACTCCAAAATTATTACAGAACTTACTAACCAAGAGAGAACTTACTAACCAAGAGAGAATAGCAAACAACATTGGACTAGCACCTCTTAAAAATATCTTGAGACTATCAAACTCTCACTTTGAGTTCAAAATTCGTCACAATTTTTCGAGAAGGCAACCAGCCTGCTAATATACTTGACAATGTTCACATAGTGAAGCATTTAGATACTACATTCTACTTGCAGTCTCTTAGAGAAGTATCTCATGTTATATTTAGTGACAAAGGTGGGATTGTAGATTTTAGACATTAATTCTTCTTATCTTATATTTACCACCAAAAGAAAAAAAAAAAAGGCAATTGGACCAAGCATCCAGGAAAAATTTATATTGCAACGAACCCTTCTCTGCCTGTCGGCAAAGAATTTACTGTGGGATTTGTTAAATGAACTTCAGTCTAGTCAGGCAATCACATCCATATATTTTCTCCAGCAAATCAACGATGCCCTTAAATGCGTCTCTATCCTTTTGAAAAATTGACCAGGCGAAGTTCGTCCAAGAAGTCCCCGATAAGGATCGGCTACTGAGAGGTTACACATGGCCTCAAACGCGCTTAAGAGCGTATGCGAGGTGTGCGGAGTAGTTGTGCAAGAAATAAGAGAGATCCGTGTATATTGCGCGCCGTAGGATCGCAAACACGCGTCTAACTTTAGTCCCCGGGGGAAGCTGTTCTAGATCCCCCAAAAAAAAACCGCAACACCCAATTCTACCTCGGCCACAGCCGCAGCCCACGCCACCACCCTCCGCCGTCGTACCCTAAGTCACCGGCACGGCATACGAAGCCGTGCCGTGTCGTCTAGGCCAAGCTACCCGGTGACGTCTAGGCCAAGCTACCCAGCCATCGTGTCGGTCCCTTCCCTCTCTCTCTCTCTCTCTCTCTCTCTCTTTTGGCAATTGAGTCTTGACAGCTCCTCCGTGGCCGCAAGATTTGACTTTAATTTGTTTTGTTCGGTTCACTTCTTAATCTACTTTTATTCATCAGATGGGACCGTGAATCTTCACGTCATGACTCTCATCTCCAAACGGCGTTAAACTGAATTTGAGTCATCGGAAACGGTGGACTCCATTACATATTAATCCCACTTGATATGATGATTCAAATTCAATTTAATGTGTGTATTAAGTCCGTGGATTAATGTGCCACTTTCGCGGGTAACAAGACGACCAAACAAGGCTGAGGCGGATATGATAATGGATAAAACCTACAACGTGGGAACACATGGACTATCGTCACCTTCAGACAAGGGGACACCGACCAGTCGCCATGTGGCGGTGTCAACTTCAAACCACCGGTCTCCTCCACGACTCTCTGATCGCCAGCCAGATCATTCTCCCCCAGTCTCGTTTCCTATAAAAATCCCCGTCTCTTCCCACCTTCAATCACCAGATAATCTCAGCTACCCATACCTTTGAAGAATTTTCCTCGAGATAAGAGAGCAACCAAAATGTCTGATCATGGCCATCATGGCGGCGGCGGGCACGGCCCCGGCGGTGGACATGGCCATGGTGGAGGCCATGGAGGCCCAGGTGGTGGTCATGGCGGAGGTCACGGTGGTCCAGGCGGCGGACATGGACATGACCATGGTGGTGGTCATGGCCCTGGTGGAGGCCATGGAGGCCACGGCGGTGGTCATGGTGGAGGCCACGGTGGAGGCCATGGAGGTCCAGGCGGTGGACACGGACATGACCATGGAGGAGGCCACGGCGGCAAGCCCAGAGGAGATCACGGCCATGGAGGACCAGGAGGGCACGGCCCCGGCGGCCAAGGTGGTGGCCGACACTAGTTTGCCACCGCTTGGCAGTTGTTGTGGACTAGCATCTGTATGATGTAAAGTATTTCCGGTGCATTTTAACCATCTTTTATTTGAGAAAAGCCCAGAAAATAATAGGCACCGTTGAGTCATGCAGTTGAGCTTGCAAGCATTCTAATGAATTTCAAGTTCCTAACTTGATCAATAGGTTTGCGCATAATAAATTTCTTTTCGGTCAACGCATGAGGTGTCCACGCGTGTTCACTTAGTGCACCGAAATTCTTGGATCGGCGGCAAATCTCGTGTTGACCCATCAGCGATCGTATTCAAGGACGTATGTTAGCCTGAGATGCACGCTTGTGCGCGTCTCAAAAATTTTACTCGTGCAAGATGCCATGTGGTCCACTGTGATCAAATCCTTAAGGTGACTGAAAGACTTGAAAGACCAAAAAAAGTGATTTCTTAACAGTTCCGTTCGTTTCGCGGAAAATAATTTTTAGAAAAGTGTTTTCTAAATTTTTCGACATTCGTTTCACGGAAAATGAATTTCTTGGAAAAAATGTTTTTCATCAAAAGAGAAAAGTCTTCTAAATTAAGAAAAGTTGAAAACATTTTCCTCATTTTATCTTTCTTATCTCACACATTTATTTTCTTCTTTTCTTTTTTTTTCGAATTATTTTTTAATTTCCTTTTTCTTTTCGATTTCTTTTTTTTTTTCTTTTTTTTGTTTCCCATCTTCTTTTTTCTTGACTAGTCATCAGCCGTTGCCAAGCGAATTTCGAGCTCATCAATCTCAAGCTCACACTTTGTACTATTGCTTATCATTTTATTTATTTATTCCACCATGAATTGTCCATTACTCAATCAAAATGCTTTACATGATTTACTTCTTTTTTCTTTTGTTTATTAGAACACAAAAGACACAGGGGTTTTTACCACCAAAAAAAAAAAAAAAGATGGGGTAGAACAAGCCACTCAACTAGGAGATTCTCATCAGAACTGTACATGCTTTGCTTCTTTTCTCTTTTATTTCTTTTTAAAATCCATACAAACATTTTTTTAGAGTAGATGAGCTTTTTGCGACAATGAGGGAACAAAGACATGAGTAAATTTGCCTGGATTTAAAGGCAAGTTCATATTTGATGGATTTATAGGTCGGTAAGTGATATATACTGAAATGGTGAAGTCTTAAATAATATTTTACTTATCAAACACCGGAAAATATTTTCCGAAACATTTTCAAGTGTTAGTTGAACACCAGAAAATAGCCACTTTTTTGGAAAATGACTTTTGGAAAAATATTTCCTGAAAGTGGCCCATTTTTTACGAAACGAACGGACCTAGATGAAGAGAAGTCTCTTTTATGGTCCTTATTCAACTTCTTTCGTCAGTAAAGTTCGTAGTCTGCGATCTTTCTTATGGTTTTCCATCTCCAGACGATTTCAGAGTCGAGAAATTTTTCATTCTGTTTTGAGCACTCTTCGTCTCATGTTTAGGCAAAAATCAGCAATGTTCAGTAAAGATTAATGTTCTTACACCATTTCGTATTAAAGGGCTGTACAAAACAGTCAAAGGGCAACAATCACGGGCGGTGGGTGACAGCCATCGAGTTCAGCGATCGTCCAAACTCAATTGATAGCTTCACACTAGACAAAAAAGTCACGAGGGCAAGGTCATGAATAGCAAAAGGACCAGCGAAGTCCATGGTGTCTCGAGGATCCTTACACTATATAGCAATATAATCGTTTCCACGATCTGGCGCAGAAATCAAAGCATAGCTACTCATAACTTCCAATTGAACCATGAAGAGTGTATGCCTAAACCGACTTAAAAGGAATTTCTCAGCATTTTAAAAATAAAAGACAAAAGAGAGAAACTAAAGCAAAGATGAACATAAATAGAGTCACGAAGAAACAATTTGGCATCAAAAATGAGAATTGATGATCTGAATCGACTGTGGTCTGAATCGTAAAGCAATATTGCTTTTGGAGGATAATAGTGGCCCTTAAACTGAGAACAAAGAGCCCAAATTAAATGGCCACTTGATGAACTTCAACATAAAAAGTGAGAAGGGGTCCCCGTACAAAATCATCACGTGATATGGTTGAGATCATATCCAAAATCATGTTCGTCGTTACCTCCTCTTCAATCTTTTTCAACAAAAGGTAGCGTTTGGAAGAAACTTCACCAGGTGAGGGAAATGAAAAGAATGAATATGGAAAGAGAGAGAGAGAGAGAGAGAGAGATTCTTCTTGTTTGTCCGGGAGAATGATAAATAAAGGAGGAGAAAATGAGAGGAGAGACAATAATTATACTAGCCATTCCTATCTTAACCTCACAGTACTTCATTGGCAAAGGAAAACGTAGACCTTTCTTATGTTAACATTATGGTATTCAGGGAGTAGGTAAATGGAGATGCTAAAATGAAGGTGTTTTATGGTAAATAAGCAATTTTGCTAGGAGACATTACAGAGTTGCAAACACATTCTCTTAGGATGGAGGTGCAGACATGACATAGGACCAAAACTTAGGGAAATGTTAAAAGACTTAAGTTTAGGTAATTTTTGTTCTTCAATTAGCTAATCAGTTCGCTTTCTTTTCCATATTGGGACAATTAGTTTAAGTGGGCTGCCCGGGAAGTTTTTCAGCTTTAATTCAACACCTCCCCTTTCACTGTCTTCCAAATAAACAGAGGAATCAGATTTTCTATTCTAGTTTTCCCTTTCTCCCAGTTCAATCCACTCTAAGCCTATGCTCTAGACAAAAGTGAATGTTTCACAGCTTAAAAAGCTCATGTGGTTGATCTATTTCCTCAGTATGATCTTTGAACAATTTTTAGAACACAGCTCTTCTGCAAAAACAAGCCACCACAAACTGTAGAAAAGTTGCGCCAGAGCAATTTACTTCAAAAACTGAGACAAAGTTCTCAAGAACCACCAAAAAACTTATATTAACTTGTACTAGGAAATTAATCTGCAGTCAAAAGCATTTCAGAGAATTCTTCCAGAACTCCAGTAAAAGACTGCACTAACCCGCACAGAAGCAAGTCCTGTTGTAATCCGAGCCAAGCAACCATTTTGAATCTCAGTTATTCCAGGTTATGGATAATGGTTACTTGCCAGCTTCTCCCTTCCTATGTCAAGATGGTTCCCACTGATTTAGGCCTCCTTGTATCAATGCATTTGTGTCTCATCCGATAAATTGCTTCCAGCACATATAGCAGTCATCCATCTGCAAATGCAATATTTTGGTAAGAATCTGCTTTTTCTCTTACAAAAAATCCCTACTAACAAACACAACCGTGCCAAGAAACAAGTCTAATTTATTATTCTAATATGGTTGATTCAAGTTACTCATGCCGAGCAACTTCTTTAATATTGAGTGGAGGGGGAAAAGGGAGTTCCATATTAAATTTGATACCTTCATTCTCTTCCCATGTCATTAGAGAAGAACTTTTCATCCAGCCATGGTTATATCAATGAATTTCTTAATATCCTACCACTTTGCCTGCTTCTATAGTCAGTAGAGGAAATTCATGTCCAAACAAGACCTGGTACTATTGCAACAATATCTCAAGGTGCACAAACTTCATATAAAGAATTATGAACATAGGAGAAAATCAAATAAGGTCGCAAAAACCAAATATGTTCCCAATACTCTTGATATTAACTGTTTACTCAGCTGTTGGCTCTACATGCTGATTCAATGAGCAATCAAACCTACTCAACCATGGTAGGTCAACAGCAGAAGCAGCTGTTTGAGTTGATGATACCAATTGACTCACTGCCACACGTCAAAGATTGTTTTAGCTCTTTCTTATATTTACTTATTTTGCCCATGGTGCATCTTGCTTATTTCCAGTTTTATGGCTCTCATTTAGTAGTCCTAGTCACAGCATGGGCACACAATTAGAAGAATGAGCATGGAGTGTTTCCACGAGATGCTTCATAGTCATACATTGGATCTTGAGTACGTACTACTCTGTTATAACAGATTTTCCCTGCACAAGGACAATAAGAAATAGCTATATCATTCTCTTTTTCTTTTCCTTGAGAACATCGAACTGAAAACAAATCCACACATAAATATTTAAATGGATTTACAGTCCAAGCATTTGATGAGACATAGTGTGGTACAGGAATGTAGGCTTAAGAATTTCTTCTGATGTTTGCATTGTGAATCTCTAGTCCTCATTGTTGTCTCTTGGCTCTCAATTATCATTTAGTTGTAGTGATAATTTGATTTTATTGTGCAAGATAGTGGAACCATAAGAACATACTTTCTCTCTCATGGCTTTCTGTCTTGTTAGAAT
The DNA here is from genome assembly GCA_016097595.1 of Eucalyptus pumila. Lineage (NCBI taxonomy): Eukaryota > Viridiplantae > Streptophyta > Magnoliopsida > Myrtales > Myrtaceae > Eucalyptus > Eucalyptus pumila. The sequence continues at coordinate 32,903,291 of CM027853.1, forward strand.
TTGTAGATTGTTGCCAAATGGTTAACTCTTTTAAGCTAGGGAGAGAGACACAGTATGATTGACTTGATTTTGTGTTGACATGGCAATGATTACCAGCACCATCAAAGAGACTTCTTGGATTTTGAAGATTGTTGTTAGATTGAAAGGAGCGAGGCACCAAACAATGGATTCAGTTTTATGTTTACATGTAGATGATCGCTAACACCACCTAGTCTGGTTACCACCTAGTCAAGGTTTGTATCATGTGCAGCTATGTGTCCAGAGAGTGTTAGGCAAAAAGAAGTCCTACATCAGGGGTGTAGTGTAATGTGGGTGGAGCAATTAATATACCGTACTTGGCCTAAAACTCATAGGTCTAAGCTTTTCAAGGAACATAAGTTCAACTGGATATACTGATGAACCCAAACTTAGGCTCTCCCCAAATGATCTCCTCAAGTGAGGGTATTGGACTGATGTTGTGCCTCTCAACAAGTGGTAACAGAGCCAATAGTTTATTGGTGGCTCACTCACTCTCATTATGTATCGGCATCTGGTGATTATCTCAAGAAAAGAATCTTGGATGTGACTCCCTAATCGAGGTGGCAGATAGTGTCCTTTGGCTTCCGCCTGAACTTGATGGGCCAAGGCATTGAGGAGAGTTTGAAATGCATAAGTTCCACACCAACATCTGCTAAACTTGGCCAAGCAAAAATGGAAATTTGCACTGAGATAAAGTTGGTATCAAAGGATACTTAGATTAAAGGGGAACAAACCTAATGCTAGAAACTCACATGTGAAGGGTGATTTCTTGAGGTGCACATGTGAGAGTGTTAAGTAAGAAGAAGGCGCACCGGGGATGTGGTGTAATATATAACTTATTGGCTCAAATTTTTGAGTGAAAACGAGATATATTGGAAATGTTGATGAACTTGGACTCGATCTCCCCAGGCAAAGATATCTGGCTTTTTCTATGCCTCCCAATACTTTTTTGGCTCCTAAATTAGGTTTCAAGATTTGTGATCATATTTTCATGGAGTTTATTATGATAATTTGTTGCTTCACTTAAAAAATTGTGTGATTAGATGTTCAAACTTTTGTGTTGTGGTCATTCATTGGAATGCCAGATTTTTTATCCTAATTTTACTACTATGAAGTAATTATTCGGGAGAAATATTAATTCTCTCTTTTCCAGGGCCTCACAAAAACATTATCCTGAGCCATTAATCCTTAACTCAGGTTGAGCATGAAATAGATCTGACTGTCAACCCCTGCATGTTTCAAGTAAGACTTTTGACACCCCTAGGAGAGGCTAGGGCTTGATATATGACTTTCTCCAAAGTATTTTCATCCAAATTAATTTTAGTTACTGAGTTGAAGAGGGCTTAGTACGTGATTGACTTTCAAACACCGATATGTGCTTTGATGCTATTTTTCTTTTTATTACCTAAACAGTTTGGACCTTTTAAACTTTTACCCAGAAACTAAACCCACCAAATATTTTATTGTTTTAACTCCTAAGCTAAATAGATATCACTCTGACTCAAACTTAACATCTCATGTGTCATGTCAACCGGATCGAGTTGGCTTTTTGAGTCAATCAGATTGTTGACAGCCCTAGTTCCGCCCATCTTGGTTACCATCCTTCCGGACCAATATAAATTCCTCCTTGACAAATTGGGTATATAAGAAGACTTCAGAATATATTATATTCTTCAAGATAATAAGAGATTTCAATCCTATGGAAGAGAACAATAACATTTCCTCAGTTGATAAGCACAATGATGCTCTACCATGTAGAACAACGTATACATACATTACATATAATTCCCCCAAGAGCAAATCAGCAAAAGGAGGAAAACACAAGCACAATTGATTGGTTTGCAGTACTTAATGCCATCCATTCTTCCAGATTGATTACCATAAGGAGCAAATTCTGGAGGGAGAGTAGTGGGTCCGATGACATTGCAATGGAATTCTCATGGGAGAGTGAAAGGAAGTTTCTCTAAAGAAAGGCATGCTTCACTCATTCGGCACATCATGGTGAAAAGAGATGGATCTTATACTTCACAAAGAAAAAACCGAAAGGGAGCAACTTCTGCTCTCCAAGGAAAAAGAGCCTTAAATATATTTACATTTAATCAAGAGAGTTTTTAGAGAAAAAGATATAATCTGTATGAAGGGGCCATGACCACCTAAAGAAGAAACAACATGCCCCATAGAAGGAAGCAAGTTTTCTACTTTAATCAAATGAACCGTGGAATTTCGCATATTTCGCATTTAAAGACGGGAGGGGCAGTACAAAATGTACACAAAACAACCTATCAATGTTTACAAATGGGAGAAGTCTAATTGCTTTAGATTGCTTTGATGTGGTAGAGACCTAATTTTATTCAAACTTAAAGTAGTTGGGAGAACTCTAATTGCTATAGATTGCCTTGATGTAGTTTAGACCTAATTTTATGCAAAGTCAAAGTGGTTTGATCATACTATCAAGGGAGAATAAGTCATCATGGTAAGTTTAGGGGAATTACAGGGTCAACACTGACCAGAAAGCATAGCAACCCTAACATGATCAAGGGGCAATTTCAGCACTACAAAAAAGCCAATCCCCTCATAAGCACGCAATTTCTTTTGTGCTGTAGTATAAGACATTATTTTATCTTCAAAGCTTCCTCAGTGCAGCAAAAGACTGAGACTAAGATGCTACTTTATGCAATCTGGAATATTCATCCTGCTTGAGCATAAGTTCTAGCGGAAGAAACGGGAAAGTTGGCTTGGCAAATAAGCAATCAGGTGAAAATATAAAGAAACTGTGGTATAAGCATCCCATTTCCGCCTACCAAGTGTAGTTTCTAAACCAGCATAAAACGGTAAAGAGTCTAAGGACAGTAAAGAAGAATTAGTGAACACCAGGAGATACTTGGTTATGGCTTGTAAAATCAGGAGGACACATCAGAAACCCATTTCGTCCTGTAGGCAAAGTAAAAACACTGTCTTATATCAAGCTACCTCATTAAAACCAAATTTACCTCCGCTTTCTTTCTCTTCCACAGAAAGCAAGAGAACTTTGGGGAAATTATCCACCCTTCCTTAGCCAGCTTCAGATGCAAGCATGTGTTATCCAGCCTTTTGAAGCACAATAAGGGCCTTTTGGTTCGCAAAAAATTTTCAATTGAAAATGAACACAAGAAAGGTTTTCTATTTTCAATCTTCCATTTATCTGAAATTGTGTTTGCAAAATGAAAATAGAAATCTTTATTGAATTAAATTGTGAAAACATGTTCAGTATGATTATAAAATTGACCTTAACTCATTGTCTTTTAATTTTTTTGGCCATCATCATCTAATTTTCTTTTAAAATTAATATTGTTGCTTACTTGATAAAGGGTACATTCAGAATTTTTTCAGTAAATGAAGAACTTCTTTGAAGCTTGTGCTTCAAACAACTCTCCCCAGAGTCTACCAGTGCACCCTGATATCTTTATCCTCTCATCTAGCTTGATCTCCATTCTACATCAAACGTTTTCCTTACCTTATTGAAGCATCAGATACAAACACACACAGAGTTTGGGTGAATGAGTCTGCAAATACTTGAAGAGTGGGAATTTAAGAAGCAGGGATGATTTTTGTGCTTTAGTTTTGAAGATGAACTGTGATCAGTAAAGGCAGAGGAGGTCCTGTGAAAAGTGAGCGATTTCTTTAAAAGCGAAGATTTTTTGCCCCTTTCGCTCGATAGTGTTCTTCACTAGTGGTGAAAACTCTCAAAACAACAATTTGTGGTCTTCGAAAGTGAGCCAATTTCATCTTTAAATTTGGAAAACTGGTTTCTGTGCTTTCAAAAAAATATTGTTAGAAAACTCTACCAAATAAGTTTTCTGTGTTCTCAAAAGAAAAAGAAAACAGGAAAGTGGAGAATGTGCTTATAACAAAGAACACCCAAGTATTCACTATTCAGCAGGCTTCAAGAAGAATGATCTCTAGTTTTCTATTAACTCACAAGTAAGCGTTCTAAAATATGATTGTTCCCCAAGCATGCCAAGAAGACTGCTGACTTTAACAAAACTAAAGTAGGAATTCATGATGGATGGAATATTACCATCAAAAGCACAATCCACTGGGATTCACACACTAACTTTAACAAAACTAAAGTAGGAATTCATGATGGATGGAATATTACCATCAAAAGCAAAATCCACAGGGATTCACACACTTAATCTGATGCAAACACACCTAAAGCAACACATCATTGCTGCAGGCGTGACACAATCAGTCTAACTCTGCCTTCTTTCTTTTTATTATGTTTTTGGCCAGATAGACCATATATCTCATCCAGTCCCATTTGAGCTTTGGAGAAGGTAAACAACCACGCTTAGCTCCCCTACCCAACCCAAAAGCCACTGCCAAGTGCCAAATGTTCAACAGAATAACTATTATCGTGCAGAGTCTTATGTATGATCTACCACATGCAACCTTCGCTATAGTTGAAGGAATGACAAATTAATCCAATGAGTTTTTGTTCAGTGACAAAGCACCCATTAGACAAAAGTGCACTAACCAATCCAATAAGTCAGATTCATTTGTTTTCCTCCAAAACTTTTATTACACTGAATATGGTGGACTAGCAATGTAGAAGTAAATTTCAATTCAAAAGTGTCATGTGACTAAAAGCAATCTATACAGTAACAGAAAGATTATCACCAAACCAAAACTGAAGAAAAAAGAATGCAATGAAAACTATCAGCATAAGAACTCTAAGCTTTAAACTGAACCATCCAATTTTCTAACTTCTAGGGGACGATACACAGATCCTGCTAAGCCTTTCTAAATGGGATCAACAAGTGCATGATGGAGTTAAGCAAGAATTGGATAAGAGCAGGCCAGTCACCTTCCGCAGTCTGATTGCCTTGTATTTTCTATTTGAATCTGAACAAGTGCTAGTCAGATACTCAGAAAGAAGAAAGCCCACATAAATAACGCCTTGTCTGCTACATTAAGGTTTGTTCCTTTCTTATCTGCATGACATGTACAATGTATTGATTAGTACACACTCTTCATCATATCAACAGGAATACTGACTGATCAAGCAGAGGCATTGTCAATAGTTAACCATATAAAGGACGTATGCAACTAAACTCTTTATAGTAGGATCAAAACCAACTACCTGTACCGGAAGAAAAATGCCAGGTCCTGACTTGCACTTAATAAGGTGAATTCAGGGCTGCACCATCAACCCATGAAGGTCTGTTTGCATTATAGTAGAAATGTGCAATCATATGAACCAATTCATCAGCTGTTCGAAACTCTGTATGGACAAGGGAAAGGATTCTATTTCAAAAACTTAATCATGATATGATTATTGAAAGCAACTGGGAACTTTCATCCTCATGAATTAAGATAAGGTTTCAGATCTTACCTTTCTCCCTGTACAAAATCTTGTTTCCACGTAAAAATAGTATTTGTGGGCAGTCTTTAACTTTAAGAGCATATGCCAAGTCTCTTTCGATGTTCATATCTACTTTAACAGCCTACAATGACAACAATGACAATCAGAGAGGAAAGAAACACCACACTTCACCAAAATCTATACTGGATTATCAGTAATGATCTGCTCCAAGTATTTAAGTTTCGGGATAGATTTAAAAGTCAAGAACCAGCAATGCTCCAAGACCGAAGAAAATACAACCATTAAAGTTAAGAAGTCTGACTATAGCATACTCGAGGTGGTAATCGGTCTTTCGTCCCCCAGTAAACTTTGATGGCATTTTCTAACTCTTTCAAGACCTTCCAGTTATCAGATGCCCTGAAATACAATATAGCATTCACAGATTACGATTTCTGCCTCAATTAATTGCAAGATCAGAAACAACAGAAAAGGAGCACTCAATTTTCTAAATGGCTCAAAGATTACATACATAAAGAAGATATTATAAATTTAGCGAAAATGCGGACCAGATTATGGACTACAGCCGAGAACAGGTAGCCCAAGGTATGGATACCATGGATAAGACATTATCACATTGACAAGTCAATCAGAACTCTCATCTGACAGAACGTGGCAACAATCCCCCACAATAAGCATAAAATGGACTATCCAAATCCAAATTCTTTAAATTTCAGTAATCCGCCACCCCAGTCTATCCAAAGACTATATTCCTCTCAATTCATGATCTTAAATTATCTTTTTCTTTTTTTCATTTGGATTGCTCGAAAGCTCTTCGCCATCTCCTAATATTGGTATTGATATACAACGTAATATTTTCGTGCATACAACATCATAACCTACACATACTAATGCCACGGGAAACCTTCAACTTGTCCAGAATGAGGGGATTTCGATGATCCAACCTGTTGTATCTTTCGAAGACGAGAACAACCAACGGGCTCGGATGGAAAGCGAAGCTCTCCCACTCCAAGCAGTTGATCTCCTGGACCCAACTGTCCTCCACCTCCCCTTCCCAGTCGATCTCCGAACCATCTTCTCCGACCACATTCTTGATCGGGTGCTGCTCGAAATACTCCGACGCCCTGATTCCCCAGCCCACGTCCGCATCCAGCGGCCAGCTCGAGCTCTCCTCCTCGACCACAAACTCCTTCTCCACCTCCGCCGCCTCCCCCTCCTCCTCCTCCTCCTCGTCCTCATCCTCGACCTTCTCCTTCATCACCGCACCCTCCGCGACTCCATCGAACGCCTCGGGATTCTGCTCCCTGATGGACGCGAACGTCCGGTCGAGCGAGCCCCTTACGAAGTCCTCGACCGCCTCGGCCTCGCTCCGCCGGCCCCTCCTCCGCCTGGTCTTCCGCGGCTTCGTGGCCGACAGGGGCGGCGGCGGCGGCGTCTCTCCGGGCCCGTCGCCGCCGCTGGGGTCGCGAGGGTCGGCGGCGGCCGCCATGCGAGGGAGAGGTCCCGGGCGGCGCCGGCTGCGATCGAAGCGGAGAGAAGATGGCGAGAGAGAGTGCGGAGGGAGACGTGGCCCGAGCAAGGGAGGAAGGGAAGCGGAGAGAGCTTGGGGCGTGTAGATGCTCTGAACAACCACCATTTTTTCTTGACAGAGAGAGAGAGAGAGAGAAGGTGGAGTGAGGCGGTGGACTGGGGGAAGAGAGCTTAGCGGGAAGGGTAAAGAGGGGAAGGAAACTTTTCAACTGATGAACTGCTGCTAACCTTACTCTAATTCATATTATTTTATAATATTGAGATGCGGATTTATTTGTTATTTTTTCTGATCTTTTTTTGGTAAATAATTTTTTTTGATTTCTTTTCAAATTGAGGTGGTATTTTAAATTTTGACACGAAAAGTTTTATACAATCTTGAGCAAGCATGACCTAGATAATAAGGGTGAACATTAGTCTGATTCCAACCAAGAACTAAAACAGAATCAAACTAGTTAATTCTAGACAGTTTCCGATTCATAAAATTTGAAATTGATGATAATCGAACTAATTCCCAGTTTTAAGTGTGGACCGAACAACCCAAACTAGACCGATGGTTTTTTTTATTATTTTTTTGACAATTTTTGTTAATACATTTCCTAGAAGATGACTGGGGGCAAAAAAGCCTCAAAATCCAGACAAAATCAACGTTCATTTGGATATTAATGAGTTCGGAGAAAATAAACTCAAGGCTCTCCTATACTTCCACAACTCACTACTTTTTTAGTGCTTACTTCAGGTCATATGTTATATTTTATAATCGTTTAACAAATGTTTTGTAAGGTTTACTTCCAAATAAGTGTGAAGATTGATGATTGCATGGACAGAATAATTACTTTGAAGATGACAACTTGCATGAAGAAAGACACACTTGCACTCTTGTAGGGAATAAAAGGGATAAAAAATTATTTCACGGGTCCAGGATTAGGTGTGCCAATTCCCAATTCTACAAACTTGCAATTGATCTTATTCAGTTTGCTTTTAAGTTCCAAGGTAGAAACTAAGCGTCCATTTGGTAATATTTCTGTTTTAAGAAATAATTTTTTTTAGAAATAGTCATTTTCTATTTCAATCCAAAATAATTTCTTGATAAAAGAATGTATTTGATAATTATACAATTTTTTTTATTCTTGGAATAGAAAAGGAATGGGAATGTATTTGGTATGATTCATGAATTTTTTTTGTAACATATAATTTATTTTAATTTTTTAAGATTTTTTTCTTTTTTTTCTTTTCTTATTCTTCTTTACCGTTGCCGATCGACTACTTACCACCTATTGTTGCCAACCACCGCTCGCCCCCATTGTCGATTGTCGCCCGCCATCAATGGTCAGCCAACAGTGGCCGGACAGCAGGCGGTAGCGACAATGCGCAGAGGGTGACAAGGAAGAAGAAAAGAAAAAATAACTTATTTATAGAAAATGTTCGTTACTTTTTTCTACTTCTTATTTCTATTTCAAATCTATTCCTCGGTCACTTTTCTATTCTAGGAATAGAAAAATTAGTTGATATTACTAAATAAATTTCTATTTTTTTTTTTAGGGAAACAAAATAATAGAAAAATAAAAGAACATGAACTTTAACAAATAGGCCCTAACTCACTTTGGAACTGGTCGCCTCTCTAAGACAAATGCAACCATGCGTATCAATAAAGCAAAATTGAGAAGAAAAAAATGTGCATTTTCATTTTCACCTTATTGGACAATCTTCTATTAAAGATAGATGTCAATATAAAACATTTTACTTATAAAAAAAAAAAAAACAAACAAATTGGAGTGAGATTCGGACCATCTTCGTTAATATTGGGCTATGTGCTTTTTAAAAGAAAAAAGATGGGATTCTGTCTGTATTTTCTGCAATAGCAACTCGTATTTAATATCCTGATGGTACTTCTTTCGTAGACCAAGGCACTAGAACAGAGGCCTGGCTATTTGGGATATCAAATTTGAGCGAATACAGAAAAAATAATTGCAGTTAAAGATCTACCACAAGTGTATGTTATCTCGCAAATTCTAAATCCATGGACATACCAAATTACGACCATCTGATTGTTATTATAAAGAAAAGGAACACAAGAAATCACGGCATGAATTTAGACATCAACAGATGAGAAATGAAGCTGTGAAGACTACAATATCAAAAACTATGAAGACTACAATATCAAAAACTACTATTTTAAAAAATATGTGAATTTGTGAATAGATATCATTCTTGTAAACTCGAATTTGTGATCACTACTTTGAAAGATGAAATATTTTTGTAAATCTCTTGGTTTATTTCATGAAAAAAATGAGTGATTTGAAAACATTTTTTAAAAATGATCATTTGTATCGTTTAAAATAATTAATTAATTAATTAAAATTATTTTCATTATTGACAATTATTTTTGTCTAGATATTTTTGTAAATGGTAAAAGAAGAATCTGTTCATCATTTTTATAAGAGATACAGTCGTTCATTTTTAAAAAAAATTGTAAAATATTATTTTTTGTGGAATAAATGCATCGTTAAAAACTTGCTCTATTTTTTTTTTTCTTTTTTTTTTGTGCACACTTCGATGGCGTGGAAGTTCTGGAACTGTTGTGGGGGCATCATAGAAAGAAGGGTTGCCGAAAATGACTTTTCATTTTATGAAAAGAATATTATATTGCAAAAGTATATATTTGTAATTGAGTTACTCATTTCTCGTGCTCCGAACATAAGGGAAAGCTCTGAAAACATTTTGATGCGGGAGCATGGGAGCTTGGAAATTCCACTGAAGACAAACAACTTACAAGCTCAGCTCAAATCTCGTCAATCGACCAAGCCAATCTCATATTTGCGCAAGTAAAGGGAAATTTCAGCCATCGCATAATCTAAAGGGGTCCTATGTGGAGATAGGGTCCAAGAATAGGGTCCAAAGAATGGAAGGCATCTGAGATGGAGTTTCTAGCAGTTGACAAACAAAGGTTAATTCGATCGGGTTAAGGCGGGAGGGTCGTTTCATAACATAAGTAGGTTTCCTTAACTTGAGTAGGATTTCTAGATTAAGAAGGCTTGCTTTGATTAGTTTTCTTATTTAGTGTTTCCTTGTCTTAGTCCATTTAATGTTTCCTAGCCTTAGGCCGTCTTAGTATGTCTATAAATGAGATGTGCATTCTCAATTGTAAGGATGCAAATTTTGAGTTGATACTATATGGGAATATTTCTCAACTGAATGATTAGTTCAGTTTTATATTCAATTTATTGGTGGAAAATATTAAGGTTTTTTTTTAATCATTGACTAGTGGAATATTCTTTTAGTCTTTGGTGACGAACTCTTTTTATCCCAAGATTATTTTTCCGCAAACACATCAAAGACCTTATTTTCATTAAACACATTCGACATTCTCACCTAATCACTATGTGTCACGTTGTTAGGGTATTTCAATGAAATAAACACACCCTATACTTGAAGAGATAGGTGATAACTCACTGACCATAAATTTACTTAGAATTAAAAGTCGAGATGGCAAGAGTGTAATGTAATGCGAAGTGATTTGTTAAACTAAAAAGGACCTAAAATTAAGGTCAATATAACAAAATTATCAAGCATTCTCAAATTCTTCGAATCTAATCACTTTTTGGAATTTTTTTGGCGAGATTTGCTCTAAAGCAGTCAATTAAAGAACATTAGGTCACGACTCCGATTAACCACACTCACCATCCGACCGTAACCAAATAAGGTTTATGTTATTAAATATGTAAGATGCTTGTTAATTTTTTTTATTTATTCTTTTGTTTTTATAAGAATCTCAAAATAAAAAAGTAATGGTATTTTTAATTATAGACACTCTACGAAATATTCTCACCCTCCTTTTAGGCCGTGGAAATCGAGCGCATTAGAATTACCTTTTTCTTGCAAGATTTGTTAATTTGTCCGTCACCTAATTATTAATTAAAAAATAATATATTGAAAATAATGATTATTGCTTGGTTATTTATTATCAGAATAATAACACAAACAATTCATGAACTTTTACTTAATGTTCAATGTGATCTATGAACATTGATTATTGAACTTTATCTTAATGTGAAATGTGGTCCCCAAACTTTTGATATATGTTTAATTTGATCCATAACCTATTGTCCTTCCGTTAATTCAAGTTTAGGGTTCCACATCAAAATACTACTTTACACTCGATGATATCCTACACTCCGAATGGCCATCGTTCAAGGATAAAATTAAATATATACCCAAAAACTTAGGGACCAAATTAAATAGTTCAGAAGTTCAAAGACGACATTTCACATTGGTTGAAGTTCAAAGACAACATTAAACATTTTCCTATAGTCCAACATTGAAGTTTCGAATATGTACAAAAGTTGGAGACCCTATTAAATAGTTTATAAGTTTAGGGATCAACTACTCACATTTAACAAATTATAGGTTTGGAGACCACGTTACACACATGCACACGTTAATTATGATTTTTTTTTGTTATCAATTTAATCTTAAACTTTTTGCAATTATCTTAGTCATTCAATCCATTTGGCCAAATTTGGCCGGTTTAGCGTCAAACCTTTTGCAATTATCTCAATTCAATCCATTTGTGGCAATTTTTAATATATATATATATATATATATATTTTTAATATATATGTGTATAAATATTTTATTAATTTTTTTCTGAATTTTTTTTTTTTGTTTTTTCTCTTCTTCTTCTTCCTCATAGTGGCCGGCAAGCTCCGCCGTCGATGAGGGTCATAGCCCTTGCCATACCTCGCCCACCCTTGCTAGCGGCTTTGCCCTAGCCTTGCCTCGAGTGAAGGGGACCTCACCCATGATTGGTGACCTTCACCCAGCCCAGCCATGGCCTCGCCAATCAAGGGGGAGGCTACCTTCGCCCTTAGCAAGACCAGGGTGAGGCTAGCCTTGCCCGTGGCCCTAAGCCCTCGCGCAGTGGCTGGTGAGCCCCATTGAAGCCTCGCCAGCCATTGTGAGTGAGTAAGGAAGCCAAAGAGGAAAAGGAGAAATAAAAGGAAAAAAAGGAAAATTAAAAATAAAATAAAAAAAATAAAATACTATTAAAAATTGCCACATCATCATTTGTCGAATGATTGATGTTGGCTAGTGTCCATGTTAGTGTCGGTTGGTTAAATTTGGTTAGATGGATTAAATTAGGTTTATGAGAATTGGCAAAAGAAAAATTTAAGATTGCATTAGTGCAATTACAATAAGTTTAAGATTTTTTTTAATAATTTTCCCGCTAGGACCATCCTTGTCCTTTTTGCCTTTTTTTATCCTTTGTTACCAAACGACAGCCTGGTCTTAGTGCGTCTATAAATAAGACATGCATTCTCAATTTAAAGGATGCAAATATCTCTAAAATGAATGATTCGTCGGTTTTATATCCAATTTATCGATGGTAAATATTATGTATTTTTTTTTAAATCATTGGTAAGTCCCAAGATTATTTATCTGCAAACACATCAAAGACCTTATTTTCATCAAACACGTTCGATATTCTCACCTCACTATATGTCATGTTGTTAGGTTATTTCTATGAAATAAACACAACCTAAATTTGAAGGATGGGTGATAACTCACTAACTATAAATTTGCCTAAAATTAAAAATCGAGATGACAAGAGTACAATGTGATATGAAATGATCTTTTAAATTAAAATGACCTAAAATTAAGGTCTATATAACAAAATTATCAAGCATTCTTAAGTTCTTCGAACGTAATCACTTTTTAGGATTTTTTATTTTTATTTTTTTTTTGGCGATGTTTGCTCTAAAGCACTCGACTAAAAAGCATCAGGTCACGACTCCGAATAATTATACTCACCATCCAATCGTGACCAAACAAGTTTTATGTTATTAAATATCTAAGATGCTTGTTATCTTTTTTTTTTTTTTTTGTGTGGATCTTTTGCTTTTATAATAATCTTTAAATAAGAAGTATTTTAAATTATAGACCCTCTACGGTATATTCTCACCCTCCTCCTAGGCCGAGGAAATCGACCACATTAAAATTACCTTTTTATGATGAGATATGTTAATTTATTTGTGGTCTAATTTATAATAAAAAGATATTATATTGAAATAAATACTATTGATTGGTTATTTATTATTGGCATAATAATACAAATAGCTCTTGAACTTTTTACCTAATATTCAATGTGATCTCTACACATTGGTTATTTAATTTTGCCTTAATATCAAATGTAGTCCCCAAACTTTTAGTATATGTTTAATTTGATTCATAAACTATTGTCATTTCATTAATTCAAGTTTAGCGTTCAACCTTAAAATGCCACTTCACACTTGATGATATCTCATACTCCAAATGGCCATACTTCAAGGATAAAATTAAACATATATCAAAAGCCTAATGACCAAATTAAACAGTTTAAAAATTCAGAGACAACATTTTATACTAGACAAAAGTTCAAGGATGGCATTAAATATTTTCATGTAGTCCCACGACGAAATTTTGAATATATACAAAAAATCTAGAGATCTTATTAATTAGTTTATATGTTTAGGGATCAAGTACTAATATTTATTAACCCATTCGTGGATAACTGCGTTGGTTAAGAGTCGCGATTCTGCCAATGATTTAAACTTACAGATGATTTAAATGGGGGTCACATGGGTTCTTTGAATTTGGTCTTTTCGAGGTATAGGGCTCGGCTTCAGGAGTCATTTGGGCATGGGGGTCCGTGGTGGAGTCCTTGATTATCAAAAAAAAAAAAAAAACAGAGTAATAATATTTATAAATTAAAAGTTGGGAGGTCACATGAATCATGTAAGGACCATCTGTGTTTTGTTTTTGTTCTTTATTACCGAACGACAGTTTGGTGGAACCTTCGGTTGCTTCTGCTTCGGGCCTGCCAGGTTTTTTTTTGACAGTCCAACCTTCGTCGTCGTCGTCCGAAAAGTCAATACGAGGTGGCGCCCCCCAAAAACCCAGACCCGGTCAAACCCGCACTCCCCCTCCCCCAAATCGTCGGATTCTCTCCCCCCTCTCCCCTTCTGCCTCTGCCCTCGATCCCCAAAACCCTCCTCCGAATCGATTCCGGCAGCCCCCTCCGGCCACCGCCCCCTCCCGCCGCAATGGACGCAGCGCCGCCGGGCGGCGGCGGAGGCGGAGGCGGCCCGGCGCCGTTCCTCCTGAAGACCTACGAGATGGTGGACGACGCGGGGACGGACGAGATCGTGGCGTGGAGCTCCGGCAAGACGAGCTTCGTCGTGTGGAACCCGCCGAGTTCGCCCGCCTCCTGCTCCCCACCTATTTCAAGCACAACAACTTCTCCAGCTTCATCCGGCAGCTCAACACCTACGTGAGTCCTCGGAACCCTTCGCCCGCCTTTTCGTTTCGAGCTGTCGCGCTCCCGTCTCGCGCCGGCGGGGGGTTCGATGCGTGCGTCGGACGCTACGTCTGTGATTGGTCGTGAATTTTTTGTTCTGGTTACTGGGTTGATGATTGTTTTGCTGTTCTGAATTTATGCTGCGGCGTTCTGCTTTCCTGTGTATGATATGAGGGCATCGAATCTCTTGTCGGATTGAATAGTTGGTGTTTTGTATGAGCTAGAAGTTTCTGCAGTTCGCATCTTCTTTTCTTTTCTTTGCTTTTGTCTTGCTTTCACGCGTTCTGCTTTTTCGGGATCAGAGGTTCTTCTCGCATTGTGATGGAAAGGAATGTGAATTCTGCATCTTAAGCTCATTTGCCGCTATTAAGGGTCTGTGATGACTAATTTTTTGCTACATGAGTGCATTATGTCTACCGTGGATAAGCTTTCTTATAATTAATTTTTTCTAATGTCCGAAAGTCTGTGCAAATGTCAGCATTTTATGTCTCTTGAAGTCATTTCTTGACTATTTATAATGATTGATCAATGTGACTGGTGGACCAATTTGACATCCCTTTGCAGTTACTTTTGTTTTACATTGATTCGGGGCTTTCTGGGAGCATGTGTTGCCACTGTTCCACTGATGATCACTTTGTTTATGTATTAACAATGGCATCTCTTGAGCTGAGCCTTTCATCACTGCCAATATTACCTCGCTTCCTAGTGTTGCCACAGTCAAAATGGTTGAGGGAAATAAGGAATCCGGGAAGAAATTATCACTTGAAGGAGTATTGTGAGGTTTGGTCTGGGTCTTGGAAACAGATATCACTTTGATAATTTTCAATACATTTCTTAATTTCAAGAAATAATTTTTCTCTGTCTAATGTTATAAGTAGACCTATGTATCATAACGGATTTCTTTTTCAAAGAGAGCAAGAATTTCTACATAATAGCTATTGACAACGTGCTATGGTCGGTTTGGACTACTTAGCTATCAAATGAAGTTGGAAGCAACTTGCTAAATCCCGGCGTCTCCCTTTCTTAATGTTCATTATTTGTGTTGTTGCTTTCTTTTCTTCTGATCCTTATGCGTTTCCCTAATTCAAGAGCTACGATCTTGCATGATGTTACACATCTATATGGGTATGATGCCAAAGCTAGGTATCTGGAATTCAGTGGTCAGTTTGGCATTAATTCCTACATCAACCTGGTATTGGAGCGTTCTTTCTTGCACCATTCATTCTTGGAACTAGAGCTTTCTAGGATCGGGATATGCGTCTGGCGAACCCTGGTTGCCAGGGTAACTTTTTTAGTGTTTGCCCTTTTGTGAAGGTCGATTTAATCATTTCCATGGTAGTTGCATATGCCTGTTACCTATACACAGTGGTTTATTGGCCTTCTTTAGTTTTGAGACTGGAAGCTCAGTGAGCTTGAAAAAAATACTTGGCTTGAAAAAATGCAACTTACTTGCTGGGTGGATTTGTTTGATTGATGGAGCTTTCATGTTGCGGCTCATGTGCAAGTGAGATTAAAATGGCGGTGATATCCTGGAGGTGGTATTCTTCTCTCTGCTTGTTAAATGTTGATGGAGGCTTGTTCGGTCTACAAGAACTGCTTAAGTCTAGAATTTGAATCAATCACTTCTCTCATGGCCAATTTTATTCAGTTAAACCTCCTAGGTGGAAGGGAGAATATTTTGGGAGGCCACAGGAAAACTAGAGATGTGCAAGGAAACCTACTAAGCTGGAATGGTTTGTTAGGAATTGGATGGGGTATTGGAGAGTAGACACTTAGTTTCAAGATACAAAACTTGAGAAATTGGAAAAAAAAAAAAAGTAGGTTTTAGGCTATGGGGTCTTACCCAACCTCTACCGAAATATGATTTTAGATAATCTATGATATCAAATGGTCATCTTTCTTCAAAATATATAGGAGCATCTTTCTTGGGGTTATGAAGCCAGAAAGGTTGGATTTGGAGGATAGGCATTGCTATAAGCTTGGTTATTAGGGATCAAAGCATTATATTATTTTACTTTTATCTGTCTTTCATCTTCTTATTTTATGAATCAATTAAGCTTTATATTTTATGTGTTAGCTATTTTAGACAGATAACAGGGACTATTTTATATGATTTTTATATTTATTTTATATCAATACTGGAAAATTTGACCCCCAAAAAAAAAAACAAGTATACGGTATCCTAGATTCTATGTGGTGTACATGCCAGCATCCAGGATAATTCTAGAAGGGAACAACATCAAGGTTGGTTTTGGCTGTTGAAGGATGCAGGATCTGATATTTTTTTTTGTGGTGCTGGTTTTCTTCCTCTTTTCATTTTTCTTTTGGGGTGGGGTGGGGCGAACATTAAATTGAAAATGCTCAAACATAAAAATCATTAAATAACTTACAGTTTTACCATTTTAATGTACAAAGATCCGGTCAATAGTTTTACGTTTATTTGTCATAATTAAACAGAGTCATGTATAAAATTCATATTTAATACTTATCTTTTACTTAAAGCCTCAGCTAGAAAGGATCCTAATAATAGATTCTATCAATGGTAAAACTACTCTTAAAGGGGGTAGTAATGCTAACATAATGAATGGTAAATTGTTTGCAGAACATTCAAGACGGGGGAAAATCAAGTTTGTGGAACACGAAATAGAAAGGTTTATCATCAATTTTGATAGAAAAGTAATTATAATAGCAAAAAGAAATTGGAATTTCGTCAGTCCACTGGTCAGGGAGGTAAGAGGAAAAATAAAAGATAAATGGAAAGAGGGAAACACTAAAGAGGAACAATAAAAGTCAACGGAAGGGTGCAGTGGATTTGTGTTTCTGCTAGCATTTTTATGTTTCTATCTCTCTCCTGCTGTCATCAGTTGCATCCGCTGCTATAAAAGCATCTAACAGCTAATCATATGCTGTCTCCAGTGATCAGACTAAAAAAATGCAGAGGTTTTGGGGACAGGGGGATGGGTGCCCTCAGAAATTTTTTGGCAGACACCCACTCAATCTTTGTCCACTCTGTGTTCTACGCACCCTAAGTGAAAACTGAGTTTTCCAGGTTATATCTTATGATGAAGTGCTCTGAGGTGATCTCATGTCGATGTTCTGTAAAAAGTTTGTTAAACAAAGGATGTTCTCTATATAGCAGTTATGCTCTCTGAATTAAGTTACTTCTGAAGAAGGGAGAACAACATTATAAAATATTAGAATTTGACTTTAAGTAATTCAATGTCACAGTGTAAATGAGAGTTTTACATGTTTGGATGACATAAAATGAGATTAAGACTGGGTTTGTCCCTGCCTTAGTTTCCTGTATGGCTAAAAGAGGTGAGCTTCACTCATTCTGTGGAGCATTGTGGAGACTCGTTCAGTGTTCTAACTGTGGTGGATTGTCTTTTCTAGAGCCCATGTTAAGGTTCTGTGTTTTTAATATCGCAGCAGTCATCTTAAGCTTTCTGTGAGGGTGAAGATGAATTGATCGGAAATTGCTGCCAGAGGAATCTCCATGTTAAATTGTTTACATTTTCAATAGATGAGATGATGGCATAATGGGAGAGAACTTGCAATGTTGAAGTGCCTCTAATGGCAAAATTGGCAACATTTTTTGTTTAATATAGACTCCAACATTCATGAACTTGTTTTGTGGCGCCGAATCTTGTGTATTCTTTGGTTAGCTCTTTATATTATTACCCTTACCAAAAAAAAAAAAAGAAAAAACATTCAAGAACTACCTTTGCCTCATAAAATAACTTCAAAGTTTTTTATATGCTTCCTCTGCTGGATGTCCTTTAGGGTTAGTTCTTTCACTTGGAAAATTAGCTTCTGACAGTCTGGCCAGCTCTAGACGGAGGCAGCTGCAGATGCTATAATCATTTTCTTAAGAAAATCAGGCACCAACTAACCTTTTGGATTTGGAAATAATGATATTCTTCATGTTAATCTGGTAAAGATACTGAATATTCATCAAGCTTTATAGGATTCAGTCTCTGAATTCAAACTCACTGCATGATCATAGGGCCCTTTACTGATTCAGCTGCTTCTTTTTATTTACTTTATTTTGCTGTGGTGTTTTCTGGTCTTTTCCAACTCTAGTGTGTTTGTACTTTGAGTTTTTCTCTGGGTACATGAATTTATGCCCTTCAATGGCACCTTTCTCAAACTGAGGAATTAAATAAACAGAGAAGCTTCTTATTCAAATACAGTTTTTAACTGGCCATCATTTACATGGCCTTGCTTGCACAATCACATTACAGCTTGGGTGTGGTCTTATCGTGATTGGATCAACATTTGCAGGAAATTGAGGTTTCTAATATGCCTGTCTCTTACTGAAAACTGTATTCAGGGATTCCGAAAAATTGATCCTGAGCGATGGGAGTTTGCTAATGAAGATTTTGTGAAGGACAAAAAACATCTTCTTAAAAACATCCACCGTAGAAAGCCCATCCATAGCCATAGTCAGCCTCAAGGTTCAATGGTGGACTCTGAAAGAGCAGCATATGAAGAAGAACTAGAGAAGCTCAACCGTGATAAAAGTGCCCTTGAAGTAAAGATTGTGAGGCTCAAGCAGCAGCAGTCTATTGGGAAGCTTCATATGGGGGAACTTATTCAGCGAGTGGGAGGAATGGAGCGGAGGCAGGAGGATTTGCTTGCATTCCTAGAGAAAAATCTCCAGAATCCTAATTTTGTTGAACATCTGACTCGGAAAGTCAAGTCTCTGGATCTATCAGCATATAAAAAAAAGAGAAGGCTTCCCCACACTGATCATGGAAGACCAGGGGCAGAGAACAGTTTGGATACTCATAGTAGCTCAAGACTGGAGCTTGGAAATATTTTCCAGCAAGATTTCTCAAATAAGCTCAGGCTCGAGTTATCACCTGCAGTTTCAGATATTAATTTGGTTTCCAATAGCACACATAGTTCATACGAAGATGGGGGAAGCCCACGGAGAATTACATCAGAAAGTGACCCTAAAGATGCTCCAATGGGAACTGAGAGCCTTTTAAGTGCACCTGAAGCAGTAGAGCTTTCAGATACAGGGACTTCCTTCACGTTCAAGATGGATTCGTCTATGCAAAGGAAACCACCAGTAGATGAAAGCCCAAGGATGCATCCATTGCCCATGAATCTAACTACTGAAGAGGGAGATAACAATGTTTCGTGCCAACTAAATCTATCTCTTGCATCTTCTCTACTGCAAGTTGACCACAGTCAACAATTCAATCGTTTGAATGTGCTAGGTTCAGAAACTAGCAAGTCTCCAGATGCAAGGTCAAATGCCAGCATCACAGAATCTGGTTTTGGGGTTCTCCAGAAGAATAAGAATTCAGATGAAGAGCGTACAAATTCCTCGTTGCCTGAGGCTCAAAACAACAATCAACCTATAGCTCCTGCTTCGGGTAGAATAAACGATGTGTTTTGGGAGCAGTTTTTGACAGAAAGGCCCGGAGCATTGGAGAATGAGGAGGCTTGTTCTAGTTACAGGGAAAACTCGTACGACGTGCATGGCGATCAAAGACCAGGCCCTGGAATGTCCAGAAATTCTAAAAGCATGGAGCGGCTCACGCTGTGAGAGTAAAGCCGGAGGTGGAGATCAATGACAGCTTTCTTTGGGTTTCGTATTGACCATCTTTGTCCATTGTACAACATGCTCATAATATGATTGTATCTCTGGATTTTGACAAATCACTCATTTAATAAGGCCATAGAAAATGAAGTTACATACGCTGGTTCATTTAGAAGCATGTAGCTCTACACAAACGCACACCCGTTTTATTGTGATCATGAGGTGCTTTTGGGACTATTATTTCAATAGGACTCCATGGGCTAACGAGGTGCCAAATGTAATAAGATATTTTGCCATTAATTCTAGCTAAGCGTTCGCCGTCATATGTAATTTGGGAACTTATGTCAATTTTTATGTCAGAATATACTCAATTGAGATGTACCTGTGGAAGAGAATACTTGTACCATCCTCTGCTTGTGACTCTTGCAATTAGAAGGGAGCTCCTCAGCTCTTGACACTCCCCTGTTGATGGTGAAGGATGGTCTAGTTTTGCCTGCCTTGGATCAAAGATCATGAGAGGAGCAGGTAGTTTCTATTGACAGGTGGTTGGAGTCACTAGCTGGTCCAGGGACGAAAAGAAGTGGGCAAGAAAGTAACTTCAGATTTGGGACAAATTCAACATTGAAGTAGATTAAAAAAAAAATTGATTAGTATCCTAAAAACTCCAAACTGGAAAAGAGTCTATATTGAATTTATATTAAAAATTAGTTCACTATATATTAATATCATTCATTGTTTTAATTTGACAAATTCAATTATATTCCATTACAAAAATTTATAAAATTTGGAGACAAAACAAGCAATCTATATTCCATTATTAAATTTAACATTTAACAATAAGTCCAAAAAAATAATTTGCATTTCACCATCAAATATAACAAGAAGTCTTTCCCCCTTTCTTATTTTTATTTTTTACATATTTATATTTTAACCCCTCATTTTCTAAATTTTTTTTTTAAAATTGACCTGCACGTGTTTAAATCATGTGTAAGAACTTCAAATTCACATGTTAGAGCGTGGCAAGAAGGTCGATCACGTATCAAATTTTCCGACATTTATCGACCGCGTATCGAAGCGTAATGGACATGTGTCGAAGTACATATCCGACACGATACAGAAAGTTATCGGAGAGTCTGATACTTTATATATGTTAGTTAATTGATATATTAATTTGAAATTTTATCGTTCATTTATCATAGATGTATATATGTGTACGTTAGAGAATTTTGATGGCATTAACTTAAAATAGAATTAGGTACCGACTACTTATCACGGAGGGTCGGCTGGGGACCCCCATGGAAGTGCGGGCTCTTATTTCTCTTGTTCTTTTCCAGCTTTTTCTTTCACATGTGGGGGGAGTATGAATAAAGATATTGGCGCTTTAAGCACGATGGCGGGCAAACAGTAACGCAATTATCAGCAACGAAAAAGACGAGATCCCACTGTCTTGCATTGATGATCCCTCCCCCTCCCCCTCCAACCACCATTGCCAAAACCACTCCTCCATCCTCTCTCTCTCTCTCTCTCTCTCTCTCTCTCTACACTTCACAAGAACGCCGCCGCAGAAACCAAGAAGAGAAACCCAAGACGAACTTCAAGAAACCACGCCCAAAGATGCTACTTCAGATCAGCCTCAACCTCAACCTCAACCCAAGAACCACCACCTTGTCCCTACCCCTCCTCCTGCTCCTCTTCTTCTTCCTCTTCCATACCCACCTCGCCGTTTGCAATGCCGTTCCAGTTCTGGGCACTCGCGGCGAGATCGACGTGGCGCTGAAGCGGGCGGCGGTAGACGACTTGGGGGCCGAGGCCAGCCGGAGAGTGCTGCTGGTGCAGCAGAAGAAGTACATCAGCTACGAGACGCTGAGGCGGGACATGGTCCCTTGCACGACGGCCGGGGCGTCGTACTACAACTGCCACGCCGGGACGGCCAACCCCTACAACCGGGGCTGCGAGGTCATCACCTACTGCGCGAGGAACATTAGGGACATCAAGACTTGAGGGGGCGGCACTGGCTGGCTGCATGGTGGGTGTCTGATCTTCGGTGGGGATTGTCGGTGGTAACCAAATTTTTTAACTTAGTTTCTGTGTGACTGTCATTGCCTCTCGGGAGTGCTTGTCCTTTGGCTGCAATGTGGCGCTGTTGATGTATACGTCGTGATCCCAATGGTGACTCGATCCGTGATCACGAAGAAGAAGCGGCGTCTTTGGAAATCGAACCCTTCTTTATTTAAGTATGATGATGCTCGACGAGCACCTGTTGACATGACCCTGTCTAGTATGTACACTACCAGTGTTCAATAATGTTGATTCTTTGCTGGAGATAATGAGATGCAGCCTCCCTTATAAAGGGCTTTTGACGTCGAGATTTGGTGAATGATAGAATGGGTTTCTCATTATAGTATTTATGAGAATAGTTGTAGGTATTTTGCCACTGTAACTGTATCCTATTTCAGTTTCAATTTGAAAATTTGTCTGCTTGGTGAAGCACTTCTCATTGTGATTATTGACTTGCTTGCCATGAAAATTAAGCCGAATTGGGATTTAAGTTGTTGGAGACTTGATGCTAAACTTCTCTATGCCTTCAGAATCAGAATCGACAATTTTGTCCTCCATAAGAATGCTTGATGAAAGTTATACTATTTACCCTGAAATTCAACATGTATGGAGTCCGAATTTGTGGTTTTGACTGGCTGATAACCTAATCGTCTTACAAATTGGGTGACCAAGAATCTATAAGCCATATATATTAGGGAGCCAACAGCATGACTATTAAAGTACACAGCATATCTAAGTGCTTTTATGTCTGAAATATCCGTAAAATTGGCAACAATCAAGCATTTGTTTGGCTTGGTGATCACATTGTACACGTATCAAATCTAGAAGTGGTTAAGTTTTTACTGCCTGTGCTTACAATATCTCATTATTCATTAGCATGACGATTGAAAAACTTTTTTGTCACCTTGATATAGTATGGCCTTATCTATCATAATATCCTTCATTCCTCTATGCACTAAATGCATGGCCACATGTACTCTAATGGTTTCTTGTATCATTGATACTGGAGCTGGTGTTAGGGAAGACCAAATTAGTAGCAAACAGTCTTTTGTTGACATCTAGATGCTCATTTTGTGGATAGATTTCCCATGGAGATCCAATTCATCAAGTATCACACTTTATCTCTTTCATAGTTGACAATAAGAGGATGATAAAGGCAACAAATCTTGAGTGGCCATTCCACTGAGTGCTGAGTGGCTTAGAGTCTCAAATACAAGTAACATGGGAAACCCATGAAGTTCAATGTCAATCACAAGCCATGTATGCTCGTGAGGAAATCAAAAGTCAAAATGAATCAAATGGTGATTACGTTGGAAGGAATGCAAGGCCCATACTAAATGTGAAAGGACTTCTGACAGCATCTTGCTCTGTAAGTTTCTATATTGTTGTGTACAAACTATGTGGGTGCATCAACAGGTGGTTTATTGCACTTGCCATGTCCATGTTCCCCTTAGAAAGATGCAGAAGAGTGAAAGTATGCAAACGGAATACTATCAATGTAAGTAACCCATCAAATTCTCAAATTTTCTTCAAGAAAAAAAAAGTTAAAATGCCCCAAGTCAATCATACATGCAACATCATTGATCTGACACTAGAAAGCCATGAAACTAGGCTTGATAGTGGTGGTAATAGATCCCCTTCCTGATACAGCATTCAGTAATTGCTGTAACATATGTTCTTATTCTGTAATGGCCTGCTAGATCCCATTATAGTACTGGACACCAAAAATTGGAGAGAGAAATGGGGACACAGAAGAGGATCCGGTGGTGTGATCAGCTGGAGGAATGATAAGATGATGAGATTCCCTTAGTAGAAAAAAAAGTAAGGAGAGCCCAATGCTTCTTTCTGTGGAGGTGGCTGCCTCCATCAGGTGTGGATGTGGATAAGTGAGTTTATAGTGCCCAATGCTTCTTTTTTGCAATGCATGTGTACGGGCATTATGCATATATCTATTGAGATTAGTTGAGTTGAAATGACTCAATACCCATATTATTATTAAACAAGTACATAGGACCGATATATGACATGGGAGTACTTGAGGACTTCCAAAGAAGCAAGAGACGATGATTCAGTCTTTCTTAGATAAATTGAGGCAGTCAGTATGCAGATCAAGCATGAAGCTTAGAAAAATCGTAGAAAACAAGAGAACCAGTGATCTTTGAAGATAACCATTAGTAAAATTTGAGGAAGGACCGAAGTCATATTTGGGAAGTTCACAACTTGAGAGAACTAGTTACATGTTGGGAAGGCATTTTCATGGACTTAAACTGAGTTGCTACTTCAACCAAAAAAAAAAAAAAAAACTGAGTTGCTATGCATATTCAGGGTTTCAAACAGATGAATGGAGCAAAAATGTGATCAACGTAAGGAATTCCTCATAATTTCAGAGTTTTTGCAGACTGATCAGCCTTGAAGCTTGATAACTTGAGAGGGTGAACTCAAGGGGAACCATGGGGTAAGGTTTCTGATCACAGTGCAACTTTAGGTCCTTGTTTCTAGTTGTTGGCTGCCTAAGTGGATTGTCTACTTGAAGAAGCTTAAGTTTCTTCAATAATGTGGTTGAAGGAGCTTCAGTGTCCTAGTTACAAGTGACCTTGAGAGCCTAACCATGTAATTGCCGATCTGCCTTAGGTAGACGCATAGTTGTAGAATGATTCAGCCATTGTTACAAGTATACTCTTGGTCCAATCTTCTCTAGTATCTCTACCACAAATGTTGGTCATTTCGTGTGTCCTTAAATGTCAACTCAAGACAAACAACTTCTAACTAATACAGGGAAAATTTGATCTGCTGATATATGAAGCAAGGAGTTGAAAATCTATGCAAAGATGAGAAGATGTTCCATTTGAACTTGTTTTCTGTAGTAATGCTATAAGCCTGTTGTCAGCTCGTACTTTTTGGAGACGAGGAAAACTTATTTCTTTTCATTAGTCAAGGAAAACCTTGCATGCCTTTTTGTGTTTGTCAGGCATCTTCTCTGTTTCCGCATTGCCTGGTCTCAATGCTTTTTGAGCCAGATGATGGAAATTGGCCCTGAAGATGCATTCTTCGTAGTCACTTTATATAGGGTCATGAATTTGGTCTGTCTTGCTCCTACCTGCTCCATATGGAAGTATATTCAGTAGCAATTGTATTTCGAGTGAATTAAGTCTTCTTTTTCATTGCACTTAGGATTAATGTCTTGAAAGAAGAACACTCGATTGGTTCATTTGTACCCCGTTGATATGTCAGTCAATCATCACTGTTACGTGGTATACTTTTGTCTGAGTGAAGTGACTGACTAAGCTTGCTTTTCTGAGTGAAGGAAGCCACTCAGTTATGACAGGATAACTTATACAACTTCAGCTTCCTCAGAAAAATTAACAAGCTGGTCCTTCACTTTGTACCAGCCAATCGAACTGTCTCATAGTACACTCACTCTGGAAGAACTCAAGTTCTAATCATGTCTAGGCCTCCATTGGCATGCTTGTTCATCCTATAGTAGCCCTGGATCCGTTTTCTCTTTGGATCCCAATTTCCCTTTTCTCTGTTGGTGCTTCCAGGGGACGTTATGCCAATGCTAAATTCATTGGTCTCTTACTTTGACACACAATTTAACATAAAAGATTCACTGCGTTATTTTGCTGAATGTACTCTGGGATGATGAGACCTTTCTGTTCTTGGAACTGAAGTTATGATGAACCATGACGACTAAACTTGTATTTATTTTGATGAGACAGGACAGTTATCTCTTAGGAAGCACAAGAGTTGATTTGCAGGTGGTATCATGGATTTGAAGCTCAGAAATAGAAGAAAAACAGAGGATGATAAGGTTTAGCTGGTGATAAACAATGTAATGTTGCAGTTGCTGTCGCTTGGTGAATTACGAATTGCGTCACAAGTTGTTGCTGACCCGAATACAAAAGAATCTAAAATACCCGAGGTGGAATTTGATGTCAGATTAATATGTAAACGCACACATGCCGTAACAATAACAGGCACGCATATTTTTTTTTTTTTTTTGGGTCTGAATTTAAAGCATTTCATTATGTAATGTAAGATGAAGCGCCCAGTAAAGGGGCGTCATTACACAAAATGTCCCATAAAGCACGCATATTTGATTCCTCCTCTTCTGCTGGAAAAGAAAATTACAAGTTTGGTGAAGTTTTTGGTAGGTGAAGAGCCATAAAAAGGAGAGCACCCATTTTCAAAATGCGTGGTCTGTTGTGGCATCAATTTGAGCACCAAGTACCTTAAAGTATCTTATTCTCAATGCCAACAAGAAGAGGACCACATCCACTATGGCCTTTGGTGTGATATAATCAATTGATTGATTGTTGCGTATGGTCAACATGGAAGTGATTTTGTTCGCTTAAAAAACATCATCTAACGATAAAATTTGAGTTGGATAGTGTTGATACCTAAAAATGGCCAAAATAGGTATGGCCATTTGGCCATTTTGAGAGACATTGGTTTTGTGAGGCATTGACCAAGTGAGATATTTACTTTATAATTGCAAGATGCATAGAAATTATGCCAATCATATTGTGATTAGCATAGGTTTGGCCACTAGAATTTGCGATGATGTCAACATGGAAAAAGAGAAGCAGAGGCGGAGATGCTTGACCCTAGAATCTTGAGTTGTGGTTAGAATGGCTAAACAAGATGCACAGGCAGCTTGGACGGACGTGGCAAAAGTGACTGGTATGATCCCAACCCGGTTAAAAGTCCGACAACAGTTATTTTCTGATTAAACGCCATCTTTATAACGTAGGAGTTTGGAAGATTATGGCTACACACATGGTAGAAGCAGATTGACATAAGTGGAGAAACGGTTAGCGTAATGCTAAACCAGTTAAAAGTCCGAGAAAATTGCGAAAATGCTTAACTTTTTGGGTCAAATCTTGTCATCCCCAAAGTAGAGGAATAATGTAGATCATGGCCAAAGATGTGGCTGAAGCGAATTGGCGTTCGTGGAAAAATGGTTAGCATGAGTATCAAATCCAATACTAGATATTGTTTCCACCCCGTGGGGCTTATGTCCAAAACTTTGGGGAACACATACAAAACGTAGAGAACAAGTCTTAAACCGTGGAAAGTGAGATTTTAGAGACTCATGACTATAAAATAATATCTTAGGAAAGGACACGTGCACTTAATCAAATTTCAAGATTCTACTTATCCAAGTTTTAAATTGTTTTCTTTTTATCTTACGGAACTCTCACTCTTGTGAGTTTGTTTTGAGCTTGTGTTATCGTTCTTTAGCTCTAAGACACCCATAATCTTAGTCATGTTTCTTTCTAAGCTGTAAATCATTGAATAATAATACAAGGATTACATGTGTTTCATATATGCCAATTCTCAGTTTGGTCTTCATTCAGGAGTCTTCCTTGAAGGGGCTGGCATCCCATTCAGCCAATTTTAGGGGCACGCCCAGTGGAACTTAGAGTGGAGCCAGTTAAAGGTTTGTTCTTTGCTTTTCATACGAATCTCTGGAGTAGGAACAATGCCTAGGAGTAATGCAAGGAGGACCACGCAAGCTGGGGTTGGGGATACCGCCCAGCAAAATGTTGAGTAAAACGATCAAATGTGAATGCTGGAAAGACTAATGTGGATATGAGCATGTTTTGGCAAGAAATGGATCATAGCCTAATCTGATATGCAAGGTGTTGTTCTTGAGTTCATGGATGAAGTGTTTAAATCCATTATTGCCGACTCATCCAATGATCTAAAATAGTTGATCAAAAGCTCCTTTTACTGAATTCGGGCAAGGGGAGAGGCTCCGTAAAGAATCATATTAGACTAGAGTTTGACAAGAACCAGGTAGACCCAGTAGGTATGCTGAAAACAAGTCACACCACCAGTGTGGAAATGTTCAATTATTGCGAAAGCCAAAACTTGATTTGAGTTCTTTACTAGTCATGGCGAGAACTGTGGCTAAGGAGTGAATGCCAGTGAGCAAGATTTGGCATCGATTACATACCTTAGTTTGGCTGGTTTGACGAGCACATTGATTGTCGACCTGGGTATGTTTAATGTCAAACCCGTACTTATATCTTGGGTAGCAGCCGCCAATGTTGGGCGCGTTGCCGGATGGGGGCAGATACAGGCTGTAACCTCATCATATCTCGATCCCTGTTCCACAACCCTGACTTGGTCAATACTGACACAGTTTTTGTCCCAAACAATTTCACACGCGCTACGATGCTGGCAAGGTTCCCTGGTTTGGCCGGCTCTGAGGATAGTTATGGTGCCAACCCACTTTAAACCAAGCCAACCATGGCGATACTGAGCCTGCTACCGATCCACCTCAAACATTTACTCAGACAGGTGCTACTCGAGTCCAAGATACCAATTGCCTCAATCCACGGGAGTATAACCAATGGGAAAGGCTAGGGGTTGGCAATGTAGAGAATTAGGCCAATCTCAATATACTGAGTGTACGACCAATAGGGGCAAATCGAAATGCCAAATTATGCCCCAAAACGGCTAGCAGGCAGTTGGAAATAAAAATCAAGTTGCTGGGGGGCATAATCCTTTACAAAACATAAGGCAAAATCTACTTCCACCAGATGCCAAAAGGCCATTATGTAGAGATAACGCGGGGATAGGGCATATAGCTGAATTGGTTAGGGCAAATAGCACAATTCTTCACTACTTTAACTAGTGAAGGTGATCAATTTACCATACAACACTTAAGAAAGTTTGTGGGCTGGTAATGATTTCTTGAAGTAAAAGGTTGCTTCCATTGTCATTGGCAAAAGCAGCCTTTTCTAAGTACGCTAGCTTACTTGAACTCTATCCATACATGGCAAGGAATGGAAAAAAAAAACAGTTCCACTTTCAATTTGATAGGACCAAACTCGAAATTTTAACGGTCGAATTGGTGAAGACATGCCAAAGCCATAATGAGCCAATGGGACATTTCTTTCTAGATTCAAACAAGGACGAAGCGTTGTTGTATTACCTTGTTTGAGACCGATTATACTAAGATAGCATGTAAAGGCTTGCAGAAAATTGGAAGCACATGCCAAATATGAGCAGTTAATTAAAGAAACAGAAAATGAAGGAAAGTACCATTTTGTCCATATCTAAGGAGCACTTTCCCACTGGGTCGATTTAGAAGAGGAAGAAGAATGTCAGGTAGAAATGGCGAAGGATAGCTAGTACTTCTCTATTGATATTTCGAAAGCCGATCAATTTTTTGCATTTTTTTTTTAAAAGATAGGCAAGTACAATTGCCTGCGGGTCCTATGTGAGTAATTTCATGTAAGGATTACAGTCAGACATGTGGCACAGGCAACTATCATACAATGGTCGGCACACACGTGGTAAGAGCGGTTCGCATGATGCCAAACGGGCTATAAGATCGAGAAGAGTGCATGAATGGTTATTTTCCATTCAAATGTTATTCCTAAAATATAGGAGTTACAAAGACCGTGGACCATCCATTGGCAGAAGCAGATTGACATGTATGGAGAAACGGTTGGTATGTTAATAAACTAGTTGAAAGCATGAGAAAATTGTGGTGATGTTATTTCTAGTGAACGTGACAAATTGTATCATTTTGCTGTCTTTGATGCCCAGCCCGAGTAGGGTGATTTTTATTTTTGAATTTTTTACTTTTGTTGATCTCGTGGTTCTAGTATCTTGACTTCTTATTCAATGTAAAATAGTCTAAACCTTTCGAGATATTTGAATATTACATAAATAATATTCTCATATTTTCGAAAATCTAAAAATAAGTTATTAATTTCGGAGTAAAATGCCTAACTTTGCTTTTTGGGAAAAGTCAACGGCAAAATGTAAAGGAATTTGGTTAAAGGGGTTTTCTCTTTTTGAAATATAAATAGTATTTGGTAAGGTGTAATTTTAGAGTGTATTAAGAAGCAATCCCGATTAAATGTTGTTTGGAAAAACAAAAAAAACTATATGTAAAGGACTATTGCTATCCCCCCCCCCCCCCCCCCCCAAAACACCTCAAATCCTTAGCCAAATGCCAATGAAGGGCTTGGTTGTTGCTTCATGCCACTGTTGAAATAGATCTAGTACCAGTTGCTGTCACCTAGGGTTGCTAGTGTCACACAACCCCAAAGTCGTGGTTATGTGGCCTTGTCAAGGGCTGCCTCGTGCAACCTCAGCGAGGGCACTGAGGGCACTTGGGGTTGCACAATCTCAAGTGAAGCTTGTTGGCACTTGGTCTCGCTCATCGGTGATGAGATTTGGGCTAAGCCAAAGACGACGTGTGAGGTAAAAATGATGATGGTAAATGTGGAATTTCAAAAAGTTTAGCTAGGACCGAGTTGGAAAAAAATGAATCAACATTCCATAAATGCTTAAAGCCCAAAGTTAAGTAGGAGTTTTATTGGGCCAATGGTCTTTGGAGGACTTTGGAAATGCAGTCATATAAGCCCAAAGCTCTCAAATAATAATAATAATAATAGTAATAATAATAATACCAAACACCGCTTGCATTTGCTCAAGACCTTTAGAGCTTGAAAACCTTTATGCAAAGTCCAACTAGACACAACCAAACTATAAAAGCATCATTCCAGAACAAGAAGTCTGGCCCAAGGCCACGTCTAGAGGGGTCTCATTGCATTGGTGCTTTCGCTAAATCATACATGCGTCGCTAACCAAATAGTAGAACTGTCGATTTATTCAATCAATGTTCATTAAATTGTAACCTCATATGAATTAGGTTTTTCCAGGTGCCCTTCAAGTAGAGGGAGGCAAAGTAACTTGATAGCGACCCCGATAATATGTGACCTCCAAAATCCCAATTAAACATTGAATTCAGCCATATATAGTGTGTTTGATTTAACATTTAAAATAGACCATTTGGGCCTGAAAGTTTATTGAGAAAATTTTAGGGTGTTTAACAATCATTTTTTAATGAGCTTTGAGTTGAAAGTTGGCATTGCTCAAAGTTAATAGATACTAGCATTGAGCTTTCAATATTTTCAGAATGTTGAAGGGCTCTATTAGTAAAATTTTGTGGAGTCCCTTTTTTACCCTAAAAGAATCATCAAGAAATCCAAATTTACCCCTTTTTAAAAGAACAAAACCTAGGTTTCTCCTTGCAGCTCCTCCAGACGTTGCTTACGCTCCCAACTCCTCACGCTCACTCTCCCGAGGGCCCAGCGACGACGCCGACTTCAGCGCATCAGCTTCGATATCGAATCCTCCTTCAGCCAACAACACGGTCTCCAGCACCTTCAGCGTGTAAGCTCTCTCTCTCTCTCTCTCTCTCTGTGATTGACGATTGACAAAAGAGGGGCTTTGTAATCGACGATTAACGTCGTAACCACGATCCATTACCCGGCCAAAGGACCTACGAAGTTTCTTGTTGTGGGTGGTGGTTGCCGGGTGGTGTGGCAGTTGCTTCTCCCTCCCTTCGGCGCTACCTTCATATCTTGCACCAAAAAGGAATTGACTTTCCTCCTCTCGATTCTCTCCGCGCTGTTCTTGCGGGGCTCGGAAGACGAGTTATCTGCATTCCGCATCCATCTTGAATCGGACGCGGGCTCTCGTTTGGTACGTCTTTCTCGCTCGTCGGCGTTATTCTTGAAAAAAGCCGGCTTTTTTCCAGAAATTCATCGATCGGCGGTTAGCTCTGTATGTTTTCTTCATCGTTCGGGCCGGTGAATGCGGGGCGAGAAATGGGAAATTCGTGAATCTCGAGTTCCCCGGAACCTGAGGACAAATGGGTAGTCCATGCAGCCGAGTTAGTTTCGAATGTCGCGGAGAATTCTTGATTTCATCTCCCTCGTTCTCTTGGCAAAGAAGCTTGTTTTCACTTTCCTCTGTCGTCATCTCTAGCTCGATTCTTCTCCTCATCTGGGTCTGTTCCTGCTTGTGGGTAGTCTGTCCGCCTCTGATGCTTCTGCAGATTTGTGTAGATTGCATAGTAACGGACTGATGTTGATCCTGATAAAGGGGAAAACGCCCCTGATAGTGATACAGGGGAGAAAACCTTTTTGCTGTAGTTGAAAGGTGGTACTGGCTTCTTTCTTTAACTGCGGCCTGCAAAGAAAATAGCCGATGCAACTGCCGAGAGGGAATCAGTAGTGTTTGGAGGTTAAATTATCTTGTTATTTTGCTACCAAGTTCTGTGATTCGGTCACGGTGAACCCATGTGATTGTGATCCTTTGTGCAGTGAACTACGTAAATCCCATCACGAAGCTTTGCATCATCAGAGGTTCTAGGGAGGAGCACCAGAAGGTCTGGGCTGCGATCACCTTGGTCACGAGCGTCGGAGTTTGCCCGGTGCTGTTTAATTTACTCAACTTGAGCGGTGAGTCGAACGAGTGAGGAGCGGGATAGAATGTTCGGAGATACTGTTAGTACTGGAAGCATCACATGGAATCTTGCACAAGACTTATGCATTGATGAGGATGATGTGGCCACACAATTTGACATCGATGATTCGACAGAATTTACTAATGATAATATAGAGGGCGATGTGGGTGAAAAGACCAGTGAATATCGAAGTGATAAAAGAATGTCGCAGAGTTCGGTGATGAGGCAATCTCAAAGAAAGAAGCAAAAGAAATTGAGTATGGCTGATAAGCTAGTATCGCAAATGGAGAGAATTTGTTCAGCTATTGAAAGTAGAAGTTATGCCAAAGAGTTTGATCCTTACAAGGAACTTATAGAGGTGTTGAAAGCTATACCCGAGGTTAAACAAAATCAAGAGTTATATTTTTTTGCACTAGATTATTTTTCAGAAAAGAAAGATAATAGACAAATCTTCATGAACTTGGATGATGATCAAGAAAAAGTCACATGGCTCAAGTATAAGTTTGCACAACGTAATCATCACTAGAATATTTGTTATTTATTTTTTTCATACGTAACATTATTGTAACGTGATACATATTTGCATTACTTATTTGTATTAGTTGGCGAGATATATTTATGCTATATTGTCAACCTTGTTTTTAATTTGTGTTCTTTTTATTGAGTTGAGTTTGCATATATATATATATATTGTTGATGAATGATTTAAATAATTTGTTATATCTTTTATTTTAATTCTATTTTGTTACTTTAATCAGTTATGGATAATTCTCTTGAAAGGAAAACTATGAAAACGATGAAGAAGAATATTGGCAATTTTGTGTAGCTGTACATACTTACAGTGTTTATCAGGCAACATATGATTAAAAAATACCATGCATGACCTTTTATATACAGGAAATGCATGATTAAGAGAGTTGATGGACATTGATGCTAATTTTGAAAGGTTTTATTGAATATTTAGAATGGATAAAATTGTGTTTAAGAATTTAATGAATGATTTAGTGACACGATATAGTTTGCAAGGATCTATAAATATTGATATTGCAGAAATGCTAGAATTGTTTTTTTGATATTTTATGACATAATATAGTTAATAGGTTAGCACAAGAGCGCTTTTACAATTCTGGGGAAACCATATGCAAGCTATTTAACTTAGTTTTGGATAAAGTATGTGAATGTGAACAGATTTGATCTGACCATCCGATCAACAATTCAATGAAATTCCAAAGAAGATTATGAATAATATAAGATTTTTTTTTTTCACATTTTAAGGTAGGTTATAATTATACAATAGAAAATATGAATTAAACATAAATCAAATAATATTTTTGTTATTGTTTTAGGATTGCATTGGAACTATAGATGGTACTCATATTCCAGCGGTGGTACCAACAAGTGAGCAACTTCGTTTTATTTGGTCAAAAAGGAATATCGACACAAAATGTGATGGTTGGATGTAATTTTAATATAGAATTTACTTATGTTTGGACTGGTTGAGAGGGAACAGCTCATGATACTTGGATATTTTATGAAGCCATTACGAAACATGATTTACAATTTTCTCATACTCCAAAAGATACGTTAATTAACGGTTTTTACGCATTAATATATGTATGTGTTATATGTTGATTAAATTTATAATTTTTTTGTGTAGGTAAATATTATTTGGTTAATGCTGATATCCAAATCCCACAGGTTATTTGGGGCAATATAAAGAAGTTAGATATCATTTATCTGAGTTTTAACAAGATTCTCAAGCGACGGGTGATAAAGAAATGTTCAATCGTGCTCACTCCTCACTACGATCAGAAATTGAGTGAGCTTTTGGCATATTAAAGAAGAAGTGGAAGATTTTAAAGAGTATGTCAAGTTATCCATATACAAAGCAAGTGGAAATTGAGATAACAACGATGATTTTGCACAATCATATACGAAGAAATACTGTGAATGATGCACATTTTGTTAGAGTAGATTTGGATCCCAATTTATATACAATGGATTCTAATGATGTAAATGAGGAGGGTCATGCTTCAGATTATGATGTAGCATCTAATATGGCATATTTATGTGATCAAATAGCTATGAATTTAGGAAATAATTAAGGATATTTGTAATTTTTAAGTATAATGAACTTATTTCCTCAAAGCATATGTTATCATGTTTTTATTTTAATGAAAGTATTCTTTTTGTAATTGAGAAAGATAGCATATAAATTTTTTCTATTTGATGTTTTTTAGCAAAAAAAGAAATTTTAATTTTAATAAAATTGTTTACACAACATCTTTAATATTATTGTCAAATATAAATTAAAAAAGTCGCAAGCATTATTTTTTAATTTTAAACAAATAAAAATTAAAATATTTAGATTAATTACTAAATGGGCTTTGCCAATGTGTTTTTTTTTATCAAACAACATTTATTTCTAAGTTGCTTTTTCAAAATAGAATTTATCAAACAGTTTTTGTATTTTCTCCAAAGCCCTTTAGGCTAAATTGCTTTGTATTTTTCCAATGGCACATCCCTAAAGAGTCATCCTAGAGGGAAAAACAATCTCACATATTCATAGTTGGAAGATTTACACAGAAATCCAGTCTTTGGTCCATTTCCTAGGCTTTTGACAATAACCCATGTCGTTCTACAAAACAATCTCACATATTCATGGTTGGAAGATTCACACAGAATAGTCTTTGGTCCATTTCCTAAGCCTTTGAGAACAGTCCATGTTGTTCTAGAAATTGGCACAGCCTTGTTTTTTAATTAAACCCCGAAAGAGCGTTGTGATAAGGAGGAGGAATTGGGTAAGATTCATAGACAGCTTCGACAAGTAGCTAAACTACAGATAACTACCACAAGATTTGGCGGCTTCCCACCCTAGACTTCCTAAATTTAAGTCCTCACTTACCAAAACCCAAAACACCTTTTGAGCTTGGATGCTATAGGATCTGATTTTCTCATTATCTTTCCATCTTTTTTCTCATAAAAAGGCTCACGCAACTGCTGCATGGTTAGCCGAGTTATTTAAGACTTATCTTTATGACGAAAGTAATATAGGCTTGCTTCCTGAGTCTATCCTCAATCTCAAAAAGATCTTAGTAAGTCGCGAAGGACGAGCATTAGCTTGAAGTATCGTCAATTTTGAGATTCTCACTCTCATTGTGTTGTGCCAAGGGTGATGGCTCCTTAGTGGATAGTGGTGTGTGACTTAATCTACGACCCTACAACCTTAAATTGAACATTCTCGTACAAGTGGCTCATATTTTGCTATCGTTAGTTTTAGAGTAATTAAATATAAAACAATGCCTTCATTTAACAGCTTAAGTTTCTAAAAGTTGATTGTAGTTCCCCCAAAACTTATATGGTATCAAAGTTAAATGTCTTAAGTTCAAATCTTTTTAGGCTCCATTTACTTTCCCAATTAAATTTCCACACTTAGTGTTAGGTAAAAAAAGACTAGATTAAGCATGAGAGGCAGTGTTAGAGTAATTAAATATGAAATCATGCATTCATTTAATAGCTTAAGTTTTAGAATAGTTGGTTGTGGTCCCATCAAAATTCACAGTTAGACATCTTTTTAAGTGATTGAAAAATAAAAGGAACATGCAATGTGTATACAAAAAAAAATGTACGACATTTAATTAAGAAAAGATAGCGTTATTTGAATTATTCTAGAATGCAAAATTATATTTTTGTTAATTGACCAAGATGTATATGAATACAAGATTGAAGAAAAGACTTATGGGATAGCATGATAGTCATTGTTGCCTCTGTTTTGTCCTTATGGTCTATAACATCTCATCATTCTTCTTATATCAGGCAGAATTTCTTGTGAAACTTTTTGGATAACAGTTTGAGCTTTAAAGTTGCCTTTGAATTAGCTCCATTAGATTAAATTGGGATTATTTCACATTAGAAGGGAGAATCTCAAGGTAGCTAACCATGAAAAATGAATAGGATTGCATTATGATGTAGGGTGTGCTCGTCTGAGTAATTTTTTTTTTCTTTTTTTGCGAATTAGTTTTCTAAACTTTCACTCGTTCGGTTAGTTAAAAATAGTCAATTAACGGAAAATCATTTATGGTTAAAGGAAATATGCATACTTAAATTTAGGAAAATGAATTCCCTAAATTGAAAATGAGAAAATATATATTTTTTTAAAAAAAGATTATCTGGAAAACATTTTCTGCGATCATGAAATTTTTCTTGAAACATACAACCTGTAGTATCATCATAAATACACTGCATAGTTTCGAAATAACACAGTGCATTCAATTATATATCCCAATGATCAAATAAGCAATGAAAACGCCAGTGGCAATTGAGCATTGGCCCTATCGGGGCGTGTTGAGATTCACAGTGCCAACATAGGCCTAATAAATTACTAAAGCCCACGGTTATGCGCGCTGAAGAGTAGCACCAAGCGAAAGCACGAGAGTCGTTATTCTGATTTGGATCCTGAATATAAAATCCAAAAAAAAGAATTGCCATCGGAGCAATCCATTAAAGGGGAAGTAATGCCACGATTCGTTGATTTCATGGAATCAAGTTCTCTAATTGGTAATCATCTTATGGTCACACCTAAGGACGTGCATCAGTCCGATCCGGATGTTGGATAGGACTGGATTGATCCGGTCGAATTATGGATGATTCTTGAGGGAATCAGTCTGGTTCCTCTCGATTCCAAAAATATGGAATTGGGAATAACCAATCCGATTTCACATAAAGAACTGTACCAACAGACTGATCCATGAGGTTGACTCAATGATTTATAGATCTAGTTTTTCCAGGCAGGCTACGGTGGTTGACCTTTTCTCTCCGTCTGAGCAATAATATATGAGGACAGTGTTAGATTCATGGAATCAACCGCTTCCTTTTCTTTCCTAGGTTCCGGATCGTTTTATTTGGGGTGATAGCTCTTCAGGTCTTTTCTCGATAGCCTCGGCGTGGCATACTATCAGAAGGAAAGGAAAAAGGCTACGGTTGTCTGTGCTTCCTTCATTTGGAACAAAGTTATACATCCGAGATATCAATTTAATCTCTGGCTTATTACCAAGAACCGTCTTTCCATCCAAGCCTTGCTCTTATCATATGGCAAGATTGGTAATGCAGTTTGTGCATTTTGTAAGTTGACTTCGGATTTAATCGATCATCTAACTTTGCTGATTTCTGGGCGGCGAGATGCAATCCTCCATGGCGCAACGGGACCTGGTCTGAAAACCTTATTTCTTGTTGGTAAGGACTTTTATCACTCAATTGCCCGTTTTTCGTTTGGTGCTTTATGCCACATCATTTGGAAGTTTAGAAATGACATCCTATTTAGAAGCCATATGTTGGCGATTCCGGTTGTAAAGAATCATCTCATTAAAGTTGTTAAAGACAAGGTCCTAACTTTCAAGAATGTCGAGGACAACTTGAGAAATAGAAGATTACAACGTAAATGGGAGATTGATCCTTGTATTTTCTCTTATACTCCTACGAGCCCTTAGATGTCCTTCGGGTGGAGGTTTTGACATGGTCGTCTGCTTCTTCTTAGTCTGCTCGCCCGGTTATCTTTGCTGCCATTCTTGAAGCTTGGATTGGATGCGAGTTGTTGTGAGCTTTGGCTTCTTTTGGTTTCTTTCTTGTTTTGTTGTTTGCAGTGCTGCTGTTGCTTGCTTTTCTCGACACCTTTTTAGAGGCTTTTTGCATTTGGTGCCCTTCCACTCATTTTGACTTGTTGTCTTTTGAGTATAAGTTTTGTGGCGCCGAATCTTGTGTATTCTTTGGTTAGCACTATATATTATTACCCTTACAAAAAAAAAAAAAAAAGACTGATCCATATATTGATTCTAGGTTTAACCGATCATTGGCAGTCACACCTAAGTTGCTAAAGTAATACTTTTAGGTGAAACATTGAATACTATATCTAGCAATAATAATTATGCAAGACAGGGTTACACTTTCTGAGGCGTTGTCAAATTTGATTTTTGGGCAGGCATTTCAATTGACATATACTTAATGGTAGTGGATATGATAAAAGTTGAGGATAATAATACAAATCATCTTTGAATTTTGGCTGAATATATAATGTGATTTCTAAACTTTAGTTCAATGTACAATAATATCCTTGAAATTTTGATTTGTTCAATATGATTTCTAAACTTTTGGTACATATTCAATTTAATTCCTATACTGTATGAAAATATTCCATATTACCTTCTAGTTAATTCATGTTTGAGGACAATATTGAATATTTTCTTACAATCCATGGTACATATTCAATGTGCAATGATATCCTTGAAATTTTAATTTGTTCAATATGATTTCTAAACTTTTGGTATATATTCAATTTAATCCCTATATTGTATGAAAATATTCCATATTACCTTTAAGTTAATTCATGTTTGAGGACAAAATTGAATATTTTCTTACAATCCATGGACTAAATTGAACATATATAAAATTCTAGAGATCACATTGAATAAATTAAAAATTTAGAGACGACATTGTATACCAAACTAAAAACTTAGGGACCACATTACACGTTGGGCTAAAGTTCAAAGATCATTTCTATTATTTACCCAAAAGTTTAAAAGTAGTAAATAAATAAACAGTTAGCAATGAGTTTCCTTCTATTCTAATTAGTTTGCTACTTATTCAGCTAAGAGGCCTACTTGGTGAATATGAGGTAGGGATAAAAAAACATTGGCAAAATTTAGGATATTTTCACAGTTGGATCAAAAAACAAAAAATTACGATTCTCCAAATTGAGATGTGTTAAACGGGTGAAATCTATTGCATTTTAATCCAATAATAAAAGATTGTAAAGATATTGTGTTCAGTGGGGACTACATGGCCCTTTTTTTTATGAGTGAGTCCATGGTTCCTCCTGGGCACCGTGCTGTGTCCACAGACTTTCACTATTGGATCAAAAAGCAAAAAAATCACCATTTTCTAGGCTGAGTTCTGTTACACTTTAATTTAGCAATGAAAGAATGTAAGAGCATTGTGTCTCGTGAGAAGTATAGCCTAGCCCCTCTTCCATTATAATTGATAGGGAAAACAATAGTGGAGGATAGTGTTAGGAACACACATCATACTTGCGTGAAGAATTTATTTCTCGTTGTTGCCTATCACCTCTCACTAATAAAACAAAATTTGCAATGGAATTAGCATTGTTCTTCCTCGCAGTCCTGTCGCATGCCTTATGATTTGAGAGATACCAAGTTTTAAATCCTTCTGATTCTGAACTATGTTTACTTTGAAGATTCGCTTAGCATTTGCTCGACTTTCATTTCCTCCGCATTTCAATCTATTGTAGGGCACCCACACCACGAACGAGCAGCTTCATTGTCTCATATTCAATTTTTCACGAACGAAATCTGCAATTAAACTGACAAAGAGATTGGAAACTCAAGCCTTAATGATACAACAAGATCTAACCAGTTGAGTACAACTAGGGTATTACCTTCTCGAGTTGAGCTCAAAATCAAATCAAGGTCTGGAAAATTTACTATCTTGGCTCTTCTAACTCACACCTGTTAGTTATATATCTTAAATCAATCATATAATAGTTACATGTTAAGGATGATTTAACGGCAAATAAATATTCATTTATTATCCTGTTTATATGAATGAGTTCATAAGATCAGTTAGAATTGAACCTATTCTTAAGGGATTAAGACTATGTAGGACAGATTTATAGTTATGTTGAATCTTTAGATAACTCTCGGTCGATGGATCATTGAGATGACATTGATGATCCTGTTGAGATCAGTGATTTCTCAAGCTAGTATTAAGTATTATGATATCCGAGCTAGAACATAGGTGCTTGTCTTAGACAAGTTCATTGAACATGACATACATAAAACGATTAGCAACATGGAAGTTTTTAGCGGGATCAATGTTTGATTGTTCATACTTTGGTTTGGTAAAAGATCCTTAGACTTGAGACACGATGCTGATTTGTATATTGGATGGCTGTGGTTTACAAGTGCGCATATTGACGCTTCATTGAACTGTCTCTGTACTTGATGGTTATAGTTTGTTTACAAATGAAGGCACGTGTGCGCAATATGGAATTTGTTTTCTTGTTAGATATAGATATACAATATTGATGTCCTATGCGATTTAATCGTGGTATTGTATTGAAATCTTCGATTGAGG
Source organism: Eucalyptus pumila (assembly GCA_016097595.1). Lineage (NCBI taxonomy): Eukaryota > Viridiplantae > Streptophyta > Magnoliopsida > Myrtales > Myrtaceae > Eucalyptus > Eucalyptus pumila. The sequence goes on from CM027853.1 coordinate 32,943,573, forward strand.
TTATAACAATAATGAATGGTTTATGTTTCAAAGAAATACATGTCAATTAAATTTGGACATGTGATTGAATTTGTGGCTTGACCAACAATTCCATGGCATTTGTCCGATTGGGACATGGTGAGATAGAATGATCAAATTATAAGGTTGCCAAAGTTGATAGGTTCATTGTGTTCTTGAAACTTTCACTAGCCATAATATATTACTAGATGTCACTTATGGTTTGTAGGAATGCGAGATTGACTTAGACAATCAATTCTCTTGGTTGTGCTACTATGTTAGTACAAGTCTTACTGCTAGCTTAGTGATGAATTTAAGGATGTCATATACTATAACTAATTAGAATGACATTTGAACAAGAGAGAAAATATTGCAAATGCGTTTGCAAGCCAATCATATTGAGTTGGGCTAAAAATAAAAAATCTGAAAAAAGGGCTTCAAATTTTACAAAGTTTGAAGTGAGTTTCGGACTTTACGGTTGAATGAAAAATTTGAAGCATGTCAGATTCTAATTTAAAGTGAGTTTAGAATCAATGTCATCATTAATGATCTAAAGTGAGTTCAGAATCAAAGGCCAAATTAAGAGGTACGGACATTTGGAGTGCCAAAACTTGGCACGGAGGGACACTTAAGTGCCAAAAGTTTGAAAAGTGGTACTTAAGTGCTAAAATCGGAGTAAATTGATCACTTAAGTGCTAATTCGGCCAAAATCCGGCCAAAATGCAGACGCGGCATTTTCTGGCGACATGCTTAACCGATGTGGCAAATTTTTTTTTTTTTAAATAAAAGCACACGTGGAGGAGGAAAACGACGTCACTCTATCTACTTTGCCTTGACCAAGCTAAACGACATTGTTTTTCCTTAGTGTTAAACAATGTCGTTTATCTTATTTAGGGTTTAACCGGTTGTTGCTCGCGTTCACACCATATTTGATGTCCTCTCCATTGCCGTTCATAGGTCACCGTTTGTAGGTCATCGCTCATCATCTCGCTTGCCGTCGTTGCTCATCGTTGTCACTTGCCATTGTCCCTCGCCGTCATTGCTCGCTCAGGTTTATTCTCTTCCTCTCCCCTGTGGTGAAATTAGGGCTCCAACTTGAAATTTGGGTGTCGATTGGGAAATTTTGGGCTTGGATGGTATTGATGTGAGATTTAGGGCTCAGATGTGGTGCTAGAACCCTATTGTGGGCTCGGATTGACAGTTTAGGATCGGCCTCGAAATGTGGGGCTTGGCATAGGGCTTGGCGGGGGGAAAATTAAGGCTCAGATGTGGTGCTAGGTACTGTGATATGTGATTTAGGGTTTGAATTTAGAATTGTGATGTGCAAAAGTAATTTGTAGGGATCGGATGTGAAATGTGATATGCGATGGTAATTGTTAGGGTTCGAAGTAGTTGTCGTGGAGATTTCTAGGCATTTTTTTTAAATTGCAGTGTTGAAATTGGTGTCATGAGGACCCATGCTTATCTGGGGGACCTCTTCATATTTTAAGGGAATGCAACATAATCAAAATAGCTGTTGGGTGGGGACCTCTATTTGTCCAAATGGCATCTTTTCAATTAAAGTAGTTGTCATCTGACTTGTGCATCTTTTTCCTTTTGCTTATCTTTTCTTTAATAAAGAGTGTAGGGACCTCCATGTGCAATTGTCTGTTGTCCTTTGTGAATGTGGTCCCAAAAGTTAATTGTATTTGTTTTCCTCTTTTGTTATAGAAATGACTCATGATAATGACTATGTTACTGTCATTGTTTGTTACGGTGGAGATTTTGCGATTGGAAAGGATGAGTGGGAGTATGAGGGGGGCAATGAGGATACTATCTTTATAGATATAAAGAAGACATCTTATATTGGATTTGTTAGAGATATAGGGACATATTTTCCTTGTAAAGTATAAAATTGATATACTGTATTCTTGGGAAAGGCTTGAGATATGGTTTGAGAATTTTAGAATATGATAATGGTTTTAGGGATGTCTTATATCATTATTTTCATGGTGAAGAGGCGAAAGTATATGTTGAATACAATAGTGATAGTAAGGACAAAGATGATGATAGAGATAGCACCTAAGTAGGAGAAGGAGGAGATGATATTTAAGATAATACTAAGGTTAGGGATGAATGAGGGCATAATGGACAAAACGGGGAAGAGATGAGCGCAGATGCTGTTCACTAGAGTGATGGTGACATATTGAATTAGATTGTGAAGTAGTTGAATCCAGTGATGGTGATGATGATGATGAAGGGTTGGCTGTTGAAAATTTCTTAATCCTAAGTGATGATGACGGCGATGAGCTTACACAGTCAAGGAAAAAACAAAGGGACTTAGCTGAAGTAGTTCCAAACAGAGATGAAGGCTCTACAGATGTTGCTGGTGTTAGTGGCCAAGAGACCGATTATGAAGAAATCATCGAGACTGCTACTTCCCAGGACAAGCTTGAAAAAGATCAAGGAGTTGTGTGTAGAAGGAAAAGTAGGTTTCCTTCCTATGATTCATCCGTTGCCTCTCCTACTTTGTCAGTAGGTATGAAATTTCAAGATGCGAAACAATTTAGGGAAGCTATACTGAAGAATTCCATTGCTGCACAAAGAAATATTGACTTCATTAAAAACATTAAGAACTTTGTAAGAGCTATGTGTTCGCAGCAAAATTGTTAATGGAAGATTTATGGTGTGTTTGTTAAGAGGAGTGGGTCTTTCCAGATTAGAGCCTACCAAGAGGAATACATTTGTTCTATTAATTTTCAAAACGAAAGGGTAATAAGTGCATGGTTGTCCAAGCACTTCTTTGATCTGATCAAACTAATGCCCGAGATGAAAAATACTGACTTTAAGATGCTGGTGAAGGAGTGTGTAGGCATCAATGTATCTAGGAATCAATACAAAAGAGCAAAGAAAAAAGTGATAAAGATACTTATTGGTCAGTATGGCAAGGAATATAGGTAGGTGTGGGAGTATGCTTGGGAGTATAGGCTGTAAAACCCTCAAGTAGAGTGTATATAGAGGTGGCGGAGAGGCCGCTTTCTGATAGTGGGACCAAGTTCAATAAGTTCTATGTGTGCTTTGATGCATGCAGATAGGGATTTTTAACTGGTTGTAGACGGATTATAGGATTGGACGGTTGTTTTTTGAAGGGCTTGTGTAAGGGAGAATTGTTGGCGGCGATTGGAAGAGATGCGAATGACCAAATGTTCCCACTAGCTTGGGCTGTTGTAAGGATTGAGAACAAGGACAATCGGTCCTGGTTCTTGCTGACTTAGAGATAACAAAGGGGGAAGGGTGAACGTTCATGAGCGCCCAACAAAAGGTAATGCTTACTTTTTGAAAAATTTAGTCAATTGTTTGCTTTGTAATATTAACATGTTATTTGCTTACATTTCTTACTTTAAATTATTGCGAGGATTGGTTCAGTAGTAGCCGAGTTGTTGCCCCATGTTGAACATCGAATGTGTGTGCGGCACATATATAGGAATTGGACAAAGACCTACAAAGGGGATAAGCTGCAATGGGAGCGCGTAGGCATCAATGTATCTAGGAATCAATGCAAAAGAGCAAAACAAAAAGTGATAAAGATACTTATTGATCAGTATGGTAAGGAATATGGATAGGTGTGGGAGTATGCTTGGGAGTGTAGGCTGCAAAACCCTTCAAGTAGAGTGTATGTAGAAGTGGTGCAGAGGCCGCTTCCTAATAGTGGGACTAAGTTCGATAAGTTCTATGTATGCTTTGATGCATGTAGACGAGGAATTTTAACTGGTTGTAGATGGATTATAGGATTGGACAACTGTTTTTTGAAGGGCTTATGTAAGGGAGAATTGTTGGCGGTGATTGGAAGAAATACGAATGACCAAATGTTTCCACTAGCTTGGGTTGTTGTAAGGATTGAGAATAAGGACAATTGGTCCTGGTTCTTGAAAAATCTGATGACTGACTTAGAGATAACAAATGGGGAAGAGTAGGCGTTTATGAGCGACCAACAAAAGGTAATGCTTGCTTTTTGAAAAATTTAGTTAATTATTTGATTTGTAATATTAACATGTTATTTGCTTACATTTCTTACTTTGAATTATTGTAAGAATTGGTTCAGCAGTAACTGAGTTGTTGCCCCATGCTGAACATCAAATGTGTGTGTAGCACATATACAAGAATTGGGCAAAGACCTACAAATGGGATAAGCTGTAGTCGCAATTTTGACAATTAGTAAATAGTACGAACATGGCTGACTTTAGGATAGCCAAAGAAGGACTGCTTCAGTAGACAAAGGAATGTTGTGGAGCACTATTTCAAATAGAACAAAAGCATTGGTGTAAGGCATTCTTCAGTGAGGAATTAAAGTGCGATCACATCGAGAACAACATATGTGAATCATTTAATAAGTAGATACCATATGCAAATCAATCATCTCAATGCTTGAAGATATATGAGTTATGGTCATAACTCAGCTGCACAAACAAAGAGATGAGGCTGCAAAGTGGACTAGACAATGTGGTTTTAGGATTGCCAAGAAATTGGATGAGAACTTGGCTGCAAGTAGGCATTGTCATCCCATTTAAAGTGGGGATGATGGATATGAGATAATGAAGGGTTTCGATAAGTATGTTGTCCATCTAGATTCGAGAAAGTGTTCATGTAGAACATGGCAGCTAAGTGGAATTCCTTGTGCACATGCCATATGTGCCATCCAGTTGAAGGGCCATAATGTAGAGGATTACATTGATGATTGGTACCAAAAATTAAAATACCTTGCTTCGTATCAATTCATAATGCAACCAATTAGAAGTATCAAGTTTCGGGAGCCGACGGATCATGAAGCACCTCAACTTTTGCCACTGAATAAGAAAATGAGAAGGCCAAACGAAGACGAAGAATGGCGGAGGGAGAGATCTCGGGTTAGCAAAGAATGAGCAGGACAGGTGCAAAGATGATGTGCTCTTTGTGACACCCCTGGATCTCATATACATTGATTTCACTTGACTTGTTTGTACTTCAAGAATTATAAAATAAATTTCAGTTAAGCTGAGTAATAAGAAATTGAGCTACTCAGCTCTATTTATTATAAAACTTGGTTTCTTTACACGTGGGGGAGATGAGATTGAGAGGGGGATTTATACAAAAAAAACACTATAAACCACGAACACTAAATATCCCGCCTCTCATTAGGTATGTACAAGTTGTCAGACAACCAAAAACAAAAGTCCTCCCACACGTCCAGCACTTCTCTGCCACCTCCTACTCCGCGGGACTACCATCCTGCCCCGGTCCATCATCGTACAACGTTAAGGGTCCCGCTAGCCGTCCATCTACCCGAGCGTAAAGGGCAACGAAGACCATATATGCCGGCCCCGTAGACGCCCCTGTATTTATCGTCAAACAAGAGGTGCATTTGACGAAGACTACTCCCGGGAAATGTCGGTCCTGTAAGTCCTCTTGCCGCCTTACAAAATCGGCGGGGGACCCATAAAGGATGGTCGTCGTGGTAGCAGGCTGGGTAGGCGGTGCAGTAGACATCTTCTACTCTGCAGCAGACTACTCCCAAGTTTTTATTTTAAAAACTCAACAAGTGGGCGGTTAATCCTAACTTGGATTGGCCAAAAACAAGACAAGTAGGTAAATAGAATTATCAAGATACTGAATCCACAGAAATCTAGCCGCAACAATCACCCAGGGGGAGACGACACTCCACCCTGAACCCCCTCGCACCCAACCTGGCATCACGAGGTCCCCTGAGAAGCTATTCAGCCCTTCTTAGACCTTTGGAGAGAATACTGCTACTCTTCATCACCCCTCTCCAGTCATCCCGACACCCAAGGTCTCACATTGGCTCTTAATCAACTTCACACATTCACAATTATCTTGTTGCAGCACTAACAGTCTCAGCCAATTAGGAATCAAGTACAAGAGATAACAACTAATACATATTCTCGGATCAAGTAGTCTATGGACAAAAATGAGCAGTTTTGTTCATAGACATAGAAAGTATATCAATCCTTATCAGAATATTACGAAATTTTAGTATGTTATAGAAGGGACCTAGATTAACATTTTTGTGAAGAAACCTAAGCCTAAATCTCAGTGTATTAAGAGCAGTAATTTGTTGTCTTCTCCTCAAAATTCTGCAGCAACTCTCAGATTTAGTATCTACAAAAGAAAATTGTTTCACCAGCCAATACTTATCCGTTTCTACTCAAATTTTAGTATGTTACTCCTCAAGATGTCATTTATAACTTTTATCAAGGACATGAAGTCAAATTTCAGATAGATAATTACAGAAAATTCGAAGAATCATCAAAGGTCAGGCCGTTTTCTATGGAACAGTTGTTCTGTTTTAAGATGAATTGCTTCTATCTACATGTTCTTGTATTCATATAGCTATAACTATGATTTAAACTGAATCTAATGGATGTTATCTTAAGTCAAATGGTTCTATTCCTCATCTTCATCTCTAGAAATTAAAGTGACACAATATAAACGAATTTCTATCCATGTTCCTCTAAGACATAAAACATCTAATGCTTTTCTCTTCATTTCCAGCTCAATCAAACCATTTGTTTTACTACAAATTCATCATGTAACATCTTAACACACTTACACAGCATCTAGTACATCTTCACTCACTTAGAATCTTCCACAGCAAAAGTTATAAGATTTACAAACAAAGATGGTCCAGTAAATCTAGTTCTAGGAATCTATACTGAATTGCAAACTAAATTGCAATACTCCAACCACATGCGAATCTTAACTGAAGAACGCATCAAAATCATGAGTTCTAGACTACATACCAGTTTCATTTTCAATTAAACTTGATGGAACTAAACTAGCCCTCCTCCGCGCCCAAAAGAAAATGAAATAATCTAATACTTGGCAATTTTCCATTTGATACTACTATCCCCTCAATCACCCCCATCCTTAATACTCGTGACTAGAACTTAGCCCAAGGGAGCCACTCACAGCGCTTGGGATTCGTGGGTTGTCGACTTGGTTAGAACCCAACACCCATATCCCACCCACAATGGCCACACAAAATCTAGAATCTATTTTAATCAACTCTAATCAAGAGCGGCGTTTCAGTCCTTACTTTCAAGTCCAGCGACCCAAAATTTCTCAAACGATAACAAGAATAACAACCCCAAGAAACATCATAATTCTCTGGATACAGCGACCCGTCGCTCAAGGAAGGCCGAACCCAGAAAATGGAGTTGAAGAAACGTGTAACAAAAAAAGATAGAATAGAGAACGCACGCACGAACGGCTCCCTCTAGTTTACCCATATAGATGGGACTCTAAGAGCGACACCTCGTCACAGCCGGACAACAACTAGCTTCACTGACTACCGATCCCAACCATGGACAGAGCTTTACCAACTATCCCTTGCGCCCCCATCGCAGCTACCCAGCCCTAAACCAACATGCAGCACCAAGCGAGCAAATTCAAGAACGCGAGACTACAAGAACAGCTCCACTTGCCTGGATCCTTCGCCGATGGAGGGGGAAGGAGGTGTCGCGCGGCTAGGGCTTCACAGCCGATGACGAAGCTTTGATCGGAACTGAGCAGCAATGATTCTGCTACTGGATGAAGGCGTCGGTCGTGAGAGGCCGAGATGGGGTTGGGCTCGGTGGAGACGAATGGAAGTGGGAGAAAGGAAGATGGTGGGTTTCTGTTTTGTTTTGAAGAAGGAAAAGAACACCGCTCCTTCGTGGCTAGAGGACATCGTGCGTTCCCCCCCCCCCCCTCCCCTCTTTACTTTAGTAACACCTGGTTGCGACGTGGACAAAGAAGAAAATTTCTTCTCAAAATAAATCCCCCACTTCCACGCACGAAGTGGGTCTTCACCAGATTGTCATTATTTTATTTTATTTTATTTTTGATTTTTTTAATTATTATTTTTAATTATAATTTTTTTTTACTCAATTATGCTTAATTTAACCAATGAAAATGAAAGAGGAAATTGAATTTTCACAATCTTATTGTTGCGTAGCAAGGTACGACACTAAAGATTGTCAATTGAGGAAGCAACAAGAACAGTTGAGGCCAACTGAGGGGCCTAGTGAAGGGACAGTTGGAGAAAGGAAAAAAAAAAGGGCTAAGTGAGTCAACTGTTCTTCAATCGACAACTAGAAGCTTAATAAATCATAAAATTTATGTTTATGTTGCTTTGTGGTTTATCATAAATATGTACATAATATCCTATTTGGCCTTGTATGTAATTTCTTTGTTAGGTCACGAGAAGAACCCCAATAAGTTATGAAACTGAAGGGCTTGTTCGAAGAAGGTAAGGTAGAAGATGGCTAGCTGAAAGATTGGCCCAAGCAGCTAAACGGCCAATTTAGTCAATTGTTCTTCAATAGAGAAAGAAATACCAAGTAAATTTAACAATTTGTATTCATTTTTTCTTTCTTTACGTTATTATATAACCTGGTGTTATATTTTTGATATATTTTGCCTCTTTCTCAGGTTTGAAGAATGCAAGTTGGAGCTCAATTGCCAACTGAAGGGCCATCACAAGAGCCACCACAAAGGTCACCATAGGGGCCACTAGAAGAATTACTACAAGGGTCACCATAAGTACCACCAGAAGGGCCAACATAAGGTGTCACTGAAGTTGAAGGGCTACATAGAAGGACAACTACAAGAAGGGGTAGCTACACAAAGGCCATCTAGAAGACGCCCAACTGAAGAATTGATCGAAGAAGCCCTAGCTGTAGCTGAAGGGCCAAAAGAAGGGCTCAAGAAATCACAGGCAAGAAAAATAGCCAACAAATCACAAGTTCTTAAAAGTGACGCCCCTATTTTAACAAGAGGGGCACTTGGGAAGATGTTAAGACAATATGGCTATGGTATTTATACAGATGAGCGTACTGAAACAATCATTCCGAATGTAAGTTTTATTGGCTGTATTTAATTTAATTTATGCTGCAGCTTTTGCTGACAATTTATTGTCTTTTTGTAGTTTGGAGAAGTTTAGAGGTTCTTATCTCTCAAGACCCAACTTAAGAATCAACGATTATACCAACAAAGAAGAAGAAGAAAATATCAGTTGCGCCAACAAGAAAGAAGAGTGAGAACCCAGTTGTAGGTCCATCTGAATTAATTCAGCCTGGGACATTTGCAGCTCCATCTAAGTCAGTGGATACTGAGAAGGTTGAAGAAGAAGTTGCATGTTTAGTTAGAAAGAGTGCGAGGATTATGAATCAAATGAAAGGCCCATCAAAAGGAGCATGAAAAAGGGGTGTTGTGCATATTAATTGATGAGATGGGATGTGATAGGATCTATGGAGCTTAAGAGTCAGTTTTGTAAACGTTTATAATAACTTGCTATGGATGATTATCTTTTTTTTTTCTTTAGTTTGCCATTAATTTTGTGAGACTTAATTTCAATATCAATGGAATGATCTTGCTGCTTATCATTTTTTTTATAAGATATGGATTCTGCTTTTACTTGTTGCTGTTGGTGTTGGGTCTGTGGTGGTAGCTAGAGTGCTGGTGTGGCTGGTGGTGGTGGATGGTGATCCTTGGTAGTAGTGGGTTTGTTGTTGGGGTTTGGTTGATGGTTCGTGCTACATCTGATTCAAGTGTGCAGTGTGCACATCTTGCACTAGGTGGTGTTCTGCAGCAGACCCAACACTAGCACAGTGGTTGTTGGGTGGTGGCCGAATGCTAATGTGGTGGTTAGGGTGTTGGTGTAGCTAGTGGTGGTAGCTGGTGATGCCTGGTGGTTGTGGGTTTGTGGTGGGGATTGGGAGCTTATGCTGCACCTGATGTAAGTGTGCAGTGTGCACATCTTACACCAATTGTACTAATGCAAGCTAGTGCAAGACTTAGCTTGCACTGGTACCTTGTGCAGCAACACCACCCACACAGTGGTGACTGGAGTGTCTAGTGTAGCTAGTGGTGATGGCTGGTGGCGCAGCTGGTGGTGGTGGTCGGTGTAATTTTTAGAGAAAACTTACAAAAAAAATTGGCACTTAAGTGTTCACTTTTAACTACGTGTGATACTTAAGTGACCATTTTTTCATCGCTACTAGCACTTAAGTGATTACTAAATACAACTTATGACACTCGGGTAATCACTCGTATTTGTCTTGTGTATATGCTGATTTGCAGCAAAATAGAGAAGGTGATGGTAATTTAACTTATGGCAACTCCACTCAATTCCAATATTTGCTGCTGGTTTATGTTTATATTCACAACACATTGAACTAGTACACACCCATCATTATTGGTTTATATTCAAGAACAAGCAAAAACACAGTACAAGCAGCATCTAATTCATTCATTCTCTTTCCTTAACCTCTTTACAAACATAACAAGTAACTCACAATACATATGATAGCACAAAAAACAAGAAAGCCACAATGATCTTGTAAAACAACACAAACTTCTTCTCATCTTTCAAAAAGAAAAAAAGTCTACATTTAATCCAAAACAATTACATTTCTCCACTCATTTTTAACTATGGCAGTCAGAGAAAATTTTTCTCTTCTTCAAGTACTTTACATTTCATCATAAAGTATAATAGATAACAAAACAACACCATGATAAACGCTTAATAACACTTCCGTTTAATATTCATCCTTGAAACTTCTTTCTTGAAAAGTTTAGCCGAAGACGCTTGAGCTTGCATTGAGTCAACATCGTCCAAGTCGTCCATGAACATAGATGAAGATTGATGTCTTTTATCAAGTAGATCCAATATCACCTCTATGGCTCGGTGAGAGAATTTCGTATCGACTCATTTGAAGTATTTGCACTTCGACCATTCTTTATATCTGGCGCATCCATAAAATCTTCTCCTAAGATTCATTCGAGTCCACGATGTTCTTCTTGGACCCAGTAATCCATAAAAACAGAAACTCTGGCTTTCTCCTTCGCTTCGGTGAGAGGAATTTGAGGCGCTACTGCAAGTCCTGCTCTTCATTTCCAATATTTGATGATGGAATTTTGCGCAAATCAAAATTAGGGTTCGAGACTAGGATTCGAGTACTTTAATAAGGATTTAGCCGATTTAGGGTTTTAGATTTGGGGCAATTTGGGTGACGACGTCGTTTTGGCAGATTCAAGGATTATATTTTGGCCAACTATGAAAACAGCGTCGTTTTAGGTGAGTTAGAGCCGAGTAAGCTCTCTGGTGAGCCACCTAGGCGAGAAAAAATAATAAAATATTGCCACGTAGGATTTCTGGCAAGGTCCACCAGAGGTGGCACTTAAGTGTCTCACTTTTCAAAAAAAGTGGCACTTAAGTGTCCCATCGTGTCAAGTTTTGGCACTTAGGCTATACTTTGTCTGCTAAATTAATGATCTGAAATGGTCTCAGCTAAATTAAAGATTTGAAATGGTTTCAAACTTAACAGTCACATTAATATTGGTTTCAGACTTAACGACCACATCAATGATCTGAAACGATTTCAGATGCAATGCTTAGATTAATTATTTGAAACGCTTTAAAATTAATGAGTAGTTTAATGATTAAAACGGTTTCAGATTCAAATGACCAATTAATGTTTTGAAATGGTTTCGGATGTAAAGGTAAGATTAATATTTGTAATGGTTGCAAAGTTAATATCCAGAATAAAAATTTGTAACGGTTACAAATTAATGCTTGGAATAATGTTATGTGACGGTTACAAAGTTAATGTTTGAATTACTGTTTGAAACGATATTAGAACTTACGATGTCACGGTCAAATTAATTTTAAAACAATTTTAAAGTTAATGAGCCAACTTAAATGTGATTTGGATTGGTTATAAAAAGACCACAGGATGATCGATGATCGACAATTGAGAAAGTCGATAGTAATCAACTAAGTCATTGATGAAAAAAGAAAAAAAACTAAGTCATTCACACACGAGAGCAATGTTAGTATAATTATAGTTGCAATTTCTCTCTTATGTTCAATGTGAATTTGGTGGTGTGTATGAACTAGAAGCCTGATACTTGTAGGGCTGAATATGAAGAATATTAGAACCTATGTTATGAAGAGATCCAACATTCTACATATAAAGAACATCATAATCAGTATTATCAAAAGACATCAGATGTCCGTGGTCAAAATTCCAAGAACGTCAGAACCGATGTTACCAGAAGATCAACGTTCGTGGTCAGAATTTGAAGAACATCATAATCACTATTGCGAAAATATTAGACGTTCATTGTTAGAATCTGAATAACGTCAGAACCAAAATTTTTGAATAAGGACCAAGAGTAATGTGATTAGCCTACTTCTTATGTCTGTGTTTTTATTAAAATGCACGAAAATACTTTGGAAATACATGTATAAGCGTTTTTACTTCTGCTGCGATTAGACTTTGATCAAAATTTACTTATGCATGTATTCTTAATTATCGAACAAACACCTCTAATACCCACTCAATTGCCGGAAGAAACCAAAAACAAAGAAAAGAAGATGTGAGGTTGCAGCTTGTGAATGGAGAAGAAACTTGAATGTAGAAATGCATGGCAACAAAGCAGGATTGATCGGATTGGATCATATAGTCTTTCATCTTGTCCACAGATACCCCAGGAAAATAATAAAAAGAAGTCAGCCTTTCAGCTTTAGGAAAAATGGCAAAACATGTGCAGCAAGGTCGAATTGCAGCACTTACAACATGATATTCTACAGGCCTTGCAAACTTTATTCATGGCCCACTTTAGAATTGACATTCTGAAAATGCTCAAACCCGAAAGTTGAGTAGGAGTTGTATTGGGCTAATGGCCTTTGGACAGCCTTTGGTGGACTCTGAAAAATCCAGTCGCATAAACCTAAAGCACTCCAATAAAATTACCAAACGCCACTTGCATGCTCAAGACCTTTGGAGCTCAAAAACCTATTTGTAAGTCCAACCAAACACAGCCTACAAAAGCACCCATCCTGAACATGCAGAAGTCCAGCCCAAAGGCCACATCTAGAGGTCTCACTCAATGTGGTGCCTCCGCTAAATCGTACATTCGCCGCTAACCAAACAGCAGAACATGAAACTTTTCTCCTCAACTGCCGATTTACTCTATTAATGTTCATTAAGTTGTGACCTTAAATGAATTAGGTTTTTGGGTGCCCTTCAAGAAAGGGAGGCAAAGTAACTTGAAAGAGACAGTCGGAGTTACATCTTTTTTCCATTGCCATTCAAGAGTTCTTATTTGTTTCCATGCGCCTTTGAGACCCCGAAAAATGGACTCCAAAATCCCGATTAAACGTTGAGCTCAACCCTATAAAGAGACATCCTAAAGGGGAAATAATCTCACATTTGGCTCCGTTTGTTTCACGGAAAATAATTTCCAGAAAAACTTTTTCCGAATTTTCTGGTGTTTGTTTCACGGAAAATGAATTCCTTAAATAAACCATTTTCTATTAAAGGAAAAAAATATTCTCAATTAAGGGAAAATGTCTTTCACTTTTGAAAAGTGAAAAATATTTTCCCCACTTGATCTCTCTTATCTCACACTTCTACAAATTCTCACTTCCTTCTCCCCATTCTTCTTCTTTTTTTTTTTTTTTTTATTTGAATTAATTTTTATTTTTATTTTCTTTTTTAATTCAAATTATTTTTTAATTTCCTTTTTCTTTTTTCTTTTCTTTTTCTTTTCTTTGTTTCCCAGCTTCTTCTTTCTTTCGCCGGGCCACGGCCAAGCGATGATCGGCGACCGGCCATAGACGAGCCTCAAGCTCACCCGCCTCTAGCTAGCTTAGGCTCGTCGCTCGTTGGCCTCAAGCTCGTGTTCGCCAATCTGGTGAGCCTCAACCTTATCGGACTCGGTGTTGCCGCATCGCAAGCCTTGTGCTTGTCAGTGAGCTCGAGGCTCGCCTGTGGCCGGTTGCCGGCCATCACCGTGGTCGGCAACCGGCCAAGAAAGAAGAAGATGGAAAACAAAGAAAAGAAAAAGCAAAATAAAAATAAAAATGAAAAAATAATTGAATAATCGATTTTAAATATATGAAAAATCCATTTTTAAAAATAAAATAAATAATGAAGAAGAATATATGGAGGAAAATATTTTTCTTACCGAACAGCGAAAAATATTTTCTACTTCATTTTTCAGGTTTCATCCGAATATTGAAAAATAATTATATTTTCTGCGAAACGAACGGAGCCTTATAGTTGGAAGATTTACATAGAATCTAGTCTTTGGTCCATTTCCTAGCAACCACCCATGTTGTTCTAGAAAAACAATCTCACATATTCATAGTTGGAAGATTCACTCAAATCTTTGGTCCATTTCCTAGGCTTTGATGACAACCCATGTTGTTCTAGAAATTGGCACAGCCTTGTTTTTTTAATCAAATCCTGAATGAATCTTGTGATAAGGAGGAGGAATTGGGTAAGAGTCATGGACAGCTCGACAAGTTGCTAAACTAGAGATAGCTAACGAAAGATTAGGCGGCTTCACACCCTATACTTCCAAATCCTAAGTCCTCACTCACCAAAACCCAGAACATTCTTTGAGCTTTGGATCCTATAGTATCTGATTTTCTCGTTATCTTTCTTTCTTTTTCTCATAGAAAGTCTCACATAACCACAGCATGGTTAGCCGAGGTGTTTAGGACTAGTCTTTCGCGACGAAAGTATAGGTTTGCTTCTCAAGTCTATCCTCGATCTTAAAAAATCTAGGTAAGTAGCAATGGACGAACTTCAGGTCGGATGCATCACCAATTTTGATATTCTTACTCTCATTGTGTTGCGCCAAGGCTGACAGCAACTTAGTGGACAATGGTGTGCGACTTAATCTACAACCTTAAATTGAACATTCTCCTACAAGTGACTTATACATTGCTAACATTAAACCCCTTTTCAAGTGATTGCAAATAAAAGGAACACGCAATGCAAACAAAAATAAAATAAAATGTACAACGTTTAATTAAGAAAAGAATAGCGTGATTTGAATTATTCTAGAATGTAAATAATATTTTTGTTAAATGACCAAGATTCAATCTAAATACAGGATTGAACAAAAGACTTATGGGATAACATGAGTCTTTATTGCCTCTGTTTTGTCCATTAATTTATAAAATATGTCATTATTCTTCTTATACGAGGCAGAATTTCTTGTGAAACTTTTTGGATAACAGTTTGAGCTTTAGAGTTTGCCTTTAATTAGTTCTGTTAGATTGGATTAGGATTATATCACATTAGAAGGGATGATCTCAAGGTAGCTGGTAATGGAAAATGAATAGAATTGCGTTGGTGTGTTTGATTAAGTGAATTTTTTTTTTTTTTCTGTAAGATTATTTTCTACACTTTCGTGTGTTTGGGTTTGTTGAAAATAAATAGTCATTGGAAAAACCATTTACGATTAAAGAAAATATGCATGGTTAATAATACTTAAAAAAATTGAATTTCCTAACTTGAAAAAGGAAACTCCTTTTTTTGAAAAATAACTTTTTAGAAAGTATTTTTCTTTATCGTGAAGTTTTCTTCTAAATGAATAAACTTGTAGTATCAACGTAAATACATTGCATAGTTTCAAGATAATACATTGCGTTTAATTATGTATTCTACCAATTATCAAATAAGCAATGAAAGATTATCAACCCGATCAATGCAAAACCTTCCTCTATAATTTTTTTCTGTCCATATATATATAACAAAAAAACTAAAAATAATGCTCTTATTTTTCCTTAATATTAGGAAACTTCCACTTGTAAAGATTAGAAAGGAATCACTAGTTTTGGGATAACCTAGGAACCAAGAACTGGACTAAGCAAGGTCAGTTCCCTATGGAATTGGCTCGGACCGAGTGGGCTCATTCTCGATTCCATAATTCAAGAATTGACTCTACCTAGTCTAATTCTAGATTTTAGAGTGAGAATTGATCGACCTTATACCGATCATCTCTAGTCGCATCTAAATTGCTAAACTATGTTGATTTAGGTAAAACATTGAATATTATGACAAGCAATAGCAATTCTGCAAATACTTTGGACTTTGCGGAGTTAAAAGTAAATAAGATAACAAGGTGAAGATAGGTGTATGCTTTTTGCGACGTTGTCAAAATTGGTTTTTGGGCATGACATTACAATTGATATATCCTTAATGGCAGTGGACGTGATAAAAGGAAAAGAACAAAATAAAATAAAGAATAGAAAGCGATCAGTTTCCTTCCGTTTTTGATTAGTCTTACTCTGGTACCTAATATACTCTTCAGCCAAGGGGCCTGCTTGGTGAATATGAGGCAGTGGTAAAATGAATTAGCAATATTCAGGAAAATTTCACAATTGGATAAAACGCAAAAAATTACGATGGTCCACACTAATATATTTGTTTTTTTTTTTTTTTTTGGTCATAAAGATAGATTTCATTCAAGTAACAGCAGAAATACACCCATATTACAAGGACGTTGCGTTCAGTGGAGACCATAGCCTGACCCTTTTTCACGGGTGAGTCTATGGTTCCTCCCGGGCACCGTGCTGTCTTCACAGACCTTCACTATCGGATCAAAAGGCAAAAAATCACTATCTTCTAGGGGGAGTTTGGTACATTTCAATTCAGCAGTGAAAGAATGAAAGAGCATCGGGTCCCGTGAAAGCTAAAGCCTAGCCCCTCTTCTACTATAATTGATGGGGAAAACGAAAGCGGAGAATATCGCTAGGAACACATGATACAGGCGTGAATAATTTATTTCTCTCTATTACCTTTCAACTCTCAATTATAGAACAAGATAAGAAGTGGGTCCAAAAGGAGACTCCTGTCGGCACTCCCGTCCTTTCTTTCTGGCGTCCAGAACGATACGTGCAAGAGAAGTAAGCACAGTTCCTCCTCGCATTGCTGTCTCATGCCTTATCATTCGTCCAAGAGGTGTTCATTTGGGAAATGTGTTAAGGATTTGAGCAACACCGAGTTTAAATTCCTTCTGATTCTTAACTAAGTTTACCTTGGTCAGCATTTGCTCAACTTTCATTTCCTATGCATTTTAATCTATTGTAGGGCACACCCACCATGATGAACAAGCAACTCCATAGTCTCATGTTCAGTTTTTCATGAATGAAATCTGCAGCTATACCTGAACGAGAGATTGGAAACTCGAGCCTTTATGATTCAATATAATCTAACCCAGCCGAGTAATTTACTCCAGTGTTTTGGTTATCTTCGCGAGTTGAGCTCGAAATCAAATCAATGTCAAAGCCAATTCACTGTCTTGGCTCTACTCACTCGCACCCTTTTAATTGCCAGAAGAAACCAAAAGCAAAAGAAATGAAGATGCGAGGTTTGCTGCTAGTGAATGGAGAAGAAACTTGAACGTAGAAACGCGTGAAAACAAAGCAGGATCAATCCGATTGGATCATATATTCTTTCATCTCGTCCACAGACGCCCCAGAAAATATAAAAGAAAAAGAAGTCAGCCTTTCAGCTTCGAGATATATGGTAAAACATGTGCAGCAAGGTTAAATTGCAGCACTAACAACATGCTATTCTACAGGCCTTGCAAACTTTATTCATAGACCCTCTCATAGTCTCATCGATTTATCAGCTCACCTTCCTCGCCTCGAAAAACATCCAACCATACTTCCCGAATAACAAAAATCCCACCATTCTACCGAGAAATCAAATTGAGAAAGAAATGGGGAAGCCGTCCGTAAAATCTTCATGTGAACCCGCCTAGTACCTGTAGTGAGGAGGCTTGTAGGGACCCTCAACGGGAACGCTAATGTAGTCGGCTTGCTCCTTGCTAAGCTTGGTGAGCTTAGCACCGAGCTTGCCAAGGTGAAGAGCAGCCACCTTCTCATCCAGGTGCTTGGGCAAGACATAGACCTCCTTCTTATACTTGCCAGAGGACTTCTCCTTCCACAGCTCAAGCTGGGCAATCACCTGGTTCGTGAAGGAGCAGGACATGACGAAGCTAGGGTGGCCGGTGGCGCAACCCAAGTTCATGAGGCGTCCCTCAGCCAAGACGA
Source organism: Eucalyptus pumila (assembly GCA_016097595.1). Classification (NCBI taxonomy): domain Eukaryota; kingdom Viridiplantae; phylum Streptophyta; class Magnoliopsida; order Myrtales; family Myrtaceae; genus Eucalyptus; species Eucalyptus pumila. The sequence continues at coordinate 32,961,445 of CM027853.1, forward strand.
TGATGCCTGACTTGGTGTCGGGGAAGACCCACCTGTCGGTTTGGGGCTTGATGGTGATGCGCTTCACACCGGGGAAGTTCTCCAGGCCGTGCATGTCAATCTCGTTATCAAAGTGACCAATGTTGCAGACGATGGCGTTGTTCTTCATCTTCCTCATGTCGTGGACCATGATGATGTCCTTGTTGCCAGTGGTGGTGACAAAGATGTCAGCCTCAGAGACAACATCCTGGAGGGGTAGGACCTGGAGGCCTTCCATGAGAGCTTGGAGAGCACAGATGGGATCGATCTCGGTCACAATGACGCGAGCACCAGCCTGCTTGAGGGCAGCAGCGCAGCCCTTGCCCACATCTCCGTATCCACAGACCACAGCAACTTTTCCAGCGATCATGACATCGGTGGCCCTCATCAGACCGTCAGGGAGAGAGTGACGGCAGCCATACAAGTTATCAAACTGTTTCAAGCAAGAACATCAGCTCAATGATTAGTCTTTGACAAACAAGAAGTAAGTATATAGAGCTGCTCATCACTCTACTCAGACATCACTGGAATGATTAGATTCATCATAGCAAGTATAACAAAGTTCACATGTCGCCGTAGTGAGAAATTATAGATGTCCAGACTCAACCTTCTACTAGCTTGCTACTTACTTAGAACAGGTTACAAGAATCTCTAAACAGGCATTCATGCCAATAAACTGTGACAGTAAGATAAGTCCCAGATCTTATTCAGCACCCAGGACAAGAAAGAAGATCGCGGGTCTCTAAGCACGATGCACAACTTCTATTGCAGTGACAACTAAGCATTCATTACTGGTGAGTAACTTTACATGCATCTACTCTTACCAATAGATTGAAGATGCATCCTCTCATATCACACCGACGTTTTGTCAAACAGGCTCTATTTTACTTTTTATCAAGCGAAAATGTATAGATCCAGCACAAACAAAATATTCAAGAACTGGAACGAATCAATCTTACGAAGTAGTACCCAGAAGAGTATAGATCTACTAGATCTGAACCCACACAACCAAAAAGTACAAACAGAAACGGCAGAAGAAAGAGAGAACTGTTACCTTGCTCTTGGTGACAGAGTCATTGACGTTGATGGCAGGGAACAAGAGAGTCCCGTTGGCCTGCATCTGGTACAACCTCTTGACGCCAGTGGTGGTCTCCTCCGAGACGCCGACGAGCCTGTCCTTCATCTTGTGGTACCTCTGCGGGTCGGCCTTCAGCCCGTCCCTGATGATGGTGAGCACGAGCTGGAACTCGGCGTTGTCGGTGGAGGCCGGGTCGGGGAGCGCCCCGGTCTTGGCGTAGACCTCCTCGGCCTTGACCCCCTCGTGGATGAGGAGGGTGGCGTCACCGCCGTCGTCGACGATGAGGTCGGGGCCGCCGCCGGGGCCCCAGTCGAGGGCGCGCTCGGTGCACCACCAGTACTCCTGGAGGGTCTCGCCCTTCCAGGCGAACACGGCGGCGGAGTCGCGGGCGATGGCGGCGGCGGCGTGGTCCTGGGTGGAGAAGATGTTGCAGGAGCACCAGCGGACCTCGGCGCCGAGGGCGGTGAGGGTCTCGATGAGGACGGCGGTCTGGATGGTCATGTGGAGGGAGCCGGTGATGCGGGCGCCCTTGAAGGGCTGGGAGGGGCCGAACTCCGTGCGGCAGGCCATGAGCCCCGGCATCTCCACCTCCGCCAGCTCGATCTCGAGGCGGCCGAAGTCGGCCTGGGACATGTCCTTCACCTTGTACTCCCGGCCGCCGGTGGTCTTCTCCACGGACAACGCCATCTTCCTCTGCTGCTCTGCTCTTGCTTCTGCTCTGCTTCCTTCTTCGGACAGAGATCTGAAACGCAGGAACAGCGGCGAGAGAAACAGGGGAAGAGAGAGAGAGAGAGGGCTTAGGGGTGAGCGAAGGGAAGAGAGGAGGATGAAGGGTTATAAATAGCTCCCGAGGGTGGGAGGGACGGTCAGGATTCGGAGTTGGGAGTAGGTGGGATCTGGTGAAAAATCAAGGGAGATCGTTGGCTTAGATCATTTCGGTGGGCCCCACGTTCAATCTCACCCTCTCGGGTGATACTTAGAGGTGTGCAGAAGAACCGGATCCGCCTGGACCGTCCAGAACTGGGTGCACCCATGAATGATATAAATACTACTGTTACTTTAGCTTTACTCACATCAATTGCATATTTCTATGCAGATCTTACCAAAAAATGATTAAGTTGTTTCAGTAAATACATTCAACCAACTCAAATCATTTTACCCATTAACACTTTAGAAGATTTCACAAAACCTTTATCACTTAGTTTTCGACTTTTCGGAAATATATTAACCGATGAATTAGTAGTTGTTGTTCTTGTTTCTTTAGTACCTTTAGTGATTCCTATACCTATCATGTTCCTTGGATTATTTAGAAATGGTATTCAAGCTATTATTTTTGCAACTTAAGCTGCAGCTTATATAGGTGAATCCATGGAGGGTCATCATTGACTCATTTTCAAAATAGTAATTTTTTAGTTTAGGCCAAGGTAATGTATGTGTAACTCAAGTTAATCTACTTAGTCAAGATTAAAATAGACAAATAAAGTATATATGATCTACAGGAATAGGAAAAAAGATTATGATATTTCAATTTTAGGGAATTGTAAAAAAAAAAAAGGAAAGAGATCTAAAAGATTTTTTTTCCTAAAATTAATGCTTGGCCCATTTAATTTATATAAAACCTACCTCCAATAAATATTTTCTATTACTGTTTTATTTAATAAAAATAATAATTATATATAAAATTATATATAGAAACAAAAAAAAAAGAAAATAATTCTAAAAAAATATATAAATAAAAAGGGTATGAACTTAGTGAAAGTGTCTCCGACTCAACCAAGACAGGTTCAATCCGCTTGTCAAGATGAAATCTGAATCCATTTCTTTTTCTGGAACTTTTCCTTTTAAATCAATGAAATACTGATATTTCTACCTATGTTATTCAATTATTCGACCAAACAAATTCGTCCATGTAGGTTGTATACATGCAGAATAATGATAAATAAAATGAAGAGTAGAATTGATGCGATTCATAAAAATGAATTGGTTAATATGGGTGTGTACAAATTGGGTATATGTAATGTAATAATCCAACTATTGGATGTTTCAGTTTCAAAAATAAAAAAAGAATTCTAGAATCTGATTTAATCTAAGATATGAATAATTGCTTTACATTATGGAAGAAACCCATGTATATGTGATATTAGATATTGCTACTTATATATGAACTAAAAATAGATATGATCTAATATGCTCTATACTACTATGAATTATGAATTTAGATAAGGATTCCAATATAAGTCTTTCCCTTTCTTTCGTCCGTGATTGTGAATTGAATGAATAAAAAGATGAAATAAAGAAAAAGAATGAAGAATTCAACTAATGGTTCGAAACAAAGAAATGGAAGAACAAAAGTCGTATGGATTCACAAAAATCCCGTTGATAGGAACTAAAAAAGAGATATAAAAGTTATTTCGATGATTCAATAATATTATTCCATTACTTGAATTCGGAGTTGATAGTTACTTCGTTTGGATGAATCTTAGTGATGGAATAATTAAGTTATAATTCATTGGATGAATGTATCATTAACTATTTTTTTTTTTGGACAAATTTACTCCAAAATTTTTTTGTGACATGAAAAATCTCAAATTTTATAAACCGTGACACATTTACCCCACCAATGATATTTTTATCTTATTTTTCCTTTTTCGCTTTCTTTTTTTTTCTTCTTCTTCTCTCTTCCCTCTGGCGGCCATGGCGGAGCCGGTAGAGGGAAGCTAGAGTCAAGCGAGGGGTGCCCTCGCCCAACCCAGCCAAGGGTCGCCCTTGCCTGACACTGGCGAGGGTGGTCTTAGCCAACCCAGGCGAGGGCGACCCTCGCCCAATGTCGACGAGGGCAACCCTCGCTTGACTCCGGCTTCCCTCCGTCGACACCGCCATGGCTGGCGGAGGGAAGAGAGAAGAAGAAAAAAAAAAGAAAAAAAATTTAAAAAGTAAAAGACCAAAATGCTCTATAATTTAGGGTAAATGTGTTACACAAATACAAGTTCGGGGTTTTTTATGTCACGAAATTTTTTTTTGGGATAAATGTGTCACGGTTGGCAAAATTTAGGGTCTTTTCATATCATAAAAAAAAAGTTTGGGGTAAATTTGTCACTTTGGCAAAGTTTAGGATTTTTGGTGGTCTTTTCCCTTAATTATTCAATCCGGTCAATAAATTTTGGTCTAATGTGTAAGTCGTTCATGAATTTTTAATTTATTCAATATAATTCTTGGACTTTGGTCCAATGTTCAAGTAACTATATTAAATATTACTGATAGTTCAAAGATTACATTGAACAAATTAAAATTCTAAAAACGATTGTATATTAAGTTAAAATTCAAAGATCACATTACATATATTAAAAATTCAGGGACGATATTACACATTAAATCAAAGTTCATGATTTATTTGTGCTATTATCCTTAAAAATTGTCCTTTGTATCGGTTGATGACCCATCGATGGCACACCATCAAAAGTTGGGCAAATGATATAGATGGAGTTCTAGTACCATGCATCACAAGAATGAGGTCCGCAACTTTTAATGCAATTATCTCGTTAGCCATGTCAGGGTAAGTGATTGTCATATTACAACTTTTATGAAGATGAAACGATTGATTAAGAATATGATTTCTTGTTACTAAGCTAATGCAGACAAAAAATAAGTTTATTGATTGCATCGGCACACGAGTGTGTGGTATCATCAATGATCCGGGGAAGAACATTTGATGGGTGATAGGTATGTGTTTTGGATAGATGAAATTCACCATCAAGGCCTAAAAGGACACTATTGGCCAAAGAAGATAAAGGGCTTTGAGATAGGAGAAACTTGTCGCGACCCTCCCCAGGACGTCTTAAGGATTTGGGACATGGGTTTAGAGGTATTGCTTGAAAGATGGTCCGAATCATTCGCTTGAAGATGGCAATTCAAGGGATCCATGATTAAGAGTGCAGGCCTTCTCAAGTTCATACATCACGTGACATTAGACTTTGCTTTTTTATTCTTAACAACCTAAGTAATTCCTAGGAATCGCCACTAGCTATTTGGAGTTGGTTAGAAACTAAATAAGACGTTGGAGGTTCATCTCATTTCCTACGCAAGTAGAGATTCTAAGCACATGGACTTGGTTATGCTAATATTTATTAGTGCCCTTTCTACACCACTAAATCGGAAGGTCACTGACGTAAGTGAGCATGCATTTTTTATTACTAGTTATTGTCCTAAAGGGATCAAAACTGCTAAGTGATCAAGGAAATATTTTTGTGAGGTTTATTATGAATCTAAACTAAACTTAACAGTCCTAGAAAAGAAATTAACAAACAAGTTATGGAAGTGCAATGTGATAAAGAAACACTCAAATTATGAAAGACATCTAAGCAAGTACAAGAAACGAAAACCCAATAGAAGTGAGGCAAAGAGTAGGGCTTTTTATTTAGCCTTGGGACATGAACCCATATAAGCTTTGGGATTAGAGACTAATTCTATCTTAAGTTAGCTTAGATTCTACTCATTATGATGGTTAAACTAATCTAAGCTATTCTAACTGATGTGAATCTAAATCCAATTTGGTTTTATTGTGTAGAAACTAATCTATTTAAGATATAAGGTAATTAACTAAGCTAGCCAAATTAGAACTAAACTATACTGAGCTAGATTAATCTATGTGTCGCCTTGGATTGCCATGGACCCAACAGGCCACCATTGATAGCCTTGACTGTCACCTCCTATATGCTTAGTGTATATTTATATTCTCTCCCCCTTTTTGTCTTAATCAAAAAGTAATAATAATGTAAAGGGTATCATGTAGAAAATATGCGATTCAGCTCAAGTTCACATAATATCTTCAGAAAAATATGAGGACTTAAACGCAATCTTTAGATGCAAATTCTTCTACTTGCTTAGGCAAACATGATTTCTTTGACTCTGTCAGGTTCTTCAAAAGTGACTTGTAGTTTGTTGGAAATTTCTTTGGTTGAACTACATTAAGAAATACGATTAAACTCAATAGATAATAAAGCACAGTGAAGGGAATATATGATACTTATAAATTGAAATTTACAAAACAAACCTATTCTCTGATAGAATCGGGAACTTGGCTAGTTTGATTCGACGCCGGTTCCAAGTGTAACTGGCCTGAAATATTTTTAAAAAATGAATAAAGGGTAATTATATCCATATATATCATGTAGCTTAATTTGAAAAATATCAAACACATTCTTCAAATGGATGAAGAGAAAGGTAGTTTCTTAAATATGTTCTTTGAATGAAAATATTATTATATGGCTTATCTAATTAAGAATAAAATAATAAATTACCTCAATTAAATTTTGACTTATATCAATCATTTAATGCAGTAATATATTTCACTTAATAAAGAAATCCCCTCAATATTAAAAAATAATGAATCATAAAAAGTAAAATAATATAAGTGTAGCATTTTATAATGTAGCTTACATATTTCCTATTACTCTGATAACCACATTAAACTAAGATATGTATTATTTATTGGATAGCTGATGTATTTACTGATATACTTAAATTTTATTTATCTTAGACTTGCAGTTCATCTTACAATAGCCCAGTCTTCCAACTGGCGTCATCATTTCCCTGTACCACGCCCCAAGTTTCCCTGGGGGAAGGCGTTGCGGGGATCAGACGTGGCTGCCCTCTCCCGTAAAAGAGTGGCCGGGTCAGCCAATGGGGCCGGAATCTTTATCTGGGCTCGGATCCTGGCCTGGGAGAGGCGTAAGGGGTCACTCTCCCCAGGGAGGTTCTTCCTCCATTTCCCTCTTGAGCAGTTTAAGGACTTGCTTAGGTCTTGTACTTACGGATATACTTAAATTTTATTTATCTTAGACTTGCAGTTCATCTTACAATAGCGGACAAAAAATGATATATTCGAACTGAACTTAGCCGTATTATACGAAAACGAAATTTGAATAATATTGCAGTGGACAAGGGTGACCACAAAGTGGCCACTCTTCCAACATAGAAGGGAGAGGTGATGGGTTCAAATCCCCACTTTCTCAATGGGGGATGGGATGGGATGGGGATGCGTAAGTTTTAGGAGTGGGTTTCGACTCCCACGCCCTGCAAGAGACAGGGTAAAAGTCTGAGAGTGAGTGTAGTGTAGGAATAGAGTAGGACTGGCAAAAAAAAAAAATGGTGACCACAAAGTGATTTAAAATTACTGTTGACACCCCCCCGGATCATTATATAATTCACAAAGGGGAGATCCAGCACATCGAAGAGATTAAATGGAGAGAATGAGAAGAAAGAGATTACTGTGGCTTGGAAAGCCAATAGATTACCACTAACCTATACCACTGTCTAAAGGGAAGAGAGGCCACACTATTTTGGTGACCGACGCTCAATTTCTTTCTTAACCATCCTTAATATCATCTTTTATATATTATATCCACGTAATTACCATTAATTTATTTTTTCGATGTTTCTTTTCATTTTCTCTTTAATAGAAACAATTAAAAAAGGAAAACCAAACAGATATGTCTACATTTGTCTTGAATAGATTGATTACAGCACAAAGAAGTCAAAATTTGAAATTTAATAAAATTCCTACACACATTGCTTGTCCAAGCATCCTAGTAGGGAAGGGAACAACAATGGACTGCTTCCAGCAAGTCGCATTCTCCCTACTGAGTGCATCATGTGCCTTGTGTCGGTGATCCCTCATCTTGGGCGACTAACCTCGATCCGAGGCTGCATATCACGTGCCGACACGAAGTGCCCATAACTAAAATCCGGTCGAATTTTTGATTTCATGTGCCTTTGGTCTGACATTCGCTTCGCTTTACAGTGCGATCCGCACGGCTTTATCAAAGGATTTGGAGCCCACAAAAGCCTTTAACAAAAAATTAAGGTGTTTAGCGATAAAATTGCAATGGACTTGAGGCAAAACTAGTATTTCCAACTACCCTTAATTCAATATTTGTCCCACTAAGCATGGCCTTTGGCATTTTTAGAAAGCTGCTTTCAGGGTCGATGAATTTTATTTTTTTTTCCAATTTCGTCATCATTAATATTTCGTATTTCATTTTTGCCCTCTAGACCACTATTTAGCTTTTCCGTCACTGAACCAAAGATACTAGATGTGAGTTCCGAATTTAGATTTGGTCACCGATCTAGCGCCTTACTGACAATTGTGCTTGGCTCATCAATGATTGCTGCTGATGGCCGAGACACTAGGTTCGCACGTCTAGATCAACGATGGATGATTCTAGGTCATCGAGGGTCTGGGTTTTCGAGTTCACACAACCTTCAATATTGCCTTGCTTGGCTGTCTGAGATCGTGTGACCTCAACATCACATCGCGTAATCTCTTTGATAATTTGATCGTCGCCAGAGATTAATTTGCTTCGGGCAGGTGTGCTTTCATGATGCATTTGTTATATCGATTCTCTAGTATCATATTTTCTGTTTTTTCCTCTCTTTTTCTTTTTACTTCAAAGCTACTTTGTAAAAATTATATATTAAAAGTCACCCAAATAATATTTGCTTTGAGCAAATGGAACTTGAGTCAGAAGATTTTTGGGGAGTCATTTACTGAATCTCTCCCAAACTCACCATTGATGTTCATCAATTCACGCGGTCATATGTATCTAGAATAGCTCGCACATAGCATGTATTTTTTTCATTCGTATTAATTTAGTCAACTGTATATTCTATCATAGAGGATATCTTGTACTTTTTCCCCATAGGAGGTATATGTCACTTTATCTTCTGTTTTGATGCATGGCGCCGACGGCATGTGGGGTGACTTTAAATCACATCTGGACTTTGGAAACATTTTGAACGCGGCTTTTAGTAGAGTTGGGACCGGCAGGCATTTAATGCTACTGTGTTTCCCTTTGAGGGCTTGCGGATAAATTAAATGCTATTTCCTTTTTTGGCTGACGTTATAAGAAATAAATAAAACAGGAAATTAGAGTTGGAACTTGGAATTGTGAAGATCCGTTGGTGCTTCAAGGCGAACCATTATAAAAACGAAAATATCTGTGGGAAGGTGGGACCTTTTGGTTTTGGTGCAAAAAAATAATCATACTCCCAAGACACGACAAACCTTGGGTGGGTCCTAACGGGGGCAAATACCTCTCCTAGATCTGCATCACGGCCGTTGAAAATTTGCATGTGGATTACACATGATGAACGGTCACGATTGGATCCATGGACCCAAGCCCTACAAGAACTCCCCGAGAACTCCCCACATGTATTAGTTCTAAGCATGCATTATATGGATCCAGCCCATATGTATGAGAAGCCTTGCCCTCCATTAGATGGATCTCGATTGGGAGTGGAGACCAAGATTCTAATTTACCTTTCTATTTTGCTAAAGAGAGATTTTTAAAGCAATGAGTTATGAATATTAGACATCACCGTGGATCCGACATCTAAAGCCAAAGAACTAAGATTAGTAATGGACCAAATTATAGAGATGACACAAGCAGTTCACAAGTGGGAAACCAAATTATGTCGTTAAGGATGACAATGCATAACTCGTTCAAATTTAGTTCATTCTTATCTCATGTATTTATTACTGTAGTTATTACTAGAAATGATTAATTCAAATTCAAAATATTTTGAAATAGTCCATTTATATATCATGTAATTACCGTAACAATTAGTAGATAAACTCTACATATACAAAGGCTATCCTAGAGTTAAAGGCTAATCAAAACTCACTTTCATCCTTAGAGTTTAATTTTTTATATGGTATAAGAGCATTGATAAGATCATTGGAAATAACTTTGCTATTCCTTCTTTCTCTTCCATTTTTTGCCCTCTCCTATTCACAATGTTATCTCCCACCTCTACTTTGATTGCGCAACACCACCTTAGTCTCAAATTTTTTAGTGATAACATTCTATTGTAGAAAAGCCAATTGTTTCTGCTACTTCGCAGCTAGTTCTTCATGGGACACCTTGATGGCATCATTATCTATCCCATGCAAATCATCGCCCCGATAGGCTCCACTTTTGCTGATCGAACCCTGTATGTGATGAATGGATTTAGAAAGACTAACTTGTTCTTAGTTAAATGATATCTTCTTTTTCACCTGATATTTTACCCTATGTGGTTCGATTAACTACTGTTGTTGATGTCTGGAAGGCTCTACAAACTACCTTTGGATCTCTATCACATACAATCAATTAATAGCTGCCAATCACCTTCTAGGGAATAAAGAATTAAATGACATTGTCTTCTATAATCTTGGTTATGATTTTTCTAACATTATTGCTGCCTTGGCTACAAAGTCTAATTCGATAACCTTTTGCTCCTCAATCATGAGCTTAGAATGAAGTCTGGCATAGTGTCTATAGAGGCAATTGTTACTAGTTACACCCCTTCATCATCCACCACTGCCATTCAACTACAATCGAATCCAATTTCTAATTATCGACCACCAAAAACTTGTTAGGGAAATCCCTTATGATGTTTTGAAGATGATAAACTAAATCAAATGCTACTAACGTGTTTAATGATTGAGTAATAGATTATGCAAATGATAGAACATGTAAAGGATATTGTTGAAGTCTATACTTGAAAAAACCAAAAGATAGAGTTTATGTTGAAGCTGAACTTATTCAGACTGTGTCCAAACCTTAAGGCTAAATGTTCAAAAGTAGAATATGTTCAGACTTCCGTCCAAATTGTAAAGTTCACTTTAGACGGAAGACACTCAAATTCTACTTCAGATGGAAGACATTCAGACTTTACTTTTGATAAAATACACTCAGACTTTACATATAGAACGAGACACAAGTTTAGAATGTAGCAGATTTAGAACGAAGTATGTTTAGAACAAGACAACTTGATAGAATGTAACACAAGCCTAAAATGTATAATAGCTAGTGATTTGGTTTGGATTCTATATTAGAATAGATTTGATGAACTCAATCTAATTGATTGATAATTGGATCTTGAAGACAAGAACTTTCTAAACGAAGAAGCTTTACTTATGGGAACTAATATTTTGTTTGTATGGGTGATCATAATTAATTTGGGATTATGTTTTTGCCACTCAACGGCTACTGAATTATCTTGATATAGATCTGTCCAACGGGTAGATTGGAAGACGATCCTCTAGATACTGTCCAACGGCTAATTTGGAAGTAGAGGAGTATTTAAAGAGATCAAGGAACGATGAGCAAGTAAGAGACAGAGTGTAGAATCTATAATTCCAAAGTCTGAGTGAACTTCGATCATACACTTGTCTTTGGTGAGCTTAAATGTTTGTAATCATGAGAGAAATATCAAAAGAGTGACTTAGTGAGATAGTGTGATCTACCATTGAGTATTTGCATTCAAAGTTGTAATCTCTTGTTGATCACATAGTGGAATCCAGCTAGAAGGCTGTTAGCATGGGAAAATGGATGTAAGCTTGATCTAAGCCGAACCACTATGAATTTTGTGTGCAATCTTCTCTTCTCTTAACTCTCCTTATTTAAATATGTTGCACACTTATAGGTTATTTTAGAAATCTGTTCCAATGCATAACAAATTTTGAACATCTACCAAAGATTGGTGGCTCGTTTATCAAACTCCAATCCTTATTCAAACTTTACTTACAACTTATTTGATTCTGCATTTATTTGTCAAGATTTCTTTTGAACACCTATTCACCCCTTTTAGGTGTTCGTACTAGCATCATCAATTGGTATTAGAGCCAAGTGCTTGTTTTATTAAAGTATTTTTACTTCTGAGCTAAAGATCTTTTATGGCTATTATCTTGGCACCAGGGCTGATTAAAGGATAGAGCAATACTAGGCCACCCTATTTCGATGGAAATGATACAACATTTGGAAAAACAAAATGAAGGTATTCCTAAGATCCAAAGATCTCTTGCAATGGGATGTTGTGGAAAAAGGAATCAATCCCATTGCCACGTCTACATCAAATAAGAATGGCAAAGATAAAGAAACAAAATCCCCTGCTCCTATGTCTCGGATGGAGATGTCCAAAAGAGAAGCTCTTGATGCAAAAGTCATTTATTCTTTATATTGCGCCTTATCCCCTACTAAGTATAATAGAATCTCTTCATGTGAAACAATTAAAGAAGTTTGGGATAAATTTCATATTACTTCTGAAGGGACTGATTGTGTAAAAGAGACAAAAGTAAACTTCCTACTTGGTTAATATAAATCCTTCAAGATGAAGCTAGGAGAGTCGATTGGAGATATGTTAAGTCATTTCACATAAATTGTAAATGGTTTGGCATATCAAGGTCATCCAACTTCTGCGCTAATGAAGGTCAACAAACTTTTGCAAGGTCTCTCAAAAGATTGGAACCGTGTTAAGACCTCAATTCAATAGACTTAGAGGATTATGCCACTCTTCAATCCTTCGAAGTAGAACAAATCATTGATGAAGATCCCAAAGGTAAGAAGTTCATTACACTTAAATCTAACATTGATTTTGATAATGCAGACTTGGAAAATGACATGGATGACAAAGAACTTGCTTTTATGATCAAGAAATTTGAAAAGCTTAGTAGAAAAAGAAGGAAATTCAATTGAAAGAAATAATACAAGCAGAATGTGTAGAAAAGAACAATGAAAGAAGACGATGAGCAATGAAATATATGCTTGATGGCACATTCAGACTCAGACTCAAATTCAGAATTAGAATTAGACTTATAATTAGAGTCTGACTTAGAATCTGACAAGGAAATCGAGATAAGTCATTCAGAAATTCTTATAAAAGTTTTTAAATATATAAATGAGCTTTGCTTAAATCTCAAATCTACTCTTAAAAGGATCTCTGAACTAAAAAAAGAGAATTCATGGCTTAAGCAACATGATCTTTCTCCAAAAGAAAAGTTTGAAATTTTACAAAAAGATTTTCTACAAACAAAAGAAAGTCGAGATTTACTTGTCAAAGAAAATGATTCTTTAAAATAAGAATTTTCAAATATTTCGACAAAATTTTCAAATGGTTAAAAAACATTAGAGCATATCATTTCCATACAAGTACCTTACTATAACAAGTCGGGACTTGGCTTCAATAAGGAAAGTGATTCTTTAATATATTTTCCTAAAGTCAATGAAATTCTTAGACAAAAACCTCCTAGACTTGCGTACAAGAAGCATTTTTAAACGATATTTACAAAACCTGTTAATCGAAATGCCCTCAAGTGTTCAAATTATGGAGACTCATAATACTTTAATAATAAATGTCCTAAAGTCTGGAGATCTGTTAAGAAAGATTGGGTAAAAACAATATACTCTACTCATTCTTATGGACCCAAGAAAATATGGGTACCAAAGAAAAGATGAGTTGTTTTTGTAGGTAATAAAGAAAAAGAAGAAAGAGAATTTGGTAAGGAAGGTATATATTCTTAAATCCTCAATTTGGTTTAGGTACATGATTTAAATTTTTATAAATTCTCATTATACTTTATATTCGATATATCCTCTTTGTGCCTCGATTGATTCGGACTTTATTATGATTGGTTTTATTAAGGAAGAATCGTGTGATTTGTTTTTATGATTCGTGAGTTCAAATTTGATTTAATACGTGTGATTATTTTTTATATCTTGCTTAGAGACAATTGAGTTTATTTGGTTTGATTATATGCTCTCAGATTTGGTCATATTTTGTAAAGTGGAAATATGTTTCACGAGATATTAATTCACTATGCAAGATATTCTCCCTTAAATACTTTGTTATGATGAGTTTAGAAAGAATATTTGATTATTTTATGAATATTGCATATTTTGCTCTAATGTCAAGGAAGGATCCAAATATATGGATACCAGAGAGGAAATACGTTTATTGTGGGAAACTCCACAAAGGAAGAATGATTGCAAATCTACGCAAATCATGGTGCAATTAGAAAAGTATCTCATGCGAAGATTGGCAATGATCATTTTTAATCAATGGTATATTTCAAATATATACCTTGGGTAAGATGATAATTTTTTTTTTATCATCCCGCCTTGCAAATTTCTACTTGATCTTATGAAGATTCTAGATGATTGCTTATGAATTATATATGATTTATATTACAAATATCTCTTGTCATAAACATAATGCCTTGCATTTTTTTTTACTTAATTTGGCGGGTGATAGAAATATCTACTTTCTTTTTGCGAAATGCATTAATAATTTATTTTTGTGATTTATGCTCAAGGAAATCCCTTTGATCATGAAAGATATTACTACATATTCATGGATACTCTTACTATATTCTTAGAAGATGTCTTATATCTAGCAAGTTTGATCTGCAAATCAGAGGAAGGTATTATGTGATTTTTTTTTTTTGCAAAGATTGTTATCTATTATACAAGAATTTGCAGGTGGCAAAAGAATCTTCCATATGGATTTTGGAAAGCTTAACTCGAAAATTGTAGAAACTATGTACTATTATCTAGAGGCTCAAAAATTATTTCCTTGCGCAAAGTTATCGCAAATTATTGAGCAAGTCCTTAATGTGTTGTACGAAAGGTTGAGTAGCTCTGAATTTAAATATTTGATAATCTTATAAATGCTATTCAATTTATTTATTTGAAGAAAGAACATTATATATTACGTGGATATTATAATAGCTTATTTGTGCAAAAAGTTTGTTAAGTTTATGCAGATTGAAGAAAATAATTTTTTCCTCCAATTTCAAAAAGCAAAATATCGTTGCGGATGTTGTTGCTACGAAGGAAATAATGAAAAAAAAAATTCTGTTCAACATGCACAAGCCGCAACTAGTATTATTCGCAAATATTATCTTGATGACAAGGGGAGAAAGTGAATTCAAAATAAAGGGAAAGAATCGTGATCACCTCAAAATGACAACAAATTGAGGGGGAGCATTGATCAATTATGGAAATTTTTATTTGAATTGATCATGATCTTGATTATAATAGAAGGAAGGAAAAGGTAAATGTGTCAGAATTTGTTAAGTTCTACAAAATCCGGTTAGTGCATCTTTTATTACCTTTTATCATTAATAAATCTCTTATTTACATCATTATTTTATTATGACAAAAAAGTAAGTGAATTTTAAAATACATCTGTGATTTTTATTGGATATTTGCTGATATATATGATCGAAGTGAGCTATATTACATTTTTTTTTTTATATTTGACTTACTTTGTAAAAGCTATTGTTTTTTTTTTTTTTTTTGTGGAAATTGTGTATCATACAAGATATATTTGTTATAGTTTTATATTCTCTACGTGATACTATTTCCATTGTTATCGCTTTTTGATTATGGCAAAAAGGGGGAGATAATATAAATGTGAATATGTGTTGATATTAGTTATTGAGCTGCGATTATCTTTCCATATATAATTATACTCAATCTATTTGCTATCTTTTGCTATCTTTTGATTTGAATTATATTGTTATTTATGATTGCCATGATTTATTAATATTTTTAAAAGCATGTTTACACATCTGCATATTTAGAAATTGTTTTGTCATCATCAAAAATGAGGAGATTGTTAGGGAAATTCCGTATGATGTTTTGAAGATGACAAAATAAATCAAAGGTTACTAACATGTTTAATGGTTCGGTAATAGACTATGCAGATGATAGAATATATAAAGGATATTGTCGAAGTCTATATTTGAAAAAACTAGAAGATAGACTCTATGTTGAAATTGAATTTATTTAGATTGTGTCCAAACCTTAAGACTAATGTTCAGAAGTAAAATATGTTTAGACTTACGTCTAGATTGTAAAGTCTACTTCAGACGGAAGACACTCAGACTTTACTTTCGACTGAACATACTCAAATTTTACATACAGAATGAAACACAAGTCTAGAATGTGACAAGGTCCAAAATGAGACACACGTTCATAACGTAGCAAATTCAAAATGAATCATGTTTAGAATGAGACAATTTGACAGAACGTAACACAAGCCAAAAAACATATAACGACTAGTGATTTGGTTTGGATTCTACATTAAGATAGATTTGATTGACTCAATCTAATTTATTAACAATTGGATATTGAAAACAAGAGCTTTCTAAACGAAAAAACTCTACTTATTGAAACCAAGATTCTATTTGTATGGTCGATTATAATCAATTTGGAATTCTACTTCTATCACTCAATGGTTACTGAATCTTCTTGATACAAATAGGTCTAACGGGTAGATTGGAAGACGATCTTCTAGATACTGTCCAACGGCTAGTTTGGAAGTGAATGAGTATTTAAGGAGATTAAGGACCAATGAGTAAGTAAGAGACGGAGCTTAGAATCTATAATTTCAAAATTTGAGCAAACTTCGATCATATACTTATCTTTGGTGAGTTTAAACGTTTGTGATCGTGAAAGAAATACCAAAAGAGTGACCTAGTGAGACAGTGTAATCTACCACTAAGTGTTTGCATTCAAGGTTGTAAACTCTTGTTGATCACATAATGGAATCTAACCATAAGGCTGTTAGCATGGGAGAGTGGACATAGGTTTGATCTAAACCGAACCGCTATATATTTTTTGTGCAATCTTTTCTTCTCTTAACTCTCCTTATTTAAACCTGTTGCACACTTACATGTTATTTCAAAAGTCTGTTCTATCGCATAAGAAATTTTGAATATCTACCAGAAGTCTAGTAACTCGTTTATTAGACTCTGATCCTTATTCAAATTTTGCTCGTAACTTATTTTATTCCACATTTATTTGTCAAGACTTCTTTTAAACACCTATTCACCCCCTCTAGGTGTTCATACTAGTATAATCAAAACCCTCAATACCGTTTGGCAAGGCAACCAACACAATTATGGAAACCTAGGCAATCAATCCAAAAACAAGAAAGACCAATGCCAAATTTGTCGAAAATATAACCAAACAATTGTAAGATGTTATTTCATGTATTCACAATCTAACGGTAATGCACCTCAACCTATTACCGATATGGTTGGGATTCTTCTTATCCTATCGCAGCAATACTAGTCTTCAGATACTACAACTACTCACCATATGACGCCTGACATTGTCAACATGCCGTTCTTTGCACCATATAATGATAATGAATCTCTTTGTATAGGTAATGGAGCTGGTTTAGACATTATTAAAGTTGGTTCTTCCACTCTCAAAACCTTATTAACAGATCTTTTAATTTCTCAAATATCATTTATGTCTTTACCATTACACAAAATTTGTTTTGTGTACACAATTTTACACGTGATAACAATTGCTTTTTTTGAGTTTCATCTATTTCACTTTGTTGTGAAAGACTTGCATACTAGAACACCATTACTCCATGGTTTGCTTAAGGATGGACTATATTGGCTGCTAAGTCTTTATACCACATCTCCATTTGCCAAAATCATTTCACTTGATACCAAAGTGGATCATCCCCAACAAAGCAAAGTTTGCTATTTGATTTATTCAAATTTGTCATTTTCTACATTTGATTTCAACAAATGTGCTTCACGTTTATTAGACAAATCTCATAAAACACCCCTATCTCCTACTCATAGCATTAGTAAAGCACATCCCGATTTAATTTTTACTAATTTACGAGACATGCTCCAATTAATTTTATTTTCAATTATAAGTATTTGTTGTATTTGTTGATGATTTTTTCAAATGTACTTAGTACTATCCTATTCAAAATCAGTTTGTGAGCTCTTCCGTTTTCAAAAAATTCAGGACCATGATTGAGAAACAACTTGAAAAGTCCACCAAAGCCGTACAGTCGGATTGGGTTGGGGAATACAAAACCCCGTATGAAATTTTTTCAAAAGATGGAATTCTCCATCGTGTGACATGTCTACACACTCACAAGAAAAATGGAGTAGTTGAGCGAAAAATTCACCATATTATTGATAATGGGCCAAAAAAATTGTCATATTGTTGATAACGGCCTTACATTATTGACCCATACATCTCTTCCTCTTAAGTATTGGCCTTATACTTTTGAAACCACAATTCACTTTATTAACATATTACTTGCACCACTCTCAAACAATAACTCACCTTTGCAAACACTTTTCCATTAACAACCAAATTACAAATTTTTGAAAATATTTGGTTATGCCGTTTTATCTTTATTAAGGCCATATAATTCACATAGGTTTTTATTATGTTCTACTCAATGTGTGTTCTTAGGATATAATCCATTACATGTTGGTTACGACTATTTAGATTACAAAACTAGATGCATGTATATTGCAATCATTTTATTAAAAATATTTTTCCATTTGTTACACTTAGATCACACCCTTATGAAATACCCTCATTGTCACATCTTTGGCTGATGGTTTCCTCCGTTGGTATGTCCTCCCACGCAAACCATGGTATTAATGGCAATATTCTACCTTATACCCCACCTTTTAAGAGTGCGTTTGATTTAACATTTGGAAAGCCCTTTTCAGGCCTGAAAGCCCCTTGGGAAAAATTGGGGGTGTTTAGCAACCATTCCCCAAGGAGCTTTGAGTTGAAAGTTGGCCTTGAGAAGATTGAAAGCTTAATGTTAGTAGATATTAACATTTTCAGAATGGTGAGGGGCTCTATAAATAAAATTTTGTGGAGTTCCTTTTTTACCCTAAAAAAATCATTAGAAATCCAAACTTACCCCTTTTTAAAAGAACAAAACCTAGGGTTTCTCCTTGCAGCTCCTCTAGAAATGCTCACGCTCCCAACCCTTCATGCTCACTTTGCCGAGAGCCTCGCGATGATGTCGGCTTCATCATCGACTTTGATATCAAATCCACCGTCAGATCCGCCAATGACACTATCTCCGACACCTTCAACATGTAATCTCTCTCTCTCTCTCTGGACGCCAATGACACTATCTCCGACACCTTCAACATGTAAGCTCTCTCTCTCTCTCTCTCGGATTTGAGTGTATTTGAGTCCATATGGATTGGATTTGGGTGGCTCGCGTGATTTTTCTTGTAGATCTGTGAGAATTTGAGGCTTGACTAGCTTGTTTCGGGGTGGAAACACGTCAAGCCGTGGCTATTGATGATGGACGCTTGTGAATGTCTCTTGTATGCGCATTCACATTATGGTGTTGTCTGACGGTGAACCTGTGGCTACAGATACTGTTCTTTGCTCGTTATTATCATTTGTCATTTCTACTTGGCTTGACTTAGTAATGTTTTAGACTCAGTAATTAGCTCAGGTGTGCTAAGTTTGATTGGTGTTGTTGATTTAGCAAAGACGATTTCTTTTGGTTTCTATGTCTCGGAAGGAATTCATTCCTCTGTTAATACTTGGTTGGTTCTTGACCATATATGTGGCAGAGAAAGTGTTTTGAGTGTGTTTGTGCCTAGGAACTTGCTTGTTATCCTAAATTATATGTGTCTAATGGCAGACAAGAGTTGGGTGAAATCGTGTCATGGGACAATTTAGAGATACATATTTGTAGAATTATGCATCTAAATGATTACAGCAATGATATGTTAAGATACAACAATGATATGTTAAGATTACATGGGTAACTGTCGTATCCAGCTAGATTGGATCTAGGAAAATGTTCATTGCTTTTTTAATCCAAGGTAGGGAAGTCCTAATTAGTGTTGCTACTTGTCTTTAAAAGTAGTCCCAATTTATTTGTCTCGAACTCGATGTTTATTCGGATAACTTTGATTTGTCAAAAAGGTTTCATTAATGCTCTCCTTGCTTTAGCTAGACTATTAGAATGTTACCATGTGCAGCCTCCTTTCTCTTATGTACTTATGTAACTGGAAGATACCTTTGTTCTGTTAAAGCTTGCTGATTTTTCTGCCATTTGTAGATAAAATCAGGTTTTTGCTACTTACTATTGACAAAGCCAATCTGCAAAATTTTTTAATTGGGTAAAGTCACTATCGAGTTTGCAAGCTTAAGTTGATTGTCATTTTCCTATTGAGTTCATGAAGTCATTTTCTTTTTTTGTTTTCATGTCTACATAACATGTCAATTTAACATTTGCTTTTTTCACTCCAGCAAAAAAGCTTCACCCATATAGGCTACCATGATATGAGTAAATAGAATGGTATATGCCTTCTTTGTGGGTTGATGTTTTACTTCTCAAATTTAAAAGTCAATCCCTTCCTCTGTCGGCTCTATTACATATGATTTTTTCGTGAGAATTATGAAATCCCTTCTCACAATAATATGGATTATAGTTCTTCTCAAATGGTTTGAGGAAAAAGCTGATATGAATCTGCATCTTGGCTAATTTAATAGTATCTCACACTAACCTCCAAAAGATAAACATTTGGGTTGAAATTGAGTCCTGAAAAGGTCTATCCAAACTTTCTAATGAACTGAAATCTATTGCATTTTCAGATGTGAATCTCAGCAAAAACTTGAATAAATGTTAGTCGATATTAACATGTAAATCAATGATATAATGGAGTTAGTAGTAATCATTACATGACAAATATTGACTCATGAGTTCAAGTTGACATCTTTTAAAGTTATTGTCTCTTGACTACTCACTTTTGAATTTAGCTTGAGGTTATGAATATCTAATATCGAAAAAAGTAGTTCAGTGTGGATTGTATCTATTGTCTATTGTCTTTAAACTGAAATTGCGATTTTTTATGTTGCATTTATTAGTAGATGGCAAGTTCATTAAAGGAAAATGCATTTTAGAGCCTTGAAGATGTTGAAACCTTTTGCAAGTTGTGCGTTGAACAAATTGACAATGACAATCATCTTGCAAATAGCAAAAGAGATGGATGGACGATTATAATTAAGAAGTTTGAGAATCTAAGGGGCAAAAAGTTTGTTGAAGGTCAAATGAAGAATAAGTGGGATAATCTTAAGGAATACTGGAAAAGATGGAGGACATTGGTCCTAAAGGAAACTGGATTAAGATGGGATCCATAAAAGAATACCATTGATGCAAGTGATGAATGGTGAGAGAGGAAAATTCAGGTTATTTCCCATTATTTTTTTTTTTTTTTTTAAGTTCATCTTTTTTTTTTTCTATAAAACTCGCAAAAATGTTTATTATAACAGGAAAATCTTAAGGTTAGAGCTTTTATAACAAAATGTATACATCTGAATCTTCAAGTTTTGTTGGATAGAATGTTTGGGGATACTATTGCTACTGGAAGCATCACATGGAATCCTGCGCAAGGTTTATGTATTGATGAGAATGTTGTAACCACACAATTTGACATCGGTGGTTGTGTAGAATTTATTGATGATAATATAGAGAGTGATGTGGCTGAAAAAACTAGTGAACAACCTTGAAGTGATAAAAGAACGTCGCAGAGTTTGACGAGGCAATCTTAAGGAAAGAAACAAAAGAAATTAAATACGGCTAATAAGTTAGCAACACAAATGGAGAGAATTTGTTCAGTTATTGAAAGTAGAAGCTATGCCAAAGAGTTTGATCCTTACAAGGAACTCATAGAGACATTGAAAATTATACCTGAGATTAAGTAAGACTAAGAGTTATATCTTTTTGCACTAGATTATTTTTCAGAAAAAAAAAATAATAGGCAAATCTTCATGAACTTGGATGGTGATTAAGAAAAGTCACATTGCTCAAGTATAAGTTTGCACATCGTAATCATCACTAGGATATTTGCTATTTATTCGAATTTTTTCATGTGTAACATTGTTATAATGTGAGTCCTATTTGCACTACCTATTTGTATTAGTTGGTGAGACATATTTATGCTATATTGTCAAACTTGTTTCCAATTGGTGTTCTATTTATTGAGTGGAGTTTGCATACATACATACATACATACATACATACATACATACATACATACATATGATAAGTGTTTTTTGTTGATGGGTGATTTAGATAATTTGTTATTTTCTTATTCTAATTCTATTTTATTACTTTAACTAGTTATGGATGATTCTCCTGAAAGGGAAAACTATGAAAAAGAGGAAGAAGAATATTGATAGCTTTGTACAGCTACACATACCTACTGTTTATCAAGCAACATATGGTAAAAAAATACTGTACATAACCTCATCATATACATGAAATGCATGGTTAATAGAATTGATAGACATGGATGTTAATCCTGAAAGGTTTTATCGAATGTTTGAATGAATATAACTATATTTAAGAATTTAATGAATGATTTAGTGATACGATATGGTTTGCAAGGATTTAGGAATATTGATGTTATAGAAATGCTATGATTTTTTTTTTTTTCATATTTTAGGACATAATATTGGTAATAGGTTAGCACAAGAGCACTTTAAGCATTCTTGGGGAAACTATATGTAGGTTATTTAGATTAATTTTGGATAAAGTATGTGATATTTGAGTAGATTTGATCCAACCATCTGATTGGCAATTTAGGGAAGTTCCAAAGAAGATCATGAATAATATTAGAATTTTTCCATATTTTAAGGTAAGTTGCGATTATACAATAAAAATATAAATTAAATATAAATCAAATAATATTTCTATTCTTGTTTTAGGATTGCATTAGAGCTATAGATGGTATTCATATTTCAGCGGTGGTATTTACGAGTGAGCAACTTCATTTTATTGGTCGAAAAGGAACACCGACGCAAAATGTAATGGTTGTGCGTAATTTCAACATGGAATTTACTTATATTTGGGCCGATTAGGAGGAAACAACTCATGATACTTGTATCTTTTATGAAGCCATTAGGAGACATGATTTACAATTTCCTCATCCTCCGAAAAGTTTGTTAATTAATGGTTTTTATGCATTAATATATATATATATGTGTGTGTGTGTGTGTGTGTGTGTGTGTGTGTGTGTGTGTGTGTGTGTTATATGTTGATTAAATTTATAACATTTTTGTGTAAGTTAGATGTCATTTATTTGAGTTTCAACGAGATCCTCAATCGACAAGTTATAAAAAAGTGTTCAACCATCCTCACTACTCACTGCGATCAGAAATTGAGCGAGTTTTTGGCGTATTGAAGAAGAAATGAAAGATTCTAAAGAGTATAATATATAAAACAAGTGAAAATTGTGATAACAACAATGACTTTGCATAATTATATATGAAGAAATGTTGTGAATGATGTACATTTTGCTAGAGTGGATTTAGATCTCAATTAATATATGACAGATTTTGATTATGTAAATGAGGAGGGTAATACTTCAAATTATGATGTAGCATCTAATATATCATGTTTATATGATTAAATAGCTATGAATTTAGGAAATAATTAAGGATGTTTGTAATTTTTAAGGATAATGAGCTTCTTTCCTCAAAGCATATGTTATCATGTTTTTATTGTAATGAAAGTATTCTTCTTGTAATTGAGAAAGAGAGCACGTAAATTTTTTACATTTTATTTTTTTAGAAAAAAAAGAAATTTAATTTTAATAAAATTGTTTACACATCATCTTTAACATTGTTATCAAATATAAATTAAAAAAGTCGCAAACATTTTTTTTTAAATTTTAAACAAATAAAAATTAAATTATTTAGATTAATCATCAAAGGGGCTTTGCAAATGTACTTTATACCAAATAACATTTATCTCAAAGTTGCTTTTTAAAATAGGATTTACAAAATAGTCTTTGCATTTCTCTCAAAGTCCTTTAGGCTAAACTACTTTATATTTCCTCAGTGAGTTTTCCAATTGCTGAACCAAACGAACCTTAATACCCTCCCCACCTACATTTGAAAAACCATCACCAATATTATCAAATATTAATACTCCTTTAAAGCCTAATATGTTGGTTTTTAGTTCATCTAATGCTGATACAAGTTCTAATAAGGCTCTTTTAGATACCTCATCACAGTAGACTATTGTGATACCTTCACGATCGGTTTATCAAAAACCAAGAACATATTCAATGCAACTGTGTCAAAACCCAAAGTCCAATTCTAAATATCCATTGTCAGATGTAAACTTGACTGAAATAACCTCTAAAGAAGAACCATTGTGTTTCACCAAAGCTAATAAACATGAAAAATGAAGGGACACAATATTTCAAGAATTTAATACTTTGTTGCATAATGGAACTTTGGTTCCATCGAATTCCAAAACAAATGTAGTGGGATCCAAATTGGTTTATCAAGTCAAGACATATTTAGATGATTCGATATATCAAAACAAAGGGCTACAATCAACAAGACACATCCTAGTGGCCAAGGGCTACAATCAACAAGAAGGTATCATCTATACGAAAACGTTTAGCCTTGTTATTAAAACAACCACCAACTATATAGTTATTTCATTAGTTTTGACAAAGAAATAGAAACTTCAATAGTTGGATCCAACAATTGGATGTTAGTAACACATTTTCAAATGGTAACTTGATTAAAGAAGTCTAGATAAACCAAGCCCAAGGTTTCATTGATAAAGAAAAGCCAAACCATATATGCAAGCTACAAAAATCCTTACATGGATTGAAACAAGCACCGTGGGCTTTTTAGAATCACTGGGATTTATTAAATAAATAAAAAACCGATATTTCCCTCTTTATATCAGCCCAATTTCTTTACTTATATGCTCATCTATGTTGATGACATTATTATTACAGGAGTTCTCCATATGGGACTCGGGCAAACTTAATTATTTCTTGGGAATTGAGGTACTCAAACATCCATCAGGGCTCCTCTTGTCACAATAGAAGTATGTTACAGATCTCCTCTACTGAACCAAAATTGAAGGTGTTAGACCAATTTACATGCCCCTAGCTACAGATACCAGTTTAATTAATCAAGATAAGCCAATTAAATATGCTAGTTTGCACAGGAGCATCATAGGAGCTCTTCAATATGCCATCCTAACTCAATCAGATATCTTTTATGTGATAAACAAAGTCTGTCAATTCTTAAAGGAATTAATAGAAAACCATTGGAGTGTGTTGAAACAGATCCTACGCTACTTAAAAGAAATTGTTTTGTATGAATTACTCATCAATTCCCAATCCACCACAAAACTCCATGCATATAGTGACATGGACTTGGCCGGTTGCTCCATCATTAAACACTTAATAGGAGGTTATGCAATTTATATAAGTCAAAATATGGTGTCTTGGTCAACCAAAAAGCAGCATACTATTGCACATTCCTTAACCAAATCTAAGTATCAAGCATTGTCAAATGCCACGGCAAAAGTGATATGGTTGCAATCGTTGTTATAGGAATTGAGCATCTCTCAATTGAAACTCCCCATCCTTTGGTATGACAGCCTAAGGGCAATGTATCTTACAATGAATCCACTTTCTCTTGCTAGAACAAAGCATACTGAGGTAAACTTTCACTTTATCCTCCATTTAGTGTCACAATGCAAACTCGAGGTTTGCGTCATATCCACATGTGACTAAATAGCAAATATCTTCACCAAGCCTCTTACACAGTGTCGTGATGATATGCTCAAATCTAAGTTGAAGATCATCTAACTTGTGGGGACCTGTTAAGGATAACAACGCATTCATTCAAATTCAAAATATTTTGAATGATTCTATTCTTACCTCATGTAGTTATTATTGCACTTATAATTATAACAGACCATTTATATCTCATGTAATTTCTGTAACAATTAGTAAATAACCTCTATAAATACAAAACGCTATCCTAGAGTTAAAGGATAAGTGAAATTTATGCTCAAATTTAGAATTCAATTTTTGCACATATCATGATGATCTTCGAAGAAACCAATCCATCACCAACTTTACAGACTTATACCAATTCATATCTAGATAAACTTATTTGGGATCAAATCTAGGTTATACAGCATGTGGATCCCTCTAGTACGAGGGATGAAAATAAGAATTTCGAACATCACATGTAAAAAATGTGGAAGGATATATTTCCGCATATGATTAGACAAAACATGATTTTCTTTTATTATAGTGAATATGATAGATTGTGCAACTATGATTTTCCTTTATTATAGTCAAGATGATAGATTGTGCAGTATATAGGTTGTAGTTGGCAAGAAACAACGCCGCATCTTAGTACCTACAAAGTAAAGCAAGGATAAACATAATTTTTGGACAGTAGTAGCCTATAAGCATCGTTGAACATTTTCCTATGCAAACATATTCCCGATAGGTGTATCGGCTGCCAATGGATGTAGATTTAACAGCCTACTTGCTTTTGGTGGCATCAACGCAATGTTGGAAAACATCCCTATGAGATACCAAAAAAGTTAAAAACCTATTATACCAATTCAATCTTAAACATTTTAAATTAGCCAATTTAATCCTAAATCTTTTGATAATTTATTAATATGATCATTTTGGGCAATTTTGACCGGATATCCGTTGGACTTGATAAATTAAAAGAAAAGGGCTTTGCCTAGCGCAAGTCACGCTCACCAAGTGCATCATGTGCCTAGAGTGCGTGACCACACACCTCAGGCATCCTACCTCGATCTTAAGCCGCAGCGTCACATGTTGACACTCAATTCGCTTTAATGTTCATAAATTAACATGAGTAATATGATGCTAGAATAGCTCGTTCGTAGGATACACTTTTAACATTTCATTCGAATTAACTCAGCTCTATATTAAATCATAGGGGATATCCTGTACCTTAGAAGGTGTGTTGTACTTAATTTTCTTCTTAAATGTATAACGCCGACGGAATCTCGGGTGCTTAATTTTCAACGCCATTGTGCTTTCCTACAAGGCTTGTAGGTGAACTAAATGGGCTTCCATTTTTGGCTAACTTTGTAATAAATAAAAACAGGAAATTGGAGTTGGGAATTGGAATTGTGAAAGATCCGTCGGTGCTGCAATGCGAAATCATTATTTAATAATGAAAATATTTGTGGGGAGGTGGGACATCTTGGTTTTGGTACACAAAATTGAACATATTTTCCCAAGGCAGAGCATATCTTGGAAGGTGGGATTTAATGTATTAACTACAAGCATGGACGCAAATGCTGTTGTGTGGTCCAAGGGGAGCAAATACTTGCTTGGATCTGCATCGTGGCGATCGATTGGATCTGCATCGTGGCGATCGAGGACGCGCGATCTATGCGCTAATCTCACACGACGAATGGCCACGATGTATTCGAACCCATGTGCCAGAGCCTCTCCACCTCCCACCCCCCAACCTTAACCCCCCAAAAAAAAGGGGTTGCACGTGCCTGTTGGTGGGAGCGCATGACTTCCCAATCCCCATACACAAGTGAGTTATCCACCTCACACGTTCGAATTTAAGATATTTTCCTAAAAATAATTACTTTTATGATTGAAAATAATTAGTTAATACAAATATTTTAATTATCGATAATGATTTTTATTTAAATATTTTTGTGGATGATGGAAATTTTTTTAATAAATTCATTTTTATAAGCGATTATTTATAATAAAAAAATATTTATCAAATAATTCATTTTCTACTAAACAAATTGGAATTTTAAGCATCCATTCTATATATCCAACCCACATGAGGGAGAAGCCCTTGCCCTCCATCGTTGTCGATTCTTTAACTCGTACTAAGGCAGGTAGATGTAGTGGGGAAATGACTCTGTGGAAACGCATTTGCGCAGAAAAGGACAACAGCAAAAGCCACTACGTTTGACTTTTTCTTGTATCTCCACCGGCTCCACGATGTCTTATAAAGTGGCAAGAAGGTTGGTGAGCTGTCAGGACTTCAATAAGAACATCATAGGCAAAATCAAGGGGATATATACGAGCTCGCATCAATTTGACAAAGTCAAGCAAGGGAGAAATGAACAGAAATTCTTGAGAAAATTATAAAAAATAGGTGAGCATGAAATTCAACACCAACCCCGCCATCTCTTCTAGCCAATAAGGAGGAGCCTTGGCTTTGACATGAAACCATTCTCGCGTATGGAGTTTGGTGCCTTAGTAGGTGAATTGATGGAAGAATAATAATGATTAACTTTTTAATTTAGGAAGATGAAATGCCACCCACCTCACAACATCAATATTAAAATCTTAAGAGGACCCATTAAGTTTATTGCTTGTGACAATATTTTAAATATGATGTGCCACCAATTTCCATCGTTTTGAAGACCTATAGGGAAATTGCCATTGAGAACTCACCAACCATGGACTATCGCTCATTCAACAAATCTTGAATCACAAATGCTTAGAAATTTTTTATTACTTTTTGCTGGTACGTTCTTATTTTTTTTATAATAATAAGCGTAATGATATATGATCGTAATGATATATGATGTTTTCTTGTGGGCTCTTGGGAGACCGATTTCTCATCAGAAGGTATTGTATCCAAATGTAGTTTACTGCAATTGCTATATAAAGTATCACGTGTCATAAAATATTTCAAGATTTGTATTTGATTAATCAAATTCAGCCAGAAGGATTCGATTCTTCAAAGCATTCGCAGACATGCTTAAAATGCCTCCCGGCTGCGGGAGGTGAGGACGGAAGTGTCGACATCGGTGGAGTTGGTGTCAGGAAATGATCCGGCTGATGTCCCACCTTCCGAATACCAACCCCCGTCTCAACTTTCTTTTTATACAGTTTACCCGACTTTTTTTATGTTCCACCAACCCAAAAATGGCGACATGCTGGCGACAACATCGCTTGATTTTTTGCATCACGTTGATCGGGGTTGGTAGGGTTTATCGAGGAGTCTGCAAAGAGTTCAGTGGAAAATAGAACTTTTGCGGTCGTAAAAGCTACTGAAATTGCTCAAAATTCAGGTTTTGACCAACTTCGTGACTCTTCCCCATATGGATAGAGCGGGCTACGTGTGGCTGCGCCTCTCCTTTCACGGAATAGGAATGCCTATAGATTTCGCTTGGTTCCACTGGCGAGAAATCAATGAAGGATTTCATTATTTGGAATTGTACTTCTTTCATGTCGTTTGGATGATTAAATGTTTCAAACGTTCACAAGAAAGTCTATAAGACCCACATCCATTATGTGACAGAACTTAATGTCATTTTCATGTAACAGACAACTAGACATTTAAAATGAAATGATTAAATAATTTGTACATTTCTCGCATCTCAAATTTGAAATTATATTTTTTTTTCATTTTTTTTAACCGTTTAGATCCGTAAAATGAGTCAGACATGTAAACTTCCTCTCTTACTTTACACAATTTGAAGCTATTTCTTTCAGAAACTTTTTATACATGGGCACATCTTCTTTTGCTGGTATTGAAGAAAGAGACAACTTGGGCGAGAGATTTTTGCTCGGAGACTGTACGGCACACAAGGGCCAAAAAGAATGGGGTCGACAAGAGATCGCCTTATGGGCTCAACTCACAAAGAATATGGGCTAACTTGTTAAAATAATACACAAAATCACACTTTGCCCGCTTATAGTAAATTCTACCTCCTTGCAATTTTATCTGGCAACAAGCATGCGGCTTTGCTAGTAGGCATTGGAGTGTGAGGTCGGAAAGTATCAGATTTAGAGTTTGATTTTTGTGAGCACTGCATACACACACATTTATATAGAAGAGAGGAGTGAGAATAAAAAAAAGTGCATTTGTTTTCTACTTGACACCCTATATACACAGTTAAATCGAAATTAGAAAATAAATCATAAAAACGATTTATGTGATTCGAGCAATATATCTACATTCAAGAGGATAGAAACAAATCCACCATATAATTAAGCGATACAATAAATATAAGGAGCATACTTAATCATTTAGGGTCCGTTTATTTCACGGAAAATAGGCCATTTCTGGAAAATACTTTTCCAGAAGTCATTTTTCAGGAAAATAATAATATTTTCTGGTGTTCGGCTAAAATCTGAAAATGTTTTGAAAAATATTTTTTGGTGCTCAGTAAGAAAAATATTTTCTAAGACTTCACCACTTAGGCATGTATCACTTATCGATCTATAAATATATCAAATACGAACTTGCCTTTAAATTCAGGCAAACTTGCTTCATATTTTTGTTCCATCATTGTCACCAAACGCTAATATACTCTAAAAAAAAAAAAAAAAATTGTTCGTATGGATTTTAAAAAGAAGTAAAAGAGAAAATAAGCAAAACATGTACAACCCTAAATGAGAATCTTTCAATTGAGTGGCCTGTTCTCCCTCGTGTCTTTTGTGTTTTAATAAATAAATAAAAAAATAAGCAAAGCACGTAGAGCCATTTACTTGAGTAATATATAACTGCATGGTAGAGTAAATAAAGAAAATGATAAGCAAGAGTGCAGAGCCCGGGCTTGAGATCGACAAGCTCGAGGTTCACCTGGCAACGGCTGATGACTAGCCAAGAAAGAAGAAGATGGGAAACAAAGAAAAGAAAAAGAAAAAAAGAAAAGAAATTGAAAAGAAAAGGGAAATTAAAAATAATTCGAATATGAAAAGAAAAGAAGAAGAAGAAAGGGGATGAGGAAGTGGTGATTTGTAAATGTGTGAGATAAGAGAGTCAAGTGAGAAAAAAATGTTTTCCACCTTTGAAAAGTGGAAAACATTTTCCCTAATCTAGAAGACTTTTTTCCTTTCATAAAAAACATTTTCCTCAATGAATTCATTTTCCGTGAAACGAATGCCAGGAAATCTGGAAAACGTTTTTCCGGAAATTATTTTTCGCGAAATGAACGGAGCCGTAGACACCCAATACTTTCCAAAACATAATTTCCATGCGTCTCCACCTTTGATGTTCTGTAGTCAATTTACAACCGCCACACAGCACCACTCTACAACGGACCTCTATAATGAAAAATCTACATTGCCACTCACTCCATAGCCCCTCATAAGCTCTTCAACCATCACGGACTTTTTCTACAGTCTAATAGTCACTTAAATCTGAAAAGTTTGAGATATGTGATTGAACGGAAAAAAAGTTTAGGTGCTCGATTATAAATAAAAGAATCAGTAATACTAAAAATATCAAACTGGTAAATTTGTGTTATATTTATTATAAATTAGTCTTCTTGTACCAGTTTAAAAGTTTTTGTGGCATTAGCACGCGCGCCGTAAATATGAATAAAGTTCAAATAGTTGCAATATCATTATTCCTTAATTTCCGTATAAAATGAGTCCACGACATTGCTTTTGCGGGAATTGGCGATCATTAGCGCAGGAAGGATACATTAAACTTATAAAAGTTTAAGAACATTTAATTGCAAATATTAAATATCAAATGAGCCAAAATGCATAAAAAGTGAAAGTTAGAGGACTCAATTAAAATATCCTAGAATAATTGAATGTAGAGTAATGAGATAATTTTTTGTTGAGTGTTAATATGAGCCACTCATTATAATATTTAATCATTGTCTTCCATTTTATCATAGTTTGCCACTTTTAAGGGAAAACTATTGCTAGCACCTAAAACAATATGTTGATTTCATCCTCTCCTTCTAAAAATTGATCTGGACATCATCGTAGAACAATGAAAAAATGACACAAATGAATTCTGAATTTTGACCTAATATGCAATGTGATCCATAAAATTTTTATTTGTTTAATATGATCCTTAAAGTTTAATTAAATTTGCAATGTTCTTCTTGAACTTTTGATTTGTTCGATGTGATTCCTAAATTTTTTATACATGTTCAAATTAGTCTATGAACTATATGAAAATATTCATTATTTTCTTTAAATTTGAATTTATGAAAAAAAATTGAACATCTTTATATAATTCAGTAAATTGAACATATATCAAAAGTTCATAATCACATTAAACAAATCAATAATTTATTAATTACATTGCATTAAAGTTCAGAGACAACATTTAACAAATTAAAAATTAATGGATCACATTGCACAATTGATCAAAATTCAGGGACCTACATTCAATTAATGGAAGAATAACATTAAATACTTTCCTATAATTCAAGAATAAAATTGAATATGTATAAAAAATTCATGAACCACATTAAACAAATAGAAAGTTCAATGATAACATTGCACCAAAATTCGGTGACCATATTAAACGAATCAAAAAATTTAGAGATCTCATTGCACAGTTGATCAAAATTCAGCGACAATTTATATCATTTACACTAAAACAATTTATGAAAATGGCCTAACGGCAAATTGCCGATAATTTAGCTGATCAGCAGAACGATATTTGATGTTTCTAGATGTCATGGTCACCTATAACTCATGTCGTGGAATATCGAGATAGCCAAAATGAGACCGGCCTAAATTACGAGAAGCAAAATCTGCTTTTTACCGAAATTAAGGATTTGGAAGTTCCTCGCATTCTTCTAATTGAATGCCCATTTTTCGAATTTGTTTTCTCGGCAAACCCCAATTTTCTGATTGGATGCAGTGGAAATTTGTTCCTAAATTATCATTTATTAATTTCTCATGTACCTGGGACCATCACATGCCGAATGCTTGACTTAAGATATGCCCGTGACGTACTACGGCATAGATCAGCAAGAAGTACAAGATACTTAACACCAACTAAACTCGCTAAAATCAAAAGGGGGGAATTAAAAAAGAAAAACAACATGACCATTGAATTAATCAGAAAATTTACCAAACCACCGCGATAATGAAACCCAGAGCTTGTAACATCTCTCATTTTCCAGAGGGACATATAGCGAGAGGGGGCGCTTTATGAAAGGAAAATTTTACAATTTAGGAAGGGAAAAAAAAATGATGAAGATACTAGTAGTAATACTAAAGGATGATGGATGATTCTTCTCTCGGGATCTAGTCCTTGTACTTCATCTCGGACATGAGGAAACCGGGCATGTCGAAGGAGCCGGAGAACTTCTCGACGTCGGCCTTGAGGGTCTCCATGTCCTTGTTGTTCACCAGACCCTTGTTGAAGTCCTTCAGCAGCTTTCCATGCTGCTTCTGGATGTCCAAGGTGATGGTCACGGCCCGGTGGAGGAACTCCCCGATTTGCTCGAAGTCCTTCTCGACCAAACCCCTGGAAGTCATGGCAGGAGTTCCTGATACAAGACAAGCCTCTTAAGTCAGACTTTGCAATGATCATAGATTCAAGCTGCCGCATTGCCCTGAATACGAGCACAGAACAAAAGGGGAAAAAGAATGAAGTCGTGCAGATGTTTTCATTACCAATTCGTACACCTCCAGGTGCCAAGGCACTGCTGTCACCAAAAACAGCATTCTTGTTCACGGTAATATTGCAGAGATCGCAAAGCTTCTCGACCTTATTGCCTGCAAGAGTGGTATTTTAAGTTATTAGAATCTATACATAACATTGTTGTCAGCATCACCAATTCACTCAACCAAACCGATGCAATCTTACCGGTCAATCCAAGAGGACGAAGGTCCCAAAGAACAAGGTGGTTCTCAGTTCCACCAGTCACAAGCTTGTAGCCTTTGCTCATGAGGTAGTTCCCAAGAGCAACAGCATTGGCTCTTACTTGCTTAGCATAGGCCTTGAATCCAGGAGACATGGCCTGCTTCAGGGCAACAGCCAGAGCACCAATCTGGTGGTTGTGCGGGCCACCCTGAAGAGAGGGGAAAACTGAGAAGTTGATCTTGTCCTCGAAGTCGTAAACCGCATCCGCAGGCTGGCCCTTCTTGGCAGGCTTAGGGCCCTTCCTGTAGAAAATCATACCGGCTCTCGGACCCCTCAAGCTCTTGTGGGTTGTGGTCGTGACGATGTCACAGTACTCAAATGGGTTTGCAGCTTCCTACAGCCATAAACAAAATTGTCCCGACGATAAGAACATTGGGAACCTCACAACATTATATTCACATCATCAAAGCAAATGTACTGCAAATGCAAAGAAGAATGACCAAATCGAAATCATTTGATTCGAGAAGAAACAGAACCACGAGCAGGACAAAAGACACTTCATTTCATTCAAACTGCTACTGCAACATCCAGAGACACAAATCAGGGCCTAAAATGAAGAGATCACGAGTATTTTGAAAGGCATAGAATGAAATCCCCAAAGATCTACAAAAGATTGAACATTAGATCACAATTCCACAAGGTTGCATGAACAGATCAAGCACAATAAATGGTCAAAAGCTTAACAGAGATTGGCAAAGCTTGCATGCACAAGTGAGAAGGACAAACAATGGAATGCAGTCAACCCATACTTAATTCACATAAATATGAATGCCCAAGCGAGATCCAACAAGTTAAGGACGCAGTCAACTCGCGGAGACCCAGATCCAGCCTCGTACGCATCGCACCGCATCAACGAAAATGCAGATCCAACACCGACAACAAAACCCGCACGCGACAAAACATCAAACACCATTCGGGCAGATCCAATTCGAAAACCCAACGGAACAGGGGGGGCAAAGAAGATACCTGAGCGGCGACGAGGCCGCTGATGTGGGCCATGTCGCAGAGGAGGAGGGCGCCGCACTTGTCGGCGACGGAGCGGAAGCGGGCGTAGTCCCAGTCGCGGGGGTAGGCGCTGCCGCCGCAGATGATGAGGCGGGGGCGGAAGTCGAGGGCCTTCTCCTCGAGCTTGTCGTAGTCGATGTAGCCGGTGGAGGAGTTGACCTTGTAGGGGAGGCTCTCGAAGTAGATGGAGGTGGCGGAGATCTTCTTCCCCCCGGAGGTGTAGTAGCCGTGGGTGAGGTGGCCGCCGGAGGGGAGGTCGAGGCCCATGATGCGGTCGTGGGGCTGGAGGACGGCGGTGTAGGCGGCGAAGTTGGCGGGGGAGCCGGAGTAGGGCTGGACGTTGACGCCCCAGGAGGTGGGGTCGAGGCGGTAGGCCTGGAGGGCGCGGGAGCGGCAGAGGTTCTCGATCTGGTCGATGTACTCGTTGCCGCCGTAGTAGCGGTTGCCGGGCATGCCCTCGGAGTACTTGTTGGTGAGGGCGGAGCCCAGGGCCTCGATGACGGCGAAGGAGGTGAAGTTCTCCGACGCGATCAGCTCGATCCCCCGGCACTGCCGCCGCTTCTCCTTCTCGATCAGGTCGTGGATA
This sequence comes from Eucalyptus pumila, assembly GCA_016097595.1. Lineage (NCBI taxonomy): Eukaryota > Viridiplantae > Streptophyta > Magnoliopsida > Myrtales > Myrtaceae > Eucalyptus > Eucalyptus pumila. The sequence goes on from CM027853.1 coordinate 32,996,198, forward strand.
TCCGGATCCACCGCCTGCAGCGGCGAGTTGCCCCACGCCGTGACGGGATCCATGGCAACGACGCTTGTTGGGAAGAAAGAGAGAGAGGAAGGTTGAAGATGGTTGAAGGAGGAGGAGGAAATGGAGGAGGAAGGCAGTGGGTGGTGGAGAATGCGGAGGGGCTTAAAAAGGGTTGGGGAGAAGAGAGAGAGATCTTGGACGGAGGCTATCGCCTGGTTTTAGGTGGTGTTGGTGAGGTGGGGGTCCACATAAGCCGTTCTGAGGGTTGGTGAAGGCTTGCCATTTTCTTCCCCACTCTTTTTTTTTTTCTCTTTCTTTTCCAACTTTTTCATTTTACTTTGACTAACTTTTTTTTTTTTTTAAGCAACTTGACCTCTCCGATTAATTTGCAATTATTAGGGTGGCCCGGATTGCGGTAGGCTGAGGATTATAACCCACACGATGTTTGGTGAGGTCAAGATTCGTTTGATAAAATTTTTATTTTTGGAATAATTTCTTCTCATAATTATTTATTTATTTTTATTTTTTTTGAATAATTTTTCAACCAAAGAACGCATTTAGTAATTATATAAAATTTTTATTCTCATAATGAAAAAAGAATAGGAATGCATTTGGTATAGTTCACAAAATTATTTGTAATGTATAATTTCTTTTAATTTTTTTCTTATTCTTCCTTATCATCACCAACCACCGATTGTTGTTGTTTGTTGCTGACCCCAGTCATCGATGATTGCCGACGATGCTGATCGTCGCTTATTGCTCATCGCCATCGATCGTCGTAGTCGTCAACTGCTGGGGTTAGTGGCGGCGGTCATCGATGAGCGGCAATAGATCGACTAGTTAATGGGCAACGCAAGGTGGTTGGCTGTTGAGACAAGCAATGGGTGGCGAAGGCGGTCGGCTAGCAAGTAGCAAGCGGCGATGGGCCAGTGGGCAGCAACTAGTGGCAATCGACTATGGCAAGAGGCGATCGACCGTAAGTAGTGGTGGAAAGCGTATGATCGCGATGATGGTAGGTGAGCGGTGAAGCGGTGTCAGGAGTGACAGCGGGTGAGCGGTGAAGCGATAGTTCATCGCGACTACGACAATCGAAAGCGATAGTAGGTGAGCGGTGAAGCGACAGCTGATGAGCGACCAACAATGTTGGCCGGCAAGGTCAAGCAGGCAGCGGTAGTGGTTGGAGAGTAAGGGCAGCAGCGAGGGGCAACAAAGAAGAAGGAAAGAAAAAAAAAATTCTCCCTATTTTTCATGATGACAAAAAAATCTCTAAATATGTAGATGTGTAACACGCTTTTAAAAATATTAATAAATCGGGACAATCTTAAAGAATAATGTAATTCAAATCAAAAGATAACAGAAGATAGCAAATAGATTAAGCATAATTATATATGGAAAGATAATCGCAGCTCAATAACTAATATCAACACATATGCATATTTATATTCTCTCCCCCCCCCCCCTTTTTTTTTAGTAAAGGTAAAATGTATTATAGCTTAGGACAAATATACAGAACTAGCTCCAAAGCTTACACTCTCAGGGCGCTACGCATAGAGAGTGTTAGGGAGCCGAAACAAAAAAGATTACAAAGAATAAAAAGAGACAAGCTCTAGCAAGAAGCAAAGACCAACAGGTCACAAGCGAAAAGAAAATGCGAAACAAAACCTCAGCCGCCTAAGGAGAAGGCCAAGGGCCAGACACCGAAGGAGGGTAGGAGAAAAGATCGCATAGCTTGGTCTTCATCCGGATCTACGCATTCTCCTCACGATCAACGAACAATGAAGATGGAAGGGTCGAAGCCCTAGTTTCTCTGAAGCCTTCTATTTCTAGGGGTATTCGGGACATCAGAGAAGGTGAGAGCTTTGTCCTTGACCATCTTGATAATGTGATTTTTCATTGCAGCAAGAACCACCGCTTCGTTGCGGAATATGATAGCATTCCTCTTCTTCCAAATTAAGTAGCACATGGCAGCAAAAGAGTAACGAGCTAAGTTGTGAAAGAAATCATTGCCCTTTAGGAAGGAGGTAGCCCATTAAAGATTCTCCTTCCATGGCCTTGGGCACCAAGGAAGGTTGCAGCGAGAAGCCCAAAAATAAGCAATGGAAGTCGATATGTGGCAATCAAAAAATAAGTGATCTATAGAGTCAGGAACATCATTGCAGAAGGCATAGGTGGCATAATCAATCCTACCATAGGAAATGAGAAGTTCTTGGGTAGGCAAACGGTTTCTAGCAATCAACCAGAGATTGAATTGGAACCTGGGAATGATGACGTTGTTCCAAATAAGCGAAGCCCAAGGCACTACGCTTCTTTTGGTCTTGAAGTGGTTCTAGGCATATCCTACCAAAAAAGATCCGGACGGATGCTAACGCCAAGAAAATCGGTCCGGAACTTGGGAGAGCGTTGGGATAGAGAGACCCTAGCTCTCCATAATACTACGAAATGAAAGGCCCATAGGCGAAAATAGATCGACCACCACTGCATGCTTGGGTAGACCAGACCACTGAATAACAGGATCTGGCATAATAATATCAAGAAGGCCTTTTGGGTGCCAATGATCAAACCATAACGAAGTGGAGTGTCCATTTCCAATCTTCCAAAGGAAGGAAAGCCGAGAGTCACTTCTTAATTGCAAAATTTTCTTCCAAGCCCAAGAGCAAATTTTAGGAGATGAAGCTTTCCAGAAGTTGTTCCTCCTTAAAAAGTTGGAATGAATCCAACGACACCAAAGGGATTCTTTATTTGTGAACAAAATCCAAATGTGCTTCATCATGGACGCCTTGTCGCAATCTCTCAATTTACGAATACCAAGTCCCCCTTCTTTTTTTGGTTGGCATATATCATCCCACGACACCTTCGCCCCCCCCTACCGAGGGCGGATTCTTTCCAAAGAAATTGCCTTAAAATCTTTTCAATGCTATTGAGAACCAAAACCGGCAATGTAAAAACACTTGACCAGAAGGTTTGGATAGAGTGCAAGAATGACCTGATTAACTGCAACCTTCCAGCAAAAGAGAGGAAACGATGAGCCTAAGATTGGGCTCTAGCTGTAATCCGATCAATAAGGGTGATGCAGTCAGCTTTTCCAAGCCTGGAGGATATAATAGGCACTCACAGATAGCGTACTGGTAGTTTATGTTCTTGAAACCCAAAGGCTAATGATATGTAGTTGCGAAGAGACGGAGGACCACCCGAGAGAAAAATTTCGCTCTTATTCTTGTTTGGAATCAAGCCACTCCATGAAGAGAACAAGTCCAAGCCTTTCTTCAGCAAGGTAATGGACGCCCAATTAGCCTGACTAAAAAGAAAGACATCATCGGCAAAGAAAAGGTGAGATAGCTTGATCGCTTTGCACCGCCAAAAATATTTGAATTCCTTGTGGGAGGTGCGAGTACTCAAAATTCCTGAGAATACCTCCATCACTAGGTTAAAAAGATAAGGGGACATTGGGTCGCCTTGTCGTAGGCCCCGGCCACCAGGAAAGAACCCATGAAGTTCTCTATTGATTGATAATGAGTATTTCGACGTCCGAATGCATATCATGATCAACCGGATCATGAAATCAGGAAAGTCAAAGGCTACTAGAGTTAGCTAAAGGAAATCCCAATCAACCGTGTCGTAGGCCTTTTGAAAATCAACTTTCACAGCACATTTAGGGAGGTACGGGTCAAGGTGAAATCCAGCAAAGACTTCCTGAGCTATCAATATATTATCCCTTATCTTCCTACCCTTAATAAAAGCATTTTGGGAAGGATCAACCACTTCTTTCAACACAGTGGCAAGGCGATTAGCCAAGATCTTAGTAATGACTTTGTATATAGTATTACAACAAGCAATGGGTCTAAAGTCAGAGACCGCACATGCATTAGGCACTTTAGGTATCAAGGTGAGGATAGTATTGTTTACCTCTCTTAAGAGACGACCCGAAGTGAAGAATTCCTGGACCGCCTCTATGACAGAAAGGCCAACAATCTCCCAATTATTCTTAAAGAATTCCGTCGTGAAGCCATCGGGGCCTGGAGCTTTGCCTCTAGGGAGAGAGAAAACTGTATCCCGAATTTCCGAATCAAGAATCAGGTTAGAGAGGGAACTAACCGGGTTCGTAGATAAGGGTCTTCGAACGAACTCTTTAACCTCTTGTAACGAAGGCTTGGATAGGGATGAATGAGGAGCAAGCAAGTCCTCAAAGTAAGAGACAAAAACCTGCGGACTGTATTCGTGTCCGTGATCAACTCACCCGATATATTTTTAACCGAGAGGATTCTATTTCTGCATTGCCTTTTTTTAACGGAAATGTGAAAGAATTTGGTATTCTAATCACCTTCTTTAAGCCACCGAACTCTAGATTTTTGTCTGAAGAAAGATTCCTCATCTCGCGCGAGTCCACAAAAATTCTACGGCTTGTCTTCTCAAGATCGGCCAACCCCGAGTTGTTTGGATCAAGTTGAAGGTCATTTTGCACGAGCCGAATGGCTTCTCTAGCTTCCTCTGTCCTTGAAGAAATATTCGAAAAGGCTTCTCTATTTAGTTGCTTCGGACTACCTTTGAGCACTTTCGGTTTGGAGACAAGCCACATAGAGAATCCAATAACTGGTGTCTCCCAAGCCTTTTGAACAATGGATGAGAAATTCGGATGGTCTGACCAATAATCAAAAAAATTGAAGGGTCTTCTCTTAAAAACTGGATTGAGAACTCTGACAACCATAAGAGAATGGTCTAAAATGCCCGGGTTCAGGAATGATGCTTCGGAGAAAGAAAATTCCATGTTCCATTTGGAGTTAACTAATACCTGGTCGATTTTCCTCATCTTTCTTGTTAACCAAGAAGAAGTCGACCAAGTGAACCGAAGTCCAACATATCTGAGGTCCTCCAATTCAGATTGAGCTAAACAGTTAGCAAACTCATCAAAATAAGGAATCCAGGTGTTGGTGCCTCCAAACCGGTCAGAGGGATCCTTTATGGCATTGAAATCTCCAGCCACTAACCAAGCCGAATCCTAGAGAATAGTGCTCATATGAAGGAGATCGTTCCAAAGAGGCCGACGGTGGGAGAAGGTATGCTCCCCATAAACTATAGAGACACAACAACACTTGCTAGACAGGTTGATCTTTAAACGACCATGAACAGCCTGGTCATTGACCGCTAAGGTATCAAAGCTAACGACATCGAGGTTCCAACCAACCCATATCCTACCCCGACTAGAGAAATCATAGTTTGCAACCCAATTCCAGCCATTTAGCAAGGAAGATGACATTGAATCAAAGTCAGCTGCTGAGACTTTCGTCTCAATAAGGCCAACGAAGCATAGATTATATTTGGAGACAAAACTCCTAACTTCGGCCCGCCTCAAGGGGTCATGGAGGCCTCTAATATTCTATATTCCTATATACATATATACAAGGAGGAGAGGGGTTACCTCTTTTTGGCAACCTTTTTCTTGGTAGGAATCGGCAACGGAGCTAAGGAGGGAGGAGGGTTCGGGCAAAGCAATAACAGTTTATCTTGTATAGACTCTGCCGGAGCACCCAAAGGAGAAGAAGTTGGGGATGGGCACCCAATTGATAAGAGATCCTCATCATCTGTGCTAGCATGAGCACTAGATATCTCATCGGAACCATCCGGTAGCAACACAAGCACGGTAGTAGATTTTGGTCGAGCCAGCAAGGAAGAACTTGCGTGGGATTTCGATGAAGTAAGAGAGATGTCGGCGAGCTTGCGGGGCACCTGGGGATGGCCATCTTCACTTGACGGGTTAAAGCTGAAGGAGGCAGCCACCTTGCTCCCTTGGCCTTTCTTCTTTTTGCCCTTGACCTGCTTCCAAGAGGGGTCCAAGGCAGAAGGAGGGATAATAGGAACTGATAGCGAGGCAATCTCCTGGTCTTCGATAGGATCAACCAACATAGCAGGCGAAGAGAAAAGCTGTGGGTGAATAGCAACCGAATCGGTAAGCTTGTCTGAAGCGATAGGATCCACAACAGCTGGCGCATGAATTGCAACAAGCCTATTGATATACAACGGGTTGTCTCTTGTTCTTTCCTTAATCTGCACTTGCTGTGGATGAAGTGCCGACTGAGAGTCAAGAACGGGAGAGGAGGATCCACCTTGAGGAGAAGGAGGGTTCGTTACACCAGCTTGGCGAGTGTTCTTGGCCGACTGTTGAGCAGGCGGAGGATAGCACTTATGGCCAAAAATGCCGCATTCAGCATAGGCCAAAGGTCTCCACTCATATTCGACTTCAACGACACATGTTTCACCATGGAGAACCACCTCCACAAACTCACATGGTTTCTGATTCGTTGTGATCTCCACACACAATCTCACAAAGGCGAGCATTTCCATTTGTTCCGTGTTTAGATCAACATAAAAGGGCTTCCCAATGAAGTTTGCCACCTTGCTAATTGCCTGAGAGGACCAAAAAGCAATGGGAAGATTTTTGAGTTTAACCCACACCGGCACAGACATGAGGGTGTTGTTTTGAAGTTCCAGGGTTGGCCTCCATTGTTGGAAAACAATATGCTGTTTCGAGACTGTGAAAGCCCCCCTTCAAGGATCTTACGACGAAATTCTCTATCCGAGATGTGGAAGAAGAAAAGTCCTCTTCCATTAGCCATTACTTTGGCTAGATTCGCCCCCCAAGCCTTCTTGAAGGCTGCTTTAGTTACTTTGAATGGAATACGCCTGCTAATGTAAAAGCCAACAAGGCATTCCTTGAGTTTAGGGTCGGCTGCTTGAATGTCGCCTTCGGTCATCTCAACAACCGCTCTATTTCCAACATAAGTTGGAGGGAAATATTCCAAGTCATAGCCTTTGGAGGCCACCTTTGCCACCACAACACTAGCCCAATTGCGCAAGTTGGAGTTCCTGGATATTGCCCACTGAGGACGCTTGGATCCCGATCTTCCCCTGCTCCTACCTCTCGGTACAGCAGGGACTTGGTCTGAACGGGCATAGGCCAAGACATCAGTCGGGGCAGCAGGGGAATGATTGGTCCTTCCCATAATTTCCTTCCTGGCATGACCACAGGAGGTTCCAGCAGCAAATTGATTCGAAGAGGGAGGCCCAACCCCGCCAAGAGCGGTTGAGGCCATTCGTCGAACACGTAGCGTGCAATACTAGAAAAACCGAGAAAGGGCCATAAAGAGGCCGAGAGCTTCACGAAATTCAGGACCAGACGATAGCTCGATAGCCCGTAGTGAGTCGCACACTAGAACCAGGCGCATTCCAAGCAAGGAATAAAACCAGTAAAACCCAGTAAAAACCAGCAAAGACTGCAATTCGACCAGCCCCTTAGGTTGAGGAAGATCTCGAGTTGTAGAGCAACTCTAGCGAAATCCTTCGGTGGAAGTAGAGAGGAGGAAGAGAGGGATCTTCCCTCCAAAATTCATCCCATTCCGACGGCTAGAACTCCGGGAATCGGCATCACTTCGAACTGATGAACAGTGACTCAAGAGAGAGTCCCTTTCGGTTTTACTCTGTGGCAGAATCAAGTTTTGCGTGTTTCCTTTCTCTCCCCCTTTTTGTATAACAATGTTGGCCGGCAAGGTCAAGCGGGCAGCGGTAGTGGTTGGAGAGTAAGGGCAGCAGCGAGGGGCAACAAAGAAGAAGGAAAGAAAAAAAAAAAATTCTCCCTATTTTTCATGATGACAAAAAAATCTCTAAATATGTAGATGTGTAACATGCTTTTAAAAATATTAATAAATCGGGACAATCTTAAAGAATAATGTAATTCAAATCAAAAGATACCAGAAGATAGCAAATAGATTAAGCATAATTATATATGGAAAGATAATCGCAGCTCAGTAACTAATATCAACACATATGCATATTTATATTCTCTCCCCCTTTTTGTCATAATCAAAAAGTGATAACAATGGAAATAGTATCACATAGAAAATATAAAACGATAATAAATATATCTTGTATGAAACACAATTCAAAAAAATAAAAATAAAAATCAGCTTTTACAAAGCAAGTTGAATATCAAAGATTTGTAATATAGCTCACTTCGATATATATTAGCAAATTTCCAATAAAAATCACGGATGCATTATAAAATTCACTTGCCGTTTTTGTCATCATAAAATGATAATGTAAATAAGAGAGTTGTTAATGACAAAAAGTAATAAAAGATGCACTAACTAGATTTTGTAGAACTTAATAAGTTCTAACATATTTACCTTTTCTTTACTTCCATAATAATCAAGATCATGATCAATTCAAAAATATTTTTCCATAAAAGATCAATTCTCCCCCTTAATTAATTGTCTTTTTGAGGTGATCACAATTCTTTCCTTTTGTTTTAGATTCACTTTCTCCCCCCTGTCATCATAACAGTATCTGCGAATAACACTAATTCTGCTTGTGCACATTGAACATAATATTTTCCACTATTTCTTTCATAGCAACAATATTCGCACCGATCATTTGTTTTTGAAATTCAAGGAAAAAATTTATTTTCTTCAAGCAAGTTCGTCTTGAATTCAACTTGCATAAACTTAACGAACTTTTTGCACAAATAAGCTATAACAATATCCATGTAGTATATAATGCATTTTCCATAAATAAATAAACTGAATAGCATATATAAGATTATCAAATATTTAAATTCAAAGCTACTCAACCTTTCGTACGACACATTAGAGACTTGCTCAATAATTTGCAAAAACATTTCAAAAGGAAGAGAATTTTTTAGCCTCCAAAAAATAGTATAGAATCTCCATAATTTTTGGATCGAGCTTTCCAAAATCCATATGAAAGATTCTTTTGCCACCTACAAATTCTTGTATAATAGATAACAATCCTTGCAAAAATATCATGTAATACCTTACTCTAATTTACAGATCAAACTTGCTAGATATAAGATATCTTCAAAGAATATAGCAAGAGTATCCATGAATATATAATAATATCAAAGGGATTTCCTTGAGCATAAATCTCAAAAATATTTTATTGATGCATTTCGTAAAAAGAAAGTAGACATTTCTATCACGCGCCAAATCAAGTAAAAAAAATTGCAATGCCTTATATTTATGACAAGAGATATTTGCAATATAAATGATAAGCAATCATCCAAAATCATGATAAATGCATGTAGAAATTTGCAAGGCGATATGATAAAAAAAAAAAAAAATATATATATATATATATATATATATATATATATTTTTCTTACCCAAGATATATGTTTGAAATATACCATTGATTAAAAATGATCATTACTGATCTTTGCATGAGATATTTTTTTTTTGATTGCACCAAAAGTTGCGTAGATTCGCAATTATTCTTTCCTTATAAAATTTCCTGCAATGAACTCATTTCCTTTTTGGTATCCATGAATTTGGATCATTCCATTTCATTAGAGCAAAATATAAAATCTCCATTGATAATCAAATATTCTTTCTTAATTTATCATAACATATTATTTAAGGTAAGAACATTATGCACAATAATATCTTGAAAAAAAATTCTCACTTAGTCAAAGCACGATAAATAAAGAGAATAAAATCCTTGAATATCTAAGAAAAAATATCTTGCATAATAATTAATATCACGTAAACAGATTTTCACTTTGCAAAATATGACAAAATCTAAGAGCTTAAAATCGAACCAAATAAACTAAATTGTCTCTTAGCAAAATATCAAATCAATTACACGTATTAGATCAAATCACAACTCATGAATAAAAAAAAATCACGCGATTCTTCCTTCAATCAAACCAATAATAGAATATGATTATTATAAAATTTGAATCAACTGAGGATATATCGAATATCAAGTATAATGAGAATTATGCGCCTAAATCAAATTGAGAAGAAAGAAAAAAAAAAATACATACCTTACCAAATTTTCTTTCTTCTTTTCTTTTATTTCCTGTAAAAACAACTCAATTTTTTTTTTTTGTACCCATATTTTCTTGGGTCTATGAGAGTTGGTAGAGTATGCTGTTTTTACCCAATCTTTTTTAACAGTTCCCCAGACTTTAGGACATTCTTTCTCAAAGTGTTCTGAGTCTCCATAATTTGAACACTTGAGGGCATTTTGACCAACATGTTTTGTAAATATCCTTTGAAAATACTTTTTCTATAAAAATTTAGGAGGTTTTTGTCTAAGTCTCTCATTGATTTTAGGAAAATCTATTAAAAAATCACTTTCCTTATTAAAGCCAAGTCCTAACTTGTTATAGTAAGGTACTTGTATGGAAATGATATGCTATGATGTTTTTGAACCCTTTGAAATTTTTTTTCGAAATATTTGAAATTTTTTTCTTTGAAGAATTTTTTTCTTTGACAAGTAAATCTCGACTTCTTTTGTTTGTAGAAAATCTTTTTTCAAAATTCAAACTTTTCTTTTCGAGAAAGATCTTATTACCTAAGCCATGAATTCTCATTTTTTAGTTCAGAGATCATTTTAAGAGAAGATTTGAGGTTTAAGCAAAGCTCATTTATATACTTAGAAACTTTAAAAGAAATTTCTGAATAGACTCTAGTTCTGAGTTTGATTTTGATTTCTAATTTGAGTCTAAATCTGAATGTGCAATCAAACATATATTTCCTTACTCATCATCTTCTTTCATTGTTCTTTTCTGCCTATTCTGTTTGTATTGTCTTCTTCCATTGAATTTCCTTCATTTTCTACTCAGCTTTTTGAATTTCTTGATCATAAAAGCAAGTTCTTCATCGTCTAGATCATTTTCTAATTTTGTATCATCAGAAGCAGCATTAGATTTAAGTGTAATAAACTTATTACCTTCGGGATCTTCATCAATGATTTGTTCCACTTCGTAAGATTGAAAAGTGCCAATAAGTTCATCAACAAAAAGAGGCATGATCTTTTGCATCTCCCGAATTGATGTCTTCACATGGTTCCAGTCCTTTGAAAGTCCTTGCAGTAGTTTGTTGAACTTCATTGGAGCAGAAATTGGTTGACCTTGATATGCTAATTCATTTAAAATTTCCGTAAAGTGACTGAACATATCTCCAATAGACTCTCTAGGCTTCATCTTGAAAGATTCATATTGGCCAAGTAGGAAGTTTACTTTTGTCTATTTTACACGATTAGTCCATTCATAAGTAACATGAAGTCTATTCCAAATTTTTTTAACTGTTTTACATGAAGAGATTCTATTATACTCAGTAGGAGATAAGGCGCAATATAAGGAAATAAATAAGTTTTGCATCAAGAGCTTCTCTTTTGAACATCTCCGTCCGAGGTGTAGGAGCGGGGGTTTAGTTTCTTTATTTTTGCCATTCTTATTGGATGTAGATGCAGTAATGAGATTGATTCATTTTTCTACAATATCCCATTGTAAGGGATCTCTAGATCTTAGGAATGTTTTCATTTTTTTTTTCCAAACGTTGTATTTCTTTCCATCGAAATAGGGTAGCCTGGTGTTGTTTTGCCCTTCAACTAGCTTTGGTGCCAAGATACTTAATAGAAGATCTTTATCTTAGAAGTAAAAACACTTCAATAAAACAAGCACTTGGCTTTGATACCAATTGAAAGTACTGATACAAACATCTAGAGGGGGGGGTGAAAAGGTGTTTAAAAGAAATCTTGACAAATAAATGCGAAATAAAATAAGCTGCGATGAATAAAGATCAGAGTTTGACAAACGAACCACTAGACTTCAAGTAGATGTTTAGAACCTATTATGCGATGGAACAGACTTCTAAAATAACTTGTAAATGTGCAACAGATTTAAATTAGAAGAGTTAAGAGAAGAAAAAATTGCACATAAGATATATAGTGGTTCGGCTTAAATTAAGCCTACGTCCACTCTCTCACGCTAATAGCCTTATAACGGCGAGTGTTTTGAATTGTATTCTACATCAAGATAGATTTGATTGACTCAATCTAATTGATTGATAATTGGATCTTGAAGATAATAACTTTCTAAACGGATGAGATCTACTTATGAAAACTAAGATTTTTTTGTATGGGCAATCAAAATCAACTTGGAATTCTGCTTCTGTCACTCAACAGCTACTAGATTTGCTTGATACTTTTCAATGGGTAGATTGGAAGACGACCTTCTAGATACTTTCTAACGGCTAGTTTGGAAGTGGAGGACTATTTAAGGAGACTAAGGACCGAGGAGCAAGTAAGAGACGAAGTATAGAATCTATAATTCCAAAGTCTGAGCGAACTTCGATCATACACTTGTCTTTCGTGAGCTTAAACACTTGTGATCATGAGAAAAATACCAAAAGAGTAACTTAGTGAGATAGTGTGATCTATCACTAAATGTTTGCATTCAAAGTTGTAATCTCTTGTTGATCATATAGTGGAATCCAGTTAAAAGGCGGGATAAGTACACTAATAATGCCATAAGTTGTGTACGGCGCTCACTTTGGTGCCAAAAGTTTCCGCCGGATCACTTAAGTGCCAAATTGGAGAAAAAACGATCACTTTAGTGCCACCGGCGAGAAATTCCGGCCAAAATGATTATGTGGCATTTTTATTTAAAAAAAAAAATTTGCTCGGCTTTTAAACGATGTCGTTTTTCATCATCTTCAAGAAACGACGTCATTTTGCTCTTATACGTGGACACCCTTGCAAAAATGACGCCGTTTAGCTCGTACATGGGTTGAAATTAGGGTTAGGGTTTCTCCTCGCTGCTTAGCCACCGTTGTTCGCCCGCCAACGCTCGGCCACCGTCGCTTGGCCACTATTGTAGATGCTCGACTAGGTGAACGAGGAGGGAATGAGATTGTTGCTCAAACAAAAAGTGGCAGAAAGAATAGGAGGCGAGGCAGAGGAGGAGGAGGAAGAAGAGGGGTTGAAGGTGCCGCAACCGATGCGTCGCCGGTGCCGGTGCCGGTGCCATTGTTGGTGCTACTACTAGTGCGCTGCTGGTGTTGCTGCTGGTGCGGTTCGCTGCTGGTGTTGCTCTTCAAGGAAGAAGACGACGTGCCTCCTCTCTCTCTCCCTCTCTCTCTCTCTCTCTCTTTCAATTTGGGGATTTAGGGTTTCGATTTGGGGGAAAGAAGCCAAACGACATCGTTTTTATGGTTTAGATGCTGATTGTGCTCTCCGGCAAGCCACGTTAGCCTAAAAAATTAATAAAAAAATGCCATGTTAGATTTCTGGCCGATCATATCGGCGTTGGCACTAAAGTGAGCGTTTTTCAAATTTTTTGGCACTTAAGTGATCCGACGGAAACTTTTGGCTCCAAAGTGAGCGCTGTACATAACTTATGGCACCATTAGTGTACTTATCCCGCCATTTAACTAGATTCCACTATATGATCAATAAGAGATTACAACTTTGAATGCAAACATTTAGTGATAGATCACACTATCTCACTAAGTTACTCTTTTAGTATTTTTCTCATGATCACAAGTGTTTAAGCTCACGAAAGACAAGTGTATGATTGAAGCTTGCTCAAACTTTAGAATTATAGATTCTATACTCCGTCTCTTACTTGCTCCTCGGTCCTTAGTCTCCTTAAATAGTCCTCCACTTCCAAACTAGCCGTTAGAAAGTATCTAGAGGATCGTCTTCCAATTTACCCGTTGAAAAGTATCAAACAAATTTAGTAGCTGTTGAGTGACAGAAGCAGAATTCCAAGTTGATTCTGATTGCCCATACAAAAGAATCTTGGTTTTCATAAGTAGAGCTCCTCCGTTTAGAAAGTTATTATCTTCAAGATCCAATTATCAATCAATTAGATTGAGTCAATCAAATCTATCTTGATGTAGAATACAATTCAGAACACTAGCCGTTATATGTTTGGGCCTTGTGTTACGTTCTGTTGAATTATCTCGTTCTGAACATGCTTTATTCTGAATCTGTTACGTTTTGAACTTGTGTCTCATTCTGTATGTAAAGTCTAAGAATGTTCTCTTTGAAATAAAGTCTGAGTATTTTTCGTCTAAAATAGAGTCTAAGTGTCTTCTGTTTGAAGTAGAGTCTAAGTGTATTCTGTTTGAAATAGACTTTACAATTTGGACGTAAGTCTGAACATATTCTGCTTCTGAACATATTTAGCCTTAAGATCTGTACACAGTCTATATAAATTCAGCTCCAACATAAAGTTTATCTTCTGGTTTTTCTAAATATAGATTTCAGTAATATCATTTATATGTTCTATCATCTGCATAGTCTATTACTCAACCATTAAACATGTTAATAGCTTTTGATTTATTTTGTCATCTTCAAAACATTATAAGGGATTTCCTTAACAAAAATTACTTATTTCTAAAAATTATTTCCCGAAACAAGAAGTTATTTTTTTTTTTTTTACTTCTTATTTCTATTCCAAATTTATTCCCTAGCCACTTTTCTATTCCGGTGAATAGAAAAATTAATTGATATTACCAAATAGATTTTTGTTCTTTTTTTGTTTTGGGGAACAAAAGAACATAAATTTGGAGGAATAGAAATGTTACCAAATAGAGCCCAACTTGTCCTCAATAAGAATTTGTTCTCATAGCTAAGGAAAATTGGGGTTCCGGCATTAGAGCAACACCCCTAGTCAAATACTGTCGTATATTAGTTCACTTCTTTTCTAAACACACATTGTTGTAATTTGAGCTTAGATTATATAAGTCCCATGTAATAGTAAATTATTTAAGAATAAATATCACAAAAAACTCCAAATTTGTACTCTTGTGACAAATTTAGCTTAGATTAATTTTTTCACTACCAAAAATCTCAAACCAATATATTTGTGACAAACTTACTCAAAACTAATCTTTTGACAACAAAAAATTATAAAATTAGTATATTTATTAAAAATTAACCCCAAATTAATACATATATGACAAATAGAGAGCTAAATCCCAAATTGATATATAGTCAATTATTATGTGTCATTTAACTTAACAATTTGACCGAAAAATTTAACAGAAAATTATGGATGATAAATTTGTCACAGATATATCGGCTTAGAATTTTTTGTGGTCAAAAAATTAATTTTAGTTAAATTTGTCACATGTATACTGTTTGAGACTTTTTGTTGTATTAATCCATCATTTAGATCATGTAAATTATTAATTGATCATGACATTTTATAGTTGATTATAATGTAATGAACACACGAGCCACTAATATTGAGTCTCTGATGCCCTAAGCACCACGACCCTCTTCCTTAAATGTTATTTATTATGAAAAACTTGTTATGTCATTCATCGATTTGGTGCATTGTGACTAGAAATGTAAGTGAAGCCAATACTTATTGGTAATAGTAACCGGAAAAAAGTATGCAAAAATGTTTTAGATCAATTATAATTGTGTCAATTCAATTCTAAAATATTTTAATTATGTCAATTTAATCATAAATATTTTCACCTTTTGACAATTAGACCATTGGCCAAAATCATTAATGTGGACATTAGCGGCCCTCGCGGATTTAAATGAAAAAATAATTAGAATTAATTTTTTTAAATTGTAAAAATGATACCCGTAGTCAATGTTTACGTTACCGATTTCCAACCCAAATTAGTTGGAATGATTTAATTAGTGAATTGTAAAAATATTTAAAATTACATTGACATAATTAAAAATTTTAGTACTTGATATAAGTGTAATAGGTTTAAGATTTTTTTTTTTAATACTTTTCCTTATAGCAGCTTCCCGAGGAAGGGTGGACGATTTCAAACGCCGATAACTTGATTGAGGGTAATCTAGGCATTAGCAGAGGTGGGGGTATGCTACAAAAGGCGAATTGGACTCCGGATCTTTTTCATGCTCAATG
Organism: Eucalyptus pumila; assembly: GCA_016097595.1. Classification (NCBI taxonomy): domain Eukaryota; kingdom Viridiplantae; phylum Streptophyta; class Magnoliopsida; order Myrtales; family Myrtaceae; genus Eucalyptus; species Eucalyptus pumila. Next base: position 33,011,892 of record CM027853.1, read on the forward strand.
CTATCGCTATCTCAAGGGACAAGGCAGGTCCGAGGAGTGGGACGAACCGTAATCCTACCCAACCCGCTCCACATGCAGAAAGTCTGCCCCATTCCCAAACCAAAACTAATTAGTTGCGAATTTTATCTGCCCTCTTTGAAGCGGGACGGTCTTTCAGGTAGGGTAAAATTGCCATCCCTAAGCCTCTTCTTGCGTCTCCCTGGTCCGGGGGGTGAATTCGGGCATGACCACAATGGCAATTGGATCCGAGGATTTGTCGTGTTCTTTTGGGTCTTACAATCACACTAACGACCGATCTTCTGGGCCTTGCGATGGCTCCTCCTTGCTAAACAACTCATAGTGTGATTTTGCTATCAGTGGAACTTGATGCCAAAATTTAAAGGACATGTCTATGGTTTGCAAGTGCTTGAATGAATACTCGATTTCCCCTGTATCCCATGGATCATATCTATAGAGAAAGCCAACCATTGTGTTGGCAAAGTAAGGAAAAGCTTGAACTAATTCGTGAATATCTTCCACAGGTGCTACATCTAATTTATTTAGATAGACATAGCTATTAGAACTGACACGTAGGACTCTGCCTTTGCGGCCCTATTCTAATCCTTATTGGCAGTTGATCATATACCTAAGTGATTGAGAAACGATGGAGATAATCCTTCTCATTCTCTTATATATATTTGTATTATTGTTGGGGTGTGATTCGGACTCCTCGTTAATAGAAATGCACGGGAGTCTTGCTCCTCACTCAATGGGTGGGAGTTTAGGGGCCTCCTTGACGAGGGTTGCAGGGGTAGATTTTTATAATCTGGGTTCATACTTTATTAGTAGTTTGGGTTTGCTACTGACTTATACCACCTATATATATAAGCTTTTTCTCTTATAATTAAGAATTGTGACAAAGAGGTAGAAAAGTTGCTAATTTTAGTGAAATCCTTTGCTATATGTAGCCATAGTTTAAGGGTAAACCAGAATAAATCTTAAATCTTGATTTCTCTTTCTAACATTTACTTTCTATTTCAATGTATTTGTGCGCCTAATCCTAACAATTACGTGCAAATATTAGTATAGCATGTCGACATCTATTGGTGTTTTTTGCCACATCAATTTTGCCTAGTCAATATAATTGACGGAGTTGCTCATACTAGATGACATGACCCAATTGTATAGATCAAGCAAGGTAGAGAGCTTGATTGTATAAACGTACTCAAATTAAAGCTCACATCTAATTGTGCATTCAACAACAGCTCACATTTAGCAACGCCTCAAAAGTTTACCTGACCCAATATTCCAATATCCCAATACTTTCGGAAGTCACCCTACTTCTTATTCATAATGATTTGTGTGTTGAGATATAATTTTTAATTTCAGCGAGAGACTTCAACATAATATATTTGATTAAATTAAAGCTAAATTGAATTGTCCCGATACAAGAATAAGCTAGCCGAATCACTTGATTTGTGGATGGAGATGAGCTGAAAATGGTATTGGGATATTTTTCCCTATGTCAAAATTCACCTCGATCAAATCTATCACAACCTTCCTCACATGATCAACAATTGAAATTGATTAATTCTAATGGAATTGAGATTAGGCACAACGGGAAAATATTTTATATGTCATTCTTACTAATAATTTGGCATAAGCAACCCCTAATATTGCTATGGCAATAAAGCATTTCATTTCACTCGGTTTTTCATTCAAATTTTGAACTTCTATTATTATTGCCAAGTGTGACTCGGGACGGACTAAGCTTTAGAAGAGTAGGGGCAATTGCTCCCACTCATTTTTTGAAAACTTGAGAACACGTTAAGATCTTTAAATTATTACTAATTTACTTTTGGCCTAAAAAAACCATTTTTTTATCCTCATTAAAAAATTCTCAAAAAACTTATAACCAAGCTAAAAGTGAATATTTTAATTTAAATTTGCCCCAACAAATTGATAAAATAGAAAACGGTACGAGAATCATGAAAACGTAGATACAGACAAACAAAAACCATGTCGTAGTAGATTTGGTTTGATCAAATTTTGTAGCCGCCGGGAGAAAAATCTCTCTTTGGGCGAGACTGTCATGCGAAGTACCTCCCCGTCCCGGTAGGGATACCCTAGTCGGCAACCGCCAACTGGGAGAGGGACGTGGGGGAGAATTATCCACGTCAGCCTTATTTTGTAGTTGCCTTTAGAGCAATTATCCACGTCATTCAAATTTAGATTGCAATTTTCTTTGTTTCTTTTTAGGTTTTTCTCGCACAATATGTCCCCGTCATCATCTACTACCGCATTGATAGTTGTCGGTGACCAGAAGATACACAAAATATCGGCCCAATTCCTTTAAAAAGCATTAGCAAGTTCCAAGTCTGGCACGATTTTCTTTTTTTATTGTAAAAAAGCACTAGCTCCATCTCGCTTGATTCTTTTTTAATAGAAAAATATCAACTATAACTTGTGTCTCAATTTCAATCAGATTGTTACCAACTTTTAATTGATATCCAAATTTGACTTTTGTAAAGTTTCCGTCAAATTTCTATGGAGTACATATGAAATGGTATGTTGAATCTTTAATGCCATCATCCCCATCGAACTTGGATGTCAACTAAAAGTTGATATTTTTTTACAAGACAATAAAAAGTTAGGGCCAAAATTAAGGCATGACCTAAAGTTGGTCTAGACAAAAAAATTAGCACAATTTATGGTTTGTGTCTTTTTATGGTTATAGAAAAATTTGGGCCAGGATTAAAAATCCATTTAAAGTTCGTACTTTCTAAAGAAATTAGACCCATTGAATAGGATTAAAACAAAATTCGATTGCACATTACAAATTCAAAGATCTGATTGCAAAAGGCATATAATTTAGGCAAGAAAATCAGGAAGTTTCTCATTAAATCATTTATTAATCGTTCTTTATATTTTCAGTACGCTTTCTTCTTCTTTATTTGTACCTTAATGTGTAGATCTATCAACATAATTATAGGTTCACGTCCGCCGACAACTTCTGGACATGATCACATTAGATCTTGAAAATATCCGTAATTTAATACCTATTTGGTCTATGTTTGTACCCGAGATCTGCCGCCAAGTTGAAAGGCACTCTCTCATTTATTAAGGAAATCTTTGGATACAATTATTTGTGTTTTCATTAAAAAACAATTTATTTTATTTTAACGTTTCTTTATCATTAGTATTTATTAGGGATAAGAAAATTTCTCTACATTTGAGATAATTATGAAATCTTCCTTAATTGTCTGTGTATCTCTTATGCATATCACTCATTGATTGTAACTAATATATCATGATTATCCTGTTACATAAGTTCTCCAATATAACACAAAAATGTATATAGAAATTTCAAAATCCTCTTTTTTTGCGTTATTCTTAGGTGCACGTGCACACCTAGTACACACTCAAAACACACTTTATAATTTCTACTAATATCCTTCCCTCAACGTCGATTCTCAACATTATTCAACTCTCCTCTAGTCATGTCAACTTACTTAGGCCCCGTTTGGTTTGATTTTGGGGAATATCTTTACAAAAATGCAAATATCTTTGGATGAAGGGAGTTTTCCGAAATGCAAATAGCATTTAGTGACTTATAATTTTAAATTGTATTGAGAAATAACTTTGGGCAAAATACTGTTAAGTAAAAATTGCATTTGTAAAGAATTTTTATTAAATTAAAAAAACAAAAAAAATGTATTTTTTTTTTTTTGAAGTCTGATCACTGACCGGCCAGATTTGGCTGCTAGACCGCTGGATCGGGCAGCCGAACTACTGGATCTGGCCGCCGAACATCCATATCTGGCCCCTGGATGTCGTTGCTTGAGGTCGTGTGACCCCAAGCGTTGGTCGCTTGGGTTCGTGCGACCACCTAGGGTTGTGTGATCTCAAGCAGCGGTCGCCTGGGTCGGGCGATCGCCACCTGAGGTCGTGCGACCCTAGGTGATGGTCACCGGGGTCGAGCTACCCCAGGCGATGGCCAAACCTAGGTGGGCGACGCTTGGGTGATTCGGTCGTCGCTCGGGGTAGCTTGACCCCGGCGACCGTTGCCTGGGGTTGCGCGACCTCAGGCGGCCGCCTGGGTCACCCGATTTAGGCCATCAATTGCCTAGGTCACGCGACCCAGGCGTCGCCTGAGGTCCGGCGACCCTCATGCAGCGATCGCCGGCGCGCGTGACCCCTTGGCCGACAACCGTTGGCCTCCGATTAGCTTTTCCATGCGGCATTTGGAGAAAATGAATAATAACTAAGACTTGCATTCTGAAAATTCAACTTTGCAAAGTACCTTAGGACCTGCTTTGGACTAAAGGTTTTTAGAGTCCCTTTGAGATGCAATTGTATTTTCCCAAAGTTAAGCAAAAACATTAACCAAACGTGTTTGCATCCTTTAGAGTCCCAAAGCTCATTTCAAATGCCGAACCAAACGGGGCCTTAATTGTCGTGCAGTTTGTACAATTGCCGTGACAATAGCCACTTGTACGACGGCAACCTCTCGTTGCAACTACAGCTTTTGGTGTGGCCTGCATAACAACCACACCAATACACAATAGCCATGTAAACAATTACATCAACATCGGCCAGTTCTCTCTTCAGTACACCTTACCACTTCAGCGATCCACCCAAGCATTTTTTCCCTGAATTTATTCTCCTAAGAAACTCTAGCTGACTCCTAGTTCATCTTGAGTATGAGAAAATATTAATTGATTTTATCATTATCTCGTTATTTTAGATAATCATCTAATGGAACATGTAAATTAGCTCATGTACTGTCCATCATAACACAGAAAAAACTATAGAAATTTTACCTTGTTCTTTTCCACATCAATTTTGTTTGTAATGTTTGGTACCGTCTAATCGTAAAGGTTTATTACATTATTATCATTAAACAATGTTTCTCATAACTAATCTGCTAGTTATACTTTTTCCTTTTATTACTAAAAGAATACTTTTGACTCCAATATCAACTAATTAAATTAAACAAGACAAACACATTTTGATGTTAACATTTACATATGAGAAGTGCAATGAAAAGCAATTTATTGCAAGCCTCCTCAACTGGGTCAAGCGGGCAACAACACCGACAGCCTTATTGTAGGTCATTACATTCCCTTTAGACAACGACTGTGGTTGATTGGCGGCAACTCTATGCCCACTTAGATTCAAGACAATGTGGAAGGAAAGCAACACAAGAATAAAACAAGAAGATCTATGTTAGTAAGTGAATATATTATGGACCCGTGCGGCTTTCTCTTCAAGGTGTTAGTGTTTAATTGCTTCCCTCAAATTCACATGATCATAACTCTTGATATATGAATAAGATCATCACGTTGCTACAATTATCCGGAAAGCTATCCCCACAACTGGATCTTCGGCAAGTCATGTCAGCTGGTGCGACCTAATTGCCGACAATTAGTTGTCGATGTCACAAGTCAATTGAAAGTGCCTTGATCCGGGCTCGTCCAGGGCGCTTTGTCTTGACTGGTTAGTGTTAAGCACTCGTAAATGGGGAATTTTCTAACTTTTCATTTTCATTTTCTAGATGGTGCCATCTCAAGCACTTATATCGACTAGTCCTGCTAGAATAATTTGCGAAGCTCTTTAAGGGGTTCAACCATTTAAACTCCCGCATCCAAATGATCGCTCAATGTGCATTGCTTGTAACATCGTTGTATTACATTTTCTCATGACCCGCTTTCTTTCTTTCTTTCTTTTGGTCTGAGAACCGCTTTCTTTCTTATTAGGAATGATCTGAGAGCTGTTCATGCACCCTTTAGAAATGATGCATTGCGCTTTTGAGTCGACTAGTATACTGCTTGTGGCTGAGGATAGTACACGCCACACAATCCTTTGAATTCGGCCACCAGCTTGGACCGTGACATTTGGTATCAAAACTTGAGTTATAGTGAAAGACCTAGGAGTCATTGTTAAATTATGTCTCGATTTTGAGCGTTTACAAAACGCGATTCGCTGGATTTTTGAAGTTGCACAAAAGAGGAAATATATATATAAGGGTAGCAAATTTTTGTTTTTGTTGCAAAGGAGGCCGAAGAAGCTGAAGACGTTAGCTTCGTGGGGCCCAAACACACATGATTTCACGCCTTTGCACGTTAAAGAGAAAGAGGTGGGCCCAGGTCAAACTTTGACTTGGGCACATGTATAAAAGGGTTTTATTTTCTTTCGGAAGTGAAGCCACGCGAAGCAAAACAAGCCGCACGTCCACGCCACTGCAGTCTCCACCTATGTACGCGAGAAGCGGCACGTCCACGCCGCTTGAAGAAGAACCGCAAGATCTTGAAGCCTTGCGAAGCCGTACGTAGAGAGTTTTGTCGCGCGATAATTTTGTACCGTGAGTTTATTCTCAAGTGAGTTGTTTATTTATAAACACTTTGGGTTTTGGGTTAAATTTAGGTGTGGGAAACACTTGGCGTTAGAAATGATTAGAACTTTGATTCTTCAATTTTAGTGGATTATTTGCTGCTGGCTCTCCTCGTGGATGTAAGTACCGATACTCGGATCGAACCACGTAAATTTCTGGTATCCTTTTTTTTTCTCGTTTATTTCTCTGGCGATTTCGCGTTGACGTAAATTGCAAGATCTTATCGTTTGCACGTATTATATCCCAACAATTGGTATCAGAGCTTGGGGTTGGATTTCTTGATTGTAATTTGGAGTTTTTGCTTGTTTGATTATTATCTGGAAATTCTGTTACTGCAATTATGTCTGAGAGGAAATCTAAGAATGAGAAGTTTGATGGGAGCAACAACTTTGTGTTATGGAACATCAAGATGCGGGCATTATTGACAACACAAGTTTTGGTCAATGCACTGGATGGTGAAGATGAGTTGCCGATTATAATGAAAGCCTCTGAGAGGGTAGATCTGATTGAAAAAGCAAAGAGTATAATCCTGTTAAATTTGACAGATGAGGTCTTAATAGAGGTTGTTAAGAAGAAAGATGCTGCAGCGTTATGGGCAAAACTTCAAGCATTCTATGTGAAGAAATGTTTGAACAATCGCTTGTATATGCTGAAGAAGATGTTTCAGTTTAGATATATCGAATGTATGTCTATCAGAACCCACCTAGATAAATTTAATAAACTCATGTTGGATCTGAAGAACGTTGGTAAGATACTTGATGATGAAGAACGGGGCATGATGTTGTTAGCCTATTTACCAGAGTTATGGGAGAACTTTACTAATTTGTTGTTGCAGGGGCGTATTACTATTACCTCAGAAGAAGTAAAGTTCGCCTTATTCTCTAAGGAGTGGCAGAGAAAGTTGCGAGATGACGGTCTGGTAAAAGGAGCAGCACAAGCATTGATGATTTGGGGGTAGAGAACAATATCAAGAGCCTGGTAGTAGCAGAGGTAAAAGCAGATCAAAATCACGCCATAGAAAGTTCAAGAATTGTGTGAAGTGCTTTGAGTGTCACGAGGAGGGGCACATAAGGAGAGATTGTCCAAAGCGGAAAAATAAAGTTGATAAATAAAATGCTACAAGCAGTGTGGCAAACTTTGCTGAGGGGAGCACTAGTGATGCAGAAGCTATCTTATGTGTGACTGTTACTTCGTCAGGAGACGAATGGGTGCTAGATTCGGGGTGTTCTTATCATATGACGTTTCATAAGAACTTGTGGTAAGGTTCTTTGGGGGAATAATGTAGTCTGTAAAGCTGTGGGGATAGGGACAATTCGGATCTCGATGCACGATGGGGGTGATGCGCACATTGACAGATGTGAGGCATGTACCAGAGCTCAAGAAGAACCTTATTTCTCCGGGAACACTTGATAACATCGGGTGTTGGTATACCGCTGAAGATGGAGTAATGAAGATCTCTCGAGGTGCCATGACAGTGATGAAAGGGAAGAAAGTAAATACTCTTTATCATCTACTGAGAAAGATTGTGACTGGAACCGCTGTAGTTTCATCAAGTGAGTCAGACTCTAACTTGACTCAATTATGATATATGCGTTTGGGCACATGAGTGAGGCAAGTATGACGATGCTGAGTGAAAGTGGGTTGTTGAAGGGTCAAAAAACAGGAAAGCTAGACTTATGTGAGCACTGCATCTATGGGAAGCAGCACCGAGTTAAGTTTACTACAGTTATTCATTCGACCAAACGACCGGTTGAATATATTCATTCAGATGTCTGGGGCCCGTTTTCGGTTCATTCGAAAGGAGGTGCTTGATATATGCTAACATTTATCAATGATTATTTGAGGAAGGTATGGGTTTACTTTCTAAAGCACAAATTTGAAGTGTTTGATCAGTTCAAGAAATTTAAGGCATTGATTGAGAAGCAGTCAGATAAATAAATCAAGTACCTGAGAATTGATAATGACATGGAGTTCTATGGTATAGATTTTACCGAGTTCTGCGAGAAAGAAGGTATTGTGAAACACCGCACAATACCTGAGATACCACTGCAGAATGGCGTGGTAGAACGGAAGAATAAAATTTTGCTTGAGCGAGCTCGATGCATGCTTTCGCATGTAGGACTTGGCAAGGAATTTTGGGCCGAAGCAGTGAACATGCCATGTTACCTAGTTAATCAATCTCCATCATCTGCTATCAAGTGAAAGGCTCCTGAGGAAGTATGGTCGGGGAAACCTGTTGATTATTCCGGATTACGAATATTCAGATGTCCTGTGTATGCTCATGCGAGTGATGGTACGCTTGAGCTGAGTGCGAAGAAGTGCATATTTCTGGGTTATGCACATAGGGTGAAAGACTACCGGCTGTGGTGCACTAATCCTAGATCACCCAGTTTTCTAATCAGCAATGCTTCAATAGAGGAGTTCTGAGACACAACTAGCAGAGAAGATAGATCATGGTGTCATTAGTGAGGTGGAGCTTCAGGTGGAGACTTCAGAGACCTCGATAACAGAGGTTGAGACTGTAGATGAAGCTGCAGTTCCTAAACTCGATGATAGTGAACAACCAGTAAAGCTGCAACAGATTATAGCTGCAGATAGATAGAGAAGGCAAATTAAATCACCGGTACGTTATGGTTATACAGATATTACTTATACATTGACTGTAGGTGATGAGGTGGAGACAAATGAACCTTTGTCTTATTTTGAGGTGATGGCTAGTTCGGAGTCGTTGCAGTGGCTAGGGGCTATGAGTGAAGAGATGGAATCACTCCATCGAAATCAGACATGAGAGCTGGTCAAAGTACCCAAGAGCTAAAAGATTGTCGAAAGTAAATGGGTCTTCAAACGGAAAAAGGGCATTCCTGGTGTCGAGGCAGCGGGGTATAAGACGAGACTTGTGACGAAAGGATATACACAGTGTGAGGGCATTGACTACAATGAGGTGTTCTCTCATGTGGTAAGACATACTTCTATTCATGTTTTAATTGCCTTAATTGCTTCGCAGGATCTCGAATTAAAACAACTAGATGTGAAAACTACGTTTCTTCATGGTGAGTTGGAGGAGCAGATTTACATGAGGCAACCAGAGGGATTTGCTATTCCAGGTAAGGAAGATCATGTTTGCTTGTTAAAGAAATCTTTGTATGGGCTGAAATAGTTTCCTAGGCAGTGGTATAAACGTTTTGATACTTTTATAGCTAGTCAAAACTATTCAAAAAGTCAGATGGATAGCTGCGTTTACTTTAGGAGATTGGAGAATGGTTCTTTGTTTTATCTACTCTTATATGTTGATGATATGTTGATAGCAGCTAAGAATATGTCTGATATTGATGTGCTGAAGAGGCATTTAAATGCTGAATTTGAGATGAAAGATTTGGTGCTGCAAAGAAAATATTGGGTATGAGGATTTTGCGTGACAGGACTGCAAGAGTTTTACATCTATCTCAAAAGAAATATATTGAGAAAATAGTGGCATGTTTTAATATGTAGTCAGCAAAATCTGTAAGTACACACATTTGGTAAAGCACTTTAAATTTTCAGATAAATTATCACCGCAGACTGAGGAGGATGAGGAGCATATGTCTAGTGTTCCTTATTCTAGTGTCGTGAGTAGTATTATATATGCTATGGTGTGCACTGGACCTGATATTTCACAAGCTGTGAGCGTGATTAGTCGTTATATGAAGCGTCTTGGTAAAGCTCATTGGAAAGCTATGAAGTGAATCCTCAGATATTTGAAGGGAACAACAGATGTGGGTATAGTATACTAAAGGGATAGCAAAGATAGTGAGACCATTGGTTTTGTGGATTCGGATCACGCCGGTGACTTGGATGATTGCAGGTCTTTAGCAGGGTACATATTTACGCTAGCGGATGGTGCAGTTAATTGGAAAGCATCCTTACAGGATCACATTGCCTCATCTTCAACTGAGGCAGAGTACATGGTACTAACCTTTATAGCGAAGGAGGCGATATGGTTACAAAGTTTGCTCTCGGACTTTGGGTTAGAATAGAAGAGTGTGGATATACACTGTGATAATCAAGGTGCGATATATTTGACGTATAATCCAGTTTATCACAAGCGAACGAAGCATATCAACATAATGTACCACTTCATCCGAGATGTCTTAGCTAAGGGTATTATTATTGTTAAAAAGATTGCTACATCAGATAACTCGGCAGACATGATAACTAAGTCTGTTCCTTTGGCGAAACTAAAGCTCTGCTTGAGTTTTATTGGCGTCTGTGGAGAGTAAACGTCCATTGGGGCGTTGGGAGAGATGCATGAATGATGAGTACTATAACTTGGTTTTAAACATCGAGTCAAGGTGGAGAATTGTTAAATTATGTCTCAATTTTGAGCATTTACAAAACACAATTCTTTGGACTTTTGAAGTTGCACAAAAGAGAAAATAAAATAGAATTATATATAAGGGTAGCAAAGTTATGTTTTTGTTGCAGAGGAGGCTGAAGAAGCCGAAGACGTTAGCTTCGTGGGGCCCAAACACACGATTTCACGCCTCTGCACGTTAAAGAGAAAGAGGTGGGCCTGGGTCAAATTTTGACTGGGGCACGCGTATAAAAGGGTTTTATTTTCTTTTGGAAGTGAAGCCACGCAAAGCAAAACAAGCTGCACGTCCACGCCGCTGCAGTCTCCGCCTACGTACATGAGAAGCTGCACGTCCACGCTGCTTGAAGAAGAACCGCAAGATCTTGAAGACTTGCGAAGCCGTACGTAGAGAGTTTTGTCGCGCAATAATTTTGTGCCGGTAGTTTATTCCCAAGTGAATTGTTTATTTATAAACACTTTGAGTTTGGGGTTAAATTTATGTGTGGGAAACACTTAAGCGTTTGAGCGATTGTAAACTCTGATTCTCCGATTTTAGTGGATTATTTGCTACTAGCTCTCTCCATGGATGTAGGTATCGATACCCGGTTATTTTTCTCGTTTATTTCTTTGGTAATTTCGCGTTGACGTAAATTGTAAGATCCCGTCGTTTCCGCGTATTATATCTCAATAGTCATGGTCGACACACGAACAACCTGATATTAGAAGCAGATTGAGGATTTGGAAAGTGAGGTGAATGCCCTAGGTGGCCTCGGAAGCATCATTCAAACTCAATAAGTGGATCGGTTCCACTTAGGGATTGCATCATGCTGGGAACAATCGAACTGGCGTCCTCGAGGATGTTTACTTTGAATAGGTTGTTTACTCCTTAGAAGGCCTAAAGCCATGAGTCAAGACTGTGCAGCAGAGATAGCAAGACGTGCCTTCAGCGCAAGTTGTGGCTGAATGCTAGATGAACTACTGCATTGTTAACGAACACAAGAAATCAAGTGTGTCCAACTTGAGGAGTGGATAGTCACTTCAGACAGGCAAGCCCAGGAGTTGGACAGCCCCAAATACCAGCAATGGTCTAGTCAGGAATTCACACCTAGGAAAAAGTTCGGCGGGGTAAAGAGAGGCGGGTAACTGCTAGCTTGCTTCAGGTGCATTCGACGCATGAAGTTGCGGAATGCCTGAAATGGGCACGCCATGCAGAAGAGAGCCCCAAGCTACTCAGACAGTGAGAGAGCACATAAATGAGATGGCCCGAGGATGGGGGCCTTTACACTTGCTTCATGCTGTTTTATGCTGAGCCATCAACAAGGGCAAGACAAAAGAAATTATTAAAAAAAAGTTGATGAATGCAGAGTAGCAATTTAATGGCGAAATCAGATGGACCAAGGTTGATTCAGGAATATACTATAACTCTGTGTATGTGCTTGAAGCCAGCCGACTTGGACTTGCATCGAAGGATGATGCAAGTCAGCTCAAGGCCATGAGCTCTAAAATGCACCTGATCCTCGGCGTGGTCAAAGGAGTTCCCATGATGATTGGAGCGTGAAAATATTTGCGCACGTACCTTGTCTTCCTGACTGCAAAGGAGGATGCGGGCAAGACCAGATCACTCGAGTGTAAATCTGTCTTGCTAGATAAACTTCCAAAGCGACTTCCCACTTGTCGCTCTGTAGATCACAAGATTGAGCTCATGTCTACACAAGTGCCTATCAGATGGCCTCTCTAGAGTAGGCTGAGCTAAGGAAGCAACTCGATGAATTGCTAGAGGCAAGTTTCGTCCATCCAAAGGCCACTCATGGTGCCCCAGTCTTGTTCTTGAAGAAGCAAGATGAGAGGTTACGCTTATATATTGATTACAAGACTTTTAACAAGCTAATGGTGATAAAATCACTTTCACAAACCGTTGAGTAATTACCTCTTCAATCAACTCAGTGGAGCCATGTACTTTCCCAAGCTTGCCTTGAGATCGGGCTATGATCGTGTCTAAATTACTGAGGAGATGAGCCCAAGACAGTGCGTGTGACATGCCACGGAGCCCTGAGCTTTTGGTCATGCCATTTAGTCTCACAAATGCGCTAGCCACATATGGCACCTTAATGAACATTGTCTTCCTTGACTACCTTGACAAGTTTGTGGTGGTGTGTCTGGATGAGATTGCGGTATACTGCAGGACTACTTTGATTGACCGTGAAAAGCACTTGTGCTTGGTACTTGAGATGCTGAAAGAAAATCCCCAGTGCTCCTTTGCCAGGGAAAGGTTTGACCTCCTTGGGCATGTCATTGAGCAGGGGAGAATCGGCATGGACAAGGAGGTTAAAGCCATCAAGGAGTGCCATGTGCCGAAGAATGTGAGTGAGCTGTGCTCATTCCTTGGTTTTCCAAACTGTTATTGCCAATTCATGGAGGGATTCTCCAAGTTAGCGACACCACTGATTGAGTTGCTGAAGAAAGATCAGTTTTGGACTTGGGATGGGGAGTGTGCAATGGTCCATCTGAGGAGGTGAAGCACTCTGTGACAGAGATCCTTTCCTCGCACTATTGTATATTATGAAGCCATCCAAGGTACACATGGACGTTTTAGACATTGAGCTAGGAGGTGTCTTGGTGCAAGATAGCCAACCGTTGACTTTTCTTAGCGTTGCAAGTTGAATGCCACCGAGCTGATGTGCACAGCCGAAACAAAACAGTTCTTGCTGATCATATATTCCTCCTAGAATGGAAGTACAGTTTGCTTGCATCCAAGCTTGCGGTAAAGACTGATAATGCCAGCGCTATCCACATCTTGATACAACCAAAAGTCAATACCAAACATGCCAGGAGTTTCTGGCCGAATTTCACCCCTGGACCTTGCACCTTGGTTAGAGTGAACAACATGGCAACAAGGTAAGTGCATTGACCATGTTGAGTAGATTCGGATGTATCCTGAGAGTGATCCCACAACAAGAAACCTTCTTGACTTGATCAAGGAAGCAATGACATGTCACTTCTTGGGGGACGATGGCTTGATTATCACAAAAATGCGCAGTTTGTCCTGAGAGCGGATACCTAAGGAGAACGCTCATGTGCTAGTGTCATGATACCTTTTTGACTGGTCCTCCAAGATGGCAATGAATGATGACCCTAGCAAAGTTGCTTCTTCAGAATATGAAGGACGATGCAACACAAACAGGCAGGGTTAACTGAGTTGCACCTGTCCTGCTATAACCATGGGAGACTCTGTCGATAGACTACTCATGTGCTTGCTTAAGGTGAATATTTGACGATCATTGTTGTGGTGGATCAGCTCTCGAAGTATGCAATGTTTATTCTAGCTTCCTAGAAGAGACAGCCGCCTTGTTCTTTTGCCATGTAGTGAAACACTAGGCCCTGCCCAGGTGCATAATCAGTGATCGTGACTCCAATTTCACAGGCAATTTCTGGTAGAATCATGGGGTCCAATCTGTGCATGTCTTGCACCTTTTTTCCCAGATAGATGGCTAGATAGAATAGTTCAAGACATGCTAAAGAGTAGTTGAACTTGAGGCACCACGTGAGTGCCAACCAGAAGAATTGAGTGAACTTGCTCCAAATTTTGCTTCAACATTTGGCGGAGCTGTTCCTCCAACAAGAGCCCGTTTGAAGTGGTGACATGCCAGCAACCACGGCATCCTCACACAGTGGCAGTACTAGATGGGCGAAGCGCGTGAAAGCCCACAACTTCACCGAAGACCGGAGGCAAACACTAACATTGCCCAAGCTTATCTTGAGAAAGCCTCTAAAGAGAATGGAAGTGAGCCAATCAAAAGAGAGGGCTAGTCTAGTACCAGTTTGGGCAATCTGTCATGCTAAGGATCCTTCCAGAACTATTGTGGTACTCAAGAGGAAGGAATGACAACTCATTTGGAAGTACGAAGGGCTAGCGCCAGTGCCTGTGAAAGAGGGAATTTGCTGATGGGCTTCAATTGCTTGCTTGGTTGAAGATCCATCCGTTGTTCCATGTGAGCTCATCAAGACATGAAGGACCAGATGAAAGATGTATCGACTCGGTTTGGAGTGAAGATCAACTTTCTAGGGGGTGATGCTATGGAAGAGATCCTAGCCGAACGGATTGTCCAAGACGCACCAACAGAAGCCAAGCAAAGGAGTATCTAATTCAGCAGAATGGCCGAAGAACCGGATACACCATTTACGAGTTAGAGGAAGACCTCAAACCTGTCTCTTACCGCAAAGAACAAGGCAAGTCTGTCGAGGAGGGGGAGAGTGTCCCAAGTCCTCGGTGAATGCTTTGATCTACGTTCGTCCGAGGCGCTTCATCCATGGTCACCAAAGTTAAGCCTACATTAAGCCGATTCCGCCTCATCAGTGTCAACCTAGGGGCACTTTTGATTTTTCTTATTTTTCTAATTTTTTCATAATTTCTAGGTGGTACTATCTCAAACACGTGTATAACGATTACTCATGCTAGAATTGACAGTGCTTGTAAAACTCTTAAAGGGAATTCAACTACTAAAACTCTCCTTTCCAGATAATCCCTTGATGTAGATTTGATTGCATTGTTGTTGATCAATATAATTGGGTATAACATTATCTCACTACCCACTTCTTCTATCGTTTTCAAACAATCTTGTGAATTGTGTATATTCTTTAGAATTGAGGCATGTGTGGGTTGGTATAAATAATTAATGGCCAAGGATAGTATAGTACTTGTGACCAAGAATGATACACGGGGCATGACCTTTTAAATCGAGCCATCGGCTCAGACAGTGACATTGATGCCCTTCATAGCATATTTGAATCCTGTTGCATGTGGTTAGAAGAGTCTTGACAATGCTTGGGATTCCCCTTATTGACCATGCTTCTTATGTTTGGCTTTTTGTTCTGACTGGGGCGTAAATGTGCTTTCCTGAGCATGAATCGTGTAAGCAAACATGTATTTTAGAAGTTACAATTACAGGTCTCATAATTCCGCACAAGCTCAATTTTGATCCCTCTACTATTTTTCATGAAAAATTCTATTCCTGTACTCATGATAAGAAATTCACAATACTTTTCGCATTTTACCAATCAAATCTAGATAGAGTTTTCTGATTTAGCATAAAAAAAAAAAAACTTCTGGCGTTTATAATAGTTAATAACATGTGCACCACTCTTAACTTAATACACTTTGGGGGCCACTGTTATTCAGGTGCCAAGTCAGCATCTTCCTTCGAGACTCTGACGAAAATATGAAAAATATATGTAAATTTTCACCAAGATTATACTGCTCTACCAGATCTATCATGGAAATCAGAAAATACAAGGACCAAAATCGAACATGAACAGATTACATGGACCACAATGCGATCGTAGGGTGCATCAATGATGGGTCAATTCCAATTTCTCCGGGCCGTTTGGGAGCCAAGGATAAAGTTGTTGGGCTTCTTGTTCCTGCATGGGCCTAATTGTCAACCAAATTACTTACCCAAAGCTCATGCGTAATCTCCCTAGCAATGGACTGTGTAGCTAGATGGATCAAAATCATATAAACAAAGTTCAAGAATTAAACGCATCCTATAAACAATGATGTCAATCTGAGAATATGGGAGACATGCATATTTTTTCCCTAGCATAAGACAATAGAATCGTGCCTTGGTCTGTACAAAGCACGGCACTACTTCCATGCGCTCCAATAGACATTCCTTTCTCCATTGAATCAGTCTAATGTGGAAATGTCAAGATGTGAAGATAGACTTGGATCCTACGGGGTCTTCTGGCATATGAGAAAAAGGGAAAGAGATAATAAGACATGATTTCCCTAGTTGGATGGATTGTTCTAATTTGTTGTTCATGCCCAGTCCTGTCCTAGGTTGATCACGGTTGACTTACTATGACGATGTAACAACGACGCACGTAAACAAAGTTAGTCCATGCAGGAGTCGAGTCGCTAACCAAAGGAGTAGATACCTCAATCTCAGTTGTGTTACCAAATGCAAGATCAAGAAGATACCATGAACATGTTCTTGAAATAGTCAAATCAAGTTCATGATGGCACAATTCATTTAGATTGTTATCCACACTCTACTGTTTCTTTAAGAGACAAAAATATATATATAAAAAGCTTTGATCGTACAATATAGTCTCAGGTGCAATTCCCTTGGCCCTTTTATGCAGAGTTCATCACGAAACTATGAGTTTAGCCTGCCCACCGGGTGTGGTCAATCTAAACTGCCCCCAGTTCCTAAGACTTTCACAAATCCCAAGTTTGAATTGGCTACTAAATCAAATACGTGAGAAGTCGCCGCCAATCACTTTATTTTATCTAAATTGATTAGACACCTAGAATACAAAAGCAATAACAGAGAAAAATGAACTTCCTAGTTACCCTGTGCAAGGTGAAACTGGACTATGTGCGTTAACCAAGACATCCGAGGGTTTGATTACGTGATGGACGGATTAGCATCTCACAATACCATTTCAATACCACAACTCTTCAATTAAGTGCTGATTCACATTTATCATGTATTATTTTGATAGAGGTTGAAAATCGAACTTCAGCTAATACGCAATGAGGAGTGAAGATCGCACCATTTTACTTATCGTGTGACATTGTTGTTTGTACATGTGTTGCTGTCACCTCAATTTTTGCCTCCATTTTAAGAATATCATTAAACTTGACCTAGATTGACCAAGGTTGACGAAACGTTGACCAACGATACAAGGCCCTAAACACATTTTAGATAAGCATGAAAAGATATGACCAAACTTAACTGCTGAAAAATGCAGCAAGGAAAAGTAACATTTAAACTCCACGTGGAAAAACAGAATCGGTGCAACTAGTACTGATTCGATCTTTTCGTTTTCACATGTCTGCAACAAGGATTAGAATTTATATTAACACACGAATATTAGGATGCAATGCATGCGTGAATTTCATGGAAAAAAGGTCCCCACATGAATAACTATATGATATATGATGCTTAAACGAATAAAGAAGCAAAAGGGATCACTGGGGATCGGCTCGACAAGCATTCAATCGACCATGAATAGGCCGGACGCCCAATGTTTAAACCAAGGATGATGTGGACAGCAATTATGTAGCTCGCTCTCGAGCTCAAGATGAGTCAGAAAGGGGGGTTAGCCATCCTCGATCACCCGGGAGCGACTCTAAACCAATCGTAAACAATATTACTAAACTTGAATTGAAATCAATCTTATGAACTAGCCGTATCTATCAAATATCAGCATTAAAATGAGTTATAATAAAATTTGGTCAAGTTAAATTTCATGGAAACAAAGGCAAACTATGATGATGCCCAAAGAAAACACATTGAT
This sequence comes from Eucalyptus pumila, assembly GCA_016097595.1. Taxonomy (NCBI): domain Eukaryota; kingdom Viridiplantae; phylum Streptophyta; class Magnoliopsida; order Myrtales; family Myrtaceae; genus Eucalyptus; species Eucalyptus pumila. The sequence continues at coordinate 33,029,897 of CM027853.1, forward strand.
CAAAATGGTGAATTGTACCAAACATGAGGATTTTAAATCAAATTATATCCACTTTGACAACAAATCCTTCCATGTTTACAATTTGGATGAATAACATTTAGAGGATGTATATTGGGATGATGCAATTGAATAAATAGAAAGATCAGGAGCAAAATTTCAATTTCTTACCTTCAAATACAAAGAGCAAAGACCGGCTTTGAAGTGTAATCACAACGTCCCTCGATCAATCTTCAATTTTCCTTTTAGCTTGAGAGTATACTTTGCTTGATCAATCAAACTTACTCGGTTTCTCTTGCTAAATTTTGTTGAACGTGCGATCGAATATATGACGGAGTTTGCTTTTTAGGCCAACTGACTTTTGATTGAGTTGAATCTTCTCCAGGTGTGTCAAGTATGTGACCGAATGTGCTCTGATTTCATCTGCATGTCACCATATACGGCCAAGTTCAGCCATGAGTGGCCGAGTGAATTTGAGTAACCTTCGAGTTTGGCTGAACAAATTCAAGTGTAATCAAGTTCCCCTTGGCCAGTCCTTTTTCTCTTTGGTTGAGTGTCTTGCCTCTTGGTCGATCAAAACATGGCCTTTGAGTGAAGTCAAGAGTTAGATATTAGGAATCTTAGTCCTAATCCAAGTTCGAAACAGATTTTATGTGAAAATCCCCCCTCATTGGTCAAAAGCCTTCTAACTTTTCCATGATTGGCCGATTTGAGTTGTTGGATGGGATCTAGATAGTTAAACTTCAATAGGATTCTTATACTCCATCATTTACTCCCAAAAAAATAGGCTCATCCCTATATCATGATGATAGTTTTTACCAAAACCCTACTCACCCATAAACCCTAACCTCTGCCTAACACCTAAATTCCCATTACATAGCTTTACCAATAGCCTATTCTCCTTCAAACCTCAATCTATGACCAACCCCAAATCCCCACTCCACCGGGCTCTTTCATCCCCTCTTTTGTATTACGCCTCTGTCCTAAGCTTCCATTTGTGCTAACGGTCAACTCTAATGATTGATCAGTTTCGGCCTCTCCTCCTTGTCACCCCCTCACCCACTAATCCACACAGCCCATGATTAATTTAGCTCCCTTAAACTCATCTCCCTCGCTACTCACTTCATTTCCATCACCAGCATCACCAAACGACCGTTATGAAACCATCTAAGCAACAATAGCCTCAGAAACAACCACCTCTCCTATCTTGCTCTTCTTGTTCCATGAGTTTCAAGTCCGGAATGTAATGATGTGGAAAATTGCAGCTTCCCTAGCTTAATATTGCTAGCCTTTACTTTTATTTAACAGCATAGAAAATTGATGAAAAATCACCAAAAAGAGTGATAAAACTATCATAATTGTGCCAATTCAATTCTAAACTTTTTATTTTGCCAATTTAGTATTAACCTTTTGCATTTCTGCTAGTTCAGTCCATTTAGTAATTTATAATCGGAAAAGTCTGATATATAATCATAGTCAACACCGATTGGTGTTGTGGTGACATTTTCTTTACAAAAAAAAAAAAAAAAAAAGGTATTCAACGAAGGCATCGGACTTGGCTAGAGTAATCGTGTGAGTACTCCATGCTTCTTGCTCAAATCATCTTCAAACCTTAGTATCATCTCCAAAATTTTTGCAAATTTTCCTTCAATTTGATCTTGTATTGCCATTTCTCTCAAGCCAAGTTGTTTTTTTGTCAATTGCCTTCGTGAATCGGTCCCTTTTTCACATGATGCCTTTGTTCGTCATTACAGGACTTGATTCGCCCATATTGCGAAGATCCAATTAGCCCACAATTAGACCCGATTCGTTTGTCTACAATAAACATGAGCAAGTGATATGGTCTCGATTTAAATGTGTTGTTGACAAGTGTTGAGCTAAGTGGTGACCATGAAGTCCATGAAGAATGGTCAAAAGGTATATTATTGTGGTCCCAAACTAAGTTTTGTCCTTGCCTTTGTCGTGGTTCCAAACCATTTTATTTCTTTGCGTGTGTTGAGCAAACCAACTATTTAGTTTTGAACTTGAAAGTGGATGAGTGTGTGTGAGATAATTCTTTATTCTTGCCTGATAATTGGCGAATTTGAAAGCAAACTAATTATGCTGAACAAACTAATTATTCATTTTGAACTCTTGTATCACAGGGTACTAGATATTAGTTAGTAGACTAACCTAATTAATTCTCGTAAATTAGAGAGAAATTTTGCTTGTAACCATGAGATAGAGATGATTTAACACTTATGCTCAAGTCAAAATTTTCACATAGTGATAGCACTCTAAGTGCTCAAGTTGACATTTCTATTATGTGGCTGCTTACAACATACATTGCATTTTTTTTTTTTTTGTGTAGGGTCGAGATGAGCAATAAGTTAGCATATGTTTGCCTTTTCCATGATAGAAATTTTTATCGTCCCCTAATGTTTAAATATGTTGGGGGAAGATCAATTTAGTAAAAATTGATATCAATTCAAAGAGCTATAAAGGCTTATGAGAGACATCAAGAATGAGTAAATACAAATTTGAAAATCTCTATTTTAAGTTTCCTAGAAGGTCTCTAGAAGACGGGTTGAGATATATATGGAATGAGAGTAATGTTATTGAACTACTTTTTAGTTATTTGCATAATGGGTTAATTGAAATATATGGAGAAAAATTTTCAATCGATGAGGCAACTAAGGGTGATAGTCACACTGTGGGTAAAGGTGCTAACCTGAATTAAGGGTGAGTCTAGTTCAGGTTGGGCCGGTCCAGCATCTAACCTAGGAATCAACCAACATAATGTTGGTCCCCAAGTTTCAGAACTAAGGATCGACTTGATTGAGCTTGGGAACAATGACTGGATCAACTTTATGGGTTCGGTCTAGTTCCAAGGTCAACCCGGGACCAATTGATAATTTGTTATTTTCTTTTTTGTATTCCATGAAAATTCAACCTATTATTTTAAATTACATATCCATTAACAATGCCTCGTTAAGCAACCAAACTATAAATATCAGTACATATTCAACATAAACTTAAGATAAGGTGACAATAGAAATTTCACACTTACTAAAAACAACAAACCATAAAAATGATCAAGACTACTAATAGAGATAAAGTATTTCTATCGTTGGAGAATGTTATAATTTTGTCACACCCCGAATCTCATGCGCGCAAACATCCCTTGGTGGTCGATTAAATTGTGACATCTCAAGATGCGTCGCCAACCTATTCTTTTTATATTTCGATTAAATGTATGCGGAAGCGACTTAAATAAACACATAATCAATCAACTACAATAGGGATAGCAAAGCACAATAGACAATTTCCAAAAATGGCGATTTATTTATCAACTTGTTAATCCTTGGAGTTTAACATATACTGGCCAACGACAAAAGGTAACTCCTACACGACCTATGAGCAAAAATAGTCAGAAAAACGAGCTCAAATGATCAGAATTAAGCACAATTTCATCCTGAAAAACGAGCATAAAATTCTACTTAACGGCTAATCCGTCATTAATTACACTAATCGCAATTAATTAAGCTAAGCGTGATTAATTAACCTAACTATAATTAATTTAAATCAACTGCCATTAATTAAAATAATCATGATTTATTAAACAAATTACGATTAATCAAATAAATAATGATTAATTAAGCTAAACTCGATTAATTAATATAACCACAATTAATTAATCTAATCATAATTACTTAAAATAATTGCACTAAACTTTAATCTAAACAATCTTTAATCGCAATTAAAGCCAAACTAAAATTAACTAATATTAATCTTCATTATCCTTAATTAACCTATCCCCTAAACGTAATTAACACTCTAATCCATGATTAAGAAGTTAACTCATAGGTTTTTGGGGACGGCGAGCTTGTGGCAATGGTGACACAACAGCGATGAAAACACGAGGCTCGCGGTCCAATGACAGCCCATGGTGAGGCAGTGGCTCCTCAAAACCCACGACCAAGCTTGGCTTTGGCGGTGGGGCTTGCGGCGATTTAAGGGACGGCGCGAGGGACATAAGCGGACGTGCAGTGGTTGAATGGGCAGCTCAATAGTGACAAGGTGGTAGTGATGGGGGTGGTGGTGATGTGCAGTGGTGTGGGATGCGGATGATGGTGGTGAGGGCGGGTGATGGTGGTGGAGATGGTGAGTGAGGTGGTGTGGAAATGGCGGATGATAATGGTGGTGAAATGGCGACGGCAAGGGGGTGAAATGAAGAAGAAATGAAGGAGGAGGAAAAGGGTGAAGAGAGAAGAGATGAGATGGAAGGAGGAGGCATGAGGGGGAAGAAGAAGTTTTTTTTTGGGGGGGGGGGGGGAAGAGGATAGGAGGAGGGGACGACAGTTCTGCAGGGGGAAAGAAAGTGGCATGAGGGGGAGAGGGAAAAGATAGGGGGAAAAAGAGATAGAAAAGAAGAGAAGGATTTTCTCCAAAATTTCTTCCAAAATTCTCATAAACTCATTTATGATGATGCTGCGGAAGTTGATGAGATGTTTGATAACGTGAAGTTTGCCCCAAAACGTGTATTTAAATTTTATGAGAAATCTTGTCACACTTCTAGTGAAAAAAAAATTGGATGGTGAATTGGTGAGTTCTACTAGCTTTGGTAGTGGCTACGATCCTTATTGCAATGAAAGAAATGGAGAAGATGATTGCAGCTTAAATTTCTATATGCAAGAGTTTTCGTATAATGACTTTCTTAATGAGGAGAAAAAAATGTCCGATGACAACTTATCATAGCTCGATCGATATCTTAGAACTAAACTTGAAGATGGTTGTGATCTGGATATTTTGAAGTGGAGTATTGCTGGCCAAAAGTTTAAAATCCTATCTTTGATGCCTCGGGATATTTTGTCTAGTCCCATCACTACTATTATTTCATAGTCAACTTTCAGTACTTTTGGTCGTGTGCTTGATAGTTTTCAGAGTTTCTTGACTCCTAGAGTTGTTGAAGTTTTGATTTGCAATCGAGATTGATTGAAAGCAGTTCTTGAGTTGATTAACGATGAAGAGTGTATTGAGAATGCGGAAAAGATTGAATTTGGTAAGTCAATATTATTTCATTCTTTAATTCTTTTGTATATCTATTATCTACCAATTGGATACTTTATTTAATATATTCTTTTTGTTACATATGGATTATGTTAACATGCAGATTAACGGTCCATAGAGTTTACAAATTGAAGCGGGAAGAATTTATGTGGTGAGATTTTCAATAATTATTTGAGTTCAATTTCTATTAATGTTGAGCAATCATCTACTTATTGTTGTTTTACTTTTAGGAGATTGGAACTTGGAATTTAAGAGCTCTCAAAACTTAGAATTCCAAAGCTTTACAAGTCGTGAACTTTTAGGCGAATCTTGTTGCAATTGTTATGTAACTTGTCTAATTTACTCTACTCGATGAGTTTGTTCCACGTACTTAAATTTGGTTTGGTCTGATTTTTTGGACTTGTGTCGTTGAGATGGTATGGAGCTCATGTAATCAACTTGATGGCCGGTGTGGCTTTTGACTTAATTTGTTTTACTTTGTTTTACTTTCTTTCACTTTCAACATTATGTTCTGATTTTGTTGTAGCTTTTGGTTTCTAGTTGTTAACTTGTTGAAGTTTTTGGTTTCTTTCACTTGCTTTTGTTTTATAAGAATTCAAGACAGTGTGTAAGCCGCCTTTCAACAACTCAACAAATGGCTCCTTCAAGGGATACTTCCGGGAACTACATAGGACACTATGTTCAGGAATATGTGGAATACGATTGGAATTGTTTCTACAAAAAGAATTCAGTAAAACAAAGGTTATAAGAAATTGAACATTGTTAAGGGATAAAGGAAAACACGATCTATATATTACAATCATCCAGAACATTGAACTTAAAGAATATTTTATATTTCAATTGAAATGATTCAAAAAAAAAAACTTATTTCTCTTCTTTGGTAGTGTTTTCCAATAAAATAAAGAAAAACGGTACCCTTGGTTAAGTCAGTTCCATGGATTAAAGAAAAATATTACTCGATATAAAGAATACTCAAGGCAAGGTCTGGAAAACGATATTATTACTAGTGAAACCAATTCCATGGATTCAACCGAGAACCGGACTGGACCGACAGTTCGATTCCCGAGTGGATCCATATAACTAGCAGGTGGTTCTTGGTTCCAATTTTTTGGAATCGGTCCTTACCAGGTGGTTCTTGGTTCTAGGCCGAGAATCACCCACCCGGACCATGCATACCCCTATTTTTAAGTGCTTCAAGATTAGTGAAGTACCACTATTAATAGCATATGCGTTCTCCTTCCCACAATGAATGCACTTTACCATACGTGTTTTTTTTTTTTTTTTTTGTCTTCTCATCTATAATTCTTGGAAAATTGTCAACATAATGGATTTATCCATTTTTCGCTCTTACAAAGAGGAGGATGATTAGTGGATACCTTGGTCAACTCTTTCAAGTCTTCTTCACATCCATGGCAGGCAATTCCATCATGGGAGTCATTTCATAATATCTCTCCACTTCAGTTGACATTTGAATTCATCAAGTTCACACAAATATTTAAATACCAACATGTAAGATTCTGCATTTTTTACTATGTGCCTCATGATTTGCCAAAGTGGTAGCATTAGCTTAATGATCATTAGCTAAAACATTAGAAGATGTGTGATAAATTACTAGTTCCTATGGTAATAAACATGCCGATAGCACTGAAAAGCATATCAAGATTATCTCGATGATAAAGACGAGATAATTCGGCTGCGTTACCACAAAACGAACCCGAGTGCAGTAATAAACTTGCCCCCTTTTTCCACAACACGTCTGTGGAGTTGCTTTGAAAGCCATTGTCTCATGTACCACTTAATTTAGTATAACACTACTAAGCTTTACCACCGCCCGCGGTGGCCGCGATGGTAATGGCTTGGTACCCCATCCGCAGGAAGAAGGGTTCGAGACTACGCGTCTGCGTTGCTTCAATGCAAAACCCGCGATTCACCTGTGGCTGGGTTTGTGGCGGTAGCCCAGTCCACCCCAGGGTTTACTCTCCACCGCGAAGTGGTGCACGGAGGTTCCCTTAGTCACCAAAAAAAAAAAAAAAAAAAAAAAAAAAAAAAAAAACACTACTAAGCTTTCTTGGCGTCTCCTTTCCCACCATACCCATGGAAACAATGATCCTACATTCAAAATTTGGATAAACTCTAAATTTTGCTTTATTACAGATTGCTTTTTTTGCCTAATAGGGATACTGTCTAATTTTGCAATGAACCTTCATTTCTCATGATTACAATAAAATTGTGAACAGACAAAGAACATTTGATTAGATCAAAATAACATGGGATTGGAACCTACTTTATTGAAACAGCTTAGGGAGAAACCCTTGAATGCTTGTGACCCATACATTTGAGACAACGAGCTACTACTTAGAAGAACAATTTCTAGCACAAATTGGCAAATCACATGAGCTTGAAGCTCTAAGATTAAGCGTAAGTCGTGAAGCAAAATTGGAAACATAAAAATCCAACACAAATCAAGAACACACATGAGCTTGAAGCTCTAAAATCAAGCACAAAGTGGAACTTACTAGCCAAGTTGGGTTCCAAAAGGTGAGCAAACAAGGGCGAGTTGTGAGGCGACTAAATAGAGGCAAGCTATGAGGCGAGTAGCAAGCGTTACTCATGAGTGAAGAGGGTTTCTAATTAGAGCTTTGGATCCTTTTGATTTACTCAATAACGAGAAAGGCTAGCAAAGAGAAGCAAGTGATGCAAGCATTGAGCATTGAGCAATGAGCGTTGAGCAGCAAGGCGAGGTAAGCATTGAGTTGTGAGTAGAGGAAGGTTGCTCATGAGTCAAGTTATTTCTTTCAATTTTACTTGGCAAATTGAAGATGATCAATAAGAAAGAAGAGAACAAGAGTACTGGAGGAGGAGGAATGCCGTTTAAGTTAGGGTTTGCTCTTTAAAATAGATAAAATAATATTATATATAATATATGAATATATTATATATAATATTATTTTATCTATTTTAGGGTTGGTTGGGGTTGGACCAACCTTAAACTTTCAAATACGAAGACCAACCTGCATAGTGCTTGTTCAAGAATCCTAGGATGAAGGATTGAACAAGACCCCTTAGGAATTGGACCACAACAAGTAGGGTTAGGCCGATCTAGGGTTGGTTTAGGATTGACCCTAGATCAATGCTCATCCCTAGTCTGAGTGAGGGTGTTTATGAGGGGCTGGTGAGGGTAAGGGCAAGGGTAAAGGTGTGGGTGTGCATGAGGGTACTCGTGATAATGTTGGTTTGATTAATAAGATGATTGTTAAAAAAAAATGTGGTTTAGATCTTGATGACTTAGTTGATGAAAGTGATTATACTGGCATAGAATGTGATGTTGTGGATGACAGCGACGATGATGATAAAAAATTTCTTGGTGATATAAGATTTTTGATTGATGTTGATAATTTTGATAAAGAAGAGCTTTTAGAAATTAAGGAAGAATATGATTGAATTCTACAAAAGGGCCATAAAGGATTTGATTATAAGGGAATCATCCACAGCATTAGTAACATTCTAACCAATAGATATGAATAGTGTCGTTGATGTTAAAACTAGTTGTAAAATAGAGTGCCATGAAATAGATGCATATGATAGTTTGGGATATAATGTATAGGGAGAAGATGATGATTTTACTAGAAGAAGAAGTAGATTTTCAAGATATGATTTTAATTATGCTGTGCTTGTGTTTACTATGGCTATGGATTTCATAAAAGTAGGCTGTGGCACCCCCGAAACGGCCCCCGATCCGTTAGGGTCGCCACAGTTACGTCCTCTTGGAGCATACCTCTGAGACCAAAGAAATTTTTACATAACTTACAATACCTGGGGGTTTTCATTTATTTTCTTTACCGGTCCCTGCGCAATTAATATGGCGGAAGCATAATTCGACTACCCTTCAACAAAATATAAAGTGATGCACACCATACTAAAACTTTAATAATTTAGGCCGAACACTTTTATTTATATAAGGGATGGACTATGATAGTTGGTACAACAAAACGCCGAGGTCTTCTTTTTTTTTTTTTGTGCCTGGCGATTACCCAAAAGAAAACCAACTTCTATCCTTGCATATCATCTGCATCCGTCCATCACCCAGGTGTCGACATCCCAAAAATGCATCTCCTGCTACCCTCGACTCCAGGTCATATCCAGTCAGGTCCGTTGGCCGGTGGTGGTGGTAGCACCCTCAGAAGGCGGCCATCCATATGGATAAGGACTGATGTGTACTCTTGGTGGATAAGCCCAGCAGAGAGGCCTACCTCAAAAGTCAGAAAGATCCTCACGCGCTCGAATACCAGCCCGTGCACCCCAGGATAACGGTGCTCGGTCCACTCCCATTGTAAGTCAATCAGGAGTCCGTAAAACATGCCAGGAGTCACAGGTAGCAGCGGCATTTTCGTTTAGTCTGAAATGTTAGTCCCCAAGAGGGGTGAGTACAACCACTCAGCAATAAAAGATCCATTACACTATATTATGTAGATACTATAATCATCCAGATGCATGCAAAACACACTTATCATTTATCATTTATATATATATATACATGCCATCAAGGGTCTATTTTACTTGCACCACGTTCATAACAACAATTCAATGCCATAACAAACGCATTTTCAGTACCGGGTGAAACCCACTCAATATCATAAACAAATTCTCATATCATGCCACATGCACACACATGCACTCCTTTAATGCGCCGGGTTTTAACATTCAAAGAAAAGTTTCATTCCCCGGGGACCAGTGTTTGCATCCCTCCGGGCTTTCGCACCCAACATGGCATCGCGAGACCCTCCGGCACAAACCTCCGGGCATCCAGAGCGTGTTCCGTAACACCCCTGGGCATCTCGCACCCCACCTGGCATCACGAGGTATATCCAGGGCTCGCCATGAAAATGGTTGCCTCTTCCCTCCGGATTTACGTACAATCCCTACAACCGGGCATCCCGAAACTCCCGAGGACCCTCCGACACAAACCTCCGGACATCCAACGGCATCGACTCACTCGACCCTTGGGCATCCCGACACTCCCGGGGCATCGTCGGCTCACACCTCCGACGGTAACATTCACATCATAATATACATCTCATTACAAAAATACATTTTGATGCAATGACGTCATGGATTCCACGGATCTATAAGATTTTATCAAACTTTCCAATGTCATGTGATATGCCGAATATCAATGCATCTATCAAGTGAATAACAATTAACAACTCAAGATACAATGACTCTTAAACAAAATGAACAGTTTCATAGTAACACAGTGTCAAGGCCAGAATGCATGCCTTCAATAGAGATTTCGAAATAACCAGCAAATGACCATGAAAAATTATGAAATTTTAACACGTTATAATTGAGATCCAGACGAAATATTTTGTTAAGGACACTAAGCCAGATTCGTTATGTATAATGAGTAGTAGTTCACACAATTCAGTTCAGGATTCTTTTATCACATAATAAAATTCAACAGCAAGCACTGCATATTAACAAAGATTTAAGCCATTGTATTGATTCCGAGAAATTCTGATAAAATTATATACTCTAGTTCACGCAATTCCTCACAACTTCTGTGAAGAAATCGAGATCAAACTCATATTAGACCTCTTCAGAAAATTTCGCAAAGTTACAGGATTACATACGAAACTACACTGGATAAAGCGAATCCCATAAATTTCCATTTCTACCGTAACTATCTTACTTCCACAAATCTACTAAAAGTCAGTCTTTCATCAATAAATCAACTGGATCAAGATATACACAAAACCAACGTAATTCCTCAATCTCATGATCCCGCTTGACTTTGATTACTCACAATTTAACATTCTAATTTCAGAACTCAATTGTTTCCAAGTGTATTGCACCATACTAGACAATAACAGCACCACATTATATAGATTCATGGACTTTCATTCACTTGCCTCAAGTCCTAGGGTTCAAAAGCTAGGGAGTTCGGTTTGGCGATGCGGCTCGACGGCGAAGACAAGCGGCGTCGACGGCGGCAGCTCACACGCACGGCAGAGGGCGATCTCCTCTTCCTCTCGCCGTTCACCCCTCTGCTGTTCACTCACAATTTCTCTCGCTCAAACTCTCTCTTTCTCTCAAGTTTCGCTCCGTACCTCACTCTCTCACTCGCTGGTTTCAGTTCCTTCTCTCTCTTCCTCACCTGTACGAGCATTTTGTTTCTTCATTTGTTGACTTTGAGAGTCAATAAAAATGAGATTCGGTGGTAGCAGGAAATGGTGACACCTCACACGTCCATGCAAGTGATGTGTCCTCTCTTGCTCGATCCTTCCTCATCGTTGTCCACCAATCGGTAAGTTCACATGGCTGCTGAGTCAATGAATTTTTCCTTTTTGTTGACTCATTTGCCAACCGAATGAAAGGGAAACTCGGGCAGCTTGGGCCAACAATTCTTGGCCGCATGGTCTCCGTGCGTGGCCCAACTTCTCCCAAAAGCTGACCATAATTTCTACATGTATATGAATTGCATGGGCCATTCGTGTGGCCGTTGAAGGGGAGGGTGGTGGTGACGTCGCGTATAACATCGAGGTCTTCAACTTAGCTAATTGGCGACTCAAGGCTCGAGTCCAATAGGTAAAAGAAAACATGGTCATTGGTGTGATTGTCCATATGGCCATTCAAAGACAAGTATCTTTTCCTCCAAAAGTAAATATTTAGGTACGTCGAGTGGCGATGAGACTAGGCCAAATGTGGTACCGACAATACTCCCGTCGATTACTCACAGCCATTGCATACTTGAGGGTCGTCGAAATTTCTGGATGCCACAATTCTCCCCTCCTTAGAGGATTTCGTCCTCGAAATTAGGCATTACTCACGTGTTTTCAAATAGGTGAGGGTATTTCTCCTTTATCTCATTCTCACTCTCCCATGTCGCTTCCTCCACATCGTGATGTCGCCATAATATCTTAACCAGTGGAATTTTCTTGGTCCTGAGAATTTGCTCCTTTCGATCTAGTACTCGTACAGGTTCTTCAATGTACCTCACTTTCTCATCCACTTTGATGGCTTCATGATGAAGTATATGTCCTGGATCGAGCTGATACTTCCTCAGCATCGACACATGAAATACATCATGTAGGTTTTCCAGCTTAGGGGGTAACGCTAGTCGATAGGCCATATCTCCTATCCTTTCAAGTATCTCAAAAGGTCCAACAAATCTAGGGCTCAGCTTGCCTTTCACTCCAAACCGTGATATTCCTTTCATAGGGGATACTTTAAGAAATACATGATCTCCCACATTAAATTCCAGAGGTCTTCTACGCTTATCTCGCATAGTTCTTCCGTCGACTCGGGCTGTTTTAAGGCTTTTCCCGATAATTTCAACAGCCTCGCAGTTACTTGTACCAGCTCAGTCCTGTCAATTTCCTTTCACCCACTTCACTCCAACAAACAGGGGTCCTACATCTTCTCCCATATAATGCTTCATAGGGAGCCATGTCTATACTTTTCTAAAAGCTATTATTGTAGGCAAATTCTACTAGATGCAACTTTTCATCCCAGTTTCCTCTAAAATCAATGACACAAGCTCTCAACATGTCTTCTAGGGTCTGAATTACTCTTTCTGTTTGTCCATCCGTCTGTGGATGAAAAGTAGTACTAAATTAGAGTTTAGTCCCTAAGGCGATTTGAAAACTTCGCCAAAAATTTGAAGTAAATCTTGGGTCTCGATCAGATGTGATCGTTACAGGTACACCGTGTAAGCGTACCACCTAATTTACATATATCTCAGCAAGTTTATCCATCGAGTAGTCCATGCGAACGGCTAGAAAATGAGCAGACTTAGTCAAGCGATCTACTATCACCTAGATAGAGTCGTGACCACTTGATGTCCTTGGTAGTCCTTGTACAAAGTCCATCGTCACATGTTCCCATTTCCACTCGGGTACTTCTAATGGTCTCAATAATCCTGCGGGTTTGCGATGTTCCGCTTTCACTTGTTGGCATGTTAAACACTGTGAAACATGTTTAGCTACATCCGTCTTCATGCCATTCCACCAAAATTGTTGGCGTAAATTTCTGTACATCTTTGTACTACCCGGATGAATACTATAATTACTCCTATGAGCTTCCGACAGGATTTCTCTCTTCACTTCTTCCTTGTTGGGAACACAGAGTCGTCCCTGACATCTCACTACTCCATCCTTAGAGATTTGAAATTCTGGTCTTTTCCCTAAAGACACAGCATTTCTTATTTCCACAATTTCCGGGTCAGACTCTTGCAGCATCTTAACTTTTTGAATAATTTCGGGTTCAATCCTTAATGCAGTAAGCATACCGGTAAGGCAATCTACTTTCAATTGAAATTCTGAGTCTGCTACAGACTTTAACAGATTCCATTCTGTCATTCTCAGACTAGCCATATCCATAGCTGACTTACGACTAAGAGCATCCGCCACCTTATTCGCCTTTCCTAGATGGTACCATATCTCACAATCAAAATCCTTCAACAATTCCATCCACCTCCTTTGTCTCATGTTCAATTCCTTTTGTGAAAACAAATACTTTAAGCTCTTATGATCTATATAGATCTCAAACTTCTCTCCATACAAATAATGCCTCAATATTTTCAAAGCAAACACTATAGCTGCCAATTTTAAATCATGGGTTGGGTAGTTTAATTCATGGGGTTTCAACTGCCTTGATGCGTAGGCTATGACCTTGCCATACTGCATCAGAACACATCCTAGTCCCTTGTGAGACGCATCACTGTATACCGTGAATCCACCAGATCCAGATGGTATAGTTAGAATTGGAGCTGTGGTCAACTTCCTTTTAAGTTCCTGAAAGCTCTTCTCACATTCCCCGTTCCATTCAAACTTGATGTTTTTCCTAGTTAATTTCGTCAATGGGCCTGCAAGTCGTGAGAATCCTCCAATAAATCTCCTATAATAGCCAGCCAATCCTAAGAAACTCCGTATTTCAGTTGGCGTTGTCGGCCTCGGCCAATTTACTACCATCTCAACTTTTGCAGGGTCTACTACAATTCCACTTCTTGACACCACATGTCCCAAATATGTTAGTTGGTCCAACCAAAATTCATACTTGCTGAATTTGGCATTGAACTTATGATCTCTCAAGGTTTGCAATACTATCCTCAGGTGTCGCTCATGCTCTTCAGGTCCTTTAGAATATATCAGGATATCATCAATGAAGACAATCACAAATTGATCCAAATATGGCTTAAATATCCTATTCATTAAATCCATGAATGCTGCTGGTGCATTCGTCAATCCAAATGGCATAACTAGGAACTCATAGTGTCCATAACGAGTCCTAAATGCAGTCTTAGGAATGTCTTCTTTCCTTATCCTTAACTGATGGTATCCTGACCTTAAGTCAATTTTAGAAAAGTCTGAACTTCCTTGCAGTTGGTCAAATAAGTCATCAATTCTAGGTAAGGGATACTTATTCTTTACAGTCACCTGATTCAGTTGTCTATAGTCAATACATAAACGCGTCGACCCGTCCTTCTTTTTCACAAAGAGGACTGGTGCACCCCAAGGTGAAGCACTTGGCCTAATAAATCCCTTATCAAGCAACTCTTGTAATTGCACCTTCAACTCCTTCAGTTCCATTAAGGCCATCCTATACGGGGCTTTCGATATTGGTCCTGTTCCAGGCACTAACTCGATCTCAAACTCAATTTCTCGTTCCGGTGGTAACCCAGGCAATTCTTCAGGAAATACATCCTGGAATTCTCTGACCACTCGAATTTCGTCAAGTTTAGCCTCTTCCTTAGTAAGATTCTTTACTACTGCTAGGTATCCTTGACATCCTTCGTCAAGTAATTTATGAGCTTCTACCACCGAGATAATGGCCATAGAAGGGTCTGTTCGACCTCCTAGAAATTCAAAACTAGACTGATCCGGAAACATGAATTGAATCATTTTCCTGTAGCAATCTACTTTAGCTTGATATTTATGGAGCCAATCCATACCTATAATTACGTCAAAGTCATACATAGCCATCACCACTAGGTCTATTTCCATATCCCTTCCTCCTATTGTTATCTTACATTTTCTACACACCAATGTAGACAACACCATATTCTTTAAAGGCGTAGAAACACAAAGAGGCGTCTCAAGAGATGTTGTTTCTATTTTACTCAACTGTCTGTATCTTTCAGAAACAAACGAATGCGTAGCACCCGTATCAAACAAAGCATATGCCTTCTTGCTGTTTATAAAAATCGTACCTGAGATAACATTTTTGGAAGCTTCCGCTTCCTCTTGGGTGACAGCATATACCCTTCCTTGCGCTGGTGGCCTCTGTGGATTCCTTTGTGGATTTGGTCCAGCAGTACGTTGTTGCACTCGTCGCACCAAGTTGACATTCGGCTGCGACCCAACTTGTGGGCAATCCCTCTTAAGGTGTCCTATCTGTCCACAACCATAACATTTCGGTCGTCCATTGCAAGGCCCTGACCCATGTTGCCCATCACACCTTCGACAATCATCACTTCGATAAGGTGCTTTTCCTAGATTCAGGCCATCCATAGCTTTTCCAAAGTTTCCAAAATTCCCCTTTTTCTTAGATTCCCAGGTCTGACTTTGACCTGTATAGGGTCTCTTACCACGTCGGATATCACTAAAAGTCAACTGTCTCTTAGACTCTGATTGCTCCCTTACCAACTCCTGCTCCACCAACTGTGCCCTTTCATAAATCTCATTATAATCTCTTATATTCAAAGGCACCAGTTGTTTCCATATCAATCCTCAGCCCCTTTCAAGAATCTCTTAGCTTTTTCCTCACGATCCTCAATCAATCTGGGAGCATATCTGGACAATTCCGAAAATTTTGCCTCATACTGGTCCACTGTCAGCTCCCTTTGTTCCAGCTGAACAAATTCAGTGATCTTCTTGTCCCTGGCACAGTCAGAAAAATGCTTTCTATTGAAAGCTCTAACAAATTCGCCCCAATTTATATCAGTACCTGGTGGAAAGATTGTATCTCTTGAAGCTCTCCACCAAAACTTTGCATTTCCCTCCAGCTGGTACTCTGCCAAAGTTATTTTCTCAGCATCATTGCAATCCAACAACTGGAAAATTCGTTCCATTCCATCTATCCATTGTTCCGCCTCCTCAGGACTTCCTATTCCACTAAACTTAGGTGGCTTCAGCTTCAAAAATTGTTCCACCAGTCCTTGAGGCGACGTTCCACTCCGGGTTGTTGTTGCGCTTGTCTTTCCATTAGATTTCCTATATTGGCCAATGCCTGCAGGATGTCTTCCATTCGGGGTTCAGCCCTTGCAGCAGAGGCTTCAGCCCTCGATGGATGAGAACTCCCAGTTCGTACCATGGTTTTCCTGCAGTTTCCAAGCATTTGCCTCAGGAATAATTTGAGACTCACTGTCTCCATTTAAACGCAACTACTACTATATAAGTAACATAAAAATGTTACTGGCACATAAAAGCAACTCACAATCGTTATCAGTATTCTACGAGTGAACTCAACCACTCGTTATTCAAAGTTAGTCAACCATTATTGGTTAGTATCCTAAGGTGTGCATCATCCTCATATTCCTCATTTCCATCTGAGGCTCCTTATCACTCCATATAAACCAACGCTCTGATACCAACCGCTGTGGCACCCCCGAAACGGCCCCCGATCCGTTAGGGTCGCCACAGTTACGTCCTCTTGGAGCATACCTCTGAGACCAAAGAAATTTTTACATAACTTACAATACCTGGGGGTTTTCATTTATTTTCTTTACCGGTCCCTGCGCAATTAATATGGCGGAAGCATAATTCGACTACCCTTTAACAAAATATAAAGTGATGCACACCATACTAAAACTTTCATAATTTAGGCCGAACACTTTTATTTATATAAGGGATGGACTATGATAGTTGGTACAACAAAACGCCGAGGTCTTTTTTTTTTTTTTTTGTGCCTGGCGATTACCCAAAAGAAAACCAACTTCTATCCTTGGATATCATCATCTGCATCCGTCCATCACCCATGTGTCGACATCCCAAAAATGCATCTCCCTACTACCCTCGACTCCAGTCATATCCAGTCAGTCCGTTGGCCGGTGGTGGTGGTAGCACCCTCGAAGGCGGCCATCCATACGGACAAGGACTGATGTGTACTCCTGGTGGATAAGCCCGGCGAGAGAGGCCTACCTCAAAAGTCGAAAATCCTCACGCGCTCGAATACCAGCCCGTGCACCCCAGGATAACGGTGCTTGGTTCACTCCCATTGTAAGTCAATCAGGAGTCCGTAAAACATGCCAGGAGTCACAGGTAGCAGCGGCATTTTCGTTTAGTCTGAAATGTTAGTCCCCAAGAGGGGTGAGTACAACCACTCAGCAATAAAAGATCCATTACACTATATTATGTAGATACTATAATCATCCAGATGCATGCAAAACACACTTATCATTTTATATATATATATATACATGCCATCAAGGGTCTATTTTACTTGCACCACGTTCATAACAACAATTCAATGCCATAACAAACGCATTTTCAGTACCGGGTGAAACCCACTCAATATCATAAACAAATTCTCATATCATGCCACATGCACACACATGCACTCCTTTAATGCGTCGGGTTTTAACATTCAAAGAAAAGTTTCATTCCCCGGGGACCAGTGTTTGCATCCCTCCGGGCTTTCGCACCCAACATGGCATCGCGAGACCCTCCGGCACAAACCTCCGGGCATCCAGAGCGTGTTCCGTAACACCCCTGGGCATCTCGCACCCCACCTAGCATCACGAGGTATATCCAGGGCTCGCCATGAAAATGGTTGCCCCTTCCCTCCGGATTTACGTACAATCCCTACAACCGGGCATCCCGAAACTCCCGAGGACCCTCCGGCACAAACCTCCGGGCATCCAACGGCGTCGACTCACTCGACCCTTGGGCATCCCGACACTCCCGGGGCATCGTCGGCTCACACCTCCGACGGTAACATTCACATCATAATATACATCTCATTACAAAAATACATTTTGATGAAATGACGTCAGGGATTCCACGGATCTATAAGATTTTATCAAACTTTCCAATGTCATGTGATATGCCGAATATCAATGCATCTATCAAGTGAATAACAATTAACAACTCAAGATACAATGACTCTTAAACAAAATGAACAGTTTCATAGTAACACAGTGTAAAGGCCAGAATGCATGCCTTCAATAGAGATTTCGAAATAACCAGCAAATGACCATGAAAAATTATGAAATTTTAACACGTTATAATTGAGATCCAGACGAAAATATTTTGTTAAGGACACTAAGCCAGATTCGTTATGTATAATGAGTAGTAGTTCACACAATTCAGTTCAGGATTCTTTTATCACAGAATAAAATTCAACAGCAAGCACTGCATATTAACAAAGATTTAAGCCATTGTATTGATTCCGAGAAATTCTGATAAAATTATATACTCTAGTTCACGCAATTCCTCACAACTTCTGTGAAGAAATCAAGATCAAACTCATATTAGACCTCTTCAGAAAATTTCGCAAAGTTACAGGATTACATACGAAACTGCACTGGATAAAGCGAATCCCATAAATTTCCATTTCTACCGTAACTATCTTACTTCCACAAGTCTACTAAAAGTCAGTCTTTCATCAATAAATCAACTGGATCAAGATATACACAAAACCAACGTAATTCCTCAATCTCATGATCCCGCTTGACTTTGATTACTCACAATTTAACATTCTAATTTCAGAACTCAATTGTTTCCAAGTGTATTGCACCATACTAGACAATAACAGCACCACATTATATAGATTCATGGACTTTCATTCACTTGCCTCAAGTCCTAGGGTTCAAAAGCTAGGGAGTTCGGTTTGGCGATGCGGCCTGACGGCGGCGAAGACAAGCGGCGTCGACGGCGGCAGCTCACACGCACGGCAGAGGGCGATCTCCTCTTCCTCTCGCCGTTCACCCCTCTGCTGTTCACTCACAATTTCTCTCGCTCAAACTCTCTCTTTCTCTCTCAAGTTTCGCTCCGTACCTCACTCTCTCACTCGCTGGTTTCAGTTCCTTCTCTCTCTTCCTCACTTGTACGAGCATTTTGTTTCTTCATTTGTTGACTTTGAGAGTCAATAAAAATGAGATTCGGTGGTAGCAGGAAATGGTGACACCTCACACGTCCATGCAAGTGATGTGTCCTCTCTTGCTCGATCCTTCCTCATGCGTTGTCCACCAATCGGTAAGTTCACGTGGCTGCTGAGTCAATGAATTTTTCCTTTTTGTTGACTCATTTGCCAACCGAATGAAAGGGAAACTCGGGCAGCTTGGGCCAACAATTCGTGGCCGCATGGTCTCCGTGCGTGGCCCAACTTCTCCCAAAAGCTTACCATAATTTCTACATGTATATGAATTGCATGGGCCATTCGTGTGGCCGTTGAAGGGGAGGGTGGTGGTGACGTCGCGTATAACATCGAGGTCTTCAACTTAGCTAATTGGCGAGAAGGCTCGAGTCCAATAGGTAAAAGAAAACATGGTCATTGGTGTGATTGTCCATATGGCCATTCAAAGACAAGTATCTTTTCCTCCAAAAGTAAATATTTAGGTACGTCGAGTGGCGATGAGACTAGGCCAAATGTGGTACCGACAATACTCCCGTCGATTACTCACGGCCATTGCATACTTGAGGGTCGTCGAAATTTCTGGATGCCACATAGGCAATTAAAAAATTCTTTGAAAAAGTACTCGGTGATTAAGCGTAAAGAGTTTAAATTTATAAAGAATGAGAAGAAGTTTGTTAAAGCAAAATGTATTAATAAGAATTTTCCTTGAAAGATTTTTGGATTTGTTAATGCTCGTAATAGATTATTTCATATTAAGACCTACCATACAAAGCATACCTATAGCATTTGCTTAAAAGTATAAGGGTGACAAGTTTTTGGTTGGCAAATCACTATCTTTCTACAATAAGAGCAATGCCAATTATTAGCACTATTATTTTTAAGGAGCTAGTCAAAGAACAATCAGGTTTACAAGTAAGCATAGTTTAGGCTAAGTTGTTTGCTTATAAATTGTTGATGTGAAACTATAAGAAGGAATATGCAAAACTGTTGGATTATGTAGAGTGGCTTAGGAAGAGAAATCCTGGGAGTATTATTACATTGAAGGTTGGAAATTTAAATATGCAATCTAATGTGTTGTTTAAGAGGATATACATTCGTTTTGTTGCTCATAAGAAAAGGTTTCTTGGTAAGTGTAGGAAAGTTATGAGATTAGATGGTTATTTCTTGAAAGAAATTTGTTAAAGTGAGATCTTATGTACAATTGGAAGGAGTGCAAATAATTAAATGTTCTTACTTGCTCGAATGGTTGTTAGAGTTGAGAATAGCGACACTTGAATGTAGTTCTTAAGAAATTTGATGTATGATCTCAATATTTTTCTCATATGAACAAGATCAAGTCATAATTAGTGACAAACAAAAGGTAAATTCCTTATTTAATTTTTATTTGTTGTACTTCTTCTATAGTTATACTTGTAATATATGTTTTATGTTGCAATCATCTTTTGCAGGGCCTTGTAAGAGATATGGTTGATTTGCTGCTTGCTGCTAAGTATAAGATGTGTGCTAAACACATTTTGGCCTATTGGGCAATAAGCATAAGGTGATATAAATGCAAAGATTGCGCTTGTAGAAAATAACAGCTTACTAACATCTCTTGTCCTCATACTACTTTTGATGTAAATCATAGGCGAGAGAATTCATATGACTATGTTCATGAGTATTATAAGAAGGTCAAGTTGTTAATTGCATATAAGAACAAGGTAATGCCCATTCACGTAGAGAATTTTTGGAAAAAAGGACTAATAGGGGGATGCATGAACCAGTCAAGTTGAAGCCCAATAGATGTAAATAAAAAAGATTAAGGGTGGAAGGTGAGGTGGTAAGTAAAACTAGGATGCCGAGGATACGAACGAAGATGACATGTTAAACTTGCTTGAAGGCGGGACACAACAATTTGATGTGTCTTATTAAGAAGACTGAGTCTACATCTAAGCAAACACAATTTTCAAGGTAGAAAATTCCGATTGGTACTTCCATTTATATTATGTCTTGCTTGTTTCGTCGATAAGATTTTAAACAAATACACTATTTACAGGTACAGAGACATTTAGGTAAAGAGGCGAGCGGTAATGGCGGTGGCTTTACTAATGTGGAACATCTTGTTATGTTCAAGAACACATGTACTAGAAGTCTAGAAATAGTTTTTTTTAGGTCGAAGTACTAGAAGTAGTGCAATGAAGTAAAAGTCACATAATTTGAGGATGGGTTTAGTGTTAACATGACGTGGTTGTACTTTTTGTGATAAAGGGTTCAATAAAGTGATGTTGATCCATTTGTTCTTTTTATTGATGATGGCATTAGTGAAGTAGGGTTGTGGATGTGTTGTAAATTGTATATTTTTTATTCTTCTTGAATGGCTGTTTGTATAATAGTTGGGATTAGTGAAGTAATATGCTTTTAAACCCTCTTATTGTAGTAAAGTGAGTTTGCGCATCTATTATTGCTCGATTATTTTACAGATATTATTTGTTCGTAAACTAGTGAGATTGTGCATATCATCATTTGCTCTTTTATACTCAATGGACAAGTACTTCTTTGGTCACAATAGTAGGTCATAACAACAGAAATTAGATATCTTTAATGTGAGGTTGTAAATTAGATTGCATACGAAAATAAAGAGATTACTTCATTCACATTCATACAACACAATCAGCATTAACACATCTTACGACAAGCTCATTATTTTTTTTTTTTTATGACCCAGGGAACCCGCGCACCGTACCAACACGGACAGCCCGAGAAGCCCAGGGTAACGGGAGGTAAACCCTGGGGCGACGCTAGCGGAGGACCCACCACTCCGACGTCGCACTTAAGATCCCGTGCGGCCAGCGGGATTCAAACTCCTCCCCTCTCGCAAAGGATCATGGGAGCACTTATCCAATTGGGCCACCGCAGGCGGTGGTACAAGCTCATTATATTATTTATCTTCATATTTCCAAATAAAATATTTCCTAGAATTACTACAAACACCTATGACACAGTCAACATTGTCTTCAATGTCAAATTTTGTTTCTTTAACTTTGTTGCATATCATTTGACACGTTTCAATTGTGCCCTGAGAACTCGAGTGTCAACGTCCGTCAAAATGGCATCATCCTCAATATGGTTCGACACTATTTTTTTTTTTTTTTACATTGCTTCGGTGAAAATTTCTTGACATATTTATTGCCGATTGACTCATTTCCACATCAACTCAAATAAAAAAAACCGTAACTTTCCTCAATCCTATATTTTGGGCAGCTATGATATCTTACTCCTTGATTTTCTTTTGTTTTTATAATTTGTAGAGGAAATTTCAGGCCATAATAGCAAAGCACATACGTATCGTTGTTGATGAGAGGGACTGATGTTATTGATTGTGATGATTTTGTTAATTATGATGATTGTGAGATATAAAAGTCTTGTGAGCTAGGGTAAGTACATTAAAAATGCCAAAAATTGTGTACAGCAATCACTTTAGTGTCAAAAGTTTTTTTCGGATCACTTAAGTGCTACTTTTGTAAAAAAACTATCATTTAAGTGCTAACTCAGGTCATGATTGCTGAAAATCTGACGTGGCTATATTTTATTAATTTTTTAATCCCACGTGACTCGTTGGCGTGCCTAGTCAGCATATAACCCCTAAATGACATTGTCCAAAAGTTATAAATAATGATCAATTAAGTGCTAAATTTAATTAAAAGTGATCATTTGAATGTTAAATTTTATTTAAAATAATTACATCAGTGCTAGTCATTATTAAAAAGCAATCATTTCAGTGCCAAACATGCCACATGGACTAGATTTTTAAAAAATTTGCCAAGTCATATTATAATTTTAATTATAAATGACACGTAATCAATTTGGCCGGAATTTCTCGCCATTGGCACTAAAGTGATCGTTTTTCTCTAATTAGGCACTTAAGTACGCTGGCGAAAACTTTTGGTATTAAAGTGAGCTTGATACACAAATTTTAACACTTCTAGTATACTTATCCCTTGTGAGCCTTTGAATCTATGGACTTAGGTTGTACTTGAAAAGATGTGGATAGGATGGTCAACATACAAGGATGAGCACAGCATATCGTGCTATATACAATGCATTTGTAGTATAAATAAGACAATCATGAGTCAATATGCTATCTTATTTCTATATGTCAAGGTGAGTACCAATATATAGAAATAAGACAATATTAGGGTGAAGTCTGTTTTAGCTAAGACAAAGCACCGGCAGTGACCCAATATCTTTATCATTGTATTGAATCTTATAAAAAAAATGTGAACAAAATGTGATATAGTGAATGATGTGCCGTTGTCATTGTAATTCTACAAGCAACTAATGCCTATTATGCTATTATAAACTTATGATCATTAACCACATTTGATTCTAGCAATATATCTAGCATATATGGAGCTTGACACAACAAAATTCATGAATATGCTTTATTAGGAATAAATAAATAAATAGTCCTGAATTGCATGCTAAAAAATTAAGCTTTTTTTAAATATAGCAGGAACTTCATGGTACTTAACAAACTTTGTTGATTCTAAACCAGAGGTAGCAACTTAAAGGAGTCTTTTCTTCCCAAATGAACCAGAGGTAATAACAATACGGGAAATTCCCTCTCTACTAAACTAGCTAGATCAGCCTTGCCCAAGGTTTTGCAAGAGGATGTATAAATTGATTTGAATCAACAAGTACTTACAGAGTAGAATCATCATGCAATAATCGGATAATTAGTTGATATCTTAAGGTTATCCTGCAGTATAAGAAGCACAGATGTAGGGTTAGATAGCATTACATCATAATGCATTTTGATGCCTTTTTTGCCAACATAGGATAAGCCAAACATAATAATAGATTTTTCCACATTCAATCTGAGTAAAATTTAAAGAAGTAATACACATGAAAGACACATTTTTTCTCTTCTTCATACGCACTATCAATGAAAAACAAACATTCTTGTTGAGTCAACAATATCAAAGGAGTTGTGACCGTTCACTAACCCAAATTAGCAATTTTCCCAACAATTTCAAGCGAACTAGTCCAACAACCACGAACCCATGACAACAACAAACCCATGTCAATGAAATCTAAAGAGCTGTGACCATTTTACATAGAATCCAAGAAATAAAATCCAAGCGAAATCAAGACGGTTAAAGGTTCATTGTAATTATAAAATATTGCGGTTGCAAGAAGCAAGATGGCGAAGGTGTTGAGCAAGTGTCAAGTGAGCGTTGGGCGAATCTAGGCTAAGGCGTATGAGCGTCAAATGAGCGTTGGATGAGGCGTCAGACAAACATGTTAGGCACACATCATATGAAGGCATCGGTGAGCATGAACTCAAATTTGGGGCAAAAATTTGAGATCAATTTGGGGGAAGATCTTAGTTTAGGGTTCCACGCTCAATTTGGGAAAAAAACCTAGCTAAGCCTCATGCCATTTTGTAGTAGACTTTTCTTTTTTAAAGCTAAATGACACCAAACGACGTGGTTTTACTCTCCGGTAGCTGTGTTAGTGCCATCAACGCTGACCAGGTTGACTATGATGCCACATTAGACTTTTTTGATTATATATGGCCAGATGGACTAAATTGACATAAATACAAAAAGTTTAGAATTAAATTAGCCAAAAAATTTATAATTAAATTGGCACAATTGCAAATGGTTTAGGACATTTTTTATAATTTCCCTGAAAGTGGAAGGTGAGAAAGAGAGCAAACTCCATTTGGCCAAGTTATTAGGCAATATGTGGCCAAAAGACATTGACATTCCTTTGGAGAAAAAAGGGAAAATACCACATAAAACCCCAAACTTTGCCAAAAATGACAAATTTACCCCAAACTTTTTTGTGACATGAAAAAATCCAAACTTTGCAAACTGCGACACATTTGCCCCACCAAGAGCATTTTCATCTTCTTCTTTTTTCTATTTTTCCTTTTTCTTATTTTTTTCTTATTTTTTTTCTTCTTCTCTCTTCCTTTCGTCGGCCATGGTGGAGGGAAGCTAGAGTCAGGCGAGAGTTGCCCTTGCCAGCATTAGGCGAGGGTTGCCCTCGCTTGGGCTGGCTAAGGCCGCCCTCACCGGATGTGCTTGGCTGGCTTCCCTCCGCTCGCTTTGCCATGGCCGACGGAGGGAAGAGAGAAGAAGAAAAAAAGAAAAAGAAAAATATTTTAAAAAGTAAAAGACCAAAATACCCTATAGTTTAGGGTAAATGTGTTACACATATAGAAGTTCAGGGTTTTTTGTATCTTGAAAAAAAGTTTGGCGCAAATGTATCACGGTTGGCAAAGTTCAGGGTTTTTTGTCACGAAAAAAAGTTTGGGGTAAATTTGTCACTTTAGACAAAGTTTATGGTTTTTGGTAGTCTTTTCGTAAGAAAAAAAGAGTGTGATTTAACCCTGGTTGGAATACTCTGTTCTAAACCAAATCTCAAGTTTCAAGCTTTTCTAAAAACCATGAGAAAGGTGTGGAAATCTAATCCAGCCACTTGTGCATTATAGAAATGTGATTCTTCATTTCACCTTTAGTTGAGAAATTAAGAAAAATTGGATGTTGGAAGTTAGGCCTTGGTCATTCTTGAGTAAACTACTCATTCTCCAGCAATGCGGTCTTGCTGTATTTAGAACATTTTACGAGTTCATACACTATGCTTTCTAGGTACATATTATGGGCATTCCTCTCTCGAGAGTTACATAGGAGAGGTGGTACAAAACATAATTGCTAAAATAGGTATGGTGTTAGAGATTAAACTAGAGTTCAAAGGTAATATCTCGTATAAAGTTGGCAAGGCAAGAATCTGTTTGGACCTATCGACCCCCTAAAGTTTGGAATGGTTGTAAATCTAGGATATAAAAAACTTTGGATGGAATTCAAATACAAAAAGACTCCCGCATCTCTATTATTCATGTGGGTGCATAGGGCATTATGCCACCCACTTCATGGAAGTGTCATATGAAGAGTCGTGGCATGAAGAAAAGATCGTAGGAAATTTTGGCCAGTATCTTAAAGCAGAAGTACAAGAACTCAGCTTGTTTTTTAAAGTTTTTTTTTTTACCAAAATTGAACTCACATTTCAAAGTATGATGATATGGTTCAATGGCCATTGGGCAGCCAAGAGATAAGGATAAGGAAGGCGTGTTGCCCATAATGAATTATTAGAAGGTAGGAGCACAACAATTAGGAAAAAATGGAGTATATTCTCCAATCGGGTACTTGGTGATAAAGTGATTCAAGAGACCCAAATCCTGCTAATTAAAAATCCCAATTTAGAAAAGTCAGTTGGGACCTTGAAGAAAGATAAGATAGGGCATAAGGCTTCCATGACGAAGAAGTTGAAACAGAACAATCCTTATGGAAAGAAAGATACATTTTCTCGGTCCTTTAATGATGAGCTATTATTGGATACTCTCGTTCAAATGATGGGGGGGTCAAAGATTGGGCTTTGGTGACTAGGCCTATAACCCACCAAGGTTTAAATGAAACTTTTGAGCTAGAATTGTTAGGGTTGGGCGCACTGACATTCCAACATCTCATAGCCTTAATGGTCCAACTTAGTGTTTTTATGGAAAGAATAAAGAACTTGTAGTGGACAAAGTAAGGAGTTGTCTACAATATTAGAATTTTGTCGTGATTAATCTAACAAGGATTGTGGGGGCATTAGTTGTCATATGGAATGATGAGGTGGTGGTGGGAGTTGATGGGGAACCCATTGATACAATTTGCAGGAATGAATAGTGGAAAAATGATGAGGATTACTTTTACACTCTCACAAACTTTCAAGAGAGACTCCTATTATGATAGCAACTGCACACCATCCACTCCGTCAATAATCTCTCATGGATATGTATCGAGAACTCTAATGAAATTTTGTATTAGTGGGAGAAGGTAGGAAAAGAGAAGGGGACCATTATAGGTTAGTCACATTTTGTTAATATTTTTTGATTTCGTTTGTTTATAATTATTAAAAGTAAGGGTTGTGTTTCTACTTGGGAATATAATAGAGATGGGGATGCTTTGGTGAAAAGGAATTTAAATAGAGTTTTATACAATATTGACTGGAGAGTGACGTTCCGCTTATGCATTACCGGCAATAAGTTATAACCATAGCCCAATACATCTTTCTATGATCCCGCATTTGGTAAAAAGGAAAAAAGAGTTCAAATTTGAACTTTATGGCTAGAAGATACAGAATACAATGAGATTGTTTTTAAAAAAAAAAATCTGGAATGATGAGCAGGATATCCAGACGGACATTGTAAGCAAATCAAGAAAGGTTGCTGTCATCTTGATAGAACGGAGTAAAAAAAATTCTTCAATGCCCTTTGCTAGATTGAGACACTCAGGGGGAGGTCTACGAATCTCGCTAATAGTGAGAAGGCATATCGAGAAAGGAGGACACTGAATAAATCACAGAACAAATTGAAAAATTGTGAATGTAGGAAGAGATGTATAGGGTATGAGATCACAAATCAATTGGCTCAAATGAGGAAATAGAAATACAAAATACTTTCATGCCACTACGATACAGCAAAGGCAACAGAACAAGATTTCAATGTTGTAGATTGATGATCAAAACTGGCTTTGTGATCCTACTTTTTTGAGGTAGCGCTTTGCTAGCTTCTATTGGTTGTTGTATGAAACTCTATGTAACAGAAATTTCCAGTCAATCCTAACTTAGTGCTCTGGATGATATAAATAAAGCCTTAATGACTCTGGTAACAATAGAGTAAGTGAAAGAAGTTGTCTTTTAGATGGGAAGCTCTAGGACTAGAAGGGCTAAATGTTCAATTTTTAATATTATCATTGGGAGGATATTTAGCAAGACGTGTTTAAGATGGTTAAGAACTTCTTCGACTCAAGTATCCTTGACCCCAATCTCTTTAAAATACACATTGTTCTTATTTCTAAAGTCTCGAATCCAAGAAATACTTAGTTTATACTCATTACCTTATTTAACTTCAACTACAAGATTATTTACAATATTTTGGCAAATCACCTAAAACCTTGCTTTCCCGAACTAATTGCCACAAAACAAAGTGTCTTTATTTATGGTATGCAAATTAAAGATAACATCTTAATAGTTCAAAAAGGTTAACATCAATTGCAGATAAGAAAAATGAAGGGGAAGTTTTAGGCTGTACTTCAACTGGATATGCATAAAGTGTATGATAGAGTTGTTGACATCTTATTTTCAGTGGCTAAGCCATAAAAATAAAATTTCAAGATGAGAATTTTGTATTGTGATATAACTAGTTTCTTGGTCAAAAAGAGTCATTTGAGTGTTTTTCAAAAAATTTTCTAAGTTCCACTGCATTTCATCTAAACTAAGACATTGATTTCATCAATAATCCAAATATGCCTTTAGAGCTGTGTATATACTCAAATTGTTTGTCTCTTGCAAATGAAATACAACTCTATTTATTAAGATAATACTAAATAAAAGAGAAGACTCTTTGAGTTCCCAAAATCGAAGAAATTTTGGGGAATTCACCTAAATAAGACTCTTAAAGCAATGCCATAATAAAGACTTATAAAAAGTTGTGAATGAAAAGACTCATACGTATGCGATTAATTATTAGGTGTCAATTATTAGGTGTATTGAAACTTAACAAGACTCTAAATTCGTGCATCAGTCAAGAAGCCAAACAATCATTGTACGAAGTCATCAAACAATAATAGAAATTGACCAAAATAGCCTCCAATCA
Source organism: Eucalyptus pumila (assembly GCA_016097595.1). NCBI lineage: Eukaryota > Viridiplantae > Streptophyta > Magnoliopsida > Myrtales > Myrtaceae > Eucalyptus > Eucalyptus pumila. The sequence goes on from CM027853.1 coordinate 33,058,701, forward strand.
TTAAGGGTGTGTTTGGCAACATTTATGTTCCAGAGAACAGTTTTTGAACATAAATAATTTTTTTTGTTTCTGCTCTAGGGAATAATTTCTGAAAATAAGAATGCGCTTGATAACTACAAAAAATTTATACTCTAGGAACAAAAATGCATTTGGTAAACTTGTATAATTTTTTTGTTTCTTTTAATTTTTCAATATTTTTATTATATTTTTCTTTTTCTCTTCTTTCTTTCTTTTGGCCGGTCGCCGGCCTCGGCCATGGCCAGCGACCTCGCCCAACCATTGGCGAGGCTCTGCCTCGTCGGGCCACCGCCAGGTTGGTGTCGCCTAGCAATGGTCGGCGAGATCAAGCCTCACCAATGACTGGCAAGCTCGGCCTCGCTAGATCTGGGCGAGTGCAAGCTCACCCAGCCAAGGCGAGACCAACCTCGTGCCGCTTGGGCGAGGTCGAGCCTCGCCAGTGACCTCGCCTAGCCACCGAGGCCACTAGCGAGGCTTGGCCTCGCCCAAGTGACACGAGGCCGAGCTTGTCCAGCCATTGACAAGGCTTGGCCTCGTTGGGCCACCACTAGGCGACGCTGACTTGCGGTGGCTCGGCGAGGCCGAGCCTTGCCGGGGGCCAGCGATGCTCCGGCAAGGTTGTCGGCCATGGCCAAGACTAGCAACTGGCCAAAAGGAAGAAAAAATAAGAAAAAAGAAGAAGAAAAAAAAAGTAATTCTCGGAAGCGTTCCTGGGAATAAGAAACAAGTTTTTTTCTACTTTTTATTTATGTTCCAAATTTGTTCCTGGGAACAAAAATGTAAACAAATGTGTTTCTGTTCTTTTTTTGTTCCTCGGAACAAAAGAACAAAAATTTATGTTCCGATAAACAAAAACACAAATAAATAAATACACCCTAAGTTGTCGATGGGGAGTCTCGAAATCGGCAATAATCTTGTAAATTAGCAACCATGTTACATAGTTGGGACATGCAAGATTAAATTGCAGCATAAATTTGGTTTTTACTTTCATGGATGGTGCATGGGTCAGTTCAATCAACAAAACATGAATTGAGCTTGTGGGTTGATGAATAGAATATGATGCTCTCACATCATCTAAGAGCTTGAGGTGAAAATTTATGTTTTCATAATATGAATAATTGGAAATTATTTTTCTGACTTTTTTTTTGGTCAAAATTAACATTCGCATTTATATTAGTGGAAATTACATCCTGAAGCTAAAGCATCCATAGAAAGTAGATCAAGAAGTACAGCGGGAGGGTGAGAGAACTAGTTTAGGGCTGACACATTAATGCGATGGGCCTTCGCGGCCCAGTCAGCAACCCAGTTTGCTTCTCTCAGACAATGATGAGAAACGGGAGATCAGTAGAACCGCCTTCGCTACCAGCGGCTGAAGCTCCCACATTAGCGATCTGTCATGCCGCACAGCATCAATGAGAGTGAGGCAATTGGATTCAAGCACCAGTTTGGTATGCTGAAGCTCTCATTGCAGCAGATGGTGGAGGGTATAGGTGAGTGCTTTGATCTTTGTTTCCAACACCGAGTTCGAATGAAACGTGCAAGAATAGCAGTCTATAAGCCTACCTCGATGATCTCTACAGACACAGGCCATCGACCCCTCTGTGTTGCCTGATTGAAAGGCGCCATCGATATTGTACTTGAGAGTGCCGGAGGATGGAGGTTACCACAGGTGCTCAGGATTGAGGATCTGAAGCCTTGATTGCGATCGGGTAACAACAGGAGAGGTAAAAGCCTTAGTCTGAGTGACAGCCTCTTCGATAGCTCTTCCTGGATCTAGTTTTTGATTGTGGAACACAAAGTTGTTGCGCATTCGCCATATCTGCCAGAGAGTATTAGCAATGAGCTCAAGCCCAAGTAAGTTCTTCGGTGTAGCTACTCTGTCGGATAACCACTAATCTAGGCGATGGATTGAACAAGGGAAGATGTGAATATTAATCTGCTGGTTTACCCATATAGCGCGAGTCCATGAACATTGGAGAAACAGATGCTCGATGGTTTCAGGAAGATGTTGCTGACATAGATGACACCAAGGATCCGTGGCTATGTGTCGATGAAATAAATTGGCTCTAGTCACAATGGCATCCTAACAAACCGCCCAGGTAAATATTCTGATTTTTGTAGTGTTAATCGTCCAGATTCGTCGCCATAGGAGTTTGGGATTCTGATAGGATGTTGATGCGCTTTGACTGTTGTTATTATTTTCTATTTGAAGTAGATTGTGGTAGCAGCTCTTAACTGTATATTCGACATCTTTCGTTGCTGTCCAAATGATGCAATCTGAAATGGGTAGAGATCTGATATGTATATTAAGGACTTGTTCTGTAATGTCTTCTCCAAATGGAGGGAGGAGCATAGATTGGTTCCAAGTTTGGTGGGTCAGAGCAATAAGATCCACCACCAGCAATGGATCCTTGTTGTTGTTAGGTCTGTAGAGAGTGCCCATTGGTAACCAACGGTTGCCTCTTATTATGATATTTTGACCATTACCCACTGACTAGCAAAGATGAGGAAGAATAGCATCCCTACCCAGTAGAAGACTCTTCCATCCCCATGATGATCGAGTTGCTGAATTTATCGAGAGGAAATCTTGTGTTGGAAAATACAAACCTTTAAACAGTTGACTCCATAAAGCCAAGGGTTGTTACAATAATCGCTAGGCCTGTTTGCCGAGCATAGTTTCATTAAAAGCTATTAGATCACGAAAACCTAACCTGCCATTATCTTTGCTTGCTTTCAAAAGTTCCCATCTTTGCCAATGAATACTCGTCTTATTCTGATCATTTTTCCACCAGAATCTTGCAATGCTTTTCTCTATAGATTTGCAAATTGATAGAGGAATCTTAAAAATAGACATAGCATAATGTGGTAGAGCTTGTACGACAAATTTAATGAGTACTTCCTTACCTCCTTTGGATATTAACTTGCCCTTCCAGCCCTCCAACTTGGCATGTACTCGTGCTAGTAGCCAAGAGAACACCTCCCTCTTTGATTGATCCTAGTTCGATGGTAATCCCAGATACTTACCACATCTTGGCAAAACAGGTATTCGAAGCTCACATGACATATTATCTTGCAAGCTAGGAGGACAGTAGTTGCTAAAAATAATTCCGGACTTGTTTCGATTCACTACCCGACCAGTTGCCAGACAATACTGGTTTAAAATATTAGCAAGATTCTAACAAGATTCTAACATTCCTGAATAGTCCCGTCTAGAAAGAAAATTGCATCATCAGCGAAAAATAGATGGGACAGGGTTGGACACTAGCGATTGAACTTAATACCTTTAATGTGTCTCATACTAACAGCTTGATTTATTAAGCTCAATAATACATTTGCCAGCAAAATAAACAGATATGGAGATAAAGGATCACCTTGTTGGAGGCCCCGCGAAGGAAAAAAGAAAGGAAGAGGCTCACCATTAAATTCATACTCAAGGAAGTAGTGGATACACATTGCATAATCCATCGAACCCATATAGGATGGAAGCCCGATTTCAGAAGGTAGTCATGTAGGAAATCTCACTCAACTCTGTCATACGCCTTTTGCATGTCTATCTTTAGGATCGCATTGAATTTTCTCTCTCTCTTCCTGGTCTTGAATTGGTGAAGAACCTCTTGAACGATTAAAATATTATCTTGAATCTGTCATCCACTGACAAAAGCTTATTGTTCCTTTGATATTAGAGAATTCAACCAAGGTTTAAGACGGTTAGCAAGTACCTTTGAGATAATTTTGTAGGTGAAATTGCATAGGCTAATGGGGGTGATATTGCTCTAGTTTCTCTGGATGAGGTGTCTTAGGAATCAAAGTAAGAAAGGTCCGATTGATACTTGGAGGCATCTAGCCTGTCATAAAGAAATGATACACTTGAAGCATGAGATCATCTTTAATAATATCCCAATGACTTTGATAAAATAAGCCACTTAGTCCATTAGGGTTAGGGGCTTTAGTTGTCCCCAACTAGAAGGTGGCCTGTTTGACCTCTTCAATTGTAACCATTGCAATCAACTGAGCATTCATTTCAATATTTACAATTTGCTAACATTGGGCAAGGACAGGGCCGTAATCCCGCAACCCCTGAGATGTATATAAATTTGAAAAGCAAGTGATCGTCATACCTTGCAGAGTGCAAGGGTCACGAATCCATTGCTGATTCTCGTCTTGCAATATAGTAATGCGATTTTTGTGTCTTCTTTGAAGCGTGGATGCATGAAAGAACCTTGTATTCTTGTCACCCCATTTCAACCATTGTATTTGCGATCTCATAGCCCAGTACCGCTCTTCCTTTTGCCAAGTCCTTGTAATTTCCTCTTTGAGTTTGGATGCTTCCCCTCTATGATAATTTTAGTGTTGCTGGTTGGTCAGATCTTGTAACCGATGTTGTAGGGTAATTACTCCGGCATGTCCATTTGAGAACTTAGTGCGACTCCATTTAGAGAGAGCTGTGATGACATGCTTTAACTTTGAAAGAAAAATCGGATGATTGGGATGAATAGAATTCCATGCCATAGAAATGATCTCGCGACATTCAGTATCATCATTCCAATAGGCTTCATAAAGAAAAGGCTTAGTTTTTCGTTTATACGGTGCTAAAGTCTGGATGATCAATGGACTATGGTCAGATCCCACAGCCGGTAGCGCTAACACATCTGCCCCTGGGAATATAATGCGCCAGTCCATCGAACATAATGCTCAATCCAACCGTTCCTTCACAATCTCTTCCCCCTCTCTATTATTCATCTAGGTGAATTTATAGCCCTTGCTATCTATCTCAATAAGCTCACAATCATTAAGAACGGCATGAAAAGACATCATGCGAGTAAAATCCACAGGCCTCTTACTAAGCTTTTCCCATGGATAAAGGATTTCGTTAAAGTCCCCAATACATAACCAAGGGAAATTATTCATACTACTGATCTCCCTAAGTTCCTCCCATAGAACCTGTCTTTGGTGATAATTATAAGGAGCATGAATACAGGTTAGGCAAATGGTTCTCTCTTCTTACACCAACCTACAAGTCATATCAAACATATATTGTGAAGAGCGAATCACTTGTATAGATACCTGATCATTCCACATCACTAATAAGCCACCTGCTATACCAATTGGGTTAAGTATATATGAATGTTGAAACTGTAAGTAGCACTGAATTTGGTGAAGCTTTGATTCAGGGTTCTTCGTTTCCATTAAGAAAGCTACATCGGGCTTTTCTTTAGCCGTCATAGCCTTTAAAGCCTGAACTGTTAAGAGATTGCCCAAACCTTGACAGTTCCAGCTAATAACCTTCATTTGTTGGTTGGTGGCTATTTAGGGCCAGCCACCAAGGCCCATGCTTTAGTTTTCTCAACCGCATACATAGGTGTTTCCATGAGATTGGCCTCATCCTTGTCAATGAGCATCAAGCTTTTGGGCTCATAGGGGTTATATCTTTTTATCTTTTTGGCCACCCCTTGCTTTGTTGTCAGTCTCACATTTTTCATCTTCTTCTGCGTCATTGCTTCTATTGGTTGAGTTTGAATACATTTTTTACTTTTTTGCTGCAAGTATAATTGTTGTATGAAGGGGGTTTCCCTGCATTCCTGACTACGGAGGAAGTTGCTGTTCTGGGATTAGGGTAGAGGGTCGAGTTGTAGCTATAGTACATGACGTATACGCTGCCACACCAGGTGCTGGATGAGGTAATAAAGGCTCGTTTTGGAGCTGGAGCAATGCAGGTGGAGTTTCGAGTGTGGCTTCATCTGATTGAACTGTGTTATCTTGTGGCGTATAGAAAGTATGTGAATACAGGCTATGCTCTTTGACTTTAGCCCTTAACCATTGACCATAGGCCATTTTTCCTCTGCCTTCTAGTTTTGCTTTATCAAAAGGGATGTCCTTACAGTACGTAATGCCTAATCATTTTAACTTAATGAATATATTTTCCATTATTTCTTTTTAAAAAAATCTAAATGAGCAAAATTAATTTTTTTAAATCATTAATTTTTTTTTTGCTAAAAAAAATCATTAACTTTTCTGCCAAATAAACCCAACCTAAATTCTTTCTTCCCCTATATCATTATTTATACTACATAGTTTTTTGAATTCGGGCTCCCTCCTCCTCCATGACTTCGAACCGACCGTAGATGGAAATCAAGAACGCCGGCGGCGACGCTCCCACCATCGCCACCGACGCTCGCTCCATCGGCGCCGAGCTCGTCCCGGGCTGGGACCAGCCCTTCACCGCCCAAGAACTCGACGCCATCGAAGCCGCCGTCGAGACCGCCGTCTCCAAGAAGCGGTGCTCCGTCTCCGGCGCCGGGAACGACGGCGAGGATCGCCCCGGCGGGGTCCGACGGCGTCTGCCCGGTTCATTCTCTTCGCAACGTACGAACGGGATCCGTCTCACTTTCATTTTCTGTTCCTTGGATGATGTTATAGATGATTGCATAGAAAGCCGTAGCTTTTGGGGTTTTTCTGCCTGCCAGTGGGGCTGTGAAAGGGTTTCAGATGGGATAGGACTTTACTGTAGCTTCATTTTGTTAGAGCAATTCTGGGTTTTATTACAAGACAAGATTTTGGTTAGTATCTTTGATGGTTTTGTTCTATAATTCAGTCTCCTGTTTCTGCGGTTTCGGCTTAGTTGAAGGCTTGTCCTCCTTTTAATTGAAAGGGGAAAAAATTGGATTTGTAGACTCAGGACGTCTTTCTGCGCAAATGCGATGGAATTGTTATGCACTGCCTTTCACATGACAGATAGTAAGCGGGTTAAACTCCCCATGATGACATTCGGAGGTCGGATTGCGTACAGCCGGAGTGCTACTGATGTGGAGAGAGCCGCGGCCGGGCTTTTGAAGAAAATCAATGCCATGAAAAGTGTAATGGATCAAGTCATAATTGGCTTTGACATTGAGTATAGGCCCACATTTCAAAAAGGTTTGGTTAGCTTTGCTTTCGTGTTATGTTCAATGATTTTTTGAGGTCGGCCTATAGTAGTGCTTTGGTTCCATGTTTAGATTGAATGCTGGTTCTGTGTTTAGATCAAATTTGCATCTCTGTGATTGTTTGTTGATTTCTGTTCAGCAGCAAGACTTGATTTTCTTGCAACTACTTTACTGAAATGGTATAAATTCCTGCACTTGAGTGGTCTGTTGACAGTTCTTTCCTTTCAGGAAATTGTTATTGCGATTTGTTCTTTCATTGTATAACAACAAGATGCCAACAAATTTTGTTTCTTTTTACAAATTGATGAATTTTTCCCCTGGTCTTCTGAAATATTAGCTTGATTTCTTCCAATTGTGCTGCGGTTTCTTAGTTCTGGTCACATGTACAAATCTATATTTCACTTTGTAGATCTACATAGATCTATTTTTAACTTGATGTTTTTTAGTATTGTGCTTGTTTATTGTTCCTTGCTTCTGTGTTTGGTAAACAAGGTCTTTTGGAGTAACTATTACTTTTTGCCATGTCATTTCTTTTACTGAAATTTGATCTTTAGCTTATGTCGGATGCCTAACACCATTAAAATATTGTCAATGAAGAGTCGTTTATCTCTTTTTCCTGATTTTTTTTAGGAATGTACATTATTTTGCATTTTCAAAATTTTAAAGGGAAAGCTAAAAGGATTTTTTTTTTTTTTTAAAGTTTCAAATAGGCAATTAATATTTTTGAGTGGTATAAACAAAGTTTCTTTATCTTCCTCATCTTCTTTCTTTTCTTCTACTTTGATATATATATATATATGGTCTTGGGTGCATGCTCTGGAGTTAAACTTGCATTTGAAGAAAAAGGAAGTAGAAATAGAGATTAAAATCACTACATTTTATTGCTTAGTCATTATCTTGATCCAAGACATGCAGGTGTTCAACCTCGGAAGACGGCAGTAATGCAGATTTGTGGTGACAATGACCACTGCCATGTGATGCATGTTATTTATTCTGGCGTACCTCCCAGTTTGAAGCTTATTTTAGAGGATACAAGTGTATTAAAGGTTGACATATGTCTAGTTTTTAGTGGCTATTCTTATATGTCGAGTTGATTTTGGGAAAATTTATAACTGAACTGCATGATGATGTTATGCTTGCATGTACAGGTTGGAGCAGGCATAGCTGGTGATGCTAGGAAGGTGCTTAAGGATTACAATGTATCTGTCAATGCTTTTCAGGATCTTTCAGAACTTGCTAATCAAAAGCTTGCCATGCCTCGTCATAGGTGGGGTCTTGCATCTCTAACCGAGGTGCTTCTAAATAAGCAGGTTATAGCTCAACTTCTTTTGCAATCATCATGGCCACTCATGAGTAATTTTCTCACTGAAGTCTAAATGCTGGACTTCAGTGATAAAGTCCATTTGACAATGAAAGGCTTCTTTGATCCTTTGCTAGGTACATGTTAAGTTATATGACCATTGTATATATGTTGAATCGACTATTTGTACAGTAGTATCTCTTCTTATTTGATGGAGTATAGTTAATGATGGCTAATGCTATAAATGTGAGAGGATTTGGCAAGTGTAATTAAATCGTATCTGCAGTTTTTTTCTAATGTCTTAAAATACATTTATTGAAGCATATAATGTAATCTTGTTGCAAATTTTACTCCTACAGTGACTAAAACTTCTTGAATTTCAAATTGAGATGTGTTTTTCTGCCATGTTCATAGAACTTGAGATTGTCAATTCATAAAATTAGAGTTATAAGTTATTTACATCTCATTTTTATCAAAGCCTATAGTTCTAGCAAGTTGTTGGAAAATCCATTCCAAGTATCAGCTTGTTGATATGTACCTTTAGATTTAGAGTCTCAAGAATGCTATTGTTTTCTGATATCCTTAAGTTTTCTTGCAGAGCTCCTCTAGAATATTCTCTCAATTTTATGACTGAATTTGGGCCAAAAGAACTTCTGCATCATGACTTATATGTAAAAATGCAAAGAGATTAATTTTTATTTTGCTTCGATGTCCATGTCAATGCTTTGCGTCAACAAATATGATGAATAAGCTGTGAAATAAGTTGAAAGATAGCTTCTATCTTGATTAGTTTACGTGATGTATGAGCTTGTTCATGTGATTGTTGAATGAAAAGGATCAATGGGGATCAAATGTGGTTCCAGCATAAGACTGCATGCTGTAGACTGCTTCTCCGTTAAAGCTAGCTTTCTAAAATTAGTGAAATTGAATGTCCATGGAAGATTTGAGCTGGCATTAATCATAGTTTTTACATCTTGCAGCTGAACAAATTCATGAATATTAGGTGCGGAAATTGGGAGGCTCTTTTTTTATCAAAAGAACAACAACTTTATGCTGCCACCGACGCATTTGCTTCTTGGCATCTATATCAGGTTGTAAATCTGTTGCTTTGAAATTGGATCATCACTCTCATGGTTACTTTTCTTTACTTAATTAAAAGGCAGGCTGGATTTGCCTCTATAATCTTCATGGGAGTGCTGATTCAAATGAAACAAAATATTTATGCCAGTCAATGAGGGTTGAGAATCAAAGAAGTCTTGAGTATGCTTTATCAAGAGATGTATTTGGACTGCAATTTTGTTATATTCTGAGGATAGCTATTTATATATCGTGTTTTTAGCATATCTTTCCATCAGGATCTCAATCGTAACACTTAAAGGCATTTTTTTTTGTTTTTTTTCTTAATATAAATAAATTTAAGTTCGTCACAATTATCTTTAGGTTCAACTTAAACAAAAGTACTTGGAAAAGTTTCTACCTCTTTAAAACTTGGTGCATGTTCATATTTAGTCCATGGATATCTTCATTAAATTTCATGCTTCAGCTAACTATTAGAGTAGAAAAAGAGTAATACACTTTTTCATGAATTTTAGGTGAGTGTAAGCATCTTTTCACATTTACCAGAGAGGAAAATTAAAGAAAAAAGATAAGATAAATTGGCTGCCAGCTTTTGATTCCAAGATATGTTGAAAATTTTCAAAAACTGGAACAAACTAGTTGCTGAATCAAAGTCCGAGATTGAAATTTATAATCCCTCTTTTTGGACTGAATACTGCCCTTAGAGAGCCCTTCAAATAGGACTTCGAAAAAATTATCACGTGTTTGATTTTGTTGTAATGCCAGGGGGCAGCTAAATCTTGTGTTGTCTGGTTGCATAATTTGGCATCACATGCAGGTCTTAAAGAGCCTGCCAGATGCACAAAGGAACGACATTGAGAATAACGAAGAGAAACTGACTGTTGCACTGCCATAGTTACCTTTGAGGTACTTTCAGTCTCGGCATAGCAATGTTGTTTTACTGATTGTTCCTTCTCAAAATCATCTATTTGGTGTGACCCGGGTGGAGCATTTTTCGCACACTTCTTCCCTCTTCATATTTATTTTTCAATATGATTCATGGGTTTAGAATGGAGCAGATTTAGGAACATGCGAATCAAGTCCAGGGCCTAAAAAGCTTTTGTCTTGCAGCATCTGTTTTTATCTTTCAATCATGTACAAGAATGCTATCGTTTTCTGATATCTTTTTGGAAGATTCTTGGCTTGATCATCAACCCACCTCAATTAATATTGTTTATCATTGTACCTGCTTTCGGTATCCTCTTCTCCAAACTTTCTAACTAACTAATTAAGCAAGAAGCAGCACAGGCTTGTTGTGAACTGTTGTGTAGGTCAGCCAGAGTGAATAATTAATAACTGCAGTTGCTACTTTTTCTATTGTTGAGTTGCTAACAGACAAAAAGCTACAACTCTTGCTTGGCCTTGACACTGCTGATAGTGTTGAAGTGAGTTTTGAAGTGTCTGGCCACTTCTTCAATAGGAAAAACTGTAGCATCCACTAGCTTCTTGTGAGCCTAAGTGCATAATAACTGTTATTTTTGGCAGGTCCCATGAGGGATCCACATGATCTGCACTGGGCTCACACAAACTCAGTGCATGCAGTAATGGCTGTTTCAATAGTCCGACTCCCAAGTTCCTTGTCTGGAAACTTAACTTTGTTATTGCAAAAGAAAAATAATTAAATTGTTCAAGATTGGTTCCAGATTTTGTTCCGGTGAATCAAACAGAGATTGGAGCATTGTGGTTTGGTTTCTTTTGTCATGATTGCGTCCTGGTTAAAACAATCAAACATATCTTATGCTGTTTTCACATAATGTATGCCATTGCTTAGCAATCTACTAGTGGCGGTGCCAATTTTAGATGCATGAAGGTGTTTATTCTGGAGAAATGCGATTGACAGACTTGATCATCAGTTGTGTTATTGTATGTTCACCCTCAGTTATGAAAACCTGCTTTACTTACTCATACTGAATGTGCCAACATAAAAAAGAAAAAACCTTTTTGGGTGATCTAAACATATGTAGATACCACTCTTCTGATGTTAGGGCAGAAGTTAGTATTGCAAACCCAGTGATACTTGCATTTGATCAATTGGTTATGTGGATCTTCAGTCTGTTAGGGCATGGTGAGACCCTGATTTACCTTTCTTCTTTTCTTTTTCCTGACTGTAGATAGCCTGGCATCTGAACAAGGTGTTGCTAACCTCTTTCTCATCCTTCAGTCCGATTTTATGCTGTGGGGACAAGAACAGATTGTGGAAGCAGGGGAGTCACAGCAAATTGCACAGTCCACATCTTTCTTCCCTTTTGATCAATATAATACTGGACCAATTCGTTACTGTATGTTCATGATGGATGAGAAGTGCTTCGTCCCACATATATTGGCCCAATTTCAGTGTGAAGTGTCCCCTTGTACTGGAGTTGGGACAGAGGTAAGATGACCGGCTCCATGTTCTGATATTTATCTCTCTCCGTGAAAAAGAGAGTAGGGCCGGACTTATTGGATTGCCATGTAAGAAATTGGTTAATTGGAGTTCGGTGATTTTGGACATCTGGGTTCTTTATATAATTTCTATAAGAAATAAGATGACCTTTGAAACCAAAATTTGGCCGGTCATTGATTGGAAACTTCTCAAGTAGACAAATTTGAGTAGAATGAGTTCCTATCAGTATTTTTTTTCTTGTTGTACGTGATTTGTGGCAATTCAATTTTGTCTTGTTGTACGTGATTTGTGGCAATTCAATTCTGTCTTGCTGTAAGCTGTGACAAGAGTGTGCAGCCGGATTTCAAAACAGTTGTTCCCGATTCGGTTACTCGAGGATCAATGAGTAAAACCAGTACACTCCCCATCATATAAGTGTAATAATCTTCAGGTTTGGGTGCCCTAGTGATCTCTATTCTCCAGTAGAAGTAGGAGCCTTATCTACCCGGTTTGGTTAAAGCTTTCTGCCTCACTTTAATTCTTTGAAAAGGATCGTGTTAAGTATGTTAGGATCGATTTACAATACTGATGTCATAAAATTATGTGATAGATTTTTTACTAGGTATTGACTATGACTAACTTATTTAAATGTTTGTATTTCTTATCATTTTGCTGTGTAAATCCACTCGCATACTGGACTTAGTACACTTAGTGTAACCATATATTATTTGTTAATGAATACTTTAGAGGTATTTATTACGTGTGCTATTTAGAAAATGTTTTTCTTTATCATGATATTCTTTTTCAAAATGAACACGCCTGAAGAGTAATTTCACATTCAAAGCAGTGATTGCTTGTAAATACAAAACAGTTGAAAAAATGAAAACGTTTTGTTCTTTTCTAGTTAAGAAATTTGGTTTTCCTAGCTTTAAGTATGCATATTTTCTTTGACCGTAAATATTTTCCCTTTGATTGATCATCTTTAGTAATCCAAACCCAAAATAGTTCATAAAACTAATTTGAAAAATTCTCACTCAAACAGACTCTTCATTTGGTGCATTTAACAAGTGTCATGGATGCAACAGTAGATGTGACATGTTAACATGTCAGTTGTGGAACTTATCCAATCCGGTTGGTTCCGCAGGGTTGATAGGTTTAGAAGGTGGTCCAGTACAGGAGGCATCAAGAGATGTACGCTGAACAAATTTGCTAAATGTGAACACCTCAACTTTAGGTCTTTTTCCTAAAAGGCGGTTCTAAGGGCAGCTTTCTGGGCCCCGTCTTGTCCATTGGAGAATCGATCATCAATTATTGGCATTCTCATTGCTGATTTACTGGACCGACACTTATGAAGTTGCATCTGCTCATTGTCCGTTGTCGGCCTTCGGCCACATTAGAGGGGAAAATATAAAAAAAAGGTGAAGGAAGGAGATTACCAAAGACAAAAAGGTTAACCTAATCTAAGAGAATCAAATTAGGTACAATTATGTCCCCAATGCGTAATCAAATGAAGATATGATGTCGATAAGCACATAATTGGTAAATAAGCTGTGGGGAACAATGAAAAAATTCGCCTTCAACGCTCATTGATGGAAGAAAAGGGCAATAAAATATATTGATTTACATCGTTAGTTAGGAGTTCGCGGTATTGAGCTCGGTGATTTATCAAATTCAAAACTGTAAATTTGTAAGCCGATTCACGACCTAATTTCGTAATTTGCTTAGTGACGTGGAGAAACAAAGAAAATCTCACGGTTGGGAGGAAATTGCGGGTACCAGGCAATAAATAGAATCAATAAATACATAAAAAATAATAATAATTTTGTGGCATCATATCAAAGTCTGGGATCGAGGTTGATTGTTGACGCGACAGGACACTTTGATCCAAACATGGTCAATTGATGAAGAGGGGATGGTGCTTCTTTGCTAACTAGTCGTACACATGGCGGACAATGGACGTCGGGATTTCAGTGTTGAAATCAAAATCAAATGAAAACGACAAGCGAACACGGCACATGGAAGAGCACATGGCCTTTGGAGACAAAGATATCGACATCCCCATTTGGGCCAACGCGATTGCAAGCCTAACGAATGGGACCAAAAGAGCGGATGTACGATATGCACTTGCCAAAAGGTTACATAACATGCATGAAAGGTAAATCAACGTGATGGGTCCGAATCGATATTCTTGCTTCCATTGCCTGCCCATGATGTGCCATGTTTCCACACCATACGAGGTTTTCTTTCCATGATGGAGTTAAAAATGAGCCCTCTTCTTTTTCTCTCTCCCTGTTCGCAATGTTTTTGTCGGCTATTTCATGCTGGGGCATGCTAGAAAAGATGCACGATGATGAGGTTACATTCGTATCGGGAAGTTGTGCTCTTTACTGGGTCGACCTGCCGGCTTAACTGATGTTGAAATATATGAATTCTCGAAATTCAGAAGTAACATTCATATCAGAAATTTACTCTCTCTATTAGTTGACACATCGGCCTAGGTTATGTAGTTTTGGATGTTTATTTCATCTATCTTGAGTGATTGCTCTTCTTTTTCAGACTTTTCCACCGACGCCATGATCCACTCCGACCCTAGCCAATGCCGCCTCCATCCATTACCAGCCGCGAGTAAATTTAGATAATGGTTTGGGGGTAACTGGACATAGAGATAAAATCCTAAAAATAGATCAGGGTAAAAACATTGATCTTGTAGGATGGAAGAGATGAATTTGTTAGGTTCTGTTTGATTTGCCATGAGTGTAATTATAAGAAGATAATTCGTTTTGGCTTGACATATGCTCAATTATATTCGTTTTGGCTTGACTGAAGATGTGGGATGTGTCTGAAGTAACTTTTAATAGTTCCTTTTTACTTTTCTTTTCAGATTTTGTGAAGTACCCATTTTGACTTCTTCTTTTTTTTTCTTTTTTTTTTTTTTTAATTTTTAAGACTTGAAGCTTTCATTATACATACGTGGGTCATATATATAATAACTTATACTTTTGTGACTTTTCAGAAGTAATAGTCGTAGCTGATCATTATCGAATCATCACCGTAGTTGACCTACACTAGTCAGCGTCTCATTGCTATTAGAGCTTGGAGAAATCCCAAAATCCTCCCTAAAAATGTTTTATACGAGACTTTAAGTTCATTTCATAGTTTGAAGCCTAATTATGACCTATTAGAAATCGGATGAATACTAATAGTGAGCTTTGACTTTTCAAGTTCGGCAGCTTCCATTCGAGGTCAAACTTCATTGAAAACCTAGCAGACGGTGCAATTGAATAGAGTTCATTTTGATCTTTCAGGCAGTTCATAATTGTCCTCAATCTGACACACAGAAAATGAAATATCGCTTCCTTTTTATTTAAGTTGTCCGATCTTGATGATGTCGGAAAAATTTGTGATTTATGTGATCCAAGGTCATTGTTATAGAATTCAAGTCACTAACTTTCCAACACTATAAGCATCGGGCCAATTAGTTCAAAACAAGAGAGAAATTATGATTCAAAATTTTGGTTAAATTATCTTAAGAACAATCACAAAATCACAAATTAAGAATAAGACTAATAGAAAAAGATTTTTAAAAAAATGCAGATATATTGAGAGAGAGAGAGAGAGAGAGAGAGAGAGAGAGAGAGAGTAAACTCAAAAGGAACTAAGATTATGTTGACCATATCAATTATTGACTCCCAAAACCTTGTTTCGAGTTAGCGGAATTTGGTGGCCTAAGTTGTCAAAAGACGGCTGGGCATGTGTTTAAAACTCTTAAGGTTGAAAATGTGACCTGAACATATATTTGGAAATTAGTTGTTGCAAGCTTTTTCAACGTCATGAGAATTATGCGAATTCGATATTGAATGATAGAGATATTCTCTAGATAATAATATGTGAAATTGGATGACAAATTGGAGATGCCACGTCAGAGGATCTGATTCATGCGGCTCAAGGTGAACCAGATAGTGTTGAACTAAACGGATTTAAGGGTGAATTTGTTTGGGGGGAAATTCCAAAAGAAAGAAAAATGCTTTCCGAGAAATTATTTTGCAAAAAAAGTGGTTAGAGTTCATTTGTTTGGAAAGATGTAATTGACAATGTTTTTTGGTGATTGAATTTCACTTGGAAAATGATTTAGAACTTTTTAGGAAAACACACCTCAATCGTTGAAGAACAATGCATATTAACCATTGAACAACTCAATGGTTGAGATGTGCTATATATCTTTCCCATTTCTATTTTTATATTTTCGGCTTTTGTCTTGTTCCCTCTTTTTCCCCACCCCAACACAAGCCACATAGATCCGCCAATCACCCATGAGTCCTCACCGTCTCGCCTTTCACACTAGCCTCTCGTCCGCAGAAGTCATTGTTGCCTCCCCTCCTTTTTTCTCACTATGCACGTGTAGATTGAGGTCCCGACTTTATATTCTAATTGCTGGTAGTGAAATATTTGGCTATTTGGTCAAGTCAAAAAAGGGAGGGGGCAGTAAAAAGAAAAAAGTAAAAGTAAAAGTTGACTGGTCCGTAAAAAGGGAAAGGGATGCTTGGCCAAGACAGAGATGGTCGAGACGCGCACCGAAAGAAAAGGGGGAAAAGAAAAGAAAGAAGGGAGAGGGAAAATGAAAGAGAAAGGAAAAAGCCCATGCATAAAGGCCTCAGGGACCTCAGCAAGCCAGATTTACTTCACATTGTAACGTCCAATAGGTGTTCATGCTCTTTGTTCATCTAATTGGAGTAAGTTTTAAAATTAGGGCTAAAATTCGAAATTTTGTGAAAATCAAGTCGCATAATTCAATTTTTGAATTGTTGAGCTGTAGGATTTTGTGGAAATAGTGGATTATGGTGTTGTTGAGTTGTGGAGTTTGACGGGAGTTGCTTTAGAGCAAAAGTTTGGTCGGGGTGAAAATTTTAGGATTTTGCATGCAAGTTTTGCATTATGTTTATGTTTGAATAATCGCTTTGAGTGAGAGAGTTGCTAGCGTGTAGGAGTTGTTTTATTAGAGTATGGGAATATTTTAGCCGGTTCATAGTTGTTGTAGTATTTTATTAGGTTTTCACATCAATCCTCATTTAATTGATAGGATTACAATATTATTGGCTTGTTTAGCGACGCATTATTTAGTTTTGATAGTCCTAGGGGAGTGGTGTTATCTCTTTTTTGAGTTTGTAAACTCATATTTTGAAAATGAAAAATATAAGACATGTTATTATGGAGTGTGATTTAGCTAAAAAGCAAAAGTGATGTGTTTTTTTGCATATTTGACGTATGATTTTGCATCGAGCATTTACACCCTATTTGTTATTTGTAATGGTTCAAGAAGTGTTGAGTTGAATTGCAAAAGGTATTTTGATGGAAGAGCCGAGTTGTGAAAGATTGTATGCTTTGTTTTGTAAATCGATTTACAATATCGATTATGGTTTGGCTTTGAAGGTTGTCAAGGATGTTGTTGTGATTTGGTGTAGATGCTTAGTATCACTATGAGCCCATTGAGGGGCTTGCGAATTAGTATACTAGTTTAGAATATCCTTATGAGTAAATTACCAACAATAAAGATAGAGACCTTGTTGAGGGGGAGCTTGGTCGCTTGAGCATTGAGCGTTATGCCTAATTATGATTAGATTTTTTAGCACGAGATTGCCCAATGAAATGGTTTGGCATCCTAAAATTTCATGACAACCCCTGGATATACCATGGACTATGAATAGGTGATGGAAGTGCCATTGGACTATATTATAGCCATTAGACCAACATATTTCAATTTAACAAGGCCGAGCATTGAATGGACTATTATTTTGTTGGAAATCTATCCTATGTCCATGAGTGATCAAGGATTTTACTAAGGGACAAATTGATAGGAAAATTTTTATTCTTGGCCATGCGCTTTATAAGTTGGATTTTTATTGATTTATGTTACAAAGTTTTATGGCCATATGAATTGTAATTAGGTATTTATATAAGTGGGGATTAAATGGAAAAATAGGAGAAGGAGTGGGCTGATTCTTTAAGGCCCAAAAACCACCCAAAACCAGCCCATTGTTTCCCCCTATTCGGTAGACCAAGCCCGGCCCAAATGAGGCCCATTATCCTTGCATGAAGATCGACAAGTGGCAAGAGAGATTTGCATGCTCTATTACATTTGTCCAAGACCAACTCCCACTTGTCATTGCCATGCAAAACCTCATGATTACTAGCTAATCATGAGGGTGAAAGAAGAAAAAGAGAGAGAGAGAGAGAGAGGGTGGGGGGGGGGGGGGGGGGGGGGCAGAACAGTCGAGGCAGCAATCGAGAGAGAGATTTGTCACACAAGGGAGAGAAAGAGAGGAAGCCGAGAGAGAGAGAGAGAGGGTTGTTCGTGAGGGTGCTTCGGTGAGGGAGGGAGGAGACCGGCCCCGCCGTGTGTGCACCAGCAGCCACCGTCGACGCCGCCTACATTTTTCTTGCTGTGGTTGTGTGTCAAATATAATGGGTGTCAGAGATGCTTGGGTTGTGATGTTAGATGCTGAAATTCGAATGAATGGTGGTATTCTTCCTAGAACAGGTAAGCTGTTGCATGTAAGGACAGTCCGACCCCTTGCAATTCTGTGAATTTTATAAAATTATCCAGTTAGAATTTAATCTTGTGTTCTTGATAAATGTTGTAGATGACATCTTGAGGAGTAACATACTAAAATTTGAGAATAAAATAACAATTATTGGTTGGTGAAACGATTTTTCTCTGAAATGGTTAGATCTGGAAATCGCTACCGAGGGTTAAGGGGAGTTTTAGTGAATGTAGCTCATGATATATAACGAATCTGACTTCTAGTTCTTCACGAAACTTTTTCCTCTAGGTCTTGACTATAACATATCAAAATTTAGGAATTTTCTGAATTTATTTAGGGTTTATATCGAATTTGTGAATGAAACTGTGCAAATGTGGTATTGGAATTTCTTCTACTGTGATGCATGGACCTTTGTGATTTCTATGGAGCTTTATTTACATGGTGTTATTCATGAAACCTTTTTCTCTAGATCTCTTTTATAACATGTTAAATTTTCAGAATTTATTAAGCTCGTTTACTAATTTCTCCAGAATTTTAATTAAAGGAGTGCATTCTGTTTTATCCGAAAATTGTTCTATTTTCAAAAACAAATGAATTGCTCTATGAGATATGATATCTTGGGTGGTTAATTATGCAGCATATGTGGTGACATTTAGCATATCACATTATATCAAAAGTGATTGAAACCTTTGATATTATTGCATCAAATGCTATTTTGAAAATGAGACATATATGTGAAAATACATGTGATGTTGATGATACCGTCGGAGGTGTGAGCCAACGATGCCCCGAGAGTGTCGAGATGCCCAGAGTGTGTGTGCCGGATGCCCGGAGGTGTGTGCCGGATGGCCTCATGATGCTAGTTGGGGTGCGAGATACCCGGAGTTGTGTGCCGGATGCCCGGGAGTGTGTGTCGGAGGTTCCTCGCAATGCCAGGTTGGGTTTGAGCGATATGAGGGATGCAAACACTGGTCCGTGGAAGAAAAATGAGATCCTTTTGAAAATTAAAATGGGAATTGAATCATGCGCATGTGCGTGTGCGTATGGCATGATGCATGAATTGCCTATAAAATTGAGTTTGTACTATTTGGCATTGAGAATGCGAGCATGAAGGCATTGAATGGATCTCATGGGGATATATACATGATTGTATGGATGATACGAATCATGCGCATGTATGTGCATATGGCATGGAACATAAATTGCCTTAACGAATGAATCTCATGGAAATGCAAGCATGATCGCATGGATGATATGTGCACTTCACATGAAATTGTGGTTGTCTTGCCTGTTGCATTATGTAGATTGATGGATCTTTACTGTTGAGTGGTTATACTCACTCCTTTTGGGGACTAACATTTCATATTGAGAGATGCCTCTATCACCTGTCACGCGTGGTACATTTTATGGCTTACCATTTGATGTTGAGGTCGAGTGCTCGGAGCACCCCTGTGTTGGTGTTAGTGGTCTGGTGTTTATCCGTGTTCGTGTTTTGGTTATGTATGATGTGGGCCTACCTGATGGCCCTGTAGTCCAGGAGTTTCTGTCCGTGCATGTTCGACGCGACGAGATGATGATGGGGATGCTGCCGCCGCCATCGGCCGATGCACCGGGTTGGGTGTGATTGTGTGTGTGACTGGTAGAGGATGACACTTTTTGGATGGCTGACACTGGATGATGGATTGATGTACATGTCTGATGTAGAGTCGGGTTCTTTTGGGTTATAGCCGAGCTTAGTTAAAGCCTTGGCCTTTTGTTGTACCGACTCGTGATGTCCATCAAAGTATATAAATACAAGTGGTTCGGCATTAGCTTCTATATATATAAAAGTGTAGTTGGTGTGCATTGCATTGTATTATTTAGTTGAGTACGGGTTAGGGAGATGTTGAGTATGCTTCTGTTATATGAACTGTGCTAGGACTGATTGAGATGATACAAACCTCCAGGATTTATGGACCCACTACAATTCAAATGGTATCAGAGTGACATGTCATTAGGGCGAGTGAAAGGTAAGCGAACTATGGCGACCCTAGCGGATCGGAGGTCGTGTCGAGGGGTAGCCACAGTTCGCTTACCTTTCACTCGCCCTAATGACATGTCACTCTGATACCATTTAAACTGTAGTGGGTCCATAAATCCTGGGAGTGTCTATCATCTCAATCGATCCCAACGCAGTTCATATAATGGAAGCATACTCGACATCTCCCTAACCCGTACTCAACTAAATAATACAATGCAATGCACACCAATTACACTTCTTTTTTTTTTTTTTTGGTGACCAAATCAACTACACTTTTCATATATATATATATATATATATATATAGAAGTTAATGCCGAACCACTTTTATTTACATACTTTGATGGACATCATGAGTCGGTATAACAAAAGGCCAAGGTTTTAACTAAGCTTGGCTATAACAAAAAAGAACCCGACTCTACATCAGACATGTACATCAATCCATCATCTAGTGTTGGCCATCCAAAAAGTGTCATCCTCTACCAATCACATGCGCAATCACACCCAACCCGGTGCATCGGCCGGTGGCGGCGGCGGCATCCCCATCATCATCCCGTCGCGTCGAACATGCACAGACAGGAACTCCTGGACTACAGGGCCATCAGGTAGGCCCACATCATACATAACCAAAACACGAACACGGATAAACACCAGACCACGAACACCAACACAGGGATGCTTCGAGCACTCGATCTCAACATCAGACGGTAAGCCATAAAATGTACCACGCGTGACAGGTGACAGAGGCATCTCTCAATCTGAAATGTTAGTCCTCAAAAGGGGTGAGTACAACCACTCAGCAGTAAAGATCCATCAAACTAAATAATGCAACAGGCAAGACAACCACAATTTCATGTGAAGTGCACATATCATTCATGTAATCATGCTTGCATTTCCATGAGATTCATTCGTTAAGGCAATTTATGTTCCATGCCATATGCACATACATGCGCATGATTCGTATCATCCATACAATCATGTATATATCCCTATGAGATCCATTCAATGCCTTCATTATCGCATTCTCAATGCCAAAGAGTACCAACTCAATTTCATAGGCAATTCATGCATCATGCCATAAGCACACGCACATGCGCATGATTCAATTCCCATTTTAATTTTCAAAAAGATCTCATTTTTCTTCCAAGGACCAATGTTTGCATCCCTCATATCGCTCGCACCCAACCTGGCATCGCGAGGAACCTTCAGCACACACCTCTGGGCATATGGTACATACCTCCGGGCATCTCGTACCCCAACTGGCATCACGAGGCCATACGGCACACACCTCTGGGCATCCAGCATACACCTCCGGGCATCTCGAAACTCCCGAGGACATCCGGCACACACCTCCGGGCATCCGGCATACACACTCTGGGCATCCCGACACTCTCGGGGCATTGTCGGCTCACACCTCCGACGGTATCATCAACATCACATGTATTTTCACATATATGTCTCATTTTCAAAATAGCATTTGATGCAATAATATCAAAGGTTTCAATCACTTTTGATATCATGTGATATGCTAAATGTCACCACATATGCTGCATAATTAACCACCCAATATATCATATCTCATAGAGCAATTAATTTGTTTTTGAAAATAGAACAATTTTCGGATAAAACAGAATGCACTCCTTTAATTAAAATTCTGGAGAAATTAGTAAATGAGCTTAATAAATTATGAAAATTTAACATGTTATAAAAGAGATCTAGAGAAAAAGGTTTCATGAATAACACCATGTCAAGAAAGCTCCATAGAAATCGCATAGGTCCATGCATCACAGTAGAAGAAATTCCAATACCACATTTGCACAGTTTCATTCACAAATTCGGTATAAACCCTAAATCAACTCAGAAAATTATAAAATTTTGATATGTTATAATAAAGACCTAGAGGAAAACATTTTGTGAAGAAATAAAAGTCATATTAGTTATAGATCATGAGCTACATTCACTAAAACTCCCCCTAACCCTCGGTAGCGATTTCCAGATCTAACCATTTCAGAGGAAAATCGTTTCATCGACCAATACTTGTTCATTTCTTCTAAAATTTTAGTATTTTACTCCTCCAGATGTCATCGACAACTTTTATCAAGAACACAAGATCAAATTCTAACTGGATAATTTTATAAAATTCACGGAATCGCAAGGGGTCGGACTGTCCTTACATGCAACAGCTTACCTGTTCTAGGAAGACTACCACCATTCATTCGAATTTCAGCATCTAACATCACAACCCAAGCATCTCCGACACCCATTATACTTCACACACAACCACAGCAAGAAAAATGTAGGCTAACGGACTTTACTTGCCTTAAATCCAACGAAAATGAGCAAGCAACGGCGACTTGGGGCTTTGGTGGGCTTGATCGACGGCGGTGCTAGGCGGCATCGACGGTGCCTGCTGGTGCACGCACGGCGGGGCTGGTCTCCTCCCTCCCTTGCCGAAGCACCCTCACGAACAACCCTCTCTCTCTCTCTCTCTCGGCTTCCTCTCTTTCTCTCCCTCACGCGACAACTCTCTCCCTCTCTCTCAATTGCTGCCTCGACCGTTCCGCCCCCTCTCTCTCTCTTTTTCTTCTTTCACCCTCATGATTAGCTAGTAATCATGAGGTTTTGCATGGCAATGACAAGTGGGAGTTGGCCTTGGACAAATGTAATAGAGCATGCAAATCTCTCTTGCCACTTGTTGATCTTCATGCAAGGATAATGGGCCTAATTTGGGCCGGGCTTGGTCGACCGAATAGGGGGAAACAGTGGGCTGGTTTTGGGCGGTTTTTGGGCCTTAAAGAATCAGCCCACTCCTTCTCCTATTTTTCCATTTAATCCACACTTATATAAATACCTAATTACAATTCATATGGCCATAAAACTTTGTAACATAAATCAATAAAAATCCAACTTATAAAGCGCACGGCCAAGAATAAAAATTTTCCTATCAATTTGTCCCTTAGTAAAATCCTTGATCACTCATGGACATAGGATAGATTTCCAACAAAACAATAGTCCATTCAATGCTCGGCCTTGTTAAATTGAAATCCGTTGGTCTAATGGCTATAATATAGTCTGATGGCACTTCCATCACCTATTCATAGTCCATGGTATATCCCGGGGTTGTCATGAAATTTTAGGATGCCACAAATGGACCATTGAAGGGTAATTTTGATGAGATTAATCAATGGGTTAGACCATTAATATTTGTTTTGATGTTATTGTGAAATGTATATTTCTATTATAAATATAGTTATGCTAAAGTGTATATTACTCATTCTCTTTTTAAAAGTTTGTTATATCCTCTAATTTGGTGTAATGAGTTATGTTTTTATGTCTTAAACATGCATAGTGTATGCTAGATATAAAATGTTGTTGATGATGAAAATATTTTTTATTGATTAATTATTTCAAGTGAACCAGGCGATTACTGTTAAGAAAATAATTTCCAAATGATTCATTTTCTGCAAAACAAAAGGAGTCTTGGTGTCATGCTATTTTTTTATTTAAGTTCTGTTCCATATGTTGCATTTCGTGAATCAATTAGCACTACTTATTTACTATACAACTTAAGGACAAAATTCATTTCAAATGAGACTTAGATGACGCTTGCTACTATTTAATACCTGTTATGCATAAGTCTTTATATATATTTTTGCTGGATTATACTTTATACGGATGGCTTCATTCTAAAATCACTTGAGATCAAGAGTCAAGATTAACATTCAATACTAGTAGCCTCGACATAACATGGACAAGTTTTTACGATCAATATGATTCGACCTTGTTAATGACACTATACTATAAAAGATTTCATATAAACCATCACCGTGTCATGGGTTGGCAATTCTTTGGCTGTAAAATAGCCCATGCAATGCCTAATGAGCCGAGAAAACTGAGCTAGCCTTCATTCTATAATTTAAAAAAAAAAATTAATTTGGTAAATAGCATCCTTGTATCAAATCACATTACACCCAACTTAGCTCGGCCGTCCAGTCTCTTGAACAAAGCACGCAGAACACTTTAGGCACAACAACTGATTTTAGCCCATCATAGCCTCATGAGGAGAGTGGCATCATCTTCTGATTAGTTTATGCGCGGAATGCCAATCCCGCCTCAGAGCTCCTCAAAGTTGTGTATCATCTCCTAGAACTTCTAGCATAAATGTCTCAACACCACTCTCATGAAACAATTGTATTATCCCTTTTGGATTACTAAGGATACATGAGTACAAGAGAATTCATGTGTCACTCTGGTCTGTGAATGTTGCCTATAAAATAATGAGTTAAGGCTATGGTTAGAAAATCTTGTGTACGTAATTTGCACATTGTAGATTTAATATGTTCAATACCCAAACTATACAAATAATAATTTTAGTTCTAAACTTTATGAAGGATCACTTGAGTCTCAAAACTTTTTAAAACTGTTTATTTAAGTGACTCCAAATGAACTTATATAATATTAAAAAAATGCCGCATTAGAACTTTCCATCAAGCTAAATTGTCCAATTCATAAGGTGATAATTTTTTGAAATTTATTATATTGGGACAATCAATTAAAAAAATTGTAATATCAAAATAGGTAACATAGTTTCGACACCGATACCTTCATAGTCCCTTCTCTTAGCCTATCTGAGGATTTATGGTAAATTTTATTATTGGATGGAATTTTATGACATGCCCTTCTTGCAAGGTCTGCGGAGCAACTTGCACTCTTGAGCCTCCGACCACTGCCGTGAATGATTGGGGCAAAGCAAGCCAGTTTTGCCAGAACAGAAAAGAGAAATTTTGAGTAAATCTGAAATGGTAGGAGTCTCGAGACAAAGGCTCTTTGACACAGATGCCAATGTACAGCTGCATTCAATTCATTCGCATTCAATCGGATATCACCCTCAGCTTGTCGTTTCTTCTGGATAAGGGCCTTCTCGTCTACAGCGTCCCCGTGCCGACTTGAAGACTTCAGTACTTCGTGTTGAGACAAATCATAACCAAAGAGTCGTACCATGAGTCAAAATTATGGACGTACGAAGATTGAGCGAGATCTAGCTGGGTCCTATAATAAGAATCTCATGGGAATATACGTAACATCAGTTAAAAAAAAAAAAAGAGACCCCATCTCATTTTTTTATAAATATTTTTATTAATTATTTTTCCCACAACTTGGCCCCGTGGGCTGCCTAATTTTCTGTCGTGTTCTCTTAGCTAGTGTTGATATATTGCCCTGCCGTAGACTCATATAATGTCATTGGCCCTCCCTATTCGGAAATCGGAATTGGGTGCACAGTCATCTCTTGCTCGGTGTCAAACTCTGAGAATCGACATTCAAAGATCCATACTATTCCGTGTGAATGTTCTTGCCTTCGGAAGAACTTTCTAGGAAAAACAATATCATTGTTGACCTTTCTATCCATCAAACTAGGTGTTGGAAAATAATTAATTTTCGAGTTACTCGAGTTTTTCCTTTTCCTCAAGTGAAGAGATCGACATTCAGTTAGGATTAGCCGGGTCTCGACAGCCTGAAACCTAATTGGGCATCGTGGAGCTTTGAAATGATCAAATCTGAAAATTTCTTAAAGTAAAAACACTCTTAACCTAAAGTATTCTTTAGAGAGGTTTAAATGGACTAAGTTTGGTAAGATCATTGCGAGATAATACCAACATTCCCACATCAAAATACTTTCTAGACCCTTACAATTCTGCGGGTAGATATGCTCTTAATTTTTCAAGTAACTTTCCATTGATTACTAAATAAACCTTAACTCTCTTGAGATAATCCTTCTTCAATTAGTCGCAATCTCAAACTCAATAAAGGTTTCTAAATACAGTCTCAAACTCATCTTCATTGCGTAAATAGAACAAGAAACCCATGTGAAACACACACAGACAATAGTAATTTTATGAGCATTGGATTAAATTATTATTACAATGCAACAATTAATAACATGCTCACCTGAATAACCTAATATATTTTATACAATTTCTCTATAGTAATACCAGGTCTGGATTTTGGGATGTCCACGAACTAAATCTCATACTCAACAATGTAGTTTTCCATTCTAAGAAAAAACAAGAATCATGAACAAATCTTGCAATAAAATATATGAGATAATATTATCGATAATATTAAAAAGGTTTGAGCGGGTCAAGAATCTGATTAAATCCAACTTGCTGCCATCCTTGAGACCATCGGGTCAGCACATAATCTTTTATAGAAGTGTTGAGGTGCGCATATGAAGTGTGTTAGACAAATCCAACATCGGGAATGGCTGTGATTTAAAATATTTAATCTATCACAGTTGACTTATAACACATTAATTTAAGTTTTTAATGAATGTATGTTCAACTAGATCTGTCAATGAGCACGCATTGGGCTCTCTCATGATGATTTTTATTGTATAAGATATCGGGCTTCTTCCATGTTGAGTTGAGTTGAAGTTCCGATTCGCGCTCTATATGAGTGTCTCTTGAAATGAAATTTGCAAGAAGAGCATTCTTTTTTGCTTCAAAGAAAAATATAATCCTCGAGAAAAAAAAAAATATGGCACGATCTATAGATCCTGTAAATCAAGCTGATCTTCACCGTTGATCATGTGCACTCTGTGGTAGGATTTGAATAATTAATTGTTCAAATGATTTGGTTCACATAATTTATAAAAACGCGTAAATTTATCCCTTGTTGATAACAAATCAATGATGCCTATGTAGTTTGTTAATAACCTTTTATTTTCGAAACGTGAGTCCAGGTTTTTCATAACTCGCATTCGTCATTTTCATTTGTCATTTTCTTGATTTCCCTCTTAGCTTATGCATTAGTTGGGTGAAGAAAATGAAGATGAAGCAAAATGAGCTGAAAAGAAATTGGGCAATTGTGGAAATTAAACCTTGGCCATTTAGGGTCTGTTTGTTTGTGTTTCTTTTTTTTTTTTTTTTGAACACTTTTTCTGTTTTTTTGTTCCTGGGAACAAAAAAGAAACAGAAATAAGAAACAACAAATTTGTGTTTCTTATTTCTGAAACAAAACTTAGAAACACTTTTTTATTTTCTTCTTCTTTTTCTTCTTATTCTCTTCTTCTTATTTTCTTTCTTTTTTCTTTCGCCGGTCGCTGGCCTCGACCATGGCCGGCGACCGGCCGATGAGGGTCGGTGGCCTCGCCCAGCCACGGCGAGGCTCGCCGGCCCCCGGAGAGGGTCGGCCTCGCCTTGGCTGGGCGAGCTCGAGCTCGCCCAGATCCGGCGAGGCCGAGCTCGCCTAGCGGCCGGCAAGGCTCGGCCTCGCCGGGCCACCGCCGCACGATGCCGACCTAGCGGTGGCTCGGCGAGGCCGAGCCTCGCCGGCCGCTAGGGCGAGCTCGGCCTAGCCCGGATTTGGGCGAGCTCGAGCTCGCCCAACCAAGGCGAGGCCGACCTCGCGCCGGGGCCGGGCGAGCTCGATCTCGCCCGATCCGGTAAGGCCGAGCTTGCCCGGCGGCCGGCGAGGCTCGGCCTCACCGGATCCGGGCGAGTCGGCGTCGCCGGGCGGTGGCCGCGAGGCCGAGCCTCGCCGACTCGCTGGGCGAGCTCGGCCTCGCCGGATCTGGCGAGCTCGAGCTCCCCGGCCAAGGCGAGGCCGACCCTCGTTGGGGCCTGGCGAGCCTCGCCGTGGCTGGGCGAGGCCGCCGACCCTCGTTGGCCGGTCACCAGCCATGGCCGAGGCCGGCGACCGGCCAAAAGAAGAAAAAAGAAAAAATGAAAAAATAAATAGAAAAAATAAAAGAAATAAAAAAATTATACAAATTTACCAAACGTGTTTCGTTTATTTTTTATTCTCGGAACAAGTTTACCAAACGCGTTTTTTTGTTCAAAAATTGTTCCCCTAACAAAACATTTTTTTCTATTTCTCGTTCACCTAAACAATTTTTAAAACGTAAACGCAAACAAACGCACCCTTGTTCTCTAATTTTATAAGAGCAGATATTTGGTAATCCTAAAATAGGGTAGAGGGAAAAAAACAAAAAGAAAATCATAAATTTATTGCATTATATGGTACTTTTCCCCTAAAATAATTTTTTTGTATTCCAGGAGGTTTTACAAGTATCAATTTCAGAAAAAAATAAATCAACTTTTCTCCATTAGATCTACTTCTTAACTAGATAAATCTTAAGAAGTAGATCTAATGGAGAAAATGGCAAAAAAAAACAAAAAAACAAACAAACTAGATGAATCTTTAAATTTTCCTAACATATATTATTAATTACATCATAGTAGATATGATGCGATTCTAAAGTGCTGGGAATACCATAAAATTGTTAATTAAATAGTTGTGTCATCATTATGACAGATCATGCCGTCAGCAGGCCAATCATGCTGATCAGAGAACCAGCTGTTTTAGAATCATTCATCATCTCTACTCCTTCCCTTTTGCCCTTTAAATTGCTGGTAGACATTATCAACACTTTCTTGACTTCTAAGCACTCTCTTTTCGGGGGAAATGACCTGAGAGGCTTGTTTAATTTCCAAGTGGGGTGACTTGCGAGTGACCTATGGAGCTTACGATCCCAGAAAACAATGTTCTAGTGGAACATTGAAAAGGAGATTTTGAGGAATTAAAGGTCCACGTCTCTTGAATAGATGGCATCCTAATCCTTTGAGATTGGCTTAATTTCTCACTCTTAGAGCTTGAAAAAGTTCTAAAATAGTGATATGATGTCACTAATTAATCAATATGTCCGTTGAAAGTGAGTTCTTTGCTTTCATATTCAATCGGGTGTTGTATATGAAAAGCATCAGTAGGTACTTTTGATGGTATAAGGGATCCATTCGGAGCAACTTTAATTTACTTTGTTTACATTTTTCACCGTCATCAAATGTCGCAGTATTTATAATTTGACGTGACATATATAAAACCTATCAGAAGAATACATGTATGATATGTAAAAATACATATAATTTTTCTCTTTTGTAATTCTTTCAAGTTTAAGTAAATGCATTGTATCTCTAATATTATTATATGAGACCTTCAGATTCCGCATTCTGCTCTTATCCAAAATGGATTTGAGAAACACCAACGGAAACTTATTCAATTTCTCCTAGTGGCATCTTATACTTAAATTGGAGTAACAACTTTCAATTATTTAAATTGACTCGAGCACAACTCATGTTACTATTGAGTGATATTTTTTTAACTAACATTCATTTACTAATTATGCTTGCCCTTTTTTAAGGAAAAATAAACAGATCATACACAGTCCGTATAGAAACAATTCTACTCATGCGACTTACACCATTGAGAAGAAAAAGAAGACTCCAATAGTTTCGTTTTTGAGTTTTTTTAGGTTCGACGCTGGCGTAAAATTAAACTATGCATTCACAGTCGGACAATCGAGGCGAGAAAGAACTCGATTGGCAGACTAATTACAAAACGCATTTCACTCAACCGAGCGATGGATGCGAAAGGATCGTTCTTCTAATGATGACCCTCTTGTTATTTTTTCTTGTTTTTAGTCATTTGGGCTGCTGATAAATTACACGTTTGGATAGTTGCGGTTATGATATTTTCGCAAACACCAAAAATTATAAAATATAATTCAGAGGCTGGATGCACGTAGAAAATTCTGAAAAAAACCCTCTGCCGACAATCTATATATAGAGAGAGAGAGATGAGTGGCGTTGAGATACGTCTCTTTCGGCTTTTTCTATGAGAAAGACAACGGCCTTGTCACTTTGTAACAACAGAGAATTCTAGATATATACTTCTAAAGCTATGAGAATTCTAACAACAGAGAATTTTGAAGAGTACGTGCGTAGATTTCGCTTGCACCTAAAAGATGTTGCCAAAATGGTATAATTGATTTAACAAATTCATTTGTTTATTTTTTCGAAGAAAATGCATTTGTTTACTATAATAGACATCTATACATAGGATACTGAAGATTGTAATATAATTTCTGTGGATTTTGTGGATTGATATCCCTTTTTTTTTTTCGTTTTTTCAATGATGCTAATTTGATCTTTAGTTACTACTTTTCTTGTAATTTTTGTTTGCAATCTATAGGGCTAGTAGAATCACACCTGCCATAAAGGCGTGAATTTGACTATTTAATAAGAAAATGCTACTAGATTCTATACAACAAGAAATACGTTTGATAAGATTAATTGATTTCCGCATTACTAAGTAGTAGTGACATGTACTTTTATAGTTTTTATCAATCTTATCCAAAATGAACCAAAACACATGATGGGACTAGAATATGCCTATATCCATGGAAAATTGCACGATAAGTCCTCAACTTTACAAATGGAATGCAATCAAGTTTTAAACTTTTTAATTAATTTAATCAAATCCTAGACCTTTACTAGCAAACTTGCAATCGAGTATTGAACCTATCAATTAATTCAATGAGGTCAATAACCTTGAATAAAAAATATAATTGAGTCATAAAACTTATTATTATTATTATTATTATTATTATTATTATTATTATTATTATTATTATTATTATTATTATTATTATTATTATTATTATTATTATTATTATTATGGGTTTGGTTGTTGTAAAACTTATGTTAAGAAGTGCAAATAAAGATTGTTATGTAGGCAATTTTTAAGTGACACGTGGGCAATACAATCAATGATGGCGGTCATTTGAAAAAGGTTTGAGAAAATTGTTCAAAACATCTTAAATCTATTATATTGCGGTCAATTTAGTCATAAATTATACCAATTTAGTCCTAAAGATTTCAACAATTTGTTAATTTAGTTCTAAACTTTTTAACTAATATGGTTAATTTTGGCTAGAAATCAGTGACATGATAATCAATGATGGCCATCATACTTGCAAAGTTGCCATTGACATAGTCGATTCTTATAATTTTTTTGAATATTTTTATTTTTATTTTTTTTCCTTTTATTTTCCTATTCTTTCTTTCTTTCTTTCTTTCTTTCTTTCTTTCTCCTCTTTTTTTTCCATTTCTTTTTACATAAGGCTGGCGAGGAGCCAATAGCCTCGCCACCCACTAGGTGAGGGTCAACGACCTCTATTGGCTCCCAGGCAAAGGAATCACAAGCCCTCACAAGCCACAATGAGGGCGTCGTGGTCTTCAGCCAACCTCACTAGATCTAGGGAGGTCATTGCAATCCTCATGCACTCTTGCAAGCCACAACAAGGGCTCATGAGCCATCAGTAGATCTAGTGAGGGCCTCGACCTTCGCCCACAACTGGCGAGAGTTTCATGGCCCTTGCCCATGGGTTGCCGGGCCTTGCCTAGTGGCCCACAGCCTTGGTGGCCTTGTATAAAATGAAGAGAAAAAAAATTAATAAGTATTTGGAAATTTTCAAAAAAAATTCACAAAAATTGTTAACATTAGTATCAGTCATGCCACGTAAGACCCAGCTTTGATTGAATCGTCCATTAGTAATTTTCAATCAAAATTAGCTTAAAGGAGTATATTGGCATATCGTTAAAAGGTTTATGATTAAATTGGCAAATATTTAAAATGTTTGAGACTAAATTGATACAATTAAAATAATAATAATTGAATTGACAAATCATCAAAACATTTAAGATGAAATTGGTATAATTGAAAGGTTTATACATCTATTGGCTACATGATAGATTTTGGATTTTTTGGATTTTTTTTCCAAGAATGTTTAGAACTTAATTTTTTTAGTTGGAGGTTTAGAACTTAAATGAATAAATTAAAGGGTTTAGGACTTAATTGAATCAATAATGCAAAATTCAAGAATTCTAATGTACCTTTTCCTTCATATGTACGACTTTATTCCTTACAAATTAAGGGGAAAAACACTTTGCCCACTAAAACAGAAGCTGTGCCTCGCTGGAAATAGGAAAGAAGTCAAAAATGTGCTCCACCAGGCACCAACCATGTGTCTCCTCTCGTTTCAACAGTTAGACCAAAAAAAAGGTAATTCCAATAATAGTGCAAACTATAAAGCCCACTCTTTAGGCCTACCGTTACATAATCTACATTGTTTCTGTCAGTGATTAATGCTTCGGTGTCATAGCATTGAGGTTACATTTTTTTTATTATCCAAATCAAAAGAAGATTATACCACTTTTGGTATGTCAGTACGTGACGATATAATGCTTTGATGCACGTAGTGTAGACTGGGGTTTCTAATATGACATAAAGGGATGTTCCCAACTTGGCAGGGCACGAAAAATTTCATTGAAAGAGATCTGATTATAACATTAGTCTCTAAATTATATATAAAAAAAAATTACCAAAAAGGTCATAAACTTACTGTACACATGTCAATTTAATTTTAAAATTTTCAATTTAACCAATTTAGTCCTAAATATTTTAACAATTTATCAATATAATGCTATCAATTTTGGCTGGAAATTGCTGACGTGAATGTAGATAATTTTATATGGCACGACTGATGCTAATGTGAATTTTTGTTAATATGTTCTATGCAAAAAAAACGTAGTTTGATAAGATTATTAATTGATCTCCGCATTACTAAGTAATGCTGAGATGTACTTTAACATTTTTGTCAATCTTATAGAATATGTCTATATCCATAGAATATTGCACTGATCATTCCTAAACTTTATGTATAGAATGCAATCCAATCATAAACTTTTAATTTAATTTAATCAAGTCATAGACCTTTACTAGTAAGCTTGCAATCAAATCTTAAGCCCATCAATTAGGTCAATTAGGTCATAAACCTTTAATGAAAGATACGATTAAGTCGTAAAGCTCATATTAAGAAGTGCAAATTAAGATTGTTATGTAGGCAATTTAGGCAAAGTTCATCAAAATAACTTTAACTGCACCTTTTGAAAAAGGTTTAAAACTTAATTGAATCAATATTAAAAGGCTCCTGACTCGGTTGATTACTTATGCAAAGTTTAGAATTTGCGGTGCACCTTTTCCTTTTCCTCTGTAGTCCCAATTTTATACATCACAAATTAAGGAATAAAAAAATTTTACCCACTAAAATAAATGCCGCGCCTCACTTGAAATAGGAAGCAAAGTCGATATTAGGCTCCAACTGGCACGAAGCATATGGTCTTCTCTCATTTTAAAAGTTCAGAAAGAAAATGATACCAAGAAAAATGCAAACTAAAGATATATTCCACAGGCCTACCGTTACATAACCGACATTGTTTATAGCGGGGAATAATGCCAGTGTCTGCGCATTAAGGTCACATAAGTTATCAAATCCAAAGAAAAAGTAAGGTTACGTCATTTTTGGTATGTGCATAACAATATGATGCTTTTATGCACGTAATCTAGATTGGGGTTTCAATTTTATAACATGACATAAAGGTATATTCCAAACATGGTATGGCATGAAAATTTGATTGAAAGAGATAACATCATATGAACATTAATATCAAATTGACATGACAATTTCGCTTGGTTGCTGTGAAAATCACAATTCAATCATTTTAGCAGTTTGTAAGAGAATTATTGATAAATTTTCAATTATTTTAATTTATAATTATGGATTACTGACAGTCTATTATAGATTTGCTCCACCCGAGATTAATAAGTTTTTCGGATCTTATTTACAAAAGACATGCGACTTTGCCTAATAGTTAGTCAACCACAATCAAGAATCCTTAAAAATTCCAAGATTTTTTTTTTTTAATATGCTCGTTCCAACCCCCAATTCTTTTTTCTAGGTTTATTGATATTGAATCAATTGAATGCACTTCTAACACTTGCTCCACTCTTGGAAGACCTTGTGTTGTTTTCACGGATCTCGATTTTTCATATATAAATATAATTAAAATATCTTCTTCGTAAAGAATTTTTATAATTGGCAATATTAATGACGGGTCAAGCAAATTGTTCAGAATAAGCTTTGAAGATATCCAAATTTGTTGTGGGCTTTGTTAGACTCTGTGAACATTTGCCATATGAATATACAACTCATTCAATGGAAAAATGTCCAAAAAGCCCTAAACATATTGCACGACCATTAGTCTAGTTCTAAACCTTACAATTGTGCCAATATAGTCCTAAACTTTTTAGTGATATGCTAATATAGTACTAAACCTTTGGACTATTTGCTAATGTTATCATTCCAATCAAATATCCAAATAATAGGTTTATGACTAAATTAGTAAATTGTCAAAAGTTTTAAGACTAAATTAACAAGTTATCAAAAAAATATATATCACTAAATTTGTATAATTGAAATATCTATGACTACATTTGTCTCCATGCATTATTTATAGGATTTTTTGCATAATTATCCCCTCATCTAACTTAAGCGGGCAAACAAAAGTTTGAAGATATCTAATGAGATAGAGTCTTACTCTACTTTCAATTTCATTTCAAGATCTTGCTGGTGTTCTAGATCTTGGCCTAGTTGTTTCAATTTTGCAAAATCGATGAGGTTTGCAACGGCAAAACCTCTTGAAAGCAATGTAAGTATCTTCGGCCACAGGATGGGTAAAAAAAAAAAAAAAGGTCGGGGGACTTAATTTCTAAATGTCGATGTATCCTTAATTTTTTAGGTAAAATTATATCAGTATTTTCGAATTCATCTGAGGGAAAATTATATAAAGAAATGGGACCTGCGTTTCAGTGCCGTGTGAAACCGCCCCGTACGACCTTTTTTTTTTTTTTTTTTTTTTTTGCAACCCTGAGAAACTAGGGCAAAGGTTAATACGAGTAAAAGGTAGATTCCAAAAATTTCCACCAATATCTATAGAGTTAAAGGTATATGTCAATTGACCCTATTATTTTGTTATTGTAAATAATATTCATAAAAATTAAAAAAAAATTAACATGTCCATAGTAAAATTAAAAGGGATGGAAAAAATTGCAAACTTGCTCAACCATTTAAGAGGCATTTTCAAGGCTACTCTTTAAAACTTATTGGCTTTGTGCACTGAAGTCCTAAAGGTGTCATTTCTTGCTATTGAGTCCTAAAACTTGTAACTTTTGGTCCAATTGAGCAATGCCACCAATGGAAGGAAGGATGCAAAGTGTACTGAAATTGCATGAACTAAATAAAGTCTTAGGACCGACCAAAAAATAAAATAAAATAAAGTCTTAGAATTTAAGTGCATGAGTTAACAAGTTTTAGCACTTGTTTTCTAATTATCTCACTATTTAAAGTGCATAAAGAGAAAATGAATCACTAGAAAATGATTTTTCAATATATGACTTTCGTTTTTATGTGATCATGGTCTCTAGTTCCCTTGAGTGATCTTGCACATCATTTGCAACGTAAGAAATTTTTTTAGAATTTTTGGGGACCATCTATGTCAGTGATCCCCTTATGTTGTGATTCAGTTTAGTCACTATATAAGAATTGTTTCTTGAAAAACTTGTATGAACATAACCTAATTTCCAGCATTTTTTAGTCATCAATTATGTTAGTATGCTGTAAATTTGATCAATCGAATGCAAAAAAATTGTACTGCGTAGTGATACATAAATGACAGCATAGACCAAGGAGCATAAAAATAAAAGGCAAGGGAATGAAATATCTTAATTTTTAATGATGGAGGGCTAAATTGAAGAGATATATATATATATATATATATATATATATATATATATATATATATATATCAAATTTTAAGATGAAGGATATATCTTTCTAATTTATCAACCTTTCGTTTTCTCGAGAAGCGCACAAGAACGAAGTTTCATATTGCTGATTGCAAAATGGAATCCTATACCCATTAATTGACATCATTGCACGTGCTCTTAGAAAATGCAGTTCCCTCAAGAATGAGGAAGGCCATAAATATTAAGATACCCTAGTAGTTCAAAAGTACATTCATTAACGCATCTTCATGCCCGAAAATGTCGATCACTTCCATCCTCATGTATAAACAAGACTTTGTTAAAAATTTCATTGGTCTTATTAAGCAACCAAATAAAAAATACTGTGAAATCCAATGCACGGACTCCGGCAACCCTCATTTCATGCCCAATCAATATTCTAAAAATTGAAATTTTTGTGTTAAATAGATTTAACAAGTATTTCTGAGTCACTCTTCAACACTCCCATAAATATATGGCTATTTTTTAAGTAAAAACCCACAACTTAAGGGCCAAATCCAATTTTGTCCCAAACATTTTTTTTTGTCTAAAAAAAATTACAATTTCCATTCTAGTCCCAAATCAGCCCACGCATAAAAAGATCACCACTGGTTTTTTCAAGTTTTTCAATATCGAGAGACTGCCTTTGCTCCATATGGAGGTAATGGTGTTGATGAAAACGCAAGTCCCGATGATGAATCTCTAACAGGCCATAATGTTGATAATTTAAATATATATAAAAAAAATACTGGTGATCTTTAATATGATTCATGGGTTTAGAACGAAGAGCAGATTTAGGAATTCGTGCGTTAAGTCCAGGGCCTAAAAAGCTTATGTCTTGCAGCATCTGTTTTTACCTCTCGATCTTGTACAAGAATCCTATTGTTTTCTGATAATTTTTTGGAAGTTTCTTGGCTTGATTATCACCCGACTCAAACAATATTGCTTATCATTTTACCTGCTTCTGGTTCCCTCTTCTCCAAACTTTCTAACTAATTAATTAAGCAAGAAGTAGCACAGGCTTGTTCTGAACTTTTGCGTTGGTCGGCCAGAGTGAATAATTTATAACTGCAGTTGCTACTTGTTATATTATTGAGTCACTAACAAACAAAAAGCTGCAACTCTTGCTTGGCCTTGACACTGCTGATAGTCTCGAAGTGAGTTTTGGAGTCTCTGGCCATCTCTTCAACAGGAAAATGGTTGCATGCGCTAGCTTCATGTGAGCATAAGAGCAAAATAACTGTTATTCTAGGCAGGTCCCATGAGGGATCCACATGGTGTACACTGGGTTCACACAAACTCAGTGCGTGCAATAATTGCTGTTTCACAGTCTGACTCCAAGTTCCTCGTCTAGAAAGTTAAGATCATCATTATTGCAAAAGGAAAAAAACAAAATTGCTCAAAATTGGTTCCAGATTTTGATCCAGTGAATCAAACAGAGATAGGAGCATTGCGTTTTGTTTTGTTTTGTCATAATGGCATCTTGGTTAGAACATATCTTATGTTTTATGTTTTGTTCACATAATTTTTTACATTGCTTAGCAATCTATTAGTGATGACGCTAATTTTAAATGCGTGAAGGTGTTTCTTCTGGAGAAATGTATTGGCGGACTTGATCATTACTTGTGTTATTGTATGTTCACCGTCGGTTGTGAAAACCTGCTTCGCTTACTCATGCAGAAGGTGCCGACATACAAAACAAAAAAAGCTTTTGGGGTTATCTAAACATACGTACATACCACTGTTCTGATTTTAGGGCAGAATTAGTATTGCAAACCTAGTGAAACTTGCCGTCTGATCAATTGGCTATGTAGATCTTCAGTCTGTTAGGGCATGGGGAGACGCCGATTTACTTTTCTTCTTTTGTTTTTGCTGAATGAAGATGGCCTAGCATATGAACAAGGTGTTGCTTTCCTCTTTCTCGTCTGTCAGTCCTATTTTATGCTGTGGGGACAAGAACATATTGTGGACGCAGGGGAGTCACAAAAAATTTCATGGTCCACACTGTTCTTTCCTACTGAGCAATAAGATACTAAACCAAGTTCGTTACTATGTGCTCGTGATGGATGAGAAGTGCTTCGTCCCACCACGTATCGACCCTAGTTCATTGTGAAATCTCCTTTCACTAGAGTTGGAACAAAGGTAAGGTGGCCCCCTCTAGAATTGTCGGTCCATGTTCCAATATATCTCTTCGTGAAAAAGAGAGGAAGGCCAAACTCATTGTATTATTGCCTTGTAGGAATTTTCTAATTGGAGTTCGGAGATTTGGGTTCTTTCTTTATATATTGTCTATAAGAAATAAGATGAGCTTCAAAACCAAAATTTGATCTGTCGTTGATCAGAAACTTCTCGAGTAGTGGAGTTCGAGTAGAATGAGTTCCTATCGATATATTTGCATGTAGGTGAAATGTCACAATTCAATTTCGTGTTTGACCATAAATGGTTTTGGTTGATTGATCATTTTCACTAAACCAAATTTGTAAAAGTTAAGAAAAAAATTTGCAAAAATTCTTTTACTCAAACAAACATACACCCTTTTTATGGGGTATTCAACGAGTGTCTTGGATGCAACTATATATATGACATGTTACTATATCGGCTGCCGAACTTATCCGATTAGGGTCGGTTCCACGGGGTTCAAAGGTTCATAAGGTGGTCCAGTACCAGCAGGCAGTGGTCATCAAGAGATATCCCATGAACAAATTTTACCAGTGCTTGTACTGTATTTGCTAAATGTGGACATATTAACTTCAGGGCCTTTCCTAAAAGGCGGTTGTAAGTGCAACTTGGTGGGCCCTGTCTTGTCTATTGGAGAATCGAACGTCAATTATGGGCATTCTCATTGCTGATTTACTGGACCGACACTAATGAAGTAGCATTTGCTCTTTCGTCCGTTGTCCGCGTCCGGCCACGTTAGAGGAAAAAAAGGTGAAGGACGGAGATTACCAAGGACAATAGGTTAACCTAATTTAAGAGAATCAAATTAGGCATAATTATGTCTGCAATGAGTAAATCAAAAGAAGATAATGATGTCCATGAGGATATAATTGGTAAATAGGCCGTGGGGAACAAAGGGAATATTCGCATTCAACACTCTTTAATGGAAGCAAAAGGCGATAAAACATCTTTGATTTTTTTTTCATTTATTTTTTAATCCACCAAATGACCAATAGTTATGAGTTCACAGTATTAAGCTCGGTGATTTATCAACTTAAAGACTAAATTTAGCTAGTCCGATCATGACCCGATTAACGTAATTTGCTTGGCCAAATAAAATCTCATTGTAGTGATTATATGAAATAAACTGAGGCCAAATACTTTTTTTTTTTTTTTTTGGTCGGACTGAGGCCAAATACTTGACTCTACCTGAAAAACCCCGAAAGGGATTTATCAAGCTGGTTGGGAGGAAATTGCGGGTACGAGGTAAAAAATAAAATAAAATAAAATACATAAAAAAGAATTTTGTGGTGTCATATGATTTGGACAAAAAATCTAGGATCGTCGTTGATTGTTGACAAGACAGGACACTTTGATCTAAACATAGTCAATTGATTAACGGGGGACGGTGCTTCTTTCCTAATTAGTCGTACTCATGATGGTATGATGGACGTCCCGGATTTCGGGGTTGCGATCAAATCGACTGAAAACGACAAGCGAACACAGCACATGGAAGAGCACATGGCCTCTGGAGACAGATACCGACATCCCAATTTGGGTCTATGCGATCGCGAACCTAAAATAAAAGACCAAAAGAGAGGATGGTACGACACCTACACAAAGGTTGCGTAACGTGCATGAAAGGTAAAATCAACGTGATGAGTCCAAATCAATATTCTTGCTTCCATTGCCTGGCCATGACGTGCAATGTTTTCACACCCAACGCGGTTTTCTTTCAATGAAGGAGTGAAAAATCAACCCTCTTCTTTTCTCTCCTTTTTTTTGTGATGTGTTCGTCGCCTATTTTGTTACGTTTCAACAAAAAGTCATGCTTTTTACTAGGTCGACCGGCCGGCTTAGGTGATCTTGAAAGATGTGAATTCTAAAAAATTCAGAGGTTACATTCACATCGAAAATTTACCTACTTTGCCAGGTTTACACATCAGTGTTATGGATGTTTATTTCATCTATCTTGAGTGAGTGTTCTTCTTTTTCAGACTTCTCCATCGACGCCAGATCCACCTCCGACCCCAGCCAACGCCACCTTCGTCCATTACCAATCATTAGTGAATCTAGATCAGGGCAAAAAGATTGATTTAGTAAGACGGAGGAGATGAATTTGCTAGGCTCTGTTTGATTTGCCATGAGTGAAATTATAATAAAGATCGTTTTGGCTTGACATATTCTCAATTATATTCCTGAAATCAAATTAGAAGATGTGGGATCTCTCTGAAGTAACTTTTATTCGTTACTTTTACTTTTCGTTTTAGATTTTGTGAAAGTAGCCATTTTCATTTTTAAAAAACAAAATCTTTCAGACTTGAAGTTTTATTATATATAGGGTTGATACGCAAAAATTTCCAAACCAATATATCTGTGACAAATTTATTCCTTGCTTGTTTCCATTAAATTTTATCATCAAATTACTAAGTTAAACCATACATGATAGTTGACGAGTGTACTACTTTGGAGTTTAACCCTTCATTTGTCATAGGTATTTCATTATTTGGGGCTAATAAAACCACCTAGAGGAGGGTGATTAGGTTGTTTTAAAACTTCAACAATCTTTTGCGGTAATTAGCTATCACTAAGTAAAGATCTAGTCAATGTGATGTTTCAAAACTCATGAGTGGACTGTCTGCTTGT
Source organism: Eucalyptus pumila (assembly GCA_016097595.1). Classification (NCBI taxonomy): domain Eukaryota; kingdom Viridiplantae; phylum Streptophyta; class Magnoliopsida; order Myrtales; family Myrtaceae; genus Eucalyptus; species Eucalyptus pumila. The sequence goes on from CM027853.1 coordinate 33,099,294, forward strand.
GGAAGTAATGAGAGAGAAAAATGTTAGCACACAAAGATGCGTAGTGGTTCGGTTTTATTCTCAAACTTACATCCACTTCTCATATTAACAACCACTAGTCAAGTTGGATTGCACTAATAATCTACTCATTAAGTTACAATTGACAAGTACTGGTCCTTTTACAAGATAGATCACATCATCGAGATTCAACTGATGCTTTTACTATTGTACACTTAATTTGTAGCACAATTACTCAAACAACAAGAATCTAACACTCAAAGAAATAGTTGAAAGAAAGCGTTTCGATTGGTACATGGCGTATAGCAGATTTTAGTCTTTGTATTTGCTTGTGTCCAACATTTGGCTTCAAAGATCCTTTCTTTTATACCTACGTTCAATATTTCCGCTGGAGGTGGTTTGGAGAAGTAAAGAGCCGTTAGAGTTACCATTGGTATTGCCTTTTCCTAAACTTTACAGACTCCCTAAAAATAGTTTTTACTATTGCCCTTTGCTACTGCTTCTACCAGACCTGTTAGACAGACTAGTATTCCATTCTTTGGTCACATCTAGATTCCGCTGCTGTGCATATGCACTCCACAATGGCTATTTTACTAAACCAACGAACATTATCATATGAACGTCATTGCCACAACACCAAGGACCTAATATATAGCATCAATATAGATATCAACATCAGCTGATTTAAGTTTGTTAGTGTTGTTTATAAAAAAAAAACTATATCAAGACGTATTGCGATCTTTATCAATTAGATCGCACCAAGGTCATCACATAGTCAGTAATACTTGTCATGAACATTTGCAACTATCATAGTAAATATTATACTAAATATAGTTTGAAAATTATTAAAATCACTTGGAGATGTTTCTTCAACAATCTTCCCTTTTTTTTTATCATTACAAAACTATCTCGCAAATGTGAAAGATAATTTTTTATAAAGTTGCATTGAAAGTAAAAAGTTTGTTCATGTTCTAATCTTTCTCAAGGAATATGCACAATTAACAAATAATAAGGTCTCCATAAGATATTTAGGGCAATTGGAGATGCAGTATAGATAATCTTTGTGTAGAATAAGAATAAAAAGTCATAGATCTGCCAGATATCATAAATCATCAGAAAAAATAGGCAAACGGTGATAACATCAATGTAAAGCAACCCCTATTTTGATGATGTCCATTCTGGCGATAAATGACAAGTGTAAGAATTGTTAGCACACACCAAACTGTTCACAATTTTCACTACGTATTTTCACATCAATAATTCTCCCCCTTTTTATCATCGGTTAATAAACGTAAAGAAACCATAACTTTACTAATAATTGAGTCATGTTAGTACATTGATCTCAAAAGGGAACTAGACATGAGTAGGAGAAGAAAAATAGAAGCACAAAGAAATAACCCAATTTCAAGTGAGGGTGTTTTCGTTGCTGGGTGGAGATAGGAGGTTCTTGTTTAGATTTTGTAGGCCAAGATTGTAGAAGTCTAAACTAAGAATAGTCCATTCAATTTTCACTAGATATCGAGTCATGGAGATAGGGTGCTTTTGATTTCTTGACCCTTAGCTTGAAGCTTAGCAAGCCCGACAGTGAGAGAAGCATATGTATCCACTTGAGATGGTGATCTTTTAAGCCTTAATGGACTAGAGATCTGCCTTTACATGGGTGCATTAGCATTTTTCTCCCTTTCTTACTTGGCATGTTCGACTAGTCTTTCTCTTAGGGTAACCGTTCGCTCATCATCGCCTTGTCCAAAGGGATTACTCATCCTTCGGATTTACCCAACCATCATAAGTTATTTTCAACATCATCTTATCAAATATCTTCTTCCCAATCTCAACATTAATCATGCTTTGCAAGGCAGCATTAGAGAAATCGATATTTTTATGCATAAGGATACACGTAATGAGGGCACCATAGAGTAGTTACCCATCTTTCCCTTTGTCATGCGATACATATGAATGAACATCATGTGAGAGATCTCTTATCTTCACCAAAAAAAAAAAAAAAAAAAAAAAAATCATGTGAGAGGGAGAAATCATAAATTTTGTGAGAATGGCCCAAATGACTCTTGCCTCATAACGAGATACATTGTTTGTACAAGATGTTTTGGGACACAGGCATAGGGTTAAAATCTTTTGGATGATATTCACTTTGAGAGGCAACAAGTTCAAGGGGACAAATTCTTTAAAACCATAAGTGTAGTTTGGATTTTCCAACATAAAGTTGTAGGCTTCATTAGGCTCAATGAGAATCCTTTTGAACATATTGTACTCTGCTTGAGTTCATCACAGTGATGACATGATTATGTTTGCGAAAAGTGAAAGCAAAAGAGTTTCAAAAAATTCAGAGAGAAAAATGCCATAGGCATCAAGATACTCAAAATCAACAAAACAATATGGAATTGTTCCTTGATCATGAAAGGTTTGGAAAGCTACCTCATGATCTTTAGACAAAAACATTTTAGAATTGAAAAAAGGATCAAAATCAAAATGCTTTTGATAAAAAAATCTTCAGCTTTGAGTTACCTCGGTGGATTCCTCTATTTGTCCAAGGAGGTCAATATGTGATGATCATCCTTTGGAGCCCCGACCACCACTGTAGATGTGTGAGACGATTTTCTGGTAGCTTTTTAGGTCGTATGAGGTTTGGAGCCATTTGAGTGAGAAGGAAGCGTTTCTCTTGGAACATAACGTATGGCAAATCTTCAGTCTTTATATTTGCATGTGTCTAACATTTAGCTTCAAAGATTTTTTCATTTATACCCATTTTCAACCTTTTCATTAAAGATGGTTTAGAGAAGCAAAAATTTGTTAGAATTGTCATTCGTGATACTGCCTAAAGATAAAACTGCTCATACAATCATTTTTTTGAATGTTTGCATACCACTTAAAAATAGCTTATGCAACTATCCCTTCACTACGGCTTCTCAAGAAGCTAGGTATCTTGTTCTCTGTTAACATATGGATTCTACTACTGTGCATATCCACTCTGACTTTTTTACAAAATCAACGAACATTATCAAATGAACATTGTTGCCACAATACTAGTGACCTAATATATAGCATTGATATAGATATTAACATCAGTTGATCTTTAGGTCTGTTAATACTATCTATGGAAAAATAGTATTAAGACATATTGCAATCTTTACTAACTAGATCACACCATGGTCATTACATAGTATTTAATTCTTATCATGAAGATATGGAAATATCATAGTAAATATTATACTAAGGATAGTTTAGAAGTCGTCAAAATCACTTAGAGATGTTTCTCCAACATTTCAATTTGTGGCTTTTTGTCTTATTAATTCAATTTTGTGAAAACTAACAAAGGATTAATTTTTCACAAATATACTAATTTGGGATTTTGGTGGTCAAAAAATTAGCTTAGGTTAAACTTGTCATAGGTATACCAATTTTGAGTTTTTTTTTTTGTGATAAAAAAAATTAGTTTAGAATAAATTTGTCACATGCGAACTAGTTTGAGGTGTTTTGTGATATTAACGCCTATAGATAAGTATTGACATATGTGGATCTATATAAAATAACTTATACTTTCATGACATTTTAGAAGTAATAATCGTAGATGATGATTATCGATTCACCACCATAGTTGACCTACATTAGTCAACGTCTTATTCCAAAATCCCCCTTAAACATGTTTTATACAAGTCTTTAAGCTCATTTCATAGTTTGAAACCCAAATATGATTTATGAGAGTTCGGATGAGTACTAATAGTGAACTCTATTAATCCTATAGACACCTCTATTTTCTTCTTTGACTTTTCAAGTTTGGCAACTTTGATGCGAGGTCAAACTTCATCAAAAACCTAGAGATAGTAAAATTGGATAATATTCATTGTGATCTTTCAAATAGCATACAATTTTCCCTAATCTGATAGTCAGAACATGAAATATCACGTCTTTTGATTTGAGACATCCAATCTTGATGATGTTGGCAGAATTCATGATTTTCATAATTGAAATTCATTATTATAGAATTCACAAGTCACAAACTTTCCAAACTATTCAAAATTGGGCCAACTAGTTTAAAAACAAGAGAGAAATCATTATTCAAAATTTTGGTTAAATTATCTGAAGAACAATTACAAAATAACAAATTAAGATTAAGACGGATTGAAAAAGATTATAAAAGAAAAGCGGCTATTTTGAGACAAAACTTCAGAATTTAATCGAAGCTTTGAGAGAGAGAATAAACTCAAAAGGAACTAAGATCACATCAACCATATCAATTATTGACTCTTGAAACCTTGTTTTGAGTTATTAACTATTGAGCAGAGTTTGTTGGCCAAGTCATCAAAACACAGCTTGGGCATGTGTTTAAAAATCTAATGTTGAAAATGTGATTTGAACATTTATTTGGAAACTAAGTGTTGCAAGCTTTTCAAAGGCATGAGAATTGTGTGAATCCGACATTAAACAACAGAGATATACTCTAGATAATAATATGCAAAATTGGATGACAAAGAACCACATCAAAGTTTTTGATTAATGTGGCTCAAGGTGAATTGGGTCATACCCAATGAAACAAATTTAAAGGTGCATTTGTTTTGGGGGAAACTCCATAATAAAGGAAAATGCTTTACAGATTTTTCAAGAAAATAGTTAGTTTTACTTTATTTGGTGATAGTGACCGAAATCATTTTCTAATGTTTGGATCTTATTTGAAAAATGATATCAAATTATTTAGGAAAACACATCTCAACTAGGGAACAACTCAATGGTTGAGATATGCCCTATATTTTTCCCTTTTCTTTTCTTCTTTTGGCTTTTGTTTTGTTCCCTCTTGTTCTCCACCTTAAGCCGGGCCACGTAGAACCGCCACTCACCCATTGTCGCTTCATCGCCCGAATTCGCCGTCATGATCCCTCGCCATTCTACCTCCATCTACCTTCAACACCAGCCACTTGTCCAATGTAGTCATCATTGTGCCCCTCCCTCTCGGTCTCTATGCACATGTAGACTAAGGTACTAGCTTTGTAGGATAATTTCCAGTAGTAGTGTAATAATTGGTAATTTGACCAAGTCAAAGAAGGAGGTGGTGAAAAGAAAAAAGAAAGAGTTAACTAGTTAGTAAAAGACATAAGGGACGTCAGGCTAAAATAGAAAGGGCCGAGACACGCATTGAAAGAAAAGGGGGAGAAGAAGGGAAAGGGAAAAGAAAAGGGGGAGGAAAAAGTTAGTGCATAAACAACTCGGGGACCTTAGCAAGACGGATTTATTACATATCGCAACGTCCAATAGGTGGTCGCACCCTTTGTTCATCCAATTGGAGTAGTATTCCAAATTAGTGCTTAAATTTAAAGTTTTGTGAAAGTTAGGTTGTGAAATCCAATTTTTGAGTTGCTAAACTAGGGGATCTTATGGAAATTGTGGATTATAGTGTTGTGGAGTTGTGGAGTTTGACAAGAGCTGGTTTAGAGCAATAGTTTCGGTTGAAGTGAGAATTTTAAGGCTTCGCATATGAATTCTGCATTGTATTTATGTTTGAATAATTGCTTTTAGTGAGCGATTTTGTTGGTGCGTAAGAGTTATTTTGTTATCGTTTAATTGTAGTTTGGTGGTTTGTAATTGTTTTAGTATTTTACTAGGGTTTGACATAAATTTTCATTAATTGATAGGATTACAATATCATCAGCTCCTTTAGATGCATGTTGTTTAGTTTGAGCATTCCCAAGTGATTGGTGTTATTTATTTCAGCCTGTTGAGGGGCTTATGATTATGCATAGTTTAAGATATGCTTGTGGGCCAGCCACTTGCAATATAACTGGTGACCTTGCCAAGAGGGGAGCTTGGTCACCTTATTACTAGGAGTTATGTGTTACCATAGCAAAAGTTGTTGAGTTTAGGGGTAGAATTAAAAATATTAATGTTAGTCTTGTAAAGCAAGTTGAAGGAGAGCTAGAATCAAAAGCGGTCGGTGAATTTGGATTGGCTCCTGAAATTAGGAATGGAGGAAGCCATAAAAAGAAAAAAGAGCAAACTGTTCCATTGGGAGTTTGATCATAGGAAAGTTGTAGAGAGTGAGGGTAGAGCTGAGGTTGCTAAAGAAGACATGAAAGTTTTGGTAGATGGATGCCTAGAATGCTTTCGCACATTAAGAGAAATGCTACTTGGGAGCTTGATGAGGAGGCAAGATGCAACACGTCCATTTATATTTAAAATAAAAATTCTAGTTATGTGATTTCAAGGCATAGTAATATTATTACCATGTCAGATTTTTTGGCAAGCTAAATTGTCAAAGTCACTTAAGTGATTATTTCTTAGAATTTTCTATGGTTAGACGATCATCTAAAAAAAAATTATAACAAAATTGGCATTGTATAATAATTTCAACACCAACGCCATCGTTATTTCCTAGCTAAGCCAATCCATGGATTATGGAAAACGCTATACATTAAATTAAATATTTTCATTGGATGAAATCTTATGGCGGGCCCTTCTTGCAGGGGCTGCGGAGCAACTTGCACTCTGTCTCTCTGACCACTGCCGTGAATTATCGGAGCAAAGCAAGCCAATCTTGCCAGAACAGACCGGAGAAATTTTGAGTAAATACGAAATGATGGGAGACTCAGCGCAGAAGCTACTTGGACACCGATGCCAATGTCCAGCTGCATTCAATTCAGTCACATTCAATCGGATTTCACCCTCATCTTATCTTTTCTTCTGGAAAAAGGCCTCCTCGTCTAGAGGGTCTATGTCCCGCTTTGAAGACTTCTGTACTTTGGGTTGAGACAAATCATAGGCAAAAGAGTCGTACCATGAGTCAAATTTAGGCACGTACGAAGATGCGGTGGGTTCTAGCGGGGTCCTATGATAAGAATTTTACAGGAATATACGTAACATCTGCTAAAAAAAAAAAAAAAAAAAAAGGAACCCCATCTCATTTTTTAAATATTTTTATTAATTTTTTTCCCACGACTTGGTCCTGTCGGCTGCCTAATTTTCTGTCGTGTTCTATTAGCTAGTGTCGGCACTCCCTATTCCATAATCGGAATTGGGTAGGGCAGTCATCTCTTGCTCGGTGTCAAACTGCCAGAATCGACATTCAAAGATCCAATTCAATCCGCGTGAATGTTTTTGCGTTCATAGATTAGAGGAAATTTCTAGGAAAAACTACGTGATTGTTGACCTTTCTATTAATTAAACTAGATGTCGGATAATGTCTAATTTTTGAGTTAACCAAATCACTTGAGTTCTCCCCTTTCCTTAAGTGAAGATATCAACATTCGGTCGGGACTAGTCAAGGTCTCAATAGCATGATCCTAATTGGTCATCGTTGAGTTTTGAGATGATCAAATCTGAAAATTTCATTAAGGAAAAACACTCTTGACTTCGAAAATGCTTTAGGTCTGTTCGTTTCGCGGAAAATGACTTCCGGAAAAATGTTTTCCAAATTTTCCGATGTTCGTTTCACGGAAAACAAACTAGTCAAGGAAAATGTTTTCCATCATTAGAAAAAACAACATTTAAAGTGAGGAAAACGTTTTCCACTTATTCTTTGGCGGTGGCCGGCGACCAGCCATGGCAGCATTCAACGACCGGCCGCAAGCCAGCGACAAGAGACCTCGCCGGCCTTGCCCCAGGCTAGCGAGGTGGAGCTCTCGCCAGCCTGGGCGGAGCTCGCCACGAGCTTCACTGGGCTCTGGCGAGCCGTGAGCTTGCCTAATCTGGCAGTAGAGCTCGAGCTTCCGATCCAGGTGAGCCCGAGCTCCGCCGCCAGATCCAGCGCGCTCGCGGCTCACTAGAGCCTGGCGAAGCTTGCGGCAAGCTTGGCCGAGATTGGCCGAGTCTCGAGCTCGCCGGATCTAGCCACCTGGTCTGGTTGGCCACCAGGTAGCTGGCCATCGTTAGGTAGGAAGGAGGCGGCGGCGGCGAAAGGAGGAGGAAGGAGGAGGAGGAAGGAGGCGGTGGCGAAGGAAGGAGGAGGAAGAAGGAGGAGGAAGGAGGAAGGAAAAGAAAAAGAAAAAGAAAGAATAAATAATAAATAATAAAAATTTCTATTTTTTAAATAATTAATAATTCATTTTTTTAAATATAAAAAATAAAATTAATTTTTTGGTCAATTAAAAATATTAAAATTCAATTTTTGGTAATTTTTCCCAAACAATTAAATGAGCTAACGAACGGTGGAAAATATTTTCCACTCAAATTTTAGGTTTTGGTCGAACACCGGAAAATAGAGTTATTTTTCTAGAAAATGACTTTCAGGAAAATATTTTCCGGAAACATGATATTTTCTCGTAAAACGAACTTAATCTTATGGGGGTTAAATGGACTTAGTTTGATAAGATCATTGCAAGATAATACAAACATTCCCACATCAAAGTATGAGTACTAACCGTCTTGACTCTCGACTCGGCATGAATTTAAAAACTAAATAGAATGCATAGGACTCGAGTAACAAATGGAGGTACTAAAATACTCCTCCATTTTCCTGATTGGCAACTTAAAATTTTCAACATCATTTTCGCTACAAGACTCTAAATTATGTGAAAATGAAATCATTCAAAACTAGATCTATAGCACATTCTCACGAATAGTAATGACCAGATCGAAGCACAAAACCCTCTCAAGTATCTTTCTAGACCCCTACACTTCTGCCGGTAGATAAGCTCTTAATTTTTTTTAAGCACCTTTCCATTGATTACTAAGTAAACCTTAACTCTCTTGAGATAATCCTTCATCAATTAGTCGCCGTGTGAATTTGAACCTATCTCAAACTCAATAAGGATTTCTAAATACAGTCTCAAGCTCATCTTCATTGCGTTCATAGAACACGACCACATTGACAATAATAAATTTATGAGTATTGGATTTAATTATTATTACTATGCAACAATAAATAACATACTCACCTGAATAACCTAATTTATTTTATACAATTTCTCTATAGTAATATGTTTAGCCAGGTCTGGATTTTTTTTTTCTTTAAAAAAAAAAGGGTTAATATCCTAAAAAACCCCAAACTGGTACATTTGTGACAAATTTACCCCAAATTATTTTTTTTACCACAAAAAACCCCAAACTGGTATACCTTTGACAAATTTACCCTAAACTGATATAGTTATGACAAATTTAATTTTTGTTAGTTTTCGTTAAATTTTATTGTCAAATTATTAAGTTAAATTACACATGACAATTGACTAGTATATCAATTTAGGATTTTACGCATCGTTTGTCACAATTTACAATTTTTTGATTTTTTATAGTATTAATCTAATTTAGCGGAGGGTATATTTGTTACAAATTTATCAGTTTGAGGTTTTTTGCGGTCGAATAAATTAGTTTAGGGTAAATTTGTCGTAAATATACCAGTTTAGGATTTTTTATCATCAGTCGGGGTAAATTTGTCACAAGTGTATCAATTTGGGGTTTTTCATGGTCAAAAAAATAGTTTGGGATAAATTTGTCACATGTGTACCAGTTTTGGGTTTTTTAGGGTATTAACCCAAAAAAAAAAGAAAAAAAAAAGAATCGTGAACAAATCTTGCAATAAAAGATCTGAGGTAATATTATCGATAATCTTAATAAGGTTTGAGCGGGCCAAGAATCTAATTACACCCAACTTGCTACTGTCCTTGAGACCACCGGGTTAGCACATTATTCTTTTCACCACCCATCATAGAAGTGTTGAGGTGCACATATGAGGTGTGTTAAACAAATCCAACATTGAGGAATGGACGTGATTTAACACAGTTAATTTATTACAGTCGACTTATAATACATTAATTTAAGTTTTGAAGAAATATGTGTTCAATTAGATCTGTCAATGAGCTCGAATTGGGCTCTGTCTTGATGATTTCTATCGTATAAGATACTGCGCTTCTTCCACATTGAGTTGAGTTGAAGTTCTGATTCATATACGCACTCTATATATAGGTCTCTCCCAAAATGAAATTTGCAAGACGGGCATTCTTTTTCACTTCAAAGAAAATATAGTCCTCAAGAAAAAAAAAAAAAAATTGCATGATCTACTTCACAGTTGATCGCGTGGGCTCTATAGGACTCAAATAATTAATTGTTACGCGATAATTTCTCCCTTGTTAATAACCGATCAATGATGGTTCTGTAGTTTGTTAATAACCTTTTATTTTCAAAACGTGAGTCCAGGTTTTTCAAAACTCCGATTCGTCAATTTCTTAATTTCCTTCTTAGCTTATACATTAGTTGGGCGAAGAAAATGAAGATGGGGAAAATGAAATATGAAGAAAAAAGAGCTGAAAAGATAATGGGCGATTGTGGAAATTAAATCTTGCAATTTATTCTTTATTTTTATCAGAGCAAATATTTGGTACTCCTAAGATCGGGGATGGGAAAAAGTAAAAAAAAAAAAAAAACAATATATATATATATATATATATATATATATATATATATATCATAAATCTATCGCTTCGTACTTTTCCCTAAAATAATTTGTTTGTATTCCAATAGATTTTACAAGTATCAATTTAAAAAAAAAAAAAATGAATCAACTGTTCTCCATTGGATCTACTTCTTAATTAAGAAGTAGATCTTGATGGAGAGAATGGCCAAAAAACAACTAGATAAATCTTTGAATATTCATAACATATATATAACTCCATTATGGTAGATATGACGCGACTCAAAAGTAAAGTGTTGGGAATACTATAAAATTGTTAATTAAATATTTGTTATTATTATTGTTACCGACCTTGCCATCAGCAGGCCAATCGTGCTGATCAGAGAACCAGTTCTATTAGAATCATTCCTCATCTTGACCCCTCCATTTTTTTTGCTGGTAGATATTATCAACACTTTCTTGACTTTTAAGCACTCATGCTTTTTTGGTGAAATGACCTGAAAGGCTTGTTTAATTCCCGAGTGGGCGTGACTTGTGAGTGACCTGTGAAACTCACGATCCCAGAAAACAATGTGCTAGTGGCACATTGAAAAGGAGATTTTGAAGAATCGAAGGTCCACATCTCTCAGATAGATGGCATCCTAATCCTTTGAGAATGGCTTAGTTTCTCACTCTTAGAGCTTGAAAAAGCCCTAGAATAGTGATATGATGTCACTAACTAATCAACAAGGGCGACAGCCCATCCAAGACAGGAAAATACAAACTCATCTCGTCATTATAACCCGTACATCCATTAATGAGTTATTTGCTTTCATATTTAATCGGGTGTTGTATATTGAATGTATCAGCCAATACTTTAAATGGTACAAGAAATCCATTTGGAGCAAATTCATTTTATTTTCATTTTTTATCATACGCAAATGTCGCGGTCTTTATGATTTTAATTTGATGTGAGATACGTAAAACTTATCAAAAGAATACATGTATGGTATGTAAGGATTAGATCATTTTATTTGTCACTCTTTCAAGTTTAAGTAAATGCATTGTATCTCTAACACTATTATATGATAGCTTTGGATTCTACATTCTATTCTTATCCAAAACGGATTTGGGGAACACTAAACGGAAACTTACTCAATTTCTCCTAGTGGCATCTTATACCCAAATTGGAGTAACAACTTTTAATTATTTTAATCGACTGGGCAACTCATGTTACTATTGAGTGATATTTTTTAACTAACATTTATTTACTAAATTATACTTGCCTTTTTTTTATGGAAAAAGAAACAGATCATACACCGCCCGTATAGAAACAATTCTACTCCTGCGACTTCATACACCATTAAGCAGAAAAAGAAGACTTTGACAGTTTTTTTTTTTTTGGATTCTTTTAGGTCCGACGTCGGCATAAAAATAAGCCACGCACTCACTGTCGGGCAGTCGACATGAGGAAATACTCGCCTCGCAGACTAACTACAAAACACGTCACTCACCCAGTGATGAATAATTGACCCTTTTGTTATTTCTTCTTGTTTTTTGTCACTTGGGCTGCTAAAAAATCACATGGTTGGATCGTTGTGGCTATGATATCTTCGGAAACGACAGAGATTATGAAATATAATTCAGAGGCTGCGTGCACGTAGAAAATAAAATAAATAAAAAAACCCCTTCTGCCGACAATCCACAGAGAGAGAGAGAGAGAGAGATGAGAGACGTCGAGACGCTTCTCTTTCCGCTTTCTCATGAGAAAGACAGCGACCTTGTCATTGTGTGATGTCAATAGAAATACTGCTAATGCTGCGAGAATTCTAACGACAAAGAATTTCGAAGGATACGTGCGTAGATTTTGCTTGCACCTAAAAGAAATTGCCAAAATGGTAAAAGTGATTTGACAAATTCATTTGTTTCTTTTTTTCGGTTAGAAAATAACTCATTTATTCACTATAATGGACATTTATACCTCGGATATTGAAGATTATAATATAATTTATCTAGATCTCATGGATCGATCTCTCTTCTTCTTCTTTTTTTCTTAATGATGTTAAATCGATCTATAGTTGCCATTTTTCTTTTAATTTTTGTTTGCCTTCTACAGGGCTAGTCGAATCACACCTGCGGTGTACAGGTATGATTTTTTTCTGACTATTTAATAAGAAAATGCTACTAATTGCTATACAAAAAGAAAATAATTTGATTAAGATTATTGATTGATCTCCGCATTACTAAGAAATGATGACATGAACTTTTACAGCTTTTGTCAATCTTTATCCTGAATGAACCTGACACATGATGGTATAAAATATGCCTATATCCATAGAAACTTGCACAATAAATCCTAAATGCTATATATAGAATCAGTCGACTCCTAAACTCTTCAATTAATTTAATCGAGTCTTAAAACTTAACTAGTAAGCTTGCAATCAATCACCTATCGATTAGTTCAAATAAGTTATAAACATTTAATAAAAGATGCATTTATGTTGTAAAACTTATGTTAAGAAGTGCTAATTAAGGTTGTTATGTAGGCAATTTTTAAGTGACAATAGGCAATTTTGGTACTATTAATCAAAATGACTTGATTGCACCTTTTGAAATGGTTTGGGAAAATTGCCTAAAAAGTCTTAAACTTATTTTACAGCAATCAATTCAATTATCAACTTTTCAATTTTACCAATATATTTCTAAGCATTTTGATGATTTGTTAATTTAATCAAACCCTTTAACAAATTACCAATGTAGTTCTTCAGGCAAATTTTGCTCAAAATCACTAATGTGGTTGTAAACTTAATGTTAGTCATCTTTCATGGCATAGCAAGTGTTGATGTATATGGTTTTTGTAATTTTTATAAAAAATTTCTGATCTTTTCCTTTTTTGCCTTTTCTTGCTTTTTTACACTTGCTTTTTACACAATGCCGATGAGGGCCGCTAACCACTGGGTGATGCCCTCGCTCATTCCCTCACGAGTCATAGTGAAGGCTTTGCCAGATTCAGCGAGGGCCACAACCCTTGACCACAGTTGGCAAGAGTTTCATGGTCCTCTCCCTAGGGCCTCGCTTAGTCGCTAGCCTCACTTAGTGGCTTGCAGCCCCACCTAAAAAGAAGAAAAACAATAAAAGAAAGAAGAAAAAATTGGAATTTTTTTATAAAAAATTTAGAATAATTGTCCACCTAAGTGTTGATCATGCTACGCAGGTTGGTTGACATTAGCTAGACCTCTACATTAGTAATTTCTAATCAAAATTAGCTAGAATGATTATATTGGCAGGCCATTAAAAGATTTATGATTAAATTGACAAATAATTAAAAGGTTTATGACTAAATTAGCCGTTATAGAAGAAGTTTGAGACTTTTTAAACAAATTTTCCAAAAAAAGGTTTAGGAAGTAATTTTTTTAACTCTGACCTTTAGGAAAGGTTTAGGAATTAGTTGAATCAATAATATTCTAGAATTCCATTGCACATTTTCCCCCATATCTACAATGTCATTCCTCACAAATTAAGGGGAAGAACACTTTGCCCACTAAAACAAATGCCGTGCCTCGCTGGAACTAGTGACGAAAGTCAAAATTGGGTTCCACCTGGCACCAACCATGTGTCTCCTCTCGTTTCAAAAGTTAGACAAAAGAAGGTGATTCCAATAATAATGCAAGCTAAAAAGCCTAATCTTTAGGCCTACCGTTACATAACCAACATTGTTTCTATCAGTGATTAATGCCACAGTGTCATAGCATTAAGGTTACATTATTTAATTATCCATTACGCCACTTTTGGTATGTCGGTATGTGACGATATAGTGCTATAATGCACGTGATGTAGACTAGGGTCTCAATTTCTAACATTAAATAAAGGGATGTCACCAACATGGCAGGGCACAAAAAATTTAATTGAAAGAGATTTGATTGTAACATTAATCTTGAAATTAGGGAAAATTATCATGAAAAATTATAAACCATTTATACTGATATCAGTTTAGTTATAAATTTTTTAATTTGACCAATTTAGTTATCAAGATTTTGACAATTTTCTGTATAGTCCTTCCAGTAGTTTTGGCTAGGAATGCTGATGTGCATGCCAAGCATCTCATGTGGCATGACCAATGCTAATGTGAACTTTTGTTACCAAATAAGATTATCAATTGATCTTCGCATTACTAAGCAATGTTGACATAATCTTATCATATATGAACTAAACACATGATGGGATTAGATATGTCTATATCGTAGAATATTGCACAATAAGTCCTAAATTTACATGAAGCATCAAGTCCTAAACTTTTGAATTATTTTAGTCAAGTCCTAGACCTTTACTAACAAGCTTATAATTAAATCTTAAACCTATCGATTAGTTCAATTTGGTCATAACATTTTAAAGAAAGATTAAAGTAAGTCGTAAAATTTATGTTAAGATTGTTATGTATGCAATATAGGTAACATTCGCTCGTACCTTTTGAAAAAGGTTTAGAGCTTAATTGAATCAATATTAAAAGGCTTATGACTCATCAATTCCTTATGTAGAGTTTAGAATTTGCAGTGCACTTTTTCCTTCGTACCCCCAATCTTATTCCTCACCAAGTAAGGAACAAAACAATTTTACCCACTAAAATAAATGCTGTGCCTAACTGGAAATAGGAAGGAAAGTCAATACTAGGCTCCACCATGCACCAAGCATATGGTCTTCTCTCTTTTCAGAAGTTCTAAAAGAAAATGATACTAAAAATAATGCAAACTAAAAAGTCTAATCTCTAGGCCTACCGTTACATAACCAACATTGTTTATAGCGGGGATTAATGCCACAGTGTCTTTGCATTAAGGTCACATAAGTTGTCATATCCATAGAAAAAGTAAGGTTGCGCCATTTTTGGTTTGTCGATACCTAATAATATGATGCTTTTATGCATGGAATCTAGATTAGGGTTTCATTTTCTAACATGACATAAAGGTATGTTCCAAACATGGCATGGCATGAAGATTTGATTGAAAGAGATAACACATATCAAAATTGACGTGACAATTTTGATTAGGTTGTCATGAAAATCACAATTCAATCATATGAGCAGTTTGTAGAAGCATTATTGATAATATTTCAATTATTTTAATATGTAATCTGTGGATTAATGACAGGATTTGAACTTTTATAAATCGAGGGACCAGAAGACATTGGGTGCAGATAAAGTGTTAGAGAAGAGAGTGAAGGCAAAGTGTCCTACGTAAACGAACACCTTTAATGTTGTTTCGTGTACAATATTTATAATGTGCCTATTGCGAATTTTCGTCCCCAGGTTCGATAAATCATTTGAAACTTATTAACCAAAAATATACAACTTTGCACTATAGTTAGCTCAACCCCAATAAAAAAATCCCCTAAAAATTCCAATTTTTTTTTTTTTAAATGTTCGTCCCAATGCCCAATTCGTTTTTCTAGGTTTATCAACATGAATCAATCAAACACATTTCTAACACTTATTCCACTTTTGGAAGACCTTACGTTATATTTTTGGACCTCATTTTTTATATATATAAATGTAACTAATATATCTCCTTCATAAAGGATTTCTGTACTTGGCAAAATTATTGAAGGGTCAAGTAAATCAAACTCAATAAGCTTTGAAGGTATTTAAATTCGACGTGGGCTTTGGTCAGACTCTATGAACATTTGCCATATGAATATACAACTCCTCTAATGGGAAAATAATCCAAAAAGTCCTAAACCAATTGTTCGGCGGCCAAAGTATGGTCCTAAACCTTTCGATCATGCCAATTTAGTCCTAAACTTTCCAACAATTTGTTAATTTAGTTCTAAATATTTTAAAGATTTACTAATTTAGTTCTAAAAATTTTAAAGATTTTTCAATTTAGTCATAAATCTTTTGAATATTTTAGTTAATTTTTAAATTTATTCTGTGGCAAATTTACTCTCTGTTAAATTTTACCATCAAATTGCTAAATTGGATGATGCACAACTGATGATAGGTATACCATTTTGGAGTTTCACTTTCCCTTTGTCACAAGTATACTTATTTGTAAGTTTTCATGATATTAATCTAATTTAACAAAAACTAACAGAGTATAAATTTGTCATAAATATACCAATTTATGATTTTTGTGATAAAAATTTATTAATTTAGGATTTTTCGTTATATTAATCTGCATCCTTAATTTTAGGTAAAATGATATCGGTATTTTCGAATTCGTAGGAGGGAAATTATATATATAAATGGACCTATCCTTTTAGTACCGGGTTGAACTGCCCCATACGCTGTAATTTCTTTCTGCAACCCTGACAAACTAGGGTGAAGCGTCATTAATATGAGTAAAAGGTAGATTCCATAATTTTCCATCGATATCTATAGATTTCAAGGTATATGTCAATTTGACCCTACTATTTTGCTATTGTAAGTAGTATTTATAAAAATTAAAATAACTTAACATGTCCATGTAAACTTGCTCGACTATTTAAGAGGTATTTTCAAGGCTAGTCTTTAAAATTTATAGATTTTATGCACTAAAGTCCTAAAAGTGTCATTTGGGGCTATTGAGTCCTAAAACTTGTAACTTTTGATCCAATTGAGTGTTGCCATTAACAGAAGGAAGGATGCAAAGTGCAACAAAATTGCAAGTTCATGGATGTAAATGAACTAAATAAAGTTTTAGGACTTGTTTTCTAGTTATCTCACCATTTAAAGTGCGTAAAGAGAAAAAGAATCACTAGAAAATGACGTTTCAATTTCTGACTTTCGTTTTTGTGTGATCATGGTCTCTAGTTCCCTTGAATGATCTTGTACATCATTCGCAATATAAGAAATTTTTAGGATTTTTTTGGGACCATCTATGTCAATGATCTACTTATATTGTGATTCAGTTTAGTCACTATTTAAGAATTATGACTTGAAAACTTTGCATGAACGTAACCTAAATTTCCAGCTTTTTTTAGTCATCAATTATGTTAGTATGCTCTAACTTTGATCAATTGAAAGCAAAAATTTGTAGCGCGATGTAAATGAGTAGACCGACGAGCATAAAAAGAAAAGGCAAAGGGACTAAATATCTTAATTTTTCAAGATGGAGGGCTAAATTGAAAAAAAAAAAAAAACTATCAAATTTTAAGATGACGGATATATTATAAATCCGTCCTTTTTAATTTGTCAACCTTTTGTTTTCTCAAGAAAGCACATGAGAAAGAAATTTCATATTGCACATTGCAAATGGAATCCTATACCCATTAATGGACATCGTGGCACGTGCTCTTAGCAAATGCAGTTCCCTCAAGAATGAGTAAGGCCATAAATATGAAGTGACCCTAGTAGTTGGATCGAACGTACCTTCATTAACACATCTTCATGCCCCCAGAATGTCGATCACTTCCATTCCCATGCATGAACAAGACTTTGTTAAAAATTTCCTCAGTCTTATTAAGCAACCAAATAAAGAAATACTGTGCAATCCAACGCACATACACTGAAAGCCTCCATGTCATGCACAATCAGTATTTTAAAGATTGAAATATTTGTATTGAATAGATTTAACAAATATTTCTAACTCGCTGTCTAAAAAGGCTCACATAAGCATAGAGCTTTAAAAAAAAAAAAAAAAAAAAAACATCACAACTTTAGGTCCGAATCCAATTCCTTTTGTCTATTAAAAAATCACAACTTCCACACTAGTCCTAAATCTAGCTATGAATCTAAAAATCACCAATGGTTTTTTTTTTTTTTTGCAAGTTATCAATATCCGAAAACTACTATTATTCCATACGAAACGATGCTATTGATGAAAATGCAGATTCTGATAATGATTCTCTAACTGATTTTGATGTTAACAATTTTAAAGAAATCAATGACGACTTTTGAGCTTGTGAGCACATTTGGAATTAGAGTAAAAGTTGGAGATTTTTTTTTTAAGCAAAAGAAAAGTTCGGAAAAAAAAAATTTGAAATTGGACCTCAAGTAAAGTTTGTCTTAGGGAATCAGGCCAATACATAAATATATTGCATTTATTTGGAAAATCTCTCTCTCTCTCTCCATGGAATAAAGAGAGACCGACGTCTATCACGGAATTATAGGGTGGCAAGACCCTAAATTTATGTTGGCCCTATGAACCTTCCTTTCCCTTTCCTTCTCATTAGTGTTGGAGCAGGACACTTCTTACGTGGGGTCAGGGATTGGATTGTTGCCCACATTCACATCATGGCCTTTGAAAAAAATTTATGTTTTTCATTATTTCTTTCTTTTTTTGGCCCCGGGGAGGGGGGGGGGTCCATTATTTTAAATGCACAGTTGTTATCCAAAACGTGAAATCACACCACAAAAGAAGGGATAGATCTCCTGTACTTATCTCCGCCGGGAGATAGATCTCTTTCAATTTGTTGTAAACCAGCAGTGCAATCCCAGTTAAACAAAAAAAAAAAAAATGCGGCATGATGACCATTTGGCCCCTATCTTCAATGGGATTTACAATTTCGAGTAGTGCATGGAAAAAAAAATTATAATTTCGAGTTGGATCTGTGCAAAATAAATGACGACATTAATCTAAGGCTGTCCCTCAAGATTAGAGAAAAAAAAACCCAAATAATTCTTATTTTCTCAAACTGCAGGTGAAAATTGGGTTATTGCATAGGTATTAAGAAATATGCCGAGTAATTAGAAGAATTTGATTAAACTGTCCATTATAGTTGGAGTTGTTGACGTTCTACCCATGTAACCCTAGCAACGTTTCGTCTACATTAATATTATAAAGAGACTAACCCGTTTCGTCTCGTTAGTAAATGTAATCTTTATGAGAGATACTTTCCTCTTGCAAGCAGTGAAATTATATCGTGCAATTAATTTTGTGCTACCGAGAGATTGAGAATTTATGAGGAAAAAAAAGGCCATTTGATGGGGAAAGATATATGGAAAGACAACGTGCACTGGTCGCAAGATTACTGAATTCTGCTTCAAAAGATTATTTCACCACTTTGGCAATTGTCTAAATAAGCAATTATTTAGTTCAACCGGGCATTATTATCAAGAAACATGATAATTATAGCTCAAAAACATGCTTCACTTTTGGTGAACCTTAGTGGGGTTAAGTATTTTCCCCGAAAATCAAAACTATCCATCCACTTTTTTTTTTAAATGCTCCGCCTTTTATCATTGGTCAATTTTACTAATATGAACAACATAATTGGCAAATTAAACGTTGGCACATACATTGGCCAATATAATTATTTTTAAAAATTTGGAGCTCATAACCATGACCGCTCACGGTTCCTCGTACTCATTGACACTAACCATAGTTGCTTGAGCTTTGTGCTTGCTACAATGGTTGCTCGAGCTTCGAAGCTTCTATGAGCTCAACAACCATGGCTGCTCAAGCTTCTTCAAGCTCTTGGTCATGATGCTAACTCGATCTTCATTGAGCTCCATCATGATCGGTCGAGCTTGTCGAGTTTGCTTTGTTTGATTGTGGGTGGTGAACCCAAGTGGATGTTTGCTTATTAAAAGTTCTATATTGTTGTAAGTTGTTAGATTTTGTGGATTTTGACCAGGATTTGGTAGGCTTGAAGTAGAAGATCGCGGAGGATGTTAGATTTTGTGGATTTTGACTAGGATTCGGTAGGGCTGAAAAGGAAGAAGATTGCAGAGAAGAGAGAGAATTTTAACATTGAGAAAAGACCTAAAAATTAATCTACGTCACTAAATTTTTAACAGCTGTTAACACCATGTTAGTAAATACCGTCACAAGATTCAATTAAAAATAATATGACCACGAGCTAATCTAGGGGAAAGCGATTTTCGAATAAAAGTACAGGGATTAATTGACAATACCCAAAAGAGACAGAGAGATTGATACTACCCTTATTAGGAAATTAGAGAAATTGCATGAGGAGGAATAATTCGAAGATTTGGATTTTAATCCAACATTGCCACGAACCATTTTCAGCACAATAAATTTGAGAAAAGAAGTGCAAAAAATCCACGACACCTTGGGACGAACGAGTCGCGACAGGGAACAATCACGATCATGTCCGAAATCCCTGAACGGACGATATTCAGACCACCGACGATCCGCGTGGTTTTGTTTTCTTCTTATTCTTATTATTATTATTATTTTTGCCCCCCACTTTTTAATCCGCAGCAGGCAATTTCCACGTCGGACAACGCATCGTGGAAAGGAAATTAATTTTATTTTATGTAATCCAAGATAAATCCACCTTAATTTCTGCGTAAATCTTGGCATTGTTCGAGAATCATCTCCCTAGTATGAAAACCCAGAAAAAAAAAAAAAAAAAACTAATATTATTATTATTTTTGGGGGAAAGGAAAAAAAGATTGGATTATTCGAAAAAGTCCCAAAACGCCCTGTCGGTGACAAACGGTCACGCGCAAACGGTACACAAGACGACAGCTTAATCAAAGGCACCTTTTTCAGGCCCGCACACCTTTGACCAATACCAAACTGTTGAAACTTGAGAATTTTCTTCTTCTTCTTTTTCTCTTTCCTTCTTTTTATTTAATTTTTTTTAAATTAAATAGAGATCAGACGAGTCTACCCCAGTTAAACCCGATTTTCGTCATTAATTGCCCACATGCAAAAAAATAAAATAAAAAATAAAAAAAATTAAATCTAATTTGGATTGGTTTAAGCTAGCCATATCTTGGTATAGAGATAGAGAGAGATTTTGGGGGAGAGGGGATGTCACGCCGGGCACATGGTGCGAGATCCCAAAAGCGCAGGCGACTCGAGCTGGCAAATTATCGTTTTTCTTTTCCCCGCGTTTTGCAATTATTGTTTTTTTTGGGGGGGGGGGGGGGGGGGGGGGGGGGGGTTGTAAATAATGGGGGGGGGGGTAATTGTTGTAAATAATGGGGAACGGCGTGGGCGATTTCGTGTCCCCAAATTATGGGTCGTTTTCTATGGGGACGCCAAGCCCAGACAGGCTTTAAAGCCAGGAAAGTGGTCTCCAACCAACGCCTCCCCCACTCTCCCTCTAGAAATTTAAAGATTATATGGCAAAATAAATCAAGGGAAAGCAGAAAATATAGGAAATTAAAATGTCTCCTCACTTTCTGATATTTTTTATAATAAAAAAATGAAACCAAAAGGGTCGACGGGGTTCCGAATAACAAATCGGCATTTCAGCGATCTATTCACACAAATGATCACATCCGATTTCATAGAGATTTGCACCAAATATGCTTAAAATTAGTTCATATAATATATTTTCTAACTGCGCATCAGATTATAAACAACCCTCACGGATAGTATTTAAGGATCAATAACGAGTTATTTTGAGAAAAAAAAAGGTTAATATCATAAAAAAAAAATCAAACTTGTACATCTAGAATAATTTTATCCCAAATTAATTTTTAGGTCAACAAAAACCTCCATATGATATGCTCGCGACATATTTATCATCCACTCCCCTGTTAACTTCCATAAAATTTTATCCTTTGTGTTCTACATGAAAATTCATATCAATTTGAGATAAATTTATTATATATGTATATTAATTTGAGATTTTTTTGTAATTCAAAAATTAATTTTAGGTAGATTTAACGTAGACGTATTACTCTTTGGGCAAATCAACTTGATAAGCAAGTCTCGACAGCTCCAGCATTTCCTGATTTATTTATTTATTTATTGCAAATTAGGGTAAGAAAATGCTAAGCATTGTGCGAACGCGCGACTGTAACAAAGTTAAATGATTAAATCTCCCACCCCTTCTTTCCTTTATATTCCTCTTATCTTCCTTCTCAAACTTAGGGGCTCTCGACAATCGCACGAAAGCACCCTTCCACTCTCTCTCTCTCTCTCTCTCTCTCTCTCTCTACCCCCCTCGCGCGCTTGGGCGGCAGACATCTGCAGAATCCGATCGGAGAAGGAGGAGGAGGAGGAGATTTAGCCCGCCCTCCATTGTTCTGTATAGTTTCGCCGGGGCAATGGCGCCGCCGCCGGACTCGAGCAAGACGGCGAAGCTGGAGCGGTACAACAGCTACATCCGCCGCGTGAACAGCACCAAGCTCCTCAACGCCTCCTCCAAGCTCCTCTTCCGCGCCACCCTCCTCATCGCCCTCGCCCTCGTCCTCTTCTTCACCCTCAACTACCCCCCGCTCTCCTCCTCCACCTCCGACCACGCCCCCCACCGCCGCTCCTTCCTCTCCTCCACCTTCTCCTCCGCCGGCGGCGCCGCCTGGGAGAAGCAGGTCCGCCACTCCTCCACCCCGCGCCGCCCCAACGGCTTCTCCGTCCTCGTCACCGGCGCCGCCGGGTTCGTCGGGTCCCACTGCTCCCTCGCCCTCAAGAAGCGCGGCGACGGCGTGCTGGGCCTCGACAACTTCAACGACTACTACGACCCGTCCCTGAAGCGCGCCCGCCAGGCGCTGCTGCAGAAGCACCAAATCTTCATCGTGGAGGGGGACCTGAACGACGGGCCGCTGCTGACGAAGCTCTTCGACGTCGTCCCCTTCACCCACGTCCTCCACCTGGCGGCGCAGGCCGGCGTCCGCTACGCCATGCAGAACCCGCAGTCGTACGTGGCCTCCAACATCGCCGGCTTCGTCAGCCTCCTGGAGGTGGCCAAGAGCGCCAACCCCCAGCCGGCCATCGTGTGGGCGTCGTCGAGCTCCGTCTACGGCCTCAACACCGAGAACCCCTTCTCGGAGCTCCACCGCACCGACCGCCCCGCCAGCCTCTACGCCGCCACCAAGAAGGCCGGCGAGGAGATCGCCCACACTTACAACCACATCTACGGCCTCTCCCTCACCGGCCTCCGCTTCTTCACGGTGTACGGCCCGTGGGGCCGCCCCGACATGGCCTACTTCTTCTTCACCAAGGACATCCTCCAGGGCAAGCCCATCGACGTGTACCGGACGCACGACCGGCACGAGGTGGCCCGCGACTTCACCTACATCGACGACGTCGTCCGGGGCTGCCTCGGCGCGCTCGACACGGCCCAGAAGAGCACCGGCAGCGGCGGCCGCAAGAAGGCCCCCGCCCAGCTCCGCGTCTACAACCTCGGGAACACCTCGCCGGTCCCGGTGGGGCGGCTGGTGGGCATCCTGGAGTCGCTGCTCGGGACCAAGGCGAAGCGCCACGTCATCACGATGCCCCGCAACGGGGACGTGCCCTTCACGCACGCCAACGTCACCCTGGCGGGGCGGGACTTCGGGTACAAGCCCACGACGGACCTCGCGACGGGGCTGCGGAAGTTCGTCAAGTGGTACGTCAGCTACTACGGGGTCGAGCCCAGGTCGAAGAAGGACACCCGCCTCGCTACAGCCGCCACCGGCACCGACCGCCCCGAGGAATCCGACTGATCGATCCGCGTTCACGTGGTGGTGCTGGCCTTCGCCCGTCCTCATTTTTCTTTCCTTTTCCATATTATTATATGATCTTCGTGGGATCCAAACTGTGTCTAAATTATTTCCCAAAAAAAAAATTTGCTAAATTCGCCTGTAAAATGGGGGGGACCAATGGGTATTTTTCTTCGCTTTGCTGTAGCATATTTTTATATACAGGGAGGAGGGAGAAGAGATAATTTATAAATAGATATTATTCCACCACATAGAGAAAAGTGAACATAAAAGGTTGTGAAGAAGGAGATGAAGATGATGCAGAAGAAGGGATAAGAAAGAAAGAAAGGAGGGAGAAGGTGTAGATCTGTGACCTTTTTGGGGGAGAGTGGAGTTGGGGAGAATGTAATAATTTGCGGTAGGGTCTACCAAAAAGGGTGGTAGATCACCGCTTGATTGTTGTAACCCATGAATGAAAGAAAAGAGAAAGAAAAAAAAAAAAAAAAGAGGCAAAAAAGAATTTGATGATTGAACAGCAAATGCTGGACATCAAGATTCTTCTACACTCTCCCCCCTTTCTCCTTTCAATTATTTCCTCTCTAAATCTTTTCCTCTTGTCTGATCATGATTAGCTTCCTTGCTTTTCTTTTGTTTATTTCTTGTTATCATTTTCCCTCATTTATTTGGATTTGCAAGTGTGATCTCACTATCATTGTGTTCCCTCTCCGGCTTGCTTTTGGAGATGCTGCTCATCAATGGCGATGAACGTTGCCGGTTTGGGCCTGTCTGCAACGTTCGATTCGCCTAGAGCCAGGCACCCGGGTTCATGTGGACTGGACGGGAAAGTTTGATGTGAATAAAGTTCTGGTGTGATTTGGCCGCATTGCTATGACGCGATCCGCATGGATTTGATGGCGGGGATGTAAAACCTCAGTTGCCAGTGAAAATAAGGAAAATAAGAGACCCCTTTGAAAGTCATATTCAAAAGGAGATGTGTTTGAAATGGTAGTACAAATACCGTAGCTATCGATCATTATACGTGTATTGTGACGGGATCGAGAGTTCATAAGTACAAGCAATTACACTTGCCTCTTTCGCAATTTTGCCCCACCAAGTCAATTGCAATAAATTATAATATTAATGATTACGAATTGTAGAATGGAAAGTGCAACCCCCCCTACACTGTTCTATAACATGCAATTGCCCCCTTTTTTTGGGTCTCTCTCGGCATTGATTATTTCCCCATTTTGATTCCTTCTTGATCGATGATTCAAATACTTTTATATACATATATATATATATATATATATAAAGTAAGCACTCTATGATGTGTCGACAACTAATAGATCAACTTGAAAATAAAACAACGAACAAATTATAAAATAAATGTGCGCTGTAACTTAAATAAATTAGGGAATCTACGCTGCAAAGGATAATCGATCTATAAATCATAATCAAATTATATTGACCCTGTTAATGATTCTCGCATAGCAAAATTATGAAAATTTAAGACTTTGTTTGTTTCTTGAAAAATTAATGATTTGGAAAACTTTTAGCTCATCAAATTGATCATTTGTATTGTTTAAAATAATTAGTTAATGAATATTTTTTTTATGTTTCAATCATATATTTTTTTTAAGCAATACGAGCAATCGTTTTTAGAATAATATTTTTTAAAATTTCACGAAGCAGACAAAGTCTAAGTGAAATTTAAAAGAGAAAAAGGAAATTGTGTGACTAATCAATGGAGATTAATCGATTTAAAGAGTGTGGAAGGCAAGTTAGGCACGGCGACTAAGGTAAGCACGGAAGCACGAGTGTCTTAGCAGCAAAGCATTCTCATTAGCGGAGAGAGTTGTTTTGCCAGTTGCCCCTAATCGAGTGGAAGATTTCACAAATAAAATATGACAAAAGATTGACCAAATTTCATGTGGCCTTTTCTATTTCTGCCTTTTAAAGGTTGGACATGGACCGAAGTTGATTTACAAGGAAGTCAGTGGAACGTCACCGCTACAAGCAATATATCATTCAGTTGTTACGTGCACCCTTGAACATCTCACCCTTTGGCTTTGACTGATGAAAAATATGTTATTTCGTCTTCATCATGATGATGGGCGAAGTGTTCCATAGTACCATAAGAAATGCATGGTGGGATGTGATGATGTCTAATCCATATCTAACTTTTATTAACTCAGGGTCATTTTCATTGCTGGAATTATCAGGATTTTTTCTCTGGATGTCTTAAAACTTGTTTCGCTAACCCCGCCAATTTTCAGTGGACAAAAAATGCAAGGTGGCAATTTTCCCTAAACTGCCAAGACCAATACTAGAAAAGACTAGAAAGTTTTTAAGAAATAGTGACCCAATGTCCCACACTTCTTCAACAAGGTCTCAGTGGTGAATGTCATCAATCATGGCTTAGCCCCCAATAAGGGTCTACTTGCCCTCTCCTAGACTCAGACGAGGGATATCACTATTCTTGCCTCATGGTGGTGTTACCGCTTGCCACCATCAAGCGGCGGTCAGTCGACACTACTCCCACCAACAATGTGGGTCACCGACCCAGTCAACAACAAGGGGCAATGCCCCTTGCCTGGATTGGGCGAAACAAGGGCCATCGGTCCTCACCATGGCCATGTAGGGACTAAATAGCCCTCACTAGGCGTCGACTAGTCTGTGGTGCTCCTCATCCTATGGCGAGGGGTTTACTAACTCATCCATGTGCATCAAGTGTTGGGATTGTCGGATTCCCAAAAACTGGATTCAACACTAAATCGACCCCCTAAAACGAATGTGGAAGACAAGCTGGGGAAATTCACATGCATCACCGATCCTAAAGCATACCACGGAATCAAGCGTACCTTGTTAGCCATAGATTAAACACCAACGCCGATAAGAGGAAGAGAAAATCGATCCAGTTCGATCCGATGACGTCGATTGGCCTTGAAGGGAAGATGGCGTCGCCGTTTGCGCTCGTTTTTCTTTTGGAGGGAGAGAGGGAGAGAAAACGTATGTTATTATTCCAAAGGGTGTCTTCGTCTCTCTCTTTCCTCCCTTATATACGTTCCCTCAAAAATAGAAACGTACCCCTTCATCGTATCCCTCCATCCATGGGCCCTAATATTATGGGCCGGGCTTTTTAGGCCCAACATGGGCGGACGGGCCAACTTAGGTCCATACCCATCACATAAAACCATCATCTCCCACTCGCACATGGTGGGCCGAACAGAATTCTCTTTACCTCTCTTCAACATTCATACCAGTGAATAATCCGTACAACCAGCATACTTTGAGAGCTCGTTGCCATACATCTATTAGGAATATATAGCAGCTCATAATGGGCATCACACTCTGAGTATATTTAGTATGCAATACCCTAAATCGATTGATCACATTTATATCTCTCTTGATCTCTTTTATATTTAGTATGCAATACCCTAAATCGATCGATCATATATATATATATATATATATATATATATTATTGTATTCACAATTATGATTATCCCAAAGACAGTCATAATTGGTTAACCAGTGAATACAAAACTATAATGTGATTCTCCAAATTCGATTTTCCTCTTCCCTTCAAACTCTCAATTTCAGTTTAGCTTGCTTTCTAGAAATGTCCCATTAGATGGAATCAACTCATGACCATTGGCAGCATCCTAAGATAGCAAACACTAAATAGAAATCTTGAGAATAAGTAAAAGTCATGAGGGCACTAAAATTGAGGAACTCTTTTTCTCAAGAGTCTCACACGACATAAAAGTTGAGATCTAAACTTTTGCCACTCTTATTGGCCGTTTCATGCATACGTAGTATGAAATACGTATTACGGTATTAACTCATTTCCGATGGAGCGTATGTCTACACCTTCAATACCGTATAGATGATAGTTCAGACATACCCAATGTCTAACTTGAGTTCACGTATCTAATCA
The DNA here is from genome assembly GCA_016097595.1 of Eucalyptus pumila. Lineage (NCBI taxonomy): Eukaryota > Viridiplantae > Streptophyta > Magnoliopsida > Myrtales > Myrtaceae > Eucalyptus > Eucalyptus pumila. The sequence goes on from CM027853.1 coordinate 33,126,852, forward strand.
GAACTCACATCTGGCATCATAGACAGATAAAGTAAAATATGTGGGTTATTTTACTTTCGGACATAGTAAGTATTATGTCCTCATCTTAACACTTAGTTAAGGCGACATACGTATTTTAAGCTTTAGCTCTCGATTATCATCTAGATAATAAGCTTAAAAACAGTCTCATCTCTATTTATCACACAGTAAATAGAGGCGATTACCCGTGTGAGTGGACTAATCTTATATATGTCCGACATACTTCCTCAACTTAAAATAATACATTAAACATTAAGATGCATAAAGATCAAACAAAGATTCATAGGCATTACTGATGAAAAACACAAATTCATCAAATGTGAACACTTCAGGGAAATTACAATCCAGTACATCAGACTCTACGCAGTCCTAGAGATTCCATATGGCCACAAAACACATCTCTAGGTATTGGCTTTGTCATAGGATCTGCTACCATTCTATGCGTAATATATATTGTAAGTTCACATCTTTTCGTGCAATCATATCTATAACAAAATTATTCTTGGTATCTATATGTTTGGTCTTGCCATAATATTTTGGATCTTTGGTGTACGCTTTTGTTGCTTGGCTATCATAGTTAACCAACAATGAATCTGCAGCACTTTCAATAACACCTAAATGATCCAATAATCTCTTAAGCCAAACGTCTTCTTATATTGCTGCTGATAATGCCACGAACTCAATTTCCATCATGGACAAGGCTATACACTTTTGTTTCTTACTGTTCCAACATATGGTGCCATTATTCGGTAAAAAAATAAATCCAGAGATAGATTTTCTTTCATCTAAATCTCCTCTCCAATCAGCATCAGAATAGCCTTAGAGTCGCAGATTCTTTCTATAATAACTTAGTGTATAATCTGCAATCCCCTTTAGATACTTTAGTATTCATTTAACGGCTTTCCAACGTGCTTGACCTGGATTGGATTGGTATCTACTCACCATTCCAACTGCAAAACATATGTCAGGTCTTGTACACACCATAGCGTACATTAAGCTCCCAACATCACTAGCATAAGAAACATGTTTCATTTGTTCCTTCTCTTGTGGAGTCCTTGGACACAATCTATGGTTCAATCCTTCACCTTTTACAATAGGAGTGTCTATGGGTTTACAATATTGCATACGAAATCGTTCAAGAACATTGTTTATATATGTTTCTTGCGAAAGAGATAACGATTTCTTCGAACAATCTCTTGAAATCTTAACTCCAAGAATGTATGCAGCCTCACCCATATCTTCATCTCAAAGTTAGAAGACAACCAACTCTTGACAGTATTGACAAGCTTCATATTGCTTCTAGCAATTAGTATATCATCAACATATAATGATATGATCACAAATTGATCCTTGGATCTTTTGATATATACACAATGATCCTCATCTATCATTGTAAAGTCATATGCCTCTATGGCATTATGAAAACGTATATACCATTGTCTCGATGACTGCTTAAGGCCGTAAATCGATCTCAAAAGTCGACATACCTTTTCTTCTTGGCATTTCACGATGAAACCAGCAAGTTATTCCATATATATTTCTTCCTCTAATTTTCCATTGAGGAAAGCAGTCTTTACATCCATTTGATGTAACTCAAGATCCATACTAGCCACTATTGCCAGAATAATGCGAATCGAGGTAAATCTCACTACAGGATAAAATGTATCTTCATAATCAATTTCTTCCTGTTGATTATACCTATTCGCCACAAGGCGAGCCTTATGCCTTTATATCGAGCCATCAGCTTTACGCTTTATTTTGAGAACCCACTTGTTCCCAATAACTTTGCATCCTTTTGGAAGATCAACCAGTTCTAAACTTGGTTTGACTTCATTGACTCCATCTCCTCTTTTATTGCATAAATCCATTTTTCCTTACTAGGGCAATTCAGAGCCTCATTAATATTTCTTGGCTCATCCTCATCTTGCGGAGCAATCATAAAAATTTCCCCTTCAATGTCAAAACGTCGACGGGGAATACTTTGGCGACTTGTTCGCCGTATGGGAGATTATACACTTTGCACATCATTCCCCATTATGCTCCCACTTGGATTAGATAATGATAACGTTGTCTCATCATGTGGTTGCAATTGAGAATGAGTTGAATTCAATGCATCACTTCTCATATTACTCCCACTTGGACGAACTCCACTAATATCATTATCTTGATCCAAGGTTTCAAACATGGGTAATCTTCCCCTATTTTGCGCTTCTTAGGAAATTCATCATCTAAGAATGTGACATCCCGGGATTCAAATTCAGTTATACTCCTACTTTCCTGCTCACCTATAAACACATATCCTTTCGAGTGTTCGGAGTATCTCATTAAAATACTCTTATTTTCTTCGGGACCCAATTTCCCAAACTTGTGAGAGGACTCATGAGTATAGGCAGCACAAACCCACGGCTTAAGAAAAAACTTAAGTCTGATTTTCTACATGTCCATAACTCATATGGAGTGGAAGTAACTAATTTGAAAGACACTCGGTTAAGTATATAGACAGTAGTTAACAACGCATCACTCCAAAAAGTGATAGGTAAGTTAGTATGCGCCATCATGGACCTAACCATTTCCAGTAGGGTTATGTTTTTTCTTTCCGTAACACCATTTTGTTTAGGAGTATATGGAATAGACAACTGTCTTTCTATTCCTTTTTCACCACATAATTTTCTGAACTCATCAGATAAATATTCTCGACCTCGATCGGATCTTAATATTTTTATTTTCTTGTCCAATTGATTTTCTACCAGGTTCATAAACCTTTTCAAACAACTTAATGCTTCAGATTTATGAGAAATCAAATAGACATATCCGAATCGGGTATAATCATCTATAAAAGTGATGAAATAAACAGCCCCATGCCTTCCTTTCACATTCATTGCACCACAGACGTCAGAATGGATTAAATGCAGAGGAATTTAAGCTCTTTTACCTTTTTCCAAATGGTTTCCTTGTTGTTTTCCCTACTAGGCAATGCTCATATATGGGCAAATCGACTTTTTCAATGTTGCCCAACAAGCCCTCTTTGGTCAGTCTATTCATACGTTATTGGCCAATATGACCAAGTCTAGCATGCCACACATTCACATCATTATCAAATGAATTAGGATATGTGAGAAGGGAATAACAAACATTTGCATTAACATAGTCAATATCTAATACAATGAAACCATCCAGAAAATAACCACAAGTATAGTAGTTTGTATTCGAATACAAATCTACACCTCTATTATGGAAGTTCATATTAAAATCAAGCTTAACCAACATAAAAAACAGACACTTAATTTTGACGAATCTCTGGAGCATATAGAACATCACGTAGGAATAAGGTGCGTTCACCACGCATGTTCAATTGGCAGGTGCCAATCCCTTTAACTTCAGCTCTGGAGTTATTTTCCACATAGATTCACTTAGTTCAAGTTGGTACTCATCGGAATTCCACGAAGGATTCTCTATCCTTCGCTACATGGTCTGTCGCACTTGAATTTACAGTCCACAAAGGATTGGATTCAGCCAATAATATAGAATTTGACACATAAGCAAAGTTCTTAAATGTACAATAGGTGTTTACCTTTTTCGGCTCACAACAGTTGTGAGCATAATGACATTTCTTGTCACAATTGTAACACCTCCGCCTTGACATTTTCTTCACTTGAGGATGTTTTCCTCTCTTGTGTTGGTTAACTCTGAATTTCTTGCAATAAGGACTTGATCCTTTGCATTCTCACATATTGAACGAATCAATACGCTTGCGCTTAGAGCTCAAGGCCCTTTCTAAGCTAGAACCTGCATTGCAAATATCTATTTTCGGCTCAAATGTCATTATGCGGTCCTCTACTAGCTCAAGGTGGCGCACGACATCCTCAAGATCTTCCATAACATAGTCAAGAGCTTCTAGTGTTTTTTGCTTTTCCAGCGTATATTGAATCTTCATATTCAATATTTCACAATTTTTTGCCGTTCATATCAGCAATTACGTTCTTAGTTGCTGAAACTATCGATCTGAACACATCAGACATATATGCACAAACAATTAATGTCTATCATTTATGCATCCACTTTGCACAGACTCATCATATCAATGAACAATTTCAAGTAAGATTTCAGAATCAAAATGTCACTATGTTTCCAATCATCCTCCAAAAATCCTAACTTAAAATTATTATTAATATAATTGTCTTATGCAAAATAAATTCTATGAAGTTACAAAAACTTCTATGAACTACCCACATCAGTCAATAATAACAGAAAGCAAATAATATTTGACATCCAATAGAATAATAATGCTTTCACATAATACAATTATCCATTACACTAAGTAATATATACAGAGGAAAATATCAACATAGAAAGAGATATTTACACCCAAAAACATCTCAAACTAATCTAAGAAATAAATAGGGAATGTCCCTTCTAATCTATTAGTCAAAATATCTGAGAAATTTGAAGGCATATTTGCCAACCATGGAAAAACTTTTGGAGAGCTTTCATATCGCCTCCAAGGTGCATTCACTCTGCGCCATGTGGCGCTCAATCTAAGGGTTGAATCTTCATATTCAATATTTCACAATTTTTTGCCATTCATATTAGCAATTACGTTCTTAGTTGCTGAAACCATCGATCTGAACACATCAGACATATATGCACGAACAATTAATGCCTATCATTTATGCATCCACTTTGCACAGACCCATCATATCAATGAACAATTTCAAGTAAGGTTTCAGAATCAAAATGTTACTATGTTTCCAATCATCCTCCAAAAATCCTAACTTAAAATTATTATTAATATAACTGTCTTATACAAAATAAATTCTATGAAGTTACAAAAACTTCTATGAACTACCCACATCAGTCAACAATAACAGAAAGCAAATAATATTTGACATCCAATAGAATAATAATGCTTTCAAATAATACAATTATCCATTACAATAAGTAATATATACAGAGGAAAATATTAACATAGAAAGAGATATTTACTCCCAAAAATATCTTAAACTAATCTAAGAAATAAATAGGGAATGTCCATTCTAATCTATTAGTCAAAATATCTGAAAAATTTGAAGGCACATTTGTCAACCATGGAAAAACTTTTGGAGAGCTTTCATGTCGCCTCCAAGCCACATTCACTCTGCGTCATGTGGCGCTCAATCTAAGGGTTGAAGTTTTGGTTAACTCAATCCTATAGTACTTTCTTACAAAAGCTACCACTAGCCTCCTATAACCCGGGATCACGTTGACCTCCCATAGCTGATCTAACACTGCTTGCCATTCAGGTGGAAGAGTATTCATCAAAGCCGGCACCTTCTCAAAATCCGGCATAAGATAACCATTCAAGATGATTTCCAGTATCATCTGATTGACCCTGACCACGTGTGATACTAAATCACCATCATGCCACCGATAATCAGCTAACTCTTTCATCAGCCTTTTAAGTTTTGCTCTTCCTTCGTCTGTTCTCGGGAATGCAGGTATCCGTGCATAACGCATCATAGTTCATGCAACAAATGCAGAACTAAAAATGGATCACTTATAATCCATAATAAACAAAATGGAAAATACATAATTTTTCATGATTCATGCAACAAACGCAGAAAAAAATGGATTACCTCTAATCCACACAGACATAAGTGAAAAAGAAACAAATTCCTTTTTTTTTGTCAACGGTCATCAGTCGTCGGTCAACGGTCGTCGGTCAACGGTCAACGGGTCGGGTCAATGGGCGTCGGGTCAGGCCGGGTCGGATGAACCAACTGGCACGTGTTGCGTGCGTGTGCGGGCTGACGTCACGCAGATGTCAGCCGGCGCGTGTCACGCACGCGCCAGGCATCCGTGCATGTCGGGTCGGGTCGGGTCGCCGGTCGGTGACCGGCCAGCCAACGGTCGTTGGCGATGACGTCATCCTAGCGGTTACCGACCATTGGGTGACGTCACGGTGACGTCAGCACGCGTCGGTTCGCCAGCCGGCGGCGCGCACGTGCCGATTCACCACCGGCGCGTGTGGCGCACGCACTGGCCGAGCCAGCACTTTCGGTGCGTGGCGCCCACGCGCAGCGGCGCGTGCGATGTCGCCCGGCGGCGGTCGACCCGTCGACGGACTCGTCTCGACGAGCTCTTTCACCCTATGTTATCAGAAATTGATTTCGACTTACGAAAACTTGAAAAAATGGATGAACAGTACTCGGGTGTCTGGATTTTTCGCCCCGATCGGTTTCGGCCGAATATTTTCGCGAAAAATTCAATCAAAAAACATGAAAGGGGTCGGAAAAACATGAACTCGGGCTCTGATACCAATGTTGGGATCGTCGGATTCCCAAAAACCAGATTCGACACTAAATTGAACCCCTAAAACGAATGCATAAGACAAGCCCGGGAAATTCACATGTATCACCGATCCTAAAGCACACCACGGAATCGAGTGTACCTTGTTAGCCACAGATTAAACACCAACGCCGATAAGAGGAAGAGAAAACCGATCTAGTTCGATCCGATGACGTCGATTGGCCTTGAAGGGAAGATGGCGTCGCTGTTTGCGCTCGTTTTTCTTTTGGAGGGAGAGAGGGAGAGAAAACGTACGTTATTATTCCAAAGGGTGTCTTCGTCTCTCTCTTTCCTCCCTTATATACGTTCCCCCAAAAATAGAAACGTACCCCTTCATCGTATCCCTCCATCCATGGGCCCTAATATTATGAGCCGGACTTTTAGGCCCAACATGGGCGGACGGGCCAACTTAGGCCCATGCCCATCACATAAAACCATCATCAAGTAAGGCTTCATTCATAGGGTAGTGGGGTATGGCCCTTAAGATTTTTTAAATTTGGAGACACTATGACTTAGACACTAAAATTTATCGGTTTTATATCAAAAACCTAACCACTAAATTAAACTGTCGAGGTTTGTTTTAATCTAGGTTTACATCGTTTTTAGCAATTTGAACTCCCACGTTGCCATGAAGATTCGGTTCACTGAGGATCCATATATGCCAAAATCAAGGTTTAGAGAATGTAAAATTTTGGCCATGCGCCAAATACCGAGATGTCCTTTCAGGACTCTCTCCCAAGCAATATTTAGAATATACGATTCGTTCAGCTCCGAGCTTTGTCTCTCATTCACGAGAGGCACGTCTCTTTGAATTACAGATAGTCTCTCTCTCTCCCGTGAATGCAATATAGAAGAACAACGAGGGAAATGGCAGCTTAACCATGTCAAGGAAAATAATATATTTACATTATCAGAAGAGTCGTCCTTTTGTTTCTCCGGTTTTGCGCAAGAATGCGACTGTAGATTATGACCCTTGAAATAACGTGACTTGCAATTTCTTTTTCTTCATTATAATAATGTGACGTACTTAGAAATACAAAATCGGACGGTCTTTTGGTTGAACTATATAGGAAAATCGATTGATTTGGCATCATATATGCTCATTGGACTGCCGAGAGCATGCTGAAACAATTGGCAATTGATGGAATGTTTCAAATTCTTTGCCCATCGGATGCATGAATTGATTGAATAAATTTCTTTTATATTTCCAAGACTCCAATCTCACAAGAATTTTATTAGTTGAAGGAAATGTTCATGATTATATAAAAGAGTTAGTGCACAAAAATAAGAAGTGGAAGTGAAGAAGGAAGTGGGATTTAGGGAAGTCGTAGTGAAAGGCGATGGGGTCAATTGCGTGAGAGATCATTCCTCAAATCTCTCTCGTAATAATCCGCAGAGATATAATAAATACAAGGTCATTTATAAAGGGGTGACGATGACAATGCTTTGTTGTTCATTTTTATAAATTCATATTAAATGAGATTATACTTTTGGTCCTTGAAAATCGGTGAAGTACGGATTCAGGCATCAAAGAGGAACTTCTTGGCATGAATTTGATGACGATGTTATTCATGGAAAGAAATTTGTTGACACACACAAGTCATATTTACGAGCAATGTAAATCAATCTATCTAATGATCCTTATCAACCTTTACTAAAATATTGTTTCTTCTTCTTTTGTATTCAAGTCGAAGGAATTTAGATGTTCGGTGCTTTTTTACGGGGACTCCTTAAGATTTGAGTATTTTATTAGATTTTTTTTATCAGTTTCTATTTAAAAATAGTATTTATAATGTACACTTATTTACGACGTCCCTCTAAAGTTTTATTTTTTTATAGCTCATTGTGGTATTTGATTCTTTAGTTCAAGTTTTCTTAGCGATATTCTTTGGTTAAAGGTGTGAATTCTTTATTATTATAGTTCATACCTAAGATATGCTAATTAGCAATAAGTCCCAACAAGTTTCATACTCATTACAAAAAAAAAAAAAAAAAAATCTTTTATAGAAATTAGCTTGAGCATATTAGTAAGTAAAAGACAGGAAATGAAGTAAGTGCAGAAACAAATGGAAATAAAATATGGCGGTGCAGTAAAACATCATTGTCTTAAGTAATACTTATAATCTTGTACTTTCATGACAATGTATATCTTTTGCATTTTCAAAAAAAAAAAAAATAGCAATTTTCACCCTTTCAATAGATGATTTAGATTAATTAGTTTTCTTGAGGGTATTTTCAACTTAATGAGCGAGGGAGTTTTGTAGCCATTTAGAGTATGAAAGTGGCGTAAACTTTTTTTTTTTCCTTTTTTATATAGCTGAGCACATCGCTCTAGTCTAAATGTCCAAATATTACTTTATGAACTAATTTAAATTAGCCTTTGCCCTCTTGACATCACCTATCTTCTCTTAAAAAAATTAAATTGTGCATACAAATTAAGGATTAAGCACTACCACAACCCTACTATAAAATTAATCGTACTGAACTCTGTAAGGTCACGGAGAATTTGGAATAAATTGAGTTCCTATACGTCTCTTTGAATTAGAGATAGTATCTCTCTCCCGTGAATACAATATAGAAGAAGAATAATGTGGGAAATGGCAGTTTAACCATGTCAAAGAAGATATCAATATACTTACATTATCTTTTCCTTTGGTTTTTTCTGGTTTTGTGCACGAATGCGACTATAGCTTATGACCCTCGAGATAACGCGGTTGCAACTAATTCTTTATTATAATCATGTGAAGTACTTATAAATACAAAATCAGACGGTTCTTTGTTTGAACTATCTAAAATATGGATTGATTTAACGTCATATGCTCGACTGCCGAGAGCACGCCAGAAGAATTGTTAAATGCAAAGTTCCAAATTCTTTTGCCGCCATATGGATGAATGGATTGAGTAGATTTCTTATTTTTATGTAATACAAGACTTCAATCTCACAAAAGACTTGTTAGCATAAGAAATGTTAATGAACATATAAAAGATATAAAAGAACGGTTAATACTACAAAGAACCCTAGTTAAAACAGCCATGACAAATTTACTTTGAATTAATTTTAACTATTAAAAACTCAAAACTAGTACATCTATAATAAATTTATTCTAAACTAATTTTTGATATCCAAAACTTTAAACGGGTACATTTATAACAAATTTTACCCTCTGTTAGTGTTGATGTACAAAGCCAGAAAGAAAATACCGACAAAGTGTTTATGGTGGCTTAACCCTAATTAAGGTTGAATGATATGTATTTATAGGATTAGTTAGTCACAGAAAGGGTATGGACAAAAATATAATTACAAAAATACCCTATAATACATATAAATTACACATTAATACCCCCCTCAACCCAAAGTCGGTGTAACAACTGAAAGATTGGATCTCAATAGTGCGTGATGCGGACTAGGTAGTCCCTTGGTTAAGATATTTGCCAACCGATCTGTTGTAGACACATCGTGAACACGTAGATCGCCATAAGCAACCTATTCTCGAACAAATTGGTAATCCAACTCAATGTGTTTGGTGCAAGTATGAAAAAAAAAAAAAAAGATTGTTAGCAGATATGTGGCAAAGTTGTTGTCATAGTAAATGGTAAGAGGATTATAAAGGGGGACCCCAAGCTCACAAAGTAAATGATGAATCCAAATAGTCTCAATAACATAGTGAGTGACAGCACAATACTCAACCTCTGTACTAGAGCGGGCTACGGTGGGTTGCTTCTTGGCACTCCATGAAACAAGATTGATGCCTAGAAAAATACAAAACCCATAGGTGGACTATCAATTATGCGAGCATCCGGCCTAGTCTACATCCGCATAAGCAATCAATGAAGTGGGAGAACAACATTTACTAAGCAATCCATCGGTGGAGGTGCTAGCTATATATCAATATATGCATTTGACGGCCTAGAGATGAGGTAATCTTGAATGATGCACAAATTGACTAACCGTTCATGGAAAAATTAATATCTAGTTTAGTGATCGACACATATTGTGGAGCACCAACTATTTGCTGATACAATGTCAAAGAAGCGAGAACTTCACCATCATTAGGAAATAATAGAATCTTTGAGGCTAGAGGAGCTGAGACAAGCTTAATCTTTACAAGGTCAAACTTGCGCAAAAGGCTATCAACATACTTGGCTTGAGATAAAAGCATATTGTCATAATGTTGATGAGTCTCAATGCCAAGGAAATAGTAAAGTGGTCCTGTGAGAGTCAAGTACGCAAAGACCATAACTAAATACCTAGAGGGGGTGAATAGGTATTTAAAGAAATTTTGCCAAACGATTGTGTAATTAAATTAAATTAACAGCTAAATCTGAATGAGGAACAGAAACAGTTTTGAGAAATGCCAAATTTCTAAAGCAACAAGTGTGCAACAAAATTAAAATAACTAGAGTTAAGGGAAGAGAAAATTGCACATGAATTTTATGGTGATTCGACTTAGATCAAGCTTATGTCTACTCTCCCACGTTGATAGCCTATCGGCTGGATTTCACTATAGATACAACAGAAGAATATAAGCTTATATGGTAGAACTTTCTAACTCGCTAAGACACTCTTTTGTATTTTTCTCTCTTGATCACAATTGTAATGCTCACGGATGAAGACAAGTATTTGATTATAGCTTCAAACTTTGGAATTTCATATTCTCGTTCCCAATTCTTCTTGACCAAATGACCTCCTTTAAATACTCCTCCTCGCCATACTAGTCGTTGACATTCTCCGAAGGAATTTCTTCTAATAAAATCATTGGACATAATCTTTTAAAGGGATCTTGCCGCCATTGAAGACAGGAATGGAATTTTTATTTGACATAGGAGTCTTAGTCTTTTTGCAATTCTTTATTCTAAATTTCTTGATGACATTTTTGGCATATTTCTCTTGATAAATGAAGGTTCCTTCTTTCGATTGTCTGATTGATGGACCCAAAAAGACTGTCAATTCTCCTATTATGCTCATTTACGAATTCTTTATGCATTGACTTAGAAAATTTCTTGTACAGAAGTTCATTAAAAGAATCAGAGATGATATCGTCTACATATATTTGGACAAGTAAGAAGTCTTTACCTTTTTTTCTTGATAAATAAAATGGTGCCTACCATACCTTTCTTGAAACCGTTACTCACTAGAAACTTGCGCAGTCTTTCGTATCAAGTACGAGGTGCTTACTTTAGACTATATAAAGCTTTCTTCAGTCTATAGACAAAGTCTGGCTTTTTAGGATCTTCAAATCTTGAAGGATGTTCCACATAAACTTCTTATTGAATGAATCCATTGAGAAAAGTATTTTTGATGTCCATATGAAATAACTCAAATTTATAAAAACATGCATAAGCAAGCAACGACATTATGGCTTCTAACTTGCCTACCGGTGTATATGTCTCATCATAATCTATTGCTTCTTCTTGTGTATATTCTTTTGCCACCAGCCTTACTTTGTTTCTAGTCACTTTACCCTTTTTTATTCATCTTGTTTCTAAACACCCTTCTAGTTTCAGTTACAGACTTTCCTTTTGGTTTGGGAACAATTCCCAAACATCATTGATCTTAAATTGCCAAAGTTCTTCTTACATTACTTCTATCCATCTTTCATCAGATAATGCTTCTTCTACTCCCTTTGGTTCCACTTCAGAGATAAGCGCTAAAGCATTTAAATCTTCCTTGTCTTTGGATTTGGTGTAGATGCTTTCTTCTATGTTGCCAATGATAAGGTCTTTATGGTGACTCGATTTGTGCTTCCAATTATTGTTAAATCTATATTTTTCTTCAAGGGTCTCTTAAGTCTCCATCTTTGTTGGCACTTTTCTCTTAAATTTGATATGTTCAATAGAAGGCTGATCCTATTTAGAACACTCAAACTTTGTTAAGTTTAAGACTGACTCAGATTATTCAAGTTGAGTATGATCTTGTTGATTATGGTAAACTTCTTGAAATCTGACATTCATTGATTCTTTAATAGTCTAGGTGCTTTTGTTGAAGACCTTGTATGCCTTGCTTATTGTAGAATATCCAATAAATATCCCTTTATTTGACTTTTCTTCAAACTTACGCAGACAACCATTTGCATTTTTCAAAATAAAATACTTGTAGCCAAAAACATGAAAGTAGGAAATATTTGGCTTTTCGCCTTTATAAATCTCCTAGGGGTTTTATTTAGGACGGGCCTCGGAAACGCTCTATTAATTATATAGCAATCAGTAGAGAATACTTCTACCCAGAAGTGAGAAGAAACTCTACTTTCAATTAACAAAGTTCTAGTTATTTCTTATAAAAACCGATTTTTCCTTTTTACAACTCCCTTCTGTTATAGAGTGTAGGGAGAAAAAGAAAACGTGTTAAAGACCATTTTCATCACAAAAACTTCTAAAATCTTGATTTTCATATTCTCCCCCATTGTCTATTTTGATACTAGAAATAATATAACCTTTTTTTTTTTTTTGAACAATTTTAGCAAATTTTGAGAAATAGGAGAAGGCTTTTGCGTTATTTGCTAAGAAGAAAACCCATGTAAACCTTGACTAATCATCCACAATTATCAAACAATATTTCTTACCTCAATTGCTTTGGGCTCTAGGAGGTTCGGAAAGATCCATGGGAAGGAGCGGCAAAGCACTGTTAGTAGAAACATGTTTTATGGATTTAAATGAACTTCTTACATGTTTTCCCCAAATACATAGAGTGCACAGCTCAAACTTCTGGTAAACCATTTTAGGAAGAGCATAGACTAGCTTCTTGGAAGATAGCTTTGTGATTTGTTTCATGCTGACATGTCTTAGCTTGCGATGCCACATATTTACTTCATCTTGAATTAAGATAAGACATTGAGATTTTTCTAAATTTATGTTCAGAAGGTATATGTTGCCATGCCTTCGTTCTGTCAAAGTTTGAGAAAAGTCTTGACTGAATCATAATAAACATTCTCTTTGAAGTTGATTCTAAACCCTATATTGCACAATTGGCTAATACTCATAATATTATAATTAAGACATTTTACTATGGAAACATTGTTGATGATCAAGCCACCAATCTTCACCGTTTCTTGTTCAACATTTTTTCCCTTGTTGTTCCCACCAAAGGAAATACTTTGTCCTTTTTATTTTTCAAGTTTAATGAAACTACTTGAGTCTCCTATCATATGCCTAGAATGTCTACTATCTAAGTACCATTTACTCTTCCTTTTTATGGTTACCTTCAATAAAAAATAAGTCTCAAACTACTTGAGTCTCCTATCATATGCCTAGAATGTCTACTATCTAAGTACCATTTTCTTGGGTCCTAAAGAGTTAGTGGTAAAAACTATTTTTGTCCAATCTTTCCTAATAAGTCTCTAGACTCTAGAACATTCATTCTCAAAATATTCTAAGTTTCTACATTTAGAACATTTAAGAGCACTTCGACTAACACGTTTTGTAAAGACTTTTGGAAAATGATTTTCGTAAGCTAGTCTAGGAGATTTCTGTTTAAGTCTCCTATTGACTTTTGGAAATTAATCAAAAGATCACTTTCTTTATTAAAACCCAAACCGGATTTCTTGTTATTGGAGATTTGTATGGAAAGAATATATTCTAAGGTTTTCGAACCATTTGAGAATTTAATGGTAGCATTCGAAAATTCATTTTTCAAACTTTCATTTTCTTTAGAAAGAAAATTATCACTTTCCTTCAAATCATTGAAATCATTTTGTAAACTTTCAAACTTTTTTTTTCCAAGAAAAATTCCATTGTCGAAGTTTAGAATTTTCCTTATTTAGTTTAGAGATCCTTTTAAGAGAGCATTTGATGTTCAAACAAAATTCATTGATGTATTTGAACACTTTGATATGAATTTCAGAATGACTTACCTCAATTTCCTTGTCTGATTTAGAGTCTTGTTTGAGTTAGGTTCTGATTTTGAGTTTAAGTCTGAGTGAGCCATTAGACAAATATTTGTATACTCTTCATCATTTTCTTTACATTTTGTGTCACTATAGGTTTCTACCTTAAGTACTTTCTTGTACTTCTCATATTTTCCTTTCTTCTTTTTCAACAAAGGATACTTTGACTTAATGTGTTTCTTTTTCTTGCACTCAAAGCATATTATATCCTTACTTAGTTTATCCTCTTCAATTGATCTTTTCTGTGAGTTTTGCTTGTATTGCTTATTCTAGTTGAACCTTCTTCCCTTGCCATTCAACTTTTTGAACTTCTTGATCAAGAGAACGAGTTCTTCGTCGTCCACATCATCATCTGAGTCTACATCATCAGAATCAGCAGTAGATTTAAGTGCAATGGACTTTTTATCTTTTGAGTTATCTTCATCATTGATTTGCTTCATTTCATAAGATTGGAGAGTGCTAATGAGTTCATTAATGGAGAGTGACATAATCATCTACGTCTCTCGAATTGAGGTCTTAATATGGTTCCGGTCCTTTGAAAGTTCTCGTAGAAGTTTGTTAACTTTCATTGAAGCATAAATTGATTAACCTTGATATGCCGGACCGTTCATAATTTCTGTAGATTGGCTAAACATATCTCCAATATATTCTCTATGCTTCATTTTGAAAGACTCATACTGATCGAGGATGTTCACTTTTGTCTCTTTTACTCGATTTGTACCTTCATAAGTGACATGAAGTCTATTTTAGACTCCTTTAGCTATTTTATGTGAAGAAATTATATTATACTTAGTAGGAGACAAAGCATAGTATAAGGAATATATGACTTTTGCATCAAGAACTTGTTTATTGATAATTTCTGTTTGATTGATTTCTTTAGCATGCTTGTCTGTGACTTATTTTTCCTTGTCTAAAGCCGAAATAGCCTTCGAATTGGTTCTTTTCTCCACAACATCCCACTCCAGTGGATCTCTGAATCTTAGGAATGTCTTTATTTTGTTTTTCAACATATTGTATTCATTTCCATCAAAATAAGGTGGTTTAGTATTGCTATGCTCTTCCATGAGTCCTAGTGCTAATGTACTAACCATAGAAAATTTTAAGCTCTTAAGTAAAGACACTCCAAAATGACAAGCACAAGGCTCCGCTGCCAATTGAAATAGCTAGTTTTAACACCTTAAGGGGGTGAATAGGTGTTTAAAGAAATTTTGCCAAGCAATTGTGGAATTAAATTAAATTGACAGCTAAGTTTGAATAAGGAACATAAATAGTTTTTAAGAAACACCAGACTTTTAAAGTAGCAAGTGTACAACAAATTTAAAATAACTAAAGTTAAGGGAAAAGAAAATTGTATACAAATTTTATAGTGGTTCGGTTTAAATCAAGGCTACGTCTACTCTCCCATGCTAACGGCCTATTGGTTGGATTTCACTATAGGATCAACAGAAGAATACAACTTATGAGTGCAAACACTTAATGGTAGAACTTTCTAACTCACTAAGACACTCTCTTCATGTTTTTCCTCTCTTGATCACAATTGTAATGCTCACAGATGAAGACAAATATTTGAGAATAGCTTCTAACTTTGCAATTTCATATACTCATTCATACTTCTTCTTGACCGAATGACCTCCTTTAAATTTTTCTCCTCGCCATACTAGCCGATGACATTCTCCGAAGGAATTTCTTCCAATCAAACCATTGGATAGAATCTTTTAAAGGGATCTTGCGGCTGTTGAAGACAGGAATGGAATTTTCACTTGATTTTGATCACCCATATAATCAGAATCTTTGTTTTCATAAATGATACTTCCCAAAAAGGAACTTATCTTATAAATTGATTTCATCAATTTGAGATTGAGTCAATCAATATTTGTATAGATGGAAGGTAAAATCCTTTGCCATAAAACTAGATGTTGAAGAATTGTTTCCAAATAAAGTTCATTCTGGATTTGTGTTGCAATGTCACTGAGTCTGATTCTGGACTCTTCCTCATTTTGGATATGGTTTAGTTTTGGACTTGTTAGAGTTGAAAATGCTTTTGGAATGGAATAGACTTTGATATAAGTTTTCGATGATTCCCCATAAACGACTTATTTAACAATATGTTCTTAAGATAGACGTTAGAAGCAAAAAGTTTTGTCAACTTCAAAACTTAGTAGGAGTTTTCTCAACAGTAATAACTTAGGAGTGTCACTGATGATAAGATATCATTAACATACGTCAGAAGATACACATAACCCCTAACAAATGATCGGCCTTACTCACCATGAAACTCAAATATAATAAAAAGCTGCTAAAATGATGAAATCATGCATGTGGAGCTTGTTTTAAACCATAGATGGCTTTCCAGAGATGGCACACGTGATTCGGGAATTTAGGAGGAGAGAAACCGGAAGGTCAGTGCATGTAAACTTCCTCCTACTTAAAAGAGTATGTTTGAAATGGGAGTATACGTACAGTAGCTCTCCAGCATTATACGTACATTGCGACGAGATCGAGAATTCAAGAGTGCAAGCAATTATACTAGCCTCTTTTGCAATTTTGGCCCAGCAGGTCAATTGCAATGCATTAATCTACTAATGATTACAAATCTCTTAGAATCGAAAGTAGAACCCCCCCTGCACTGTTCTACATGCAAATGCAATTGCCCCTTTTTTCGGTCTCCCGGCAATGATTATTTCCCCATTTTGATTCCTTCTCGATCGATGATTTGAATTCTTTCATAAATGAAAAAATAATGTGAAATCAGGCAATCTATGATGGGTCGACAACGGATAGATCAACTGGAAAAATAAAACAACGAACAGATTATAAAATATATGGTCACCGTAACTTAAATGAATTAAGAAATCTAGGCGGCAACATTAGGATAATCAAGCTAGAGATTATAATCGAATTAGATCGACACAGTTAATGAGCCTTGCATAAAAAAACGAGCCAGATTATGAAAATCTAAGGGTTCATTTGTTTCAGTAGAAAATGAATGATTTGGAAAATCCATGGTTCCTAAAATTTATCGCTTGTGTCGTTTGAAATATTTAGTCAATGAATAATGTTTGTTACAATTAGGTGCTTAAACGTAATTAAATGGAGAGTAAAAGTAATAAAGAGAAGTCAAGACACAAGATTTATCCTGATTCACCCTTAAATTAGGCTACATCGAACAAAAGATTCCACTATAATCAACATCTCGCACCTCTCTGTTACAACCCTCAATTACAAGAGAAAAAAAATTATATATATCCAATAACTATTTATGCGCCCAACCCAAACTACTAACAAAGTATCAGCTTATCTTATAAAAACCCTTTAAAGGCTCAAGGGTGCTGTCCCCACGACCCCCAATGGGGCTGCCTTGGAAGCGGGATCCCCATGCCTTTCTCTCTATGGGCAATATAAACCATACCCCAATAATATTTTCATAACCGACAATGATGTATGCTTAAATGTGTTTCATTTATTCATTTTCGTGAATAATACAAACAATCATCTTTAAAAATATATTTTGTTAAATTCCATGAAACAGACAGAGTTTGAAATTAAAAAGAAAAGAGAAAGGAAAATAAGTGAGTAATGAATTGGGTTTAATCGATTTAAAGAGTGTGGAAGCAAAGCTGGACCCGGCGACTAAGGTAAGCACCAGAAAGAACGAGTGTCTTGGCAGCAAAGCATTCTCATTAGTGGGAAGGTTGTTTTGCCAGTTGCCACTAATCGAGTGGGAGATTATACTAATAAAATATGATAAAACATTGACCAAAGTTTATCTTTTTTGCTTTTTAATATTTTTGCCCTTCTGGGGTTGGACATAGACCAAATTTGATATATAGGAAGTCAATGGAACATTACCTCTACAAGCAATCTGCCATTCAGTCGTTACGCGCGCCGTTCAGGTAAGATCTCACCTTTGGCTTTGACTGGTGAAGAAATATGTTATTTCATCTTCAACGTGATCGTGGGCGAAGAGTTCGATATTCCTAACTTTGCCAGGCGACCCATCATAAGAAATGCATAGAAGGATATTCATTAGTCCCTCTTCATTATTGGACCTATTTCCTCATGTTAATAGTATCTGATGAGGTTCAATACATTTGTAGCTTTCATTTGGCTCAGAATTATTTCTATTGTCAGAATTTTTGGGATATTTTCACTGGACGTTTTAAAACTTGTTTTGATAGTGTATTCCAGTCTTACAACTTCTAACCGTTTAAATCTGAAAACTTATTTCACTGATTCATCAATTTTGAAAGCCGGAAAATCCAAACTGAGTATTTTCCCTTTACTGCCGGGAGCAATATTTAAAAAAGAACAAACTTTTTAAAATAGCGACGCCAGCTCCTACACTTCTTCGATGGGGTCGTGGTGAAGGTCGTCGGTCATGGCTCGGCCACCGATGAGGAATTGCTTGCCGTCTCCTAGACTCGAATGAGGGACAGCACTGCCCTTGCCTCATAGCGGTGCCACTGCTTGCCACTATCGAGCAACAGTCTGCCGATGCCACTCCCCACCAACAACGAGGGGGTGCCGACCCCATCAACGACAAGGGGCGATGCTCCTTGCCTAGATCAAGGCCAAACAGGGGTTGTCGAGCCTCCCCATGGCCATGTGAGCACTAAATAGCCCTCGCTTGGCGTTGACCAGTTTGTGGTGCCCCTCACCACCAAGCAAGGACGTAGTGGTGAGGTGCTAACTCATCCACGCACGTTAAATAAGACTTCACCCAGAGAATACTAGGGCGTAACTCTCGAGATTATTCAAAGTAAAAGATACTGCGATTTGAACCCAAATTGATTGCTATAAAAAACTAAACACTTAACCACTCAATCAAACTTTCGAGTTGTTCCATTCCAGGTTTACATTGTTTTTAGCAATTTGAACTCCCACATTGCCATGAAGATGCGGTTCATTTCAAGGTTTGGAGAATATAAATTATTGACCCTGCTCCAAATACCGAGAGATCCCTTTAGTACTCTCTCCCAGCAATATTTATAATATATAATTCGTTCAGCTACGAGTCTTGTCTCTCTCATTCACGAGAGGCACGTCTCTTTGAATTGATAGTATCTCTCTCCCGTGAATGCAACATATAAGAAAATTAATGAGGGAAATGGCAGCTTAACCATGTCAACGAAAATATAAATATATTTACATCATCGGAAGAGTCGTCCTTTTGTTTTTTCTGGTTTCGTGCATGAATGCAACTATAGCTCATGACCCTCGAAATAACGCAGCTTGCAATTCTTTTTTCTTCATCGTAATCATGTGACGTACTTATAAATACAAAGTCGGACGGTCTTTTGGTTGAACGATTGATTTGACATCATATGTACTCATTGGACTGCCGAGAGCATGCTGGAACAATTGGCAAGTGATGGAATGTTTCAAATTCTTTGCCTGTCGTATGCATGAATTGATTGAATAAATTTATTCTTTTATACTTCCAAGACTTTAATCTTCCAAGAATTTTATTAGTTGAAGGGAATTCATGACAATATAGAGGAGTTGCTGCACAAAATATAGAAGTGGAAGTAAAGAAGGAAGAGGGACTTAAGAGAAGTCGTGGTGAAAGGCGACAGGGTCAATTGCGCGAGAGATTATTCCTCAATTTCTCCCGTAGTAATTAGTATAAATATAATAAATACAAGGTCATTTATAAAAGGGCGACGGTGACATTGTTTTGTTGTTCACTTTTGAGTATTCATATTAGATGCGACTATGCTTTGGTCCTTGAAAATTGGTAGATTACAGATTCGGGCGTAAAAGAGGAACTTCTTGGTATGAATTTGATTATGCGATCTTATTCATGGAAAGAAACTTGTTGAAACACGCAAGTCGCATTTACAAGTAATGTAAAATCTATCTAATGATCTTTATCAACCTTTCCTAAGCCGTCGTTTCTTCTTTTGTATTCAAGTTGGAGGATTTTGTATATTCAGAGCTTTTTCACGAGGGCTTTTTAAGATTCGAATATTTTGATAAATTTCATGATCAAATTCTAATTTGAAAGAACATTTCTAAAGTAAACGTATGTACGACTGTCTCTCTAAACTATAATTTTTTTTATAGCTCATCGTGATATTTGATTTATCACTTGAAGTTTTCTTAGGGATATTTTTTGGTTAAATAAGAGTAAGCCCAACAAGGTTCACTCTCGATACCAAAAAAAAAAAAAAAACTTTTATAGAAATTAGCCTGAGCATATTACTTAGTGAAAGAGAGGATTGTGCAAAAACAAATGGAAATAACATAAGATGGAGTAAAACATCGTTGTCTTAACTAATACGGATAATCTCGTACTTTCATGACATTGTATAGCTTCTGCATTTTTAATAAATAACAACTTTCACCCTTTCAATTTATGATTTTGATTAATTAATTTCCTTGAGGGTACTTTCGTCAACTCACTAAGTGAGGGAGTGTGGTAGCCATTTAAAGTGTGGAAATGGCGTAAACCTTTTTTTTCTTTTTTTTCTTTTTTATATAGTTGACCCATCGCAATTATTTAACTGCTCAAATATTACTTCATGAACTATTTTAAATTAGCCTTTGCACTCTTGATATCACCTATCTTCTCTTCAAAAAATTAAAATGTGCATAAAATTAGGGATCTAGCACTAACACAACCCTACTAAAGAATCCATGCTAACTAGTAGGATTCCCCATTTTAGAGTAAGTTCAACTACTCTAAAGTAGAGGCACGAACACAAAGGCCTGGGTAACCATCGTGGATGACTTTAATCATCTTCAGATCAGCAGTTTTAGCTCTGATTTTATTTGAATTGAGTCCTCATGGCCCTGTGGTTCAAGTGAATCGGATGGTGAAAGTTCAATACGAATGATCTTCGGGTTTAATTGTACTGGAATTTAGTGAGGTCATGGAAAAATTGGAATCGATTGAGTTCCTACACGTCTCTTTGAATTAGAGATAGCATCTCTCTCCCTCGAATGCAATATAGAAGAAGAATAATATGGGAAATGGCAGTTTAACCATGTCAAAGAAGATATCAATATGTTTACATTACCTTTTCCTGTGAATGATTCTCGATCAGCTCATTGTATATTCGGGTTGACCTTGAAAATCGGAAGAGTTATCCTTTGGTTTTTTTTTTTGTTTTGCGCATGAATACGACCCAAGCTCATGACCACCGAAATAACGCCACTTGCAACTATTTTTCTTTATTATAATCATGTGATAAATTACATAGAAAAAATAGATTGATTTAATGTCAAATGCCCATTGGATTGCCGAACGCACGCCGGAAGAATCGGCAAGCGTTGCGAAGTTCCAAATTCTTTTGCCTTCCTCTGCATGAATAGATTGAGTAGATTCCTTCTTTTTATGTATATACAAGATTCCAATCTCACAAAAGTCTTCTTAACATAAAAAAAAAAAAAGTTCATGAACATATGTAAAGAATAAGTGTGCAAGACAAGAATGTGGAAGTTAAGAAGGCAGCGACGCTTAGAGAATTCATAGTAAAAGGTGAAATGGTCGATTTTGCAGGAGACTATTCCTCATCTTCCTTATTTATACATGATACTCATTCCACGAATAGAACATCAAACTTTGTATTCATAACAAATGATAAGGACAATGCTTTGTTCATTTTCATTATTATATAGCAAAAGCATAATCAAGTTCTCATACTGAATAAGATTATTCGTTTGATCTTTGAAAGTTGTTGAAAATGTCGGATTCTGACGTAAAAATTCACAACTACGAGCAATTACACTAGCCTCTCGCAAATTAGTACAGGTCTCACTATTTTGCCCCGACAACGCTGGCCTAGGCCCGACAATTTCCTTTATGAAACTAATGGTTGGGCCGTGTTCCGGGTGCCCAGGCCCAATCATTAAGAATTTTTGTGGACCGACGTCCCCTGAAAAGTCGGTTAGGGTCACTGATCGAATGACCGAAGCCCGCCTACCGGCAGACTTTTGGGCCCTAGAAAATAAGAAAATAATATATCGGTGACTGTTGAAGCCGCTCTGCAATCCTCACTTGCCTACGACATCTTAGGGCTCTTGCTGCTTAATACTGCTTGTCGAGTTCATTTATTTTCTTTCTCCTAATCGCTATTTAATCGAGTGTTAAATATCACAATGGATAGCAACAACAACTACAAGTGTGTCTGATCATCTCAACTCGATCCAAACTTCATCATGCTATTGAGGCAGGGCACGAATTCATTGCAAGGGCGAAGCCAATATTATGAATTCGATAATGATGAGACATAACAACCCAACGATTTGAAGGGATTATACGGATGAATGTCGGAAGCTAGTTCCCACCAAGACTCTTTCTCAGGTGATAACCCTATCACCAAATAAACCCCCAAGCAACTGCAGCATCTGCTTCACAGAGAAGAACGTCCGGCAGCTAGAGGACATTCCGACTCGAGATCAATATGGTGTCAAGAAGGCCATCTGCATGTTATGTGGCGTGATTTAGTCGGTGAATTGTCAAGTGGGAAAAGTCGCCTGAGGAAACACCAATGCCAACATGAGAAAGAGATGTCAGGTGCCGAGGGAGCTCTTCATGTTAAATGCCGCACATCGGAAGTCTGTTCAAGTACAACAAAGCGAAGAATTAACGGTAGCTTGCATATGATTAATTAGCCACCGTGCAAATCTTTGGCTTCGTCGAGGACCCCCACTTGTCAAGGTTCAGGCCTGTTCAGCAGATGATAAACATCAGAAACTTTAAGTCTCCTTACAAAGAGAAAAGGACTACTATGTGCTATCCACGATTTTGAGTCCTTTAACTTCTCATTTACATACCATCCCAACGAGCTACCCAAACTGCTTGGCATTGGGTTTATAAGGAATGGTAATTACGTCATCAAGCACTTACGCTTAAAAACTTTATATTCCAGAATGGTTCTCAAAATAATGAGAGTTGTCAATTAATGTAGCATCTCCAGTAATCTTTAATATCCCTTATAAATGGGAAAAAAACAAGAGGAAAAAGAAAGAGTAAGGCATGGGAGCGTACAATAGAGATTCGATACCTTTATTTGAGGAAAATTACAAGGGAGAGTCCAAGTTTGAGTTTTGAATCATATGAAGAGTAACAGGTTAATGCTGACTTATATTTTTGCTTTGTTGACATCTAAATTTTAGCCTGTGAATTTATTGTGGATTGCATGAATAAATCTGGGAACGAATTAGTTGATAATGATATAATTTGAACCGAAGTTAAAATATTAACATTGCATATTTTTGCATTTTTTTAGACAGGAGAGACACTTGGACTTACGGACGATGCATTGACATCGGATGAAGCGCGGCCCGGTTATGAACTCCTTTCAAAATTGGCCCGATGAATGGCCCAACTGCAAAGCCCACTCGAGTTATCGACTCAAGTCCATAGAACGCTCTCTCCCCCCGTCGCTTTTGTGAATCCACTTGAATGGTGAGTAGACTCGTCACTCTCGACGTGATTCTCTCACTATGTTTACGTCAATCTTCTACTGAAATGATGTTCATAGTTGAGGTAAGAGTACTAAAACTCGAATGAAATTGAGGGTACTTCGGTGGGAAAATATGACAAACGATTCGATAGAACAATGAAATCAAATTTTGAGACGCAATATTACTTTCTTTAAAGAATTATCTACCCACAATGATGCTAATGATCACTAGCACATTTCCTCTAGGATATAATAAAGTTTTGATTGAAAACATTAGATAACAATTTTAATATTTTTTTCAAAGTGTCTCTCAAGCTAAACAATTGAAAATAATGAATGTATAATCTTTCGAAAGAAAACAAAAAATGGAAGAAGAAGATCTTGATTGAAAAAACAAACACATTTAACATTTAATAGAAAAAAGACAAGAAATTATATCCGAACAAATACAATTTTCAAATATTAAGAAGTTATGTCTAAACGGATACAACCTCTGAGATAATCATTGAAAGAAATAATAAAATTCGGAATTAATAAATAAAAAATAACTGTAACTCTTTCATGAATGGGATGCTATGGTTAATTTTTATAAAAAAAATCAGAATTTTTCAATAAATAAAAAATAATGATCATTTGTCATTGTCAATTTTGTTCATGTGCACACTCACATTTGTTTGATATGGGACAAGATATCTCTTAATTTGTTTTAAAAAAAGTACCAACATACTTCGGTAGCAAAAGTGGAAGAAAAGGACGACGTTTCTAGCTGAGGGAGTCACGAGGGAAAGAGATGCCAAAGGCGGACAAGAAATGATTAAGGTAAAAAGAAAGTGATGGGTGGAGGCTCGCAAGGGATTTCATCAATCATGACCGTAGCACTTAAAGAGGATATGATGAAGCAAGAGGTGAAGCGATCCGCCGGTAGAAAAAGAGAAATAAACGCGATTTATGCCGAACAAGGGCTGAGTTTGTGAATGGACTTTGAGGGAGAGAAAGGCAAAATATAAAGCATGGCCATGAGCAAACGGGACAGAGGGAAAGATCGTAAATGGCGGAGGTCTGGTTTTATTCTCCACCGCCTGAAAACAGAGGATTCTGCACCAGGATCCATTCCTTCTTCAATCTTGGATTGCAACTTGTTCCTTTCGTTACCTAGCCCGGTCTTGCTAGGATGCTATCAAGCTTCGGACAGAACATACCCATTGTCATTTCGCGGTTCCGATAGCACGTGGAATCTTGAATGAACATCCCTGCTTGATTGAATGTGATGTTGGTCTGCATGCGCACTGGATTTGATATAGTTTGTGCCTATGGGGCCCTGTGTGTTTGATGGAATGTTTGGGTATGAAGCATGAGAAGTGATCCTTTCCATGGTCGTTGTCCTGTTTAGCTTGAGCGAGCGTGATTGGTGCTGATCTTTACCCTCTACGATTGGAACTAGTATATGTGCACGATTTGATTACTTCGTAATGGGAAAATTATCAAAAAGATTTAAACTTATTGCATTTTTGTCAATTCAATCATAAACTTTTTAATTTTCCCAATTAAGTCTTAAATCTTTGATATAGTCTTTAAGATCTAAGCTAACGGTTGGATAATCTTCAAGATGATTAGTAGTAGTACCTAAACCATAGAAAAATGAAGATATCAATTGTATAGGGTAAAGATATGAACAATGCCTTGTTATTAAACTTTGGGATGGGATTTTGTGAATGGTAAATAGTGTTAGCGTAATTAAATATTAAACCATGCATTTATCTAATAGTTTAAGTTTTTAAAATAATTGATAGTGGTCCAACTAATTCTCACAAATAAAATGTCTATTTAAATCTTCTAAAATAGACTAATGTAACAAAGGAACACAAATATGTCGATGCAAACTCCTATTGCAAAGCACACCCAAACTAAATTACTTTTCTAATATGAGCTTCTAACAATTATGAAAAACTAACTTAAGATAACATAGTATGCAATCCTAAGATAATAAGTCAAATATTAAATATGCAAATAAAGCCAAATTTTCCTAAATGCGCTCCTAGATATATTAGTGATTTTCCGCAAATAAAAATGCCCAAATCTAAATGCATTCATATACTAAAACTTAGGCCATATGCATAATTAATGACCAATCTTATGGAATCAAATCCACGCTCTTCTTGATTCGGATTATACACTTCATGGCATAGATTGGATACGATAACGAAAAAAAAAAAAAAAACAGTGTGATTTGATGTGTGATGACTAGTAATCATGAGTCGTCAAGACATAAAGACAGCTTTCGCAACTAGAACAAAAGCATGGGATAATAACATGTAGGAAGCCGTGTTTGCTGAACAGTAATAAGAGACGGCAATTCCAGTAATGAAAATTAAATTATTGTAACTCTATAATCTATAAATTCAAAATGCATTTCCTGACACCTGTCTCTACCATAGAGTAGGTATCGACATTCAAACTAAACCATGTAAATGTGTATTTGATAATCATTTTGTTCTTAAAAACAATTTCTACTTAAAAATGATTCTTTTTTATTTTGTTCTCAAGAATAATTTCTGAGTTTTTGAAGGTGTTTGATATTTGCCATATTTTTTTTTTCTAGAATAGAAATACATTTGGTATGACTCTTAATTTTTTTAATACTTTTATTATATTTTTCTCTTTTCCTTTTCCTTTTCTCTTCTTCTTCCTCCTTCTTTGTGGCTAATTGCTGATGATGGCAATGGTTGGCGATCGGATGGGCGAGGTTCGACGAGCTCATCGAAGCCTCATTAGGCCATTGTGAGCCTCGGCCTCACATATCTAGGCAAGGCTTGCATGAGCTGGGTGAAACTCCCCCGGCCACTAGCAAGGCTTTGACGAGCCCACTAGACCTCATCCAACTAGTCGCCAGCCACCGCCAACGGCAAGAACCAACCACAAAGAAGGAGGAATAAGAAGAGAGAAGAAGAGAGAAGGAGAAAAGAAGGGAAAAAATAAAGAAAAAAATAGTTTTAGGCTTGATTTTGTAATTGTTCTTGGGAATGAAGAATCAACTTTTTTATAATTCTTGATTCTGTTTCAAATCTATTCTCAGGAATAAAAAAAAAAGAATTTTTGTTTTCGGGAATAAAAAATTTACCAAACAGATTTCCGTTCGAAATATATTCTCAATAATAAAAGAATTGAATCAATTACTATTTGGCCAGTTGACAAATGCATCATAAAATCTCTCGCGTTCCTTCTCATTTTTATTGATTTCCTTTTGCAAATCTTCTTCTTGTGTTAGACTTGATTGCAAAATCCGTTATAGAGATAATTATATATCTTCTCAAATTATAATTGATAAAGCTAGCAAGAACACCTAGAGGGGGGGTGAATAAGTGTTTAAAAGAAATCTTAAAAACCAATTTCAGAATAAAGTAAGTAGCAAGTAAACTCTAGATAAGAAACAAAATCAGTTTCGAGAAACACCGACTTCTGGTAGATATTTATAATTCATCATGCAATAGAGCAAACTTCCACGATAACCTATAATAGTGCGACAAATTTGAGTAAATGAGTTAAGGAAAAAGAAGATTGCACACGGAATTTATAGTGGTTCATCTTTAGTTTAAGCCAATGTCTACTCTCCCACGCTGACAGCATTCTGGCTAGAATTCACTATAGTATCAACAGAAAAGTAGAATTTATGAGTGCAAATACTTAGTGGAAGATCCCTCTGACTCACTAAATCACTCTTTTCGTGATTTTATCTTTTGAACATAATTTGTAAAGTGCATTGAAGAAAACAAGTAGTCGAGAGAAGTTTCAAACTCTAGAATTCTAATTTTCACATCCCATGTTTCAAATAGACTGAATGACCTCCTTCAATACTCCTCCATGCCACATTAGCCGTTGACATTTTCTGGAGGAATTTATTCTAATCAATCTGTTGGACATAATCTATCAAAGAGATCTTCTAGTCATTTGGAAATAGAGATGGAAAATCCACTGATTCTGATCGTCCATACAATTAGAATCTAGGCTTCTATAGGTAAAACTTCCTCATAAGGAACTTATTTTCAAGATTGATCTTGTCAAATTTGTGATTGACTTAATCAATGTATATATATGCCAAAAGATTGTCGTTGAAAAGAATCTTTTGTTTCCAATTAATGATCATTTGTGTCACATGACGCCAAGTCTCGGTTTGAATTCTTCCTCATTTTAGACACGATCTCAGTCTGGATTTTGTCAGAATGGAAAATACATCTAGGAATGAATAGACTTTGACAAAATTTGTGATATAACCTTAGAAGCAACTTTAAATGCATTTTGTTCTTCAAGATATGAGTAAGAACTATAAAGTTTTGTCTACTTCAAAACTTGGTAGGAGTTTTCTCAACAATCTCTCCATTTTTTTATGGTAATAAAACTTTTATGCAGATTTAAGCACAATATATTTATGTTATCCTACAAAATAACACTTTAGCAGCACAAGATAGAAAGTTTACAAGTAAGCAAATATTAAGAGCATAATACTTATCACAACTCAAAAAGTCTAAAAAATCTTAAAAGTTTGCACACCAACCTGCATGCCAACAAACCAAAGCACTCAAAACACCAATACACTAAAGTACTTAAAATTTGTAAAGTTAAAGTTCTCCCTATTTTTGTCAACAACAAAAGGAGAGCATCTAATGGACTTAAAAATAGAAATGAAGTTGTTGGAAAAGATTAGGGATTTTTAGGAACATGAATAAGATGAAAATCTTCCAAATTATGCACAGTCTCCTTAAGCTTTGTCAAGCACTAATCAAACATAGTCTTGACCTTAGCCAAAATTTGAATAGCTTGCTGATTGGTGGTCTGAACTTTGTCATCAAGAGGTTGTATCTTGCCACTAAGAGATTTTGAGGTAGTGCCGAGAGCACATACAATTTTGAATTTCAACCTCTATTCCATACTGTTGTACCTTAATCTCCACAATGAGCTTGACCATCTAAGGATAGTTTGAGTTTGGTTTAGTTTGAGTACTAGCTTTTGCAAATTGAACTAGAGGGGTATCTAAATTGGAAGAAAGATTGGTCTGAACATTGGAGGTATGTTGCTTCCTTGAACATTATTTTGTTGGTTCTCAATGCCAAGAGATTCTTCAGGGATATGAGAGGCATAATTGTCTTTTGCGTCTAGTGGAGAGCAACCAATATCATCATTTATGGTTGGTTTTGCAATTAGGTCCTAAAGAGGAGTTTTCTCACCTACTCCCCCATCTCAATGACTTCAGTTTGAGGAAGAATATCTCCACCTTTTGGAATACTTTTATTCCATCATCTTCAACATTGATTTGTTGATCATTTCCCTTATTTTGATATCCAGCAGCATGTTCCCTTCCATCTTCTTCTTCCTTGTCAGAGTGTTCCTATTCCTTATTCTAATATTCCTTTGCTTCTTTTGGGTCATCCTCCTCATCTTCTTTTTCTCTAGTGTCTTCTCCTTCACTTTCATCTTCTAGATCTTTCTCGCTTTCTTCTACCTCTTCTTCAAAATTAGCTATTCATGGAAGAAGGTCTCTCATGGTAATATTTGCCACAATGTCAGAAATAGTCTTGTTTTCATCATTTTCCTCATCCTCATCAGGTAACAGAAGGATAGGTCTTTTCCTCTTAGGAGTACGCGAGATGACACTTTTTCCTTTCCTCTTTTTCTCAGTTGCAGATCTCGTTTTAGTCGAACTAGCAGGTTCCTTTTTCATAAGCTTCCAAACACTAGAGAGATCCTTTAATCTTATCTTGGAGATCGTTTTAAGTCTAATTTTCATAGGAAGGATGGTTCTAAAGCAAAAGCTAGAAGGATGTTGAATCTGAATGTGCTGAAAGAGCCTAGTTACCAAGGTTGCATAAAGAAGCTGACTTTTCTCCTTCATTACTGTTTGGTATATATGCAGTAGAATTATGTGAGGAAATGAGAAGGCAATTTCATTGCAAATGACCTATTATCATTTTGGCTTCAAATTTTGAAATGTCAGTTTTGGAGGCAGCCTTTAGTTTGATGTAGTTGATAATAATTTTGTGGAGCAAAATGTTAGAGGTAGATAGCTTGGAATAGTTAATACTTCCCCTAGGAATTTTGTTCTTCGCTAGAAACTTAATAACCTCATCATTTGAGGCATTTATGGACATGAATCCACTTCTTTCTGTGAGTGCTAGTACGAACACCTAGAGGGGGGGTGAATAGGTGTTTAAGATAAATCTTGGCAAATATATGCGGAATAAAATAAACTTCAAACAAAGGAGTTAATGAAGAGAATAAGAACACAGAAATTATAATGGTTCGGCTTAATCCAAGCCTACGTCCACTCTCCCACACTAACAGCCTTCTTGGTTGGATTCCACTATGCAATCAACAAGAGATTACAACTTCGAGTGCAAACACTTAGTAGATCACACTATCTCACTAAGTCACTCTTTTGGTATTTCTCTCACGATCACAAACGTTTAAGCTCTCAAGAGACAAATGAAGATCGCTCAGACTTTGGAATTATAAATTCTACGCTCCGTCTCTTACTTGCTCATCGGTCCTTCTTCTCCTTAAATACTCCTCCACTTACAAACTAGCCGTTGGACAGCATCCCGGAGAATTGTCTTCCAATATACCCATTGGACAGCTCTGTATCTAGAAGATTTGGTAGCCGTTGAGTGACAAAGATAGAATCCCAAAATGATTCCGATCGCCCATACAAACGGAATCTTGGTTTCCATAAGTAAAGCTTCTTCGTATAGAAAGTTCTTGTCTTCAAGATCCAATCGTCAATCAATTAGATTGAATCAATCAAATCAATCTTGATGTGGAATCCAAACCAGATCACTAGCCATTATATGATTGGGCTTGAGTTACGTTCTGTCGAATTCTGGATGTAAAGTCTGAGAGCAATAGACTTTACAATCTGAGTATGAGTTGCGATAGACTTTGCAATCTAGGTCTGAACATATCTGCTTCTAAACAGATTTAGCTTTAAGGTCTGTACCCAGTTCAGCTTCAGCATAGAGTCTGTCTTCTAGTTCAGCTTCAGCATAGAGTCTGTCTTCTGGTTCATCATTCACGTTCAATCTGTAATTAGTCAGAGTGAGCAGACTTCTGATGTAGAACAGACTTTGACACTAAAGTCGCAGTCTTCGACTTTGAGTCTTGAGTCGGCAATCTTCGACTTTGAGTCTTGAGTCCGTCTTGACTTTGACCGAAGTCTGGGAAATCTTCAAAATATACTCGGACATATGTTACGTTCGGTCTTCCGGCCGTCTTCGACTTTGATAATATCCTCTACATGTTCTAACATCTGCATGGTCTATTACTCAACCATCAAACATGTTAGTAGCCTTTGATTTATTTTGTCATCTTTAAAACATCATAAGGGATTTCCCTAACACTTTCAACTCTCAGAATATCAACTAGTATATCAACGTCAACATCAAAGACTTTTTCACATACAATAAATTGAATGTGTGTGGGATCTAGAATAGATAAGTTGGAGTAAAAATAGACAATCAATTTAGGATAGGCATTAGACGACTCCACACAAAACTTTTCCATTTGAAGTTTGGCAAATTTCTCCCTCAAATGTACTTTGATTAAATCTAAAAAATCAAATTTTATCATGCGAGGGTTGATAACTCCCCTGTTTAGCATATGCGCATAAATCTTTTTGTGTTCTTTTGGCTGAAATAACTTCCCTTTAGACCTAGTAATTTCAACAGCAACACCCATTTTGGGTTGGAAATTCTTAAACGTTTGTTCATAGATAATTCTTTCTTCCATCCAAACAGGCTTTCGGCTCCAACACGAGGATCAACCAGAAACATCATAAATTCCTCCTCTGCTCTCCCGGATTTTACTAGCCCTAGTTTTTCCATAGCTTTCAAAAACAAGGTTTCATTCATGTAGCCATTTTCTTCCAATAAAGTGGTAATAAAATCCATAGGACTTCCCCCTTTTTCAAAAACTCAGTGCTTAAAAATAACTTCGAGTTTCCTTATCGAGAGAGGAGTTGGATCTTGAGTGATTTCTTCCTCCACAGACAATCGATGTGTGCTCCTCGATGATTCTTCTCCAGTGAGATCGAAATGCATTTGAGTATCAGGCACGAAATGAGACCCATAACTAGCAATGCGAGAGGACTTTCGCTGTGAAGATATTGAGAAAGACTTGGAGGATTTTGAGGACACAATGGCAAGTGAACGATACTAAGATTTGCAGAGAAAGAGAGAGTGAATCGAGAATAAGCGAAATGAAGGTTTGCGAGAGATTATGGTTTATGAAGGCTATGGTAATCAGAAGAAAAGAACCGGTAAACCTAGTTAAAGTAACTGAACCAAGGCAAATAAATGGACACAAGGAAGAAAATAACTTCCATTTTTGAAAATAAAAAGAAAAGGTAACTGTAAAAGATTGAAATATTTAGTCTGAAAAATTAGGAAGGAAATAAAAGATAACAAATTCCAAAAAATTATAAATGGCAAGTAAAAATTTGAGTAAAACATCCATACTTGTTCAAGAATGAAAGAAACTTATGCGCCAAAATTTGAAATATAACTACCTTAGTCTGTAAGGACTTTCAAAAGGATGCCTCTTACAAAAGATTGATCAGACGAGTTTGCTTTGTATAGACTTTGGCCAAATGTTTGGTTTATATTCAATTTTTCACGAATGAATTCAAATGAACCTTTCTCTAGTGGCTTGGTGAAAATATTTGCTAGTTGATTCTTTGAATTGAAGAATTGAACATTGATTTCACCATTTTGTACATGGTCTCTTATGAAGTGATGATAGATTTCAATATGCTTTGCTCTTTAATGAATAATGGGATTTTTGGTGAGATTGATCACACTTGTGTTATCACATATCATTTCAGTGTAGGATTATTCTATTCCAAAGTCTCTAACTTGTTACCTGATCTAAAAAATTTGAGAGCAACAACTACTAAGAGCAACATATTCTGCTTCTACCTTGGAGAGTGCCACAATGTTCTGCTTCTTAAAGAACCACGTCACTAACATATGTCCCAAGAGTTAGCATGTCCCATATGTACTTTTCCTGTCGACTTTACAATCAGCTTGATAGTGTTTGAGTATCTAAGTAGAGTAAAGTCTTATCATTTTGATACCACAGACCTAACTTTGGATTTGTTACAATACACTTGATAATACATTTAACAGAACTGAGATGTGATTCTCTAGGATTAGCTTGGAATCTAGCATACATACACACACTAAATAAAGTAGCAGGCCATGAAACAATAAGATAGAGAAGAGAACGGACCATGTTTTTGTATGTTTTTTTTATTTACTTTCTTTCCATCTTCATTCTTATCAAGTTGGGATGAACTTGACATAAGAGTTTCAATCTTCTTACAGTTTTCCATTCTAAATTTCTTAATGATATCTTTGGTATATTTCTCTTCATAGATGAAGGTTCATTCATTCAATTGTCTAACTTGTAGACCCAAAAAGAATGTTAATTCGTCTACATATATTTAAACAAGTGGAAAGTCTTTTCCTTCCTTTTTGATAAACAAGATGGTTTTAACCATACCTTTCTTGAACCATTACTTACCAGAAATTTACTCAATTTCTCATACCAAGCTCAATGTGCCTGCTTTAGATCGTACAAAGCTTTCTTTAGTCTGTAGGCAAAATCTTTTTTTTTGTGGTCTTTGAATTCTGGTAGTTGTTCTACATAGATTTTTTCTTGGATGAAACCTTTTAGGAAGGCATTTTTTACGTCCATCTAAAATAACCTGAAATTATGAAAACATGCATATGCAAGTAATACCCTTATAGCTTCTAACCTAGCTACAAGTTTATATGTCTCGTCATAATCTATTCCTTTCTCATGCATATATCATTTTGCTACAAGTCTTGCCTTGTTTCTGGTCACTTTACCCTTTTTATCCATCTTGTTCTTGAACACCTACTTTAATCCATTACAGATTTTCCAATTACATCATTGATCTTGAATTGCCTAAGCTCTTCTTGCATTGCTCGTATCCAACTTTCATCAATTAAGTCTTCTTCGACTCTTTTGGTTCTACTTTAGAAATGAGAGTTAGAGCACTTGAGCTTCCTTTGACCTTGGATTTGGTACGAATTCCTTTTTTTATTTTGCCAATGATGGGATCTTTAGGATGACTTGATTTGTTTTTCCATTTTTTGTTGAATTTGTCATTATCTTCAAGGATTTGTTGAGTCTCTGTTTCCTTTGAATCTTTTGCTTTTTCTTCAGCTTGATTTTGTTCACCAAATGGCTGAGTTTGTTTAAGAGACTTAGACTTCATTAAGTTTGAAACTACCTCAACCAATTCAAGTTGAGTCTGATCATGTTGGTTCTGGTCAACTTCTTGAAACCTAACTTAATTGATTCTTCAACAATTGTGTATTCTTGTTGAAAATCCTATAAGCTTTGCTTGTCATGTAATATCCAAGAAATATCCCTTCATCCGACTTTTCAAACTTGTTTGGACGATCATTTACATTTTTCAAATAAAACACTTGCAACGAAAAACATGAAAATAGGAAATATTTGGCTTTCTCTCTTTGTAAACTTCATAGGGGATTTTCTCTAGGATGGGCAATAGAAAAAGTTTGTTAGTTATATAATAAGAGATGGAGACGGCTTCTACCCAAAAGCGAGAAGACACCCTTTTTTAAATTATCATAATTCTGGCCATCTCTTATGAAGGTGGTTTTTTCCTTTCTATAATTCCATTTTGTTTTGGAGTGTAAGAATAGGAGAAAACATGTTGAAAACTAATTTCATCATAAAAACTTGTAAAGTCTTGATTTTTAAATTCTCCCTCATGATTAATCTTGATGCTCAAAATAGCATAACCTTTCTCATTTTGAACATTTTTGACAAACTTTGAAAACTATGAGAAAGTTTTTGCTTCACTTGCTAAGAAGAAAACCCATGTAAATCTTGAGTATTTGTTTACAACTACTAAACAATATTTCTTACCACCGATGCTTTGAGTTTTAGTTGATCCGAAAAGGTCCATTTGAAGAATCTACAAGACGCGGTTAGTGGAAGACAATTGGTACATGGAGTATACAGCTCAGACTTTTGGTACACCATTTTAGGGAGACCGCAGACCAACTTCTTGGAAGACAATTGATCAATCTATTTCATGCTAATGTGTCCTAACTTGTGATGCCAAAGATTTGCTTCATCTTGAATTGAGATAAGACATTGGGAACTCTCTAAATTTATGTCTAAAAGATAAATGTTGTTATGTCTTTGACCAGTAAAGGTTTGAGAGAAGTCTTGACTGACTCTATAACAAACATTTTCTTGGAAGTTGATTTTGAACCATGTATCACATTGTTGGCTTATGCTTAGAAGGTTGTAATTTAGAAATTTTACCAAGAAAACATTATTGATGATCAAGCTGCCAATCCTCACTATTCTATGTCCAATAATTTTTCCTTTGTTGTTCCCACAAAAAATACATATACATATATATATATATATATATATATATATATATATATATTTCCTCCGTTTTGTTTTGTTTTTTTTTTTTAATTTGATGAAACTACTTGAATCTTCGGTCATATGTCTAGAACAACCACTGTCAAAGTATCATTTACTTTTCCTTTTAATAGTAACCTATAGTAAAAATGAAATCTCAAATTTTCTTTGGTACCCAAATTTTCTTGGGTCTTGAAGAGTTAGTTGTAAAGACTGTTTTTGCCCAATCATTCTTAACAGGTCTCCAGATTTTAAAATATTCATTCTCAAAATGCTCTAAGTCTCCACACTTAGAACATTTACCAGACCAACAGGTTTTATGAAAACTCTTTGAATGTGGTTTTTATAAGCAAGTTTAGGAGGTCTTTGTCTAAGTCTCCCATTGACCTTAGGAAAATCAATCAAAAGATCACTTTCTCTATTTAGACCCAAACCTGATTTGTTATAATAAGGAATTTGAGCAGAAAAAAATTGTTCTAAATTTTTTGAGCCTTTTGAGAATTTTGTAATAATGTTTGAAATTTTTTTTTTTTTAATTTCATTTTTTTTGGAAAGAGAATCACAACTTTTCTTTAAATCATCTAAATTATTTTTCAAAATTCCAAACTTTTCTTTCCAAAAAGCTTCATGTTGTCTAAATTTAGAATTTTCCTCTTTAATTCGGAGATCATTTTAAGATAATATTTGAGGTTTAAGCAAAGCTCATTTATGTATTTAGACACTTTAATAGGAATTTTAGAAAGGCTTACCTCGATTTCCTTGCTAACTCAGAGTATGTGTCTAAATCAAATTTTGATTCTGAATCTAAATTTGAGTGAGCCATCAGACAGATATTTACAAACTCCTCGTCACTTTCCTCACATTCTGTGTCACTCAAGGTTTTTGCTTTTAGAGCTTTGTTGTACATTTCATACTTTCATTTTTTCTTTTTTAGCAAAGGACGGTTTGGCTTGATGTGCCATTTCTTCTTACACTCAAAACATATTACATCCTTGCTAGGTTCATTGTCTTCCAATGATCTTTTCTGGAAGTTTTGCTTATTCTGCATTTTCTAGTTGAATCTTCTTCCATTCCTATTCGTTTTCCTGAATTTCTTGATCAAGAGATCAAGTTCCTTGTCATTCATGTCATCGTCTGAGTTTGTATCATTAGAATCAGATTTAGACTTAAGTGCAATTGACTTCTTACATTTGGATCCTCTTCATCATTGATCTATTCCACTTGATAAGATTGAAGAGTGCTTATCAGTTCATCAACGAAGAGGAGCATTGTCCTATGTGTCTCTCGAATTGAGGTTTTCAAATGATTCCAGTCCCTTGAATGTCATCGCAAAAGTTTGTTAACCTTCATTGGAACATAAATTGGCTGATCTTGATACACCAAACCTTTTACAATTTTTATAAAACGACTGAACATATATCCAATAAATTCTCCAAGCTTCATCTTGAATGATTCATATTGGCCAAGCAAAATGTTTACTTTTGTCTCCCTTACAGGATCTATTCTTTCATAGGTGACATGAAATCTATTCCAGACTTCTTTAACTATTTCACATGAAGAAATTCTATTATATTCAGTAGGGGACAAAACGCAATATAAGGAATAGATGGCCTTTGCATCAATAGCCTATCTCTTGGTGATTTCTTCTTGATCAATTTCTTCTGCATTCTTGTCTAAGACTTATTTTCCCTTGTTGGATGCAGAAGCAACCTTTGGATTAATTCCTTTTCCATAACATCCCACTCCAAAGGATCTCCAATCTTAAAAATGCCTTCATTTTTTTTTCCATACATTGTTATTTTCCATCAAAATAAGGTGGCTTGGTGTTACTCTGCCTTTCCATGAGTTCTGGTGCTAAGATACTAGCTATAGAAGATCTTTAACTCAGAAGTAAAAACACTTCAAAAGACAAGCACATGGCTTTGATACCAATTGATAAAGTTAGTAAGAACACCTAGATGGGGTGAATATGTGTTTAAAGAAATCTTAACAACCAATTTTGGAATAAAGTAGTAAGTAAAGTCTAAATAAGAAATAGAATTAGTTTCGAGAAACATTAGACTTCTAGTAGATATTCAGAATTCGTTATGCAACAGAACAGGCTTCCATGATAACTTGTAATAGTGCAATAAACTTGAGTAAATGAGTTAAGGGAAGAGAAGATTACACACAAAATTTATAGTGGTTCGGCTTTAGTTTAAGTCTATGTCCACTCTCCCATGCTGAGAGCCTTCTCGCTAGAATTCATTATCAATAGAGAAGTATAATTTATGAGTGCAAACACTCAGTGGAAGATCCCTCTAACTCGCTAAATCACTCTTTTCATGATTTTCTCTCTTGAACACAATTTATAAAGTGCACTGAATAAAACAATTAGTTGAAAGAAGTTTCAGACTTTAGAATTCTAATTTTCACATCCCACGCTTCAAACAAATTGAATGACCTCCTTAAATATTCCTCCACGCCACACTAGCCATTGACATTTTCTAGAGGTATTTTTTCCAATCAATCGGTTGGACATAATTGATTAAAGAGATCTTATAGCTGTTTGAAGATAGGGATGAAAAATCCACTGATTCTATTGCCCATACAATCAGAATTTAGGTTTGCATAAGTAGAACTTCTTCATAAGGAACTTATCTTCAAGATTGATGTTGTCAAATTTGTGATTGACTTAATCAATGTATATATATGGAAAGTAAAATCCTTGATTAGAAGATAATCGTTGAAAAAAATCTTTCGTTTCCAAATAACAATCATTTGTGTCTCATGACGCTGAGTCTTGTTTTGAATTCTTTCTCGTTCTAGACACGATCTTAGTCTAAATTTTATAAGAATGGGAAATATTTATGGGAATGAATAGACTTTGGCAAAAGTCTTCGATATAACCTTAGAAGCAACTTTGAATGCATTATGTTCTTCAAAATAAGAGTAAGAACCAGAAAGTTTTGTTAACTCCAAAACTTAGTGGGAATTTTCTCAATAATAATATTAATAAATTGGTTGATTATCAAGGAAGTCATATAGAGGCATGATGAACTCGGTGATACCATATTTGTATATGGGTCACCACAAATTATGAGTACCATACAATTGATATGGTTTGCTTAATCATCGAAGATAGATCAATGTAGATTAGATGTACGAAACATGTTTGATTCCTCTCACTACCCAAGCATTAACAATTTCATGCAGGGCAAGTTGTTATAATTTCAACTTGCATGTAATTTGGTTTTTCTTGGAGATTATATTCTCGAGAATAGATTTGGAACAATATCGAGAAGTATAAAAAAATTGATTCTTCATTCTCGGGAACAATTATAGAATCAAGCCTAAACCTATTTTTTTCTTTGTTTTTTTTTTCATTCTTTTCCTTCTCTCTTCTCTCTTCTTCTTCCTCCTTCTTTGTGGTCGGTTCTCGCCATCAACGATGGCTGGCGGTCGATTGGGTGAGGTTTGGCAAGCTTGTCAAAGCCTTACTAGTGGCCAGGTGGTCCTCACCTAACCCGTGCAAGCCTTGCCTAGATCTACGAGGCCGAGGCTCACAATGGCTTAATGAGGCTCCGACGAGTTCATCCGATCACCAACCATTGCCATCACCGGCAATCAACCATGAAGAAGGAGGAAGAAGAAGAGAAAAGAAAAAATAAAAGAGAATAATATAATAAAAGTATTAAAAAATTAAAAAAAAAATTAAAAGTCATACCAAATGCATTTCTATTTTAGAAAAAAAAATTGGGCAAGTTATCAAACGTTTTCAAATGCTCATAAATTATTCTTGAGAACAAAATAAAAAAAGAATCATTCCTGAATAGAAATTGTTCTCAAGAACAGAATGATTAGCAAACACACATTTACATGATTTAATTCGAATGTTGATACCTACTCTATGGTAGAGACAGGTGTTAGGAAATGCATTTTGAATCCATAGATTAAAAAGTTACAATAATTTAATTCTCGTCACTGAAATTGCCATCTCTTATTACTGTTCGGCAAACACGGCTTCCTACATGTTATTACCCCATGCTCTGTTCTAGTTGCGAAAGCTGTCTTTATGTCTTGACGACTCATGATTACTAGTCATCACACATCAAATCACACTGTTGTCTTTATCTTATCCAATTGGTTCTATGCCACGAAGTGTATAATCCGAGTCAAGAAGAGCGTGCGATTTGATTCCGTAAGATTGGTCATTAATTATGCATGGCCTAAGTTTTAGTATAAGAATGCATTTAGATTAAGGCATTTTTATTTGTGGAAAGTCACTAATATATCTAGAAGCGCATTTAGGAAAATTTAGCTTTATTTGCATATTTAATATTTGACTTGTTATCTTAGGATTGCATACTGTGTTATCTTAAGTTAGTTTTTCATATTTGTTAGAAGCTCATTTTAGGAAAGTAATTTAGTTGGGGGCGTGCTTTGCAATAGGAGGTTGCATCGGCATATTTGTATTTCCTTTGTTACATTAGTCTATTTTAGAAGATTTAAATAGACATTTTATTTGTGAGAATTAGTTGGACCACTATTGACCATTTTAAAAAATTAAACTATTAGACGAATGCATGATTTAATATTTAATTATGCTAACACTATTTACCATTCATAGAATCCCATCCCAAAGTTTAATAACAAGGCATTGTTCATATTTTTACCCTATACAATTGAGATCTTCATTTTTCTATGCTTTATTTACTACTGCTAATGATCTTGAAGATTATCCAACCATTAGCTTAGATCTTAAAGACTATATCAAAAGATCAACACATGCTAAAGAATATATAATTGCGAGAATGGCTACAAATTGAGAAAGCTTTACTCTTTGATAAATAGCATACTCGTGTTATGGAGCAAATAGTTCATTTCATTAAAAGTGATTAACTTATATTGTAATCTCTTTTGAGAAATTTACAAGTATCGTAGCAATGTTTGGGATTTAGTAGTGTGATTTACCAACTTTGGGAAGCAACAGCACAAGCTACATCATAACCTCTCAATAGTTACTGAAATCCAACCTGTTGATAGCTGTTATTTTAGAAGAGTCAATGTAGATTTGATTTAAACCAAACTACTATAAGATCTGCGTACAACTCTTTTATCTCTCATCATTTTAACATTTATTTGATAAAAGTATATTGTACTTGATATTATCAGCTTGCTCTTACGTATATTAGGTAATTCCTGCATTTATTAAACTTGACCTTAATAATTCCGCAAAATCTATCAAGTTTCGTTTATCACCCTTTTCACCTTCCTCTCGATTGCATATTTAGCCACAACATTCGTTATATGACATGGAGAGCTCTGACATTCTTTGGTTGTTGATATGCCAGGACGCCTGCACCTTCCTTCATAGCAACATACCCCTCTTCTACATACGACGTCCCACAAATCTTGAGCTATAAAAAATGTAGTTATTTTCAGTAGTCATAGTTGCTTTTTATCAAATGTAGAAATTGATAGTGACGATGGTGTAGAGTCGGCCAAAGTTACTATATCGGTACTTTTGGTGGAAGGTGAGGTAGGGCCATATAGAAACTTGTATTATCATAATATGATTTTTACAAGAGTACAAGGAAGCATGGGATTCTGATGTCTAATTGATTGAAAAATTCTTGTTTTCACGGAGTGCATGTCAGCTCATGCATCCAAGCTCTTAGATGATTTGGGTTTCATGTAAAGCCCTCCATATTAATGGCTCAAATTTATTGAGTTCACATGCATCGGGATCATTTAAGAAATTTGGAGCCTTATTATAGGCTTCATGTGTTAGAGATATCCCTATCCTTAATTTTATCAACAAGCTTGATTCTTGCTATTGTTCTAGCTGTGGACATCTTCATGGCCCCATATTTCAACTATCCCAAGAGTTCACCTAACGAACTTCCAGATAGGTGTAGTTTTGCTCAGAGAAATCTAGGAAACCTTAGGAAATAGATCAATAATTTCACAAGAAGCCTAGAAATATCGACTAGCTAGCAAGTAAACGCAATTAAATCTACGATAAAATAACATTGAAGGACAAAATAATCTTTACATATGGCCATTTCTTAAGGCGAGCTCCACATGATTTCTTACCAAAAAACAACAATAATAAAAACAATAACGAGGGAGGCTATATGTTGTCAAATCTTGAATAGTTGTTTCCCCTGGCTACTTGAAAGAAGTTTCACAGGGCAATATGGGGATGCAAGTTTTTTTATTTTTTTTTATTTTTCTGTTCTTTTATTTCATGGAATAAAAAATGATAGAAATCCATTTAGTAATGTTAGTTAATTTTTTTTATTCACTGAAATAGACAAATGGCTAGGGAATAGATTTGGAATAGGAAGGAGAAGTAGAAAAATAACTTCTTATTTCTAAAAATAATTTCTAAAAATAAGTCATTTTTTTTCTTTTTTTTTGTCATTTTCTTCTTCTTCCTCTTCTAAGCGGTCCCCACTTGCCACCACCGCTGGCCACTGCAATGACTAGCTAGAGAAGAAAAAAGAATAAAAAAAAAAAGAAAAAAAAGAAAATCTTAAAAAAATTATTACAAAATTAGGAGAAATTTCATGTAACAAAATAAAAAAATTATAAGTCGCACCAAATGTATTCCTATTCCTTTTTAAATGTTTTTGTAGCTATCAAATATGTTATTTTTCTCCAAAACTATTTTAGGGAATAAAAATAGAAAAGAATTATTTCTAAAAAGAAATTGTTTTCAGTAACGAGCGCCCATATTTGCTAGTTGGAAATAATCCGTCACTCCAACTTTCCACCTTCTTCTCCTCCTCCACCACCATCACCACCATGCAAGCCTCTCAACCTCCTCCTTATCCAAAGTTCTTGCGAGATGACAACATCTTGCAAGCATGCAAAGAATTGCTCTTTTCTCTCCATTCGGAAAAGGCTGGAACGGTATATCTCTCCACTTGTACCAGGACTTCTGGTTCTTCCGTTGGATGCTGAAGGACGTCCTCGCTCGCCAAAACTACTTCCAAGCTCACCCGTCCGACATCCTCCTCGTCACCTACCCAAAATCTGGCAGCACCTGGCTAATGGCCATCCTCTTTGCACTCTCGAACCGTGCCAAGTACTCCGACACCAACTCACAACGACGCCACCCTCTCCAAACCCTACACCCCCACGACTTTGTGCCTTTCTTGGAGATCATGCTGTATAGCTACCGAGAAAATCCCGATCTCACTGCTTTTACATCCCCGAGACTCCTCAGCACTCACTTGCCTTATTCCTTGCTTCCAGGCTCAGTGAGGGACGTGCAAGCTGGTTTACCCGTGTAGGAACACTAAGGACAACTTCGTCTCGCTGTGGCACTTTGTCAATAAGATGAAGCCCGAAGAGAAGGGCCAGACTACGCTCCCACATTGCCTCGACAATTTCTGTCGAGGGCTGAGCCCATGCGGCCCTTTTTGGGAACATGTGCTGGGTTATCACAAGGTGAGCTCGGAGATGCCTGAGAATGTATTGTTCCTGACGTATGAGGAGATGAAAGAGGAACCGCTTGTTCATGTGAGAAGGTAGACCGATTTCGTGGGATGTCCATTTAGCGATGAAGAACTGAGAGATGGCACTGTGGAGGGAATATTGAGGATGTGTAGCTTGGACAATATGAGTGCATTGGAGGTGAATAAAAGCGGGAATTTGTCGACTGGACAAGGGCGCAACTTGTTCTTCAGAAGAGCTGAGGTTGGAGGTTGGGTGAATCATCTGAGTGTTTAGATGGCCGACGGGATTGACCAAGTAATGGAAGAGAAGCTGCGTGATTCCGGGTTGAAGTTTAAGTACATATAACCCACGCATTCA
Organism: Eucalyptus pumila; assembly: GCA_016097595.1. Lineage (NCBI taxonomy): Eukaryota > Viridiplantae > Streptophyta > Magnoliopsida > Myrtales > Myrtaceae > Eucalyptus > Eucalyptus pumila. Next base: position 33,169,774 of record CM027853.1, read on the forward strand.
ATAATTTACATGTGTTATGTGTAAGCTTTGAAGGTGTTTGGGTTGATGGCGGAGAAGAAAACGTACAAAATATTTTTTTTTTTTAAATGAAGAATAAAGGAATGTTTCGTTCGCACTTTAGGGAGGTCAATATCTGCTTGGCTAATGAAAGTGTGTTGCTCCCGTTAAAAAAATAAAAGATTTTCAGTGGCATTGTCAATAGTGGCTTCGTCTCCAAACGCAGATGCTTCCGAGTTGTGATTCTAGTATTTCATTTATGTTGTACTACTGGTATTTGCAGATGTTTTTGGGCCGACACGTAGTTGGCTAATAAAAAGCTGCGTTCCTTCTTGCGGGGAGCTTGTTGGTTTATATTCTGTCGTTCTTTTCAATTCCTTCTCCTTTTGCTGTGTGAAGCTTCGTGGCTTTTGCTCTTCTATCTGTGCTGTAGACTATAGAGTACACCACTTCTAATTTGCTTTTTGTTAAATAGATTGAGTTCATAAACAACGGATATGTGAGTCCCTAGGAAAAAGAAGATATCTCCATTCTATTTTGTTTCCAAGGTCTAAAAAGAAAATGAGAAATGCTTTATATGACTGTGATCTGATCATAATAACAATCACGTATTTCGCTCCCCCAAGCTTGTGGTCAACCGGACTACTTTTTGAGCTTCTCCCGTAAATACTCGGTGCTACTTGCAGAGTTCGCAATAACCACGGGTTTAGAAAGGTTCGTCTATGAATGTTCCAAATCCACCAAATAACGCGAGTATCATAGAACTAATAGTAATTTGTAGAATTCTGATAGAACACGTCTCACCAAGCAACGACGGAATTCACATAGCATAAAATAGTCGATGTCTACTTGCCTTTAATCCTTGGTGGTGAAAGCTGGTGGTGCGAGCTGCGGGAATAAGGCGGGATGGCGGTGCGGTGGGGCGGTGCAATTGGCCGGCGTCGAGCAACAAAGAGGAACGGAGCTGTGGGAATTTTTGGTGAAGGTTTGCTGAAGACGTTGATGAAAATGAAGGAAGTTGTGGGTGCCAAGGGAAAATAAGAGACGGTCCTTTCTTCTGCTTTGGCTTCTCCGCCGGTTGACTATATTAGTCAACAATCTGAAATTTTGTGGCAGCTCATAAGGGGAACGCGTGGGGGAAAACGTGGTCATATTCGGTCAACGTCTTCAATTCACTGGCCAGCTGAGAAGGAAGAAACGTGGCTGCAAATTTTTGGGTCAAATTCTTCCTTTGTTGGCAGCTGCGGAGAAGTGGTGAAGTTGATGTGGAGACAGTGGAAATTCTCGGCTCTTCCCTTCATCAAGTGTACGTATGCATGGGGATGGAAGCAGCTTGCATGAGGAACTAGCTTGGCGACGTGCTGCGGAGAGTGAACATTGGTTTTGTTTATGGCATTTCATGAAGAAGAATTTAAATGAGATGATTGGACTAGGTGATGGTCGAGCTGTCATGGTACGGCAAAGGCATGACGATGAGGTGGTGTCACGGGGACGTGATGAGACGTGATGGTTCAGTACGGTGATGGTGGTGGCGAGATGGTGGCCGTGAATGGTACCAATAACAAAGTCCGATGACAAGCTTGTCGACGCGGCATTGACCGTTATGTATTCGAGGCTCGGGCGAAGTCGGATATCACGCAATAGCCCAAAAATTATTATACTAGCAAAACCCTTTTCACATTTGTATCTCATTAAAGTAGAAAACTAGTAGAAAATTTTCTTTTCTTGATAAGTAGTCATGTTATGCACACAACCAAGATCCGGATCTCTCATGTCTTGATCGTAAAAAACAGAAATTCCCGCAAAATTTACTAATTTCGCAATCAGTTCTTACCAGGCATATATTACTAATTTTGTCCAAAGATATAGTTCACGCAGAAAAAACTCATCTACAAATGGATTCTACTTTGGTTATATTGAATTTTTTGCACTTTTGGTGGTTATATAAGGCGTGCATGGTTGTGTTTTTTCTTTTTATTTATGAACAAAAATTTTGTTTTTTTGTTCCCAAGAACAAAAAAAGAACAAAAACGCATTTAAATAATTTCGCAATTATTTCTTGTTTTTGGAACAATTTTTCAGAACAAATTTTCTTATCCAGGCATATATTACTAATTTTGTCCAAAGATATAGTTCACGTCACCGAAAAACCACTCATCTACAAATGGATTCTATCCGGCAAGATTGAGCTTGCCCAACCACTAGCAAGGCTTTCACCGCCAAGCAATCGGTTATATTGAAACCAAGGCGAGGCCGAGCCTTTTTGCAGCTTTTGTCGACCGGCGACTAGCCAAAAGAAGAAAAAAAAAGAAAAAAAGGAAAAATAAAATAAAATAATTAAAAAAATTAAAAGAAACAAAAAATGAACATAAATTTACCAAAATTTCCAAACAAATTTACTAAACGGTGGTCAAAAATTGTTCGGTCTTTATTATCTATTTTTAAATAAAACACAAACAAACGTAAAATGCAAAAACAAGAAATTATTACACTTTGTTTGGGATCACAAAAAACTAACTAATAAATAATTGTAAATTGTTTTGGAGTCCCTTCCTTCAAGAATTTATGGCTCAAAACTATTATTATTCTCACAATGGACCAAAGACTAAGACCACAAAGAGCCAACTAACAGATATTTATAAATTTGTGTCTTGCTCTCAGACTTCACCAACAAGCCGAGACCCAAGGACAAGGGGTAGAGCTCGCTGCAGGAGTCGCTCGACATGTTCTGCCGCATCGTGAGTGAGCTTGTTCGGGCCTTACTGGGACCACGTGTTGGGCTACCACGAGGCGAGCTCGGAGACGCCCGAAGAGGTGTTGTTCCTGAAGTACGAAGACACGAAGGAGGACCCATGCGCTCACCTGAGGAGGCTGGCCGGTTTCTAGAGTGTCCTTTCAGTGAAGAATAGCTGAAAAACGGGACTGTGGACGAAATACTGAGGCTCTGTAGTTTTGACAGTTGAAGCGCGTTGGAGGTGGACGAGAGCGGCAAGTTGGCTTCAGGGGAAGAGAACAAGGCGTTCTTTGGGAGAGGCGAGGTTGGAGATTGGGCAAATTACTTGAGTACTGAGATGGCCGATAGGACTGACAGGGTCATGGAAGAGAAGCTGCGTGGCAGGGTTGAGGCTTTAGGGGATGAATAATCCCTGTTTATCCACTAGGTTATTTCCAAGAAGGAACCATGCTTATTCTCACATATGATATGTTTGATTAAAAGTGTTGACCATGGCTCGAAATTAATTCAGATTGATTTGAAATCCAATCCATTATTGAACTGCAAGAAAATCTGCGCGAAGTGAGAAAAGTCCAAATGGACTCTCGCGAACAGGACCGAGTCTGATGTGAAAAAAAGGAAATAATTTCTCACGAGACTTCTTTTCTTTATTGAAGATGAAGTTCACGTCGATGGAGGAGAAGGGCCCATAATTTTTGGCATATGAATGTTCTTTTGTTGACTTGGTCTTTGAGAGTTTGGTCTTCGATGAACAGTGAGTGTACTTAATATGTGTGGAAACTTACGAGAGACATGAAGACCATTGAAAGCCGTCATTCAAAAGGATTGAAAGCGTAAAAGATCACATAAGGTGATATCGATACTTAATCCAAGACCCTCAAGAAAAGTAGGTCTTCTTCATTTCCAAGGCATGCCTCACTTTAATCAATGTCCTCACAATATTATCATGCATTTTGATCTTGATATTGCCAATACTCACCACATCGCACTCAGCATTGCTCCCCCCTTGCACTTTACCACAATCCATACATTGGTAATTAATAAATTACTTTATGTTCGATGCAGCATGAAATGAACAGCTATAATCCATAGTTCATCTATCAAACGATAAATCCATATATAACAGACAAGACATAATCATCACTGTCCAAGATACTATCAACAACTATAGTAATATCATAACTAAATTGAACTCTAATTTCGTAACATTTCTTGCTCTTCAACTTAAGATGATTCCTTCTAAAATGCTCCATCTTGCTAGGATTCTAACAAACAGTACCACCAGTCCTAGACTAATTACATATGTTTAGGTTTGCACCACTAATGTTAACACAAGTCCTATTTCTTCTTCTACCTTCAGTTACTAAAGCACCAGGTTCACTAGATTCTCTTTTATGAATGTCTTCACTTAAAATAAAATAGTGAACCTCATTAAAAACTAAGCTTATTGACCTAGAGAAAGTACTAGCGGTAGTATTTTAACTATCAATCAATGAGGATAATAAAATCCAAGCACATATCTCATCATTAAAGTCGATTTCAACTAAACTCAAGTGAATGATGATTACATTGCATTCATTGATATGATCAGCAAGTGACACACCTTCGCTCATCTTTAAGTGAAAAAGATGTCGCATCAAGTAGACCTTATCAATTTTAGAGGGCTTCTCATACATGTTGGACAAGCCATTCATTAGTTCCACAAAAGTGTTTTTTTTTTTTCATAATATTAAACGCAACATTACGAGCCAATGTTTGCTAAATAACACCCAATGTATGTTTATCTAGCAACTCCATTTCCTTGATTTTGGCTTCTTCCCACAAGGATAAGTGCATAGTCCTTTTGCATCTTCCATAAAATAATATTCTTCCCATCAAGCTTATTGTTTTTCACTTTTTCATCTTTTATCACTATTGATTCACTTCAACTTAGTCAAGCATGGCTCTAATACCAATTGTTGCAAAAAATGAACAATCAAACAATAAAATAAACATGACAAGAAAATAAATCGGCCATAAGATTAATACGGTTTGGTTGTTGGGACCTACTCCATGAGGAAAGTAAGCCAGGATTCCAATGTAAATCAAGCAATCGAGCAGAGATCATAACCACATTTGAGTCATTCCAACACTCTTAGTGTTTCATAGCCCACAATTACACCCAATACCTCACACATTGTTTAACTCTTATATTTACGCGCAGAAAAATCTCTCAATCTTGCAAAAAGAATTCACAAATATTTCCACAAGATTTATAGCCCAATTCCCTTTTAAAGAAAACCTAATTTAGGTCAAATATCAATTTTACCCCGATTTTTTTTTTTTTTGGAAAAAATGCCAAACTTTAGGTCCGGTCCAAATCTGTCCACTTTTCTTTGTTTGAAAAACAACCCAACTTAAGGTCTAAAGTATTACAAACTTTTGTTTGGAGTATTACAAGGCGAGCTGGGAGGTGCCCAAGCAGGGTTTTTTCTTGTGGTACGAGGAAGCAAAGGAGAGGCCATGGGACCTAGTGAAGAGATTGAGTGAGTTTTTGGGTTGTACGTTGCCCAATGACGACAGCAACATGGTAGATTGAATGAGTTTTCTTGTGGTACGAGGAAGGAACATTCATTTTCCAAGAAAAATATGCCAAAGAGCTCATGAAGAAATTTCACATGGAGAATTTGAAGAAAACGGAAACTCCCATGTCTTCCTCTTCAAAGCTCAATAAGTTGAAAATGACAAGAAAATTAATCAAAAGCTATACGGAAGCATGGTTGGCTCCTGCTTTATCTCATCACATCAAGACCCGATATCCTTTTTAATGGATATATGTGCACTAGATATCGATCAGACTATAATGAGTCTCATCTTTCTACAATAAAAGGATTATCAAGTATATTAACACTTACCCTTCTTTATGACTTTGGTATCCTAATAAATCAGAATGTGTTATCTGGGTATTTTGATGCTGATTTTGTAGAAAGTAAGATTGACAGGAAAAACACATTCGGAACTTATCACTAAGCAAGTGGAAGGGTGTCGAGAAAAGGAAAACAAAAATAGCCAAACAATGGCAACCGAACAACCAATCAACATAAACAAGCAGCCAAACAACGGCAACAACGAGGAAAGGAACGAGGAAAGGGAGGCCAGATAGCAAAACAATGGCAACAATAGCAAGCAACGGCAACCTCCGAAGAACTAGATCTAGCCCTTTACATCGCTGAGTCCTCCAAACCGCATAAGTAACAAGAACCTCCGAAGAGAAAAAAGTGATCCAGCCCCCAACTTCACTAAGTGCACCTACCCGCAACCCAAGACATTGGCAACCCTGAAGCAAGCTCTAGGGAAGACTTGACACCTGCATCCATCTCATATTTTCATTCCTTCTTTTTTCACTTTTTCAAATAATTTTTTTTTAAAAAAAGGGACAGCCTGTGAGGGCTGGGCCTTCGCGCCCAGCTTCCCCCTCTTCTTCCATTTTCCACAAGGGCCCATGGCCTAGCCCTTTCTTCCCAAGCCCGGCCCTCTTTCTTCCTTCTTCTTCTTCCTTTATCCTTCCTCTTTCACCTCTAAAGGTCACGTGTGGCGACAACGACACACTCGAGGACGGCCTACAGTGGAGAGAGGAAGAGTAGGCTAGCAACTGATGGGACACGGCTTCAAAGTGAAGCAAGTGGGTGGCTGAGGAGATACCGATTCGGCCACACCAAAGCCTGTCGGAGTGCCAAAGACCGGCGATCGAAGCTCTGTCAACCGGCCCCCTTCCACCCATAAATAGGGCGTTCGGGGAAACGAAGAGGTCGAGGGAGATCGAAGGAAATGAGCTCCAAGGACTTCCGCCAAGAGACATCAAGGGAGGACCGAGAGTGAGCAAGCTAAAGATTTGAGGAAGGGAGGTCGGCCAGAGAAGGAGGGCCAAATCTGAGTAGAGAGTGGCTAAAACCAGGGGAGAGGGAGAGAGAGAACCACAGGACTGAGCCCTGCCGCCTATCGCTGCCATGGCGTCAGCCACCACCCCATCAACCAGCCGTGAGCTTTGCTGCACTGAAGCTCGCCGGCCTGATGACATTTGCTATTGTTGCCCCCAAACAAATCTGTCATTGCCCTTGTGCTCGAGCCCAGCGAAAATTAGAACCCCCATCATAGAGTAATCCCCCACCCCCGGTTGCGACGTACCATTCGGAGCTGTGTTATGCTAGACCAATCAAGCCGACCGACATTGCTCATTGCGGCCATGCCGTGACAAGCTTGGTTTCCCCCATCCGCCGAACCACTTGTTGCCACCTCACTATCTCGTCCATCCGTCCCCAGACGAGAGCGAGCTATTGCAAATTTGGGTGCGCGCCAAGGTGACTAGCGCCATTCATCCTAGCCACCCCCCATTGACGCTGTAGAGAGATGGGGAAGGAGGCGACCTCGTGTTGAGCCAAAGCCAAGTCAGACACGGGTATCTCAACCGGGGAGGGTTTCGTCCGATCTGGGCCCACGCGCGTGGGCTAGCTAATTCTTGGGCCGGGCATTTCTTCTAATGGAAAATGGGCTAAATTGATTCGAGCTTGGTTTGTTTAAAAAAAAAAAAAAAAAAGGGAAAAGAGAATTCTAAGCCGGGCCCGTGCTGCAGGCCTGTCTGGGCCATGGGTGGATGACCCAGGTCGGTCCCAACCGGGGATCCGAACCGAGTCATTTTTTAAATAATATTATATTATTATATAATAAATGATATTTTAATAAAAAAATAATTAAAAATCAGAAAATAATAAAAAAATCTATTTTTCGAAATAAAACAATCCAAAAATATTTTACTTTTTCTTAAAAAATCAGAAAAAGTCGAAAATAATTTATATTTTCAAAAAAAGATCAAAAATCCAAAAACGCTTTTTATGTTAAAACTATAGAAAAAGACTAAAAACATGTTTTTCTCCACAAATGCATGGAAAAATTCTTAAAAAATGCAAAAAGTCTTAGGGTTTAAACAAGATTAGGTATCGGAAGAACATTGGTGATTAACTAGTGTAATCAAGTTTCCGAAACTAATTTCTCTAGTTGCGCAAGAGTAAAATATTTCTCCTAATATTTTGCTTGGGTTTCTAATCGACCCGCCCAAATTGATTAGTGGTGACTCATATTTAAAATTAAATTTCAGGTTAAAAACTTGGACCATAAGTCGTGAATTGGTGGATTTGGAAAAGCCCATTAGCCTTTAATGGCACCCGCACAATAGGAGTCGAAAAAGAGGTCCACGTGAAAGCCCACTAGAGTTTTTGCATGTTCATCCCGATTGTTTTTTGGTGCCCTAGGAAAATCAACCCATGACCTAAAAAAGTGAGATTTTTCTCCTAACTTTTTTTGGGTTCATCATTTCCCCCCATCGAAAAGATGCCATAAGTCCCTCGATGTCTGGGTGGTTGATCATGTCTTAAGGGGGCAACTTTATGTCATCATAATTTTAGCTTAAACATTCTTGTCCCTTAATCGTTTTAAAGAAAACATAGAAAAAATCATACGAGCCTCCCCAGAAATTTTACAAGTTTGGTTCTTTTCTCATCTAAGCCAATTTCGATACCTCATACAATTATTTAAAACAAATGATTTCAAAAAGCCATTACAGAAATTTGTGATTCTAGGACTATTCATTCCCAACCAAAGCTATTTTAACTGGATAAATTCCCTAAGGGATCTCACTCCTAAGGCATTCTTGTGGTGTGCTGATTAGTTCCATGAAAAGAGAACTCGTTTTGCTTACAAACGTTGCAATCCAATCTCATTGCTCGGCCTCACCGACGCCACTCCCTCTTACCCATATGGGGTGGCACGACAGTACAGAGCCTTTCAGGAGATCCTACCGCCTTTCAAGACGAAGATCACTCCACTATTCTTCATCCATCAAAGCCATGACTACGCATTCGAGATTTCTATTATCGAGGAAACATGGAGCAAGTGCCGTCACAAAAGAATCGTATTATCTGAAGGGCTTGAGGGGCAAGAGAAGGCTCATCATGCTTCTAAGATTTATATCCAAACCATCGTATCTCAACAAGATTGTGGCCATTGGTCCTTGACTTGACCAACAAAATCAATCAACACAAGTAAGCAAAGCATATGCAAAGGGATTTGGGAATAAGTTGCGTACATCTGAGAGCCATAAAACAAACATCTTCACAAGAACAAGGCTCCCTATCGCATATAAAATAGCAGTCACGTGTCCCTAGATGTCAAAAGTGTGCTATCTATGAAGTTCTCTTTTGATAAATAAAAACAACTAGATCATTGCCATAGGTCAATCTTTATTTACTCTCAAGCTCATTCATTGTTTTCGCGATGTCAAGTAATTAGTGCCCAATAAGAATGATGTACAAAATCGCCTCCTAGTGTTGAAGACAGCGTAAGACAAATGTCCATTGTCCTTCGACAACTCTCAAGGCAAATGGAGTCCACTCAAGCCAAGTGCAACCTTGTAGCTACTTTAAACACACTCGCGACACTTGCAAATTTGCTAGAGGATAACCAATAAGATAGACAGTTTGCAAGGATTATGAAGAAGCTAAGCCAACTGCAGGGGCAAAATCCCATTGATATGTTTAACCATGCTAGTGTTAAGATCCTAGAAGAGCTCAAAGTGCTTGAATGCCAATACCTCTCGCCCAAAGGCATATTTGCAAGCCTACCTAGTCCAAATGATGATTCAATCATGCCAATCAAATTTGGCTGGCCCCGTCTTGTAGTGGTACATTGTAAGGAGGATTAGTCTCCTTAAAACTTAGAGGAAACTAACGGATGCTTTCTGCCAAGAATATGGCGTTGACATTGACACTGGCATTGCCCCACCTTACGAAGAGCCGATAGTTGCAGGGATGAAGGATAATAAGTTTTCAAGAACATATGTCGTGTCAATGAGGAGTCCGATCACCTAATCTGACCTGCAGCCCATAGAAGAAGGATCGATCAGAGAAAATATCGATGTAGTCTTGCATGATAAATGAACGACCACGCAATATCTTATTACTGAGAAGCTTTCCATTAAGAAAGGCAAGGAGAAAACATATGAGGTCAACACCATAAAACCTATCCAGAACTGGGGCATGGCAATATAACATCCTAGGCTTACAACAAGAACTAGGGTCCAAAGAATGCCGACCTCCATCAACTTAGGAAGCGAAGCTCCACCATCTCCTAATCCCCTTGACAAAGTCAAACTGGCAAAACGAAAGGCTTTACTCAAAAGGTCAGGACTAAGAGTCAAGAAAAGGAAGCCTAAGCATTTCAAGGCAACACTTGCCACTGAACGTAGGCAAAATCTGACAGCCAATGAGCCACCGTACCAAGACTTCGAGCATCTCTTGGGGTATAATCCTGAGAGTTATTGATATTATATTGATGAAGTCATCCATTCATTAAATGACTGCCTCCCATCTACGCACGGGATCCAAAGCCCGTTAAAATGGGGACCATTCGTCCTTCATGACTTATCTCCTAATGAGCTGTTAAATTTGTCACCCAACCATTAAGATGACGTAAACGCCTCATCCTCAATTAGACATTTTGACCCAAAAGAAAGCAATGAAATGATCTTGGTAGAGTCCATCTTTCCTAAAGCAATAGAATTCACCACCGAAATGAATATGCAATGGGAAAACCAGTTGCCTAACCAAGACACGGTGGATCCATCTTGCCTCCATAGGATTACAACTCCCAGAGAAATGGAGTTACCTAATCTCCATAAGTATAACGGCATGACTTGTTCCATGGCCCACTGGCAATCTTTCCATGTTGAAATGAGTCGACACTGCAGTCTCACGTCATTCATAACTCAGGCTTCCAAGAAAGTCTCACAAGGCCCGCATTGCAATGGTTCTTCATGGCAAGGATCTACTTCATGAGGAATTGGAATGGGTTGTCTTCCGCATTCTTGCATCAATACCAAAGCAAGATTGGAACTGAATTACCTTGCGAGGATTTGGTTCGCATCAGAAGAAGACCAATGGAGAATTTCCAAGCATATGCAGAAAGATGGGAGGCTTTCGTGATGCAAACTAACCATCAACTGGCTGAAGAAGAAATGATGAAGCTATTCATAAGAGCCTTACCCTGCAAGCATCGCTTTCGGTTGCGTGGATTGCACTTACGTAGCTTCAATGAAGTGGTCTTCTTATGCGAATACTTCGAGTCTACTGGGGGTAAAGAACACAAAGGCGCTTGATTTCATGACCAACACTATCAAAATGCTCATTTTCATAGGAATTTTCATGAGTTTTGGTCATTTTCATGTTTTCTATCATGTCTAGTATGTTATCGATGCATTTTCCATTCCAGTAATTTAATTTCACATAGAATGTACAGTTCTAATATTTGTTTTGAAAGTGTGAGATGGTATTCCAAACCGGCTCAGTGATGCTATCCAACCATGAAAATAAATATACTTTTGAGAACAAAAAATATTTCATTACCAAAAGCTTTTGTCAAAACAATATGTTAAATTTAATTATATTTATTTTTCTGACTTAATCACTTTGTGTCTCAAATTATCATCCCCTTTGACTTAGCGTGACAAAGGGCATTTGAAACCGGCACATCATGTGAACTTACCGAATTCAAAAACACTCTTTTAAGAAAGCAAGGGCAAAGAGAAAATATCATCCCATCTCAAAAAGGGTATCTCTTATTTCCTGAACATAATTTTGGAAATGATGTCCTCTCGCTTTTATTTATAAGAGACGAAAGATAGGACGTAATAAGCACAAGCATAAGGTTGAACTTGAAGCATGCATACAATGGTAGCTTAGGGCAAGGCAACCTTCTCCATGCTACTCTCAGCCTTCCCATTTTGTGAGCCATCCCTGGAGTTCTATGCAATCCACCTTGCACCTACACAACTCCATCTCAAGTCTCCGTCTCAAGTATGAGCAATATCTTTTTCGCACAATGTACCCCAAGAGGCTAGACATTGTAGTTTCATTGATGGGATATTCATCTTTGACAAATGAATTCTTTCTCTTCCTTTGAATTGGCTATTGTCAATATGGAGAAAATCCAAACAGTTGAAGCAATTTCTAGCCCCCTATTCTAGATGATGACTTTAGAATCTATAAACCTCACTTCTTGTTCCAGACGCATACTTTCCTAAGAAGTGATTGCCATCAGAAAACTAGAGGTTTTGATTGTCCATCTCAGATTCCATGGAAGCTTGAGGTATAAAATTTTACCCAATGCTGCTAATGTTCATATGGTCAAAGACAGAAGAAAAATTCCATAGAAGGAAGGTGTTGAAGATGAATCAATGTCCATTAATCATGCATACATGGCCATAAATGAGAAGGGCCAATGAAAAGAGATGTATAACTGTGTCAAGACAAAAAGGCTGTCATTGACATTCGAATATCCCTAGGAGATATCAAATACAAACTATGGGGAAAGGTAATTCGGTATCGTTTCCAATGCTCCCCCTCTCTAAATCCGCTTTTGACATATTTCCTCTATTAATAGGAAGCATCAAGATTCAACAAACAAACTTAGTGGGTTAATTAGAGCAAATCAATATTGGCCAAGCAAGCATATAGGAGTGACCCATATCAAATTCACCTAACTCGCTATGCAAAAATGTGTCGTCTCGAAACCGATTCAATTATATAAAAATGAATGCCCTACAAATAGCACCGGTGCCTTGGCCTAATGGTATGGGGGATGAAGTGGTCTAGAGGCAATCGAGGTTTGATCCTCAGAAGTAGCAACTTGTTGCCATGTGAATTTGCTTCTCTTACATATGCAAAATTGGGAGAATAGTTGACCAAATGAAATGAAAGATATAGGACTTCATATCCTTCTTGTACTTTAGGTCTATTCAATCATTTGCAAACCAGTGAAAGGATCACCTAACCGTCAACGAGGCGGATAACAAATCAATGAGAGGCATGTTAGACTCTGATAAACTCTCTTAAGCGAAATGGCATCCCAAGTATCACCAAAGCAGATGATAGAAATCCTTCAAGCCTCAATTCACATTTGATTTTGGCCATACTGATTGATCTATTTTTACATTTTCCCTTATGTAAGGGCAAAAGTAGAGATGCCCGTCAAATCAATGATCATATTCCCAACCCCAACTAATCATTCATGTATCATCTCCCTATTGAATAAGGACAGTCCATGGACACTTATCTGTGAATAACCCCTTTGATGTTTAAAATTTAACATATTTGTATATACACTTCTATTAAATAAATACCTCTAAAGCTGTTAATAAAGTTTTTTTTTAAAACCATTCATTTGTTTTAAGAGTACAAACTCCCTCGTATTTAAAATACTCCATGCCTTTTTCCAAACAGATTTTGCATACTGATTTTGTTTGTCTAAATTACTGATTCCACTGAGGATTATCAAAATAGATAGTTTAATGAAAAAATAAGATTGATCGAGCATGTTGAATGAGGCACATCAGGATGATGAAAGGCAAACCATATCCTACACACAATCCCCTATCTATACATTTATGAGATGAGTGTAGAAAATTCCATGTTTGTACGATAAAGAGTTTTCTTGCAAATGGTACAATAACTAAAGCAGTGAGGGGCATTTCATTTATTTACCCTAAACACTATAGGTTATCAATTGCTTACCCTCTTTAAGCCCCCATGCACTTGTGAAGTTTCTTTCATACCTCTGTCGAGAACCCGCCCATACTAGGGCAGATTGAAGGCGAGGCGGCATCACAAGGTGAGAAAGGGGATAGAAATTTTCTTGCTTGCACTTGCATCAATCTTTGGATGCCTTTATTGCTTGCACTCACGATAATTTAAGTGCCCTAGAATGACGAAGAACAATTCTTTTATGCTCTATGTACTTGTATCCATTATATAGCCCAATTGAGTTTGTAATTACATCCTCACAATGAGGCAAAGCAAGAGTTACTGCCATTCAAGTAGTATGATCTGAAACATTGACTAAAGATGAAGACTCAAGAGTCTAATAGGTATTTTGCTTGAGCTTGCCTAGGCCATTCCTTCGAACAACAAGAATAAAAACTAGGGGGCATGAAAATATAATGTGCCTGGTAAAAGTAAGGTTAATGCCCATATATGAGAAAATTGGATGGCATGAAAAGTAGTGTGCCTAATAAAAAGCAAGGCCAATGCCCTCAAACAAAAAAATATAACCATTTGTATTCCCAAGTAAAGCTACTGTTATGGTTCAATTAATGGAGCCTCAATCTGGTTATGAGAAGAAAGACCGATGACAATGCCAAGGCAATCACCTACTTTCACCCTTTTACACATGAGCCAAACCTACATTATGTCTCATTGTAAAAGTCTCTTCAGACTAGGGCACTTCAATTAACGTAAGATTTCATATGTTTATAAGTATCACTCGAAGAAATACAAAAAAGATTATTTTATCTCTTTTTGCAGGGTTCTTGACTTGTAAACTTGTAAATTATCATGTGGCATTTCTTTTATAAGCCTTGACCTTGATGGTCCCCTTTGACATGCCGTTAACCAAGCCTATATTATGGTCCTGACAAAGACCTCTTAGATTGATAAAGTTGTACCGTTTGCAAGAATACTCAAACCCTTGCTAACATGATGAAAGTGAGATGGGGTAGTCCTTATAAATCCTACATTAATGATCAGGATAGAACAACATTTTCCATGAGAGTGAGGGGAAAGCCTTTTTAGACTGAAAGTCCCTCATCTAGCATGTTCAAGATGTCTACATTCTAAGTGACGATTGTCAATCAAAAATTTTCTCTAGTGGAATATTGGTGATACAAAATTGACAAAATTATCATGCATGAATCCCATTTGAACTCATGAATTTACATCATACACAATCATGTGTGCATATTGTGTGTTGCAAACGTACTCTCAGAGATCAAAGGCATCGTCAAGTAAGCATATCTCTACCCTTATTCCCAAAGAGCTTGTGTCCGACCAAATATTTCATTACCCTTGAGTACTAGCCACCACTCGAATACACTCTCTTCTTGACACTCAACCTATTCGAGTTATCCTCATAGTTTGGACGCTTGCAATTGTCCAAATATCCCATTGTCTTTGAGTACCTACCACTATCCAAGTACTCTCTCTTCTTGACACTCAACTTGTTCGAGTTGTCCTCATAGTTAGGATGCTTGCTATTGTCCAAGTATCTCATTGTCTTTGAGTACCTACCACTGCCCAGGTACTCTCTCTTCTTAACACTCAACCTGTTTGAGTTGTTTTCAGAGTTTGGATGCTTGCAACTATCCAAGTATCCCATTATCTCTAAGTACTTGTCACTATATAAGTACTCTCTCTCATTGACACTCAACTTGTTCAAGTTGTCTTCAGAGTATGGATTCTTGTGACTGTCCAAGTATCCATTTGTCTTTGAATACCGGCCACTATTCTGGTACTCTCTCTTCTTGACACTCAACATGTTCAAGTTGTCATCATAGTTAGGATGCTTGAGATTGTCCAAGTATCCCATTGTATTTTAGTACCTACCACTATCCAAGTAATCTCTCTTCTTGACGCTCGACCTATTCGAGTTGTCTTGAGAGTTTGGATGCTTGCGACTCTCCAAGTATCCCATTGTCTCTGAGTACTTGCTACTATTCAAGTACTCTCTCTTATTAACACTCAACATGTTCGAGTTGTCTTCAAAGTATGGATACTTGCGACTATCCAAGTATCACTTTGTCTTTGAGTATTGGCCACCGTTTGGATACTCTATCTTCTTGACACTCAACATGTTCGAGTTATCTTCAGAGTTTGGATGCTTGCAATTGTCCAAGTATCCCATTGTCTTTGGGTATCTACCACTATCTAAGTACTCCCTCTTATCAACACTCGATCTGTTCAAGTAATTTTTAGAGTTTAGATACTTACAAATGTCCAAGTATCCCTTTGTCCTTAAGTACCAACCACTGTCCGGTACTCTCTCTTATCGACACTCAACCTATTCAAGTTGTCTTTAGAGTTTGGATGCTTGTGACTATCCAAGTATCCCGTTATCTTCAAGTACCTGACACTATTTGGGTACTCTCTCTTATCAACACTCGACCTATTCGAGTTGTCCTTAAAGTATGGATACTAGTGACTGCTCAAGTATCACATTGTCTTCAAGTACCTACCACCATCCAGGTACTCCCTTTCTGTAATGCTCGACCTGCCCGAGTTGTCCTCAAATTATATTATCAAATATTAGTAGTTGTTTAAATATTCCACTGCTTTGTGTACCTGTGGTTACCCAGGTATGCTCTCTTATCACCATGACACTTGGCCTGCCTAAGTTGTCCCCAGATCATATCATCAAATACTTGCAATTCTTCAAGTATTCCACTACTTTGTATACCTGCAGTTACTCAGGTGTTCCAACCTTTTTGAGTGCTCACGGCCATCCAGGTAAGTCTCGTGCTACATTCAAAATTTATGTTACCGGGAGGTGGGAGACCTTCACCGATTACTAGGAGATGAGAGACTTTCACAAATGTTCGAGGCGCGTCCTCTATATTTCATTTACCAAGAGGTGGAAAACCTTCACGAATATCCAAGACTTGTCCTCAATGTTTCATTTACTAGGAGGTGAAAGACCTTCACAAATATTAGAGGTACGTCATAAATATTCCATTTACCAAGGTGAGAGACTTCACGAATATCCGAGGCACATCCTCGATATTCCAATTATCAAAAGGTGAGAGACCTTCATGAATATTTGAGGCACATCCTCGATATTCCATCTACCTAGAGACCTTCACGTATATTCCAAGTATCCTCCGAGATTTAGTACTTGTGATCATCCAAGTACTCCTTCGATGCCTCCAAATGACCAGGTATCCTATAAGGTTAGTATTTGCAATTGTCTAGGTACTCTTTCAATACTTGCGAATAACCAAGTATCCTTCAAGGTTTAGTACTTGTAATCATCCAAGTACTCTTTCGATGCCTGTGAATGTCCAAGTATCCTCTAGAGTTCGTACTTGTGATCATCCAAGTACTCCCTCAATGCCTGCATATATCCAAGTACTCTTTTAGTACTTGCGAATGTCCAAGTACTCTTTCAATACCTGCAAATGTCCAGGTATCCTCCAAGATATATGCCCTGAGAAAGGTCAAGCGTTCAACAAACACATGTCCTGAGAAAAGTCAGCACATCCCCCAAGAAAGGTCTGGTAATCAATTGGTGTCATTGACAAAGATCAGGCACCCAACAAACCGATGCCCCGAGAAAGGTCGGTGCATCCCCGATAAATATCGAGAAATCAACTGATGTCCTTGACAAAGATCACGCATCCAACGAACATATGTCCTGAGAAAGGTTGACACATCCCTCGAGAAAGGTCGTGTAACAAACCAATGTCCTTGACAAAGATTGAGCACCTAACAAATAGATGCCATAAGAAAGATCGGCCCATTCCCGAGAAAGGTCGGGTAATCAACTAGTGTCCTTGAAAAAGGTTAGGCACCCAACAAGCTAATGTCCTGAGAAAGGTCAGTGCATCCTTGAGAAAGGTCAAGTAAATAACTTATTGCTTCAACAAGTGATCGAAGAAAAATTTGAATCCTAGAAAGGCAATTCCCCGTCAAGGCGGCTAACGAAAGGTTCGGTCCTAGACAAGCAACCTATTGCTCTAACAGGCGACCAAAGAATGGTTCGGTCCTGAAAAAATAATTTCTCATCAAGGCCACCAAAGAAAGGTTCGGGCCTTGGAAAAACAACTTCCTTACGTCACCAGGTAAGATGATACCCTGATACTTGTCAAACTCGAGGTTCACACTTCATCTCACTCATTTACGGTAAGTAACTATAGGTATCCTCTTATCTATCTTAGTATGTATAATGCTCTATTGTTCTTTTGTTTGCATAGGACACCTGGTCCCAAATAAGATATAATCTATTGCCTATGCATGGACAAAATTTAGGTATCAGTTCATCTTTGAATGCAACTTCTGTGAGCTCACCTTCAAAGAAGAGTAACTATTTACATATAAAATTTGATTAAATACATAAAATTAATTTGCATAAAAAATTAGGGATCAACTTGACCCTAACAAAAATGATTTTCGCATCAATTAGGTCTTAATTTTTATTTGCATCCATTTCCTATTTTAGTTCCTTCTTTTTTCACTTTTTTGGATAATTTTTTTAAAAAAAGGGTGGTCCACGGGGGCTGGGCCTTCATGCCCAGCTTCCCTCTCTTCTTCCTTTTTCCACAAGAGCCCAGGGCCCATCCCTTTCTTCCCAAGCCCAACCCCCCTTTCTTCATTCTTCTTCTTCCTTCCTCCTTCCTCTTCCAACCTTTGCAAGTCATGCACAGTGACGACGACACACTCGAGGACGGCCTACGGCAGAGAGAGGAAAAGTTGGCTAGCAATGGATGGGACACGGCTTCAAAGCAGAGCAAGTGGGCGGCTAAGGAGATGCCGATTCGGCTACACCAAGGCTGGTTGGAGTGCCAAAGACCAGCGACCAAAGCTCCGTCAACCAACCCTCCTTTGCCTATAAATAGGGCATCATGGGAAGGCTAAAGTGCAAAGGATGAGGGAGATCAAAGGCAGTGAGCTCCAAGGACTTCCCCTGAGAGATATCAGGGGAGAATTGAGAGCGAGCAAGCCGGAGATCTAAGGAGGGGAGGTCGGCCGGAGAAGGAGGGCCAAATCTAAGCAAAGGGTGGCTAAAACCAGGGGAGAGGGAGAGAGAGAATCGCAGGACTAAGCCTTGCCACTTGTCACTGCCATGGCATCAGCCGCCACCCCATCGACCATCCATGAGCTCTGTCGTGCCGAAGCTCGCCTGATCGGCATCATTTGCTACCATTGCCCCCCAACACAGATCCACCACAACCCTTGCACTTGGAGCCCAACAAGGATTGGAACCCCCATCATGGAGTAATCACTCCCCGCCATGTACCATCTGGAGCGTGTCATGCTAAACCAAGGCTGACCGGTGTTGCTCATTGCGGCCATGCACCGTGACAAGCTCGGTTTCCCCCATCCGCCACCACCGGCTGCATCTCGGCCTTCTCCTACCAAACCGCTTGCTGCCGTCTCACCGTCATGTCTGTCGGTTCGTAGACGCAAGCTACTGCAAATTTGGGCACTCACTAGGGTGACCAGCGCCATTTGTCCCAACCACCCCTATTGATGCCGCAAAGAGACAAGGAAGGAAGTGACCACGTGTCAAGTTAAAGTTGAGGGTAGGGTCGAATGTGGGTATCTCAACAAAGTAGGGTTTTGTCCGATCTAGGCCCACGCATGTGGGCTAGCTGATTATTTGGCTGGGCATTTTTTTCTAATGGAAAATGGGCTAAATTGGTTTGGGCTTGGTTTGTATAAATTAAAACAAAACAAAAAAAAAAAAAAAAAAAAAAGGAAAAGAGAATTTGGGCTGGGCCCGTGCTGTAGGCTCGTTAGGGCCATGGGTTGACGACCCAAGTCAGTCATAACCTGGGGATCCGACCTGAGTCATTTTTTTAATAATATTATATCATTATAATAAAAAATGATATTTTAATAATAAAAAATAACAAAAATAATCAGAAAATAACAAAAATAATCTATTTTTTCAGAAAAAAAATCCAAAAATATTGTATTTTTTCTTTAAAAAAATCAGAAAAAAGTCAAAAATAATTTATATTTTCAAAAGAGGATAAAAAATCCAAAAATGCTTTTTATGTTTAAAAAAATAGAAAAAAGACTAAAAACATGTTTTTCTCCACAAATACATGAAAAAATCCTTGAAAATCAAAAAAGTCTTAGGGTTTAAACAAGATTAGGTATCGGAAGGGCGTTAGTGATTAACTAGTGTAATCAAGTCTCCGATCCTAGTTTCCCTATGTGCGCAAGAGTGAAATATTTCTCCTAATATTTCGCTTGGGTTTCTAATCGACCCGCTCCAAATCGATTAGTGATGACTCCTATTTAAAATTAACTTATATGTTAAAAACTCGATCATAAGCCATGAATTGGTGGGCTTGCGAGAGCCCGGGCTAAGCCTAATAGATTTAGCGAGCCATTAGCCTCAGCTAGCACCCACGCAATAGGGCGCCGAAGAAGAGATCATGACAGTTAAACGAATTAAAAGTTTAATAACAACATTACACATTAGATTAAAGTTCATGAACCACACTGAATAAATTAAAATTTTAGTTGCATATTGGGCCAAAGTTCAAAGACTATTTTTGTCAATTTCCCTTTTTTATACACTACATTCAGATATAAAGAAACTTTATACATACTTTTTGTACTCGCATTATCTGCAATTCCCGTATTTCTTAAAAGCATGACAACGTTTGGTAATTAAGCTTTTGATTTAGGACGATTGTCAGGTATTTTGGGAAGCACAAATAAGTCTCTCCCTCTTTAACTGCTTCATTGTATCCAATTTTTTCAAGTTCACCACAAAGATAACTTTTAATGTCTCGTATAATAACCTAGCATCGCTCATTAAATTTATTAGTTTAAACCGGCTACAACTCCTACTACTTAGGACGTTGCATTTGTCCGTATGCATCAAGATACCAGAAATCTAGGTCTAACTCCCACCTAACACGAATATGCCAAAGGTGGAAAATATTTTAAATGTTAGGATTATGCTCTCAAACACAATGAAATAAAGAGTAAAAGCAAGAAAAAGAAATTAAGGCACAAAATTATCCTGGTTCACCCTTAAACTAGGGTTACATTTGGCAAAGAATTCTATTATAATTAACACATCATGCCTCTCTAATACATCTATTAATTACAAGAGAAAGAGATTACACATACCCACTAGCTATCCATGGGCCCAAATCTAAATTACTAATAAAATATGGGCTCAAATTACAAAAATCTTTTGGCGGTTCAGGGGTGCTGCCCCGCAACCCCTCCTCACTCATCGAGAAGCAAGACCCCATGTCTTTCTATTAATGGGAAATATGAACCACATCTCAACATAAAAGTATCATGCTCTCACTTGATATCATAAATAAATCAAATGTTCAGTATTGTTTTAAAATTTTCGACATGCTTATTGAAAACTAAAAGGGGAGTCATCAAGAGTCCCGAGGCATTTCCCTAGTCTAAGAGTCCGGACTCTTGAGAACGCTCCAAGTTCTTGCACATAGAATTTATTTACAATGTATAGATGATATGTAGAGCTATTAAACGGGTGGGTCGGGCGGGTTTGTGTTAGGTCATAAATGGTCCAACCCAAATTGACCTATTAACTCATTTATGACCCATTTATGCCTAATGTAAATTTCTCAACCCATACCCGACCCATTTAACTAAACTATAAATATTTATATAGTATTGCCAAAATAGTTTTATACAAAACAAATTTAATGGACAATTTTTAAAATAATTATTTTAAAAAGTCAATTTTAATTAATTTTATAAAAATAAATTATTATTATTATTATTATTATTATTTAAATATATCTTTCTTTTTTCTTCTTCTTCTTCTTTGGCCGGCCACCGACCACGACAACGGCCAGTGGCCGGCCACAGGTGAGCCTCGAGCTCACCCGGCTCACCGACGCCGGTGAGTCTCGCTAGATCAGAGAGGCTCGAGCCTCGCCGGACGTCGGCGAGGCCTCTACCTTGCCAATCCAGTGAGCTTGAGGCTCGCTGACATTGGGCGAGCTCGAGGTTGCCTCTCGCTAGATTCGACGAGCTCAAGGCTCGCTGACGACAGGTGAGCTCGAGCCCGCCCTCACCAAATCCGGCGAGCTCGAGGCTTGCCGGCGTTAGGCAAGCTTGAGGCTCACCGACATCGGGTGAGCTCGAGCTCACCCCTCACTAGATTCGGCAAGCTCAAGCTTGCCCCTCACCAGATTTGGCGAGCTCAAGCTCGCCCCTCGCCAGATTCGACGAGCTCAAGGCTCGCCGATGTCAGGCAAACTCGAGCTCGCGCCTCACTAGATCCGGCGAGGCTCGAGCCTCGGCGGACGTTGGCGAGGCTTGAGCTCGCCCCTCACCAGATCTAGCGAGGCTCAAGCCTCACCTGACACCGGCAAGTTCGAGTCTTGCTAGATCGGCGAGGCTCGAGCTTGGCCAAGCATTAGCAAGGCCTCCAATGAGCTTGAGACTCACCTAGTCGGTCACCAGCCATCACCGTGCTGGTGACCGAAGGAAGAAGAAAAAAAAAAAAAGGAAAGAAAAGAAAATTAAAATAAAATAAATAATTATAATTTTGGTTTTTATAAGAAAAAATATTTTTTGTCAAGTTAAAGTTAAAGAGAGAAGAGAGATTATGAGGTTTTTGATGAAAATGGGTTCAAAATCTAACCCACTTAAGACTCACTTAAGACTCATCTATTAAAATCTTTAATTGTTAAACCCATTTAATTACTTTTTGTCAAAAATAAGTGATTCATATATGACCCATTTTGTCACCTATAATGATATGTATGAGTCATCAGTGATTGAATGTATTGACTGTATCAATAACGTATGTTAACTGGTGTGTCGAAATGATGAGAGCATTGCGCTATTGTCGTCAATTTTGTGCAATTCTTGTTTGTTTTCCGTGAGAAAGAATTCTGGGAAGTTCTGATATTACTTTAGTTTTATTTGTGTTCTATTATGTCCTTGTCCTTTCTTCTCCTCTCCAAACTATGAACTGCTAACTAAAAAAATTCTCGTGATCGACGAGACCGACGGATGGGAAGAATGAAAAGCGAAGTTGGCCAAGGCGAACGTGCAAGTGCAGGCCCGAATCATGACAGCCCAATAGTCTGTTCTGGCAACTTTTAATTTTTAATTATTAAGAAATAAAGATATTACAGGTCATGAGATCATGTGCACTATGCATAATGCATGGAGTATTCGTCACAATATGTCCTCGGTGAAACAAACCCGAATAGATGCAGGTTGGACACAACGCCTGCTTTTGCCTTTTTGACCCTTATCTACAAAATTGTTAACACAAATCGGGTTTTAGAGATCACGTGGTATCGACAATTCGAGGGGAAACTATCCAATCAATTCTAAACTTATTGGATCCCAATAAGTAAGTACACAAAAGGAGTCAATTAAGCTGTTCGTGACTAAGCATGCATATCGAAGACAGGGATCCTAAAATACAACAATCACTTACGGAAACCATTGTCTTTTACACCATTATTTTGCCTCTAACTTCATTGACTAAAAAAGATAGGCTTACATTTTTATGTGAAAGAACAATTCATGATGTACCCCTTCCGATAGGTAAGAGCGAAAAAATGAAGTAATCAATTGATTTTAGCTTTGGTATGGCCATCAATTTATCTATATGTTCATGTGTCGGATCTGAGTCATTGAAAGATATTATATGTTAGCCAAATAAACTAGTGAAACAATTCATTTTAAATCCATATCGATATATAATCATATTCAAGTCTATCAAATATTTGCTTTTAATATTGTGTCATATCTTTGTGAAAAGGAGAGATTGGAAAAAAAAAAAGAGATAGGTATGCAGAAGTCCAAAAACTTGTCACGAAAATACATTTGAGTCTTAAAATTTGCAAAAAGTGCAAATAAGTCTTAAAACTTGTGAAAATGTTTCATTTGAGCCTAAAATCAACGCCGCTAGTCTTTTCCATTAAAAATGATGACGTGCATTTAAAATTAATTTTTATTTTCCACGTGGCTTTTTTTAATTTTTGTTATATTTAAATTAGATTTTTTTAAAGTGAAAATTTATTTTAAAAAATAGTTCAAAAAAATAAAAAAAAATGACAGCCTCGCCGGAGGGGCCGACCACCGTTGCTAGCCCGGGCGCGGGTGGCTGGCCCTCGCCCGCCCCTGGCGAGGGTTGGCGAGGCCTCGCCCTAGCCGGGCAAGGGCCGGCCACTTGCGCCCGGGCCGGCGAGGCTGCTTTTTTTTTTTTTTTTTTTTTGAACTGTTTTCTTTTTTTAAATAAATTTTCACTTTTCTTTTTTTAAAATAAGATAAAATGAATAAATCTAATTTTTTAGTTTTTAAATATATTTTTAAATGATTAAAAAATCATTAAAAAACCACGTGGAAAATAAAAATTAATTTTAAATGTCACATCAGTATTTTTAACGGAAAATGCTAATAGTGTTGATTTTAGGACTCAAATGAAACATTTTGACAAGTCTTAGGACTTATTTGTACTTTTTACAAGTTTTAGGACTCAAATGCATTTTTGTGACAAGTTTTAGGATTTCCGCATCACTTATCCAAAAAAAAAAAAAAAAAGATTAATTATGAGAGAGACTGAAAATTTTCTTGAGGATGATAAATTTTTGCCAAGACTCGAGACTAGTAGATAAGTTTATTCCGACTATTAATTTGGTGGAACTCACACGAGAAATTGAGGTGGGATCGATAAAATCAATGGTCATGATTCATTTAGTCCGTTGAACCTTGGTCAAGTAATCCGGAAGTCTCATTCTCTTACACGGTTCAAGCCTCCACGGACAGATAGTTACTGCTCTCCTTCCTCGTTTGCTGTTGCTTTTTTCTGTGGCAGCACACCAAGTACATATACTTTTTGCCCTCTTGTCTACTTCATTCACATGGCTGAGTTGACCATTGCTTATGGTATTGTCTGCAGGAGATTCAAGAACTGGAATTGAAATGCGATCATAGCATTCTTAGCTGACCAGAACATAAAAAATTGGCAAACAATTGGACTTTTTGTAACCTGAAATTTTGAATTATTATGTCGGTATCTTGGTGGACGTCCATGCCTTATTAAGCCTCCGGACTCTTGAGAAAGCTCTAAATTCTCGCACATAGTATTTATTTACAATATACAGATCTTAGCTCATGATATGTATGAGTCATCAGTGATTGAATGTATTGACGGTATCAATAACGCATGAACAACCGGTGTGTCGAAATGATGAGAGCATTGCGCTATTGTCGTCAATTTTGTGCAATTTTTGTTTGTTTTCCGTAAGAATTCTGGGAAGTTCTGATATTACTTTAGTTTTACGAATTTGTGTTCTATTCTATCCTGTTCTGTCCTTTCTTCTCCTCTCCAAACTATGAACTGCTAACTAAAAAAATTCTCGTGATCGACGAGACCGACGGATGGGAAGAATTAAAGCGAAGTTGGCCAAGGCGAACGTGCAAGTGCAGGCCCGAACCATGACAGCCCAATATTCTGTTCTGGCAGCTTTTAATTTTTAATTATTAAGAAATAAAGATATTACAGGTCATGAGATCATGTGCACTATGCATAATGCATGGAGTATTCGTCACAATATGTCCTCGGTTAAACAAACCCGAATAGATGCAGGTTGGACACAACGCCTGTTTTTGCCTTGTTGACCCTTATCTACAAAATTGTTAACACAAATCGGGTTTTAGAGATCACATGGTATCGACAATTCGAGGGGAAACTGTCCAATCAATTCTAAACTTATTGGATCCCAATAAGTAAGTACACAAAAGGAGTCAATTAAGCTATTCGTGACTAAGCATGCATATCGAAGACAGGGATCCTAAAATACAACAATTACTTACGGAAACCATCGTCTTTTACACCATTATTTTGCCTCTAACTTCATTGACTAAAAAAGATAGGCTTACATTTTTATGTGAAAGAACAATTCATGATGTACCCCTTCTGATAGGTAAGAGCGAAAAAATGAAGTAATCAATTGATTTTATTTTTAGTATGGCCATCAATTTATCTATATGTTCATGTGTTAGATCTGAGTCATTGAAAGATATTATATGTTAGCCAAATAAACTAGTGAAGCAATTCATTTTAAATCCATATTGATATATAATCATATTCAAGTCTATCAAATATTTGCTTTTAAATTTGTGTCATATCTTTTGAAAAGGAGAGATGGGAAAAAAAGGATTAATTATGAGAGAGACTGAATAGATCTGACCAGGTAAGACCCATACCCAATTATTAAAGTTCATGGACTTTTTTTTAGCATTATCCCTTTCAAAAAAATCCATTTGACCGAGTGAGACCCATACCCGATGATTAATTTATTAAACACCCGCTACACGTGAAAAAAGTAGCTAGCTAAAGTCTTTCTGGATCCTTACATTATTCAATAGCACTAATGGACCCAGCGATATGAATCTTCTCACGCAATAAGCCTCTCTATTTAACGCTAGGTTAACCCACTTTTGTCCCTTCGCCAAGCCTAAAGTAGCTATATTAATAACCCTCCACTCTCAAATTCTCCCTCACTTCCTCCACCATGAAACCCTCTCAACCTTCCCAAGCAAAGTACTTGCAAGAAAATGACATCTCCCAAAAATGCCGAGACCTCCTTCCCTCGCTCCCTCACGAAAAAGGCTGGATCACCCCCTCTCTCTACCAATACCAAGGCTTCTGGGTTGCCCCGAAGCTCTTGAACGGCGTCCTCGCGTGCCAAGACAACTTCCGAGCCCAAGAAACCGACATCCTCCTCATCACGGCCCCAAAATGCGGTACCACCTGGTTGAAGGCTATCCTCTTCTGTCTCTCAACCCGAGGCAGGTACTCAGGTTCAATGCAACAACACCCTCTCCTCACCCAAAGCCCCCACGACCTCGTGCCGTTCTTGGAGCTCAAGCTCTACTTTGGGCAAGAGATCCCCAACCTCACCTCGCTACCATCCCCGAGGCTCTTCGCTACCCACTTGCCTTATCAATCACTCCCACAGTCGGTCAAGGACTCTGGGTGCAAGCTGGTGTACCTGTGCAGGAACCCTAAGGACACCTTCGTCTCGCTCTGGCACTTCGCCAACAAGCTGAGGTCCAAAGAGACAGGTGGGATGCCGCTCGAAGAGTGCCTCGACGCTTTCTGCCAGGGCGTAAGCCCGTTTGGACCCTACTGGGACCACGTGCAGGGATATTACAAGGTGAGCTTGGAGATGCCTGACAGGGCGTTGTTCTTGAGGTACGAGGACATGAAAGAGGACCCGCATGTTCATGTCAAGAGGCTTGCCGACTTCTTAGGTTGTCCATTCGGCGAACAAGAGCTGAGAGATGGGACCGTGGACGGCATAGTGAGGATGTGTAGCTTCGATAGTTTGAGCATGCTGGAGGTGAACAAGAGCGGGAGGTTATCGACTGGACAAGAGACCAAGTCGTACTTTAGGAAAGGCGACGTCGGAGATTGGGTGAATCACATGAGTGTCGAGATGGGGGAGAGAGTTGACCGTGTCATGCAAGAGAAGATGCACGGTTCAGGGTTGAAGCTCTGATCTCAATTTGGGTTTATGACTATGGCAACAATAATCAATAATGACTGTCTGTGGCCAATGTCGGGTTGGCCTCTCAGAGTTGTACGAGTAAATTAGTGTCATGATGTGCTGTATGTTTAATCGCAATGTTAAAACTGTAAGAATGTATTTGTGCTTCTATGAATGCATCGTCCTTTTTTTTTTTTTTTTTTCTAGTGAGAAGATTATGGTCCTTTAATTCTTTTTAGCTGCCATGATGGGATTTATAATCTATAGTAATTAATTCCACAAGATAAAATGATAGAATGTCAAAATGCACATACTAACTCCCCAAAGTCAAGCATTTAGCTAGACTACATTACTACGTCATGTACAATATCTTTGAATTTTCAAATATTACAATCCTTTCAATAAAACAAATGTGTTCTAGCAAATCTTATGTCATGCACATACTAACTGCCATCATGCTTGCTGCTCGTTCTCCGCTGCCGTCGCAGGAGGCCACCCCTGCCATTACTAAAAGTGCTCTCTCTCTCTCTCACCCTGTGAAAAGAGGGTCAAGCCACCCTCTCAGAGGAACTAAGAGGTATTTTCAACTACGACTCCGTTCATTTTATGAATAATAACTTTAAAAAAAAAAAAAAGGCTTTCGAATTTTCCGGTGTTCATAAAATTAACTTGGTCAAAGAAAACATTTTCCATTAATGGAAAAAACACATTCAAAAGTGGGAAAAATGTTTTCCGCTTTTTAGAAAGGGGAAAACATTTTCCTTCCTTTTTTTTTTTTTCACTTCTAAACCAAAATTTTCTTTCACCAAACATCTTTTCCTTTTATTTTTATTATTTTATTTTTTTTCGTTTTAAAAAATCAGAGTTTTTAATTATTTTGAATTTTTATTTTAAACAACGATAAACGAATGACCACAAGCAAGGTCAAGCCTCGCCTAGTGAGGCTCAAGCTCGCTCAAGGCCATTGGTCGAGCTTGGGCCTTGTTAGAGGTTGGCGAGGCTCTGGGCGATCTCAAGGGAGGCTCGAGCCCCGCCTTACTCATCGAATTTGGCAAGGCTGGAGTCTCGCCGGCTTGTGGTGAGGCTCACACCCCGCAAGGTCTAATGATTAGTTGAGGAAGAGGAAGAGGAAGAAGAAGAAGAAGAAAATTAAAAATTGATTTTAAAAAATAAAAATAAAAACCACTAAAAAGTAGTGTATGAAGGAAAATATTTTCCTTGTTGAACAACATAAAATATTTGTTAGTTTTAGCCAAATATCATATATTTGTTAGTTTTAACCAAATATCAGAAAATATTATCATTACCTTGGAAAATAGCTTCTTGAAAAATATTTTCTAGAAACTCCATATTTTTTACGAAACAAATGAAGCCTAAGTTCAGTTTTGGGAAAGTCACAACCCAAACCCAAACCCACACTAAATAAATAAAATTACAACACAACTCAAACGAACAACTTTGGTTTGTTATTGAGTTGGTTCACTGTCACACTGGCACCATCAAGCCAATTTACAAATAAGAAGTTTAATACATACTTAGGCTGTCTAAGCGTGCAATGGAATAAACCATATGAGCACCTAATTCTACTCGTTCTTGGGAAAAGGGAATATGGTCACAATTCAATCAAACTAATTGTCGATAGCATTAAAAGATATTATTTAATTAAACATGAGTTCTCAAAAGATCATGAAAAACTCTTTTGTTGGTATTATTTGAGATTAGAAACCAATCAATTATTGCGAATTTGAGAAGTAGAATCTTTCATTTAATAGTATAGAACTATCTTAAGAACGAACTTATTTGGTTAGATTTAATGACAAATTTTAGTCAGAACGCAAATAATTAATAATTAAAATTTTCAGTTTGGTGCGATTTTATTGTTTTCCAAAGTTATAGATCAAAACCAAACAAATAAGAAAAAAAAAATCCTAAAGCAAAAAATCAAACCGCTACATTTTTATGAACCAATTGGTTTACTTCGGCTCATTTTATCGATTTTCAATTTTTTTGTGGACACCCCTGCAAGTGGCTAAGTTGTCACTTCCTTTCTTGAAATCACCCTCCACCCTTCCTTCCCGAGAAAACAGAAAAGAAAAAAGAAAAAAATTCTGCCAAATCAGCATCCCCATTTTTAATTTTTTTTTTCTGCTCTTATTCCTAAAACTTATAGAGGAACCTTAGAAACCCAAACCCTAGCCGCCGCCTCCCCCTCCTAAGCTCTTCCTCCTTGCACGGCATCCCCATTTTATTTTATTTATCTGCTCTTCTTTCTAAAACTAAAAGAGCAACCTTGGAAACCGAAAAACCCTAGCTGCCTCCTCCACCTACTCTTTGCTCATCTTGTTTTTGGCTCTTTTTAGTGTTTTGATAAACCCGTGTAGTTTGTTTGAACCCCTCCCTTTTTTTATATATAAAATTTACCAACCCCACCATTAATTAGTTTCGTCCATGATAACTACGAATTTTCAAGTTCGCGCAGTAAAACCCATGTACCCGCACCTGGATCGGTCCCAACTTTGTTCAATGGGGATCTCTTTTTTCACCAAAACGGTACACTACTTTTACTGATAAGTTGGGCTTCAGTCACTTTTTTCAGAATGGGATTTCCTGTTTCAATCATGTGATCTCGATGCGTGTTAGTGTCTTACAGCCTCTACATGCCTTTTCGGATTTCTAACGTTATTCCGGAGCAATAATGGTCCAGCAATGAATCTTCTCATGCAATAAGCCTCTGTATCTAACGTCACCATTGAAAGCTAGTTGATTGTCATGCACTAGAGAATGTAATGCCTACAAACTTCAGCATTTTTTATCTTTACTGGTTAAGATGGAGATCTTAGTTACAGAATATTTAAAGCCAGTGTCGGTCGACCTAACAAGGTCAGCTTAGATTATTTTAAGCGATGATTATGAGGTACATGAATACGAGTATCTGATATTGAACAGCAAGCAGAAAAAAGACTTGTTTTCGTTTAGATGCTTTATTTCTAATTTTCTCTCAAAAGAAAATGACGACCGCAGCGTCTCCGAACTTCCGTCTATTATCGGGGTTTGCAATATGCAAGGAATGTTGACAGTGTCACAGTATTACATGCCATAACCTCCCTTATTAGTTTTCAGCAAGCATGTCGAAAATTTTCAAAAGACAATGAACATTATTTATTGATTTCTGATATCAAGTATCAACGTGATGTTTTCTAAAATGTTTTTTCCGTAAAAAGATTCATTCAAATAACCTAGCCCGTCCACTTTTGTAGGAGTTGGATTTAGATTTCTTGCATCTTGTTTCATGGAGCAAATGCATCGTCCCGGCAGTCATAGTAACCGATTTATTCTCATAGATTTAATGAGTGATGCTAGGATGTTATATACGCACAGAAATAATCTGTGGTAAGTTCGAATAAATAGGACACACCGAAGAATTTAAAGCGGGAGAGATTTATTTGTGTATTAGTAATACAGAAGTTGCAGATGATGTGAGGAGTAGCGAAAGTATATTCAACATCTTTTTACATAAAGATGCGATTAGATACTTAAATGTAGTGTATAAAAAAAAAGATCAATTTGACCGAATAAGGTGTATGTACACGATGAACATAGCATAAAACAACCGTATATGTGAAAAGAAAAAAAGAGAAGGCATCGGCTATAGCCTTTTCGAAGGATTTCTAACTTAATTCAGGAGCAATAATAGACCAGCTATATGAATCTTCTAATGCAATGAGCCTCTCTATTTACCGTCATCACTGAAACCCTAAGCTAACAGCCTAACCCCCTTTCTTCCCCTTCATCGAGCCCAAATTAGCTATAACAACCCTTCACTCTGTAATTCTCCCTCTCTTCCTCCATGACACCCACTCAACCTCAGCAAGCAAAGTACTTGCAAGAAGATGACATCTCCCAGAAATGCCGAGACCTCCTTCCCTTGCTCCCTCGCGAAAAGGGCTGGATCACCACCACCTCTATCTACCAGTACCAAGGCTTCTGGTATTGCCCAAAGGTCTTGAGCGGCCTCCTCGCTTGCCAAGACCACTTCCAAGCCCAAGACACCGACGTCCTCCTCATCACTGTCCCTAAGTCTGGCACCACTTGCTTGAAGGCCACCCTCTTCGATGCAACACCATCCTCTCCTCACCCAAAGCCCTCACAACCTCGTGCCCTTCTTAAAGATTCAGCTATATTCGCCACCCACTTGCCGTACCCTTTGCTCCCTACATCAGTATGTTCGAACCAAAAAAATAATGTCAACTTCAAAAATTTGGAACGAGGCACAAATATATACTGGAGGAAGAACTAATTGAAATGCAAACGCTTCTTTTGCTTCGGTGTAACTACAACTTTGAAGTCCACAACCTTTTAAAGTGGTTGGATGTGTAGATAGCTTGGCAAACATTAAATGAGAAAACACAAGAAAGTCCACAAAGTGATACAAGCACACAAACAAAGTCAAATGAAAAGACACACAATAAATACATGAAGACAAGCGTGGAGAACTCTTCAATGAGTTTTCTAGCCTTCTTTGTCTTCATGCTGCAAAAGGCTTTCTTCATTAAATGCTTGTAGCATTTTTATCTTCAATCTTTTCAAGCACCTACCATGAATCATGCTTCACCCATTCATTTTCGTTCTTCTTCTAACACCCACCATAAATCAAGGCATTTTGAAGAATACTAACAACCAAATCTAGAGCTCATAACCAATGTGCTTAAATCTTCAACAATCAATTTTATATTATTCTAACAGCTTCCCTTAAAGTTAATTTTTGAATTCAACAACACCGAGCATCATCTTTAATTTTTCGAACAAATCCGCCTTCAATGGTTTTGTCAAAATATCTGCAAGTTGATCTTCTGATATGCAGAAATTAAGTTCAATCTTACCATCTTTGACTCACTCAAGAATATAATGATACTTGATATTGATGTGTTTGCTCCTATCATGAAAAACTAGATTATTGGCAAGACCTATTTGTTCATGTTTCAATTCACACATCATCCAATGAAGTTATTTCGCTTGACATGCCGCCGAAGTTAACGCCATGTATTTTGCTTCGACTGTCAAAGTGCAACAACTTCTTATTTTTCTGAGGACTAAGAAATTACTCCTAATCCAATAAAGAATGCAAATATGGAAGTACTCTTTCAAGTCTTGGTATCACTTGCCCAATCACTGTCTGTGTACCCTACTAGACTGAAATTCTCAGTATAAGAATATAAAACTCCATGGTCACAAGTTCCACTGAGATACTGTAAAATTCTTTTTGCTGCCTGCAAATGTGATTGGTTTAGTTTTTCCATTAACTTGCTAATAATTCACACTCCATAGATCATATATATCTCAAACTCCCAACAATGCTTTTAAAATAAGTGGAATTTACCAGTTCACCACTTCCTACTTTCTTTAGCTCCAATTGCAAGCGATTCCATTTTCATTCACTTCAAGATATCATTAACATATTTTTGCTGTGAAATAATATGCCATCATTTTTCTACTTCACTTCAAAGCTAAGAAACTAGGACATCAATCCCAGATCTATTATCTCAAACTAGCTAGTCATAGTTGTTGACACCTAAATTTTGGTTAGGTTTTTAAATTAATTTGCATAAAAAAATTTAGGGATCAATTGGACCCTAACAAAAATGATTTTCGCATCAATTAGGCCTTAATTTCTTTTTTTGCATCCATTAATCTTTATTTTCTTTTTTGAATAATAATAATAGTAATTAATAAATAATAAAAACAAAAAAGTAGCAGCCGCTGGGGTTGGGCCTTCAAGCCCAGCCCCTTCCCTTTTGTCCCTCGCGCAGGCCCCCACAACCTAGCTCGTGCGACCCGACCCGGCCCCCTTTCTTTCCTCGTCTTCTTCCTCAGTTGGATATGCAGCACGCGCAAGGGAGCTCCTAGTGAGCAATGCCAAACAAAAGGGCGAACAGTGACGTACGACATGGCGGGTAGAGAAGACAAGTCTTCAATGCGAGACAGCCTAGCTAGAGCCACCTCAACAAATGGGACGTCGGTTCGGCTAGCGGAGGCTGCTCGAAGCACGAAGGACCAATGGTCCAAGCGCCTTTGTCAACCGACTTCCACGCCTATAAATTAAGCATCGGAGGGGAAGGCAAAAATCACAACGAGAGGTAAGATCAAAAGTATGAGAGCTTCAAAGCTTATGCTCGCAAGCCGAGATCTGAGGGCTCGCGGCCAAAGAGAGAGAGAGAGAGAGAGAGAGAGAGAGATCCAGATCTGAAAGAGAGAGGGTTAGGCCAAGTAAGGGGGTTTCGACAAGCTACCACCCATCCCAACGCCATTCTTGACAACCAGCCATGACTCTTGCCCACTGTTGCTCACCTCGTCGTCGCTACTCAACCACTGACACCGAGCTGTTGGTCCCTCAAGCCATGCCACCACCCCCTGACGCCATCCGTCACTGCTTTGCCATCACTTACCATAATAGGGCATCACCGCTCCTTGATGCCATCACTGCAACCAAACCCCAGGCTAGACATCATCCCTCGGCCAAGCCCCATGCCATCAAACTCGACGCCTTCTGCCCACCTCGCTATTAAGCCGCACCCCCCCCAACGCCCATCCCAATGAACAACCTGTTGTCGCCGTCCGCTGCATCGCCACCATTGTCAACAACAAGCCGCCGCTCCTCGACACCATCCTAGCCACCCCCAGCAACCATCGACGCTACTCGTCGATGCCAAGAAGTAGAGAGGTAAGGAGCTGCAAAATCAGGTCGAGCGAAAGCCCCCATCGAGTAGGATTTTGGCCAAAATCGGGTCGGGCGTGTAGGTCTCAGCCAGGTAGGGCTCCAACCATCTTGGGTCAAATGCCTGTGGGCTTTGCAAAATTCATGGGTTGACTTTGTGGGCTGAGTTCCTTTTAAAAGAAATAGGGAAGCCCGATTTAGGCCCGTGCAACAAGCTCGTCAAGGCTGTTGGTGGCCAACCCAGGTCGGTCCCAACTTGGGAATCCGACCCAAGTCATTTTTTAAATATATAATAATATATAATAATAAAAAAATATTTTAATATAAAAATAATAAATAATAAAAATAATTTATTTTTCAAAAAATCAGAAAATCCAAAATATCCCACAATTTTCCAAAAAAATCAGAAAAAGCAAATAAAATGAATAATATTTTCAAAAAAATGATCACAAATCCCAAAAAAAAAAAAAGCCTTTTATGCTAAAAAAAAATAGAAAAAGACTGAAAAAAATGTTTTTCCTCCATAAATGCATGGAAAACCCCTTGAAAATCCAAAAGTCTCAAGGTTTAAATAAGATTAGGTACCGGAATGGTATTAGTGATTAACTAGTCTAATCAAATCCCCAAACCTACTTTCTCTAGTTGGGCAAGAGCAAATATTCCTCCTGATATTTCGCTTGAGTTTCTAATCGACCCACCCAAATTGATTAGTGGCAACTCCTTTTTAAAATTAACTTATGGGTTTAAATAACAAACCATTAAGTCATGAATTGGTGGATTTGGGAGAGTCTAGGCTAAGCTTAATAGACCTAGCCGAGCCATTAACCTCCGCAGACGCCCCCTCTAATCGGGTGCCAAAAAATGAGGTTGCGACAGCTTGACGATTCCGCTGGGAACTTTTTGTGGACTTAAGCCATTTTTTTTTTTTTATCTTCTTTAAACACTTTTACTAACTTGGGTTTTTTTTTCTTTCATGTAGGTTAGTATCTTAGAAATCTTTTTTTAAATAAAATGTCTTGTGATTATAAACCGCTATGCATTCTTTACTGTTTTAGCACTGCACGTGGCACACGCAACCCAGCCGTCGAACCTAGGCCGCCATAGGATATTTAGGATGGTGTTAAGAACGATATGGTCTTGAACGCGAGACTGCGATGTAGAGGTTGCCTTTCTTTTCCCCGATTTCTTTAGGTGGAGCCGAGGTTAAAGGAGTATGATGGTTGTTGCGGCGTCAGAGGGCTAGAGGTGCGCGGTGGTGGCTTGTGGAGACGCTGCAATGCCACTGTGAGATTGCAATGGACAGACACCCTCTTAATTTCTCTAAACCTTCTCAGTTAGATACCGAGCCGCATGTATCATGCACATGTCTTTGTGCTTGCCATTTTCTTTAAAAGCAAAGTAATTTCTTTACTTTTTTACTCAGTTCCTTTTTATTGGCCCATGGCAACTTAGGTCGATTTTTTGAGTCCCAGTTTATATGCGATGGGAGGAGACAATATCGAGTTTATTCCCGCCCCTAAAGCAGAGCTCTTCGGATGGTGGGGTCAATTGGACCAATTTGCCCAAGAGCGTGTGAAAGCTAGAGTCAGTCATCTTCTATCGTTGTTCCAAATCCTTGTTCTCTTGAAGTCCTACAGATGATAGCACACTTTTGGTGCCCTAAGACATCCATTTTTATGTTTGGTGGGTTCGAGCTAACCCCAACTTTGGAAGAATACAACATCATCACTGGAATGCCTCTCGAGAGCAAGCTTGTTAGGCCACCAATGGGTATTGACCCATTGTGTGGGTTAGCGCAACTTTTAAGAACTGAAATCCATGTTATGAGACAAATTCTTGAAACCAACAATAATACCTGCCCACTAGTGTTTTTAGACTACTCGTTTTGAAATTCAACCAATGACCCAAATAAGTGAGATTTTCCTCCTAGCCTTTTCGGGTTTATCATTTTCTCCCATCAAAAAGATGCCATAAGTCTCTCAATGGCACGAGTGATTGATTAGGTATTAAGGAGGAAAAATTATATCAACATGATTTTAGTCGAAACATTCTTGTCTTTTCATTATTTTAAAGAAAACACGAAAAAGATCATAAAAGCCTCCTCGGAAATTTTCCAGGTTTGGTTCTTTTCTCACCTAAGTGAATTTTGATGCCTCATGCAATCGTCTAAAACAAATGATTTCAAAAATCCATTGTAGAAATTTGTGGTTCTAGAACAATACATTCCCAACCAAAGCTGTTTTAATTGGATAAATTTCCTAAGAGACCTTGCTCTTGAGGCATTCCTATGATGTGCCGATTGGTTCCATGAAAAAAGAGCTCGCTTTGCTTACAAACACTGCAACCCAATCCCATTGCTCGGGCTCACCGGTGCCACTCCCTATTATCCATATAGGGTAGCGCGACAATATGGAGCCCTTTAGGAGATCCTACCGCCTTTCAAGACGAAGATCCCTCCACTCCTTTTCACCCATCAAAGCCGTGACTACACATTCGAGATTGTCGTTATCGAGGAAACATGGAGCAAATTCCATCGCAAAAGGATCGTGGTACCTGAAGGACTCGAGGGACAGGAAAAGGCCCATCACGCCTCTGAGTCCTACATCCATAGCCATCCTATCCTAACAAAACTGAGGCCATCAATCCCTCACCTAATCAGCAAGATCAGCCAACATGAGTAAGTAGAGCATATGCAAAAGGATTTAGGAATAAGCTAGGTACACGTCTTAGAGCCTATCCAAGGAAGCAAACATCTTCACAAGAACAAGGCTCCTCATCACAGATAAAATAGCAATCATGTGCCCCATAGTATTAATATTGTAAAAATTTTGTCTTAGTCCCATTGTTTAAGGACTTCTGTATTTCGTTCAGTCATTTTAATTCCAAATTTAGATGTCAAAAGTATGTTGTCTGTGAAATCCTATTTTGATAAATAAAAAATAGTTGCACCGTTGCCATGGGTCAATCCTTATTTACTCTCGTGCTCATTCAGTGTTTTATAATGTCAAGTAATTATGAATCGCCAATCACCAGTCGCCTGCAAATGGCCTCAGGCAATAGGGCCCGATCAGAATGATGTACAAAATCACCTTGCTATCATTGAAGACAACGTAGGACAAATGTCCATTGTCCTTTGACAACTCTCGAGACAAATGGAATCCATTCGAGCCAAGTCCAACTCCGTATCTGCTTTAACACTCATGACACCTGCAAATTTGCCAGAAAATGACCACAAGATAGACAACTTGTAAAGATCATAAAGAAGCTGAACCAGTTACAGGAGCAAGATCTCATTGATCTATCTAATTATGCCGGCATTAAGATCCCTGAAGAGCTCAAAGTGCCTGAATGCGAAGGGTATGCCAATACCTATCGCCCAAAGGCCTACTTCCAGGCTTACCTGGTCCGAAGGATGATTCAATCATACCAATCAAACCTAACTGGCACTGCCCTTGCAGTGGTACATTGTAAGGAGGATTAATCTTCATAAGACCTGGGGGGAACTAATCGATGCTTTCCACCAAGAATATGATGTTGACATCAACATCGACATCACCTTGCCCTACAAAGAGCCAATAGTCTCGAAGTATGAAGAGCCGATGGTTGCAGAAACGAGGGGTAATATTTTTTTAAGAACACGTGCCATGTCATGGAGGAGCTCAACTGCCTAGTCTGACCTGCGGCCCACAAAAGAAGACATCAATGTAGCCTGACATGATAAATAGACGATCGGGCAGTATCTTACTACTGAGAAGCTTCCCATTAGGAAAGGCAAGGAGCTCGCATGCGAGGTCAATGCCACAAAACTTATTCAAGATCGAGGCACAAAAATGCAACTTCGCAGGCTAACAGCAAGAGCTAGGGTCTAGAGAATGCCGACCCCCATCAACCAGAGCGAAGCTCCACCATCTCCCAGTCCCCTTGATAAAGTCCAAACTGGCATGAAGGGCTTTACTCAAAAGGTCTAGACTAGGAGTCAAGAAAAGAAAGCCTAAACAATTCGAGTCAACACCTGCCACTAAATGTAGGCAAAATCTGACAACCAATGAGTCACCACACCAAGGCTTCGAGCATCCCTCAGGGTACAATTCCGAGGGCTACCAGTATTATATAGATAAAATCAGTCATTCATTGTATGACTGCCTCCCACCCATACACAGGATCCGAGGCCTGGTAGAAGAGGGAACTTTCGTCCGTCATGACTTGTCTCCCAATAAACTGCTAAGTTTGTCTCCCGACCATGAGGATGACGTAAACACCACATCCTCATTTGGTGATTTCGACCTCGAAGAAAGCCATGAAATGATCTCGGTAGAGTGAAGCTTTCCTAAAGCAACAGAATTCACAATTGCGATAAATATGTAATGAGAAAACCAATTGCCTAGCCAAGACACAATGGGCCCGTCTTGCCTTGATAGGATTATGAACCCTAGAGAAATGAGGGTTATCTAATCTTCGTAAGTATAATGGCCTAACTTGTCCCATGACCCACTTGCAATATTTTCACGCTGAAACGAGTCGGCACTACAACCCAACACCATTCGTAGCTCAGGCCTTCCAAGAAAGTCTCACAGAGCCTGCATTATAATGGTTCATCACAGCAAATAGCTATCTCATGAGGGATTGGAATGAGCTGTTCTCCACATTCCTACATCAATACCAAAGCCAAATTAAAACTGAACTGCCTTGCGAAAACTTGGTTCGCTTCAGAAAAAGACCAAAGGAGGATTTCCAAGCATATGCAGAAAGGTGGGAGGCTTTTATGATGCAAACCTACCCTCAATTGGGTGAAGAAGAAATGATGAAGTTATTCATAAAAGCTTTACCCCGCAAGCATCACGTTTGGTTGCATGGATTACACTTCCATAACTTCAATGAAGTGGTCATCTCATGCGAATACTTCGAGTCTATTGGAGGCAAAGAACTCAAAGGCGCTTGATTTTAAGACCATCACTATCAAAGTGCTCCTTTTCATAGGAGTTTTCATAGGTTTTGGTTGTTTTTATAATCTCATGATTTCTATCATGTCTAGTGTGTTACTATTGCATTTCCCATTCCAGTAATCAAATGTACAGTTTTAATATTTTGTTTCAAGAGCATGAGGCAGTATTCTAAACTAGCCTGGTGATGCTATCCAACCATGAAAAGAAAATATCATCAAAGGAGAATACTGAGGGCCGAGCTTCCTCATGCTTCCTCCCCCCAAAGATATATACTTTTAAAAACAAAAAACAAAATATTTCATTACCAAAAGCTTTTATCAAAACAAGATGTTAAATTTAATCCTGTTTATTTTTCTGACGTATTCACTTCATGTCTCATAATATCATCCCCATCCCCTTTAACTTAGTGTGATGGGGGGCATTTGAAGCTGGCGCATCATGTGAACTTGTCAAATTCAAATACACTCTTTTGAGAAAGCAAGGGCAAACAGAAAAGATCACCCAATTTCAAAAAATGGTAAGTCTTATTCCATGAACGTAATGTTGAAAATGACATCACCTCTCTTCTATTTATAGGAAGCGAAAGACGAGACGTAATAGGCATAGGCATACGGTTGAACTCAAAGCATACATACCATGGTAGCTTAGGGCAGGGCAACCTCCTCCGTGCTGCTCTCAGCTTTCCCATTTTGCAAGCCAGTCCTAGAGCTCTATGCACTCCACATCGCTCTTGCACAGCTCTGTCTCAAGTTTAAGCAATATCTTCTTCGCACAATGTGCCCGATGAACTAGACGTTGCGATTTCATTAATGGAATTTCTAGTTTCGACAAGACAAGAAGCACAAGGAAGGAATCTCTTCTCTTCCTTTGAATTGGCTACTATCAACATGGAGGAAATCTAAACAGTTGAGGCGATTTCTAGTCCCCTATTCAGATGATGACTTTAGAACCTGCAAACCTCACTTCTTGTTCCAAACGCATACTCTCCCAAGAAATGATTGCCATCAGAAAGCTAGAGATTTTGATTGTCCATCTCAGGTTCCATGGAAGCTTGAGGTACATGACTTTAGGCAATGCTGCTATAATCAAAGACAAAAGAAATTCCACAGAAGGAAGGTGCTAAAGATGAATCAACGACCATCAATTGTGTACACAGGGCCACAAACGAGGAGGGCTAATCAAAAGAGACGTTGGACAATGTCAAGACAAAAAGGCTATCATCGATATTCAAATATCCCTAGGAGTCAGCAAATACAAACTCTGAGGAAGGGTGATTTGGTGTCGTTTCCAATACTCCCTCTCTCTGAACTCGCTTTTGACATATTTTCCCCTATTGATAGGAAGCATTGGGATTCAAGAACCAAACTCAATGGGCAAATCAATTTTGGCCAGGCTACTACATGGAAATGACATGTATCGAATTCACCTAACTTGATACAAAAGGACGTGTCATCTAGTAGCCAGTTCAGCTGGACGGAAAAATAAAGCGCTCCATGAAAACTACCAATTCCGGAGTCCCTAGTGCAGTCTGCTGAAAGCTCCAGTTAAAGTGTAGAGGAAGGTGAAATCGTGGAGGATGATGAAGAGGAGGACGAGGACCCGTAGCTATTTGAAACCTCCCTTGTATTGTAGACGTTATAACTAGACCAACTTGTATTATATATGACATGGTTTTTTATATAAGTGTGGTTGTGTTTCAGTTCGAAAAAAATTATGCCCATGTTTTCTATCCCATTGTATTATTGTCTGGGGATTATTTATCTGCTTCCGTGTGTACATTAAAAAGAATGGGTCGGCGATGCTTCTTGAGACATTGCTATTTAATCGACTAATGAAGTATGGGTGTGCGCTCAAGGATTGGGGCGTGACAACCTACGTCCATGAAAGGACAATACGAATTCGGCCATGTTTCGCCCCCATGCGATGTATCCTTGCGTCGTGGGTACATGACTCCTTATGGCTCGTGGACGCATCGGGGAAGGTTTATAAGTGTTGTTAGCATCCCTGAAAGGCACCAATCGTCTGCTGTCCAGCTTGCTCACGTGATGGACAAAGAACGTTCGGATGGTCTTTTGCATGTTTGCGCTCCATTTAGTTCATTTATGTCGAATACAATTCACTTTCCATCTAATTTTTCTAGCTTCTCATTGCGTTTGTTTTCTTGGTGTTTCGATACGTGCTAACTTCGTTCTTGCTGGAAATTTAGAGTTTTGAATTCGAGCGAATGTTCGATTGTTCTTTGGTGCTATTTCGTGTAGGATTCAGTGTTACATCATTAGATCGTTCTCCATCTGCTCCATTTTTTTGGGATTTGGTTAGTTTGAATTTATAAGATAGATGAAAAGAATAAAAATAAATAAAAGGATAAGATTAAAAGATATTTCAGAATTGTATCTAAATAGAAACCGTGCACGTATTAAATAGATTTGGAAGGTTCGTAGTATTAATTGGATTGCGCTCCTACCATTAATAAGGGATCGCATTTTCTTTGTACGTCATCGTGAATAAAAAGATAGATTTCTTTTGCAATTAGCATTTTACATTCATTTTTACTTAAGCACGTTATTCTTGCATCTTATAGAAGGTTTCTTTCATGGACGCGTCATGATACATTTCATGTTATAAGGTAAAAAAAAATTAATTATGTCTTGTTCTTTGAATGCATTCGGATTCAACGTTTATCTCAAACGCACGTATGGGTTAGTTTTTTTGTTGATTGTACATTCCATATACCGCTTACGGGTCCTGTCCCAGGATGTAATGACAAGGCTTTGTATTCACTTGACCCGTTATGGTTCAGCTTTTTTTTTCCCCTCATACTTATATATGTTAGTCTGATCATTGTTTTGTTTATTGCTTTGATTGTGGTTTGATATCATTATTGTTTGCGCATCCTTCCATAATCACTGTTTGTGTCTTAGGTTTATAGAAAGGACGAAGATTACATGCAAACATTTTCATAAATGATAAAATGTACCTGAAGTCTGTTAAACTGATTTAATATAATCAAGTTTCCATATCTAATTCGTAAATTTAATCCATCAGCTTTCCTTTGGGAGGAATTGTGCTAAGTGTGAACATCACCTTGCAAGACAAACCTTCATTCTCACTTAATAGTCTGTTAGCTGTTAGCTTTAATTTGGGAGGACCCATGCTAAGCATGAAACACCTCATTAGATGAACCTTTATTCTCGCTTATTAGTCTGTTAGCTTTCCCTTGATGGTTTACCTCAGGAGGGTTGCGACATCTTTCCTTTATTATCATAAATTTCATCTTTCCATATGTTATGGCTCTTGAAATGGTGCTATATTTTCTTGATACTAAAACTCTTGCCAAAAAGATATAACTTTTGCAACTCTCTCGACGCTAAGAGCTTCTCTCTACCTACGATGGTAGCTATCCCCCAAAACCCTAAATCTCCTTTGCCTTTCCGAAACCCTAAAACCCTAATAGCCCCCTTTACAGTTTTTTTGTCAAATGGAACCCATCCTGTAAACCCACGAAACCCCCCACCCCACCTTTTACCCATTATAAATGATGCGTCTCGTGATGTGGAACAACTCCGTAACCCCTTTTTGGACGGCTTCAATCAGTGCTGGATGAATTGAAGTTTCGGCCACGCAAAAGGTTGGATGTCGCCATTTTCACTGTGGATTTCTTCCAGGCCTTCTCTTCGTTGTAAATAGAATGGGTCTTAACATCTCTCAACTTGACTGGAAGAAAGTAATCAGATACTATAAATATTTCGTGGTGTTGGTCTGGCTTTGCCCTGCGATTTGATCGTGTCTAGCAATCCTTGTTCGCTATTGAGGCAAATGGAAGAATCTAGGGAAGTAAATAATCGCCTGGTTGTATTGTGCAAAAGGTTGGGTAATTTGAGGACAGAGGTCGATGCCCCTCCACGAGATAGAGTGATCTCTGAGGTGATCCTGGATGAATGCAATTGTACAGTGTTTGGCAAGCTGTATTCGGGAGGAAACATCAACTTTCAGGCTTTTCTTAACACAATGAAGAGAGCTTGGAAGGTAGATTCAATAACATTTACGCATCATGAATTGGGTATACTTTCCTTTACCTTCGATTCTGAGATGAACAAAGAAAGAGTGTTAGCGAAGAGCCCATGGTCTTTTGCGAGCAATTTATTGATCCTTAAACCATGGGAGCCTAATAAATCTACACAATGTTATAAGTTTACCAATTGTGCGATCTGGGTTCAAGTTCATGGTCTCCTTATTGAATGGTGTTCTGAGGAGGTTGTGTCTCATATAACTCAAATCCTAGGGTGTGTGAATGAAGTAAAAGTGGAAAAGAAGGGAGTGGCTTTTCAGAAGGTGGGCAGAGCAAGGGTAGTGCTTGACCTTGATACACCTTTAAGTCCAAGTACTTTATATAATCTAGGAGAGGGAAAAGTCTGGCTAGATTTCAAGTATGAGAGGTTACCACGCTTTTGCTGTTCTTGTGGAAAAGTTGGGCATTTTGCAACTAATTGTGTAGAAGTTCCCTTTGATGAAACCAAATATGAAGATAGGAATATGAACGGGTTTGGACATTGGTTAAAAGCAAAGGCTAATTAGACCAGCCCCTTTTGGTAGATTTTTTATGGTGACAGGGTGGATGAAAAGGAAGAGGAACAAGTAGTTAGTAACCCTCCAGCTCAAGGCACCCAAATTGTCATATTCACTGTCAAGCAAACAGCAACAAATTTCACAACAACAACTCAATCACAAAACAAGGCACAAGTGGATATTATTATACTTGATCACCAAGTGGAACAGCACCAGGGAAAAGGAAAAGGCATAATGAACATTGAAGAGCTAGAACAACAGCTACTACCGGCTAATAAACCATCGTCCTGGACAAAAAAAAAGAATGATAAAAAAAAGGAAAGGAGAATTTTAAAAAGTTTACCAACAAAGAAATTAAAGAGGTACACCCCATATAACTCTATTCCTTTA
This sequence comes from Eucalyptus pumila, assembly GCA_016097595.1. NCBI lineage: Eukaryota > Viridiplantae > Streptophyta > Magnoliopsida > Myrtales > Myrtaceae > Eucalyptus > Eucalyptus pumila. The sequence continues at coordinate 33,213,219 of CM027853.1, forward strand.
GAGTTGGCGGATTTTGATGAAGCAAAACTACAGGAAACTCCTATTAGTCTTTCGAAGGCCACTATGGGATGAGCTTTGGTGGCTAACCCAAATAAGCCACCGATTTACAAATGAAGATTATATGCTGGAACTGTCAAGGGTTGAGCACACCACCGACAGTCCAAAATTTGAGAGTCATTGTGGCTCATGAAAGGCCCAATTTGATTCTATTAGTGGAAACAAAAAACAAAGAAAATGTGATTTCTCGTATTAGGAGACAGTTGAAATTTAAGCACAACTTTGTGGTGAATCCAATAGGACTTGCGGGGGGTCTAGCGGTGATATGGAATGATTAAGTTGATGTAGTGGTGGACTCTATTTCCTAGGAAATGATAAACTTGATATGTGAAGATCATGATAGTCGAAACAAAATGTGGGTTACTTGTGTGCATGCTCCAAATCTCTTTTAGGAAAGATTACAGTTATGGGATATAATGAGACAGATCAGTCTTTCTAATAGCTTACCATGGATTTGTTTGGGGAATTTTAATGAAGTGCTATATTATTGGGAAAAGGTGGGCACTAGGATGGCGGAAAATTATAGAATACAGGTCTTCCAAAGCTGGGGGTGTGCTTTTACCTGATCAAACAATGGAGAAGTGACTGATCTGGTCAAGGAGAAGCTAGATAGGGTGTTTTGTTCTCTAGATTAGAGGCTCATGTTCTCAGAAGCAAAAGCGTACACTCTCCCAGCTGTCGGGTGAGACCATAGTCCTCTTCTAATTGTCAGCGGTGCTGAATCAGTAAAGAAAAGAAGAGAATTTCACTTTGAGGCTTTCTGGACTGAAGATGCAAAATGTAGAGAAATAGTTAAACAAGCATGGCAATCTCACACTCTTCATGAAGTAGGCTTGAGAGACAAACTACAGGCTGTAAGTCATGCTTTGAAAAAATGGAGTAAAAAGAAATTCCCAAACAGCCACCTCTGCATAATAGCTCTAAAGCAAGAGCTTCAATCCTTAACGAATAGTGCAAGCTTGACTCAAGGCTCTAATAGGATGAGGCTCTTAAAAGAAGAAATTGAAACTTTATGGAGGAGAGAGGAGATGTTTTGGGGTTTAAGATCCCGAATCAAATGGCTACAATGGGGAGATAAAAACACGAAATATTTTCATGCAGTAATTATTCAAAGGAGACAAAAAATAAAATTACTATGCTGAAGAATTCATCGAAGCAGTGGATACGAGACAAACAACTTCAGAACTTCACTATCTCATTTTTCAAAGAGTTATATACTACGATAGGGCCTAGAAACTGCCAACCCGTACCAGATCAATGCCCAATCTAATTGGAAATAATATTAATGAATGTCTGGTGGCGAAAGTAAACTTGGAAGAAGTTCATACTGCTGTTTTCAACTTGGTGCACAGAAAGCTCCCGGAGCGGATGGTTTAAATGAAATCTTCTACCAACACCATTGGGATATAATCAATACCGGTGTTTTTGAGGAAGTTAGGGGTTTTCTTTGGTCGAGAACCAGCCCTAAACATAACTCATATAACCTTAATTCCAAAGACACCCCCATCTAGAAAAACTTGACCAATATCATCCTATTAGCCTTTGCAATTTCGCATATAAGATCATACCGAAGATTTTGGCAAATAGACTAAAAAGATGGCTGCCAATTTTAGGGGAACAAAGTGCCTTTATCAGTGGAAGACATAGTCAAGACAACATTTATATTGTGCAGGAGGTGCTACACCAATTGAGAATGAAGAAAAGGAAAAAATATTTTCAAGCGATGCTGAAATTAGACATGCAGAAAGCTTATAATAGAATAGAATGGGATTTCCTAGAAAGATGCCTACTGAAAATGGGTTTCTGCGCAAAATGGGTCATCTGGATCATGCAATGTATCACTACAGTTACTTTCAGCATCAAATTTAATGGAGAACCTATTTTTTTGTCAATGCTACTATAAGCATTAGGCAAGGGGACCCGTTATCACCCTATCTCTTCATTTTGGTGGCAAACAGCTTGTCTTCTTTGATGGGTAAAGCTCAACAGGATGGGAGTATAAAAGGAATAAAGTTGAATAGGTTCTGTCCCACTTTGACTCATTTATTATTTGCAAATGATTCAATTTTCTTTTTGGATGGATTCATACAGGAATGTCAAAATGTTGCAGTTGTTCTAAATCAATACTGTTATGCCTTGGAACAAGCTATAAACCTAAACAAGTCATATCTTTTTTAGTAAAGAATGTCCTCAACTATTAAGGCACAACATGACTAGAGAGTTGAGGGTTCTAGAGCTTGATAGGACAAGCAAATACCTTGGAATCCCTTCTGACTAGGGAGCCTAAAAAGATTGATGTTTGCATGGATTTTAAATAGGGTAAACATAAAATTGGAAGGCTGAAAGGAACAAATTATATCTAAAGCAAGCAAGGAAATCCTCCTGAAATCAGTCATGCAACCTCAATATGCCATGTCAGTTTTCAAAATCCTAGTATCAGTTTGTAAGGTTATAGAGAAGAAAATAGCTAATTTCTAGTGGAAAAACAGTGAAACAAAAGCTGGTCTGCATTGGAAGAGATGGGAAATCATGAAATTCAAGAAAGACATGGGAGGAATGGGTTTTAGAGACCTACTTACTGTAAACAAGGCCCTCCTACGTAAACAAATCTAGAGGTTGGTTAAGAATCCAGATGGACTGTGGAGCAAATTATTAAAAGGGCTCTATTTCTATCGAAAAGATTTTTGGCATGCTGATAAAGGCACTAAGCCTTCATGGGGTTGGCAAAGTTTAGTTTTAGGAAGGGAGGCCATAGCGGATTCAGTGAGATGGTCGATTGGAAATGGTCAAAATGTCAGCATCATAACAGACAAATGGCTAAAGAGATGATTAATTAGAGGGCCAGCAAACAAAAATGATCAACAACAAGTTTCTGAGTTGATGAATTCTGAAGCAGAACAATGGAATGAACCACTATTAAACAATTTCTTTGATGAACAGACCACTCAGGAAATCCTTGCAATCCCAATCAACCATCAAATTACAAATGATGAACTGATATGGACAGGAACTAAGGATGGGTCTTTTACAGTAAAAATGGCTACAACATTTTAAGAGAACGAGCGATAGCCAATATTGCAATGGAATACCCCTCCTCTTCCTACCAAACACCGGGAGAACTATGGAATGCTCTATGGAAGATGTAGACCAGCCCTAAAGTGAAGATTTTTATATGGAATGTTTGTCAAAACGTCATCCCATCCAAGGAGAACTTATGGAAAAGAAATATTTTACTTGATCCGATATGTGACCTTTGCCAAGAAAAATGGAAACGACCAAACATATCCATCTTCTCTACCCTTGACTGCATGAGTATAGAGCCACCTGGAAATCAACCTACAGTGAATTCACAAGAGGTTACTTGAATTGATGCATGGCTAGTGCGATTTATAAGGAAAGACACACACCTACCTTCCTTGGAATTATCTCAAACATCCTATAGCAGGTATGGAAGGAGCGAAACAACTATATCTTTCGGGGTACTAAGCTGAATGCTTGCAAAGTGGTAGATCTGACCCGATTTCAGCAAGATAGCTATGAAAAATGGGGCTTTATGCATCTTCAAGCAGGAAAAGTAGGAAAAGTAGGAAGAGCTAAGGAAATCGAGACACCACAAACCTAGGTAGCTCCAGTAGCAGGAACTTTGAAGATCAACGTTGATGGGTCAATCTGTGAGGGGTCGACGGAAGGAGTTGTCGCCTACATCATTTGAGACTCCTCCGGCTGCCTTGTGGACGGCTTTACCCAAACCAATTCAGGCGGCGTCGATTTTTCAGCTGGAAACCCTAACTGTGCTCAAAATGTTGAAGTACATAAAGCAGAAGTAACTGGGCATGGTTTCGGTGAGTCTGATAGCCGAAGCCTCGTGAAGTCCTTCAAGTACACCGAAGAGTTCCACTAGGAAGCACATGCAACTTGGACAAAAAGTAAGGAACTTCTTCAGCAATTACCATTAGTGGGCCTGCTTCTCTATCAACAATCCACCAATGCTATTGCAGATTGGGCCGCTCGAGAGCAGCAGAAAAAAAAATAAATAAATAAATACTTCCTCCCAACTAGCTGTCTTCTCCACCTCAAGGCCTTTAGGCCTTATTATGTATTGATGCCCCATCCAATGGGACTGTTGGCTCAGTTATAATATAAATAAAATGCTTCATTTCGACCAAAAAAAAAAGAATGGTGCTATTTCACCAGATTTTCTTTACTCGGAAAAATTTGGCCATGTAGAATGGTGGCAATAACTGGACCGCCACATCATTAAATTCTGACAAAAATTTACCAAAAGGACTACCTTGAAATCCGGTGCGTAGGTTTAAGACTACATAGGCAAGATTAAAAGGTTTAAAATTATATTGACATCCGTACAATAGATCTATAACCAGTTTGATAATTTTTTCCAAATACATTGGATAAATCATACAAATTATAGGTCCTCAACACAGTTGCATTGCCAGGCGGGCTACATGCATGCACAATTGTATGAAACACGTTATGGCTTGTAGTGCATAAGTTGTCTCACCAGTTGGGTTAAGATCCATGCGCACACGGTTAGCAATGTTAGGGTGTCTGTGTTTGTGACCTAGATTGTGTTTGGGTTTCATGAATCATGTATAAATAAAATTTAACAAAAGTACGCAGAAGAAATAAAGATGATATATTTTATACATGATTATCCAAAGGCGTTATTCGTGCGTTTTAATCAAAAATCTGAATATATAAAAAGGGAGTTAAACGAATTACCTCTTGAAGCGTGCTTTATACAAATTGGTTCGGATGTTCTACAGTTCGAGCCCCACAAACGTCAGACCTCTAGTTCAAACACACCAATAATGGACGTCGAACGTAAGAAAGAACTTTCGGATATTCACCACTATGATCGTGCTAGCAATCTCGTGGAGACAATCCACCGTATCCTTAATGTATTATAGTCACAGCCCGAACGAGAGAACACTCTTCTTTCTCGCGTCTCTCGAATAACACAAGTACACACACCTTTTACTCTATTTTCAGCAACCCTTTTTCTGTCCTCTAAAAACAGAATTTAAATAAATAAATAAATATATATAATCGCTCGTTGCTCGGTCGTGCATGAGCGGTTGCTCATGCACGATGATCGTGCATGAGAAAGGTAAGCAATTGCTGACCATTGCTTCGTGCATGATGGTCAGCAATTGCTGACCATTCATGCACGATGCACCCTCTTTATTTATTATTATTATTTTCTTTTTATTAAAAAAATGCACATTGATTAATTAAATAAAATAATTAATCAATCCATTTATAAAGAGGACATAATCTTTATGTGTGCATTTGGAATACATTAACATAAATTCACTTTGGGCATGCGTGTGCATCATATGCATGTAAGCTCATGACTATAATACAAATTAAATTAAATCTCATTTAATTTAATTTCAAATCAACTCAATTCGAATTGCAGTAATTGTAAACACATTTGCGACAATATTTCTCTTTTGTTCCACATTATGCTAATTGTTTATGGTGTGTGACATCCCTAGGTTCATTACTAAGCTGGTAATAAGACTTGTACTAACACATTAGTACTCCCAAAAGAATTAATTGTCCCGATTAATCTTTGGGTCTTACAAGCCATGATTGACATCTAGCAATATGTCATGACTACTCAGATAGTGTGAATGCTTTAAGAACGTAATGAACCTGTCAATTTTGGCTACAGTGTAATTCAATCCCTCTATCTTACTATGTCCCGATCAAATAAAGACCATGGAATATTTGTTAAGTCAACAATTTGATCATATGCACAAATCTAATTAACATGCATTTTATTCGAGACATAAACAATTTATTCTCGGTTACAACTCTGGCCGAAGATTTCAACGCGGTGTCATAATTAGATCGCATAAGACATCATTATTATACATTGCATGTAACAAAGAGATATATTCCATATTGTGCACACATGCAACTTTGTATATGAACAAACTATGACCATCAAGTATAAAGACGGATCAACAACCCAGCATTGTGTGCACCTGTGAACCATAGTTGTTCGACACACAAGTTAACACTGTGCTTCAGGTCTAAGAATTATTTACACAAGACCAAAGCATGAACAATTAGACATTGACCACACTATAAGCTTCCATGTCACTAATCATTCCATATGTGTCACGTTAAGTGAACTTATCTATTACAAACACTTGTGTTCTTAACCACCCACCTGGGATGGCGTTGCTGGCTTTGGGCTCTCTCCCCCTCATGAAGGGGAGGGGTTCGAATCCCCAGTGCGTCACAGGGTGACTTAACCGCTGGCGTGAGTGTGGTGGCCAGCTTGCGTCAGCCCCAGGTTTTTCCCGCCGGTTGTCGGCTTTCGGGGTTTCCTGGGTCACCAAAAAAAAAAAACACTTGTGTTCTTAACTTAGGCATCAGAATACCCAATGATTTGTGACTCATCATTCCCTTAAGTATCAAATACTTAATCGTAAAGTTATGAACACACCAGTCTCAACAAGATTATTAATATCCACTCAATAATCGATCGTCCAGGAACGATTTAAAGATTTAGTCTAACTATGAACCTATCACATATATTTTTGACGTCTTAAGAATAGGTATAATTGCAACTGATCCAATGGAATCATTCATAAATATAAAATAAATGGACAAATGAATGAGTACATCATTGCCATTAATTAAATAATAATAATGATAGTACAGCTGAAATCCCTAATATATAACTATTACATAGTAGCTTCAGGGCATACTTTCAACAGATTGACCATTGGATGCTTAAATAATTAAGTGTATGAAGAGGTTCGCAACGGAGCTCAAACTAAATGGGTGACCTAAAAGCGTTCCTGGTCCCTTGATGTAGGGATTTATAGACTAACTTACCTGCCTAAGGAGGAACCCATTTAGGTTTACCATTGAGATGTTTTTCCTTGTTGTGACTAGGCCCGTTTGCATCAGGGAGCAGAACTGTCTTTGGTGCCCAGGAGTTCTCTGGAAAGGCGATGGTTACTCCACCTCTGATTAGCCAATTAGGATGATTCCCTATAGTGGGAGGTTCCTCGGATTCTCAAAGTCGATGGGTTGTGTCAATCGTGTCGGTATAAAATGGTTGGGAAAACATTCTCATGTAATTTTGATGATTTGAAAAATATCCTTGATAGTAATATTTATTATGATAAGTGTAGATGTTGTGATGATTATGTTAATATCGATGACTTGTAAAAGATTAGTGTAGGACAAGGTACAAGATCGTGACGTTAGGAGAGTGCCAATTATGACAAGTCATGGTGACTTGGATGTGATGGGGCCAATCTCATGTCCTTAAGATGTCTTTGGATGTAGATAAACTCAAAACGATCATTGGACAGACAATCGTGCCATTTCACTCATATCGTTATTGGAAAGCGTCAACTACCGATGATGATGAGTCCATGTTGATTGTGAGTATTGAATCATGCTGATATCAAGTCACAAGTGATGTTGGTGAGTTGCTTGAAGATGACCATTGTTCATGCAGAACAATAGCAGCTGTGAGCTGGGAATTCACATTAAAAAAACTTCGAAAGAATCATAAAAGTATCTAACAACTTTTTGGTGTATTAGACCAAGAATTAGTGAAGTGACCACTTTAGCATACTCTATTTTGAGAAACCTGCAATGTCAGAAGAAACGATTGTATGAGTAATTCTAATTTCGACAAAAGCTTCCTCCTACTCTTAAATGGCTCCATTAGTCTTCCTCAAAGTCTCCAATGGAAGATCAAAGACTTCTATTTGAGAAGGATCAAAGAAGCATGAAGGCATTGGACGAGAGAGATATCGAGAATATTGCTATTGTACTTCATCTTAGTTGTCTAAAATCAGAAAGTGTCATTGCTCTTCATCTGATACTTCCTGTAAAGGGTTTGTACTGTTCGTGATTGCGATGAAGTTAAGTGTACAAGTATAAGAGTAGTAGTGCTGTCCTGATAGTGTGATGTATCGGTAAATAAGAATGATGCTTGTTAGTTGTAACTTTCTTTAAGAATTACAAATGGAATTCAACCCATGTTAAAGTTGTTATATGACGAGTGGACATTGGCTTGGTGACAAAATTGAACCATTATAAATTGTTGTGTGCTTTATTTCTTCAACTTATTATTATCAGTGACTGTTACTAGCATTACACACAATCACAATCCGTTGTCAATATCTCCGATGCATATTTGTCATAATCTTCACTTGGTATTGTTAATTTATATTCCGCGAAAGAATTTCATAATTTACATACAACCTATTCAACCACTGTTCTAGGTCGTATCATAAGCTCATATCAAATAATAGAATTACGATAGAAAGGATGTTGATTTGTGCCAATTCATACCTGTTTATAACTTTAGGTATGCCATAGTCGTCTCCTATTCATGTTTTCTCTCTGTAATTCTTCTTTTTCACCTCATATCATGGAAAAGGACCATATCTAGCATTACCACCCTAACATATCTAGCATTGCCCACACTGAGGAAGCCTGGTATCTCTATGTGATATCATTCTAGCGAAACTTCTCCTTTTTATTGGGAATGATCCACTTCCCTCAAAATGATTTGGCCAAAGAGAGATTCAAATTCATTGGGCCTTTTCACAAAATGAAATACAAAACCTCAAGGCCACAAAGTTCTTGGATTGCACTTGATCGTTTAGATTCGAATTGGAATGTAATAGGATAAAGTGGGATTAACAATCCTTAAAATATACTATATAAAAAATCCCATTATATGTTTAGTGTAAAATCTTTGAATTTAATGAAAATTCTCCGAATAACCTCTCTCTCAAATCTCCTCATACACCCACTCTTCACACCTTCACTCTTTCACAAAAGGCGATGGGCCATTGAAGGAAGCTCCTCTCTTACGTAGCCCCTTCGGCAAGCCAAACTAGCGAAACAAACCGCCTTATGTCTATGCTGTTGCGAGAGAAGGCCACTTCATCTCCAAATCCATCAATGCAAACTGTTCATCGATAGTAATTACAACATCAGCAAGTCAAGAAGCCAATTTTGCAACCAGTCTGTAGGGCGTGTAACGGTGAAAATATGAAAGAGAAAAAATAAGAAAGAGGAATGAAAGACACCAACAAGGAGGCACTCTCGCATACGGTGGATCGTTCCCAATTTCTCACCTTCGCTCACTCACGATTACCCATGGTTGTCTATCCCCACCCAGGCCTCCGATGTCATGTCGCCACCCCATTGACCTCGGGAAAATTGTCCAAAAAGTCCTAAATCTATTGCACTTTTGCCAATTTAGTCATAAATCTTTTAATTTTGCTAATTGAGTCCTAAACATTTTCACTTCTTGCCAATTCAGTCCATCCGGCCAATTTTGGCCGGAAAATGCTGATGTGGACGCCGGCGATGCCACGTAGGACCGCCGGTGCTGACGTGGATAATTTTAATAATATTTGAATATTTTTTTATTTTTTGAATTTTTATTATTTTTTTCTGTTTTTTTCCTTTCTTTCTTTTCTTTTTGGCTTTTTCTTTTGCCTTTTCCGGTGGCCGGCCACCGGCCACGCCCAGCCAACCGGCCTCGCCCGCCGTAGGCGAGGCCCGATCAAGCGAGGAGGAGCTCTAGCAAGGGCAGCCCTCGCCAAGGCGCGACCCGGCAAGGGTCGGGCGGGCTAGGGCCGACCCTCGCCCGAGCCGGGCGGCCTCACCGGGCATCGGCCGGCGAGGCGGCCCGGCCTAGGCGAGGGCTGGCCTCGCTAGATCTAGCGAGGGGAGCCCTCGCCGAGGCTCGCCCAGACCAGATCTGGCGAGGCCAGCCCTCACCCCTGGCCAAGCTCGGGCGGCTTGGAGTTGTTGGCCGAAGACAATGAATGACAACGACGAAGACGATGAACAACAGCAGGGCAAAGAGGTAAGGCGAGAGGCACGTCTTCCTCAGTGGAGAAGACGAAGACGACGGCAGCGGCAGCTGCGCCGACACCGAAGGAGAGAGAGGTGATTTCATCAAGGTGGGTGGCGTCGGCCAGCCAAGGACGAGGGCGAGCCTCGACGAGGGCTCCCCTTGCCCGGTGTCACCGTCGCCCGACCAACGCTCAGCGAGGGCTGCCCTCGCCAAAGCTCCTCCTCTCCTGTGGCGGGCGAGGCCAGTCGACTGGCTGTGGCTGGTGGCCGGTGGCTGGCCACCGGAAAAGGCAAAAGAAAAAGCCAAAAAGAAAAGAAAGAAAAGAAAAAAAGGGAAAAAACAGAAAAAAAAAATCATAATTCAAAAAAAAAAAATCATAAAATTTTAAAATATTATTAACAAGTGTCCATGTCAGCACCAGCGGTCCTACATGGCACCGCCGGCGTCCACGTCAGCATTTACCAGCCAAAATTGGCCGGATGGATTGAATTGGCAAGAAGTGAAAATGTTTATGACTCAATCGGCAAAATTAAAAGATTTAGGATTGAATTGGCAAAAATGCAATAGGTTTAGGACTTTTTGGACAATTTTCCCCACTGACCTCCATAGGAGCACCGTCATTTGGGACGCTGTGTCTAGAAAACCTAAATGGAAAGTCTCCTTGTTTTCGACGCTCTCTGCATTGGAGCCACAAGTGCTTGTCTTTCTTGGTCAAACCTTTACTCAAATGCCCCCAAAACTTCAAACACTTATATCGGACCTCAATAGCGTTCTAACGCGACTCGGCATCACCTAAAACCACCGCCACTAGGATGGACCTAAGTAGAAGAGCAAGCAATATAGGTTTATCCCATCCCCTTCCCAAATTTCTTATCCATCATTTTATTAAAATATATCCTGTCGATCCAAAGATGGTCACCAAACACTGGATAGGATAATTCAAACTCAAATTTAGACTACCAAATATACTCTTGAATTGATATTTATGGTCCAATAAAATCAATTCACCATTATAATTCCCGATATCCAAATGCACTGTCGTAAAAAATGGACAACATCAATTTATTTTTTATGATCCAACAATCATCGACTTCCGGATTAATGGTCTGTCCAGGGATGGTGAAACATCTCTTAATCGAGGTGGGGCTTTGACGAGGATGGCAAGTTTCACTGATTTATGCAAATGGAGAGGGACCCAAGCAAGTTGACGGAGCCGCCTAGGATGATGTTGGCCGTGCCGCAAGGGGAGTTCGTGGTCCCCAACAGCTAGCTCGTCTTGATGACTACACAGGACAATCCAAAGGCCGATGGACGGATGGCTCCCTTAAATGCTGGCATTCTAACCCAAATACCTGTCCCTGTCCTTTGTCCACCAATCCAAAAAGAAAGCCAATGGGATTCCGACAACTCTTTCCCATTAACTCGCCCCCAACGACCTCGAAAGCCACCATTATCATTCTTAATAAGCCAATTCTTCAAAATTGGATATTCTCAAAGTCTAAAAAGCATTCATTAATAACGCCCTAAACTTTTCGATAAGGAAAAAATATTGGATTGTATAAGTTGATCTGACCGGTTCAATGAGCTACGTAATTTGACTCAGGAACCGAAGGAAATTCACAAAAGAATCCCAAAAATAATTGGAAAAAATAATTATTAAATTAAAACAATCGCGGATTATTTTTCAATGTGGAAAAAGGAGTTTTGGTTTGAACATAAAGACTGGAAAAGACAAATAAAGCAGAGAAAGATCAAGACCGAACCTTTTATTGTTCAACCATCAAGAAATCATCAATATTGCTTGTGAACCGAGTCCTCAAAATTTTTCTTTTCTCTATGACTAGACTAGGTTTGAATCCGAAGAAGTTGTAATTAGAGTTGAACATCTATCATAATCACTTAGGCCACATTTAGTAACTTGGGTAAAGGTTTGAGTAGGATAGGATAAAATTTATTATGTCCTATTTTTGGTTTTGACCTCAGACAAAATAAGGTTGAATATAAAGATATTCCATTAGAGAGGTGGAATAAAAGATTGGTAGAATTTCTGTTATCCATAGTATAAAAGCTATTTTTCAAAATAACCAAATTCCCAAATTAGCCACGAAGGGCCTAAACTAATATCCTTATGACAAATTCACCACAAACTAATTTCGTGACCACCAAAAACCCTAAATTGATATAACTATAATAAATTTATCCCCTCCAAAAATCCTACCAGGAAAATCTCAAATAAGGACCTGAAGTGGGTTCATTTTCTCAAAAAAAAAAAAGACCCAAAGTGAATATTGTATCAAATAAGGACCTGAAGTGGTTAATTTAATCTCAAATAAAGACCTGAACTTCCAATCTTATTTATAGCTTGGGGTAGTTTTGTCCAAGAAAATTTATCCTTTAATTTTTTTTTTTCTCCATCTTCCTCACGCCTCCTCCTTCGCTCTACATCGCCTCCATCTTCAACGCCATAATCAGGGCCTCCACTAGCAACCTCGTGAGTTGGTCCAAGTGATGAGAAGTCAAATTGGAGTTATTTGCTATTAGCTGCCTTCTCGGATGCTAAAATCCTCAGTTCCTCAAGATGCATTAGATCTCAGCTCACTCGTGCTTGGCCTAAAGCTCGAATCAACCCCTATCTAACGACAACGATGCTAGAGTTTCTATCAAGGGTAAGAGTCAATGAGGTCGAGAGCTCGAATGGGACTTGTCAATGGCAGCAATGGGGCAACAAAGTATAGCAGCTTCTACAGTTAATGATGTCAGATATGATTGATGATCGATCTCAGGATGGGGTATTAGTTGAGGAGAAGAGCTGTGTCCATGAGAATGGCAAGAATGTGAGTGGGTGTTTCTAGACTAGGTAGGGATTATTTAAAGGAGCCATTGGCATTGGGAAGGGAGATCTTTGGAAGATCGAATTTATGCAAGAAAGGCAAACCCAAATTTGAAATTGATGAGGCAAGCTGTTGCCGAGGTTGAAATAGTCGCCTACTACAATGAAATTGTTCTTTGGTGTGAAATTGTTGATCACCAAGTGTTAATTGAATAGAGGCATAAGTTAGTCAAACAAGACGATCTAGCGATGCTTGGATATTGCTGCTCTATCGTTGGCAAGCATGACCGAAAACAGCACAACAAATTGTAGTTGCTGGGTTGGCGGAAGGCACGGAATAAGTGGAGTTTGATGTACTCTCAAGGTGAGAGAACAAATGTCACCAAAGGGATTAGTTGAATAGCTTGGGAGTTGGACAAGAAGTTGAGTCTCAGCAAAAGTAGATTCATATGGCTTTGAGATCAGAATTTGCGATGACTGTTGGAATAAAGAGAACTTATTTTTGAAAGCTCGTTTCAACTTCATGGAATTGTCTACAAACCATTTTGAGGAGCGAAATTTAAAATTTTCAACAAGCTAGACTATGTCGTAATGGCTTGTGTTAAAGAAAACCCAATCTTGGTTATACAACGAGATGATATAGAGAGAGATGGAGGGGCTAATAATGGAGGTGATGTAGAGTGTGAGAAAGATGAAGAAAGAAAAAGAAGAAAGAGAGAGACAAAAATAAATAAAGAAAAATGTTCTTGGACAAAAGTACCCCCAGTTGTGAATAAAATTAGAAGTTCAAGTCTTCAATTGAGAGTAAATTAGCCACTTCGGGTCCTTATTTGAGACAGTATCCACTTTAAGTCCTTTTTTGAGAAAATAGCTCTACTTCAAGTCCTTATTTGAGATTTTACCAATCCTTAATCGGTATAAATTGAATTAATATCATGAAAAATTACAAACTAGAATACAATTGACAAATGATGGATGAAACCTTAAACTCGATACATTCGTCAATTGTTACATATCATCCAACTCAGTAATTTGGTAGTAAAATTTAATATAAACTAACAGAGGATAAATTTGTCATAAATATACCAGTTTAAGTAATTAATTTAAAAGAAAATTATCATAGGTGTACTAGTTGGGGGTTTTCCGCAATATTGACCCTCGTAATTAAATGTAAATAATATTTGAATTCTAATACAAAAAATTAAAATTACAAAAAAAAAAAAAAAAAAACTTTCATTTTTAATTACATATTTGAGTTTCTTTCTATTCTATAATATATATATATATATATATATATATATAGTATTTATATTTATTGCACATTTTAAGTATTTTGGAATAAATGTTTATTAAGGAATGATGGAAGGGAATAGAAAAGAAAATAAATAAATAAACTAAACAAAAGGAAGGAAAAATAATAATGAAATAAGTAAATAAAAATGAAGTAGAAAAACTTAGATGTTAATTGAAGAAATTCAAACTTGAATGGCATTTTTCTAATTCTCGAAGAATAAGGGGCAACGAGTTTTCTAAAAGAAATCCTATCTTCTCCGTCTTCATCTCCTACACATCTATGGCTTGTGTTGAAACTTCACGACTCCTCCAAAGTTCTTTAGTTCACATTAAAGCTCTACAAAAAGGTGAGAGAGTCTAAACTCCTTTCCCTCCATAGCTTTCTTCTTCACGTCAAAAATCCACAAAAGTAATAAGAAAGTTGAAACTCATTCTCCTCCGCAGCTCTATGGTCCATGAAAATGGCGAGAGAATCGAATCATCAGTGTTGCTATTGCTCACTTACATTTCTTATCATAGTCGAATATGTGACTTTGGAATGCTACAACAAGCTCTTTTGTTGTTTAGAATTTAAATCATACAATATTCATGGATTAATTGGATGGATGTTATCTCCACTTGTGCATTTGTAGTTTTTTTAGCAGTGAATCATGAAATATTCTTATCATTTCTATTTATATATTTTCAGGTTCATTTACACTAATATGTAGTTCATACTAGACAATGGACAAGACAGAATATGGAAGTATCCGAATTTATTACTATGATTCATTATTTATGTAAATTTCATATTCCATTCTATCCCGATTGAAAATTTAGATAATGATACATGGCCTTAAAACTTTGACAAAAGAACAAATGGACAATTTTTCATTTAACGAAATTATATCTTCAACAAAACCAATAAATGCATGATCTAAGAAGGGGAAAATGTTTTTTGAATTTGAAATATTGCTTTACTCAAAATAACTTTTATTTTGGGAAACTTATTGTATTGAACGAGAAAAAATGAAGGATAATGTAAACTATAGTAATGGAAGCCAATCTTGTGATTGAAGGATAATTTTGTTAGTTAAGCGAAAAAAAAAAAAAAAAAAAAAAGATTTTGTTTTAGCCAAAGTGAACGAATAGCGCAACTTTATAAGCCCAGCCGTAAATGTCAATATTAGGTGTCACACCAACCATGTAAATTGGCCCCACTCTCAAAGTTCTCAATCCTGGACAACCTTGTGTTGTCATCTCTTTAACTCTTTTAAAAGTACAGAGGTAGGGGGTTAGAATTTACCCTAGGGATAGGTTATATTTACAATTTCCGATTCATCCAAAATTTACAGAACAATTTCTCATGGTAAACCGAGTCCACATGAGCTAGGTCAATTAGGCTCTGCATGACAAAATTTTTGAAACAGAAATTGATTTATGGCCAGAAATCAATTTCTTAATTTCTATTCTCCAAACAGTTTAAGAAAAAGAAAAACCCATTTGATAACGACTAAAATTTCTATTTCAAAAACAAAATTCATTTGATAACATAACAAAATTTATATTTCTAGGAATAGAAATTGATTAGATAACAACATATAAAATCCTCAAATACAAAATAATAGTCGAAATAATACTAAAACAACATAGGAAATCCTCAAATACAAAATAATAGTCGAAATAATACTAATACATTACAAAAGTTGAAAATACAATTTCATGGAATTTCCGGCATATTATTATCCCTTGCCATTTTATTAGCAATTGTTTTCCTAAGCGTATTTATTTGGTTTCCCTCTTCGGTCAATGTATCGCTTACAAACTCATCATACGTAGGCTTAGACAAGTACTGTGGAAGCATGAATATGGATGCCATCAATAGCGCCTATACAACCTTGTCATTTTATCAAAAACTAGTATTATATTATCAATAAAATAAAATTAATGGTGTAAAGGAATATATAAGAATTCTACCTTAAAGTAACGTTTATGGTTAGAAACCAATCGGGAGAAGGTCGGTTTATTTTGATTCTCGAATTGAATCAGTAGAGTTGCTCATCCATAATTTATTTATTGTTACTCAATGAACCTTTAATAGCCCTTGCATAGCAAAGAGAGAGATTCTCTTGAATCTCTTGCCTTCAAATTAAAATTCAAGATTGTGTAACAATCTAATTATTTTGATTTTGCAAGAATTTTGAATCCGTAAAAAAATAAGGTTAAATTTTTATGCACGTTTTTTATTCATCTATTACGTAAGAACTTTTTTTTCAACTGGCAATGCGCGTGCCTTTTCTAGAAGGAAAGAGCCCCATTGTTTTTAAGTAAGCATTTAAGAACTTTGGTCGCTTTTGAAAATTGGGGACCCATTCGATTGCCTTTCATCTTAAAGAGGAAGTTATAAAAAAAATTGAAAAAAAAAATGCGAAAAATAACACGAGCAAAATAAGAAAAAGAAAATTAGCAATAATTTGTGAAGTTGTGGTTATGAGTGAATTAAGTTAGCAAGAAAGTGCAAGGTTCTTTCATATAGTTTGATTTCAATTTCTGATTTCTATTTCAGAAACTGAGAAGTTAAAAATTTCAGCTTCTGATTTATTCAATTTCTCTATTTCTGGAATATAAATATGTTTCAGAAATAGAGAAATCAAATTGCGTTACTAAACGGATTTCTGTTACAAACCTGTTCCGAGAACAGAAAAACAGAGAAATCGAGAAATAAAAACTTTGTCATGCGCGCCCTTACAATTGAAGGCATCATTTATCATGTCGACCTCATCATATAGCCTGTCATGTGATGAATTTTTGCCCCTCTGAGCTCGATCCCACACCAACAGGATTATTCATGATGTGAGTCCCGCTTCAACTCTATATACATTTTTCTCTATATTGTTCCCACAAGAGCCATATCAATCAAAATCAGAGGTCTACATTTACATGTTGACCTCATCATATAGATGCCATGTGGTGAATTTTCTCGCCTCTAAGTTTGATTCCACGGCAACAAAATTAATCATGACGTGAGTCCCATAAAATCTATATTGCTTCCACATCCAATCCATTCCTATCCACATTTCTCTCTATATTGTTCCCACATTAGCTAGGTCAATCAAAATCAAAGGTTTATAGTTCTATGTTGATCTCATCGTATAGACGCCACATGGCAAATTTTCTCGCCTCTAAGCTCGATTCCACACCAACAGTATTAATAATGACGTTGAGTCCCATAAAATCTATATTGTTCCACATCAAATCCATTCTTATCCACGATTTTCTCTACATTGTTTCCACATGAGCCAATTCCATCAGAATCAAAGGTCCATGGTTCTATGTTGACCTCATCATACAGCCAACACACAATAAATTTTGTCACCTCTACGCTTGATTCCACATCAACAAGAATAATCATGACGTGAGTCCCATGCGACTCTATATTGTTACTGAGTCTCATCCATTTCTATGCACAATTTTCCTATCGAGTTCATTGACCTGCGGCCATAAAAGTTGCTCTCCTTCGCTCTCTCCCTCCCCTCCCCTCCCCTCCCCTCTATTTAGGAATAAGTGTTTTGGAAGTACTAAAGTTTTTCACGAAAGTGCCATTTAGTTTTTAACTTTCAAAAAATGCAATTAAATTATAAAACTTGTTAAGAAAGTAAAATCAAATTTTAAAAATTTTAAAAAGTACAATCAAATCTTAAAATTTTCAAAAACTACAATTAATGGAAATATTTGTTGAACCACCTCTCTATTTAGGAATAAGTGTTTCGGAAGTACTAAAGTTTGTCATGAAAGTATCATTTAGTTCTAGAACTTTAAAAAAATGTAATTAAATTATAAAACTTGTTAAGAAAGTAAAATCAAGTTTTAAAAATTTTAAAAAGTATAATCAAATCTTAAAATTTTCAAAAACTACAATTAATGGAAATATTTGTTTGAACCAATTTGACAATATTATAACTCGATTACATTTTTTGAAAATTTTAGCACTCAATTGTACTTTTATGACAATTTGTATGATTTTATTGGTTTTTTCAAAAATTTTAGGATAAAATTATACTTTTATGATAAATTTTAAGACTTTCAATGTGTATATTATTTTATCTAAGGAAAAGACTATCAAAAACCTTAAACTTTATCTAAAGTGACAATTTACCTCAATTTTTTTTTTTGTGATATGAAAAACTCAAAACTTTGCAAACTGTGACACATTTACTCCATTAAGGGCATTTTCGTCTTATTATTTATGTTTTTTTCTTCTTCTTCTCTCTTCCCTCCCAGCGTCCGACGAGGGCTGCCCTCGCCGAACTCGAGTGAGGGGTGCCCTCGCCTGCATCGGGCGAGGGCGACCCTAGCTAGCCTAGGCGAGGGCGACCCTCGCTTGACGCCGACGAGGGCGGCTCTCGCCGGACACCCTCCGTTGACTCCACCATAGCCGACGGAGGGAAGAAAGAAGAAGAAAAAAAAAAAAAAAAAACCTATGATTTAGAGTAAATGTGTCACATAAATCAAAGTTCAGGATTTTTTTTTTTTTAAAAAGATAAGAAAAGTCCAAGGTTTTTTGTATCATAAAAAAAATTAGAGTAAATGTGTCACGATTATCAAATGTCGAGATTTTTCATGTTACAAAAAAAGGTTCGGATAAATTTATCGCTTTGAATAAAATTTGAATTCGATGTTTTTTTTGTGGTTTTTTTCCTTTTATTTATACACATCACTTTTCTCTCCTCCCTGCACCTCATCCCTCGCTTCTTCCTATATGCCAAGCCCCAAAACTCCTACACCAAAAGCGCCCCCCTCCCCCTCTCTCTCTCTCTCTCTCAAAACATTCGCGCGCGCGCGCATCATAACGCCATGGTGATCCAAGAGCAGGAGAAGCTCGTGCACGGCCTGAAGCTCTCCTCCGTTGGGCCGGCCCGGGTGACGGGGGCGGACGCTGTCCACGAGCCGGCTGCTGCGGACCTAGCCATGAAGCTGCACTACCTGAGGGGGGTCTACTTCTTCGCCGGCCCCGCCGTGGAGGGTCTCACCATCCCGAGGATCAAGGAGTCTATGTTCTCCTGGTGCACCGACTACTACGCCGTGTGCGGCCGCTTCCGGCGCTCCGACTCCGGCCGCCCCTACATCAAGTGCAACGACTGCGGGGTCCGCTTCGTCGAGGCCGAGTGTGACCGCACCGTCGACGAGTGGCTCGAGGCCGACGGCCACGGCTCGCTCCTGGGGCCGCTCGTCTCGCACCAGGTCGTTGGCCCCGAGCCGTTCTTCTCCCCTACATGTCTCGTCCAGGCACGTACCTCTCTCTCTCTCTCTCTCTCTCTCTATCTCGATTTCGATTTTCTGATGGTGCTAAGTGGGACTCAAAAAATTGAGTCTGCAAAACTGAGTGTAATAAATGATTCCGCGTGCTCTTGCTTCCCAATACGTGCTTTAAATTTATGGTGAAAGGACATGTCAGTTTTGAATCAGATTTGAGTTGTGTAGCTTTCGAATTTCTCCTGCAATTCGTGTTGGAAGTACAAATTTGGCCCGCTATATTTGCTGTCCTCTCGCTGTTTCGCAAATTAGTTCAGAAATCGCGCTTTCGTTCACGTTACATTTGTTTCGAAAAAAATAAATATTTTAGAAAATATTTATTATGTTTATAAAAATATTTAGATATAAATTATTATCAATAATAATTTTTTAAATTTACTAATTATATTTACAACACAAGCAACCCTTTTATTAAAAAAATATTCCAAATTACTTATTTTTCGCAAAATAAATGATCTTTTATATTAAGAATTTTTATTAGGTATTTTGCAAATGTGACAAATAATTTATAGTTTGATCGTGGGATAGATTTTTTTTTTGGTAAAAATTGATCGTGGGATAGTTGACTTACATAATTATCTATAAATGCACCTGTCGACCATCTATCATTGTACTTGATTAGCACTTGATTATCTATAAATGTACCCGTCGAGCATCTATCATTGTACTTTTTTTTTTTAGCAATATCATTGTACTTTTTTTTTGACAATATAAAAAAAATGCAAAATATAAAAATTAGTTATACGTCATTATGGATTAAGCCGATATTTCTGAATGGTTACCTGACGAATCTCCTACTTTAAAGTGCACGTGTCCTTGCCCTAAAGTTTATATTCATATTCTCCTGCTAAAAAATCATTAGTTAGATCCGAATAGATAATTAAAATATCCATATTCTTCTACTTTTAGAGTCGCCAATTTGTGTCTATATTTGCATGTGTGGAACTTAAATCGCCTATTCATTTAGAAATACGAAATGATGCCCATATAAAAAAAATCATATTTAATATCCTTGTCAAAATATAAATATTCTAAAAGTTTCATATGTTTTAGATTTGCGAACAAGAAAATGCAGAGTTTCAAGTTTTAGAGTCTATTTGTGATAGATTCTCTACTACTTCTAACTTATGGATTTTCCTTTAAAATTTGAAGAAAAAGTAAATGTTATTTAAATTTTGAAAAACTATGAAACGATTATATATACGATAATATCAGTTTAATTTTTGACTAATTCACAAATTACAACTTATTTTGTACATTTCCGTTGTACAATATGACAATATGCATTCAAAAATCTACACCAACTTTCAAGTATTCCTTGCATAGCTAGTATATTCAATAAGTACGTCAAAACATCTGATATTGATTGAAAAGGTTTATAAAATACAATGGTCTGAAGTAATACTGAAATTGTCTTATTTGTTAACTATCCCAATGCCGCCGTCTAGTAAAAATAACATAGGAAGCTCTTTAAGAAGAATTGTCTTTAAGTGTGACACATTACAATCTATTTCATTTTTTGAAAAGGATTATCATTCTCCTTATAAGGAATATTTTTCTTGCACTCTTTACTTAGTATGCTTTTAATTAGGATCGGTGTGTGCCTCGTTCAATGCCACGAGTTTGTATGAAATAATGACATTAGTCACGATGATTCGTAATGCTGCATATTAGCCTTTGTCGAAAATATGAATATTTTTGTAACTCTTCCTATTAGATATTTCTTTAGAAAATGTAGTTAACTACAATTTGATGATTAATTTATAGTAAAATACATTTGCCAATAGTACATTCACGCCTAAATAGTGCACCGATACTCTACTAGCTGATAATAGAATATGTATTATCAAGAAAAAGAGTGTATATTTTTTTACATTTGTTTTTGATCGGGTCATAATCTTGGACCTTATATTAGTCAGGGAATCTAAAAGTGATAGTTTTTATGCGGAGGAATATTATTTTTGTTCGAAGACCCCTATTTTATGGTCAATCAGTGGTCAAATATTCATCTTTTTGCTCTCTTCGAGTATAGTAATTAGCTAAGCAGCACGGACATGCGACATGGACACGTGATACGACACTTATTTCTAAAAATAGAGAATTCCAACACGTTGAGATACGTTATATATTAAATGAATAATTTTATTTTTAATTAATTTGATTCAAGTTCACAAATAAATAAATAATTAATTAATTAAAAAAAATTACAATGAATTTGCACTAATAATATTAATAAATCTATTCATAGGAAATTTGAAAGATATATTAATAGTTAATACATACCCATATTTGAGAACATATTTCTAATTTTAACAAAAAATATGGATGAAACTAATAACTAATAAGAAATTATAATCAATTTATTTAAAAAAATCTATGATCTTTTATAATAATTAAAATTTATCATTTTTTAAATTTTAATATTTTTATTTTTGAAAACTATTTTTAGCTAATTTATTTATTTTTTAATAAATATAACATTGCTGTCTAAAAATTATTTTCCTCTTCTTTTTTTCCCAAACCCTCAGTTCTCAAAATTTATTTCCCTCCCTCATTTCCTCTCCCCTACGCCATCTCAGACCCACCCCTCCCCCTCTCAATTAATCGAATAGACTTCAGCTGGGCTAACACCGACCCCTGATGCAACGAAGTAGGAGTATTTATTGTGGGAACTGTTGGGTGATTTTAACATCAGAAAATATTCAAAAATTCCAGGGTATAATTGCCATCCAGGAATTTACTTTTTCGAGGATATCTGGCTACCCCGTCAATTGGAAAATGACAACACGGCTAAAATGTCTCTGGCTATGTGCCTCGCCCATCCCCCTTTCTCCTCTCAATTATTATTTATTTATTTATATAGATTATGGTGATTTATTTCAAAGTGAGCAAGTTCAAAATCAAGAATAAAAAATCCACATAAATCAAGGAAAGAACCAAGTTTAACTTTAAGTAATATAACTATTATTTTAGGAAAACGTACCATGTGAAAAAATCTGTGTTATAGTGGTTAAAGTATCGATGAATTTCCTATCGTTTCTAGGTTTGAAATGTTTCCAACATATCTATCTCTTTAAAAAAAAAATAAAAATAAAAGTTAACTCAAAACCGATAGCTCATGGTATATGATCGAGAATTAAATTGGTCAAGACTGAATCCTTAATTTTTATTTTCCAATAATTTACTTGATTCTTATGTGAATAAGATTGGAATCGATTAGGTAAGGCTTGTTTAATTTGGTTTTTGGATTGAAATAGATTGATTGCTCATCTTTATTTTAATCGGAAGGTATTTTCCCTGCTTTTTATGTCATTTGTGCCTGCGTAGAGAGATATATTTAGATTACTGTTAATCACATTCAACCTATATATCACGTCAGTTCAAAGTCTTTTTTTCTAGACTTTCTTTTCTCGAATGGAAGAAATGAAAGTCTAGAGATTGACAATAACTATTGATAAGCAAATACAATAGCGCTTGATTCACAAAATGTAACTAGGGAGGAATAGAATAGAGCATGAATAATATTGGAATAATTATTCTTTAATTTGGTCTACAAGATGGAATGGTTATTTCAAGACAATGTATTTGCTCCCAAAATACCGATTGATGATTTTTCTCATTATTTAAATCATATTTTAATTTCTTTTATTATCATATTCTTATAATCTTGAGTTAAAATTCCGTTACAGCATATAATCTATATATTATAATTT
Organism: Eucalyptus pumila; assembly: GCA_016097595.1. NCBI lineage: Eukaryota > Viridiplantae > Streptophyta > Magnoliopsida > Myrtales > Myrtaceae > Eucalyptus > Eucalyptus pumila. The sequence goes on from CM027853.1 coordinate 33,236,284, forward strand.
GTCTCTTATGTCAGTTGTAACTCATTATTAAATAGTACACTGTCAGTATTCAAAATCATAGCTAATTATGATTAGAAATACTCTATAATTATTTCAACTTTAATTGTGAAATATATCTATGACTTTTTCTATCCATTACTTCATACTAATTAACAAATGCACTATGAATTTCAATTGTTATAAATTTCATTTATATGCCACATTTTCGTTGTTTATTGGTTGATCACAACTTCCAGTTAAATATAAATAAACTCGAAAAGGGAGGAAGGAATGTTCATGTTAGAGTTGTCTACAAGTGAGGCATGGCCCAAAAGGCATTCATTATTTCCACATTCATATTCGTCATGTCATTTCTGTCCTTAAGCCATACGCGCGTTGTACTTCGCATGCGTTTCTAAACCGCGAAGTGCAGGTGACCCGCTTCAAGTGCGGAGGCATGTCATTGGGCCTTAGCTGGGCCCACGTACTCGGCGACCCGTTTTCGGCCTCCGATTGCTTCAACATGTTGGGCCGCACCTTATCGGGCCTCCTCACCGACGGGCCCAAAGGGCCAAGATCACTTTCTGGGCCCAGAAGACTGGCGGACCCACCGGAGCTCGCAAGAGAACCCGCGTCCATCAAACGGGTCAGCCCGGTAGGAGACCACTGGGTGGTTGACGGCAATTGTAACATGGGGACATTCACATTCCACCTTAGTCCAGACCAATTGGCACATCTGAAGTCAAAAGTGGGTGGTGAGGGTCATGGAGAGAAATTCCCACCGTTTGAGTCTCTTTGTGCCATCCTTTGGCAGCTAATAGCCAAAGTAAGAGCAGGGAATGAGCCAAGCACTGTGACCCTCATCAAGAATGACCCGAGCAAAAGGGAGAATGGGATTTTGAGCAACAGTCTGAAGATATGCTCGGTCAAGGCAGATTTCTCCGTTGCCGATGCCGACCCAGGAGAGATCGCGAGGTTATTAATTGATAGAGCGGAGGACGAGAGCGACCTCATTGAGGAAGCCGTCGAACGAGATGGCGGAGTGGCTGATTATGTTGTGTATGGGGCCAATCTGAGCTTCGTGGACTGGGAAGAGGTCAGCATGTATGGGTTGCAGTTGAATGGGAACAGACCGATTTTCGCGAGTTATGTGATCGAAGGCGTTGCAGATGAAGGGGCAGTTTTCGTGCTTCCGGGGCCACCGAGTTCCGGCAAGGACAACGGCCAGGGAAGGGTGGTGACTGTGATTTTGCCGGAGAATCAGTTGCTCCAGTTGAAGAGTGAACTGGGAAAGCAGGACATTTTGTTGGTTTAGAGCATTTCGAGGTTCCTGTTTAGCGTAACCTAAGATGGAGAATCTGACCTGTGTGTTAGAATGTTCGGTTTCTGTTTGTGTAAGTTGGTACTCACGGCCCAAGGAGGAGACGAACTTGGGCTGCTTGTAGGGCCATGCGAAAGAACAGGAATTATCATTTCCTCTTTATCGGCGTGATTGCTATATTGAATCATGTTTATTGGCTTGATGTCTCAATTTTATAAGTCGCTTTCAGGATGTATTTGTTTTATTAAAATAAACATTGAAAATTATTTTCTAAAAATGACCGCTTAGATTACTTACAAAAATAAACGAACGGAAAACATCTCCATCGTCCACTACATTATTTAGACTTGAATTATTATTGATACTAAAAATATTTTTAGTCAACTAGTTATTTTAAGTGATATAAACAATCATTTTAGTAAACTATTATTCAAACCTCATTTATTTCCGTGAAACAAACCGAGCAAATATACCTACTGTTTCTCTCAACCTATATACTAAATGATGGAGGACCATAAGTCGGATGTTCAAAGAAGTTTTAGAAATGGGTTCTGCTCGTTTTAACATCTATTCATTATTTCTTACATCATTATTTAATAAGCTCTTATTAAGATTTTTCAATACATCAAGCATTAACGGGAATTTTTTTCCTTAATCCAGATGAGCCGGGTCAATCACAATCTTGATTGTACAAATTTTATATGGACTTCACATACGGATGCGCTGTGATGAAGTTACCAAAATTTCTTACCTTCGAGAAGTTACCACATCAACGAGGTCATACATCATGTTAGTACCATGATCACATGGTCCTCCAATTACAATTTATTGTACCCTTAGGTTCTTATGGTTATGGCAGCTTGCTGTCTGACACTTCAGAAATTGTAATATCCAACCCAACACTCAATATCGGCTTCCATGGGATCAAGTTGCCCATATGAGAGCATGTGACCAAATTTCCAACAAAATTAGAGTCAATGTAATAGTCGGATGGATATTGCAAAAATTAAAAAAGTGGATGGCAAACAGCCGCAACCCCGGTCTTAGGGTTCTCATGTAAATTTCACCCGCCAAAATATAATTCTCAGTTCGAGATCACCAAGCATCCTTGGTTTTCGATCCGCAGGCGTGAAAGCACCATCGACGTTGATCTTTAATGAATTTCGGGCTGGAGAGATCAATGCATGCCATCGTCCATCCTTCTTTTCTTTTTCTTTTTTTTTTTTTTTTTTTTTTTTTTTGGGCACATATACATTAGTATTCAACCAAAAAAAAAAATACATTAAAAATGTTGGAGGGTTGATATTACTAAAAACTCCAAAATGGTATATATGTAATAAATTAACCTTAAACTAATTTTTTTGCCATTAGTATACTTGTGATAAATTTACTTTTTATTAATTTTCATTAAATTTTACCATAAAATTACTAAATTTGATGATACGTAACAATTGACGAATATATCACTTTGAGGTTTTACCTTCCATTTATTACATATGTATCATTTTGGAGTTTTTTTATAATAGTCAAAAACTTGTTTGTCATACGTATCATCAAATTTAGATATCAATTTTTTTGATGACCAAAAATTAATTTTTGGTAAAATTGTTATAAGTATACTGATTCGGGGATTTTCGTATGATTAACCTAAAAGTTCTAAACCTATTGCAAAACCTTTCAAAGCCAAATTAGTCTTCGACTATTTACAATTTACTAGTGTAGTCCATTCGCCCATTTTTGCCTGATAATTAGAGTCGTAGACATCGACTATCCTATGTGGTATGGATGACACCTATGTGAAATTTTTATAAAATTTTTGAATTTTTTATTATTGTTTTTAGTTTCTTCTTTTTATACTTAAGGGCTGTGAAGCGCTCGGCCAATTTTGAGTAAGGGTCTGACCTTGCTGGCGAGTATTGCAGCCCTCGCTGGCTTGACCCTCGCCACATGGCTCGGGTCTTGGTCGATTGCCAACAACCTCCTATCGCCTCTTAATAATAAAAGAAAGAGTTCAAAAAAAGTTCAAAATATTTCTACACTAGTGTTAGTAATGCTACAAAGGACAACCGGCATCTACGTCATCAATTTCCTGCTGAAATTGGACAGATGAATTACATTAGCGACTTGTTAAAATGTATGATTAAATTGGTTAAATTAAAAAAATTATGAATAAATTAGCACAAATACAATAGATTTGTAATTTATTTGATAAATTTCTCTAAAAAAATTCATTTCTCAAGCTAGTTTTGAGGCCCCAAAGCAACCGCCAAAGTTTTTTGGGTCTTCCATCAATCGACACCAATGAACACTCGATTAATCCTTTCTTAGACGTACGCTTCCCCATCTCATTTGTTTGACCATATGAAAACACATCGTTGACAGCCCAAATTCATTAAGGAACAACCATTGATAAGTCCCAATGATAAAAGGACTTCGTCGAAGCCTCCAAGAACATTCATGGAACTCGAGCCATAACCTTGAGCCCTCTCCTGCGAGGTAGGTGAAGCGTGATGGACAAAGCGAATCAAGCCCTCATTCTCAAATTAGTTAGACAATTTGTTCTGCAATATTGTTGCACAAGTTTGGTTGAAATAAATAAAAAAAAAAAAGAGTAAATGACACATGTGGTCTTTGAATTTTTAGTTTATTCAATGAGATTCTTCAAATATTGATGAACACTCAATCTAATTCTTGGATTATGTGAAAATGTTCAATGTCTTTAAGTTTGAATGGTGGACAAACAAAAAAGGGTTACATGTGAATTATTCACATAAGATATTCATCTCAATTCAAAATATAATAATTCATGTCATCAAATAATAATAGACATGTTCACGCTTTAATTTTTTGAATGCGTTGACTCATCATCTTTTAAAATACAACTAAGCATCTATAAATTCACTTCACCAAATAATATCTATTTTGTCATTTGTGTAACCGGAATAACAACATTAAATATTTATCAATAGTTTAAGGATTACGTTGAATAAATTAAAAATTTTATTTATCACATCATGGATTAAATTAAAATTTGGAAATTATTTATGTTATATTTCTTAAATTGAACAATCTAATTCTATTCATCATATTCATCATGTCATCTATCATTCACTTCATATCGTACCATCCAAGGCAACGGAAAAGAGTTATCCTGGGCCTAAGACTATTCCGTCTCTTGTTAGCGCCCCGAGTGGCCCAATGCCACTGATCATGGAAAGCAGGCAGTGTATTCAATCAATTCATTGATTGCCCACCCTTTTGATTGGAGGACCCCACTGAAATCTCGTTGGAGATTTGGTCCTCCCATGGAATATCTTCTATGGAAGAAAAGATAAGCAACCTCAAAATTATTTATATAAAAAATTATAAAGTTAAAGATACGTGGTAAGATACTTCTATATATTAATTGGATATTAAAGATTTTATGAGTACTTGATCGATCCCATCAGATGCGACAGTCACCTCTAGCACTTGTACCAAATAATGCATTGAGGATAAATGCTTGAGCTCCTAAAGGTAATCTCCAGAAAATGATCTATATTTTTTAAGGTTAATATCTTGAAAAATTCTAAATTAGTATATTTATAACAAATTTATCATAAATTATTTTTTTACTATAAAAGATATTCCGAACCGGTACGACTTATTTTTTTTTTTTTTTTTGGGTATCATGACAAATTTATCCCAAATTTATCCCGACTAACCATAAAAAAACCCTACACTGATACATTTATGATAAATTTACTCTAAACTAATTTATTCAACCGCAAAAAACCTCAAACTGGTAAATTTGTGACAAATATATCCTCTGCAAAATTTGATTAATACCACAAAAAAATCATAAAAATTGTAAATTGTGACAAACGGAGCGTAAAATCCCAAATTAGTATACCAATCAACTTTTAACTTAATAATTTGACAATAAAATTTAATGAAAACTAATAGAAAGTAAATTTGTCACAAGTGTACTAGTTTGGGGTAAATTTGTCAAAAATATACCAGTTTGAGGTTTTTAGTAATAAAAAAAATAGTTTTTAGTAAATTTATCACAAGTCTATCAATTTGGGGTTTTTCAAGATATTAATCCTATTTTTTATAGATGAATTGCTTGGTCCAAGACTTTTCATGTGAGCCTGCTTCCGTGAAAAATGAATTATTTATGAAATATATTTTTTTAAATAATCGCATGTATAACTTATCAAAATGAATGAATAAAACAAATTATCTTAAGAAAATATTCTTCAAATCATTTATTTTTTACGAAATGAACGAAATCCATTGTACTAGATTCTTTCTTTGTCTATTCTAATTCCACCATCATCTTATTGTGGACAGAATTCAATGATTGGTGACTTGATACATATGCTTAGGAGGCAGGACGAAAGTGTGCGATCACTTGGAGACAAGAAATCAAAACTCAGTAGGGCAATGTTGAAGGGACGATGTGCTTGTTGATTGAAAGATGCTACGAGAAACATCATTAAGCAGAAACGAAGAGAACCACGTTAAGCGATACGTATGAACTCCGTTGTCGTGATTTTGAAGTAACAGCTTGCAATTTTCAGCCATGCAATTCGGCCACAAGTTGTTGCGGATAGGCAGTGGCTGTTGCGCCTTGCCATCCATGATAATCCACTCTAAAACAGGACCACCATCGGCCCCCAAATGGCAAATGCCAACAAGGCAAGGTGACATTAACCCATCACTGGACGGAGTCCGCAACTTCATAAATTTCCAACGTGGTTTTCTCATTCTTTCCATCGTTGCCTCGCTCCAAAAAATGGCATTTTACATAGTCAGCTCTTCGCTTGTGAACGTGATGCAGCTAAAGGTAGCAAATTCATCCAATCGATACAGTGTTTCGAGTTGGTGAGGATATCAATTTCAAGTGAGTCGTATTTAGACTTCTCTTATCTAGACCACCCCCCACTTTCCTCTAGAGAGCCTTGATTTAGTTTTTTTTTTTTTTTTTTTTTTTTTTGGTCAGTCTCTCTATGCCTACTTTCCTCTAGAGAGCCTTGATTTAGTTGAAATAATTGAACTTTGGGTTGTTCGACCAACTGGTTTAGGTAAATATTTAATGCGTTCCCTAACTGGAGAAGATACAGGGTTTCACTTTTTCTGAATATGTTTTATCCACCTATGCAAGAGAGCAGACAAATTTGATTTCCTAAGATAAAATCACAAAATTGAAATTATTTTCCAAGTGAGATCCAAATATTTAAAAACATTTTCGTTCATATATCACCAAACAAAAGAAAAGTATCAATTTTCCTAAAAAATAATTTCCCAAAAAAGTAGTTTCTTTTATCAAACTATTCATTTTTGGTCTAAATAAATAATTTCACGGAGGATGAATATATTTATTACATCATTTTTGTAAATGATTCAAATGATCATTCTTAAAAAAAAAATTACTTTTTGAATTATTCATTTCTCGCAAGACAAACTAAACCAATCTAGCTAGCGTTTCTCTGAACTTAAATACTAAATGACAAGCGGCCATAAGTTGGATGTTCAACCAAGTTAAATTGCAGAAATGGTTTCCACTCGTTCTAGCATCTGATCACTCTCTCTTACATCATTATTTAATAATAAGTTCCATTAAGATTTTTCAATACATCAAGCATTTATGGGAGTTTCTATCCTTAATCTAGATAAGTTGGGTCAATCACAATCTTGGTTGTACGGATTCTATGTGGACCTCACAAATGGACCTTATGCGGTGTAGTTAGGGAAATTTCTCGCCTTCGAGCCCGGTTCGACATCAATAAGGTTATAAATGTTCCCCCCATTACAATCATTTTTACACTCAGGCACTTATGGTCATGGTAGTTTTCTATCAGATACTTCGAAGATTGTATTATCCAACCCAACAATCGATATCGGCTTCCATGGGCATCACTTTAGACATATGAGAGCATTTGACAAAATTTTATCTAAGGTCAACGTAGGGGTGGCAAATGGGTGGGTCAGGACGGGTATGGGTCAGGTTGAAAATGGATCAACCTATATTTGACATATTTAACCCGTTTTGACCCGTATTTTTGTAGTATAAATTTAGTAATTCATACCCGACCCGACCCGTACTTGACCCATACCTAGGGGTGAGCATGGTCCTCTGGTTGGTCGGCCACCCCCCCTAACCTAGACCAACCGTCATACGATGTCGGTCCTCAATTTTTAGACCGATGACCGACTATTGAGCGCAGGACCAAGGATCGGACCGACCCAATGGGTTGGTCCGGTTAAAGAATCAACCCGAGACCGATCGATAAATTTTTTCGTCTTATTTTTTATACTTCCTAAAAAAGCAAACCTACAAATTCAAATTACACATCCATCGACAATGCGGCATTGTGGAATTAAATTATAAATATCATTACATATTTAGCAAATTTAAAATGACACAATAATAGAAATTTCGTACATGCTAACTACTCATCGAGATATGGGACAAGATGGAAAGTTCTTGTAATCATCTATCTTTAATATTCATAACACCATATGCAAAAGCGTTTTCCTGCATTTGATCATGTAAAGTCCACTCAACCAAAAAATGAGTTTCACACCACTTGACTAGCAAATCACCGTAGCAACTACTCTACTCTTCAAAAACTTCTACCATTTGACACAAATTGAAAAGCAAAGTGCGGCTGAAATTCATTAATAAAATACAATTAAACCATAAAAAATTCAAAATACTTAATATAAACTATGAATATATAACTTCACATCTTGTTAATTTACTTGAACTTCTAAACACCTGAAAACAAAACAAACGACACTTAATTAATACTCAACAAAAGTTTTAAATTGAAATTACTATTAGCGCTATATATAATATAACAAACATTTTACTTAGGTTTGAATATATAAAAGAATTATAAATAATAGAATATAATATAATATATAGGGTTGGTCCAGGGGTTGGATCGACCAAAAACTCTTAGGACCGGGACCAACCCGCACGGTGTTGGTCCTAGAATTTCAGAACCAAGGACCGACCAGTCCCCTTAGGAACCGGACCAGGACCGACAGGGTTGGGCCGGTCTAGGTCGATCCAGGGTCGACCTAGGTCGACCCTGACCGTTGCTCACCCCTACCCATACCCGACCCAACCTGTATTGCTAAAATTTACTTATTGTCAAAATATTTTTATGCAATACAAATTTTTTAACAACTTTTATGCAATACAAATTTAATGGAAAATGTTTATAATTCTTTTTAAAATATTTTTAAAAAAATCGATTTTTAAAATTTTTTAAAATATATTTTTAATTTCTTAAAAAGATATTTATTTTTTATTTTTTTATTTTTTAAAATATCATTTTTAATTTTAATAATTATTTTCTCTTTTTCTCTTTTCTCTTTTTTTCTTCTTCTTCTTTGGCCGAGAGATCCAGCGAGGCTTAATTGTCGACGACCTTCAAGGGAGAGGCGGAGGCGAGCCTCAAGGCAAGCGGCGGAGGCGAGCCACGGCAGCAAGTGGTAGAGGCAGCTCAAAGGCGAGCGGTGAAGGTGAAGGTTGAAGGGTTGTCCATATTTTTAGGTTTTAAAATGGGTCAAAACATGTGACCCATTTTCAACCCATATAAAACTGAACTTAAAATGGATCGAATGTGGGTTATGGCCCATTACAACTTCATAACCCACATTCAACCCATTTGTGAAAAATATGGATGCAAAATGGGTCCATGATCCATTTTGCCACCTCTAGGTCAACGTAAGTGGGCGGACATTGCAAAGATTAAAAAAGGAGAGGGCAAACTACCACAACCCCAAAAGATCTAGGGGCGTGATGAAGATTTCTCCCACCAAAATATTATTCAGAGTTCGAGACCATGGAGCGTGCTAGGTTTTCGATCCGTAGGCGTGAAAGCACCATCCATGTTAATCTTTAATAAATTTCGGGCTGGGAGGGATCGATGGATGCCATCGTCCATCTATTTGTGAAGGACTTTCATGGAGCATGTATGAGAATCAAGAGCAAATTCACTAACTCCAGTTACATTAGAAAAGTTGGGAAAATTATCTTATTATATTTGTGCGAATTCAATCATAAATTTTCTAATTATGACAATTTAGCCTTAAATTTTTTAATAATTCACCAATGTAATCTATCCATCCAATTTTTGGTAGAAATTAATATTATGGATGCCAAACATCCTAATGTGGAGCAAATGAGGCTAATGTGATTTTTTCTGAAAATTTTGAATTATTTTTCTTTCTATTGTTAAGGGCTAAAAAAAGGCCACCAACCATCAGCCAAAAACTGTGAAGCTCTTGCTAGGCACTAGGTGAGAGCTTGCAGCCCTCACTTGTGGCAAACATGGGCTGCATCCCTTGCCAAGTGTAAGCAAGGGTCACCTCCGTCGCCCAGCTCTAAGGAAGGGCTCCTGGTCCTCACTAGCCACAGGGAATAAATCGCAACCCTCACCAAGTGGCTAGTGAGAGCCTAACCCTCGCTAGCTACTAGTAAGGGCTTCATAGTTACCGGCTGTTTTATATCAACATTTAACAATTATAGAAAAAAAAAACAACGATTCATAAAAATAAAAAAAATAAAAAACTTTCAAAAAATTTCCACATTAGTGTCAATAGGACAATTAACGTCCACGCCATCAACTTTTGGCCAAAATTGGTCATATGCATTAATAAATTGTTAAAAGATTTGGGATTAAATTAGTCAAATTAAAATATTTTCATAATTGAATTGACATGAATACAGTAGTTATAGGACTTTATTATATATTTCTCTAGGACAAATTTCAAATAAAAATCTGAAGTAATTTTATTTTCTCAAATAAGGGTCTGAAGTGCATTTATTTTCTCAAATAATGGCCTAAAGTGATTATGATTGTTTCAAATAAGGGTTTAACTTTGCTGGCTCGCCGCTAGTTAAACATTTTGGCCGATCGTAGATATTTTCGTCCAAATACAATATAAATTTAAATTAAATTAGATTTAATTAAAAAAAACAAATACATAGGTGGGAGACACCCTCTTGCCCATGGTCGCCACCTCATCACCGATGGGGTGGTGGCAATGGATTGCTGGCACCTAGGCAAGGGCCAACCACCCACGTCGACTAGAGGTGAAGGCCAGCGAGCCCTCGCCAGAGATAGGAGAGGGCTATGACCCTCTTTTAGATCTAGGCACGAGCACTACATAAGGTTCGCTAGGCCTACGTGAGGGTTGGCGACTATTGCCCAGGCCAGGGTGAGGGCGAGTGACCCTCACCCAGATCTAATAAAAGGTCGCTGCCCTCTCCCATCTCTAGCGAGAGCCTGTTGGCCCTTGCCTAGGCACCAAAACTCCAACGACCATCGTCACTACCCCCACCAACGATGGGGTGGCGGCCATAGACACAAGGATGCCCTCCTTCCCATGTGTTTTTATTTTCTTTTTCTTTTTATTTTTCTTTTTTAATTTGTAAAGGGAATACAGAAAAAAAAAGGAAAATAATAAAAGATTTAAAAGACAAAATTGCCCTTTTATCAAACAATGAGTTCAAATTCTTATTTAAAATTGATATAGTCACTTTAGGCCCTTATTTGAAAGATAATTCACTTCAGGTCTTTATCTGAGAAATTAATGACACTTTAAGCTGTTATTTAAAACAATGTCTATTTTATGCCATTATTTGCGAAAATGAAAATATTTCATATCCTTATTTAGAATTTTCTCTTTTATATATAAAAAATTCAATTCTCAGACTATTTTGGGGGCCCCAAAGCAACCACCAAAGTTTTGCAGGTCTTCGATCAATCGACATGAATGAACACTCGATGAATCCTTTCTTAGACGTACGCTTCCCCTTCTCATTTGTTTGATCATATGAAAACACATCGTTGACAGCCCAAATTCATAAAGGAGCAACCATTGATAAGTCACGAAAGGAATGTGAACAGACATTTCGATTCTTTCTCAAACCCGCCTCATCCCAGTGATAAAAAGGGCTTCCTTGAAGCCTCCAAGAACATTCATGGCGCTTGAGCCCTCTCTTGCGGGGTAGGTGAAGCACGATGCAAAGTGAATCAAGCCCTCATTCTCTAATTAGTTAGACAATTTGTCTTGCAATATTGTTGCACCGGTTTTGTTGAATGAAATAAAAGAGTAAATGACACAAATAATCTTTGAACTTTTAATTTGTCAAATGAGGTTTATGAAATATTGATGAACATTAAGTTTAGTCCCCGAATTATGTGAAAATGTTTCATATATTTCCATTAATTCAAGTTGATGGAATATGCTAGTGTGCTTTCAATCAGTTAAATTTGAATGATAGAAAGAAAAGAAAAGAAAAGAAAAGAAAAGAAAAAAGAGTTACACATGGATTATTCACATAAGATATTCATTTCAATTTAGAATACAATAATTCATATCATCAAATAATGGTAGACATGTTAACGACTTAATTTTTTGAACTTGTTGACTCATTGTTTTTTAAAATATAACTTAGCATATATTAATTCTCATCATCAAATAATGTCTATTCTATTGCTTGAGCAACAAAAATGATGACATTAAACATTGATCAATAGTTTAAGAACTACATTTGATAAATTAAAAGTCCATTAACTATATTACAAATTAAACTAAAGTTCAGATATTATTTGCGTCATTATTCTAAATTGAACCACCTAATTCTATTCATCATGTCATTTATCATTGACTTTATCGAAAAAAAGTTCTCTTTCTGGGCCCAAGACTATTATGTCTCTTGTTAGCGCCCCGAATGGCCCACTGCCATTAATCATGAAATGCAGGAAATGCAGGAAATGAATCCAATCAATTCATTGATGGTCCACCCGTCTGATAGGAGGACCCCACTGAAAACTCATTGGAGATTTGGTCCTCCCATCGAATATCTTCCATTCGAAGAAAAAATAAGCAACCTCAAAATTAATTACATATAGAATTCTATAGTCAAAGATGCATGGTAAGATATTTCTATATATTAACCGGATATTCAGGATTTTATCGGTACTCGATCGATCCCATCATATACAGTAGTCCCCTCTAGCACGCATACCAAATAATAAATGGAAGATAGATGCTTGTACTCCAAAAGGTAATCTCGAGAAAATGATCTACTTTTTGGTAAATGAATTCCTTGGTCCAAGGCTTTTCGTGTGATCGTTTACCGGCTCCTTTTGTTTTGAAAAAAAAATGAATGACTTGCAAAATATATTTTTTATAATAATCGCATGTACTGCTTATATAAAAAAAAAATGAATTGAAAATATTATTTTCTTGGATTCCTTCCTTGTCTAATCCAACCCCACCGCCACCTTATGGTAGACATAATTCAAAGTTTGGTCACTTGGATTCATCTACTTCAGGTGCAAGACAAAGTACACGTTCACTCGGAGACAAGAAATCAAAATCGGCAGGACAAAGATGAAAGGACAATGTGCTTGTCGATTGAAAGATGCTACGGACAACATCATTAAGCAGAAACGAAGAGCACAGCGTTACGCGATACGTATGAACTCCATTGTCGTGATTTTGAAGTGAGCCTGAAATTTCAGCCTGTAAATTCTAATGCAATTCGGCCACAAGTTGTTGCTGGTCGTGATTTTGAATTGAGCCTGCAATTTTCAGCCTGTAAATTCTAGTGCAATTCGGCCACAAGTTGTTGCGGATAGGCAGTCGCTGTTGCGCCTTGCCATCCACGATAATCCGCTCTAAAACGGGACCACCATCTCCCCCTAATGGCAAATTCCAACAAAGCAAGAAGACACTGACCCATCACTGGACGGAGTTCGAAACTTCAAAAATTTCCAAGATGGTTTTCTCGTTCTTTCCATCGCTGCTGCGCTCCAAAAATGGCATTTTACGTAGTCAGCTCTTCGCTTGTGAATGTGATGCAGCTAAAGGTAGTAAATCCGTGCAATCGACAGTGTTTTGACTTGGTGAGGATATCAATTTCGAGTAAGGCAATGTCGTCTTGGTTTAGACTTCTCTCATCCGGAACACCGCCTTCTTTCATATATACAAGAGAGCAGACAAAGTTGTGGACCGGGTCAATATTGCTGCCGCTCATGTCTAGATTCATGTCTCGCACATCATTGAATATCATGTAAAAGGTCCAGTGATGAAAAACTGATGTCTGGTCTTTTCAAACTATACCAAAAACAAGCATTCAAGGTTCTGTAGAGAGAGTCGGAGACATCATCGTTGAACCAGTCTAGCCGCTCTTTTTGGGTCAAGAATGTACAATGTCCGACACAACAGGAAGGGGTGGAAATATCTTGCCTTGAACAACTTTATCCTCCCAATCATACGTGTCGACACTCATCTTGTACTTGTCGTGTTCCATATGAGAAGATTAACATTCAAAGAGCTTCCAAATTTCTTTCCAAACAAACCGACAAGAGAGTTGAAAATAATGCCCAAAAGGACTGAAGAAAAGGGTACTCGGAAAACAGAGAAGTCGATCTCATCAAACTTTATACATCGCATTTTGCTTGTAGATTTATTGTGAACAATCAACACCATAAACTATACATTTCTCGCCTTTAAGTGACTGCTCGATAAGCATCTCACTCCACTAGTTTCTCTCGTTCATTTAAGAGCATATGCTCACCGAGCAGTGCCTTAGATATCCTCTATTAAACCAGCAGCTATATATGTACATGACTAAGCACGAACCAATTTACGAGTTCTCTGACGATTCCTCCATTTGTTTGCGCATCCGTGCACCCCAAGACATGTTTCCTCTGGAATCTTTGTGAGCGCTTCTCCTCTTCAAACCAGATAGCTGCACCTGCCAACGGCTCTTCCATTCGCTTTTATCCTCTAAGTCCTGAATCACATCAAACCCAGGAGAGCATAATGAACACAAGTGATATAAATGCACCAATTCCAACAACTATATCCCAAACAAGCGATATAAAATGCACCAATTCCAACAACTCTCCCAAATTTTCTATTGAATTCAAGAATAATCAGTTCATTTCGAAATCTGAATACAAAAGGGAGCAAATGTTATGGTTGGGCAACATCGGTCACCTCCATCCGAACCAAGCATCAGAATCCCAGAATATCAGAGAAGACGTGTTTTATCAATGGTCTAACTCCAGCCAAAGAAAAAGCAGACACTGTGTCAACTCTACTAGCTAAGCCTGCCACTGGCTCTTTCATTTGCTTCTGACCTCTAAGTCCTAAATGTAGATCAAAGCCAGGAGAGCACAATGAACACACAAGTGCTGTACTAGGCAAATAGAACAGACAAGGCCTTTGACGAAACTCTTCCACCAACGAAAATAATTACTTCAAGTTTTTGGTTAAATTAATGAAGAACAAGCAGTTCATTTAAAAACCAAGTTAAACAGAGCCATTTTTGAGTTATGGGACATCAGTCGTATCCATATGCCCAATTTCGATCGGTAAAATCATAGAACATCAGACAAATGTATTATATCAGAGTTTTAGAGAACAAACTATGTATATTGATCATTATGTTTTCTATCAAAAGACAAAACATGACACTCAGTCAGAGAGAAACAAATTGTTCTAGATGATGACAGGATCATAAGTAATACAGGAACTGAGCTCACATAAACTTCATCTGCAAATCTTTCTAATTCTCATTATCAAATTGCAAGAACTGCTCTCTAGACTCAAGTCCAATCTAATCCAATCCACGGATTCATTCAAAAGTTTCATGCACCAATAATGCAACAAGCAAGTAACGCTTGACCAATAATTACTACGAAAGAGCCAACGAATTCAACCAAGAACAGGGACAAGGAGAAAATTCTCAGCAGTCAATCACGACCCAGAACACTTCCCCAGCTGAAATCAAGAATCGTGAAGAGCCCAAATCAGTGAAAGAATCGATTTGCTTGAACAAAATCGAACAAACCCCAAATCGAATCAAGCAA
Organism: Eucalyptus pumila; assembly: GCA_016097595.1. Classification (NCBI taxonomy): domain Eukaryota; kingdom Viridiplantae; phylum Streptophyta; class Magnoliopsida; order Myrtales; family Myrtaceae; genus Eucalyptus; species Eucalyptus pumila. The sequence continues at coordinate 33,251,479 of CM027853.1, forward strand.
AATCATCAGCACCCAATTCACCAAACCCAATCAAAAGGACACCAATCCACCCCCAACAACAACATGCCAAACCTCTAAAAACAAGAAACATAAGCTAAAACCAAGATCACCGCGTCCCATTTCCACATTACCTCATCACCCCGATAGGGCCTGCGAGCGGAGAACGCCAAGTGAATCCCCCTGGCCAGGTCCCTGTCGTACACGGCCCTCCTGCGCGGGTCCGACAGCGTCTCGTAGGCCTCCTGCACCCGGATGAACCGCTGGGTGTACTCCTCGACGCGGCCCGGCGGGGAGACGTCCGGGTGGTACTTGCGCGCGAGCTGCTTGTACGCCTGCTTGATCTCGGGCAGCGTCCCCGACTCGGGTATCCCCAGGAGGTCGTAGAAGCTCGCCTCCGCCGCCGAGCACCGGGCGGCGTCCGCCACGGCCCCGTCGTCGATCCGGCCGGCCGCGCACCGGACGGCCCCGAACCGCACCCGGGTCGGCAAGAACGCCCGGTGGCCGTGGGTGCGGGCCGACGGAAAGGGCGGAGGAGGAGGAGGGAGGCAGAGGCGAGACGGGTCGCCTCCGGGCAGGGCTACGCCATAGCAACGCATGGCTTTTCTCAACTTCCAAGAACGAAACAAAGATGGGTTCTTTTCCTCTTTCCTCCTGTTTTCCAAGGACGAATTTTCTTGGTCGTGCTTTTCAGCGTCGCTTGCGGCTGCCGGATCTGACCTTTGGGATTTTATAGGAACGGTGTCTGCGCGGGGGCGATTGGATACGGAAGGGGGAGGGGGATGGTGGGGGAGGGGGATGGTGGCCTGGACAGTCACCATTAAAGCGGTTTCTTTTAATGTTCCTTTTTTCTCCCTTTTTTTTCTTTTCGTTTCTTTTCTTCATTTTTCTCATGCTTTTCTCCATCTTCTTTCTCCATTTCGATATTGTTTGATTTTCTTGCCCTATGGCACGTGCTTAGTTGGCTCCTCCCCACCGAAAAAAGTTAAAATACAAAAATAGAGTAGCGTATTATCAACTGTTATCGTGTCACATCTCATATATTTTGAGGTTATATGAGATTGATCATTGATAGTTCAAGTACAGAATGGTGTGTGGCTAAAGAATTCAAGACACATTCCATGCTTGACATTTGCAGCCTTGGCTATAACATCACTACAGTAGCTTCTTTCGCTGGCACGATAAGATGGATAACCCATTCTATATCCGTACAGCGTTTATGAGAAAACGTGCTAAATTTGAGGTTGGACAAACTTTAGCTCCCTAAAAATGGTCCAAACATAGAGGACACAACGGTCCAAACATAGAGGACATGAAATTAGAAACGTAGTGTATACGCATCTCACATGAGAATGGGAAAGTGATTCATTCATACATTAGCATTAATTCGAAAAAGGGGGAAATAAAGAGAAATGGATGAATAGGAATAATAAAATCCGTCATTTAAACAAAACTTATAATATTCTATAAATACCTTAATGCATCTGGTCTAATCAATCTAAGTCAATCTCCAACTTACATTCCTCCAACAAAAGATGACCATCGATCCCAATCCAATCAAGAAACTGGACTAGATAGGAATTAAAGACAGGAATCGAACTAGTCAATCCTACGTGGTTCACGCAAGAATCGATCCAATTCCTGATTCCAAATTTTTGGAATCAAGAATAATCAGTTCGGTTTTTGGTTCTTGGAGAGGAACAAGATCAATTGGAACGAATTGACAAGAACTAGTCTAAAGCATAATTCTATTTTTATTTATTATTTATACAAGGGCAAAAAGTATAAATTTATTTGCGGGAGTGGTCTCTTCTTTTACTAGTAAATTCCTTATTATTAGTAATTTCATCATATATTTGAATAGCTTTCAATATATTTAGGCATTTTTTAGGGGAAAAAACACATGCGGTTTTTGAGACAATCTAAGCACCTTTTTTTGGGATCAGCTTATATGATGTGGTTCAATCAAGTGTGGATAAGATAAGGGTCGGTTCCCTATTCTAGAGTGAGACCTAACCCAACCTAGAACTAATCGCCCCTAGCTCCAACTTAGATTTTCAAACGCGAGGAGTGATCTAGATTGATAACTTTAGACTTGCAATTTTATGATCTATAGCCCATTCTATATCCGTACATCTTTATGAGATGTCGTGCTAAATTTGAGGTTGGGCAAACTTTACCTCCCTACCCAATGGTCCAAACATAGAGGACGCAATGGTCCAAAACATAGAGGAACATGAAATTAGAAACGTAGTGTATACGCATCTCACATGAGAATGGGAAAGTGATTCATTCGTACATTAGCATTGATTCAAAAAGGGGAAGTAAAGAGAAATGAATGAATTCAAATAATAAAATCCTTTATTTAAATAATATTCTATATATACCTTAATGCATATGGTCTAATCAATCTAAGTCAATTTCCAACTTACATCCCTCCAATAAAAGATGACCATCGATCCCGATCCAATCAACAAATTGGACTAGACAAGAATCGAACTGGTCAGTTCTACGTGTTTCACACAAGAACCGGTCCAATTCCTAATTCCAAATTTTTGTAATCAAGAATAATCGGTTCAATTCTTGGTTCTTGGAGAGGAACAAGATCAATTGGAACGAATTGACAAGAACTAGTCTAAAGCATAATTCTATTTTTATTTATTATTTAGCAAGGGCAAAAAGTATAAATTTATTTGCGGGAGTGGTCTCTTCTTTTACTAGTAAATTCCTTTTTATTAGTAATTTCATCATATATTTGAATAGCTTTCAATATCTTTAGGCATTTTTTAGGGAAAAAAACACAAGCGGTTCTTGAGACAATCTAAGCACCTATTTTTGGGATCAGCTGATCTTATGTGGTCCAATCGAGTATGGATAAGATTAGGGTCGGTCCCCTATTCTAGAGTGAGAACTAACCCACCCTAGAACTAATCACCCCTGATTCCAACTTAGATTTTCAAATGCAAGGAGTGATCTAGATTGATAACTTTAGACTTGCAATTTTATAATGATGTGATCATGCAAATATTGTGACTAATAGTTGTGCAAATCGCTTGCAAATGTAGACTAGTCAATATACATGAAAACTGTAATCTTTGGGATTTTCTAGGAATGGCATCTGCGCGTGTGATTGGACACGGAAGGTGGAGGGGGGATGGTGGGGGAGGAGGATTGAGGCCTGGACAGTCACTATAAAAGCGGTTTCTTTAATTTTCCATTTTTCTCCCTTATTTTCTTTTCTTCATTTTTCTCATGTTTTTCTTCATCTTCTTTTTCCATTGATTATGGCGACTTTCCAATTTCAATATTGTTTGATTTTCTTGCCCTATGGCACGTGCTTAGTTGGCTCCTCCCCATTGAAAAAAATTAAAATACAAAAATAGGGTAGCGTATTATCAACTATTATCATATCACATCCCCTCCTATAGTTTGAGGTTACATGAGACTGATCATTGATAGTTCAAGCACCAAACGGTATGGGGCTAGAGAATTCAAGACACATTCCATGCTTGACATTTGCAGCCTTGGCTATAACACCACTACAATAGCCTCATTCGCTGGCACGATAAGATCGATAGCCCATTATATATCCGTAAAGCTTTTATGAGATGTCGTGCTAAATTTGAGGTTGGACAAACTTTAGCTCCCTACACAATGGTCCAAACATAGAGGACATGAAATTAGAAACGTAGTGTATATGCATCTCACATGAGAATGGGAAAGTGATTTATTCATACATTAGCATTAATTCGAAAAGGGGGAAGTAAAGAGAAATGGATGAATAGGAATAATAAAATCCGTCATTTAAACAAAACTTATAATATTCTATAAATACCTTAATGCATCTGGTCTAATCAATCTAAGTCAATCTCCAACTTACATCCCTCCAACAAAAGATGACCATCGATCCCAATCCAATCAAGAAACTGGACTAGACAGGAATTGAAGATAGGAATCGAACTAGTCAATCCTACGTGGTTCACGCAAGAATCGATCCAATTCCTTATTCCAAATTTTTGGAATCAAGAATAATCGGTTCGGTTTTTGGTTCTTGGAGAGGAACGAGATCAATTGGAATGAATTGACAAGAACTAGTCTAAAGCATAATTCTATTTTTATTTATTATTTAGCAAGGGAAAAAAGTATAAATTTATTTGCGGGAGTGGTCTCTTCTTTTACTAGTAAATTCCTTATTATTAGTAATTTCATCATATATTTGAATAGCTTTCAATATATTTAGGCATTTTTTAGGGAAAAAAACACATGCGGTTTTTGAGACAATCTAAGCACATTTTTTTGGGATTGGCTTATCTAATGTGGTTCAATTGAGTGTGGATAAGATAAGGGTCGGTTCCCTATTCTAGAGTGAGACCTAACCCACCCTAGAACTAATCGCCCCTGGCTCCAACTTAGATTTTCAAAAGCGAGGAGTGATCTAGATTGATAACTTTAGACTTGCAATATTATATGATGTGATCATGCAAATATTGTGATTAATAGTTGTGCAAATCGCTGGCAGATGTAGACTATTCAATATGCATGAAAACTGTCCAACATTAGTAACCAAATAAAAAATATTTTTGGACTAAGGAAAACAGACATACAGAAAGTTTTCTTTAATTTTTGTTCTTTTGCGAATTTTTGCTAATTTGTTTTGCAAATGAAGTTTTGTCCAAGAAAATTATTGGTTGAAATAATTGCACGTCCTAACTTTTTTCATTGTGCCGGTTCAAGGTGGACAAAACATAATTCAGTGAAGGATATAAATAATGATGACAACTTGTCTTAAAAGTTAAAAACGTAGAGGAATGGCACATCCATTACCTTAAAATATGTGTTCCTCATATGCGTACTTTCTGGGCTCCTCTCTTTTGCTTTTTTATTATTTTTTTCTTAGACAAGAGTACAATCGATAATCATCCCTCTTGTTCTCCCCTACGAGACCTTAATGCATCTTTATATTCCACCTTCAAGGTCGGATGCACGTATGAATAGCGCTTGCATTGGATGTCTAGAACTGAAAGAAGCAATCAATAATAGCTAATTGACACATAACTCAATGACTAATTTTTTAAATGAAAGTAGGTTCAATTGAATATATTGATGAACTTAGATTAGGGCTCTCTCTTGGTGATCTTCATAGATTAAGGTATGCTTATCTAAATAAGTGATGATAGAGTTGTTGTTTGATTGATGGACCCCTCCTAATATGTACCAATATTCGGTGAATATTTTGAGGGAGGAATCTCATGATCAACGCAAATCCTGATATGTGGATGTTGGGGTCTAGCTATGTGGTCCCAAGGGAAGCCTTCATGTTTGGTTCTAGCAAAAGAGACTGAGGGCAAAAGTGGGTATTGTGATTGTGCGGTGCCTTCAACACAACAATGTAGAGATTTTAGTTGAGATAGGTGTTGATGCAGAGGGAAACTTGGATTCAAGGGGAGAACATTCAAGAGTCACGTGATAAGGGAGAATTGATGAAGTGGACGTGTGCTGGGTGATAATAAAAGTCTTGCATCTCAAATTTCATGTGAGACATAACTATCGATAATGCCTAATTTGTCTATAACTCAATGGCTTAACTATTATGTGAATGTGAGTGATGAGCTCAGTTATAGGCTTTCTCTTTGGATCTCCTTATTATGAATGTATTAGTATCTTGCAAAGCTTCTCCCAGCAGAGGTATTGGAATCAACGGTTGATTAGTGGCTGCAACGTGTCTCGCTATCTTGAACTCAGCAATGAACCTCACGTGTCTTTACGGTTGTCAATTGCCGTTTGCCATTATGGTTCCAAGAGGAGATTGCTTGTGGAAGGAGTGATTGTATCGAAAAAGATTCAGATTCAGTTTGTTTGTTCAAAAGAATATCGGACTTGGATTGAGAAGGAGCTAGAGCAATGTGGTGGAGACTCACACATGAGGGGGAGAGCATTAAAGGCACGAAGCAGTGATTCGAAAGAAAGAGTCCCACTTGAATGTCTAGAGAAAGAGAAGCAACTGATAATACATAGTTGTCTCATAATTTAACCACTTTTGTTTTTGAGTTAATGTCGGTCAAATTAAATATATTCATGAGCCTAAATTTGAGCTTTTTATTAAATCTCTTTAGGGGAAGGTGTTGGGTTATACAAGGCTTCGCAATATTTTATTATATGGTTAATAACCTGAAAACCCCAAACTAGTATACATATGACATATTTACCCAAATCGACATACTTGTAATAAATTTACCCCTATTAGTTTCCGTTAAATTTTATTGTCAAATTACTAAATTAAATGACACGTGACAATTGACTGGTGTATCTATTTGAGATTTTACTCTCCATTTATCATAGTTATATAATTTTTGTAATATTTTTGTGATATTAATCTAATTTAACGGATTTTTAGTGGTCAAATAAATTAATTTAGGGCAAATTTGTCACAAATATTTTAATTTGGGATTTATTATGGTTAATCGGGGTAAATTTATCACGTAGGTGTCTGGTTTGGGTTTCGTCATTAAAAAATTAGTTTTTGATAAATTTATCATACGTGTGCCGGTTTGGAATTTTTTAGAATATTAACCCTTTATTATATGATGGCTCCATCAAGTCGTCTCTTTCCCATGTGTTTTGTTAATTAGAACTTTGAGATTTGATTGGACCTATATGTGAGGAGACCGCTTGGCAAGACGTCTCTGTCCTACACATTTACTATAAGTTAACATCAAGTTTTTTTAATAAGAGAAAAAGAAATGAATCCTTGCAAGTAACATCTTCACCTTCTTAAATGTCACTCGTCAGTACCACGAAGGTGATTGGCCAAGACTGTTAAGCCTTACTTCCAAATGGTTCGGAGTCCCTCTTGGTCACAAGTTTGAATCTCCAAGTGATCTCCTCGATCACAAGAAATCCCAGTTTGTCTATGACATAGATTCGGCTTGTGTACTAGGTACAGGGTTCACTCTGGCTTTATTCCAACTTGTACCTAGTGGTGCAACGGTGATTGACTTGCTCAAAATCAGCAATAGTAATAGCTCAAACTCAACATTTGGATTGTGGGTGTGGTTAACCCAGAGAAGTTGTCAACGCTAGTAGGTCCATCCAGCTTTATTTGACCCATCATGGATGCTCCAAGATTCGAACATCCAATTTTGGAGTTTCAATCGACTTGTCAATCACTAGACGAACCCATTTGATTTGAATTTTATTGGCTCTTCCGATTGCATTAGTTCATGTGCAATTTTTAACCATCAAATCACAAAGGTAATATACTAAACTTGATCTTCACTTATATGTATTGAGACAACGAATATATGGAGCTGAATCATAGAGTTGGCTAATCCGTTTAGAGCATTAGGTAGGGGCACCAAGAATCTATGGAACTCATGGACTTTGCGGAACCTTCATGGTCACGTGGGTTCTAAGGAGGGTTAACTTGCAAGAAGGTTTCAAATTTCAAAATTTCTTAATTAGTAGGTACATGATAGGTGTAACAGTTTGAGATTATGCTACCCTATAACCACTTTATGATGAGGCTTGCACCTCATACCTTGTTGCAAAGTATCCTGTAGAAAGGTACACATTGCCATGTACAATATTGGTTAAGCTAAAATACCCACTAAACTAGTTTATACTTTCTCATTTTTTTCAAAATTTTCATATTTAAATGTATGAAAGTCCGAACTTATCAGCAATCTCTTTCCCATTAGGGAAAAACAAATCTCCAGCCCATTTTACTTGGCTAATTTATCTCCTTATATTTTACCTTCAAAGTTATTATCTCTGTAGGATTATATTAATATTGAACATGAAAGCGTATTTCATCAAGCAATCCAATATATTTTGTGTTGAATTTCAATGTTTTAATAGCTAGAACATCCGCAAGTTTTTTTTTAATATGGGCAGTATGAGGTACCCTGAAACTAGTAGAGCCGATGGATCTTGGATTTCAAGGTGGTTTCAAGAGCCTCCTAGATAGGTTTTAGGTTAAAGGAATTTGGTACTAGGTACCCATAGGGCAATATTAGGGTAGGACCTACATCCTGCCCACCTTGAGACTTGTCCACCCTAAAATCATAAGTAGATTGCCAACTCACAAACCATAATTACTTGTTCAAATTCCATCAATTAAGTGTGCATTGCTTTGGATCAGGTTCAATGTAAACAAAACTAGAGGGGCGGGGGATAGACATAATGGCAAGAAGTTGACGCAAATTGTACTCTTAATAATAAATCAATAGATTGATGATAAGAATATCACATGTGTATCGTTGTTAGACTCGTTAGATGGGTGGGTTGGGTCGGGTTTGGGTCATGTCATAAATAGTCGACCTAAATCAACTAATTTAACCCATTCATTACCAATTTATTGTAGTGCAAAATTTTTCACACATACCTGACCTGATCTATACTCAATCCGTTTAACTAAATCTAAGAAAGCTTATTTTTTATGATTTTTTTAAAAAAAATTATATTACTAAAATAATTTTATGCAACACAAATTTAATGGACAATTTTAATAATTTTTTTAAATTTATTTTTTTAAATCGAATTTAATTTTTTTTAAAAAAATTTTTTTAAATTTTTTTTAAAAATATAATTTTTCTTTTCTTTTTCCTTATTCTTTTTTGTTTTATTCTTCTTCGGTCGGCCAGCGACTAGCCACAGGCGAGCTCAAGCTCACCCCTTGCCAGATCGGTGAGGCTGGAGCCTCACCCGACGCTAGCGAGCTAGAGTCTCACTCGACGCCGATGAGCTCGAGGCTTGTGCGAGGCTTGAGCCTCGCCTAGCTGGTTGCCATGCCAACCACTAGCTAAGGAAGGAGGAAGAAGGGGGAAAAAAGAAAGAAAAAGGAAAGAAAAGAAAATTGAAATATAAAAGATAATTATAATTTCGATTTTTATAAAAAAAAAAATTGTAAAGAGGAAAAAGAGAGATTGTAAGGTTTTAGATGAAAATAGATTTTAAGTCCAACAAATTTAAGACTCATCTATTTTAAATCCTTAATTATTAAATTTATTTAACTAATTTCTTCAAAAAATAAGTAATTCATATATAACTCATTTATAATTTAAATGGGTCATATATGGATTTAAGACCCATTTTTTGTCACCTCTAATCACTGTGCACACAACTGATTTTGCTCAGATTCTACATGTGGCGGAAGACCCACATCGTACCCTTGCTGCCAAAAAGATGGTACTCTTTAGTTGATAATAAATCAATAGACTGATGAGAAGAATGTTATATGCGCGTCATTGCAGACGCAACTGGTTTCACTGATTTTACGCGTGGCATAGGACCCCCTGGCTGCTAGGCTGCTAGCCTGCTACTTAGATAATATCTTCTTAAACAATGCAATGGGGATGGAATCATGGGGCCAGACTGTCCGAAAGCGACGGTCGAAAGAGAATTATTTGGGAACAAGATTGTTTTAATATCCTTATAATCAATCTGATTGACAGAAAGGACAGGTTTAAGCTAATGTTAAAATATATATGCGTTTAGCCCTTAGGGCTTGGCTGGAGACAGTTTGGCTTGCTCTTGCTGTTGCCATGCTGAGGATGCCACCTGACTCGACTATCTTGATGGTTCTCGTCTTGTGACTTTGCGGGTGACCTGCGCCTTTGGATCGTTTTCTAACCAGATAAATGCGTAGGCACTTTCCATGATTGTCTTAGGGATTCGGATATCTAAGATCAATGAACGGCTAGGTACTTTTTTTTATTATTATTAATTTTATAAAAGATCGAAGTGCTCTTATTTCTGTTTATTGATCTATTTTGAAACACCAAAACTCATAAACCTTTTTTTGCCCCTTCCTTTCCACCTAATAGGGATGTGTGCGAAACAACCCCACCCAACTTTTGGGATTTGGATCTCAAAGATTAATAAAGGGCTAGGTTTTTTTTTTTTTTTTTTTTTTTGAGTTTGATTAATTTTATAATGGATCGAACCAGCCTTATTTCTTTTTATGGATGATTCTCGAAACACCAAAAACTCAAAACCCAACATTTTTTTCATCTCTTCCTCTCCACCAAGTAGGGGTAAGCAAAAGAAATGGATTGAACTTAAGGGATTTGAATCACAACGAATAATGAAGGGCGATATTTTGATTAACTTTATAATAGATCGAATTGCCCCTATTGTTTTTTTATTGATTTTATCCTGAAATACTAAAAGTTCAAAACTCAAAGTTTTTTTTTTGCCCCTTCCCCTCCACTCCTCCAAAAGAACTGGACGGAATTTTAGGGATCCAGATCTCAAAGATTAGGGAAGGGCCAGGTATTTTTTTTGATTAATTTTGTAATAGGCCGAATTGCCCTTATTTCATTTTATCAATTTTATCTCGAAACACTAAAAACTCAAAGCACAACACTTTTTTGGCCCCTTCCTCTCCACTTAGCAAGGGTGAGCAAAAGAACCGGACCGAACCGGGTGATTCGGTCCGGTTTTAGTTTGGTTCTGGGTGGTTTCCAATTCCAAAATTTTGGAACTAATGAATATCCGTTCAATTCCCAATTCCTAATGTGGACACACCGACCCTAACCACTCAAATTGGATCGATTTTTGTTGCTGTTGTTGTAATTCTTATATTCCCATATTAATAATTTATTTAGTTTAAACTAGAAATCAGACTGCCGGTCCACATCGTTTAATGATCAAATTATTTGTCTAAAGCATCATTACCGAGAAAAGAGCACACTTTATTTGACATTTTGGCCGACAAAAAACACCCAGTTTTGACTCCACCAACGCACGCATGCGGCGGTAATTCTCGGGCACTCGTTTGAGTTTGGACTTTAAATTCTCAAAAATAGTCATTTTGTATATAGGAAAAAGAGTTCATTTTGTCATAAATAGATGCTAAACTAACTATGGCTAGCTGAGAATGATATATCCTCTTAAGAGAAAATCTTAGCTGCATAAATTGTGTCACCCCAGCAAATTGGAAGCCTATTTATTACATGACATGTGTTTACAAATGGCCCACTTGTCAGATTTTTCTGTCTCCTTCTTACATTGTCTCTCCTCTCCACTGCTTTGTTCTGTCCTTTTGCGGGCCATGGATGACCTCTCTCTCTGTTACCCTCCTCTCCTCCCTCTGGCCCTCTCTCTCTCACCTGCACAACGTCGTTCACCAGCCATCTCCCTTCACCCGAGCTCGATCTCTGCGCCTCCCCCACAGGCCACAGCTCCACCATTGAAATCGTCCACGGCCCCTTAGCTCCAGGAATAAGCCGTAGTCCCCTGTGCCCGTTGTTATCACTCGCAATTTCGAGCCCCTACATCCTCGAGATCCTCTGTGCTCAAAGTCGTCGCCTACCTCCAAAAAAAAAAAAAAAAAAAAAAAAAAGGAGAAAAGAAAAGGAGAAATGGTGGAGAAGGAGAGGAGAAAGTGAGGTGTGAACCTGCAAGAAGAGAGAGACAAAAGGGAGGAAGTCCTTACAATAGGCTCATGAGACGCGCAACACGCGATAAATAAATTAAGAATTTGTTGAGTTTGACACATACCAAATATTTTCTCATCATGATTCTTACCATTTACCAAAAAAAAAATAAAAACTTTCTCATCGTGGGAAACAGGAAACATAAAAAAGGAGATAAGTGCTGGTTTCGGGACCCATAAAAAAACCAAACAAGATCCTGTTCCGGGTGGATTTAGAATGAGGTGGGCCGGTTCTATGTTCTACAAACTGGGAGTTGGCTTATCCTGAAACCAAGGGCGCGCATGCTTCTTAACTGGGGAAGATTTTTTTTTTTTTTTTTTTTTCAGAAATACTTCTTTTTTATTTCTATTTCGGGGGATAATTTCGAGTGAAAAAACACGTTTAATAACTACACAAAATTTTTATTCTTGAAATAGAAAAAGAATAAAAATGTGTTTAGTAACGTAATAGTTTCTTTTATGTATTTATTTATTTTTTATTCTTGCTCACAGATCGCTGACTGCCAACTACCGACTATTGTCGCTTGCCACCGTTGCTGCACAACCGCTAGCCGCCGACCGTCACCGCACAACCCATCGGCCGTGCAGCGGTGGTGGCGGCCGGCAGTCGGTGGTGGCTCCGAGCGGTTAGAGGTGGCCGCGGCAAAAGAGAGGAATAAAAGAAAAAAAAAATTGACTTATTTCTAAAAATTCTTCCCGGAAATAGAAAACAACTTTTTCTTTTATTTCTCGTTTCTACTCCGAATCTATTCATGGGTTAACTTTCTATTTCGGGGAATAGAAAAACAATTTGGTATTACCAAATGGATTTCTATTCTTTTGTATGCGCTAGCGGTGACCTATCGCTCAAGGCTAGCAACGACTGATCTAGGCTCAACTATCCTAGCTCTATCATCGTGAGTCCAACTTTGAGTAGTGGCGTGTCGACGATCGTGCCGAGGCTGCCGGCGACATTGGAGGCGTGCGTTGCTCTAGTTGCTACGTTGCGCCTCAATGTCGATTGGCCTAATAGTGACGCGTCAACATATGGAGGGCAGCATGAAAGCAAGACATCAATGGGCAAATCACAATTTTCTTTGTCTATATTTCAAAAAAATAAAGTTTTTCAGGGAAGAAAACAAATAACCATTATGTCCATCGCATGCATAAATTTTTTAATTTATATTTTCGCGTTTTACGTTAGATGAATGATGTGTGAGCAAATTCAATTACATTCATCGTCGGATGTGTACCGTATAAATAAATTGAATCACAAAACTATCACTAAGTGTATACATATCACTAATTCGATATTTGATGTGTAAAAACTCTTTAATGTTAAATTCATTTTTCTCAAAATAATTGGCCCGAGCAGCTATGGTCTTGAGTCCATCTCCATTGAATTTAATTATGAAAAAAAAAAAATCATCATGCAAAACGACCGCGGGTAATGCGTGCCAACTCTGCAATAAAGAACACCTAGATTAAGACGTGATATCGTGTTTTCTTCTTCAACCAGTTAACTTGGACGCTTCCTAAAAGTCTCCGAAAGCCGGGCATAAAGTAATTTTCACTTTTAGAAAAAGAAAACATCATGGAAAACGACCGCGGGTACGTGCCAGCTCTACGATAAAGAACACCTAAATTAAGACGCAATGTCGTGCTTTCTTCTTCAAAAAGTTAACTCGAACGCTTCTCAACTGACCTGAAACCGCCCATAAAGTAATTTTCACTTTCAGAAAAATTCATGCGGCTTTTTGCCAAGAGCAAGCACTTTAGGGCACATGAAAAGTTGGCGTAAGCTGCATTTCAAGTAGCCTTGGATTTGTTCTTCTAACTTTAAATCCGTTTTATTATTCAACAAAGTTTCGTAAACTTTGGCCCGTCTGATTCCAGTTCCTATGCATGCTTCTCTATTCGAATTTACCTGGTAGCACGATCAGGGTTCCGACGCCCTGTTAAGACCTTGCCACTCGCATGTCGGACGGTGTTGTACCTCGGGCTTGACAAATTCTACGGATAACAAATTTACAATCTTAAATACTTGGTTAACTAATTTCTCTTCTTATAAAGAAGGAGATGCAAAAGTCTGAACGGGGTCAACTGTATACCCTTTCATCGTCCCTGGGTCATGGCCAAAACTAGAAGTTGGAACTCTCCAATTTCTTTGCTCATAAGACGTATCCTCCCTCTTAACGATAGCCATGAACAAGATTGCAATCTTATAATGAATTGAGAATAGTACTTGGACGGGACGATTTACATATGGTACGCTTCAAACTCTACCCGATTTGGGCGCAACAATCATCGTAGAAGGATCATTCGCTGCGTTACATGGTAACCGTGCGTACTGTGTCTAGCGATCACACCACCCATGAACGACTTCGAAATTTAAGCACTAATAGAATGAACTACAAATCCCACGAGTAGTGGACCAAGTGGGTTGCATTGCGCCAGCTATGTAACCGACCATTAGATAGGCACACATCAAGGGCATCGACTTAGTGGGGACTGATCTGGTTCCATCGCGCCAGCTATGTAACCGACCATTAGATAGGCACACATCAAGGGCTTCGATTTCTTCCATATTAGATGAAACGCGCCATCTCCATGGCGACCAAGGCCTTGATGAATTATAGTCATGGGGACACCAACATAGAATGGAGGTCGGAAAATTCAAGGAGATGGCTAGTTCAGCTAAAGAACAAAGAGGGGAAACGTCAAGAAACCCAGAGACCTAAAACACCAGCAAACGAATTCTACTTACCACCGAAAACTAACTCATTTGAATTTCGTTATAAAACATCACAAGAAAAATCAGCCGGGTCGGCTTTAGATGGTCTTGAAACCTAAGTCATGGGTTTAAAAGTCAGAAGACAGAATAGATCGTATTTACAAACAGGAAAATAGCCCAACAAAATGAGATCTTATCCTCAACGGGTACGCCAATTGCTAAAGTTGGGGAACCCGTGATCTAAGCATCTCTCCTATGGAGAGGAAACACAAACAGACGAATACCTGAATGCAAGTCATGCAAGAAATCCCAGCTACTCAGCAAAACTACTAGAGCTGGAGATCCAGGAGGCCATTGGAACTTGAGATTATTCTTATCAAGTTCCACTAGGATGATCATCAGATCATGTCGAGATCAAAGCTGGTAATACTTGACTTCGTGACTCTCAAGCATTATCTAGTTGATTTCCTCATATAATTTGATTAGCTTTCACTACTCTACAAGAAAACCAAATACGACCTCCAAATTTTTTGTACATCTTTTACTAGAGGAGAGGGGGGCTAAATCAATCTTCTCTCCCTAACTCCTTTTACGGCTAGTAAGCACGAGACCTGCTTCGTCATGCGTGAAACATAACGAGAGGAAAAACAAATGAGAAGTGCTGAGAACAGAAACTATTCAGTCCCAAATACCAAGAAAAACCGGTGAAAACCGATTGCTAAGGAAAGTTTGTTTTGACACATAAGAAAATGAGAAACCGCTTTGCTCCAAACCAAATTGCATGGAAACAAACTGCAGAGAAGAAATAGCAATACGAACGTGAAATGACCAGTCACTGCTAAGGCGTGGCTCTTGGTTGTTCTGAGTTTCCTTACATGAAGTAGCGCTCTAATAGATTAACCAATTTCCAGGTTAAAAAAGAGGCGCCACATGGGGACAACTAATCAATCCTCTTCTAACACTAGTTACATCATAACTTAACAGAAATAAAAAAAAACTGGTAACCTATCTATGATAATATAGAAAATCTTTTTAATAAAGGTGGGGTAGTGATGTTAAGAAAAAATGAGTTGGGAAATGTAGTTGAAACAGTCGTTTTCAAGGAGAATGTGCTCATTCAGGTCAGTCGTAAAGTTAAACAGTGTCAGAATGGTTTCATAAGAATGCGATGCACAAGTCAATTAGGAATTGAAGGATAAGCGGACCCTCAAACCACATCATCTCTGAGACCCCAAAGGGGGAAAAATGAGAAAAGAAAACCAAGGACAAAAAAAAAAAAAAAAAAAGAACCAACAAAACATACCCTCACTTGCACGTGCACACCACGGGGACAGAAAGGCAAATGCCGCAAGGCATTGATGTGGTAAAATTTGGAACCACCAGCAAGTATTTCGATATATGTTTGGCCCTATACTGCAAAGTGAATGAAAAGGCCAAAAATGCAAAATAACCTTAAATTGGTTTTAAGGCTCTTTTGCCTAGGAACGCCTTTCTTTTACATGGTGAATCTCCATGTCCATGAGACGAGGCACATCAGGTGGAAGGGCTGACACCTGATGGAAAGTTTAACCGGACATTACCTGTTTACATCAACATTTGCTTCTGACCTTTAGCTAAAATACACCAAGCTGGCCAATCTGCTTATGCTCAACATGGAGCAATCGTGACAATACCCATCCCAGCAACTGGTTTCACTTGAATCCAAAAGTAGCTTACCTAAAGATAAGTTCCACGGAAGGAGGAAAAAGAGAAAAGGAGAAAGAGAAAAGCAAAAAAGGAAGATGGTAACCATGTAAGGACCATGCTTATGGCAGATTTTAGAAGTTAAGCATGCCCAAACAGAACAGAAACTTTTCCCAATCAACTCATTTCACCCAAAAGATATTTAACGCTCATTGAAACCCCTAATATCATATGCTCATCATCCTAGAATGACAAGATCTACAGCTGCTTACCTCTATTATCACAGTGCAATTTAACCCTGTCCATACTGATCTCAAGAGAGCTCTGTAGATATCCCCACATATGACCTGCATGTGCATGGGATATATAACATGCCCACCACACCATAAAATACAATAGAAACGAAAGAACAAATAAGCATAACAAAGAAACACCTAAACCTGATTGCCATTTTCACTTCTTTTAACTAATGGAGAAAGAAATTATGTAAAAGAGCAACACATAAAAAAAACCAGATAACTCGTCACTAAGGATGTGATTGTGAACTGATCATAAAATAGCAAAGTAGCAAGAGTGTATCCAACATCATCAAGCGAAAAAGAAATTTGTCACAAACATTGGGTGGCTGGCTGACCACAAGTGAAGGCAGAAAACTTCCTGAAATAGTCAAAGCATATGGGGACAAGCTCATAACAGTCTTCATTCACTTCCAAATGGACCTGCAAAAGATGAACAAAAAATGTCCACATTCATGACGAGCCAGCGACTGGCATAAACTTTTAGAACCAAAAGAAAGACAGCAATCTCCTAAGAAACCGTCCTCCATTTAAAGCGCAAGTCCCATGCTTCAGGCCAAGATTCCGATCACTGCACATGAAAAAAGACTCTTCAAACTGGATAAATCTTTTCCTCAAGTGACAATCTTCTCGATCTTTCCCCAAGAAGGCCCTGGAATCACAGGAAGCACCATATCTAAATCTAATTTAAGTTTGCTTCATTGGTTTATACTCCACAGCTATCTCTGACTGACACGACACAGAATTCTCATAATGTCTGAACATGGTGAGGATCCATTCAACTTGTCTCCCCAAACAAACCTTTTACTTGTAAGAGCATATAATGTCTCTCTCCTAGCATCAATTTTGCTGAATAAATGAACCTGAGCTGCTTGAAAAAAAATGCAAAATCAGACTAATTGTAAAGCCATTATGATTAATCATCATAACAAGAAAAACAACAAGAGAAGATCAACTCCAAATTGTATACTCTACCAGTTCAAAGGTCTAGTGCCCAGTGTACACTGCAACTCGGTCTACAGGTCCTCTGCATCCATTGAGATTCCATTACTCTGCAATACTGTTCCCTGTTTGTAACTTTTAGGATTCGACAAGCCTGTGATGTCATCATGTTCTTCCTCAACCATCTTTTCAACCAAGTCAAAATGCTCAATCTCAGAAACCAACCTTCCATTATCATCAGAATCTTGAGTCTCACCGAGATTCCGATTATGATGCTCCAACTCTTTGACATTGCTATTGTTCCATCTATCATGCAAGTCATCCTCATGGTCCACAGATGAGGATGTAGAATGCCTCAGTTTCTTCGATTTAGTCCTTTTAGGGGATTGTCCTTCTCTATTATGATCAGCTTCAACTGAAGTTGATCTGGATTTTTGTCCTCTTTGCGCCTCCAATTCTTTGTCACTGCCTTCATCCATTTCATCATCAGAATAATGCCTTGATTCTTTCAGGCTTTGAACCAGAAGATTTCTTATCTTTTAACGTGTTGTCATTCAAACTACTCAGGGTGGACTTGCTATCCCTTCGAGACTTTCTCTCTGCAGACTTTGACCTTGAATGCCTTCTGCTATGATGCCTTGATGCCTTAGATTTGTTGCTGTCCACCTTATCCTTGGAGTGATGCTTACCTTCTGGAGATCTTGATTTCGATCGTCTTCTATCACGATGCTTTGACCTCGAATCTTTGGTCTCCATTTTTTGGCCCATGTTATGCTTATCTCCAATAGATCTTGACCTTGACCTTCTTCTACTGTGACGACTTCGTCTTTCACCAGTAGTTTCTTCCTCCTCGAGAGAGTGATGAGGTTCCACAGATCTAGACCTGGAACGCCTTTTACGCTCTTGCTTTTTTTCACCAGGGCTTCCAGGAGAGGACTTCCTCCTACCATGCTTGCCTTCTGCAGATAATGACCTGGACCTTTTACGGTCTCGGGGTCGTCTTCGTTCCTCTCCAGTATTGCCCTTTTTCTCACTCCCATGATGATCAATTTCTAGAGATTTTGACCGTGACCTTCTTTCTTTTAATTTATCTCCATCATCTCTTTTTGCAGATGACCTGCTCTCACGATTTCTCCTTGGTGATCTTGAACTACCACGAGCTGATCTATGAGATCTATGAGAACCTTCTTGATGACGCCTGGGTGATTCTGAATCAGCTCTAAAAGATTTCCTCTTTTGAGGACTCACGCTCCTACTTTTATTTCTCCTAGACAAAGATGAATAATGATCATGTGATCTGTCAGAATCCCGCCTTCTACTCTTCACACTGCTGTGAGTGACTTCTCTATGTGACCTTCGGTCACCTTCATAGCTTGAGCGATGATGAGATCTGAGTGGAGATCTGGATCTGCGTTCCCTCCGATGTCTGGCCGGAGGCGAGTAAGTAGGAGACCTAAGCCTCCCTCTGTACTTAACAGGTGATAAGGACTTGGATTTTGACCTTGCTCGAGAGGTTGAAGGAGACCTGCAAAAATGCAAATAGTCAATAACATAAGCAATTGCCAATATTTTAAGAACAAGATATTCTTGAATGTGGAGTTCATTTTTCGTTCTTAACTTAAAACCAGAGCTGGTGCACATTTCATTGTAAAACTGTTTCTCTTATTAAAGGCAATCAAAATTTGATGGCATTTATGTTGCATGGAAGCACAAAGTAGAGTTATGTACCAAAGTTAAAGTTAAGAGGAAAGGATTTCATTAAAATTAGTAACAATAATTTTCTGGTGTACACTGGCACGAAGAATTAATAGAAGAGGGTTAAAGAGTAGATATGTGAACTAACCAGGGGACAATCACAGGAGCTTAACAGGTGACCATAAACTAGGAAGTAGCGACAACAAGAAGAAGAACACTAAAAATTATTGATGCCATGGCATTTAAGCATGTAAGCTCTAGAAAAAATTACTAGAACAGAAGAAAGCCAAAATCTCAGAGAGTATAATTGAAGCTAAAGTTCATTCACAATGCCTTATGCCCCATCCATATCCACATCCAAACTTTCATGTATAGGATCCCTAAATCTGTTTGCTGTGTTGTTCTAATTGTTTCTCTTCCAAATAACGATGCCCAGGTCAAAAGTTGAGGACATCCACAGAAAAGTGGCTTTCTGAACTACGATCTGGAAAGCACAAACTACAAAATTATGCGTCACTTTCATAAGTCGAGTTAATACATGTCTTCCTCTCTTCCAGCTTAGACAATATATATTCCCCAACCATATTAAAGTGTGCACCTGTAGAAACACATCAGCTCTCCTACAGAAGAAATATTCATGTTGAAGTTCTGGGAATGCTACAAAAACCAATAGGTAAGAAAGATATCGAGCTTCTCCCAATTCTATTCCAGATGAGAAAAAGGGCAAACAAAGTAAATTCCCTCCTGTTGAGTATCTTCTGGCAGATAGTCATATTTTCAGTCAACCCCACATACCAGTGAAAATTGCACCATATGTTAAGCTGAGATTCAAGCATTAGATGATGTCATGAGGTATTGCACAATATCTGCCTTCATCCAATCAAGTCTTATTCTTCAGCTACTGAAAATCCCAATAGTCTTAAACACGATAACTAAATGCCTCAACGCTTGACAACTAAATAATGATCCAAAGGGAACAAAAAGAGTAACAAGGAAGTAACTTTCAGAAAAAAAAAGTAACCATAAACTAGATTAAGATACCAAGAATACATCCAGATGGCACCGCCAGAGCAACATCACCCCTACCTCCATCACCACTAACTCCAGGTTTCCAACCTAATACCAGCAATCTCACTCCATGCCCCAGTATATGGAGCATCTATGTGATTGTGATTGCCAGATCCTCTCACTTCCAACACCCCAATTTCTAGCACTGCCATCACCACCCCATATTGGAAACTACCACTGTCATAAAAACTTTAGCTTTTGCCTCTTTGCAAGATAGATATGCTAAGGAACTAACCCAGATAGAAGGAAGAGATGGAACCGGTGGGGTCTGAACTTCCATCAATAAGGCAAAATCCCACTGCGTAAAGATTAACGGCATAGTGTATTTCGGATACCATCCAATTTAGACCAAGTTTTCAAAACACAAACAGAATGTTGTGAGGGTCATTTTGCAAATATCAGGGAAGTGAGGAGCAATTATTCTCTGTTTCTCTCTCGCCCCCCTCCTCCCCCAACAATGCCCAATCCACGCATTCATGCACATATTAAAACAACAAGTGCAAGGATACAAAGCAGCAGCATGCTCTCCTTCAGAAGCTTTGTTGTTTAAAAAAAAATTCACATCTGATTCGCAAATTGGACAAGAAGGCATCATGTCCATCTGAGCTTAAAAACCAAAAGACTCAAAACTTTAAGGCAAGGAAAAAGCTGCAATTGGTCAGATGCCAATTCTAACGGGAAGTAAGAGCTATTATGGCCATTAAATGTGTCACATGTTGCTTTTACAATGAGATGATGGTCAATATTTTTCCTACATCAGTGACTGCCAACAGTGCCAGCACCTTGTCTGAATCTATACATGGTTTAGACTTATTCATGCCATCAATCAGATATTAATGCCATTTAAAAGATTGCAACAAAACATACCTAGATTTTCTTGCAGTTTCTTGATCATCTGTCACTACTCCATCAGCTTTCAGTTTCTTAGTGATTTCTGCAGCCCTTGCAGCTGCTAACTCTGCAGCAGACTTCATAGATGCAGCCTTATTAGCAGCCTGCTGTGCAGCCATACTTTGCTGCATTAGCAATGCCTGTTGGAATTGCATCTGTTGCATGGCAACTGCTTGCTGCATCATCATTGGGAGAGACGATGAACCAAGATTAGACATAGCTGGTTTTTGGGGAAGTGATTTTGCCATTTCAACATTCAGCGGCCGACCACCAACATCCATATTATTCAATGCTAAAGCAGCAGTTGCTTCTTCTGGTTTGGAATACTCTATGTAAGCAAAATGCTTCGAATCTGATATAGTACATTCTATGACCGTACCACAGAAGCCAAAGAGTTGTTTCAGCTGGTCCACCGTGAGAAGTGGACTGAGATTGCTAACTTGCAATGTTCGCTTCAATGCATCACCTTTTACATCCTTGTCTGATGAGCCTTACAAGAAAAGCAACACAAAACTATATAAGCTTACTAAAACGATAAGATCAATCAACGGAAGTAACCAAGTTACAATCACTGCTATACAACACCAAATGCACCCTATAATGATGGTAAACACAGCATAAACACTAGTAATACACTCTGTTCACAGGGTAAAAAAGAAATAAAGATGGACAAGATACCAGTCGAATCCTTTGCTGACTGGGTCTGTGCCTGAACTTGTGCTGCATGGGCTTGCAGTGCCTGTGCAGCAACGATTGCCTGAGCAGCAGCCATTGCTGCTGCTGAAGGTGCCATAGGTGCCTGACTGAGTGTTCCCATGGTGGTTGTCGCAGCTAACGCAGTCATCAGCAAATTATGAGGTGGGTGATTCAACTTGCAATCAGTATTGGCACATCGACCCGCTAAATACTCTCTACAGATTTCCCCAAGAGATGCTCCAACACCAGGCAATATACAACCTCCTGAGGCACCTGATATGATGCCAGGAATCATTCCCATTAATCCTGGAAATGCACCTGAAACTGAACCGGTATAGTTTGGCATGTTGGGCATTGTTTGGTTAACTAAATTAGGAAATGGGGAAGCAGGAGCCACACCCAGCAATCCTCCAGTAGAAGTACCTGCAAGAACCATAAGCAGAAGAGTTTTCAATAAGAACAGCTCTCTAGTGGCAGACTTAGGATTTGATACATTTGGGGAAAGAGGCCCCGTAAAATTTCCCAAAAACTGTGTCTAATAACTTAACTTGTTTGGAAAGATGTTGAAGGAAAAAGTCACGGAAGGAAATGCAATTAGCAAATATACTAAATGATCTTGTTATTCTCATTTCAGTCACAAAACCAAAAGGGTAAATGGATGGATATAATGTTGCATTTTCTACTTCCCTCTGTATCACCCACTTTTGAGTGAATATTTTGTGGGCCTCAAGGAAATGCTTCCTTCTAGTTTCTCTCAATATCCTTCTTAATCATCCAGTCAAACAAGGGAAGCATTCCCCAACCTTTTCATTTATCTCCATTTCCTCCCAACCAAAGATAGGATAAAGCTTTAGCTCAACCAGCATACCAATCAAAACACGCATTGAGATTGTGCACGGTACATCACAGATAAAATTACATGAGACATGCTTTCCAAACTTGAGTACTTTCTTTTATACAATTGCGCATCTACCCCAAATAAAACGCATTAAATACAAATCAGTACTCTATTTTCTATCAGTAACAAAACATTTATTACATTTTAGAGTTGGCCATATTAAGTTATGCTTTTCATCACTCAAATTTTAGAAACTCAATTTGCATGTTAATCAACAAATAAAACTTCATATTAATTGTATGTTCTTCAACTTGAAAGGTTCATTATCCATCTTTTCCAGCAATTCCATCGATATGAGTTTCATGGCAAAACATCATACTCTTGTTCTGGAAATTGAAAGAAATTTCACGATCATGCCCCAGCCTCTTCTCTATTGTCAAGAGATATGACAAAGCCAAGAGAAAATTAAAAGTAACCATACTCACATTAAGGAAAAGAAACATCTTTGAGCTGGTTCGATAAAAACAATAAAAATTCCACAAGCATATATAAGAGCATGCAAATTCTTGTTGTGTTCACATCAACAATAATTTTCTTAGGTTAACCAGTTGTTGAGAAGATGTTATAATGGACAAAGTTTATATGATTGCTAAGTCAATCATCAATTTATAATTCTCTAAATCTAAATTTACTAGCATCATAACATTTTTTTGGTGACAGAGAAAGTGATGCAAAGCAACATCAACACTTTGGCAATCGACAGTGTGCGGAAGGAAATATCATAGAACAACTCTAACTGCTGCAAGCTTGGACATGATATTCGAATGAACTTGTAAAACATACACTAATCTCCTTAATCCAAGAATAAGAGATCTCAGACATAAAATCAGTCAATAATTAATTCTATCATGTACGAATCCCCAAAAAAATCCCAAAAGGCTAGTCTAGAAAAAACCCAAATGATCCATTTGCATAGGCAGCAAGCTTCTACCTGGGCCAGCAGTTGGCTCAAAGAACTACATAGTAAAATTCCTTTTGTACTTCTCATTCTTAAGCTTTGCCTTTGTTACAATATGATGGTCTTTCTATCTCCCCTTCCAAATTTCTTTTCAACTATCCTGTTTTTAGTTAACTATATTGGATCTATGCTTTGAGGAGAGAGAAGAAAAGAATCCTCCATCAAATCTTGCATTCTAGATGTGTTCTGGGAAGACCTGCATAGTTCCCATCACATCCCCTTTTCAATCCTCAGTGGCTATTGACTCGAAAGAAGCAAATGATTAAGTACTCCTTACAATTCCACTTTGAGTGAAGTCTACAATGAAATTAATGGCATCAGATGGCCTGCTAAAATTACGCATCCTCTGACAGTGGCAGAAACATGAAGAATAAAAAAATAAGTAAATAAATTAACTTTTTGCAGCACCTTTTCCTTCTCTTGGCTATGTAACCATCGTGCTTCATTATAACTTAGACTAAGAAGAATTCCAGGGGAACTAGCCCATGAAAGTGTATATCAGCATCCAAAGCCAGGAAAGACAAACAAGATGAAAAGCAGTAACACAAAAAAATAAGTACAAGATAATAATAAGACAAACATTGAGTGGTCCAAACTATTGATCAGACCACTCAAAATTCCGAATTAAATTTCTGGCAACACACTTCTTGCTTCAAACTCTCCAGCCCTTCATCAGTTCTTCATTAAATATTATTGCTCATACTGAACTACTTCTCTTCTGAAGATACAAGTTTTCATGCTTTAAATATGATACAAAGGAGGCTTAGACTAGTATGTCTGCCGAGATATCAAGCTCTGACAAATTTCAACCGAAATAGCAGTTTATGAAATTATGAAAAGGGAATCGATAAGCTCTATCAATAGTACTAAGGGTTAAACAAGAGATCTAATGATAATACAGAAAGTCCATGCATTGAAATAGAGATGGAATGGTGAAAAGTAGTCAAGAGTATAAACTCAATTAGTAAAATAAGACATGAAAATTTGTAATGCCACCAAAGAACTGTACCTCCGCTGAAGAAAACTGGAAATGGGCTACCCATGATAGCTTTTCCATTACATTCAATGTGGACCATGTAATTCCCTCTTTTTGGCACCACATAAGTGACAGTGTAAGTCCCATCACCCATGTCCTTCACAATTCCTTCTTGCTCTGTTCCCCCTACACCCACACCGGGCACCACCTTCACCTTGATCTGAGCACCACCATTAGTCAATTTCCTCCCATCCACATCCTTTGTGGTGACCATAAAAGAAGACGGTGCGCACGCCGTCCCGCCAGCAATTCCCATCCCAGCAGCCGTGCATTTGGTAGGGTCAACGGGTCCAATCGGCTTGTGGGCCAAATGCTCAGCTTCCTCGGACTCGCTATCTGAAGAAGCCTGCTCCTTTTCATGGATCTTCTCCACATCCTTGAACGTAGCTTCAAACGCGGCCTTCGCAGCTGCCGCTTTCTCTGCCTCGCTCTTCAGCTTAGCCTCTTCGGCTTGCTTCATCCAAACAGGCTTAGCAACAGCGTTATTACGATCCGCCATTGAGACCTACAGTCCACAAACTCCCCAACTTAACGCAAAACCCACGAAAGATACCGCAAAATAACGAAGCCTCCCTCAATCTAATCCCGACCACGATCAAATTCAAGCTATCCAAACGAAAAGACTCAAAAACCTCAAAGATCTCAAAAGGGTCGCCGACAATGAACCCTAGCAACCACGAACTTCGACTTTTTCTTCCCCACCGGCGTGCTCCTACCCGATACGACCCACGAATCGACACGCGCGAGCATCGGGACGACGGCGTCGAGAACCACCGCGCGGATCGATCGGGATCGATTCGAAACACGTTCGGATTCGCGAGAGCATGGTCGTCGGGGATGATGGAAATTAGGGGGGGAGGGGATCGAAGCTCCGGCGGCGATCGAGCAGGCGTGCACGAGAATGCGCGCGAGGTGTTCGATCAGACGACGAGCGAGAAAAGAGCGAAGAGCGAGGGCGAGAGGGAGGGAGTTTACCTGACTGGCCGACGGCAGCGCTTGGGTTGGAGGGGGGGCGCTCGACGGTGGATAAGGGGGAAGGTGGGCGAGAAAACCGGGTTGGCCCTCCTTATATACGAACACCTTGGACGAAAGGTCAAGGGCTTGTGTAAGCCTAGGCATACTCGCCATTGGAATTCGTTTGACTTTTAGGAAAAAAGTATTGATTATGCATAACACGAGACCCATTCACTTTAATAGGCTCCAATTCTTCCATTGGAAGTAGCAAATGCTCTAATTGAGTGTACCCGAGGAGGTTGTGGGAGAGATCCCGGGAGTGATGGTCATGTCGGAGTAGAGGAAAAGATGGGTAGGTAAGAGAGATGAGGTTCGATAATGGTGAGGTCGTGTGGACCTGAATGAGAATGAGAACTTTGACATTTAAATTGAATGCATCGGCTAGGTTCGAAGCCATCTGAGGTTTCTGTTTGCTCGGCGAGTCTGAACTCTGGGGAAGCGACCCCTTATGACCTCGAGTTGTTATTTACGTCCATACGTGGCATTTATAATGTCTAATTGCTTCATTAAATGAGCGACATGATGTTGCCGAGGGGCTTTCAAGAAGTTCCTCCTATCTCTCTCTTTCTCTCTCTCCCCTTTTTGTTACACATGACTTCAAATTTTTATTCTCAATTATTTAGTATTATTATAGTACCACATCATTAACTGATGTGACAGATACTTATCTACTTAGATCTACTTGTAAATTGACACATGTTCATGTTCATTGACTCATAATCAACTGAAAAAAAAAAAAAAAAAAAGTTTTCTCTCTTCCTCCTCCCTCCATAACCATCACCTTGCCCCATAGAGGTGGCAATATGGATCGAAAACCTAATTTTCAATTCAATTTTAGGGAAACCAAGTTGTATACGAGTCATCTAAAGTTTCTACAACAACTCGAAATGAGTTTAAAACATCAAAGCCCAACACTATGCAAATCTTTGTGGGTTTGCACTCTTATTCAACCTATCTTAATCACTAGCTCAAGTTAATGTATTTACGTAAATAAATAAAGACAAAATGAAAAAGACAATAGTTGTGCTTCTCTATTTATAAAATTCTAAACGCAAGTAAATGTGTCAAACAGGTAATATAATAATAAGAAAGAATATCTTCGTAAGGAGATCGATGATTAATAAACTAATTAAATACTAAAGTAGATTAATTCTAAAATTTATCTAACCTATCAAAATATAATTGAGAATAAATTAAAAACAAAATTTTGAGACTAAATACAGTAAATCAATAAGATAAAAATGTTAAAGCATCCAATTTCACCATAATCATTAGATATGAATTTCAAATTGTTATAAGTACAAGAACGATATCAAACATGTGATAGCAGAATTTCATTATCTATTTACTATCATACCTCTATGTGAATTAAAATAAACATAAGTGCATTAAAAACTATGAACATTCAATGAGTTTTTTAAATCACCTTATCACCGAAAGCTACACAAATAAGGCGGTATATCTCTATCCACGTTTAATTCATGGTTATATATTATAATGAATAATTGCATATTATCATTTCTTAGTTTCAAACATGCACATCATATCATTCAAGTGATGGCCAGTCACTCAAAAGCATTATACACACTAATATATAACTCACATGAAATTAATTGTAAAACATAAAAATTAGGGAAAAGTACCAAAACAATCCTAGACCTTTTATATTAGTACCAATTCAGTTGTAAACTTTTTAATTTGATCAATTTAGTCCTAAACATTTTCATATCGGTATCAATTTAATCCATCCGGCTAATTTAAGCCGGAAATTGCTAATGTGGCCACTGGTGGTCTTATGTGACATCATGTGGACAAATTTTATAATTTTTTTTCCTTTTTTTTCTTTTTCTTTTCTCCTTAGCCCTTGGCCGGCGAGGTCACTGGTCGCCAGCTGACCGACCATCGTCGGCCACTAGCAAGGGCCTGGGGCCCCTTGCCCTGACCAGCCTATGGCCGGTGATGGTTGGTCGGCCGACGACCTCGCTAACCAAGGGCTAAGGAGAAAAGAAAAAAAAAAAGAAAAAAAATAATTTAAAAAATCTGAAAAAAAAAAAAAAATTATAAATTTGTTCACGTGGCGCCACATAAGACCACCGGCGACCACATCAGCAATTTTCAACTTAAATTAATCGGATGGACTAAATTTGTATCAATATGAAAATGTTTAGAACTAAATTGGTTTAATTGAAAAGTTTATGATTGACTTAGTACAAATACAAAAAGTTTAGGATTGTTTTGGTACTTTTCCATAAAAATCATGAAATTCACATCATCATGATTAGGTTATATTGTAGCCCTAATAAAAGAAAATTAGAACATAGTAGAAGAAGAAATAAAAATATAAATCAAACTCAGTATCTTGAATCAAAGAACAAGATTTTGTCACCATTTTTATCTTTTCTTCAAAATACTTGAAAAACTCACACACAATGAAAACGATTTAACAAAACTTAGCTATCCCTCAGGCTCTCAATTTTCTCCTATTTATAGGATATATCCAAGATATCATTAGGGAACAAAATCAAGGATTCCCTGATTTAATATCCATCTTCCAATGCTTTTTTATTTGAATTCTTAATTTTTGTCATTTTTTTCTTTATCTTCTCAATATCTCATTATTCTACATAAATAAGGAAAATCCAAATAATTAGAAGTAAATCAAAATATTTTCTCATAGACATTGCATTAAGTGTTGCCTAAAATAGGTAAAATAACTTTATTCTTATAGAGTTATCAAACCCCCAAACTTAACATTTTGCTAGTCCTTGAGCAAAATCAACACATAACACATATTCAAGCTAACAACCTTCTCCATAACATCTTTCCATAATTGCTTAAATTCACAATTCAAAGAAAAACACAAATTTCATCCAAACATTGAAATTGATTTATAAGTTAAGACCAATTCTAACTATGTGATATAAGTGTGTGTGTGTAAGAGTCCTCATTTTTTTTTTTTTGAATTATATACAATCTAAATATATTCACATTAATATGCAACCTCTAAAAAAATTCTCAATAATTATGACCAAATTTTATAGGTTTGCTTTTCATTTCTCTCTCCACTAATGTAAGCTAATTATCCAACCAAAAATCAATATGACTTTTTTCGGTGTGTAATTTAAGACTGGGCTAAAGGTGAGATAGCGGTAATTTAAAGCTCAAATCATCCATCAACATGTTGATTTCTAAGATCTAATTAGAGCCAATGTCACTATCTAATTTCACTCATTCAAGATAATTTTTCTGCCACCATATATCATCATTTTTTTTTTTTTGAATTGCTTTATGGTGGAGTTTTTCCTAAAGTCCCTCCTAATATAACATGAAAATTTCCAACCCATTGAGTATCTCAAAGGTTCACTCAATTGAAAGTTGGATAGGGAACCATACAAGTAATTTTTTTTTTTTTGATAATACACCCCAAACAACTATAGCAATCACTTTTTTTTTTTTTCATACTCCATCCTTCCTCCCAAATTTCTATTAAACTCAATTAATTTTTTTATCCCAAAAAAAAAATCAACATGTTCATAGGGCATAGGACAATGATATAATTTGATAATAGTTAGGCTAAATATATATGGATGCCAATGAAAAATTAGGTAATAATTAAGGCTCAACGGGGTAACTAGGGATAAATAAACAGGGTTAGCTTAAAAGGCTCAATCGATCCAAAAATTGCTTAAATCATTTTCTCAGTTAAATTAGCTTATGATTTCGCCTTAAGAGAAAATCAAACAAATTCTAAGATTTTGGTGAAATCTAAGAAAATCACGTACTTCACATGAATGTTTAAGGACTTTTAGTACTCAATAAGTGGATTAACATAATTAGAATTAAAATTAACTCACACATCAATTGCAAGTTTAAATAAAATTTAAATTTTTCTAAGAATCGTAAAAATTCACAACCAAGAATGCAATCATGATAAAAAAAAGAAGAAGAAGATTTAGCCAAAATTTTTGTCTCCCCCCAAACTTGAATGAAGCAGTGTCCTCAATACAAATAATAGAAATAGGAAAAAGAGAACTCACCCGGTTGTAAGATAAGTTTATAGATAATCTCGATGATTAAACTCTTGAAACGTCCCCAAAAAATTAACTTAGATAAAATAGATAAAAGTTAATCTTTTTTTTTTTTGCAAAACATAAACTTAATAATAAATAAATAAATAAAAACATAATTAAAATGCTTGGGTTGCCTCCCAAGAAGCGCATGTTTTATAGTTTTCAGCCAAACTATCTTGGATGTCACTATTCCAGAAGATGAAATTCAATGGTGGTCTTCTACTTGTTGTAACTACTTTCAAAGTAAGGCTTTAAACATTGATTGTTTACTTTGAATGTGTCCTCAGTGTTATGCGCAACTTCAACTATTTTGTATGGGAATACTTGTGTAACTGTAAAATGATCAGACCATCAAGACCGCAACTTTTCTAGAAAAAGTTTAAGATAAGAGTTATAAAATAAGACTTTTTAACCAATTTTGAACTATCTTCTAAATATGTGCTTATCATACCATCTTTTTGTACGCTCCTTATATAACTTAGAATTTTCATAGGTCTCATTGCAAAATTCCTCCAATTTATTCAGTTGCAATAATCTTTCTTCACCTATAGACTACATGTCAAAATTCAAAAATTTCAATGCCCAATATGATTTATGCTCTAATTCCACTAACAAGTAACAAGCTTTCCCAAACACTAGCCTAAAAGGAGACATCCTAATTGGAGTTTTGAACATTGTCTTAAAGGCCCAAAATGCATCATCAAGTTTTATTGACCAATCTTTCCTAGAAGCATTTATTGTTTTTTCTAAAATTCTCTTGATTTCCTTATTTAAAAACTCTACTTGACCACTAGTTTGAGGATGATAAGAGATTGCAACCTTATGCGTGACTCCATACTTACTCAAAAGTGCTTCAAATTGTTTGTTGTAAAAATGTGTCCCTTATCACTTATGATTGCCTTAGGAATGCTGAATTAGGTTAAAATATTTTTCTTCAAGAATTTGATCACAACCTTAGCATTATTCGTTGGTAATACTACAATTTCTACTCACTTAAACACATACTCCGTAGCTACTAAAATGTATAAATATTCATGAGGTGTAAAGAGTTCCATAAAATCAATACATCAAACATCAAATAATTCACACACAATAATATTGTTTAAAGACATCTCATTTTTCTAGAAATATTTCCAATTCTCTGACACCTATCACATGAAACTACATATAAGTATGCATCTTTAAAAAGTGTGGGCCAATAAAAGAGGAACGGACACCTAGAGTACCAAAATTTGGCACGGAAGAACACTTAAGTGCCAAAAGTTTGAAAAGTGACACTTAAGTGCTAATTCAGCCAAAATCCGACCAAAATGCAAACGTGGAATTTTCAGACATGTTTAACCTATGTGGCAATTTTTTTTTTTTAAAAAAAAAAAGCACATGTGGAGGAGGAAAATTACATCGCCCCATCCACTTTGCCTTGACCAAGCTAAAGGACGTTGTTTTTCCTTAGTGCTAAACGACGTCATTTATCTTACTTAGGGTTTAACCGGTCGTTGTTCGCATTCACACTAGATCTGACGTCCTCTCCATTGTCGTTCATAGCTCGCCATTCACAAGTCACCATTCACAGGTCATTGCTCGTCATCGTCGCTCACCGTCCTCGCTTGCCGTCATCTCTCACCATCATTGCTCGCTCAAGTTTGTTCTCTTCCTCTCCCTTGTGGTGAAATTAGGGCTCCGACTCGTTTATTAGAACTCCACCTTGGGCTTGAATGGTATTGATGTGAGATTTGGGGCTCAGATGTGGTGCTAGAACTCTATTGGGGGTTCGGATTGACAGTTTAGGATCGGTCTCGAAATGTAGGGCTCAGCGTAAGGCTTAGCGAGGGGAAAATTAAGGTTTAGATGTGGTGCTAGGTACTGTGATGTGTGATTTAGGGCTTGGATGTGGAATTGTGAGGTGTTAGTAATTTGTAGGGGTCGAATGTGAAATGTGATGTGCGATGGTGATTGTTAAGGTTCGGAGTAGTTATTGTGGGGACTTCTGAGTATTTTTTTTTTTTTTAATTGTAGTGTTGAAATTAGTGTCATGAGGCCCATGCTAATCTGGGGGACCTCTCCATATTTTAAGGGAATGCGACATAATCAAAGTAGCTGTTGGGTGATGATCTCTATTTGTCCTGAGGGCATCTTTCCTATCAAAGTAGCTATCGTTTGACTTGTGCATCTTTTCTCTCTTTCTTATCTTTTCTTTAATAAAGAGTGTAGGAACTTCCACATGTAATTGTCTATTATCCTTTGTGTATGCGGTTCCAAAAGTTAATTGTATTTTTTTTCCTCTTTTTTGTTGTAGAAATGGCTCATGATAAGGACTATGTTGCTGTCATTGTTTACTACGATGGAGATTTTGCAATTGGGGAGGATGAATGAGAGTATGAGGGGGGGAATAAGAGTACTTTTTGTAGATATAAAGAAGGCATCTCATATTAGATTTGTTAGGGATATAGTGACATATTTGCCTTGTAAAGTACAAAAGTTGTTGTACTGTGTTTCTAGGAAAGGCCTAAGAGATGATTTGAGAACTTTAGAAGATGATAATGGTTTTAGGGATGTCCTATATCATTATCTTTATGGCGAAGAGGGAAAAGTATATGTTGAATACAATAGTGATAGTGAGAACGAAGATGATGACAGAGATAGCACCCAAGTAGGAGAAGTAGGAGATGGTATTCAAGCTAATACTGAGGTTATGGATGAAGGAGGGTATAATGGACAAGACGGGGAAGAGACGGGCGCAGATGCTGTTCACCAGAGTGATGGTGACATAGGTAATATCACCATCACTGAATTAGATTGTGAAGTAGCTGAATCCAATGATGGTGATGATGACAATGAAGGGTTGGCTGCTGAAAATTTCTTAATCTCAAGTGATTATGACAACGAGGAGCTTACATAGTCAAGGAAAAAACAAAGTGACTTTTTGTCAGATAGATTTGCAACTTTGCAAATAGTTGATGAAGTTCCAAATAGAGACGAAGGCCTTGCAGATGCTGCTGGTGTTAGTAGCTAGGAGACGGATTATGAAGAAAGCATCGAGACTGCTACTTCCTAGGACGAGCTTGAAGAAAATCAAGGAGCTATGCGTAGAAGAAAAAATAAGTTTCTTTCTTATGATCCATCCGTTGCCTCTCCTACTTTGTTAGTAGGTATGAAATTCTAAAATGCGAAACAATTTATGGAATCTATATTGAAGAACTCCATCGTTGCACAAAGAAATATTGAGTTCATTAGAAATACTAAGAACTTTGTAAAGCTAGGTGTTCGTAGCAAAATTGTCCATGGAAGATTTATGGCGTGTTTGTTAAGAGGAGTGGGTCTTTCCAGATTAGAGCCTACCAAGAGGAACACACTTGTTCCATTAATTTTCAAAACAAAATGGTAACAAGTGCATGGTTGTCCAAGCACTTATTTGATTTGATCAAACTTATGCCCAAGGTGAAAAGTACTAACTTTAGGATGCTGGTGAATGAGTTGTAGGTATCAATTTATCTAGGAATCAATGTAAAAGATCAAAGAAAAATGTGATAAAGATACTTATTTGTCAGTATGGCAAGGAATATGGGTAGGTGTTGGAGTATGCTTGGAAGTATAGGCTGCAAAACTCTTCAAGTAGAGTGTTGTAGAGGTGGTGAAGAGGCCACTTCCTAATAGTGGCACCAAGTTCAATAAGTTCTATGTGTGCTTTGATGCATGCAGATGGGGATTTTTAGCTAGTGTAGACGGATTATTGGATTGGACAGCTGTTTTATGAAAGGCTTGTGCAAGGGAGAATTGTTGGTGGCAATTGGAAGAGATGCGAATAACCAAATGTTTCTACTAGCTTGGGTTGTTGTAAGGATTGAGAACAATGACAATTGGTCTTGGTTCTTGAAAAATCTGATAACTGACTTAGAGATAACAAACGGAAAACGGTGGACGTTCATGAGCAACCAACGAAAGGTAATGCTTGCTTTTTGAAAAAATTAGTCAATTGTTTGCTTTGTAATATTAACATGTTATTTGCTTACATTTCTTACTTTGAGTTATTGTAGGAATTGATTTCGGCAGTAGTTGAGTTGTTGCCCCATGCTGAACATCGAATGTGTGCATGGCACATATACGGGAATTGGGCAAAAACCTACAAAGGGGATAAGTTGCATTTGCAATTTTGGCAATTAGCAAAAAGTATGAACATGACTAATTTTAGGATAGCCAAAGAAGGATTACTTCAGTTGACAAAGGAAGGTTGTGTAGCACTATTTCAAATGGAACCGAAGCATTGATGCTGGGCATTCTTCAGTAAAGAATTCAAGTGTGATCACATCGACAACAACATATGTGAATCATTTAATGGGAAGATAATAGATGACATATGCAAACCAATCATCTCAATGCTTGAAGATATACTAGTTATGATCATGACTTGGCTGCATAAACAAAGAGATGAAGCTACAAAGTGGACTAGACAATGTGGTCCTAGGATTGTTAAGAAATTGGATGAGAACTTGGCTGCAAGTAGTTATTATCATCCCATTTGGAATGGGGATGACGGATATGAGATAATGAAGGGTTTCGATAGGTATGTTGTTTATCTAGATACAAGAAAGAGTTCATGTAGAGCATGGCAACTAAGTGGAATTCATTGTGCACACGCCATTTGTGGCATCTAGCTGAATGGCCACAATGTAGAGGATTACATTGATGATTGGTACAAAATATCAAAATACCTTATTTCATCTCAATTCATGATGCAGCCAATTAGAAGTAGCAAGTTTTGAGAGCCGACGGATCATGAAGTATCTCAACCTTTGCCATTGAAGAAGAAAATGGGAAGGCCAAAATGAAGACGAAGAATGGCGGAGGGAGAGGTCTCGGATCAGCAAAGAATGAGCAAGGCATGTGCAAAGATGACGTGCTCTTCTCTGTGTTGCTTGGAGAAGAACCTTGTTGTCTCCCTAACATCATACTTGCTAACTAACCCACTTGCATCCCCAAATTTCTGATTGAAGCCTCTTGGTTTTGAAATCTCACATCCGTGCTTTTGATAAAGTCATGAGTCATATTAACAAGTTTAGTGACTATATTTTCCAAATTTGACTTTGTCTCTTCTGATTGTTTGAATCTCGGTGGTTTCGTCACATTTTTATTATTCCATGAAAAATTTGGATGATTGCGTCATCCTGGATTGTATGTGTTGGAGTAGGGATTATTTTATGACATGTTAAAATTCCCAACAAAGTTAGAATTTTCACTAAATTATTTAAAAATATTACCTATTTGACTCTCTATGCTAACATGTCCTCCACAACAAAAATCACATGTCAAATTATGAATTTTCATGGCTGAAATACTCATATTATCTAGTTTTTCATTGAGTGCTTCAAATTGTGTACCAATTGCAGCAAAAGCATCCACTTCATGAACTCCGCTAGCTTTTCGCATTGGTAGAGAGACTACCAATAACTATTGGTCGCCATCTCTCTAATAGATTGTAGGCTTTTTCTAGTGTTCTATTATGTAGAGTTCCTCCTGCAGCTGCATTAATCATAGAATGAAGATTTGTACTAGAGCCATTATAAAAAGTTTTTACCTACATTCATACGGGTAATCCGTGATATGGGCATCTCTTGAGAAATTCTTTAAATCTTTCCCATGCTTCATATAACGATTCATTATCCAATTGCATAAAATTAGTAATATCGTTACGCATCTTCGTAGACTTTGTAGGTGGAAAGAACTTATCAAGAAATTTCTTAGCCATATCATTCTTTGTAGTGATTGATCCTGCAAGAAGAGAAGAAAGTTAACTCTTAGCTTTGTCTCTGTTAAAAGAGAGAGTATTCTATGTATTGTATTCACTTAATCTAAAAAGATTACAAGAATACATACAATATATATATATATATATATATATATATATATATATATATGAGAAACCCTAGTAACCCTCTCAAGATTAAGTATTGACTACTTTGCCCTTATTATTATTTCCTAACACTCCCCCTCAAGTTGGGATGTAGATATCAAACAATCCCAACTTGTTAC
Organism: Eucalyptus pumila; assembly: GCA_016097595.1. Classification (NCBI taxonomy): domain Eukaryota; kingdom Viridiplantae; phylum Streptophyta; class Magnoliopsida; order Myrtales; family Myrtaceae; genus Eucalyptus; species Eucalyptus pumila. The sequence continues at coordinate 33,286,900 of CM027853.1, forward strand.
ATAAAAAGATTCACTCTATTTCCTCGTAAAGACTTAGTAAAAATATCTACAAGCTGATCCTCCGTTCTTGTATGTTGAAGAGTGATCTCTCCTTTATGAACTTTTTCTTGTACAAAGTGACAATCAATCTCAATGTGCTTGGTTCGCTCATGGAAGACGGGATTGATTGTCGTAATATAATATTGATGGTTCTGATGTTGACATCCCAATTTTTGACAATAACATCCTCAACTAGAGCAATTCACTAGTCACATGTGCCATTGCTCTATATTTTGCTTCTGCACTTGATCGCGAAACCACATGTTGTTTTTTGCTCTTCCAGGCAACTAAGTTACTCCCAAGAAATACACAATAACCCGATGTAGATCTCCTACTAGCAGAACATCCAACCCAATCTGCATCTGAAAAGCCTGTGGTATCCATATGGCCATAATTCTTGAAAATTAGTCATTTACTTGGTGCTCCTTTCAAGTATTTGATAATTTGAAGCAAAGCATCCCAGTGAGTAGTTCGAGGAGAACCCATGAATTGACTTACAACACTAATAGCAAAAGATATATCAGTCTCGTGATGGTAAGGTAATTCAACTTACCAACTACTCTCCGATATTTTATTGGGTCATGTAATAATTCTTCATCTTCTGCATCAAGTTTCACATTGGGTTCCATAGGAGTATCAACTGGTTTTGCTCCAATAAGTCCAACTTCATCAAGAATGTCAAGAACATATTTTCTCTGGGATAAATTTATACCATTATGTGAGTAAGCAACCTCAATACCTAGGAAATACCGCAGACGTCCCATATCCTTAGTATTAAACTGTGTATGCATAAATAGTTTGAGTCGTTGAATACCATCGAAATCACTACCAGTAATGATAATATCATCCACATATACCACTAGAAGAATACAACCAGTTGAGGAGATAGAACTGAATACCGAATGGTCTACTTGACAACGCTTTAATCCAAACTTGATAACAGCATCACTAAATTTACCAAACCAAGCACGAGGAGATTGCTTGAGTCCATATAATGCCTTATGTAAATGACATACCAAATTCTCCCCTTGAACAACAAATCTAGGTGGTTGCTCCATATACACCTCTTCAGTCAAATCACCATGTAGGAACGCATTCTTGATATCTAATTGATGAAGAAACCATCCAAAACGCGTTGCGAGAGAAATAAAGATATGAACAGATGGAATTTTGGCTACAGGAGAAAAAGTGTCAGCATAATCAACACCGTATGTTTGAGTATATCCTTTGGCGACCAACCGTGCCTTCAATCAATCTATGGTGCCATCAGGGTGGACCTTAATCGTGAAAACCCAATGACAACCAACAGGTTGCTTTCCCATAGGAAGGGTAGTGAGCTCCCAAGTGCGATTCTCAATGAGTGCGTTCATTTCATCCTCCATGGCTTGTCTCCAACCAGGATGAGCAAGAGCTTCAGTAACACTTCTAGGCACAGAAATAGAGGACAAGGACGATATAAAAGTAGAAAAGGTAGGGGATAAATGATTATAAGACATAAAGTTGCTAATAGGATAACGAGTTCAAAGACAATTAGATTAACCAGAATAAAGTGTATAACGATCGACAGGACGTCCAACACAAGAACGTGTACCTTTTCTAGTAGCAATGGGTTGATTAGGAGCAGGAATAGGATCGGGATCAAAGGATGGCACAGCAACTGATGAGGGATAAGATGAATCAGGTGATGGCCGTACTGTTGTGATGGGAGCTGTTCGTCGTCTATGGTAAGTTTGATCAGCAAATTGAAATCCTGTTGATGATACTGGAGGAAGTGAGATTGGTGGAGGAATGGGTAAGACACACTTGTCATTATTAGGAGACACTCTAGAGACTGTTTGACTATTATAGTATGGCTGGTCCTCAAAAAATGTCACATCTACTGATACAAACACACGGCGACTAGTAGGATTGTAACATTTATAGCCCTTATGAGTGCGAGAGTACCCAACAAAGACACATTTTGTAGCACGAGGAGCCAACTTATCAAGACCTGGAGTCAGAGAATGGATGAAACAAACACATCCAAAGACACGTAGAGGTAATGCAAAGGGAGGACGATTTGGACGTAAAATGGAGAAAGGTGTCTCCCCCTGAAGAACGGAAGTTGGAAGTTGATTAATTAAGAAGCAAGCTGTAAGAACAACATGTCCCCAAAAGGTTTTCGGTAGATGCATGTGAAAAAGAAGACAATGAACAACGTCAAGAAGATGACGATTTTTACGTTCAGCTACACCATTTTGTTGTGGTGTATATGAGTAGGAAGTCTGATGAATAATCCCATGAGAATCAAGAAAAGGTTGAAAACCAGAGGCAACGGCAAGATACTCCTTGGCATTATCGGATCGTAGAGTTTTCACAGAAGTATTAAATTGATTCAACACCTCAAAATAGAATTGACGAAAGCAATGAAAAATCTCAGTACGATCTTTTATTAAGAATAACCAAGTCATTCGGGAAAAGTCATCCACAAATGTAACAAAGTACCGGAAACCAGATGTATCAGAAACACGACACGGACCCCATACAAAAGTAAATGAGACTCTATGGTGTTTTCCAAACTGACAAGCTTCACACTCAAAAGTACTCACAAACTCAGATGCTGGAAACTATTGTCGAAGAATTTTTTGTGGTGGATGACCAGCACGACAATGCATCCGATATACATTAGTGGATGTATGATTTCTAGTTGCTGTAGCTATCACCTTCTTGTCTAGATAGTATAGGCCATTTGATTCATGTCCCCCACCAATCATCTGTCCAGTCCTTAGATCCTGAAAAACACAACGAGAAGCAGAAAATGTTACGGAACAATTTAATTCTTTAGTTAATGATTCAACAAAAATCAAATTGTATGGAGATTTGAGATGAAGGACAGATGATAAAGAAAGGGAGGAACTCAAATGGGCATTTCCAGTAGCAGTAACTTGAGAAATGGAACCATCAGCTAATGTAACAGAGTTGGAGACCCCAAGAGGTGTGGAATGTAACGAAGACAATAATTTAGAGTTACCAGCTATATGATGAGTAGCTCCAAAATCTATAACCCAGGAGTCTGACATGGTAGAAAGTAAACAGGATGAACTACCTTTTAAGCCTTGTGCTAGAGTGGCAGTGGGAGCTGAAGTGCCTATCACCTATTGGGATCGAATCCAAGCCTCATATTCAGCATGTGTCAATGTAACCGAATCTGTTGTATTCTGCACATTAGTAGGATCTAGTTGAACTGGTGAGGAAGAATCTTCCACTTCAGCAAATGCAGCAACAGTGGGTCGAAGTTCTGGATGAAGCGTGTAGCAGTGAGCTTCTGTATGTCCAGCCCTCCGACAATGGTTACAATAACGAGAGCCACGGCTACCAATGCTTCTATCACGACCACCACGACTTCCACTCTGAATAAACCCACGTCCATGACCTCGATAACCACGGCCACGAGCGCCACGTCCACTAGAGCCATGAGAAATCATGGCACTTGTCTCTAAAGTTGTGGTTGAGATCTTGTCAGTAGGTGTCGAGCGCAAGACTCGAGAGAAAACCTCATCAACTGTAGGAAGGGAGCTTTCGGACGTAATCTGCTGACGAAGGGAGGAATATTCAGGCCCTAGTGCTTTAAGAAATAGTATCACTTGAAGATCCTCCTGGCGTTTGACTAATACATTCGGATCATTGGAAGCGGGAAGATAAGCATCTAGTTGTCGGCAAAGTGTAGTGAAACGAGCATAATATTCAGATAAAGACTGATCTCCACGCTGAAGATCAAACAGGGCCTCCCATGTGTCACATACTCGTGTCATATTATTTTGGCCAGAATAAAGTAGAGCACATTTATCCCAAACTTCCTTAGCAGAATTACATTGAATGAAGTGAGGGCTAATCTTCGGATCCATACTATTCCATAACAATGTACGGATCATTGCATCTCCAACAATCCAATCATCTACTTTACTCTTATCCAAGGGCATTGTAGATGTAAGATAATCATTATGTCTAGTTGCAATAAGATAAACTTGTACAGCTTTAGACCATGATGGATAGTTAGTGCCATCCAACTTGACAAATGTCAATTGGAAATGCGTCAAACTAGTAGATGGTGCAGAAGCCATTAGTATTAACTCCACTGAACTCAAAGTGCTCGGTTATTGAACTCCAATAATGCAATGAACTAGACAAGTTGAACTCAAGAATCGACTAAACCCAATAATAATGACACAATAACCAAGCACTTAACTTCAGTAATCAGCCACAAAATAACAAACAGAAATGAGGGTTCAACCGGTCCACCACTGTGTCAATATACTCTACTAAGAGGCCATAAAACCATACCAACCAGCACTTCAGAGATTATGAAAATCATCCAACACTTGAAAAATTACTACGCACATACCAACCAGCACTCCAAGAAGCAATATACTCCAGTGAAAATCCATAAAGGTATATTGGACATCGAGCATGTATTCAAGACCAGACTAACACCAAAGCAATGAGCTACATTCACAATTATAGAGATCAACTCAGACAATATTGGTTTTTGCATGAATTCATGAACCTTGAACAAGAACAATAACTGAGCACGACTGATGATTAGAAAAGATAGGTCCTTGGGATGTCACCAATGAGTTTCAACGCTGGTGATGAAGGAAGGAACCTGAATCTGAGTGCTCCAACTTAAGAAGGCAAATTGCCAGATGCGACTCCTTCCTTGTGTCTCCAAAGACGCGCCGCTTGAAGTCTCCCAACTCCACAGGAAGCCTCGAGAGGGTGACCCGTCGGTTTGTGGTCTAAAACACGCATCCAATCTTCTTGTTGAGGACTCCGGATGAAAGGACCACGCGTCCCTTGCCTTATCAGCGGTGCTCGACACTTGTCTATCTCCCACACCGTGATAAGTGAAAATAAATAGATAATGCGCGCTAACCCCGACCATTTTTTTTTTTTTTTTTTTTTTGTGATGAGAGAGGGCCCTCGGCAATGATTTTGCTGCACAGGACAAACCGCTAAGCTTACTCGCCGTCGTGGATAAGCGATTTTGTTGGATGGGCTTCGGCGATTGACATGTGACAACGAGAACGCCGATGCAGGGTTCATCGGTGTGGTTCAAAGATGAAAATAGTGATGGAGACCAGAGAGACAAAATTGGCGCTGGTGTTAAAGATGATTGAGGACATGACAGATCTGGAATTTAGACCTTAAAGAACTGACGTCCTCTCTGATCTGCTGTGTAGAAGAGAAGCACGCTACGTCGATGACCTCGCTCTGATACCATGTTAAAAGAGAGAGTATTCTGTGTATTGTATTCACTTAATCTAAAAAGATTACAAGAATACATACAATATATATATATATATATATATATATATATATATATATATATATATAAATGGGTTAGGATCGGAGTACTATATGAGAGAACAAGGAAGTATATGAGATTAACAGATCTATATGAAAGTAGAGAGATGTATCTAAAAGACAAAATGGTGTATAAGAACAAGAAAGTAAATGACTTAAATAAAGTCGCGAGAATTAAAAATAATGTAAAGACAGAAAACTAACTTACTTTGAAACCGGGGATACAAGGTAAGAGAGCTTGAAGATGGAAGAGATGAGGATGGAGATGGAAGGGAGGATGGGTTATAAGTGAGAGAGAGAGAGAAGAAGAGAGAAATCTGGAAAATTTCGAGCCCCTTCTTCTATGTTGAGTGGATGTATTTATAGAGGGTGCTACAAAGGCTGAACAAAGGTAAAGTGAACAAGACGAGTGAACAAAGGTAAGTGAACAAAGTATGAACAAGGTATGTCTACTATGCTCCGGTGTAGCCTTTGCGCCGCTTGTAATAGTATCTCGCATGTGATGTCTTTGAATTTTAATCTCCGTCCGCATTGATTCCGTAGCGCCGTCTTCATTAGTGTTTCCACCGTGATGTGACCGGGAGGATCCGTCTTGATCGTATTGAGATTTGGAAGATCCACATTGTGATTCTTCCGCTTCGAGAGCATTGTCCCGAGGATGTTGCAATATTCCTCTCTGTTTTGGACCGCTGCAAGTGCTGCACTTGCCATGGATTTTTCCCCGTAAAAACGATGTATTTGATGGGGATGCGATTATTTGGGTTTTCCGCTATTTAGCCATGTTTTAACCGCAGCTTCGGATCCTTGATCAAGAAATCTGAATCCATCCCACCATTTTGTTTTGTATTTTCGGACAAGTACGGTACACCCGGTTTATTGGATGTATTGTATTCAAATTCCCAGTGCCGTTACCCAAGAGATTCTGAATATTATAAAGAAATGCATAAGGCATGGGAATCTTATATCATGAGGTGTTGGTATGAAGTGTTCACTGAAAATCTTGTATCCTTGTTTGACTGTGGGGTGTAATATTATGTCCAAAGGACCAAAGAGATCCCACCAAGAGTCAAACCAGCTTTGGTAAGCTTTGTCTTGGGAAGTTGTCTTTGAAGAATAATAACCAGGTGTGTTGGAAATTTGTATTCCGTCCTAAAAAGACGTTCCACCAAGCTTGTTGGTAGTCCCAGTATGTATAAGAGGAGGAGTATGGCAGGCTTTGGGTAAGTCTCGGTTTGGAATTTTCTGGGTGTATGAGGTGAGGCTCCCCAATGTGAGGGGTGTATGACTTTACTGATGGATATAGTGGAATAAAGGATATTTTCTGTGTTGGTTTTGTCAAAAGTGAGTGAACCTTGCCGATTCTCGTTTCCACTAAAATTTGCTCATAATAAGCAAGGGTTTTGTTTGTATTGTGAGGTTTGAAAAGCCAATTTTTTGGAAATATGTTTTCTGCAAATTTGATTGGATCTTTATCGAAGAATCCATCTTCCACACAATATTTTTTGAAAATATGTTTTGGGGAAAAATTTTGATCTTTGAGAAGGAGGGGTTGCCCGAGGCTTAATAACCACCTCATTCGAAATTCTTTTGTATTCCGCTTGTTTTTGTGTAGCAAGCGGGAAGGATTGTTACTTACCTCTATGGCACCGGATGGCTCTTTCTTTACGTTTTGTAAAGATTGGGCAAGTAGCAATATTGTTTCTTTTGGTAGTATGTTGGCTAACCGATTAAGGGCTAGCATGGGTTCGATGATATGGGTTCTGTTGTCGAAGGTGTTTGTCAGAAGAATGTTTGGTTGTTTTCTGTCATTTGGAGCCATGTCTTGACGGATGTTAAGCCTTTTGGCTTTGGTGGTGTATTGGAGGGTTCGGGCAGGTGGCTTTGCCTTTGCCTTTATCTTTGTCTTTTTGGGTCTTGGCATATTGGTATCCCCGTAAAAATTCTCTTGTGAGAAAATCAGGTAATGAATTTGAAGAACCATTTATAAATTCAATGTCAAAATCGAATACTGAGAGTATGGCTTGCCATCTGGCAAAAATCTGTTTTGATGCAATGTTTAAAACATCTTTTTGTGGGAGTGATGGTGCTTAAATGGATGTAATGACCTAAAAATCTAATCTTGGTTTTGAAGAGTGCAATTTTAGTGGGAGAGACTACCATACCGTTTTGTATGATTATTTTTATGAAAGTAGATAAATGTTTGAAATGTCAGTTCTATATTGGAAGAGAAAACTAAAACATCATCTATATAAACTATGATGTATTCGAATAGGATTGAAGATCTCGTTCATAATTCTTTGGAATTCTGAAGGGGCATTTTTGAGGTCGAATGGCATAACATTCCATTCATATTGGCCAAAAGGTACAGTAAAGGCTGTCTTGTATTTATCTTTTTCATCGACTTGTATTTGCCAAAATCCTGATTTCATGTCAAATTTAGAAAATATTTTTTGATCTACAAAGTCTGTTTAGTAAATCTTTTTATTAGGTATAGGGTATCTTATCCATCTAAGGGCTGTATTAAGAGGTTTATAATTAATAACTAACCTAGAACTCCTCTTTCTAATTCAGCATTTTTATTGACATAGAAAGCAGAACAACTCCAAGGTGATTGACTTTTTCTTATGAGTTTTTTATCTAAAAAATCTTGTATTTCTTCTTGACAAAATTTTAAGACTTCTTGGTTCATTTGTGTTGGGCGGCTTTGGTAGGAATTTTGTTTTCAGAAAAATCATGTTCATAAGGTAGGTCTACAATATGCTTCTTTCTTTCCCAAAAGGCATTGGGTAGGGTAGAGCATATGGTTTTCTCTATGTATTTTTGTAAGAAAGCAATTTTCTCTATAATTTTTGGTTTCAAAAGATTTTCTTCTATCCTTTTGAATTCTAAATCTTCTTTTAAAAATTCAAGTTGGTTTTCTTTGTCTTTTATAAGGCAATTTATTTCTGAAAATGGAATGTTCTTGTAAAATATTAAGACTTCTTTTCTGTGGTTTTGTTATGAAATTGAAGGTGATTTTTTTATTTAAAGCATGAGTTTCTATACCTTCATTAGTAACAGTAAAGGGTTGGATTAGTTGTATAAAAGGTGTTCCAAGGATAACTTGTTGCCTCATGTTTTTAACTAAAAGAAAAGATGTTTTGTAAGACATTTGATCTTTTATTATTAGGGCTTCGGGTAACTTGTATTGTATATTCAGTTTGTCTCCCGAGGCTGATTTTAAGGATTCGTGAGGTTTTGTCAAAGTATCTTGTTGGAACAAGGCCTTCTTTGATACAATTGAGGTCGGCTCCCGTATCAAAGAGTGCTGTTGTTTCAATAATATACTCATTATTGATTTTTATCTTAATATTTATTATCCATTTTCTAGATGTTATTTCTGTTAACAACATAAGAAAGTCTGGATCGAGGTGTCTGGGATACTAGTGATTTCATTTTGATCATCTGGTTTTGTTTTTCCTTTTATAACAAGAGACTTTATATCAGAAATTTCCTGTTTCATTTCTAATTGAGTCTCTTTCAAAGCTTGTATTTCTAACTTTTGTTGTTTTATTTCGTTTTGGAGGTCATTAATATTTATAGGTCTAGACTGTGGTTTTTTGTTTCTATTCAAAATGTCTTTAAGACTGTAGGATGTATTAGGCTTGGAAGTAATATTCATAGAAGAGTGTAGTCTATCTAGGTATTCTTTTTTGGCTTCGTGGTCAAGTATTTTGTCGCTAGCTGAGAAGTAACTCTTCTTCTTTGTTAAGACGTTTACTTCGTGAATGGGTTTTTCGAGAAGCGTCTTCATATTCGAATCAAGAGGAATCTATTTCATTGATCTCAAGACCTTCTTCCTCAAGAAATCCATCAGAAGAAGTATCATCATTTTCTATGAAGATGTTATTTAACTCGGTTAAGAGTATTGTCATCTAAAGAAAGCTCATTTAATTTTTTATTAATCCTACAGTATTTTGAAATATGACCTTTTCTACCACAAGAGTAGCACTTAATATCTTTGAAATTTTTCTTATCAGTGTGGGTTCTCTTTTGGTTATTCTGGTGTCTTTGATTATTCCTACGGGGTTGGGGTTTGTTGCGATGTTTCTTTGTTTCTTTCTCGGAGGACAAGTCCCCCTACATTTTGTTTTTGTTTTTTCATTATAAGAAGGGTCATATTGGGCACAGAAATCTCCTAGACTTCTATTGGTGAGGGATTGTTCTTCCTTGAGTTGTCTTTGTAATTTGATAGTGTTACACATTTGTGTTCCTTGTCTATAAACATAAGAGACTATTTCTCCATAAGAAAGGATATCATAAGGAATTTGACCGCTGTATTCTTCTCTAATTTTATCTCGACTTGGTCTCCTATAACTCGAGGTAAACCTGCTAAGAATTTTTCTTTCCAAAAGGGTTGATTGGTCGGGTCTAATAAGAACCCTTTGAAAGAAAAGCTCTTTTGTATTCTCTAAATCTTCCTAAGGATTTGCAACGCATATTGGAAAGGAGATCTTGGTTTCTATCCCTAATATGTGAAGGATCTCCTATAAAGTGTTGTGAGATGGAATAGATGAGGGTATTGACCGCATCCGGGATGAGACGTCCTTGATCATCATCCATGCGTTGACCAAAATCATCTACCTTATAAGCGCTTAAAATTTGTGTCTTTTGTTCATCTGTCGTAGTTATCCCACCAACCTTTTAGTTGTCCAGTGAATCCGCTACTAAAAGATTAGCAACAGCATGGTCCGAAACATCTTGCTGTGTTTTGTAGGCATTGGCAAGCATTACCATGTTATTAAGAATGTTCATAATATTGGTTTCGCAACACCATCAATGTTCCATTCATAGATGGCGTCGGAGAGTATTTATTCTGTATTTTTTGAGATGATTCTTCTTGGGCAATGTCTGGTGGGGTAGCTCTACTATAATAAAGCTTTTGAGGTTGTCTCCAATTGAGTCCGTTAATCTCATTGACTGACTCATTATCGGAATTACCGAGTGTTTGGTCGTGGCACTAATAGTAAGTTGGTCGAGTGTCTTTAATGATAAGATTCTGGAATTTAGGAGTGTCAAGTATAGGATCGTGTTCTAACTTTGATTTTCCTAAGAGTTTTTTCTTTTGTTCTATTGCCTTGGCAAATTCTGGGCTAAGATTTTTTGGAAATTCAAAGGCTTTAAAAATGGGTTTTTTAAGTGTCTCAACTTGAGGTGTAATGATCTGAGTAGGATTCCGGATGGTGGATTCTATCCTATTCAACTGTTTTCCTAAGGTTACTAAATGTTGATTAGTAAAATTGTTTTGTTCAATAACTTTGTGGGTGTATAGAGAGTCTCCTTTGTCTCGGAAGCCTAAAGGGAGTGGCTGTAACCTCGCTATCTCCATGCTGAATTTTTATTCTCCTAAGGGGTGGATGATTGGATTCTATGGTTTCACCATTATCAAGTTTCCATTTGTAATGATGATCTAAAACAAATATTTCTTTTGGTTCAAGGAATTGTTCTTCTAACCAATCAAAGAAGAATATATGGACTTCATATTCGTATATGTAGTCGTAATATTTTTGTTTGACGTCTTTTGCTTTGTCGCAAAGGTTTTGAAGAACCATTCTCTGATTTGTTTGTTGTCTTCAGAATTAAATTCTTTATTAAGAAAAGTTTTGTTTGGTTCAAAATGTTTTTCTAAAACATTAAGCTCAGCATCTATCATTTGAGAATAAGTAGGAGAATGATGAGGGGAATCTGTACTTTCTAGGACTGGTTCAGGCTGGTTTTGTTGATAAACTGGCCTGGAAATCCCTGATCTATTATCTAAACCACTAATTTCTGGTTCAGGAGGTGTCTCTTTATTACTTCTACGGTGGAAGGAGGTAAAGGTGTTGTATCATGTGTGGGAGTATCTCTATGTATACTAGGAGGAGGAGTGTTTCTGTGCGTACTAGGAGGAATGGTGATTATAGGAGGAAGATTAGGATTAAGATCTATGGACCTCGTATAAGAATTATGAAAAGAAGGACTAGATCTTGAATCGAAAGATCTTCTAGGAAATCTAATGGTCACTTTTCCTTCGGATGTTGAATGACATTAGTCGGATCTGTATTTTGAACAACTTGTTGGGGAATTTGGTTTTCTAATTCCCATTGTTCTGGTAAAGTAACTTGGTTCCAATTAATAGACCTAGGAATTGTTGTATTAGCTTTAGAAATGTCAGTTTGGAGAAGAAGTGTTTCTCCTCGAGGACTACGTTTGAAAGCATTTTCTCCAAAGGCGGAGGACATGGCTTTATAATGAATTCTATAAACAAGGGCTAAAGGAATAGAACCATCTGCTACTTTATAATTATGTGTTTTGATTTGGAGTGTTAGGGCTCTAAGAATGTTCTTATCTTTGAGGGAAACAGAGAAATTGGGATAACAATCAAAATGTATAGGTCCTTTGCGAGACTTGTCTCTACAAACCAAGAATCGATTCATCATAGTTTAAAAGACGTGAATCACGTAAGACTAAGAGAATGGAAGTATTAAGGCCTTCTTTAGTAAGAGGTTTGACTCCTACTTGGACTAGTCCTATATGAATGTAGTTGTATTTTTGTTTATGCTTTAGAATGGACTCTTTGTTCAAAAGATGTATTTTTTCATAAGAATTAGAAAGAGGAACATCTCTTTCTTCAGTAGTTATGACATAGTCTGATTTTTTGAAAACTTCAATTTTGATTGCTTGTACATTTCCTTAAGCTGTATTTTAGAATTTCCCAATTCTCTATAGATTTGTTGAAATCTTCTATCCTTACTTCTTCTCTATGTATAGGACTTGGATCTCGAGTCCATTTGTGATAGAGAACTAGAGGAAGATGTAGATCTTCTATGTAAACTCATACTTAAGATCGGAACTATTCCTTCTTCGAACCGTTACAGAGCTAAACCAACGGTCTAATAGCCACTCAGGGACTTACGGCCTGGACCACTCTGTAGAAACAAGAAGGATGCCAACGAATGGCTCTCGATCTCTGTGTATGTTCTTACAAAGACTATCTATACTTTCCTACTGGCTCTGATACCATAAAGGGGTTAGGATCGGAGTACTATATGAGAGAACAAGGAAGTATATGAGATTAACAGATCTATATGAAAGCAGAGAGATGTATCTAAAAGACAAAATGGTGTATAAGAACAAGAAAGTAAATGACTTAAATAAAGTCGCGAGAATTAAAAATAATGTAAAGACAGAAAGCAATATATAAGATATAAAGTAAGAGTATGCATAAACAAAAACCAACCATGAAGGTGGTATGAACTTGTATTAAAGCTGAAAAGCTGAAATTACATGTATTGAAAGGTGCAGAAATTAAAGCATCAAGTCATCCACTAGGGCGGTAATCCGCACTCAGGAGTATTGATGTTTGTATTACAAGAAATGGTTAACCAACTATCATGTAAGTTGGTAACCCTGTATAAAACTATGTATGTGAAAAACTAACTTACTTTGAAACCAGGGGATACAAGGTAAGAGAGCTTGAAGATGGAAGAGATGAGGATGGAGATGGAAGGGAGGATGGGTTACAAGTGAGAGAGAGAGAGAGAAGAAGAGAGAAATCTGGAAAATTTCGAGCCAGACTTACCCAAAGCCTGCCATACTCCTCCTCTTATATATATGAGAAACCCTAGTAACCCTCTCAAGATTAAGTATTGACTACTTTGCCCTTATTATTATTTCCTAACAGTCTCTAAGAGAGAATGGAAAAAATCTCAATCTAATAGCATCATCTATAACTCAATTATATTTAATGGTGTCACAAATTTTAAGAAAAGTATTGATGTGAGCGTTTGGATCATCACTTGGTAGCCCACTAAATTGCACTGATTGTTGAAGCATATGAATCAGTGATGGTTTGATCTCAAAGTTGTTTGTATGAATTGCAAGTCTTCTGATACTTGTTGTGGTGCCTTGAATTGTTGGTGCATCATAATCTCTTTAGAGACTACGTGGATTTTCATTATCACCGTCTGCCATCTTCTTAGCGTGATTTCTCAATTCTCTCAGTCACCTTTTAAATGTATGCTCGATTTCTAGATCAAGTTTAGCAAGTTTCCCTTGTTGGTTACGTGTTATAAACCGATGTACACCCTAAAAATAAAACAAAACAAAAGCTAGATTAAACTTAGAATTATCCGGTATCAATATTGAGTAATATCAAACAAACAATCTTTGGCAACGGCGCCAAAAACTTGTTCGTAAAATTCTAAACGCAAGTGAACATGTCGAACAAGTAATATAATGATAAGAAAAAGTATCATTCCACGGAGATTGATAATTATTAAACTAATTAAATACTAAAGTAGATTAATTCTAAAATTTATTTAACATATCAAAATATAATTGAGAATAAATTAAAACAAAATTTGGAGACTAAATGCAGTAAATCAATCAGATAAATATGTTAGAGCATTCAATTTCACCATAACCATTGATATGAATTTCAGATTATTATGAGTACAAAAATGATATCAAATATGCGATAACCGAATTTCATAATCTATTTACTATCTTATCTCTAGGTGTAGCAAACCTATTCAGTTTATTAATTCACTATATCTCTATGTGAATTAAAATAAACATAAGTGCATTAAAAAACTATGAACATTCTCAATTTACAATGAGCATTTTGGATCACTTTATCACCGAAAACTACAGAAATAACGCAGTATATCTCTATCCACGTTTATTCATGGTTATATATTATAATGAGTAATTGCATATTATCATTTCTCAGTTTCAAACATGCACATCAGATCATTCAAATGGTGGCTAATTACTTAAAAGCATTATGCACACTAATATATAACTCACATGAATGAAATCAATTGTAAAACATAAAAATTATGAAATTCACATCATTATGGTTAGACTACATCATTGCCCTAACAAAATAAAATTAGAACATAGTAGAAGAATAAATAAAAATATAAATCAAACTCAATATCTTGAATCAAAGAACAAGAATTATGTCACCACTTTTTCTTCTCTTCAAAATACTTAAAAAACTCACACACAATAAAAAACGATCTAACAAAAACCTAGCTGCCCCCTCAGGCTTTCAAATTTCTCCTATTTATAGGATATATTTAAGATATCTATCTCTCAATACTTGCAAATAACATTAGGGAACAAAATCAAGGATTTCCTGATTTAATATCCATCTTCTACTGCTTTTTGATTTGAATTCTTGATTTTTGTCATTCTTTTACTTATCTTCTTGATATCTCATTATTTAGATTAATATCATGAAAAATCTCAAATTGATAAACGTGTGACAAATTTACTTTAAATTAATTTTTTGACCATCAAAAACCTCAATTTGATAATTTGTGACAAATTTACCCCCATTAATTTATGTTAAATTAATCCAACAAAAAGTCACAAATTGATACACTTGTAACAGGTGAAAGGTAAAACCCTAAACTAGAATGAGTCATCCAACTCAGCAATTTTATAATAAAATTTAACAGAAACTAACAAATGATAAATTTGTCATAAATGCACTAGTTTAAAGTTTTTAGTAGTCAAATTTAGTTTGAGATAAATTTATCACGTGTAACAATTTTGGATTTTTTGTGGTATTAACCTTTTTATTTATATGTTTTTGGCTTGAAAATCTAGTCACATTGACATGAATCAATCCTAAGGTTAAAGCCAATAATCAACGTTATAAATAACCGCCGAGTGAAGCCCCATTTATAGCTTAATAAAAAAAGGCACATATTCAATTTACATGTTCTTAGCAAATTAATTGCTCTATGCAAATCTTATGAACAATTAATTCTAGGAGCATCGGGTGAACTTGTCCAAACTTGATTGCGACCTCATTGTGAGACCATGCTTGAGCTCCGAGCTTTGATATGACAATAAGTCTCCATTTGTTTCATAGAAAATATGGTGTTTTTGAAAACTGTTTTTCAGGAAGCCATGAAACAATTTTCTAGAAAAATGTAACTATTTTTCAATGTTTAGTTGTGACCTAAAAATGAAATGAAAAATATTTCTCACTATTCAATAAGGAAAATCTTTTCCTCCATACACTATTTTTCAATATATATTTAAATTTTTTAAATTGATTTTTTTTTAACTTTTTTAAAATAGAGTTTAAATTTTTATTTATTTTCTTTCTTTTTATCGTCTTCTTCTTTGGCCAGTCATCAACCACAACAATAGCCTACAATTGGCTGAAGTGGCAAACTCGAGATTGCTACTTGCTTGGCTCACTGCTGATCAAGCGAGCCTCAAGCTCATTGATCTAGCGAGCAGCAAGATCACTAGAGGTCAGTGAACTCAAAGCTTGCCTATGGCCAATTGTTGACCATCGTTGTGGTTAGTGATCGACCAAGACAGAAGTAAAAAATAATAATAATAATTCAATTTTTTTTAAAGGAAAAAAAAATGAAAGATAGAAATGTTAAAATGGGTGTGAGAAAGAAAAAAGTGAGTGGGTAGAATGTTTTTCTCATCTTGAAAAGTGAAAAATATTTTCCTATATTTTAGAAGATTTTTTTTTCCGTTGATGGAAATATTATCCCTGATTAGTTTATTTTTTAAGAAACAAACGTTAGAAAATCCAGAAAATATGTTTTCAAAAGTTTTTTTTTTTGCTGATAATGAATGGAGCCTAAAGTGGTGCTAAGTGTGGGAGGTCTTGCTCGAGCTCGGACGCCCTTGGATGGCTACAATTCGGCCACGCTTGCAAATGGTTTTTAGAAGTAACCTGCAACCTTCAAGAGCATATGCAATGATGAAAACTCTTTCCTTTTTTGTGATTCTTTTCTGTTTTCTTTCAATTTGTCAATACTCAAATTTCTTTTTAATATTTTTTGACTTTTTTTGGTATTTTGTACATTTCCTTATTTTCTCTCTTAATGTTACAAATCTTGATAGAATTGAGTTTTATCAAATCTTTAAGTATTTTAAATTCTGTAGTTTTATGAGAGCAAAAGTTTATGTCATATATATCTTCCTAGGTACGGTCTCTTATGCTAAACTAGATAAAACTAATAACACTAGGAAATATAGTAGAAATGTATTTTAGTAGCTTATTTTATCATATATTGTACAATTTCTTTATTTGGTAAATTTTTTTCATGTTTAATTTATTTTTAATTGATCAATTTATTCTTCGACATGCTGATTCCACATTTAAGGAGAATAATAACTAAGAACTGGAGCCCAGTTTGGACACATAAAAATGGTCAATATAGATTAGATAAGTCAATTTGGATCAAAATTATTTTCGACTCGCATGAAATCGACCCCCACACATTTGATGAGTCCACTGCTTAGCCATTCATTAACTTGAGAATTTAGCTCAATCTAAAGGAGTGAGTAATGCCATCGTTCGAAGGAACACTGATTTGGCTCCTGTTGTGGCTAGATCGGGAACGAGAAGACTCATATGATAAATAAGTGCTCCTACTTATAAGACCACTCGATAAGCTAAAATGTCAAAGGATGCAGACCGAGGTACACGGATTGGCATACTTACCAGAGGAAGAAGGTGGGGCATCACTTCGAGGAGCATAAGGATTGTGAAATTGAGGAAGATGAGCCTGAGTCACCATAGAGAGAATAGCTTTGATACCGGCAACAAACAAAGTATCTTGGTACGAAGCCCACTAACTCTTGAAAGATGGTGAACTTTTAGCATCTATCCATAAGCCGCAATAGCAGAAGTGTGCAACCATCTCCTCATCGATAGCCTTTTGACATTTGAAAGCAGCTCGAGAATGACAACGCTTTAGGAGAGAGAAAGGAAAGTCAATCGAGTAGATGGTATACCTCAAACCCAGGATAGAATTTGCTATCTTTGGAGAAGTATAATGGCAAATCAGTAGAAGTGAAGGCGTGCCTCCATAGGTACTCATCCCCTGGATACCGATCATAAGAGTGGTCTGGAAATTGATCTGAAGCCGGGTACAGGCCAGAAGAGAAGACAGTCAAAAACCATAGAATCTTCCTGGACTGAAAGGAAATATTCCAAGAAAAAAGTAAAGGGAGAAAGAGAAGGCGATGATTGCTACTTTAGAGGTTTGCAAAGAACTTTAACACCGAAGTTGCTGGGATCGAGTGCACCCGAATGCACATCATACCACCTTCGAGGAAACTTGGCAATGTTAGCGAACAAGTTGGGGAAATACAATTTAACACAAACTTGCAAAAGCCAAAAGGGACCAAAGAAAGGTGGCTTTTTACATGCAATTTCCAAGCATATTTGCTCAATGTTGAAGGTTTTTTTAGGGTTAATTTAGGGATTTTTCTTGCTATCAATCATTAATCTCTTTAACATTTTTGCTCATTCCACCTTTAACCCTCTAGAATTCAGCCCCTAAAAGAAAGAAATTGAGTCCAAGATTGAAAACTATTAGGAATCGTCAGAAAATACTAAGATTAATCCCGTGATCACGCACAAATTCTTAGATTATATTAAACAAGATCAATCAAAACTTTATGTCAACAAACAAAATTTTTTTTCCATCCAAACCAGGCCTCATTCATACATCCCTAGCTCACCGGCCCCAAATCACGGCCCTACTTGGCCGAAATTTCGGCTCATTGAGTCCTTTACTTGGCCTATTCTTTACCAAACTCGACTCATGGCCCATCACTTGGCCCATTGAGCCTTTGTTTGTGGTCCTCACACCGTCCACTTAGCCCTCACACTTGTGTCTTTCTTATGGCCTACCAGACTTGTTGCCCAGCTCACTTCCAATATTTCAAGCGCATATTGATATAGTCATAATTTTAGGATTGAAAATCTAGGATGTCACAAACGATCATAGATGAGTTGCAATGACTTGAGCTAAAAAGCACAAAGAAAAACAAAGGAAGATGAAGCCAACCACAAAGAGGATAAAAGGGGGTGGCTTGGCTTGGACGTAGTGCCAATGGCTTCATAGATGGTGATGGCAGGGGGAGGCGCGATTGTTTGGCTCAGTAGTGAATGGCTGTGAATAGAGGAGAAGGAAGAGAGAATGGTGGATGGTTTGGGCAAGTCTTTACCCTTTTTTTTTTTTGATTTTACGTCATTGTATAAGTGTCAGTTTGTAATTGACTCCAAGTGCATAGAGATGCTCATCACGTCAATTGTTGACATGACATTCTCAAACTATTAAATATTTTCTCATTCAATAGCAACTACATCAAGTGGCCTACAAGGAGTAGTTAATTTATTATCGACATGCTATCAAGAGCTACTTGCTCTTAACAAGCTTATGAGCAAATGCTCACATCGCACGTGCTTAACACACTCTAAGTGCACCGTTTAATATTGTCTTTGGTCATCCATTTCCTTATGTATCTTCTCACTCCGATCACGACTTTAGATTACACTTCATTTCGTAGCAAGGTCGCACCGCACTTCGCAACGGGGATGATTCCCACTTTGTTATCCTAGTCATTTCTTGCTCAATCACTTCAAAGTCGAATTTTTTTAATATAAAAAAGCCTTCCCTTGGCCGCACCGCCATCGCAATTTCTCATGAAAACGCCATACAGGTCAACTTTAGTATTCACCAAGAGATCAAACCGAGAATATATGCTCAAAGCAAGAAAGTGATCTCCTACTAACACACATGGAGATTTTTTACAGATTAAGTTTTTGTTTTTTTTGCAAAAAATAAATAATTTGAAAATTATTTTTCTAAAAACGATTGCTTATATCATTTATAAAGATGAATGAATAAAAATTATTTTCATCATCCACAAATGTTTGATATAAATTGTTGTTGATAATGATTTTTTTTTTCAATTGATTAATTATTTTAAGAGATATAAATCATCATTTAAAAAAAAAATTTCTACATCATTTATTTTTCATAAAACAAAAAGCCTGAAAGAGATATAGCTATTTGTAAGGATGGAGAGTTAAAAGGACTGCCGAATACTTTGAGTGCCAAAACTTAGCATAAAAGGGACACTTAAGTGTCAAAAGTTAGGAAAACGACACTTAAGTGCTAAAATTAGAGTAAAATTGATTACTTAAGTGTCAATCTGACCAAAATGCTGATGTGGCGATTTTTCGGCAAGGTAAGTGCAAAAACGATGTTATTTTGCACGCTAAGAGCTGAGCCTTTGCCGCCCCCGCCTCCCCATCATTGTAGGGAAGGGCCAGGGACGGTGGGGGTAGCGTCGACAAGCCCTCATTGGATCTAGGGGAGGGCTGCAACCCTTGTCCCAGATTTGGGCGAGGGCTCGCGGGCCCTTGCTGCCTTCCCACGATCGGCGGCCCTTCTTGATGACTGCGGGGAGGCGGTTGTTGAGGGCTAAGCCCTCACCAGCATCCCTCCTCCTTTCCCCACATTTATTTATTTATTTATTTTATAATTTAATTAAATTAATTTTTGTATTAAAATTTGAATTCACGCCAAAACGACATCTTTTTTGCATTTCTTTGTTGAGTCAGCTTTCCGACAAGCCACATAAGTGAGAAAAATAATAAAAAAGTACCACATAAGATTTCCAGTGGGGTTTGCTAGAGATGGCACTTAATGTCCCGCTTTTAAAAAAAAATTGACACTTAAGTGTCATTTTTCTAACTTTTGGCATTTAAATGTCTGTCGTGCTTAAGTTTTGGTACTTGGCGTATACTTTTCCCGATTTAAAAGTCTTAAAAATAGCGTCATTTGGCTTTTATTTCTTTACCCTATAATACAACAACATATGTTCCATATTCCACTAAAGAATTTTTTTATGGATCATTTATTTGGATAATAACAAAAAACAGGATTGGGTATTCCCTATATATATATATAACTATTTTTCGGTCTTTAGAGTCTTTTGAAGTGCTCAACAAAAGAAGGTCATCTCTCATTGGAAATAAATGAAACATTATCTAATTTAAGCGACGGGTTAAAAATAAATGCATATCTTATGAATAGTCAACAAGTAACTATATAACAAAAAAATTAAAATGATTACATTTTGCAATATATTTATTTATGTACTTATTTAATTTCATACAAAACATAAATAAAAATTAAAAGAATATGTTAAGGGAACATTAATTTAATTGCATTTGAAACTGCTTAGACATCGTGATTATGACTTCCACTATTTGGTTGATAAAAGTATTTAGGATGGCATGAGTTTCATTCTATCGATAATTTTCACGAATTTTACCTACTTATAGCATAGAAATAAAATTCCAATAAATGAATTTTAAAGTAGGGCAATAATGAGATTTGAATAAGATAATCTTTGGGAAAATTGTCAAAAATGTTCTAACCATATTACGTTTTTGTCAATTCTGTCATAAACACTTTAGTTGTGCCAGTTGGGTTTTAAATATTTTCATAGTTTGTCAATTGAATCAATTTGACCTATTTTAATCTAAAATTGTAGACGTGCATTCTCTTCATCCTCATGGCATAGCCGACGTTGATATCGATAATTTTTAATTATACTTTAATATTTTTTCAATTTTTCTTTTTTCTTTTTTCTTTTTCTTTTTCTTCTTTACCTTTTTTTCATTTCTCCTTCTCTTCTTTTCTTTTATGTATTCTTTTTTCTTTTTCCCTTTTTCCCTCTATCGGCCATTGCTAGGGCTTGTAGATGGTTGGTGGAGGTCGCCAGCCTTAGGCAAGAGCCACCCTTGCTACCTTTGGGTCAGTGAGGGCAATCGTTGTCTAAGGTAAGTGAAGGGAAAAAGTAAAAAAGAAAAGAAAAGAAAAGAAGAGAATAGTAAAAAAAGAAGATAAAAAGAAGAAGAAAGTAAACAAGGAAAGGATAAGAAAAGATAAGAAAAGGAAAAAAAAAATAATAAAAAATCGCTGTGTAGGATAATTGGCATTTTTAACTAAAACTAAAAGGATTAATTCATTTGGTTCTCCATGAGAAATGTCAATTATGTGAGTAAAGTGAATTATTTAAAAATATTTATAACTCAATTAATATAAATAAATAAATTTAAAATTAAATTAATATAATTACAATATATTTAAAACCTTTCGAATGATTTTAGGAATATCACGATCAAATTTAACTAATCACAATCTTCACGTATTGTTTAGCTGGAAGATATGGAAGGATGATGGTTTCAGCATCCTTTACATCGTCGAAAAAAATAAAAAGTGAATTGGTAAAGCGCGAGACCATCGGGACCTGCTCCAGAGCTTGTGGACTGGTCGGAGGAGCGCTCTCTCTCTCTCTCTCTTCCCCCACTCTGATCACCATCCATGGAGAAATCCTCTCTCTCCGGCGCACCTCGGACCACCCGAATCCTCGTACCGAGCTTTGCGATGGCGGTCCAAGATAACCGGGTATGAAATTCGCCCCCTCTTTCCTGTGGATGCGGTTTAGTCGTTCTTGATTGGTCCCTGTTCTCTTGAGGCGCAAATCGATGGACCCCTCGCCATATCTGCGCGAAATCAATTCTGGGTTTGGTTCGTCGTGAGAGAATATCTGTTGTAGTTGCGTGTTGGGTGCGCGATGGTGCCTCCTAGGAGGAAGAAGTGGACTGAGGCTGAAGAGCGGACGCTGATCGACAAGTACGATGAGCTGTTCTCGTGCGGGACGCTGGCGAAGATGCGGACCCGCGAGAAGAAGTTCAAGCCCATCGCTTACCATGTGAATTCCGCGCACCACGCCCGCGACCCCATTGCCTACCCGTGGCACTGGACGTGGAAGGACGTGTCGACCAAGGTGCAAAACATGCGCCACCAGTATCTGCTCGTCAAGCAAAAGATCAGGAGGCCGGTTGAGTCGGCCAAGAGTTTAGGCGGCGAGGGTGCGGCCGAGGAGTTCGATTGGGTTGAGGGGCTTACCCATTGGTCGAATTTTTTGAGGTACAAGGAGGTGTTTGGGGATGTGCCCATCATGTGCACTAGCGATGGGGTCAATCATTCGATGGTGGGTCTGGAGGAGGCTGACCATGATGAGGTGTTTGTTGGTAATCGACAGGCAATGGAGACGGTGGGGTTTGGTCAAACAAGCCATTTGGGTAGCGGTGATGTCGGGACAGGGCTTGACCGGAGTGATGGTTGCCCATTATTTATGGGTTTTGATTATGATGATGAAGAAGCGGAAAGGAACTATAGCGGGAGGGACGTAATTAGAGAGGAGGGAGATGGCAGCTTTGTTGCCGACAGGGTGGATCCAAACAGTTCTATGTTGAGAAGGAAAGCGAAACCGCCAAAGGGATTGGAGAAAAAGTCATGGGCCTTTATCTCTAAGCACTTGGTTCAATTGAGGGAGATCGAGGCTCGATTTGAGCAGCGTGACAGGGAAAGAGAGCGAGAAAGGCTAAGAAGGGAGAATCTTTTGATGGAGTCTGGACAAGAGCGGGAGAGAAAACTTGAAGAGAGAGAAAGGGAAAAAGAGGAGATGGAGAGTATCAGGGAGGAGTCAAGGAGCCAGATGATTCAAGAATGGGATAGTCTTTTGAAGGATAGTGACGAGAGGGAAAAAAGAAGAAGAGAGGAGCAGTTAATTGAGGAGAGGGAATGGGAGGAGAGGCTCAACAGAAGGAGGTTAGAATGGAGGAAGAGGATTGATGAAAGGCTTAGTCAGCATAGGTTAGAAATGGAACAGATCCAGACGCGTATTCTTCATGAGCAACAGAATCTTACCAGTCAGTTGCTTGGGATTATTTCTCAGTGGACCAGCCATCCGGCTGAGCTATCCAACCATGCGAATGCTGGCAGCCATTATCTTTCACCGGTGATGCAGAACATGCACCGTATGAATGGTATGCTTCATGGTGACACAAGAGTTGATGAAGACAATCCGGATGACGAATTCATTGTTGATGGGTGATTGTAAATCTTGCCTAGTTATCACATGCTTGTGTGTGAAGATATTCATTATCATGAAAGGTCAGGGAAGGTTGACTCTGCATTTATGTGGAATTATGCTGTATAACTGCTTTGTTGTCCTGTTTCTTGTTATGAGTTAAAGAAAGTAATAAATTTGGTTTAATTTTAATATCTGTCTTTAGAGCATATACCAATCCTTACTCGGGATATTTTTCTGTTACATGTTCTATATCAGTCTTCATTTTTCCTCAATACGTAAGCATGTTAGTTGCTGAAATGATTGGCGTATGACATCAAATCATAGTTTAAGGAGTTATGCTGTCATTCGTGGTAAGAGATGAAATGATTTTGGTTTCTTACTTTTGAACATGGGCCTGGTTACTGCCTTCAATGCTATTAACAATACTCTCGGATGGACTGAAATAAAATGCATTCTTTTATCTTTGTTACCTCCCAAGTTGTTGAATTGATAAGGTCGGATGGACTGAGGTAAAATGCATTCTTTTATCTTTGTTACCTCCCAAGTTGTTGAATTGATAAGGTCAATTGACGCGTTCAACCAATCTTCAAGATCACTTTAAGGGCATTTTTGTTTGGCATTCACCTAACACATTGAAGATGTATAAGCTAGCCGAAGTCTGGCTTAGACTTTTTATTTTGGTTGAGCTGCAAAGTCGTCCTCCCCCAAATGCATGCAAAAGCAGACATTTTTTTGAGTATACATGTCTATATGCATTTTAACGTAGATATATTCTCACGTGCTTATTGTACTTGTCTTCAAGTGGTAAACCTGCTTGTGGATACCTGTGGACTAGTGTAAAACCTTGTCCTTAAAATCATTTGAAGTTGACTTGGTATTAAATGAGTTGAATGCATTCCTTTGTTGAGTAAGTTATATCTTGTACTTCTTCATGATTACATGCTCTATGATCAACTTGATAGCCTTGTTAGACATCATTACCCATGTATATAGAATAAAAAAAGGTGAAATTTTCCCACGATTGATACTTGATTTGGTGGGTTATGCTTGTATTGTTTTAACTGACTACTGAATCAAATGATTCACAATTCATTCGACTAATGATAGACAAAAGGAACACTCCAATTCATGAACTCAAACTTAATTTGACAACTTTCTGTAAATCCCCCGTGTGCTTGTGGGTGCAGTGAGAGGATGAGTGTGGGTTGTACTGCATTCAACAAGTGCTTGTGTTCTACTTTTACACTAAGCATAAAGCTACTTTGACCTAGAAGTCTCTTTATATATATATATATATATATATATATTTTTTTTTTTTTATGTGAGAAACCTTTCGGTATCTTCACATATTGTGAACAATCTATAAGAGCTAACCTTAACCAGAAACTCTGAATGTTCCAAAATGAATATCCTTGCGTGGTGGCCTCTTCAGGGTGCAAATGGGGAGTTGGTCCACTTACAAGCATGTGCAGGCTTCTTGAGCCTCCCTGCATGCATGCACAATCAAGCGCGGGGCTCATGTGTTTTTACTTCCTGTCTCTGTGCATGTGCAGCACATGTTGTTCCAGTGTATCTATGTGTTTGTGCTTATGTGCTTGGCAGTCGTGTGCATTTGTGGGCAGAAGGAGTCATGTTTGCCCATGCTTTCAGGCTCATGCCTGTCCAATTGAGGAGGGATG
Organism: Eucalyptus pumila; assembly: GCA_016097595.1. Classification (NCBI taxonomy): domain Eukaryota; kingdom Viridiplantae; phylum Streptophyta; class Magnoliopsida; order Myrtales; family Myrtaceae; genus Eucalyptus; species Eucalyptus pumila. The sequence goes on from CM027853.1 coordinate 33,311,718, forward strand.
TGCATCCTGTGCTTGATGTGTGACTCCTTTGAGCACAGGAATAGCTCTTCTTTGCGGGTTCAATATATAATTCATCAAGCCCACATAATCAGAAAAGAAACGAGCTATGTTGGTTATGTGGTCAACAACTTAATGGGGTAAGTGCCACTTGGTTCTATTGTCTATGCGCTCGATGCTGTTGCATGGGAGTTCAGTTGATGTCCTCAATTCATTGGTTTCTTGTGATCTATTGAAATGTTGAGTTGGCTCTGTATCTGCCATGGCCAAATATGTTGGAGTAAATGGACTGCGTTGAATTGCTCTCTTGCACATTCCTGGTCTTTTGTGTCCAGGAATCGTACTCTGTTTCATTTGGGTTTCTTTTGTCATGGCTTGTCTGGAAACATCTTACTTCTGTTGATCTGACTTGATGATATCATAAGCTGGAAAGAGCCAATAAACTTACTGGCATGAAGCTCCTTATGCATTTTGCGTTCGAAGGCTTGTTTCCTTGTATTATTTTGTTGGCCAATTTCCAATTTCTAGATGTTGCATTCTGTGTATCTGCATGTACTATTCTTATTTTTGGTAAACATCTGCACATCGCCTATGCTAATGTTGTGCAGGAAGAAAGAGAAGCTTTTCCTTGGTGGACCAGAATTTGTTTGAAGTGCTATTGTCAGTGTCTTTATTTCCTGACTGCATTCCTATAAGACTCATGGTAGAAGTACCCCATTATAAATGTAGTTGTGTATTTCGACATAATATGAAGCGCACGTAGTTTGGTTGGATGGCTCTCCAAATTATGATCACATTCCATCCCCAGACTCGAACGTGGTCTGGTCAGTTTTCATTCACCAAGAAGGCTGTGTTACGCAGGGAAAAAGGGTCCTTTGGAATGGATAAATCACGTGAACGAATCACAGTCAGTAGATTTTAAAATTTTCAGAACAGTTGTTCTTATTCACTGTAGCTGACCAACATTTTACTAAGGAGCGATTGGCTTGGTTTTCCCGATTGGCTTGCTTTTTCATTGTAAAAATACAATTTCACGGTCTTCGCTACAATCTTTGAGAAAACCGTCACTATATGTTGCTTTCATTTCACTAGTCTGTGTGTATATTAAATGTTAATTGGCTCCAAGTCATCGGTAAACTTGATTGAGTGACGACCTTATCGAACATGGAGAGGTTTTTCTTTATAAAAGAACATGATGAAAGAAAGAACGTAGAAAGAAACGCTGAGTTTATATCGAGTACTTCTCGAATAAACTAAAGCACGGTCCAATGTTAGGCGGGAGCGACCTTGTCAATGTTCTGTCTTGTTCCGCTGCAGATGTGTACTGGGTACGCTTCTCGATGCATGTCCTATTGTTTCTGTATTACCGTTTGAAGCATGACTTTGAAGGGAATACTTAGGAGCAACGAAGTTAAGATATCTTACAGAAACTAATCTCCTCAGTGAACAGACCAATTTGCTGAAACAAATCGAATTTCGACCATGGCACAAAAGCTCACTGACGACATTGTGGTCGAGGTACTCTCAAGGCTGCCGGTGAAGTCCCTGATACGGTTCGAGTGTGTGAGCAAGCAGTGGCAGTCTTTAATTTCTGGTCAGCGCTTTGCGAGGCTGCACCTGCAAAGGTTGCACGCGGGGGGTGTTGTCCCGAGCCAGAGAATCATCAAGAGCAGCCCGCTTTAGACCGTTGACTACGAAGTGCTCCACGGTGACTGCGACGTGGGGGCTGACCATGCAGTGGTGAAGTCTCGTGACCTGGGAAGGGACTATCTCGGTGTGGAGCCCGGGATTGTGGGGGTCCTGCGATGGACTGGTGTGTCTGTCGGTCTGTGGCGGATTCATCTTGTACAATCCGACCGCCAAGGAGTCTAGGAGTTTGCCTGACTCTTACTTAAGTCCCTGGGAATGAGGTCTTCCACGGGTTCGGTTATGACTCTGCATCAGATGACTACAAAATAGTTCAAGGTGCCTATTTTCCTGCTAACGATGGTTCTAAAGAACGTGTTGTGGAGATATTTTCACTCAGATCAAGTACCTGGAAAAGGATTCCTCTCGAAGACATCCATGACCTGTATGAAGGCGGGGTCTATTTGAATGGTATGGTCCATTGGGACGTTTCCCGTGGGACTTGAGACAGGAGGGAGCAAGCGATCGTCTCGTTTGATTTGACCGAGGAAGAGTTCCTGGAGGTGCTCCCAATCCCTAGAGTCGAAGAGGCCATGATCTTTGAGGGCCTTGGGATTTACAGGGGACGCCTGTTCATATACTGTGGAACATGGCTGCCTTGTTTCGAGGGATGGATCAGGAGTACAGGAACCCAGAGTCCAGGATGAAGTGGTTCAGCATCTTGACTGAGGGCTTGCCCGCCAGTCAGTACTACATCGTCCCACTGGTGTGCACTGGGAAGGGAAAGATCGTGTTCCAGATCGATGTGTGGGAGATGATTCTGTTTGACCCAGATGACGGGACTTTCAAGAATTGCCCCATTGAGGAGGAGGATGACGACAGTGAGTCGGCCATCTATTTGAAACTTTTGTTTCGCCCACGGGCAATGAAGGATACAATGACAGGCTTTAGGGGGTGAAAAAAAAGGGCATCGCTGAACGTAGAGAGAGGACGGAGTTTGCTGCATTCTTGTTGTCCTGTTTTGAGAGTTCTTGCTGTTAAATTCAAGTGGTAGATCTTAAAATAATCTTGTGTTCACCATATGTCTGTTCAAACCACGGTTGCGTCCAGCCACTTTGATAATAACATTAACCAAACACACCCTTGTACATGATCTGATCTAATCAACGTTTGATCAATTGAACTATAGCCCGTAAACAGCTACTCTGTTCCTCATCGCCGTCTCATTCAATTGATGTTGAACCTGATTGTGATCCTGAAACCACATGTGTTTCTACTGTGAATGACTCGCCAATCTTTCAAGCTTGGGGGGTGGGGGGGCTCCATAGGGAATAACCATGGTGAATTTGATGGAGTTCGGGTTTATGTGACAAGGCGATAGAAGCATGAAGATGTTCGCCCGAAAAATCTCCAATAGGATATTTACTGTTAAAACATATATTGAAAGCACTGTCCACAAAACAGTGTCCACTGTTATTCTGCATTCTTCAATACTCAAACGCAGCAGTTATCACAATTAAAGCTAAAAGTTATACCAAGGCTTCTTCAGATAAATAAACAACCGTATCCAACACCTACAAGAATCGTAAGATTGGGCTCTTTCATCTGCCATGGATAAGTCATATCTAATATTTCGGCATCCTCAGCTCTTGCGGTTCTGTACATGTGTTCCCGGCTCAGTTGGATTCATGTGCTGTTTCATCTGGCTTGTCTAGAAATGTCTTTCTTCTGTCAATTTAAGAGACCACTTGCTTCTCAATTAAACCCTGCTTACATCTGTTGACACTCGCTTAATGTATCAAAGCCAGTTCGGTCGGACGCTCTCAAAAACGGAGGCAACCTCCATCCCCAAGTCAGTTCCCATTTAAAGGTGGATTTTCTGTAACTTATGTCAATGGCCTGCAACGCATCCTTAAAGATGATGACTGTATAAATCGCTCAGTTTGGATTGGAAAAGCTTCTTGCATAATCAACTACCGACTATAGTCTTGCAGTGGTGGATGAGAATTGAGACCAGGTCAATTCTGGTTCGTCATGCTACAATGTGCAGCGAGTACGCTTGTTGAGCGAGTCCTAAACCGTTTTTTTATTCTTGCTATTACCGTCTGGGGCTTTGACTAGAAGAGTTCCTTATTGAGGCCGGCTAAGCGAAGGATACATTAAACAGCAAAGAAACAGATCTCTTACTTGAATGAGCTCGATGAAGAGACACTTTGCCGAAACAAATTGAAGCTCCGCCATGGCAGTAAATATTACGGAGGATATAATCATCGACATACTGTCGAGGCTACCGGTCAAGTCCTTGATGCGATTCAAGTGTGTAAGCAAGAGATGGCGGTCTCTAATTTCTGACCCTCACTTCGCCAAATTGCACCTGCAAAGGCTCATCTTGGAGAATATAACCCATAGCCAGAAAATCATCAAAAGCAACCCGCTCCAAACCATAGACTATGAAGCACTCGACAACGATGAGGTCAATAATCATGTGGTGGTGGAGTCTCATGACTTGGGAAAGGATGAACCGTGGGGGCTCGCAGGTTCGTGCCATGGCTTGGTGAGTTTGGCTGTCGACGATGGATTTCTCGTGTATAGCCCAACCACCAAGGAGTCCAGGAAGTTGCCAGGTTCTGATTTAGTTGCAGAACACGAGTTCTTCCACGGATTTGGTTACAGCTCCACAACTGATGACTATAAAATAGTACATGGAGCTTTCTCTAAAGCAAATGATGGCTCTAAGGAATGTGTATTGGAGATATTTTCGCTCCAATCTGGTTCCTGGAGAAGGGTTCCTAGCAAAGATGTTCCCAAGTTGAATGGACCCGGAATCTATCTAAACGGGTCTGTTCATTGGATCGTGAACCATGGAATTGGAAGTAGGATAGAGCAAGCGATTATTCCATTTGGTTTGGCCACAGAAACATTTGAAGAGGCAATTCCAATCCCCAAAGTCGAAGGTATAGTTTTTGAGGGTCTGGGGATTCACAGGGGACGCCTATTCGCATACGATGTCACTTGCAGACCTCATTTCGAGGCTTGGATCATGAATGAATATGGGAAAGGGGAATCCTGGACAAGATTGTTCACTGTCCCGACCGACGGTTTACCTGCCTGTCAATTTTATATGATCCCAATAGCCTACACCCAGAGCAAAAAAATTGTTTTCCAGATGAATGTGTCGGAGATGATTTTGTTCAATCCGGAGGATGGTACTTACAAGAATTACCCCATTGAAGAGGATGATAATGTTGAGTCTGCTATATATGTGGAAACTCTTGTTTCACCCCACGTTGGCCATGAGCCATGAAGGTACAAGCTTTGCGTGTGCTGGTTTAGCAAATTCTGTTTATTACACATAATGCCCCTGAACAGTTCTTACAGTCATGTATCTTTCTGGTTCGTGAGATGTTGTAATTAAATTTGATTTCACTGTCTCTAATCCCTTCACTCCAACCCATGAATGTTTAAGGGTATGTGGAAAGATCTAATAGCTAGATGAATGTGAAGGTAACTGATTATCTTCATCTCCTGCAGATTTTACACCCAGCATGCTGCATTGCCTTAGGTACGTTTGAAACTTTTATGTTTTCACTCCTTTTGATCTGCTGCAGATATCCTCTGCATGTAAAGAATAAAAGAAGAGGGACACAACATTTCCCTTCATACCTTTAGAGCGGTGATCTTACATACGTAAATATATATTCCACAAAGATGAGAGAACCAACCAACAGCCCTTTGCCAACTGCGAGTTCCAATCTATCTAATTACTCAAAATGAGATTCTACATTCTATTTGCTAGCATTAACACAACATTCTGAAGAGAATGTCATCAAGAAGAAGAAGAAAAAGCAGAAGAAGAAACGGTCATCCAGTTGAGATCACATCAATCTATCTTATAAGTCCAGTACATTGTTTTGGTCCGTGACAGGCCAAATTACAGGCAGAACAATACAATACTAGCCATCATCCTACATCTCTTTTTGAACCATTTTTGCATCGAGCGATTCTATTGAGAACAGGAAAGAACAATGATCTGATGACATAGACCTAGACAAATCAGATTATGAACGGTAAACTATTGCTGTTCTGACAAAAATCTGAATCAGGCAAACTTTAGACTTCGATTTCGATCCTAAGACAGAATTTGTATCAAACATGGGTGACACCACAAACAATAATGCTGGTGTGTCTATAGCAAATAATCTCTGTGGCTATGTTAGGAAACCAGGATAAAAGATAGGATGCGATAAATGTTATCCTTTGCGGTGTTTTGGTTACTGTCCATAACAGAATAAGATCGGCTAAAATAAGGATGTAATCCGGATGAAAAGATCCCGTGTGGAGTGTGGGATAAAGGTTCTTACGTCTTGCCATCAAAGCTCCTTTCTGAGAAGCCCTAACCTCTCCTCCTTCTCTTCTCCTTTTCCAGAGCTCTTTTCTTCGGCTACAATCAGACAGAGGCGAGGCAGCGTCGTGCTTCGGCATCACTCATAGGTAACGACAACCCTGTCGTCAGCGCTACACGCATGTTTTACTGATGTATTTTTTTTTTTTTCCTCTCTTTCGTACAAACTTCTTTTTTCTTTAAAGAGATTGTTAGATCATCATCTGCTCTGCTCCGACCTCTGTCGCGGGTAACAACAACTGACGTTTTTCACTGCTTATCGTTTGCTTATTTTTTGCACGATTTTAAGGTTTCAGAATTTTTGCTCGGCTTTTATTTTTCTCAATGCTCCTTTATCTGACAAGCCGCAAGGTGGAGCGTGCGTCAAATATGTCGGCCTACTGCTAGAAGCAAAATTTACTCGGTAAGAATCAGTAGACCAAAGTTGGCTTCGTCTGATCTGCTTCGGTTTCCATTGAAGTTACCAAATCATTGTTCTATCTCCCAACAGAATGATGTATTGGAATTTGTCTGTTGATCCTGTTTGCCTTTTATGTGGTGTTGCCGCTGAATCGGTCGTCCATCTCTTCATTGAATGTACTTTTGCGATGACCATTTGACTCTGAAACTAAGTGTGATGTTAGGTATAGAATGCACAACGAGACGTGGACATCTTTGAGCCGTAATATTTGTTGGTAATTAACTATCACGTGGGGCATTTTGCTCATGAGAGCTTGTAAGCAGGTTTAGTCACTGGTTTTGCAGATTTGGGGAAATAAATACTCACTTATCAAAAGAAATTAGAAAGATAACTCATTCGAAAGATGAGTTTATTTGCTGAGAATTTTAACTCGTGAACTTTCTTGTTGAAGCAGAAATAATCATGTTAGATAACCAAATATTTTGAAAATATTTCATTGAACTTGAAATGGTGGTAGTGACTAATATTTGTATATTTATATAATGAGGAGAGCGTGCTATCTTTTCCTCTCTCTCTTTTTTTTTTTTTTTTCCAGTTAGCTCCGTAATTTTGAAAGGTTTGTACCGTGGGGTTTTAAATGATTTTGTTAGTATCTCACTTGACAATTTGTTCTTGGATATTGTTTATGTTCTTTTTCCTCATTATATACAGCTCACAATGATAGCAAAGAAATTAACATACTGATATTTAAGGAGAAGAACTTGCTGATGTTGCTTATGTGTATGATGTATATGATTATGGTGTGAACTATTGCTAGAAGGCATTGCCATAAGCATATATTGAAGGATCACACCATTTCTAGAAGCTAAGTTAATTTAGATCATTTTGACCACCTCAAGGGTAGTCCCACATATAGTCAAAGATGAATAACTTGTTGTATAATCTGTTATGTGACTTGAAAGATTAAAGTGGTATTGGGTGGGATCACGAAATGCATAGTGTTGTTATTCACTTAGAGGATAGTTGGCAAAAATATCCTAAGGTGTGTGTCACTTTTCATTTTTTTCTTTAGTACTTGTTTCCTTTTTAATGATAATATAATCTCTTTGTAGAGAATCAGTTCTTTTAGAGGGAAGCCCTTCCCTCAACATGTTCAACTAACAATCATATTTGGAAAGGACTATGCCAAAGGTAATCTCATTGAAGACATTTTAGAAGCTCATTTAGCTTTAGACCTCCATAAGGTAAGAATCATCGTGATAAGACTTACCACCACCACAATCTTCTAGACGCAGTGACTTGGGCCTTTAAGAAGGATAAAAAAGGGCTAAAGCAAGTGATAAATGGGCTATTGGATTAATTTATATTCTAGGTACTTTTTGACTCTTTGAAAATGCTAGTGCGAGGATGGAGGATTGTTAGTTGCATTGGTCATACTCAAAATTCAGACAATGATGAGAAAATAATCAATGATGAGTTTCTTTTAAATGTCTCTAAGTAGTAACTACCGTGGAGAATAATATTATGTTGAAAAATTGTGAAGAATCTTAAGATCATTTATCTCAATTTTGGATTTGAAGTAGATTTATAGGAAGAAATCTATGGAAATGCTTATCTAAGTGACGAGCGATGAGAATGACTTATCATTCTAGGCTAAGATATACAGGCTTATATATCTTTGCTTAGAACAACTTTTGTCTATCTTTAGTGTAATTGTGACTTTTGTGATGGTATTTTTGCTTGGTTAATGGTGTGTGTGTATATATATATATAGGTTTCTTGTGTAGTTCTTTGTAGTTTTATGGCATTGAACAACATCGAAACAACATCGAGCAATGTTCTTTTGTATTGTTTGACGTTGTTCAATGCTATAAAACAACAAATAGACTACTTAAGATACCTAATATTTATAGGCACAGTTGACCAAGCATAAAAATCATCACTTAAGTTGCAATTAAACAAAAGATAGATAAAATTCATTCGAAGCAAATACATACAAGCCACTATTCTCTTCTCTATTTCTTGGAGAAGCATTTCCACAATTTCCTTATTATCATGTCTTGAAAATTGATAAAGAAGATGAATGTTCTCAAGATCCCTCGCAATTTTTTGGCATAATTTTATTTAATCCATGTTACTTATACACATATAAAGAAGCTCATCATTGCCCAAATCTTTAGAATGTCCAATGCGATTAGCAATCATTTGCATCCTTCACTAGCTTTTCTTAAGAAAGACCAAAAGTGCCTACATTCTCAACTAATCTAGCAGCCCATTTATCACATGCTTTAAGCTCCCTTTTCCTTGATGGCTCCAAATAATGTTGTCTTAATGATGATGGTGGTGTCAGTTTTGACTCACACCATTAGTTGTCTCATCATCACGATAATGGTCTTTAGTCGCATTATCCTCTAAAAGGTTTTCACTGAAAATTCCATTGGTACTGTCCCTTCCAAATGTGGTTGCTAGTCGATCATATTGAGGGAAGGACTTCTTTCACAAAGAAGAAGCATCTTGTTCTCTCTACACTATGTTTTTGTGATCCCACCCAAAATCACTTTGAACTTTTAAATCATGTATCATATTATACAATATTTCCAATTTCTTCATCTTTGACTCAATGTGAGGACTATCCTTGAGGTGGTCCAAATGATCAAAACAAGCTTGGCTTCTACAAATGTGCAATCCTTTAATATATGCTTATGAAATTGTGCCTTTCATTGGCAGCATACGTCAATATCATATACATCACACACCGGCTAAATTTGAAGGTTCATCTTCTCTAATATCAATATGCTAAAAACTTCTTCATTATTATCCTTATAAATCTCTAATGAGAGAAAAAAAAAATAGAAACATTGGCTCAGAACTAATTGGCGGGTGAGATTATAGCAAAATTTTCGCAGCGTTTCAAACTAACGGAGCTAATCGAAAAGGAAGAGTAATATATGGCATGTTCTCCTCATCATAGTACATACAAATTTTGGCTATTAACACCATTTCAAGTCTAGTGAAATATTTTCAAAATATTAATTATCCAACATGATTATTTTTCACTTTTACAAGTTTAAATCCTGATTGACCAAAAAAAAAAGTTTAAATCCTGATCAAATAAGCTCATGTTTGTGGTCAGTCATTCTATTAATTTTTTTGATTAGTATTTTCCTCCTCATACACAAAGGTGGACTAAGCCTGATTACGAGTTCTCATGAGCACAATTACAACTAACAAGAATGCCCCAAGTGGCACATAAGGACCAATGGTTATTACAGCTTAAAGCTTTTCACTGTGCAATCTGCAGAGCAGAAGAATGGACATGCATATGATCCTCCAAAAAGCAAATGATCCACATGAAAAAGCAAACTGCATGAATTTGCAGAGGTGAAGAATGTTCCTCGAAAATGAACAATCAAGGAAGAGATGATCCTTCAATCTCACCACATGACAAGCAGACAAGATCAACAGAAAAATCTCAAGATCTCATTCTATCTTTTATCGGCATCCTATCGCATACGAAAAGTCAAAAGATAATAGAATGCTTTGGCACTAACCCACCTGTGGTCTTTCTAGAAAAAAGAAAAAAAGAAAAAAAAAAAGAAGCAGCCTTTGGTCTTACTGATTCTTAGCAAACTCCACGCGCCACTTACTGTGTAAATTTTGTTTACAGGAGCAGTCCAGATTATCGAGAACATATTATACGCAAACTCCACCCTGTGGCTTGTTAGAGAATGGGTGCATTGAGAAATAAAAGACAAGAAGCGCAAATTCGCAAGACCTCAAAGCGTACCAAAAATTAGAAACGAGAAGCAGTGGAAAATGTTGAAATGTTGTTACCTGCGACAGAGGAGTTGGCCGGTGCCGAGGTACTGCCAGAGACGATGATCTAACGAACTCCCCATGGAAAGAAGTCTATGTAAGACTTCGTTCATTTCATGGAAAATAACGTTTAGGAAAATGTTTTTAGAATTTTCCGGTATTCGTTTCACGAAAAATGAACTAGTCAAGCGAAACATCAAATTTTTAATTATTTTCTTTCTTTATTTTGTTTTTACTTCTGTCTTGGCTGGTCGCCGACGACTACCCACAAGTGAGCCTTGAGCTAGGCAGCCTTGGGCAAGCTCAAGGCTCATCAACCTCTAGGGATCTTGCCGCTCACTTGATTGGTGGTGAGTTAGGGCTTGAGCTTGCCATTCATCGTGGAATTTGGCAAGCCTTGAGCTCGCTGCTCACCTTGGAATTTGGCAAGCCTCGAGCTCCCAGTGTCGGGTGAGCTTGAGATCGTCTTTAGACTGGACACTGGCTGTCGCCATAGTTGACGATGAATAGAAGAAGAAGATAAAAAGAAAAAGAAAGAAAAGAAAAATAAAAAAAAATAATTATAAATTTATTTTTTAAATAAAAAATAAAAAATCTATTTTAAAAAATAAAATAACAAAAAATTATTGAAAAAGAGTGTACGTAGAAAAAAAGATTTTTCTTTTCAAACAGTGAAAAATATTTTCTGCTTCATTTTCACAATTCAGTTAAATATCAAAAAATGATTATATTAAAAAATATTTTTTAGAAAGTTCATATTTTTCGCAAAAAAAGTCTAAATGAAAAAGTAAAGCATCAGTAAAACGCGCGTGTAGCGCTGGTGATGGCGTCTTTGATTGCAACATCTGCTTGACTCAACTTGCAATGATTGCTTAACCGAAATAATTGTAAATGGACACCTTGGTAGCTGGTTCGACTAAGATTTTGATTGCGACTACTGTTCCACTCTTCTTATTCTTGCATTCGATTGTTAATTTTAGTCAAACTACTAAGTTGATGTCGGCGCTTGTCAACTTGACTAACATCTATTTAAATTCGAATGAGGCGAAAATGGTTGAGTCTAGTGACAAAATTCGACCTCCCCTTCCTATCATTTTTCTCTCGTTTTCCCTTCTGTGAAGAAGGAACGCGGTCTAGACACGGCTCACTGGTCTTCGTCTTCGCAAGGAGAGCGTCGACCCGGACAAGCGTCACTTTCGGACATTAAATTATTTTATCGACGTGGCCAGTTTTCAAACTTCCAAGCTCATACGATATTATTTATCTAATAATAATGACAATGGTAGACATTCTGTACTAAAAGTAATGATTCAGGTGTGATTCATCCGTACTAAAAGTAATGATTCAAAAGTGCTTGAATCACATCATTCCATGGGTTCTAATGTGAAATTGCAGACAGAACCCATAATTATATATGATAAAAAAAAAATTGAAGATATTGAGTAAAAAAAGGAGATAAACGATAAGTCTTACAAAAAAAAAGGAGATAAATGATAAAGGTCGAGGATATATATATATGTGTATTCCTTTTAATTTTGACAATAAAAAATAGGCTTAAATTCAAACTCGTCAATGGAATGCGAAGAAATAATAGGACCCAAGCCACACATTTTTACAGATTTTACGTACTTTGATTGATTCCATTTGCCGCATTTTCTACTAGAAAATGGCACCATAAAAAGCATGGAGGAGGGGCGTGTCTATGGCCCGCCGGCAAGTTATCCTAAACGTCGCCAAATCTTTAGGGTTCAGTACGAAGCGTTGTAATTAGTTGTTCTACCATAAAGATCCGTTATCTATAGCATTTTGGGTTTATATACCATGAAAAAAAAAAGTGGTTACAAAGAACTCGTTTATGGAAAATATAGTTGCGCTATTTTCACTTTATAATATGTATCAACATTTATGCCTTGTTGATAAATTGGTACCTAAACTATGAAAAAATGATACAAATGATCCCTAAAGGACTTTTGGTAATGTTCGACTTAATTATTGAACCGTATATAAAAATGTTCATTAATGTTCCCGAACTTGAATTACTGGAATGACAGTATTGAATATTTTCATATAATTTAGGAATTAAGTTGAATATGTACCAAAAATCCAAAAATCACTTAAACAAATTAAGAATTCGCGGATTATATTACATTTTGAACTAAAATTTAAAGATTATATTAAATAAATTAAAAATTTGGGATTATATTGGGTCAATTGGGCCAATTGTCGTTATCCCCTGAAATATTTAAGGGACCCCCTTCAGGAAGTTGCCTCTTCTTTTCCCAAGAAATTCTAAGGAGTCCGCCACCGTCCGGCGTCCACTTTCTCCCTTCTCCTTTCTCCTTTGTCCTGGCTCTTCTTCTTGTCATGACCTCTGCGGAAACGAACTGCTTCACGTCGCTCCTCCGGAAAGTCCAGAGCGATCGCGGTGGCCAGGAATCCATGGACCCTGATCTCTACAGAGCCGCGCGGTCCGGGGACGCCTCGTTCCTGGAGGGGATGGACGGCAGCTCCACCCTGCTCTCCCAGGTGACCCCGAAGCAGAGCAACATCCTCCACGTCGCGGCCGAGTTCGGGCGAGCCGACTTCTTCAGAGCAGCCACGAGGCTCTGCCCATCGCTCTTCGACAGGACCAACTCGAAGCAGGAGACCCCGCTTCAGGTGGCGGCCAAAGTGGGCTGCTCCCACCTGGTTGACTTCGCCGTTGACCACGCCAGGGGGGCGTACGCGGATCTTGAGAGCCAGGACGGGCGCGACGGGGGGCTCAGGAAATTGCTCCGGATGGTCAATTTGGAGGGCGACAACGCGTTGCACTTGGCCGTGCGGAACGGGCATTGCTTTGTGGTGAAGTCGCTGGTGGAGGCCGACGCTGGGCTCTTGGACTGCGTGAACTGCGCTGGGGAATCGCCCTTTTACATCGCCACGGCGAAGGAGCATAGCAAGATCGCCAAGCTGATACTGCGCCACTCCGAGAGTTGCTTGTCTAAAGGCCCTAATGGAATGACTGCTCTGCACGCTGCTCTGTATTATCAGCTCAATGGTAATTCATGTCTCATAACCCACACTTGTTAAAGGCTTTTAGTTTTTTATTGTTCTTGCCACTGGTTTTTCCGTGTCTTCGCTGGCTTTGGAGGAAGAACTTTGCTGGCTCAAGGAACTGGTCAATTCTTTTGTTAATTTGTTAGATTCAAAATTGTAGGTTGTGATTGTCTGATCAGGGTACTAGTGTAAAAGGAAGCCAGTGAAAATCTTCACCTGAGAGTACATTGCATGATGTGCTTATGAATCACTTGGACGAGGAACTTCTTTGATTAGTGGTGACAGACAAGTGAAATGCCTCAAAAAATGGGAATACTTGGTGGGTGAAATGTGTTTGACAGTTAGATGATGATGAGGTTTGAAATTCAGCTCCTTGAGTCTATGATGAGATGTATTCTACTCTTCATCCTACGATTTTTTTAGCACAGTTAATGGTAGGATGAGAAGTTTATATATCTAGAACAGGAAGCAAGGCTGTCCCTTGAATCCCTTGACTTGATTACTTTTCTGCTGAAAGAAGATTTTTACCGTGCAGTCGTGCAAATATCAAAAGTTAACATCAATTAGCATAACTTGCAGAGAAGGCGACCTCTTGTTTTTGCTTTTAGTTGTGGTAGTTATGGTAAAACCAGTCAACAAAATTGGTTATGTGATAGTCTGTCCGGGGGACTTTAAACAAGTGGGTCGCATTCGACACCCAGTAATAATTTGCCACATTATTTGGTACACCAGCCTGTCATGTTTGTATACTAGCAATGCAAGCTGCAGACATGCTTGTTTGTCTGGAATACTTGCTATATCTGCAAGATTAGTTTAGATGTTTGTTTAGGAAAAGAAAGGACTCCAGTTATTTTTGGAAGTATTCAAGGTTGCAACTTTGCTGTCTGGCCTTTTCATTTGCTTGAGATTTGCATTGGCTGCAATAACAGTACATTGTCGGCTGATTAACTATGAAGGAAGGCTTAGCTAATTGACTCGGTAATGTCTTAATTTAAGTGAAGGTTAATGGAGAGATGCAGAGTCTAGATCTTGGCAATGGAAAAGAGTCTGTCCCTTGGTTCCTTCCTAACTTGTCTGCTGCTGAAGATGTCCCAAGCTGCGGACAAGCCTGTTTGCTTAAGATTGTAGTTATATCTAGAAGGTTGAATAGTTTAAAACAAGATTTAACAGGCAAAACTTGTCTAAGTGGCTATAGAAGTTCATAAGCTGTTGTCATTTGATCAGGCATTATGAAGAAGATTGTAAAGGAAAGAGCAGACATGATACAAGAAGGAGATGCCCTCGGCTGGACTCCTGTACATTATGCTGCTCACTTCGGCAATGTCCACGCAATTAAATTGTTCTTAGAGTACAAAAGTTCAGCAGCTTACATCCCAGGCAAGGACGAAGAATCGGCCCTCCACATTGCGGCATTTGGAGGCCGCACCTCTGTCATGGAAGAGGTCCTAAGATATTGTCCTGACACTTGCGACTTGCTAGACAACAAGGGAAGAACTGCTCTCCATGCTGCTGTTTTAGGAGGGCAAGAGAAGGCCGTTCGGTTCATTTTGGGGCTCCCAAATCTTGTGGGCCTTGTGAACGAGGCAGATGAAGATGGGAACACGCCTTTGCATCTGGCTGCCATGTACAAAAAGTACAGCATCATAGCGATCCTTGCTCGGGACAGCCGAGTAAACATAAAAGCCACGAACAAGAAGAACTTGACGGCCCTTGGCATTTATAGGAAATATCAAGAGGTACGTTATCTTCTTTTTGATATCACCCTCTTGTTGTTACTTAACAAGAAGCTTTGACATGAAGCAAAGGAATCCAGTTTCAGTTTAGGATTAGCTTATATGGACTACACCAGTGTCTTGAATTTTGGTTGAAGATTTCTGCAGCTGATCGACCTTTGAAGCCTAAGGACTTAAATTTGTGCTAAGTGCATTCATGCTAAACTACATAGCGACAGATATCTAGTTCATTGTCACATGAATACTTTCTACATTTTCTTAGTTAATAAACGGACCAGTTTGACAAGGCAGTGCTTGTATGCATCAAATTAGCTTTCACGCTTATTTTTAACAATATGTGAATAGTATTCAGACTCTATGCTGAAGTGCATATCATGAATACTGTTCCTTGTATGTAGAGTGGTTTTGCAGCTGCAAAGGTTTATTTCATGTTGAAAGAGACCTACGGCGTACAAGACATGCAAGCCTGGGTCGACACGAATGTAAAGAAGATGCTTAATCGAGGACCCGATGAAATAGTCCCGACTGAGAACTTCAGCCACAGAGAGACCTCTTCTCATGAAAAAGGCAACATGCTGGAGATCCACCTCCTCGTGGCGATGCTCATAGCCACAGTCACTTTTGCAGCTGCCTTCACAATGCCCGGCGGCTACCACAATAACGGACCGGACGAGGGGATGGCCAGTCTCACCTCGAATCTGGCTTTCAAAGCATTCGTGATTTTTGATACTATGGCGTTCTGCTGCTCAGTTGCCGCTGTGTACCTCCAGTTCGGGACTTCTGGCGGGGGCTACTACGAGCGAGCCCGGTTTATAAAGGCCGCCATGGTGTTCATCTTCATTGCGATACTCGGGATGGTATTAGCATTCGCATCGGCAATGTATGTAGTGCTGGCCAAGAGCATTGGCCTCGGATTGACAGCTTACTTAACGGCTGGGTGCTTTATTGGGACATTCTTTCTCCGGTGGTTCGTGGATCCATTAGGGAAGCCAGATCTAGGATTACGCCCATTGAAGAAGTATCTACGGAACTTGCTCTTCCGGTACGGAATAATCTAATCAGCACGTGTGTAATCCATGTTACACTTCTTGATCTGTAATTATCTTTGCTAGGATGATATGAATTGTGTAAACTATTGTTGGAATATGCAAACAAATGTGCCTTATTCTTTTGATATTTAGCATACCACGTTATGTGTATAAAAAGAGAAATGGAATTATGAATGTACGTTACTACTCTTCTATGCCAAGATGCAACATTTGATCTGCAAAGGATACAATGGGCCTGCACAAAGTGAGAGAGCGGATTATAAGTAGGAAATTTACGGCTCAAATATGGGAAAAAAAAAAAGGTCCGAAATTTTGGGCTAATGGTAATTTAAGAGAGAGAAGTTTGGATGTACGTTATTACCCTTCTATTCAGCGTCGAAATAATTCATTTCATATTTGGAAAAAATCTTGACACATTTGCTACAGAATATAGACTCCGGTCGATTTAGGGAAGTGTAGAAAAAATTGATTTTTGACTTTTTGAAAAGCTTGTCGAGCAAGGATGGGGTGACCGCTACCATCTCCTGTTTCCGTTTTCCACCCGGCGTGGCCAAAGATCTGGTCAATCCTCGTCTTCTTGTGTGCTAAGCAAGCGTCTTGACTTAGTTTTATTCTTGAGCAAGCTTCTTGACTTGGTATTCCACTTGACTTGTTATATAAGCCTTTGCTCAGCAGGAGATTGAAAAGCAAAGAAACAGATCTTTCCCTCAAAACCTCCCCAATGAAGAGACTTCTTGCCGAAACAAGCCAAAGCTCGGGCTTTGCTGTGGCCCAAAGCTTCACCGAGGATATCCTCATCGAGATACTCTCGAGGCTACCGGTCAAGTCCTTGGTGCGATTCAAGTGTGTAAGCAAGAGATGGCGGTCTCTAATTTCTGACCCTCACTTCGCCAAATTGCACCTGCAAAGGCTCATCTTGGAGAATATAACCCATAGCCAGAAAATCATCAAAAGCAACCCGCTCCAAACCGTAGACTATGAAGCACTCGACAACGATGAGGTCAATAATCATGCGGTGGTGGAGTCTCATGACTTGGGAGAGGATGAACCGTGGGCGCTCGCAGGTTCGTGCCATGGCTTGGTGAGTTTGGCTGTCGAAGATGGATTTCTCGTGTATAACCCAACCACCAAGGAGTCCAGGAAGTTGCCAGGTTCTGGTTTAGTTGCAGAACACGATTTCCACGGATTTGGTTACAGCTCCACAACTGATGACTATAAAGTAGTACATGGAGCTTTCTCTAAAGCAAATGATGGCTCTAAGGAATGTGTATTGGAGATATTTTCGCTCCGATCTGGTTCCTGGAGAAGGGTTCCTAGCAAAGATGTTCCCGAGTTGGGTGGACCCGGAATCTATCTAAACGGGTCTGTTCATTGGATCGTGAACCATGGAATTGGAAGTAGGATAGAGCAAGCGATCATTCCATTTGGTTTGGCCACAGAAACATTTGAAGAGGCAATTCCAATCCCCAAAGTCAAAGGTATAGTTTTTGAGGGTCTGGGGATTCACAGGGGACGCCTATTTGTGTACGATGTCAGTTGGAGACTTCGTTTCGAGGCTTGGATCATGAATGAATATGGGAAAGGGGAATCCTGGACAAGATTGTTCAGTGTCCCGACCAACGGTTTACCTGCCTGTCAAGTTTATACGATCCCGATGGCCTTCACCCAGAGCAAAAAAATTGTTTTCCAGATTGATGTGTCGGAGATGATTTTGTTCAATCCGGAGGATGGTACTTACAAGAATTACCCCATTGAAGAGGATGATAATGTTGAGTCTGCTATATATGTGGAAACTCTTGTTTCACCCCACGTTGGCCATGAGCCATGAGGGTACAAGCTTTGCGTGTGCTGGTTTAGCAAATTCTGTTCATTACACATAATGCCCCTGAAGAGTTCTTACAGTCATGTATCTTTCTGGTTCGCGAGTTGTTGTAATTAAATTTGATTTCACTGTCTCTAATCCCTTCACTCCAACCCATGAATGTTTAAGGGTATGCGGAAAGATCTAATAGCTAGATGAATGTGAAGGTAACTGATTATCTTCATCTCCTGAAGATTTTCCACCAAGCATGCTGCATTGCCTTAGGTACGTTTGAAACTTTTATGTTTTCACTCCTTTTGATCTGCTGCAGATATCCTCTACATGTAAAGAATAAAAGAAGAGGGACACAACATTTCCCTTCATACCTTTAGAGCGGTGATCTTACATACGTAAATATATATTCCACAAAGATGAGAGAACCAACCAACAGCCCTTTCCCAACTGCGAGTTCCAATCTATCTAATTACTCAAAATGAGATTCTACATTCTATTTGCTAGCATTAACACGACATTCTGAAGAGAATGTCATCAAGAAGAAGAAGAAAAAGCAGAAGAAGAAACGGTCATCCAGTTGAGATCACATCAATCTATCTTATAAGTCCAGTACATTGTTTTGGTACGTGACAGGCCAAATTAGAGGCAGAACAATACAATACTAAGCCATCATCCTACATCTCTTTTTGAACCATTTTTGCATCGAGCGATTCTAATGAGAACAGGAAAGAACAATGATCTGATGACATAGACCTAGACAAATCAAACTATGAACGGTAAATAGTGCTGTTCTGACAAAAATCTGAATCGGGCAAACTTTAGACTTTGATTTCGATCCTAAGACAGAATTTGTATCAAACATGGGTGACACCACAAACGATAATGCTGGTGTGTCTATAGCAAATAATCTCTGTGGCTATGTTTGGAAACCAGGATAAAAGATAGGATGCGATAAATGTTATCCTTTTCGGTGTTTTGGTTACGGTCCATAACAGAATAAGATCGGCTAAAATAAGGATGTAATCCGGATGAAAAGATCCCGTGTGGAGTGTGGGATAATGGTTTTTAGGTCTTGCCATCAAAGCTCCTTTCTGAGAAGCCCTACCCCCTCCTTCTCCTTCTCCTTCTCCTTCTCTTCTCCTTTTCCAGAGCTCTTTTCTTCGGCTACAATCAGACAAAGAGGCGAGGCAGCGTGCTTCGGCATCACTCATAGGTAACGACAACCCTGTCGTCAGCGCTACGCGCAAGTTTTACTGATGTATTTTTTTTTCTCTATTTCGTACAAACTTCTTTTTTCCTTAAAGAGATTGTTAGATCGTCATCTGCTCTGCTCCGACCTCTGTCGCGGGTAACAACAACTGACATTTTTCACTGCTTATCGTTGCTTATTTTTTGCACGATTTTAAGGTTTCAGAATTTTTGCTCGGCTTTTATTTTTCTCAGTGCCCCTTTATCTGACAAGCCGCAAGGTGGAGCGTGCGTCGAATATGTCGGACTACTGCTGGAAGCAAAATTTACTCGGTAAGAATCAGTAGACCAAAGTTGGCTTCGTCTGATCTGCTTCGGTTTCCACTGAAGTTACCAAATCATTGTTCTATCTCCCAATGTATTGAAATTTGTCGGTTGATCCTGTTTGCTTTTTATGTGGTGTTGCTGCTGAATCGGTCGTCCATCTCTTCATTTAATGTACTTTTGCGATGACCATATCGGTGTCCATTTGACTCTGAAACCAAGTGTGATGTTAGGTATAGAATGCACAACGAGACGTGGACATCTTTGAGCCGTAATATTTGTTGGTAATTATTTATCACTGAGGGCATTTTGCTCATGAGAGCTTGTAAGCAGGTTTAGTCACCGGTTTTGTGGATTTGGGGAAATAAATACTTACTTATCAAAAGAAATTAAAAAGATAACTCATTCGAAACACGAGTTTATTTGCTGAGAATTTTAACTCGTGAACTTTCTCGTTGAAGCAGAAATAATCATGTTAGATAACCAAATATTTTGAAATTATTTCATTGAACTTGAAACGGTGGTAGTGAATAATATTTGTATATTTATATAATGAGGAGAGCGTGCTATATTTTCCTCTCTCTCTCTCTCTCTCTTTTTTTTTTTCCAGTTAGCTCCTTAATTTTGAAAGGTTTGTACCGTGGGGTTTTAAATGTTTTGTTAGTATCTCACTTGATAATTTGTTCTTGCATATTGTTTATGTTCTTTTTCCTCATTATATACAGCTCACAATGATAGCAAAGAAATTAATATACTGATATTTAAGGAGAAGAACCTGTAGATGTTGCTTATGTGTACGATGTATATGATTATGGTGTGAACTATTGCTAGAAGGCATTGCCATAAGCATATATTGAAGGATCACACCATTTCTAGAAGCTAAGTTAATTTAGATCATTTTGACCACCTCAAGGGTAGTCCCACATATAGTCAAAGATGAATAACTTGTTGTATAATCTATTACGTGACTTGAAAGATTAAAGTGGTATTGGGTGGGATCACGAAATGCATAGTGTTGTTATTCACTTAGAGGATAGTTGGCAAAAATATCATAAGGTGTGTGTCGTCTCTCATTTTTTTCTTTAGGACTTGTTTCCTTTTTAATGATAATATAATCTCTTTGTAGAGAATCAGTTCTTTTAGAGGGAAGCCCTTCCCTCAACATGTTCAACTAACAATCATATTTGGAAAGGACTATGCCAAAGGAAATCTTATTGAAGACACTTTAGAAGCTCATTTAGCTTTAGACCTCCATAAGGTAAGAATCATCATGATAAGACTTACCACCGCCACCATCTTCTAGACACAGTGACTTGGGCCTTCAAAAAGGAGAAAAAAATGGCTAAAGCAAGTGATAAATGGGCTATTGGATTAGTTTAGATTCTAGGTAGTTTTGACTCTTTCTTTGAAAATGCTAGTGCGAGGATGGAGGATTGTTAGTTGCATTGGTCATACTAAAAATTCAGACAATGATGAGAAATAATCAATGATGAGTTTCTTTTAAATGTCTCTAAGTACTATGGAGAATAATATTATGTTGAAAAAGTGTGAAGAATCTTAAGATCATTTATCTCAATTTTGGATTTGAAGTAGATTTATAGGAAGAAATCTATGGAAATGCTTATCTAAGTGACGAGCAATGAGAATGACTTATCATTCTAGGCTAAGATATACGGGCTTATATATCTTTGCTTAGAACAACTTTTGTCTATCTTTATTGTAATTGTGACTTTTGTGATGGTATTTTTGCTTGGTTAATGGTGTGTGTGTATATATAGGTCTCTTGTGTAGTCCTTTGTAGTTTTATGGCATTGAACAACATTGAGCAATGTTCTTTTGTATTGTTCGACGTTGTTCAATGCTATAACATAACAAATAGACTACTTAAGATACCTAGTATTTATAGGCACAGTTAACCAAGCTTAAAAATCATCACTTAAGTTGCAATTAAACAAAAGATAGATAAAATTCATTTGAAGCAAATACATACAAGCCACTATTCTCTTCTCTATTTCTTCAAGAAGCATTTCCACAATTTCCTTATTATCATGTCTTGAAAATTGATAAAGGAGATGAATGTTCTCAAGATCCCTTGCAATTTTTTGGCATAATTTTATTTAATCCATGTTACTTATACACATTTAAAGAAGCTCACCATTGTCCAAATCTTTAGCATATCCAATGTGATTAGCAATCATTTGCATCCTTCACTAGCTTTTTATAAGAAAGACCAAAAGTGCCTACATTCTCAACTAATCTAGCAGCCCATTTATCACATGCTTTAGCTCCCTTTTTCTTGAAGGCTCCGAATAATGTTGTGTTAATGATGATGGTGGTGTAAGTTTTGACTTACACCATTAGTTGTCTCATCATCATGATACTCGCCTTGTTGATGGTCTCACATTATCCTCTAAAAGGTCTTCACTGAAAATTCCCTTGGTACGGTCCCTTCCAAATGTGGTTGCTAGTCGATCATATTGATGGAAGGACTTCTTTTACAAAGAAGAAGCATCTTGTTCTCTCCATAATATATATATATATATATATTTTTTTTTAAAAATGGAAACAAGAAATGAAGGAAAAAAATGATAAGAAGTGACACAAACTTTGCAATATTGTTCCAACTATCCTTTGAATGAATACCAACACTATGCTTTTTGTGATCCCACCCAAAACCACTTTGAACTTTACTATATGCTTATGAATTGTGCT
This sequence comes from Eucalyptus pumila, assembly GCA_016097595.1. Classification (NCBI taxonomy): domain Eukaryota; kingdom Viridiplantae; phylum Streptophyta; class Magnoliopsida; order Myrtales; family Myrtaceae; genus Eucalyptus; species Eucalyptus pumila. The sequence continues at coordinate 33,333,817 of CM027853.1, forward strand.
TTTCATTGGCAGCATGTCAATATCATATACATCATACACCGGCTAAATTTGGAGATTTATCTTCTCTAATATCAATATGCTAAAAACTTCTTCACTATTATCATTATAAATCTCTAATGAGAGAAAAAAAAATAGAAACATTGGCTTAGAACTAATTGGCGGGTGAGATTATAGCAAAATTTTCCAAAACACAACAGTGCAGCGTTTCAAACTAACGGAGCTAATCGAAAAGGAAGAGTAATATATGGCATGTTCTCCTCATCATAGAACACACATTTTGGCTATTAATACCATTTCAAGTCTAGTGAAATATTTTCAAAATATTAATTATCCAACATGATTATTTTTCACTATTACAAGTTTAAATCCTGATCAAATAAACTCATGTTTGTGGTGAGCCATTCTATTAATTTTTCTGATTAGTATTTTCCTCCTCATACACAAAGGTGGACTAAGCCTGGTTACGAGTTCGCATGAGCACAATTACAACTAACAAGAATGCCCCAAGTGGCACATAAGGACCAATGGTTATTACAGCTTAAAGCCTTTCACTGTGCAATCTGCAGAGTAGAAGAATGGACATGCATATGATCATCCAAAAAGCAAATGATCCACATGAAAAAGCAAACTGCATGAATTTTTCAGAGGTGAAGAATGTTCCTCGAAATTGAACAATCAAGGAAGAGATGATCCTTCAATCTCACCACATGACAAGCAGACAAGATCAACAAAAAATCTCAAGACCTCATTCTATCTTTTATCGGCATCCTATCGCATACGAAAAGTTAAAAGATAATAGAATGCTTTGGTACTAACCCACCTGTGGTCTTTCTAGCCAAAAAAAAAAAAAAAAAAAAAAGCCACCTTTGGTCTTACTGATTCTTAGCAAACTCCACGCGCCACTTACCGTGTGAATTTTGTTTACAGGAGCAGTCCAGATTATCAAGAACATATCATACGCAGACTCCACCTTGTGGCTTGTTAGAGAATGGATGCATTGAGAAAGAAAATACAAGAAACGCAAATTCGCAAGACCTCAAAGCGTACCAAAAATTAGAAACAAGAAGCAGTGGAAAATGTTGAGATGTTGTTACCTGCGACAGAGGAGTTGGTCGGTGCGGAGGTACCGCCAGAGACGATGATCCAACGAACTCCCCGAGGAAAGAAGTCTATGTAAGATTTTGTTTCGTGAAAAATAACATTCAGGAAAATGTTTTTAGGATTTTCCAATATTTGTTTCATGAAAAATGAACTTGTAGGGAAAAATATCAAATTTTTAATTATCTTTCTTTACTTATTTTGTTTTTACTTCTATCTTGGTTGGTCGCCGACGATCGGCCACAAGTGAGCCTTGAGCTAGCTAACCTCAGGCAAGCTTGAGGCTTGCCGACCTCTAGGGATCTTGTTGCTCACTTGATCGGTGGCGAGCTAGGGCTTGGGCTTGCTGTTCACTGTGGAATTTGGCAAGCCTCGAGCTCCAAGCATCGGGTGAGCTTGAGATTGTCTTTGGCTGGTCACTAGTTGTCGCCGTAGTTGGCGATCGATTAAAGAAGAAGAAGATAAAAAGAAAGAAAAGAAAAAGAAAAAATAATTTATAAATTTATTTAAAAAAAAATGAAAAAATGAAAACTCTATTTTAAAAAATAAAATAACAACAAATTATTGAAAAAGAGTGCATGTAGAAAAAAGATTTTTCTTATCAAAGAGTGAAAAAATTTTCCGCTTCATTTCCAGTTAAATACCAAAAAATAATTATATTAGAAAATATTTTTTAAAAATTTCATATTTTTCGCGAAGAAAGTTTAAATGAAAAGGTAAGGGGAGAATTGTCCAAAAAAGTCTAAACCTATCGGTTTTGCAATTAATCAATTATAAACCTTTTAATTTTGCCAATTGAGTCCTAAACATTTTCACTTCTTGCCAATTAAGTCCATCCGCCAATTTTGGCTGGAAAATGCTAACGTGGATGCCGGTGGTGCCACGTAGGACTGTCGGCGCTGACGTGGACAATTTTTAATAATATTTTAATTTTTAAATTTTTTTTTGAATTTTTTGAATTTTTTTATTTTCTGTTTTTTTATTTTATTTTTCTTTTTGGCCTTTTCCGTGGCCGGCCACCGGCCATAGCCGGCCGGCTGGCCTCGCCCGCCCGCGGGAGGCCCGGCCGGTGACGGCGGCGGCGGCGAGGCGCCGGGCGGCCGGCCTCGCTTGATCCGGCGAGGCCGGGCGGCGCTGGCCTCGCCCGGACCAGATTTGTGAGGCGGTCCTCGCCGCCGGCGAGGCTGAAGCTCGCCCGGCGAGGCGAGCCCCGGTGAGGCCCCGGCGGGCCCCCTCGCCGTGGCGGCCCTCGCCGGGGCCGGGGCGGCCTCGCTTGGCGTCGCCATCTCCCGACGGGCCTCACGTGGCGGGCGACGCCGGGCGAGGCCGACGCCGCTTGGGCGGGCGAGCCTCGGCGAGGGCTCCCCTCGCCAAATCGGGACGAGGCGGCCCTCACCGGGGCGCCGCGGCCTCGCCGTCGCCCGGCCGGGCCTCGCTGTGGTGGGCGAGGCCAGCCGCCCTGCAGTGGCCGGTGGCTGGTCACCGGAAAAGGCCAAAAAGAAAAAAAAATGAAAAAAACAGAAAATAAAAAAATTGAAAAAATTGAAATTTTTTTTTAAAAATTTCAATATCATTAAAAATTATATACATCGGTGCCGGCGGTCCTACGTGGCAGATCGGCGGCATCCATGTCAACATTTTCCGGCCAAAATTGGCTGGATGGACTTAATTGGCAAAAAGTGAAAATGTTTAGGACTCAATTGGCAAAATTAAAAGGTTTATGACCGAATTGACAAAATTGCAATAGGTTTAGGACTTTTTAGACAATTCTCCCAAAAGGTAAGCATTAGTAAAACGCGCGTGTAGCGCTGGTGATGGTGTCTTTGATTGCAACATCTGCTCGACTCAACTTGCAATGATTGCTTGACCGAAATAATTGTCAATGGACACCTTGGTAGCTGGTTCGACTAAGATTTTGATTGCGACTACTGTTCCACTCTTCTTATTCTTGCATTCGATTATTAATTTTAGTCAAACTACTAAGTTGATGTCGACGCTTGTCAACTTGACTAACATCTATGTTTGGATACTATTCCTATTCGATCTACTTAATTTTATGAATTTTTTATAGTTAACACTAAATTTGACCATCAATTGTATCCATGATCAATATCAAATTACATACGTCCGTCGGCATCTACTCTTCCCACGTTGACGCTTAACTCGTTGTATTGCTCAATCGATACTCATAGTCAGCATTTTGATTAATCAGTATAGTCAGATTTTAGAGACTTCTATTTGTCCCAATGGTCTCAGCATTTTCTCTTCACTATTGGCTCGAGTTAAAATCACATTTGAAATCGCAGTCAATATGTAGTCAGCAGCATCGATTGCTTATTAACTTTAGATCTTTGAAATCAAAATCGACGTTTGCAGGGCACCAACACTTTCTCTTCAAATTCGAATGAGGCGAAAATTGTTGAGTCTAGTGACAAAATTCGACCTCCCCTTCCTATCATTTAACATTTTCTCTCGTTTTCCCTGCTGTGAAGAAGGAACGCTGTTTGAACACGGCTCACCGGTCTTCGTCTTCGCAAGGAGAGCATAGACCTCAACAACTTCGCTTTCGGACATTAAATTATTTTATCGACGTGGTCAGTTTTCAAACTTCCAAGCTCATACGACATCATTTATCTAATAATTATGATAATGGTAGACATTCTGTACTAAAAGTAATGATTCAGGTGTGATTTTTTTTTTTTTCAGGCGTGATTCATCTTTACTAAAAGTAATGATTCAAAAGTGCTTGAATCCATCATTTCATGGGTTCTAATGGGAAATTGCAAACAGAACCCAGAAATTATATATGATAAAAAAATCGAAGATAGTGAGCGAAAAAGGAGATAAATGATAAAGTCGAGGAGAAATATATATATATTTTTCTGTATTCCTTTTAAATTTGACAATAAAGAATAGGCTTAAATTCAAACTTGTCAATGAAATGCGAAGAAATAATAGGACCCAAGCCACACATTTTTACAAATTTTACATACTTCGATTGATTACATTTGCTGCATTTTGTATTAGAAAATGGCACCATAAAAAGCATGGAGGAGGGGCGTGTCTATGGCGTCTCGCGGGCACCGTGTCCCTAACCGGCAAGTTATCCTAAACGTCTCCGATTCTTTAGGTTTCAGTACGAAGCGTTGTAATTGGTAGTTCTACCATAAAGATCCGTTATCTATAGCATTTTGGGTTTATATACCATGAAAAAAAAAAGTGGTTACAAAGAACTCGTTTATGGAAAATATAGTCGCGCTATTTTCACTTTATAATACGTATCGACATTTATGCCTTGTTGATAAATTGGTATCTAAAATATGAAAAAATGATACAAATGATCCCTAAAGGACTTTTGGTAATGTTCGACTTAGTTCTCGAACTATATATAAAAATATTCATTAATGTTCCTGAACTTGAATTAATAGAATGACAGCATTGAATATTTTCATATAATTTAGAAATTAAGTTGAATATATACTAAAAGTACATAAATCACTTGAACAAATTAAGAATTTATGTATTACATTGTATTTTGAACTAAAACTCAAGAATTATATTGAATAAATTAATGGGATAAGTGCATTAGAAGTCCTAAAACTTATTATGAACATGCAATTGAGTCCTAAAACTTTCAAAAAGTGCAATTAAATCCTAAAACTTATCACGAAATTTTAATTAAGTCCTAAAACTTTCAAAAAGTTCAATAAAGTCCTAAAACTTGTTTCGAAAGTGTAACCGAGTTCTAAAATTTTCAAAAAATACAATTAATGGAAGGACTTAGATTGAATCATTTTGACAAATTTTAGGACTTGATTGTACTTTTTGAAAGTTTTAGGACTTGATTGCACTCTTTGAAAGTTTTAGGACTTAATTGTACTTTGTGACAAATTTTAGGATTTCCAATGCACTTAATCCTAAATTAATTCATTGATAATATTGGCTCTACTAAGCCGGATTGTCGTTATTCCCTGAAATATTTAAGGGACCACCTCAGGAAGTTGCCTCTTCTTTTCCCAAGAAATTCTTAGGAGTCCGCCACCGTCCAGCGTCCACTTTCTCCTCGCTCTTCTTCTTGTCACCTCTGCGGAAACGAACTGCTTCACGTCGCTCCTCCGGAAAGTCCAGAGCGACGGCGGTGGCAGGAATCCATGGACCCTGATCTCTACAGAGCCGCGCGGTCCGGGGACGCCTCGTTCCTGGAGGGGATGGACGGCAGCTCCACCCTGCTCTCGCAGGTGACCCCGAAGCAGAGCACCATCCTCCACGTCGCGGCCGAGTTCGGGCGAGCTGACTTCTTCAGAGAAGCCACGAGGCTCTGTCCATCGCTCTTCGACAGGACCAACTCGAAGCAGGAGACCCCGCTTCAGGTGGCGGCCAAAGTGGGTTGCTCCCAGCTGGTTGACTTCGCCGTTGACCACGCCAGGGGGGCGTACGCGGATCTTGAGAGCCAGGACGGGCGCGACGGGGGGCTCAAGAAATTGCTCCGGATGGTCAATTTGGAGGGCGACAACGCGTTGCACTTGGCCGTGCGGAACGGGCATTGCTTTGTGGTGAAGTCGCTGGTGGAGGCCGACGCTGGGCTCTTGGACTGCGTGAACTGCGCCGGGGAATCGCCCTTTTACATCGCCACGGAGAAGGGGCATGGGGAGATCGCCGAGCTGATTCTAAGCTACCCCGAGAGTTGCTTGTCTAAAGGCACCAACGGGATGACTGCTCTGCATGCTGCTCTGTATTATCAGCTCAATGGTAATTCATGTCTTATACCCCACACTTGTTCCAGGCTTTTAGTTTTTATTGTTCTTGCTATTGGCTTTTCTGTGCATCTTCGGTGGCTGTGGAGGAAGAACTTTGCTGGCTCGAGGAACTGGTCAATCCTTTTGTTAATTTGATAGATTCAAAATTGTAGGTTGTGATTGTCTGATCAGGATAGTAGTGTAAAAGGGATCCAGTGAAAATCTTCACTTGAGAATACATTGCATGATGTGCTTATGAATCACCTGGACGAGGAAGTTCTTTGACCAGGGGTGACGGACAAGTGAAATGCCTAAAAAAATGGGAATTTTTGGTGGGTGAATTGTGTTCGACAGATGATGATGCGGTTCGAAAATTTGGCTCCTCGAGTCTATGATGAGATATATTCTACGATTCGTCCTGCAATTTTTTAAGCACAGTTAATGGTGGGATGAGAAGTTTATATATCTAGAACAGGAAGCACGGCTGTCCCTTGAATTCCTTGACTTGATTACTTCTCTGCTGAAAGGAGATTTCACAGTGCAGTCATGCAAATATCAAAAGTTAATATCAATTAGCATAACTTGCAGAGAAGGCGACCTCTTGTTTTTGTTTTTAGTAATGGTACTTATGGTAAAACCAGTCAACAAAATTGGTTATGTGATAGTCTGTCCCAGGGACTTTAAACAAGTGGGTTGCATTTGACACCTGGTAAAATTTTGCCACATTATTTGGTACACCAGTCTGTCATGTTTATATACTAGCAATGCGAGCTGCAGACATGCTTGTTTGTCTATAATACTTGCTATATCTGCAAGATTAGTCCAGATGTTTGTTTAGGAATAGAATGGACTCCAGTTATTTTTGGAAGTATTCAAGGTTGCAACTTTGCTGTCTGGCCTTTTCATTTGCTTGAGATTTGCATTGGCTGCAATAACAGTAAGTTGTCCGCTGATAACTATGAATGGAGGCTTAGCTAATTGACTCGGTAATGTCTTAATTTAATTGAAGGTTAATAGAGAGATGCAGAGTCTAGATCTTGGCAATGGAAAAGAGTCTGTCCCTCGGTTCCTCCCTAACTTGTCTGCTGCTGAAGATGTCCCAAGCTGCGGACAATCCTGTTTGCTTGAGATTCTAGTTAGATCTAGAAGGTTGAATAGTTTAGTAAAACAAGATTTAACAGGCAAAACTTGTCTAAGTGGCTATAGAAGTTCATAAGCTGTTGTCATTTGATCAGACATTATGAAGAAGATTGTAAAGAAAAGAGCGGACATGATACGAGAAGGAGATGCCCTCGGCTGGACTCCCCTACATTATGCTGCTCACTTTGGCAATGTCCACGCAATTAAATTGTTCTTAAAGCGCAAAAGTTCAGCAGCTTACATCCCAGGCAAGGATGGGGAATCGGCCCTCCATATTGCGGCATTTGGAGGCCGCACTTCCGTCATGGAAGAGGTCCTAAATAATTGTCCTGACACTTGCGACTTGCTAGACAACAAGGGAAGAACTGCTCTCCATGCTGCTGTTTTAGGAGGGCAAGAGAAGGCCGTTCGGTTCATTTTGGGGCTCCCAAATCTTGTGGGCCTTGTGAACGAAGCAGACGAAGATGGGAACACGCCTTTGCATCTGGCTGCCATGTACAAAAAGTACAGCATCATAGCGATCCTTGCTCGGGACAGCCGAGTAGACATAAAAGCTACGAACAAGAAGAACTTGACGGCCCTTGGCATTTATAGAAAATATCAAGAGGTACGTTATCTTCCTTTTGGTACCTCCCTCTTGTTGTTACTTAACAAGAAGCTTTGACATGAAGCAAAGGATTCCGGTTTCAGTTTAGGATTAGCTTATAGGGACTACACCAGTGTCTTGAATGTTGGTTGAAGATGCCTGCAGCTGATCGACCATTGAAGCCTAAGGACTTAAATTTGTGCTAAGTGCATTCATGCTAAACTACATAGCGACAGATATCTAGTTCATCGTCACATGAAAACTTTCTACATTTTCTTAGTTAATAAACAGACCATTTTGACAAGGCAGTGCTTGTATGCATCAAATTAGCTTTCATGCTTATTTTTAACACTATGTGAATAGTATTCAGAATCTATGTGCATATCATGATTACTGTTCCTTGTATGTAGAGTGGTTTTGCAGCTGCAAAGGTTTATTTCATGTTGAAAGAGACCTACGGTGTACAAGACATGCAAGCCTGGGTCGACACGAATGTAAAGAAGATGCTTAATCGAGGACCCGATGAAATAGTCCCGACTGAGAACTTCAGCCACAGAGAGACCTCCTCTCATGAAAAAGGCAACATGCTGGAGATCCACCTCCTCGTGGCGATGCTCATAGCCACAGTCACTTTTGCAGCTGCCTTCACAATGCCCGGTGGCTACCACAATGATGGACCGGACGAGGGGATGGCCAGTCTTACCTCAAATTTGGCTTTCAAGGCATTCGTGATCTTTGATACTATGGCGTTCTGCTGCTCAGTTGCTGCCGTGTACCTCCAGTTTGGGACTTCTGGCGGGGGCTACTACGAGCGAGCCCGGTTTATAAAGGCCGCCATGTTGTTCATCTTCATTGCGATAGTCGGGATGGTATTAGCATTCGCATCGGCAATGTACGTAGTGCTGGCCAAGAGCATCGGCCTCGGATTGACAGCTTACATAACGGCTGGGTGCTTTATTGGGACATTCTTTCTCCGGTGGTTTGTGGATCCATTAGGGAAGCCAGATCTAGGATTACGCCCATTGAAGAAGTATCTACGGAACTTGCTCTTCCGGTACGGAATAATCTAATCAGCACGCGTGTAATCCATGTTACACTTCTTAATCTGTAATTATCTTTGCTAGGATGATATGAATTGTGTAAACTATTGTTGGAATATGCAAACAAATGTGCCTTATTCTTTTGATATTTAGCATACCACGTTATGTGTATAAAAAGAGAAACGGAAATATGAATGTACGTTCTACCCTTGTATGCCAAGATGCAACATTTGATCTGCAAAGGATACAATGGGCATGCACAAAGTGAGAGAGCGGATTATAAGTAGGAAATTTATGGCTCAAATATGGGAAAAAAAAAGGTCCGAAATTTTGGGCTAATGGTAATTTAAGAGAGAGAAGTTTGAATGTACGTTATTACCCTTCTATTCAGCGTCGAAATAATTCATTTCTTATTTGGAAAAAATCTTGTAGGACACATTTGCTACAGAATATAGACTCCGGTCGATTTAGGGAAGTGTAGAAAAATTGGTTTTGACTTTTTGAAAAGCTTGTCGAGCAGGGATGGGGTGACCGCTACCAACTCCTGTTTCCGTTTTCCGCCCGGCGTGGCCAAAGATCCGGTCAATCCTCGTCTTGTTGTGTGCTATGCAAGCGTCTTGACTTAGTTTTATTCTTGAGCAAGCTTCTTCGATCGTGACACAACAAAACTTTCAATTTTTGAAATTGGATTCAAATTCGCGGTTAATTTCAATCAAACGTGGTTTTAGCGTGACCTAACCTACCGGGTAGCTTTTATGAATTTTGGTGCAATTGACCCGTGATCGATTTTCTTCGAGCCACACGTACCTCTTCGACACATTGGCGACTCTCGATGATCTCTCGAGGTTTCAAATACAGATATATGGTACCCAAAACGATAGAAAATTGGTCAATGCCAATCGACGAGAATTTTGCAATCAGGTGGTATCACCCATACTTTGATCACCATCTCAGTTGAATCGACCTACCTCCGGTTTTTAATCAATTTTTAATTGTGTTGTAATAACTTTTACAGACTAGCACGGTCGAACAGTCGATTCTTAGCCAAATTCTCAAGTTTATTGCATTAGAATCCCTTAACGGCTTTACCTGATAGGTCAGTTATTTTATGAGTGGCCATCTAAGAGAAAAACACTCTAGTCGAGTTGACGAAAAACCCAACTTATCCAATCAAAATCAAAATATGAAATTTAAGATGTCACATCTACTGTGGTTATTTGGTGGTCAAAAAAATTAGTTTAAGGTAAATTTGTCACAAATATACATGTTTAGGAATTTTGTAGCATTAACCATATTCTTTTTTTTTTCATTTTTATTTTTTCATTTTTTTGGGCCGGGGAGACCCTTGCTAGCCCCTAAAAAAAGGGAAAAAATTTAAAGAAAAAAATAAATATAAAAATTCAGAAAATATTTTTAAAAAATTAATAAAAAAATAAAAATTGTCTATACCAATGCCAAAGAGTGCTAGAGAAGCCTTGTTGAATGATTGGCATCCACATAGGATTTTTCGATGAGCCGAATCGCCAATGACACTTAAATGATTGATTTTTCATATTTATAGAATTCAAATAAACAAAAAAAAGTTATAATATGGAAAATAGCGTTGTACGAAAAGTTATGACACTTGCTATTTTTACTTCACGGAAAATTGGAAACTCAAATATTTTATTCCACATTTCAATCATCGCTTAATTGCTTAAAAAACGAGTTGACAATAATGTTAATATTGTTGATAACATATTAGGATTATAGATTTGTGTCGATAAAGGGAATATTTTTCTATTCATATATATTCTTAAGTAATAGAAACTATCAAATTAGGGAAATCTGTCTTAAATTGTCAATTTCACGAAACTGTAAAATAATATAAGCTGGCCATGTAGAGATATATTGAAAACAGTCCGTGATAGTTTAATCGGTAATGTGACAGAACTATATTTTTCTATGCCTTGAGATGTTGACGTTCTTATCTAAATTATATCATTATATCCTTGGAAATTTATTTAAAAGCAATTCATATTTTATATGAGCAAAAATATTAATTTTTGAACAGTTAACATGGGAAAGATGAAAATGATTAGCGTTTTGATATCTTCTTCTAATTAGTGTCCACTTGATTTAAATTTTTTATAGCAGTATTAGGATATTTAGATATCTCATAGAAATATTTAGGATATTTCATTTGATTTTCTATATTTATTTTTATTATGCCTATCTAATTTGATTTCTTTTAATTTCCTCTATCTAACATTATAGATAGGCTTTCCATATACTCTTTTCTATATATCGAAATATACAGAAAATTATCATATCATTCTTCCGCAATATTCTTAACTTGGTATCAAAGATGACCTTATTGAGGCAACCCTTGTGCCATGCACCCCTGCACAGCAATAGCAGTGACAAAGGACTGTTATAGCGAAATAAAATACATCCTGCTGCTCGACAGTGTTCATTTGAGTGCCTTATTCTCGTATGAGTAAGCGCCATTGTGGTTGCATTACAACATTGGCCAAGTGTCGCCAAGTCGAGCTTTTCTTTTTCACAGATGTATTTTTTGATGCTGTGAAGACGCATAAAAAAAAGAAAAAAGAGAAACGGAATTTCTATGCCAATATGCAACATTTGATCTGCAAAGGATACTATGGGCATGCACAAAGTGAGAGAGCGGATTATAAGTAGGAAATTTACGGCTCAAATATGGAAAAAAAAAAAAAAGGTCCGACATCTTGGGCTCAATGGTAATTTAAGAGAGAGAAGTTTGAATGTACGTTATTACCCTTCTATTCAGCGTCGAAATAATTCATTTCATATTTGGAAAAAATCTTGTAGGACACATTTGCTACAGAATATAGACTCCGGTCGATTTAGGGAAGCGTAGAAAAATTGATTTTTGACTTTTTGAAAAGCTTGTCGAGCAAGGATGGGGTGACCGCTACCATCTCCTGTTTCCGTTTTCCGCCCGGCGTGGCCAAAGATCTGGTCAATCCTCGTCTTGTTGTGTGCTAAGCAAGCGTCTTGACTTAGTTTTATTCTTGAGCAAGCTTCTTGACTTAGTATTCCACTTGACTTGTTATATAAGCCTTTGGTCAGCAGGAGATTGAAAAGCAAAGAAACAGAACTTCCCCTCAAAACCTCCCCAATGAAGGGACTTGCCGAAACAAACCAAAGCTCGGGCTTTGCTGTGGCCCAAAGCTTCACCGAGGATATCCTCATCGAGATACTCTCGAGGCTACCGGTCAAGTCCTTGGTGCGATTCAAGTGTGTAAGCAAGAGATGGCGGTCTCTAATTTCTGACCCTCACTTCGCCAAATTGCACCTGCAAAGGCTCATCTTGGAGAATATAACCCATAGCCAGAAAATCATCAAAAGCAACCCGCTCCAAACCGTAGACTATGAAGCACTCGACAACGATGAGGTCAATAATCATGTGGTGGTGGAGTCTCATGACTTGGGAGAGGATGAACCGTGGGGGCTCGCAGGTTCGTGCCATGGCTTGGTGAGTTTGGCTGTCGAAGATGGATTTCTCGTGTATAACCCAACCACCAAGGAGTCCAGGAAGTTGCTAGGTTCTGGTTTAGTTGCAGAACACGAGTTCCACGGCTTTGGTTACAGCTCCACAACTGATGACTATAAAGTAGTACATGGAGCTTTCTCTAAAGCAAATGATGGCTCTAAGGAATGTGTATTGGAGATATTTTCGCTCCGATCTGGTTCCTGGAGAAGGGTTCCTAGCAAAGATGTTCCCGAGTTGAGTGGACCCGGAATCTATCTAAACGGGTCTGTTCATTGGATCGTGAACCATGGAATTGGAAGTAGGATAGAGCAAGCGATCATTCCATTTGGTTTGGCCACAGAAACACTTGAAGAGGCAATTCCAATCCCCAAAGTCGAAGGTATAGTTTTTGAGGGTCTGGGGATTCACAGGGGACGCCTATTTGTGTACGATGTCACTTGGAGACTTCGTTTCGAGGCTTGGATCATGAATGAATATGGGAAAGGGGAATCCTGGACAAGATTGTTCAGTGTCCCGACCAACGGTTTACCTGCCTGTCAATTTTATACGATCCCGATGGCCTTCACCCAGAGCAAAAAAATTGTTTTCCAGATTGATGTGGCGGAGATGATTTTGTTCAATCCGGAGGATGGTACTTACAAGAATTACCCCATTGAAGAGGATGATAATGTTGAGTCTGCTATATATGTGGAAACTCTTGTTTCACCCCACGTTGGCCATGAGCCATGAGGGTACAAGCTTTGCGTGTGCTGGTTTACCAAATTCTGTTTATTACACATAATGCCCCCGAAGAGTTCTTACAGTCATGTATCTTTCTGGTTCGCGAGTTGTTGTAATTGAATTTGATTTCACTGTCTCTAATCTATTCACTCCAACCCATGAATGTTTAAGGGTATGCGGAAAGATCTAATAGCTAGATGAATGTGAAGGTAACTAATTATCTTCATCTCCTGCAGATTTTACACCAAGCATGCTGCATTGCCTTAGGTACGTTTGAAACTTTTATGTTTTCACTCCTTTTGATCTGCTGCAGATATCCTCTGCATGTAAAGAATAAAAGAAGAGGGACACAACATTTCCCTTCATACCTTTAAAGCGGTGATCTTACATACGTAAATATATCTTCCACAAAGATGAGAGAACCAACCAACAGCCCTTTCCCAACTGCGAGTTCCAATCTATCTAATTACTCAAAATGAGATTCTACATTCTATTTGCTAGCATTAACACGACATTCTGAAGAGAATGTCATCAAGAAGAAGAAGAAAAAGCAGAAGAAGAAATGGTCATCCAGTTGAGATCACATCAATCTATCTTATAAGTCCAGTACATTATTTTGGTACGTGACAGGCCAAATTACAGGCAGAACAATACAATACTAGGCCATCATCCTACATCTCTTTTTGAACCATTTTTGCATTGAGCGATTCTATTGAGAACAGGAAAGAACAATGATCTGATGACATAGACCTATAGACAAATCAAACTATGAACGGTAAATAGTGCTGTTCTGACAAAAATCTGAATCGGGCAAACTTTAGACTTCGATTTCGATCCTAAGACAGAATTTGTATCAAACATGGGTGACACCACAAACAATAATGCTGGTGTCTCTATAGCAGATAACCTCTGTGGCTATGTTTGGAAACCAGGATAAAAGATAGGATGCGATAATTGTTATCCTTTGCGGTGTTTTGGTTACTGTCCATAACAGAATAAGATCGGCTAAAATAAGGATGTAATCCGGATGAAAAGATCCCGTGTGGAGTGTGTGGGATAAAGGTTCTTACGTCTTGCCATCAAAGCTCCTTTCTGAGAAGCCCTAACCTCTCCTCCTTCTGTTCTCCTTTTCCAGAGTTCTTTTCTTCGGCTACAATCAGACAGAGGCGAGGCAGCGTGCTTCTTTTTTCCTTAAAGAGATTGTTAGATCGTCATTTGCTCTGCTCCGACCTCTGTCGCGGGTAACAACAACTGGCGTTCTTCACTGCTTATCGTTGCTTATTTTTTGCACGATTTTAAGGTTTCAGAATTTTTGCTCGGCTTTTATTTTTCTCAATGCCCCTTTATCTGACAAGCCGCAAGGTGGAGCGTGCGTCGAATACGTCGGACTACTGCTAGAAGCAAAATTTACTCGGTAAGAATCAGTAGACCAAAGTTGGCTTCGTCTGATCTGCTTCGGTTTCCACTGAAGTTACCAAATCATTGTTCTATCTCCCAACAGAATGATGTATTGGAATTTGTCTGTTGATCCTGTTTGCTTTTTATTTGGTGTTGCTGCTGAATCGGTCGTTCATCTCTTCATTGAATGTACTTTTGCGATGACCATATCGGTGTCCATTTGACTCTGAAACAAAGTGTGATGTTAGTTATAGAATGCACAACCAGACGTGGACATCTTTGAGCCGTAATATTTGTTGGTAATTATTTATAACTTGGGGCATTTTGCTCATGAGAGCTTATAAGCAGGTTTAGTCACCGGTTTTGCGGATTTGGGGAAATAAATACTTACTTATCAAAAGAAATTAAAAAGATAACTCATTCGAAACACAAGTTTATATGCTGAGAATTTTAACTCGTGAACTTTCTCGTTGAAGCAGAAATAATCATGTTCACCAAATATTTTGAAAATATTTCATTGAACTTGAAATGGTGGTAGTGACTAATATTTGTATATTTATATAATGAGGAGAGGCGACATTGGCCAAGTGTTACCAAGTCAAGCTTTTCTTTTTCACGGATGTATTTTTTGATGTTGTGAAGACACATAAAAAAAAAAGAAAAAAGAGAAATGGAATTATGAATGTACGTTACAACCCTTCTATGCCAAGATGCAACATTTGGTCTGCAAAGGATACTATGGGCATGCACAAAGTGAGAGAGCGGATCACAAGTAGGAAATTTACGGCTCAAATATGAAAAAAAAGAAAAGAAAAAGGTCCGACATCTTGGGCTCAATGGTAATTTAAGAGAGAGAAGTTTGAATGTACGTTATTACCCTTCTATTCAGCGTCGAAATAATTCATTTCATATTTGGAAAAAAATCTTATAGGACACATTTGCTACAGAATATAGACTCCGGTCAATTTAGGGAAGTGTAGAAAAATTGATTTTTGACTTTTTGAAAAGCTTGTCGAGCAAGGATGGGGTGACCGCTACCATCTCCTGTTTCCGTTTTCCGCCCGGCGTGGCCAAAGATCTGGTCAATCCTCGTCTTGTTGTGTGCTATGCAAGCGTCTTGACTTAGTTTTATTCTTGAGCAAGCTTCTTGACTTAGAATTACACTTGACTTGTTATATAAGCCTTTGCTCAGCAGGAGATTGAAAAGCAAAGAAACAGATCTTTCACTCAAAACCTGCCCAATGAAGAGACTTCTTGCCGAAACAAGCCAAAGCTCGGGCTTTGCTGTGGCCAAAAGTTTCACCGAGGATATCCTCATCGAGATACTCTCGAGTCTACCGGTCAAGTCCTTGATGCGATTCAAATGTGGCATCCCAAAATTTCATGGCAATTTCTAGAGGTGTTACAACCTATAGAAAGGTGATGGAAGTGTCATTGATTCATGTTGTGATCATTAGACCAAAGAATTGTAATAGATTAAGACTGAGTACTTTAATGGAAATGTATCTTGTGTTCATGGGTAAATTAAGGTTAGTGCTATAGGACAATTTGATAAGGAGGATTTTGGTTCTTGAACATGCACCTTATAGATTTGATTCTTATGGTTTAATGTTGCAAGTTTTTGGCCATATTATTTTGTGATTAGGTATTTATCTAAGTAGGAAATTAAGGTGGGATTAATTGGAATAATGGTGGGCTGGATAATTAAGAACCAAACCAACCCATAGCCCCACCAATCGGCCATTTAGGCCTGGCCTGCGAAACCCAAAGGAGGAGGACGAGCTGCCATCAACCAAGCTGGCCCAAGCCTAGCCGGATAAAGCCCATCTTGCATGGCAATTACCAAGTGTCACGTGCATGCAAAGAAATGATTACAAGCTAATCATGAGGGGGAAGAAAGAAGAGGGGGAGGGGCGGATTAAGCGAGGAAAGGGAGAGAAAGAGAGGGAGTCGCACGAGAGAAAGAGAAAGAGAAAGAGAAAGAGAGAGTGTCGCGCGAGGAGAGAGAGGAGAGAAAGAGAGAAAGGAAAGGAAGAAAGGAAGAGAGAAAGGGGAGACCGTGCGTGTGAGAGAGAAGAAGGAGGTCCGTTTGCCGCGGATTGTCCGCCTAGCTTACCACCGTTCGTTCGCTGCCTTGCTCGCCATCTTTGTTGCTGTTTGTGCTCGGATTAGAGGCAAGTAGAGTCCTAAAACCTACCCTTTGCTTGCTGTGATGTGTGTCTAGAAGATGGTGGGCTTCAGTTGTGGTGGAAGTGATGAAAGGTCGAAGCTTTGGGGAGAAATTTGTTGGCCTAGCATGCTGTTTTCTGGAAAAATCAGTCCGACCCTTCACGAGTTTGTGAGCTGCATGCAACTTTTTAGTTGGAATCTCACTTTGATCTCTTATTGAAAGTTGTAGAGAGCATCTTGAGAAGTAACATACTAAAATTTGAGATAAAACGGACAAGGATTTCCTGGTGAAACGATTTTCCTTTGGAGAAATTAGATTTGGAATGTGTTGTGCTGACCTTTAGTGATTTCGTGGACTGTAAAGTAGCTTTCTTACGAAAATCTCACTTTTATTTCTTAATGAAAGTTGTATTTTACTTCTTGAGGTAAAACATATAAAAAATTTAAAGGAAATGAACAAAAATAGGTCGGTGAAATAGTTGTCCTTTGAAGAAACTGGATCTGGGAAAATGCTACCTCGACCTAGTATGATTCTGTGATTTTTATAAAATCATCCAGTTAAAATTTGATCGTGTGTCCTTAATGAAAGTTGTGGGTAATATTCTGAGGTACATACTGAAAATTTAGAAGAAACAGACATATGTAGGTCGGTGAAATGAGTTTCCTTTGAAAGAAGATAATCTGGAAAAACGACACCGAGAACAGGGGGAATTAATCATCTATATCTAGTAATATAGAACGATTTGGGTTTCTATTTCTTCACGAGATATTTACCTTTAGGAATTTTCTATAACATATCAAAATCTCAGAATTTTTGAAGTTCATTTGGATATTTAATTTAAATTACTTCCGAAACTGTGCAAGCTGAAGTGTTAAAATTTTGAAGACTGTGATGCATGGACCGTATTGTTTTGTGTGAGATTCTTTTGGTATGGTATTTTTCATGAGATATCTGCCTTTAGGTTTCGTCTATAATGTGTCAAGTTTTCAGAATTTATTTATACCATTTACTAATTTTTCTAGAGTTTTAACCAAAGGAGTGCATTCTGTTTTATCTGAAAATTGATGTGTTTTAAAAAATAAATGAATTTTTCCATGTGATGTAATGCTTTGAGCAGTTGATTTTGCTGCATATGTGATGACATATGGCATCTGAATGGCCTAATAGGCTATTCTTGCTCAATGGAGGTGCGGTTTCTTGGAATAGCAAGAAACGGACATGCACGGCCTTGTCTACAATGGAGGCAACATTTATTGCATATTCTGCCGCAGTGCAAGAAGTAGTATGGCTAAAATGTTTCTCGGAAAATTTAGCCACTGTTACTGAAGTTCCAAGACCGATGACAGTTTATTGCGATAGTCAAGCAACCATTACCTATGTGAAATATCCCAAGTATCATGGAAGGACAAATCACATTGACATAAAGAATAACTTCATCAGAGATATTATAGCGCATAAAGAAGCGATCCTACAATATATTTTAACCAATAGAATGGTTGCTAATCCATTTACGAAAACTATTCCTAGAGACATATTCTTGACCCATAGGATGTCACTAGGATTGCGTAGAATGTGATATCTGTTATTGTAGAGGATCATTGGTTTATGTATTTGTAGACATATGTATTGTACTTGTTTATTCATTAGTAATTTGATGTTTTATTAATAAGTACAAATCTACTATGAGACTAGCACAAACACGCATGTATTATTGAAAAGTATGTCAGAAGGTAATGATTGGCTCACTCACATGAGCAATCGCCTCAAGTGCTTTAGATAACATATTGAGATGAGACGTTATGTTACAACTCAATGCTGAAGAGCAAGTCTGGTACATAAAATATGTCGCCTTGATTGGAGTCAAGATGAGATCTGTGATTTGTTTATAACAAGACCAAACATGATATTCCCACAATCATGTATGCTTGAAAGATGCCGGATGCGAGTACTTAATTGGGCGCTATAGAAAGCGAGCTGATATAGCACTCGGGCTAAACATGAGTACGTGAGAATCACGTGACTATGTTTAGGCTAAGATCTGTATGGTTGATATATTTGATAAATGACATACGCTCTTATAGAAAGAGTAATCCACTATAGCATTTAATTCATACTATATGTGCATTGTACGACTAATAAGAGAAGATGAGTAAAATTATCCCTATTTACTCATCATGTGAGCCCTTAAGGTCATTTATAATTTACCTTAATTTTGTGCCCTATGTTACTTCTGACTATGTTCTCGAAGTAAAAGATCAATGTTGCTACTTTAGTATGTTACGGGCGGTTATGAATAGATATGGCCTATGGAACATGTCTAGGAAAGCAGTTGTTCTGAAATTGAGAGAGATATGAGTGCAGAGGAAGACTATTGTTGTTTTACATCTATCACATGTATTTACTGGTCGACCAATTATATCGCCTTATGTGATTGTGGATATAATTGTAAATATATGGTGTGTTTTTGAGAATAGTCAAGTATAGCTTTTAAGGGATAGGTATACTTAGACTGATGTAACAAAATATGTTTGGGGCACTGTGAGACATCCATTGTTTATTTCTTTTTGGGGTTGTAGCCATTATGTCATCCCTAACAGGTGCATAATTAGAGCTCCCAAGTGTAGGTGTACTCACTGGTCGCACGGCTTATTTACCAGTATGAATTATTTTGTAAAGTTGATGAATATTGAATACCTTATATTCTCGATAGAGCGCTATCAAGCCCATCAGGTCCAAGTGGGAGATGTTGTACTTTAGTTGGTATGTCCATGATGGGGTGCGATTGGATCACATCGTATCGACTTGATACGTTACGATGGAAAGACAGTAATGGAGGAGTACGAAGGGAGACGTATAAAAGCCTCCTGAACACAACCATTGGATTGGTTGGAAAACATACGCACCAAATTTTCTCTCCATTTCCATCAAAGAAGAAAAATGAATTCCATTTCAATTTTGCAAAAACAATCGGTATTTACACCGTGGAAATGAGGTGTTTTCCTTGTGATTGCATCCAGACTAACGTGAGGGAGTGTTGTTTGTTTTTCATCGACAATTCAATGTTCGTTCCGGGGCTATTTGCTGTTTACACATCGGAATCAGGTAAGTCATCTTCTGCTAACTTGAATTCCAACATACTCTTAATATTCAAACTCCAAATTCAAACTCAACACCCAACTCAATATTTCGACTCCACATTCCAACTCGATACTCAAACTCAAACTCAAACTCAATATCAAACTCAAGGTTCTAGAGGTGCCCCTCCCACACAGTTTTGATATCGTGTAGCACTTAGTTCTTGACCACAATAAACAATAGTTCAAGGTACTAGAGGTGACTCCCATGAAGTTACGCTATTGTGTAGTACTTAATTCTCGACTATAATAAGCAATAGCTCAAGGTACTAGAGGTGGCTCCCACGAAGTCACGCTGTCGTGTAGCACTTAGTTCTCGACTATTATAAGCTATGGTACAATGTTCTAGAGGTGGCTCATACAAAGTTTCATTATCGTGCACACTTAGTCCTTTACCTGCTCACAACCATTTGGTTTTCTCAACACAACACATCCTCTTTCAATAGTTGCCACATAAAGCAATAATAATAAACCACAACCATGGCATAACCATTCGTGTATCATCACGCATAACTTCTAAGCATATCACAGGCCAACCACATCACCAAATAGGCATGGTTCAGCAAGCATAACATCAAGAATAATCACCAAAACTACTATTGGTCCTAATTGGCATAAATGAACCACTCGCGCGTCTCCGAGTTTAAATATATAAATCTAATCAAACATGTTTGAAAAATTCCCAAATTTGAATATGTTGTGAAGGACACATAAAAGAACATTTTTTTATGCAGACACCTTAATCCAGATCCTTCTAGATTAAGCACAGTAAATCGCTCAATTCAATACAAAAAACTGAGTCCGTTTCCAAAATGTTCGTTTTAAGAAATTAGTTTGGTTTGAGGTCCAAAACTTATTCATTTGATTTGAAATTTGATTATGTTAAACTACAATATATGACAAACAACTTTCATGATAAACCGTTTTGAAATTCGAATCCTAAGAGTTGATAAAAATCTAGTGAATCCCAAAAGATCACCAGTTCCAGTAAAAACAGAGGTTTTGTTTTCAAATGACGAAGTTGATATCTCTTTCTTTTAAATTCATAAAATCTTGAATAAAATATATGTTATAGATGAAGATGTCTAAACAATTTCTTAAGAGGAATTGACTTCAAAATCTTAACACATTTCGATCCACAAAAATGGCAAATGGCGAGGGTCCATAAATTAGAACTGAAGAAAGTCCACTAAATTGGACTAATCCAACCTCATTGGTGCTAATATCACTAATTAGATCAACACTAATCCATTTTAAGGCTAATCTAACCATTCTAGATTAGCACTAATCCATCTTAAGGTTAATCTCACTTAGTACTAATCTAATTAAGCTAACTAACATTAATCTAACCTCCTAAGTGCAATTAACAACCTAATAAAGGATTATGAAGTTACTCACCGGATTAGCGAGCTGACGGGTTCACGGCAATGTGACGCGAAGGCGGTGAAGGCCCGTGTCTATGGAGGCCCCAAAGGAGGCTTGGAAGGCGCTGAAAAACAACTCACATATCACTGCTGAAGGAGGAGGAACCGGTTCTGCTTCTACTGGTTCGGTTCTGAGGTTGCTGAGCTAATCAGCTGCTGGGCACGAGCTGAGCTGCGGATGGAGGTGCGGCTGCTGCTTGGTGGTTGCTGGCTGAGGCGTGGATTGAAGAAGACGGTGCTGTGGTGTATGCGGCAGCACGATGATGGAGGAGCTGCTGGCGTGCGACTGTTGGGTGGTGTGAGGGATGAAGGCGTGAGGTGCTGGTGGCTGTGCGCGTGTGAGTGGTGGGGGGAATGGAATGAAGATGGAGATGGTGGCATGTGGTTGGGCTGGCGTGAAGGGCTGTTGAGAGAAGGAGATGGGCGTGCGTGAGGGTGAGGGAGAGAAAGAAAGAGGGAAAGAAAAGAGAGAAAGGAAGGTCTTCAAGCTTTTATCCCTTTATCTCACAATACTTTCTTGAATATAAATTCCCTCAAATAAATCAATTTGAAGGTAGAAAAAACTTAATATTCAGCCCATACGAATTTCCCTTTTCTTTTCCGTTTTTGCCAAAATCAGTCTTTCGAAAAATTTCGGACTTGACGGAATTTCTCCGAAAGATGAGATGACATCCTATAAATGAATCGTGACACACTCGAACGTCCAATTCCCAAAACTGAATTTAATTTCGTGGTTACAATCGATCAGACACGATTTTAGTGCAACCCAACCTACTAGGTAGCTTTGAGGGATTTTAGCACGTTTGATCCATGGTCGATAATTTCGATCCACATTTGTGCATCTTCGATTCGTCGGCAACTCTTGGTTATCGTAAAAATCTCAAAGTTTTCAATTATGGGTATCGGGTACCGAATTGACATAAAATTGGGTTAGTGCCGTTCAACGCAAATTTTGTAACCAGGTGGAATCATCCACAATTCAATTGCGTGCTTTCGTCAAATCAACCTATATCCAATCACTAATCGGTTATAATGGTGTCGTATTGACTATTACCGATTATCACGGTTGAGCAGTCGATTTTTGATCGAATTCTCAAGTCTGTTGTGTTTATATCTCTTAACAGCTTCACCTAATAGATCAGTTAACTCGAGAGTGATCAACTCCGAGAAAAATGACCATAGGCGTGTCGACGAAATACTCAATTTGTATTATTGGGATGGGTCGAAAATTTAGGATGTCACATATCGTGAGAGTCAATATCTGGCAGCGGAATTGCCACAACGGCCGATATCTCGTGGCCACACCAAAAGAAACATTCCCCTTGTTCGAATCACTTTCTAGTGACCAATGCAGGAACCCATTCCAATATATCCCTCCGGTTGTCGGTTGTTCAAAATTGTCATTTCCTCCGGTGACCACCTTCCAGGAATTGGCCTTCAGAGCCAAAATATTAACCATGTATCCATTGAAACCGCTTGTTATTTCTACTGAAATGTCCACTCAGGAATTTATAATCGTCCGAAGAGCAATCGAAGCTTAGTCCACAAAATTCCCGCCCGTTCATACAATCAGCATTTGGGTTTGGGATTTTGCTAGACTTTCCAGAGGTTGGATTCCATAGCACTAACGATTCACCGTCCAAGCAACAGAGTAAGCTTCCGCCACACCCTGCAATCCGGAACTCGTACCTCGCAAATTTTAGCGGATTATTGAGCGCAGAGCAGTGTCCTCAATGCCGCAAATGATTATCTCCAGGTCCACTGATCGCAAAGGATGTTGAATTCTTCTGCATTGATCTATTGAGATGTAGTTTGGCGAATCAAGGATCGGAGAACAGACAGCGCCACCACTTCCGTGTGCACTCGAGCAACATTTCTGTATGGTACTTGTGTATACTTACTTTACATTATTGTTTATGGTCCATAATCTAATTTGCTGTTTATTTATTTTGTTCAAGTGGTGAAAAATAAATTTCATAAGCATCGCTATAATCTAGTCATGGGTGTAACCCTGTAACTAAAATCCAATTATTTTTTAGACTTTGCTTGTTTTACAGAAAACCGGCCACTAGAAAAAAAAAAAAAAAAAAAAACTCCAAATGTTTTTTTTTTTTTTTGGTGACCCAGGGAACCCACCGCACGGCCGGCAGCCGGGGGGGGGGGGAGTAAACCCTGGGGAGGCACGCAAGAAACCACCACCCACGCACCCCGGGCAAGACATCACGCAGCGCTTCAGCCTCCCTGCTTCGCAGGGGCTTCGAAACTGGGACCTCCAGCGTGGAGTCCAGCAGTCCTACCATCCACGCTGCACGCAAAAAAACTCCAAATGTTAATCATTGGCCATTGCTTAAAAAATGAATTAACAAAAAAAAAATTCATTAACAATTTATAACTATAAATTTTTGTTGATAAATAGTATATTTTCCGTTAGTTATATATATTCTTAAGTGATAGAAACTGTCAAATTAGGAAAATATTTTTCAGATTGTTGATTTTTCATGAAACAAATGGAACATTAAAATAATATAAGTTGGACAGAGATACATTGAAAACATTTTGTGGTAGTTTTATCGGTTAGACGTGACCAAACTATATTTTTCTATGCCTTGAGATATTGACGTTCCCATTTAAATTATATCATGTTTGCTATTTCCTTGGAAATCTCTTTAAAAAGAAATTCATATATTATATGAGCAAAAATATTAAATTATAAACGGTAAACATGGGAAATATAAAAAAGATTAACATTTTGATATCTTCTTCTAGTATTTACTTAATGTAATTTAAAAAAACTCATTTTTTCACATAAACTTATAAAATTGCATCATTTTTTTTAATGCATATGTAATGATTCTGTGGGTTTTAGTACCTAATTAGAAGACCTGATTTTCTAATACTAAACCATAAAGGAAAATTGACAGATCAGTGTCAAGACCCTTCCTAGAGGAAGCTGACAGATTGCCAAGAGGGTGCTTCCTCTCATGACCTAGCATGACCCTCTCAAGCCCTATCGATCGTAACTTGTTTTTCACATTTTGTTATATAATTTGAACTTTCTCAGCTGTCATTAATCTATTTTGGGCCTGGTAGGAACCCGAGTAAGATGTGGGAGCCCATCTTACTCTAACGAATCATAGACTTATGAATCCTAGACTAGGTCACGCTAAACCTTTTGCCCCCATCTTACTCTAACGAATCATAGACTTATGAATCCTAGACTAGGTCACGCTAAACCTTTTGCCCTTTCAATATGTTATCTTTTTTTGTAGAAGTGATTTGGACGTGATCTTCTTAATTTTATTTTTCCTAAATCCTCCAATACATGTAAAAGGTGATCATGCATGGATGCTTCAAGCAGTCAAGATAACATATCAGCAATCAAAGCAATAGGAACAAGATGTAATTAAATACGAGGAAAGTAGAGACCCAAGCCGTATCATGTAAAAATCTAAGTAAGGCCTTGTTATTAAGCCCCAGCATATGAACCGCGGTGAGCTATAAATATAGATTAATGTGGACTGACTATAAACAAATCATGAATTCCTAAATCTATGTGCCAAAAATTTCTAGATGCCTAGATTTATACCAATAAGAAAGGAGTTGCCCTAGTGGTTTGGCGCAGTCCTTATCTGTAAAACAAGAGATAGACCAGGTTATTTACATTCCAAAATTGAATGGGACTAATTGTAAGAATGGTTCACCCTTTCGTGTTCAACCAATTGACTCCAATTCATCATGCTTCGTGGGTGAGTTTTCTACCTCTTGGGTACCTTGCCTCATTCATTATCTGCGAAGAAACAGAGATGGAACATGTTATTTTCATATTCAATAGGATTCTTTTGAGGAACGGTACGCACCCTTTTATGGCAAATTTGATTACTTCATTCTGTCGCCTTTCCTTGGCTGGGGAGAGAGGGATTTGCCCTGATGATTGATTGCGCTTCATTTGGCAGATGTCTACTTCATTCGAATATTCCCTTCTTCTTTTTTGAAGTTGAGTGACTCTGGCACTTCAGGGCCCCCTGGCCTGCTCGTGGCCATTTGCCCGATCAACTACTTCTTACACATAAGCAAGGAACGTGTCATTTGCAAAGGATTGGATGAAGAATCGAAATGAGGTATATCCTTTTTGTGTTCTATCGTGCTTTGTTTGGGAAGTCCCTACATTAGGCGCTCTATCATGTTTGCTTGATAGACCTCTGTTTTGTCTCCGTTATCCCTGCATGCAGGAAAGGCGATATCAAATTCTACATCAAGCTGAATGAAATTTAGGAACGAAATACGTCCTTTTCAAAAGTCGGGTGATTGTTCGTTGTTTCCATTTTGAGTGACGTGTTTCTTCTTTTGTTTGGGTATCAATTGCCCTATTTGAGTCCCTCTTTTGTCCTATCTACACATGCGGAAACATTATTCCACACTAAGTCAAATTGAGTTTGGGAACGAAATACATCCCTTCCCCAAGTAAGGTGATCATTTGACATTTTTATCTTATTGACATCTTGTTTTTATTGTATTTGCGAAAGAGGAAGTTGTGTCGGTTACATAATCGAGAAGGGGCGAGATTAGGAACAAATATTCCATTTTTCATTTAGATATGGTATACCCTCCTATTTGCAACCATCACTACTTAAAATTTGACCCAGTAAGAACCTCAATCGCAACGGACTTGCCATTACAGAGAATGTAACTTAATAATGAGCAACATATGCAATTGGCATCATGTGAGTACTGTGTAACTTGAAAAACCTTGTAAGTACACAACCCAAGAGCTACACGCATCATCATATAAATACCTTTAGGCAGAATACATAATATGTAATTGTATACTCTCTACATGACTGAGAATATATTCTGACATTTCGTGAATTGGGTGTATGAACCATTAGGATCATTCATTTCTCAACCATATGTTGAGCATGTACCCCTCCATGAACCAATACACAATCAACTCCTTTGGGAATATGATTGCGCATTAAAGCGTGAGACATCCCATCATAATATGAGACCAATATTTCTCAAATCCAATCAAGTGTGTTACTTTAGTGGTCACAACCCAATTGAATCATTGAAACTCTCTCATATCATGGATATAAACTTTATGACTCGCATTTACTTTATATATATATATATATATATATATATGATTTTAGATTGGATGACAGAGGTAATTCGTCACTAAAATCACATGTTATGCCAATCACATTACTCTATTTGTTAATACATGCTGAACCTTATACATGTTATCAATGAATCAATGCTCTACACAATCTTTATATGATGATATACATGTGAGCTCACAACTTATTTCCAAAACCATTGAGAAATACATGAAAAATATGCAAAAATACCCCAAAAATCACGTATCTTAGGATTTCACATGCATTTTCATATCCATAAAATCATCAAACATATAAAATAAACATACCATAGTGTAGATAAGGTCCATATAAGCACAACAATGCAAACCACGCACCAAACAGACTTTGCACGCACCCTCATGTGTTGCTAGAATGCGCGGTGCATGAGGTCCACACGCTCGACTTCTTTGAGTCGGCCTAAACTGGTTCAATTGGGTCCGACTAGTCATAGTTCAACCGGTCCGACTAGTCAGTGGCCAACCCGGGTCGGGTCAAATTGGGTCCGGTCGACTTGATCAACATCGGTCAACCAGGGTCCATTCGACTCGTCGGTAAATGGAGTCATTGGTTATGTTATCACCGGCCATTGACGCCATCCATGATGTTAGCGTCCTATGGTGATGGAGCCAATCGGGGTGGGGGGGGGGGGGTGACGCCATTGGTGACGTCAATCGCCATAGGCAGTCACGCGTTGGGCGCATGAGCGCGCATGCATGTGTGAGCTCGTGTAGCGGTGTGTGGCGCCGCCTCCCAACTTTGTCTTAGGTTGTGGAGGCACGTGTGGTTGTTTCCGGCCTCGTCTCGAGGCATACAACCCACCAAAATTCTCATCTTGATGAGTAGAAGCCAAATATGTGATCAAAATCCACTTTCATCGAACCAAAATTCACGAAAATGGACAAAACGGTCCAAGGGTAGGTGAAATCCGAAATGCTCATCGTTGGCCCATTTGGCCTTCGCCAAAGGCGTGCCCACCCACCGAAATACTTGGTTCGATGAGACAAATCTGAATATGTTTTCAAAATCAACTTTGATACCAAATGTTGGCCACCGAAACAGCATCCCGGGATCAACGTAGCTAGAAACTCAAACATATTGGAGGAAAAGATGAAGATTTGCGTACCTGATTTGGAATCCATTATTCTTTATGAGGAATGACGACGATCCGACACTCAGATGACGAACTGACACTCAGGTTCTTCTCCTCTATGACCCTTGGTTCCTAGCACGATGAGACCACAACTCACATCTTGCCTTATGTGAGGTGAGAGAAAGTTCATGGAAGAATCAGAGCTAGAGAAGAGACCTTAGCGCTATTTATAAAGTTTTCAGCTGGACCCTCTCATCATGGGCTGGGCCCAACTCGGCCCACACAAGCCAGGCCCATATTTGACTATAAGAAAACCTTATGCCTTATCTTATTAGACCAATATTGTAAAACGGTAAATTACAATCTCAATTAATGTAGCACATATCAGAAAAACTCTTACACTTTGCTCACTCAAGAGTACTTTTCAATCCTTTTGTTAATTTGATGAAGTCAAAATTGTAGGTTGTGATTGTCTGATAAAAGTAGTAGCGTAAAAGCATGCCAGTGAAAATCTTCACTTGAGATTAGACCCAAAAAAAAAAAAAAAAAACTTCACTTGAGCATACATTGCATGATGTGCTTATAAATCACTTGGCGAAGAAGTTCTTTGATTGGTGGTGACTGACTAGTGAAATTCCTCAAAAAATGGGAATATTTGGTGGGTAAAATGTGTTTAACAGTTAAATGATGGCAAGATTTGTAAATTCGACTTCTTGAGTCTCAGATGAGATGGATTGGTCTTAGGATTTTTGTAGTACAGTTAATGGTAGTATGCGAAGTTTATACATCCAGAATAGGAAGAAAGGATGTCACTTGAATTGATTACTTCTCTGCCGAAAGAAAATTTCACATTGCAGTCATACAAAAATCTAATTTATATCAAGTAGCATAACTGGCTGAGAAGTTGATCTCTATTTATGTTTTTGTAATGGCTGTTATTGTAAAACCAGTCAACATAATTGGTGATATGGAGTTATGTTGATAGTCCATTCCTGTGACTTTAAATAGGTGGGTCGCATTTGACACCCAATAATAATCTAACACGTTATATGGTACACTGTCTTTGTATACTAGTCCAAACACTATTGTCGGGTTTATATTCTAGTAACGCAAGCTGCAGACATGCTTGTTTGTCTAGTGCTTGTTTGTCTAGAATTCTTGCTATATCTACAAGATTAGTCCACATGTTTGTTTAGGAGGAGAAAGGACTCTAGTAATTTTTGGAAGGACGTGCGGACCCCTCAAGTGCCTTAACTTTGCCCAAAGGGACACTTAAGTACCATAATTTACGAAAGGTACACTTAAGTGCCAAAATCAGAGCAAAAGGGATCACTTGAGTGCCAATTCAGCCAAAATCCGGCCAAATTGCATATGTGGCATTTTCCGGCGACTTCTTTTACTAATATGGCAAATGTTTTTTTTTTTTAAATCCAACGTGGATGACAAAAACGACGTCGTCCATCCACATTGAGTGCGCTGAATTAAATGACGTCGTTTAGGTCATTGTGCGATGACCTAAACGCCGTTCCTCCCCGTCCGCGTTGACAGTCGATCTCAGGCCCTTCTCTCTGTCGCCATTCACGCTCAGAGCTGGTCATCAATCGCCGTCGTCAGTCGCCGCTGTTGGTCGCCGTCACCGCTCACTGCTCACCATCGTTGGTCGTCGTCACCGCTCACCATCGTCGCTCGTCCAGGTTCGGCCCCTTCTCCCCCTCCCCTGTGATGAAATTAGGGCTCGATTATTTAATTAGGGCTCGCTCGATTATTTAATTAGGGCTAGCTAACCTAAATGCCGTTCCTTGCCGTCCGCGTTCACAGTAGATCACAGGCCCTTCTCTCCGTCGTTGTTCACGCCCAAAGATGGTCATCGGTCACCGTCGTCAGTCGCCGTTGTTGGTTGCCGTCGCCGCTCACCTTTCACCGCTCACCATCCTTGGTTGTTGTCACTGCTCACCATCGTCGGTCATCCAGGTTTGGTCTCTTCTGCCCCTCCCCTGTGATGAAATTAGGGCTCGCTCGATTATTTAATTAGGGCTCGATTATTTTATTACAGCTCCGATGGAATTTGTGTTGATACACTTCAACTGAAACTTGCTGACATTACACAAAGAGACCAGATTTCTCATTATTTTGGTGAATTTGTTTTCAAGCCAATGTCAGAGTATGTTTTGATTATTAGATCACTGCCTATGCATCTCCTTAAGAGCATCCTAGTAAAGCAGGTGACCAATGCCATTCTGAGAAAAAAACTAAGTTTTTGAACCACTCTGCTTATGAGAGTGTATAGGGTATGTCCTTGAACCACCCTGTTTGTGAGGCTGTATAGGGTATGTCTTGAACCATCCTACTGTGCTTGTTGTATAGGGTATGTTTATCAATCCAAAACCCTGCTATGATTGCTGTATAGGGTATGTTTATCAATCCAAAATCCTTAATGAGAACATAATCCTGCTGTGATTTCTCTTTGTTTTTCTTTAGCTTTAGCGATATAAAATGCTTCTAAGTTTAGTTGTTCAAATTTTAGTTTAAACTTTTAAAGGAATTTGTAGGAGTCAGCGGCTGTGATTTGATTAAGTTGATGTCAGAGTATGCTATGTTTTGATTTGCTTAAGTTGATGTACATTCTCTCACATCACACGTTTAGTGCAGTAGACAAAATTGCTTGGGCTGTGATTACTGTGGGAACTTGTGCTTGTTGTGGGGACCTCTGGTTTTGGTTAATATTTTAAGGGAAGGGAAGGCAAATAATTAAAGTGCCGACCTCCTTTTTAGCTATCATGTAGGGGCATATTGTCAGTGTAGGGACCTCTATTTACTAAAGTCCATGAGAGTGGGGGGACTCCCATGTGCAATTGTCTAGTGGTCCCAAAAACTAATGATTCTTTTTCTTGTTCTTGGTGCAGTAATGGCGCATGACAAGGATTATGTCGCTGTCATAGTTTGCTACGATGAAGAATTTGTGATTGGGGAGGATGAGTGAGAGTATGAGGGTGGAAATGAGGGCACCATCTTTGTGGATATAAAGAAGCATCTTATATAGGATTTCTTAAGGATATAAATACTTATTTGCCTCTTAAAGTTTAGAAGCTGCTGTATTGTATTCTTGGGAAAGACTTAAAAGATGGTTTGAGATGCTTAGAAGATGATAATGGCCTTAGGGATGTTCTATACCATTATCTTCATGGTGAAGCTATAAAAATATTTGTTGAGTACAATGGTGAAAGTGAGGATGAAGATGATGATGGAGAGAGCATTGAAGTAGGATAAGAAAGAGGTGGTATTCAAGGTAATACTGACGTTAGGGTCGAAGGAGGGCAGGATAGATATGATGGACATGAGAGAAGCGCAGATGCAGTTCACCAAAGTGATGATGACATAGGTGATGTTACAATCTTTGGATTAGATTGGGAAGTAGCTGGATCAACTGATGATGATGATGGAGGGTTGCTTGCTGAAAATTTTATAAGTGATGACGACAACGAGGAGCTTGTACAGTCAAGAATACAATGAAGGGATTTTTTGACAGCTAAGTTTGCAGCTTTGCAAGTAGCCGATGAAGTTCCAAATAGATCCAAAGGCCCTACAGATGCTGGTGTTGCTGGCGAGGAGACTGATTATGAAGAAAGCGTCGAGAATGCTACTTCCCAGGATGAGCTTGAAGAAGATGAAGGACTTGTGCATAGAAGAAAAAAGAAAAGTAAGTTTCCTTCTTATGATCCATCCGTTGCCTCTCCTACTTTGTCGGTAGGCATGAAATTTCATGATGTGAAACAATTTAGGGAAGCTATACTGAAGATCTCCATTGATCCACAAAGGAACATTGACTTCATTAGAAACACTAAGACCTTTGTTAGGAGAACTGGATCTTTCTAGATTAGAGCTTACCAAGATGAATATACTTGTTCCATTAATTTTGAGAATAAAAGGGTAACAAGTGCATGGTTATCGAAGCACTTCTTTAAATTGATTAAGCTGATGCCTCAGATGAATACTACTCAATTCAGGATGTTGGTGAAGGAGCAGGTAGGCATCAATATATCTAGGAATCAATGTAAAATATGGAAGCAAAAGGTGATGAAGATACTCATTGGTCAGTACAATGGTGAATATGGACAGTTGTGGGACTATGCTTGGGAGTGTAGGCTGCAAAATCCTAGAAGTAGAGTGTATATAAAGGTCGTGGAGAGACCACTTCCTGATATCGGAACGGAGTTCGATAAATTCTATGTTTGTTACAATGCATGCAAACGAGGTTTTTTATCTGGTTGTAGAAGAATTATATGATTGGATGGGTGTTTTTTGAAGGGCTAGTGCAAGAGAGAATTGCTGGTTGCAATTGGAAGAGATGCAAACAACCAAATGTTTCCCCTGGCTTGGGCTGTTGTGAAGATAGAGAACAAGGACAATTGGTCCTGGTTCCTAAAAAATTTGATGACTGATTTGGAGATAACAAATGGGGCAGGGTGAGCGTTCATGAGCGACCAACAAAAGGTAATGTTTGCTTTTAAAATAAATTGGTAACTTGTTTGCTTTTTGATATTAACATGTTATTTGCTTACATTTTTAATATTTTCAATTATTGCAGGGACTTATTTCAGTAATAGCTGAGCTGTTGCTTTATGCTGAACATTGAATGTGTGCACGGCACATATATGTAAATTGGGCAAAGACCTATAAAGGGGACAAGTTGCAGTCGCAATTTTGGCAGCTAGCAAAGAGCACGAATATGGCTGACTTTAGGATGGCCATAGAAGAGATGCTTCAATTGACAAAGGATGGTTATGATGCACTGTTCCAAACAGACCCGAAGCATTGGTGTAGGGCGTTCTTCAGCGAGGAATTCAAGTGCGATAACATTGATAACAACATCTGCGAAGCATTCAATGGGAGGATAATAGATGCCAGATGTAAATCAATTATCTCGATGCTTGAAGACATACAGGTTTTGGTCATGACTCAGCTGCACGGACAAAGAGATGACAATGCAAAGTGGACTAAGCAATATGGTCCTATAATTGCTAAGAAATTGGATGACAACTTGGCTGCAAGTAGGTATTGTCATCCCCTTTGGAATGGAGATGAAGGATATGAGATAATGAAGGGTTCCGATAAGTATGTTGTCCATTTAGGTACGATGAAGTGTTCATGTAGAGCATGGCAACTCAATGGAATTCCTTATGCACATGCCATATGTTCAATTCAATTGAAGGGCCACAACATAGAAGACTACCTTGATGATTGGTACAAGAAACCAAAATATCTTGCTTCGTATCAATTCATGTTGCAGCCAATTAGAAGTAGCAAGTCTGGGAGCCAACAGATCGCGAAGCACCTCGACCTTTGCCACTAAAGAAGAGAATGGGAAGACCAAAGAAAAAAAGAAAAATGACGGAGAGAGTGGACTCATGTCACCGTAGGATGAATAGGATGGGTGTACCGATAAAGTGCTCTTTTTGTCACATAGCAGGGCACAATATTAAGGGTTGTCAATTAAAGAAGCAGTGGGAACAATTGAGGCCAGCTAAAGGGCCTAGTGAAGGGACAGTTGGAGAAGGAGAAACAGAAAGGCGAAGTGAGTCGACTGTTCTTCAGTCAACGACAATAAACCCAGTAAGTCATGACAATTGTGTTTATGTTACTTTATGGTTTGTTATGAATATGTATATAGATATAAGTGACATGTATGTAATGCTTTTGTTTTTGTCAGGTCACGGTGACACGTGAAGAATTGGCTGAAGCCCCTGCTATACCTAAAAATGAAGGGCCTGTTCAAAGAACCAAAGGTGGAAGACAGCCAGCTGCAGGATTGACTAAAGCAATTGGAGGGCTAGTTAAGTCGACTGTTCTTCAGCAGCAACAGAGAAAAAAATATCCGGTCAGTTAAATGATTTGAGTCTACTTTTCATTTACGTTCTAATATGGCTTGATGTTATATTTGTGATGTCCTTTGCCTTTTTCTCAGGTTCGAAGAAGGCAAGCTAGAGCTCAATTGCTAATAGATGGCCCAACTGAAGGGCCACCACAAGATCCATCACTAAGGTCATCACAAAGGCCACTAGAAGGGTCATCACAAGGGCCACCACCAAAGCTTACCGAAGGTGTAACTAGAAAAACAACAAGAAGAAAGCCAAATCAAGAGCCACCTATAAGAAGGCCATCTACAAGACGCCTAGCTGAAGAATTGGCCAAAGAAGCCCCTTCTGTAGCTGAACAGCCACAAGAGCCGAAGAAATCACATGCGAGAAGAAGAGGCAACCAATCATAAGTACCTGAAAGTGACGCTCCCTTTCGAACAAGAGGGGCTCTTGGGAAGAGACTAAAACAATATGGTTGTGGCCTTTATACAGATGACCGTTCTGTAACAGTTATTCTTAATATAAGTTTTATAGGCTGCATTTAATTTAATTTATAGTGCAAACTTTTGTTGATAATTGAGTTTTCTTTTTGAAGCCTGGGAGAAGTTCAGAGGTTCTTATCTCTCAAGGCCGAACTCAAGAATCAACGGCTGCGCCAACAAAGAAGAAGACATTGTCTACGGCAGCAAAAAAGAAGAGTAAGAAGAACCTAGTTGCAAGTTCATCTGAATCAGTTCAGCCTACAACAGTTGCAGCTTCTTCTGAATCAGTTCAGCTTAGGACAATTGCAGCTCCATTAGACTCAACGCATCCCAAGATAGTTGAAGAAGAAGTCTCACGTCCAGTTAAAAAAAGTGCAAGGATTATGAATCAAGTGCGAAGTCCATCAAAACGAGCATGAACAGGAGGCATTGTGCATATTGATTGATGAAATGAGATGTGATATGGTTTATGGGGCTGAGGAGTCAGTTGTAAACATCCGTGGATGTTATATATATATATATATATAATTGTTTGTCATTGAATTAGTTGAGTTTGTGAGACTTCATTTGTCATTGAGTTTGTGAGACAGATGTTCAAAATCAATGGAATGGTTGTTGCTTGTCATTTTTGGCATGCCTTCTTCATTTTTTATTTTTTTTATTTTGTTTTTTTCTTTTACTTATTGCTACTTCTGGTGGTGGATATGTGGTGGTGACTGGGGTGCTCGTGTGGCTGGTGGTGGCTGCTGGTGAAAAGCCTGATGGTGGTGGGTTGGGTTGGAGGTTTTTGCTATACCTGGTGCAAGGTGTATGTGCAATATGCATAGCTTGCACCAGGTAGTGCTGGTGCAAGCTGGTGTAAGACACCTTACACTTGCAACTTATGCAACAACATACCACCAGCATTGTGGTGGCTGGTGGTGGCTCAAGTGGATGCTTGATGCCTGGTGGTGATGATGGCTGGAGATGGTGGCCAGTGGTGGGCGGTGGTGATGGCTGGTAGTAGCCGATGTGTACATAAAAAATGACACTTAACTGATCACATTCTAAAAAACCTAGCACTTAAGTGTTCACTGTTAATAATAAGTGACACTTAATTGATCATTTTAATAATAACTTGACACTTAAATGACTCTTTTTCTGTCACGACTGGCACTTAAGTGATCACTAGATACAACTTATAGCACTCGAGTAATCATTCATGTCTATTCTACGTATATGGTGGTTTGCAGTAAAACAGAGAAGCTGCTGGTTTACATTCAATTCAAGTAAAATAGTCACCACAACACATCGACCTAATATACATTCCATCATCACTGATTTATATTTGAGAATAAGCAAAAACTGTCGAAATCATTCATTCATTCGGCGAGAGAAATTTGAGCCGCTGCTGAAAGTCCTTCTCTCCATTTCCAATATTCAGTGGTAGAATTTGGGGCAAATCGAATTAGGGTGCGTGATTAGGGCTCCAGCGCTTCAATGGTATTTTGCCCAATTTAGGGTTTTCGATTTAGGGCAAGTGGGGAAGACGACGGCATTTTTGCTGATTTAAGGGCTCTATTTTGGGCGAACACCCAAAACAATGTCGTTTGGGGTGAATTCGAGCTAACTCAGCTCTCCAACGAGACACATCGGTGAGAGATATTAATATTTTAATGCCACGTATGATTTCCAGCCAGCTTCGCCGGAGATGGCACTCAGGTGTCCCACTTTTCTTAAAATGTGGCACTTAAGTGTACCTTTCGTAAGTTATGGCACTTAAGTGTCACTTTGGGAAAAGTTATGGCACTTGAAGCGTTCTTTTGCCTTTTTGGAAGGATTCAAATTTGCAACATGGCTTTCCAGCTTTTAAATTTGCTTGAGATTTGCAACAATGTTGGCTGGTCAACTATGAATGGAGGCTTAGCTAGTTGATTTCGTAATGTCCTAATATAAGTGAACATTAATGAAGAGATGCAGAGTCTAGATATTGGAATGGAAAAGATGTAAGAGTTTTCATGATGTGGGCTACATTAATTGATATTATAATTTACTGTTTTACGGTTATTGTAAAACGGGGTTTGGTCTAAGGTGAGATAGAAGATTTCTTAATTAGTCTAATATGAGATTGGCTAGCGTGGGCCGAGTTGAGCCTGACTCATAATGAGGAGGCCTGGTTGTAAACTCTATAAATAGTGTTCAAGTCTCTCCTCTAATCCTAATTCTCACATGTATCCTTACATAAGGAGCATTAATCTAACGTTAAAGGTGAGGGGGCCGCCTCATTGAGCCAGTGATACGGAGGGCAATAGAGGATAAGGACTTGATGCGTGGGTAATCCCCTTGATGTGTGGATAATCCATTTTCTGCTTTCGCTTTAAAGAATGATAGATCCCAAAATATGTGCGTTAATCTTTCTACTCAATTATGCACATTCTTGTTCTTGTTATGGAGATATCGGGCTTGTACAATTTGCGTCCAACATGTGGTATTAGAGCCTCCATAACCCTAGAACTCAAATGCATAGGATTTTGCCATAATTTGAGATTTTCATGATTTTTTACTCAATAAAAATCAAATTAAATTATATATTTAGACTAGGATCAACGAGATGAGAAGAATCGTAGGTGGCATGTTGCCGGAGGAGGCTGCACGTGCCCCCATGCGCGGCCACGCATCGCCTGGGCGTCGAACACACTCCCCACGCGCGTTCATGCGCCATCACACGTGCGGTGCGGCTCGTTGACCAACTCGACCTGGTCAACTGTTGACCGGACCGGGAGGTTGGACCGGACAATCAAGTTGGGAACCGATCGAATCATGATTGATCGGACCGGTTTTGACTAGTCTCTTTGCCCCGCACGTGAGCTCCATGCGCCGCGCACTCAAGTAGCGCGTGTGGGCGCATGGAGCCTCCGTTCGGCGCGTGGCTGGCGGCATTGGATTTGTATGACCATCATTTATCTTGTGGTGTATTTATTTTATATGTTCGATAATTTTATGGATGTGAAAATACATACAAAGCCTTAAATATGTGTATTTTTATTATATTTTTGTGTATTTTTCTTGTATTTTATGTGATTTTGGAAATACAAGTGTTGGGTTACAGATATGTTATTACATAAACATTATAATGGTGTAATTCATTAATAATAATTAAATTTTATTGTGAACTAAAGCTGGCTTAATGAGATACAATCATTATGGGATAGTAATTGAGTTATATATTGAGGTAATGAGAAATATGAAACTTTTGTTACTCAAGCATACTCCTTTACATGTTGGTAACCTTTGAATGATGAACATCTTAAGAACTTGTGACCAAACTAATTGTACTAATTAAGACATCTGCTGAATGTAGGTAATGCATGTTAGTTAAGTTATTGCATAATGTACCTAAACTCATTTGGTCACTTGTTAATGTCAATCAAATTGAACATTTTTTTTTTTGTTAAGGAGTATGACAACATTTACACAAAGCAATAGTATCTACTATTATAGTTTAGATATTTGGTTATGTGGTTTGACTCAATTTATAGGCCACTGGTTGATATAATGATATTTGTTACTTAAAATTGGCTAAAAAATCAGTTGTTGGCCTTGGAGTCATGTTCTATCTTATGAAACTCATGAGCTATAGTGGATCAGCTGTCAGGCTTGTTGATCTGTGGTACCCTGTATTGCTATTGATGTTAACTTGTGATAGATTCTCTAGATCATCATTCTTTTATGTTGTTCTGGTAATTTGTAATCGGAGTGCATAAGAGATATTTTCTTCTTTGTTATGAGAAGTTTCTTGTAAATATGATTGGTGATCTCATTGAAGTCTGTCTTTCAGATTATATATATATATATATATATATATATATATATATATATATATATATATATGATTGATTTTTTTATCAATGAATAAAGCAATGTAATTAGTATGATATGTGATTTTAGTGATTTACTGCTCTTATCACTAAAGTTAAAATCATATGTATATGGTGTATGTGAGAAGTAAAGTTTATATTCCTAGTATGAGAGAGTTTCAAGGATTTAATTGAGTAGTGACCGCCAAAGTGGCACGCTTGATTGTGTTTGAGAAATATCGGTCTTGTATAATGATTGGGATGTCTCCTGATCTAATGCGTGGTCATACTCTCAAAGGAGGTGATTGTGTATTAGTTCATGAAGGGATACATGATGGTGTGGTGGAGGAGTGATTGATCTCAGTGGCTTATATGCCCAAAGGTGATGAATTTACGAAGATTGACTAACCACTATCAT
This sequence comes from Eucalyptus pumila, assembly GCA_016097595.1. Lineage (NCBI taxonomy): Eukaryota > Viridiplantae > Streptophyta > Magnoliopsida > Myrtales > Myrtaceae > Eucalyptus > Eucalyptus pumila. Next base: position 33,371,599 of record CM027853.1, read on the forward strand.
GTGGGGAGTGTATAACTGCATGTCATGTATTCTGCCCAAAGGTGATTATATGATTATGCGTGTAACTCTTTGGATGTATACTTGTATGTCAAGTTACACAGTGCTCACATGATGCTAATTATATACATTGCTTATTTTTTCAGTTACATTTTCTGTAATTAATAACTCTATTATTATTGAGGTTTTTGCTACTTCAAATTTAAGTTATGGACATATGATTTGTTGCTTGAGAAAAGAGCAATAGAATTTGCTTACTGTCCATGAAGCGTTCCATTCTGGAACACTTGAAAAGTGGTTTGCCTATGGACTGCATTGCTATAAAACGATGGAAGCCTTAGTGGCTTGTAATTATGTATTATCTAATATCGAATTTAGGACACATCTGCAAAGGTTGTGTTTAAGTTCTAATGATATATACATATCGTAGATGGTTAAAATGTTGTTTCCAAAAGTTCTCTATTTAAAAAAAAATGACCGAGATAAAGAATAAAAAAATTATAATTAGTCTTAAAAGGTTGTTAGGCTTAATAGTGGTTGTAAGTATTTTAACAAGTATGACAATGCGGAATAGTTTAAAGGGTCATTTGTCAAAAACTTGATATATTCTAGGGTGGTAACTTAATTACTATGCCTGAAAATCCTGACAAAAAGATTTGCCCGAAAGGCATAATTACACCATAATTAACATGGTGATGAGCAAGACTAATTTATTCGATCTACTGTGGGTTGATATTTTGAAAGTAACATTTTCACATACAAAAGATATTTCTTACAAAAGTTGTTCCCTAAGCTTCTTTTGAATTATGAATTAGACATAATTTTAACTTGATTCATATTAAATTGAGAGGTGTCATGCATAAGTGAGATAATCTAATCCAATTTTAAGTGCGTTGGAATTTAAATCTACTTGGAATTATTTTGTATCTTACCCATATTCTTCAAAGGGGTTGATTTTATGACCTAATGAGGGTACAATAATTATGGAATCATATATAGTAACGTTTCTAGAGTTTGATGTAATTGTAGAGGATAACTGCTCTCAAACTATTAAGGATAATAGTACGATGGATGTTACCGTGTCTTTATCTTTGCCTATACAGATAATTGTGGAATATCCTGTACCATAGACTAAACTTGTTGAGGTTCAAGATACTATTCTTGATATAGTTTATGATGAAATTTTTTCAAACCTCTCAAGTATAGAATGAAGTGGTTGTAGCTTTACTTAGGAGATTTGTTAGGGAAAGACGATCAGTTATACCATTAGACTATATAGTTTACTTGTGAGAGCATGATTGCAATATCCACTACATGGTTGATTAAGCGACATATATATAAATGTTGTTTCTTGTTCTTAAACAAGTATGTGATTAGATACTATAAAAGATGATATAGTTTTCACTTTGAAAGACGGGTGGATAGTTTATAGTGAAGAAATGAGTATTTCTTTCTAGTACATTTTAAAGATTCTTTCAGAGTGAATGTGACATTTATAGCTTTTTTGATAGAAACTTACGCCAAATAGATACAAAATCTATATAGTGCAATCGGAAGATTTTGCAGCACATGTTTTAAGTAAACTTGTGTGTAGACTGAAAAGTCTTATTCGTAGTCTTAAGCAAGTTTCCAGACAATATTATTAAAGTTTCATAGTGTTGTTATTTTGTTCAATTGGGGACAAAATAATTCAATATACTGTAAGGTCAGTGGGAGGAAATTTATTTTTCTCATACTCTATAAACATGATATTTTGCTTACAAGTAGTAACATTTAGGTATCTTTTGTCCTTTGCACTGAGGTCCGTAGGATTGTTTTTGCCATATTATATTAGATTTTCTCGAAGGACATTTGCTTATCGCATTTTGGAATTATTCAATATACATCATTGCAAGCTAGGAATTGCTCCTGTTATTAAGGGTGATGGACTGAATCTATCACATTATCCTTATTTAGATATTCAAAAAATCTAATTAAATGGTATACCTTGTGTTAGTGCACGTAAAAGTATAATGTATGCTTAAATTTGCACTAGACTAAATATTGTCTTTGTGACGGGACTTCTAGGCAAATATCAATAAAATCCAGAACGTGATCACTGGGTTGTTGCCAAGAAGGTTTTGAGGTACTTAAAGAGGACACGAGATTATATGCTAATTTACACACATGTTCAATTCTTGCAGTTAGTAGGGTATTTAAATGTAAACTTTGCTGGCTATTATGATGACATGAGATCAATCACAGAATACATATTTATGTTGGTAGGAAGTGCAGTAAATAAAGTTTTACGTCATCTTATACTATATAAGCAGCGTTACTAACATTCTTTTAGGTTGTTACTTGGGCTATTAGGCTCCGGAACCTCATGAAGGAGTTGGCCGTTTTAACTTTATAGATAGACCCATACGGTTATATTGAGACAATAAATTTGTTGACTTTTTTTATTAACTTTATTAACGACAAATGTCTCAAGGGGTCTAAATATATGGTGGTCAAATTTTTTACTATAAAGAAACGATACAAAAATATGACGTTTTAATATAACATATTTTCACAGATGATGTGGTTGCAGATCCATAACTAAAGGCCTATGCCCGTGTGTATTTGAGCGACATGTCGTTAGCATGGGCTTATGAGTATCTTGTGATACTGTTGTTTTAGTGTGAGCTATTTTGGCTTTACTCTGATAAAGTTCACATCTGTGTTCGTTACACTTAGTAATGGTTTGATATGTATCAACTTTTGCATTCAATAAAGTATTTTTGAATGTGTTGTTATTATGTTGAATACATATTAATAAAGTCTTAAGGTATTGCATAAACCTTGAGTGAGGCTAGGAGCATCTAGTGATTAGCCTTGCGCATATGTCTTGTTATACATAAAGAAATGTTAATCGTAAGGACAAGACATATGTGAGTTCATTGGAATCATAAAGACATTTTTACTAGCACAAGTTTTTTGTGACATTTAAGGTAGGAGAATGGTGATTGACAAATGAGGTCTCTCTATGAAAGATGTTATCCATTTGCCACACTACCATATTGAATCCATATCAATAAAGTTAAAAGCACTCGTGACCATGGAAGGCTCTGTGTGTATACATGCAGTTACTGCAATGATTCGGTGTTTGAGAATTTATGAGATATGATTGACTATTAAGAATTATCTCTAGACCAAAGTGGGCACATACAGTACAATTTCAATTAATATAATCAAAGTGGGTAAATGTAAGAGTTTTTATGATATGGGCTACATTAATTGATATTGTAATTTACTGTTTTACGGTTATTGTAAAACGGGGTTTGGTCTAAGGTGAGATAGAAGGTTTCTTAATTAGTCTAATATGAGACTGTCTAGTGTGGGCAGAGTTGAGCATGGCCCGTAAAGAGGGAGTCTGGCTGGAAACTCTATAAATAGTGCTCGAGTCTCTCCTCTAACCCTAATTTTCACATGTATCATCATATAAGGAGCATTAATCTAACGCTAAAGGTGAGGAGGCCACCTCATTGAGCCAGTAATATGGAGGGTAATAGATGAGAAGGACTTGATGCGTGGGTAATCCCCTTGATGCGTGGATAACCCCTTTTCTGCTTCTGCTTTAAAGAACAATGGATCCCAAAATATGTGCGTTAATTTTTCTACTCAATTATGCATGTTCTTGTTCTAGTTATGGAGATCTTGGGCTTGCGCAATTTGCGTCCAACAAAAGAGTGTCCCCCGGTGCCTTTCTAATTTGTATGCTGCAGAAGATGTCACAAGCTGTGGAAGGGCCTCTTTGCTTAGATTTCTAGTTAGATCTAGAAGGTTGAATAGTCTAAGTCAAGATTTAACAAGCAAAACTCGTCTCAGCTGCTACAGAAGTTCATAAGCTGTTGTCATTTGATCGAGCACTATGAAAAAGATTGTAAAGGAAAGAGCGGACATGATACGAGAAGGAGATGCCCTCAGCTGGACTCCTCTACATTATGCTGCTCAATTCGGCAATGTCAATGCAGTTCAATTGTTCTTAAAGTGCGACAGTTCAGTGGCTTACATCCCTGGCTTGGACAGGGAATCGGCCCTCCATATTGTGGCATTTAGAGGCCGCAGTTCAATCATGGAAGAGGTCCTAAGAGTTCGTCCCAACACTTGCGACTTGCTAGACAACAAGGGAAGAACTGCTCTCCATGCCGCTGTTTTAGGAGGGCAAGGAAAGGCTGTTGGACTCATTTTGGGGCTCCCGAAGCTGGTGGGCCTTGTGAACGAAGAGACAAAGATGGGAACACACGTTTACATCTGGCTGACATGTACAAAAAGTACATGTCATGATTACTGTTCCTTGCTCAGGACAGCCAAGTAGACGTAAAAGCCACGAACAAGAAGAACTTGACGGCCCTTGGCATTTATAGGAAATATCAAGAGGTACGTTATACAAGAAGCTAGGCCATGAAGCAACGGAATCCTGTTTCAGTTTAGGATGAGCTTATATAGACTTCACAAATGTCTTGAATGTTGGTTGAAGATTTCTGCAGCTGATCGACCACCGAAGCCTAAGGACATAATTTTGGTTCTACGTGTGTTCATGCTAAACTACATAGCCACAGATATCTAGTTCATCATCACATGAAAACTTTCTACATTTTCTTAGTTAATAAACAGACTATTTTGACAAGGCAGTGCTTGTATGCATCAAATTAGCTTTCATGCATATTTTAACAATATGTGAATGGTGTTCAGACTCTAGCTGAAGTGCATATCATGATTACTGTTCCTTGTATGTAGAGTGGTTTTGCAGGTGCAAAGATTTATTTCATGTTGAAAGAAGATGCTTGATCGATAGTAACTTCGACCACAAAGAGACCTCTTCTCAGGGAAAAGGCAACATGCCGGAGATCCGCCTCCTTGTGGTGATGCTCATAGCCACGGTCAAAACATGATGGATCAGACGAGGGGATGTCCACTCTCACCTAGAATCTGGCTTTCAAGGCATTCGTGATCTTTGATACTATGTCCTATGGCGTTTTGCTGCTCGGTTGCCACCACGTATTTCCAGTATGGGACTTCTGGTGGAGGCTTCTATGAGCGAGCCTGGTTTATATAGGCCGCCATGGTGTTCATCTTCATTGCCGTACTTGGGATGGTATTAGCATTTGCATTGGCAATGTACGTAGTGCTGGCCAAGTGCATCGTCCTCGGATTGACAGCTTATATAACGGCTGGGTGCTTTATTGTGACATTCTTTCTCCGGTGGTTTGTGGATCCATTAGGGAAGCTAGATATAGAATTACGCCCATTGAGGAAATACCTACAGAAACTCTTCTGGTACGGAATAATCTGATCAGCACGCGTGTGATCCATGTTAAAGTTCTTAGTCTGTACTTGTCTTTGCTAGGATGATACGAATTGTGTAAACCCTTGTTGGAATATGCAAACAAATGTGCCTTATTCTTTTGATAGTTAGCATACCACGTTATGTGTATAAAAAGAGAAACGGAATTATGAATGTACGTTACTACCCTTCTATGCCAAGATGCAACATTTAATCTGCAAAGGATATTATAGGCATGCACAAAGTGAGAGACCGGATTATAGGTAGCAAATTTACGGCTCAGATATGCTACAGAATATAGACTCCGTTCGATTGAGGGAAGTGTAGAAAATTTGATTTTTGACCTTTTGAAAAGTTTGCTGAACAAGGATGGGGTGCTGTTTTCACGTACCGCTACCATCTCCTGTTTCCATTTTCTGCCCGGCGTGGCAAAAGATCTGGTCAACCCTCGTCTTTTTGTGTGCTGAGTAAGCGTCTTGACTTAGTATTACACTTGACCGCTTATATATAAGCCTTTGCTCAGCAAAAGATTGAAAAGCGAAGACACAGTAACTTTCACTCAAAACCTCTGAAGAGACCACATGCCGAAACAAGCCAAACCTCGGCCTTCGCTGTGGCTGAAAGTTTCACCGAGAATATCGTCATCGAGATACTCTCGAGGCTACCGATCAAGTCCTTGATGTGATTCAAATGTGTCAGTAAACGGTGGCAGTCACTAATTTCCAACCCGGGCTTTGCCAAGTTGCATTTGCAAAGGCTAAAGACACGGGATATAATTCCTAGCCAGAGAATCGTCAAGAACAGCCCCTTAAAACCAAAGACTATGCACCGCTCAACGGCAGCATTGGTGGCGACAAAAGTAGCACGGTGGTAGAGTTTCATGAGCCAAGAATGGACGATCCTAGCTGGGAGCCAGATCCCGTGGGGTCTTGCGATGGCTTGGTTTGCTTGGCTATCCATGGCGGATTCCTCCTATATAACCCAACCACCAAGGAGTCTAGGAATTTGCCTGGTTCCGGTCTTGTTCCAGGAGATGACTCCTTCCATGGATATGGGTACGACTCTTCATCTAATGACTATAAAATAGTTTAGGGCGAGGTTCTACAAGAGTCGAGTGGTGATATTTTCGCTCAAGTCCTATTCTTGGAGAAGGATACAAGTCCAGCAGGAAAGCCACCTCACTGTTTATGCCTGAGGTGTTTACTGGAGCGAGGCCTTACATTGGTGTGTTGTCGACGAGAGTACAAACAAGAGAAATAATGCAATTACGTCATTTGATTTGTCAAAAGAGTAATTCCACCAGGTGCTTTCTGTACCTAAAATTGATGGGGACTTGGGAATCATGGGACCAATCTGTTCATCTACCACGGCACCTATAATGACCGGTTTGATGCGTGGATAGAAAATGAGTATAGTCGAGGAGCATCATGGACGAAATTGTTCAGTGTCTTGACTGAAGGCATACCTGGCTGCAAATATTGGCAAATCCCTGTCGCATACACGAGTGAAAAAATTGTTTTCCAGATCAATGTGTACAAAATGATTCTGTTCAATCTAGAGGATAATACTTATAAGGATTATCCCATCTAGAGCGACAATAATGTCGAATCTGCCATCTATGTGGAAACTCTTGTTTCTCCCTATCTTGATTGTGAGCCACCCAAAATCTAGAGCATTTAAGGATTTGGTTTTCCCGTTTCCATTTAAGTATCCTTTGCGGGAGACTTGGCCATTTTGAGCTATTGAATGATCTTGTCAAATTTGAAGAATAAAAAACACAATATCTAGGGTCTATTATGAGATTTGGTTATTCATTAGTATTTATACCACTGTGCTTTCAATACTCTATCCTCTCAAGATATTACCTATGACAAATGGAAGGAAAAAATTAAGCCAATTTGCCCGTTAATTGTTACATGTTATCCAACTCAATAATTTGATGATAAAATTTAACAAAAACTAACGGATGGTAAATTTGTCATAGATGTACCAATTTTAAGTATTTTGTGGAAAAAAAATCCAATTTAGGTAAATTTGTCATATGTATACTAATTTTGGGTTTTCATGGAATTAATCTCAATTTTTTTTACAAATATTTGGTGTGTCCAACATATTTTAATGCAAGATGTCTTACCCCACAACATTCAGTAGTGTTTACAAGTAGTCATTAAAGCTTCAAAACTTTAGGAAATATCAATTCTAAAATAAATGTCGATAATGGCATGCAATGCACAGGCTATTGACCTTATGTAAGTTGACCGACGAGTCTTATCATACTCATACTAAAAAAAGATGAAGATATTATAGTTTTTGAATTATTACAAAATGTTTAATTAGCCTACAACAATTGTTAGTACAACAATCTTTGATCAAACAAAGTAGGAGTTCCCGTCGTCGCCGCCAACCAAGACGTGTTCAAGTGCTACCGGCGATGATCTTGACAGAGCGGCAGTGAGGCATGGAGGAGGAGGAAGGGTTTGATCTCGTGGAGGCGTATTTTATCTTCATGAACACGGTCGACAGTTCCAACCATTGGGCTGCTCTGCACATCTTTCTTTTTTCTTTTTCCTTTTCCTGTTTCTTTCTTTCAGGGAAAATTGGATTTTCCCAGGAAATTTCGGTGAATAAGTGGAATGCACGGTAATTTTGTTGGGATGGGTTTCGTTGCGATTCGAGTGCAAGTGAGTCTCTATAGCGCTTAATATTTTAACATTGGAAACTAGAGCCTGTTTATTGGATAAAAAAGAAGTGTTGATTCCTTCGTCATTGGTGAAATCAGCACCTGACTAAACCAGTTCCTATAATTTCAGCAACTTCATATTTCATTCCAAGTCCCACAACGTCAGTGGCCAAATTAAGAACCATCCGCAAATTAAGGACTACAACAGCTCGTGACCCCTCTCACACGAAAAAGAGATCCCATATTTTTTCTAATGGCTATCAATCAACACCAAAAGGATATGCATGATACGAACGTACTTGGATCGAATATCATGATAAATTATTTTGAGTTATTCTAGCATCCTCCGATCTTGGATTACTGCTGCTAATGTGAAATCATTACACATAAGTGTAATATATATACTAAACTGAATTCTGGCGATGAAAGTAACAGGTTCTGTGTGGACCGTCAGCAGATTTGACAGCCTGATTGAGGTTAGTAGACGCATTAGCCACATGAAATACTTGCTTCTTGTTGGTCAATGTTGCTTTCATTTATGGTCCATGGAATTGTTCACCCGTCACATGATGTTTGTACTCATTTGTGGAATTTGTGGTTCATCTTTATCATTTTCTATAAAGTGGCCTTCCAACTATTCCAAATCTAACGAATAAATGTGGCCCCACTCCTCAACTATTCCAAACCTAACGAATAAGTGTGGCCCCACTCCTCAATTATTTCAAAACCTAATGAACATCAACATCTTTATGTGGGGCTATCGACAATTGTGGTGTAGATGACTCACGGAGTTGGAACAACTAAAGGATATAGCTCAACTATAGCCGAAATAATAAGGGCGCATTTAGGGCCTGTTTGTTAAAAAAAATTATGTTGCTTGGAATGACAATTTCTATTCTTTTCGTTTTAGGGAGTGAAAAAAATAAAATAAAAGCACGTGTTTGGTAAAACTTTTTGTTAGAACAAAAACTCTATTTTTCGTTCCGAGAATAGATTTGGAACGAAAATAAGAAGTAGAAAAATGTAAACTTCTTCTTCTTCTTCTTCTTCCTTTTGCCGTCGCCGGCCTTGGCCATGGCCATGGCCGGCGCTGGTGACCGACCAAATGATGGCCGGCGACCTTGCCAGAGCATCGCCGGTCCCCGAAGACCCCGAGCCATGGCGAGGCTTGGCCTCGCTAGCCGGCGTGAGGCTGAGCCTTGCTAGGCCAGCGTGAGGCCGCCTCGCGCTACCTGCGCGAGGGCGGAGGCTCGCCGGGGCCAGGTTGGCCTTTAGCGAGCACACTGAACGTCACCCAGTAGGTCGCCCGCCACCGCTGTGGCGGCGACCGGCTAAAGAGAAAAAAGAAAAAGGAAAAAATAATAAAAAATTAAAAGAAATAAAAAAATCTAAGAATTTTATCAAATGTATTTCTATCCCGAGAATAGAAATTTTGGTAAGTTATCAAACGCGTTCTTTTACTTAGAAATTGTTCACGACAACATAAACAAAAAAAAAATCATTTCTCATAAAAAATTGTTCCCCGTAACAATCGTTCAATGCTTGTAGGTTTCTCATCTGGCAATCATTCCATAATCAATTTTATTTTATTTCAACAGCCTCCTTTAAAATTGATTTTGGAATTCAACAACTCCAAGCATCATCTTCAATTTTTCAAATAAATCTACCTTCAATGGTTTAGTCAAAATATCTGCAATCTGATATTCCGATTTGCAGAAGTTAAGCTCAATATCGCCATCTTTGACTTGCTCGCGAATATAGTGATATTTGATATCGATGTGTTTGCCCCTGCCATGAAAAACAGGATTCCTGGCCAAAGCCATAGCCGATTTGTTATCACACATTATTTTCGTAGGACCTGCCTATTCATGCATCAATTCACATAGCATCCTACGAAGCCATATTGCTTGACATGCCGTTGAAGCTAACCCTATGTATTCTGCTTTAGCGATCGAAAGTGCAACAACTTGTTTTTTTGAGGACCAAGAAATTACTCCTGATCCAAGAGAAAAATATATATCCAGAAGTACTCTTCCGAGTCTTGGTATCACTTGCCCAATCACAGTTTGTGTATCCCACCAAACTGAAATTGTCAGTATGAGAATATAAAATTCCATGATCACGAGTTCCACTGACATACCGTATAATTCTTTTTGCTGCTTGTAAATGTGATTGGTATGGTTTCTCCATAAATCGACTAATAATTCCCACACCATAAGTAATATATGGCCTTGTAGAAGCCAAATATCTTAAACTACCAACAATGCTTTTGAAATAAGTGGGGTTCACTGCTCCACCAGTTCCTTCTTTATTCAACTGCAACCGTTCTACTAAGGGAGTCCGTATTAGTTTGAGCGATTGCATCTTGAATCGCTTTAGAATATCATTAGCATATTTCTGCTATGAAATAAATATGCCATCATTTGTCTGCTTCACTTCAAGGCCTAGAAAATAGGACATTAATCCTAAATCTGTCATCTCGAAATGACTAGTCATAGCCTCCATGAATTCAACAAACATCTCTTCACAACTCCCTGTAAATATCAAATCATCAACATAAAGGCACACAACTATTATGTCACCATTAGTGTTTGACTTGATATACAGTGTAGTCTCATATGGGCATTTTTGAAAACCATGCTCTAACAGGTACGTGTCAATTCTTGTGTACCATGCTCGAGGTGCCTGTTTTAGCCCATACAATGCTTTATTTAGTTTATAAACTTGATTTCCATGCCCTTTCTTCTCATAACCCCGTGGTTGCTCCATATAGACTTCCTCTTCAAGAACACCATTAAGAAACGTTGATTTCACATCCATTTGGTGGATCTTCCAACGATTTTGAGCTGGCTTTTGCTTGTAGCCCTTTACGACTAGCCTAGCTTTATATTGGTCCACTTGACTATCTGGCTTGTACTTCGTCTTGTACACCCACTTGACACCAATGGGCTTCTTATCGGGTGGTAGAGAAGTTAGCTCCCATGTGTTATTCTTTTCAATGGAGCGGATTTATTCATCCATTGCTTGGATCCACTTCTCATTTATTGCTGCATCATCATAGGATATGGGGTCACATTATGCAAATAAACAAAAAATTATCATATTTTCATCGGTGATTCCTTCATTATCACTATCATCATCTCTTGTGATTACATAATCCTTAAATCCTGATGGTGTCTCCCGCAATCGCTGTGAACGACGTATCAGTGATTCTAAAACTACTATTGGTGAAGAAATTGAACTGCTAGGAAAAAATGATGGATCTTCAGTTGAAGATTTTTTTGTCTCTCTCGCCAATGATTCATCTTTAATGGTGATGCTTCATCTTCAAGAAACTGGACATCCCTACTGATGATAACTTTCTCAGTGACTGAATTATATAGCTTATAACCCTTAGTCATGTCACTGTAGCCGATGAAGATGCACTTTTGGCTTTTGTCATCCAATTTTTTCCTCTGTTCGTATGGTATATGGGGATATGCTACACACCTAAATACTCATAGGAACGAAACATTTGGCTTGTTGCCGTTCCAAGCCTCTTCCGTTGTTCTTCCAACAACACTCCTTATTGGACACCTGTTTAGCAGAAATACAGTACACGCAACAGCTTTTGCCCAAAACTTCTTGGGCAAATTTTTAGCCTTTAGCATACTTCTTGCCATTTCAAATATTGTCATATTCTTTCTTTTTTCTATACCATTTTGTTGGGGAGTATAACTGGCAGTCAATTGACGTTTCACTCCATGAATTTTATAGTATTTATCAAATTCATTCGAAGTGAATTCTCCCCCTCTATCTGATCTCAACGTCTTTAAAATAAAGCCACTAGACTTTTCAACATAGAATTTAAATTTTTTAAACTTCAAAAAAACTTCAGATTTTTCTCTAAGAAAATATACCCATGTTTTTCTAGTGAAATCATCCACAAAAACTAATGTATACCTTTTTTGTGTGAATGATTCCACCTCAACAGGGCCACATATGTCTGTATGTACCAACTCCAAAGGTTGTTTTGTTCTTTTGGCTTTTCCAATTGGAAATGATTCTCGATGTTGTTTTCCAACAAGACATCATTCACATGGGCGATTTGGAATGTCAATCAAAGGCATGCCGGTCACCATCTTTTTTTGGACTAGTAATTTTAGTCCACGAAAAGTTAAATGACCAAATCGAAGATGCCACAACTGGTTGCTATCTTTCATCATCACTTGAAAGTTCAAAAGATTCTTTGTTTGAAAAGTAAGAGGGAACATCCAGTTCTTTGTCATCTGCACTGTCGTGATCAATTTATTGTTTACACCCATAATAGTGCAAACTCCATTTTCAATATGGACTTTATGGCCTCTTTCGGAAAGTTGCCCAACATTTAATAAGTTCCAACAAAGTCCTGGCACAAAATAAACATCTGCAACAGTAACATTAGTACCATCTTTTGAGTTGATATTAACATCACCTTTGCCCATTACAAGAACTTTGTATTTGTTCCCAAAATTAACTTCACCGCGAATTGTCTCGTCCAAGTGTGAGCATAACTCCTTTCGGCCAGTCATATAATTACTGCACCCAGTATTAAGGTACCAAAGGTTGGTGTCAAGGATGCTTGAGTCATCCTTCTTGCATGCTAGCACCACGTTTTCCTCAGCATTAATGGCATGCGCCTATTCTGCTTGCTCATATGCCACCTTTGCTTGACATTCGGATTTGTAATGTCCGAATTTGTTACACCTAAAACACTTGACCTTTGATTTGTCACGTGTTTTATATTTTCCAATGGAATTGAAATTTCCACGTCTGCGTCCTTGACCACCTCCATGACCTCGGCCAGCTTGATGGCCTCCTCAACTTGATTGAGCAACCTAACTTTGCAGTGCTTGCTCGGAATTCGAACCGATGGACATAATGAACCCATCACTGCTCCAACGTCATGGTTGACACATCTTGGCTTCTTCAATTGCCACGACTACGTAGTCAAATCTTTCAGTTAAAGACCTCAAGATCTTTTCTACGATTCGAACATCTTGGAGTTCTTCACCATTAACCCTCAGTTGGTTAACAATGGTTTGCACGCGATCAAAGTACACCGAGATTGATTCAGAGTCATGCATGTATAAAGACTCAAAATCACCTTGAAGTGTTTGAAGCCGCATCCGTTTGACGCGATCATCGCCTTTGTAGGATTGTTGCAAAATATCCCACGCTCCTTTCACGGTCTCCGCCCTTGATATTTTTTCAAATATAACTTCCTCGACGGATTGAAAGATCGCAAACAATGCTTTTTGATCTTTCTTCTTGGATTGCACCAAAAAATCTTTCTCCTCCCTTCTTAAAGCATCAAATGCTTCAGCATTAGCCACTTCAGTATAGCCATTCTCCACAATATTCCACAAATCTTGCGATTTGAAAAGAACCTTCATCTGGACATATTAATTATTGAAATTCTTTCCGTTCAACTTTGGAAGTTGCATTTGAACAGAATTGGTGGATGCCATTTCTAGCTCTGATACTAAATGTTGGAACCAAAAGAATGAGAATAAACTTTGAAAATTTGGAATAAAAACACTATAAATTTGAGGGAGAAATTTTATTGAGAATGCTTTCTCTTATTTGTGTCTTCGTGGACTATGGCTTGTGGCTTAGATTACAACTCACGACTTCATCCCTTTATATATGAATTGAAGTTTACAAATGCCAACGATTACATAACAACCCACAAATTTAATGACTTAAACAAAACAGCCTCATACAGGTAATCATAAACACAATCAAAACGCACAATAAAGTAACATAAGTCTTCAATAACTTCCATTCTTCAAATCCATGTAGCCTACCATAAAGTTTTATGGCTCCTTCAATGCTTGAAGTTTCTCATCCGGCAATCGTTCCGAAATCAATTCTATTTTATTTTAACATCCTCGGGAATAAAAAAACTGATTTTTATTTCCAGGAACAAAAAATTTACCAAATGAAATTCTATTCTTTTTTTTTTATTTGCTTCCAGGAACAAAACAAGAAAATTAGTTGTTCTCGGAAATGTTACCGAACGCATGAGTTGATCAATCAGATTGATTGCTTTAGAAGCTCCATTGTTGAACGATGGCTCATTAGGAGCTGATTCTGCATTTACTCGAGATTCGTGCATAGACATACAAGTCACATGTTTGTTCCGGGGTAGCTTTACGTCACTCGACGAGGAGATGTTGGGAGTGGTTGTTAACTGCCGATGGGTAATTATAATATAAAAATTTGGAAAAGAACGAAAATCATTGGAAAAAAAGAAGAAGAAAAATTAAACGAAAAATCATTTCGGAGCAATGAATGTGTCCACAAACAAGTGCCTCTTCGACGTCCATCATGGAATCAGAGACTTCCTTTGCGACGTCCGCCACCTCAGGGTCCATCGTGGCAGCACTCTTCGATCTTCTTGAACATGCAGGTGGAATCAACGAGGGGCCACTGACCACAGATTTGGGGAAGGGTTGCCCTCTCGCTGCCTGACTATAATTTTCTTACCTTTCTCCTCTCGATTTTTCTTTTCTTAACTATTTTTGCTTTTTTCCAGCTTTTTTCTTTTTAAAATTCTGAAAACTATTTTTTTTAAAATTAAAATTGCCTTATAAAGTGCAATGTCAGTATATAACCGCCGCGTTACATCTTCATTTATAATTTTAATAGAAAGACCAATTCAAATCACAAATACACAGTTTAGGAATTTGGTTGCACGAAAAAGGTTGAGGGAGCTTATTAAATATTTTGAAATGGTTTAGGGACCCGATGCCTTTATCCCAAAGGGGAAAAAATAACTTGGGATTTCTGCTTTCCCAGAGAGTCTCTAAAAATTTCTGAACTTGATAAAACGTCTTGGACACGCCTTCACCGTGTCTACTAGCTAGTGCAGAACGTTAGGTGGGAAATGGACAACTAAATCTGACTTTAAAGTGAGCCGGCCAAGTTTTTAAGGTATTGGTCGCTTACCAGTTCATATACAAAATCTCAGCTCAGTTTTGAGCACTCATTTTTTTCTCTTTAGGGAAGAGAGAGATCTGGAAGTAATAAGCTTCCTAGCCATGATAAACTCAGAGGGTGGATTGAGTAGTGATGATGCACGAGCAGCGGGAGGTGAATACCAAGTGTTCCTGAGTTTCAGAGGACCCGACACCCGTCATGGATTCACAGACTTCCTTTACCACGACTTGGTAGATGCTGGAGTTCGTGTATTCAGGGATGAAGATGATCTTCGCGTTGGCGAAATGATTGGTGGGAACCTTCTACGTGCCATCAGCAACTCCCTAATTTACATCCCCATCTTCTCTCGGACGTATGCCACTAGTAAATGGTGCCTCCGTGAGCTTGCACACATAGTAGACAACGTATCTAAGTCGGTGGGTAAAAAGAGTATCCTTCCCATCTTTCTCGACGTGGAACCTGAGGATGTGAAGCTTAAGACTCGACGGTATAGGAAAGCCTTTTTGAAGCATGAGAAGGAGTTTCCTAACGAAGTCGAGGCATGGAAAAGAGCTCTTGCAGAGATAGATGAAATCAAGGGATGGAACATGAAAAAGGACCAAGGGTAATACTCTTTTAAGATCCCTACCTATTTCTTCTTTTAAAATCAACTTCAGATTTTGCATCCATGTCGATCTGTAGTCTTACTTATCGAATTATACAATTTGCATCCTCAAACAAAAATTTCAACCAAAAGTTTGCATCGTAAATAAACACCAATTAACGAGGACATGTCGATAGCATCTTGAGAACGCGTAAAGAACGACTGGGCTGTGATCTTGGGGCCTCAAGCTCTGCATAGCTCGTGGGAGGTTAGAAACGAGGCCAAGCAACCTTGATCTGGACCGGGCTGGAGGCGAAAGCCGCTGCCCAGCTCGGAGGTTGGCAACGAGCAGAGGCCTTCGAGTGGCGTGGAGAGAGAGAGAGAGAGAGAGAGAGAGAGAGAGGGAGGGAGGGGGTGCCGGAATATTTGTGCTGGCACATATGTTTTCATATGATGGTGCGGGGAATCAAATGTGTTGTGCCCCTAATCCGTACACGCACTCCTTATTATCAAGTTAACGCCATGGGAGTTAGGTCTCTTGATTTTCAATTTTGAACACATCTTAATGTGACACGGCTCTTTAAATGCAATAATAATTTACGTAATCAGATCCATGGAAGAGTTACAAGCATAAGTTAAGCAATAGAAGTGTTAACACTGCTATTCTATCGGCGCAGGAAAATAGTCACAGGTTTGGGGATTATATCTTTCTTTACGAAACTGCAAAGTGTTCAACGGATGACTGTTGCATTTGTTTACATTAACTTGGTTCATAATTCTTCTATTACAAGTGCTGCAAATTTTTTCTAGGCTTTGCCATAAATGCTGAAATTTTCTTGCGCGGCAGAGCCGCCACTTCGTAACTTTAGCCATCAGGTAAGCCAATACTATAATCTTAAAAAAAAAAAATTATTATCATATATGAAAAATATATCAAGTAAATTCTACTAAATTAGCCTATAATATTAATTCAATGTATTCAGATATCATTTATGATGTACTTCGATCTTTTCTAATTAAATTTTGACAATCCCATGTGTGATGCATGGGTATGAAAGTAATCTAGTCAACTAATGATAGTGCTTATGTATATGGCAGCCAAGCAGCAATGGTCAAATTGGTCGTTGAAAAGGTTTTGGAAAAGTTGGAGGTAAAACAAAAATCAGTGCCTGGACATTTAGTTAGTCTCGATGATCAGATAAAAGAATTGAAAATGTTATTAGATGTCGACCAGCTTGATGTGCGGCTTATTGGAATTTATGGAATGGGTGGTATCGGTAAAACAACTGTTGCCAAGATTATCTTCAATCAACTATCTTCCCAATTTGGAAAGTGTTGTAGCTTCCTTGAGGACATTCGAGAAAGCTCATTAACCAAGGAGGGCATGGTCCAATTGCAGAAGAAATTACTATCCGACATTGTTGGTTCTAGATCTGCAGAAAAATTTGAGGATATTGAACAAGGAATGCGGAGGATTGGAGAAACACTCCACACTAAGGTCTTAGTGGTTTTGGATGATGTTGATAATAAAGAGCACATTAAGAAACTAATAGGAAATAATTCTTTACATTCAGGATCTAGAATAATCATTACAACAAGAAACACGGCAATTTTGCAAGTTGAGGGATTTAAAGGTGAAATTCTACAATATGAGATGCTAAAGATGGATTATGGTCCTGCACTTCAGCTTTTTTGCCGACATGCCTTTGGTAGAGACTCTACTTTTGATGATTATCATGGGCTTTCAAATGAAATTGTCGCAAGTACTGGAGGGCTTCCTTTGGCCATTGAAGTGATAGGTTCATTACTTAATGGGAAAAACAAAGCATTTTGGGAAGAGACATCGGTCAGGTTAAGAAGTGTACCAGAGAAAGAGATTCTAAAGAAGCTTAGAATTAGCTATGATGACCTAGACGAATATCAACAACAAATTTTTCTTGATATAGCATGCTTCTTTTTTAATGAGAATAAGACCAATGCAATTTACATGTGGGCTGATTGTCAATTTTACCCCGAAAGAGCAATTGATGTCCTTACCTGCAGATGCTTGATAAAAATATTAGACAATGATAAGTTTTGGATGCATGGTCAACTAATAGACTTGGGAAGGCACATTGTTCGTCAAGAAAGTCTAAGTGACCTTGGAAAGCGGAGCAGGTTATGGATTGCAAAAGAGGCCTATGATATCATAAGAAGTGAAGACGTTAGTAAGAAATGTCTCATTTTAAAATAGAAGTTATATATCCCAGGATTTAGGATTCCTTTTTTATTTAGGATCTTCATTATTTTTTCTGCCCATTTCGAGTTGTTAAAAATAGTGGTTGGAAGTTGAAAACCTTTTTTCACATCATTGCAAAATTTCACTTGCAGAGGAAGGACAAGGTTCAAGCACTTGAGATAGATGGACTAGAAGATTACATAGAGATTACAAATGAACAGTTTGAAAGGTTACAAAGCCTAAGATTCCTCAAGTTAGGCTTTGGAACTTTTGTTGGGGACTTTGCAAGTTGCCATTCAAAGTTGAGATGGATTTCTTGGTATTCTCCTCATGATGATTTTAGGGCGGACAATATGTATTTCGATCATCTTCTTGTTTTCAAACTTGAAGATAATAGCTTCACAAATGATTCGAAAGCATGGGACTTGATCAAGGTAAATTACATGTTTTAATTCTAGTATGACAATCTCAATGTGCATTATGCAATGGTTCTTACATTTGTCATGCCATCTGTTTTTACAGAGGGCGCGGAATTTGAAAGTTCTATCTCTTACGTGGTGTTTAGGCATAACGACAATCCCAGACTTCTCTAAATGCTTGGGTTTAGAGAGTTTGACTCTTGCACATTGTTACAACCTGAAGAGAATTGAAAGCTTCATTAGAGACCTACAATCATTGATTGTATTAGAGATTGAAGGGTGCATGGATCTTATAGACTTGCCTGAAGAAGTGGGGTCACTAGTGAAGCTCAAACGCTTCTCATTGGAGGGATGCTCTGGTTTGAGAGAACTTCCAGTCTCGCTTGGGAATTTAACCTCATTGATAGAATTAAACTTATCGCATACAACCATTGCTAGAATTCCAAACTCCATCCAAAGACTAGTGAAACTTGAGTCTTTTCTTTTAACACACACGAGAATAAGGGAACTTCCCAACTTCATTGGAGAGTTAAAATCATTACGCATACTACATTTATCAAGAAAAGGATCATATTCTATGATGAATCATGTTTGGCAGTTACCTAGTGGCATCATTATGTTGAAAAATCTTGAAGAGCTAGATCTCTCAGGGCGTTCTGAAATGAAAGGTGAAATTCCTATTGGAATTGGAGAGTTGTCATCTTTAAGAATCCTAGATTTAAAGCACACCTGTATTTGCGGAATTCCAAGGACAATCAACAAGCTTCGTCACCTCCAAACACTAGACTTAAGAGGTTGTCATAAGATTCAAATATTGCCAGAGCTTCCCACAAGTTTGACTTGTCTACTTCTTGAATCTCAATCATTGCTCTCGGTCCCTAATATGTTGAACCTTACTAATTTGGTTGAACTACTAATAAGTGATGGCTCAGACGATATAGGTAAATCAAACCTAATCATTAAATGCGACTTAAGGTGGATTGGAAGTATATCTAGACTAAAAAAGTTACATTTACATTTGTTCAACGTCGCTGCACCTCCAGAGTTGGCTTCTCTTTCTAATTTGGAAGAGCTTACTTTGTCTCGTCTAGACCTAGAAAAGCTTGTGCACCTTCCACCGTCTATACTAAGATTGAATTTACCATTCTTCAGCATCAAGTGGTCAGAGTTGCTTCACTCCTACTTGAGATTAAGAAATTTGTCAAATTTAGAGTTCCATCGTGGTGAAGTGGAAGACATTCCACTCGATGGACTTCCACGACTAGAGAGCTTAACTATTGATGGTTGTAAACTGCTTCAGAGATTATCCATTCCTTTGGAATTGAGGATGCTACGACAAACGTATGTGTCAGATTGTCCAAAGCTACTTGAGATACAAGTTGATGGTCTTTCAAAATCATTGGAATCTTTTTGCATTACGGGTGCAAATTTCTTAGAAGAATAGGTGGGTTATCATACTTGAAGAACTTGGAGGAATTGGTAATCCAGCGTTGCAATGCACTTACTACCATTGAGGGCCTTCACGAGCTAGAGTCCCTGAAATCCTTGTATGTTAGAGGATGCACCTCATTGAGAAAGTTGATTGATGCATCCTGCACAAGTATACCGGATGATTGCCTTGTCCAAATACAGGGGTGTGGAGACCTCATCAAGGATTCTAGTCAGAGCTACCCATTTGGAATCTCTTGGAAGCGTTACAGAGAGGAGATTCTTCTAAATACATCAAACAAGGTGCGACATCTTCTTCATATACAGTAGATGTGCGTGAATAGATGGGTTTGAAAATTGATTTGCTTTAATTTCAATTTGACTCTATAATTCCGTAAAAGTACACAAATTGTAACAAGTTAAATTTTATTCTGAAATTTACGTGGACAAAAATATATTTTTCAATCCAACAACGAAAATTTATCAAGGACGATCTTTATATAATGTCAAATAATTAGAGTTCCTTCAACGAGTCCTTTCCAATTTGAAATTTCGTTGTGTAAATTAAATAACTACACCAATAAAAGTGCTATAAAATGTGAATTTTTAAATTAACTCCCTGTTACTTAATTGAGTGTTGAACATTACATTACGTATTGTGTTATGTGATCATTTTGATGTATATTAGTGCCCTCTTGAACTTTAGTGCAGTTGTGGAACAGTCCGTAAACTTTGAAAACTTAGCCCCATAAAAAGAAAAATTATTTTATGTTTCATCCTTTAGCTTTTCAGTCAGCACTGCCGTTAACTGTTGCCTAAAATATACAACTCATTTTTCTTGACCAAATTTTCTTAACTAAAATTATTAACCAGGCATCATCCTTAGCTTCTAACTTCTTAAACCATGAAGTAGATGTATTTTGTTTGAAATGAGTGTGTCCCTCTTCATTTAACATTTAATGGACATACAAATGGACACAACAACGCTGAAACAAAAACGAAAGTTTGGGTAGTAATCTATATTCCTGCTTCAATGTAGCAGTGCCAACATTTGAAAGAATAACATGATTTTTTAAAGTGCGGAGCTACTTTGCAACAGAGCTAAAGTTCAATGGAGTTTTGAGCAGTTACCCCTCATTTTTAATATAAGCGGGACCATAAGAGTCAATAGTTCAGATACCAATGAGCTAAATAAGCACTTCGTTTGATTCGGAACTTCCATAATATGTTTACCCCTTACTTTCAGTAATAGATGAGCTAATATTATTCGTTAAGCATTCCGAAGTCTTCGAAGATCAAGAAATAGTTACTTAATACTTTTTATAAACGAAAATTCTTGATGAACCGTAAAAGTGTATGTGGAATATGCATTATTGTATTTATCTAAAACTATACGTTATATTAAAATGAGTGGAATATAAATATCAGAATATGTGCTCTTGTGCTTTTAAAGTAAGGAATAAAACTCAGAAGAAAATTTAATAAATTAGAGGAAGCTTTGCCTCTCTTTTTTAGCCAAATATCTGCCCTTTTAAAGCAGCCATGTTTGTTGCACCGTAATTTCTTGCGTGGCTGATTGTTTTTCCTTACATTAGTCATTTATATCTTCTGAGGTTCCTGTTCTGCTTCAATTACTTAGGCTGCATATTTTTTCTATTTTAGTAACTTATAGCTACTTGCCTTTTTGGTGTTGGATAGTTTTGATTCTTTAATATTGCCAGTAAACTAATTTAGTCATTCTTTAAATATCAATTCATTAAATTGCTTTCATAGATTAGATATTAGATGATAGATTACATATTTTGTCTCTCTCTTTTGATTTTGATTTTGATTTTTCAATAGACATATTTAATGCATAAATATTATTATAAATTTGTTGATGGTAATTATGGATTATTTGAGTCAATTATTGCATTGGAGTTGTGGAGAAGTTAATGTCAAATGATTTGATCATAGCTGTACAAAAGTAAAAACAATGACTCGCGAGATTCTACCATGTGTCGCCATATGGAAAAATGACGATGAACAAGGTACAGCTAATTCGTGGTATTAACCAATAACTGTGTTGTTGTCGGCCTCTCCATTAAAACTAATGTTTGTTTTGTCTCTTTCTCTAATAATTATATCAGAATGTTTGCGCAATTTAATTTAGAGCTCATCATCCACTAGCTTATTAAGCAATAATTGTGTTACACATTTACTTGCTACTTTTCTAGTGCATGCACATGTAGTGGGCTTGACTAGTTTTTCTTTTGGGCCACTAGTGGCCTTGCTATGCGTTTTTGGTACGATAGCATTTCGCCACCCCGCGGGATTCACTTTTTTTCATTGTACATGATTATTTCAAAGTAAATTAAAGCACATATTTCTTAAACAAATATTCACATACTATGCCAGGATGTAACTTTTATAGGAATGAACATACTAAGTAGTGCAACCTATGACAAAAAGAGACACTAATCAATTTTGAAGCATATTATTTTAGAATAAGAGAGAACATAGACTATGGTTATGGACCTTTCATTCGAAAAGTGAAAAATAAAACTCCTTTCTAGTCATGCACTAAATAATTAACATTAAAATAGTAGCACATAAGTACAGTAATTATGCATAAAGAATGCATTAATGTATTTAAAGTGGCGATAAGATGAAGAATTAAAGTTCACTAAAATAATAACATTAAAGATAGAAAGAGAAACGGAACTGAATATGGAATTAGAATAGCAAGACTCTTGCTCTTTTTTTCACTTAAGTTGGTATTGTATGGAATAATTAGTCCAAATGATGATAAACTTTGAAGAAATTGGTAAACCAATCTAATTATTAAATCATCAAGGTTGTAGTGGCTCAAAGCATGCTGAGCTATATATAAAAAATGTAGGGGCGCTTCCAATTGGGAGGTGTTTCCAACATTTTATTTTATTTTTACTGTTGGAATGTACCCTCCCCATGGAACAATAAAATATTTTTTCTCTATTAGTCAAAATGTCTTTCCGCTAACCAATCAGGCAACTTTCTCCCTGTAATGGCCTGAAATTTTTCATTGCCCTAAGTTTTGTAAATGCTTAATTTGAATAAAATAAAGAGGAATTCCCTGTGATTAAGGGAAAAAAAAAAAAGACCTTGGAGTTCGACTAGAATAAAATTGATTTTCGTGTGGCACCAGCCAAATCTTTCCTCAATTCCACAACCATTGATTTTACTATTTGCTGGAAATTGACAACCGATTTATATGAAAGAATAACAATCCGTGTACTTGGTTTTCATCCGTCACTTTTGGTTAAGTGTACAACCGGTTTAACCACTGGGGAATGGACATTATGGCAGCGTCCATGGAGGGAAAACAACGAGTATGGAAAATAGGAAAGGACAAGGAAGAGATTGCGCAATTTGCCTACCAAAATGATGTTGTCCAGTCGAGTACCCAAAGGTGCGAAAGAGTGGAACATGATGAGAGATCCTACAAAGCTACAAGTGAAGTTGAGGATCAAAGTGACCTTTCTTCCGTAAGTATTGAAGACTTGCATTTGTCTTAATTATGCAGTCCTTAAAGCTTATGTGAAATTGCAACGTGGTCCAGGTGAAGAGGGATAGAACTTTGACAATTACTTGGAAGAACAGGCAGGGGAAGTGGAACCAGATTTGCTTGAATCCGCTTGAATCCCTAGAAGGGATCCTGCACGAAGAGGCAGAGCAAGGGGTATAGCTTCAAGTTCGAGAAACAGGAAAGCTTCAAGGTCGGTTAGGGACAAAGCTTTTACTTCAAGAAAGGGCGAGCCATCAAATTCAAATTAGACTATATTGCTAATTTTTATCTTGTATTGAAACCACTGGTCGTTAGAATTTCATCAACAGCTCTTTTCTTTTCAACTTCTGATTCCATACAAAATTCACTTTCCCAATTTGATTCACTAAAATTGCTACATGTTAGCTATGAGAAATCCAGACTCCAGTCTACGTATTGATTTGTGACCTCCTGAATTGATTTGTGACCCAATCGTTGCTGATTAATTTTTAACTCTGTACTGTAAAAACGTCAAGCACAACCGTCATCATGCTTGTACTGCAGTTGTCCATACGAAGTGGCGGGGCTCAAAAGCAGTAAATTCAACCTTAAAGATGGCGTAAACGCATTGACATTATCGGAACATACTTTGTCTTCATGCATCTCTAGGAAAGAAAAGTAAGAGTATCATTATGAAACATACTAAAAAAAGAGAATATGGGGATAAGCAAATTTCATCTTGATTGCAATACCCTGGATGGTATTAACATTCGCATCGGCAATGTACACAACGCTGGCCAAGTGCATCGGCCTCGAATTGACAGCTTGCACAATGGCCAGGTGCTTTATTGTGACATTCTTTCTCCGAAGGTTCATGGATCCATGAGGGTAGCTCGCTCTTGAATTACGCCCATTGAGCAAAGTACCTACGGAACTTGCTCTATCGTAACAGAATAATCTAATCAGCATGTCTGTGAATCATGTAACAATTTTTCGTCTGTAATTACGTTTGCTGATATGATGCGAATCATGTCGATTATTGTTGTAATCACGTCCAATGTGTCTCGTCCTTTTGATATTTCAGATACCACCTTATGTTTTTTTTTTTGGTCGAAAACAGATATTGCATTCATTCATGAAACAAAATGAGCCTTACAAGGTAATGATGGATAAAATTCTGAATATAGAATTTCCGAAAGGGAGGGAGGAGGAAAAGTCACCCAACTTGCAAGAAGATTTTTGGAACGGTGAGAGTTTGCTAGCCAATCTGCCGCTCGGTTTTCCTCGCATGGACTATATTCAACCTTTGCTGATACGACCCTTGCTGATTTAATAAGGCATAGCTCTTCTTTGCACTGTTCCACAATTTCCTTTAAGTCTCATGAAGGTTCGGCCCGGCCCATCATAGCTTCCACCAAACTTGAATTGTCGCTTTCTATCACCCATCTGCAGCTTTGACCGGTGATTGTGCCCACGTGCGTAGCTTCACTTCGACTCAAGTGCTTCAATCCCTGCAGCAGAGCTAGGGCTTCTGCTTGCTGGGGAGAAAGCGCCCGGATCTGCACTGCAAAGCCGTCGGCCACGATCCCCGACGGGTCTCGCAATATACTAGCAGCTGAGCCTAAGAATTCGCCCGGAGACCATGAGGCGTCGACATTCAGCTTCATCTCGTCTTTTTCTGGCGGCGTCCATCTAATCGGTAGGTTTCGGTTTGTGGGTTTTTGCCCTTTTTGATTCTACCATCTACTGAAGTTTTTTTGTTGAGCTAGTGCCAGATCTACAAGAGCTGTCGGTTGTGGAGGCTTACCTCAAAAAATAAAATCGTTTCGGGACTTCTAGATGTTCCACAGCACAGCAGTAATTTGTTCTCTTTCAGGTAATATGTCGCTTCTTTCGAAAACTTCCATTAGCCACTGATCAAACCTTGTTATGTTCCTTAGTTTTCTGATGATATGGATTTGTGGATCTGCTCAGATTTTTTTGGTCCATTTGCAAAGTAGGAATAGATATTCTGTTGTTTCCATGTGTGGTGTAGAGCGTACAGTAGGGGCCGGGTAGCATTTTCCTTTTATGCAGGTTCTCCCTTGTTGGTATGGCATCTTGGAATAGGCTCCATAGGAAAGTTCTCATTTTTTGGGGAATAGCTAAGCTCCATATTCTTGTCCAGAGGGATCTAGGCAGCTTGAAAGAGCATGTTGCTCTGTTTTGTTATGTTCTTGTGGCATTAGAATAGGTCATATTGTACCCACTCTTCACAGTGTAGGTCCCTGATTTATTACCAATGCAAACTAGACAATCATCTTTTGGAGTCGGGCTAATGGGTGTCGCAAGTATCTCGTTCGCTACTTGTTCTTAAAAAATATTCAGAATTAAACTTTCCTTCCATACCCGCGAGTCTTCATTGATAAGTTCTGCCACCATAACTGGTTCATTTTGGTTAACTAGGCTTCCAAGCACTCTAGACTTTAGCCATTTATCTTCTCTTATGTTGATAGACTTGCCATCCCCTACGGACCATTTAACCTCTGATTCTATGGCTTCTCTCCCCGTTAAATGCTTTGCCATCCCCAAGACGGTTGCTGCCCTTTTCTTGCCTTTCATAAATCTCCATTTGGAAAGTAAATGCCTTTCAATATTCTACTCCACAAGGCTCAAGGTGTTTTGGCTAATCGCCAAGCTTGCTTGCCGAGCATTGCTCGGTTAAAATTTCTCAGATCTTTGAACCCCAAACCTCCCTCATCTTTTCTGGTTTTTAGTGTTCCCCAGTTTTTCCAATGCAAGCCCCTTTTTGAATCGCTTTTCTGCCACAAAAAAGAAGCAATTCTTTTTTCTATAGCTTTGTAAATGGAGATAGGCAATTTAAAAACTGACATTGCATAATGCGGGAGAGCTTGTACAATGCTCTTTATCAGAATTTCTTTCCCTGCTTTGGATAGTAATTTTTCTTTCCATCCTTCTAACTTCGAGTTTACTCTTGCTAGAATCCAAGCGAACATCTCATTCTTTGAGTGACCCTATTCTATTGGTATGCCAAGATATTTTCCTGTTTTTTCTATTATTGGGAATCTAAGTTGCTGTGCTAAGTTCCTTTTAAGAGATAACGAACAATTGCTGCTAAAACATACCCCTGATTTGTTTAAATTAACTGCTTGGCCCGATGCAAAACAATACTGGTTAAGAATATTTGCTAGATTTTGGCATTCTACAATAGTCCCGTTCAAGAAAAATATGACATCATCATGAAAGAGTAAATGAGACAATGTAGGGTAGAACCTATTTAGCTTTATACCCTTAATGCTTCCATCTTCGAGGGCTTTGTTCATCATCCCAGTCAAAACATTAGCCGTTATGATAAATAAATATGGGGAGAAAGGGTCGCCTTGTCTAATTCCTCTTAAAGGGGTGAAGTATGGAGTAGGCTCCCCATTTATCTTCACACTTAGGGACACCGTCGAAACACATTGCATGATTAGAGATACCTACCGCTCATAGAAACCCATTTTCAGCATACAACCCCTCAAAAAGTCCCATTCGATTCTGTCATAGGCTTTCTATATATCCAGTTTCAATATCACCCGAAACTTTTTCTTCCTTTTTGTTATTTTCAATTGATGCAAGACTTCCTAAACTATTAAAATATTATCTTGAATTTGCCTCCCTTGAACGAAGTCACTCTGTTCAGGTTCTATAATCTCTGGAAGCCTAATCTTTAGTCTATTTGCCATGACTTTTGAGATAATTTTGTAGTTGACATTGCACAAACTAATAGGTTTGAATTGGCCTATATTTTATGGGCTTTTTACTTTTGGTATCAAGGAAATATGCGTTCTATTAAGAAGGGGGTCGATGAAACCTCTTTCGAAGAAATTGTGCACTAGCTGAAACAAATCCAGCTTAATATCCTCCCAAGACTGTTGATAAAAAAGCCCATTTAGTCCATCAGGCCCAAGAGCCTTTAAAGAGCCCAGCTGAAAAATTGCCTCTTTCACCTCTTCAAGGGTGATATTTGCCATCGGATTTTCATTTATTTCTTCTCTTACTAGTCTTGAACACTGGTTTAGGATTGGTTAATAGTTCCTAGGGTCCACCAATTTGTATAAGTTTCGGTAGAAAGACCCTATGTGTTGTTTAAGTGCCGCCGGATCCCAGCTTTGATCTTCCATTTGCAACATTGTAATTCTGTTCCTTTGTCTTTTTTGTACTGTTGTGGCATGGAAGAACTTCATGTTTTTATCTCCCCATTGCAGCCAATTGATGCGTGCTCTCATCCCCCAATATTTTTCCTCTTGTTTTCATAGTTTGTCTATCTTGTCAATAATATTCTATGTTTCCCGCCTGCTGAAATTTTCAGAGTTCTTGTTTGTTATCTTCATTAATTCTCTGTTTAGCTCCTTGATACGACATGGCGCATTGGTGAATTTTTCCTTACTCCACTTAACAAGCTCCATAGAGATATCATTGACCTTCATTGAGAAACTCATCTGGCTTAGTGGCGTTTTGTTCCATGTTCTCTTGATAATCTCTCCACACTCTTGATCTTCTGACCAATATGCTTCAAACCTGAAATCTCTCTTCCTTTTCTTGTTTTCAGGACGCAACACCAAGAGGAGAGGGTTGTGGTCCGAGCCAATTGCTGGTAGAGCCTGTACTTCAGCAGCAGGGAAGGTAATTCTCCATTCTAGTGTGCATAAGACTCTATCTAATCTTTTTTTAACATGGGCCTCCCCTTCCCAATTGTTTGACCAAGTGTAGGCACAGCCTTTGCTGTTCATATCCATTAGGGAACACTCGTTTAATAGATCTCGAAACGCTGCTATTTTGTGGTTATCAGCTTCTCTTTTCCCCACATTCTCCCAAACGTATAAAATTTCATTAAAATCTCCCATACATATCCACGGTAAATGATTTAAAAACTGGAAATCCTTCAACTTTTGCCATAGCTTTAGTCTCTCCCTAAAGTTCGTCGATGCATGGAGAAAAGTTATCCTCATTTGATAGCCACTATCTAGATCTCCATAGTCCAAATCGATAAACTCTTTAGAGCTATCATTTACCTTTGACACCACTTCGTCACTCCACAAAACTGCTAAGCCTCCCGCAATTCCTTCCGGATTTTCTAAGAATAGATTTTGGAAATTAAGTCTCCTTTTTACACCCTCCACCATCGTTGTTTTGTTCTTTGTTTCCATAAAAAAAAAACGAGATTAGGCCTTTCAAGAGCTACTAGAGCTCTTAGCTCCTAGAATGTCAGGGGATTGCCCAGCTCCCTAACAATTCCAGCTTATAATTTTCATATCGTCATCGATGGCTTATTAGGGCTAGCCACCACAGCCCACTCATACCCATCTTTGATCAACTAAATTGGGGTCTCCAAGAGCTCCGTATCATCAATCATAAAGGGAATTTGTTATGCTATGCATTTCTATTTTTTCGCCCTCTGCACTTTCATGCTTTTTTTGCTACATTTCCCAACCTTTGATAGGATTGGCTTGTTTGCTTCGAAACAAATAATCTGTTGGCCATGATCTGTAATTTTCATGGTTGTGTCTGCTGGTTCTTCTAGTGATTCCCGCACTTCAAAGTTTTCTGCCCTCTTCTTGTTGCGATTTGGGGCTATTAGGTTGTCAATTTCGTCTCTGGCCACTAGGTCCATTTCGTAAGTTATAGGAGGAATTTCTAGTGCCGTTTCTTCCACAGTAAATCTGTCTTCTAATTTTCCATAGAATGCATCCCAGTAGGGGCTATGGTCTCGTGCTTCCACCTTAAGTCATGGTCAATATTTTCCAACTTTGTTTTCAGCCCATGCAGTTTGTTCATATAGGATTTCTTCACAGTTTGTAGCATAGTGACCAATTTTTCCACAGGAATAGCAGTAGTGCGGCAATCGTTCATATTTAAATTCCACCCATAGTTTCTTGTTTCCGATATCCAGAATAGCCCCTGATTTTAGTGGAGCTGATAAGTCCACTTCCACTCTTACTCTTCCACTTTTCCGTGGTTTGTTTCCCTTAGAGTCCACCTGAATCTCCAGAACTTTGCCTACCTTTTTTGCTAGATCATTAAACACACATTCTAATATCCACCCAGGGGGTATCCCTCCAATATGCACCCAAAAAGCGCAACGGGTATAATCATAACAGTGCTCTGGAATGTCAAGTTCACATTGTTTGAGAACTAGTAGGTTATTGGCAAAGGACCATGGCCCGGATTTCATTACTCTATCTTTTTCCTCTTCCGACTGAAAAAGGAAAGAGAAAAAACCTGGTTCCTTTTGTGTGCATATCACTGATTCTGTTCTCCATGCTTTCTTCATAGTTTGAAAGAAAGCTTGGAAGTTGACATTAGGTTTGGAATATAGCTTTCCGAAAAGGGTTTGATTGCATTCTGCTCTTTTCTCAGGGGGGATTTCTTTGATCACTTCAACTACATCATTCTCCGATCACAGGTGGCCCAGGCTTTTACATAAGGCTTCCAGATGCAATTCATTCTCTTATATACCTTCCATTCTTCAGATCTACAGGTAACAATTTTGCTGCTAGGTGTAATTTGCCAAGTGGGTTTTTGAACTTTTAAAAAGGAAATGCATATTGAAGGGAGCTCTGTGGTTGAAATGGCAGGATTGACGGGAGCTGTGGTATGTCGAACCCGATTCAGCCTTTTGTCTCAGCAGGGAATAAGTAAAACTCAGTACAAAGAACAAGACCAGCACCAATTCAGCCTTTTGTCTCAGCAGGGGATAAGTAGAACTCAGTACAAAGAACAAAACCAGCATCACTCAAACAGGGCGAGCTCCATTCAACAAGACCCATTCAACTTACTTTGTAGCAGTCTACTTTAAAGCCAAAACCCATTCCGCTACAATAAAAGCAGACAACCCAGAAGACAACCATAAAGAAAATGGCAACATCCCACCTTACACTAGGTCAGAACTTCGAGTCATCAAGCATTGATTGAAATCACCGCAAATAGATGGCGGGACTATTCCATTACTCAGGACTTCACGTCTCTGCGGTAAAATAGTAGGGGAGGGTTTCTGAGAATTACGTTAATGGGTTTCATTGATCCACAGAAAGGGATCGGGATTTTAGGTAAGAGAAATCTCCAGGAGACTTAAGGTTTCTACCACCAGAGGTAGGGGAAAACTCTCAAAGTGTTCCGGCGTATGCTGATGATGAGAAGAGGGAATTCCTTTCAATAATTGATGGATTTCGGTTAGACACGCGCATGCATGGGATACCACCTTATGTGAACAAACTACTTTTCCAGTCACAAGAGAGATGGATGTATGAATTTACGTAATTGCCCTTCTCTGCCAAGATACATTTATTTTGCAGAGGATATTATGGGCATAGATGTAGTGAGACAGTATATTATACGTAAGAAATTCCTGGGGTGAATGTGGAAACAAGAGTTTGATTTCTTGGGTTCAGAGGTTGTTGGGATTAACGGATCCCCAAAAACCGGATTCGACACTAAATCAAACCCCAAAACTGAATGTGGAAGACGAAGCCCGGGAAAATCACGTATCACCGATCTTAAAGCACACCACGGATTCGAGCGTATCTTGTTAGCCACAGATTAAACACCAATGCTGAAGTGAGGAAGAGAAATTGGCCCTGTTCGATCCGATGACGACAATTCGCTTGAAGGGAAGACGGCGTCGCCTCTTTTTACTTACTGTTCTTTTTGGATGAGAGAGAGAGAACGTTGGAAAGAGAGGGAGACGTATATACGTTAATGCCAAAAGGTACGTTCTCCCTCTCTCTCCTCCCTTTTATATGTCCCTCCAAAAAATAATTAATCGTGCCCCTTCATCCATGGGCCCTACTTCTTGTGGGCCGGGTTTTAGGCCTAACATGGGCGGACGGGCCTTAAGCCCATCTCATATAAAACCATCATCTCCCACTCGCATGGTGGGCCGAATGTAATTCTCTTTACCTCTCTTCAACATTCATACTGCGGTGAATAATCCGTGCGACCAAAGATACTTTGAGAGCTCGTTGCCATACATCTGTTAGGAATATATAGCAGCTCATAATGGGATCACACTCTAGTAGATTTAGTATGCAATCTACCCTAGATCGATTGATCACATTTATATCTCTCTTGATCTCTTTTAAACAATGATATATATATATATATATATATATATTATGATTATCATATATATATATATTGTATTCACAATTATGATTATCACAAAGACAATCATAATTGGTTAACCGGTGAATACAAAAAACTACAATGTGATTCTCCAAATTCGATCTTCCTCTTCCTTCAAACTCTCAATTTCAGTTCAGCTTGCTTTTCTAGAAATGCCCATTAGATCGAATCAACTTATGACCATTGGCAACATCCTAAGATAGCAAACACTAAATAGAAATCTTGATAATAAGTAAGAGTCATGAGGGGACTAAAAATTGAGGAACTATTTTTCTCAAGAGTCTCATACGACATAAAAGTTGAGATCAAACTTTTGCCACTCTTATTGGTCATTTCATGCATACGTAGTATGAAATACGTATTACGGTATTAACTCCTTTCCCATGGAGCGTATGTCTACACCTTCAATACCGCATACAGATGATAGTTCGACATACCCAATGTCTAACTTGAGTTCACGTATCTACTCATTCACAAAATTCATCAGAACTCACATCTGGCATTATAGACAGATAAAGTAAAATATGTGAGGTATTTTACTTTCGGACATAGTAAGTATTATGTCCTCATCTTAACACCCAGCTTAAGCGACATATGTATTTTAAGCTTGAGCCTCGATTTTCACCTAAATAATAAGCTTAAAAACAGTCATCTCTATTTATCACACAAATGAATAGAGGCGATTACCGTGTGAGTGGGCTAATCTTATATCTGTCCGACATACTTTCTCAACTTAAAGTAATGCACTGAGCATTAAGATGCATAAAGATCAAACAAAGATTCATAGGCATTAATGATGAAAAACACAAATTCATCAAATGTGAACACTTCAGGGAAATTACAATCCAAGACATCGACTTCTACGCAATCCTAGAGATTTCACGTGGCCACAAAACACATCTCTAGGTATTGGCTTTGTCATAGGATCTGCTACCATTCTATGCATAGATATGTACTATAAGTTCACATCTTTTCGTGCAACCATATCTTTGACAAAATTATACTTTGTATCTATATGTTTGGTCTTGCCATGATATTTTGGATCTTTGGTGTACGCTTTTGCTTTTTTGGCTATCACAAATTAACCAACAATGAATTTGCAGCACTTCAAATAACACCTAAATGATCCAATAATCTCTTAAGCCAAACATCTTCTTTTATTGCTGCTGATAATGCCACGAACTCAGTTTCCATCGTGGACAAGGCTATACACTTTTGTTTCTTACTGCTCCAACATATGGTGCCATTATTCGGTAAGAAAACAAACCCAGAGATAGATTTTCTTTCATCTAAATCTCCTCTCCAATCAGCATCAAAATAGCCTTTGAGTTGCAGATCATTTCCATAATAACTCAACGTATAATTAGCAGTCCCCTTTAGATACCTTAGTATTCATTTAACGGCTTTCCAACTTGCTTGACCTAGATTTGATAGGTATCTGCTCACCATTCCAACTGAAAAACATATGTCAGATCTTGTACACATCATAGCGTATATCAAGCTCCCAACAACACTAGCATAAGGAACATGTTTCATATGTTCCTTCTCTTGTGGAGTCCTTAGACACAGTTTATGGCTCAATCATTCACCTTTTGCAATATGAGTATCTATGGGTTTACAATCCCATATCATTCATCTCAAAGTTGGAAGACAACCGACTTTTGATAGTATTGACAAGCTCCATATTGCTTCCAGCAATTAGTATATCATCAACATATAATGATATGATCACAAATTGATCATTGGATCTTTTGATATTTATACAATGATCCTCATCTATCATTGTAAAATCATATGCCATTATGGCATTATGAAATCGTATATACCATTGTCTTGACGACTGCTTAAGGCCATATATCGACCTCAAAAGTCGACATACCTTTTCTTCTTGGCCTTTCACTATAAAACCAGCATGTTGTTCCATATATGTTCCTTCCTCTAATTCTCTATTGAGGAGAGCAGTCTTTACATCCATTTGATGTAACTCAAGATCCATACTAAACACTATTGCCAGAATTATGATAATCAAGGTAAATCTTACTACAGGAGAAAATATATCTTCATAATTAATTCATTCCTGTTGATTATATCCCTTCGCCACAAGGCGAGCCTTATGCCTTTCTATCAAGCCATCAGCCTTTCGCTTTATTTTGAGAATCCACTTGTTCCCAATAGCTCTGTGTCCTTTTTGGAAGATCAACTAGTTCCCAGACTTGGTTTGATTTCATTGACTCCATTTCCTCTTTCATTGCATAAATCCATTTTTCCTTACTAGGGCAATTTAGAGCCTCATTAATATTTCTTGGCTCATCCTCATCTTGTGGAGCAATCATAAAATTTTCCCCTTCAATGTCAAAACGTCGACGGGGAATACTTTGGTGACTTGTTCGCCGTATGGGAGATTATACACTTTGCACATCATTCCCCATTATGCTCCCACTTGGATTAGATAATGATAACATTGTCTCATCATGTGGTTGCAATTGAGAATGAGTTAAATTCAATTCATCACTTCTCATATTACTCCCACTTGGACGAACTCCACTAATATCATTATCTTGATCCAAGGTTTCAAATAGGGAGTAATCTTCACCTATTTCGCCCTTCTTAGGAAATTCATCCTCTAAGAATGTGACATCCCGTGATTCAAATTCAGTTATACTCCCACTTTCTTGCTCACCTATGAACACATACTCTTTCGAGTGTTCGGAGTATCTCATTAAAATACTATTCTTTCCTTTAGGACCCAATTTCCCAAACTTGTGAGAGGACTTATGAGTATAGGCAGCATAACCCCATGACTTAAGAAAACTTAAGTCCGGTTTTCTACCTGTCCATAACTCATATGGAGTGGAACTAACTGATTTAGAAGGCATCCGGTTAAGTATATAGGCAGCAGTTAACAACGCATCACTCCAAAAAGTGATATGTAAGTTAGCATGCGCCATCATGGACCTAACCATTTCCAGTAGGGTTCTGTTTCTTCTCTCTGCAACACCATTTTGTTGAGGAGTATATGGAATAGACAACTGTATTTCTATTCCTTTTCATCACATTATTTTTTGAACTCATCAGATAAATATTATTGACCTCGATCGGATCTCAATGCTTTTATTTTCTTGTCTAATTGATTTTCTACCAAGTTCACAAATCTTTTGAAACAACTTATTGCTTCAGATTTATGAGAAATCAAATAGACATATCCAAATCGAGTATAATCATCTATAAAAGTAATGAAATAAACAGCCCCATGCCTTCCTCTCACATTCATTGAACCACGACGTCGAAATGGATTAAATGCGAAGAAATTCAGCTCTTTTATCTTTTCCAAATGGTTTCCTTGTCGTTTTCCCTACTAGGCAATGCTCATATATGGGCAAATCAACTTTTTCAATATTGCCCAACAAGCCCTCTTTGGCTAGTCTATTCATACGTTGTTGGCCAATATGACCAAGTCTAGCATGCCACATAATCACATCATTATGATATGAAGTAGAAGACGTGAAACAAGGGAATAACAAATATTGACATCACTACAGTCAACATTTAGTACAATAAAACCATCCAGAAAATGACCACAACCATAGTAGTTTGTATCCAAATACAAATCTACACCGCTATTATGGAAGTTCACACTAAAACCAAGCTTAACCAACACCAAAAACAGACACTTAAATTTCGACGAATCTCCGGAGCATATAGAACATCATGTAGGAACAAGGTGCGTCCATCACGCATGTTCAATTGGCATGTGCCAATCCCTTTAACTTCATCTCTGGAGTTATATCCCACATAGATCCACTTAGTTCCAGTTGGTACTTGTCGGAATTCCACGAAGGATCCTTTATCCTTCGCTACATCGTCTGTTGCTCCTGAATCTACAATCCACAAAGGATTGGATTCAGCCAATAATACAGAACTTGACACATAAGCAAAGTTCTCAAATGTACAAGAGGTGTTTACCTTCTTTGGTTCACGACATGATCGTGAGCATAGTGACCTTTCTTATCACAATTGTAACACCTCACCCTTGACATTTTCTTCACTTGAGGACGTTTTCCTCTCTTGTGTTGGTTAACTCTTAATCTCTTGCAATAAGGACTTGATCCTTTGCATTCCCACATATTGAACGAATCAATATGCTTGCGCTTAGAGCTCAAAGCCCATTCTGAGCTAGAACCAGCATTGCAAATATCTATTTTCGGCTCACATGCCGTTAAGCGGTCCTCTACCAGCTCAAGGTGGCGCACGGCATCCTCAAGATCTTCCATAACATGATCAAGAGCTTCTATTGCTTCTTGTTTTTTCTGCACATATTGAATCTTCATATTCAATATTTCACAATTGTTGCCGTTCATATCAGCAATTGCGTTCTTAGTTACTGAAACCATCGATCTGAACACATTAGACATATATGCACGAATAATTAATGCCTATCATTTATGCATCTACTTTGCACAGACCCATCATATCAATGAATAATTTTAAGTAAGGTTTCAGAATCAAAAGGTCACTACGTTTCCAATCATCCTCCAAAAATCCTAACTTAAAACTATTATTAATATAATTGTCTTATGCAAAATAAATTCTATAAAGTTACAAAAACTTCTATGAACTACCCACAACTAACTACCCACAACAATCAGCAATAATAGAAAGCAAATAATATCTAACATCCAATAAAATAATAATGCTTTCACATAATACAACAATCAATTACACTAAGTAATATATTCAAAAAGAAATATCAACATAGAAAGAGATATTCAACACTAAAAAACATCTCAAACTAATCTAAGAAATAAATAGGGAAAGTCCATTCTAATATATCAGTCAAAATATCTGAGAAATTTGAAAGCACATTTGCCAACCATGAAAAAGCTTTTGGAGAGCTCTCATGTCGCCTCCAAGGCGCATTCACTCTGCGCCATGTGGCGCTCAATCTAAGGGTTGAAGTTTTGATTAACTCAATCATATAGTACTCTCTTACAAAAGTTACCACTAGCCTGCTATAACCCGGGACCACGTTGACCTCCCATAACCGATCTAACACTGCTTGCCACTCAAGTGGAAGAGTGTTCATCAAAGCCGACACCTTCTCAAAATCCGGCATAAGATAACCATTCCAGATGATTTCCTGTGTCATCTGATTGACCCTGACCACGTGTGATACTAAATCACCGTCATGCCACCGATAATCAGCTAACTCTTTCATCAACCTTTTCAGTCTAGCTCTTCATTTGTCCGTTCTCGGGATTGCAGGTAACCGTGCATAACGCATCATAGTTCCTGCAACAAATGCAGAACCAATAAATGGATCACTTATAATCCACAATAAACAAAATGGAAAATACATAATTTTCCATGATTCATGCAACAAATGTAAAATAAAAATGGATTACCTCTAACACACACAGACATAATCGAAAAAAGAAACAATTTTTTTTTTCGGGTCAACGGCCGTCGGTCAACGGTCAACGGGTCAACGGTCAGGTCATCGGTCGTCGGACCGGTCGGATCGGTCGGGCCGGGTCTGACGAACCGACCGCACGTGCCGCGTGCGTGCGCGGGCTGACGTCACGCAGACGTCAGCCGGCACGTGCCTTGCGCGTGCCAGGCATCCGCGAGT
The DNA here is from genome assembly GCA_016097595.1 of Eucalyptus pumila. NCBI lineage: Eukaryota > Viridiplantae > Streptophyta > Magnoliopsida > Myrtales > Myrtaceae > Eucalyptus > Eucalyptus pumila. The sequence continues at coordinate 33,408,492 of CM027853.1, forward strand.
CGGGTTGGGTTGGGTCGCCGGTCTAGTCCCCGGCCGGTGACCGCCCGGCCAACCGTCGTCGGCACTGACGTCATCGATGACGTCATCCCAGCGGTTACCGACCGTTAGGTGACGTTATGTTGACGTCAGCACGCGTCGGTTCGCCGATCGGCGCGTGGCGGTTCGCCAGCCGGCGGCGCGCACGTGCCAGTTCGCCGACCGGCGCGTGTGGCGCACGCGCTGGCCGATGCCAGCGCTTCGGGCGTGTCGAGCCCACACGCAGCCGCTTCTGGCCGCGCGTGTGGGCGCGTGCAGCGTCTCCCGGCGGCACACAACATGTCGCCGGACTCGTCTCGACGAACCCTTTCACCCTATGTCTTTAGAAATCGATTTCGACTTACAGAAACTCGAAAAAATGGACGAACAGTGCTCGGGTGTCGGGATTTTTCGCCCCAATCCGTGTCGGCCGAATACTTTCGCGAAAATTCAATCAAAAAACATGAAAAGGGTCGGGAAAACATAAACTCGGGCTCTGATACCAATGTTTGGATTAACGGATCCCCAAAAACCGAATTCGACACTAAATCGAACCCCTAAACTGAATGCGGAAGACGAAACCCGGGAAAATCACGTATCACCAATCCTAAAGCACACCACGGATTCGAGTGTACCTTGTTAGCCACAAATTAAACACCAATGCTGAAGTGAGGAAGAGAAATTGGCCCTGTTCGATTCGATGACGACAATTCGCTTGAAGAGAAGACGGCGTCGCCTCTTTTTACTTATTGTTCTTTTTGGATGAGAGAGAGAGAACGTTGGAAAGAGAGGGAGACGTACATACGTTAATGCCAAAATGTACGTTCTCCCTCTCTCTCCTCCCTTATATATGTCCCTCCAAAAAAATAATTAATCGTGCCCCTTCATCCATGGGCCCTACTCTTGTGGGCCGGGCTTTTAGGCCCAACATGGGCGGACGGCATTAAGCCCATCTCATATAAAACCATCAGAGGTAGTTTAAGAGAGAGATGTCTAAATGTATGTTGTTACCCTCCTATTCAATGTCAAAATATTCATTTAATAATTGGGACAGTCTTGTATGACAACATTTGCTTTAGACTTTTAGACTGCTTTCGATGTGGGGAAGTGTAGAAAAGTTGATTTTTGACACATTTGAAAAGCTTGCTGAATAAGGATTGGTTTTTGCGCCCTCCGGGGCGAAAGATCTGATCAGTCCTCGTGGCGAAAGATCTGATCAGTCCTCGTCTTGTTCTTACTCAGTAAGCTTCTTGACTTGGTAGTATGCTCTAGTATATAAGCCTTGCTAAGCAATAGATTGCAAAGCAAAGAAACAGATCTTTCACTTAAAACCCACCCAATGAAGAGACTGCTTGCCGAAACCACCCTAACCTCAGTGTCCGCAGTGGCTGAAAGTTTCACTGAGGATATCCTCATTTAGATACTCTCGAGGCTACCAGTCAAGTCTTCAAATGCGTAAGCAAACGGTGGCAATCTTTAATTTCTGACCCAAGCTTTGCCAAGTTGCGTCTACAAAGGCTAAAGGCAGGGGATATATAACCCAACCACCAAGGAGTTAAAGAATTTGCACAATTCCGATCTTGTTATAGGACTCGAGCACTTCCATGGATTTGATACGACTTTGCATTAGATGACTATAAAAGAGTACAACCCAACGGTACTAAAAATTTTCAGATGGCGACATTCTCACTCAAATCCAATGCTTGGAGGATGATACAAGTCCAACAAGAATGCCACCTCACCAACTATGGAGGAGTTTATTGGAAAGAGGCCTTACACTGCCTTGCGGTTGACCAGAGCCGAAACAAGAAAGAGACTACAATTATGTCATTTGATTTGGCAGAAGAGAAATTCCACTAGATGTTTTCAATCCCTAAAGAAGGTGGGGATATATTTTTTGAGGGACCTTGTATTCACGGGGCAAATCCGTTCAGCTACCATGGCACCAATAATGACATTTTCGAGGCATGGATAACAAATGAGTATGAGAGAGGAGGATTGTGGACAAAATTGTTCAGTATCTCGACTGAAGGCATACCTGGCTGCAAATATTGGCTGATCCCCTCACATGGACAAAGAGCGGAAAAATTGTCTTCCAAATTGATGTGTACCAGATAACTCTATTCAATCCAAAGGAGATTGGTTTATCCCATTCGAGGCTACGACAATATCGAATATGCTATCTATGTACAAACTCTTGTTTCTTCCTATCTTGGCTGTGAGACATCAAGAATCTAAAGTGTTTTAGAGTTCCTTTAGTGGATTTGATTTTACCTTCTTGGTTCAAGTTTCCTTTTTCATGGAGACATCTAGCCATCTTGAACGGAGACAATGTCGAGAGTTTATTATAAGATCTTTTCATTGATCAGTAACTTCATCATTGTACTTTCTATAATTTCTCCTATCTAGATATTCAGTTATTTTGAACTTATTCTTTCTATACAAAATAGAAGATATGCAGGGAGGAAGTATACGGATCCTCCGTTATGAAATAATCCAATCGGAATGTGTTTAATTCATATTACACATCTTAGTCTGTAATTATCTATGCTAGGATGATGTGAATCGCATAAATTGTTATGGTAATCATGGACAATGTGCCTCTCACCTTTTGATTTCTAGCATACCAGCACCTCATGTGAAGAAAAAAGTACTTTTCCAGCCACGAGAGAGGGAGAGAGACGTGAATGTACGTTATTACCCTCCTATTCACCGAATAAACATTTATTCTGCGAAGCATATTTTTGTGAATATGCTATTTCGTAAGCTCACTCGCGCTCTCTCTGTCTCTCTGTGCGCTCCGCCGTCCCGCCGTCCCGCCGTCGATTCCTCCTTCTCCGGCGCTGCTGGACTCCACACGCGATCGCCGCCGCGCCAACGAGCCCCACTCACCCTCTGTCTTCTACCTCCCACCTCCTCGACCGCGTCGAGCGAGCCCAGGATCCGAGATGATCTGGGGCTCGGACGACCCTGATATCTCCAGTTTCCATGCGTGGCGAAAGACCTGATCAACCCTCGTCTCGTTCCGTGCTGGGTAAGTTTCTTGACTTAGCGTAAAGAAAACACATCTTTCACTCAAAACCTGCCCGATGAAGGGAGCATTTGCCGAATCAAGCGGGACCTCGGCCTCCGCAGTGGCCGAAAGTTTCGCCGAGGATATCCTCATCGAGATACTCTTGAGGCTGCCGATCAAGTCCTTGGGGCGATTCAAATGCGTCTGTAAACGGTGGTGGTCTCTAATATCCGACCGGGGCTTCGCCAAGTCACATCTGGAAAGGCTAAAAGCAGGGGATATAATCTCTAGTCAGAGAATCTTCAAGACCAGGCCCCTCGAGACCATAAACTACGAATTGCTCGACGGCGGCATTGGCGGCGAGGATGATCGCGCGGTGGTTAAGTTTCATGAGCCAAGAATGGACGATTCTAGCTGGCCTCTGGAGCTGGTGGGGTCTTGCGATGGCTTGGTATGTTTATCTGTCATGGGTTATAGCGGATTTGTCCTCTATAATCCGACCACTAAGAAGTGTAGGAATTTGCCCAGTTCCGATCATTTTCGACCAGATGGGTTTCTCTTTGGATTCGGATATGACTCACGATCTGATGACTACAAGATAGTACAAAGCAAGGGGCGGAACGGTTTTGAAGATGCGCAGGTGGTAATATTTTCGCTCAAATCCGGTTCTTGGAGAACTACACAAGCCAAACTAGAAAGTCACCTCTGCCTCTACGAACGAGGAGATGGAGTTTATTGGAAAGGGGCATTACACTGGTGTGGCCTCGACCGGAGCAGAGAGAAGGCTGAGGACGTGATTATATCATTTGATTTGTCGGAAGAGAAATTGCAGCAGGTACTTCGGCTCCCTGAAGTCAATGGGGACATAAGTTTTGAGGGACTTGGGGTTCACGGGGCCAATCTGTTTGTGTACCACGGCAGCTATAAGGACTGCTTTCAGGCGTGGATAACGAGTGAATACGGGAAAGGAGGGTCCTGGACAAAATTGTACAATTTCACTACTGAAGGAATATCTGGCTACAGTTTTTGGCGAAAAATCCCTGTAGCATACACAAGGAGTGGCAAAATCGTTTTCCAAGTCGATGTGTACCGGACGATTATGTTCAATCCGGAGGATAATACTTACAAGGATTATCCAACCCAGTGCCGCCATGATGTCGAGTCTACCATCTACATGGAAACTCTTATTTCTCCCTATCTTGACCATGAGCCATCAAGAATCTAGAGCCTTTTAAGAGTTGCGCTAGTGGATTGGGTCTTAACGTTCTCGTTCTGAGTTTCCTTTTTTCTTAATAAAGAGATCTGGGCATCTTGAGCTGTTGAATGATCATGGGGACTTTGAAGAAGAAGTAATGACTCTGTCAAGCGTCTATTATGAGATCTGGTCAGTCCTTAGGAGCTCCATCATTGTGCTTTTAGTACTCTGTCCTCTCCGAATGTTTGGTTAGATCTCTGCTCAACGAATGGCCATTCAATCATTTCTGTTTCGATAGAATACTCACTTAACTAGCTAATGTTGTCCAATCTCATTTGTGTAAATTTCGCCAACCATTATGCAGTGAACATTCAACTCTAATCCTGTGCAAGTTATTATCTAGTGATTGGGTTGCCGTGGAACATAAGGGACATAATTCTAACAACAGAGCCGTAAACGAAGGTTTCCACAAAACTGTAATTTGACGAAAGTGGAAGGTTCAGGTTCAGCACCTATTATTGGACGCAGCTAAATCTGCTTATTGACGGAGGGACAGAGGCAGAATCCACTCAATACACGTTGGAGATTTGTTATTTTTTCCAAATTCCCTTGAAAGTTGAATACTCTGGTTCAATGCGAGCTTCCATGGAGAGCGAGAGCCCGTCATTAACAAACTGGATGCAAGCAACCCCTCTGCTTTTGAAAACGCTGATAGGATAGGACTCGTGTTCTCAGGCTGCACTCTGTTACCGCAATCTCTTTAGGAAACCATGCAATTGGCGCGACAAGCAATCAGCCACCTCTACATCTCCCCAGTTCATATGCCATGTGTGCCACAGCTTCGTTATGTCCTGACTCCTGCTCCTTCACAATTGTCGCCTCAACCTCATCTTTTGGCAATTCTGGAGCCAGCAGATGTGGTCAACTTGAGCCTGCAACGACACTATTGCGATCACTTGATTTCCTGAGGACACTATCTCCCCCATTGTTGCTGCACTTACACTTTCACATTGTTTACTCTACCTTTGACCCCTCATGCGCATCAGCTTACAACCTCCCTTCAGATGAAAGAAAGAAGATAGCGCTTGGACGGTCAGTTTAGTGGTTGCGTGGTTGCACTTGTTATGAATCACTCCAGAGAGGCTAAGGCAGACATTCATAGTTTTCAAAAGTTGGCACAAGTTATGGTTGCTGCAAAAGGTAAAAAACAAACTGGAAAAGGAAAACCTCACGCACAACAGCAACAATGACTAATCAACACATACAGAAAGGAAACTTGAACTTATATAAGTTTTCACTCTCTATCCCCATAGAGCGAATCATAAGATTGTCTGAGCAAGCGCAGTCCATTGAATTAGACTACATTTCTATTTTTGTCTAGTACGACTATCATCAGCCATTAGATTTCATCAACAACTGTTTCTTTTTCAACTTCTGATAACATAATTTCACTTTCCGATTTGATTCACTAAAATTGCTATTTGTTAGGTATAAGGAGTCCAGTCTCCAGTCTACGTACATTACCTCCTGAATTGATTTGTGACTCTATCATTGCTAATTAATTTTTAACTTTCTATCGTGAAAACTTCAAGCACAGCCTTTTTTCATGCGTGTATTGCAGCTGTCCCATACTAAGTGCACGGTCCAAATGCAACAAATTCGACCCAAAACAAAGCATAAACACATTGGTGTTATCGGAAAATACTGTCTTTCATTCATGTCTAGGAAAAAAAGAGTAAGAGTATCCAGATAAAATATGCTAACAGAAGTAAGAAAACATCAGAATCAGTAAATTTCATCTATTTCTTTAGACTGTTTCATCATAAAATTTCACTCCACTAACTTCTGTGCCGCCACATTGTTCAAATGGGGCGAGACCAGTGTCTCAACATACGCTAGATACCTAAATCATTGCCAGTCATTACCTATAAGAGTTGAGAAACTTTTGACTGTATTTTACGCAGGGTCGTGTACAACAACACAATAAACCTCAATCACTTCACCCTCCTCTGTAACAAACAATCTTTCTGAGCCAAAACTTGCTTGAGGGCAACTCTGTGCTCGTTGCCACACTGCACAGTTTTGTCCATGACAGCCTTACTCCACATTCTTTCATATTCATGTTTTGTGTTTCATCTAATTGGATGGTACCTGTGCACCCAAGTAACCAAACTCTGATGAATCTGAGCCCTACAAGGTGAGGGGAGGATCAATCTCTGGCAGCGGAATTGCCTTGAACAATCTCTCCTCAGCCATATCGAAAGAAACAAGCCTCTTGTTTGGATTACTTTGCATAACCCGAATGCAAGAACCCATACCAACGCATCCCTTCGAGGAAGGCAGTTCAAAATTGCCATTTCCTGTAACCCTCTTCCAGGAATTGCCCTTCAGAGCAGAAATATCAACCATGCATCTGTCAAAATCGCTTCTAAACTGACTGAAATGACCACTCAAGAATTAAAATCGTCAGATGAGCAATCATAGTGAAGTCCAAAAAATTTGAAGCCCCTTATATTACTGTAATACTTAGCTTTGGCTTTAGGGTTTGGGATTTCTCTAGACTCTATAATAGTTATACTCCATAATACAAATGATTTGCCATTCAAGCAACAGAAAAAGCCACTGCAAGACCCAACAATTTGGAGCTCCTACCATGGAACTTTAAGTGGATCATCGACTGCAATGATCTCAGTGTCCTCAATACTGCAAATGATATTTTCAAATGATGCATACGAGTTCATTTTGCTTTCAGTTTGGCCAAACTGATGTTCAATTGCTTTACTCACTTTTAGATATGACAAGGATAAGACTTTTTAAATCATAATCCATTGGGAACTCATTTTTGAAGGTATGTATATCTCTAAAATCAATTTTTTTCTTTTAGAAACTGAACAGGCGGTTGTTTTATGATCCTTTCAATGCAATTGGACCTCCATTTTAACCTGATTTCGCTTTGGTAATTTCAGATGTCTAGTAATGGGATAATCCTTAATATGGAAAGGTAATGCAAGTCATGCTCCTGGACCCTCTGCAAGCAAGACAAGCCATGTATCAACTCAACCTTATAGACCCTCTGCAGCTCAACAATCTGCAAGTCATCTGCATCTCGATCAAACTGTGCTAGAGTAGGATGTGTTGCATTTGACTATGCTAACTTGGACGTGTTGTTTCTTTGTATGACTGAAACATGTTAGATTTGAAAAAGTGATGAACCTTTTAGTAGCAGTTGGAATGTTTTTTTCTTTTTCTTGAATTATGTTGGAAGATGCACTTTAAATTAAAAGAAGCGATGACTAAACAATGGAAAATGTGCTTTTGAATGGTTAATATATTGAAATTTGGAGTTTATCATGTTGAATTTGCAGCATCATATTCACAAGCAAAAAAACACTGAACTTGGTCATTCACTTTGAATGGTCCTTTTCTTTTGATCTACACGGTCATATGCAATGAGTACTCCTGTTAAATCTGCAGCATCAATATCGGTCATATGCAATGAGTACTCCTGTTAAATCTGCAGCATCAATATGTACTCACACTGTACATGATTTGCTAATGGTGCTGATATGGTTGAACGCCAACAAACGAGATACAAAACTCAGAACTTTGTCATTCACTTCAAGGCCAAGCCCAAAAACAATGTCCAGACTAGAAAAAACCAAAATACCTCGTTCCCATTCTTTGCATCACAGCGGTCTTGCCTAACTTCCACCCGTGAGTGATCCTACCTTAGAAGCAAAAAAGTTGGACAAAGAACAACATCTCCAGCAAACATTTTTGCCAATCTAAGGCAAGCAATGTCGTGTTTTCCTACCCTACTTAAACAGCAGGCATAGAGGCGCTCAAACACAACGAAAGATAGTTAAAACGAGAAAGAAAAATTGAGGCATAAGGTTTATCTTGGTTCACCCTTAAACTATGATTACATCAAGTTGAGGATTCCACTATAATTAGTGTTCTGCACATTTCTATTATAACCCTCAATTACAAGATATATATATATATATATTGTCTAGAAATATTCTAGAATATGATGCATTAGATTTTTAGAGTTGGTTTTAGGGTTTGTGTGGCGGCTAGAAAGCCTAAATAAAGGATTTGCCAAATTTCTTTTGGGGACAGAGATATATTTTTATTTTTGAGGAAAAAGTTGAGAGATTCTATTCTACTGTTATTTTGAAGACTTGACCTAATCAAGGTTCCCTTGTAACGGTCGATTCAACTTATCGAGTGAGATAGCGAATTCTTTTGCTTGTGGCGTCTATAACATTGGTTGGTTGACACGCATTCGTCAACAGGTCACGTTCATACCAAGGTTGCCAATCACAGGTTTGATTGGAGGTCGAGATTTGCAATTCGCACCATCTAGGCCTTCGTAGAACGATCCTTCCGCAACGATTCACATCATTTGGTATCAGAGCTTGGTTCTACAAGGTCTATTTATCTTTAATTTTCTGTTGATATTCAGCAATTTGAGATTTATTGAGCTAGGGTTTCGGTTCTAGCTAATTTAGGGATCCGATTGCTTTTGTGCTTCCATACGTAGTTGTTTGCTGTTAGTTTTTTTTTTTTTTTCTAGTATCTTAAATTGTATGAGTTCGTCAACAAAAAAAAAAAAAAAAAACGCACAAAAAAAAAGTGTGCAAGAAAAAAAAAAAAAACAGATTCGGCAAAAAAAAAATTAGCCAAACAAAAAAAAAACAAGAAAGCGACTCGTTTGTTAGTAGAACAAATTGAAAGAAAATCAGTAGTGATTTGCGTTTCAATTGGAATTTCGAAAGTTGTACTTGTTGATTTGAAATTGTTACTTGCTGAAACAAAATCAATATTGATCTAATCTTGTTTGATTAGTTTGATTGATTGTCGTGTGGGGGTTGAGAGACAGGTTTTGAGTCCAATAAAGAGCTTGTGAAAAGAGAATATAAGAGGGAAAATACAAGAGTGTGTAAGCTTAATTGAGGGTGGAAAAAGCCTAGACTTGAGTTAAATACAAGGGGAGTGACAAACACTTTGAGAGAAACACGTGAGGGAGCAATTGGTGATGATTTTTGTGACTATCGTTTACTTGCAGGTCTAAAATATGTCGTTTGAAGAAAGCATGAATCAAAGGGAGGTTGACTCCATACCAAGGGATGAAGCGCTCGTGGAAAGTATCCAGCAATTGAGGGCCGTAGTGGAGGAGCTTAGTAGCCGAATGATGGAGAATGACATGAGGGTTGATGGTGACCGAGAGCTACCCCGGGGAAGGCCGCAACATCAGCGAGACACCTCTAGAACATGACATAGAAGGCAACGACATTATGATGATGATGAGGCTGACACGAAGAATAATCGAGATGCTCGATTTGGAAGGTGGAATGGAGCCCAAGGGTTTAGATCGCAAGAAGATAATAAACTTGGCAATATCAAGATGAAGATTCCTTCTTTTCAAGGGAAGAATGATCCCGATGCATATTTAGAATGGGAGAAACGCATGGAGATAGTAATTGATTGCCAACGATACTTTGAGCTCAAAAAGGTAAAAATTGCATTGTTGAATTTACCGATTATGTTATAATTTAGTGGGATCAACTTGTGACTAGTAGGAGACGTAATGGTGAAAGACCGATAGAGACATGGGATGAGATGAAAGCAGTGATGAGGAGGCGTTTTGTACCAAGTCATTACCATCGAGATTTGTTTTAAAAGTTACAAAATCTCACACAAGGTAATAAGAGCGTGGAAGAGTATCACATGAGATGGAGATTGCCATGATCTATGCTAATGTGGTGGAGGATCGTGAGGCCACAATGTCAAGATTTTTGAATGGTTTGAACTGAGATATAGCAAGGGTGGTGGAGCTACAACACTATGTTGAATTAGAGGAATTGGTGGACAAAGCTATCAAAGTTGAGCGGCAATTGAAGTTGGACCGAAATCACAAAAGTGGAGGAGGTTCAAATCAGAATTGGAGATCCAATTGGAAAAGAGATGAGAAGCCAAATTGGAGAGGAAACAACACCAAAATCAAAACCTCGAAGGAGAAGGAGAGGGACAGTAAAGTTGGAATGAATCCAGCTTCAGGTAAAACCAAAAACCCTAACACTAGAACTTGCAAGATTAAATATTTTAAGTGTTTGGGCAGGGGTCATATGACAAATCAATGCCCTAATATGAGGGTAATGATAATGACTGGACATGGTGTTATTGAGTTCAAAAGTGAGAGGGAAGAAGAGGATGATGAGATGCTATCGTTGAAGGATTGTAGTGATGGAAAAATAGCTATAAAATGAGACTTATTGGTGGTTAAGCGTTCTCTTAGTGTGCAAGTAAAGGAGGAGGAGCATCATCAACAAAGAGATAACTTATTTCATATAAGATGATATGTGGTGAATGGTAAGATATGTAGTATGATAATTGATGGAGGTAGTTGTGCAAATGTGGCAAGTTGTATTATGGTGGATAAGTTGGGTTTGAAGACGACAAAGCACCATAGGCCTTATAGATTTCAATGGTTAAATGATAGTGGAGAGGTGAAAGTGTCGAAGCAAGTTTGAATCCCATTTGAGATAGGGAGATATAAGGACAAGGTAGAGTATGATGTTATACCTATGCAAGTGGGTCATATCTTGCTTGAAAGACCATGGCAATATGATCGAAAGGTACATCATGATGGGTATACTAATCGTTATTCATTAGTGATAAATCAAAAGACTTATACCTTGGTACCAATAACACCTAATGAGGTGTATCGAGATCAGTTAAAGTTACAATGAGAAGCCGAGAGAGAGAGAGAGAGAGAGAGAGAGAGAGAGAGAGAGAGAGAGAGAGAATGTGAGAAATCCGAGAGCTTGCGTGGTGTGTCTAAGACGCAAGGAAAAAGGAGAGGTCGAGAGAAGAATTGTGGTAAAAACCGAGGGAAAAGAAGAGAGAAAAGAAAATAGATAAAAGAATTTTTATGCAAAATTGAGTGAGGTGAGGAGAGCTTTAGTTCTAGACCGACTGATGCTTGTACTTTTGTACAATGAGGTTTTGTTTTCTACTAACGATCTTCACCCAAGTTTGCCTAGGCCTATTGTGTCTTTATTGCAGGAATTTGAAGATGTCTTTCCTAATGAACTTCTTGGAGGGATATCACCGATTCGAGACATAGAACATCAAATTGACTTTATTCCTGATGCGCCATTACCTAATCGACCCGCATATCGAAGTAATCCCGAGGAGACAAAGGAACTTCAGCGGCAAGTTAATGAACTATTTAAACGAGGGTATGTGAGAGAGTCTTAGCCCGTGCGCCATTCCTGTTTTGTTGGTGCCAAAGAATGATGGAACTTGGCAAATGTGTGTCGATTGCCGAACAATCAATAATATTACGGTAAAGTATCGACATCCTATTCTTAAGTTAGATGACATGTTGGATGAGTTGAAAGGTTCTTGCATTTTCACTAAAATCGATTTGAAAAGTGGCTATCATCAAATTAGGATGAAAAAATGTGATGAATGAAAAACTGCATTTAAGACCAAGTATGGGTTATATGAGTGGTTAGTCATGCCATTTAAATTAACTAATGCACCGAGCACATTTATGCGACTTATGAATTATGTTTTGCGTGCATTTATTAGTTCATTTATGGTTGTCTATTTCGATGATATCTTGATATATAGTCAAAGCCCTGATGACCATATTGAGCATGTGCGAGCTGTCTTGCAGGTTTAAGGGCCGAGCAATTATACGCTAATCTAAAGAAGTGCTCTTTTGTTACCAACAAATTAGTATTTCTAGGATTTGTTGTTAGTGTTGATGGTATACAGGTTGATGAAGAAAAGGTCAAAGCAATTCGTGAATGGCCAACGCCTAAGACCGTAGGAGAGGTGCGTAGTTTTCATGGATTGGCGAGTTTTTATTAGCGATTTGTGAGAAATTTCAGCACCTTGCCGCACCTTTAACTGAGGTTATCAACAAGCACGTAGGTTTCACATGGGGAGAAGAGCAAGAGAAAGCATTTAATCTTTTAAAAGATAAGTTGACTAATGCTCATTTGTTATCTTTACTGAATTTCAGTGCTACTTTTGAGATAGAGTGTGATGTTTCTGGTACAGGAATTAGAGCTGTGTTGATGCAGGGAAGGCATCCCATAGCTTATTTCAGCGAGAAATTGAGTGGAGTAACATTGAATTATCCGACCTACGATAAGAAGATGTATGCTTTAGTACGAGCTTTGGAAACTTGGCAACATTATCTATGGCGAAGGAGTTTGTGATCCACACCGATCATGAGACCTTGAAATACTTGAAAGGGCAGCAAAAGTTGAATAAAAGACATGCCAAATGGATAGAGTTCATCGAGACTTTTCCATATGTGATCAAGTACAAGAAAGGTAAGGAGAATATGGTAGCCGATACACTTTCTTGAAGGTACGCGATTCTAATTATTTTAGAAGCAAAGTGTCTAGGTTTTGAGCATATCAAGGGCTTATATACTGATGATGATAATTTGGGGGAGTGTATGAAGCATGTGAACACGCTGCATTTGATAAATTCTATAGGCATGAAGGTTATCCTTTCTGTGAAAATAAACTATGTTTGCGTAAGTGTTCTTTGCGTGAATTGTTGGTGCGAGAAACGCATAATAGTGGTTTAATGGAACATTTTGGCATTAGTAAGACTTATGAAGTGCTACATGAACATTTTTTTTTATTAGCCACATATGAAGAGAGATGTCACACATGTCTATGAGAGATGCATTACTTGTAAGCAATCTAAGTCTATAACTAAACCGCATGGCTTGTATACACCATTACCTATTCCAACGCATCCTTGGACTGATATTTCTATGGATTTATTGTTAGGATTGCCTAGGTCTAAGTATGGTAGAAATTCTATTTATGTGGTTGTTAATCAGTTTTCAAATATGGCTTATTTTATACCTTGTCATAAAACTGATGATGCATCTTATGTTGCTGATCTATTCTTTAGGGAGGTTGTACGTTTGCATGGCATACCTAGATTGATTATTTCAGATCGAGATTCTAAATATCTTAGCTACTTTTGGAAAACATTGTGGAAAAAATTAGGAACACGATTGTTATTTTCTACTACTTGTCATCCACAGACCAATGGTCAAAGTGAGGTAGTTAATAGAACTCTAGGGGTATTGTTGCGTGCTATTATTAAAAATAATATAAAATCTTGGGAAGATTGTCTGCCACATGTAATATTTGCATATAATAGGAGTATGCATTATGTTACTAAATTTACACCATTTGAGTTTGTCTATGGTTTTAATCCGTTAACTCCGTTAGATTTAACCCATTTACCTGTTGATGAGCGTGTGGATTTAGATGGAGCAAAGGAAGCTGAATTTGTCAAGGTGTTGCATGAGAAGACGCACGCAAATATTGAGTGCTAGACTGAGCAATATGCAAAGCAAGCCAACAAATGGTGCAAAGAAGTGGTATTTGAACCCAGCGATTGGGTTTGGGTTCATATGCGCAAAGAGAGATTTCCTGAGCAGTGACATTCTAAGTTATTACCGTGAGGAGATGGACCACTCATGGTTTTGGAAAGAGTTAACAATAATGCCTACAAGCTTGATCTTCTAGGTAAGTATGACGTTAGTGCCACATTTAATGTTTCTGACTTGACTCTTTTCGATGCTAGTGATGATTTGAGGGCAAATCCTTTGCACGGGGGAGGGAATGATGTGGACATCGAGCCATATCGAGGAGGAGGTGCTAAGAACCCATTATCTATTCCTACTGGTTCGATCACTTGAGCGTGGGCCAAGCAATTTAGGCAAGCTATTGGCGTCATGGTTCGTGATCTTCGGTGTGAAGATGACCTTAGATCAAATCTTGAAGAATCTTAGAAATCTTGGCGCAATTTGATTATCTGGTTCTAAATATTTAACCAAGAAAATATATATATATATATCTCTCTCTCTCTCTCTCTCTCTCTCTCTCTCTTCTTCTTGTTTAGGAATATTCTGGAATGGGAATATTCTAGAATATGATGCATTAGATTTTTAGGGTTGGTTTTAGGGTTTGTGTGGCGGTTAGAAAGCCTATATAAAGGATTTGCCAAATTTCTTTTGGGTATAGAGATATATTTTTATTTTTGAGGAAAAAGTTGAGAGATTCTCTTCTACTATTCTTTTTCCCTTGTGACAGTCGATTCGACTTATCGAGCGAGATAACGAATTCTTTCGCTCGTGGCGTCCATAACGTTGGTTGGTTGACACGCGTTCATCAACAGGTCACGTTTATACCGAGGTTGCCAATCACAAGTTTAATTGGAGGTTGAGATTTGTAGTTCGCACCATCTGGGCCTTCGTAGAACGATCCTTCCGCAACGATTTACATTAGAAACCCCTATGCCTTCCTGTTGATGAGGAGTGTGAACTACGCCCAATAGGTGAATCCTCTTATCATTGATACTACCATTGATCGTAAGTTATGTGCTCTAGTCACTCCTAGAACAAATCACCTTACTGTTACTAATCCATCTTTTAGTGAACAGGTTTTAATGTGTATCTTATTAGGAGCCGCGGGAGATGACAGTCTTAAGTGCGGTTTTGAATGAGAAAAAGAAGTAATGAATCCTCATTTCGACTCTTAACTCGTTTCTCTCTTTCTCAGCTGATCCTAGAAAAGGAAAGGGAAGAAGTTCTTATGATTATTCTGTTAATATATTCTAATAAGGGGAAATTCATAGCTATTCTTTCCAATGACATCTCCTTGTTTCTAGGAAATTGGAATGGCTAGTGCGTATTAAAATTATCCAAAAGATGAGTTAGTTTAGGGCGCGTTTGGTAACGATTCTTCCTGAGCCGATTCGATCGAATCGATTCTTTTTATTCTCGTTCTAACCGATTCTAAGCATTTTAAGCCGTTTGAATCGTCCAAAATTTCGATTCTGGAATAGAATTGCGTTTGGTACCGTGTTCATTAATTTGTTCCAAATCAATTTTTTTTTAATTTTTAAATATTTTTTTACTTTTTTCCTTTGTTTTCTTTTTTTTTTTTAATTTTTTAATTTTTTAATTTTTTTTCTTTTCATTTTCCTTTTCATTTTCCTTTTTTTCTTTTCTTTTTCTTTTTTTTCCTTTTTCTTTTCTTTTTCTCATCTTCTTCTTCTTCTTCCGGCCGGTCACGGACCGGCGATCGACCCGACGAGGGCCGGCGACCTCACCGGAGCGTCGCCGCCCCTCGGCGAGGCCGTCGTCGGCCGAGCCTCGCAGCAGCCGGCAAGGCTCGCCTAGCCCCGCCGAGGCTCGCCTCGCCGATCCGGCGAGGCCGAGCCTCGCCGGTGGCCGCCGACCTCGTCGGGGTTGGGCGAGGCCTACCAGCCACCGGTGGGGCCGGGCGTCGCGAGGCTCGCCCAGCCCCCTCGCCCGGCCCCGGCGAGTCTCGGCCGCCGATGGCCGCGGGCCTCGCCGGCCCGCGAGGCCTCGCCCGCCCGGCGAGGCCCGGGCCGCCGGCGAGGCCCGCCCCCCGGCGCGAGGCTCGGCCTCGCCAGATCCGGGAGGCCGAGCCTCACCGGTGGGCCGGGCTTGCCTTCGGCGAGCTCGCGGACCTCGCCCTGGTCTGGCGAGCCTCCGGCGGCGGACGGCGGCGGCGGCGGCGGTGGCGGTGGATGGCGGTGGCTGACGGTGGACAGTGGCGGGCGGTGGTGGACGGCGGTCGCGAGATGGCCGAAGGGAAGAAGAAAATTTATTGATTTTGATTCTCAAATTGTTCCCGAACAAGAATCAACTTTTTTTTGGTTCTTGATTCTATTCCCAACTGCTCCCGGAACAAAAATTTTACCAAACGCGATTCTAGCGCTAAACTGATTCCGAACAAAGAATCGTAATTTGGCCTGTTTGGATGGTTACCAAATAGGGCCTTAATCCCCTTGCATTCATGACATATTATTGAGAATATATCTTAAATTTGAGCTTGTCGAGAAAACCTGGTGTGAGTAGACATTCAAAATTCAAGTAAGGCTTGTGATTTGACCTCCAACATTAGAGTTGGATTCCTAGTTTGAATAGGCTATAAGGGGTTATAAAGAGGAGTTTTTGGTTTCAACACATCAGTGCATGGAGGAGCTTTCGGCCCTAACAATTTAATTGTGTGACTCGTGACTTACACCATGAAGACAATAAATCACTTGATAAGATTTGTGAATTGCTTTGTGAGACTGAAAAATTATTTTGTCATGAATTGCATGAGCTAAATACCGAGTGACTCATTGGATGTGTGATTGGATGCTGGAAACAGCAATTGTGTCACTCAAGTATAGTTGAAATATCCATTGTATATTTCATTCTATAGTGAAATTATGTGGTGCTCTACTTGTGGAGTAGGTCTCATCGATTGAATCTCATAAACCTGGTGTCAAATTCATTTTCCTTGTTCAATATATTTATAGTTTCATCACTTCTTCTTTGCAAAAATACTGAGATTGTGTAAACATAACAACTCGCTTCATATTCAAGTTTTAAAAAATCCAATCCAAAAAGAATATCCGTATCAATGGCAAAATCCACTATGAACTTGATATACAACGGAGGATGTACTCTCTCAAGTGTCGCACCAGAATGGAAATCACATGAAATGACTCGTGCGGACGAGATAAACGGAACCACAAGTGAAGACCTAGCACCCAGCGTGCTTTGTGCGTACGTAGCATTTTTTTCAACACATTTGCTTTCAATGGAAGACGACAACTTTATCTTCTCAATAAAACGGACCGCCCAAAACTGGAGAGCGCCAATTTGTTGATAACAAAATGCAGACGTGAATAAAAACAAACCTGCCGTAGACAAATTGCTGGCCAGTCGTTTTTTATCTTTGTTGCCGCCGCAGCTTCTGTTCTTTGTGTTAGACGGACAAAGATAAATCTACAGAAAGCCAAGTACCAAAGTCCCTCAGAGTCACCTCATAACGAGACAATTACGGTCGAATTTGAGCTTTAAGAAGCCCAGTAGAAAGCGTGCGAAGGAACTGTCCCTCATTCGGTGTCAACAATGGCAAAGCCAAAACATGTCCTATGCATACCATTTCCTGCACAAGGTCATGTCACTCCTCTCCTGAAACTGTCCCACTGTATTGCTGATCATGGCGTCAAGGTTACCTTCATGAATACCGAGTCTGTTCATGCGCAAGTGATGGCCGCAAACCAACCAGATGATGGATCGAATCAGATTAATTTCGTTGCATTTCCAGATGGGCTCGAGACTGATGAGGAGCGCAAGGACTTGGGGAAGCTGCTGGAGAGCATATCAAGAGTGATGCCATGTTATTTGCAGGAGTTCATTGAGAAAGTGAAGCAGCAGTCAAAGGGCAATGAAGATGAGCAGATCAACTTTGTAATTGCAGACCTTACTGCCGGATGGGCACTGGAAGTTGCCGAAAGGATGGGTATCAAGCGAGCTGGATTTTGGCCCGCCTCAGTTTCGTCTCTGGCCTTGATACATCATATTCGAAAGCTGACTGAGGGTGGAGTCATAGACAACGAGGGTAAGGACCCAGAGCCAGAACCCATGAACAGTCAAATCTAGAGAAGCCTTAATATGTGTACTCTCTCTCTCTCTCTCTCTCTCTCTCTCTCTCGATTGCTTTATTGGCAGGGGGCACATTAAAGAATCATGCAATTAGCTTATGTGCTTGTAGGAACAGGTAGTCTAAAAGATAATCTAATTTCGCCTAAAAAACTCATGCAGGCATTGCTCTGAAGAATGATGCGATCTCAATATCGAAGGACCTTCCCTCATATAAGAGCGATGACCTCACCTGGACTTTCCCTGAAGACCTGACGGTGCAGAAAGTATTATTCAACTTGGGGTCGACCATCGTCCATCACAGCACATATTCAACCTCATATCTTTGCAATTCGTTCCATGAACTTGAGGCATCGACTTGTGGAATTATTCCCGGAGTTCTCCCAGTTGGTCCATTATTAGCAAGCACCCGATTACTCCATCGCAGAGGAAGCCTGTGGAACGAGGATTCGACTTGCTCGAACTGGCTGGACCAGCATCCACCCCAATCCGTCATCTATGTAGCCTTTGGAAGCACAACAATCTTCAGCCCGGAACAATTCTATGAGCTTGCGCACGGCCTCGAGCAGATCGGCCGACCGTTCCTGTGGGTTGTACGCCCAGACATGACTGATGCGCCAGTCAACAAGTTCCACGACACGTTCCTCCAAAGGGTGAGGAATCATGGGAAGGTGATCCAGTGGGCACCACAAGAGGAGGTCCTAGCACACCCTTCGGTGGCATGCTTCTTCACTCACTGTGGGTGGAATTCTACACTGGAAGGCCTGAGCAATGGGGTCCCACTTCTATGCAGGCCGTACTTTGCAGATCAGCGGCTGAACAGGAGCTTCGTATGTGATGTGTGGAGGGTGGGTCTAGGAGTGGATGGCGATGAAAATGGAGTGATAACTAGGCATGAAGTGAGGACAAAGATACTAGCAGTTCTTGGGAGTGATGAGATAAAGGCAAATTGTCAGAGGATGAAGGAGATGGCCAGGAAGAATGTGAGTGAAGGAGGGTCGTCTTTGAAGAATCTGGAGAGCTTCATTGAACTCATAAAGGCTTGAGGGTTGTTGTTGTTGTTTTTTTTTTTTCTTCTGGCTCCTGTTACAGTGCTTGCGATAGAACCCTGTTTCACTCTTCTTCAAATTGTTGTCCTCAGGATAGCTGATCTTCTGGTTCTTGTTAGAGTTTGAGGAATAGGCCAAGAAGGTGAGGAAGGACTTATAATTTCTGTATATTCAGTCGTATGTTTTACATTGTACAAGCTCCTATTTATAGTGCAATGAATGTCTAACTGTGGAAAAAATAAATGAAGACACATTGAATCAAATCCAATCTTAGATTGATATAATATGGGGAAAATTTCAAATAATGACCCAAAGTATTATTGTTTTCTCAAATAAGAGCCAGAGTGACTTTTGTTTTGAAAAGGCGACCTAAAGTATTTTAGTTGTTTCGAATAAAGTGCAAAGTGACTTTGGTTGTTTCAATAAGGATCCGACGTCGCCGATTGCCGACTAGCAAAATTTTCCACCGATCAAGGGTATTTTTGTCATTTTGCATTTCACCTTTTTTTTTTCTTTTTTTTCTAGTTCTTCTTCTTCCTTTTCACCGATGGTCGATCGACCACCGATGATGCCCACAAAGGGCTAAGCGAGGGTCACCCTCGCCAGCAAGAGCCACCCACGCTGGCCACAAGTGAGGGACGACCTCGCTTGAGCGTGGTGACCCTCACCCAGGGGCCATCCACGAGGTCAACCCTCGTCGATCCCAAGCAAGGGCCAACCTCATGGATGGCCCCTAAGCAAGGGTCGCCTGTGACACCCCGAACCACCTAGGGTCGCCACAGGCACCTGACATTACACCTAATGGAACATTAGCCACATCTCTTAGAAGAAGCGTCGTAAGTCATAGACACACTTATTTTTATTTTTATTTTTGAAAACGGTCCCAGCGCGACTCGTTAGTGGAAGCAAAATATAATATCGCCATCTCTCCCTCAACAACCATGATACAATTGCACACCACTAAGTACTATAGAAAAGATAAAAGCCATGCCACTTTTATTTACATATTTTCACGATGGATTTTTCACGGATCGATACAACAAAAGAAAGCCAAGATTCCCAGCTACACTTGGCCACATCCCAAAAAGATACTACAACCCCTAAAGTAATCACATGACGTCCTCCATCTAATAGCGGCGGCTACTCCCAAAAAGAAACTCCATCTCTCTACCTCTCACGCAACCATCACACCCATCCTAGCGCATCGGGTGGTGGTGGCAGCAACATCTGTAACATCTTGTTTTTTTCAAATCTGATTTCAATTGAATAAATCGGGCCTTTCGTCGACAATTTTATAGTGTTATTCTCTGAGCCGATCACTCATGAGATAACTAGACTATCTGGGAAAATTATTAAGGGATTTTAACGCAAAAGGCTTGAGAATTCGACCAGAATCGATCATTAACCGTCTTAATTTAAAGAAGGTCATTACTGACACTTAAAAATCGATCGAGAGATCGAGATAGGTCGTTCGATTGAGATGAGTGATCAAAATATGGGTGATTCCACATGATTGCAAAAATTCTCATCGATCGACACTAAATTGATTTTCTATCATTTTGGGTGACTTCTGTCCGTATTTGAAACCTCGAGATTTTCACGACAATTGAGAGTTGTCAATGTGTCAAGATGACATCGTTGACTTCGAGATAAATCGATCACGGGTCAATCGCACTAAAAATTCCTAAAAGCTACCGATAGATTAGGTCACGCTTAAAAGCGCACAGATTGAAAATAACCGTGAATTTGAACCCGATTTCAAAAAATTGAAAGCCTTTGATGGTATCGATTAGCTATTCAAGAACGTCACTATTCTCCGGTTAGAATTTTCAGAGATTCGGATTTTTTTGTGGGAAATCGATACGACGTCATGCGGAGAATCGACGGAAATTCAGATTAGGTAAATTAAATGAATTGATCAAACCGAAATATATGTCGAAAGATGACATGGAAATTTCGTGACTTTTTCTACATCAAAAATTTGGACATTAAACTGAATTTGTTGAAGAATCTGAATACCAAAGAGTGAAATTCGGAGCTTGGACTATGGCTGCAGTTTTTGTCATCAAAATGGTTAATTATGGGTTTGATTTGTTGGAAAGTAATAAGGACATGTGTTTAATTAAGGAGATAAGATTTGCTGACATTGGGCCCCTCTTTGAGCTTCTCCAACACGTTTTCTTCAATCCTTATCCTCTGCAGTTCCTTTTTCATTTTTCATTTCCTTCTGCTTCGGTTTTATCTTCTCATTTCCTTCGAGCGCCCCATTCTCTCACGCATCAACTCTCCTCCATCATCATCAGTTCTTGCTCTGCTTTTTATTTTTTTTCCTTTGTCCTTCTCACCAAGCCATCAACGCCTTCAGCTCATGTTTCCTATCCACCATTGGCCGAATCCTCAAAACCTAGTCAACCAAGAGTCCAACAAACCAGTTTTGTTGACTCCTCTTCGTGTGCCTCTCCACGCGTCCTCCACCTTGGCGTTACTTCTGAAACTCCACCCTTGCCGCTTCCACGAACTGCATCCACACGGCCTCTTGTTCTACGGCACCGAGTCAAGTCCAGCAAGGAGCCACGAACGTTGACGTGCAGCTCCATTCCTCACGATTTCAGCCAAGCGTTCCACTGCCGTTGTCCGCATGCCAGCAGTTGCCTCCGTCTGCTTCCTCTCCAACTCGACGCTACAGCCCCACTCACTGAGATCTCTATCCACCGAGCAGCTTTCCACCGAATTGAAGCCGCGGATTCATTTTGAAGCCCGCGAGCCACACGCCCACTTGAAGCCCATGGATCCAGCGAATTCTTCAGCCCAACGTCTTCTGACCCAGCAGCTCCTTTGAGCCCATATGCAAATCAGCCCAAGGAGGTTTAATTCAATTGAAGCCCAAGAAAAAAAAAAGTCCAGCAGCCCATCTTGAAGTCAGCTCAGTCCAGTGAAGCCCGGCCCGTTTCAGCAACAAATCTCAGTTGAACTGAGAGTTGTCGGGCTAAGTTTAGCCCGGCCTACTTAGTCGACGCCGCCGAAAATTTCGATTTCGGCCGCTGTCGAGTCGTTGTCGCGGTAAACCGGTTTTCGCGATACACCGATAAGTTTATACTCTAAACTCTGCTTAGTAAGCTAATAACGTTTAAGGGGTGTTAGATTTATTTTATTATGAATTAGGTGGTTAGTTAGATTAAATTAAAATGTGATCATTTAATTGAGCATGTTAGGTGGTTAGCATGGTTTAACTAAGGCCTAAATAAATTGTACTATTTATCTGAAGGGTTCGGGAATTTTCCTAGTCCGTATTGGTATTTAATTTAATAATTTTGGCCTAGGTTAGTATTTTTAGAAATTAAATTGAATTAATTAATTAATTTTCGAAATTAATTAATTATTAATTATTTTTCCGAATTTAGTAGGGATACCAGTGACCTAATTTCTTGATCAAATGGTGTGGTTAATTTCTGCAATTGAGTGTTACATTATGCAAATTGAGTGCTGATTGGATTTTTGGTATTTAATTCCAAAAATTTGTGAATTTCCAATATTTATTTAGAAAATCCCAGGTGTCGGGTTTTGACACCGAAAATGGTTTTTAGTACTATATGAAATAGTGGGATTTTCAAAAAGGATGAATATCAATTTTTCTGATCAAGTTGATCAGTGTCTCAATAATACCTAGTAATTTCATGTGAATTTCTAATACAAAGAAAAATGCCAGGCTCACCATTTTAATTGAAGGATTTGAGTGCAATGATCGGTGTCCTGCCATATTTGAGTGATCGTGTGATGGTTATGAGAAATCGTCCCGGCTGTTGAAATTCGACGTTATCCCTATTTGGGATACCCCCCTGACAACTGACAGGGGCCGCAGATTGATTCGACCCTATGCTCCTTCGGAAAGCCGCCTGATAAAGAGACGCGCCGTGCTCAATGGGGTAAGACGATGCCTGGCAATGCCGCCAAGACCGCCGAACGAGAGTAGCCGTCTTATACGCCGAGATCAAAACTAGAACGCATGATTAATTGAGTGTGGCGTTTCAATTATTGGAGCTTATTTGTTGCTCATGCTCTCATGTTGTCTTTAAGATAAATTGTCTCTGACCTGACACAGGGGTGGGTCTCGAGACGAGATAAGTCTCCTTGATTGTGTGATTGCGTGCTTAGGACGCTTCCGCGTATTTCTCCTAATCGGGGTTTAGAGCTTAGATCGCGAGATGATATCTCACCCCGTTGTGGGACAACATTTTCAGGGTCGTCGAGTGGAGGACCTGGAGCTGAGAGGAAGTGATCGGAAGCGTAGGTCAGTTAGGACCGCTTCTTTTTGGAAGGCCAGTCTTTTGTAGTCTTTTGGCCATAGACCTGTGTACATGACTCAATGTATATATAAAAGCATGTTTGTTTATGAATCTATTATCCCGCTTTACATCCCGGATGATTATTGTCGGATTTCTTTTCGCTTCCGCATGCGATAAAATGGAAAGGGTCACGACTGACCCGTCTTAAGTCGCAAATTATTATCGACCCGTATAAGGATGGGCACGCGCTCGGGGTCGGGCGTGACAACATCCCCCTAAACACTCCGTCTCGGCGAACATGAACTGACAGGAACTCCTGGATGATTGGGCCCCCAGCCAGGCCCACATCGTACATAACCAGCACTCGCACTCGCACAAAAGTCAATCCAGGAACGGTGACGCAGTTGATCTCCGTACATTCTACTTCTAGATCCGATGGGAGGCCATAGAAGGTACCTCGCGTGATGGTAGGAAGCGGCATCTTTCTAATCTGAAATGTTGGTCCCCAAAGGGGTGAGTACAACCACTCAGCAGGTAAATGAGCCAATAACCACTCAATGCATCATACAGTACAATCACAACGTCATACATATCACTCATGCATCCAAGCATACTTACCTCGAAGCCATACATATACCATCATACATCTTCATCACAATCAGAACACATACATTCATCATATCATATATGCAAGTCATCATGCCATAGGTGATCATCATCATATTATATCATATATGCATATTATCATGCCATAGGTGATTATCATCATATCATATCATATCATATCATATCATATGTGTCATCATGCCATAAGTGATCATCATCATATCATATCATATATGCATGATTCAATTTCCACTTTTAACTTTTAATTCGATCACCACATCACTTTTACTCGGGATCATCAATTTCATCCCATACTTTACACTCGCACCCCATCTTGGCATCGCGAGAAAAACCTCCGGCATTCAGCTATTTAAGGCCACCAGGCATCTGGCACCCTCACATTCTGAGCATCTCGCATCCTAACTGGCATCACGAGGTATCCCCTCAGGCAAAGACCTCCGAGGCTTCCGGCACCCAACCATTTTGGGCATCTCGAAACTCCCGAGGCCATCCGGCCATGTATCTCTATACATTCTGGGCATCCGGCACCCCCCATCCCGGGCATCCTGATACTCCCAGGGCATTATCATCCGCCACAAACAGTTTCCTCATTTATCATTGTTCATGTTTACCAATTTAGGTCTCAACTCAGCATGGCACATGATGTAATGGCAAACAAAATCACTTTCATCCTTCGATCTATACATGCATCATCAGTCATCATCATACATGCAGCAATACGCAATCATTCATAAAAATAAAATTTATGGCATTCGTACAATTTAGAATAGTCCATTTATCATGCCTTTTTGAAATTTATTTAAATTCCAGCTTGTACCATTTTTGAAAATATTTAAATTAAATATCCATATGATTCTCAAAAATCATGAAATTAAGGCAAGTGATAGACAAGACAATAGGATAATGATTTCATGAAAAATACATGGCCAATAGAATTCCACACAAAAATTATAATTCACACAAATACAGCATGCAATTTCGGATAAAAACAGAATGTGCAGTTTTTGAAATAATTCGATTAAAATACCCGAATGACCTCCTAAAATTATAAAATTTTACCAGGTTATATTTAAGACACTAAAGTAGATTTTTCATGAATACTTCTAGGCCAGATTCGTTTTAGATAATTTCCTATAGTCGTCCGAAACTTCTGGTTCTCATACCGAAATGTCCAGTGTAGTCATCTCCGAAATACCGAGTTTTTACCCACTTATTCTTCTTCGTTTCCTCTAAAATTTGGATATGTTTTACTTCAAGAGGTCCCCTACAACTTTCATAAAGGGATCTAAGTCAAATTTCCAAATAACAGTCACCATATGGGTCCATGAAGTCTCGGGTGTCCAGTACCACGTCTCCAGATTTACCATCTTCAAGAGTAAGTCGATTCACTAGGCTATACTTGTTCATTTTACTTCAAATTTGATTATGTTAGTATTTAAGATGTTCTCTACAAGTTTCATGAAGAAGTAGAAGGGAGATTCTTGATGAAAATCAACATGCAACCACAAATCTACCACAAGGTCAGCAAAACAGTTCCAGATCTAGTGTCTCCGTAGGATGAGAGTTTGACCCCTTAAATATCCACCATTTTGCACCAAATTTTAGTATGTTGTATTTTAAGATGTTGGCTACAACTTGCATGAAGGAATCAAAGTCAAAATCGAACTCAAAATATGCATGCAAGCTCTCACAAGATTCTGGCTCAGGCGGTCCATGCGAAAACAGCAACATCACTCAAGAACAAGTCATTCTAGCTTCAGTTTCTCCCTCCTAATCACCCAAAATTCGACACTACTCCAAACATACATGCAACACACACATGCAAGAGTAGTAAGAGGATCCTAACTTGCCTCTAAACCGAGCTAGCGACAAGCACACGGCGGCGAACGGGCGGCAAACGGGCGGCGACGGCTCCTCCTCCTCCTCGGTTCCTCTCCTCTCGGCGCCCTTCTCTCTCTCTCGCAACCCTCTCTCTCTCTCTTTGGCTTGGACAGAACCAACCGGCCACTCTCTCTCCTCCTCTCCCTTTTATTCCCCCAAATCTCCATCATTGGCAATGATTACTTGCCACTTCCAATTGCCAATGCATGAAGACCTCCTTGCCACTTGGCAAGGCCCATGCAATGGGCCGGCCACTCCCCTTCTTGGGCCTCACTTGGGCCAGCGACAGCCCCTCCGTGGGCTTCTATTGGGCCGGCCAGCTTGGCCCATCTTAGGCCTATCCCTCTTGGGCCTAAGACCCAAGCTTAATTAGCCTAAGATCAACCCTTTTAAAACTACTTAAATTCCTATTAAATTGAAGTACTAAATTACAAATTAAGATAACTATACACTTGAAATTATAATTCCGTAAGTTCCAATTTATCACACACACATGGCCAAAGATAAAACTTCCTTTCCCAAAATTCATCCATTAAAGACTTGGCCATACATCTCATCGCAACTCATGGACTAGGAGGCTACAAAATACAATAGCGGTACTTCTATCGCCTATCCATAGCTCATGGCATATTTAGGGATTTTTATGAAATTCCAGGATGCCACATCGCCATACCCAAGTGAGGCCATCCCTCGCCCAGCCCTTTGTGGGCATTGCCAATGGCTGGCTGGCCACTAGCAAAGAGGAAGAAAAACCAACCAAAAAAATGAAAAAAGAAAAAGAAAAAGAAAAAAATGACAAATAACGAAAATACCCTTGATTGTTAGAAAGACGGGTCCTTATTTGAAACGGACATAGTTATTTTAGGCTCTTATTTGAAATAAATATAATCACTTTAGGTCCTCATTTGAAATAATATCCACTTTAGACCCTTATTTGCAAAAATAATTGTACTTTAGGTCCTTATTTGAAACAATGTCCACTTCGGACCCTTATTTGAGAAAAAGATAATATTTGGGTCTATTTTTAGAATTTTCCTTATAATCTATCAATTATAATCGCCCACAATCCTGGATTGATATCATCACAACCTTCTCGATCCGATCACGATTTCAAGTCCGATCCTAGCATATCTCCAACAGTTCTCAGTTAAGTACAAGCGAATCATGACAAAGTTCTTGGTTTTGTCGGTAATGATTGATGTCGACTTAATTCGCAATTCAGGATAAGTAAATGGGTAGGTTAAGGCTCATAAAAGCAGTTTCATCAATGGATTCCGGAACAGGAAAGTGGAAGAAATTCTGATAGTGAGTTCTAATACACGTGACTCGTGATCATTGACACCGCAGGAACCAAGCTTTATCTTTTTCCATCAAGTACCTCAATCTCAGTTTGGCTCGATGTGAGGTCTCACAAGATTACCGGATGGAAATTGCCGATTTGGCACTAATATCGTTAGCTAGCTGTTAGATCTCTGAATTGGCGCCCGACCATCAATGCAGCATCAGCAAAAGCGCCATATCAACTCTCTTAAAGGTTCTTTTTTAAAATGAAATTCTTTATGGCGAAAAAAAAAATAGATGAAATGCAATCACTCTGCTATTACCATCTAGAGAACGCCACACCGGCTGGAATCCAAGGGCCAATACCCACCACAAGAGAATTGCCAGCTCCATTTAAGTCAGAAGGACCAGCACCATAAAATCTGGAAACGACTGGGACAGGAAGCATCCCACCAGAGAAAGGCAATGAAGAAGCAGGAATCAAACGACGGGCTCTTCGACCAAAAAAAAAAAAAAAAACGACGGGCTCAAACGTCTCCTAAGTTGCGTATCCACTCAACTTGGCGATCAGCATTCAGCACAGCCTTTTGCTTAGTTAACTGGCGGTTAATCAATTCTATGCTATGTGCCTTCACATAGTGATCAAGCGATGGTCCACAGGCTTCTTAGCCTCAAAAGATGTACCCTGATAGCCCAACCTGCTGCATCTTCCCCTATGTTGGGATATATGATTGTTCATTAAGATGGAGCGGTAGTTCATAGTTCTTTGATGCATGATGACGATATATACTCAAGGAATTATTTACCCCCATTACTGTTGATGCTAATTTTAAAACAAATATACCTTCTATATATACATCAAAGCCACATAGAAATGAGCTTAGCAATTACTCAATTTCTTTCTTGGAATTTTACCTTGAATATTTGTTAAACTTTTGTGAAAAAAGAGGAATTTTGTGAAGAAAAAAGAGTAATTAAGAAGAGAAGGTTGTTATTGAATAGTTATGTTGAATAATATATGATTTGGCTATATTTATAGACAACCAAGCAACACATTTATCGAGAATAGGTACTTTATCCCACTGTCAGCATCTTTCATTGTCAATCATCACTTCTCTTCATATCCACAATCACTACTTTTCATATCCAATAATCACACTTTTTTCATTTTAAAAAACTATTTCAACACCCTAGCCATCGTGAATATCATAGGGAGCTCTCTAAAGCAAGCCGCATAATCTATGCCCTCAAAATCTTAAGAGACCTGGAATGCCAACCAAAAGCTCCGGTGGAGGGGGACCTTTTGTCCACGAAAGTATCTCTAGGAGGGGCAACAAGAACCCGTGACGCATCTCCTCTGGTAGAAATGTAGCACTCGCTCATGAGTATTTCATTGGAATATAACCCTCCGGAAGCGACCCTCATCGTGCTCAACCATCGCAAATCATCATTATGGGTCTCCTTTACAACATTGGATGGAGGCCGCGACACCTGTAGGAAAGGGATGAGACGACAAGCATCCAAACAAATACGATGTTAAAAGGAAAATAAAAGACCAAACAAACTTACATGCTTGAGAGTAATCAACCCCAACTGCAAATGGACCTCGAAGACAGAAGCAAACTGGATGGGGATAACTCGTGAACCGAGGGAAAGTTTTGCCATCAAGCTGTGGCTTTGGAACAAAGCTCGGCAGGTACTCAACTGATCACATAAAGAGAAACTGCCAAAGACTATAGAACAATCAGCATCATAATGATGTTGCCACGTGGTGCATCCCAGACAGAAAAGAAGAAAAGCCAGCTTCGCCCCAATCACACTTAGAGAGTGCGTTAATGTTCTCTAGCATCCTCATATTCTCCTCAGAAATAGTGCGTTGATGACTCGCAAAAAGGGTCTCAGCCAATAAACATAGAAAGAAATGTCACAATACGTGATTATCCAGTACTCATGTCTCATCGTGAGTGGAGCTTAAGATTATCGAGTGAAAAGTGAGTGATGAAGAAGGAATGAATATAATTTGTCTATAGAAGTGACGTTAGGACAGTTGGTGCTAAGAGTTATAATATAAAAATGTTATATCTCTTTGGAACTTTGAAGGCGGGGTTGACCTTCTATACACAAACTAGTCAAAAGCTAATGCCGTTCTACCGATGAGGTCATGATAGGCTGAAACTAATTATTGTGCCTAAAGCATTTTTGTGTGCCTCACTCAATGGATTAGATACCCAAACTAAGCTTGGTGTGATATAATATGATACAAAGATACTATTCGTCATATTGTTTTTATGAACAAGTATAGAAGGAAGGCTAGTCTGCTATTCTTTGGCTCATTGGGCGCCATACAGGCTATTCCGCACCCAAGGATCAGCCAGCCCACGACACGAGCATCTGTAATTCTGATGGAACTCCATATCCAAATGGGGATGGACCTTCTACTTGTCTTCCAAAATAAAGTAATGATGGCCAGTTTTGATGCACATAAGCTTCAAGACAACCTCCTTCGTATGACCTCCAAGAGGAATCCCCAATATACCAAACCAACCAAGAGGAGTGGGCCCTAGGGCCAACTTCTAGATGAGCGAAGCGTGACCATATTCATGTCGAAAAACCACCTTTCGAGGGAGGTCTTGCCAAAGGACCATGGGACAACCTCTAGGAAAGGATTGAAGCCTATCTTATCCAATAGCTTCAAGTAATCTCCTTTGCTATCCAAAATCATATCGTTGACTCAACCCAAGCGCCATCATGGGAAGATGGAATTCCAAATACCTGGAGTGTCAAACCTTGTCAAGAGGAGACACTTAAATGTCAAAAATTAGGAAAATGACACTTAAAGTATCAAAATCGGAGCAAAATTAATCAATTAAGTGCCAACGGCAAAAAAATCCAACCAAATTTCATACTTGGCGTTTTCTGGCAAAACAAGTGCAAAATGACATCGTTTTGCATGTTGACATGGTTAGACAAGTGCAAAAATAACATTGTTTTGTTGACATGAATGGATAATTGATATAAATATTAGTTAAATTAAATTTAAAACTATATATATTTTATTTATTAAGAGAGAGAGAGAGAGAGAGAGAGAAGATGAAGATTGCAGGCAACTGAGGGCTCAGCCCTCACCACCGTCTCCCTACCATAACTGTCCCTACCATAACTGTGAAGGGCTGGCAATGGTGGAGGGAAAGTTGGCAAGGACCTACAAGCCCTCACCTTGATCTGGGACGAAGGTCATGAAAACGGGCGACGACCAATGACTCTCATCGAATCTGGGGAAGGGTTGCAACCTTCGTCCTAGATTTGGCCGAGGGCCTAGCCCTCGCCGCCAGCTGGCCAAGGTTGCCAGTTTCTTCTACCCAAGGCTTTGCAAACTTGCCCGACCCTCCCCCTCCCATCACTGACCCTTCTTGGCGATGGCGGGGAGACGACAACGAGGGCTGAGCTCTTAGCTCCTTGCAATCTTCATCTTCTTCCTAAATTTAATTTTAAATTTAATTTAATTAATATTTATATCCAAATCCAAATCCATGCCAAAACAACATTGTCTTGGAACTTCTTTATTGAGTCGGCTCTTCAATGAGTCACGTAGGCGAGCAATATTAATAAAAAAGTTGCCACGTATGATTTTCGACGGGGTTCACGGACCTGGCACTCAAGTATCCCATTTTTTAAAAAAGTGTCACTTTCATAAGTTTTTATACTTAAATGTCCCCTCGTGACAAGTTTTGATATTTGGGCTATTCTTTTACTTGGGAAGATGTGGCCAAAAGAGAAATCTACAAGAATATTAGAAAGTAAGTGCAAAAACAAAAATTAGTACCTACTTGTGCCAAACTTATGTGGATGTATAGATTTTAGGAGCTCTTATGCCATGTTGGAAACTTGGATTGTGTGGAAGCGTAGTTTTGATATCGATAGTTTTTGGTTTAATGTAATGGGCAAATGTACATGTGTGTGTGATATATTTGGTAGAGGATGGAGAAAAGACAATATATAGTTTCAAGTGTTACTGGCAATTGAATATAGTTATTTAGTTTTTATACAGAGGAGTACGGATGATGTTGGTGGTGAAGAACTTTGGATGTGGATTTTCATTATATTCCTTCCGCACTCTTGCTTATACAAATGGGAGAAATCTTACCTATTTAAAGGATAAAAGTGTTGGGCGAAAAAAGACTAACCTTTTGATGCACAACAAAAACACCTATCCATGAATATGCGTTGGATCATCGGTGCACAATGGGCGAATCTATGACTTCACAATGGTCCAAATACAATCACAAGGAAAATATTTCCATCCACAGCGTGCATGCCGATTAACACGTGATCACGGTGTTTGGGCAGCCTCGATCGTACCACCGGCCAAGGATTGACACGTGATCCTCACGTGCTCGCCTGCCTGCCGGACAATGGTTTTTAGCACAGACCATAATCCGAGGATGTCAATTGGAACATAACAATTCACTTCAAGGGTATTTTGAGGAAAAAGTCCAAATATGGAGGCCGATTTAGAAAAAAGCTTCCAATTTAGGGGGCTTTTTAGAAATTTCTTACTCCGAACCTTGGCCCCGGAATCATCACCAAAATCCTCGATTAAGATTCGCTTGAGGAGATCCATGTGGTCGGAACAGGGGAGGTTGGAGAGAGGTAGCCATGTCGACTCTAAGCGAAGACGACGAAACCGAAATCCTCCTGCGGCTTCCCGTGAAATCTCTGCTCAGGTTCAAGTGCGTGTGCAAGCGATGGAACTCACTGATCTCCTCTCCCCAATTCGCCAAGACCCATCTTCAGATTTCCGCGTCTTCCCCTAGAATCCTCCTCGCCACCAACCCTCCTCTGTCCGTGAGCTGCGAATCACTCCATGATGATGATCGTGCTGGTCATGAAGGTATGCCTCTAACCCAGCTTCGGCCTCCGGTGGAAGCTCCCGACGGAGGTCGCCCCCGCATCGTCGGATACTGCAACGGTTTGGTCTGCTTAGAGTACGACGATCATCGGATTGTTGTCTTGTGGAACCCGGCAACAGGGGAGTCTAGAAACATCCCAAACGCTGGTTGCATGACCATTTGTGGACTTGGCTATGATCCCTCGACTGATGATTACAAAATATTGCGGCATAGTCGCCTTAGGGATGCTTATGGGTTTCCGGTGGTATATAACGCGTTCGATGTTTTCGCGCTAAAGACTGGTTCGTGGAGGAGAGTCCATGACAAGCATGATGACCTTAAGTATTCCCCGGACGTCGGGACCTATGCAGATGGTTTTCTTCATTGGCTAGTTGGGGGAAGAGATACTTGGGAACACAAGAAGATTGTTTCGTTCAGCTTGAACACAGAGAAGTTTGAGGATGCGTTGCTGCCACTTCCAGAGGCCGATGAAGGCACTGAATTCAGAGTACTAGGAGTTATCGGTGAATGCCTTCTCTTATTTGAAAGCATGGCGAAGGTGGACATGATGGCATGGATAATGAGACACTATGATGGAAGATCGTCTTGGACAAAGTTGTGTAGTGTTGATCTCCCGAATCAGACATTAATCACTTATTGCTACATGAAGCCATTGTGCTCTACCAGAGCAGGGAAGGTAGCATTCAGTTTGATTGGTGGGACATGCTTATCTATGATCCTGAGAAATGTCATGACAAAGAGGTTCGTGGAGGAGGACATAATAGCCTTCACAGTGTACGTTGAGAGTTTAGTTTCACCTAATGGAGCAAAGCTGCAATCAATATAGGTCTTGTGTTAGGCAGCCTATGGGGAAAAGTGACCTCACCGGCAATCATTCAGCATGTAAAGAAGGGAAACTTCATATAAGAAAGCCAATAGCCGTCTTATCAGGAAAAGGTACTGTCTATCTCGTTTTAGTGTTTGTTTTAGATGGATAATAAAGCATGCCTTTGAAAGTTGGTTTATTATTCTGGGTTAATTATAGTGAGTTTAAGTTTGGATCTTGTCCTGCGGAAGAAAAGCTTCCTAGAGGGCTAGTCATGAGTTGGATGCCGAGTTTGATGTATTGCGAAGTTAAGGGTGCCTGAATAACTACTTGAGGCACCTTGTTCTCTTCTTTGTGGGTTCTTTTCAGATTAGTACGTGTGTCTGTCTTTGGTTGGGATGACCGACGTTTTTCTCGGTTTACTTCTAACATTGTAACTCTTGATTCCACTGATGACACCCAATGGCTGTGGATCCACCAAACAACATCAAGCTGTTAAGATTAGGCTCATAATCACAAGGAAAGAGAGAGTAAAAGGGAAAGAAAAATCGAGACATGAGATTTTGTCCTAGTTCACCTTAAACTACCTCTAGCAAAGGATTCCACTATAATTAGCACTTCGCATTTCTCTATTACATTCCTAAAGTATTAGAGAAAGAGATTATGTATACCTAGTAGCTATTTTTGGGCCCAAGGCCAAACTACCAATAAAATATGAGATCAAACTATAAAATATGAGACCCTCGTACCATCCTGTTAATGGGAATATGAACCACACCCCAACATAAGTATGACTCCATGAATTGGCAAGATGCACTTCAAGTAGAACTTATTTTCTCGAATATTCATCTCCTGCATCTATGTACAGCAGGGGAACAAAAGCCTCAAAAGTCATCTTAGCAGTATCGTAGATATCCTCCTTAGAAGGAAGTCTTTGACTTGGAGCTCCTTGGTTCTGAGTTTCAACGTTTAAGCAAGAGTATCATTAAAGTCAGCAATGCTCACTAGCTTTCATTTGGATGCGTATCCAATACTGTCCTCATTGTTAATTGCCTTGGCGCCATGGACTGTCTATTTCGAAGAAGTTATTTGGATATAATCAGGTATAAGATCTTGGAGCGAGAAGCCAAACTAAATGAGCCGATGATAGGGCTCAAGCGAGGAAGATTCATTTAAAAAAATTTGCCATGTTGGCAAGCAAAGGCTCTTAATCATGCTTCCCCGGCTGGACAAATTATTTTGGTGTTGCCAATGCATTCTGGAAGGTACACCAGATACAAGGCTGTAGCTTAAGAGGTTCGGTCAATTATGGCTGATTTTTCTCATCTGCTCCGAACTGCCTAGACCCCTAGAAGTACATGGATGGTAGATCGACTTTTGTCTCTTCGCGAGTGAATTCGGGAGATTCAGCAAGTGGTCTGTCTTTTGGTAGTTGCTGATCCGAATCATTGGATTGTGGTGTTGGAATGTAGCGATACTGTATTGCTTGAAAATTAAAGTCTCTTAACAATTTCAATGGAAGTGCTGGAATGTAGTGATACTCTATTCACAATTTTCCTCTTTCTAGCAACTCCACTATGTTTGCATATCCGCCAAATTTTTTTCATAAAACAAGACATGTGCCTGATGAAGTCGAGCCATTACATAGAAAAGTAGCATGGTTGCCTTTGAGCGGTTTGTGATCGACGAATGCAATGGTTGCTCTAGCAGCGGCAGTTTGCTCTAATTGCGGTTTTATGGCATTCAAAGGTTCTTTCCAAGATCCACCAGTCACTCTAGTGCTCTGATGTTCCTAAAATGACAGCTAGCCTGAACAGAGGTTATTTTTTATGAACTCAAAGACCTCGTTCCTCACCTAATCAGTATGAAGAAGCAGCCAGCTGAATACGAACTCAGCTGTGTATTATCACCATTTTACACATGGAATGCATGAATTCAATACAAGGCAATGCAGAATTTGGCAAATGCTAAAAAACTTAATGAATGCACAACATTTGTTTTTTCAGGCTAGAGGTAAGCATGATTTCAAGGTAGATTTTGGAATTTGAAAGCGAGTCGGAACCTAAGTTGGTGGAACCTATAGGAACCTATGCGGTTTTAGATTTAAATGTATGCAGGGTTGTTTCCAAAAATTAGAAAATATGTTTCACTGGTTGGGTTCTAGATTATAGGTTGGTGGAACTTGAAACTTAGAATCTGGGACCTAGAATCAAACAACTTTTTGTGCTTTTCTTTGTTCATATCTACAAGCAATCCTATAATATTCCATGATGTTCCATAATAAGTGTATACGCTGAAATCACTAGTTAGAATTTTCATTTTATGATTAAGACTTTTAATTTATTAATGTTTCATATTTTTTGTGAGTCTAAATATAAATTGTAGTCAATAGATTGTATCAGCAAATGGTAATTATTAAATATGTTGATTTACTACAATTGATCAATTAATAAGTTAGGTAGAATTTAGGTAGATCCTAAAATCTGTGACAGGGTAGGTTCTAGTTTTCGAGAAATGTGTGGTAGGTTCCGAGTTTAAAGAAATGAAAAACGTCTTTCAATGGGTAAGTTCCAGGTTTAAGGAGGAACTTGAACGGAATCTGAAACCACTGCTCACACCTACTTCAAGCCTCATGTTGTCGCTACATCGAATGCTCACTGGATAAAATAAACTATGCATACTATTTCCTCTCAGTACAGACAAATCCCGCCCAAGTTGTGCGAATTGATAAACAGGGTGTGGTGCATTTCTGAGCAGCTAAGATATCATTTTCCTCGCCATGGAAAGCGCAAACATCCTTGAGACTCCAACGTGGAGATAACGAAAGCAGAGTCAAGGAGACCATCATCTTAAATGGACACGTTCAATTGACTGAAAAATACAGAGCCCTAAAGCTAAATGAAGAGCCACTGTGAAAGCATCACATACTTCGGACCTTGGATCAGCACGCGAGTACTGACCATTGAAATGAAGGGTCTCGGTTGTAGTCACTGGTGCTGTTCCAGCGGCGCCCTTCTTCTCCTCCACCACACGATTGAATACATGCGTGTATCCATCAGCTGACGAAGGGTTTGTCTCGTCTCAATCTCCGAATTTAGGAATGGCTTTGCTGTTATATAAGGCTGAGATAACAGAACGCAAGAATCATAACCAACAGGTTCAAGCCACAGAGCAATAAAATACAGGAAAGTTTCCTACTTCTAGAGGCCTCAGCTCAATGTGGCCCTAAATTCTTTTGACATTTTCGAGCTTCCATGGAAGCAGAAGCTATTAAGTTTTACAAAAGTCGTGTATATCTTGCTTTCAAAACTTATACACGCTCGGACTATTGGAGACTTCCAAAATCCAGCTACCAAAAATGCTGTTTTTAAGAAAATACTGTGTCGTAGCAAATCAAGTCACGTCCCGACTCTCTCACTCTTTTTTTTTTAACCTTTCATGTTGACGGGGACATTATCATAAAAAAGCTACGGAGGTCTATGTTCATTTTCTTAATGGATGCGCGACCAACTGCTTCAACCGTTAGTCTCTTTATAACTTTTCCTCCAATTAGCCGGATACTCTCCATTAAGAAAAGCGAAGATTTCTGTTTTATCTCTTCGGGCAACTGATTTGAGAAGAGATCTTCCCGGAGTCATGGGAGCTGCGCTATGTCCGCTACTTTGTGGATGAATACCTCATCCCTCGCACTAAGAAGACATTCCCCACTCTCTCAACAAATTGCTCTGAAGGCTTCGGGTTGGAAAGAAACCGAGAGGGAAGAGATGAATGTCGTGGCTCCCATGCACGCATTCTTCTTCATGGTGACACTTGGCACTCGAGAATGGTTAAGATTAAACATCTTCCATGTCGTTAATTAGTCTAATAGTTTCAAACATCTTCCACTTAGTTTCGTTTCAAATCCACAAAATTTTTTATCCTTTTGTAACTATACGAGTCCATGAGTTTACACAAATTGAATTGATGCATTAATGTCTCAGCGCTAATCTATGATACAAACAAGAATTAATGGCAAGAAATTACTAAAGTTAGTGTTCGATAATAAAATTACAATCGCTTATAGGTTTTTAATAAAATTTCTAATTAATTCCCTCATGATGGTAATCTATAAACTTAATCGAAAATTAAAGCGTTCTGGCCTAAATACTCGTCTCTGGCCCATTGGGCTCATCCCACGACATTTCCTGGCCCATTAGACTTAATTCACAATTTTAATGAACCTGACTCTTGACCCACTCCAAGCCAAGCCCAAGTCCATATCTTATCCTTTGATTGATCGAGCCCCTGCTCAAAATCTTCATGCGGCCCATTAATTACTTAAGCCCATACTTTCCTCATGGCCCATCGGTCTTATCATCTAGCCCACTTTAAAATAATTCAAGCCCATAACAATCCGATTACACTTATAGAGTCGGTAAAATTCAGGATGTCACAATTAGTGAGAGTTTACTTAAACAACAGGTCTTGGTGATCTTTACTTAGCCATTAACTAATTTCCACAAAAGATTGTCAAAGTTTGAAAATAACCTATTCACCCCCCTCCCTTCTAGGTTGTATTGTTAGCCCCAACAATATGGAGCATTCGAGAAAAGCTTTATATGTTTTTGGATGAATATGTGACCTCTACGTTGAGAGATGATTGCTTTACATGTTCAATTAGTCGAGGTAATGTTTCAATTGAGAACATTGTTGAAAACATTAGGAACAATCTTGATGAGTATGATGTATTTGAGAGTGAATACTTTGACTCGCAATCTAGTAAGTCACAATTGGATTTGTATTTAGAGGAGAATAGGATTGATAGAAAAATATCCCTGGATCTCAATATCCTTGATTATTGGAAAGCTCATTCTCATTAGTATCTCGAGTTATCTCTCATAGCACATGATATATTAAACATTCATATCACGTGATATATTGAACATTCATATCACTACCGTTGCCTCCAAGTCAGCCTTTAGTACTGGAGGACACGTCCTAAATAAATATCGTAGTTCCCTTTCGCCTGAAAATGTAGAGGCTAAGCTGTGTACCAGAGATTGGTCACTTGGAGTTCCAGCTGAGGAAGATTTCCATGACAAGTCTCTCATTATCAACTTTCAAGACCATTTGCATTAGGTACTTCTTTTATCTGTAAAGTTAATGACTAAATTCTCATGGGCATTGTTCTTTGTTGAAATTGGCATTTTGTTGATAATGAAGGTTGATCACTTGTCAAACTATGTATTAAGCCTTTACTCATTCATATTATTTACTACATGAATTGATTGATATGAATTGAGGAACTTGTTTTGTTTTTTGGGTTTTGTCAATTGTAAATCTATTTTTACTTGAAACTCTATCTTAGTCGCTAAAACCTTGTAAGCTGGGAATTTGGTTGTGCTTTGGATAATGATTGGCAAGAAGCGCCGATGGCGTCCTTGAGGATAATCCAACGGGAAAATAATTGAAAGTGTATGTAAAGAGTTTGATTGTTTGGGTTGACAAATTTTGGTTGACAATAGTTTATGTTCTCTATTTATATGTATGTATTTTTGAGGTCTTACAACAAAAACCGTATTATCTCAAGGGTAAGACTCATAGCTGCGTCATGATGTTGAGAAACTGGAGGAACTAACGATGGCACCGGAAATCTTCTGTGTTATTAGCATGACTTTAGTTTTTTCATGCGAATTGACCTTTGGATTGCAAGATTTTCAAATGTCTTCCTTTCCACAATCATCCTAGTCAATGTTTGAAAATGGAGAGAGAGACATGGATCCATGTCTATGAAGAGTTCCCTTTGATTATTTTATGTTCCATAGTAATTCAAGTACATTTAGGTCCATGCCCCGCCAAAAATGTAGTCTTACATGATGCTAAATTATATGTGGCAGAATTCAAGACTGTTTCAATTGGTATTTTTGACCCCCATATTTTGGTCTCTTTTGTCTCTAGATTCAGAGTAGCATGGTCAAAATGGTTTTTGTGCCGTTCTTGCAATGCTGTAGGTTCTAGAATTAGAAGCCAAAAAGATAACAAGCAATCCAATTTTAACACTGTGGCAACTATTCTTGTGCTTCTCCTTTTTGTTCTACTGGGGTTTTTGTTCCTCTAAGTCAAATCTTCAAATTCTTTTGGCAAGAGCATCTTCAAGTACATGTTCACTAGAAGTTTCACAGGTTTTCTAATTTCTCTTACATTGAGATTATCTTTGTTTTATCTATAGTTTTGTTAAACCATTTTGGTAACGTAGGGAATCTCAATTAATGTTCTAAATAGTGCCTTCCTTGGGTAGGTAAACCATAAGCCTGCCTCACTAAGCTAAATCAAGTAAAATGTGAGGCAAATCAAAGCAGATTTTATAAATATATATAATTGGTTAAATTCTTTGTAAATATTTCAAGTTATAGGTTTTTTTTACATTTTTTTTATTTTATTTACTTTTTTTAATTGTTTAATTTACTTTTTTTAATTTAATTTGAAGTTTTTATCCAATTAGCATATAGCTAAAGTAGACGTAAGTTTTCCTAGAATATTAATGGGTTTTAGCAATATGGATCAGGTCAAGTATGAATCATTAAATTTACATTATTGAATATAAATTAAAACGAGGTAAATTGATCAAATATGGATTGAATTATTTTCGACCTAACTCAATCCACCTATTTGACAAGTCTACCTAGAATAGAGGCATTACTAGCTAACAACCCTCGTGCAAATTTCTAGGCACCATAGAAACAATCGAAGTCTAATGTGACAAGCTAGATTTCAATGCAATATATTGCATGTGGTGGAATTAGACACTGACGGATGCATGTACACAAGTTTCTACTAAACAATCGTACTTTTTTCTTTCTTACAAGTATGCCTATATATATATATATATATATTTGTGTGAATTCATGCAGGCGAAACATGCATTTTGGAATTGGAAGCGGGGGATTCACTGTGTTTGGGCAGCCTCGAGCAGACTACCGACTAAAGATTGACGGGTGATCGTCACGTGCTCGCCTGCGGAACGGTGGTTTTTAGCGCCAGCCATGATCCGAGGATGTCAATCGGAACACGGCAATTCACTTTCAGGGATATTTTGAGGAAAAAGTCCAAATCTAAAGATCCATGTGGTCGGAACAGGGGAGGTCGGGGAGGAGTAACCATGTCGACTCTCAGCGAAGACGACGAAACCGAAATCCTCCTGCGGCTTCCCGTGAAATCTCTGCTCAAGTTCAAGAGCGTGTGCAAGCCATGGAACTCACTGATCTCCTCTCCCTATTTCGCCAAGACCCATCTTCAGATTTCCGCGTCCTCCCCAAGAATCCTCCTCGCCACCAACCCTCCTCTGTCCGTGAGCTGCGAATCACTCCTTGATGATGATCGTGCCGGCCATGAAGGTACGCCTCTAACCCAGCTTCGGCCTCCGGTGGAAGCTCCCGACGGATGTCGCCCCCGCATCGTCGGATACTGCGACGGTTTGGTCTGCTTAGAGTACGACGATCATCGGATTGTTGTCCTGTGGAACCCGGCAACAGGGGAGTCTAGAAACATCCCAAACGCTAGCTGCTCGTATAACCGACCGACCATTTGCGGACTTGGCTATGATCCATCGACTGATGATTACAAAATATTGCGGCACTGTTCCGTTGCGGATGCATATGGGTTTCCAGAATATAGCGTGTTCGATGTTTTCGCGCTGAAGACTGGTTCTTGGAGGAGAGTTCATGACAAGCATGATGAATTTAACTATCGGCCGGAAGCTGAGACCTATGCGAATGGTTTCCTTTATTGGCTAGTCGGGGGGAGAGATCCTTGGGAACACGAGAAGATTGTTTCGTTCAGCATGAGCAGAGAGAAGTTTGAGGATGCGTTGTTGGCGCTGCCGGAGGCCAATGAAGGTACTGGGTTCAGAGTATTGGGAGTTGCCGGTGAATGCCTTCTCATATATGAAAGCATGGCGGAGGTGGAC
Organism: Eucalyptus pumila; assembly: GCA_016097595.1. Classification (NCBI taxonomy): domain Eukaryota; kingdom Viridiplantae; phylum Streptophyta; class Magnoliopsida; order Myrtales; family Myrtaceae; genus Eucalyptus; species Eucalyptus pumila. The sequence goes on from CM027853.1 coordinate 33,449,021, forward strand.
ACTTTTATGGCATGGATGATGAGCGACTATGGTGTGAGATCGTCGTCGTCTTGGATGAAGTTGTGTCATGTTAGTCTCCCGAATCAGACATTAATCACTTACTTTTACATGAGGCCATTGTGCTCTACCAGAGCAGGGAAGATAGCATTCAGTTCGATCGGCACAACCCGCTTATCTACAATCCTGAGAAATGTGATGACAAAGAGGTTCGTGAAGGAGGATAAATTAGACTTTGTAGTGTACGCTGAGAGTTTTGTTTCACCTCATGGAGCAAAGCTGCAGAATCAATGTGTCTCGGGTGAAGGAGCCTATGGAGAGAAGTGACTTCATTGGTGATCACTCAGTATTTAAAGAAGGGGAAACTTCATATAAGAAAGCCAATAGCCATCTTAGCAGTAAAAGGTACTATCAATCTCATTTTAGCCTTTGTTTTAGATGGATGATAAAATATAAAGCATGCTTGGAACTGAAAGTTGGTTTCGGTATTCCTTTGGGTTAATTATAGTGAGTTTAAGTTCGTATTTTGTCCTGCAGGAGAAAAGCTTCCTAGAGGGCTAGTTGTGATGTGGATGCCCAGGTCGATATATTTTGAAGTCTAAGGGGTGACTCAGTAACTGCTTTAGGCACTTTGTTCTTCTCTTTTGTGGGTTCCTTCTGGATTACTTTGTGTGTCTGTGTTTGGTCGGGATGGCAGACTTGTTTCTTTGTTTACTTGTATAACATTTTTGTAACTCCTCTTTCCACAAATCAAAGCCCTGATGAAAACCAATGGTTGTGGATCCACCAAAAAGCTTCAAGCATGACTGTATGAGTAGGTAAGATGCACTTCAAGTAGAATTGTTTTCTCATGTACTCATCTCCCGCATCTATGTACAGAACAGGGGAAAAGAAGCCTCAATATTCATCTTAGCAGTACCAAAGATATCCTCTGGAAGTCTGACTTGCGGCTCCTTGGTTCTGAGTTTTAACTTATAAGCAAGAATATCATTAAAGTCAGCAACACAGCGAACCTTTAATTTGGATGTGTAGCCAATTCTGTCTTCAACATTAATTGCCTTGACGCCATGGACCGTCAGTAATTATCTATGACTTGGAGCTCCTTGGTTCTGATTTTTAACTTACAAGCAAGAATATCATTAAAGTCAGCAATGCAGCGAACCTTTGATTTGGATGTGCAGCTATTACTGTCTTTGTCGGTAATTGCCTTGACGCTATGGACCACCTATTTCGAAGAAGTTATTTGGATTGACTCAGGTCCAAGGTCTCTGAGTGAGAAAGCCAAACTAAATGAGTCGGTTATAAGGGCCAATGGAGGAATATCTGTTTGAAAGATGTTGCCCTGTTGCATGCTTCTCAAGCGAACGCTCTGTATCATGCATCCTTGGCTGGAAAAATTGTTTAGTGTTGCCAATGCGTCGTGGAAAGTACGCCAGATACAAATCTGTAGCTTAAGAGTTTCTGTCGATTATAGCTGATTTGTTCTCATTCGTTCCAAACTGCCGGGATCCCGATAAAAATAGACTTCATCTCTACTCGAGAGATTCAGCAAGTGGTGTGTCTTTCAGTAGTTACCGATGCAAATCATTGGATTGTGGTGCAGGAATGTAGTGATACTGTATTGCTTGGAAAGTAAAGTCTGTTAACAATTTCAATTCCACCATGCATTTACCACCATTTTCCTCATTCTAGCAAGTCCACTATGTTTGGATGTCCGCCAACATTGTCTGATGAAACAACACGTCCCTGATGATGCCGAGTCGATACACAGATGAGTAGCATAGTTGCCTTTGAGCGATTTGTGATCAATGAATGCAATGGTTGCTCTAGCAGCCGCAGTTTGCTCTAATCACGGTTTTGTGGCATTCAAAGGTGCTTTCCGAGATCCACTACAATCATTTCAGTGCTCTGATGTTGCTAAAGTGATAGCTACCCTTAACATGGCTGATAGCTATGAACTCAAAATACCTCTTTCCTCAACTATAAAGCTACAAGAAGAAGCCAGCTGAATACTAACTCAATCTGCAAATTATCACCATTATACACATGGAATGTATGAATACAATACAAGGTGAGGCTGAATTTGCCAAATGCGAAAAGAACCAAATGAATGCAAAACATTTGTTTCTTCAAGCCTCATGTCGTCGGTGCATCGAATGCTCACTGGACAGATAAAAACTACACAATGCTCACTGGACAGAGTAAAAACTACACATACTTTTTCCTCGCGGTACAGACAAATCCCACGCAAGTTGTGCAGATCGATAAACAGGGTGTGGCCCATTTCTTAGTAGATTAGATATCATTTTGCCCGCCATGGAAAGCACCAGCATCCTCGAGGCTGCAACGAGGAGACAAAAGAAAGCAGAGTTAAGGTGATTATCATCTTAAATGGACATGTTCAATCGACAGAAAAATATAGAACCCTAATGCTGAATGAAGAGCCACTGCGAAAGCATTGCATACCTCGGGCTTTGTATCAGCGTGCGGATACTGACCATTGGAATGAGGGGTCCCGGTTGTAGACACTGGTGCTGTTTGTGCGGCGCCCTGCTTTTCCTCCACCACGCGATTAAATACATCCGTGTATTGATCAGCCGACGAAGGGTTTGTCTCATCCCAATCTCCAAATTTAGGAACGGCTATGCTTTGATTAGGCTGACAAAACAGAACACAAGAATCAGAATCAATTGGTTCAGGCCACAGAACAACAAAATGCAGTAAAGGTTCCAACTTCTAGCAGCCTCAGCTCAATGCAGCCCTAAATTTTTTTGACATTTTCAAGTTTCCATGGAAGCAGAAGCAGATTAGTTTTCCATAAACCGTGTGTATCTTGCTTTCAAAACTTATACACGCTTGGACCGTCGAAGACTTGTGCAATCCAGCTTCCAAAAATGCTGTTTTTGAGTAAACACCACGTCGTAGGAAATCCAGTCACATTCCGACTCTTTTTCACTGCTTTTTTCCTTCCATGTCAATAAGGCAGGGACATGTTGACAAAAAAGCTACCGAGGTTTGGTTTCTCTAACTGGAACGAGACTAAAGCATGTTCATTTTCTTAATGGATGCACAATTAACTGCTTCGACTGTCAGTCTATAAATTTCTCAGATTCGCCGGATACTCTCCATTAAGAAAAGCGAACATAGTTGAGAGATTACTGTTTTATCTCCTCGGGCAACTGATTTGTGATGAGATCTCCCCGGAGTCATGGGAACTGCATTATGTCTGCTAGTTGTGGATGAATACCTCTTCTCCCGCACTGGAGAAGGCATTGGACCTCCTCCACCCCCAACACTAGCTCGATGTTGTGCACAGTAAGAAGAGGACTCCATGCGCTCCAACCGAGGATTTTGCCACGCCATTCTGTTTGGGGAACAACAAGATGTCCTTACACCGTCACAATGAACAGGCAATTCAGCAATGACTCTGCCATATCTAGGGTCTCGATGCAGCGTAGAGTCACTAAGCCTCCTCCTGGCATGATTATCTTCTTCCGCTCTAAACCGATAATCATAGCTCCGCCTCCTTGCATCTCTGCCCTTCATGACCTGCTCAGCTTCGGTTTTGGGCTTTCTTATGCCACTATTATATGGTCGAGACGTGCCCGAGGCAGTTCTTCCACCAATGGCTACACGATGCAGAGGTGACCCAATGAGTCTCCTCCGGTTGGCTTCGTCTCCACTTCTGTAGTGCTTGTGCTTCAACATCGCCACCTCTGGCTCTGCAACTTTCCGTGAACCCAGGACGACCTCCTTCTGGATAGAGGAGGTTTTGGTAATAGGTTCACTATTCATAGACGTTTCATAATCGCCCTGAACACCATTTGGGTTTCTTTTCGCATGGCCCTTTCCTTCTCTTGCTTTCTCAAAGTAGGCTGTATAAGGAACGCTGTCTCCGTTTTCCCAGTTTCCAAATGTCGGCAACTGTGAGCACCGTTGCTGCATTAACCAACAACAAAGTTGAAAAAGACCGTCACAGACAAGGCGGACTTAAAATTTCATGAAGTTAGCTCAGGAGACAACTATTCCAGACCTCGACAATTTCAAAATCAAAGTAGGCATCAAAGTAATCGACCTCTGATAATATGATTTCACATGTTTATGTTTCAGAAGATACGTTCCTCTGACTAGAATGGCAAGAAAAATGTGTTATAACCATGCTCGTGCCTGAGATAAGCACTAAATAATCGTGCTTGACCTCCAACTAAGCACATGAAACGAAGTAGCCATATCAGTCCTCAACAACCATCAGGAAAGGCCAACGTTTGAGATGCACGCCAGCCTAACGTCTTGAGTCAGGGAGAAGTTGTTCTTGTGCAAATATCTTCCCATTAAATGTCTAGACTTGAGCTTCGTCCTCGTGGCAATTTACTCTCTAAAGAAACCAAATTTGCAAACCCAAGAAAGAGATAACGGGCTCTCCAACACTTGCAAGTGCTTGCCGGGATTCAAAATGCACAAAGCCAGTCGGCCATTAACCAAGTTCTTACTAGAAATCCTTCGTAATAAAGGCATAGAACAGAACATCCATCGATGTGAAGTAATATGATCACGATTAATACAAAAACCGCTTAGTAATAACACGAACAGAACAGACAAGTTGAAACAAATACCAAACAATCACCAACAACCTTATTAATGCTGCAAATGCACAGCTTCAAAACACATGAAGTCATACATAAGGATACCTTATTCGCCAATTCATACTAGTATCTGGGAAATAAACTGAACCCATATAGTTTAAGCTCGTGAAGAAGCAATCTTAATGCTAACTCATGTGTGAAAACATCATTTCTATGCCTAGCTCGACTGAAGACTACAGATCGGGGGTTAGAAGCGCCCTACATGGGAAGTAACTTCTATTGAGGTTGTCGAATTTCAACTTCGTCACCAAATGCATTGAACCATCTTTTACTTAACAATCCACATGCTTCCCGCATCGTGGCTGCCTTGGACGAAGAACAGCCAGAGTGCAGGTGAGTGTAACTTAGATGCATTCAGTGATCGAAACTAAAAGTCGAATTAGATTTGCTCCAATTGCATGGCTGTCAATGAAACTACCCAGAAAGATTCTACACCCAATACATCCTCAGCAAATTATTAAACAACTAAGCCCCAAATACTAATCTGTAAAGAAAACAGTCAACAGATAATAACTAGTACTTTCCCTGTTTTAAACAAAAATGAGCCGCAAGAACGACAGAACAAAGCACGGGCAACCATACAATGATAAAACCCATCACCATTTGGAGCAAGAAAACAGGAAAAAAAAAAGAGTACGGAGGACTGTTCAGAAGCACATAGGGGAAAGAAAGCACTGACCGCCATCGGTTCTTCTCAGAGGGAAGAGGCTTGAACGAAGGAGGAGGGAGGTGGTTCAGCAAATAAAGAGTGAAGACAACATGGGGAGTCTTCTTCCTCGGATGGAGGAAGGGCATGAAGTGGTGATCGGGAATACAGAGCGCCTGGAGAACCATGGTGGATCTCACAAGCCCCGGTCGTTGTTGACTTCGTCCTCCAATACATCGCGTCTTGACGGAGTCTGCACTCCTCTCTTTCCCTTCGTCCTTTTCTAAGCGAGACGCCTACGTCGCACAGTGAAGAGCCTAAACCCGATACATTATTAGTAAGTTTTTTTTGTTTTGCAAAGGTACGAACTAAGAAAATTAACGTCTTAAGTCTACAATACCAAATTTATCACTAAATAAGACATTAGATAATTCTCTAGGAGGCTGTTCGTAAAACGTAGTATTCAAACGCTTCACTATACCAACATTAGCAAGCATATCAGCAGATCAATTGCCTTCCCCAAAAATATGATAAATTTTGAACTAAAAATGGGAGCTCAGTAGCCTCCCGATATCCTTAAGAAATGTTGGACTAGTGTTATTCGCTACTCTCTCTAGATTAACAAGATCAGTAATAATTTTGGAGTCCATCTCAATGATAAGTTTGGAGAAACCATGTTGCTTTGCAAAGGTAAGTTACCAGCACGCAAATAACGAGTCTCTTCAGTCAAATTGTGACATGTGAAGCCAATTTAAAATTTACTAATCCGAACACAATCTTACTAGTTGATAACTTATGTACGTTTGTTTTGTAAAAAATGAATAATTTAAAATTAATTTCCTAAAAATAATCATTTATATTGTTTCAAATAATTAGTAGACAAAAAAAATTCATTATCAACAATAATTTATATCTAAATATTTATGTGGACAATAAAAATAATTTTCATCATTCATATTTATAAGCAATATGAAGTATTATTTTTAGAAAAATATTTTCTAAACCATCTATTTTCTGCAAAATAAACGGAGTCTTACAATATAATTTAGTGATTTATACCAAACTCATAAACGGAGTCTTACAATATAATTTAGTGATTTATACCAAACTCTTAATGGCATTTTACTTAGCTCTTGCAAAAAGTTAAAAGACGTTAGCCGCTTTTGTGGTAGTAAGTTACCTATAAGATCATGAATTTACCCATTTTTTTATGGTAAAAAATTTACCCATATTGAATCAATAAATAAATAAGCTATTGAAATAAGAGTGTGTAAGCTTTCAAAATAATTAATAATTTGAAATTGGCCAAGTTATTCAAATAAAAGCTAGCAAATTAGTACCAACTAGTACTTGATTAGAGTTGATAAAATTTATATGATAGTCATTAATACAAGGTTGGTATGTTACTATTAGTTGTTAGGAAAATTGCCCAAAAAAAGTTGTAAACCTATTATACAAGAATATCAATCGAGTCTTAAACATTTAAATACAATATGGCCAATTTAGTCATAAACCTTTTAATAATTTATTAAAATTACTAATATGGCCGTCAGTCATGCCATATAAGATACCTAGCACTAACTCTGACAAATTTATATTTTTTTCTTATTTTTATAATTTTCGAATTATCATTGTGGTCGGTAAGGGTCGCTAGAACCAACAAGGAAGAAAACAAAAGAAATGAAAATATTTAAAAATTTAAAAAATTTGCAAAAGTTATTCATGTTAATGCTAGTTTTGCCACGTAAGACAGTTAGCATTTATGTTGATGATTTTTTTAGCCAAAATTGCCCCTAATGACTAAATTTATAAAATGTCAAAAAAATTAGAATTAAATTAGCCAAATTGAAAATCTTTATGACTGAACTAACTTATATACAATAAATTTTTAAAAAAATTCATAATTTTCCCATTAGTTGCTTGACATCGCAACCATGATGGGTTTTGAATAGAGCTCCCTCCAAATAACCACCTCGACAAGCTCTAACAGAGCTTGCCATGGCAAAGCGTTCAACGTAGCTTGAGCCTAAGCTTCATAGCCAAAGCTCCTTTAGAGCTCACGGGCAAGAGGGCAGTGGATAGTAGGGATGATCAGTTTCAAGGTAGATTGGTTCCCACCCTAGAATCAAATCAAGCAGGGTTGGTTCCCAATTTATGGAACTGGCAGTTGGGACACTTAGATGTTTTTTTTTATTCTATTCCCTACAAGTCTTGGAATTGGATCGGCTAGTTTGGGCTGGTTCCATTGTCAATCCTAGAATTGATAAAAAAAAAAAAATTATTCTATTCCCTACCAGTCGGAGTTACCCAACATTAAAAGAAAAATAAGAGTATTATTTTCGATTGATTTGTTAATTGGATGTTTAATTGACCCCGGGGGGGGGGGTGCAATGCTTGTTGACGATCGATTAGTTTTTCATTGGATTTTGTAATCATTGCACTATTACATGGCATCATATCAACATATGTAAAATAATTTAAGAATGTATATTCGGACAAATAAAATTATGAAGAATAGCGTAAGGTTTGCTTCTACATCTATGCAAGTCATCACTTTATTTCAATGAAAATTGAAATGTAATTTATTAATTTAGGATTTGCTTTAGTATATAAAGTTAAGAAAAAAATGAAGTAACATGGGTTGGTCCGGTGGGTTGTAAATTTTGGAAATGAGAATCGGATCGATCCATTTAGGAACCACTCAAAACCAATAGGTTTGGTTTGGTTCATTGATGCACACCCTTAGCTGACAAGAGCGTTTTGGTTAGTGATGGTGAACATTGCAACTAATTTTGAATGCAAGTACTATGGACTTTGGTCAAGTAGCGGTGGTTATTTATTGCGGTCTTCTATACATAGAGAGGCGAACGAGTCTTTCTAAAGTTTTGGATTTTGACTAAATATGCAGATTGCAAATTCTTTTGAAAAGCAAGGCTGCAAATTAATACTAGCTTTCTTTTTCCCAATTACTGCTAGTTAGAAAAGTCAAATTGGTTTTTGAAATTTTCCGAAAGAAAATATTTCTTACACGTGTTTCGCGCTTGCAAGAAATTTTCAAGCATCTCCAAATCCATTCCGGTTCGAAACCCGGATTTTTCGGTTCTTGGGCCGGATCGGCCCGGTTGGTGTGGGCCTAGCAGGCCCAAATATCTGCGCAGCATAAGAGGAAAAGGCGTAGGGTTTTCGACGTCCCTGCCTCATTCATCGTCTCCCCTCGAGCCTTTCAGCAACTCCGCAGCGCGAAGGGAAGCTCCGCCGCCGGTCGGTCCGAGCCGAGCACCCGAAGATGGTGAGCGCCCGGCTCTTCTCCTCCTCCCCTTCTTTCGTCTTCACCTTCGGAGCCATCTGGGTCGTGCCGCGCATCGTGCTTTCCGATGTCGGCCGACGTCGTGGGTCGGAGGCGCGGCGTGTTGTCTCGTTTGCCTGCCGGTCCGAGGCGTTAGTAACGTCGCTGATCTGAAGCGGTCGTGTAAATGGTGTGCGGGGTTGATGTCAAGTTTGCATCTTTGTTTGTCTTTTTCTTGATCCGGAGTGGAGTGGTTCGGACGAATGAGCGCTCTTTTTGTAGAGGGATTGACCGTGGGAGTAGTCCTTTGCTTTCGTGGTAGATTGTAAGGATGTCTCCGGGGGGACGAGCGAGTGAAAAGCTTGAGCTTGAAAGCGGGTTGTGTATGCTTGCGATGGTCTGAACTCTGGAGTGAAGGTCCGGTGGGTTTGTTGAGACCTTCTAGAGGGGGTGTTTGTCGGGATGGAAAGCTGGGCAGTCTATGAATTTGATGTTTTGGCACTACAAGTCCAGGATTTTATTGCCTTTGCCTTTCGAATTGAGGAAAACAAAGGTCTAACATTGTTGCGTGGTACAGGCACGAGGGTTGAAGAAGCATTTGAAGAGGCTCAATGCCCCCAAGCATTGGATGCTCGACAAGCTAGGCGGCGCATTCGTAAGTTACCCTTTTGAATCCAAAATTTTCTCTATTGGTTGGATTTGCTTGCTTGCATTCGGTTGCTTTCGTTCTGTAATCTAAATGTCATCTTCGATGTGCAGGCACCGAAGCCATCTTCTGGACCTCACAAGTCCAGGGAATGTTTGCCTTTGATCCTTATTCTGCGAAACAGGCTGAAGTATGCTCTTACATATCGTGAAGTCATTGCCATCTTGATGCAGCGACATGTCCTGGTTGACAACAAAGTCAGGACAGATAAGACTTACCCTGCTGGTTTCATGGGTATGTTGATGCTTCACTTTATCTTTCTGAGACTTTAGTGCTCCTTTTTCACTTACGTATTAGGGTTGTATCTGATTTGCAAGACCATAATTTGGCTTGCTGGTATACTTTATAAGTATTGACAGAAAACTTAAGAGAGGGTATCTACTCTGGTAACTATCCATGAGAACCAGCTCCAAATTAAACGTGCCAATATTGTACTATTTAAATAAAAGGAGTTTGTCATCCTTGATAAAAACATAGTAGTCTGCAGTAATACATGGTTAACTTATATAAAATCTTTCTTATCAGATGTTGTCTCAATTCCCAAGACAAATGAGAACTTCCGTCTCCTCTATGACACTAAGGGCCGATTCAGGCTCCACAGCATCAGGGATGATGAGGCAAAGGTTGGTTTCTCATCTCTCCGTTGGCTATGTTGAAATCGTTAAATTCAGTCAATATGTGAAGGCTGTAATATATTGTCTTATATTGTTTGCCAATAATTGTTCTGATTTTATGGAATCATGTTCATCACAGTTCAAGCTTTGCAAGGTTCGCTCAGTCCAGTTTGGGCAGAAAGGCATCCCATACCTCAATACCTATGATGGCCGTACCATCCGCTATCCCGACCCTCTGATCAAGGCTAATGACACTGTCAAGCTTGACCTTGAGACCAACAAGATAACTGACTTCATCAAGTTCGATGTCGGAAATGTCGTCATGGTTACCGGGGGAAGGAATAGGGGACGTGTCGGAGTTATCAAGAATCGTGAAAAGCATAAGGGAACTTTTGAGACCATTCACGTCCAGGACTCACAGGGCCATGAGTTTGCTACTCGATTGGGCAATGTGTACACAATCGGAAAGGGAACCAAGCCATGGGTCTCCCTGCCTAAGGGCAAGGGTATCAAGTTGTCTATCATTGAGGAGGCGAGGAAAAGGCTTGCAGCCCAAGCATCTGCGACTGCGTGAGTTTTACTATTGATGCATGTATTGAATTATCTGACTGGCGCTTCCTGTTATTTAGCTGTAAGAGGATTTTTGGGGAATGAGCATCTTGTTTTTGTTCCGGTACAATTCTGGCGAAGTTTTGCTCCTGCAAGTTAGGGTTTATCTGTTGTTTTGGATGTTATAGATGATGGCGATTTGAGGTTCTTTTTATCCTTTGCAGTGTGTATTCTAATGCATGCTTGATTTCTCTTCAAGCATTGATGAAATCCCAAAGATTGAGAGAGGAGTCATGCGGTTGTGTTGAGAGCGAAAATGGCTCACAGCACGTCCGGGATGTCTAGCCTCGTCTAGGATATAGATACGATGTTTGCTTAGTTACTATTTACTTTTGGCATGGTCGAAAATTGTAAAAAGTGGTTTGCCCAATCATGGTCACTCGACTTTCACCACGTTCCAAAATTGTCTTTGAACTTTTAATTGTTGATGGAACTAGTCCCTCGACTTTCATTAAGGAGAATTTTAGAGCTTGTCCACTCGTAAGTCCAAATCAAAATATAAACCATCTTTTCACTAATTATAGACCATTTTCATGTCTCTCCAATCTGTTTCTCTGTTATACAGGGATAAGAACTTTCCCTAGGATGCTATTGAAAGTCCTGTAAAAATAAATACACCCATGAAAGATGAGAGCTCTAGCTCAATTTCTGTAGGAAAATCCAAACCCACTTTTGACAGTCAGTGAGAGGCTTTGACGTAATCGAAGACCGGGCTCTAGAAGAAAGAACTGGCAATGCCAACATATTAGAATTTAGCCCAAGATACAAGACCGTCTCTTGGACTGGCGGGGAAAGCTTCAAACGTGAACATGATTTAATCTGATTTCTTGAGGTCGGAAGCAGATGGTTCGAGACTAGTTAGTACTCTCTTTGCCTATCCGGGTGGAACGCAAGGCAACTCTCAAGTCACTGAGATCGTTAAGCGTCTCATTTCACTTTATGTGGGTTTAGTCGTTGATTATGAATCAGCTCCTTCCATCACTTACTTCATTGCGCTCCTTCACCCGCCCTGGAGACTACGTTTTGCATACCTTATCTCTGAGAAAACCAAACTTGTAGTTTTGAAAGTTGGGAGCGGCATTGCCCTTGATACAACCTCGCAGGAGCGTGTCGTCTTCCGCAAAGTTACCAATCTGGATCCAAATACTGTCGTTATCGTCACGAGATCAGGCATTTTCTGCTGGACTGCACCCATTCACGCAAAAATGCAACCAGACGTGGGTACGTTTGCGAGAAATAAGTCATGGATTACCTTGTCTCTCTTGCTAACGATGCCACCATCGATGTTTTCCATCTCTAAAACCTTCCATTCGGCTCAAAGATCTAGGAACCTTATCAAAGCATGTCCGTCTTAATTCGAGTCAATGCATTATCCGTCACTTCGAGAGATTCCTCTCAGATTTTCGACTCGACGTTATGTCGATATACCAGTCATAGGTTCAATTCGTGTTATCTTGCCGTACTTTTGCCCCTCAAAAAGTTTTGTCGCATTAGGTCACGGCCTAATCATTCCTTGTCCACAAGCAGGTCAAGAAGGGAAGTCACATAATAATGAATTTCCATTTAGAAAAAAATTCAGACTTTTAGCGCAATATAATTTGTGTGGATAAAATTAGGGGTGTGCGAACTAGGGACTACCCAATCCGGCCAGTTTTATTGAGTTCCCAAAAGTGTCGATCCAATTCCCGATTCCTAAAAGTGAAACCAGTGCCTAAGTAGCCCAATCCCGGTTCCTAAGGGAAAATTGGATTGGACCGGATATGTATACTTTTCTAATTATTTTTATTTCTTTAAAAAAATTAGTGAGTTTAGTTTATTGTTTTTGAGGAAATACAAGCCTATAATTAGATAATAAGATATTTAGATGAAACATTAAAAATTGGGACTGGTTCCATTAAACTGGACTGGAACCGAACCGCAAACTGGACTAGAAAATGAGTACCCCTAAATAAAATCGCGTAAAGTTGATCCAAACCCTACCAGCACTTCAGACACATCTCATCACAGTTTAGCAAAGACCACTTATTTAGCTCAATATCGAATTGAACCATAGAGCATAATGGTCAAATAAAACGTGATGTAATGATGAATTACAACATACTTTTGTCTCCTTGAAAAGGAAAACAAAAATCCTAATGTGCGAACTGATAATTTGACTAATACGACAGTCAGTCAATAATCATGAATTAGCTGCTTTGCAGGCACACAAACACACGGCAACCTCTAGCTACCAGCGGACTCAAAACTCTTACCTGCAACCTAGGTTGCACCGATACAAACACACGATACGACACGACGCGACACACTGACATGTCATTTTTCAAAAGTAGAGAATTTCGATACATTCCAACACGTTATATATTAAATAAATATTTTAATATATAAATGCATAAATAACTAAATAATAATAATAAAAAAAGCCTAGAATTAATTTATACTAAAAACATTAATCCTACATTTGTTAGTATCATTCATTGTTTTAATTTGATAATTTCAACTACATTTTCATTGTAATAATACGTAAAATTTGGAGGAAAAAACAAGTAATCCACGTTTCATTATAACAATAAGAAAAAAAAGTCAACATTCCATCATAAAAAAAAAAAAAAACACTCTATCTCCGGCTTATCAAGTGAAAAATTTACAACTTCAAGTACTCCAACATCTTCAAACGAGTATTGGAAATTTATTTTAGCTTTTATGATTATTTTTTTATTTTTTTCATATATTTATATTTAGACCCCAAAAGTTTTTGAAATTTGTAAGAATAACCCGTGCGTGTCGGAGTCACGTGTTGGAATTTCTGATTTGCCTGTCAGAGCTGTTGAAGGCAGTTGACCGCGTGTCGGAGTGTCGGACACGACAGAAAGGGTCCCAGAGAGTGTCCGTACAACCTAGACTGCAATTGCTCCAGAAATCTCAGATAAATGCTAGACAACAGCTTCATAAACTTACAAGTAACTTGAATATACGCCTCGTTTTGCAATCATCACTCGGAAGATGGGCACTTGATTACATGACGAAAGGAATCTACATAACTTTCTTCGCACGTTGCATGTACATGCAAGAGCACTATAGAGGATATGCTCGACAGCACCAGTTTCCAGTTAGCTCGCTTCAAATATGGTATGGGCTTTCCAAAATCCTGGAAACTAGAAAAATTGGTAGAACATTCACCCCCCATGAACTAGGCATCAAGAATGACAACAATGCCATCTGAACGAAAAAACTTACAAATGGAAATGTGAAACTAGTAGTACTTCCATATTGATCTCTCGATCAGTTCAAAATTTTCGGCAGAAAAAAAAGCTCACTATGCAGATCTTGATACAACCCCAAAAGGAACAGCGGATGGAATTTGCCATCGCTAGCTGCAGTACCAAAATATATTTTGATTTTCTTTTTGAAAGCTACAAACAGAATAGAACATTTTGCTACTGATATTTTATTTCTTTGTTTTTTTTTTTGTCAGACTACTGATATTTTACTTCAAGCGTTTAATTTTCTTGGATGTGTCTACAATGGTTTGTCTCATCTTAGGATGTCTGCAGAGCAATAACTTCTGAAGCTGATCAGCAGCTTCGGTGAACTGATTCTCCGTGATACCATTGTCTGTCTTCAGAGCAAAAAGAATCTCATTGACGTCTTCTTCGAGTTGAAGGGAATAAAGGTGGCTGAAGACCTGCAAATATGCAACATAAACCGCACATCAGAATAACAACCATCTTTTGGCCAAAAAAAATAAAAGAAGAATAATTACCATGTTAAGACAACATTAGGAGAATAATATAGAAGTAGAACAAGCAATTACATACGTTCTAGCATAAGTCAAGAACTGGAGTTCCACATACTCACCGTTTTCAACCTTGAAATCACCATTTCCTTGATCTTCGTAGATCTAGAGACCAAATTCACGACAAAGAGACCCTGCTTGGAAATCGAGCTCTTTGCATCCTTTAGGAAAGGTTCTTCAACGAAATCAGCAGCAGGGCAGGACAACCCAGAGCTGCACAGGGTAATAGACAGCAATAAGTTCCAGTAAAAAGTTTTAAAATAGGTGAACACCACCCTGTTTTCCACACAATAACAAGGAAGTAATTCTATGCACAATTCAGAATTCATGATAACCTTGGATCTTCAGAATCAACATCAACAACCAATATGTCAATTTCACCGCTGTCTTGGCTGTCTAGAAGGGATTCACTGTCAGGAGATTGAACAGTCTTCAAGTTCCCATTCTCCTTTCTATCAATCTCAGCATCCCCTGTAGGTGCAACTGTACTTGCAGCACCTCTGACAAACTCAATCCCATCAGTGATATGTACCTACAATAGCATTGAAGTAGAAAATACTATGCTTAAAAACATCAGTTGAAAAAAACATGGCTAAAATAAGATGCCTAAAAGGTGCACTTGCCTTGTGACATGTTGAGACAAGATATCAAAGTTACAGCACAGAGGCAAAAAGTACGAAAGAACTCGGAGGAACCTTGAGAAGAATAGGGGAGAAAAAAACAGCCCACTTGGAGATTTTAATGTTATAAATCTCAAGAATTCAGTCACTAGTTTACTCATTCTGGGAATTTTGTTTTAGGATAAAAACATGAGTACCCCAACTTTTGCCCATTTTGCAATAAAAAACCTAAACTTTCTTTCTTTTTGTACAATCATATACCTCAACTTTTTAACTATGCTTTATGACTCTTCTATGTAAAACCAACAGACGAAATACCATGTGTGTGACGGTGAAGTAGAGAAGAAAAGTGAATAACTGAAGAACAAGAAAATGTTCATGGAGATGAATTACCTTCATCCGATCATTTTCAATGAAATTAAAGTACTCCCTTGCAAGGCTAAAGACGAGAGGATCCAACTCTACTACCTGTACATACAAGAAAATTCTGTTATTACCAGTACTACAGAACCACACAAGCATAACAAACGAGAATGAGCCTTTGTTCACCTCAACATGTATGAAGGGCATAGTCCCATGAAGAAACATAGGAAGTAGACCGGCTCCAAGACCTATAACTACTGCTCTAACCTGAGAGGATAAAAGATCAAACATTTGCTCAATTTTTAAATCTGCAAGAAAATATCAGGAAAAAGATGATCTTATCCATTGTAGACCAAAGCATGGACTGTGCTATAGTCGACAGTCATGCATAAGTAGATTAAAAGTATGCATAAAATTGCCTCCTAAAGAAGTAAGAAATGCTATCAAAGCAGAAATGGGAATCCAGCTCTCTGGACAGTAATCAGCAGCTACTTCTAAATAAGGGAAAGCGATAATCAGTATTGGCAGCACTTACTGTTCTTCTTATGGATGACGCCTTTTCCAAATATGATGACACCAACATAAACCCTGATAAGATACCAGAGTGGTACGAACTTGCCAAATAGTCATGAGAGATCTTCAGGGTTTCTTGTGGCTCTACAACATGAAAGGAATGAGACCAGCTGAACAAGAGTGGGGAAAAACATTGCTGAGATAAGAGCAATGAAAAATCCAAACAGCAATCTTTGCATGCCAGCATTTTGTGGCAAAAGAAAAGCGAAAAAGAATTTTTACCACTCCAAGAAGCAACTAATCTCCTCATTGGTGCAAAGCACTTCCATTTCAATCAATTATATTAAAATATACACAATGGGAAATATGCTTCAAGGACTAGTATGTGAAAACGTAATGCAGGTTGCTAAATATATCAAAAGTGAAGCACCAAGAAAATCAATGATATGCTGCTGGAAAAAGGTATTAAATTACTAATTTACTACTCTTACAACCTGAAGTAGTTGGTCTACCAAGCTTCACGGCTCTATCCTCTTATGAAGTCTCACAGTGTTCATAAAGAAAAGGGGGAAAAATTGTTGAAGCAGTGAAAGACGTTGCAGTTCTGCTCTCCTATTAGCCAAAGTATCTACAGATTACTCGTCTATTAGCTTGTGTCGTTTTAGAATTCCTCATCAAGTTGCAAAACTAAGCAAGCAGAGAAGAATGACTGACACTACATAGGCTAATACTAAAGGGATTTTCAAACAGATAATAGCATATTCTATTTTAGATGTTAGATAAATCATTTTGGACAAGAGTGAAAAGATTAAGCAATCCATGTCCTTCATATGCAAGGAGACCCTTGTATGATATTTCAGCAACTTTAGTCCCCCTTCTAATTAAAGTTAATGCCTGTTCCGTCAATCACCATTAGGTTCCAATGAAATCACACATGGAATCATAGGTGACAACCAAATCAAGCAAATTATCTAGGAATCTAGCGAATTCTAGTGAAAAATGGACAGGAGCGGTATTGCCTGGAATATGAGTAATAGATTGACTGTAATTATTAGCATCAAAAGCATTAAAAGTCACTTTGCCAATGCCTCCAAAACCCTTTAATTATTGACACTTCCCTTCATCTTTGCAGTTCCTTAAATATAAAATTCGCTATACTTCTGTAACTCATGCATTTCCCAAGCCACTAAGATAATGCAAATCTTTTGTCAAAAACCAGCAGATAATCACAAAGCTCTTCAGAGACATGATTTCAAAATAAAAATAAAATTTACAGTAATGAGTTGCTAATATAGGCATTTGAAATCCAGCATGGAAAATGTGCCTGCCACTTAGTACCATTGTTTTTTCTCTGATTTCCCCCTTTTCTGGATTTGGAAGATGAACCTTTTCTCCTGTCAGTTTTACCACTACTAATGACAGTTGACCCCTCCCTGGTTAACAGAGCCTCAGACTGCACCAAATCCTCATTCCTCTGAAAAATCATGCGCCGGAATGTCCAGTCTCCATCAGGCAAGATGTGACTGACATCACCTTCAACATTACTGTAAACCACATCATCTATGGTTATTCGCCCAATCAAGGAAGATGTGACCTACAATTTTACAGCAAGAATTGTCAGGGATCACTCGTGGTAAATGCGATTATGTCAATTTCATATTAAAAAAAAAAATCATGCTTGAAATGTGTAGCGTAGTTATGGTTGATAGTTTTGGTTCATCCAAGCATTTCTCGCATTTACAGCCCATGTGCAGAAGTCAGTGACATTATACAGAAATGCGGTTTACAAAAGAATCATGCAGAACATTCTAGTGAGAACTGTTATTGCAAAAAGTAAGGGCATTGATAAATGCTTGATTTGCTGAAAACTGATATGACAGCTATCGAAAAAGTACAGATCTACATGCAAACAATGTCTCCAAATGTGAGGACATGAAGATAATAGTTTTCAATAGATAATGAAAATGCAAGTATGATGGTTCCATTATTTGCCCAACAATTTCTCAACTGTGTCTTCCAAAGTGTTTAATATGAAAATACTACTCTCTAGAAACAACCAAACAGGCTATGCAACAGCCAGCCAGCATAACTCTAGAAGGCCCACGAGAACCTAAAGTCCGAAGGTGGAAGAAAATGAAAGGGCACTCTTTGTAACACTCACAAGTTTCTGCTTTTCTGCTTCCTTTTTTTTTTCCCTAATAAATTCTCATTAGTCCATCCATAATAATCCTATTGATCGTCTTAGCATTTTATCAGCCTCTGTAATGCAAAATTCTTATACAGCACAACCGTCAGTCAAGAGGAGGTTTTCTTGAAATCTCTTGTATTCAATTACTTGTTGATGACAAAATAATTAAATTACCTATTCTTTCTGGAAATCCCTTTTACATACATTTTAAGTGTTTCTTACTCTTCTTGTCGCATTCTATTCTCCTTGCTCCAATCTTATACAGCTTTCTCAGTGATTTCGTATTCTATACCTCCTTTTTCATCTTTTTCCCTTCTCTTAAGCCAGTTCACAGTATCAACGAATTTGACAGATGGACAGTTGAAGGTAAGAACCTGGTGGATTAATACTCTGTCCTTGATTGGGTCATCAACCATCATGAACCTGAATAAGAGACAAGCGGAATTTTAAAGTGATATAAAAACAATCCAATGTTACTTAAATAACTACAGAAAGCCATATTTTGCCTTCATGGAAGCAAAATAACTCCAAAGAAAGTTAGTAATGGAGCCTCCACCTGTTTCCAATCTGAAAGTTCAAACTCCAGAACTAAGAACCAAAGCTTTTATGGATGCACTAAAACTAAATTCATATCATCTGTCTGTTGCAAAGATACTGCAAAACCGCATGTCAACACCTAATATATACTCAAGATGATCAAGGAACTTGATCAGATATATAATTGTCAGGCCTTTCACTAATCTATTGCATTCTTCCCAATATTTCACTTTCTTTTGAGCAGCTAAAGCAATTGCTATCACAATTACAGAATAACTAAAGTCACAGAACATGTCGGATCACAGTGCTTTTTGCTCTTGTATATGTCATTGTACTTCCATACCTTATTGATGATGTACCCCCTCAGTTAGGCTACATTGGTCATTTGGATTTCTAACCAAGATCGGATTGGATAGGATATGATATGAAAATCATGGATTTTGCTACGTCCTATCCATTATCTGGTGAATCACAATAATAAAACTGAATATATTCATATCATATCATGTACATTATCTAGTATAAATGGCAAATTAACGTAAATAAACCAAATAATTGCAAAAATGGAGATGGCAAGAATCCCTCACAACACTTTTGGTTACTTCATTTTTATTCGCTTATTATTATTATCTTTTCCTCACCATTTGTAATTTTTTTCCTTTTTATTTCTTTTTTTCTACTAATGTATCTAGAATACTATATATATATATTGAGTTCAAATTATAGATAGAAATAAATTCAACTATACAAATAAAAACAGGATTAAATAAAAAAATATATATTTTTTTTTTGTGGTTATTTTGAATTTTTATATCAAAATTCAAATATTATTTTAATTTAATTAATTTAAGAAATTTGTTATTCGAGAAAAATAATTTTTATATTATGGATATAGGAAATTCTATCTACCTTTATTCCACCTCCCCCCATAAGGTAATTTTATCAGAGCTATATCCTTCTTATATCTAACTTTATCTTGTCTTGAGTAGGCACAAAACAAAGAATAGGAGAAATTTTATCATATATTGAATTTTATTCTAATTGTCAAACACAACCTTAGAGTTTCAAAATGATTTGGAGATCTAAATAAAATGGGAGAAGTATTACGGTATTTGAGATCCATTATTGTTGGCAGGTTCCAACTGCTTGACCAGAGGAGACAAATCTTTCTGAAAACAATAACAGCCAAGAGTCATTAGCAACAGAAGTCAAGATGCACATATATCTCGACCAGTGAATAAACAAAGAAAACAGTACCTGAATGTCATCCATGCTAGCATTCATATGACTGCTGTCCAGAAAAACCTAAAATTCATATCAAACAGCATATCAAGTGGAATGATGATTGTCAACCCATCTAATTAAACTTGAGCAATATCAAATTCCAGAAGGGTACCATTATCAGGCGAGCTGCCTCTGCACTTTCAACTACTTTCCATTGACCTTCTTCTGAAGAGTAGAGCCACCCATGAGCCCGAGTCTGAAATTAACATTACGTCGCATATGTCCAACAGTTAGAAAGACCCTACAGCCCAAATTCCATCAAATGACCTGATTGACATTGATAAATTTATATAGCTTGTCTAATATAAATTTAGAATTAGAGTATGTCTATCTCAGGTAGAAGCTTATTCACATCACACTAAAATCATGCATTTGTATTGTCTTGGCACCAATTATTTGGCAAACAAAATACCTGGACAAGCATGTAAGAAAAGACAAGATTTTTCTCTAAAGCACACTAAAATGATATTCAGAGGGCAAAATGTATACAAAATCTAGCTCAATATCTGTTATCTAATTGAAGTGAATACCTGCTGATAATCCATGACAGCACCTATTGCAAACTCTAGGAAAAGCCTAACACTAATATTCAAGCGTCATCCACATAATTTGGTTACAAACTGAATCAGAAACATATTGCTACTCTCAGATTTGAGAACCCGCACTAGGTGACCCATTACTTCCAAATACCATTAAGTTGAGGTTGCAATGGTTTGTCTTCTTTTAGTGACGAATTAATGCCATCCCTCCCTGATGACTGGAAGTGTTACAGCATCATAGCAATCAGACTAACTCAAATACACGTACTAGTTTGCAAAAGACATGGATACATTGACATAGAACAAATGCTGGTTGAGTAGGAATTATGCCTCAAATGAAGGGGAATACTTGAATTTCCATACAGCCAGGACAACATGCACATGGGAAGGCTTTATGTAGCCAAACATTTGGTAAGCAAATTGAAGAAGTACCAACCTTAGGCACAATTATGACACCACAATGGCGCAAGAAGGTTTCAGATTGCTCTCGTGCGTCAAGAAGTACAGCTCTATAACTATATCGTGAGTTTCGATTGCTTAGAATAAGCTGTACACGACGTCCAGGATCGAGTTTATCCAGGGCACCCTTAGCTCCCAGTTGAAGATCCTCGAGAGAGTGCAACACATCAGAACCAGTAAGGTACTCTTCACGAGTCCTATTCTCATTGTCAAGTTCTTTATACATCCCAGAAATCTGAAAATTCAACAAGCAGTTTCAAGCTTCTGCAGTAACAGCATACTCTCTTATAATCTTGTTAAAATTAGTTACTTCCAACTAACAGGACAAAAGAGAGAAGACTGCAATGTCAACAAAGTAGGAAAATAAACTCATTATGTGTTCACAGGCTACCACCGAACAATTAATTATGCCAACAAAAAACACTTGTCTGTCCCAAAAACACTTCAATCAGTTCCCTCACCTGGTTACTATTACAGTCAAGTGACGAGCGATTAAAGGATGATGTTATTGGCTGTAACACAGCAGGACTCTCTTTGACAGCAATCACCATAAAGGTCTGAAGGCTGGATTTCTCACGTGACTTGTCAGCTATGGCATGGATACTCGTTATCCAGCCAAATCTGAACTTAGAGAAAAGCAACCCTGGAAAGAAGGAAATGGAAAAGAAGGTATTGAATCGAACATCTTAACATGATAAATAAGTAAGAGATTTCATGTTCATCTAGCATCTCATTC
This sequence comes from Eucalyptus pumila, assembly GCA_016097595.1. Lineage (NCBI taxonomy): Eukaryota > Viridiplantae > Streptophyta > Magnoliopsida > Myrtales > Myrtaceae > Eucalyptus > Eucalyptus pumila. The sequence continues at coordinate 33,470,554 of CM027853.1, forward strand.
CTACATCAAGAAACCACTTAAAATTTGCTTTTCAGAAAAGTCATCTCCTGCATGCCATGCCTATTTAGAGTAGGCACTCTAGTCTACTTAACAACATATGATTGTCAGTTACTAAATAGTAATAACAAATTGAAAGAAAAGGGACATTGATCGCAATAAGTCCTTGCAACTTGACAGGATTTAGAAAATAAGTACCTAGAACATGTGATTCTGCCAAGGTGAGACATATAAATTTTCCCCCTGATAAGAGAACTCTTTTCACCTGGTAAGAAACAACGAAACTTATCCACTGAAGTGTATACTTTATTGGACAGTCTAAGTTATATTACTTAAAAGCATACTGCAACATTTATCTCAAATATTCATAGATATTGTATCAACACCTCTGATAAGTATTCATCTCCCAGCTTATGCCCATGCTCTGGCTCCATTAAAGCATCCAATCCACCTTTATCAAGAACAATATCAAATGTTTCGTCTGAGAACTGGTGCAAACGCTAACAGTTAGAATCAATATAATGATGGAACCGAAAGCAAAACTGTAAACATCTTTCTGAATGAAACAAACATATAAAAACAGTCAAAAGCAGCATAAGCAATCAGGCAGAGAAACAAGACAATGAAGTTGAAAACCAAACATGTTGATGGAAGATCCAACATACATGCACAGCAAAACTGAAGACTAGCTTTAGTGCATTGTCCATCCTCTCTCAGTATTAAAAAATTCATCACCCTTGAAGCAGCAAGCAAAGTCAACAAAGTTACTTCAAGTTGATGGATGATGATTCATGATATGAAGTTACATAAACAAAACCCATAGGCTACCCCAAAAAACCCGTGCACTGCAGCAAAATGATGTGATGAGGGAATGGCATAAGCATGGGCATGCATGTGGGTATGGACATTATATACAAGTGACAGACAAGCCACTATCAAAGTGCTCCATTTAGCTTTATTCAGCTTTCTCTCCTAGTGGCTCTTATTTGCCAATCCAATTCAACCACATATCTTCCTATGTATATGTCGACCAAGCTAATGCCTGGTTTTCCTGCTTACATCTGCTGAAACTTATTTTTTTGACCATACCCATCAGCTTGATCGACATATTTGGAATAGAAGAAAGACAAATCACTTCGGCAACATTAAGTTCGATGAATGAACAATATCGAAAATATTGAATTCCTGAAAGCAACTACAATCGGATTTCACCTCATTGACTATGAGACATACTGGATATCCCTATTAAACTCATTCGGAGGCATCCAAGGTCATTTTGAACCTCGCACTGCAGATATAACCGCAAGAACGCCAGTGACGCCATTTCAACAAACAAGCGACGCGCACCGTAAATTCACATTCAGAATCTCTGTACGTACAGCGCATCTACACACGCGAAAGCACCACATAGTAGATAGGCATCACGCCTCCCCGAGAAGAAACGGATAAACGAGGCCCCCGACGAACCTGCATGGCGGTCATGTCCATGACGCGCCACCTCATCGCGGGGCGGTCGCGGACGTTGCGGCGGAGCATGTCGGAGATGACGACCTTGGAGAAGTCGATGTTGGTGACGGCGCGGAACCCGGCGTCGTAGAGGTGCTCGGAGAGGCGGGAGTTGCCGCAGCCGGGGACGAGTATCTGCGGCGACGGCAAAGGCTCCGGCGCCGCGGCCTCGGAACCGCCGCCGCCGGCGCCGGCGGGGGCGGGGGCGGGGGCGAGGGCGGAGAGGAGGGGGCCCCGGAGCTGGGGCCACTCGGCGTACCACTCGAAGGAGTCGTGGCCGCCGCGGAGAGAGAAGAACTTGTCCCAGTTGTCCTTGCTGGTGAAGTCGGTCAGGGTTTGGAGCAGCTCCTCCCTCTGCGCCTGCGATTGCGCCTTCTTCTTCCCCATCTTCTCTCTCTGTCTCTCTCTGTGTGGAGTTCAGTAGGGGTTTGGAAGGGGACGGGCAAAATGGCTAATGAGTGAACATTCCATTCCACGGTCTGTGAACCTTTTTCTGTCTGGCGAAAAATAAATAATTTTGGAAAATGTTTTTACTTAAATTTATTTTTTATGTAGCTTACAAAATTAAGGGAAATATAAGTATTTTCACTATTTACAAAAAAAAAAAAAATTAGATGTAAGTTATCGAGCTTTTACTCCGTTAAAAAGCATAAGATTTGGATCGGGTCAAATTCTAGCCCAGATAACTTTTTTGTTTGATAACAAGACACGATCTTTAAGTAAGATCGCAACTCTGATCCAAACTCTTTTTATCTTATAAAAAAGTATTGGCTTTTTTAGTCGCTTCCCTAATCCAGTCCCCATCAAGTTTTTGTCCAATGGTGCTTGTCCAATGATGCTGTTAAAGATTCGAGGTGTCATTTCAAAGTGTACTTAAAAGAAACTTGACTTAAATATTTTCACGGTCTTTGAACCTTTTTCTTTTTGGCGAAAAATAAATAATTTTGGAAAATGTTTTTACTAAAATTAAATTTTTTATGTAGCTTACAAAATTAAGGGAAATATAAGTATTTTCACTATTTACAAAAAAAAAAAAAAATAGATGTAAGTTATCGAGCTTTTACTCCGTTAAAAAGCATAAGATTTGGATCGGGTCAAATTCTAGCCCAGATAACTTTTTTGTTTGATAACAAGACACGATCTTTAAGTAAGATCGCAACTTTTTATCTCATAAAAAAGCATTGGCTTTTTTAGTCGCTTCCCTAATCCAGTCCCCATCAAGTTTTTGTCCAATGGTGCTTGTCCAATGATGCTGTTAAAGATTCGAGGTGTCATTTCAAAGTGTACTTAAAAGAAACTTGACTTAAATATTTTCACGGTCTTTGAACCTTTTTCTTTTTGGCGAAAAATAAATAATTTTGGAAAATGTTTTTACTAAAATTAAATTTTTTATGTAGCTTACAAAATTAAGGGAAATATAAATATTTTCACTATTTACAAAAAAAAAATTAGATGTAAGTTATCGAGCTTTTACTCCGTTAAAAAGCATAAGATTTGGATCAGGTCAAATTCTAGCCCGGATAACTTTTTTGTTTGATAACAAGACACGATCTTTAAGTAAGATCGCAATTCTGATCCAAACTCTTTTTATCTCATAAAAAAGTATTGGCTTTTTTAGTCGCTTCCCTAATCCAGTCCCCATCAAGTTTTTGTCCAATGGTGCTTGTCCAATGATGCTGTTAAAGATTCGAGGTGTCATTTCAAAGTGTACTCAAAAGAAACTTGACTTTAATAAGGACGGAGGCCAATTTTGGATGCCAATTCAAAATTTGTGCATTTTCACGCGAGAAAAAAATTCGAGCCAAGATTGAGACATAAGCTAAAGTTTGTGTTTTTCGTCTGCTAATTATTTAATACAACACAAGTTATTATATTAAAGAAAATGTTATCCGAATTATTTATTTTCCACAAAATAAGTACATCCTTATTTTTTACTAAGTATAATTTTTTTTTATTATGTGAAGAAAAGAACATCGCATAATACCACCCACCTGGATGGCTAACGATGAGCTTCTCGCCCTAACGCAAGGAAAGGAGTTCGATTCTCGGGCGTCGCAAGGATAACTTACCTGGGGCACGAGAAGTGGTGATGACTCACATGCCTCCCCAGGGTTTACTCCGCAACGCTATCGGCGTACGGGGCTTCCCTAGGTCATAAAAAAAAAAACATTGCATAATAGATTGAGAGAAAGAGCGAGATAATAAAATACGTACTTAATGTCTTGTTAAGCTGGAAAATAATAAAAGTTGAATTTTATTAGGATCATTAGTCTATTTACTTACGTAACTCAAAACGACTAAGTTAACAAACAAACATTTCATATTATCAACAATCAAAACAAAGTGATCAAACGATTCTTGAATGATCGCACTTGTAGCACATCAAATTTGGCTAATCACGGATTGCCAATTTACAATGCCCGCCGTTCGTAGAACTTTCCCAAGTCTTGTGTGCCAGTTGGCTACTAATCTGTATATACTAAGGGTCTGTTCATTTTGCGGAAATTTTTTTTCTATAAGTAATTTTCCAAGAAAATAACAATATTTTCTGGTGTTCGATTAAAACCTAAAAATGTTTCGGAAAATATTTTCCGGTGTTCGATAAGAAATATTTTCTAAGACTTCACCACTTAGGCATACATCACTTATCGACCTATAAATCCATCAAATATGAACTTGCCTTTAAATCTGAGCAAACTTGCTTGATTTATTTGCTCCCTCATTGTCGTCAAACGCTCATCTACTCTAAAAAATATTCGTATGGATTTTAAAAAGAAGTAAAAGAGAAAAAAAGCAAAGCATGTACAACTCTAATAAGAATCTTCCAATTGAGTGGCTTGTTCATCCCCCGCGTCTTTTGTGTTCTAATAAACAAAAGGAAAAAGAAGCAAATAATGTTGAGCCATTTGCTTAAGCAATATAAAACTGCATGGTAGAGTAAATAAAGAAAAGGATAAGCAAGAGTGCAGAGCGCAAGCTTGAGATCGACGAGATCGAGGTTCGCCTAGCAACAGCCGACAACTAGCCAAAAAAGAAGAAGATGGGAAACAAAAAAAAAAAAAAGGAAAAGGAAATTAAAAATAATTAGAATTACAAAAGAAAAGGAAAATTAAAAAATAATTTGAATAAAAAAAGAAAAGAAGAAGAAGAAATGAGAGGAGAAAGTGAAGATTTGTAGAGGTGTAACGTAAGAGAGATCAAGTGAGGAAAATGTTTTCCACTTTTCAAAAGTGGAAAACATTTTCTCATGATTTAAAAGACTTTTTTCCTTTCATGAAAAACATTTTTCTTAAGGAATTCATTTTCCGTGAAATGAATGCCGGAAAATCCGAAAAATATTTTTCCGGAAATTATTTTCCGCGAAACGAACAAAACCTAATTTAAAAAGTGGTGTAAGAGTCTCCACCAATCAATTCGTTTAACCTAGGTCAGTTAGACATCTGAAGAGCCTAATTATTTAGAGAGAAAATATACTCCCTTAGTCACATGTGCAAAAGTAACTGATACATGTTTGTTAAACAGAGCCTGAGGTTTTAGGGTTCGATCACGTGAGGGGTGGTTGGATAATAAATAAGTTATATGGAAATTCCCATATAGCTTTTTTTTATTATTTTTTTTTAAATTTGAATAATATTTTAAATTTTAGCAAGAGAAAAATTTCAAATAAGAGCTTAAAGTGTCGTCATTTTTTCAAATAAGAACATAAAGTGAATTTTGTGTCAAGTACAAGCATGAAGTGATCATCTCAATCTCAAATAAGGGCATGAAGTGGTCATGAGAATTTCAAACAAGGGCTGACCTTACCAATTGGCTAAATATTCTAACAATTGGTGGTATTTTTATCCAAAAAGACTTTTAATTTTAAATAGGGTTAATACCTTGAAAAACCCCAAACTGGTACACCTGTGACAAATTTACCCCAAACTATTTTTTTGACCACCAAAAACCCTAAACTGGTATACATTTGACAAATTTACCCTAAACTGGTACACTTGTGACAAATTTACCCTATGTTAGTTTTAGTTAAATTTTCTTGTTAAATTATAAAGTTAAATAACACGTGACAATTGACCGGTATATCAATTTGGGATTTTACACTGTTTGTCATAGTTTATAATTTTTGTGATTTTTTTGTGGTATTAATCTAATTTTTCGGAGGGTATATTAGTCATAAATTTACCAGTTTGGGGTTTTTTGTGGTCGAATAAATTAGTTTGGGGTAAATTTGTCATAAATGTACCAGTTTAGGGTTTTTTTATAGTTAGTCTGGGTAAATTTGTCACAGGTGTACCAGTTTGGGGTTTTTCATGGTCAAAAAAATAGTTTGGGGTAAATTTGTCACAAACACTTGGTTTTTAGGGTTTTTAAGGTATTAACCCTTTTAAATAATTATTTCTTTTCCTTTTTCACATTTCTTTTTTTTTTCCCTTTCCAGCAAGAGCCTAGCAGCTCTCGGTAGCTGGGGGCAAGGTAACCCTTGCCCAAATTTGACAAGGGTGGCCTCACCCAAAGCAAGTGTCGCCGCACGCAAGCAAGGCCATCCCTCTCCTTTGGCCGGTGAGGGCAGTCCTCGCTAGATTGGGCAAGGGTCGCCCTCGCCCAACCCTCTCTAGGGTCATCGGTGACAAAGAAAGGAAATATCATAAAAAGAAAGATAGTAGGAAAAGTTCAAAAATAAGGTAAAGGGTAGAAATATCCTTATCCAATTTGAAAGTTAAGCCCTTATTTGAGATTAAGATGGCAATTTCAGACCCTTATTTGAAATAAGGTTCACTTCAAGTTCTTATTTAAGAAAATGAGTGCAATTCAGGTTCTTATTTGATAAAATGATGGCTTTTCATGCCATTCTATGGAATTTTCTCTCTTGGCAAGACAGCAAAATAGTCCAATTTTTTTTTGTTTTTTACATATTTGTAAGCGTAAAAACCCTTTACTTTTGGGACGATGTTCAGGCCCATGTTAACAATTTATTCTCTTCCGTGAATCTTGTGCCTTTGTTTTTGCTGGGCTAGTGGAGAGAGAATGCTTGATAGAGGCGGGCAGGTACTGAGCTTCTTCGCCCACCTCAATCAAGAGATGATTTCAATAGTCGGCCAACTTTGTTAAGTACTCCCCCAGCAACGTGCCGTTGAAGTTGACCTTGCTTTTTTCCCACGATGGCTTAAGGCTTGAAGTCAATCACATTGCAACCCTTTGTTCATCTTTCGTTCCGACTTGAGCTCCTCCTCCGCATCGTCCTTCTAAACCTTTTGTAGGGAAAATAGATTCCTAAAAATCGAACCAATACTCGAACGATTGAATACCGAAAATGAACACGGAAAAATGTGCCCGGGAAACATGTAACACCAATCAAAAGATATATCATGGAGACGAACATATCTTATTTGCTACAGATTAAGTACATTTCAAAAGAATCCTTTGAAGCCTTGGAGTTCCGTTCGTCAAGAGGAGTATACTGTTTCAAGAGGAAGGAAAAGAGGAAGGAAAATGAGAAGCGTGTTCTCTCTGAAACGCTACTATTTAAATATTTCCCCCTTATTTATTTATTTATTTATTTATATTGTAGTTATTTTTACTTAGAAAATAACTGTCATTTCCTCTTATGGGCCCTTTCCTTTACTTACGAGCTGGGTTTTGGCCCAATATGAGCGGATGGGCTTAACTTGGCCCATTAAATAAAAAACTCATCATCTCCCATTTGCACATGGTAGGCCGAACAGAGTTCTTTCTTTACCTCTTTGCAACATTTATACCAGTAAATAATTAGTGTGACCAGCTTACTTTGAGAACTCGTTGCTTTACATTTGTTAGGAATATATAGCTACTCATAATGAGCATCACATTTTTTTGTAAATATAGTATGCAGTAACCTAGATCGATCGATCATATTTATATCTTTCTTAATCTCTTTTTAATAATGATATATTGTATTCACAATTATGATTATCTCAAAACAATCATAATTGGTTGATTAGTGAATACAAAATAAGAATGTGATTCTCCAAACTCGATCTTTCTCTTTCCTTAAAACTCTTAATTTTAATTCAACTTGTTTTTCTAGAAATGTCTCATTAGATCGAATCAATTCATGATCATTGACAACATTCTAAGATAGTAAATATTAAATAGAAATCTTGAGAATAAATAAGAGTCATGAAGGCACTTAATTAAGGAACACTTTTCCTCAAGAATCTTACACAGTATAAAAGTTGAGATCAAAACTTTTGCCACTCTTGTCGATCGTCTCATGCATACATAGTATGAAATACGTATCATAGTATTAACTCATTTCCCACGGAACGTATGTCTACACTTTCAATACCATACAAATGATAATTTAGACATATCTAATATCTAACTTGAGTTCATATATCTACTCTTTCATAGAATTCATCAAAACTCACATCTGGCATCAAAAACAGATAAAGTAATATATGTGAGTTATTTTACTTTCGAACATAGTAAATATTATGTCATTATCTTAACACTCATTTAATGTGATATTTATATTTTAAACTTGAATTCTCGATTATCACCTAAATAAGAAGCTTAAAAATCATTTCATCTCTATTTATCACATAGTAAATATAAATGATTACTCGTGTGAGTGAGCTAATTTCTTATCTGTCCGACATACTTTATTTTATATAATGCACTTAGTATTAAGATGCATAAATGGCAAACAAAGACTTATAGGCATTAATAATGAAAATGCAAATTCATTAAATGTGAACACTTAAGGAAAATTACGATATTTAATACATCAATCTCTATGTAGTCCTAGAGATTTTACATGGCCGCAGAAGACATCTCTAGGTATTGGCATCTTCATAAGATCTGCTACCATTTTATGCGTAGATTTGTACTGTAAGTCCACATTTTTTTGTGCAACCACATTTTTAATAAAATTATACTCGGTATCTATATGTTTAGTTTTGTCATGATATTTTGGATCTTTGGTGTATATTATTACGACTTGGCTATCATAGTTAACTAACAATGAGTTTGCAACATTTTTTTTTTTTTAGTAAAAAGTAAGAATATATATTGAGCTTTGGACAAAATTACACAAAGACGACACCAAAAACTTACACTCTAACTGTAAGACAAAAAGAGCAGAAGGGAGCCAACACAAAGCCGCAAGGGCAAGAAAGACCAAAGGAAACCGGCCTACACAAAGGCACCGAACACAAAACAGCTCCACCGAACCTTGACACATAATAAAAAAAGAAGGGTCAAAGAACGGAGAGCCAAAGGAGGCGAGGAAGCGGTAGCACAACCCAAGAAGCTTGCGGAAACCGAGGCTACTGGATGAAGACCGAGGGGTCAAAGCCCCAACCTCTTTGTAGTCTTTTGTTCCTCCGGGTAGCAAGGACATTCTTAAAAGTGAGCACTCTATCCTTGACCACCTTGATAAGGTGGTTCTTTATAGCTGACATCTCCAAGGTTTCAGATCATGCAATTTCTTTTTTTCCAAATGAGATAGCGCAAAGCTCCAAAAGAAAACCGTGCAACACTGTGAAGGAAGTCTTTGCCAAATAAGAACTTCTCCGCCAAAGAAAGGTTTTCAACCCAAGATCTATTCCTCCAAGGGAGGTTACACTTGGATGCCCAGAAATAAGCAAGAGAAGCCGAGACATGGCACTCAAAAAAGAGATGGTCAATAGAGTATGGCTAGGCATTGCAAAAAGCACAAAACATATACTCAATTCTACTGTAAGAGAGGAGTAGCGTTTGAGTCGGCAAGCGATTTTTGGTAATTAACCAAAGAAGAAATTGGTACCGCGGAGCCATAGCACTATCCCATATAAGAGACGCAAGCTTTTTTAGTTCTGATGAAGTTCCAAACAAAGGCAATCAAAAAGGAGCGAGAGGGATCCTCACGCTAGCAAAAATGATCACGAGCATGGGACAAAATTGGGCAAGAGATGCCCCAACTCTCTAGTAGAGATCTTAGTGCACAACTAGCAGGAGATTGAAGATTCGCAACTTCTGCATAGCCTAGGAGGCCAAAGCCGTCTATAATAGGGGCAGGAAGAAAAACATCCAAAGGTCCATAGGGAAGTCAGTTATCATGCCAAAGGGACACCGAAAGACCGTTACCAACTTCTCAATAGAAAGACCCACGGAAGAACTGTCTGAGTTGCAAGACTTTCTTCCATGCCCAAGAACAAACCGCCGGTTGGGAGGCAATCCAGAAATTGGATTTTTTTTAAGAAATAAGAGTGAACCCAACAGCACCACAACGATTCTTTGTCCATAAAAAGAATCCAAATGTATTTGAGCATAGAGGCTCTATTACAATCCCTAAGTTTACGAATAGCCAGCCCACCCTCTTGCTTTGGTAGACAAATATCTTCCCACGAGACTTTAGCCCCTCCCCGACCGAAGATTGTGCCTTTCCAAAGGAATTGTCTTAAAATGCGCTCAATCCCTTCTAGAACAAAGGACGGCAATGTAAAGACACTAGCCCAATAGACTTGTATAGAGTGTAATACGGACCTTACAAGTTGTAGTCTTCTTGCGAAAGACAAGAACCGATGAGCCCATGATTGGACCCTAGCTATAATGCGGTTTATCAACTCAATGCAATCCGCTTTTCCCGGTCTAGATGAGATAATAGGCACCCCCAAGTAGCGGATTGGAAGCTTCCCCTCCCGAAATCCGAAAGCCAAAAGAATATTGTTGCGAAGAGTCATAGGTCCTCCTGAGAGGAAGATATCACTTTTGTTTTTGTTAGGAATCAGCCCACTCCAAAATGAAAAAATATCAAGGCTCCTCTTGAGTACAACTACTGAATCCCAATCAGCCTGGCAAAAAAGAAACATGTCATCGGCGAAGAAGAGGTGGGAGAGCTTCACAGCTTTACACCTCCAAAAATACTTGAATTCTTTAACGGAAGTCCTCAAATTCAAGATCCCCGAGAAGACTTCCAAGACTAATGTAAAAAGATAAGGTGAGCCGCATTTTCAACATCTTCAGTTTAGAGACAAGTTCGAACATGGGAACCCCCTCGACTAGGCTATAAAATAAGGTTTCTGAATGATTTTGTATGCAAGATTGTAAACTCATAGATACTTCTATTGCAAAAGGTGAATGATTGAGCTATAAAATGTGTCCAAAAACTCCATAAAAGAAGGAACAAATGCAACATATTCTTTATGCTAGTGTCGTTGGAAGTTTAATGTACACTATGATGTATAAAAGACCTGACATATATTTTGCAGTTGGAATAGTAAGTAGATACCAATCCAATCTAGGTCAAATATATCAAAAAGCCATCAAAAGAATACTGAGGTATTTGAAAGGAAATACTGATTATACGCTAAGTTATCAAAGAATGGATCTACGACTTAAATGCTATTCAAATGCTGTGAGGAGAAGATTTAAGTGAAATGAAATCTATCTCTGAATTTGTTTTCTTACTAAATAATGGTGTCATATCTTGGAGCAGTGAGAAACAAACATGTATAGCTTTGTCCAAGATGGAAGATGAGTTAGTGGCATTATTAGTAGCGGTACAAAAAGGTGTTTGGCTCAAGAGATTTTTGGATCATTTAGGTGTTATTAAGAATGCTGCAAACTCATTGGTTAACTGTAATTGCCAAGTAGCAATAGTGTATACCAAAGATCTAAAATATCATTGCAAGACCAAATATATAAATATCAATTATAATTTTGTTAAAGATATAGTTGCATGAAAAAATATGAACTTTCAGTACATACCTACACATAAAATGGTAGCGGATCCTATGACGAAGCTAATACTTAGAAATGTGTTCTGTGATCATGTAAAATCTCTAGAATTACATAGAGACCAATGTATTAAATATTGTAATTTCCCTTAAATGTTCACATTTAATAAATTTATGTTTTCATTATTAATGCCTATGAGTCTTTATTTGACATTTATACATCTTAATCTTAGTGCATCATATAAAACTAAGAAAGTACGTTGGATAGATAAGAGATTAGCCCACTTACATGAGTAATCGTCTCTATTTACTATGTGATAAATAGAGATGAGACGGTTTTTAAACTTATTATCTATGTGATAATCGAGAGCTAAAGCTTAAAATATATATGTCACATTAATTGAGTGTTAAGATTATGACATAATAATTACTATATCCGCAAGTAAAATAATCCATATATTTTACTTTATCTGTCTATGATGTCAAATGTAAGTTTTGACGAATTCTGTGAAATAGTAAATACGGGAACTCAAGTTAGACATACGCTCCATGGGAAATGAGTTAATATTGTAATACATATTTCATATTACATATGCATGAGATGACCAACAATAATGGCAAAAGTTTTGATCTCAACTTTTATACCGTGTGAGACTCTTGAGAAAAAGAGTTCCTCAATTAAGTATCCTCATTACTCTAACTTATTCTTTAAACTTTTATTCAGCGTTTGCTATTTTAGAATGTTGCAAATAATCATGAATTGATTTGATCAAATGTGGCATTTCTAGAAAAACAAGTTCAATGAAATTGAGAGTTTCAATGAAAGAGGAAGATCGAGTTTGAAGAATCATATTCTAGTTTTATATTCACCAATCGACCAATTATGATTGTTTTAAAATAATCATAATTGTGAATACAATGTATTATTGTCAAAAAGATATCAAAAGAAATATAAATGTGATCGATTAATCTATGATACTACATACTATACATACTCAAAAAATGTGATGCATATTATGAGCTATTATATACTCTTAACAGATGTATGGCAACGAGCTCTCAAAGTATTTTAGTTACACAGATTATCTACTAGTATGAATATTACATAGAAGTTAGAGAGTTCTGTTCAGCCCACTATGTGCGAGTGGGAGATGATGGTTTTTTTTTATTTGGGCCAAGTTAAGCCCGTCTGCCCATGTTGGGCCAAAACTCGGCCCGTATGTGAAGGTCCCATAAGAGGAGAGGACAGTTATTTTCTAAGTGAAAATAATTGCAATAAAAAATAAAATGGATAATGTTAGCTGTAGCGTTTTCAGAGTAAAATACAGTTCTCCTTTTCCCCCCCTTTGAAACTGTTAGGAATGACTAATCCCCGAAAAACCGGATTCGACACTAAATCGAACCCCTAAACTCAAGCGGAAGACAAGCCCAGGAATTCTAACACATATCACCGATCGTAAAGCACACCACGGATTCGAGCGTACCTTGTTAGCCACAGATTAAACACCAAACACCAATGGAGGAAGAGAATCCGGTCGAATCGATCCGATGAAGCCTTAAAGGGAAGAAATTGGAAGCCGTATGCCTACTGTCTTTTTGGGAGAGAAAACGCGCGGGAGAGAAAACGTAATTCTGATTCAACGTACGTTACTTTCTCTCTCTCTTCCCTTTTATACCCCTTCTTTCCACGGGCCTTATTCCGTGGGCCGGGCTTCCCGGGCCCAACTTAGCCAGACGGGCCTTAAGCCCAATTACTAATTAAATAAATCCTTCATCTCCCACTCGCACATGGTGGTCCAAAACCAACATGGGCGGACAGGACCTACTCAGCCCCATCAGAGAATAATCCATCATAGACTCTCTCTTAACATGATGGGCCGAACAGAATTCTCTTTACCTCTCTTCAACATTCATACTGGTGAATAATCCGTGCGACCAGATACTTTGAGAGCTCGTTGCTATACATCTCGTTAGGAATATATAGCAGCTCAATAATGGGCGTCACACTCCGAGTAGATTTAGTATGCAGTACCCTAGATCGATCGATCACATTTATATCTCCCTTGATCTCTTTTAAACATGATATATATATTGTATTCACAATTATAATTATCACAAAGACAGTCATAATTGGTCGACCAGTGAATACAAAACCACAATGTGATTCTCCAAAATCGATCTTCCTCTTTCCTTCAAGCTCTCAATTTCAGTCTAGCTTGCTTTTCTAGAAATGCCCCATTAGATCGAATCATCTCATGACCATTGCCAACACCCTAAGATAGCAAACACTAAATAGAAATCTTGAGAATAAGTAAGAGTCATGAGGGGACTTAAAAAAAAAAAAAATTGAGGAACTCTTTTCCTCAAGAGTCTCACACGTCATAAAAGTTGAGATCAAACTTTTTGCCACTCTTATTGGTCGTCTCATGCATACGTAGTATGAAATACGTATTACGGTATTAACTCCTTTCCCATGGAGCGTATGTCTACACATTTCAATACCGTACAGATGATAGTTCAGACATACCCAATGTCTAACTTGAGTTCACGTATCTACTCTTTTTACAAAATTCATCGAACTCACATCGGCATCTTAGACAGATAAAGTAAAATATGTGGGGTATTTTACTTTCGGACATAGTAAGTATTATGTCCTCATCTTAACACTCGTTAAGGCGACATACGTATTTTAAGCTTGAGCTCTCGATTATCACCTAGATAATAAGCTTAAAAACAGTCTCATCTCTATTTATCACACAAGAAATAGAGGCGATTACCCGTGTGAGTGGGCTAATCTTTTATCTGTCCGACATACTTCCTCAACTTAAAATAATGCACCGAGCATCAAGATGCACAAAGATCATATAAAGATTCATAGGCATTAATAATGAAACAACATAATTTCATAAATGTGAACAAATCTGGGAAATTACAATCTAGTACATTAGACTCTACGCAATCCTAGAGATTTTACATGACCACAAAACACATCTCTAGGTATTGGCTTTGTCATAGGATCTCGCTACCATTCTATGCGTAGATATGTACCGTAAGTTCACATCCTTTCGTGCAACCATATCCTTGACAAAGTTATACTTGGTATCTATATGTTTGGTCTTGCCATGATATTTTGGATCTTTGGTGTATGCTATAGCTGCTTGGCTATCACAGTTAACCAACAACGGATTTGCAGCTTTCTCAATAACACCTAAATGATCCAAGAATCTCTTAAGCCAAACTCCTTCTTGCACTGCTGCTGATAACGCCACGAACTCAGCTTCCATCGTGGATAAGGCTATACACGTTTGCTTCTTACTGCTCCATGATATGGCGCCATTGCTTAGTAAGAAAGCAAATCCAGAGGTAGATTTTCTTTCATCTAAATCTCCTCCCCAATCAGCATCTGAATAGTCTTGAAGTCGCAGATCCTTTCCTTGGTAATTCAACTTGAAATCAGCAGTTCCCTTCATATACCTAAGTATTCTCTTGACGGCTTTCCAATGTGCTGGACCTGGATTGGATTGGTATCTACTCACCATTCCAACTGCAAAACATATGTCGGGTCTTGTGCACATCATAGCATACATCAAGCTCCCAACTGCACTAGCATAAGGAACATGTTTCATTTGTTCCTTCTCTTGTGGAGTCCCTGGACACAGTCTATGGCTCAATCCTTCACCTTTTGCAATAGGAGTGTCTATAGGTTTACGGTCTTGCATACGAAATCGTTCAAGAACCTTATTTATATAGGTTTCTTGCGAAAGAGACAACGATCTCTTCGAACGATCTCTCGAAATCTTAACTCCAAGAATGTATGCAGCCTCACCCATATCCTTCATCTCAAAGTTGGAAGACAACCAACTCTTGACAGTCTTAACAAACTCCATATTGCTTCCAGCAATTAGTATATCATCAACATATAATGATATGATCACAAATTGATCCTTGGATCTTTTGATATATACACAATGATCCTCATCAATCATTGTAAAATCATATGCCATTATGGCATTATGAAAACGTATATACCATTGTCTTGATGATCGCTTAAGACCATATATCGACCTCAAAAGTCGACATATTTTTTCTTCTTGGCCTTTCACTATGAAACCATCGGGTTGTTCCATATATATTTCTTCCTCTAATTCTCCATTGAGGAAAGCAGTCTTTACATCCATTTGATGTAATTCAAGATCCAGACTAGCCACTATTGCCGTAATAATGCGAATCGAGGTAAATCTCACTACGGAGAAAACGTATCTTCATAATCAATTCCTTCCCGTTGATTGTACCCTTCGCCACAAGGCGAGCCTTATGCCTTTCAATCGAGCCATCAGCCTTTCGCTTTATTTTGAGAATCCACTTGTTCCCAATAGCTCGTCCTTTTGGAAGATCAACCAGTTCCCGCACTTGGTTTGATTTCATTGACTCCATTTCCTCTTCCATTGCATGAATCCACTTTTCCTTACTAAGGCAATTCGAGCCTCATTGATATTTCTTGGCTCATCCTCATCTTGTGGAGCAACCATAAAAGTCTCCCCTTCAATGTCAAAACGTCGACGAGGAATACTTTGGCGACTTGTTCGCCGTATGGGAGATTGTACACTTTGCACATCATTTCCAATTGTGCTCCCACTTGGATGAAGTCCACTAAGGTCATTATCTTGATCCAAGGTTTCATATAGGGAGTGATCTTCCCCTATTTCGCCCTTCTTAGGAAACTCATCCTCTAAGAATGTGACATCTCGTGATTCAAATTCAGTTATACTCCCACTTTCCTGCTCACCAATGAACACATACCCTTTCGAGTGTTCGGATTATCTTATGAAAATACTCTTCTTTCCTCTGGGACCCAATTTCCCAAACTTGTGAGAGGACTCATGTGTATAGGCAGCACAACCCCATGGCTTAAGAAAACTTAAGTCGGGTTTTCTACCCGTCCATAACTCATATGGAGTGGAAGCAACTGATTTGGAAGGCACTCGGTTAAGTATATACGCAGCAGCTTAACAATGCATCACTCCAAAAGGTGATAGGCAAGTTAGCATGTGCCATCATGGACCTAACCATTTCCAAAGGGTTCTGTTTCTTCTTTCCGCAACACCATTTTGTTGAGGAGTGTACGGAATAGACAACCGTCTTTCTATTCCTTTTTCATCACATAATTTTCTGAACTCATCGATAAATATTCTCGACCTCGATCGGATCTCAATGCTTTTATTTTCTTGTCTAATTGATTCTCTACCAGGTTCATAAACCTTTTAAAACAACTTATTGCTTCAGATTTATGAGAAATCAAATAGACATATCCGTATCGAGTATAATCATCTATAAAAGTGATGAAATAAACAGCCCCATGCCTTCCTTTCACATTCATTGGACCACGTACATCATCGAATGGATTAAATGCGGAGGAAATTCAGCTCTTTTTCCTTTTCCAAATGGTTTCCTTGTCGTTTTCCCTTCTAGGCAATGCTTACATATGGGCAAATCGACTTTTTCAATGTTGCCCAACAAGCCCTCTTTGGCTAGTCTATTCATACGCTTTGTTGGCCAATGTGACCAAGTCTAGCATGCCATACATTCACATCGTTATCATATTTATTGGGAGACGTGAGAAGGGAATAACAAACATTAGCATTAACATAATCAATATCTAATACAATAAAACCATCCAAAAAATAACCACAACCATAGTAATTTGTATCCAAAAACAAATTCACACCTCTACTATAGAAGTTCATATTGAAACCTAATTTAACCAACACTAATACGTACACTAAATTCGACGAATCTCCGGAGCATACAGCACATCATGAAGGAACAAAGTGCGTCCACCACGCATATTCGGTTGGCATGTGCCAATTCCTTTCACTTCAGCTCTGAGTTGTTTCCCACATAGATCCACTTAGTTCCAGTTGGTACTGTCGAATTCCACGAAGGATCCTCTATCATTCGCTACATGGTCCGTCGCTCCCGAATCCACAGTCCACAAAGGATTAGACTCGATTAAGAACACGAACTCGACACAAAAGTAAAGTTCTGAAGAGTACAAGGGGTGCTTACCTTTTCGGCTCACGACAAGTCGCGAGCATAGTGACCCTTCTTGTCACAATTGTAGCATTTCACCCTTGCAAGCTTTTTCATGTGGGGACGCTTCCCTCTTTCATGTTGGTTAAACTTGGGCTTCTTCCCTGAAGGACCTGCTTCTTCCTTGCCTTTCCCTTTATCAAACCAGTTAGGGCGCTTGCGCTTGGAGCTCGAAGCTCCATGTGAGCTAGAACTAGCATGATATAGATCAGCATCCGGCTTTGCCGCCAATAGGCGGTCCTCTTCCAGCTCAAGATGACGCATTGCATCCTCAAAGGTTTTGATATTTTCATTGTGAGTCAGGTGTACCTTCATGTGCTCCCAACTCTGAGGCAAGGAACGAATCACCGCTTGCACTCGCTGCTCATCCGTGAGGACATGGCCAGCATCTCTCGCTCCGTTATCATGTTTGACATCTTTCTAAGATGTTGCTTCATGGTCGACCATGAGGCTTCTTATAGGAGTCAAACCCGATAGTGAGCCGCCTCCTAGTCACCGAAGTATGACCAAATCTAGCCAAATGCCTCCCACATTTCCTTGGCATTGTCAAAACGCCGAAACTCTCGCATGATGTCATTTTCCATGCTGCTCGGCAACGTGATGCGAGCTAGAGAGTTCATTCTTTTCCACGCGAAAAAGCTTCTTTGTCTCTTTTGTGCTTTGTGCGTGGTTCCCTCTTCGGTTCGACCATGGTCATGACAAGAGCCTCAAGTGCTTCTTGCTCTTCCAAAGACATACTGGATTTTCATTTGCCAAATTTCATAGTTGTCACCATTGAGCTTTTCACCCTTGTTCAAATTTCGGCAACTATGCTCTTTGTGGTCAAGCCATTGATCTGAACAAATCGACAAATATGCACGAATTATTAATGCCTATCATATATGCATCCCTATTTACATAGACCCATCATATTAATGAATAATTTTAAGGTTTTAGAATCAAAAGGTCACTATGTTTCCAATCATCCTCCAAAATCCTAACTTAAAACTATCATCAATATAATTATCTTATGTAAAATCAATTCTATGAAGCTACAAAACTTCTAAAACTACCCATAGCTAATTACCCACAAGAACAAAGAATGAATAAAGCAACAGATAATTGACATACAATTAAAACAATAATGCTTTCAATTAACACAATTAGGTAGTAAACATTACATAATATGTCCAAAAATCACACTTAACACACATAAGCCAATACAACTAACACCAAGTCAGCACACGAACTGGGAAAGATCCTCTTTTGTTCAATTTCTTGATCTTTTCCCTTGAAACAATACAGTAATATTCATTTACAAAATCCATCACAATTTTCTTATAGGAAGCAGCTCCGTTGACATCCCATATGCGATTCAACACATCTTGCCATTCGTGTGGAATAGTGTTTATGAAAAATCGCACCATCTCTGATCATGACATTGACGACCACTCCATATGACCTGTTGAATTTTCCGTTGACTTCAAATACATGATCAATTAAGTCACCTCTCTCCCATCGATGATCATCACCCGCATATCAACTTAGACAAACCTATCCTTTTGTTCATCTAATTGCACGAATAGGTGCGCGTAATCTCGAGGAGGCATTGTTCCGCAACAAATGCAGAACAAATAAGGATCACATAATAATCCACATAGACTTAATTGAAAAAGAAACACATTATTTTCCTTTTTTTTTTTTTTGGTCAACGGTCAACGGTCGTCGGTCAACGGTCAACGGCGGTCAACGGTCAACGGAAGTCAACGGTCAACAGAGGTCAACGGTCAACGTAGGTCAACGGTCAACGGTCGTCGGTCGTCGGACCGGTCGGACCGGTTGGGCCCGGCTCGCGCGAACCGACGCACGTGCGTCTGCGTGCGCGGCCGACGTCACGCAGACGTCGGCCGCACGTGCAGCCGCGTGCCGGTCTCGCGGGGTCGGGTCGCGGTCGGTCGTCGGCCGGTGACCGTCCGGCGAACCAACGCCGTGCGACGTCATCGATGACGTCACCCTAGCGGTTATTTACCGTTGGGTGACGTCATGCTTGACGTCGACGCGTCGGTCCGCGGACCGGCGCGTGCCGGCTCGCTTGCCGGCGGTACGCACGCGCCGGTTCGCCGACCGGCGCGTGTGCCGCACGCGCAGGGCGACGCAACGCTTCCGAGCGCGTCGCGCCCACGCGCAGCGGCTTCTGGCCGCGCGTGTGGGTGCGTGCGGCGTCTCCCGGCGGCGTACGACGTACCCTCAGACTCGTCTCAATGTCGCCTTTCTTCCCATCTTTTCAGAAAACAGTTTCGACATACAAAAAACCAGTAAAAAGGCCGAAGAACGCTCGGGTGTCGGGATTTTTGTCCCGGTCCGTACGGCCGAGAGTTTCTTCGCGAAAAATCAAACAAAAACATCAAATTGATCGGGAAAACGTGAACTAGGGCTCTGATACCAATGTTAGGAATGACTAATCCCCGAAAAACCGGATTCGACACTAAATCGAACCCCTAAACTCAAGCGGAAGACAAGCCCAGGAATTCTAACACATATCACCGATCGTAAAGCACACCACGGCTTCGAGCGTACCTTGTTAGCCACAGATTAAACACCAAACGCCAATGGAGGAAGAGAATCCGGTCGAATCGATCCGATGAAGCCTTAAAGGGAAGAAATTGGAAGCCGTATGCCTACTGTCTTTTGGGAGAGAAAACGCGCGGGAGAGAAAACGTAATTCTGATTCAACGTACGTTACTTTCTCTCTCTCTCTTCCCTTTTATACCCCCTTCTTTCCACGGGCCTTATTCCCGTGGGCCGGGCTTCCTGGGCCCAACTTAGCCAGACGGGCCTTAAGCCCAATTACTAATTAAATAAATCCTTCAGAAACAGTATATGCCTTCTTGACGAAGGGAACTCCAAGGCTTCAAAGAATTCTTTTGAAATTGTGACGGTACTTAATCTATGGCAAACGAGGTATATCTGTTTCTGTAATATATTTTTCGATTGGTGTTACATGTTTTCCCGAGCACATTTTCCGCGTTCATTTTTTATATTCAATCGTTCGAGTACCAATTCGATTTTTAGGAATTTGTTTCCTACAGTGATGACCAGCTCTCCATTTAGGCATGGCACGTAAAGGCAACAATTCTGCGTAACTTAAACAGAATATTCAAGAACAGGTGCGGAACTTCTATGGTAATGCTCGTACCCAGGTCCTCAATAACCACCATGTGCCATGGAGAAAAATCTCAACTAGATCTCTCCCTAGGTACCTTGACAAATCTCGTAGGTATGGCGGATATCATCTCATGTAGTTAAGAACAACGCAGAAGATAGAAATAGGGAATTTCTGTATGTTTCGGTGTCCTATATGAAAAATGACATGAAGCCTATTTATATATTTGTTTATATAACTGTTAAAAGATAATATTTCAATCAAGATATACACAATCAAATGAAGATATATATGTAATATACGTGAAATCTTGAGAGATACAAATAATTAACAAAATTATCAAATATCTATAATATATGAATTTATCCTGGAGAAATCTATATGTATCTCTAAGTCCATGTACCATAATCCAAATGGATTGCTTACCTGCGTGTTTCAATTTAATAGCTTGCTCTCTTTGATCTATTACTAATAGCCTCCCTAGTAATTGGGTAGTAAACCCCGTCTGCTCTCTTTGATCTATTATGTGCCGATGCTCTTAATGTATTTGCACTTAACTTGGTTAAGTAAATCAATAGCAATCGTATTTTCGACCAAAAAAAAAAAATAGTGGGATTGACACCCTCGTGTGTAATAAATAAGGCGGACATATGTTTGCAAGCATGTATTCACATGCGTTGGTGCATTACTAAAATTTCCAATATGAATTTACATCAGAAAATATGTATCAGATTGTATTGATTCTATTAAATAGTGTACAATTTCTAATGACAATGTCGAACCGTAAAATTCCGACTATTCTTTCTTCTCTTGAATCTGATTCGAGGGCCTTGATGACTGCCACAAATCGAACATACAAACCGAAGCCAAAAGCTTCGAGTTCTAGAAAAAGCTTTAATCTCCGAGAAACAACAATCCTGTGAACTTTTGATATGTCTCGGTCTATTAGAGGTGGCAAAACAATAATCCTCGTTCTCAAACTTGATTAGCCGATCAAGATTCTCCATCCATGATTTTTCATTTAAACAAATATCCAGTCTGTTTCAAATTTCACTTCAAAAAATATCAGTTTGATTCAATTAATTAATCTTATTGACTAATTGTTGCATAATAAAGGGAAATTACCAATTAGTCATAAACTTGCTGTAAAGATGTCAATTTAATCTTAAACCTTTGAACGAAAATCCCAAATAAACCCTCGTATTGCCACCAAAGATTGCACGGGTGGCATCTAGTAATTCTCTGCCGTCCTACAACGCCGACATGAACAACTTATGGATGGCTTCAACAATTTGCCTAAAAAAACCAAAAAGGTGTTGATTAATCTAATGGTGAGTTTGCTTCTCTTATTGTGGTCTTGGATTCAAGTCTTATATAAAGCACTCTAGAAGTAAATGTTGAATTTACTTGACCAATGTGAGAAAGTGCACCCTTAAGGTCCTTCGGAGAGATGGAAGAGCATAGGTGCATGGAAAGGTGGTGCAGATGCTACTTAATCCCTCCACCCAAAAATTGCACAATCCAACTATGCGGCTGGATTATAAAACAAGCGGCAGATTTCAAGTCTAACAAAGTGTAGCCAAGTGATTAGGAAACAATTTTCTTATTAAAATACAGCAGAATTCTTTTGTTTATATCTATTTCCACAGCAACATGGACCCAGTTTTTCCGTTGACTAATCGTACTCATCAAACTTTGTAATAAATCGGAAAATTATTAGCAAATTTCATGTATATGTTCTCAACAAAGTACCATAAAAGCTCGAGAGACCCTAGTAGAGCTTAAAGAATAAATAGATAACTTACGCTCGATAAATGGAAATAGAACCAGCTACTCAGATATATGAAATTACTCAACTCAATGACTTGCCTGAGGATATGTAAGAAATGGGTAAGCAAAGTAGCTCAGGGCTGACGCGACAATCAGTCTTGTGACGTGAGAGAGACAATTACGGAACAATTTCACGCCACGGTTCGAAGCATGAACCAGCATAGATACATGTAGAGACCTCGGCAAGGCTGTTCCGTGACCATTGTTTCTGGTTCATGTCGAAAGTAACGACATAAGGACCTCTCAGGATGTATATCAGATCTTTCAAGCCATAGCTTCTTAACCAAGGATAAGATCCGAATCCTAGAAAAAGATCATCAGGCATGCGAGCAATCTCATGCCACTCCCTGCCATTCAAGACCCAAATGCCGACTCCCTTCATTGATGTGAACAATGCTCGATCATCTTTGCTGATATCCCCAACCAAAACTAGCTTCTCCTGCATGTTCATCAGAGATCCACGTGGGAGAGAGCAAGGAACCGGAACAAAGCTTGCTAACAGGCCATTGGAACAACGTCCGGAGAGGTCATACATCGCCAGGCCACAGCTGTTTTCAGGTGAAACATCGCCTGTTGGATAAATTGAGAAGTACAGAACCCCATCACAGATTGCACTGTCGTAACCGCTTCTCCAACCTCTCAAGACCTCTGTCATGCAAGTCTCCCACATTTTTGTTTCGGAATTGTAGAGTTCAATCGAAAGTTCCCGCCCGATCAGAACCCCAGGGAGATCTTTTGTAGTTACGGTCGAGACTTTATAACTTGACGTTGTCCTACTAACCGTGATCGCAAGGGCGGTGTCAAACACATTTTCCACCCTCGGTGACCGTCCAATTCTTCTCCATTTTCTCGTACGAGGGTTGCAAACATATAATCCGGGGAAGCCATTCTTATATTCGCCAAAAACAGAGATCAAACCAGTGGAAGCTACAACTTTGAGCATGGATGGAGCAGGTGCTTTGGACCTGGATGGATCGAGCTTGCACCAGACGCTGTAAAGAGGGTCGAAAGCAAGTCCAGGCGGTCCACGTAACCATGGTCTCTGCGATACACCGTGCAAAATTTTCTCCCTAAAACTCCTAGAAGTTACAATCCCACGCCACCGATGACAAACAGCACCCGCTCGGCCAAGATCTGCGAACGGGAGGCATGCTAGGATTTGTTCCAATAGATCGTCAGGCAGGACCCAGTCCATGGGAACTAGAGAAACTTTTGCACTGCGGTCACATTCACAGATAGCAGTGGACGCACGACGCTTCTTGTCGTCCCGTGGCATGTTTTGATCGGCCGACTATGTTTTCTACACCTAAACAAATCGGGAACAATAAAGAAAATCAGAAATTTACGTAATTCGATGCACGTGTGATACCTATTCTAAGGAATCTACAGCAAATAATTCATTCTAGTCAAAGAATTAGACTTACAACTGCTAACATACTCGAAGGTTTTCTATACTTCGATTATATCCAAACTCAAAGTTTTCACAAATAAACAATTCAATTGGATGTAAAACTCACAGCACAAATCCGCGTGTGTTCAAGCCCAAAGCAAATCTCAACAACGTCCCGTACGTTCCTCTCCTTTCCCTTCGTGCGGCAGCTCTTGCTTGAAGGAATTCACGATGTCCTTCACTGTGTAGCTTCCACGAAAGAACTCATATTTATATATGGTCTTTATCACGATCAAACCCTTGTTCCCCAAAAGTTCAGTCAACGATAACCTTTCTTACTTAAATTCAAATCAAACCTGGAGATTATCTCTTTGACGTCGAATCTGGATTTAAATATCAAACGAGCAAAGCAATCTTTAATCCAAGATTATAATCCGAAGAAGGCAACTTCAAATCAAAATCTAACTCGGACTTTTCTTTTATGCCTCATCTAATATGGATGGGTCTATATCCTCCAATTAGATAAAGCTTCATATACGAGTTCAAACTTGAGACACAATTTAACAATCACAATCAAATGAAGAGCATTTGATTTGTATAGATTTGCTCACCATGCACATCTTATTTTCCCTAAATTTCCAAAATTAAAAAAATTTACTCAGCTCGTGCGCGATTTTGCCACTAGCATTGTCTCTTTTATAGAGCAAGTAACGAAGACTAAGAGAGAATTGCCCCTTCGTGCTTTAAGCATCAATAAACAAGACTGCATTTCGATTAGCATTTTTTGTAACCATTCCAAGCCAGGGAACCACCAGAGTTGATCCCATAACACCGAATAAGAGGTCAAAAATTTTCGACTTAATGCCATTAATGGGTCAGTGCCCATATTTTTGGATTGGGACTGATCTTGCCAGTCTAGTCTTGTTCCTAGGTCAATCGAGAAACTAAAAATTGTTTTATTTCATTTTTTTCTTCTTAAAAGGACAAACTTATTCTTTGAAAGTTCTTTACCAAAAAAAAAAAAAAACTTATTCTTTGAAAGTGTTCAGAACAATGATACTGAGCAATAAAATAGCGAGAAACAAAACCCCAGTATAAATCAAACAAAAATCTCAAGCAACATATAGAATTATCCAATTCTTATCTCAATCAAGCAAAATGAAAACTAAAGCAACAATAAAAATATCTACTTACCAAAAGCAACAACCTATTGAAGATGAACACCTAAAATATAAACAATAAAAGTTCAAAGCACATAACATAAAACATTAATTATAGAACTTCATTCCTCATTTATCCAGAAACAATTGCTCCAAATTCTAATCACCTAAAAATACAACAAGTCAACAAATATTGGTTAATCATATGAAAAAAAAGTTAAGTTTAGGGTTAGTTCAATTCAGCACCCTGACTTTGGAATCGGATTGCACGTGTCAATTTCCCATTTTTTGGATGGATTACAGGACTATGTGTGCCATGGGAATAGAATCGGACTGGACCACACAATGTCGGTTTGGTCCGGTCCTATCCTAATCTCGATTAGCCCTGAACTAATGCTTACCCCTATTAATAGGCCCCATGATGCTTAGTTTGCCCAAAATCACCCCTCGTTCGAAACCAAATGCTAAGACAACAATCAATTAGATTGCAGAAAACCAGCAACTTCATTGAAGGGTCGAGACTTTCAAAATGAAAGTTGAGATCAATAAAGTACACCAAACCAAAATCAGCAAAAACAAAATAAAACTAGAAAGAGCATGAAAAAATTGAAACACGAGTACCACCGGTAGAAAAACCACAAAACTAGAGTAAGATTGTTCTTTCACATGTTTAATATACATATAGTAACTTAATCAAAATATCCATAGGATTTTAGCAGAATCGTGGAACTTCTTAAGGTGGCTGATAAACATATTCATTGCCGCACCTTTTCCTCAAGTCCTAATCTTTATGAACATTATTGTGAAATTTTATTAGCAACTATTCTAAAAGTTTGATCATGCTTAGTCTTGGTTTTTTTTTTTTTTTGTTAATATTAAGCATGGACATTTTTTATCAGGGGACACAGATGGGGACTAAAAAGATTTACACTCAAAACATTATAATCTAATACCATATGAGATTTTGTGAGATTACTTCCAATTATTTTAAAAGTTTAAACTGTTAAATGAATACGTCTTTTAATATTTAAATATTCTATCAGTTATCCTAATCATGTCTCCATCTCCACATAGAAACACGGTCAATAGTGCAACGATTAGCTTGAAGTCCTTGTGGGAGCTATCATCGCACTCCAAGGGGGCCCCGCCATCACCCCTTTTGCTGAAGCCCTTGTTCGTGAGGGTGGCACTAGTCGACAATGTCACTAGTGAGGAGCAATTGTATTGGGGATCAGATTATCCATCTCAGTACATAGTTCCTGACAACTAACATCCTCCACCGTATGGAGACGGAGATGAGTTGCCGCATAGGCCGGTGGCCATGTCGGGATCGTCAGTGCAGCTCCCGTTGATGCATACCAATTGGCCATCATAATCGTCTAGAGTTTGGCAAGGGCCATTACATGAAGTTTCATAAGGAGGAGACGATGAAAAGGCAAAGCTACGATTTTGAGAAAGGTTGAAAGTTCCGCATGTTTACAAATGTGAAGTCCATCTCGGGAATGCAGTTGGGTGGGTGGGGGGGGGGGGGGGGGGGGGGGGGGGGGCGCGGCTCAGTGTCATTTATTTTTAAGCCTGTCCGAACGGGCTCTCTTTGCACGTTCAAAAAAAAAAAGAAAAAAAAGAACGGTCTCTCTTTGCAACTATGAAGATACCCGCATATTAAAAACTCTGGCCAAGTTGTCTATGCGTTGTTTGGATGCCGTAGATTTCGCTTTCGAACCACCTCTCTCGATCAAAATAACTTTGAGGGGCATGCAATAACCATGCGAACAGAGTCCTATCGTTGCATGTTGACTAAATATTCGGTTTAACGATACGGACATATTAATCGTATTAACCATGTTTGTGGGCATTGAATGGAGTAATTCGATTGTCCGGTTCTGCAACGCTAGCTAAAGCACACAACCCAACCCGTAAGGCATAGCACAAGGTGGTTTGACACCGACCTGCGTGTGAATTCTCTGACCCTAGGCCACACCAAACATTAAACAAATCAAGCCACTGCAAGAATACAGTTAAAGCATGATGCTCTATATAAGCCTCCCAATTTGCACTTCTCTCCACACACCAAAAAACCTCACTTTCAAGAGTTCAACTTCGGATTTTTCGACATGGAGAACCTTGCAACATCATTCCACATCGCTCTCTTCCTTGTTATTAGCTTCGCCTTCTTTGCGTCTCCTTCTCATGGGAACTCATGTAATGGCCCCTGCCAAACACTTTGATGATTGTGACGGTCAATTGATTTGCATCAATGGAAGGTGCACCGACGACCCCCAAGTGGGCACACATATACGCGGCAATACGCCTCCGTCTCCATCTGGCGGTGGATGTCAGCCTTCAGGCACTATGTATTTGCCAGGGACAATCTCATCCCAAATATGACTGCTCCCCGCCGGTGACATCCTCGACTGGAGCTACCTTGACAAATAACAACTTCAGCAAAGAAGGTGACGGTGGGGGCCCATCAAAGTGATAAATACACTAGAAGTGTCAAAAGTTATGCACAACACTCATTTTAATGCCAAAAGTTCTCGCCGGCTCACTTAAGCATTAAATTGGAGAAAAGTACCAACGGCAAGAAATTCCAGCCAAATTGATTACGTGTCATTTATAATTAAAATTATAATATGACTTGGCAAATTTCTCTAAAAAATTCAGTCCACGTGGCATCCTTGACACTAAAATGATTGTTTTTTAACAACAATTGGTACTGAGGTGATCACTTTAAATAAAATTTAGCACTCAAATAATTACTTTAAATAAAATTTAATACTTAAATGATCACTATCTACAACTTTTGGACGACGTCGTTTAGGGGTTATATACTGATTAGGCATGTCGGAAAGCCACGTAGGACTAGGAAATAAATAAAATATAGCCACGTCGGATTTCTGGTTATCTTGACCGAAGTTGACACTTAACTGATCGTTTTTTATTTTTTAAGTGACACTAAGCGATTCAAAAAAAAAAATTGGCATTAAAGTAAGCATCGTACATAACTTTTAGCACTTCTAATGTACTTATTTCTATTGAAACTTGATGACATTTACCACGAGTACATAACTTTTTAATTCTATTCCCGCGAACAATTTATAAGCATTTTAAGCCGTTTGGTAACTATCCAAAATTTCTGATTCTGAAATAGAATTGCATTGGGTACCGTGCTCAAAATTTCTACTTCAGATCATTTTCTTTTAATTTTAAAATAATTTTTTTTTACTTTTTTCCTTTTTTTTCTTTTCTTTTTTTCCTTTTTCTCTCCTATTCTTCTTCTTCAAGTGGCCAATCGCCGATCCGACGATCGGCCAAACGAGGGCCGGCGACCTCACCGGAGTGTCATTGACCCTCGTCGGCCGAGCCTCGCTATTGGCTAGGCCGGCCTTGCCGGTGGCTAGGCAGGCCTCGCCGAGGCTGGGCAAGGCCTACTTGACCACCGACGAGGCTCCTCTAGCCCCACCAAGGCTCGGCCTCACCGGTGGCCAGGTGGGCCTCGTCAGGGCTGGGCGAGGCCCGCCTAGCCACTAGCGAGGCTGGGCAAGCCTCACCAATGGCTGGGCTTTCCTTTGGCGAGCTCATCGGATCTCACCCTGGTTTGCCAAGCTCGCCGGACAGATTGCCGGCGAGCGGTGATGGTGGGCGGCAAACGGCAACCACGGCAGTGACGGTAGATGAAGAAGAAGAAGAGAAAATATGGTTTTGATTTTTAGATTTGTTCCCGGGAATAAGAATCATCTTCTTCTTTTTTATTCTTGATTTTGTTCCAAATCTACTTCCAAGAACAAAAAAATAGAAATTTGTTTTCGGAAACAAAAATTTTACAAATGCAATTTTGTTTCAAAACTACTATCGGGAACAAAAAAATAGAATCTGGCACTGTTGGGATGGTTACCAAACAGGCCCTAAGCATCCAAAAGAAACAGCTCCCTCCCTCCCTCCCTCCCTCCCTCCCTCGCTCTCTCTCTCTCTATTATTGAATCAAGTTAATGGAGGGATGATGGAGTTGGATCAGGGAAAGAACGTGTGCAAGCGAAGAATTATCACCTCGATGGGGTCTTTATCAGTAGGAAGAAAATCGAGCTCTGAAATAATGGAGCATAACTGTTCATCCTTCAATTTTCACACCAAACATAAACCCCAAAAACGTTTGAAATGGTCACCTTCTTCTTGCACGTTCTGATGTTATGTTTTGAACACATGCTCCTCGGTTTTTTTTCCTTTTTTTGAGAAAATTATTCTTGGTTAGCATGCTCCCATTGTTATAGTTGTCTGGTTAATTCCATCGTGACTACCATTATGCAATCATCCTAATGTTGTATGCCCTTCTTGTTGGTAAATTAATAGGATGTCTGAAGATACAGCTTGCCATCCTGCTCAAGGCAATTATATTTGGATGTGGACCAATCCGTCCTTGGATGTCTATAGCTCATTGGTATGTGTTGATCTAAAACGGTATTATTACCATACAGATGCTTGTTTCCTCGCTCTCCATGCCTTTTCAAATTCAAATACCGAATTATGGTGGTTTATCCTGTTAGTTCTTACCGGTTGCCTTTTCATGTAAATAAATTGATCTTGACCTGACTAATTGACCCACTAGGTTGATATGGCACTTCCACTCAAACAAGTTCAGACCAAATGAAGTCAAAAGGGTGAAGATCAGTTTAGCTTGCGTTTTGGCAATTATGGGGATTGGGTGGCCGTTATTATCTACAAGGCTGGCATTTTGGGAGGATTAACTCTGGTTGGTGCCATGGTTGGGCTCTCACTTTTGGGTAATGATCTTTTTTATCTCCCAGCATCTTTAATCTATGCTCCGTTGCCCTTTTTCAGTGAAATCACAAACAATTCATTGAAGAGCAGTGCCCGCTGGAACAATAGGGAAAACCTCCAAAAGAATCTAGTGGTGTCTCATCTTTATGTTTTGGCTTCTGATCATTTCAGGATATTAGGTCAGAAGTTGCTCATAGTCGGTCATTATTGCGAAGTGCATCTGAGGACGGCAACTTCTTCGATCATTGGATTTGGTGATTGTCTGAATTGATGGCAAATCATGTTTGAAAAAAGCAATCCCAAGTTGCGTAATAAAGAGCTTTCTCTTCAAGCTTCTTCGCTCGATTTTGTCCTGGTTGTTCAACTTAAGCTGTCCACATTTGCTGTACGAGGAAAACAATCTGTTCCTTTTTTTTCTCAAGTTTCGTCATTTCTTGCTCTCTTTGCTCACATCTCAGATAGCAAGGACATGATGGTGGCGACAAATGGGTCTCGTGCCTTCAAATTTAAAAATATATTTGCCATTGCTTCTGTGCATTGCCATGCAAAAACGCGTGTCAAGAAACTATTGCATTTTTTGAAGTGGAAGAGGATGACATCTTTTATCAAGTTGATGTTCTTATAATTGAACTAGCTAGGTGTGGAAAGGTGAGCTGGTTTTCATCAAGTATGTTAATCCGACACCTGCTAGATTTGGATGGTTCCGAACATGTTCTGTTTTGTTTTCTTATCATAAGTAACAGATGCCTGAAGTGGAAGGTGCCTTAAAATAATTATGTTTCGAATTTGAGCCTGTGTACGAGATGCAATCCAAATTGCATGATGTGGATAGGAATTATTGGGGATCATTAAGCCGCGGAGTGCTCGTGGTTGTTGTTGTTGTCCATCCAGGGTTTGCCCGAGGTCAAAAGTTTGAATTTCTTTGATTGCCGTAAAGTGAGAAGACGTACAGCGTACGTATATTCTAAAAGCCGCACAAAAAAAAGGAAATTTGAATAATTTGATGTTTCCTGGTCAAAAAATTGAACACGTGATATTTTGGGCTATGAGTTTTCATTAGATTGAATTTTTTTATTAAAAAAAAAAGGTTTGAGCATAAATAAAAACTGGGTAACATACAAGTGTGTGAATGATTATAACTCTGAAATTTTTCAAGCTTCTAACTTTTTCCATAAAATAGATATTGATACTCAGATCAAATCATGAAATTTTTTATGTTTTTTATATTGTTCCTAATATGTTTCTTAGGTGATTTTATGTTGATTTTAATGACAAGATCCAACAGTGTCCGCATTATTTCTACAATGGTGTCAATAAAGCAGTTTAGTTAGGATTAGACCCACATATATGACAATTAGGGTTGCACTCCCCTCTTTATTTGTTGTTATATCATGTAAGGATAGTATTTCTAGATTTGTGGGTGAAGCTTGCTCTTATACATTGATCATTGAATCCTCACAATTGTGAAAGTTTAGTTATCGTTTAGCTACAATTCTCACATGTTCTGTCATTTTAGGTTTCCATACCATGCGGCATGAGAGAATGAAAAAGGGCTATGCTAAGAAGATGGTACTGTTAAGTGATGGAGACTTGCTGACCACACATTTTAAGCATGGGATTTTTTATTTTATTTTTTTTGGTCAGAAAGCATGGGATTTTAGCAACCTGAGTATAAACCTTCCAAAATCAATTGCCAAGAATGCCCCTTATAATAAACCACAAACACTAAGGCCGTTAAAAGAATAAAAATATGCAAAAACTAATCATGTAGCGCCATATTAAACACCTATATGAAACGAAAGTTAAAACAAAACCAATCTTTCATATCAATTTTAAATTTCATGCCTTGAACCAAGATTAATTTGTAAAATGTCACGCATAATTCCTAAAAGGAAAATGAAAATTTAATTGAATTTAAGAACTAAGAAATTATATGAATTTAATGTAAGCCAAGTTACAACATCAAATGTATAGGGATAGTACCTCACAATGACAAATGATGAATCACGGCGTAAAAAGTGTAACAAAATATTCTTTAAATTTTAGTTTTGGATGAAATATGAGAAAATTTGACAAAACTTAGCAAAAGATAATATGTATTCAAGTAAAATTTTTACAATGTATGGAGTAAAATATGTTTTGATTCCACATTATCTCTCTGATTTCATGTTGCTCGTGTTCAAGTTGTTGCTTTAGTACTACTTGTAACACCAAAGTCTCAAACTAATAGCACATATTTTAAAATTTTGCAAACGTCGATGATCATGACTACAGTGAGTTATTTTGTGCTAGTAACACGCTCGAGTGGCAATATTTACACACAATAAATTACAGTGGTCACATATATGATGATGTTATATTTTATATATTAAAATGTTTTAGTAATGATACAAAATGAGACAAATCTTGAGAATTCTAATTTGAAAAATCTCAAGCAGGCTTTCGTTTCCTTTTGGTATTTAGAGTTGTGCTAAATGTAGATTATGTTTATTATTTCCTTATTGGTTCTAGTTTTTGTGATTTTACAATTTAAAGGTCATTTTTGGCAATTAATTATGAAAGCTTTAAATTCTTGTTGCAATAATCCCACGGTTAGGATGTGTGGTCAGCGTGTCCCCGTCACTTTCCAAGAAGTGACGGGATCGTCTTCTTAACTTTATTCAATGAAAAGTGCTTAGAACTAACCACACATTTCCAAGTGTGTTGTCAGGCAGTAAATTTTGTGTGATCTAATATTAAATTTTGTCAATAGTCAAATTGGAGATATGTGGTCTGGAGAATACCGTCACTCTATGAAAAGTCTAAACATTGCTATGAGAGAATCAGTGCCTTTCAATTCTCCATTTCTTGTTATGATAAGGCCACATGAAGATATTACCAAGATTCCCTCACACGTATTCGAGCACAAGCATCATAAACAAAGGGAAATTCGGGTTCATCCATCACCAATTGCGCGACGATAGTAGGCGTCGCGTAATTCATTCGTGTTTGTAATTATCACATGTCTTATTATGATCAAAAAAATTGTCCAAAGAATATAAATTAATTGCATTTTTGCCGATTCAATCCTTATTTGTTAATTGTGCCAATTGAATTCTAAACCATTTCACATTTTGCCAACTGAGTCAATTTGACTAATTTTGGTCGAAAATCGTTGACATAAATGACAGTTATTCTATATGGCATGCTCGATATTAACGTGAATAATTTTAAATAATATTTTTAATATTTTTCGAATTATTTATTTATTCATTCATTTTCCTTTATTTCTTTCTTCTGTTCTCCTTCTTTATTGTTTTTCTTTTTTCTGTTTTCTCTTTTTCTTTTTTTTTCTTTTTCTCTTCTTCCCCCAACTAGCGAAGGTGGCCCACACCACCCAAACAAGGGCAACCCTCACTTTAGGTCAACGACCTTTACCTACCATCAATGAGGCTTGATAATGGCCAGTGAAGGGAAGAAGGGAAAAGAAAAAAAAAAAAGAAAAGAATAAATTTATATAAATTCAAAAAAAATTATTAAAATATTATTAAAAATTTCCCATTTCAATACTGGGCATGCCATGTAGGACATCTAATGTTACGTCAGCAATTTTTAGCCAAAATTAGACGAATTGACTTAATTAGCAAAACATGAAATGGTTTAAGACTTAATTGACATAATTAATAGGTTTCGAATTAAATTGACAAAAGTATAACAGATTTTGGTCTTTTTGGACAATTTTCCTATGCTTAAAAGGATTCAAACATTGTATTCTCTTGAAAGATGCTGAATGAAGACAAATGAAATCAATTGCTTTGATAACTTGATTTTTGCAGTGATCCATACTAGATGCATATAGCGCCTCCACACCAACAGAAACTGTCTAGGCTTTGGTGGAGCACTACATCCAGACTTTTCTTAGCCTAACCTAAAACAATCACCAAATGTCAACTTTTGTTGACAGTATATTGCTTGAAAGAAACTAAGCAAGTCGATAAGACTCGACAAAATCTGATTTGCATGGAATGATGTCCTAAGTTAATGATCCATGGCCCGAGCAGGCATATTGCAGGTACGCATTTTTCAACCCATTCAACTCTCATTACTTTTCCCCTATTTTTCTCTTTCTAATTGAGGAATATGGGATCTGCGCAAGTTCTCAAACTGCTCTCTCTAGGTATCTTGCGGACCTAGGCATCCCTAGACGTAAAAACCATAGAGGGTAAAATTGGGAATGGGGCTCAAAAAAATATTGTACCAAAGTGGGTGGCCAAATCGTGCGGATACCGACACATTAAAATAAGGAATGCAGTACTGTCAATCTGTCAATAGTATATCCATTGAAAAGACACATGCTTCTTCCTAAGAAAACCTGAAACATGCAAGGATCTCAGGAATACCTAAGAAAACTCTCATCACCTTTATCATTTTCTCTTTCTAATTGAGAAATATAGCCTGTTGAATATGACGTATTTCCAAAGCCACTGCAAGAAATAGGACATATTGTACGCCTGATTTAGCGGAAGCTGCTGAAAGGTGGGGTGACGGGAGTCTGGAATCTGAGAAAACCCAACGTCAGTCAATCGCAGAGGTCAAAAATCTACATCAGAAAACACGACTCGACTCGGTCTGCCCATCCCCATTGAAGATGGTGGACGGCGCTGCCAATTTTTCTTTTTTCAAACCGCGTGTTAGACCGTCGTTATAATCCATTTATAAACCATATATAGCAAAATCAAGTACAGGATTATGATACTGTTGTCGGATTTTCGTATTTCTGATCCGCTGTGAGAGATTTGTTAGAAGAAACCGTGAGTACTTTTGCTACTGAGATGGAGAGCGGGGACTCGGCAAATGGAACAATGGGCTCGACAGCCGATAGAGGTGATATCTGGGGTCTGAATTTGAGGTGCTCCCGAATTTTAGAGGGCCCGACACTCGCTCGAATTTCGCCGACTGCCTCTATCACTCTATGGATGGAGCTGGGATTCGTGTTTTCAGAGACAATGAAGAGATAAGAAAAGGCGAAGCGATCGGAGGTGAGCTGGAGCGCGCAATCAAGAGCTGCGCAATCTGTGTGCCCATCTTCTCTAAAAATTATGCATCTAGTACATGGTGTCTTCGTGAACTGGCATCCATGGTGGAATGCTCGAAAAGCAGAGGTGGCAAAGCCATGATCTTACCAATTTTCTTCGATGTGGACCCCCGTGATGTCAAGCTCAAAACCGGTTTGTACCACAAAGCTCTGCAGAAGCACGAGCAGGAGTTCGGCTGCGATGTAGTGCGCCGGTGGAAGGAGGCTCTAAGGGAGGTCGCTCGGATCGGAGGCTGGGATCTTAAAGATAAAGGGTAAGCTTTGACTTTTCATAAAATAAATACTCTGCTCCTCACGTCAAAAGTTCAAACTACTGCTCTCTCTTTCGTCAAGTTTTTACTTAATTCACACATACTCGATGACTACCTCTACAAATCCACTCAATTAAATAACAATTTAATTCTTTTCAAAACTAGATTAATACTCTACTAAGACATGACAAATATAATTTGAGTTCATTAGTTCAATTTGTATCTTTTAGATGGAATAAATGTACTTTTTTTTAGCTTATAAATTAGTTATAAGTAATTTTATATAGAAAACAAATGTTCCAGTTATTACTATTTTAATCCATGCAAAACTAGAATATAGAGCAAACACTATATGTGAGCAATATTAAAAGAAATAAACAAATCCTTTGCATATATATATAAAGGAAACGAATGAGTGTGCATCTTTTAAGAAGTTTAAAATTCCATTCTCATCTTAACAATTGACATCTTTGACCTTTGAATACAGTATATAATTTCAATCCATATTAGGTAAATTGACATGGATGTCCATTTTTTTTTTTTTTAATGAAGAACTTGTAACTACACATGAGATTACCTTTTGGCAATTTATGGATTCCGTGATTAATTTGTGTTTAATCTACAACATTTTTGAACTTGAAAGGTTAATATTCTGTCTACAATCCTTCTGACCAAACACTTTATATTAAATATGACAGTCAAGGTGAACTCATTAGATTAATCGTTGCTGAAGTTATGATGAAGCTGAATAAAAGATAAAAAATCATGCCCAATCATTTAGTTGGAATTCAGGATCGTGTCGAAGACGTCGTGTGCCTATTAAATGAAGGTTCACCCAATGTATGTTATCTGGTAGTGCATGACATGGGAGGCATTGGGAAGACAACTCTTGCCAAGGCTGTCTTTAACCGAATATCTAGTCAATTTCATGGGTGTAGCTTTCTTTCGGATGTTCGAGAAGTTTTAAAGGGTGGTAAAGTCATTCAATTGCAAAAACAATTATTATCGGAAATTCTCAACTTCAAACCAATTGAGATTTCTGACTCTAATGCGGGGATTAACCAAATTAAAAGGAGATTTCGCAACAAGAAAGTCCTTATTATTCTTGACGACTTGGATAAGTGGGACCAACTCTCGAAACTTGCAGAAAAGCGTGATTGGTTTGGTCGAGGGAGCAAAATCATTATTACAACGAGGGACACCAATTTTATCAATCAAAGAGGAGAACCAAGAAAATAATGTCCAAACGCATTTCAAAGAGTTCAAAATCTATCCAATGGAAGAATTGCACCATGGCCATGCTCTTCAGCTTTTTAGTAAGCATGCTTTCGGAATGGATTCCCCTCCACATGAATATGATGATATTTCTCAAGATATTATTGGCAAAACTGGTGGACTTCCTTTGGCTCTCGAGGTTATCGGTTCCTCTCTTTATTGCAAAAGTAAACGTCTTTGGAAAGACACATTAAAGAAATTAGATTTAGTTCCCAATCAAGATGTCCATGACAAATTGCAGATTAGTTTTGAGATGCTAGACAATGCACAGAAAGAAATTTTTCTTGATATTGCATGTCACTTTATTGGTGAAGAAAGAATCCATCCATATTATATGTGGAAAGCATTGGACTTTTTCCCAAAAAGTGACTTCATTGTCCTTACACATATGTCCTTGATAAAGGTTGATGATGATGATAGAATCTTGATGCATGACCTACTCAGAGACCTTGGAAGAGAAATTGTTCGACAAGAAAATCTCAAAGATCCTAGGAAGCGTAGTAGATTGTGGTGTCCCAAGATTGCAATGGAAGTGGTGCAAACTAGAAAGGTAAATTTTACTCACAGCTGCTGTCTCCATTATCAAGGAAACATCAGCTTGAAGTTTAGAGTATATTGCTGGATGTGTTCGTGTGTCTGTGTTGCGCATCAAGGGAAACTAAGTGTTTAATTTGAATGAAATGAAGGTAATATCATACTCTATACCTCACAAAAGATAGTAATAGCTTACATTTATAATCAGAAAGTAGAAGAAAACAGAATGGTTTCCTTTTAGAACAACTCTATGCAATTTTTTTTTTTTTTTTTTTTGCACCATAGAAAGTTTAGTTAAGCCTTTTCATGTCGTCAGGGAACGGAGAATGTCACAGCACTAAAACTAAGTGGACTTTAAGGAGCACGACTTCACAAGCGAAGAGTTTTCAAAGCTGCCTAATTTAAGGTTCTTGGAATTAGAGGGAGGGAACTTGATTGGAGACTTTAAGAACCTTCTCTCGAATTTAAGATGGCTCTCTTGGCGTTATTGCCCTTCAAACTTGCAGGCAATCAATTTATGTTTATGGAACTTAGTCGTGCTCAAGCTGTTAGACAGCGACATTCCGGAAAACTGGAATGGATGGAGCCCATGTTTGGTATGGTTTCGTATCCCATATATGCGTTTGGTGCCATTTCCCTTGTCTTACTTTTCTAATTCTAATTTGTTTCCCAGGCAAATCATGGCTTGAAAGTTATACATCTCATGAGATGCCATCTATCCGCAACTCCAGACTTCTCTACGTGTGTGAATTTGAAGATACTAGTTTTTTATCAACATTGTCCAAAGTCGCTACAAATGGATAGCTCTATTAGTAAATTGGAGCACCTAAAGCGCTTGGAAATAATCGCAGCCCAAGTTCAGTCATCAAAGTTGTCCACAAGCCCCCATTTTGATCTGGTGGCAGTGCCTTCTGGATTATGCAATCTGAAGTACCTATCAAGTCTAAAGCTGGAGGGGCAGTGTATGCGAGAGCTTCATCCATCTATCAGAGAGATGGCAGGCCTGACATACTTGTCTTTAAGGCATTGTCATCAGCTTAGAGAGCTTCCAAACTGCATTGGGAAATTTACATCGTTGGTTGCATTGAATTTGTCTGCCACAGGAATCAAAGAGTTACCGGATTCTATTGGAGATCTCAAAAGACTGAAAAAAATGAACCTGGGATGTACTCATATAAGGGAGCTACCAAACTCAATGGTAGGGCTAGAATCATTACTTGAGTTATTTTTGCATGGTACAAAGATAACCAAAGTGCCTGCTTCCATTAGAAATCTTAAGAGTCTGGAGCACTTGGTTGTAGCTGAGATTGATATCGGAGAGCTGCTGAATGCTATAGGGATGTTGAAGAATCTTAAAGAGTTGGAGGTGTGGAATTTAAGTAAAAATATCAAAACGACATGAGTTGCGGATACTGCGCCTTTTTTACTGGGAACCATTAAGGTTCGTCTGATGTACCAAACACAAGCCATCCCTACGTTCATAGATGCCCAATGTCACAGAAGTTTGGCAACGACTGCAAAACTTGCTGAGAATATAGGAAAGGCAATGCAGATGTGAATGCGGGTGAGGCTTACTCAGTTGATCAAACGTAAAGATCGGAAGGAGTTGACACAATTAGAAGCATCGTCAATTTCGGCAACGCAGAACCATCGAAAAGGTCTACTGATCTACCAAATCCTTGGGATGTAAGTCAAAGCTTGCGGGAGAGTGTGCACCTTCTCTTCATAGATGGATTGCTGCACCACGTAACAAAATCCTCTCAGAAAGTTGGTTTTATTATCAATATTCTCTCTTTTTATGGTGACAATGTATATGGTGTAGCGCCCAATTCGGATTAATATCTTTAACTCTGTTTCATGTTTCATCGAAGATCTTCATAGATACTATAAAGCACAAAAGTTGTTTTTCAGTGGTTCATTTGCCTAGCCACTAGGACATCTAATAATCTAATATCTAATATAATTTTTCTAATCTAATCTAATCCAATCAATTTAATGGCTTCATCTATCTCATCTAACAATATAATAATCTAATAGGTATTTCAGTGCTTCAAGGGGGAAACAAATGTATGGTTGACACTTGAAACACTCCTCATTTCACACATACCTTACTTTGCCTTCTTTTTTCTTTCCACTTTTCTTTTTTCTTCCCATTTCTTTATTTCACTATCTCCTTCCAAACAGTCGGTCAAAGTTACCCTAAACTTGGTCCGTCACAGAGCCGTCATCGCCTCTTCCCAGCCATATGGCCCGTCACTGTCCCGTCGTTGCATAAACGTTGTGCCCCTGCCCCTCTACGACCGCGTTGGACCATCACGTTGTACCAGTACAATCTATAGATATTGTCTGTAAATGGGCATAGCGCGTAAAATAGTACGTATATGGTAATATTTGCACGTGCTATGTGATCGGGTTGGTATAAGTATAGCAGAATTATAGCATGTCGTTGTCACAGTGCGTAATGTTGTGACTTGTATATTTGGTAATAGAGCTTTTAAAGCCGCATTACTTCAAAGCTGAAGCCTATGGCCCTGTGTCTCCGTCACTCAGATATATGTGACCACAAGCATTGAAAGTACGAAGCATCTCACTCATCATCTGGTGAAATGCGATCTATAAAGCGACGGGCCTAAGATTATGATGGGAATCCTGCCTTTACATAGAAGCATCCCTTTCGGATCCATTTTGTCTTGTCTTTCCTATGGGGTACGCCTCCTTTCCATTAACTTTTCATTGCAATTGTAATTGCTATCTTGAGAATTAAGACCTTTAAATGAGTACGCGTAAAAGCCGAAAAATGAAAACAAACAGGGAATGACTAGGAAGCTCCATTTCGGAGGAATAAGGGCGAGCTCTTTAGTTATAATATAACCATCACAAAGATATAGGTAACATGCTGTAAGACCAATACCCCTCACAGTCCCTTTCGCTGCTAGAAGAATATCCGAATGTGTGAGAACCAACAAATCATCTAAGTTAAGGGGTTTATGTACAAACAATCATTCGTCAATCGGAAATGCTGCTTCAGATGTTGAGGAGGTTGTAAGAATACTAGCAAAGAGATGACAAATAAATTGTGTTCCTATGGAAATTTTGAGCTGTACCTGGACTGAATACTAAGCCCCTCCCTCCCTCCCTGCCTCCCTTTGTTATCAAGGCCATGCCCGCCGAGAACTCTCAAGAGACAGACACCAACCTCTGATTAGAAATGCAAGAGTGAAAAGGAAGTTGGTAATAATAGAAACACATTTGTTGGACTTTTCTCCACTCAGACAATAGTCAAGTGACCATCCCAGAAGCGTATCTGGCTTGGGAATGGCAAACCATCCTTTTCCTACTTGTCACTTTACATGAATATGTACAGTAATGTTGCCTTTAAAAATTGCGGCATCGTGCCTACAGCACTCTGGTGTCACAGATGGGCATATCCACATTCCCGTCAAATCTGAAGGGCCACCAAGCAGCAGTTTCATTGTCTATGCACGACAATAAGGATTTCTGGGAAAATCAATACGTACCGCACAGCCTACAGAAGTAGGTCCTTCTATTAAGACATGCCAGAAAGATCTGTTTCCTGCCTTGGCATCATAACCACCAGTTGCAGCTTGCCTTGCTGGCACAGTTTTACGGGGTTCTTAAAGATTGAAACCCTCGCAGTGCTATTGTCTCCAAGAACCACATGCGCTATGCTGTAAGATTCACCCTGTTCAACCGCAAACTGCCACTCTCTGGTGGTTATGTTGAACCAGTCCTTCCTTTTAGATGTGGTTGCTTTAACTTCGATGTACTCTCTATCAGCTTCATTCTCCCCAATAAGGATGTCATATGGGAGCCCGGTTTCACTAAGTTCATTAACCCAGCTCACTGTTGCCTTACCAGCTTTCCCCGTAAAGTATCTGAAAGCAACATTTTCCCCAAGCCTCCCAGTTAACATTGCTTGGGCTCCATCAGGGTTGCCAGTATTAAGCCTCTCTCTAGAGCTAAAATTGGGCAAACTCTTTACAGGCACGTCAGATGAACACTTTGCAGGCGCAATAGTCATGGCACTTGCATCGACAGAACTCAATTCTGTGTCCATAACAGTGCCATAAGATTGGGCAAAATGTTCTTCAGAATTTTGAATGTTGGCCAGAAGCCCAGACATTGCAGCTGCATTTCCTCCAATCTTCCAATTGGCATCCATCTCTGTCGGAACCACATTTTCCATCACTGTGACCGTAATTTCTGAATCAACCTCAATTTTGTCATGTGAGATGCTATCTACCGCTCGTGTCCTAAAACCATTTTCACAAGCATAACGAAAATCTGGAGCAGTTTTCCAATCCACTGGTGGCCAATTTGGGATGGTACCTGACTTCCTCCTGGACTTGAAAACAGTTTGTTCACTAGTTCCACCTGAAGTAGTACTTATCACGAGGGACTTTTCAAGGTCCCTTGAAGACAGAGACGCGAGGGACCAAACGGTTTCTTCATCAGGTATCTTTGTCACCTTCTGGCTATTCAATATGAAAGTCTCTGTCTGCTCCTCAGTGGACCCTGATTCCGCCATAGTTGTAATCATGTGAAGGAAATTTGCTATGTGTAATTCTGGATGTCCATCAAACCATAATCTAGAGAGCTCCAAAAATAAAGCATGAGAGTCTGATTGTTGGGCAACGTAAAGAACATTCCCCTGCAAAAATCAGATAGAATACATTATAGAAACAATCCATTCTGCGATTCATGGCCACTTCATTATTCAGTAACTTTATCCGTGTTTGTTTGCATCTTCTTATGGTGATATCTTAGCCCAGGTGTAGAGGGTCCACCTGGGTCAGCTTGTACTCACAGCTGCAGACCTATAAAGGATTACCCAGTATATCTCATGAAAACAAATCTCTACACAATAACTAGCTTGGTTTAACAAAACCATATGCCTTCTGTGCTCAAACAATAGTAGTTGAGTTTATGGAAAACAAATTTCACACTGAAAATAGGGCTGGAGGTATTTCTGTAATCTGGACCAAAAGTATCAAGATGAAAGCAAGCATCTAACCAATTCAAAAGGACCCCTCATCAGATATTCCTAGTCAAGATTTAACTTAGCTAGAGGTACGGCATTTTAAATGATACAGCAACATTTTCTAGCTTCCACGCTATATCGAAAACAACGATGAGAATTTAACTTCCAACATGCAAGAAGCTCCATACCTCCAGTAAACAGTTGCAGTCATATCTCTTCTTGGATGAACTGCCACAACTTTTGATCACATTTCTGTAGAACAAATTTTCAACTACTACAACTTGCAACTGTTTGAGACTGTCAAAACCAGACTGCTTAAGCTGTAAATATTGTTGAGGATGCACACTGTAGATGTAGCGTTGGGCATAGGGAAGTGCCCAGTCAATCAACTGGGCTTTTAAAGTACTATCTGCTGAACCATAATATATTGCTTCACGAGTTACAACCTGCCAAGATATTATCAATAAGGAACAGCTTTGTCAACAACTGAAAATTTACTGGACTATTCTCGACAGTTCATAAAATACTTAGCACAAATAAAGTTGTCTCCAATTTAACTTTCAATTTCAATGTTACAGCAACAGAATCAATATTCAGCATGCTCTAAGTGCACCCTAATTTTGAGCCTTCCCTATGTGTATGACATGCATTCTAGTGTCATAGTCAACAAAGCCACAAAAATGTACAAATGCATGAAATTCATACAAAAACTTGCAGTCCACTTATTTTCTTTACACTATCTCAATGCAAGATACTCACACAAGTTTTTTTCATTGTGTGTTTACCAGGTCATTTTTTTAGTAAAAAACGAGTCATAGTAGACACAGGTCTGTGAAGGTTGACATGCTAGGTTGTGTTAAGTATCTATGCTAGTGCCGATTGCTCCTGAGGCTTTGTGTCTATGGAGGAGAAGGAAAGAGGGGGGGAGGAGGGGAGGCATGTGTACCTCAGAAAGTGCAGGAATCCCCAAGGTCCTCAGGAGCTTAGTCACATTTGCAGGAAGCATCTCTTGATTGTTGCTGGGTTCACCAAAGTACAGAAAATCAACACCTTCCACGTGCTTAAGTTCCTTTCTCAAATTCT
Source organism: Eucalyptus pumila (assembly GCA_016097595.1). NCBI lineage: Eukaryota > Viridiplantae > Streptophyta > Magnoliopsida > Myrtales > Myrtaceae > Eucalyptus > Eucalyptus pumila. Next base: position 33,513,359 of record CM027853.1, read on the forward strand.
CATCGTCAGACCAGCACACGATACCACAGGAAGGATGCAGAGATACCCACTTATCTAGCACTGTGGGGAGCACAGTGTATTCTGGTTTTGTCAAACATTCTTTGAAATAGCTGACATCCTCCACAGTTATCGATCCTGAGACCAAGTCATCGTTCCACTTCAAAAAAATTTGAAATACCTGAAACATGAAAGTAAAGAGTTCTTAGGTCTTAGGACCAACAAACCTCATCACAACCAGGTACACTTCAAGTTAGTTACTCACTATATTAGCCACTTGTGAAGGTAAGGCAGAAGCAGACAACTCGGCCAACATTTTCAGATAAACACGAAAGGATGGGCCCTCAAGAACATTGCATTCCCTAACAAAGAAATCATAAAGACCAGGGTAGATATTGTCCAATGTCTTGCAAGGGGGGCCATCAGTTGCACCCACCAATCTGCCCTGAGAATATACTTGATTTACTTGTTTCACTGAACCAGTGGAATCATGCCAATACACTTCTTTAGGAGAACAAAATATGCCAGAAACCAGCTCCTCCCGCCGAAATCCAGATGCACTCGGAACAAAGATAAACTGACTTGTTCTAATCTCTTCACTCATTCTTATCTGAGAAGAAGCCAATTCATTCCAAATAAATGAATATAACCTTGCCATTTGTGCTACGCTGAAAAGAAAAATGACACATGAGAACACAGATATGAGGAATAAAAATAAAATAATGAGAATAAATCAAGGAAGCCAACCTTATTAAAAGCTGAATGAAAAGGACACAATGGTAAGTAGTGTACCACGATCTTAACGACAGGCTTTTAAGTTTTAATTGATGAAATTCAGTGTAAAAATTTCATGTGACAATGCATCAAAGAGTTCCACTCATACTGTTTCATAATTATGAACTCCTCCGACTGGATCCAGAATGCTATGTTTGGAAGAGATATAGGATAATGATTGACTGAACATAAATTTGATATAGTGGGTCTTAACAAATTATCCATGTCTCTCCATTGAAACCTCTAGAGAGAACCCAGAAACACGTATTTTGAAGAGATTTTTCTTCAATTCTGCTTAATTGATGGAATATATCACATATCCAAAGACAGAGTCGAAGAGAAACAAAATGAAAAGTACAGAACAATAAAATAAAATTATACAATGTGAAGCTGGTCTAGGTGAAAGGAAAGCAGCATGAAACTTATTATTGGAAGTACCAATTGGTTCCACAATGACCATAAACCACCTTTTGGCCATTTCAGATGACATGAAAAGCTTAATCGGAATCAGGAAAAATTGGCAAAAATGAACATATACCCTCTAACAAGAAGAAATTCTACTCTAAAGGTGACTAATTTTTATGTGAAAAAATTATTTTTCACAAAGAAAGAACCTTGGTGCACCAGAAAGTGCGGACAGAATGTTTTTAGGGCCTTTGCTTATCAGGGCAGAGAGGGAAGAGATTGGAATAAGGGGAGTTAGAAAGAGTGGTCATGAAAGTTATCAAAACACTAACTCCCATATAAGTGTCCCAAGATCTCCTAAGTCACATTCTCCATTTGATTCTTTTGTCTCACAGAGAGACTAAGTTAAATTTCCATCATCATATTCAAATAGAGGGCATCAATCTGCTTTACCAAAATCTCCATCATAAGAACTCCCTATTCATCATTTAAAAGAAATCACACTGATAAACGTAAAAAATGGCAATATCCTACAATGGTTCTTTTTCTCAGACAAGCAAAAGTTCCATAATCCATCAGTGTCTAGTATTATTACTGACCAGAAGAATTACAAAATAGGCATTTAGAAAATGGTTCGCTATTGGCACAAGGATGAGATGTGGATCACTTCCTAATATGAAGAATCCCAACCTTCACGACTTATCTCTCAAAATCATATTCTTTAATGCGCCGCTCAAACAGCCCAACTACTCCATAGTGGCAAAAGGCAATCTTTCACAAAAGCAGTAAAAAACGTTGATATACTGCGATTGACTTTCTAAGTTCATAACTCATTAGACCAGATTAGATCAAATATCTATGACAAGAGAACCGATCTGGTCCTCTTCCCCATTCTTCTGTCTCTTTCTCTCTCTTCTTTTACCTTCCCAACCAACATGGCTGTAAGGATGATTTCCTTAAGAAAAGAAAATCAAGAGTGATTCACATAAAGAAAGCCTATGACAATGTTTCCTGGGAGTTCTTGGTGCATATGCTAAGACAAATGGATCTTGGTAATGGTGTAGAAGATCATAAAATGCATTTCTTCAAAATGAAGTTGAACAAAGTAGATTATTTCAATAAGCTCAATTGCTTCCAGCGATTCCCAAAGCTTTAAATGAACTAGGAGTGAACTATTTTATCAAATTCATGACTCAAAAATCCTAGGATAATACTTGATTCCATATGGACAAACTAAAAAGCTACATAGGCAACAAAAGCCCAGAGTCTCTGAATTTATGCACCATTCTCATAGAATGAGCAGATTTGATGTTTTGTAAAAGAATTCTCATAGAGGATATAACCCTGGGTACCACATCAATTTAATTATCCGTTTTATCAATTAAAAGATATAATTCCACTGTGTGATGTTGAAAATGCATACTTCAAATTCGTCACTTAACAGGAAGTGTTTAAATCAGAGTATTATATGGACCAAAAAAGCCGTGAAATCTCATAACATTGGTACAATCCTCCATTGCATAATCCAAATCATAAAATGGGTTCACTTATAAAGACTTGGGATTCTTTAACTCCTGCAAATTGTAGACAATGTGCTGTGCACAAACAACAGCAAAATCTCTTCTTTCCTTCTAAATTTAAATAAAAGAAAGAGACAAAATATTTATCAGCATTCCTCTTTCAAAATAAGACACTGCAAAGAAAAGAGTCCAATAGGGATCCTCAAGTATACCTGGCCTTGAAAAGGTTGCCAGATCTTCTCCAAACTTGTAGCATTGCCAGAACATCATCTAGTTTAACTTCAGTCTTGAACCCAATATCACTTAGCAACTTTTCACTTCTCACCTATTGAAAGGGAAAACAGCACACAAAAAAATATATTAAGTTTTTCCAGCATAAGCCTTACAAACGGACATATAAAACCTCAATTTCAGTCATTAAAAATTCAATGGATGCCAAATTGTCACTTGTGCTTGTTCAATTATGCTTCTGAGCAACATGGTCAGTGAGTCAATGTCCCCTCAATATCATCGAGATGATTGGCAAAGTGGAAACTTGTGATCGTTCTTGAAAAAATCAACATATCTGAAATTGTTTACTAAAATCACAGCAATCAACATAGAACAAGTTGAAGTAAATAGGAGCATATAGGACTTTGACCTAAGAGCTAACCAAGTTACAACTTTAAAAACAGGCAAAGAAGAAAAGGAAAAAAATAAAATATAAAACCTTGTTCCTAAAGACTTTATGAGAGGAACTTTTAGATAAAATTTGCAAACAGGAAAGTAAGCTAAAACGCGAGACTATGACCCAAGAAGTAAAGACCACCTAACCTTTGGGACAGCATAGGGAGCAGAAGCACCCAAAATTAAGCGCACTGCCTCACAGTCATAGAATAAATCCTTAGGGCAGTGGAGATGATCATCCATGCTTGATACTACCCACTGGAGATCACAGATACTGTTCATGAACGATGACTTGAAGGGTCTGGAATCCCCATCAGATGTAGGGTAGCAATAACCTTTTACTTTATCACAGAAAAGATGTTCCCAATAAGTATCAAGAACCTCCAACAGATATTTGCAACTCTCCTTATTGCCTGTTCTAGAAAACTGGGATAACATTTGAACTAACTCTTTTGATTCCCAATCTTTCACAACCAACCCAGGGGTGATAAGGTCCATATCCAAAAGCATTCTCTTAGAGGTTTCAGAAGATATATCAGCAATACTCTTTTGAACTTGAACTACTTGCAGAAAATCAGTGATACCCATTTCCTGAAAAAATTGCCTCCACTTCATCTTCCCGCAAGAGAATGACTCAGTGACTGGATGTTTCAAATAGGATGAGTCAACCACATGCCACCTCATGTCTGTGACATTAATCAGCTGATGCATGTTTATCAGATTTCCATAATCTTCACTGAAATGAATTGGCACATCAACGATGCGTTTGAAGCCATAATTTGTCAGAATTAAAGCTTTATTTCGTAATTCTGATATGACTGAATCCTTGTCAACCCGACAAGTTGGGCAGCCAGATTGCAGGTGGATCATCACAAAGCAAACATATTCTATCATTAAGTTCTTATCCATGCTATTCCTGTCAGCAGATAGAGAAGGCAAGATGTGTACTTTAACAATTTCATGCGCTGACAGCCGCTGGACACCAATTTTGTGAAGCATCTTTGTGACATCATCCACATAATCCATATCCAAACATGAGAAATCATCTGTCACCGAGAAGAGGGCAGGGCTCACAATACGGAGTTTCATATACATTCTGGGAAATGCTTTAAGCCCATGCTCACCATCAGATCCACTGCCCAGGCCATCGGTATGTAACCAAATAGGACCTCTGTCTAGCGAGCTGTAAGTTCCATCAGAAAGTGGAATAAATGGAATTTTCTGAAGGTTCTTTATGAGATCTTTCTCCATCCTAAAGACATCAGAAACATGACCAGAAGACTGAAATGACATTGTGTAAAGAACGTTTAGAAAGCGACCTAACCAGGACAGACCAAGTGACTGGAGACCGTTTTCTTTGTTACACAAAGAAGACAAGAACTGCTGTAAAGTTTTGGGACCATATGCCTCAATACCTAATGCCCTCGCAAGCTGATCAGACAGAACAATGTCCTTGTTCAAGAACCCAAGGCCAAGGTGCTCTTGCAGCAAACCATCAGTTAGAAGAGTTCGAGCCTGTTCATCCCAACCTCTCAAAACCTTGCATGGAGGAACCCACTTACAGCAATCTCCTTCCAGGAGTAAGCAGTTTGACATGCGGAGCCTAGAAATTATCATCCTAGGAAGAATAGCAAAAAAACCATGTACTTCACCAAGTAGTGGAACAAAGCTCATATACGCTGATATGGCCTTACCTGGATTCTCCCTAAAACAAGGAAGGGCACAAAAGGATTCCATTGCACTTGCAAACAGCTCAGGACACTCTGACAGTAACCATTGGTTCCAGGGACTATCTCCATCTACTTCCTCTCTTGATGAGGGAAGTACAAAGTCACCTTGGAGAATAAATTTCAAACCATAAGTTCTCAGAGGGAGAAATGCAAATACCGGCTGTTGCGCCAGAGATGGGATGTAATAACCGCAATCTCCCTCCTGCAGTGTAAATGCCATTGCAATCTCTGTAATTTTCACATCGCGCCGAATGGAATCTGACTGCAACTTTCGAGAAACTACCAACCATGTCATTTTATCTTTCCCATGAGAAACCTTGACAATATTATCCCCTAGAACCTCTTTTCTCATGATGATCATTGAATCATTCAGCATGTCTCTAAACTTGATACACTGGAGACGATGAAGAAAGAGTAACAATGAGGGATGAAGATCTGAAAACATAGTTAAAATGCTTTTCATGGCACTTCCTTCTGACAGTTTTGATCTGAAAGGAAGTACAATACAAGTGTTCCAGCAGCTACCGTTCATTTCATCAGAATCACTAGAAGCCAGCCTCAAGAATAAATCAACATTGCAGGCAGGGATAAGAGTTGGCAGGACGAAACCAATTTGACCGTCAGTTATGTCAAACTTCACATGAAATCCATTAGAATGTATCTCTGGAGCATCTGTTACCTATAAAATAATAAGCAGAGTCGATTACATTGATCATAACTCACACTAATCAGATCATAAAACAACCAGACTTCAAATGGTTTGTAATGGCTCTACTGGCAGATGTAAAAGGACAGAAAATATGAACACAGCTCGTACAGAACAGGTCCAGTTTAATTGCATGAACCTAGTAGTATGAGATGATGATGTTGGTATAACCTTCTCTATATGAATCTTTGCAACAATAGCACTATGAGAATACAGTTTCTCTCCAGACAAAGAAGACAAGACCCTTACAATTTCATGTAATTAACCAACGATGTGTGCTTCGATTCAATTAACAGATGAAGACTGATTTTCTCAGAATGCTAAAAGTAATTTTTTTTTCCCAATTAACCATATAAGCAATGTGATCAGGTCTCAACCACCTTCACCAGTATCTGCAAACAAGTTTCCTACTTGCCAACAAACACCAGATGTGAAATATTCTATAAAAAATGATGAGTCAACTTCATCATTAAGCTCTCCAAGGATTTAAACCTTCAGGTGTAATAACATATAAGGGAGGGTTTTTTTTAATTAAAAAAAGGAAAAAGAAAAAAAGAAAAAGGCAGATGCCTTGCATAAAAAAATGAAGGACATTCATGCGCCTGATCCATAATTTGCATAGAGCAGTTCTAAGCATCATTCACAGCTACATACTCAAAAGTCTCACAGACCTTTCATACTTAAAAATAAGGCATCTACAACACCATAAACAGACAATGCACAGTGAGAGTCAAACAATGATTCTTAACAAGGAAAAAAAAGAGCTAATCGGATGCTCTATCCTTCAACTTGTTTGATCCAACACTTTGGATATGATAGCAAGTTGGGAGGAGTGAATCAAGTTAGATTGCAATTCAAAAGTTCAATGAAGACATATATAAAAGACCACAATTTCTAAATTGCAAAATCTACAATGAGCATTTAAAATCAGCAGTCAGACCTGAATTAGATCTGGATTCAGAGTATGCCAGCTGCCTCAAAGGGAGGAAAGTGCACTAGATTCCAGGTCTATTTCTAGGTAATAATCTTAATCACCAGAAACTCTGGCAAAAGCAATCCGATACAATAATAATGTTGCGGAATAACTGCTTGTTCGCTTCTCACATGTATGGCCCACGCTTCTTGCATGTTCGAGCACAATGAGTGCCGCATGCAAATACACGATGCGTGTCTATGTGAGCGCAGGCAGGGGCGCATGCGAGAGAGGGAGAGAGAAAGGGAGAGAGTCATTTTTCACTTTTATTCTCTTTCATATTACTGTGAAGTAAGTTGAATGACATAAAGACAGAAGCAGAGAAAGGATGAATAACAATAACAATGGCTCTTGTAACATACCCGAAAAACCGATTTGAAGCCTATTCCTTTCTGTCCAATGTATCCAGCACGAGATCCTTTTTTTGTTGAATTTCCAACATCACACAGAGCTTTAATGTTTTCAGCTGAAAAACCTCGCTCATTATTTAAAATAATGATACCAGAATCTTGAAGAATGAATGTTAAAGTTGGTTCGACATTTTCCAGATAAAGATTATCATCAGCGTTTTGGACCTGAATCAAATGTCAGGAGATGCATTAATACACCACGAAAGAATTTGACATGTGGCCTTTGGCAATACAAACATATACGAACAAATATTAAAGATGTCAGCATGTTTGTGCAACTGTGAACAATGGTTCTGCGAACGCCACAACAAAGAGAAATCATAAGAATCAATGCCTAAAAAATTAACAATACCTATTGAAATATACTTGAGAACTTCCACAGAATTCTCAATGCAATGCCCGTGAGTAAAACTTCACGATTCACCTAACAAGCATTTGGATTGCAACATGTAGGGAATTTAGCCATATCTTTTGTGTATAGAGTACATATTGGATATATACATATACAAATACATGCATATATAAATATACAAATGTACACACATGCATTTATACATATATAAACGTGTGTGTGTGTGTGTGTGTATTAGCATTCATCATCTTCTTCACAAAAACTCCCTTCTCTGACAGAAAGATTGAACTATGTACTTGTTTTCTTGCAATCTACAAGAACATATGCCCAGCAAAAAATTTCCAACTCCATGGTCAGAAGGTCTCCTTATTTCGACTCCATTGAGAAGATATATTATCAAATTCTAGCTTGAGGGCCTGCAACTTCACCGTGCATATATTGCAAATATGAGAATTTGCATACCATTTCTCCCCACACTAATTTTATCATCTGCAGGAACTTCTACACTAAGTTTCTTCGTGGCTTCTGATGAATTCAATTCCTCCAACAGATAATGCATCTGTCAGCTTGAATCGTGAAAATAAGAGAACTCAATATAAAGATTAAGGATATAAAATGCTTATTTAGGATAACCTATAAACCCCCACACTAGCTCCAATAGAGATCATTTTTAACTAGGAATTTTCCAATTATAGCTTAGTATTATGCAGAGATATCAACTTCTGTCACAATAAGGCCCGATAATGCTTAGCATATGCATAAAATCCATTTTACTCAAATCAATAAAGCACAGAGAGCTGCCAATTGGAAAGGGATTACACAAAGTGGGAGATGCAATTGAAGGCATGTTCAAGTTAACTGACAAAACCCAAATACAATAGAACAATCAATAAACAATATGACACCTGTTATAGAACTAAATTGGAAAATGAAAAGACAAATCGAATGCAAAAGTGCATCACAACAGGGTATCTTACCAGCTCAAGGAGAAAATGTGAATCTTGAGAATACAATTCTTGTGAAAGACAATGAAGTGCTCTCCCGAGGCGAGCATGCTGTTTTTTTAACATGTCGCTCTCTGTAATTGAGAGAGTTGGATCCAGTCCAAATTCACCCCTCCTGATTGACTCAATCACACATGCGGCATCAGTATCTCCATTAAGTTCAGTGGAAGGGTGTACATCACCATCACCTACGTAGCCAGTAGTGTGCCTAGCTCTGGTAGAGGCATTTGCTTGATTTGCAACAGAGACAGCAATATCAGCCCTGGAAGAGGAAAGCTCATCTAAAGAACCTTCCACAGATCCTAAGCTTGTGATCATCTCTGACCCCATAGTATTAATGCATGGAGTTCCATTTGCAGTAGAGCTGGTACTAGCAGTGGAAGCAAATATATTGTTATCATCCATCCATTCAACTATACCGAGAGAAAACCCTATTCTACGGAGCAGGAGCCACTGCTGTAATTTGTTGCATTCCTTCAAAATGGCCAGAGGGGCATCCTTGACAACAGACCGTAGTCCAGTAAGCAACACATCAGCAACAAAAGTACAAAATTCTGATGGTACATGTTCAAGACAATCTAGAAAAAATTTCAATGCAAGAGGCACTGCTTCGTTGGCTACGCTCCTTTTCTCAGGGAGGTCACCCTTAACACTACTAGAAGCATGATCCAAAAATTTATTGCGAAGGCCATGCATGTGAGAGTTCCTACAAACGTCAGCATCAGTACTGTCTGGAAAATTTTCGGTAATAACTTCAAATGCTCGACATGCATGGGATTTTAGAAGAGACAAGGGAACATGTTTTTCTCCTCCAACTAATGAGAAGAATGATAATAGCCTCACTGCAGTCAGGAAAGAGGATCCTCTTAGTGCAGCTTCCAAGAAAGAATCAACGGTCGCTGAATGGTCAATCCGTATCACTTTCCCATCATTTGTCACCAAACACAACAGCTCCTTTGAATTGACTTCATTCAATAGAAAATCAACCAAAGGACCATGTGCAGGAGCAAATTTTTGTTCCCAATGTGACCATGACAATAAGTCCGAAAAAATTGGTGCTTTGAGCAAGACTTCAATTGCATCCTCACAAGGTGCATGTAGAGGTCTTTCCATTTTAGAATCAATATCAAATCCTCCAGTTTTGACTTCCAATGCTTCCATACCATCATTCACAGATGAGGCCACCAATGATGTTGAATATAGCACACATCTTGATGTCACACAGTTCCTATGTTCTCTCACCATCTCTATGAAATCCTTAAGAAAATTACCACCAACAATTTTAAAATTAAGAAGTGGGAATTGCTGTCTTAGAAGCATGAAAATCCTTTGCTCAGTAATAGGTTCATCCCCCCATAGATTATCTGCTGCTTGGGAGACCAACGCAACTAGTTGCTGCTGGAGCATGCGGATATCAAAAGGAGTCTTTTCACATATTTCACCAGTCAAAAGCTCTTGAACTTCTCTGGGCAGTTCTGAGCAGTTCCTTCCTAGGAATGCTAAGAAATCCCCATGACCAAGGGACTTAAATTCCCCCACAGAGAACTGCTCTGCCACCCAAAACTCACAATCATGAAGCTTCTTGAAAATGTTATAATTCTCATCAGAAGATAATTTGTTCTTATGGTGGAGTTCATTATCAAGCTCAAGAAAAGAAGTCACTTTGCTGATCACATCCTCAACAGTAACACCTGTAATATTTCATATAGAGTCAGGAAGATAATACAAAAGGGCCAGAATCAGATAATAAACTCAGGCGCTAACATCTATGTTACAAGTTTTTGTACTATGGTATCCTTGGTTCCCTCTTGCTAACTTCTTAGGTGAGAAGTACAGATCAAATATGGCTATGGGTACCTTATGCAGAATATCATGGGATTGACCTACATTCAAATTTTTACTGCACAAGAAAGCAACTGTGCCTTCTCCTTGTGCACTTAAGCTCCCATTTCAATTCCTCAGAATTAAGTTTCTCTGATTTGGGCCATATTTTGTAATATGAACACAAAAGAAAACTGAACTATTAAGAAAAGTAGTAGAGTGTGTGCATGTAAGTACATGAACATGTGTGCACGAGAGAGAGAGAGAGAGAGAGAGAGAGGGAGGGAGGGAGGGAGGGAGGGAGGGATTGGTGTTCATTCAACAACACTACTCACTGTGTGTTGCCTCACTATTGAGTGTACTGGTGACTGCTAAGTTCTTTTCGCTGGGCACCACATCTATTATTTCGTACTTTGCGCCCTCATCAAAACCCGTCTCGTTTCTTTCACTTTCATCAATGGCTTGAAGAGTATCGTATATATTGTCCCACATTCCACATTTGATAGAAGTAACCTATAAAATATAAGAATGAACGATCACAGGAAGAACTAAATGGGCTGACATAGAAATGCCAAACAATCCTTCGTCCAAATAAAAAGTTGCACAACCAAAATTGCCAAACAGAAATATTTTTTGGAAGGTCCTTCAACATGAGTAACAGCGAAAAAAGGAAAGATATGACCAATCATATACATTCTCAGCTATTAAACTTACCACACACCACATAAGGATTTTAAGGACTGAGAAAAAGACTACATGATATTAAATTAGTATGTGAGACTTGAGAGCCAATCCAGCCAATCTAACTCAAAGACAATTAGTTATTCCCACAAACCCTAGAGTACCGACAGATACTAATGCCTTCATACAGACAGAATAATCATAAATTCGAGTTGGAAGAAAAGGGAAACAAGGGCTAGAATATCACACACTTCAATGTTTCCAGGAAGCATTTTACTGCAAATAGGGAAGATATAATGCAATCATGGCAAAGTCATTACTGCAAAGAGGGGTTAGACTGAAATCACTAATGTGGACAACTAGACCGTTTAGTTCTTAGCATCTTGGGCTACCCTGAGCAGCCAAATTCAAAAGGAAGCACTCTGGAATCTAATTGTGGTGAAGTTGCTGCAAACCTAGAAAAGTTTGGACCAAGTTTCTATTCAGAGGAAAGAAGTTCAACTCTCACAAAGAACAGCTTTGCAGAACTCTTCGTCATTTCAACGTCAATCCAATCCCAAGTTCGGTGGCAGAGATTGTACAGCATTAGAAACTTTTACAAGGAAACTGGCAAAATGCTCAATAATTAATTTCTTCATTAAGATAATAGTCATCAATTTGCTAATACCAACTGATTTATTGATCAACCATCATCCCACGGGGGTCTGAAAGCATGATCAGATCAAAAGTTCTATGAAATGATAGTCTTCTTCCCTTTTATTTTGCTGAGTGGATCCCACCATAGCATGTCACTTTATCAGATTTTGATAATTTGCCATCCAAAAGGGAACATCATAAGGAAGATCGTAGATATAAAACATAGCTACCACGTTCACTATCATATTTGAAAGAGGAGATAGATCATAACTGTAAAGATTTAAGGTAATTCTTTTTGTTGCAAAGACCATCTCGTCTGGGTCAAACCATTGAGCCGATTTTCTGAACTCTTCATATAGCAAAATGGAAAGACCTGTCTGTCGTCAGTCCATTTTTTCTGCTGATAAGAAGGAAACCTAAGCAATAACATGTATGGGGGTTGAAAAACCTCCCCCGGTAAGTGAGTCACCCAGTCATCAAAACAGGTGAGATCACACAAGGCAAAGATTTGAGGAGGCAAACTTTATACCTATTAGTTGCCAAAGCCAATCCATCAACACTATGCCATGACCCACATGGTTAACAATAAAAACAAGCATGCAATTGGACTTCTCTTTCACCAGAAAAACCATGAGGATATGAAAGCCATTAGATTTTAAAAATGGAAAAATAAGCGATGAACTCCATTGGAAGCTGTAAATACCTCAACACTCCCACAACAATTTACATTTCATGAAGTTTTTTAGATAAATCAGCTATATTAGATGCCTATACAAATATCCCCTTGATGTCTTTAAGAATGCCCAAAGCAGCTGAGGCTTTGGTTTCATTCCCAAAAGAGACAGCACTGCTCAAAATTATGGACAGTTTATGAGAGATGAAGGCATTTCCTAGACTATGTCCGTTACAAAGAGGACATTATCTGTTCATGAATATCGACTTTTTACAATACTTACAAATGTCAAACCCACCATTTTACTTCATTTCCCAGAACTTTAAGTCACAACTTGGCTTTTGATATGTTTAAATAAGAAAATAAGCTGCAGGATCAATCACAGGACCTTTAGCATCAGCAGTAAAAACACCAATAAATGGCCTAGGTTCAATTTTCCAATTCTTTGTAAGTAGGTAGAAGGAGAGAAAATGCAAGCAAGATGGAAGAATTGCCAACTCATTCCAAAGACACATCAATGGTCATTGTCATTTGGCAACAGGCAATATCCATGTTTCCATAAATGTTTCAGAACACTTCCTGAAATGATATATCTACACCAACAGTGCCCCCATTAGGCGCCACATGGCATGGATTTCCAAAGAAGAAAAAAAATTCCTCAGAAGTAGGCTAATTCTCCAACAGAATTAAGTCATATAAAATCTCATGTCCTTCCCAAGAATTGTAATTCCAACTAACTATTACACTCCTAACCAGATATGTTGGCCCAAACCTCTGTTACATTCGCAGTACTCCAGTGTTTGAATCATATAACAGAACCATGTGAGAACTGCCATTTCCCATCTCATACCCAAACAATCTAAACCGGAGCTTTCATGATTTTTTCCTTGCTCCAAAGCAACACTCACTCTGTACAGTTATTGCTAATTTCATCATTACTTTAATCTCGCCAAACAATGTCATCTCACTGAGCAAAAGTTCACATCTCAGTTATCTAACGATCCAACAAAAACGATAGAACAGAAGCTTAAGCTACATTCTGCAGGCAAAGATGCTTGAAGTTCTCATTTCACTGGCTTAGCTTGTAAGTGCAGTCCCTGCAAGTAACCCACTTAGCAGAGGAAGAATTGTAAGTTCTCATTTCACTTGCTTAAAGTTCTCATTTCATTTCTTGCTCTGCAAGAAACCCACTTATCAGAGCAAGAATTATAAATTCCAACTAACTATTACACTCCTAACTAGATAATTTGGCCCAAACCCCTTTTACATTGGCAGTACTCCAGTGTTTGAATGATAAAATAGAACCATGTGAGAATTGCCATTTCTTGTCTCATACCCAAACAATCTAAACCAGGGCTTTCTTGATTTTTTTTCTTGCTCCAAAGCAACACTCACTCTGTACAGCAATTGCTAATTTCGTCCTTACATCTATCTCACTAAACAATCTCATCTCACTCAGCAAAAGTTCACATCTCAGTTATCTAATGATCCAACAAAAACGATAGAACAGAAGCTTAAGCTATATTCTGCAGCCAAAGATGCTTAAAGTTGTCATTTCACTTGCTTAGTGCAGTCCCTGCAAATAACCCACTTAGCAGAGAAAAACACCATTGTGGCAGTTTCCATGGGTGAACATGCAAAACTCTTCCTTGATTAACTATGTTCGCAATGTCATGACTTAACTGAACAAACATTTCCCCTACATCACAGGCTACTTGTATTTCTATTCATATTTAGTATGATAGCAGGTGCTGGTAACATGCACTTTTAATTCTTCCTTCATCATGGCTATTTCACCTGTGAAAGCACACACCAAGTCTATGATTCATTAACAGATAAACAACTAGAGCATAGTCATCACAGTGGGCACCTGAACCTGCCCGTAGCATTTGAATAGAACAGGGATAGAAACTCAAGATTTAACAGCAAAAGAAAAAGAAGTCCAAGTGCAAAGTATCATCATGGCCATTATGAACGAATTGGGAAATTACAATCATAGTACATAAGCAAAAGAGAATGATTTCACAGAGAATATCTATACTATTTTCAATGAGTAGCCAGATTGTATACAATTGCCAAGAAATTAATCCTGATGTTATCAAATTTGACGCGGAAGATAAAAAAATGTCCAAACCACTTACAGCAATATTAAGCAATCCAAGACAAGGATATGTTGAAAACATAGATATTATCCTTCTTCTTTGTCGAGCTGTAATACTATATGACTCAAGCATCCCTTTTAGAACCTGCAAGAACAAAAAATGATGGCAAATGCAAACTCCACTCGATACATTCAAATTTTTTTCAAGCATACAGAGAGAAAAGAACAAAAAAAAAAAAAAAAAAAAAAAACTCGCCAGAAATGAAAAGAAACGAGAAGGGGAGGCTTCAATGTCGAAATCATATACAAGATTCAAGTCCATTGTGACGTTATATATGGATAGGAATGAAAAGTATGGCATATCTGTCAGAATTAAAAATTCTGCCCAGAGTCCAGCAAAGTCGTACAGAAATGAACACCTCAAACAAACCGTGCTACAACGCGAAACAAAGAAAGATACCAATGAGGGATGAAACAACCTCCCCCAACCCAAAAAACAAAAGGAAAAGAAAGAAAGCATCTCAAAAGTTAGTTCACCTTCACTTCAGATACTTCAAAACTACATTTTATTCCACCCTTCCATCAATGCTGCAAGAGACAAGCTACTTTTCTTATTTCATCTGTTAGAAACTGCTTTTTGATCTTACCAACATAAGTTGTAAAACGCTCTGCATCTTTAACTAATTAATTTATCACCTCTTGCTCTCATTTGTTGGTATTGATAAATAGATCAGCTAATCGGAAAAGGTCTAGGTTGCTAAGCTTCCTATGACCTACCATAATGTGCTAATTGTAGCCTCTTTCCAATCCAAGTAAAAGTCCAGAAATTTCTTTGGTGGCATTTCTGATTCGACTAAGTACAGAATTTTCTCGGTGCAATATGACTTAAATTTCATTTCTATCAAAATTCCTCAACATGTAGTGTAGTTTCATTTCTCCCACAGCTGAAACTGTTAAAATAAAGCATATAAGCAACATACACCCAGCATGTTGTACAATACTTCCTCTTAAAATTCTGAGACAAGCAACACAAGACAAAGCATGACAATAACCATGACTCAATGCTCCAGAGGTGTGGCATGGACCTAAGGTTTTCCACCCAAGTTATGAGTCTCTTCTCTCATTATCAAAAACATAATCAAACAAGCAGTTGTTTTTCACAAAAACTAAGTTCTTAGGGACTCAAACAAGCACACTAATGGTAAACACCAAGCATATTTCTTCTCCCAAGTAAAAAAGCACTCAAATCTAGAACCATTGTATCTCAAAGTTCTAACATTAAGCATGAAGCATAAAATGTTATAGTATCTCTTATCAACTTGCTGATGACCTGGAGGTGACTTGCCAAATAACCAGATAGATTCTCTTTATGGTATATTAGTGAACCCCATGGAGCGCTCGTCCAAATCCCAAGGGAAAGCAAAAGGTCAATGCTTCCCCAGTAAAGATAATCGACTTCTCTTTTTGAAAAAGATCCGAACTAAAAAGTTAGGGATGGGCCAAGTCGGGTCAGACATAAGCTTAACTTTGCAGTATACAAGGACATTGAAAAGCCACGATATTAATAATTCTCTGTATCTCACTTTTATCAAAAACAAGTGCCCGTATATTACTCTGTGCTTCCTAGGTTATCCATTTGTTTCCTAGGTCATTGGTAGCTATAGCCCTGAGAATCACACTTGGTTGTGCTATGAATAATTGCAAGGATTATCACATATGAACAAGTGATCTAACAGTATGTAAAAGAAAATCAGACGAAGATACAGATTACATATAACATTAAGGACACGGCAATTTTTCTCTAAATAAGAAAGAAAACACATACTTGAGCCACATTTTGCTCCCGACAAGTCTCCTTCCATGTTGTGATGAACATTGTCATTGAACTATAAGCAAGAGAGAGATCATTTTCATTCAAGCTGGCATCATCCATTTCCCCACTACGATTGTCCCCTGAAAGAGCATCCTTATCTATCTTGTCTCTTCTTAACAATTTGTTGGGATTGGAGATGCTACGTAAAGCATCTTTAGACTTCCTTTTCTTTTTCCGAGTGACAATCTCATCACAGTTTGAGCTTCCACCACCAGAAAGGTCAGTGTCTGTTTCAGCTTTTAAACCAAGCCTCGTCATCTCTTCAACTGCCGATGGATAAGGACAGCTACTAACTCGGTCACTTTTAGTAGCCCTTGATGACCGATCTGAATAGCTGCCCAACTTGCCTTCATTTTTCTTGTCTTCATCTTTACAATCATCACTATCCTCATCTTCAGAGCTCGATGACAGAAACCTTATATGGTTGACACCAAAATCCTCATGCACTGAGGAGAATGATTTAACCCGTTGAGATATAGAACTGAAGCGCTCATCTAGCTGTTTCTTCTCTATAGAAAAAAGAGGACGCTTTTTTCTTTTATTTTCGGATCTCTGTTTCAATGACTTTGAGCAACTCTTTAGAGTAACATCCTCCGATTTCCTCGCTTCACGCATGCAAGAAATATGCATCCTAATGCCATAAATTCCAGCACAACAGATTACAAACAAACCTCCATAATGAAAACAATTACTTTTACTAAACATAATGAAATTAGAAAATAGTCTACTCTAACATCACAACCAAAAGAGACAGGACAACGAACACACTAAGAACATGCCACATACAATGCTAAGTGAATACCGTCACCATTCTTTAATCCTTCTTTGGTAGAATTACCAAATATTGATCATATTCTCACATTACACTAAGATTCACTGGAATGTAAAAGAAAGAAGGGACGAGGGGGGTTGCTGTTGCCCTAAGTTCAGTGCATGACATTATTTCTAAATGCATCTGCATTAGACTTGGGAGACAGGTACGAAAAATTCCCAGAAAATGTCATTGCCATTTCCAGATTGTTATATAACAAAAGTACAAAAATCAAAAGATGAGTCAACCATGACCACTTGAAGATAATAAATTCTACAAAAGATTAAAATAAAATTTTATCCATTAACGGTTAGGCAGTGAACTCAGTGGACTATCAACATGTTCCAATTAATGCTGTAATGGGTGTCCAGATGTTAGACCAAAAACAAGAGCAAAGTTAAAGTACAAGATTTAGAAGATTGAAAAGAGAAATTTGAGAGATTAATTGATTGAACTAAAAATTATCATTTCTTTTCTTCCATAAAGGTTCAGGGAACAACTTCAATTCTATATGCTCTTCACCAGTCTTGGATGCAGAAAACATGATTGCTTTTGAAAGAGAGGTCATATTAGAAATTTAGAACAGCAATCTAATCAATTAACCAACCTCTACAGCTGCTCTTTAATGTGAGAAAACTTGCAGAAAGGAAAGAGCAAAAACGGAGGATTTTTCTCTTATTCTAGAATCGCATTAGGAAACTTCTTCAGTCATGGAAGGAGAATCCTACATCAAGGAACAGTCACTAATCACAGTAACTCATGCAGCCAAGTATAATTCACTCTTGAACAGTGTTAGACCTTTTTTAAATAATACTCCAAAATATTGAAGATCAAGACTGAAGCACTTCAATTACTGACAAGTCGCAAAGGTAATAACTACATGCAACTGTAGATAAATAACACATATAACCAAATTTTCATAATCATCTCAATGTTGTCAGAAAAAATAAATTTTGGGATGTCATATATTAGAAACTACACTAGCTTTTCAGCTTGTTTCGAATTTAGATAGCAATTTTCCGATAGTCTTCATAATCAAGAAGCGAGCTCCATCCTATAACAATGACTATAGCTAATTGTTGTTGTTTAGAAAACCTCTCCGAATTGATAAAATTATGCATAACAGAAGAACATTGCACGCATTACATACCCCAAATTTTGAATTCGTACAGCAAGCTTTTCTTTGCTTGAGACGGATCGCTTCTTAACAATGAAATCAAGGAATTCCTCAGTCTCCACGTCTTTTTTGAAAGAAGTATCCAAAAAGTCACAGAGATAAGAAATTATCTCCTCGCTAGTTATCTTATACACCGAGGTGGTATCGGGCTTCAAAGAAAAATAATGTAACACGAGGGGATGTCGCAACAATGGACCCAACTCTAGCTCTTCAAACCGTTCCACTCCTTCATTCTTGCAGATAGCTACTTGCAGATCATACAACGATGTGATCCGCCGAACCCCAACAAAGCAATGGATAAATGCATTTATCTGATAATAGAAAGGCTATAGTCATAAAAAGAAATTAAGACAGCTGATGTAAAATGAAGAGGCACCCTAGAGTTTATGTGCATACCCTATGGTTAACCATCCAGCGATGTACATGCTAAATGCCCCCAAACCCAACCCAAAAAACACACTGTGGCCACGAGCTCGGTTGCACATGCACAGAGAGAGAGAGAGAGAGAGAGAGAGAGAGATTTCCTTCATGGTAGTTGTGAGAGAACCAAGCCCAGTAAAAACCAAACAACTTCACACATGTTCTGAGATCATCAAATTCCATAAAAAGGTAGCACGCCCCCCAAAACTCCACCATTGAAATAATAAGGCTAAGATTTTAACATCGTCTTTCACTGATATAGTGTCTATGCATATCGTACTTCTCATTTCTATGCTTAGCGAAC
Organism: Eucalyptus pumila; assembly: GCA_016097595.1. Taxonomy (NCBI): domain Eukaryota; kingdom Viridiplantae; phylum Streptophyta; class Magnoliopsida; order Myrtales; family Myrtaceae; genus Eucalyptus; species Eucalyptus pumila. The sequence goes on from CM027853.1 coordinate 33,532,393, forward strand.
AATCTCAGGTACCCCCTGGGAGGGAAGCTAAGCTTCAGTTTCTCGATACCCCATCCCAAGACGTGATCGAGTGGAATCCAATCCCAACAAGTATCAAAGAAGAGGATCAACAACTGGCCCAGGAAGCACCAACTCGTGCCTTTGCCAGAGCCCAAGCACGTCAGTAATGCGGAACTCATGCTTTTTAACTAGCTTTCAAATCAAATTCATTCCTTTTCGTGCCATCTCGGTTTCATAGAGAAATTGATATAGAATCTTCGAAAAAGTCTTTTCTTCATAATAAAGAAAAGACTTACTATCTTTGCCAATTAGACGTTACAGACTGGTTCGGCCCCACTACATTACCTTCCCTTCAGTCGCCATAAGACGGTGAAGCGCCGGCACCTGCTGCATTGGAAACCCAAGGGAACCCCACGAATCCACCCCCAGAGCCAGCAGTGCGGCCTGCGACACTTTCCAAGCCGAGACACTTTCTCCCGCGGCGACAAGGTCGCGCCAAGCCTTCGCCACCGCACGCTCCGTCCTCTCGACGAGCTCCTTGCGGCTCGGGACCTGGGGCCGGGCGGCGGAGTAGGGTTTCGCAGGAGGTGAGGGCGGCGCCTGCGCCTGCTGCTGCGGCGGCTGCGGCGGCGGCGGCGCCGGCGGCGCGGCGTTCGGGAACTGCTGCGGAGGGAAAATAGGGTTTGGGATAGGGAAAGCGGCGTTCTGCAGAGGATAGCCGGGGAATTGATTGGCGAAGGCCATGTTCTGGTGGAAGAGCTGCAGAGCGGGGTTCTGGAAGTAGAAGTTAGGGTTTTGGAGCAGAGGATTCGGCTGCTGTTGGTGCTGCTGCTGCTGCGGCGGAGGAGGCTGGCCGCGGCCGCCGCCGGAGGGGCGGAAGCGCGGCGGCTGCCCGTACATGTCGGAGGGCAGGGGGGGCCGACGGAGAAACGATGGAGAGAGAGAGAGAATCGGGCGGGGCTGGGAGGGGTTTAGCGGAGGTTCTGCGGGTATTTATATGGTTCAGTTCAGACGAGGCGGTGCGCCTGAGCTCTGAGCTCTTGTCTAAAGCTCAAGGCGTTTCCCGTTTCTCGCGGTCGGCGTTTTTAACTTGCGCGGTAAAAACCAAGAATTACCGCCGTTCAGCGGGGGGCTAAAGAGAGAGTAATCGATAACCTTCGGTAAAATATCACAAAAATACCTAAATTGGTACGCATATTATAATTTTACTTTAAATTAATTTTTTAACCACTAAAAATTTTGAACCGACACATCTATGATAAACTTACATTCCGTTGGTTTTATTAAATTTTGCCATCAAATTATTAAGTTAAATGACATATGACGATTAACGAGTGTACAAACTCGTTTTGTTTGTCATAACTATATAAATTTGTGTTTTTTTATGATATTTATCAATTAACATAAGCTAATGAAGGTAAATTTATCGTGAATATATTAATTTAAATTTTTTGTTAGTTTAAAAATTAATTTATGGTAAATTTATCAAATGTAAATTAGCTTGGGATTTTTGGTTGTATTAACTTTTAACCTTATTAGACACAATGTAAAAAGTGCACTTAGTAGTTTGGAAATAAGAAACATCACCCACTTCTTGCTAGCTCCAAGAGGCAAATTTTCCTCCTCTTGTTTGAGAAAATTCGACACTTTTGTTCTCTGCTTTAGAAGAATTTATTGATTCATAAGATAGATATCGACATACTCCTAAAATACATTCCCCCACTGATGTAAACGAACATGATTTACAAAAAATGACACCTATAGCTAAAGTCATCCTGAATTTGCAATTGGAGACTCTTTTAGCACACAATAATGCATTCAAAACAATTGACTCCAAAATTGTGAATGTGCAACGAGATCTTCAAAAATATGATGAAACTACCAAAAAGATGCTCTCGAACTTCCAGAAAAGGCTTCATGCCTTGGAATCCAAACAACATCTAGGATATCATCATCTCGAGAGTCCCAAGGCAGAAATAGAAAAGCTTAAAAGACAAATTCAACTTCTTGAAGAAGAAAGATTCAATCCAGTCAACCCATTTCCGACTACATTGCGAACAAGATTCCACTATCTCAGAGTGCGTCTATCTTTGCCACCCTTACAGAAGTTCCAGCCATACAAGACAAAATAGATGTGGTAAAAATGTGAAATCGTCTCAAAGAACTAGATCGAATAAGGAAAGAGAAGGGAAAAGAAAAGATGTCTAGAGAATTCTCAATAGCCATAAGAGAAAGCCGAACAAAATGATGCTATCCAATCCATTAGAATCATTCTTGAAAGATCTGGGCAATCAGGAAGAACAACCTGATCATGTTTTGACAACGGTTGCCACTAATGTTTAAGGCTGCCTATAAACCTTGTAACAAAACCAAATATAACATCATATTTATCTTGATTGATTGATTAAAGCTTAGGCATTTAGCCAAGTATGAAACTCTTCAAATATTTATGGCCATTCAGAATATGGAATATCATCAATGGAGAAGGTAGTCACATTCTGAGAATATGATTGGTTGAACAACCTTTGGTTAAGAAGGATTTGATTCAATTTCTTGGTCCGGAGGGTCGGTCATGAATATTGATGAAGTCATTAGTACAATAGAAAAATAATCAATTGCAGAGATTGAGAAGGATGAAGAGGATGAGAGAGATACCTAATCTAATTCAGTATCAAAGTTGTTTGGGAGAGCTGATTCTGATGGAAATAAAATATGGTCTTTTACGAAAACAGGATCAAGTTGTTCTTCCTGATTGCCCAGATCTTTCAAGAACGATTCTAATGGGTTGGATAGCATCATTTGGTTCATCCCAAATTAATTTTTAATCATCAAAAAGTAAAAAAAGCCAAACTAGTACATCCATAACAAATTCACTCTCCGTTAATTTGGATTAATACCACTAGAAATCAAAAGCCAATACACATAGTACATCCGCTAATTTCCACCCGTCAATCAATTCAGCAATTTAATGGTAAATTTTAACGAAAATTAATAGAGATTAAATTTGTTATAAGTGTACCAATTTAGAATTTTTTTTGTCATTAATGTATCAATTTAAAGTTTTTAGTTGTATCAACTCAAATTACAAAAACGGCACCAGAAAATATTCCGCGTGTTGACGTATGATGTAGCAAGCATCGCTCAACTCAAATCAGTTTGAAAATCGACACGTGTCTCTTGAGTTGAATATCCCCAAAAAAGAAAAGAAAAGAAACCTTCGACGATGGCCAGGTGAAAAGGTCCCCCTAAGCTCCAACATCATCGGTTTTAAATGCATGCCCGCGAAGGATTCAAATGGCCTGTCAAAAGACCCGCGCTTGCTCGACTTTCCCGTCTTTTCAAGTTGCTTCCCAAAACTTTTGTCCTTCCATTCTACCGTTCCTTGATTTATATATTTTAACTTCAAAAGGAGAAATTTCCTATTAGAAAAATAAGCTACGAGAACAAAATCTTATCACCATCCTCGAACGAAGGTCAATGACCTCGGGTCGGCATAGGTGATGGCGTTGCGAGGCTCACAAAGGCATGATGGAGATGGAGGCCACACGACACAGCGGATGGCTAGCTATTGCAAGCTTAGGTTTTATGTGTGCTCACAGTAGAACAAGAAGATGGCAAAGAGAAATTAAGGAAACAAGAAAAAAAAATTTGAAAAGAAAGTAGGTAAAACCCATATTGGCCATTTATTAAAACTGACCAATGTATCAATCATTTAAAGTGGTAAATTTAAGGTTTAAATGTTCCCTTAACTTTAGATAATCACGGTCATTTTGGGTTATAGCCAATATTCTGATGGAGCTAAAAGCCTTGACCGCCCTTAGACACTCGCAGTAATTTATTTTGCTTTAGCTTCATGTTTTAAAGTGGATATGAGTAAAATCATTGTTTCATATACTACTTGAGAAAACTTTAATTTTTACAAAAGAAAATTTACACAAATAAATTCTGAACTTTGAATTTAATGTACAATATTATTCTTGAACTTTTAATTCATTTAACGCGATCTCTACACTTCAAACTAATATGTAATATTAATTATACAATTTTAATTTATTTGATTTGATTTCAAACTTGTAAATATTTAATATAAATTAGAGATTATGTTGAATATTTATTAATACCTCAGAAATCATATTAAACAAATTAAGAAATTCGGTGTCGATTGTTTTACCTATTGGCAAAGATGGAACCCTTTCTCAATGAAGACGAGAGAAGATAGAGAGGTGAAGTCTGGTGCTGGAATTATTGTTCTGCCAAGGATATTATGGGAAATTCACGGGCGAGACGGCATGATGTGTTTTTGTTTTTTTTTTTTGGTCGGTCGGTAAGACAGCACATATAAAGCCAATTCACAGGCAGCAATTTCTAGGAATCGGGAAACGCGACCCCACACGCCCGCTCGCTCTCTCTCTCTCGCTTCCCTCCGCCTCGCCTCCTCCGCCCAGCCGCCGGACTCCACCGCGCGACCGCCGCGTACACCGGCGACCCGCCGCCGCCGCCGCCGCCGCCGCCGCCGCCGCCGCCCGGCTCCGTCGACGGCCTCGTGAGCTCTCGAGAAGGCCACGCCTACGGCCAATAGCCGACCCAATCGAACTCAACCGAGATCCTCCCGAGTAAAAACGCCTCTTTTGACTCTTGAATTATTGTTGTTGTACACTTGTTAACTCAAAACCTTGTCGATGAACAGGCTGCTGTTGCTATTTGCCGAAACTAATGGCTGAAAGTTTACCCGATTCTATTCTCATCGACATATTCTTGAGGGTTCCGGCCGAGTCGTTGGCGCGATCCAAATTCGTCTGCAAACGGTGGCGGTCTCTAATCTCTGAGCCAGGCTTCGCCAAGTCGCATCTGCAGAGGCTCGAGAAAGGGGATTTAATTCCTAGGCAGAGAATTCTCATTGGCGGCAACCAGACCATAGATTACAAAACCCTCGACGCCAATGAGGGTTGTGTGGCGGTACCACATAAGATCAAAACGATCAAATCTGACAGCAATTGGCGGATCGTGGGGTCCTGTGATGGCCTGGTTTGTTTTCTTGTCTCTGGCATTTTTCTCATATATAACCCGACCACCAGGGAATATAGGGAGTTGCCCTCTTCCGGTCTCGAGGAAGAATATGAGTTTCTTGAGCGTCAAAATGGGTCATTCTATGGATTCGGATATGACCCTCGATCTGATGACTACAAAATAGTAGAGGGCATCCACGAATATTTCGATCGATTTTGGGGGGCGGCAATATTTTCGCTTAAGTCCGGTTCTTGGAGAAGGATATATTTCCCAATCGAAGAAATCGAAGAAAGCCGTCTCGTTGTTTGTGACAACGGAGTTTATTGGAAGGGGGCCTTACACTGGCACGTCTATGAGTGGGGCAAGAGTGGGATTTTGTCACTTGATTTGTCGGAAGAGAAATTCCACCGGGTGCTTTCGGCTCCTGAAGTCGAAAGGGATGGACTTTCCCGGGGACTCGGGATTCACGGGACTAGTCTGTTCATATATAGCCGCTATGGTAACCACATCCACACATGGATAACGGATGAGTATAGGAGAGGAGGATCATGGACAAATTGGTTCAGTGTTGATTGCCTAGATGCCTGTAAGGTTGCTATCCCTCTCGTGTGCACAAGCAGCGGAAAAATCGTTTTGTTGCTAAATATGGACCAGCTGATTCTGTTCAATCTGGAGGATAATACTTATAAAGATTATCCCTACAAAGATGATCCGGACTGCCTTTTCTTCATCGAATATGCTATCTATTTGGAAACTCTTATTTCCCCCTATCTATCTTGACGGTGAGCCATCAAGAATCTGGAGCGTTGTCATGTGATGCGAGGATTTTCTTAATAGCTAAGGGTTCTAAATTATATTAGTATACATTCATATGTATAGAGAAAATATTAGGTACCTTAAAGGGACCACGTCATTTGTGCTCTGATCCATTCACGGGTCGACACCTGTCCGCTGGCAGGTCCACGTCGGCTCTCTCTTCTCTCCCACGTTGGTCCAATTTAAACCAACGTGGGCATTTAAATAAAGTGGAAAGGGCGTTCTCTCTCCTCTGTCTTCTCTCTCCTCTTTGCTGTCTCTTCCTCCTTCGACGCTCCTTCCGGTCTAGCTATTCCTCCGACGACCGTCGCTCCCTCCCGATGACGGCCTTTCTCTCTCCACTTGACGGCCTCATCTCAAGGCTTCATTCTCTCAGCGCACTTCTTCCTAAATCGCGCTCTCTCCTGACCGCCGAGTTTGCTCGCCTCTCTCGATCCCCTTACTTGTGACGGAGAAGTAATCACTCCGCCCTGTTTGAAGCAATCCCTCAAGAAGCCCTAAATCTGCGACCGCAAGTCAGTTCGATTTTATTTCCCAGGTTTTTATGTTCGCATCTTTGTTTTGGGGAGAAAGCTTGGCCTAAATCTGTGACCAGAAGTTCGCTGGTTTATTGCTTTTGATTCTAACACAGCAACGCGAGAAAGCTTAGGCGAACCATTCATGACAAAACGACAGTGATTTAATTTGCTTGCTGTCCGACCATATACTTGAGCACTTGGCAGATCTCAAGTCTCCTTGGAACTGCCCTGATGGAAGGCCGGTCATGCATTGCTTGGTTGACTTGACGGCAATAAGCAAAAGGTAAGACAAGGACTCTGCTTAGTTCTGGTGATTCATGATTTGATGCTGCTGTCAAGTGCATCGTTTGCTGCAATGTTGTTCTTACATAAGCGAACTTACAGATGCTAGTCTCACCAGTCTAAGGATGGAAGCATATATCTGAGATATCGCTCAATTATTTGCCTCTACATTTAGCATTGCCTTGACTCTTTCGATTATTTACTTGAATTTTAACAGTACTAAGGTTTTGTCTGACTTCCCGCTCTTGTCATCCCGATCTTTGGGTTGTTATTTGCAATGTCTTTACAATCTTCACTATCTATAGCTAGTTATCTAAAGAATGACTATTAACATATCTTGGTTCTTTCGTTGTTTATTGTAATCTATGGTTGAATATTGGCTCTTTTGCCTTTTGAAGTAATCTGAGATTTTGGGGCATGTTTGGTGATTACGGAAGGGTTTCTTCCTCAAGAACTAATGTGTTAGAGCTGTTTTTTATGAACTTCTTTAATCATTTAATAGATTTTTCCATTGCTATCCAAAATGATGTTATCTTTTCTTTCCATCTAGGTCTTTGAGAATATAATAATCAATTTAAGATGGTGCATACATGTTCATAGTAAGTCTCTAACCAGCAGGCCTCAGCTAATGTTAATTTTGTTTATTCGGATGTGTATGTTTGCAAGGTGACAGCTAGAATTTGTTTTATTATCCCTTGGTCATATCTTTCTGAGGGTTGCTTCTTGGAAAAGCTGCGGCCTGCAGGGGCTTTGAGTTCCTGTAGACTGTAGAGGAAAATGAAAATGTGTGAAATGTGAGAGTGGGACTGGAAAAGGCAATAGCACTCTGTAACTGATTTTGGAGATTTGCATCTTGGCTATTGTATTTTGAAGCAGTCCTGGCTCTATCATTTTGTTGAAAAGAAGTACCCCCAACAAAAAGATGTGTGACTATTACCAAACATCATCTGTGTGTGTTTGTCTTCAGCTGATAGATATGACTCTCTTGGAAGTATTTCTTTGGATTAACTGTGCACCTTAGAAATTTACATGCTTTTACTCCTGCGTCTTTGCTGTCATTTGATGAATGCGAGCATTGTAATAGGTTACGTAAGCACATCAATAAACGATGGTCCTGGATGTTTAACATTGAGATGTCCTGATCCATCTTGTGGTGCTGCCGTCGATCAAGACATGATAAATCTATTAGCGCCTAAAGAAGATAAGAAAAAGTATTCTCAATATCTTCTTCGCTCATACATTGAAGACAATAGAAAGGTATATGTGCAACTGTGTTCTTTTTCTTTGTCTGAAGTTTTTATTTTATTTTTAAAGTGTGATAATGACTTTGCACTACTAGGTGCCTGTTAAATGAAATATAACTTCCTTTACCTCATTTTCCTACCGCTGACCAAGTGGTGTCCCGCCCTGGTTGTGAATACGCTGTAGAATATATTGCTGGCAGTGAAGGTTACAATGTTTCCTGCCAATGCTCTTTCAACTTTTGCTGGAATGTAAGCTTCTTTTTGGAAATTTCTTGTATCAATAGTAGCAAGTAGTGTGTTGACATCCTTTAAGAATGTTTTATGTGACTTACTTAGTAGGTTGGACATAGATAGTCCTATTTTGGCATGCTTTTATCAGCAGTATGAGATATTTGACGGCCTAAAGGGCTATCATATATGGTATAACCTTTGGACCTTCTAAAATCAACCAGTCGACTGCATACAGGAGTTCCACAATTATCTCCTTTCTGTAGTTAAATTTGGAATGCTTGGTTAGTTGCATTCACATATTTTCTCTGGAGGAGATCCAATGATGCTAAATTGGATGATTTGTCTGGAGGATAGTGATGTCACCCATGTCAGTTTGAAGTTTGAACATACAGCAATTCTAAATGTGTCATTTCTTTTTTCTTATTTTAGGAAAAATACTAAGTTTAGCCACTGCAATTCTCTTGATTTATTTATGCATGTTTATTACTCCCATCTGGTCCTAGGACTTGGCCGACGACTCGATCCTCTCCGGTCTCTAGGACTTGGCCGACGACTCCCGTCTCTGCTAGAAAATCTATCATAGAAATCACTAGGGGGCCCATCATCTTGCAGAGCAGGTAACTGTCAATATAAAAGAAAAGTGAACTAGCTCTGAAAATGCAATTAGCACCAAAACTGACGCCATGGCAATATCTAGGCATGGAAGCAACTGCATTTAAGTGAACCATAGTAATCTCAACCCTATGAGGTATCTTGAGCCCTCATACAACCTTGGAAATTCTTGTAATAGTGTTCCCAGGTGGTGTTGGCTGACTCAGCAACTCCTTTGCAATCTCCTCAGGAAGATCAAAAACCGCCACTTGAACCTGTCATTGGCACCATAAACTATATGAAAAAAAATGTACAGTCAAGAACGAAACTATAACGGGAAAAAATTATAAAGATAGTGCTCTGGTTTGGTAGATACCCTTTCATCTGCAACCAAATATATCTTCCCTAGTTCATCTGCCGCCAGAGAATAGACATCAGATAGAAATCCAGTGACAGATCGGGCAGAAAGGAAACCTCTAGAATAAGATGGATCCCAAGTCAATTGCAGCGTAACCCAACCCTACAATGCATTTGTCCAGTAGAACATTATAAGATACAGCGGCAGGCACAATTTTCCATAATCTCAGATTACCAGTTAATCAGCAGAAACATACAAAAACCATGTTCTGAAAGACCAATTGGTATTTTTTTTTTTGGTGAAAGGTAAGAATAAGACCAATTGGTATTAATGGCTATATAAATGCACTTTCTCAAAATTTGACAGCACATAGGATCAACAAATTATTTTCCCAACATAAATGGTCCATGCTCATATAAGCAACCACTTCTTTTCCTAAATCTTGAAATAATCTATTAAAAGGTAGGGTTATAGAAGCACAGATGACAAACAAAATTGCCACAGATGTCTCTAATTTACCTGCTCATGATTTGTAAGAGACCGAGATGTAGGAGGTTGCAAAAAACCACTCAAATAAGCCAAAGCATCGGCTAGAACATTTACACCTTGCTCTTCAATTAGTTTTTGTGCTGTTGGAGTGAAAAAACCTACAGACTCAAGATGAACCGCTTTGAGGGTCGCAACAACTTGCTCAGTGGATGACTCCAAAACTTCATGCATTGCTGGAGGGCTAATAAACTCAAATGTGCAACCTACACCTCACTCAATGGATCTGACAGTTCTCCTTTGACTACTTGTATACATCAAGATAGCCATTCCTTCTTTCCCGACGCGTCCAGTACGAATAGACCGATGGACAAAAGTCTCTTAATCATTTGGCAGTTCATAGTGGATGACCTGGCATTAGGAGTTGCATACTCTTGTTAATCTTATACACATAGCTTTGTGAGAGGACTAACTAATCGTGCAGGTAAACAAACACAAAAAACTAAATAACCTACGAGATCAACATTAGGGATATCCACCCACGAGATGCAACATCGGTAGCAACAAGAACAGTGAACTTCCCCTGCTTTGGAAACCATTAAGAGTTCTCTCCCTCGATCTTTGAGAGATATCCCCATGCAATGCTTTAGAGGCAATGATACTCGTTAATGCCATTGACACCTCATCTGCATCTCTTTTAGTCTGCGTGAAAACAATGGTCTTCCCACCTTTCGCATACACGTAAGATAGATATACAAAAAGGTCATTTATCTAGTAAAAGCACAATCTATTAAAGCCTACCATAAAGCATGTAGGCAAGAACAAAATCAAAGCCTTCTTCCACTAAGCAGGAAGAATCTTAAGAAACAGCATGTAGAGAAATTCAGGACATATGCCTAATGGGAGACATCCATATGCAAATGTTAGCGAATCAAATAAGCATCTTGATTGGGGAAAAATATATCAAATATGAGGGAAGCATGATGAGATCACTTAGAATGGTACACTTTGAAGTTGGAGTTGCTGATATGGCATAAATTTTAATTCCCTCTGCGAGTTTTTCATCTTGTTCTCCAACCTACATCAGGAAAATAAAGAGCAGGTTAAACCACATAAGCCATCACACGACATTTTGATGAGCCACACTCCTCCATTTCTACAACCGTACTATGCAAAAATTCAGGCCTATACCCAAATATCGGATCATGCAAGAAGTTTGGGCAGACGGAGACAGAGATTGTTATTGAGAGAAGAACTTTACCAAGTTAATTGTCAGAGGATTGTTCAAGTGTTTTCTCGCTAGTTTCTTCACCCAACCAGGCATTGTGGCAGAGAAAAGCATGCTCTGTCGCTTTGAGGGAAGCTTTTCCAAGATCACTTCCACATCTTCCTCAAAACCAACGGCAAGCATCTGATCAGCTTCATCAAGTACCAAAAATTCCACTTCTCCCAATTTAAGGCTGTTACCGTTGATCAAATCAATGATTTGACCAGGAGTCCCGATAACTACATCGACCCCCCGGGAAAGGACACTTTGTTGGGTAATGTAAGAAACTCCACCATAAACACACACGGTGTTTAAGTAAGGTGCAGATTCCTTAATTTCTTTCTATACTTGTTTTGCTAATTCCCTCGTTGGTGCTAGGGCCAAAACTCTAGGAAGTCGCTCACGTCTAAGAGACATTTACAGTATAATCTGTCATTAGAAAAATGCTCAAACATTGGAGGTCACCAAGATAATTAAAATTATTACTCAAATACCTCGGACTTCTATGTTCATCACCATCAGTAAGACGCTTCAGTATGGAACCCCGAAAACTAAAGTCTTCCCCATTCCAGTCTTTGCATGAGCAATTAAATCACGCCCTTCAAGTGCGGGGTTAACACCACTCTCTAACAATCACAGAATAGTACAAGGAACCTGAGTTCGCCATTGAAAACATGAAGGGGGAAAAGTAACGAGTGATGAGTGAACTATCCTAGTGCTGGCAAAAGTAAAGAAACCTAATATTGAGTCGATTAGAAAAAACCAATTCTGCCTGTGTAAAGCCTTAGTCCCAACAACATCTTAGTGTGGAACAGCTCAATTTGCAGCATAGGATAGTCATCTAATGTAAGCTACAACAGAACATCCCAGAATACCTATTATGATTGCCTGCACTTAACTCCATCTGTGGTTCGACTAGCACATTAACAAAGGTCAAGGTTTTCTACTTAATTTTCCAGCCAACTAAGTATGCTCAAACAAAGAAAAACTCAGCCAGCAATAAACAACAGCAATTCATACCAAAGCGAAAATATTGGATAACACGGGGAAGGAAACAAAGGATAAAGCATACTTGAATGGGAAAGAGATGGGTAATGCCACGTTTCTCAAGAGATTCCACGAGCCTCGAGGCAAACCCGGCTTGGAGAGAGCAAGCTCGTCCTCGCTCACACTCTCGGCCTCGCCGCCCTCGGACACGAAGCCGCCCTCATCCTCACTCGCGTCAACCTCGCTCTCCGAGAACCCACCGGTCCCCAACTTCTTGAAAGCCTCCTCGCTCGGCACCGAGTTCGGTGTGGCGATGGCGTACGTCACGAAGCCGCTCGCTCCTCCTAAGGCCGCACCTTTTCACGCACCCACTTTCTAAAAGCCCAAAGGGTCTTCGGACACGGCACTCGCTGGACGAACAGAGCAAGGAATTGAAGTGAGGCTTCTCCAAAAACGACAGAGAAACCACGGCACCAGCCGACGCAGCAGACCCCGCCGCCGCCGCTGTCGGGATCGGTTTCTTCGACGTCTCCAGAGACTGGCCGTGGCAAATGAAAGACGTGGTCAGAGACCGACAAGCCATTGAAGACGGCACCGGAAAACGCTCAGCGGCGCAGGACTTGGGAGTGAAATTCGGTGCTTTGGGGAGGCTGCAAGAAGGAGCAGATATTTCTGGAAGAGATAGAGGCGGGGCTTTACGGAGGGATAAGGTCACGGTGAGGGAGAGAAATGGAGGAGAGATTATATGGCCTTCTATCCTCCACCTCTGTCACCGTTCACCTCAGCTTTCTCGCGTTGCTGCGCTTAGAATCAGAAGCAATAAACCAGCGAACTTCTGGTCGCAGATTTAGGCCGAGCTTTCTCCCCTAAAACAAAGATGCGAACATAAAAGTCCGGCGAATAAAAATCGAACCTGACTTACGGTCGCAGATTTAGGAAGAAGTACGCCGAGAGAATGTAGCCCTGAGATGAGGCCGTCGAGTGGAGAGAGAAAGACCCGTTGTCGGGAGGGAGCGATGGTCGTCAGAGGAATCGCTAGACCGGAAGGAGGTCTAACGTGGGAGAGAAGAGGGAGCCGACGTGGACCTGCCAGCGGACAGGTGTCGACCCGTGAATGGATCAGACCACAAATGACGTGGTCCTTTAAGGTACCTAATATTTTCTCGATATGTATAAGGCTATGTCAATACGTCGCATGATATAAATTCTTACACTAGATTTTCTGCTTGTTTCGAATTTAGATAGCAATTTTACATTTGTCTTCATAATCAGGAAGTGAGCTCCATCATATGAAAATGACTATAGCTAATTGTTGTTGTTTAGAAAACCTCTCCGAAATGATAAAATTATGCACAACAGAAGACCCGCGCTTGCTCGACTTTCCCCTCTTCTCATGCTGCTTCCCAAAACTTTTGTCCTTCCATTCTACCGTTCCTTGATTTTATGTTTTCACCTTCTTTTTTTTTAACGAAGATTTTATGTTTTCACTTCAAAAGGAGAAATTTCCTATTAGAAAAATAAGCTACAAGAACAAAATGTTATCCTCGTCCTCGAACGATGGTCAATGACCTCGGGCTGGCATAGGTGATGGCGTTGCGAGGCTCACAAAGGCGTGATGGAGATGGAGGCCACACGACAGAGCGGATGGCTAGCTACTGCAAGCTTAGGTTTTATGTGTGCTCACAGTAGCACGAGAAGATGGCAAAGAGAAATTAAGGAAACAAGAAGAAAAAATTGAAAAGAAAGTAGGTAAAACCCATATTAGCCATTTATTAAAACTGACCAATGTATCAATCACTTAAAGTGATAAATTTAAGGTTTAAACGTTCCCTTAACTTTAGATAATCACGGTCATTTTGGGATATAGCCAAAATTTTGATGGAGCTAAAAGCCTTGACCGCCTTTAGACACTCGTAGTAATTTATTTTGCTTTAGCTTCATGTTTTAAGGTAGATATGAGTAAAATCATTGTTTCATATGCTACTTGAGAAAATTTCAATTTTTACAAAAGAAAAGTTACACAAATTAACTTTGAACTTTGAATTCAATGTACAATATTATTCCTGAATTTTTAATTCATATTTAACGTGATCTTTAAACTTTAGTTTAATGTACAATGTCAAATATGGACTTTTAACTTGTTTGATTTGATTTTTAAATATTTTATATAAATTAGAGATTATGTTGAATATTTATCAATACCTTAGAAATTATATTAAACAAATTAAAAAGTTCAGTGATTGATGATTTGGATCGGTTTTACCTATTGGCAAAGATGGAACCCTTTCTTTTTACCAAAAAAAAAAAGAAGATGGAACCCTTTCTTAGTGAAGACAGAGAAGACAGACAGGTGAAATATGGTGCTGGAATTAATGTTCTGCCAAGGATATTATGCGAAATTCATAGGGTGAGACAACATAATGTTTTTTTTTTGTGGAAAAAATCACAAACTTTGTCTAAAGTGACAAATTTATCCAAAACTTATTTTGTGATATGAAAAACTTTGAAATTGGCTAACCGTGACATATTTACCCAAAACTTTTTTGTAACACAAAAAACTATGAATTTTCATTCGTATAACACATTTACCTTAAACTATAGAGCATTTTGGTCTTTTTACTTTAATTTTTCTTTTTATTCTTCTTTCTTCCCTTCGCTGGCCATGGCGGAGTTGGCAGAGAGAAGCCAGCGTCCGACGAGGTTCACTCTCGCTGACGTCAGGTGAGGATCTGGCGAAAGCCATTATCGCCCAACACAAGTGAGGGCGAGTCCAGCGTCGGGACCCCTCGCCAAGCCCTCGCCCGACGTCGGTGAGGGCGGCCCTAGCTAGCCCAAGCGAGGGCGACTCTTGCCTGACACCGACGAGGGCAATCCTGGCTGGACGCCAGCTTCCCTCTGCCATGGCCGACAGAGGGAAGAGAGAATAAAAAGAAAAAAAGAAAAAGGAAAAACTTAAAAAAATAAGGCGAAAATATTTTTAATAGGGTAAATGTGTCACAGTTTGTGAAGTTTGGATTTTTTCATGTAACAAAAAAAAGTTTGAGATAAATTTGTTATTTCGATAAAATTAGAGATTTTTGTAAATTTTTTTTTTTAGTCGGTAAGACAGCACATATAAAAGCAATTCACACGTGCCGATTTCTAGGGTTTGGGAAACGCAACCTCACACGCCCGCTCGCTCTCTCTCGCTTCCCTCCGCCTTGCCTCCTCCGCCCAGCTGCCGGACTCCGCCGCGCGACCGCCGCGTACGCCGGCGAGCGCCCCCTTCCGCCCGGCTCCGTCGACGGCCTCATGAGCTCTCGAGAAAGCCACGCCTAGTGCCTACGGCCAATAGCCGACCCAATCGACCTCAACCGAGATCCTCCCGAGTAAAAAAAGGCCTCTTTTGACTCTTGAATTACCGTTGTCGTTGCGTGGCTTTTTACTGAACACTTGTTAACTCAAAACCTTGCCGACGAACAGGCTGCTGTGGCTCAGCTATTTGCCGAAACTAATGGCCGAAAGTATACCCGAAGATATTCTCATCGACATACTCTTGAGGGTTCCGGCCGAGTCGTTGGTGCGATTCAAAGTCGTCTGCAAACGGTGGCGGTCTCTAATCTCTGACCCGGGCTTCGCCAAGTCGCATCTGCAGAGGCTCAAGGCAGGGGATTTAATTCCTAGGCAGAGAATTCTCATTGGCGGCAACCAGACCATAGATTTCAAAACCCTCGACGCCAACGAGGGTTGTGTGGCGGTACCACATAAGATTAAAACGATCAAATCTGACAGCAATTGGCGGATCGTGGGGTCCTGTGATGGCCTGGTTTGTTTTCTTGTCTCTGGCATTTTTCTCATATATAACCCGACCACCAGGGAATATAGGGAGTTGCCCTCTTCCGATCTCGACCGTCAAAATGACTCATTCTATGGATTCGGATATGACCCTCGATCTGATGACTACAAAATAGTAGATGGCATCCGCGAATATGAATATAATTTATGGGTGGTGGCAATATTGGCAATATTTTCGCTTAAGTCCGGTTCTTGGAGAAGGATATCTTTCCCGACCGAAGAATTCAAAGAAAGCGGTCTCCATGTTATTGAGGAAGGAGTTTATTGGAAGGGGGCCTTACACTGGCACGTCTATGAGTGGGGCAAGAGTGGGATTTTGTCACTTGATTTGTCGGAAGAGAAATTCCACCGGGTGCTTTCGGCTCCTGAAGCCGACAGGAATGGACAATCCTCCGGACTCGTGAATCTCGGGATTCACGGGACTAGTCTGTTCATATACAGTAGCTATGGTAACCACATCCACACATGGATAAGGGATGAGTATGGGAGAGGAGGTTCATGGACAAAATGGTTCAGTGTTGATTGCCTAGCTGTTCCTAAGGTTTCTATCCCCCTCATGTGCACAAGGAGCGGAAAATTTGTTTTTTTGATAAATAGAGACCAGCTGATTCTATTCAATCCAGAAGATAATACTTACAAAGATTATCCCTACAAAGATTATCCGTACAGTTATTTCTTCATCGAATATGCTATCTATTTGGAAACTCTTATTTCCCCCTATCTATCTTGACGGTGAACCAACAAGAATCTGGAGCATTGTCATGTGATGCGAGGATTTTCTTAATAGCTAAGGGTTCTAAATTATATTAGTAGACATTGATATGTATAACGCTATGTCAATATGTCGCATGATATAAATTTTTATATATTTAGGAAATTCTTGCATTCATCGATACTCTATTGACTTCTTCACGATTATCATACTTATCTTTAAGATCTATGAGCATGTAGATCTGTTGCTGTGATGTATGATCGTTGGTTTACTGTAATGATGAAATGCTTTTCAAATTTGTTTATCTCAATGTTGCTTCATTAGAGCTAATATTAAAGAATCGTGGAAGTGGATTGAACTATCTAATTATGTTGCGTCATGTAGTTAGTAGGGACCAACTTAAAATTACTGCAAGTTTTGACCGTGGATGCTGGGATGTTAATTTAGGGTCTGATGATGGTCATAATAACCCAGAAAATGCTGCATATATCACTCGCAAGTATCAAAAGAAACTGTATGGAATAAGAAATTCTTTTGCCCTAGATCATTGCCAACAATGTCTTAAAAGAATTTGCTTGAAAAATTCATGGTTGAGAAGATTATTATGGCATAACCCCTATTTGTGATTAATGTGTGACGTAATTATTCATCTTTCAAGGTACAAGCAATTATAGTTCATGCCACAAATAACTACTTTGCAACAGCATATCTCGATAATACATGGTGCTTTTACGAGTTTTCAACTGGTTTATGTCTTACTCAAGTTTTGGTCTCTCTCTCTAAGAGGGCGTGAGTGCACGCAATTTTACACGAACATCGACACTAGTCATATATTGGTTGTATTATTTGTTATGGTTTTCCTGGAAAAAAAAAGAATTATATATAATGATTGAGCTAAAAAAGTTCGAGGCTCCTTCTAAAGCTACATTTGCTTTGCACTTATAGTGCTTTTTCAACTCATATATACATATCAACACATATATTATAGTTAAAAAAAAAAGGCTGATGACTTCTGGTTACATCAAGATGTTTCTCGCCTAAATAGTCTAAGCATAACTTCCCTTAACTTTAAAATTCATTACCCGAGTATATTTGATATTATGAGAACATTGCTTGAAGCTTTAGGATAGTTTTACTATTGCTGCAATTTTTATTAGGTCATAATGCTGAATTGACAGCTTGTTTTATGCATTCTGGAAAGGGGGAAGGCCGAGTTTCTCTTCCTTTGTATATGTTGTGAGAAACTTAGGTGGAGCCTTCGATATATTAGTGCAACTGCTTAATAATAATCTTTGACTAAGATATTGGCGTTTCGTTTGTTGGAAAAGAGAAACTAACCAATTTCAATATCAGTACAACATTAATTTAGCCGGCTACCCCTCTGGATGGAGTTTGATTGCCGATGTTTAGTGTACTGTAGACAAGAAGAATTGTATGAGTTATTTGTCTTTCTTCCTGATATCTTGCATGTAGTCGCTACGGCTATACTAGCATGTAATCTATTCGCTCTCGCATCTCCACTTCATCATCAATGACCATTGAGTCACTTCTCTCTAAGCAGGATCTCCTACACGGATCTAGGACATACATCACCCCGAAACAAGAAGAGATTTTGATGATTGGAAACTATATTTGAAAATGTAAATTGTCAATTAAGTATCTTAATCAGTTTTAGCGAGTGTCCTCAGTACACTATTTTTGAAGAAGCCACGACATATTTAAGTTTGGTACAAGCAAGGAGAGAAGGAGGAGGTCCGGAGAGAACCTATCTCGGATAGAGAAGCGAAAAAGTTCGACACAATTCCGCTCTAATTTTACACTGGCAACTTGATATACTCTGGCAAAGCACAAAATATTTAAGTTGTTTCCCAATATAGCCGGCACTACTAAACGAAATAGGAGGGGAGTCGGAATCACAACAAGGCCTGATTCTAAACATGCATTTCCATTGGACAGAATAGTAGGAGAACATGAAGTCCCTCGACCTCGAATGCTTAAGAAGTAAAATAATCCTCTTATCGGTGCATAAAGTTATGGTGCTCTCAGAAAAAAAAAAAAAAACTTTTGAAATTTCACGAGTAGAAAGATTTCGAAAAATTCACATTTTTTTTAATTTCTCACTTTTTCTGACCACGCGTTTGGTGGAATTTTCTTATAACCAAATTATCAAAAACACACTACTTTCCAATTTTTCAGATAATAGTTTTCAGCTATCAGAGAAATTGAAAGCAAGGGACGCTACCAAAAATAATGAAAATGAAGAACGGGCAAACATTCTGTAAGCAAACACATCCTATATTACCTTATTATTCTCACAAGTCAAGTACAAAATCTACCATATAGAAAATCACCTTATGTTGCGCCGGCAAGTGCAGGATACATCCACTATGATCAAATTCAACTGTAACTCAAGGGACAGACTCGGTCGTAGTTACTCTTTGCGCTAATAATTTACACTCACTGAGCCAACCCTCCTCTCCCCTCCTCCCTCCCCTCTCTCTTTTCATTTTTTCATTTTTCTCTTTATAAAATAAGAGAAAATAGAACCAGTATAATGTATAACCTTCTTTGAGGGAGTTCTATAGAAAAAGTTCACTCTTCAGAACAAATCCAAGCAAACAGGAAGGCATCTAATGCTCACTGCCATCCCAGAGCTACTTTCTCTACAACAAGCTGGCCTAAGAGGACGTCATACCAGAACTTGTCCGTGTCATGCTGAAAATGTGCGAAAGTTCTGCCACTAACAACTTCCCTCCTTTTTCTAACAGCATGCCAAATTGCCATATAGTGACTAAACTAACCATGAGGAACAAAGGCTGAAAATAGGCCACGGAATACTGCACATGCAAATCGTCAGGGTCGGATGCAAGATTGCTGTATCATATCCTATACTACATGGAAGCATGAAGACTAAGAAACAGGTGTGGTGAAAATGCCCATTCAACTGAGAAACAATTGTGGACCTAGCCAAAGCAATAACACTCCCTTTGTGTTTTTACATCCCATGTTTTAACATCAGCACTCGAGGTGCCAATACCCAGGATAATACTGTTGGGAGGAAAAGCTGCAGATGTATAACGCTCAGATCCTGAAGCGCCTTCTGACAGAATGATGGAGAAAAAGCAAGCAAGGAAGATCTTAAACTATCTACTGACAAATAACAGCAGACAACCCCAACCATTCATAATCAAAAGCACTTTAGCATTACGACCTAAAAAAAAATTGCAGCAACAGTAAAACTATCTCAATGCTTCAGGGAATGTTTTCAGAATATCATATTCACTCCGGTAAAGAATTTCAAAAGTCAAGGAAAGTCGTTCCCAGACAATTTAAACAAGGAACATTCTTTCAAAAGGAAAAAAAAAAAAAAATTGTGCCATAAACCGATGTTACCACTTGTCATCAGCTTTTTTTGAACTATAATATATGTTTCAATATGTATACTTGATTGCAAAAGCACTGCAAGTGCAAAGCAAATGCAGTTTTTGGAGGAGCCTGGCACTTTTTCTGCTCAATCATTATACATAATTGTTTTTCTTCATGAACATCCATTACACATAGTACAACTAACACAAGTTTTCTGCTGTTCTACAAGTAAAATTGCGTGCATGCGCCCTCACGCATAGAGAGAGAGAGTTCTGAAACCTGAGTGAGACATAAATCGGTTGAAAACTCATAAAAGCACCGTGTACTATCGATAAATGCTGTTGCGAAGTAATTATTTGTGGCATGAACTATGATTGCTTGCA
The DNA here is from genome assembly GCA_016097595.1 of Eucalyptus pumila. NCBI lineage: Eukaryota > Viridiplantae > Streptophyta > Magnoliopsida > Myrtales > Myrtaceae > Eucalyptus > Eucalyptus pumila. The sequence goes on from CM027853.1 coordinate 33,552,475, forward strand.
CCTGGAAAGATGAATAATCACATCACACATCAATCACAAATTGGGGTTACGATGATAATCTGCCAATGAATTTTTCAAGCAAAACCTTTCTAGGACGTAGTTGCGTAATCTAGGGTGAAAGAATTCTTATTCCCGACAGTTTCTTTTGATACTTGCTAATGGTATCCCCAGAATTTTCTCGGTAATTATGACTATCATCAAACACCAAATTAACATCCCACAGGCATCCACACTCAAAACTTGCAGTAATTTGAAGTTGATCGCTATTAACTACATGATGCCAACAACATATTTAGATAGTTCCATCCCCAGATGATAACGGAAAAATTGTCAGAAAAAATAAGAAAGCCGCTTCTACAATCAAGAATTACTTCTTTAATATTAGCTCAAACGAAACAACAATGAGATATGCAAATTTGAAAAGCAAACCAGCAATACACTAAATCAACCATCATGCAATACAGCATCAGACCTACAACCATCCTGATGCTGATACACGATTTTCACCACCAGAATCAGTAGTTTGAAGAAAGAGGATGTTGGAAAAGGACAGGAAAGAGAGCACACATATCATTGCAGAAAAGAGTAAAACATAGTTTGCAGTTCAACTCAAGTTTGAATTAATAAAAGACATATGCATAAAACAAAGTTGCTCAAAATGCATCATCACACGATTTAGTTATTACAGTCTTCACAAGATTTATCATCCAAAGAACACATATGACATTGACAAGGAGATTCATTATTCAGTAAAGATTTTGCAGTCCAATTAGGAGTCCTACACTAAAGCCCTAATTCAGAAAGCATGGCACATTTTTGCTCAGTCCCAAATATTTGCAGTTCTCAAGAATTTAGCATAATCCGTTCCGCTCTGAGAAGATATTGTACCGATCCAAAGAAGTATCAATCCCATTGGAAGGATAATGGAAAGTAGATTATCTCATGAGTTGTGTTTTGTTTTCCTATGTAGGATCTGAGCATTATCAATTCTTGTGAAGGCAACTTCTCATTAGCAGCCAATGAGGTGCCTGGCATCACAATGCAAAAGGGGCCAACTTGTAATAATATCTCCTCTAGGGTTTGGTTCACAGGTTTAACGGAAGGTTCAGTTATGTGCGTAAGGATGAGTTCCTTGGCTTTGCAATGCTTCGCGAAGAAATCAACATGGACTTATCTCATCAAAGCTCAAACTATTGAGCAAAAGCAAATCAAGAACTTAACTTGAAACACTGGAAATTTTGGTTCAGAATAGTTTTTCGAATTTTATAGAATCTCTCGAGTTGAAACAGTCGGGCAAAACACTCATAAGAAATACGGACAGATGCATCATATGCTAACGTGTTATAAAGTACTAATAAAGGAATAGTTCCATCCATTCATTTCTTCTTTTACCCCTTCCCATTAACCCAGCATGAAGATCGAAGATCCATTACTAACCCAAACCAATACCTAATGTCAACTATAGACAAACCGAAATCCTCATCACTTTGGTTTTTCACTATTTGTATAATCATTTATTGCCTTGTCCTTGGAATAGGATCATGAAAGTATGAGTGTCCACCATCCTTCAGTTGTTAGAATAAGGAAAAACAGGTGTGGGTTAAAGGAGATCATAATAGTAGCCAAAAAGACCAGAAATTTTTCTTCCCTAAGCCCTCCACAGGCCCTTCATGAGTCTTCCACCGAGTATAACATACTGCGAGTGCTTTTCCCGGGACAAAGCTCCGAGGACATACTTATTGTGAACCATACTTCGAGGTTATTTTTTATAGGCAAACTGTGAGCAGGAGATACGCAATTGAGGTGGTGAGGCATGGACAAGCCTCCACGGAATCCCTACTTCATATCTTTTGAGAAGCCGCAAGGTACTCAAGCATTGTAGCACTCGGCAGTGATGTCTGCCAATGACCTCATTATGGCAGAAATTAAATGTATACAGTTGATCAATTCAAATAGTAAGAACTAGTGCGCTTCACTTGGCAGATGCGAAAAGCACTTCTATGCAATACATTGTCAATCCACCTCATGGAATTAAGCTTATGTTCTTATTAATTGATTTTCTTTCCTAAAATCTTTGACCTGTTTTCCCTCTAAACTTCCAAACTGCTGAACTGTCGAGCTTGTTTCTAGGAAACTCCACACACACACACACAAATATATATTATAGTAACACTATTATTCTGATGGATGCAGTATACTGGAAACCAATACCAAACTTTGTTGGAAATTGTGATCCATTTTCTAGAATTTCCTAGAATTGCTAAACTTCTAGAATTCTCTACCAACACTTGCTCCTCCACCAACACTTCCGACACTTCCTTGTAAAATTATTTTATCCAACTAATGAAACTATTTCCCATATCCCATGTTCTTTGTCTTTCAATTATCCTAGTCTATCCCTTGTCCATCATCCATAAACTACACCATACACTTGCACACACGCCACTAACCAAAAACTATTCGTGGAAAAAGGTTGCGAGACTCCGCGGTGCAAGTGTTTCGAAGGATCAACTACAAAAGGATGCAAGGGCGCTATATTTTATCTAGCAAGCTCTTTCGGAAACCGTATTTCCGAGAATAATTGGAGCAAGGACTGCAAAAGAGGCTTGGGATATACTACGAGAAGAATTTCATTGAAGAAAAAGCACACACACGCCACTAACCAAAAATTATCATCCATAACTAAAACCATGCTTCCGCGCACGTTTAAATTTTAACATGGTATCAGAGCCAAGTTACGCCTTGGTTCGTAACTGAGCCAGGCGTAAGGGACCATGAAACCAAAATCAAGCATGTCGGATGGTTGTGGGCGTTTGTCCCCACCATCCTCAACTAAGAAGGCCAGAGCCCGAGCGAGAGCCAAGAGAGCCAGAGCCGGAGCCAGAGCCAAAACCAAAGCCGGAGCCAGAGCCAGAGCCTACGAGAGCCAGAGCCTGAGCCCGAGCTAACAACTACAACTAAGAACAATTTGATGCCCCAAGACATATGGGTCATCGTTGAAGAAAAGACATGCGCATTCGAAGGCGGGTGCAAGTGTTCCGACAAGAGAATGTAAGGGATTGTGGAATGAAGATGGAATAAAAGACATGGGATAAACTACAATATCCGAAGTATCCCGAAAATGGATCAAGGGGGAGTGTTGAAAATTGTGATCCATTTTCTAGAATTTCCTAGAATTGCTAAACTTCTAGAATTCTCTAGAATTCCCTAGATGAATTTTTTAGAAGAAAGAAGAAAACATTTTTTAGAAGAAATAAGAAATGTCCAACATGTAAGAAGTCTCTAGAAAAACTAGAATCTAGAATTTCCTAGAATAAGCCTAAGTGGATAACATTCCCCATTGTTCTAGAATGTTGTATTTAGTCTCTATAAATAGGCATGTAAGTTCAACAAATGTAAGAGAGTGTGAGGAGCATGAGATAATACTCCTTGCTCCTCCACCAACACTTCCGACACTTCCTTGTAAAATTATTTTATCCAACTAATGAAACTATTTCCCATATCCCATGTTCTTTGTCTTTCAATTATCCTAGTCTATCCCTTGTCCATCATCCATAAACTACACCATACACTTGCACACACGCCACTAACCAAAAACTATCATCCATAACTAAAACCATGCTTCCGCGCACATCTAAATTCTAACACTTGTAAATGGACAGAAGACAGCTTCATTATGCCCCAAAAATTGTGGCAAGAAAACCCTTCAAAGAGTCTCAAAACCTCTCATTATTATGCCATGCCTTTTTCTTATGTCTTTTTATTCAAATGCACGACCGCCTCTGGAATAACATCATTCTACCATTTGAAAATAACAGTCTTAATGGGGCTCAGAACAATTCAAAATAAATTTCCCTCCAGAACTCCAGAGCTAGCAGCACGTCCACAAGTACTAAAATTCACTTCCAACATCAAGATCTTCATAGTCTGCACTTTAATTTAACGATATATTTTCTGGGGAAAAAATGACAAACCCGTCCGAGAAACACATTTTAGAAAGTAAGATGTGTCAGTGGCTTCGTCACCAAAAAAGGTACAAGAATAAGATTGCCCCTAGTCCCATTAAGTCATCACCCTAGATTAAGTTCTACCGGGGGATTTAATTCCTGGCCAGAGAATTTGCATTGGCAGCCACGAGACCATAGACTTCAAAGAGCTCGACGCCAGTGAGGGTCGCGTGGTGGTACCACATAAGATCAAAACGATCAAATCTGGCAGCAATTGGCAGATCGCGGGGTCCTGTGATGGCCTGGTTTGTTTTCTTGTCTCTGGCATTTTTCTCGTATATAACCTGACCACCGGGGAATATAGGGAGTTGCCCTCTTCCAATCTCGAGGAAGATTGTCAGTTTCTTGACCGTCATAATGAGTCATTCTATGGACTCAATTACGACCCTCGATCTGATGACTACAAAATAGCAGAGGGCATGCACGAATATGCATATGATTTTTGGGTGGGGGCAACATTTTCGCTTAAGTCCGGTTCTTGGAGAAGGATATATTCCCTGATCGAAGAAATCGAAGAAAGCGGTCTCGATGTTAGTGACAACGGAGTTTATTGGAAGGGGGCCTTACACTGGCATGTCTATGAGCGGAGCAAGACTGGGATTTTGTCACTTGATTTGTCGGAAGAGAAATTCCACCGGGTGCCTCCTGAAGTCGAGAGGATGGACTTTCCCCAGGACTCGGGATTCAAGGGACTAGTCTGTTCATATATAGCCGCTATGATAACCGCATCCACACATGGATAACGGATGAGTATGAGAGAGGAGGATCATGGACAAAATGGTTCGGTGTTGATTGCGTACATGTCTCTAGGCATGCTACCCCCTCGTGTACACAAGGAGCGGAAAAATCGTTTTTTTGATAAAAGCGGACCGGGTGATTCTATTCAATCCGGAGGATAATACTTGCAAAGATTATCCCATAGGGGATTGCTTTTTCACCATCGAATATGCTATCTATTTGGAAACTCTTATTTCTCCCTATCTTGACAGCGAGCCATCAAGAATCTGGAGCCTTTAAGGTGTCATGTGATGCAAGGATTTGATTTTTTTAATAGGTAAGGGTTCTAAATTATATTAGTATACATCGATATGTATAATGCTATGTCAACATGTCGCATGATATAAATTTTCACACTAGATTTTCTGCTTGTTTCGAATTTAGATAGCAATTTTCCGATTGTCTTCATAATCAGCAAATGAGCTCAATCATATGAAAATGACTATAGCTAATTGTTGTTGTTTAGAAAACCTCTCCGAAATGATAAAATTATGCATAACAGAAGAACATTGCACGCATTACATACCCCAAATTTTGAATTCGTACGGCAATATTTTCTTTGCTTGAGACGGATCGCTTCTTACTAATGAAATCAAGGAATTCCTCAGTCTGCACATCTTGTTTGAAAGAAGTATCCAAAAAGTCACATGGATAAGAAATTATCTCCCCGCTAGGCACCCTAGAGTTTATGTGAATACCCTATGGTGAACCGTACAGTGATGTATACGCTAAATGCCCCCAAACCCAACCCAAAAACACACTACACTGGCCACGATCTCGGTCGCACATGCACACAGAGAGAGAGAGAGAGAGAGAGAGAGAGAGAGATTTGCTTCATGGTAGTTGTGAGAGAACCAAGCCCAGTAAAAACCAAACAACCTCACACATGTTCTGAGATCATCAAATTCCATAAAAAGGTAGCATGCCCCCCAAAGCTCCATCATTGAAATAATAAGGCTAAGATTCTAACATCATCTTTCACTGATATAGTGCCTATGCATATCGTACTTCTCATTTCTATGCTTAGCAAACAATCTCGTGTATCCTCTTGGAGGGAAGCTAACAAGGTAAGCCTTGCCAACAGCTAGGTAAGGCTCGCCGGTGGCAAAGGGAAGCCCGGGCGAGGCCCGCCTGTCCACTAGCGAGGCGAGCTTCTAAGGAGCTCGCTGGACCTTGTTTAGCCAGTCGCCGGCGATCGACAGGGGTGGCGGCAGTTCAAGAAGAAGAAAGAGAGAAGAAGATCAAGAAAGAAGAAAGAAAAGAAAGAAAATAGGTTGGTTGATTCTAGAATTGTTCTTGAGAACAAAGAATCAATATTTTTTATTTTTTACTTCTCGATTCTGTTCCAAATTTAGTTCCAAGTACAAAAAAATAGAAATTTATTCCTGAAAATAAAAAATTTACCAAACGAATTTCTGTTCCAAATGTACTCTCAATAACAAAAATTTTACCAAATGAATTTATATTTTAAATTTACTCAAGGGAATAAAAGAGTAGAAATTATTACTGATTGGCAAGTTGCCAAGCAGAACCTTAGCCTCACTAGTAATATCACATATATCTATGATAAATTTATCCTAAATTATTGATACATTTATGATAAATTTACTTTTCATTAATTTATGTTAAATTTTTATCATTAAATTGTCAAGTTGAAAGATACGTAGTAATTGGCAAGTGTGACAATTTGAGATTCCACCCTTTGTTTTTCACAGGTATACAAATTTATGTTTTTTTGTGATATTAATATAATTTAATGAAAATTAATTGATGGTAAATTTATCACAAATGACTAGTTTGAAGCTTGTGCTAGCAAAAATATTAATTTGTAGTAAAATTGTTATAGGTGTAACAATTAAGAATTTTTAATATTCAAAATATTATTTTTTCATAAATTTGTCACTGGTATATAATTTGGAATTCTTAGTGATCTAAACTCTTAACTTTATTATACATAATGCAATAAGTGCGCTCAATCATTTGAAAATGAGAAAATATTTCGGTGTTATCGTAATTACACATTAATGGCTATTGTGGCAAGCATCGTTCGACTCGGATTTACTTAAAAAATCAACACGTGTCCATCGATCTAGTGTCTAATAATAATTTTAAAAAGAAGAAGAAGAAAAAACTAAAAAAATCAACACTCTGGCCCGCTTCTCTCCCCCTCCTTTTATGTTTCGCAAAACTCTCGTCCTTCCATTCTACTATTTTTCAGATTTTTTTTTTTTTCATTTCGAAAGGAGAAATCTCTTTTTTATTTTTTCCCTCTTCGGATGTACCCAAAAAAAAAAAAAAATTACAAGAATAATCTTTAAGTTTCGCAACAACTAATAAACTTTTTGGCATAAATGGTAATTTCCTTTATGAAAGAAGCGATACCCAGATAATTTTCAAGAGATATAGTTAGCAACTTCAAAATTTTTTCTCAGATGAGTACTTGAGAATAATCACCTTCCAATTCCATGGAATTTATGCGCGACATGTCCTATTGAGCCATACGATCCTCAGATCATACATGGATCTGCATTTCCCTTCAAGCTTTCGCTGAGACTACATCAAGCTGAGAGCAGAATCCATTTTCTTTGGTAAACTAGGATTTAATTCCATCATAAATTCAGTCAAACATCACATCCGCAAGGAACCATTCTGTCAAAAGGGGAAATGCCCATCGCAAACACATGATGTTCGACACAAAAACGACTACGGGGATTAGATGAAACATCTCCGAGAAAGAACGAGATGATCACAAACAACTGGGAACCAATGAATGACTTCACATCTTTCCGAGTTTCGAAAGTATACAGCATTGTCCATTCATGGAGAAGCTACGTTAACATCAACTAATCATCATTTTCTTCAAAGTCAGAATCATCCGTCGGCTTCTCACTTTCAGAATCACTCAAGACATATGTCGTCTGCTTTGGGTTCACCCTCTGAGGCCTTCGTTTCGGTGGGGCCACCTCAACCACGTCTTCACCATCCTTAGACATAGGATTGGATGACATTTCCTCACTTGTGGAACTGTCTGCCTTACCTTCCTTTCCCAGTAGAGAACTGCTTTTCTTATTGAAAGGAGATGCTCTCATCTTTCGTACTTTCTTTTCTGGCGAAACTCCAGTGCTTTCAGCTGGCTTTAACATCTCGGTCAAGAGCCGTTGGGTCGTTCCCCGAGCCTGCTGCCTGTTGGCTTGACCTTTCTTTGTTGCTGCAGGTGGCGTTGATTTCTTCGCAGCAGCAGATGGTTTTCTGCCTCCTTTCTTCTTTGCCACCTCTGCTTCAGAGTCCACTGTCTCGTAGTCATCATCTCCACTGTCATTACTAATTTCTTCCTCTGAAATCTCGGAGAAAATGACCGAGGGCTTCTTCCTTGTGGCAGCCCTTTTACTGGGTTCTTTCACCTTGACTGGTATTTCAGGCACTTTGTCCTCTATAGCTGCATTGCATGGAAATGTGTTAAACTTCGGGCAAACGTGGCACATGATCCCAATGCAGCAGATGCTCCTTAATCTTCACTATCTAATGTACCCAGTATCTTTACAAATGGAATTGACTTTTAAGTCGAACAAACAAAAGTCAACTCAAATTAGTTTGAAATCCGACACGTTGACGTGCTGTTGAATACCCTGAAAAAAAAGAAAAGAAAAGAAACCTTCCACGATGGCCAGGTGAAAAGGTCCCCCTAAGCTCCAACATCATCAGTTTTAAATGCATGCCTGCGAAAGATTCAAATGGCCCGTCAAAAGACCCGTGCTTGCTTGACTTTCCCCTCTTTTCAAGTTGCTTCCCAAAACTATTGTCCTTCCATTCTACCGTTCCTTGATTTTATGTTTTCACTTCAAAAGAAGAAATTTCCTATTAGAAAAATCACAATTCAAAGAAAAATACAAATTTCATCCATATATTGAAATTGATTTATAAGTTAAAGACCCATTTTAACTATGTAATCCAAGTGTGTATGTGAGAGTTCTCATCTTTTTCGAATTATATGGCAACCCAGATAAATTCACATTAACATGCAATTTAAAAAATTCTCAATAATTATGACCAAATCTCATAGGTTTGCTTTTCATTCCTCTCTCCACTAATGTAAGCTAATTATCCAACTAAAAATCAATAGGATTTTTCTCGGTTTGTAATATAAGGTTGGGCTAAAAGTGAGATAACGGTAATTTTAAACTCAAATCACCCATCAACACATTGATTTTTAGCATCTAATTAAAGCCAATGTCACTATTTAATTTCACTCCTTCAAGATCATTTTTCTGCTACCATATATCATCATTCCTTCTTTCTTTTCCTTTTTTTCTTTTTTTTTTTAATTACTTTATGGTAGAGTTTCTCCCAAAGTCCCTCCTAATATAACATGAAAATTTCCAACCCATTGAGTGAGCCTAGGTTGCCTCCCAAGATTGTCACAGATTTCAAGAAAAGCATCAATGTGAGCGTTTGGATCATAGCTTGGTAGCCCACTAAATTGCACCGATTGTTGAAGTATTTGAATGAATGATGGCTTGATCTCAAAGTTGTTTACTTGAATTGCAAGTCTTCTGATACTTGATGTGGTGCCTTGAACTGTTGGCGCAACATAATCTCTTAAGAGTCTATGTGGATTTTCATTCTCCCAATTTGCCATCTTCTTAGCATAATCTCTGTGTTATCTCAGTCGCCTTTTGAATGTACGTTCGATTTCTGGATCAAGCTTAGCAAGTTTCCTTGTTGGCTACATGTCATAAACCGATGTATACCCTAAAACAAAACGAAAGCTAGATTAAACTTATAATTATCTAGTATCAATATTAATTAGTATTAAACAAACGATCCTTGGCAACGGCGCCAAAAACTTGTTCGTAAAATTCTAAATGTAAGTGAACGTGTCGAGCAAGTAATATAATAATGAGAAAAAGTATCGTCCCACGGAGATTGATAATTAATAAACTAATTAAATACTAAAATAGATTAATTCTAAAATTTATCTAACAGATCAAAATATAATTGAGAATAAATTAAAAACAAAATTTGGAAACTAAATGCAGTAAATCAATTAGATAAATATGTTAGAGCGTCCGATTTCACTATAACCACTACATAAGAATTTCAAATTGTTATGAGTACAAGAACAAATCAAACATGTGATAGCGGAATTTCCTAATCTATTTACTATCTTATCTCTAGGTATATCAAACATACTCATTTTATTAATTCAATATATCTCTATGTGAATTAAAATAAATATAAATGTATTAAAAACTATGAATATTCTCGACTTAGTTTTTTAGATCAACCTTATCACCGAAAGTTACACAAATAATGCAGTATATCTCTATTTACATTTAATTTATGGTTATATATTATAATAAGCAATTGCATATTATTACTTTTCAATCTCAAACATGCACACCATATTATTCAAGTCGTGACTAGTCACTCAAAAGTATTATACACAATAATATATAACTCGCAGGTATGAAATCAATTGCAAAATGTAAAGATCGTGAAATTCACATCATAATGGTTAGGCTACATCGTAGCCTTAACAAAAGAAAATTAGAATAAATAAAAATATAAATCAAATCTAGCATCTCAAATCAAAGAATAAAAATTATGTCATCACTTTTGTCTTCTCTTCAAAATACTTAAAAAACTCTCAGAATAATGAAAAACGATCTAACAAAAACATAATTGCTCTCTTTGGCTCTCAATGTTCTCCTATTTATAGGATATATCCAATATCCTTATCTCCAAGCAATTGCGCAAAAAATCGTAGTAAATAAGAGAATTTGATTTGATATAATGCTAGCATGTAACATTAGACTACGTTTGGCAATTAGGATAAAATTCAGGAGAGAATATGATTTATCCTATTTTATGTTTGGTGCTTGGTTAGGATAAAGTTGGATATAGGGGGATATAAGCCGGATAAAATTATCCTATGGGGAAAGTGAAATAAATGTGGATAAGATTTCTAATGTCCATAATAGGAGAGTTATTTTTTTTAAATAAAAAATTTCTTAAATTAAAAAAAGTAAAATTATATTTCAATATAAATAATATTTGAATTCTAATTTAAGAAATAAAAAATAAAAAATAATTTTTTAATTTAATCTTATTTTAAATCATTTATTTAGCTTTAATTCTATCTTATAATAAACATTCAATCTATCAATTAAATATTTATATTGATTATATATTTTAGGTATTTTTATATTTTAGGTATGTTGGTACAGTTTACGATTTGATAAAATTTTATTGAAGAATGGTAAAAGGGGAAAAGAGAAATAATAAAGAAAATAATTTAAAAAATAATGATATGCCGTTTATATTAAATTCACACACACACACACACACACACACACACACACACACACATATATGATATGATGTAAATATATTTGAGTTTAATATTGCGATTCACCAAACAGTAGATATGATATAGAAAAATTCTAAAATTTCATATCCTATCATATTCAATCATATCCTAGTTAGAAATCCAGACGACCAAACATATCTTTAAGGAATAAAATCATGGATTCCCTAATTTGATATCCATCTTCCATTGTTTTTTTGTTTGAATTCTTGATTTTTGTTATTTTTTTTCTTATCTTCTCTATATCTCATTATTCTATATAAAAAAGGAATTCGAATAATCAGAAGGAAATCCAAATATTTTCTTATAAATATTGCATTATTTGTTACCTAAAATAGGTAAAATAACTCTATTTTTTATAAAGTTATGAAAAAATAAGTTACAAGAACAAAATGTTATCCCCATCCTCGAACGAAGGTCAATGACCTCGGGTTGACATAGGCGATGGCATTGCGAGGCTCACAAAGGCATGATGGAGATGGAGGCCACACAACAGAGCAGGTGGCTAGCTATTGCAAGCCAAGGTTTTAAGTGTGCTCACGGTAGAACAAGAAGATGGCAAAGAGAAATTAAGGAAAAAGAAAAGGAAAACAAATAGAAGGAAACAAAAATAAAAAATTGAAAAGAAAGTAGGTAAAACCCATATTAGCCATTTATTAAAATTGACCAATGTATCAATCATTTAAAGTGATAAATTTAAGGTTTAAACATTCCCTTAACTTTAGATAATCACGATCATTTTGGGATATAGCCAATATTTTGATGGAGCTAAAAGCCTTGACTGCCCTTAAACATTGATAGTAATTTATTTTGCTTTAGCTTCATGTTTAAGGTAGATATGAGTAAAATCATTGTTTCATATCCTACTTGAGAAAACTTTAATTTTTACAAAAGAAAAGTTACACAAATGAATTCTGAACTTTAAATTCAATGTACAATATTATTCCTGAACTTTTAATTCATTTAACATAGTCTCTAAATTTTAGTCCAACGTGTAATGTCAATTATGAACTTTTAACTTGTTTGATTTGATTTTGAACTTTTAAATATTTTATATAAATTAGAGATTACGTTGAATATATATCAATATCTCGGAAATCATATTTAACAGGCGCCAATTTCTAGGGTTCGGGAAACGCAACCCCACACGCCCGCTCGCTCTCTCTCGCTTCCCTCCGCCTTACCACCTCCGCCCAGCTGCCGGACTCCACCGCGCGACCGCCGCGTACGCCGGCGACCCCCCCCCCCGGCGGCCGCCACCGCCCGGCTCCGTCGACGGCCTCGTGAGCTCTCGAGAAAGCCACGCCTACGGCCAATAGCCGACCCAATTGACCTCAACCGAGAATTTCCCGAGTAAAAAAACGCTTCTTTTGACTCTTGAATTATCGTTGTTATTGCGTGGCTTTTACTGAACACTTGATAACTCAAAACCTTGCCGATGAACAGGCTGCTGTGGCTATTTGCCGAAACTAATGGCTGAAAGTTTGCCCGAAGAGATTCTCATCGACATACTCTTGAGGGTTCCGGCCGAGTCGTTGGTGCGATTTAAATTGGTCTGCAAACGGTGGCGGTCTCTAATCTCTGACCCAGGCTTCGCCAAGTTGCATCTGCAGAGGCTCAAGGCAGGGGATTTAATTCCTAGGCAGAGAATTTTCATCGGCGACGACGAGACCATAGATTTCAAAACCTTCGACGCCAATGAGGGTTGTGTGGCGGTACCGCATAAGATTAAAACGATCAAATCTGACGGCAATAACACCAATTGGTGGCAGATCGTGGGGTCCTGTGATGGCCTGGTTTGTTTTCTTGTCTCTGGCATTTTTCTCATATATAACCCGACCACCAGGGAATATAGGGAGTTGCCCTCTTCCGGTCTCGAGGAAGATTGTGAGTTTCTTGAGCGTCAATATGGGTCATTCTATGGACTCGGATATGACCCTCGATCTGATGACTACAAAATAGTAGAGGGCATCCACGAATATTTCGATCGATTTTGGGGGGCGGCAATATTTTCGCTTAAGTCCGGTTCTTGGAGAAGGATATATTTCCCGATCGAAGAAATCGAAGAAATCGGTTTCTATGTTTGTGACAACGGAGTTTATTGGAAGGGGGCCTTACACTGGCACGTCTATGGGTCGTGGGGCGAGACTGGGATTTTGTCACTTGATTTGTCGGAAGAGAAATTCCACCAGGTGCTTTCGGCTCCTGAAGTCGAAACGGATGGACAATCCCGGCCATGCGTGAATCTCGGGATTCACGGGACTAGTCTGTTCATATATAGCAGCTATGGTAACCACGTCCACACATGGATAACGGACGAGTATGGGAGAGGAGGATCATGGACAAAATGGTTCAGTGTTGATTGGACAAATTGGTTCAGTGTTGATTGGACAAATTGGTTCAGTGTTGTTCCGAAGGTTTCTATCCCCCTTGTGTGCACAAGGAGCGGAAAAATCATTTTTTTGATAAATAGAGACCAGCTGATTCTGTTCAATCCGGAGGATAATACTTGCAAAGAAATTCCCTACAAAGATTATCCGTACAACGATTTCTCCGTCGAATATGCTATCTATTTGGGAACTCTTATTTCCCCCTATCTATTTTGACGGTGAGCCATCAAGAATCTGGAGCATTGTCATGTGATGCGAGGATTTTCTTAATAGCGAAGGGTTCTAAATTATATTAGTATACATTGATATGTATAATGCTATGTCAACATGTCACATTATATACATTTTTACACTAGATTTTCTGCTTGTTTCCGATTTAGATAGCAATTTTCCAATTGTCTTCATAATCAGGAAGCAAGCTCCATCATATGAAAATGACGATAGCTAATTGTTGTTGTTTAGAAAACCTCTCTGAAATGATAAAATTATGCTAACAGAAGAACATTGCACGCATTACATACCCCAAATTTTGAATTTGTACAGCAAGATTTTCTTTGCTTGAGATGGATCGCTTCTTACTAATGAAATCAAGGAATTCCTCAGTTTGCATATCTTTTTTGAAAGAAGTATCCAAAAAGTCACAGAGATAAGAAATTATCTCCTCGCTAGTTATCTTAAACACCGCGGTGGTATCGGGCTTCACAGAAAAATAATGTAACATGAGGGGATGTCACAACAATGGACCCAACTCTAGCTCTTCAAACCGTTCGACTCCTATGGTTAACCATACAGCGATGTAATCAAGGAATTCCTCAGTCTGCACATCTTTTTTAGCAGGTAGCTACTTCAGATCATACAACAATGTGATCCACCGAACCCCAACAAAGCAATGGATAAATGCATTTATCTGATAATAGAAAGGCTATAGTCATAAAAAGAATTAAGAGAGCTGATGTAAAATGAAGAGGGACCCTAGAGTTTATGTGCATACCCTGTGGTGAACCATACAGCGATGTATACGCTAAATGCCCCCAAACCCAACCCAAAAATACACTGGCCACGAGGGTGGTTGTGAGAGAACCAAGCCCAGTAAAAACCAACTTCACACATGTTCTGAGATCATCAAATTCCATAAAAAGGTAGCATGCCCCCCAAAACTCCACCATTGAAATAATAAGGCTAAGATTCTAACATCGTCTTTCACCTAATATAGTGCCTATGCATATTGTACTTCTCATTTCTATGCTTAGCAAACAATCTCATTTCTATGCTAAAATTACAAGAATAATCTTTAAGTTTCGCAACTAATAAATTTTTTGGCATAAATGGTAATTTCCTTTATGAAAGAAGCGATACCCAAATAATTTTCAAAAGATGATGGTTAGCAACTTCACAATTGTTTCTCAGATGAGTACTTGAGAATAATCAACTTCCAATTCCGTGGAATTAATGTGCGACATGTCCTATTGAGCCATGCGATCCTCGTATCATACATGGATCTGCATTTCCCTTCAAGCTTTCGCTGAGACCAATACATCAAGCTGAGAGCAGAATCCATTTTCTTTGGTAAACTAGGATTTAATTCCATCATAAATTCAGTCAAACATCACATCCGCAAGGAACCATTCTGTCAAAAGGGGAAATGCCCATCGCAAACACATGATGTTCGACACAAAAACGACTACGAGATTACATGAAACATCTCCGAGAAAGAACGAGATGATCACAAACAACTGAAAACCAATGAATGACTTTGCATCTTTCCGAGTTTCGAAAGTATACAGCATTGTCCATTCATGGAAAAGCTACATTAACATCAACTAATCATCATTTTCTTCAAAGTCAGAATCATCCGTCGGCTTCTCACTTTCAGAATCACTCAAGACATATGTCGTCTGCTTTCGGTTCACCCTCTGAGGCCTTCGTTTCGGCGGGGCCACCTCAACCACGTCTTCACCATCATTAGACATAGGATTGGATGACACTTCCTCACTTGTGGAACTGCCTGCCTTACCTTCCTTTCCCAGTAGAGAACTGCTTTTCTTATTGAAAGGAGATGCCCTCATCTTTCGTACTTTCTTTTCTGGCGAAACTCCAGTGCTTTCAGCTGGCTTTAACATCTCAGTCAAGAGCCGTTGGGACGTTCCCCGAGCCTGCTGCCTGTTGGCTTGACCTTTCTTTGTTGCTGCAGGTGGCTTTGATTTCTTCGCAGCAGCAGATGGTTTTCTGCCTCCTTTCTTCTTTGCCACCTCTGCTTCAGAGTCCACTGTCTCGTAGTCATCATCTCCACTGTCATTACTATTTTCTTCCTCCGAAATCTCGGAGAGAATGACCGAGGGCTTCTTCCTTGTGGCAGCCCTTTTACTGGGTTCTTTCTCCTTGACTGGTATTTCAGGCACTTTGTCCTCTAGAGCTGCATTGCATGGAAATGTGTTAAACTTTGAGCAAATGTGGCACATGATCCCAATGCAACAGATGCTCCTTAATCTTCACTATCTAATGTACCCAGTATCTTTACAAATGGAATTGACTTTTAAATCGAACAAACAAAAGTCACTTTGGCGAAACCTTTTACCTGATGAATTGTCTGGTGAAGATTCAAGGTTATATGCAGCAAGTCGTTCTTTTAAGTCAAGCATCTCGAAATCCTCGTCATCATCTGAAACTGAGGCACTCTTGCTAGGCTGTATAAATGAAAACAGAGATGTGAATGTTGTCCAAGACATTTGCCTTGATTTTACTTAGAAGGAAGAAACCAAACACACCTTTGGAGCCGGAGCTTTCCTAGCACCGGCACCACGTTTTGGTTTTGCAACATCAGCAGCATTTCCTGAAAAAGAGACACATCTACTGTCAGTGACTCCATATGACAATAATAATGCAAACAGTTTCAAGTTATAACATGAATTCCATAATAACCTGCTTCCAATGTGACGGTTGATCCTTGAGTGACTTCTGCTTGAGCTTCTGGATTGTTAGCTTTAGTGTCATTCTTGCGAGGCTTTTTTGGTGCCTGTCTAGAAACTTTTGTGCCGACTCCATTTGCTTTGCTTCTTGCCTTTCTCGTTTCCTCTGCTTGGGCATCCATTTTTTCTTGCTCCTGCATAGCACAGCGGAGAGCATTAGTCAAAACAGAAAAAAAATTGGAGTAATGTCAAGAGGGCATCAAAAACCATACATCAAGTTTTTCCTCTAGAGCAGCAAGATCTTCCAACCACAAATTCTCTGGAGTTGCTTTTCTCAGGGCATCAACCTCGTCAACAAGCTTGTCCTTATCAGCACATAATTCCTGAACTTTCTCGAGGGTAAGTGTGCCAATTGCCATGGAGAGCAGATACTCATAGTCACTGGCTTTCACTCCTTTGGTGGTGGGCTCTGAGTTCTCTTCTGTTTCTTCTGAATCATCCGTTGACCCGGCCACTGCTGTTTCAATTGTTTTAGTCTCCTTCCTAAATGGTGTAAAGCCTTTTGCTTGCAGCTCTTGGAACAAATCTGCTCTCTTTCGATTGCTCACAATGATCTCTCCATGGACAACACCAAGAATAAACCTAACCTTATTGTCCAACATCACTAACTTCAACTCCAAGTTTTCCAGCAAAATTTTCTGCAAGGGAGAAATAGAAAAGTACTCATAATATGCTATTTGCAACCAGGTCACATATGAAAAGCCTTGGAGCACAAGTAAATAACTGAAGACATTTCCTCGCTTTCACTGGGATTACCTTTCTTTTCTCATAACACTCAAGCCTTAAGTGGAAAAACTCCTCTAGAACTGCAGAAAGAAAGATGATTAATTTAAAATGAGACATTGATTTGAATACCATATATAAGTTACAATCCTACTAAAACATGGCTGATCGTGAGCTAAGCAGAAAGATTAGCATACTTTGTTCGGGGCTGTCATATTTCTTAATCACTCCGTTTGGGTCAAACAGGTGCATGTTACTCGTGCTGATCGATGAGGTCAGTTTAAATTTCTTCAGTAAACCCTCTTGCTTTGCTATCATCATGTTCTCCTCTGTCAACATAACTTCAAAATGTACGGTTACATCATCACTGTACTGCCTAAATTCCTGCAATTGGCAATTGAAATTTTAGCGAAAAATTCAAAGACAAGATGTGATGCACGAGGTTGGGTTGCTTGAGAGCTCATTACCTTGACAAAAGGATCCTTTGCTTTATCTTTCTCTCCAGTTGATAATGATTCCAAAAACTCCCTGTAATCCTGAGTCCATCGACGTATTGGAAGCTCTGTGATCCTCAGTGTGGTATCATCGACTTCCTCGATTATCCCACAAACAGTGTAAGTAACGCCGGCTTCCTTCGTAGCTGTTTTCTCAATGGTCCCTCTAAATCCGCGATACCAAGGATCCATGGGCTCCATCATTTCACCATTCAACAAACGTCTCAAGTTGGCAATAATATCTCTTGGATTGTAGTTGGGGATGTAAGAACTCCATCCAGTTCCAATTCCTTCACTACCATTGACGAGAACCATAGGTAAGATAGGCATGTACCTGCATAACAAGACCAGTATTAGCTAACAGTTTCGTTTGGGTTAAATGAATAACAGGGGTCCTATAATGAGTAATTACCAAGTTGGTTCAATAGATTGCCCATCTTCATTTAAGTAGCTCAGGAGGTTGTCATCATCCTTCGGGAAGAGGAACCGCGTAGTTGGCGAAAGCTTCGTGTATACGTACCTAGGGCTTGCATGATCTTTTCCTCCCTACCAAAGTAACATTTTCATGTAAGTAAAAAAAAAGAAAAAGAAAAAAGAAAAGAAATTGCAGACAAACTGATTATCTTCAGTGATATATGAAATACTCTCACCATGTTGCGAGTCCCAAATTGGCCATTTGGCATGAGAAGGTTAATGTTGTTGCTGCCTACATAATCCTGTGCCATTCCAATGATGGTACTAGCAAGACTTTGCTCACCATGATGGTATGCTGAATGTTCAGATACATAACCAGAAAACTGGGCAACCTTTGCTTCTTTGATGAAATTCCTTTTAAATGAGCAGAATAGAATTTTCCTTTGACCTGGCTTGAGGCCATCAACCATGGAAGGAATTGATCTTTGAAGATCAGCCATAGAAAACAATATCAGCTCCTTATTAACAAAGTCACTGTACTTGATGAGCTTCTCCTTCTGATCAAGATAAGTACCAGGCTGCAGGAAACAAATTCATAATTCCATTAAGTCACATCTAAAAATGCAACAAGTACTTCATGTTCTTATAATTCCGACAGCACTTCCAACCTCGAACTGACGAAGCCAAGTCTTCCTTGCTTCGATCTTCTTCTTGCTAAAAGCCAACTCAATTGCATCCCCATCTTGGTCATCAACCCATACAAAATCCTTCTTGTGCATGTCAAGATTTTGGAAATATTGCTTCCCCTCTTTTGAGGTGCTTGTTCCCAACCCCTGCAGGGATCATTCAACAATGTTATTCATAACAGACAGTAACTGAGTTATACTTCAATGATGTAGACAAACCTTATAGTACTTGATTGACCACCCACTTCCACTGCCCCCCAAACTTTCCTTCCAGGACTCATATTCCGGCATTGTATAGAAACTTAATTCTCTTCCATTTTTATGAGTAGCCTGTAGTCACAATTAGAGAAGGCTTAAAGCTTTTTTTCCATCTACCAAAAACGGTTTAGATGATCAACTTAATTTAAAAATCCCCACCTTGACAATTGGAGTGATGAATTCAACTAGGAAAGATGGAACTTTGAGCAAGGATGGCCAGAATGAATGAACGAAGTTAATTAAAAGGCCTTTAATGTGGGAACCATCATGATCCTGCAAATGCACATCCAAAAAGCAATATATACTTATTCACAATACTATGAAAAGCATTTACAATAGTGGCACATGCTTGACAGAAAAATTATACAAAACAAAATGCATAGAAGAGTGAAACCTGGTCTGTCATTATCATCAAATGACCATATCTTAAAGATTTGACACTGTCATAATCCTTATTTTGCTGCAACCCAAGAATCTGCTTGATGTATTGTATCTCTTTGTTTTCCATTATTTGACTATGGCTGGCTTCCCTCACGTTGAGTAATTTACCTCTCAAAGGAAACACTCCATAACGATCTCGACCAACAACAGAAAGCCCAGCCATCTGCATCAACGCAGTTTGGTTAGCCAACTCTTGGAAAATGTTCAGCCACAAAAATGAAGGTGGTTTCCATGCGTCACATCCAAAAGCTACCAGCACTTACTGCAAGGGCCTTTGCTGAATCTCCTTCTGTCAAAATCAGGGTACATTTATCAGAGTTTCTACCTCCAGCGTCATTAGCATCCTCAAGCTTGGGAATCCCACGGAGGTTCTCTCTCTTTGACCCATCAGTTTTCTTTAGGTCTTTGCTCAGCTTGAAATTTGCCCATGAAAGGAGAGACTCAACAATTCCAGACTTTACCACTGCATTATAGCAAGCATAAGCAAAATTTGCCTAGAAATCAATTGATCAGTTTCATTAAATTCACTAAAGAGTGTCCAACCTTTCTGTAGGAACTTGTCAGATAGTTCACACTTGGATCCAAAGCTGCTCTGACGAAGTGTCAAAGTTTCCTTGGTTTGAGAGTCAAATGCAGGATTGTCAATGAGGGCATTGACAAAAACCCATAGATGACTTTTAACGTTATGGGCTTTGAGGTTGGCATTCTTATTCTTCTTGTTCACAACACTCATAACATGGTTGGCAATCTGATTGGTCACATAATCAACATGTGTTCCTCCCTTGATAGTAGCTATCGCATTCGCAAAGCTGACCTGTTGAAGAATTCACGATGTCAAATTCATTCAGTAGTACTAGCTCTATATTTGCTGTTACCAGAAGAAGGTATTCAAAGTACCTGTTGAAACTGTCCGTCACTTAGGCTTACACAGACTTCCCACCTGTCATTCACAGTCTCCTCAATCCTGATCCAATCAGTAAATTTGGCTATCAGAATACCATCCCAAACTACAAAATGATTATAATCGGACGAAAAGAAAAGGAGAGAACCTTGGAAGGGGACATTCTGGTCTATTTTTAGAGGCAGATTTTAAATAGAGGCCGACATATTCAGCAAATGTTTTGACAGGAACCCTTTTCCCATTCAGCTCAACCTTTACTGTCTTTCCAAGACACCCAGCCATATCAATCACTCGCTTTTTCATCAAAGCAACCACGTCATCTTCAAGGTGGGTCATGTTAAACTTTGCCAAGTCGGGTTTGAACGAGACCTTGGTCCAGTTTTCACCTGCCTTGCAAGCCTTGATATCGGGTGCACCTTTCACTCCCATGTTCTTCGAGAAAACCTTTAAATCATTGGAACTGATCATTACAAAAGCTCAACCAAATCGATTCCACTAACCCCAATAAAAATGGTGAGAACATTATTCCACTATAGACCAAAATGAGTGTGTTTACTATCCTAAAAAAGTAGCAACAACCTTGAGCAAAAACTACTACATGACGTCCGGAAAAAAGAAAGTAGCACCATTCTGACCAAACAAGGGCAGCTGAACTCCAATGCCAAAAAAGAGCACAGCTTAAACAGAGACAGTTACCTTCCCACCAGAGCAATGTGCAAGACTAACATCAAGAAACAAACTTGAAGAAATCCCAAATCATGAAATCCAGAGAAAAATGGCAACACAGGCGCATCGAAGAACATCAGCCGTCTATACCTGCTTGTACTTGAGGCCGTTCTTGCCATCGGCCGTCTCGATGACAAACTCCGTCGAGAATATGTTCGTCAGCTTAGCGCCGTACCCGTTCCTCCCCCCGGTCGTCTTCTTCACGTTGTCGTCGTAGTTGCTGCTGGTGAGGAGGTGGCCGAAGATGAGCTCCGGCACGTAGACGTGCTCCTCCCGGTGCATCTCCACGGGGACGCCGTCCCCGTTGTTGTAGACGCTGATGAGGTTCCGGTCGGCGTCGATGGTGACTTTCAGGGAGTCCATCCTGGGGTCGCGCTGCTTGTTGTCGGCGGCGTTGACGAGGATCTCGTCGAAGATCTTGTAGAGGCCCGGGACGTAGGTGATGGGGCGGTGGACCATCTCGCCGCCGCCGCCGCCGTCGCCGTCGCCGACGACGTCGTAGATCCAGAGCGACTGGGTGTGCTTCTCGACGGAGCCGATGTAGGTGTCGGGGCGGAGGAGGATGTGCTCCAGCTGGGACTTCTTCTGGTAGGTCTCCTCGACCGTCTTGCCCTTGCGCCCCGCCGCCGGCGCCGGAGCGGCGGCGGCGGCGGTGTTGGCGATGTTGCTGGTCTGGAGGGGGAGCGTCTGGGCCATGATGGGGAGAGGGAGGAAATCGAAGGATGTGAGGAGATTCTCGAGAGGAGAATGACGCAGGGAGCGAAGAGAGAGAAATGATGGTTTTTTAGAGAGAGAGAGAGTTTGAATTTCGAATTGAGGCGCGTTGCTTTGCTTGCTTTTGGACGGACTTTTTGCACCTGGGGCTCGTCCGGACTTCCGGTTCATGGAATTTCATCGAATATTCTTCTTTTTTTTTTTTTTTTTTTTTGGTAAATACGTTAGAAGTCCGACGGCTTATTACGAAAGTATTATTGAATCATAAAATTTTTAACAAGTGATTTAAGTCTTAAAACTTATCATAAATGTGTAATCAAATCTCAAAAACTTTCAAAAAGTACAAATAAGTTAGAAAATTTATTATGAAAATGTAATTGAATTTTAAAAATTTCAAAAAATGCAAAAAATTTCCAATGATTGCACTTTTCATAACAGGTTTTAAGACTTTATTGTACTTTTTAAAAATTTGAGGATTAAATTGCATTTATTGATAAGTTTTAAAAACTTCCAATATACTTTTCATTCTTTTATGGGCTTCTTCTTCTTTTTTTCTTTCTTTTTCTTCTTTTCTTCTTTTGCTTTTTAAAAAAAAAAAAAATCATGAGATTTCTTGTGATCGGATTTTTTTTTCAATGCAAAACACGTGAGACTTTTTTTTTTTAAGAAAAAACATTTGAGACTTTAGAGAGATACAAATGTGCACACGTGTATTCACTTATAATTACTCTCGTATTTTCTTTTTATTTTGAGGGATATTTTAGATTTCGACACTAAAACTCCATTTGCTTCAAGAAAATAGATAATTTGAAGAAAAATTCTCTAAAAATATTTGTTTGTATCAGTTGAAATAATTAGTCAACGAAAAACTTTTTTATTACCCAGAACAATTTATAAATCAATATTTTCGTGGACGAGAAAAATATTTTTTGTTTGCAATAAAAGCAATGTTTTTAGAAAAATATTTTTTAAATTATCTATTTTCTGTTAAACAAACAAAGCTTGAAGAAAATACGAGCATGATATTAATATAGAAAAAAAAAACTCAAGTGCCATTTCGCTAGTAGCTAGATTGGGCAAAGTCGAGGGTATGGTATTTGGACGTGGGTTTTAGCACGTCTAACAATTCCTCTTGTTTTTGTTTGGTAATAGTATTTCATCCCATCGTACACTCTTCATCCGTCCATTTCTCCATTGTTGAAATTTCCAAGAGATACACTAATAATTTTTTAAGATAAAAACTACCAAAAATTTTAAACTTTACCCTCCATGACACATTTACCCCAAACTTTTTTATGATGCAAAATACCACAAACTCGTACTTATATGACAAATTTATTCCAAATTTGTACGGTGTTATACATTTACTCCAAACTTATTTTTGTAACACTAAAAAACCCAAACTTTTTCTAATAACACCAAAAAAAACCCCAAGTTATATCTATGTAACACATTTACTTAAAAAAGAAAAGAAAAAGATATGGGGTTTTTGGTGTTGGTAAAAAAAGTTTAGAATAAATGTGTCACAATGGGCAAAGTTTGGGATTTTTTGTATCATAAAAAGTAATTTAGGATAAATGTGTCGCTCTGAGTAAAGTTTGTGGTTTTTTATGGCTTTTTCCTTGATTTTTAAACTACATGGAATAGCTTCTATTTGCATGTTGTCTGACATATTCAAAAATACTTATGAAATTTTGAAAGACATAAAGATCTTTTGGGCAACTAGAAATTGACGGTAATGATTGAAGTTATAAACTCCATGCGGAAATTTCATTTCATTTAGAGAGAAATGTAAAATTCCTGAATGATTTAAGAGAATGACTATAGTCAAATATCATGCTAATTCTCAAGAAAGAAATTTTGAAATGAAATGGGTGTGTTGCACTTTTAGGTGTTTATAATCTATACACCATACTTGGATGATAGTTTGATCCAACTAGAAATTTGCATGGTCCATTATTTAAGTCTTTTTATCCAAACATACTTGTAATTAGAAGTTTATATTTACCACATCTTTACAACTTGTACTTTTACTAATCCATTGGAAAAAAACGATGATGGTGTGGTGTAATCAAACAATCATCCCTACCTCATGTCGTGAATCTCATCCTACTTGACATTGTGTGTGTGTATATATCTCGCTTTCGATTAATAAGTTATATCATATGTCACTATTGTGTGGTGTACCCCTTAAATTTTGGGAAAAGTACCAAAATAGTCTTAAACCTTTTGTATTGGTATCAATTTAGTCCTAAACTCTTCAATTGGACCAATTTAGTCTTAAACCTTTTCACATTAATACCAATTTAGTCCATCGGCTAATTTAAGCCGAAAATTGCTGATGTGGCTATTGGCGATCTTACGTGGCGCTACGTAGACAAATTTTATGATTTTTTTATAATTTTTTTAAATTAAATTTTTTTTTTCCTTTTTTTCTCTTTTTTTTTTTCTAAAAAATAATTCTTTTCTCCTTACCCTTGGCCGATGAGGTCGCCGGCCGGCCGGCCGACCATCGCCGGCCACAAGCTGGTTGGGGCGAGGGGCCCCGCGCCCTCGCCGGCCACTGGCGAGGGCCGCCACACCCTCGCCGGCCACTAGCGAGGGCCACCACGCCTTTCGCCTGCCACGGGCGAGGCGTCGGCCCCGCCCAATCCAAGCGAGGCGCGGCAGCCCTCGCTCGTGGCGAGTGAGGGCACGGCCCTCGCCCAAATCCGAGCGAGGGTCCTTGTCGGGGGGCAGAGTCTTCGAGCGGCGAGCAATGGAGAGAGATGCTGCGAGGAGAAGCGCTAGCGGCGAGAGACAGAGAGAGATGCTGCGAGGAGAAGCGCTAAGCGCGTACATGCCCTCGCTCGGATTCTGGGCGAGGGCCGCCGTGCCCTCGCCCGCCACGAGCAAGGGCTGCCGCGCCCTCACCAGGGCCGACGAGGGCGCGAGGCCCTCGCCGGCCAACGGGCGAGGGTTTTGGCCCTCGCTTGGATCTCGGGCGGGGGCCGACGCCCTCGCCGTGGCCGGCGAGGCGTGGCGGCCCTCGCCGCGGGCCGCGAGGGCGCGGGACCCCCCGACTCCCCGTGGCCGGCGAGCCTGTGGCCGGCGACCTCACCGGCCAAGGGTAAGGAGAAAAGAAAAATAAAAATAAAAATAAAAGAGAAAAAAATAAAAAATAATAATTTAAAAAATCTGAAAAAATTATAAAAAATCATTAAAAAAATTCCACGTGGCACCACGTAAGACCGCCGGCGGCCATATCAGCAATTTCCGGCTTAAATTAGGCGGATGGACTGAATTGGTACCAATGTGAAAAGGTTTAGGACTAAATTGGTTCAATTGAAAAGTTTAGGATTGAATTGATACCAATACAAAAGGTTTAGGACTATTTTGGTACTTTTCCCAACAATCATCCCTACCTCATGTCGTGAATCTCATCCTACTTGACATTGTGTGTGTATATATATATCTCGCTTTCGATTAATAAGTTATATCATATGTCACTATTGTGTGATGTACCCCTTAAATTTAAAGAGCAAAATTCCAAATATAGAGATGTAATATATTACTTTGATCGTAGCTCACTTACTCTTGTAAAACTTAAAAACTGGTCGTGTTAGTTTAAGATTGTGCGGGACATATTCATTGAGGAAATAGCCCCAACATAAATAATGTGGGATCCACGACATATACTCAATTGACATCTTAAAATTGCTAAAAGCAAAGGTGATAATTCATGATATTTTATTGGTTAAAGTGGTAAAACAACTGAGGCTTTACCTCTCGAGAAACAATAGGTTTTAAATTGACTTCAATTCAATGTAATCCCATAGGCATTGACAGAGTAATTTCTCAATTCATTCCTAGTGCCAATTTAGATAAATGCCTTTGATCATATCCAAAAGTGAAAAGACGCCTAACGCTAAAACAAACGAGAGACTTGGAAGATTGAAATTTTTTGAAAAAGGAGTAGTTTCCTACTGCAAGACAGAAGGTTCGATCGGCAAAACGGCTGCAATAATTGACCTTTCTTTTTCTTTGACTAATTCGATTCTATGTTCTCTCTCTTTTTTTTTTTTTTTTTCCATTTTGAGGAATTTTTCTTTTCTGATCTACTCTAGATCTAGAAGCTTCTCTCTCGTTTTAGTGAGATTTCTACCCCGATATAGTCCATATTTTGGGATTTTTGCACCTATTATTTCAGGTTTTGCTTCCTACAAATCTAGTTTCAAAGGAGATCAGAGGATTTTTGTGAAGGTTTCACTCTCACAAGCATTAGATCTATATTTGTTCAACCTCATTACTATGAATGACGATGGTGTTGAGGACGCCAAACTTAGGTGCACATTGTCGAAAGGCAAAACCATAGCGACAAGCACATATCTCGATCTGTGCTAATAATTACCGAAAACAAATTTGGTATTCGACCGTTGATTATGGGTTGAAAAAGTCACATATCTATTCTTTAAGCGAATAGCCTCTAAACTTATTATGATGATTCATTCTGTTATTCAAATATATGTTTGAAAATGAACGAAATATTACTTTAACAAAAGAAAATCATGCCAAATTTAGATTGCCAGTAAACGACTATCATAGTCAAACAATACACAATAAAATGAACTCAAGGAGCAAACTGTCTCGATCCATTTAGCTCAAGTAGACACGGCCCGACAAAGAAGGTGTGGACCTCCAGTGGGTCCCACCCTCCTTTTCCTTTATATGCACCCTCCTCGTCATTAACCTCATCACCGTCGCCGCTGCTGTCGCCGCCGTCGCCGCCGTAGGAGGGCTTGTATGGCGTCGTCTGCAAAGAGGCTGTGAGGCCACCATGTGGTGGAGATACGTGACCCCTTGAAGAAGATGCCGCTCCGACTCGGCACCTTCGGCACCCCGAGGAGGCTGCCTCGCCAACGACGACTTTGCCGGCAGCCTCCGCGGCTCGAATGCCAAGACCAACTTCCCTCCTCCTCCCTCCGCTGCCTCCGCCCTCTCCCTCGACCTCTTCAGCGAGTTCCTCCCTATGGCGGTCTTGAGTTGCGGCGACGGGCTCCGCAAGGGTGAGGGGCGGCTCTCCAGTTTGTTTTTTTTTAACGGCCCTTTTGTCAAATTCGCCTTACATCAATTTTGATTCACTCTCTGATCGGGCCGTGGATGGCATCTTTCCAGCATCCGAAAGGGCAAAGCCTAGATGGCACGGTTTATGTTAGCCCGTCGTATCAAAATGGCATTACAATTTACGCCAATAATCAACGAGTCTGTTGAACCATATTTCCTCACCATTTCGAGTTCCTTCCTAACCGGGGCTTTTATTAATGAGGTCATAATCATGAACTCTTCTCGTCGCTCACTTTTAATTTTAATTTTGTTAATGAGTAAGGTCCCACAAGAGATCGGAGGGAAGTGCAACCCTTCGATTTCGGAACGAACAATGATCTCGTTCTTGCGACGACACTGCCTCGGGACCCCAAAACATCGTGGAAACAAATATTTCTTGGACAGTATCATCGTGGTACAGGTCGTAAGGCCAAATAAATTATTACCTACCATCTAGTCGCTATATCGTGTTGGGACATATGAATATACTTAGGGAAAGTACAAAAATAAAAGTTATTAATCCATTGTATTGTTTTTAGTTCAGTTTATTTGATCAATTTAGGTTGGCAACTATTAATGTGTACATCGATTGTCTTACGTAATACATCCAATAAGGTCACGATGGCCTTGGACAAGGGCTACCTTACCCCCATCCGATGAGGGCGGCCCTTGTTGGCCAAAATGAAGGAAAAAAGAAGAAGAAAGAAAAAACAAAAAAAATTACTAAAATATTATAAAAAATGTCAACATCACTGTTGATAACGCCATTAGAAACGATTTCCAACCTAAATTGACTAAATTAATATTGATTGAAAATATTTAAAACTAAATTAGACCAATTAAAAAGTTTAGAACTAAATTAATATCAATGCAATATGCTCAAAATCTTTTTGGTACTTTTCCCGAATACAGCCCATACATATACTTTAGAAGAACTTCTAGAGTGTGCTATTAAAGTGGGTTTGGAAGTTGTCACCATAGAACTTTTGGCAAATTTCAATTTTTCATTCTATCGTGAATTTCAGAAAAGTTGGATCTCTTCGTTTGTGTTTTTCTTTCGATTTTTCTTATTTGGTGTTTGTGTTTGCCCCCTACGAAAAAAACCAAAACAAAATCAACCCTTTCGAAAAATGGGTTTGTTTTAACGTAAAAGCGTTTTGTTAATCTAAAGAAAAATGTGTGCATTGAGCTATATGAGGACCGAAGTAGCCTCACTCAATCTTAAATTACCGCGAACTCACTAAAAGTCAAGAAATAAATTTACAAAGATTATAGATTACCTACTCTATACTTTCAATATTGGGAAATCTAGTTTCACTTATTAAAAGAACAACAAACGAAAATAACTACCTCTAACCGCCAAGAAACATGCGGCGTCAAGAAAAGAAGTAGCTACAGCTTTTCCTTTTAAAACCTCTTTTTCCCTCCCTCCCTCCCTCCCTCCCTCTCTCTTCCCATTCCATTTCTAACTGCGTACGACCCGTCTGGTCCGAAAACTATGAAGCGGCCCTGCTGCTCCCTCCTCGACCAGGAGGATATCGACTACACCGTCCGACGCTTCAATGAGATCACCCTCCCGTCCCCTGATCTGGCCGCGCTCGAGAACGTTAATGGGGTCTTTGGGGCTCCTAATGGCAAGAATCGCGGCGGTTTGGGGGTTGACAACATGGGCTTCGCATCGCCAGAGAAGCTAGTTTTCGGAGTTAACCCAGCGAAGGCGACGACTCCTTGGCCGGTGAGAGGAAGCTCTTCATCTTCGCTTCCGCCCAAGCCGCCACTGCAGAGGACAGTGTCTGAGCCTACCCCATACCAGACCCCGGGTTTCATCAATTCGTTCTCCCAAGGGTCTGGCTCCAGCGGCTGCCACGGCAGTGTCGAGAAGAGGCGGGACTCCAGGGTCGGCTTCTCTAACTCTCTTGATGTTTATCTCTGGTTTGATGGGTGAAAAATCCTTTTCTTTATTTTGGTATATGATCATACCCATTACAGGAATCTAGGTACTCTTGGGTGACTGACTCTGGATATAGTAATTCTTTTCTCGGCATGGTTGTATGCATGTCAATAGTGAATCACACTTTTTATTTCTGTACATGATCTCAAGCTTATTTCGCGAGACTGGTCTTTGACTCTTTGTGTTCATCTGGTGAATGATATCGTTTAGACCTTTTTTCTGGTTATGCAAGTAGGGACGTAGAGCAGACTATGCTAGTTTTGGTCATCTGGGTCTACAGCAAAACAAAAATCAATTAAAAATCAAGTAAAACAGCAGTTGAAGCGGTTTGTGATTTCTCACAGGCTCTGATCTGGTGATTTGGGACTCATTTTCTTCGATGGGTTTTCTTTTTGAGCAATGCAGAGACCGAAGAGGATGAAGCGTCGCCTTAAGGAGATGCGCAAGTGGTGGGATCATGTGATGAGCGAAGCCTGTGAGGACGATGGACCTGCTGAACAAGGCAACACCGAAACGGCAGAAGCCTGATGCGCATGGATATGGAGAATATGGTTACGCATGATAATTACCGTCCTAATGTTCATTTGATGTAATAAGATTAGGACAAAATTTATCATTCTAATTCGTTTCGAATTGCTGATTGCGCAGCAGGTGAAGTGCGAAGAAGCCGAGGAGGAGGAAAATCACGAAGCCGTGAGAATGGGAGTCATCGGCAATTGCTTGTCCCTCGACCTCAATTGTCCCTACGGGAAAGGATACGAGATTGTGCTCTCAGAAATTAGAGGGTAAGCTCAATTATTTAACACTGTCACCCGACCAAATATTTGTTTTGTTATTAGCGTGGTTAGTCAATCTATGAGCGCTCCTCACACTCCATATTGGGAGGCAGTGCTACGTGTTGTTTAAGTACTTGAAGGGAGCATCGAGTAAAAGGATTTTGTTCAAAAATCATGGACATCTTAACGACATAAAATTGATTTTTGGAAGAGAAATAAATTTTTCTTTTGTTATTTCTAGATGAGTTTCTAAGCAAAAATAATTGTTTGATAACGATATAAAATTTATACTCTAAAAATAAAAACTCGTTTGATAAGGACATAAAATTTCTTCTTTTCGGACGGCGGTGGATCGCCCGCCTATTGACAAAGACTTACCAAATACAATAAAAAACTTGGTGACCGACAGACGGTGGTTGGCGACGATGGATGGAGGATATGATGAGAATTTTTATTTCTCATTTTATTCCAAAAATAGAGAAGTAGAAAATTTTTAATTCTGATTTCTATTCCAAACCTATTTCTGGAACAAGAATTTATTTCAGAAATAGAAAAATGAAATAATTTTACCAAACGGATTTTTATTCTATAAATAAGTTTATAATAGAAAAATTGTTTATGGAACAGAAATCAGAGGTTGTTATGCACCCCCTTAGCATCACTGGCTATTCTAATGCTGATTGGGCTAGATATCCTATTGATAGGAGATCAACTTTTGACTAATATATGTTCATGGGAGGCAATCTTGTGAGTTGAAAAAGTAAGAAGCAACAGGTGATCTCTCAATCAAGTGTAGAGGCGGAATATTGAGCCATGGCTCATGTGACTAGTGAATTGCTTTGATTGAGGATGTTGTTATTTGAACTTACCATGCCATTTTCAGCTTCCTCAGTTCTATGTTGTAATAACCATTCCACTATGTATATTGCTTCAAATCCAGTTTTTCATGAGTGCATAAAACATATTAAAGTAGATTACCATTTTGTGTGAGAAAAGATTTAAAAAACAAGAACATAACACTTCAATTCTCACTGTTACCAAAAAAAAAAAAAAAACACTTCAATTCTCACGGACTGAAGACCAACTTGCTGATCTTTTCACTAAGTCATTGCAAGGTAGTAGAGTAATTACTTTATACAACAACTTGGGACTCTTTAATATTTATGCCCCAACTTGAGGGGGAGTTTTGAAGGGTAGTTTAGTCATCTTCATTATTAGTGAGTCCTAATGCTTACTATATATATATTGATGTAATCCACAATTATGAAAATAACAATTTCTTCTCTTTTGTTTACAGCATTTTGTACCGGCATTATCCCTTTTGGTAATGGCTAGATGAATGGACTTCACAATAATACCCTGTGCATCATGTCTACTGCCAATGGCTCGACAATAAAAATTGCACATCATCACTTTGTTTAAATGGAAGGAAATGACGGAAAGAAGGTAAATGCGAAATTGAAGTCAGAATGAGATTTCTAGACTATTATCCCACAAAAAATGATGAGAACCTTACTATCAAAGTTAGAAAGGAAAGCTTACTGATTTTCTCTCCCCTCAATTTGGAGAGATTGTTTCATACTGGCGAAACTCATTATTTCACTTTCCTCCCCTCAATTTCTTTATGCTTGTTGCTTAGCCTCCTCTTTCCTCTCTCAATCAAAAGCTCTGTAAATGCAATTGTAGTGTCGGTACAAGAAGGAAATGATTCAGCACTGGTATAAATTAAGACCTGCCATTAACTCTCGAAAACCATACATAAAGAGATTACACATAAATGTGATGATTAATTTAAGTCTATCTAAATAGCTACATGGCACAAGTTGCCCAATCATGCGCAACTCATTCTAAAGGCTAGTTGTACAAAGCTTGACCATCTTCAGAAGTCACTGAAGGACTTCTTCGAGTCACTTGCATCTCCTTCATGAAAGATTGAAACAAACTTCTCTGCATCTAAGCAAGGGTACTCATCAGCACTTCTGGTTGTTCGGTGTCACTACTACATACACCGCTTAATTAAGGCATGAGAGACTTGACACCACCTGAGCCACTAACGGCATACCGGCTAGCTTGGCATCACAATGGCCAATTGCAACTTCCCGCGGCGACAGAGTTCAACTGGGTTTGAAAATATTTTGATTTTGTTTTTGCCATGGCCCAGCAAAATGACACGTGCTATGCTGAAATTTTGACCTTTCTGATCTGCAAATTGCCACTCATTCGTAGACAGGGAGAACCAATCTTTCTCCTCCGATTGAGTTGTTTTGACTTCTATGTAGTGAAGTCCTTCTCCATCCTCTACGGTGATGTCATAGGGTAGACCAGTTTCGCCATCTTCATTGACCCACTTAACAGAACTCCGACTGAATTTCTTGGCAAGGTGTCTAAAAGCAACGCGTTCTCCTAGGTTTCCCGTTAACATTGCTTGTTCTGGATCAGGCGTGCTGACATTGAGCATTGTTCTCCCAATCAACTGAGGTTGATCCAAGTCCGGTAGATCAGACACTGGAGTCGTATCAATTTGATTAGCTGAGACATCTGAACAAGAATGCAAATTGCTGACATCTATTGATCTATCAGAAACTGAAAGTTCGATTGGAGAATCTGCTGCTACATCTTCAGTCGTAAACTCAACAATCACCTCATAGCCGCCGCCACTTTCTCCAATCAATTCATGACAATCCTCCTTTATCACTTGCGAGCAAGTGCTTGTGGTTTTAGTTACTGCCTGTGTCTCAACTTGGCTATAAGGAGAATAAGCTGACCGTGGTGCACTTTTCCAGTCTGAAGGAGGCCAAGTTGAGGTAACTCCTGCCCTTCCCTTGGCCTTAAACAATTTTGGCACTTCTCTTGTTGCTGAAAAGCTGCTGTTCTCTAGTGATCCATCATCCTCAGACAAAGACCCTGAGGAGAGGGCCCACACGGGTTCATCACCTGGTAGGTTTGGCACCTTCTGACTATTCATGATAAAAGACTCTACCTGCTCCTCTCGAGAACCTGACTCTGCCATCGTTGTGATCATGTGAAGAAAATTTGCCAAGTGAATGTTCGGAGTGCCATCAAAGAATAGACGAGAAATCTCCATGTACAAGGCATGAGAATCTGACTCTGGAGTGACAAATAAAGTATTGCCCTGTCAAAATCAAGGAATTATTTTAATACTTAACAAGGAAGGTCATGCTTCTAAGTGATAAGAATGTGGTCCTATACTGCTTGATTAAAAGAACATTCCCCCTATTTGGTTCACAATGAACCATAGAAATGGTTTAGACAATAACATCACCAGGATCAGAACAGTGCAAATCGCAAGTATGGAACAGATTAAACATGTCGAAAATCAGATGAGCCCAACAAGCTTTGGAGTTGGATCAAATTTCAATTTGGAAGTCTCCAAGTGTCACAAAGTGATGTTCTCATTCTGTACAAGAAACATACATTTAACAAAATGAAAGGTAAGAAATCTAAATGTCCACCCTCCGTACCATGCTTGTAGGTTGCTTTACATGTTCTTTGGTTAAACAAAGAAAAATAGAAACGTCCAGATTGTTACCGAATTCCTAGGACATACCTGAAGAAATGTTGTGGTCTCCAATCGCTTTTCAGAAGCAACGCTCAAATCCCTTATGATATTCTTATAGTATAATCTCTCCACAACAACAACACGCAAATGACTCAGATTATAAAATCCAGACTGTTTCAGTTTGGCATATGTGTCAGGATGTTCATAGTAAATATAACGCTGCGCATAAGGAAGAACCCAGTTTACAAAAGAAGCCTTGGAGCTAGAATCCAATAGACCATAATATATGGCTTCACGAGTTACAACCTGCATAAATGCTAACTGTGAGAAAGTAAATATGATGATGAGTAGTTTGCATGACAATCTCGCAGTCCCTGAGCATATCATTCTAATAATGTGTTTGTGATGGTATCGCTAGTAAAGAATTTGCTATTATAAATAACTAACAACTAAGTTAATTCTTAACATGAAATCTATAATAAAAAGGAGGCAACTTAAATAGTTTTTCTTGGAAGCAGTATTTAAATCCCCAGAACTTACCTAGACAACAGATATTTTTGTTTTGGCCAAAACCTAGACAACAGAGTGAAACAATACAAGTTCAACCAATTCAAGAAGTAGGTTCTTTTTCACCAAAAATATCTAGTAACTAAAGCGCATTTTTTTTTTTATAAAAAAAAAGCTTTAATATTGTTGTAGCATCTAATGTACTTTGGTATATATGAGCGTTCCTATATCCATTTTAGTAATCCATTTATTTCAATCGGAAATCTATTATAGGTGCTGAACTTGATATGGTCATTCGACAAAAATCTGCTTTTCACTGCATATCTAAGACAATCAGCCACAGCAAAATTAACACATCCTTCTCACTCTAGACTCGTACTCTCCATTTTACATTCCATCCTCTATCATTTTACACGTTGGTCACTGTTCACTGAACAATTATATGAAAAAAATATCTTGGGCAACAAGGGGTCACTGATCATAATGTTTGCTTCCTGGTTCTTTTCTCTCCTAATATGCAATAAAATCATTCCCCAACGTCACTCTGATTAATGGAAATACTGCCAGACCTGGCACCCTTGTTTGTACCTGTTCGGCAGTGTATGGGTAAGATGCTTTTACTTTAAAAGGAGCTACAGATACTCCAATACCGTGTTGACGGACTTTTAAATACCAAAATAAGAGAAAGTTTCGTAGCTCCCTTTTGGTGCCTCTACAATGCACTAGGATAAAAAATAGCTGAGGAACATTCTTTAACATTTTAAGCACTTCTCTGAATAAAGGGGTCCAAGACATTGCTCATTGCACGGATATTGCACTGTAGATTATTGTACATTATTTTGTTAATGAGTGCCCCTAGGGCACTAGTTAAACATTCAAATAAGGAAATTTTGTCATTTCTAAAGTATTGTTTCCCTGTGCTATGCACAACCAATGTATTGGACATGCAGATCTATTTATTGACTAGGCATGGTTAAAAGGGCCATGATGATACTCGTTAGCAAGACCCTATTGCATAGGAGGGAGAGCAAAATTCTGGCCAAAACCACAAGCGGTTCAGATGATTCTAGCAAAGCTAGGTAAGTGACATCTAAAAAGCATCCTTGTCAAAAACATATATGTCATGAGAAAATCCCTCATTTGAGTACATCGCATAATAAGTACCATGTGAGTGCAAAATAGAGATGAAAGGCCCTGGAAACTGTACTTCCCCAGTTCCGACCCCAATCTAGACACAACCTTCCATAATACACCGTGAGATAGAGTTGCAAGCAAGCAAATTACCTTAGAAAATGTGGGAATCCCTAGAGAATGCATGAGAAGAGGCAGTTTGACAGAAATCATCTCCTTTTCATCATCAGTGAGCTCCCCAAAATGTAGAAGTTCAATTTTATCCAAACTCCCAAATTCTTTCATTAGCTTCTCATCATCACACCAGCACACAAGTCCGAAGGAAGGGTGCAGAGAAACCCATCTATTATGAACGGTGGGAAGCACGGTATATTCTGATTTTTTAAGATATCCACTAACCTGTAAAGTATCCTCAGAACTAACCTTTCCACATTTCAGTTCATCTACCAACTTCAGAAAAACCTTGAAAACCTGATGCATAAAGCGAAAAAATGGGCTATTTTAGTGACACCTCAATAACCAATAAATGAACAACTTGTAGCACGTACATATTTTGCAGCTTGTGAAGGCAAAACAGTAGTTGATAGATAAAGCAAATTCTGAAAATGATCCTGGAAAGAAGGAATCTCGTAAACCCCGCATATATTGACAAAAAAATCCCGCAAGCCTGGATATATATTGCACAATGTCCTGCTCAACAGGCTATGCTTTGCTCCGACTTCACCAGACTTGGAATCAATTTCTTCCATTTGGTTCAATAACTCAGGTGAATCATGCCAACAAACTTCTTTTGGCAACAAAAATGAGCCCAACACAACATCCTCGACCCCAGAGGCACATGAAGAAGGAATGAATATAAATGGTTCTGAGATGAGATCTTCAACAATCTTCTTTTTTGAAGTATCAATTTCTTTCCAAAGGAAATTGTATAATTTCGACATCTGTGCAGCACTGGCATGAGAAGAAGAAAAAAGTCAACTATCTTGCAGAATAGCAATTAAACAGTAGAAAGAAGTAAAGAAAAGTTTCTTCAAATGAACCACATATGAGGATAAATCCAACTAAAAATCAGGCAAAAGAATGGGAGGACAATTTATCTTACTTTATAGAGCCAAAAGAAGGCACCTTGCTAGCAATCATAATAGCAGAAGAGATAAACGTTGTAAAAGTTCCAAGAGTCAGCCAGAAAATCTACTGAGCAAAGTTTTAATGCTTTTGTAAGATACATACTTGATGACAGCTTAAACTTTTTATGTGGATTTTCTAACAGTTTTACATAAAAGTGGGACTTTCTTTGGTAACTGGGAGGACAGTTCTTTTATACCTATAAAATACTATGCATTTCCTAATTTGGTGCAGAAACTAACTACTATACTAGTCCAATAAAGAGGATGTAGTTCCACATTTCAAAGAAATGCACGTTCAGGAAATGATTAGGAGGGTAAAGATGGTAGGAAGATGACAACCTCATCAACGGATTGCAATGACCTCGAAAAGAGTTGAAGAAAGAGCAGAAAGGGACAACTTAATGATCACATTATATAATAATGTTTCCATTACCCAACTTATTAAATACCAAACTTATGAAACTAATAGCAACAATACAAGTTTGCGATGTGAGAATCAGTGTGGGCCAATCTTGACACATTAAATTTCCGGTTTCTCCACAACAATAGAGCTAACAGCTAGCATGACTTGATGGCCAAAATCATCAGACCTTTCCTTTTCCAGAACCACACAGTCAATATAGCATAGATAGTGAATAAATGAATTAAACAGAGCAATGTATTTGGGAGTGCATGAAATGACATATTGAGTATAGACCTCAGGCCAGCAACAAATGCAGAAAAAAATAATGGGAGAGAATGCCAAGTTTATCCCGTGTTGTTTTTGCTTTATATTTTTGCAAACATGCTGTATATTGGATTGCCTTTTTATTTTTCATAAACCTTCTCTCCTTATCAAATGAGAAAATAACAAGAATTTTTTTGAATGTGATGTGGTACCTAGACTTGAAAGTGGTCCCTGATCTTCTCCAGACTCTCAGCATTTCCACAACATCTTCGATGGTAACACTGGTCTTAAACCCAATATCATGTAAAAGAGCCATACTTCTCACCTGTTGAACAATCCCTTCACGTTTATTGACCAAAGTCCACAACAGACAGATTTATATATACTTAAAGATAATCATTTTGCATAACATCAAGAAACGAAGCAAAAGAGAGAGCCTTATGATAATGATTTGTTAAGTCAAAGTACCACAATCGATTGGTGGCATTACATTAAAAATTTGCACTGCATTAACATCAATATCAAGTCAAACATCTGCTGCCGGTCATGGGGAAAAAGTCCTTACTTTTTATTTCTTTCTTGGACGGAGTTATCCTTGCATTTACTGCAGGTTGCCAAGTCAATGAAGCAACAGATGGCACCTGAATGCTGATAGTAACGGTACTGTGAAATAATGATTCAGTGCACTTCCATTTATTTTTATTGACTCTACCACTATTTCGACAGTTCTATCCACATGTAAGATTTGACAATGGAGGCAATAAATTTTGCATTGATAAAACACTTAGATTAATAAAATTATGAGTCCTAATCCTTGAAGACACCAACATAACATTTCCTGAATCACAGGGTATACCCACCAATATTGAGATATCAGATGTGACCGCTTCTTTTCTCTTTTTCCTCCTGTGAATTCTAGTTTTCTTCTTCAGGGTCTACTTTTATCTAGCATGTGCCATTTCCAATCATTAGATGTCTGCAATTAAATTCCTACTCAAAGACCAGAGTGCCAAACACTTCGACCAAAAAACTTCGATGGTATTTACATGATTGTTTCACTAATTCCAAAAAGGACCAAGGAAAAGGACCTGCAGAGGCATATATAAAAACTATACAGATCAGTAATTGCCACAATCAATTGGATATATACCAATATCTCATATGTGGATGGTCTATACTTCTGCCTCTCACTCTTCCTTTGGAACTTGTCTCCTAAATTCTTATCATGTTTCCAGGTTGCACTTCCAACTAGCATTTTCATGCTGCTTCCAATCCAATCATTGTTTTTCTAGAGTTCATACTCAAAGAAATACAGTAAAAGTGTCCTTACAGATCATGGAACCTCAGTATTATCCTAAGATGGTTGTTTCGACAACCCCCCCCCCCCCCCCCCCAAAAAAAAAAAAAAAAAAAGGGGGAAAAGAGATACAGCAATCATGAAACTTTCAAAAGGAGATATCTTGATCCTTTTGGAACAAAGTTCTGCATAAAGTAGTAAAGATTATTTGCACAAAATTGATTATCATTATTAAACAGTTAAAGTAGGTACTAACAAGCCTGAAACTATCTTTTCATCCACAAAATTATTTCCATATAGTATCCCCCTATCAAGAGTGTGAGGTCCAGAAAATGGATAACAAGAACATGAGCAAGAAAGAAGTCAATGGTCAAATGCTCAGACCTGGTCTGACAGTGGACAGTCCTGATGCACCCAAAGTAATCAGCAAAAGCAAATCCATAATGGAACTAACCTTTGGGACAGCGCAAGGAGCGAAAGAACCCAAAATAGAGTGCACAGAATCACAGTCGTAGAATAAGTCCTTAGGATAGTGAAGTTTGTCATCAATGCACGAAACAACCCATGGAACACCACAGATGCTGTTTAGGAATGAAGATTTGAAGGGTATCCTATTCCCATTGCACTTATCGTTGAAGTAACCTATGGTTTTTTCACTAAAGTAATCATCCCACAATTTATCGAAAACCTCTAAGAAAAATTCAGAACCAACTCGATTTCCACTTGCTGACAACAAGGACAATAAATTGTCCAACTCAAAGGATTCCCAATCTTCAGCTACAGATCCTGAGGAGATGTGGTTTCTGTCCACTCCTGCCTTCCCAAAACATGTATCGGGCATATCAACCATTCTCCGATCAACTTTAACTACTTGCACAAACTCTGTGATGCCTATTTCTTCAAAAAATCTCTTCCACTTTTTCTTTCCACCAACAACAGATTTAGTTGAAGAATGCTTCAAGTAGTTGGTGTCTACCTCATGCCAATCCAATTGAATGTTGTTGAAAAATTTACGGAGG
Organism: Eucalyptus pumila; assembly: GCA_016097595.1. Classification (NCBI taxonomy): domain Eukaryota; kingdom Viridiplantae; phylum Streptophyta; class Magnoliopsida; order Myrtales; family Myrtaceae; genus Eucalyptus; species Eucalyptus pumila. Next base: position 33,591,416 of record CM027853.1, read on the forward strand.
TCAAAAGAGCTTCCATATTCTTTACCATAATGGATCGGTACCTCAATCGGTCTTTTGTTGCCCTGTTTTGTTACAATGAAAGCTCTGTTTCTCAACTCTGATATCAGAAAATCTCTTTCAACATGGCAACTGGGGCAGCTAGATTGTAGATGGATAAACACAAAGCAGAGAAATTCGGTCAACAGATTGTTGCTCCATCTTGCACTTTTGTCATCACATATAGAAGGCAAGACATGGACCTTCATTATTTCATGTGTAGATAGACGTTGGACACCCACAATAAGGAGCATCCTGATGATGTTGTCCTTTGAACACATGTCTACACAAGAGATATCCGCATCCAATGCAGTTAAGAAGGCAGGGTTTACAATGCGGAGTTTTGCATATAACATTGGAAAGGCATCCATTCCATGCTCACTGTCATTCCCAGATACATCAGAGTGCAGCCATATCGTATCTTCATCCACTGAGCTGAATGTTCCGTCAGAGAGAGGAATAAAAGGAAGCTTACGGAGGGTTTCTATGATATCTGTGCCCATTCCAAGGTCTCGTGATGCTTGCGCTGAATGCACATACATTTTATAAACTGCATTCAGCCATGCAGTCAACCAAGACAAACCCATTGATGGAAGGCTATCCTTTTTCTGGCATAAAGACGTTATAATCTGAAGTAGAAGTTTTGGGCCATACTCCTCGACCCCCAATGTCCTTGCCAAAGGATCAGATAGACTTATATCTTTCTTTAGAAATCCTAGGCCAAGATGGTTTTGAAGCAAAAGATCAGGTAAAAGAACTTGAGCCTCTTCATTCCAACCTCGGACAACCTTGCAAGGAGGCACCCATGTAGCATCATCTCCTTCCAGAAGTAGACAATTTGAGTGACGTAACTTAGAGATGATCGTTCGAGGAAGACTAGAAAAAAACCCATGCACTTCCCCGATCAATGGAACATAGCTCATGTAAGCTGTTACAGCTTTTCCTAGATTGTCCCTGAAACAAGGAAGAGAACAGAAAGATCCCTCCGCATTCACGAACAAATCAGGAAACTCTGACAACAGCCATTGGTTCCAAGGGTTATCTCCATCAACTTCTTCTCTGGATGAGGGAAGAACAAAATCACCTTGCAGTATAAATTTCAGACCATAAGTTCTTAGAGGAAGAAATGCAAAAACAGGTTGCATATCAAGACGTGGGATATAATTTCCGTCTGTTGATTCTTTAAGTCCAAATGCCAAGGCGATCTCTGTTGTTTGGACATTGCAACGACCGATATTCCCATGTAACTTCTTGCATGCAACAAACCAATTCATTTCCTCCTTACCATATGAAATCCTAATGATGCCATTACCACAAGTTTCCTTTCTCATGGCAATATGGGAATCGTCGTGCATATTTCTGAATGTAATACAACGAAGACGATGAAGAAATAGTAGCAAGGCTGGATGAATATCTGAGAACATGGATATGAAATTATTGCTTCCAGTTCCTTCTAACAAATCCGATCTGAAGGGAAGAACAATGCAAGTTTTCCAGCAGCTAGTATTGAAATGATCAATCTTAGCAGATGTGAACTTGCTTAACACATTATGATCAAGAGGAGGTATAACAGTTGGCAAAACAAAACCAATTTGTCCCTCACTTATGTCAAACTTTATATGGAACCCATTCGAATGAATCTCAGGTGCATCAGTAACCTGCAGAAGAATTTAAATATTTTTGGTGAAGTTCTTTCAGGATGCAATAGGGGCAATTTGCAATGACAATTGATAGCTTTATTTGCATACCATTTAGGAGAATGGTGACATGACGAATTTAGATTTGGCATTAATACTATATTAAAAATCCTAACCCAAAAGCTTAAGTAATTAGATGAAGAGTACATTCATATAATAGTGCAATCTCATTGCTGACTTTCTGTTTTTTTCCCTTCAAATCCATTTTACTGGCATATTGAATCCCTAAACCCCTTTTTGGGGTCTGGCAATAAAATAAGTACAGGATTTGCCCAAAGAAAAGGATATGATGGAATTGTATTAGGCATCTCTACTTACACGGAATACTGATTTGAAACCAATGCCTTTTTTCCCTATATATCCAGCACTTCCTTTTTTCGTAGAATTGCCAACGTCACATAGTGCTCTAATGTCTTGAGCAGAAAAGCCCCGTTCATTATTCAGAATAATGATGCCTGACTTCTGAAGGATAAATATAAGAGCTGGCTCAACATTTTCTAAATAGGTATTATCATCAGCATTTTGAACCTGCAGCAAAAAGTAAATACAATAGAGCATTGAAATTTAATCAGCATTTTTTTTTCTGGTATTAAAATATAAATTCCTGTCCATAAACTTTTTGTCTAACTACGAGGAATAGATAAAATAAATGTAAGGGGAAATATTGGTTAGGTTTACTGTACTCTGAATCGTAATATAAGATGACTAACACAGAAACAAAAAAAGTTCAGAGGAATGCAGATAAAGGATGATCACTTAAGACATCTATCTAAACCAGGGGAATCAAATGAAGCTTTGTCAAGTTTATAGAGTTTCAGTCACCAAAAATTATCTGAATTAAGTTTATAGAGTTTCAGTCTCCAAAAATTATCTGAATTCGGACTTATCAAATTCAAAATCAAAGGATCTCCTGGAGCAGAAATTGAAATTTGCAGCATAAGCTGTATGTCCATATTTTCTTCGCATAATTGAACTAGATGTCATGTTCATCAGTAGAAGCATAGAAAGTGCACATGTTGACTAATAAAACTACGATAAAGCCATCAAGTTGCTCTTATACATACTATAAGCGTAAGTTGACTTCATTGCATAGTAATAAAAAACAATATACTCTTTGAACATATCACAACATTGATAAGGAAGGCCACTTTCTCTAATGCATATGACTAGGTTTTTGTTTGTTTGTGTGAATAATCAACTGGGCAAAATGATATCATTAACTGCTCCATTAAGGCAGTCAGTAGTCCTAGGCAGAAGTGGCATTTCTTCCTTGTTTCTTGAGGCTTCAGCAAATCAAGCGTAGACTTTCAGCTTAGGCTGTTGGAAAAAAATTGACAGGCATTTAACTCGGTTTCCCTTGTTTGTCCACACATGTATGGGCGCATACTAATACCCTAAGGAACTTGACAAGAATGGATGAATGACATGACCACAAAAGATCATCGCTGACCATGAATCAGACAAACAACTAAAGCAAAAGCATGAGCGGGCCTCCAATGGGGCAAATGAATATTGTAAACTCACAGTACTATCCTGCTAAATGATGACTGCTACAGGAGTGGAAAAACAAAGATCAATGAAAAGTGACAGTGAACTTACTAACTCAAGAAGAAAATGAGAATCCTGAGAGTATAACTCCTGGGAAAGACAATGAAGTGCTCTCCCCAGACGGGCATGTTGCTTTTTCAACAAGCTACTTTCTGTACCAGAAAGACTAGGATCAAGACCAAATTCTTCTCGCCTTATAGATTCAATGATTGAGTAAGCATCCTCATATTCAACGGTTTCATTTTGTGCCAGACTCTTATCAATGCAAACTTCTGGATTATCAGAACTGTGACAAATTTCATTATTTATGGTACTCTGACCCTTAGAAACAAGAGAGGACACATTATTGTCTTCTTCTGCAGGAGATGATTTTTGTGGATTGTATATTGCAGACAGTGAATCTGTGCTTGACTTGGAGGTGTCAGCTTTGAATGATGGAGCTTCACCAGGTTTACACATCTCAACATCAGTAGAGGAGCAATAGACAAGGTAGTCATCAATCCACTCCACAATACCAAGATATAGTCCCACTTCATGAAGCATGATTCGTTCCTCCACAAGTTTACATTCTGACAAGATGGTTGAAGGTACATGTTTTATGACAGATTGCATACCGGATAGTAACACATCAGCAGCAAAAGCACGAAACTCTGAAGGAATATAACTGAGGCATTCAAGAAAATATCTTGATGCAACAAGCACTGCATTACACTTGCCAGTGGAATTCTGGAATGATTCATCCGACAGCTTTGACATACCAGCTGCTTTTTCTTGCATCTGAAGATTCCAACTGTTGGTCACTTCCTTATCGTCCAAGACGACTTCAAATGCACGACGTGCATGGCATTTTAAAAGAGACAGAGGGACATGTTTTTGTCCACCGAGTATTGAGAACAAAGAGAGCAACTGAACCGCTGTTTGGAAAGGTGATGATTGAAGGGCAGATTGCAGAAATAGATCCATGCTGGCAGAACTATCAATCCGGATCACATTACCATCTTTCGTCACTAAACACAACAAGTCTGTTCTATTAACTTCATTCAACAACCATCCTACAAGCGGGCCAAGATGTGGAGCAAACTTAATGTCCCAATGTGACCAACGACTTAAATCTGACAGCATCGGTGCTCTTAATAAGACTTCGATTGCATCCTGAGATGACACTGATTCTAATTTTCCTATCTTCTGTGAAACATCGGTTACTCTACCAATGGTTTCAAGTTCAACCACATAATCATCATCATGCGCCAGCATAGCCTGACCATGGACACCCATCAATGTCTGAGAGAAAAGGACACATTTTGACATTGCGATGCCTCTGTACTCCCCAACAATATCTAGAAAATTCTCCACTGAACCAACTTCCATTTTGAAACTGAGATTGGGGAATTGCTTCAGAAGAAATGTCGAAATCATCTGTTTGGTCACTACTTCGCCGTCCCACAAGCTATTCAATGCTTGTGATATTATTACCATCAACTGATGCTGCAGCATGCAAACCTCAAAGTGGGACTTCTCATACATATCACCATTCAAGAACTGTTTCAGCTCAGTAGGCATAAGAGATATGTGTTCTGTCAGGAAACTGAAAAACTCTCCATGACCAAGTGACTCAAATTCATTAACAAAAAATTGCTTTGCCAGCCAAGAGTCACAGTCAACAAGCTTTCTCAACAAATTAACTCTCATCTCCAGAACTGATTTGTTGTTGCTTGTTTTCTCATGATCAAGCTGATAATAAGCACCAATTTCTCTGGTAATGTCTTCAACAGTGACACCTATTAATTGATATATAAGTCGATGATATCACAAGACTTGTCTATAAAAGACAACTCAGCATCAACTGCACAAGTGTCTGACATCTCGGAAAAAGAAAATGGAAAATAAAGGTGAACAATGAACAAAATGCAGTGGCATACAAGCCGCCTGGGTAGAGTGTCAACGAGCACATTTCTAAAAGATCATTCAGTCCATTGTCCTTGAGAAACTCAGTGGACCAAATGCACATGAATATCAAAATCGAAAAATGAGTACCTTAATGAATAGTAGATAGTTCATGATAAAATCCAAAGATCCCAGGGCAAGATAGCCCAAGTAAAGATGTACAAGTGAAGAAAATTTCATCCAAATGTCATATATCCAGATCAATCTCTGAGATTCCCTCCCACAACTTTGTTCTAGTTTATAGCTGACTCCACAACTTCCAGTCAACTCATGCATGTAGTCTGTCCTTCCATAATCATGCACATACTCTAACTCTTAACATTTTTTCCATATTGATCACACTGCCACCAATTAGAAACATTTGCCTGAAATGAATTTCCTACGCACAAGAAGGGATGTCATGATTTTCTACATCATTTATTTAAAAAAATTTGATCTTACATAAATTATCTTATTGTCTAAATCATATCTGAACCACTCCTTTAATCAACCAAGTACTTCAAATCAAGCCTGTCCATAGATATAATGTTACAAAATTGTCAAATTTCCAAAATCATGTTAAATGATTGTTTTGTTCAAAGCTTAAGCAATCAGCAAAACTCGTCTATATCTTAATTCAGGCATATCCTTAACCCTCCCTGTTGCATTTCACATAAAATGCAGCATGTACATGTAACGATGTCAAGCAAAGAATCAATGAAAGGAATTCAATGATAGAAGAAATAGGAAAGCAAGAAAAATTACAATAGGAGAAATCACTGGTATTTGAAACTTTGGCCTGTGCTTTGTCACCATGTTAAGATGTTGTTTTGTCCTAAGAGTTGAGATTAAATGGGCTCATTATGTATATCAAATATACTCTACGAGACGAGATTAAAGGATGCCATTCTAGTCAAGTCAAAGCTTACACAAATAAACTAAATCAATTACATGTATCATCAGCTATCAGATAAAGTGACCAAGTAAGATATTACCAATGAAGCCACAATCTTGATTCAACTAAAATTATTTCAGCAACCACTATTTCAATTTTACAAACATTGGTAACTAGAAGTATATCAAGCGACCTACTATTTCATTTTTACATGCCACTCATTTCTTCTGTTTTACATAGTTGTAACTTCTATACCATCACTTAACCTTGTACTTTTTACAAGATCAATGATAAAGAGTTGCAATTTGGATAGCGTTCTATGTGGAATTGGTAAGGCATCGTATTCTTGTCCAAAGCCAATTATGCTTGCTTGTCTCTATTCCATAGACTGCCCTTAAATGAGTAAGATCCAATGTACTCGTGTGTAGGGTAAAGTAAAAACAGAAGTTAGATTGATGCAAGAACAAAGAAAAGAGGGAACAGTAAAAAACACATGCTTTCAGATAACTGTTCAACTGTATAGATGATGAATATGTATATAAGAACAATACTGGGTAAATGACTCAGGGATCCATGCTTTGAGATGATACTTTTTGCAGGCTCTGCACTGTGCAGAGCATTGTCGGTTGCACTCTCTAAAGTTGAATGTGTATCTTTGCTTTCAGGCAGGGGGGTCGGCAGAGTGATCCCATCTGCCATTTGTTTACCAATAGCATCATATACATCTTCCAACATTCCACATTTGATACAAGTTACCTGCAATCAAGAAAAGAAGTAACCTATTGGCAATATAATCAAAAGAGAAGCCATGAAAACTGGCTTACATAAACTCATGATTCCAAACTAATACAAAAAGACAGCGTTTTAGACAAGAAGTTTGATAAAAAGAACAGCCCTTCCAGACAACTTTTAGTTAGCGCAGCATAATAAAACCACCAAAGGAGTACTCATGCCATTTGTTCTCAATTCGGCAGTTCAGACAATCTGAAATATACTCTCTTGCTTTAGCACAAGACTATATATTGGGCATATTTGAAATGACTTGTACTTCTCATTTTTTGCTTTTTGCAAATCTTGTGACATGCACTTGACTTTGATCTAATAACAAAAAGATGAAACAATTCATAATATCCATATGTTGACTTGTAAATTTGCAATTTTTTAATTCTTGTAACTTCAAAATATTTTCTAATTCAAATTTTGAGTGGGGAAAAAAGCCAAAAGTTGGGCTATAAGCCAAACCAAACCTGTTTTCTGATAAATTCAACATCAAGGCATAACCAAAATTTTCAACTTCATAAATAATTTTGGGAAAATTTCAAATAAAGGCCTAAAACACACTCATTTTCTCAAATAAGAGCTTTTTTTTTTTTTTTGTCAGTAAAATAAGAGCTTGAAGTGGGCCTGTTTCAAATAAAGGCCCGAAATAACAATTTCGGTCTCAAAGAAGGGCCTAACCTCCCAAGGGCATTTTCATCCTTTAATTTTTAATTTTTTAATTTTTTAATTTTTTACTTTGTTTCATTTTTTTTTTTTGGTAAAGGTAATAAATATAATAAAAAGGGGAAGGTAAAAACTATACAACCCTTGGCTTTACTTTGTTTCATTTGTTTCTTCCTTTTTTCCTTTTTCATTTATTTCTTTAAAAAAAAACCAAAAAAAAAAGTCTAAAAATTAAAATAAAATAAAAACCTGAGAGGGGTAGCCTCCCACGTGTTTTTTTATTTTTAATTTGTTTTTTTCTTCTTATTCTTCTTTTTAAGTTTTAGTCTTTTTTTTTCCCTTTTATGAGTTTGTCTTTAAGAAAAAAATAGAAAAAGGAAACTGAAAGAAAATAAAAAAATTAAAGGACAAAAATGCCCTTGGGAGGTCAGGCATTCTTTGAGACTACTATGACCACTTCAAGCCTTTATTTGAAACAAAATCTACTTCAGGCCCTTATCTGAGAAAATGAGGGTAATTCACGCTCTTATTTGAAACAAGGTCTACTTCGAGCCCTTATTTGGAATTTTCCCTAAATAATTTGATGAAGTAATGGAATAGACAACTAGAGGCAGATTAAAGTTGCATGGATGGTGACAGTCCTAACAAGTTGGTTTAAATTGTTTTTCCTGGCCAGGCATTGTTGGAACACCAGCTACAACATCTTTATTGATAATGCTCCCAATTGGATGTTCATTTATGTGTTGTAATGTCTATACAAAAGAGGAGGTGAAGCCACCAACACATTTTCTTGTTAAAAGGAGGAGGAACTATTAGATGCTCATAACTTCCAACAAGTCCAGTAAAGTGCTATTTGGAAACCTCCTCCTCAGAAAAGAAGGTGGAGGGCAGGAAAGGCATAAAAGAAATGCATGTTTGAGAAATTTTCGAAATTTTTGCCTGGTGGAAAAAATTAAGAATTTTCACTCAAAGTCTATTAGGATAGATCATGGAAGCAAGGTCTGGGATCACTACTACACATCCCTGTATTGCCTAACTCACATGGAACATGACCATAAAAACTTATAAAAGGTATTGCAACAATTTTCCAACTTCATCTGGATTCAGGTTTGATATTAATTGTCAGAGAGTGAAAATCTGGGCTAATTTTTGGTTTCACAATAATGCTCTCTGTGAAATTATCCCCAATTATTAGCTATTGCAGAAGATAAGATCTGCTGTCATCCTAGTCGATTCAGGTAGTAGATTTTCTGTATGGGGATCGGACTGGTATTACAGATTCATTTCGTTTTCTAAGAATCTGTCATTATCCAAGACCAGAGGAGCGGGGACAGACAGAGAACTGTGTTAAGCAACAGAAGATTTATTGTTTAACAATACCAGTGGGATTTGACAAATGAGAGTAACATTTCTTTCCCACGAAGCTACATTGGGGATCAAAGCTCCCTCCATAAGTCCTTGTTTTTGTTTCTAGGGAGTCTGGAAACCATGCTTCCACCAAATATTATTAGCTATGTGAGACTACCCCAAACTGCTAAAGCATGCCGATGTTGCTTTTTCAGGTAAAGCTGTAAATATTCTGCTTCATTGTCCAGAAGCAACAGAGAATCAATCCAACTTACTATCATTGTCTACTCTACAATTTCTTGGATTATACCACAATTTATCAAAAGGCTCCACAAGCACTGGAAGTGGAGCTGAGGAAATGAAAAGGAAGAGAGATGTGGAGGTCTCCTCCTTTATGCCTAAGGTGGAATATTTAGTCCCAAAGAAAAGATTAGATCTTTGAAGAACAAGAACTGCAGTTCTCTCAGCCAAAAGCTATCATTAATAAAGATAGATGGAGCTATATCTGGGTTCTCTTTTCTTCTGCTTCTTATTCCCTCTTTTATGTGTTCCTATTGCACTTGTAACTGACATACATTAGTCTGATAATTCCTGAATTCTTGAATGTACCGGAATTTATCAAAAACTTTCACTATCTTACACAAATGAAGAAGCTTTTCATGGATAGTAACTGAAGGTATTAAGTCTAAACGTTTCTCTATCAGCAACAAGAAACACAGATTAAACAAGGTCCTCCAGAATAAAAACTTGCTATACCTTAGTGCCAGAAAACATGTGACAAGTTTGCTTAGTTGGAAGGGTACTTTTAGGTAGATTAACTTACTATGACTAGTTTAATTTCCTATGAATAAGATGATTCAAATTTTAGGATAAGTTAGAGTATGTATCCTGCTTCAAAATGAAGGAAGCCGCTAAACATGTAGATGTTCAGATAAGAAACAGCCTCTCTGATTATATCCTCATCCTACTTTCCCCTCATAGCTTCATGTCCCTCTTTCGCTGGCTCCTCTACAAACAGAACTTTGCAGAGAAAAACAAACTAAGAACCAGAAACAGGTAGAACATAGAAATCAAGGTGTGAAAGGGAAATAGGTATTAACTTTCATGAGAAGGTGAGATCTGCTTTAACTGTCAACTTGAAAAATGAACCTTGAAAGGAAAAATATATACAGTCTAAAGGAATAATAAGGAAAATCATGATCAACTCACAGCGACATTCAACAACCCGACCAAGGGATATGCTTGAAGCATCCTGTGCATCTGGCGTCGCTTTTTCTGGTTGGGTACATACATGTCTAGCATTTTCTCCATGACCTAAAAAGATGTAGAACTTGTTTCAGAAGCTGTGCATGCTGAATTCTAATTAACCACCCAATCTACTGCCATAAGACCCTTTTTGACATCATCAAAATTTTAAAGTTCATCTGTAGTTCATGCATTTTTTATGTGGTCAGTCAAGATGGTGAAAGCTTGAAGTTATGTATGTAGGAGGGACTGCGGATCAACCTCTTCCTATTTTCTATTGCCAACATTAGATCTATGCAAGAGTATAAAACATTAAATCAACCTATGACTAGATCCAGGTGGTGACAGGCCAAGGAAGTGCATAAAATAAGCCTCTAATTCAAAATTCTGAAAGAACATCTATTGAGTTGAAGTGCCGAGTATCCCATAGTATGAACGCCAAGGCAGCCAAATTGCATTAAAATGTTTAAATCAGATAGAAAGCTCTCAGGCACAGTATTGGCTATTCTATGAAAAGTCTAGTACATATTATACTGTTTGCTTGCAGTAATAGTGACTGCAGCTGCCATATTACCGTGAAAGCTATTACAACCAACTCCATCATAACAGTTATTCCGTAAATGCCCCGCTCTTTTTCTGTCACTTTACTCGTATTGAATTATTAAAACTCACTTACGCAACTACTCTACTTTTATATCATTAGTAATAGTTATATATGATTAGACTAATCCTAATGCTGATTTTTTAATATAAAGTGATCTAATATATAATAAAATATTTATACACTACACTAATGATTAATAAATAAGGAAATAAATAATTGCCATAAAATATAAATATTATCTTAATTAATGTTGTTAAAATTGTACCATTCACGACTCAAATTGTATAATTCCATTCAATTCACATACAAAACGATTAGATTCATAATTATAAATCAGAGATGCATTAGATTACGATACACTTCAACACCACTTGGCCAGACTTTATATTTGTGATTGTTGGGCCACAAAAGTCTTGGCGTTATGCTTTATAACAAAGTTACTAGAATCGTGCAGTAACTCGATTTATTCATATGATTCGATTCGATTGAAGGCCCTAGCGATATGTTTCCATTAGATAAATTGCTAATCATTCAAATTGTAGGTGAATCTATCAATACACTAACAAATCCACAATTCAACACACACACACACACACGCACATATACACGTTTACCTACCAAAACTATGTAACTTTGTCATATTTCACCATATATGTTGAATTTTTATGGTTACAGAATAAATAACAATAATTTTTGCACTTTATTATGCAATGTTAAATGAAATGACATATAAACATTTGTGATTTATATTTGAATGTAATCTTTATGTTAATAAAACAATTAGAAATTATATCTTCTTATGCATAGGGATCATCACATGCACTCGAAATTAAGATTTCTTTTTCCTAGATCATAATTCTAACACAGAATTTTATATCTTATAACATCTTTTTTATGAAATTCATAAATGTGCATGACACAAAATACTTATTTAAGGTACTACACCGAATCTTACAATTTGATTCAAACTTGATCCATTATTCATAAATTTACGATTTCAATTCACGATACGCATATCAATGCTTTATACACATTTAATATTTTGAATGTTATATATCAAAATTTTATAAAAGGCATCCTTTGAATTTCTTACATCCGTCATTTGGATTTATATAATACTTTAAACAACCTGTACAAAAGGAGATGGCACCAAAAAACTTGCAGGCTTGTCAAGAACAAGTGGAAGAGTGCCGACAAAACCAAAACAGCTGCCAAAACAACGGCAGCAGAACAGCCAAAAAAGGCAGCAGAACAACCAAGAAACAAAGCAGCCAAACAACGGCACTGAACCTAAGAAACAACCAAGGACCAGCCAAAAAAGGCAGCAAAGAAGAAGAGACAGAACCAGACAGCAACCAAACAGGCTCCCCTCCAAACATCACTCCAAGGCATGGTATTTCTTCAATATTATACGTTTATATGTCTTATTACAATTTTTTCCCACATTTTTGCAACTAATGGTAGACTTTAGTAAGATATCCTTCTTTTTTAATTTATCCTAAAGGTTTTTACTGAATCTCACGATTCATGATCCAAATCCTGATTTGACAACATTGCTTGCAGCACACAATGTTATATTACATACAAAATTGTATACATGATATTATTGGAATATAGTTACTAAAGTTTATGTATGATTATGCAAAATTTCACAATGTACTCTGAAATCACGCATAATATAATACTTAAACTTTATATGTAGTAGCATTATTATCATTGTAATTAATAATAATTTAATATAATTCTAATTTATCATGTATAAACTACTTGCTATTTTATATAAAGTAATGAAACAACATTACTGCTATTATATTGTTATAATAATTAAGATATAAAACGAAATACATGAACTAATTAATAGTATAATTAGTTGAAATACATAATTACGAATGCATAATATAAAGAGCAAAATTACTAACTAGTTGCTATTATAAAGTAAAGGCTCTTTAATTCTTTTACCTCTATTTTCACTACTATTGTGTCAAACTAAACAATACAGTAACTATTTCATTACCAAAACCAAACAACGTGATAGCTATTACAGTAGTATTCTGTTATAGCCATAACAACAACTCTATTACAACTTAGCTTTAAGGCAACCTAACAAATATACAGGGTGCATTTGTTTCTTCAAAAATGATTTTCCAAATTTTCATATATTTGGTTCGCTGAAAACGGATAATCAACGGAAAAAAATTTACTGTCAAGGAAAAGCACACTTAAAAGGGAGGAAAATGATTTCTCCATCTTAAAAAGAAGAAATTAAGCTCCTTTTCCACACGCACACTCACACAGAGTTTTAATCTATGTACTTTCCCTCTCTGCCAGTCTTCACTCCTCTTCAGTACCTTTTGTACCTTTGCTTCTCTTCATAGCAAACTCACAAACTATTTCATCTTGAGTGAAGTTTTATGAGCATTGACAGATGAAGTTTGTTTATTATTTGCATTTTCTATTTTTTTGGCATCCCTTTATTAGGCTATTTTATTTGGTAATAAAAAAAATTAAAATTTATACTTCATATAGTAGCATCATTTTAGACAAGGAGTTAGATAACATCATAGTATTTATTATTAGGAACAACTTATAATTACAATGAAAAGAATAATTTTTAAAGGTGAGATCTAAACATCAAAAAGCTTTTTCCATTCTCATATAGTAGTACACCACCAGACAACTGGAAACCAGCCATTTTCTTTGGAAATGATTTTCACAGTAAACTTTCTTGTCCTTCAACAAGTTTCTTGTGAAACAAACGCACCCCCCTGGTATTGGTGAATTGAGCATGATAGAGAATAATCACACAAGTCAAGGGATTGTCAATGTAAAGAGTAGTGTGATTGTCACAATTCAACCAAAAAATTCAAAGTGGAAGCACTTGTACATAGCACATGAATCTAATAGCTAGATGGTGGAGCACCTCCTAGGGAATGAATATTACCATTGCTCATTTAAGGAGATGCAAAATAGTCAAAACCTGAAAAACTAGGGACGGATATTAGATGAAAGTTTAATGGCATCGATCATTTCAAGAAATGAAAACCATGAACTTACCTTGGAGAGAGAACATGCTTGACACGCTTCCTTCCATATTTCCATGAAACTTCTCATAGCACTAATCTCCAGAACCAGTGTAACACCAGTCTTTTTTTTACCCTTTTTTGTGTAATTGGCTCTATTCGTCAAAATTTTGTCCCTCTCTTCCATGTCTCTTTCAAGCCATTCTACATAAGTAAGATCTTTGGTCTCAATAATCTCAGAACTTTCAGATGCCTTGCTGAGCATGTTTTGGCCTGCTTTTTCATCCCTGTTACAATCATCATCATGCTTCTTATCATCATTAAAGAAGTTGTCACCATCTTCATCATCTGAACTTGAAGAAACCAAATTTAAGTCCTTGCCAATAAAATCTTCCTCCCATGGCATACAAATATCATCCGACCGCTGCTCATTAGCTTGTTGTTTCAGCTTCTTCACAGATGTCCTCAAGCTTGTCTCTTCTGATCTCTTTGCATCTAAGATAAAGGATATATGAAGCCTACATATATGAAGGGAAAAACAAATAATGAAACCTTCATTCATGAACAACAAGTTTAATTTAGTTGAACTTAATCATGAAGGTGAGAACAAGCAGATAATAATTTAATTTAGTTGTAATAAAACCCACATGTCTACAGAACTTTATCCTTCAATTATCCTATCTCATCCCTTGTGAACCAAAAACTACACCTGGATGCATAGGAAGCACACAAATGTCACCATCAAGAAAATTTAGCTATTTATAATTGCACTCTCAGTATGATTTATTATCATCATAGTTTAATGAGCCATTTCTGGTTGATCCCTCATTTTGACTTACCATCTGATCTGGCATTTTTCAAGGAGCATTAATGTGCCATCTCTAGGTAGGAATGTTTGGACAATGGGAAAGATAAAAAACAATTTGAACATGCCAAATGGCTTTGACACATTGAGAGGGTACAAGAATGACTAACCACTCTCAATTAGAATAACACGAGAAGCTAAGGTGGTCATATTAGAAATTCAAAGCTCAGAATAGACCTATATCCATTCAGAGGCATATGTTGATATGATAATTAGTCCGATGATGGAAGTGGACAAGTTCCTTATACCTTTAAGTCTCTCTTTGCAGTCCTCACTCACTCCATACTCTACCAGCACGTTTGCATCCCCCCCCCCCCCCCCCCCCACTCTTTCCCCCAACCTAACCATCTCATTCCAGCATTGAGAATTGTTCTCTAACTTCTCTAACCCATAACCATCTTGTTCAAGCCTAGCATGCCCCACTAAGCTCATAATGCATGAGTTGTGTACAGTTTTAACAAACAGGAGATACACTTAAAGATGCACAGACCATTCACCAGGATGCATTAATTGACTTGAACTGCAAAAGGCAGACTACTCATCCGCATGTCTGATGAACAAAAAAGATTAGTTTTCTACAATTACTTCAATGCCTCAAATAAGCGAGTTGTTTGTATATTCTCAAAACTGCAACTTGACTGTGGGTTTCTTTTAAATCCATTTCTTGTTCATCCCATTTTCTCATTATTCACTAATCCTAAAGATAAAGGGCTGTTATGTTTGCCAAATAGAAAATCCTCGACTAAACAAGTTCAACAATATGCAGCTACACCATGTAAAGAAGATGTGAATTTAGTAAGTTTTAACTGTTCATCCTATGAGAATTTAGCACACAACATCAAAAGTGCTGCATGATAGAGACAGCATTTAAGTAGTGAACCCAAATAGGGAAAGTTTCACATCGAAAAAGGCTTCTTTGCATGTACTACTTATGAAAGCTATCAAGCAGCGCTAATGAAATAATTAAATTATACTACTATTTGAGTTACTCTGAAGAATTCAATGCTTAAAATCTAGTGTCAACTTTGTTAAGCAAGTCAATTAGAATCTGGAAAACATCAGTGAAATCAAGTTGTGGAAAGCATTCAAAGCCATTAAAACTACCTCTAGTTAGATTCTCTAGTCCTTCAATAATTTGAATAATGCAATCACTAATCTTTGTGTCCACAAGTCCAAATAAACCAAAGAAAAGAATTATCGACATGAAGGATATAGGGAAAAACATTTGCAATAGCGAATAGGAGTCAAATTCTTTTGCTACAGAAAACTATTCTCAAGAAGTTGGAAAATACTTACTTCTCTAAGCTTATATAGTGTTTGACAAAGCAATAATAAAAGATTCAAATGAGCGGAATGGCAAAGACAAGCAACGGACTCTGCATACCAAATCAGCTTTTCTAATTATGTTCTCTATCCTACATAACTTTGTTATCAGTTAAACAAAATAAAAACAAAAAATACGCACCCCAGGTTCCGAATTCGTACTCCAAGCTTTTCCGTTCCCGAGACTGATTTCTCTTTGGCTATAAAGCTGAGAAGATCCTCAATCTCAACGGGTTTTCTACTCTTGCGTTTCCCACTCTTGCGTTTAATAAAGAATTCAGCAAGAAGACACACAATCTCCTCACTAGTTATCTCGAGCACTTCAGTCATATCGCTGTTCAGGGAAAAGTAATGCATAACAAGGGGATATTGCAAAAAGGGGCCCAATTCAAGCTCTTCAAATCGTTCAATGCCCTCATTTTTGCAGATTGCTATTTGCATATCATACAATGAGGTGATTTTCCGGGTTTCCACAAAGCAATGGATAAATGCATTTATCTGCGGAACATTAAACAAAGGGTGAGTCAAAAAGAAGAAAGTCAATATAAATCTATCTCCAAACCTTAGACATGTTGTGGCGACGACTCTCTTTCCTGCCATTACCATGTAATTTAGGAAAAAGAACACTCGAACAACTTCAGATTCTAACCAAAAAGGGAAAGAAATGAAAACGGAAAAGATATTACAGATAGTCTAAAATAGGCCTGTCTTACTCTAAAAATAAGCATTTTGTGCATTTTGTAAGAACTTCAACATCTAATATGCAGGATCCAGCACCGATTGAGCCATGGGAAGACTTATACGGTTAATATCTACACAATAAGAAAAAGCTCCAACTCTCCCTAATCTTTCTCAGTACCCGAATGATCAAACTTATTACTCAGCTGCTTTTCCTAATCCCCGCAAAATTGAGCAGATTCTTTTTCCCCATTCTCTCATTTGCTATGAGCTACAATGTAGACATTCCAATTACTTACATTGCACAGCCCTTATATTCTGTTATGCAGCTGTACACCAGTACAAACAGCAATAGTCATTAGCTCATGGAAGAAATCCAATTGACTAAAGACCTTTCCAAACCTAGAGTAAACTTCAATTGTAACTTGTAATAGATAGAAACAAATAGAAACCTTATTTGGGTGTTAACTTCTTCAACTTTTCTAGCATTGGGATAATCACTTATCTATGAGTTCTCCATGATTATTTTATAAATCCCACACTCTTTTCTGACAAACCACAAGTAGGTTGCAGCGAAATGTTAAGAAATCATGAAAAAAGAAAATGAAAGAGAATGATGATGAATCGAGGTCCTTGTATACTATTTGAATATCTTACTTGGAAAATACTTGCTTGGGGTATAAGGGTAATGCAATTGCTTGAGGAAGAATGGTATTGCTGGGAAGACAAACAAATTTCAATCCTTAATTCAATGGGTATCTCACTCAGTTACATAGAAGATTATGGGAAATCCACTTGAATTCATCTCATGTTTGTTTTTGCAGAGAGTCCACTAAATTGATCCGCAAATGTAAGCAACTCAATATAAACAATGGATGGAGTCCATTAAGTATATGTTCCGTAAATTTGATGATGGAATCCCACAAGAACATAAACAAATAGGTAAAAGGCAAAAAGAAAAGCAAAAAGCAAAAGGCAAGATAACCAACGAGTTCATGGCCTCACATAACCATTATAGTACCCCGACCTTAAAGAAAGACCTTGACGAAGAAGTCTGTCAAATTCCCAGTTGACTAAAAGTCCTTATAGTCAACGTCCTAATTCCTACTAAGCATCCTCAGTTCCTATGTTTCCTATCTTGTAAAGGAAAATCCAGGGGAGAAAGAACCGCCAACCCAGATTGCAGAGAGAGAAGGCACTCACAGATCATCCAAGTAAATGCAACTCAACCTTAAAAGGCAAAATTCTCTAGCCCCTTACTTGAGAGCTAAGTAAAACATGAGAGAAAGAGAAGAGAGAGAGAGAGAGCGTCTTCCCTAAGCCATTATTCATTCCACACAGTTTCAAGCAGTCTAAAAACAGAGACGAGATGAAACATACGACAACGATGAGAAAACCTTTACCTTTCCTTCAACAGCCATTAAGCTCCTAAGAGAGGGCACTTGCTGCATGCTGAACCCCAAGGAGTCCCACGACTCGACCTGCAGAGCCAAGACCACGGCCTGCGAGACCTTCCACGACGAGACGCTCTCTCCGGCGGCGAGGAGATCGCGCCGAGCCTTCGCGACGGCCCGGTCGATCCTCTCCAGCCGCTCCGCGTTGCTCGCAACAGAATGTTGCGCATGCTGGTAAGGTTGACGACGATGATCGTGTGGTCTCGTGAGAAGGGTCGGAGGAGGCCACGCTCTAGCGGGAGGATAGTAAGGATTGTGGTGCTGCTGCACAAGAGGCGGGGGTCCGCCACCGCGACCGCCGCCTCTTCCGCCGCCGCGGCTGGGAGGGCGAGGGCGTATCGGCGGTGACCCGTCCATATTCTTCGTCGGAAGTGGTACAGAAAAGTACTGTGAAAGGCCACACAGAGAGAGAGAGAGAGAGAAAGTACGTGAAAGAGAGTCGACGACGGACAGAGGTCAATTTTCAAGGCAAAGAAAGGAAAAGGCGGGCGCTTTAGCTTCTTTGCTAAGTTTGGCCTAATCTTTCTTTGTACTAATTGCTAAAATAATAACCAAGCTGTTGGATTCTTTCCTATTTTCTCACTCCACTGCTTTTTCTTTTCCAATTAAACCCCTGTGCCATGTTCAGGAAATATAGGAAAATGGGGCCAATGGAAAGTTTTGATTGAAAATGAAAAAACTTTTTAAAAATTTTAAAAGATTAAGAGGAGTGAAAATTCAAAATTTTCTGTACTTTTCCTTTTTAATTTTTCTTTACTCCTGCTCAAGACCATATTATGAGTATTTGTCATGTATTTATTTATTTCATCCACAATGCATCTATAATTTTGTCGTAAGGAAACGGGGTAGCCGATAAAGTGGAGCTCTCTAGAGAGATTAGGATCTTTGGATATATATTTTTTGGTAAGGTAAATAATATTTTGACTTTTGAACCAAAAACTATACATAAGGATCTTGGCACCAAAAACTTATACTCAAAAAGACGAACATGTCAAACCGAGTGGAAGGGTGTCGAGAAAAGTCTTTGGATATATTCATGTTATCATTAAGGCAACAAAACACGTATGGTTAGAATACGTTTATCGATTTGAGGCAATGATATGAGTATCATAAGGGAAAATTCCAAATAAGGACCTTAAGTGTTTTTATTTTTTTAAATAAGGGCCTAAAGTGGATCTTGTCTCAAATAAGAGTGTGAAAAAACGCCTTTTTTTTTAAAATAAAAGTCTAAGTAGATATTGTTTTAATTAAATGTCTAAAGTTACCATATCAATGCTTAACTTATCGGCTGATAAGGGCATTTTCATTCTTTATTTTTTTTTTTTTTTTTCATTTTTTTTTTTTCCTTTTAATGTATTCGATGAAAAAATTAATTAAAAAAGGGGGAAGGGGAAGGGAAGGCAGCGATGGTGGGGGATGGCCAACCAAGGGTCAATGAGTGTCACCAAGCCCTAGCTAGTGGACCACAGGTGAGGGCCTACAATGGTGGGGTAGCACCTATGATGGTGGGGGTAGCGACGACGAGGCCTCGCCTCTTGATTTCCTTCCTTTCCTTTTTATATTAAATTTAACTTTTTATTGATATAATTAAATAATAATTAAAATTAAAATTGCATTGGACCAAAATGCCCTTAACCGACCGGAATATTTAGGCAACTGATGAGATTAGGTCTTTATTTAAAATTATTATAATCACTTCAAGCCTTTATTTGAAATTGTTATTGTCACTTTATGCCTTTTTTGAGAAAATGAAGATATTTTAAGTTCTTATTTGGAATTTTCCCCATGAGATTTGTTTTGATATGTAGAACCCATTTATGATCAAATGTAATTTGGACCCTTTATCTCATCAGTCAACCTTTAGTCAACTGTTAGTCAACCCTGTGCAAACTTAATGATTTATGAAAATGAAACTAAAATTTGAGGTTACAACAGACAATTTAAATTACGGAATATGATAGGAGAAGAAAAAGTAAAGTCAATAGTCAACTTAACGATTAAGTAGATCATTAATTTTTTGCTAAGGCAACATTTAGGCGACGGCCACTTTCGTGAAGAAAGAATCAAAATCTTTTCTTGCAATCAAGAGAGCCATTGTAGGAGGATACAATCCAAAATGGCATATTCGAAAGCAACACTTAAAAAAGAGACTCTATTACTATATTTATATAGATACCAATCATGGAAATTGCAGGAATGTTGTGGCCAAAGTAGGAGGTTGAAAGGGGCGATGGGTTTCCGTCATAATGTAGAAAAGTAATATTCGATATCTTTTAATATAAAGAAAATCGCTTGTACCCTTCAATGTTCAAATGCATATATCCGTTTTCATATTGCTAAAGCCAAGGTAGGAACTGCATCAATGATAACCATTTGTGCAAGATAGCCATATAGTAGTTCTTGTTTCCATCCCTTGGCAAAATATAACCAATGAACAGAATGCAATTTAGATCCATAGACAGCCCACCTTATCCGACATTTTTGTAATGTAATAATGGTTTATTTGTACAGTATTTTCTTCTTTATCATCATCGTAGATAATTTGTTTTATATCACGCTTGGGTATGCATAATCGTTGCCTTCATATTGAAGTCGTCGTCCTCGTCCTCGTCATTATAATAAGTAAGTTAAAAAAAAGGGATAAAGGAGAGGACGAGTGCCCCAAACTTAACGTGTGAGTAAAGAGAAAGGGGGGCAGTTGACAGGATGAAGAGGAGAGTGAGGGCTTTATAAAAGCAGAGACAAAAGACGGGGAAAAGTAAATACGGAAAAGAAGTGATGGGAAGCTATTCATGCGAAGTAATTGCCGAATAATTTACTTGGAAAATAAACTTAAGCCCTTCATAGTAATTCTTAACACCGACGATTTGAGTATTGGATTTAAATCGTGCACACCATAAGGTAAAGGAGCTCGCTTTTATGTCCAGTGGATTGTCACCTTTGGCCTACAGATAGTTGCCATTATAGGTTGCCATCATAGGCAAGGATGAGCACTTTCGCATGTGCAAGTTCCCTTTTATCATCTGTTTGGACTTTGGGAATCTTGTACGGATGTACGGTGCCTTCTTCTTCTTACATTTTACCTTCTTTTTTTTTTGAGTCTGATACAATGAATCAAATGTTGGTCACGTGGGTCCATTTGCAAAAGTCGCTAGAAGGTATTAATTAATGTTCTCTTACTAACATTCCCATCTTTCTCTTTGTAAGTTTGGTTTTCTTTTGTACTTTTGGAAAAAAGTAATTATAATTAATGCATTCCATCGTTATCTTGTAAGTTTTGTTTACTTATGTACTTTTGATAAAGAATAATTGTAATAATACATTCAATGTACCGATTTATAGATGGGCGTTTTAAGGGGTGCTAACATCTTCCTCATGCGGAAACCGACTCCCAAACCTGACCTTTGGCCGTTGACAAGATAAAATGCACTTCCAAAGCTTTTTTTTTTTGGTCATAAAAGCATTTCATTCATTCATTCATTCATTAGTAGAAGTGCTACAAGCGACACTAAGAGAAGATTCTGAACATAAAATGTCCCATGGAGGTTGGGGGGGAGGGGGGGCAAGATTTCTACACTAGAGGAAGAGTCTTTGTGCGGTGTGCTTTTGCAATCCAATCGGCTGCTTGGTTGGACTCCCGCGGGATATGCGTAATACTCTTTAAAGGTAATTGGGCCAGCAAACATTTGTCTTCTTCCATTATATTGCGCAAGGCCCATGGAATTTCTTCTCGATCCATAAACATCTCAACAGCTAAGGAACTATCACTTTCACATTTGTACTTGCATTCCTGATGCCCCTTTTCCTTCACGTGATGTATGTGTCTTTGGTCCAGAAATTGAACTCCTCGCACAAGTGCTAGGGTTTCAGCTTGAAGGGAGTACTTGCCCAGATGTCTGTCGTGAAACCATAGACTAAGAGACCTCTCAAATTGCGTAAAACTCCTGCAATTGAGCTCGGTTTGTTTGGATTTATACATGAGCAGTCAACGTTCAAGGTTTGGAAGCCTTCAGTCGGTGGGTGCTAGCGAGTCGGTGAGTTTTCGCATCTGGGTTCCTTCGATTTCTTCATCTGAATCCAATGGTTGAAGTTCTTGACTTGCGCTGTTATTGCAGTTACTAGACCAAGTGGGTCGATTTTTTTAGCCCGAAAGATGATGTTGTTTCTACTTTTCCTTATTTGCCATAGTATTGTTGCAAGTAGTTCATCTCCTGGTGCTTGTGCTTTTGATCCAAAAATTTCCAGCAGCCATTTGTCTAGTCTAATGATGTTTAGGGCATTTATGTTCAATTTTACTCTTGGATCTTACCACACTTTGGTCGTTTCTTCACAGAGCAAAAACATATGCTCTATTGTTTCTGGTTCTCTAGCGCAAAAAGGGCAAAGCGGATCAGGTAATGCTTTTCTCTTAAACAAAATTCTCCCGTGTTGGCAATGCATTTTGACACAAACTCCAAAGGAAGATCTTTATTTTTGGGGGAATCTGTAGGTTCCAAATCTTCGTCCATAAGGAGCGCCGGGGGGGGGGGGGGGGGGGACTGAAAAGATGCTTATGCTATATTTGTGTATGGATTTGTAGTCTTTGCATGCACCTTGTTGTAGCCGCTTTTCACTGAATAGGTACCCGATTTATTCCCGGACAAGATTAGTTTGTTCTCCTTTGAGTTGGGAGCAATAAGGATGGTTAAAATTTTGTTGGTCGTTCTCTCATCAAAGAAGGTTCTTATTCTATTTTCATCCCACTCTGTCTTCTGTACTAAATCGAACCCCTAAACTTAAGCGGAAGACAAGCCCAGGAATTCTAACACATATCACCGATCCTAAAGACACCACGATTCGAGCGTACCTTTTAGCCACGTTAAACACCGACGCCAATGGAGGAAGAGAAATCTTGGTCTGTTGATCCGGTGAAGCAAAATCGCCGTCGGGAGTCTCTGTTCCCCTTTGGAAGAAAACGACGAGAGAGAGGGAGGGAGAGAGGAGCGTACGTCGTTTTTCTTTTTAATAAAAACGGTGCCTTTTTTCTCTCTCTCTCCTCCCTTTTATACCCCCTTCTTCACGGGCCCTATTCCCGTGGGCCGGGCTTTCTGGCCCAACTTGGGCGGACGGGCCTTAAGCCCAAATCAAATAAAGCCTTCATCTCCCACTCGCACATGGTGGGTCGAACGGATTCTCTTTACCTCTCTTCATCTTTCATACCGGTGAATAATCCGTGCGACCAGCATACTTTGAGCTCGTTGCTATACATCGGTAGGAATATGTAGCAGCTCATAATTGGGCGTCACACTTTGAGTAGAATTAGTATGCGTCTGCCCTAGATTGATCGATCACATTTATATCTCCCTTGATCCCTTTTAAACATGATATATATATATATATATATATATATATATATATATATATATTGTATTCACAATTATAATTATCACAAAGACGAGTCATAATTGGTCGACCAGTGAATACAAAACCACAATGTGATTCTCCAAAATCGATCTTCTTCTTTCCTTCAAACTCTCAATTTCAGTCCAGCTTGCTTTTCTAGAAATGCCCCATTAGATCGAATCATCTCATGACCATTGGCAACACCCTAAGATAGCAAACACTAAATAGAAATCTTGAGAATAAGCAAGAGTCCTGAGGGGACTAAAAAATTGAGGAACTCTTTTCCTCAAGAGTCTCACACGTCATAAAAGTTGAGATCAAACTTTTTGCCACTCTTATTGGTCGTCTCATGCATACGTAGTATGAAATACGTATTACGGTATTAACTCTTTTCCCATGGAGCGTATGTCTACACCTTTCAATACCGTACAGATGATAGTTCAGACATACCTAATGTCTAACTTGAGTTCACGTATCTACTCATTCACAAAATTCATCAGAACTCACATCTGGCATCTTAGACAGATAAAGTAAAACATGTGGGGTATTTTACTTTCGGACATGGTAAGTATTATGTCCTCATCTTAACACTCAGTTAAGGCGACATACGTGTTTTAAGCTTGAGCTCTCGATTATCACCTATATAATAAGCTTAAAAACAGCCTCATCTCTATTTATCACACAGTAAATAGAGGCGATTACCCGTGTGAGTGGGCTAATCTTTTATCTATCCGACATACTTCCTCAACTTAAAATAATGCACTGAGCATCAAGATGCATAAAGATCATACAAAGATTCATAGGCATTAATAATGAAACAACACAAGTTCATAAATGTGAACAAATCTGGGAAATTACAATCTAGTACATCAGACTCTATACAATCCTAGAGATTTTACATGAACACAAAACACATCTCTAGGTATTGGCTTTGTCATAGGATCTGCTACCATTCTATGCGTAGATATGTACTGTAAGTTCACATCCTTTCGTGCAACCATATCCTTGACAAAGTTATACTTGGTATCTATATGTTTGGTCTTGCCATGATATTTTGGATCTTTGGTGTATGCTATAGCTGCTTGGCTATCACAGTTAACCAACAATAAATCTGCAGCACTTCCAATAACACTTAAATGATCCAATAATCTCTTAAGCCAAACATCTTCTTATACTGCTGTTGATAATGCCACAAACTCAATTCCATCGTGAACAAGGCTATATACTTTTGTTTCTTACTGCTCCAACACATGGTGCCATTATTCGGTAAGAGAACAAACCTAGAGGTAGATTTCCTTTCATTTAAATCTCCTCCCCAATCAACATCAGAATAGCCTTAGAGTCGCAGATCCTTTCCATAATAACTCAACGTATAATTAGCAGTCCACTTTAGATACCTCAGTATTCTCTTAACGGCTTTCCAACGTGCTTAACCTGGATTGGATTAGTATCTACTCACCATTCCAACTGCAAAACATATGTCAGGTCTTGTACACATCATAGCGTACAACAAGCTTCTAATAGCACTAGCATAAGGAACATGTTTCATTTGTTTCTTCTCTTGTGGAGTCCTTGGACACAGTCTATGGCTCAATCCTTCACCTTTTGTAATATGAGTGTCTATGGGTTTAATATCCCATATCCTTCAATTCAAAATTGGAAGACAACCAACTTTTGATTGTATTGACAAACTCCATATTACTTCTGACAATTAGTATATCATCAACATATAATGATATGATCACAAATTGATCATTGGATCTTTTGATATATATACAATGATCCTCATCTATCATTGTAAAATCATATGCCATTATGGTATTATGAAAACGTATATACTATTGTCTTGACGACTGCTTAAGGCCATATATTGACCCCCAAAGTCGACATACTTTTTTTTTTTGGGGCCTTTCACTATGAAACCAGCAGGTTGTTTCATATATGTTCCTTCCTCTTATTCTCCATTGAGTAAAGCAGTCTTTACATCCATTTGACGTAACTCAAGATCCATACCAAACACTATTGCCAGAATTATGCGAATCAAGGTAAATCTCAATACAGGAGAAAATGTTTCTACATAATCAATTCATTCCTATTGATTATACCTCTTAAAAATACAAGGCGAGCCTTATGCTTTCTATCGAGCCATCAGCCTTTCGCTTTATTTTGAGAATCCATCTGTTCCCAATAGCTCTGCGTCCCTTTTGGAAGATCAACCAGTTCCCAGACTTGGTTTGACTTCATTGACTCCATCTCCTCTTTCATTGCATAAATCCATTTTTCCTTACTAGGGCAATTAAAAGCCTCATTAATATTTCTTGGCTCATCCTCATCTTGCGGAGCAATTATAAAAGTTTCCCCTTCAATGTCAAAACGTCGACGGGGAATACTTTGGCGACTTGTTCGCTATATGGGAGATTGTACACTTAGCACATCATTCCCCATTATGCTCCCACTCGGATTAGATAATGACGATATCATCTCATCATGTGGTTGTAATTGAGAATAAGTTGAATTCAATTCATCACTTCTCATATTACTCCCACTTGGATGAACTCAACCAATATCATTATCTAGATCCAAGGTTTCAAATAGGAAGTAATCTTTCCCTATTTCGCCCTTCTTAGGAAATTCATCCACTAAGAATGTGACATCCCGTAATTCATATTCAGTTATACTCCCACTTTCCTGCTCACCTACGAACACATACCCTTTTGAGTGTTCGGAGTATCTCATTAAAATACTCTTATTTCCTTTGGGACCTAATTTCCCAAACTTGTGAGAGGACTCATGAGTATAGGCAGCACAACCCCATGGCTTAAGAAAACTTAAGTCCGGTTTTCTACCCGTCCATAACTCATATGGAGTGGAAGTAACTGATTTGGAAGGCACACGGTTAAGTATATACGCAGCAGTTAACAATGCATCACTCCAAAAGGTGATATGTAAGTTAGCATGCGCCATCATGGACCTAACCATTTCCAATAGGGTTTTGTTTCTTCTCTCTACAACACCATTTTGTTGAGGAGTATATGGAATAGACAACTGTATTTCTATTCCTTTTCACCACATAATTTTCTGAATTCATCAGATAAATATTCTCGACCTCGATTGGATCTAAATACTTTTATTTTCTTGTCTAATTGATTTTCAACCAAGTTCATAAACCTTTTGAAACAACTTATGCTTCAGATTTATGAGAAATCAAATAGACACCTCCAAATCGAGTATAATCATCTATTAAGAGTGATGAAATAAACAGCCCCTTGCCTTCCTTTCACATTCATTGAACCACAGACATCATAATTGATTAAATGCGGAGGAAATTCAGCTCTTTTACCTTCTCCAAATGGTTTCCTTGTCATTTTCCCTACTAGGCAATGCTCACATATTGGCAAATCGACTTTTTCAATGTTGCCCAACAAACCCTCTTTGGCTAGTTTATTCATATGTTGTTGGCCAATATGACCAAGTCTAGCATGCCATACATTCACATCATTATCTTATGACGTAGAAGACGTGAAACAAGGGAATAACATATATTGACATCCCCACAGTTAACATTCAATACAACAAAACCATCCAGAAAGTGACCACAACCATAGTAGTTTGTATTCAAATACAAATCTATATTGCTATTACGGAAGTTCACACTAAAACCAAGCTTAACCAACATCAAAACAGACACTTAAATTCCAACGAATCTCCGGAGTAGATAGAACATCATGTAGGAACAAGTTGCGTCCACCACGCATATTCAATTGCCAGGTGCCAATCCCTTTAACTTCATCTCTGGAGTTATTTCCTACACAGATCCCCATAGTTCCAATTGGTACTCGTCGGAATTCCACAAAGGATCCTCTATCCTTCGCTACATGGTCTGTTGCTCCTGAATCTACAGTCCACAAAGGATTGGATTCAGTTAATAATACAGAACTTGACACATAAGCAAAGTTCTCAAATGTACAAGAGGTGTTTACCTTCTTCGGCTCACGACGTCGTGAGCATAGTGACCCTTCTTGTCACGGTTGTAACATCTCACCCTTGACATTTTCTTCACTTGAGGACGTTTTCCTCTCTTGTGTTGGTTAACTCTTGGTCTCTTGCAACATGGACTTGATCCTTTGCATTTCCACATATTGAACGAATCAATACGCTTGCGCTTAGAGCACAAAGCCCTTTTTGAGTTAGAACCAGTATTGCAAATGTCTATTCTCAGCTCACATGCCGTTAAGCGGTCCTCAACCAGCTCAAGGTGGCGCACAGCATCCTCTAGATCTTCCATAAGATGGTCAAGAGCTTCTAGTGCTTCTTGCTTTTCCAACACATATTGAATCTTCATATTCAATATTTCACAATTGTTGCCGTTCATATCAGCAATTACGTTCTTAGTTGCTTTGAAAACATCAATCTGAACACATCGAGACATACATGCACGAATAATTAATGCCTATCATTTATGCATCCCTATTTGCATAGACCCATCATATCAATGAATAATTTCAAGTAAGGTTTCGAGAATCAAAAGGTCACTACGTTTCCAATCATCCTCCAAAATCCTAACTTAAAACTATCATTAATATGATTGTCATATGCAAAATCAATTCTATGAAGTTACAAAAACTTCTATAACTACCCACTAACTACCCACAAAAGAATCAGCGATATAAAGCAAATATTATGTAACATCCAATAGAATAACAGTGCTTTCACATAATTCAACTATACATTACACTAAGCAATATACAAAGAAAAATTATCAACATGAAAAGAGATATTTACATCCATAAAAAAAATCTCACAATTAATCTAAGAAATAATTAGGGAATGTCCCTTCTAATCTATCAGTCAAAACATCTGAGAAAACTGAAGGCACATTTGCCAACCATGGAAAAACTTTTGGAGAGTTTTCATGTCGCCACCAAGGCGCATTTACTCTGCGCCATGTGGCGCTCAATCTAAGGGTTGAAGTTTTGGCCAACTCAATCCTATAGTACTCTCTTACAAAAGCTTCCACCGAGACTCCTATAATCCGGGACCACGTTGACCTCCCGGCCGATCTAACACTGCTTTGCCATTCGGTGGAAGAGTGTTCATCAAAGCCGGCACCTTCTCAAAATCCGCATAAGATAACCATTCCGATGATTTCCGTATCATCCGATTGACCTTGACCATGTGTGATACTAAATCACCATCAAGCCACCGATAATCGCCTAACTCTTTAATCAGCCTTTTCAGTCTAGCTCTTCCTTCGTCCGTTCTTGGGATTGCGGTATCCTTGCATAACGCATCATAGTTCCTGCAACAAATGCAGAACTAAAAATGGATCACTTATAATCCATAATAAACAAAATGGAAAATACATAATTTTCCATGATTCATGCAACAAATGTAGAATAAAAAATGGATTACCTACAACCCATACAGACATAATTGAAAAAGAAACAAATTCCTTTTTTTTTTTTTTTTTTTCGGGTCAACGATCAGCGGTCAAAGTCAACGGTCAACGGTCGGTCAACGGTCACGGTCAACAGGTCGGGTCAACGGGCGCGGGTCAGACCGGGTCGGACGGACCGACCGCACGTGCCGCGCTCGTGCGGTGGCTGACGTCGACCCGGCCGTGCCTCGCGTGAGCGTGCGGCGTCACGCGGGCGTCCCCCGCCGCGTGTGCGCGGCATGCGCTAGGCTGATCGGGTCGGGTCGGGTCGGGTCGCCGACCGGTGACCGGCCGGCCAACCGTCGTCGGCGATGACGTCATCAATGACGTCATCCCGACGGTTATCGACCGTTGGGTGACGTCAGCGGGTGACGTCAGCACGCGTCGGTTCGCCGACCGGCGCGTGCCGTTTCGCCGGTCGCCGGCGCGCACGTGCCGGTTCGTCACCGGCGCGTGTGGCGCACGCGCTGGCCATAGCCAGCGCTTCGGGCGCGTGGCGCCCACGCGCAGCGGCTTGTGGCCGCGCGTGTGGGCGCGTGCGGCGTCTTCCGGCGACGCACGACATGTCGCCGGACTCGTCTCGACGTTGCCTTTCACCCAGTGCCTTTAGAATTTGATTCCGACTTACTGAAACTCAGAAAAATGGCCAAAGAACGCTCGGGTGTTGGGATTTCTCGCCCCGATCCGTACGGCTGAAACACTTTCGCGAAAATCAATCAAAAACATCAAAACAGATCGGGAAAACGTGAACTAGGGCTTTGATACCAATGTTGGGAATGACTGATCCCCGAAAAACCAGATTCGACACTAAATCGAACCCCTAAACTCAAGCGGAAGACAAGCCCAGGAATTCTAACACATATCACCGATCCTAAAGCACATCACAGATTCGAGCGTACCTTTTAGCCACAGATTAAACACCGACGCCAATGGAGGAAGAGAAATCTTGGTCCTGTTGATCCGGTGAAGCAAAATCGCCGTCGGGAGTCTCTGTTCCCCTTTGGAAGAAAACGACAGAGAGAGGGAGGGAGAGAGGAGCGTACGTCGTTTTTCTTTTTAATAAAAACGGTGCCTTTTTTTCTCTCTCTCTCCTCCCTTTTATACCCCCTTCTTTCCACGGGCCCTATTCCCGTGGGCTAGGCTTTCTGGGCCCAACTTGGGCGGACGGGCCTTAAGCCCAAATCAAATAAAGCCTTCATGTACATTAAACAACTTAGCAACCATGATAGGATCATCCTGATTTGCTAGTCCCCCAACTATCCCAATAGAAAGCCATCTATCTTCTTGAATCTTAACAAATTTTCCATCTCCGATTATCCATTTCATTTATGGTTCTATGGCTTCTCTACCCATAAGGATGCTTTGCCATCACTATGAAGGGCGGTTCCCCTTCTTTGCTTGCTAGAATTATGATTTAGGAAAGTAGATGCATTTTAAATTTTTTCCCCACAAGGTTGATGGACTTTGGGATAATCTTCACACTTGTTTACCGAGCATGGTGATGTTTAATATTTTCAAGTCTTTGAAACCGAGACCCCCTTCATCTTTTCTGGTTTTGAGAACTTCCCATTTTTTCCAGTGTAGTCCCTTCTTTGCTTCAGTTTGCCGCCACCATAAGGAAGCAATTTTTCTTTCAATAGCATCACATACAGAATTTGGAACTTTAAATATTGACATTGCATATTGGGGGATTGCTTGCACCACTCTTGATTAGAATTTCTTTCCCAGATTTTATAAGAATCTTTTCCTTCTAGCCTTCTAGCTTCATATTCACTGTCGCCAATATCCATGCAAACATTTTTTTCTTTGAGCTTCCCCAATTAGAAGGTATATTGAGGTATTTCCTTGTCTTTTTTATTATTAGAACTCTTAATTCATGTGCCATATCTCGCTGACAATTTATAGGGCAGCCCCTACTAAAGTACACACCTGATTTGTTGAGGTTAATTGCTTGACTTGTGGCATAGCAGTATTGATTTAAGATTGAGGCAACTTGTTGGCATTCTTTGACTGTCCCTTCCAGAAAAAATATAGCATCGTCAGCAAACAATAAGTGTGTTAGGGTTGGACAATACCTATTGAGAGTTATCCCCTTTATATCTCATTTTTCTAGCGCTCTATGCATCATCCAAGACATGACATTGGCCATAAGAATGAATAAATATGGCGATAGGGGATCTCCTTGTCGTATCCCACGTGATGGTGAGAAATATGGCGTTGGTTCTCCATTTACTTTCACACTGAAGGAGACAGATGATACACATTGCATAATAAGTCCTACCCATCTTTCACAGAAACCCATTTTCAGCATGCTGGCCCTCAAAAAATCCCACTCAACTCGATCATAAGCTTTATGCATATCCAATTTTAGGATAGCTTGGAATTTCTTTTTCTTGTTTTTGATTCTCAGTTGGTGCAATACCTCTTGAACAATCAGAATATTGTCTTGTATTTGTTGGTTTTTCACGAAAGCACTTTGTTCATTTTCAATGAGCATAGGCAACCACTTCTTTAGTCGATTGGCCATAACCTTCGATATGATCTTGTAGCTAAAGTTACAAAGGCTAATTGGTCGATACTGGCTAACACTTTTTGGATTCTTTATTTTTGGGATGAGTGTGATGTATGTTTTGTCTAGGAGGGGATTGAGTATACCTATTAGGAAGAACTTTTGAACTAGTTGGAAGAGGTTGACTTTAATATCTTCCCAACAATGCTGATAAAATTGGCCTTTTAATCCATTAGGACCAGGTGCTTTGAGTGCTCCTAGTTGGAAGACAGCTTCTTTCACTTTTTCTAAAGTTATTGGTTTCAGCAATTAGCCTTCATTTCCTCACTAATCACTTTGGGACATTGATTCTGTGAAAGCTAGTATGAGCACTTAGAGGGGGTGAATAGATGCGAAAACAAATTTTGCAGAGTAAAGTATATAATTTTGCTTTTAAACCAACGCTGCTTAACAATAGATTATGAAAGGGAAATTAAACTCTAATAATCAAATAGAGTTACAATAAAAGTAAAAGAGATTAGGGAAGAGAATAAGAACACAAGGTTTATAGTGGTTCGGCTTAATCCAAGCCTACATCCACTCTTCCGCACTAACAGCCCACTGACTGGATTTCACTAAGAATCAAAAGAGTTGTTACAGTATAGCTCTTCCTTAATTCCACAGTGTAGAGACTCTGCTACACTTCCTCAAGGTCTCACAGAAGTATAAATTCTCTTTTGAGTACAAGTTTTCGCTCAACAATTGAATTGACAAAGAACAATGAGCTTCAGACTTTGGAATTTCTCTATTGTGCACACACTCGAATAAATGGAACGTCTTCCTTATATACTCCTTCATGCCATCACACCCGTTGGCACTTACCAAATGAGTTCTTCCAATCTACCCATTGGACAGAATCAATTAGGGAGATTTTGAGTTATTAAAGGAATATGACGATAGCCCACTAATCCTGATTGTATGAGCAAGCAGGATTTAGGTTTCCATAAGTAGTACCTTCCTAGTATACTTCGCCAATCAATGGATCCAAGATGCCTGAATCAATCTCAATTTGAATAATGGATTCCAAGATGCTATATCCAGCCAAGAGATTTTCTTTAGTCGATAGAATCAAATCCTTAAAGAAATACTTAATTCTAGATAAGTCTTCTTTAACGGTCTAGAAGCTGTCAATGAGGATAGACTTTAAATTTTGAGTCTAGTGGTTCGGCAGTCTTTAGACTTTGGTGAAAGAGTCTGCAAGTCTTCAGACTAGACTGATGGAAACGTTTTGTTAGTTTCAAAACACGCAATGAAGTTTTCTCCAACAGATTCAAGATTGGCGTTATGCAAAAAAGGCTCTTTTCATTATTTCCGTCGCATGAGATTTGCACGTGTTGACAAAATTTTTGAGTCGATTAGCTAGTATACTTGATATGGGAACGATGTGGAGAGGAGAGCGTCGTTCAAAAGGATTATTTATATATGACAAGCTATTTGCATGGTTGATAGATCAAGTGGATCTACTGAGTCAAATTGATCGAGGCTATCCAAACTTTAGACAATTGGAAAGCCATTCTAAATTTGGGCACAACGTGCACGAATGAGGCTTGGATAAAGTCTTAAATTTAAGGGAATTTAAGTCCCCTCAACCAAATCCTTCTCTTTCTTATCTCTCTACCCCACCCTCCTTAGCCTTTAACTCGCAGCCATTCCGTCACTACGCCCTTAAGCTGCCTCGGCTTAGGTCACCCATGGTGTTATTGAACTTGTCGGTTCCCCCACCACCGTTATTGGCCCCAATAGCGACTCCTCGCCCCTTCAGTCTTTGCCGCCAGTCAATCTTAATCTCCTCCACCTTATCTATCTAATTGACTCTCTCTCTCTCCTATCTAAACTTGACGATGGCATCAAGCTTCTCAAAACAGATAGAGTCCAAGGCATTCATAGAGGCATTTGGCCTCTAGATTCGTGTGACTCATTCAAATTTAAATTATTTGGAATTAGTCAATGCTTATCTCATTTAGTTATTACTGTGGTTATTATTGTGATGGACTAATTCAAAATAATTTAATGAATTAGTCCATTCTCATCTCATGTAATTGTTATTGTAGTTATTACTATAACTGAATTAGTCCATCTATATCTCTTGTAATTACTATAACAGCTAGTGGATAAACCCTATAAATACAAACGCTATCTTAGAGTTGAAGGATAAGTGAAACTCATGCTCAAATTTATAGTCTATTTTTACATGGTGTCAGAGCACTAGTGGGATCCTTAAAACACCTACACTCCTTATTTCTCTTCTATATTTCAACTTATCCTATTCATGATGTCATCTCTCACCTCCATTTCAATTGTGCAACACCACCTTAGCTTCAAACTTTATGGTGATAACTTTCTATTGTGGAAAATCCAGTTGTTTTTGTTGTTTCATAGCCAATCCTTGATGGGATACCTTGATGGCACCATTATTTGTCCCACTCAACCATCACCCCCACAAGTTCCACTATTGCTATACCGAACCCTACATATAATGAACAGATTTGGAAAGACCAACTTGTTCTTAGTTGGATGATATCTTCTCTTTTACTCGATGTCCTACCCTATGTGGTTGGATTAATTACTATTGTTGATGTTTGGAAGGCTCTATAAACTTCCTTTAGATCTCTATTGCATACAATCATTCTTCAGCTTCATATGCAACTCCATAATACATCTAAAGGTGATAAATCTATCTCAACTTATCTCTACAAGGTAAAGTACATTTCAGATCAATTAACTGCTACTGTGACATCCCGAATTTTTCAATTTATTTTCTACAGAATTAATCGGGCATTTTGTTGACGCATCTATAGGGCTATTCTCAAAGCCGATCACTCTCGAGATAACTAGACTAGTTGGGGAAGCTATTAAGGACCTTAAAGCAAATGGACTTGAGAATTTGATCAGGAATCGACTTCTCGACCGTGCTTATCTTTAGAGACCATTACGGCATAGTTAAAAATTGATTTGAAATCAGAAATAGGTCTGTTTGACTGAGATATGTGGCTGATCGTGGGTGACTCCATTAAATTGGAAAATTCTCATCGACCGACACTAATTTGATTTTACTATCCTTTTGGTACCTTGTGTCCGTAATTGAATCCTCGAGATTCTCACGACAATCGAGAGTTGCCAATGTATTCATAGTGGGTTCATAGTGGATCGAAGAAAATCGATCACAGGTCATTTGCCTTAAAAAGTTCTGAAAACTACCCGGTAGTCTAGGTCACGCGAAAAACGCGATAAATGAAAATTAACCGTCGATTCAAGTCCAATTTCAGAAATTGAAGATTCTGTCATGTCACAATAAATTCTAGAATCCATGACTCAGTCTCAGAAGATTTTTCTGACGCTCGACACTTTTTGGGAAAAAGTCGTCGCGTGGTTGTTTTTGTGCAGAATAAGCCGAGAATTGTTTTGATATACGAGATGAATTATTGGGTGAGGGAAATTGGATACAGGAACGTAAGTGGAGACCAAGTGCTCTAGTTTGGAATTTCTTTTGGGAATCAATTAACCGATTCAAAAGCAATTGGGATAAGAATTTTCTATTATGGGAAATTCTTTTCTTTTGTTTTCTTCCCATTTCTTTTTCCCTTTTTGGCCAAACACCTTTTCCCCCTTGGCTGCAACTTTCTTTTTCTTTCTCTCTCTCTCTCTCTCTCTCTCTCTCTCTCTCTCTCTTTTCCCTCGTACAAAGCCCCCCCCCCCACACCGACTACTTTTGCTGTTTCCAACTTTGCTTCTTTTACTTTTTGACTTTTCAACTCTCTTTCTCTCTTATCTCTCCCTCACTCTCTTGTGGACGACTCTCTCTCCCTCCTATTGTTTGTGCGAACCAACCAGCAGAAGCAGAAGTAGCAGCCATCATCGCCTAGAGCCAGAGCAGTCACCGCCTAGACACCGGAACGCTATCGCCACCGTCCGCCTCACGCACACCCGTCCGTGCACCGTCTGCCTCTCCGTCCAGCCAAGTTGCCATCCACGATCCCGCTTGGTCCAACTACTGTTTAGTGGCCGTGAGGAATGGTAGAGGCCTATCGGAGCTTCCCTCACCGCCAGTTTGCCCTAGTTTGGCCTCCGCATCTCATCCCGACCCTTTACCGCTCCCAACCATCTCATTTTCCTCTGTTTTACAACAAATTCAACAACCCAGCGAGTGGGTTTCTAGCAAGTTCGTAAGCTGTTTTGGGGCATTTCCGGGCCCCAAACCCGCGACTCGCTTTGGGAAGAAACAATCCTCATGTCATCTCCATCGGATTGATCCGACTTGCGCGTAATTCCGATGAGTAATCTCACTAATCCTTGCTTAGTAAACTAATTATGCTTGAGGGTTGATTAGTGTTAATTAAATAGGATTAGATGGTTAGATTAGAGTAGATTAGTGATTATTAATTAATTGTGATGCATATTAGACATTTTAATTGTGCAATTAGCAAATGGATATATTCTATTATTTATTGAATGTATCTCGGGATTTTTCCTACCCTTATCGGGCTTCAATTAGGATTACGGGCCTAAATTGTATTTTTAGTATTTATTTATTAATTTTCGAAATTAATTAATTATTTAATTAATTTTTTCGGAAATTAGATAGGGATAGCCGAAGATCGAAATTTCGTGATGATCGTTGTGGTGCAGTCCGTTTATTTATTTGGGCTCTATGTTGTGCTGAATTGAATTAATTACACAAATTGAGGAATTATTCCTAAATTGATTGAAATTGAGTGAAATTGAATGATTGATTGATAGACGGTCGAGTATGGTTATTCAACATTGTTAATGCCTCGATGAGTCATAAAGTGGAGAGAATCGTGAGATTGAATTGGGAATACTCATGGCTAAGATCAATCAGATACGGGGTATAGACACACGTGGTTCGGTGATAAGGAAATCACTGGTGAAAACGGCGCCTTAAAGAACGTACGATGCTGTCTATTACATACATCACCTTGGCAAAAGTGACGCCCTAGAAATGACACGTGGTTCGGTGATTAATGATATCACTAGTGAAAACGACACCTTAAAGAACGCACGGGGTCGGTGATGGTATGTCATTTGGCGAAAACGGTGCTCGAGAGAGTACGTGTGATTCAGTGATTGGAAATGACCTAGAAATGAAATGATTGACATGTAATCGACTAGCTCGATTGATCACTAATTTGATCCGATTGTTGTGAATTGATTGCTGTATGATACAATATATGAAGCATATGTATATAACCCTATTTGCAGGTTGGCATTGATGCCAAGGTAAGTCTTTTGACTTGTGCTATGCTTAGGCAACCATGTGGTGTATTGGTTTCCTAATCGAGTCTTAGTGGGGGTAGAATTTGCTGAGACGTAGTCTCAATGTTTATTGTATAACCATTTCAGGCCCCTAGATGGCATCACCGGTACCTCCCCCTCCTCTAGAGCAGTTTGGCATTCTAGTGGACATTATCGAGAAGGAAACTCACTTCCATGTTCATGGCCATCCAGAAGGGTTAGAATACGTTTTGATTGAGTCAACGGTGTGAGTTGAAGTTAGTCAGGACGACCTAAGACCCCATGAGTATCGGTCTTGGTATCACTACTTTTATGATTGGTGAAGAATAGGTCCCATCCCTGAAGAAGAAATACATTACTACGTCGTGGAGAAAGCTTTTGGTGAGGGGACTGCAGACGCCGATGGTGGAGGCGTAGATCATGCCAGAGATCCTGCACTCGGGAGTGAGCCGACTTAACCTGTATACATTGTAGAGGATGAAAATTTTGAGGAAGGTAAGATCATGGAACAAGAAGTGGAAGGTCCAAAAGAAGACGAGGATTGGGGGAATGCTGAGGAGGAGTCGGTAGAAGAAGAGCCTAAAGAAGACGAGGAGTCTGAAGAGGAGGAGAACGAGACAGAAGAGTTAGAAGAGGATTAAGATGATCTTGAGTATGACCCGGATGAGGACTAAGATCCCATCCTCTTTTGTGAACCCGTTTATATGTGAATAGAGTGAGATTAGGAAGTTGTGAATAGCTTTGTAAAGCATTTTGAGTTATGCTTTGTATAAAAGTATGGTTGTAGATTTCAATATGAAAAATATAGCCTTGCTTTTCTATCTCATCATTTCATTGTCTGGGGATTTATAACTGCTTCCGCATGTGCTATTAAAAATGAAAGGGTCGGCGATACATAGTCCTGGGATATCGAATTATAAAATTGACTAAGGAGAAGGATGTGTGCGTGCCCGAGGATCGGGGCGTGACATCCCCTTTTCATTTTTAATAGCACATGCGAAAATAGTTATAAATCCCCAGACAATGAAATAATGAGATAGAAAAGTAAGGCCATATTTTTCATATTGAAATCTACAACCATACTTTTATATAGAGCATAACTCAAAGTACTTCACAAAGCTATTCACAACTTTCTAGTCTCACTCTATTAACATATAAACAGGGTTCACAAAAGAGGATGGGATCTTAGTCCTCATCCGGGTCGTACTCAGGATCATCCTGATCCTCTTTTGACTCTTTTGTCTCGTTCTCCTCCTCTTCAGACTCCTTGTCTTCTTCAGGCTCTTCTTCTACCAGCTCCTCCTCAGCATTCCCCCAATCCTTGTCTTCTTCTGGACCTTCCACTTCTTGTTCCATGATCTTACCTTCCTCAAAATTTTCATCATCTATAGTGTATACAAGTGAAGTCGGCTCACTCCCGAGTGCAGGATCTCTAGCATCATCTACGCCTCCACCATTGGGGTCTACAGTCTCCTCACCAAAAGCTTTCTCCATGACGTAGTAAGGTATTTGTTCTTTAGAGATGTGACCTATTCTTCGCCCATCATAAAAGTAGTGATACCAAGACCGATACTCATGGGGTCTTAGGTCATCCTGACCGACTTCAACCCACACTGTTGATTCAATCAAAACGTATTCTAACCCTTCTGGATGGCCATGAACATGGAAGTGAGTTTCCTTCTCAGTAATGTCCACTAGAATGCCAAACTACTCTGGAGGGGGGGAGGTACTGGTGCTGCCATCTAGGGGCTTGAAATGGTTATACAATAACCATTGAGACTACATCTCAGCAAGTTTTACCTCACTAAGACTCGATTAGGAAACCAATACACCACATGATTGTCTAAGCATAGCACGAGTCAGAAGACTTACCTTGGCATTAGTCCCAACCTGCAAATCAGGGTTATATATAGATGCTTCATATATTGTATCATACAGGTAATCAATTCACGACAATCGGATTAAATCATTGATCAATTGGGCTAGTCGATTACATGTCACTTGTTACATTTCTAGGTCATTTCCAATCACTGAATCACACATACTCTCTTGGGCGTCATTTTCGCCAAATGACATACCATCACCGACTCCGTGCGTTCTTTAAGGCGCCGTTTTCACTAGTAATATCCTTAATCACCAAACCACGTGTCATTTCTAGGGCGTCGTTTTTGCTAAGGTGATGTATGTAATAGACATCATTGTATGTTCTTTAAGGCGCCATTTTCACTAGTGATTTTCTTATCACCGAACCACGTGTCTATACCTCATATTTGATTAGTCTCAGCCATGAGTATTCCCAGTTTAATCTCACGATTCTCTCCACTTTACGACTCATCGAGGCATTAACAATGTTGAATAATCATACTCGATCGTCTACCAATCAATCATTCAATTTCACTCAATTTCACTCAATTTCAATCAATTTAGGAATAATTCCTCAATTTGCGTAATTAATTCAATTCAGCATAACGTAGAGCCCAAATAAATAAATGGACTATACCACGACGATCGGGACGAAATTTCGGCGTCGGCTATCCCTGCCTAATTTGTGAAAAATAAATAAATAATTAATTAATTTTGAAAATTAATAAATAAATATTAAAAATCCAATTTAGGCCCGTAATGCCTAATTGAAACCCGATAAGGGTCGGGAAAAACCCCGAGATACATTCAATAAATAATAGAATTTATCCACTTGCTAATTGCACAATCAAAATGTCTAATATGCATCACAATTAATTAATAATCACTAATCTACTCTAATTTAACCACCTAATCCT
Source organism: Eucalyptus pumila (assembly GCA_016097595.1). Lineage (NCBI taxonomy): Eukaryota > Viridiplantae > Streptophyta > Magnoliopsida > Myrtales > Myrtaceae > Eucalyptus > Eucalyptus pumila. Next base: position 33,630,894 of record CM027853.1, read on the forward strand.
ATTTAATTAACACTAATCAATCCTCAAGCATAATTAGTTTACTAAGCAAGGATTAGTGAGATTACACACCGGAATTACGCGCAAGTCAGATCAATCTGACGGAGACAACACGAGGATCGTTTCTTCCTAAAGCAAGTCGCGGGTTCGGGGCCCGGGAACACCCCCAAAACAGCTCACGAACTTGCTGGAAATCCACTCGTTGGGTTGCTAAATTTGCTGTTAAATAGAGGGGAAATGAGATGGTTGGGGGTGGTAAAGGGTCGGGATGAGATGTGGAGGCCAAACCGGAGCAAACCGGCAGCGAGGGAAGCTCTAGCGGGCCTCTACCGTTCCTCACGGCCACTGAACAGCAGCTAGACCGGGCGAGATCATGGACGGCAGCTTGGCTAGACGGAGAGGTAGACGGCGCACGGACGGGTGTGCATGAGGCGGACGGTGGTGACGGCACTCCGGTGTCCAAGCGGTGGTTGCTCTAGCTCCAGGCGACGATGGCTGCTACTTTTGCTTCTGCTGGCTCGTTCGCACGAACAAGAGGATGGAGAGAGTCGTCCACGAGAGATTGAGGGAGAGATAAGAGAGAAAGAGAGTTGAAAAGTCAAAAAGTAAAAGAAGCAAAGTTGGAAACGAGCGTGTCGGGGGGGGGGGGGCCGCACGAGGAAGAGAGAGAGAGAGAGAGAGAGAGAGAGAGAGAGAGAGAAAGTTGCGGCCAAGGGGGAAAATGGAGGTCGGGACACCCGAGTGCCATAACAAGACGCGGGACACTTAAGTGCCATAACTTTAAAATGGTACACTTAAGTGCCATCATCGGAGCAAAATGGGACACTTAAGTGCCACTCCGGCGAAAATCCGGCCAAATGGCTGACGTGGCAATTTTCCGGCGACCTTAGTCCAAAACGGCGTCGTTTTACACGCTGACGTGGCGGAGAAAACGCAAAAACGACGCCGTTTCGTGTGTCTACGTGTAATTATTAATATAAAAATTAATTAAATTATAAAGTATTCAAAAAATTAAAAAAAAAGAAAATTAAAAATTTAAAAAAATTAAGAAAAATTTAAAAATTAAGAAAAATTTAAAAGTTTAAAAAAAAAAAAAAAAGGGGTCTAAGGGGCGGCTGAGGGTGAGCCCTCGCCGCGCTGCCGCTGCGCCCGCCCGCCGTCGCCGCCGCCGCCCGCCGTCGCCGCCCCGCCGCCCCGCCGTCGCCGGGAAGGGCCGGCGACGGAGGGGGAGGGTCGGCCGCCGCCGGCCCCCGGCCGGCCGACGGCGAGGGCTCGCAGCCCTCGCCGGATCGCGCGAGGGCCGCGACCCTCGCCCGATCTGGCGAGGGCTCGCGGCCCTCGCCGCCGGTCGGCCGGCGATCCGGCGAGGGCCGCGAGCCCTCGCCGTCGGTCGGCCGGGGGCCGGCGACCCGGCCGACCCTCCCCCTCCGTCGCCGGCCCTTCCCCGGCGACGGCGGGCGGGCGGCGGCGCGAGGGCTCGGCCCTCGCCGCCCCTTCGACCCCCCCTTTTTTTTTTTAATTTTCTTATTTTTTTAAAATTAAAATTTTTAAAATTTTCTTATTTTTTTTAAATTTTTTAAATTTCTTAAAATTAAAAATTTTAAAATTTTTAAAATTAAAATTTTTAAAATTTTTAAAATTAAAATTTTTAAATTTTTTTTTAAAATTTTTAAAATTTTTTAAAATTAAAATTTTAAATTTTTTTTAATTTTTAAATTTTTTAAAATTAAAATTTTTAAATTTTTAAATTTTTTATTATTTTTTATGCTGATTTGGAGCTCCGGCGAGCCACGTAGGCGAAAAATAATAATAAAAAAATGCCACGTAGGATTTCCGGCAAGGGTCGCCGGAGGTGGCACTTAAGTGTCCCACTTGAAAAAAAAAAAGCGGCAAGTGTCACTTTGGAAGTTATGGCTTAAGTGTCACGTCTTGAAAGTTGTGGCGCTTGCGCTGTTCTTCTGCGGGAAAATGTGTTTGGCCAAAAAGGGAAAAAGAAATGGGAAGAAAACAAAAGAAAAGAATTTCCCATAATAGGAAATTCTTATCCCAATTGCTTTTGAATTGGTTAATTGATTCCCAAAAGAAATTCCAAACTAGAGCACTTGGTCCCCACTTGCATTCCTGCATCCAATTTTCCTCACCAAATAATTCATCTCCTATATCAAAACAATTCTCGACTTGTTTTGCACGAAACGACCACGCGATGACTTTTTTCCAAAAAGTGTTGGGTGTCAGAAAAATCTTCTGAGACTGAGTCATGGGTCCTAGAATTTATTGTGACATGAGAGAATCTTCAATTTCTGAAATCGGACTTGAATCGGCGATTAATTTCCATTTGGCGTGTTTTTAGCATGACCTAAACTACTGGGTAGTTTTCAGAACTTTTTAAGACAAATGATCGGTAGTTGATTTTCTTCAAGCCACTATGAACCCACTCAACACATTGACGACTCTCGGTTGTCATGAGAATCTCGAGGATTCAATTACGGATACATGGTATCAAAACGACAGTAAAATCATATTAGTGTCGGTCGATGAGATTTTTCCAATTTAGTGAAGTCACTCACGATTGGCCACACATCTTAGTCGAACAGACCTATTTCTGACCTCAAATCGTTTTTTAAATGTGCCGTAATGACCTCTAAAGATAAGCACGGTTGAGAAGCCGATTCCTAATCGAATTCTCAAGTCCATTTACTTTAAGATCCTTAATAGCTTCCCCAGCTAGTCTAGTTATTTCGAGAGTGATCCTCAATGAAATGCCCGATTAATTCAGTAGAAAACAGATTGAAAAATTCAGGATGTCATAACTACTAATTGCCTTTAGAGAATGAAGAATTAAATGCCATTGTCTTTTGTAATCTTGATCCTAATTTTTCTAACATTATTGCTGTCTTGGCTACAAAACCTGATTCGATAACTTTTCTTGAACTCCAACAATTGCTCCTCAATCATAAGTTTCAAATGAAGTCTGCCATGGTGCCTATAGAGACAAATGTTACCACTTATACCCCTCCATCATCTCTTCCCCTTAAAATATTGGTCTTAAGCTTTTCAAACCACAATTTACCTTCTTAACAGATTACCCACACCACTCTTAAACAATATCTCACATTTTTAAACACTTTCCCATCAACAACCATATTACATTTGTTTGAAAATATTTGGTTGTGCTATTTTCCCTATATTAGGCCATACAATTCGCACAAGTTTTCACTCCATTCTACTCATTGTGTGTTCTTAAGATATAGTCCATTGCATATTGGTTACTGTTATTAAGATTACAAAATTGGAAACATGTATATTGCAAGAAATGCTCATTTTATTGAAAATATGTTTCCATTCACCATAGTTGGTTCACACTTTTCTAAAACACCCTCACCATCATATTCTTGGTTGACGATCTCCACGGTCGATATGTCGTCCCACAAGAAATATGGTGTTAATGGTAATTCTTGCCTTCTACCCCACTATCTAACACCTCCTCACCCACTTTTGAAAAACCATCGCTATATTATCAAATACTAATATTGCTTCAACATCTAATACGTTGGTTTCAAGTCCGTCTAATATTGGTACAGGTTCTAATAAGGCTCTTTTAGACACCTCCCACAGCAAGCTATTATGATATCTACACAATCGGTTTTTAAAAAACCAAGAACCCATTCAATGCGGTAGCATCAAAACCTAAAGATCAACACAAAATATCTATTGTCAGATGTGAACTTGACCGAAATAAGTTCTACAAAAGAGTATGGCACCTCACGAAAGCTAATAAACATGAAAAATGGAGGAACGAGATGCTTGAAGAATTTAATACTTTGTTGTGCAATGGAACATAGGTTTTGGTTCTACCAAATCTCAAAACAGATGTTGTGGGCTCCAAATGGATTTATCAAGTCAAGACACATCCAGATGGTTCAATTGATTGGTACAATGCCCGCTTATGGTGCAAATGATAACTACTTTGTTCCAGAAATCAATTTCTAGCTAGAAATTAAATTTTCTATTTCTATTCCTCAAACATGTTTTAAGCAAAAATACTTGTTTGATGACAATATAAAATTTTTGTTCATGGAATAGAAATTTGTATGATAACGATACAAAATTTGTCCCTCCTAGTGGCGGTGGGAGGTGGATGGCGAGCTGCCGGCATTCAATGGCTGGTGGTTGGCATTTAATCGCTGGTGATCGATGACCGGTGGTGGCGATTGGTTGCCAACAATCGACAAGCCGTGGGTGGGCAAGTGGGGAACAATGATGATGGATGAGCGGCTGGCGGTGACGAGAGTGAACCATGAGAAGAGTTTTCATTTCTTAATTTTGTTCCAGAAATTAAAAAGTTAAAAATTTTAACTTCTAATTTTAGTTCAAAATCTATTTCCGGAGTAAAAATTCGTTCCATAAATAGAAAAATGAAATTGCGTTATCAAATAGATTTCTATTCTGAATTTGTTCCCAAAATAGAAAAATAGAAAAACAGAGAAAGAGAATGGTTATTATACGAGCCCCTAGCGGCCAAGGGCTACAATCAGCAAGAGGGTATGGACTATAAGGAAAAGTTTAATTCTGTTGTTAAAGTAATCACCATCTGTACAGTTATTTCATTAGTTGTGACAAAAAACTGGAAATTTCGGAAGTTGGATATTGGCAATGCATTTTTAAATGGTAACTTGATTGAAGAAGTCTTCATGGCCCACCCCCAGTCTTCATTGATAAAGAAAGGCCAAACCATATATACAAGTTACAAAAATCCTTATACCAATTGAAACAAGCACTGTGGGCTTGGTTCCACCGGTTGAGCATCTTCTTAAAATCCCTAGGATTTATTAGATCAAAAATTGATAGTTCCCTCTTTATACAACACTGACCCAATTTCTTTGTTTACATGCTCATCTATGTTGACGACATTGTTATTACAAGGTATAATCTAGCATTTATTCAAGACATCATCAACCGATTAAATAAGGAGTTCGCCATACAGGACCTAGGCGAACTTAATTACTTTCTTAGAATTGAGGTGCTTAACATCCATCAAGGCTTCTCCTATCACAACAGAAGTATGCTATAGATCTCCTCCATCGAACTAGGATGGACAATGTTAAATTGGTTCACAAGTTCATGGCTACAAATACCAATTTAATTAATCATGGTAAGCCACTTGAAGATGTCGGTTGTGTAGGAGCATCGTGGGAGCTCTTCAATATGCCACCCTAACTCGGCCATATATCTCTTATGCAGTAAACAAAGTCTATCAATTCTTGAAAGAATCAACAGAAGACCATTGGAGTGAGGTGAAATGGATCTTATCCTACTTAAAGGAAACCGTTTCAGATGGATTACTCATTAGTTTCCAACCCACTATAAAAGTCCATGCATATAGACGCTCAATAGGAGGTTATGCAATTTATAAGGGTCAAAATCTTGGTCAGCCAAAAAGCATCATACCATTGCATGTTCCTCAACCAAATATGAGTATTGAGCATTGGCAAACGCCACGGCAAAAGTGGTATGGTTGTAATCATTGTTACAAAATTGGGCATCTCTCAATTAAAACTCCATATCCTTTGGTGTGATAACCTTGGGGCAATGTATCTTACCATAAATCCACTTTTTCATGCTAGAACAAAAGATATTGAGGTAGACTCTCACTTCGTTCGCAATTTAGTGTCACAATGCAAACTTGAGCTTCATTTCATATCCACACATGACCAAATAGCATATATCTTCACTAAACCTCTTACATGGTGTCGCCATGATATGCTCAAATCCAAGTTGAAGATCATCTAGAAGACCACCTTCAACTTGTGGGGGCTTGTTAAGGATAACAATTCATAACTAGTTCAAATTCAAAATATTTTGAATTAGTCGATGTTTATCTTATTTAGTTATCACTGTAGTTATTACTGTCACGGACTAATTCAAAATATTTGAGTTAGCCCATTCTCATCTCATGTAATTATTATTGAAGTTATTACTATGACGAACTAATTCAAAATTCAAAATATTATGAATTAGTTCATTATATCTAATATAATTATTGTAATAGCTAGTAGATAAATTCTATAAATACAAACGTTATCCTAGAGAAAAAGAATAAGTGAAACTTACGCTCAAACTTATGGTTATCTTTACAATTTGGAGAGAGCGGCTGCTCCATGGCCACAGGACATGATGGAGTTGGCTAGTGGGAAAAAAAAAACATAGTTAGGATGATGAGAACAATAGCAGGTCAATGATGGGGAGAAGGAAAAAGACCGATGATGGTGGCGGTGTTGGTGGGTGGCTCGATCGGTAGTGGTGGTAGACCCAATGGGCGTTACTAAAGGGGTTGGAAGAACACTCAGGTCATGACGAGATTATCTATAGAAGTGTGGTTAAAGATTCGCATTAGTTTCAAAATGCTCAACAAAGGACAAAGACCAGTAAGAGGCCACACATTCAACAAGGTAACAGAGGGGTCTCTTCGGTAGGAAAAAAACAATGCGACAAATGAGACCAAAAGCCGATGAAGTTCGGCACCATGGATAGACATGCGATAGAACTCCAAGGCCAATTCTATTTTAGCTTGTCTGCAAACTGGCCACATCTTAGGTTTTAGTCTTAACTGCCAGCGGGAGAACCATTCATCAAAAGACGGAAATGGCAGATAAAATCATTATTGATTGGGAGAACTTTGGTGTAATGTTGAGAATCGAGGAAAGCATTCGATGAATTCAGAGGGAGAGGGAAGTGATTTGAAGAACGGACAAAGGATCAATCGATCTTCTTTGGAGTGATTTTCATGAAAGATGAACTTGCATTTGTTGCGAAAGCAAACAATCGAATAATAAAATAAACTATAGGGAAACGAATTCCCAAAATATGATCCGATACTAAATCGAACACCAAAAAAACGTATGTGGAAAGCGAGTCCAAAAAACACATGTTACATCGATCATAAGGTACATTACAGAGTCGAACATACCTTATCTTTCACAGATTAAACACCGTGCAGTTTGATGAGAAATTCTAATAATATTCTTTCAAAGAGCATACTGTTTTGGGGAAGAAACTTTGGAGAAACTGAGAGAGTGTAAAAACAGAGAAGAAACGTATTCTCATCTTTTCTCAGATTACGTAACTTCTCCAAAAAATCAACTGATCAGATTTTTTTATATTCAAAAATCCCCATTTTCTTTTATCTACAGTAACCGCCTCTTCTTCTATGAGCCCTTCATTTATGGGCCGGGTTTTGGGCCCAACATGGGCGGATGGGCCTTAGTAGGCCCATCAAACATAAAAACCCATCATCTCCCACTCGCATATAGTGGGCCGAACATAATCCTCTTTACCTCTTTGCAACATTCATACTAGTGAATAATCCGTGGGACCAACATACTTTGAGAGCTCGTTGCCATATATCTATTAGGAATATATAGTAGCTCATAATGGACATCACATTTTTGAGTATATTTAGCATGCAGTACCCTAGATCGATTGATCACATTTATATTTCTCTTGATCTTTTTTTAAACAATGATATATATTGTATTCACAATTATGATTATCCAAAAAACAATCATAATTGGTCGACCGGTGAATATAAAACTAGAATGTGATTCTCCAAATTCGATTTTCTTCTTTCCTTGAAATTCTCAATTTTAGTTCAACTTACTTTTCTAGAAATGTCCCATTAAATCGAATCAATTCATGATTATTGACAACATTCTAAGATAGCAAATACTAAACAAAAATCTTGAGAATAAATAAGAGTCATGAGGGCACTTAATTGAGAAACTTTTTTCCTCAAGAGTCTCACACGGCATAAAAGTTGAGATCAAAATTTTTGGCATTCTTATTGGTCATCTTATGCATACGTAGTATGAAATATGTATTACGGTATTAACTCATTTCTCATGGAGCATATGTCCACACCTTCAATACCTTACATATGATAATTCAGACATACCTAATGTCTAACTTGAGTTCACGTATCTACTATTTCATGGAATTCATTAGAACTCACATCTGGCATTATAGACAGATAAAGTAAAATATGTAGGTTATTAAATATTATATTCTCATCTTAACACTTAGTTAAGGTGACATTTATATTTTAAGCTTGAGCTTTCGATTATCACCTAGATAATAAACTTAAAAACCGTCTCATTTCTACTTATCACATAGTAAATAGAGGTGATTACCTATGTGAGTGGGCTAATCTTTTATCTGTTCGACATACTTTTTCAACTTTATATAATGCACTAAGCATTAAGATGTATAAACGTTAAACAAAGATTCATAGGCATTAATAATGAAAACACAAATTCATTAAATGTGAACACTTAAGGAAAATTACAACATTCAATACATCAGCCTTTACGCAGTCCTAGAGATTTCACATGGCGACAAAACACATATTTAGGTATTGGCTTCGTCATAGGATCTGCTACCATTCTATGCGTAGATATGTACTGTAAGTTTACATTTTTTTGTGCAACCATATTTTTGACAAAATTATATTTAACATCTATATGTTTGGTCTTGCCATAATATTTTGGATCTTTGGTGTACATAATCGCTGCTTGGCTATCACAGTTTACCAACAATGAGTTTGCAGCATTTTCAATAACACCTAAATGATCCAAAAATCTCTTAAACCAAACACCTCTTGTATTGCTACTGATAATGTCACGAACACAGCTTCCATTGTGGACAAGGCTATACACGTTTGTTTTTTATTGCTCCAAAATATGACGCCATTATTCAGCAAGAAAACAAATCCAGAGGTAGATTTCCCTTCATCTAAATCTCCTCCCTAATTGGCATCTGAATAGCCTTCAAGTTGCAAATCATTTCCTCGGTAACTCAGCGTATAATTAGCAGTTCTCTTCAGATACCTCAGCATTCTTTTAACGGCTTTCCAATGTGCTTGACCTAGATTGGATTGGTATCTACTCACACTTTCAATTGCAAAACATATGTCATATTTTGTACACATCATAATGTACATTAAGCTTCCAACAACACTAGCATAAGGAGCATGTTGCATTTATTCCTTCTCTTGTGGAGTCTTTGGACACATTCCATAGCTCAATTATTACCTTTTGCAATAAGAATATCTATGGGTTTACAATTTTGCATACGAAATTGTTCAAGAACCCTATTTATGTATGTTTCTTGTGAAAGAGATAATGATCTCTTCGAACGATCTCTTGAAATTTTAACTCCAATAATATATGCATCCTCACTCATGTCTTTCATCTCAAAGTTAGAAGATAACCAACTCTTGACGGTATTTACAAACTCCATATTGCTTCCGGCAATCAGTATATCATCAACATATAATGATATGATTATAAATTGATCTTTGGATCTTTTGATATATACACAATGATCTTCATCAATAATTGAAAAATCATATGCCATTATGGCATTATGAAAACATATATACCATTGTCTTGATGACTGCTTAAGGCCATTTATCGATCTCAGAAGTCGACATACCTTTTGTTCATGGTCTTTCATAATAAAACCAACAGATTGTTCCATGTATATTTCTTCCTCTAATTCTCTATTGAGAAAAGCATTCTTTACATCCATTTATGTAACTCAAGATCCATACTAGTTACTATTGCTAGAATTATGTGAATCGAGGTAAATCTCATTACATGAGAAAATATTTCTTCATAATCAATTCATTCCCGTTGATTATACCCCTTCGCCACAAGACGAGCTTTATGTCTTTCTATTGAGCCATCAGCTTTACGCTTTAATTTGAGAACCCACTTGTTCTCAATGGCTTTGTGTTCTTTTGGAAGATCAACCAGTTCCCAAACACGGTTTGACTCCATTGACTCAATCTCCTCTTCCATTGCATACATCCATTTTTCCTTACTAGGGCAATTTAGAGCCTCAATTACATTTCTTGGCTCATCTTCATCTTGTGGAGCAATCATAAAAGTTTTGACTTCAATGTCAAAACGTCGACGGGAAATACTTTTGCGATTTGTTCGCCGTATGGGAGATTGTACACTTTGCACACTTTGCACATCATTCCCCATTATGCTCCCACTCAGATGAGATAATGATGATATCGTCTCATCATATGGTTGTAATTGAGAGTGAGTTGAATTAAATTCATCACTTCTCATGTTACTCCCACTTGGATAAACTCCACTAATTTCATTATTTTGATCCAAGGTTTCAAATAGGGAGTAATCCTCACCTATTTCGCCCATTCTTAGGAAATTCATTATCTAAGAACGTGACATCTCGTGATTCGAATTCAGTTATACTCTCACTTTCCTGCTCACCTATAAACACATACCCTTTTGAGTATTCTGAGTATCTTATGAAAATACTCTTATTGCCTCTGGGACCCAATTTCCCAAATTTGTGAGAGGGCTAATGAGTATAGGCAGCACAACCCCATGGTTTAAGAAAACTTAAATTTGATATTCTACTTGTCTATAACTCATATGGAGTGGAAGTAACTGATTCAGAAGGCACACGATTAAGTATATAGGCAGCAGTTAATAAAGTATCACTCCAAAAAGTGATAGGTAAGTTAGCATGCGCCATCATGGACCTAATCATTTCCAGTAGGGTTCTATTTCTTCTTTCCGCAACATCATTTTGTTGAGGAGTATAGGGAATAGACAACTATCTTTCTAATCTTTTTCCATCACATAAATTTTTGAACTCATCATATAAATATTCTTGATCTCGATCGAATCTCAATACTTTTATTTTCTTATCTAATTGATTTTTTATTAAGCTCATAAATTTTTTGAAACAACTTAATACTTCAGATTTATGAGAAATCAAATAGACATATCCAAATCGAGTATAATTATCTATAAATGAGATGAAATAAACAACCACATGCCTTCCTCTCACATTCATTAGACCACATATGTTAGAATGGATTAATTGCAAAGGAAATTCAGCTCTTTTACATTTTCTAAATAGTTTACTTGTTGTTTTCTTTGCTAGGTAATGCTCACAAATGGGCAAATCAACTTTTTCAATATTGCCTAACAAGCTCTTTTTGGTTAGCCTATTAATACATTATTGGCCAATATGACCAAGTCTAGCATGCCACACATTCACATCATTATCGTATGAATTAGAATATGTGAAAAGGGAATAACACATATTAACATCACCACAATCAACATTCAATACAATAAAACCATCTATAAATAACTACAACTATATTAGTTTGTATTTAAATACAAATCCATACCTCTATTATGAAAGTTTATACTAAAATCAAGCTTTGCCAACACTAAAACAGACACTAAATTTCAACGAATCTCCAGAGCATATAAAACATAATGTAAGAACAAAGTGCACCCACCACGCATGTTCAATTGGCAGGTGTCAATTTCTTTTACTTCGGCTCTGGAGTTATTTTTTATATAGATCCACTTAGTTCTAGTCGTTACCCGTAAAAATTCCATGAATGATTTTCTATCCTTCGCTATATGGTCTGTTGCTCTCGAATTTACAGTCCACAAAGAATTAGATTCAATTAAGAATACAGAACTTGACACATAAGCAAAATTCTCAAAAGTACAAGGGGTGTTTACCTTCTTTTGCTCGCGACAGTTGCGAGCATAATGACCATTCTTGTCACAATTAAAACACTTCACCCTTGATAGTTTCTTCATTTGAGGACACTTTCCTCTTTCATGTTGGTTAACTTTTGGTTTCTTGCAAGAAGGACTTGATCCTTTGTATTTCCACTCATTGAATGAATAAATGCGCTTGCGCTTAAAGCTTAAAACCCTTTCTGAGCTAGAACCAGCACAACAAATATCTATTTCCCACTCAAATGCCTTTATGCGGTCCTCTGCTAGCTCAAGGTGGTGTACAGCATCCTCAAGTTCTTCCATAACATGGTTAAGAGCTTTTAGTGCTTCTTGCTTTTTCAAGCACATATTGAATTTTCATATTCAATATTTCACAATTCTTGCCGTTCAATTTCTCTTCTTTGTTCGATTCAGCGATTATGCTCTTAGTGGCTGAAGCCATCGATTTAAACATATCAGACACATATGCACGAATTATTAATGCCCATCATTTATGCATCCATTTTGCACAAACTCTTCATATTAATGAATAATGTCAAATAAGGTTTCAAAATCAAAAGGTCACTGAGTTTTCAATCATCATCCAAAATCCTAACTTGAAATTATCATTAACATAATTGTTCATGCAAAAATAAGTTCAGCAAAGTCACTAAAACTTTCTTGAACTTCCCACAAAGAATTGTAAATTAACATACTAATTTACAACGATAGATAGCATTGAACTTTTAATAATTAAACATGTCCATTACACTAAGTAATATATTCAGAGGAAATATATCAACATAGAAAGAGATATTTACAATTTAAACATCTCAAACTAATTTTAGAAAAAATAAATAATTAAACCCAGATAATCCCATTTATCTCATAAACTGGGAAAATCTCTTTTAATCTTTTAGTAAAATTCTTTGAGAATTTTGAAGGCATATTGGTCAACCACGAAAAGACCTTTGGAGAGCTCTCATGCCACCTCCAAGGCGCATTCATTCAGCGCCATGTGACACTTAACCCAAGAGTTGAAGTTTTGGTTAATTTGATTCTATAGTACTCTCTTACAAAAGCTATTGCTAGCCTCCTATAATTGGAGACCACGTTGACCTCCCATAGCCGATTTAACACTGCTTGCCATTTAGGTGGAAGAGTGTTCATTAAGGCTGGCACCTTCTCAAAATCCGGCATAGGATAACCATTCTAGATGATTTCTTGTATCATCTTATTGACCATAACCACGTGTGATACTACATTACCGTTATACCATCGATAATTAGCTAATTTTGCAACAAGTCTCGCATTTTCTTCGTCTGTTCTCGGAAATATAGGCATGCGTACAAAACGCATTATGGTTCCTGCAACAAATGCAGAACAAAAGAGATTACTTATAATCCTCAACGAACAAAACCAGAAAACATAATTTTCCTTTTTTTTTTGGCTGGTTAACGCCGGTCAGTGGTCGATCAACTCTAGTCAACGATGGTCAACTCAAGTCAACGGTCAACAGATGACTGGGTGGGGTCAACGGGTTAATGGGTCAGGTCAACGGGTCAAAACGAAGACGGGTAGGGTCAGTTGGGTCAGAACTGACCAACCCTACTAGGTGACGTTATCGTGATGTCACCTACACGTGCCCGGCGTGTGCACGGGCAACCGCCGACTGACGTCACGATGACGTTAGCTGGCGCGTGTGCGCATGGGCCAGCGATTTCCGCACGCGTGTGGTTACTGCGCGCGTTGCACGCGCCAGCGGTTTCGGCACGCGTGTGGTTACCGCACTTGTGCAATGCACGCGCCTGCGGTTTGGCCCCCGCGCGCGCGCGTTGCGCACGCCAGCGGTTTCCGCACACGTGCAGTTACCGCGCTTGTGCAATGCACACGCTTGCAGTTTGCCCCGCGCGCGTGCATTGCACACGCTGATGACGCCGAATCTTCTAGCCATGCGTGGCAGCGCGTCTGGCGGCCCCCAGTGATGAACTACCAATCGATTTTCTCGTATCGACGAGAGCTACCACTAGGGGTGAGCATCGGTCCAGGGTTGGCCCCGGACCGACCCTGGACCGGCCTAACCCTGTCGGTCCTGGTCTGGTTCTCAGGGAGATTGGGCTAGTCCTTAGTTCTAAAATTCCTGGACCAGCACTATGCGGGTCGGTCCTTAGTTCTAAGAGTTCCAGGTTGGTCCAACCGGGACCAACCTTGACTCTATATAAATATATATAATATTATTTATAATTATTTTAAATCGAAAAAACCTTAAAATAAACAGCGTTAACAACGTTAAACAATTCTTTAGTGAAGAGTTCAAGTAAATTTACATTGTTCTTTAATAACTTAGGTTTTTAAAGTCTTTTATGACGTCAATAGTTATAATTTACGAAGGAATAAAATGTTTTTTGAGGAGTCCTTACGGCGTTCAAAAGGCACTTGATGGCATCCTTCTCTAGTATTCGTTCTCTTCTGTCTTATTTGTCCTCTTAGTCTTCAATTTGCTAAAATTGAAATAAAAAAAATTTCTCCACTTGCCCCTCGACACTCCCCTCGCTCGTTTTGTGCCACTCGTGCCGTTCACCGCTCGATGCTCGCTTGGCTTGTTGCTCCCTGCTCGACATTCGACGCTCATTCTGTTCGACGCTCACCCCACTTGACCCTCACCGCTTGCTTTTCTTAGCTGACCTTGCTCATCATCGAACTCATTGGGTCGGTACAATCCTTGATTGCCCTTTCAAGGAGTACAAAAAATGAAATAAAAAATTATTGGTTAGTCCTGGATTGACCTTAAAATCGAATCGAACCTATTGAGTTAGTCCAGTCCTCAATCGTTTTTTTTAAGGAGTACAAAAAATGAAATAAAAAATTATTAGTTGGTCCCGGGTTGCAACCGGACTGAACCCATTGCGTTGGTCCGGTCCTCGGTCCCAAGCTTAATAGGGTCAGTCCTCGGTCCCAAAAATTGAGGACCAGCATTGTGCAAGTTGGTCCTAGGTTTTGGAGGTGGACCGGCCCAACCCAGACCATGCTCATCCCTAGCTACCACCCTATGCTTATAGAAACGAATTTTGATTTACAGAAAATCATAAACGGGGTGAACAGTACGCGGTGTCGGGATTTTCCATCCCCGATCGACTGACGGCGGTGTTTCGCGAAAGAATCAATGAAAAGCAATTAATAAACAACTATAGTAATCGGGAAACATGAATAAGATGCTCTGATACCAATGTAGGGAAACAGATTCCTAAAATACAATCCAATACTAAATCGAACACTGAAAAAAAATATGTGGAAAGCGAGCCCAGAAAACACATGTTACACCGATCATAAGGTACATTACAGAGTCGAACATACCTTATCTTTCACAGATTAAACACCATGTAGTTTGATGAGGAATTCTGATGCCGTTCTTTTGAAGAGCGTACTGTTTTGGGGAAAAAACTTTGGAGAAACTGAGAGAGCGTAAAAACAGAGAAGAAACATATTCTCACCTTTTCTCAGATTACTTAACTTCTCCAAAAAATCAGCTGATCAAATTTTTTTTATTCAAAAATCCCCATTTTCTTTTATCTACAGTAACCGCCTCTTCTTCCATGGGCCCTTCATTTATGGGCCGGGTTTTTGGGCCCACCATGGGCTGATGGACCTTAGTAGGCCCATCAAACATAAAAACCCATCATAAACAGAATAAGAAAATACATTGGACATTAGATTTACGTGATTTATTTGTAGTGACCTACATTCATGAAGAAATAAACAATGAATTCTACCATAAATCAAGCGATACAATAGAGATTACAACCACACTCGAGTCACTTAAATATTTTCAGTATTTTTCAAGCCTCAATTACACTTATAACTCACGTAGTGTTTTGCCTAACAATTCTTCGTTAAATAATTTCTCAATCTCATGAAAGAGTTATACACAAATTCTTACCACAAGAATTTAACCGATTTCAACACATAAATTTTTTTAGTGTAATTGCATAAACAAAACGAATGGAGAAACCCAATGTCAAGCACTCGGGCACGGTGCTTCAAGATGTGTACAGTAACAGCACTGCCCTTAAAGCACTCGGCGTCTCTTGCAACATAAACTTGAAGATGGAAAGCTAGGAACAGGATAAGCAAGTCAAGGAGTAAATCATAAAGGCAATTTCACGAGCAGGGTAACAGAAGGGTGAAGTGCTTCAGGAGGATAAGCTGTTTAAATAAAGATTATTGCCTAACAAGCCGTTTAAATTGGAAATTACCGCGGGCCACCTACCTGACGCTCAACGATAGAACATGTTGATATAATGCTCAGAAATCGCTGCCAGTTGAAAAGTTATGATCTTTAAGGTGAAATTTTTGAACTTTTACTCCTCTTGATCTCCTAAAAATTTTAATAGTCTTTTCATTTTCCTTCCAAAGTTTCTCTGGCCCCATTTCCTGCATTTCATAAACATAGATAGCAGTAGGGGTTTAATTGAAAAAGGAAAAATATTGGATGAGAAAATAGAGAAGATCGGAAACCGATCACCTCTAGCCGCTGCTGCCTCCGCCACCATCAGCTGCCTCAGCGACGGCGTCTCCAAGGACTTCGTCTCCACACGCGAGTCCTCGATCGATTGGGGCTTCTCGATCATCGCCCCCATGTTCAAGCAGATCGAGCCGCTTTATAATTCCCATCTCCATGGGCGCTGGGGACTCCACCAAGGACTCAATGTAGCATACAATCTCGGAGATGCTGAGGATTTTGCCTTCAGATCAGTTCTCTGTCGAGATTAATATATATCCGAGCAGCCTCTCCCTCGGCTTCTCATCTCCTCCATTGTTAAATAATTAAATAATAAATTATACTTTCATATAATAACTTAAACTTTTATTATAGTTGACAGTGGTTCCATAAAATATCAGGTATCGAGCTAGATTTAAATATGCCTTCATCTAAAAGTAGCTTTTAGATGAATGTGTTATTTATTATTTTAATATTCTAAGATCCATCGTCACTGGATAATTGAAATGCCTTTGAGACTAATTTCCTGCGGCAAAGGAGATGAATTTCACCTCAATTTCTGGCCTACAGTGTATTCTAGTTTGAATTTTTTTTTTGGCATTTTTAATTCTTTTTCCTATAATCTTTGGCTTATACAAAAACGTCTTGTGCTACTGGCCTTCACTAGCCGACAAGCTTCGACCCTTGTTTGATATTAAGTTTGCCGCTTTAAACCCTTATTTAGAATTTTCTTTATTGTTTAAGTTAAAAGCCAAAGAAGACGGAGGCCTAAAACCTGTTGATGTAGCACTACGGCATACTTACAGTGATGGAGATGCGATCATTTCACTCGCTCTTTCAAATTAAACTTTACCAAGCAAATAATAAATAAATAAATAAATAAAATAGAAAGGTGATATCCATTTGGACTCGAAATCTAATAATAATACTATGTTTCGGAATTAAGCAACAAATAAATCCTTTGAAAATAAAATGCACGGAATAAGTCCTTCGCTTGCCTTCCCTTCCACTGTGATATGGGAAGAGGAGAGGGAGAGTTTCATAAAAGCAGAGACAAAGGACGGTGGCGTCTTCATAAAGGTCAGTCATGGGGGTCCATTTGTAAAAGTCACTAAAAGGTATTCATTAATATTCTCGTACCAACATTTCCATCGTTCTCTTGTAAGTTTGGTTTTCTTTCGTACATATGATAACGGAGTAATTGTAAAAATGAATTCGGGTAATGATTTTTAAATGAGTGTTTTAGGGGTGCTAACATCTTTCTCACGCGCAAACCAACTCCCGAACCTGAGCTCTGATCAATGACCAAATAAAATGCCCTTCCAAATTAGAGAAATACAAAAAAAAAAAAAATGCAAATTTTATTCTTTCCATCGCATGAGGCTTGCACACATCAACAAGATTTTTGAGCTTATTAGCTAATGTGATAGATGTAGAAACGTCCTGCAGAAGAGAGTTTCCTTTATAAGAATTATCATACATGACAAGTTATCGCATAGTCAATACATAATGTGGACCTACCGACTAAAATCGATTGAGGCTATCCAAACTTCAAACAATTGGAGAGCGTTTCCAAACTTGAGCACAAAGTGCGTGAGCAAGGCTTGGACAAAGTCATAAATCTAAGCGAATTTAAGTCCCCTCAATCAAATCCTTCGCTCTTTCTTCTCTCTCTACCCCACCCTCCTCAGCCTTCAACCTGCCGTCCCGGCTTGGGTCATGACCCCGCGACGTAGTAGAATTTGCCGGCTGCCCCACCACCATCGCTACCCCCAACAGCGACTCCTTGCCCATCAGTCTTTGCCGCCGGTCAATCCCAATCTCCTCCACTTTCTCTATCTAACCGACCCTCTCTCATCTATCTAAACTTGATGTCAGCGTCGAGTTTCTCAAAATGGATAGAGTCCGAGGCATCCATGGAGGTGTTGGGCCTCTAGATTTGGAGGCAGCGGCTCCTCCATGGCCGCGAGACACGATGGCCGTGGAGGAGCCGTTGAGACCAGTGGTCGAGGCAAGTCTGGAACAATGGCAGATGAATGATGGGAGAAGGAAAAGCACCGATGGCAGCGGCAGTAGTGTTGGTCGGTGGCTTGATAGGCGGTGGTGGTTGGGCCCGAATTTGGTGAAGATGGGGTAGGCACAACGGGCATTAGGGGTGTGCAAAATACCTGGGAACCGCTCGGACCGCCCGGAACCGGACCGGAACTGCTCGAAACCGTCGGGCATTACCAACGAGGTGGAGGAAGAGGAAAGAGGAGATTGGGCCGGTCCGGGACTATTTGGATCTAGCGCAATATATATATTTTTTTATCCTTATTAAAAATAGATTGCTTATTATATTTTTGGCTAAAAAATCACGTCCCTATATGTATAGTATAAACTTATTCATGACTTCAATTAAGTGTTTTTAAGTATAAATAATACGTTTTATGTTATTTTTTTCTATATTTTATATTTAGGATTTAATTTTTTTATTTTTCAAAAATAATTCGGACAAGTGTGGACTATTTTGGGCTTGAGCATCTCATGCCATACCGGCTGGAGAAAAAAAGGGGAGCTTGAAATCCTGACCTAGGCCTATCCGGGCTTAAAAAACGAAGCTGGTCTGGTCCGGGCTTTCGGGCTCGCAACCATTTTTGCTGACACCAATTGGGAAATCTATTGTTCAATGGACAAATAATACTATCTTTTGATAGAGATAGTACATGAATTCATAATAAGGGATAACTGATTGTAATAGTTGTTTGTAAGGATAATGATACAACTATTTCATGAATTTTTGCTTAATGTCCAATGTTGTCCCTGGACTTTTAATTTGTTTAGTATAGTCCCCGAACTATTAGTAAATATTTAATATAATCCATCAACTATGAAAATGTTCTATGTCGTCCTTTTGTTAATTTAATTTAATGGAATCTACCAATATGGTTTGCAATCCATTAAGTTTGAACGATGGACAATAGAAGTAAGTTACACTTCATCTCAAATCAGTGATACAATAATTCATGTCATCAAGTAATTATGGGAATGTTAACACTCAAGTCTTTTTTTCCCCTCCTTTTCTAAAGTAGATGTATGGGATGGACATGTCAACTCATCAATTTAAAAAATCCAACTCAACATATAATAATCCATATTATCAAATTACGTCTAATTCGTCATTTGAGCAAATAGAATGACTACATTAGACAATTACTAATGGTTTGGGGACCACATGAAACAATTAAAAATTTAGAGATGACATCGCATATTAAATTAAAATTTAAGAATTATTTGGATGGTTTCCCTCTATTTGCATCCCTATCTTTTTCGAGGAACAACTTTGGTTTGTGAGTGCACCACTTCCTTCTATTTCTACGGAAACAACTATCCACATTGGGGAAAAAGTATCAAAAAAGTCATAAATCAATTGCATAGATACTAATTCAATCTTAAACATTTTTAATTAGATCAATTCAATTATAAACCTTTTTACATTGATATCAATTCAATCCATTATGCCAATTTTGGCGGCGATGTTGATGTAAATGTTGGCCGATGTCGACCGTCCGGCCAATGTTGACGTGGCAATTTTTAAATAGCTTTTAAATATTTATTTATTTTTATTTATTTTATTCTTTTTCTTTTTCCTTTTTCTCTTCATCTTCCTATGAGGCCTAGTGACTGCGGGCGGCGGCTTGCCCTAGATGCCGGTCGAGGCCAACCACTCCCATGGCCTTGGAAGAGGCTAGGCGAGGGCTTCACAGCCCTTACCCAATGGCTGGCAAGCCTTGCCAACCATCGCGGGAGAAGATGCCCAAGGAAAAGAAGAGGAAAAAGAAAAAAATGAATAAAAAATAATAAAAAAATATTTTTCAAAATTGCAATGTCAATGTCCGGTCGACCAAAATTGGCCAAATGGACTGAAATGGTACCAATATGATTAAATTAGTTTAATTGAAATGTTTAAGATTGAATTTGTATCAATACAATAGGTTAGAATTTTTTGGATACTTATCCCTTCAAAATGGGCACCAAAATTACTCTCTTTTGTTGACCGCACCACGTGTACATATTTCTTTGGTTCCTTCTACAGCATCCTTGCCACAACTTTCCCATGTTTTTCATCGAACACTTGCACCGTGAAGTCTCAGTTGGCCGAGGAAGCTACTTGATTTCTCATTACGTCGAGAAGTAGGTCGAGCATCCCTTGGTTGAACTCTGCTGAGTGGAGTTCTACGAAGATTGAGATAGATATGATCTACATAATCTATAGACTATATATTATCTTTTCATCATATCGAGTACGATACTTATGAAACTCAATAAAGTACTTATCATGCTAAAGCTAAATCACCAGTACTTTTTTTTGTTTTCAATAGAAATAATTTCTCATCTAATAAAATGATTCCATTTAAGAAAGGCAAACAAGAAACAAAAGTCATGTATGGCCAAATCTACTCTTCATAATACAAATATATTGCCATATTTTCCTCCATTGTCGGTTACATAACCAATTCCTTCAACCAAGTTACTGATTGATAGGTTTTAGTTGGAGGAGATTGCATCTAACTAGAAATAGAGAAAAATACGGCCTTTTAAAAAAAAAAAATTAAGTTCTTAAAGTGCTTGGGCCCAAAAAGTTCATTAAAATTGTTGTGAACATAATAAGGGAGGGCAAGATTACTATGATCCAAAGTAATTTTGTTACGGAGTCTCACGTGGAGCCGAACTTCGAAAGGTAGGGTATTTAATTGAAAATAAAGTGATGTAGTCAATTACTTAATGAGCAAAAATTTAGGTATTTGCGAATTGCAATATCAATGCCTTTTCATTAAGTTCCATAAGTCGACAATTTCTGATGTCTTAGTATTGATGTTGTGTGGACGAAAGTCCCTGCCCTTTACTAGGATTCTTCGCATTTGAAAGGGGAAAGCTTTCCGTAAGGTCATAATGGAGTTGCTTTGGACATCTACGACACATATAAAACTCAAACTGTCACGCCCCGATCCTCTGAGCGCGCAAACATCCCACTCTGGTCGATACAAATGCGACTTCCCAGGACACGTCGCCGACCCATTCATTTTTATTGCACATGCGGAAGCGAAACAAATCCCTTGACAACATTTAACTTGGGATAGAAAAGCAGACAATCAATCACAACCAAACAAGCTTTCTATAAACACATAGGTTTATATACAACACTCGATGTTTACAAAATAGACATGCTCAACAAAAAGGGAACTGTCCTATGACCAACTTGTCAGACACGTTCGCTGATTCTTCAGCATCCACCTTCCAAACTCCAGGACTCTCGGTCCTCCACGACCGTCATCTAAGGACCTGAAATATTATCCCACAACCGGGATGAGACTACGTCTCAGCGAGTCCTACCCTCTAAAACTCAATTAGGAAGAAAATACGCCTCAGGGCGCTCTAGCCACACAAATAGGTTAGAGGACTTACCTCGCCTCAATTCCTTCCTGCACGTCAGTTTAATCAATAAATATTGACAACCACATCATCCAAACAATTCAATTACTCGGATCGATTCAGCGATCAATCGACTTAGTCGATTACATGTCATCGAAATCATCACACCGTCATTCTGACTATTCATTCTCGACTCTCAATCACAGCCTTACAGGCAAGTAAGTCTATATGTAGTGGCATTATGGCCCCACTCGGCAATGTTATATGTAGTGGCATTACGACCCCACTCAGCAATACATATGTAGTGGCATTATGGCCCCACTCGGCAATGTTATATGTAGTGGCATTACGGCCCCACTTGGCATAATTTAGATTTGATGGCTTTCTAGGTTCAACTCACAACCTCTCACGGTCATTTTCTCATCAAAAACCAACACTAATCAACTTTGGGATAAATCCCCACATAAACATACATTCAATCCATCGATACAAATTGGACCTACCAACCAATTACGGTGCCAAAAGCCAACACCGGGTATTTTCAAGTTAAATACCAAAACTTCATCAATATCACTCAATTCCACACTTTTGAAATAATTAACCATAACCATCAATCACTCAATTTCTCAATTTAAGCTTACAATTAACACAAACCGATCGACCGCTGCGATCAAAATTTAACGATGACCATCTCGGCATAATTTTCGAAATTATTAAATAATTAAATTTAATTCCGAAAATTAAATAATTAAATATTATAATATAATAATATAATTTAATAAAATAATATTTATAAATTCGAAATAATTAATTAATTAAAAATAATTAATTTGGGCTTAAACAAGATTACACTAAATTAATCATACAATTAGCCCTAATTAAACATCCATTAAACTAATCATACAACTAATCTAATTTACATTAAAATAATCTAATCTAACCACCTAAACCTAATTAGACTAATCTAAACCCCCCTTAAGTGTCATTAACTCACTAAGCAAGAATTAGAGGATAAACTCACTGGTTTTGCGCGCCGGTGAGTTCACAGCGACCCCGAAACCAAGGCGGTTGATAAATCCCAAAGCGGCGACACCAACGGAGGCCGGGAAGGGCTTGAAAACGGGCCACAAAGTCTCCAAAACCTTGCTGTCTTCTGCTTCTGATCTGGACTGAACTGCAGAGAAGAAACCAGCAACTTCAACGGCGAAAACGGGCTGATCGGAGCTCCGGCGAGCGGGTGGTTGGCAACCAATGGCTCCCGGGGGTCTTGGGCATCTTATAGGAGGTTGGGATGGGCAAAGGAAGGGTCGGAAAGGGGCGAAACAGCAAGAAAACGCGGAACAGGCGGAGCAGGGCGGAACTAGACGGTCCGGCGAGCGGCAGCTTCTCACAGGATTTCGGGACTACCGGAGAATCGTTCCGGCAAGCGGCGGGATGCTCCGGAACGGGCTGGATGTCCTCGTCACGGAAGTGGGTGGAGCGTTCGCTGATTCATCCGCGAAGTTGACTTTTAACTCGAATCTTTGGCGAAAGGTCAGCTGGAGCAGAAACTGGAACGAGGAGAAAACAGGGGAGGAAAATGGCCGACGATGGCCTTCTGGGCGTGCGACGATGGATGGACTGGTGAGCTCGGTTCCTCTGGTTTTTGCTGAGCTTCTCTCCTTCAACAACAATGGAGAAAGCCAAGAAATGGGGAAGAAGAAGCTGCTGAAGAGGGGGGGGGGGCTCCCTTGATGGCTCTCTAGCTTGCAACACTTGTCAATCTCTCCTTCCACTTGCCCCCACCATGACATCATATGCCATCAGCCACTCTCTCTCCTCAAGCTTCCTCCACAAGCTTGTTCATAGGTGCAAAATGTCCCTAGCCCCATGGCATACGAATTTTAGACATTTGTACATCAAATTCAATCAATTCTCACTCAATTCCATCCAATTGAAGCTCAATTAGATCAAACCCATGTGTCCTCGGCCTTCTCATGAAATTTCCCCGTCAAATGACCCAACTTGCATCCCGAAGATTCAATTAAAAACGGCCCTCTGACAATCTCGAACAAAAACGGCATTACTTTGCTTTTCCGCTAAAAATCTCGGTTTGTAGAAAAATCTTCTGGAGATGAGTCGACATTCCTCAAATGAATTGTGACTTGACAGAACTTCCAATTTCTGTAATCGGTTCAATTTCACGGTTAAATTCAATCTGGCGCGACTTTAGCGCATCCTAATCTACCGGGTAGCTTTTAGGAATTTTCTGTGCAATTGACCTGTGGTTGATTATTTTCAAGCCACAAAGTGCATCTTCGACACATTGGCGACTCTTGATTGTCGTAGAAATCTCGAGGTTTCAAATACGGACACGGGGGTACCAAAAGCGATAGAGAAATCGGTCTAGTGCCGATCAACAAGAATTGTGCAATTAGGTGGAATCACCCATACTGAATTACATGGTTCTGTTGAATCGACCTATCTCCGGTCTCTAATCGGTCTGTGCCGTAATGACCATTGCAGATTAGTACGGTCGAGTAGTCGTTTCTTGGTTGAATTCTCAAGTCTATTGCGTTTAGATTCCTTAACGGCTTCACCTGATAGACTAGTTATCTCGTGAGTGATCAGCTCAGAGAAGAAAGCTATAGACACGAAGATGAAATGCCCGACTTATTTAATTGAAACCAGAATTGGAAAATCGGGATGTCACACAAACACACTAGCCCATGATTCATCAAACATGCCAATATGATATTTGATACTAAATAACTTGCTATTTTTTTTTTCAGAAGCATCGCTAATAACTGTTTAGCCTTCTGGATGAGTTTTGGACTATCTATACGATATTTGGATGATACTATCGTTGTAGTGGACTCGTGGCAAGAATTAGCCCACCTGATGAAGACTTGTCAGAAAAAAAGGATTGATGAAACTTTATTTAAGAAGACTCTACAATAAATATTCACTTTTTTTTTTGTAAAAGGTAAGAATATATATTGAGCTTTGGACATAAATAATTCACTTTGATTCTTTGTGTACAGCCAAAAAAAAGTTGGACTCTAGAGTTCATTATACTCATTAAATACATTCACGCCAAAGCGTTTTTCTTATCTTTTTTTCTTATCTTTCTTATCTTTGATTCTTTGTGTACAGCCGATAAATTTTTTTTTTTTTGGTTGATTCTACTCTATTTCTATTCTAATATTCACTCTCAGACTTTTGTCCTGCCTCATTGCAAAGCATGGGAGTCGAAACTCATTCTTGAAACTTAATCATCCCCACTCCAACCCTCCGCACACGTCCGCCCCCGACAATGTGCCCGAGAAACGGGATCTCTTTCTGTGCGAAGGCACATTTCTCTCGTTTCACATACAAGTCGTTTTCTCGAAGGGTCCGGAAAACTCGACTCAAATGTTCAACATGCTCATCAAGCGTCCGGCTATATATCACTATATCATCAAGATAAACTACAATGAACCGATCAAGGAACAGATGTAGTACCTTGTTCATAAGTGTGCAAAACGTAGCCGGTGCGTTAGTCAGGCCAAATGGCATGACGAGGAACTCGAATGATCCATAGCGGGTCACACATGCTATCTTCGACTCATCCCCCTTGGCAATCCGCACTTGATAGTATCCCGATCGAAGATCGAGCTTAGAGAACCATCGTGCTTCTCCGAGCTGATCGAACAAGTTAGCAATAAGGGGAATCGGGTACTTATTCTTGACGGTCAGCTTGTTCAATGCCCGATAATCGATACACATACGGAGAAGGGTATCGAACCCCCCACTTCCCCCTTCCATATTGGAAGGGTGGCCACTGGAGCAAACTCCAGTGGTTTCCTGGCCTATAAGTTAAAAGTATCCATTACGTTCTCTTCATCAAGGAAGCACCCAATTCACATATTTAATTATTGGTTAAGACCACGAAAAATCTTAGACTGGTACATCGATAACAAATTTATTCCAAACTAATTTTTTGACTATAAAAAATCCTAAACTTGTACACTTATGACAAATTTATCCTATGTTAGTTTTCGTTAAATTTTACTGTCAAATTGCTGAGTTGGATGACACATGACAGTTAATTGATTTACCATTTAAGATTTTACTTTTTGTTTGTTAAAGTTGTACTAGTTTTGTGGTTTTTTATTGTATTAATCTAATTTAACAGAGATTATATTTGTCATAAATGTATCGGTGTGGGGTCTTTGATGATAAAAAAATTAGTTTTTGGTAAATTTATTTCAAGTGTATTAGTTTTGAGTTTTTTTGTGGTCATTTGAGATAAATTTGTCACAAGTGTACTGGTTTTGGGTTTTTGGTGGTCAAAAAATTAGTTTGAAATAAATTTGTGACAGGTGTACTAGCTTAAGATTTTTTTATGGTATTAACCCTTAATTATTTAGTACACTCACACTCAATTAAATAATCACTCGATTCCTAAAAAAAAATGATCCAAAGTTCTTCATACTTTAACACATCCATGACCACACATCCATGTAGCATGTGCCTCAATTCTAGTTTATTACATACGCACATGCCAAATCTAACTTTATAAATACCAAATCAAACCTAAGGAGAAAATTAAGAATGAAAAAAATATGACGATATACTCTTTCAAGAAAATCAAGTAAAATCTGCTTAGAAATACCTAATATATCATATTAAAATTGACTTTTGCACATTAAATGCATTCATATTTCATGAAACAATTTGTTTATGCTCCCAGTAAAAAACTAAGTCCAAAGTAACAAATAATTAAATTAACTTAACAAGAATGGCAAAATATCAATGTTTAAGTAAAGTAGATTTTATAATGCATGACATGTCATGCCCCGAACTCCGAGCACGTGCACATCCCACTGCGGTCGATCAAATATACGACATCCCAGGATATGTCGCCGACCCATTCATTTTATTACGCATGCGGAAGCGAAACAAATCCCCTGACTACATTTAACTTGGGATAGAAAAGCAGGCAATCAATCACAATACCAAACACTCATTTACAAATACAAAGGGTTT
Organism: Eucalyptus pumila; assembly: GCA_016097595.1. NCBI lineage: Eukaryota > Viridiplantae > Streptophyta > Magnoliopsida > Myrtales > Myrtaceae > Eucalyptus > Eucalyptus pumila. The sequence goes on from CM027853.1 coordinate 33,657,372, forward strand.
AAATACAACACTAGACTGTCTACAAAATAGACCAGCTCGACAAAAGGGGAACTATCTTAAAACCAACTAGCAGGACACGTTCTCCAATCCTTATGACTTCGCCTCTACAACTCCTCAAGGCCAACCAAAGCTATCTAGTCGCTCTGTCCACCAGGGACCTGAAATTGTAATCCCTAAACTGGGATGAGACGATGTCTCAGCAAGTTCAACCCCCCTAAACCCCTATTAGAAAGAAAATACGCCCCGAGTGGCCTAGCCACATCATACAAAGACTTACCTCGCATTAGTCTTCATCCGTAAGTTAGCACAATTTATATAATTCAACCACGTGCAATTATGATAACCAAATAACTGCGGCACAATCACATCATCAGAACAATTCAACCACTTGGATCGTCTCAGCGATCAATCGACTCGGCCGATTACATGTCATTCTAGCAAGTCAATCATTGCTCTCAATCACGACCCTATAGGAAGGTTTAACAACCAGTGGTAATCACGGCCCCACTTAGCAAAATTAGAATTAGTGGCATCACGGCTCCACTCGGCGCAACCTTTAAAAGGTGGTAGATTCAGGCCCGATGGGCATGACCTCTAATAGATGGTAATTCACGCTCCTATTGGGCGCAACATTTATTAGGTAGCTAATCACGGCCTCACTGGGCACAACCTTTAATAGGTGGTCAATCACAGCCTCACCGGGCACAATCTTTAATAGGTGGTCAATCATGGCCTCACTGGGCACGACCTCTAGTAGGTGGTTAATCACGGCCAATTTCCCATCAATTTCCACACTTGAGATTTTATAAAGAATCCCTATTTATCGCAATCACACTCAATTTGCCACAACCAATCATAAATTTCAAATTCTAAATGCACAGCAGCGATCGGCACGAAATTCTGAGCAACCGGGGTCAAAAATAATTTTTCCGTTTTTCTTAATAAATAATAATATTTTAATAATTTCGGAATATAATATAATATTAAAAATTTCAGAATTTCGAAACAATTAAATAATTAAAAAAAAAAACCCTATTATGTCCCATCAATGCTTATAATTAAATAACTCTATTAACCTTAACTAAACCCACTTTAAATTAAACAAACTTCTTAATCCAAATCACAATTAAATAAACTAAACTATATATCTAAACTTACTTAACTTAGACTAAGCATACTTAGGGCATCATTAACCGTCTAATCAAGATTTAGTGAGCTAAACTCACCGGATCAGTGAGCCGAACGGACCAAAACGACGGGGACACCGAGGGGAACAACTTTCCTCAAAGCGGGCCAAGCATTCGGGGTTGGGAAGACGGCCAAAATTGACCAAATAGGTGCTGCCATACCCAATTTTTCCAGCCCTCTGTCCACTGCGGTTGAGGCCGAGAAAGGTGAGGGGAAGGCTCGGTTTGAGGCGAGCAAGGGAGGCTAGGGCCGGGCGGAGCTCCGGCGAGGTTAATGGTGGCTAGAGGTGGCCGAACCGTGGCCTACGCTGGCCAAAACAGAGCTGGACAGTAGCTCTGGAATAGCGAGTTGGGTGAGAAGGAGACTGAGATGGGCGGAGCAGCGGTGGAGCGATGGCGTGAAGCACGGCGGCGAACGGCGGAGGGCAGTGGCGTCGCGCACGGCGCGGGCTGCTTCGGCGTCCATCCCAGATATGGGATCTTGGGCAGCAAATGGAGATTGAGAGAAGGCTTCGACGGCAGCTAAGGAGGGTGAGGAAGGCGGAGGGCGAGTGAGCGCGGCCGAGGAGCAGCGACGACGTGTGGCGTGAGGTGGCGACGGTGAGTTGCTCCGGTCCTCTTCCCTCGGTGGTTGCTGCTTCTGCTTCTGCTGGTTAGGGCGTTGCACGAACCAGGGGAAACAGAGAGAGAGAGAGGTCTCAGAAGAGAGGGGCTGAGGTGGAGATGCGTGGGGAAGTAGGACGGCGGACGGCGGCGACAACGAGCGGACGGGCGACCGGTCGGGCGAAGGCTGCTGCAACCGGATCTCTTCTATTGTTGGCCACTGAAGAAGAAGAAGAAGATGGAGATGGAGAAGTCGCACGGGAGAGAGGAAGGAAAGAGGGAGGAGAGAGAAGGAGGGGACCATTTTTTTCTCTTTTTCTCTTTCTTTAATCCAACAAAATGGCCCACCATGACATGTCATGCTCCACTATATCCAAACCTCCCACAATAATCTTCAATGGGTCCAATTCCATCCTCCGCCGGGGTCCAATTCTTGTACATCCAATTCTTAAATTCCCATCAATTCTCTTCCAATTGAGTCCAATTGAAATCCATAAAATTAATCAAATGTCACCACACTTCAATTCACATCTTCACTTGTCCGTAGAACCAACTTAAGTCCCAAAAGCGCGATCAAAGGCGGGCCTACTAATTTCTCGAGCCAAATTAGCCATTCTCTGATTTAATCGCTGAAAAATTCTGATCACATGAAAAATCTTCTGAAGATAAGTTAATATTCCTAAAATGATTTGTGACACACCATGACTTCCAATTTCTGAATTCGGTCTCAATTTCATAGTTAATTTCACTTTGGCACGATACTAGCGCGTCCTGATCTACTGGGCAGCTTTTAGAAATTTTCATGCATTTGACATGTGCTTGATCAATTCAAGCCACAATGTACATCTTTGAAATATTGGCGACTCTGTAATCTCAAGGTTTCAAATACGGACACAGGGTACCCAATCGACAGAAAAGTCGGTCTAGTGTTGATCGACAAGAATTGTGCGATCTGGTGAAATCACCCACAACTGATCACATGTCTCTGTCGAGTCGACCTATCTCCGATCTCTGATCGATTTCTAATTGTGTCGCAATGACCCTTGTAGATTAGCTCGGTCGAAAGATCGCTTCTTGGTCAAATTCTCGAGCTCGATGCATTAGAATTTCTTAACGGCTTCACTGATAGACTAGTTTTCACATGAGTGGCTGACTCAAGGAAAAGAACTATATGCGTACCAACGAAATGCCAATCTCAAATTATTGAAAATAGAATTGGAAAATCGGGATGTCACATGACAAGTGATATCTTATGTATTAAATAGATTATAGCCATATCTGTACAATAACATAAAAGATAAAAATTGATTTCACTACTTACAATGCAATACACTATAAAGTGAAATTATTTTGATTCCATCCAATGAAACAAGTATTAAGACAAAAAATTAGAGTTAGTGCTGTATAAAGAATAATGATTATTTCAAAGAAGATGGCAAAAAAATCGAGTTGTCCTAAGAGTATAGTCCCTGAAAAATTCAATTTTTGGAAATTATAATTTATAGGATTAATACCTTGAAACATCCTAAACTGGTATATCTGTGACATATTTACTCAAAACTATTTTTTTGACCATGAAAAATCCCAAACTGGTACACTCGTGACAAATTTACTCCGATTGATAATAAAAAACCATAAACTGGTACATTTATGACAAATTTACCCTGAACTAATTTATTCGACCGCAAAAAATCTCAAACTGGTAAACTTGTGACAAATATATCGTTCATTAAATTAGATTCATACCACAAAAAATCACAAAAATTGTAAAATGTAACAAACGAAGTATAAAATCCCAAATTAGTATATCAGTTAAATCTCAAGTGTCATTTAACTTAATAATTTGACAGTAAAATTTAACGAAAACTAACAGATGATAAATTTGTCATGAGGGTATATTGTTACAAGTGTACCAGTTTGGGGTAAATTTATCAAAGGTATACCAGTTTGGAGTTTTTGATGGTCAAAGAAATAGTTTGTGATAAATTTATTATAGGTGTACCAATTTGGAGTTTTTCAGGATATTAACCCTAACTTATAAGATGTTTGATAGGTGTAGAGTGACTTTATACATAATGCAGATGAACGCATAATTAATACCTAATGGCAAATGATGTGTGTTATTTAGCATAATGTTTCCTTCCGTTTATTTAGTGTTATGATTATATAATTTTTAAAATACTATACAATTGAATGTGCAAAGTATGAGTAAAAGTTTAAGGAACCATGAATTTTCAATAAATTTTCACATATAAGACCGATGCCAAGCATGGGCAAGTACACTTGTTATATTATAGTATAATTCTGGATCTAAAGTATTTACAAGAATTAGAATTCCCATTTTAGAAGTAACTATAGAGTGTGATCATCCACATTTAATCATAGTTGAACATTCTTAAGCAATTCACAGAAATATTTCTTACAATGATGTCTTTTGGATTGATCTATCTTTTGAATTTGTTTACTAATAAGGGATAAATCCACAATTGATTCCTAATTTGTGTGATCTTGGTAATTGAATCTTCATCTTTTTTTATTGCTCTAACTCCAATGGTATCCTCTGACTCTCGTCCATTGTTCTGTCAAGTATTTTCTTCATTAAACCACGTGAGTGACATGACGTTTTTTTAATCATCAAATGGGAATAAATTTGCAGGAAATTATTAAAAAGAAAAGAAAAGCTATGAGAAAGCTTGCTCAAGGAGGGGCAACTGGTGCACCATGGTTGCCTCGCTTGTGTCAAATCTAGTCCGCGGCATCACCCATCGTACCGTAAGTGATTTGGGGCAGCCAGGGTGGACTGGTCCAACTGTTTATAAAATGCTTAACAATCATTTTCTACATCGTTCCCGTACTTCTTGCATACTAGGGCTGACCTCCAACTTCACTTATGGTTCTCACTCGGGCCAAAAGAGGTTTAAAGTTTTTGGGTCCATTTATTTAAAGGAAAACTGTTTTGAGGAAACTGTTTTTGGACTTTTTGGTCTTTGAATGACATAAAAGTAATTGATCTATAGAAAACACCAGAAAACGACAAGCTTAGGTTGAGATAAATGACTTCATTTTCTGGCAAAAAAAAAATCATTTTCTCTTAATCATCAAATAAATTAGAACTAACCACTTTCCTTGAATATGATTTCCACAAAAAATATTCTCCTTTATTGTGAAATTTTCAGTGGAACAAATGGACTTTTAGAGTAGGAATCAAGAAAGATTATGAGAACTAAAATTAGTCCTTCGTTCGGACTGTTTTGATGAAGAAAGAAGAGAATGAGAATAAAAAGGATGATTAATATAACTCCATCTAAATAACTAGACGGCAGAAGTTGTGCAGTCATGCTTAAAAGCACTGAACGCAGCTCATTCTAAAGGCTAGTTGTACAAAGCCTAACCATATTCAGAAGTCACAGAAAAATGACCTCTTCAAGTCACTTGCATCCCTGTTAAAAAAAAAAAAAAAAAAAAAAAAAAAAAAAAAAAAGTCACTTGCATCTCCTTCCATTGCCAACCATGAAAGATTAAAACCAAACTTCTCTGTATTTAAGCAAGGTACTCATCAGCACTACCGTTGGTTCGGTGTCACTACTACATACACTGCTCATTTAAGGCATGAGAGACTCGACACAAGCTGAGCCACTACGGGCATAATGGCTAGCTTGGCATCACTATGGCCAATTGCAACTTCCCGGAGCGACAGAGTTCAACTGGATTTGAAAATAATTTGATTTTGTTTCTGCTGTGGCCTAACAAAATGACATGTGCTATGCTGAAATTTCGACCTTTCTGATTTGCAAATTGCCACTCATTTGTTGAGAGGGAGAACCAATCTTTCTCCTCTGAATGAGTTGCTTTGACTTCTATGTATTGAAGTCCTCCTCCATCCTCAACGGTGATGTCATAGGGTAGACCAGTTTCACCATCTTCATTGACCCACTTAACAGAACTTTGACTGAATTTCTTGGCAAGATATTTGAAAGCGACGAGTTCTCCTAGTTTTCCCACTAATGTTGCTTGTTCTGGATCAGGCGTGCCGACATTGAGCATTGCTCTCCCAATCAACTGAGGTTGATGCAAGTCAGGTAGATCAGACACTGGAGCCATATCAATTTGATTAGCTGAGACATCAGCGCAAGAATCCAAATTGCTGACATCTGTTGCTCTATCAGAAATTGAAAATTCGATTGGAGAGACTGCTGCTACATCTTCAGTGGTAAAATCAACACTCGTCTCATGGCCACCTCCACTTTCTCCAGTTAATTCATGATAATCCTCCTTTGTCACATGTGAGCAAGTGCTTGTGGCTGCAGTTACTGCCTGTGTCTTAACTTGGCTATAAGAATAAGAAACTGACCCAGGTGCACTTTTCCAGTCTGAAGGAGGCCAGTTTGAGGTAACTCCGGCCCTTCTCTTGGCCTGAAAGGATTTTAGTACTTTTCTTGTTGCTGAAAAGCTGCTGTTCTCTAGTGATCCGTCATCCTCACACAAAGATACCAAGGAAAGGGTCCATATGGGTTCATCACCAGGTAGGTTTGGCACCTTCTGGCTATTTGCAATGAAAGACTCTATCTGCTCCTCTGGAGAACCTGACTCAGCCCTCGTTGTAATCATGTGAAGAAAATTTGCCAAGTGAATGTTCGGAGAGCCATCAAAGAATAGACGAGAAATCTCCATGTACAAGGCATGAGAATCAGACAACGGAGTGACAAATAAAGTAGTGCCCTGTCAAAATCAGGGAGTTATTGTAATACTTATCAGCTTAGCCCAACAAGGTTTGGAGTTGGATCAAATTTCAGTTTGGAAGTCTCAAGGAGTCGCAAAGTGATGTTCTCATTCTGAACAAGAGACATTCATTTAATGAAAAGAAAGGTGAGAAATCTAATTGTCCTCCATTTGTAACATGCTTGTAGGTTGTCTTACATAATGTAAAGGAAGGTAAGAAATCTAATTGTCCTCCATCTGTACCATGCTTGTAGGTTGTCTTACATTTTCTTGGGTTAAACAAAGAAAATAGAAACATCGAGAACATTCCTGAATTCCTATGACATACCTGAAGAACTGATGTGGTCTCCAATCGCCTTTCAGAAGCAATGCTCAAATCCCTTATGATATTCCTATAGTATAACCTCTTCACAACAGCAACATGCAAATCACTCAAATTAGAAAATCCAGACTGTTTAAGTTTGGCATATGTGTTGGGATGTTCATAGTAAATATAACGCTGAGCATAAGGAAGAACCCAGTTTACAAAGGAAGCCATAGAGCTAGAATCCCTTGGACCGTAATATATAGCTTCACGAGTTACAACCTGCAAAAATGCTGAGTGTGAGAAAGTAAATAAGATGATAAGTGGTTTGCATGACAATCTCGCGGTGCCCGAGCATATGATTTCAATAATGTGTTTGTTATGGACTTGCTAGTCAAGAATTTGCTATATTAACTAACAATTGAGTTAATTCTTTATACAAAATCTCCAACAAAAGAGAGGAAACTTGAACGTTTCGCTTGGAACATGTGTTTGAATCCCCAGAACTAGCATGGACAACAGATTTTTAGTTTTGGCCAAAACCTCAATTAACAGATTTGAGGTAATACAAGTTGAACCAATTAAAAAAAATTGCTCTATTTCACTAAATCTATTTAGTAAATAAAGTGCAATTTTTCTCAAAAAAAATTTAAATTGTGTAGGATCTAAAGTACTCTCGTATATACAATTGTTCCAACATCCATTTCAGTAAATCAAATACTTCAATCCGAAAATCTATTCTAGGTGCTGAACTTCATATGGTCATTCAACAAAATTTTGCATTGTATCTCTACATATCTAGGACAATCAGCTGCTATTAACATTCACGTCACTCTAGACTCAGTCTCCATTTTATATCTCATTCTCTATCATTTAAACCTTGGTCACTGCTCACTGAACAATTGAAAAAAAAAAATATCTCGGTCAACAAGGGCTCACTGATCATAATGTTTGCTTCTTGGATCTTTTCTTGGGTAATATGCAATAAAATCATTCTTCAACGTCACTATGACACTGCCAGACGTGGCACCCTTGTTTGTTCCTGTTTGGCAGTGTTTTGGGTAGAATGCTTTTGCTTTAAAAGAAGTTACAGACACTTCAGTATAGTGTTGACAGACTTTTGAAGATCAAAACAGGGGAAAAGTTAAGCAACCCAACGCTTATTTTCGTGGAGCAGCTCAACAAATCTTTTCCACTCCTTGTTGTTATTTTTTTTTTTCCCTTTAAGGTTTCTGTTTAATTTAATAGTTTTCAAATGTAACATATAGTAAGGGGAGTTAATTCCACTGAACAATCATATGCGCATGGAAAACATTTTCTTCACTAATCACTAGATCATATGAAAATATCGCTTGCTAAAAACTTCTTGTAACTTGAGCTACAACACAGTGCCACTTAGCAAAGCACCAAATATACACCATCAAATGCTGAGATGTGCTAGACACTCTTTTCAATGTATATTCTTTCTAACTACTCCATCTCTGCCATATCCTGAACGTAAAATGACATTGCCTAGTCATTTTGTATGCTAAAGAGCAATTATTTTGATTCTCTTAAAGGGTATAGTAATTAATCAGGAATGATCATGTATACTAAAAGCCAACCACATAGTGGCAAGAGGCTTGATTGGCTACGTTGCCATATAATTGAAGATGAGGAAGATATATACAAGGCCTGAAGTAAATGATCCTATCAATATGGCCGAAGACTCTTTCTTTTGAATGTTTCTAGTTATAGCATTGCATATTGACCATGGCATTAACTTGGCGATCCTTCATTTTAAGAAGTTGAAGAAACATTTCCCAGTTTAGTCGTTTTGGCCATGCAAGAAGGTAAACCTGTCAAAATGGGTCATAAACCCATTTATTAACCCACATTTGATGGATTGAGTTATTATATGGGTCAAATATATTCAATAAATGGGTCAAAAATGGGTTTAGAATGATAATGCCCAAAATAATATGGGTTCACAACTTACTTAGACCTAACCCATCTCTATGACTCTTTCTTCACTTTCTCTTGCCCTCACTCAATCTCGAGCTCTCACCTCAGTTTGGGTATGTGTTTTATAGATTGAGTTAAATATGGAAGTGTTTTAACAATATGGGTCAGGGTGGGTATGGATCATGTACAAGTTGGGTAGGATATGGGTCACATGATTTGTACTGTATTGATAAAGGTCAAAATGAGTTAAATGGGTCAATTTGGGTGGACCAATTTTGATCCGACCAAAACCTAACTTGATCCATCCGTTTGACAAGTCTACTAGGTGGTACCACACTATTGAATCTCGAAACTTCTTGTTGAGACAACAAATTCACCAAGTTCACTCATTTAAGTCGTTTTATTATGTCAAGGTTCTTCAAGAAATACCACTATAGATGGATGTCCAGAACTATGTATTTTTGGAACAGTGAAAAGTACATGGATGGAATTGCAATGATTAACATTGTCCATTCTTCCTTCGAAATAAGGTCTTCTTCAGCTCACTATCAATGCCTCTATAATGAACTTGGATAATAACATAGCCAAGGAACATTCTACAACATTATTTAGCACATCTTTGAATATTGGGGCCAGGACATTGCTCATCACATAAATTTTCCATTGAAAATTATCATATAGGATTTTGTCAATATGTGCCCCAAGGACACTCGCTCAACATCCAAATAAAGAAACTTTGTATTTTCCAAAGCACCATTTTCCTTGTGCTATGCACAACTAGCGTATTGAAAATGAAGGTGTCTTTTTATTAGGTGTGGTCGAAAAGTGTTAAGAGGGTATTGTTATGAGGAAGAGTAAAATTCTGGAGAAAGCCACGAGTGGTTCAATGATTCCAGCAAAGCTAGGTAAGCGACATCTAAAAAGCGATCCTTGCCAAAAACATATATGTCATGATAAAATCCCTCACGTGAGTACATAGCATAATTAGTACTGCGTGAATGCAAAATGGAGATAAGTGGACCTCGAAACTATACTTCCCTAATTTCCACCCAAATCTAGACACAACCTTTCATAATACATTGCGAAATAGAGTTGCGAGCGAGCAAATTACCTCAGAAAATGCAGGAATCCCCAGAGTATGCATGAGAAGAGGCAGTTTGACATAAATCATCTCTTTTTCATCATCAGCGAGCTCCACAAAATGTAGAAGTTCAATTTTATCCAAAGTCCCGAATTCTTTCATTAGCTTCTCATCATCACACCAGCACACAAGTCCAAAGGAAGGGTGCAGAGAAACCCATCTGTTACGAAGAGTGGGAAGCACAGTATATTCTGATTTTTTAAGATATCCACTAACTTGTAAAATATCTTCAGAACTCACCTTTCCACCTTTCAGTTCATCTACCAACCGCAGAAAAACCTTGAAAACCTGATGCACAAAGCCAAAAAATGGGCTATTTAGTCACACTCAATGAACCATAAATAAACAACTTGTAGTAGTACATACATATTTTGCTGCTTGTGAAGGCAAAACAGTGGTTGATAGATGGAGCAGATTCTGAAAATGATCTTGGAAAGAAGGAATTTCGCAAACCCCACATATATTCACAAAAAAATCCCGCAAGCCTGGATATATATTGCACAATGTCCTGCTCAACAGGCTATGCTTTGCTCCGACTTCACCAGACTCGGAATCAATTTCTTCCATTTGGTTCAATAACTCAGGTGAATCATGCCAAAAAACTTCTTTTGGCAACAAAAATGAGCCCAAAACAACATCCTCAACCCCAGAGGCACACGAAGAAGGAATGAATATAAATGGTTCTGAGATGAGATCTTCAACAATGTTCTTTTTTGAAGTATCAACTTCTTTCCACAGGAAATTGTATAATTTCGACATTTGTGCAACACTGGCATGAGAAGAAGAAAAAGTCAACTATCTTGCAGAATAGCAATTCAACAGTAGAAACAAGGAAAGAAAGCTTTCTTCAAATGAACCACATACGAGGATAATCCAGAATGCTAAAAATCAGGCAAAAGATTGGGAGGACAATTTATCTTACTTTATAGAGCCAAAAGAAGGTTCCTTGCAACTTTACCCAAAAAAAAAAAAAAGAAGGCTCCTTGCAAGCAATCATAATAGCTGGAGAAACAAACGTTGTAAAAGTTCCAAGAGTAAGCCAGAAAATCCTTCGAATAAAGTTTTACTGCTTTTGTAAGATACATTTCTTTGAATGTGATGTGTTACCTAGACTTAAAAGTGGTCTCTGATCTTCTCCAGACTCTCAGCATTTCCATGACATCTTCAATGGTAACTCTGGTCCTAAACCCAATATCATGTACAAGAGCCACACTTCTCACCTGTTGAACAATCCCTTCATGTTTATTGACCAAAGTCCACAACAGACAGGTTTATTTATACTTAAAGATAATCATTTTGCATAACATCAAGAGACGAAGCAAAAGAGAGAGCATTATGATGAAGATTTGTTAAGTCAAAGTACCACAATCAATTGGTGGCATTACATCAAAAAGTTGCATTGCATTAACATCCACATCAAATCAAACATCTGCTTCCAGTCATGGAAAAAAAGTCCTTACTTTTTATTTGCTTCTTAAATGAAGTTATCTTTGCAGTTACTGCAGGTTACTAAGTCAATGAAGCCACAGATGGCACCCGGATGCTGATATTAACGATACTGTGAAATAATGATTCAGTGCACTTCTATTTATTTTTATTGACTCTACCACTATTTCTGCAGTTCTATCTACATGTAAGATTTGACAATGGAGGACATAAATTTTGCATTGATAAAGCACGTAATTAATGAAATTATGAGTTCTAATCCTTTAAGACACCAACATAACATTTCCTGAATCACAAGGTATACCCACCAATATATATATATCAGATGTGACTGCTTCTTTTCTCTTATTCCCTCTTGTGAATTCTAGTTTTCTTCTTCGGAGTTTACTTTTATCTAGTATGTGCCATTAGTTCGTAAGGTTTTCCAATCATTAGATGTTTGCAATTACATTCCCACTCAAAGACCAGGCAGTCAAACACTCCCGACCAAAAACCTTTGATGGTATTTATATGATTGTTTCACTAATTCCAGAAAGGACCAAGGAAAAGGACCTGCAGAGGTGTATATAAAAACTACACAGATCAGTGCGTGCCACAATCAATTGGATAAATACCAATCTCTTGTATGTGGATGGTCTATGCTTCTGTTCTGTCACTCCTAAAAACTATACTGATCAGTAATCGCCACAATCACTCTACCTTCGGAACTTGTCCCCTCAAACTCTATCACGTTTCCAGGTTGCACTTTCAACTGGCTTTTTTACGTTCCTTCCAGTCATTGTTTTTCTAGAGTTCATACTCAAAGACATACAGTAAAAGTGTCCTTACAGATCATGGAACCTCAGTATTATGTTAAGATGGTTGTTTCAAAAAACTGCCCCCCCCCCCCCCAAAAAAAAAAAAGAAGAAGAAAAAATGAAACAAACAATCATGAAACTTCCAAAAGGACATATCTCGATCCTTTTGGAAGAAAGTATCCACATTAGTTAGTAAAGATTATATGCACAAAATTGATTATCATATTTAAACAGTTAAAATAGATACTAATAAGCCTAAAACTATCTTTGTACCCACAAAATTATCTCCATATTTTATTCCCCTATCAAGAGTGTGAGGTCTGAAAATGGATAATGAGAAAATGAGCAAGAAAGAGGTCAATGGCCAGATGCTCAGAACTGGATTTTACAGTGGACAGTCCTGACGCACCCAAAGTAATCAGCAAAAGCATATCCAAAATGGAACTAACCTTTGGGACAGCGTAAGGAGCGAAAGAACCCAAAATAGAGTGCACAGCATCACAGTCGTAGAATAAGTCCTTAGGATAGTGAAGTTTGTCATCGATGCATGAAACAACCCATGGAATGCCACTGATGCTGTTTAGGAATGAAGATTTGAACTGTGTCCTATTCCCGTTGTACTTATTGTTCAAGTAACCTATGGTTTTGTCACTCAAGTAATCATCCCACAATTTATCGAAAACCTCTAAGAGAAATTCAGAACCAACTCGATTTCCACTTGCTGACAACAAGGACAATAAATTGTCCAACTCAGTGGATTCCCAATCTTCAGCTACAGATCCTGAGGAGATGTGGTCTCTTTCCATTCCTGCCTTCCCAAAATATGTATCGGGCATATCAACCATTCTCCGATCAACTTTAACTACTTGCACAAACTCTGTGATGTCTATTTCTTCAAAAAATCTCTTCCACTTTTTCTCTTCACCAACGACAGATTTAGTTGAAGAATGCTTCAAGTAGATGGTGTCTACCTCATGCCATTCCAATTGAATGTTGTTGAACAATTTACGGAGGTCAAAAGAGCTTCCATATTCTTTACCATAATGGATTGGTACCTCAATCGGTCTTTTGTTGCCCTGATTTGTTAGAATGAAAGCTCTGTTTCTCAACTCTGATATCAGAAAATCTCTTTCAACATGGCAACTAGGGCAGCTAGATTGTAGATGGATAAACACAAGGCAGAGAAATTCTGTCAACAGATTGTTGCCCCATCTTGCACTTTTGTCATCACATATAGAAGGCAAGACATGCACCTTCATTATTTCATGTGTAGATAGACGTTGCACACCCACAATAAGGAGCATCCTGATGATGTTGTCCTTCGAATACATGTCTACACAAGAGATATCCGCATCAAATGCAGTTAAGAAGGCAGGGTGGACAATGCGGAGTTTTGCAAATAACATTGGAAAGGCATCCATTTCATGCTTACTGTCATTCCCAGATACATCAAAGTGCAGCCAAATCGCATCTTCATCCACTGAGCCGAATGTTCCATCAGAGAGAGGAATAAAAGGAAGCTTACGGAGGGTTTCTATGATATCTGTGCCCAGTCCAAGGTCTCGTGACGCTTGCACTGAATGAATATACATTTTATAAACTGCATTCAGCCATGCAGACAACCAAGCCAAGCCCATTGATGGAAGGCAATCCTTTTTCTGGCATAAAGACTTCATAATCTGAAGTAGAAGTTTTGGGCCATACTCCTCGGCCCCCAATGTCCTTGCCAAAGGATCAGATAGACTTATATCTTTCTTTAGAAATCCTAGGCCAAGATGCTCTTGAAGCAAAAGATCAGGTAAAAGAACTCGAGCCTCTTCATTCCAACCTCGGACAACCTTGCAAGGAGGCGCCCATGTGGCATCATCTCCTTCCAGAGGTAGACAATTTGAGTGGCGTAACTTAGAGATGATCCTTCTGGGAATACTAGAAAAAAATCCATGCACTTCCCCGATCAATGGAACATAGCTCATGTAAGCTGTCACAGCTTTTCCTAAATTGTCCCTGAAACAAGGAAGAGAACAGAAAGATCCCTCCGCATTCACGAACAAATCAGGAAACTCTGACAACAGCCATTGGTTCCAAGGGTTATCTCCATCAACTTCTTCTCTGGACGAGGGAAGAACAAAATCACCTTGCAGTATAAATTTCAGACCATAAGTTCTTAGAGGAAGAAATGCAAAAACAGGTTGCATATCAAGACGCGGGATATAATTTCCGTCTGTTGATTCTTTAAGTCCAAATGCCAAGGCAATCTCTGTTGTTTGGACATTGCAACAACCAATATTCCCATGTAACTTCTTGCATGCTACAAACCAATTCATTTCCTCCTCACCACATGAAATCCTAATGATGCCATCACCAGAAGTTTCCTTTCTCATGGCAAAATGGGAATCATCATGCATATTTCTGAATGTAATACAACGAAGACGATGAAGAAACAGTAGCAAGGCTGGATGAATATCTGAAAACATGGATATGAAATTATTGCTTCCAGTTCCTTCTAACAAATCCGATCTGAAGGGAAGAACAATGCAAGTTTTCCAGCAGCTTGTATTGAAATGATCAGAATTAGCAGATGTTAACTTGCTTAACACATTATGATGGAGAGGGGGTATAACAGTTGGCAAAACAAAACCAATTTGTCCCTCACTTATGTCAAACTTTACATGGAACCCATTGGAATGAATCTCCGGTGCATCCGTAACCTGCAGAAGAATTTAAATATTTTCGGTGAAGTTCTTTCAAGATGCAATAGGGGTAATTTGCAATGAAAATTGATAGCTTTATTTGCATATTATTTAGGAGAATGGTCGCATGACGAATTTAGATTTGGCACCATTACTATATTAAAATCCTAACCCAAAAGCTTAGTGATTAGATAAAGAGACTACATTCATATAATAGTGCAATCTCATTGCTGACTTTCTGTATTTTTTTCTTCAAATCCATTTTACAGGCATATTGAATCCCCAACCCTTTTTGGGGTCTTGCAATAAAAGAAGTGTGAGGTTTGCCCAAAGAAAATGATATGATGGAATTGTATTAGGCATCTTTACTTACACGGAATACTGATTTGAAACCAATGCCTTTTTTTCCTATATATCCAGTACGTCCTTTTTTCGTAGAATTGCCAACGTCAAATAGTGCTCTAATGTCTTGAGCAGAAAAGCCCCGTTCATTATTCAGAATAATGATGCCTGACTCCTGAAGAACGAATAGAAGAGCTGGCTCAACATTTTCTAAATAGGTATTATCATCAGCATTTTGAACCTGCAGCAAAAAGTAAAGACAACCAGTCTCATTAGAGCATTGAAATTAATCAGCATTTTTGTCTGGTACAAAATATAAATCCCTGTCCATAAACTTTTGTCTAACTTCAAGAAATAGATAAAATAAATGTGAGGGGAAATATTGGTTAGGTTGCGCGTACTTTCAATCGTAATTTAAGATGACTAACAGAAAAACAAAAAGTTCAGAGGAATGTAGATAAAATAGGATCATTTAAGACATCCAAACCATGGAAATCAAATGAAGCTTTGTCAAGTTTTTAGAGTTTCAGTCTCCAAAATTTTCGGAATTTGGACTTATCAAATTCAAAATTACAGGATCTCCTGAAGAGCAGAAATTGAAATTTCCAGCATAAGCCGTGTTCTCATTTTCTTCGCGTAATTGAACAAGATGACTTCATTGCATAGTAAAGAAAAACAATATACTCTTTTAACATATCACACCATTGATAAGGAAGGCCACTATCTCTTATGCATATGACTAGGTTTATATTTGTTAGAATTTGAATGTGCGCGGAAGCATGGTTTTAGTAGTAGATGATAGTTTTTGATTAGTGAGGTGTGCAAGTGTTGGTATTGATGATAGTTTTTGGTTAGTGAGGTGTGCAAGTGTATGGTATAGTTTGTAGAGGATGGACAAGGGACAATATATGATAATTGAAGGATATAGAACATGGGAAAATAGTTTCATTAGTTGAACAAAATAGTTTGATGGAGGTACAATAGAGATCTTGACCTCTCATGGTGGAGGGTTCACCTCACACAAAGGTGGAGGGTTTACCTCTCACTCACTAAAATGAATGAACTACAAGCCTATTTATAGGCATGAGTCATACCTTAGTACAACATTCTAGATTTCTATAGAATGTTGTCCATGTAGGCTTCATCTAGGTAATTCTAGATTGTAGTTCTTACGGAGACTTCTACATTTTCTTAGACACATAAGCTTGTAGACAATTCTAGAATTTTTCTTGAATCTTCTAGCTCAAAACTATCTTGAAGTTTCTAGAATTGGATCACAAACTCCAACACTCCCCCTTGATCCAATTTCGGGATACTCCGGACTTGTATCATAAATCCTCGAACGTACCTTGAAATTCTCCTTGTAGTTTGTCCCATGCCTTTTATGTCGTCTTCATTCCATGATCCCTTGCATTCTCTTGTCGAATCGCTTGCACCTACCTTGGAATGTGCATGTCTTTTTTCGGTGATGTCCCATATGTCTCGGGGCATCAAAATGCTCTTAGCTGTAGTTGTTAGCTCGGGCTCTGGCTCTAGCTCTCGTAGGCATTGGCTCTGGCTCCGGCTTTGGTTCTGGCTCTGGCTCCGACTCTGGCTCTCTTGGCTCTCGCTCGGGCTCTGGCCTCTGGCTCCGGCTCTGGCTCTGTTGGCTCTCGCTCGGGCTCTGGCCTTTTTAGTTGAGGATGGTGAGGACAAACGCCCATAACCATCCGATAAACCTGGGCTCTGATACCATGTTAGAATTTGAATGTGCGCGGAAGCATGGTTTTAGTAGTAGATGATAGTTTTTGATTAGTGAGGTGTGCAAGTGTTGGTATTGATGATAGTTTTTGGTTAGTGAGGTGTGCAAGTGTATGGTATAGTTTGTAGAGGATGGACAAGGGACAATATATGATAATTGAAGGATATAGAACATGGGAAAATAGTTTCATTAGTTGAACAAAATAGTTTGATGGAGGTACAATAGAGATCTTGACCTCTCATGGTGGAGGGTTCACCTCACACACAAGGTGGAGGGTTTACCTCTCACTCACTAAAATGAATGAACTACAAGCCTATTTATAGGCATGAGTCATACCTTAGTACAACATTCTAGATTTCTATAGAATGTTGTCCATGTAGGCTTCATCTAGGTAATTCTAGATTGTAGTTCTTCTGGAGACTTCTACATTTTCTTAGACACATAAGCTTGTAGACAATTCTAGAATTTTTCTTGAATCTTCTAGCTCAAAACTATCTTGAAGTTTCTAGAATTGGATCACAAACTCCAACAATATTTGTTTGTGTGAATAATCAATTGGGCAAAATGATGTCATTAATTGCTCCACTTAGGCAGTCAGTAGTCTAGGCAGAAATGGCATTTCTTCCTTGATTTAGCTTGAGGCTTCAGCAAACCATGCGTAGACATTCAGCTTAGCCTCTTGGAGAAACATTGACGGGCATTTAACTCAGTTTCCCTTGTTTGTCCATGCATGTGTGGTCACACCCTAAGGAACTTGACAAGAATGGATGAACAACATGCCCTAAAAGATCATCACTGACCATGAATAAAACAAACAACTAAAGCAAAAGCATGAGCGGGCATCCAATGGGGCAAATAGATATTGTAAACTCAGTACTATCTTACTAAATGATGAATGCTACTGGAGAGGAAAAATAAAGATCAATGAAAAGCAACAGTGAACTTACTAACTCAAGAAGAAAATGAGAATCCTGAGAGTATAACTCCCGGGAAAGACGATGAAGTGCTCTCCCCAAACGGGCATGTTGCTTTTTCAACAAGCTACTTTCTGTACTAGAAAGACTAGGATCAAGACCAAATTCTTCTTGCCTTATAGATTCAATGATTGAGTAAGCATCCTTGTATTCAACAGTTTCATTTTCTGCCAGACTCTTATCTATGCAAACTTCTAAATTATCAGAACGGCAACAAATTTCATTATTTATGATACTCTGACCCTTAGAAATCAGAGAGAGCACATTATTGTCTTCTTCTGCAGGAGATGATTTTTGTGGATTGTATATTGCAGGCAGTGAATCTGTGCTTGACTTAGAGGCGTCAGCTTTTACTGATGGAGCTTCACAGGGTTTACACATCTCCCCATCAGTAGAGGAGCAAAAGACATGGTAGTCATCAATCCACTCCACAACACCAAGATATAGTCCCACTTCATGAAGCATGATACGTTCCTCCACAAGTTTACATTCTGACAAGATGGTTGAAGGTACATGTTTAATGACAGATTGCATACCGGATAGTAACACATCAGCAGCAAAAGTACGAAACTCTGAAGGAATATAACTTAGGCATTCAAGAAAATATCTTGATGCAACAAGCACGCCATTACATGTGCCAGTGGAATTCTGGAATGATCTACTAGCATAAACTTCATCTAACAGCTTGATGTACCAGCTGCTTTTTCTTGCATCTGAAGATTCCAACTGTCAGTCATTTCCTTATGTTCCAGATGATCGTTGAAGATGACTTCAAATGCACGCGTGCATGGCATTTCAATAGAGACAGAGGAACATGTTTTTGTCCCCGAGCATTGAGAACATAGAGAGCAACTGAACTGCTGTTTGGAAAGTTGATGATTGAAGGGCAGATTGCAGAAATGAATCCACGCTAGCTGAACTATCAATCCGGATCACATTACCATCTTTTGTCACTAAACACAATAAGTCTGTTCTATTAACTTCATTCAACAACCATCCTACAAGAGAGCCAAGATGTGGAGCAAACTTAATTTCCCAATGTGACCAACGACTTAAATCTGACAGCATTGGCGCCCTTAGTAAGACTTTGATTGCATCCTGAGATGAGACTGATTCCAATTTTCCTATCTTCTCTGAGACATCAGTTCCTCTACCAATGGTTTCAAGTTCAACCACATAATCATCATCAAGCGCCAGCATAGCCTGACCATGGACTCCCATCAATGTCTGAGAGAAAAGGACACATTTTGACATTTTGATACCTCTGTACTCCCCAACTATATTTAGAAAATCCTCCACTGAACCAACTTCCATTTTGAAACTGAGATTGGGGAATTGCTTCAGAAGCAATGTTGAAATCATCTGTTTGCTCACTATTTCACCATCCCACAAGCTATTCAATGCTTGTGATATTAGTACCTTCAACTGATGCTGCAGCATGCAAACCTCAAAGTGGGACTTCTCATACATGTCACCATTCAAGAACTGTTTCAGCCCAGTAGGCATAAGAGATATGTGTTCTGTCAGGAAACTGAAAAACTCTCCATAACCAAGTGACTCAAATTCGTCAACAAAAAATTGCTTTGCCAGCCAAGAGTCACAGTCAACAAGCTTTCTCAACAAATTAACTCTCATCTCCTGTTGACGCCTAAAATTAGTTAGGTTTTATTTAACTTTAGTTAACTTTACTTTATTTTATCTTTTTTGGATGATAAATAAAAAATAAAAAAAAAACCATAAAACAAAGTAAAAAAGAGAAAAAACGAAAAAAGGGTTGCAGCGTGTCGGGCTGGGCCTTCAAGCCCAGCTCGACGGTTTTTGCTCCCCCCCGCGCGGATCCAGACCCGGCCCGACCCGTGCGCATGTCATCTTCCTCGTGTGGATAAGCTCCACGCGCCGGAGACGGTGACGCGCGCGATGCCAGAGCCGCGAGGAGGACTGTAGCGTACAGAAAGCAGGAGCAGCTGGCACCGGACGGCGACTCACGTGGGAGGAGCAGCTGGCGTCGGATGGGACACCGGTTCAGCCGTCGGGGGCCGCTCGGCGCGCAAGGGGGACCGGCGGTCGAAGTTCCGTCCGCCGGCCACCCCCTCCCCTATAAATAGGCCTTCATTTCCGTCGTTGGGGGGACACCGAGAGCGATCGAAGGCTGCAAAGCTTCGAGCTTCCTGCTGAGAGACTTCAGAAGGGGAGCCGAGGTCGAGCAAGCCCAGATCCGAAGGCTCGCGGCTGGAGAAGGAGAGGTTCTGCCGGAGAGACACACAGAGAGAGGGAGAGTCAGATCTAGGGCTTGCAAACCTCGGACAATCCACTGAGAGACTTCAGGGGAGTTCCGAGGTCGAACGGCCAAAGATCCGAGGCTCGCCGGAGGAGAGGGTAGAGAGAGAGAGGGAGACGGATCAAAGTCGCAGGCCTTGGACAACCCACTGAGAGACTTCAGGGGATCCGAGGACTCGCGGCCGAAAATCCGAGGCCCGCCGGAGGTAGAGAAAGAGAGAAATTGGAGGAAAAGGGGGCCGCGCGAGCCCTACCGTCGTCGCCGCCCTTGTCGCGCCGTTGCCACGAGCAGGTAGCATACCGTCTCTGTCGCCGTCGCCGTCGCCGTCGCCGTCGCAGCCCTCCTCTTTGTCCCGTTCTCATGGTCGTTGTCGCTGCCGCCGCCGTCGCTGCCGCCGGGACGCCTCGTCCCCCTCCCTCGGCGCCGCGAATCGGGAACCCTAGGGTTCCCGATTCTCTAGTTCGTGGCCTCGGGTCATCGGATCGGACCCGGGCCACGAACCGGGTAGGGTTCCACGATTTCGGGGGCGGCGGGAGTCGGGTCGGATCCTGGTAGGGTTCGTGGGGAGTCGGGTCGCGGAGCGAGCTGTCGGGCGGGTTGTCGGGTTGGGCCGGCGCCCCAAACGCCCGGCCACGATGCCGTTTCAGCAAATAAAAAAAAAGAAAAAAATCTGAGTCGGGCCCGCCTCGTTCGGATCGCCGGCCCGGGTCGGACTCAACCCGCGGATCCGACCGGGTCGGTTTTATTTTATTATTTTAATATAAAATAATAAATATTTTATCAAAAAGTATTTTATTTTCAAAAAATATTAAAAAATGTTTTAATTTCCAGAAAATCGAAAAATATTAAAAATTGTTGAAAAAATGTTTTATTTTCTAAAAAAATCGAGAAAAATCAAAAAAATTTATTTTCCAAAAATATCAAGAAATATTAAAAAAATTTATTTTTCGAAAAATCAAAAAAATAAAAAATATTACATATTTTCCAAAAAAAGCCAAAAATTCAGAAAAACCCAAAAAGACTTGTATTTTTCCAAAAAATACCAAAAAACCCCAAAAAATCCCTTTTGTGTCCAAAAAATTAGAAAATGACTCAAAAAATGTTTTTCCTCCCAAAAATGCATGGAAAATCTCTCAAACATCCAAAAAGCCTTAGGGTTTAAACAAGATTAGGTACCGAAAAGGCATTAGTGATTAACTAGTGTAATCAAGTCCCCGATCCTAATTTCTTTGGTTGCGCAGGAGCGAGTATTTCTCCCGATACTTCGCTTGGGTTTCTAATCGACCCGCTCCAAATCGATTAGTGGCGACTCCATTTTAAAAATTGATTTATAGGTTAAAAAATAAAACTATTAAAGTCGTGAATTGGTGGACTTGGGAGAGTCCGGGCTTAATAAATTCAGCCGAGCCATTAGCCTCCTTAGGCGCTCGTACCCGATTGCGGGCGGCAGAAAAAAGAGGTCGCGACGCACTTAGGCGACTCCGCTGGGGACTTTTGAGGACTTAGGCCATTTTATCTTTGTTTAAATGCTTTGCTGACTTGGTTTTTTTTCTTTTATGCAGGGTAATAGCTTAAAGTTTTTTTATTCTGTTAAAATAAAATGTTTTTGTGATTATAAACTGTTGTGCATGCTTTACTATTTTAAACACTACACATGGCACACACAACCTGGCCGCCAGACCTGGGCCGCCATAGGATTTCTAGGATGGTGTTAAGAAAGATACGATCTCGAACGCGAGACTGCGATGTAGAGGTTGCCTTTCTTTTCCCTGAATTTCTTAGCCGAGGATAGGAGGATATGCTGCTAACGCGAGACTGCGACGGGCGGATATCCTTTTAATCTCACCAAGCCTTCTGAGTTAGAAATCGAGCCGCACGTCTCACGCGCATGTCTTTGTGCTTGCCATTTTTCTTTAAAAAGCAAAAGTAATCTTTTTACTTTTACTCATTCTTTTTATTTGGCCCATGGCAATTTAGGATAAACTTTTCAAGTCCCAGTTTATATGCGATGGGGAAAGACGATATCCAGTTCATTCCTGCTCCCAAGGCGGAGCTCTTCAGATGGTGGGGTCAGTTAGATCAGTTTGCCCAAGAGCGCGTGAAGGCCAAAGTCGGTCATCTCCTATCGTTGATTCAAATCACTATTCGTCCTGAAGTCATACAAGCCATGGCACAATTTTGGTGCCCGAAGACAATTACTTTTATATTCGGTAGGTTTGAGCTAACCCCAACCCTGGAAGAATACGGATCATCACCTGGAATGCCTCTTGAGAAAAAGCTCGTCAAACCATCGACGGCGCCCTCCCGTGGCGCGGGTTGGCGTGACTTTTAGGAATTGAAATCCACGTCATGAGGCAAATTCTTGAAAACAACCATAATACCTACCCACTGGAATTTATGAATGCATGTTTCCAAAATCAGCCTATGACCCAGAAAAGTGAGATTTTCCTCCTAGCCTTTTTCGGGCTCATCATCTTCCCCCATCAAAGAAATGCCATAACTCCCAAGATGGCATGGATAGTTGATCAGATCTTAAGAGGGGGGAATTATGTCAACATGATTTTAACTGAAACATTCTTGTCATTTAATCGTTTTAAAGACAACTCGGAGAAAATCATGCGAGCTTCTCCTGAAATTTTACAAGTCTGGTTCTTTTCTCACCTAAGCGAATTTCGAGACTTCATGCGATCGTCTGAAACAAATGCTTTCGAAAATCCGTTACAAAAATTTATGGTTCTAGGACCATACATTTCCAATCAAAGTTGTTTAAATTGGGTAAGCTTCCTAAGAGACCCGGCTCCCGAGGCATTCCAATGGTGTGCTTGGTTGGTTCCATGAAAAGAGGGCCCGCTTTGCTTACATACGCACCCGCCCAATTCCATTGCTCGGCCTCACCGGCGCCATTCCCTATTACCCGTATCGGGTAGCACGACAATATGGAGCCCTTCAAGAGATCCCACCGCCTTTCAAGAGGATGATCCCTCCAGTTCTTTTCAACACAAGCCGTTACTATGCATTCGAAATTTCTATCGCTGAGGAAACTTGGAACAGCTGCCATCGCAAAAGGATTGTGGTACCTGAAGGGCTTGAGGGAGAAGAAAAAGCCCACCACGCCTCCATGTCCTACATCCATAACCATCGCATCCCGAAAAGATGGAAGCCGTAGTCCCTCACTCGATCGGCGAGAGCAGCCAACACGAGCAAGCAGAGCTCATGGAGAGGGATTTGGGAATGGACTAGATGCACACCTCAGAGCCAGCCCAAGGAAGCAGGCGTCCTCACAAGAGCAAGGCTCCCCGTCGCATATAAATTAGCAATCATGTGCCCCTTAGTGTTAATATTGTGAAGGTTTTGTCCCATTGTTTAGGGACTTTTGTTTAATGTCTAGTATTTCATTCTGTCTTTTCAATTTCAAGTTCTAGATGTCAGAAGTCTGCGGTCTATAAAATCCTCTTTTGATAAATAAGAAAGCAGTTAGACCATTGCCATGGGTCAATCTTTGTTTACTGTCGTGCTCATTCATTGTTTTCAACACGAACAGGTAATTATGAATCGCCGACCACCAATTGCTCTTGAATGGCCTCATGCAATAGGACCCGATCAGAATGATGTACAAAATCGCCTTATTAACATTGAAGACGGTGTAGGACAGATGTTCATTGTCCTTCAACAACTCTCAAGACAAATGAAATCCACTCAAGTTGAGCCCAACTCTATAGTTGCCTCAAACACCGTCATGACAACTGCAAATTTGCCAGAAAATAGCCAGTACCATAGACAGTTTGAAAAGATCATGAAAAAGTTAAGTCAGCTGTAGGGGCAGAATCCCATGGACCTGTCTAATTACGCCGGCATTGAGATCCCCGAAAAACTCAAAGCACCCGAATGCGAAAAGTATGCTGATACCTCCCGCCCAGAGACCTACTTGCAGGCCTACCTGGTTCGAAGGATGATTCAATCATACCAATCGAGCTTGACTAGCCCTGCCTTGCGATGGTACATTATCAGGAAGATTAGTCCCCTTAAAACCTGGAGGGAACTAAGTCATGTTTTTCACCAAGAATATGATATTGACATCGCCCCGACATAGCCTTGCCCTACGAAGAGCTGATGATCCCGGAGCACGAGGAACCGTTAGCTGCTGAGTTAGGAGAAGAGCATGTCAATGAAGCCTTGCATGATAAATGGGCAGCTGAACAACACCTTGTTACTGGGAAATTTCCCACTAGGAAAGGCAAGGAGCCTTTGTACGAGATCCAAGACACAGAGCCTGTTCAAGACCGGGGCACGACAAGACAACTCCCCAAGCTTACTCCAAGAGCTAGGGTCCAAAGAATACCAACCCCTATCAACTTGGGAAGTGAATCGGACTGAAGCTCTAGTGTCTTTCACTCCCTTGACAATCGAGCCGGCGAAACGCAGGGCCTTACTCAAAAGGTCCGGACCAGGGGCCAATAAAAGAAAGCCTAAGCAGATCAATTCAAAGATCTACTCGACGAGCCACCGCACCAAAGCTTCAAGCGTTCCCAAGAATACAGCTTTGAAGGCTACCATCCCCAAGAGTACAACTCGAAGACTTCCCGCCCTAGAATACAACCCCAAGGACTTCCAAATATTTTGACAATGAAACTGACGATTCATCGTATAATTGTTTCCTACTCTCATCCGGGGATGAAGGCCCGTCAGAAGAGGAAGCATACGTCTTTATCCGCCACGATCCTAACGAAGTACTAAGCTCTTCCTCTGACCATGAGGATAGCTTCAATACTTCATCCTCATTCGGAAATTTTGACCCGGAAGAAAGCAATGGGGGTAATCTCGATAGAGTCCAGCTTCCCTGAAATAGAAAAATTCACCACTACAACAGATATGCAGTGGGAAAACCATTGGCCTAACCAAGATACATCAAGCTCGTCTTGCCCTCATAGGATCATGAGCCCCATAGAAATGTGGATACCCAATCTCCGCAATTATAACGGCACATCTTGTCCCGTGGCCCACTTGCAGTATCTCCATGCGAAAATGAGTCGGTACTATGGCCCGATGTCGTTCACAACTCGGCATTCCAAGAAACTCTTACGGTCTCGCATTGCAATGGTTTATCACAGCCAACATTTATCTTCTAAAGGATTGGAATGAGCTGACTTCCACATTCTTACATCGCACAAAGCCGATCGGAACTGAACTACCTTGTGAGAGCTTGGCTCACTTCACAAGAAAACCAATGGAAGATTTTCGATCATACGCAGGGAGGTGGAGAGCTTTCATGATGCAAACCCACCCTCAACTGGCTGAAGAGGAGTTAATGAAGCAGTTCATAGAAGTTTTGTCCTGCAAGCAGCGTTGTTGGCTGCATGGGTTACACTTCCGTAACTTCAACGAGGTAGTCATCGCATGCGAATACTTCGAGTCTACTGAAGGCGAGGAATTCAAAGACGCTTAGCTTCAAGACTAGCACTATCAAAGCACTCATTTACACAGGAGTTTTCATGGGTTTTACTTGTTTTTATAATTTCATGTTTCTTATCTTGTCTAGTGTGCTACTGTTGTATTTTCCATGCCAAGTACTCTATTGTGCAGTTATAATATTTTGTTTTAAGAGCATGAGGCGGTACTCCAAACCAGCCCGGTGATGCTATCCAACCATGAAAAAATATATCATCCAAGGAGAATACTGAGGGCTGGGCTTCCTCATGCTTTTTCTCCCCCGAATACATATTTTGAAAACAAAAAACACTTCATCACCAAAATCTTTCAAAAAACAAAAAATGATAAATTTAATCATGTTTGTCTTTCTGACTCACTCACTTCATGTCTCAGAAGATCATTCCCGTCCCCTTTGACTTAGTGCGACAGGGGGCATTTGAAGCAAGCACATTATGTGAACTCACCGAATTCAATGACACCCTGCCAAGAAAGCAGGGGCAAACAGAAAGGATCATCACGTTTCAAAATGCTCAAGGCAGGATGTCCCGAGTTCATTGACAGGACTTCCAGCTTCAACGAGCCAAGAAGCACAAAGAAGGATTTGCTTCTCTTCCTTTAAAGTGATTACTGTCAACAGGAAGAAAATCTAGACAGTCAAAGCAATCTATAGCCCCACATCCTGGACAATGATGTTGGAATCTAGAAACTTCACCCCAGACGCGTAATTGCCATCAGAAAGCTTGAGACTTTCCATCTCAGATTCCATAGAAGCTTGAGGTACATGACTTTTGCCCAATGATGCTATAGAAGGAGAAATTCCACAGAAGGAAGGCGTTGAAGATGAATCAATGACCAGCAATCATGCATACATGGTCACAAGTGAGGAAGGCCAATCGAAAGAAATGTCAAACTATGCCAAGACGAAAAGGCTATCATCGACATTCAAATATCATCAGGAGTCAGCAAATACAAACTTTGGGGAAGAGTAATTTGGTATCGTTTCCAATACTCCCCCCTCTTTGAATTCACTTTTGACATATTCCCCCTATTGGCAGGAAGCACCAGGATTCAAGAGCCAAATTTGATGGTTAGGCAAACCAATATTGGCCAAGCTAGTACATGGAAGTGACCTACATCAAATTTACCTGGCTTCGTGTAAAAAGACATGTCATCCAGGAGCCAATTCAAAGAATAATTGACTTAACAAAGCAAGGGACATAGGACTTCGCGTCCCCCTCTCATTTCAGTTCAACTAATCATCTCGCAAACCAAAGTGAAGGGTAAAGTTGTATCGATTCCAGTTATTCGACTCTTGAAAGAGTTCATGACTAACACATTCCCTCTTGTTTGTTGCGGGATCACCCGACCGCAAAAGCAAGGATAACAAATCGCTGAGAAGCATATCTTGTTGCAGGATCACTTGATTGTCAAAAACAAGGATAACAAATCAATGAGAGGCATGACAAACTCTCCTAAGCAAAATGGCGTCTCAAGTACTACCAAAACAAATGACAGAGATCCTTCGGGCCTCAACTCACATTTGATTTTGGTCAGACTAATTGATCTACTTGTACATCTTCTCTTCTGCAGGGGCAAAAGCAGAGATGCCCGATCAGATTCCCAACCCCGACTGATCAATAAGGACAACCATCGACATCCATTGCAAATAACCCTTTTGATGTTCAAAATCTAACATATTTGGAAACACCATTATGTTAGCCCCTAAAGTTGTCAATAGGGTCTTTTTTTGAGTCAAAACCATTCACTTGTTTTGAAAAGTTTAAACTCCATCATATTCAAAATGTTGCATGTCATTTCCAGATGAATTCTGCATGATGATTTTGTCTGTCTAAATCACTGATTCCACTGAGAATTATTAGAATAGACAGCTAAATGAAGAATACAAGATTAATTGAGCATGCTGGGTGAGGCACGTCAGAATGATGAAAGGCAAGCCATATCCTACACACAGTTCCCCCCATCTATACACTTGTGAGATGAGTGCAGAAAATTCCATGGCTGCAGGGTAAAGAGTTCTCTCGCGAATGGTACGATAACCAAAATAGTGAGAGGCATTCCATCGCTCACCCCATTGAGCCCCATACATTGGTGAAGCTTCTCTCATACCCTCGTCAAGAACCACCCCACACTCGGGGCGGAGCGGAGGCAAAGCAAAGATCACAAGGTGAGAAGAGGGATAGAAATTTTCTTGCTCGCACTTGCATCAATCTTCGGGTGTCTTTATTGCATATGAACACTTGCGTTAATTTAAGTGCCCTAGAATGACGAAGAGCAATTCTTTCTCTACGCACTTGTATTCATTGTACAACCCAAGTGACTCTGTAATTTTACCCTCACATTGAGACAAAACAGAAGTTACTACCATTTAAACAACATAGCTTGGAGCGCCTACTAAAGATGAAGACTCAAGAGTCTAATAACGGTGCTTCGATTGAACTTGTCAAGATCAGCTCTCAAGCAACAAGAATGAAAAAAACTGGGGCATAAAAAAGCAGTGTACCTGGTAAAAGCAAGGTCAATGCCCATGAATGAAGAACTGGAATAAAAATAGGGGCATAAAAAAGCAGTGTGCCTGGTAAAAGCAAGGCCAATGCCCCCCAGTCAAAAATACAACCAAGAAAAGTTGTTGTGGTCCATAGAACCTCCATCTGACAAGGAAGACTGGTGACAAATGCCAAGGCGATCACTAGCTCTTACCTTTTTACACATGAGTCAAGCCTACATTGCATCCCATTGTAAAAAGTCTCTTCAGACTAGGGGCACTTCAATTAACGTAGGATTTCATATGTGCATAAGCATCGCTCGAAGAAGTACGAGCAAGATTACTCTATCTCTTTTCGCAGGGTTCTTGACTTGTAAACCCGGAGATGATCGTGCAACATTTTCGTCCATCGGCTTTGACCTTGATGGTCCCCTCTGATGAGCCGCTGACCAAGACTTCATCACAGTTTCAACAAAGACCTCTCACATTGGTAAAGTCGTACCGTTTGCGAGAATACTTAGACCCCTGCTGACATGATGACAAAGTGAGATAGTGTGGTCCTTATAAATCCCGCATCAATGGTCGGATAGCCTTTTCCATGAGAGTGAGCGAAAAGTCCTTTCGCATCGAAAGTCCTCATCCGGCATGCTCAAGACATCTACATTCTAAATGAAGGTTGTCTTTCAAAATCTTCCTCAAAGGAAATCAAAAGATGCAAACGACAAAATTATCATGCATGAATCTCATTTGAACTCATGAATTTACAGCATATACAATCATGTGTGCATACTATGCAAATAACAGACATACTCTTAGAGATCAGAGATATTGTCGGGTAAGCATATCTCTATCCCCATTTGTCTTAAAGTACCTATCACTGTCCAGGTACTCTCTTCTTGACACTTGACCTATTTGAGTCGTCCTTTGAGTTTGGATGCTTACAACTGTCTTAGTATCCCATTGTCTTTTAGTACCGTCCACCGTCCAGATACTCCTTTTTCCTGACACTCGACCTATTCGAGTTGTCCTCGGAGTATTGATACTTGTGACTGACCAAGTATCCCTTTATCGTTGAATACCTACTGTTGTCTAGGTATCCCTATTGTCTTTGAGTACCGGCCACCGTCCGGATACTCCCTTTTCCTGACACTCGACCTGTCCGAGTTGTCCCCAGAGTATTGATACTTGTGACTGACCAAGTATCTCTTGGAATACCTACTGCTGTCTAAGTATCCCCATATCGTCAAAGTACCCACCGTTGTCCAGGTACTTCCTTTTCATGACACTCAACTTGCCCAAGTTGTCCCCAAATAATAGCAAACTGTTCAAGCATTCCACTACTTTGTGTGCCTACGCCTACCCGTGTATGCTTTCTTACACTTGGACCAACCGAGCGGTCCCGTATCATATCATTAAATACTTGTGTTCATCCAAGTATTCCAAAGATTTCTTTGTACACTTGTGGCTATCCAGGTGTTCCACCCCTTTTAAGTGCCTATGGCCATCCAGGTAAGCCTCGTGCTACATTCAAGTTTATGTTACCAGGAGGTGAGAAACCTTCACGAATATGCGGGGCACGCCCTCAATATTCTCAATTACCAGGAGGTGAGAGACCTTCACGAATATCCCAAGTACGTCCTCGATATCTCAACTACCAGGAGGTGAGAGACCTTCACGAATATCTCAGGTACGCTATCGATATTTCCCAACTACCAAGAGGTGGGACACCTTCACAAATATCCAGGTATCCCTAAAGAGTTTGTACCTGTGATCATCCAGGTACCCCTTCGATACTTGTGATCATCCAAGTATCCCCAAAGAGTTTGTACCTGTGATCATCTAGGTACCCCTTCGATACTTGTGATCATCCAAGTATCCCCAAAGAGTTTGTACCTGTGATCATCCAGGTACCCCTTCGATACTTGTGATCATTCAGGTATCCCCAAAGAGTTTGTACCTGTGATCGTCCAGGTACCCCTCCGATGCTTGTGATCATCCAGGTATCTTCCAGAATCGATGCCCTGAGAAAGGTCGGGTTCCAACTGGTGTCTTTGACAGAAGTCAGACACCCCAACAAAACAGATGCTCTGAGAAAGGTCGGCGCATCTCCCGAGAAAGGTCGGGTTCCAACTAGTGTCTTCGACGTGTCGACGCCCCATAAATCGAGGCCCTGAGAAAGGTCAGCGCATCCTCCCGAGAAAGCTCGGGTTCCAACCAATGTCTTTGACGAAGGTCAGACACCCCCACAAAAACAGATGCTCTGAGAAAGGTTGGCGCATCTCCCGAGAAAGGTCGGGTACCAACTGGTGTCTCTTCGACGTGTCGACGCCCCACAAATCGATGCCCCGAGAAAGGTCGGTGCATCCTCCCGAGAAAGGTCGGGTTCCAACCATGTCTTTGATGTAAGTCGACACCCCAACAAAACAGATGCTCGAGAAAGGTCGCGCATCTCCCGAGAAAGGTCGGGTACCAACCGGTGTCTTCGATACAAATCAGGCACCCACAAATGAGATGCCCTGAGAAAGGTCGGTGCATCTCCCGTCAAGGCGACCGAAGAAAGGTTCGGGTCCTAGACAAATCATTGATTGTTTTAACAGGCGACTGAAGAATGGTTCGGGTCCTGGAAAAGCAGTCTCCCATCAAGGCGACCGAAGAAAGGTTCGGGTCCTAGACAAACCATTGATTGTTTTAACAGGCGACCGAAGAATGGTTCGAGCCCTGGAAAAGCAACCTCCTCATATTACTAGGTAAGATGACGCCTTGACACTTGCCAAACTCGGGGTTCACACCCTATCTCACTCACTTCCGGTAAGTAGCTACAGGTATCTTCTTATCTGTCTTAGTGTATGTAATGTTACATTGCCCTTTTTGCGTAGGATAATAGGTTCCAAGTAAAATATAATCTGTTACGCATGTATGGATAAAATTTAGGCATCAGTTTGTCTTTGAATGCAACCTCTGCGAGCTCACCTTCAAAGAGGGGCAGCTGTTGACGCCTAAAATTAGTTAGGTTTTATTTAACTTTAGTTAACTTTACTTTATTTGATCTTTTTGGATGATAAATAAAAAATAAAAAAAAAACCATAAAACAAAGTAAAAAAGAGAAAAACGAAAAAAGGGTTACACGTTTTTCTCCGGGCCTTCAAGCCCGCTCGACGGTTTTTGCTCCCCCGCGGATCCGCACCCGGCCCGACCCGTGCGCTGTCATCTTCCTCGTGTGGATAAGCTCCACGCGCCGAGACGGTGACGCGCGCGATGCCGCAGCCGCGAGGAGGACCGTAGCGTACGTAGAAGGAGCAGCCGGCACCGGGACGGCGACTCACGTGGGAGGAGCAGCCGCGTCGGATGGGACACCGGTTCGGCCGTCGGGGCCGCTCGGCGCGCAAGGGGGACCGGCGGTCGGTTCCGTCGGCCGGCCACCCTCGCCTATAAATAGGTCTTCATTTCCGTCGTCGGGGGGACACCGAGAGCGATCGAAGGCTGCAAAGCTTCGAGCTTCCTGCTGAGAGACTTCAGAAGGGGAGCCGAGGTCGAGCAAGCCCAGATCCGAAGGCTCGCGGCCGGAGAAGGAGAGGTTCTGCCGGAGAGACACACAGAGAGAGGGAGAGTCAGATCTAGGGCTTGCAAACGTCGGACAACCCACTGAGAGACTTCAGGGGAGGTCCGAGGTCGAACGGCCAAAGATCCGAGGCTCGCCGAAGGAGAGGGTAGAGAGAGAGAGGGAGACGGATCAAAGTCGCAGGCCTTGGACAACCCACTGAGAGACTTCAGGGGATCCGAGGACTTGCGGCCAGAAATCCGAGGCCCGCCGAAGGTAGAGAGAGAGAGAAATTGGAGGAAAAGGGGGCCGCGCGAGCCCTGCCGTCGTCACCGCCCTTGTCGCGCCGTTGCCACGAGCAAGTAGCATACCGTCTCTGTCGCCGTCGCCGTCGC
This sequence comes from Eucalyptus pumila, assembly GCA_016097595.1. Classification (NCBI taxonomy): domain Eukaryota; kingdom Viridiplantae; phylum Streptophyta; class Magnoliopsida; order Myrtales; family Myrtaceae; genus Eucalyptus; species Eucalyptus pumila. Next base: position 33,689,401 of record CM027853.1, read on the forward strand.
CGTCGCAGCCCTCCTCTTTGTCCCGTTCTCATGGTCGTTGTCGCTGCCGCCGGGACGCCTCGTCCCCCTCCCTCGGCGCCGCGAATCGGGAACCCTAGGGTTCCCGATTCTCCGGTTCGTGGCCTCGGGTCATCGGATCGGACCCGGGCCACGAACCGGGTAGGGTTCCACGATTTCGGGGGCGGCGGGAGTCGGGTCGCGATTCGGGTCGGATCCGTGTAGGGTTCGTGGGGAGTCGGGTCGCGGAGCGGGGCTGTCGGGCCGGGTTGTCGGGTTGGGCCGGCGCCCCCAAACGCCCGGCCACGACGCCGTTTCAGCAAATAAAACAAAGAAAAAAAAATCTGAGTCGGGCCCGCCTCGTTCGGATCGCCGGCCGGCCGGACTCAACCGCGGATCCGACCCAGTCGGTTTTATTTTATTATTTTAATATAAAATAATAAATATTTTTATCAAAAAGTATTTTATTTTCAAAAAATATTAAAAAAATGTTTTAATTTCCAGAAAATCGAAAAATATTAAAAATTGTTGAAAAATGTTTTATTTTCTAAAAAAATCGAGAAAAATCAAAAAATAATTTATTTTCCAAAAATATCAAGAAATATAAAAAAAATTATTTTTCGAAAAATCAAAAAAATCAAAAATATTTCATATTTTCCAAAAAAAGCCAAAAATTCAGAAAAACCCAAAAAGACTTGTATTTTTCCAAAAAATACCAAAAAACCCCAAAAAATCCCTTTTGTGTCCAAAAAATTAGAAAATGACTCAAAAATGTTTTTCTTCCCAAAAATGCATGGAAAATCTCTCAAACATCCAAAAAGCCTTAGGGTTTAAACAAGATTAGGTACCGAAAGGGCATTAGTGATTAACTAGTGTGATCAAGTCCCCGATCCTAATTTCTCTCGGTTGCGCAGAGCGAGTATTTCTCCCGATACTTCGCTTGGGTTTCTAATCGACCCGCTCCAAATCGATTAGTGGCGACTCCATTTTAAAAATTGATTTATAGGTTAAAAACTCAAACTATTAAAGTCGTGAATTGGTGGACTTGGGAGAGTCCGGGCTTAATAAATTCAGCCGAGCCATTAGCCTCCTTAGGCGCTTGTACCCGATTGCGGGCGGCAGAAAAAAAGAGGTCGCGACAATCTCCAGAACTGAATTGTTGTTGTTTGTTTCTTCATGATCAAGCTGATAATAAGCACCAATTTCTCTGGTGATGTCTTCAACAGTGACACCTATCAAATTATAAATAAGTAGATGATATCACAAGACTAGTCTATAAGAACACGACTCAGCATCAACTGCAAAAGTGTGACGTCTCAGAAAAAACAAATATGGAGAATAAACGTAAACAATGAACAAAATGCAGCAGCGCACAAGCCACCTGAGTAGAATTTCAATCAAGCACATTTCTAAAAGATCATTTGGGCCATTGTCCTTGGGAAACTCAGGATGCGTTTGGTAACGATTTTGTTTCCGGGAAGAGATTTTGACTAGAAATGATTATTTTTTATTTTGTTTCCAAGAACTGATTCTAAGTAAAAGAACGCATTTGGTAATTGTTCAAAATTTCTGATTCTGGAATAGAATTGCATTTGGTACCGTGCTCATTGATTTTATTCCAAATCAATTTCTTTTAATTTTTAAATAATTTTTTTACTTTTTTCCTTTTTCCTTTTTTTTTTTTTCCTTTTTCTCCTATTTTTCTTCTTCTTCTTGTGGCCGGTCGCTAGACTGGTGGCCGGCCAGAGAAGGGTTGGCAACCTCACCAGAGCATCGCCGGCCCTTAGCGAGGCCAGCCCTTGTCGGCTGAGCCTCGCTGACAGCTAGGCGAGGCTTGCCTAGCCTCGTTGAGGCTTGGCCTCGCCGGATCTAGCTTGGCCGAGCCTCATTGGTGGCCGGCCGGCCTCGCTTCGGGGCCGGGCGAGGCCCCGCCCGCCCGGGGCCACCTCGCCGGAAGGCTAGGCGAGCCTCGCCGGGGCTGGGCGTCGCGAGGCTTCTGGCGAGGCCGAGCCTTGCCGGTGGACAGGCGGGGTTAGGCGGGCCTCACCGGGGCTAGGCGGGACTCGCCGGTGGCTGGGCTTGCCTCCGGCGAGCTTGCTGGACCTCACCTTGACCTGGCGAGCCTTTGGTGAGCTCATCGGACTGGTTGCCGGCAACCGGCGGCGGCAACGACGGCGGACGGGGGTGAATGGTGGCGGATGGTGGCGCGCGATTGAAGAAGAAGAAGAAAAAAAGAGAAAAATAGTTACATTTGATTCTTTTTTCTGATTCTAGAACAAGAATCATATTTTTTTATTCTTGATTCTACTCCCAATCTGTTTTCGGAACAAAATTTTTACCAAACGCGATTCTGTTCCCAAACTGATCTGGGGAACAAAGAATCAGAATTTGGCCTTATTTGGATGGTTACCAAACAGGACCTCAGTGGACCACATACACATGAATATTTCTCAGTCCAAAAAAAAAAAAAAAAAAAAAAAGTACCTTCCGAATAGTAGATAATCCATGATAAAATTTAAAGATCGCAGGGCAAGGTAGCCCAATTAAAGATGTACAAATGAATAAAATTTCATTTAAATCTCACATATCAAGATCAATATCTGATATTCCCTCCTACAACTTTGTGCTAGTTTATAGCTGACCCCAAAACTTCCAGTCAACTCTTGCACGTAGTCCGTGTAATTTTCTTCCATAATCATGCAAATATTTTCCATATTGATCACACTGCCACCAATTAGAAATATTTGTCTGAAATGAGTTTCCTACACATGAAGGGAAGTCATGATTTTCTACATCATTTAAAAAAAAAAGAATAATCTGGTCATTATGTAAATTATCATATTGTCTAAATTTTATCTGAACCACTCATTTAATCAAACAAGTACTTCAAATCAAGCCTGTCTTTTTTTTTTTTTTTTTGGGTAAAGTTCAAATCAAGCCTGTCCATTGATATAACGTTGCAAAATTGTCAAATTTCTAAAATGATGTTAAATGATTGTTTTATTCAAAGCTTAAGCAATCAGCAAAACTCGTCTATATCTTAAATTGGGCATATCCTCAACCCCCCCATTGCATTTCACATAAAACGTTGCATGCACATGTAACAATGTCAAGCAAAGAATCGATGAAAGGAATTCGATGATGGAAAAATAGCAAAGAAAGAAAAATTACAATAGGATGGATCTCTGGGATCTAAAAATTTGGCCCGTGCTTTCTCACCATGTTAAGATGTTGTTTTGTCCTAAGTGCTGAGATTTAATGGGTCCATTATGTATAATTATGAGACGAGATTAACGGATGCCCTTCTAGTCAAGTCAAAGCTTACACAAACAAAGTAAATCAATTACACGTATCATCAAATAAAGTGACCTAGTAAGATATTACCAATGAAGCCACAATCTTGACTCAACTAAATGTACTTCAAGCAACCACTATTTCAATTTTACAAGTAAAACCTACAAACCTCAGATACCCCAAATAAAGCAAACATTGGTAACTAGAAGTATATCAAGCAACCCACTGTTTCATTTTCACATGCTACTCTTTCTTCTGTTTTACGTAGTTGTAACTCCTATACCATTACTTAACCTGGTACTTTATACAAGATTAATGACAAAGAGTTGCAATTTGGATAGCATTCTATGTGGAATTGGTAAGCATTGTATTCTCGTCCAAAGACAATTATGCTTGCTTGTCTCTATTCCATAGACTGCCCTTAAATGAGCAAGATCCAATGTACTTGTGTGCAGGGTATAGTAAAAACAAAGATTAGATTGATGCAAGAACAAAGAAAAGGAGTAGTAGAAAAACACATGCTTTCAGATGACTATTTGACTGCATAGACGATGAATATGTATATATGAACAATAATGGATAAATGACTCAGGGATGCATGCTTTGAGATGATACTTTTTGCAGGCTCTGCACTGTGCCGAGCATTGTGGGTTGCACTCTCTAAAGTTGAATGTGTATCTTTGCTTCTAGGCAGGGGGGTCGGCAGAGTGATCCCATCTGCCACTTGTTTACCAATGGCATCATATACATCTTCCAACATTCCACATTTGATACAAGTTACCTGCAATCAAGAAAAGAAGTAACCTATTGGCGATATAATCAAAAGAGTTGCCCTGAAAACTGGCTTACATAAACTCATGATTCCAATCTAATACAAAAAGACTAACAGCGTTTTAGACAAGGAGTTCAATAAAAAGAACAGGCCTTCCAAACAACTTTTAGTTATTGCAACGTAATAAAACCACCAAAGGAGTACTCATGCCATTCGTCCCCAATTCAGCAGTTCAGACAATCTGAAAAATACTCTCTTGCTTCACTACAAGACTTTATATTGGGCATGTTTGAAATGACTTTTACTTTTCATTTTTTGCTTTATTCAAATCTTGCGGCATGCACTTGACTTTTATTTAATAACAAAAATATGAAACAATTCAAAATATACAGATGTTGGCTTGTCGTGAAGCAAGAGAATTGTTATTCCCTAGTGTCAGAGAAGATTTTATAAACATGTGACAAGTTTGCTTAGTTGAAAGGGTACTTTTAGGTAGACCAACGTACTATTACTAGTTTAATCGTTCCTATGTATAAGATGATTAAAATTTTAAGAGAAGTTAGACGTTTCTTGCTTCAAAATGATGGAAGCCGCTAAACATCTAGATGTTCAGATAAGAAACAGTCTCCCTGATTTTATCCTCATCCTACTTTCCCCACATAGCTTCATGCCCCACTTTCACTCTCTCCTCTACAAACAGAACTTTGCAGATAAAAACAAACTAAGAACCAGAAACAGGTAGAACATAAAAAGAGGAAAATATGTATTAACTTTCAGGAGAAAATGAGATATGCTTTTACTGTCTCCTTGAAAATTGAACCTTGAAAGGCAAAAGATATACAGTCTAAAGGAAAAATAAGGAGAATGATAGTCAACTCACAGCAACATTCAACAATCCGACCAAGGGATATTCTTGAATCATGGTGTGAATCCCAGCTCGCTTTGCCGGTGATCCGTATTTTTTCAGCATTAAAGCAAAGACCTAAAATGATGTAGAACTTGTTTGAGAACCTGTGCCTGCTGAATTCTAATTAACCACCCAATCTACTGCCTTAAGACCCTTTTCAACATTGTCATAATATCAAAGTTCATCTGTAGTTCATGCATTTTGTATGTGGTGAGTCAAGATGGTGAAAGCTTGAAGTTACATATGCAGGAGGGACTGCAGATCAACATCTTCCCATTTGCTATAGCCAACATTAGATCTATGCAAGAGTATAAAACATTAAATCAACCAATGACTAGTTCCAGGTGGTGACAGGCCAAGGAAGTGCATCTAATAAGCCTCTAATTCAAAATTCTGAAAGAACATATTTGGAGTCGAAGTGCTGAGTATCCCATAGTATGAATGCAAAGGCAGCCAAATTGCATTAAAATGACTAAATCAGATAGAAGGCTCCCAGGCACAGTATTGGCTATTCTATGACAAGTCTAGTACACATTATACTGTTTGCTTGTAGTAATAGTGATTGCAACTGCCGTATTACTGCCAAAGCTATTACAACCAACTCCATGACAATTATTCCGTAAATGCCCGGCTCTCTTTTCTCTCACTTTTACTCGTACTGAATTATTAAAACTCACTTACACAACTACTCTACTATGGTATCATTAGTAACGATGATTAGACTAATCCTCATGCTGATTTTTAATATAAAGTGATCTAATATATAATAAAATAATTATACACTACACTAATGATTAATAAATAAGGAAATAAATAATTGCCATAATTATGTTATACGAATATATATAATAACTTAATTAGTGTGGTTAAAATTGGACCATTCACGACCGAATTGTATAATTCCATTCAATTCCTCTCATTTGAAACAATTAGATCTGTAGCTATGAATTGGAGATGCATCAGATTTTGATACATTTCACCACCACTCAACCAGACTATATATTTGGGATTGTGGAGCCTCAAAAGTTTTCGCACAATGCTTTATAACAAAGTTATCAGTATTATAAGGTAACTTGATCCATATCATATGATTTGATTCGATTGAAGGCCCTAGTGATATGTATCCATTAGATAAGTTGCTAATCACTCGAATTGTAGGCGAATCCATCAATTCACTAACAAATCCACAATTCAACACGTATGTTTACCTATCAAAATTATGTAAATTTATCATATTTCGCCATATATGTTGAATTTTTATTGTTACAGAATAATTAAGAATAATGTTTGCACTTTATAATGCAATGTTAAATGCAATGACGTATAAAAAAATTGTGATTTATATTTGAATGCAGATTTGTATGTTAATAAAACAATTGGAAATTATATCTTCATAGGGATCATCACATGCACTTGAAATTAAAATTTCTTTTTCTAATATCATAATTCTAACTCAAAATTTTATATCTTTCAACATTTTCTTTATGAAATTCATAAATGTCCATGACGCAAAATATTAATGTACTTTGCTAAACCTTACACTATGGTTTGAACTTGATTTATGATTCATAAATTTATGATATCAATTCACAATCCGTATCTTGATGCTTTATACACATTTATATTGTGAATGCAAGTTTATTGACAAAGGCATCCTTTGAATTTCTTAAATCCGTCATTTGGGTTCATATAATATAATAGCATGGTATTTCATCAATATTATGCACTTATTACAATTTTTTCCTACATTTTTGCAACTAATAGGTTGGCTTTAGCAAGATATCCTTCTTTTTAAGTTATTCTAAAGGTTTTCACTGAATCTCACGATTCACGATTCAAATCCTGATTTGACAACATTGCTTACAACACACGATGTTATATTACATGCAAAATTGTATACATGATATTATTGAAATATTAAGTTAATAAATTTTATGTATGATTATGCAAGAATTCATAATTTACTCTGAAATCACACATAATATAATACTTAAACTTTATATACAGTACCATTATTATCAATGTAATTAATAATTATTTAATTTAATTCGAATTTATCATGTATAAACTACTTGCTATTTCATATAAAGTAATGAAACCATATTACTGCTATTATATTGTTATAATAAGATATTAAATGAAATATTAAAATTAAATATAATTTGAACTAATTAATAGCATAATATAAAGAGAAAAATTACTATCCAGTTGCTATTATATTATAGAGTAAAGGCACTTTATATCTTTAATCTTTATTTCTTCACTACTGTCGTGTCAAATTAAGCAATACAATAACTATTTCATTACCAAAACCAAACAATGTAATAGCTATTACAGTAGTATACCGTTATAGCCATAACAACAACTATTTACAACTTAGCTTTAAGGCAACCAAACAGATATACAGGGTGCATTTATTTCTTTGAAAATGATTTTCCAAATTTTCATATATTTGGTTTGCTGAGAAAAAAATTTACTGTCAGGAAAACCATACACAAAAAGGAGGAAAATGATTTCTCAATCTTAAAAAGAAGAAATTAAGCGCCTTCTCCACACGCATGCTCGCACAGAGTTTTGATCTACGTACTTTCTCTCTCTGCCAGTCTTCACTCCTCTTCAGTACCTTTTTGTACCTTTTCTTCTCTTCATAGCAAACTTTGAAGCTGTTGCATCTTGAGCGAAGTTTTATGAGCATTGACAGATGAAGCTTGTTAATTATTTGCATTTTCTATTTTTTTTTTGCATCCCTTTTTTAGGTTATTTTATTTGATACTAATAAAAAATTATTATTTATACCTCATATAGTACTAATATTTTATACAGGGAGTTCAATATCATCAAAGTATTTATTATTGGGAACAAGTTATAATTATAATGAAGAGAATAATTTTTAAAGTGAGATCTAAACGTCAAAAGGCTTTTTCTATTCTAATTTACTAGCACACCACCAGACAATTGAAAACTAGCCATTTTCTTTGAAAATGATTTTCACGGTAAACATTTTTGTCCATCAACAAGTTTTTGCGAAACAAATGCACCCCTTGGTATTGGCGAATTCAGTATGATAGAGAATAATCACACAAGTTAAGGGATTGTCAATGTAAAGAGTAGTATGATTGTCACAATTCAACCAATAAATTCAAAGTGGAAGCACTTGTACATAGCACATGAAGCTAAAAGCTAGATGGTGGGACACCTCCTGGGGAATGAATATTACTATTGCTCATTTGAAGTGATGCAAAACAGTCAAAACCTGAAAAACTAGGGATGGATTTTAGATGGAAGTTTAATGGCATCAATCATGTCAAGAAATGAAACCTGTGAACTTACCCCGGAAGGAGAACGCCATTGACACTCTTCCTTCCATCTATTCATGAAACTTCTCATAGCACTAGTCTCCAGAACCATTGTAGCACTTTTCTTCTCTCTACACTTGGCTTTATTCATAAAAAATATGTCTCTCATTTTCATGTCTCTTTTAAGGCATTCTACGTAAGTGAGATTTTTTGTCTCAATGATCTGAGAACTTTCAGATGCCTTGATGAGCATGTTTTGGCCTTAATTTTCAGCCCTGTTAGAATCACCATCATGCTTCTTATCATCATTAAAGAAGTTGTCTCCATCTTCATCATCTGAACTTGTAGAAACCAAATTTAAGTCCTTGCCAACAAAACCTTCCTCACATGGCATACATATATCATCCGGCTGCTGTTCATTGGCTTGTTTCAGCTTCTTCAGATATGTCCTCAAGCAAGTCTCTTCCAATCTCTTTGCATCTAAGATAAAGGATATATGAAGCCTACATATATGAAAGGAAAAACAGACAATGAAGCCTTCATTCATAAACCACAAGTTTAATTTAGTTGACACAGCATATAATAATGTCCACAGAATGCAATAAACCTAAATGGATTGGAAGCACACGATCGTCACCATCAAGAAAATTTAGCTATTTATGATTGAACTCTTATTATGATTTATTATAATCATGGTACAACGAGCCATTTCTGGTTGATCCCTCATTTTGACTTACCATCTGATCTGGCATTTTTCAAGGAACCATGACCTAACGTGCCATCCCAAGGTAGGATTGTTTGGACTATAGGAAAGACAAAAAGAATATGCCAAATGGCTTTGATACATCGAGAGGGTAGGTTCAAGAATGACTAATCACTCTCAATTAGAATAACCTGAGAAGCTAAGGTGGTCATCTTAGAAATTTAAAGCCCAGAATAGACGTATATCCATCCAGAAGCATATGTTGACATCATGATTAGCCGATGATGGAAGTAGATAGGTTCCTTATAAATCTCTCTTTGCCGTCCTCACTCACTCCACACTCTACCAGGACGTTTGCACCCCTCCCCCCCCCCCCCCCTCTCTCCAACCATCTTGTTACAGCCCAGCGTGCGCCACCATGTGTCTACACCGACTACAATGGTCCCTACCCAGCATGCCCCACCAAGCTTGTAATGCATCGGTTGTGTATATTTCTAACAAATAGGAGATACACTTAAAGATGCACAGGCCATTCACAAGGATGCATTAATTGACTTGAACTCCAAAACAGACTAGTCATCCACGTCTGGTGAACTAAAAGAATTTGGTTTCTACAATTTTTCAGTGCCTCAAATAAGCAAGTGGATTTGTTTTTATATTCTAAAAACCGCAACTTGACCCTTGGTTTCTTTTAAATCCATTTCTTGTTCATCCCATTTTCTTATAATTCACTAATCCTACAGACAAAAAGGTTATCATGCTTGCCAAATAGAAAATCTTCAACTAAACAAGTTCAACTATACCAAGCTACACCATATAGCAAAGCTGTGCCTTTCACAATCATCGAGTTTAACTGCTCATCCTATGAGAATTTGTACACAAAATCAGGAGTGCTGCATAATAGAGGCAACTTTTAAGCAGAGAACCAAAATGGGGAATTTCACTTCAAAAAGGCTTTCTTGCATACGCGAATTATGAAAAGTAGCCATCAAGCAGTGCTAAACCATGATTTAATTGAATTATACTACTATGTGCCGTTACTCTGAAGAACTCAATGCTTAAAATCTAGGGTCAACTTTGTTAAGCAAAACAAAAAGAATCTGGAAAACATCAGTGTAATCAAGTTGCAGAAATAAGCATTGAAAGCCATTTAATCTACCTCTAGTTAAGTCAGATTCTCCAGTCCTTTGATTATCTGAAAATGAAATAACTAATCTCTATGTCCAAAAATCCAAATTGACTAAAGAAAAGAATTATAGACAACTAAGCATAAAAAATATAGGGAGAAACATTTGCAATAGCCACTAGGAGTCAAATTGTTTTGTTACAGAAAACAATTCAAGAGGTTAGAAAACACGTGTTGAGAAGGGCACCGCCTCTCTCTCTTTGGATTTTTCCGGATTACTCTCTCTCTCTCTCTCTCTCTCTAGAGCTCTCCAGATCCCTCTCTCTAGATTTGTCTCTTGTCCTCTAGAAGTCGCAGGTTGCTGCAGAAGAAAGTCAAAAGAAAACATGCAGCCCACAATTGTTGACTACTTAAAGTCGGCAAGTTGAGAGCTTGAAGGACTCCACCGACTTTGCAGCCTATAAATAGGAGGAAGTGTGTCTTGTACGGTAGAGTTGAGAGGTAGGGTGATAGGGGTCTTGTGTGTGTGAATTGTGAGGAGTGTGTGAAGAGTGAGTGGAGTGTACGTAAGTGTGGGGGTGTGTACTTGAGTGAGTGGGTGGAGTAGGTGGCGTGAAAAAGTGTGTGTAGTGGTGAGGTGTGTGAGAGGTATTTGAGAGTGGTGTGTGTGTAAAAGAGTCTTGTAATATTTGCTTATATAAAATCAAGTGTTTATTTTACTTTTACATCCACTTGATTTCTCAACAAGTGGTATCAGAGCAGGTCGTCGGAGGCCGTGCGAAGACAGTGGTCGGGGACCATTGTAGGTGAGCAAGGCAGTTAGGGATCGTCGAGCCAAGGAGCAAAGAAGCGAAGGACGTCAGAGTTCTACCAGTGCGCAATCTGGGATTGTGAAGTCGGTTGGTCCGGGACCAGGCTTACTTGGTATAGTGCGGGGCATTATACTCAAGTCACCATGGTGGATTTCTCGAGTCCGGTGAACGGGATGGAGAAGCTCAATGACTTTAATTATAATAATTGGAGTACTCGCATGCAGTATTATTTGCTTGGACAAGATTTATGGGATATTGTTGGCAGCAACAACACCGCACCTCCCACAAATGATAGTGATTTAAGAAAGTGGAACGAAGGCTCTTTACGTTCTTGCCGTGACTGTTGAAGATGAATTATTGCAACACATAAAGAGTGCGAAGACCCCGAAGGAGGCCTGGGATAACTTGGCGACGCTATTTGCGAGGACAAACGATGCCAAGTTACAATGCTTGGAGAACGAGCTCCTCTCAATCTCGCAACAAAATATGACGGTGAGTCAATATTTTTCTAAAGTTAAATCTATTTGCGAAGAAATTTCAAAATTAGATCCTGAGAATGCCATCTCTGAGACAAGAATGAGAAGAATAATAATTCATGGGTTAAGGCCGGAATATAATGGTATCGTTACAGCCACTCGTGGATGGGCAAATGAGCCAACTCTAACAGAGTTGGAAAATATATTAGCCAATCAAGAGGCCTTAGATAAACAAATGCCTAAGGTCTCAATTAAGGAGGATGAAAGTGCCCTCTTTAGTAATAAAAGAGGGTTCAAAGGCCAGAATAGAAATAGAGCAGGTGCAAGAGATGGCAAACCATGGAAAGATCATGGAGATTGGTGGAGGCAACCCGAAAAGAAGGGTTATCAGCCAGGGGGAGCTCGTCAAGATCGTGACGACGACAACGACGAAGATAAGACCAACAAAAGGCGTAGCAAACGGTGCTACGTTTGTGGCAAGGTAGGACATATTGCCAGATTCTGTTGGTACAAAGTGCGAGAAGAAGGAAATGTCGTCACTTCTTGTAAGAAGGAGATTGAAAGCGAAGAAGAATGGGACTTTCAAGTGCCTGTTGCAATGAAGGAACGAGAAGAGCTTGCAACAGCTTGTATAGTTGAGTTGGATAATTCGACAGGTTCCATCACGACCCCGAATAAGAGCAAGCCAAGGGAGAACTCGAAGAAGCAACTAACAATGCCAACAAGCAACGTGAAAAGAAATTGCATGAGATGCAAGATATGATAAAGAAGCTGAAAGTTGAGAAGGCAAAGATGGAGAATATGTTGAAGAAAAGGGATGAGTTGATAAGGCAGAAGGATCGAGAGCTTGAGGCAAAAGAAAGGGAGCTAGAGAAGTTCCGATGTGAGTTCAAGAAGCCGCAGAAGCTTCAGGACCTCAAGCCTGCTATGATGTTAGCAATTGGTCATACTGAGAGAGATATCAAACACATGAAAGAGAAGAAGAAAGGTTTCTTTGAGGAAAGGAGGCCATCTACACCCTACATCCCATGGTGCAAGGATAGGTGGAATAAGATCGGGGAGAATAAATTTTACGAGAAAAAGGATCAAGAGGTCTACATTGAAGTGCTTCGGATGGGATTGAATCGGTTGAAGCACGAAATGAAAGTCACGAATGAGAGGGTTGATCAGGTGAGTTCCAATCTCAAAATTCTTAGAGGAAAAATGCTAAATACGAAGACCGAATTGAGTGAGAAGAAGGAAAAAGAGACTAAAGGGCAAAATGAATTGGCGTTGCAAAAATTCAAGGATCACAAAACTCAATGGAAAGTCGCAGCAAGAGAAGTAACAGAAGATGGAGTCATAGAGCCATCCACATATGAGGAAGCTTCGCAATATGCTGAATGGAGGGAGATAATTAAAGAATCCAAAAACAATATCGGCACGGCTACCATATCTAAATTAAGAGAGAGTAGTCGGTGAGGGGGAGTGTTGAGAAGGGCACCGCCTCTCTCTCTTTGGATTTTTCCAGATTACTCTCTCTCTCTCTCTCTCTCTCTCTCTCTCTAGAGCTCTCCAGATCCCTCTCTCTAGATTTGTCTCTTGTCCTCTAGAAGTCGCAGGTTGCTGCAGAAGAAAGTCAAAAGAAAACATGCAGCCCACAATTGTTGACTACTTAAAGTCGGCAAGTTGAGAGCTTGAAGGACTCCACCGACTTTGCAGCCTATAAATAGGAGGAAGTGTGTCTTGTACGGTAGAGTTGAGAGGTAGGGTGATAGGGGTCTTGTGTGTGTGAATTGTGAGGAGTGTGTGAAGAGTGAGTGGAGTGTACGTAAGTGTGGGGGTGTGTACTTGAGTGAGTGGGTGGAGTAGGTGGCGTGAAAAAGTGTGTGTAGTGGTGAGGTGTGTGAGAGGTATTTGAGAGTGGTGTGTGTGTAAAAGAGTCTTGTAATATTTGCTTATATAAAATCAAGTGTTTATTTTACTTTTACATCCACTTGATTTCTCAACAACACGGTCATCGGTGAAGCAATGAGAAAAAGAGTCAAATGAAGAATGGAAAAGATAAGCGATGAAGCCCGCTTACCAGATCAGCTTTTCTAATTCGTTTATCTGCCCTACATAACTTTGTTATCAGCTAAACATATTAAAAACAAAAATACACACCCCAAGTTCCGAATTCGTACTCCAAGCTTTTCCGTTCCTGAGACTGATTTCTCTTTGGCTATAAAGCTGAGAAGGTCCCCAATCTCAATGGGTTCTCTACCCTTGCGTTTCCCACTCTTGCATTTAAATAAGAATACACCAAGGTAACACACGATCTCCTCACTAGTTATCTTGAACAATTCAGTCACATCGCTGTTCAGGGAAAAGTAATGCATAACAAGGGGATATCGCAAAAAAGGGCCCAATTCGAGTTCTTCAAATCGTTCAATGCCCTCATTTTTGCAGATCGCTCTTTGCATATCATACAATGAGGTGATTTTCCAGGTTTCCACAAAGCAATGGACAAATGCATTTATCTGTGAAACATTAAACAAAAAGTGAGTCAAAAGGAAGAAAGTCAATATAAATCTATCTCCAAATTTTAGAGATGTTTTGATGACAACTATATCTTTCCTGTCACTACCATGTAATTTTAGGAGAAAATAACACCCTAACAAATTCAGATTCTAACCGAAAAAGCAAAGAAATAAAAAGGATATTACAGATAGTATAAAACAGGTCTGTCTTACTCCATAAATAAACATTTCGAGCATTTTGTGATAGCTAAAACATGTAATATGCAGGATCCAGCATCAGTTGAGCCACAGGAAGACTTATATGGTTGAAATCCACACACAAGAAAAAGTCCCAACTCTCCCTCATCTTTCTAGTAGCCAAATGATAAAACTTTTTACTCAGCTGCTTTTCCTAATGCCCGCAAAATTGAGCAGATTCATTTTTCATTCTCTCATTTGCTAAGAGCAAGTCGCAATACAAAGTGAACATTCATATTGCTTACATTTTGCAGCCCTAATATTCTGTTATGCAGTTGTACCCTAAAAAGAATGGCAGCAGTCGTTAGCTGATGTAAGAAATATAATTGACTAAAAGACCCTTCCAAACATAGATTAAACTTTACTTGTGACTTATAATACACTGAAACAAATAGAAACTCTATTTGCCTGTTAACTTCTCAATTTTTCTAGCATTTGGATATTCGTTTATTTATGAGTTCTCCGCAGTTATTTCATTGATCCCACATTCTTTTAAGAAAAACCATGGGTAGGTTGCAGCCATATGTTAAGCAACCATGGAAAAAAGCGAAGGAAAGAGAATGATGGTGAACCGTGGTCCTTATAGACTATTTAAATATCTTACTTGGAAAATACTTGCCTGTAGAAGAATGATAATGCAACGGGAAGACAAACAAATTTTACTCCTTAACCATTATCTCGATCAAAATGAAAGATTCGCAGAAATCTACTCGAAATTTATCTCTTGTTTTTCTTTGCAAAGAGTCCATTCAATTGTATGCAACTCAATTAAACAATGGATGGAGCCCATTAGCATTATGTTCCGTGATTTTGTTGATGGAATCCCACAAGAACAAATATTGATCGGGAAAAGCACATTAAGCGCAATCATTAGGAAACAAAAAGAAAAGCAAAAGCAAAAGCAGAAGGTAAAAGAACCAATGAGCTCAACTAACCAGCACAGCAGCCCGACCTTAAAGAAAGACCTTGACGAGGAAGGCTTTCAAATTTTCGGTTGACTAAAAGTCCTTTGTCGTTGTCCTAAGTCCTACCATGCATCTTAATTTCCTATGTTTCCTCACCCAATAAGGAAAATCCAGGGAAGAAAAAATGCCAATCCAGATTGCAGAGAGAGAAGGCAATCACGGACCACCCAAGTAAATGCAACTCGAGCTTAAAAGGAAAAATTCTCCAATCAAAACGCGGCTTACTTGATCGCTTTACCTTTCCTTCAACAGCCATTAGGCTCCGAAGAGAGGGCACCTGCTGCATGCTGAACCCCAAGGAGCTCCACGAATCGACCTGCAGCGCCAAGACCGCGGCCTGCGAGACCTTCCAGGATGAGACGCTCTCTCCGGCGGCGACGAGATCACGCCAAGCCTTCGCAACGGCCTGGTCGATCCTCTCCAGCCGCTCTATGTTACTCAGAGCAGAATGTTGCTGATGTTGAAGAGGAGGATGATGATGATCCTGTGGTCTCATGAGGAGAGCCGGAGTCGAGGCTCCAGCGTGAGGATTCTGGTGTTGCTGCCGGGGAGGCAGCCGACTGCCATCTCCACTGACTCTTTCGAGGCGGTGGAGGCGGCGGCGGGCACCGCGAGAGAGTGTTTGCGGTGACGTGTCCATCTTCTTCGTCGGAAGCAATACGTATAAGCACTGTGAAGTGCGAGAGAGAGAGAGAGAGAGAGAGACGGACGAATGGACAGACTCTGGTTAAGTTTTAAAGCTCAGAAAACCGAAAAGGCGGGGGGCGCTTCTTTGTTGACTTTGGCCTAACTTTTGTACTAATTGCTAAACGAACCTCAAGCTTTGGGATTCTTTTCTACTTTCTCCTCTCATGCTTGTCCCTTTTCAATTAAACCCCTGCTGCTGTGTTTAGGAAATGGAGGGAAACTATGGCCAACAAAAAAGTCTTGATGGAAAATGGAAAAACTCGTAAAATTTATAAAGACTAAGAGGACTAAAAATTCAAAATTTTGTGTATTTTCTTTTCAAATTTTTCTTACTCCTCACAACCATAACATAGATATTTATTATTACTTTATTTAGGATAAGTGCACTAAAAATTTTAAAACTTGTTATGAAAGTGCAAATGAGTTCTAGAAATTTAAAAAGGTCATTCCTTTAACTCCATCTAACTTGACTAAAAGAAAACACTAGCACAACTTTTCTTTTCTCCTCAATGCGGTGCTAATGTGGCTAAAACATGAAGAACAAGGCCAAAACAACGTCGTTTTTGTTCAAGTCTATTAAATTAAATTAAAATAAACTATATAGAAAAAGAAAGAAATAAGAGGAAGGCAAAAGAGGGCAATCACCGACTCACCATCTCCAAAAGGGCTTAGTGATGGTGTGGCGAAGGTCAGCCAGGATCACCAAGCCCAGGCCAATTTCCGGTGACCTTGGTTGACAACAAGCGAGGGTAGGCGAGCTTTGGCCAGATCTGGGTGAGCGTTGGTAGGTGCTCAGCTATAGTTGGCTACACTCGTCGACCATTGACTAAGGCTCAACAATCCTGCGACTCCTCCTCATCTTTTACCTTCCTCTTTTTTTTTTTTTCGTCAAAAAATGTTTAATTTTTTGATCTAATTTAAATCATGTTTAGATTAAAAATCAAATTTGGACTAAAACAACATCGTTTTGGCCTTGTCCTTTATGTTTTAGCCATGTTAGCACTGCGTAAGATTGAGAAAAAAAAAACCACGTAAGCATTCCATTAACCACGTCGTAAGGATTTAAAATAATAACTTAATTTGCACCAATTTGACAAGTTTTAGGATTTGATTGCATTTTTAAAAATTTTAGGACTCAAGTACACTTTCGTAATAAGTTTTTAAGACTTTCAGTACCCTTTTCCCTTCTATTTTGTCTATTCCATTATCCACCAGTAATATCTGTCGCGAGAAAAGGTGGTAGCCGGTAAAGTGGAGCTCTCTATAAAGATTTGGATGTTCGGTGATATTCATGTCTTCATTAAGACAACAAACGCATGAACAAGATAAAAACCTTCGAGTGTGATTACCTCAATTGTCCTGTGATCTTTTATCTTCCTCGAAATCACAAGATTGGGTAATGTTATAGTGTTATAGGCCAACATCCAGCTCACTTGTGCTTATCGGCACGGCTACCATGAGTAGAGAGTAGAGACTATTGACATGCTTGTGAGGTCGTGTTAACGAGATCACCAACCTCAAACTTTAGTGCTTCGATGATGTTGAGTATTTATTTTTTTCTGTTATGATTAAGCTTACCGATAGGTGAACCTTGAGCTCATTAAAAATCCTATTATCTGTATGATCCAATTGAAATGTAAGTTAAAGTTTGAAAGGCAACCCAAATATAGAATTATTTGCACTTGATCAGGCACATGCCATGCACCTAATGCGCCTGTCTTGACTAATTATTTACTCGAATTGAATACTCTGTAACAGAGTGAAATTTTTGTATTAACATCCAGGGGGCCATCGACATCGGTCATTCTTTCGTGCCTTCTAAATAGAAAAACAACACATGAACGGAAATAGTGTGATAATTAAATTGAATTGAACAATTCTGTAAAAGTTACAATTACATACAATTTGTATCATAGACGATCCTGCGTGACACTCAAATTGAACTTCTTCCAGTTGTTCTCAAACAATTGAAAGAATGCTAGAATTTAGGGGTTGCCATATTGGACAATGCTCGTTTGCATGACACAAACGCAGCATGAGGCAAAATAGGAGTCTAAGGAAAACCTGCATGACATGACATGACACGTCTAAACTAATGTTAAGATGAATTGATGGTGTAGCGTTTTGAATCTTGCGGACAAGCGGGCTGGCACAGTAGTACCACCTTTGGCCCTTGGTATTAGAGGTGATTGGTTCCGCCAAAAATAATGATCCATAAGATGAATATGTAGTCATATACAATTATAAACAATAAAAAGTTCAAACACGTAATATAAAACATAAATTACAAAACTGCATTCCCCATTCAGCGCATTCAGCCATAAAAATTTAGAAAAAGAGAAAAAACAGACGAGGAGTTCTAAGGAAGGACAAAGGACAAAGGAGTGTTAGGGTTAGAATTTAGGGGAAAAGGAAATTAGGGTTTTAGATTTTTAACTTATAAAATTGGTTCCAAAACAAGGTGGTCTAGTTCAGGTCCTGGATGACTATTCACTCAAACTTATTTCTAGATTGGTTACAACTAGTTCCAAAAATTGGAACTTGTTCCTCGATCAATTCCAATAGGAACCAATTCCCGAACCTATTTTTCGAGTGGTTCAATCCGGTTTTTGGGTAGAGCCACTTTGATTGCTCACTCCTACTTGGTATTTGCCTAAATCCTAGGTTTGGGAAAACTGTAGGATCAAGATATATCACGAACTTAAATACTATTAGAGTTGCCACCAATTAATATCGGTAAACCAATGTCAATTGAACACCTAAAGAGCCCAAACGGTGATAGGTTAGAAAGCAACGATACTCTCCAAGAGCCTTCATATTGTGTATGGACACTCCAACACTCTTCGACACTCTCCGATAGTCAATCAACATGTGTAAGAAAATCCGACACCTAGTCAACTCTCCCGACACTCCCCCACACGCAAGTTTGAAATTTCGACATGCGAGTTCAGAATTCTGACACGTGATATTGACATGCATAATTTAACTTAAAAAATTTTCAATAAATGAAGGTTCAAAATGTAAATTTGTAAAAAAATAAAAAATAATAAAAGTAATAAATGGGGAAAGGAAAAATCTGCATTCTCTTCTCTTGCGATTCTCACTTTCCATGACATACAATTCACTCCCAAGTTTATTTGTTTTCTCTTCTATTCAGACACACTCTGATGCACGCGTTTAAAATGTGGATTGCTTGTTTTTTTCCTTTAAATTTTATGGATTATTGAAGTGGGATTGAATTTGTCAAATTAAAATAATGAAAGATATCAATAGATAATGGATTAATATTTTTATGTAAATTTACTTTGGGCTCTTTTTTATTATTTATTTATTTATGAATTTGAATCAAATTAATTTGATTAAAATAATCATAAAAATGATAATTTATCATGTCTATATAAACCTAACGTGTCAAAATTCTTTATTTCGAGAAACGATGTGTCATGGTGTTGTGTTGTGTGGTGTCATTTCACGTGTCAGTATCGGTGTTATTCAGGTGATAGAAAAGTTGACAAACTAGGTGCACAAGTAAAAGAAATTCACTCATATGTTGGATTTGACAAAGTCCAAATCATTTATGTGGCTTATCAAGTTTATTATTTAATATTTGATAAATGCCCAATTTAGTTAAATATATTGCGGGCCATATATTGTGACATCCAATTAGGCATCTAGAATCCATATCTTGAACCTTGATGGAAGATTGAGATTTGGTGGCTCTAGGGTTGGTCCCATCATTCTCTCTATGTAAGATCTCTTTTCGGTGGAGAATGTATGCATTCCATTATCGCACTTCCTCTATTTTCCACAAAAATACACACCCATCACAATCATCATAGAGGAGAGTAGTGAAGATTCATACTCACAGGAAGACATCTTCTCGCTTGTTGGATCACAAATGGCTATAGTGGATTCGGGTAAGCTATATTTATTAATTTTATATCATGTCATGTGATTGAAAGATTCTATTATTCTAACATGAGGTATCATAGATTTGGTTTATTCAATGCATAAACATGGTTATAATGTTTATTATGATCTTTCACCCCCTTTTATGATTGATTCATAGTATTTTGTTGATGATGGAATAAATATATAATGATAATTATTATTGAATATCTTATGCAAATAATGTATTTGATTCAGATGTTTTTGAGTTTTTATAAACAAAACGTTTGAAATTGGTAAATATTGTCATATATTCTTGTTATCGTTTCGTGATCTGACCCTTAAATAACCTAATTTTGTGTTGTTCCCTTTTCCTTTATTCGGTACACATGTATTTTGGAAAGCGAATATTGTTAATGGTGATTGGGTAATGTTAATTTTGTCAAGTATGACTTTATGATGTCGAGTATATTTCTTTTATTCTTTATTGTTGTTCTTTATTGTTGTTCTAACCTAATTTTGTGTTGTTTTATTCTTTATTGTTGTTCTAAACGTCTTATGTTATGCTCATGATTAAATTCATGACTGATCCTCAAGATATTTAATTTTGAGTATAATGATAATCTGATAAGCAAATAAATTGCTAATATGCAAATCAAATTAATTTTACCCAACGGTGATTTAATTTGATTTATTATGCCTTATGAAATTTGCAAGTAAATTTGAAAGAATCCATTTGAAGTATTTATAGTCGGCCCAACGGAAGGCTATAGATGATTCTTGGATTTCTTTTGGTAATGTTTTCTATATTTTACCTTTCCATGTGAATGAACGGCTTATTTTTTTAGTTTATTGTGATAATGAATTAAATTATTTTATTTATTTTTGTGGATTTCCTAAAGGTACTAATGTGTATGAATTTAATTTTTTTGATCTAGCATAAATCCTATTGCTATTATGAGTTATGAAGCACGAACACGTTCTAGGAGCTTCTGTGTCGTGTCGAACACTCCGACACGTGTCTGACACACTCACGGACATGCTTGGACACACTCCAACACACGGTCAGTGGCGGGTTTGCAAGTGCGAAGGAAGAGAATATTGTTAAAGAAGGCAACGGAAGGTGGAGGTAAGGGCGAGGGAGCAAAGGCGAGGTCGCGGAGGTGATGGCGAGGCCACAATTGCAAGGAGGAGGGCCGTGACTGCGATGTGCAATGGAGGACTGGAGGCTGCGGTTGTGGCTGTGAAGGAGGGAGGCTCATAAGCGAGGCGGCAAGTGATTGCGATGAGGTGATCAAGAGAGAGCAAAGATCAAGTTGAAGAGAATCGGATGAGGAAGAGGACGCCACGGAGGAGGGTTTTAACTTTTAACAAGAAGAGTAGCTAAAAAAAAAATTAAAATGGGGATTCTGGTGTGGAGGGATGGTTGTGGGGGATGACTTTAATTTTCACGGGAAACGACAGCCTTGATAGGTGATGAGGGAAAGAAACGAGGGAAGAAACTAGAGGCGGAAAGGGGGGGGGTTTGGTGGTGTGGTGGGATGGTGGTTTTTGTGTATGGGGAGGAGGTTTTTGGGGGATGGTGGATGGCGGTTTTTGTGTGGGGGTGGAGGGGGGTTTGGGGGTGGTGGTCTTTGTGTGTGTGTTAGGGCCAGGGGGGGGGGAGGCAGAACTAGGGAGGAAATTGGGTAGGATGACTTTTTTTTGTTAGAAAAATAAATAAATAGTGCTAAAAAGTATATGAGCAACTTCCTCCCGATATATTGTTCACATTTCCTCTCAAAGTGGGTGATCGGCTACTATTATGGGCTGATTTTCGGAGGGGTGGCTTGCCTCACCTCATTCTTCAACCCCACCGAAGCTTTTATCCTGGTAAGCCCCACAAGTCCTGTTATGTTCTTTCTGTGATAGGGTTTTTGGGGTTTCTACTAGGTTTGGGCTATTTTGATGGCCTCTTCACTGTTAGAAGGGAATGACCAGTTGGGAAAGGCCCAAGCTGGTAGTGATGGTGTGAGGGGGCGTTCCCCCATTCCCCGTGACCAAGCTACCTAGGCCCGTGAGGTCGCAGGACGAATGGGCACCTCGAAAGCTGAATGCAGCGACTTCGATAGAGGGAAGACGTGTCTGCCAGGCCTCTCGCAATTTGACTGGTCCATAGGGGGTCGTAGCTGAGGTAGATCTACCTCTTTCGGCCATAGCCCAAGGGCCAACAAACTCGGAGGTCCAAGCCTCCACTTGCCTAATCTCGGGTCAATGCTGCACGAGCAGCTGCAAAGAGGTACGACTTGACCTTCATTCCTCCTACTTATGTGGACAACCAGCCAGTCGTGACTCTCTCCGAGGATGTGCTAGAGGCCACTGACCTGAAATGGCACCAATGCCTCGTCAGGTACTACATTATGAGGAAACTTCCATTTAAGATGACCGAGACAGCTTTTAAACACACTTGGGGACTTAAGCTATCTTAGGTGATAGCAAATGATCAAGGCTTCTATTTCTTCCACATCTCGGACTCGGAATTTCGTAGGAAGATTCTTGAGGATGGCCCTTTAACAGTTGCTAGGGTGCCCCTCATCCTACAACAATGGAAGCCTTTGCTTGATTTAAAGAAGGATAACCATTCCTCCATTCCGGTTTGGATACGTTTGAAGAATCTCCCCTTTGAATTGTGGTATGCACCAGCAATTAGTGGGATAGCTAGTGCTATTAGAAAACCACTTTATGTTGACCAACACAGAGCAAATGAGGATGTTATCCTATGCTAGAGTGTGTGTCGAGATCAATGCGAGGCAACCTCAATGTACCTCATTCGTTGTGGTCCTCAATGAGGTATCCCGAGCTGTGGAGATTGAGTATGAGTGGAGACTAGTGGCTTGTCCTAAATGTGCATCTTTGGCCATAAGTGTGAGGCACCTCAGCCTCCATCCAGTGCCGAGGTAGTTACCCAGCCTGCGCCGGTCAGTGAGCCTTTTGTTGCTTGCGACTAGGTTATGGATCCTATTCCTGAAGGCGAGGTAGATCCAGGCAGCCCTGATCCAGGTTGGAAGTAGGTGAAGTCGAAGAAGAAGAAGCAGGCCTTGGATCCAAAGAGAGGATCGTTAAGTGTTCAGGGGGATCCTAGTGTAGCAGGTCAAACTCTAGGGTTAAAGGATTCCAATTCTAGTTTTGCTGTGGCTTCCACTTATTCCCACAACGCCCAAGGGGTTCTAAAAAGGCAATCAAAGGCATATGACTCTCTTGCCATCCCATCTCTTGGTCTGGCAGGCATTCCTTTGGACATTGTTGCCTCCGCCCCGTTGTATAGCTCAGCTGATGGCTTGGATGACTCGGCTAGCCTCCTCTGTAGTTTTAATGAAGATGAGTAGGTTATGCATTATCCTTCTTCTATAGAAGCTGCCCCTACTAGGATGTTCGATGCTAAGCAAAATAAGACCTCGCCCCCTCGCCCTACTCCGCACCCTACCGAATCCCTTGTTCAGCCGATCATTCGGCGTTGGTCTTCGAAGCGGAGGTAACCTCTTGTCCTGGTTGTATGTACCATTTTGTTATATTAGTATTACTTATGTACATAGGTGTGTGGAACATAAGGGGTCTTCTTAACCCCACTAGTCGAGCTGAGGTTCGTAACCTAGCTTCCTCTATAGTCTTTGTGCTGTTGGGTTGTTGGAGAATAAAGTTTCGGAGCCTCTCTTCCTTTCAATTTCTGCGAGGCTTTTAAGGGGTTGGTACTAGGTGACTAACTATGAGCACTCTCCGAGAGGTAGAATATGGGTTGGTTGGAACCCATTGCTTGTAGACTTTGAGGTTGAGCCGACCAACTCTCAAGCGATCCATGGGAGTTTGAAGTTCCTCAGCTGGGTTTGGTTTGCTGGTTTTCAGCCATTTATGGCGAGCACTCCTTTACATCTCGGCGACCTCTTTAGGAAGATTTAGTTCATAGGAGTTCTTCCCTTTAGGACTTCGCTTGGTTGGTAGCCGGGGACGTTAATGCCATTAAGGACTCGTCTGATCAGATGGGAGGCTCTGATGGTTGGATTCCTTGCTTTGAAATGCTTGGATCAATCGGAGTTACAAGATCTGAGATATGTGGGCTTTCGATACACCTAGGCTACTTCTTTTAGGCCTAACCGTAAAAAAAGGAAGATTGACAGGGTCCTTGTGAATATGAAGTGGAGCCAAGTCTTCTCCTTCTCAGAAGCTTCGTTCCTTGCTTCGAGGATCTTTGACCACTCCCCCATAATTATTAAAGTCCTCAACCCTAGTTCTCTTCGGAAGCCTTTCAAGTTTTTTGATTTTTGGACTACGCACCTGTCGTTCCATTCTATAATTACCCAAGTCTGGGAGACTTCGAGGGAGGGGGTTCCCATGTACTTGTTAGTTTGTTAGTTAGTAGGCTGAAGACCCTCAAAGGTTGTCTTAAGCTTCTCAACAAATAGTCTTTCTCTAATATTTCAGCTAGAACGGTGGAGGCCATGTTATCTCTCTATGCCACCCAGAATAGCCTCCAACTTGACTCGTCTAACTTTGAGCTCGCAGAGTTGGAGAAGACTCAATGGCATGCCCTTGTGGACCTAAGGAGTCAAGAGGAGTCTTTCTACAGATAAAAGTGTAGAATTAAGTGGCTAAAAGAGGGGGATAGGAACACTACATTCTTTCATCACTTTGACAATAAAAGACAGTTGGGTAACAGGATTATCTCAATTGTGGATTCCTCCGGTGTTCTCGTCTCTGACCTGGGAGCGATTTAGCATCTCTTTGTCAATTATTTCCAGGACTTGCTAGCATCGAGGGAGATGGCGGCGAGACTGGCTATCCACGAGATCCAGGAGGTCATTCGGTGTCCCCTCAATGAAGAGCAGGTGGCCTCACTTTCTCGGCCGGTTTCCGACCAGGAAATCTGAGAGACCTTCTTCTCCCTTCCTTGGGGTAAGGCACCTGGGCCTGATGGTTTCATTGCTGAATTCTTCAAGCAAAACTGGGAAACTGTAGGGCCTTTAGTCCTAGAAGAAATCAGAGACTTCTTCTCTTTATGTAGGCTTCTTCGTGAGGTTAACAACACTATCATTGCTCTGGTGCCAAAAGTGCCCAATGCCTCTGTAGTTTATGAATACAAATCCATAGCTTGTTGTAATACCTTTTATAAATGTATTACCAAGATATTGGCCAATCGAGTTGTTGCCGTTCTTCAATATGTCATAAGCCCTTCTCAAAGTGCATTTGTTAAGGGATGACGGATTAGGGACAATATTCTTCTAGCTCAGGAGCTCTTTAGTGGTTTCCATGTGCACCCTTATTCACCTAAATGTGCAGTTAAGGTGGACATCCATAAGGCTTACGATTAAGTGGATTAGGACTTTCTAGAGCTTGTGCTTCAGGTGTTTGGTTTCCTTGATCGACTGATTCATCTTATCATGGTATGTGTTTGCACGTTGAAATTCTTTATTTCCTTAAATGGGGAGCTCCATGGTTTCTTCTCTAGTGGTCGTCGGCTCCGTCAGGGGGATCCTATTTCCCCTTACCTTTTCACATTGGTCATGGAGGTCTTCTTAGGGATCCTCAACCGTTGTTCAAAGCAGCCAAACTTCAAAATATTTTGGAGATGCAAGGTAACGAGTATTTCGCACCTATTCTTCGTAGATGATGTTTTCATTTTCTGTGAAGTTGACATGGCCTCAGTTTCCATCCTAAAGGAAGGCCTTAATACCTTCTCTTCCTGGAGTGGGCTGACGCCAAACAATAACAAAAGTGAGATCTTCCTAGCTGGGGGGTCTTCTCTTTTGCGCGACAGAATTATACAAGCTCTTGGATTCCAAGAAGGGTGTCTCCCGGTTCAGTATCTAGGAGTCCCCATCATTACCTCTCGGCTGGGGAAGGCAAGCTGTGTCTCCCTCGTTAACCACATCACGACAAGGGTTTAGTCCTGGGCTCAACGCTTCCTTTCTTTCGCAAGCCGGTTCCAGTTGATCAGGTCAGTCCTGCACTCGATCCAAGCTTATTGGGCTAGTGTATTTATGTTACCGAGAGCTGTGCTAGAACATATCGAACGGATTCTTAGACAGTTCCTTTGGAAGGGCTCAGGCCTAGGTTCTAGAGGTGCCAAGGTTTTTTGGGAGGATGTCTGCCTTCCAAAAGAGGAAGGAGGTCTCAATATCCGTAGGTGCGCGACTGTAACAATGCTGCCATGCTCAAGCACATTTGGATCCTTTTCACTGATAAGAAGTCCTTATGCTGTAAATGGATACATTTGACATTTTTAAAAAGGAAGCACTTATGGATTACAAAGATGCTCACCGTTTGTTCTTGGGATTGGAAGAAGATTCTTCAACTTAGGAGGGAGTTCTAGCAGTTCTTCTAGTGGAGGGTTGGGGATGGCCTTTTTGTGTCCTTTTGGTTCGACCATTGGCACCCCAAAAGCCTCCTCAACTTGTTTTTTTTTTTTTTTGGGACTCTCTCATTTATAACTCGGGTTTATCCAGGCTTGCTAAGGTTGCGGATCTCTACTCCAGTTCTGGACATTCCCTCAGGACAGTCCTGGAATCTTGGGGGACTCCTCTCCCTAGTTTATCTCAAAACCCGGATAGGTTGTGCTGGTTGAAGAATCCTTCAGGCTTGTTCTCGGTAGCTTTTGCATGGGAAACCATCAGACCAAAGAAAGCCTTGGTGCCTTGGAGATCCTTTATCTGGAGTAGCACCATCGTCTTGCGGTATCAATTTAACTTATGGCTTATTGTCAAGAAGCGTCTTCCCACTCAAGCACTCCTTTCCTATGGGAGAATTGAGAATGTGGTTCGTAACTTTTTGCAATACATCGCCTGATTCTATCAATCACCTTTTCTTTGGTTGCCGCATCATTGCCGGGCTTGCATTCTTTTGGGTTGCGAGATGCAACCTTCCGTGGAGGAACAGGTCTTGGTTGGAGAACCTTCAATGGGCATTGAGGTTTATCTCTGGCAAGGACTTCCATTAGAGCATTGCTTGGTTTTCCTTTGGCATGCTGTGCCACTTGATTTGGAAAAAGAGGAACAACATCCTCTTCAGGGATGAAACTCTAGTGGTTCCGGCTTTGAAGAATCACCTTATTAAAGTGGTCTAGGACAAAGCCTTGACATTTGCCAATGTTGATAATACTCTTAGGAATAGGAGATTGCAACGCAATTGGGTCTCGACCCATCTATCTTTTATGCTGTGGCGACAAACAGTCCCTCTTGACCCAGGCGTGCGTGTCCTCGGTCGATACAAATGCGACTTCCCGGGTGACACGTCACCGACCCATTCAATTTTATTATGCATGCGGAAGCAAAACAAATCCCCGACAACAATTAACTTGGGATAGAAAAGCAGCAATCAATCACAACCAAACAAGCTTTCTTATAAACACATAGGTTTATATACAACCCCGGATTGTCTACAAAATAGACAGGCTCAACAACTAGGAACGTCCTATGACCCACTTGTCGACACGTTCCCGATTCTTCAGCCTCCACCTTCCGAACTCAAGGACTTCGGTCCTCCACGACCGTCATCTAGGCACCGAAATATTATCCCACAACCGGATGAGACTACGTCTCAAATGAGTCCTACCATCTAAAACTCAATTAGGGAGAAAATACGCTCGAGGGCGCTCTAGCCACACAAATAGAATAGAGGACTTACCTCGCCCGCCCTTTCCCTTGCACGCCGATACAATTCATATTCAAACAATGCTCGCACAAGCCGAAACTACCGACATACCCATCGGTCTATCAATTCAGTCAATCCAATTGATATCATACGATCCACACATCTATCAATTCATATCATCTATTAAACCATACCATCTATTCATCCATCAATACAATTACGGCTCGCACAAGCTGAAATGGATGCAATGCTCTCACAAGTCGATATAGATGGTAGCTCGACAAGTCGATATATGCATAGATGATAGCTCGCCTGACAAGCTGATATATGGATCGTTGCTTCAAGCCTGATAAATGATCATTGCTCTCATAAGTGATAAATGATCATTGCTTCACAAGCTGACATACAGTGCTCACACAAGCTGACAATGATGCTCACACAAGCTTATACATATATAAACCAATTGCTCGCCAAAGTTGATAATTCAATAATAAACCAACTCATATCTCAATTCAATCAATCAATCAATCCAATCGATTCAAACTGGTCATACAAACCAATTACGCGCTAAAAGCTAACACCTAGGTATTTTCAAGTTAAATACCACAACTTCATGAATTTCACACAATTCCACACTTTTGGAATTATTCACCATAATCATCAATCACTCAATTTCTCAATTTAAACATACAATTAACACAAACCGACCACACTCGATCAGCAAGAAATTCTAACGACCGGCCATCCCATAATTTTCGAAATTATTAAATAATTAAATTTAATTCCGAAAATTAAATAATTAAATATTATTTTATAATAATATAATTTAATAAAATAATATTTATAAATTCGAAATAATTATTTAATTAAAAATAATTAATTAGGGCTTAAACTAGATTACACTAATTTAAACATACAATTAGCCCTAATTAAACATCCATTAAACTAATCATACAACTAATCTAATTTACATTAAAATAATATAATCTAACCACCTAAACCTAATTAGACTAATCTAAACACCCCTTAAGCGTCATTAACTCACTAAGCAAGAATTAGAGGATAAACTCACCGGTTTTGCGCGCCGGAGTTCACGGCGACCACGACGCCAAGGCGGCCGATAAACCCCAAAGCGGCGACACCAACGGAGGCCGGAAGGGCTTGAAAACGGGCCACAAAGTCTCCAAAACCTTGCTGTCTTCTGCTTCTGATCTGGACTGAACTGCAGAGAAGAAACCAGCAACTTCAACGGCGAAAACGGGCCGATCGGAGCTCCGGCAAGCGGGTGGTTGGCAACCAATGGCTCCCGGGGGTCTTGGGGATCTTGTAGGAGGTTGGGATGGGCAAAGGAAGGGTCGGAAATGGGCGAAACAGCAAGAAAACGCAGAACAGGCGGAGCAGGGCGGAACCAGACGGTCTGGCGAGCGGCAGATTCTCTCAGGATTTCGGGACAGCCGGAGAATCGTTCCGGCGATCTGCGGGATGATCCGGAACGGGCTGGATGTCCTCGTCATGGAAGTGGGTGGAGCGTTTGCTGATTCATCCGAGAAGACTACTTTTTACTCGAATATTTGACGAAAGGTCGGCTGGAGCAGAAACTGGAACGAGGGGAAAACAGAGGAAATGGGGTCCGATGGGCATGCGACGGTGGAGGGCTGATGCTGCTCGGTTCCTCTGGTTTTTGCTGAGCTTATCTCCTTCAACAATAATGGAGAAAGCCACAAATTAAGGGAGAAGAAGGCTGCTTAGCAAGGGGGGGTCTCCTTGGGCTCTTTAGAGCTCAACACTTGCCATTCTCTCATTGGCTTTGCCCCCACCATGACATCACATGACCTCAGCCACTCTCTCTCCTCAAGCTTCCTCCACAACCTTGCCAATAGGTGCAAAATAGCTCTCCCCCCATGGCATACGAATTTGTTACATTTCCCTCTTCAATCTCAATCAATTTCATCCAATTCTCAACCAAACACATCCAAATTGAAGCCCAATTAAATCCATCAAGGTATCCTCGTCCGTCTCATGACTTTTTCCCATCAAATGATCCAACTTGCATCCCGAAGATTCAATCAAAAACGACCCTCTGACAATTCCGAACAAAAACGGCCTTACTTTGCTTTTCTGCCAAAAATCTCGGTTTGTAGAAAAATCTTATGGAGATGAGTCGACATTCCTAAAATGAATTGTGACTTGACAGAACTTCCAAATTCTGTAATCGGGTTCAATTTCACGGTTAAATTCAATCTGGTGCGACTTTAGCCCGTCCTAATCTACCGGGTAGCTTTTAGGAATTTTCTGTGCAATTGACCTGTGGTTGATTATTTTCAAGCCACAAAGTGCATCTTCGACACATTGGCGACTCTTGATTGTCGCAGAAATCTCGAGGTTTCAAATACGGACACAGGGTACCAAAACGATAGAGAAATCGGTCTAGTGTCGATCAACAAGAATTGTGCAATTATGTGGAATCACCCATACTGAATTACATGGTTCTTGTTGAATCGACTCTATCTCCGGTCTCTAATCGGTCTGTGCCGTAATGACCCTTGCAGATTAGTACGGTCGAGCAGTCGTTTCCTGGTCGAATTCTCAAGTCTATTGCGTTTAGATTCCTTAACGGCTTCACCTGATAGACTAGTTATCTCGTGAGTGATCAGCTCGGAGAAGAAAGCTATAGACGCGAAGATGAAATGCCCGACTTATTTAATTGAAACCAGAATTGGAAAATCGGGATGTCACAGTGCGTCCTCTCTAGGTGCTGCCGAGTTGATCGGGAATAGGCGGGTTGTTTCACTGGCATGAGGGAGGGCTCCTTTAGTTTGTTCTTCCTAAGTGATGTTGTCCTTGCTGCTTCTCTTGGTGTTGGTGCTACTGCTTGGGTGGGCATTGCCGGATGGGCGGTTGGTTGGCTATTGTCTCTCGGCCGTGCTGTTTGGTGTTGCCATCTATGCCAATTTGGATGTTTTTGGTGTCCATTTCGTGTTTTATTTGTTGTATTGCTGGTCGTCTCTATTTTGGCTTCCTTGTCTTTTGCCGTTGTTTGGCTGTGCTTTTACGATTCAGCACCCTTCCACTCTCTACGATTTTTGTTCATGTTGAGTGCAAGTTTTTGGAGCCGTTTCCTCTTGTATATAGTTGGTTTTAGCTCAATATAATTATTAACTTCACCAAAAAAAAAAAAGTAGTGCTAAAAAGTGATTTAAAAAAAATAAAATATTGAATATTAAATAATGATAAATTTTGATCATTATAGAAGATCGTAGATTTATATAAATAAGTTGATTCTAATATTTTGTTTGTCATTAATTTCATCAATAATTTTTATTGAAGTTAGAAACATGTTTCCAGATATGGGTACACATTAACTATAGATATATCTTTTGAATTTCCTATAAATAGATTTATTAATATTATTAGTGTAAATTTGTTGTAAGCTCTTTATTATTATTATTTATTTATTTGTGAATTTGAATCAAATTAATTAACAATAAAAGTATTCATTTAATATATAACGTGTTCCAATGTGTTGGAATTTTCTATTTTTGAAAAATGACATGTTGGCGTGTCGTGTCGTGTCGTGTCGCGTGTCCGTGTCACGTGTCGGTGCTACTTAGATTATGAGTTATCATTCCTTTATTGAACAACTGAGTGGTACATATTTCAAGAAATGGAAAGAGCAAATAAGTCTCATTCTTGGGGTCATGGATTTGGACTATGCCTTATGGATTGACGCTCCCCCTGAACTCACGCCTGAAAGCTCAAATGGGTAGAAAGCTGCACATGGGATGAAATGTGGGAGCGATCCAACTGCATATCTATGATGATAGCGAAAGGTTTCATAATGACAGCTATGTGGGGAGTCATACCTAACTCTCCAAATGCTAAGGAGTGCCTTCCTCACATTGAGCAACAGTATGAGGACACTTCCAAGGCATAGGCTATTGCTCTTATATCCAAAATGATTACACTCAAGGGTAATGGAATCAATGGTGTTCGTGAGCACATTATATGGATGAATGATATGGCTGCTCAACTTAAGTCCTTGGACATGAAAATCTATGAAGGTTTCCTTGTTCATTGTATCATGACATCTCTTCCCAAACAATTTGGTCCTTTTAAGATCAACTACAATATGCAAAAAGAGAAATGGACGATGAGTGAGCTAATTTCTATGTGTGCCAAGAAGAAGAGAGGCTAAAATCCGAATAACTTGACAATGCTAATGTAATTACCTCTATTTAAATAAAAGAAAAGGAAAGATGTATGGCAAGAGTCGCAATTATGGAAATAAGGGTACTCCCAACCTTATGATTGACAAGGTAGGTCCTTCTGGTTTGAAAGGACGGGGCTGTCCTAAGTGTCATTTTTGTAAAGCTAAAGGACATGTGAGGAAAGAATGCTTGAAATTACAATAGTGGTTGGAGAAAAAAAGGTAATACTTTATTAAGTCGTGTTTGTTATGAGTCCTATATTATTGATGCGCCTTGAAATACATGGTGGATTGATACTAGCATGACTCTGCACGTAACTAATTCATTGCAAGGATTCTTTTCAAGGAAGAATCTAATTAAAGGGACCATAATATTGTTGCGGGAAATGGAGAAAAGGTTCCGGTTGAAGTTGTGGCACTCTCCATTTAGTGTTGGAGAGTGGTTTCAATTTGGATTTAGTTGATATTGTTTATGTTCCTACTATTGCTAGAAGCTTAATTTTTGTTTCAAAACTTGATGCTTATGGTTATTTGTTTAAATTTAAGAATAAAAGTTATTCAATTTCTCTTTTTGGTGAGACTATTGGTTATGGTCTGTTGGAGGGAAACCCCTGCAAATTGTGTTTAGATTCTTTGTTTACTAAATCATTAGTTTCAATGAATGTGAATGATGAAGTTGCTAAAATTGGTAAGAAACAGAAATCAGAAAATGAAAATTTCTTAAAATTATGGCATGAGCATTTAGGCCATGTATCACAAGGCAAAATGGAATGCCTCATTAAGGGTGGAATTCTACATTCTCTAGATTTCCTTGACTATGACACCTGTATTAAAGGTATTAAAGGAAAATTCCCAAAGGGCGCTAAACAAGGTGCCACAAGGAGTAGGGGACTTTCACAAATCATCCACATTGATATTCGTGGGCATTTCTCGACTCTTGGCATTAGTGGTCATAAGTTTTTTTTATCACTTTCATCAACGACTACTCACGTTATGGTTAAGTCTATCTTATCCATGATAAATCTAAAGCGCTAAACATGTTTAAGATCTACAAAGCCAAAGTTCAAAATCAACTCAACCTAAAGATTAAAGTTGTAAGGTCCGACCGTGGCGGAGAATATTATTAAAGGTTCTTCAACACAGGTCATAATCCTAGTACTTTTGCTTTATTTTTGGAGTGATATGGCATAGTTGCTCATTATATGATGCTGGGTACTCCCCAGTGAAATGGTGTAGTTGAGCAATGGAATTGTACTATAATGGATATGGTACGAAATGATATGTCATGACACTCTACCAAACTGTCTTTGTGTTGAAGCTCTTAAAATAGCCATGAATATCCTTAATCGGGTCCCTAGTAAATCTATGGTTAAAACACCTTATAAACTATGGACACAAAGGAAATCGAATTTGGGATAAATATCATGTATGGGGCTGTTTAGTTGAGCAAAAATTTATGACCCACGAACAAAGAAACTTGACCCAAGGACCATAAGTTGTTATTTCATTGGTTACCTTGAAAGATCAAAGGGTTTTAGATTTTACCGCCCTTCATATACCACAAATTTGTTGAGACTAGAATTGCGGTGTTTTTGGAAAATGTTGATTATAGTACCATTAGAACTGTAGACCTTGAGAAAACCCGAGATCAAGTTTTTACTCATGATCAAATTTTGGTTCCTATCATTCAAGGGTCTAGTGTACTATTACCTTCACCAAAAGGTTTTGATCCACCTAGGGAGGTACCGAACGAAGAACCTCAAAATATAGAGCCCATTCTCCCTCTTTTTGATGAACAAACTTTTAGAAAGTCGGGACAAGAAAAGAAATGAACTATCCTTGATGATTACACAGTGTATCTAGATAAGTCAAACCATGATGTTGGCATTAGAACCAATCCTATCTCTTATGATGAAGCCATTACAAGCGATCATTCAACTTAGTGGCTTGAAGCCATGAAAGATGAGTTGAATTCAATGAAAACTAATGATGCTTGGGACCTAGTAAACTTGCCTAAAGGGACCAAATGTTTAGGCTATAAATGGGTCTATAAAACTAAGTTAGACCCTAAAGGTAATGTTGAAAGGTATAAAGTCAGACTGGTCACAAAAAGGTTTCACTCAAAGATAATGAGCGGATTATAACGATACTTTTTTCCCTTGTGTCAAATGACTCTTTTACAATAGTCATGACCTTAGTAGCTCATTATGATTTAGAGCTACATGAAATGGATGTGAAAACAACATTTCTTAGTGGAGACTTGCAAGAAGATGTCTATATGGCACAACCACAAGGTTTTGTGGTTGAGGGCAAGGAACACATGAAATGTAAACTGAAAAAGTCCATCTATGGTTTGAAACAAGCCTAAAGACAATAATATCTTAAGTTTCATGATGTGATCAGTAATTTTGGCTTTAAAGAAAATGCAGTGGATCGGTGTATATATCTTAAGATTGATGGGTGTAGATTCATCATTCTAGTATTTTATGTAGATGATATACTACTTGCTAGTAGTGATAAGTACATATTGTATGAGACAAAGAATTTTCTTTCACATAACTAGGAGATGAGATGAAAGACCTTGGTGAAGCCTCTTATGTAAAAGGCATTGAGAGGGATCTTAGGATTATCTTAGAAAGCCTAATATTGAAAAGATTCTCAAGAGATTCAACGTGCACAATTGCTCTCCCAGTGTTACCCCTATTGTTAAGGATGACAAATTCAGCTTACTATATTGCCCTATAAATCAACTAGAGCTGGAACAAATGGAGCATATTCCCTATGCATTTGCTGTAGGGAATCTTATGTAAACTCAAGTACATACTCCCCCAAACATAGCGTATGTTGTTGGAATGCTTGGCCGTTATCAAATAAACCAAGGAATGGGTCATTGGAAAGTATCTAAGAAAGTGATGTGTTACTTATAGGTACAAAAGATTTTATGCTTACGTACAAGAAAACATATAGCCTTGAGATTATTGGTTATTTTGATTCTGATTATGCTAGGTGCATTGACACCAAGAAATCCCATTATGTTACATTTTCATGCTCGCTGGTGGACCTTTCATGGAAGAGTGCGAAATAGTCCTTAATTGCATCTTTCACTATGGAGGCTGAGTTTGTAGCTTGTTATGAGGCGAGTTTTTATGACTTATGGTTGAGGAGCTTTGTTATGGGGTTAAAGGTAGTTGATACTATATCAAGACCACTGAAAATTCATTGTGACAATTAGGCTGTTGTTTTCTTCTCGAGGAGCAACGGGTTGAGAGGTGCATCTAAATACATCGACATTAAGTACCTAGTTGTGAGAGAAAGAGTCCAAAATCAAATTGTGTCTATTTAGTATATTAGCATGAAAGCCATGTTAGTGGATCCCATGACAAAAGACTAACCACCCAATCTCTTTCGAGAATGTGTTGCTAGTATGGGTTTGGTTAATAGCTTTTAGTTTAGACCATGGTTTTGGACGTACGACGTATCTTTATATATTTTGTGATCACCTCATGTAATTGATTTGGATTTATCGTTTGTTCCCTCTCATAATATGGGCATCTTGAAGGTTTTTTTTTTAGACATATGATTATGTATGAACACCATGAACATATTTATATTATGAAACGTTGGATAGTTCATGACTATTAACTCATTAAATGTTGTGTTTAATGTTTGTGTTGGGATAGTGTTGGAGAAATCTTTCAAGAATATTTTGAAGCTGACAAAACATTTCTATCAGTCTAGTCTGGATATCGATAGTCTAAAGTCTCAAGACTTTGTGTAATCTCAAGTCTCAAGACTTTGTAATCTCAAGACTCAAGCCTCAAGACTCAAGACTCAAGATTATTCTCACTGACAGTCTTTTTAATCCAGTAGCGAAGGATATCCTCCGAAGCCGAAGTATATGGTTGAGGATTCGATCCAATCCTCTGGAAAAGATCCCTTGGTTGGATAAGCACTTCGGATTTCTTTGATTCTTATCTAAGAACAATTGAAGATCCAATGGTCGACGAAACATTCTTGGAATGTTCTATTCTTGAAACCAAAATCCTGATTGTATGGGCGACGGGTTGATGGGCTATCATCGATTCCTTAAATAGCTCGGATGATCTTCTTAATGATTCCGTCAACGGGTAGATTGGAGGAATTCCTTTGGTAAGTGCCAACGGCTATGATGGCATAAAGGAGTATAAAGGAAAGACGTTCTAGTTGTTTTAAGTGTGTGATCGATAGAAAAATTCCGGAGTCGAAGAACCTTGATTGTTGAGTCGATACAGCTCAAGCGAAATTGTATACACGAGAGAGTGTTAGTACTTGGTGATACCTTGAGTGAGTGTAGTAGATCATCTACATCGAGAAATCAAGGAAGATCAACAACGTAACATCTCTTTGTTCATAGTGGAATCCAGCCAATCGAACATCGGTGCGAAAGAGTGGACGTAGGCTTGAATCAAGCCGAACCACTATAAACCTCGCGTTTAATTCTCTCTTTCCTTTACTCAGTCTTACGATTGATTTTTTAATCCTTCATCTGTCTAAGTATTGTGCAATCTTCAAGAAAGTTTTCATAAACCTATTCACCCCCCTCTAGGTATTCGTACTAGCATTATCAGATAGTAACTAGAGAACGGTACTATGGCATTGGAACATGGATACCGGCTCGAATTCTTTTTTGCATAAACATTAGACATGACCTTACTTAAGGATGTTATAAATGCTTGATTATGTTGTGTTAAGTCTCATGACTTAGATCAATGATAGAATCTTTAGCCAAGTGAGAGAATGTTGGACTTGACAAAGTCCAACCCATTTATGTGGCTTATTAGGTTTATAATTTAATGTTTGATATATGCTCAATTTAATTAAATATATTGTGGGCAATATATTGTGATGTCTAATTAAGCATGTAGAATCCATATCTTAAATCTTAATGGAATGTTGAGATTTGGCAACTCTAGGGTTGGTCCCATCACTCCCTCTATATAAGATCTTTTTTTGGTGGAGAATGTATGCATTTCATTATCACACTTCCGCTATTTTCCACAAAAATACACACCCATTACAATCATCATAGAGGAGAGTGGTGAAGATTCATACTCACGGGAAGACATCTTCTCACTAATGGCTAAGTTTAATTTGGGTACGCTATATTTATTAATTTTATATCATGTTCATGTGATTGAAAGATCTTATTATTCTAACCTCGTACCCATCGGTGTTCAAATGTGTATATTTGTTTCATATTGCTGAAGCCAAGTAGCAACTAAATCAATAACAACCATTCATCCAAGATGAGCATATAATAGTTCTTGTATCCATCCCATGGCAAAATATAAGCAAGGAAAGCAAAAAGAATACAATGTAAATCTGTAGACACTCAATTTTATACGAGAATGTAATGTAATGAGGGTTTATTTGTATCTTATTATCTTCATCACATTGCCCCCAAGCTTGCTGTCTAAGTAACGAGAAAGGGTGTCCGCTGATAGGGGGAAGAGGAGTGGAAGAGTTTTATAAAAGCAGAGACAAAGATGGGAAAAAGTAAAAATGGAAAAGAAGTGATTGAAAGCAAACCGGGTGAGGTAATTGCTGAATAATATATTTGGAAAATAAACTTAAGCCCTTTATAGTAATTCTTAACACCGAGGATTTCAGTCTCGGTAAGACCTCTCTTTTACGTCCATTGTCCAGTGGATTGTCACCTTTTGTGCATACCCTCATAAAAATAGTTGCCATCATAGGAAATGAAGAGGACTTCCACATTCACATGTACAAGCTCCTTTGATTATGTTTTTTTTTTTTTTTTTTTTTTTCGTTTGTAACTTTCACTTTGTGTTTAAACATTGGGAATTTTGTACTGACGTGGTGTCTTTTTTTTTGGCTCTTGATCCAATTCTATTGATAGTTCGATTTGTACTAACTTTCACATGTAAAGTTAGTCTCGTGGGTCCATTTGTTAGAGTCACTAAAAGTTATTCATTAATGTTCTCATACTAGCATTTACATCATTCTCATGGAAGTTGGGTTTTCTTTTCGTACTTTGGAGAAAGAATAATTGTGATAATACATTTGTGGCACCGTTTTATAAATGGCCATAAATCGACTCCTGAGCCTGAACTCTCACCAATGATCAAATAAAATGTCCTTCCAAAATAGAAATGCAAAAGGCACATTTCGTTCTTTTGATCACACGAGGTTTGCACGTGTTAACAAGATTTTTGAGTCAACTAGCTTTCGTAATAGATATGGAAACGATGAGAAGAGAAGAGTTCCCTTCAAAAGGAACTTGCTAATTGCCCTACCACCATTGCTTCTCCCAACAGCGACTGCCTGCCTCTCATTCTTTGCTGTCGATCAATCTCTCTATCCTCCACTTTCTCTATCTAACCGACTCTCTTCTATCCAAACTCGCCGTCGGCGTTAAGCTTCTCAAAACTGATAGAGGCCAAGGCATCCATGGAGACGTTGGGCCTTTAGATCTGGAGGCAGTGGACAGGACGACCGTGGAGGAGCCGTTGAGACCAACAGTGAAGGAGAGTGGGAAAATAGACAGAGAGGATGATGAGAAGAATGGGAAGTGAATGATGGGGAGAAGGAAAAATACCGATGGCAACGGTGGTGGTGGTGGGTAGCCTGATAGGAGGTGCTGGTTGGCCCAAATTTGGCGACAATGGGGTAGGCATGGCAGTCCTTCAAAAGGCTACAAACGGGAGTGAAGGAAGAGGAAAGATGAGACTTGTTTGAGTGTGAGTAGGTATGAGCACTGGCGGCGGCCTAGACAGATCGGGCTTGGATTTTCCAAGCTGGTCTAGATTGGGTCGGTCTGAAACCATTTGGGTCAAATGTCAATTTATTTATTATTAAAAATATTTTTTGCCAAATTAAAAAAGTTTGCCAATACTTTTGTCAAATTAAAAAAGTTTGCCAATACTTTTGGCCCAAAAATCACTTTTTTACATGTTTATTTTTTTAAATTTATTTATGATTTTTTGGTCGGTTATTTGCGACTTCATTTAAGTGTTTTAAGTATCGATAGTATATTTTGTATTATTTGTTTTTCGATATTTTACATTTAGGATGTAATTTTTATTTTTATTTTTTAAAAATTTCAGGCAAGTCGGGCCATTTTAAGGTCTGAGCATCTCAGGCCACACGTGCTGATAAAGAAAAGGTGATCCTGACCTGGGCCTATCCGTGCTAAAAAAATTCGAGATGGTTTGGTCTGAAATTCATGTTCAGTAACACCAATTTTGAAGTCTATAATTGAATGGACAGATAATACAATCTCATGATGGAGATAGTAGATGAATTCATAACAAGGGATAAATTATATGCATCCCTCATAGTGCTTGGAATAGTTGTTTGTTGGGAAAAAAATACAAATAATTCATGAATTTGAGCTCAATATACGATGCTGTCCATGGACTTTTAATTTATTTAGTATGATGTTTGAACTATTAGTAAATGTTTAATCTAGTCGTCTATTTGAAAATGTTCAATTTCATCTTTTCGTTAATTTAAATTGACGGAATCTAATGATATGATTTCCATTTGTTAAGTTTGAACGGCAAATAATAAAAAGAAGTTACATGTCATCTCAAATTAGGATATAATAATTCATGTCACCAAATAATGATGGACACATCAACACCCTAGGTTTTTATTTTTATTT
Source organism: Eucalyptus pumila (assembly GCA_016097595.1). Taxonomy (NCBI): domain Eukaryota; kingdom Viridiplantae; phylum Streptophyta; class Magnoliopsida; order Myrtales; family Myrtaceae; genus Eucalyptus; species Eucalyptus pumila. Next base: position 33,728,555 of record CM027853.1, read on the forward strand.
TTTAATTTCTAAGTAAATGATTAAAAGGATGGACATGTTGACTCGCTAGTTTTAAAAAAATCCAACTCAATACATAGTAATTCATGTAATCAAATTACTTCTAATTTTTCATTTGAGCAAATAGAATGATTATATTAGACATTTACCAATAGTTCATGGATCATTCTAAATAAATTAAAAATTTAGGAATCACATTACGCAAAAACCGAAGTTTAAAAATTATTTGTATAGTTTTCTCATATTTGTATGACTATTTTCGGCAACAAGTTGGTTTGTGAGTGCACCACTTCCTTCTATTTCTTGGGAAACGACTCCCCACGATGTGCACCCAAATTACTTTCTCTTTGGTTGACTGCACCACGAGTTCATATTTCTTGGTTCCTCCCGCTGCATGCTTGCCAGTTGCCACAACTTTCACTTTTTTTTTTTTTTTTTTTGTTTTGCATGGAACACTTGCCATGTGAAGTCTCCGTTGGCCAAGGAAGCTACTCGATTTCTCGTCAAGTCGAGAAGGAGGGCGAGCAGCCCTCGGTCGAATTCTGCTAAGTGAAGTTCTATAAAGATTGAGAGACTTAATCTACGTACTCTATAGCCCATACATTATTATTTCATCATATCGAGTTAAATACTTATGAAACTCATTAAAGTTCTTATCAGGCTAAAGCTAAACCATTGGTACTTTTTGTTTTCAATTGAAATAATTTCTCATCAAATAAAGTAATTTCATATAAGCAAGGCAAACAAGAAACGGAATCATGTATGGCGAAATTGATTCTTCATAATAAAATTTATCCTATGTTTTCCTCCATTGTGGGTTCTTGTAGAGGTGGCAAATGGGTGGGTTGGGTCAGGTATAGGTCGAAAATGGGTGACCCATATTCAACCCATTTAACCGTTTTGACCTATATTCTTATAATGTAAATATAATGACCCATACCCGAACCCGACCCATATTGTTAAAACCTACTAATATTCTAAAAAAAACCCGTGCTCACTTTAAACTATATGCTAATTGGATAAAAACCTCCAATTAAATTAAAAAATAGTAAATAAAATAAAAATTGTTAAAAAAAACTATAAATTGAAATATTTATGAAGAATTAGAATATGCACATGCTTCTCTTATTTAAAGTGAGCATATTATTGAGGTCAAATTATAAATTGAAAAAGAGCAAACAGAAGGTTATAGATAGCCATCTAGCAAGGGTCAACTCATTAGATCATCCAAAAGAGAATTCAAACTAAACAATCCGCAGCAAATAAAGTTACAAAAGAAGAAAACGCCAACCAGTCTCACGAACATGGGTTATGGACCCATTTTGCACCTATATTTTTCACAAATGGGTCAAATGTGGGTTATGAAGTTGTAATGGACCATCACCCACATTCGACCCTTGTTCAATTATCATCTTTCGATTTTTGCATATCTTGAGATGGCTGAAATTGTGCACATTATGTGAAATCAATGTTGAAATAAAATCTTGCCATATATGCATATTGTCATGCTTGTTTGGGTCTTTTAAAGACCAAATCTTACGACAATGCCTTCTTGACACTTAAATTAAATGTTACAATGTTTGAGTATATATTCATGTCATTGCATTTGAGTGTCATTTTTTACATGTTAAATTTGTGCCACAAAAGTACATGTTCACCTAGAAACCCTCAAGCATTTTATCATGAATCTTGAAGTCATCTTGTATTGTCATTGAATTATATGACATTTTCTTATGATGATTTAGGGTTAGATGATCAACCCAATTGTTTGTCGCATCTGACTCTACGTCGCATGTGATTTTTTCATGCCATTTATGCATTGCTTGAATGGTTTTGAGATTTATTAATGCAAGTTTGTGATTTAATTTTTGGTTACTGACATACACATCTTTAGAAATCTTGATCTTAGAGTACTTAATTGATCTAGTTTGGACTTGAACCATTTTAGGAAGTCATAAGAAATACTTAGAAGTTTCTAATGCCGTTGATTTCACGTAGATCGCTCATTGTTTAGACCACTTTCCATTTTTTCAAAACTAGATTAGCATCTAGACATAGGATCAAATCCGGACCCCTGTGCTAACCCTTGTGTGACATCCTAAATTTCCCGTTCTGCTTTCAATTTAATGAATCGGGATTTTCATCGACGTGCCTATAGTTCTTTTCCCTGAGCTGATCACTCACAGGATAATTAGTCTATTGTTGACACCCGAAATTTTTGTCAACATTTTAAACATTCAATTCGCAAAAGTTAAAAAATTGTTTGAAATGAAAAGAAAAAAAATTAGAAATAAGGAAAAAGAAGAAAAAACAAAGAGAGAAAAAAAGAATAAAGAGCCCAAAAGATTAAAAAATGGATGAAGGAAAACATAAAAAAAAATGAAATGAAAATGAAAACAAAACAAAAATGAAACGAAATGAAAAGCAAAAGAAAAAAACTGAAAATGAAAAAGAAAACAAGAAAAAGGAGGGATGAAAAGAATAAAAGAAAAAAAAGGGAAAAGGGGGGGAGAAAAAACTCGCACACACTCTCTCTCTCTCCACTCACTCACTCTCTCTCCTCACGCGATCTCTCTCTCTCCTCACACGGACTCTCCCTCTCCGCCCACGGATTCTCTCTGGAGCAGAATTTTTTGACAAGATCCTCTCTGCAATTCTCTCGATTGGGGCTTTCTTTTTCTGGTTTTGTTTCATTCGAGCATGGACTTCTTCTCGCCGAAGGAGAATGGAGGATTGGCCGCTTGCTGACTCAGCCATCAGACGTGGTTGTTCGGCCATTAGAGGTTGCTGGTGTTCTGTTCCAGCAGAGGAGAATCTGAAGATCGGCGTTGAACAACTCTCGTACCGGAATCGAACTCGATATTCTCAACATCCGGTGATTCCTGAAGCGAGATCGAAGAGCGATTTCATCATCGTTGAAAAGCGGACATCTCTGGAAGTTGATTCTTCGTTGGTTCAATCAAGGCTAGGGTTTTCCTCCGTCGGTGTGCGATTGGAGCGACGGGAGCAGCGGTAGAGCTTGATTCGACCTCTTCCGTTCGTTATCAACCGCTTGCTCGCCTCGGAGCGAGCGAACGTTCGGCCCTCGGTCCTCTAGTGCAGAAGCTCGCCGGAGGTTGGGCGGATCGGCGACGATGATGCTTAACCGAGTTAGTCTCTGGATCGAACTCACCAAAACGGTGAGCCCTCATTCTCTCTCGATCCGTTAAATTTTTGGCCGGTTTCTCTCTCCCAGTCGCTCCCTCTGACTCGAACGATTTTCTTTCAACTCTGTCTCGCGCACCCCTGCTGGAACGGCCGGTTGAGGAATTTGGAGTTTAGGGCTCAGACAGCTTCGATCCTTCGCCGATTCATTCAAGGTTGGTATAGTTTCTTCAATGGCAGTTAATCCCCTGTTTATGCTAGCAATAGGTCCTAAGGAAATGGGATGTGGTTCCATATTGATGCTGCATATGCTGGAAGTGCTTGTATTTGCCTTGAATATCGGCTATACATTGATGGCATTGAAGATGCTGATTCGCTCAACATGAATGCACATGAGTGATGTCTGACAAATTTTGATTGTTCATCTCTCCGGATAAACGTAAATTATATGTTTTCTTATGTCACATGCTGATGAGATTGATGTCTCTGTTTGAAATAATGGCGTTTATTCCGTTCTGATACACGGGAGTGGGGAATTTTGTTATCACTAGTCTTCCAACAACTGTGGTTTTAGAGTATGCTGATATCGAAGGACCGAATCATTTGGATGAATGCATTTGATTGTCTATGCTCAAATTTTTTCCAAGTATCTCGTTTAGATCATGGAACCTGTGTATAGGTTTAGAACTGTCATTGTTGCTCGTCTTGGCAATATTTCCTGGTTATAGATAAAGTCTTTGAACATTATATGTAGTTCAATTGCACATGTACTGCATTACTTTCCTCTCTACCTATATAGAATAGTACGTGAATCATGTAAATATCATTTTTGTTGCTTAGATCCTTGACTGCAGCATGCAGCAATAGATTTTCATATCTACTAGTGGATTCACAATATCTTTAGCGTTTATTCTTGAGGAGCTTCCATCATTAAAAGAAGAGAAGTGCTGCATTGTAAAGATATCCCTGCTCTTGATTTTTTTAGAAAAATATACATGCTGAGTTTGATAATGTTGTTTTCTTTGAAGTTGATTATGGCATCTGCTGTATACTTTCTGATGGACCAAGTGAATATAAAAAAACATAGGGGTTCACAGGGTTTACAAGCTTCAGATTTTGTAGTTCTCTTTGGTTTTCTGCTGAAGTATTGTGTTAAGATTCTCTTGCTTGTCTTTCTCTTGAATTGTACTTTCGTATGTTGAAAATCCAAGTAACACAAAAAGCTGATTTTGTTACTTTGCTATGATTCTCTTATTAAGAAACTCTAAAATTGGATTCTTAACAAAATTTGTTCGTCTCTCTTTTGTCCGCGCTGTGATAAAATTTCATATTCTTCGGATTTTCTTTTAGGTCAAATCACTATTACTGTGTCATGACATCCCGATATCTTGCAGCAATTCCGATGTGATATTGTGCATTCTTGAATTTTCTTTAATTTCTATATAGCTCACGTTAAAAACATTTTCCACGAAAATTGTTACCATGATTGGATGTGCATTTGATTCTAACTTGAGGTTAGTTTGGTTATTAATTGATGCCATTTTGATCAAGAAAATTCATACGTGCTTGTGGCAAGACATGACTTCAATTTCATGGCAATTTGTCATCAAACAATTACAATTTATAGTCTCACGTGTTCTGTTACAACATTGATTGCATGCTGGAAGTTGTGGATTAAGCATTGATTAGATGAACATACATGTAGCATGAACACGCTTGATGATGTGTATTGTTTGGTGAATGATCTTTTATCAGCAAATTCACGTGTTTGGTTAACGAGAACCAAAGTTATATGACTTGGATGTATGTCATATTATATGCTTTGCATGTAATCATTTGATAAATGATTTTAGTGCGACACATATTAATGCTGAACTTTAGGATATCACTCGAAACTTGACTTCGCATTGAACTTCTTTTAAACAATTGATTTTGATATGATGTATTGTTTTTGGTTGCTTGATGTGTTTGATTGTTTCTTTTATTTGTATGCACCTAGTCAAAAATTTCTTAGATTAGGTTTAGATTAGGACCTTGAGGATGGAGAAGGCATGAAGATGGTGGAGGTCGATGTCCACTCCGACTGTTATCATGTAATGCTCGTTTTCCCGACATATGTCTCGGGTTTTATGCATTGTATAAAGCCCGACGAGTTGCGGGTTTCCTTTCTTTCTCGATTGTTTTCTTTTTTATATTCTTTAGAATTGCATGATTAGGTTTACTGTTTTCTATTGATTGTTTACTTCATGTCTTGTGCTTTCAATTTCATTGATTGTTTTCTTTTCTTTTTTTAGAAATAGAATAGAATGAAAGTAATCTGCCACGCATGATCACTTAGTCTAGGAATTGATGATCCTGAAAAATGTAAAAAACGCATGGACATGTTAGGAAAAACACAACATACTGTTTAGGTACCGAAAGGGCGTTAATAGCAATATTAACGTAACCCAAGTCCCCGAACACGGATATCTGGTTGCGTAGGAATCGAGGGAACACTCCCGACCCTCGATTGGGTTTCTAGCCGACCCCAAAGTTGAGGCTAGTGGCGACTCCCGTCTATTTTTAGGTTGTCATAAATAAGTAGATCGTATAAATAAATCCGTTGTCACGCGGGGTATGAGTTTCGATGAAACTCACTATGGTTTAGCATACTCGATGTGGGGTAGCCCAAAGGATGAAGTGATGCCATCCTAATGGGTGGAGCGTACTATCGAGAGGGCTACCATGGTAAAAGTACCCTTAAATTCGATATCCACATTCGACTCCCTTTTTTAGGTGTGTCGCTTATGTGGGTATGGATCGCGACATTCCGCTGTCACTCGGAGTACGAGCTTGGGAGAGCTCGCGATCTCGTAGAGGGAACTCATGAGAGGCTTGATCCAAAAGGCGAGGTGATGACGTTGTTTGGAATGCAAGCCGTGAGGGAACTTTCGTGATCAAGTACTCCTAAATTCGACTTTTCCCCCTTTTCTCTCATCGCGATGATGAGGGATTCGAGGGTGGCGAGATCGGGTCGTGACAGGCTTGGCGACTCCGCTGGGGACTGGTTACTAAGTTAAGAGGACTTGAAGCCGTTTAAAAATGGTTATTGTGTTTTAACTGACATGTCTCTTGTAGGATCGTCTGCATGTCAAAGTCGCGTGGAAAATCAGGTTAGTCACTAACCTCGTGTTAAATGGTTTTGTAGGTGGGAGTTATAAGGGGAGGCGTGCTTGTAAACCCCTTGTTTTGCAGGTGGTGTGAGGATGTATGAATGTATGTGGGTTTATATTGAAGTGCTGGATGTTTAATTTAAATGCATGTTTACCAGCTTTAGCACGACACCGCACACACAACCGCGGTCTAAAACCCCGATCGCCCAATTTAGGACCTTAGGAGGGTTTATGGGTGGAATCTGCGAGTGGATGCTCGTGGTAATCCATTACTTACATAAACCCGCTCATTCCAACCGATAAAAATAACACTGACCGACGATAGTAGCGGTGGGTAAACTATTTTTATCCTTTGGAATGAGGACCTTGAGCCTTTAGTACCCTTACCTTAGGCATCCAAACCTCACAAGTTTCATGCGACATGTGATTTGTGTTTGTCATGTGTCTGGTGGGTAAGATATCGTTCCTTCTTCATTGTGCTTATTTTTTACTTTCCATATTTCAATTATGTATTTTATATTTCAACGACGATATGTTTAATCATGTATGCCCCTTTAGGTTTAGATTAGATGGGTAGACGCGAAGTGGACGTGATCCCTATGCCTGGGAATCTCAAGACTTTATGGGAGAATCTCGACCCAAGACATCAAGACTACGTGGAAAAGCGCATAGGCTTCCTCCCGACTTTATTAAAAGTCGAACCACATGTTGCAATGGTCAAAGCATTGGCTCATTTTTGGAATCCTGTGACTTCTACTTTCGTGTTTAATCAATGTGAATTGACCCCTACAATTGAGGAGTTCCAGAAAGCCATTGGATTAGGTAAAGCTTCCTTAGGTTTTGTCACTCCTTCTATTGGCCAAAATCCAATTTCCCTTCTAAGTCAATTCCTTAATATCCCTTATGATAAAATTGAAGCTATTCTTAATGGAAACTCTCATGCCATGCCTTATAATTTCCTCGAAAAACATTTCCGTAGCCTTGAGCCAAAATCTGGGAACCAAATTCCTCGTGTCTTTCTACTCATATTCTTTGGTTTTGTGATTTTCCCATATACCCGAAAAACAATGGATCCTTTAGTTACACACATTGTCAACCAAGTGTGCGCATTTAATTGTTTCACACACATGATCCTTGCCGAAACTTTTGTGTCTCTTAATCAATTTAAAGCAAATGGTCGAGGAACTCTTAGAGCCCCATTAGGACTTCTCCAAATTTGGCTCTTTTCACACATCAAAGAGTTCGCCCCTCACATGAAGATTATTGATGTCACAAAACATCATCATCCAATTCTTAGATTTTCTCAACGAAACAAATCCTTTCCATCATGGTCTTTCTCTATGTGGTTCCATTTCCTTAAAAATCTCAATCATAGCTTAATTCAATGGCATGCTCGGTGGCTTGGGAATCCCGAGGTGCGCCTTTTTAGTGGAGTTGACAATCCACTTCCCCTGGGGACCGACGGGTTTAACGTCATATTACCTTTTAAGGGTACTCCGCCAATATCGCGCGCTTCAAACGATCCCGCCAATCCTCAAGTTGGGGTTATATCGTATTGATTATCACGATGAAGTCATCAAGGAAAACCAAATTGACCATATCAAGGCCACAATTCAAGCTGCTATTGGGATTTGGTACTCCCATTCCTCACATCACGTGGTTGCCATTGATGAAGCTGATTTGGAAGGAGAGATGAAGACCCATCAAGCTACCATCGATTACATATACCGTCAAGTAGAACCTGAGCTCAAGGTTCAGTTGCCGGATGTTCCCGAGCCTCAAAGACTTCAACAAGTTCATATTCAGGAGCAAGAAAACAGTGTCTTGATCGATGAGGAATGCTTGGCCCATGAAAACAAGCGTCTCCGCATGATCTCGCCTAGTACTTAGGTTTTCATTTCATATGCTTTTCTTGTAAAGGGATTTCATTTGTGTTTCCCTCCTTTCTATTGAGGTTTACTTGTATTCATTTTCATATCTCATGTAAATATCACGTGCAAAGTCGAACTACTTTGTAAGCTTCAAGAAAGCAAGGTTTTGTTTTCCTTTGTAATTGTTCGATTGAAATGAATGAAATTCATGAACATTTTTCATGTAACTTCTAGAAAAGGGGCATTTTGATTAAATATTTGTTGTCGTTCCTTTTCAATTGTATAATTTCTTTTGAAGAAATTTTGATAAGAGAATGTTATATGATACTGGGATCATGTACACTTCTTATCATTATTTCATCTCAAGAAAATATAAAATTGACTAGGGTTTGTACTTTAATGGTTTCTTTTGATTAGTACTAATCCGAATCATTTTCTTTTACAGGAGGTTTTGAAAAACGGCTGAAGAAAGATTTGTTATACGAACTCGCCGCCAAACAAAAATGGAAAACGAAGATACCCGAGCCCGTGTCATTAATATGGAGAATCAAATGGCACAAATGATGACATTATTGGCCGATCTCTCCAGCCAGGTCAAAAGCTTGACATCTACTTCTTCTACCATGAATATTCCTACCGCACCCCCTGAAGTGCCGGTAGTAGAGCCTGTGGCAAAAGGGCTTGTAGAAGAAATCCCCACTGCAATCCCAATAGTTATCGGTCCAGAGCCTACATCTAAAGAGATTTCAACTTCACACTTTGATGAAGAAAATGCAAGGCGCCTTGCCAAGATTGAAGAACGCCTTTGCATGCTTTGCAAGGCTATCAGTTACGTGGGTTTGATAAACCGTCACCCTTTGCCAAAGTTACGGTCCCGAATTCTATAAGGAACCGGAGTTCACAAGGAAATACGACGGCATCGGATGTCCGAAGACTCATTTGAAGTACTACTTAGGCAAAATGGCCCGTTATTCGATAATCCCCCACTCTTGATCAATTCATTTCGGGACGCTGGTTGGTCCCGCGTTAACCCGGTTTATAGAGTTGGACATGGAGAAAGTCCGTACTTGGGAAGATCGCGTTGATGAATTCCTTCAGCAATACAAATTCAATACAAATTGCTCCGACTCGAGAGGAATTGGTTCGGGTTGAGAAAAGAAGAACTGAATCATTTAGGGCCTACGCTCAAAGGTGGAGGGTCATTGCGTCTCAAGTGAAACCGCCATTGTTTGAGAAAGAGACCATGAAATTACTGCTTCAGGCTATGCCCCGTGAGCTTTTTGAGAAGATGTACAACCATACTTGTATGAACTTTGCTACATTTGTAGAGTTGGGAGAACGCATCGAGGGGATCATGCGGGAAGGAAGGTTGTCTGAGAACACAAATCGTCGATATACCCCGAAGAGGGATAAGGAATCGACTGTGGAGATCGCCTATGTACATAATTCCTCTTCTCAGAAGCCGTATAATCCTTAAATTCATAAACCTGCCATGGAAGTAGGGGGTTCTTCTAGGAACTTTGAGCATAAAGGCAAGGCCCCTCAAAGGCAATTTACTCCATTGCCTAGGCCCATGTCCCAACTACTTCCAATGCTGATTGAAAATCATCTTGTCGCAAAGAAATCCCAAGGAATAATCCACCAAAGTTTGCCGATTCGACCTTAATAAAACATGTGAGTATCATATGGGTGAAAAAGGTCACCATGTAGATAATTGTTTTGTGCTCCGTTATAAGATCTAGAATTTGCTGGATAAAAAGCTGCTCACCTTCAAGGATTCAACACCGAATGTCCAACAAAATCCTCTTCCAAAGCATTCTGAAAATGTCAACATGATTTATGGAGATGTTGACGAGGATATACCCCTGATGAGTATCCAAGAGATAGAGCAGAGCATGCCATTCAATGATCACCAGCTGAAAGATCACATCGTTCATGATGAAGAAGACTTTATTTCAATTTTGTCAAATGATAAAGAGGTCTACTCCTATAGCACATAAGAGGATGAATACAAAACTTCCTATTCAGACCATGAATTTGTGAGGAAAGCCCATGAGAAGGGTGAAGTGATAGACACCTTGGGACAACCAAGTGGGAAGTGCGACTTTATGGTCAAGTATACTCCTCCCCCAAGTTATTTCCAAGACCCTAAGGATATCGTCCCTAATGGATGGGGAGAGGAATTCGAAAATGATTTCATGGCTATGATTGAACCCGTTGTGATTGATCGACTAAAGGAAAAATCCCATGTGGGAGTGATACAACTTAAGAGTGTCATCGAAGTTGGCTCATTGGTTGATAATTTTGGAGCCATTAAGATCTCAAACACGGGTTTTGGTCCCGTTGTGATCGAGTTGCCACCAGAATTAGGTGAATGTTCCAACACTAAAGTGATTCCTACTTTTGACACTAGGGCGGTCCTTGGAATTATAATACAAATGAAATCGACGCGTCACCCGATCGGGTCGAATCTACCCATCACGTGAAGGTGAGGAAAAGAAGATCAGAATCGATGAGGAAGCTGAACAACTCCTCAAAACACTCAAGACAAGTGAGGCTGAAGTAATTGATCAATTGCGCAAGATGCCTGCGCAGATTTCTCTATTGGAGCTCTTTAAGACCTCTGAAAAGCATAGAAATGCTCTCCTCAAAATTTTAAATGAAGTTCATGTACCCGAGGCTATTGCAGAAGTACAGCTGGAGGAGTTTGTGGGTGCAATACTTCTAAGAGATCAAATTACTTTCTCGAGAGAGACCTCCCTCCCCGAGGGCCAAGCACACACTAAGGCGTTATATGTGTCTCTGCTCAACATTTTGAGAAAAAGATTTCGAAGGTCCTGATTGATAATGGCTCTGCCTTGAACATTTGCCCTTTATCCACCCTTCATAAATTGGGAATAGAAATGGAAAATGTCTCTTCTCCAACAATTCCTGTCCGAGCCTTTGATGGGATGAGGAGAGAAACAATAGGGGAAATTGATTTACCACTGACGATTGGCCCTATTACAATGACTCAAAAGTTTCAAGTACTTGGATATCCCGAGCAATTTTAGCTTTGCTATTGGGGCGGCCTTGGATCCATGCTTTGCAGAATCATTCCTTCCAGTCTTCATCAAATGATGAAACTTCCTATCGATGGAAAGATTGTGACCATCCGACGTGAAAGAGATGTGGAAACTTTCCATAACACAGCCATACCTTTTATTGAGCCCGAGGTCAAGGGAGAGTCGAGCTATCACTCGTTTGAGATGGTGTCTGTCACTCATGTGCCTGTTGGATCGATTATCAGAAAGCCTCGGTTCTCAGAGGCCTCCCTGATGGCAAGTAGAGAATTGCTCAAAAATGGTTTTGCTATGGGAAAAGGTTTGGGTAAGTTCACCCAAGGTATGCCAAATCCTATTAAGGTGGTCAAAATCAACAAGCGTGAAGGCCTGGGTTATCAAGGTGACCGTAAGGGTCAAGGTAATCGTAAAGGCCCAAACGTCAAAGGTAAAAGCTACCAACGTCTCTTGCCTCTACCTTTGAAAGATTTCTTTCCTGGGCCACCGAAGCTCTTACAAGAAGAAGAAGCCAATATCTATCACTTCGCCGATTTGTTTGAAGATGGTCTAGTTGGCACTATTAATGAAGATGAAGAGCCTACAATTCCCACTGTGTAAGGGATGTTTCTAGTTCTTGCACTTAATTTTTAGTTGCATTTCATTCATTTCTCCCCGCGAGGGAATTCTATTCATTTCTCCCCTGCGAGGAATTTCATTCATTTCTCCCCTGCGAGGGAATTCCGTTCATTTCATTCGTTTGTACTTGTAATAATCTGGATCATAAATTTTCTGATCCAAGATGATAAACGTTGTAATGCAATTTTCGCATATCAATAAAATTCATGTTTTGTTAATAGACGTGTGAAGCCCCAAATTAGTCCTATGATGATGCTTTGAGGCCTGAGCCTCCACACGATCTATAGTTTCAAAATGTTTTGGTGGAACGAAGACGTCCAATGACATGAGGGCTAGTTCCCAATAAATTTCTTCTTCAAAAAAAAAAAAAAAACTTGAATTCGAAAACAAGTTTTTCATAACATTTACATACATTGTATTCATTTAGATGAACATATACTAACTTTTTTTTTCAATTGCATCTCAGGCATGACATTTTACATCACGATAGTCATTTACATGGCTCGGATTCGCATTCAAAAGATTTTGACGAACCCGATTATTCCGACTCAGAGAATGAAGATGATCCTCAAAGTATTGAAAAAGAATGGCTCAGACATGAAGAGTCTAAACCTCCTACCACCGAACAGCCGGTCACTGTAAATTTGGGAGATTCAGACAACCCTAAAGAAACCAAGATTGGGGCGGGTCTCTCTCAAGCAGATGCCAATAGACTAATTGGCCTTTTGAAAGAATATCGAGATATTTTTGCTTAGTCGTATGCCGATATGCCAGGTTTAGATCCTGAGATCGTGGAACATGCGTTATCACTTGATCTTAATATTCTGTCAAAGAAGTAAAAGCTCATAAGGACAAAACCTGAATTGTCAAAAAAGAATGAAGAAGAAGTCATGAAGCTTTTAAATGTTGGTTTTATTGAAGTCACCCAATATGCGGATTGGATTGCTAATATAGTCCCAGTTATGAAGAAGGATGGACGAGTCCGAGTATCTGTTGATTACCGTGATATGAATAAGGCAAGCCCTAAGGATGATTTTCCTCTGCCGCATATTGATGTTTTAGTTGACAGCACTGCTGGATTTGAATTGTTCTCCTTCATGGATGGATTTTCTGGTTATAACCAAATCCGGATGAAAGAGGATGATAATACTAAAACTTCATTCATCACCCTGTGGGGAACATTTTGCTACAAAGTTATGCCCTTTGGCTTAAAGAACGTAGGGGCAACATATCAAAGAGCCATGGTGACACTATTCCATGACATGATGCATAAGAAGATTGAAGTTTATGTTGATGACATGATTGCCAAGTCAAGACAAAGTGAAGATCATGTTGAAATCCTAAGAAGATTATTTGACCGTTTGAGGAAATTCAAGCTAAGACTTAACCCCGCAAAATGCATATTTGGGGCAAAGTATGGGAAGTTTCTTGGATTTATGGTTAGTGACAAAGGTATCGAGATAGATCCTTCTAAGATGAAGGCCATATGCGATTTGAAACCTCCTTCTACTGTTAAAGAAGTTCGAAGCTTATTGGGAAGATTGAATTATGTTGCAAGATTTATCTCTCAATTGTCAGAAACTGCTAAGCCATTTTTCAAGCTATTGAAGAAGAACGCTAAGGTCAATTGGGATGAAGAATGTCAGAAATCATTTGAAAAACTAAAGTGATATCTTTCACAGTCTCCTGTACTTGTACCACCTATCCAAGGCGTGCCTCTGACCTTGTATCTCACAATTCATGAGGAGTCTTTAGGAGCCATGTTAGCACAAAAAGGACCAAGGGATGGAATAGAACGTGCCATATATTACCTCAGTAAGAAGTTTACTACTTCCGAGATTCGATATCTTAAGGTGGAGAAGACCTATGTAGCCTTGATTTGGGTTTTACACCAACTGAGACAATACACTTTGCATCACCGCATCCTTCTCGTGACTGAGAATGACCCGATCAAATATCTTTTGGAAAAGCCTGCATTGGTTGGAAGGCTAGCTAAATGGCAAATATTACTCTCGAGTTTGATATTCAAAGCATGGCACAAAAGTCCATCAAAGGGCGAGCCATAGCTGATATGTTAGCCGAAAATCCCGGGAAATCTAATGATTGGGATGAAATCGATGAACGGATTTATTTGGTCTCACTTGATAAGTGGACCATGTATTTTGATGGTGCGGTTAACCTTTACGGATTCCGCACTTTGGGCGGTTTTAATATCCCTAGAAGATCAACATTATCCAAAAGAGCTGCAAAATGGTATTCCCTTATACCAACAATATTTCTGAATATGAAGCGTGCATCATTGGCTTGCAATTAGCCATCGATATGAAAGTCAGAAAGCTTCAAGTTTATGGTGATTCTGCACTCATCATTCACCAGACGGAAAGTGAATGGCACACACGGGATGTAAAATTAATCCCTTACCATGAATATCTCGAAGACTTGGTCAAGGAATTTGACGAGATCTCTTTTGATTATCTGCCGAGATCACAAAATCAGTTTGCTGATGCCTTGGCAACTTTATCTTCGATGTTGCAAGTAACTGACGGTTTAAGCATTGATCCTTTGTAAATCGACGTTTTGAAAAAGCCTGCTTATTGCCTAATGATAGAAGAAGAACCTGATGGTCAATCCTGGTATTATGACATCATGAGTTACCTTCGAGAAGGCAAATTCCCCCAAGGTAGTCAAACCAATAATCGAAAATACTTGATGAAGTTGGCATCCAAATTCTTCCTCAGTGGAGGAGCCCTCTATAAAAGGTCTTTTGATTCAGTTTTATTGAAATGTGTGGATGCACAAGAGGCTAAACTCGATGAAAGAAATACATGAAGGAGAATGTGGTCCACATATGAACGGTCATCTCTTGGCTAGAAAAATTATGAGGCTCGGTTACTATTGGTTGACCATGGAAGCCGATTGTATTCAGCATGTGAGGTGCTGTCATCAATGCCAAGTCTATGGGGACAAGATCAATGCTCCTCTTAATGAGCTACATCAAATGTCTGAATCCTGGCCTTTTTCAATGTGGGGCATCGACATCATCGGACCGATCAATCCTAAAGCATCGAATGGACATTGCTTTATCTTAGTAGCCATTGATTATTTCACCAAATGGATTAAAGCCAATTCTTATGCCCATGTTATTGCAAAGAGTGTGGCAAAATTTATCCGTCGTGATATCATCGCCCGATATGGAGTTCCGAAAGCGATCATCACAGATAATGGATCAAACTTGAACAATAAAGTGGTGGATGATTTACTTGGAGAATTCTGCATTCGCCATTTGAATTCTTCTCCCTACTGCCCACAAATGAATGGAGCTGTGGAAGCAACAAATAAGAACATCAAGAAGATTTTAGCCAAAACAGCAAAGAATTATCGTGATTGGCATGATCGATTACCATATGCTTTGTTTGCTTATCGAACTTCAATTCGTACTTCGACTGGGGCAACACCGTTCTCATGGGTTTATGGGATGGAAGCTGTATTACCCGTGGAAGTGGAAATTCCTTCACCGAGGGTACTTTCTCAAATCAAGCTCTCGAAGCTGAATGGGTTCAAAAAAGATTTGAACAACTTAATATGATTGATGAAAAGAGGGTAAAAGCCTTATGCCATGGACAAAGCTATCAGAAGAGAGTAGCTAGGTCATTTAATCGCAAGGTTAGACCAAGACATTTTGAGATCAACGATCTTGTCTTGAGGAAGGTTTTACCTATCATTCCAGATCCTCATGGGAAGTTTACTCCAAATTATGAAGGTCCATATATTGTAAAGAAAGTGCTACCTGGTGGGGCACTAATCCTTGTAGAAATGGATGATCACGAATTGCCAAGACCTGTAAATGCTGATTCTGTCAAGAAGTATTATCCATGAATAAAGTGAAAGGCCTTTGAGCCATTTTTGGATTGAATCTGAGCCATTTTAGGATGTTTACATCATGCATTTTCATGCATACATATTGCATCTGCATGTTTGTTCATTTTGCAGGATCTCTGACGAAGATTTTACTTGTCCACAAGAGTTTCATCTCAAGAGTGCAAAACTTTCAAAAGTGTCCATTCTTCTTTAGAACTTAGAAGTGATTTTATCCTTTAGAATGCCAAAAGAGTCGGTTAGAACTCTAGAAGTACAGTTAGAACTCTAGTAATGAACCCATGTGCTAAGCAAAGCCTATTCTGTCTACAAATTTTGTCCAATCTTACTTCTAAAAATCTCCCTAGTAGGGTTAAGGAAACATGTCCTTTCAAACAAAATTTCATTATATTTTCATTTCCCCAGGGAGTTGAATTTAACCAAAATGTGCTTTGGAAAACCTGAAAAGGATTGTTAAATATGCCAGGTGGTAGTGCCTAAAATGATGAGAGGCAACCCCTTTACCAAACATGTCCTCATACACTTTTTGAGAGAATTGAGTGGAAAGAACCATGTCTTAGGGCATAGGATTCATTCACGGTGAATACATGATTTGAAATGATAAAGGCACTTCATTTCTCAACCCCAAACACTATTGATATCCCTTGCAAGCCACTTTGAGCCAAATAGGGAGCATTTCCAAAATAACCCTGTCAAGAACAACCCCCCACATTGGGGCAAAATAGGGGATCTTGGTTGAAAATTATGGAGCAAAAGATTAAGAAAGATTTTATTGCTTTCACTTGTATCAATCTTCTTGTGCTAGCTTCAGGTGATTTCTTGTCGAAACTCGAAGCATCCCAAAGTGACGAAGAGCATTCCGTTCACTACCACAAACACAATTATCCTTTGCTTAGCCACTTTGAGCCTTATCCAATTCTTTCATAACCCCAGATGATGATTATCTCCCCACACTGGGGCAAGGCACATGATTTACCAACAAAATTGAGAAAATTGGTAAATGCCACTCGAGAATCCTAGATAATCAAAAGAAAATAAAACTAGGGGGCATGAAAAAGTAGTGTGCCTGACAAGGCCAATGCCCATGAAAAAATGCAAAGAAAAGCAAGAATGCAAAAAAAGAGCGAAATCCATGATCATGCAAAAGATCATTCATTGAAAAACAAAAGAAATATCTTGCAAGAGAAAACATGTATTGCAAGCAATATCATTAGAACAAAGAGCGAAGCTCTCATGTCTCAAGACAAATTACCCAAAGGACTCTCGAGATAGGTTAAATTTCAAGAGTTGAATTTTTGAAAAGTCGTGTGATGGTAATGATGCCGAAATAATCACTCACTTTTAACCCTTTGATATTTGAAGTCTTTCAAGCCTTTCTAAGCCTCACCCAAACCAACATTACAACCCTTATCCGAAGTCTCTTCTGATTGGGATAGTTTGAGTTGAAATGAGGATATCACATAGGAGCTGCCGCTAGAAGGAGTGGAAGCAATCCTATCTTATCTTATCTTCAAGGTTCTTGACTTGTAAACCTGACGAAGATATTGATTGAATATTCATTTCTTGGCCTCAAAATGCGTACCCTTTGTGTAAGCCCATGACCAAGCCATCATTACGGTCCCTTTAAAAGACCTTTTGATCAATGGATTGTATTCACTGTGAACGTTTCCGAAAACCTTAGACATAGGTTGAGTGAGACTTCTCTAGTGAGATTTAAATAGTTTTCCCATATCAATGGTTGGGAACAAAAGCCCTTTTTGAGAGCTAGTGTGAAAGACCTCTTTTGATTAGAATATTTCCATTTGGCATATTTGATTTAACCCTTAGATGGTTAATCAAATCTCATTTTGTTAAAATCTTCTCTGAAAGGATTTGACAATCATCGTTATTTCACAAGATTGGTTCTCTAAATTTTTGAAAATCATTTCAAAATATTTGTTCTCTTAGTCAAAGCCCATTATTCATCCTAAGACCATTTTGTTCCCAAGTTCTAGGTTTTACATTTAAACCTTTTCCCCAAGTCAAAAGGACATTTTCTCTTGTCAAAGCCCAAGTTCTATTATCTTAAAACCTTGTCTTTTCCCGGTCCAAAAACCACTTTCGTGGGTTGAAGCCCGTTAAACCACACTAAGTTCCTTCTCTTAAACAAAGCCCGTTATCCTTAAGACCCTTTTCTTCCGGTTGAAGCCCGTTATTACACGGTAAGATCGTTCTTCCTAGTCGAAACCTGTTTTTACACGGTGAGACTTTCCTCCCAGTCGAAACCCGTTTGTATACGGTGAGACTATCATACTCGATCGAAACCCGTTCATATACGGTAAGACCTTTCTCCCAGTCGAAACCCGTTTTTACACGGTGAGACTTTTCTGCCAGTCAATATCCATTTTTACACGGTGAGACATCACATCCAGTCAATATCCGTTTTTATACGGTGAGACCTTATATCCAGTCAACATCCGTTTTTACACGGTAAGACATCACATCCAGTCAATATCCGTTTTTACACGGTGAGACATTACATCCAGTCAATATCCGTTTTGAGACTTTCTTCCAGTCGAAACCTGTTTTTACACGGTGAGACATCACATCCAGTCAATATCTGTTTTCACACGGTGAAACTTTTCTACCAGTCGAAACCCGTTTTTACACGGTGAGACATCACATCCAATCAACATCCGTTTTTTACACGGTGAGACATCACACCCAGTCAAAACCTGTTTTTACACAGTGAGACCTTTCTCCCAGTCTAAACCATACGGTTCGTAGGTTATCCTTAAACCATTCATTTTCCATTTAGTGATTTCATTGTCTTCATTTCATTCCACGAGAGAGAGAAACAAAGATAGAGCGACTAAACCCCAACAAGAGTTCAGATACCCTCATAAGCAAAGGTAAGTATCGTGGTATGTCTCTAACCAACCATCATTGCTTTTGTCATTTCCATATCTTCAAAGTTGGGTCGACTAAAAATTTCAGGTATCAATTTTATCTTTGAGTGGAACCTCTTCGAACTCCCACTCAAAGAGGGGCAGCAATTGACACCCGAAATTTTTGTCAACATTTTAAACATTCAATTTGCAAAAAGTTAAAAAATTGTTTGAAATGAAAAGATAAAAAAAATTAATTAGAAATAAGGAAAAAGAAAAAAAAAAAAAGAAGAAAAAAAAAATAAATAAAGAGCCAAAAAGATTAACAAATGGATGAAGGAAAACAAAAAAAAAACAAATGAAAATGAAAACAAAACAAAAAAAAACGAAATGAAAAGCAAAACAAAAAAAAGAAAATGAAAAATGAAAACAAGAAAAAAGGGATTAGAAAAGAAAAAAAAAAAAAAGGAAAAGGGGGGATGAAAATTTCTCGGGGGGCTCTCTTTCTCTCCACTCACTCACTCTACTTTCTCCTCACTAGATCTCTCTCTTCTCTCTCACACGGACTCCACCTTCCGCCCACAAGTGTTCTCTCTGAAGCAGAATTTTTTTGGGGCCCTCTCCACAAGATCCTCTCTAGCAATTCTCTCGATTGGGGCTTTCTTTTGCTGGTTTTGTTTCATTCGAGCATGGACTTCTTCTCGCCGAAGGAGAATGGAGGATTTTCCTCTTGCTGATTCAGCCATCAGATGTGGTTGTTCGGCCATTAGAGGTTGCTGGTGTTCTGTTCCAGCAAAGGAGAATCTGAAGATCGGCGTTGAACAACTCTCGTACCGGAATCGAACTCGATATTCTCAACATCCGGTGATTCCTGAAGCGAGATCGAAGAGCGGCTTTCATCATCGTTGAAAAGCGGACATCTCTGGAAGTTGATTCTTCGTTGGTTCAATCAAGGCTAGGGTTTTCTCCGTCGGTGTGCGATTGGAGCGACGGGAGCAGCGGTAGAGCTTGATTCGACCTCTTCCGTTCGTTATCAACCGCTTGCTCGCCTCGGAGCGAGCGAACGTTCGGCCCTCGGTCCTCTAGTGCAGAAGCTCGCCGGAGGTTGGGCGGATCGGCGACGATGATGCTTAACCGAGTTAGTCTCTGGATCGAACTCACCAAAACGGTGAGCCCTCATTCTCTCTCGATCCGTTAAATTTTTGGCCGGTTTCTCTCTCCCAGTCGCTCCCTCTGACTCGAACGATTTTCTTTCAACTCTGTCTCGCGCACCCCTGCTGGAACGGCCGGTTGAGGAATTTGGAGTTTAGGGCTCAGACAGCTTCGATCCTTCGCCGATTCATTCAAGGTTGGTATAGTTTCTTCAATGGCAGTTAATCCCCTGTTTATGCTAGCAATAGGTCCTAAGGGAAATGGGATGTGGTTCCATATTGATGCTGCATATGCTGGAAGTGCTTGTATTTGCCTTGAATATCGGCTATACATTGATGGCATTGAAGATGCTGATTCGCTCAACATGAATGCACATGAGTGATGTCTGACAAATTTTGATTGTTCATCTCTCCGGATAAACGTAAATTATATGTTTTCTTATGTCACATGCTGATGAGATTGATGTCTCTGTTTGAAATAATGGCGTTTATTCCGTTCTGATACACGGGAGTGGGGAATTTTGTTATCACTAGTCTTCCAACAACTGTGGTTTTAGAGTATGCTGATATCGAAGGACCGAATCATTTGGATGAATGCATTTGATTGTCTATGCTCAAATTTTTCCAAGTATCTCGTTTAGATCATGGAACCTGTGTATAGGTTTAGAACTGTCATTGTTGCTCGTCTTGGCAATATTTCCTGGTTATAGATAAAGTCTTTGAACATTATATGTAGTTCAATTGCACATGTACTGCATTACTTTCCTCTCTACCTATATAGAATAGTACGTGAATCATGTAAATATCATTTTTGTTGCTTAGATCCTTGACTGCAGCATGCAGCAATAGATTTTCATATCTACTAGTGGATTCACAATATCTTTAGCGTTTATTCTTGAGGAGCTTCCATCATTAAAAAGAAGAGAAGTGCTGCATTGTAAAGATATCCCTGCTCTTGATTTTTTTTAGAAAAATATACATGCTGAGTTTGATAATGTTGTTTTCTTTGAAGTTGATTATGGCATCTGCTGTATACTTTCTGATGGACCAAGTGAATATAAAAAAACATAGGGGTTCACAGGGTTTACAAGCTTCAGATTTTGTAGTTCTCTTTGGTTTTCTGCTGAAGTATTGTGTTAAGATTCTCTTGCTTGTCTTTCTCTTGAATTGTACTTTCGTATGTTGAAAATCCAAGTAACACAAAAAGCTGATTTTGTTACTTTGCTATGATTCTCTTATTAAGAAACTCTAAAATTGGATTCTTAACAAAATTTGTTCGTCTCTCTTTTGTCCGCGCTGTGATAAAATTTCATATTCTTCGGATTTTCTTTTAGGTCAAATCACTATTAATGTGTCATGACATCCCGATATCTTGCAGCAATTCCGACGTGATATTGTGCATTCTTGAATTTTCTTTAATTTCTATATAGCTCACGTTAAAAACATTTTCCACGAAAATTGTTACCATGATTGGATGTGCATTTGATTCTAACTTGAGGTTAGTTTGGTTATTAATTGATGCCATTTTGATCAAGAAAATTCATACGTGCTTGTGGCAAGACATGACTTCAATTTCATGGCAATTTGTCATCAAACAATTACAATTTATAGTCTCACGTGTTCTGTTACAACATTGATTGCATGCTGGAAGTTGTGGATTAAGCATTGATTAGATGAACATACATGTAGCATGAACACGCTTGATGATGTGTATTGTTTGGTGAATGATCTTTTATCAGCAAATTCACGTGTTTGGTTAACTGAGAACCAAAGTTATATGACTTGGATGTATGTCATATTATATGCTTTGCATGTAATCATTTGATAAATGATTTTAGTGCGACACATATTAATGCTGAACTTTAGGATATCACTCGAAACTTGACTTCGCATTGAACTTCTTTTAAACAATTGATTTTGATATGATGTATTGTTTTTGGTTGCTTGATGTGTTTGATTGTTTCTTTTATTTGTATGCACCTAGTCATAAATTTCTTAGATTAGGTTTAGATTAGGACCTTGAGGATGGAGAAGGCATGAAGATGGTGGAGGTCGATGTCCACTCCGACTGTTATCATGTAATGCTCGTTTTCCCGACATATGTCTCGGGTTTTATGCATTGTATAAAGCCCGACGAGTTGCGGGTTTCCTTTCTTTCTCGATTGTTTTCTTTTTTATATTCTTTAGAATTGCATGATTAGGTTTACTGTTTTCTATTGATTGTTTACTTCATGTCTTGTGCTTTCAATTTCATTGATTGTTTTCTTTTCTTTTTTTAGAAATAGAATAGAACGAAAGTAATCTGCCACGCATGATCACTTAGTCTAGGAATTGATGATCCTGAAAAATGTAAAAAAAACGCATGGACATGTTAGGAAAAACACAACATACTGTTTAGGTACCGAAAGGGCGTTAATAGCAATATTAACGTAACCCAAGTCCCCGAACCTGGATATCTGGTTGCGTAGGAATCGAGGGAACACTCCCGACCCTCGATTGGGTTTCTAGCCGACCCCCAAAGTTGAGGCTAGTGGCGACTCCTGTCTATTTTTAGGTTGTCATAAATAAGTAGATCGTATAAATAAATCCGTTGTCACGCGGGGTATGAGTTTCGATGAAACTCACTATGGTTTAGCATACTCGATGTGGGGGTAGCCCAAAGGATGAAGTGATGCCATCCTAATGGGTGGAGCGTACTATCGAGAGGGCTACCATGGTAAAAGTACCCTTAAATTCGATATCCACATTCGACTCCCTTTTTTAGGTGTGTCGCTTATGTGGGTATGGATCGCGACATTCCGCTGTCACGCGGAGTACGAGCTTGGGAGAGCTCGCGATCTCATAGAGGGAACTCATGAGAGGCTTGATCCAAAAGGCGAGGTGATGACGTTGTTTGGAATGCAAGCCGTGAGGGAACTTTCGTGATCAAGTACTCCTAAATTCGACCTTTCCCCCTTTTCTCTCCTCGCGATGATGAGGGATTCGAGGGTGGCGAGATCGGGTCGCGACATCTATTAGGTGAAGCCGTTAAGGAATCTAAACGCAATAGACTTGAGAATTCGACCAGGAATCTACTAGTTGATCGTGCTAATCTGCAAGGGTCATTACGACACCATCAAAATCGATCAGAGACCAAAAATAGATCGATTCGACAGAGGTATGTGATTAGTGTGTGGGTGATTTCACCTAATTATGAAATTTTTGTCAAACAGCACTAGACTAATTTTTCTGTCATTTCTATACCCTGTGCCCATATTTGAAATCTCGAGATTTTCACGACAATTGAGAATCGTCAATGTGTCGAAGATGCATAATGTGGCTCGAAAATAATCGACCACCAATCATATGAACGGTAACTCTAATTAATTATATAGTATTACCCCAATGTCACCTAGTTATGTTACATTTGCTGACGATTCACAGTCTCATATCACTAGTCAAGGGGATGTAACCTTGGGTCCCTTTCTTTCTCTTTCATCTGTTTACCATTTACTAGCTTTCCCATATAACTTGCTTTATGTTAGTTCCCTTACTAGAGATTTGAATTGTTTCATGACATTCATCTCCACTTGTTATGTCTTTCAAGATCTAAGGATCAGACGGATGGTTGGTGGAGGGCATGAGTCCAATAGGCTATACTACCTAAATAAAGACCTTATTGCTTCTGATGTTTAGAAGAGCACTGCCTTTGATTTCTTTCGGATGCATTGTCATATCGATCATTCACCGTTTCATTGTTTATGAGTCCTATCCATTGCGATGCTTGCCAAATTGATGATCTTTCCCTTCCCATGTCAGAGTCGTATGTCAAATCCCTTTGAGTTGGTCCATTCTAATATTTGGGGACCATGTTGTGTCAATGATATGTCTAGTTATAAGTACTTTGTTATGTTCGTGGATGACTACTCACACGTAATGTGGTTATATTTAATAAACAATTGAATTGAAGTTTTTTTCCTGTTTTCTTATATTTTACTTTGAGATTCTCAATCAATATTGTGTTTCTGTTAAATGTTTGTGCTTCGATAATGCCAAAGAATATATGGTTGTTTCCTCTGGTTTTACTCCCCAGCAAAATGGGGTGGCGGAACAAAAAAATTGCCATCTCTTGGATGTTGTTTGTTGTCTCATTTTCCATATGAACCTCCCCAAAACATTATGGGGGCATGCTATTCTTACCGCATGCTATCTCATAAATTGCTCCCCATCCTATGTGTTTCATGGAGGCATACCTTTCTCTACTCTCCATCATACAAGTCCACTTTTTTCTTTACCACTCTATGTGTTGGGCTATGTTTGTTTTGTGCATCATCTTGCTCTTGGTCATGATAAGTTCAATCCACAGGCTGAGAAGTGTGTGTTTCTTGGGTATTCTCGAACTTAGAAAGGGTACAAGTGTTATAGTTCAGTTAGTCGGTAGTTGTATGTCTCGGCAGATGTAACCTTTTTCAAGGATCAGTCATATTACTCATCTACTACCCAAGCGGTGACTCCTTCCGAGAAAATATTGTCCTCAGCCACAACCCCTCTACCACTTGTCTCCTTGCTGGGTATACTTGGGGGCTCACCCGATTTTTAGTTCGCTAACAAGACTTATCAACATCGTCGTCCTGTTCAAAATGAGGTAGTACAATCGCCGCTTGCATTGGATATGCATGATTCTCCACCAATTAATGTCTCGGCCTTTGATTTGCCAGTTTCTTCTAAGCCTGATCTTACTACTGATATTCCCATTGCATTGTGCAAAGGTACGCATTCTTGCGTCGGTCAACCCAATTCTTGGTTCACCCCATATACTGTTTCGTCTTGTCATACACATACTTGTAACCCATTTTTTCAATTTTTATCCTTAGATTGTTTTTCTGCTACATATTCCTCATTTGTTGCTTCTTTATTTGTCGTGTCTGTGCCAAATACTGCTGTAGAGGCCCTTGCTCATCCAGGTTAGCGGCAAGCTACGGAGGATGAAATGCAAGCACTACAAGATAATGGGACATGGCACCATACACCGTTACCCATTTGCAAATAAGTTATGGGGTGTCGTTAGGTTTTCACAGTGAAGTTTCAACCTAGATGGTTCTGTTGAGCGTCTGAAGGTGCATTTGATTGCGAAAGGTTACACTTAAACCCGTGGAGTTGATTATGATGATACTATTTTTCTTGTTGCAAAGATACTTTTTGTTCGTGTTTTCATTTCTCTTCATGTCCGATATGGTTGGACTTTCCATAAGCTTGATATCAAAAATGTTTTCCTTCATGACGAGTTGGCAAATGAGGTATATATGGAGCAACCCTAGGGTTTGTTGCTCGGGGGGAGTCTATTATTGTTTGTCGCTTGTGCAATATATTATATGGGTTGAAAAAGTCTCCTCATGCCTAGTTTGGTAATTTTAGTGATTCAGTTATTTGGTTTGGTTTACGGTGCTGTACTGTGGATCATTCTATGTTTAGTTCCATTCTATCTATAGGATGTGTTCTCCTAGTTGTGCATGTGGATGAGATTATTATCACCAATAGTGATTTTGTGGGTATACAAAAGTTAGAACAGTTTTGACAAACAAAGTTCAGTACAAAAGATATGGGTTGTCTGTAGTATTTCTTGGGCATTGAGGTAGCCTACTCACGTGATGGTATCTCATTATCACAGTGGAAATATGTTGTAGATATCCTTAGTGAGATTGGTTTCTTGGAGCTAAGCTTCTCGATAGTCCAATAAATACTAATGTGAAACTTGATGCAAAACATGAGACTTACTTCATAATCTGAGTAGGTATTGGAGATTTGAGGGTAAGCTCAATTATTTAACACTATCACCTGTCGCGACCTCTTTTTTTTCGGCGCCCGCGATCGGGTACGAGCGCCTAAGGAGGCTAATGGCTCGGCTGAATTTATTAAGCCCGGACTCTCCCAAGTCCACCAATTCACGACTTAATGGTCTGAGTTTTTAACCTGTAAATCAATTTTTAAATTGGAGTCGCCACTAATCGATTTGTGGTGGGTTGATTAGAAACCCAAGTGAAGTATCGGGAGAAATACTCACTCCTGCGCAATCGAGAAATTAGGATCGGGACTTGATTACACTAGTTAATCACTAATGCCCTTTCGGTACCTAATCTTGTTTAAACCCCGAGGTTTTTTGGATGTTCGAGGGATTTTCCATACATTTTTGGGAGGAAAAACATTTTTTTGAGTCATTTTCTAATTTTTTGGACACAAAAGGGATTTTTGGGGGTTTTTTGGTTTTTTTTTTGAAAATATGAAATTTTTTTTTTTCGAAAAATAAAATATTTTTTAAATATTTTTTAATATTTTTTGAAAATAATTTTTTTTTATTTTTCTCGATTTTTTTTAAAATAAAACATTTTTAACATTTTTTAAATAAAACATTTTTCTGATTTTTTTGATTTTTCGAAAAATAAAATATTTATTATTTATTTATTTATTTATTTATTTAAATATTATTTTATATTAAAATAATATACAAACTGACCCGGTCGGATCCGCGGGTTGGGTCCGACCCGGGCTAGCGATCCGAACGAGGACGGGCCCGACTCGGATTTTTTTTGTCTTTTTCTTTTCTTTTCTTTTTTTATTTACTGAAACGGCGTCGTGGCCCGTCGTTTTGGGAGGGATCCAGCCCGGCCCGACGACCCGGCCCGATAGCCCTCTCCGCGACCCAGCTCCCCCCGTAAACCCTACCCGGATCCAACCCGAACACCCGACCCGACTCCCGCCGCCCACAGACCGCGAACCCTACCCGATTTTCCGGGTCCGGATCCGCTTCGCGACCCGGAAAATCGCAAACCCTAGGGTTTGCGAATTCGTGGGGCCGAGGAGCTCCGGAGACGACGACGGCAAAGACGGCGGCAACGGCGGAGATGACTGGACTATGCAGAGGGAGATGGCGACGGCGACGGGGACAGCGTGATACCTGCTCGGTGACGGCGCGACGAGGGCAAAGACGGCGACGGCGAGACCCACGCGAATTCCTTCCCCTCCTGCATCTCTCTCTCTCCGTGACTATCTCTCTCTCTACTCTCCCTCCGGCGAGGCTCAGATCTGAGGCCGCGAACCCTCGGCCCCCCTGAAGTCTCTCAGTGGGGTGTCCAAGGGCTGCAACTCGATTTGGCTCCGTCTCTCTCTCTCCGTGATCTCTGTGCTCTGCCTCCACCCACTCGGATCTCTCCCCCTCATCTCCGGCCGCGAGTTCTCGGATCTTGGCCTGCTCGTCCTCAGCCCCCCTTTCTGAAGTCTCTCAGTGGGAGGTTTCGAGGATCTGCAGCCTTCGATCCTTCTCGGCGTCTGTGTGTGTCCCTCCGACAACGGAAATGGAGGCCTATTTATAGGCCGAGGGGCGGCCAGTCGATGGAGCTCGACCGGTGGCTACCGTGGCCCTCGTCGGGCGAACCGGCGTCCCATCCGACGCCAGCTACCCCCTACTCCATGTCCCATCGCCATCCGGTGCCAGCTGCTCCATGTGCGTCACTGTTCATTCCGCTTGCTCTGGCGTCGCGCCCTCCGGCGCGTGTGCTGCAACGGTGCGAGGAAGAAGAAGACCTGGCTGGGCCGGGCTGAGGCAGAAATGGGCCAAGGAGGTCCAGAGGAGGGGCTTTTTTTCTGTTTTTTCCATTTTTCTTGTTTTTATGTGTTTTTTTGTTGCTTTTGTTATTTATTATTTTTTATTATCTAAAAAAGGAGAAATAAAAGAAATTAAGGCCTAATTAATAACCTAATCAAAATTTTAGGTGTCAACATCACCCGACCAAATACTTGTTGTGTTATTAGCGTGGTTAGTCGATTTATGAGTGCTCCTCATGCTACGTATTGGTAGCTAGTGCTACGTGTTGTTAAGTACTTGAAGGGAGCATCGGGTAAAAGGATTATGTTTAAGAATCATGGACATCTTAGTGTCACTTGCTACTCTAATGCTGAGTGGGCTAGATATCATATTGATAGGAGATCAACTTCTAACTATTGTATGTTCATGGGAAGCAATTTTGTGAGTTGAAAAAGTAAGAAGCAACAGGTGATCTCTCAATCAAGTGTAGATGCGGAATATTGAGCCATGACTCATGTGACTAGTGAGTTGCTTTGATTCAGGATGTTATCCGAACTTCCGTGCCATTTTCAGCTTCCTCAGTTCTATGTTGTAATAACCAATCCACTGTGTATATCGCTTCAAATCCAGTTTTTTATGAGTGCATAAAGCATATTAAAGTAGATTGCCATTTTGTGTGAGAAAAGATTTAGAACAACGACCTAACACTTCAATTCTCACGGACTGAAGACCAACTTGCTGATCTTTTCACTAAGTCATTGCAAGGTAGTAGAGTAATTACTTTATACAACAACTTGGGACTCTTTAATATTTATGCCCCAACTTGAGGGGGAGTTTTGAAGGGTAGTTTAGTCATCTTCATTATTAGTGAGTCCTAATTCTCACTATATATATTGATGTAATCCACAATTATGAAAATAACAATTTCTTCTCTTTTGTTTACAGCATTTTGTACTAGCATTATCCCTTTTGATAATGGCTAGATGAATGGACTTCACAATAATACCCTGTGCATCATGTCTACTGCCAATGGCGACTGTCATTCCGTTCGACAATAAAAATTGCACATCATCACTTTGTTTAAATGGAAGGAAATGACGGAAAGAAGGTAAATGCGAAATTGAAATCAGAACTGAGATATCTAGACTATTATCCCACAAAAAATGATGAGAACCTTACTATCAAAGTTAGAAAGGAAAGCTTACTGATTTTCTCTCCCCTCAATTTGGAGAGATTGTTTCATACTGGCGAAACTCATTATTTCACTTTCCTCCCCTCAATTTCTTTATGCTTGTTGCTTAGCCTCCTCTTTCCTATCTCAATCAAAAGCTCTGTAAATGCAATTGTAGTGTCGGTACAAGAAGGAAATGATTCAGCACTGGTATAAATTAAGACCTGCCATTAACTCTCGAAAACCATAAATAAAGAGATTACACAGAAATGTGATGATTAATTTAAGTCTATCTAAATAGCTACATGGCACAAGTTGCCCAATCATGCGCAACTCATTCTAAAGGCTAGTTGTACAAAGCTTGACCATCTTCAGAAGTCACTGAAAAAGGACTTCTTCAAGTCACTTGCATGTCCTTCATGAAAGATTGAAACAAACTTCTCTGCATCTAAGCAAGGTACTCACCAGCACTACTGGTTGTTCGGTGTCACTACTACATACACCGCTTAATTAAGGCAGGAGAGACTTGACACCACCTGAGCCACTAACGGCATACCGGCTAGCTTGGCATCACAATGGCCAATTGCAACTTCCCGCGGCGACAGAGTTCAACTGGGTTTGAAAATATTTTGATTTTGTTTTTGCCATGGCCCAGCAAAATGACACGTGCTATGCTGAAATTTTGACCTTTCTGATCTGCAAATTGCCACTCATTCGTAGACAGGGAGAACCAATCTTTCTCCTCCGACTGAGTTGTTTTGACTTCTATGTAGTGAAGTCCTTCTCCATCCTCTACGGTGATGTCATAGGGTAGACCAGTTTCGCCATCTTCATTGACCCACTTAACAGAACTCCGACTGAATTTCTTGGCAAGATGTCTAAAAGCAATGCGTTCTCCTAGGTTTCCCGTTAACATTGCTTGTTCTGGATCAGGCGTGCTGACATTGAGCATTGTTCTCCCAATCAACCGAGGTTGATCCAAGTCCTGTAGATCAGACACTGGAGTCTTATCAATTTGATTAGCTGAGACATCTGAACAAGAATCCAAATTGCTGACATCTATTGATCTATCAGAAACTGAAAGTTCGATTGGAGAAGCTGTTGCTACATCTTCAGTCGTAAACTCAACGATCACCTCATAGCCGCCGCCACTTTCTCCAATCAATTCATGACAATCCTCCTTTATCACTTCCGAGCAAGTACTTGTCGTTTTAGTTACTGCCTGTGTCTCAACTTGGCTATAAGGAGAATAAGCTGACCGTGGTGCACTTTTCCAGTCTGAAGGAGGCCAAGTTGAGGTAACTCCTGCCCTTCCCTTGGCCTTAAAAAATTTCGGCACTTCTCTTGTTGCTGAAAAGCTGCTGTTCTCTAGTGATCCATCATCCTCAGACAAAGACCCTGAGGAGAGGGCCCACACGGGTTCATCACCTGGTACGTTTGGCACCTTCTGACTATTCATGATGAAAGACTCTACCTGCTCCTCTCGAGAACCTGACTCTGCCATCGTTGTGATCATCTGAAGAAAATTTGCCAAGTGAATGTTCGGAGTGCCATCAAAGAATAGACGAGAAATCTCCATGTACAAGGCATGAGAATCAGACTCTGGAGTGACAAATAAAGTATTGCCCTGTCAAAATCAAGGAGTTATTTTAATACTTAACAGGGAAGGTCATGCTTCTAAGTGATAAGAATGTGGTCCTATACTGCTTGATTAAAAGAACATTCCCCCTATTTGGTTCACAATGAACCATAGAAATGGTTTAGACAATAACATCACCCGCATCAGAACAGTGCAAATCCCAAGTATGGAACAGATTAAACATGTCGAAAATCAGATGAGCCATACAAGCTTTGGAGTTGGATCAAATTTCAATTTGGAAGTCTCCAAGTGTCGCAAAGTGATGTTCTCATTCTGTACAAGAGACATATATATAACAAAATGAAAGGAAAGAAATCTAAATGTCCACCATCCGTACCATGCTTGTAGGTTGCTTTACATGTTCTTTGGTTAAACGAAGAAAAATAGAAATGTCCAGAATGTTACCAAATTCCTAGGACATACCTGAAGAAATGTTGTGGTCTCCAATCGCTTTTCAGAAGCAACACTCAAATCCCTTATGATATTCTTATAGTATAATCTCTCCACAACAACAACACGCAAATGACTCAGATTATAAAATCCAGACTGTTTCAGTTTGGCATATGTGTCAGGATGTTCATAGTAAATATAACGCTGCGCATAAGGAAGAACCCAGTTTACAAAAGAAGCCTTGGAGCTAGAATCCATTAGACCGTAATATATGGCTTCACGAGTTACAACCTGCACAAATGCTAAGTGTGAGAAAGTAAATATGATGATGAGTAGTTTGCATGACAATCTTGCGGTCCCTGAGCATATCATTCTAATAATGTGTTTGTGATGGTATCGCTAGTAAAGAATTTGCTATTATAAATAACTAAGTAAGTTAATTCTTAACATGAAATCTATAATAAAAAGGAGGCAACTTAAATAGTTTTTCTTGGAAGCAGTATTTAAATCCCCAGAACTTACCTAGACAGCAGATTTTTTTGTTTTGGCCAAAACCTAGACAACAGAGTGAAACAAGTTCAACCAATTCAAGAAATAAGTTCTTTTTCACCAAAAATATCTACTAACTAAAGAGCATTTTTTTTATAAAAAAAAAGCTTTAATATTGTTGTAGCATCTAATGTACTTTGGTATGTATGAGCATTCCTATATCCATTTTAGTAATCCAAATATTTCAATCGGAAATCTATTATAGGTGCTGAACTTGATATGGTCATTCGACAAAAATCTGCTTGTCACTGCATATCTAAGACAATCAGCCACAGCAAAATTAACACATCCTTCTCACTCTAGACTCGTACTCTCCATTTTACATTCCATCCTCTATCATTTTACACGTTGGTCACTGTTCACTGAACAATTATATGAAAAAAATATCTTGGTCAACAAGGTGTCACTGATCATAATGTTTGCTTCCTGGTTCTTTTCTCTCCTAATATGCAATAAAATCATTCCCCAACGTCACTCTGATTAATGGAAATACTGCCAGACCTGGCACCCTTGTTTGTACCTGTTCGGCAGTGTATGGGTAAGATGCTTTTACTTTAAAAGGAGCTACAGATACTCCAATACCGTGTTGACGGACTCTTAGGAGAAAGTTTTGTAGCTCCCTTTTGGTGCCTCTACAATGCACTAGGATAAAAAATAGCTGAGGAACATTCTTTAACATTTTAAGCACTTCTCTGAATGAAGGGGTCCAAGACATTGCTCATTGCACAGATATTGCACTGTAGATTATTGTACATTATTTTGTTAATGAGTGCCCCTAGGGCACTAGTTAAACATCCAAATAAAGAAATTTTGTCATTTCTAAAGCATTGTTTCCCCGTGCTATGCACAACCAATGTATTGGACATGCAGATCTATTTATTGACTAGGCATGGTTAAAAGGGCCATGATGAAGAGCAAAATTCTGGCCAAAACCACAAGCGGTTCAGATGATTCTAGCAAAGCTAGGTAAGTGACATCTAAAAAATAAAAAGCATCCTTGTCAAAAACACATATGTCATAAGAAAATCCCTCATTTGAGTACATCGCATAATAAGTACCACGTGAGTGCAAAATAGAGATGAAAGGTCCTGGAAACTGTACTTCCCTAGTTCCGACCCCAATCTAGACACAACCTTCCATAATACACCGCGAGATAGAGTTGCGAGCAAGCAAATTACCTCAGAAAATGTGGGAATCCCCAGAGAATGCATGAGAAGAGGCAGTTTGACAGAAATCATCTCCTTTTCATCATCAGTGAGCTCCCCAAAATGTAGAAGTTCAATTTTATCCAAACTCCCAAATTCTTTCATTAGCTTCTCATCATCACACCAGCACACAAGTCCGAATGAAGGGTGCAGAGAAACCCATCTATTACGAACAGTGGGAAGCACGGTATATTCTGATTTTTTAAGATATCGACTAACCTGTAAAGTATCTTCAGAACTAACCTTTCCACATTTCAGTTCATCTACCAACTTCAGAAAAACCTTGAAAACCTGATGCATAAAGCGAAAAAATGGGCTACTTTAGTGACACCTCAATAACCAATAAATGAACAACTTGTAGCACGTACATATTTTGCAGCTTGTGAAGGCAAAACAGTAGTTGATAGATAAAGCAAATTCTGAAAATGATCCTGGAAAGAAGGAATCTCATAAACCCCGCATATATTGACAAAAAAATCCCGCAAGCCTGGATATATATTGCACAATGTCCTGCTCAACAGGCTATGCTTTGCTCCGACTTCACTAGACTCGGAATCAATTTCTTCCATTTGGTTCAATAACTCAGGTGAATCATGCCAACAAACTTCTTTTGGCAACAAAAATGAGCCCAACACAACATCCTCGACCTCAGAGGCACAAGAAGAAGGAATGAATATAAATGGTTCTGAGATGAGATCTTCAACAATCTTCTTTTTTGAAGTATCAACTTCTTTCCAAAGGAAATTGTATAATTTCGACATCTGTGCAGCACTGGCATGAGAAGAATAAAAAAGTCAACTATCTTGCAGAATAGCAATTCAACAGTAGAAAGAAGGAAAGAAAAGTTTCTTCAAATGCACCACATATGAGGATAAATCCAACTAAAAATCAGGCAAAAGAATGGGAGGACAATTTATCTTACTTTATAGAGCCAAAAGAAGGCACCTTGCAAGCAATAATAATAGCGGAAGAGATAAACGTTGTAAACGTTCCAAGAGTCAGCCAGAAAAAATACTGAGTAAAGTTTTAATGCTTTTGTAAGATACATACTTGATGACAGCTTAAACTTTTTATCTGGATTTTCTAACAGTTTTACGTAAAAGTGGGACTTTCTTTGGTAACTGGGAGGACAGTTCTTTTGTACCTATAAAATGCTATGCATTTCCTAATTTGGCGCAGAAACTAATTATTATACTAGTCCAATAAAGACGATGTAGTTCCAAATTTCAAAGAAATGCACGTTCAGGAAATGATTAGGAGGGTAAAGATGGTAGGAAGATGACAACCTCATCAACGGATTGCAATGACCTCGAAAAGAGTTGAAGAAAGAGCAGAAAGGGACAACTTAATGAATCACATTATATAATAATGTTTCTATTACCCAACTTATTAAATACCAAACTTATGAAACTAATAGCAACAATACAAGTTTGCGATGTGAGAATCAGTGTGGGCCAATCTTGACACATTAAATTTCCGGTTTCTCCACACCAGGGAAAAAACCCCTCCCAATGATAGAGCTAACAGCTAGCATGACTTGACGGCCAAAATCATCAGACCTTTTCTTTCCCAGAACCGCACAGTCAATATAGCATAGATAATGAATAAATGAATTAAACAGAGCAATGTATTTGGGAGTGCATGAAATGACATATTGAGTATAGACCTCAGGCCAGCAACAAATGCGGAAAAAAATAATGGGAGAGAACACCAAGTTTATCCCGTGTTGTTTTTGCTTTATATTTTTGCAAACATGCTGTATACTTGGATTGCCTTTTTATTTTTCATAAACCTTCGCTCCTTATCCAATGAGAAAATAACAAGAATTTTTTTGAATGTGATGTGGTACCTAGACTTGAAAGTGGTCCCTGATCTTCTCCAGACTCTCAGCATTTCCACAACATCTTCAATGGTAACACTGGTCTTAAACCCAATATCATGTAAAAGAGCCATACTTCTCACCTGTTGAACAATCCCTTCATGTTTATTGACCAAAGTCCACAACAGACAGATTTATATATACTTAAAGATAATCATTTTGCATAACATCAAGAAACGAAGCAAAAGATAGAGCCTTATGATAATGATTTGTTAAGTCAAAGTACCGCAATCGATTGGTGGCATTACATTAAAAATTTGCACTGCATTAACATCAATATCAAGTCAAACATCTGCTGCCGGTCATGGGGAAAAAAGTCCTTACTTTTTATTTCTTTTTTGGATGGAGTTATCCTTGCATTTACTGCAGGTTGCCAAGTCAATGAAGCAACAGATGGCACCTGAATGCTGATAGTAACGGTACTGTGAAATAATGATTCAGTGCACTTCCATTTATTTTTATTGACTCTACCACTATTTCCACAGTTCTATCCACATGTAAGATTTGACAATGGAGGCAATAAATTTTGCATTGATAAAACACTTAGATTAATAAAATTATGAGTCCTAATCCTTGAAGACACCAACATAAACATTTCCTGAATCACAGGGTATACCCACCAATATTGAGATATCAGATGTGACCGCTTCTTTTCTCTTTTTCCCTCCTGTGAATTCTAGTTTTCTTCTTTAGGGTCTACTTTTATCTAGCATGTGCCATTTCCAATCATTAGATGTCTGCAATTACATTCCTACTCAAAGACCAGAGTGCCAAACACTTCGACCAAAAAACTTAGATGGTATTTACATGATTGTTTCACTAATTCCAAAAAGGACCAAGGAAAAGGACCTGCAGAGCCATATATAAAAACTATACAGATCAGTAATTGCCACAATCAATTGGATAAATACCAATATCTCATATGTGGATGGTCTATACTTCTGCCCCTCACTCTTCCTTTGGAACTTGTCTCCTAAATTCTTATCATGTTTCCAGGTTGCACTTCCAACTAGCATTTTCATGCCGCTTCCAATCATTGTTTTTCTAGAGTTCATACTCAAAGAAATACAGTAAAAGTGTCCTTACAGATCATGGAACCTCAGTATTATCTTAAGATGGTTGTTTCAACAACACCACCCCCCCCCCCAAAAAAAGAAAAAAAAAAATGAAACTTTCAAAAGGAGATATCTTAATCCTTTTGAAACAAAGTTCCGCATAAAGTAGTAAAGATTATTTGCACAAAATTGATTATCATTATTAAACAGTTAAAGTAGGTACTAACAAGCCTGAAACTATCTTTTCAACCACAAAATTATTTTCATATAGTATCCCCCTATCAAAATTGTAAGGTCCAGAAAATGGATAACGAGAACATGAGCAAGAAAGAAGTCAATGGTCACATGCTCAGACCTGGTCTGACAGTGGACAGTCCTGATGCACCCAAAGTAATCAGCAAAAGCAAATCCATAATGGAACTAACCTTTGGGACAGCGCAAGGAGCGTAAGAACCCAAAATAGAGTGCACAGAATCACATTCGTAGAATAAGTCCTTAGGATAGTGAAGTTTGTCATCAATGCACGAAACAACCCATGGAACACCACAGATGCTGTTTAGGAATGAAGATTTGAAGGGTATCCTATTCCCATTGCACTTATCGTTGAAGTAACCTATGGTTTTTTCACTAAAGTAATCATCCCACAATTTATCGAAAACCTCTAACAGAAATTCAGAACCAACTCGATTTCCACTTGCTGACAACAAGGACAATAAATTGTCCAACTCAAAGGATTCCCAATCTTCAGCTACAGATCCTGAGGAGATGTGGTTTCTGTCCACTCCTGCCTTCCCCAAACATGTATCGGGCATATCAACCATTCTCCGATCCACTTTAAGTACTTGCACAAACTCTGTGATGCCTATTTCTTCAAAAAATCTCTTCCACATTTTCTTTCCACCAACAACAGATTTAGTTGAAGAATGCTTCAAGTAGTTGGTGTCTACCTCATGCCAATCCAATTGAATGTTGTTGAAAACTTTACGGAGGTCAAAAGAGCTTCCATATTCTTTACCATAATGGATTGGTACCTCAATCGGTCTTTTGTTGCCCTGTTTTGTTACAATGAAAGCTCTGTTTCTCAACTCTGATATCAGAAAATCTCTTTCAACATAGCAACTGGGGCAGCTAGATTGTAGATGGATAAACACAAAGCAGAGAAATTCGGTCAACAGATTGTTGCTCCATCTTGCACTTTTGTCATCACATATAGAAGGCAAGACATGGACCTTCATTATTTCATGTGTAGATAGACGTTGGACACCCACAATAAGGAGCATCCTGATGATGTTGTCCTTTGAACACATGTCTACACAAGAGATATCCGCATCCAATGCAGTTAAGAAGGCAGGGTTTACAATGCGGAGTTTTGCATATAACATTGGAAAGGCATCCATTCCATGCTCACTGTCATTCCCAGATACATCAGAGTGCAGCCATATCGTATCTTCATCCACTGAGCTGAATGTTCCGTCAGAGAGAGGAATAAAAGGAAGCTTACGGAGGGTTTCTATGATATCTGTGCCCATTCCAAGGTCTCGTGATGCTTGCGCTGAATGCACATACATTTTATAAACTGCATTCAGCCATGCAGACAACCAAGACAAACCCATTGATGGAAGGCTATCTTTTTTCTGGCATAAAGACATCATAATCTGAAGTAGAAGTTTTGGGCCATACTCCTCGACCCCCAATGTCCTTGCCAAAGGATCAGATAGACCTATATCTTTTTTTAGAAATCCTAGGCCAAGATGGTTTTGAAGCAAAAGATCAGGTAAAAGAACTCGAGCCTCTTCATTCCAACCTTGGACAACCTTGCATGGAGGCACCCATGTAGCATCATCTCCTTCCAGAAGTAGACAATTTGAGTGACGTAACTTAGAGATGATCATTCGAGGAAGACTAGAAAAAAACCCATGCACTTCCCCAATCAATGGAACATAGCTCATGTAAGCTGTTACAGCCTTTCCTAGATTGTCCCTGAAACAAGGAAGAGAACAGAAAGATCCCTCCGCATTCACGAACAAATCAGGAAACTCTGACAACAGCCATTGGTTCCAAGGGTTATCTCCATCAACTTCTTCTCTGGATGAGGGAAGAACAAAATCACCTTGCAGTATAAATTTCAGACCATAAGTTCTTAGAGGAAGAAATGCAAAAACAGGTTGCATATCAAGACGTGGGATATAATTTCCATCTGTTGATTCTTTAAGTCCAAATGCCAAGGCGATCTCTGTTGTTTGGACATTGCAACGACCGATATTCCCATGTAACTTCTTGCATGCAACAAACCAATTCATTTCCTCCTTACCATATGAAATCCTAATGATGCCATTACCACAAGTTTCCTTTCTCATGGCAATATGGGAATCGTTGTGCATATTTCTGAATGTAATACAACGAAGACGATGAAGAAATAGTAGCAAGGCTGGATGAATATCTGAGAACATGGATATGAAATTATTGCTTCCAGTTCCTTCTAACAAATCCGATCTGAAGGGAAGAACAATGCAAGTTTTCCAGCAGCTAGTATTGAAATGATCAATATTAGCAGATGTTAACTTGCTTAACACATTATGATCGAGAGGGGGTATAACAGTTGGCAAAACAAAACCAATTTGTCCCTCACTTATGTCAAACTTTATATGGAACCCATTCGAATGAATCTCAGGTGCATCAGTAACCTGCAGAAGAATTTAAATATTTTTGGTGAAGTTCTTTCAGGATGCAATAGGGGCAATTTGCAATGACAATTGATAGCTTTATTTGCATACCATTTAGGAGGATGGTGGCATGAAGAATTTAGATTTGGCATTAATACTATATTAAAAATCCTACCCAAAAGCTTAAGTAATTAGATGAAGAGTGCATTCATAAAATAGTGCAATCTCATTGCTGACTTTCTGTTTTTTTCCCTTCAAATCCATTTTACTGGCATATTGAATCCTAAACCTTTTTGGGGTCACGCAATAAAATAAGTACAGGATTTGCCCAAAGAAAAGGATATGATGAAATTGTATTAGGCATCTCTACTTACACGGAATACTGATTTGAAACCAATGCCTTTTTTCCCTATATATCCAGCACTTCCTTTTTTTGTAGAATTGCCAACGTCACATAGTGCTCTAATGTCTTGAGCAGAAAAGCCCCGTTCATTATTCAGAATAATGATGCCTGACTTCTGAAGGATGAATATAAGAGCTGGCTCAACATTTTCTAAATAGGTATTATCATCAGCATTTTGAACCTGCAGCAAAAAGTAACTACATTAAAGCATTGAAATTTAATCAGCATTTTTTTTCTGGTATTAAAATATAAATCCCTGTCCATAAACTTTTTGTCTAACTACGAGGAATAGATAAAATAAATGTAAGGGGAAATATTGGTTAGGTTTAGTGTACTCTGAATCGTAATATAAGATGACTAACACAGAAACAAAAAGTTCAGAGGAATGCAGATAAAGGATGATCACTTAAGACATCTAAACCAGGGGAATCAAATGAAGCATTGTCAAGTTTATAGAGTTTCAGTCACCAAAAATTATCTGAATTAAGTTTATAGAGTTTCAGTCTCCAAAAATTAGCTGAATTCGGACTTGTCAAATTCAAAATCAAAGGATCTCCTGGAGCAGAAATTGAAATTTGCAGCATAAGCTGTATGTCCATATTTTCTTCGCATAATTGAACTAGATGTCATCTTCATCAGTAGAAGCATAAGAAAGTTTCCTTAATATTTTTTGCACATGTTGACTAATAAAACTACGATAAAGCCATCAAGTTGCTCTTATACATACTATAAGTGTAAGTTGACTTCATTGCATAGTAAAGAAAAACAATATGCTCTTTTAACATATCACAACATTGATAAGGAAGGCCACTTTCTCTAATGCATATGACTAGGTTTTTGTTTGTTGGTGTGAATAATCAACTGAGACGAATGATATCAATAACTGCTCCACTAAGGCAGTCAGCAGTCCTAGGCAGAAGTGGCATTTCTTCATTTTTTCAGCTTGAGGCTTCAGCAAATCAAGTGTAGACTTTCAGCTTAGACTGTTGGAAAAAAATTGACAGGCATTTAACTCGGTTTCCCTTGTTTGTCCACACATGTATGGGCACATACTAATACCCTAAGGAACTTGACAAGAATGGATGAATGACATGACCACAAAAGATCATCGCTGACCATGAATCAGACAAACAACTAAAGCAAAAGCATGAGCGGGCCTCCAATGGGGCAAATGAATATTGTAAACTCACAGTAATATCCTGCTAAATGATGACTGCTACAGGAGAGGAAAAACAAAGATCAATGAAAAGCGACAGTGAACTTACTAACTCAAGAAGAAAATGAGAATCCTGAGAGTATAACTCCTGGGATAGACAATGAAGTGCTCTCCCCAGACGGGCATGTTGCTTTTTCAACAAGCTACTTTCTGTACCAGAAAGACTAGGATCAAGACCAAATTCTTCTCGCCTTATAGATTCAATGATTGAGTAAGCATCCTCGTATTCAACGGTTTCATTTTGTGCCAGACTCTTATCAATGCAAACTTCTGGATTATCAGAACTGTGACAAATTTCATTATTTATGGTACTCTGACC
The DNA here is from genome assembly GCA_016097595.1 of Eucalyptus pumila. Taxonomy (NCBI): domain Eukaryota; kingdom Viridiplantae; phylum Streptophyta; class Magnoliopsida; order Myrtales; family Myrtaceae; genus Eucalyptus; species Eucalyptus pumila. Next base: position 33,768,337 of record CM027853.1, read on the forward strand.
CTTCGAAACAAGAGAGGACACTTTATTGTCTTCTTCTGCAGGAGATGATTTTTGTGGATTGTATATTGCAGACAGTGAATCTGTGCTTGACTTGGAGGTGTCAGCTTTGAATGATGGAGCTTCATTAGGTTTACACATCTCAACATCAGTAGAGGAGCAAAAGACAAGGTAGTCATCAATCCACTCCACAACACCAAGATATAGTCCCACTTCATGAAGCATGATTCGTTCCTCCACAAGTTTACAGTCTGACAAGATGGTTGAAGGTACATGTTTTATGACAGATTGCATACCGGATAGTAACACATCAGCAGCAAAAGCACGAAACTCTGAAGGAATATAACTGAGGCATTCAAGAAAATATCTTGATGCAACAAGCACTGCATTACACTTGCCAGTGGAATTCTGGAATGATTCATCTGGCAGCTTTGACATACCAGCTGCTTTTTCTTGCATCTGAAGATTCCAACTGTCGGTCACTTCCTTATCGTCCAAGATGACTTCAAATGCACGATGTGCATGGCATTTTAAAAGAGACAGAGGAACATGTTTTTGTCCGCCGAGTATTGAGAACAAAGAGAGCAACTGAACCGCTGTTTGGAAAGGCGATGATTGAAGGGCAGATTGCAGAAATAGATCCACGCTGGCAGAACTATCAATCCGGATCACATTACCATCTTTAGTCACTAAACACAACAAGTCTGTTCTATTAACTTCATTCAACAACCATCCTACAAGAGGGCCAAGATGTGGAGCAAACTTAATGTCCCAATGTGACCAACGACTTAAATCTGACAGCATCGGTGCTCTTAATAAGACTTCAATTGCATCCTGAGATGATACTGATTCTAATTTTCCTATCTTTTGTGAAACATCGCTTACTCTACCAATGGTTTCAAGTTCAACCACATAATCATCATCAAGCGCCAGCATAGCCTGACCATGGACACCCATCAATGTCTGAGAGAAAAGGACACATTTTGACATTGCGATACCTCTGTACTCCCCAACAATATCTAGAAAATTATCCACTGAACCAACTTCTATTTTGAAACTGAGATTGGGGAATTGCTTCAGAAGCAATGTCGAAATCATCTGTTTGGTCACTACTTCACTGTCCCACAAGCTATTCAATGCTTGTGATATTATTACCATCAACTGATGCTGCAGCATGCAAACCTCAAAGTGGGACTTCTCATACATATCACCATTCAAGAACTGTTTCAGCTCAGTAGGCATAAGAGATATGTGTTCTGTCAGGAAACTGAAAAACTCTCCATGACCAAGTGACTCAAGTTCATTAACAAAAAATTGCTTTGCCAGCCAAGAGTCACAGTCAACAAGCTTTCTCAACAAATTAACTCTCATCTCCAGAACTGATTTGTTGTTGCTTGTTTTTTCATGATCAAGCTGATAATAAGCACCAATTTCTCTGGTAATGTCTTCAACAGCGACGCCTATTAATTGACAATGATATCACAAGACTTGTCTATGAAAAAACAACTCAGCATCAACTGCACAAGTGTCTGACATCTCGGAAAAAAAAATATGGAGAACAAAGGTGCACAATGAACAAAATGCAGCGGCATACAAGCCGCCTGGGTAGAGTGTCAATCGAGCACATTTCTAAAAGATCATTCAGGCCATTGTCCTTGAGAAACTCAGTGGACCAAATGCACATGAATATCAAAATCGAAAAATGAGTACCTTAATGAATAGTAGATAGTTCATGATAAAATGCAAAGATCCTAGGGCAAGATAGCCCAAGTAAAGATGTACAAGTGAAGAAAATTTTATCCAAATGTCATATATCCAGATCAGTTTCTGAGATTCCCTCCCACAACTTTGTTCTATTTTATAGCTGACTCCACAACTTTCAGTCAACTCATGCACGTAGTCTGTCCTTCCATAATCATGCACATACTCTAACTCTTTAACATTTTTTCCATATTGATCACACTGCCACCAGTTAGAAACATTTGCCTGAAATGAATTTCCTACGCACAAGAAGGGATGTCATGATTTTCTTACATCATTTATTTAAAAAAATTTGATCTTACATAAATTATCTTATTGTCTAAATCATATCTGAACCACTCCTTTAATCAACCAAGTACTTCAAATCAAGCCTGTCCACAGATATAATGTTACAAAATTGTCAAATTTCCAAAATCATGTTAAATGATTGTTTTGTTCAAAGCTTAAGCAACCAGCAAAACTCGTCTATATCTTAATTCAGGCATATCCTTAACCCTCCCTGTTGCATTTCACATAAAATGTAGCATGTACATGTAACGATGTCAAGCAAAGAATCAATGAAAGGAATTCAATGATAGAAGAAATAGGAAAGCAAGAAAAATTACAATAGGAGAAATCACTGGTATTTGAAACTTTGGCCTGTGCTTTGTCACCATGTTAAGATGTTGTTTTGTCCTAAGAGTTGAGATTAAATGGGCTCATTATGTATATCAAATATACTCTACGAGACGAGATTAAAGGATGCCATTCTAGTCAAGTCAAAGCTTACACAAATAAACTAAATCAATTACATGTATCATCAGCTATCAGATAAAGTGACCAAGTAAGATATTACCAATGAAGCCACAATCTTGATTCAACTAAAATTATTTCAAGCAACCACTATTTCAATTTTACAAACATTGGTAACTAGAAGTATATCAAGCGACCTACTATTTCATTTTTACATGCCACTCATTTCTTCTGTTTTACATAGTTGTAACTTCTATACCATCACTTAACCTTGTACTTTTTACAAGATCAATGATAAAGAGTTGCAATTTGGATAGCGTTCTATGTGGAATTGGTAAGGCATCGTATTCTTGTCCAAAGCCAATTATGCTTGCTTGTCTCTATTCCATAGATTGCCCTTAAATGAGTAAGATCCAATGTACTCGTGTGTAGGGTAAAGTAAAAACAGAAGTTAGATTGATGCAAGAACAAAGAAAAGAGGGAACAGTAAAAAACACATGCTTTCAGATAACTGTTGGACTGTATAGATGATGAATATGTATATAAGAACAATACTGGGTAAATGACTCAGGGATCCATGCTTTGAGATGATACTTTTTGCGGGCTCTGCACTGTGCAGAGCATTGTCGGTTGCACTCTCTAAAGTTGAATGTGTATCTTTGCTTTCAGGCAGGGGGATCGGCAGAGTGATCCCATCTGCCATTTGTTTACCAATAGCATCATATACATCTTCCAACATTCCACATTTGATACAAGTTACCTGCAATGAAGAAAAGAAGTAACCTATTGGCAATATAATCAAAAGAGAAGCCATGAAAACTGGCTTACATAAACTCATGATTCCAAACTAATACAAAAAGACAGCGTTTTAGACAAGAAGTTTGATAAAAGGAACAGCCCTTCCAGGCAACTTTTAGTTAGCGCAGCATAATAAAACCACCAAAGGAGTACTCATGCCATTTGTTCTCAATTCGGCAGTTCAGACAATCTGAAATATACTCTCTTGCTTTAGCACAAGACTATATATTGGGCATATTTGAAATGACTTGTACTTCTCATTTTTTGCTTTTTGCAAATCTTGTGACATGCACTTGACTTTGATCGAATAACAAAAAGATGAAACAATTCATAATATCCATATGTTGACTTGTAAATTTGCAATTTTTTAATTCTTGTAACTTCAAAATATTTTCTAATTCAAATTTTGAGTGGGGAAAAAAGCCAAAAGTTGGGCTATAAGCCAAACCAAACCTGTTTTCTGATAAATTCAACATCAAGGCATAACCAAAATTTTCAACTTCATAAATAATTTTGGGAAAATTTCAAATAAAGGCCTAAAACACACTCATTTTCTCAAATAAGAGCTTTTTTTTTTTGGTCAGTAAAATAAGAGCTTGAAGTGGGCCTTGTTTCAAATAAATTGTTTTTCATGGCCAGGCATTGTTGGAACACCAGCTACAACATCTTTATTGATAATGCTCCCAATTGGATGTTCATTTTTGTGTTGTAATGTCTATACAAAAGAGGAGGTGAAGCCACCAACACATTTTCTTGTTAAAAGGAGGAGGAACTATTAGATGCTCATAACTTCCAACAAGTCCAGTAAAGTGCTATTTGGAAACCTCCTCCTCAGAAAAGAAGGTGGAGGGCAGGAAAGGCATAAAAGAAATGCATGTTTGAGAAATTTTCGAAATTTTTGCCTGGTGGAAAAAATTAAGAATTTTCACTCAAGGTCTATTAGGATAGATCATGGAAGCAAGGTCTGGGATCACTACTACACATCCCTGTATTGCTTAACTCACATGGAACATGACCATAAAAACTTATAAAAGGTATTGCAACAATTTTCCAACTTCATCTGGATTCAGGTTTGATATTAATTGTCAGAGAGTGAAAATCTGGGCTAATTTTTGGTTTCACAATAATGCTCTCTGTGAAATTATCCCCAATTATTAGCTATTGGAGAAGATAAGATCTACTGTCATCCTAGTTGATTCAGGTAGTAGATTTTCTATATGGGTATCGGACTGGTATTACAGATTCATTTCGTTTTCTAAGAATCTGTCATTATCCAAGATCAGAGGAGCGGGGACAGACAGAGAACTGTGTTAAGCAACAGAAGATTTATTGTTTAACAATACCATTGGGATTTGACAAATGAGAGTAACATTTCTTTCCCACGAAGCTACATTGGGGATCAAAGCTCCCTCCATAAGTCCTTGTTTTTGTTTCTAGGGAGTCTGGAAACCATGCTTCCACCATATATTATTAGCTATGTGAGACTACCCCAAACTGCTAAAGCATGCCGATTTTGCTTTTTCAGGTAAAGCTCTAAATATTCTGCTTCATTGTCCAGAAGCAACAGAGAATCAATCCAACTTACTATCATTGTCTACAATTTCTTGGATTATACCACAATTTATCAAAAGGCTCCACAAGCACTGGAAGTGGAGCTGAGGAAATAAAAAGGAAGAGAGATGCGGAGGTCTCCTCCTTTATGCATAAGGTGGAATATTTAGTTCCAAAAAAAAGATTAGATCTTTGAAGAGCAAGAACTGCAGTTCTCTAAGCCAAAAGCTATCATTAATAAAGATAGATGGAACTATATCTTGGTTCTCTTTTCTTATGCTTCTTATTCCCTCTTTTATGTGTTCCTATTGCACTTGTAACTGACATACATTAGTCTGATAATTCCTGAATTCTTGAATGCACCGGAATTATCAAAAACTTTCACTATCTTACACAAATGAAGAAACTTTTCATGGATAGTAACTGAAGGTATTAAGTCTAAACGTTTCCCTATCTGCACAGATTAAACAAGGTCCTCCAGAATAAGAACAACTTGCTATACTTTAGTGCCAGAAAACATGTGACAAGTTTGCTTAGTTGGAAGTTGCTTAGTTGGAAGGGTACTTTTAGGTAGATTAACTTACTATGACTAGCTTAATTTCCCATGAATAAGATGATTCAAATTTTAGGATAAGTTAGAGTATGTTTCCTGCTTCAAAATGAAGGAAGCCACTAAACATCTAGATGTTCAGATAAGAAACAGCCTCTCTGATTTTATCCTCATCCTACTTTCCCCTCATAGCTTCATGTCCCTCTTTCGCTGGCTCCTCTACAAACAGAACTTTGCAGAGAAAAACAAACTAAGAACCAGAAACAGGTAGAACATAGAAATCAAGGTATAAAAGGGAAATAGGTATTAACTTTCATGAGAAAGTGAGATCTGCTTTAACTGTCAACTTGAAAATTGAACCTTCAAAGGCAAAATATATACAGTCTAAAGGAAAAATAAGGAAAATCATGATCAACTCACAGCGACATTCAACAACCCGACCAAGGGATATGCTTGAAGCATCCTGCCCATCTTGCGTCGCTTTTTCTGGTTAAGTACATACATGTCTAGCATTTTCTCCGTGACCTAAAAAGATGTAGAACTTGTTTCAGAAGCTGTGCATGCTGAATTCTAATTAACCACCCAATCTACTGCCATAAGACCCTTTTAGACATCATCAAAATTTTAAAGTTCACCTGTAGTTCATGCATTTTTTATGTGGTCAGTCAAGATGGTGAAAGCTTGAAGTTATGTATGTAGGAGGGACTGCGGATCAACCTCTTCCTATTTTCTATTGCCAACATTAGATCTATGCAAGAGTATAAAACATTAAATCAACCTATGACTAGATCCAGGTGGTGACAGGCCAAGGAAGTGCATAAAATAAGCCTCTAATTCAAAATTCTGAAAGAACATCTATTGAGTTGAAGTGCCGAGTATCCCATAGTATGAACGCCAAGGCAGCCAAATTGCATTAAAATGTTTAAATCGGATAGAAAGCTCTCAGGCACAGTATTGGCTTTTCTATGAAAAGTCTAGTACATATTATACTGTTTGCTTGCAGTAATAGTGACCGCCAAAGCTATTACAACCAACTCCATCATAACAGTTATTCCGTAAATGCCCCGCTCTTTTTCTGTCACTTTACTCGTATTGAATTATTAAAACTCACTTACGCAACTACTCTACTTTTATATCATTAGTAATAGTTATATATGATTAGACTAATCCTAATGCTGATTTTTTAATATAAAGTGATCTGATATATAATAAAATATTTATACACTACACTAATGATTATAAATAAGGAAATAAATAATTGCCATAAAATATAAATATTATCTTAATTAATGTTGTTAAAATTGTACCATTCACGACTCAAATTGTATAATTCCATTCAATTCACATACAAAACGATTAGATTCATAATTATAAATCAGAGATGCATTAGATTACGATACACTTCAACACCACTTGGCCAGACTTTATATTTGTGATTGTTGGGCCACAAAAGTCTTGGCGTTATGCTTTATAACAAAGTTACCAGAATCGTGCAGTAACTCGATTTATTCATATGATTCGATTCGATTGAAGGCCCTAGCGATATGTTTATATTAGATAAATTGCTAATCATTCAAATTGTAGGTGAATCTATCAATTCACTAACAAATCCACAATTCAACACAAACACACACACGCGCGTTTACCTATCAAAACTATGTAACTTTGTCATATTTCACCATATATGTTGAATTTTTATGGTTACAAAATAAATAACAATAATTTTTGCACTTTATTATGCAATGTTAAATGAAATGACATATAAACACTTGTGACTTATATTTGAATGCAATCTCTATGTTAATAAAACAATTAGAAATTATATCTTCTTATGCATAGGGATCATCACATGCACTCGAAATTAAGATTTCTTTTTCCTAGATCAAAATTCTAACACAGAATTTTATATCTTATAACATCTCTTTTATGAAATTCATAAGTGTGCATGACACAAAATACTTATTTAAGGTACTACACCGAATCTTACAATTTGATTCAAACTTGATCCATTAGTAAAAAATTTACGATTTCAATTCACAATACGCATATCGATGCTTTATACACATTTAATATTTTGAATGTTTATATATTGAAATTTTATAAAAGGCATCCTTTGAATTTCTTACATCTGTCATTTGGATTTATATAATACAATGGCATGGTATTTCTTCAATATATATGTTTATATGTCTTATTTCAATTTTTTCCCACATTTTTGCAACTAATGGTAGACTTTAGTAAGATATCCTTGTTTTTTAATTTAGGGTTAATACCCTAAAAAAACCCAAACTGGTACACTTGTGACAAATTTACCCAAAACTATTTTTTTGACCACCAAAAACCCCCAAAATGGTCTACCTTTGACAAATTTACCCCAAACTGGTACACTTGTGACAAATTTACTCTATATTAGTTTTCGTTAAATTTTATTATCAAATTATTAAGTTAAATAGCACGTGACAGTTAACCGATATACCAATTTAGGATTTTACGCTCCGTTTGTCACAGTTTACAATTTTTGTGATTTTTTTGTGGTATTAATCCAATTTAGCAGAGGGTATATTTGTCACAAATTTACCAGTTTAGGGTTTTTTGCAGTCGAATAAATTAGTTTGGGGTAAATTTGTTATAAATGTATCAGTTTAGGGTTTTTTTATAGTCACTCGGGGTAAATTTGTTATAGGTTTACCAGTTTGGGGTTTTTCATAGTCAAAAAAATAGTTTGGGGTAAATTTGTCACAAGTGTACCAGTTTGGGGTTTTTCAGGGTATTAACCCTTTAATTTATCCTAAAGGTTTTTACCGAATCTCACGATTCATGATCCAAATCCTGATTTGACAACATTGCTTGCAACACAATGTTATATTACATAAAAAATTGTATACATAATATTATTGGAATATAGTTACTAAAGTTTATGTATGATTATGCAAAATTTCACAATTTACTCTGAAATCACACATAATAAAATACTTAAACTTTATATGTAGCAGCATTATTATCATTGTAATTAATAATAATTTAATATAATTCTAATTTATCATGTATAAACTACTTGCTATTTTATATAAAGTAATGAAACAACATTATTGCTATTATATTGTTATACTAATTAAGATATAAAACGAAATACATGAACTAATTAATAGTATAATTAGTTGAAATACCTAATTATGAATGCATAATATAAAGAGCAAAATTACTAACTAGTTGCTATTACAAAGTAAAGGCTCTTTAGTTTTTTTACCTCTATTTTCACTACTATTGTGTCAAACTAAACAATACAGTAACTATTTCATTACCAAAACCAAACAACGTGATAGCTATTACAGTAGTATTCTGTTACAGCCATAACAACAACTCTATTACAACTTAGCTTTAAGGCAACCTAACAAATATACAGGGTGCATTTGTTTCTTCAAAAATGATTTTCCAAATTTTCACATATTTGGTTCGCTGAAAACGGATAATCAACGGAAAAAAATTTACTGTCAAGGAAAAGCACACTTAAAAGGGAGGAAAATGATTTCTCCATCTTAAAAAGAAGAAACTAAGCTCCTTTTCCACACGCACGCTCACAGAGAGTTTTAATCTATGGACTTTCCCTCTCTGCCAGTCTTCACTCCTCTTCAGTACCTTTTGTACCTTTGCTTTTCTTCATAGCAAACTCGCAAACTATTTCATCTTGAGTGAAGTTTTATGAGCAATGACAGATGAAGTTTGTTTATTATTTGCATTTTCTATTTTTTTGGCATCCCTTTATTAGGCTATTTTATTTGGTAATAAAAAAAATTAAAATTTATACTTTCATATAGTAGCATCATTTTAGACAAGGAGTTAGATATCATCATAGTATTTATTACTAGGAACAACATATAATTATAATGAAAAGAATAATTTTTAAAGGTGAGATCTAAACATCACCAGACAACTGAAAACCAGCCATTTTCTTTGGAAATGATTTTCACAGTAAAATTTCTTGTCCTTCAACAAGTTTCTTTTGAAACAAATGCACCCCCCTGGTATTGGTGAATTGAGCATGATAGAGACTAATCACTCAAGTCAAGGGATTGTCAATGTAAGGAGTAGTGTGATTGTCACAATTCAACCAAAGAATTGAAAGTGGAAGCACTTGTACATAGCACATGAATCTAATAGCTAGATGGTGGAGCACCTCCTAGGGAATGAATATTACCATTGCTCATTTAAGGAGATGCAAAATAGTCAAAACCTGAAAAACTAGGGACGGATATTAGACGAAAGTTTAATGGCATCGATCATTTCAAGAAATGAAAACCATGAACTTACCTTGGAGAGAGAACATGCTTGACACGCTTCCTTCCATTTCTTCATGAAACTTCTCATAGCACTAATCTCCAGAACCAGTGTAACACCATTCTTCTTTTTACCCTTTTTTGTGTAATTGGCTCTATTCGTCAAAATTTTGTCCCTCTCTTCCATGTCTCTTTCAAGCCATTCTACATAAGTAAGATCTTTGGTCTCAATAATCTCGGAACTTTCAGATGCCTTGCTGAGCATGTTTTGGCGTGCTTTTTCATCCCTGTTACAATCATCATCATGCTTCTTATCATCATTAAAGAAGTTGTCACCATCTTCATCATCTGAACTTGAAGAAACCAAATTTAAGTCCTTGCCAATAAAATCTTCCTCCCATGGCATACAATTATCATCCGACTGCTGCTCATTAGCTTGTCGTTTCAGCTTCTTCACAGATGTCCTCAAGCTTGTCTCTTCTGATCTCTTTGCATCTAAGATAAAGGATATATGAAGCCTACATATACGAAGGGAAAAACAAATAATGAAACCTTCATTCATGAACAACAAGTTTAATTTATATTACCAAAAAAAAAAAAAAAAAAGTTTAATTTAGTTGACACAGCAGATAATAATGTCTACAGAACGCAACACACCCGGACGCATAGGAAGCACACAAATGTCACCATCAAGAAAATTTAGCTATTTATAATTGCACTCTCAGTATGATTTATTATCATCATAGTTTAATGAGTCATTTCTGGTTGATCCCTCATTTTGACTTACCATCTGATCTGGCATTTTTCAAGGAGCATTAATGTGCCATCTCTAGGTAGGAATGTTTGGACAATGGGAAAGATAAAAAGAACATGCCAAATGGCTTTGACACATTGAGAGGGTACAAGAATGACTAACCACTCTCAATTAGAATAACACAAGAAGCTAAGGTGGTCATATTAGAAATTCAAAGCTCAGAATAGACCTATATCCATTCAGAGGCATATGTTGAAATGATAATTAGTCCGATGATGGAAGTGGACAAGTTCCTTATACCTTTAAGTCTCTCTTTGCAGTCCTCACTCACTCCATACTCTACCAGCACGTTTGCATCCTCTCCCCCCCCCCCTTTCCCCCAACCTAACCATCTCATTCCAGCATTGAGAATTGTTCTCTAACTTCTCTAACCCATAACCATCTTGTTCAAGCCTAGCATGCCCCACTAAGCTCATAATGCATGAGTTGTGTACAGTTTTAACAAACAGGAGATACACTTAAAGATGCACAGACCATTCACCAGGATGCATTAATTGACTTGAACTGCAAAAGGCAGACTACTCATCCGCATGTCTGATGAACAAAAAAGATTAGTTTTCTACAATTACTTCAATGCCTCAAATAAGCGAGTTGTTTGTAGATTCTCAAAACTGCAACTTGACCGTGGGTTTCTTTTAAATCCATTTCTTGTTCATCCCATTTTCTCATTATTCACTAATCCTAAAGATAAAGGGCTGTTATGTTTGCCAAATAGAAAATCCTCGACTAAACAAGTTCAACAATATGCAGCTACACCATGTAAAGAAGATGTGAATTTAGTAAGTTTTAACTGTTCATCCTATGAGAATTTAGCACACAACATCAAAAGTGCTGCATGATAGAGACATCATTTAAGTAGTGAACCCAAATAGGGAAAGTTTCACATCGAAAAAGGCTTCTTTGCATGTACTACTTATGAAAGCTATCAAGCAGCGCTAATGAAATAATTAAATTATACTACTATTTGAGTTACTCTGAAGAATTCAATGCTTAAAATCTAGTGTCAACTTTGTTAAGCAAGTCAATTAGAATCTGGAAAACATCAGTGAAATCAAGTTGTGGAAAGCATTCAAAGCCATTAAAACTACCTCTAGTTAGATTCTCTAGTCCTTCAATAATTTGAATAACGCAATCACTAATCTTTGTGTCCACAAGTCCAAATAAACCAAAGAAAAGAATTATCGACATGAAGGATATAGGGAAAAACATTTGCAATAGCGAATAGGAGTCAAATTCTTTTGCTACAGAAAACTATTCTCAAGAAGTTGGAAAATACTTACTTCTCTAAGCTTATATAGTGTTTGACAAAGCAATAATAAAAGATTCAAATAAGCGGAATGGCAAGACAAGCAACGGACTCTGCATACCAAATCAGCTTTTCTAATTATGTTCTCTATCCTACATAACTTTGTTATCAGTTAAACAAAATAAAAACAAAAAATACGCACCCCAGGTTCCGAATTCGTACTCCAAGCTTTTCCGTTCCCGAGACTGATTTCTCTTTGGCTATAAAGCTGAGAAGATCCTCAATCTCAACGGGTTTTCTACTCTTGCGTTTCCCACTCTTGCGTTTAATAAAGAATTCAGCAAGAAGACACACAATCTCCTCACTAGTTATCTCGAGCACTTCAGTCATATCACTGTTCAGGGAAAAGTAATGCATAACAAGGGGATATTGCAAAAAGGGGCCCAATTCAAGTTCTTCAAATCGTTCAATGCCCTCATTTTTGCAGATTGCTATTTGCATATCATACAATGAGGTGATTTTCCGGGTTTCCACAAAGCAATGGATGAATGCATTTATCTGCGAAACATTAAACAAAGGGTGAGTCAACAAGAAGAAAGTCAATATAAATCTATCTCCAAACCTTAGACATGTTGTGGCGACAACTCTCTTTCCTGCCATTACCATGTAATATTACGAAAAAGAACACTCTAACAACTTCAGATTCTATTTCACCAAAAAAAAAAAAAAAAAAAAAAACTTCAGATTTCTAACCAAAAAGGGAAAGAAATGAAAACGGAAAAGATATTACAGATAGTCTAAAATAGGCCTGTCTTACTTTAAAAATAAGCATTTTGTGCATTTTGTAAGAACTTCAACATCTAATATGCAGGATCCAGCACCGATTGAGCCATGGGAAGACTTATACGGTTAATATCTACACAATAAGAAAAAGCTCCAACTCTCCCTAATCTTTCTCAGTACCTGAATGATCAAACTTATTACTCAGCTGCTTTTCCTAATCCCCGCAAAATTGAGCAGATTCTTTTTCCCCATTCTCTCATTTGCTATGAGCTACAATGTAGACATTCCAATTACTTATATTGCACAGCCCTTATATTCTGTTATGCAGCTGTACACCAGTACAAACAGTAATAGTCATTAGCTCATGGAAGAAATCCAATTGACTAAAGACCTTTCCAAACCTAGAGTAAACTTCAATTGTAACTTGTAATAGATAGAAACAAATAGAAACCTTATTTGGGTGTTAACTTCTTCAATTTTCTAGCATTGGGATAATCACTTATCTATGAGTTCTCCATGATTATTTTATAAATCCCACACTCTTTTCTGACAAACCACAAGTAGGTTGCAGCGAAATGTTAAGAAATCATGAAAAAAGAAAATGAAAAAGAATGATGATGAATCGAGGTCCTTGTATACTATTTGAATATCTTACTTGGAAAATACTTGCTTGGGGTATAAGGGTAATGCAATTGCTTGAGGAAGAATGGTATTGCCGGGAAGACGAACAAATTTCAATCCTTAATTCAATGGTTATCTCACTCAGTTACATAGAAGATTATGGGAAATCCACTTGAATTCATCTCATGTTTGTTTTTGCAGAGAGTCCACTAAATTGATCTGCAAATGTAAGCAACTTGATATAAACAGTGGATGGAGTCCATTAAGTATATGTTCCGTAAATTTGATGATGGAATCCCACAAGAACATAAACAAATAGTTAAAAGGCAAAAAGAAAAGCAAAAAGCAAAAGGCAAGATAACCAACGAGTTCATGGCCTCACATAACCATTATAGTACCCCGACCTTAAAGAAAGACCTTGACGAAGAAGTCTGTCAAATTCCCAGTTGACTAAAAGTCCTTATAGTCAACGTCCTAATTCCTACTAAGCATCCTCAGTTCCTATGTTTCCTATCTTGTAAAGGAAAATCCAGGGAGAAAGAACCGCCAACCCAGATCGCAGAGAGAGAAGGCACTCACAGATCATCCAAGTAAATGCAACTCAACCTTAAAAGGCAAAATTCTCTAGCCCCTTACTTGAGAGCTAAGTAAAACATGAGAGAAAGAGAGAGAGAGAGAGAGCGTCTTCCCTAAGCCATTATTCATTCCACACAGTTTCAAGCAGTCTAAAAACAGAGACGAGATGAAACATACGACAACGATGAGAAAACCTTTACCTTTCCTTCAACAGCCATTAAGCTCCTAAGAGAGGGCACTTGCTGCATGCTGAACCCCAAGGAGTCCCACGACTCGACCTGCAGAGCCAAGACCACGGCCTGCGAGACTTTCCACGACGAGACGCTCTCTCCGGCGGCGAGGAGATCGCGCCGAGCCTTCGCGACGGCCCGGTCGATCCTCTCCAGCCGCTCCGCGTTGCTCGGAACAGAATGTTGCGCATGCTGGTAAGGTTGACAACGATGATCGTGTGGTCTCGTGAGAAGGGTCGGAGGAGGCCAGGCTCTAGCGGGAGGATAGTAAGGATTGTGGTGCTGCTGCAGAGGTGGCGGGGGTCCGCCGCCGCGACCGCCGCCTCTTCCGCCGCCGCGGCTGGGAGGGCGAGGGCGTGTCGGCGGTGACCCGTCCATATTCTTCGTCGGAAGTGGTACAGAAAAGTACTGTGAAGGGCCACAGAGAAAGAGAGAGAGAAAGAGAGAGAGAGAGTACGTGAAAGAGAGTCGACGACGGACAGAGGTCAATTTTTAAGGCAAAGAAAGGAAAAGGCGGGCGCTTTAGCTTCTTTGCTAAGTTTGGCCTAATCTTTGTACTAATTGCTAAAATAATAACCAAGCTGTTGGATTCTTTCCTATTTTCTCACTCCACTGCTTTTTCTTTTCCAAATAAACCCCTGTGCCATGTTCAGGAAATATAGGAAAATGGGGCAATGAAAGTTTTGATTGAAAATGAAAAAGCTTTTTAAAAAAATTTAAAGATTAAAGGAGTAAAAATTTCTTTACCCAAAAAAAAAAAAAGAGGAGTAAAAATTCAAAATTTTGTGTACTTTTCTTTTTTAATTTTTCTTTACTCCTGCTCAAAACCATATTATGAGTATCTGTCATGTATTTATTTATTTCATCCACAATCCATCTATAATTTTGTTGTAAGGAAATGGGGTAGCCGGTAAAGTGGAGCTCTCTATAGAGAAATATATTGGTAAGGTAAATAATATATTAACTTTTGAACCAAAAACTATACATAAGGATCTTGACACAAAAAATGAACATGTCAAACCGAGTGGAAGGGTGTCAAGAAAAATCTTTCGATATATTCATGTTATCATTAAGGCAACAAAACACGTATGGTTAGAATACGTTTATTGATTTGAGGCAATGATATGAGTATCAAAAGGGAAAATTCCAAATAAGGACCTTAAGTATTTTCATTTTTTTAAATAAGGGTTTAAAATGAATCTTGTCTTAAATAAGGATGTGAAATGCCCTTATTTTTTAAAATAAAAGTCTAAGTAGATATTGTTTTAATTAAATGTCTGTACCATATCAGTGCTTAACTTATTAGCTAATAAGGGCATTTTCATTCTTTATTTTTTTTTCATTTTTTTCATTTTTCATTTTTTTCCTTTTAATGTATTAAATGAAAAAATTAATTAAAAAAGGGGGAAGGGGAAGGGAAGGCAGCGATGGTGGGGGATGGCCAACCAAGGGTCAGTGAGTGTCACCAAATCCTAGCTAGTGGACAACAAGTGAGGGCCTACGATGGTGGGGTAGCACCTATGATGGGGGGAGTAGTGACGACAAGGCCTCACCTTTTGATTTCCTTCCTTTCCTTTTTATATTAGATTTAACTTTTTATTGATATAATTAAATAATAATTGAAATTAAAATTGCATTGAACCAAAATGCCCTTAATCGATCGGAATATTTAGGCAATTGATGAGATTATGTCCTTATTTAAAATTATCATGATCACTTCAGGTTTATATTTGGAATTGTCATTGTCACTTTATGCTCTTTTTTTTTTTTTTGAGAAAATGAAGATATTTTAGGTTCTTATTTAGAATTTTCCCCATGAGATTTGTTTTGATATGTAGAACCCATTTTACGATCAAATGTAATTTGGACCCCTTTATCTCATCAGTCAACCTTAAGTCAACTGTTAGTCAACCCTGTGCAAACTTAAAATGAAACTAAAATTTGAGGTTATAACAGACAATTTAAATTATGGATATGATAGGAGAAGAAAAAGTAAAGTCAATAGTCAACTTAACGATTAAGTAGATTAGTAATTTTTTGCTAAGGCAACATTTAGGCGACGGCCACTTTCGTGAAGAAAGAATCAAAATCTTTTCTTGCAATGAAGAGAGCCATTGTAGGAGGATACAATCCAAAATGGCATATTCGAAAGCAACACTTAAAAAAGAGACTCTATTACTATATTTATATAGATACCAATCATGGAAATTGCAGGAATGTTATGGCCAAAGCAGGAGGTTGAAAGGGGCGATGGGTTTCCGTCATAATGTAGAAAAGTAATATTCGATATCTTTTAATATAAAGAAAATCGCTTGTACACTTCAATGTTCAAATGCATATATCCGTTTTCATATTACTAAAGCCAAGGTAGGAACTGCATCAATGATAACCATTTATGCAAGATAGCCACATAGCAGTTCTTGTTTCCATCCCTTGGCAAAATATAACCAATGAACAGAATGCAATTTAGATCCATAGGCAGCCCACCTTATCCAACATTTTTGTAATGTAATAATGGTTTATTTGTACAGTATTTTCTTCTTTATCATCATCGTAGATAATTTGTTTTATATCATGCTTGTGTATGCATAATCGTTGCCTTCATATTGAAGCCGTCGTCGTCGTCCCCATCATTATAATAAGTAAGTTAAAAAAACGGATAAAGGAGAGGATGAGTACCCCAAACTTAACGTGTGAGTAAAGAGAAAGAGGGGCAGTTGACAGGATGAAGAGGAGAGCTCCCTCGGACCTTTCATTTCCCTGAACCACGCCGGCGTGTTTTAGCTGGGAAGGCTTCACGGGGATCTAGGCTGGTTCCCCTACCCCCGTAAGGGGGTGTGGACAGAAGAACCAATGGGGCGGGTATATTTTCATCGAGATCTCGGACCCGGGCCTCTACTCAAACTTTCCTGATGGTCAGAGCCTTTTAAGGATCTGCTCAGGTCTAAAGGGCTTTATAAAAGCAGAGACAAAAGACGGGGAAAAGTAAATAGGGAAAAGAAGTGATGGGAAGCTATTCATGCAAGGTAATTGCTGAATAATTTACTTGGAAAATAAACTTAAGCCCTTCATAGTAATTCTTAACACCGACGATTTGAGTATTGGATTTAAATCGTGCACACCATAAGTTAAAGGACCTCACTTTTATGTCCAGTGGATTCTCACCTTTGGCCTAAGATAGTTGCCATCTCCACTTTTCATGTCAAGTGAGCACTTGTCAAGTTCCTTTGTTTGGACTTTGGGAATCTTGTACGATGTACGCCGCCTTTCTTCTTCTTACTTTTTACCTTTTTTTTATCTTTTAGTCTGATACAATGAATCAAATGTTAGTCACATTTGCAAAAGTCGCTAGAAGGTATTAATTAATGTTCTCTTTAACGTTCCCACCTTTTCTTTGTAAGTTTTGGTTTTCTTTTGTATTTTTGGAAAAAAAATAACTATAATTAATGCATTCCATCGTTATTTTGTAAGATTGGTTTTATTATGTACTTTCGATAAAGAATAATTGTAATAATACATTCAATGTACCGATTTATAGATGGGCATTTTAAGGGGTGCTAACATCTTCCTCATGCGGAAACTGACTCCCAAACCTAAGCTTTGGCTGTTGATCAGATAAAATGCACTTCCAAAGTTGAAAATGCTAAAAAAGGTACACTTCATTCTTTCTGCATCGACAAGATTTTTGAGTCGAGTGTCTTGATATGAAAACGATGTGGAGAGAAGTGTCCTTTAAAAGGATTATTTATATATGACAAGCTATTCGCATGGTTAATAGATCAAGTGAACCTATAGACTCAAATCGATCGAGCCTATCCAAACTTTAGACAATTGGAAAGCCATTCTAAATTTGGGCGCAAAGTGCATGAATGGGCTTGGATAAAGTCATAAATTTGAGGGAATTTAAGTCCCCTCAACCAAATCCTTCTCTTTCTCATCTCTATACCCCACCCTCCTCAGCCTTTAACACGCGGCCACTCCATCACTACGCCCTTAAGCGGCCTCGGCTTAGGTCACCCACGGCGTTATCAAATTTGTCGGTTGCCCCACCACCGTTATTGGCCCCAACAGCGACTCCCAGCCCCTTCAGTCTTTGCCGCCAGTCAATCTCAATCTCCTCCACTTTCTCTATCTAATCGACTCTCTCTCTTCTATCTAAACTTGACAATGGCATCGAGCTTCTCAAAATTGATAGAGTCCAAAGCATCCATAGAGGCGTTGGGCCTCTAGGTTTGTATTAAGGATAACAACTCATGACTCGTTCAAATTCAAAATATTTGAAATTAGTCAACACTTATCTCATTTAGTTATTACTGTAATTGACTAATTCAAAATATTTTAATGAATTCGTCCATTCTCATCTCATGTAATTGTTATTTTTTGTTATTCTGTAATTGAATTAGTCCATCTATATTACTTGTAATTACTATGACAGCTAGTGGATAAACTCTATAAATACAAACGCTATCCTAGAGTTGGAGGATAAGTGAAACTCATGCTCAAACTTAGAGTCTATTTTTACATGGTATCACAACACTAGTAGGATCCTTGAAAACACCTTCACTCCTTCTTTCTCTTCTATTTTTTGACTTATCCTATTCATGATGTCATCTCTCACCTCCATTCCAATTGTACAACACCGGTGATAACTTTCTATTGCAGAAAACCCAATTGTTTCCGTTGTTTCGCAGCCAATTTTTTAATGGGATACCCTGACAACATCATTATCTATCCCACTCCAACCATCACCCCCACGGGCTCCACTATTGCTATACCTAACCCTGCATATACCTAACCCTGCATATGATGAACAGATTTGCAAAGACCAACTTGTTTCTTAGTTAAATGATATCTTCTCTTTCGCCTCATGTCCAACCCTATGTGGTTGGATTAATTACTATTGTCGATGTCTAAAAGGCTCTACAAACTTCCTTTGGATCTCTATTGCATACAATCATTCTTTAGCTCCATATGCAGCTCCATAATACATCTAAATGTGATAAATCTGTCGACTTATCTCCATGAGGTAAAGTACATTTAAAATCAATTAGCTGCTACTAATTGCCTTGTAGTTATCACTATAGTTATTATTGTCACAAACTAATTCAAAATATTTGAGTTGGCCCATTCTCATCTCATGTAATTATTATTGAAGTTATTACTGTGATGAACTAATTCAAAATTCAAAATATTATGAATTAGTTCATTTATATCTCAT
Organism: Eucalyptus pumila; assembly: GCA_016097595.1. Lineage (NCBI taxonomy): Eukaryota > Viridiplantae > Streptophyta > Magnoliopsida > Myrtales > Myrtaceae > Eucalyptus > Eucalyptus pumila. The sequence goes on from CM027853.1 coordinate 33,787,488, forward strand.
GTAATTATTGTAATAGCTAGTAGATAAATTTTATTAATACAAACGTTATCCTAGAGATAAAGAATAAGTGAAACTTACGCTCAAACTTAGGGTCTATCTTTACAATTTGGAGAGAGCAGCTGCTCCATGGCCACAGGATACGACGGAGTTGGCCAGTGGGAAAAAAAAAACATCCAGTGGGAAAAAAAAAACATAGTTAGGATGATGAGAACAATAGCAGGTCAATGATGGGGAGAAGGAAAAAGACCGATGACGGTGGCGGTGTTGGTGGGTGGCCCGATCGGCAGTGGTGGTAGACCCAACGGTCGTTACTAAAGGGGTTGGAAGAACACTCAGGTCATGACGAGATTATCTATGGAAGTGTGGTTAAAGATTCGCATTAGTTTCAAAATGCTCAACAAAGGACAAAGACCAGTAAGAGGCCACACATTCAACAAGGTAACAGAGGCTTGTCTCTTCGGTAGGAAAAAAACAATGCGACAAATGAGACCAAAAGCCGATGAAGCTGAGTTCGGCAGCGTGGATAGACATGCAATAGAACTCCAAGGCCGATTCTATTTTAGCTTGTCCTCAAACTGGCCACATCTTAGCTTTTAGTCTCAACTGCCAGCGGGAGAACCATTCATCAAAAGATGGAAATGGCAGACAAAATCATAATTGATTGGGAGAACTTTGGCGTAATATCGAGGAAAGCATTCGATGAATTCAGAGGGAGAGGTAAGAGACTCGAAGTACGGACGAAGGATCAGCCGATCTTCTCTGGAGTCATTTCCATGAAAGATGGACTTGTGTTTGTTGCGAAAGCAAACGATCGAATAATAAAATAAATGAATAAGACAATAAATTGAACATTAGATTTATGTAGTTCATTTGTAGTGACCTACATTCACGAAAAAATAAGTAGTGAATTATACTATAAATCAAGCGATACAATAGAGATTATATTTATACTTGAGTCACTTAAATACTCTTAGTATTTTTCAAGCCTCAATTACATTTAATTACTCACGCAGTGTTTAGTCTAATAATTCTTCGCTAAATAATTTTTCAATGTCATGAAAGAATTATACACAAATTCTTATCACAAGAATTTAACCGTATTCAACACATAAAACTTCTTTAGTGTAATTGCATAAACATAACGAATGGAGAAACCCACTGTCAAGCACTCGTGAACATCTAAAGCACCCGGCGTCTCTCGCAACATCTATGCAAGGCACACCTAACAATCCTTATAATATATAGATTTATGTAAGCATAGGGCCCACTTTGCCGAGAAGTCCCGGTAGAATTCGGTCAACAAGTCCAACTTGGACTTTCCCTATTTTGAACCGTGACTTTCGCTGCTTTGATTTTATTTCCATTTATAACTTATTTTCAATTATTTTTCCTTGGCTGTCTCCAGCAGTAAATATAAATAATGTTCCCATCTTTCTTTCTTTTCAATTTCCACGATCAATAAACATATTATTCAGGCAATTTTCATCAACGGACTTAAACTCGAGACATATTTTAATAATATTTATAGTGTCGAAAATCATTTAGATGCCCTAAGAACGTATTGCATCCAGTGACATAATTCATGTAGGATGATTGACTTCTTCCTGTCGTAGAAGAAACTTGAAGATGGAAAGCTAGGAACAGGAGAAGCAAGTCAAGGAGTGAATCATAAAGGCAATTTCACGAGCAGGGTAACAGAAGGGTGAAGTGCTTCAGGAGGATAAACTGTTTAAATAAAGATTATTACCTAACAAGCCGTTTAAATTGGAAATTACCGCAGGGCCACCTACCTGACGCTCCACGATAGAACATGGTTGATCTGGTGCTCAGAAACTGCTGCCAGTTGAAAAGTTATGATATTTAAGGTGCACATTTTTCCCACTTCAAAATAATGATGGTCTGTGGATATTGAGAAAATACAAAAAGCTTTATTGGGTATGGCATACAATCAATTATTAACATTGAATGCAATAGAGCAGAGAATCAACGAAGGAACTCCCCAGCGGATGATGGGCACTTAAACTGGTAATCGATGTTGAGAAAAGTCACTTTAAAGATATCAACAGAGGATGAACAAAGGAAGTATTTTATTAAAACGGTATCATGATCACATGCTGTTTACAAAATCCCTCACTTCTCTTAGAAAAGTCGACATGCTATGATCTAAGTGACTATTCTCGAGTATTAGCTGGTTTTGACACGTCGTAGTTCGGCCATCTCCCTGTCAAGTCGTTTTTTCTCACCCATCAATGTGTCAAACGTGTCAAGATCTTTGCATAGAACTTTGTCGGCCCGAGTTATCTCGGCATCCTTGAGCTTTTGTTGATGTCGAACTCCAGCAAGTTGTTTCTCAAGGTCCGCCTCTTGAGCAGCAAGGTTAGTCCGCTCATCAAACTAAAGCCTGTAGAATGTTTTGGTTAATCTTCAAGGTGTGATTAATCTCCTTGATAGAGTCATGGGGATATTGATAATCTTTTTCCGAGACTACCAGGACAGCGATCTTCTCGCAATTTTGCTGGTAAGTCTCGACCCCATCGAGAGATTCATTCAGAAAATGTTCACAGTGCTTCTTGAACCTAGAAGACTTCAAAATAACACCACCACACAGTTCGTGCAATAAAGTCTGAGCGTCTTGGTGACCGTTGGGCAAGCTGCAACCGATGGGTAGCTGCCCTTAGAGAGTTCGAAGTATTCAGTCCATTTGGCCTTGGCTACCTCATCAGTGATGACGAATGTTGACGAAAGCTTGGACGCAAAACTAGCGGAGTCAATAGCTTCGGAATGTAAAGCTCTCGCAGCCCTTTCAAGAGTAAGCTTAGCCTTAGCGGAAGAACCAAGTGATCGTCCAGCATCCATTTGATCCATTGGTTGACAGAAATGGTCGATGATGGATCCCCAGAGGACATTAATGCTGGAGCGATAGGATGGTTGATCATTGGTGAGGATTCTTGAACGTTGACTATCGTGGGATTTGAGTGTCGCGACCAAATTTTCGGGGTTTGGACCACCTAGAGTTTGGCTAATGGATTGTTAAGTCTAGACTTAACTCGGGCTCTCCCAAGCCCATACCAATTCGCTACTTTGGGTTCAAGTTTTTAACATGCAAATAGATTTTATCTAGGAGTCGCCACTAATCTATTTTTGGTGGGTCGATTAGAAACCCAAGTAAAGTAATGGGAGTTTTATTTGCAAAAAAAAAAAAAGGCTCCCTGTAGGCCCACAGTCTAGACCAACTTTGTGCTATTGGCCTACGGGGCGAGAGAGGCCGAGCGGGCCAAATTCGTGATCTGGCCCAGCTCGGTCTGCGTCCTTTTATCTGCAACTGCCTAGTCGCGACTAGAGAAGGTGATGCCATGGACAACTTAGGTGGTTCTCTAGTGAGGATGGTGATGGTTGGTGTTGGTCAAGGGGCCCACCGAAAGCGGCGAGGCGTCGGTCAAGGGTGGCGTTTCGCCAACTTGCGACCCCTGCTCTACGGCTACCCAATCGTGACAAGGAAGGCAAGGATGGCAAACGGCGCGGGTGGCTTTCGGCTAGGGCACGACGGCACTACTTTGGCTAGGTAGGGCCATAGCCCAACTTCCGATTAGACCGTAGCAGTACTCCAGCGATTGAACAACTAAGCTGAGGTTATGGACAATGAAGCTGGGCTTAGGTTTTGGTTGGGCATTTCGGCAAACGGGTGGAGGCCATTTATGAAAATAGGGGCTTTAAGCTTAGCCAAGGCCCAAGTGTGAGTCTAGACATTAAATGAGGCATGCCACGATGTCAAGGAATGCAATGGGGAATAGGCGGGAGCCGGAGCTCGCTCGAATTGGTCGGGGGAGCTCCGATCGGCTCGATATCACATTATGTAGACCAAGTGTTTGACATAATGCCTACCTGAGTTCCAGAGGAAATAGCGGCAGTCATCATCGGTTGGTGGCTCACTAGCAGTGGTAGGGCGTCCTGGGGACTCCCCTTCTCCTTAGCTTCGCTCTCTATGAGCTTTTTCTTCTTTCCTACCGTTTTTCTTCTCTCTCCTCTCTCTGTTCTCTCTCTGTTCTTCCTCATTCCTCATGCGAGCCAGCCCCCCCTTGTCCCCTCTCTCTCTCCGCTGGGTAAGGACACCTTGGCTAGTGGTTGTCCTCACCGTCCTTGCTTGCAAATCACGCGACATTCCCTGCTCATGTCCTTCCGTCCTTGCCCCCACTCCATTGCTGTGGTTCTTTTTGCTTTTTGCAGGTCGCACAGAGCCAACTCAAGGAAAAGACAATCCGAGGGAGAAGGCCGGGTCAAAGAGGAGGGGAGGCTAGGCCGAGCCTGGCTGTGTGAGAAGGAGAGGGAGAAAGGAGGGCAAGTTGGGCCGAAGTTGGATTTGGCCCAACCCAGCCCCTTAGTGCTTTTTTTTTTTTTAAATTTTTTTAATTTATATTTTTTTCTTAATATGTATTTGAAAGAAACAAATTAGGTGTCAACACCCATCAATGTGTGTAATGAGCAAGTCACCGAGTTTTGGTAAGGGACAAGATTCCTAAGGGGAGCATTACTTACTCTCAGATGTCTGCTTTTAATATCTTGCTGCACAAGATAGTCATCAACTGCATCAGACTCAAGGCTGCTTCAAAGACTGATGTTTCCAAATTTGAAGTAAAAATGATGTGGGCCATCTGTAATGGTGTTGCCTTATTTCTCCCTCACACAATCCTACTACACATGTACAGAATTGTTATGAAGTGGAAGGGACAACTACCACACATGACATTGGTAACTAGACTCTTCAAACACTTTCAGATTCAACCGCCATCCTAGCTTCGCTTTAGAACCATTGTTCCCATACAAATTGGATTGAAAATGATTTCAAAGATGAGATTAAAGGATCTATCTAGAGCCCTGACACTTCTGAAGAAGGAATTTGTTAACAAAGTCAAGCCAGGATCTATTGTTGAGAAGAAAAACAAAGGGAAAAGTGTTGCCTCAAAAACACCAAAAAGGAAACATCTTATTCTTCTCCAGGATGAAGAAGAGGAAGATGATGATGATGAGACCATCTCTGCTATTGCCTTGCGTGATCTTAGAGGTATAGCTGACTTTGAGGAAGAAGAATAGGATGAAAGCAAGAAAGAACCAGAAGAAGAGAGTGATGGTGAAGAAACTCAAGTGAAAGTGAGTGAGGATGATGACTCGGAAGGAGAGGCCAATATGAACAACGAATAGGAGGAGATTGACAAGGAAGGAAAAGATACAAAGGAAATTGATGCCCAAGGTGTTGGGGAGATGGGAATTGGTAAGCAAACCCGTGTTGGCAGAAAATGAGTTTAGGAAGGAGGAGTTACTTCTTAGATTGAAGCCATTAAGACGGGGGGAGTAGGTGAGAAAACTTCTCTTACTGAACCAATTGCTAGTAATGAAATCAGTCGATCTCCTCCAGATGCTAAAGATATTTTTGCATCTCGTTTCCCCGAAGTCTTAGCTGAGGGTTAACGCAAAAAAGCTAATGTTCAGGGGAAGCAACACATTTCACACATTCAGGTTGATGTTCCTTCACCCCTGGATACTCCACCTGTACAATTTGCTAAAGCTAGTGCCCAAATAGAACCAGAATCAAACTATCCTCGGATAGTAGAACTCCTTTTGGAGATTAAGGCACAACAATATACAATGGAGTTTGAAATGCAAAAGTTGCATGCTGCTCTCGGTACTACCTCAAAGTCTTTCACAGGAAAGGTACAATCTCTTGATGATCAAATCCAGACTTTGAAGCAACGAGCAGTGTAGAATCTGGCAAAAGTTGAGACTGTTTATCATCAATGTCGACTAAGCTTGAGGAGACCGTGCAGACCTTGGAGGATTTCTGCCTTGTTTGTATTCTAAAACAACCCTGATCCCTTTTCAACCCAACCTCTTTTTATGCTTAACTGATTTTATCTTTTTGCTGATGACAAAAAGGGGGGAGATTATGCATGTTGAATCTTATCTTTGACTTGTGATTGTGTTTGACTTTTCTTGGTGTGGTTTGCAAACTTTTAATTGATGTGCTTTGTGGATGCGGACTATATGCAGACTATGTGTATTTATTTTACCGTTTGTTTTTTCTATGAATTATTATGTGCATTGCTAGTTGGCTGTTTCGCTACCTTTGTTGGGTTGTTGTGACTCTTTTTCTTGGCACCCTTCCACTCGTCTTGACATGTAAGTCTTTATGAGTGTAAGTTCTTTGGTGCCGAGATCCATTAGTTGTACATTTTGTGGTTAAAAGTCAATATAATTCTTACCTTACCAAAAAAATAAATTATTATGTGCTGCTTAAAGTGTTGTTTTGCAAGATAATTTTCATATAATGATTGAATCTGCATGAAATTTTGTTACCATAAAAAATGGGGAGATTGTTGAGTAAACTCCTATAAGGTTTTGAAGTTGACAAAACTTTCTTGTTCTTGTTCTTGTTCTTGTTCTTATTTTGAATAATACTAGACTTCTGTGCTATATTGTGGAATTTTGTCAAAGTCTATTCACTCTAGAAGTCTTTCTCACTCTGACGAGATCTAAAATAAAATCAAGTCCAGAACGAAGATATAATCAAACTCAGGTTTATTGATCTTTTGACAATGATTTAGTACGAACGAGATTTATCCTTAATATCTAGTTTTCTGGCGAAGAATCTCACTTACCTTTTATAAATATATCAATGGGATCAATCACGAATTGATGAAATCAATTTTGAAGACAAGTTTCTTTTTGGGAAGCATTTACTTATGGAAACCTAGATTCTGATTATATGGGTGACCAAAATCATCAGATTTTCAGCTCAATCTTCAAACGACTATAAGATTTCCTTAATCAATTATGTCCAACGGATTGATTGGAATAAATTCCTCTGGAGAATGCCAATGGTTATAAAGGTGTAGATGAGTATTTAAGGAGGTCATTCAGTCCATTTGAGTGAGTGCGTGAAAATTGAAATTCCAAAGTTTGAGACCTTTCCAATCACTTGTTCTTCATCGACAACACTTACAAATTATATTCAAAGAAAAAAAAAACACCAAAAGAGTGACTTAGGGTGCGCATGACAAAATTTCTGGAACATGAATTGAAGTCTGGCCAGAAATTGATTTCTAATAGAAATTGGGAAGTTAAAAATTTTAGCTTCTGATTTCTTTTTCAAATCTATTTCTAGAATAGAAATTTGTTCTAGAAATAGAAAAATCAAATTGCGTTAACAAATGGATTTCTGTTCCAAACCTATTCCGGGAAATAGAGAAATAGAAAAATAGAGAAGTAGAAATTTTATCATGCGCCCTTAGTGAGAGAAAAAGAAATCCTCCACTGAGTGTTAGTACTCAAATCATTGTATTTCTTTATTGATACCTTAGTGAATTTCAGCCAGAATGTTGTCAGCGTGGGAGAGTGGACGTAGGCTTGACTTAAGCCAAACCACTATAAATATCGTGTTTAATTTTCTCTTCCCTTAACTCTTTTGGATTTCTTTGCTACAATCTTTTTCTGAACTTATCAAATTTCTAAACCATCTCTAATTGAGTCTGAATTTACTTCAGAAGTCTGGTGGCACTTTTAGTCAGACTTTGCTTGAAATATAACTTATTATGCATTTATTTGCCTAATTTGTTTTTACACATATTCATCCCCTCTCTAGGTGGTCATACTAGCATTTTCAGCAAGCAACTTGGATGAAGAAGTTCATTTCTAAACTTGGAGTGGTTCCTTCCATTGAAGAGCCGATTGCATTATTTTGTGACAACAATGGGGCAATCGCTCAGGCTAAGGAATGAAAGATCTCACCAGAAATCCAAGCACATTTAGAAGTGCTTCCATCTCATTCGAGAGATCATTGGGAGAGGTGATATTACATTGAGAAAATAGCTTTAGCAGAAAACGTGGTAGATCCCTTCACTAAGAAATTGTCTCTATCTTCTTTTGAAAGACATCGTACCAAGATGGGCTTGAGACATGAGATAGGTTGGCTTTAGTGCAAGTGGGAGATTGTTAGCTGTATGCCATAAAGCAACCATGTAATAGTTACATGTTAGGGATTAAGTTTTTCATTCATCGCCCAATTTATATGAATAAAGTCCCTAAGATCAGCTATAACCTAAACCTATTCTTAAGGTGCTAATAATATGTGTGACAGGTTATAGTTATGGTGAATCTTTAAATAGTTCCTGGTTGATGGATCATTGAGAGGATATTGATGATCCTATTGAGATTGATGTGTTCTCAAGATTCACCATTAAGTATTGGATATTTGAGAGGATGATGAGTCACAAGTCATTGCGTATGGTGATATTTGAGCTAAAACATAGGTGCTTGTCTTGGACAAGTTCACTGAACATGACATATATAGAACGATTGGCGACATGCAAGCTTTTAGCGAGGTCAATGTTTGATCATTCATGCTTTGGTTAGGTGTAAGATCCTAAGACTTGAGACACGATGCTAACTTGTATGTTGGATGGCTATGTTTCACAAGTGCACATATTGATGCTTTGTTGAACCGTCTCTATATTTGATGGTCATAGTTTGTTCACATAAGAAGACACATGCGTGCACAATATGGAATATGTCTTCTTGTTATATGTAGAGATACGAGATTAATGTCTTATGCAATCTAATCATGGCGTTGTATTGAAAGTCTCGATCGGAGTTGTAATCAAGAATGAATGGTTCATGTCTCAAATAAATACATGTTAATTAGATTTGGGCATATGATCGAATTGGTGGCTTGACCAATAGTTTCATGGCCTTTATTTGATCGGGACATGGTGAGACAGAGGGATCGAATTACATGGTCACAAAAACTGATAGGTTCATTATGTTCTTAAAACATTTCACACTGTTTGGGTAGCAATGATATATTGCTAGATATCACTCATGGTTTGCAGGAATAAGAGATTGATCTAGACAATTAGTTTTCTTGGTTGTGCTAATGTGTTAGTATAAGTCCTACTGCTAGCTCAATGATGAACCTAGGGATGTCACTCACCATAACCAATTAGAATGACATTTAAACGAGAGAGAGAATATTGCAAATGTGTTTGCAATTGAGCCAATCAGATTGAGTCAAGTTAGAAATAAAAGTTTTGATGAAGGGGCTTCAGAGTTTACAAAGTTTTAAGTGGATTTCAAATTCTATGGCCAAATCTAAGATCTGAAGCGTGTTCAGATTCATTAACCGAATTAATAATCCCTAACATCTAACTATTACATGGTTGCTTTAGGGCATACAACTAACAATCTCCCATGTGCACTAAAGCCAAACTATCTCACGTCTCAAACCCATCCTGGTAAGATGTCTTTCAAAAGAAGACCGAGACAATGCTTTAGTGAAGGGATCCGCTCCGTTTTCCGCTGAGGCTATTTTCTACAAGGTGATATCACCTCTCCCAACGATTTCTTTGATGAGATGGAAGCACCTCTAAATGTGCTTGGATTTTTGGTGAGACCTTGGTTCCTTAGCTTGAGCTATTGCCTAATTGTTGTCACAAAACGATGCAATTGACTATTCAATGGAAGGAACTGTTGGAGAAATCTTTCCATAATATTTTGAAGCTGACAAAACATTTCTATCAGTCTAGTCTGGATAAGTACAGATCTTCGGTTTAGAGTATGGAGACTTTCGGATCACAAGACTCAAGACTCAAGACTCAAGACTCAAGACTCAAGACTATTCTCATTGACAATTTTTCTAATCCAGTGACGAAGGCAATCCAGAGCCAAAGTATTTGGTTGAGGATTTGGTCTTATCCTCTGGAGAAGATCTCTTGGCTGGATAAATATAACGGATTCTTTTATTCGTATTCAAGATCGTTTGAAGATCCGATGGTCGACGAAATATTCTTGGAAGGTTCTATTCTTGGAAACCAAGATCCTGATTGTATGGGCGAACATGATTGATGGGCTATTATCATGTTCCTTTAATAGCTCGAATGATCTTCTTGATTGATTCCGTCCAACTGGTAGATTGGAGGAATTCCTTTGGTAAGTGCCAACGGGTATGATGGCATAAAGGAGTATAAAAGGAAGACGTTCTAGTTACTTTAGTAAAATGATCGATAGAGAAATTCCAGAGTCTGAAGTACCTTGATTATCGACGATACATTTTGAGCAAAATTGTACACACAAAGAGTGTCTATACTTAGTGATTCCTTGAGCGAGTGTGGTAGGTCATCTACACCGAGAAAGCAAGGGAGAACATCACTGTAACATCTCTTTGTTCATAGTGGAATCCAGCCAATAGGCTGTCAGTGCAGAAGAGTGGACGTAGGCTTGACATAAGCCGAACCACTATAAACCGCGTGTTTAATTTTCTCTTCTCTCAGTCTTACTTTGATTATCGTTTGTCTCAAATCGATCAACTGTCTAGTATTGTGCAATTATCGAGAAAAATCCTTTATATACCTATTCACCCCCCTCTAGGTACTCATACTAGTTATATCAATTGGTATCAGAGCTCGTGTACTCACATTATTTGAAGTGTTTTGCTTCAGAGTAAAAGATCCATGGCTAGTATGTTAGCACCGGGATGGAAGGGCAAAGCAATACCAGACCACCCTACTTCGATGGAAAGGATTACAACATCTGGAATAACAAGATGAAAGCTTTCCTACGATCAAAGGATCCTCTGGAATGGGACGTTGTAGAAAAAGGAATTACTCCTACAAAATGCATCGGTCTGCGAAAAGGGAAAGAAACTGTTGAGACTAGCGGAATGACTCAGGAAGAGATAATCAAGAGACAAGCACTTGATGCAAAAGCAATTTACTCTTTATATTGTGTTTTGTCACCAACTGAATATAACAAAATATCTTCTTATGTTACATCAAAAGAAGTTTGGGACAGATTACATATCACCTATGAAGGAACAGATCGAGTGAAGGAAACCAGAATTAACATTCTCCTCGGTCAATATGAAGCCTTCAAAATGAAGTTAGGAGAATCTATAACTGACATGTTTAGCCGTTTTACAGATATTGTCAATGGTCTTGAGAATCAAGGACAAGCAATTTCTGATCTCATGAAGGTAAACAAGCTACTACGTGGACTCTCCAAAGATTGGAATCACATAAAGACTTCAATAAGAGAGACGCAAAGAATTATGCCATTATCTGTCGACGAGCTGATTGGAACTCTTCAGTCTTATGAAGTGGAACGGATCAATGATGATGAAGATCCAAAAGGTAAGAAATCTATTGCATTAAAATCAAATGATGATTCTGATGATATAGATTCTGAAGATGATATGGACGATGAGGAGCTTGCCCTCATGATAAGAAGGTTTAGAAAACTGAATAGAAAAGGAAGAAGGTTCAACTCAAAGAAACAAAGCTTTCAAAGACAGACCAAGTCTCGTTGATGATGAGGAACCAAACAAAGATGTAGTTTGCTTTGAATGTAAGAAAAAGGGACACATCAGACCCAACTGTCCTCTTCTGAAGAAGAAGAAAGGAAAAGCTGAAAAGTTTCGAAAAGCTCTCAAAGCCGAAACCTGGAGTGATAAAGAGTGTGAAGAAAGTGATAATGAATATGCCAACCTATGTCTAATGGCACAATCAGACTCAGACTCTGGATCAGACTCAGACAGTGAATTTGAGGCAAGTAATTTTAAAATTACTGTCAAAGTTTCTAAATACATTGATGAACTGTGTATTAGTCTTAAGACTTCTCTCAAAAGAATTTCAGAACTTAAGAAGGAAAACTCAACTCTAAAACGAAAGGAAATTGTTTTAGAAGAAAGAGTTAAAAGTCTAGACTTGACTGTTTCCTCTCTTAAAGAAAATGAAGATATTCTTTTGAAAGAAAATGCTCTTTTAAAAACTGACTTATCAAATATTTCAAAGAAATTTTCAATAGGTCCGAAAAACTTGAAAAAATTCTTTTCACTCAAAGACCTTACTTCAATAAATCCGGTCTAGGTATGACAGCAGAAACAATTCCCTTGATTGATTTTCCTAAAGTAAAAGAAAGAATTAAGAAAAGACCCCCGAGAGAGGCTTACAAAAATCATTTCAAGAAAGTTTTTGTAAAGTCTGTAGGTCGAAGTGCTCTCAGATGTTCAAAGTGCAACAGTCCGGATCACTTTGAAAAAGAGTGTCCTATGGTTTGGAAACCTGTTAAGAAAGCATGGGCTGATCTCGCTTATCTTACTAACACCAAAGGACCCAAGAAAGTTTGGGTACCACGAAAGCTTGAGACTCTATTTTAAATGCAGGTCTTCGTCAAGAAAAAGGTGAAGTGGTATCTTGACAAGGATGCTCAAGACACATGACAGAGACTCAAATTGCTTCATAAAGCTTGTTCAAGTAAATGGTGGAAAATTTTCATTTGGAGGAAACAGCAAATGAAGTATTGTGGGATTTGGAACTGTGAAAATTGGAAATCTCACAATAAGTAATGTTTCCCTAGTGGAAGGACTCAATTACAATCTTCTCAGCATTAGTCAATTGTGTGATACCGGTTTTAATATCTTCTTTCAAGAAGGAATATGTTCGGAATCGTAAAGACTCTACTCGCCTTTCATGGGTCGAAGACATGGAAATATCTATCTTCTGGATTTGAAACCAAATGAATCGCAATGTCTAATCTCAATTCAAGACGAAGCAATCTTATGGCACGTAAAAAACTTGGTCATGTCAACATGAAGCAATTATCCAAAATTTCATCAAAGCAGCTTGTTCGAGGTCTACCCAAATTACCTTACCAAAAGATTGATCCATGTACTCCATGCAATCTGGGAAATTGCTGCATATGGATATCTTCGGACCAACCAGAACCCAGAGCATTGGAGGTAAGAAATATTGCCTAGTAATTGTGGACGATTACTCCCATTTTACTTGGGTATATTTCCTTGCAAGTAAGTCTGAAACCTTCTCGTATTTTGAAAAATTCGCTAAAAAGGTTCAAAATGAAAAAGGATGTGTTATTTCAAGTATAAGAACAGATCATGGAGGTGAATTTGAAAATCAAGATTTTACAAAATTTTGTGATGAATATGGTTTTAAGCATGTGTTCTCCTCTCCATATACTCCTCAGCAAAATGGAGTTGTGGAAAGAAAAAATAGATCTCTTCAAGAAATGGCTAGAACTCTTTTAATTGAAAGTAAGATTTCTTCACGATTTTGGGCTGAATGTTTCAACAAGATGCTATATCATCAATAGAGTCTTCTTAAGACCTATTCTAGAGAAAACCCCTTATGAGTTATTCAAAGATAAGAAGCCTATTGTTTCATACTTTCATGTATTCGGTTGTAAATGCTTTATATTGAAAAATGCAAAAGATCGAGTTGGTAAGTTTGAAGAAAGATCAGATGAAGGCATCTTCTTTGGATATTCTACATCAAGCAAAGCCTACAGAGTCTATAACAAAAGGAGCCAGTCTGTGGAGGAGTCAATGAATGTCAAATTTCAAGACTCTACGCAAGATGAATCCAAATGACTCATCATGAAGAGTCTCGAACTCCGCTCCACCCCTCCAAATCTTACAACTCAAGAAGAATCTCGAGACTCGGAAGACCAAAGATCAAGCTCATTTGTGAAGATTCAAATAAAGAAAGAGATCTTCAACCAGACAAATCAACCAAGAACTAGAAGCATAAGTCCAAATATCCCAAAGATCTCATTATCGGCGAAATTAATGAAGGAATTCGCACAAGATCCAAAAGGCGAGAAGAGTCTAGTCTTTGTGGCTCTTGTTTCTAAAATTGAACCAAAGAGCATAGAAGAATCTTTATCTGATGAAAGCTGGATTGAAGCTATGCAAGAAGAGCTCAGATAGTTCAACATTAATGATGTCTGGGAATTGACATCCAAACCAAAAGGTAAAACTGTTATTGGAGCTAAATGGGTGTTTAGGAACAAGATGAATGAGAAAGGAAAAGTCGTACGAAACAAAGCAAGACTCGTGGCCAAGGGATATACGCAAGAAGAAGGAATAGACTATGATGAGACTTACGCGCCAGTAGCAAGGTTAGAAGCTATTCGACTATTACTTGCGTTTGCTTATTATAAAAATTTCAGGTTATTCCAAATGGACGTCAAAAGCGCCTTCCTAAATGGATTTATCCATGAGGAAGTTTATGTGGATCAACCACCAGGGTTTAAAGACCCAAAGAAGCCAGACTTAGTCTTCAGACTGAAAAAGGCTTTGTATGGTTTAAAGCAAGCACCTCGAGCTTGGTACGACATGCTAAGTAAGTTCTTAATACAGAATGATTTTGTTAAAGGTAAAGTAGATACTACTTTATTTATCAAAAAGGAAAACAAAAGTTTCTTACTTGTTCAAATATATGTGGATGATATTATTTTTGGATCATCTAATGAAAGTCTGTGCAAGAAGTTTTCTAAGTCTATGCAGGATGAGTTTGAAATGAGTATGATGGGAGAGTTAACATACTTTCTTGGTCTTCAAGTAAAACAATTGAAGGAAGGAACTTTTATTTATCAAGAAAAATATGCTAATGATCTTGTCAAAAGGTTTGGACTGGAAAAGTGCAAAAAGACCGACATACCAATGTCAAGTTCTTTGAAGATAGACAAAGATGAAGAAGAAAAAAAAGTTGATCAAAAGCTTTACAGGAGCATCATTGGTTCACTTTTTTATCTTACTGCTTCTAGACCTGACATTTTGTTGAGTGTTTGCATCTGTGCTAGGTTTCAATCAGATCCGAGAGAATCCCATCTCAGTGTTGCGAAACGTATTATTAAATATGTTGCTTCATCTTCAAGCATCGGTCTTTGGTATCCTAAGAAGGGAGACTTTAATCTTCAAGGATATTCAGACGCAGATCTGGCCGGTTGCAGAGTTGATAGAAAAAGCACTTCAAGGGAACTTGCCAGTTGCTTGGAAGCAGGACAGTGTCTTGGTTTTCAAGGAAACAAAGCACTGTGGCTCTTTCAACAACAGAAGCAGAGCTCATGCACGGAGATTAATTGCGACAACACCAGCGCTATCAACCTCACCAAAAATCCAATTCTCCACTCAAGAGCAAAGCACATAGAGATTCGACATCATTTTATTAGAGACCATGTTCAAAATGGAGATGTTACAATTCAATTTATTGACTCAAAGAACCAACTCGGCGGACATATTTACAAAGCCTTTGGAGAAAAATCAATTTGAATCTATCCGTTCTAGACTCAACATTTTGAGGTATGAGGAAATCAAAGTCTAAAGACTTTCGACTCGATTTACAAGACTTTATCTCGTAAGATAGTCTTGGTACGACTGCGGGCGTAAGTCTTTCTCTCTCTAATCTTATCTTGAAGAGGTACGATCGTCGACCGTATTTAAATTGTTGCTATATTTAATCGTCGCATCATTTCATTTTCAAAAAGGAAGTTATTTTTAAAATGACTATTTTCACGGAAAAAGACAGTTATTTTAAAAAGGCATCTTTTTACCTTCCTTTGTGACGGTTCGTTTATCTCTCCTTTTAACCAATTGACTCCTCTTCACTTTACTCTCAAAAACCCTAAAAAGCATTCTCCTCCTAATCATGTTTCTACTTCGTGTTTATCTTCGAGAAAGTTGTCATCTTTTCTTGGGAAAGCGAGTAAAGGAATCTTTCAACGATAAGAAAGAATGTCTTCCTCGAGAAAGTCTTCAAGAATCGCAAGGGGGACCACAGAGAATGAAGGAGGGACCTACCCATTTCGATCTCACCGAAGAGGAAGGTTTACCGAGTCGCAAGAATGAGCCCAATTCACTCTCCACCACGTCACTCTTCATCATCTACCCCACAAGATGTGAGTCATCAACCGGAGGAAGAAATAATCGAGGACGCAGACCCTGTAAGAGTCCAAAAACCCTCTTTTATTTACAAGCTCTATCGTGCAATGAAGAGCATTGGGACTCCGC
Organism: Eucalyptus pumila; assembly: GCA_016097595.1. Taxonomy (NCBI): domain Eukaryota; kingdom Viridiplantae; phylum Streptophyta; class Magnoliopsida; order Myrtales; family Myrtaceae; genus Eucalyptus; species Eucalyptus pumila. Next base: position 33,803,338 of record CM027853.1, read on the forward strand.
TGAACTATATAGATGATTTTCTTAAAGATAAGAATTATGGGAATGAGTATATATTTCTGCAACGAATGGAGGATTTGGGAATTGCTCCCAAAGGAAAGGCTGAGGAAGCACTTGTGAATATTCCAAGTGATCCTCGTGTATCGGGACTGAATCCTACTTTGACGGGAACGATGATGATAAAATGTTCGTAGAAATTTCAACCTCTAATGGGAGTTGCTGCGAAGGTGAAGGGTAAAAGGAAGGACTTGTTTAAATCGAAGGAACAGGAGAATCTGTTTTTCAGATCACCTGAAACGAGGGGTGATAAATCCAAGGAGTGTTGATTTCGATTTCTTGGATGCCATTGAAGTGAACTTAAGGGAGAAGTTAAATCTGCTTCAACTTGAGCAATTCTCTCCGATACCACGACGGTTATGCGCAATTAACAGCATACTTCTATTCGAATCTTAGCTTTTTGGATGCGAATAGAATATCATTCAAAGTTCGAGATCAAGTCTATGAGGTGGATGTGGACATGTTGGGCACATAATTGGAGTCGAAAGAGGACGATATAAACTAATCAAGGTTTCAATTGCTCGTACCACTTTGGAACTTGTCAAAGACAAGGAGTACGAAGGAAGAGTTACATATTCAAGAATGCATGCCATCAACATCTTGCTTCACAAAATTGTGATCAACCGCATCGTCCAAAGTCTACATCAAAGACGACGTGTCTAATTCCGAGGCAAAATTGATGTATGCGATCAATTTAGGAAAAAGTTCTCTCTCCCTCACACCATTCTCTTTCACATGTACGAGCAATGGTGAAGGACAAGGGCCAATTGCCTTATTCTGGTCTTGTGACCAAGATCTTCGATACTTGAACATTGAACCTCCACATACTCTTTGTGTTCGACCTTTCGACAAAATGGTGGTGGGTTTGAAAATGCCGACTAAAATGCGTCTCGAAAGAGCTTAGTAAGGCAATGGAGAAGTTCAAAGTGAAGACTCCAACATCTTCTCATCAAAGAGAAAAGGGAAGGAGCCAATGGGTGCTTCATCCAAAAAGAAAAGAGCTCTTATCTTGGAAGATGAAGATGAAGAGGAAGATTTCACTATCCCCGCATTGAAAAGAACCGCACGTTCGCACCGAATCAGAACATCGAAGAAGGAAAAGAAGCAAGAAGAAAAAGAACAGGAGAGAAGAAGAGGGACAAGCTAAGAATAGAGAAGCAGAGGAGCAACAAGAGAAAGAAAAAGAAGATGAAGAAAAAGAAGCCGAAGCGTAAGGAGAAGCAGAAAAAAGAAAAGTCTGCGAGATAAAGTCAGCAGAGGAAGGGAATCAAGGCGCGTAAGAGCATGACCTTAACTCTTCCCCAATAGAGATCTTAGAGACAGGGGAGATGGAGAGCAAGGAAGGACTACACCACATGCTGTCAACAGTGAAGGTGTGAGTCGCTCACCAGCAAATCCAGAAGATTTTCAGGCTTCTCAAATGCCTGAGGAAGGACATGATACGTTAACACCAAATCTGCTCGATTACGCTGAAGTTCCATCGTCTGCCTTCACTCCATCCGAAAAAGCAAATGCTAGCACACAGACAGACAATACAGCAGATTTTCGTCGTATCCTTGATGTTCTTCTCGAAATGCGGGGTCAAATCTATGCTCTCGAATGTGAACTTCAAGTCATGAAGAATGCTGGACAAGCATCTTCTCGTTACCCCGGGCAGATCAAATGAAAGACCTCGCTCTTCAAATTCAAACCAATGCCAAAGGAGAAGAGGTGGCTCATCTTCGGGAAGACTTGAAGAGGCTGGAAGGCATCATCCAATCGATGGGAGACTTCCAGATTGTGCGCGTTCCCAAGAAGACTTGACTCCTTTCTCACCTTTTTAATGATGACAAAAAGGGGGAGAATTGCAATTTGAACTCTGAACTCTTTAAACTCTTTAACTTTAAACTTTGAGACGTGTTTGAATATTTGAGTATGACTTGGGTGTGAACTTGAATTTGACTGACTTGTGTGGATTTTGATGTTTGACTTTTGCATTTATATCAAGTATTGTTGTATGGTCTTACTCATGAAAGACTAACCAATTTTCTGTGGATGCGAGTCTGGTTAATTTATTAATCTTTATGAGATAGCCATATTGCTTGAGTAATGTTTTACAGTCAAAGTTGTTCAAATCTACGGAAAGTTTTGTCACCATCAAAAATGGGGAGATTGTTGGAGAAATCTTTCCAGAATATTTTGAAGCGACAAAACATTTCTATCGCCTAGTCTGATAAGTACGATCTTCGGTTTAGAGTCCGGAGACTTTCGGATCACAAGACTCAAGACTCAAGACTCAAGACTCAAGACTCAAGACTATTCTCATTGACAGTTTTTCTAATCCAAAGTGATTTAAGGCAATCCGAGCCAAAGTATTTGGTTGAGGATTTGGTCTTATCCTCTCGGAGAAGATCTCTTGGCTGGATAAATATAACGGATTCTTTTATTCGTATTCAAGATCGTTTGAAGATCCGATGGTCGACGAAATATTCTTGGAAGGTTCTATTCTTGGAAACCAAGATCCTGATTGTATGAGCGAACATGATTGATGGGCTATCATCATGTTCTTTTAATAGCTCGAATGATCTTCTTGATTGATTCCGTCCAACTGGTAGATTGGAGGAATTCCTTTGGTAAGTGCCAACGGGTATGATGGCATAAAGGAGTATAAAAGGAAGACGTTCTAGTTACTTTAGTAAAATGATCGATAGAGAAATTCCAGAGTCTGAAGTACCTTGATTATCAGTCGATACATTTTGAGCAAAATTGTACACACAAAGAGTGTCTATACTTAGTGATTCCTTGAGCGAGTGTGGTAGGTCATCTACACCGAGAAAGCAAGGGAGAACATCACCGTAACATCTCTTTGTTCATAGTGGAATTCAGCCAATAGGCTGTCGCCGCGAAGAGTGGACGTAGGCTTGACATAAGCCGAACCACTATAAACCGCGTGTTTAATTTTCTCTTCTCTCGCCTTACTTTGATTATCGTTTGTCTCAAATCGATCAACTGTCTAGTATTGTGCAATTATCGAGAAAAATCCTTTATATACCTATTCACCCCCCTCTAGGTACTCATACTAGTTATATCAGGAACCACTCCAAGTTCTGAAATGAACTTCTTCATCCAAGCTACTTCCTTTACTGCTTCAGAAGCAGCTATATACTCTGCTTCAGTAGTGGAATTAGCAGTTATGCTTTGTTTGGAACTTTTCCAACTAACTACACCACCATTGAACATAATGACAAACCCAGACGTTGACTTATAGTCATTAGGATCTGATTGAAAATCAAAATCTGTATATGCTTCAACTTTAAAGTCTCCTTCTCCATATATCAAGAACGGATCCTTAGTCCTTTTCAAGTACTTAAGGATGTCTTGACTGCTATCCCGTGACATCATGAATTTCCAGTCATATTTTCAATTGAATAAGTTGGTCTTTTTATCAATAAGCCTATAGTTCTATTCTTTGAGCTGATCACTCACGAGATAACTATATTATCATGTGAAGCCGTTAAGGGATTTTAATGTAATAGATTTGAGAATTCGATCAGGAATCGACTGCTCGACTATGCTAGTCTGCAAGGGTCATTACGGTACAGTTAAAAATCGATTAGAGATTAGAGATAAGTTGATTCAATTGAGATATGTGACTAAGTAGGTGATTCCACCAAATTGCAAAATTCTCGTCGATCGCCATTAGACCAATTTTTCTGTCGTTTTGGTACCCTGTGTTCGCATTCGAAACCTCGAGATTTTCATGACAACTGAATGTCGCCAATGTGTCGTAGATGTACAATGTGGCTAAAAAATAATCGACCACGGGTCAATTGTACTAAAAATTTCTAAAAGCTACCTAGTAGGCTAGGTCACTCTAAAATCACGCCAGATTGAAATTAACTGTGAATTTGGATATGATTTCAAAAATTGAAAGTTCTGTCATGTCATGATTCATTTTAGGAACGTCGACTCATCCTCCAAAGATTTTTCTACAAACCGAGATTTTCGGCAAAAATTAAATATAGGGCTGTTTTCGACTGAAAAATTCAGGGGATCGTTTTTATTGCATTTTTGGGATGCACGTTGATTCTATTGATAAGGAAAAATGTCAATTTGGTTGAGGACACCTTGGTAGAATTTATAGGGACCGGTTTAGGTCCAATTGAAGAGAAATTGATCCAATTTGGGGAAGTTGTGCCCAAATTCGTAGGTCCACTAGGTGCACAATCTTTCGGACCTTTTTGGCAAGTGTGTTAGGGAAGTTTAGGGTGGATAAGGGCTGCTGGTCAATGGATGAAGGGGTGGGACATGTTTGTTGAGTTCAATGGGGACAATTTTTGGTTTCTAGAAGGTTGGTGGTCCCCCTCTAAGTGCAGCTGGCTTCATCTTCTTCTTCAGAGCCGCTTTCTCCATTTCCAGCCATCTTAAAGCTCTAAAGAACCAGAAAACCGAGCAACCATTTCCCCCTTGTTGTCGCTAGCCTCGTCGAGCCATCGTACTTCCGTCACGCCACTTATGAGCCCGCGCTAGTCTGCTGTCCATCCCCTATTCCGTTGCCATGGTGCCCTTCCCGAGCCTCCTCGTGCCCCATCGAATCCCCGTCCAGCTGCGACTGAGCTCACCTCCGCTGCCATGAAGCCTCGCCGTTGGCCGCCTAGCCTTGCTGCACTATCACTATCCATCCTCGAGTAGTCTCTTGGCCACTCGAGCAGTCTCTCGGCCCATCAAGCAGAACCGCAAGCCAGCAAGCCTCCATGGGCTTTGAGGCCCATTTTGGACCGCTTTTGGGCCTCGTAAGTTGTTGCACACTTTGGAGTTTGTCGCTCGTCTCGCAACGCCGTCGCCGTGGACTCATCGAATCGCAAAACCGGTGAGTTTACTCACTAAACTCTGCTTAGGGAGTTAATGATGCTTAATGGTTGATTAGTTTAGGCTAAGTATGGTTTAGGTGGTTAGTTAGAATAGATTAACGATTTAATTACTTGTTATTGCATGTTAGGTGGTTAAATCGGCTTAATTAGTGACTAGGTAGGTTGTATTATTTATTTAGATAGGTTTAGAAATTTTTCTGGTCCGTTTCGGTATTTAATTAGGCTTTTCCGGCCTAAGTTTCTATTTATGGCATTTAATTGTATTTATTTAATTAATTTTGGTATTTATTTAATTTTATTATTTTTCAGAAATTATATCGAGATAGTTGGTGAACGGAATTTTGTGCTGATTGCAATGATATACTTGGTTTATTTAATTGAGTGTTGATTTGTGTAAATTGATTGGAAATTGTAATTTTGGGTATTTATCCTAAAATTGAGTAATTTTGGTATTTAATCGGAAAATATCGAGCGTCAGTTTTTAATGTCGAAAATGTTTTTGTGGACTATATAATTAGTGGGATTTTTGAAAAGAAATATATTACGTTTTTGGCTCAGGCCAACCGTGTACCCACATACGATTATTTTATTGGTTATTATCAATGTGGTGAATTATTAGCTTGTGTGAGCTCCTTTGCACGTTAGTTTGTGAGAGCAGTATACTATATCAGCTTATGAGCTCGATATGTCAGTTTGTGTGAGCTATGATTGTTTTATCAGCTTGAGTGAGCACGATCTATGTATATATGTATATATATAATCTAAATATTTATCAAGCATGATCTAAATATTTATTAGCTGGAGCGAGCTATCTATCTATCTATCTATATTAGTTTGAGTGAGCTATGACCATATATTGCAGCTTGTGTGAGCAGTGGTGGTATTAATGAGATTGATATATGGTGTTGAATTGATAGATAGTACTGTTGGTATCAAATTGAACTAATTGACTAATTGATTGATGGTTTGATTTGAATTGAGTGGATTGGTTGAGATCATGAATTGTACTGACTTGTAGGAAGGAATTGAGGTGAGGTAAGTCCTCTATCTTGTGTGTGCATAGGCAACCTTTAGGCGTATTTCCTTCCTAATCGGAATTTAGGGGGTGAACTTGTAGAGACATCGTCTCACCTCATCGTGGGCTAATATTTTCAGGTCCTTAGATGGCTGCTCCTCCTAAGTGTTTTGGCTAGCCCAAGAAGATCACCGAACAGGTCTCTCAAATTCCCCTCCATGGGAGCTAAGGAGCTTGGGTCTATGAACTTGTGAGATCTATCATTTGGGTTAATGCAGGTCTACCCCGGAGAGTATCCCATCAATTCAGATCGTGGTATTGTCGCGGGCGAGGTGGACTAAGAGAAGGTCCCCTACCGGAGTCCGAGATCCCTATGTTGGTGTTAGAGATCGCTTTTGGCGAGGGTATGGTTGACCCTCCTGGTGGTGTAGTGGTGGACTCAAGTCCCCAGGTGTGGCACCCCCGAAACGGCCCTCAATTCGCTAGGGTCGCCACAGTTTGCTTACCTTTCCTTTGTCTTAATAACATGTCAATCTGATACCATTTGAATTATAGTGGGTCCATATGTCCTGGGGGTTTATGTTATCTTAATCGGTCCCAGCGCAGTTCATATAACGGAAGCATATTCAACATCTCCCTAACCCATACTCAAACTAAATAATACAATGCAATGCACACCAACCACACATTTTTCATATATAAGTTAGAGCCGAACCACTTTTATTTACATAACTATGATGGACATCACAAGTCAGTACAACAAAAGGCCAAAGCTTTAACTAAGCTCGGCTATAACCCAAAAGTACCTGACTCTACAACAGACATGTACATCGATCTATCATCTAGTGTCGACCATCCAAAAAGTGTCATCCTCTACTAGTCACACGTGCAATCACACCCAGCCCGGTGCATCGGCTGGTGGCGGCGGCAGCATCCCTATCATCATCCCGTCGTGACGAACATGCATGGACAGAAACTCCTAGACTACATGGCCATCATGTAGACCCACATCATACATAACCAAAACATGAACACGGATGAACACCAGACCACGAACACCCACATAGGAATGCTCCGAGCACTTAACCTCAACATCAGACGATAAGCCATAGAAAGTACCATGCGTGACCGGTAATAGAGGCATCTCCTAATATGAAATGTTAGTCCCCAAAAGGGGTGAGTACAACCACTCGGCAGTAAAGATCCATCAAACTACATAATACAACAAGCAAGACAACCACAATTTCATGTGAAGTGCACATATCATCCATGCAATCATGCTTGTATTTCCATGAGATTCATCCCTTAAGGCAATTTATGTTCCATGCCATATGCACATACATGCGCATGATTCATATCATCCATACAATCATGTATATATCCCCATGAGATCCATTCAACGCCTTCATGATCGCATTCTTAATGTTAGACAGTATCAATTCAATTTCATAAGCAATTCATGCATCTTGCCATATGCAAACACACATGTGCATGTTTCAATTCCCAATTTTAATTTTCAAAAGGATCTCATTTTTCTTCCAGGTGTGAAAATTAGTACAAGCACTTAGAGGGGGTGAACAGGTGCGAAAACAAATTTTCGCAATGTAAAGAAATTGATTTCGCTTTTAAACTAATTCCGTTTAGCAATAGATTATGAAAAGGAATTAGACTCTAATAATCAAACAGAATTACGATCAAAGTAAAAGAGCTTAGGGAAGAGAATAAGAACATAAGGTTTATAGTGGTTTGGCTTGATCCAAGCCTACGTCCACTCTTCTGTACTGACAGCCCACCGGCTGGATTTCACTAGGAATCAAAAGAGTTGTTATAGTATAGCTCTTCCTTGATTCCACAGTATAGAGATTCTGCTACACTTCCTCAAGGTCTCAGAAGTATAAACGCTCTTTTAAGTACAAGTTTTCGTTCAACAGTTGAATTGACAAAGAACAAGGAGCTTTAGAATTTAGAATTCTTCTATCACGCACACACTCGAATAACTGGAATGTCTTCCTCATATACTCCTTCATGTCATCACACCCGTTGGCACTTACCAAAGGAGTTCTTCCAATCTACCCGTTGGACAGAATCAATTAGGGAGATTTCGAGTTATTTAAGGAATATGACGATAGCCCACCAATCCTGCTCACCCATACAATCAGGATCTAGATTTCCATAAGTAGAACATTCCAAGTATACTTCGCCAATCAACGGATCTAAATTATCCGAATTAAAATCAAAATGAATAACAGATTCCAAGATGCTATCTCCAACCGAAAGATCTTTTTAAGTCGATAGAATCAAATCCTTAATAAAATACTTAGATCTGGATAAGTCTTCTTCAACGGTCAATAAAAACTGTCAATGAGGATAGACTTTTAATCTTGAGTCTGATGGTCTGGCGGTCTTTAGACTTTGATGAAAGAGTCTGCAAGTCTTCAGACTAGACTGATGGAAATGTTTTGTCAGCTTCAAAACACACAAGGAAGTTTTCTCCAACAATCTCCTCCTTTTTTATGGTGACAAAACTTTCCTGTAGATTTGGATATATTTGATTGCAAAACAATACTCAAGCAAACATAGATATCTCACAACAGATAATTGACTTAGTATAGACAACATTAAATATGCATCCACAGGAAATAAGTTAGTCCTGTAAATAAACACTATCTTTGCCATGAAATACAAATAGTGCTTAAATTACCAAACAATCAAACAAACCAAACCAAATCCAGTCATAGCCAAACAACCAAACAAAAGTCATTCAAAAAGTAAAGTCAAACGAAAGTCAAGTTTCAAATATGCACCATCTCTTCCCCTTTTTCTTAGCATTAAAAAAAGGTAGAGATAAAAAAAAATCATGGAATTAAGGTTGCCTAGGAACACGAACAAGCTAGAAATCTCCCATTGACTGGACAATCCATTCTAGCTTTTTTAAATCATCCTTCAGTTGAGCCACATCTTCACCCATGGCATTTGCTTGAACTTGAAGAGCAAGATGGACTTGATCATGCAAGAAAACTGAAGAGGCTTGACCCGCATTCTGCAAGTTCTAAACTTCGCATCCCAGAGCATAGATTTGGCCTTTCATCTCCATAAGAACATCAAGAATTCTTTGAAAGTTTGCTGAATTATCAGTTTGAATACTAGCTTCTACACGATCAGTAGGTGTATTAGCAGATGATGGCAAGTCAGCATGATCACTTAGATTTGGTGATGAACCCTCATGGCCTTCCTCAGGGAATTGAGAGGCATATATGTCTTCTGGATCTGCAGGTGAACGACTCACTCGTTCACTAGTAGCAGCAATTGAAGATGTACCTCTTTTTTCAGCAACTCCCCCTCCTTCAATGCCCTCAGGCGGTGAGAAGTACTCTTCATGCTCTGTTTCCTCTTGTTCACCCCTGCCCTCTTCTTTTTCTTCTGCAATCCTTTCGTCCTCTGCTTCTTTCTCCATTGATTCTCTCTCTCCACTCCTCTGTTTGATCTCCTCCTTGTCTTGATCCTGTCTCTCCTCTGTCCCTGGAACATAACGACTTAAGTTTTTCAATGCAAGAGCAGAAATTGTGATATCATCCTCATTCTCTTTATCCTCCAAGATGAGTGCTCTTCTTTTCTTGGATGAAGCAACCGTGGGCTCCTTCCCTTTGCGTTTTGCGGCCGAAGAGACTGGGTGAGTCTTAACAAGGGTTTTCTCCTTGAATCGCTCCAAAGCCTTGTTAAGTTCCTTCAGACGCATTTTGGAGACCATTTTCAGTCCCACCACCATTTGATCGCAAGTTCGTACACATAGTATCCTGGGAGGCTGAATGTTCAAATGTTTGAATAACTTAGTGACAAGTGCTGAGTAAGGAAGTTGACCCTTGTCTTTCACCATCATTCTGTACATGTGGAACATGATAGTGTGTGGAAGAGAGAACTTTTTGCCGGCATTAATGGCATACATCAGCTTTGCCTCCAAGTTTGAAACATCGGTCTTCGAAGTCGATTTGGGTCTGAGGCAGTTGATCACTTTCTTGTGAAACAAAATATTTGAGGCATTCATCCTCAAATATGAGATCTTTCCTTCCGCCATTCTATCTCGAACAAGTTCTACCGTCGCACGTCCAATAGACACATTGATTGGTTGGAATTTCCCTCTTTCAACCCCAATCACATTAGCCAATGTATTCATGTCAACTACATAGTCCTGATCTCGAACACTGAAAGAGAATCTATTTGCATCCAAAAAACTTAGATTAGAATAGAAATAAGCGATGAGTTCAAGATGAGTTTTAGAACAAAATCGTTCTATGAAGCTCTCATAGTCATTTTCAAAGTCCACACTTCTAGGGTTAATCACACCACGCTTTAGAGTACGCCAAGCAACACCCATTCTAGGCTTAAAATGAGTGTACATCCTATCATCATCATTCCCATCGTGTTGACTCAGCCCTCCAACACGTGGATCGCTTGGGATATTTGCAAATGCTTCTTCTCGCGACCCCACAGAGCAATTCCCAACCGTTCCATTGTGCGTAAAAAGTGGGTTTCATTTTGATACCATTTCTCTTTCAGGAATTCATCAATATAGTTCAAGGGAGTACCACCCTTCTTCAAAGCACAGTAAAACTTAAAAATAAAAGCGGGCTTTTGAGTTCTTACAGGTTCTGCATCTTCGATGATTTCTTCATTTTCTCGATGTTCAATATTTTGAGGTCTAGATGGAGAAGATGGACGCTGTTGAGAATGTTGTGGGATCTGCTGCTATCGAGAAGATTCCCCTTCCTCGGTGAGGTCAAAATGCGTAGAACCCTCACCCATTTGTTGTGGTCCCTTGTTCGCGATTCTTGAAGACTTTCTTTAAGACGGCATTCTTCACAGTTTTTGAGAGATTCCAAGCTTGTTTCGCAAGAAAGGTGAAAACTTTTCGAGGATTAAACAAGAGAAGAAAAGAGAAGTTGAAGATCTGTGCTTTCTTAGGGTTCTGAGTGTAGAACCGAGAAGAACCAACAGTATATAAAGCAATTGAAGCGAGGCATACGGAACGACGCAAAATGAAAAATAAATATGCCTTTTCAAAAAATAACTGCCATTTTGAAAAAATAGATAACCGTCATTTCAAAAAATAACTTCTTTTTCGAAAAGGAATGATTGCAATAATCACGAAAACTAGGGAAGATAATCGTACCTTTTTGAGATTAATAACATCAATCAATTACAGATTAATAGATAATCGTACAATTTCGAGAATTTATCCGAGAGATAAATTTCTAAAAATACTTACAGTCGTAAATCTTGAACTTCTGAGTTTGAATATCATTAGACTTTCATCCCTGAGTCTAAACTTCTTCAAACTTTAAGATATTGAGTCTAGAACGAATAAGCTCAAATTGACTTTTCTCGAAGGGCTTTGTGAAGATGTCCGCTAATTGATTTTTTGAGTCAATAAACTGAATGAAGATTTCTCCATTTTGAACATGATCTCTAAGGAAATGATGTTGAATCTCTATATGCTTTGCTCTTGAATGAAGAATTGGATTCTTGGTGAGATTGATTGCGCTAGTGTAATCACTTTTGATCTCAGTGCATGAATCTTCAATTCCAAAATCTCTTAGCTGTTGCTTTATCCGTAAAATTTGTGAACAACTTCCAAGAGCCACATATTTTGCTTCTACTATAGAAAGAGCTACGATACTTTGTTTCCTCGAAAACCAAGATACTGTCTTGTTCCTAAGTAATTGATAAGTGCCCGAGGTGCTCTTCCTATCAACTCTGCATCCTACTAGGTTTGCGTTTGAATATCCAAGAAGAGCAAAGTCTCATTCTTTAGGATACCAGAGATCTAAATTTGAAGTAGATGCGACGTATTTCATGATACGTTTTGCAGCACTTAAATGAGATTCTTTGGGATTTGATTGAAATCTGGCACAAATACAAATACTAAACAGAATCTCAGGTCTAGAAATAATGAGATAAATAAGTGAGCCAATGATACTCCTGTATAGCTTGTGGTCAACTTTTTTTCCTTCTTCATCTTTGTCCAGCTTCGAAGAACTTGACATTGGTATGTCCATTTTTTTGCAATTCTCTAAGCAAAACATTTTCATAAGATCTTTAGCATATTTTTCTTGATGAATGAAGATTCCCTCCTTCAATTGTTTTACTGAAGTCCGAGAAAGAAAGATAGTTCACCCATCATGCTCATTTCAAACTCATCCTGCATAGTCTTAAAGAATTCTTTCATAGACTTTCATTAGGAGATCCAAAAATAAAATCATCAACATAAATTTGAACAAGCAAGAAGTTTTTGCTTTCTCTTTTGATAAACAATGCAGTATCTATTCTTACCAAAAAAAAAAAAATGTAGTATCTACTTTACCTTTAACAAAGCCATTTTGGATAAAAAACTTAACTAGTCTGTCATACCAAGCTCGAGGTGTTTGCTTTAGACCATATAGTGCATTTTTTAGTCTGAATACAGAGTTTGGTTTCCTTGGGTCTTCAAAACCGAGAGGTTGTTCCACATAGACTTCCTCTTGGATAAATCCATATAGGAAAGTGCTTTTGACATCCATTTGGAATAACTTGAAATTCTTATAACAAGCAAAAGAAAGTAATAATCTAATTGATTCTAACCTTGCTACTGGTGCGTAAGTCTCATCATAGTCTATCCCTTCTTTTTGTGTATATCCTTTGGCCACGAGTCTTGCTTTGTTTCTCGTTCATTTTGTTCCTGAAAACCCATTTAACTCCAATGACTGATTTACCTTTCGGTTTAGAAGTCAATTCCCAAACATCATTGATATTGAATTGTCTAAGTTCTTCTTGCATAGCTTCAATCTAGCTTTCATCAGTTAAAGCTTCTTCTATGTTCTTGGGTTCTATTTCAGAAATAAGAGCCACAGCACTAGACTCTTCACGTCTTTTATCTTGTACGAATTCCTCATTAATGTCACCAATAATGAGTTCTTTAGGATGACTAGACTTGTGCTTCTAGTTGCTGGTTGATTTGTCAAATTGTTGATCATTTTCTTCATTTGATTCTTTAATGATCATTTGTTGTTGGTCTTTTGAAGTCTAAGCCGCTTTTGGAGATTTAGACTTTGTAAAGTCTAGAGCAGGTTCGGGTTCTTCAGGTTGAGTTTGAATCGATTGATTTTGCATAAAGTCTTGAAATTTGACATTCATCAATTCCTTTACAGATTGAGTCTTTTTGTTGTATATTCTGTAGGCTTTGCTGGTGGTTGAATATCTAATGAAGATGCATTTGTCTAATTTTTCTTCAAACTTACCAATTCGATCATTTGCATTTTTTAATATAAAACATTTGCATCCAAGCACATGAAGATAGGAAACAATTGGCTTCTTTCCTTTGAATAACTCATAGGGAGTTTTCTCAAGAATAGGCCTTAAGAAGACTCTATTAATAATATAGCATGTTTGTAGAAACTGCTTGACCAAAAACGAGAAGAAATGTTACTTTCAATTAAAATAGTTTGTGGCACCCCTTACGGCCCCGATCCGTTCCGGTCGCCACGCTTCGCTTACCTTTCACTTTCCTTATTAACATATCACTCTGATACCGTTTCTATTGTAGCGGGTCCATACAACCATGGGGGTTTACATCTTTTATTAACGGTCCCTTGCGCAATTTACATAACGGAAGCATATCCAACAATTCCCTTCCCTACATTCAGAAATTGATGCACACCAACTAAACATTTATAGGTAAAAGCCGTACACTTTTGTTTACATAACTTGATGGACGTCATTAGTCGATACATCAAAATGCCATAGTCTTTCTATACTTGGCTATATTTCAAAAGATGACCGACGTCTCTTCCAACAGTCGTATACTTTAGAGTCCATCGATTAGTGTCGGCGTCCAAAAGTTCCCTCCTTTGCTATCCTCCTCCTAACGGTCATATCCAACCGCTCAATCCATCTACTAATCTGAAATGTTGGTCCCCAAAAGGGGTGAGTACAACCACTCAGCAGATAAGGAATCCAATAACAACTCAATGCATCATACAAGGCATACATGCATTGCAGGCATAACTTACCTTGAAGCCATGCACAATACTATCATGCATCAATCTCATAATCATATACATGTCATCTTCACTATCATCATCATGCATATTATACCATGGGTGATCGTCATATCACATCACATATCATCATCATCATCATCATGCATATCATCATGCATATCATACCCTGGGTGATCATCATATCACATCACATATCATCATCATCATCATGCATATCATCATGCATAGCATCATGCATATCATATCATGGGTGATCATCATATCACATCACATATCATCATCATGCATATCATCATGCATATCATATCATGGGTGATCATCACATATCATCATCATGCATATCATCATGCATATTATATCATGGGTTAATTTTTCATCTTTATCTTTAAATTTGATCACCACATCACCCATTTTCTCAAATCATCAATTTCATCATCCCTTCGGGCAAAGACCTCCGACAAAAATCGGCAAATTCAGCCATCCCATGGCCACCGGGCTTCCGCCCCCCACATTCGGGCATCTCGCATCTCAACTAGCATCACGAGGCATTCCCTTCGGGCGAAACCCCCCGACAGGGCTTCCCGCCTTTACCCTTCTAGCCAGGCATCTCGCACCCCAATCCTGGCATCGCGAGGCATCCCCCTGGGCAAAAACCTCCAGGGCTTCTGGAATTATGTACCGACATACCACCAGGCCTCCCCTGGAATTACGTACCGTATACCACCGGGCATCCCGACACTCCCGGGGCCATCTGGCAATGTATCTCTATACATTCCAGCCATCATCCTCCACCACAACCATTTCCTCATTTACCATCATCCATGTTCACCAATATTTTTATCTCAATTTAACATGGCATATGGCGTGACATCAAACAAGTCATACTTGGCATAGGATTCTCACATGCATCACAACTCAATGTCATACATATACCAAGACTTTATCATATGCATCTCGATTCAATGTCATACATACACCAAGACTTTATCATACATGCAACAAGATAAATTTAATGGAAATTATGGCCAATAAAATAATCCATTTTATTTTATTATTTATTTATTTATTTATTTAAATTCCAACTTTTTGTTATTTCCATAAATTTAATGTCAACAAACTCCCAAAATTATAAAAATCACAGCAAGTATTAAACAAGCCAATAGGATGATAATTTCATACAAAATTCATGGCCAAATAGCATTTCACACAATTTCCCAATTTTCACAAAACATCATACAATTTTCGGATGAAACCAGAATGCACGGTTTCCGAAGAAATTCGATTAAAATATTCATATGGCCTCCAAAAATTACGAAATTTACAGAGTTATAGCCAAGAAATTTTCGTACAACTTTCATGAAGAACTCCAAGCCAGATTATTTTTAGATTATTTTATACAGTCTCATGAAGCTTCTGGATCCACTACCGCATCGTCCAGTGTACACATCTCCGAAATATTGAGATTTCACCTACCTATTCTCTTTCGTTTCCTCTGAAATTTAGATATGTTATACATCAAGGTATCCTCTACAAGTTTCATGAAGAGATCTAAGTCAAATAACCAGATTATAGTCATCATCTATGTCCATGAAGTCTCGGGTATCTCGGAATACATCACCAGAACCATCATCTTCAAGATCTAGTCGATTTACTAGGCTATACTTGTTCATTTCACTTCAAATTTGAGTATGTTGTAGTTTAAGATGTCTCCTACAACTTTCATGAAGAAATAGAAGTGAGATTCTCATCACAAACCAACATGCAACCACAAATCCAACCAAAGGTCAGTAAAATCTTTCCAGAGCTGGGGTCTCCGTAGGATGAGACTTTAACCCCTTGAATCTCCATCATTTTCCACGAAATTTTAGTATGTTATAGTACAAGATGTTAGCTACAACTTTCATGAGAGATCGAAGTCAAAATCCAACTTAAAACATGCATGCAAGCCCTCACAAGATTCTGATTCAGGCGGATCTCACGAAATCAGCATGCAAAGTCAAGAACAGCCACATTCTAGCTCCGATTTTTGCCTTCCCTATGATCCGAAACCTACCACAAACAAATCATACATGCAAGGCACACATGCAAGAGCAGCAAAGGACCCCAACTTGCCTCTAGACCACACGAATGGCGGCACACCAGTGACGAACACGGCGGATGGACGACGACGGGCGAGCTCCTCCTCTCTCGGCCTCACTCCCTCTCTCGCGCAACTCTCTCTCCCTTTGGCTTGGACGGAAACCCCTCACCAGCCACTCTCTCTCTCCCTTTTATTCCCCCGAAACTTAATCATTTCAGCTGCATGTGGCCACCCAAGATGGCCAATGGGGGCAGCCACACCTTGCACAGCCTCCACGCCACTTGGCAGCTCGGAGGAAACACATGGCCTCCTTCATGCAAGATGGGCCTCCACCTTCGGCTGGGCTTGGGCCAGCAATGGGCCGGCGATCCCTCCTCCTCCTTTGGGCTCTGCAACTAAGCCCAAATGGCCGAAAATGGGGTGAGATCATGGGCTGGTTTTAAGCTAATACTTTGGCCCATATCTCATTCTAATAATCCTCCTCAAACCTAAATTTTATAAACACCTAATTGAAATTTATAAATCACAAAACTTTGTGACCTATCTTAATAAATTCCAATCCATAATCCCACATGGCCAAAACTAGAATTTTTCTATCAAATAATTATTCGCTAAGAGCTTGGCCAAAGTCTAAATGCAAGACCTTAAATGTGACTAGAGGTCGTTAAGAATTTTGGGATGCCACAGAGTTCTAGCCATTTCTTGCAACGATCTATTCTTTCTTTCCACAACTGCATTCTGCTCTAGAGTATAAGGAGAGGAGAATACATGCTGAAAACCAGATTCATCACAGAATTTAGCAAAGTCTTGATTTTTAAACTCACATCCATGGTCTGTCCGTATATTGGAAATAACATACCCTTTCTCATTTTGAACTTTCTTAGCAAATTTTATAAAATAAGAAAATGTTTCAGACTTACTTGTTAGGAAATATACCCAAGTGAATCGTGAGTAATCATCCACAATTACTAAATAATATTTCTTACCTCCAATACTCTGAGTTCTGGTTGGTCCAAAGAGATCCATGTGTAATAGTTGCAGTACACGATTAATGGACACTTGATTTATTGGTTTGAATGAATTTCTTACCTGTTTTCCCAATACGCATGGTGTACATAGGTCAGACTTTTGGTATGTCAGATTAGGTAGACCACGAACAAGCTTCTTTGCTGAGATTTTGGCTATTTACTTCATGTTGATGTGCCCAAGTTTTCTGTGCCATAGATTTGCTTCCTTTTGAATTGAGATTAGACATTGGGATTTTTCTTGTTTAATATCCAAGAGATAGATATTCCCATGTCTTCGCCCTGTGAAAGTTTGAGAGGAGTCTTTATTGGTTCCGGAGCATATTCCTTCTTGAAAGTTGATTTTGAAACCGGTGTCGCACAGCTGGCTAATACTCAGCAAGTTGTAGTTGAGTCCCTCTACTAAGGAAACGTTACTGATCGTGAGACTTCCAATCTTTATAGTTTCATATCCCACACTTCTTCCTTTGCTATTTCCTCCAAAAGAAACTCTTCCACCATTAACTTGCACAAGCTTTATAAAATAGTTTGAGTCTCCTGTCATATGTCTTGAGCATCCATTATCCAAGTACCACTTAATCTTTTTCTTGATAGTGACCTGCATTTAAAAAAGAAACTCAAGCTTTCTTTGGTACCCATATTTTCTTGGGTCCAGTGGAGTTAGTGTGATATACAGTCTTTGCCCAAACCTTCCTCACAGGTTTCCAAACCACAAGACATTCTTCCTCAAAGTGTTCTGAGTTGTTACACTTAGAACATTTAAGAGCATTGCGGCCTACAGGTTTAACAAAAACTTTTTGGAAATGATTTTTGTAAGAATCTTTTGTAGGTCTTTGTTTAATTCTTTCCTTTACCTTAGGAAAATCAATTAGCGGAATGGTTTTAGCAGTCATTCCCAAACGTGATTTGTTGAAGTAAGGTCTTTGTGCTGAAAGAATATTTTCTAATTTCTCATATCCTATGAAAAATCTTTTAGAAATACTTGAGATATCATTTTTCAAAAATGCATTTTCTTTTTAAAGATTGTCAGCATTTTCTTTCAAGGTAATAACATTTTTATCTAAACTTTCGACCTTTTCTTTCCAAACAATCTCCTATTGCTTTAGTGCAGAATTTTATTTTTTAAGTTCGGAAATCCTCTTAAGAGAGGTTTTGAGACTAAGACATAATTCATCAATATATTTGAAGACTTTAGCAGGAATTTTTAAATTACTTACCTCTATTTCACTGTTTGAATTTGAGTCTATCTCAGAGTCTGAATCTGATTCTGAGTGTGCCATGAGACAAATATTGGCATAATCATCATCACTTTCTTCACATTTGGTATCACTCCAAGTTTCTGCTTTAAGTGCCTTTCGATATTTCTCAGCTTTTCCTTTCTTTCTCTTCAGCAGGGGACAGTTGGGTCTGATGTGTCCCTTTTTCTTGCATTTAAAGCAGACTACATCCTTGTTGGATTCATCATCCTCAACTAATTTATTTTGTGACTTTTGAGAATTTTGTTTCTTTGGATTGAATCTTCTCCCCTTTCTGTTCAGTTTTCTGAACCTTCTTATCATGAGAGCAAGCTCTTCATCGTCCATATCATCTTCAGAATCTATGACATCAGAATCATGATTAGATTTCAACGCAATAGATTTCTTACCTTTGGGATCTTCATTTTCGTTGATTTGCTCCACTTCATAAGACTGAAGGGTGCCAACCAATTTGTCAACAGATAATGGTATGATCCTTTGTGTCTCCCTTATTGAAGTCTTTACGTGATTCCAATCATTGGAAAGTCCACGCAATAACTTGTTAACCTTCATGGGTTCAGAGATTGGTTGACCTTGATATTCAAGACCATTCACGATTTCTGTAAAATGACTAAACATGTCAGTGATAGCTTCTCTTGGTTTCATCTTGAATGCTTCATAATGACCGAGCATAATATTGATTCTAATTTCTTTCACTCGATCGGTTCCTTCATAATGACCCAAACTTCTTTAGCTGTTTCACAAGAAGATATTCTGTTATATTTAGTAGGAGATAATGCACAATATAAGGAATAAATTGCTTTTGCATCAAGAGCTTGTCTCTTGGTTATCTCTTCTTGAGTTATTTCATTGGACTCAACAGCTTCTTTTCCTTTTTATGAGACTGTTGTAGCTTTAGGAATGATTCCTTTGTCTACCACGTCCCATTCCAGAGGATCCTTTGATCTTAGGAATGCCTTCATCTTGTTTTTCCATATGCTGTAATAATTTCCATCAAAATATGGTGGTATGGTGTTGCTTTGCCCTTCAACCAGTCCTGGAGTCAACATACTAGCCATTGATCTTTAACTCTAAAGTAAAAACACTTCAACTTAAATGAGTACACAAGCTCTGATATCAATTGTGAAAGCTAATATGAGCACTTAGAGGGGGTGAATAGGTGCGAAAACAAATTTTCACAATGTTAAAGAAAATGATTTCGCTTTTAAACCAATTATGTTTAGCAATAGATTATGAAAATGAATTAGACTCTTATAATCAAACATAATTACGATCAAAGTAAAAGAGCTTAGGGAAGAGAATAAGAACACAAGGTTTATAGTGGTTCGGCTTGATCCAAGCCTACGTCCACTCTTCCGCATTGACAGCCCATCGGTTGGATTTCACTAAGAATCAAAAGAGTTGCTATAGTATAGCTTTTCCTTGATTACACAGTGTAGAGATTCTGCTACACTTCCTCAAGGTCTCACAGAAGTATAAACGCTGTTTTGAGTACAAGTTTTCGCTCAATAGTTGAATTGACAAAGAACAAGGAGCTTCAGACTTTGGAATTCTTCTATCACGCACACACTCGAATAACTAGAACGTCTTCCATATATACTCCTTCATGCCATCACACCCGTTGGCACTTACCAAAGGAGTTCTTTTAATCTACCCGTTGGATAGAATCAATTAGGGAGATTTTGAGTTATTTAAGGAATATGACGATAGCCCACCAATCTTGCTCGCCCATACAATCAGGATCTAGGTTTCCAGAAGTAGAACCTTCCAAGTATACTTCGCCAATCAATGGATCTAAATTATCTGAATTAAAATCAAAACGAATAATAGATTCCAAGATGCTATCTCCAGCCGAGAGACCTTCTTCAATCGATAGAATCAAATCCTTAATAAGATACTTAGATCTGGATAAGTCTTCTTCAACGGTCGATAGAAACTGTCAATGAGGATAGACTTTGAATTTTGAGTCTGGTGGTCCGGCGGTCTTCAGACTTTGATGAAAGAGTCCGCAAGTCTTCAGACTAGACTGATGGAAACGTTTTGTCAACTTCAAAACACACAAGGAAATTTTCTCCAACACCAGGTACCAGTGTTTGGATCCCTCGTATCACTCGCACCCAATCTGGCATCGCGAGGAACACACCGGGCATCTTGCACCCCAACTAGCATCACGAGGCCATTCGGCACACACCTTCAGGCATCCCGCACACACCTCCGAGCATCCCGACACTCCCGGGCATCGTCGAGTCAAGGGTCCGACGGTATCATCAACATCACAATGCATATTCAGATATATGTTTCACTTTCACAATAGCATTTGATGCAATAATGTCAAAGGTTTAAACCAGTTTTTGATGTCATATGATATGCTAAATGTCACCACATATGCAGTACAAATAACAACCCAAGATATCACATCTCATAGAGCAATTCATTGGTTCTTGAAAATAAAACAATTTTCGGATAAAACATAATGCACTCCTTTAATTAAAATTCTGGAAAAATTAGTAAACGATCTTAATAAATTCTGAAAATTTTAACATGTTATAAACGAGATCTAGAGAAAAAGGTTTCATGAAGAACAACATGTCAAGAAAGCTCCATAGAAATCGCATAGGTCCATGCATCACAGTAAAAGAAATTCCAATACTACTTTTGCACAGTTTCAGAAATAATTTCTATTAAGTCCTTAAATGAACTCATAAAATTCTGAAATTTTAATATGTCATAGATAAGACCTAGATTTAAACATCTCATGAATAAATTGAAGTCTCATTCACTCTGGATTAAAATCTATAATTATTATAACCCTCCCTAATTCTCGGTACAGTTTCCAGATCTAACACTTTCAAAGAAAAATCAATATACCGACCAATACTTGTCATTTTATTCTAAAATTTTAGTATGTTACTCCTCAAGATGTTATCTACAACTTTAATCAAGGAAATGAAGTTAAATTATAACTGGATAATTTTATAAAATTCACAGAATCGCAAGGGGTCAGACTGTTCTTACATGCAACATCTTGCTTGTTCTAGGAAGACTACTACCATTCATTCGAATTTCAGCATCCAACATCACCACTCAAGCATATCTAAAACATCCATTACACTTCAGACACAACCACAGCAAGAAAAATGTAGGCTAACAGACTTTACTTGCCTCAAGTTCAACGAAAACGAGCAAGCAAACGGTGACTTGGGGCTTTGGCGGGCTTGATCGACGGCGGTGCTAGGCGGTGTCAACGGTGGTTGCTGGTGCATGCACGGCGGGGCTGGTCCCCTTCTTCCCCTCACCGAAGCACCCTCACAAGTCTCTCTTGGTTTCGCTCTCTCTCTCTCGACCTCACTCTCTCTCTCTTTCTCTTGGCTTTCTCTCCCTCTCTCGCATGAACACCCCCTCGCTCACTCCGCCCCTTCTCTTTTCTTTCACCTTCATGATTAGCTAGTAATCATTAGCTTTGCATGCAAGAGACACTTGGTTGATCTCTCTTGCCACTTGTTATTTTTCATGCAAAGATGATGGGCCTCAATGGGCCGGGCTTGGGCCAGCCTTGGTTGACCGAATGGGGGAATGGTGGGCTGGTTTTGGGCTGGTTCGGGCCTTAAGAAATCAGCCCACACTTGCTCTTAATTTTTTTTCCACCTTAATCCCCACTTATATAAATACCTAATTACAAATTCATATGACCATAAAACTTTGTAACATAAATCAATAAAATCCAACTTATAAAGTACATGGCCAAGAACAAAATTTCCTTATCAATTTATCCTTTAATACAATCCTTAATCACACATGGACATAGGATGCATTCCCAATACAACAATAGTCCATTCAATGCTTGGCCTTGTTAAATTCTAATCCATTAGTCCAATGACCATAATATAGTCCAATGGCGCTTCCATCACCTATTCATGGGTCGCAGTGTATCTAGGGATTGTCATGAAATTTTAGGATGCCACACCAGGGAGACCCCGGAGTCTTTGGTTGAGGGTTCGAACGCTTAGAGAACTTGTAGCCTTTTTACTTTTGTAGACTTGTGAATATAGACTAGTATTATAAATGACCTAGTTTGCTGTGTATAAAAGTGTGTTGTGGTTTTCAAAATTTTGGTCCTGCTTTCCTATCCCATCTTTGTGTCGTCTGGGGATATATTTATATGCTTCCGTATGCGCATTAAAATGACTAGGTCGGCGACGCGTCCTAAGACGTCGCAATTTAATTGACCACCGAGGGATGGACACACGCTCAAGGATCGGGGTGTGACATCCTTGCCCAAAGTGGTATCAGAGTTGGTCGATAGTTGGGGTGATAAGGTACGATAAGTTATGGGATAGTTAATAGGATTGGCCTTTATTTCATGCTTGTGCATGTCAGTGATAATTGTTTGGTAGATTGTTTCGTTGGGATTGCTCAATTTCTAATTATGTGTGGAATTGGAAAGCAGGTTTCTTTAAAGAATCTGTAAAATGAGTGATCAGGAGCAGAAGACTCCTATAAAGCGTACCATTGGACTTGTTACTTGGGGTAGGACACCGACAAGGGTCGGTATCTAAGGAAGGGTCGGTACTAGAGGAGGTTGTGGTCGAGCACTAGCTTAGGCTAGCACTAGTGGTGTATCATGCCTCCTGTTCGTGCTAGGGTAGCAGCCCCTGGTGATCCCAGGATTGAAGGGATCATGCAGGCGCTTGAAGCAAAGGGAGTAATGATGGGGCAATAGGCCCAAAATCAAGCCGCTACCACTACCACCACCACTTAAGCTGCTGCTACTGCTACTATTGCCATTGTCGTTAAGGCGCCACGGTTGTTGCACCTGCCGAAGTTCTAGCTGGCAACATAGTTGTGGAGAGGGAGAGACCAATCCATAAGCTCGTGGAGCAATTTTTGAAGTTGAACCTATTGAGGTTCATTGACATTGGAGATCTCGAGACTGCCTCACTTTGGATTCGGGACCTAGAGAAGGCCTTTGCACTTTTGAGGTGCAATGAGGAGGAAAGGCTTGTCCCGATAGTATATCAGCTGCAGGGTAATGCGAATACATGGTGGAGAGCCACCAGAGGTACAATGTTTCTGGAAGGTGTAGTCCCGGTGTGGAACGCTTTCCTCAGAGCTTTCAACAGTAAGTACTTTTCGGGTAGTGCCCGATAATAGAAGATGGAGGAATTTCAGCACCTCCGCCAAGGGATGATGATTGTTTACTAGTATGAGGCCAAGTTCGCGGAGCTTTCTCATTACGCTCCTAGATTGGTGGAAGATCTCGAGGATAAAGCTCGGAGGTTCAGGAATGGCCTTCGACTAAAGTGGAAGAACCCACTGGTGCCATTTAATCTGAAGGACTATAACAAAGTTTATAATCGGGCCCAGCTAACATAAAGAAGTTTGAATGAACAAGCCGCCTCGTTTGGATCGAGGTTCAGTTCCAATAGAGATGGGAACCGATATGGGAAGAGGCCTATGGCCGGAGGAAGGTTCCATGTTCCGTCCAACAGGAAGAGTGGAATTGGAAAACCAGCGTTGAATCAGAATGGCGCGTGTCATCTCTATGGAAGGCGACATGGCTTAGCTCCATGCCATCTTAAGATGGATGTGTGTTACGAGTGTGGCCAATCGGGTCATTTGGCTAGAGACTATCCTCGAAGGCCGAGAGAATTTCAGCAGTTACCGCCATCGCCGCCGATGGGCCATAACAGAAGATTTGTGCCACAGATCGCATAGCAGGGAGGACAAAACAGACCCTTAGCGCAAGGACAAGTGTACGCCATTACGAGAGGACAGGTAGAGGACTCACTTGATGTGGTTACAGGTATGGTGTGGCACCCCCGAAACGGCCCCCAATTCGTTAGGGTTGCCATAGATCACTTGCTTTGAACCTGAAAGTTTATTACTCTGATACCATAGAAATTTGATAAGTCCATAAATCCTAGGGGTTTATATCATTTCTATCGGTCCTTGCGCAAATCATATAGCGGAAGCGTATCCAACAACTCCCTTCCTTATATTCAGAAAACGATGCACACTAACTAAACATTTTTATAGGTAAAAGCCGAACACTATTATTTACATAACTTGATGGACATCATTAGTCGGTACATCAAAATGCCAAGGTTTTCTATACTATACTTCAAAAGATGATCAACATCTTGTGGCATCCTAAAACTCCATGGCAACCTCTAGATGCCTTACAACTTTTGGAAGGGCGATGGATGCATCATTGACCTATGTTATGGTCTTTAGACCAAAGAAGTGTAATAGAATTAATGGCTTAGCACCTAATGGGTGAACATTTTGTTGGAAACATGTGCCATGCCCATGTGAGATCCAGATTTATATGATGAGGAAATTATGTTTTTGGCCATGAATTTTATAAGTTGGACTTTATTAATCTATGTTACAAGGTATTATAGCCATTTAAATTTGTAATTTAAGTACTTTGATTTGATAGGGATTTAGTTAGTTTCTAAAAGGGTCAATTATGGATTTATTTAAGCTTGGGTCTTAGGCCCAAGAGTGTTGGGCCTAAGATGGGCCTTAATGGCCGGCCCATAGAGCCCATGAGGGGCCGTTGATCGTACAAAGAAGGGGGGAATCCGGTTTGCATGCCTCCCCCATTTGTCCCATGGTGATGGCCAAGTGTCACCCCATGCAAAAGGTGATGATGTCTAATGATGAAGGGAAGGAAATTATGGGGAAAACGGTGGCCGGTTTAAGTGAGAGAGAGGGAAAGAGAGAGGAGGGTTTGTCCGAGAGAGAGAGAGGAGAGAAAGAGAAGGAAGAAAGGAAGAAATAAAGAAAGGAAGAGAGGAAGGAGGAGGACCGTCCGTCGATCGTCTGCCTTGCTCACGGTCGTTCGTCGCCACCATGTCTCACTATTGTGCTCGCCGTTTGCTCGGTCTAGAGGCAAGTGGGATCCTTTGATCTACTCTTGCATGCTGTGCTTAGTGTGTGCGATTGAATGGTAACAATTTCGGATGTATAGAATGTGAAAAATTGAAGTTATAAGAGTGGTGCTCTAGTCTAATGTACTGTTCTTGAGAAAAACAGCTCGACCTTGGATGTTCTAGTGACTTGCATGTGATGTTCTAGTTGAAGTTTGGCTTTGAACTCTAAATGAAAGTTGTAAAGGACTTCATGGAGTATAAGATACTCAAATTTGGGACAAAAAAAACAAGTATAAGTGGGTGAAATTGTTATTCTTTGGAAAGACTGGATCTGGAAATTTCGGTACTAGGAACAAAGTTTTAACTTCCTATATTTAATTACCTAGGATGAATATGACTTTGATGTCTTCATGAAGTATTTACCTTATGGTCTTTGCTATCAGATAGTCAAATTTCATAAATTTTTAATGTCATTTGCGTATTTAATCGAAAATGTTTCTAAAACTGTGCAATCTGATGTGTTCGGACTTGGTAATGTATGAGATTCTTTTGGAAAAGTGTTCTGCATGAAATATCTTTATTTATGTCTTGCCTACAACATATTGAAATTTCGTAATTTTTGAAGTTCATTTGCCTATTTAACCAAAAATGTTTCAAAAACTGTGCTAGCTGGATTGTGCAAATTTCGAAAGCTGTGATGTATGGACTATCCGTTTTGTATGAAATTCTGGTGGTGTTGTGTTCTTCATGAGATAAATGCCCCTAGAGTTTGTCTATGATGTACTAAATTCTTAGAAATTATTAGAGACAATTACTAAATTTTAGGAAATGTAAATTAAAAAGAATGCATTCTGTTTTCTAAAATAATAGTAATTGATCTTGCTGCATATGTGATGATATATGGCATTACATATAAAATCAAAAGCTGAAATTGACCTTGTTACCATCACATCATGTGCCATGTTAATATTGAGACACATGAGGATGCTGTTGGAGATGTGAGCCGACAATGCCCTGGGAGTGTCGGGATGCCCGGAGGTGTGTGTCGGATGTGCTCGGGAGTTTCGAGATGCCCGGAGTGTGTGTGCCGGATGCTCGGAGGTGTGTGCCGGAGGTTCCTCGCGATGCTAGGTTGGGTACGAGCAATAGAAATGTGGGATGCAATTACTGGTCCCGGGAAAGAAAAAAAAATGTGTGGCGATCCAATTGAAAAACAAGAGCTGAAATTGAATCGTGCATAGTGTGGTGACATGTATGCATGGCTGTATGGTGTAACATGTATAAGTGCATGGTGGTATGCGCACATGGTATGGTGACATGTATGCATGGTTGTATGGTGTAACATGTATAAGTGCATGGTGGTATGTGCACATGGTATGGTGACATGTATGCATGATTGTATGACGTTATATGTACAAGTGCATTAGTGGTATATGCACATGACATGGTGACCAATATATATATATATATATATATATATATATATATATATATCTGTTTTGATGTAATATGCATGACTGAAAGGTGAGATATGTTTTATATGTATGAACTATATGTACTCTATGATGCCATGATTGTTCTGTTTGATGCATTGAGTAGTTTAATGGATCTTTTACCTGCTGAGTGGTTGTACTCATCCCTTTGGGGACCAACATTTCAGATTAGAAAGATGCCTCTCCCTCTGGTCACGCGCGGTACCTTTTACGGCCTTCCATCTAACGTGGAGGTCGAGTGTATGGAGCATAATTGTATCACCATCCCTGGTTTGGTGTTCATACGGGTTCGTGTGTTGGGATGTATGACGTGGGCCTGGCTGGGGGCTCGGTCATCCAGGAGTTTATATCTGTCCATGTCCGACGCCATGGAGTTATGTTAGAGATGTTACCACCGCCGCCACTCGATGCACCGGATTGGGTATGATGGCGCATATAGATGTTGGGAGCTGACACTTTTTGGAGATACCCGATGCTCGTAGATGGGGGGTGGTACATGATCGATGTAGAATCGAGTCCTTTTGGGATGGTAGTCGAGTATAGTCAAAATCTTGGCTTTTTGTTGTATCGACCTTGATGTCCATCACAAATATATAAATAAGAGTGAATCGGTATTATCTTTTCTTATGGTGTGTAGTTGGTGTGTATTTCATTATGGTTATTGGCGGGAGAGATGGTGAGACTTGTTTATGCTTCCGCTAATAAGTTGCGCTGGGACCGCTTTTCAAAAAAAAAAATCCCTAGTCAAAAGGGTATCGGTCAAGAGAAGTTATAAGAAAGATCACCTGTGGCGACCTCAGGCGAGTCGGGGGTGCCACACATCTTTTCTAACAGTTGTATACTTAAAGTCCATCGATCAATGTCGATGTCCAAAAGTTCCTTCCTTTGCTGTCCTCCTCCTCATGGTCATATCCAACCATTCGGTCCATTTGTTGGTGGCGGTGATAGTAGAGGCATCTTATCTAGTCTAAAATGTTAATCTCGAAATGGGGTGAGTACAACCACTCATCAGTAAAAAATTCATTAAGCTATATCACGTAGTACCATCAATATCTAGATTCATGTGAGATAGACAAAAACAGGTAATCAAAGGATAAGTATGCATCAAAATCATGAAATTCTTTATTTCAATGGCAGTACAATTTTGAAACCCTTAAGATGCATCATGTCCAGTTACAAAAGTCTCGATCAAAGGGCCAAACTATTATGACACCTCCCATTCCATGCCATACAATTTAGTCCTATAACTAGACCACACGCACACTTAGTAGAATCATCAGTTTTAATATTCAAAAGGTTTCATCCCCCAGAGGACCAACGATTGCATCCTTCTGGGATTCCGCACCCAACCCTAGCGTCGCGGAAGCCTCCGGGCATGTATTCAAAATACAACCGGGCATCCGAAGCGTGTTACGTTACACCCCAGGCATCTTGCACCCCACCTGGCATCACGAAGAATCACTGGGGACCATAGACATGGTTACCCCTAACCTCCGGATTTACGTATCGACAAGCATACAACCGGGCATCCCAATGCTCCCGGGGAAAACCTTTGGGCATGTATTCATAATACAACCAGGCATCCAAAGGGCATCGACTCATTCGAACCTCTGGGCATCTCGACTCCTGGGGCATCATTGACCCGAGGATCCAACGGCAACAATTAACATCTTAATTTTCAAAAACATGTTCAATGCTATGACATTGGAAATCACATGAGTTTCATTGAAATCTTTGGTGTTGAATGATATGTCGAATGCCAAAATCCATCACATCCAATAACAACTCAAGATGCATTCACCTTTTGGAACCAATTGAGCAAATTCGGAGTAAAACAGCTCAAAAACCAGAATGCACAGTTTTCATAAAAATTTCGGAATAACCCCTAAATGAACTCGGAAAATTCTAAAATTTTGGTATATCAAGAGCAGTAATTGCTATATTCTTTACTAACATTATGTAATAGCTTCCATATTTAACATTTACAGAGAAAATCATTTTACTGACCAAACCTTGTCCATTTATTCTCAAATTTCGATATGTTATTTCTAAGGATATATCCTACAAGTTTCATTAAGGGTTCGAAGTCCAATCCTATCTATAAAAGGTCAAGCTGTTCTCTACAAAACAGTGTACTGATTTCAATAAATTCACTTCTATCTTCATGTTTTTATATTCATATGGCTATAGCTAGATGTTTAACTCAATCTAATGGGTGTTCTATTATGTAAAATGGTTCCTTTCCTCATCTTCATCATTATAAATCAAAGCGACACAATTAAAAAGACTTTCTATCTAAATTTCTCTAAAATAGAATCGGTATATATGGTTTTCTTCATTTCTAGTTCAATCAAACCATTTGTTTCTCTACAAATCTATCTTACAACACTTCAAGACTCTTCCACAGCATCTAAGAGTACTTTCAATAGGTTTTTCTCAACAAGGAAACCTCCACAGCTTGGCTAAAAGCATATATTCATCCATAAGCTCACTCATCACAACATACACCTCATTTCTTCACTTGGCAAGCATCACTTCACTTTGCTCAATCAAAACAGCCAACTTTCACCAAATTTTCGAGACATGCAAGACTCAAAAGCAACATGCAATGACTTCTAACTTCAATCTAGTACTCATCAAGCTCAAGTCAACACAAAACAGCAACAATACATTTAATCCTCCACAGATTAGCACTCAATCTTCATCTCAATCATCCAAAACCCAACATGCAGTTTCCATTTCAGCATTTTCTCAAATCTACCAGCACTTCACCAGATAATCACAGCATGCATAACATAGATTAATGAACTTCTACTTGCCTCACTCCTAAGCTCAATTGACAAACCGAACGGGAAGCTCGTGGTTCTTCGAATGCGGCTCAACGGTGGCGAAGACGGGTGGCATCTATGGCCACGAGCATAGCTGAGGACGATCCTTCTCTCCTCTTCTCCTCTTGCCGTTCACCCTCTTGCAAGAACTCTCTCTCTCACTTGTCGGTGCTCGTCCGAGAAAGAAAACGAGAAGAAGAAGAAGATGGGTTTTGGTTTTTGGAGAGAGAGAGAGAGGTTACGAGAGTTAAGAGGGGAAATGGGGCTATGGTCTCCTCCCTAGGCTAGGCTAATCATTAGCAAATCTAAGGATGATGTCTCCTTTGCTTGTTTTCGGTTTAGTGGAAATAGGAAAACCGTGGGTGATGCGAAGAGAGGAGGGAGTGTCGTGGCTTCCATGCATAACCATTTTGCCATCTGTCGTTAATCCATATCATTAGTCTATTCATTTGTATCTATTATTTTTCATTTAATTCCCTTTTGATTTCACTTGATTTCAATCCTCTTATAATTTTACAAAGTTACGACATTATATGACATATTAACTATTTAGTGTTAGTCTATAAAGAATTTATCACAAGAAACGTTAAATTTAGAAATTTACTTTAGCATTACAATCACTAATCAAATTATTATAATCTATAGACTTAATTGAAAATAAAATCACTCGGGCCTAAATATCCGTCTTTAGCCCAACAGGCTCAAACTACAATGATCACGGTCCATCAAACCAAATTTACTAATCTAAGAATTCTAAATCTTGGCCCGCTCTAAGCTAAGCCCAAGCCTAGCTCTTCCATTCGGCTTATCAAAACCCAATTCTAAAATTCATGTGGCCCTCTTACTTCTCGAACCCACACATTCCTCACGGTCCATTGGGTTCACTTTCTGGCCCAATCTAAATTAATCTAAGTTCCTAATGATTCTGATTAGACTAATGAAGGTCGGTGAAATTTGGGATGTCACAAATGGTTTCACTGAACAACCGTGCTGCATATGCTTTATTTGATCCTAGTGCAACTCATTCGTTTATAGCTGAACAATTTGTTAAGCTGATATAATTAAGTTATTGGAGTCTGTGGTTAGCATATCTATACCGTTAAAGGATAATGTGTTAGCTGCATTGGGTTGTCCTAGTTGCAAGTTAGTGATTGGTGAGTGAGAGGGGAAGATAGACTTGCTAATCCTAGCCATGTTTTCGATGTGATAATTGGCATGAACTGGCTCACCAAGAAAAATGCTAAAATGAACTGTTATCGTAAAGCGATTCAATTTAACCCGTTAGGGGTGAAAGTTTCAAGTTTATTGGGAGTCAAGGAGGACCCTCGAGTTCCTTAATCTCGTCGCTTGATGCAACCCATTTGTTAGACGGGGGTTGTCAAGGTTACTTGGCAACTGTTGTGGATACGACAGTTGAGGAGTTGAAGATTGAAAATATCTTAGTAGTTCAAGAATTTCCAGAAGTGTTTTCGAAAGAATTGTTAAGTCTACTGTCGGAGAGAGAGATTGAGTTCGTGATTGAGTTAGCACCTGGGATATAGCTAATCTCTAAGGCTCCTTACCAGATATCGTTGTTTAAGTTGAAAGAACTGAAGGTGCAGAAGCATGATTATTGGATAAGGGATTCATACATCCCGGTGCATCACCTTGGGGAGCACCAGTTCTCTTCGTGAAGAAGAAAGATGGTTTGTTGCGCTTGTGCATCGACTATTGTCAACTCAATCAAGTGACGATCAAGAACAAGTATCAACTCCCGAGGATCGACGACTTGTTTGACTAGCTGCAAGGAGTGTCGATATTTTCAAAAATCGATTTAAGGATAGGGTATCATCAGTTGAGGATTAGAAAGGAGGATAGACCGAAATTAGTGTTTCGTACTTGATACGGCCATTATAAGTTCATTGTAATGTTGTTTGGTTTGATGAATGCTCTAGCTGCTTTTATAGATCTGATGAATTGAGTGTTCAAAAATATCTTGATCAGTTTGTGATCGTGTTCATCGATGATATTCTGGTGTATTCGAGAAGAGTCTTTTGAAGTACTTCTGAGCACGGATTTGGGTCGCCATAGTTTGCTTTTTACTTTCCTAATAACATGAGGATACCATTTCAGTACTTCATATAGGTCCCTTGCGACATCTAGCAATCTCCCTTCCATATATTTAGAAAACGATGCACACCTACTAAACATCTTATATAAGTTAAAGCCGTACACATTTAGATTGTCTTTACACTAAATGCCATTTCCCTATACATGGCAAGATGACCGACATCTCTTCCCACAATTGCTTAAGGTCCATCATCCAAAGACTTGTGTTACATTCCTAGATCATGTGATTTCAGGTGAAGGAATATACTATCATGCATCATCACCACAAATCATAACACATACATGTGTATCACTTCGTCATCATGACATCATTATATCACACATGTCATCATCATCATATACATGACACCATCATACCATACACATGTCATCATCTTCATGACATCATCATATCACACATATATGCATATCATCATGCCATATCATATATCATCATCATATCATGTCATATATCATCATCATCATGCATATCAGCATGCCATATCATATATCATATACCATCCATTATCATCATCATGCATATCATATCATGGGTGATCATCATTATTTCACATCACATATCATCATCATCATCATCATCATCATCATCATCATCATGCATATCATCATGCATATCATATCATGGGTGATCATCATTATTTCACATCACATATCATCATCATCATCATCATGCATATCATCATGCATATCATATCATGGTTTAATTTCCACTTTTAGCTTTCAATTTGATCACCACATCACCCATTCCTCAAATCATCAATTTCATCATCCCCGGGCAAAGACCTCGGAGGCTTTTTTCAGCCTCCCAGCATCACGAGGCATTCCCTTCGGGGTGCACCCCAATCCCGGCATCGCGAGGCATTCCTTTCGGGCAAAGACCTCCGACAAGGCTTCCGGAATTATGTATCGACATACCACCAGGATCCCCCTCCTCCGGGAATTACGTACCGTATACCACCGGGCATCCCGACACTCCCGGGGAATCTCCGGAATTACGCCACTAGGCCACCGAGCATCATCATCCACCACAACCACTTCCTCACTTATCATTATCCACATTTACCATTATTTTGATCTCAATTTAACATGGCATATGGCGTGACATCAAACAAGTCACACTTGGCACACATGCATCACAGCTCAATGTCATACATACACCAATATCTTATCATACATGCAACAATGTATAATTATTTGTTAATAAATTCAATGGAATTTATGGCCAATAAAATAATCCAATTTATTTTTATTTTATTATTTATTTATTTATTTTCAATAAATATTAAATTCAATATCTATAAATTCCCAAAATTATAAAAATTCAAGCAATCATAAATCAAACCAATAGGATGACAATTTCATGCAAAATTCATGGCCAAATTGAATTTCATTTCACAATTTCCACAAAACAGCACATAATATTCGGATAAAACCAGAATGCACAGTTTCCGAATAAATTCGATTAAAATATCCATACGGTCTCCAAAAATTACGAAATTTTACAGAAGGATAGCCAAGACATTTTCGCACAACTTTCATGAAGCACTCCAAGCCAGATTCTTTTTAGATTATTTTATAAAACCTCACGAAGCTTCTGGATCCATTACCACATCGTCCAGTGCACATATCACCGAAATATTGAGATTTAACCTACCTATTCTCTTTCTTTTTCCTCTGAAATTCAGATATGTTATACACCAAGGTGTCCTCTACAAGTTTCATGAAGAGATCCAAGTCAAATAACCAGAGTAGAGTCATCATTTAGGTCCTTGAAGTCTCGGGTGTCTCGGAATACATCACCAGAATCACCGTCTTCAAGATCTAGTTGATTTACTAGGCTATTCTTGTTCATTTCACTTCAAATTTTAGTATGTTTTATTTTAAGATGTCCCCTACAACTTTCATGAATAAATCGAAGTGAGATTCTCAACAAAACCCAACATGCAACCACAAATCCAACCAAAGGTCAGTAAAATCTTTCCAGATCTGGGGTCTCTGTAGTATGAGAATTTAACCCCTTGAATCTCCATCATTTTCCACCAAAGTTTATTATGTTATAGTTTAAGATGTTAGATACAACTTTCATGAAGAAACCAAAGCCAAAATCGAACTCTAAACATGCATGAAAGCTCTCACAACATTCTGACTCGAGCGAATTCATGCGAAAACATTCCAGATCTGACATTCCGGCTTTCCATCAATTTCCACCACATTTTAGTATGTTGTATTTTAAGATGTTATATACAACTTTCATGAAGAAATCGAAGTCAAAATCTAACTTGAAACATACATGCAAGCCCTATTCTGGTTCAAAGAAGGAAGAAGAAGTTCTAGTATATGATCCGAAACCTACCACAAACAAATCATACATGAAGGCACACATGCAAGAGCAGCAAAGGACCCCAACTTGCCTCTAAGACCGAGCAAACACGACCACACGGACAGCACACCAGCGACGGACGAACGGACCTCCTCCCCGCGGGCTTCTCCCTTTCTCTCTTGGTTCCTCACTCTCTCTCGGCAACTCTCTCCCTTTGGCCAAGCCAGCTTAAATTTGCATGCACCCCCTCTTTGCATGGGGGACACTTTCATTTAAATAAATACATGTGCTTACCATTCCATTTATAAAACACATGGTCTTTCCTACCCAATAATTATCCATTAAAAAGCTTGGAGGATACGAGATCTATAGTGATGCGTTGTTCAAAGGACTGGGTTGCGTGTTAATGCAACATGGCAGGGTTGTTGGATACGCATCTCGTTAGTTGAGACCTCATGAGCTGAACTACCCATCGCATGACTTGGAACTCACAGCAATCACTTTCGCTCTGAAGATTTGGAGACATTACTTGTGTGGAGAAAGATTCTAGATCTTCACTAACCATTAAAGTCTCAAGTATCTATTCTCTAAGAATGAGTTAAATATGAGACAACGTCGCTGGATGGAACTTCTGAAGGACTACGATTGTGATATATTGTATCACCCTGGGAAGGCGAACAAAGTCGTAGACGCTTTAAGTCGAAATTCTTCAGTTGCACAGATGATGGTTAAGGAATGAGTTTTACTCGAAAGAGCTCGAGATTCGGTTTTCAAATTTGAGGTAGGCCACCTTTCGAATCTTATAGCTACCCTAAGAATTGAGCCGGATGTACAAGTAAAAATCAAGACGCTTCAATTGACAACCTAGATTCAGAAGATTCTACAAGAAGATACTGATAAGAGAAATGCTGATTTTCAGATTTCTAAAGACGGAGCACTAAGGTTCCAAGAACGATTGTGTGTACTTGACAATGCAGAGCTTAAAGAGGAGATTTTATCATAAGCTCATCATAGCAGTTATAGCATTCATCCTTGCGAAGATGTATAAGAATTTACATCAACACTATTGTGGTTCACCAAATGTTTAATGTGTTGTCGCAAATGTTTAACGTGTTAACATTATAAGCCAAGAGAACTTCTACAACCTCTTGAGATTCCCGAATGAAAATAAGAGCACATCACGATGGATTTTGTGACGGGTTTACCAAGGAGCCAGAGAGGTAATGATTCCATTTGGGTAGTAGTCGACAAATTGATGAAGTCGGCTCACTTCATCGCAGTATGGAAGGACCTTGATTTGGATAGGCATGCATATTTGTATGTGCGCCAGATTATTTGTTTGCATGGAGTGCCGATGACGATTACATCAGACCGAGACCCAAGATTTACAGCTGCATTTTGAAAAAGTTTGTAGACTGCCTTAGGAACAAAGTTGCAATACAGTATGACCTATCATCCTCAGACGGATGGCCAGTTTGAGAGGATGATTTAAACCCTCGAAGACATGCTGCGAGCTTGCGTATTGGACTTTAAGGGAAGCTGGGAGGAATAGCTTCATCTTGTTAAGTTTGCCTACAACAACAGCTACCAGCTGAGCATTTAGATGGCTCCTTTTGAAGCGTTGTATGGCAGAGCGTGCAGGACACTAGTGTGTTAGAATGAGGTTGGAGAATGAAAGATCATAGGCCCAGAGTTGGTTCAACAGTCAATGGATGCAATTGCCGTCTTCAAAGATTAATTAAAGATCGCTCAGAGCCGCCAGAAAAGTTACGCAAATCAGTGTCGAAGACCATTGGAATTCCAAGTCGGTGATCATGTCTTTCTGAAGGTGTCACCAATGAGGGGTACTTCGCATTTCAGTAAGAAGGGAAAGCTGAGTCCGAGATACGTAGGTCCCTTTGAGATTCTAGAGAGAATCGGGATCTTAGCGTATCGACTTGCATTACCGCCGAGGTTGGCGCAAGTGCATGACGTCTTTCACGTGTTGATGTTAAGGAAGTATGAGCCTGACCTGACCCACGTACTTAATTTTGAGGAATTAGACATGGACGATAGAGTGTCGTACGTGGAAAGCTTGGTTCAGATTGTGGATTGGAAAGATCAGGTTCTACGTACCAAGACGATCTCGTTGATTAAAGTGGTCTGGCAGCACCATGGCACAGAGGAAGCAACCTAGGGAAGTGAAGAATCAATGAGACGACTGTACCCCCACATTTTTGTTTAAAGAATTGTAACGGTTTAAATTTTAAGGATGAATTTTTTATAAGAGGGGAAGAGTTGTGACATCATGAATTTTCAGTCATCTTTTCAATTGAATAAGTTGGGCTTTTTATCGACATGTCTATCGTTCTATTATCTGAGTTGATCATTCACGAGATAACTAAATTATCAGGTGAAGCCGTTAAGGGAGCCGTTAAGGGATTTTAATGCAATAGATTTGAGAATTCGACCAGGAATCGACTGTTTGACCGTGCTAATCTGCAAGGGTCATTATGGCACAATTAATAATCGATCAGAGATTAGAGATAGGTCAATTCGACTGAGATATGTGACTAAGTGTGGGTGATTCACCAAATTGCAAAATTCTCGTCGATTGACATTAGACTAATTTTTCTGTCATTTTGGTACCTTGTGTCCGCATTCGAAACCTTGAGATTTTCATGACTACCGAACATCACTAATGTGTCGAAGATGTATAATGTGGCTCGAAAATAATCAACCACAAGTCAATTGTACTAAAAATTTCTAAAAGTTACCTGGTAGGCTAGGTTACGCTAAAATCATGCTAAATTGAAATTAACCGCGAATTTGAATCCGATTTCAGAAATTGAAAATTCTGTCATGTCATGATTCATTTTAGGAACGTCGACTTATCCTCCGAAGATTTTTCTACAAACCGAGATTTTCGGCAAAACTTCAATATAGGGTCGTTTTCGACCTGAAAATTCAGGGGACCATTTTTTATCGCATTTTTGGGATGCAAGTTGGTTCTATTGGCAAGGAAAAATGTCAATTTAGTCGAGGACACTTGGTAGAATTTATAGGGACCGGTTTAGGTCCAATTGAAGAGAAATTGATTCAATTTGGGGAAGTTGTGCCCAAATTCGTAGGTCCCCTTGGTGCACAACCTTTTGGACCTTTTGGCAAGTATGTTGGGGAAGTTTAGAGTGGATAAGGGTTGCTGGTCAATGGCTGAAGGGGTGGGACATGTTTGTTGAGCTCAAGGAAGGCACAATTTTTGGTTTAAGGTTGGTGGCCTCCCTCCAAGTGCAGCTTGCTTCATCTTCTTCTTCAGAGCTGTTTTCTCCATTTCTAGCCACCTTGAAGCTCCAAAGAACCAGAAAACCGAGTAGCCATTTCCCCTTGTTGGTGAGCCTCGTGCGAGCCCGCGCCAATCTGCCGTCCATCCCCCCTGTTCCTTCACCGTGCCACCCTTCTCGAGCCTCCTTGAGCCTTGTCGAATCCTTGTCTAGCTACCCAAGCTCGCCTCCACCGCCATGAAGCCCCGCCGTTGGCCGCCTAGCCCGTTGCACCATCACCGTCCATCCTTGCCGCTCTTGGCTGCTCGAGTAGTCTCTCGGCCCATCAAGCAGAACCGCAAGCTAGCAAGCCTCTGTGGGCTTCGAGGTCCATTTTGGACCACTTCTCGGCCTCATAGGGTGTCGTCGCTTCGAAGTTTGGAGCCCGCCTCCGCGACGCCGTCGCCGTGGACTCATCGGATTGCAAAACCGGTGAGTTTACTTACTAAACTCTGCTTAGGGAGTTAATGATGCTTAAGAGTTGATTAGTTTAGGCTAAGTATAATTTAGGTGGTTAGTTAGAACGGATTAGTGATTTAATTGCTCATTATTGCATGTTAGGTGGTTAGATCGGCTTAATTAGCGACTAGATAGGTTGTATTATTTATCTAGATAGGTTTGGAAATTTTCCGGGCTTGTTTCAGTATTGAATTAGGCTTTTCCGGCCTAAGTTTCTATTTATGGCATTTAATTGTATTCATTTAATGAATTTTGGTATTTATTTAATTATTTATTATTTTTCGAAAATTATACCGGGATAACCAGTGACCGGAATTTCATGCTGATTACAATGATATGCTTGGCTTATTTAATTGAGTGTTGATTTGTGCAAATTGAGTGAAATTGTAATTTTGGGTATTTATCCCAAAATTAAGAAATTTCAGTATTTAATTGGAAAATACCGGGCGTTAGTTTTTAATGCCGAAAATGTTTTTGTTGACTATATAATTAGTGGAATTTTTGAAAAGAAAGATATTACGTTTTTGGTTCAGGCGAACCATGTACCCACACACGATTATTTTATCGGTTATTATTAATGTGGTGAATTATCAGCTTGTGTAAGCCTATTTGTATGTCGGCTTGTGAGAGTAGTATTCTATATTAGCCTATAAGCTCGATATGTTAGCTTGTGTAAGCTAAGATCGTTTTATCAGCTTGAGTGAGCACGATCTATATATATATATATATTAGCTTGTGTGAGTTTAGATCGTTTTATCAACTTCAACAAGCACAATCTATATATTTATCAGCTTGAGCAAGCTATATATCTTTCTATATCAGCTTGAGCGAGCTATGACCATATATTGCAGCTTGTGTGAGCAGTGGTGGTATTAATGAGATTGATATATGGTGTTGAATTGATAGATAGTACTATTGGTATCGAATTGAACTGATTAACTGATTGATCGATGGTTTGATTTGAATTGAGTGGATTGGTTGAGATCATGAATTATATTGACTTGTAGGAAGGAACTGAGGTGAGGTAAGTCCTCTATCTTGTGTGTGCAAAGGCAGCCTTTAGGCGTATTTCCTTTCTAGTCGAGTCTAGGGGGTGAACTTGCTGAGACATTGTCTCACCCCGTTGTGGGCTAATATTTTCAGGTTCTTAGATGGCTGCTCCTCTTGAGCGTTTTGGCCAGCCCAAGAAGATCACCAAACAAATCTCTCAGATTCCTCGCCATGGGAGCGAAGGAGCCTAGGCCTATGAACTTGTGAGATCTATTGTCTAGGTTGATGCTGGTCTACCCTAGAGGGTACCTCATCAATTTAGATTGTGGTATCGTCGCGGGCGAGGTGGACCCAGAGAAGGTCCCCTACCGGAGTCTGAGATCCCTATGTCGGTGTTAGAGATCGCTTTTGGCGAGGGTACGGCTGACCCTCCCAATGGTGCAGTGGTGGACTCGAGTCCCCAAGAGACCCAGGAGTCTTCGGTTGAGGGTTCGAACGCTTAGAGGACTTGTAGCCTTTCTACTTTTGTAGACTTGTGAATATAGACTAGTATTGTAAATGACCTAGTCTACTGTGTATAAAAGTGTGTTGTGGTTTTCAAAATTTTGGTCCTAGTTTCCTATCTCATCTTTGTGTTGTCTGGGAATATATTTATATGCTTCCGCATGCGCATTAAAATGAATGAGTTGGCGATGCATCCTGGGACGTTGCAATTTAATCGACCACCGAGGGATGGGCACGTGCTCGAGGATCGGGGGTGACATATCCAATCTTCTTAACTTGGATCAGACTGATATCTACTAGTGATGCCTATAGCATGCGCAATATCAAGTCTTGTACATAGCATAACATACATTATGCTTCCAATAGCAGATGCATAAGGTACCTTTGCCATCCACTCTCTTTCCTTAGGATTATTTGGAGACATATCCTTGGAAAGACGGATTCCATGCCTAAAAGGAAATAATCCTCGTTTGGAATGTTGCATGTTGAAACGTGTCAACACTTTGTTTATATATGTAGATTGTGAGAGGCCAATCATTTGTCTAGAACTATCTCTATAGATCCTGATACCTAGAATATAAGTTGCCTCTCCTAAATCTTTCCTGGAGAACTTCTGAGACAAGAATATCTTGATCGATGATATTATAGGCATATCATTTCCAATCAATAGTAGATCATATACATACAAAATAAGAAACACAATTGTGCTCCCATTGACCATTTTGTATACACAAGGTTCATCCGGGTTTTTGATGAAACCATACGATTTGATCACTTCATCAAAGCAGATGTTCCAACTTTTGGAGGCCTGTTTGAGTCCATATGTGGCTCTCTTAAGCTTGCACACCTTCTGATTACCATAATCAGACTCAAAATCTGGTGGTGGTTCCACGTAGATGTCTTCTTCAAGGAACCCAATTTAGGAAAGCCGTCTTGATATCCATTTGGAATATCTCATAGTCCAAGTGTACAACTATAACCAACATAATCCAAATAGATTTCAGCATGGCTACAGGTGAGAAAGTCTCATCATAATCAATCCCTTCTATTTGATGATATCCTTTCGCCATCAGCCATGCCTTATATTTGCCAACTTGACCATCAGCATTTATTTTCCTCTTGAAGACCCATTTACAGCCAATTGGTACAATACCATCCGGCAGGTCAACTAGAGTCCAAACGTCATTGTAATACATAGAATTCATTTTGGATTTCATGGCCTCCAACCATTTATCAGAATCAATGTTAGATATTGCTTCCTCATAGGTATTCGGATCACTTGATTGATCACTTTCATTCACAATGAATAAGGGATCAATACCTTCAATCAAGTGTCTATAACGAACAAAGGGGACGAGACATTCTCGTACTCCTCCTCATAAGTTGTGTATCAAAAGCTCCCACTAAATATGAGGTCTACGTTTGAACCTAATTAGATTTTGCATCAGGACCTCCCACTGAATCTGAAAATCTGCACTTGAATTTGATCACTTGCTACTCCATTGGTTTCTTCTTGTATCTATTTTCTGCCCAGCTCCACTTTTTTGGATGAACTGATTCTTTAAAAATGAAGCATGTCTACTGACCAAAACTCTTTGATCATAATGAAAACAGAAATAGTATCCAAGACTTTCTTTTGGATACACAATGAAGTGACCACGTTCAGATCTTGCCACCAATTTGTTCGTCTTCAGCTTTTTGACATAAGCTGGACAACCCCAAATCTTAATATGATTAAGACTTGGTTTCCTACCATGCCATATCTCATAGGGCGTAGTCGGAACGGACTTAGTTGGAACTCTGTTCAGTAAATATGTGGCCGTCTCAAGGGCATATCCCCAAAGGGATATGGGTAAATTGGTATAACCGATCATAGATCACATCATATCCATTAATGTGCGATTCCTTCTTTATGACACTCCATTGTGTTTTGGAGTTCCTGGAGGTGTCCATTGTGATAAAATGCCGTTGTCTCTTAGATGATTTAGGAATTAGTACTTAGGTATTCACCTCCTCAATTAGATCGAAGAGCCTTAATAGTTTTTCCTATTTATTTCTCAACTTCAGCTTTGAATTCCTTGAACTTTTCAAAAGATTCAGATTTACACTTCATTAAGTATAAATAACCATATCATGACATATCATCGGTAAAGGTAATGAAATAAGAATAAACACCTTGAGCTGGTTCATTAAGTGGACCACATACATCAATATGTATCAATCCTAAATGTCAGTAGCTCACGCACTTTGTCCTACAAAAGGCACCTTTGTCATCTTTCCTAAGAGACATGCCTCAAAAGTTGAGTATGGTTCAAAGTCTGACGGATCAATATATCCATCTTTACTCAACTTATTGATCATATCCTCTCTAATATGACCTAATCAGAAATGCCAAACATATTTTGGATTTGGTCTATCTCTAGCTCGTTTATTGCTCACGACATTTATATCATTCCACTTCTTGACATTAGTAATCATATTATCGGACATTGTAATGTTATAAAGATTATTGGTCATCTTACCAAAACCAACACATCTTTTATCATAATAAATGGAACACATATCATCAACAAAAGAAAATTCATAATTCTCTTTACTCAAACGAGGTGTAAAGATGAGGTTCTTGACCGCATTCATATAATGCAAACAATTATTCAAAATCAGTACATGTCCTGAAGGCAAAGATAAACGATCCCTATAGCTAATGCAACAACTCTTGCTCCATTTGGAAATGTTAAGACTATCTCATTTTGCCTCAACATCCTACTTACTTCTAGATTCTACAAAGACATACGAATATGTGAAGATGCGGCAGAATCTAGAACCTACTAGATTCAGAACCAATCACAAGGTTAGTTTCAATAAGTATGGACACCATACCTTCATAAGGTCGATTCTTCGACTTGACCTTCAAGTTCACGAGGTACTTTTTGAGTTCCTCTTCCAATGTCCTTTGACACCACAATAGTAATAGTTCCCTTTTTCAATCGTAGGCTTTGGACGTGGAGCAGGCTTTGTGGACTTCTTCCATTTCCTTTCTTCAAAATAGTCTTACTATTTGAAGAGGAAGTCTCTGCTACAACCATTACAGTGGGCCTTGTGTTGTTCATAGAAGCAAGCATGTATGACCTAACTTTTAGGTCATCTTTGTGCCGCTTCTCATAAGTTTCGCACTCCTCATCAGTACCACCAAGAAAGTGTTCTGGTAAGTTTTGATCAAGCATATACCCGATCTTCTAGGAATTGAGAACAATTTTCAAATTCCTCACCCAATTGGTATAGACAAGTCTCGTTAGTCAATTCTTGTCAAGAATTGAAGCAAGTGGGTTTGTCACAACCATTTTCAAAGTATCAAAAATTTGTGCAGAAAAATAATTGTTAGCCGTTGACTTTCAACAAATATTTCATTATGGCCTTTGAATGAAATATTATATCCCACTATTCTTTTCAGATCCCACACTCCTTAGAATGTGAAACAGTAATCTTTGTTGGGATAAGATCACTAGTGGGGATTGGAGTCCCACCAGTTCATAGTCCACCTCACCGGACAGTTATTGGTGTTCTCTGAATATAGTGAGTGGATCACATATCCAACACATCACATGCAAGTCCCAATCGTACTTCGGCTTCTAGATCACGAAAGCCTTACCTAACAGTTATTGGCCTCATGACCATAGTTAAGTTTACCCCATCATCTCCTGCAAGTATCTAGGACACAATGATTCCTCGCCTAACAATTATTGGAAATCATTTGACCTAGACCCCACACCATCAAATGTATAATGGAGTGGTCCTATATTCTTGAATAGCAACTGACTTCAATGTATCCATAATCAGCTAATCAACCATCAAAACATAGGAACAAACCACAATGATGATAGGCCATGAGTTCAAACACCTATTACAACTTAACACCACAAATAAGGAGATTTTTCTTTATTATCACCGGTCTCACCTTGTATATTAACCAATTAATATGCATATCAAATAAAAATCTGAAAGTGACTTTAAAAGAATTCTCATCATAAATGAGAATCAATCATTAGATTATATAAACAACATAAACCAATCAACAATTAAAAGCACAAAAAGTCTAAGGATTGGCTCCGATACCATTGTTGGTGTTTGTTTCGATAAACAAGCATACGTGCATAAGTAATTAAGATCAAAAGTCTGATCATAATGGAAGTAAAAATGCTTATACACGTGTTTCCAAAGCATTTTCGTGCATTTTAACAAAAAAACGAGTAGAAGAGCTAAAGGGACTAATCATATTAACCTTGTATCGTGCGCCAACATTTAGTTAAGAAGTTTCTTCGGGTTCTAAACACGAACGTCTGATGTCTTCACAGCAGTAGTGCTGACGTTTTTCGGACTTTGACTGCAAACGTCTGACACCTTCTGGTAACACTAGTTCTGACGTTCTTGGATTCTTGACCATGAATGTCTAACGTCTTTCGATAATACTAGTTCTAACGTTCTTCAGATGCAGAACGTTGGATCTCTTCACAGGCTCTGATGTTCTTCAGATCCAGCCCCACAAATGTCGAGCCTTTAGTTTAGATACACCACCAATTCTCACATTGAACGGAAGAGATATATTGAGAGATCTCACAATTACAATTGTGCATGCAATTACTCTTGTGTGAATGATTTTGTTGATCAGTATCAACACTCTCAATTATCGATTGTCGATTGTCGATCGTCCATCATCGGTGATCTGCTCTCTATATTACCTTTTGTAACCAGTGCAAATCACATTTAAATCGGCGCATTAACTCTAAACCGTTTTAGAATTAATTCGGCCGTAACTCCTTACAGACGTAAGTTCTGATACCGTTATAGACACTAATTCGGGCATTAACTCTATAATTGTTACAGAGCATTATTCCAAACATTTATTTGTAACTGTTACAAGTCTTTATTTTGGGTATTAACTTTGTAACTGTTACAAATATTTAATTTGATCATTACTTCTGAAATTGTTTTAGAGCATTAATTGGTCATTAATCTGAAACTATTTCAGATCATTAAACTGCCCATTTATTCTGAAACCGTTTCAAATCATTAATGTGACCGTTAAGTTCTGAAACCGCTTTAGAACTTAATGTGACCATCAAATCTAAAACCGTTTCAGATCTTTAATTTAGCCATTAAGTCCGAAACTGTTTCAGATCATTAATTTGGCTATTGATTCTGAACTCACTTCATGTCATTAATGATGTGATTAACTCTAAACTCACTTCA
The DNA here is from genome assembly GCA_016097595.1 of Eucalyptus pumila. Lineage (NCBI taxonomy): Eukaryota > Viridiplantae > Streptophyta > Magnoliopsida > Myrtales > Myrtaceae > Eucalyptus > Eucalyptus pumila. Next base: position 33,847,778 of record CM027853.1, read on the forward strand.
GATTATTAACGTAGCTATTAATTTTGAACTTACTTCAGATTATTAATTCGGTCATTGAATTTGAACACGCTTTAGATCGTAGATTTGACCATAGAATTTGAAATCTGCTTCAGACTTTGTAAACTCTGAAGCCCCTTCATCAAAACTTTTATTTCTGGCCCTACTCAATCTAATTGGCTCAATTGCAAACACATTTGTAATATGATACCACTGTTGGTGTTTGTTTCGATAAACAAGCATATGTGCATAAGTAAATTAAGATTAAAACATCTTATCACAGTGGAAGTAAAAACACTTATACACGTGTTTCCAAAGCATTTTGTGCATTTTAACAAAAATGCATAGAAGAGCTAAAGGGGCTAGTCATATTAACCTTGTACTGTGCTCCAAAATTTGGTTCAGAAGTTTTTTCGGGTTCGGAGCACGAATGTCTTATGTCCTCATAAATTAGTTCTAAAAATCTTCAGATTCTGACCATGAACGTTTGATGCCTTTTGGTAACACCGGTTCTAACGTTCTTGGATTCTTGACCACAAATGTCTGATGTCTTCCGTTAATACAGGTTCCGACGTTCTTCAGATCAGAACGTCTAATCTCTTTGCAGGCTTTCTTTGGAACTTTTCCAACTAACTGCATCACCATTGAACATAAAGACAAACCCAAACGTTGACCCATAATCATTAGGATTTGATCGAAAATCAGAATATCTATATGCTTCAACTTTAAAGTCTACTTCTCCATATATCAAGAACAGATCCTTAGTCCTATTTACCAAAAAAAAAAAAAACAGATCCTTAGTCCTTATTAAGTACTTGTGGATAGTCTTGATTACTATCTAGTGATGCCTACATCATGCGCAATATTAGGTCTTGTACATAACTGTGGCATCCTAAAATCTCGTGACAACCTCTGGAGTACCATGAACCATGATTAGTTAATGGAAGTGCCATTGGATTTTGTATTAGCCATTGAATTAATGAATTTCAATTAATTTAAGGCCGAGCATTGTAATGGAAAATTGTTTGGATGGAGATGTGTCTTCAAGTATCCCAAGGATTTTATTAAGGTGCAAATTAATATAGAAATCTTATTCTTGGTGGTGCACTTTATAAGTAGAATTTTATTGATTTAAATTACAAAGTTTTGTGGGTTTATAAGTTGAAATTAGGTGTTAATTTAAATAAAGATTAAATGGAATAGGAATAGGAGAGGGTGGGCTGATTTTTAGGCCCAAAGACCATCCAACCAGCCCATGCCAACCCTTGGTCGACCAGCCCATGAAGGCCCAAGATTGGCCCAAGATTGAAGCCCATCAACTTTGCATGTGAGCTGCCAAGTGGCATGGAGGAGAAGCCAAGTGTGGCTGCCCCCATTGGCTTCCTTGGGCAGCTTCATGCAATCAAATGATTGCAAATGATTATGGGGGAAGAAAAGAAAAGAGAGGGAGGCGGATGATGAGGGGGAATCGAGAGAGAGACAGAGAGACAGAGAGTATCGTCCGAGAGGGAAAGGGAACCAAGAGAGAGGAAGAAAGAAAGAGAGGAAGCAGGCATGCGAGAGGAAGAAGAAGAAGACCGTCCATTCGCCGCTTTGCCGCTGTTCTTGTTGCTGTTTGTGCTTGAGTTTAAGGCAAGTGAAGTCCGAAACCTACCCCTTGCATTGCTGTGTGTATGTGTAGTAGATGGTAAGTCTTGTTTGTGGTAGATGGGATGAGATTTCAGAGCTTTGAAGAGAGATTCGTTGGTCATGCATGCTGTTTCTGGAAAGACCAGTCCGACCATCCATGAGTTTGTGTGCTGTATGCGACTTTTTAGTTGGAATCTTGTTTCAATTTCTTCATAAAAGTTGTAGAAAATACCTTTAAGAAAAACATACTAAAATTTTAGGCAAAAAAAACAATTATTGTTTAGTGAAACGATTTTTCTTTGGAGAAGTCAGATCTGGAATCCGTTGTGCTGACCTTTAGAGATTTCGTGGTCTGTGAAGTAACTTTTTAGTGAAAATCTCACTTTGATATCTTAATGAAAGTTGTATTGTACTTCTTGAGGTAGAACATATAAAAAAATTTAGTGGAAATGAACAAAAATAGGTCGGCGAAATCGTTGTCCTTTGAAGACACTGGATCTGGGAAAAACGTTACTTCGACCCAGTATGATTTCGCGATTTTTATAAAATCATACTGTTAAAATTTGTTCGTGTGTCCTTAATGAAAGTTGTAGTTAATATTTTGAGGAATAACATACTAAAAATTTAGAGGAAATGAACATATGTAAGTCGGTGAAATGAGTTTCTTTTGAAAGATGATAATCTGGAAAAGATGACACCGAGAACAGGGGGAAATAACCGTCTATATCTATTAACCTAGAACGATTTGGGTTTTGATGTCTTCATGAGATATTTACCTCTAGGACTTGTCTATAACATGTAAAAATTTAAGGATTTTTGGATTTCATTTGGGTATTTAATTTAAATTACTCCCGAAACTGTGCAAGCTGAAATATTGAAGTTCAAAAACTGTGATGCATGGACCATACTGTTTTGTGTGAGATTCTTTTGGTATGGATTATTCATGAGATATCTGCTTTTAGGTCTCATCTATAATGTGTCAAGTTTTCAGAATTTATTAATGTCATTTACTAATTTTTCTGGAGTTTGAATTAGAGGAATGCATTCTGAATTATCCAAAAATTGATGTGTTTTGAAAAATAAATGAATTTATCCATGTGATGTAATACTTTGAGTGGTTGATTTTGCTGCATATGTGATGACATATGGCATGTTATATGGCATGAAATTTTGGTTGAGACCCTTGATATAATTGCATCAAATGCCATGTTGAGATTGAGACACATGTGTGAATATAAATTGAGATGATGACAAGACCGTCGGAGGTGTGAGCCGATGATACCTCGGGATTTTCGAGATGCCCGGGATAGGGGATGCCGGATGCCCGGAGTGTGTGTGCTGGATGTCCTTAGGAGTTTTGAGATGTCCGGAATGTGGGGGTGCCGGAAGCCTCGGAGGTGTGTGCCGGGGGGATACCTCGTGATGCTAGTTGGGATACGAGATGCTTGGAGTGTGTGCCGGATGCCCGGAGGTGTGTGCCGGAGGTTTCTCGTGATGCCAAGTTGGATATGAGCGATAAATTATGGGATGAAAACACTAGTCCTTGGAAGGATAAAAATTGAGATTGTATCGTGCGCATGAGTATGCATGAATGCTTGATGATGAGTGCATGGTGGTATATGCACATATGGCATGGATATATGCATGAATGCTTGATGATAAGTGCATGATGGTATATGCACATATGGCATGGCGATATATGCATGACTGTAAGGTAAGGTATGCTTTAATGCATGAATGATATGTGTTTTATTCTTGATTATTATGTTTGACGCATTGAGTAGTGTAGTGGATTATTACTGTTGAGTGGTTGTACTCACCCCTTTTGGGGATTAACATTTCATATTAGAAAGATGCCTTTGCGACCGGTTGCACGCGGTACTTATTATGGCATACCTACTGATGTGGATGTGGAGTGTACTGAGCATGTTTGTGTCGGTGCTCCTAGTTTAGTTTTTGTTCGAGTCCATGTCCTGGTGATGTACGACGTGGGTCGAGCTGATGGCCCAGTTATCTAGGAGTTTATATCTGTCCATGTCCGACGCGATGGAGTTATGTTAGGGGTGTTACCGCCGCCGCCACCCGATGCACCGGATTGGGTATGATGGCCCGTATAGCTGATGGGAGCTGATATTTTTGAGATAGCTGACGCTCGTAGATGGAGGGTGGTACATGATCGATGTAGAATCGAGTCCTTTTTGGGTGGTAGCCAAGTATAGTTAAAACCTTGGCCTTTTTGTTGTATCGACCTTAATGTCCATCATGAAAATATAAATAAGAGTGAATCGGCATTATCTTTTCTTATGGTGCGTAGTTGGTGTGTATTGCATTATGGTTATTGGATGGAGAGATGGTGAGACTTGTTTATTCTTCTGCTAATAAGCTGCGCTGGGACTGCTTTAAAAAAAAAAAAATCCCTAGTCAAAGGGTATCGGTCTGTGAAGTTATATGAGATCGAGTAATTAAGAGAGATCACCTGTGGTGACCTCAGGTGAATCGGGGGTGCCACAATAGCATAGCATACATTATGCTTCCAATAGCAAATGCATAAGTCACCATTGCCATCTGCTCTCTTTCCTCAGAATTATTTGGATACATATCCTTGGAAAGACGGATTCCATGCCTTAAAGGCAATAATCCTTGTTTGGAATATTGCATGTTGAAATGTGTCAACAGTTTGTTGATGAACGTAGATTGTGAGAGGCCAATCATTCGTCTAGATCTATCTCTATAGATCCTGATACCTAGAATATAAGTTGCCTCTCCTAAATCTTTCATGGAAAACTTTTGAGACAATAATATCTTGATTGATGATATCATAGGCATATCATTTCCAATCAATAGTATGTTATCCACATACAAAATAAGAAACACAATTGCGCTCCCACTGACCTTTTTGTATACACAAGGTTTAGCCGGGTTTTTGAAAAAACCAAAGGATTTGATCACCTCATCAAAACGGATGTTCCAACTTCTAGAGGCTTGTTTGAGTCCATATATGGCTCTCTTAAGCTTGCACACCTTTTGATTACCATAATCAGACTCAAAACTTGGTGGTGGTTCCATGTAGATGTCTTCTTCAAGGAATCCATTTAGGAAAGCCGTCTTGACATCCAATTGGAATATCTCATAGTCCAAGTGTGCAGCTATAGCCAACATAATTCGAATAGATTTCAGTATGGCTACAAGTGAGAAAGTCTCGTCATAATCAATCCCTTCTATTTGATGCTATCCTTTCACCACCAGCCATGCCTTATATGTGCTAACTTGACCATAAGCGTTTATCTTCCTCTTGAAGACCCATTTACATCCAATTGGTACAATACCATCCGGCAGGTCAACTAGAGTTCAAATGTCGATGGAATACATAGAATTCATTTTGGATTTCATGGCCTCCAACCATTTATTAGAATCAATGTTAGACATTGCTTCCTCATAGTTGTTCGGATCACTTGATTGATCACTTTCATTCACAATGAATAAGGGATCGGTACCTTCAATCAAGTGTTTATAATGAACAGGAGGACGAGACATTCTTGTACTCCTCCTTAAAAGTTGTGTATCAGAAGCTCCCACTGAATTTGAGGTCTACATTTGAACCTGATCAGATTTTGCATTAGGACCTCTAACTGAGTCTGAGGTTTGCACCTGAATCTGATCACTTGCTACTCCATTGGTTTCTTCTTGTAAGTCTATTTTCCACCCAGCTCCACTTTCATGGATAAATTGATTCTCTAGAAATGAAGCATGTCTACTAATCAAAATTATTTGATCAGGATGAAAATAGAAATAGTATCCAAGACTTTCTTTTGGATACCCAATGAAGCGACCATGTTCAAATCTTACCTCCAATTTGTCCGTCTTTAGCTTTTTGACATAAGCTGGACAACCCTAAATCTTAATATGATTAAGACTTGGTTTCCTACCATTTCATATCTCATGAGGCGTAGTCAAAACGGACTTAGTCGGAACTCTATCCAATAAATATGTGGCTGTCTCAAGGGCATATCCCTAAAGGGATATGGATAAATTGATATAACCGATCATAGATCACACCATATCCATTAAGGTGTGATTCCTTCTCTTAGGCACACCATTGTGTTCTAGAGTTCCTAAAGATGTCCATTGTGATAAAATGCCTTGTCTCTTAGATGATTCAGGAACTCAGTACTTAGGTATTCACCTCCTCGATCAGATCGAAGAGCCTTAATCCTTTTTCCTATTTCTTTCTCAACTTCAACTTTGAATTCCTTGAACTTTTCAAATGATTCATATTTATACTTCATTAAGTATAAATAACCATACCATGACATATCATCAGTAAAGTTAATGAAGTAAGAATAACCACCTCAAGCTAGTTCATTAAGTGGACCACATACATCAGTATGTATCAATCCTAGAATGTTAGCAACTCGCTCACTTTGTCCTACAAAGGGTGCCTTTTTCATCTTTCCTAAGAGACATGCCTCACAAGTTGAGCACGGTTCAAAGTCTGATGGATCACTATATCCATCTTTACTCAACTTATCAATCCTATCCTCTCTAATATGACCTAATCGGAGATGCCAAACATAGTTCAGGTTTGGTCCATCTCTAGGTCGTTTGTTGGTCACGGCATTTATATCATTTTGCTTATTGACATTGGTAATCATGTTACCAAACATAATAATGGTATAAAGATTATTGGTCATCTTACCAAAGCCAACACATCTTTTATCATAATAAATGGTACACACATCATCAACAAAAGAAAATTCATAATTCTCTTTACTCAAACGAGGTATAGAGATGAGGTTCTTGACTGCATTCTTATAATGCAAACAATCATTCAAAACCAATACATGTCTTGAAGGCAAAGATAAACGATAAGTCCCTGTAGCTAATGCAACCACTCTTGCTCCATTTGCAAATGTCAAGACTATCTCATTTTGCCTCAACATCCTTCTTACTTCTAGATTCTTCAAAGACATACAAATACGTGAAGTTGCAGCAGAATCTAGAACCCATAAGCTGGATTTAGAACTAACCGTAAGGTTAGTTTCAATAAGCATGGACCCCATACCTTCATAAGGTCGGTTCTTCGGCTTGACCTTCAAGCTCGCAAGGCACTTCTTGCAGTTCCTCTTCCAATGTCCCTTGACACCACAATAGTGAGTATGTGCAGCAGGCTTTATGGAATTCTTCCATTTCCTTTTCTTCAAATGTGGCATACGGGAATTACAACTCGAAATATTGATTTTGAGGGAAATGATATTTGACTTTGAATGGCCATAGGGACAATTACATCTTCGGCCACGATATTTTATCTCTTGGACTAAACCCCTTATGAAAATGTTAATTGATTATGAGAATGTTAATTGATTCCTATAAAAAAAAAATCAAATGCCCTAAAGTGGTAAATGAATTATGGGCTTATTATCGATATTTTTCTATGGGCTATTTAAATTGGACATAGGATGATTTGATAAAGAAGACTTTGTTCTTGACTATGCACTTTATAGATTTGATGGATTAATGTCACAAAGTCTTTTGGCCATTTTATTATGCAATTAGGTATTTATTTAAATGAGGATTAAAATGTATTATTAAAAATAAAGTTGGGCCATTTAAGTTTGGACTTTAGGCCCAAGTGAGATGGGCCTAAAGTGGGCCAAAAGCCTGGGCCATGTCGACGCTTGGAGGGGGGGAGGAGGAGCCGCATGGCTTCTCCAAGTGTCTTCGGCAAGGGAGACACTTGTCTCCTCCTTGGGGACAAGTGTTCCCCATGCAAAATAAGAATGCATGCAAATATATATACAACCAAAAAGAAAGAGAGAGAGGGAGTGGTCGGTCTAGGTGCCGAGAGAGAGGAGAGAAAGAGAGAAAGAAAGGAAGAGAGGAAGAGAGAAAGGAAGGAGGAGGTTCGTCGCCGCCATGTCCCGCCATCGTTCTTGCTGTGTTTTCCTTTGAATTAAGGCAAGTTGGGATCGATTTCCACTCTCTCATGTGCGTCTTGCATGTGTGATTTGTTGGTGGTAGATCTCGGATGTTAGGGTAGGCAAAACCGAAGCTAGAATGTGACTTGTTCTTGAAAATGCTTGCTGATTTCGTGTGAACCGCTCGACCCAGAATCTTGTGGAGGCCTGTATGCATGTTTCGAGTTGGATTTTGACTTTAATTCCTTCATGAAAGTTGTAAAAAACATCTTAAAATAAAACATACTAAAATTTGGGACAAAATGGTGGAGATTAAAGGGGTCAAACCCTCTTCCTACGAAGACACTAGATCTGGAACTGTTTTGCTGACCTTTTGGTAGTTTTGTGGGTTGCATGTCGATTTTTACCAAGAATCTCTCTTCAACTTCTTCATGAAACTTGTATAAAACATCATAAATATTAACATACTCAAATTTGAAGTAAAATGAGCAAGTTTAGCCTAGTGAATCGACTTACTCTTGAAGACGGTAAATCTGGAAACACGGTACTGGACACCCGAGACTTCTTGGACCCATTTGGTGGCTATTATTTGGAAATTTCACTTAGATACCTTGATGAAAGTTGTAGGGGACCTCTTGAGGGAAAACATATCCAAATTTCAGAGGAAACGAAGAAGGATAAGTAGGTGAAAACTTGATATTTCGGAGATAGCTATACTGGACGTTTCGGTGCTAGAATCAGGAGCTTCGGACGTCTATATAAAATTATCTAGAACTAATCTGGCCTATATGTCTTCATGAAAAATCTAATTTATGTCTTAAATATAACCTGGTAAAATTTCATAATTTTCGGAGGTCATTCGGGTATTTTAATTGAATTATGTCAGAAACTGCGCAATCTGTTTCTATCCGAAATTGCATGCTGTATTTGTGTGGATTATATCTTCTTGTGTGAAACTCTTTAGGGCATGTGTTCTTCACGAAATTGTTGTCTTATTGTCTTGTCTATCTCATGTCCTGATTTCATGATTTTTGAGAATCATATGGATATTTTATTTAAATGTTTTCTAAAATGGTACGAGCTGGAATTTAGTAAACTTCAAAAGGCATGATAAATGGACTATTTACTTCTAGATTCTTCAAAGACATACAAATACGTGAAGTTGCAGCAGAATCTAGAACCCATAATAACGTTTAGTTTCAATAAGCATGGACCCCATACCTTCATAAGGTCGGTTCTTCGGCTTGACTTTCAAGCTCGCAAGACTTCTTGCAGTTCCTCTTCCAATGTCCCTTGACACCACAATAGTGATAGTTCCTTTTAGTTAGATTTAGAACTAACCGTAAGTTTAGTTTCAATAAGCATGGACCCCATACCTTCATAAGGTCGGTTCTTCGGCTTGACCTTCAAGCTCGCAAGGCACTTCTTGCAGTTCCTCTTCCAATGTCCTCAATTGTGGGCTTTGGACGTGCAGCAGGCTTTATGGAATTCTTCCATTTCCTTTTCTTCAAAATAGTCTTACTCTTTGAGAGGAAGCCTCTACTACAGCCATTACAATGGGCCTTGTGTTGTTCATAGAAGCAAGCATGTATGACCTAACTTTTAGGTCATCTTCGCGCCACTTCTCATAAGTTTCGCACTCCTCATCAGTACCACCTAGAAAGAGTTCTGGCAAGTTCTAATTGAGCACATACCCGATCTTCTCGGAATTGAGAACAATTCTCACATTCCTTACCCAATTGGTAGTTAGGTCCTGTCAAACAATTCTTGTCAAGAATTGAAGCAAGTGGGCTTGTCGTAACCATTTTTCAAAGTATCAAAAAAAATCTATGCATAAAAATATTGTTAGTTGTTAACTTTCAACAAATATTTCATTGTGGCCTTTGAATGAAATATTATATCCCACTATTCTTTTCGGATCCCACACTCTTTAGGATGGGAAATGGTAATCTTCATTGGGATAAAATCACTAGTGGGGATTGGAGTCCCATTAATTCATAGTCCACCTCATTTGATAGTTATTGGTGTCCTCTGAACTTAGTGAGTGGATCACACATCCAACGCATCACATGTGAGTCCCAATTATACTTCGGCCTCTAGGTCACAAAAGCCTCACCTGATAGTTATTGGCCTGATGACCATAGTTAAGTTTACCCCATCATCTCTTGCAAGTATTTAGGACACAAATGATTCATCACCTAATAGTTATTGGAAATCATTTGGCCTAAACCCCGCACCATCAAATGTATAATGGAGTGGTCCTATGTTCTTGAATAGCAACTGACTCCAATGTATCCATAATCAACCAATCAACCATCAACGATGGTAGGCCACGAGTTTAAGCACCTGTTACAACTTAACACCACAAATAAGGAGATTTTTCTTTATTATCAATGGTCTCACATTGCATATTAACCGATTAATATGCATATCAAATAAAAATCTGAAAGCGACTTTTAAAGAATTCTCATCACAAATGAGAATTAGTCATCAGAACATACAAACAACATGAACCAATCAACAATTAAAAGCACGAGAATGTCTAAGGATTGGCTCTGATACCACTATTAGTGTTTGTTTTGATAAACAAGCATACGTGCATAAGTAAATTAAGATCAAAAGATTGATTGCAACGGAAGTAAAAACGCTTATACACGTGTTTCCAAAGCATTTTTGTTCATTTTAACAAAAAACGCATAGAAGTGCTAAAGGGGCAAATCATATTAACCTTATACTATGCTCCAAAATTTGGTTAAGAAATTTCTTCACGCTCTGAACACGAACGTCTGATGTCCTCACATTAGTAGTTCTTATGTTCTTCAAACTCTAACCGTGAACATTTGACGTCTTTTGGTAACACCGGTTCTAACGTTCTTGAATTCTTGATCACGAACGTCTGATGTCTTCCATTAATACTGGTTCTAACATTCTTCGGATGCAGAACGTCTGATCTTTGCACGGGCTCTAACGTTCTTCAGATCTAGCCCCACAAGTGTCGTGCCTCAAAATTCAGACACACCATCAATTCTCATGTTGAACAGAAGAGAGAAATTGAGAGATCTCACAACTACAATTGTGCTAGCAATTGCTCTTGTGTGAGTGATTTTGTTGACCAGTATTAGTACTCTCAATTATCGATTGTCGATTGTTGATCGTTCATCATCCGATGATTTGCTCTCTGTATCACCTTTTATAGCCCGTGCAAATCACATTCAAATCGGTGCATTAACTCTAAACCGTTTTAGAATTAATTCAGCCGTAACTCCTTACGGATGTAAGTTTTGATACGGTTACAGTCACTAATTCTGGCATTAACTCTATAACTATTACAGAGCATTATTCTAGACATTTATTTGTAATTGTTACAAGTCTTTATTCAGGGTATTAACTTTCTAATTGTTACAAATATTTAATTTGATCGTTACTTCTAAAACTGTTTCAAAGCATTAATTGATCATTTGAATCTGAAACCGTTTTAGATCATTAAACTACCCATTTATTTTAAAACCGTTTTAGATCATTAATGTGACCATTAAGTTCTAAAACCGTTTCAGAACTTAATGTGACTGTTAAATCTGAAACCATTTCAAATATTTAATTTAGTCATTAAGTCCAAAACTGTTTCAGATCATTAATTTGGCTATTGATTATGAAGTCACTTCAAATCATTAATGATGCGACTAACTTTGAACTCACTTCAGATCATTAACACAGTTATTAATTCTGAACTTACTTCATATTATTAATTCGATCACCGAATCTGAACACGTTTTAGATCTTAGATTTGGCCGTAGAGTCTGAAATCTGTTTCAGACTTTGTAAACTCTGAAGCCCCTTCATCAGAACTTTTATTTCTAGCCCTACTCAATCTAATTGGCTCAATTGCAAACATTCAATATTCTCTTTCTCGTTCAAACGTCATTCTAATTAATTATGTTGTGTGACATCCCTAGGTTCATCACTGAGCTAGTAACATGACTTGTATTAACATATTAGCACAACCAAGAGAACTTATTGTCCAAATCAATCTCTTGTTCCTGCAAACCATGAGTGACATTTAGCAATATATCATGGCTACCCAGACAGTGTGAAATGTTTTCAGAACATAATGAACCTGTAAGCTTTGACAACCGTGTAATTCGATCATTCTGTCTCACCATGTCTCGATCAAACAAAGGCCATGGAATTATTGGTCAAGCCACCAATTCGATCATATGCCCAAATCTAATTGACATGTATTTTTTTTCGAGATATGAACCATTCATTCTTGATTACAACCCCGGCCGAGAATTTCAATACAATGTCACAATTAAATCACATAGGACATCAATCTTGTATATCTATATATAACAAGAAGACATTCCATATTGCACACACATGTGCCTTCGTATGTGAATAAACTATGACGATCAAGTATAAAGACGGTTCGACAGAGCGTCAATATGCACACTTGTGAACCATAGCCATCCAACATACAAGTCGGCATTATGCCTCGGGTCTAAGGATCTTACACCTAACCAAAGCATGAACGATCAGACATTGACCCTGCTAAAAGCTTTCATGTTACCAATTGTTCTATGTATATCACATTCAGTGAACTTGCCCAAGACAAGCACCTGTGTTCTAGCTCGGATATCACCATACCCAATGACTTGTGACTCATCATGTGGCACCCCTCGACGGCCCCCAATCCGTTGGGGTCGCCACAGCCTGCTAATCGCTTTCTCTTCAAAAGATATCCGTTACTTGTCTTTTATAAAAAGGGGTCTAAAGAAGGATCGAGGTCCTTAGGCATTTTTTTTTTTTTTTTGAAAACGGTCCCAGCGCAACTTATTAGCGGAAGCACAATTGAGTCTCACCATCTCTCCCTCCAATAACCATAATGCAATACACACCAACTACACATCATATGAAAAGCTAAGGCCGAACCACTTTTATTTATATATTTTCATGATGGATTTTCTCGGGTCGGTACAACCAAAAAGAAAGCCAAGACTTTTAACTACACTTGGCTACATCCCAAAAGATATCTCGACCCCTATAACGATCACGTGTCATCCTCCATCTATTAGTGTCGGCTACTCTCAAAAAAACGTCAGCTCTCTACCCCTCACGCGGCCATCACACCCATCCTGGCACATCGGGCGGTGGTGGTGGCAACATCCCCCGAATCACTCCATCTCGGCGGACGTGGACCAACAAAAACTCTTGAATGACCGGGCCCTCAGCCAGGCCCACATCGTACATGACCAGCACGCGAACTCGCACAAATGTCAGACCAAGGATGGTAATGATATCAATCTCCGAACACTCTACCTCCACGTCCGATGGGAGGCTATAAAAGGTACCCCGCGTGACTGGAGAGAGCGGCATCTTCCTTATCTGAAATGTTGGTCCCCGAAGGGGTGAGTATAGCCACTCAGTAGTAAAAGATCCAATAAACTACTCAATGCATCACACAATACAATCACCACATCATAGCATAGTACATGTCATCCATTCATCCAAGCATAACTTACCTTGTAGCCATGCATATGTCATCATACCATATGTGCATACAACCATGCACTCATCATCAAGCATCCACGCATATACCATGCCTCATGTACACATACCATCATGCCATAGGTGCACATACAACCATGCACTCATACACATCATATCATATAGCCATGCATACATGTCACCATACCATGCATGATTCAATTTTCATTTTTTTATCTTTCAATTTGATCACCACATCTTTCTTTCTTGGGATCAGTAATTGCGTCCCACATTATCACTTGCACCCCATCCTGGCATCGCGAGAAAACCTCCGGCACATACCACCAGGCATCCGGCACCCCCACATTAAGGGCATCTCGCATCTCAACTGACATCACGAGGCATTCCCCGGGCACAAACCTCCGAGGCTTCCGGCACCCAACCATTCCGAGCATCTCGAAACTCCCGAGGACATTCGGGTATGTATCACAATACAACCGGGCATCCAGCACCCCCCATCCCGGGCATCCTGACACTCCCAGGGCATTGTCGACCCACCTCCAGCAGTTTCCTCATTCATCATAATTCATATTCACCAATTTATGTCTCACAATCAACATGGCACATGATGTAATGGCAACCAAGTCAAATTCAGCATTTGATTCTATATGCAATGCCAAATATCATCACATGCTTAGCAAGATTCAATCACCTCAATCAATATAATTAATAGGGCTCATCCAAAACAGAATAATCATAAATTTCAGCATTTGAAATTCGCACAATCCAGCTTGCACAGTTTTAGAAAATATTTCCATTAAATACCCAAATGGCCTTTAAAAATTATGAAATTCGAGAATGTGATAGTCAAGACATAATGACAGATATTTCATAAATGACACTGCACCAAAAGACCCTCATACAATTTGATATAGATCACGCATCACAGCATTTCTATTCTATCAATACAGCTTGCACAGTTTTTGAAATATTTTTGGTTAAATAGGCAAATGAACTTCAAAAATTGTGAAATTTGAATATGTTTCAGGGAAGACATACAGAAAGATACTTCGTGAAGAACACTTTGCCAAAAGAGCTTCATACAAAATGATATGACCCATGCATTGAAACTGGCTAAATCCGAACGCGTCAAATTACACGGCATTTGAAATATTTCCGACTTAATACCCAAAAGACCTTCAAAATTCATGAAATTCTACTATATTATATTCAAGATCGTAAGGTAGGTTTTTCATGAAGAAGTCATAGTCAAATTCGTTCTAGATGATTTAATATAGACGGTTAAAGCTTCTGTTTCAATACCGAAGTTTCCAGATTCAACACCCTCCGAAAAACCACGATTTCACCTACCTATTCTTGTTGGTTTTCTCTAAATTTTTGATATGTTAATCCTCAATATTTCCTTTACAACTTTAGTAAGAGATCAAGGAGAGATTTTCACAAGAAGTTTACTTTACAGACCACGAAACCACTGAAGGTCGGCACAACGGGTTCCAGATCTAGTCTCTCCGAAAAATGAAGATTTCACCTACTTATACATTTTTTTTTTTTTTGTCTTAAATTTGAATATGTTAAATTTCAAGATGTCCCCTAAATTTTCATGAAGGGGTCGAAGTGAAATTATCAGTAAAAAGTTACATGCAACACATAAAATCACCAAGAGGTCAACAAAACAGCTTCAGATTTAACATTTTCGTAGAGGGAGGGTTTCACCCTTCAAAAATCAGCCATTTTGCCTAAAATTTTAGTATGTTATACTTTAAGATGTTATCTACAACTTTCATGAATAAGTTGAAGCCAAAATCCTACTCAAACATCGCATGCAAGCCACTACAACATTCTGGGTCAGACTGTTTACTCGAGAACAGTTTACTACTTCAAAACAACACTCTTAAAACTTCGGTTTTTCACGCCCTAGACATCCGAAATTCATCACTTTTTAGTAACACATTCTAGACACAACATGCAAGAGTAGATCAAAGGATCTAACTTGCCTCTAAATCGAGCTACGATGAGCACGATGGCGGCGACGGTCACGGCTCCTCCTCCTTCTTCTTCTCTTCTTCCTTTCCTTCCCTTTCCTTTCTCTCTTCCTCTCCTCTCTCTCTCTCTCTCTCTCACGGTCAACACACCTCCTCCCTAAACCAGCCACCTTTTCTTTTTTATTTATTTATTATTTTTTTATTTTCTCTCCTACTCATCATTAGCAATGATTGATTCTTGCATGGATGACACTTGGTCATCAACTTGGGACAAATAGGGGAGGACATGCAAAACCAGTTTCCCCCCCTTCCTCACGGTTGACGGCCCCTCATGGCTCTAATGGGCCAGCCAATTGGCCCATCTTAGGCTCAACATTCTTGGGCCTAAGACCCAAGCTTAATTAAATCCAATTTTAACCCCTTTTTAAAACTAATTATATCCCTATTTAATTAAAGCACTAAATTGCAAATTAAGATAACTATATACTTTGAAATTATAAATCCATAAGTTCCCATTTATCATACATATGGCCAAAGAAAAAACTTCCTTTCCAAATTTCATCCATTAAAGATTTGGCCATACATCTCATCGCAAATCATGGATTAGAAGGCTACAAATTACAATATCGGTACTTCCATCGCCTATCCATGGTTCATGGCATTTTATGAAATTATATGATGCCACACATCATCCCCTCAATTATCCAATAATGAATAGTGAAGTTTGAGAACACATCAATCTCAACAGGATCATCAATATCCTCTTAATGAATCATCGATTGAGAATTATTTAAAGATTCGGCATAACTATAACCTGTCACACATATTCTTAACACCTTGAGAATATGTTTAGTTGTAGCTAATCTTATGGATTTCATTTATATAAATTGGATGATGAATGAAAAACTTATTTGTTATTAAATAATCTCTAACATGTAACTATTACATGGTTGCTTTAGGGCATATAGCTAACACTTAATACGAGAGAAAATTCCATGGCTATATCCCCACCAAGGTATGGTTTGATCTTGATATTTTGTTGGTCTTATGGTCCTGAATGGCGGGTGAAGTGACAAGCCATTCCAATTCATGACATGCAATCTGGGAAACAAGATGCATGTCAGCACCCAATAGTTATCTTGAAAACCGCCAGTGAAGAGAGGTTCTCTCTTTGGCATATTCTTCACTTCCATATTAGTACTTTCCTTCTTCTTCTTTTTTTCTTTTAATCTTATGATCATTCCCACTTTATTCGAGTGTTCTTTGAGTGTCATGTTAGTAATCGTTCCCCGGGGAATCCGATTCTGATGCTGTTGCGTTATTTTTTCAAGAAAAGAGAGATAGGATTTAGAATTGGCAATTTTGAGTATTTTGGTATTAACATAGTCCGACACAATATAAGTAAAAGAAACAAAAGGTATATGTAGAGATTTAGATATGAAATAACGCCACTTCAATAAGTTACATTTTTCCTCCATCCTCTAATTGATGAAAATCATCTACCTGCAAAATTCAGAAGGCATATATAATGATAAATGTCCTAAAGAGACGGCTTAACCCTGCTTGGACTTCACTTATCATTACTATTGATCCACGTCTCGTCATGAGAGTTAGAAAGTTTTGATTACTTAGATTTTCCTTTGCTAAGGACGGCAAACATTAAAGAAGGGGTTGTCGTGAATGACGAGTAAAGGATAAAGATTTTGAAATGTCAAAGACACGATGAGCGACTCAAAATATCTAGTATGACAGAAGGAATCAAATTAAAGCCAAGGGGATTGCTTTGTGCATCAAATGTGATACATTCGAATCAATATACTCATCACTGTCTCCTCTTTGGGGGCCACCTTGGTTCCCATTCCCCTCTTCAATTTGATCAATTGAGCTTTTAACATTTTAACAATTTCTCAATTTAGTCCTAAATCTGTTGATGATTTGTCAATTTAGTCTTTAGGCTAATTTTGGCCGAAAATCAGTGATCTAACTCTCCAATTAATGCCAGTCGTCCTAGGTGGCATAGTTGGCATTAATGTGAAAGATTTTTGCAATTTTAATTCTTTTTTAAATTTTCCATTTTTTCTTGTCCTTTTTTTCCTTTTTTTTTTTTCCTTATATCCCTTCATTAATTGTCAATTGTCAGCGAAGGCTAGGACAACCTTGCCAGCTCACCCCTCGTCAACCTTTGGTGAGGGTTGGGCGAGGGGTGAGCTGGCAGGGTTGTCCTAGCCTTCGCTGACAATTGACAATTAATGAAGGGAAATAAGGAAAAAAAAAGAAAAAAAAAAGGGCAAGCAAAAAAAAAAAAAGGAAAATTTAAAAAACACCCTCGCCCAACCCTCACCAAAGGTTGATGAGGGGTGGCCTCGCTTATGGCCAAGGAGGGCACCCCAGGCCTTGCCCTTGTTGGCGGATGGCGACCAACGAAGGGAATAAGGAAAAAAAAAAACAGAGAAAGGAAAGAAAAAAGGAAAAAAAGAAGAAAAAAGAAGAAGCAAATCTAAAAAAATTACAAAAATTGTCTATATCAGCACTTATCATGATATATAGGATGACTGGCATTAATCAAGCCGTTACTAAGTGATTTAGTCAAATTAGCTAGAATGACTAAAAATTGGCAAATTATAAAAATATTTAGGACTTAATTGGCACAATTCAATTGTTTATAATTAAATTGGTCAAATTGAAACATTTGAGCAAGAATTAATAGATATGCAATGGGTTTATGACTTTTTAAAATAATTTTCCCCTAAAAAAGCCCTAAACCGATAGGTTAACTCAGCTTGGATGCTGTAGATCCATGGCTCGTCATGATAGGTGCCAAGTTTAGATTACTTGATTTCCCCTTGCTAAGGACGGAAAATTTTAAAGAAGGGGTTGCCGTGAATGACAAGCAAAGGATAAAGAATTTGAAATATCAAAGGTATACGACAAAAGGAATCAAATGAAGCTGAGGGGATCGCTTCCTGCGTGAAATGTGATACATTCAAATCAGAAACACGCCTCCTCTCAGGGGCCACCTCGATTCTCCCACCCCCACCCCCACCCCCACCCCCACCCCCCCCACCTTGGTCGTTATAGAGTAAATCCATTAGACAGTGGGTAATCAACCCATTTAACCCACTTATGACCCATCTATTGCAATGCAAAATTGTTGACCCATACTCAACCCGACCTATACTGGATCCATACCCGACCATTTAACTGAACTTAAGAAAGCTTATTTATTATACATATATATATATATATTTAAAAATGGTATTGCTAAAATAGTTTTATACAATACAAATTTAATGGATGATTTTTATAATTTTAAAATAATTATTTTAAAAAATCTAATTTTAATGATTTTTTTTTTTTTTTTAGAAATTAAAATTTTAATTATTTTAATTTTTTAAGAATATAATTTTTCTTTTTCTTTTTCTTTTTCACTTTTCTTTTTTCTTTTTTCTTTTTTTTGTTCTTCTTCTTCTTTGGCCGGCCGCCGGCCACGATGACGGTGCCGGCATCGGCCACAAGCGAGCCTCGAGCTCGCCCGCTCACCGACACCGGTGAGCTCCGGGCTCACTAGATCGATGAGGCTCGACCCTCGATTGACACCGACGAGTTCGAGTCTCACCAGATCGCCGAGGCTCGAGCCTCGCCGAACGTCGGCGAGGCCTCAACCTCGCCAGATCCGGTGAGCTCAAGCTCACCCAACACCGGCAAGCTAGAGGTCACCTGGTCGATCGCTAGCC
Organism: Eucalyptus pumila; assembly: GCA_016097595.1. Taxonomy (NCBI): domain Eukaryota; kingdom Viridiplantae; phylum Streptophyta; class Magnoliopsida; order Myrtales; family Myrtaceae; genus Eucalyptus; species Eucalyptus pumila. The sequence goes on from CM027853.1 coordinate 33,866,540, forward strand.
ATTGCTATGGCACCGGAAGGAGGAAGAAAAAAGAAAAAAAAAAAGGAAAGAAAAAAAAAAATAAATTAAAATAAAAAAATCATTATAATTTTGATTTTTATAAAAAATATTTTTGTAAAGTTAAAGAGGGAAGAGAGAGATTGTGAGGTTTTGGTTGAAAATAGGTTCTAAATCCAACTCATTTAAGACCTACTTAAGACTCACATATCTTAAGTCTTTAATTGTTAAATCCATTTAACTAGTTTCTTCAAAAAAATAAAAATAAGTGATCCACTTTGCCACCTCTATTATAGAGTGAAAACATGATAAGACTTTTTGACCAAATCGACAAAGATGACGTCAGGTCGGTATGAAGTGGGGAGAAGTCGTTGAAGATGGCGTCCATGCAGAGTCGGTGCTTTTGAATAGTGAGAAGGAAAATGTCGGTTTCTTATTTTGCCAATTTCTACCCAGTCACATAAATTGTCTCTATGTCTCTCTATCTCTCTCTCCTCACAAAAACTCCATTAATTATATGAGAGAAAAGATTGTGTAATAGTTTTTAATCTACTAAAATAATAACAGTTTATTCTGAACAAAAAAATCCAATAAAAATAATTATGAATTATTGTGAGACTCACTTCTAAGAATTTATGACTTACAACAAATTATTATTCTCACAATATCCCAAAGATCGTTATGCTAGCAATTTCATTATATAATGTCTCAACCACTTGCATATGTGTCTTCAATTAAAGTTCCATCTCGACCCATATCCAAACCTTTGATTCCACCCGGAAATTTGTCCAGTTTCTTTTGGGCTCATATACTTTCCACAATGCCTCAAGACGCTATTGAGCACCTTGGTCCGGTGTTTCTTCCTTGGGTAAAGAGAAGCCTACGCCGGGATATCGCTTCCAGTGCAAAGAGTTCAAGGACCATCGACAAAATCCTCAGCAACTGGCGTGATGTTCACAATAACGCATTCAATCCTGAAATGATACGGATCGGTCCCCTCAGAAGTAAGGACGGACGCGATGACCGACAGTGGTTCATGGAAGAGCACAAGGCACGGTTTCTAAACCGCCTTCTGGAAGGGGAATTGGAGGAGTGGAGAAGCGACAGTGATATGTCGAGGACGACTAAAGAAGAGAGATTGTCCGTTGATTGTGAACGTGGAGAAGACGATGATGGTGGTCGAGTGGCGAAAGCTCTGTGTTTGGATGACCTTGTGGAAGCCATGCGGACATTGGAGCAACAAACGAAAGCCTGTTATTCAAAGAATCTTAACACCATCCCCAACCAAAACTTTGTAATGATGATGGTTGTCGATGGTTGCTTCGTGGTCGAACTACTGCGCCTTTTCTACGACCATCTCCAGACCAAGGTAGTGTAACATTCAAATATTAGACAATGTCCTTTATTAGCTTAACTTTGTCGAGTGAATTAATTGAGATCTATCTGCAACTTCTTGTCTTTCCTTCAAACCGACCGATCCAAAATAATATTCCATTAGTGGCTTAAATATACATGCTAAATTAGGCATGGAGTGAACTTCTGTTAGTCTCTGCTTAAGTCATTGATCGCTTTTGCATGCATTCCACTGTGAAGGAAATTGAGGACGACCCGATCCTAACTGACCCCCATATTTTAACAACCCTTCGACGCGACCTTCTATTGTTCGAGAACCAACTACCTTTCTTCGTTCTCGAGAAACTGTACGAGCTGATCAACAAGAAGAAGAACACTAATCATCAACAGGCTGTGCCGCTGGAAGAACTCGCGGTCACCTTCTTCGACCCCCTGTTACCCCAACAGAATGCTATCTCTAAGTTGCAGGCCGAAAAATCCAAGGATCATCTACTCGATGTTTTCCGATCTACCTTCCTCAAATCGGCGAGAGAGAAAGTCCGCAGCAAGGGAAAGAATCGAGTCAACTCGCGGTCGAATCTCGATGGCAGTATGAGGGGCCCTTACTTCGCATCGGAGCTCAATGAGGCGGGCGTGAAATTCAAGAAGTGGAAGGGCCATGACTTACTGGACATTGAGTTCGGTCGCCGCACTCTATGGGTCCCTCCGTTGTCCCTCAACGACAACACTATCTCTCTCCTTTTGAATTTCGTCGCGTACGAACTGAGCGTGAACCACCCCGAATCCTTCTTCACGAATTACTTAATGTTCTGGGACAGCTTGGTCAATAGCCCCAGGGACGTTCAGATTCTCCGCAAGCACAGGATCATCAATAACATGGGAAGAGAGAAGGCGGTGGCGGAACTGCTGATGAGATGTAGAGAGGTCATTTCCAATCTCGATCGGGGCTACCTGTACGACGAAATCGAGAAGGTGAATGATTGTTGTCAGCGGTACTACGAAAGCAAGTATCATGTCTGGTGGCGAAGCCTCATCCGCGAACGCTTCAGCAGTCCGTGGACATGCCTCTCTCTCTTTGCTGCCATTATCCTTTTGCTGCTTACCCTCCTCCAGACGTTTTACACAATGTACGCTTACTATCGGCTGCATTAAGCTTTGTGCCTGTCATTCTATGACAACAGTTGTTATTAGCTAATGGCTTTTTAGCATTTGATGTCCTGTATTTGTCTCCGTCTTGGTTGTGTAGTGGCTTTGTTTGATGGAAATTGTATTGTCGCTGCATTTGGAAATTTCAGATTATTGTGGGGTTGAATTCAATTTGGAACTTTTCGTTGTACATAATTTGGTTCAATGGGCATGAAAAATATGCATTTGAGATTTCTTTAGGCAGTGGATAGGACGCCGAAAATATATTGTTTACGTTTAGCAGAAGCTGCGGAAGAATTGCTATAAGCTCAGCACGCCTTGTTTCTAGGGAAAGGCGGATTGGACTTTGACAAAGGTAAAATTTTGTTCTAGAAACAGGAGAAACGGATAAATATGTTATCACAATTAATGATAATTACATAGATTTAAGGTTATGTATTAAATTAATGTATCAAGTTCGTGTCCTTATATGGTATTCAATTTGGACGCATAGCTAATTTGCCAAAATGAAGATGTGACATCCTGAATTTCATGTTTTGATTTCGATTGGATAAGTTGGGTTTTTCATCAACGCGACTATAGTGCTTTTCTCTGAGATTGTCACTCATGAGATAACTAGCTTATCAGGTGAAGCCATTAAGGAATATAAATACAATAGACTTGAGAATTTGACTACGAATCGACTGCTCAACCGTGCTAGTTTGCAAGGGTCGTTATGGCATAGTTAAAAATTGATCAGAGATCAGAGATAAGTTGGTTCGACTGAGATGTGTGGCTAAACATGGACAATTCCACTCATTTGCAAAATTCTCGTCGATCAGCACTAAATTGATTTTTCTGTCATTTTGGCGCCCTGTTGAAACATTGAGATTTTCACGACAACCGAGAGTCGCCGATATGTCGAAGAGGTACATGTGGCTCAAAGAAAATTGACCACAAGTCAATTGTACTAAAAATTCCTAAAAGCTATCCGATAGGTTAGGTCACATTAAAATTGTGTCAGATTGAAATTAACCACGAATTTGAATTTGATTTCAGAAATTGAAAGTTTTGTTATATCATGAGTTATTCTAGGAACGTTGACTCACATTTTGAGGAATTTTTGGCAAGTTCGGGATTTTTACGGAAAATTGTTTTGGAAAACGAATGGAAATTCGGATTGGTCATTTGGAAGGGATTTTTGGCATCTGGTGTGTGTACATAGGTGAAAGGAAATTTCGTGGGCTTTTTCAGCTGTTAAATCGGACTCCAACCAGAGAAGTTTGTTCAAAAATTGGATTCCGAGAAAAATGAAATAGAGTTTGGAATCGAGGGAAATTTGTGAGGTTTAGGGACCGTCTCATTTTGGTCTTTAATTGGACTTCGAATTGTGCAAGATGGTGAAGAAATTGGTCCTAGGATGACCAATTGTCAAGTTGTTTTGAAGTTGAACAAATTATAACTTTAGTTTATGTTATTTCCTTTTTATTTTCTTGGACCTTCACCCTCCTCGCGCGAGCACCCCATCCGCACGTTTTCCTCCTTTTCTTTTCCCTCATGGCCGACCAAGCACTGGTCTCCTCTTCACTTTTTCTCTTTGACTTGTAAACCCATCTTTATCCTCTCTCATTATTCCTTTCTCTCGCTCGTCTCTTCTCACCCCGCACGTCTCTCTCTCTCTCTCTCTCTCTCTGTGTTTTCTTTCTTTGATTCGGTCAATCACACTTGAAGCAGGCCCACCGATAGCTCTCTGTCCCTCTTAGCTGTCTTCGGTTTCCCTTATCTCCATCCGCGCGAGGAGCCCACGAAGTCTCCCTCATCCATTTTCTTTTACTTTCTGTTTTGTCTTCATTTTCCTCGCTTGGACGCAGCTTCGGCTGTTCTTCATTTCCTTCGCTTGACTTCGGCTGCCGCGAAGCTACACGGAGCCGAAGCAGCTCACACCTTGGCGAGTCAACCGCCGGCATCGATGTCCCCAACGCTGATCGCAGCAGCTCCGTTTCAACGAACCTTCCAGCTGCAGCAGTCCCCGTTCTTGTGTTGCAACTGCACTACCTGCAGCTGCTGAATCCCGTCCAAACCGTGCCCATTCAGCCGTTGATTTCATCTCCGTAGAACCAGTTTAGCAAGGTCAGAAGCGCGGGAGTAGAAAACCCAGCTCAACCATGGGTTTGCGGGGTCAGTTTTGGCCCGATCCGTGCCTCCGTTGGCGGTCCCACTTTGGAAGTTGTCGTTCCTCGCCGCGACCCCGTCATTTTGATCCAAGTAGATCATTAATCAAGTGAGTTGAACTCACTAATCCTCACTTAGTAGGTTAATTATGCTTAGGGGTTGATTAGATTTAATTAAGTGTGATTATGTGGATAAATTAGATTAGAGTAATTAATTTAGTGCTTTATTGATGCATGTTAGGTGATTAGTTAATGCTATTAACTAGTAAATAGTCTCTATTATTTATTGAACGAACCTCGGAAATTTTCCAGGTCCGTTTTGGCGTCCAATTATGTATTACGGGCCTAAGTTGGATTTATTGCATTTATTTAATATTTTCCGTAATTATTTAATTGATTAATTATTTTCCAGAAATTAGGCAGGGATAGTCGACGACCGGAATTTTATGCTAATTATTGTGGTGCAATCTATTTATTTATTTGAGTGCTAAATTGTGTTGAATTGATTTAATTGTGATTTAAAGAATTTATTCTTAAATTAATTGATTTTGGTAATTAATGAGAAAATTACCGGGCATCGGTTTACCGTGCCAAAAATACGTTATGGGCTGTTGAAATTGGTGGGATATTTAAAAAAGTAAAATTATTATAATTTGGCTAAGGCCAACCATGTACCCACACACAGCTATTTTTATCGCAAAAAATTGGTGAATTGATTGAATGGTCAGGATAATATACTATATTATTCTACGGGCTTTGATATGTCAGTTTAGCGAGAGCAGTATACTAGTGTACTATATCAGCCTGCGGGCAATATGTTAGCTTAGTGCGAGTAGTACACTTTATCATCTTAGAGTGAGCATCAGGGGTATACTGTATCAGCCTATGGGCAATATGTCAGCTTAGTGAGAGCAGTATATCAATATACTATATCAGCCTGCGAGCGATATGTCAGCTTAGCGAGAGCAATATACCTTAACCTTATCAGTTTAGTGTGAGCTATACTATCTATTTATCAGTTTAGAGTGAGCAATCCTAATATAGTCAAACTTTATAGATAGTATTGATCAAATTGACCATGGGATGGTCCAATGACATGTAATCGATCTGAATTCTGAATTAACGTGATGACGTGATTCAATGATTGTTTGAATGGATTGGTTGATGTGATTTGAGGCATTTGTAAATAATACTGATTTGCAGGGTGGAATTGAGACCAAGGTAAGTCCTCTAACTCATGGTGTGCTTAGATAGCCCTTAAGGCGTATTTGCTTCCTAATCGGGTCTTAGGGGGTTGAACTTGCTGAAACATCATCTCACTGGTTATTGTATAAGCATTTTCAGGTCCTTAGATGATGTCGGTGGAGGACTGGGAGCCCCGGAGTTTGGAAAGGTGGAGAGGCCAGAATCGGTGAATGAGTCTGACTAGTAGGTTATAGGACAGTTCCTTTTGGAATGAGCTGACCTTTTGTAAATAGTATGGTCTTGTAAATAAAAGGTTTGTTTTGGATTGAAAAAAAATTGGTCCTACTTTCCTATCCCGTCATTTTATTGTCTAGGGATTATTTATCTACTTCTGCATGCGTACTAAAATGAATGGGTCAACGATGCGTCTTAAGACATCGCTATTTAATCGACCAAAGAGAGATGGGCGAGTGCTCGGAGGATTAGGGCGTGACATGTCCGTTTAAGTGGTACCAGAGAAGGTCTGTGTTTGGAGTGATAAGGTGCGACGAGTCATGTGATAGTTAGTAGGAACGACCTTTACTTCATGCCGATGCATGTCTGTGATAGCTAATTTGTAGCTTGTTTGTGGGTCACTCAAATTCTAATATGGTATTTAGAAAACAAGTTTCTATAAAGATCCTATAGTATGAGTGATCAGGAGCTGAGAACTCCTAGTAAGAGGACAGTAGCCTCTGGGACTCGGGAATGAATGCCGACAAGGATCGGTGCTTGAGGTGGTTGTGGTAGAGTGCCGGCTTAGGCCAGCACAAGTGTAAAAGTACCACAGTAGATCGGTACTGAGAGTGTAGTAGCACCAAGTGATCCTAGGCTTAGCAGGATCGTTTAGGCGCTAGTGTTCCTTGGAATTGGTTAAGCCAGCAAGCTCAGGACCAACCTGTGGAGGTTGCTGCTATCACTACCACTGTTAGTGTCAAAACCATTATTGTTGCCACACCTGCTGAGGTCCAATACGGAGATGTGATTTGGGAGCAAGCTATTGCATCCGAGTCGAGGTTCAGATTCAGTAGACATGGAAACTAGTTTGGAAAGGAGCCTATGATCGGAGAAAAGTATCCTATTCCGTCCAAGCTGGAAATGTGGGATGGTCAGGTCAGCAATGAATCAGAATGGAGTGTGTCGTGCTGACGAAAGCTGACATGGATCAGCCCCGTGTCTTGTTAAGACAGGTGCTTGCTTTGGGTGTGACCAATAGGGTTACCTGGTCAGAAAAAGGTCCCTGAAGGCTGATGGGACAGATCAGCAGGAATGCACCGTAGAACACACCATGGGGTATTTGGGACCAACCCCAGTGCAAGTAAGAGTGCATGTTGTCATCCGACAGGAGATAGATGACGCACCAGTTATATGCCGAGTTTGTAGAAGGAAGTATGGATCAATCCAATGTCCTGGTATAATTAGAACGTATTGTGATAGTGACCAGCACGACCATTGGGTGAAGGACGATTAGTGAAAGTCCAAGGGAGCATAGATACCGTTACTACAGTTAGGACACCACTAGAATGGCGAAAGGGACAAGAATAGAACCAACCCTGCACCAATTAGAGGAAGAATGTTCTTTAGGAGATTTTATCAGAGTAATGCAGCAGAGCTTTGGTCTAAGTTCGTTGAATTTTAGTTTGTTGAAATGAAGCGGAAAAAAAGGGGAATCTCTAATTATAGTCGTGCTCGACTAGATGTCGAGGTATAACTTTGACGTCATATATGAATATAGTGGGCTCATGGAGCATCTAATGGTAAGGAATTATTGTCGTGGAGTAATCCAACTTAGTTCATTATCAGGTGGAAGTGTCGAGTTTATTGGGAGTTGAGAAGGACCCTCGATTTCATTAATCTGGTCTATTGAAGACAACCCGTTTGTTAGATGGAGCTTGCCAAGGGTACTTGGTGGTTGTCATAGATAAGACAAATTGAAGAACTGAAAATTGAGGATATCTCGATATATCAAGAATTTCTAGATGTGTTGCCATAGGAATTGTCAAGCTTGTCGTCAGTGAAAGAGGTAGAATTCGCGATTAAGTCAACATCTAGGATAGAGCCACTCTCTGAGGCTTCTTACCAGATGTTGCTGTCTAAGTTGAAAGGACTAATGGGGCATATGTGAAAATTACTAGCTAAGAGATTTATACATACTAATGCATCACTTTGGGGGAAACATAGTTTCATTTGTGAAGAAAGGTGGTTCATTGTAATGAGGCATTGACTATTGTCAACTCAATCAGGTGACGATCGAGAACAAGTGTTCATCGCTGAAGATCAACGAATTGTGTGATCAGTTACAAGAGTGTCAATATTTTCAAAGATCGATTAAAGAATAGGGCATCATTAGTTGAGGATCAGAAAGAATGACATATTGAATTCAATGTTTGATACTTGAGATGGTTTTTACGAGAGTATTGTAAGGCTATTTGGTCTGGTGAACACTCCAGCTGCTGTCATGGAGTTGGCAAATCGACTGTTCAAGGAATATCTAGATCAGTTTATGATCATGCCCATCAATGTTATTCTAATGTATATTTGATGAGTGCTGAGGAGCACGAGAGTCATCTGAGAATGGTCACAAGATTTCAAGTGAAGTAATCTCTGTGGACCCAACCGAGACTGAAACAGTTGTTAGTGGACCAAGATCGACAACAGTAACAGAGATCAGAAGTCGTATCAACTGGGCAAATTACTATAGAGGATTTGTGGAAGGATTTTCAGCACCAGTGTTGCCATTGATTTGACTTCTGAAGAAAGGAAAAAAAAAGTTCAGATGGACAAACAAGTGCGAGGATATTTTCCAAGAGCTTAAGTAGGAACTAACTACTGCACTTGTGATGATTATTCCATATGCTTCTAAAAGAAGCAAGATCTATAGTGATACATCGTGTAAGGGATTGGATTGCGTATCTATGCAACATGATAGAATTGTTGCATACACGTTCCGTCAGTTGTGATCTTGCGAGTGGAACAACTCGACACATGACTTGGAACTCACAGCATTAATTTTTGCACTGAAGATTTGTAGATGTCTGTTGTGTGAAGAAAGATTCTGGATCTTCACTGACTAACAAAGTCTCCAGTGTTTATTCTCTCAGAAGGAATCGAATATGAGATAGCACTGTGAATCAGAACTTTTGAAGGACTAGGATGGTGATGTTTGGTATCTGGAATCACCCTGGAAGGACGAATAAAGCCACGGACACATTGAGTCAGGAGTCTTCAGTTGTACCGATGATGGTCAAAGAATGGGTTTTTCTTGAGAAAGTTTGAGATTCAGTTTTCAAAATTTGAGGTAGGCTACCTTCCAAATCTTATAGCCACCCTCAAAATTGAGTCGGATGCTCAAGTTAGAATCAAGGCTTTTCAGTTGACAGATTGGGATGTTCAGAAGATCTTGCAAGAGGATACTGATAAAAGAGAGGTTGACTTTCAGATTTCTAAAGGCGGAACACTGAAGTTCCGTGGATGATTGAGTGTACCTGATGATGTAGCACTTAGGGAAGAGACCTTGTTAGGAATTCATTGTAGCAATTGCAGTATTCGACTAAATAGTACAAAGTAGGTCGGAATTGGCATCAGCTCGATTGGTAGACCGATAGAAAGATGGAGATCACTAGATAGGTTGCAAGTGCTAGATGTGTTAACAAGTGGAAGTTCAATAAAGCAAACCGGAAGGACTTTTACAATTGCTCAAGAGTTCTGAGTGGAAATGGAGGTAAATTACAATGGACCTTGTGACGAGCTTGTCAATGAATCAAATAGGCAATTATTCCATTTGGGTAGTGGTTGACATATTGACGAACTCGGCTCACTTCTTGATAGTACGAAAGGATCTGGGCTTAGAAAGACATGCCAAGTTGTATGTGAGTCAGATAATTCATCTACATGGAGTGCTAGTGTCCTGCCCCGATCCTCGGGCATGCACCCATCCCTCACCTTGGTCGATTTAATAGCGATGTCCCAGGACGCATCGCCGACCCTTTCTTTTTAATACACATGCAGAAGCATATAAACAATCCCTAGACAATAAAACAATGGGATAGGAAAGTAGGACTCTAAATTTCATAACTAAAAAACCACACTTATATATATTGCAAATCATTGTGCAAATATATATAAGGTGAATTGTTAAGTCAGGTTTTAAACCACAAATTCATAAAACAAGTCTGCAGAAAGGAATCAGCTTCCATCAAAAGAGAGTTGTCCTATAACTAACTAGTCAGACAGGATTGTCAATTCTTCAAACTTTATCTTCTACTCTTCGGGCCTCTGGTCCTTCACCAACGCAATCTAAGGACCTGAAAATGGTTATACAATAACCAGTAAGACAATGTCTCAGTGAGTTATACCCTTTAAGACCTAATTAAGAAGCCAATATGCCCTAAAGGCTACCTATGCGCAACACGGGTCAGAAGACTTACCTTGGCCTTAGATTTCACCTGCAATTCAATATAATTCAATAGGCATCTAATCAATCACCATGGATCGAAACATTGATCAATCGACTTAGTCGATTACATGTCAATCAGACCATTCCCCAGTCATTCTAGCCATTACTATCCATTCTCACACTGAAATATCTAATCACCAAGCCCACGTGCATTCTCCAAGGTGATATATCTAGTTACCGAGCCCACGTGCATTCTCCGAGGCGACATATTGAATCATCAAGCCAACATAATACCATGTCTTTCTCCGAGACCACATCCTTAGTCATCAAGTCGATATACTATAACGCCTTTATTTGAGATGATATCCTTAGTTGTTGCGACCAAATTTTCGGGTGAACCACTTAGGGTTTGGCTAATGGATTGTGAAGTCTAAACTTAACTCGAGCCCTCCCAAGCTCATACCAATTCGTGACTTAGGTTCAAGTTCTTAACATGCAATTGATTTTTTACTAGGAGTTGCCACTAATTTATTTTTGGTGGGTCGATTAGAAACCTAACTAAAGTAACGGGAGATTTACTTTACTCCTACGAACAAGAATTTCATGAGTTTGGGAACTTGATTATGCTAGATTTCTCTAACGCCCTTTCAGTATCTTTCTTTTTTATTTTGAAAAAATGTTTGGCAAGCAGCTTGAATTGATTTTAAACTATCTCCTTAATATGTGAGGTTATCATATGGGTGCGCAAACCATCAATTTAACACCCAGATAAAAAGCAATGAATAGATTGCCAAAACTAAAACTCAAGGCAAAGAAAGCATCTGTGTTGTTAGATCATAATTCACATCAACAACCCTATATATGATTTCTAATTAACATACAATTTTTCATTTTGTTTTCACTTATTTAATGAGAATCTTGCAGTGCATGCTACTAATCTAACATGAAAAAATATGACATGTCAATATGACCTAACTATATGACATAGTAAGATGCAATCTATACTAAAAAATGGAATCAATTTATTCTAAAGCATTTTTTGGTATTTTCCCTGAAATTCGAAATTAAAAAAAATGCGAAAATTATCTATCTAAATTAAAATATCATCTAATTTGTATTAGGAATGAGGTTAAGCCAATCCTAATTTAAACTAGAATGTTATCCTAACTTATAAATCCCTAACTAAAATGCAATCTATCTAAAAAAATTATCTAAACTTATAATAAATTAAAAACTATTATCTAGAATTAAACTATATGAAATTTTACCCTAAAATGCAATGACATTCAAAGAATGCCCTAATTCTAATTTTTCTTTTGTGGTTTTGTTATTAATTTCGAAATTAAAAAATGTCAAATAATTAAACATGCAACCTAAGTTAAAAAAACTAGCAACCTAAATTGATTGATTTGATTTTTTGATTTTTGATTTTTCTTAATGTTTATTTTTTTGAAATTTGAAATAAAGTTCTTATTCTAAATATTCAAACCCTAAAACAACAAATAAACCTAATCTAACTCAATTTTTTTTGGATTTTTTTTACAAAAACAAAATCAACTTAAACGACATGGCAACATATCAAAGCAAGAAATATTGATATCCAAATTGATGAACCCATATCTCGCGCATGAGATTGGGTTGGTCAATTTTAAATAAATCGCGAGTCGAATCTCGGACGTGAGATCGGATTGGTGATTTTTCAAGCAATTGCGAGTCGGAGTTCAGGCGCGAAAATTAGACTATGAATCACAAATTTCAAAGGCTATTTCATGTCGAACATCTCATTCTTACACTAAGGAATAATTATACTAAAAAAGAACATAATAAGAAAATGAAATAAAGTAAATAGAAAAAAAAACTATCTAATTTGTTTTTCTTTTTTCCTTTTGTTTTTCTTTTTTCCTTTCCAAGCAAAGCAGCAACGATGGGCGGATCGGCAACGAGCGGACTGGCGGCAAGCGGACCGACGGCAAAGTAGATCGGCGGTGGACTCGATGGTGTCGAGTAGCAGCAAAAGGTGAAAACTGCAGGGCATTGGATCGCGGCTAGTCGCAGAGATCGATAGCTAAGCAGTGGCATCGGTGCGGTGGCACGAGTCGACGATGAAGGAATACTCAAGCGACTGGGGGTTGCTGGTACTCGACCAATTAGAGGCGCAACAGCAGTAGAGGTGCGGCAAGCTGGCTTGAGGTCTACTGGGTTGCGGGTTGCAGATGAGTCGGGGGCGAGATTGGCGTTCCGATGTGGCAGATCAAGCGATGGTGTTGCCAAAAGGGATTCGGGATCTACTATGCTGCGGGCTTGCAGGAATCTCGATGGCGCAACAAGGGTTGCGGATGAGACCGGTGGAGTAGCGGTTGAGCGGAGAGAGCTCGTGGGTTGCTAGCAGAGCAGCAGTGGTTAGTGGCTCCGCCGCCAGTATGGTCGAAGGCCCCCCCTTTTGCGAGGAAGATGATGCAACCTCTTTTCTTTTCTTTTTCTTCTTTCTTTCTTCTCTCTCTCTCTCTCTCTCTCTCTCTCTCTCTCTCTCTCTCTCTCTCTCCCTCTCTCTCTCTCACGTCACTCATGTCCCCTCTCTCCCTTTTCTTTCTTTCTTTTTTTCCTTTGACTTTTCTTCTTTTTCTTTCGAAAAAACAAGAGAGCCCCCCTGTCCTTTTCGTACGCGATGTCTTTTATAGGCCCAAAAATTGTATCTTTGCAATATATTTTATTTCTTATTCTACTTGTGCATAATTCCCCAGAATATATCGTTGCACCCCACGCGATATTCTCTTTTGTATTTTTCGCATATTCCATCCAAAAATTTCCTTTCTTCTTGAGAATATATCCCTCAGTGTATATTACCTGAATATGTGAAAAATCTTAGTGGAATATGTGAAAAATATTTCCCTCATCGATGGTCCAATAAAATAAATTAAAACGAAACAAAATAATATAAATGTTTATAAACTATATGCCATGCGATTTCTTTTTCTTTTTTTTTTGGGTAAAAATTAACCTACTTTTTAATGCAAAAGTTTAGGTGTCAACAGCTGCCCCTCTTTGAAGGTGAGCTTGTAGATGTTGCCTTCAAAAATAAATTGTGACCTAAATTTTGGTTATGCGCATGCAATAAATGATTTTTGTTGGAAAATGAATTCCATTTTTGAATGCAATTTATATGATGTATGGAAATGCAAATGATAAATGAACCTACATGGAATAACTTACCTTTAAGGAGGATAGAGTAATTCGAGATAGTTGGTGTTACATGTCTAGGACCCGTACCATTCTACGGTAGCCCAGAATAGTAACATGGCTTTGCAAAGAGACTGCTTTCCCAGGACCCATACCTTCTACGGTCGCCTAGTATGGCAGTATTTGGTTGTGTCTAGGACCCATATCTTTCTACGGTCACCTTGACGAAGAAATTGATTTTTTAGGACCCGTACCATTCTACGGTTACTTGAATTGGGAAATAAATGTTGTCTAGGACCTGTACCATTCTACGGTTGCCTAAACTGAGGTTCACTTTTCAGGACCTGTACCATTCTATGGTCGCCTGAATAGGGAAATAATGTTATCTAGGACTCGTACCATTATACAGTCGCCTAAATGGGGATTTACTTTCCAGGACTTGTACCATTCTACGGTCACCTGAATGGGGAAATAAATGTGGTCTAGGACCCGTGCCATTCTACGGTCGCCTAAATTGAGGTTTTGCTTGGCTAGGACCCGAACCTTTCTTCGGTCGCCTTAATCAAAAGGGAATACCTGCATAATGACAAGTATTTAAGGTATGGATAGAGATATACTTATCTGGTAACATCTTTGCTTTGGGGGAGATATGTCTCCTGCAAAATATGGTCATAGGAGGAGTAACATGCATTTGTAATCACAAACATGCATTAATTCAAGGGAGGATCATGCGTAATGATTTTCTATCAATCATGCATAATGATTTCTATGAATCTTGCATCACCTTATTTCCATTAGGAAAGATTTTAAAAGAATATTCCAATTTGAACACATGAGTGTCATGGATGTGTCAAGTGAGGGATCTTCCAATCTGAAAGGACTTTTGACTTATCCTCATTAAAATGACTATTTCATCCTGACCTTTGATGCAAGATCTTAACAATCACTCTATCTTACTATTGTTATGCCAAACAAGGGTCTGAGCAATCTCGCAAGTGGTATAACCTTACAAATCTGAGAGGTCTTTTAATAGGTACCATAATATAGGCTTGGTCAACGTTTTAACAAAGAAGACTCTTTGAGTCGAGGCTATTGAAAAATGACATTTTGCAATTGTCTTGGGGTTTACAAGTGAAGAAACATACGAAATGAGGCAGAAATTATCTTACTCGCACTTCTTCAAGCGATGCATTCGAAGATATGAACCTTTACGTTAATTCAAGTGCCATAATTTGAAGAGACTTTACAAGGGACGTAACGTATGCTTGGTTCATGGGTCGAGAAACAAAAGGATCATTAGGCTCAAAAAGTGTTTAGAGGGTCAAAGTCAGTGATCATCTTGACATTTCCACTAGTTTTCTCCTCCACCGTCAAAGATTTTCTTCATATCACAACTCCATTGATTGCAACAACATTTTTTGGTACCACCTTGTTGGGGATATGGCTCAAGTGTTTAATTTTTCTTTTTGGGCATTGGTCTTGCTTTTACCAGGCACACTGCTTTTTCATGCCCTTTATTTTATTTTATTTTTTTGCACTTACATTATTTGGACTCGCATAGCCTCCATCTTTTATCAGCATTCTAAACCATGCCACTTGAATGGTTTGTTTTTTTCTTGCCTTGCCCCAGTGTGGGCGATGATCACCAATTGGGCTTAATATGAAACGAATTTATAGGCTCAAATGGGCTATGCAATGGATTGAAGTGTATATGATAGAGAAAGAACTGCTCTTCGTCATCCTAAGGCACTTCAATTATCGTACAAGTTACAATACGAAAGCAATACTCGAAGATTGATGCAAGTGTGAGTAAGAAAATTCCTATCATTTATTTCGAATTTTGTCCCAGTATGGGATGATCCTTGACAGGGATAATTTAAAAAGCTCTTCATGTGTGTGAGCTCAAAGGGCTAAACAATAGGTATACCTGTAGTGTTTCAGGTAGAGGAAGAAACTGCCTCTCATCACCTTGGTTGGTGTACCCTTTGCGAGATCACCCTTTTCCTCATAGGTATGGAATAAGGTTTGCCTTTCGTCATTCCAAAGTATCCCATTTGGCACATTCGATATCTCACATAATTCATCAAGGAAAACATGTAAGATTTGCAACAAATTTGATTGAATTTGCAACTCACTGAGGCAATTTATTCATCATAAAAATGCTTGCAGTTCAAAACATAACATAACAAATTCTATCATGGGTAATACTTCTTGACAGCATCAGAATTAACTGGAGTGGAAAACTCACAACCATCCATTTCTGCCAGGATCAAGGCACCTCCAGGAAGTACCTTCTTCACCACGTATGGGCCACTGTAATTTGGAGGGAACTTGCCCCTGGGATTTGGAAAAATCGGCAACAGCTTCCTTAGAACAAGGTCATTTACTTCGAAATGTCTCGATCGTACCTTTCGATTGAAGGATCTGGCAACTCTTTGCTGATAAGCTTGGCCATGGCAGAGAGCTTTCAATATTTTTTCATTAATCAGGTTTAAATGTTCATGTCTTTGTTGAGACCATTTTGCCTTAGACAACCCCACTTGGGATAAAACTCTCAAAGAAGGAATCTCCACTTCCATAGGCAAGATTGCCTCCATGCCGTACACTAGAGCAAAAGGGGTTGACCCAGTAGAAGTGAGGATCGATGTTCGATATGCCATTAGTGCAAAAGGTAGCCTATCATGCCAATCTTGGTAATTCTCAACTGTCTTAGCCAAGATCCTCTTAATGTTCTTATTGGCCACTTCAACAGCCCCGTTCATTTAATGGCGATAAGGGGATGGATTCAAATGCTTAATCTTGAACTCGCTGAACAACTCATCAACAATTTTGTTGTTCAAATTTGTCCCGTTGTCAGTGATGATTGCTTCAAGGATGCCATAGTGAGCAATTATGTCACGTTTGATGAATTTTGCAACATTGCAAGAGGTGACACTTGCAAAGGACGTAGCTTCAATCCATTTTGAGAAATAGTCTATCGCCACCAAGATGAACCGATGCCCATTTGAAGCCTTAGGATTTATTGGGCCAATCACATCAATTCTCCACATTGAGAAAGGCCATGGTTCAGAAAACTAGTGCAGCTTAGTTGAAGGAACATTTATCTTATCCCCATGAATCTGGCAACGGTGACAACTTCGTACGTGCTCGATGCAATCACTTTCTAGTGTAAGCTAGTAATAGCCCAATCTCATAATCTTCTTAGCCATCATGTGCCCATTCATATGAGGGCCACATATTCCTTTGTGCACTTCTTGCATGATTTGAGTGGCTTTGGCTGCATCCATACACCGCAATATGACTGAATCATAAGATCTCTTGTACAAATTCTCGCCACCGACGAAGAATTTTGAGGCCATCTTCATGATGCGCTTCCTATCATCAAGAGTAATTCCTTTGGGAAATTCATGCTTTTTAACATAGTTCATGATATCGTAATACCATGGTTTTCCATCGGGTTCTTCAATTACGATCATACAATAAGTCGGCTTTGGCAAAACCTCTATTTTCAATGGTTCGACTTCTAACCCATCGGTGACTTGCAACATGGATGACAAAGTCACGAGCGCATTTGCAAATTGATTGTGAGACCTTGGCAAATATTCAAACGAAATTTCTTCGAATTCTTTTACCAAATCTTCTAAATACTCATGGTACGGGAGCAACTTGGCATCTTTAGTCTTCCATTCACCTACAGTATGAAGTATGATCAGTGCTGAATCTTCAAATACTTTTAATTTGGCCACACTCATCTCGATTGCAGCTTGAAGTCCGAGGATGCATGCTTCATACACGGCCACATTGTTTGTGCATGGGAATATTAATTTTGCAGCTACCGGATGGTGTTGTCAATTTAGGGATATCAGAACTACCCCGATATCAGAACTACCCCAATACCAGAACCAGACAAGTTCACAACTCCATCAAAGAACGTTGTCCATGAGTCTTCATTTACACTCAAGACACGGTCATCTAGGAAACTGTCATAGTCATTTGAGACTCCTGAATTCTCGGCCAATAGATCAGTGATCACTTGACCTTTAACTGACTTTTATGGCACAAATTGCACATCAAATTCTGAGATCAAAATTTGCCACTTGGCCAACTTAACCACTAAAGCTGGCCGTTCAAGCAAGTACTTGATAGGATTGTTCTTAGTCACGAGAAACGTATGGTAATCAATGCATCATGCCACACAATCATCACAATCATAGCGGTTTATGCAATACCTTGGCAACATCACATGTACCATCATCATTGCCATGCATCCATGCATATATCATCATCATCACA
Organism: Eucalyptus pumila; assembly: GCA_016097595.1. NCBI lineage: Eukaryota > Viridiplantae > Streptophyta > Magnoliopsida > Myrtales > Myrtaceae > Eucalyptus > Eucalyptus pumila. The sequence goes on from CM027853.1 coordinate 33,884,276, forward strand.
TCACATGTACCATCATCATTGCCATGCATCCATGCATGTAACATCATCATCATATCACATGTACCATCATCATTGCCATGCATCAATGCATGTAACATCATCATCATATCACATGTACCATCATCATTGCCAGGCATCCATGCACATATCATCATCATATCACATGCATATACCATCATGCATATTTCAATTTCAATTTCTCAATTTCATCCTTTCATATTGGACCGCCACATTTCTCTTTCCTGGGACCAATGTTTACATCCCATATTCATCACTTGCGCCCAATCCTGGCGTTGCGAGAACCTCCGGCATTTAGCCATTTAAGGCCATCGGGCATCCGCCCCCCCCCCCCCACATTCCGGGCATCTCGTATCCCAACTGGCATCACGAGGCATCCCCTCGGGCAAAAACCTCCGAGGCTTCCGGCATTTACACTCTTTGGCCGGGCATCTCACATCCCAACTAGCATCACGAGGCATCCCCCTGGGCACAAACCTCCAGGGCTTCCGGAATTATGTACCGACATACCACCAGGCCTCCCCTGGAATTACGTACCGTATACCATCGGGCATCCCGACACTCCCGGGGCATCGTCGGCTCACACCTCCAACAGTCTTCTCATTTATCTCAATTCACATCTTCAATTATAGTTCAAATTTTAACATGGCATGTGATGTGATGGCAATCAAGATCATACTCATCATTGAATTCATACATGCATCTCAATTCATTATCATACATGCATCAAGACACCATCATCCATAACAACACAATTCATGGAGTCCATGCAATTTAAATGGTGCATATGTCATGCCCTTTTTACAAAATTCCAGCATGTACCATTTTTAGAAAATATTTAAATTAAATATCCATGTGCTTTTCAAAAATCATGAAATCAAGGCATGTGATAGATAAGACAATAAGATAGCAATTTCATGAAAAGCACATGCCCAATAGAGTTCCACACAAGAAGATACAATTCACACAAAAACAGCATGCAATTTCGGATAGAAACAGAATGCACAGTTTCCGAAATAATTCGATTAAAATACCCAAACGACCTCCGAAAATTATGAAATTTTACCAGGTTATATTCAAGACACTATATTAGATTTTTTATGAAGACTTCTAAGCCAGATTCGTTTTAGATCATATTCTATAGTCGTACGAAGCTTCTGGTCCTCGCACCGAAACGTCCAGTGTAGTCATCTCCGAAATACCGAGTTTTCACCCACTTATTCTTCTTCGTTTCCTCTGAAATTTGGATATGTTTTAATTCAAGAGGTCCCCTACAACTTTCATTAAGGGATATAAGTCAAGTTTCCAGAGTATAGTCATCATATAGGTCCATGAAGTCTCGGGTGTCCTGTACCGCGTCTCCAGATTTACCATCTTCAAGAGTAAGTCGATTCACTAGGCTACACTTGCTCATTTACTTCAAATTTGAGTATGTTAGTCTTTAGGATTTTCTATACAAGTTTCATGAAGAAGTCGAAGAGAGATTCTTAGTAAAAATCGACATGCAACCACAGATCTACTAAAAAGTCAGTAAAATAGTTCCAGATCTAGTGTCTTCGTAGGATGAGGGTTTGACCCCCTAAATCTCCACCATTTTGTCCCAAATTTTAGTATGTTGTAGTTTAATATGTTGGCTACAACTTCCATGAAGGAATCAAGGTCAAAATCAAACTCGAAACATGCATGCAAGCTCTCACAAGATTCTGGTTCAGGCGGTTCATACGAAAACAGCATGCATCTCCAAGAACAAACCTCATGTACTTCGATTTCTAACCTCTAAACATCCAAAAATTCAACCACACATGCAAGGCACACATGCAAGGGGTGGAAATCAGTCCCAACTTGCCTCTAAGACTGAGCAAATACGAGCACACAGACGGCACACCAGCGATGGACGAAAGGCGTGCGGGCGACGACGGGCGGACAGCTCCTTCTCTCGGCTCCCCCTTCTCTCTCGCCACTCCCTCTCTCTCTCTCACTCTCTCAAAACCAGCCACTCTCTCTCTCTCTCTCTCTCTCTCTCTCTCTCTCTTTTTGGTTGCTATATAAATTGCATGCACCCTCAATTTGCATGGGGGACACTTGTCTCTAAGAAGGAGACAAGTGTCTCCTTTGCGAGACACTTGGAGGCCATGCGGCTCCTCACTCCTCCCCTCCATGCGTCGGCAGCCCAATGGGCTTCATGGGCCGGGCCTCTTGGCCCACTTTAGGCCCATCTCACTTGGGCCTAAAGTCCAAGCTTAAATGGCCCAAAATTTTCTTAAATAAGTCCATTTTTACTTTTAATAATTTACCTTAAATCCTAACTTATATAAATACTAAATTACCATACTAAAACTTGAAATCATAAATCCATAAATTCCAATTTATAAAACACATGGCCAATGATAGGATTTTCTTTCCTATCAAATAATCTTTTCAATAGTAGAATATTTCATCACCTATTCATAGTTTTGATATAGTGAACTTTTTCTTTTCAATATTAGAATATTCGGGTAATAAATGGCTTGTTCTCTTCCATCGACAAGACTTTCTTGAGCCAACATCGCACCTAATAATTCACTATGAATGGTGAGGTAGAGAATCAAGAGATGCCCCGGCAAAGGCGGGACAAGAACTGGTGGATTCATCAGGTACTGCTTCAACGTGTCAAATGCTTCTTGACACTCATCATCCCAGTTGACTCATGCATTCTTCTTTAGCAGCTTGAAGAATAGCTTGGCAATTTCAGAAAGTTGGGAAATGAAGTGAGCAATGTAATTCAATCTCCTCAAAAGGCTTCGAACTTCCTTCACCGTCGATAAAGGTTGCAACTCGCATATGGCCTTAGCCTTGGATGGGTCAATTTCAATCCCCTTACTGCTCACTATAAATCCGAGTAATTTACCGAATGTCGCTCTGAACACGCATTTAGTGGGATTTAGTCAAAGCTTGAACTCACGGAGTCGATGAAACAACTTCTTCAAGGTTTCAACATGGCTTTTCCAAGTCGGGTCTTTGCAATCATATCATCAACATAGACCTTGATCTCTTGATGCATCATATCATGAAACAGTGCCACCATGGCTCGCTGGTAAGTTACCCCTACATTCTTGAGTCCAAAGGGCATGAAATAATAATGAAAGGTTCCCCACGGGGTGATAAATGCAGTCTTCTCCTTGTCTCCCTCCTTCATTCTTATCTGGTTGTACCTGGAAAAAACCATCCATAAATGAGAATAGTTCAAATCTAGCAATACCATCCACAAGAACATCTATGTGAGGTAACGAGAAATCATCCTTCGGACTAGCCTTGTTTAGATCCCGATAGTAAACACAAACTCAAACTCAACTGTCCTTCTTCATTACCGGTACAATGTTAGCCACCCATTCAGGGTATTGTGAGACTTCAATGAATCCACTTTCAACAACTTTATCACTTCTTCCTCTATCTTCTTTGAGAGGTCGGGTTTAGTTCTTCACAGCCTCTGCTTCTTAGGAGGCACATCTGGATTAGTAGGTAAACATTGCTCTACGATTGATGGGTTTAAACCAGGCATGTCAGCATAGGTCCATGCAAAGATATCTTGATATTCCTTTAGTTGCTGAATTAGGTGCTTGGTCTCGTCTTCGGGAGATTCGCCCCAATCTTCACCTCCTTAGCTTCTTCGGCGTCACCTAAATTAATAATGACGATCTGTTTGGACGTAAGGGCATTGGCTTTTTCATGTTGTTCCCAGCTATGCTACACCTTAATGGAATTTTCGAGATCGTCAATATTAGTATTTGTTGTATTAAGTTGGACCATTTCATCACCTTTGCATGCTGTAAGACTATTCCTGAAACATGAAGCAAATAAATCAGAAAGACAAACAGAGTAAATTACATATTTTTTATTTATTTTTGTTTTATGAAAGATTTTTGAAGGATTTTTTTGAAAAGCCCTTGCAAAAGCATTTTTGAAACATTTTGACTCGAGGAAGCATGATGAGGCCCAGGCCTCAGAATTCTCCTTGGATTTTTCTTTCTTTATTGGCTGGATATCATTACCGGGTTAGTTTGGTGTACCTCATCATGCCCTCAAAATAAAAATTGTAATTTTATTGAAATTCATCAATCAATTACATTTATTGAATGGAAAATGTGATTCTCAAGCCCTAAAAAGAAAGCGAAAAAGAAGAAATCAAAAACAATTCCTAGAAAGCAATAAAGATTCCCACGCAAGGGAATGTGGAAAGGCAATAAACGAGTTACTCTTGTGGGCTAGAGCCCATTTCTTCTAAAGGTACTTCGTCAATGGCTCATATGAAGACATCATTGAACATGCTTGTGATTCCTTCCAATGCATCATTATAGATCTCTATCAGGTCGTCCATGCCACCCCACCCATTTGAGACTATGTTGCAAGGGTCAATGTAAAAGTTGGAAGGAGCCGAATACTTCACTAGATAGTAGAACTTGCCGCTTGGCTACCCCAGGGTGTCTATCCCTTCTGCTTCATCTTGCATCATTATCGAAGGACCAGGGAATGTCTCGCGAATGATTGGGGGTAGTGAGTTTTGCCTCCCTTGCCCTTGGTTAGGTGGCAGGTTCTGCCTTTCCTATCTTCATCCTCCGGAACTTCATCCACCTCTTCCATGGTACCCTAATCCAGCGGAACGGGACCTCTGAGGGGCTTCAATGGGGTTTCAAATGCCCTGACCATTTCTTCCAAGACCACCACCAGGAACAAAACCATTCCCAACCATCACTCTTCCCACCATGAGGGTAGCATTTGAAACTTGAGGAGTGAGCAGCGATGAGTCTCGAGAAGCATGAATGGTGGACACCAATTCAAACGAGTGATAGCTCGATTCGAACTCAAAGTTTGGCTCCACATAGGGGATAGTTGTCTCATGATAAATTCGGTGATCTTCTTCTCCATAGACAGTGACCAGCTTCCTTTTAATCATGAACTTCACAGCTTAATGTAAACTTGAAGGCACCGCTCCAGTAGTATGAATCCAAGGACGACCAAGCAGGAAATTAAATATGGTAGGGATGTCCAGCACTTGAAAGGGAATGTTGAAAACAACCGGCCCTATTTGTACATTAAGGTGGATTTCCCTTATCACCTCCTTCTTTGTGCCGTCAGAAGCTCGCATAGAAGTCTTAGCAGCATGTATCCTGGATGGATCTATTTTGTGGCGGTGAAGAGTAGCCAATGGGCATATGTTTAGGGTAGACCTATTATCAGTAAGCATTCGGGACACATGAGAAGCCTTATGCTTGACAAATATGTAGAGTGTCTTGTTATGCCCCCTACCCTCAAGAGGAAATTCCTCATTAGAAAAGGCAATCAAGTCCTTGAGAAGAACTTATCCCACAAATTCCTCCAGCTTGTCCGCCTCGACTATCTCTGGCACCCGGATTTCACTCAGCACCTTCATCAGTGACTTTTGATGCATGGTGGATGTCAGCAAGAGCGCAAGCAAAGAGATCTAGGCGGGCATCCTTCGTAACTGGTTGACCACATTATACTCACTCGCCTTGATCATAGCCATAAATTTTTAGCCTCTTCATTAGTGACAAGCATTGTAGGTTGAGTGCTAGCTTGAGCATAGGTTCGACTAAACCTTGTAATAAGGTCAACATCTAAGTCAAAGGACCAGGGCACTACCTTATTGTTGACATACTCATATGACTGAGGCATTTCAATCATTATCTCCTTGTCATATGCATCTTCTAGCGGGGCATGTCCACGAGCGAAGGATCAGCTTTGTCCTTATCAGCAACAAGCGCGGCCTGCTCCTCCTCTCAATCGATGATGTGGGAAATAGTAGAAACTATGGAGTTACGATCAGCATACATGATAATTCCGTCATCCACCATTCTGGCAACTCTTTCCCTCATCAATGATAGGGAATATCCTCATGATGTGGATAAAACCCAGCTCTCACTAGGCTGTTGTAAGCATCTGCCACATGTACCTTTGAGTTCTTGATTTGATCGACTTCAGGCTCTAGGATAGCATTGACCGTACCCTCATGCTCCAGGAGCGGATTTTTTTGGACGTTCGGCTAAGCAGTTTGAAATGAAAAGGCCTTCGTGTCCAAGAGGTTTTGGATCTTGTGCTTGAGGGTGAAACATTCATCAGTTGAATGTCCCAATTCACCGCTATGGTAGTCACACTTCTTCGTTGGGTCATAACCACAAATGCTTTTGCAGTTAGGGCACTTCGGTTCGCTAGTAAGCAAACATTTCTTTCTTAGGATTGCCAACACTTGGGATGGAGATCCAAGGAGAGGAGAGAATTGCCTTCTTGCTTGGGAAAATGATTGATGGTCGGCAGTTTACTATTGCCTTGGATTCATCTGGATAACCGGGCCATGATTGGCACTTTCCTGGCTATAAGCCCATTTACATCAATGGCAGCTTCTTTCTCCTTCTTGGCATAGAATCTTTTACTTGATGGCCCTGTAATCCATCATTCCTTTATCCACATCTCGATTTGTTTCCCATGAAAAAGTTGATTGAAGCTCTCGACGTATGTGCTGGTCATTTGGTTACGAAATTCAGATGGGAGAATCTTGACAAACAACTTCATTAACTCCTTGTCAGTAGGCTCAAGAGTGATTTGAGCTACTAGATTTCGTCATCTCACGGCATACTCTTTGAACGATTCGCTCCTCTTCTTCTCCATCATCTCAAGATCTTCTCAAGAAGGTGTAATGTCCATGTTGAACTTGTACTACTTGAGAAATGCGTTGGCCACTTCATTCCATGTGTCGAGAAGGTTCACATTTTTTATGACATACCAACTCAGCGCAGGCCTAGTCAAACTCACATGGAATGATTGAATCATGAGGGGCTCGTTCTTGACATATTGGGCCATGCGTACATGGTATATTTACAAATGAGCCTTTAGGCAAGAAGTACCATCACATTTCTCAAAGTCTAGCATTTAAACTTCTTTAGCATCTTGACCTTCTCATAGACCGAGAGGTCGAATGGGAGTGAGTTTTGTGACTCATGCATTTGTTTCACTTTCTCTTATGGTTTTGCGAAGCGTTCATCCTGCTCTATCTTAAGGACGTTGACAAGCTTAGCCTTTTCCACATTGATCGGGAATGGGTCATCTTCCAGCTCAGGCATGTCATCCTCACCCATTTGGGCCTTGTTTGCCTGCTTTGGGACAACTATCTCAAGGAGAGTGGGTGCAGGAGCCGGATTCACTTGGAGGGATTGGATTTGAGTTGTTATAAGCTCCATAGAGGCGGCTAACTATTGGAGTTGGCCTTCCATAGCGGAGATACAATCACGCATTTCGGTTTAGTCGGCCATTCTAGCTCTTAATTGTGTGATGATGGGCAAACATGACAAATTTGTTATAACCTAAATTGAAGAAATGAACAAAAATAAGTATCTCATATGAAATAAGCCGGTCCATGGCAACGGTCTAGAACTTTTATTCATTAATGGAGCTTTTGACAAGCCTAACAAAATAGAAACTCGAAATGCCCTAAACAAATGAACTAGGAAAGTAAATGACTCAACTTCCTAAACATTAATCTAGAAGTGAAAATAATGAGATTGATTCAAGACTTCATCTAGCTTGATCAATATACACTCGGGACACCACTCGACGCAAACGCTTATTCTCCTCTTGAGCTTTTTCGATAATCCTTTTGAGGCGTTTATTCTCAGCGCGGTTGGTGATCCTTAGTGGCACCTCTGGTATCTTTGGAAGTAACTCCTCTGGAACCTTGTGTTGTTGAATGTACTTTGTTGAGGCATAGTACTTCCTCTCTTTACCCTTTAGCTCCTCCTCGGGCCATTTGAGTTTTCATGGATAGCACATGTCCCACATTGATTTGATCGTGAGAATGCAATCTTCATGGTCTCGGTCTCCATCAACAAAGCTTACTCGGAGTGGATCCGCTTGCAATGCCGGGGGAAGCTCTTGCATGACCTGACACTAACAAGTCACTTTAGTCGGATAGTACTCCAATGCTCCAGTGAATCCTAGTAAAGGGATTGGGCCAACACCTCCACATGAGAGTCTTGCCACACGAACTAGGAACACTTAGCATGCCATAGGAAACCCTTGGAAGTTGTTTTTTTTTGTTTTTTGTTTTTTTTATGAAATCTAGCCACCTAGAATAATGGTAATCCGGTGCATGCTTTTGGTTATTCTCAAATCTCATAATTGGGTGATTAGAGTCATAAACATCATGTATAGTCATTAGACCACTTAACCCTTTTATATGAGAAAGAAACCAAATTTGTAAAAGCTCAGGAGAGGAATGGAAAGTCTTATCACCACCTCCTTTAAATCGAGTGAGGGAAAGACAAGTTTCAATCAAAACGGTGCTTACAAAATTCTTTCCTTCCAACACTTGTTTAACTAATTGAGCGATCAAAGGGTTAATAGCATTCTTGTAGTAATGGAAAACTATAAACCCAAAGAAAACTAAAAGGAAAACTCTTCGCATTTGAGATGAAGTGCCATTTTCAAAACATTCTTTTAGAAAACATAAAGGACATGTGTCATGGTGAGCCTTCAAAATATTTCTTATATTGTCCTCCTTAATTCTTAAAAAAATCAGATAAGGCCACAACGGAGTCTATTTCGATAGGCAGATTAATTAATTTAGCTTTCAAGGACTTTCCTATGGCAATGCTATAATCTTCCAAGGTGGGAGTGAGCTCATGCTTACCGCCGAAGATAAAAGTAGAAGTCTCGGGGCACCAACAGTGGGCGAGTGCTTGGATGAGGCCGCCATGGATGTTGATATGCAATAGGGGAAGTAGTCGACCAATGTGCGACTCCACGAACTGATGGCCAGCTTGGTCTAACTTGTCCCACCAAGTGCTAAGCTCTTCCTTAGGAGGGAAAATAATCCGAATGTCCGGTGTCCCCATTGTATATTGATCAAGACTCAAGACAACCTTAATGCCATGGACCAACAAAATAAAATGATGAAGTAAGTAAATTGAAAAGGAAAAATTTAGAGAATTTACTTTACCAATGAGGGACAATCACATAGACATGCGCATGGTAAGTGGCTCGATTTCTAATCTATAAGGCTTATCAAAGTGGAGCCACAAGGATGATCGGACTAGCCACGGGCATGTGGACTATGTTGGGTCCTCATGACTCCGGCTTGGTCAAAGAGCCGACCTGGGTTGCGGGCATGCGAACCGAGGTGGGTACTCTTGACACCAAAAAAGAAACTTCGGAATGAGATGGGCGACACGTACCGTAGGCAGGCAAGTGGTCGGAGTGGCATTCATCTCAATACCATCCTAGATGATCCTATGCAGCCCAGGTTTGGTGGCAGGTTGTGTGTGCAAAAGTGTAGTGTAAATGCAAAGCATGCACAACGGTTTATATCAAGCAAGACTTCGTATATTAAAATAAACCATATGTTCATACACCTCCCTACAAAACAAAGGTTAGCAAACACTTCCCCTTATACCTCCCATCATGCAAAAACATTTAACACCTTAAATGTTAAGGATGTACTTGGAATCCTTATTGCCAAACAAAAACATCTTTCAAAAGAAAAGAAAAATTATCCTAAGTCTACTAAGAGTTTTAACTCAAGTCCCCAATGGAGTCGCCAAGCTGTCGCGACTAAATTTTCGGATGAACCACTTATGGTTTGGCTAATGGATTGTGAAGTCTAGACTTAACTCGGGCCCTCCCAAGTCCATACCAATTTGCAATTTAGGTTCAAGTTCTTAACATGCAATTGATCTTTTAACTAGGAGTCGCCACTAAGCTATTTTTAGTGGGTCGATTAGAAACCCAAGTAAAGTAACGGGAGATTTACTTTACTCCTATGAACCAGAGATTGATGAGTTCGAGAACATGATTACGCTAGATTTCTCTAATGCCTTTTCGGTACCTTTCTTTTTTATTTTGAAAAAATGTTTGGCAAGCAGCTTGAATTGATTTTAAGCTATCTCCCTAATATGTGAGGTTATCATATGGGTGCGCAAACCATCAATTTAACACCCATATAAAAAGCAATGACAACAACCCTAGATATGATTTCTAATTAACACGCAATTTCTCTTTTTGTTTTCACTTATTTAATGAGAATCATGCAATGCATGCTACTAATCTAACATGAAAAGATATGACATGGCAATATGACCTAACTATATGACATAATAAGATGCAATCTATACTAAAAAATGGAATCAATTTATTCTAAGGCATTTTTTGGTATTTTCCTTGAAATTAGAAATTATAAAAAATGCAAAAATTATCTATCTAAATTAAAATATCATCTAATTTGTATTAGAAATGAGGTTAAGCCAATCCTAATTTAAACTAGAATGTTATCCTAACTTAGAAATCCCTAACTAAAATGCAATCTATCTAAAAAAATTATCTAAACTTATAATAAATTAAAAACTATTATCTAGAATTAAACTATGTGAAATTTTACCCTAAAATGCAATGACATTCAAAGAATGCCCTAATTCTAAATTTTTTTTTGAGTTTTTGTATTAATTTCAAAATTAAAAATTGTCAAATAATTAAGCATGCAACCTAAGTTAAAAAAAAACTAGCAACCTAAATTTATTTATTTCATTTTTTAATTTTGTGATTTTAATTGTTTTTCATTTTTTGAAATTAGAAATAAAATTCCTATTCTAAATATGCAAACCCTAAAACAAGAAATAAACCTAATCTAACTCATATTTTTTGGATTTATTTTTATGAAAACAAAATCAACTTAAACGACATGGTAGCAGATCAGAGCAAGACAATATTGATATCTAAATTGACGAACTATATCTCGTGCATGAGATCGGGTTGGCCAATTTTAAATAAATCGCAAATCGAATCTCGGGCATGAGATTGGATTGGTGATTTTTCAAATGATTGCGAGTCGAATTTCGGCGCGAAAATCGGACTATTAATCACAAATTTCAGAGGCTATTTCATATCGAACATCTCATCCTTACACTAAGGAATAATTATACTAAAAAAGAACATAATAAAAAAATGAAATAAAGCAAATAGAACAAAAAACTACCTAATTTGCTTTTTTTTTTCCTTTGGTTTTTCTTCTTTTCCTTTCCAAGCAAAGCAGCAATGTGGTGATCATCTGGGGTTGGGTCACCGACGTTTGGAGCTCTGGTGTGGACTGGCGATGGGCGGATCGATGGTGAGCGGACCGGTGGCAAAGTAGACTGGCAGTGGACTCCGATGGCATTAAGCAGCAGCAGAAGGTGAAAACTGGAGGGCGTTGGATCGTGGCTAGTTGCAAGATCAACGGTTGAGCAGCGGCATTGGTGTGGTGGCACGGGTCGGCGAGTGAAGGAATACTCGAGCAATAGGGGGTTGCTGGTACTCGACCGATCAGAGGCGTAGCAGTAGCAAAGGTGCAGCAAGCCGGCTCGGGGTCTGTTGGGTTGCAAGTTGCAAACAAGTCGGGGGCGAGATTGGCGTTCTGGTGCGGTAGATCGAGTGATGGAGTCGCCAGAAGGGATTTGGGATCTGCGTTGTTGTAGGCTTGCAAGAATCTCGGTGACACGGTGAGGGTTGCGGATGGGACCGGCAAAGCGGTTGAGTGGAGAGGGCTCGTGGATCGCCAGCGGAGTAGCAGTGGTCGGCGGCTCGGCCGCCGGTACGGTCGAAGGCCCCCCCCTTTGCGAGGAAGACGACTCAACCTCTTTTCTTTTCTTTTTCTTCTTTCCTTCTTTTTTTTTTCTTTTCTTTCTCACTCTCTCTCATGTCACTCATGTCCCCTCTCTCCCTTTTCTTTCTTTCCTTTTTTCCTTTGACTTTTCTTTTTTTTTTCGAAAAAACGTGAGAGCCCCCCTGTCTTTTTCGTACACGATGTCTTTTATAGACCCAAAAATTGTATTTTCGCGATATATTTTATTTCTAATTCTACTTGTGCATAATTCCCCCGAATATATCATTGCACCCCACGTGATATTTTCTTTTGTATTTTTCGCATATTCCATCCAAAAATTTCCGCTCTGCTTGAGAATATGTCCCTCAGTGTATATTACCTGAATATGTGAAAAATCTCAGTTTAATATGTGAAAAATCCTTCCCTCACCGGTGGTCCAATAAAATAAAATAAAATAAAACAAAACAAATAACATAAATGTTTCTAAAATATATGCCATGTATTAAAAAATTAACCAATTTTTTATGCAAAAATTTAGGTGTCAACATTAGTCATCGAGCCAGCGTGATAAATTGCATAATCAATTTCCCATTTAATTACCAAAATTATACATCTTTGAAATAAAATACCCATCCACACAATTTCACCCAATTTGCGCAATCGGTTACTCAATTAAATAAACAGAGATCACCAATGCAATCAACATGAAATTCTAGTCATCGGCTATCCTAACCTAATTTTTGGAAAATAAATAAATAATTAAATAATTATGGAAAATATTAAATAAATGCAATATATCCAACTTAGGCCCGTTATAGCCTAATTGGAAGCCGATACGAGCCTAGAAAATTACTGAGACTCGCTCAATAAATATTAGGACCTATTTTCTTGCTCACTACACCAATCATTTGCCTAACATGCATTGATAAGTCTCTAATTTAATTACTTTAATCTAATATATCCACCTAATTGCACTTAATTAAATCTAATCAACCCCTAAGCATCATTAGCATACTAAGAAGGGATTAGTGATCTAAACTTGGGCTCGCGATGACACCAACGGGCTTGGACCGGGCCTAAACTTGGCCCAACAAATCTCAGCCCAAGCTAAGACTTGTTGCTGAATTGGGCTGGGCCTAACGCAGGCTTCAAAACCAGGCTGGATTGGGTTGTGGTTGCTGAAGATAGGTCTAGCAAGGTTGGACACGGGCTTCAAATGGTTGGGCTTGAAGATGACATTCACGTGGGCTATTCCTGGACAATTGCGGGCTTGATGGGCTTCAGCTTCGTTGGCAGCTAGACCACGAGAGTCGTTGGATGGAGCTGCACAAAGATGCTGGCGTCGAAGAGTTGAGGTTGATGGAGCTGCTTCAGTGGCCTTTGAAGTCATGGCAGCTGCAGGAAACTTAATGAGGACGGCAGCAAATCGAGAGGGACCGATGATGGAGCAGAGAAATGAAGCGGAGAGAGAGGGATTGATGAAAGTAGAAGATGCGCGGCAGCTGCAGGGATGAGGGACATCAAGGCAGCTGGTGCACGCTGGCTCTGCAAGGGTCAACACCAAGGAACTAAGTGGACGCCGAAGCTGGTTGTTGATCGAAGAAATTGGGTTTTCTGGCCAAGCTGGCGCTGATCCAGCGGAGAAGCAGCAGGCGCTCGGTGGAGAATCACAAAGGAGGAAGCAGCTGTTGGCACTCACACGATGGAGGAAGATGGGCCGAGATTTTCGCTTGCTTGGGACTGCTTCGGTTGATGGAATAAGAAATGGAGAAGTTGTAGGCGGCAGCTAGAGGGAATTCAATGAATCGGTTGTTGAAGACGTCGCGGTAAAAGGAATCGGGGGAGATGGCAACTGGCGAGGCTTCTTCAAGAAGATTGAACAAAAGAAAAGTTTAAAGTCAAACAATTATCTCTCCCATTGATAGTTTTGTCCCCTAATCTTATCCCCCCTTAATACTTTCTAGCTTGAATTTCCAAGAATTAACAAACTTTGAAGCCCATAACTACTGCCCCTTGCAAAACTCCGAATTTGCATTTTTGGTCTTCCATTCCTTCACTCAATTTCCTAAATTGAGGTCCAATTTTGATGAAGAAAGATCTCGTTAAATTTTCTGCAAAGTCCCAGACACCCAAAAGCTCGATTTAGAAGTACTAATTTCCCTTAATTTGGCCCGTCCAATTTTCCGCAACGTCCGAAACGATTTTCCGTAAAAATCTCGGAATCGCTAAAAAATCTTTGGAGGATGAGTTGACATTCCTAAAATAGATCATGACATGATAGAAATTTCAAATTTTAAATTTGGGTTCAAATTCACGGTTAATTTCAATCAAACGTGCTTTTAGCATGACTTAGCCTATCGAGTAACTTTTAGGAATTTTTGGTGCAATTGACCCGTGATTGATTTATATCAAGTTACATATCTTCAACACATTGGCAATGCTTAGTTGTCATAAAAATCTCAAGGTTTTAAATACGGGCACCGAGTACCAAAACGATAAAAAAATCGGTCTAGTGCGAATCGACAGGAATTTTGCAATTAGGCGGAATCACCGACGCTTTGATCACATATCTCAGTCAAATCGACCTATCTCCGATCTCTGATCGATTTCTGACAGTGCCATAATGACCTTTGCAGATCAACACGGTCGAACGGTCGATTCCCGGTTGAATTTTCAAGTCCATTGCATTTAGATTCCTTAATTGCTTCCCTAAATAGTCTAGTGATCTTGTGAGTGATCGGCTTAGAGAATAGCACTACCGGCGCGTCGATGGAAAGACTCGATTTATTTAATCGAAAATGAAATCCTAAAATTCAGGCTATCACAACTCTTCCCATCTTATAAAAATTGCGTCCTCGAAATTTAAACCATTACAAAATTTTATCAAAAAGGTGGGGGTACAATTATCTCATTGACTCTTCAGTCTCCCATGTCGCTCCTTTAGTACCGTGGTGTTATCAGACTACTTTGACCAATGGAATGGTATTTGTACACAAGACTTGCTCTTTTTTGTCCACTATCTGAACTGGGCTTTCAACGTATGACACACGGTCATCCACGTCCAATTCTTCGAAATTGAGCACGTGGGTTGTGTCAGGCTCATACTTCCTTAACATCGACACGTGAAAGACGTCATGCACTTGCGCCAATCTTAGCAGCAACACAAAACAATATGCTAGGCTTCTGATTCTCTCAAGAATTTTAAACGGACCTACATACCTCGGACTTAGTTTTCCTTTCTTTCCAAAGCGCAAAATTCCCCTCATTGGTGACACCTTTAGAAAAACATGATCACTAACTTGGAATTCCAAAGACCTCTGGCGCTTATCTGCGTAGCTTTTCTGTCTACTCTGAGTGGTCTTTAATCTGCCTTTGATCACTGCCTCGGCATCCACTGATTGCTGGACCAACTCTAGGCCTATGATCTTCTTTCCCTAATTTAATCCTAACACATTGGTGTTCTACACACTTTGCCATACAACGCTTCAAAAGGAGCCATCTTGATCCTCTGTTGATAACAGTTGTTGTAGGCAAATTCCACCAAGTGTAGTTAATCTTCCCAACTTCCTTTAAATTCTAGTACACAAGCTTTCAGCGTGTTCTCGAGGGTCTGAATGGTCCTCTTAGACTGGCCATCCATCTGAGGATGATATGCCGTACTGTACTGAAGCTTTGTACCTAGAGCACTTTGTAAGCTCTTCCAAAAAGCGGCGTTAAACCTCGGGTCTCTATCTGAAGTTATCATAATTGGCACTCCATGCATACGAACCACTTGACGCACGTACAGATCTGCATGTCTATCCAAACTGAGGTCCTTGCGAACTGTAATGAAGTGAGCTAACTTTGTCATTCTGTCGACTACCACCCAAATCGAATCGTTTCCTCTCTGACTCCTTAGTAGTCCAGTCACGAAATCCATCGTGATATGCTCCCATTTCCACTCTAGGATCTTGAGAGGTTGCAGAAGTTCTCCCGGCTTGCAATGCTGAGTTTTCACTTGCTGGCACGTCAGACACTTGACGACATGCTTGGCGATGTCTACCTTCATACCTAACTACCAATAGTGTTGACGCAGATTCTGATACATCTTGGTACTACCAAGATGAATGTTGTAGCTGCTACGATGCGCTTATGATAGAATATCCTCTCTAAGTTCCACATCGTCAGGCACAACCAATCGTCCTCGGAATCTCAGCGTTCCATCATCAGAAACCTAAAAGTCAGCCTTTCTTTTCTCAGTGTCCTCTTGTAGGATCTTTTGCACACATGGGTCTGTCAGTTGGAGTAACTTGATTCTGATCTAGACATTCAGTTCAATTCTGAGGGTGGACATAAGACTTGAAAGGTGGCCTACCTCAAACTTGAATACCGAATCTCGAGCTCTCTCGATTAGATACCACTCCTTCATCAATTTATGAGCAACTGAAGACTTTCAACTCAAAGCATCCGGCGATTTTGTTTGCCTTTCCCAGGTGATATAAGATATTACGATCGTAGTCCTTTAGTAATTCCATCCATCGGCGCTATCTCATGTTCAACTTCGTTTGAGAGAACAAGTACTTGAGACTTTGATCGTCCGTGAAAATCTGAAATTTTTCTCCGCACAAATAGTGTCTCCAAATCTTCATGGCAAAGATAATCACCATGAGTTCTAAGTCATGCGTCGGATAGTTCTATTCATGAGGCCTCAACCGACGGAGGCATATGTAACAACCCTACTTGTTGCATCAGCACACAACCCAGTCCTTTGAATAACGCATCACTATAGATCTTGAATCCTCCAAGACCAGATGGAATGGTCAGCATAGGTGCGGTAGTCAGCTTTTCCTTTAGCTCTTGGAAACTACTTTTGCACTTGTCTGTCCATACAAATTTCTCTTCTTTCTTTAAGAGTTTTGTTAGTGGCGACGCTAATGATGAGAACCCTTCCATGAACCATATGTAATAACCTAACAAACCCAAAAACTTTTGATTTATGTCACTATAGTCAGTCTCAGCCAGTTAAATACTACTTCAATCTTGCTTGGGTCCACAGAGATTCCTTCGCCTGAAATCACATGGCTTAAGAAAGCAACACGAGTTAGCCAAAACTCGCATACAACTGGTGGACTCTCAATGTTTGCAACACTAGTCTCAAATGACTCTCATGCTCTTCGTCACTTCTTGAATATACCAGAATATCATCGATGAACACGATCACAAACTGATGTAGATATTCTTTGAATATTCGGTTCATCAAATCCATGAAGGCAACATGAGTATTTGTCAACCCGAATGGCATCACTATGAACTCATAGTGACTATATTGAGTATGAAATGCTGACTTAGAACGTCCTCCTTCCTATTCTTAGTTGATGATATCTTGTCCTTAAGTTAATTTTTGAAAATATCAACGCTCCTTACAACCAATTGAACAAGTCATCAATCCTTGGCAGTGGATACTTGTTCTTGATCGTTACCTGATTGAATTGCCGATAGTCGATGCACAGACGCAACGAACCATCTTTCTTCTTTGTTGAATTATGACTCAAGTTTGAATGTTTACAAAAACGCGATTCGCTGAAATTACAAAAGTGGAAATAGGAGATAAAAGAAAAAAAAGGAAAGGTTTTTTTTTTTTTCTGATCTGCAAGTGTTTGAATCTCATGACATGGGCTTTCTTGTTTTAGCTGATGAAGATAAAATAAAAGTAAGAAAAAAAAGGCCACGAAGGAAATTGCATCATAGAACACATGAAAACAAAAGTGGGCCCAGGTCTCTTATTGCGTTGCCAAATTCTTTTTGGCATGAAGACCCTGCACGTAGACAAAAGGAAAGGTGGGGCCCAAGCGTATAAAAGAAGAATTTTGCAGGTTTCTCTTCCCTTCCAAAATCGCATGTACCGAAGACCTACGAAGAAAGGAGCCGCACGTCCACACCGTTTGTAGAAGCCCTACAAAGAGGATACGTACGTGAAGACGCTGTTCTTGTTTGACGTACGTAGAGCATTTCATTCGAGCTTGAATGTGCGGTAATTTTGTGCCGTGAGTTTATTCCCAAGTGAGTTGTTTATTTATAAACACTTTGGGTTTGGGGTTAAATCTAGGTGTGGGAAACACTTGGGCGTTTGAGCAATTGTAAACTTTGATTCTGTGATTTTAGTGGATTATTTGTTGCTAGCTCTCCCCGTGGACATAGGTATCGATACTCGGACCGAACCACGTAGATTTCTGGTGTCCTTATTTTTCTCGTTTATTTCTCTAGTGATTTCACGTTGATGTAAATTGCAAGATCCTGTCATTTCCACGTATTATATCCCAACATTCTTTACAAATAGAATTGGTGCTCCCCAAGGTGATGCACTAGGACGAATAAATCCCTTATCCAATAGCTCTTGCATCTGCACTTTCAATTCCTTCAACTCAGATAATGCCATCCGGTAAGGAGCCTTAGAAATTGGCTCTATTCCGAGTGCTAGCTTGATTACGAACTCAATTTCCTTCTCTGGTGGAAATCCTAGCAATTCTTTGAAAAGACATGGAAATTCTTGCATTATGGCAATGTCTTTCATCTTTAGCTCCACAAATTTCGTATCAACGATAGTTGCTAGGTAACCTTGACAACCCTCATATAACAAACAAGTTGCCTCTGGCGACGAGATCAGGACAATCGAGGGTCCTCCTCGATTCCCAACAAACTTGAAGCTCTTACCCTTTAACGGGTCAAATTGAATTGCTTAGCAATATTAGTCCATTATAGCTTGTTGCTTGGTGAGCTAGTCCATGCCAATAATCAAATCAAAATCATACATGGCTAGGACTAATAAGTCTATTTTCCCCACTCACTCACCAATCGCTAAAACTTGCAACCAGAACAACCTAAAACAACAATAACTTTATCCTTCAATGGCGTAGATATGAAAACTGCCGAACTCCAACAATATAGAACTTAATCCTAACAACTTAACATACTTCTTGGCAATAAAGGAATGAGTTGCTCCTGAGTCGAATAAAGTGTAAACAAGATGGTCATTCAGTGAAACCATACTTGTGATCACGCCAGGCACAACCTCCGCTTGACCTTGTGTGATGGCATACACAATGCCTTGAACTGGTGGTCTTAGCTGACCTCCTTGTGGCACATTCTGAGGTGCATACTTGTCCCATGGGTGGCGGTGGCGGCAACTGCGGTTGTCCTCTCGGTCTCCTTGGACAGTTTCTAGCTATGTGGCCCTGTTGGCCACATTCAAAACACCCACCCGGCCTAGATTGGCCCTGTTTCTAGCTATGTGGCCCAACCCGTGTCATCTCCCACAAAAATGACACACTTCATTCTTGTTGGGCATTGACCTACTAAATCCACCCTTCTTGTTGGGCGGATCGGGAATCTACCTCTAGGCATAGGCCTCTTCCTATGGCGAATACTTTCTCGATGAGAGTTAAACCTCGATCTAGATGAGGCAGCTTGTTCGTTCAATCCTCTCTCTATCATATGAGCTCAACGATAGACCTCTCGATAACTTGTCAGATCTAAAGGCAGCAAAGGTTGCTTCAATTTAGAACGGAGACCACTTTTGAATTTCCAAGCTTTTTCTTCAAGGTCTTCTATCAATCTTGGACCATACTGTGACAGTTCTGCAAGACCCCATATTGGTCAACAGTCATGCTCCCCTGGACGAGACGTTGGAACTTCTTTATCTTTTGTTCCCAAGCAAAACCTGAGAAGTACTGTTCATTAAAAGCTCTAAGGAAAGTGTCCCACACTTGGACCACACCTTCTAGGAACATAATGTCCTTAGCGGCTCTCCACCAAATGTTGGCATTACCTTGAAGTTGGTACATAGCCAGTGTCACATTTTCTTCCTCGTTGCACATCAGAAGTGTAAACACTTTCTCAAGATCTTGAACCCATAGTGAAGTGGCTTCAGGGTTTCCTTCCCTAATGAGCCTCGGTGGGTTCAGCTTCAAAAATTATTCCACTAACTTATGGATCGGTTTCCCAGCAACCATAACTCCTAGCGGAACTTCAGTAGGGGCAACTGCAAGTGCAGCGGTAGGTGCTGTAGCAAGGGCGACCTCAGCAGCGGCGGCAACAACAACAGTAGCGATGGCCTGTGCGGCGTCTTCAATAGCAGTTGCTTCATTCTGAGCCTACTAATCCAATCGGTTAGCCATAGCCTCTAGTATTCACATGATCCCTTTGATTTTGGGTTCACCGGGGTTACTACCCCAGCACCAACAGGAGGTGGTGCTTCACCACTAGCGCTAGCCTATGCTGGCGCTTTACCGTGGCCTCCTTGGGTATTGACCCTGGTCGGCGCTCTACCCCGAGTCACGGCCCTACTGGCCCTTTTGCTAGGAGTTCTTGGCTCCAGATCACTCATGGCTCAGTCTTTATCTACTGATGCCTATTTCCAATTCCACATCGATTAGAAACAAAGTGATCTAAACAACAAATGAATCTACCAATCAATTACCACTGACATGCACTAATCAGAAAATTAAAGGTCTTTCCTACTACTATCCCATGACTCATCGCTCCTTATCACTTCAATCTTGAACTTCGCTCTGATACCACTTAAACGAGAATGTCACACCCCGATCTTCAAGCATGCACCCATCCCTCACCTTGGTCGATTTAATAGCGACGTCCCAAGACGCATCACAGACCCTTTCTTTTTAATACGCATGCCGAAGCATATAAACAATCCCCATACAATAAAACAATGGGATAGGAAAGTAGGACTCCAAATTTCACAACTGAAAAACCACACTTATATACATTGCAAATCATGGTGCAAATATATACAAGGCAAATTGTTAAGTCGGGTTTTAAACCACAAGTTCATAAAACAAGTCTACAGAAAGGAATCAACTTTGATCAAAAGAGAATTGTCTTATGACTAACTAGTCATACAGGATTGTCAATTCTTCAGACTTCACCTTCTACTCTTCGGGCCTTTGGTCCTTCACCAACGCCATCTAAGGACGTGAAAATGGTTATAAAATAACTAGTGAGACAACGTCTCAGCGAGTTCTACCCCCTAAGACCTGATTAGGAAGCCAATATACCATAAAGGCTGCCTAAGCACAACATAGATCAAAGGACTTACCTTGGTCTTAGATTCCACCTGCAATTCAATATAGTTTAATAGTCACCTAATCAATCACCACGAATTGAAATATCGATCAATCGACCTAGTCTATTACATGTCAATCAAACCATTCCTCGGTCATTCTAACCATTACTATCCATTCTCACACTGATATATCTAATCACTGGGCTCACGTACATTGTCCGAGATGACATACCTAGTCATTGAGCCCACATACATTCTCCAAGGTGATATATCTAGTCACCGAGACCACGTGCATTCTCCGAGGCGACATATTGAATCATCAAGCTAATATAATACCATGTCTTTCTCTGAGACAACATCCTTAGTCATTGAACCAACATACTATAACGCATTTCTCCGAGATGACATCCTTAGTCATTGAGCTAAACTCACTTTTGCAAAGCGAAGACCGGAACACCGCAACGGCAGCCAAACTTGGACTCACGACGACTCCAATGGGCTTGGACCGGGCCTAAACTTGGCCCAACAAATCTCAACCCAAGTTGAGACTTCTTGCTAAATTGGGCTGGACTGGGCTGTGGTTGCTGAAGATGGGCCGAGCAAGGCTGGACAAGGGGTTCAAATGGTTTGGCTTGAAGATGACATTCACGTGGGCTATTCCAGGACAATTGCGGGCTTGCTGGGCTTCAGCTTCGTTAGTAGCTGGACCACGAAAGTCGTTGGATGGAGCTGCACGAAGATGCTGGCGTTGAAGAGTTGAGGTTGATGGAGTTGCTTCAGTGGTCTTTGAAGTCATGGTAGCTGTAGGAAACTCAATGAGGATAGCAACAAATCAAGATGGACCGATGATGGAGCAGAGAAATGAAGTGGAGAGAGAAGGATTGATGAAAGTAGAAGACGCGCGACAGCTGTAGGGATGTGGGACGTCGAGGCAGCTGTCGCACACTGGCTCTGCAAGGGTCAACACCAAGGAACTAAGTAGGACGTTGAAGCTGGTTGTTGACCGAAGAAATTGGGTTTGCTGGCCAAGCTGGCTTTGATCCAACGGAGAAGCAGCAGGCGCTCGGTGGAGAATCACAAAGGAGGAAGCAACTACTGACATTCACACGATGGAGAGAAGATGGACCAAGATTTTCGCTTGCTTGGGACTGCTTTGGTTGATGGAATAAGAAATGGAGAAGTTGTAGGTGGTAGCTAGAGGGAATTCAATGAATCGGTTGTTGAAGACGTCATGGGTAAAAGGAATCGGGAGAGATGGCAGCTGGCGAGGCTTCTTCAAGAAGATTGAACAAAAGCAAAGTTTAAAGTCAAACAATTATCTCTCCCATTGATGGTTTTGCCCCCTAATCTTATCCCCCCTTAATACTTTCTAGCTTGAATTTCTAAGAATTAACAAACTTTGAAGCCCATAACTACTGCCCCTTGCAAAACTCTGAATTTGCATTTTTGGCTTCCATTCCTTCACTCAATTTCCCAAATTGTGGTCAAATTTCGATGAAGAAAGATCCTGTAAAAAATTTTGCAAGTCTCGGACACCCAAAAGCTCGATTTCGAAGTCTTAATTTCCCTTCATTTGACCCATCCAATTTTCCGCAACGTCCGAAACGATTTTCCGTAAAAATCTCGGAATCTTTAAAAAATCTTCAGAGGATGAGTTGACGTTTCTAAAATTGATCGTGACATGACAGAACTTTCAATTTCTAAAATCGGGTTCAAATTCACATTTAATTTCAATCCGGCACGCTTTTAGCATGACTTAGCCTACTGGTAACTTTTAGGAATTTTTGGTTCAATTGACCCGTGATCGATTTATCTCGAGTCACAAAGTTCATCTTCGACAGATTGGCGACCCTCAGTTGTTGTGAAAATCTCAAGGTTTCAAATACGGGTACTCGATACTAAAACGATAGAAAAATCAGTCTAGTGCCGATCGACAAGTATTTTGCAATCAGGTGGAATCACCCACGCTCTGATCACATATCTCAGTCAAATCGAACTATCTCCACTCTCTGATCAATTTCTGACAGTGCTGTAATGAACCTTGCAGATCAACACAGTCGAGCAGTCGATTTCTAGTCGAATTGTCAAGTCCATTGCATTTAGATTCCTTAATTGCTTCCCCAAATAGTCCAGTGATCTTGTGAGTGATCGGCTCAGAGAATAGCACTATCGGTGCGTCGACGAAAAGCCTGATTTCTTTAATCATAAACAAAATCTGGAAATTCAGGCTGTCACAGCTAGTTATGGACCTATATCAAATCTAGATCAGATGATTTCTATTGAAGCTTGGATAGCGGAATGTACAGAACTTCAGTTTGAGAGAAGGAAGTTAGGTGAAGAAAGAACATAGCCCAGAGTCAGCTCGGTAGTCAATGATTGCAGTTGCCGTGCTTAGTGCCATAGTAAAGATTGCTCAGAACCGCCAGAAGAGTTGAATCATCGAGCATTGAAAGTTCGTAGAGTTCCAAATTGGTGATTGCATCTTTCTGAAAGTGTCACCAAAGAAGAATACCTTGCACTTTGGCAAGGAGGGAAAATTGAAACTGAGGTACGTAGGTTCCTTTGAGATTCTAGAGAGAGAATCAGAATCCTAACGTATCATTTTGCGTTGCCGCCGAGGTAGGCACAAGTGCATGACATCTTTCATATGTCGACGTTGAGGACGTATGAGCCTGACCCAACCCGCATACTAAATCTTGAAGAATTGGACGTGGATGACAGAGTGTCATATGTGGGAACCCTAATTCAGTTAGTGGTTCAAAAAGACCAGATTCTGTGTACGAAGAAGGTCCCATTGGTTAAAGTGGTTTGACAACACAATGGGACTGAAGAAGCATCATGGAAAGTGAGACTCGATGAGATGATGATACCCCCGCCTTTTTGTTTAAGGATTGGTAAATGTTTAAATTTCGAGGAAGGAATTTTTATAAGAGGGAAATAGTTTTGACATCCTGAATTTCAGGTTCTAATTTCCATTGGATAAGTTGGGCTTTTCATCGACGCGACTATAGTGCTCTTCTTTGAGATGATCACTCATGAGATAACTAGCTTATTAGGTGAAGCCGTTAAGGAATATAAATGCAATAGATTTGAGAATTCGACTACTAATCAACTAGTCGACCGTGCTAGCCTGCAAGGATCGTTACATCATAGTTAAAAATTGATCAGAGATCGAGATATGTCGGTTTGATTGAGATGCGTGGCTAAACGTGGGTAATTCCACTAATTTGTAAAATTCTCGTCGATTGGCACTAAACTGATTTTTTTGTCATTTTGGCCCATTGTGTCCGTATTTGAAGCATTAAGGTTTTCACGACAACTGAGAGTTGCCGATGTGTCGAAGAGGTATGTGTGCCTCAAGAAAATTGATCACGGTTCAATTGCACTAAAAATTCCTAAAAGCTACCCAGTAGGTTATGTCACACTAAAATCATGTCAAATTGAAATTAACCGCGAATTTGAATTCGATTTTAGAAATTAAAAGTTCTGTTGTGTCATGAGTCATTCTAGGAATGTTGACTCACCTTTTGAGGAATTTCCGGTAAGTTTGGGATTTTTACAAAAAATCGTTTTGGAAGTTTCGGAAATTCGGATTGGTCATTTGGAAGGGATTTTTGGCATTTCGTGTGTGTAAATAGGTGAAAGGAAATTTCGTGGGATTTTTCCGCTGTGAAATGGGACCCCAACCGGAGAAGTTTGTTCAAAAATCGGATTCCAAGAAAAATGAAATAGAGTTCGGAATCGAGGGAAATTTGTGAGATTTAGAGACCGTCTCATTTTGGTCTTTAATTGGACTTTGAATTTTGCAAGATAGCGAAGAAATTGGTCCTAGGATGACCAATTGTCAAGTTGTTTTGAAGTTTGAACAAATTATAACTTTAGTTTATGTTATTTCCTTTTTATTTTCTTGGACCTTCACCCTCCTCACGCGGGCACCCCATCCGTACGTTTTCCTCCTTTTCCCTCATGGCTGACCAAGCACTGATCTCCTCTTCACTCTTTCTCTTTGACTTGTAAAACCATCTTTATCCTCTCTCATCATGCCTTTCTCTCGCACGTCTCCCCCTCTCTCTCTCTCTCTCTCTCTCTCTCTCTCTGTTTTCTTTCTTGAAGCAGGCCCACCGATAGCTCTCTGTCCCTCTTAGCTGTCTTTGGTTTCCCTTATGTCCATCCGCGCGAGGAGCCCACGGAGTCTCCCTCATCCCTTTTCTTTTACTTTTTGTTTTGTCTTCATTTTCCTCGCTTAGACGCAGCTTCGGCTGTTCTTCATTTCCTTCGCTTGACTTCGGCTACCGCGAAGCCACACGGAGCCGAAGCAGCTCACGCCTCGGTGAGTCAACCACTGGCATCAATGTCCCTAACGCTGATCACAGCAGCTCCGTTTCAACGAACCTTCCAGCCGCAGCAGTCCCCGTTCTTGTCTTGCAACCGCACCACCTACGGCAGTCAAATCCCGCCCAAACCATGCCCATTCAGCCATCGATCTCATCTCCGTAGAACCGGTTCAGCAAGGTCAGAAGCGTGGGAATAGAAAACCCAGCTCAACCGTGGGTTTGCAGGGTCAGTTTTGGCCCAATCCGTGCCCCCGTTGGTGGTCCCACTTTGGAAGTTGTCGTTCCTCCCCATGATCCCATCATTTTGATCCGAGCAGATCATTAATCAAGTGAATCTAACTCACTAACCCTCGCTTAGTTGGTTAATTATGCTTAGGGGTTGATTATATTTAATTAAGTGTGATTAAGTGGATAGATTAGATTAGACTAATTAATTTAATGTTTTACTAATGCATGTTAGGTGGTTAATTAATGCTATTAACTAGTGAATAGTCTCTATTATTTATTGAACGAACCTCAAAAAAATTTCAAGTCCGTTTCTGCGTCTAATCAGGCATTACAGGCTTAAGTTGGATTTATTGCATTTATTTAATATTTTTCATAATTATTTAATTAATTAATTATTTTTCAGAAATTAGGCAGGGATAGCCGATTTCTGGAATTTTATGTTGATTATTGTGATGCAATCTGTTTATTTATTTAAGTGCTAAATTACGCTGAATTGATTTAATTGTGATTTTAGGAATTTATTCCAAAATTAATTAATTTTGGTAATTAATGGGAAAATTACTGGGCGTTAGTTTACAGCGCCAAAAATACGTTTTAGGCTATTGAAACTGGTGGGATATCTAAAAATGTGAAATTATTATATTTTGGCTAAGGCCGACCGTGTACCTACACACGGCTATTTTTATCGGAGATGATAAAAATCGGTGAATTGATTGAATGGCCATGATAGTATACTATATCATCTTACGGGCTCTAATATGTTAGCTTAGTGAGAGTGGTATACCGGTGTACTATATCAGCCTGCAGGTGATATGTTAGCTTAATGCGAGCAATACACTTTATCAAGTTATAATGAGCATCAGATAGTATACTATATTAGCTTAGCAAAGAGTGGTATACTTAGGTGTAGTATATCAGCCTGCGCAAGCAATACACTTTATCAAGTTATAATGAGCATCATGCGAGAGTCAGCTAGCGAAGTAGTATACTTTAACCCTATTAGCTTAGTGTGAACTATACTATCTATTTACCAGCTTAGAGTGAGCAGTTATGATATGGTCGGACTTTATAGATAGTATTGATTGAATTGACCATGGGATGGTCCAATGACATGTAATCGACTAAGTTGATTGATTGATGATTCGATCTGAAT
Source organism: Eucalyptus pumila (assembly GCA_016097595.1). Classification (NCBI taxonomy): domain Eukaryota; kingdom Viridiplantae; phylum Streptophyta; class Magnoliopsida; order Myrtales; family Myrtaceae; genus Eucalyptus; species Eucalyptus pumila. Next base: position 33,910,687 of record CM027853.1, read on the forward strand.
TCTAAATTGACGTGATGATGTGATTCAATGATTGTATGAATGGATTGGTTGATGTGATTTGAGGCATCTATAAATAATACTGATTTGCAAGATGGAACTGAGGCCAAGGTAAGTTCTCTGACTTGTGGTGTGCGTAGGCAGCCCTTAGGGCATATTTGCTTCCTAATCAAGTCTTAAGGGGTTGAACTTGCTAAGATATCGTCTCACTAATTATTGTATAACCATTTTCAGGTCCTTAGATGATGTTGGTGGAGGACCAGGAGCCCCGGAGTTTAGAAAGGTGGAGAGGCCAGAATTGGCGAATGAGTCTGACTAGTAGGTCATAGGACAGTTACTTTTGAAATGAGCCGACATTTTTTGTAAATAGTCTGGTCTTGTAAATAAACCTAATTGTTTATAAAAGGTTTGTTTTGGATTGAAAAAAATTGGTCCTACTTTCCTATCCTATTATTTTATTGTCTGGGGATTATTTATCATCTTCTGCATGCGTACTAATGAATGGGTCGACGATGCGTCATGAGACGTCGCTATTTAATCAATCAAAGAGGGATGGGCATGTACTTGGAGGATCGAAGCATGACAAAAGAAGCACATCAGCGGAGCATTTAACAAGAGACGGCGGGTGCTCGGAGCTGAAAGAATTATCCAGCCTCAGAAACTCGACCCACGGGCGAATGAGAAGCATCAAATTAAATGAAGATAGATCTTGCATTAAATATAGGCTGCACATGTTGGACGTTGAAGACAAAGGCAACCATCCATGTGTTGACTTCTGCACCTTTCTCTCTTTTTGCTTTTCTGATTGTCTTGTCCCCGCGAGATGAATAGCCGTTTTCCACCCACTACTCATAAAATGCATGCACCATGCCCATGACAAATTGGACGGCGCCGCCACTTTGTCAGAGACTTGTCTCGTGGGCTTCCGTCCTTTGTTCATATGAACAAAGAGGGAAGGCATAAACTATGCTTATTGCTTTGGGTATGATGGTGATGCGTAGGTGTCATCATTAATTGTATGTGTGCGCAGGATTTCAAAGTAGGTGCCACTGTAACATTCGTGGAGTCCACGTTTGTCTTATCTCCACAACCATTCTCCTATAAACGGAGGACAGCAGAGGGCGTAGAGAATGCAGAGCAAGGAGTTCTCACTATGAGAGAATTGTGCGTGAATTGAATCTATTGAGTTGAGTTGTTAAACAGTGTGGGTATTAGGCATATATTAGGATTGGAAAACATTAGACTGCGTGAGCATTTGTAATCCTATAATTCTCCAATTTATAGTGAATTATTTGTCTCTCTGTTGATGTATGTTCTGAAATTTGGATCAAATCACATAAATTTCTCATATCCTTTTATTATTCCTTATTCTATTTCTATCAATTTCTATAGCTTCTAATATAATTGCAAATTTACGATCTGTTTCCGCCTCACCGCTGATTTCAACACTACGCTTCCTCATGATGCAATCATCTCACTAAATAAGTGTAAGGTGAATCAGGGGGGCCACCCATCCGCCTGCTCTTTTGGAGAGCCAATCTCTCTCAGTTGGAAGCTACGCAATCTTTACAAATGCAAGAAGGAGCTTGTCATCTATGAATGCCATCTAAGTTTCACTCGACATCATTTGATGCTGCTGTTGGGCTTCAGCATTCTCGGGGGTCTATTGCAACTATAAGTGTCTAAGGTTAAGCAATATAAAACCCTTGCTCTTCGAATTCGATTCTAAGTGGGAGAAAAAAAGACCTTAGCCCCCTCCTCACCTTATTATTCATATGCCAATAATAGACTGCATCTGTACTTGATCACATCGATCCGATAGCTTCCAAAATAGCACTGAAGCAAACAAGAAAAACAAGGCACACCTCGAAGGAACACCAGGAAGAGAAGATTCCACTCCAAAGCTTTAATGTATTCTCTTCAAGCAAGTCGTCTGAAACCCGTACTCGGTTGCAAAAGGCACTTTCTTAAGAAATAAATAAACAAATAATCGGCATCTTCCATATCAGAGTGACTCATGTGGGAGATTTTAGGGTGACTCATGTGGGTGTGTATATATATGTATTTATAGACTTGTGAAAAACTGAAGAGGAATGAAAGAACAAATTTTCGTTTCTTGATTTGTTACTAGTTGACATGGTATCAGAGTCATGATCTAGGGATTTTGTATTCATACTGATCAAAATCATTTTTTTTTGCAGTGTGCTGTTCTCACCGCATCGACTAGTTCTTCCTCCACCGTTATAGATCGCCATAGCCGCGCTGTGATTTCATGTGGTTGCCGCTCCAGTTGCACCCACTACCAAGACTCATGGCAAATGACATTTCAATTGCCAAGATCGGCACTCCGGCTCCAGCAAGGGGCGTTGCGAATTCTTCAGGAGCTATGATCTCACACTAAGTTCCAGAAGGGACTTCCACTACTGATGTACTCCTTGAAACTTTGATGTCCAAGTTGACACAAATTTTGACTCAACATCAAGCCACACCTTCTCACACAAAAACACCTAACCCACCAATTACAGTCAAGTTGGATGGTCGTAATTATGGCCTTTGGTCCAAAGTTGTCGAGATGTATATCTCCAGAAAAGATAAATTGGGATATATCAATGGAGATCTGCCCCCACCACTTCCGACCAACCCGAGAATCTCAATAGGATAATCAATATCCTTTTAATGAACCATTGACCGGGAACTATTTAAAGATTCAGCATAACTATAACCTGTCACACATATTCTTAACACCTTGAGAATAAGTTTAGTCATAGCTGATCTTATGGACTTCATCTATATAAATTGGACGATGAATGAAAAACTTATTTGTCATTAAATAATCTCTAACATGTAACTATTACATGGTTTCTTTAGGACATATAGCTAACACTTAATATGAGAGAAAATTCCATGGCTATATTCCCACCGAGGTATGGTTTGATCTTGATATTTTGTTGGTCTTATGGTCCTGAATCGCGGGTGAAGTGACAAGCCATTCCAATTCATGACATGCAATCTGGGAAACATGATGCATGTCAGCACCCAACAGTTATCTGGAAAACCGCCGGTGAAGAGAGGTTCTCTCTTTGGCATATTCTTTACTTCCATAATTAGTACTTTCCATCTTTTTCTTTTTTTCTTTTAATCTTATGATCATTCCCACTTTATTCGAGTGTTCTTTGAGTGTCATGTTAGTAATCGTCCCCCGGGGAATCCGATTCTGATGCTGTTGCGTTATTTTTTCAAGAAAAAAAGAGATAGGATTTGGAATTGGCAATTTTGAGTATTTTCGTATTAACATAGTCCGACACAATATAAGTAAAAGAAACAAAAGGTATATCGTAGAGATTTACCTATGACATAACGCCACTTCAATAAGTTACATTTTTCCTCCATCCTCTAATTGATGAAAATCATCTACCTGCAAAATTCAAAAGGCATATATAATGAGAAATGTCCCAAAGAGACGGTTTAACCCTGCCTGGACTTCACTTATCATTACTATTGATCCACGTCTCGTCATGAGAGTTATAAAGTTTGATTATTTAGATTTTCCTTCGCTAAGGACGGCATACATTAAAGAAGGGGTTGTCGTGAATGACGAGTAAAGGATAAAGATTTTGAAATGTCAAAGACACGCATGAGCGACTCAAAATATCTAGTATGATAGAAGGAATCAAATTAAAGCCAAGGGGATTGCTTTGTGCATCAGATGTGATACATTCGAATCAATATACTCATCACTGTCTCTTCTTTAGGGGCCACCTTGGTTCCCATTCCCCTCTTCAATTTGATCAATTCAGTTTTTAACATTTTAACAATTTCTTAATTTAGTCTTAAATATGTTGATGATTTGTCAATTTAGTCTTTAGGCTCATTTTGGCCGAAAATCACTGATCTAACTCTCTAGTTAATGCCAGTCGTCCTAGGTGGTATAGTTGGCATTAACATGCAAGATTTTTGCTATTTTAAAATTTTCCCTTTTTTCTTTCCCTTTTGTTTATTTTTTTCTTTATTTCCTTCATTAATTGTCAATTGTCAACGAAGGCTAGGACAACCTTGCCAGCTCACCCTTTGCCCAACCCTCACCAAAGGTTGACGAGGGGTGGCCTCGCCTATGGCCAAGGAGGGCACCCCAAGCCTTGCCCTTGTTCACGGCTGGCAACCAACAAAGGGAATAAGGAAAGAAGAAAAATAAATAAACAGAGAAAGGAAAGAAAAAAGGAAAAAATAAGGAAAATCTAAAAAAATATTACAAAAATTGTCTACATCAGCACCGATCATGCCGTATAGGATGACTGGCATTAATCAAGCCGCTACTGAGTGATTATGGTCAAATTAGCTAGAATGACTAAAAATTGGCAAATTATAAAAGATTTAGGACTTAATTGGCACAATTGAAATGTTTATAATTAAATTGGTCAAATTGAAACATTTGAGCAAGAATTAATATATATGCAACGGGTTTATGACTTTTTAAATAATTTTTCCCTAAAAAAGTCCCTAAACCGATAGGTTAACTCAACTTGGATGCTATAGATCCATGGCTCGTCATGATAGTTGCCAAGTTTAGATTACTTGATTTTCCCTTGCTAAGGACGGAAAATTTTAAAGAAGGGGTTGCCGTGAATGACAAGGAAAGGATAAATATTTTGAAATATCAAAGATACATGACAAAAGGAATCAAAAATGAAGCTGAGGGGATCTATTCGTGCATGAAATGTGACACATTCAAATAAAAAACACGCCTCCTCTCAGGGGCCACTTGGATTCCTAGCCCCACCCTGACCGGCATCCTAGTTATTATAGAGTAGACCTGTTAGACGGGTGAGTAATCGACCCATTTAACCCGTTTATGGCTCATTTAATGTAGTACAAAATTTTTGACCCATACTCGACCTAACCTATACTTGACCCATACCTGACCCATTTAACTGAACTTAAGAAAGTTATTATATATATATATATATATATATATATATATATATATATATGGTAGTGCTAAAATATTTTTATATAATACAAATTTAATGGACAATTTTTATAATTTTTTTAAAATAATTATTTTAAAAAAATCTAATTTTAATTATTTTTTATTTTTTAAAAATAAATTTTTATTTTTTTTATTTTTTAAGAATATAATTTTTAATTTTTAATTTTCTTTTTCACTTTTCTTTTTTGTTCTTCTTCTTTGGCTGGCCGCTGGTCATGACGATAGCCGGCGACCGACCACAGGTGAGTCTCGAGCTCACCCGGCTCATCGACGCCGGCGAGCTCAACGCTTGCTAGATTGGCGAGGCTCGAGCCTCGCCGGACGTCAATGCTTTTAAATAGTGAGATGGAAAATGTTGGTTTCTTATTTTGCCAATTTCTACTCAGTCACCTAAAATGTCTTGCCATCTCTCTATCTCTCTCTCCTCACGAAAAACTCCATTAATTATATGAGAGAAATGATTGTATAATAGTTTTTAATCTACTATAAGAATAACAGTTTATTCTGAACAAAAAAAAAAAAATCAATAAAAATAATTAGGAATTATTGTGAGACTCACTTTGTGAATAACTTATGACTTACGACAAACTATTATTCTCATAGTATCCCAAAGATCGTTATGCTAGCAAACCTCATTCAAACCTCATTATATAATGTCTCAACCACTTGCATATGTGTCTTCAGGAATTAAAGTTCCATCTCAACCCATATCCAAACCTTTGATTCCACCCGGAAATTTGTCCAGTTTCTTTTGGGCACATATACTTTCCACAATGCCTCAAGACGCTAATGAGCACCTTGGTCCGGCGTTTGTTCCTTGGGTAAAGAAAAGCCTACGCCCGGGTGCGAAGAGTTTAAGGACCATCGACAAAATCCCCAGCAACTGGCGTGATGTTCACAATGACGCATTCAATCCCGAAATGGTAGGGATCGGTCCCCACGGAATTGAGGCCGCACGCGATAACCGACAGTGGTTCATGGAAGAGCACAAGGCGCGGTTTCTAAACCGCCTTCTGGAAGGGGAATTGGAGAAGCGGATAAGCGAGGGAGATGTGTCGAGGAAGACTGAAGAAGAGAGATTGTCCGTTGATTGTGAACGTGGAGAAGACGATGATGGTGGTCGAGTGGCGAAAGCCCTGTGTTTGGATGATCTTGTGGAAGCCATGCGGACATTGGAGCACCAAACGAAAGCCTGTTATTCAAAGAATATTAACACCATCCCCAACAACATCTTTTTAATGATGATGGTTGTCGATGGTTGCTTCGTGGTCGAACTACTGCGCCTTTGCTACGACCATCCCCAGACCAAGGTAGAGTAACATTCAAATATTAGACGATGTCCTTTATTAGCTTAACTTTGTTGAGTGAATTAATTGAGATCTATCTGCAACTTCTTGTCTATCCTTCAAACCGACCGATCCAAAAGAATATTCCATCAGAGGCTTAAATATACATGTTAAATTAGGCATGGAGTGAACTTCTGTTAGTCTCTGCTTAAGTCATTGATCGTTTTTGCATGCATTCCACTGTGAAGGCAATTGAGGACGACCCGATCCTAACTAACCCCCATATTTTAACAACCCTTCGACGCGACCTTCTATTGTTCGAGAACCAACTACCTTTCTTCGTTCTCGAGAAACTGTACGAGCTGATCAACAAGAAGAAGAACACTAATCATCAACAGGCTGTGCCGCTGGAAGAACTCGCGGTCACCTTCTTCGACCCCCTGTTACCCCAACAGAATGTTATCTCTAAGTTGGACGCCAGAAAACCCAAGGCTCATCTACTCGATGTTTTCCGATCTACCTTCCTCAAATCGGCGAGAGAGAAAGACCACAACAAGGGAAAGAATCGAGTCAAGTTGCAGTCGAATCTCGATGGCGGTATGAGGGGGCCTTACTTCGCATCGGAGCTCCATGAGGCGGGCGTGAAATTCAAGAAGTGGAAGGGCCATGAGTTACTGGACATTGAGTTCGGTCACGGCACTCTATGCGTCCCTCCGTTGTCCCTCAACGACAACACTATCTCTCTCCTTTTGAATTTCGTCGGGTACGAACTGAGCGTCAACCACCCCGAATCCTTCTTCACGAATTACTTAATGTTCTGGGACAGTTTGGTCAATAGCCCCATGGACATTCAGATTCTCCGCAAGCACTGGATCATCAATAACATGGGAAGCGAGAAGACGGTGGCGGACCTGCTGATGAGGTGTAGAGAGGTCATTTCCTATCTCGATCCGGGCTACTTGTACGACGAAATCGAGAAGGTGAATGATTGTTGCCAGCGGTACTACGAAAGCAAGTATCATGTCTGGTGGCGAAGCCTCATCCGCGAACGCTTCAGCAGTCCGTGGACATGCCTCTCTCTCTTTGCTGCCATTATCCTCTTGCTGCTTACCCTCCTCCAGACGTTTTACACAATGTACGCTTACTATCGGCCGCATTAAGCTTTGTGCCTGTCATTCTATGACAACAGTTGTTATTAGCTAATGGCTTTTTAGCATTTGATGTCCTGTATTTGTCTCCGTCTTGGTTTTGTAGTGGCTTTATTTGATGGAAATCGTATTGTCGCTGCATTTGGAAATTTCAGATTATTGTGGTGTTGAATTCAATTTGGAACTTTTCGTTGTACATAATTTGATTCAATGGGCATGAAAAATATGCATTTGAGATTTCTTTAGGCAGTGGATAGGACGCCGAAAACATATTGTTTATGTTTAGCAGAAGCTGCGGAAGAATTGCTATAAGCTCAGCGTGCCTTATTTCTAGGGAAAGGCGGATTGGACTTTGACAAAGGTAAAATTTTGTTCTAGAAACAGGAGAAATGGATAAATATGTTATCACAATTAATGATAATTACATAGATTTAAGGTTATGTATTAAATTAATGTATTGAGTTCGTGCCCTTATACGGTATTCAATTTGGACGCATAGCTAATTTGCCAAAATGAAGAAGCACATCGGCGGGGCATTTAACAAGAGACGGCGGGTGCTCGGAGTCGAAAGAATTATCCAGCCTCAGAAACTCGACCCACAGCCGAATGAGAAACCTCAAATTAAATGAAGATAGATCTTGCATTAAATATAGGCTGCACATGTTGGACGTTGAAGACAAAGGCAACCATCCATGTGTTGACTTCTGCACCTTTCTCTCTTTTTGTTTTCTGATTGTCTTGTCCCCGGGAGCTGTATAGCCATTTTCCACCTACTACTCATTAAATCAATGCACATGCACCATGGCTGTATCGAGTATGAAACGCGGTCTTCGATATGATCCTCCTTTCTGATTCTCAGCTGATGACACCCTATCTTCTGGTTGATCTTTGAAAATATCGACACTCCCTGTAACTAGTTAAACAAGTCATCGATCCTCGACAGTGGGTACTTATTCTTGATCGTCACTTGATTGAGCTGACAATAGTTGATGCACAAGCGCAACGACCCATCGTTTTTCTTCACGAACAAAAATGATGCTCCCCAAGGTGATGCATTGGGACGTATGAATCCCTTATCCAACAACTCCTGCATCTGCATTTTTAGTTCTTTTAGCTCTGACAACGCCATCCGATAAGGAGCCTTAGAGATTGGCTTCGTCCTGGGGGCTAACTTGATCACAAACTCATTCTCCCTCTCTGGTGGCACGCCTAACAATTCCTTTGGAAACACGACTAGAAACTCCTGAACCACTGCAATATCCTCGATCTTCAGCTCCTTAATTGTCATATCCACAACAGTCACCAGGTAACGTTGGCAACCTCCGTCTAACAAACGGGTTGCCTCAAACGACGAGATTAAGGTAATTGAGGGTCCTCCTCGACTCCTAAAAAACTCAAAACTTTCACTTGCTAACGGGTTAAACTGAATCTTTTTACGATAGCAGTCCATCTTAGCTCATTGCTTGATGAGCCAGTCCATGCCAATTATCACATCAAAATTATACATGGCTAGGACTATCAAATCTATCCTCCCCTCTCGCTCACCAATCACTAACTTGCAACCAGGACAACCCACTGCGGCTAAGACCTTATCCTTTAACGATGTAGATATACTAACCACTGACTCCAACAACTCAGGACTCAATCCTACCAACTTAACAAATTGCTCAACTATAAACGAATGAGTGGTATCGGGGTCAAATAAAGTATAAGCAGTGTGGTCGTTCAGCAAAACCGTACCTGTGATCACATCAGGCGAGTCCTCTGCCTGTCCTCTAGTGATGGCATACACTCTTCCGTGCGCTAGAGGTTTGTTCGGTCCACCTTGTTGAGCGTTCTGAGGTGCAAACCCCCTATTCTATCCCATCAATAGCGGTGGCGGCAACTGCTGCGGTCCCATCAGTCTCGGGGACAATCTTTGACTTGGTGGCCCTGCTGGCCACACCCATAGTAGGTTCCCGTCCTAAAATGTCTCGAGGCCGATCTATGTTGCCTTCCACAGAAGTGGCATACTCCACTAGGGTTTGGTGCAGACTTGCCTTCCCCACTCTTTGTTAGGGGGAATAGGATATCTTCCTCCGATCATGGGCTTCTTACCAAACCAGTTCCCATCTCTATTTGAATTGAACCAAATCGGTTCCCATCTCTATTCAAACTGAACCTCGACCCAAATGTAGCAACTTGTTCGATCAGGTTCCTCTCTATCAACTGGGCCCGACCATATAGCTCATTGTAATCTTTTAGGTCAAATGGCACTGGCGAATTCTTCAGCTCCGGTTGAAGGCCGTTCCTAAACATCCGAACTCTGTCTTCAGGATCTTCTACTAGCCTCGGAACATATTGTGATGGCTCAGCAAATTTAGCCTCATACTGGTCCATGGTCATCATGCCTTGACGGAGGCGCTAGAATTCCTCCATTTTCTGCTCTTGGGCACTTTAAGAAAAATATTTCCCTTTAAAGGCCTTGAGGAAGGCGTTCCACATTGGAACCATGCCTTCTGGGAATACCGTGCCTCTGGTGGCCCTCCACCAATTACTAGTGTGGCACCCCTCGACGGCCCCCGATCCGATTTGGGTCGCCACAGTTTGCTTACCATTTACTTTCCTAATAACATGTCACTTTGATACCATTTCAATTGCAGTGGGTCCATACAACCATGGGGGTTTACACATTTTTTTTTTATAGGTCCCTTGTGCAATTCATATACGGAAGCACATCCAACAAGCTCCCTTCCGTATATTTAGAAAACGATGCACACCTACTAAACATCTTATATAAGTTAAAGCCGAACACGTTTATTTACATAAAACAGATGGACATCTTTAGTCAGTACATTGAAATGCCATAGTTTCCTATACATGGCTATACTTCAAAAGATGACCGACATCTCTTCCCACAATCGCATGCTTAAGGTCCATCATCCAAATAAGTTCGGCGTCCAAAGGTTCCCTCCTTTGCTATCCTTCTCCTCGCGGTCATATCCAACCGCTCAAACCATCTACTAATCTAAAATGTTGGTCCCCGAATGGGTGTGAGACAACCACTCAAGCCAGAGATAGGAAATCCAATAACAACTCAATGCATCAGGTAAATCATACATGCATCGCAAGCGTTACTTACCTTGAAGCCATGCACATACTATCATGCATCATCATATCAATTTATAACACATACATGTGTATCATCATCATATCATACATGTCATCATCATCATAACATCATTACATTACACATGTCATCATCATCATGGCATCATTACATCGTACATGTCATCATCATCACGACATCGTCTCATTACACATGCCATATCATATATCATTATCATAATCATCACCATACATATCATCATGCATATCATATCATGCATATCATCATGCATATCATTATCATGGGTGATCATCATTATTTCACATCACATATCATCATCATCATCATCATGCATATCATTATCATGGGTGATCATCATTATTTCACATCACATATCATCATCATCATCATCATGCATATCATCATGCATATCATATCATGGGTGATCATCATTATTTCACATCACATATCATCATCATCATCATCATCATGCATATCATCATGCATATCATTATCATGGGTGATCATCATTATTTCACATCACATATCATCATCATCATCATCATCATCATGCATATCATCATGCATATCATTATCATGGGTGATCATCATTATTTCACATCACATATCATCATCATCATCATCATCATCATGCATATCATCATGCATATCATATCATGGTTTAATTTCCACTTTTAGCTTTCAATTTGATCACCACATCACCCATTCCTCAAATCATCAATTTCATCATCCCCTCGGGCAAAGACCTCCGAGGCTTCCGATTCAGCCTCCCCAGGCCACCGGCATCCGGCCCCCCACATTCCGGGCATCTCGCATCTCAACTAGCATCACGAGGCATTCCCTTCGGCGTAAACCTCCGACAAGGCTTCCGGCATTTACACTCCCTGGCGGGCATCCCCGCACCCCAATCCCGGTATTGCGAGGCATTCTTTCGGGCAAAGACCTCCGACAAGGCTTCCTCGGAATTATGTACCGACATACCACCAGGCCTCCCGGAATTACGTACCGTATACCACCGGGCATCCCGACACTCCCAGGGAATCTCCTAATTACGCCACTAGGCCACCGAGCATCATCATCCACCACAACCACTTCCTCACTTATCATTATCCACATTTACCATTATTTTGATCTCAATTTAACATGGTATATGGCGTGACATCAAACAAGTCATACTTGGCACACATGCATCACAATTCAATGTCATACATACACCAATATGTCATCATACATGCAACAATGCATAATTATTTATTTATAAATTCAATGGAATTTATGGCCAATAAAATAATCCATTTTATTTTATTATTTTTATTTATTTAAATATTAAATTCAATATCTATAAATTCCCAAAATTATAAAAATTCAAGCAATCATTAAACAAACCAATAGGATGACAATTTCATGCAAAATTCATGGCCAAATTGAATTTCGCACAATTTCACAATTTCCACAAAACAGCACATAATATTCGGATAAAACCAGAATGCACAGTTTCCGAAGAAATTCGATTAAAATATCCATACGGTCTCCAAAAATTACGAAATTTTACAGATTGATAGCCAAGACATTTTCGCACAACTTTCATGAAGAACTCCAAGCCAGATTATTTTTATATTGTTTTATACAACCTCACGAAGCTTCTGGATCCATTACCGCATCGTCCAGTGCACATATCACCGAAATATTGAGATTTAACCTACCTATTCTCTTTATTTTCCTCTGAAATTCAGATATGTTATACATCAAGGTGTACTCTACAAGTTTCATGAAGAGATCAAAATCAAATAACCAGAGTATAGTCATCATCTATGTCCTTGAATTCTCGGGTGTCTCGGAATACATCACCAGAATCACCGTCTTCAAGATCTAGTTTATTTACTAGGATATTCTTCTTCATTTCATTTAAAATTTGAGTATTTTGTATTTTAATATGTCTCCTACAACTTCCATCAAGGAATCGAAGTGAGATTCTCAACACAAACCAACATGCAACCACAAATCCAACCAAAGATCAGTAAAATCTTTCCAGATCTGGGGTCTCCGTAGGATGACACTTTAACCCCTTAAATATCCATCATTTTCCACAAAATTTTAGTATGTTATAGTTTAAGATGTTAGCTACAACTTTTATGAAGATACCAAAGCCAAAATATAACTCTAAACATGCATGCAAGCTCTCACAACATTCTGACTCGAGCGGATTCATGCGAAAACATTCCAGATCTGACATCTCCGTAAGATGAGAGTTTGACCCCTCAAATATCCATAATTTTCCACGAAATTTTAGTATGTTGTAGTAAAAGATGTTATCTACAACTTTCATGAATAAATAGAAGTCAAAATCCAACTTGAAACATACATGCAAGCCTTCACAAGATTCTGGTTCGGGCGGATTTCACGAAATCAGCATGCAAAGTCAAGAACAGCCACATTCTAGCTCCGATTTTTGCCTTCCCTATGATCCGAAACCTTCCACAAAAAAATCATACATGCAAGGCACACATGCAAGAGCAGCAAAGGACCCCAACTTGCCTCTAGAACCAAGCAGACATCGACACACGAACGGCACACCGGCAACGGACGGACGGCGTGCGGGCGGCGACGGGCAAGCTCCTTCTCTCGGCTCCCCTTCTCTCTCGCCACTCCCTCTCTCTCGCAACCTCCTCTCTCTTCCTTTGGCCGAACAAGCCACTCTCTCTCTCTCTTTTTGGATGCTTATATATTGCATGCTTTCTTAGTTTGCATGAGGGACAAGTGTTCTCATGAGGAGAACAAGTGGCAAAAAGGAGAGGACAAGTGTTGGAGGACATGCAAGGTTAATGGGCCTTCTTCTTGGGCCAACCTTGGGCCAGCAAATGGGCTGGTCGACAGCCCCTCCTTGGCTCCAATGGGCCGACCATTTGGCCCTCCAAAATCCATACTCTTGGGCCTAAGGCCCAACCTAATTAAACCCACAATTTCCCTTTCAATTATTCATCTTTAATTATTTCTTTTAAGAATTTAATTACTAAATTCCACATGGCCAAAATCTTGAAATCATAATTCCATAAATCCCAATTTATAAAACACATGGCCAATGATAGGATTTTCTTTCCTACCAAATAATTATCCATTAAAAGCTTGGCCATAAATCTTATTACAAATTATGGATTAAATGGCCATAATTTGAGGGTACTTCCATCACCTATTCATAGAATTTAATATAGCTAGAGGTCGTTAAGAATTTTGGGATGCCACAACTAGCGTTACCCTACAGCTAGCATACCACAAGGATAACTTTTTCCTCCTCTGTGCACATCAGCAATGCAAAGGTCTTCTCCAAGTCTTGGATCAAGAGTGCTGTAGCTTCGGGATCTTCTACCCCGGTGAACCTTGATGGGTTCAGCTTCAAAAACGGTTCCACCAACTTGTGCATGGGCCTCTTGGAAACCACGTTCCCAGGTGGAAATTTGGCAAGTGCGACAGTAATGGCAGCAATGGCAGCATTGGCGGCTGTAGTAGCGACAACTGTAGGGGCGGTGGTAGCCACGGCGGCTTGATTCTAGGCCTGTTGCCCCATCAGATTTCCAAGCGTTTCTAGCGCCTGCATGATCCCGTCAATCATCAAATCACCAGGTGCTGCTACACCTACACCAACTGGAGGCGATGCTACTCCACTTGCGCTGGCCTGAGCCTGCGCTCTACCACGACCACCTCGGGTACGACCCTTGCCGGCATCCTGCCCCGAGTCACTGGTCCAATGATCTTCTTTCTAGGCATTCTTTGCTCTTGATCACTCATTATGTAGACTTTCTATAGAATCTGTTCCCAATTCCATACAGAATTAGAAACTGAGTGATCCCCACAAAACAATCTACCAATCAGCTATCAATCACAAGCATCAGCATAAAATAAAGGTCGTTCCTACTAACTATCCCATAAACCCATCGCACCTTATTACTCCAACTACCGACCAGCTCTGATACCACTCTGGGCGGGGATGTCACGCCCTAAACCTCGAGTGCATGAACATCCTTCAGTGGTCGATGAAATTTGCAACGTCCCAAGATGCACTGCCGACCCATTCATTATATTGCACATATGGAAGCGAAATAAAAACCCTTGACAGCAAACAACATGGGATAGAAAGGATTCAACAATTCAACCAAAACACTTTTATATACAAACTAGTTTATATACAAAAAGATTGGCTCTAAAAAAGGGAACCGTCCTAGAACCCACTAGTTGGACACATTCACCGATCCTTTCAAGTTTACATGTGCAAGCTCCGGGGCTTTGGGTCCTCCATAGCCCTATCAAGAGGGTTAGCTGCACCCACACCCTCTGTGGCGTTGACCGCAACGGTAGGGATATCAAAACTCTCAAGAAGACCTACCCTATACCCATTGAGTCCATGGCAATACCATGCCCTAAATTGTTGAGGTATTCTTTGAGGTAGGTCCTCAATGACCCAGATAGTGGTAATAACCAGCTCATAGACCCAATAGCTACCGAGGACTAGGACATCTATGCTCCACTTTGTAATTCCCCGAGCCCAACCAAAACGTTCCGAAGGGACTGACATTTAAGGACCTGAAAAGGTTAAGCCCATGACGGGGTGGGACAATGTCTCAACAGGTTCACCCCCTAAACCTCTATTAGGAAGGAAATACACCTAGAGACAGTCTATACACATAATATAGAGGACTTACCTTGCCTCAGTTCCCTCTTGCATGTTAGCACAATTCATATGATATATAATTGCATTAAAATCACTCATTAACTGGAACGTCTCAACTTATAATCCATTCAATTACAAGGGTCTCGATTATAAGGCTAAATCGTTATGACATGACACATTCCATGCCACACAATTTTGTTCTATAATCAAGCGTGTCAAATCAATCAATCATGCATCTTAATTGATTACGACCCAATGGTCACAGTCGACTCAATAGTCAGCGGTTTTTCGGTGTAGCCGGGCGTCCTCTTGCACCATCGAGCATGGCAACTTCTACATCTAGACGACATTCAACATAGGAGCATCGGTCCAGCCTCCACTACGATCGACATCCGTTGAATTGGGGCATTCCTGAAGGAGTATCTTCTGGTCCCAATGGCTCGTGACGGGTTCTCATATCATTCATGCACCCATCCAATCCCGGCCAAGACATCTTGCTTTGCACTCAAATGTCCCAACTAAAATAATGTACTTGGCCCATTTTCTTCATATTAAAAACACATGATAAAATAATCGTGTGTGTGTACACAGTCAATTTGAACTAGAAAAATTGATATCATTCCTTTTAAAATCCCATTGTTTGATATAATCTTTAAAAATATTTTTGGTGTCAAAACCCGACACTCGGTAATTTCTAATTAATTACCAAAATTTCGTAATTTTGAAATAAATACTCAAAATCACAATCACCACTCAATTTGCACAAATTAACATTTCATCGCATAAACTAAGCACGCCACTACAAACACTACGAAATTCTAATCACCGGCTATCCTGATATAATTTTCGGAAATATTAAATAATTAAATAAATTACAAAATAAATTAAATAAATACCAATTAATCTAGTAATTGCTAACCTAGGCCGGAAATGCTAAATTAACCACCTAAACAAGCCTAGAAAATTAATGCACCTATCTAGATAAATAGCACAATCTATTTAGCCCCTAATCAATCTACTCTAACCACCTAACATGCATAATTAAGCAATTAAATCACTAATCTAAACTAACTAATCACCTAATCCATACTTAGCTTAATCTAATTAACTACTAAATGTCATTAACTCCCTAAACAGAGTTTAACAAGTAAACTCACTAGTTTTGCGAGGTGGTGAGTCCATGGCTACGATGATGCGGATGCGGATGCGAGCAACAAACAAGCCGCGGTGACATCAAGCGAGGTCCGGACGAGGTCTAATGTCATGCCCCAATCCTCGGGTACACACCCATCCCTCACCTTGGTCGATTAAATAGCGACGTCCTAGGACGCATCGTCGACCCTTTCTTTTTAATACGCATGCGGAAGCATATAAACATAATTCCCAAACAATAAAACAATGGGATAGGAAAGTAGGACTCAAATTTTCACACTTTAAAAGCAACCACAATTATATACATTGCAAATCATAGTGCAAATATATATAAGGTGAATTGTTAAGTCACGTTTTAAACCATCAGTTCATAAACAAAGTTTGCAGAAAGGAATCAACTTTCATCAAAAGAGAATTATCCTGTGACTAACTAGTCAGACAGGACTGTCAATTCTCCAGACTTCACCTTCTACTCTTCATGCCTCTAGTCCTTCACCAACGCCATCTAAGGACCTGGAAATGATAATGTCTCAGCAAGTTTTACCCCCTAAGAGCCGATTAGGAAGCCAATATGCCCTAAAGGCTGCCTAAGCACAACACGAGTCAAATGGCTTACCTTGGCCTCAGTTCCATCTTACAAATCAGTATATTTCAAATATACACAAGTCACATCTATTCACCAATTAGATTGAATCATCGATTAATCGATTTAGTCGATCACATGTCAATCACGACCTTCCTTTGGTCGGTACGTTCAATACTATCTATAAAGTTCGACCTTAGTCTAGGACTACTCACCCAAAGTTGAAAATAGATAGTATAGCTCGCCCAAAGCTGATAATATAGCATACTGTATATATGCTCGCCCAAAACTGATCGACAAAGGCCCCTAGGCCATTAGAGTATATTGTATATGCTCGCCCAAAACTAATAATACTTGCCCGCCCAAAACTAATAATACTTGCCCACCCAAAGCTGATCATATGATATACTATTTATATGCACGCCCAAAAATGACAATTTAGGGCCCCCAGGCCAATATAGTATATCAATTTAGACATATAGTCAACTTATCATTTTTATCATACCCGATAAAAATAGTTGTGTGTGGGCACATAGTCGGCTTTAGCCAAAATATAATAATTTCATATTTACGAATATCCCACAAGTTTCAACGGCCCATTACATATTTTTGGTGCTGTAACCGATGCTCGATTAATTTCCAATCAATTACCACAATTATTTAATTTAGGAATAAAATCCTAAAATCATAATTAAATCGATTCAGCACGATTTAGCACACAAATAAATAAATAGATTGCACCACAATGATCAATATAAAATTCCGATCGTCGACTATCTCAGCCTAATTTCTGGAAAATAATTAATTAATTAATTAATTATGGAAATTATTAAATAAATACAATAAATCCAATTTAGGCCCGTAATGCCTAATTGAACGCCGAAACGGACCCGGAAAATTTCCAAGACTCATTTAATAAATAATAACACGAGTCTACTTGCTAACTACACTAATCAATTGCCTAACATGTATTGATAAAGTACTAATTTAATTACTCTACTCTAATCTATCCACCTAATCACACTTAATTAAATCTAAACAACCCCTAAGTATCATTAGCATACTAAGAGAAGATTAGTGAGTAAAACTCACTAGATTAACGAATGAGTTGGATCAAATCAACGGGAACATCGCAGGGGTCGACTTTCCTCAAGATGGGCCAAGCAACTGAGGCTCGAGACCACCTCGAAACGGGCTTGGAAGCTTGCTGAAAACCCACTATTTTGCTTGTTGTTCTTGGCTGCAAAACAGAAGAAATGAAGTTGGTTTGGTGTGGTGAGGACAACGGTGGACCGGTGGAGGCGGCTAGGGTGTTCGGTGGGTTGTACGGTGGCCTCAACGAGCATTCTCTTAGCCACTCACAGTGGCTGGACAGTCACCAGGATACACGGACAGAGGCAGACAACGGCATGAGGGTGTCGGACACGCGCGGGCAGCGCTCGCAGGCGGAGATGTGTGCGGGCGATGATGGCATGCGGCGGCAATGGCATGGCTGCTTCCGACGGCTTGTTGGCTTCTGTTGGCTTTTTGCTGCTAGCTTGAGGGTTTGAACAAGGCAAGGAGAGAGAGAGAGAGAGTGGGATGAACATCAACTAGGGAGAGAGGAAGGGAAGGGATAAGGGGGTGGCCCACTATGGCCAATTCTTCCAAGGCTTTGTCCCCTTGACTCATCCACCACCACCTATGTCTTCCTTGGCTCTCCTTTAGCCAACAAGGCTCGCTTCTAGAAGTCCAAAATGATCTAAAAGTCACGAGTGGTGGGAGCACGCGAATTTGGTTCCATTTTTCCTCAATTGGACCTTGATTCAACACCAACCGGGCTCAATAAAATTAACCGACACCTCACTGATCCATTTGGCATTGTTCTTCACCCATACAATCCACTTGCTTCCCAATTTTGTGATCAAAATAGTCCCGGCCTTTTTTTGAACAAAAACTGCTCTTGGATGACTTTTTCCCAAAAAGTCTTGGGTTGCAGAAAAATCTTCTGAGACTGAGTTGACGTTTCTAGAATTTATTGTGACATGATAGAATGTTCAATTTCTGAAATCGGATTCAAATTCGTAGTTGATTTCACTCAAGCGCGTTTTTTTAGCGTGACCTAGGCTACCGTGTAGTTTTCATAAATTGTTAGTGTAAATGACCCGTGATCGATTTTCTTCGAACCACTATGAGCCCATTCGACACATTGGCGACTCTCGGTTGTCGTGAAAATCTCAAGGATTCAAATATGGACACAGGGTATCAAAATGACGGAAAAATCAGTCCAGGGTCGGTCGACGATAATTTTCCAATTTAGTGGTGTTACCCATGATTAGTTACACATCTCAGTCGAACAGACCTATCTCTGATCTCAAATCGATTTTATACTGTGTCATAATGGTCTCTTAGGATGAGCATAGTTGAGAAGTCGATCCTGGTCGAATTCTCAAGTATATTGCCTTAAAATTTCTTAATGGCTTCCTTGGATAGTCTAGTTATCTCGAGAGTGATCAGCTTTGAGAATAGTCCCCTATAGGCACATCAATGAAATGCCCAATTTATTCAATAGAAAACATGACCGAAAACCTGAGATGTCACAACTCTTTCCCTTTTATAAAAATTTCGTTCTCAAAATTTAAACCATTACAAAGCTTCGTCAAAAAGGTGATAGTACAACTATCTCATCGACTCTTCGGGCTCTCCCATGTCGCTCCTTTAGTACCGTGGTGTTGCCAAACCACTTTGACCAACGGAATGGTCTTTGTATGCAGAATTTGCTATTTTCTATCCACTATCTGAGCCGAGCTTTCAACGTATGACACGGTCATCCACGTCCAATTCCTCAAAATTGAGCACGTGGGTCGGGTCAGGCTCATACTTCCTTAACATCGACACGTGAAAGACATCATGCACTTGCGCCAATCTCGGCGGCAACACAAGATGATACGCTAAGGTTTCGATTCTCTCAAGAATCTCAAACAGGTCTATGTAGCTCGGACTTAGTTTTCCTTTCTTTCCAAAGTGCGAAGTTCCCCTCATTGGTGACACCTTTAGAAAAATGTGATCACCAACTTGGAATTTCAAAGACCTTTGGCGCTTATTTGCATAGCTTTTCTGTCAACTCTAAGCAGTCTTTAATCTGCCTCTGATTACTGCCACATCTTCCACTGATTGCTGGACCAACTCTGGGCCTATGATATTCCTTTCCCAAACTTCATCCCAACACACTAGTGTTCAGCACACTTTGCCATACAATGCTTTGAAAGGAGCCATCTTGATGCTCTGTTGATAACTATTCTTGTAGGCAAATTCCACCAGGTGTAGCTGATCTTCCCAACTTCCTTTAAAGTCCAGTAGATAAGCTCTCAGCATGTCTTCGAGGGCCTAAATTGTCCTCTCAAACTGGCCATCCATCTGGGGATGATATACCGTACTATATTGAAGCTTGGTACCTAAGGCACTCTGTAAGCTCTTCCAAAATGCAGTAGTAAATCTCGAGTCTCTATCTGAAGTTATCCTAATAGACACTCCATGCATACAAACCACTTGACACATATACATCTATGTGTCTATCCAAACTGAGGTCTTTTCGAACTATAATGAAGTGAGCCGATTTTGTCATTCTGTTGACTACCACCCAAAATTGAATCATTTTCTCTTTGACTCCTCGGTAGTCCAGTCACGAAGTCCATCGTGATATGCTCTCATTTCCATTTTGGAATCTCAAGAGTTTGTAGAAGTCCTCTTGGCTTACAATGCCGAGCTTTCAGTTGCTGACATGTCAAACATTTGGCGACATGCTCGGCGATATCCGTCTTCATACCTAACCACCAATAGTGTTGACACAGATTTTGATACATTTTGGTACTACCAGGATGAATACTATAATTGTAACAATGCGTTTCAGATAAAATATCCTCTCTAAGCTCCACATCGTCAAGTGCAACCATTTGCCCTCGGAACGTCAGTGTTCCATCATCAAAAACTTGAAAGTCAGCCTTTCTTTTCTTAGTGTCTTATTGTAGAATCTTTTGCACATCTAGGTCTGTCGGTTGGAGTAACTTGATTCTAATATGAACATCCGGTTCAATTCTAAGGGTGACCATAAGACTTGAAAGGTGGCCTACCTTAAACTTGAATACCGAATCCCGAGCTCTCTCGATTAGGTTCCACTCTTAATTAATATATGAGCAACTGAAGACTTTCAACTCAAAGTATCGATGACCTTATTCGCCTTTCTTGGGTGATATAGAATATCACAGTCGTAGTCCTTCAGCAATTCCATCCATTGGCATTGTCTCATGTTCAACTCCTTCTGAGAGAACGGGTAGTTGAGACTTTGATGGTTCGTGAAGATCTGGAATTTTTCTCCACACAAATAGTGTCTCTAAATCTTCAGGGCAAAGATAATCACTGTGATTTCTAAGTCATGCATAAGATAATTCTGCTCATGAGGTCTCAATTGATGGGAGGCGTATGCAACAACTCTGCCATGTTATATCAACACACAACCCAATCCTCAGAATGACGCATCATTATAGATCTCGAATCCTCAAAGACAAGATGGAATCGTCAGAGCAGGTGCGATAGTTAGCTTTTCCTTTAGTTCTTGGAAATTGCTCTTGCACTTGTCTGTCCATGCAAATTTCTCTTCTTTCTTCAAGATTTTTGTTAGTGGTGACGCTAAAGATGAGAACCCTTCCATAAACCGTCTGTAATAACCTGCTAAACCCAAAAAGCTTATTATTTATGTCATTGTAGTCGCTCTTGGCCAATTGATCACGGCTTCTATCTTGCTCGGATCCACTGAGATTCCTTTGCCTGAAATCACGTGACCTAAGAAAGTAACACGAGTCAATCAAAACTCGCACTTACTATACTTGGTGTGCAACTAATGGACTCTCAGTGTCTACAACACTAGTCTCAGATGACTTTCATGCTCTTCGTCACTTCTTGAATACACTAGAATATCATCGATGAACACGATCACAAACCAATCTAGACTGTGGCCCCAAGGATCTCACATAATTTCCCCTAACTTACTTTAATTTCAGGAATTATAAAATAAATTGTAGTCAAGCTGAATCATAAGAAACTGAACTACACTCGGTTCTATTTATCATAAAACTTTGTTTCTTTACACGCAAGGAGATGAGGTTAAGAGGGGGATTTTTACAAAAAACACTAGGAATCACAAACACTAAACATCCCGCCTCCCGTCGAGTATGTACATGCTGTCAAACAACCAAAAAAAAATTCTCCCACATGTCGAGCACTCCTCAACCACCTCCTACCCCGCGGGACTACCACCATGGCCTGGTTCGTTGTCATACAGCACCAAAGACCCCACCAGCCAACCATCCACACACGAGTAGACTACGCTCGGGAAGTGTCGGTCATGGATGTCTTCTTGCTGCCATACAAAATCGGTGGGGGAGCCATATAGGATGGTCATTGTGGTAGCAAGCGGTGTAGGCGGTGCAGAAGACATCTTATAATTTGAAGATGTGGCATCCGAGAATTTCAACGACCCAAAATATTAATTTTGAGGGAAAGGAAATTTGTCTTTGAATGGCCATATGGACGATTTCATCATCGGCAACCTTATTTTATCTCTTGGACCGAACCCCCTATGTGAAATTTGTTATGAGAATATAATATTGATTCCTATATAAAAATCAAAATGCCCTAAAGTGGTGTAGGAATTATGGGCCTATTATTATTTTCTAAAGGGCCATTTAAATTGGACCACTAGGCCTCAAATTTTTAGGCCCAAAGCAAGCCAAGAGGCCCACAAAGCTGTCGGCCCATGGGGGGGGAACCGGATGGAGAAGGCCACGCCACCTCCTCCATTTGTCCTCTTGATGAAGCCACTTGTCTTCCTCTTGGAGCCAAGTGCCTCTTGCATGCAAAATCTAATGATTGCTAGCCAATTTAGCTATCAAAAGGAAGAGGGGGAGGCGGATTGATCGAAGGAACCGCCGAGAGAGAGAGTGAGACCGAGAGAGAGAGAGAGTTCGAGCGAGTGAGCGAGAGAGTTCGAGCGAGTGAGCGAGAGAGAGTGGGCACGAGTGCGGGCTATGAAGAGGAAGACCATCTTCCGCCGTGTCCTAGTTGCCGCCGTCGACGCCGCCTAGCTCCGCCATCAATCAAGCCGTGCTCGGAGCCCCAAGTTGCCAATTTGCTTGTTGCGGTTGCTTTGGACTTGAGGCAAGTAGAAGTTCTTCAATCTATGTTTTGCTTGCTGTTTTTATCTAGTGAGGAGTTGGTAGATGGAAGAAAAGGTGGAAATTGGAGCTGCATGTTGATTTTGATGAAGGAGATGAAGCTGGCTGAGGTAATTGAGCAAAAAAAAAAAAAAAATAGAGCAAGTTTTGGTAGATTTTGCTTTTGAATTGAAATGAGAACTCAAGGATTTAGCTATGGTGGATTTTTGGGAAGTAAAGAGGCTGTATTTTGGTGTAATATCCTTGTAAATCTTGGCTGTGGACGTTGGATACCAAGACTCAAGGGTAGGAATAGTTTTCTTTAGGCTAGTAAACTGTTTTCGCAAGAACAGCATCACCTCCGGTGATTTCTCGATTTTTCTGGAATTTTCTAGCAACAATTTGATGCCAAACCCTTAATGAAAGTTGGAGAGAACATATGTAAGAGTAACATATAAAAAATTTAGCATAAATAGGCAATATTTGGTCAACGAAATGATTTTTATACGGAAATGCTAAATCTGGAAATTTTACAGAACATTAATAAGGAATACCGGATTTTTTACTCTTGATACGTAAGGAATTTGACCTGGTGTTCTGCACAAAATTTTTCCTTAAGTTCTCATTGATAACATATTAAAATTTCAAAATTTTTCGAGTTCATTTATTATTTATTTCGAAATATTTACAAGAACTGTGCATGGTAAAATCGAGTTGTTCTATTTTCGAATTTTCACAAAAATGTCCCAAAAGTGAATATGATTTGTAATGGTTTTATGATATGATGGTACTGGTTGTGGATACTTGTAAAATATTAAGATTGGATAGTGAATGCATTAAATGGATTGTTCTTGGCATTGAAAGGATTCTTGTAATTTTAAAATGTTAAATTGTTGCCGTTGGACCCTCGGGTCAATGATGCCCCGGGAGTCAGGATGCCCAAAGGATCAAGTGAGTCGATGCCTTGTGGATGCCCGGTGGCCCTAAGTGGCTGAATGCCAGAGGTTTTTCCCCGGGAGCTTCGGGATGCCCGGTAGTATGCTAGTCGGTACGTAATTTCGGATGGCCGGGGTAACCATTTTCATGGGAGGCCCTCGAGGTCCCTCATGATGCCAGGTGGGGTACGAGATGCCTGGAGGCGTGATTCGTTCCAGATGCCCGGTGGCCCTGAGTGGTTGAATGGCGGAGGCTTTCATGATGCTTGGAGGGATGCAAATGCCGAAGAGATGCAAACATTGGTCCTCCGGGGATGAAACCTTTTTGAATGATAAAATGAATGATTCTACTATAAATGTGTGGGGTCTAGATATAAGGTTGAGTGTATGGCATGGAATGGGACGTGATATTTCAGTTTGGCCCTATTATTGAGATTTGTCTATTTTGGATATGTTGCACTACACATAAGGACTGCATTGTCATCACATTGAAGGATTTCATGATTCTGATACATATTTATTCTCTAAGTTCTTGTTTTTGTCTACCATACTTGAATCTAGATATTAATAGTAATGCTTGATATAGCTTGATAAATCTTTTACTACTGAGTGGTTGCACTCACCCCTTTTGGGGACTAACATTTCCGACAAGGAGTGATCTCTGTTGCCAGTCACCCACGGTACTTTTTATGGCATACCGACCGACGTTGAGGTTGAGTGTTCGGAGCATCATCACCCCGAGATACGGGGGTTATTTTTGTTCATGTGCGAGTTCTGGTTCTATATGATGTTGGATCACCTGACGGCCCTTTCATTCAGGAGTTCTTGTCCGTGCATGTCCGCCGTGACAGGGTTATGCTAGGGATGCCTACGCCGCCGACGATTGACGGACTAGGTTGGGTGTGATTGAGCGTGATGGAGGGAGGATGAAGCTTCTTTTTGGATGGCCGACGCTGAATGATGGACCGATGTACATGATTGCTGTGGGGTCGGGTACTTTTGGTTATAGCCGAGCTTAGTAAAGCCTTGGCCTTTTGATGTACCAACTCTTGATGTCCATCAAGATATGTAAATAAAAGTGGTTCCGCTCTAACTTATATATATATATATATATATATATATATGAAATGTGTAGTTGGTGTGCATTGCATTGCTTTATTTAGCTTGAGTATGGGTTAGGGAGGTATCAATTATGCTTCTGTTATACAAACTGCGCTAGGACCGATTCAAACAATATAAACCCCCAGGACTTAGTGACCCACTACAATTCTATGGTAGCAGAGTGATGCTTTTCAGGTAAAAAGAAATGATGTGATCTATGGCGACTCTAACGGATCGGGGGCCGTTTCGGGGGTGCCACAGCCCGGGGTTGGTATCAGAGCAATGGTTACCTATGGAGTGATAAGGAGCCTCATTCGGAAATTAAGGAATATGATGACAATGCACAGCATAGGATACTAACTGGGATAGTTGACTAACTTTGAACAACGGGTGATGGGTATTCACAAGTAGATCTCTAGTAATTTTCATGAGTTGTCTTTCTGAACCCCGAATGGAAGACATCCTACAGGCATTGGCCAATATAGGAAATCTGATGGAAAGACAAGTGCAGCTACAACCTGGAGTGGAACGTCAACCTCAAGGACTGGTGTACAATTTCTGAAGTTGAAGCCACCTAAGTTTAGTGGAATAGGAAGTCCTGAGGAGGCGGAACAATGGATAGATGGAATGAAATGAATTTTCAGGTTGTTGGACTGCAATGATGCTAAGAAAATAACTTTGGCAAAGTACCAACTGGAGGGAAATGCAAAGTTTTGGTGGAGAGTTTCAAGAGACACGATCTTTCCACCAGGTACTGACATAAACTGGGATGAGTTTGTTAGAGCTTTCAATAGGAATCATTTTTCTGACTTTGCCAGGGATAAGAAGATCACTAAATTTGTTCAGTTGGAACAAAGGGAGCTAATTGTAGACCAATATGAGGCAAAATTTTCTGAATTATCCAGATATGCTCCCAGGCTGATTGATGATCGAGAGGAGAAGACTAAGAGATTCCTGAAAGGGTTGAGGACTGATATCAGGAAACAACTGGTGCCTCTGAATATAAGGGATTATAACGAAATTTATGAAAGGAAACAGTTGGTAGAGCATGAATTAGCGAGAGAGCGATCGGAATCCAAGAAACAGATGACCTTTAGTGATTCAAAGGGGTAAGAGACCCTATCCTGGATAAGGTCAGCCCTGAGAATCTAAGAAGATGAATAATTTTGGAAATTTTGGAAAAGCCAAGAGTGGCCCGATTCTAGGGAAGGTACCCTACCAGGGCAATATTTGTCAGAGGTGTGGTGGACAGCATGGGTCAGGATTTTGTAATAGTCCGCCAAAATGTTTTGGTTGTGGATAGATGGGGCACTTTAAGAGAAATTATCCACAAGAGAGATCACAGCTGAGTGTCAACTCGGTACGACAAGTGCAACAACGTACTATTGGATCGAATCTATCAAGGAATCCACAAAGGTCACCAGCACAAGGAAGGGTGTATGCGGTCACCCAAGAGAAAGCGGAAGCTTCCAAAAATGTTATCTCAGGTACGATTTCTATAAATGGCAAAAAGGTAATACACATTGTTTGATATGGGCGCTACGCATTTTGTTGTGTCTGAAAGATATAGACAGTTGAGTAAAACAGAAACTACCTCTCTTGAGACGCCTATTTGTGTTTCCATACCCCTAAGGAATGTGGTATTGTCTACGTTGGTATGTGAAAGATGTAAGATAACTATAGGGGGACGGGATATGGAAATAGACTTAGTCATAATGGCTATGTATGACTTTGATGCTATCATAGGACTGGAATGGCTCCATAAGTATCAAGCTAAGATGGACTGTTATAGGAAAACAATCTAGTTTGTTTTACCCAATGGATCTAATTTTGAATTTTATGAAAATCAAACAAACCCCTCTATAGCACTTATTTCAATAGTAGAAGCTCGTGCACTGCTTGACGAAGGATGTCAAGGATACCTAGCAGTGGTAAAGGACTATACTAAGAGAGAGTCTAAGATAGACGAAATTCAAGTAGTCACGGAATTTCAAGACATATTTCCTGAGGAACTACCTGGGTTACCACCGGAACGAGAAATTGAATTTGAGATCGAACTAATGCCTGGAACAGGATCGATATCGAAAGCCCTATATAGGATGGCCTTGATGGAATTGAAAGAGTTGAAAGTGCAACTACAAGAGTTGCTTGATAAAGGATTTATTAGGTCAAGTGCTTCTCCTTAGGGTGCACCAGTTTTGTTTTTGAAAAAGAAGGATGGGTCAATGCATTTATGTATTGACTATAGGCAACTGAATCAGGTAACCGTTAAGAATAAGTATCCCTTGCCTAGAATTGATGACCTATTTGATCAACTGCAAGGAAGTTCGGTCTTTTCTAAAATTGATTTGAGGTCAGGATACCATCAATTAAGGATTAAGAAAGAAGATATTCCTAAGACTGCATTTAGAACTCGCTATGGACACTATGAGTTCTTAGTTATGCCTTTTGGACTAACGAATGCTCCAACCGCATTCATGGATTTGATTAATAGAATATTTAAGCCCTATTTGGATAAATTTGTAATAGTCTTCATTGATGATATCCTGGTATATTCTAAAGGACCTGAAGAACATGAACGACACCTGAGAATAGTGTTACAAACCCTTAGAGACCATAAGTTATATGCCAAGTTCAGTAAGTGTGAATTTTGGTTGGACCAGATAATATTTTTGGGACATGTGGTGTCAGGAGGAGGAATCGTAGTAGACCCAGCAAAAGTCGAGATGGTAATAAATTGGCCAAGACCAACAACACCCATGGAAATACGATGTTTCTTGGGACTGGCAGGTTATTTTAGAAGGTTCATTGAAGGATTCTCACAACTTGCTGGGTCATTGACAAAATTGACTTGAAAGAACGTAAAATTTGAATAGAATGGAGAATGTGAAAAGAGTTTCCAAGAGCTCAAAAGGAGACTAATTACGGCTCCAGTTCTGACTATACCATCTGGACCTGATGGATTTACAGTGTATAGTGATGCATCTCACAAAGGTCTGGGATGTGTTTTGATGCAGCATGGCAAGGTCATAACCTATGCATCTAGACAGTTGAAACCTCATGAATTGAATTACCAACCCATGACCTAAAATTAGCAGCTATAATTTTTGGTTTGAAAATATGGAGACATTATCTATATGGAGAGAAGTTCAAAATCTATACAGATCATAAAAGTTTAAAATATTTGTTTTCACAAAAAGAGCTGAACATGAGACAATTTGGATGGAATTGTTAAGGGATTATGATTGTGAAATACGGTACCATCCTAGAAAGGCAAATAAAGTGGCAGATGCTCTTAGTTGCAAGTCGATTATGGATTTGGCCAGTATAAGGATAACATAATGGAATCTGTTAGAGTCAATAGCAGACTTCGAGTTTAAGATGGAAATAGATCACCTCACCAGTATGCTCACTACATTGAGAATTGAACCGAAGATTATCTAGAAAATTAAAATTTTGCAAGAATCTGACCCAGAAATAGCGAAAGTACGAAATGCTGTGTCTTTAGGAAAAAGACCAGAATTTCAAGTTTCTGAAGATGGAATGGTAAGATGTGGCATCCAGGTTTTTGTCAAACCTAGAATAAGTAACGGCTCGTTATAGATCGACGGAAGCACTGTCAGAATGCGTCATTGGTACCACTTTCGGTCGCCTTTCATCACTTTCATTGTCGGACCCCGACGTCATGTGACGTGATGATCCTAGGATATACCTTCATAGTCATGCCTCGGCCGCGTCAAGACAATTTGATCATCGCCTGACCAATCGTTTTGTCGAAAATTTCTTTTACATAATGCCACGGTTGAGACCCTCTTCTACCCGCATGTGTACGCTACAAACCGAACCTCACATGTACATTGTTGCGACCCCGTGCAGCTACGTAAGTAATTATATTTCAGCCCATGCACATGCTGAAATTAAGAGTCAAATTTTGGTAGAAGTTGGATCGTGCATGAGGACCATGCACGTCTCTTCATTGTGCGGGTCAACAAATGAAGAAGAATCGATCACCATGCAGCCTTGTCGTGTTCTTTCTCCATGCAAGAATTGCAGCCACGTACTTGTACATGCGGTGGTTGAATAAAAGGAGATTAGTTGATTCCATCAAGACCATGGAACCGAAAATGCTGCATGCACGTATAGAAATTTAGGGCTAACAGTTGGAAGGAATTTGGGTCATGTATTACAGACAATGCGGCCACCAATTTGTTGGCCCAAGTAATCCCGAGCCCTCTCTCCTCTTGGTCGACGTATTGGAGTCAACCAAAGAAGCCCATTTGACCAAGCCACGTAGCACTTCCTTCGGTGGACAGCAACAAGGAGGAGTACGGTTGCTGAGGACACGTTCCTTGCATGGAAAAGCAAGGTGTCGAGCGACCAGTAAAGGCCACGTCCGCATGCAGCATGCGAGGTGGCGTGCGGCTGTAAAGTCAGGGTCAACTAAATGGAGTAGTTGACCGAGAGAAAAGCCACGTCTCGCATGGGGGTCCGGCTGTCTCGACAGAGAGAAGAATCCGCATGCAGGAGGCCAAGTCTTCAACAGCTACCCCTTGCACATGCGGCCACCGAATTGTAGGATTGTTGACTGAATTAGTCAACTAAGCAAAGGAACAAAATGCTCGTAATTGTGAGCAGGAGAGAGAAGGAACTGAACAGAAAAATTAGACAGAGAGAAAGCGAGTGAGGTCAGCGAGCGAGAGGGTGAGTGCAGCGGGTGAGCAAGAGAAATTGTGAGCATGCAGCGAGCAAGAGCGAGGGGGAGGGAAGGAGACCGCCCTCCGTCCGTGCTCGTGCGCCGCCACCGTTGAGCCGCTTTGCCGCACCGTGTGCTTGCTGTGTTTTTGCTTGGATTAGAGGCAAGTAGAGTCCATTGATCTATCCCTTGCTTGCTGTGTTTTGTGTGTGATGAATGGTGAATCTCGGATGTGGATGAAGTGTGAAATTTCGAAGTTATAGGAGTTGTGTTCTAGCCTAGTATTCTGTTTCTGGAAAAACAGTCCGACCTCTGATGATTTCGTGAGTTGCATGCGATGTTCTAGTTGGAATCTGACTTCGACTTCTTGATGAAAGTTGTAAAGGACTTCTTGGAGAATAACATATCAAAATTTTAAAGGAAACGGACAAGTATAGGTCGATGAAACCAAATTTCTTTGATGAAGCTAGATCTGGAAACTGTTATGTTGATCTGTTGTGATTCCGTGAATTTTGTGAAATTATCCAGTTCAAATTTGATCTCGTATTCTTGATTAGAGTTGTAGATGACATCTTGAGGAGAAACATACTAAAATTTTAGGATAAACGGACAAGTAATGATCGGGGAAAACGATTTTCTTTGAAAAGGATGAATCTGGACAGTGAACCGAGAGATAGGAAGAGTTATAAAAATTATAGATTTTAATCCAGAAGGAATTAAATTTCTATTTCTTGATGATAATTTTACCTTTGGATCTCAGTTATAACATATTAAAATCTCAGAATTTTCGGAGTTCATTTAAGGGTTTAATCGAAATTATTTCCGAAACTGTGCAAAAGTGGTACTGGAATTTCTTTTGCTGTGATGTATGGATTTATGTGATTGATGTGAAACTTTCTTGGCATAGTGTTCTTCATAAAATATCTTCCTCGGGGTATTTTTTACATCGTGTTAAATTTTCAGAATTTTTTGAGATCGTTTACTAATTATTCCAGAATTTTTATTAAAGAAGTGCATTCGGCTTTATCCGAAATTTGCTGTATTTTCAAGAATAAATGGACTGCCCTACGAAATATGATGTCTTGAGTGGTTATATATGCTGCATATATGGTGATGTTCAGCATATCATGTGACATCAAAAGATGGTTTAGATCTTTGATATTGTTGCATCAAATGCCATGATGAAAATGAGACATATACGAGATTATATATTGTGATAATAACGTGACCGTCGGAGGTGTGAGCCGACGATTCTCTGGGAGTGTTGGGATGCCTAAAGGTTTGTGCCGGATGCCTGGTTGTATTATGAATACATGCCTAGAGGTTTTCCCCGGGAGTGTCGGGATGCCCGGTTGTATTATGATACATGCCCGGAGGGTGAGGGGTTGTATCATGATGCATGCCCGGAGGGTAGGGGAAACCATTTTCATGGCGAGCCTCTGAGATTCCTCGTGATGCTAGTTGGGATACGAGATGCCCAGAGTGTGTGTGTCGGATGCCCGGAGGTGTGTGCCGAAGGCTCCTCGCAATGTCAAGTTGGATGTGAGTGATAAATTGTGGGATGCAAACATTGGTCCCTGGATGAAAAATAATGAGATCATTATGAAAGATAAGAACTGAAATTGAATCATGTGCATGGGTGTATGCATATGGCATGATGCATGATCTGCTTATAAAAGTAAATTGATACTATTTGATATTGAAAATGCGATCATGAAGGCGTGAATGGATCTCATGGTGATGCATGCTTGATAGTATGGATGATACGAATCATGGTGATATATGCATGATGGCATGGTGAGATATGCATGACTGCATGGTGGTATCTGCATAATGGCATGGCAAGATATGCATAACTGCATGGTGATGTATGCTTGATAGCTTGAATGATATGTGTTTTACTCGTGATATCTTGATTGTCTTGCTTATTGCATTGTGTAGTTCGGTGGATCTTTACTGCTGAGTGGTTGTACTCACCCCGTTTGGGGACTAACATTTCAGACTAGATAAGATACCACTGCTGCCACTGCCACCGGTAGATGGATCAAGTGGTTGGATATGATTGCGAGGAGGAGGATAGCAAAGGAAGGAACTTTTGGACGTCGACACTGATCGATGGACTTTAAGTATATGATTGTTGGAGGAGATGTCGGTCATCTTTTGAAGTATAGCCGAGTATAGAAGACTACGGCATTTTGATGTATCGATGCATGATGTCCATCTGGTTTAAGTAAATAAAAGTGTTTGGCTTTTACCTATAAATGTTTAGTGGATGTGCATTGTTTTATGAATATAGGGAAGGGAGTTGTTGGATATGCTTCTGTATATGAACTGCGCAAGGGACCGATCTAAAAGATGTAAACCCCCATGGTTGTATGGACCCGGTGCAATTGAAATGGTATCAAAGTATTATATTATCAGGTCAAGTGAAGGGTAAGCGGATTGTGGCAACCCTAACGGTTCGGGGGCCGTCGAGGGGTGCCACATAAGATGTCAGGGACGACTTTGTGTTCCCAACAATGAAGAAGAAAAGAGGGAAATTCTATCGGAAGCACATATGAGTAATTATGGTATTCATCTGGGTAGTACAAAGATGTACAAGAATTTACGCTAACAATATTGGTGGAATGGCATGAAGACGGATATAACCAAGTATGTTTCCCAGTGTTTAACCCGTCAGCAAGTGAAAACGGAACACCGCAAACCCGCAGGACTTTTGAGACCATTAGATATTCCAGAATGGAAATGGGAACATGTGACGATGGATTTTGTGCAAGGATTACCCAGGACATCAAGTGGCCACGACTCTATTTGGGTAATTGTGGATCGTTTGACTAAGTTTGCTTATTTCCTAGCAGTCCACATAGACTATCCGATGGATAAGTATGCTGAAATATATGTAAGTCAAGTAGTACATTTACATGGTGTTCCAGTGACTATTACGTCAGATTGAGACCCAAGATTTACTTCAAACTTTTGGCAAAGTCTTCAGATCACCTTAGGGACTAAGCTCCAGTTTAGTACTACTTTTCAGCCTCAGACAGATGGACAAACAGAAGGAGTGATTCATATATTAGAAGATATGTTAAGGGCTTGCGTCATTGATTTTAAAGGAAGTTGGGATGAAAAGTTGCATTTAATAGAATTCGCTTATAATAATAGTTTTCAGAAAAGTATAGGCATGGCTCCCTACATTGTATGGGAGGAGATGTAGAACTCCTGTTTATTGGAATGAAGTAGGTGAAAGAAAACTGACATGACCTGAATTGGTACAAGTTACTACAGAAGTGGTTGAGATTATAAGGAAAAGACAAAAAGACTACGCAGATAAACGTAGAAGACCTTTGGAATTTAGTGTGGGAGACCATGTATTCCTTAAAGTATCTCCAATGAAAGGAATATCTTGATTTGGAATGAAGGGTAAGTTGAGCCCTAGATTTGTTGCACCCTTTGAGATACTTGAGAAAATAGGAGACGTAGCTTATCGTTTGGCGCTGCCTCCTAAATTGGGACATTTACATAATGTGTTCCATGTGTCGATGTTGAGGAGGTATCGGCCGGATCCTGGTCACATACTCGATCATGAAGCCATCAAAGTGGATGAGAAAGTGAGGTACATAGAAGAGCCAATACGGATATTAGATCGAAAAGAACAAGTCCTACGGACGAAGAAAATTCCTCTGGTTAAGGTGTTGTGGCGACATCATGATATGGAAGAGGCCACATGGGAAAGTGAAAAAGAAATAAGGGAAAAGTATCCTCTCTTGTTTATTGGGACGTAAGTAACATCCAATTTCGAGGACGAAATTCTCTAAGGAGGGGAGAATTGTGGCATCCAAGAATTTTGACGACCCAAAATATTAATTTTGAGGGAAAGGAAATTTGTCTTTGAATGGCCATATGGACAATATCATCATTGGCCACCTTATTTTATCTCTTGGACCGAACCCCCTATGTGAAATTTGTTATGGGAATATAATATTGATTCCTATATAAAAATCAAAATGCCCTAAAGTGATGTAGGAATTATGGGCCTATTATTATTTTCTAAAGGGCCATTTAAATTGGACCACTAGGCCTCAATTTTTTAGGCCCAAACCAAGCCAAGAGGCCCACAAAGCTATCGGCCCATGGGGGGAGAGAACCGGATGGAGAAGCCCACGCCACCTCCTCCATTTGTCCTCTTGATGAAGCCACTTGTCTTCCTCTTGGAGCCAAGTGTCTCTTGCATGCAAAATCTAATGATTGCTAGCCAATTTATCAATCAAAAGGAAGAGGGGGAGGCGGATTGATCGAAGGAACTGCTGAGAGAGAGAGTGAGACCAAGAGAGAGAGTTCGGGCGAGTGAGCGAGAGAGAGAGGGCGCAAGTGCGAGCTGCGAAGAGGAAGAGGAAGACCATCTTCCGCCGTGTCCTAGCTGCCGCTGTCGACGCCACCTAGCTCCGCCGTCGATCGAGCTGCGCCCGGAGCCCCAAGTTGCCAATTTGCTTGTTGCGGTTGCTTTGGACTTGAGGCAAGCAGAAGTTCTTCAATCTATGTTTTGCTTGCTGTTTTTATCTAGTGAGGAGTTGGTAGATGGGAGAAAAGGTGGAAATTGGAGCTGCATGTTGATTTTGATGAAGGAGATGAAGCTGGCCGAGGTAATTGAGCAAAAAAAAAACAAATTAGAGCAAGTTTTGGTAGATTTTGCTTTTGAATTGAAATGAGAACTCAAGGATTTAGCTATGGTGTATTTTTTGGGAAGTAAAGAGGCTGTATTGTGGTGTAATATCCTTGTAAATCTTGGCTATGGACGTTGGATACCAAGACTCAAGGGTAGGAATAGTTTTCTTTAGGCTAGTAAACTGTTTTCGCAAGAACAGCATCACCTCCGGTGATTTCTCGATTTTTCTGGAATTTTCTAGCAACAATTTGACTTTGAACCCTTAATGAAAGTTGGAGAGAATATCTTTAAGAGTAACATATAAAAACTTTAGCATAAATAGGCAATATTTGGTCAACGAGATGATTTGTATACGGAAATGTTAAATCTGGAAATTTTACAGAACGTTAATAAGGAATACCAGATTTTTTACTCTTGATAAGTAAGGAATTTGACGTGGTGTTCTTCATAAAAAGTTTTTCCTAAGGTCTCATTGATAACATGTTAAAATTTCATAATTTTCTGAGTTCATTTAGTATTTATTTCGAAATATTTACCAGAACTGTGCATGGTAAAATCGAGTTGTTCTATTTTCGAATTTTCACAAAAATGTCCCAAAAGTGAATATGATTTGTAATGGGTTATGTGATATGATGGTACTGATTGTGGATATTTGTACAATATTAAGATTGGATAGTGAATGCATAAAATGGATTGTTCTTGGCATTGAAAGGATTCTTGTAATTTTAAAATGTTAAATTGTTGCCGTTGGACCCTCGGGTCAACGATGCCCCAGGAGTCGGGATGCCCAAAGGATCAAGTGAGTCGATGCCTTGTGGATGCTCGGTAGCCCTAAGTGGCTAAATGCTGGAGGTTTTTCCCCGGGAGCTTCAGGATGCCCAGTAGTATGCTAGTCGTTACGTAATTTCGGATGGCCGGGGTAACCATTTTCATGGGAGGCCCCCGAGGTTCCTCGTGATGCCAGGTGG
This sequence comes from Eucalyptus pumila, assembly GCA_016097595.1. Classification (NCBI taxonomy): domain Eukaryota; kingdom Viridiplantae; phylum Streptophyta; class Magnoliopsida; order Myrtales; family Myrtaceae; genus Eucalyptus; species Eucalyptus pumila. The sequence goes on from CM027853.1 coordinate 33,946,160, forward strand.
GGTATGAGATGCCTGGAGGCATGATTCGTTCCAGATACCCAGTGGCCTTGAGTGGCTGAATGTTGGAGGCTTTCGTGATGCCTAGAGGGATGCGAATGCCGGAGAGACGCAAACATTGGTCCTCCGGGGATGAAACCTTTTTGAATGATAAAATGAATGATTCTACTATAAATGTGTGGGGTCTGGATATAAGATTGAGTGTATGGCATGGAACGGGACGTGATATTTCAGTTTGGCCCTATGATTGAGATTTGTCTATCTTGGATATGTTGCACTACACATTAGGACTACATTGTCATTACATTGAAGGATTTCATGATTCTGATACATAATTATTCTCTAATTCCTTGTTTTTGTCTACCATACTTGAATCTGGATATTAATAGTAATGCTTGATATAGCTTGATGAATCTTTTACTGCTGAGTGGTTGTACTCACCCCTTTTGGGACTAACATTTCAGACTAGGAGTTATGTCTATGTCGCCAGTCACCCCCGGTACTTTTTATGGCATTCCGACCGACATCAAGGTTGAGTGTTTGGAGCATCATCACCCCGAGATATGGGGGTTAGTTTTTGTTCGTGTGCAAGTTATGGTTCTATGCGATGTTGGATCACCTGCCAGCCTTGTCATTCAGGAGTTCTTGTGTGCATGTCCGCCGTGACGGGGTTATGCTGGGGATACTGCTGCCGCCACCGACTGACGGACCGGGTTGGTGTGAGTAAGTGAGATGGAGGGAGGATGAAGTTTCTTTTTGGATGGCCGACGCTGAATGATGGACCGATGTACATGACTGCTGTGGGGTGGGGTACTTTTGGTTATAGCTGAGCTTAGTAAAGCCTTGGCCTTTTGATGTACCGACTCTTGATGTCCGTCAAGATATGTAAATAAAAGTGGTTCGGCTCTAACTTATATATATATATATATATGAAATGCGTATAGTTGGTGTGCATTGCATTGCTTTATTTAGCTTGAGTATGGGTTAAGGAGATATCTAATATGCTTCCGTTATACGAATTGCGCTGGGACCGATTCAAACAATATAAACCCCTAGAACTTAGGGACCCACTACAATTCTATGGTAGCAGAGTGATGCTTTTCAGGTAAAGAGAAAGGACGTGATATGTGGCGACTCTAACGGATTTGGGGCCGTTTCGGGGGTGCCACAGAAGAAATAACATAATAAACAAGTGTGAGTTTTTAAAATAAAAACTCAGCAAGTGGGCGATTAGTTCTAACTTGGATTTGGTCAAAAGCACGACAAACAGGTAAACAAACTGTCAATTTACTAAATCCACCCAGGGGGAGACGACACTCTGCCCTGAACCCCTCGCATCCAACCTGGCATCGCGAGATCCCCTAAGAAGTTGTTCAACCCTTCTCAGACCTTTGGAGAGAATACCATTACTTCTTTTCATCCCTCTCCAAGCATCCTAACACTCGGGGTCTCACATTGGCTCTTTAGCCAACTTTACACATTCACAATTCCCTTGTTGCAACACCAACCACTTCAGTATGTGAACAACCACAAATAGGTCTAAACATACATTATTAAATACTTCAAGGTATATAGGAAATCTCATTAAAAGCGACACAACGAGAGTCCAACATTTGCCTGCAGAAACTCAAAAACTACCAACATGGACAAAACTAGGTAAAGGCTACTGAGACACAACAACTATTGCATATTCTCGGATCAAAGCAGTCTATGAACTAAAATGAGCAGTTTCAATCATAGACACAAAAAGTATATCTAACCTTATCAGAATGTTACGAAATTTCAGTATGTTATAGAAGAGATATAGATTAACATTTTCTATGAATAAACCTAAGTCTATATCTCAATGTATTAAGAGGAGTAATTTCTTTCTTCTTTCTAAAATTCTTCAGCAACTTCCAGATTTAGTACCTACAGAAGAAAAATATTTTCACTAAACAAACCTTGTTCATTTGTTCTCAAATTTTAATATGTTATTTATAAGGATGTTTCCTACAACTTCCATAAAGGGTTTGAAGTCCAATTATATCTAGAAAATTACATAAAATTCACGGAATCATCAAAGGTCTTGCTGTTTTCTACAATACAGCTTATTGTTTCAAGAAAATTACTCATACCTACACGTTTTTGCATCCATATTGCTATAACTAGAAGTTGAACTCAATCTAATGGATGTTCTCTTAAATAAACTTGTTCTTTTCCTTATCTTCATCATTAGAAATCAAGGCGACACAAAACAAAAGGCTTTTCACCTATATTTCTCTAGAACATAAACATTTTGAACCGTTTTCTTCTTTTCTAGCTCAACCAAACCATTAATTTCTCTACCAATCTCTTTTACATCATCTTGACACTCTTCTACAGCATCTAAGAATAATCATAGTAGGTCTTTACTTATAAAGAAGTATTCCACAACTCAATACGAAGTAAATGTTCACAATGCGCATGGCCTTCAACCAAGCAAAACAACGTATCACAGCTTCCTTGCAAAGTTTCTACACCTATGTTGGCCATTAATCCGATAGGCAACTTACAAAAGAACACACCATCAGTGAAGCCGAACCAAAACAGAACCGAAGGAGAGGAAGACCCACTAGATACCGTGTGACAACACCTCACCCAGTAACCAAAAGAATTCCTTAGTCTAGTGCAAAGGAATTGAACTTGAGTTGCTACATTCCAACTCCAAAACCGAGCTGTGGTTCTCAGATTTTCTGCACCCAACCTTGAAATCTACTGCGATTTTCACATACACAACAAAATAAAGCTAACCCGTGCACCCAAGACCTTAATCATCACTCTACTTGCCTGGATCTTTCACCGGCGGAAGAGGGAGGAAGCGTCGAGCGAGTCGGGTCTTCGTGATCGGCGGTGGGAGCTCTGAATGGGACGGGCAGCAACGACTCCGCTGCTAAACGGAGGCACTGGACTACGAGGGGCGGAGATTGGGTTGGATTTTGGTGGAACGAAGTGAGAACAGGGGAGAAAAGAAGTGGGTGTTTCGATAGAGAGAGAGAGAGAGAGAGAGAGAGAGAGAGAGAGAGAGGTGGTGTGGGTGGGTTCTTTCAGGGTTGAAAGTGCAATTCCCCCAAAAGGAAAGAGAGAGAGTGAAAAAGAAAAAGAAAAGTGGAATAAAATACGTGTAGCCTCCCCCATTTTTCAACTACACTTGGATGCTACGTGGGGGAGGGAGAAAATTTTCCTTTCTCTATAATTCTCATTCCCCCACGTACGAAGTGAATCATTGCTGGAAATTTAATTTAATTTTTTTTTGAAATAGTCTCAAATATGCTCAATCTAACTAATGAAATTTGGGCATCACATAGATATTCCTTGAATATTTGGTTCATCAAATTCATGAAGGTAGCGGGAGCATTCGTCAACCTGAATGGCATCACTGTGAACTCATAGTAACCATACCGAGTATGAAATGCTGATTTAGGAACGTCTTCCTTCCTAATTCTTAGCTGATGATATCATGTCCTCAAGTCGATCTTCGAAAATATCGACGCTCCTTGTAACTGATCAAACAAGTCATCAATCCTCAGCAGTGGATACTTATTCTTGATCGTTACCTGATTGAGTTGTCGATAGTCTATACATAGGTGCAATGAATCATCTTTCTTCTTTACAAACAGAACTGGTGCTCCCCAAGGTGATGCACTAGGACGAGTAAATCCTTTATCTAGTAGCTCTTGCATTTGCACCTTCAGTTCCTTCAACTCAGGTAACGCCAATCGGTACAGAGCCTTAAAGATTGGCTCTATCTCAGGTGCTAACTCAATCACAAATTCAATCTCTCTCTCTAGCGGTAATCCTGGAAATTCCTTTGGAAAGACATATGGAAATTCTTGCACCATAGCAATGTCTTCCATTTTCAACTTCACAACTGTCGTATCCATGACAGTTGCCAGGTAACCTTGACAATCCTCGTCTATTAGACGAGTTGCCTCGGGTGACGAGATTAAGGAAATCAAGGGTCTCCTTGATTCCCAACAAGCTCGAAGCTCTTACCTTTTAACGGGTCAAACTGAATCGCTTTGCAATAACAGTCCATTATAGCTCGTTGCTTGGTGAGCCAGTCCATGCCAATTATCAAATCAAATTCATATATGGCTAGAACTAACAAGTCTATTTTCCCCACTCACTCACCAATCGCTAACTTGCAACCAGAACAACCCAAAGCAGCAATAACTTTATCCTTCAACGGTGTAGATATGCAAATTGCTGACTCCAACAATATAGGACTTAATCTTAATAGCTTAACATATTGCTCGGTAATAAATGAATGAGTTGCTCCAGAGTCGAATAAAGCGTAAGCAGGTTGGTCGTTCAGTGTAACCATACTTGTGATCACGTCAGGCGTAGCTTTTGCCTGACCTTATGTGATAGCATACACTGTGCCTTGAATTGGCAGTCTCAGCTGACCTCCTTGTGGCACGTTTTGAGATGCATACCCTCTTATTTGTCCCATAGGTGGTGGTGGCGGCAACTGCGGTTGTCCTCTTGGTCTATTAGGATAATCTCTAATCATGTGGCCCTATTGGCCACATCCAAAACAAACACCCGGCCTTCGGGGACATGGAGCTGAACCATGTCGCCTTCCACAGAAGCGACACAGGGCATTTTGACTCGGCCCAGACTTTCCAACTCCACCCTTGTTGGGCTGAATCTGGAATCTACTTCCAGGCATGGGCCTCTTTCCTTGACGAATTCCTTCTCGATGAGACATAAACCTTGATCCAAATGAGGGGACTTGTTCGTTCACTCCTTTCGAGCAGTTGTGCTCGACGATAAACCTCTTGATAATCAATCAAATCAAACGGCACTAACGGCTGCTTCAACTCGTGTCGAAGGCCATCCTTGAACCTTCGAGCTTTCTCCTTAGGGTCTTCAATCAGTCTCGGAGCATACTAAGATAGCTCCACAAATTTGACCCCATATTGGTCAACAGTCAATGACCCTTGACGAAGTCGTAGAAATTCTTCTATCTTCTGCTATCTTGGGTTCGTCGAGAAATATTGCTCATTGAACGCTCTGAGGAATGTATCCCACAGCGAGACCACTCATTCAGGAAACACTATCTCTCCGGCGGCTCTCCACTAAGTGTTAGCATTGCCCTACAACTGATATACTGTCAGGGTTACCTTTTCTGCCTCAGTGCACATCAAAAGTGCAAAGGCTTTCTCCAGATCTTGTATCCACAATAAGGCGGCCTCGAGGTCTCCAGTACCCGAGAATCTCGGCGGACTCGGCTTTAAAAACTGCTTCACCGGCTTATGGATCGGTATTTCTCTCTACACCTCTATGTTCTCAGCTGGAACATCAGCAGGTTGCTACTCTAGCATCAATTGGCAGTGGTGCTACACCACTAGCACTGGCCTATGCTAGTGCTTTACTGCTACCTCCTCGAAAACTGACTTTGGTCGGCGCTCTACCTCGAGTCATGGCCCTACTGGCCCTCTTAGCAGGAGTTCTTGGCTCCTGGTCACTCATGGCTTCTTTATCTACTGAAGCCTGCTTCCAATTCTAAACTGAATTAGAAATAGAGTGACCTAAACAACAAGAAATTTTATCAATCAACTAACACAAATATACACCAGCATGAATTTAAAGGTCTTTCCTACTACTATTCCATGGTCCATCGCACATTATCACTCCAATCCCTAACCATTGCTCTGATACCATTTAAATGGGGATGTCACGCTCTGATCCTCGGGCGCGCACCCATCCCTCACCTTGATTGATTAAATAGCGACGTCCTAGGACGCATCGCTGACCCTTTCTTTTTAAAATATATGCAAAAGCATATAAACATAATCCCCAGACAATAAAGCAATGGGATGGGAAGGTATGACTCTAAATTTTCACATTTTAAAACCAACCACACTTATATACATTGCAAATCATAGTGCAAATATATACAAGGCGAATTGTTAAGTTAGGTTTTAAACCACCAGTTCATAAAACAAGGTCTGCAGAAAGGAATCGACTTCCATCAAAAGAGAATTGTCCTATGACTAACTAGTCAAACAGGACTATCAATTCTCCAGGCTTCACCTTCTACTCTTCGGGCCTCTGGTCCTTCACCTAAGGACCTAAAAATGGTTATACAATAACCAGTGAGACAATGTCTCAACAAATTCTACCCCTTAAGACCCGAGAAGGAAGCCAATATGACCTAAAGGCTGCCTAAGCACAACACGAGTTAGAGGGCTTACCTTGGCCTCAATTCCATCCTACAAATCAGTATATTTCAAATATACACAAGTCACATCAATTCACCCAATCAGATCGAATCATCGATCAATCGACTTAGTTGATTACATGCCATCATGACCTTCCCCTGGTCGATATATTCAATACTATCTATAAAGTACGACCTTAGTCTAGGACTGCTAACCCAAAACTGATAGATAGTATAGATCGCCCAAAACTGATAATATAGTATATTGTATATATGCTCACTTAAAGCTGATTGACTAAGGCCCCCAGGCCATTAGAGTATACTATATATACTTCCCCAAAGCTGATAATACTTGCTCACCCAAAGCTGATCATATGGTATACTATTTATATGCTCACTCAAAGCTGATAATTTAGGGCTCCCAGGCCAATATAGTATACCAATTTAGATATAGTATACACAATAAAAATAGCCGTGTGTTGGTATATGGTCGGCTTTAGCTAAAATATAATAATTTCATCTTTATGAATATCCCACCAATTTCAACAGCCCATTACATATTTTTGGTGCTGTAAACTAACGCTTGGTTAATTTCCAATCAATTTACCACAATTGATTAATTTAAGAATAAAATCCTAAAATCAGAATTAAATCAATTCAGCACGATTTAGCACTCAAATAAATAAACAGAATGTACCAAAAGGATCAGCATAAAATTCCGATCATTGACTATCCTAGCCTAATTTTCGGAAAATAATTAATTAATTAATTAATTACGAAAATCATTACATAAATACAATAAATCCAATTTAGGCCTATAATGCCTAACAGGACACCGAACGGACCCAAAAAATTTCTGAGACTCATTCAATAAATAATAACACGAGTCTACTTGCTAACTACACTAACCAATTGCCCAACATGCATTGATAAAGCATTAATTTAATTACTCTACTCTAATCTATCCACCTAATCACACTAAATTAAATCTAAACAACCCCTAAGCATCATTAGCATACTAAGCGAGGATTAGTGAGTAAAACTCACTAGATTAATGAACGGGTTGGATCAAACCAACGGGAACATCGTGAGGGTCAACTTTCCTCAAGGCGGGCCAAGCAACCAAGGCTCGGGACCACCTCAAAATGGGCTTTGGAAGCTTGCTGAAAACCCACTTTTCTGCTTGTTGTTCTTGGCTGCAAAACAGAAGAAATGAAGCTAGTTTGGTGTGGTGAGGACAATGGTGGACCGGTGGAGGTGGCTAGGGTGTTCGACAGGTTGAACAGCGGCCCCGACGAGCTTCCTCAGCCACTCATGGTGGCTGGACAGTGATCAAGATATATGGACAGAGGCAGACGACGTCGTGAGGGTGGCGGACGCGCATGGGAAGCACTTGTGGGTGGCGGGGCGCGCAGGCGATGATGGCATGTGGCGGCGGTGGCATGGCTGCTTCCGATGGCTTGCTGGCTTCCGGCTTCTTGCTGCTGGCTTGAGGGTTTGAACAAGGCAAGGAGAGAGAGAGAGAGGAGTGGGGTGGACGGCAACTAGGGAGAGAGGAAGGGAAGGGATAAGAGGGGTGGGCCACCATGGCCAATTCTTCCAAGGCTTTGTCCCCTTGACTCATCCACCACCACCCATGTCTCCCTTGGCTGTCCTTTAGCCAACAAGACCTACTTCTAGAAGTCTGAAACAGGTCCAAAAGCCGCGGGTGGTGGGGGCATACGAATTTGGTTCCGTTTTTCCTCAATTTGACCTTGATTCAACACCAACCGGGCTAAATAAAATTAACCAACATCTCACCGATCCATTTAGCATTTTTCCTCACCCATACAATCCACTTGCTTCCCAATTTTGCGATCAAAAAACAGTCCTAGCCTTTTTCTGAACAAAAAACGGCTATAGTACAACTTTTTCCCAAAAAGTCTTGGGTTGTAGAAAAATCTTTTAAAACTGAGTCGACATTCCTAGAATTTATTATGACATGATAGAATCTTCAATTCTAAAATCGGATTCAAATTCATGGTTAATTTCACTCAAACGCATTTTTTTGTGTGACCTAGGTTATCGGTAGTTTTTAGAAATTTTTTGTGCAACTGACCCGTGGTTGATTTTCTTCGAGCCACTATGAGCCCATTGACCCATTGATGAATCTCGGTTGTAGTGAAAATCTTAAGGATTTAAATATGGACACAGGGTACCAAAATGACAGAAGAATCAGTCTAGGATTGGTTGACGAGAATTTTTAAATTTAGTGGTGTCACCCACGATTAGCCATATATCTCAATCAAATAGGCCTATCTCTAATCTCAAATCGATTTTATATTGTGCCGTGATGGCCTCTAAAGATGAGCACAGTCGAGAAGTCGATTACTAGTCAAATTCTCAAGTTATTGCCTTAAAATTCTTAATGGCTTTCTTGGATAGTCTAGTTATCTCGAGAGTGATCAGTTTTGAGAACATCCCTATAGGCGCGTCGATATAATGCTCGATTTATTCAATAGAAAACATGACTGAAAACCTAGGATATCACACCTAAAATGGGCCTTGAAGCTCTCAACCCTTGCTAGACTTTGGCCTCTGTCCAAGGATTGAAGGGCTTGAACTTAGCGGCTGGGAACGGCAAGGCGGGCACACAAGCAATGGACTGAAGTGGTGGGACCGGGTGGGCGGCTCCGACGGCTGGACGGTGATGGATGGCGGCCAGGCGAAGCTGCGACGGCGACCAAGGCGGCTCAAGACATGGCTGGAAGGCTCGAACGCAGGCGGACAAGCGTACGGACGCGCGGGCGACGGCGCGGCTTGCGGGAGGCAATGACGGGCACGACGGCAGTAGAGGAGGCGATCGACGGGCTGGCTGGCTTGGCTAGCTGGTTCTCTAGATTTTTTAGCTCTCGAAACACACAACAAGGAATAAAGCAAGCTCAAGGTAGAGGAGAAGGCAGCAACTGAAAATGGGACCCATTTGGCCTCATAGTCTCCTCTAAATATCCCAAATACTCATTGATTGGCCCCTACTTGATCAGCCCTATCCACAGCAGCAATTTCTACACCAAAGCTTCCCATAGAAGCCATTGAAATGGTCCAAAAGTTGCTGCCCCCCTTTGGCTATGAATTTGGACATTTGCCTCTTCAATCTCACTCAATTCTTCTCCAATTTAATCCAATTTGAAGCCTAAAAATTCAGTCAATGCACCCTTAATTCCACATTTTTCTCCTCAATTGAACCAACTTGGGAGCCAAAAGTTCACTAAAAAACGGTCATCTAATTTTTCTGGTCCAAAAACGACTAAATTTGATTTTTCGCCAAAAACTCGGGTTTGCAAAAAAATCTTCGAAGGATGAGTCAACGTTCCTAAAATGAATTGTGACATGACAAAACTTTCAATTTCTAAAATCGGGTTGAAATTCGCGGTTAATTTCAATCGGGAGCGATTTTTGCGTGACCTAACCTACCCGGCAGCTTTTAGGAATTTTTAGTGCATTTGACCCATAGTCGATTATTTTCGAGCCACATTGTACATTTTCGACACATTGGCAACTCTCGATTTTCGTGAAAATCTCAAGGTTTCAAATATGGGCACAGGGTACAGAAATGACAGAAAAATCGGTTCTCGTTCGACGGAAATTTTGTAATCAGGTGGAATCACCCACACTCTAATCACATAGCTCTGTCGAATCAACCTATCTCCGGTCTCTAATTGATTTTGATGGTGCCACAATGCCCCTTGCAGATTATCATGGTCGAGCAGTCAATTCCTAGTCAAATTCTCACGTCTATTGCATTTAGATTCCTTAACGGCTTCACCTGATAAACTAGTTATCCCGTGAGTGATCATCTCAAGGAAAAGAACTACAGGTGCAACTTATTCCATCGAATCAAGATGCCACAGCTTCAGTATTCTCGAGGGTCTATTGCAACTATAAGTGTCTAAGATTAAGCAATATAAAACCCTTGCTCTTCGACTTCGATTCTAAGTGGGATAAAAAAAGACCTTACCCCCCACCTAACCTTATTCATATGCCAATAAAAGATTGCATCTGTTCTTGATCACATCGATCCAATAGCTTTAAAAATAGCACTGAAGCAAACAAGAAAAACAAGGCACACCTTGAAGGAACAGCAGGAAGAGAAGATTCCACTCCAAAGCTTTCATGTATTCTCTTCAAGCAAGTCGCCTGAAACCTATACTCGGTTGCAAAAGGCACTTTTTGAAGAAATAAATAAACAAATAATCGGCATGATCCATATCAGAGAACGGAGGAAACTATTTTTAACTGGCTCTAGAGAAAAAATCTTCTCCCGTAACTATAGGAGAAAAATTGCATGACAAGAACCAAATTATAAAAATAAAAAAGAAAAATTCGCCAGGGAACACAAAGGAGGGAGATCTTGTTTCACCTTCCAGCGCTGTCAGCAAGCTCAGCCTATTTATACAGTGCAAAATTTTTAATGGCGCTATTTGTGAGGGCTTTTTGTTTCTTGTACACCTTGCTCACCTATTTATGGTGTTAACATGAGCTGTCAATTATGAACTATAAATTAGGGCATAAATAGGATTCTTTTTGTTTTAGGACCTCTTGTATATATTTGTCTCTTGATTTGTAGAAGATTTTAGGGTGACTCATGTGGGTGTGTATATAAATATATATATATATATATATGTATTTATAGTCTTGTAAAAAACTAAAGAGGAATGAAAACAAAGAATTTTCGTTTCTTGATTTGTTATCGGTTGACATGGTATCAAAGCCATGATCTAGGGATTATGTATTCATACTGATCAAAATCCGTTTTTTGCCATGCGCTGTTCTCGCTGCATCGACTAGTTCTTCCTCCACCATTATAGATCGTCATGGCTGCGCGGTGATTTCATGTGGTTGTTGCTCCAGTTGCACCCACTACTGAGACTCATGGCAAATGACATTTCAATTGCCGAGATGGGCACTCCGGCTCCAGCAAGGGGTGTTGCGAATTCTTTAGGAGCTATGATCTCACACCAAGTTCCAGAAGGGACTTCCACTACTGATGTACTCCTTGAAACTTTGATGTCCAAGTTGACACAAATTTTGACTCAACATCAGGCCACACCTTCTCACATGAAAACACATGACCCACCAATTGCAGTCAAGTTGGATGGCCGTAATTAGGGCCTTTGGTCCTAAGTTGTCGAGATGTATATCTCTAGGAAAGATAAATTGGGATATATCAATGGAGATCTGCCCCAACCACTTCCGACCAACCCAAGAATCTCAATAGATAATCAATATCCTCTTAATGAACCATCGACTGGGAACTATTTAAAGATTCAGCATGACTATAACTTGTCGCACATATTCTTAACACCTTGAGAATAGGTTTAGTCATAGCTGATCTTATGGACTTCATTTATATAAATCGGACGATGAATGAAAAACTTATTTGCCATTAAATAATCTTTTACATGGAACTATTACATGATTGGTTTAGGCCATATAGCTAACACTTAATACGAGAGAAAATTCCATGGCTATATCCCCACCGAGGCATGGTTTGATCTTGATATTTTGTTTGTCTTATGGTCCTGATGGCGGGTGAAGTGACAAGCCATTCCAATTCATGACATGCAATCTGGGAAACAAGATGCATGTCAGCACCCAATATTTATCTGGAAAACCGCCGGTGAAGAGAGGTTCTCTCTTTGGCATATTCTTTACTTCCATAATTAGTACTCTCCTTCTTTTTCTTTTTTCTTTTAATCTTATGATCATTCCCACTTTATTCGAGTGTTCTTTGAGTGTCATGTCAGTAATCGTCCCCCGGGGAATCCGATTCTGATGCTGTTGCGTTATTCTTTCAAGAAAAAGGAGATAGGATTTGGAATTGGCAATTTTGAGTATTTTCGTATTAACATAGTCCCACACAATATAAGTAAAAGAAACAAAAGGTATATCGTAGAGATTTAGATATGACATAACGCCACTTCAATAAGTTACATTTTTCCTCCATCCTCTAATTGATGAAAATCATCTACCTGCAAAATTCAAAAGGCATATATAATGAGAAATGTCCTAAAGAGACGGCTTAACCCTGCTTGGACTTCACTTATCATTACTATTGATCCACGTCTCGTCATGAGAGTTAGAAAGCTTGGATTACTTAGATTTTCCTTCGCTAAGGACGGCAAACATTAAAGAAGGGGTTGTCGTGAATGACGAGTAAAGGATAAAAATTTTGAAATGTCAAAGACACGCATGAGCGACTCAAAATATCTAGATGATAGAAGGAATCAAATTAAAGCCAAGGGGATTGCTTCGTGCATCAAATGTAATACATTCGAATCAATATACTCATCACTGTCTCCTCTTTGGGGGCCACCTTGGTTCCCATTCCCCTCTTCAATTTGATCAATTGAGTTTTTAACATTTTAACAATTTCTCAATTTAGTCCTAAATCTATTGATGATTTGTCAATTTAGTCTTTAGGCTAATTTTGGTCGAAAATCACTGATCTAACTCTCCAGTTAATGCCAGTCATCCTAGGTGGCATAGTTGGCATTAACGTGAAAGATTTTTGCAATTTTAATTTTTTAAAAAAATTTCCTTTTTTTTTCTTTCTCTTTTTTTTTTCTTCTTTTCCTTATTTCCTTTCATTAATTGTCAATTGTCAGCGAAGGCTAGGACAACCTTGCCAGCTCACCCCTTGCCCAACCCTCACCAAAGGTTGATGAGGGGCGGCCTCGCCTATGGCCAAGGAGGGCACCCCATGGCTTGCCCTTGTTGGCGGCTGGGACCAACGAAGGGAATAAGGAAAAAAGAAAAAAAAATAGAGAAAGGAAAGAAAAAAGGAAAAAAATAAAGCAAATCTAAAAAATATTACAAAAATTGTCTACATAGTACCGATCATGCCATATTGGATGACTGGCATTAATCAAGCCGCTATTGAGTGATTCTAGTCAAATTAGCTAAAATGACTAAAAATTGGCAAATTATAAAAGATTTAGAACTTAATTGACACAATTGAAATGTTTATAATTAAATTGGTCAAATTGAAGCATTTGAGCAAGAATTAATATATATGCAACAGGTTTATGACTTTTTAAATAATTTTTCCCTAAAAAAGACCTAAAGCAATAGGTTAACTCAGCTTGGATGCTATAGATCCATGGCTCATCATGATAGTTGCCAAGTTTAGATTACTTGATTTTCGGTAGAAGTACACCCCAAGTGCCAAAACTTGGCACGGATGGACACTTAAGTGCCAAAACTTTGAAAAGATACACTTAAGTGCCAAAATTGAAGTAAAATGGATCACTTAAGTGCTACTCCGGCAAAAATCCAGCCAAATTGCTGACTTGGCAATTTTCTAGCGAGTTGAGTGCAAAACGGCGTTGTTTTGCATGCTGACGTGGCGAGAAAATGCAAAAATGACGTCGTTTTTGTCTCTGATGTGGTAAATAATTAATATAAAAATTAAATTAAATTAAATTAAATTTATTTAAAATATTTTAAAAAAAAATAAAATAAAATTTTAAAAAAATTGGGCATTTAAGTTATCCATTTTACTCTGATTTTGGCACTTAAGTGTACATTTTCAAAGTTTTGGCACTTAAATATCCCTCCGTGTCAAGTTTTGCCACTTCATGTGTCCATACCTCCTTGATTTTCCCTTGCTAAGGGCGGAAAATTTTAAAGAAGGGATTGTCGTGAATGACAAGCAAAGGATAAAGATTTTGAAATATCAAAGGTACACGACAGAAGGAATCAAAATGAAGTCGAGGGGATCGCTTCGTGCATGAAATGTGATACATTCAAATTAGAAACACGCCTCCTCTCAAGGTCTACCTCAATTCCGACCCCCACCCCCACCCTAGTCGTTATAGAGTAGACCCGTTAGACGGGTGGCTAATTGACCCATTTAACCCGTTTATGGCCCGTTTATTGCAATGCAAAATTTTTTACCCATACCCGATCCGACATATATTTGACTCATATCCGACCCATTTAACTGAACTTAAGAAAGCTTATTTATTATATATATATATGATATTGCTAAAAAAATGGTATTGCCAAAATATTTTTGTACAATACAAATTTAATGGACAATTTTTATAATTTTTAAAATAATTATTTATAAAAAAATCGAATTTTAATTATTTTGTTATTTTTTAAAAATTAAAATTTTAATTATTTTTATTTTTAAGAATATAATTTTTTTTAAATTTTTATTTTTTTTTCTTTTTCACTTCTCTTTTTTTCTTTTTTCTTTTTGTTTTTCTTCTTCTTTGGTCGGCCGCCGGCCATGACGACAGCCGGCGATCGTCCACAGGCGAGCTCCAAGCTCGCTAGATCGGCGAGGCTCGAGCCTTGCCCAACGCTGGCGAGTTCAAGCCTCACCCGACGCTAGCAAGTTCGAGCCTCGCTGGACATCGGCGAGGCCTCCACCTTGCCAGATCCAGTGAGCTCGAGCTCGCCCAACGCCGGCATGCTGGAGGCTTGCTTGGCCGATCGCTAGCCATTGCCGTGCCGGCCACCGAAAGGAGGAAGAAGAAAGAAAAAAAAAATTTAAGAAAAAATAATTATAATTTCATTTTTATAAAATAAAATATATATATTATTGTAAAGTTAAAGAGGGAAGAGAGAAATTGTGAAGTTTTGGTTGAAAATGGGTTCTAAATTCAACCCATTGAAGACCCACTTAAAAGCCACATATCTTAAGTATTTAATTGTTAAACCCATTTAACTAGTTTCTTCAAAAAATAAGTGACCCATTTTGCCATCTCTATTATATAGTGAAAACATGATAAGGCTTTTTGGATGACGTCAGGTCGGTATGAAGTGGGGAGAAATGGGTGAAGATGGCGTCCACGCAGAGTCGGTGCTTTTGAATAGTGAGAAGGAAAATGTCGATTTCTTATTTTGCCAATTTTTACTCAGTAACCTAAAATGTCTCTCCGTCTCTCTATCTCTCTCCTCACAAAAAACTCCATTAATTATATGAGATAAATGATTGTGTAATAGTTTTTTAATTTATTATAAGAATAATAGTTTATTCTGAATCAAAAAAATCCAATAAAAATAATTATGAATTATTGTGAGACTCACTTCTTGAAGAATTTATGACTCACAACAAACTATTATTTTCACAATATCCCAAAGATCGTTATGCTAGCAAACCTCATTATATAATGTCTCAACCACTTGCATATGTGTCTTCAGGAATTAAAGTTCCATATCGGCCCATATCCAAACCTTTGGTTCCACCCGGAAATTTGTCCAGTTTCTTTTGGGCTCATATACTTTCCACAATGCCTCAATCCGCTAATATAAGCCTTGGTCCGGTGTTTGAATATTGGGTAAAGAAAAACCTACTCCGGGGAATCGCTTCCAGTGCGAAGAGTTTAACGACCATCGACAAAATCCCCAGCAACTGGCGTGATGTTCACAATAACGCATTCAATCCCGAAATGATACGGATCGGTCCCCTCAGAAGTAAGGACGGACGCGATGACCGACAGTGGTTCATGGAAGAGCACAAGGCGCGGTTTCTAAACCGCCTTCTGGAAGGGGAATTGGAGGAATGGAGAAGCGACGGAGATATGTCGAGTACGACTGAAGAAGAGAGATTGTCCCTTGACTGTGAACGTGGAGAAGACGATGATGGTGGTCGCATTGGGCAGAAGATTCACAAAGCGAAGGCTCACCCAGCTGAAGGAAGAGTGGCGAAAGCCTTGTGTTTGGATGACCTTGTGGACGCCATGCTGAAATTGGAGCACCAAACGAAAGCCTGTTATTCAAAGAATATTAACACCATCCCCAACGACATCTTTGTAATGATGATGGTTGTTGATGGTTGCTTCGTGGTCGAACTACTGCGCCTTTGCTACGACCATCTCCAGACCAAGGTAGAGTAACATTCAAATATTAGACAATGTCCTTTATTAGCTTAACTTTGTCGAGTGAATTAATTGGGATCTATCTGCAACTTCTTGTCTATCCTTCAAACCGACCGATCCAAAAGAATATTCCATTAGAGGCTTAAATATACATGCTAAATTAGGCATGGAGTGAACTTCTGTTAGTCTCTGCTTAAGTCATTGATCGTTTTTGCATGCATTCCACTGTGAAGGCAATTGAGGACGACCCGATCCTAATTAACACCCATATTTTAACAACCCTTCGACGCGACCTTCTATTGTTCGAGAACCAACTGCCTTTCTTCGTTCTCGATAAACTGTATGAGCTGATCAACAAGAAGAAGAACACTGATCATCAACAGGCTGTGCCGCTGGAAGAACTCGCGGTCACCTTCTTCGACCCCCTGTTACCCCAACAGAATGCTACCTCTAAGTTGGACGCCAACAAACCCAAGGCTCATCTACTCGATGTTTTCCGATCTACCTTCCTCAAATCGGCGAGAGAAAGTCCACAACAAGGGAAAGAATCGAGTCAAGTCGCGGTCGAATCTCGATGGCAGTATGAGGGGCCCTTACTTCGCATGGGAGCTCCATGAGGCGGGCGTGAAATTCAAGAAGTGGAAGGGCCATGAGTTACTGGACATTGAGTTCGGTCACCGCACTCTATGCGTCCTCCGTTGTCCCTCAACGACAACACTATCTCTCTCCTTTTGAATTTCGTCGCGTACGAACTGAGCGTCAACCACCCCGAATCCTTCTTCACGGATTACTTAATGTTCTGGGACAGTTTGGTCAATAGCCCCAGGGACATTCAGATTCTCCGCAAGCACAGGATCATCAATAACATGGGAAGCGAGAAGGCGGTGGCGGAACTGCTGATGAGGTGTAGAGAGGTCATTTCCAATCTCGATCTGGGCTACTTGTACGACGAAATCGAGAAGGTGAATGATTGTTGCCAGCGGTACTACGAAAGCAAGTATCATGTCTGGTGGCGAAGCCTCATCCGCGAACACTTAATCCACGAACGCTTCAGCAGTCCGTGGACATGCCTCTCTTTCTTTGCTGCCATTATCCTCTTGCTGCTTACCCTCCTCCAGACGTTTTACACAATGTACGCTTACTATCGGCAGCATTAAGCTTTGTGCCTGTCATTCTATGACAACAGTTGTTATTAGCTAATTGGTTTTTAGCATTTGATGTCCTGTATTTGTCTCCGTCTTGGTTGTGTAGTGGCTTTATTTGATGGAATATGTATTGTCGCTGCATTTGGAAATTTCAGATTATTGTGGTGTTGAATTCAATTTGGAACTTTTCGTTGTACATAATTTGATTCAATGGGCATGAAAAATATGCATTTGAGATTTCTTTAGGCAGTGAATAGGACGCCGAAAACATATTGTTTATGTTTAGCAGAAGCTGCGGAAGAATTGCTATAAGCTCAGCGCGCCTTGTTTCTAGGGAAAGGCGGATTGGACTTTGACAAAGGTAAATTTTGGTTCTAGAAACAGGAGAAACGGATAAAATGTTATCACAATTAATGATAACTACATAGATTTAAGGCTGTGTATTAAATTAATGTCACGAGTTTCGTGCCCTTATATGGTATTCAATTTGGACGCATAGCTAATTTGCCAAAATGAAGAAGCACATCGGCGGAGCATTTAACAAGAGACGGCGGGTGCTCGGAGAGAATTATCCAGCCTCAGAAACTCGAACCACGGCCGGATGAGAAGTATCGAATTAAATGAAGATAGATCTTGCATTAAATATAGGCTGCACATGTTGGACGTTGAAGACAAAGGCAACCATCCATGTGTTGACTTCTGCACCTTTCTCTCTTTTTGCTTTTCTCATTGTCTTGTCCCGGGGAGCTGAATAGCCATTTTCCACCTACTACTCATTAAATGCATGCACATGCACCATGCCCATGAAAATTGGACGGGGCCGCTACTTTGTCAGAGACTTGTCTCGTGGGCTTCCGTCTTTTGTTCATGAATGAACAAACAGGGAAGGCATAAACTATGCTTATTGCATTGGGTCGGTGTATGATGGTGATGCGTAGGTGCCATCATTAATTGTATGTGTGCGCAGGATTTCAAAGTAGGTGCCACTGTAACATTCGTGGAGTCCACGTTCGTCTTATCTCCACACCCATTCTCCTATAAATGGAGGACAGCAGAGGGCGTAGAGAATGCAGAGCAAGGAGTGAGAGCTATGAGAGAATTGAGCGTGAATCGAGTCTATTGAGTTGTTAAACAGTGTGGGTATTAGGCATATATTAGGATTGGAAAACGCTAGACTGCGTGAACGTTTGTAATCCTATAATTCTCCAAATTATAGTGAATTATTTGTCGGCTTTCTCTATTGATGTAGGTTTCGATATTTGAATCAAATCACGTAAATTTCCCATATCTTTTTATTATTCCTTATTCTATTTCTATCAATTTCTATAGCTTCTGATATAATTGCAAATTTATGATTTGTTTCCGCCTCACCGCTGATTTCAACACTACGCTTCCTTGTGATGCAATCATCTCACTAAATAAGTGCAAGGTATATCAGGGGGGCCACCCATCCGCCTGCTCTTCTGGAGAGCCAATCTCTCTCAGTTCGAAGCTACGTAATCTTTACAAATGCAAGAAGGAGCTTGTCATCTATGAATGCCATCTAAGTTTCACTCGACATCATTTGATGCTGTTGTTGGGCTTCAGCATTCTCGGGGGTCTATTGCAACTATAAGTGTCTAAGGTTAAGCAATATAAAACCCTTGCCCTTTGAATTCGATTCTAACTGGGAGAAAAAAAAAAGACCTTACTCCCCTCCTCACCTTATTCATATGCCAATAAAAGACTGCATCTGTACTTGATCACATCGATCCGATAGCTTCCAAAATAGCACTGAAGCAAACAAGAAAAACAAGGCACACCTCGAAGGAAGAAGAGAAGATTCCACTCCAAAGCTTTCATGTATTCTCTTCAAGCAAGTCGCCTGAAATCCGTACTTGATTGCAAAAGGCACTTTCTTAAGAAATAAAGAAACAAATAATCGGCATGATCCATATCAGAGAACGGAGGAAACTCTTTTTAACTGGCTCTAGAGAAAAAAAAAAAAAAAACTTGTCCCGTAACTATAGGCTAAAATTGCATGACAAGAACCGAATTATAAAAATAAAAAAGAAAAATTTGCCAGGTTACACAGAGGAGGGAGATCTTGTTTCACCTTCCAGCGTTGTCAGCAACCTCAGCCTAATTATACAGTGCAAATTTTTTAATGGCGGTATTGCTTGTTTATGGTGTTAACATGAGCTGTCAATTATGAACTATAAATTAGGGCATAAATATGATTTTTTCTGTTTTAGGATCTCTTGTATATATTTTTCTCCTGATTTGTAGGAGATTTTAGGGTGACTGATGTGGGTGTGTATATATATATATATATGTATTTATAGTCTTGTAAAAAATTGAAGAGGAATGAAAAAAAAAAAATTCGTTTCTTGATTTGTTACTGGTTGACATGGTATCAAAGCCATGATCTAGGGATTTTGTATTCATATTGATCAAAATCCTTTTTTTTTTGTTGTGCGCTGTTCTTGCCACATCGACTAGTTCTTCCTCCACCGTTATAGATCGCCATAGCCGTGTGTTGATTTCATGCAGTTGCTGCTCCAGTTGCACCCACAACTAAGACTCATGGCAGGTGACATTTCAATTGCCGAGATGGGTACTCCGGCTCTAGCAAGGGGCATTGCGAAATCTTCAGGAACCATGATCTCACACTAGGTTCTGGAAGGGACTTCCACTACTGATGTACTCCTTGAAACTTTGACGTCCAAGTTGACACAAATTTTGACTCAACATCAAGCCACACCTTCTCACACTGAAGCACCTGACCCACCAATTGCAGTCAAGTTGGATGGCCGTAATTATGGCCTTTGGTCCCAAGTTGTTGAGATGTATATCTGCTGGAAAGATAAATTAGGATATATCAATGGAGATCTGCCCCCACCACTTTCGACTGACTTGAGTTTTCAAAAGTGGAAGACTGATGACTCTACAATTAAAGGATGGCTCATCAATTCCATGAATTCGGCATTGATTGGCAATTTTATTCGTTTCCCAACAACAAAGGCAGTATGGGTATCGGTGGCTACTACATTCTTTGATGGCACCGATGTCTCCTAGGCGTATGATCTGAAGCGATGTCTATCTCGACTAAAGCAAGCAAGTGGCCTAATTGAAAAGTATTACAATGTTCTCTTGGGTTTATGGCAGGAGATTGATTTTCGATGGCCTAATCCCATGACATGTCTTTGTGATATTGAGTGCTACAATGCTCTTGTGCAGGAAGACTGCATATATCTCTTCCTTGATAGGCTTGATGATCGCCTTGACAATGTCAAGGCTAATGTTTTACAGATGCATCTCTTCTCGACGGTGAAACAAGCATGCCGAGGTGAGGTGAGAGGATGTACGCCAAGCTATTATGCTATCTTCAAGCTTACCACCTAGCACGGTGGCAGGCTCTTGTGTCACAAGGAGGGAAGGCTGTCTCACGCTTTGCTACAACAAGCCCAAAGCTCTCCAAATGGTCCCTCCTAGTGTGACATCCCGAATTTTCAATACTGTTTTCAATTAAATTAAATCGGGCCTTTCATCAACGTGCCTATAGTGCTATTCTCAGAGTTAATCACTCATGAGATAACTAGACTATTTGGAGAAGTCATTAAGGAATTTTAACGCAATAAACTTAAGAATTCAACTAGGAATCGACTACTCGACCGTGCACATTTGCAAAGATCATTATGACACAGTAAAGATTGATTGGAAATCAGAAATAGGTCATGTCGACTAGACGTGTGGTTAAACATGGGTGATTCCACCAAATTGAGAAATTCTCATCAATCGGCACTAAAGTAATTTTTCTGTCGTTTTGGTACCCTGTGTCCGTATTTGCATCCTTGAGATTTTCATGACTACCGAAAGTTGCCAATGTGTCGAAGAGGTTCATTATGGCTCGAAGAAAATCGACCACAGGTCATTTGCACAAAAATTTTATGAAAGCTACCCAATAGCCTAGGTCATACTAAAATCACGCCAGATTGAAATTAACCACGAATTTGAATCCAATTTCATAAATTAAAAGTTCTGTCATGTCACAAGTCATTTTAGGAATGCCAACTCATCTTCGGAAGATTTTTCTGCAAACCAAGATTTTGGCGGAAAAAGTTGTTATATGGCCGTTTTCCACCGGGAAATTCTAAGGACTGTTTTTTATCGCGAAATTGGGATGCTAGTAGGATTTATTGATGAGCAAAAATACTAATTTGATCGAGGACTCGATGGTTGGATTTTACGAGGCCGAATTGAATTGATTCAAGAAGCATTTGGGTTCAAATTGAGGGAAAATATGTGCAAATTCGTATGTCCCCATGGACCCAACAATTGGGTTACTTCAAGCTTCTAGAAGAGGGCTTGGCTGCTGGAAAATGAAGTAGAGGAAGCCAGCTAGTGGTGGGACCAAAGTAAGGGGACAAAGAGATGAGGAAGAGACGAAGATGGTCCCCCCATATCCAACCAGTCTCCCCCTCCTTTCTTCCTCCTCACCCCCGTCGATCCCCTTCTTCTCCTTGCTGTTCGAACTCCAGCAACCCATAAACTAGCTAGCACACCCCCTCCTCCTCCGTTGAGCAGCCGTCGCATGCTTGGAACCACCGTTGTGTCATTGCCGCTCGCCCGCACGCTTGCTGCTCATCTCGCTCATGTCCAGCTTACCGATGTTGGTTCCGTGCTCATCTCGCCTTCAGTGCGTCCTTGAGCCACCGTGCAATGCCGTTTGCCACTACTTGGAGCTGCCAAAAGCTCGCCGAGCTCCTCCTGGTCCTTGCAATAGCCCCACCACTCATCCTTGCCAGTTTCCACCTCAACCAGCCGACCGATCCACCTTTCTTTGCCAAGATCAACACCACCACAGAGCCCAAACCGAGTGGGTCTCAGCCATTATTTGGGCGGTTTCCAGGCTGTTCCTGACCTTGTTTGGCGAGCTTGCCTTGGAGTTTCTCGACCCCTGCCACGTCCCTGTTGTTTTGATCCGAGTGGATCTTAATCAAGTGAGTTTAACTCACTAATCCTTGCTTAGTACGTTAATGATGTTTAAGAGTTGATTAGTTTAGACTTAGTATGGATTATGTGGATAGTTAGATTAAATTAGCAATTTAATTAAAGTTAGATTAGATTAGAAATTTAATTAATCGTTATTGCATGTTAGGTGGTTAGAGTAGTGTAATTAGAGCCTAGACAAGCTCTAGTATTTATCTAGAGTGGTTCAGAAATTTTCCGGATCCATCTTGGCTTTTAATTAGGCTTTTCCGGCCTAAGTTGCATATATTGGCATTTAATAATTATTTTTCATAATTATTTAATTAATTATTTACTTTCCAGAAATTAGACCGGGATAGTCGGTGACCAAAATTTCGTGCTAATTGTAGTGGTGTGATCTATTTATTTAATTGACTGTTATTTTGTGCAAATTGAGTGTGATTTGTGAGTGGGGGTATTTATCCCAAAATTTATTTAATTTCAGTAATTAATTGGAAAATCACTGAGCGTCGGTTTACAGTGCAAAAAATGTGTTTGTGGACTGTAGAAAGTAGTGGGATTTTCTAAAGTGGAAATATTGTATTTTGACTAAGACCAACTGTGTACCCATACACGATAATTTTTATCGAGTATTATAAAAATGGTGATTTGGTCCGAAGATCAGGATGGTATTGTGGCATCCAAGAATTTCAATGAATCCTCGGATAGGTGACGGTCATGACCAATTGATAGAAGTATCATCGAACTATGGCATTTGTATCAATTACGGGCAATCATCTGTATTTGTTTATTTGTTGGATTGATATGATATGATATGATATGGATGATGGTCATGACCAATTGATAGAAGTATCATCGAACTATGGCATTTGTATCAATTAAGTGGCTGAATGCCGAAGGTTTTTCCTCGGGACCTTCGGGATGCCCGGTTGTATGCTAGTCGGTATGTAAATCCGGAGGGCCGGGTAACCATTCTCATGGTGAGCCTCGGAGGGTTTCCTCGTGATGCCAGGTGGGGTACGAGATGCCTGGAGGCGTGATATGCTCCAGATGCCCGGTGGCCTTAGTGGCTGAATGCCGAAGGCTTTCGTGATGCCAGGGTGGATGCGAATGCCCGGAGGGACGCAAACATTGGTCCTCCGGGGGATGAAACCTTTTGAATGATAAAATGGATTATTCTACTATGTGTGTGTGTGTGGTTTGGTTAGAGGACTAAATTGTATGGCATGGAATGTAACATGTCATTACAGTTTGGCCCTATGATCGGGACTTGTGTAACTGGACATGATGTATTTTGATCCTTTGAAACTGCATTTGCCATTGCATTTAAGAATTTTATGATTTTGATGCATGCTTATTCTTTAACTACCTGTTGTTGTCTATCTTGCATGAATCTAGATATTGACGGTAATGTGGCATCCCAAAAATTCCAGTCAAGCTCTAAGGGGTATTAAAGCTCATAATTAGGTAATGAAATTACCTATGGTTTATGCTTTAGCCATTAGTTTTCTCTTAAGGCTAAGTGATATGTTTGTGTCCATGAATTTTTGAAATTTGGACTATAGGATAAATTAATGAGAATAATCTATGCTTGGCTATGCACCTCACAAATTAAATTCCTATAAAATAAAATGTTACAAGATTTTTGGCTATGTGGAATTTAGTAATTAAATTCCTAAAAGAAAGAATAAGAAATGGGTAAAATTTGATTCTTTATTTCAGTTGGGCCTTAGGCCCAAGAGTGGACCTTTAATGGGCCAAGTTGGCCGGCCCATTGAAGCCCACAAGTGGGTTGCCGTCGACCATGAAAGGGGGAGGAGTGGCCGGCCCATTGCTGGCCCAAATGCCTCCAAGCCCAAGCCCAAAGCCCATTGCATGGGCCTTGCCAAGTGGCAAGGAGGACTTGCATGCATTGGCCATTGGAAGAGGCAATCTAATGATTGCAAATGATGAGGAATTGGGGAAATAAAAGGAAGAGGAGAGAGAGAGGGTGGCCGGTTGCATTGTTCGGCCAAGTGAGTGAGAGAGAGAGAGAATCGTTCGAGAGAGAGAGAGAGAGGAGGCCGAGAGAAGAGAAGCCGAGAGGGGGGAGGAGCCGCCCGTCGCCGCCGCACGCAGCCCGTTCGTCCGCCGTGTGCCATCGTTCTCCTCGGTTTAGAGGCAAGTTAGGGTCCTCTTGCTACTCTTGCATGTGTGTGTTGCATGTATGTTTGTAGAAATGACGAATTTTGGGTGAATAGGAGGGAGAAACCAAAGCTAGAATGACTTGTTCTTGAGTGATGTTGTTGTTTTCGCATGAACCGCCTGAGTCAGAATCTTGCGAGAGCTTGCATGCATGTTTTGAGTTCGATTTTGACTTTTATTTATTCATGAACGTTGTAGCCAACATCTTAAAATACAACATACTAAACTTTCATGCAAAATGATGGAGATTTAAGGGGTCAAACTCTCATCCTACGGAGACACTAGATCTGGAACTGTTTTGCTGACCTTGTGGTAGATTTGTGGTTGCATGTTGATTTTTATCAAGAATCTCTCTTCGAATTCTGCATGAAAATTGTATAGAACATCTTAAAGACTAACATACTCAAATTTGAAGTAAAATGAACAAGTATAGCCTAGTGAATCGACTTACTCTTGAAGACGGTAAATCTGGAGACGTGGTACTGGACACCCGAGACTTCATGGACCCATATGGTGACTGTTATTTGGAAATTTGACTTAGATTCCTTCATGCAAGTTTTAGGGGACCTCTTGAAGTAAAACATATCCAAATTTCAGAGGAAACAAAGAAGAATAAGTGGGTAAACACTCGGTATTTCGAAGATGAGTACAGTGGACGTTTCGGTGCTAGAACCAGAAGCTTCGGATGACTATAGGAAATTATCTAAAACTAATATGTCCTATAAGTCTGCATGAAAAATCTACTTTAGTGTCTTAACTATAACCTGGTAAAATTTCATAATTTTTGGAGGTCGTTCGGGTATTTTAATCGAATTATTTCAAAGACTGCGCAATCTGTTTCTATCCGAAATTGCATGCTGTACTTGTGTGAGTTATATCTTCTTGTGTGAAACTCTTTTGGGCATGTGTTCTGCATGAAATTGTTATCTTATTGTCTTACCTAGTACATTCTCTGATTTTGTGATTTTTGAGGATCATATTGATATTTAATTTAAATGATTTCCAAAATTGCGCAAGCTGGAATTTAGTAAATTTCAAAAAGGCATGATATATGGACTATTCCAAGTTGTATGGATTCCATGGATTGTATTGTCTTTAGTGATTGTATCTTGCTGCATGTATGATGATGATTGGAGATGCAAATAAGAATTTAAAAAGGATGAAAGTGATGTTGTTTGCCATTACATCATATGACATGCTAATTTTGAGACATAAATTATTGAACATGAACAATGATAAATGAGGAAATTGTTGGAGGCGGTTGATAATGCCCCGGGAGTGTCGGGATGCCCGGTGGCCTAGTGGCGTAATTCCGGAGGGTCCTCGGGAGTTTCGAGATGCCCGGTGGTATATGGTACGTAATTTCAAAGGAGGGGGGGATCCTGGTGGTATGTCGGTACGTAATTCCGGAAGCCCTGGAGGTTTGTGCCCGGGGGGATGCCTCGCAATGCTAGTTGGGATGCGAGATGCCTGGCTAGGGAGCATAAATGCCGGATGCCCGGTTGTATCTTGGATACATGCCCGAAGGTTCCTCGTGATGCCAGTTGGGATACGAAATGCCCGGAATGTAGGGGTGCCGGATGCCCGGTTGTATCTTGGATACATGCCCGGAGGTTACTCGCGATGACTGGTTGGATGCGAGGGATGAATTGTGGGATGCAAACATTGGTCCCTGGAAAGAAAAGCTGATGAGATCCTTGTGAAAGATAAGGATTGAAAATGAATCATGTGCATGGGTGTATGCATATGGCATGATGCATGATCGGCTTATGAAAATAAATTGATGCTATTTGATATTGAAAATGCGATCATCAAGGCATGAATGGATCTCATGGTGATGTATGATTGATAGCATGAATAATATGAATCATGGTGGTATGTGCACATCTGGCATGGATATGCATGAATGCATGATGATGAGTGCATGGTGGTATGTGCACCTATGGCATGGTGATATATGCATGGATGCATGAGGGTGAGTGCATGGATGTATGTGCACCTATGGCATGATGGTATGTGTGACATGATGATGGTAAGTGCATGGATGTATGTGCACCTATGGCATGATGGTACATGTGATATGATGATGATGAGTGCATGGGTACATGATGATGGTAAGTGTATGACATGATGGTGATGGCTATATGATGATGTATGTACTTGAGGTATGATGATATGTGCATGATATCAAGGTAAATTGTGCATGGATGCTTAAATGTCATGTGATGCTATGATTGTGATGATTGTGGGGCATGATGCATTGAGTGGTTTATTGGACCTTTACTTGCTGAGTGGTTGTACTCACCCCTTCGGGGACCAACATTTTAAATTAGTAGATGGTTTGAGCGGTTGGATATGACCGTGAGGAGAAGGATAGCAAAGGAGGGAACTTTTGTCGAGCTCCCTGCTGTCACGTGGGGCATATTTTACCGCATTCCTTCAGATGTAGAGGTCGAGTGTGTGGAGATCGACTGTCCCACCATTCCTGGACTGACTTTTATTCGAATGCGCTGTTTAGTTATGTATAATGTGGGCCTGGCTAGGGGCCCTGTTGCCAGGAGTTCATATCCGTCCATGTTCGTCGAGACGGAGCAATGCGTGGGATGTTGCCGCCACCACCGCCTGATGCACCGGGATGGGTGTGAGGGCCCATGCATGAGAAGTAGGAGCTGCAACTTTTTGGGATGGTTAGCTAACACTAGTGATGGGGGATCTTGCACGTGAGTCGTAGTGGGTCGACTGTTTCTTTTTGGGTTTAGGCCGAGTGTGGTTTCATGTCCTGGCCTTTCTTTTGATGTACCAACCCAAGGAAACCCATTTTGAAAATATGTAAATAAAGTGTCGTGGCTTCGTCTTTTCTCATGATGATTAGTGGTGTGCAATTGTATCATGGTTGTTGGAGAGGGAGATGAAGATATGACATTTTCCTTCCACTAGTGAGTTGCGCTGGGACCGTTTTGAAAATAAAAAAAAATGTGTCTATGATTTGCGGCGCTTCATCTAAGAGATGTAGTTAGTGTTCCATTAGGTGTAATGTCAAGTGCATGTGGCGACCCTAGGTGGTTCGGGGTGTCACAGTGCCCCTTTTTGGTATCAGAGCAAGTGATTATAGGTGGAGTGATAAGGAGCCTCATTTGGAAGTTGAGGAACATGATGACAATGCACACCATAGGATCTAAAATGGAATAATTGAATAACGGGTGATGAGTATTCACTCGTAGATTCCTAGTAGTTTATTTTGAGTTGCCTTTAGGTATCAATAACATGTATATGTTACTTATGTAGTAGTAGTGGTTACTTTGAATGGAGGCAGTGAGTCTCAGATTATTCCAAAGGCAATGCTTGGAAATTGTAGGAAAGTCATGGTGCGAGCTGGAAGTGCTCATCCATCTAGGGCTAAAGCCTCTGCTGCAAGGGCTGAACCCCGAATGGAAGACATCCTGTAGGCATTGGCCAATATTGGAGCCAATATTGGAAATCTGATGGAAAGACAAGCGCAGTAGCAACCTGGAGCAGAACGCCGTACTCAAGGACTGGTGGAGCAATTTCTGAAATGGGAAGTTCAATGAAATGGGAAGTCCTGAGGAGGCGAAACAATGGATTGATAGGATGGAACGAATTTTTCGGCTGTTGGACTGTAATAATGCTGAGAAAATAACTTTGGCAGAGTACCAGCTGGAGAGAAATGCAAAGTTTTGGTGGAGAGATTCGAAGGACATAATCTTTCCAACAGGTATTGATGTTAACTGGGAGGAGTTTCTAACTATGCTAAGGACATGAAAATTACAGAATTTGTTCAACTAGAACAAAAGGAGCTGACAGTAGACCAGTATGAGGCTAGATTTTCTGAATTGTCTAGATATGCTCCTAGATTGATTGAGGATCAGGAGGAAAATGCTAAGAGATTTTTGAAAGGGTTGAGAATTGACATTAGAAAGCAACTAGTGCCTTTGAACATAAGAGATTATAATGAGATCTATGAAAGGGCGCAGTTGGTGGAGCAGGAGCTGTTAAGAGAATGGCCGGAGTTTAAGAAACCATTGAATTTTAATGATGTGAGAAAGGGTAAGAGACCTTATTCTGGTCAAGGTCAGACTTGGAATATGAAGAAGAAGAAGAGTAATTTTGGAAATTTTGGGGGAGTAAGAAGTGGTCTGAATATAGGGAAAGCACCCTATCAGCCTGGTGTTTGTGAAAGGTGTAATGGGCGACATGGCCCAGGATCTTGCAATGGACGACTGAAATGTTTTGGTTGTGGACAAGTGGGCCATCTTAGGAGAAGTTGCCCCCAAGAAAGGTTGCAAGTGAGTGTTGGCTCGATGCCACAGGGATATCAGAGTGCTGTTAGATCGAATTTACAAGGAAATCCTCAGAGGCCACCAGCACAAGGAAGGGTGTATGCGGTCACCCAAGAGGAAGCGGAAGCTTCCAAAAATGTTATCTTAGGTATGATCCTTATCAATGGTGAAAAGGCATATGCATTGTTTGATACGGGTGCAACGCATTCATTTGTGTCTGAGAGATATAGACGTTTGAATAAGATAGAAGTTATGCCTCTTATGATGCCTCTTTGTGTTTCCACGCCTTTAAAGGATATGGTATTGTCTACGCTGGTGTGTGGGAATTGTAAGATATCAATAGAAGGAAAGGATATGGAAATAGACTTAGTTGTAATGGCCATGTATGATTTTGACGTTATCATAGGAATGGACTGGCTTCATAAGTATCGGGCTAGAATGGATTGATATAGAAGAGTGATCCAATTCGTTTTACCTGATCAGTCTAGTTGTGAATTTTTAGGAGGTCAGACCCATCTACCTGTAGCACTTATTTCGGGAATAGAAGCCTGTCCGTTACTTGACAAAGGATGTCAAGGATACTTGGCCATAGTTAAAGATTATGCAAAGAAGGAACCTAAACTTGGGGAAGTTCGAGTAGTTAATGAATTTCAAGATGTATTTCCTAAGGAATTGCCACCAGAGTGGGAAGTTGAATTTGAAATTGAGTTAATGCCTGGAACAGGACCTATATCAAAAGCCCCATATAGAATGGCCTTAGTCGAATTGAAGGAATTGAAAGTGCAACTGCAGGAGTTGCTTGACAAAGGATTCATTAGACCAAGTGCTTCACCTTGGGGTGCACCGGTCTTGTTTGTGAAAAAGAAAGATGGATCGATGCGCTTGTGCATTGACTATAGGCAGCTGAATCAGGTGACCATTAAAAATAAGTATCCTTTGCCTAGAATTGATGACCTGTTTGACCAACTCCAGGGAAGTTCGGTCTTCTCTAAGATTGACTTAAGGTCGGGATACCATCAATTAAGAATTAAGAAAGAGGACATTCCTAAGACTGCGTTTAGGACTCATTATGGACACTAAGAGTTCCTTGTTATGCCATTTGGATTGACTAACGCGCCGATTGCATTTATGGATTTAATGAATAGGATATTTAAGCCCTACTTAGACCAGTTTGTGATTGTGTTTATTGATGATATTCTGGTATATTCAAGAGGGCCTAAAGAGCATGAGCAACACTTGAGGATAGTTTTGCAGACCCTGAGAGAGCATAAGTTGTATGTCAAGTTTAGTAAGTGTGAGTTTTGGCTGGACCAGATAATATTTTTAGGGCATGTGGTGTCAAGAAAGGGAATTGCAGTAGACCCGTCAAAAGTTGAAATGGTAGTAAATTGGCCGAGACCGACGACACTTACTGAAATACGAAGTTTCTTAGGAGTGGCTGGTTATTATAGAAGGTTTATCGAAGGATTTTCACGATTGGCGGGTCCTTTAACTAAGTTGACCCGAAAGAATGTGAAATTTGAATGGAATAAGGAATGTGAAGGAGTTTCCAGGAGCTTAAAAGGAAATTGACCTCACCTCTAATCCTGACTATACCGATTGGACCTGATGGTTTTACAGTATATAGTGATGCATCTCACAAAGGACTGGGATGTGTTTTGATGCAACATGGCAAGGTCATAGCCTATGCATCTAGACAATTAAAACCCCATGAACTGAATTACCCAACGCATGATTTAGAACTAGCAGCTATAGTGTTTGCCTTGAAGATATGGAGACACTATTTGCATGGGGAGAAGTTTGAGATTTATACGGATCATAAGAGCTTGAAATATTTGTTCTCACAAAAGGAGTTGAACATGAGACAAAGGAGGTGGATGGAATTGTTAAAAGATTATGATTGTGAGATAAGATACCATCCAGGGAAAGCAAGTAGGGTAGCAGATGCTCTTAGTCATAAGTCGGCTATGGAAATGGCTAGTTTGAGGATGGCAAAATGGGGGTTGTTAAAGTCTATAGCAGAATCATAATTTAAATTGAAAATGGATTGTTTTACTAGTATGATTAATGCATTTAGAATAGAACCCGAGATTATTCGGAAAGTTAAAATCTTGCAAGAATCCGACCTTGAAATTTTGAAAGTGAAAGATGCCGTGTCTTTAGGAAAAAGACCGGAATTTCATGTCTCTGAAGATGGAGTGGTAAGATGCCAAGGATGACTTTGTGTTCCCGATAACAAAGAATTAAAGAAGGAAATTCTGTTGGAGACACATAAGAGTAATTATAGTATTCATCTAGGTAGTACAAAGATGTACAGGAATTTGCGTCAGCGGTTTTGGTGGAATGGTATGAAGGCAGATACGGCTAAGCATGTTTCTCAATGTTTGATGTGCCAGCAAGTAAAAGCGGAGCATCGCAAACCCGCAGGGCTCTTGAGACCATTAGACATACCAAAATGGAAGTGAGAGCATATAACGATGGACTTTGTGCAAGGATTGCCAAGGATATCAAGTGGCCATGATTCTATCTGGGTAATAGTGGACCGTTTGACTAAATCGGCTCATTTCCTAGTGGTTCGCATGGACTACCCAATGGATAAGTATGCGGATATATATGTAGGTCAAGTAGTACGCCTACATGGTGTTCCAGTGACTATTACCTCAGATCGGGATTCGAGGTTTACTTCGAACTTTTGGCGAAGTCTTTAAATTGCATTAGGAACTAAGCTTCAGTTTAGTACTGCTTTTCATCCCTAGACAGATGGACAATCAGAAAGAGTAATCCAGACATTAGAGGATATGTTGAGGGCTTGTGTAATTGATTTCAAAGGAAATTGGGATGAAAGATTGCATTTGGTGGAATTTGCCTATAATAATAGTTTCCATAAAAGTATAGGCATGGCTCCCTATGAAGCATTATATGGAAGGAGATGTAGGACTCTTGTATGTTGGAATGAAGTAGGTGAAAGGAAATTGACAGGACCTGAATTGGTACAAGTTACCACTAAAGCTGTTGAAATTATTAGGAAAAGACTTAAAACAGCTGAGAGTAGGCAGAAAGACTACGCAGATAGATGTAGAAGGCCTTTGGAATTTAGTGTGGGAGACCATGTATTCCTTAACGTATCTCCTATGAAAGGGATATCTCGATTTGGGATGAAGGGTAAGTTAAGCCCCAAATTTGTAGGACCTTTTGAAATACTCGAAAAGATAGGGGATGTAGCTTATCGCTTAGCGCTACCTCCTAAGTTGGGAAAATTGCATGATGTGTTTCATGTATCGATGTTGAGGAAGTACCAGCCGAATCCTGGTCACATACTCGATCATGAAGCCATCAAAGTGGATGAGAAAGTGAGGTACATTGAAGAGCTTGTACAAATACTGGATCGGAAGGAACAAATTCTTAGGACTAAAAAGATCCCTCTGGTTAAGGTACTATGGCGACATCATGATATGGAAGAAGCCACATGGGAAAGCAAAGATCAGATGAAGGAAAAGCACCCCTATTTGTTTCAAGAAGGCACGAGTGGTGTCTAATTTCGAGGACAAAATTCTCTAAGGATGGGAGAATTATGGCATCCCAAAAATTTAAGTCAATTTCTAAAGGGTATTAAAGCTCATAATTAGGTAATGAAATTACCTATGGTTTATGCTTTAGCCATTAGTTTTCTCTTAAGGCTAAGTGATATGCTTGTGTCCATGAATTTTTGAAATTTGGACTATAGGATAAATTAAAGAGAATAATCTATGCTTGGCTATGCACCTCATAAATTAAATTCCTATAAAATAAAATGTTACAAGATTTTTGGCTATGTGGAATTTAGTAATTAAATTCCTAAAAGAAAGAATAAGAAAGGGGTAAAATTTGATTCTTTATTTAGGTTGGGCCTTAGGCCCAAGAGTGGACCTTTAATGGGCCAAGTTGGCCAGCCCATTGAAGACCACAAGTGGGCTGCCGTCGACCATAAAAGGGGGAGGAGTGGCCGGCCCATTGCTGGCCCAAATGCCTCCAAGCCCAAGCCCAAAGCCCATTGCATGGGCCTTGCCAAGTGGCAAGGAGGACTTGCATGCATTGGCCATTGGAAGAGGCAATCTAATGATTGCAAATGATGAGGAATTGGGGAAATAAAAGGAAGAGGAGAGAGAGAGGGTGGCCGGTTGCGTTGTTCGGCCAGGTGAGTGAGAGAGAGAGAGAATCGTGCGAGAGAGAGAGAGAGAGTGAGGGCGAGAGAAGAGAAGACAAGAGGGGGGAGGAGCCGCCCGTCACCGCCGCACGCCGCCCGTTTGTCCGCCGTGTGCCGTCGTTCTCCTCGGTTTAGAGGCAAGTTATGGTCCTCTTGCTACTCTTGCATGTGTGTGTTGCATGTATGTTTGTAGAAATGACGAATTTGGGGTGAATAGGAGGGAGAAACCGAAGCTAGAATGACTTGTTCTTGAGTGATGTTGTTGTTTTCGCATGAACCGCCTGAGTCAGAATCTTGTGAGAGCTTGCATGCATGTTTTGTGACACCCCGAACCCTTCGCAAGTTGTCACCAGCGCCAATGTTACACCTTATCACATTTCTACTTTGAAGAAATGTCCTGATTCGCAGACACATTTAAAAAAAAAAAAAAAAAACAAAGCGGTCCCAGCGCGACTCATTATGCGGAAGCAAATTAAAACATCACCGTCTCTCCCCCTACCAACCATGATACAAATACACACCACTAATCACCATAATTTTATAAACAAGCCACGACACTTTATTTACATATATATTTTCAAGATGAGATTTATTTTGGGTCGGTACATCAAAAAGGAAAAGCTAGGACTCGGCCACGTCCAGCCTAAAACCTCAAAAAAGAAACCTCGACCCTCAACATCACACTTGCAACAACCCCCATCATAAGTGTCGGCTAACTATCCCCAAAAAGAAACAGCTCCTACTCGTCACGTGCAAGCCTCACACCCAACCCGATGCATCAAGCGGTGGCGGCGGCAACATCCCTCGCATCGCTCCATCCCGATGAACATGTACGAATATGAACTCCTGAATAACAGGGCCCTCAACCAGGCCTACGTCGTACATCACTAGACAACGTACTCGGATAAAAGTCAGTCCGGGAACAGAGGGACAATCTATCTCAGCACACTCGACCTCTACATCGGATGGTAGACCATAAAATACACAACGCCTGACGGCAGGAAGCGGCATACTGGCTAATCTGAAATGTTATCCCCAAAAGGGGTGAGTACAACCACTCAGCAGATAGGGAAATCCAATAACAACTCAATGCATCGGATCATACATGCATTGCGGCGTTACTTACCTTGAAGCCATGCGCATACTATCATGCATCATCATATCAATTTATAACACATACATGTATATCATCATTGTATCATACATGTCATCATCGTCATGACATCATTCATCATACGTGTCATCATCATCATGGCATCATTACATCATACATGTCATCATCATCATGGCATCATTACATCATACATGTCATCATCATCATCATGGCATCATTACATCATACATGTCATCATCATCATGGCATCATCACAATACACATACCATATCATATATCATCATCATTATCATCACCATGCATATCATCATCATTATCATCACCATGCATATCATCATACATATCATATCATGGGTGATCATCATATCACATATCATCATCATCATCATCATCATCATGCATATCATCATGCATATCATATCATGGGTGATCATCATATCACATCACATATCATCATCATCATCATCATCATCATCATCATCATGCATATCATATCATGGTTTAATTTTCATCTTTTATCTTTAAATTTGATCACCACATCACCCATTTCTCATATCATCAATTTCATCATCCCTTCGAGCAAAGACCTCCACGGGTTCCCATTTCCAGCCATCCCATGGCCACCGGGCTTCCGGCCCCACATTCGGGCATCTCGCATCTCAACTAGCATCACGAGGCATTCCCTTCGGCGTAAAACCTCCGACAGGGCTTCCGGCCTTTACCCTTCTAGCCAGGCATCTCGCACCCCAATCTTGGCATTGCGAGGCATTCCCTTCGGGCAAAGACCTCCGACAGGGCTTCTGGCCCCCCACATTCCGGGCATCTTGAATCTCCCAGGGAATTTCGGCAATGTATCTCTATACATTCCGAGCATCATCCGCCATCACAACCATCTCCTCATTTACCATCATCCATGTTCACCAGTATTTTATTCACATTTTAACATGGCATATGGCATGATATCAAACAAATCATACTAGGCATGACATTCACACATGCATTGATTCAATTGCCATACATATGCCAAAACTCTATCACATATGCATCTCAATTCAATATCATAGACATATCAAGGCTTTACCACATGTGCATCTCAATTCAATATCATAGACATATCAAGGCTTTACCACATGCGCATCTCAATTCAATATCATAGACATATCAAAGCTTTATTACACATGCAACATAAATTAATTGAATGGAATCTATGGCCAATGAAATAATTCCTTTTTATTTATTTATTTTTATTTATTTATTTATTTATTATTTTTTTAAAATAACTATAAACTCCCAAAATTATCAAAATTCAAGAAATTATTAAAAAAACCCATAGGATGATAATTACTTGCAAAATTCATGGCCAAATTGAATTTTTATAAAATTTCATAATTTTCCCAAAACATCCTATGCTTCTCGGATGAAACCAGAATGCACGGTTTCCGAATAAATTCAATTAAAATATCCACATGGCCTCCAAAAATTATGAAATTTTACAGAGTGATAGACAAGACATTTTCGCACAACTTTTATGCAGAACTCCAAGCCATATTCTTTTTAGATTATTTTATACAACCTCACGAAGCTTCTGGATCCATTACCGCATCGTCCAGTGAACACATCTCCGAAATATTTAGATTTAACCTACCAATTCTCTTTCGTTTCCTCTGAAATTTGGATATGTTATACATCAAGGTATCCTATACAAGTTTCATGAAGAGATCCAAGTCAAATAACCAGATTAGAGTCATCATTTAGGTCCTTGAAGTCTCGGGTATCTCAAAATACATCACCAGAATCATCTTCTTCAAGATCTAGTCGATTCACTAGGCTATACTTGTTCATTTCACTTCAAATTTGAGTATGTTGTATTTTAAGATGTCTCCTTGGGCGAACAAAAATGGCCGGTCACCCTCTCTCTTCCTTCTTATACCCCCCTAGAGCTCATCATTTGTAATGATTGTTTTGCCTCAACCATGGCCAATGCATGGCCTTCCCCTTTGCCACTTGGCAAGGTCCATGCATGGGCCGGCCACCTCTTCCTTTGGGCCTTAATACCTCACTTTCCCACTTTCCTTCATCTGATCCTCACTTTCCCATGTGGCTTCCTCCATATCATGATGTCGCCATAATACCTTAACCAATGGGATTTTCTTAGTCCTAAGAATTTGCTCCTTTCGATCCAATATCTGCACAGGCTCTTCAATGTACCTTACTTTCTCATCCATTTTGATGGCTTCATGATCGAGTATGTGACCAGGATCCGGCTGGTACTTCCTCAACATCGATACATGAAACACATCGTGCAGATTCCCTAACTTAGGAGGTAACGCTAAACGATAAGCTACATCCCCTATCCTCTCGAGAATTTCAAAAGGTCCAACAAATCTAGGGCTTAACTTACCCTTCTTCCCGAATCGAGATATTCCTTTCATTGGAGATACCTTAAGGAATACATGGTCTCCTACACTAAATTCCAAAGGTCTTCTACGCCTATCTGCGTAGCCTTTCTGTCTACTCTGAGCTGCTCTAAGTCTTTCTCTGATAACTTCAACAGCCTTAGTGGTAACTTATACCAGTTCAGGTCCTGTCAACTTCCTTTCACCCACTTCACTCCAACAGACAGGAGTCCTACATCTCCTTCCATATAATGCCTCATAAGGTGCCATGCCTATACTTTTCTGAAAGCTATTATTATAGGCAAACTCTACCAAATGCAATCTTTCATCCCAATTTCCTTTGAAATCGATTGCACAAGCCCTTAACATATCCTCTAATATCTGGATTACTCTTTCTGATTGACCATCTGTCTGAGGATGAAAAGCAGTACTAAATTGAAGCTTAGTCCCTAATGCAACTTGAAGACTTTTCCAAAAATTCGAAGTAAACCTCGAATCTCGATCTGAAGTAATAGTCACTGGAACACCATGTAAGTGTACCACTTGACTTACATACATGTCCGCATACTTATCCATTGGGTAGTCCATGCGAATTGCTAAGAAATGTGCCGACTTAGTCAAACGATCCACTATCACCCAAATTGAATCATGACTCCTTGATGTCCTTGGCAATCCTTGCACAAAGTCCATCGTTATATGTTCCCATTTCCATTCTGGAATGTCTAATGGTCTCAAAAGTCCTGCGGGTTTACGATGCTCCGCTTTTACTTACTGGCACGTCAAACATTGAGAAACGTGCTTAGCCGTATCTACCTTCATACCATTCCACCAAAATTGCTGACGCAAGTTTCTGTACATCTTTGTACTACCTGGGTGGATACTATAATTACTCTTATGTGCCTCCGACAGAATTTCCTTCCTCAAGATCTGAAATTCTGATCTTTTTCCTAAAGATACTACATCTTTCACTTTCAAAACCTCTGGGTCAGATTCTTGCAGGATTTTAATTCTCTGGATAATCTCTGGCTCAATCCTTAATGCACTAAGCATGCCGAGTAAGACAATCCATTTCCAATTTAAATTCTGAATTTGCCACAAATTCCAACAATTCCCATTCTGCCATCCTTAAATTAGCTATTTCCATAGCCGACTTTCAACTAAGAGCATCCGCTACTCTATTCGCTTTTCCTGGATGATATTTTATCTCACAATCATAATCCTTCAACAACTCCATCCACCTCCTTTGTCTCATGTTCAACTCCTTTTGTGAGAACAGATACTTCAAACTTTTATGATCCGTATAAATCTCAAACTTTTCCCCATACAAATAGTGTCTCCATATCTTCAAGGCAAACACTATAGCTGCTAGCTCTAAATCATGCGTCGGATAATTCAGCTCATGTGGTTTCAATTGTCTGGATGCATAGGCTACAACCTTGCCATGCTGCATCAACACACATCCTAGTCCTTTGTAAGATGCATCACTATACACTGTGAAACCATCAGGTCCAGTAGGTATAGTCAAAATTGGAGTCGAAGTCAATTTCCTTTTGAGCTCCTGAAAACTCCTTTCACATTCTCCATTCCATTCAAACTTCACATTCTTTTCGGGTCAATTTGGTTAAAGGTCCTGCCAGTCACGAAAAATCCTTCAATGAACCTCCTATAATAACCAGCTAGTCCTAAGAAACTTCGTATTTCAGTAGGTGTCGTCGGTCTCGGCCAATTCACTACCATTTCAACTTTTTTGGATCTACTTAATTCCTTTTCCGACACCACATGTCCTAGAAATATTATCTGGTCCAACCAGAATTCACAATTACTAAACTTAGCATACAACTTATGCTCTCTCAGAGTCTGCAAAACTATTCTCAAATGCTGCTCATGCTCTTTAAACCCTTTTGAATATACCATAATATCATCAATAAAAACAATCACAAACTAGTCTAAATAAGGCTGAAATATTCTATTCATCAAATCCATAAATGCGGCAGGTGCATTAGTCAATCCAAATGGCATAACAAGGAACTCATAGTGTCCATAACGAGTTCTGAACGCAGTCTTAGGAATGTCCTCCTTAATTCTCAACTGATGGTATCCCGACCTCAAATCAATCTTAGAGAAAACTGAACTTCCCTGGAGTTGGTCAAACAAGTCATCAATTCTTGGCAAAGGATACTTATTCTTAATGGTCACCTGATTCAGCTGCCTATAGTCAATACATAAGCGCATCGATCCATCTTTCTTTTTCACAAACAAGACCGGTGCACCCCAAGGTGAAACACTTGGTCTAATGAATCCTTTGTCAAGCAATTCTTGCAGTTGCACTTTCAACTCCTTCAATTCAACTAAGGCCATCCTATATGGGGCTTTTGATATTGGTCCCATTCTAGGCATTAATTCAATTTCAAATTCAACCTCCCGCTCTGGCGGCAATCCAGGCAATTCCTCAGGAAATACATCTTGAAATTCGTTAACTACACGAACTTCTTCAAGATTAGGCTCCTCCCTTGCATAATCTCTAACTATGGCTAGGTACCCTTGACATCCTTTGTCAAGTAACATACAGGCTTCTACTGCCGAAATAAGTGCTACGGGAAAATGGGTCTGACCTCATAAAAATTCACAACTAGGCTGATCAGGTAAAACGAATTGAATCACCCTTCTATAACAACCCATTCTAGCCCAATACTTACGAAGCCAGTCCATCCCTATAATAACGTCAAAATCATACATAGCCATTACAACCAAGTCTATTTCCATATCCTTTTCCTCCATTGATATCTTACAATTTCCACACACCAGCGTAGACAATACCATATCCTTTAAAGGCGTGGAAACATAAAGAGGCGTCTCAAGAGGCATAACTTCTATCTTATTCAAACATCTATATCTTTCAGACACAAACGAATGCGTTGCACCCGTGTCAAACAATGCATATGCCTTTTCACCATTAATAAGAATCGTACCTGAGATAACATTTTTGGAAGCTTCCGCTTCCTCCTGGGTAATCGCATACACCATTCCTTGTGCAGGTGGTCTCTGAGGATTTCCTTGCGGGTTCGACCTAACAGCACTCTGATATCCATGTCTCACCGAGCCAACACTCACTTGCGACCTCTCTTGTGGGCAATTTCTCCTAAGATGACCCACTTGTCCACAGCCAAAACATCTATGTTGTCCCGTACAAGGTCCTAAGCCATGGTGTCCATTACACTTCTGACAAATACCAGGCTTATAGGGTGCTTTCCCTATATTCAGACCACTCCTTGCCCCTCCAAAATTCCCAAAATTAATCTTCTTCTTCACATTCCAGGTCTGACCTTGACCAGAATAAGGTCTCTTCCCCTTTCTCACATCATTAAAATTCAACGGT
This sequence comes from Eucalyptus pumila, assembly GCA_016097595.1. Classification (NCBI taxonomy): domain Eukaryota; kingdom Viridiplantae; phylum Streptophyta; class Magnoliopsida; order Myrtales; family Myrtaceae; genus Eucalyptus; species Eucalyptus pumila. The sequence goes on from CM027853.1 coordinate 33,985,883, forward strand.
TTCTTAAACTCCAACCGTTCCCTCAACAATTCCTGCTCCACTAACTGTGCCCTTTCATAAATCTCATTATAATCTCTTATGTTCAAAGGCACCAGTTGCTTTCTAATGTCAGTCCTCAGCCCTTTCAGGAATCTCTTAGCCTTCTCCTCCTGATCCTCAATCAATCTAGGAGCATATCTAGACAATTCAGAAAATCTAGCCTCATACCGATCTATCAAATCCTTTTTGCTCTAACTGAACAAATTCAGTAATCTTTCTATCCTTAGCACAATCAGAGAAATGCTTCCTATTGAAAGCCCTAACAAACTCCTCCTAATTAACATTAGTACCTGGTGGAAAGATTATGTCCTTCGAAGCTCTCCACCAAAACTTCACATTTCCCTCCAACTGGTACTCTGCTAAGACTATTTTCTCAGCATCGGTGCAGTCCAACAGCCAGAAAATTCGTTCCATTCCATCAATCCATTGCTCCGCCTCCTCAGGACTTCCCATTCCATTAAACTTAAGTGGCTTCAGCTTCAAAAACTGCTCCACTAGTCTTTAAGTACGGCGTTCTGCTCCAGGCTGTTGCTGCGCCTGCCTTTCCATCAAATTTCCAATATTGGCTAATGCCTGCAGGATATCTTCCATTCGGGGTTCAGTCCTTGCAGCAGAGGCTTCAGCCCTTGATGGATGAGCACTTCCAGCTCGCACCATAACTTTCCTGCAATTTCCAAGCATTGCCTCGATGGATGAGCACTTCCACCTCGCACCATAACTTTCCTGCAATTTCCTTCGGGCAGAAACCTCCGACAGGGCTTCCGGCCTTTACCCTTCTAGCCAGGCATCTCGCACCCCAATCTTGGCATCACGAGGCATTCCCTTCGGGCAAAGACCTCCGACAGGGCTTCCGGCCCCCCACATTTCGGGCATCCTGAATCTCCCAGGGAATTTCGGCAATGTATCTCTATACATTCCGAGCATCATCCGCCATCACAACCATCTCCTCATTTACCATCATCCATGTTCACCAGTATTTTATTCACATTTTAACATGGCATATGGCATGATATCAAACAAATCATACTAGGCATGACATTCACACATGCATTGATTCAATTGCCATACATATGCCAAAACTCTATCACATATGCATCTCAATTCAATATCATAGACATATCAAGGCTTTACCACATGTGCATCTCAATTCAATATCATAGACATATCAAGGCTTTACCACATGCGCATCTCAATTCAATATCATAGACATATCAAAGCTTTATTACACATGCAACATAAATTAATTGAATGGAATCTATGGCCAATGAAATAATTCCTTTTATTTTATTTATTTATTATTTTATTTATTTTTTAAATAACTATAAACTCCCAAAATTATCAAAATTCAAGAAATTATTAAACAAATCCATAGGATGATAATTACTTGCAAAATTCATGGCCAAATTGAATGTTTATAAAATTTCATAATTTTCCCAAAACATCCTATGCTTCTCGGATGAAACCAGAATGCACGGTTTCCGAATAAATTCAATTAAAATATCCATATAGCCTCCAAAAATTACTAAATTTTACAGAGTGATAGCCAAGACATTTTTGCACAACTTTTATGAAGAACTCCAAGCCAGATTAGTTTTAGATTATTTTATACAACCTCAAGAAGCTTCTGGATCCATTACCGCATCGTTCAGTGAACACATCTCCGAAATATTTAGATTTAACCTACCTATTATCTTTCGTTTACTCTGAAATTTGGATATGTTATACATCAAGGTATCCTCTACAAGTTTCAGGCAGAGATCCAAGTCAAATAACCAGAGTAGAGTCATCATTTAGGTCCTTGAAGTCTCGGGTATCTCAAAATACATCACCAGAATCATCTTCTTCAAGATCTAGTCGATTCACTAGGCTATACTTATTCATTTCACTTCAAATTTGAATATGTTGTAGTTTAAGATGTCTCCTACAACTTTCATGAAGACATCGAAGTGAGATTCTCAACAAAAACTAACATGCAACCATGAATCCAGCAAGAGGTCAGTAAAAAATCTCCAGATCTGAGGTCTCCGTATAACAAGGCTTTAACCCCTCAAATATCCATCATTTTTCAGTATGTTATAGTACATGATGTTAGCTACAACTTTAATGAAGACATCGAAGCCAAAATCGGACTCCAAACACACATGCAAGCTCAAACAAGTTACTGACTCACACAACCTGAGCAAGAACAGTCACACGACTTAAGAACAAGCCAACCTTACCTCGGTTTTTCTTACTTAAAACACCCAAAATCAAACAAACAAACAATATACAAGCATGCAAGAGAAGTTAGAGGACTCCACTTGCCTCTAGGATGAACAAACGACGGCGTACGGCGGACGGACACGGCGGCGACGGCGACTCCCTCCTTCCTCTCTCTCTCGGCCGCTCCTCCTCTCTCACACAACTCTCTCTCTCTCTCGCACACCTCTCTCTCTCTCTCTCTCTCTCTCTCTCTCTCCTTGGGCGAACAAAAATGGCCGGTCACCCTCTCTCTTCCTTCTTATACCCCCCTAGAGCTCATCATTTGTAATGATTGTTTTGCCTCAACCATGGCCAATGCATGGCCTTCCCCTTTGCCACTTGGCAAGGTCCATGCATGGGCCGGCCACCTCTTCCTTTGGGCCTTAATGGGCCGGCGATAGCCCTTCCGTGGGCCTCCATTTGGGCTGGCCATTCAGCCCACTAAGCTTAGGCCAATGGGCCTAAGGCCCATTCCTAAAAATTAACCCCCTTTTTCCCCTTTTTTTTTTTTGAATTCCTTTCTATAATTATTTCCAAATTCAAATTCTATCTTGGCCAAAGTCTTGGGGCATTTTATTTATTGAAATTTAATTTTTAAAGTACATGGCCAAGCATAAATTATTAATCTATCAAATTTAAATTTTCACAATCATATGCACAAATCATCTAATTAAAAGACTAATGGCTAAAACATAAGCCATGGAAATTTTTATCACCTAATTAAACACTTTAACACACCTTATGGCTTGGCTTTGAATTTTGGGATGCCACATGTTTTGAGTTCGATTTTGACTTTTATTTATTCATGAAAGTTGTATCCAACATCTTAAACTACAACATACTAAAATTTGGTGCAAAATGATGGAGATTTAAGGGGTGAAACTCTCATCCTACGGAGACACTAGATCTGGAACTGTTTGTCTGACCTTGTGGTAGATTTGTCGTTGCATGTTGATTTTTATCAAGAATCTCTCTTATACTTCTTCATGAAACTTGTAGAGAAAATCTTAAAGACTAACATAATCAAATTTGAAGTAAAATGAACAAGTATAGCCTAGTGAATCGACTTACTCTTGAAGACGGTAAATCTGGGGACATGGTACTGGACACCCGAGACTTCATGGACCCATATGGTGACTGTTCTTTGGAAATTTGACTTAGATTCCTTCATGAAAGTTGTAGGGGACCTCTTGAAGTAAAACAAATCCAAATTTCAGAGGAAAAAAAGAAGAATAAGTGGGTAAAAACTCGGTATCTTGGAGATGAGTACACTGGACGTTTTGGTGCTAGAACCAGAAGCTTCGGATGACTATAGGAAATTATCTAAAACGAATCTGGCCTAGAAGTCTTCATGAAAAATATACTTTAGTGTCTTAACTATAACCTGGTAAAATTTCATAATTTTCAGAGGTCGTTCGGGTATTTTAATTGAATTATTTCAAAGACTGCGCAATCTGTTTCTATCCGAAATTGCATGCTGTACTTGTGTGAGTTATATCTTCTTGTGTGAAACTCTTTTCGGCATGTGTTCTTCATGAAATTGTTATCTTATTGTCTTACCTAGTACATGCTCTGATTTTGTGATTTTTGAGGATCATATTGATATTTAATTTAAATGATTTCCAAAATTGTGCAAGCTGGAATTTAGTAAATTTCAAAAAGGCATCATATATGGACTATTCTAAGTTGTATGGATTCCATGGATTGTATTGTCTTTAGTGATTGTATCTTGCTGCATGTATGATGATGATTGGAGATTCTTATAAGAATTTAAAAAGGATGAAAGTGATCTTGTTTGCCATTACATCATATGCCATGCTAATTTTGAGACATAAATTAGTGAACATGAACAATGATAAATGAGGAAATTGTTGGAGGCGGTTGATAATGCCCCGGGAGTGTCGGGATGCCCGGTGGCCTAGTGGCGTAATTCCGGAGGGTCCTCGGGAGTTTCGAGATGCCCGGTGGTATACGGTACGTAATTCCAGAGGAGGGGGGGGATCCTGGTGGTATGTCGATACGTAATTCCGGAAGCCCTGGAGGTTTGTGCCCGGGGGGATGCCTCGTGATGCTAGTTGGGATGCGAGATGCCTGGCCAGGGAGCGTAAATGCCGGATGCCCGGTTGTATCTTGGATACATGCTTGGAGGTTCCTCGTGATACCAGTTGGGATATGAAATGCCCAGAATGTGGGGGTGCCGGATGCCCGGTTGTATCTTGGATACATGCCCGGAGGTTACTCGCGATGACTGGTTGGATGCGAGCGATGAATTGTGGGATGCAAACATTGGTCCCTGGAAAGAAAAGCCGATGAGATCCTTGTGAAAGATAAGAATTGAAAATGAATCATGTGCATGGGTGTATGCATATGGCATGATGCATGATCGGCTTATGAAAATAAATTGATGCTATTTGATATTGAAAATGCGATCATGAAGGCATGAATGGATCTCATGGTGATGTATGCTTGATAGCATGGATAATATGAATCATGGTGGTATGTGCACCTATGGCATGGTGATATATGCATGGATGTATAAGGGTAAGTTCATGGATGTATGTGCACCTATGGCATGATGATACATGTGATATGATGATGATGAGTGCATGGGTACATGATGATGGTAAGTGTATGACATGATGGTGATGGCTATATGAGGATGTATGTACATGAGGTATGATGATATGTGCATGATATCAAGGTAAATTGTGCATGGATGCTTAAATGTCATGTGGTGCTATGATTGTGATGATTGTGGGGCATGATGTATTGAGTGGTTTATTGGTCCTTTACCTGCTGAGTGGTTGTACTCACCCCTTCGAGGACCAACATTTCAGATTAGCAGGATGCCGCTCCCTGCTGTCACGCGGGGCGTATTTGACGACTTTCCTTCAGATGTAGAGGTCGAGTGTGTGGAGATCGACTGTCCCACCATTCCTGGACTAACTTTTATTCGAGTGCGCTGTTATGTATGATGTGGGCCTAGTTGGGGGCCCTGTTGTCCAGGAGTTCATATCCGTCCATGTTTGTCGAGAGAGAGTAATGCGTGGGATGTTGCCGCCACCACCGCCTGATGCATCGGGATGGGTGTGAGGGCCCATGTGTGAGAAGTAGGAGCTGCAACTTTTTGGGATGGTTAGCCGACACTAGTGATGAGGGATCTTGCACGTGAGTCGTAGTGGGTCGACTGTTTCTTTTTGGGTTTAGGCCGAGTGTGGTTTCATGTCCTGTCCTCTCTTTTGATGTACCGACCCAAGGAAACCCATCTTGAAAATATGTAAATAAAGTGTCGTGGCTTTGTCTTTTCTCATGATGATTAGTGGTGTGCAATTGTATCATGGTTGTTGGAGGGGGAGATGAAGATATTACATTTTACTTCCGCTAATGAGTCGCGTTGGGACCGTTTTCAAAAAAAAAAAAATGTAAGAGTAACATGTTATAAGGAAAAGTGAAAGGTAAGCGAACTATGGCGACCCTAACGGATCGGGGGCCGTCGAGGGGTGCCACAGGTAATACTTGATATAGTTTGATGAATCTTTTACTCCTAAATGGCTATACTCACCCCGTGTGGGGACTAACATTTCAGATCAAAAGATGCCTCTATTGTCTGTCACTCGCGGTACTTTTTACGGTGTCCCAGTCGACGTTGAGTGCATGTGTTCAGAGCACACTCATGTAGGGATTCGAGGATTGGTTTTCATCCGAGTACGGGTTCTAGTCATGTATCACGTCGTTTTGCCTGATGGCCCCGTGGTTCAGGAATTTCTATTGGTGCACATTCGTCGTGATGGGATCATGCTAGGGATGTTGCCGCCGCCGCCAACCGATGGATCGGGCTGGGCGTGATCATGTGTGATGGGTAGCAGATGAAACTTTTTGGACTGCTGGCACTGTCTGATAGACTTTTGTATAGGGCTTAATGGAAAGGAAAGCCAGGGGAAGGTCGGGTTATCTTTTGAGTATGTAGCCGGGTATAGAAAACCACGGCAATTTTGGTGTACCGACTTATGATGTTTATCAAGTTTATGTAAATAAAAGTGTCCAGCTTAACTTATAAAATTGTCTAGTAGTTGTGCATCATTTCAAAATTTTTTAGATAGGGAGATGTGATATCGCTTCCGCTATACATTTATACGTTGCGCAAGGACCATTTAAAAATTATAAACCCCTAGGATTGTTAGACCTTTAGGTCAAGTAGGGGAGAGGTAAGCGGACTGTGGCGACCCCAACGGATCGGGGGCTGTTCGAGGGGTGCCACAATGGTCTTGGTATTAGAGCAATGGTTTTATATGGAGTAATAAGGAGCCTCAGATGGAAATGAGGACATAATGATGCACACCATAGGATGCTAACCAAGGGTTGTTGACTAACTTTGAACAACGGGTGAGGGGTATTTACTTGTAGATTTCTGGTAACTAGTGTAATGTTATCTTTGTGTGTCAGTAACATTCTATGTTACTTATGTGACTTTAGTAATAACCTTATTTTATGATCTAACTAGTGACACCGAGTTGCAAATTATTCCTGAGGTAAATGCTTGGTAAACTACCGGAAAATCATGGTACGAACTGGGAGTTCCCATCCATCGAGGGCTTAAGCCTCTGCTTCAAGGTTTGAACCCCAGATGGAAGATATCCTGCATGCATTGGTCAATATAGGAAATCTGATAGAAAGGCAAGCTCAGCAACTACCCGGAGCAGAACATCTCCCTCAAGGACTGGTGGAGCAATTCCTGAAGTTGAAACCACATAAGTTCACTGAAATGGGAAGTCCCGAGGAGGCGGAACATTGGATTGAAGGAATGGAACATATTTTCCAATTGTTGAACTGTAGCGATGCTGAAAAGATAACCTTGGCAGAGTACCAACTGGAGGGAAATGCAAAGTTTTGGTGGAGAGCTTCAAGAGACACGATCTTTCCACCAGATACTGACATAAAATGGGATGAGTTTGTTAGAGCTTTCAATCGAAAGCATTTCTCTGATTGTGCCAAAGATAGGAAAATCATAGAATTTGTTCAGTTAGAACAAAGGGAGCTAACAGTGGACCAGTATGAAGCAAAATTTTCTGAATTGTCTAGGTATGCTCCCAGATTGGTTGAGGATCGAGAGGAAAAGGCTAAGAGATTCCCGAAAGGATTAAGGATTGATAATAGAAAACAACTAATGCCTCTGAATAGAAGGGATTATAATGAGATTTATGAGAGGGCATAGTTGGTGGAGCAAGAATTAGTGAGAGAGCAATCATAATCTAAGAGGCAAATGACCTTTAATGATGTTCGAAGGGGGTAAGAGACCATATCCTGGACAAGGTTAGCCCTGGGAATCTAAGAAGATGAGTAATTTTGAGAATTTTGGAAAAGCCAAGAGTGGCCCGGTTCTAGGGAGAGTACCCTACTAGGGTAATATTTGCCAGAGTGACTTTGATGTTATCATCGGAATGGACTGGCTCCATAAGTATCAGGCTAAGATGGATTGTTATAAGAAAGCAATCCAGTTTGTTTTGCCTAACCGATCTAGTTTTGAATTTTTCGGAGGTCAAACAAATCCTTATATAGCTCTTATTTCAATGATAGAAGCCCGTGCACTACTTGACGAAGGATGTCAATGATACCTGGCAGTGGTAAAGGACTATACTATGGAAGAGTCTAAGTTAGATGAAATTCGAGTGATCGTGAAATTTCAAGATGTATTCCTTGAGGAACTGCCTAGGTTACCACCGGAATGAGAAATTGAGTTCGAGATCAAACTAATGCCTGGAATAGGACCGATATCGAAAGCCCCATATAGAATGGCCTTGACAGAATTGAAAGAGTCGAAAGTGCAACTACAAGAGTTACTCGATAAAGGATTTATTAGGCCAAGTGCTTCTCCTTGGGCTGCACCAGTTTTGTTTGTGAAAAGGAAGGATGGGTCAATGCATTTATATATTGGCTATAGGCAACTGAATCAAGTGACCATTAAGAATAAATATCCTCTGCCTAGAATTGATGACCTATTTAACCAACTGTAAGGAAGTTCGGTCTTTTCTAAGATTGACTTGAGGTCGAGATACTATCAGTTAAGGATTAAGAAGGAAGACATTCCTAAGACTGCATTTACGACTTGCTATGGACACTATGAGTTCCTAGTTATGCCTTTTGGACTAACGATGATTGCCCCATCCGCATTCATGTATCTAATGAATAGGATATTTAAGCTTTATTTGGATCGATTTGTGATTGTCTTCATTGATGATATCCTAATATATTCTAAAGGACCTAAAGAGCATGAACGACACCTAAAGATAGTGTTGCAGACCCTTAGAGACCATAAGTTGTATGCCAAATTCAGTAAGTGTGAATTTTGGCTGGATCAAATAATATTTTTGGGACACGTGGTGTCAGGAGGAGGAATTGCAGTAGACTCGGCGAAAGTTGAGATGTTAGTAAATTGGCCGAGACCGACAAGGCCGACTGAGATACGAAGTTTCTTAGGACTGGCAGGTTACTATAGAAGATTTATTGAAGGATTTTCACGACTTGCTGGACCATTGACAAAATTGACTCGAAAGAACGTAAGATTTGAGTGGAATGGAGAGTGTGAGAGGAGTTTCCAGGAACTTAAAAGAAAATTGACTACGGCTCCAATCCTAACTATACCATCTGGATCTGATGGGTTCACGGTATATTGTGATGCGTCTCACAAAGGACTGGGATGCGTTTTGATGCAGGATGTCAAGATCGTAGCCTATGCATCCAGATAGTTGAAACCTCATGAATTGAACTATCCAACCCATGACTTAGAATTGCCAGCTATAAGTTTTGCTTTGAAAATATGGAGACATTTTCTATATGGAGAGAAGTTCAAAATCTATACAAATCATAAGAGTTTAAAATATTTGTTTTCACAAAAAGAGCTAAACATGAGGCAGAGGAGGTGGATGGAGTTGTTAAAGGATTATGATTGTGAAATACGGTACCATCCTAGAAAGGCAAATAAAGTGGCAAACGCTCTTAGTCATAAGTCAACTATGGATTTGGCCAGTATGAGAATCATAGAATGGAATCTATTAAAGTTAGTGGTAGACTCATAGTTTAAATTAGAAATAGATCACCTTAGTAGCATGCTTACTGCATTGAGGATTGAACCGGAAATCATCTAGAAAATTAAGATTTTGCAAGAATCTGACCTGGAAATAGTGAAAGTATGAAATGTTGTGTCTTTAGGAAAAAGACCAGAATTTCAAGTCTCTGAAGATGGACTGGTAAGATGCCAGGGACAACTCTGTGTTCCCGACAATGAAGAAGTGGAGAGAAATCCTGTCGGAAGCACATAGGAGTAACTATAGTATTCATCCGGGTAGTACAAAGATGTACAAAAATTTACGCCAACAATACTGGTGGAGTGGCATGAAGGCAGATATAGCCAAGCACGTTTCCCCGTGCTTAACATGTCAACAAGTGAAAGCGGAACACCACAAACCCGTAGGACTGTTGAGACCATTGGATATCCCAAAGTGGAAATGGGAGCATGTAACAATGGATTTTGTGCAAGGATTATCAAGGACATCAAGTGGCCACGACTCTATATGGGTAATTGTGGATCGTTTGACTAAGTTTGCTCATTTCCTAGCAGTTCGCATACACTATCCGATGGATAAATATGCTGAGATATATGTAAGTCAGATAGTACGCTTACATGGTGTTCTAGTGACTATCACTTCCGATCGAGATTCAAGATTTACTTCAAACTTTTGGCAAAGTCTTTAGACTGCCTTAAGGACTAAGCTCTAGTTTAGTATTGCTTTTCATCTTTAGACAGACGAACAAACAGAAAGAGTGATTCAGACATTAGAGGACATGTTAAGAGCTTGTGTCATTGATTTTAAAGGAAGTTGGGATGAAAAGTTACATTTGGTGGAATTTGCCTATAATAATAGTTTTCAGAAAAGTATAGGCATGGCTCCCTATGAAGCATTATATGGAAGGAGATGTCCTGTCTGTTGGAATGAAGTAGGTGAAAGGAAACTGACAGGGCCTGAGTTGGTACAGGTTACTATAGAAGCTGTCGAGATCATAAGGAAAAGACTTAAGACAGCTCAAGGTCGACAAAAAGACTACGCATATAGGCGTAGAAGGCCTTTGGAGTTTAATGTGGGAGACCATGTATTTCTTAATGTATCTCCGATGAAAGGGATATCGCGATTTGGAATAAAGGGCAAGTTAAGTCCCAGATTCGTTGGACCCTTTGAGATACTCGAAAGAATAGGAGACGTATCTTATCATTTGGTGATGCCTCCTAAATTGGGAAATTTACATGATGTGTTCCATGTGTTGATGCTGAGGAGGTATCGGCTAGATCCTGGTCACATACTCGATCATGAAGCCATCAAAATGGATGAGAAAGTGAGGTACATAGAAGAACTAGTACGGGTATTAGATCAAAAAGAACAAATCCTTCGGACGAAGAAAATTCCTTTAGTTAAGGTATTGTGGCAACATCATGATATGGAAGAAACCACTTGGGAAAGTGAGAAAGAAATGAAGGAAAAATATCCTCATTTGTTTAATGAAACTTAAGTAATATCCAATTTCGAGGATGAAATTCTCTAAGGAGGGGAGAATTGTGGCATCCAAGAATTTCAACGAATCCTCGGATAGGTGACTGTCATGACTGATCGATAGAAGTATCATCGAACTATGGCATTGGTATCAATTACGGGCAATCATCTGTATTTGTTTATTTGTTGGATTGATATGGTATGTTTAGCAATGGACCGATCAACCATGCAACAAGAGAAAATCTTTGGACTATGATTAAATAATATTTTTATTTTTATTTTTATTTTAGAACCGAAAGGATGGAATTCGGTCATGCGTGAGGAACATGCATGCTGAAATTTAAGAATAAAATTTTGAGGAGTTGGACTGCACACAAGGATTTTGGTTATGCATTTGTTCATGAAGCAATTGGATTATGGGAATATAAATTTATTCATTTAGAAAACAAAGTGTTTCATAATTATGGGCTTATATTTTAAAGACCATGGGCCTTTGAGTTTGGACTTTTGGCCTCAAACTTTTCGGGCCCAAGGAGCCTCCAAGGCTGCCGACCGAAAGGAGGGGGGGCGAAGGAGAGAACCGGACCAAGGGGGGGGGGGAAGACCACTCACAATTTCTCCATGGTTGCCTCACCCTTCTTCCACTTGTCCTTTCCTTGAAGCCATTTGTCACATGCATGCAGAAATTAACAAATTAATTAATCAAAGAAAGCAAAAGCTTTCGGTTTGAGCAAGGGAGAGTGAGGCCGAGAGAGTGAGCGGGCGAGCAAGTGAGAGAGAGAGAGAGAGAGAGAGAGAGAGAGAGAGAGCGAGCGAGAGAGAGAGAGAGAGGTAGGCAGTGAGCGGTCTGAGCATGTGAGGGCAAAGAAGGAAGGCCACCCTCCGCCCGTGCCGTGTTCGAGCTGCCGCCGTCGATGTCGCCGATCCCCGTCGCCGATTGAGCCAAGCCGAGATCCCCGAACCCCTGTTTTTGGCTAGCAACCGAGTAGGAAGACTTGAGGCAAGTAGAAGTTCATTGATCTATGTTTTGCTTGCTGTTATTATCTAGTGAGAGGTTGGTAGATGTGAGAAAAAGAGAAATTGAAAGCTGCATGTTGATTTTGGACAAATAAGATGGAACCAGATCAAGAAACTAAGTAGAAAACACAGCATGTTTTGATGGATTTCGTTTTTGAATTGAAATGAGAACTCAAGGATCTAGCTATGGTGGATTTTGGAAGTGAAGAGGCTGTATTGTGGTGTAATACACTTGTAAACACTTGGCTGTGGACGTTGGATGCTGAGATTCAAAGAGTAGGAGTAGTTCTCTTTAGGACAGAAACTGTTTTTGCAGAAGACAGTATGACCTTCAGTGATTTCATGATTTTTCTGTAATTATCTAGCCAAAATTTGACTTCAAATACTTAATGAAAGTTGTAGGGAACATCTTCAGGAACAACATATCAAAAATTTAGAATAAATGAACAAGGTATGACCGCCGAAACGATTTCTCTATGAAAGTGCTAAAGCTGGAAGTTATTACAGAATGTTAGCAAGGAATACGGAAATTATTACTCTTGATACATAATTAATTTGACTTGGTGTTCTTCATGAAAATTTTTCCTTTAGGTCTTGTTGATAACATGTCAAAATTTCATAATTTTCTGAGTTCATTTGGGAATTATTCCGAAATTTTTATCAGAACTATGCATTTTAATGATCAAGCTGTTTTGTTTCGAATTTGCACAAATTGTCCCAAAGGTGAATATATCTTGAATTGTTATGTGACATGATGATACTAGCATTGGCATATTATGCAATATTGAGATTTGATGAAGGATTCTTGGGACATCTTGTCATTGCATTTGAAAGTATTTTTGGAAATTCAGATGTTAATTGTTGCCGTTGGACCTTCGAGTCAACGATGCCCCAAGAGTCGGGATGCCCAAAGGATCGAATGATGCAATGCCTTGTGGATGCCCGGTGGCCATAACTGCCTGAATGCCGAAGGTTTTTCCTCGGGAGCTTCAGGATGCCCGGTTGTATGCTAGTCGGTTTGTAAATCCGGAGGGCCGGGGTAACCATTGTCATGGTGAGCCTTAGAGGGTTTCCTCGTGATGCCAGGTGGGGTACAAGATGCTTGGAGGCGTGATATGCTCCATATGCCTGGTGGCCCTAGTGGCTGAATGCCGGAGGCTTTCGTGATGCTAGGGTGGATGAGAATGCCGGAGGGACGCAAACATTGGTCCTCCGGGGGATGAAACCTTTTGAATGATAAAATGGATGATTCTACTATGTGTGTGTGTGATATGGTTATAGGACTAAGTTGTCTGGCATGGAATGGGACATGTCATTACAGTTTGGCCCTATGATCGGGACTTGTGTAATTGGACATGATGTATTTTGATCCTTTGAAACTACATTTGCCATTACATTGAAGAATTTTTATGATTTTGATGCATGCTTATTCTTTAACTACCCGTTTTTGTCTATCTTGCATGAATCTATATATTGACGGTAATACTTGATATAGTTTGATGAATCTTTTACTCCTGAGTGGCTGTACTCACCCCATGTGGGGACTAACATTTAAGATCAAAAGATGCCTCTACTGCCCGTCACTCGCAGTACTTTTTACGGTGTCCCAGTCGACGTTGAGTGCATGTGTTCAGAGCACACTCATGTAGGGATTCGAGGATTGATTTTCATCCGAGTACGGGTTCTAGTCATGTATGACGTCAGTTTACCTAATGGCCCCATGGTTCAGGAGTTTCTGTCGGTGCACGTTCGTCGTGATGGGATCATGCTAGGGATGTTGTCTCCACCGCCAGCCGATGGACTAGGCTGGGTGTGATCATGTGTGACGAGTAGCAGATGAAACTTTTTGGACTGCTGGCACTGTTTAATAGACTTTTGTAAAAAGCTTAAATGGAAAGGAAAGCCAGGGGAAGGTTGGGTTATCTTTTGAGTATGTAGCCGGGTATAGAAAACCACGACAATTTTGGTGTATCGACTTATGATGTCTATCAAGCTTATGTAAAAAAAGTGTCTGGCTTAACTTATAAAACTGTCTAGTAGGTGTGCATCATTTCAAAAATTTTGAGATAGGGAGATGTGATATCGCTTCCACTATACATTTATACGCTGCGCAAGGACCATTTAAAAATTATAAACCCCCAGGATTGTTAGACCTTCAGGTCAAGTAGGGGAGAGGTAAGCGGACTGTGGCAACCCCAACAGATCGGGGGCCGTTCGAGGGGTGCCACGGGTATACTATATCAACCTACGAGCTCTGATTGTCAACTTTGAGTGAGCAGATACCGGTATACTATATCTGCCTACAGGCCATGATATATCAGTTTTGGGTGAGCAAGTATACCTTGTGGTCAACTTTTGGTGAGCATTATTAGTTTACTATATCAACCTACGGGCTCTGATATGTCAGCTTAGGGCGAGCAGTATACTCTGTGGTCAGCTTCCGGTGAGCAATAACTTATCAACTTTGGGCGAGCTATACTATCTATCTTCAACCTAGAGTGAACAGTCCTGATTTGATAGGACCTTATAAATAGTATTGAATGGGCCAACCAACAGAAGGTCATGATGACATGGAATTGACTGAGTCGATTAATCGATGGTTCGATCTGATGTGATTTGTTGAAATGATTGGATGGTTATTGAATTATATTGACTTACATGAAGGAATTAAGGCCAATGTAAGTCCTCTGACACATGCTTGCGCTTAGGCAGTCCTTAGGGCGTATTTTCTTCTTAGTTGGGTCTCGGGGGGTTGAACTCGCTGAGATGTCGTCTCACCCCGTTGTGGGATAACATTTCAGGTCCATAGATGGTAGCTCCTCCTAAGCATTTTTGGATAGCCTAAGAAGGTCACCGAACAAAGGTCTTACATTTATTGCATGTGTGACATCCTGATTTTCGAGTCTAATTTCAATGAGATGAAATGGGCTTTTCATCGACGCGCTTATGGCCTTATTCTCTGAAAGGGCCTCTCACGAGAATAACTAGACTATCGTAAAGCCGTTAAGGAATCTAAATGCAATACTTGAAAATTCGATCAAGAATCAATTGCTCGACCGTGCTAATCTGCAAGGGTCATTACGGCACCATCAAAATCGATCAGAAACCAGAGATAAGTCGATTCGATAGAGTTATGTGATTAGTGCGTGGATGATTCCACCTAATTACAAAATTCTCATCAAACGGCACTAGACCGATTTTTCTGTCATTTCTGTACTCGGTGTTCATATTTGAAACCTCTAGATTTTCACAACAACCGAGAGTTGCCAATGAGTCAAATATATGCAATGTGACTCGAAAATAATCGACCACGGTTCAATTGCATTAAAAGTTCCTGAAAGCTACCCGATAGACTTGGTTATGCTAAAATCGCGCCAGATTGAAATTAACCGCGAAATTGAACTCGATTTCAGAAATTGAAAGTTTTGTCATGTCATGATTCATTTTAGGAACGTCAACTCATCCTCCGAAATATTTTCTGTGATTTCAAGATTTTTACGAAAAATCAATTTGGACATTGCGGAAAAATAACGGAAATTCGGATGGGCTAAGTCGAAGGAAATTTGGACTTCCAAGCCGAGCCTTTGGGTCTCGGGGACTTGCAGAAAATTGTACCGGATTTTTCTTCAGTGAAATCGGACCTCGAATTGGAGAATTTCATGAGGGAATTAAAGTAATTTAGTGAAATTCGGAGCCTTGGCTTAGGGGGCTGCAATTTTGGTATTAATTTGAGTTTATTGTGGAATCTACTTGTTGGAAAGTAATAGGAGACCAAGTCGATAAACTTGAAGGCTTTGTTGGACAAATTCATGATGAATCAAGATATTTTTGTGGACTTTTAGCACTTCATCCTCATCCATTCCTTCTTTCCTTCGCACATCAAGATCACCTGCCCCTCCTTCTTTATCGTGCGAAACCTCTCTCTCTTCTTGGCAGCCTCACCGAACCAGCAACTCTTCATTTTCTTTCAATTTCTTTTCCTTCGTTTCTGCCGTCCCACCGATCCCTGCTCCTCACAGATCTGTGCCAGCGAAGCCCCCTCAAATCGAGTCAACCTTCTATTGTTGAAGCATCCCGAGTTGAACCGCTAGCTGCCCTTCTTTTTCTTTTCGGTTTTGTGCGTTGTCCAGCAGCCCGAAGTCCTTTGCCCCCTTTCACGCTGCCAGCTTCACGTTCGATGCTCCACCGATCTTCAATCTTCACCCAAGTCCAGCGGCACGTGGAGTGGTCTTGTTCGGTCAACTCCACGTCAAGGAAGCCCCATCGTTGACGTCCCGCATCCCCGCAACTCAACCGAAGCTGCTTCCTCTTCGTGCAGCTCCATCCAGCGAGTTTCGTGGCCCAGCTCCAACGCTCCTTCATGCCTCAGCTTCTTCGAGCCATCCACATTTCTAGCGAAGCCCAAAGCAGCTCCATTCCACGTGGTCTTCTCCAGCAGCGTCAGTCTTCATTTCTCGAGGCCCAACAGCGGCTTTTGCTGCTTCTTTATCCGGAAGCCCAATTTAGCAAATCCCAAGCCCAGCAGCTATTTGGTCTAGTCCATTTGAAGCCCACCAGTTCAGCTGCAGCAGCCCAGCGAAATCAGCAGCCGAGTTCTGAGCCCAAGCCCGCGAAGCAATCCCAATCCAATTCAAGAACAAATCTCAGCTTATGCTGAAATTTGTTGGGCCGATTTTAGGCCCGCTCCGAGCCCGTTGGTGTCATCGTGAGCCCAAGTTCGGCCGCTGTCGCAGTGATCCGATTTCCGTGATAAACCGGTGAGTTTATGCACTAAACTCTTCTTAGCAGGCTAATGACGTTGAAGGGGTGTTTAGTTTACTTTAATTATGATTAGGTGGTTAGTTAGATTAAATTATTAATTTAATTATTTAATTATGCATTTAAGGTAGTTAGAATGGCTAAATTAGAGACTAGATAGATCGTGGTATTTACCTAGATTAGTTCAGTAATTCGCGGGCCCGTCTTGGTATTTAAATAGGCATTTCTAGCCCAAGTTAGTGCTTTTTGAATTTAAATTGGTTTATTTAATTAATTTTCGTAATTACTTAATTATTAATTATTTTTCCATAAATTAGACCGGGATAGCCAGTAACTGGAATTTCGTGCTGATTGTAATGGTGTGGTCAATTTTTGCAATTGAGTATTAAATTATGTAAATTGAATGCTGATTGGATTTTTGGTTATTTATTCCAAAAATTTGTGAATTTCAATATTTATTCAGAAAATCCTCAGTGTTGGATTTTAACACCGAAAATGGTTTTATATACTACATAAAACAATGGGATTTTAAATTGGGAGATATCACTTTTTTCTAGGTCAAGTTGATCGTGTACCCATACACGACTATTTTCGCTGGATGTTTTTAATATGAAAAAAAAAGGCGGCCAGGAATACTATTTTAATTGAGGTATTTGAGTGCAATGCACGATGTCCTGGGCCGAGATTGAGTGATTGTGTGCTGGTTAAGAGAAACCCGTCTCGGGCTGTTAAGCTGAACGTTACCCCTATATAGGACGCCCCTAGACAATAGGATGCAGATCCGACTAATGACATTAGTCGGATCTGTATTTTGAACAACTTGTTGGGGAATTTGGTTTTCTAATTCCCATTGTTCTGGTAAAGTAACTTGGTTCCAATTAATAGACCTAGGAATTGTTGTATTAGCTCTAGAAATGTCAGTTTGGAGGAGAAGTGTTTCTCCTCGGGGACTATGTTTGAAAGCATTTTCTCCAAAGGCGGAGGACATGGCTTTATAATGAATTCTATAAACAAGGGCTAAAGGAATAGAACCATCTGTCACTTTGTAATTATGTGTTTTGATTTGGAGTGTTAGGGCTCTAAGGATGTTCTTATCTTTGAGGGATACAGAAAAATTAGGATAACAGTCAAAATGTATGGGTCCTTTGCAGAGACTTGTCTCTACGATGACGAGAATGGATTCATCGTAGTTTAAAAGACGTGCATCACGTAAGACTAAGAGAATGGAAGTATTAAGGCCTTCTTTAGTAAGAGGTTTGACTCCTACTTGGACTAGTCCTATATGAATGTAGTTGTATTTTTGTTTATGCTTTTGAATGGACTCTTTGTTCAAAAGATGTATTTTTTCATAAGAATTAGAAAGAGGAACATCTCTTTCTTCGGTAGTTATGACATAGTCTGATTTTTTGAAAAATTTCAATTTTGATTGTTTGTATATTTCCTTAAGCTGTATTTTAGGAATTTCCCAATTTTCTATAGATTTGTGGAAGTCTTCTATCCTTACTTCTTCTCTATGTATAGGACTTGGATCTGAGTCCATTTGTGATAAAGAACTAGAGGAAGATGTAGATCTTCTATGTAAACTCATACTTAAGATCGGAACTATTCCTTCTTCAGAACCGTTACAGAGCTAAACCAACGGTCTAACAGCCACTCAGGGACTTACGGCCTGGACCACTCTTTAGAAACAAGAAGGATGCCAACGAATGGCTCTCGATCTGAGAGTATGTTTTTACAAAGACTATCTATACTTTCCTACTGGCTCTGATACCATAAAGGGGTTATGGGTTACAAGTGAGAGAGGGAGAAGAAGAAGAGAGAAATCTGGAAAATTTCGAGCCCCTTCTTCTATGTTGAGAGGGTGTATTTATAGTGGGTGCTACAGTGCTAAACAGTGTAAAGTGAACAGTACTAAGTGAACAGTGTAAAGTGAATAGTGAATAGTGAACAGTGTATGAACAGTGTATGTCTATTACGCTACGGTGTATAGCCTTTGCGTCGTTCGTAATAGTGTTGGCATGTGATGTCTTGAGTTAATCTCTGTCCAGATTGATCCCGTAGCAGTCGTCTTCATTAGTGTTTCCACTGTGATGTGACTGGGAGGATTCGTCTTGACTGTCTTGAGATTTGGAAGATCCACATTGTGATTCTTCCGCTTCCGATAGCATTGTCCTGAGGATGTTACCGTATTCCTCTCTGTTCTGGACTGCAGCGAGTGCTGCACTTGCCATGGATTTTTCCTGTAAGAACGATGTATTTGATGGGGATGCGATTATTTGTGTTTTCTGGCTATTTAGCCATGTTTTAACCATAGCTTCTGATCCTTGATCAAGAAATCTGAATCCATCCCACCATTTTGTTTTGTATTTTCGGACAAGTACTGGTACACCTGGTTTATTGGATGTATTGTATTCAAATTCCCGTGTCAAGTTACCCAAGAAATTCTGAATATTATAAAGAAATGCATAAGGCATGGGAACCTTATATCATGAGGTGTTGGTATAAATTGTTCACTGAAAATCTTGTATCATTGTTTGACCATGGGGTGTAATATTATGTCCAAAGGACCAAAGAGATCCCACCGAGTCAAACCAGTTTGGTAAACTTTGTCTTGGGAAGTTGTCTTTGAAGAATAATAACCGGGAGTGTTGGAAATTTGTATTCTGTCTGAAAAAGACGTTCCACCAAGCTTGTTGGTAGTCCCAATATGTATATGAGGAGGAGTATGGCAGGCTTTGGGTAAGTCCGGTTTGGAATTTTCTGGGTGTATTGGTGAGGCTCCCCAGTGTGAGGGGTGTATGACTTTACTGATGGATATAGTGGAATAAAGGATATTTTCTGTATTGTTTTTATCAGCAAAGTGAGTGAACCTTGCCGATTTTGTTTCCACTAAAATTTGCTCATAATAAGCAAGGGTTTTGTTTGTATTGTGAGGTTTGAAAAGCCAATTTTTTGGAAATATGTTTTTTGCAAATTTGATTAGATCTTCATCGAAGAATCCGTCTTCCACAGTCAATATTTTTTGAAAAGATGTTTTGGGGAAAAAATTTGATCTTTGAGAAAGAGGGGTTGCCTGAGGCCTAATAACCACCTCACTCGAAATTCTTTTGTATTCCGCTTGTTTTTGTGTAGCAAGCGGGGAAGGATTGTTACTTACCTCTATGGCACTGGATGGCTCTTTCTTTACGTTTTGTAAAGACTGGGCAAGTAACAATATTGTTTCTTTTGGTAGTATGTTGGCTAACTGATTAAGGGCTAGCATGGGTTCGGATGATATGGGTTCTGTTGTCAAAGGTGTTTGCTGTAAGAATGTTTGGTTGTTTTCTGCCATTTGGAGCCATGTCTCGACGGATGTTAAGCCTTTTGGCTTTGGTGGTGTTTTGGAGGGTTCGGCAGTGGCTTTGCCTTTGCCTTTATCTTTGTCTTTTTTGGATCTTGGCATGATTGTATCCCCTGTAAAAATTCTCTTGTGAGAAAATCAGGTAATGAATTTGAAGAACCATTTATAAATTCAATGTCAAAATCGAATACTGAAAGTATGGCTTGCCATCTGGCAAAAATTTGTTTTGATGCAATGTTTAAAACGTCTTTTTGTAAAACGTCTTTGGCTGATTTGCAATCAATCCTCAAGAGGAATTTTTGATTTAATAAATCTCCTTGGAATTTTGATATAGATAGAACTATAGCAAGTATTTCTTTTTTGATTGTCGAATAATTTTGTTGAGTGGAATTCCAATGTTTTGAAATGAACTGAACAACTTGTTCTTTGTTGTTATTGACTTGTTTGAGAATACCACCATATCCTAATTACGAGGCATCTTGTTTCAACTATTTTGAAAGTGGAAGGATCAGCAAGGTGTAAGCATGGTATATCTTTTACATGCATTTTGATTTGTTTGACAATGTCTGTATGGACAGAGGTCCAGGGTGGAGGATCCTTACATAACCTTTGGTGTAAAGGTTTACAAAGGATATTTATATTGGGAAAGAAATCTAAAATATAATTGAGACTACCCAAAAACCTTTGTAATTGAGTTTTGTCTTTAATCTCATCAGGGAATTTATCGGTAAAAGAGATTGATCTTTCAATGGGGGTTATAGTATTTAAATGAATGTAATGGCCTAAAAATCTAATCTTTGTTTTGAAGAGTGCAATTTTAGTAGGAGAAACTACAAGACCATTTTGTATTATTATTTTTATGAAAGTAGATAAATGTTTGAAATGTTGTTCTATATTGGAAAAAAAATACTAGAACATCATCTATATAAACTATGATGTATTCTGAATATGGATTGAAAATCTCATTCATAATTCTTTGGAATTCTGAATGAGCATTTTTTAGGCCGAATGGCATAACATTCCATTCATATTGGCCAAAAGGGACTGTAAAGGCTGTCTTGTATTTATCCTTGTCACTAATTTGTATTTGCCAAAATCCTGATTTCATGTCAAATTTTGAAAATATTTTTGATCTACAAAGTCTGTTTAACAAATCTTTTTTATTAGGTATAGGATATCTTATCCACCTAAGGGCTGTATTAAGAGGTTTATAATTAATGACTAATCTGGGAACTCCTCTTTCAAGTTCAGCATTTTTATTGACATAAAAAGCAGAACAACTCCAAGGTGATTGGCTTTTTCTTATGAGTTTTTTATCTAAGAGATCTTGTATTTCTGCTTGACAGTATTTTAAAACTTCTTGATTCATTTGTGTTGAGCGAGCTTTGGTAGGTATTTTGTTTTTAGAAAAGTCATGTTCATAAGGTAAATCAACGATATGCTTTTTTCTTTCCCAAAAGGCATTGGGTAGAGTAGAACATATAGTTTTCTCTATGTGTTTTTGTAGGGAAGCTATTTTCTCTATGATGTTTGGTTTTATAAGATTTTCTTCTATTCTTTTGAATTCTAAATCTTCTTTTAAGAACTCAAGTTGATTTTCTTTATCTTTTATAAGGCAATTTATTTCTGAAATAGAATGTTCTTGTAAAATATTTAAGCTTCTCTTTTGTGGTTTTGTTATGAAATTGAAAGTGATTTTTCTGTTTAGAGCATGGGTTTCAATTCCTTCGTTGGTAACTGTAAAGGGTTGTATTAATTGTATAAAAGGTGTTCCAAGGATAACCTGTTGCCTCATGTTTTTAACTAAAAGAAAAGATGTTTTGTAAGACATTTGGTCTTTTATTATTAGGGCTTCGGGTAACTTGTATTGTATATTTAGTTTGTCTCCTAAGGCTGATTTTAAGGATTCAAATGTTTTATCAAAGTATATTGTTGGAACAAGGCCTTCCTTGATACAATTGAGGTCAGCTCCTGTATCAAAGAGTGCTGTTGTTTCAATAATAAACTCATTGTTGATTTTTATCATAATATTTATTATCCATTTTCTAGATGTTATTTCTGTTAATATCATAAGGAAGGCTGGATCTGGAATATCAGAAGTATTGGTGATTTCGTTTTGGTCTTCTAATTTTGTTTTTCCTTTTATGACGAGAGATTTTATATCAGAAATCTCTTTTTTCATATCTAACTGTGTTGCTTTCAAGGCTTGAATTTCTAATTTTTGTTGTTTTATTTCATTTTGGAGGTCATTTATATTAACGGGTCTAGACTGAGGTTTTTTGTTTCTATTCAAGATGTCTTTTAAATTGTAAGAAGTATTGGGCTTGGAGGTAATATTTAGGGAAGAATGAAGTCTGTCTAAGTATTCTTTCTTGGCTTCAAGTCAGTAATCTTATCAGCGATGCTAAGGAGAAATTCTTCCTCTTTTGTTAACATGTTTATTTCCGAATGGGTTTTTTCGGAGAGGCGTCTTCATAATCGAATCGAAGAGGAATCTATTTCATTAATCGAAGACCGTCTTCCTCAAGAAGTTCATCGAAGAAGTATCACCATTTTCTATGAGTATGTTATTTAACTGGTTAAGAGTATTGTCATCAAGAGAGAGTTCATTTAATTTTTTATTAATCCTACAGTATTTTGAAATATGACCTTTTTTACCACAAGAATAGCATTTGATGTCTTTAAAAAATTTTCTATCATTATGAGGTCTGTTAGGGTTATTCGGTGTCTTTGTTTATTCTTACGAGGTTGAGATTTGTTGTGGTGTTTCTTTGTTTCTTTCTCGAAGGGCAAGTTCCCTTACATTTTGGTTTTGTTTTTTCATTATAAGAAGGGTCGTATTGAGCACGAAATCTCCTAGACTTCTATTGGTGAGAGATTGTTCTTCCTTGAGCTGTCTTTGTAATTTGATAGTATTACACATTTGTGTTCCTTGACGGTAAACATAAGAGATTATTTCACCATAAGAAAGAAGATCATAAGGTATTTGGCCATTGTATTCTTCTCTAATTTTATCCCTAACTTGATCACCTATAATTTGGGGTAAACCCGCTAAGAATTTTTCTTTCCAAAAGGGTTGATTGTAATCGTGTCGATGAGAACCCTTTGAAGGAAAAGTTCTTTGTATTCTCTAAACCTTCCTAAGGATTTGCAACGCATATTGGATAAGAGGTCTTGATTCCTATCTCTAATATGTGAAGGGTCTCCTACGAAGTGTTGTGAAATGGAATATATAAGAGTATTTACCGCATCTTGGATGAGATGTCCTTGGTCATCATCCATGCGTTGACCAAAATCATCTATTTTATAGGCAGTTAATATTTGTATTCTTTGTTCATCAGTCAAATAATTATCCCACCAACCTTTTAGTTGTCCATCGCTTAGGCTACTAAAAGATTAGCAACAGCATGATCTTAAACATCTTGCTATGTTTTATAGGCATTAGCAAGCATTACCATGTTATTAAGAATATTCATGATATTGGTTTCGTCTACACCACCTATATTCCATTCATAAATGGCATCTAGAGATTATTTATTATGTATTTTTTGTGATGATTCTTCTTGGGCAATATCGGGTGGAGTAGCCCTACTATAATAAAGCTTCTGAGGTTGTTTCCAGTTGAGTCTGTTAATCTCAGGGACCGATTCATTATCAGAGTCACCAGATTGTTTGGTCAATGTACTGATAGTGGGTTGGTCAGGGGTGTCTTTAATGATAAGATTCTGGAATTTAGGGATGTCTATAATAGGAGTAGGTTCTAGCCTTGCTTTTCCTAGGAGTTTTTTCTTTTGTTCTATGGCTTTAGCAAACTCCGGGCTAAGGTTTTTTGGGAATTCAAAGGCTTTGAAAATGGGTCTTTTGAAAGTGTCTACTTGTGGTGTGACTAGTTGAGTAGGATTCTGAATGGTGGATTCTATTCTATTCAATTGTTTTCCTATGGTCGCCAAATGTTGATTAGTGTAATTGTTTTGTTCAATGACTTTGTGAGTATAAAGAGAGTCTCCTTGATCGGAAGCCTAAAATGAGTAGTGTAACCTCACTTTCTCCATGTTGTATTTTTATTCTTCTAAGGGGTGGATGATTGGATTCTATGATTTCACCATTATCAAGTTTCCACTTATAATGATGATCTAAAACAAGTATTTCTTTTGGTTCAAGGAATTGTTCTTCTAACCAATCAAAGAAGAATATATGGACTTCATATTCGTATATGTAGTCGTAATATTTTTGTTTGACGTCTTTTGCTTTGTCGGCAAAGGTTTTGAAGAACCATTCTCTGATTTGTTTGTTGTCTTCAGAATTAAATTCTCTATTAAGAAAAGTTTTGTTTGGTTCAAAATGTTTTTCTAAAACATTAAGCTCAGCATCTATCATCTGAGAATAAGTAGGAGAATGATGAGGGGAGTCTGTACTTTCTAGGACTGGTTCAGGCTGGTTTTGTTGATAAACTGGCCTGGAAATCCCTGATCTATTATCTAAACCACTAATTTATGGTTCAGGAGGTGTCTCTTGATTAATTCTACTGGTGGACGGAGGTAAATGTGTTGTATCGTGTGTGGGAGTATCTCTATGTATACTAGGAGGAGGAGTGTTTCTGTGCGTACTAGGAGGAATGGTGATTATAGGAGGAAGATTAGGATTAAGATCTATGGATCTTGTATAAGAATTATGAAAAGAAGGACTAGATCTTGAATCGAAAGATCTTCTAGGAAATCTAATGGTCACTCTTCCTTCTGGATGTTGAATGACATTAGTCGGATCTGTATTTTGAACAACTTGTTGGGGAATTTGGTTTTCTAATTCCCATTGTTCTGTAAAGTAACTTGGTTCCAATTAATAGACCTAGGAATTGTTGTATTAGCTCTAGAAATGTCAGTTTGGAGGAGAAGTGTTTCTCCTCGGGGACTATGTTTGAAAGCATTTTCTCCAAAGGCGGAGGACATGGCTTTATAATGAATTCTATAAACAAGGGCTAAAGGAATAGAACCATCTGCCACTTTGTAATTATGGGTTTTGATTTGGAGTGTCAGGGCTCTAAGGATGTTCTTATCTTTGAGGGATACAGAAAAATTAGGATAACAGTCAAAATGTATGGGTCCTTTGTAGAGATTTGTCTCTACAGTACCGAGAATGGATTCATCGTAGTTTAAAAGACGTGCATCACGTAAGACTAAGAGAATGGAAGTATTGAGGCCTTCTTTAGTAAGAGGTTTGACTCCTACTTGGACTAGTCCTATATGAATGTAGTTGTATTTTTGTTTATGCTTTTGAATGGACTCTTTGTTCAAAAGATGTATTTTTTCATAAGAATTAGAAAGAGGAACATCTCTTTCTTCAGTAGTTATGACATAGTCTGATTTTTTGAAAAATTTCAATTTTGATTGTTTGTATATTTCCTTAAGCTGTATTTTAGGAATTTCTCAATTTTCTATAGATTTGTTGAAGTCTTCTATCCTTACTTCTTCTCTATGTATAGGACTTGGATCTGAGTCCATTTGTGATAAAGAACTAGAGGAAGATGTAGATCTTCTATGTAAACTCATACTTAAGATCGGAACTATTCCTTCTTTAGAACCGTTACAGAGCTAAACCAACGGTCTAACAGCCACTCAGGGACTTATGGCCTGGACCACTCTGTAGAAACAAGAAGGATGCCAACGAATGGCTCTCGATCTGAGAGTATGTTTTTACAAAGACTATCTATACTTTCCTACTGGCTCTGATACCATAAAGGGGTTAGGATTATCTATATATATATATATATATATATATATATATATATATATATATATATATATATCAGTTTGTAGTGTATATAACTGGTTGTGATGTGTATATATAAGTGCGATGTTGGTTTTCAAAAATTATAGCCCTACTTTCCTATCCCATTTTGTTGTTGTTTGGGGATTATTTATTTGCTTCCGCATGTGCATTAAAATGAATGGGTCAGCGATGCATCCTGGAACGTTGCTATTTAATCGATCACAGAGGGATGGGCTCGCACTCGAAGGATCAAGGCGTCACACCTGGTGCTGTGTCTAGGGGAGGGAGGACAAACAATAGTTTGAAGGCTAAACCACAACACCCAGGAGGTTGTCCTCATTGTGATAATTCTAGACATACCAAAGATACATGTTCTAAGTTGCACGGTTATCTAGATTGGTGGAAGGAGTTGCAGACTAAGAAAAAGAAAGAAAATGCTATGGAACGGGGGTAGGCATCATTGGCTACTGGGACCTTACCTCTCTTGTTGGTGTCATAGGTAGACGCCACCAATACTTCTACTGCAGCTCCTGAAGATAACACTAGGTGTGCTCTTGTTAGTACTTCTTAAGGTGGTGAGGGGTGGATTATTGACTTTGGGGCAATAGATCACATGACACATAATGCAGACAATGTTATATGCTGCACCACTCCAAGGAGACAGAGTATCTATTATGCAAATGGCACTAGCTATCCCATCACTGGGGCTGGCAATGTTGATCTTACACCTTCTTTGCCATTGTCTCATACCTTACTAGTGCCCTCTCTATCGAACCATTTGCTCTTTGTGGCCAACTCACTGATGCTTTAAAGTGTTGTGTTCTTATGTATCTATCTTTTTGCTTATTTCAAGATATCCTCATGAAGGAGATTATTGGACATGGTACTAAAAAGGGGGGGTTGTACTATGTTGATGACTTCCATGCAGGCCGAGCACATCACACAAGCAATGGGTCTACTAATAAAGAGAAAGCGATTTGGTTATGGCACCATCACTTAGGACACCCATCTTTCAGGTATTTAAAGCATTTATTTCCAGACTTGTTTCGTAATTTACCAGTTACTGAATTTTAGTGTGAGACATGTATTTTGGCAAAGAGCCATCATGTCCCTTTTCCTTTGAGTTTTAATGAGAGCACTAGGCCATTTTCTTTGGTTCATTAAGATGTGTGGGGTGCTTTGTCGCTTACTACTCTATCTGACATTTATTGGTTTGTAACATTCGTGAATGATTGTATAAGGATGTCTTGGGTTTATTTAATGAAGCATAAAGATTAAGCGGAAGCAATATTCCATGTGTTTCATTGGATGATTGCAACACAGTTTGGAACTCACATTCAAGTCCTATGTAGTGACAATGGCGGGGAATATATTAACCAGTATCTTAAATCTTACTTTCAGAACCATGAGCTCATGCATGAAACATCCTGCAGTAGGACACCACAACATAATGGTGTCATTGAAAAGAAGAACTGTCATATCCTCAAGACGGAATAGGCATTCCTCGTAGGTGGTCATGTTCTGTCCCGATTTTGGGATGCTGCCGTACATTTGATTAACATAATGCCTTCTCATGTGCTAAACTTTCAGACTCCACTCCAAGCACTTGCATCCCATCTTTTTCTTCCTTCAATCATTACTCTACCCCCCAAAGTGTTCGGGTGTGTAGCGTATGTTCATCTCCACAAGAACCAACGGACAAAACTCGATCCATGTGCGGTGAAGTGTGTCTTCATTGGTTATGGTACTCATTAGAAAGGCTAGCTGTTACAACCCAGATACCAAGAGAACCCATGTCACAATGGACGTCACCTTTGTCGAGTCTGAATTATTTTTCCCCGCACCCAATTGTTCCTTTCAAGGGGAGACGTCTAGTGAAAGGACCAATTGGTGAAAAGATAGTAGGATGGCAAGAGTTGAGGCTAATTTTGCTTCGAAAAAAATGACCCAGTAGCCCTAGCACTTGGTGACACACGGGTGGAAATATTGTAGCAGGTAATGCTAATGGGCAATGGTGTGGCCAGGGATCATGGTGGGACACGGGAAAATGAGCAGCAGTGCACTAGTGCACTAAGGAATCTGATTATTAGGTTGATGTAGTGCAAAAGATACAATAACAGCCCTCTCCACTTCAAAGTGCCCCCTTTTTAGTACTCGATAATTCTCTTGAGGATACTCCTAATGTAAGTTCTCCCGCCACACATAATTTGCTTATTGATACCGATATGATAGTTGGTTATACATTGCCCGAAAAGCATAATTGTGGCAAGGCTCCTAATAGGTACTCACCAAATGTGGAAGAACAAAGGTCAAAATATCCAATCACAAATTATGTTTCGATAGAGCGGTTGTCAAGACCTTTGAAGTCATTTGTATCAAATGTCTCTGCAAGTAAAGTTCTTGGTGGAGTATAGGAGGCATTGAGGGACCCCAAGTGGGTTCAAGCAATGCAAGAAGAGATGGAGACTTTACAAAAAAAACAAGACTTGGAGACTTGTAGAATTACCGGAGGGAAAGAAAGCAGTAGGATGTAAATGGGTCTTCACCATCAAATATAAAGCAGATGGTTCTGTTGAGAGATACAAGGCACATCTGGTGGCAAAGGGATATACTCATACCTATGGTATGGACTACCACGAAACTTTCTCTCCAATTGCAAAAATGAACACTATGCGGGTATTATTATCACTTGCAGCAAATTTGGATTGGCCTTTACATCAATTTGATGTACAGAATGCATTCTTACACGAAGATCTGGAAGAATAGATCTACATGGAAATCCCACTAGGATATGCATGTGGTGACAAATCAAAAGTGGTGTGTAAACTTGAGCGATCAATGTACAAGTTAAAGCAGTCACCACGGGCTTGGTTTGGTCGCTTTAGCTCTGCAATGAAAAGTATGGGTACACTCAAAGCAATTCGGACCATACATTGTTCATGAAACGACAGCATGGCAAAGTCAACATTGATCATATATGTAGATGACATGATCATCATAGGGGATGATCTTGATGAGATCGCAAAACTTCAAAGGAAGCTGGCAAATGAGTTCGAGATGAAGAACTTGGGGGGGCTGAAATATTTTTTGGGTATTGAAGTGGCCAAATCAAAGGAGGGTATTTTCTTATCTCAATGGAAGTATGTGTTGGACTTGTTGGCTGAGGTGGGGATGTTGAACTGCAAACCTGTTGATATCCCCATAGTATAGAATCATAAACTTGGAGACTTTTCGGATCAAGTATTGACCAATAAGGACCGATATCAAAGGTTAGTGGGGAGACTGATTTATCTATCACATACTCGACCTGATATTGCATATGATGTAGGAGTTGTAAGTTAGTTTATGCACACTCCTACTGAGGAGCATATGAATGCCATAGTTCGGATTTTACGCTACTTAAAGTCAGCACCAGGGAAATGACTATTCTTTGTGAAGAATAATCACCATGAGGTGGAAGGATTTATGGATGTTGATTGGGCTAGCAATACCTTGGATAGGAGATCAACGTTAGGCTATTTCACCTTTGTGGGAGGAAACTTGGTTACATGGAGAAGCAAGAAGCAGAAAGTGGTAGCTTTGTCAAGTGTTGAAGCTGAGTTTCGAGGGATGACTAAAGGACTATGTGAGCTTTTGTGGCTAAAGAAATTGATGATAGAACTTGGTTTTCCAACTAAGTCAGAGATGTAGTTGTTTTGTGACAATAAGGCTGCGATTCAAATTTCCCACAACCCAGTGCAACATGACCACACTAAACATGTTGAGGTTGATAGGCACTTTATCAAGCAGAATTTGGATGATAGGGTGGTGAGTTTCCATTTGTTAAATATGAAGATCAATTGGAGGATATACTTACAAAGGCAATATCGAGTCAAGCATTCCACAACTCATTTATCAAGTTGGGTATGAAAGATATCTTCTCACCAACTTGAGGAGGAGTGTTAACATGAGCTGTCAATTATGAACTGTAAATTAGGGCATAAATAGGATTCTTTCTGTTTTAGGATCTCTTGTATATATTTGTCTCCTGATTTGTAGGAGGTTTTAGGGTGACTCATGTGGTTATATATATGCATTTATAGTCTTGTAAATAACTGAAGAGGAATGAAAAAAAAGAATTTTCGTTTCTTGATTTGTTACTGGTTGACATATGGCTGGCATTATCGCTCTCCCCATACTAAGCTGCCATATTCAACGGAATCTCGAAAGGTCAGGCTACATTGTTGCCCTACTAAATATTGCCAAGAATAATGAAACGTCATAAATCAACTTTAAAATTGTCAAGGCAAAAAGTTCTTGATCAAATGAAAGTTTATGAATGTACGTCACGATGGGGAAAAGCAAAAAGTTCTTGATCAAATGAAAATTTATGAATGTACGTCACGGTGGGAAAAGCTCTATCCTGAATGAAGACTGAAATAATGACTAAAGCTAAACGCTCTCACCTAATAAACATTTGACAGTTAACAGAAAAGTGAATATGCATCTCACATGAAATGTCTAATTAGTCGGTTGAGCCATTCTGTGCAGAGCAATGAGACTTCGAGTGCCAGCAATAACTTGCTGCTGTTGACTTATGAGGAAAGCAAATGCCAATGAATTAGACACAGAAAAGAAATCTCAAGGGCACAAGAAAACTAAAGAGAACAACATGACGTTGATACCAACCTAGGACACAGATACTTAAATGGGTCAATTTGGACGGACCAATTTTGATCCGACCAAAACCTAACTTGATCCATCCGTTTGACAAGTCTACTAGGTGATACCACACCATCGAATCTTGAAACTTCTTGTTGAGACAACAAATTCACCAAGTTCACTCATTTGAGTCGTTTTATTACGTCAAGGTTCTTCAAGAAATACCACTATAGATGGATGTCCAGAACTATGTATTTTTGGAACGGTGAAAAAGCACTTCATGGATGGAATTGCAATGATAAACATTGTCCATTCTTCTTTCGAAATAAGGTCTTCTTCAGCTCACTGTCAATGCCTCTATAATGAACTTGGATAAAAATATAGCCAAGGGACATTCTACAACATTCTTTAGCACATCTTTAATAATTTGGGGCCAAGACATTGCTCATCACGTAAATTTTCCATTGAAAATTATCGTATAGGATTTTGTCAATATGTGCCCCAAGGACATTCGCTCAACATCCAAGTAAAGAAACTTTGTTATTTCCAAAGCATCGTTTTCCTTGTCCTATGCACAACTAGCGTATTGAAAATGAAGGTATCTTTTTATTAGGTGTGGTCGAAAAGTGTTAAGAGGGTACTTGTTATGAGGAAAAGTAAAATTCTGGCGAAAGCCACAAGTGTTTCAAATGATTCCAGCAAAGCTAGGTAAGCGACATCTAAAGAGCGATCCTTGCCAAAAACATATATGTCATGATAAAATCCCTCATGTGAGAACATAGCATAATTAGTACTGCGTGAATGCAAAATGGAGATAAGTGGACCTTAAAACTATACTTCCCTAATTTCCACCCAAATCTAGACACAACCTTTCATAATATATTGCGAAATAGAGTTGCGAGCGAGCAAATTACCTCAGAAAATGCAGGAATCCCCAGAGTATGCATGAGAAGAGGCAGTTTGACATAAATCATCTCTTTTTCATCATCAACGAGCTCCCCAAAATGTAGAAGTTCAATTTTATCCAAAGTCCCGAATTCTTTCGTTAGCTTCTCATCATCACACCAGCACACAAGTCCAAAGGATGGGTGCAGAGAAACCCATCTGTTACGAAGAGTGGGAAGCACGGTATATTCTGATTTTTTAAGATATCCACTAACTTGTAAAATATCTTCAGAACTCACCTTTCCACCTTTCAGTTCATCTACCAACCGCAGAAAAACCTTGAAAACCTGATGCACAAAGCCAAAAAATGGGCTATTTAGTCACACTCAATGAACCATAAATAAACTTGTAGTAGTACATACATATTTTGCTGCTTGTGAAGGCAGAACAGTGGTTGATAGATGGAGCAGATTCTGAAAATGATCTTGGAAAGAAGGAATTTCGTAAACCCCACATATATTCACTAAAAATCCCGCAAGCCTGGATATATATTGCACAATGTCCTGCTCAACAGGCTATGCTTTGCTCCGATTTCACCAGACTCGGAATCAATTTCTTCCATTTGGTTCAATAACTCAGGTGAATCATGCCAAAAAACTTCTTTTGGCAACAAAAATGAGCCCAAAACAACATCCTCAACCCCAGAGGCACATGAAGAAGGAATGAATATAAATGGTTCTGAGATGAGATCTTCAACAATGTTCTTTTTTGAAGTATCAACTTCTTTCCACAGGAAATTGTATAATTTCGACA
This sequence comes from Eucalyptus pumila, assembly GCA_016097595.1. Taxonomy (NCBI): domain Eukaryota; kingdom Viridiplantae; phylum Streptophyta; class Magnoliopsida; order Myrtales; family Myrtaceae; genus Eucalyptus; species Eucalyptus pumila. The sequence goes on from CM027853.1 coordinate 34,017,923, forward strand.
TTTGTGCAACACTGGCATGAGAAGAAGAAAAAAGTCAACTATCTTGCAGAATAGCAATTCAACAGTAGAAACAAGGAAAGAAAGCTTTCTTCAAATGAACCACATACGAGGATAATCCAGAATGCTAAAAATCAGGCAAAAGATTGGGAGGACAATTTATCTTACTTTATAGAGCCAAAAGAAGGCTCCTTGCAACTTTACCCAAAAAAAAAAAGAAGGCTCCTTGCAAGCAATCATAATAGCTGGAGAAACAAACGTTGTAAAAGTTCCAAGAGTAAGCCAGAAAATCCTTCGAATAAAGTTTTACTGCTTTTGTAAGATACATTTCTTTGAATGTGATGTGTTACCTAGACTTAAAAGTGGTCTCTGATCTTCCCCAGACTCTCAGCATTTCCATGACATCTTCTGTCACGCCCCGATCCTCGGGCACGCACACATCCTTCTACCTTGGTCGATTTTAATATGCGATATCCCAGGACAATGTATCGCCGACCTTTTCATTTATTAAGCACATGCAGAAGCAGTTAAAATCCCCAGACAATAAAACGATGGGATAGAAAAGCAGGGCCATATTTTTCATATTGAAATTTATAACCACACTTTTATACAAAACACAAATCAGAACACTTCACAACTTTTTATTCTAAACTCTATTCACATCAAAATGGAGATCTCAAAAGAAGACAGAAACTTAGACGAACTGGGCCGTACTCAAGGCCCCTCTCAGAATTGTCTTCTTCTTCCCAAAATCCTTTTCTTCAGATCTCACCTCCGAGTTCTCCTTCTCGGATTCCTCCTCCTCAGCTCTTCAGCGGGGTCCTGAAATGGTTTCCGCAAATTGGGATGAGACTACGTCTCAGCGAGTTCTACCCCACTAAGCCCGATTAGTAAACTATTATACTAAAGGCTGCCTAAACACGCAAAGGGCAGAGGACTTACCTTGGCCTCTGGTCCCCACCCGCAAAAGTCATCAATTCATAATAAAAGCACCTGCAATCATATCACCGATCGAAGATCGATCAAATCGACCTAGTCGATTATATTCCAACAAGACCACTCACGTCATTTCCATTCAGTCAATCAATTCACAACATCAAATCAAAGCATCGACCTAGTCGATTACATGTCAAACAAATCAATCCCCACTGTGGGATATTTAAAAGCTAGGCCACATGCATTCTCCAGGATAACCTTCCAAGTCTCCGAGCCACGTGCCTCAAACCTCGGACCCACGTGCATTCTCTAAGGCGACCTCTTCGCCAAGGTGGTACATCAAGCCACCGAGCCACGTGTCCTTTTTACGATTCCCGGGCCCACGTGCATTCTCTAAGGTACTCGCTTACCAAAGTGACGCATCAGATCACCGAGCCACGTGTCCTTTTAGATGCCTGGGCCCACGTGCATTCTCTAAGGTACTCACTTACCAAAGTGACGCATCAGGTCACCGAGCCACGTGCCCTTTTAGATCCAACACACCGTTACCGAGCCACGTCATTCTCTGGGACGACATACCGAGTCTCCGAGCCACGTGCATTCTCTCGATTTACCTCTTCGCCAAGGTGACATATTCAACCACTGAACTCACGTGCATTTTCCAGGTGACATTCCAATTCACCGAGTCCACGTGTCCTCTTTCAAGTGGTTACCAATCTTCTTTCAATACCGACAACCAATGCCCAACGATTTCTCAATCAAATAATTAAATCAACTCAACGAAGTATTATAAATGCTGAATAACATACTTGGCCAATCACCAATCAATAATTCAATCTCAATCGATTCCAATCAATTTAGGGTAAATCACTAAAATATCACAATTTATTCAATTCCATACAAAGTAGAGCTCAAATAAATAAACGGGCTGCACCACGACGATCAGCATGAGATTTCGGGCGTCGGCCATCAAAATCTTAATTTCCGAAAAATAATTAATTAAATAATAAATTTCGAAAATTAAATAATTAATATTAAAAATTCAATTTAGCTCAAAATAAAGCCCGATTAAATAAACGAACTTCACCACGATCATCAAGATAATTTTCCTGGTTCGCCATTATCTCAGTTGAATTTTCGGAAAATAAATAATTATTTAATTTAATTCCGAAAATTAATATTTAAATACTAAAAAAATCCACTTAGGCCGAAAAGCCTAATTGGAGCCCACTAGGGTCGGGAAAAATCCCGAGGCACTTCCAATAATTAGTAGACCACGTCTACTTGTTAATCGCGAATCAATTTATCTAAATCGCATCACAATTGACTAATAATTGCTAATTTATTCTAATCTAACAACCTAAACATAATTAATTAAATCTAAACCAACCTTAAGCATAATTAGCCAACTAATCCAGGATCAGTGAGATTACTCACCAAATCGCGCGCAAATCGGATCAATCCGACGGGGGCGACGTGAGGAACGAAACTTCCCAAAGTGATTCACGGATCCGGGGCCCGGAAACAGCCCAAAAGCGGGCCTAAAGCCGCTGGAAACCCATTTCCTGGGTTGCTGGATTAGGGGAGGCCTGAGCGCGAGGGTGGACGCGGGGCGGAGCGCGGACGGCGGGGCGACGGCCTGGCGGCGAGCTGCGGCGGTGCGTGGGCGGCGACGGCGGCTGGCTGCTGTCTCGGCTTCTCCCGTTTTTGGTTCGCTGGTTCGCACAGACAAGAAGGAAGAAGAAGAAGTCGGTTACGAGGGAGAGGGGGAGAAGAGAGAGGAGAGAGAAGAAGAGATAAGAGAGAGAAAAGATGGGTTTGAATGGTCAAAAGGAGAGGGGAAAAGCAAGTGGGTGACAGCCCACACTTCGGTGGAAAGGGGGGAAGGGAATTCGCACGAGGGGGAGGGGAGAGGAGAGAGGAGAGAGAGAGAAGAAAGAGAGAAAAGGGAGAGAGAGAAAAAGAAAAAGAAAAATACTATTCTAAATTTTCTTTTCTCTTTCCATTTCCCTTTCTAATTTCTTCCGGTCTTCGATTCTTCCTCCGATAATTTCTTTCTTGAAATTTCGGACTCGGCAATAAATTGATAGACAATGAGACAGTCCTAAAAATGAATTGTGACACGTCCGAATATTCGATTCCCAAAACCGAATTAAATTTCATGATTAAAATTGATCGGACGCGATTTTAGTCCAATCCAACAAATTAGGTAGCTTTTAGGGATTTTACAGCGGATATATCCCTTAATGGCTTCACCCAATAGGTTAGCTAACTCGTGAGTGATCAGCTCAGAGAAAAAGGACCATAGGCACGTCGACGAAATGCACATTTCATTTTATCGAAACAGGGTCGAATTTCAGGATGTCACATCTTCAATGGTAACTCTGGTCCTAAACCCAATATCATGTACAAGAGCCACACTTCTCACCTGTTGAACAATCCCTTCATGTTTATTGACCAAAGTCCACAACAGACAGGTTTATTTATACTTAAAGATAATCATTTTGCACAACATCAAGAGACGAAGCAAAAGAGAGAGCATTATGATGAAGATTTGTTAAGTCAAAGTACCACAATCGATTGGTGGCATTACATCAAAAAGTTGCATTGCATTAACATCCACATCAAATCAAACATCTGCTTCCAGTCATGGCAAAAAAGTCCTTACTTTTTATTTTCTTCTTAAATGAAGTTATCTTTGCAGTTACTGCAGGTTACTAAGTCAATGAAGCCACAGATGGCACCCGGATGCTGATATTAACGATACTGTGAAATAATGATTCAGTGCACTTCTATTTATTTTTATTGACTCTACCACTATTTCTGCAGTTCTATCCACATGTAAGATTTGACAATGGAGGACATAAATTTTGCATTGATAAAGCACGTAATTAATGAAATTATGAGTTCTAATCCTTTAAGACACCAACATAACATTTCCTGAATCACAAGGTATACCCACCAATATATATATATATATATATATATATATATATATATCAGATGTGACTGCTTCTTTTCTCTTATTCCCTCTTGTGAATTCTAGTTTTCTTCTTCGGAGTTTACTTTTATCTAGTATGTGCCATTAGTTCGTAAGGTTTTCCAATCATTAGATGTTTGCAATTACATTCCTACTCAAAGACCAGGCAGTCAAACACTCCCGACCAAAAACCTTTGATGGTATTTATATGATTGTTTCACTAATTCCAGAAAGGACCAAGGAAAAGGACCTGCAGAGGTGTATATAAAAACTACACAGATCAGTGCGTGCCACAATCAATTGGATAAATACCAATCTCTTGTATGTGGATGGTCTATGCTTCTGTTCTGTCACTCCTAAAAACTATACTGATCAGTAATCGCCACAATCACTCTTCCTTCGGAACTTGTCCCCTCAAACTCTATCACGTTTCCAGGTTGCACTTTCAACTGGCTTTTTTACGTTCCTTCCAATCATTGTTTTTCTAGAGTTCATACTCAAAGACATACAGTAAAAGTGTCCTTACAGATCATGGAACCTCAGTATTATGTTAAGATGGTTGTTTCAAAAAACTGCCCCCCCCCCTAAAGAAAAAAAGAAGAAGAAAAAATGAAATAAACAATCATGCCTATTTCTTCAAAAAATCTCTTCCACTTTTTCTCTTCACCAACGACAGATTTAGTTGAAGAATGCTTCAAGTAGATGGTGTCTACCTCATGCCATTCCAATTGAATGTTGTTGAACAATTTACGGAGGTCAAAAGAGCTTCCATATTCTTTACCATAATGGATTGGTACCTCAATCGGTCTTTTGTTGCCCTGATTTGTTAGAATGAAAGCTCTGTTTCTCAACTCTGATATCAGAAAATCTCTTTCAACTTGGCAACTAGGGCAGCTAGATTGTAGATGGATAAACACAAGGCAGAGAAATTCTGTCAACAGATTGTTGCCCCATCTTGCACTTTTGTCATCACATATAGAAGGCAAGACATGCACCTTCATTATTTCATGTGTAGATAGACGTTGCACACCCAAAATAAGGAGCATCCTGATGATGTTGTCCTTCGAATACATGTCTACACGAGATATCCGCATCAAATGCAGTTAAGAAGCCAGGGTTTACAATGCGGAGTTTTGCAAATAACATTGGAAAGGCATCCATTTCATGCTTACTGTCATTCCCAGATACATCAAAGTGTAGCCAATCGCATCTTCATCCACTGAGCCGAATGTTCCATCAGAGAGAGGAATAAAAGGAAGCTTACGGAGGGTTTCTATGATATCTGGGCCCAGTCCAAGGTCTCGTGACGCTTGCACTGGATGAATATACATTTTATAAACTGCATTCAGCCATGCAGACAACCAAGCCAAGCCCATTGATGGAAGGCAATCCTTTTTCTGGCATAAAGACTTCATAATCTGAAGTAGAAGTTTTGGGCCATACTCCTCGGCCCCCAATGTCCTTGCCAAAGGATCAGATAGACTTATATCTTTCTTTAGAAATCCTAGGCCAAGATGCTCTTGAAGCAAAAGATCAGGTAAAAGAACTCGAGCCTCTTCATTCCAACCTCGGACAACCTTGCAAGGAGGCGCCCATGTGGCATCATCTCCTTCCAGAGGTAGACAATTTGAGTGGCGTAACTTAGAGATGATCCTTCTGGGAATACTAGAAAAAATCCATGCACTTCCCCGATCAATGGAACATAGCTCATGTAAGCTGTCACAGCTTTTCCTAAATTGTCCCTGAAACATGGAAGAGAACAGAAAGATCCCTCCGCATTCACGAACAAATCAGGAAACTCTGACAACAGCCATTGGTTCCAAGGGTTATCTCCATCAACTTCTTCTCTGGACGAGGGAAGAACAAAATCACCTTGCAGTATAAATTTCAGACCATAAGTTCTTTTTTTTTGGTAAGAGTAAGCAATATATTAAAAGGGGTCAAACTGTGCAAACAACACGGCTCCAAAAGCTTACACTCAAAATGAACACGCTCATTAAGAGTGAAAGGAAGCCGCGGACAAGCAACAAAACGACCAACAGAAAGCCAACGGCAAACAAGCCTGGCAAAAACACCTAAGCAACCTCCGAAAAGCCTATGTCAGACTACGATCAGAGGAAGCAAAGATAATGGGGTCCACATCCCACGAGCGTTGCATCCGCCTGTTCCTGGGAGAGTCCTCAACATTCTTAAAGGTAAGGGCCTTATCCTTAACAACCTTGAGGAGATGCTTCTTCATGGCCGAAATAGATAACGGCTCCCCCCTGAAAAGAATATTGTTCCTATATCTCCAGATGATGTGACACAACGCCCCAAAGGAGAACCGGGCAACACACTTACAAAACTCCTTGCCGCCGAGCAAGGTAATGGCCCAATTGAGAGTCTCCTCTCAAGTCCTGTTGGTCCAGGGGAGATTGCATCTAGTAGCCTAGAAAAAGGCAATACTCGAGGTAATGCGACAACCAAAAAAGAGATGATTGATTGAATCAGGCACCTCGTTGCAAAAAAGGCAGGAAGCAGCATCAATCCTACCATAAGACATGAGAAGAGACTGTGTAGGTAACCTCCTCTTGGTGATGAGCCACAGGTTTAGTTGGTAGCGAGGCAGGATGGCATTACTCCAAATGAAACAATGCCAATTGACTCTGGCCTTCTTCCTCCTTAAGGTCTCCCAAGCCGAGGCCACCGAGAACAATCCCGTTGAGTCCTCCCTCCAACATAACCAATCTTGGGTTCCAGACAAGGAAGGAAGCGGCGAACCCCAAGACTCAATCTCTGATCTGATAGCTCGTCCATCCTCCGAGAAGAGATTGGCAACCAAAGCCTGCTTATAGAGACCGGAGCTATAGATGAGGGGATCCGAGAAATATAAATTCAAAGGACCCCTAGGATGCCAATTATCGAACCAGAGCGATGCTGATAAGCCATCGCCTAACCTCCAATGGAAGTGAAGCTGATAATTTGTCCTGAGTTGTAAGATCTTTTTCCACACCCAAAAGCAGCAGGTTGGCTTTTTAACTACCCAGAAGTTCTTGGTTTTTAAGAAGGTTGAGTGGATCCACTTACACCATAACGATTCCTTATCTGAGAATAAATTCCAGATATACTTGAGCATGGCCGCCTTATTGCACTCATGCAATCTCCGGATGCCAAGACCTCCCTCCATTTTAGGAAGGCATACATCTTCCCAGGAGACTTTGGCACCCCCCTGCCCAACTCAGGTCCCTTCCAAAGGAATTGTTTGAGAATACGCTCTATTTAGTCCAGAACAGCTACAGGAAGAATAAAGACACTCGCCCAACAAGCCTGAATGGCATGGAGGACTGACTTGATCAGCTGAAGTCGACCAGCAAAAGAAAGAAACCGATGAGTTCAGGACTGCACCCTGGGGGTGATGCGCCTCATAAGCTCAACGCAATCTGCCTTCCGGGGCCTCGATGTGATGATTGGAACCCCAAGATAACAGACTGGAAGGTTACCCTCAACAAAGCCAAGCTCCAGGAGGATTTGATTTTTTAAGGCCGGCAAGCCTCCCGAGATGAACACCTCGCTTTCCCTTGGGTTTGGGAAGAGTCCGCTCCAAGAAGAAAACATATGGAGTCCATCCCTGAGAAGCTTCACGGATGGCAGGTGGCCCTCGCAAAATAGGAAGAGATCATCCGTGAAAAACAAGTGCGAGAGGCAAGTAGACTTACATCTCCAGTAGAATCTGAAATCTGGTTGTAGTGAGCACCTCCCAAGAATCCCAGAGAGCACCTCCATAACCAACGTGAATAAGTAGGGAGAGATGGGGTCTCCCTGACGTAAGCCTCGCCCACTAGGGAAGAAACCATGTAGCTCCCCATTCAACGCGATGGAAAACCGAGGAGTCCTGACACAGGTCATGATGAGGTGAACCGATTGATCAGGAAATCGAAAAGCAAGAAGTACACTCTCGAGAAACCGCCAATCCACAGTATCATACGCCTTTCTAAAGTCGACTTTGATAGCACACTTGGGAGAATAGGGTTCGACATGGAACTTAGAGAAAAGTTCTTGCACCAAGAGAATATTATCCCTGATTCGTCGTCCCTTTACGAAGGCACTCTGAGACAGATTGACAAGGTCTTTTAGCACTGCTGCAACCCTATTCACCAATACTTTGGTAATAATCTTATAGACCGTGTTGCAACAAGCAATAGGCCTGTAGTCATCAACGGTAGTCGCATTGGGAACCTTCGAAACCATGACCAAAATGGTGTTATTGATTTCTCTTAGAAGCCTCCCCGATGTGAAAAAGTCCTTCACGGCTTCCGTGACCAGCTGACCCACCGTATCCCAATTCTCCTTGAAGAACTCAACCGTGAAGCCATCCGGTCCTGGTGCCTTACCCTTGGCAAGAGAAAAGAGAGTATCTCGAATCTCAAGATCGATCCACGTGGCGAGCAAGAGAGGTAATCTGGTCATCATTCAGCTGAGAGCGGATAACCTCCCGAATTTCCGATACCTGAGGGGTGTTCAGCTCCATCCTTGATAGAAGGAGATCATGAAAATGCTCCACAAAATGCTGTTGGACCTGTTGAGGCTTAGTGATTTGGTTACCTGAGTAATCTACCATAGAGAGGATTCTATTTCTTAGTTGTCTTTTACTGACATATTGGTGAAAGAACTTTGTGTTCCAGTCACTTTCCATAAGCCATCTTATACGAGCTTTCTGCCTGAAGAACGACTCTTCCTGAGACCTAAGCTCCACTAAAGTACGCCGCTGAACCCTCTCCAGGTCTGCAAGGACCATGCTGGTGGGGTCATTAAGGAGGCCAACTTGAGTTTGCTTTAAAGCTTCCCTCGCTTCATAAGTCCTTTCGGAGATGTTGGCGAAGGAATCTCTATTCGACTGCTTGAGTCGACCCTTCAAGATTTTTAGTTTGTGCACCAGCCTAAACATAGGCACTCCATATCCCGGATTCTCCCAAACTTGCTTCACAATTGAGTCGAAGTCCGAGTGTTGCATCCATAAGTCGAAGAACTTGAACGGCCTTTTCCGGAGGATCGGGTTCTCCACTTTAACCACCATAGGTGAGTGGTCAGAAATCCCAGGCGCAAGGAAGGACGCTTCCGAAAAGGAAAAAACCTGGCTCCAACAAGGGTTTACCAGTACTCTATCAATTTTTCTCATCTTTCGAGAGGGCCCTGAAGAGGTCGATCAAGTGTATCTAAACCCCATATAATGAAGTTCATCCAGCTTCGTCTAATCTAGACACTATTGAAATTCATTGAAGCACGGCAACCAAAGGTCCGAGCCACCCAGTCTGTCCGAGGGATCCTTTATAGCATTAAAGTCTCCCAAAACAAGCCAAGGCACATCCTGCAAAGAATAGCTTCTCGCCACCAAATCCTCCTAAAGAGGACGACGATTAGAAAAAGAATGCTCGGCATAGATAAAAGAGACATAGCAGGCCACTCCAGTCTCCACCCAGCAAAGCTTCCCAAGAATCATCTGATCTAAGACCGATAAAACTTCAAAGGAAACCACAGTAGGATCTCAGCCAACCCAAATCCTACCCCGATTAGAATACTCAAAATTAGCCCGCCAAACCAATTCGATATCAATTTCCTAGAGATGGCATTAAAGAGGTTGTGAGGAATTTTAGTCTCAACTACCCCAATCAAAGCCAACTGGTTCGTCAAGACAAAGTTTCTCACTTCTGCTTGCTTAAGAGGGGCACCAAGCCCCCTAATGTTCTAGCAACCTATATACATATATATACAAAAGAAGAGGGCAAGAGCATTACCTTCTTTTAGAGGCGCTACGCCTAGTAAATGGCGGGGCTGCTTGGACCGTCGAAGGAGGAGGATCCGAGGCAATGTCAAGCAGCTTGTCCTGAGGAGGCTCCGGCATCTCAGCAGGCCTCTTATCCTCTACAGATGCCTTCGGTGAAGGAACAAGGGAGAGGAGATCATCCTCCGAAAAAGAGATGTCGGAACTCCCTACAACCTCCGGTCGGGGCACCGCAGTGTCTACCGGCACCGAAGTGGTGATAGCTTTAACTGAAGTAGTTGGAACAGTATCAACCTGCTCCGAAATGATCAACGGCCCCCTAGGGGGCCTTCGTGAATATGTAACAAGCAGCCTCTTCTCTACAGCCGCAGTCTTAAGCTTCAAAGACCTCTCTCCTTCGCTCGGACTGACCGACCTGGGTGGTGTCCCCTCCAAAGATTGTTGAGCCTTTTTCTTCTTGCTCGTCACCTACTTCCAGCCTTGCTCCGAGGCTTCAGAATCCCCGGAAGGCTGGTTAAGGGGCCAAGCATCTGCCACGGGAGCAGGAAGAGGCCAAACAGGGGGAGGCGCAGTATCGTATTTATGTCCAAAAACCCCACACTTGGAGCATTTAAGGGGTCTCCATTCATAGTCCACAGCAATGGATCTAATGACCCCATCAACATTCACTTCAACCGTCGAAATTCTCAGCCGATTTACCTGGATCTCCACGCACACTCTGGCAAAGGAAATCATCCTTGTATCCTCGATTCGTTGATCCACATGAAGGGGTTTGCCAACGGAGCTGGCTATAGCACTAATCACCGATGCGGACCACAGGTCAAAGGGAAGGTTCTTGAGTCTTATCCACACCGGAACGGAGGTTTGCTTAGCCTTCTTCAACTCCATAAGAGGTTTCCATTGTTGCAAAATGAGGGGAATCCGAGCAACAGTGATTGGTCCCTCCTCTAGGATCTTCCTTCGGAACATCGGGTCCGGGATATGGAAATAGTAGAAACCTTGATCATCGGCCAGCATATCTACTAGCTTTGTCCCCCACATATTCTTCAAAGTTTGTTCAGTCATCTGAAAAGGAAGTTTCCTCCTAACAAAATGCTGCTTCATCTTCCTTTCCTTAACCAAACGTGATGTCCCTATCATAGGCGACATTTAAGGAAAAATATATTTCCCCTACTTGAAATTCCAAGGTCTACGATACTAATCTGCAAAGCTAAACTGGCGATTCTGAGTGGTCTCAAATCTTTCTCTAATAACTGCAACTAAATCACTGATTTCTGAACCAACTATGGACCTGCGATTTTCTGATCTCTGACCTCAACTCAACCAACTGAAGTTCTGCACACTTTGATCTGCACTGCCTCAAAAGGAACCATCTGACTAATCTGCTAAAACTGGGATCCTCTGGTCAAGATCTGATATAACTCTGACACTGACACTCTATGCAAACGAATTATCTGATGCACAAACAACTCTGCATGTCTAATCAAATCAAGATCATTCCGCACAGCCACAAGGTGGGCTGAGTTCATCCATCTGTCAGTTACTACCCAAAATGAAATTATTTACACACTGACTCCTTGATAGACATGAAATGCCATCTCAGACTAGCCATCGGTTTGAGGATGATAAACATTACTATACTATAACTTCGTTCTCAAAGCACTCTGCAAACTTTTCTAGAAGGTAGCCACGAACCTCGGGTCTCGATCTAAAATAATCGTCACTGGCACTCCAAATAGACGAACTCTTTGACACACGTACAACTCAGCGTACATGTCCAAAACAAGGTCATTTTCTATTGCGATGAAGTGAACTGACTTCATCTATCTATTCACCACTATTCAAATCAAAATCATTACTCCGCTGGTTCTTTGATAAGCTTGTCACAAGATCCATTGTGACACGATCCCATTTCCGCATTAGAGACTTTGAGAGGTTACAAGAATCCTCTCATATTACAATGCTGAGTCATCACTTGCTAACACGTCAAACGTTTGGCGACATGCTTGGCAATGTTCGTCTTCATATCAGACCATCAATAATGTTCACGCAAATTCTAATATATCTTCATACTAACAGGATAAATGTTGTAACTGGTACGATGAGCTTTTGACCAATTCCTCTTTAAGCGTTGCATCGTCAGGTACACACAATCGTCCTCGGAACTGCAATGTTCCGCCTTTAAAAATCTGAAAATCAACCTTCTCTCTTCTACATCTGCTTGCACGACCTTCTGAAACTCTGTGTCTGACGATTGAAGCACTCTGATTCGGATCTGTACTACCAACTCAATTTTGAAGATGGCCATAAGATTTAAAATGTGGCCTACCTCAAATTTGAAAACTGAATTTCAAACTTTTCTCAAGGTCCATACCTTAACCAGTATATACACAAATGAAGACTCTCGTCTCGTATCAGTGACTTCGTTCATTCTTCCAAGGTGATACCAGATACCACCATCCTAGTCCTTCAAAAGATCTAGTTCGCAGCGCTATCTCATATTCAATTTCTCCTGAGAGAATTAATACTTTGAGACTTTAACGGTCAGCGAAGATCTGGAGTCTTTCTTCACACTAACAATATCTCTAAATCTTCAGAGCGAAAATTATTGCTGCGAGTTCCAAGTCATGCATTTTGGAGAAATCTTCCTGGAGTATTTTGAAGCTGACAAAACGTTTCCATCAGTCTAGTCTGAAGATTTGCAGACTCTACTATTCAAAGTCTGAAGACCTCCGGACTGCCAAACTCAAGACTCATTGTCTATTCTCATTGACAGTTTCTAGACCGTCGAAGAAGGGTTATCCAGAACTATGTACTCACTTTGTTTGAAGTGTTTTACTTTAGAGTTAAAGATCCATGGCTAGTATGTTAGCTCCAGGGCTGGTAGAAGGGCAAAGCAAAACTAGACCGCCTTACTTTGATGGAAAGGAGTACAACATATGGAAAAACAAAATGAAGGCGTTCCTAAGATCAAAGGATCCTCTGGAATGAGACGTTGTAGAAAAATGAATCATTCCTAAAACTGCATCTGTCTCAGAGAGAGAAAAAGAAACTGTTGAGTCTAATGAAATGACTCAGGAAGAGATAATCAAGAAACAAACTCTTAATGCAAAATCAATTTATTCTTTATATTGTGCTTTGTCACCTACTGAATATAACAAAATATCTTCTTGTGTTACAGCGAAAGAAGTCTGGGATAGATTACATATTACCTATGACAGAACTGATCGAGTGAAAGAGACCAGAATCAACATTCTCCTCGGTCAATACGAAGCCTTCAAAATGAAATCAGGAGAATCTATAACTGACATGTTTAGTCGTTTTACAGAGATCGTGAATGGCCTTGAAAATCAAGGGCAACCAATTTCTGATCCCATGAAAGTAAACAAGCTTCTGCGTAGACTCTCTAAGGATTGGAATCACATAAAGACCTCAATAAGGGAGACACAAAGAATTATGCCACTTTCGGTCGATGAATTGGTTTGGACTCTTCAGTCTTATGAAGTAGAGCGAATCAACGAAGATGAAGATCCTAAACGTAAGAAATCTATTGCATTAAAATCTAATGATGATTATGATGTCACAGATTCTGAAGACGATATGGATGACGAAGAGCTTGCTCTCATGATAAGAAGATTCAGAAAACTTAACAGAAAAGGAAGAAGATTCAATCCAAAGAAACAGAGTTTTCAAAAGTAACAGACTAAGTCTGTTGATGATAATGAATCAAACAAAGATGTAGTCTGCTTTGAATGCAAGAAAAAGGGACACATCAGACTCAACTGTCCTCTTCTGAGGAAGAATAAAGGAAAAGCTAAAAAGTATCGAAAGGCTCTTAAAGCAGAAACCTGGAGTAATACAGAGTGTGAAGAAAGTGATGATGATTATGCCAATATATGTTTGATGGCACAATCGGATTCAGAATCAAACTCCAAAACAGACTCAGATTCAGACAGTGAATTTGAGGTGAGTAACTTTAAAATTCATATTAAAGTTTCTAAGTACATTGATGAGTTGTGTTTTAGTCTTAAGACTTCTCTTAAAAGGATTTTCGAACTAAAAAAGGAAAATTTTGCACTAAAACAACAAGAAAATGTTTTGAAAGAAAATGTCAAAATTTTAGACAAAAATGTTCTACCTTGAAAGAAAATGAAGGTAATCTTAAAAAAAAAAATGCATTCTTGAAAAATGATATCTCAAATATTTCTAAAAGATTTTCTATAGGATCTGAGAAACTGAAAAAAAAAAATTTCTGTTCAAAGACCTTATTTTAATAAATCTGGTTTGGGAATGACTGCGAAAACCATTCCTTTAATTGATTTTCCTAAAGTGAATGAAAGAATTAAGTAAAGACCCACAAGAGATGCTTACAAAAATCATTTTAAAAAGATCTTTGTAAAACCAGTAGGTCGCAATGCTCTCAGATGTTCAAAGTGCAATAGTGCAGATCATTTTGAAAAAGAATGTCCTATGGTTTGGAAACCTGTTAAGAAAGTATGGGCAAAAACCGCATGTCATACTAACACCAATGGACCCAATAAAATATGGGTACCAAAGAAAGTTTGAGTTTCTTTTTTAAATGCAGGTCACTATCAAGAAAAAGGTAAAATGGTATCGGATAGTGGATGCTCAAGACATATGACATGAGATTCAAATTGCTTCATAAAGCTTCCAAGTAAATGGTGGAAAAGTCTCATTTGGAGGAAACAACAAAGGAAGAATTGTGGGATTTAGAACTATAAAGATTGGAAACCTCATAATAAGCAATGTTTCCTTAGTGAAAGGACTCAACTACAATCTGCTCAATATCGATCAAATTGTGTGATACCGGTTTCAAAATCAACTTTCAAGAGGGAATATGTTCAGGAACCGAAAGATTCTACTCGGTCATTCACGGGTCGAAGACATGGAAATATCTACCTCTTAGATGTGAAACCGGAGGAATCGCAATGTCTAATCTCAATTCAAGACGAAGCGAACTTATGGCACAGAAAGCTTAGGCACATCAATATGAAGCAGATAGCTAAAATTTCAGCAAAAAAGCTTGTTCGTGGTTTACCCAATCTATCATACCAAAAGTCTGATCTATGTACACCATGCATATTGGGAAAGCAGGTAAGAAATTCCTTTAAACCAATAAATCAACTTTTCACTAATCGTGTACTGCAGCTTCTGCATATAGATCTCTTTGGACCAACCAGAACTCGAAGCATTGGAGGTAAAAAATATTGCCTAGTAATTGTGGATGACTACTCACGATTTACTTGGGTATATTTCCTAGCAAGTAAGTTTGAAACTTTCTCTTACTTTGAAAAGTTTGCTAAAAATGTTCAAAATGAAAAAAGGGTATGTTATTTCAAGTATAAGAACAGACCATGGAGGTGAATTTGAAAATCAAGATTTTACAAGATTTTGTGATGAATCTGGTTTTCAGCATGTGTTTTCCTCTCCATATACTCCAAAGCAAAACAGAGTTGTGGAAAGAAAGAATAGGCCACTTCAAGAAATGGCTAGAACACTTTTAATTGAAAGTAACATCTCTTCACGTTTTTGGGCTGAAGCAATTTCTACAGCATGTTATATTATTAATAGAGTTTTTCTAAGACCAATTTTCGAAAAAACCCCCTATGAGTTATTCAAAGAAAAAAAGCCTATTGTTTCATATTTTCATGTGTTTGGATGTAAATGCTTTATATTGAAAAATGCAAATGATCGAGTTGGCAAGTTTGAAGAAAAATCATACGAAGGCATCTTCATTGGATATTCTACCTCAAGCAAAGCCTACAGAGTCTACAACAAGAAATCTCAATCAGTGGAGGAATCAATGAATGTCAAATTCCAAGATTCTATGCAAAACGAATCTATTCAGACTCATCTTGAAGAATCTGAACCTACTCCAGACTCTACAAAGTCAAAATCTCAAGAAGCAGATCAGACCTCGAAAGACCAGCATCAAATGATTGTTGAAGATTCAAATGAAGAAAGTGATCATCAATCTGATAAATCAACCAGTAACTGGAAGCATAAGTCCAGTCATCCCAAAGATCTCATTATTGGAGATATTAATGAATCGCACAAGATCCAAAAGGCGTGAAGAGTCTAGTGCTATGGCTCTTATTTCTGAAATAGAACCCAAAAGCATAGAAGAAGCTTTATCTGATGAAAGCTGGATTGAAGCTATGCAAGAAGAACTCAGGCAATTCAGCATCAATAATGTCTGGGAGTTGACTCCTAAACCGAAAGGTAAATCTATTATTGGAACTAAATGGGTTTTTAGGAACAATATGAACAAGAAAGGAAAGGTCGTAAGAAACAAAGCAAGACTCGTGGCCAAGGGTTATACGCAAGAAGAAGGGATAGACTATGACGAGACTTACGCACCAGTAGCAAGGTTAGAAGCAATTCGATTATTACTTGCTTTTGCTTGTTATAAGAATTTCAGGTTATTCCAAATGGATGTCAAAAGTGCTTTCCTGAATGGATTATCCATGAGGAAGTCTATGTGGAACAACCACCTGGGTTTGAAGACCCAAGGAAACCAGACTCAGTATTCAGACTGAAAAAGGCCTTATATGGTTTAAAGCAAGTACCTCAAGCTTGGTACGATAGGCTGAGTAAGTTTTTAATTCAAAACGGCTTTCTAAAAGGTAAAGTAGACACTACTCTATTTATCAAAAGAGAAAACAAAAGTTTTCTGCTTGTTCAAATATATGTTGATGATATTATTTTTGGATCCTCTAATGAAAGCTTGTGCAAGAAATTCTCTAAGTCTATGTAGGATGAATTTGAAATGAGCATGATGGGTGAACTAACCTTCTTTCTTGGACTTCAAGTGAAACAATTGAAGGAAGAGACTTTTATTCATCAAGAAAAATATGCTAATGATCTTGTCAAAAAGTTTGGACTAGAAAATTGCAAAAAGACTAATATACCAATGTCAAGTTCTTTGAAGATAGACAAAGATGAATGAGGAAAGAAAGTTGACCAGAAGCTATATAGGAGTATCATTGGTTCACTTCTTTATCTTACTGTTTCTAGACCTGACATTTTGTTTAGTGTTTGCATTTGTGCTAGATTTCAAGCAGACCCAAAAGAATCTCATCTAAGTGCTGCAAAGCGTATTATCAAATACATTGCATCAACTTCGAGCATTGGTCTTTGGTATCCTAAAAAGGGAGACTTTACTCTTCTCGGATATTCAGACGCCTTGAGACCTAGCCGGATGCGAGTTGATAGAAAGAGCACCTCGGGTACTGTCAACTACTTGGAAGCGGGACGTTGTCTTGGTTTTCAAGAAAGCAAAGTACGGTAGCTCTCTCTACAGCGAAGCGAAGTATGTAGCTCTTGGAAGTTGTTGTTCACAAATTCTGTGGATAAAACAACAGCTAAGAGACTTTGGAATTGAAGATTCATGCAAGGAGATTAACTGTGACAACACCAGCGCAATCAATCTCACCAAGAATCCAATTTTTCACTCAAGAGCAAATCATATAGAGATTCGACATCACTTCATTAGAGATCATGTTCGAATGCAGAAGTTTCGATTCAGTTTGTTGACTCAAAGAACCAACCTGGCGGATATATTTACAAAGCCTTTAGAGAAAAATCAATTTGAAATCATCCGTTCCAAACTCAACATCTTGAAGTTTGAAGAAGTTAAAGTCTAGAGACTCCTAGACTCAAACGATTATGTTTTTCTTTCGTAAGTTATTTTACTTTCTTATGTCTCAAATCTCATCTCGAAAAGGTACGATCATCAACCATGTTTGATTATTGCTATCTTTAATTGACGTGATTATTGCAACGTTTCCTTTCCGAAAAAGGAGTTATTTTTTAAATGACAATTATCTAATTTTTCAAAAAAGGGCAGTTATTTTTTAAAAAGGCATCATTTTACTTTCTTTTATGACGTTCCGTATACCTCTCTTCGATTGTTATATATACTGTCGATTTCTCTTTGTTTCACTCACAAAAACCCTAAGAGAGTACCGATCTTCCATTTCTGTCTTATTCTCTTGTTTAATCTTCGAAAAGTTGTAATCTTTCTTGGGAAAACAAGCTTGGAATCTCTCAAAGACTGTGAAAAATGTCTTTCCAAAGAAAGTCTTCAAGGATCGCGAACAGGGGACCACATCAAATGCGTGAGGGGCCTACGCTCTTCGATCTCACCGAGGAAGAAGAGTTTCCTAGTCAGCAGCAGAGCCCACAACATTTTCAGCAACGTCCATCTTCTCCATCTAGACAACAGGAGGTTGCTCGACAAGAAAAGGAAGAAATAATTGAAGATCCAGAACCTGTAAGAGTCTATAAGCCCTCTTTTACCTACAAGCTTTAGCATGCTTTAAAAAGGGGTGGAACTCCTTTGAACTACATTGACGAATTTCTGAAAGACAAAGGGTACAAAAATGAAACCTTCTTTTTACGCATAATGGAACGGTTGGGAATTGCCCCTGCTGGATCGGCAGAAGAAGCAATGGCAAATATCCAATCGATCCTCATGTTGGAGGGCTGAATCAGATAGATGAGAATGATGATGAAAAGTTGTACAGTCAGTTTCAACCGAGAATGGGTGTTGCAGCAAAAATTTGGGGAAAAATGACAGACTTGTTTCGATCGTAGGAACAAAAGCATCTATACTCTAAGTTGTTGAAGCGTGGGGTGATAAACCCTAGAAGTGTGGACTTTGATTTCCTTGATGCTGTGAATGTTAAATTGAGGGAAAAATTCAGTCTTCTTCAACTTGAACAGTTTTTTCGACTCTCTACGAAGCCTATCTTTGAACTCACTTGCTTATTTCTATTCGAATCTTAGTTTCTTGGATGCGAATAGATTCTCTTTTAGTGTCCGAGATCGGACTATGTGGTGGATGTAGATATGTTGGCTGATGTAATTGGGGTTGAGAGAGGGAGATATCAACCTATCAATGTCTCTATTGCTCGTACTACGTTGGAACTTGTTAAGGATAGAAGAACATAGGGAAAGGTTTCCTACTCAAGAATGAGTGCATTCAACATTCTGCTTCACAAGATTGTGATTAATTCCTTCAGACCAAAATCTACTTCAAAGACTGATGTTTCAAACTCAGAGGCAAAGCTGATGTATGCCATCAATGCTGGGAAAAAGTTTTCTCTTCCTCATACTATTATGTTCCACATGTATGGAGCAGTGGTGAAGGACAAGGGTCAACTTCCTTATCCAGCTCTTGTGACAAAGTTTGACAAAGTTATTCAGACATTTGAATGTTTAGCCTCCACGAATTCTCTATGTTCGATCGTGTGATCAAATGGTGGTGGGACTGAAAATGGTGTCTAAAATGCGTATGAAGGAACTCAACAAAGCGTTGGAGAAATTCAAGGAGAAAACCCCTGTTAAGTCTCATCAAGTCTCTTCAACTACAAAGAGAAAAGGAAAGGAGCCCATGGTAGCTCCATCCAAGAAAAGAAGAGCTCTCATCGTTGAGGATGAATATGATGAGGAAGACATCACCATTTCTGCTATGGCATTGAAGAACTTGAGTCGTTACGTTCCCGGAATCAATGGAGAGACAAGATAAGGACACGATGAAACGGAACGAGGAATCGGAGAAAGAGAAAATTTGGAAGCGAGGAGAGAAGAAGCGAGAGGAAAGACAAACAGAGGAGAGAGAAACAGAAGAAGGAGATGAAGAGGAGAAAAGAATTGAAGAAGAATATGAGAGAGGAGATCAAGCGGAAACAAAGCATGAGGAACACTCTTCTCCACCTGAAGGCATGGAAACAAGGGGAGACCATGAGAAAAGAGGAATGTCCTCATATCCTGCTACCAGTGAGGGAGTCAGTCGCTCTCCAGCAGATCCAGAGGACATATATGCCTCTCAATTTCCTGAAGAGGGACATGATGTTTCATCGCCCAATCTGCGTGACCATGCTGATTTACCATCATCTGCCTTTACACCATCTGATCGTGCAAAAGCCAGTACTCAGACTGATAATTCAGTAGACTTTCGCAGAATTCTTGATGTTCTCTTGGAAATGCGGGGTCATATATATGCTATGGGATGCGAAGTTCATAATTTGCAGAATTCAGGTCAAGCTTCTTCAGTTTCTTTGAATGATTAGATCCAAGCCCTTTCTCTTCAGATTTAGGCAAATGCTAAGGGTGAAGATGTGGCACAACTGAAGGAGGACTTGAAAAAGCTGGAAGGCATTGTCCAGTCAATGGGAGATTTCCAGCTTGTTCGTGTTCCCAAGCATTCTTGAATCCATTCTCTTTCCATCTCAACCTTTTTTATGATGACAAAAAGGGGGAGAGATGCGAGATTTGAATTCTTGATCTTTGAAACTTTGAACTTAAACTTGTTGAACTTTGGTTTGTTTTGATGTTTGACTTGACTTGACTTGTGTCTGGATGTGGACTAAATTTGGGATTTGGATTTGACTGCTTATTGACTGCTTATATTAAGTACTATTGATATCTTATGAATGGCTTCACTCACATGAAAGACTAACCTATTTTCTGTGATTGCAGATTCTAGTGTTATCATTAAGCCATTTATCTTTATAAGATATCCATATTTGCTTGAGGAATATTTTGCAGGTCAAGGTTATTCAAATCTGCAGGAAAGTTTTGTCACCATCAAGAAGGGGGAGATTGTTGGAGAAATATTCCTGGAGTATTTTGAAGCTGACAAAACGTTTCCATCAGTCTAGTCGAAGATTTGCGAGACTCTACTATTCAAAGTCGAAGACCTCGGATTGCTAGACTCAAGACTCAAAGTCTATTCTCATTGACAGTGTCTAGACCGTCGAAGAAGGGTTATCTAGAACTAGGTGTTTCATTAAGGATTTGACCTTATCAATTGGAGAAAATCTCTTAGCTAGATATGACATAACGGAATCCTTTAATTGATCATGATTGATTCAGAGATTAAGGATCCGATGATTGGCGAAGTATACTTGGAAGGTTCTACTTATGGAAATCGAGATCCGATTGTATGGGCGAGCGGGATTGATGGGCTATCGACATGTTCCTTTAATAGCTCGAATGATCTTCCTAATTGATTCTGTCCAACGGGTAGATTGGAGGAATTCCTTTGGTAAGTGCCAACGGGTATGATGGCATAAAAGAGTATAAAAGGAAGACGTTCCAGTTGTTCGAGTGTGTGCGCGATAGAAGAATTCCAAAGTCTGAAGCTCTTTGTTCTTAGTCAATTCATTTGTTGAGCGAAATCTTGTACGCAAAAGAGAGTTTATATTCTGAGAAACCTTAAGGAAGTGTGGTAGACTATCTACACTGTGGAATCAAGGGAGAGACTTGCTGTAACAACTCTTTTGTTTATAGTGGAATCTAGCCGGTGGGCTGTCAGTGCAGAAGAGTGGACGTAGGCTTGGAATAAGCTGAACCACTATAAACCTTGTGTTCAATTTTCTCTTCCCTACTCTCTGCTTTACTTTGATCATAATTCGTTTTGTTAACCAAATGATAACTTCATTCTATTGTCTGCTTAGTATTGCTTTCTTATCTCGAGAAATTATTTTTACACCTATTCACCCCCCCTCGAAGTGCTTATACTAGCTATCTCAATGCTTTAGGTAATTCAATTCAAGAGGTCTCAATTGACGGGACGCGTATGCAATAACCATGCCATGCTACATTAACACGCAACCCAGTCCTCTAAACGACGCATAACTGTAGATCTCGTATCCTTCAGGAGCAGATGGAATGGTCAGCACAGGTGCGGTAGTCAGCTTCTGCTTAAGCTCTTGGGAACTACACTCGCACTTGTCTGTCCATACAAACTTCTCTTCCTTCTTTAGTAGTCGAGTCAACGGCGACGCAAATGCTGAAAACCCTTGTACGAACCTTCTGTAATATTCTGCTAAATCCAAAAAACTTCTGATCTCTGTCACTGTAGTCAATCTTGGCCAACTGTTCACTGCTCCAATCTTGGCGGGGTTCACGAAGATTTCTTCTTCTGAAATCACATGACCGAGAAATGCAACATGAGTCATCCAAAACTCGCATTTGCTAAGCTCATCGTAAAATCCAAAAGTACTCAAGGTCTGAAGTATCATCCTCTAATGTCTCTCGTGCTCCTCAGCACTCTTTGAACACACCAAGATAACTTCAATGAACACGATCACAAACTGATCCAAGTATTCCATGAACACCCTGTTCATCAAATCCATACAAACAGCTGAAGGGTTCGTCAAACCGAATGATAATACAGTGAACTTACAATTGCCGTATCAAGTACGCAATGTTGACTTCGGTATGTCTTTCTTCCTGATCCTCAACTGATGATACTCTGTCCTCAAGTCGATCTTGGAGAATATCGATACACAAACGCAACAAACCATCCTTCTTCTTCACAAACAAGACTGATGCTTCCGAAGGTGATGCACTGGGATGTAAGAATCCCTTTTCTAACAATTCCTACATCTCCACCTTCAGTTCTTTCAACTCAGATAAAGCCATCCGGTAAGGAGTCTTAGAGACTAGCTCTAATTCGGTTGCTAATTCAATCACAAACTCTATTTCCCTTTCTGACAGCAGACCTAGCAGTTCTTCAGGAAACACCTCAGAAAACTTCTGTACCACGGTTAAGTTCTCTTTACTTGGTCCGTCAACTATCGCATCTACTATAATTGCCATATAGATTTGGCAACCTACATCCAGAAACCAGGTCATCTTTAGTGATGAACAACAGGGATCGAAGGTCCTTTCTGACTTTCAGTAACTCAAAACTTTCATACGCTAACTGAACAAACTGAATTACATCGTTACCATGATTCATAACAGCAGAAAGCTCCTCGAGCCAAACCTTTTCATAAATGATTTTCAAGTCATACATAAGCAAACCCATCAGGTACAACTATAGTAAGAGATTCATCTTCATTTTACTTTATTACAACAATGGAAACTTCACAACTTTCACTCAAAATCCTGCTGCGCTACTCTGATAATAACTCCTCAAAACATTCTTTCTTAGATTGATGCATGGTCAATCCATTCCTATTCCTTTCGCCATCCTAGTGGCGTCATGTCGACAATAGCGATGTTCGAGTTCTCTTCAACTTATGCGGACAGTTCCTATCCCGATGGCCGTGCTGGCCACATTCAAAGCATGCTCCTCTTGTACTTGGTCACCGGGCCGACTCACACTTCTTTTCTCAAACTTGACACATAATCAATGAGTCATCTATCTCCTGTCGGGTGACAGCATGCACTCTTTCTTGTACTGAAGACCTGCTCTACAAACCCCACGATGCGTTCTATGGTGCATTCCTCTCGATTTGTCCCATCGGCTTTCTAAGATCATTTATGGCCAGGTAACCTTGTTTGTTACACACAGAACAAGCACCTGTCTTACCAAAACACGGGGCTAATCCATGTCGGCTTCCGCCAGCACGACACACTCCATTATGATCCATTATGATCCATTGCTACCTGACCTTCCCACATTTCCAGTTGGACGGAAATGAAATACTTTTCTCCAATCATAGGCTCCTTCCCAAACTAATTTCCATCTCTACTGAATCTGAACCTCGACTTGGATGCAACGGCTTGCTCCTATATCACAACTCCAGGCTGGGCCTCAACAAGTGCAGCAACAACAGTGGCTCGAGCCTAAGCTTTCTAGCTCAACGGGTTCCCAAGGAACACTAACGCCTAAACGATCTCATCGAACGTAGGATCGCTTGGTGCTGCTACACTAGTACTGACCTACAGTGGTACTCTCACACTCGTGCTGGTCTAAGCTAGTGTTCCACCACGACCACCTCGGGTACCGATCCCTGTCGGCCTACCACCTCGAGTAACTGGTGTAAAGGTTCTCTCTAGGAGTCCTCTGCTCTTGATCACTCATCTACAGGATCTCTACAGAAACCTATTTCCCAATTCTAATCCCATATTAGAATTTGAGTGATCCACGCCAAACAATTTACCAAACAACTATCAGCCACACGCACCAGCATGAATTAAAAGTCATTCCTACTAACTATCCCATAAACAATCATACCTTATCACTCCATTCACAGACCCACTCTGATACCACTCAAACGGGGATGTCACGCCCCGAACCTCGAGTGCACGCATATCCCTCGGTGGTCGATAGAATTTTGCGACGTTCCCAGGTCTCGTCACCGACCCTTCATTTTCATTGCACATGCGGAAGCGAATTACTAATCCCCTGACCTCAAACAAACATGGGATAGAAAAGCAGGACAACAATTTCCAAATCAAAATACACATTCATAAACACCTCAAGCTTATACAAAAGGTCTATATCATAAAGAACTACTGAGCCACCTATGCTCCTGACCCTTCCGTTTCAAGCTCCTGGCTCTTCACACTAGGGACCTGAAAATGGTTATTCAATAACCAGTGAGATATAAATCTCAGCAAGTTCCACCGCTAACTCAACTCGAGGTATCTATCCGGAACTACCCCACCACAAGCAACAACAAACGATCAATTCGCATACAACCTTACCTGGTATGCCATACCCTGCACGTTATAACTCAACACAATACACGCAATGCACATGGCCATTAGATGATACAGTTCATCAATCACATACGAGTCGCGTCACAAGCGATCTCACCTGGCCATTGCCATACTCTGCACGTTATCGATTCATGCGTGTGTGCCATAAACAATGTGCTTAACTCATGCATGACCGGAATCAACAATGCAATGATTGTCATGCGTTATTGCACATTATCACAGTTCAGAAACACAATGCATATACTCAATGCATATTCCAATTACTAATGACCTACCGGCCATAGCTAACTTTCCAATTGGTGCTCATCTACCTCAACACTCATGCGTGCTCCAGATAATAATGACCTCCCGACCATGGCTAACTTCCTAGTCAGCACTCATCCGCCTCCCATCGGGCTACCGATAAAAAGATCGGGCTTTGTCCCACCCCGTCGGGCACGGCTACGTCTCGAACTCCCGTTCAGACGGTTTCCCAAAAAGGGACATCGGTCCAGAGTCTACTACGACCAGCTTCCGACTCCCGTCGGGTATCGCCCCCAAACTCCCATTTGGTGGCGTTCCAATTCAATCTCGTGAGCACACCACTACAACTCCCTTTTTCTCATGATAATGGTCCACTTCCACGGTCCCTCGGACAATCCATTTTCCCTTCTTTGTGGAAAAACATACAATTCATGCGGATGTTTATGCAATAACACATCCAATCACTTCATAGAATCAACACACATGAATTTTAGACACTTTTCGCATTCAGGATGAACAGTGCACGTGAACATTACTCAGTGAACAGTGTTTCGTGAACAGTATCTCGTGAACAGTAAATCGTGAATAGTGTCGCATGAACAGTAAATTCCCAGAATTTAATAAACTATAAATTAAATTCATAAATCATTAAAAGCATTAATTAAAGCAACCATCAATTAATTAAAGCCAAGCATACTTAATTAACCACATAAACCACATTAAGCAAATAAAGCAAGATTAAGCTAGACTAATCTAATTCATCCATCTAACCACCTATCTTAGGGCTAATACAAATTAATTAAATCACTTAAACTAGAATTAAATCTAACTAAACCAACCCTAAGCAAGTTTAGGCACTAATCGAAGGATTAGGAGCTAAACTCACCCGTTAAGCGAGCCGGAGACACCGACGCGGCGGCAACGACGGAGGCGACGCTCCGGGACCTCTACCACGACGATCCAAGGTGGTCCCAAGCTCAACACAGCAACCACAGCTCGGACTCCCACTAAAACTTCTGAAAAACAGCCCCGCCGAAGAAGAAAACAAGTTGAACGGCTTGGCCGGAGCTCCGGCGAGGAGGGTGGCTGGCAACCGGTGACACCCGGGGGTCTTGCGAGTCTTGTTGGAGGTTGGAATGAGCAAAGGAACGGCTGGAATGGAAGAAAACGGGCTGCAAAGTCGAAACAGGCGAAGCAGGGCGGAACCAGGCGGTCTGGCGACCGGCGTCTTGAGACGGCCGTACATGACGTCCAGCAGATCCTTTCGGGACGAAATTTGGCTCGTTGGAACGGTCTGTCTCTCCTGATCACGGTGATAGGTGGATTGTTGGCTAATTCATCTGGGAAGACCACTTTTGACTCGATTCTTTGATGAAGGGTCAGCTGGAGCAGAAACTAAAGGAGAGGGAAAACGAGGAGAGAGAGCTCCATTCGAGGGAGGCCGAATGGGGGAGAGAGAGAGTGAAGTGAGGGCTGTCAAGACCCCCATAAATGCTTGCTTCAAGTCCCCATGCCAAGCCATCATCATTTTCTCTCTCTTCTCTAGCCTTTTCTCCCTACAACTAGGGGTATTTTGGTCATTTCACCTTGCACAAATTACAAATCTGACCTTGGGCTGAAATTGGTGGATGGGCCTAAGGATTGGGCTTGGCCATGAATAGGGATGGGCTTGGGAATTTGTTGGGCTTGAAATGGATCAGAATTGGCTCATGGGTTTAGAAGATAAATAGTAGGTTTGGCCCAATGGGCTTATTTGCTTGACTTAGGCCCATTAAGGTGGCTGTCCAACTTTGGGCCTAGGGCCCACACTGGCTTGGCCCTGCCCACGATCTCACAGGCTCGCTTCCTCGGTCTGAAAATCCCTTTTCCAATGCTCGGCTTAACTGGCTTTGTCAACTGTTTGATGTAGCTTCATCCAAAGTCCGTCCCGGACATTCCCGATAATTCGAAGTCCAATCCTAAGTTCTCTTGCCATGTCAATTTCACCCAATGCCATTTTGGTAACAACTCAGACTGATGGGTGGCTTTGAGGATTCACACGTGACCGACTTGTATCAAATCACATTCAAGACATCTCGACGCATGGACATCATTGACTGCATGAAATTACGGGGGATAGATTCTTATTTCAAAGTACACGATTACTAAGGATCGACATAGGGTCGTTCGTGGAATCGATAATAGTAAATGGAATCACCCGTCATTCCATTATGTTCTGTCCGCGAATCGACTTTCAGTCGTCCTTAGAATCGGCCTGCCTATCTACAGGATCGTCCTCACGTAAATCTCACGGTCAAGTCGTTTTCCCAGGTCGAGTCCTTTAGTCATACGAGTTCTGTCCTCATTAGCCTTTCCCCTCAAGGTTAGTATCTCAGGAGTGATCAATTCCGAGTGAGATCAACCAACAATGCATTGATGAAATTCACATCCATTCATTCCTCAGATGACTCGAATTTCAGGATGTCACAAGCCGTGTTCTCATTTTCTTCGCGTAATTGAACAAGATGACTTCATTGCATAGTAAAGAAAAACAATATACTCTTTTAACATATCACGCCATTGATAAGGAAGGCCACTATCTCTTATGCATATGACTAGGTTTATATTTGTTTGTGTGAATAATCAATTGGGCAAAATGATGTCATTAATTGCTCCACTTAGGCAGTCAGTAGTCTAGGCAGAAATGGCATTTCTTCCTTGATTTAGCTTGAGGCTTCAGCAAACCATGCGTAGACATTCAGCTTAGCCTCTTGGAGAAACATTGACGGGCATTTAACTCAGTTTCCCTTGTTTGTCCATGCATATGTGGTCACATACTAATACCCTAAAGAACTTGACAAGAATGGATGAACAGCATGCCCTAAAAGATCATCACTGACCATGAATAAAACAAACAACTAAAGCAAAAGCATGAGCGGGCATCCAATGGGGCAAATAGATATTGTAAACTCAGTACTATCTTACTAAATGATGAATGCGATTGGAGAGGAAAAATAAAGATCAATGAAAAGCAACAGTGAACTTACTAACTCAAGAAGAAAATGAGAATCCTGAGAGTATAACTCCCGGGAAAGACAATGAAGTGCTCTCCCCAAACGGGCATGTTGCTTTTTCAACAAGCTACTTTCTGTACTAGAAAGACTAGGATCAAGACCAAATTCTTCTCGCCTTATATATTCAATGATTGAGTAAGCATCCTTGTATTCAACAGTTTCATTTTCTGCCAGACTCTTATCTATGCAAACTTCTAAATTATCAGAACGGCAACAAATTTCATTATTTATGATACTCTGACCCTTAGAAAGCAGAGAGAGCACATTATTGTCTTCTTCTGCAGGAGATGATTTTTGTGGATTGTATATTGCAGACAGTGAATCTGTGCTTGACTTAGAGGCGTCAGCGTTTACTGATGGAGCTTCACAGGGTTTACACATCTCCCCATCAGTAGGAGCAAAAGACATGGTAGTCATCAATCCACTCCACAGCACCAAGATATAGTCCCACTTCATGAAGCATGATACGTTCCTCCACATGTTTACATTCTGACAAGATGGTTGAAGGTACATGTTTAATGACAGATTGCATACCGGATAGTAACACATCAGCAGCAAAAGTACGAAACTCTGAAGGAATATAACTTAGGCATTCAAGAAAATATCTTGATGCAACAAGCACGCCATTACATGTGCCAGTGGAATTCTGGAATGATCTACTAGCATAAACTTCATCTAACAGCTTTGATGTACCAGCTGCTTTTTCTTGCATCTGAAGATTCCAACTGTCAGTCATTTCCTTATGTTCCAGATGATCGTTCAAGATGACTTCAAATGCACGACGTGCATGGCATTTCAATAGAGACAGAGGAACATGTTTTTGTCCCCCGAGCATTGAGAACATAGAGAGCAACTGAACTGCTGTTTGGAAAGGTGATGATTGAAGGGCAGATTGCAGAAATGAATCCACGCTAGCTGAACTATCAATCCGGATCACATTACCATCTTTTGTCACTAAACACAATAAGTCTGTTCTATTAACTTCATTCAACAGCCATCCTACAAGAGAGCCAAGATGTGGAGCAACTTAATGTCCCAATGTGACCAACGACTTAAATCTGACAGCATTGGCGCCCTTAGTAAGACTTCGATTGCATCCTGAGATGAGACTGATTCCAATTTTCCTATCTTCTCTGAGACATCAGTTCCTCTACCAATGGTTTCAAGTTCAACCACATAATCATCATCAAGCGCCAGCATAGCCTGACCATGGACACCCATCAATGTCTGAGAGAAAAGGACACATTTTGACATTGTGATACCTCTGTACTCCCCAACTATATTTAGAAAATCCTCCACTGAACCAACTTCCATTTTGAAACTGAGATTGGGGAATTGCTTCCGAAGCAATGTTGAAATCATCCGTTTGCTCGCTATTTCACCATCCCACAAGCTATTCAATGCTTGTGATATTAGTACCTTCAACTGATGCTGCAGCATGCAAACCTCAAAGTGGGACTTCTCATACATGTCACCATTCAAGAACTGTTTCAGCCCAGTAGGCATAAGAGATATGTGTTCTGTCAGGAAACTGAAAAACTCTCCATAACCAAGTGACTCAAATTCGTCAACAAAAAATTGCTTTGCCAGCCAAGAGTCACAGTCAACAAGCTTTCTCAACAAATTAACTCTCATCTCCAGAACTGAATTGTTGTTGCTTGTTTCTTCATGATCAAGCTGATAATAAGCACCAATTTCTCTGGTGATGTCTTCAACAGTGACACCTATCGAATTATAAATAAGTAGATGATATCACAAGACTAGTCTATACGAACACAACTCAGCATCAACTGCAAAAGTGTGACATCTCAGAAAAAACAAATATGGAGAATAAACGTAAACAATGAACAAAATGCAGCAGCGCACAAGCCACCTGAGTAGAATTTCAATCAAGCACATTTCTAAAAGATCATTTGGGCCATTGTCCTTGGGAAACTTAGGGCGCGTTTGATAACGATTTTGTTTCCGAGAAGAGATTCTGACTAGAAATGATTATTTTTTATTTTGTTTCTAGGAACTGATTATGAGTAAAAGAACACGTTTGGTAACTGTTTAAAATTTCTAATTCTGGAATAGAATTGCATTTGGTACCGTGCTAATTGATTTTATTCCAAATCAATTTCTTTTATTTTTAAATAATTTTTTACTTTTTTCCTTTTTTTTCTTTTTTTTCCTTTTGCTCCTATTTTTCTTCTTCTTCTTGTGGCCGGTCGCCGAATCGGGGATCGGCCAGACAAGGGTCAGCAACCTCATCAGAGCGTTGCCGGCCCTCGGCGAGGCCAGCCCTCGTTGATGGCCAAGCCGGCCTCGCTGGGGCTGGGCGAGGCCTGCCTAGCCACCGGGCCGGGCTAGGTGAGCCTCGCCGGTGGCCAGGCGAGTCTCGCCGGGCTAACACTCGCCCGGCCCGGGCGTCGCGAGGCTTTTGGCGAGGCCGAGCCTTGCCGGTGGATAGGCGGGGCTAGGCAAGCCTCACCGGGGCTAGGCGGGCCTCGCCAGTGGCTAGGCTTGCCTCCAGCGAGCTCGTCGGACCTCACCTTGACATGGCGAGCCTCCGGTGAGCTCACCGGACCGGTTGCCAGCGGCCGGCGGCGGACGGGGGCGGATGGTGGCAGATGGTGGCGCGCAATTGAAGAAGAAGAAGAAAAGAGAAGAATAGTTACATTTGATTTTTTTTTTTTTATGATTCTAGAACAAGAATCATATTTTTTTTTATTCTTGATTCTACTTCTGTTTTCGGGAACAAATTTGTTCCCAAGAACAAAAATTTTACCAAACGCGATTCTGTTCCCAAACTGATCCGGGGAACAAAGAATCAGAATTTGGCCCTATTTGGATGATTACCAAACAGGGCCTCAGTGGACCACATACACATGAATATTTTTCAATCCAAAAAAAAAAAAAAAAAAGTACCTCCTGAATAGTAGATAGTCCATGATAAAATTCAAAGATCGCGGGGCAAGGTAGCCCAATTAAAGATGTACAAATGAATAAATTTTCATTTAAATCTCATATATCAAGATCAATATCTGATATTCCCTCCTACAACTTTGTGCTAGTTTATAGCTGACCCCAAAACTTCCAGTCAACTCTTGCACGTAGTCCGTGTAATTTTCTTCCATAATCATGCAAATATTTTCCATATTGATCACACTGCCACCAATTAGAAATATTTGTCCGTAATGAGTTTCCTACACATGAAGGGAAGTCATGATTTTCTACATCATTTTAAAAAAAGAAGAATAATCTGGTCATTATGTAAATTATCATATTGTCTAAATTTTATCTGAACCACTCATTTAATGAAACAAGTACTTCAAATCAAGCCTGTCTTTTTCTTTTTTTCTTTTTTGGGTAAATTCAAATCAAGCCTGTCCATTGATATAATGTTGCAAAATTGTCAAATTTCTAAAATGATGTTAAATGATTGTTTTATTCAAAGCTTAAGCAATCAGCAAAACTCGTCTATATCTTAAATTGGGCATATCCTCAACCCTCCCCATTGCATTTCACATAAAACGTTGCATGCACATGTAACAATGTCAAGCAAAGAATCGATGAAAGGAATTCGATGATGGAAAAATAGGAAAGAAAGAAAAATTACGATAGGAGGGATCTCTGGGATCTAAAACTTTGGCCCGTGCTTTCTCACCAAGTTAAGATGTTGTTTTGTCCTAAGAGCTGAGATTTAATGGGTCCATTATGTATAATTATGAGACGAGATCAACGGCTGCCATTCTAGTCAAGTCAAAGCTTACACAAATAAAGTAAATCAATTACACGTATCATCAAATAAAGTGACCTAGTAAGATATTACCAATGAAGCCACAATCTTGACTCAACTAAATGTACTTCAAGCAACCACTATTTCAATTTTACAAGTAAAACCTACAAACCTCAGGAGAAAACAGCCTCTCTGATTTTATCCTCATCCTACTTTCCCCACATAGCTTCATGCCCCACTTTCACTCTCTCCTCTACAAACAGAACTTTGCAGATAAAAACAAACTAAGAACCAGAAACAGGTAGAACATAAAAAGAGGAAAATATGTATTAACTTTCGGGAGAAAATGAGATATGCTTTTACTGTCTCCTTGAAAATTGAACCTTGAAAGGCAAAAGATATACAGTCTAAAGGAAAAATAAGGTGAATGATAGTCAACTCACAGCAACATTCAACAATCCGACCAAGGGATATTCTTGAATCATGGTGTGAATCCCAGCTCGCTCTTCCGGTGATCCGTATTTTTTCAGAATTAAAGCGAAGACCTAAAAAGATGTAGAACTTGTTTGAGAACCTGTGCATGCTGAATTCTAATTAACCATCCAATCTACTGCCTTAAGACCCTTTTCAACATTGTCATAATATCAAAGTTCATCTGTAGTTCATGCATTTTGTATGTGGTGAGTCAAGATGGTGAAAACTTGAAGTTACATATGCAGGAGGGACTGCAGATCAACATCTTCCCATTTGCTATAGCCAACATTAGATCTATGCAAGAGTATAAAACATTAAATCAACCAATGACTAGATCCGGGTGGTGACAGGCCAAGGAAGTGCATCTAATAAGCCTCTAATTCAAAATTCTGAAAGAACTTATTTGGAGTCGATGTGCTGAGTATCCCATAGTATGAATGCAAAGGCAGCCAAATTGCATTAAAATGACTAAATCAGATAGAAAGCTCCCAGGCACAGTATTGGCTATTCTATGACAAGTCTAGTACACATTATACTGTTTGCTTGCAGTAATAGTGATTGCAACTGCCGTATTACTGCCAAAGCTATTACAACCAACTCCATGACAGTTATTCCGTAAATGCCCGGCTCTCTTTTCTCTCACTTTTACTCGTACTGAATTATTAAAACTCACTTACACAACTACTCTACTATTGTATCATTAGTAACGATGTTTAGACTAATCCTCATGCTGATTTTTAATATAAAGTGATCTAATATATATTAAAATAATTATACACTACACTAATGATTAATAAATAAGGAAATAAATAATTTCCATAATTACGTTATACGAATATATATAATAACTTAATTAGTGTGGTTAAAATTGGACCATTCACGACTCGAATTGTATAATTCCATTCAATTCCTCTCATTCAAAACGATTAGATCTGTAGCTATGAATTGGAGATGCATCAGATATCGATACATTTCAACACCACTCAACCAGACTATATATTTGGGATTGTGGAGCCTCAAAAGTTTTCGCATTACGCTTTATAACAAAGTTATCAATATTATAAGGTAACTTGATTCATATCATATGATTTGATTCGATTGAAGGCCCTAGTGATATGTATCCATTAGATAAATTGCTAATCACTCGAATTGTAGGCGAATCCATCAATTCACTAACAAATCCACAATTCAACAAGTATATATATGTTTACCTATCAAAATTATGTAACTTTATCATATTTCGCCATATATGTTGAATTTTTATTGTTACAGAATAATTAACAATAACGTTTGCACTTCGTAATGATCTATCGCATCTCGAGTGTAAGTTTTTGGTGCCTTGATCTTGTGTAAAGTTGGTCTTTCCCCAATGTACTTCTTATTCTTACCAAAAAAAAAAAAAGTGATTTATATTTGAATGCGGATTTGTATGTTAATAAAACAATTGGAAATTATATCTTCATAGGGATCATCACATGCACTCGAAATTAAAATTTCTTTTTCTAATATCATAATTCTAACTCAAAATTTTATATCTTACAACATTTTCTTTATGAAATTCATAAATGTCCATGACGCAAAATATTAATGTACTTCGCTAAATCTTACACTTTGGTATCGTCTAAATTCATAAATTTACGATATCAATTCACAATCCGTATCTTGATGCTTTATACACATTTATATTGTGAATGCAAGTTTATTGACAAAGGCATCCTTTGAATTTCTTAAATCCGTCATTTGGGTTCATATAATATAATAGCATGGTATTTCATCAATATTATGCACTTATTACAATTTTTTCCTACATTTTTGCAACTAATAGGTAGGCTTTAGCAAGATATCCTTCTTTTTAAGTTATTCTAAAGGTTTTCACTGAATCTCACGATTCGCGATTCAAATCCTGATTTGACAACATTGCTTACAACACTCGATGTTATATTATATGCAAAATTGTATACATGATATATTGGAATATTAAGTTAATAAATTTTATGTATGATTATGAAAGAATTCATAATTTACTCTGAAATCACACATAATATAATACTTAAACTTTATGTATAGTACCATTATTTTCAATTGTGGCACCCCCGAAACGGCCCCCGATCCGCTAGGATCGCCACAGTACCGCTTACCTTTCACTTGTCCTAATAACATGTCACTATGATACCATTGAATTATAGTGAGCCTATAAGTGAAAGGTAAGTGGTACTGTGGCAACCCTATAGGCTCACTATAATTCAATCCTTACAACACTCGATTTATATCTTTAAATCGGTCCCAGCGTAGTTCATATAGTGGAAGCATAATCAAAATCTCCCTACCCCATGCTCAATAGGATAATGCAATGCACATCAACTACACATTTTATATAAGTTAGGCCGAACACTTTTATTTACATAACTTTGATGGACATCAGGAGTTGGTACATCAAAAGGTCAAGGCTTTTCTAAGCTTGGCTATAACCAAAAGTACCTAACTCTATAGTAGTCATGTACATCAGTCCATCATTTAGTGCTGGTAGTCCAAAAAGAAGCTTCATCCTCTCTCCATTGCGCTCAGTCAAACCCAACTTGGTCTGTCAGCCGGTGGCAGCGGCAACATCCCTAGCATAACCCTGTCGTGGCGGATATGCGCGAACAAGAACTCTTGAGTGACAGGGCCGGCGGGTGATCCAGCGTCGTACAAAACTAGAACCCGCACACGAACAAAAACTAACCCCCGTATTTCGGGGTGGTGATGATCCGTACACTCAACCTCGACGTCGGTCGGTATGCCATAGTAAGTACCGGGGGTGACTGGCCACAGAGACATAACTCCTAGTCTGAAATGTTAGTCCCCAAAAGGGGTGAGTACAACCACTCAACAGTAAAAAATCCACCAAACTACACAATGTAACAAGCAAGACAACCAAGATTTCATGCACATAACATCTACGCAACCATGCACTTAAATCCATAAGGTTCATCCCATACCTTAATAACCACATTTTCAATGCCAAATAATACCAACTCACAATTCATAGACAACTCATGTACTATGCCATATGCACACACATGTGCACGATTCATTTCCCATTTTGATATTAAAAAAGATCTCACTTTCCCCGGGGACCAGTGTTTGCATCCCTTCGGGCTTTCGCATCCAATCCTGGCATAGCGAGACTTTTGGCACACACCTCCGAGCATCCGGCACACACCTCTGGGCATCTCGTACCCCAACTAGCGTCACAAGGCTTTCGGCACACACCTCTGGGAATCCCGAAACTCCCGAGAACATCCGACACACACCTCCGAGCATCCCGAAACTCCCGAGGCATTGTCGACTCAGCCATCCAACGGTATCATCAACATCATGATATATACACATATTTGTCTCACTTTGAAAATAACCTTTGATGCCATATGATATGCTAAATGTTACCGCATCCATTGTATAAACAAGAATCTCGAGACATCACAACTCATAGAGCAATTCAATTGTTTCTTGAAATGAAACAGTTTTCGAACAAAACGGAATTCACTTCACTAATTGAAATCAGTTGAGTAAAGTCGGAGTAAAACAGCTTAAAAACCAGATTGTGCAGTTTTAATGAAAATTTCGGAATAACCACTAAATGAACTCAGTAAATTCTGAATTTTGGATATGTTATAGATAAGACTTAGAGGTAAAAGTTTTGTGAAGAACTCTAAATCAAATTCATTTTATATTAAGAGCTATAATCACCATAACTATTCCTAACCCTCTGTCACAGTTTCCAGATCTAACACTTTCAAAGAAAAATCGTTTTACCAACCAATACTTGTCCGTTTCTTCCCAAATTTTAGTATGATATTCCTTAAAATGTCATCTACAACTTTTATCAAGGATACAAAGTCAAATTTCAGCTAGATAATTACAGAAAATTCATGAAGTCGCCAAAGGTCAAGCTGTTTTTCCATGAAACAGTTTACTAGTCCTAAAGAAACTACTTTTGTTCTTTCGAATTCCAGCATCCAGCATCACAATTCAAGCATCTCCAAAATATATTACACTTCACTAAACAACCATAGCACATCAAAATGTAGATCAATGGACTCTCACTTGCCTTAAGTCCAACGCAAACACAGCAAGCAAAACAGCAACTTGAGGACTTCGGGTGTGGCTCGATCGACGGCGAAGCTAGGCGGTGTCGACGGCGGCAGCAGGCGCAAGCATGGTGGGGCTGGTCTCCTTCTTCCCCTCGCCGAAGCACCCTCACGAAATCTCTCTTTCTCTCGGTTACTCTCTCTCTCGATCACTCTCTCTCTCCCTCGGTCATTCCCTCGTTCATTCTGCCCCTTTCTTTTCCTTTTAATTTCTTAATTAGCTAGTAATCATGAGGTTTTGCATGGGAAGGACAAGTGGAAGTTGGTTATGGACAAGTGTAATGTGGCATGCAATCTTCCTCCCACTTGTTCGATTCCCTTCTTCTCCCCCTTCCCTTCTTTCGGTTGACGGCTTTGGGGCCTCCATGGGCCGCTTGAGCCCAAAAGTTTTGGGGCCAAAAGAAAGTCCAAATAAAAAGGCCCATAAAATTTATAATATAACCCATAATCTTTGCACCATTATGAAGCATTTCATTATTTCTCTTGTTGTACGGTTGATTAGTCCATGGCTAGACATATCATATAAACCAAATAAACAAATACAAATTTATGCCCATATATGATATCAATGCCACAGTCTGCGATACTCCCATCGATTGATCATGACCATTACCTATCCGAGGATCGTCTAAATTTTTGGATGCCACATCAATGTAATTAATAATTATTAATTTAATTATAACTTATCATGTATAAACTACTTGCTCTTTCATATAAAGTAATGAAACCATATTACTGCAATTATATTGTTATAATAATTAAGATATTAAATGAAATATATGAACTAATTAATAGTATAATTTGTTCGAATACATAATTACGTATGCATAATATAAAGAGAAAAATTACTATCCATTTGCTATTATATTATAGAGTAAAGGCACTTTATATCTTTAATCATTATTTCTTCACTACTGTTGTGTCAAATTAAGCAATACAATAACTATTTCATTACCAAAACCAAACAATGTAATAGCTATGACAGTAGTATTCCGTTATGGCCATAACAACAACTATTTACAACTTAGCTTTAAGGCAACCAAACAGATATACAGGTGCCTTTATTTCTTTGAAACTGATCTTCCAAATTTTCATATATTTGGTTTGCTGAGAAAATTTTTACTGTCAAGGAAAACCATACACAAAAAGGAGGAAAATGATTTCTCCATCTTAAAAAGAAGAAATTAAGCTCCTTCTCCACACGCATGCTCACACAGAGTTTTGATCTACGTATTTTCTCTCTCTGCCAGTCTTCACTCCTCTTCAGTACCTTTTTGTACCTTTTCTTCTCTTCATAGCAAACTTTCAAGCTGTTTCATCTTGAGTGAAGTTTTATGAGCATTGACAGATGAAGTTTGTTAATTATTTGCATTTTCTATTTTTTTGATCCCTTTTTTAGGTTATTTTATTTGATAATAAAAAAATGAAAATTTATACTTCATATAGTGCTAATATTTTATACAGGGAGTTCAATATCATCAAAGTATTTATTATTGGCAACAAGTTATAATTATAATGAAGAGAATAATTTTTAAAGTGAGATCTAAACGTCAAAAAGCTTTTTCTATCCTAATTTACTAGCACACGACCAGACAATTGAAAACTAGCCATTTCCTTCGCAAATAATTTTCACGGTAAACATTTTTGTCCATCAACAAGTTTCTTGCGAAACAAATGCACCCCTTGTTATTGGCGAATTCAGTATGATAGAGAAAAATCACACAAGTTAAGGGATTGTCAATGTAAAGAGTAGTGTGATTGTCACAATTCAACCAATAAATTCAAAGTGGAAGCACTTGTACATAGCACATGAAGCTAAAAGCTAGATGGTGGGACACCTCCTGGGGAATGAATATTACTATTGCTCATTTGAAGTGATGCAAAACAGTCAAAACCTGAAAAACTAGGGATGGATTTTAGATGGAAGTTTAATGGCATCAATCATGTCAAGAAATGAAACCTGTGAACTTACCCCAGAAGGAGAACGCCATTGACACGCTTGCTTCCATCTTTTCATGAAACTTCTCATAGCACTAGTCTCCAGAACCATTGTAGCACCTTTCTTCTTTCTACACTTGGCTCTATTCGTAAAAATTATGTCTCTCTTTTCCATGTCTCTTTTAAGGCATTCTACGTAAGTGAGATTTTTTGTCTCAATGATCTGAGAACTTTCAGATGCCTTGATGAGCATGTTTTAGCCTGAATTTTCATCCCTGTTAGAATCACCATCATGCTTCTTATCATCATTAAAGAAGTTGTCTCCATCTTCATCATCTGAACTTGTAGAAACCAAATTTAAGTCCTTCCCAACAAAACCTTCCTCGCATGGCATACATATATCATCCGGCTGCTGCTCATTGGCTTGTTTCAGCTTCTTCAGATATGTCCTCAAGCATGTCTCTTCCGATCTCTTTGCATATAAGATAAAGGATATATGAAGCCTACATATATGAAAGGAAAAACAGACAATGAAGCCTTCATTGATAAACCACAAGTTTAATTTAGTTGACACAGCATATAATAATGTCCACAGAATGCAATAAACCTAAATGGATTGGAAGCACACGATCGTCACCATCAAGAAAATTTAGCTATTTATGATTGAACTCTCATTATGATTTATTATAATCATGGTACAACGAGCCATTTCTGATTCATCCCTCATTTTGACTTACCATCTGATCTGGCATTTTTCAAGGAACCATGACCTAACGTGCCATCCCAAGGTAGGATTGTTTGGACTATAGGAAAGACAAAAAGAATATGCCAAATGGCTTTGACACATCGAGAAGGTAGGTTCAAGAATGACTAATCACTCTCAATTAGAATAACCTGAGAAGCTAAGGTGGTCATCTTAGAAATTTAAAGACCAGAATAGACGTATATCCATCCAGAGGCATATGTTGACATCATGATTAGTCCGATGATGGAAGTAGATAGGTTCCTTATTGTTGAGATAAAGTGAGCGATCGAACAATAATATAGATAGAAGAAGAAAATAAATCGGACACCAGATTTACGTGGTTCAGTCGTAAGGACCTATGTCCACGGGGAGAGCAGTAGCGAATTTCACTATAGATCAAGCGATACAAAGAGATTACACACTCGAATCACTCAAACACTCACTCGATGTTTCCCCAAACCCCAATTACATCCAATACACCAATCTTTCTTGGATGTAAATCACGAATAAGCTTTACCGCATGAGAAACACGAAGACTCGCTATCAAGCACTCAGCACCTACGGACGTCTCTTACAAACAGAGAATAACCACGGCACTCAGAGTAAACGGCACTTCAATATGTGGCTTCACTCAACACGTACGTAGGCTTCGGCATCTTCTTTGAACAGCACACAAAAAGAAGACTTGCAATAATACTTCCTTTTATACATGTGCTGATGAGGTCAAAACTTTGACCAAGGGCCCACATTCTTTTCCTTTTTGGCTTCACATGCAAGGGATGCCGCAGAGGCTTCTTTCTTCGGTGTTAATATGTGTGTGTGCCGGGGGCCCACGAAGCTAACGTCTTCAACTTATTCAGCCTTTTTTTTCCTTTTTTTAATTATTTCAATATTCAGCTTTTCGCTTCGGGCTTAAACTCAAGATATATTTTAACAATCTCCACCTTGGCTCGACATTTGAGCCAAGTTGCAATCGCTTCGCAAAAATTCAAATTCTACCGCTACTTTCCCATAGCCCCCAATGGGCTCAACCGCCATAAATATTATCCAAGTCCAAGCCTCGCTTGAACTTCGCCATAGCCGAGGACCTCATCAGAATACCAACTCTACATGCACCTTTAACTGCTCCGCAAGGATTTTCTGACGCAACATTCTTAACCACAAATAAAGCAAAACCATTGTTGCATCCATATCTATCAGGAGATCGAATACATACCTTGTTAATTTCAGTAGCTACAGCAACCATTGGCTCTATAGGCTCTATCTCGCTATGGGCACCATCTGTGTCAATTACTTTGCTAGTACTCATACCCGCTACCTCAAGAGTTTCTGGTCGCAACTCCGCCTCAAGTTGAACACCGTCCAGATCCGTATTAACTGTGACATCCAGATTTTCGGGTTCTAAATTCGATTGGATAAATAGGACCGGTTTTATTCAGTTGAAGCCAGGGATTGTGAAATTGGGATGCAAGTGGGCTACATTGGTAAGGAAAAATGCCAATTGGAATGATGAGGTGTTGAATAAATTAATGGGGGTCAATTTGATTTAATTCAAGAGGAATTAAGGCCAAGTTGGAAAGAAAACCTAGCAAATTCGTATGCCCATAGACCCAATATTTTAAATTACCTAAAGTCTTCTAGAAGGGGTGTTTTGGGGCTTGAAAAGGTGGGTGGATGACAGCCATTTTGGTGGGCCCCGTTCGAAGACCAAAGGGGGGAGAGAAATTGGTTTTCTCTTCTTCTTCCTCTCTCCTTCGTCGACGGAACTCCTACCCCATCTCTCCTTGTTGCGCGAAGAACCAGCAACCCGAGGAAGACCTCAGCAGCTGCTGGAGATCTGCTGAAGTCGGAATCGTCGCCGCCGCTCGCCGCCCACCGAAGTCGGAGCCACCGCCGCTGCTCCGCGGTCGTCCGCGCACCCTCCGCTCTCTCTCTCTCTCCCTCCTCTTGCTTGTGCGAACCAGAAGACAGCAGAAACAGAGGCAACATCCAGCGTCGCCGGAAGGAACCGCGACCAGCTACCTGGACGCCGCAGCACGCCGTCGCTGCCCCTCGGCCGCGCGCGCTCGCCCTCCTCCTTCCTCACCCTCCTCAGCTGCCGTCCAAGCCTTCTTTCCTCCATCTTCGTTTGCTGCCCGAGATCCCAGATCTGGGATGGACGCCGAAGTAGCCCGCGCCGTGCACGACGCCAATGCCCTCCGCCGTTCGCCGCCGTGCTTCACGCCATGGCTCCGCCGCTGCTCCGCTCAGCTCGGTCTCCCTCTCGCCCAGCTCGCTGCTCCAGAGCTGCTGTCCAGCTCTTGCCGCCTTTGTTCGGTCCCGTTCAGCCGCCTCCGGCCACCGCCCGACCACCTCCGGCCACCGTGAAGCCCCGCCTAGGTTCGGCTCGGCCCCTCCGTCCATTTCCGACCCAACCCAGCTCCGGATCCGCCCTCCTTTGTCCCCAACCAGCAGCAAGCAGAGAGTTCGAAAATGGGTATTGCAGCAACTTCGAGGCCCGTTTTGGCCGCCTTCCCGAGCCCGGATGCTCGGCCCGCTTTGAGGAAAGTCGATCCTCGCGTCGAGCCCGTCGTTTTGAGTGAGTTTTACTCACTAATGACT
Organism: Eucalyptus pumila; assembly: GCA_016097595.1. Classification (NCBI taxonomy): domain Eukaryota; kingdom Viridiplantae; phylum Streptophyta; class Magnoliopsida; order Myrtales; family Myrtaceae; genus Eucalyptus; species Eucalyptus pumila. The sequence goes on from CM027853.1 coordinate 34,058,986, forward strand.
TCTTAGTTTGCTAATTATACTTAAAGGTTGATTAGTGTTAATTAAGTGTAATTAGGTTGTTAGATTAGAATTGATTAGTGATTATTAGTTAATTGCTTTGTATATTAGTTGTGTGATTAGTGTAATTAGATAGAGAATTGCCTGTAGTATTTATTGGATGCTTCTTGGGATTTTTCCCGTCCCTTATCGGGTGTTAATTAGGCGATTCGGGCCTAAGTGGTATTTTTAGGAATTAAATATTAATTTTCGAAATTAATTATTTAATTATTTATTTCCCGGAAATTCAACTGGGATGGCCAAATGACCGGATTTTATGCTGATGATCATGGCGCAGTCTGTTTATTTAATTGAGCTTTATATTGTGCTAAATTGAATTTATTGTATTTATTTATTTAATTTTCAAAATTAATTATTTAATTATTTATTTTCCGGAAATTCAACCTGATATTTGACCTGGATGGTCCGTTTGTTTAATTGAGCTTGTGCTAAATTGGAATTATTGTGTTTATTTATTTATTTTCGGAATTAAATTATTTAATTAATTAATTATTTTCCGAAAATTCAACTTGGCCAAAGGACGCTTGATTGTCATGGTGCAGTCCGTTTATTTAATTGAGCTCTATTTCATGTTGAATTGAATTATTTGTGAAAGAAGGAATTATTCTTTAATTGAATAATCTTTGGTTATTAATTGAAAAAGAACTGGGTTTCGATTGATAATGCCAAAAGGATCTGAGTGGGCTACAGAAAATGGTGGAATTTATAAAAAGGAAATTATTATGTTTTGGCTAGGGCCAATCGAGTATCCACTTATGGCATTTTATCGGGAATGATAAAACTGGTTATTTGATTGTTTGCTTGGAATGACATGTATACCGGCTCGATGACTCTACGGAGCATCTGGAGATAGGACGGTATGATAAATTGTGTGTATACCGGCTCGATGACTCCACGGAGCATCTGGAGACAGGGCGGTATGATCTAAATTGTGACTCTCTGAGCATCCGGAGACAAGATGACGGTATGATAAATCGTGTGTATACCGGCTCGATGACTCTACGGAGCATATGGAGACAGGACGGTATGATAAATTGTGTGTATACCGGCTCGATGACTCCACGAAACATCTTGAGACAGGACGGTATGATCTACCGGCTCGATGACTCTACGGAGCATCTGGAGACAGTACGGTATGATAAATGGTTGATCAAGAGATAATTTGGATGACATGTAATCGACTAGGTCGATTGATCGAGGATTCGATCTGAGTGTGACTTGATGTGATTCATTGCCTTGGTTTGATGTTGTGAATTGAATGATTGAAGGGAGATGATCGTGAGTGGTCTTCCTGATATGAAATCGACTAAGTCGATTAGATCGATGCTTCGATCTGTGATGTGATTGCTTGTGTGCCTATTTGATCTGTACTAATATGCAGGTGGAATCTGAGGCTAAGGTAAGTCCTCTGACTCATGTTGTGCATAGGCAGCCCTAAGGTGTATTAGTTTATTAATCGGGTCTTAGGAAGTAGACCTTGCTGAGACGTGGTCTTAATGGTTATTGAATAACCATTTCAGGACCTGGATGAGGAGCCTAAGGAGCATGAATCTGATGAGGAGATCCCTGTTGAGGAACCCAAAGAGGAGTACGTGGAGGAGGACCCCGAGTATGACATCGAGTACGACCCGGATGAGGACCGAAATCCTATCCTGTCTTGTCAGACCTTGTTTGCATGTAAAAAGATGTATTTGTGAATTTTCAGTATGAAAAATGTATGGCCTGCTTTTCTATCCCATTGCTTTATTGTCTGGGGAATTATAACTGCTTCCGCATGTGCATATATAAATGAAAGGGTCGGCGATACATAGTCCTGGGATATCACATTTTAAAATCGACCAAAAGTAAAGGGATGTGTGCGTGCCTGAGGGTCGGGGCGTGACATTAACACTGCCACAAACACTCCTAGCCAGAAGTATCATAGACTTGTCAAGGGTAACTTCTCTTCTATTAATAGGTGAATTTATATCCGGGCACCACAACTGATTGCCCCACTCACCTTGTACATAGCCATGGAATATGCACCTTGCCCTCCAATCGAGCTTACCATCACTCACTCAAAAATAGCACAGGCAACCAAACATTCTAATAATAGAATAACTAGCAACGTTACCTGACCACACTTCTTCAGGAGTCCGCCATTCAATAGCAGTTGATGGGGATCTATTCACCAGGCAGCTCATTGTACTAAGTACATCAGCTAGGATTCTCTTAGCAATACCAGCACTAGAGATCATTTTATAGGCCGTCTCTAGTAATATTCTTCTCATCAATTCTGCAAATTGTTGTGATTTACTGGCACTAGTGTGATGTTTCACTATGCCCTCTTTTAGGCATAATTTATTTGCCAGCTCCGAGTAGAACTCCACGCTATTGTCAGTATGTATATGTTTGATCGACTTACTAGTCTTCGTTTTGATCAAAGCTCACAACCGCGTGATCCTGATACTAGCATCAAACTTGTGCATTGGCACAAACACCCAGGTCTTCCTCGAGTAGTCAAAAGACTCTCGAACAGATGCATCTGACGTCTCTGCAATGAAATTTGTCACTGTCTCACCTTGAAGTTTATATATGCCTCCATGCTTGATTCCTTTCATTATCACTAGGGCACCTCGAACAATCTTCAAAACTCCACCTTTTGAAGAATACCTGCAACTAGCTGAATCTAGGGCATCTAAGGAAATTAAGTTCCTTTTCAATTCCGGAACATATCTTACTCCAGTCAATGTCCTCACAATGCCATCATACAACCTGATTTTAATATCACCAACACCCATAACATCGCACTCAGCGTTGTTCCCTAACTGGACTTTATTACTACCCGTGCACTGATAAGTGATAAACCAGTTTTTATTTGGTGTGATATGAAAAGAACAACCAAAATCCAAAATCCATCCATCAAGCGATGAATCATTGGTGACAGACAAGATGTAATCGGCATTATCTACTACAGTTGCAACATTATCTGCAGAATCAACTATAATTCCCTTACCATTCTCATTCTTCAACTTAAGACAATCCATTCTAAGATGCCCCCTCTTGCCACAGCTTCAACATATAACATTAGCAGTTCTAGATTGACTACGTCTGTTCATATTAGTACTACTCTTATCCACACATGTTACAGATCTTCCTCTATTTTCACCTACTAAAGCAGTAGATATAGATTCGCCAGATTCTCTTCTACGAATGTCCTCGCTTGGAATCAAATTTCGAACCCCATCAAACGTCAAACTTGTTGATCCAGAGGAATTACTAATAGCAGTAACAGTAGTATTCCAACTATCAGGGAATGAGTATAATAAAATCAAAGCACGTACCTCATCTTCAAAGTTAATTTCAACTGAACTCAATTGACTAATAATCACATTGAATTCATTGATACGATCTGCAACTGACGCACCTTCGTTCATCTTCAAATTAAATAGACGTCGCATCAAATATACCTTATTGATCGTAGAGGGCTTCTCGTACATATTCAATAGGGCTTGTATCAAATCAGCAGTGGACTTCTCTTTCAAGATGTTAAACGTAATGTTACGAACCAACGTCAGCCAAATAACGTCCATAGCTCGTCCATCCAGCAAATCCCAATCAGCTTGCTTCATTGTCTCTAGTTTCTCCCCAGATAAAGGCAAGTGCAGTTTCCTCTAGTAAAGATAATCTTCAATCTGCATCTTCCAGAAACTAAAATCATTCCCATCAAATCTGTCAATTCTCACTTTTACTACTTCTGTCGCCATCGATTCGCTTCAACTTAGCCAAGCCTGACTCTGATACCAATTGTTGAGATAAAGCAAGCGATCAAACAATAATATAGACAGAAGAAGAAAATAAATCGGACACTAGATTTACATGGTTCAGTCGTAAAGACCTATGTCCACGGGGAGAGTATCAGCGAATTTCACTATAGATCAAGCGATACAAAGATATTACACACTCGAATCACTCAAACACTCACTCGGTGTTTCCCAAAACCTCAATTACATCCAATACACCAATCTTTTTTGGATGTAAATCATGAATAAGCTCTGCCGCATGAGAAACACGAAGACCCGCTATCAAGCACCCAGCGCCTACGGACGTCTCTCACAAACAGAGAACATCCACGGCACTCAGAGTAAATGGCACTTCAATATGTGGCTTCGCTCAACACGTACGTAGGCTTCGGCGGCTTCTTTGAACAGCACACAAAAAGAAGACCTGCAATAATACTTCCTTTTATACGTGTGCCGATGAGGTCAAAACTTTGACTAGGGGCCCACCTTCTTTTCCTCTTTGGCTTCACATGCAAGGGACACTGCAGAGGCTTCTTTCTTCGGCGTTAATATGTGTGTGTGCTTGGGGTCCACGAAGCTAATGTCTTCAACTTATTCAGCCTTTTTTTTTCTTTTTTAATTATTTCAAAATTTAGCTTTTCGCTTTGGGCTTAAAATCGAGACATATTTTAATACTTATAAATCTCTCTTTGCCGTCCTCACTCACTCCACACTCTACCAGGACGTTTGCACCCCTCCCCCCCTCTGAACAACCATCTTGTTACAGCCCAGCATGCGCCACCATGTGTCTACACTGAGTACAATGGTCCCTACCCAGCATGCCCCACCAAGCTTGTAATGCATCGGTTGTGTATATTTCTAACAAACAGGAGATACACTTAAAGATGCACAGACCATTCACAAGGATGCATTAATTGACTTGAACTCCAAAACAGACTAGTCATCCACATGTCTGGTGAACTGGTTTCTACAATTTTTCAGCGCCTCAAATAAGCAAGTGGATTGGTTTTTATATTCTAAAAACCGCAACTTGACCCTTGGTTTCTTTTAAATCCATTTCTTGTTCATCCCATTTTCTTATAATTCACTAATCCTACAGACAAAAGGTTATCATGCTTGCCAAATAGAAAATCCTCAACTAAACAGGTTCAACTATACCAAGCTACACCATATAGCAAAGCTGTGCCTTTCACAATCATCGAGTTTAACTGCTCATCCTATGAGAATTTGTACACAAAATCAGGAGTGCTGCATAATAGAGGCAACTTTTAAGCAGAGAACCAAAATGGGGAATTTCACTTCAAAATGGCTTTCTTGCATGCGCGCATTATGAAAAGTAGCCATCAAGCAGTGCTAAACCATGATTTAATTGAATTATACTACTATGTGCCGTTACTCTGAAGAACTCAATGCTTAAAGTCTAGGGTCAACTTTGTTAAGCAAAACAAAAAGAATATGGAAAACATCAGTGTAATCAAGTTGCAGAAATAAGCATTGAAAGCCATTTAATCTACCTCTAGTTAAGTTGGATTCTCTAGTCCTTTAATTATCTGAAAATGAAATAACTAATCTCTATGTCCAAAAATCCAAATTGACTAAAGAAAAGAATTATAGACAACTAAGCATAAAAAATATAGGGAGAACCATTTGCAATAGCCACTAGGAGTCAAATTGTTTTGTTACAGAAAACAATTCAAGAGGTTAGAAAACACAGTCATCGGTGAAGCAATGAGAAAAAGAGTCAAATGAAGAATGGAAAAGATAAGCGATGAAGCCTGCTTACCAGATCAGCTTTTCTAATTCTTTTATCTGCCCTACATAACTTTGTTATCAGCTAAACATATTAAAAACAAAAAATACGCACCCCAAGTTCCGAATTCGTATTCCAAGCTTTTCCGTTCCTGAGTCCGATTTCTCTTTGGCTATAAAGCTGAGAAGGTCCCCAATCTCAATGGGTTCTCTACCCTTGCGTTTCCCACTCTCGCATTTAAATAAGAATACACCAAGGTAACACACGATCTCCTCACTAGTTATCTTGAACACTTCAGTCACATTGCTGTTCAGGGAAAAGTAATGCATGAGAAGGGGATATCGCAAAAAAGGGCCCAATTCGAGTTCTTCAAATCGTTCAATGCCCTCATTTTTGCAGATTGCTCTTTGCATATCATACAATGAGGTGATTTTCCGGGTTTCCACAAAGCAATGGACAAATGCATTTATCTGTGAAACATCAAACAAAAAGTGAGTCAAAGGAAGAAAGTCAATATAAATCTATCTCCAAATTTTAGAGATGTTTTGATGACAACTATATCTTTCCTGTCACTACATGTAATTTTAGGAGAAAATAACACCCTAACAAATTCAGATTCTAACCGAAAAAGCAAAGAAATAAAAAGGATATTACAGATAGTCTAAAACAGGTCTGTCTTACTCCATAAATAAACATTTCGAGCACTTTGTGATAGCTAAAACATGTAATATGCAGGATCCAGCATCAGTTGAGCCACAGGAAGACTTATATGGTTGAAATCCACACACAAGAAAAAGTCTCAACTCTCCCTCATCTTTCTAGTAGCCAAATGATAAAACTTTTTACTCAGCTGATTTTCCTAATGCCCGCAAAATTGAGCGGATTCATTTTTCCTTCTCTCATTTGCTAAGAGTAAGTCGCAATACAAAGTGAACATTCATATTGCTTACATTTTGCAGCCCCAGTATTCAGTTATGCAGTTGTACCCTAGTAAGTGTTGGAGAAAACTTCCATATTTGTTTTGAAGTTGAGAAAACGTTTCCATCGGTCTAATCTGAAGACTTAAAGACTTTATCGACAAAGTCTGAAGACCTCCAGACTCAAGATTTAAAGTCTGCGCTCATTGATAGTTTCCAGACCGACGAAGAAAAGTATTATTCTTTGAAGAAGACTTATCCAGATGCAAGTATATCTTTAAGGATTTGATTCGTGTGGCTGAAGAAGATCTCATGGCTGAAGATGTCATCTCGAGATCTATTATTCGTATTGAAATTAATTCGAGTATTTTAGATCCGTTGATTGGTGAAGTATACTTGGAAGGTTCTACGTATGGAAACCTAGATCTTGATTGTATGGGCGAGCATGATTGGTGGGCTATCATCATATTCCTTAAATAACTCTAGATCTCTCTAATTGATTTTGTCCAACGGATTGATTGGAAGAACCCTTTGGAAGGTGCCAACAATTATGAAGGCATGGAGAAGTATATAAGGAAGACGCTATAGTTATTCCAGTGTGTGAATGATAGAAAAATTCCAAAGTTTGAAACTCCTTGTTCTTTACTGTTTCAATTGTTGAGCTTAAGTTTGTACTCAAAAGAGATATTAGATACTTGTGAGACATTGAGGAAGTGTATTAGAGTCTCTACACTATGGAATCAAGGACGTGAGACTGTAAAATCTCTTTTGATTCTTAGTAGAATTTAGCCAGTGGACTGTCAGTGCGGGAGAGTAGACGTAGGCTTAATCTAAGCCGAACCACTATAAACCTTGTATTTTGATTCTCTATCCCTAAACTCTTTACTTTAAATTGCAGCTCTATATAATTGTTTATAGTTGTTCACGACTTTAGTTTATTATTCTTAGAAGTTAATTTGTTTTAATAAGATTTGCAAAAACTTCTTTGATCACCTATTCACCCCCCTCTAGGTGCTCGTACTAGCCCTTTCAATTGGTATCAAAGCTTGTGTACTTATTAAATTGAAGTGTTTTTATTTCTGAGTTAAAGATCTATGGCTAGTATGTTGGCTCCAGGTTTGGTTGAAGGCCAAAGCAACACCAGACATGTGACATCCTGATTTTCGAGTCTGATTTTGATGAAATGAAATGGGCTTTCATCGATGTGTCTATAGCCTTTTTCTCTGAGTTGGCCACTCACGAGTTAACTAGCCTATTAGGTAAAGCCGTTAAGGAATCTAAATACAATAGACATGAGAATTCGACCAGGAATCGACTGCTCGACCGTGCTAATCTGCAAGGGTCATTACGGCACCGTCAAAATGAATCAGAGACCGGAGATAGGTCGATTCGATAGAGATATGTGATTAGTGCGTGGGTGATTCCACCTAATTACAAAACTTCTGTCGAACGGTACTAGACCGATTTTTCTGTCATTTTTGTACCATGTGTCCGTAATTGAAATCTCGAGATTTTCACGATAATCGAGAGTTGCCAATGTGTCGAAGATGTACATTGTGGCTCGAAAATAATCGACCACGAGTCAATTGTATTAAAAGTTCCTAAAAGCTACCTGTTAGATTGGGATGCGCTAAAATCACGTCGAATTTGAAATTAACCGCGAAATTGAGCTCGATTTCAGAAATTGAAAGTTTTGCCGTGTCACGATTCATTTTAGGAACGTCGACTCACTCTCTGAAAATTTTTTGGAGATTCCAAGATTTTTACGGAAATTCGAACGGGCTCATTTGAAGGAAACTTTGATGTGCAAGCCGAGCTGCTGGGTGATGGGAATTTATGGACGTGTGGGATTTTTCTTCGATAAAATTGGACTTGAAATTGAGAATTTGAGGATGAAATTGAATTCTAAAATCAGTGAAATTCGGAGCTATGATTTGGGGACTGATTTTAGCATCAATTGGGTTAATTTTTGGATTATATTTGTTAGAAAGAATAAGGGGACATGGTGATATGCATGAAGACCAAAGGGGGACCAAGCATTAAAGGATCAAGATATTTTCCTTGACTTTTCTTCCTTAGCTGCAGCTTCCTTCGCACGCCAGTCCACCGCCTCCTTCCTTCGTGCGACGTCTTCAGCTTCAATCTTCCTCTTCTTTGCAGCTTCATCCCTTCGTTTCACTATCTCTGCTACTTGCCGAAGCCAATCCCACCATCTTCGGTCTTCCTTCTCATCATTTCTTTTTCATTTCACGTTTACTTCTCCACTCACCGAATCACCCCACCATTTGCCATCTTCCTCGTGAAATTCTCCTCGCACCAAAGCCCACGCGTCCGAAGCTCCATTTGCTTCGGTCAAAACCCCAACCGAAGGCCTCCATTGTTGACTTCAAAGCCCACACGTCCAGCTTCAAGCGAGCAGTCCACACCCGCACGACCAGCCCGTTGAAGACCACCGAATTCTTCTCTGCCGATTTGCCAACGCTAGCTTCGCTCAGTCCTCCAAGACCGAAGCCAGCCGCGGCTTCCAACGAACTCAGCCGAGTTCGTGAGTTTCTTTTTGTGGTTTTTCAGTCAGTCCGAACTCCTGTTGGCCTCGCCGTGAGTTCGAGTCTCGGCCGCCGTTGCGCCGCCGTCACCGTGAGCCGATTTTCGTGCTTAACCGGTGAGTTGCGTTCTAATCCTTTATTAGTGGGCTAATGACACTTAGAGGTGTGTTAGTTAGCTAATTTGTGGATTAATTATGTTGATTAGGTTTAGGATGGCTTAGTTAGATTAAGTATATAGTTAGTATTTAGTTAGTGTAATTAGTTTAGTTAGGTGGATTAGTTAGGAATTAGTTAGTTTATTTAGTTAGTGCACTTAGATTAAATTAAATAGGATGGTTAGATTTAATTGTTAGTTAGATTATTTAGTTTACTTAATTTAGGTTAATTCAATTAAATGCTTTAAATTTATTTATTTTGTAATTTATTTAATTATTAATTATTTTCCGGAAATTAGGCGGATAAGCCACTGACCTAATTTCGTGCTTGATTATTGCAATGGTGTGTTCAATTTCTGCAATTGGATGTTAATTTGTGCAAATTGAGTGCTGATTGGAATTTTGAGTATTTAATTCCAAAATTGTGAATTTCCAATATTTATTCGAAATCCTGGGTGTCGTTTTTGACACCGAAAATGGTTTTATGTATTATATAAACCAAAGGGATTTTAAATTGGAGGATATCAGTTTTTCTAGTGTGAATTGATCAGTGTACTCGCACACGACTATTTTATCGTGTATTTCTAATATGAAGAAAATAGGCGGGTTCACTATTTTAATTGAGGCATTTGAGTGCAATGAACAGGTGTCCAAATGAGCCGAGATTGATTGGTCGTGTGTTGGTTAAGAGAAACCGTCCGGGTCAGTTAAGCGGATGTTACCCATTCATTGGGACTCGGGTCGCAGAGATTCTCGGACCTACGCCCCTTCGGGAAGCCGTCTAATTGAGAGACGTTGCCGTGCTCAAAGGGGGTGAGATGACGCCTGGCAATGCCAGAAGACCGCCAATAGAGTTGGCCGTACCCTTGAGGGGTGTAATTAACAATTGGAACGCATGATTATTGAGTTTGATGCACCCGATTATGAGACTAAAACTGTGTGGCATGGAATGGGACGTGTCATAACGGTTTGGCCTTATAATCAGGACCCCGGTGATTAATTGAATTGATGAGGTGTTCCAGTTGTTATATGCATTAATTATATGCATTGCGATATGAACTATACTGACGTGCAGGAAAGGAAACTGAGGCAAGGTAAGTCCTCTGTGCCAATTGAGTGGTTGTGTGGTTAGGACACTTCTGGGTGTATTTCCTCCTAATCAGGGCTTAGACCGTAAACTTGCTGAGATTTATATCTCACCCCGTCGTGGGCTTAACATTTTCAGGGCCATAGAGGGAGGACTTGGAGCTGAGCTGAGGTGACCTGAAGAGTAGGTCAGATAGGACAGCCTCTTTTTGAGAACTAGTCTTTTGGTTATAGACTTGTGTAAAAGACTCAGTATGTTTATAAAGTGTGGTTTGTTTGTGAATGTGATGTCTTGCTTTTCTATCCCGAGATAGTTACTGTCAGGGGATTTGTTATTTGCTTCCGCATGTGCAATAAAATAAAAGGGTCGGCGACTCGTCCTGGGAAGTCGCATAGTTTTTATCGACCAGAGAGGGATGAGCATCCGCTCGAGGATCGGAGGCGTGACAAGACCTCCTTACTTCGATGGAAAGAAATACAACATATGGAAAAACAAGATGAAGGCATTCCTAAGATCGAAAGATCCTCTGGAATGGAATGTGGTAGAAAAATGAATTATTCCTAATGCTACATCAGTCTCAGAGAGGGGAAAAGAAGTTGTAGAAGCTGGCAAGATGAGTCAAGAAGAGATAACCAAGAGACAAGCTCTTGATACAAAAACGAGTTACTCTTTATATTGTGCATTATCTCCCACCGAATATAATAGAATAACTTCTTATTAAACAGCTAAAGAAGTCTGGGGTAGGCTGCACATTACCTATGAATGAACTGATCGAGTGAAAGAAACAAGGATCAATATTTTACTCGGATAGTATGAAGCCTTCAAGATGAAGCCAAGAGAATCTCTCACTAATATGTTTAGTCATTTCATTGAAATTGTAAATGGTCTAGAGTATCAGGGACAGCCAATCTCAGGACCCATGAAGGTTAACAAATTGCTGCGTGGACTCTCTAAAGACTAGAATCACTTGAAGACTTCAATAAGGGAAACACAAAGGATCATGTCGCTCTCCGTAGATGAACTAGTTGACATACTTCAGTCCTATGAAGTGGAACAAATCAATGACAAAGAAGATCCTAAAGGTAAGAAGTCTATTGTTTTAAAATCTAACGATGATTATGATGTTACAGACTCTAAAGAAGATTTAGACGATGAAGAGCTAGCACTTATGATAAGAAGGTTCAGGAAACTGAACAAAAAGGGAAGAAGATTCAATTGGAAGAAACAAAACACTCAAAGGTTTCAGAATAAATCAACTGAGGATAATGAATCCAATAAAGATGTGATTTGCTTTGAATGCAAAAAAAAGGGACACATCAGACCCAACTGTCCTTTGTTGAAGAAAAAGAAAGGAAAAGCTGAGAAATACAGAAAGGCTTTCAAAGAAGAAACATGGAATGATACTGAATGCGAAGAAAGTGATGATGATTATGCAAATATTTGTTTAATGGAAAAATCTAAATTAGACTCAGACTTTGAGACAGATACAGACTTAGACTCAGACAATGAAATTGAGGTAAGCAATTTAAAAATTCCTACTAAAGTCTCGAAATATATTGATGAACTTTGTCTCAGTCTTAAAGCTTCTCTTAAGAGGATTTTCGAATTGAAAAGGGAGAATTCTACACTGAAGCAACATGAAATCTCTTGGAAAGAAAATTTTGATAATTTAGACAAAAAATTTGTCAATTTGAAAGAAATGCAGACTCTCTTTCAAAAGAAAATACATGTTTGAAAAATGACATTTCAAATATTTCAAAAAGGTTTTCAATAGGATCTAAGAAGCTAGAAAATATTCTTTCAATACAAAGACCTTACTTTAACAAATCAGGGTTGGGAATGACCTCTGAAACCATTCCTCTAATTGATTTTCCGAAAGTAAAGGAAATAATTAAACAGAAACCTATAAAAGCCTTTTATAAAAATCATTTTCAAAAAGTTTTTGTAAAATCCGTTGGTTGAAGTGCTCTCAAATGTTCTAAGTGTTATAACTTAGAACACTTTGAGAAAAAATGTTCTATGGTTTGGAGACCTATTAAGAAGGATTGAGCAAAGACTGTATACTGCACTGGACCCAAGAAAATGTGGATACCAAAGAAAGCTTGAGTTTCTTTTTTAATTGCAGGTCACTATCAAGAAGAAAATTAAATAGTATTTGGATAGTGGCTGTTTGAGACACATGACTGGAGATTCAAGTTGTTTTACAAAGCTTGTTCAAACTTATGGAGGAAAAGTCTCTTTTGGTGAAAATAGCAAATGAATAATTATTGGATACGGAACAATAAAGATTGGAGGTCTCACAATCAATAATGTCTTTTTGGTGGAAGGATTAAATTAAAATCTACTTAGCATAAGCCAACTGTGCGACACTAGGTTCAAAATCAATTTTCAGGAAGGGACATGTTCAGGAACCAGTAAAGATCACTCTCAATCTTTTACCGGACGTAGACATGGGAATATTTATCTTCTGGATATAAAACAAGAAAGACCTCAATGCCTGATTTCAATACAAGATGAAGCAAATCTCTAGCATTGAAAGCTTGGCCATATCAACATGAAGCAAATTGTCAAAATCTCTTCCAAAAAGCTTGTTCGAGGACTACCTAACCTGAAATACCAAAAGTCTGACTTATGCACACCTTGTGTGTTGGGAAAACAGGTTAGAAGTTATTTTAAACCAATAAATCAAGTTTCCACTAATCGTGTGCTACAGCTCCTTCATATGGATCTCTTTGGACCAACTAGAACTCAAAGCATTGTTGGAAAGAGATTTTGCCTAGTAATAGTGGATGATTATTCGCGATTTATTTGGGTTTACTTTCTGGCAATTTGAAGAAAAATCAGACGAAGGAATCTTCTTTGGATATTCAACCTCTAGCAAAGCCTACAGAATATTCAACAAGAAGACTTAGTCTGTGGAAGAATCGATGAAAGTTAAATTTCAAGTCTCTATGCAAAATCAATTGATTGAGACTCAAACTGAAGAATCTGAACTTGCTCCAGATTCTACAAAGTCTACTTCCCCTGAAGTAGCTCAGACTCCAGAAGAAAAACAACGAACGGATGTTGAAGATTCGACTGAAGAAGAAGACCAACAATCTGTCAGACTGACCAGCAACTGGAAGCATAAGTCTAGTCATCTCAAAGGACTCATTATTGGTGATATTAAAGAAGGGATTTGTACCAGATGCAAAAGGCAAGAAGAGTCTAACGCTGTGGCACTTATTTCTGAAATAGAACCCAAAAGCATAGAATAAGCTTTAATTGATGAAAGTTGAATTAAAACAATGCAAGAAGAACTCCGACAGTTCAGCATTAACTGTCATGCCCCAATCCTCGGGCATGCACACATCCTTCTCTAATGGTCGATTTTATAATGCGATATCCCAAGATTATGTATTGCCGACCCTTTCTTTTATTAAGCACATGCGGAAGCAGTTATAAATCCTCAGACAGTAAATCGATGGGATAGAAAAGCAAGGCTATATTTTTCATATTGAAACTTATAACCAAACTTTTATACAAAACACAAACCAAAGTACTTCATAACTATTCACATCAAATGGAGTTCTCAAAATAAGATGGAATCTCAGTCCATCCAGGTAGTACTCAAGATCCCTCTCGGTATTATCTTCTTCTTCCAAAAATTCTTCTTCTCAGGTTTCATCTTAGAGTTCTCCTTCTCAGATTCCTCCTCCTCAGCTCCTCATCGGGGTCCTGAAATGTTTTCCCTAAACCGGGATGAGATTACGTCTTAGCGAGTTCTACCCCACTAAGGCCCAATTAGTAAACCATTATACTATAGGCTGCCTAAACACGCATAGGGCAGAGGACTTACCTTGGCCTCAGATTCCACCTGCAAGTCAGTACAATTCACAATAGGCACCGATTTATTCCAAACAAATTGAACCAGTTGATTACATGTCACACAAATCATTCTCCACTGAGAAATATCTAAAAGCTAGGCCACGTGCATTCTTTAGGACGACATCCCAAGTCTCCGAGCCACATGCCTCGAACCTTGGGCCCACGTGCATTCTCTAAGGCGACCTTTTCGCCAAGGTGGTACATCAAGTCACTGTGACACCCCTCAACGTCCCCCGATCTGTTAGGGTCACCACAATTCACTTACCTTTCCATTTCCCTAATAATATGTCACTCTGATACCATTTCCATTTTAGCGGGTCCATACAACCTGGGGGTTTACATTTTTTTTTATTGGTCCCTTGCGCAATTCATATAGCGGAAGCACATCCATCAACTCCCTTCCTTATATTCAGAAAATGATGCACACCAACTAAACATTTATAGGTAAAAGCCAAACACTTTTATTTACTTAAACCAAATGGACATCTTTTATCGGTACATCAAAATGCCGTAGTTTTCTATACTCAGCTATACTTCGAAAGATGACCGACATCTCCTCCAACAGTCGTATACTTAAAGTCCATTGATCAGTGTTGGCGTCCAAAAGTTCCTTCATTTGCTATCCTCCTCCTCGCGGTCATATCCAACCACTTGATCCGTCTATCGGTGGCAGTGGTAGCAGAGGTATCTTATCTAGTGTGAAATGTTATTCCCCAAAAGGGGTGAGTACAACCACTCAGCAGTAAAGGTCCAGCACACTTCTCAATGCGTCAAACAGAACAATCAAGGCATCATAACAAAGCACATATCATTCATGCATTCAAGCATAACTTACCTTGCAGCCATACATATGTCATCATACCATATATGCATATATCACCATGCCACATGTGCATATACCACCATGCACTCATCATCAAGCATTCATGCATATATCACCATGCCATATGTGCATATACCACCATGCACTCATCATCAAGCATTCATGCATATCCATGCCATATGTGCATATACCACCATGCACTGCCATCGTGCATATACCACCATGATTCATATCATCCATGCTATCAAGCATACATCACCATGAGATCCATTCATGCCTTCATGATCGCATTTTCAATATCAAATAGCATTAATTTACTTTCATAAGCAGATCATGCATCATGCCATATGCATACACCCATGCACATGATTCATTTTCAATTCTTATCTTTCACAAGCATCTCATCAGTTTTTTTTTTCCAGGGACCAATGTTTGCATCCCACAATTTATCGCTCGCATCCAACCAGGCATCGCGAGGAACCTCTGAGCATGTATTCAAAATACAACCGGGCATCCGGCCCCCCACATTCCAGCCATCTCGCATCCCAATTAGTATCACGAGGCATCCCCCTGGGCACACACCTCCAAGGCTTCCGGAATTACGTACCGACATACCACCAGGATCCCCCCTCTGGAATTACGTACCGTATACCACCGGGCATCTCGAAACTCCCGAGGACCCTCCGGAATTATGCCACTAGGCCACCGGGCATCCGGCACCCCCCACATCCCGGGCATCTTGACACTCCCAGGGCATTATCGGCTCACCTCCAACAGTCTCCTCATTCATCATAATTCATATTCACCAATTTATGTCTCACAATCAACATGGCACATGATGTAATGGCAACAAAGCCAAATTCAGCTTTTGATTCTATATGCAATGCCAAATATCATCACATGTGCAGCAGGATTTAATCACTTACAACAATACGGTTTATGGGCATCATGCAAAACAGAATAGTCAATGCATTGCAGCCTTTGAAGACCTCACAATCCAGCTTGCACAGTTTTAGAAAATATTTCCATTTAATACCCAAATGACCTTTAAAAATTATGAAATTCGAACATGTGATAGTCAAGATCCTGAGGTAGATTTTTTATGAAGACATCTAGGCCAGATTCGCTCTAGATAATTTACTATAGACGGTCGAAGCTCCTGTTCCTAGTACTGAACTGTGCAGTTTAGCTGTCTCCGGAAAATCAAGGTTTCACCTACTTATCTTCCATCATTTCCTCTGAAATTTTGATATGTTTTGCCTCAAGAGGTCCCCTACAACTTTAATTACGGGATTTAAGTGAGATTCTCAAAGAATAGTCACCATATAGTCTACGAAGTCTCGGGAGTCCAGTACCGTACTTCCAGATCTGCCGTCTTCGAAAGAAAATCGTTTCACTAGGCTACACTTGCTCGTTTTACCTCAAATTTGAGTATGTTAATTTTCAGGATGTTCTCTACAACTTTTGTGAAAAATTAGAAGTGAGATTCTCGGTAAAAAGTGACATGCAACACACAAAACCACCAAGAGGTTGACAAAACAGTTCCAGATCTAGCGTTTTCGTAGAAGAAGGGTTTCACCCCTTAAAAATCAACCATTTTGTCTAAAATTTTAGTATGTTATACTTTGAGATGTTGTATACAACTTTCATGAAGGAGTCAAAGTAAAAATCCAACTAGAAACACGCATGCAAGCCTCTACAAAATTCTGGGTCAGGCAGTATACACGAAAACAGCAAGCTATTTCAAACACAAAACACACTAGCTTCGGTTTCTCACTCCTAAACACCCAAGATTCAACACCATTCCAAACACACATGCAAGACACACATGCAAGAGCAGAAAATGGATCCTAAATTGCCTCCAAAATTGAGCAAACACAGCACACGGTCGGCGACGGACAGACGGACGGGCGAACTCTCTTCCTTCTTCCTCTCTCTCTTCCTCTCTTCCTCTCTTTCTCTCTTTCTCTCCTCTCTCTCGGCCTCTCCTGCCTTTGTACGAAACCCCCTCCCCATTTTCCTTTTGGTTTCAATAAAACCCTTTGCATGCTTCCATTTTTGCATGGAGGGACAAGTGGAAGATGCATGGACAAGTGGCTTTAAATAATGAACAAGTGGAGGCAATTCAAAGACAAGTGTCCACCATGCTTCACCTCCTTCATGCGTTGGCTACCCCATGGGCTCCATGGCCAGGCCTCTTGGCCCACTTTAGGCCAACACTCTTGGGCCTAAAGTCCAAACTTAAATGGCCCAAGTTTATTTTTAATAATACATCTTAATCCTCATTTAAATAAATACCTAATTGCATAATAAAATGGCCAAAAGACTTTGTGACATTAATCAATAAAATCAAATCTATAAAGTGCATAGTCAAGAACAAAGTCTTCTTTATCAAATTGTCCTATAGCACCAACCTTGATCATCCATTAACATTTTTCACTTAAATAAATACCTAACTTGCAAAATTAATAAGGCCATAAAACTTGTAGTCACAAATCCATAAATTCCAATTTATAATACACATGGCCAATGATAGAATTTTCTTTCTTATCACATAATTATCCATTAAAAGCTTGGTCATAAATCTTATTGTAAATTATGGATTAAATAGCTATAAAAGAACTTAATGGTACTTCCATCACCTATTCATAGACTTTAATGTAACTAGAGGTCGTCATGAAATTTTGGGATGCCACAGTCGTCGAGCCACGTGCCTTTTTAGATGCCATTCTCGAATGTTGGACCACGTGCATTCTCTAAGGCGCTAGTTCGCCAAGGTGACGCATCAGATCACTGAGCCACGTGTCCTTTTTACGATGCCCGGGCCCACGTGCCTTCTCTTAGGTGCTAACTCAGCAAAGTGATGCATCAATTCATCGAACCCACGTGCCCTTTTTACGATGCCATACACTGTCACCGAGCCATGTGCATTCTCCAGGAGGACATACCGAGTCTCCGAGCCATGTGCATTCTCTTAGGTGACCTCTTTGCCAAGATGACATATTTAACCATTGAATTCACGTGCATTCTCTAGGTGATATTCCAATTCACCGGACCCACGTATTTTCTTTCAGGTGATAATCAATACCCAACGATTTCTCAATCAAATAATTAACAATCAACTCAATATAAATCAATTCCATACAAATTGCAGCTCAATTAAATAAACAGACTACGACGATCAGCACGAGATTTCGGTCGTCAGCCATCTCAATCTTAATTTCCGAAAAATAAATAAATAAATAAATAAATAAATAATTTCGAAAATTAATTAATAAATATTAAAAATTCCATTTAACTCAAAAAGAAGGCCCAATTAAATAAACGGACTTCACTACGATCGCCAACATAAAATTCCGGTCACAGAGCCATCCCAGTTGAATTTCTGGAAAATAAATAATTAATTAATTTCGAAAATTAATAATTAATTACTAAAAATCCAATTTAGGCCCGAATTGCCTAATTGAAGCCCGCTAAGGGTCAAGAAAAATCTTGAGATACTTTCAATAAATAGTAGACCACGTCTACTTGCTAAATGCACACTCAATTAGTCTAATTCGCATCACAATTGACTAAGAAACACTAATCCATTATAATCTAACCACCTAATTGCATTTAATTAAACATAACCAACCCATAAGCATAATTAGCCAACTAAGCAGGGATTAGTGAGATTACTCACCGGAATCGCACGCAAATCGGATCAATTCGATGGGGGCGACGCGATGAACAATACTTCCCAATGCACGGCTCGAGTTCGGGGCCCGGAAACGGCCCAAAACCGACCACGAACCAGCTGGAAACCCACTTGCGGGTTTGCTGATCTAGGCTGGCTAAGGCTGGTCCGGTGGCTAGGGCGGAGAGGGGAGGCCGCCGCAGGGTGAGGGGAGCTCCGGCGGGTCCGAACGGTGGTCGGATGGAGCTAGGCGGCGACCGGAGGTGGCTGGACGAGCTGGGCAGAGGCGGAGCAGGGGCTGGAGATGCACGGGGGAGAACACTTGGGCGGTGGAGAGGGCAGGCGGTGCACAGCGGCGAGCGGTGGACGCGTAGGCGTGTGGTGCGAGCGGCGGGACGGGCGGCGATGGCTACGGCAAGCTGCTGCTGCTCAGCTTCTTTCGCTTCTGGTTCCGTTCGCACGGGCAGAGAGAGAGAGTCGAGAGAGAGAGAGAGAGTGTCGAGAGAGAAGGAGAGAGGAGAGAGAAGAATAAGGGGGGTTTGACTAGTCAAAGAAGGAAAAGAAGAAGAAAGAGAGGCCAATTTGAAATTGGCAAGAGGGGTAGGTGGTAGGTGGGGCGTTCGCATGAAGGGGGAGGGGAGAGGAGAGAGAAGAGAGAGAGAAAAAGAAAAGATAAGGAAGAGAGAGAGAAAAAGATAAATAAATAATAATACTTTTCTTATTTTTTTCTTTTCTCTTTCCATTTCTATTTTCTTATGGTCTTCGATTTTTCCTTCGATAATTTCTTTCTTAAAATTTTGGACTTGTCAATAAATTGACGAGATGATGAGACGTCCTAAAAATGAATTGTGACATGCTTTCGAATATTCGATTCAAAACCAATTTAAATTTCATGGTTCAATCGATCGATCGAGCGATTTTAGTCGAATCCAACCAATTGAGTAGCTTTTAGAGATTTTACTGCAGATACATCCCTTAACGGCTTCACCCAATAGGTTAGTTAACTCGTGAGTAATCAGTTCAGAGAAAAAGGACCATAGGCACGTCGACGACATGCCCATTTCACTTTATCGAAACATGGTCGAATTTCAGGATGTCACATTAACGATGTTTGGGAATTAACTCCTAAACCAAAAGGTAAGTCTATTATTGGAGTTAAATGGGTTTTCAGGAACAAGATGGACGAAAAAGGAAAAGTGATAAGGAACAAAACAAGACTCGTGGCCAAAAGATATACGCAAGAAGAAGGGATAGACTATGATGAGACCTACGCTCCTGTAGCAAGATTAGAAGCAATTAGATTATTACTTGCTTTTGCTTGTTATAAGAATTTCAGGTTATTCCAAATGGACGTCAAAAGTGCATTCCTAAATGGATTTATTCAAGAAGAAGTCTATGTGGAACAACCTCTTGGATTTGAAGACCCAAAGAAACCAGACTCTGTATTCAGACTGAAAAAGTCTTTATATGGATTATAGCAAGCACCTTGAGCTTGGTATGACAAGTTAAGTAAGTTTTTAATTCAAAATGACTTTGTTAAAGGAAAAGTAGACACTATCTTTTTTATTAAAAAGGAAGGTAAAAACTTTTACTTGTTCAAATTTATGTTGATGATATTATATTTGGTTCACCTAATGAAAACCTGTGCAAGAAGTTTTCTAAATCTATGTAGGATGAATTTGAGATGAGCATATTGGGTGAACTATCATTCTTTCTCGGACTTCAAGTAAAACAATTGAAGGAAGAAATTTTCATTAACCAAGAAAAATATGCTAAAGAACTTATTAAAAAGTTTGGATTGGAGAATTGCAAAAAGACTGATATACCAATGTCAAGTTCTTCGAAGCTGGACAAAGATGAAGGAGAAAAGAAAGTTGACCAGAAGTTGTACAGGAGTATCATTGGTTCACTTTTTTATCTTACTGCTTTTAGACCTGACATTTTGTTTAGTGTTTGCATTTGTGCTAGATTTCAATCTGTTCCAAAAGAGTCTCATCTAAGCGCCACAAAAAGCATCATCAAATACATTGCAACTACTTCAAGCTTAGGTCTGTGGTATCCCAAAGAAGGAGACTTTAGTCTTCTTGGATATTGAGATGCAAATCTAGCAGGTTGCAGAGTTGATAGGAAGAGCACTTTCGGCACTTGTCAATTGCTTGGTAACAAAACAGTATCTTGGTTTTCAAGGAAGTAAAGTACTGTAGCTTTTTCAATAGCATAAGTAGAGTATATGGCTGTTGAAAGTTGTTGTTGTTGGAGAAATCCTCATGAAGAGTTTTGAAGTTGACAAAACGTTTCCATCAGTCTAGTGTGAAGGTCTGCAGACTCTGTTAGTTAAAGTCTGAAGACTTCCGGACAGCCAGACTCAAGACTCAAAGTCTATCCTCATTGACAGTCTCTGATCCGTTGAAGAAAGGTATCCCGAACTGGATGTTTTGTTCAGGATTTAACCTTATCATCTGAGAAGATCTCGTGGAGAAGACGTAACGAGAATCCTTTGATTGATCAAGTTTGATTCAATGACTGAAGATTCGATGATTGTCTAAATATTATTGGAAGGTTCTACTTATGGAAACCGAGATCCTGATTGTATGGGCGAACATGATTGATGGGCTATCAACACGTTCCTTTAATAGCTCGAACGATCTTCCTAATTGATTCCGTCCAACGGGTAGATTGGAGGAATTCTTTTGGTAAGTGCCAACGGGTATGATGGCATAAAGGAGTATATAAGGAAGACGTTCTTAGTTGTTCGAGAAGTGCGCGATAGAAGAATTCCAAAGTCGAAGCTCTATTTGTTTAGATAAATCCTTTGAGCGAATACTTGTATACAAAAGAGAGTTTATATTTGTGAGAGACCTTGAGGAGGTGTAGTAGTACATCTACTGCTTGTGGAATCAAGGCAAAGCTGTGCTGTAACTACTCTTTTGATCATAGTGAAATCCAGCCGGTGGGCTGTTAGTGCGGAAGAGTGGACGTAGGCTTGGAAAAGCTGAACCACTATAAATCCTGTGTTTCTATTTCTCTCTTTCTACCTTGATCGTATCTCAATCTGTTAATAATTGCTTCCGTATATCGACAAATTGTTTGTGCGCCTATTCACCCCCCCTCTAGGTGTTTATACTAGCAATATCAATTGGTATCAGAGCCTGTGTACTCACTTTGTTTGAAGTGTTTTACTTCGAGTTAAAGATCCATGGCTAGTATGCTAGCACCAGGGGCGATGGAAGGGCAAAGCAATACCGGACCACCCTACTTTGATGGAAAGGATTACAACATCTGGAAAAACAAGATGAAAGCTTTCCTACGATCAAAGGATCCTCTCGGAATGGGACGTTGTAGAAAAAGGAATTACTCCTTCCACCGCATCGAGTCTCACGAAAGAGGAGAGAAAACGATGAGATCGGCGGAATGTCTCGGAAGAAATAATCAAGAGACAAACACTCGATGCAAAAGCAATTTACTCCTTATATTGTGCTTTATCACCAACTGAATATAATAGAATACCTTCTTGTGGTACAGCAAAAGAAGTTTGGGATGTATTGCATATCACCTATGAAGGAAACAGATCGAGTGAAGGAAACAAGAATCAACATTCTTCTCGGTCAATACGAAGCCTTCGAGAATGAAACCCCGGAGAATCAATATCGACATGTTTAGTCGTTTTACTGAGATATTGTGAATGGTCTTGAAAATCAAGGTCAACCAACTTCTGATCCCATGAAGGTAAACAAGCTACTCTTGCGTGGGCTCTCCAGGGATTGGAATCACATAAAGACTTCGATAAGAGAGACGCAGAGAATTATGCCACTATCTGTTGACGAGCTGATTGGAACTCTTCAGTCCTATGAAGTAGAAAGAAACAATGAAGATGAAGATCCAAAAGGTAAGAAATCCATTGCATTAAAATCAAATGATGATTCTGATGATACATATTCTGAAGATGATATGGACGATGAGGAGCTTGCTCTCATGATAAGAAGATTCAGAAAACTAAATAGAAAAGGAAGGAGGTTCAACTCAAAGAAACAAAGCTTTCAAAGACAGCAGACCAAGTCTGATGATGAGAGAACCAAATAAAGATGTAGTCTGCTTTGAATGCAAGAAAAGGGACACATCGTACCAACCTGTCCTCTTCGAAGAAGAAGAGAGGAAAAGCTGAAAAATTTCGAAAAGCTCTCAAAGCTGAAACACGGAGTGATACGAGTGTGAAGAAAGTGATAATGAATATGCCAATCTATGTCGATGGCACAATCGACTCACTGGATCGACTCGGGATCGAGACTCGATGAAATTTGAGGCAAGTAATTTTAAAATTCCTGTCAAAGTTTCTAAATATATTGATGAACTATGCTTTAGTCTTAAGACTTCACTAAAAAGAATTTCTAAACTGAAAAAAGAAAACTCAGCTCTAAAACAAAAGGAAAATGTTTTAGCAGAAAGAGTTAAAAGTCTAGACTTTTCTATTTCTAATCTTAAAGAAAATGAAGAAAATCTTTTAAAAGAAAATGCTTTTTTAAAAACAGACTTATCAAATATATCAAAGAAATTTTCTATAGGGTCTGAAAAACTTGAGAAAATTCTTTCAAAGACAAAGACCTTACTTCAATAAGTCTCGGTCTAGGTATGACGAAGAAACAATTCCCTTGATTGATTTTCCTAAAGTAAAAGAAAGAATTAAGAAAAGACTTTCGAGTGAGGTTTACAAAAATCACTTCAAGAAAGTTTTTGTAAAACCCGTAGGTAGAAGTGCTATCGGATGTTCTAAGTGCAACAAGTCCGGATCACTTTGAAAAAGAGTGTCCTATGGTATGGAAACCGTTAAGAAAGTATGGGCTAATACTTGTTTATCTCACTAACACCAAAGGACCCAAGAAAATTTGGGTACCAAAGAAAGCTTGAGACTTTATTTTAAATGCGGGTCTCCGTCAAGAAACGGTAAAGTGGTATCTTGACGGGATGCTCAAGACACATGACAAGAGACTCAAATTGCTTTATAAAGCTTGCTCAAGTAAATGGTGGAAAAGTTTCATTTGGAGGAAATAACAAAGGAAGTATTGTGGGATTTGGAACCGTGAAAATTGGAACTCTCACAATAAGTAATGTTTCCTTGGTGGAAGGACTCAATTACAATCTTCTCGGCATTAGTCAATTGTGTGATGCGGTTTCAAGATCTTCTTTCAAGAAGGAACATGTTCGGAATCGGTAAAGACTCTACTCAGTCTTTCATGGGTCGAAGACATGGAAATATCTATCTTCTGGATGTGAAACCAAATGAATCACAATGCCTTATCTCAATTCAAGACGAAGCAAGCTTATGGCACAAAAAGCTTGGTCATGTCCACATGAAGCAATTAGCCAAAATCTCATCAAAACAGCTTGTTCGAGGTCTACCCAAATTGCCATACCAAAAGACTGATTCATGCACTCCATGTATTAAGGAAAGCAAGTAAATTCATTTAAGCCAATAAATCATGTCTCTACTAATCATGTACTACGATTCTGCATATGGATCTCTTCGGACCAACCGGAACTCGAGTATTGGGGTAAGAAGTATTGCCTAGTAATTGTTGATGATTACTCCGTTTTACTTGGGTATATTTCCTTGCAAGTAAGTCCGAAACCTTTTAGTATTTTGAAAAATTTGCTAAAAAGGTTCAAAATGAAAAAGGATGTGTTATCTCTAGTATAAGAACAGATCACGGAGGTGAATTTGAAAATCAAGATTTTACAAAATTACGTGATGAATCGGCTTTAAGCATGTGTTCTCCTCTCCATATACTCCTCAGCAAAATGGAGTTGTGGAAAGAAAGAAATGAGATCTCTTCAAGAAATGGCTAGAACTCTTTTAATTGAAAGTAAAATTTCTTCTCGATTTTGGGCTTTGAAAAGCTTGTTTCAACAGCATGCTATATCATCAATAGAGTCTTCTTAAGATCTATTCTTGAGAAAACCCCTTATGAGTTATTCAAAGAAAAGAAGCCTATTGTTTCATACTTTCATGTATTTGGTTGTAAATGTTTCATATTGAAAAATGCAAAAGATCGAGTTGGTAAGTTTGAAGAAAGATCAAATGAAGGTATCTTCCTTGGATATTCTACATTAAGCAAAGCCTACGAGTCTATAACAAGAAGAGCGGTCTGTGGAGGAGTCAATGAATGTCAAATTTCAAGACTCAACGCAAGATGAATCAAGTCGAGACTCATCAAGAAGAATCGAACACACTCTCCGAGACCCTCCAAAGTCTACAACTCAAGAAGCATCTCGGACTGGAAAACCAGCATCGGGTTGTTAGTGAAGATCCAAATAAAGAAAAGATCATCAACCGAGACAAATCAACAAGTAGCTGGAAGCATAAGTCCGGTCATCCCAAAGATCTTATAATTGGCGAAATTAATGAAGGAATTCGCACCGAGATCAAAAGGCGAGAAGAGTCTAGTCTTTGTGGCACTCGTTTCTGAAATTGAACCAAAGAGCATAGAAGAAGCTTTATCGATGAAAGCTGGATTGAAGCTATGCAAGAAGAGCTCGAACGATTCGGCATTAACGATGTTTGGGAATTAACATCCAAACCAAAAGGTAAAACTGTTATTGGAGCTAAATGGGTGTTCAGAAACAAGATGAACGAGAAAGGAAAAGTCGTACGAAATAAAGCAAGACTCGTGGCCAAAGGATATACGCAAGAAGAAGGAATAGACTATGATGAGACTTACGCTCCGGTGGCAAGGTTAGAAGCTATTCGACTATTACTTGCGTTTGCTTGTTATAAGAATTTCAGGTTATTCCAAATGGACGTCAAAAGCGCCTTCCTAAATGGATTTATCTCATGAGGAAGTTTATGTGGAACAACCACCGGGGTTTGAAGACCCAAAGAAGCCGAGACTCGGTCTTGGGCGAAAAGGCTTTGTATGGTTTAAAGCAAGCACCTCGGGCTTGGTACGACAGTTAAGTAAGTTCCTAATACAAAATGGTTTTGTCAAAGGTAAAGTATATACGACTTTATTTATCAAGAAGGAAAACAAAAGTTTCTTACTTGTTCAAATATATGTGGATGATATTATTTTTGAATCCTCTAATGAAAGTACGTGCAAGAAATTTTCAAAGTCTATGCGGGATGAGTTTGAAATGAGTATGATGGGAGAGTTAACATTCTTTCTTGGTCTTCAAGTAAAACAATTGAAGGAAGGAACTTTTATTTATCAAGAAAAATATGTTAATGATCTTGTCAAAAGGTTTGGACTGGAAAAGTGCAAAAAGACAGACATACCGATGTCAAGTTCTTTAAAGATAGACAAAGATGAAGAAGGGAAGAAAGTTGATCAAAAGCTGTGCGGGAGCATTATTGGATCACTTCTTTATCTTACGCCTCTAGACACGATATTTTGTTGAGTGTTTGCATCTGTGCTAGGTTTCAATCGGATCCTAGAGAATCTCATCTCGTCTTTGCGAAACGCATCATTAAATACGTTGCTTCATCATCAAGCATCGGTCTTTGGTATCCTAAGAAGGGAGACTTTAATCTTCTGGGATATTCGGACGCAAATCTGGCCGGTTGCAGAGTTGATAGAAAGAGCACTTCAGGAACTTGCCAGTTGCTTGGAAGCAGGACAGTGTCTTGGTTTTCAAGGAAACAAAGCACCGTGTCTCTTTCAACAACGAAGCGAGTATGTAGCTCTTGGAAGCGGCTTTGTTCACAAATTCTATGGATAAAACAACGGCTAAGAGACTTTGAAATTGAAGACTCATGCACGGAGATTAATTGCGACAACACCGGCGCTATCAACCTCACCAAAAATCAATTCTCCATTCAAGAGCAAAGCATATCGAAATTCGACATCACTTTATTAGAGACCATGTTCAAAATGGAGAGATTTCATTTCGGTTTGTTGACTCAAAGAATCAATCGCGGATATTTTCACAAAGCCTTTGGAGAAAAATCAATTTGAGTCTATCCGTTCCGAGACTCAACATTTTGAGGTATGAGGATATCAAAGTCTAAAGACTTTCGGACTCGAGCTTATAAGACTTTATCTACGATCTTGGCTCGACCTTCGGGCTGTAAGTCTTTCTCTCTCAATCTTATCTTGAAAAGGTACGATCATCGAGACTATGATTAAATTGTTGCTATATTTAATTAACGTAAATATTGCATCGATTCATTTTCAAAAGGGAAGTTATTTTTGAAATAGCTATTTTTGCGGATAAAGACAGTTATTTTGAAAAGGCATATTTTTATTTCATTTGTGACGGTTCGTTTACTCTTCTTTTTAAACGATTGAACCTTTGTCGATTCCTCTTCACTTTTCCATTCACTTTTCTCTCAAAAACCCTAGAAAGCATCGATCCTCCATTCCCGTTTGTCTTCTTCGCTAAATCTTCAAAAAGTTATCATCTTTTAGGAAAGTCAAGCAAGGAAACTTCCAAACAACATTAAAGATGTCTTCTTCTCGAAAGTCGTCAAGAATCGCAAGCGGGGACCCCGAGAGAATGAGTGAGGGGCCTACGCACTTCGATCTTGCGAAGATGAAGTTACTCCGATCAGCAACCGAGCCCACAACATTCTCGGCAGCGTCATTCTCCACCATCTAGTCCTCAAGTGTTGTTGATCGGCATCAGGAAGAAATCGTCGAGGATGCAGACCCCGTAAGAGTTCAAAAGCCCGCTTTTATTTACAAGCTATATCGTGCCTTAAAAGGAACTCGTACTCCTTTGAACTATGTTGATGAATTTCTTAAAGACAAAGGATATGGGAATGAATACATTTTTAAACGGAAAATGGAAAGTTTGGGAATTGCTCGTAAAGGGGTGGTGAGGAAACCCTTGCGAATATCCCAAGTGATCCTCGTATTTGGGGCCGAATCCTGTAGATGGGAATGACGATGACAATCTATTCAGTCTATTTCAACCAAAAATGGGTATTGCGGCTGAAATTCAAGGAAAAAGGGGAGATTTGTTCAGATCAAAGGAACAAAAGGATCTGTACTCGAAATTCTTTGAAGCGTGGGGTAATAAACTCTAGAAGTGTGGATTTTGATTTTCTGGATGCGGTGCAAGTGAACTTGAGGGAAAAGTTCGAGTTATCTTCAACTTGAAAAGTTACGCTCGACCGAGGCTTATCTTGAATTATTGCATATTTCTATTCAAATCTTAGCTTTTTAGATGCGAATAGATTCTCCTTCAGCGTTAAAGAACAAGAATATGTTGTGGATATGAATATGCTGGCAGATGTGTTAGAAGTTGAGAGAGGCAGATATCAACCAATCAAAGTTTCCATTGCTCGGGCCACACTTGAACTGGTGAAGGACAGGAGAACGGATGAGAAGATCACCTACTCAAGGATGAATGCATTCAACATCTTGCTTCACAAGATTGTGATTAATTGCCTTCGGCCGAAATCAACTTCAAAACAGATGTTTCAAGTTACGAGGCAAAGTTGATGTATGACATCCTCTGTGGAAAGAAGTTTTCTCTTCCTCATGCTTGTTATGTTTCACATGTATAGAAGCGGTGATGAAGGACAGAGGTCAACTCCCTTACCCAAGCCTTGTTACGAAGTTATTCGGACATCTGAATATTCAGCCTCCGCAATCTTTTGTGTTCGATCATGCGATCATATGGTGGTAGGACTGAAAATGGTGACCAAAATGCGTACGAAGGAGCGAGCAAGGAATTGGAGAAATTCAAGGAGAAGACTCTGCCAAATCTCATCAACTCTCTTCTCTGCTAAGAGAAAAGGGAAGGAGCCCATGGTTGCTCCATTAAAGAGAAGAAGAACTCTCCTCGTTGAGGATGAAGATGATGACGATGACATCACCATCTACGCAATGGCTTTGAAGAATTTAAGTCGTCTGTTCCACGAAAGAATCGGAACAAAAGACGAAAGAAGCGGAAGGAGAAGGAAGAAGAAGAAAGAGAAGCGGAGGAGAAGGAAGAAGAAGAAAGAGAAGCGAGCAAAAAGCGAGAGGAAGAAGGACCTGAAGAAGAAAGAGGAGAAGGAGAACTGAGGAAATGTCTTCTCCACCTATAGGCATGGAAACAGGGGGAGATCAGGAGAAAGGAGTGACATCTTCATTTCCTGATGCAAGTGAAGGAGTCAGTCGCTCACCTGCAGACCCAGAAGATGTTTATGCATCTCAATTTCCAGAGGAAGGTCATGAAGCTTCATCGCCAAACACCGCGAGATTATGCGATCCACTATCGTGCTTATACTCCCGATCGAGCCGAAGCAAGTACTCGGACCCGATAATGGAGCTTGATTTTCGCAGAATCATGGATATTCTCTTGGAGATGAAAGGTCAGATTTATGCCTTGGGATGCGAAGTTCAAAGTTTGAAGAATGAAAGTCAAGCTTCTTCCTGTTCATTGAATGAAAAGATGCAAGCTCTCTCTATTCAGAATCAGGCCAATGCCAAAAGTGAGGAGGTTGTACAAGCGAAGGAAGACTTTAAAAGAATTTGGAAGGCATTGTTCGATCTATGGAAGATTTCCAGCTTGTCCCGCGTTCCCAAGCAATCTTGATTTCATCTCATCCTTTTAAATGATGACAAAAAGGGGGAGAGATGCATGATTTGATCAAAAACTTTCAATCAATCATTTTTTTAACTGTTTGTTGGATTGTGTTTAACTGTCTGTTTTTTTATAGACTTGACTTCTTTGTTTTGTGTCTGGATAAGAACTGCCTAGACTTGGACTTGAATTTACTGCTTCTATTAATCAATATTGATATCTTACGAATGGCTTAATCATATCTTTGGACTAACCTATTTTACGTGGTTGCGATTCTAGTGTTATTCTATTAGCCATTTACTTCCATAAGATATGCATATGTGTTTGAGAAATGTTTTGCAGGTCAAAGTTATCCAAATCTGCAGGAAGGTTTTGTCACCATCAAAAAGGGGGAGATTGTTGGAGAAATCCTCATGAAGAGTTTTGAAGTTGACAAAACGTTTCCATCAGTCTAGTGTGAAGGTCTGCAGACTCTGTTAGTTAAAGTCTGAAGACTTCGGACGATCAAACTCAAGACTCAAAGTCTATCCTCATTGACGATCTACGATCCGTTGAAGAAAGGTATCCCGAATTGGATGTTTTGTTCAGGATTTAACCTTATCATATGGAGAAGATCTCGTGGCTGGAGAAGACGTAACAGAATCCTTTGATTGATCAAGTTTGATTCAATGACTGAAGATTCGATGATTGTCTAAATATTATTGGAAGGTTCTACTTATGGAAACCGAGATCGATTGTATGGGCGAACGGGATTGATGGGCTATCAACACGTTCCTTTAATAGCTCGAACGATCTTCCTAATTGATTCCGTCCAACGGGTAGATTGGAGGAATTCCTTTGGTAAGTGCCAACGGGTATGATGGCATAAAGGAGTATATAAGGAAGACGTTCTTAGTTGTTCGAAGTGCGCGATAGAAGAATTCCAAAGTGCGAAGCTCCTATTTGTTTAGATAAATCCTTTGAGCGAATACTTGTATACAAAAGAGAGTTTATATTTGTGAGAGACCTTGAGGAGGTGTAGTAGTACATCTACCTTTGTGGAATCAAGGCAAAGCTGTGCTGTAACTACTCTTTTGATCATAGTGAAATCCAGGCCGGTGGGGCAATGTCGGTGCGGAAGAGTGGACGTAGGCTTGGAAAAGCTGAACCACTATAAATCCTGTGTTTCTATTTCTCTCTTTCTACCTTGATCGTATCTCAATCTGTTAATAATTGCTTCCGTATATCGACAAATTGTTTGTGCGCCTATTCACCCCCTCTAGGTGTTTATACTAGCAATATCAGTTGTTCTGATTGAGGACTTTGGAATCGAAGACTCATGCATCGAGATCAAATGTGACAACACTAGCGTGATTAATCTCACAAAGAATCCAATTCTTCATTCAGGAGCAAAGCACATAGAGATTCAACACCATTTTATTAGAGATCATGTTCAAAATGGAGAAGTCTTGATCTAATTCATTGACTCAAAGAATCAACTGGCGGACATATTCACAAAACCCCTAGAGGAAAGCTTATTTGAGTACATTCGCTCCAGACTTAACATCTTATCTCTTAAAGTCTGAAAAAGCTCAGACTCTGGGTTAAAGTCTAAAGATGCTCACACTCAGAAGACCAAGAGTTACGACTGTAAGTTATTTCAGTTCTAGCAATTTAACTTTCGGATAAAAAAATCAAAAAGGTACGATTGCTTATTAATCGCCAATTGATTGATGTTATCTTTCCAAGTTTTTGAAGTTGTAACAATTATTTTTTTTCGAAAAGGAAGTTATTGTTTTTGAAAAGACAATTATCTATTTTCAAAAAAAGACAATTATCTATTTTCAAAAAGACAGTTATCCATTTTTGAAAAGGCATTTTTATTTTTCCTTTTATGAAAATCCGTATACATCGTTTCGACTACTTTATATAGTGTCTTTCTTCTTCATTTTTACTCACAAACCCTAGAGCACATAACTTCACTTTCTTACTTTTTCTCTCTAGTTTAATCCTTAAAGTTTTCATCTTTCTCGCGAATCGAGTTCGAAAATTCTCTCAAAGATTGGGACAATGTCTTCCCAAAGAAAATCCTCAAGGATATCAAGCAGGGGACCACATCATATGCGTGAGGGTCCTACAAACTTTGATCTGATTGAGGAAGAAGACTCTTCAAGGCAGCAGCAAAGTCAACAACAACATTCTCAACCGTGCCATTCTTCTCAGGCTAGACCACAAGAGTCTTAGCGACAACAGGCAGAGGAAGAAATTATTGAGGATGTCGAACCTATAAGGACTCTTAAGCTTGCATTTACTTTCAAATTCTATACCATCCTAAAGGAAGGTGGTTTTGTAATGACCTTTATTGATGAATTTTTGAGAGAAAATGGGTATTGAAATGAAACCGATTTTCTAAGAACAAATCGCTCCTGCTGGTTCAATAGAAAGGGCTTGCGAATTTCCCAATTGATCCACGTTTTGGAGGATTTAATCAACCTAAGGTTAAAGATGATGATGAAAAGATGTTCACTCATTTTAAGCCTAGGATGGGTGTTGCTGCGAAAATTCGAGGAAGTAGAACAGATTTGTTTCGTTTTGAGGAACACAAGCGAGTTTATGCTAAACTACTGAAACAAGGGGTGATGAACCTAAGGAGTGGATTTTGATTTTTTCGATGCATTGAATGTAAAGTTACGGGAGAAGTTTTCTTTACTTCAACTTGAACGATTCTGCTCTGAGACAACTGTAGCTTATTAGAAACTTACCGCATATTTCTATTCCAATCTAAGCTTTTTAGATGCGAATAGATTTTCCTTCAGTATTAGAGATCAGGATTATGTGGTAGATGTGGACACTCTAGCTGATGTGATTGGAGTGGAGAGAGGGATTTCCCAAACAATCAGCGTGTCTATTGGTCATGCCACTATGGAGCTTGTTCGAGATAGAATTGCGGAAGGCTGGATTTCGTATTTGAGGATGAGTGCGTCTAATGTCTTGCTCCATAAAATTGTGATTAAATATCTCAAGCCCAAATCCACATCAAAGATTGATGTCTCCAATTCTGAAGCGAAGCTGATGTACGCCATCAACGTGGGTTACAAGTTCTCTCTGCCTCACACTATAATGTTTCACATGTATCAGTCAATGGTAAAAGACAATGGACAACTCCCTTACTCTGCTCTTGTTACTCGACTATCCAAACATCTTAACACTCAGCCTCCCAGAATTCTATGTGTTCGAACTATTGAACCAATGGTGGTAGGACTGAAGATGGTTTCGAAGATGTGTTTGAAGGAGCTAAACAAGGCTTTAGAGAGATTTAAGAAGAAGACACTTGTCAAGACTCGATAAGACCCTGTGGCTGCAAAAAGAAAAGGGGAAGGAGCCCATGACAGCTCCATCTAAGAAGAGGAGAGCACTCATCTTGCAGGATGAGGAAGATGAGGATGACATTACTATCTCAGCTCTTGCTTTAAAGAACTTACAGTGTTTTGTTCCTGAGATAGAGACTCGAGAAAACCAAGACAAAGAGGAGACAGAGCAGAGGAGTAAAGAGAGGGAAACTAAGAGGAAAGAAGAAGAAGAAAGAAGAACAGAAGAAGAAGAGTGAAGAGAAGAACAAACAGAAGGAGAAAGTCATGGTGATTCTCCAATAGAGGAAGAAGGACAAGATCATCATGACATTGAAGAAGAGCCAAAGCAAGAAGAGTACTTCTCTCCACCTAAAGGCACTGAAACAGGGGGAGATATTGATAAAAGAGGTACTCCTTCACTTGCTTTTACTAGTGATGATGTTAGTCGTTCTCCTGCCGATCCAGAGGAAGTGTATGCCTCTCACTTTCCTGAAGGAGGTAATGATGCTTCATCTCCAAGTTTGGATGTTCGTGCTGAAATTCCATCATCCGGCAACACTCCACAAATTGATCTTGTTGAAGCAAGCACTCAAACTGACAACTCAGCAGACTTTAAAAGATTGCTTGAACTTCTTATGTAAATCGAAGGTCAAATTTATGCCTTGGGATGTGAATTTCAGAATATGCAGAATGCTCATCAAGCCACCTTAGTTTCTTTGCACGACCAAGTTGAAGCCCTTAATCTTCAAGTTCAAGCTATCGCAAAGGGTGAGGATTTAGCGCAACTAAAGGAGGATCTGAATACGCTTGAGGAGACTGTCAAGTCTATGGGAGATTTCTAGCTCGTTCGCATTCCCAAACAATCTTAATTTTATCTAATTCTTTTTATATTATCTACTTTTTGCTGTTGACAAAAAGGGGGAGAAGTCAGTGTAGATTTGACTCTCTAATGCTTGGCTTTGATTATTTTTATCTTTTTTTTTGGACTGTGATTGGTTTGGACTGGCTTGACCTTGACCTTTTTAATGCTTGCAGTATCTTAAGCTATGTTGATGATTTTGGTAAGGATAGTCGATTTTACAAGACTAACTTGTTTTCTATGGATGCAGAACCGCTACTATCTTTATCCTAATCTACTTATCTTTTATGAGATATATTTGTTTGCTTAAGTGATGTCTTGCAAGTCTAAAGTATCCAAATCTGTAGGAAAGTTTTGTCACCATGAAAAATGGGGAGATTGTTGGAGAAAACTTCCCTATTTGTTTTGAAGTTGACAAAACGTTTCCATCAGTCTAGTCTGAAGACTTGAATACTTTATCGTCAAAGTCTGAAGACCTCCAGACTCAATATTTAAAGTCTACCCTCATTGACAGTTTCCAGACTGATGGAGAAAAGTATTATCCTTCGAAGAAGACTTATCCAGATGCAAGTATATCTTTAAGGATTTGATTCGTGCGGCTGAAGAAGATCTCACGACTGAAGATGGCATATCGAGATCTATTATTTGTATTGAAATTAATTCGAGTATTTTAGATCCGTTGATTGGCGAAGTATACTTGGAAGGTTCTACTTATGGAAACCTAGATCCTGATTGTATGTGCGAGCAAGATTGGTGGGTTATCATCATATTCCTTAAATAACTCGAGATCTCCCTAATTGATTCTGTCCAACGGGTTGATTGGAAGAACTCCTTTGCAAGGTGCCAACGGTTATGAAGGTATGGAGGAGTATATAAGGAAGACGCTCTAGTTATTCGAGTGTGTGAATGATAGAAAAATTCCAAAGTTTGAAGCTCCTTGTTCTTTGCTGTTTCAATTGTTGAGCTTAAGTTTTTACTCAAGAGAGATTAGATACTTGTGAGACCTTGAGGAAGTGTAGCAGAGTCTCTACACTATGGAATCAAGGATGTGAGACTGTAAAATCTCTTTTGATTCTTAGTGGAATTTAGTCAGTGGGCTGTCAATGCGGGAGAGTGGACGTAGGTTTAATCTAAGCCGAACCACTATAAACCTTGTGTTTTGATTCTCTATCCCTAAACTCTTTACTTTAAACCGCAGCTCTATATAATTGTTTATAGTTGTTCATGACTTCAGTTTATTATTTTTAGAAGTTAATTTCTTTTGATAAGATTTGCAAAAACTTCTTTGATCACCTATTCACCCCCCTCTAGGTGCTCGTACTAGCCCTTTCAATAAGAATGGCAGCAGTCGTTAGCTAATGTAAGAAATATAATTGACTAAAAGACCCTTCCAAACATAGATTAAACTGTACTTGTGACTTATAATACATTGAAACAAATAGAAACTATATTTGCCTGTTAACTTCTCAATTTTTATAGCATTTGGATAATTGTTTATTTATGAGTTCTCCACGGTTATTTCATTGATCCCACATTTTTTTAAGAAAAACCATGCGTAGGTTGCAGCCATATGTTAAGCAACCATGAAAAAAGCAAAGGAAAGAGAACGATGGTGAACAATGGTCCTTGTAGACTATTTAAATATCTTATTTGGAAAATACTTGCTTGTAGAAGAATGATAATGCAACGGGAAGACAAACAAATTTTACTCCTTAACTTGATCGATTATCTCGATCAAATAAATGAAAGATTCGCAGAAATCTACTTGAAATTTATCTCTTGTTTGTCTTTGCAAAGAGTCCATTCAATTGTATGCAACTCAATTAAACAATGGATGGAGCCCATTAGCATTATGTTCTGTGATTTTGTTGATGGAATCCCACAAGAACAAATATTGATCGGGAAAAGCACATTAAGCGCAATCATTAGGAAACAAAAAGAACAGCA
The DNA here is from genome assembly GCA_016097595.1 of Eucalyptus pumila. Lineage (NCBI taxonomy): Eukaryota > Viridiplantae > Streptophyta > Magnoliopsida > Myrtales > Myrtaceae > Eucalyptus > Eucalyptus pumila. The sequence goes on from CM027853.1 coordinate 34,094,287, forward strand.
AAAGCAAAAGCAGAAGGTAAAAGAACCAATGAGCTCATGGCCTCAACTAACCAGCACAGTAGCTCGACCTTAAAGAATGACCTTGACGAAGAAGCCTGTCAAATTTTCAGTTGACTAAAAGTCCTTTGTCGTTGTCCTAAGTCCTACCATAAATAATAATTTCCTATGTTTCCTCACCCAATAAGGAAAATTCAGGGAAGAAAAAAATGCCAATCCAGATTGCAGAGAGAGAAGGCAATCACGGACCACCCAAGTAAATTCAACTCGAGCTTAAACGGAAAAAATCTCCAATCAAAACGCGGCTTACTTGATCGCTGAGTAAGACATGAAAGAGAAAAGAGAGAATTTTTTCCTAAGCCACTACAATAACAACCATTTTACCTTTCCTTCAACAGCCATTAAGCTCCGAAGAGAGGGCACCTGCTGCATGCTGAACCCCAAGGAGCTCCACGAATCGACCTGCAGGGCCAAGACCGCGGCCTGCTAGACCTTCCAAGATGAGACGCTCTCTCCGGCGGTGACAAGATCACGCTAAGCCTTCACAACGGCCCGGTCAATCCTCTCCAGCCGCTCTACGTTACTCAGGGCAGAATCTTGCTGATGTTGGCGAGGAGGATGATGATGATCTTGTGGTCTCATGAGGAGAGCCAGAGTCGAGGCTCCAGCGTGAGGATTCTGGTGTTGCTGCGGGGGAGGCAGCAGACTGCCATCTCCACCGCCTCTTTCGAGGAGGTGGCAGCGACGGCGGACATGGCGAGAGAGTGTTTGCGGTGATGGGTCCATCTTCTTCGTCGGAAGCAATACGTAAAAGCACTGTGAAGTGAGAGAGAGAGAGAGAGAGAGAGAGAGAGAGAGAGAGAGAGAGAGAGAGAGAGTGGTTAAGTTTCAAAGCTCAGAAAACCGAAAAGGCGGGGGGCGCTTCTTTGTTAACATTGGCCTAACTTTTGTACTAATTGCTAAACGAACCTCAAGCTTTGGGATTCTTTTCTACTTTCTCCTCTCATGCTTGTCCTTTTTCAATTGGGATAAGTGTTGCAGAAATCCTACAACTGTCACGAAAGTGCATTTCGATCACAAAACTTGCAAAAGTGCGTTTAAGTCACAAAAACTTGTCAAATTGTTTCAAACCGGTCCTAAAATCGACGCCGTTAGTCTTTTCTGTTAAATATGCTGACGTGGCATTTTAAATAATTTTTTTAATTTTCCACGTGTATTTTTTAATTATTTTTTATCCATTTTAAAAAATATATAGATTTAAAAACTAAAAAAATTAAATTTATTCTTATCCTATTTTCAACAAAAACTAAAAATTAAATTTATCCTATTTTAAATAACTTTTGTACTAATTGCGAGGCCGGCGGAGCCCAGATCTGGGCACCCGCGCTCTGGTGCGGCGACGGTCGCCGGCCCTCACACAGGGCCGACGAGGCCCGGCCACCCGCCCAGAGCCGCGTGATCGGCACCGGCCCCTCCGCGATGGGCGGCGGCGGTAAACGGGGGAGGAGCAGCTGTTTTTTTTTTTAATAAATATTTTAAATATTTTTAAAGTTTTTGGTAAAAATAAGATAAAATGAATAAATTTGATTTTTTAGTTTTTAAATCTAATTTTTTTAAAAATAATTAAAAAATACACGTGGAAGATAAAAAAATTATTTAAAATGCCACGTCGGCGTATTTAACGGAAAATCTTTAGCTAACGTCGATCTTGACTTCGTTTAAAACAATTTGACAAGTTTTAGGACTTAAATGCACTTTTTGCAAGTTTTAGACCGAAACGCACTTCGCGACAAACAGGACTTCAAACACTTATCCCTTTTCAATTAAACCCCTGCTGCTGTGTTTAGGAAATTGAGGGAAATTATGGCCAACAAAAAGTCTTGATGGAAAATGGAAAAATTCGTGCTGATGTGGCTAAAACATGAAGAACAAGGCCAAAACGACATTGTTTGTGTTCAAATCTATTAAATTATATTATAAATAAAAAAAGAAAGAGAAAAGAGGAAGGCAAAAGAGGGCAACCGCCAACCCACCATCTAAAAAAGGGCTTAGTGATGGTGTGGCGAAGGTCGGCCAAGGTCACCAAGCCCAGGCCAATGGCTAGCGACCTTGGTTGACAGCAAGTGATGTCACACCCGATCCTCGGGCACGCACCCATTCCTCACTTTGGTTGATTAAAAGTAACATCCCAGGACACATCATCGACTCTTTCATTTTAATACGCATGCGAAAGCAGATAAAGATCCCTATACAATAAAACAATGAGATAGAAAAGTAGGGCTATATTTTTGACAACTGAAAAACCACAACCACACTTTTATGCAAAGCAAACCTCATAGTATATTTTACAATACTATTAACAACTCCAATCTATCATCATCGGATTACAACTTAGAGTTTGCAAAACAGGGTGGGGTCTCAATCCTCATCCAAGTTATACTCTGGATCATCCTTAGGATCCTCCTTGTACTCATCCTCCGGTTCCTCATTAGGGTCCTTCTCTTCGGGTTCTTTCTCCTCAGGTTCCTCTTGAAATGTTGTCCCATAATAGGGATGAGACTACATCTTAGCAAGTTCTACTTTCTAAGACCTGATTAGGAAGCCAATACACTTTTAGAGGCTACCTAAGCACAGCACGAGTCAGATGACTTACCTTGGCCTCAGTTCCTTCCTGCAAGTCAGTATATATATCGAAAATACACAAACCACATCAATTCACAACATCAGATCAAATCATTTAATCACATTGAATCCACACTTAGATCGAATCATCAATCAACCTAGTTGATTACATGTCATCTCGACCATTTTCTTGGTCGGCTCATCTCAAATACTCAAATTCAATGCTGAATTACAGCTTAGCGAGCACGGCCTACACGGTCCTCTCAAATACTCAATCCCAACGCTGAATTACGGCTCAGCGAGCACGGCCTACTAAAACTTTGGCGGTAATGCTGAATTACGGCTCAGCGGGCACAACTTACTAATTCTTCGGCGGTTAATGCTGAATTACGGCTTAGCGTGCACAACCAATTCCAAGTCCGGTGGTAATGCTGAATTACGGCTCAGCGAGTACAACCGATTCCAAATTCGGTGGTTTCCATGCCCTATTCCACACTGTCACGCAACCATCATACATCATTTCATCTTTCAATAGTCTTCTCAATGCGACTAATAACCCTCACACGATTAATTACTCTTGGCCAAGGACTGTGTGCTTCACGCTTAGAATCCTCAATCAAAATAATAATTGGCCTATTTCCCTCGTATTAACGATACCCGATAAAAATTTATCGTGTGTGGGTACACGATCGGTCTTAACCAAAATACTATATTATTTCTTTCCATAAATCCCACCATTTTTTGTAGTCCACCAAAACATTTTTGGTATTATCAACCGATGCCCGGTTATTTTTTCAATTAATAACCAACATTATTTAATTTATGAATAAATCCCAAATTCACAGATAATTCAATTCAGCACAAAATAAAGCTCAATTAAATAAATGGGTTGTGCCACGATAATTAAGCACAAAATTCCTAAGTAAGGCTAACCTTGCCTAATTTTCGGAAAATAAATAAATAATTAATTAATTTCGAAAATTAATAAATAAATACTAAAAATGCAATTTAGGCCTAAAATGCCTGATTGGATGCCAGAATGGATCGGGAAAAATCCCGAGATGCATTCAATAAATACGAACACGCCTCTACTACTAATTACACTGATCAACTGCCTAACATGCATCATTATGTCACTAATCTAATCGTTCTAATATAATATATCCACCTAATTGCACTTAATTAATCTAATCAACCACTAAGCATCATTAGCTTACTAAGAAAGTATTAGTGGAAGAAACTTACTTTGATTTGCGAAGACATGATTCTGCGATGATGGTCACGGATGGACAAATTTGAATTTTCAAAGAACGTTGATAGGTCTCGGGCCCAAAGGCACTTGGCCCACAGCAATAACTGGGCTTGGGCTGAACTTGCGGTTGGGCTTGGCTTCGCAGCCTTGGGCTGCTAAATCCTTGGGCCGAACTCCACTAGCTTGTGGGCTGAAGAGGCCGAACTATGGGCTGCTGGGCTGAATTTTCCTAAGCTGAGGCTGATGATTCGGTGGGTCTGGAAATTTGCTAAAGATGGGCTGCGGCTTACACGAAGATGGGCTCACGAAATTCGCTAGAGATGTGGCCGCTTCGGTTCGATGAGATGAAGTCAGCTTGAGGAGCTTCGCTGATCTTCGGTGGTAGCGAAAGGGGCAGAGGACTTCGGGCTGCTGGACAGCTCACTAAAACCGAAAGAAGAAGAAGGCAGCTGGCTTCTTCGGTGGACGCTGCTTCAACAAAACCGAAGGTCTTTACAGGAGATGAAAGCAAGCAGATTTAGTGGGCTTCGGTGCTGCTGGACGCGTGGGCGTGGGCTGCATGCGGTCAACCAAGGGCTTCCATGGTTGATGGTTGACCAAGTGAGCTAGGAAATTGGCAAGTAGCGTGGGTGAGTGGGGGAAGATTCGGTGGCCGCTTAAATGGAGAGGAAATGAAACTTCGGTGGAGATGCTGACCGTGCGGGGGCGTGGGCTTGGCTGCGGTTTGTGGCTTCTGTGGCCGAGAGAGAGAGTAAGTGGAAAAGAGGGGCAGACGGTGGCTTCGTAGAGGAGATGGGCAGCAAGAGAGAAAGAGAAAAATGAAGAAGTTGCGGGCGGTCTTCGACCAAGCTAGCTGAAAAGAAGATAAGGCAAGAGCAGGTGGCATCAGGGAAGGAGACGTGCGAGAGGTTGGCGACGCAAATGGGAGGACAGCTGGTCAAGAATTGTTGAAGAAGCCACGGTTGGGAAAAAAAAATCAACAAGCCCAATCCACTTAATTAAAAGTATGTCCCTATTACTTTCCAATCATATAAGTCCATAATATGTAAATTTTGATGCAAATAATTCACCTCCCAACCAAAGCTCCGAATTTCATCACATAAACTTCAATTTCTTCTCCGATTCTCTAAGTTGGTGTCCAAATTTGCCGAAGAAAAATCCCGTATAATTTTCTGTAAGTGCCTGACACTCAGGCTCGGCTTGGAAGTCTAAATTTCCTTTAATTTGGCCCATTCGAATTTCCACTAATTTTTCCGCGACGTTCGAACGATTTTCTGTAAAAATCTCGGAATCTTTGAATTCTCGGAGGATGAATTGACATTCCTAAAATAAGTCATGACATGATAGAACCTTCAATTTCTAAAATCGGACTCGAATTCGCGGTTAATTTCCATTCGGTGCGTTTTTAGCGTGACTTAGGCTACTAGGTAGTTTTCAGAGATTTTTAGTGCAAATGACTCGTGGTCGATTTTCTTCGAACCACAATGAACCCACTCGACACATTGATGACTCTCTGTGGTTGTGAAAATCTCAAGGTTTCAATCACGGACACGTGGTCCAAAATGATAGAAAATCAGTCTAGTGCCGATCAACGATAATTTTTCAATCAGGTGGAATCACCCACACTTTGATTACACGTCTTAGTCAAATCGACATATCCCTGATCTCTGATCAATTTTGACAATGCCGTAATGACCCTTGCAGACTAGCATGGTTGAACAGTCGATTTCTAGTCAAATTCTCAAGTCCATTGCATTAAAATCTCTTAATGACTTCCACAAATAGTCTAGTTATCTCACAAGTGATCGGCTCTGAAAATAGCACTATAGGCACGTCGATGAAAGGCCCGATTTATTCATTTGAAAACAGTAATTTAAAAGAAAATTCAGGATGTCACGAGTGAGGATAGGCGGCCTTTAGCTAGATTTGGGCAAGTGTTGGTAGGCGCTTAGCTATAGTTGGCTACAGTTGTCGACCATTGGCTAGGGCTGGACAACCCCTGCAACTCCTCATCCTCTTTTACCTTTTTTTTTTTCAAAATTTTTTTAATATAATTTAATTCATGTTTAGATTAAAAATCAAATTTGGACTAAAACAACATTGTTTTTGCCTTGTCCTTTGTGTTTTAGCCATGTCAGCACCGCATAAGATTGAGAAAAAAAAACAATGTCAGCATTCCATTAACCACTTTGGACGGATAAAAAAGAATAACTTATTTTGTACCAATTTGATAAATTTTAGGATTTGATTGCACTTTTAAAAATTTTAGGACTTAATTACACTTTCGTAATAAATTTTTAAGACTTTCAATACTCTTTTCCCTTCTATTTTGTCTCATCCATTATCCACCAGTAATATTGTCGTGAGGAAAGGTGGTAGCCGGTAAAGTGGAGCTCTCTAGAAAGAGTTGAATGTTGGTGACATTCATGTCTTCATTAAGACAACAAATACATGAACAGATAAAAATCTTCAAGTGTGATTACCTCAATTGTCCTGTGCTCTTTTATCTTCCTCGAAATCACAAGATTGGGTAATGTTATAGTGTTATTATAGGCCAACATCCAGCTCACTTGTGCTTATCGGCATGGCTACGATGAGTAGAGAGTAGAGACTATTGACATGCTTGTGAGGTTGTGTTAACGAGATCACCAACCTCAAACTTTAGCGCTTCGATGATGTTGAGTATTTATTTTTCTCTATGATGATTAAGCTTACCTATAGGTGAACCTTGAGTTCATTAAAAATCCTATTATCTGTATGATCCAATTAAAATGTAAGTTAAGGTTTTGAAAGGTGACCCAAATATAGAACTATTTGCACTTGATCGGACACATGTTATGCACCAAATGCGCTTGTGTTGACTAATTATTTACTTGAATTGAATACTCTGTAACAGATTGAAATATTTGTATTAACATCCAGGGGGCCATCAACATCGTTCATTCTTTTTTTTTTCTTTTTTTTTTTGGTGAAAGTAAGAGATATATTGGGGAAAGGTCAAACTGTACAACCAATCGGCTTCAAAACTTACACTCAAGATGGACATGCCCATTATGAGTGGAAGGAAGCCGAGGAAAAACCCAAGAGGCAACCGAGAACGGCCAAAAAAGCGAAAAGCAAACCAAAAAGCAAAAACGACCTAGTAACAAGACACCTAGCCAATCGGTCCACAATCAGTGGAAGAGAAGATAAAGGGATCCAACTCCCATGAGTGCTGAATCCTCCTGTTTCTGTAGGAGTCCTCGATGTCTTTGAAGGTAGCAGCCTTCTTTTTAACGACCTTGAGGAGATGCCTCTTCATGGCCGGAATAGAAAGCGGCTCTCCCCTAAAAAGAATATTGTTCCTATTCTTCCAAATGATGTGACAGAGCGCACCAAAGGAACAGCGAGCAATACTTTTGTAGAACTCCTTCCCCGAGAGCAAAGGGATAGCCCAACTAAGGGTCTCCTCCCAAGTCCTATTGGCCTAGGGTAGATTGCACCTGGTAGCCCAAAAGAAAGCAATACTCGAAGTAATGTAACATCCAAAAAAAAGGTGATCAACAAAATCAAGCACCTCGTTGCAAAAAGGACAGGAAGCAGCGTCAATCTTACCATGAGGCATGAGAAGAGACTATGTAGGCGGCCTTCGCTTGGTGATGAGCCAAAGGTTAAGTTGGTATCGAGGCAGGATAGCATTACTCCAGATGAATCGATGCCAGCTGACTCTCTCCTTCTTCCACCTTATGGACTTCCAAGCCGAGGCAATCAAGAACACACCCATCGAGTCCTCCCTCCAACTAAACGATCCTGGACTCTAGACAAGGAAGGAAGTGGTGATCCCCAAGACTCAATCTCTGATCTGATAGCTCGGCCATCCTCATAGAAGAGATCAGCCACCAACGCCTATCTAGAGAGACCTGAGCCATAGATGAGTGAATCTGTGAAAAATAGATTCAGAGGGCCCTAAGGGTGCCAATTAGCGAACTAGAGCGACGTCGATAAACCATCGCCTATCCTCCAGTAGAAACGAAGCTGGAAATCTGACATGAGTTGTAGCATTTTTTTCCAGGCCCAAGAGCAGTAGGTCGGCTTCTTCACAATCCAGAATTTCCCGTTCTTTAAGAATGTTGTATGGATCCACTTACACTATAACGACTCCTTATTTGAAAAAAGATTCCAGATGTGCTTGAGCATAGCCGCCTTATTGTACTCACGTAATCTCTGGATATCAAGACCTCCCTCTATTTTAGGAAGGCAGACGTCCTCCCAAGAGACTTTGGCATCCCCTCTGCCCAACTCAGGTCCTTTCCACAAGAATTGTGTGAGAATACACTCAATTTGATCCAGCATTGCTGCATGAATAATGAAGACACTTGCCCAATAGGCCTGAATGGCATGAAGAATTGACTTGATCAGCTAAAGTCGCTCAGTAAAGGAAAGGGATCGATGAGTCCAGGATTGGACCCTGGAGGTGATGCGCCTGACAAGATCCACACAATCCACTTTCGTAAGCCTTAATGTGATGATAGGAACACTCAGATAACGGACTGGGAGGTTGCCCTTAACAAAGCCGAGGTCTAGAAGAATTTGATTCCCCATGGCTGCCAAGGCCCCCGAGAGGAACACCTCACTTTTCCTTAGGTTAGGAAGAAGGCCACTCCAGGAAGAAAACAGTTAGAGGCCCTCCTTAAGAAGCTTCATAAAAGGCAAGTGACCTTCACAAAATAAGAAAACGTCATCTACAAAGAACAAGTGTGAGAGGCTAGTGGGCTTACACCTCTAGAAGAATCTAAAATCCGGCTGAGTTGAGCACCTCCCAAGAATCCTAGAGAGCACCTCCATAACTAGCGTGAATAAGTAGGGAGAGATAGGATCTCCTTTCCGTAAACCACGCCCACTAGGAAAGAAGCCATGTAGCTCCCCATTCAGCGCAATAGAGAATCGAGGCGTCCCCACACAGGTCATGATGAGGTGAACAAGCCTATTAGGGAACCGAAAGGCAAGCAGAACACTTTCAAGGAACCGCTGATCGACGGTGTCATACGCCTTCCTGAAGTCAACTTTAATAGCGCACTTCGGAGTATAGGATTCAAGGTGAAAACTAGAGAAAAGCTCCTGCGCCAAGAGGATGTCCATGATTCTCCGTCCTTTGACGAAGGCACTTTGAGTAGGGCTAACAAGGTCCTTAAGCACAACGGCAACCTTATTTGCCCACACTTTGGTAATAATCTTGTATACCGTGTTGCAACAAGCAATGAGCTTGAAGTTGTCAACAGTAGTCACATTAGGAACCTTAGGAACCAAAACCAAAGTGGTGTTATTGATTTCCTTAAGGATCCTCCCCGAGATGAAGAGGTTCCTAATGGCTTTGATGACTAGAGGACCTACTGTATCGTAATTCTCCTTGAAGAACTCAACCGTGAATCCATTCGACTCAGTTGCCTTCCCCTAAGGAAGGGAGAAAAGAGTATCTCGAATCTCAAGATCTGAAACGGGCCGCTCAAGAAAGGCGATATGGTCTACATTTAAGTGGGCGTGGATAAACCCCTTAATCTCTTAAATTGACAGTGTATCTTACTCCAGCCGCAACAAAAGGAGATCATGGAAATAATCCACAAAGTGTTGCTGAACTAGCTGAGGCTCAGTGATTTGACAACCCGAGGAATCCACCATAGAGAGAATTCTATTCCTCAACTGTCTCTTATTGACGTATTGGTGAAAGAACTTCGTATCGCGATCACCCTCCCTAATCCATCTGATCCTAGATTTCTGTCTAAAGAATGATTTCTCTTGGGAACGAAGCTCTAAGAAGGATCAACGTTGAACCCTCTCCCGTTCTGCGAGCACCTCACTGGTGGGATCTTGAAGGAGGCCCACCTGAGTCAGCTTTAGAGCTTCCCTCGCTTCAGAAGTCCTTACGGAGATATTGGCAAATGAGTCTCTATTCAGCTGCTTGAGTCGCCCTTTCAAGACCTTTAACTTAGAAACAAGCCTAAACATAGGCACACCTGGAGACCGGGTCCTCCACCTTAACCACCATAGGTGAGTGGTTAGAAATCCCAGGTGTAAGGAAGGAAGCCTCTAAGTAGGAAAAAACCTGGCTCCAACTAGGGTTAACTAGGATCCTATCAATCTTCCTTGCCTTGTGCGAGGGGCTTGAAGAAGTCGACCAAGTGTATCGAAATCCCACATATCTGAGGTCCTCTAGCTCTACTTGATCAATACAGTGTCCGAAATCATCAAAGCACGGCAACTAGAGATCCGAACCACCTAGCCTGTCAGAGGGGTATTTAATAGCATTGAAGTCTTCCATAACCAGTCAAGGCAAGTCCTGAAGAGAAGAACTTCTAGCCACCAAATTCTCCTAAAGAGGACACCGCGAAGTAAAGGAATGCTTAGCATAAATAACAGAAATATAACAGGCCACTCCGTTATCTAACCTCCTTAGAGACCTATGAATCGCCTGATCTGACACAAACAGAATTTCAAAGGAAACCACAACAGGATCCTAACCAACCCAGATCCTACCTCGATTGGAGTACTCATAGTTAGCTCGCCAACACCAGTTCGGCAACAAACTCCAAGAAAAGGCACTAAAGAGATTGTGGGGAACTTTGGTCTCAACTATCCCGACCAAAGACAACCGGTTAACCAATACAAGATTCCTCTGCTTGCTTAAGAGGGGCAACAAACCCCTTGATAATCCAACAACCTATATACATATGTACAAGATAAGAGGAGATAGGGTTACCTCTTTTTAGAGGAGCTACGCCTGGTGGAAGGCGGGGTAGGCCGGGTTGTCGAAGGGGGAGGGTTCAGTGCTAGCGCGAGCAATTTGTCCTGCAAAGTGAAAGGGGGAGGATCTGGAGCTTAAGCGGGCCTCTTAACCCCAACGGATGCCTTTAGTGAAGAGCAAGGGGAGAGAAGATCGTCATCCGAGGGGGAAATTAGGTTGTTCGAGACCCTAACCACCTCGCCCAAAATGGGTAGCTTGGGTACGGACAACTTCGAAGGGATGGCGATCCCAACCTTGGGAGAAGGGGCCGTCTCAGCTGGTTTGGAAATGGTCAAAGAATTGCTAGGGCCTTTGCGAGAGTAGACGCCAGGGAGTCTCTTCTCCACTGCCACGGACTTGAGTTTGGATAGCCTCCCTTCATCACTCGACTCAACAGGGCTGGTGAAAGTATCATCCACCTGAGGGGCAGGCTTCTTCTTCTTACCATGCACCTTCTTCCATCCTTGTTCCACTTCATTGGGTGTTGCCGTATCAGGGACAAGAGACGGAGAAGGGTCCAAAGTAGTAAAGGCTACACGGGACTTCACCAGTGCCACAAAAGGCCGAGAAGGGTTTTGGGCAGTGTAACGGTTGTGGCCAAAGACCCCACATTTGAGGCACTCAACGGGCCTCCATTCAAATTCAATTGTAATGGACCTCGACACTCCATCCACATTGACATCAACCCATGAAACCCTAGGCTGGTTAGCTTGGATCTCAACATAAACCCGGGCAAGCGAGATCATCTTCTCGCCCTCGGTGCGCTGGTCCACAAAGATGGGCTTACCCACGGAGCTAGCAATGGCTCCAATCGCTAGTGCGGACCAAAGATGAAGTGCAAGGTTCTTGATTCTAATCCACACCGGAATGGAAGATTGCTTTTCCTTCTTCAATTCCATGAGAGGCTTCCCCTGCTGCAATATGAGAGGAACTCGAGCAACAGTGAGGGTTCCCTCCTCCAAGATCTTCCTTCGGAACATCGGATCCGGGATATGGAAGAAGAAGAAACTTTAATCGTTGGCTAGCACATCCACTAGCTTAGATCCCTAGGTATTCTTCAACGCTTGTTCAGTAAGCTGAAATGGGAGTCTTTTCCCCACAAAATACCCAACTAGGAACTCATTCCATTTGGGATCCGCTGCTTGCAGCACCTCCCTAGTCAGATTAATAACCGGTTCCCCCCCCAACAAAGTCAAGCGGCACATAAGAGAGCTCATAGCCCTTCACAGCCAACCGCGCCACATTGGCCCACGACTGGGCTTGGGGAGGCTTGGTTTAGCTAGGTGGCTTACTAGGGGCCCTCTTGTTCGGAGCCTGCGAACGACTTCAACCCTTGGACCTGTCAACCTGAGGAGGCCTAAAGGAAGGCCCACGCTCAGCGTACCTGCCCATCGCTGAGCTTCCCCCTACGGGTCGGGGATTCTGGACCAAGATCCTAGCTTGCCATTCCACAAGATTGTGAGGAGGGGAGTTCGGACCCTTCCCGTTACTAGTGCCTTGTTGGGTCGCAGGGGAGGCGGACGCCATCAAGACCAACAGACCTTGAATTAGCTACGAAGCCCTCTACAGAACACGCAAGGGAAGGAAATCCATACCAGGGTTGAGAAGCAGAGAGGAAAGAAGCTGATGGCTCACTACATCCACCTCAAAGCCCAGGATTAGCACCTGTAGCAACTCAAGCGGACTTGCAACCAAGAGTCACTAGCGTTGAGTTGGGCGAAATAGGGCAGGAAGGGCAGAGGAGAACACCACTTAGGGCGAGAAATAGCCCAATTCGTTCGGAGAGAAGAAGGATTGTCTCATGAGGAAGAAACCCTCCAAAAAATGGAGCAAAAGGAAGGCTGGATCGCCTAGGCCGAGCGAGAACCATACACAGTGAACAGGAGCAGAATCTCCCCTCTTGGGAGAGACGATGAACAGTATAGTGAGAAAAACCAACTGACCTTTCCCTCACATCGGTCATTCTTTTGTGCCTTCTAAATAGAAAAACAACACCTGAACGGAAACAGTATGATAATTAAATTGAATTGAATAGTTCGGTAAAAGTTACAATTACATACAGGTTGCATCATAGACAATTCTACGTGACACTAAAATTGAACTTCTTCTAGTTGTTTTCAATCAATTGAAAGAATGCTAGAATTTAGGAGTTGTCATATTGGACAATGCCCGTTTACACGACACAAATGCAGCATAAGGAAAAATAGGACTCTAAGGAAAACCTGTATGACATGACATGACATGTCTAAACTAATGTTAAGATGAATTGATGGTGTAGTGTTTTGAATCTTGCGGACAAGAAGGTTGGCACAATAGTACCACCTTTGGCCCCTGCTATTAGGGGTGATTAGTTTCACCAAAAACAACAATCCATAAGATAAATATGTAGTAAAAAGTTCAAACAAGTAATATAAAATATAAATTATAAAACTCAATTCCCCATTCAACCATAAAAATTTAGGAAAAGAAAAAAAAAACTGACGAGGAGTTATGAGGAAGGACAAAGGACAAAGGAGTGTTAGGGTTAGAATTTAGGGGAAAAATTAGGGTTTTAGATTTTTAACTTATAAAATTGGTTCCAAAATAGGGTGGTTTGATCTGGTTCTTGAGTGGGTATTAACTCGAAACCTATTTCTAGATTGGTTACAACCAGTTCCAACGGTTTGGAACATGTTCCTGGATGGGTTCCAACGGAAACCTATTCCTAAACTTTTTTTCTAGTGGTTCGGTCTGGTTTTTTAGTAGAGCCACTTTGATTGCTTACCGCTACCCGATATCTGCCCAAATCCTAGGCTTGGGAAAACTATTGGATCAAGATATATCACAAACTTAAGTACTTTTAGAGTTGCTGCGAATTAATATCAGTAAACCAATGTTAATTGAACACCTAAAGAGCCCAAATGGTGATAGGTTAGAAAGCAACGGCACTCTCTGGGAGCTTTTATGTCGTGTATGGACACTTCCACACATGTCCGATACTCTCCGATAGTCGATCAACACGTGTCGGAAAATCTAACACTTGGTAAACTCTCCTAACACTCTCGATACGCGAGTTGGGAATTTTGACATGTGATATTAATATGCTCTAGTTAATTTTAAAAAATTTCAATAAATGAAGTGTCAAAATGTGAATATGTAAGAAAATAAAAAATAATAAAAGTAATAAATGGGGAAAGGAAAAATCTAGCATTATCTTCTCTTACGATTCTCACTTTTCATAACATACAATTCACTCCCAAGTTTATTTGTTTTCTCTTCTATTTCGACACGCTTTGACATGCAAGTCTAAAATGTTGATTGCTTGTTTTTTTCTTTCCTTTAAGTTTTATGGATTATTGAAGTGAGGTTGAATTTGTTAAATTGAAATAATAAATTATATTAATAATTGGTGGATTAAAATTTTTAATATAAATTCACTCTAGGCTCTTTTTTATTATTTATTTATGAATTTTAATCAAATTAATTTGATTAAAATAATCATAAAAATGATCATTTGTCATATGTCTACATAAACCAAATGTGTCAAAATTTTATATTTTTTGAGAAACGACATGTCACCGTGTCGTGTCGTGTCATTTCATGTGTCAGGGTCGGTGTTATTTAGGTGATAGGAAAGTCAACAAACTTGTTGCACAAGGAAAAAAAAGCACTCGTATGCTAGACTTGACAAGGTCCATACCATTTATGTGGCTTATCAAGTTTATTATTTAATATTTAATATATGCCCAATATAGTTAAATATATTGTGGGCAATATATTGTGACATTCAATTAGGTATGTAGAATCCATATCTTAAACCTTGATGGATGATTGAGATTTGAAGGCTCTAGGGTTGGTCCCATCATTCTCTCTATGTAAGATCTCTTTTTGGTGGAGGATGTATGCATTCCATTATCACACTTCCTCTATTTTCCACAAAAATACACACCCATCACAATCATCATAGAGGAGAGTAGTGAAGATTCATACTCACGGGAAGACATCTTCTCACTTGTTGGATCACTAATGGCTATGGTGGAGTCAGGTCAGCTATATTTATTAATTTTATATCATGTCATGTGATTTAACGGTTCTATTATTCTAACATGTGGTATCAGAGAGTTGGTTTATTCAATGCATAAACATGGTTATAATGTTTATTATGATCTTTCGCCCCCTTTTATGAGTGATTCATAGTATTTTGTTGATGATGGAATAAATATATAATGATAATTATTTTTGAATATCTTATGCATATAACATATTTGATTCGGATATTTTAGAGTTTTTATAAACAAAACGTCTGAAATTGGTAAATACCGTTGTATATTATTATTATCGTTTTGTGATCGACCCCTTAAATAACCTAATTTTGTGTTCTTCCCTTTTCCTTTATTTGGTACATATGTATTTTGGAAAGCGAATATTGTTAATGGTGATTGGGTTATGTTAAATTTGTCGAGTATGACTTTATGATGTCGAGTATATTTCTTTTATTTTTTATTGTGGTTCTAAACTATTTGAGCAGTTATCGGCCCAACGGAAGATTATTGTTTTAAATAGATTTAGATTATGATAAAAACGTCTTATGTTATGCTCATGATTAAATTCATGACTGGTCCTCAAGATATTTAATTTTGAGTATAATGATAATCTAATAAGCAAATAAATTGCTAATATGCAAGTCAAATTAATTTTGCCCAATGGTAGTTTGATTTGATTTATTATGCCTTATGAAATTTGTTGGTAAATTATGAAAGAATCCATTTGAAGTATTTATAGTCGGCCCAACAGAAGGCTATAGATGATTCTTGGATTTCTTTTGGTAAGGTTTTTTTTTTTTTTTTTTGTATTTTACCTTTCCATGTAAATGAACTGCTTATTTTTTTTTTAGTTTATTGTGATAATGAATTAAATTATTTTATTTATTTTTGTGGATTTCCTAAAGGTACTAATGTGCATGAACTTAATTTTTCTGATCTAGCATAAATCCTACTGCTATTATGAGTTATCATTCCTTTATTGAAGTGGTACAAATTTCAAGAAATGAAAAGAGCAAATAAGTCTCATTCTTGGGGTCATGGATTTAGACTATGCTTTATGGATTGACGCTCCCCCTTAACTTATGGCTGAAAGCTCAAATGGGTAGAAAGCTACACATGTGATGAAATGTGGGAGCGATCCAACCGCATATCTATAATGATAGTGAAAGGTTTCATAATGATAGCTATATGGGGAGTCATACCTGACTCTCCTAATGCTAAGGAGTGCCTTCCTCACATTGAGCAGTAGTATGAGGACACTTCCAAATCACAGGCTACTGCTCTTATTTTCAAAATGATTACACTCAAGGATAATGGAATCAATGGTGTTTGTGAGCACATTATACGTATGAATGATATGGCTACTCAACTTAAGTCCTTGGACATGAAAATCTCCGAAGGTTTCCTTGTTCACTTTATCATGACATCTCTTCCCACACAATTTGGTCCTTTTAAGATCAACTACAATATGCAAAAAGGGAAATGGACAATGAGTGAGCTAATTTCTATGTGTGCCAAGAAGAAGAGAGGCTAAAATCCGAATAACTTGATGGTGCTCACGCAATTATCTCTGTTTAAATAAAATAAAATGAAGTATGGCAAGAGTCGCAATTATGCAAATAAGGGTACTCCCAACCTTATGATTGACAAAGTAGGTTCTTCTGGTTTGAAAGAATGAGGCTGTCCTACGTGTCATTTTTGTAAAGCTAAAGGACATGTGAGGAAAGAATGCTTGAAATTATGACAGTGGTTGGAGAAAAAAAGGTAATACTTTATTAAGTCGTGTTTGTTATGAGTCCTATATTGTTGATGCTCCTTGAAATACATGGTGGATTGATAACGGCACAACTCTGCACATAACTAATTCATTGCAAGGATTCTTTTCAAGAAAGAATCTAAATAAAGGGGACCATAACATTGTTGCAGGAAATGGAGAGAAGGTTCCGGTTGAAGCTGTGGCACTCTCCGTTTGGTGTTGGAGAGTGGTTTCAATTTGGATTTAGTTGATGTTGTTTATGTTCCCAGTATTACTAGAAGCTTAATTTTTGTTTCAGAATTTGATGCTTATGGTTATTCATTTAAGTTTAAGAATAAAAGTTATTCCATTTCTCTTTTTGGTGAATTGGTTATGGTTTGTTGGAGGGAAACCCCTACAAATTGTGTTTAGATTCTTTGTTTATTGAATCATTAGTTTCAATGAATGTGAATGAATAAGTTGCTAAAACTGGTAAGAAACTGTTGCCACCTAAATTTCGGGTACATTACCTAGAGTTTCGGCTAATGGATTACTAAGTCTTAAACTTAGTTCAGGATCTCCCAAGTCCATACCAATTCGCGACAGAGGTTCAAGTTTTTTTTTAAAAATGGATTTTATCTAGGAGTCGCCACTAATTAGTTTATGGTAGGTTGATTAGACACCTAAGTAAAATAATGGGAGAATTATTTTACTCCTACGAACCAGAGACTTTGGGTATGGGGACTTGGTTACACTAGATTTCTCTAATGTCATTTCGGTACCATTCTTTTTATTTTCAAAAATGTTTTTGAAGGTAGTTTGGATTTATTTTAACCCAAATCTCTATGATGCAAAAGGGTGATCACGCGGGTGCTAAGTTATTATTAAACAATCAAAAGACTTCCACTAAAAGAAATAAACACACAAAATAAACAATTTTTTTTTTTTTGGTTTTCTTTTATCTTGAAATCGAAACGTGTATTTTAACTTCATGACTTAACTTTATTAACATGGAATTTCTAATTAAATGAACCTAACATGCAAACTAATCGACATGCACCTAATATTTTTGTATTTTTTAATTAAAATTCGTAATTAAAAAAAATAATTAAGTTATCTAAAATGAATAATTTTCTAACCTAGTTTAGGGATTAATTTGATTTAAACCCTATCTTATCTTAGAAAACTTTTTTTTTTTGAAAAAAAAAGAAGATATTATTAAAATGTGCAAACATTATTAAAAGTCCAATTCCAATCTATGTGCAATCCTACTCAAGCTAGATAATGAAGTCGTGCAATTTGAAAATGCAATCCTAATTTATGAAACCAACTTATTCCGATGCAATATTTGATTTTTTGATTTTTTTTTTAGTGCTTTTCTATGACAAGCAATTACACTATAGACATTATACCTAAACCACTTAGGATATTCAACAAATGAAGGATTAAAATAATTGAAAAAAATAATCCGTTGTCTCACGGATTAAATTAACAATTAATTTAACCATAAACATCACAAAATATAAGAAAGTTCAAAATAATTAAAAATTTGATTCGAAGTCTCACATGTCAAATTAACAATTATAATGATTTAATAATCAAAACACTATCAAAGTGCCCAAAAAATTAATATAATTAAAAAATGATCCGACGTCTTATGAATCAAATCAATAATTACAATAATTTTGGGCAAAACCCTACGGATACGCCTACATAATTCATAAGATGAACATCAACTTCGACCAAAAAAAGAAAAGAACATCGACACCAAATATTCTAACTTAAGCACTAATAACGAAACTTGACAAAAAAATAAAAATAAAAATAAAAAATGAACTACCTAAGATAGGGACTTAGAGAATTAGCAATGCAGCCGGGATAGCTGGAGTCACAGGGGTTGCAACAGGCGCGGAGGGGTGGCGGCCCGGTGCGGCTAAGGGTGGGCTCGAGCCGCTAGCGGTTGTTGCGCGATGGTCGTTGCGGTAGGCGGCTGGGTTATCGTGGGTCGCAAGGCGGCATGAAGCGGTGGTGACCGGGAGCAGCAACGGCAGGCGTTGTAGTTCTCGCGGTGGAAGGCGGGCAGGAGCGAGGCGGAGCTTCGGGCTACAGGCTCTTGGCGGTTGCTGTAGCAGGGGTGTGGTAGGGGCGGAAGCACAGCAGTGGCACGGCGAGGGGAGGCAGCGGTGATGGTGGACAAGGGGGGCGTCGTCGTTGGGGTCGTGAGAAGCGACGTGCTTGCGGGCTAGCACGAATTATAGGCGAGGCGGACGGGCGGCAACTGGCATAGGATCGCAGACCAGTGGGTTGCAAGCATGGGTGAAGTGCGGCAGAGAGGGGCGTCGGGTGCTGATGCAAGTTGCTGCGGTGGTCGGCGACAGTAGTGCTCGTGTAGGTGCGAAGTAGTGGGCAGCAGCAAACGCCGACGGAGAAGTTCTGTTGGTGCTTGGGCAGAGGCAAGCGGATAAAGTGTAGCAATGGGCGGAGTTGCAAGCGTGAGTGAGGTGCGGCGAGCTGCTGGCGCTTGGGTTGATGCAGGCGCTCGGTTGCAGCGGCGTTGTGAACAACGGCGCAGTTGCCAGTCGCGAGCAGAGATATGGATGTCGGCGGCAGCAGAGCCGAGATGCAGGTCGCTGCTGGTGCTTGGGGCTGCTGCTTGCAGAAACAATGGTGTAGGGCAACGCCGGGCAGAGGGTGTCACGCCCCGATCCTCAAATGCGTGCCCATCCCTCACCTAGTCGATTAATAGTAACGTCTCAGGACGCATTGCTGACCCATTTAATTTAATACGCCCGACGCTGGCGCTCCCTTCTCCATCATCGACGCTCGCAGCAAACCACTGCCCGGCGTCCGACGACCCCACCTCCCTCTATTACATCCTGAATTTCCAATACTATTTTCAATTGAATAAATTGGGCCTTTCATCGACGCGTCTATAGTGCTATTCTCAGAGCTAATCACTCGTGAGATAACTAGACTATCTAGGGAAGTCATTAAGAGATTTTAATACAATGGACTTGAGAATTCGACAAGAAGTCGACTGCTCGACCGTGATAGTCTGCAAAGGTCATTACAGCATTGTCAAAATTGATCAGAAATCAGGGATATGTCGATTTAATTGAGATATGTGATCAAAGTGTGGGTGATTCCACCTGATTGCAACATTCTCGTCAATCAGCACTAAACCGATTTTTTATCATTTGGGGTACCATGTGTCCGTATTTGAATCATCGAGATTTTCATGACAACTGAGAGTCACCAATGTGTCGAGTGGGTTCGTTGTGGCTCAAAGAAAATCAACCACGGATCATTTGCACTAAAAATCTCTGAAAACTACCTGGTAGGCTAGGTCACGCTAAAAACGCGTCGGATTGAAATTAATTGTGAATTTGAATCCGATTTCAGAAATTGAAAGCTTTTTGGTGTCACGAGCTATTTTAGGAAGGTCGACTCATCCTCCGAAGAATTTTTGGAGATTCCGAGATTTTTACGGAAAATCGTTCGGACGTTGTGGAAAAATTAACGGAAATTCGGATGGGCCAAATTAAAGGAAATTTGGACTTCCAAGCTGAGTCTTTGAGTGTCAGAGACTTACAGAAATTGTTCAGGCTTTTTCCTTGGCAAAATTGGACCTCAATTTGGAGAAATTGGAATTGAAATTGGAAGTTCAAAATGTGAAATTCGGATTTAAGCTTGGGGGATGCATTTTTACATTTAAATTGCATTATTTATGGAATTTTAGGCTAGAAAGAATTAAGGGATAAGGGGATATTTATGCAAGATCAAAGGGGGATCAAGTATTCAATGCATTGGATTAAGCTTGTAGACTTTACATTTTTTCTCCCAAGCTGTCGGGCACCCCATCGCCTGCCGACCTTCATCTTTGTATGCTGCTCCCCCTCTCTCTTGATCACTGCCCGCCTTTTCTTTTATGTGAGCAACTCATCCCCACGCTTCCTTCATTCTGGTTTTACTTTCATTTTCCCTGCATCAACTCACCGATTCCCCTCTGCAAGCCACTTCCTCCACCAAGTTTTGTTTCCCCTTCCCTTCGGTCAACTAACAAAGTTCTTCCCCACCAGTGTTGATCGGATTTTTCAACGCCTGCACGAGCTGCCCACCTCCACTAGTTCTTGTTTCCTTCATTGCCATCTTCCTCGTGTAATCTCCTTCAACTGAAGACTTCCCCTGCCAGCGAAGCCACGCGGATCCAGCAGTCTTCATTGCCTTGGTCATCGTTTCCTCAGTCCTCCTCAGCTCAACGCCAGCGAAACCTCTTTCTTCGTCCGCTTCTCCAACGCCTTGCACGTCTGCGTGGTCTCCTTCAGCCCAGCGAAACGTTTTCTTCAGCCCACGTGATCCACCGAAACAGCAGCTCCTTTGGGCTTTCTTGTACAGCCCGTGAAGCCCAGTGAAATTCCAAGTCCAGCAGCCCAAGAAGCCAGCCCAGCTCAGCCCATCTTCATAGCAGCCCATAGTTCGGACTCTTCAGCCCACAAGCTAGTGGAGTTCAGCCTAAGAATTCAGCAGCCCAAGCCCGCGAAGCCAAGCCCAACTGCAAGTTCAGCCCAAGCCCAGCAATATGCTGTGGGCTTGCAAGGCCTTTGGGCCCGATCCGAGTGTCCGTCGACGTCGCCGAAAATTCAGGATTCGGCTGCCGTCGCAGTGATCCAGTGTCTACTTTTAATCAAGTGAGTTTTGCTCACTAATGCTTTCTTAGTTTGCTAATGATGTTTAAGGGTTGATTAGATTTTATTAAGCACAATTAGGTTGTGAGATTATAGTAAATTAGTGATTATTAGATAATCGTGAATGCATGTTAGGCAAGTGGATTGTGCAATTAGCGAGTAGAGAGCTTCTAGTATTTATTGAATGCATCTCAGGATTTTTCCCGACCCGTCTCGAGCTTCAATTAGGCATTACAGGCCTAAATTGGATTTTTAGTATTTATTATTAATTTTCGAAATTATTTAACTAATTATTTATTTTTCAGAAATTAGGCAGGGATAACCGATGATCGGAATTTTATACCGATTGTCGTGGTGTAGTCCGTTTATTTATTTGAGCTCTATGTTGTTTTGAATTGAATTGATTGTGCAATTTGAGGAACTATTCCTAAATTGATTGAAATTGAATGGAAATTGAGTGATTGATTGGTAGATGGTTGAGTATAATTATTTAGCGCCGATAATGCTTTGATGGGCTAAAGTAGAGAGAATTGTGAGAGTGAACTAGAAATACACTTGGCTAAGACCAATCAGGTACGATGTTATTGGACATG
Organism: Eucalyptus pumila; assembly: GCA_016097595.1. Taxonomy (NCBI): domain Eukaryota; kingdom Viridiplantae; phylum Streptophyta; class Magnoliopsida; order Myrtales; family Myrtaceae; genus Eucalyptus; species Eucalyptus pumila. Next base: position 34,115,950 of record CM027853.1, read on the forward strand.
ATTAAGTATGTCATGTTGGCGAAAACGGCGCCAGAGAGAAAGAATATACGTGGCTTATGGACATATGTGGTTCCATGATTAAGGATATCACTAGCAAAAACGGCCCCTGAAGGAACACACGTAAATTGTCTATTACATACATCACCTTGGCAAAAACAGCGCCTTAAAGAAAGCACGTGGGCTCGGTGAGTTGATCTATCACTTGGAAGAATGCACGTGGGCTCGATGATTTGATGCATCACCTTGGCGAACTTGGTGCCTTAGAGAATGCACGTGTGCCTAATGTTTAAGTATGTCATCTTGGCGAATAGGTCGCCCTAGAAAACGTATGTGGGCTCGAAGACTTGGTATGTCATCTTGGAGAATGCACATGGGCTTGACGACTAGATATTCCATCGTGGGGAATGTATAGTATTGATTGATTGAATGGCAATGACCATTAAATGGTCCGATTGACATGTAATCGACTAGGTCGATTGATCGAGATATCGATTTGTGATGTGATTACTTGGGTGCCTATTGAACTGTGCTAATATGCAGGTGGAATCTGAGGCCAAGGTAAGTCATCTGACCTGTGCATGCATAGGCAACCCGGTTAGCGTATTGGTTTACTAATCGAGTCTTAAGGGGTAAAACTTGCTAAGACATAATCTCAATTGTTATTGTATAATCATTTTAGGACCCTGATGAGGAGCTTGAAGAGGAGGAACCTAAGGAGGAGAACCCTGATGTGAAACCCGAGGAGGAAGATTTTGAAGGAAAGGATGATCCTGAGGAGGATCCTGAGTACGACCCAAATGAAGACTGAAACCCCATCTTGTTTGCAAACCCTAGGCTGAGAACTGATGTGTGATAGTTCAGCCTTTAGCGAATAGTATTGTATTATATACTATGTGGTTTACATTGTATAAAAGTGTAGTTATGGTTTTTAGATGTGAAAAATATGGCATTACTTTTCTATCCCAATGTTTTATTGTATGAGGATTATCTTATCTGCACTGGCTCACCGAGGAAGGAGACCCTTCCCCCCCCCCCCCCTTTTTTTTTTTTTTTTTTTTAATTTCTTCCTCTCTCCTTCTGTACCTTGCTGTGGACTTTCCCATTTACTGCACTCTTCATTTTTTTTTTCTTTTTGCAGCTTGTAAGAAGAAATGACCCTTTCTTTTCTTTTGCACTTTCTCACACTTCTTCTTCACGAATTCCCACTCATGCTTTTTGTGAATTCTCCACTGATTTTTTTTTTTCGAATTCTCCTCAATTTTTTTTGAACTCGCCGCCCCCCTCCCTGGGTCACGAAAATTGTGGCTCTTTCGAGTTTCCATCTTCTGTTGCATTAATTCATGGCTGCAAATCGAATCATGATTTCGCGATTAACTCGATTTTGTTTCGATTCCTTCCATTTTATCAAAATTCTTGCTCTTTATTTACCTGATCCCCTAAATCTTGATCCTCAATTGGGAATTGCTTCCGCATTTACCAAGATTTGAAATTTCCAACTTCCACGCATAATCAATCAGATTGATTTTCCCCTGTTTTTTTTTCCTTTTATTTGTGATTTTTATTTTTATTTTCTTAGGGTTGCCAAAATTAGGTGTCAATGGCTGCCCTTATTTGAAGGTGAGCTCGTAGAGGTTGCCTTTAAAGATAAGTTGATACCTAAATTTTGATCATGCACATGCATTGAATGACTTTTTTTTTTTTTGGGAAAATGAATCCCATTTTGAAATGCAACTTATATAATGCATGAAAATGCTAATGCAAAAGTGTGGTGCAAAAAGAGAGAGCATACCTATAGTTACTTACCAATCAATGCGATATAGCATCTTGAGGTATAGAATAAATCTTCATTTATCCACAAGTAGCCGGTCTTTATTTAGGTTCCTTGAATAGTCTAAAGTTTATCGAAATACCTAGATTTAGACTAAGGTATGACGAAAAGGATCGAAAAACATTCATATCCATAATGATATATTTAGCAAAAAGATTTAAGACATTTAGATCCAGACCGAAATGTCAAGATTTTGGAAACTCGAAATAACGAGAACATCAAAAAACATTCCTATCCAGAATGAAATGTTCAATGGGAAGAATTAAGACATCCAGATGCAGATTGAGATGTCAAGATTTTGGAACTCGAAATACCTAGACTAAGGTATAATGAGAAAGATCGAAAAACATTCACATCCAGAGTGAAATGTTTAAATGAAAATATTTTATGATATTTGAAAATAAACTGAGATGTCAACAACGGATTGAAAGATTTTGGTGAAGTTCACATACTCTCAATTTTTGAAAAGGAACTCGGGCTATAGAAGCATGTCGAGTTGATGAAAGAGACATCAGGCTATAAAAACACGCCGAATCAATGAAAATGACTCTAGGCTACGAAAGCACGCCAGGTCGATATAAAGGGACACCGAGCTATGGAAGCACGCTGGGTCGATAAAGAGAGACATCGGGCTATAAAAGCATGCCGAGACAGTTACTTGTAGAGGTAAAATTCAAGAATGTTTGAGATGAACCTCGAGACTTCAGGGAGTAACTTGAACGTCAAGTATTACTCGGTCTTCAAGGAAATGTCAACCTGAATGAGAAACAACTTTTCCAAGACCCATACCTTTCTTCTATCACCTGTTAGAGCAACAAACATTGTCTAGAACCCGTATCATTGTACGGTCACCTAAATGGGAAATCACTTTCTAGGACACGTACCTTTCTACAACCGCTTGAATGGGAAACGGCCATTGCCTAGGACCCGTACCATTCTATGGTCGCCTAAATGGGAAAGCACTTTCCAGGACCCGTGCCTTTCAACAGTCGCCTGAATGAGAAACACTTTTGAAGACTCGTACATTTTTACGGTCGCCTGAATGGGAAATAGATATTATTTAGGACCCGTACCATTTTACGGTCGCCTAAACGGGAAATAACTATTGTCTAGGACTCGTACCATTGTCGCCTAAACGGGAAAACACTTTCCAAGACCCGTACATTTCTACAATCACTTGAATGGATAAACACTTTCCAAGACCTGTACCTTTCTACAGTTGCCTGAATGGGAAACAAATATTGTCTAGAACTTGTACCATTCTGTGGTCGCCTATACAAAAAAAACTTTCCAGGACTCATTCCTTTCTATGGTCGCCTAAAATGAGGTTTTGTTTAGCTATAACCCGAACCTTTCTTCAATCGTCTTGCATTGCAGCATAGATTATCTGACCAGGACTCAAACCTTTCTTCAATCACCTTAATCAGAATGAATCTGGAGAAAAATCTTTGGGAGACAGCTCGACCGAGTCGAGTGTCGATGCACTTGAGAGAGAATACCTGCACAGTGACAAGTATTTAGAGTATGGGTAGAGGTATACTTACCTGATAATATCTTTGGTTCTTGGGAATAAGTCTCCTAGAACTTAGATATCTTGTGGAGGTCTCTTACCTCCTAGTAGAAATAAATTTCGGGACATCAAGGAAACACCTTGAATGTTCATGAAGGTTTCTCATTTCCTAATATCATAAGGCATTTTTTAAAGGAACCTGAATGTCAGGAGCTCTTGGGTCTTTGAGAAAACATTACCCGTCAGATATGATTAGAGAAAAAATGCATTCACCAAATAAATAAGCAATTAAGGCTATTTTGGAATGCACAATTCAAAATCCACTGAATTTTTTTATCAATTCAATCGAGGTTCATGCATAATGACCTTTGCATCACCCAAATTTCCACTGGAGAGAATTATTATTCAAGACAATTTTCACTCATGACATGGATTTTCTAAGAATATTAAATGAGAGACTTTCAGTTAGAAAAAACTTTCATACACTCATTTAGAAGGGCTATTTTATGAGAATCACTCCATCTCACCACATCAACAAGGGTCTGAATATTTTCGCAAGTAGTACGACCTTACCAATTTGACAGGTCTTTAATGGGGATCGTAGTGTGGGCTTGGTCAACGACTTGACCAAGAGACTCTTTGAGTTAAGGCAATTGAAAGAATAATTATGTAATTGTCTCCGAGTTTACATGTCAAGAACCCTGCAAAATGATAAAGAAATAATCATGCCCCACTTTTTCGAGCAATGCTTAAGACATGGGAACCTCTATGTTAATTCAAGTGCCCTAATCTAAAGAGACTTTGTAAGGGACGTAACATAGGCTGGGTTCATAGGTTGAGAAACGAAAGGATCATTAGGCTCAAAATATGTGTAAATGGTGGGAGTTGATGATCATCTTGATTTTGCCACCAATTTTGTTTTTCACCACTAGGGATTGTCTTCATAAGGTGCCCCACTAATTGTAAAAACTCAGCATTTGAGTTCTTTGAGTATTACTCACTTAAAGATACAACATGTTTACAACCGATAGTCCTTATCTTGACTCTCTTTTTTTTTTTTCATCTATGGGCATCAGCCTTGCTCTTAACAGGCACACCGCTTTTTCATGCCCCTAGTTCTCATTCATTTTTTTTTCACTTCTTTTTTCATGGGCATTGGCCTTACTTTTACCAGACGCACTGCTTTTTCATGCCCCTTGGTTCTATCTTGAATGACCATTTGGTGTTTTTAACATTTGGAAGGTTTTCGTCTTCTGTCAGCACTCTAGACCATACTGTTTGAACAATTGCCTTTTGCCTTTACCTAGTGTGGGGGGTGATCACCAATTGGGTTTAAAGAAATAAAATTGCAAGCTCAAGTGGGCTATGCAAAGGATATGAGTATGCAGGATAGAGAAAGAAATGCTCTTCGTCATCCTAAGGCTCTTAAAAATTACCACATGAATTCAATGTAGTAGCACGACTTGAAGATTAATGCAAGTGAGAGAAATAAAATTTCTTTTCATTTTCCTCACCTTATGGTGCTGTCTTACCTCCAATTTGCCCCAATGCGGGGTGGTTCTTGATAGGGGTAATTTGAAAAGAATCTCCATAAGTATGTGGGGGCTCAAAAGGGGTTAAGTAATGGATCGCATATAGTGTTTGGGATAGAGAAATAAACCGCCCCTCATCATTTCAGTTGTCGTACCTTTTGCAAGAGAACTATTTACCTTATGGATATGGAACTTTTTACTCTCATCTCACAAGTGTATAGGTAAAGGACTGTGTATAGGATAAGGCTTGCCTTTTATAATCCTGACACGTCTCATTTCGCATTCTTAAGCATTTGATATCACTCCATTGAATTGTCTATCTTGACAAATCTCCACATGAAACTGGTGAGTTAAATAGGCAAAATCACCATGGAATTTTTTTTTTCCCAAAAGAGTCCAACAACTTTAACCATGGAAAGCTTTTTGGCCACACTCAAAACATGGTTTTAAGCATTCATTTAGGGGATTCACCCACAAAGGGGTTGTCTCAGCAATGGGTGTTCTTGAATTGTCCCTATCAATCAAGATTGAAAAACCGTTTTTGCCCCTGCACAAGAGAACGTGCATGAAAAGGATACTGTGCTACATCAAAGTAAATTCAAATTGCACATTTATTTTGGCTCGGATTGAGAATTTATCTCAGTCATGTCACTACTAGAATCTGTAGTGCCCATAATTCGTCATTTGCAGGGAAAAGAAATAGAGTGTCATTTCCCAAAATTAATTATGCTCAAGGACGAGATGTACCTTTTTCACAGAAGATGGATGGTCCTCTTTCACTTGCCCCTCATTTTCTTATTAATGGGCAAGAATGCAAATTCTGTCAAGCATGGAAATGTAAAACACTTTGTTTGACTCTTCAAGATGGATATTTCAAGTAGTATCGAGATGTGACCCACATTGACTCTTTAGAAATGTGTTCTCAAACTTGTTGAGTAACAGTTGAGCCCATTGGTCTATCATTGCAATCTAATGTGCCTTTTCAGATGCTTTCTCATCAGGCTAGGAAGGTAATGCTCTAAAAGATGAAGTAAATGAGTCGGAAAATTAAACAAGGCTAACATAATGCATGCTTTCGAAAATGGCTTGAAAAATGATTTTTTTATTGCCTTTTTTTTTTTTTTTGGAATTTTCTTGATGAGGAAGCATGAAGAAGTCCAGTCCTCAGGATTTCTTCGTGGATGATATTTTCTTTTCATGGTTGTATATCGTCATTGGATTGGTTTGGTGTACTCCGTCGTGCCCTCAAAATTGGAAATAAAATTGTAATTCCATTGAATAGAATCAAATGAATTACATTATTGGAATGGAAAATGCAAACAAGCAAACCCTAAAAACGAAAACAATAATTGAAATCTCAGAAAGCAAGAAATCCTAAAAAAAAACTTGAAATTCTAGAAAGCATAAAAAAGACTCCTTTGTAGAGGAGTGTGAATATAAGAACTTCTTTACTCAGTGACAGCATTTACGCCTCTGTCATGGTTGTGCAAAGGATTTTTCTGATTACTACTGAAAGAGAACGCCTTTGTATCTTAGAGGTCTTGGACCCTATGCTTCAAAACATAGCAATCATCAGTGGAGTGACCAACCTCTCCTCCATGTGATAGTCACACTTTTTGGAGGGATTATATGCAGGATAATGTTCGGGATTTGGTTGCTTCGGCTCAGTAGAGAGTAATCCCTTATTTTGCACGACCTTTAAGACTTGGGATAGAGGGCCATGAAGATGAGTGAACTGCCTTTTGGCAAACTACCGAGGCGCGGTCAATCGGCCTCCACCTTGCTGATTCTTAGAGACATGAACAATTAATGGCTTGCTAGAGGTTGATTGTGCATATGCAACATTGGCTTATGTGCTTGGTTCTCTGTCTTTATTCATAGTGAACCTTTTGCCTGGATGGGTCAGTTATCGAACCATCCATCTCTTAGCCCAATCTCGATTTGTTCACCCACTGGGATAAGTTGGTTGAAGTTCTCGACGTATGTGTTGACCATTAGGTTACAGAACTCAAACAGGAGAGTCTTGACGAACAACTTCATCAACTCCTTGTTAGTAGGCTCGGGAGTGATTTGAGCCACCGGATTTTGCCACCTCACGGCATACTCCTTAAATGACTCGCTTTTCTTCTTTTCCATCCACTCAAGATCCTCTCGAGAATGTGTGATGTCCATATTAAACTTATATTGCTTGAGAAACACATCAGCTACTTCATTCTAGGTGTCGAGGAGGTTCACATTCTTCATTACGTACCAATTCAGTGCGGGCCCAGTCAAACTCACATGAAATGATTGGATCATGAGGGGCTCATTCTTGACATACTGGGCCATGCGTACGTGGTACATCTGCAAATGAGATTTTGGGCAAGAAGTACCATCGTACTTCTCGAACTTTGGCATCTTGAACTGGCTTGGCATCTCGACCTTCTCATAAACTGCGAGGTCAAATGGGAGTGAGCTATGCGGCTCTTGTAGGTGTTTCACTTTCTCTTCCATTTTCACAAAGCGCTCATCTTGCTCTGTCTTGGGAATGCTATCGGGCTTGGCATTTCCAACGGCAATTGGTGGTGGGTCATCCTCCAACTTGGGCATGTCGTCATCACTCATTTGGGCCATGTTTGTCTGCCTCGGGACTACTATCTCGGGGAGAGCAGGTGCATGAGTCGAATTCACCTGGAGGGATTGGATTTGAGCTGACATAAGTTGCATAGAGGTGAGCAACTGTTGGAGTTGGTCTTCCATAGTGGAGATACGATCACGCATTTTAGTTTGGTCAGCCATTTTAGCTCTTGATCGTGTAATAATAGGCGAGTGTGGCGGATCCATTGTCACCTAAGATGGTAAAAGAGGTAATGTAAGAACCAATGACAAGATAGGAAAATGGCCCATGACAATGGTCTAATCACCTGATTTTTTTCAAAATTCATTTGAAACATTGAACCGAACTTCCTGACAATGAACTAAGAATTAAAATCCAAGTCCCTAAACATTGAACTAAAAATTGAAAACATTGAATTAAAAATTGAAACCAAGGTCCTTAAACATTGAACTACGAAGCAAAATCCAAAACATCTCATTTTATATGCTTTCCAGAATCCAATGCCTTGTGAAGCTTCTTGTTTTCAGCTTAAATCATTTCCACTTTCCGCTTAAGATGCTCAATTTGTGCTTGCTGAGTGGGCTTCTTAGTCACATCAGGGACTACTAGACACAAGGTGGCGGGGATCCAATGTTGTTGGATGTAGAATGCTGACGCATGATGAATCTTCTCCTTGCCTTTTAGTCTCTTTGGCACCAAAATCTTCTCTAAATGGCGTTCATTCCATGCAGCAATGATCATCTAGATCTCGTTGAAGTAGTCATAGTCTGTACGAATAAAACGAACTTGGAACAATTCCGTCTTAAGAGGTGGAGGAACTTCTTGAAGAGCTCCGTACTGATGGGCCACCTTATATGAATAATAAGAAGTGCATATGAAGAGCTCCGCACTGGAAAGGCCCGGCAACGAGATCGGTCCATCATACTTATAAGATAAACGAGCCTCCTCAACATGGAACCGTTTAACGTGCCATAGGAATGCCTTAGGATTAAGATCTTTCAAAAAATTAATCCAACGTGCATATTGTTTATTCAGGGAAAAACGTTCCAGTACCTCGAAGTTTTGTATGGGATGCCTAAAATCATCAATTTTAAATTGTTTCATAAGGTGCCCAAACCCTTTTATATGGGAGAAAAATCATATTTGCAAAAGTTCAGGGAGGGCATGCATGGTCCTTTCTTCATTTTGTTTGAAACAGGTCAATGACAAAAATGTTTAAGCTAAAACCATATTGACATAATTCAACCCGTCACAAACTCGGCTAACCGCCCATGAAATTGAAGGATTAATGGCATTTTTTCGATAAGGGAAAGCAATTATCCCAAAAAAATGTTAAAATAAAGATCCTAGCCTTTGAAATCACTTATTGATTTGCAAAACACTCAGCCAAAAATGAAAATTGGCATGCATAACAATTGGCTTTGACAACCTTCCTTACCATGTCGTCTTTGATTTTTAAACACTATGATAATTCAGAAATAGAATCTATACCGATAGGCGGTCTAACAAGTTCCTTTTCAAGAGTTATTCCAATGGCAACACTACATTCCTCTAGTGTTGGAGTTAGCTCGTACTCACCAAATATGAAGGTGGACATTTGTGGACACCAGAAGTGAGGCATTGCTTGTATAACACCAGAGTGGATGTTGATCTCTAACAATGGGAGAAGTCAGGTGATCTTGGCTTTCACATATCTCTGGCCATCTTGATCTAACTGGTCCAACCATATTTCGAGCTCTTTTTCGAGAGTGGAAATGAATTGTACGTCGGTTTTCCCCATCACATATAAAACAAGACTGATGACGAAACCTATTCTCATGGATCGATAAAATTGCAAATAAGTAAATTGCAAAGTGAGAATTTAGACAACTTACTTTCATTGGAAAGGGATGACAATCACATAGACACACGCATGAAATGTGAGGCTCAATTTTACCTAGACGGCTTAACAAAGTGGAGCTAAGAGGATGGTCTGACCGTCGTAGTCTTGTGTTTAACTTGTCAGGTCCCCCTAACTCTGGCTCAGTCGAATGGAATGCCCTATTGTCACACAGTCTCGTGGACATTGACAAACACAGCTGACACCATGAAAAACTTTCGGGGAAGAGAAGGTCAACCTCTACATAGCAGTCTCGCTTTTGAGGAAGTGTCCTTCTCAACACCATCCTAAAAATCCTATTGCAACCCAGGTCCGGTAGCAAGTTGTGTGTGCAATACTGTAGTGCTAAAAAGTAATAAAACATGCACAACAAATTAAATGCAAACAATACTTCTAATCAAGAAAAATAAATTACTAATCCCAACACTTCTCTGCAAGACAAGGATTAGTAAAGACTATTCCCCCTTATACCTCACATATACCAGAACATTTAACACTTGATATTAGGGACGTACTTGGTATCCTCGCTACCAAACAATAACATTTTTAAAAGACAAAGAAAAGTTGGCCTAAGTCCACTAAGGGTTTTAACACCATGTCCCCAGTGGAGTCGCCAAGCTGTTGTGACCTAAATTTCGGGTGCATCACCAAGGGTTTAGGCTAATTGACTACTAAGTCTTGAACTTAGCTTGGGCTCTCCCAAGCCCAAAACAATTCGTGACTTAGGTTCAAGTTTTTTTTTAAATGGATTTTATCTATGAGTCGCCACTAATCAGTTTATGGTAGGTCGATTAGACACCTAAGTAAAATAATAGGATAATTATTTTACTCTTACGAACTAGAGACTTCGGGTACGGGGACTTGGTTACACTAGATTTCTCTAAAGCCCTTTTGGTACCATTCTTTTTATTTTCAAAAATGTTTTTGTAGGCAATTTGAAATCTCTATCATGCAAAAGGAGATCACGCGGTGCTTAGTTATTATTAAACAATCAAAAGACTTCCACTAAAAGAAATAAACACACAAAGCAGACAATTACTATTATTATTATTATTTTGGTTTTCTTTATCTTGAAATCAAAACGTGTATTTTAACTTCATGACCTAACTTTATTAACAGGCAAATTCTAATTAAATGAACTTAACATGCAAACTAATTGACATGCACCTAATATTTTTGTATTTTTTATTAAAATTCGTAAGAAAAAACTAATTAAATTGTCTCAAAAGAATAATTTTCTAATATGTTTTAGGGGTTAATTTGACTTAAACCCTATATTGTCTTAGAGAACTATTTTTAAAGAAAAAATGAGATTATTTAAAAACATTATCTAAGATCGTTTCTATAAATAAATAAAAAACAATCCTAATCTATTCCAAAAATTATCTAAATGTGCAATCTGAAAATGCAATCCTAATTTACGAAGAGTTGATTTTTGATTTTTTTTTTTAGTGTTTTTTAAGATAAGCAATTATCAGATAAACATTATATCTAAACCAATAAGGACATTCATCAAATGAAGGATTAAAATAATTGAAAAAAATAATATGTTGTCCCATGGATTAAATGAATGATTATTTTAACCCTAAACATCACAACATATAAGAAAGTTCAAAATAATTAAAAATTTGATCCGAAGTCTTATGGGTCAAATTAATAGTTATAATGATTTAATAATCAAAACACTAAGATGCCCAAAAAATTAATATAATTAAAAAAATGATTCAACGTCTTACGAATCAAATTAATAATTATAATAATTTTGGGCAAAACCCTACGGATAATACCTAAAGTATTCATAAAATGAACATTGACATCCAATGTTCCAATTTAAATAATAATGAAACTTAATTAGTCAAAACTAAAAAAAAGAAAACTACCTTTGACTTCTTTTTTTTTTTTTTTAAAAGGACCGGCGTGTGGGATTTGTAACTGACGATTTGCGGTAGGGTTGTGGACGGTGGTGCCGACGGTGTTGGTGTTAGGAGTCGCAGGCGTCAGTTTGGAGGCGCTGACATCGCTGGTGGCAAGCGAAGGTGCAGCATGATGACCAGCAGGGGAACAAACAACAGAAGCAGTGGCGATGGGTTGGTTGCTGCGGGCTGTTAGGTAGAGAGGGCGTCAATTGAGTGGTGACGAGCAAGCTAAGGAACAACAGAGAGTAGCGTCAACAGCAGCGGAGGTGCGGCATCGGTTGGTCGTCAACGACAAAGAGGACGGTGGCGGTTGGCAAAGGCGGTGCCGGATGAAAGCACGTGGTGATGGGGGCTGCAGGTTGCGGGCTTTCAAGTGGTCGGACATGTGGAAGCATAGCAACGGACGGAGGGGCGACGGCGCAGGCTGTTGAGGCAGCAGTTGTTGTTACATCGGCAACATAGGAGGGAGGTACCAGTGGTAGCAATTGGGTGAGTAGAGGTAATGCGGCGAGCATTGTAGGTGAGACCAGTAGAGCGGCATCGAGTGGAGGCGCGGTGGCATTTGGCGAAGGCGGTGCCGGCTCAATGGCGAGTGCGGGCACAGGACCTGTGTAGACAGGGGGCCGACGTGGACAGGGTCGGCTTCGCAAAGAAGACGACCTTGTAGCTACCCCTCTCTCTCTCTCTCTCTCTCTCTCTCTCCTGTTTACTCGCACGTCCTCTCTCTGCCTCCCTCTGCAAACTTTTCTGACCTCCTATTGCTGACTTTGACTTTTCCCTTCAGAACAAAAAATTCTCTCTTTTGTTTTTTTGTTTTTTTTTTTTTGTCTTGAAAGAAATGAAGAAAGGCCCCCTTTTTCTTCACAAATTCTTTCTTTCCTGCACAAATTTTCTCTCGAAATTTTTTTTTGGTCCCCCTGGTCACGAAAATTGTGGCTCTTTTCTATAGTGATTCCAAACGGCCACTTTCCATAGCAATTTTTGAGTTTCCATCTTCTGTTGCATTAATTCATGGCTGCAAATCATAGCGTGATTTCGCGATCAGCTCGATTTTGCTTCAATTCATTCCATTTTATCAAAATTCTTGCTCTTTATTTAGTTGATTCCCTAAATCTTGATCCTTGACCGGGAATTGCTTCCGCATTTACCAGGATTTGAAATTTCCAACTTCCATGCATAATCCGTCAAATTGATTTTCCCCTGTTTTTTCCTTTTATTTGTGATTATTATTATTATTTTCTTAGGATTGCCAAAATTAGTCGTCGAAAGAAATGAAAATCGGAAAACGAAAATTCATTAAAATTATGGCATGAGCATTTAGGCCATCTATCACAAGGCAAAATGGAACGCCTCATTAAGGATGGAATTCTACATTCTCTAGATTTCTTTGACTTTTTGACACCTATATTAAAGGTATTAAAGGAAAATTCCCAAAGGGCAATAAACAAGGTGCTATGATGTGACATCATGGATTTTTCACTTCTACTTTCAATTAAATTAATCGGGCATTTCATTGACGCGCCTATAGGGCTGCTCTCAGAGTTAATCACTCTCGAGATAACTAGATTATATGGGAAAGCCATTACGGAATTTGAATGCAATAGACTTGAGAATTCGATTAGGAATCGGCTACTCGATCGTGCTCATCTGCCGAGATCATTACGGCACAATAAAGATCGATTATAAATCAAAGATAAGTCTGTTTGACTGAGATATGTGGTTAAACGTGGTTGATTCCACTAAATTGCAAAATTTTCGTCGATTGACACTATGTTGATTTTTCTATTGTTTTAGTACCCCGTGTCCGTAATTGAAATCTTGAGATTTTCACAATAACCGAGAGTCGCCAATGTGTTGAATGGGTTCTTTGTGGCTTGAAGAAAATCGACCACGAGTCATTTGCACTAAAAATTTATGAAAGTTACCCGGTAGGTTAGATCTCGCTAAAAGCGTGATTTCAGGATAGACAATTTTTCCTAAATCACATGGTTCATGGGTCATCCTTAAACCACAAGGTTGGTGGGTTTATCCTTAAACCACGGGGTTCATGGGTCATCCTTAAACCACACGGTTCGTGGGTCATCCTTAAACCACAAGGTTCGTGGGCTATCCTTAAACTAGAGTTCGTGGGTCAATCCTTAAACCACATGATTAGTGGGTCTATCCTTAAACCACACTTTTAGAAAGTTACCCAACAGCATAGGAGGTTACGATCATGTTGTAGAGCGAAGGATTGAGAAAGATTATATTACTTTCACTTGCATCAATCTTCTGGTGATAGCTTCAGAGGAATTCTCATTAGAGATTGACTTATCCCAAGGTGAAGAAGAGCATTTCATTCTCTACCCAAACACCGATACCCATTGCTTTAATCAATTTGGGCCTAATTATTCATTTCTAAACCCCGAGCAGTGATCCTCTCCCTTCACTAGGGCACGGCATAAGGATTGACCAAATACAATTGATAGTCATGAGAAAAGATTAAAAGCATCTCGAAAGTCATAAGAATTCCAAAAGTTCAAAGAACAAAAAGTTCGACAAAATTAGGGGGCATAAAAAAGCAGTGTGCCTAGTAAAAGCAAGGCCAATGCTTGTCAAGAAAAAGAGCCAAAATGCTGGATCTTATGTGAAAGAAAAATTATCAAAGTCCAAGTGCCTGTGTAAGAAAAAAAAAATCATCGCAACAGCTGTGGCATCCCAGAAATTCAAAGCCGAGCCTTAAGGTGTGTTAAAATCTTTAATTAGGTGATAGAATTTCTTTTGGCTTATGCCTTAGCCAATTAGTCTTTTAATTTGATGATTTGTGCTTGTGATTGTGGAAATTTAAATTTAATAGATTAATAATCTACGTTTGGCCATATGATTCATAAATTAAATCTCGATAATTAAAATTTCCCAAGACTTTGGCCAAGATGAAATTTGAATTTGAGAATATTTATAAAAAGAATTTCAAAAAAAAAGGGAAAAGAGGGTTATTTTTGGAATGGGCCTTGGACCCATTGGCCTAAGCCTAGTGGGCCGAATGGCCGGCCCAAATGGAAGCCAAGGGGAGGATTTCGACCAGCCCAAGGGAGTGGCCGGATGGGCCTAAGCCCAAGCCCAAATCAATTCAAAATTAGTGTGACAAGTGGCATGAAGGAATGGCATGCATTGGTGGGTTTGTAGGCAAAGTAATCATTGCTAATCATGGGATTAAGGGGATATAAAAAGAGAGAGAGAAGAGGAGTGGCCGGTTCTTCTTGATCATTTGGCCGAGAAAGGGTGAGAGAGAGAGAGAGTGTTCGAGAGAAAGGGAGGAGAGACCGAGAGGGAGAGAGAGGAGGCGGAGCCGAGAGGGAGGTGCCGCCGTGCGCTCGCCGTTCGACCGCCTTGTCCGACCACTGTACGCCGTCGTTCATCGCCGTTTGGTCACCTTAGAGGCAAGTGGAGTCCGTAACTTCTCTTGCATGTTTGTTGTGGTGTTTGCATGTTAGATGTTAGGTGTGATTTGTGCGAAAAACCGAGGTAAGAGTGGGTTATTTGTAAACCGTGTGACTGTTCTTGTTCGGTTTGTTGAAGTCAGTAGCTTGTTCGAGTTTGCATGTGTGTTTGGATTTCGATTTTGGCTTCGGTGTCTTCATGAAAGTTTAAGCTAACGTCTTGTACTATGACATACTAAAATTTCGTAGAAAACGATGGAGATTTGAGGGGTCAAAAGTTCTATTGTACGGATACTTTAGATCTGCAAAATTTTCACTGACCTCTTGCTAGATTCTTGTTTGCATGTTGATTTCTGTTGAAGATCTCACTTTGTTGTCTTCTTTAAAGTTGTAGGAAACACATTAAGCTACAACGTACTAAAATTTGAAGCAAAAAGAACAAGTATAGCTCGGTGAATCGGTTAGATCTTGAAAATGATGGTTCTGGTTAAGTATCTTGAGACACCCGAGACTTCATGGACTAAAATGGTGACCATAATATGGTTATTTGGCCTAGATCTCTTCATGAAACTTGTAAAGGACACCTTGGTACATAACATACTCAAATTTCAGAGGAAACTAAAGAGATTTGATGGGTGAGATCTATAAATTTCGGAGAAGTGTGTTCTGGACGTCGCGGTCGTGGTTCCAGAAGCTTCGTAGGGTTGTAGAAATTAATCTAAAAAGAATTTGGTTTACGGTTCTGCATGAAAAGTGCACGAAAATGTGTTGGCTATCACCCTGTAAAATTTCGTAATTTTTGAAGGCCATATGAGTATTTTAATCGAAATTATTTGGAAACTGTGCAAGTCTGGCCATTACCCGAATATAAGGTGCTATTTCATGGAAATTGTGAAATTTATGAGAAATTCAATTTGGCCATGAATTTTATATGAAATTGTAACCCTATTAGTGATTGTTTGAATATTATGATTTTGGGAAAATCATAGATATTAAATATTTATTTATGAAAATAAATAAATATAATAATAATATAATAAAATAATAATAATAATGGATTATTTTATTGGCCATAGATTCCATTTGATTAATTCATGATATTATGTGATAAAGTCTTGGTATGTGTATGACATGGAATTGAAATGTATGTACGTATTCAATGTTGAGCATGATCTTGAATTGTCATCACATCATATGTCATGATAAATTGAATCATAATAATGTGAATTGAGAAGACCGTCGGAGGTGTGAGCCAACGATGCCCCGGGAGTATCGGGATGCCTGGCTAGAAGGGTACGGCCGGTTGCCCGGTGGTCATGAGTGGCCGAATGCCGGAGGGTCCTCGGGAGACCGAGTGGTGTCGAGATGCCCGGAGAGTGGGGGAGCCGGAAGCTCGGCATGGTAATTATGTCGAGGATACCTCGCGACGCTGGATTGGGTGCGAGATGCCTGGCTGAAGGGTGCGGCCGGTTGCCCGGTGGCCTTAAATGGCTGGATACCGGAGGGTCCTCGTGATGCCAGTTGGGGTACGAGATGCCCGGAGAGTGGGGGAGCCGGATGATCTGAAAATTGTATCTCGATGCATGGGGGACGCAAACATTGGTCCCGGGAATGAGAAATATGATGGTCCAAGATGAAATTGGAATTTAATCATGCATGATAATACATGATGACATATGCATGATGATGATGTGATGATGCATGATGATGATGTGTGATGTGATATGATGATCACCTATGATAATATATGCATGATGATGCATGATGATGATGTGTGATGTGACATGATGATCATTCATGGTATGATATGCATGATGAAATGCATGATGATGATAATGATATATGATATGCCATGATGATGATGATATATATGATGTGATGATGCATGATACGCATGATTACAAGGTAAGTGATGCTTGCAACGTGTGATGATATGCATGATGCATTGGAATGTTATTGGATTTCCTTATCTGCTGAGTAGTTGTACTCACCCCTTTTGGGGATAACATTTCAGATTAGAAAGATGCCGCTTCCTACCATCACGCGAGGCACCTTCTATGGTCTCCCGTCAGATGTAGAAGTAGATTGTACGGAGATCGACTGCGTCACTATCCCTGGACTGACATTTGTGCGAGTGCGTGTGCTGGTCATGTACGACGTGGGCCTGGCTGAGGGCCCAGTCATCCAGGAGTTTTTGTCTGTTCATGTCCGCCGAGACGGAGTGATTAGGGGGATGTTGCCACCACCACCACCCGATGCACCTGGATGGGTGTGATGGTTGCGTGAAGGGTAGAGAGCTGGTGTCATCTTTTTGTGGAGTAGCCGCCACTGTTGGATGGGGGATGTCATGTGATTTTCTTTAGGGGTCGTAGTATCTTTTTGGGATGAGGCCAAGTGTGTGGCTAAAAATCTTGGTCTCCTTTTGTTGTATCGACCCGTGAAAAACCCATCATGATAATATGTAAATAAAAGTGGCATGGCTTATCTTTTAAATCCTGATGATTAGTGGTGTGTATTTGTATCATGGATTGGTAGGGGGATAGATGGTGATGTCTAATTTGCTTCCGCTATGAGTCGCGTTGGGACCGATTCGTTTTTAAAAAAAAAAAAATGCCTGTGATTAACGACACTTGTTTTAAGTACAAGATAGAAAGAGGAAAGAAAGTGTAACATCGGCGCTGGTGACGACCCTAGAAGGGTTCGGGGTGTCACAAGAGCAAAAGGAAATTAAAGAGAGGAGCAAAGCTCCCATGCAGAAATAATTAGTGAAGGAACTTTCAAGATATGCTGTGTTCCAAAGGCCAAATGATTTCAAAAGGATTGAGTGACCTGGTCACGATGCCATGATGATCACCAACTCTTAAAAACCCTTTTGAAAATTTTAAGCCTTTCGAGCCTTTCCCTAGCCATCATTACAACCCTCTTCCGAAGTTTTCTTCTGATTGGGATGGTTCGAGTGAAAATGAGAATGCCACAAAGGAGCTACCCCTTGAAGGAGTTGAAGCAACTCTATCTTGTCTTATCTTCCAAGTTCTCGAACTTGTAAACTCGATAAAGATAGCAACAAATGTTTCTTTATTAGCCTCAAAATAATAATCCCTTTGTGTAAGCCCATGACCAAAACTGTATTGCGGTCCTTTCAAAAGACCTTTTTGATCGATCATATTGTGCTCATCGCGAATGTTTCTAAAAGCCTTTGATTTGGGTTATGTGAGATACCCTCAACAATCAGTTACTTCTCACGCAAATGGATGGGATTAAGTAGCCATTTTATCGAGTGTGTGAGAAACCCTTTCTGACTAAGAAGCTCTAGTTTGGCGTGCTTAATGAGCATTTTTCACGAGTTGTAGTCGTTTTGATAAGAACTTGACTCCCAGAGAATTTGATGATTAATGATACATCCCCAAGCAAGATAACAGTTTTGCGCTACATGATGCTGATTAACATCGAATATTTTTTTTAAGCAGTCAAACTTACCTTGATTAGCTTGTTCAATTAATGTTACAATATTGCCAATACATCTCTTGATGACATCTTTAATGACATTTTCTCAAGTTAAGTTTGACAGAATTCTTCAGTGAAGCCATGCAGTTTCAAAGAGTTGGCGGATGCTTCCCTAAAAACCAAAGGTTTATGGTTACCCTTAAACCATGTCATCTCCAAAGGTTCATGGTCAGCCTTAAACCATGCTTAAACCACACAGTTCGCGGGTCTATCCTTAAACCACTCAGTTCACGGTTCTATCCTTAAACCACACGGTTGGTGGGTTTATCCTTAAACCATGGGGTAAGTGGCTTTTCCTAAACCACACGGCTTGTGGGTTCATTCGTAAACCATGCTTGTTCGCATCCAGTCGAAACCCGGTCGTACATGTGAAAGCTAGTACGAGCACCTAGAGGAGGGTGAATAGGTGCAAAAACAAATTTCAAAATAAATGTGCAGCCCTTAATCAATAATGGATTATGAATAGGAAATTTGTCTCTTGTAAACAAAACGATTTACAATCAAAGTAAAAAAGCGTAGAGAAGAGAAAATGAACACAGATATTATAGTGGTTCGGCTTAATCCAAGCCTACGTCCACTCTTCCGCACTGACCGCCCACCGGCTGGATTTCACTATGAACAAAAGTGTTGTTACAGAAAAGTTCTACCTTGATTCCACAGTGTAGAAACTCTACTACACTTCCTCAAGGACTCTCAAAGATATAGACTCTCTTTTGTATACAAGATTTCGCTCAACAGTTTAATTGACTAAGAACAAGGAGCTTTAGACTTTGGAATTCTTTTATCGTGCACACACTCGAACAACTCGAACGTCTTCCTTATATACTCTTTTATGCCATCATACCCGTTGGCACTTACCAAAGGAATTCTTCCAATCTACCCGTTCGACAGAATCAATTAGGAAGATCATTCGAGCTAATTAAGGAACATGACGATAGCCCATCAATCATGCTCGCCCATACAATCAGGATCTCGGTTTCCATAAGTAGAACTTTCCAAGTAACTTCGCCAATCAACGGATCCAAAATCTCTGAATCAATCTAGATTTGAATAATGGATTCCGACATGCTATACCAAGCTAAGAGATCTTCTCCCGTCGATAAAGTCAAATCCTTAACGAAACATCCAGTTCTGAATAAGCCTTCTTCGACGGACTAGAAACTGTCAATGAGGATAGACTTTTAGTCTTAAGTCTGGCAGTTCGAAGGTCTTCAGACTTTGATAGAAGAGTCTGCAAGTCTTCAGACTAGACTGATGGAAACGTTTTGTCAGCTTCAAAACACTCAAGGAAGTTTTCTCCAACAATCTCCCCCTTTTTAGTGGTGACAAAACTTTCCTGCAAATTTGGATAACTTTGACCTACAAAACATTACTCAAGCAAATATGGATATTTCACAAAGATAAATGGCTTAGTAATAACACTAGAATCTGCATCCACAGAAAGTAGGTTAGTCTTGTAGATCAACAAAGCCATGAGATATCAATAGTACTTAAGATAACCAAATGTTCAAACAGTCGAAACCCGTTTGTATACGGTGAGACTATCTTATCTTATCTTCAAGGTTCTTGACTTGTAAACCAAATGTTCAAACAGTCGAAACCTGTTCGAGTTGAAATGAGAATATCACATAGGAGCTACCACTAGGAGGAGTGGAAGCAATCCTATCTTATCTTATCTTCAAGGTTCTTGACTTGTAAACCCGATGAAGATATTGATTGCATGTTCATTTCTTGGCCTCAAAGTGCATACCCTTTGTGTAAGCCCATGACCAAGCCATCATTACGGTCCATTTAAAAGACCTTTTGATCAATGGATTGTATTCACTGTGAACGTTTCCAAAAACCTTAGACATAGGTTGAGTGAGATTTCTCCAGTGAGATTTAAACAATTTTCCCATATCAATGGTTGGGAACAAAAGCCCTTTTCGAGAGCTAGTGTGAAAGACCTAATTTGATTAGGATATTTCCACCTGGCATATTTGATTTAACCCTTAGATGGTTAATCAGATCCCATTTTGTTAAAATCTTCTCTGAAAGGATTTGACAACCAATATCATTTTGCAAGATTATATCTCCAGCAATTGAGAAAATCATACCTGGTCGAAATTCGTTCATATACAGTGAGACCTTCCTCTCAGTTGAAACCTGTTTGTATACGGTGAGACTATCATACCCAATCGAAACCCATTTTGTATATGGTGAGACTATCATACCCAATCGAAACCCATTTGTATATGGTGAGACATTTCTCCCAGTCGAAATCCATTTTTACACGGTGAGACATTTCATCCAGTCGAAACCCGTTTTACACGGTGAGACTTTTCTCTCAGTCGAAACCCGTTTTTACACGGTGAGACCTTTCATCTAGTCGAAACCCGTTTTTACACGGTGAGACTTTTCTCCCGGTCGAAGCCCGTTTTTACACGGTAAGACCCTTCTCCCAGTCTAAACCATACGGTTCGTAGGTTGTCCTTAAACCATTCCTTTTCCATTTAGTGATTTCATTGTCTTCATTCCATTCCACGAAAGCGAGAAACAGAAATAGAGCAAATAAACCCCAACAAGAGTTCAGATACCTTGATGAGCAAAGGTAAGTATCAGGTACGTCCATAACCAACCATCATTGCTTTTGTCTTTTTCTATTTTTCAAAGACGAGTCGAATAAAAATTTCAGGTGTCAATTTTGTCTTTAAGTGGAACCTCTTCGAGCTCCCACCCAAAGAGGGGCAGCTGTCGACACCCAAAATTTTCATCGACATTTTAATCATCCATTGTTTGCAAAAATATATATAAAAAAAAAAGAGCCAAAAAGAAAACAAAGAAAACAAAACAAAAAAGAAAACAAAAAGAAAACAAAACAAAAAAAAAAAAAAAGAAAAGAAAACAAAAGAAAACAAAAAGAAAAAAATGAAATGAAATGAAATGAAAAGAGAAAAAAAATAGAAATAAAAGGAAAACGAAAAAAAAAGAAGGAGAGAAAAAAAATAAAAGAAAAAAAAATAGAAAAGGGGGCACCCACGGTCGCTCTCTAGGGCTCTCTCGCTCGGAAGCTCTCTACGCCCGCGAGCTCTCTCTATCTCCTCCAAAAAAAAAAAAAAAACTCTCTCTCTGGATCTGAGGACGCGGGGGGATTCTCTCTCGAAAGTGGATTCTTTCTGGAATCGGTTTCTACTTCTTGATCGCTTTTGGTTCGAGGGAGTTCGAAGGATTTGAGCTCGATCAATGAGGATTATCACCGGAGATTCGCTGGGGGTTTTTTCTCTATCGGACTCATTCTCTCTTTGATTCGATCTCTGGTTTGCTCGATCGCGGCGACAACGATGAAGACGGTGGCGGTGATAGCAACGATGGCGACGGACGCTCCCTCTACAACGGTTCCTCCACTTCGAAATCCGATCGTCTCCAAAACCTTATCTCATCTCGATTCCGCTGGAAGATTCGACCTCTTCCATTCATCATCAACCACCCAAGCGTTTGTCGAAGGCTAGGGTTTTCTCTCGTTAACAGGGATTAGAGATCGAAAGCCAACAGTCAGAGATTGCGAGGATCGGGTTCTTGCTCGGGGATCAGAGACGATTTCTCTCTGTTTTCGCTCCATCGGTTTTCACCCTCGGAAGTTCGCTCGACAAGTTTCTCTCTCTTCTCTCCCTCAGAGATGCAGGGAACTCAGATCTGAAGCTGACCGGCGGTGACAACGGCTCCCGATCCGTGGCGTGATTCGACTCTCCATCGGACCCTACGCTTAACCCCTTATTCGTTCGGCTCTCGGTCCTCTGATGCAGAGGCTCGCCGGTGATCTCTCTCTTTAGGTTGGGCGGATCGGCGACAGCCGCGGTGGCGACGACGATGCTTAACTGAGCTTCTCTCTGGATCGAACTCACTAGAACGGAGTTTGAAGTTTAGAGTTTCGACAGCGTCTAATAGAGCAACGGTTTCCGATCCTTCGCTCAAGTTACAGGTACCGACACGTTTAGGAACTCCATTCTCCAATCGTGGTCAGATATTACTATTCGTCGAGGTAAATCCACATGCTCTGTTTCTGCTAAAGGTAAAAACCGAATACTCAATTCCACCAGCGAAATCTAGTCACGTGTGAGGCTTTCCTAATGACCTTGAGCATGCTGCATTGCCTCTTTGTGATAAGATGTCTCTCTTATTTCAGCATCTAGATCCTTTGACGGAAATATCTACCATCTGTTTTATAAAATTCATGAATTAGATCAATGTGTGTTTCAATTCAGATTCTGATTGAGAGCTTCACTTTGCTTGGTTGATACATTAGTTTTGTCGTATAGACTTTACTCATATTTCGTTTCCTTTTGTTTCAGAATTTAGTAGCTATTCATTTTTAGGATTTGTTACTGAAATTCTTGGATTAGATGCATATCCAACGTGTACTTGAGATAAATCTGATATCTAAGTATTCCAGAACTTAGACCAAGAGCATCTTGAACGAAAATGAATTTATCCATGCACATTTCCTTCTTATGCTTCACAATATATCGATCTATGTTTACTGTGTCCAACTGCAAACATATTATAAAAAATGTTACTGGGTTGGTTATTTATACATGTTGAGATCACAAGCGTATTGAGCGAATGCTACCATCTCGAATACCGAATACATGCTGTGAGAGCATTAAGTTGCTGCTCTAGTCGTCATGTACACATTCATTTGGGTGCACTGTGTTACTAATTGATTCATCAACTGTATGTCCATTTCAAATATATTGATGGTTCTGTTTTAATGAAAATTGGATGGTAGTGAATGAGTCTTTTATATCGTTAACAGTGGTTGACATGCTTGATTGAGGAAACTCCAAGTATACTTGAACAGAGGTTCTGTTTGCTGACTTTGCTTCTCTTGTGAGTGCTTCCTTTGGTTCATTGCTTCTATACAATGTTATGGGATGATTTTCTGTGGATTGATAGTCAATGATCATGAACTTGAGATTGATTGAGCTTGATTTGTCTTGATCTGCAATTTCGTATACCTGATATGTCACTTACTGTTTTGACTGAAACTAGGTGCTAGACGAGTTTTTTTGACCTCGAGCTCTTCTAGACATAAAGAATAGACTTCTCAAGCTTCGATTTGATATGTCACATGCCCATAATTGACGTCGTTTGCTTGCTGAAACCACCTACAAAGTCTGTTGATTCTGCTATGATATTCTGTTTCTTTTGCTGATCTGACCTTCTGTGCAAATGACTTAATATGAGCTGGTTGTTGTGGTTTTCTGTGTTCGAAGTCTTCATGAAAGTCGAAGATGGTTCGAATATCTTTCTAATGAGCTATATAATTCCCTGATTGAATCTCATTTGATATGATTTTCACATGTCCAAAGTTCAGTCCAGAATCTGTCCTGTTTGAGACCTGATGCATGTGTTCAAATTTGAGTTAGTAAACATGCTTTGCTGGAGTTGAATCTTTCATGAGAGTCATTATCATATTTGAACCCCGTTTGATGTGAATATCATGCACCCATTTGGTTAATTGCAATTGATATTTGCTGTTCATGCGTGAATTTGCTGATATTGAAATTTGGAAATAGTCTTGATTTAGAATACATGCTTTGTTTTTATAGCTTCAAATACTTGTGAATTTGGTATGAATTTTTTGTGTGAGGAGTTTGGGATTAGGTCCTTCATGAAAGTCGTCCTTCACATAAAAACTGCATAAAAAAATGGTTGTGTTTGCCTTGATGCTCTGTTCTACTTTTGATTGACCTTGATCTCTTCCAGGATTTTATAAATTCACGTGCTTTTTGTTACAATATATAATGAAGTGCTGTCTTTGATTTTTGAAGTTGATTCGATTATAGAAATGCTATCTTTTCTGTGGCTAGTTGCTGTTAGTCTTAAGATGAGATAGTAGATTTGTCCAATTGCTTCCAATATGTTGTAGAATGACGGTGTGACATGTTACTATGCTCTATTCTGGATTGACTTGTTTTTTCAGATTTTCAGAAATTCATGTGTTGATATGATGATAGTGTCTCTATGAGATTTATTTGGGATATCACCTAGAATTTGATCCAAAGACCTTGTGACTTTAGTCACTCTTTTTGAATATAAAAAATGTCTTGCTTTTGATTGTTTTGACGCGTTTGCTCGTCTCTTTCCATTGTATGCATTTAACTAGAAGTTTCCTAAGCTAGGTTTAGATTAGGACCCCGAAGATGGAGAAGGTGTAAGGCGTGAAGATGGTGGAGGTCGATGTCCATTCCGACCATTGTCATGTACTATTTGTTTTCCTGACATATGTGTCGGTTCCTTGCATTGTATAAAACCCAACGAGTCGCGGGTTTCTTTTCTTTCTCGATTGTTTTCTTTTTATATATTCTTTAGAATTGCATGATTAGGTTTACTGCTTTATCTTGATTGTTTACTTCATGTCTTGCAATTTAATTTTCATTTCATTGATTGTTTTCCTTTCATTTCTTAGGAATAGAATAGAATGAAAGTAATCCACCACGCATGATCATTTAGTATAGAATTGACGATCCTGAAAATATAAAAAGAAATGCCTGAAAATGTTAAGAAAAACACAACATACTGTTTAGGTACCGAAAGGGCGCTAATAGCAATATTAGCGTAACCCAAGTCCCCGAACCTAGATATCTGGTTGTGTAGGAATCGAGGGAACACTCCCGACCCTCGATTGGGTTTCTAGCCGATCCCCAAAATGAGGTTAGTAGCGACTCCTGTATATTTTTAGGTTGTTATAAACAACTAGATCGCATAATAAACCTACTGTCACGCGGGGTATGAGCTTGGGAGAGCTCGTGATCTTGAGATCAAGTACCCCTAAACCCGACCTTTCCCGCCTTGGATATATTTCGAGGGGCGGCGAGATCGGGTCGCGACAAGTCCCACCACCATTTGATCGCACGTTCGAATATAGAGAATTCGGGGAGGCTAAATGTTAAAATGTCTGAATATCTTGGTCACAAGAGCTGTGTACGGAAGTTGACCCTTGTCCTTCACCACTGCCATGTACATGTGGAACATAATAGTGTGTGGAAGAGAGAATTTTTTACCAGCATTGATGGTATACATCAACTTCGCCTTCGAGTTTGAAACGTCGGTTTTTGAAGTTGATTTTGGTCTGAGGCAGTTAATCACAATTTTGTGCAGCAAAATATTGGTCGCATTCATCCTCAAATAGGAAATCTTTCCTTCTATCCTTCTATCCTGAACAAGTTCCAACGTTGCACGAGCAATAGACACACTGATAGGTTGATATCTCCCTCTTTCAACCCAAATCACATCAGCCAATGTATTCATGTCAACCACATAATCCTGATCTCGAACACTAAAAGAGAATCTATTCACATCTAAGAAACTGAGATTCGAATAGAAATAAGCAGTAAGTTCAGCATAAGCTTCTGTAGTTTCAGAACAAAACTATTCGAGTTGAAGAAGACTGAATTTTTCCCACAGATTGACATTCACAGAGTCAAGAAAATCAAAATCCACACCTCTAGGGTTTATCACCCCACATTTCAGCAACTTAGAGTGCAGTTGCTTGTGGTCATTCGATCGAAACAAGTCTGTCCTTTTACTTCGGATTTTTGCCGCAACACCCATTCTCGGTTTAAACTGACTGTACATCCTATCATCGTCATTCCCATCAGGCTGACTCAGCCCTCCAACACGTGGATCACTTGGGATATTTGCCAATGCCTCTTCCGCCGACCCAGCAGGGGCAATTCCCAATCGTTCCATTGTGCGGAAAAAATAGGTTTCATTTTTATACCCTTTGTCTTTCAAAAATTCGTCAATATAATTCAAAGGAGTACCACCCCTCTTCAAAGCATGGTAAAGCTTATAAGTGAAGCCAGGCTTAAGAGTTCTTACAGGTTATGCGTCTTCGATGATTTCTTCCTCTTCTTGATGTGCAACATTTTGAGGTCTAGAAGGA
Source organism: Eucalyptus pumila (assembly GCA_016097595.1). Lineage (NCBI taxonomy): Eukaryota > Viridiplantae > Streptophyta > Magnoliopsida > Myrtales > Myrtaceae > Eucalyptus > Eucalyptus pumila. Next base: position 34,142,061 of record CM027853.1, read on the forward strand.
GAAGATGGATGCTGCTGAGAGTGTTGTGGGCTCTGCCGCTGTCTAGGAGATTCTTCTTCCTCGGTGAGATCAAAGTTCGTAGGCCCCTCACGCATTTGATGTGGTCCCCTGTTCGCGATCCTTGAAGACTTTCTTTCGGAGAACATCTTTCACAATCTTTGAGAGATTCCAAGCTTGTTTTCCAAGAAAGATGACAACTTTTCGAAGATTAAACAAGTGAAGAAGACATAAGTGAACGATCTATGTTCTCTTAGGGTTTTTGTGGGTAAAATGAAGAAGAATAGATAGTATATAAGACAGTCGAAGAGAGGCATACGAAACATCATAAAGAAGAAATATAAAGATGCCTTTTAAAAATAAATGCCTTTTTCAAAAAAATTAGATAACTGTCATTTTTAAAATTAAATTCTTTTTTGAAAAGGAAGGATTGCAATAATCACAAAAATTGAAAATAGCAACAATCAATTACAGATAGATGATCGTACCTTTTCGAGATTTGATCTGAGAGATAATAAAATAAAATAACTTACAATCACAAATCTTGATCGTCTGAGTCTGAGTGTCTTTAAACTTTCAGTCCTGGGTCTGAACTTCCTCGGACTTTAAGATATTGAGTCTGGAACGAATAACGTCAAATTGATTTTTCTCCAAAGGCTTTGTAAATATATCCGCCAGTTGATTCTTTGAGTCAATAAACTGAATCAAAACTTCTCCATTTTGAACATGATCTCTAATGAAGTGATGTCGAATCTATATATCTTTTGGTCTTGAGTGAAGAATCGGATTCTTAGTGAGATTGATTGCGCTGGTGTTATCACATTTGATTTTAGTGCATGAATTTTCGATTCAAAAGTCTCTTAACTGTTGTTTTATCCACAGAATTTGTGAACAACAACTTCCAAGAGCTACATACTCTGCTTCTGCTGTGGAAAGAGCTACTGTACTTTGCTTCCTTGAAAACCAAGACACTGTCTTGCTTCCAAGTAGTTGACAGGTGCCTGAGGTGCTCTTTTTATCAACTCTACATCTGGCTAGATCTGCGTCTGAATATCCAAGAAGAGTAAAGTCTCCTTTTTTAGGATACTAGAGACCAGAGTTTGAAGTTGAGGCAATGTATTTGATAATACGCTTTGCAGCACTGAGATGGGATTCTTTAGGGTCTGATTGAAATCTGGCATAAATACAAACACTAAACAAAATGTCAGGTCTAGAAGCAGTAAGATAAAGAAGTGAACCAATGATACTCCTGTATAGCTTCTGGTCATCTTTCTTTCCTCCTTCATCTTTGTCCAGCTTCAAGGAACTTGACATTGGTATATCAGTATTTTTGCAATTTTCCAGCCCAAACTTTTTGACAAGATCATTAGCATATTTTTCTTGATGAATAAAAGTTCCTTCCATCAGTTGTTTCACTTGAAACCCGAGAAAGAAGGTTAGTTCACCCATCATGCTCATTTCAAATTCATCATGCATAGACTTAGAGAATTTCTTGCACAGATTTCATTAGAAGATCCAAAAATAATATCATCAACATATATTTGAACAAGCATAAAACTTTTGTTTTCTCTTTTGATAAATAACGTGGTATCTACTTTACCTTTGACAAAGCCATTTTGAATTAAAAACTTACTTAGTCTGTCGTACCAAGCTCGAGGTGCTTGCTTTAAACCATATAGAGCATTTTTCAGTTTGAACACAGAGTCTGGTTTCCTTAGGTCTTCAAAACCGGGTGGTTCTTCCACATAGACTTCCTCTTGGATAAATCCATTTAGGAAAGCACTTTTGACGTCCATTTGGAATAACTTAAAATTCTTATAACAAGCAAAAGCAAGTAATAATCTAATTGCTTCTAACCTCGCTACTGCCGCGTAAGTCTCATCATAGTCTATCCCTTCTTCTTGCTTATATTCCTTTGCTACGAGTCTTGCTTTATTTCTTACTACCTTTCATTTCTCGTTCATCTCGTTCCTGAAAACCCATTTAGCTCCAATGATGGATTTACCTTTTGGTTTATGAGTCAATTCCCAGACATCATTAATACTGAATTGTCTGAGTTCTTCTTGCATAGCTTCAATCCAACTTTCATCATTTAAAGCTTCTTCTATGCTCTTGGGTTCTTGTGCGAATTCCTTCATTAATAAGAGCCACAGCACTAGACTCTTCACGCCTTTTGGATCTTGTACGAATTCCTTCATTAATATCACAAATAATGAGATCTTTGGGATGACTGGACTTATACTTCCAGTTGCTGGTTGATTTGTCAGATTGTTGATCTTTTTCTTCATTTGAATCTTCAACAATCATTTGCTGCTAGTCTTCTGAAGTCTGAGCTGCTTCTAGAGATTTAGACTTTGTAGAGTCTGGAGCAGGTTTAGATTCTTCAAGTTGAGTCTGAATTGATTCATTTTGCATAAAGTCTTGAAATTTAACATTCATTGATTCCTCCACAGATTGAGTCTTTTTATTGTATACTCTGTAAGCTTTGCTGGTGGTTGAATATCCAAGGAAGATACCTTCGTCTGATTTTTCTTCAAACTTACCAACTCGATTATTTGCATTTTTCAATATAAAATATTTACGTCCAAACACGTGAAAATATGAAACAATAGGCTTCTTTCCTTTGAATAACTCGTAGGGAGTTTTCTCCAGAATAGGCCTTAGAAAAAACTCTATTAATGATATAACATGCTGTAGAAACTGCTTCAGCCCAAAAACGTGAAGAGATGTTACTTTCAATTAAAAGAGTTCTAGCCATATCTTGCAAAGATCTATTCTTCCTTTCCACAACTCCATTCTACTCTGGAGTAAATGGAGAAGAGAACACATGCTAAAAACCAGATTCATCACAGAATTTTGTAAAGTCTTGATTTTCAAATTCACCTCCATGGTCTGTCCGTACACTTGAAATAACATATCCTTTCTCATTTTGGACCTTTTTAGCAAACTTTTTAAAGTAAGAAAATGTTTCAGACTTACTTACCAGGAAATATACCCAAGTGAATCTTGAATAATCATCCACAATCACCAAACAGTATTTCTTACCTCCAATGCTCTGAGTTCTGGTTAGTCCAAAGAGATCCATATGCAAAAGCTGCAGTACACGATTAGTGGAAACTTGATTTATTGGTTTAAATGAGTTTCATACATGTTTTCCTAACACGCATGGTGTGCATAGATCAGACTTTTGGTATGACAAATTGGGTAAACCACGAACAAGCTTCTTTACTGAAATTTTGGCTATTTGCTTCATGTTGATGTGCCCAAGTTTTCTGTGCCATAAGTTTGCTTCTTCTTGAATTAAGATTAGACATTGGATTTCATCTGGTTTGACATCCAAGAGGTAGATATTTCCATGTCTTCGACCCGTGAAAGACTGAGAGGAGTCTAACTGGTTCCTGAACATATTCCTTCTTGAAAATTGATTTTGAACCCAGTGTCGCACAGTTGACTGATACTTAGCAAATTGTAGTTGAGTCCTTCCACTAAGGAAACATTACTGATTGTGAGGCTTCCAATCTTTACAGTTCTGAAACCCACAATTCTTCCTTTGCTGTTTCCTCCAAATGAAACTTTTCCACCATTAACTTGAACAAGCTTTATGAAGCAATTTGAATCTCCTATCATATGCCTCGAGCATCCACTATCCAGATACCATTTTACATTTTTCTTGATAGTGACTTGCATTTAAAAAAGAGACTCAAGCTTTCTTTGGTACCCATATTTTCTTGGGTCCATTGGTGTTAGTATGATATACGGTCTTTGCCCATACCTTCTTAACAGGTTTCCAAACCATATGACATTCTTTCTCAAAATGATCTGAACCATTGCACTTAAAACATCTAAGAGCATTGCGACCTACTGGTTTTACAAAAACTTTTTGGAAATGATTTTTGTAAGCATCTCTTGTAGGTCTTCACTTAATTTTTTCCTTTACTTTAAGAAAATCAATTAGAGGAATTTTTTCCGCAGTCATTCCCAAACCGGATTTATTGTAATAAGGTCTTTGTGCTGAAAGAATTTTCTCAAGTTTCTCAGATCCTATAGAAAATCTTTTAGAAATATTTGAGATGTCATTTTTCAAGAATGCATTTTCTTTTGAAAGACTGTCTGCATTTTCTTTCCAAGTAGTAACACTTTTGTCTAGGCTTTTGACCTTTTCTTTCCAAACATTTTCCTATTGCTTTAGAGCAGAATTTTCTCTTTTGAGTTTGGAAATCCTTTTAAGAGAAGCTTTGAGACTAAGACACAATTCATCAATGTATCTAGAGACTTTAGTAGGGATTTTCAAGTCACTTACCTCGATTTCACTGTCTGAATTTGAGTCTGTCTCGGAGTCTGAATCTGAGTCTGATTGTGCCATGAGACAAATGTTGGCATAATCATCATCACTTTCTTCACATTCTGTATCACTCCAAGTTTCTGCTTTGAGTGCCTTTCGGTATTTCTCAGTTTTTTTCCTTTTTTTCCTCGAGAAGAGGACAGTTAGATTACGATGTGTCTCTTTTTCTTACATTCAAAGCGAGACTACATCTCTATTGGTTTCACCATCCTCAACAGACTTAGTCTGTTGCTTTTGAAAGCTTTGTTTCTTTGGATTGAATCTTCTTTCCTTTCTGTTTAGTTTTTTGAATCTTCTTATCATGAGAGCAAGCTCTTCATCATCCATATCGTCTTCAGAATATGTGACATCAGAATCATCATTATATTTTAATGCAATGGATTTCTTACCTTTAGGATATTCATCTTCGTTGATTCGCTCCACTTCATAAGACTGAAGAGTCCCAATCAATTCATCGACAGAAAGTGGCATAATTCTGTGTCTCCCTTATTAAGGTCTTTATGTGATTCCAATCCTTGGAGAGTCCATGCAGTAGCTTGTTTACTTTCATTGGATCTGAAATTGGTTGACCTTGATTTTCAAGACCATTCACGATTTCTGTAAAACGACTAAAAATGTCAGTGATAGATTCTCCTTATTTCATTTTGAATGCTTCGTATTGACTGAATAGAATGTTGATTCTGGTTTCTTTCACTCGATCAGTTCCTTCATAGGTGATGTGTAATTTATCCAAGACTTCTTTAGATGTAACACAAGAAGATATTCTGTTATATTTAGTAGGTGATAATGCACAATATAAAGAATAAATTGCTTTTGCATCAAGAGCTTGTCTCTTGGTTATCTCTTCTTGAGTCATTTCACTAGACTCAATAGCTTCTTTTCCTCTCTCAGAGATAGGTACAACTTTATGAATGATTCCTTTGTCTACCACGTCCCATTCCAGAGGATTCTTTGATCGTAGGAATGCTTTCATCTTGTTTTTCCATATGTTGTATTCCTTTCCATCAAAGTAAGGCGGTCTGGTATTACTTTGCCCTTCAACCAGTCCTAGAGCCAACATACTAGCCATAGATCTTTAACTCTGAAGTAAAACACTTCAAATTAAGTGAGTACACAAGCTCTGATACCAATTGTGAAAGCTAGTACGAGCACCTAGAGGGGGGGTGAATAGGTGCAAAAACAAATTTCGAAATAAATGTAAAGCGCTTAATCAATAATGGATTATGAAAAGGAAATTTGTCTCTTGTAAACACAACGATTTACGATCAAAGTAAAAAGCGTAGAGAAGAGAAAATGAACACAGAGATTATAGTAATTCGGCTTAATCCAAGCCTACGTCCACTCTTCCGCACTGACAACCCACCGGCTGGATTTCACTATGAACAAAAGAGTTGTTACATAAAAGTTCTGCATTGATTCCACAGTGTAGAGACTCTACTACACTTCCTCAAGGACTCAAAGATATAGACTCTCTTTTTTATACAAGATTTCACTCAACAATTTAATTGACTAAGAACAAGGAGCTTCAGACTTTGGAATTCTTCTATCGCGCACACACTCGAACAACTGGAACGTCTTCCTTATATACTCCTTTATGCCATGATACCCGTTGGCACTTACCACAAGAATTCTTCCAATCTACCCGTTGGACAAAATCAATTAGGAAGATCATTCAAGCTATTTAAGGAACATGACGATAACTCATCAATCCTGCTCGCCCATACAATCAGGATCTCGGTTTCCATAAGTATAACTTTCCAAGTAACTTCGCCAATCAACGGATCCAAAATCCCTAAATCAATCTAGATTTGAATAATGGATTCCGACATGCTATATCCAGCCAAGAGATCTTCTCCAATCGATAAAGTCAAATCCTTAACGAAACATCCAGTTTTGAATAAGCATTCTTCGACGGACTAGAAACTGTCAATGAGGATAGACTTTGAGTCTTGAGTCTGGCAGTCCGGAGGTTTTCAGACTTTGATAGAAGAGTCTACAAGTCTTCAGACTAGACTGATGAAAACGTTTTGTCGGCTTCAAAACACTCAAGGAAGTTTTCTCCAACAGTACACGGTGAGACCTTTCTTCTAGTCGAAACCCGTACATACACGGTGAGACTATCATACCCGGTCGAAACCCGTTCATACACGGTGAGACTATCATCCGGTTGAAACCCGTTCGTACATGGTGAGACATTTCTCCCAGTTGAAACCCGTTCATACATGGTGAGACTATCATACCCATTCGAAAACCCGTTCGCACACGGTGAGACCTTTCTTACAGTCGAAACCCGTTCATACACAGTGAAACCTGTTTGTACACGGTGAGACCTTTTTCCCAGTCCAAACCCATTCATACACGGTGAGACTATCATACCCAGTCGAAACCCGTTTGTACATGGTGAGACCTTTTTCCCAGTCCAAACCCATTCGTACACGGTGAGACCTTTTTCCCAGTCCAAACCCATTCGTACACGGTGAGACTATCATACCTGATTGAAACCCGTTCGTACACGGTGAGACATTTCTCCTAGTCGAAACCCGTTCATATATGGTGAGACTATCATACCCGTTTGAAACCCGTTCGCACACGGTGAGACCTTTCTCCCAGTCGAAACCCGTTCGTACACAGTGAAACTATCATACCCGGTCGAAACCTGTTTGTACACGGTGATACATTTTTCCCAGTCCAAACCCATTCGTACACGGTGAGACTATCATACCCGGTTGAAACCTATCTGTACACGGTGAGACTCTTTTTCCTAAATCACATGATTCATGGGTCATCCTTAAACCACAAGGTTGGTGGGTTTATCCTTAAATCACGGGGTTTGTGGGTCTATCCTTAAACCACAAGGTTCATGGGCTATCCTTAAACCACGGTTCGTGGGTCAATCCTTAAATCACATGGTTAGTGGGTCTATCCTTAAACCACACTTTTAGAATGTTTATGAGTCTATCCTTAAACTGCGATTTTCAAAAGGTTCATGGTCAACCTTAAACCATGTTATCTACAAAAGTTCATGGATTTTCCTCAAAACCATGTATTTCCAACGCGGTCGAAATCCGTTGTTACACGATGAGACCTTATCTCTATTTTTCTTATGACACAGCATGCTTCTGTAGCCCGAGGTCCTCTTTTTATGACATGGCGTGCTTCTATAGCCCGTGGTTTTCTTTTTATGACACGGCATGCTTCTGTAGCCCAGGGTCTTTCTCTTATAACACGGCGTGCTTCTGTAGCCAGGGGTCTTTTTATTTTTTTCTTATGACACGGCATGCTTCTGTAGCCTAGGGCCCTTTCTTCTTATGACACGACGTTCTTCTGTAGCTCGGGGTCGTTCTCTTTTTTCTTATGACACGGCGTGCTTTTACAGCCCGAGGTCTTTCTTCCTATTATTGACAAGATGCGCCTCCGTAGTTATGAGTCCTGTCCATCGACTTAATACGTGCCTATGCACCTAAGGTTTCTTTACCGCCGAAATAATTTAGGTGTCTTCTGTCTTTGAACCTCTTCGAGCTCCCATTCAAGAGGGGCAGCTGTTGACACCTAAATTTCTTCATTTTACTTGAGACTTAATAGCATTAAAAGTTAGGATTTAATCACTAAAAAAAAGAACAAAACAACAAAAAAAAAAGAAAAAAAAAGAATGAAAATAATGCTTAGGGGGCGGGTCGAGCCGGATCTGGCCTTGGCCCAGCCCACCACCCGCCTCTCTTTCTCCCTATGCGGGCCTAGCTTTTTTCCCTTTGGCTTGGCCCGTGCCGGCTTGTGTTCTCCCTCATGCCATCTTCGCGCCTAGACTCGCCAAAAAAAAAGAAAGAAAGAAAGAAAAAGGAGTAGCGGCAGAGCATAGGGCAGTGAGAGCATCGAGCAGAGAGATGGGGAGAAGAGAGAGAGAAAAGAGACAAAGAGATCAGGACGTGCAACATGCCAGCAGAGGTGAGAGAAAAAAAAAGCAAGAAGAAGACCAGTTTTTCTTCTTCTTCGAAGGACCTTTAGTCGGCGGCCCCAGCAGCCGAGAAGTTGCGAAGCCGACGCCACTTCTGCCGCTCTTGCCATGCGACCGCCTGGGCTCCCCTTGTTGGAGAAAACTTCTTTGAATGTTTTGAAGTTGACAAAACGTTTCCATCAGTCTAGTCTGAAGACTTGCAAACTCTTCCATCAAAGTCTGAAGACCTTCGGACTGCCAGACTCAAGACTCAATGTCTATCCTCATTGACAGTTTCTAGACTATCGAAGAAGGCTTATCTAGAACTGAGTATTTCGTTAACGATTTGATTCTATCAACTAAAGAAGATCTCTTGACTGGATATAGCATGTCGGAATCCATTATTCAAATTGAGATTGATTTAGGGATTTTGGATCCATTGAATGGCAAAGTATACTTGGAAGGTTCTACTTATGGAAACCTAGATCCTAATTGTATGGGCGAGTAGGATTGGCGGGCTATCGACATATTTCTTAAATAACTCGAAATCTTCCTAATTGATTCTGTCCAACGGGTAGATTGGAAGAACTCCTTTCGTAAGTGCCAACAGGTGTGATGGCATGAAAGAGTATATAAGGAAGATGTTCCAGTTATTCGAGTGTGTGCGCAATAGAAGAATTCCAAAGTCTGAAGCTCATTGTTCTTAGTCAATTCAATTGTTGAGCGAAATCTTGTATACAAAAGAGAGTTTATATCTTTGTGAGACCTTGAGAAAGTGTAGCAGAGTCTCTACACTGTGGAATCAAAGAAAAGCTTTATTGTAACAACTCTTTTGATTCATAGTGAAATCCAGCCGGTGGGCTGTTAGTGCGGAAGAGTGGACATAGGCTTGGATTAAGCCGAACCACTATAAATCTTGTGTTCTTATTCTCTTCCCTAAGCTCTTTTACTTTGATTGTAACTCAATTTGTTTACAAGAGTCTAATTTCATTTTCATAATCTATTGTTAATTAGAGTTGCACACTTCTCTCTCGAAAATTTGTTTTTGCACCTATTCACCCCCTCTAGGTGCTCGTACTAGCTTTCACAATTGGTATCAGAACTTGTGTACTCACTTAAGTTGAAGTGTTTTACTTCAGAGTTAAAGATCCATGGCTAGTATGTTGGCTCCAGGTCTGGTTGAGGGGCAAAGCAATACCAGACTATCTTATTTTGATGGAAAGGAATACAACATATGGAAAAACAAGATGAAGGCATTCCTAAGATCAGAGGATCCTCTGGAATGGGACGTGGTAGACAAAGGAATCATTCCTAAGGCTGAAACAGTCTCAGAAAGAGGAAAAGAAGCTGTTGAGTCCAGTGAAATAACTCAAGAAGAGATAACCAAGAGACAAGCTCTTAATGCAAAAGCAATTTATTCTTTATATTGTGCATTATCTCCTACTGAATATAACAGGATATTTTCTTGTGAAACAGCTAAAGAAGTCTGGGATAGATTACACATCACCTATGAAGGAACCAATCGAGTGAAAGAAACCAGAATCAACATTCTGCTCGGTCAATATGAAGCATTTAAGATGAAACTAGGAGAATCTATCACCGACATGTTTACTGCATGTTTACAAAAATCGTGAATGGTCTTTATTATCAAGGTCAACCAATTTCTCGACCCATGAAGGTAAACAAGTTACTGCATGAATTGTCCAAGGATTGGGATCACATAAAGACCTCAATAAAGAAGACACAAAGAATCATGCCACTCTATGTTGATGAATTGGTTGGAACTCTTCAGTCTTATGAAGTGGAGAAAATCAATGAAGATGAAGATCCTAAAGGTAAGAAATCCATTGCATTAAAATATAATGATGATTCTGATGTCATAGATTCTGAAGATGATATGGATGATGAAGAGCTTGCTCTTATGGTAAGAAGGTTCAGGAAATTGAACAGAAAGGGGGGAAAATTTAATCCATAGAAACAAAGTTTCCAAAAGCTATAGAATAAATCAGTTGAGGATGATGAATCCAATAAAGATGTAGTCTGCTTTGAATACAAGAAAAATGGACACATCAGACCCAATTGTCCCCTTCTGAAGAGAAAGAAAGGAAAAGCTGAGAAATATCGAAAGGTACTTAAAGCAGAAACTTGGAGTGATACCGAATGTGAGAAAAGTGGTGATGATTATGCCAATATTTGTCTCAAGGCATAATCAGACTTAGAATCAGACTCCAAGATAGACCCAGACTCAGACAGTGAAATCGAGGTAAGTAATTTAAAAATCCCTACTAAAGTCTCTAGATACATTGATGAATTGTGTCTTAGTCTTAAAACCTCTCTCAAAAGGATTTCCGAACTTAAAAGGGAAAATTCTGCACTAAAACAACAGGAAAATGTTTAGAAAGAGAAGGTCAATAGTTTAGACAAAAGTGTTACTACTTTGAAAGAAAATGCAGACAATCTTTTAAAAGAAAATTCATTCTTGAAAAATGATATCTCAAGTATTTCTAAAAGATTTTCTATAGGATCTGAGAAACTTGAAAAAATTCTTTCAGCACAAGGACCTTGCTTCAACAAATCAGGTTTAGGAATGACTTCTGAAACCATTCCTCTAATTGATTTTCCTAAAGTAAAGGAAATAATTAAGTAAAGACCTACAAGAGATTCTTACAAAAATCATTTCCAAAAAGTCTTTGTAAAACCTATAGGCCGTAGTGCTCTTAAATGTTCTAAGTGCAATAGCTCAGATCATTTTGAGAAAGAATGTCATATGATTTGGAAACATGTTGAGAAGGTATGGGTAAAGACCGTATAGTACACTAACACCAATGGACCCAAGAAAATATGGGTACCAAAGAAAGCTTGAGTCTTTTTTCTAAATGCAGGTCGCTATCAAGAAAAAGGTTAAATGGTACTTGGATAGTGGATGCTTAAGACATATGACAGGAGACTCAAATTGCTTCATAAAACTTGTACAAGTTAATGGTGGAAAAGTTTCTTTTGGAGGAAATAGCAAAGGAAGAATTGTGGGATGCGGAATTGTAAAGATTGGAAGCCTCACGATTAGTAATATTTCCTTAGTGGAAGGACTCAACTACAACTTGCTGAGTATCAGTTAGCTGTGCGACATTGGTTTCAAAATCAACTTTCAAGAAAGAATATGTTCATGAATCAGTAAAGACTCCTCTCAGTCTTTCACGGGGCAAAGATATGAGAATATCTATCTTTTGGATATCAAACCAGATGAATCCCAATGCTTAATTTCAATTCAAGAGGAAGCAAACTTATGGCACATAAAACTTGGGCACATCAACATGAAGCAAATAGCCAAAATCTCAGCAAATAAGCTTGTTCGTGGACTACCCAAACTAACATACCAAAAGTCTGATCTATGCACACCATGCGTGTTGGGAAAACAGGTAAGAAATTCATTCAAACCAATAAATCAAGCATCCACTAATCGTGTACTGTAGCTTTTGCATATGGATCTCTTTGAACCAACCCGAACTCAGAGTATTGGAGGTGAGAAATACTGCCTAGTAATTGTGGATGATTATTCATGATTCACTTGGATATATTTCCTGGCAAGTAAGTCTGAAACTTTTTTCTTATTTTATGAAGTTTGCTAAAAAGGTCCAAAATGAGAAAGGGTATGTTATTTCAAGTATACGGACAGAACATGGAGGTGAATTTGATAATCAAGACTTTACAAAATTCTGTGATGAATCTGGCTTTCAGCATGTGTTCTCTTCACCATATACTCCAGAGCAAAATGGAGTCGTGGAAAAAAAGAATAGATTGCTGCAGGAAATGGCTAGAACTTTTTAATTGAAAGTAACATCTCTTCTCGTTTTTGGGCTGAAGCAGTTTCACAGCGTGTTATATTATTAATAGAGTCTTCTTAAGGCCTATTCTGGAGAAAACTCCCTATGAGTTATTCAAAGGAAAGAAGCCAACTGTTTCGTATTTTCATGTGTTTGGATGTAAATGTTTTATATTGAAAAATGCAAATAATCGGGTTGGTAAGTTTGAAGAAAAATCAGATGAAGATATTTTCCTTGGATATTCTATCACAAGCAAAGCTTACAGAGTATACAACAAAAAGACTCAATCTGTGGACGAATCGATGAATGTCAAATTTCAAGACTTTATGCAAAATCAATCGATTCAGACTCAACTTGAAGAATCTGAACCTGCTTTAGACTCTACAAAGTCTAAATCTCCAGAAGCATCTCAGACTTCAGAAGACCAGCAACAAATGATCATCGAAGATTCAAATGAGACAAATGATCAACAGTCTGACAAATCAACCAGCAATTGGAAGCATAAGTCTAGTCATCCCAAAGATCTTATTATTGGTGATATTAATGAAGGAATTCGCACAAGATCCAAAAGGCGTGAAGAGTCTAGTGTTGTGGCTCTTATTTCTGAAATAGAACCCAAAAGCATAGAAGAAGCTTTATATGATGAAAGCTGGATTGAAGTTATGCAAGAAGAACTCAGGCAATTAAGTATCAATGATGTCTGGGAATTGACTCCTAAACCGAAAGGTAAATCCATCATTGGAGCTAAATAAGTTTTCAGGAACAAGATGAATGAGAAAGGAAAAGTCATAAGAAACAAAGCAAGGCTCGTGGCCAAAGGATATATACAAGAAGAAGGAATAGACTATGATGAGACTTATGCACCAATAGTAAGGTTAGAAGCAATTAGATTATTACTTAATTTTACTTGCCATAAGAATTTCAGGTTATTCCAAATGGACGTCAAAAGTGCTTTCCTAAATGGATTTATTCAAGAGGAAGTCTATATGGAACAACCACTCGGTTTTGAAGACCTAAGGAAACCAGACTTTGTATTCAGACTGAAAAAGGCTCTATATGGTCTAAAGCAAGCACCTCGAGCTTGGTACGACAGACTAATGAAACAACTGAAGGAGGGAATCTTTATTCATCAAGAAAAATATGCTAAAGAACTTGTCAAAAAGTTTGGACTAGAGAATTGCAAAAAGACTAATATACCAATGTCAAGTTCCTTGAAGCTAGACAAAGATGAAGGAGGAAAGAAAGTTGACCATAAGCTATACAGGAGTATCATTGGTTCACTTCTTTATCTTACTGCTTCTAGATCTGACATTCTGTTTAGTATTTGCATTTGTGCTAGATTTCAATCAGACCCCAAAGAATCTCATCTAAGTTCTGCAAAACGTATTATCAAACACATTGCCTCAACTTCAAATTTAGGTCTCTAGTATCGAAAAGAATGAGACTTCACTCTTCTTGGATACTCAGACGCAGACCTAGCCAAATGCAAAGTTGATAGAAAGAGCACCTCGGGCACTTGTCAACTACTTGGTAACAAGACAGTATGTTGGTTTTCAAGGAAGCAAAGTACCGTAGCTCTTTCTACGGCAGAAGCAGAGTATGTAGCTCTTAGAACTTGTTGTTCACAAATTCTGTAGATAAAACAATAGCTAAGAGACTTTGGAATTGAAGATTCATGCATTGAAATCAAATGTGACAACACCAGCGCAATCAATCTCACCAAGAATCCAATTCTTCACTCAAGAGCAAAACATATAGAGATTCGACATCATTTCATTAGAGATCATGTTCAAAATGGAGAAGTTTCGATTCAGTTTATTGATTCAAAGAATCAATTGGCAGATATATTTACAAAGCCTTTGGAGAAAAATCAATTTGAAGTTATTCGTTCCAGACTCAATATCTCAAAGTCTGAGGAAGTTAAGACTTAAGGCTGAAAGTCTAAAGACACTCAGACTTAGACAATCAAGATTTACGACTGTAAGTTACTTCTATTTTAGAAACTTATCTCTCAGATAAAATCTCGAAAATGTACGATCATCTATCTGTAATTGATTGATGTTATTTCCCCAGTTTTCATGATTATTGCAATCTTTCATTTTCGAAAAGAAGTTATTTTTGAAATGACGTTTATCTAATTTTTTTTGAAAATGCAGTTATTTTTTAAAAGGCATTTTTATATTTTCTTTTAGGATGTTACGTATGCCTCGCTTCGACTGCCTTATATATTATTGGTTCTTCTTCGTTTTACTCACAAAAACCCTAAGAGAACATAGATCTTCCACTTCTCTTTTCTTCTCTTGTTTAATCCTCGAAAAGTTTTCACCTTTCTTGCAAAATAAGCTTGGAATCTCTCAAAGACTATGAAATATGTTGTCTCAAAGAAAGTCTTCGAGGATCGCGAACAAGGGACCACAGCAAATGCGTGAGGGACCTACGCATTTTGATCTCATCGGGGAAGAAGAATCTCTTAAATAGCAGTAGAGCCCACAACATTCTCAGCAGCGTCCATCTCCTCCATCTAGACCTCAAAATATTGAACATAGAGAAGAGGAAGAAATCATCGAAGATGCAGAACCCGTAAGAACTCATAAGCCCGCTTTTACTTTTAAGCTTTACCATGCTTTGAAGAGGAGTGGTACTCCTTTGAACTATATTGATGAATTTTTGAAAGACAAAGGGTATCGAAATGAAACCTACTTTTTACGCACAATGGAACGATTGGGAATTGCTCCTGCGGGGTCAACGGAAGAAGCATTGGCAAATATCCCAAATGATCCACGTGTTGGAGAGTTGAATCAACCTGATGGGAATGATGATGATAGGATGTACACTCAGTTTAAACCTAGAATGGGTGTTGCAGCGAAAATCCGAAGCAAAAGGACAGATTTGTTTCGCTCGGAGGAACACAAGCAACTGTACTCTAAGTTGCTAAAGCGTGGTATGATTAACCCTAGAAGTGTGGACTTTCATTTTCTTGATTCTCTGAATGTCAAGCTGTGAGAGAAATTCAATCTTCTTCAACTAGAATGGTTTTGTTCTGAAACAACAGAGGCTCATGCTGAACTCACTGCTTACTTCTATTCGAATCTAAGTTTCTTGGATGTGAATAGATTCTCTTTTAGTGTTCGAGATCAGGACTATGTGGTTGACATGGATACATTGGCTGATGTGATTGGGTTGAAAGAGGGAAATACCAACCAATCAGTGTGTCTATTGGACGTGCGACGATAGAGCTTGTTCGGGATAGAACGACGAAATGAAAGATTTCATATTTGAGGATGAATGCCTTAAATATTTTGCTTCACAAGATAGTGATCAACTGCCTCATACCCAAATCGACTTCAAAGGCCGATGTTTCAAACTTGGAGGCAAAGCTGATGTATGCCATCAACGCTGGCAAAACATTCTCTCTTCCACACACTATTATGTTCCACATGTACATAACGATGGTGAAGGACAAGGACCAACTTCCTTACTTAGCACTTGTCACTAAGTTATTCAGACATTTGAACATTCAGTCTCCCAGGATTCTTTGTGTTCGAACATGCGATCAAATGGTGGTAGGACTGAAAATGGTCTCTAAAATGCGTCTGAAGGAACTTAACAAGGCTTTGGGGCGATTCAAGGTTAAAACCCCTATCAAGACTCACCCAGTCTCCTCGGCTGCAAAACGGAAAGGGAAAGAGCCCATGGTTGCTCCATCCAAGAAAAGAAGATCACTCATTTTGGAGGATCAAGAGGATGAGGATGATATCACAATTTCTACTCTTGCATTGAAGAACTTAAGTCATTCTGTTCCAGAGACAGAGGTGAGACAGGAACAAGACAAGGAGGAGATCGAATAGAGGACTAGAGAAAGAGAATCAATGGAGAATGAAGCAGAGGAAGAAAGGATTGAAGAAGAAGAAGAAGAAGACGACAGGTGAACAAGAAGGAGCGGAGCATGAAGAGTACTTCTCACTGCTGAAGGCAATGAAACAGGGGGAGATGCTGAGAAAAGAGGTACGTCTTCAATTGTTGTTACTAGTGAAGGAGTAAGTCATTCACCAGCAGATCCAGAAGACATCTATATTTCTCAATTTCCTGAGGAAGGCCATGAGGTTTCATCACCCAATCTGCGTGATCGTGCTAACTTGCCATCATCTGCCAATACACCTTCTGATCGTGCAGAAGCTAGTACTCAGACTGATAATTCAGCAGACTTTCGCAGAGTGCTTGATGTTCTCTTGGAGATGCGAGGCCAAATTTATGCTCTGGGATTCGAAGTTCAGAACTTGAAGAATGCAGGTCAAGCCTCTTCAGTTTCTTTGCATGATCAAATCCATGCCCTTGCTCTTCAAGTTCAAGCAAATGCCAAGGGTGAAGATGTGGCTCAACTGAAGGAGGATTTGAAAAAGTTGGAAGGGGTTGTCTAGTCAATGGGAGATTTCCAGCTTGTTCGTGTTCCAAAGCAATCCCAATTCCATTCTCTTTTCATCTCTACCTTTTTAATGCTGGCAAAAAGGGGGAGAGATGTGGTGCAGATTTGAGATTTAAACTTTTGAGATTTAAACTCTTAACTTTTGTGTTTGATTGACTTTACTTCTGTGTTTGGCTATTTGGCTGTGACTGGATTTGGATTTGTACTGTTTCATCATTTGTTTATCTTAAGCACTATTGGTATTTCATGGCAAAGATAGTTGCTCATTTACAAGACTAACTTATTTTCTGTGGATGGAGATTTTAATGTTATACTTACTAAGCCAATTATCTTTTGTGAAATATCTATGTTTGCTTGAGTATTGTTTTGCAGGTCAAAGTTATCCAAATTTGCGGGAAAGTTTTGTCACCATAAAAAAAGGGGAGATTGTTGGAGAAAACTTCCTTGAGTGTTTTGAAGTTGACAAAACGTTTCCATCGCCTCTAGTCGAAGACTTGCGACTCTTCCATCAAAGTCTAAAGACCTCCGAACGCGTACTCAAGACTCAAAGTCTATCCTCATTGACAGTTTCTAGACCGTCGAAGAAGGCTTATCCAGAACTGAGTATTTCGTTAAGGATTTGATTCTATCGACTGAAGAAGATCTCTTGGCTGGATATAGCATGTCGGAATCCATTATTCAAATTGAGATTGATTCAGGGATTTTGGATCCGTTGAATGGCAAAGTATACTTGGAAGGTTCTACTTATGAAAACCTAGATCCTGATTGTATGGGCGAGCAGGATTGGTGGGCTATCGAAATATTCCTTAAATAACTCGAAATCTCCCTAATTGATTCTGTCCAGCAGGTAGATTGGAAGAACTCCTTTGGTAAGTGCTAACGGGTGTGATAGCATGAAGGAGTATATAAGGAAGACGTTCCAGTTATTCGAGTGTATGTGCGATAGAAGAATTCCAAAGTCTGAAACTCCTTGTTCTTAATCAATTCAATTGTTGAGTGAAATCCTGTACGCAAAAGAGAGTTTATATCTTTGTGAGACCTTGAGAAAGTGTAGCAGAGTCTCTACACTATAGAATCAAGGAAAAGCTTTACTGTAACAACTCTTTTGATTCATAGTGAAATCTAGCCAGTGGACTGTCAGTGCAGAGAGTGGACATAGGCTTGGATTAAGCCGAACCACTATAAATCTTGTGTTCTTATTCTCTTCCCTAAGCTCTTTTACTTTGATCGTAACTCAATTTGTTTACAAGAGTCTAATTTCCTTTTCATAATCTATTGTTGATTAGAGTTGCACACTTCTCTCTGGAAATTTTGTTTTTGCACCTATTCACCCCCTCTAGGTGGTCGTACTAGCTTTCACACCCCTCACCTGCGAGCTCGCACCGCCACTTTGCTTGCAACTTGCGAGCCCGATGCCTACAGCCGCACCGTTGGTTAACCCGTGTGAACACCACCCGTAATGTTTGTTGTCGCCGCCCGCACACTACTTCCTCTGAGCACCGATGCTCGCGCCTGCACCTCCGCCACCGCCACCGCCACTGCTGGTCCGCCGCTCCCCTCTGCCGAACTGGCGCAGCAGCACCTCTGCACGAGCACCCTCCCAGGACGCCAAAGCCAGTCGCCAAGCCACTGCGCACCTCTACCTCTACTTCGACGCCCGCAGTAGCCCTCTTTCAAACTACCCTTCGTCCGAAGCTCCGCCTTGTTGTTGCCCAGCTCTGCCGACACCAGCAGCTGAGCTCATCGCCACAACACCAGCAGCATTTGCCCGTCGCCGTGCCTACTGACTTGACACCTCTGACCGCCCGAAGCTCCGTTGTTGTCGCCCTTGCCCCCGTGAAGCTGCCACTGCTCGAGCAAGCTAGATCTGGAGGGAGGAGGCTCGCCGTCACCATTCCTGCTGCTACCGCCGCCTCCTTAGCCACCAACAACACCGCCTACCTCGACATTGTCGTCGCCATCTAACCACCTGACACCGCATGGTTGCCGCCCGTCCTCACAGACGCCGCATCACTGCCACCACTCGCCGCATCGCGGCTGTCGTCAACCCATCACCAGCATCATCAGCGCCGCCAAGAAGCCCTAGGGTTCTAGTAATCGGGTCGGGCGTGAGCCGCGAAACGGGTAGGTTTTTTAACAATTCAGGACGGGTTTGGGTTGTTTTTGCTTGTGGGCTTAGAGACTTATGGATTTGTGGGCTTGTTGTGGGCCCAATCCAAATTAGGCCCGATGGTTGGGCCCAATCCAAACCAAATAATGGCCCGACCAAGCTAGTTGAGCGTTGTCCTTCGGATGGGCTGAACCTGGGCGGGTCCGATCGACCCGCCCGACCGGGTCGACCCGGTCCGGTCTAACCGGACCCGACTGCTTACGTCCTGGAATTTTTTTTTAAATTTAAAAATATAATTGAAAAAAAAATTTCGAAAATAACAAAATTAAAAATTAAAAATATATATTTTAAAAAATTAATCAAAAAATTCAAATAAATTAAAAAATGTAGGGTTTTGTTAGGAATTGCCATGTCTTGCATTTTTAGTGTAATTAGGCCTTTATTTGCTCGTATTTTAATTATATCTCGTGTGTTTAATTTGCATATCTAATTATGTTTAATTGCACGTGTTTAATTTTACTGCAATTAGGATCTTTGTAGCTATGATTGTTACTTTAATGATTAAGCACCCGCATGATTACCTCATATGTTAGTGGATATATATAAAATCAATCCAAACTACCCGACAAAAATCATTTCTTTTAAAATGAACAAGATTAGGTACCGAAATGGCACTAAATGATCAATTAGTGTAATCAAGTCCCCGACCCTAGATTCTCTGGTTGCGTAGGAAGTGAGGTACACTTCCATACCTCACTTGGTTTCTAGCCAACCCCAATAGGTTAGTGGCGACTCCTTTTGTGCAAAATTTCCTAAGAATATCCCAACGCCACGCGGGGTATGAGCTTGGGAGAGCCCATGTCTAATCAAGGGTTATAAGCTCATCCTTTAGGCAATACCCCTAAACCTGTTCCCTTCCCCCGAGGGTAGGTCACGACAAATCTGAAGCGCTAAACATGTTTAAGATCTACAAAGCCAAAGTTCAAAATGAAGACCTAAAGATTAAAGTTGTAAGGTCTGACCGTGGCGGAGAATATTATGAAAGGTTTTTCAACACGGGTCATAATCCTAGTACTTTTGATTTATTTTTTGGAGAGATGTTGAGCAACAAAGCTGTATTATAATGGATATGGTACGAAATGATATGCCATAGCACACTACCAAACTGTCTTATGTTGAAGCTCTCAAAATAGCCGTGTATATCCTTAATCAGGTCCCTAGTAAATCTGTGGTTAAAACACCTTATGAACTATGGATACAAAGGAAACGGAGTTTGGGATAAATTTCATGTAAGGGGCTATTTAGCTGAGCTAAAATTTATAATCCACAAACAAAGAAACTCGACCCAAGGACCATAAGTTGTTATTTCATTGGTTACCCTAAAAGATTAAAGGGATTTAGATTTTACTGCCCTTCATATGACACAAAACTTGTTGAGACTAGAATTGCGGTGTTTTTGGAAAATGCTGAATATAGTACCACTAGAACGGTAGACCTTGAGGAAACCTGAGATTAAGTTTCTACTCATGATCCAATTTTGGTTCCTATCATTCAAGGGTCCAGTGTACTATTACCTTCACCATAAGGTTTTGATTCGCCTAGGGAGGTACCTAACAAAGAACCTCAAAATATAGAGCCCATTCTCCATGTTTTTGATGAACAAACTTTTAGGAAGTTGGGACAAGAAAAGAAATCGACAATCCTTGATGATTACATAGTGTATTTAGATGAGTCAGACCATGATGTTGGCATAGGAACCAATCCTATCTCTTCTAATGAAGCCATTACAAGCAATCATTCAACTCAGTGGCTTGAAGCCATGAAAGATGAGTTGAATTCAATGAAAACTAATGATGTTTGGCACCTAGTAAACTTGCCTAAAGGGGCCAAAGTTGTAGGCTGTAAATGGGTCTATAAAACTAAGTTAGATCCTAAAGGTAATGTTGAAAGGTATAAAGTTAGACTAGTCGCAAAAGGTTTCACTCAAAGAGAATGAGTGGAGTATAACGATACTTTTTCCCCTGTGTCGAATGACTTTCAGAATAGTCATGGCCTTCGTAGCTCATTATGATTTAGAGCTACATGAAATGGATGTGAAAACAACATTTCTTAGTGGAGACTTGCAAGAAGCTATGTATATGGCACAACCACAATGTTTTATGGTTGAGGGCAAGGAACACATGAAATGTAAACTAAAAATGTCCATTTATGGTTTGAAACAAGCCTAAAGACAATAATATCTTAAGTTTCATCATGTGGTCAGTAATTTTGGCTTTAAAGAAAATGTAGTGGATCAATGTATATATCTTAAGATCGATGGGTGTAGATTCATCATTCTAGTATTTTATGTAGATGATATACTACTTGCTAGCAATGATAAGTACATATTGTATGAGACAAAGAATTTTCTTTCACATAACTATGAGATGAAAGACCTTGGTGAAGCCTCTTATGTAAAGGGCATTGAGATTCATAAAGATAGATGTCGAGGGATCTTAAGATTATCTCAGAAAGCCTAATATTGAAAAGATTCTCAAAAGATTCAACATGCATAACTGCTCTCCCAGTGTTGCCCCTATTGTTAAGGATGACAAATTCAGCTTACTATATTGCCCTATAAATCGACTGGAGTTGGAACAAACAGAGCATATTCCCTATGCTTTTGTTGTAGGGAATCTTATGTAAACTCGAGTACATACTCGCCCAGACATAATGTATGTTGTTGCAATGCTTGGCCATTACCAAATAAACCTAGGAATGGGTCATTACCCAGGAATGGGTCATTGGAAAGTATCTAAAAAAGTGATGTGTTACTTATAGGTACAAAACATTTTATTCTTCCGTACAAGAAAACAAGTAGCCTTGAGATTATTGGTTATTTTGATTTTGATTATGTTGGATGCATTGACACCGATAGATCCACATTATGTTACATTTTTATGCTCGATGGTTGACCTCTCATGGAAGAGTGTGAAGTAGTCCTTAACTGCATCTTTAACTATGGAGGCTGAATTTGTAGCTTTTTATGAGGCGAGTTTTTATGACTTATGGTTGAGGAGCTTTGTTATGGGGCTAAAGGTAGTTGATACTATATCAAGACCATTGAAAATTCACTGTGACAATTAGGCTGTTGTTTTCGTCTCGAGGAGCAACAAGTTGAGAGGTGCATCTAAATAAATCTACATTAAGTACCTAGCTGTGAGAGAAAGAGTCCAAAGTCAAATTGTGTCTATTTAGTATATTAGCACGAAAGTCATGTTAGTGGATCCCATGACAAAAGACTTGCCACCCAATCTCTTTGAAAATGCGTTGCTAGTATGGGTTTGGTTAATAGCTTTTAGTTTAGACCATGGTTTTGGATGTACGACCTATTTTTATATATTTTTATGATCACCTCATGTAATTGATTTGGATTTATCATTTGTTCTCTCTTATAATATGGGCATCTTAAAGGTTTTTTTTTAGACAAATGAACTCGACTCAATGCAATATATATACTCGCATCAAACTCGATTCAACTCTAACATTAAAAACTAAACTATAATGTAAACCTTCTAACTCCATCTCAAGTTCTCATAAAAGAATTCAAAAATAATGATTCTCTTTCAAATTTCCTTAGTAAAAACCTTTAAATTATCAACAAGATTGCAAGTCACGTGATTGTAGTATTACGAAATTTGACACCTCCAACAATGGCAACCCATATTTTTAGGTCCAAATCCATAAAGGGGAAAGGGGGGGGGGGAGTGAAGTGCTTTTATATATATTTAAAAATATTGATCTTTCTAGAACGAGCCCCTTATTTATTTTTTTATTTGCAATTAAACTAGTAATTTGTACAAAGGAACTTATAAAATTTAGGGAAAGAGAAATTGCAAAAACTCTTTATAGAGTTTCAATTAGGATATGCCTTCTCTTCCTTCTAGCTATAGTAGCCTAGTTAGGTTGAAATCCACTACTTGAGCCAATAGTGCAAATGCCAAGAACTTTTGTACCGCGTGGACTCAACTCCTTTGACGGCTTTGTCACTATAGACTAAATAACTATTAGATCTCTTTCAATAGCTATTCTTGCACCTAGTGCACACGGTATGGTAGACATATTTTCCCAAAATTATCAACCACACTTCTAAGTGTTTACAAGTAATCATTCGCACACTTCGTCTCTCACCTAAACAATTGTATTCTCTCTAAGTACAACCACTTCTTCCGTGTGTCTACAAATGATTTTGGCAACCTTGCTAACTTTTAGGATCAAAAGTCAATTGACTACAAACACTAAATGTGCTTTGATTTTTCTCGTTGCAAGAGCACTCGATGTGACGGCCCAAGCGGCGGTGTACGGGGAAGAAGGATGGCGGTGCATCCGCGCCTCGGTTCCTGGACACCCGCAGGGAGGGGCACATCTCTTGTCTCATATCGCTTAGGAAAGGAGGTCTGGGCTACCTTACAAGGCAATGGGCTCTCTAACTGTACATACACGTTTTCTTGGGGTCTGCCCCGAAAACAACAAAACTATGAGGACTTAGTGTCCAAAGCAGACAATATGTGTACAGTAGAGACCTAGGGCCTTACAAGTGGTATTAGAGCCGATTCCCGATCGCATGAGGGGCCACAATGAGGACGTTGTGCTCTTAAGGGGTGGAGTGTGATGGCCCAGGCGACGGTGTGCGAAGAGGAGGGATGATAGTGTGTCCGCACCTCAGTCCCCAGATGTGCGCAGGGAGGGGCACGTCTCTTGTCTCACATCGCCTAGGGAGGGAGGTCTAGGCTGCCTTATAAGGCAATGGGCTCTCTAATTGTCCCTACACATTTTCTTTGGGTAGTACGGGTTGCCCCGAAAAGAACAAAATCATGAGGACTTACTGTATAAAGCGGACAATATGTGTACAGTGGAGACCAAGGGCATTACAAGTATTTGTAAGGACCCGGGCCTCCCACTATGTAATATTGTTTGCTTTGGGCCTTCGGTCCTCACAGCTTTAAAACATGTTACATAGGTTAGATAATCTAAGCCTTATAAACTAGCTTGGGACTTCCCCCTGCGCGGGGGCACGAGGAGGAGGGATGGCGGTGCGTTCACGCCTCAGTCCCCGGATGTGCACAGGGAGGGGGCGCGTCTCGTGTCCCACATCGCTTAGGGGGGAGTCTCGGGCTAGTTTATAGGGCTTGGGTTCTCTAACCCATGTAATGTGTTGGAGAAAATTTCCTTATCTGTTTTGAAGTTGACAAACAGTTTCCATCAGTCTAGTCTAAAGATTTACAGACTCTATCGTCAAAGTCTGAAGACCTCCAGACTCAAGATTTAAAGTCTGCCCTCACTGATAGTTTCCAAACTGTCGAAGAAAAGATTTATCCAATGAAAAAGACTTATCCAGATATAAATGTATCTTTAAGGATTGGGTTAGTGCGGTTGAAGAATATCTCACGGCTGGAGATAGCATCTCGTGATCAACTATTCTTATTGAAATAAATTTGAATATTTAGATCCATTGATTGGCGAAGTATACTTGGAAGGTTCTACTTATGGAAACCTAGATCCTGATTGTATGGGCAAGCAGGATTTGTGGGCTATCATCACATTCCTTAAATAACTCGAAATCTTCCGAATTAATTCTGTTCAACGGGTAGATTGGAAGAACTCCTTTGGAATGTGCCAACGGTTATGATGGCATGGAGGAGTATATAAGGAGGACACTCAAGTTATTCGAGGGTGTGCGTGAAAGAAAAATTCCAAAGTCTGAAACTCTTAGTTTTTTGCTGTTACAATTTGTCGAGCTTAAATTGTACTCAAAAGAGAGATCAAATTCTTGTGAGATCTTAAGGAAGTGTAGCAAAGTCTCTACACTGTGGAATCAAGGATGTGACATTGTAAAATCTCTTTTGGTTCTTAGTGGAATCCAGCAAGCGGGCTGTTAGTGCGAGAGAGTGGACGTAAGCTTAGTCTAAGCCGAACCACTATAAACCTTGTGTTTCAATTCTCTTTCCCTAATCTCTTTAATTAGTTTGCAATCTTATATATTAGTTTATATTCAATCTACTATTTTCATAGAAGTCGAATTAAGTTGTTAAGTCTTGGAAAAACTTCTTTAACACCTATTCCACCCCCTCTAGGTGTTCATACTAGCTTTATCAATTGGTATCAGAGCCTGTGTACTCAATTAATTGAAGTGTTTTTACTTCTGAGTTAAAGATACATGGCTAGTATGTTGGCTCTAGGTTTGGTTGAAGGCCAAAGAAACACCAGACAGCCTTATTTCGATAGAAATGAATACAACATATGGAAAAACAAGATGAAGACATTCTTAAGATCGAAAGATCCTCTGGAATGGGATGTGGTAGAAAAATGATTTATTCCTAAAACTATATCAGTTTCAGAAAGGGGAAAAGAAGTTGCAGACACTGGCGAGATGACTCAAGAAGAAATAATCAAGAGACAAGCTCTTGATGCTAAAGCAATTTACTCATTATTTTGTGCATTATCTCCCACTGAGTATAACATAATATCTTCTTGTGAAACAGCCAAAGAAGTCTGGGATAGACTACATATTACCTACGAAGGGACTGATCGAGTGAAGTAAACAAGGATCAATATCCTACTTGGGCAGTATGAAGCCTTCAAAATGAAGTAAGGAGAATCTATTACTGACATGTTTAGTCGTTTTACAGAAATTGTAAATGGTTTAGAATATCAGGGACAACCAATCTTAGGACCCGTGAAGGTTAACAAGTTGCTGTGTGGACTCTCCAAAAACTGGAATCACGTAAAGACTTCGATAAGGGAAACACAAATGATCATGCCACTTTCTGTAGACGAATTGGTTGGCACACTTCAATCCTATGAAGTGGAGCAAATCAATGAAAAAGAATATCCCAAAGGTAAGAAGTCAATTGCTTTGAGATCTAACGATGATTATGATGTTACAGACTCTGAAGATGATATGGATGATGAAGAGTTAGCTCTTATGATAAAGAGGTTTGGGAAACTGAACAAAAAGGGAAGAAGATTCAATTGGAAGAAACAAAGCACTCAAAAGTTTCAAAACAAATCAACTGAAGATGATGAATCCAATAAAGATGTGATATGTTTGAAATGCAAGAAAAAGGGACACATCAGACCCAACTATCCCATGTTGAATAAAAAGAAAAGAAAAGCTGAGAAATACATAAAGGCTCTCAAGGCAGAGACATGGAGTGATATTGAATGCGGAGAAAGTGATGAAGATTATGCCAATATTTGTCTAATGGAAAAATCAGAACCAAACTCAGACTCCAAAATAGATACAGACTCAAACTCAGATAGTGAAATCGAGGTAAGTAATTTAAAAATCCCTACTAGAGTCTCGAAATACATTGATGAACTGTGTCTTAGTCTCAAAATCTCTCTCAAGAGAATTTCCGAGCTAAAAATGGAGAATTCTACATTGAAGCAACATGAAATTTTATGGAAAGAAAAGTTTGAAAACTTAGATAAAATTTTTGTTACTTAAAAAGAAAATGCAAACTTTCTTTCAAAAGAAAATACATTTTTGAAAATTGACATTTCAAATATTTCAAAAAGGTTTTCGATAGGATCTCGAGAAATTGGAAAAGCTTCTTTCAGTACAAAGACCATACTTTAATAAATCAAGCTTAGAGATGACTTATGGAACCATTCCTCTAATTGATTTTCCAAAAGTAAAAGAAAGAATCAAACAAAGGACTACAAAAAAGTTTTACAAGAATCATTTTCAAAAGATCTTTGTAAAACCTATTGGGCGAAGTGTTCTCAAATGTTTTAAGTACAACAGCTTAGAACACTTTGAAAAAGAATGTCCTATGGTTTGGAGACCTATTAAGAAAGAATGGGCAAAGATTGCTTATTGCACTAATTTCTCTAGACCCAAGAAAATGTGGGTACCAAAGAAAACTTGAATTTATTTTTTAATTGTAGGTCACTATCAAGAAAAATGTTAAATGGTATTTGGATAATGGCTATTCAAGGCATATGACTGGAGATTTAAGCTGTTTTATAAAACTTGTTTAAATAAATGGTGGAAAAGTCTCATTTGGCGGAAACAGCAAATGAATAATTGTTGGATGTGGAACTATAAAAATTGGAAGTCTCACAATCAACAATGTTTCCTTAGTGGAATGACTCAATTACAATTTGCTTAGTATCAGCCAATTGTGTGACACTAGATTCAAGATCAATTTTCAAGAAGAAATATGTTCAGGAACTAGTAAAGATCTTTTACAATCTTTTACTGGACGAAGACATGATGAAACCTACGCGCTAGTAGCCAGGTTAGAAGTAAGTGGATTATTACTTGCTTTTACCTATTATAAAAATTTCAGGTTATTCCAAATGGACGTCAAGAGTGCATTTCTAAATAGATTTATCCAAGAAGAAGTCTATATGGAACAACCTCTTGGATTTGAAGATCCAAAGAGACCAAACTTAGTTTTCAAACTGAAAAAGGCTCTCTATGGTTTAAAACAAGCACCTAGAGCTTGGTATGACAGGTTGAGTAAGTTTTTAATGCAAAATGATTTTGTTAAAAGAAAAGTGGATACTACCTTGTTTATTAAAAGAGAAGGTAAAAACTTTCTACTTGTTCAAATTTACGTTGATAATATTATATTTGGATCACCTAACGAAAACCTGTGCAAGAAGTTTTCTAAGTCTATGCAGGATGAATTTGAGATGAGCATGATGGGTGAATTATCATTCTTTCTCGGATTACAAGTAAAGCAATTGAAGGAAGGGATTTTCATTCACCAAGAACAATATGGGAAAGAACTTGTTAAAAAGTTCGGATTGGAGAATTGCGAAAAGTCTGAGATACCAATGTCTAGTTCTTTGAAGCTGGATAAAGATGAAGGAGGAAAGAAAGTTGACAAGAAACTTTACAAGAGTTTTATCGGTTTATTTTTTATCTTACTACTTCTAGACCTGACATTTTGTTTAGTATTTGCATTTGTGCTAGATTTCAATATGATCCAAAAGAGTCTCATCTGAGCGCCGCAAAACGCATAATTAAATACATTGCAACTACTTCAAGCTTAGGTATGTGGTATCCCAAAGAATGAGACTTTACCCTTCTTGGATATTCAGACGCAGATTTAGCAGGTTGCAGAGTTGATAGAAAGAGTACATCTGGAACATGCCAATTGTTGGGAAACATGATAGTATCTTGGTTCTCAAGGAAGCAAAGCACTGTAGCTCTTTCAACAGCAGAAGCAGAGTATGTGGCTCTTGGAAGTTGCTGTTCTCAAATCTTATGGATAAAACAACAACTAAGAGACTTTGAAATCAAAGACTCTTGCACCAGGATCAAATGTGACAACACCAGCGCAATTAACTTCACAAAGAATCCAATTCTTCATTCAAGAGCAAAGCATATAGAGATTCGACATCACTTTATTAAAGATCATGTTCAAAATGGAGAAGTTATGATTCAATTCATTGACTCAAAGAATCAACCGGTTGATATATTTACAAAGCCTCTAAAGAAAACCCTATTCGAGTCTATTCGCACCAGACTGAATATCATATCTCTTACCTAGTAAAGTCTGGATGTCCTCAAGACGCAAAGGTAAAGTCTGAAAGTGTTCAGACTCAGAAGACCAAGAGTTACGACTGTAAGTTATTTCTATTCCAGTATTTTAAACTTCAAAAGGTACGGTTACTTATTAATTGCTAATCGATTGAAATTATCTTTCCAAGTTTTTTCTTTTTCAAAAAAGCAGTTATCAATTTTGAAAAGACGGTTATTTTCAAAAAGGGAAGATATTTGTTTTCAAAAGGTATTTTTATTTTTTCCTTTTAGGACGTTTCATTTATCTCGCTTCACTTGCTTTATATACTGTTGAGAGTCATCTTCTTCACTTTTTCACTGAAACTCTAGAATACAAAATTCCTATTTGTTTTTACTTTCACTCTCGATCTGTCAAAAAGTTTTCACTTTTTTCGAGCAACTTGAAGAATTCCTCCATTGAAGCAACAATGTCTTCAAGAAAATATTCAAGAATTGCAAGCAAGAGACCACAACATATGCCCGAGGGTCCTGCGCATTTTGACTTGACTGAGGAAGAAGATTCTTCTCCACCACTGCGTCCTAGTCAGTAACAACCTTCTCAGCAATGTCAACCTTCTCCACCGACTCAACCAGACGATGAAGTTATAGAGGAGGCTGAACCTTTTTACTTTCACAATGAAGGACAAGGACTTTTTGGTGAATACAAACACGTTGGCTGACATGATTAGGGTGGAAAGAACGAGTTTCCAACCAATTAGCGTGTCTATTGCTCATGCTACTCTGTCGTTGGTGAAAGATAGGGATGTAGAAGGCAAGATTTCCTACTCAAGGATGAATGCCTCTAACATCTTGCTGCACAAGATTGTGATCAACTGCATTCGTCCCAAATCGACATCTAAGACTGATGTCTCTCGATCTGAAGCTAAATTGATGTGTGCTATCAATACTGGATTTAAATTCTTTCTACCTCACACCATCTTGTTTCATATGTACCGAACTGTGGTGAAAGATAAGGGACAACTCCCTTATTCTACTCTTATCACGCGTCTCTTTAGACACTTTAAAATTCACATCTCTGCACCATTATGTTTGACAACTAAATCTCCAATGGTGATTGGTTTCAAAATGGTCACAAAGATGTGCTTGAAAGAGCTGAACAAGGTGTTCGAGCATATGAAGGAGAAGTCTCTCGTAAAAGCAAAACAAAACTCTGCTATTGCGAAGAGGAAAGGCAAGGCCCATGGTTGCTCCAGCAAAGAAGAAAAGAACTCTGATCTTGCAAGATGAAGAAGATGAGGATGAACTAACTCTTTCAGCCTTAAGAAACTTAAAGAGTTTTGTCAGCTTTCATGAGACAAGAGAAGAGCTAGAAGAAGGAGGAAAAGAGATAGAAGACACAAAGAAGGAAGATGAAGAACAGAGGAGGACAGAGGAAGAAAGAAGAGAAGAGGAAGAAGAAGAGAGAGAAGGAGAACAAGATTAGGGTCAAGAAGACTCTTTCGAGCCAACTTTGGCTGTCTCCCTGTCTACTGATTTTGAGATCGGAGGAACTGGAACTGTTGACGCTCATTGCTTTGAAGCTAAGGTTGAACAAGAAGAAACCTTTCCTATTCCACTTAAAGGCAACAAAACAGGGGGAAATGTTGGACCAAAAGGTATTTCTTCACATTTATTTGCTTGTGATGTAAGTCGATTTGCAGCAGACTTAGACGATGTGTATGCCTCGCATTACCCAGAAGACAGTTATGATGGACAATCTGATGAAGCTCCATCCATTCTCAAAATCATTTGAATTGACTCGGCTGGTCCTAGTGATGCAACAGCTCAAACATCAGACTTTTCGAAACTATTGGAAATTCTTTTGGACATCAGAAAACAACAGTATCTATGGGATTTGAGATGTAGGATCTCAAGAATGATTTTAAAGCCACTTCAGGGTCATTACATGACCAGTTGAACACCCTGAAAATTCAAGTTCAGTCTACTATGTAAGGCGAAGATTTTCAGTCATTAAAGCAAAGTTTTGAAAGGCTTGAGAAGACAGTGCATTCGATGGGAGAATTCGAGCTTATTCGCCTTCCCAAACATCCATGATTTTTACTCCATTTTCAACCAACTCTTTTTCATTTGTTCTCCACATTTTGCTGTTGACAAAAAGGGGGAGAGGTTTTATGATGCAGATTTGATGACTTGACTTTTTGTTTGTTTGATGACTTATTGTTTGGACTTATCTTTTGTCTGCTATGGTTATGATTTGGATTGGCTTGGATTGTTGATGCTTGCAAGTAACTTAAGCTATGTTATTGGTTATGATAACGATAGTTGCTTTTTCAGGACTAACATGTCTTTTGTGGTTGCAGAATCGCTACTATTCTTATCATAATCTTTAATTATCTTTTATAATAAATCTTGGTTTGCTTAAGTGTTGTTTTGTAGGTCAAAGTGTCCAAATCTACGGGAAAGTTTTGTTACCATCAAAAAGGGGGAGATTGTTGGAGAAAACTTCCTTATCTATTTTGAAGTTGACAAAACGTTTCCATCAGTCTAGTCTGAAGACTTGCAGACTCTATCATCAAAGTCTGAAGACCTCCAGACTCAAGATATAAAGTCTACCCTCACTGATAGTTTCCAGACCGTCGAATAAAAGATTTATCTAATGAAGAAGACTTATCCAGATACAAGTATATCTTTAAGGATTTGGTTCGTATGGTTGAAGAATATCTCAGGGTTGGAGATAGCATCTCCTGATCAACCATTCTTATTGAAATCAATTTGAATATTTAGATCCGTTGATTGGCGAAGTATACTTGGAATATTCTACTTATGGAAATCTAGATCATGATTGTATGAGCAAGCATGATTGGTGGGCTATCATCACATTCCTTAAATAACTCGAGATCTTCCGAATTAATTTTGTCCAACGAGTAGAATGGAAGAACTCCTTCGGAAGGTGCCAATGGTTATGATGGCATGGAGGAGTATATAAGGAGGACGCTTAAGTTATTCGAGGGTGTGCGTGAAAGAAAAATTCCAAAGTTTGAAACTCTTAGTTCTTTGCTCTTACGATTTGTCGAGCTTAAACTATACTCAAAAGAGAGATCAAATTCTTGTGAGACCTTGAGGAAGTGTAGCAGAGTTTTTACATTGTGGAATCAAGGACATGACACTGTAAAATCTCTTTTGGTTCTTAGTGGAATTTAGCCAATGGGCTGTTAGTGCGAGAGAATGAACGTAGATTTGGTCTAAGCCGAACCACTACAAACCTTGTGTTTCAATTCTCTTTCCCTAATCTCTTTACTTAGTTCGCAATCTTATATATCAATTTATATTCAATATACTGTTTTCATATAAGTCAAATTAAGTTGTTAAGTCTTGGAAAAACTTCTTTAACACCTATTCACCCCCTCTAGGTGTTCATACTAGCTTTATCATAACGCGTTTTAAAGCCGTGAGGATCGAAGCCCTAGAGTGGACAATATTACACAATGGGAGGCCTAAGTCCTTACACTCGATGACAAGCTATGTTTTACTCGTGGTTTGTCCTTATAGGCCTCCAATAAAAACTCTGTTGTTTCAACTGTCTGATTCAAATTGATTGCAGAATGAGTTTCAATTCATCACGAGAAAAAGAAACGTTAGAAGGGATATTTAGAAATAATAATAATTAGCAAATAGAAAAGTCATAATGATAAAGAGAGCAAGCAGAAGTTGGTAAGTTTACAAATTTACTACAATATTGTGAGATCTATTATGACATTTGCAATTTATATACGATAATTGTAAAATTTGTGAAGAGTTGGTTATTCACTAATTCATTTTGAAGTCAGCAAATTTCTAATGGTACTGTTAAGTTGTTGATAGGTTATTTGGCAATAAAATTGATGGTCATGTTTTTCTTTTATCGACTATACTAGATATTGATGTTGGCTGGGTCCCACACGTGGGACCCAGCGAACATCAATAATAGAAGAAAGAAAAGTAAAAAAAGCAAAAAGGAATAGAGAGATAGGCCCCATTTGGTTCGGCATTTGGAAGGGGCTTTTGGGCTCTAAAGGGGTTTGGTCAAATGCAAACATATTTGGTTCAATCTTTTGGACGACTTTAGCAAGATGCAATTGCATCTCCAAATGGCTCTAAGGGCCTTTAGCTCAATGTAGCTTTGGAGGTACTTTGAGAAGTTGCATCTTCAGAATGCAAGTCCCAATATTGTTTATCTTCTTCGGAGAAACGAACAGAGGCCGACGGTCGTCCACCAAGGAATTGCCTACGCCAGCGACCTTCGCCTAACGCGTCACCTGACCCCGGCGATCGCCGCCCAGGGGTTGCGGCCACCCCGACGACCACTGCCTGAGGTCGCGCGACCCAAGCAACGGTCGTGCCACTTAGGCGTCGACTGGGTTTGCTCGACCCAGGCGACGGCGGCTTGGGTTGCAAACCCCAGGCATCACCTGAGGTCTGGTGGCAATAGGCGATCGCCGCCTGGGTCACACGAACCCAGGCAACCCCCGCCTGAGGTCACTGGCCCAAACGGCCACTTGAGTCGCAACCCCAGGCATCGCTTGAGGTCCAGCGACCTCAAGTGAGGCTGTCCGATGGCCAGATCTGGCCGCGGGACATTGGTCGCCGGTGGCTAGATCTGGCCACTGGTGGTTATGTGGCACCCCTCTATGGCTCCCGAACCGTTAGGGTCGCCACAGTTCAATTACCATTCTCTTGCTTGACCTGAAGGTCTATCAATCCTAGGGGTTTACATCTTTTAGATCGGTCCCTGTGCAATTTACACGGCGGAAGCACATCTATCAACTCATTTCCCTATATTCAGAAAATGATGCATACCAACTAAACATTTATAAGTAAAAGCCAAACACTTTTATTTACTTAAACCAGATGAACATCATTCATCGATACATCAAAATGACATAGTCTTCTATACTCAGCTACACTTCAAAAGATGACCGACATCTCCTCCAACAGTCATATACTCAAAGTCCATCGTTCAGTGTCGACGTCCAAAAGTTCCTTCCTTTGCTATCCTCCTCCTCGCGGTCATATCCAACCACTTGATCCATCTACCGGTGGCAGTGGCAGCAGAGGTATCTTATCTAGTCTGAAATGTTAGTCTCTAAACAGGGTGAGTATAACCACTCAGCAGTAAAGATCCACCAAACTACACAATGCAACAAGCAAGACAATCAAGGTATCACGAGTAAAGCACATATCATTCATGCTATCAAGCATACATCACCATGCAATCGTGCATATATTACCATGCAGTCATGCATATCTTGCCATGCCATCGTGCATGTATCACCATGATTCGTATCATCCATGCTCTCAAGCATACATCACCATGCAGTCGTGCATATATTACCATGTAGTCATGCATATCTTGCCATGCCATCGTGCATATACCACCATGCAGTGATGCATATCTCACCATGCCATCGTGCATGTATCACCATGATTCGTATCATCCATGCAGTCATGCATATATTACCATGCAGTCATGCATATCTTGCCATGCCATCGTGCATATACCACCATGCAGTCATGATTCAATTTCAGTTCTTATCTTTCACAAGGATCTCATTATTTTTCATCTAAGGACCAATGTTTGCATCCCACAATTTATCGCTCGCATCCAACCTGGCATTGAGAGGAGCCTTCAGCACACACCTCCGGGCATCCCATATCCCAACTAGCATCACGAGGAATCCCCCCTACACACATCTCCAGGGCTTCCGGAATTACGTACCGCCATACCACCAGGCATTCCCCCTGGACATTACATACTGTATACTACCGAGCATCTCGAAACTCCTGAGGACATCCGGCACACACACTCCGGGCATCCGGCACCCACACTCCGGGCATCTCGAAACTCCCGAGGCATCGTCAGCTCACACCTCCGACGGTCTTGTTATTATTTCAATTTATATTCACACATGTATCTCAATTTCAACATGGCATTTGATGCAATAATATCAAGGGTCTCAACCAACCTTTCATGCCATATAACATGCCATATGACATCACATATGCAGCAAAATCAACCACTCAAAGTATTACATCACATGGATAAATTCATTTATTTTTCAAAACACATCAATGTTTCGGATAAATCAGAATGAATTCCTCTAATTAAAACTCTAGAAAAATTAGTAAATGGTATTAATAGATTCTGAAAACTTGACACATTATAGACAAAACCTAAAGGCAGATATCTCATGAATAACTCAATACCAAAAGAACCTCACACAAAACAGCACGGTCCATGCATCACAGTTTTCAAAACTTCAATATTTCAGCTTGCACAATTTCGGGAGTAATTTAAATTAAATACCCAAATGAACTCCAAAAATTATGAAATATTTAAATGTTATAGACAAGTCCTAGAGGTAAATATCTCATGAAGAAATTGAAACCCAAATCGTTCTAGATTAATACATATAGACGATTAATTCCCCCTGTTCTCGGTGTCATCTTTTCCCAGATTATGATCTTTCAAAAGAAACTCATTTCACCGACCTACATATGTTCATTTCTTCTAAAGTTTCAGTATGTTATTCCTCAGAATATTACCTACAACTTTCATTAATGACATATGATTAAATGTTAACTGTATGATTTTATAAAAATCACGAAATCATTCTAGGTCGAGGTAGCGTTTTTTCCCAGATCCAGTTTCTTCAAAGAACAACGATTTTACCGACCTATTTTTGGTCATTGCCTCTAAAATTTTGATATGTTCTACCTCAAGAAGTAAACTACAACTTTCATTAATAAATCAAAGTGATATTTTCATAAGAAGGTTACTTTACAGATCACGAAATCTCTAAAGGTCAGCACAACGAATTCCAGATCTAACTTCTCCAAAGAAAAATCATTTCACTAACCAATACTTGTTCGCTTTGCCTCAAATTTTGGTATGTTGTTCCTCAAGGTTTTTTCTACAACTTTCATGAAGAGATCGAAACAAGATTCCAAACTAAAAGTCGCATACAGCACACAAACTCATGGATGGTCGGACTGGTCTTTCCAGAAACAGCATGCTAGGCCAACGAATCTCTCTTCAAAGCTCCGAAATTTCATCCCATCTACCACAACCAATATTTACCATCTTCTACACACACAACACAGCAATGCAAAGGGTAGGTTTTAGGACTCCACTTGCCTCTAATCCAAAGAAAACACAGCAAGATAATGGCGGGGCAAGGCAGGCTCGACGGCGGTGGCTAGGCGGACGCACGACGAGGCAAGCCTTCTTCTTCCTCTCTCGGCATCAACCTCTCTCTCTCTCACTCTCCCTCGGCACCTAGCTTCGACCACCCCCTTCCCTTTTTCCTTTTGGTTGAATAAAATCCTTGCATGCTTCCACTTTTGCATGGAGGGACACTTGTCTCCAAATTTTTGTATGGAGGGACACTTGTCCCTAAGAAGGAGACAAGTGTCTTCTTGTTGAAGACACATGGAGGAGGCCCATCCGGCTCCTCTCTCCCCCCCTTCGATCGACAGCCCATGGGGCTTCTTGGGCCGAGCCTCTTGGCCCACTTTGGGCCCAACTCTCTTGGGCCAAAAATCCAACTTTTTAAATGGCCCAAAAATAATACTAAATAAGCCCATAGTTGCTCTTAACAATTTACTTTAATCCCCACTTAATTTCATAATCTCAATTACTCACATGGCCATATAATTTTGTAATATAAATCAATTAAAATCCAACTTATAAAGTATACGGCCAAGAACAGAAAATTCTTTTGTCAATTTATCCTTTAGTACAATCCTTGATCACACTTAGATATAGGATACATTTCCAAATCAAAACAATAGTTCATTCAATGTTCGGCATTGTTTAATTAAAATCCATTAGTCTAATGGCCATAATAAAATCCGATGGCACTTCCATCACCTATTCATGGTTCATGGTATATCTAGGGGTTGTCATGAAATTTAGGGATGCCACAATTCTCCCCTCCTTAGAGAATTTCGTCCTCGAAATGAGACATTTCCTATGTCTCTTGAAACAAGTGAGGGTACCTTTCCCCCATCTCGTCTTCACTCTCCCATGTGGCTTCCTCCACATCATGATGTCGCCATGATATCTTAACCAATGGAATTCTCTTGGTCCTGAGAATTTGTTCCTTTCAATCAAGTACTTGCACAAGCTCTTCGATGTATCTCACTTTCTCATCCACTTTGATGGCTTCATGATCGAGTATATGACCAGGATCCAGCTGGTACTTTCTCAGTATCGACACATGAAACACATCATGTAAATTTCCCAATTTTGGAGGTAACGCCAAACGATAAGCTACATCTCCTATTCTTTCAAGTATCTCAAAAGGTCCAACAAATCTAGGGCTTAACTTACCCTTCATTCTAAATCGAGATATTCCTTTCATAGGGGATACTTTAAGGAATACATGATCTCCCACGCTAAACTCCAAAGGCCTTCTACGCCTATCAGAATAGTCTCTCTGTCTATTGTGGGCTGTTCTAAGTCATTTCCTTATTATCTCCACAGCCTCAGTAGTAATTTGTACTAATTCAGGTCCTGTCAAACTCCTTTCACCTACTTCATTCCAATAAACAGGAGTCCTACATTTTCTCCCATACAACGCTTCATAGGGAGCTATGCCTATACTTTCTGAAAACTATTGTTATACACAAATTCTACCAGGTATAACTTTTCATCTCAACTCTCTTTAAAATCAATGACGCAAGCTCTTAACATGTCCTTAAATGCTTGGATCACTCTTTTCGTTTGTCCATTCGTCTGTGGATGAAAAGCAATACTAAATTGGGAGCTTTAGTCCCTAAGGCGGTTTGAAGACTTCGCTAAAGGTTGGAAGTAAATCTTGAGTCTCGATTCGACGTGATAATTACAAGAACATCATGTAAGCGTACCACTTGGCTTACACATAAATCAACAAATTTATCCATCGGATAATCTATGCGAACTACTAGGAAATGGGTAGACTTAGTCAAGCGATCTACTATCACCTAGATAGAGTCGTGACCACTTAATGTCCTTGGTAATCCTAGTACAAAATACATTGTCACATGATCTCATTTCCACTCTAGTATATCTAACGGTCTCAATCGAACACACCATTTAGCCGAATTATTCCTATACCTTTGTCACCATCAATTCAAGCCTAGAACCATCAAAATCGACACCATTAACAACTCATTTGGTTCAGTCCAACAAAGACATTCACTACGCTTTCACAGCAACATAGATTAGCCTAAAATACAACACCATTCATTGGGTTCAAATATCGATAGTCCACCAAAACTTATTCAATTCAAAGATCGACAATCCACCAAAATAAAACTTGTCTAGTTTCCATCGAGTATATCTCATGTCTCACCCTAAAGGATCATCACTTGGACTAATCACTCATCAAATCCACAACTTGAACTTTCACCATTTCACCTTGGAAAGACTATAACCACAATTGATCATATCCACTAATTCCACATAACCTTTTCAAACTGAGATTATCACCAAAATTAAAAGTTGACCATCATCGATTAAACCTATTATTCCGACATACAAACCACAAATAATTTCATGTCTCATATGACCATTCAAACTCATGACTTCCAAGATCAATCTATACATACTAAATGTCTCCATGTAACGCATCAAGACTTCCAATGAGATCCTCTAATAGGAAGTCACTACTTAGCTCAAATGATCATAACTTAATCCTCAAATTCTTAACTCACTTTCCATAATTCACTTCTTAAGCCTTGTTTGCAGCACTATACTTAGATGCTACGCATGTTCTTCAGGTCCTTTAGAATATATAAGGATATCATCAAATGAAGACAATCACAATTTGATTCAAATAAGGCTTAATTATCCTATTCATTAAATCCATGAATGCAACTTTCGGTCTCGATTGGAAATCCAAGCGCCATCGGAATTGGCTCAAATTCCAGTATATTATTCATAAGATCAAGAAAGATGAGTCGATCGACTTTGTTTATTCAAAACATTCTCCAAATTACCTCTTATTTCTCCTATTACAATCAAGATTTCTTGCTTCACTTATGTTAGTCTACTTTCGTGATGATAGAACTCTTATGTAT
This sequence comes from Eucalyptus pumila, assembly GCA_016097595.1. Lineage (NCBI taxonomy): Eukaryota > Viridiplantae > Streptophyta > Magnoliopsida > Myrtales > Myrtaceae > Eucalyptus > Eucalyptus pumila. The sequence continues at coordinate 34,180,306 of CM027853.1, forward strand.
AGTGAAAGCTTTTGGGCTGTCCGTGATTTTTTTAGCATTGAATTTTCTGCATAAAAATTGCTTGTCTTTTTCTAATCATTTTGGCATTATATTAACTCATTACGAGATTGTACTACAGGAATATATTGCCACTTATTATTGAAATTGAGTTGATTTTGGTCCATTTAATCTTGGGATGAGAAATTTATTCTATATTAGGTTAATTTTTTATGAATTGTTGCTGGTTCATTCCAACTATGTATCAGTAATTTTGGAAATCCATCAAGAAAGGGAAATTTTCCGCACTTTCCTTTGACTGACCCTGCACTTAGTGCCAAAAGCTTGCGTCAGCCACATCTTTGATTTTTGGTCTCATCGACCAATAGCATTTGATTTTATGGTCTTCATCATGAAAAAATATTATTTCTGTCCCAATCGTGTCCTCATTGGCATCTTTGGATTTTATGGTCTTCATCGTCATGAAAAATATGATTTCTGTCCCAATCACGTCCTGTTGTACTTTAGCTAATACGTCCATGATGGGGTGTGATTGTGATTGTGTTGACATTATGTATGGAATAGTTTATTATGGTTCAGGTCATGTATCGAATGGCTTGATGGTGTTAGACATTGACTATCATCAATACAATGTTAATGTCGATGGTTGTTTTTCTTTTATTGCATCTTCTAGTAATGTTGAGATTGATGCAAGTACTTGGCATGCTAGATTAGATCACATTGGAATGCAAAGAATGCAAAGATTAGCTAGAGAATGCCTTTTAGGGTCACTCACTAATGTTAGTCTATCCATATGTGAACATTGTCTAGCAGGAAAAGCAACTACAAAACCATTCGGTAAAGGGACTAAAGTTGAATTTCCATTGCCAACTCATACATTCTGACATTTGTGGTCCTTTAAATGTGAGGGCGGGGCATGGGGCCTCATATTTCATCACTTTCATAGATGACTTCACACGTTTTGGTTATGTCTTTCTGATCTCCCATAAGTCAAAAGCATTAGATTGCTTTAGACGATATATAGCAGTGGTAGAGAATTAGTTGAACAAAACAATAAAGGCATTGAGAACCGATCGTGGACGTGAGTATCTATCGGAGCAATTCAAGGCTCTTTGTGATGAAAATGAAATTATACGACAATTGACTATTCCTAGTACTCCACAACAAAATGGGGTAGCTGAGAGAAGAAATAGAACCCTATTGGAAATGGTTAGGTCTATGATGGCGCAAGCAAATTTACCTATCTCCTATTGGGGAGATGTGTTATTGACTACTGCCTTTATACTTAACGGAGTGCCCTCAAAATCGGCCACTTCCACCCCTTATGAATTATGGACTTGTAGGAAACTAGACTTCAGTAGTCTACGTCTATGGAGATGTGCAGCTTATGTTCATGATTCTTCCCATAAATATGGCAAATTAGGTCCTAGAGGGAAGAAATGTATCTTTATAAGATATTCTGAACACTCCAAAGGGTACGTGTTCATAGGTAAACAAGTTGATGGAAGTGTGACCGAAATGGAGTCACGAGATGTCACATTCTTGGAGAATGATTTTCCTAGTAGAGATGAGATTGATAAGGATTTCCAATTATATGAGATGGAAGATCCTGATAACACACCCACTGATATTGTAGAGGTAAATGAAAATTTACCTCAACATGCAAGACCTAGTGGGAGTGTTGCATCGCCTAATTTTAATTCAAGAGAAATTCAATTGCGTAAAAGTAATCGTAAAAGTATTCCTCGTCATCGTTTTGAGATTGAAGGGGAAGCATTTATGATTTCTCAAAATGACAATGCCGAGCCTAAGACTGTTCAAGAGGCTCTCTCATCCTTTGATAAGGAAGAATGGAGAAAAGCTTTGGAAGATGAGATGGAGTCAATAAGGGCAAACCATTTCTGGGACTTGGTTGATCTACCACCCAATCATAAGGCCATTGAAAACAAATGGGTCTTCAAGATTAAGCAAAGGGCGGATGGATCCATTGAAAAGTATAAGGCTCGCCTCGTGGCGAAAGGTTATACTCAATAAGAGGGTATAGACTATGAGGAAACATTTTCACCAATTGTAAGGTTCGCCTCAATACGCCTTATTCTAGCCATCATTGCACATTTGGACCTTGAATTACATCAAATGGATGTAAATACGGCATTTCTCAATGGAGAACTAGATGAGGAAATCTATATGAAACAACCGATAGGTTTCATAGCTAAAGGTCAAGAGCATAAAGTTTGCAAGCTTCATCGCTTAATATATGGCCTTAAGAAATCATCTAGATAGTGGTATCTTCATTTTCATCGAGCCATAATCACTTTTGGTTTCATGATGATCGAGGAACATCACTGTGTATATGTCAAGCGGTCCGAAGATAAATTTGTGATTTTATCACTTTATGTGGAAGATATTCTATCGGCTAAGAATGACAAGGTTTTGGTTATAACCATAAAAGAATGGTTGTCCTCTAATTTTGAAATGAATGAGATGGGAGAAGCTGCTTATATGTTAAGAGTTAAGATCGAAAGAGATCGATCAAGGAAACTCCTTGCTTTATCACAAGAGTCTTATATTATGAAGATTCTTGAGCGTTTTAATATGCAGCATTGTAATCCCATTGATACCCCTGTCATGCAAGGTGAAGGTCTAAGTACTGAGATGTGTCCTAAGACTCCAGAAGAAATTAAAATGATGGAAACTATTCCTTACGCTAGTGTGGTCAGAAGTTTGATATATGCTATGATGTGTACTCGACCCGACATATGCTATACCATGGGATTGGTGAGCCGATATCAATCAAATCCCGGTCAAGCACACTGGAAAGCAATGAAGAGGATCTTGAGATACTTGAAGGGCACCACGAAATATCGACTTTGTTACCAAGGAAGTGATTTACACCTATCAGGCTATTCAGATGCTGTTTGGGGTGAAGACCTGGATGAGCGTAAATCGACTTTTGGATATACGTTCTTGCTCAATGGAGGTGCGATTTCTTGGAATAGCAAGAAACAAACATGCACAGCCTTGTCTACAATGGAGGCAAAATTTATTGCATGTTCTGCCACAGTGCAAGAAGCAGTATGACTAAAACGTTTTTTGGAAAATTTAGCCACTGTCACTGAAGTTTCAAGACCGGTAACAGTTTATTGCGATAGTCAAGCAGTCATTGCCTATGTGAAAGATCCCAAGTATCATGGAAGGACAAAGCACATTGACATAAAGAATAACTTCATTAGAGATATTATAGCGTAGAAAGAAGTGATCCTGCAATACATTTCAACCAATAGAATGGTTGCTGATCCATTTACAAAGGCTATTCCTAGAGACATATTCTTGACCCATAGAATGTCGCTAGGATTGCGTAGAATATGATATCTGTTATTTTAGATGATCATTGGTTTATTTATTTGTGGACAGATGTATTGTACTTATTTGTTTATTAGTGATTTGATGTTTTATCAATAAGTACAAATCCACTATGAGACTAACACAAACACACATATATTATTGAAAAGTATGTCAGCAGGCAATGATTGGCTCACTCACGCGAGCAATCGTCTCAAGTGCTTTAGAGAGCACGTTGGGATGAGACGTTATGTACAAATAAATGCTGAAGAGCAAATCTGGTACATAAAATATGTGACCTTGATTGGAGTCAAGATGAAGTCTGTGATTTATTTATAATAAGACCGAACATTATAGTCCCATAATCATGTATGCCTGAAAGATGCCGGATGCGAGTACTTAATTGGGCGCTATAGAAAGCGAGCTGATATAGCACTTGGGCTAAACATGAGTACGTGAGAAGTACGTGACTATGTTTAGGCTAAGATCTGTATAGTTGATATATTTGATAAATGACATACGTTCTTATAGAAAGAGTAATCCACTATAGCATGTAATTCATACTACATGTGCATTGTAGGGCCAATAAGGGAAGATGAGTAAAATTATCTCTATTTACTCATCGTGTGAGCCCTTAAGGTAATTTATAATTTACCTCAATTTTGTGCCATATGTTACTTCTGACTATGTTCTCGAAGTGAAAGATCAATGTTGCTACTTTAGCATGTTACGGGTGATCATGAATGGATATGGCCTATGGGACGTGTCTAGGAAAGCAGTTGTTCTGAAATTGAGAGAGACATGAGTGCAAAGGAAGACTATTGTTGTTTTACATCTATCACATGTATTTACTGGTCGACCAATTATATCGCCCTATATGGTTGCGGATGTAATTGTAAATACATGGTGTTTTTTAGAATAGCCAAGTATAGCCTTTAAGGGATAGGTATATTTGGACTGATGTAACAAAATATGTCTAGGGCACTATGAGATATCGATTGTTTATTTTTTTTCAAGGTTGTAGCCATTATGTTATCCCTAACAGGTGCATAATTTGAGCTCCCAATTGCAGGTGTACTCACTGGTCACACGGCTTATTTGCCAGTATGAATTGTTTTGTAAAGTTGATGAATATTGAATGCCTTATATTCTTGATAGAACGATATCAAGCATATCATGTCCGAGTGGGAGATGTTGTACTTTAGCTAGTACGTCCATGACGAGGTGCGATTGGACCACACCATTTGGACTTGATATGCTACGATGAAGGGGTGTGATGGGGTCATATAAAAGACCCCTGAACACAACCGTTGGAGGAGTTGGACAAACGTACGTTCAAAAAAATTTCTTCCTTTCTCTCCCCTTTCCATCAAGGCGTTCCATTTTCTTCTTTACGAGAACGATTTGCATTTACACCGAGGAAAATCGGGTGCTTTCCTCGTAATCGCATCCAGACTAACGTGAGATAGTTTTTTGTTCGTGATTTATTTGCAATTCAACGTTCGTTTCGAGGTTAATTGATATTTGCGCATCGAAATCAAGTAAGTCGTCTTCCGCCGACTTGAATTCCAACACGTCCTCATCGGCATCTTTCATTATTTTTTTCATCGACCAATAGCATTTGATTTTATGGTCTTCGTTGTCATGAAAAAAATATGATTTCTATCCCAATCGCATCCTCATCGGCATCTTTGATTTTTTTGTCTCACGGCCAATAGCATTTGATTTTATGGTCTTCGTCGTCTTGAAAAAAATATATTTCTATCCCAATCGCGTCCTCATCGGCATCTTTGATTTTTTTGTCTCACGGCCAATAGCATTTGATTTCATGGTCTTCGTAGTCATGAAAAAAAAATATGATATCTGTCCCAATCGTGTCCTCATCGGCATCTTTGGATTTTATGGTCTTCATCGTCATGAAAAAATATGATTTCTATCCCAATCGCGTCCTCATCGGCATCTTTGATTTTTTTTCGTCTCATCGGCCAATAGCATTTGATTTTATGGTCTTCGTCGTCTTGAAAAAAATATGATTTCTATCCCAATCGCGTCCTCATCGGCATCTTTGATTTTTTTTGTCTCACGGCCAATAGCATTTGATTTCATGGTCTTCGTAGTCATGAAAAAAAATATGATTTCTGTCCCAACCGTGTCCTCATCGGCATCTTTGGATTTTATGGTCTTCATCGTCATGAAAAAATATGATTTCTGTCCCAATCGCGTCCTCATCGGCATCTTTCATTATTTTTTTCATCGACCAATAACATTTGATTTTATGGTCTTCGTCGCCATGAAAAAAATATGATTTCTATCCCAATAGCGTCCTCATCGGCATCTTTGATATTTTTTTGTCTCATCGGCCAATAGCATTTGATTTTATGGTCTCCGTCGTCTTGAAAAAAAATATGATTTCTATCCCAATCGCGTCCTCATCGGCATCTTTGATTTTTTTTGTCTCACGGCCAATAGCATTTGATTTCATGGTCTTCGTCGTCCTGAAAAAAAATATGATTTCTGTCCCAATCGTGTCCTCATCGACCCATAGCATTTTAATTGCTTTTCCCAGAACTACTCCATTATCGCCTCGAATGTGTTGACGCAGCCACGATCTACGACTTTTAGCCATTTTGTATTCACCCATCAAAGGGCTGATCCAGTTAAACACGTTGTCCAGCAAATTCCTTTTTCTCCCCCATTTCTTAAGTTGATAATTTTATGCTCAAATGAAAATCCTAATTAGCTACTCCTGATCAAATATTGCTATTTCCCTCTCCTCTTTCAATATAGTCCGATTCGAGTTGATAGCAAAGAGAAAAGAGGGGATGTCTCGATAACAATTATCGAGTGCTTCTGTGCGTACCATCTTTAGAGATCAGCAGAAATGAAAAATCAACATAATAAGAAGAGTGAGTAGATTGGCATCAACTTCAATTGAACACTGCATTCCGGAACCATCGTGCGCAAATTTGAGATCAGAAAATGTCCACTGAGAACAGTTAAAGTTAAAGAGATCTTTTTCTTTATTTGTTTATTAGAGTTAAACAGGACAAGCCGGCTATGTTGCGCGTGGAATACACGTTTCCCAATTATCTATTCCATCCTTCCCTCTCCCTCAACAAACATTTTTTTTTTTCATCGCATCTACAAATTCAACAGTAACACAACTCCTCATACAATGATCGGTCAATTTCATCTTCTACACAAATATTTTTATAATATTTCAATAATTTTAATAATATGTTCAACGGGCAAGTTTCGTCTTTTGTTTACTTCGGTTCTCGTCGACCAACAGCACTTGATTTTATGGCCTTCATTTTAAAATACTATAACTTTCTGCCTCAACCATGCTTTCACGGAGCCACAGCATTTAAATTGATTTTCTTATAACCACTCCATTACTTCGTTAAGAACATTGAGTCGGGGAGAGAAAGAAAGAGAGATCTGCTAAGCGGAGCAAGCTACTGCTATGGCGAGCTCAGATGCAGGAACGTCCTCGGGAAGTGAATATCAAGTGTTTCTAAGTTTCAGAGGACCTGACACTCGTATTGGATTCATTGATGTCCTCTATCATAGCTTGATTGATGCTGGAATCTGCGTTTTTCGAGATGACGAAGAGCTACGTGTTGGTGAAAGAATCGATGGATCGCTTCAGCGAGCAATTGACAACTCCAAGATCTACATACCTATCTTCTCTCGAACCTATGCTTCAAGCAAATGGTGTCTCTTGGAGGTGTCGCAGATCGTGGCAAACACCCCCAAATCGGAAAGTAATAAAGCGATACTACCTATTTTCTATGACGTGGAACCTAATGATGTGAAGTTGAAAACTCCATTGTATGATGATGCCATACTCAATTTGGAACGTGAGAAGAAGTTGAGTAATGAGCAAGTAGATGAATGGAGAAAGGATCTCATGATGGTTGGTGCAATAAAGGGGTGGGAAGTGAAGAAGTTCAATGGGTAAGCTAACTCCTTTCAAGATGCTTGTTTTTTAATTTTCCCGAACCTTCATCATAGGATAAAACTCCAATATGATTGAGGTGAGACTTTAATGATGGACCTATGCTACGGTTGTCAATAAATGTGAAACCGCTTAACAAGGTCATCTTATATTATGGGCGAATAATCGTATTAAGTGCTAGGTAGCTAAATTAACATTTGATTGTGGGCATTGGGAGGAAAAAGAATGGGATAGTGATTATATGCCATGCACCTTTCTGTCTAATAATAATTCTTTCAATACGTTAAACATATCTTGTCATGAGCACATGATGTTCAAGTTCTATAGTAGTCGCTCGAACATAAATAAATGATAAAATTAAATTTTCAATTACTTATATATCTATACGTCTATGTTGTGTGAATGTTGTTGCTAATCTCATGTTGGAATCAAGTAAAAATTTGGGGTCAAAACATGGCACATATCTTGCACGAAGTATGTTTTGGAGTGATGTTAATGTCCAATATGGGCTCTTAGAAAATCACTTCAAGATTTTCTAGGGCCCACTATTTAGCCAATTATTGTCTAGTTTATCCGGTGCTTGCATAACATCACTTCTAGCTAGGTAATCATCTGTTCTGCAGCTAAAATGGCTTTCCTTTGTGCCAGCCACGGTGAACTGATCAAATTGGTAGTCGAGAAAGTCATGGAAAAGTTGAAAACAAAACACAGATCGGTGACTGAACATTTGGTTGGAATTGATGATCGAGTTATAGCTGTCAACAAATTGTTAGATGTAGATTCTGACGGCATCCGCATCATTCGAATTCATGGCATGGGAGGTATCGGTAAAACAACTCTCGCCAAGGTCATCTTCAACCAAATCTTGTCTCATTTTGGAAAGTATTCTTGTTTCCTTGAAGATGTACGAGAAAAGTCATCAAGAACTAATGGCTTAGTTGAGTTGCAAAAAAAGCTATTATCCGATATTGGCGTTCATGTAGGAACAAGTAGCATTGACGAAATTGATTATGGAATGCAGAGGACTAGAGAAGCACTTTGCAATAAGAGAGTCCTTCTTGTACTGGATGATGTTGATAAGGGCGAACAAGTGGAGAAATTGGTTCGAACGTGTACTCTACATTCAGGATCTAGGATATTGATTACAACTAGAGATAAAGATGTTTTGCGAATCAATAGACTGAAGTATCAAATTTTAGATTATGAAATGGAGGTGATGAGTAATGATCATGCGCTTACGCTTTTTAGCTTGCATGCATTGGATGACTACTTGCCTTCAAATGACTATAATGGTCTTTCAAGAGAAATTGTATTAGCTACCGGGAGACTTCCGTTGGCTCTTGAAGTAATTGGTTCGTTCCTTTTCCAAAAAACACAAGAACAATGGAAAAAGACATTGGACAAGTTAAGAAAAGCACCTCATGAGGATGTTTTTGGAAAGTTGAGGATCAGCTATGATTCCTTAAGTGTCGAGCAACAGCAAATTTTCTTGGACATCGCATGCTTTTTCATTGGTGAGGCTAAGACAAATGCAGTTTACTTGTGGGAAAATTGTGGGCTTCTCCTGGATGATGAGGTTGACATTCTCGATAGGATGTCTTTGATAAGAATAGAAAAGAACAATAAGTTTTCGATGCATGATCAACTTAGAGATCTTGGAAGAGAAATTGTTCGCCAAGAAAATCGAACGAATCTTGAAAAGCGTAGTAGGTTATGGATTTGCAAGGAGATCCTAGAAACGATAATCACAAAAGAGGTAGAGTACCTTGGGAGAAACCTCATAATTTTTCTAATGGAAAATCCTCTACTCTGCTTTAGGATTCTCTCTTTCCTTTCTTCTTTTTCCTATTTTAATCCTTTCCTCTGAAATAGAATATTGATGCTACTCTTATTTTTTACTCTCATTTTGTAGATGAAGAATGTTGAAGCATTGGATCTTGATCTACACCAAGGTTATTTTGACACCGTTATCAAAAGTGAAGAGATTGAAAGGTTTGAACATCTAAGGTACCTGAAATTAAATGGGGGAATCTTTGTTGGTAACTTTGCAAATAGTCTTACCAATTTAAGCTGGTTTTCTTGGAGTAATCCCAATATAAGCTGGTTTTCTTGGAGTGTTCCTTCATCTAAGCCAACCACCATGTACTTAAGGAGTGTAGTCGTCCTTCAATTTTCAGACAATGACTTCATAAATGATTCGTATCTACAGAGCTTAATCAAGGTGTGTAACATGCTTATTTCTATTATATTTTCTTTGAAGGCAATATTTAACCGTTTATTGCGCTCATTTTGACAGATGGCAAGAAAATTGAAAGTTCTTTCTCTTATAAGGTGTTATGGCATAACTGGAACACTAGACTTCTCTGGATGCCTGAATTTAGAGAGACTTACTTTCGAACGTTGTTGTAAATTGAGGAAAATTGATGGTTCTATAGGGAAGTTGAAGTGTCTGATTGAGCTGAGGATTTCTTTTTGCTTTGGTCTTGGAGATTTGCCTGAAGAAATGAAGGGCCTCGTGAAATTGGAGTACTTCTATATACACTGCTGTTGCGTGACGAAACTGCCGAATTTCACGTGGAAGTTGAAATCATTGAAGGAGATGCATTTTAAAGTTATTTTGTTTGACCTTAATTCAGCCAATTCATGGGAGTTACCTCATAATGTTGGAATGCTTCAGAATCTGGAAGTGCTTAAAGTCAATACACGCAATTTAAAAGGTCAACTTCCTTCTGAAATCGGAAGTTTACACTCTCTAAGAATCCTAGATATATCATGTTCATGTGTTAGTAAAGTTCCAAACACTGTTAGCATGCTTCCTCACCTGCAAAGACTAAATTTGAAGCAATGTCATATGATTCGAGAGTTGCCAACACTTCCGACAAGTTTAACCCATCTACAAGTGTCATCCATGTCGTTGCAGGTAGTCCCAGATCTCTCAAACTTGACAAATTTGGTTGAGCTGGATCTATATAATGTGGGAAAAAGAGAAAATAAAACTTATACTGGTGAGGTATGGTGGATTGGGCGTTTATCCAAACTAATTAAATTGAGCTTGGGACTTCACAATGTCTATGCTCCAATTGAGCTGGTTTCTCTTCCACTGTTAAGCACACTAGATTTGTATGGATTTGACGAGCAATCATTTCCGCAACTTCCCTTGTCTCTACAAAAGCTACGCCTTCATGATTTCAAATCAACCGTGTCAATCTCTTTGAATCTGAAAAATTTGTCATGTTTAGAGCTCTTAAGGTCTCCAATGCAGGAATTTCAACTAGATGGGCTTCAACTTCCAAATATAAGGGAGTTGCGTTTGCTAGATTGTGCACCCCTCAAGAGATTCAAGCTATCAAGCATGAGGAAGATGCAGGATGTCGAGGTGGAGGAATGTCAAGAGCTAGTTGAGATCCAATTTTCTGGGTTTGAATCACTAGAGGCATTGTCTATTGATTCATGCGGGTCCTTCGAAAGACTAGTTTATGTGGGAGAAGGTGGGAACGATAATATCAATCGTGCTATTGAGTTGATTAGTTGTGAAGGGAGACTAATCGTTCCATTGAGAGTCTTAAATAAATTGCGAAGTTTCATTCTGGGGGGCTGCAATAAGATACTTGAGATACAAATTGTCGGTACAACGGAATCATTGGAAAGCTTCCAACTTGGTAACTGTAGTTGTGTGCGAAGTCTTGGTGGATTGTCAAACTTAAAGAATCTCAAGTATTTCAAGATCTTTCAGAACCATCAACTACGGGTTGTTGAGGGCCTTGATGAGCTAGAGTTTTTGGAAGAGCTACAAGTTCGTGGATGCGGATCATTGGAAAGGTTGATTGATGTATCATGCACTAAATTGCCAAATGATTGCCACATACTAATCTCCGGTTGGAGAAAAGACTTTTGGGGCTTCCTCGAGTCTTACAAGCACCGTAAGGTGAGTCTCAAAGAACCATCTCTCTGTCGTGTAGTTAACATTTGATTAGCTGAAAAGAGGAAAAGAGGAGAGGGAGGGCTTTGTCTACTTGATTTCACTAAGAGAATTTTAATTGGATGATTTGTAGTTAATATGACGAGGCTTTATGAATCTGAAATGTGTTTTCATGAGTAATTCATTAAAAAACTATACCTTCTGCAAAGCATGGCCATCCAACCTAGTGTTTGATTGGTGGGGTGGTTTTTTAGTTTAGCATTGTCTAGGCCTGGTACTTTTTCCAGACTATGACATTGTTTCTCATTTTCCTTTCCTTTTTCTTTTGTTGTGTCGGAAGTTCATATTTTAAATGGATGTCAAACCCATGAAATATCCTATTAACCTCATGGACCTAGTAAGGTTTGAGCCAAAACTCGGTTTGTTGGCACCAACATGAATTGCTTGTACCGGAGGAAAACCGAACTCATGTCATGTATATTACCCCCCGCACATTTGTCTATTCCTTAAGATTTTCCAATCTCAAAAGAGCAATGGAAATCTAATTGGTGGATGATGTATTTCTTCATCCTCCCTATTTTTGGAGAGTTTGAAAGCTACTCAAAATAGGAACTAAAGTAGTCAATCACTCAAGAATTTATTTTTCAATCGTGAAGATTTCATTTCAGGTAGAATGTAAAGTCAATTTCTGCCACTCATTTGACTTTTGATGCGTAGGTTGACTCTTGGCTTTAACTTCCACAATAATTTAGCCGATTGTATAGTTGAAAAGTTCTTAATTTAGCTGGATTGGGAACAAAATTAGTTTTCATCAAAGTTCTGATATACTTGACAAAACATATCGTTTCATTATCCTTCTTGGATAACTAGGCTAATTAGAAAGGGGAAAAAAGGAGGAGGAAAGGCTTATCTTTTGATTTATAACTAGCCTTGGTCAATTTCTGGTAATAACATGTTGTTCATCTATCTTGGAAGCTTTTATTTAGGCAGATTAGGCATCAAGCACGTAGAATATCTTATTTATCTCATGTACCAGGTAGGGTATGAGTTAATGACCTTGGGGATGTTGCTTCGATGTGAAAATGCTTGCATTTGGTGATGTGAGAAATTGATAGGATTTGATGTGCCGCATACACGATTTCTTTACTTAATCCCTACGAGATTCCCATGAGATTTATGATATTTTTTATATGATACTGGTTCCTTTTATATACGGATCATTTATCATATTTCAATCTCACCAAACACATTGGACCTATATATATGACTTTCATCTATCTTTCGAGAAATTTAGAAGAGCCTCTATCTATGTTCTTGCATATGGTATAAATTGACAAAGAGATTAAACACGATAGACATTAGTTGATATGTATTACTGGGTGGTTTGTTTGATTGCGTAATTTTATCATCTCATTCCTTTTTTCGAACTTTCTTGCAAGATTGATTGCGGTTTTATTTTTCAGGAGTCGTGCTTTGATTGGATATGTTCATGTTTCGGAGGAGGCTTATGAAATTTTGAAGACAACTCGCATCATACTTGTTAGCATGCAGGGATGGAACTATCATATATTTTTAATGGGGTCAATGCCCTAAAGACTGTAAGATAAGGTATTTCATTTAACAAAAAAATTATAAAGATGCAATCGAGCTATTAATTGATTTGAAGTAGTTTTTTTTACGCAAAGTCTGACTTGAAATCAACGCTTTGACATTGAATCATGAATGTGAACAAAATTCCGTTTCAAATCCATGTGCTCGAGCTTGACTCAATATAGCATATAGGGCTTGAAATTGAACTCAATTCGATTCCATTATTAAAAGCTCGATTCTACTCATTTAACTTGTTACGTAGGATGTTTCTTTCTATTTTTCCTAAGCATATATTGTACCTTCTGCAAAGCCTGGTCAGCCATTTGATTGCTTTATCTTTCGACTCTATCAAGCCTCGTGTTTGATTGGTGGTGTGGTTGTCTAGTAGTGCAATGTCTAAGCCCGATAATTTTTTAATAATTTTTTATCTTTTTTCTTTTCTGTTTTTTTGTGTCATAAAAAAGTTTATAGCACATGAAAAGACAAGATACTTGTTTTGATTTCTTGCTAGTTAGTGCATGGTCCCTTAGAGGGCGACGAGGCTAAGCCTAATTACATCGATGAACAATAGAAGTTACTAAAAAGGCAATGTGGGGTTTCATTAGGCATCATCAGTTGGATTTTATTTCTTTAGATAAACCATAAGGATCCCATCCCACTGCTCCTTTTGCTCTTTCGATTTCCATCTTTTGGTAATGGAAAACCGTAGCCACAATAACACCGATACAAATTAAGGAATCATTATGCTAGCTGGATCCTATGAGAAACAATTGATGTCATCTCATCCATTGATCGTCAAAATTTCAGGATTATATGTCACAATCGCACTTCCATTCACTCACGAAACACTTCTTCGATATGTCCTTCCTTAGCACTTCATTTCGAGTGGGGATTAATAGTTCCCCCAGTACATAATGGAGTACAAAGCCCACCCAAAAAATCGAATAAAATAGTCTGTTCTATTTTACGAGTATCACCAGCTGACTTGGTTCAAATGACTCTCTTCGGAACATGAGGTGAGGTAATAATAGAGCAAATCTGTCAAACGGTTCTCCACCAAGAGCAGGAACTCTTTTGTGATGTATGTTGGATTGATTGGTCGATTTACGACATTTTGTATAGAAAAGTACAAAAAAAATAAAACGCAGATAGTTATATTTCGTTATAATTCAAGAATCTACTTAGCAATGACCATAAAACTGCTTATGTATTATAAAAAGAAATTCAATAAACACTACAACACAAAAGTTATTCATCACATCAAATCTCCAACATTGTACAATAGAGTAGACGATCTATCACCGTGCATCGTTTAAGTTTCACACACAGACATAAATAGAAGCTTCTAAATTCATAAGCATACAATAAGATGAGAAAAACTGTTGTAATTTCTGTCTCATTTATTGTCTAAATTATACAGGCTGCTCCGTCCATTGCTTACACTTAAGGCATTTGTACTTGAAAGAAGGTGGTACTCCTTCATGCCCACAATTCTCACAAACAAATGGGCCAGGCGAGGTCTAAATGGCGCCGGCGGGGGCGCCGGCGCCGGCGGCGGCACCGGCGGTGGCATTGGCGGCGGCGGCGGTGGCACTACCAGCGACAGCAGGGAGATAAGAGCCAAGGCTACTTTTTTCCAGATTTTCTTGTCTCGACTCCAGATGTAGTAGAAAAGGAAACCGCAAAGCATGACAACAACAATGACTAGACCAACAATGACCCACGTCGGAGTGTCATTGCCATCGGACGATATGGAATTTGGATCTATCCATGCCGATGGAGGAGGAAAGTACTGGAAACTCGGATAAGTTTGTGGATAGTTATTGTTCTCCATCAAGAAAACCCTATGGAGGTAGTTCAATTCAAGCAGTGAACTTACAAACATATTAGCATCAATTCAAGAAGCAATTTACTTTTTAATCGTGATGAATTGATCATATGATCCGAGCACGAGATTGAAATGATTCAACACGGAATTCAGCGAGATATAATATGAGTGGAAGTAGGTGCTTGCACATATACCTTCACAAGAAGGACCGAGCAGACCAGTGAATGATGTTGCTCCAATGCTTAGGCGACCTGCAAAGAAGTGAGAATTTTCATCTGGTGGCCTCCTCGTCCTGATAACTCTCTATTGCAGCCCCAAACACCCCCCCCCCCCTTCCTCTCTCTCTCCCTCTTCTTATGGGGTGGGTTAGGTGAAGTGTTTTAATCATGCGTCACCTCACTTTTTTGAGGATGTACTGTAATGATCGAAGACATCTGGACAAAAAATCTAGGAAATTCCATTCATGTGCCAAAGACCCAAAAAATTATCAAAACAATTATAAATTTATTATAATTGTATCAATTTATTTTTAAATATTTTTTTACCAATTAAGTATCAAACCTTTTATATTTATATCAATTCATCTCGTCCATCAAAATTGACCGCCAGCACTAACATGAACATGAGGCGTCTTACATGGCATTATCGATTAATCGATATGACAATTTTTAGTAATATTGTAATATTTTTTTCGATTTTTATTATTTTATTATTTTTATTTTTCTTTTCTTGTTTTCCTTTTATCTTTCTTTCGCTTTTTATTTTTTTCTTCACTCCCTTCTTTCTCCGGCTAGTTGCCAGCAATCACTGGAAATGAAGCTTCAGGAAGAACAGAGCGAGCTTCAACTACTATCCGCACTCGATCATGTCTTCATGCGCGATGTTCAGGAGCTAGGAATTTGGCCATTGAAATGATACATGTGTTTGACTATTCATGGTCTAAGGTGATGAGATTTGGTGAAGAGCCAACAATGTGACATCCTGATTTTCAGGCCCTGATTTCAATCGAATAAGTCGGGCCTTTCATCGACGTGACTATAGTGTTTTTTCTCTGAGTTGGCCACTCATGAAATAATTAACCTATCAGGTGAAGCCATTAAGGGACTTTAATGCAATAGACTTGAGAATTCGACTAGGAATCAACTCCTCAACCGTGCTCATCTTTAGAGGCTATTACGGCACAGTATAAAATTGATTTGAGATCAGAAATAGGTCGGTTCGACTGAAATGTGTGGCCGATCGTGGGTGACTCCACTAAATTGGAAAATTCTCGTCGACCGGCACTAGTTTGATTTTACTGTCGTTTTGGTACCCTATGTTCGTATTTGAATCCTTGAGATTTTCACGACAACTGAGAGTCGCCAATGTGTCGAAGAGGTACGTATGGCTCGAAGAAAATCGACCATGGGTCAATTGCACCAAAAATTCCTAAAAGCTACTCGATAGGCAATGTCACACTAAAAGCGTGTTTGATTGAAAATAACCACGAATTTGAATTCAATTTCAAAAATTGGACATCATGTCGTGTCATGAGTCATTCTAGGAATATCGACTCACCCTTTGAAGAATTTTCGATGAATTTGGGATCTTTACTAAAAATCGTTGCGGACGATTCGGAAAACAAACGGAAATTCGGATTGGCCAAATGGAAGAGATTTTTGGCATATGGTGTGAGTGAACGAGCGAATGAAAGTTGTTTGGGTTTTTTTCTGAATTCAAATCGACCAACCGGATTTGTTTGTTCTCGTAAAAATCGGATTAAAAAAAAATAATTAAAATTCGGAATTGAAGTAAATTGCCGTTTTGTTGTCTGAAACTTATGGTTTAGGGGAATTTTGATGCAAGACAGCAAGTGAGGATCAAGTGCTTCAGCATGGGAATTTTTGGGGATCAAATTGGACTAAACAAAAGCAAGTGGGACAAGAATTTTCACTTATAGGAAATTCTTTTTAGTTTTCTTTCCATTTTCCTTTTTATTTTCCCCTTTTGGCCGAATGACCCCCTCCATGCGCACGTTTCCCCCATGGCCGCAACTCTCTCTCTCTCTCTCTCTCTCTCTCTCGGGCGGAACACCCCACGCCGACGTCCCCACTGCCGTGTTCCATTTCCCTTTCTCTTCTTTTAGCTTTGAATTTTTAGTCAAAGCTTATCCCTTTCCCCTTTTTGTTGGCCGACATCCCCATTCTTCTCTCTCTTTCTCTCTCCCTCTACTTTCTTTCTCTTTGTTTTGGCTTCGGCGAGCACCCACCTCACGGTCTTCGCCCCTTTTTCTTTCATTTTCCTTGGATTGGACCGCCTGTAGCTTGGACAATCGGCTTCTGGTTTTGTTCTTCATTCCCGTCCGAAGTCCTCGCAATAGCAGCCCATTGAAGCCGCGCAAATCAGCCAACAGCCAAAGGAAAACCAGCAGCCCGTGAGGCTTTGCAAGCCAAGTTCCGGGCCCAAGCCGTGCTCGAAACCCATTGCCGCATTGAAGTTGAATGTCTATTGCGACGTTCCCGACGTTTTCGATCCGAGTGGATCGCTAAACAGTTGAGTTTAACTCACTAAACCCTGCTTAGTTTGCTAATGATGCTTAAGGGTTGATTAGATTTAATTAAGTGCAATTAGGTGGTTAGATTAGAATAGATTAGTTATTATTAGATAATTGTGATGCATGTTAGGCAATTGAATTGTGCAATTAGCGAATAGACATATGCTAGTATTTATTGAATGCATCTCAGGATTTTTCCCAACCCGATCGGGCTTCAACTAGGTATTATGGGCCTAAATTGGATTTTTTGTATTTATTTATTATTTTTCAAAATTAATTTAATTATTTATTTATTTTTCGGAAATTAGGCAAGGATAGCCGATGACCGAAATTTCGTGCTGATTGTCGTGATGCAGTCCATTTATTTATTTGAGCTCTATATTGCGTGGAATTGAATTAATTATGATATTTTAGGAATTTAACCTAAATTGAGTGAAATTGAATGATTGATTAATAGATGGCCGAGTATGGTTATTTAGCATTTATAATGCTTTGATAAGTTGTAAAGTGGAGGGAATTTTAAGAGTGAACTAGAAATACTCTTGGCTAAGGTCAATCAAGTTCGATGTGATTGGACATATGTGGTTCGGTGATAGCGAATATCACTGGCGAAAACGGCGCCTTAAAGAACACATGTAAACTATCTATGACTTATGGGTAGGCGTGGTTTGATGATGCGAAAACGGCGCCCTAGAAAAGACACATGGTTCGGTGATTAAGGACATCACTAGTGAAAATGACGCCTTAAAAAACGCACTAGGTCCCTAGGTGCAGCAGACCGGAATTTTGAAGATCTCGGAAGTCTGGTGCAATCTGCTAAAGGTTCCAGTTGGAGTATAGAGGATGAAGAAGAGGAGGACGAGGACCCGTAGTTTGTGGAACCCCCGCCCTTGCTTGCGGACTTTGATTTTGAACTTGTCTAAGTTGAATCTGTCTTGGTAGCCTGCTTTATAGATATGTGCACTGGTTTGCAATGTATATAAGTGTGGTTGTTTTTGAAAGTCTATAACTTGGTCCTACTTTCCTATCACATTGTTTTATTGTCTGGGGATTTTTATCTGCTTTCGCATGCGTATTAAAAAGAGAGGGTCGATGATGTGTCCTCGGACGTCGCTATTAATTGACCAATGTGAGAGATGGGTGTGTGCTCGAGGATCGGGGCGTGACAAACAAAAACAATAAGATCTGAAATGAGAAATTATTATATGCTCTACAAAACATGTCACCTAATATCATCTCAATCATTAATCAGGTAAATCTTGCTATGGGCCTCTAGGATCAATTAGGCGTTCAGGATCAATTGTTGAACTGGGTTTTGACATAAGATTTATAGACCATATAGTAACATTTCATGCAAAATGGGGTTACAAACATTACCTAACAAATAAAATTCACTATTCTATCCAAAATAAAGGAGAAAAGAACAACCCAAGTGCCAAAACTTAGCACAAATGAACACTTAAGTGTCACTTAAGGAATACTTAAGTGTCAAACTTATGAAAGTGACACTTAAGTGCCAAAATCGAAGCAAAATGAGTCACTTAAATGCCAATCCAGCCAAAATCCAACCAAAACGCTGACATGGCAATTTTCCGGCGAACTTAGTGCAAAAGAACGTCCTTTTGCTCACTGATGTTGCTAAACAATGCCAAAACGACGTTGTTTTGGTGTTGATGTGATAAATAATTAATATAATAATTAAATTAAAATTAAAAAATTATTATTTATATTAAAATATTTAAAATATATATAATTTGTTTTATAAAAAAAAAGGAGAAAAGGAGGAGGAGGAGGAGGGAGGCAACTAGCAGCCCTCGCCACCGCTACCGGAACGGTGGGGGAGGGTCGCCGGAGCCGCCAACCGCTGGCCGGGGGCCGGTGACCCTAGTTGACCGGCGAGGGCCCGCATGCCTTTGCCGCCGATCGGCTAGGGCCGTCGACCGACCCTCTCCCATCCTTCCGGCGACGACGAGGGCTGAGTCCTCAGCCGCCGGCTGCCTCCCTCCTCCTCCTCCCCCACCCTTTTTTTTTAAAATTAATTAATTTTTTAAATTTTAATTTAATTACTTATTATATATTAATTTTTTACCACGTCATCACCAAAACAATGTCATTTTGGCACCGTTTAGCCACATCGCCGTGCAAAACAACGTCGTTTTACATTAAGCTCGTCGGAAAATTGCCATGTTAGCATTTTGGCCGGATTGGCACTTAAGTGATCCATTTTTCTCCCATTTTGGCACTTAAGTATCATTTTCGTAAATTTTGATACTTAAGTGTCCCTTTGTACCAAGTATTGGTACTCCTCGTGTTCTTTTGTCCAAAATCAAGTACACAAAAACTTATTTTAGAGCCAACTTGCTAAGGATATAAGATACCACTGTCAATTCGTTTCTATTTCGAGTATTCTAAAGACGTTGGAAAATGTTCTAAGATCCTCCTGAACTTAAACTGTCTTAGATGGACACATCAAAAAACCACTAAGCTCAGTCCCCGTGTTGGCCTCTTCTTGTCTACATCTCTCATATGGTCACACGACTCCTATCCGAACAATATTAAAAAAACAGCCACGTAGCCAGCTAATTATAATTTATAACGATGGAATTAACGATGAAACGTGGGAAAAACGACGTAATGGCAAAGTCCGTCGTCTCGTCACTGTCGGCCACGATCTGTGTGTTTAGAATCTTACCCTTCCGACTTGATCCATCACATCGTTTTTTCCCCCAACTTTTGGACTCTCGGGTCTGTCGCTACCCTTGCGTCGCAATATAAATTCCAACGCCACAAGAAAAGACCGCTGGATAGATCCGATAAATGTATAAATTGAATCTAATAAAAAATAATCAAATTCAAATTGACATATTTTTATTTATTTTGACTCATTTTCATGCAATACAAATCAAGTGACTCATACTCGACCTCATTCATATCTAACTCGACTTATAAATATAAAATACTTCCATATTTAACCTAATTTAAGAAAACTAATACCCAAACTAAAGTGAGAGTAAATTATGAACTTATTTAACATCCATATTATTTTGAGTTTAAGTCATTCATATAATTAAAAAAATAGGCTTATAACTCAATTTTAATAGGTCTATCATCGGATAAACATGGTATCCTGACATTTATAGAAAATTGTCCCAATTATATCACATTGCATATACATGTAGGAAGGAAGATTGGGACATCTCCCACAAATCAAGTATGTAATTGACATCGCATTGGTTGAGAAAAGAGCAAGAAGAACCATAAGTTATTTATTCAATTCTACTCGATTGAAAAGGGATGCTGACAGCCTTTGGGGAAGGACGTACGTGAAATGCAATAAGCAAAATACATAGAAGACTAGCGACTAATAGTCACTAATTAAGATATGGAAAAATGCAGATTTGAAAGATTGTGTTGGATTCCAAAGAATTGATAATGTTCAGATACCACAGGAAGAAAAATGCATCTTTTGTGTCAAGAACTGCTCTCCTTTCTCAAGATAAAGTCGGTCCTCCATAGTGTCTACGACCTGCATAGGTAAACATAAAAGAGTTCAATTGGGGTGAGTGATTTTCGGATGCACTTTTAACCTGAACACCATGAACATATTTATATTATGAAACGTTGGATAGTTCATGATTATTAACTCATTAAATGTTGTGTTTAATGTTTGTGTTGGGATAGTAACTAGAGAACGGTACTATGGCATTGGAACATGGATACCGGCTCGAATTCTTTTTTGCATAAATGTTAGACATGACCTTACTTAAGGGATGTTATATATGCTTGATTATGTTGTGTTAAGTCTCATGACTTAGATCAATAATAGAATCTTTAGCAAGTGGGAGAATATTGGACTTGACAAGGTCCAACCCATTTATGTGGTTTATCAGGTTTATAATTTAATGTTTGATATATGCCCAATTTAATTAAATATATAGTGGGGCAGTATATTGTGACATCTAATTAAGCATGTAGAATCCATAACTTAAATCTTAATGGA
The DNA here is from genome assembly GCA_016097595.1 of Eucalyptus pumila. Classification (NCBI taxonomy): domain Eukaryota; kingdom Viridiplantae; phylum Streptophyta; class Magnoliopsida; order Myrtales; family Myrtaceae; genus Eucalyptus; species Eucalyptus pumila. The sequence continues at coordinate 34,201,476 of CM027853.1, forward strand.
AGGCTGAGATTTGGCAGCTCTAGGGGTGGTCCCATCACTCCCTCTGTATAAGATCTTTTTTCGATGGAGAATGTAATCATGCTTCCGCTATTTTCCACAAAAATACACACCCATTACAATCATCATAGAGGAGAGTGATGAAGATTCATACTCACAGGAAGACATCTTCTCACCAATGGCTAAGTTTAATTCGGGCACGCTATAATTATTAATTTTATATCATATTCATGTGATTAAAAGATCTTATTATTCTAACATCGTACCCATCGGTGTTCAAATGTATATATTCGTTTCATATTGCTGAAACCAAGGTAGCACCTAAATCAACAACAACCATTCATCCAAGATGAGCATATAATAGTTCTTGTATCCATCCCACGGAAAAATATAAGCAAGGAAAGCAAAAAGAATACAATGTAGATCTGTAGACACTCAATTTTATACGAGAATTTTCTAATGTAATGAGGGTTTATTTGTATCTTATTATCTTCGTCATCATTGCCCCCAAGCTTGCTGTGTAAGTAAAGAGAAAGGGTGTCCACTGATAGGGGGAAGAGGAGTGGAAGAGTTTTATAAAAGCAGAGACAAAGATGGGAAAAAGTAAAAATGGAAAAGAAGTGATTGAAAGCAAACCAGGTGAGGTAATTGCTGAATAATATATTTGGAAAATAAACTTAAGCCCTCTATAGTAATTCTTAACACCGAAGATTTAAATATTGGATTTGAATCGTCACCTTGACTAAAGTCAGTCTCGGTAAGACCTCTCTTTTAGGTCCATTGTCCAGTGTGTTGTCACCTTTTGTGTATACCCTCATACAATAGTTGCCATCATAGGAAATGAAGAGGACTTTCACATGTACAAGCTCCTTTCATTATGCTTTTTTTTTTTTTTTTTTTTGTAACTTTTACTTTGTGTTTAAACATTGGGAATTTTGTACTGACGTGGTGTCTTTTTTTCCCCTCTTGATCCAATCCTAATAATAGTTTGATTTGTACTAACTTTCACATGTAAAGTTAGTATCGTGGGTCCATTTGTTAAAGTCACTAAAAGTTATTCATTAATGTTCTCATACTAGCATTTACATCATTCTCTTGTGAGTTGGGTTTTCTTTTCGTACTTTCGAGAAAGAATAGTTGTGATAATACATTCGTGGTACCGTTTTATAAATGGCCATTTTGGGGTGTTAACATCTTCCTCATTCATAAATCGACTCCTGAGCCTGAGCTCTCACCAATGATCAAATAAAATGTCCTTCCAAACTAGAAAATGCAAAAGGCACATTTCGTTCTTTTGATCATACGAGGTTTGCACGTGTTAACAAGATTTTTGAGTCAATTAGCTTTCGTAATAGATATGAAAACGACGCGAAGAGAAGAGTTCCCTTCTAAAGGAACTTGCTAATTGCCCTGCCACCGTTGCTTCTCCCAACAGCGACTCCCTGCCTCTCATTCTTTGCTGTCGATCAATCTCTCTATCCTCCACTTTCTCTATCTAACCGACTCTCTTCTATCCAAACTCGCCGTCAGCGTTAAGCTTCTCAGCCAAGGCATCCATGGAGACGTTGGGCCTTTAGATCTGGAGGCAGTGGACAGGACGACCGTGGAGGAGCCGTCGAGACCAACAGTGAAGGAGAGTGGGAAAAAAGACAGGACGATGAGAAGAATGGGAAGTGAATGATGGGGAGAAGGAAAAATACCGATGGCAACGGTGGTGGTGGTGGTGGTGGTGGTGGGTAGCCTGATAGTGATAGGAGGTGTTGGTTGGGCCCAAATTTGGCGACAATGGGGTAGGCATGGCAGTCGTTCATAAGGCTACGAACGGGAGTGAAGGAAGAGGAAAGATGAGACTTGTTTGAGTGTGAGTAGGTATGAGCATCGGCCGCAGCCTAGACAGATCAGGCTTGGATTTTCCAGGTTGGTCTAGATTGGTTCGGTCCAGAACCACTTGGGTCAAATGTCAATTTTTTTATTATTAAAAATAGTTTTTTTTTGGTCAAATTAAAAAATTTTGCCAATACTTTTGGCCCAAAAATCACTTTTTTACATGTTTATTTTTTAAAATTTATTTATGATTTTTTGGTCGGTTATTTGCGACTTCATTTAAGTGTTTTAAGTATCAATACTATATTTTGTATTATTCGTTTTTCGATATTTTACTTTTAGGATCTTTTTTTTTTTTTTTTTAAGTTCAGGCAAGTCAGGGCCATTTTACGTCTGAGCATCTCAGGCCACACGTCCCGATAAAGAAAAGGTGATCCTGACCTGGGCCGATCCGTGCTAAAAAATTCGAGCTGGTTTGGTCTGAGCTTCATTTTCAGTAACACCAATTTTGAAGTCTATAATTGAATGGACAAATAATACTATCTCATGAATGAGATAGTAGATGAATTCATAACAAGGATAACTTATATGCATCCTTCATAGTGCTTGGAATAGTTGTTTGTTGGGAAAAAAAAATACAAATAATTCATGAATTTTAATTTAATATACAATGTTGTCTCTGGACTTTTAATTTATTTAGTATGATATTTGAACTATCAATAAATGTTTAATTTAGTCGTCTATTTGAAAATGTTCAATTTGATCTTTTCGCTAATTTAAATTGACGGAATCCGATGACATGATTTCCACTTCTTAAGTTTGAATGGCGAATAATAAAAAGAAGTTACACGTCATCTCAAATTAGGATATAATAATTCATGTCACCAAATAATGATGGACACATCAACACCCTAGTTTTATTTTTTTAATTTCTAAGTAAATGATTAAAAGGATGGACATGTTGACTCGTTAGTTTTAAAAATCCAATGGGAAAATCTCAAATAGGATCTAGAGTGCCCTCCTTTTCTTAAGAGATGACTTGAAGTGAAATTTGTCTTAAATAAGAATCCAAAGTGGTCATTTAGTCTCAAAGAAGGACCTCAGTCGCCAACCGGTGAATAGTTACATCTCCGATGCATATTTCCGTGGCTTGATTAGGGTATTTTCGTCCAACTTTTTCTTTTCATTTTGTTGTCTTGTTCATCGTCTTCTTTATCCCATGTTCATCTTCTTTGTCCCCTATTTGTCTTCTTGCCCAGATCAAGAACACTAGATTTGAGGAAAGGCCGGTGAGGGCTTGACGCCCATCACCAGCAGCAAGCGAGGGCTTGACGCCCAATCGCCGGCAGCGAGCGAGGGCCATCGAGCCCTCGTTGGCCGTGGGGGAGGGGGGCCGTCCAAATCAAGGCCCTACGAGGAGGTGCTCGAGGGAAAAAAGGGTAGTTGGAGAAGCCATTGATCTGGGAGTGGTGGTTGGAGGAAGGGACGAAGAAGGCAACGTGGGCGTCCCAATTGTAGTCCTGATAGAACACGAGGTTGTTAGTGGAGCGGCGGGCGGGGCGTGGGAGGTCGCCCCTCACGGCCATCAGCAAGGTCGCCCCTCGCTGGCCTTAGGAGTGGCTAACCCTCGCCAGATCTAACCAAGGGTCAGCCTGCAAGCCCTTGCCGACAGTTGGCAAGGGCTTGGCGGTCCTCGCCCACTGTTAATGATGGGTGTCCAGCCCTCGCCAGCCCTTCCCAAGTTTGATCTTCTTGGTTTGGGTAAGAAGAAGATGAAGAGGGGACGAAGAAGATGATGAACAATGCAACCATAGACCCAAAAAAACAAAGAACAGAACAAACCGGAAAAAAAAAAAAAGGAGTTTTTTTTAGACAAAAATATCCTTGATCAGGTCACCGGAATATGCATTGGAGAGGCATTTGTTCATTGGCCTGCGAGTGAGGTCATTCTTTGAGACTAAATGACCACTTTGAGTCCTTATCTGAGACAAACTCCATTTCGGGTTCTCTTTTGAGAAAAAGTATACACTTTGGGTCCCTATTTGGGATTTTCCCAAATCCAACTCAATATATAGTAATTCATGTAATCAGATTACGTTTAATTTGTCGTTTGAGCAAACAAAATAATTATATTAGACATTTACCAATAGTTCATGGATCATACTAAATAAATTAAAATTTTAGGAATCACATTGCACAAAAACTAAAGTTTAGAAACTATTTATATAGTTTTCTCATATTTGTATGACTATTTTCGGCAACAAGTTGGTTTGTGAGTGCACCACTTCCTTCTATTTCTTGGGAAACGACTCCCCACGATGTGCACCCAAATTACTCTCTTTTGTTGACTGCACCACGAGTTCATTTTTCTTGGTTCGTCCCGCTGCATGCTTGCCAGTTGCCACAACTTTCACATTTTTTTTTTCATGGAACACTTGCCATGTGAAGTCTCCGTTGGCCAAGGAAGCTACTCGATTTCTCGTCAAGTCGAGAAGAAGGGCGAGCAGCCCTCGGTCGAATTCTGCTGAGTGAAGTTCTACCAAGATTGAGAGACTTAATCCACATAATGTTGGGAAAATATGGCTTCGTATTGAGTAGAACAATGAAGTCGGATCATTAGAGTACTCAAGTCAGACTTTGAGGCGTGATATCACTTTCTTTAAGGATTTATTTGCCCCACAACGTTGCTAATGGTCACCGGCAAATTTCCTCCAGGATACAACAAAGTCTCAAATAAGAATACTAGATAGCAATTCTAGTATTTCTCCAGGATCTCTCATGGGAAACAATTAGAAACAATGGCTGTAGTTTCTCTTTAAAGAAAACGAAAAAATGGAAGAAGATGTGTGTTTGATCTCAAAACATACGTACTTATCTTTGTCTTTCGAATAGAGGCAACCCTTCAAAAGGTTGCAAAAGAACAAAGACAACCTTTCGAGAAAGGTTGTAAAATGAACAAGTACTTCGCAAAGGTTACGTTGAAAAGACATAAAAATTCGGAATTAAATAAATAATAAATAATAAATAATTGTAACTTTTCATGAACAATTGCATTGTTTCAATAAGACTTTATAATTAATTTTTTATAGAAATAAATCCGAATTTTCAATAAATAAAAATAATGATCATTGGTTAGTGCCAAATCTCGTCCACGTGCGCACTCATATCTTTTCGATGTGGGACAAGGCACATCTTCATTTGTTTTATAAACAAATTACCAACAATCCCTCACTTTTGTTTATAAAACAAAAACAAAAATAAAATGTTAAAAATATACAGCCAAAATTTCTATAAGATTAATATAAATACATAAAGGTCTCTTTCGAGTTAAACATTTACTTAGTGCAAGTATCTCAAAGCTCTATCAAAGTGACAAGTAGCAAGGCTTTAAACTTGTACTTTTATGTAATAGAACCGGACATATTGCACATACACTAACCTCTTGTTTCAGCGAGAAGTTCTATATTACTCCGCACTATTATGGCATTGTGCTTGATCTTATTTCATGAGCTCTCTAGAAAGCAACCCTAACTTTCGTAAGAAGCGGCACCACTTCTAAGCTCATATAGGTGAAGTATCTACCATGTATTTTTGTTACTATCAACACATTACAAGTTTGTACAATACTTCATTAAGAATTCAATTCAACCTACAAAACGTAACAGACGATACTGACTTCTCATATCAGGGCTATGTCAATATCAAACGATCACATTCAATAACTTGTTCTTATCCATTAAACCTTGTAACTAGTGATGTTCTAGAAAAAAGTCAGGTTACCATTATTGGTGATTTCAATTAAAGGGTTTCAGCCCCGTTTCTTATGAGGTCATTATTACTATATCTCTTGGTAAAGCCTTTGTCAAGGAATCGGCAGGACTATTACTTGACCTCATGTAGATAATTGTTGTGGTACCATCTTTAATCAATTGTCTCAAATATTTATGTCTTAAACTAGTATGTCTAGACTTACTATTATAGGTGCTAGTATATGCTCTTACCAAAGTAGCCTAACTATCACAGTTGATAGAGAAATAAGAGGCATAGGACTAGGCCATAATTTGATATCCAACAACAAATTCCTAATCTATCGACATCTTTCCCACTTGCTACTAAGCAATGATTCAAGTTTCATAGTTGAGTGAATTATGCACATTTGTTTCTTGCTCGCCCAAGAAACACATTCACGTAATGTGAAAATCCATCCAGAAGTTTCATCTCCCGTACTTGTAATCCAACTAGTATTGGTGTATCTTTATAATACAACCGAATAATTATTATAGAACAATCACAAATTTTAGGTTCTCTTAAAATAACCAAAAAATTCTAATAATAGCCTTTCAATGTTCTATATTTGGATTACTAGTATATCTGCTCAACTTGCATATGTAAAAAGTAATATCAGGTCTAGTATAATGCATCGCATACATTAAAGACCAATATCACTCACATTAAAAACTCTCCATGAGGAATCAAATGGAGTACTCATATATTTGAAAACAAGATGTTTAAATCTATACAACATCTTCTCCATGTAATCACTTTAGCTCAAAGAATAACCCACACTATTTTTTAATTTTAATAATTAAGATAGTATCTGTTTTACCCAAATCTTTCATTTTGAAAATGAAAGTTAGATACTTCTTAATCTCAATGATTCCAGTCATATTAGTTCCAAAGTCCCTTCAGACATAACCCCACTTCAAGAATATTCCAAGAGGTAATTAATCGAAATTATGCATCATCAAATTTTCATCATCGATGAAATACATACATCAAAATAGTGAATCAATGCAATTCTACTCTCTTGGCTCATTTATGCTATTCCATAGAATCAAATCTATGAGGGGCAAGGACAACAAATGGAACACATAAGAACCAAACAGGGAACGCCCTTCATTGAACATTGGACATAAACTGTAGAGTTTGCTCTAACATAACCAACCTAAATGGTGGTTCGACACATGCCACAAACTCTTTCTAGTTGCTAGCGTCAAAGTCCAGTTTGTTCACCTCAAATCAAGATAGATATGGATGCATCAAAATAAATGATATTAGATAAGGGAAAACCTTTGTATCTATATATAGATAGCATTGTCAGATCATTCATTCCTATTGATCAAATCCGCAAAATTGTCATTTTTCTTTTGCAACAAATTCATCCATAAATTGACGATACCTGAATTTTGCATTTTAAAGTTTCAATTTTTCTTTCTCAATAAAGGTTAGAAACTACTATATGCAGAAGTAAAAATCCCATGGCGCAATTGATATCTCAGAGACAAACCCTTCAATTTACCCTTACTAATTGATTTATCCCCTGTACATACACAAATTCCATCCACAACAAAGATCCTCCTATAGAGGCACAAGAACATAAATATGTGCAGACAAATGTCTCAATAAAAGAAACATACCCAGGATGTCACCACTGGCTAATCATGCATGAAACACTCATGAACTTCAATTTGATTAGAAACAAGAACCTGCATTGGAGGAAGCTTTGATGGCCATTTTCTTGCTTGCCCCACAGCCAATCCGAATTTTATTTAATAGGCCACATCAAACTCGATGATTTCGATGAGATTAGCAACTTTCGACAACGATGAGCGACACAGTCCAACTCAACTTGTCAAAGGTCCAACTCAAGACCAGTGAAATAATAAATGGAATGAAGCAAATAATTGAGAATATTATCACAGTCGATATGATCATTTTCTTCCCAAATTTCAAACAATGAAATCACATACCTTGCTGAGGGTGTGCGCAAGAGCGCAATCGGCAACTCTGATGCTAATGATGATTACACTAGTAGCGTCAAAGGCATTTTCCGATGAGCAATTGTCATTCGCAGTATCATTCGGTGACGGGTCATGGATAATGACATGATTTCCGTCTTCCTTCGGAACCTTCATTCTCACGTCACTATTCCTCCAGTGCAGGACGTAAAGTAGGACAAGGCCCACCAGAGACGCGAGGAAAATCCCCAAAATGCACGTGAGTATGAATGATTTCTATAATCACAAGAGAACAATTGCAATTGTATGGAAGTAGAGGCGCTGACCAATTTGCGAGCAGCCTTGGCAAGAAATAGTTCCAATCCTCTGGTCATTGATAGAAGCAATCTTCTGCGCCGTCATTGCTCACCCAGGTGGAACCCGCATGGGATGAACCGGCACCTTTGTTCCCGTTACCATGTTTGTCCCTTAAGCATGTGCCAAATGGCGGGATCATCAAATGGGTTCGGGTTCCGAATCCCATTGTCAAACCAAGGAGTGTTGTCATTGGACTTCTCAATGAATTCCGGATCGAGGAGCAACAGATCATCCTCGAGACTATGGTTGAGGTTTAGGAGGAGATACTCAAGATAGTCATCGCCCTTCATGATCCTTGTCTTCTCGTTCAAACAACGGAACTTCGGATCTTTCCATCTCCGCGTCTGCGTACGCTTGATATAAAAACAATGGCTTTCACGTGTTCCGCCAGAGAAAGGTGATTCGCAGAATTTTCCTTGCCGGTCTGTGACCGCAGCATCGGCATCGAGCAGTGCCTCACATTACTCTGGACCGAAGGATCGCTGAATCTCCTCCCGAACAACCAATTTGCATCAGAGATGGAGTTGGTGGGATTCATGGCGACCTGGTTCTTGGCGGCGTTGCCGATCAATTGATCTCATTTTTCGGCCATCGATTCCTTTGTATGCACATCCACACCCTTCGGACATCTTTCTCGGACGATCACCATGGACGGATGTGGGAATACTCCAAGATACAGAGAGACAAAGAATGACACACAAAAATGTGCTCAGATTTTCGATCTTAACGACAAAGAAACGTAGGCAAAATTAAGTCTACGCAATAATGAGATTATTAAACCACATCCCCTTCTCAAATTTACACAAAAATCGCAAATTACTTGGCAGGGATTTCTAAAGGCCATTTTGACAAACCGTTCTGTGCGCTTCATCCACTTGACTCCATTATTGCGAAATAAATCCTTAAAATTGTTGGGAAAATATGGCTTTGTATTGGGTAGAACAATGAAATCGGATCGTTAGAGTACTCAAGTCGGACTTTGAGGCGTGATATCACTTTCTTTAAGGATTTATTTGCCCCACAACGTTGCTAATGGTCACCGGCAAATTTCCTCCAAGATACAACAAAGTCTCAAATGAGAATACTAGATATCAATTCTAGTATTTCTCCAGGATCTCTCATGGGAAACAATTAGAAACAATGGCTGTAGTTTCTCTTTAAAGAAAACGAAAAAATGGAAGAAGATGTGTGTTTGATCTCAAAACATACGTACTTATCTTTGTCTTTCAAATAGAGGCAACCTTTCAAAAGGTTGCAAAAGAACAAAGACAACCTTTCGGGAAAGGTTGTAAAATGAAAAAGTATTTCGCAAAGGTTACGTTGAAAAGACATAAAAATTCGGAATTAAATAAATAATAAATAATAAATAATTGTAACTTTTCATGAACAGTCGCATTATTTCAATAAGACTTTATAATTAATTTTTTATAGAAATAAATCCGAATTTTCAATAAATAAAAATAATGATCGTTGGTTAGTGCCAAATCTCGGCCCACGTGCGCACTCACATCTTTTCGATGTGGGACAAGGCACCTCTTCATTTGTTTTATAAACAAATTACCAACACATAATATATAGCCCATACATTATTATTTCATCATATCGAGTTAAATACTTATGAAACTCATTAAAGTTCTTATCAAGCTAAAGCTAAATGATTAGTACTTTTTTGTTTTCAATTGTAATAATTTCTCATCAAATAAAGTAATTTCATATAAGCAAGGCAAACAAGAAATGAAATCATGTATGGCGAAATTGATTCTTCATAATAAAATTTATGCTGTGTTTTCCTCCATTGTGGGTTCTAGTAACAAGTTCCTTCAACCAAGTTATTGATTGATACGTTTCAAATATTAAAGTCAACCGCATGCAAGCGAAAATTAAATGTGGGTGTGGTCTATTATTTCTAATGACCAATCAGGGAGGAAATTCCATCTAATCGGAAAAGGAGAAAAATACAGCTTTTTTTTTTTTAATTCTTAAAGTGCTTTGGCCCTAAAAAAATCATTTACAATACTATAAACATAATAAAGGAGGGCAAGATTACTATTATCCGAAGTAATTCTGTTGCGGGAGTTTCGCATTGAGACAAACTTCGAAAGCTAAGCTACTTAATTGAAAATAAAATTGATATCGTCGATTATATAATGAGCAAAAATTTAGGTACTTGTGCATTGCGATATCAATGTCTTTTCATTAAATTCCATAAATTGACATTTTCCAATATCTTATTAATGATGTTGTGTAGATAGGGGTGAGCATCAGTCCTAGGTTAACCTCGGACCAACTCTAAACCAGCCCCACCCTGCTGGTCCTAGTTCGATTCTCAAGGGGACTAGGTTCGTCCTTGATTTTAAGATCGTTGAACCAGTATTGTACGAGTTGGTCTTCGGTTCTAAGAGTTTAAAGTTAAACGCTGACTATATATATACCATATATTAGATATATTATATATTATATATAATATTTTTATATATTCTAAAGAGCTAACCTTAACCTAAACGGCATTAAATGGCATTAAAAAACATCAAACGACATCCTCCTCCTCTAGTACTTTTGTTCTCCTTTATTTATTATTTTTTTTATCATTTTCTTTCTTTTTTATCCTCTGCAATTTTTACTTGAAAAGAAACAACTTTTTGCTCATGAGTAAACTCGCCTTGTTCACCACGCGAAGGTCACCCCATTCACTGCTCGACGCCCATGCTACTCGCCACTCAATGTTCGGCTGCTCTCTTCACTTTGTTGGCCTCGCTCATTGCCGAGTAAATTAGAAGGAAATAGAGCTCTAATTAGAAACCCTCTTCGCTCGTGAGCAACACTAGCCATTCGTCACTTGCCTTGCGGCTTGCCTCTGTTTGCTCCTCTCATGACTCGCCCTTGTCTCACTGCTTGTCTCTAATTATGGATATGTAATTTGAAATGATAGATTTATCTTTTCACGAAATATAAAAAATGAAACAAAAAAATTATCAGTTAGTCCCGGATTGACCATGGTAATGGATCAAACCTATAGAGTCAATCTGATCATCGATCCTAGGCTCAACTGGGTTGGTCCTCGATCCCAGAAATTGGATACCAATATTATACGGGTTGATCCTTGAGTTAGGAGTTGGACCGATCCAACCTAAACCATAATCACCCCTACGTGTGGATGAAAGTCCTTGTCTTTTCCTATTATTCTCGGCAACTGAAAGGGGAAAGCTTTCCGTATGGTCATGATGGAATTTGTTTTGGACATCTACAACACGTAGAAAACTTAAATTAGGACTCTGGCATTCATTACACTGATTAAATATATTTCAGCCAAAGCATCCCTTATCTTCTTTTTTGTTTTTAAAATTAACCTTGCATAAAAGTTAAAACTACCCATTGCGTTGTCTTCATCAAAGTAAACACTCAATTCACACATTTAATTATTTACTACACTTCCGATCAATTAAATAATCACTCAAATCCTAAAAAGAAGATCTATTTTTCTTCCTACTTAACACATCCACGATCACACATCTATGTAGCATGTGCCTCAATACTGGAGTTTATCATTGGCAGACCATTCGATCTTCCAATCAAATGAAATACATACATACATTCCAACTCTAACTTAATACAAACCAAGTCAAACCTAAGGAGAAAGTTAAAAATGAAAAAAATATGACGATGTACCCTTTTAAGAAAATCAAGTAAAGTTTGGTTAGAGGATCTAATATATAATATTTAAATTGACTTTCGCACATTTAATGCATTCATATTCATGAAATAATACATGTCTGCTCCCAATAAAAATTGAAGAGCTTTGTCAAGAAAAAGTAAAATTTCAGTAGAAAAATCTCTCAATAACATGTAAAAAATATTGCACGTAATATAATCCAAATAGAAAGTAACAAGTAATTAAATTAAATTAACTTAACAAGAATGAGAAATTAACTCAAGTAAAGTTGACTTTATTTTGCATGACAAGTCATATTTTGTATATTAAAAAGGTTGTAGCCGTACGTGTACAATTACATTGATTTCACTACTTACGATGCAAGACACTGTAGATAATGAAATTATTTCGATTCCTTCCAATAAAATGAGCAGTAAGACACAAAATTAGAGTTAATGTTGTATAAAGAATAATGATATTTCAAAGAACAAGACAAAACAATCGAATTGCCCTAAGAAAATAGTCTTTGAGAAATTCAATTTTTGGAAATTATAACTTACAAAATGTTTGATAAGGATAGAGTGATTTTATACATAATGCAGGTGAACCCATAATCAATAACGAATGGCAAATGATGTATTTCTTTTAGCGTGATATTTCCTTCCATTTATTAAGTATTATGATTATATAATTTTAAAAGTACTATATAATTGAATGTGCAAGAGTATGAGGAAAAGTTTAAGTAAAACTGAATTTTCTATAGATTTTTAAGGGATAAGTCCGCAAGTCCTAAAACTTGTCAAAATATTTCGTTTGAGTCCTAAAACCGACGCCGTTAGCATTTTCCGTTAAAAATGCTGACGTGGCATTTTAAATAATTTTTTATTTTCTTTAAAAATTAGATTTAAAAACTAAAATATTATATTTATTCATTTTATCTTATTTTCACCAAAAACTAAAAAGAAAAGTAAAAAAAATTATTTAAAAGAAAAAAAAACAACGGCTCCTCTCTCCTTTGTCGCCGCCGCCCATCGTCGGAGGGGCCGGGCGATGATCGCCGGCCCCGGGCAGGGGTGGCTGACCCTCACTCGACTAGGGCGAGGCCTCGCTGGTCTCAGGCGAGAGCCAACAACCATCACCCACCCTGGGCGAGGCCTCGCCGGCCCCAAGCAAGGGCTGGCGACTGTCGCCCGCCCGGGCAAGGCCTTGTCGGCCCTCGCTTGGGGCTGGCGAGGGTCGGCGATCGCGTTGCCCGCCCTAGGCGAGGCCTCGTCGCCCTCGCTCGGGGCCGGCAAGGCTCGCCGGATCTAGGCAAGCCTCGTCGGCCCCGAGCGAGGGCCGACGACGACTCGCCCAAGGTGAGCAACGACTGTCAGCCCCCCGTGAGGCCTCGTCGTCCCTCGCTTGGGGCCGATGAGGCCTCACCCAGGGCGGGCGACGGTTGTCGACCCTCGCTTGGGGCCGGCAAGGGCCAACCACCCCCGCCTAGGGCTAGTGACCGTCGCCCAGCCCCTTTGGCGATGGGCGACAGAGGCGGCGGAGACAAGTCACTGATTTTCTTTTTTAAAACAATTTTTAAAATAAATTTTTTTCTTTTTTATTTTTTATTTTTTGGTGAAAATAAGATAAAATGAATAAATCTAATCTTTTAGTTTTTAAATATATATATTTTTAAAAATGAATAAAAAATAAAAAAATCCATGTGGAAAATAAAAAATTATTTAAAATGTCACGTGAGCATTTTTAATGGAAAATGCTAATGGCGTTGGTTTTAGGACTCAAATGAAACATTTTGACAAGTTTTAGGACTTATTTGCACTTTTTGCAAGTTTTAAGACCCAAATGCATTTTCGCGATAAGTTTTAGGACTTCCGTAGCACTTATCCCGATTTTTAAATATAAAACTAATGCGAAGCATGGGAAGGTGCACTGGTTATCTGTTCTTATTAATTTGGACGTAAAATATTTGCGAGAAACAGAATTCCCATTTTAGAAGTAACTATGGAATGTAATCGTCAGCAGTTAACGATAGTCGAACAATCTTAATTGATCTAAATTGTTCCTAATTACTGCATATATAGACATATTCCTTACAATGATCTCTTTTGGATTTTTTGTATTTGTTTATTTAATAAGGGATAGCTCCACAATTAATCCCCTAATTTGTGTGATTTTAGCAATTGAATCTTAAAAAAAATAATAATAATAATAATTGGTCTAACTCCAATGGAGTCCTTAGACTATCATCCATTGTTCCAATGAGATCTTTTCTTCATTAAAACGCTTAACTATGCCAACGTATTTGGTGACATGATATATTTTTAATCATCAAATTAGAAATAAAATTGCAGGAACTATGAAAAATTCTAAAATTCATCTGAATGAGCAAAAAAAAAAATGATCGTTGGAAAAAATAAAAATAAAAAAAGAAAAGAAAAGAAACTGTGAGAGAACTTGCTCGAGAAGGGGAACCAGGTGCACCGTGGCCGCTTCGCTCGTGTCGAATCTAGTCCGATACATCACCGATTATGCTGTAAGTGGTTTGGGGTAATTGGGTTGGACCAATCCAACCGTTTATGGACTCTTAATTTTGTTTTCTTCACTTATGGTTCTCACCTAGGGTGAAAAGATATTTTAAGTTCTAGGATCTATTTGTTTGAAGGAAAACTATTTTTCAACTTTCCAGTATTTCGATGATAGAAAAATAATCAAGCTATGGAAAACATTTTCTATAAATTGAAAGCTACAAACTTGGATTGGGAGAAAAACAACTTTCTCTTTTGGCAATAAGGAAGTCACTTATTCTAAATCACCAAATAAATAAGGGTTAATATCCTAAAAAATTTCAAATCGGTACACCTGTAACGAATTTACCTCAAACTAATTTTGTGACCACCAAAAACTCCAAACTGGTGCACTTATGATAAATTTACTCTCTGTAAATTTCTGTTAAATTCTAACACGTGATAGTTAAGTAATGTACCCGTTTGAAATTTTATTTTCTGTTTATAAAAATTATACAATTTTTTGGTTGATTTAATCTAATTTAACGGAGGTTATATTTGTCACAAATATACTAGTTTTGGATTTTTGGGGGTCAAACAATTATTTGGCAAGTCTTACCAAAAAAAAAAAAAATTATTTGGCAATAGGTTCTCTCTCACTAAGTCACTCACTCACCCAGTAAACAAAGGCAACGGATGTCAAATCAATAAATCTCTCTCACTCACTCAGTAAATAAACTTGATGCATGTTAAATTAGTGAATATCTTTAATGACGTTAGATAGAATTTTTTTAGTATTGGTAAGGATTCATTAGCATTATCTGAGCCAAAAGAATGCAGTTGTGGCGCTTATTTTTCATGTCACAACCTCAAATTAATGCTGATAAATTCTTGCACTCCTCTTCATTCTGAAGATGGGATCATAAGTAACCAGTTTTGCTTTGTGACTAATGGCAGTCGGCAGCGACGGTCGATGGTCGTGCGGCGGTCGTGCGACGGTCATTGGTCATGCGGCGATCGTGCGACGATCGTGCGGCGGATCGCACGACCGCCGTGCGACGATCGTGTGGCAGTCATGCGGCGGTCCTTCAATGGTCGTGCAGCGGTCGTGCGATGATCGTGCAGCAGTCGTGTGATGATTGTGCGGTGGTTGTGCGGCGGTCATGCGGCGATCATGCGGCGGTCCTACGGCATTGTCTATATCATCTCCAGCAATTATATTGCTGTTAACTAAACCATTTTTGGTTATTTTCAAATATGAGCTGAAGAAAATGTCTGCAACTTGTAATCTATTACCTTATTTCTCTTGACTATTTCATTGATGCATAATACTCATGTCACTATAAATTCACAGTCTGCTACATCTTCGCCAAATGACAACAATTTATCCAGTCCACAAGACACAGCTGCAGAAGAGGAAAGTGACCTGCATCAGTTAAGAAGCAAGTGGAGCCTCCCAATCTCTGTCTTCTTCAGAGATGCAAGGTAAGATTTTCCAGCGACGGTGTATCTTCAACATTTCTTTATGCTTCCTGTTCCAGAAAAATGAATATATACCCCTTGTAGAGTGAGGTCTGAAGTCAAGTGAAGGAAATTACCTCCAATTCCATATTGTGATTTATTAGTGGCTCCAATTTGGAATCTTCCACTACTGCTATCTCCTTTCTGATAGGAGGAGCTTGCTCAATAGCTAACTTTGTTGCTTCCTTCCCAAGGATGACCACGGCATGTGCTTCATCTAGTAGGCTGCACATGTTGTCCAAAGCATTCTATAGCTTCTCAATTTTTTGGTTTTTGGTTTCTTCCGAGTCAATATGCAATGGGACAGGTATTTCCATAATTAAATGATGCAAAGCAAGAGTATCTCTATGTGTACAAAATAATTAAGACATGCTCGTTTTTACTAAAAAAAGTACTTGTGGGTCCTTTGTGCCTGTGAATTAATCAAACATTCCTCTAGTATTCTACTCGTGGTTTTATGCAACATTTAGTGAAAATTTGGCATCTCTAGCAGTAGAGAAATGAGTATGTGCTTACCCTTGTCTACTCTACGCCAAAAGGATATCTTGGCAAAGCTAGTCTAACTAAACTGATGAGAGATTAATGGATTTGGAGACCTCTATTTGATGCCATGAACATAATAAGAAATGAACATAATAACAAATAAGATTGTCTAATTATTAGGATGTGGTTGCCCCCATCTAATACCATAACACATAATGAACTCCCATTGTAGAGAGAGCAATGCTACTGAGACTACACGTCAGGTGAGCACTAAGTACTTTGAGATTGCGTCTTGCATATGTTTCATGGTCTAATTTTGTCTTGAAGCTTCATCCAAAAAAATTCAATATATTATACTTTCAAGTTGCAACTGCCGCGTTAGCTATTATACACACTTCTCAAGCTTGTCCTTAGCTTCCTTAAGTGTGCCTATTTCTCTGGCAGCTTGCATTAGAAGACTCTTGATTATATAATGGAAAACTAGTTTAGTTTTTGAAGTAGATAAGAGAACAGCTTTTTGAAGTAGATAAGAGAACAGCTTGAACCTTTTTACCATCCTTGGCTTTTTAAGATCCTTTCTAGCTAATTTTGCTCTCCAGAGGCATTGAAAAATAAGAGTTGCCTTTTGAGCTGTGAATCAGCAGGAAGAGCTTCATATCTTCGCCATTCTGACTACATGTATAGGAAAGAGTTGATGATAAATCAAAAAGAAGTTGGACCACAATTAATCCCCATTTTTTGTAAAAGCTCATTCAAATTATGACGATTACCTGTAGTGCGGTGACAAGGAACTCATGATCATTTAGGAGGAGGAGAAGAAACTTATGTTGATTAGAAATGAACTTACAACATCATTGCGCCCGAGAAGTTACCTGCCCACACTACAAGAAGTCTGTCAAGTATTTGTTTCCTCCACGCAAAAATTATGGAAAGCAATTTTTATTCATTTAAAGCAGATACAATGCCCCTTGTGATGGAAGCAACAATTTTCATCTTTCTAAGTATGATGTGAGGCTACTAAATTGTTATTCCGAAGGTTGTAGATTGTCTTCATTGTGAACCCAGAATGTAAAACAGAGGAAAATTCTTTTGCGCTTCCTGATAGAAGTAGTCCAAAGAGTCCCACATTGTCATAGATGTGACGGTCTGTTTGAAAATCTACTACTATCTTGGGCAAGAAAATTTTCCTTAAGTGTTTAATCGGTCTACCATAAACTAATTAGTGGCGACTCTTAGCTGATAATCTTTTGCATGCTAAATATTTGAACCTAAGTTGCAAATTAATATGGGCTTGGGAGCCAGAGCTAAGTTTAAGACTTAGTAGTCCATTAGCCAAACCCTAGGTAGCGCACCCAAGATTAGGTCGCGACAATTTGGAAACAAGATTTTTTCTTATTTCTTCATTTGAAACGGGCTCTTATTCTATTTTTGCAATTCTTTCTAAATTCAAGGACTAACTACTGAATCACAAATAAAAAACAGGGAGTAGACTCATAGGTCTGATGCCTTGTAATAGAACATAGGGTTAATACATTACATAGATTCAACAAATGAGGTGGGTTCATTAACAATTCAAAGATGAAAAAATGGTAAAAAAGAAAGCATTCCTTCCTCTTCTGTATCTTGCATATTTTGTCCTGGGAGATCTCTCTCATTTAATAAAAGTCTTGAATTTTGGATTACTAAAAGTTTTTAGTTTTTTCATCCAGCTAGAAAGGGATGTGGTCACCAAAGGAGAAGCTGAGGCAATCATCTTCAAATGCTCGGACAACCGTGTTACGGATTGGCAAGGAAGGTGGTAGTATCCAATGGAGCATTAATTTGAGCCCCAACCTCAACATATTTGGCAATAGATTCTCTCTCACTTACTCACTCACTCAAACAAAGGTAACGAATGTTAAATTAAAATCTTGACTCACCCAAAATAAACTTGATATTTGTTAAATTAGTTAATATCTTTAATGACGTTAGATAGAATTTTTTTAGTATTGGTAAAGATTCATTAGCATTATCTGAGCCAAAAGAATGTAGTTGTGGCGCTTATTTTTCATGTCACAACCTCAAATTGATGCTGATAAATTCTTGTACTCCTCTTCATTCCGAAGATGGGATCATACATAACCAGCTTTGCTTTGTGACTAATGGTGGTCGGCGGCGACTTTTGGTCGTCGTGTGGTGGTCGTGCGGCGGTCGTGCGACGATCGTGCGGCAATCGTGCGGCCATAGTGCGACGGTCGTGCGGCGGTCGTGCGACGATCGTGCGGCGGTCGTGCAACGATCGTGCGGCGGTCATGCGGCATTGTCTATACCATCTCCAGCAATTATATTGCTGTTAACTAAACCATTTTTAGTTATTTTCAAATATGAGCTAAAGAAAATGTCTGCAACTTGTAATCTATTACCTTATTTCTCTTGACTATTTCATTGATGCATACTATTCATGTCACTGTAAATTCAAACAGTCTGCTACATCTTCGCCAAATGACAACAATTTATCAAGTCCATAAGACACGGCTGCAGAAGAGGAAAGTGACCTGCATCCGTCAAAAAGCAAGTGGAGCCTCCCAATCTTTGTCTTCTTTACAGATGCAAGGTAAGATTTTCCAGCGATGGTGTATCTTCAGCATTTTTTTATGCTTCCTGCTCCAGAAAAATGAATCTATACCCCTTGTAGAGTGAGGTTTGAAGCCAAGTGAAGGAAATTACCTCCAATTCCATATTATTTTGGGGTAAATTTATCATAAGTATACAAGTTTGAGGTTTTTTATAGTCATTTGTGGTAAATTTGTCATAAATGTACAAATTTGAGGTTTTTCATGATTAAAAAATTAATTTGGGTAAATTTACACCAGTTTCAGGATGTTAACCCAATAAATAAAAACTAATCATTTTTCTTTTAAATGATTTCATGGAAAAAAAAAATTTTTTATCATAAAATTTTTAGTGAAGCAAACGGACTCTTAGAGGAGGAATAAGAAAGGTTACTAGAATAAAAGTAGCATTTTCTTTGGTCTGTTTGGATAAGAGAGAAGAAAATGAGAAGAAACGGGATGTTCGTCTCTTCAAGCAATTGCTTCTCAGTTTCCATTATCTTTTATTTTCGTTTTCCTTAATTTTTCTCCAACTTTCCTTTTCTAAATTGTTATTGCCACTTTAAAATGAATTTGAGAGTTTAACGGCAATTTCACACGATTTCATTCTTTTTTTCAAACTAAAAAAAAAGGCCATATTGGCAAACACATCAATAATAATCAAGTGTTTTATGAAAGGACCCAATTGATTAACCGATGAAATTTAGAGGTTCATTAAAAATTCGTGGAATCAATGGCCAAAACCACACGAGTTGGGGGGACTTCTTTTATGGATTTATCCCAATAATCAATGCCAAACTAAAGATCCATAAGCCTTCTTATTAAAGATCACGAGGCAATGTTCAATTGGGTTTTACACAAGTACATCCCATGCATTTATAATTGTCCGATCGATACCTGGTTTATCAGATGATTAAGTAACATAGCTAAAACTCTTCTCATATAATAACGATAGTCGGGCATTTGGATGATACGAATTGACAAATCTCAGCAGTCAGAATGACCACAATGGACAATATTGCCATTTGAAAATTTTCTATCACCATCTCTTGCATTATCCATACTTGTACTACCAAACAAAGCTCCAGAGCTAGTCTAGCGTTTACAATGTTATTCTTGCCAACATTGGAGCTCCAAAGGAGTGGAGTTTTCAAGAATCACATGTTGGAGAAATCTTCTTGGAGTGTTTTGAAGTTGACAAAACGTTTCTCGATCTAGTCGAAGGCTTGCAGACTCTGTTATTTAAAGTCTGAAGACTTCCGGACAGCTAGACTCAAGACTCAAAGTCTATCCTCATTGACAGTCTCTAATCCGTTGAAGAAAGGTTATCCAGAACTGGATGTTTCGTTAAGGATTTAACCTTATCATCTGGAGAAGATCTCGTGGCTGGAAAAGACGTAACAGAATCCTTTGATTGATCAAGATTGATTCGATGATTGAAGATTCGATGATTGTCTAAATATTATTGGAAGGTTCTACTTATGGAAACCAAGATCCTGATTGTATGGGCGAACAGGATTGATGGGCTATCAACACGTTCCTTTAATAGCTTGAACAATCTTCCTAATTGATTCCGTCCAACAGGTAGATTGGAGGAATTCCTTTGGAAGTGCCAACGGGAATGATGGCATAAAGGAGTATATAAGGAAGACGGTCTTAGTTGTTCAAGAAGTGCGCGATAGAAGAATTCCAAAGTCTGAAGCTCCTTTTTGTTTAGACAATTCCTTTGAGCGAATACTTGTATACAAAAGAGAGTCTATATTTGTGAGAAACCTTGAGGAGGTGTGATAGAACATCTACACTGTGGAATCAAGGCAAAGCTATGCTGTAACTTCTCTTTTGATCATAGTGAAATCCAGCCAATGGCTGTCAGTGCGGAAGAGTGGACGTAGGCTTGGAATAAGCCGAACCACTATAAATCCTGTGTTCAATTTTCTCTTCCTCACTCTCTCTACCTCGATCGTATTTCATTTTGTTAATCAAGAGAGAATTTCCTTTCTATCGTTTGCTAAGAATCGCTTACGTATTTCGATAAATTGTTTGTGCACCTATTCACCCCCCTCTAGGTGTTTATACTAGCTATCACATCACATACCAGTTTGTGGCTGCATCACATGGACACGAGAATTTGGCTTGAGAAAATCTTTCGAGGGCCAAATTCATCTATAAATGGGCACAATTAGAGGAATCAGATGAAATTGCTCCAGAAACTCTGCAGCAATCAGCCTTCCTCGTGTATTAACAGACATCTTGAGTTTGCTTATCTCCTCATCCATATCATTCGATTTGCCAACCGATCCAAACAAGGACGCCAATGAAATGGAAAACCAAACAAGGACCAGGGGTCGAAGAGAAAATAAATTGACCCCGTTGACCTTTAATCAACTAACATTGCTGCAATCGATACATATTGATATGCCCATCCTGTGAACAGCACGAGTTGTTCCCTGTTCATTTTTGTTATTTTTGCCATCAAGTTGATTCTCTTTCTTATTCTTTTTTTTCGTTTGGCATCTACAAGATGTACATGAAAATGAAAAGGTCTCAGACTCCCAAATAAATGCAGAGTCGTAAATCTATTTGGCTCCACGTAATCTATTCAGCACCTCCAAAGACAGACATAGCTGCAAACCAAACTCGAAAACACCCATAAGATTCAAACAGCAGCCATGACATGCGAAGGAAACTAGGACCCTTGACTTTCATAGTATTACCTGCCATCTTCAATTTTTTAGGGGGAAAGGTAGTGATGCTTCTTGAAGCTGCTTCCTGCCTCTTTTGTAACGATGCGCTTGACTCGGTTGATCACCTCTTTTTTGGCTGTTGGGTTACTTCGGGAGTTGCCTTCTTCTGGGCGACTAGGTGTGGTATTCCTTGGAGGAACAATCCATGGTACGAAACAATTATTTGGGTCTCGGCCTTGCTATCCGGCAAGGACTTTCATAATTGCATCGCCCGCTTTTCTTTTGGTGCTTTGTGCCACATTATGTGGAAGAACATGAATGACATACCTTCAGGGGTGCACAAATTTCTACATCCGCTATGAAGATGCATCTCATGAAGGTGGTCAAAGACAAAGCTTGCACCTTCAGAAATGTGGAGGATTCCCCAAGAAACACTGGGAATTGGACCCTACTATCTTCACAGTTTGATGTGTAGCCTGGGTTCATTCGGTCTTAGCGTGTGTCGTTTTTTTGTTGTCTTTTGGCCGCTTAGCCTTTGCCCGGCTTCCTTTCACTCATTTGAGACTGTTCTTTTGAGTGCGAGTCTTTGAAGCCGGTTCTTTGTATTTTTTGACCTCCCATCTATATATTATTTACTTACTTACCAAAAAAAAAAAAAAAAAGAAAAAAGAAAAAGTAGTGATGCTTCGGTTAAAAATTTTAGTAGCTAGTTTAAGCAGCTTCTGTTATCATGGGACGAAACCTCTCCCATCAGGTAAAATGTCAAGAGAAATATTTCCACATTAATTGCTCATATCACAAAAGGCGCATTATTTTGTATAAGATCAGCTTTAGCCATTGATAAAGGTTGACCTGGCGGGGAATCGAATTTGTTCTTGAAAGAAAACCAAGTTTTTCAATCAGGAACCTTAAGTAACCGGAGTTGATGCTGGAAACTACCTTGGTGTCTAAAGAAATATGATATAATAGTCCAGGAATTAAACTTCTACCGCCTTAGAAACAGATAATAATCCAGGTACGAATGAACATGTACAAGATACTGCTTCATGAAAAAGTTTGACCACCTACTATTGTTCCACTGACTTCACCATGAATGTTGCTAAATACTCTAGTCTTTATCAGCTACTGCCGTCTTCTGACCTTACAATTTGAAGATATCGACAAGGAACCTAATGGCGTGGGTTCATCTAGAACAAAATATCCTTTCACTTTTTAATTACATAGAAATGTGATTATTGATATAAGTCCATCTAAATAACTACATGGCACAAGTTGCGCAATCATGCTTAATAGCTCTGTGCAGCTCATTCTAAAGGCTAGTTTTACAAAGCTTAACCATCTTCAGAAGTCACTGAAAAAAGAACTGCTCAAGTTATGCGCATTTCCTTCCATCACTAACCATGAAAGATTAAAACCAAACTTACCTACATCTGAGAAAGGTACTCACAGCACTACCGGTGGTTTGCTGTCACTGCTTAATTAAGGCATGACAGACTCGACACGAGACGAGCCACTAAGGGCATAATGGCTAGCTTGGCATCACAATGGCCAATTGCAACTTCCCAGAGCGACAGAGTTCAACTGGATTTGAAAATATTTTGATTTTGTTTCTGTTGTGGCCTACCAAAATGACATGTGCTATGCTGAAATTACGACCATTCTGATCTGCAAATTGCCATTCATTTGTTGACAGGGAGAACCAATCTTTCTCCTCTGATTGAGTTGTTTTGACTTCTATGTATCGAAGTCCTCCTCCATCCTCAACGGTGATGTCATAGGGTAGACCAGTTTCACCATCTTCATTGACCCACTTAACGGAACTCTGACTGAATTTCTTGGCAAGATGTCTGAAAGCGAAGAGTTCTCCTTGTTTTCCCACTAACATTGCTTGTTCTGGATCGAGTGTGCCAATATTGAGCACTGTTCTTCCAATCAACGGAGGTGGATCCAAGTCAGGTAGATCAGAAATTGGAGTCATATCAATATGATTGCCTGAGACATCTGTGCAAGAATCCAAATTGTTGACATCTGTTGCTCTATCAGAAACTGAAGGTTTAATAGGAGAAACTGTTGCTATATCTTCAATGGTAAAATCAACAATCACCTCATAGCCGCCACCACTTTCTTCAGCTAATTCACCACAATCCCTCTCCATCACTTGTGAGCAAGTACTTGTGGTTACAGTTCCTGCCCGTGTCTTAACTTGGCAATAAGGAGAATAAGCTGACCCTGGTGCACTTTTCCAGTCAAAAGCAGGCCAAGTTGAGGTAAATCCTGCCCTTCTCTTGGCCTGAAAGGATTTTGGCACTTTTCTTGTTGCTGAAAAGCTGTTGTTCTCTAATAATCCATCATCCTCACACCAAGATCCTGAGGAAAGGGCCCACACGGGTTCATCACCTGGTAGGTTTGGCACCTTCTGGCTATTTACAATGAAAGACTCTACCTGCTCCTCTAGAGCACCTGATTCTGCCATTGTCATGATCATGTAAAGAAAATTTGCCAAGTGAATGTTGGGAGTGCCATCAAAGAATAGACGAGAAATCTCCATGTACAAGACATGAGAATTGGACCCCAGAGTGACAAATAAAGTATTACCCTGTCAAAATCAAGGGAGTTATTGTAATACTAAACAAGGAAAACTCATGCTTCTATATCATAAGAATGCGATCCTATACTACTTGATTAAAGAACATTTCCCCTATTTGATTTCCAATAATTCATAGAAATGGTCTAGAGAATAAACAGCATCAGAATGATGCAAATCACAAGTATGTCGCAGATTAAACATGTCCAAAATCAGGCGACCCCAAAAAGGTTTGGAGTTGGATCAAATTTCAATTTGACGTCACAAACTGATATTCTCATTCTGTACATGAGACATACAACGAAAGAAAGGTAAGAAATGTAAATGTCCTCCATCCATACCATGCATGTAGGTTGTTTTGCATTTTCTTTGGTTGAACAAAGAAAAGAAGAAACATCCTGAACATTCCTAAATTCCTAGGACATACCTGAAGAACTGATGTGGTCTCCATTCGCTTTTCAGAAGCAACGCTCAAATCCCTTATGATATTCCTATAGTATAACCTCTCCACAACAACAACATGCAAATGACTCAGATTAGAAAATCCAGATTGTTTGAGTTTGGCATATGTGTTGGGATGTTCAAAGTATATGTAACGCTGAGCGTAAGGAAGAACGCAGTTTACAAAAGAGGCGTTGGAGCTAGAATCCATTGGACCATAATATATAGCTTCACGAGTTACAACCTGCATAAATGCTAAATGTGAGAAAGTAAATAAGATGATTAGTAGTTTGCATGAAAATTTCACAGTCCCAGAGCATATGATTTCAATAATGTATTTATCCGGACTTGCTAGTCAAGAATTTGCCATTATAAATAACTAGCAGTAAGCTAATGCTTGATTTAATATCTCCAATAAAGGAGGCAATTTAAATCAACTTTCTTGGAACTAGTGTTTAAATACCCACTCGTTGTTAGGTTCTATTTTAAGATTTCTGTTTAAATACCCTCTTGTATAGTTTGGTTTAAAACTCAATATATTCTTACTTTTACCAAAAAAAAAAAAAAAGTTTTCACACATCACAAAGGGAGTTATTTTGACCCTACAATCAGTAAAGCATGGAAAAGCATTTCCTTCACTAATCACTAGATCATATAGAGATATCACTCGCTAGAAACTTCTTGTGACTCGAGCTACAACACAGCACCACTAAGCAAAGCACCAAATATACACCATCAAATGCTGAGATGTGCTAGACACTGTTTTTCAAAGTATCTTCTTTCTTACTGCTTCATCTCTCCCATATGCCGAACTTAAAATGATATTGCCTAGTCATTTTTTTTATGCTAAAGAGCAATGATTTTGATTCTGTTAAAGGATATAGTACTTAATCAGGAACGGCATGTATACTAAAACCCACCTTATAGTGGGAAGAGGCTTGATAGGCTATGTTGCTCTATAATCGAAAATGAGGAAGATAAGTACAAGGCCTGAAGTAAATGATCCTGTTAATATAGCCGAAGACTTAATCTTGTGGAAGTTTCTAGTCATAGCATTGCATATTGATCATAGCCTTAGACTCGGTGATCCGTCACTTAAAAAGTTGAAGAAACATTTCCTAGTTCAGTCCTTTTGGCCATGCTTGGTGGTACCGCTCCATCCAATCTTAAAATTTCTTGCTGAGACAACAAATTCACCAAGTCAACTCATCTGAGTCGTTTTATTATGTCCAGGTTCTTCTAATAATTCCACTACAGATGGATGTCCAGAACTATGTATTTTTGGAATGGTGAAAAGAACTACACGGATGGAATTGCATTAATAAACATTGTACATTCTTCCTCCTAGATAAGCTCTTCTTTAGCTCACTGTCGGTGCCTCTATAATGAACTCAGATAAAAACATAGCCAAAGGGACATTCCTCAACATTCTTTAGCTCATCTCTAAATAATTTGGGTCTAAGACATTGTTCATCACATTGATATTCCACTGTAAATTATTGTATAGGATTATGCTAATGAGTGCCCCAAGGACACTCATAAAACATCCAAATAAAGAAACTTTATCATTTCCAAACCACCGTTTTCCTTGTGCTATGCACAACCAATGTATTAAAAATGAGGATATTTTTTTTTTCTTTTTTTGTTAGGCATGGTTAAAAAGTGCTATAGGGCTGCTCGTTAACAAAACGCTATTGTACACGAGGGAGAGTAGAATTCTGGCCAAAGCCACAAGAAATTTAAACGATTCCAGAAAACCTAGGCAAGATACATCTAAAAAGCGATCCTTGTCAAAAACATATGATAAGATTCCCCGTGCAAGTACATCGCATATTAGTACTGTGTGAATGCAAAACAGAGATAAGTGGACTTTGAAACTATACTTCCCTAGTTCCTACCCGAATCTAGACACAACCTTCCATAATACATTGTAAAATACAGTTGCAAGGGAGCAAATTACCTCAGAAAATGCAGGAATCCCCAAAGCATGCGTGAGAAGAGGTAGTTTGACATAAATCATCTCTTTTTCATCATCAACGAGCTCCCCAAAATGTAGAAGTTCAATTTTATCCAAAATGCTGAATTCTTTCATTAGCTTCTCATCATCACACCAGCACACAAGTCCAAAGGAAGGGTGTAGAGAAACCCATCTGTTACGAAGAGTGGGAAGCACGGTATATTCTGATTTTTTAAGATATCCACTAACTTGTAAAATATCTTCAGAACTCACCTTTCCACCTTTCAGTTCATCTACCAACCTCAGAAAAACCTTGAAAACCTGATGCACAAAACCAAAAAATGGGCTATTTAGTCACACCTCAATGAACCATAACTAATCAACTTGTAGTAGTACATACATATTTTGCTGCTTGTGAAGGCAAAACGGTAGTTGATAGATGGAGCAAATTCTGAAAATGATCTTGGAAAGAAGGAATCTCGTCAACCCCACATATATTGACAAAAAAATCCCGCAAGCCTGGATATATATTGCACAATGTCCTGCTCAAGAGGCGATGCTCTGCTCCAACTGCACCAGACTTGGAATCATTTTCTTCTATTTGGTTAAAAAACTCAGTTGAATCGTTCCAAAAAACTTCTTTTGGCGACAAAAATGAGCCCAACACAACATCCTTGTCCCCAGAGGCACATAAAGAAGGAAAGAATATAAATGGCTCTGAGATGAGATCTTCAACAATGTTCCCTTTTGAAGCATCGACTTCTTTCCATAGGAAATTGTATACTTTTGACATTTGTGCAACACTGGCATGAGAAGAAGAAAAAAGTCACTATTTTATGGAATAGCAATTTAACAGTAGAAACAAGCAAAGAAAGCCTTCTTCAAATGAACCATATACAGGGTTAATCCAGAATGCTAAATGATCAGGCAAAAGATTGGGAGGACAGTTTATTTGGATATCTTCATAAAGCCAACAGATGGCACCTTGCAAGCAATGATGACAGCAGGAGAGATGCAATGTTGTAAAAGTTGCAAGAGTCGGCCAGAAATTTTTTTATACCTGATGACAGCTAAAACTTTTAGATTGATTTTTCAACAGTTTTAAACAAAAGCAACATTTACTTTGCAACTGGGAGATAGTTCTTTAAAAACCAATAACACGCTATGCATTTCCTAATTTGGAGCAAAAATATATTGTACACTAGTCCAGCAAAGAGGATGTAATTCTCAATTTCAAATATATGAATCGGAAGCATGTTTACAAAATGATTGGGAGGGTATAAAGATGGAAGGGAAGATAACAACCTCATCAAAGGCTTGCAATGACCTTGAAAGAGTTAAAGAAAAAGCAGAAAGGGACAACTTAATAAATGATGTTATCTAAGAAAGTTCCATTACCCAACTTATTGAATACCAAACTTGTGAAATTAATAGGAACAATACAAGCTCACAATATGAGAATCAGTATGGGCCAATCTCAACATATTCTAGTTTCCATTTCTCCATGCTAGGAATAAAACTCTTTCAATGATAGAGTTAACAGCTACCATGACTTGACGGCCAAAATCATTAGACATTTTCTTTTCCAAAACCAAAGAGTCAATGTAGCACAGATAGTGAATAAATAAATTAAACAGAAAAATATTTGGGACTGCACAGAATGAAATACCAAGTCCAGACCTCAGCAACAAATGCAGAACAGAATAAAGGGAGAGAACAGCCAACGTTTTTGCTGTGAATGACATTTTCAATAGCAGGGGAAAGAAAGAATTTCCTGTGTTGTTTCTGCTTTATATTTTTGCAAACATCCTGCATACTTGGATTACCTTTTTATCTTTAATACACAAGCAAGAAGAAAAAAAGGAAAAATAATTTCCTGGAATGCGGTGGTACCTAAACTTAAAAGAGGTCTCTGATCTTCTCCAGACTCTCAGTATTTCCACAACATCTTCAACAGTAACTCTGGTCTTAAACCCAATATCTTGTAAAAGAGCCACACTTCTCACCTGTTGAACAATTCCTTCATGGTTATTGACCAAAGTCCTCAACAGCCAGGTTTATCTATACTAGACAGTCATTTAGCATAACATCAAGACACAAATCAAAAGACATTTATAATTGTTAAGTCAAAGTACCAACATCAAGTGGTGGCGTTAAATTAAAAAGTCGCACCGCATTAACATCGATATCAGTCCATTCTTTATTTCTTTCTTGCCCTGAGTTATGTTTGCAGTTACCCCAGGATACCAAGTATATGAGCCACAGATGGACCCTGAATGCTCATATCCATGATAATGTAAAATCATGATTCATTCCATTTTTACATATTTCTATTGACTCTAACACAATTTCCAAAGTTCTATCCACGTGCAAGTTTTGACAATGGAGGGCAAATATTTTGCATTAATTAAGCAAGCAAATTAACAAAATTATGAGTCCAAATTCTGTTCCTGAATCACAAGGTAACCCCACCAATATTGAGATATATCAGAACTGACTGCTTCTTCTCTCTTTTTCTTTATGTGCACTCTCTCTCTCTTTTTATTTTATTTTATTTTTTTTCAGGAACTTTTATCTAGTACAT
Source organism: Eucalyptus pumila (assembly GCA_016097595.1). Lineage (NCBI taxonomy): Eukaryota > Viridiplantae > Streptophyta > Magnoliopsida > Myrtales > Myrtaceae > Eucalyptus > Eucalyptus pumila. The sequence continues at coordinate 34,230,390 of CM027853.1, forward strand.
GCCATAAGTTTGTAAGGTTCTCCAGTCATTAGATGTCTATATTTACATTCCTACCCAAAGACCAGATGGTCAAATCCTCCTGCCCAAAAACCTTAATGGTATTGACATGACTGTTTCATTTATTCCAAAAAGGAGTAAGGAAAAGGACATGCAGAGACGGTGCATAAAGATTAAATAGACAATCAATTATTAAAAAAAAAAAAAGGTAAACAGATAAACTAGATTCTGGTGAGCCTAAAACTATCTCCGTATTGACAAAATTATTTGCATATTGTATACCCCTATCAAGAGTGTGAGATCCTGAAATTGGATGATGAGAACATCAGCAAGAAAGAAATCAATGGCCAAATGCTCAGACCTGAGTCTAACACTGGACATTCCTGATGTACCAAAAGTAATCAGCAAAATCAAATCCGTAACAGAACTAACCTTTGGAACAGCATAAGGAGCGAAAGAACCCAAAATAGAGTGCACAGCATCACAGTCATAGAATAAGTCCTTGGGATAGTGAAGTTTGTCATCCATGCATGAAACAACCCATGGAACACCACAGATGCTGTTCAGGAATGAAGATTTGAAGGGTGTCCTATTCCCATTGTACTTATCGTTCAAGTAACCTATGGTTTTGTCACTAAAGCAATCATCCCACAATTTATCGAAAACCTCTAAGAGAAATTTACAACCAACACGATTTCCACTTGCTGACAACAAGGACAATAAATGGTCCAACTCAGTGGATTCCCAATCTTCAGCTACAGATCCTGAGGAGGCGTGGTCTCTTTCCACTCCCGCCTTTCCAAAACATGTATTGGGCATATCAACCATTCTCCGATTAACTTTAACAACTTGAACAAACTCTGTGATGCCTATTTCTTCAAAAAATCTCTTCCACTTTTTCTTTCCATTGACGACAGATTTAGTTGAAGAATGCTTCAAGTAGATGGTGTCTGCCTCATGCCATTCCATTTGAATGTTGTTGAACAATTTACAGAGGTCGAAAGAGCTTCCAAATCCTTTACCATAATGGATCGGTACCTCAATCGGTCTTTTGTTGCCCTGATTTGTTAGAATGAAAGCTCTGTTTCTCAACTCTGATATCAGAAAATCTCTTTCAACATAACAACTAGGGCAGCTAGATTGTAGATGGTTAAACACAAAGCAAAGAAATTCTGTCATCAGATTCTTGTTCCAACTTGCACTCTTGTCATCACAAATAGAAGGCAAGACGTGCACCTTCATTATTTCATGTGTAGATAGACGTTGCACGCCAACAGTAAGGAGCATCCTGATGATGTTATCCTTTGAAGACATGTCTAAACGATAGTTATCAACATCCAATGCAGTTATGAAGGCAGGGTTTACAATGCGGAGCTTTGCATATAACATTGGGAAAGCATCCATTCCCTGCTCACTGTCATTCCCAGATACATCAAAGTGCAGCCAGATCGTATCTTCATCCACTGAGCCGAAAGTACCATCAGAGAGAGGAATAAAAGGAAGCTTATGGAGGGTTTCTATGATATCTATGCCCATTCCAAGGTCTCGTGATGCTTGCGCTGAATGCACATACATTTCATAAACTGCATTCAGCCATGCAGACAACCAAGACAAACCCATTGATGGAAGGCTATCCTTTTTCTGGCATAAAGACGTTATAATCTGAAGTAGAAGTTTTAGACCATACTCCTCAACCCCCAATGTCCTTGCCAAAGGATCAGATAGACTTATGTCTTTCTTTAGAAATCCTAGGCCAAGATGCTCTTGAAGCAAATGATCAGGTAAAAGAACTCGAGCCTCTTCATTCCAACCTCGGACAACCTTGCAAGGAGGCACCCATGTGGCATCATCTCCTTCCAGAAGTAGACATTTTGAGCGGCGTAACCGATAGATGATCATTCGCGGAAGACTAGAAAAAAATCCATGGACTTCACCAACCAATGGAACATAGTTCATGTAAGCTGTCACAGCTTTTCCTAGATTATCCCTGAAACAAGGAAGGGAACAGAAAGAACCCTCCGCATTCACGAACAAATCAGGAAACTCCAAAAACAACCATTGGTTCCAAGGGTTATTCCCATCAACTTCTTCTCTAGATGAGGGAAGAACAAAATCACCTTGCAGTATAAATTTCAGACCATAAGTTCTTAGAGGAAGAAATGCAAAAACAGGTTGCATATCAAGACAGGGGATATAATTTCCATCTGTTGATTCTTTGAGTCCAAATGCCAAGGCGATCTCTGTCGTTTGGAAATTGCTATGACCAATATTATTACCATGCAACTTCTTGCATGCAACAAACCAATTCATTTCCTCCTCACCATATGAAACCCTAATGATGCCATTACCAGAAGTTTCCTTTCTCATGATAACAAGTGAATTATTGTGCATATTTCTGAATGTAATACACCGAAGACGATGAAGAAATAGTAGCAAGGCTGGATGAATATCTGAAAACATGGACATGACATTATACCTTCCAGTTCCTTCTGACAAATCAGATCTAAAGGGAAGAACAATGCAGGTTTTCCAGCAGCTAGTATCAAACTGATCAGAACTAGTGGATGTTAATTTGCTTAGCATGTTATGATCAAGAGGGGGTATAAAAGTTGGCAAAACAAAACCAATTTGTCCCTCACTTATGTCAAACTTTACATGGAACCCATTAGAATGAATCTCTGGTGCATCAGTAACCTGCAGAAGAATTTAAATTTTTTTGGTGAAGCTCTTTCAGGATGCAATAGGAGTAATTTGCAATGACAATTGATAGCTTTATTGGCATACTATTTAGTTGAACAGTGGCCTGAAGAATTTAGATTTGGCACAATACCATATAAAAATTCTAACCCAAAAGCTCAAGCAATTAGACGAAATGAGACTACATCCATGTAATAACGCAATATCATTGCTGCCTTTCTGTATTTTTTTTCTTCAAATCCATTTTTCAGGCATATTCAATCCCCAACACTTTTTGGGGTCATGCAATAAAAGAGGTATGGGATTTGCCAAAAGAAAAGGATGTGATGGCATTGTATGAGGCTATGTTTACTTACACGGAATACTGATTTGAAACCAATGCCTTTTTTCCCTATGTATCCAGCACTTCCCTTTTTCGTAGAATTGCCAACATCACATAGTGCTCTAATGTCTTGAGCAGAAAATCCCTGTTCATTATTCATAATAATGATACCTGAGTCCTGAAGAACGAATACAAGAGCTGGCTCAACATTTTCTAAATAGGTATTATCATCAGCATTTTGAACCTGCAGCAAGGAGTAAAGACAACCAGTCCCATTAGAGCATTGAAATTTAATCAGCTTTGTTTTTCTGGTTTAAAATATAAATGCCTGTCCACAAACTTTTGTCTAACTTCCAGAAATAGATCAAATAAACGTGCTGGGTAATATTGGTTAGGTTGAGTGTATTCTCGATCACAAAATAAGATGACTAACACAAAAACAAAATGTTCAGAGTAATGCAGATAAAGGAGGATGGTTTAAGCCATCCAAATCATGGGAATCAAATGAAGCTTTGTCAAGTTTTTAGAGTTTGTCTTCAAAATTTATAAATTTGGACTCAGCAAAGTGAAAATCATAGGATCTCCTAAAGAGCAGAAATGGAAATTTGCAGCATAAGCTGTAATTATTCATGTTCATATTTTCTTAGCATAATTGAACCAGATGTCATCTTACTGAGTAGAAGCATAAAAAGTTTACTACACCCAATTTTAGTCATTAGTTTCCTGAATATTTTTGGCATGTATTGACTAATAAAACTACCATAAAGTCCATCAAGTTGCTATTATACATAATATAAGCGTAATTGGACTTCATTGCATAGTAAAGAATATAACTCTTTTAACATATCACACCATGAATAAGGAATGCCACTTTCTCCTATGCATATGACTAGGCTTTTTATATGTTTGTGTGAATAATCAATTGGGCAAAATGATGTCATTAATTGCTCCACTAAGGTAGTCAGTAGTCACTAGGCAGAAATCGCATTTCTTCCTTAGCTTGAGGCTTCAGCAAAACAAGAGTAGACATTTAGCTTAGGCTGTTGGAGAAACATTGATGGGCAATTACCTCAGAGGCACATATTAATACCCAAGGAACTTGACAAGTATGGATGAATGACATGACCAAAAAGATCATTACTGACCATAAATCAAACAAACAACTAAAGCAAAATCCAATGGGGCAAATATATATTGTAAACTCACAGTACTATCTTGATAAAAGATGACTGCTACTGGAGAGGAAAAACAAAGATTAATGAAAAAAAAAAGGTGAACTTACTAGCTCAAGAAGAAAATGAGAATCCTGAGAGTATAATTCCTGGGAAAGACACTGAAGCGCTCTTCCCAGACGGGCATGTTGCTTTTTCAACAAGCTACTTTCTGTACTAGAAAGACCAGGATCAAGACCAAATTCTTCCCGCCTGATAGATTCAATGATTGAGTAAGCATCCTCGTATTCAACGGGTTCATTTCGTGCCAGACTCTTGTCTATGCAAACTTGACTATTAGAACTGTGACAAATTTCATTATGTATGTTACTCTGACCCTTAGAAACAAGACAGACTTCTGCAGGAGATGATTTTTGTGGATTGTAAATAGCAGACAGTGAGCCTGTGCTTGACTTAGAGGCATCGGCTTTGAATGATGGAGCTTCATAGGGGTTACACATCTCATCCTTGGTAGAAGAGCAGAAATCATGGTAGTCATCAATCCACTCCACAACACCAAGACATAGTCCCACTTCATGAAGCATGATTCGGTCCTCCGTAAGTTTACATTCTGACAAGATGGTTGTAGGTACATGTTTAATGACAGGCTTCATACCAGATAGCAACACATCAGCAACAAAGCTACGAAATTCTGAAGGAATAAAACCAAGGCATTCAAGAAAAAATCTTGATGCAACAAGCGATCCAGTAGAAGTGCCAGTGGAATTCTTGAATAATCTACTAGCATAAACTTCATCCAACAGCTTGAACGTACTAGCTGCTTTTTCTTGCATCTGAAAATTCCAACTATCGGTCACTTCATTATGTTCCAGATGATTGTTCAAGATGACTTCAAATGCACAACGTGCATGGTATTTTAAGAGAGACAGAGGGACATGTTTTTGTCCACCAAGTATCGAGAACAAAGAGAGCAACTGAACCGCTGTTTGGAAAGGGGATGATAGAAGGAGAGATTGCAGAAATGAATCCGCGCTAGCTGAACTATCAATCCGGATCACATTCCCGTCTTTCGTCACTAAACACAACAAATATGTTCTGTTAACTTCCTTCAACAACCATCCTACAAGAGGGCCAAGATGTGGAGCGAATTTAATGTCCCAATGTGACCAATGACTTAAATCTGACAGCATTGGCGCCCTTAGTAAGACTTCAATTGCATCCCGAGATGTGACTGATTCCAATTTTCCTATTTTCTTTGAGACAACAGTTCCTCTACCAATGGTTTCAACTTCAACTGCATAATCATCATCAAGTGTCGGCATAGCCTGCCCATGAGCACCCATCAATGTCTGAGAGAAAAGGACACATTTTGACATTGCGACACCTCTATACTCCCCAACAATATTTAGAAAATCCTCCACTGAACCCACTTCCACTTTGAAACTGAGATTGGGAAATTGCTTCAAAAGCAATGTCGAAATCATCTGTTTGGTCACTACTTCCCCATTCCACAAGCAATTCAATGCTTGTGATAATAGCACCATCAACTGATGCTGCAGCATGCAAACCTCAAAGTGGGACTTCTCATACATGTCACCGTTCAAGAACTGTTTCAGCCCAGTAGGCATAAGAGATATGTGTTCTGTCATGAAATTGAAAAACTCTCCATAACCAAGTGACTCAAATTCACGAACGCAAAATTGCTTTGCCAGCCAAGAGTCACAGTCAACAAGCTTTCTCAACAAATTTACTCTTATCTCCAGAACTGATGTGTTGTTGCTCGTTTTTTCATGATCAAGCTGATAATAAGCATCAATTTCTCTGGCAATGTCTTCAACAGTGACACCTATCAATTGATAAATAGATAGATGATGTTACAAGACACGTCTATGAGAAAAAACCTCAGCATCAGCAACTGCACAAGTTTGTGACATCTCAGGAAAAAATATGGAGAATAAAGGCCAACAATGAACCAGCCGCAGCAGCATATATGCCACCAGGGTAGATTTTCAATCGAGCACATTTCCCAAAGATCATTCAGTCTGTTGCCCTTGAGAAACTCAGGGGGTGGAATATACATGAATATATCTCCATCCAAAATTGAAGATTTAAAGAGGAACAAATTTTCTTCCAGGGCAAGGTAGCCCAATTAAAGATGTAAAGAGGAATAGATATTCTTCCAAATGTCATATATCAAGATAAACCTCTATAAATCCAGTTTCGTTCTAATTTAGAGTCAGCTCTATAGCTTCCAGTCAACTCATGCACGTCGTCTGTCCAACTTTCTACTCCATAATCATGCAAATACTCGAACTCAAACATTTATTCCGTATTAATTACACTGCCGCCATCAAAGTAAAAATTTTCCCAAAATCAAGTTCTTACACACGTGAAGGGATGTCATGATTTTCCACATCATTTATTTTTAAAACATACTTGGTCATTCCATAAGGTCTTTAATTGTCTAAATTGTATCTGAACCGCTCATTTAATCAAACAAGTACTTCAAATCCAGGCCGTCTATACATTTAATATTACAAAATTCTGTCAAATTTGCGAAATGATGATGTTAAATGATTGATCTTTCCAAAAGCTTAAGCAATCAGCAGAACTCATCTATATTTTATATCGGGCATATCCTTAGCCCTTCCTATTGCGTGTCACAAAAAACACAGCATGCAAATGTAACAACGTTAAACAAAGAACTAATGACAGAATTCAATGATAGAAAAATAGGAAAGAAAGAAAAATAAAAACAGCAGGGATCCCTCGGATTTGAAACTTTGGCATGTACTTTGTTACCATGTTAAGATATTGTTTTGTCCTTATAGATGAGAGTAATGGGCCCTTATGTTTATCCAATGTATATTTTAAGAGGTGAGATTTCTAGTTGAGGCAAAGCTTATACAAATTACACATATAATCAGCTATCATATGAACTGACCAAGTAATACTAATGAAGCCAATATATTAATTCCACCATAAGTACTTCAAGCAACCCTTTATTTAAATTTTATGGGTAAAACCTTGAAATTTAAAGTTCTTCAAATACCCCAACTAAAATAAAAATTGTAACTAGAAGTATTTCAAGCAACACACCATTTCGATTTTACATCCTACTCATCTCCTCCATTTTAAATGGTTGTAACTTATATTCCGTTACATAGCCTTGTAATTTATACGAGATCAAAGATAAAACGTTGCAATTTACATATTGCTCCATGTGAAACTAATAAGGCATCTTATTCTCGTGCCAAGGCCAATTATGCTTGCTTCTCTCTATAACACTGCCCTAGGCCAAGATCTAATGTACTTGTGTGCATGGTATACTAAACACAAAAGTTAGATGGATGCAAGAACAAAGAAAAGAGGGAACAGTCAAAAACACATGCTTTCAGGCAATTGTTTGACTGAATCGCTCACAATTATACAAATTAAGAACCAATAATGGATAAAGACTCAAGAATGCAAGCTTTAAGATGATACTTTTTGTACGCTCTGCACTGTGCTGAGCCTGGTCAGTTGCACTCTCTAATCTTGATTGTGTATCTTCGCTTACAGACACGGGGGTCGGCACAATAAGTCCATTCAACATTTGTTTACCAATAACATCATATTCATCTTCCAGCATTCCACATTTGATACAAGTTACCTGCAATTAGGAAAAAAAAAGTAACATACTGGTAATTCATTCTTTAAAGCAGCCATGAAAACTGACTCCTGCAAACTGATGATATGATATCGAATAAATAAATAAAACGTTGTCCAACCAATAAAAAATGATAAACAAAGTTTGAGACTAGAAGTTTGCTAAAAAAAATAGCCCTTCCACAAATGTTTTAGATAGTGCTAAGTAATAAAGCCACCGAACGAGTAATCATGCCATTCTTCACAAATTCAGCAGTTCAGACAATCTGCAAAATACTCTCTTCTTTCACCACAAGACTTCAAATTAGGTGTGTTTAAAATGACTTTTGCTTTTTGATGTTTTTAAATGTCGTGGCATGCACTCAATCTTTATTTGATAACAAAAAAACCTGAAACATTCCCAAATCTTGCGGCATGCACTTAACTTTCTAATTCAAATTTTGAATAAAAAAGGCCAATTCGTGTTTTAAGCCAAATCAAACCTGTTTCTTGATACAACGGACATCAAGGCATATCCAAAATTTTCAGCTTAATAGAATAATGTAATAAGGTCACGGAACAGATAACTGGAGGCATATTAAAAATGCATGGATGGTGACAACCCTATCAAGTTGGTTTAAACTGCTTTTCCTGGCTTAGCATTGTTGCAACACTAACTACAATATCTCCATTGAATGCTCTCCCTTGGACGTTCATTTATGCATTGTATGCATTGTAATGTCTATACAAAATAGAAGAAATGAACCCACCGACAGATTTTCTAATTGGAAGGAAGGGGAACTATTAGAAGCTCATAACTTTCACCAGGTCCAGTCGGATGCTATTTGGAACCCTTCTCCTTAGGAAGGAAGCTGGTGGGGAGGAAAGGTACAGAGGGAATGCATGAGAAATTTTGGAAATGTTTTTTGGTGGAAAGAGTTTTCACTCGAACTCTATAAGGACAAGATCATGGGGATCACTACTACGCTTTCCTGTAATCCTTAACTCCCATGGAACAATACTGTAAAAGCTACAACAATTCTCTAACTTCATCTGGCTTCAGGTTTGGTACTAATTGTCAGAGAATGAAAATCTAAGCTGATTATGTTTCCGCAATATTGCTCTTTTTGAAATTATCCACAATCATTAGCTATTGCAGAAGATAAGAAGATCTGCTATCATCCTATTTGATTCGTATGGTGGATCTGCAAAAGCATGTCAATGTTGCTTTTGCAGGAAAAGCTGTGGATCATCTTCTGCTTCGTTGTCAAGAAACAATAGACATTGGATTCAACTTCATATCATTGTCTATAATTTCTCACGATATGCCACAATCTGTCAAAAGGTTCCACGAGCGCTAGAAGTGGCGCCAAGGAAATAAAAAGGAAAAGAGATGTGGAGGTCTCATCCAAAATGCATAAGGTGGAATATCAAATCTTTTGAGGAACTAGAACTGCAGTTCTCTAAGCTAAAACCTACCATTAATAAGGATCAGAGAGAGCTGTCATGTTTCTCCTTCCTTTCGTTTTCTAATTCCCCCTTTAGTGTTCCTGTTGCGCTTGTAACTGGCATACATTGGTCAGATACTTCCTGAATACTTGAATGTACCAGGATTTACCCAAAAAAAAAAAATCCCATTATATAACACAAAAGAAAATTTGATGGATTGTGAACTGAAGGTCTAGAGTTTGAAGATTTCTCTATCAGCAACTCCAAGAAACTAACAAAGTTCCTCCAGAAAAGAACAACTTGCTATTCCTTCATGTCAAAGGAAGATTCTATAACCATACCACAAGTTTTTTCAATTAAAAGGGTACTTTTAGGTAGACCAACTTGCTACAACTAGTTTTTCGAATTTTAGCAGCAGTTAAGAGTAGGTTTCTTCAGATTGAGCATGTTCATTTGAGGGCAAGTTTTTGGAGCCGTTTGGTTTTACTTATTGACCTTCCCCATTATATTAATTACTTACTTTCACCAAAAAAAAAAAAAAAAAAAAAAAAACAGAGTAGGTTTCTTGGTTCAAAACAATGGAAGCAGCTAAACATCTAGATGTTCAGACAAGGCACAGCCTCTCTGATTCTGTCCTCATCCTTCTTTCCCCACATAGTTTCGCATCCCACTTCCATTGGCTCCTCTACAAGCTTAACTTTGCAGATAAAAACAAACTAAGAAGCAGAAACAGATAGCACATAGCAGTCAAGTGGTAAAATGAAAATAGGTAATATCTTTCAGGAGAAAGTGAGATCTGCCTTTACGGTCAATTTGAAACTGAACTTTGAAAGGTAAGAGATATACTGTCTACAGGAAAAATAAGGAAAATCATGGTCAACTTACAGCAACATTCAACAACCCAACCAAGGGATATGCAGCAAGCATGGTGCCCATCTTGCGTCGCCTTTTCTGGTTGGGTACATACATGTTTAGCATTTTCTCCATGACCTAAAAAGATGTAGAACTTGTTTCAGAAGCTGTGCATGCTGAATTCCAACTAACCACCTTATCCACTGCCTTAAGACACTTTCTGACATTATATACCTAGTCAAACATCTTCGTACGTCTGTACTTTATGCATTTTGTATGGAGAGCCATGATGGTGAAAGCTTGAAGCTACTAATGCAGGAAAGACTGCGTATCAACCTCTTCCCATTTCCTATAGCTCATATTAGTTTTACGAAAGAGTTTAGAACATAAAATCAACCAATGACTAGATCTAGGTGGTGATATGCCAAAGATATGCATATAAATGTCTAACTCAAAATTCTGAAAGAACATATTTGGATTTGAAGTGCCGAGTATCCTATAGTATTGTGATATTTTGTGAGACTACTACCAACTGTTTTAAAAGCTTAAGCTATTAGATGAATACGTTATTTATTATTTAAATATTTTGACACTCCCTCTCACTCAGCTTGGTCTTTTACCTAGTACTGGGTGTGGAAATTTAATTGAGGAGGCAAATGGGGGCTTGAAATATTTGAGCTCAAGACCTCCAGCTCTGATACAATATGAAATTTTGTGAGACTACTGCCAATTATTCTAGAAGCTTAAGCTATTAGATGAAGAAGTGCTTTATAATTTAAATATTCTAACACTCCCCCTAACGCTTATCTTGGTCTTTTACCTAGTACTAAGCATGGAAATTTAAATGGGGAGGCAAATGGGGCCTGAAAAAGATTAGAACTCAGGAATTCCAGCTCTAATACAATGTAAGATTTTGTGGGATTACTACTAAGTACTCTAAAAGTTTAAGCTATTAGATTAAGGCGTAGTTAATTATTTAAATATCCTAACAAGTATGAATGCCAAGACACTCATATTGCATTAATATGACTAAATCATATACAAAGCATTCAGACACGGTATTGTCTATTATATCACAAGTCTACATGTTAGTTCGTTTGGTTGCACTAATATTGCCCTATTACTACCAAAGCTATTAAAATCAAAGCCATAACAGCTATTCCATGAGTGCCCAGCTTTGTTTTCTCTCACTTTACTTGTATTGTATTATTAAAAATTTATTTACACAACTACTCTAAGTACATTATCATCATAATAGCACTATTGATGATTACGGTGATTCTAATTGTCATTTTAATGAAGGAATCTAGTATGTACAAATATGGTTGCTACTCTACTAATGACTAAAAATTTAAGATATAAATAATTTCTATGAGCATGTTATATGAATATAAAGTTAGTATCTTATAACTAGTGTTGTCAAAATTGTACGATTCACAATTCAAATTGTATTAATTTGATTAGATTCACATACTAAACAATTTGATTTCTAGCTACAAATCAAAGATGCAGCATTAGAATGACAAACGAAACTTGCGTTCGATTCAATCTGCGTGACTTGATACAATGAATTGTGATTTTTGGGCCTCATATGTTTTGGCATCATGCTTTATATTATAGTCATTAGAATCGTCCCACTCTTGATTCATTGTACGATTCGATCTAATTAGAGGCCCTAGCGATGCATTTCTACCAGGTAAATCACCAATCACCTGAATTGTAAGCGAGGAGATGGGATTTACTAACAACTCTACGATCCAACACATATAAGTTGATTTTGTTTTTTATATATTTACCTATCAAAATGATGTAACTTTTTCACATTTTTCAATATATGTTGAATGTTGATAGTTAAAGAATTATTGAAAAAATAAACTTTGCACTTTATAATGAATGTCTAGGTAGCAATTGAAATTATATCTTCTTATACATAGGGATCATCACCTGCACTCAAAATAAGATTTCTTTTTCCATAATTCTAACCCAAAATTCTCTATCTTACAATATTTTTTGATTCACGATAACTATGCTGTATGCACATTCAATATTGTCAACGTTTGCATATCACAATTTTATTGGCAAATGTATCATTTGAATTTCTTACATCGGTCATTTGGGTTCATTTGAAACAATCGCATGATATTTCTTCAATATTATATGTATGTGTCTTGTTACATTTTTCTATATATTTTTTGGCAACTAATAGGCGGCCTTCAGCAAGATATCCTTTTTTTAAAGTTACTCTATAGGTACTTGCTGAATCTTACGATTCACAGTTCAGTTCAATTCACGATTCAGAAAATGACCTTTACTATTCACGATTTTAATCTCAATTCAAGAACATTGCTTATAACAGATAATGTTATAATACATACATAACTTTACTAATTAGAATAATAGTTAATTACTTCATCAAATTTATGTATGATTATAGAAGATTTCATAAGTTACTCTGAAATCATGCATGATATAACACGTAAACGTTATCTCTATCCCTTTACTACTATTGTGTCAAACTAAGCAAAATGATAACTACCACAGTAGTATTATGTTCTAGCCTAGCTATTAAGGCAACCCAAAAATATACATAGTTTCAACTATAACCACAGACATAAAATAGACAAAAGAACCTACTTGTAACCCAATGGTATTGGCAGTCAGGGGATTATCAATGTAAAATAGTAGAGTGATTGTACGAATTCAACCCAAAAAATTCATAGTGGAAGCACTTGAATATTACTTTTGCTCATTTCAAGAGATAATAGTCGAACACCGACAAGCTAGGGATGGATTGTAGATGGAAACTCGTTATTTAATCGCATCAATCATGTCAGGAACGAAAACCATGAACTTACCACGGGAAGAGAACATGCTCGACACTCATCCTTCCATTTTTTCATGAAAATTCTCATAGAACTAGTCTCCAGAACCAGTTTAACACCTTTCTTTTTCCTCCCCTTTTTTGTGAAATTGGTTCCATCCATCAGAATTATATCCCGCTCTTCCGTGTCTCTTTTAAGCCATTCTGCATGAGTGAAATTTTCGCTCTCAATCATCTGCGAACTCATAGATGCATCAACTAGCATGTACTGGCCTGATTTTTCATCTCCATTCCAATTATAATCTTCATTTAATAAGTCATCACTGAATTCCTCATCTGAACTTAAATAAGCAAAACTTAAGTCCTTGCTAATAGAATCTTCCTTCAAATATGTCCTCAAGCATGTCACTTCCGATCTCTTTGCACGTAAGATAAAGGATATATGACACCTACATATATAAAAGGAAGAAAGAAATAATAATGAAGCTTTCATTCATAAACCACAAGTCAGTAAACGTAACAAATATAATATAGTTATCCCAGTTGATACACCAGATAAAAATGTCCACGGAATGCATTACACCCAAATGCATTGTAACCACACAATTGTCATTATCGAGAAAGGTTAACTATTCACGGTTGAACTCTCATATGATTTACTATCTGATCATAATACAATGAGCTATTTGTCACCAATCCCTCATGTCGACTTACTATCTAATCTGATATAATTCAAGGAGCCATGACCTAATGTGTCATCTGTACATAGGAATCTCTAGACAACAGGTAAGATAAAAAAAAAAAGTCAAACCGCATTTGGCGTATTGAGAGGGTACAAGAATGACTAACCACTCTCAATTAGAATAACATGTGAAGCCAAGGTGGTCATATTAGAAATTCAGAGCTCATAGTAGACCTATTTATGTTGCTATGATGATTAGTCCGATGATGGAAGCAGACAGATTCCTCATACCTTGAAGTCTCTGTGCAGTCCTCACTTACACTATACTCCACTAGCACAATTGCAACCCAACCCCCCCCCCCCCCCCCCCCCCCCCCAAAAAAAAAAAAAAAAAAAAAAAAAAAAGAAAAAAACGTTGCCCAGAGCTGACAATTAAAGCATTCAAAAAGACGGTCGCAAGCAGCAGACTAGAGTAAGGCAGAGATCACCCCCATTATCTCTACTCCCTGCCCAGCATGTTCCCCAACTCAAAACCATCTTGTTCCAGCCAGCATGCCCCACCATGCTTTCCATGCATCAGTTGTGTATTGCTTTGACAAACAGGACATACACTCAAGGATGCATAGACCATCCATTAGGACGCATCAACTTGAACTCCAAAAGGCAAACTAGTCATTCGCATGTCTAATAAACAAAAAGATCTGTTTTCTACAGTGCGCCTCAAACAAGCAAGTGGAGTTGTTTGTCTGTTCTCAAAACTGCAACGTCACCCTGAGTTTGTTTTATATCCATTTCTTGTTCATCCCATTTTCTAATGGTTCACTAATCCTAATGATAAAAGGTTAGTATGTTTGCCAAATGGAACACCCTCAACTAGACAGGTTCAACTATACGAAGGTTCACCGTACAAGGAACCTGCTCCCCTTGTAATCATCAAGTTTAACTGCTCATCCTATAAGAATTGAGGACACAAAATCAGGAGTGCATAATAGAGGGAAATTTTTAAGTAGTGAACCAAGATAGGAAAATTTCCTCTTTGAAAAAGGCTGTTTGCATGTGCTAATTTTGAAAAGTAGCTATCAAGAACAACTAAATACTGAAATAATACAATTATACTAATATGTGCTGTTGCTCTGAAGGATTCAATCCTTAAAATCTAGTGTCAACTTTGTCAAGCAAATCAATTAGAACATGGGAAACATCAGTTAAGTTACATTCTCAGTGCTTTAATAATTTGTGCAATCACTAATCTTTGTGTCCAAAAATCTAAATAAACTAAAAAAGAAAATTATCGACAACTGTGCATCTAAAGGACATAGGATGAAATCAGCTTTCCTATTTTTTTTTCATTGTCCCCTGTAATTTTGTTATCAGTTAAAGCAAATTTAAGAAAAAAAAAAAAAAAGAGGACACACCCCAAGCTTTGAATTCGTATTCCAAGCTTTTCCACTTGTGAGACTGATTTCTTTTTGGCTATAAAGCTGAGGAGGTCCCCAATCTCAACGCCTTCTCTACTCCTGCGTTCAGATAAAAATTTACCAAGGTACCATACAATCTGCCCACTTGTTATCTTGAACACTTCAGTCACATCGCTGTTCAGGGAAAAGTATTGAGTAACAAGGGGATGTCGCAAAAAAGGGCCCAGTGCAAGCTCTTCAAATCGTTCAATGCCCTCATTTTCACAGATTGCTCTTTCCAGATCATACAATGAGGTGATTCTCCGGGTTTCCACAAAGCAATGAATAAATGAATTTATCTGAAATATGTTAAACAAATAAGTGAGTCAAAAAGGAAGAGTCTTTTCACAGGTGTATAATTTAAAAGATAAATCTATCTTCAAACCTGAGACATGTTTGGGTTCTTAAAAATGATGGAAGAAGGGCAACAGATCTGCTTAAAAAACCCTTCCAAACATAGATTGAACTTTATTTGTAATTTATACTAGGTAGAAGCATATAGAAACCCTTTCCAGGTGTTAACTTCTTCAACTTTTCTACCATTTGTATGATCATTTATCCATGACTTTGTGGTTATGTCATTAATCCCACATTCTATTAAGAAAAACCACAAGTAGGTTGCAGAAATATGTTAAGCAATCATGGCAAAAGCAAAGGAAAGAAGACGACGATAAATCCTTGTAGACTATTCGAGAATCGTATTTAGGAAATACTTGCTTGAGGAAGAATGATAATGCATGGGGAAGCAAACTACCTTAATCCAATGGGTATCTCAATCAAATAAATAAAAGATTTAGGGAGATCTCCTCTTGTCTTTGCAAACAGTCCACTATATTGACCCGCAAATACACACAACTCAATTAAACGCTGGATGGAGTACATTGGCATTATGTTTCGTGCATTTGATGATGGAATCCACAAGAACAAAAAATTACAGTAAAAGCACATTAAGCGCAATTATTAGGAAATAAAAAGAAAAGCAAAGGAAAAAGACAAAGAAAAAGACAAAAAGAAGAAGAAGAAAAAACAGCATGCTCATGGCCCCCACTAACCATCACAGTACCCCGACCTTAGAGGAAGACCTTGACGAAGAAGTTTACTTAGAACAGGGATTTTTTCCTCAACCATCACTCATTCCACACAGCTTCAAGCAGTCTCAAAAACAAGAGGAAATGAAACTTTAACAACGATCAAAGAACTCTTACCCTTCCCTCAACAACCATTAAGCTCTGGATAGACGGCACTTGCTGCATGCGGAATCCTAAGGAGCTCCACGACTCGACCTGCAGAGCCAACACCGCGGCCTGCGAGACCTTCCAGGATGAGATGCTCAATCCGGCGGCGAGGAGATCCTGCCGAGCCTTCGCGACGGCCCAGTCGATCATCTCCAGCCGCTCTATGTTGCTCGGGAAAGACTGTTGCTGAAGCTGGTGAGGATGACGGAAGGATGATGATGATTATGATGATGATCCTGTGGTGTCATGAGAAGAGTCGGAGGAGTCCAGGCTCCAGCGTGAGGATAGTAAGGATACGGGTGTTGCGGCAGTTGAGGCGGGGGCCCAGCGCCGCGTCCGCCGCCTCTCCCGCCGCCGCGGCTGGGAGGGCGATGGCGTATTGGCGGTGACCGGTCCATCTTCTTCGTCGGAAGCAGCACGGAAAAGCACTGCGAAGCGCCACAGAGAGAGTGTGTGTGTGTGTGTGTGTACGTGAAAGCTAGTGGACTGCGTAGACTCGGAGGTTAATTTTAATGAAGAGAAAACCGAAAAGGCGGGGTTAGCTTCTTTGTTAAGTTAAAGCCTAATCTTTGTACTAATTGCTAAAACAGCACCAAGCTTTGGGATTCTTTCCTATTTTCCCTACCCATACTTTTTTTTTTCAATTAAACCCCTATTGCTGTGTTTAGGAAATGGAGAAAAATGGGGCGAAGGGGAGTTTTGATGGAAAATGGAAAAACTTTTCATGTCTTTAGAGACAAAATGGAGTGAAAATTCGAAATTTTGTTGTATTTTCCTTCCGAATTTTCCTTACTCCTCCCCCACAAACATAGTATAAATATCTATCGCGTTCCTATATATATCATCCACTATCCATCCATGATATTTTCGTTAGGGGATGTGGTAGGCTGGTAAATTGGAGCTCTCTGGAGAGATTAGGCCGTTCAGAGATATTCATGTTATCATTGAGGCAACAAATATGAATAAAAAAACCTTCGAGTGCGATTGCCTTGGTTATCCCATGATCTTTTATCTTCCACGAAATCCAACAGAACACTCGAAAAAACTTCTTTTATTTGTTCTCAAATGATTGATAGAAACTAAAATTTAGGACTGACAACATTGGAATGACACAAGGTAAAACAGGAATTACAGAGAGAATATTCAAATATGACGCAATAGGATACGTGTAATTTATATGTTAACACGAATGGACATCTAGCAATTTAAAGCGGCAGACTAGAGATTCCTACACAAGCATCGCCTTCAACCCCTAGTATCAACCCTAGGTTCGAGCAAACTATTGGATCAAGATAGGATCATGAACATAAATATCATAATAGAGTTGCTCTTCCCACCAACTAATATAGATAAACCTAAGTCAATTGACAGCCAAAAGATCCAAATAGTGATAGGAAAATCGACTAATTAGGTGCTCGCGTGTAGGGACTGATCAAACAATAACATGAGGTCTAAGGTTCATAAATTAGTTACGCGTAGGATGGATTAGAATCCCATAACACCCTTTCGATACCGCAAGCATGTTTTTGGATAAGCATTCATCAATTGATTTCCTAAACGTGTAGATGTTTTTATTTGAAAATCTTGAAATATTTGTAAAACACTTTGTCAAAGTGGTTATTGATCAACAAGAACGTTTTCTCGTGTGTAGTGGCATGCCTCCGTTTTCGTGTGAAAGTGTGCATGAAACTATTTATTGAAATGCAAATTTCAATCATGACGTACAAGAATGATATGACATGGCAATAATCATATATAGCTAGCCATGACAAATCAAATGGAAAATAGGATGATAAAATGACATGACATGACAACGAATGCAAGGCATGGTGGCTAGATGACATGACACAGCAATAATTATATATAGCATAACATGACAAATCACATGCAAGCATAACAACGGGATGATAACATGGCAATAATTACATGCAACATAACATAGTAAATCAAATGGAAAAAAATAAAAAATGACATGACATGGTAATAGTCTCAAGTAGCATGACATGATAAATCAAATCCAAAAGATACAATCATGCGAATGGCAATAATCACACGTAGTATGACATGACTATTTGTGTGTGAAAGTGTGTACGAAACTATTAATTGAAATGCAAACTTCAATCATAACGTACAAGAATGATATAAGATAGCAATAACCACTTACAACTAGCCATGACAAATCAAATGGAAAATGATGATGAAATGACATGATATGATAATAATCAATGCACCAGGACATGGCAACAAATGCAAGACATGATGACAAGATGACATGACATGGCATGAAAATAATAATATAGAGCATGACATGACAAATCACACGAGACATAACAAGAAGTTGACGCCATGGCAATGACCACATGCAACATAGTAAATCAAATGGAAAAAAATAATGATGAAATGACATGATATGACAATAATTACATGCAACATGATATGACAAATAAGACGTACAAACAAGTGATGATGCAAATGGCAATAATAACATGTAACATGACATGACAATCAAATGCAAAACATAAAGATGAGATGATTCGTCATAACAATAACTACATGCAACATGATAAGACAAATCAAATGTAAGACATAATGACAAGAAGACAAGGCACGGCAATAATCATATGCAGCATGACATGGCAAATTAGATGCAAAACATGACAATGAAATGACATGACATGACATGAAATTACAATACTCATGTATAACTAACTTGACAAATCAAATGTAAAGCATAATAATGAATTGACATGACATGACAATAACAATATCAACATAGTATGATGAATTGGATATAAGGTAAAATAATGAGATGACATGATATGGCAATAATTATATACAACATGACATGGCCATTCAGATACAAAATATAACGATGAAATGACATGATATGACAATAATTACATATAGCAAAACATGACAAATCAGATGCAAAACATAACAACGGCATGATATGATATTAATTACGTGTAGTATATTTGGCAAATCAAAACATAACAAAAATCACATGCAACATGACATAACAAATTATATGCAACACAAAAAGTTGGAATGGCATGACATGACAATTATCACATGTGGCATGAGATGGCAAATTAGATCCAAAACATAAGGAAGAGATGACAAAACATGGCAGTAATTGCATATAGAATGACATGGCAAATTAGATGCAAGACATAACAATAAAATGACATGATATGACAATAATTACATTCACTATGACATGCCAATCAAATGCAGGACATAACAATGGCATGATACAGCAATAATCACATATAGCACAGCATAGCAAATCGGATGCAAAATATGACAACGATGTGAAATGTAAAACCACACTGTGTAAGGATCATTTATTCTATTTGCGGCTTCACTCAAACATGATGACGTTTATGTAGAGACACATCATTTCTTTTCAGTTACGTCAAAACAATTTTTTTTTTTTAAAATCATTTTTCAAGTCAAAGTCATGAAATCAGTGCCAGTGGTTGCATGCTTTTGGCCTCTGTTCATGCGTTCGAATTGCGATGGCTATTTTTCTTTTTCTTTTTTAACCTTCAACTGCATTATCAAGCCAATTTCACACTCGAACCCAATTCCTTTGGTACATAACCTGTATCGTTATTCACGGATAAAGAGGTGTTCTAATGTCATGCTTCCTCCAAGCTTGATCAAGTAAAGGTGATCAAAGGAAGTGAGAAGGAAGTGCGAGAAGCAAAGTGGCATTTCAATACAACTTCTTTTGTTGGCCTGCCCCTCTATTTAGCTTTCCCATCTCACAAGCAAGTTTATTCAATTTGGTAAGAAGATTTACTATATCATGTAAAGAGTAGTGCTAGGCCTTAACATCGTTTGTTCTGTCCTTTGTGCGTGACTCGGAGCAGGTGGATTAACTATGGGCGCGTTTGGTAACATTTCTGTTCAAAAATTGTTATAGGGAACAGAAATAGAAAAAAATATTTTTATTCCAAGGAACAGTTTTTGAACAAAAGAACGCGTTTGGTAACTGTATAAAATTTCTATTTCTGGAATAGAAAAAGAACATAAACACGTTTGATAACTGCACATAATTTATGTTCCCGAAATAGAAAAAGAACAAAAACACGTTTGGTTAACTGTAAAAAATTTCTGTTCCAAATTTTTTTGAAGTTCTTTTTTTTTTTTTTTTAATAAAGTGTAATCTTGGTATTGAATTCTCATTCTCATGAAATGCTCATCAATTTAATTTTGTTCATGATGAGAAGACAAACATTCTGAACGTGATCATATGTGCATACTTGGTAGAAAATTTAGTAAGTAAAGTTTGTACCAAATTTTTCTCAAGTGCTTTTTTTTTTTTTTAATAAATTGTAAACTTGGTATTGAATTCTCATTCTCATGAAATGCTCATCAATTTAATTTTCATCATGGTGAGTGAAGAAAAACATTTTGAACATGGTCATATGTGCATACTTGAGAGAAAATTTTATAAGTAAAGTTTGTACAATAAGAACTAGCAAAAAGAAGAGTATCTTATAGATCTCAACATGGACCCTTTCATACATGACATCACCATAAAAAAAAAAAAAAATAAATAAAAAAAAGCTTTCTCACGGCATCAAAAGCCAATGAACTGTATTTGTTGCCTTATTCCTCCTTCATACTTATTGACACAACACATGAATGAGAAGCCAACAGCTACAGCAAGTTCACAAGAAGACATCGACATGAGAACAAAGGGGAGCAATTATCAGAGCTGGATTACATATTGCTAGACTTACTTTCGGAGCTGGATTACATAGAGAGAAGAAGAAAAGAGCAACCTCCACCCTTTTTTTCTAACCCTGACCTATAAAAATACCACACTTTTGACAGACACCAGAGGATGCTCGAAAGTTCAATCTAATATTCTGATTTCAACTCCTAATATATCCTTGACCATCACAAAGAAGCCTACAAATCAAATCCCTTGCTTCAGGTGACAATCTGGCGTCCTCTGGAAATTTTAAATGATTTTTCCAATGTACAATCTGCAAAAAAGCAAAAAAGAAACATCATTGAAAAAGCTAAAACAGATGGAACAATCTTGGGAAAAGAAGCTCACTCAAATTGGCAAAATAGATGGATAGAATTAATTAATTGCTAAGAAAAAATCAGGAAAAGAAAGGAAGGGGAGCAAAATTGCTCCTCTAGTTCACTATCTCTCTCTCTCTCTCTCTCTCTCTCTCTCTCTCTCTAAGAGAGAAAGAACTGACAGACTCATTCTCTCAACCTCAGCATCTTCACAAAGTGTCCCTCTTCCTAATGCGGTGGACCAAGACTAAATTCTATTATTGTAACATAATCATCGATCGTCTCAGTACATGAGGACATGAAGAGAGATTGCTGTGTAACACAGTCAAGGAAACATATCTCTTTAGACAGATCATGGGCTAATGCAACTGAAACAGTTGAAATTGATCCAAAGGGAAAGATGGATTTACATTCTGAAGAAAAGATAGACTTTGCATTGGGGAGATTAATATGAGTACTTACTACACATCATTAAACATTTCAAAATGTCCATGTATCGGCATTTTGATTACTTGTAACTGAAAACATAAACCACATCCTACATCTACAAGACCCTAAAACCAACAATAGGGACAACTCATGAAAAACTACATCTGGAAAATTAGAGGGGGAAAATAAAAAGTTTAATTGATTGTTATAAAAAAGTAAGAGGAAGAATGATATAAGCCATTCCTCAGCTTCCATAATGCTTCTCCCTTCACATCATCATTCAATTATCATATGTCACAAATGCAATGACAATGGATGGAACTACCTGAGGATGAAAGCAGCAATTTTCAAAAACGTAAAACAGAGTGTATAAGCAAAAACTAGCAAATGCATTGACAAAATTGTGTATACTCCTAAGTTAACAATGCTCCTTATGCCTTACACTACTAAAACCTCAGCAGCGCTCACCTGCGAGTCGCTGGCTCGAGTGAGCAGAGCGTTGCTGCTCTACTCCCTCAATAAGCTGATCATACTCGGCGAATTCGGCAAGTCATCGAATTCATCGGGTTACAGCTTAGAAAAGAGGGACAGCTATTTCGAGAGGTTGTAGGATGCGCTCTACACGAGTGCAAGCAACCAAGGGTCGTGTGCTGGCAGTCTCTTTTGGCAACTGTTTGCTTGAGGCATGGATAACTTCAGCGACGGGTACGAAGTCATACTAGAGCAGAGCCCTTCCATAGCTAGTATCATCGCTCAATAGTCTTGCAAGATGTCATCTCTACGCTCGCTTGAGCGAGCAGCGCTCGCCTGTGAGTCACTCGCTCGAGCGAGCAGACCGTTGCTACTCTGCTCACGACGCTCGCTCGAGCAATCAGCGCTCACCTGAGAGAGCAGAGCAGCGACGCTCGCTGGAGCGAGCAGAGAGTTGCTGCTTCGCTCGCGACACTCGCTCGAGCAAGTAGACGCTACCGCACATCTGGGCAAGTCTGCTTGCTCGAGCGAGCGTCGCTGCAGCTCGAGCTCAGCAAAGCAGCTCTAGCGAGCAGCCGTCGCCTAGATCTGCCGCAAATCTGCGCAAGCAACACTCGCTTGGGCTCGAGCACGAGGGCTCGCTCGAGCGAGCCTCTCGCAGATCTGGGCAAGCGCTGGCTCGAGCAAGCTGTTGCGCTCGAGCCTCGAGCAGCCGTCGCCTAGATTTGCGAGGGGTGGCTCTCGTCGAAGCCCTCGTCGAACAGAGAAGGAGGAGCAGCATAAACTTACCTCGATTCAGAAGCTTCAACCGGTGAAGGAGCAGTAGTTGTCGGCGCCAGAGAGTCAGCCGAGTGGGAGGCGTTGGAGAGTCAACGGAGTGGGGAGTTGTCGGAGAGTTAGTCGAGTGGGAAGCGCCGGAGAGTCAACTGATGGTGAACTTGTGAGAGACGCCGGAAAAGCGAGATCGTTGTTTCGGGTAGGGCACGAATGAAAGAGAAGTGTTTCGTTTTTGTTCTTTTCATTTTTGTTCTTTTTAGCCCTTTAAGATGTTTTCTGGAATGGAGAAGTAAGCTTTTTTTGTTTTTTCTTTTTTTTTTTTTCCCAATTTTGTTCTAAACAAAAAAAACAGTTTTTGAACGAAACGCAAACAAACACGTTTACGTTTTTTTTTTTTTAAAAAAAAAACAAAAAATCTATTCTTAAACAAAAAAAAAAACAAAAAAATCTGTTCTTAAACATAAAAAAGAAACGAAAACATGCACGCCCTACAAATCTAACTTTTCTTTATGTAGGGACAGAGGTAAAATCTATGTGTGATAAATTCACCAACTATGTCACCTCTACACTACACAGTTTAGAGGAGCAACAATAACAACGTGCGTTCTATCATGTTTATGTGATAGCCTATAGTGCAATTGTTAGACACAAATTGTGCAATCCCAAGATCTCCATAACTAGAACAAGAATATACATAATTGTGTAGAAAAATTAACGCACCTGTTTTGGGATTCATCGAACATAAAGCGGAAGCAGAAAAAAGGATCGCGGAAGCAGAAAAAAGGATTACTCACATATATCAAGGGGATCCACGCATCAAGTCCTTCTCCTCTATTGCCCTCCGTATCACTGGCTCAATGAAGCGGGCCCCTCACGTTTAGCGTTAGGTAAACGCCCCTTAGGTGAGGATACATGTGAGAATTAGGGTTAGAGGAGAGACTTGAGCACTATTTATAGAGTTTCCAGCCAGTCCTCATCTCATCACGAAAACTCAACTCGGCCACACTAAGCGAGCCCATATTAGGTAATTAAGAAACCTTCTATCTCACCTTAGACCAACCCTGTTTTACGGTAACCGTAAAAACAGCAAATTACAATATCAATTAATTTAGTCCACAATTAGAAAAACTCTTACATCAATAACCTAATTTAGATCTAAACAGTCATCCTGATGGGCTATAAACATGTATAATTTCTAGTGACATTTTGGCAGCATAATGACATCATATAACTTGAGATCTAATTTTGACATTATGAATGCCTAAGAACATAAATTTTCAACTATTCAAACAGGCAGCATAATAACATTTTCTATGCTTTTGAGTTTTCATTTCAACTCCAGTTTCGACTACTTAATCGAGCAACACACCAACATACTATAAATTATATGATTCTCAACAAACGTTACAACATCCTGGCATGCATTTTTGTATGAAATTTGAAAATGAGTGAGTTCGAACTTACTTTGACAACACGCAAGTTTTGGTGCCTGTGCGGGTAAAAAAAAAACACACGAAAACAAGAGAAACGTGAGAATTGAAGGAGCAAGAAACCAATGAGTAGATTCACCGCCCTCTAAAATGCAGAAACGAAAGGTTATTTATTGTGATTTTTGCACCGGTCCGATCGTGAGATTTCTAACGAGCTCAATATTTTCAGATGAATTCACGAAAGTACGAAATCGAGATTCCAACTTATATTGGAGAATAAGGCTTGGGCCAATGAACTGAGCGAGATTTTAGTGCTTATCATTTGCAAAAAACTATTTACTATAATTTAGAGGTCTAATTCTTGTTCAATTTTGAGACTTCTAGGTATGGTTTTGGGCTTTGAGACCTTACTTTTGAAAATTATTATCTGCTTCTGAAAAATTAGAATGTGCTATTTGCAGATTGTGCTTTGTTATTTGCATTTTGGCATTTACTTTGTTTGGCAGATACTTGGGATTTGCTAGGCTTGAAAGCCTTTCATGCTTATTTTGAAAAATAAATGAAATCTTTCTTTCAACAAAAAATAAATAAATAAATACTTAATTGAAAAATAGGTTCACGTAGCGGATTGCATAATGAGCAAAAGTTAAGGTACTTGCAAAAGGGATATCACTGACCTTCTGTTTCGTAAATAGCCAATTTTCAGTGTCTTATTATTGATGTTGTGTGAGTAAAAGTCCTTAATAATTACAAGCTTAATTGCGCCAAACCAAATTCGGAAAGGGCAAGCTTTCTATATGATGATAATGGAGTTGTTTTGGACATTTACGTGTAAAGCTCAAAACTGGGGATTGCATGACCCGTTATTTGTTAAACGTGTTGATATGATCTTTTTAAATGTACTATTGATCTTCGATATAAATTAATTGGATTTCAATATTTTTGGGGAAGAATCACTACTGAATTTTTTAGCCTTCTGAATGAATTATGAACTATCGATAAGATGATTGGATGATAAGTTTAGTGGACTTGTAGAAAGAATCGGTCCACCGGAACGTAGACATGTCTTAGAAAAAAGATTAATGGAACTTTGGTTCACAAGACTCTAATTTACATTATTCTCACGGATTATCTAAAAAAATTACTCAATCAATCTTAGACGTTTTGTACAAATGCCAAATTAGTTTTAATTTTTTCAATTTACCAATTTAATCTTTAACCCTATCATAAATTTCAAATGTAGTTATTCTCATCAATTTTCACCAACATCATTAATGTGGCAGTCTAATCATCATCCACTGTCCTACGTGGCACACTGATTTTCGGTGAAAATTGGCTACAATGATTTGATTGGAACTATGCACAAACCTTTATGACTAAATTGACAAAGTTGGAAAATTGAAGACTAAATTAACGTCCATGCAATAGTTTTAGATATCATTTGAATGCAAACTTAGACTCTAGCATTGATTAGACTCATCAAATGCATTCACAAGAAAACTTAAGTTCATCTCACTTTTCATTTTTTCGAAATTAGCCTTACATGAAAGGTTAAAATTATTTACTTTTTTATTGTTGACACTTGAATTTTAGTCGATATATCATGTGGACATTTATATGATGAAAATTTAATACAAAAAAGAGAGAGAGAAAAAGGAAAGATAAGGCCCGGTCAACCAATTCATACGACCCCAATTCGAGCAACTCTGGCCCATCTATAGAATTTGCCCATTTCAGCTTTAGTGGACTTTGTACACGAAGCCCAAAAGAAGAGAAGAAACGGCTCAGTCTCGAGTCTTTCATCTCCAAGAACAGGACCTCCACAGGCATCCGAGCTTGAGCTCAGCCCTTCACGGGACGCCATTTCTGTCGTTCATCCGGTCTCTCGCCGTGATGGTGATCCGGTGGACGCCACACCAGCACCTCTGGCGACCCGCTTCACACCGATACTTTGTCCTTGTGCCCCTGACCCGGGCAACACTCGTACACGCAGCGACGCCTCTCAGAACGGTCGAGTCTGTCCCAAATGGCCTCAACCTCGCCCTGCCTTGTTCTGCCCTGTCTTCCGACGTCAGACCGAGATCTAAGACAAGAGCCGCCGAGAGCTGCAGCAGCGAGGCCGTTGGTCAAGTCAAATCATGAGCTGACCTGGTGTGATCAACGAAGGACACGTCCGGCAGGAATTCCAGTTAAGACAACGCTGTCTTCGTGGCTATAAGTCTCACTAGAGTTCGCTGCTCCCAAGTCCTGGTTGGGATGAGCGACACAGACGACCGTTCTGTTCACTTCTTCCATCATGGCATTGCCTTGCGTTCCTCTCATGTTGGAATTCAAGTCGGTGGAAAACGACTTACCTGTCTCCGATGCGCGATCAACAATTTACCCATGAACAAATGTTGAATTACAGATGAATCACGAACAATATTACCTCACGTTGGTCTAAACGTAATTATAAGGAAAACATCCGATTTCCACAGCGTAAATGCCAATTGTTCTTGTAAAGAAGAAACGGAACGCCTACTTTTTCTTTGATGGAAAGGGGACAAGAAAAAGATAAGGCTTTCTTTCTGAGAGTACGTTCTTCCAACCATACCAAAGGTTGTTTTCAGGAGTCTTTTATATGACTCCATCACACCCTTTCAAAAGGGTGTCTTTCCATTGTAGCATATCAAGACATAATAGTACGTTACAATTGCATCCCATTATGGACATACTAATTAAATACAACATCTCCCACTCAGACATGATGGGCTTGATAGCGCTCTATCAAGAATATAAGGCATTCAACATTCATCATCTTTACAAAACAATCCATACTGGCAAGTAAGCCGTGTGACCAGTGAATACACTTGCACTTGGGAGCTCAAATTATGCACCTGTTAGGGATGACATAATGGCTACAAACTCGAAAATGAATAAACAATCGATGTCTCACAGTGTCGATGTCTTACAGTGCCCCAGACATATTTTGTTACATCAATCCAAGTATATATCCCTTAAAGTCTATACTTGATTATTCTTAAAACATCATGTATTTACAATTATATCCGCAATCACATAAGACGATATAATTGGTCAACAAAGTAAATACATGTGATAGATGTAAAACAACAATAGCCTTCCTTCGCACTCATGCCTTTTTCCATTTCAGAACAATTGCTTTCCTAGACACGTCCCATAAGGCAATATCTATTCATAACCGCCGATAATATGCTAAAGTAGCAACATTAATCTTTCATTTTGAGAACATAGTCATAAGTAACATAGGGTACAAAATTAGATAATAATAAATTACCTCAAGAGCTCACACGATGAGTAAATAAAGATAATTTCACTCACATTCCCTTGTTGGTTGTACAATGCATATGTAGTATGAATTACATGCTATAGTGGATTTCTCTTTCTATAAGAGTGTATGTCATTCATTAAATATATCTACTATACGGATCTCAGCTTAAACATAGTCACGTGCTTCTCATGTACTCATGTTTAGCTTGAGTGCTATATCAGCTTGCTTTCTATAGCGCCCAATTAAGTACTTGCATCCGGTATCTTTCAGGCATACATAATTGTAGGACTATCATGTTATAAACAAATCACAGACCTCATCTTGACTTCAATCAAGCCGATGTATTATTTTATGTACTAAACTTGCTATTTAGTATTTATTTATACATAATGTCTCATCTCAACGTGCTAACTATAGCATTTGAGGCAATTACTCATGTGAGTGAGTCAATCGTTACCTGCTAACATACTTTCCAATAATATATGTATCCTTGTGCTAGTCTCATAATGGATTTGTACTTATTAATAAAATATTAAGTCATCAATAAATAAATAAGTACAATACATATGTTCACATATATATAAACTAATGATCCTCTATAATAACACATATCACATTCTACGCAATCCTCGTGATATCATTTGGGTCAAGAATATGTCTCTAGGAACAGCTTTTGTAAATGGATCAATAATCATTCTGTTGGTTAAAATGTATTGTAGGATAATTTCTTTCTATGCTATTATATCTTTTATGAAGTTGTTCTTTATGTCAATGTGCTTCGTTCTTCCATGATACTTGGGATCCTTCATATAGGCAATGGCTACTTGACTATTGCAATAAACTATCACCGGTCTTGGAACTTCAGTGACAGTGGCTAAACTTTCTAAGAAACGTTTTAGCTATACTGTTTCTTGCATTGCAGCAAAACATGCAATAAATTCTGCCTCCATCGTAGACAAGGTTGTGCATGTCTGTTTCTTGTTATTCCAAGAAATCACGCATCCATTGAGCAAGAATGCAAATCTAGAAGTCGATTATGCTCTTTTGGGTCTCTATCCTAATCAGCATCTGTTTAGCCTAATAAGCGTAAATCACTCCCTTGGTAATAAAGTCGATAGTTCATGGTGTTTTTCAAGTATCTCAGGATCCTCTTTACTACTTTCCAGTGTGCTTGACCAAGATTTGATTGATATCGGCTCATCAATTCCACGGCAATAACATATGTCGGGTCGAGTACATATTATAGCATACATCAAACTTCCGATCGCATTAGTGTAAGGAACAGTTTCCATTACTTTAATTTCTTCTGGAGTCTTACTTAGGAGACATCTTAGTACTTAGGCCTTCACCTTGCATAACAGGGGTATCAATGGGATTACAATGCTGTATATTGAAATATTCAAGAATCTTCATAATATAAGACTCTTGAGATAAAGTAATGAGTTTCCTTGATCAATCTCTTTCAATGGGATTGCCAAGGTGGTTTGGCAACTGTAGTTGATACGTTAGTTGAGGAGCCAAGAATGGAGAACATTGCCGTACGAAAGGACTCTACATTGGATAGATATGCTAAGTGGTACATGCAAAATAACCGAAAAATAATGATACAAAATGACTAAGTTCGTCTTCATGGAGTACCAATGAACATGAAGTTTAAACGCGATCATATTTTTCTTCCGAACCCCGATCCGAACGAGACCCTTGAAACATATCACAAGAATCCCGTTCAAGGCAAAATACGGGCTTTTTGGAAAAGTTTATAGACTACCTTGGGAACAAAACTGTAGTACAACATTGCCTATCTTCGGTAGACAGATGGCCAATCTGAGAGGAAAATTCAAACCGTCAAGGACTTGCTGCAAGATTGTGTATTGGATTTCAAAGGAAGATGGGAAAAATAGCTTCATCTAGTTGAGTTCACTTACAACAACAGTTATTAGCAGAGTATCCAGATGGCACCGTTTGAAGCGTTATATGGCAGAGCCTGTAGCATTCCAGTTTGTTGGGACGATATTGGAGCAACCAATTCGGATAATGGATCGAAAGGAGCAAGTGATGCGCAACAAGACGATCCCCTTGGTTAAAGTGGTCTAGCAACACTGCGGGACATAAGGAGTTACATGGGAAAGCGAAGAGTTAATGAGACGTCAATACCTCCACAATTTTGTGGAAAAATTGTAATGGTTTAAATTACGAGGATGAGATTTTTATAAGAGGAGAAGAGTTGTGACATCTTGAATTTTTGACATCGTCTTGATTATATGAAATGGGCATTTCGTTGATGCACTTATGGTCATTTTTCTCGGAGCTAATCACTCTTGAGTTAACTGATTTATTAGGTGAAGCCGTTAAGAGATATAAACGCGACAAACTTGAGAACTCGATCAGAAATCGATCACTCAACCATGATAATCGGCAAGGGCCAATACGACACCATTATAATTGATTTGTGATTGGATATAGGTCGATTCGATAGAACCACGTAATTGAATTGCGGGTGATTCTGCCTAATTGCGAAATTCGCGTTGAATGGCACTTACCCGGTTTTCCATCGATTTTATACTTGGTATCCGTAATTGAAACCTTGCAATTTTTATAACAACCGAGAGTAGCCTATGAGTTGAAGATGCACAAACGTGGATCGAAAATTATCGATCACCAATCAAACGTGCTAAAATCCCTAAAAGCTACTCGATAGGCTAGGTTGTATTAAAATCGAGTTCGGTCGATTTTAACTACAAAATTGAATTCGGTTTCAGGATTTGGACGTTCGAACGTGTCACAATTTATTTTTAGAATATTGTCTCATCTTTTGGCGAAATTTCGTTGAGTTCAAAATTTTGCGAAAAAATCAATTTCGAACAATTCGGAAAATGAGTGGAAATTCGGATGGGGAGAGGGGTGTGTTATTTGGCTGCCCTATTTGGTTTAATTTTGGGAAATTAAAGTTAAGAAAGTATTTAGGAGACAAGGGATCAACGTAAGAGGACTTTTGTGGCAAGGTGATGATGGTTGGGATATTTTTCATTGACTTTATCTCCCTATCTCCCTCTTTCTCACACACAATTCTCTCCTCCCTTATCTGCCATCCCACTTCTTCCTTTTTCTTCTTTTATTTCTCTCCCTCACCCTCACGCACATTCCCTTCTTTCCCCCCTTGCTGCCACCCATTTTCCTCTTCTACAGCTCATTCCCTTTCAACTTCTCCTTCATCTTCTTGTTGCCACCACCCTTATGCCTCCACCTACTCATCTTCACACCACCTGACATCCATCTCCACAACTCCAGCACCATCATACTTCATGCCACCTTCTTCATCAGGTTCTGATCTTGCCTTTTTTTCTTCTTTATCTTGTTGCACACCACCAGCCAACAACACCAACAACACTCCAGCAGCCTCATGCCATCACCACCACACCAAGCCGCACCTCCATGCCACTGCCAGCAACCACCAGTAGCTCGTCCCTGTCTGACTAGCGTGAGCTTGTAGGGCCATTTCCTTCATTGTGGGGCTTCCGTTGGAGATGGTAGTCTCGGGTTTTCACCGCCATCACGTTGTCGTCGCGATGAACTCGCCACCATTGAATTCCAGTGAGTTAACTCCATAATCCTTGATTAGGTTGTTAATTGCACTTAGGGGGTTAGATTAGTACTAATTTTTTCTCATCAGATTAGTTTTAATTAACTTAGTTAAATTAATATTGAGTGAGATTAGCCTTAATATGGATTAGTGTTAATTTAATTGGTTTATATTACCACTAATGAGGGTGGTTTAGCCAATTTAGTGGATTTCTTCCGGATTAGTTTACTGGATGCTCGTTGTTTACCATTTTTGTGGATAGAAATGTGCTACGATTTTGGGGTTTCTTCCTGCTTGAGAAATGTTTTAAATATCTTTAACTATGACATATATTTTACTCAAGATTTTAGAGATTTAAAAGAATTAGATTTCGGCATCATCATTTGCAAAACAGAATCTCGGATTATGTTGGAAACAATGACTCTTTCATGTTCAAAGGATTTTTATCAACTCTTAGGGTTCGATTTTCGAAAGAGTTTCTTCATAAAAGTTTTTATCACATCTTGTAGTTTAACATAATCAAATTTAAGATCAAACATACAAGTTTTGCATCTCGAACCAAGCTGATTTTGGAAAACGTGATTTCTGGAAAACGGATACAGTTTTGGTAACGAATTGGGCGATTTACTTCTCTCAATCTAGAATGATCTGGGTTAAGGTGTCTTCATGAACAATTTTTTTTTAGGTGTTATTTACAACATATTCAAATTTGAGAATTTTCTGAGCTCGTTGGGTAGGTTTTTGGAATTAAACTTGGAGACACGCGAGTGACCTAGTTTCTGCCGGTTAGGGCCAAGTGTGATTTTATGGTTGTTCTTGATGTTATGCTTGCTGGATAATATATATTTGGTGATGTGGGTGACTTTTGAAAGCTTAGAACTTATGCATGATAATATGTGAGTGGTTGTTCTATGGTGATGGATTATGGTTATTGCAAAAGATGACCTTTTAAGCTTTCAATTGGAAAAATAAGTAGGTGTCAAGTTGGACACCAAAACTTATTTGCCCAATAAAACAATGAAACTTTAAACTAGGTCCATGCAAATTTTGACAGATTAATTTTGAGTACGTTAGCACCTATGAATTTATTTCTAAACGTTTGGAAAAAAAAAAAAAAAAAGAGGGGTTACTAAGATTTGTTTTCAAAAGAGGGTCGTTGGAAAAGAAATTAGAATGGTATCGGATTTGGATGCCAAGTTTTATCTGCTCAATAAAGCGAGGAGGTTTTATACGAGGTGCGTATAAAGTTTGGCGGGTTAATTTCAAATACGGGACCCCGTACGAATTTATTTTGGAAGGTTTGAACAAAAAACAAAAAACAAAAAAAAAGAGTTACTAAGTTTATTTTTAAAAGGGGATTTTGATGTTTTGGCTATATGTGGGAAGGAAAAATGTTGACTTGATTGATGATGGCCTACATGGTTAGGTTAATTAAGTGGTTCAGTTTAATTAATTGCAATTTA
This sequence comes from Eucalyptus pumila, assembly GCA_016097595.1. Classification (NCBI taxonomy): domain Eukaryota; kingdom Viridiplantae; phylum Streptophyta; class Magnoliopsida; order Myrtales; family Myrtaceae; genus Eucalyptus; species Eucalyptus pumila. Next base: position 34,263,186 of record CM027853.1, read on the forward strand.
TTTAATTAATTATAATTAACGTAAATTGTGACGGAATAGCCGTTTTGCAGAATTTTGCGCTAATCATCATGGTTGAATCTAAATATGAAATTGATTGCTTAATTGTGCAATTGAGTGCTCGATGATGCTTGGTGATTATTATTGCAAAAAAATAGGTTTTTGGTATTTAAAAAGAAAAATAGCAGGTGTCAATTTTTTACGCCAAAAATGTTTATATAGTATATGAAATCGTGGAATTTTGAAATGGTTGAGTATCATGCTTTATGGTTCAATTTAAATGCGTAACCACGCATAATTATTTTACCGGGTATTTTTAATTCGAAGAAAATTGGCCAAGTCCAATATTTGAAATGGAAGTATTTGAGTGCAAAAAACAATATTATTGGCCAAGTGTGGATGTGCGTGTGATCGCTATCAGAACCCGTCACCCAATGGGAGTTTGGGGACAATGCCCGAATTTATCGGATGCTCAACGGGAGTTCGGAAGCCTATCGCAGTAGAGGACATACCGCTACCCCTTTTTGGGATGTCGTCTAGGCCGGAGTTATAGACGTTGCCATGCTCGACGAGACAGGACAGTGCCCGATTTTTATCGGATGCCCGGCGAGAGTTCAGATGGTCACTGCCCGATTTTTATTGGTCATGACCAATGGGTCATAGGAACTGGAATATGCATGAGTGCTTGCCTTATTATGGGCAAAATTGTGTAGTACGGTATAAGACATGTTATAACGGTTTTACCTTATAATCGGGACCCCTATGAATATTGATGAATGAAATGAAGTGTCCAAATTGTTAAGCATGCTTGTGATATCTATAATGCGTATATGGTGCACTAATGTGCGGGGACGTGCCCAAGCGAGGTAAGTTATGGATGGTGCATGTTTAGAATGCTTCTGAGTGAATTCTCGCCCAAATATGAGTTTAGGGTGTTGACTCGCTGAGACTTTGTCTCGCCCCGTCATGATTTAAATTTTTTAGGTCCTTAGTATGAAGATACCGGAGGGTGTCGTGGAGGGTCCCGAGCTAGAGTCAAAGGGATTCGGAGTATAGGTTGCCCAGTAGTTCTTTTTTTTTTTTTTTTGCAAACCTTTGGTGTACAGACCTGTAGGACTGGCTTGGTTTGTGTATATGAAAAGTATGTTTTGTGAAGATTGGTTGTCCTGTTTTTCTATCACATGTTTGTTGTTGTCCTGGTATATGTTTAATTCGCTTCTGCCTATGTATAAAACGAATGGGTTAGCGACACGTCTTGAGAATGTCGCAAAATTTTAGTCAACCGCCGAGGGATGTGTACATGCCCGAAGTTCGGGGCATGACAAAAATCTAGACAACAGATTGAAAGAATACAAGTTGAACCAATTCAAGAAATATGTTCTTTTTCACTAAAACTATTTAGTAAATAAAGCGCAAGTTTTGTAAAGCTTTTAAATAGTGTAAGACCTAATGTACTTTTGTATATACAATTGTTACTATATCCGTCACATCCTGAACCCCAAGTACGCAAGCATCCCTCGGCGGTCGATTAAAAATGCGACGTCCCAGAACGCATCGCCGACCCATTCCTTTTTATCTTTCGATTATACGTATGTGGAAGCGACTTAAATAAACACCCAACCAGCCAAAAAAAAAAATTAGGGATAGTTAAACACAACAAACAATTTCCCAAAAACAATGATTTATTTATCAATTGGTTAACCCAAGGAGTTTAATATGTACAGGCCTACAACAAAAAGAAACTCCTATGTGACCTTCAAGCAAAAATGGTCAGAAGGTCAGGGTTAACTTTTAGCTATATAACCTCCAAACACCTGCCCTAGTATCTAAGCGCAAAGTCAGGCATGTAGTCAGGTGGGAATGGCTCCTCAGGCCTATTCGGATTGGAATCTAGATTCACAATGACACCATTGAGGATGTCAATATCCATGGGGTCACCCACTTGCCCTCCCACGTTTCCAACGGGCGGTCCATCAAAGCCATGAAGTGGACCAATCCGATCACCATTCGCCTCCCTAATGAACCACACCTTGAAATTGTGGGCACCACATGTACAAAACCATCGTCTACTCATACTGTCGTAACCACTAGCTCGCGAGTTCAGTCTATCACAGGGATATGATATAGAGTAGTTTCCACGTCCATGTCCCAAGGGACCTAAAAACGTATAGGGTGACACTCCATTCTATGGACCTAAAAATATTTGACAACAACGGGGTGAGATAAAATCTCAGTAAGTTAAATCCCTAAGCCTTGATTAGGACGCGAATTCGCCTCAAAGGCAGCCTAAGCACGCACCACACATAAACTCACCTCGCCTGGGCACACCCTTGCATATTAGCACGTCTCGCACAGCAATAATAGTGCAACGTGCATAAATAACAATCAAAACACACACTAAAATTTCATGTGCATTGTCACCACATGTGTTCCAATTATTACAACCCCTCGGGCCACGACCAACACAAGTGTCAGCGGTCTTCCAGCATGACCGGGCATCGTCCTACCCCATTGGGCACGGCATCATCTAGAACCCCCCGCCTAAATGGCATTCCATAAAGGAGCTTCAGTCCGGCCTCAACCGCGACTCAGCATCTGGGCCCTTGCCGAGCATCCGATAAAATCGGGCATCACCCCCCAAACTCCCGTTGGGTGACGGATTCAATTAAATGACCACTCAAGCACACCATCAATCAAGCTAACTTTTATTGCCGTTATTTAGCCAAGAACACAATACTTCACTTTCAAATAATAAACTTGGCAATTTTTCATATTTAAAAATCCTGGTAAAATATTCGTACGTGGTCATGTATTCGAAATCAACCCGTCAAATTTCGCACACTTCTATTTTAAAATTCCAACGTTTTATCTAATACGTAAAATTTGGCGTCCAAACCCGACACCTCATATTTTTCCATTCAATTGCCTATAAAACCGTCTTTTGTAATAATAAGCGAAACTTACCATAGAGCAATCAATAACATGATATCGCACATGCAAACAATCGAAATCACGCACAATCTCATCCAAGAAAACGAGCATAAAATTCTACTTAATGACTAATCAGTCACTAATTACGCTAATTGCAATTAATAAAATAAATCACAATTAATAAAATTAAACTCAATTAATTAATCTAAACACGATTAAATTATTTACACTAATCGTAATTAAATTTAATCTAAACAATCCTTAATCGCCATTAAGAATAAACTAAGATTAACTAACACTAATCACCATTAGTACTAAACCAATCACCCCCTAAACGCAATTAACACCCTAATCCACGAATAGGAAATTAACTCATGGGTTTTCGACGGCGGCGTGCTCGCGGCGCGGCGACGCGACGGCGTCAACTACGTGACACTCGGGGCTTGAACGGGGGCTCAATGGTGGCAGTGGTGGCTCCTCAAGCTCACGGTCACCTAGGGTGGCTCGGCTTGATGGTGGCCTTGGGGTGACTCAGCCAGACGGTGGCTTTATGGCGGTGACGGTGGTGCGGCCAAGGTGGTGGTGGTGATGGCGGCATGGTGGTGATGGTGCTGGCGGTGGTGGAGGTGGTGATGGACAGCAAAGTGAGGGAGGAAGAAAATAAAAGAAGAAGATGGTGAAAAAATGAAGGAGCTGGGCTGTCTGCAGAGGAGGGAAAGAAAGTGGTGTGGGGGAGAGGAAGAAAATAAAGAAAAAACAAAAATGGATTTCTAAGATAATATCTCTAAATTCATCATCACATTCTACTTGGCCCTAAAGTCTTCTAAGCCTATCCTTACCCTCCCAAATATCTTCTTAATTCTATTTTCTTAAAAATAAACCTTTCGGGCAGCAAAATTCCAATTTGGCCTCTTCATCCGAATTTTTTTCCCTTTTCTTCTTGTCCGATAATTCCTTTTTCCGAAAAATTTCGGACTCGTTGAAAATTTGATGAACGATGAGACGATGTCCAATAATTAAATTGCAAAACCCTGAAAGTTTGATACCCGAAATCGAATTAAATTCCGTGGTTAAAATCGATCGAACACGACTTTAGTACGACCGGATAGCTTTTAGGGGTTTTCGCGTGTTTGACTCGTGATCGATAATTTTCAACCCACATTTGTGTAACTTTGAATCGTAGACGACCCTCGGTTGTCATGTAATCGCGTGAGAGTTCAATTACGTATCCTGAATATAATATCAATTGAAAATCGGTTTATTGCTATTTGACGCGAATATCGTAATCATGCGGAACCACCCGCAATTCGACTATGTACTTCCATCGAATCGGCTTATACCCATTCACTAATTGATTTATAACAGTGTAGTATTGACCCTTGGTGATTATTATGGTTGAACGGTTGATTTTGATTGAATTCTCTAGTATGTTGCGTTTATACCCATTTATGGCATTACCTAATAGATTAGTTAACTCGTGAATGATCAGTTTAGAATAAAATAACCATAAGCGTGGCGATGAAATAACCATTTCATATATTCGAAATAGGAGCCAAATTTCGAGATATCACAATTTCCATTTTAATTAACCAAATACTTAATTGGAAATCTATTCTGAACTTGACATGGTCATTCAACAAAAATCCGCATTGTGCTCTACATATCTATGACAATCAGCTAATACAAAATTAACATATCGATGTCACTCTAGACTTGTAGTCTCTGTTTTATATCCCATTCTCTATCATTTAAACCTTGGTCACGTATTATTTTGTTTGCTTCTTGGTTCTTTCTCTGGTAAAATACAAGACAATCATTTCCCAGCATCACTCTGATAAATGCAAGTACTGTCAGACCTGGCACCCTTGTTCGGAGAAAATATTGGCTAGGTTTTACCCTCCACGTAGGCGGTGGGTAAAACCATTCAGCGATCGACACGTGGCTCCACGTAGGCGAGGACGTCAGGCGTTTAAAATTTGCGCGTGCCGCTCCTGGGCCCACCACTCTGACGCTCTCTCTCCTCTGCTCTCCTCTGCGACATGTCCACTCGTCCTCTCTCTCTTCTCTCTCTCTCTCTTTCCCCGTTCTCCCCGTTCTCCGTTCTGTTTTGCGAGAGAACAAAATCGCAGGGCTTCTCTCCCAATGCTCTTCCCCTCATCTGCTCTCTCTCCTCCGCTGGTTGCCGCGACGCCTCCTTCGTTGGTTGCTTGCGACGCCGACGCCCTTTCCACCTCCACCAATGCCGACGCCCTTTCCACCTCCGCCGACGCCTCTGCTCTCTCTCCTCTGCTGGTTGCCCGCGACGCCGACGCCAATGCTCTCTCTCCTCCGCTGGTTGCCCGCGACGCCGACGCCAACGCCTCTGCTCTCTCTCCTCCGCTGGTTGCCTGCGACGCCGACGCCGACACCCTTTCCACCTCCGCTGACGCCTCTGCTCTCCTCCGCTGGTTGCCCATGACGCCAACGCCGACGCCCTTTCCACCTCCGCCGACGCCAACGCCCTTTCCAGTGAACCGCGACGCTGACGCCCCTCCGCCGGTTGCCTCCGTCGCCCCCAACTCCGATGCCAACGCCACACAGCCTCTGCCTTCACCCCTGAACCCAACTCCGACGCCGACGCCGACGCCCCTCAAGCGGGTTGCCTCCGTTGCCCCCGACTCCGACGCGCCGACGCTGACGCCGACGCCGACGCCGCGTCAACGCCTCCGCCCCTCCACCTCCGCCTCCGCCCCCGACGCCGTCGCCGACGCCCTTTCGCCTCCCTCTCGCGACCTCTGCTCCGCTCTCTCCCTCTTTCCTCTGCGGAGTGCCCTTGCTGGCCAACCTCGATGCCGACGAACCCCTGATCGCGTTTTGGCCTCCCTCTCCGCGAACGAAGGTCGCTCTCTCTCTCTTTCCTCCGCAAATCGCCCCCTGCTCCTGAACGCGGACGCCGCCGACGCCGACGCCGTCGCCTCCCGCCGTCGCCTTCCCAAGCCCCATCGATAGGCACCCCATTGGCGACTCCCGTACGTCCGGAGGTTCGTTTTTTCTTTTTCTTTTGGATTCCACTCAGTAGAATTCATGTTAAGGTTTATAGTCGGATAAGGATGGAGCACATTTGCATTAGGATTCCACTCAGTAGAATTCAGAGGAAGATTCAGAAGGAAGCAGTAGACCTTGTTTTTATTCAATAAGCAAATCTGTTGGTTTTCTGGACAAAGAACTTGCTGCTAGTGGGTTTACTAGAAAAGAGCAAGATGATATGGACAAGGTATAGTGATTCACGATGATTTGCAAATCGTTAACATTGTGTTGTCCAACTGCTTAATTTGGTGTTAGACCTAGTGGCTGACCATAATTGATTATTCTGGTTCATGCTTGGACCACTTAGGAGTGTGCCTATTTAGTCTTATTCCTTCCATGGATTTTACTCTTTGTCATTCTTGGCTTCTGTCAGCTCCTTTTCTCACGATCATCTTCATTTTCTTGCATCTGAAAGCCAAAATAATATCTCGCCAATTGCCTGCATTGTGGTTCCTGGCTTTGCATGTTTGGTCCTTGATTGGAAGTGGAAGTGGAAGTACTTTGGTAGTATTTTAATTTTTGTTTTCTGTTTTCTTGGAAACGTGTGAATGAAAATGAAAATTCTCTAACGGGATGAAAAATGGGAGTATATGCTTGTATTCCATCAAAGCTGTAAAATAGAATTTTTCTTTTTCCTTCCAAAGATCTGTGCTTTTGTTAGAATGAATAAATACTGGATACACTAAAATGTCATTTTCAGCTTTGAACTCTTTTTTCATTCATAACATGCTTTCCATTGTCGAAGTTGTAAAATAATTTCCAGTGTTTTTCCAAACGTGTTTTTGAAGCTGCTGCATTCTGAAATGTAAATGAAAACAGCATATACAAATTTTCTGGAACCAATTACATGTTGCCCTGGAGAATTTTGTGCAACTAGTTGACACATTAATCGAAAGTTCATCCCTAGCGTGTCATTGCTTGAGTATTGTAAGTGTGCATTGTCCATGATGCGATATTAACCTTCTCTTATTGGATTCCTTTGATATAGTTCGTCGAAGAAGAAAAGGACCAGGATATATGTTATGATGATGAAGAAGATAGTGCTGGAAGGGATGAAACAATCATGAGTGATGTTGACTCTTTGCATCTGCTGGATCAGGTACTAGTATCAGAGCATTCGCTGTGATAGGCCTGAAAATCAACATTGCTGAAACTTTGTGAAACCTATAACATCAGGGCATGAGATTTCCTCTTTTTACTGGAAGCTATGTTGTTCGCTGTGCTTTATTTTCAAAAACTGAGCAGATCTTTTAAGACTATTGGAGCACTTGAGTGACTTTTCACTGGATAAGATGAAGTCATGTTTTATATATTCGTTCATGAGAATTTCCTGGTTTGTTTCCTGGATGGTTAACTGGAGGATGCAGTATTAATTTTCTGGCAGTCAGCTGAGATCCACCTTAAAATATCTTTTAAAGTCTAATGTGCTGACTCACTCAGTATTATATCCTAATCCTGCTATTTGTATGACCAGCCAGGGCACATTGTAGAAGGAAATGAGGAGGAAATCAAAGAAAATAGACAAAGATGTGAAGGACAACTCAGCAAACCTTGTTGTGAGGGATACTTCAATGAGGTAAGTATATATGGTGAAATTTTTTAGGCATTAGGTCTGGCTTTCACCCACTAGCTATGTAGTCTTGGATAGTGCGTGGCAGCACTTTTGATTATCAACATAAGCATGAAGGTTGAGTAATATGAATCACATTGAAGACATTCTGGCTTGCAGATATCTTGAAGTTCGATCTACCTTTGTTGTGTTCTATGATGCTCAGGCCCATTTTGATAGTTTTGGGCTTAGGTTCCTTGTTTGAGAACCTCTGACTATACTCAAGTGTTTAGTCTCTGTACTTGTGACAAATTTCATTGACAACGATGATGAATAAGCTTTGAAAGATGCCAGCTATCTGTGAAATGAACTTATCTCTCTATGTTCTCCTTTAAAATCCCATTTAATGGCGCCTGATGGAATGGCTAATTCAAGTAAGTTTCTGGCTTGAGGTCTTTTGAATTTAGCAGCTCAGAATTTGGTCTTGTTTGAACTTACAAAATGAGCTATTCATAAATTTGCTTCTAGAAATTTTTGCTGATAAATACATGCGATTTTAGCTTGAGTAATTGTGTTGCTGTCAACTGTTTTTTTCGAGGGGATAATGGACTAGTATAGTGTTTACTAATTGTTGTGTTTGGTGCTTTTTCACATGTGTTTATCAGTGAGTCATCTGTAGTTTATTGAAAATGAAAAGTGACTTAAGTTTTTTAAAGAAGTTTTTCCATAGTCATCACTTATCGTTGTTTATTGCTCTTTCTTGTTAGCTTCAGTAATGAGAGTGTTGACACCTATTTTTAGCAAATCTAGGAAAATAACAATTGCATTGGAACAAATAAAAGGAAAAAATGGGGGAAATTTATTTAATTGATTATGCATTGAAATTTGAAATTCTGATGATCATTTGGATTTCGTTAAATGCAGAAGCAATTTAAAAATCAAGTGAATAAGAGGCAAGAATTTTGCAAAATGGAAGAAATCGAAAAGGATCGGCGATTACGAAATCACGTTCCGATTTGCGAGCAATTTAATGCAACATAAGATGGAAAGTCGAAAGTTGCTATAAAAATGGCCATATGAAAATCACTATAAAAGAAGCCATAATTTTCATGAGCCGGGGGTTTTTCGAAAAAATTTCAGAGAAAAAAAAAACAGAATTCGTGCGAAAGAAAATTCGTGCAAAAGAAGGCCGTGGAGAGAGTTTTCTTTTTTATTTCTTTTGGTCTTTTCAAAGTCAAAAGAAAAGAAGAAAAAAGTTTTTGCTTTTGGCTGAAGAGTGAAAGAGACGTGAGTGCAGAGGGTGGACGTGCGAATAGACAAGAGGGAGAGAATAAAAAAAGAGAAAAGCAAAAAAAAAAAAAAAAAACGCCACTGTTCATCTTCTCCGTGGCCTCCCCTTGCTGCGTGACCAACCCCTTGCTGCGTGACCAACCCCTGCACCGTTGGTCTCCGAGCTGCTCGCGCTGCCTCCGCCGCGCCTCCGCCACCGCCACCTCGTCGGACTCTCCCCTGACGCGCAGCAGCATCGCCGCCCCGCCCGACGCCGTTGATGCGCCCGCACCTCCGCCTGAGCCCCGCTCCAAACGCGCATCTGCCGACGCCATCGCCACTCCAGCTTGCAACCCAACGACGCCGCTGCCGCGATCTGCAGCAGCCCGCGAACCCCCGCACCAAGCCCCTGCTGCGTCCCCGACACCGCCGCGCCGCCACGAGCACCTGAACGTCACTGCCCGCCGCCGCTGCCCACTGGCGTTCGACACCCGCAACTGACCGTCACGAGCGGTCTGTTGATTGTCCGCCGCGCCCGCCGGCCTCCGCCCAGTAGTACCGACGCCGCCGCCGTGCCCATCCACCCATCGCCGCTGTTGGTTTGCTCACCCATCTTCGCGACTCTAACTACTCCCGTGGCGCTGCTGCTCTTCCCAATCCCCCCTTTAGGTAGTTTATTTTTTTCATTTTTTACTGTCATTTATTTATTCATTTTAAATTTTGTTATTATTGTTTAAGTTAGAATATGGTTTGTCAATGTTAATATTTGTGATTTTAGTATGCATTATCCGTAGGGATTTTGTCCGAAATTAATATAATTATTAATTTGATCCGAGAGACATCGGATCATTTTTCTAATTATTTTTAATTTTTGGGCTTTTTGGTAGAATCTCAATTGTTAAATCATAATAATTATTTAATTTGGTCCGTAAGACTTCGGACTAGATTTTTAATTATTTTGAGTTGTTGTGATGATTAGGGTTAGAATAATTGTTAATTTAACTTTGTGAGACGACGGGTTATTTTTTCAATTATTTTGATCCTTTATTTAGTGATTATATTAATTGTTTAGATTTAATCTTAATTTAACAATCATTCAACTTAAAAAAAAGAACTGAAAAGAAACTAAAAAAATCAAAAATCAAAATATTCAAAAAATTGCATGAGCATATAGGACATTAGGGTTTAATATAATAGACACGTAGGTTTAATTAATCAAATTTTTAGGATTATATTTCTAGGATTGCATTTTTAGATAATATTTTTAGGGCTGCATTTTTAGATATTTTAAAAAATAAGTTAGGATTAGACTTAAATAGCATTTTTAGAGTCTTAGATATAACTGGTACATTTTCATATTCTCATCCCTTTTTTAAAATGAAAAAATAAAAATAGTTTTTCTAAGACAGGACAGGGTTTAAGTCAAATTAATCCCTAGAATAAATTAGAAAATTATCCCTTCTTAGATAGATTAATTTGGATCTTTATAAATTCTGAATTTCAATAAAAAAAATACAAAAATACTAGGTGCATGCTAACTAGTTTGCATAATAGGCTCATTTAATTAGAATTTGCATATTAATAAGATTAAATCATTTAGTTAAAAAATGCATTTTTATAAAAGAATTCTAATCTTTAAGAAAACCCCAAAAGAATTGTTTGCTTCGTGTGATGCAATTTATTTATTAAATGTTTGAGCATCCGTGTGGTCATTTGCATGATAGTAATTTAGGTTAAAATAAATCAGCTGCTTGCAAAAACATTTTGGAAAATTAAAAAGAAATGGTACTGAAAAGGCATTAGAAAATTCTAGTGTAACCAAGTCTCTGTATCCTTAGTCTCTGATTCGTAGGAGTAAAATAAATCTCCCTTTATTTTACTTAGGTGTCTAATCGACCTACCATAAACCGATTAGTGGCGACTCCTAATTAATAACCTTTTGCATGTTAGATGTTTGAATCTTAAGTCGCGAATTGGTATGGGTTTGGGAGAACCCGAGCTAAGTTTAAAAGCTTAGCAGTCCATTAACCTAATTTTAGGTGGTGAACCCAAAAAATAGGTCACGACAGAGAGTTTCTTTTCCACCTGGTGCAGGATGAAAGTGAAGAGAATGCGAATGATGCTGAGTTGGTAAAGCGCCTGAACAAGCAGAGACGGCGAGCAATTGCTGCTGTTCATAGAGGAGGGAAGACCATTGCTTCTAGAAATTCTTACAAGAACAAAGGTGGAAGGTCATCTCACAATTCCAAAATTCAAAAACAATTAAGCTCCCGGTAGTGCACTTGGAAGAATTCAGCAGCATGTAGGGGCTGGAGGAAGGTGTGAGTTTAAGACATCGTATTATAGCATATTTCGCTAGGGAAGATAAAGGAGATTTTTGTGTATTGGAAGTATAGATAGGTGGCTATTTTGCTGCAGAATATGTGTAATAGTCAGTTACTGTAATGATGTTTATGTAATAGTCAGTTACCGTATCAAAAGAAAAGCCACACATGCAATTTTGTACAGAAAGAGGAACCCCTTCTAATATGTTGGTCATTACTTGTCATATGGAGATTGTGTGCAATTAATTTGTTATTTGCTGCTATTTCCTTGATGTAGTCATCTTCCAAAGGTTTCAATCTTTTTGAAGAGTTGTGCTGACTGTTAAGGATATGTAAGCTTTGTGGAGAAAACTTTGGCATGTACTGATATCCTGTATTTTTCTATTGCAGTCTGAGGAACGAATGAGGAAAGAGATGGAAAGATTTGATCGTGAAAGAAGGAAGGAAGAAGAAAGGTTGATGTGTGAACAGCAGAGAGAGGAGGAGAGATTGCTACGTGAGCAAAGGCGAGAATCAGAGCGACGGGAGAAGTATTTACAGAAAGAATCTATTAAGGTAAGTATTTGAGCTTGATATTGCATTTCAACTAGTTAGTTTCTTTTGCTTTATTTGATTGGTTAAGCAGCATCTCTTCTTTTCCCTTTTCTTTACCAACTTCTCTGGTTTTTTGTTTGGAAGGCGGAGAAAAAGAGACAAAAAGAAGAGCTTCGTCGAGAAAAAGAAGCAGAGAGACGAAAAAGCTGCAGTGGAGAAGGCCACTGCTCGCAGAATTGCCAAGGAATCCATGGAGCTTATGGAGGATGAACAGCTGGAGCTGATGGAATTGGCCGCTGCAAGCAAGGGGTTGCCTTCAATTGTTAATCTGAGACGTTTAGAAGTGAGGATCTGGTTTATATTTCCTTGCACTTGAATTTGCTTCATGCTGTCATTTTGTAGTAAAGGAGCTGATTTTGACATCTTGAAATTATAGCCAATAGATGCATAGATATGTATCTCCTGTTACTGTTTCTTGTTTCTGTAGTTTCACGGAAAAAAAAAAAAGAGTTTCTGGTTTGTTGTACGGTGCTATTCTGGTAATTGAGTATACATGCGTATGTACATAAGCAGGCGCATGCCTCCATGTGTATGCGTGCACGCTTTCATTTCATTTCCAGACTGCGCGAAAAGCCTTATATTACCTTGGCATACAACTCTACATAAGAGCGAAATGCAGGACTACATAAGAGCGAAATGCAGGATCTTCTGACAATGCCTCGTTAGTCGGCAGTTTCAGCAGCCCCTCTTATTCCCATTCAACAATTACCTTCGACTAAAGCCAAACTAGGGCGCTCCTTCTTTTTCCCAGATGTGTTGAACCAGATAGTGCGTGCTTTTCATTTTGGTTTGCCAATTCATTATCCCTTTTTCATGTTAATCTCCACAGTTCACTTGCAGAATAATTAGTTTTCAAATCAGAAGCAATGTCCAAATTACCAGAGCCATTGTGTCAATGAGAGGTGCACACGTCCCATACGACATCACGAGAGGTCGAAACCTCGCCTCTGACTTGATTTCCCGTTAAGCAGACGAAACAATGCAGCCATCTACAAGCTGAGAGGAGAGAAAGATGAAATGGCGAGACTGGATCTTCAACCAAAGTTAGGACCCCAGCGTGCAATGAGGAGGCTCCTCTTGCTCGAAGACTGGCTTTTAACCCAGAGGAATCCTAGCGCGCTCCTTCTTCCCCAAATGTGTTGAACCGGATAGTGTATGCTTTTCATTTTAATTTGAAAGTTCGTCATTCTTTTTTCATGTTAATCTCCTTAATTCACTGACAGAGTTATTTGTTTTCAAATCAGAAGCGATGTCCAAGTTACCAGAGCCATTGTGTCAATTAAGAGGTGCACGCGTCCCATACTTCTTCACGAGAGGTCGAAACCACGTCTCTGACTTGATTCCCCGTTGAAGCAGACGAAACAATACAGCCATCCACAAGCTGAGAGGAGAATTCGAAAAAGATGGAGAAAGGGCTAGAGTGGTTCTTCAACCAAAGTTAAAACACTAACGTGCGTTGAAGAACAAATCCACCAATGAAAGATTCCAAGTGGTGAAAATATTCGCTGTTCAATGACGGAAAAGGTGCATCACACGTCCCAGATTCTTAATAATCATCTCTTGCACATGGGAAGAAATCTTGATCCAGCTAAACATTTTTCTTAGGTTGGAGAAATTTGCTCGAAGGATTGGAAGTTGGGCAAGCATCGCATAAATGCATATTACCAGGCGTCAAACGCATATTGCAACTCACTCAAAGCAGCATGTTTAACTACTAACCAACTGGAAAAGGTAGTATCACGCAACAAAAGATGTGTTGAAAATGGGCATAGATTTTTCCTGTGACTTTCAAAGAGTTTGTTGGCTTGTTCCATCCAAAGCACCGGCAATGCTTTGACCATTATTGTGGATGAAGATATATGGGGCGGGCAGCACTAAGCGCTAAAATATATGCTAGGTACAAAGGGAAATCAGAGAACAGCATTCGCTTCATTTTCTTGCGCTAGCTCAAGATCACCACAGCCGCAGCCACTGCCACTCCAACAGCACCTTGTGCCAATATGGCACCATTCGCTACTGTCTTGCTGCCTGAAGAACTTGGCGTGAACCCCGGTTCAGAGAGCTTCTTATGCGAGATTGCATAATCTCTGAAAATTGCATCCTCATCCTGCCACATCTTGACAACATTAGGGAAAGAAGAGCATATAGCAAAAGAAAACGAGGAGGAAAAGAATCACGGTATCAAATTGTCCGTTTGTCTCTTTTCAAGGTCGTGCCAACCACCATGAGAGAGTTGCGGGAACAACAACCAATTCAAATATCAAATCAGGTGTTCCCAGTAGCACAAAGATGATGCTCTAGCCTAGAGGTTTCAGGGAACCACATAATATATCTATCCCAACACATGTATGTATCTACCCAACATTTGATGTGCGATCTCATCATGAATATTTCCTGGTCTCTACATAGAAGATAGTGATGGAACAGACTGAATGCTTACTTTTAAGCATCACAAGCCTACACAGCATAAATTCCATGAAAAACACTTTCCATCTCTTTTCATTCTCGGCAAAACCAAGGACAGTAGCATCAAAGGGTTATAGACCATGAGCATAAGGAAACGAAATAGTGGTGTGGGCAGGGTAGTTTCATCAAAAACAAATTTACAAAAGGAAACCATGTAACTGCAATTCAATTTTATAGATTTATCGATGGAGTCACCAGACCACGCGAAAAGCTTATTTACCTTCGCATACAACTCAACATAAGGGCGAAATGCAGGATTTTCCAGCAATGCCTTGTCAGTTGGCAGTTTCAGCAGCCCCTCTGCTTCCCCTTTCAACAACTCGCTGTGTCAAAAATGATCAATTAGTATCTGGCTCTATAATGCTCCAGCCGAAACTTAGAAAATGCATCCAGTGAAAAGATGAAATCTTATCCAGTGAAAAGATGAAATCTTACACAAAATAGGAATTATCAAACTTGAAGGGTTCCTGAGTCCAAGGACCATCAAATCCAGATCTTTCCTGGTGTGCCCTTCCCTAGACACAAGAATAAAAAAATAACAAGTGTGGTTACGCATCCCCAGCTGACCTTGAATGTAAATCCAAGCAGAAATAGAAATTACCAGTGTATGAGCCCCTGATAAGGCCACTATGTCCTTGTCCGAGAGACCCATCCTGTAAAAGATGTCCCTTAGATGTGGAGGACCTACATCCAGCAATGACAAGTTTAGAAAATCTTTCGAATACCCTTTAAGCAAAATGTACGTGTATTTCACCAAAAAGAGAATTATAACGCATGAAAGATCTCCTATGGATTTAGAGCTATGGTAAGTTATGGATAGGCAGTGGATTGTTAAACGTGAATATCACGAATCGATAAGCTTAACCAAGCTGCGGTTGAAGGCCTCCTTTCATTTGAGCCTCCTTTCGATCAGCTACAGCGAGTTGCAGATGTAAAATATCATGTGAAAGCATGAGTAGTAATATTGTTTTTAATATAATCAAACATCCCCTGAAAACATGGTCATAATGAGTCTCATACACATATAGTCTCTCTCACCTAATGGCTCAGTTTTCTTATATACATGTTGTCTCTGTCCACATCACAGCTTAAACTTTTAGGCTGGATATTCTAGCACTGTTTCTTATGACAGATCAAGAGTTCAAATCCCAGCACTTCTCTCTCAAGTCATTCTTTGTAGTGAGTTCACAGCAGCTGACTCATGCGAAATAGGCACCGTGCCCATTTTGCTTGTGCAGTTCTTAATCTGAAAACTTACTGACATTTAGATGGGATGTACAACATTTGAATGTCAGTTAGCTCCAATACCTCTTTTTCCACTGCGCTTCTTATCTCATTCAAATCATTCCTCTGGAAACTTACTTATTGATATTCAGATGAGATGGACATACATTTCAAAACTAACAGGCCACAACCAAGAAAAATACCAGTTGAACTAGACAGAGGAGATTTCCTATAAGCAACTGAGAACTAAATTCCCAGAGAACTAAAAATAAGATAGATAAAGATTTGCTCCTAAAGCATCTGAAAATAGAGAATTTGTGGGTTATGCCAATTAAGGGCTTCACTACGTGCATGCATATTAGTTTTGAAGATGTTGCATGCTGGAGGGCAGAAAACATCAAAGTTACATGGCAAAAATAGTAAGTCTTTTTCAAACTAATCTTGTTATATCAACAATGATTTTGTCCGCCTATTTGGGGAGCCAACTCGTGATATGTAAGACAGAAGAACCAATCCTTTACACAGTCTTTTCACCTGGTATAGATCTGCATGTGTAATCCTCGGACATTTGGACTTCACCTCCTCTGTATCCAACAGAAAAGCAAATGTAAATATACTGACTGAAGTTATATCTCAACTTGCATTCGTAAAAAACTCTACTCATCAAACCTATGACCTTATCCATGATGGGTTCCTAAACTTGTATGGTTGAAACTATCAGAAACATAACATATCTACAGGTTGACTCATGTAAAACATATGCAACAGTCTTAGGATTTCCTTGTCCAACAATCATGGAAGCATTAGACAGAATACTAAACCACCCATGTTAAGTGTGCTCTCGTAAACTGAACATAGGATAATACATATACCTCAACTTTATGAGAACTGTAGGGATTTCTTTAAAAGAACAATGTCTCGAGTAATAATTATCTTCATGCATTCTATCCTGATGAATATTGCAAATATATCTAAACTTGGTTAAATGAACCTAACAAGTAACAAAAGTAAATCAAAGAATGCAGATTAATTTCCACTGATAAGTTCACAGGATACAGTTAAGCCAACTATAATGGCAAACGCACTGCTTGGCCTTTCAAGAACTTGTGAGCACATAGCATCATGATACAATAAAATGGAGTGCAAACATACTTGCTAGAATGCTGCAGCAGAACATGGTAGATGGGATCTTGTGAAGACTCTTGAGGTGAGAGCTTGAGAAATTGCAAAAGAATGTAGAAGCACGTTGTGACACTGAGATAAGAATCACATCATAATGCACATAAATGTCAGCTGAGAAATCAATCGAAAGCATTTTTCCTGTTAAAACAACTTAAAGTGGCTTTTGTTCCACTTGCAACTACAAAAGAAGAAGCCAAAATCCCGTTGAGAGAATTTAAGTCATACCTGCCTAGGTAGATAAGAAGCAATGTCCAAAGTAAAGCGCTAAAAAAGTTCAATTCCTTTTACCAAACCCAAGCCTGAAGACATATTAATTGTAAGCATGCACTGCAAATTCTTCATAGAAGTCCATATAAAAAAAGCTTCAACAACAAATGAAATATATCATGTTGCATTGACCGACGCAATTATTTATTCACTTCTATATTGTGACAAAATCACCACAGGGCGGACCTACAATATCTGCAGATGCTCAACAGCCAGAAAAAATTGAGAAAAACAGCACCATTTGAAGGCAAGATGGCCTACAAATGGCCCAAGATACTTGCCGCAGACGCACGTACAAGAGATAAAGCAATACCTGCTGCAGATGTATCTATAAACTTAAACATCAGAAGTGTCATTTCTAACCCTAGCAGCAACAGATGCCATTCCCTGACTCACCTAAAACTACCACCAAGAAATTCATCGAAGCATGACGAGAACGCTCCGAGAGAATACCAAAATAGCCCCCCATCACAGTTCTCACCAAAAAATATCGCATTTCCTGCTTCTTTCTCACCTCATAAATAAAAAAAACTCGCATTTTCGAAGGCTCCAATTAGCTCCTTCAAAATTTCACCCCACAATGCATTTTCTCAAGGCTCCAACTTGAGAAGTGAACTCTGGCAGAACCAAAAAAAAAAAAAATGCGAGCGCACTTTGTAAACATGTTTAAGTGACCAAGGAAGATCGTTCAGTCCAACCATCACCATACCACAACACAGCAACCTGCGATCCTATGAAAGATATACACACCAAATAGTAATCTCTAATACGAATACATGCAATTCATTGAAAAGAACAGGGCATCTTAAAGTCCCATTTCTTGTATCACATGTGGAAGCATGTATCTCTTTGAGAGGACAATTTTTTCAAGCTCTTTCTGATTTTCTCTTAATTGAAAAGAAGCCTGGACAGAAGTTTGATGATGTTGGGGCCACAAAAAATCTTAAAACAATATGTCCAGCATTACAACAAATATTTACGATATGGAGGCCCAATGCTGTACATTATAAACAAACGCCTGATCTAACTTTTTAGGAGAAAATTTGCTCTTACTTCGCCATCCAGTTGAGACGAGAACTTAGGTTTTTTGCACCTTTCCACAAACATGACAGACATGTAAAATGGATACTTTGCAAGTCCATAATTTATAAACACAAAAACATGCAGAAAGTTATCAAACCAAGCATTTGGCCACTCATCACATACCACTCCAGCAGGATCATCATGATTTCCATCACGGATTCAAATTTCACAAGCATTCCTAAGTCCACACTAATTTTCAAAAAATAAAATGCATATCGCGGCATAGTTTGAACCTAAAGCCGCCACCGCTCTTTCAAATATTGCGCACCAAGCAGCACAAACCTCTGCTGACACCTCGAGGTACGTTCACTTGATAGAGAATTCGAATCTCCTAGGAAAGCACATTCACTTACAGGCCAGTCAGTCACGAGCGAGTGAGTGGAGAAAGGAATCGGAAGCGGTGCTCACCTGGAATGTAGGTGTTCTTGGTGAGAATCGGCAGCAAAAGCAGAGCCAGAACCCCAGCAACGCAGCAGATGACACTACGAAGAAGTCCACAAGGTCGAAGAAGCGCGTGAGCTCGCGCTCGAGTTGCTGGAACAAATTCTCCCGAATAACAACGAGCAGAGATAATCAAAGACCGAGAAGCTACTGCAGTACCTGACGAGGACGCTGTGAAATATGAGCAGAGTCCCCAGCCGAACGATCGGTCGAGGCTTCGGCGGAGGTGGAAAGGGCTTTGGCGGAGGTGGGCATCGGCGTCGGAATCGGGGGCGACGGAGTCGCGAGAAGGCATCGGGGCGGAGGAGGAGGCGGAGGCGGCGTCGGAGGCAACCGGCTTGAGGAGCGTCGGAGTCGGGGGCGTCAGAGTTGAGAATGGAGAGAGAGAGCGGAGGAGGGGTAGAGAAGCAGCTGTGCGACTTTTGTTCTCCCCCGCAACGGAACGGAACGGAGAACGGGGAAGAGAGAGAGGAGAGAGAGGACGATTTCAACAGGGCGCAGGTGTCGCAGAGGAGAGCAGAGTAGAGGGAGCATCAGAGTGGTGGGCCCCACACGCGGCCCGCGCGAATTTTGAACGCCTGACGTCCTCGCCTACGTGGCGCCACGTGTCGATGAATGGTCTTACCCACCGCCTACGTGGAGGGTAAAACCCAGCCAATATTTTCTCCCCTTGTTCGTTCCTGTTCGGCAGTGTTTTGGGTACGATCTTTTGATTTAAAAGAAGTTACAAATCCTCCAGGGTAGCATCGACAGACTCTTGAAGGCCAAAACAGGGGATAAGTTTAGAAACCCCGAAGTTTATTTTTTGTGAAGTAGCTGAAATATTCTTTTCAAAATTTTTATTGTTACTTTTTATTTATTTATTTATGATTTCTGTTGAATTTAATACTTCACATCAACTCCAGCTTTCTTGGTGTCTAAAAATGAATTCAAAAATGAATTCAAAAATGAAACAAGAGATTAAAAAAGTTATTCGCATCAAGATTGAAATCGAATTTTTTAACAAGAGCACATATATCAAAATCCAAGGAAATGAAACAAATTAATACGCAACCCCTCTCACATATAAAATATATCAATGAAACACCGAGAAAGAAAATAAGATTATACAATAATTTTTCTTGGTATTCATCAACTCCATTCTTTTGGATGTTGTTACCACCCTGGCCATTCCTACCTAAGCTAATCTTAGCCCCTCTCAAAAAGTATTGAAGAATTTATGATTTGGTAGTGATGCATTGAGTAGATCCAGTATAGCACCTTTGTATACTCAAAGATTCATTCAAGTTGCCGAATGAGTTGACAACTAAAAAGGCATTTAGAGGAGAAAGATTACATTTTCCACATTTTCCATTGAATCGGGATACACTTCACATATTGTCTAGTGAAATGATATAGAATTTATTTGTTGACAGGATTTCTTTCTCTTACTGAATTTTATGTCCATAAGTTGCCATTTATTGTGAGAATATCTTTTTATGCATTGGTACTGGTCAAATTTAATCTCATCGATAAGTTTCTTTTTAAAGGGCCCTAATATTCTAAATAAATTCAATTTAATCCTTGACAAATTATTTGAAACCCTTGCCCTTGGTTCCAAAGGCCTTGGGCAAAGCCATTAGAACCTCGTTGGTTGCTAGAGAGGCCGCAAGGGCCCTTGTCAGCTTTGGGCGAGAATCCTTGTGGCCTCCCTCACCAACCACCAACGAGGCACCGATGGCCTTGCCTAAGGCCTTTGCGGCTGAGGGCAAGGGTTTTGCAGCCATCAAGGGTCGCTGGTGACCCTTGCCATGTCACGCCCCGATCCTCAAGCACGCGCACATCCCTTACCTTTGGTCGATTTTGAAAGAGATATCCCAGGACGTATCGCCGGCCCTTTCCATTTTAATATGCACATGCAGAAACAATTATAAATCCCCAGACAATAAAGCAATGTGATAGAAAAGCAAGGCCATAATTTTCATACTGAAATTCATAACTATTATTTTATACAAGCACCTCATAGTATATAATGCAATACTATTCACAGGGGTTTGATCTAACACTTATTCACATATAATCAAGGTCTGACAAAACAGGATGGGATCTCAATCCTCATCCGGGTCGTACTCAGAATGCTCCTCATGGTCATCTTCTTCTCCGAAATCTTCCTTCTCATTTGGTTCCACATTAGGGTTCCCCTCTTCGGATTCCTCCTCCTCAAGCTCCTTATCAGGGTCCTGAAATGGTTATTCAATAACCATTGAGATCACGCCTCAACAAGTTCTACCCCTTAAGACCCGATTAGTAAATTAATACACCTTAGGGCTGCCTATGCACAACATGAGTCAGACGACTTACCTCGGCCTTAGATTCCACCTGCATATTAGCGCAGATTAAATAGACATCCAAGCAATCATATCACTGATTGAAGCATCGATCAAATCAACTTGATCAATTACACGCCAACAAGACCACTCACGGTCATTTCCATTTAATCAATTAATTCACAACATCAGAATGAACCAATAATTAATCGACTTAGTCGATTACATATCATCACGACCCATGCTTGTTCGGTACATTTAATACTATCTATAAGTTCGACCATAGTCTAGGACTGCTCACTCTAAGCTGATAAATAGATAATATAGTTCACCAGAAGCTGTCAGATCCACTGATCTGATATAATAATATGCTCACCAGAAGTTGCTAGCCATACTCTTATAGTATGTCGAAAATAATATTTATACTCACCAGAAGCTACCAGCAATACTCTTATAGTATGCCGCAAATAATATATATGCTCACCAGAAGCTGCCAGCCATACTCTTATAGTATGTTGAAAATAATCATTTAATAAAATCACCATTTTTATCCTTCTCGATAAAATATTCGTGTGTGGGTACACGGTCGGCCTTAGCCAAAATATTATGACTCATTTTCTCAAATCCCACCATTATTTATAGGCCACCAAAACACTTTTGGTGTTGTCAACCGACACCTGGTTATTTTCCAATTAATTATCCAAATTAATTATTTCAGGAAAATAATCTTATAATCACAAATAATTCATTTCAGCACAAAATAAAGCTCAATTAAATAAACGAACTATGCCACGACAATCAGCACAAAATTCCGATCACTGGCCATCCCAGTTGAATTTCCGGGAAATAAATAATTAAATAATTTCGGAAAATAAATAAATAAATACAATAAATTCAATTTAGCACAATATAAAGCTCAATTAAATAAAATGACTGCACCATGATCATCAGCATAAAATCTTGGTCACTGGCTATTCCAGTTGAATTTCCAGAAAATAAATAATTAAATAATTAATTTCGAAAATTAATATTTAATTCCTAAAAATTCCATTTAGGCCCGAATTGCCTAATTAACACCTGATAAGGGTTGGGAAAAATCTCAAGAAGCCTCCAATAAATACTATAGGCAATTTTCTATCTAAGTACACTAACCACCTAACTAATATGCAATGCAATTAAGTAATAAACGGTGAATGGGGGCATTTCACACAAGAGGGAGACGGACGGCGGCGGTACTCCGACACGACGGCGATGGCAACTTTGTCCTGCAGCTCCTTCAAGTGACGATGGTCGCTGCTTCTGCTTCTATTTCTATTTTGCTGGTTCGCACGAATAAGAGGAGGGAGAGAAGGTCGGTTACGAGAAAGAAGAGAGAAGAAGATAAGAGAGAGAGGATAAGTGTTGAAAAGTCAAAAAGTAGAAAAGAAATGAGAAGCAAAGTTGAAGACAACAAGGTATACGGTGGAGGGGGGCATTTCGAACAAGGGGGAAAAGGAGAGAGAGAGAGAGAGAGAGAGAGAGAGAGAGAGAGAGAAAGGAAAAAGAAAGAAAGAAGGAAATAAAACTTGTGGGAAAATGGGGTAAAAAGAAATGGGAATAAAATCAAAATAAAATAATTTCCTCAAATAGAAAATTCTTATTTCATTTTCTTTTGAATAGCTCATAGATTCCCAAAAAAGTTTCAGACTAGAGTTCTTGGTCCCCTCTTGCATTTCTGCATCCAATTTCCCTCTTGAAATTCTCTCAAATGACTCTAAAAAATCAATTGATGTCTCACTTATCAAATTGATTATTTTTCTCATCCAAGAATCCCTCATGCTTCTCAATTCCACAATCCCCAGCTTCAACAAAACAAAACGGCCCTAAACTTACTTTTTCCCAAAAAGTCTCGGTTGTCAGAAAAATCTTCTAAGATTGATTTAACGTTCCTAAAATGACATGTGACATCATAGAACTTTCAATTTTTTGAAATCGGACTTAGATTGGATGTTAATTTTACTCGAATGCGCTTTTAGTGTGACCTAGACTACCAGGTAGTTTTCAAAACTTTTTAAGACAAATGACCCGTGGTCGATTTTCTTCGAGCCACGATGAATCCACTCGACACATTAGCAACTCTCGATTATCGTAAAAATCTTGAGGATTCAAATACGAACACATGGTACCAAAACGACAGTAAAATCAAGTTAGTGCCAGTCGACGAGAGTTTTCCAATTTAGTGAAGTCACCCACGATCGGTCATTCATCTTAGTCGAACCGACCTATCTCTTATTTCAAATCGATTTTATACTATGCCGCAATGATTTCTAAAGATAAGCACAGTCGAGAAGTTGATTCCTGGTCGAATTATCAAGTCTATTTGACTTAAAGTCCTTAATAACCTACCCAGCTAATCTAGTTATCTCGTGAGTGGCAAATTCAGAGAAAAACACTGTAATCACGTTGATAAAATGCCCAATTTATTTAATCGAAATCAGAACCCGAAAATCTGGATGTCACATGCCAGCCCTAAAGAACAGAAACAAAAACAAAATTAAAAATAAAAATTCAAAAAATAATAAAATATTTAAAATATTAAAATAATATTTTTCGGCGGCCATGTTAGCTTTTTCAATGGGGCAAATCGAAAGTGGCACTCAAGTGATTGATTTTTCAAATTTGTGGCACTCAAGTAAGCGAAAAAACATTTTTGCCACTCAAGTGAGCAAAAAAAAGACAAAAGTTTTTAGCACTCAAGTAAGTGTTGTACAAAGGTATTGGCACATGTACTATTCTTATCCCCTAAATTTCAGGTCCATAAGTTGCCATTGTTATGAGAATTTCTTTTTATACATGAATACTAGTCAAATTTAATCTCATCGACAAGTTTCTTTTTAAAGGGCCCTAATCTTCTAGATAAATTCAATTTAATCCTTAACAAATTATATGATTTTAGTCCCTAGTGGAGTTTCTCGAAGAAGTCTTTCCAAGCAAGTAGAGAAAGGAGGTTTTTTTTTTTTTTTTTTCTTCCGAGTCATTGACACATCATGTTATCCTATATTATATATATATTATTGACACTTGATTTTTCGATGCATCAATAAAGGTAAGATGTCGTGATTAAGGTTTCCGATCATAATGGAACCATTTTCTCAAACGAAAAGTGTCGTTTTCATTTCTTTTTCATTGGCCAATCATTTATGAGTGATTTCTTAATAATTTTTATTAAAAAGTCAAAAGTCAACTTTTGAGTTAACTTTTTTGATTAATCCTTTGAACAAAAAGTCAATCTCGACTTAAAATTTGGTTTTTTTGCACAAAAAGTTCCCAAATAATCTCAATGTCATTTTGGCCAAAAAAGATTTTGAAAAAAATCGAAGTTTTGATAATAAACCGACCTTTTAGTGATTAGTCACTAAAGGACAAAAACAATTGAAAAATGTAAGGAAAAAAAAACGCTTTATTTTAGTTTGAATTTTACTTTCGTCACAAAAATTTCTCAAAAATTGATTAAGAATCTATTTTTCTGAATTTTTCAGATTTCAGTTTGCAATTGACCAAAAATAAAATTACTTCATATCTAGTCATATTTTAGCTTAGTTTTTTTTTTTTTTTTAAATATTTGATTTGGAGATCATTTTTAGTTCATTCGTGTTACCATTATTTTTTATTTAGCATGTTGAGGCAAAAATTTCCATTTTTAGCCTTACTCAAGGGTTCCGATTAATTCTTCATGATTGACATGATTGTACACTTAATCAACCCGTTTTCTTAATATCAATCCAAATCAGGGGCTAATTTTGGCAAATTCAAATGGAACTTCTCAATTCAGCAAACTTGGCACATCCACAAGTTGCAAAATAGGGTTAATATGCTCCGATTGAAACGATTTAACTTAACCCATTCTAGACTAGGGTTTAATTTGATTAATTGAAATTCGATTTGAGCATTGAATTTCAATTTCATTTTGATGTCCAGTTCATGTCATAGTAGAAATGTACTTCACTTATGGTCAAGCAGATAATGAAAAGACTCTTTTATTAGTTGATGTGTGAAACCATAAAGGCATTACATAACTCAATTGCAATTAATAGGTCTTCGGGCAATCCCTAGAGCATGAACTTGCACAGGCTATCACCTTCTTCACATCAACTACAGCTTTCAATGAGTCCAAATATGAAACAAGAGATTAAAAAAGCTATTCACATCAAAATCGAAATTAAATTTTTTAACAAGAGCGCATAATGGAAATCCAAGGAAATGAAACAAATTAGTATGCAACCTCTATCACATTTAAAATATATCAATGAAACACTTAGAAAGAAAACAGTATTATACAATAATTTTCTTGATTTTAAGAAGCTAAGTCATATGTACGATCTCACTGCGAAAAATATTACCTGGATGGTAGTCAAGGCAAGTAGACACGAAACAACCAACATCGCAAACCGCAAATGCATTGAAGGTCAAGGACTCTCTAGAACGATTAAGGAGGCAAACTAAAAAGCATAGAGGTTTCGTAGGGCTCCCACAAGACCCTAAACACTGCAACTTGCCCTCTAAAGTAATCTGGGCATCGGCACCATTGGATGACCACAATATTAGAGTCGCCACGAGCATAATCAACCTCATTCTTTTGGATGTTGTTACCACCCAGGCCATTCCCACCTAAGCTATTCGAGGCCCTCTCAAAGAGTATTGAAGGATTTTATGACTTTGTGTAGTGATGTATTGAGTAGATATATAGAAGAGAAAGATTACACTTTCCATTTAATGAGGATACACTTGACATATTATGTAGTCCAATGATATAAAATTATTAATTGATGAGATTTCTTTCTTTTACTAATGATTTTAGTTTCCTTTTTTTGTCTCCGAAAGCTAAATTAGCCCCTTTGTGTGTGTGTGTGTGTGGGGGGGGGGGGGGGGGGGTTAAGTAATAATTCAAAAATGGGTATTTATTGCAAGGAATGTATTATGTGGTCCTTTCTGTTAAATAATTGTTACTTCTGATTTCCGCCTTCCTGCCTCTCGGCAATTCTGTCGATTTAAAAGCATGCTGTAGCCTCCGGCACTAGCAACTTTAACAAATACAATTTCTTTTTCGGCACAACTCCCTAGAAAAAAATACTTTAAATCCAACTTGATTTTAATACATACCTTTCTGTCAAAAGAAACCAACTTTATCTCGAATTTCAAATTTAACCCCCTGATGAATTTGTCATCCTAAATCACTCTTGATGGGCCGACATGGCATTAACACATTAACAATAAATTCATGTCGCTGCCGCTTGTTGGTTCCAAATTGATATAGAAAATCATAGCGATCATAACGCCATTCTTGTGATTAGGGCTCAGGATCTTCAATTCGTCTAATAAAGCTCGATGCTCATTGGCACGCTATTACACACATACTCGTGATGGATTTGCCTTCCTAATATGTACTCTTACACACAAACCTGCACTGATCGCTTGAATGAAGCGGTTTCAATTTAGAAATCTATTCCTCCTTCTCGTTCGAGTCGGTTCAATTAGTTAGAATTGAGTTCATCATGCTTGATTTGCTTCACAACATTATCATTCAAGATCAATCAATCAATCAGTGCTCTTTTAAGGACTCAGTCCATTCTTTCTATTGCCCCCTTGAATGATATTAGGCACTTCTCGAAAAATAGCAAGTACTTATCAATAAAAAAAACAAAAGAAAATCATATTACCGTCAAAATGGCTTCACAATTTTAGAATTCAACTGAGTCATGGTCTCTTGATAGTTGAAATAAATTTTCAATTTTGGCGGTGGGATATTGGAAAAACGGCCAAACCAAACGATCTTCTCCCACGCTTTTCCTAATCGTCATACCAAAGGTGCATTCCACAATGCGAAGCCCTCAATGCAAACGAAACAACATGCAAAGACCAAGAATTCTTAACCACATAAAAATTTCCTCGATTCAGCATTATCTTTGTTGCCAATTTATCAACCTTGCGACGAGGCTCCCGAAAGTCTATAATATTTCTGTTGTACTTACACTTACGCGCGCCCAAAAAAAATTAAATGTTTATGTTTTGTGCGCTTACAAAGTTATCACAAGCATTACTGTTCAAAAAGAGGCCCGCTGACCGGGTTGGAACATAGAATGGGGAGGGCAGATTTGGAATAATGCCAATGCTTATTGCTTTAATTAATTTAATCTGACGTTGCTTCTTCTTTTTCGCCTCGGAGATTACAATAATATTAGGGGTTAAGTTAATTTAGCTTCAACAGTCGCTTTCCACTATCTGTCTATTTTTTAAAGCAATTGAAATTTTATTAATTTGCCCGTTTCGTTTTGCTTCAATATCTACAATTTTTTCTATGCGTCCGACGATATCAGAATGAAAGTCCCATTTTTTATATTTCACATCGGGAGCCTCTCATTCCCTCTCTCTCGAACAATATAGCAGGTGTACCTAAAATAAAAAGTTTTTTATAGTTGGACCAAAACCTAAGAATTTTGCCTTAGGTGTATGAGAAAATGTAAATTTTTGAAATTGAGTCCGTATTATAAGATGGTAATAGCAATCGTTCAAAAGTTATTAGGGTATCGCATGATTTTGTCAGATGATACAAAAGAGAAGAAAAACTCTGTTGGTTTGTGTCACGCCTCACCATCGTAGTTTGATCATGGGCATATGGTTACTTGGAATGGATTAGCTAAGACCCATTAAACGGGTGGGTCCAAAATGATCCGACCCAAATTAACTCATTTTCATGCAATATAAATCTCACAACCTATATTGACCCATGATATTAAAGCACTTTCATATTTAAACCAATTTAAATAAAACTTGTTTCTTATGATTTTTTTAAAAAAAAAACTATATTACTAAAAAAATTTCATACAGTACAAAGTTAACAGACAAACTTTAAAGGTATTTTTTATTTTCCTTTTTTTTTTCGTTTAAGTTTAGCGATGGCCGACCCTCAACCGACTGTTGCCAATCCCAAGAGACAGCTAATTGACCCATGTCGATAGATCTGGCCAAGGGTGGGGCCCTCACCCAATGATTGGGTTGCGGGGCTTCGCCAATGGGCAATGAGGGTCGATTGGCCCTTGCTGAGCTTAGAAAAAAAGGAAATGAAAAAAATGATAAGAAAAAGTGGAAAACAAAAATAAAAATTGCCCTGACATATCTTTTGTCTAAGGCCCTGAAAGAGAAAGTCTAGGTGTAGTTTTGCCTCTATATCCACGCCAGCATGTTGTGTTGAATATTATTGTTGATGTGGAAATGTCACATTGGATGACTAATGGTGATTGTGGAAGGAGGGTTGACAAGGGCTAGGTTTAGAATATAAGTGAAAGTTGATGCTTTTCTTTTGACAAAATAAAGTTCAGGCCACATTGGGACAATACTTAAAGTTTGTGTTTTTTTTTTTTTACGAAATTGGCTCTTATATGTAATAACCAATTGAGTATTTCGTCGAACACACACACACACACACACACACACACACATATATATATATATATATATATTCAATAAGGAAGGTAGCGAAATTCAGCCCTCTTTAATTCTTAAATTTTTTTGAGTGAAAAGGTAAAATTACTATTAATCAAAGTTGTTCTGTTGCAGGAGTCTCACATTGAGCCAAACTTTGACAAGTTTAGGTAGTTAATCAATATGTGGTCTTTCAACATATTAATGTTGACATATCTACACAGGGATAGTAATGAGAATGCTGAACCTAGACGCACAACGCAAACCGTTATAAATGAAGTGGGGGATCTTGGCTTGTGCTCACTATGGAAACTAATGGTCGGGCACAAAATATTTATGGTGACTGATTTGCTCATGAAAAATGAGAGTGCTTCTAGTTGCAGATTGTATTTTGTTTGCATTTTGGCATTTGCTGTTCGACAATTATTTGGGATTTGCTTGGCTTGAAAGCCTTTTATGTACATCTCAAGTATTATTTTGAAAAATTAATGAAATCTTTCTTTCTACCAAAAAAAAAAAAAAAACATAATTGAAAATAAGTTCTTGGAGCGGATTGCATAATCAGCAAAAGTTAAGGTACTCGCAAACTAGGATATCATTGCCTTTCCAATAAGTTTTATAAATCCTCAATTTTCAATGTCTTATTATTGATGTTGCGTGGATGAAAGTCCTTAATTTTAACTAGGATTCTAGATTGGTCATGGTGATTATAAGCTTAATTGCGCCAATGCAAATTTGGAAAGGGCAAGCTTTCCATACAGTGATAATGGAGTTGTTTTGGACATTTACGTGGAAACCCCAAAACACCGTCATTTGTCAAACGTGTTGATGTTGATGTGATCTTTTTAAATGGACTATCAATCTTTGGTATTAATTACTTGGATTTCAAAATTGGGAGAAAAATCCCTACTGATTTTTATAGCCTTCCGAATGAATTGTGGACTATCGATAAGATGATTGTGTCATTCATTGATTGTAGTGGACTTGTAGAAAGAATCAGTCCACCTGAATGTAAACATGTCTAGAGAAAAGATCAATGAAGCTTTGGTTCAGAAGACTCTAATTTACATAGTTCACATTAAATATCAGAAAAATTTTTATTGAACATTGCTGACGTGGCAATTTGGTCATCTCCAACCATCCTACGTGGTATGCTGTTGACGATTTTTGGCGAACAATAGCTAGAATGATTTCATTGGAACTTGGTATAAACACATTGGTATCCATACAATAACTTTAGATTTGATTTGAATGCAAACTTAGACTCCAACATTGATTAGACTCATTAAATACATTTACATGAAAACTTACCGTCATCTCATTTTTCATTTTTCCGAAATTACCCTCATATAAAAAGTTAAAATCATCTATTAGATTCTCGTTGACACCTGAATCTTAGTCGATATATCAAATCGGCATTTAGATAATGAAAATTCAATACCAAAAAAATAAACAGAAGAAGAGAAGAGGAAAGAAAAGGCGCGGTCAGTCAATTCATATGACCCAATTCACACAACTATGGCCCATCCATAGAATATGCCCATTTCAGCTTTAGTAGACTTTGTACATGAAGCCCAAAAGAAGATGAGCAAGTCTTTCATCTTCAAGAACGGGACCTCTATGTGCATCCGAGCTTAAGCTCAGCCTTCACGGGACGCCATTGCAGTCGTTCATCCGATCTCTCACCGTGATGATGAGACCCCCCTGTGTATCCCGCCTGAACTGAAGGAGCTTCTCTCTCTCTCTCTCTCTCTCTCTCTCTCTCTCTCTCTCAGTTCTTCTCATCCGGTGGACGCCACGTTAGCACCTCTGGCGACCCGCTTCATGGTGATACTTGGCCCTCGCGCCCCCGACCCGGCAACGCTCATACACGCGGCGATGCCCCTTGGAACGGTCGAATCTGTCCCAAATGGCCTCGACCTCGCTCTGCTCTGTTCTGCCCTGTCTTCCGACAACAAACCAAGACGTGAGACAAGAGCCAGCGAGAGCTGAAGCAGCGAGACCGTTGGTCCCAGCGTGATCAATGTAGGACACGTCCGGCTCGTATTCAAGTTAAGACGACACAGTCTTCGTGGCTAAAAGTCTCACTAGAGTTCACCGCTTCCAAGACCCTGTTGGAATGAGCGGTGCAGACGACCGTTCTGTTCACTTCTATCATTGAGGCGTTGTCTTGCGTTTCCTCATACTTTGTCGCCTTTGGCGTCAGCCAATATAGTAAGTCCAACATCTTTACTCCCTTCTATTTTCTGTAGTCTTGTATGTGTGCATCTCTCTAGCTTCGTTTTTGAGTCTCTTGTTCCCCTTTGGTGGATTCGCAGAGGCATGGTCTTTGAAAACACTCGATCTGTACAAAACAGAGGAGAGGAAAACTAGTTGTACATTGAGGGCGCGCGCTTGGCTTGGGTTCAAGCCGAAACAATGCTCGACTTTATGGCCAAAATCCTCATCGGAATTGGTCATGGATGGCTTGATCCGTGGAATGACGGCGGAGGCGAGATGAACGTACCTGAAGAATATGAACTCAGGTTTTGATGTTTTGGTACCCTGAGCTTTTGATTGAAATGTTGATTTCTTAAATGTGCGTAATAACAATTTTATTTCTGTTCCAAAACTAATTTTTTGTTCCAAATTTGTTTCTAAAACAGAATTTCGTTTGATATAATATTTCTTTTTTTTAATTTCTGAAATAGAGTTTGGAACAAAAATTAGAAATAAAATCAAAATGAAAAATAAAAATTTTTCTCATTATTCATCCTTACTAATAGCTAGCCACCCATCCATTGTCGCTGCCACCCCGCGATACATCAACCACTTTTAGTTGTTGTCGGTTGCTTGCCACCCCTAGTCACCCGCCGCCATTCATCGTCTGCCAGTTGCTAATCGCCGGTCGTTGCCGTCGCTGTCATCTGTCGCTATTTTTGTGTCGCTAGAAATCAATTTTTGATTAGAATGATTATCATTCGCGGCTTTAGTCTCTTTCTAGGAAGGTTATGAATAATAATAACAACAACATCAACAACAATAGTAGTAGTATAATAAATAGAAAGAGACTAATATAACAAAGATAGAGACAATAAAATGGGCTTAGTTTAGTTTAAATGGGTTTGGCTTGAATTTGATACGGATGAGTTTTTTTTTGGATGTAATTCGATTTTGATGAATGGGTTCTGTGAGTTTTCAAAGTGGGCTTGCTTCAGATGAAGCCCAACTTGGCCTCTTTGGACCGAGCCCAAATGCTCAGTCTGTGTCCCCATTTTCGGAATTTTTTGAATGAAATAAACATTAAAATAATCCAAAAAATAAAAAATTTGGAAAAATAGTTGGAAAAATAGACCTTGATTAGGTTTTTAGATTTTATATCAGAGTTGGTTTAATTTCATTTAGTTAATATACTTATAGTTTAGGGAATGAGGAGTAACTTCGATTTTCTCTAGTTTTGATATAGGAAAATTAGTTTCTTTATAAAATTGAGTTTATTATGAACTAAACTCATGTGGGTTTCTATCATGGGGTTTAATAACAAAGCCATGTCTATTATTTGCTCAACAAGTATCGGGTCATCTTTCTCATATTTTACTCTAAACATTTTAATACTTGGATGTTTAATTCCTGAAATTTTATTACATTGATTGTTCTTTTATTTATGGATTGGTTAGGATAAGCCTTAGGATTGTAATAAAAATCCTTAAAAAACATCACATGGATTCTTAGTTACATCAAATGACCTTTGGGACTCATAATTGATAACAAAGACCGTTTGATGAATGAACTAGATGACCAATTTGGATTTTCTGATTAGGTCTACCTTCTTCACTACTTAGGCTTTATATTGTTGGAACTGATTTTTAACATCTAGGTAAATCTTCATTTGGAACATAAGGCTTTCCAGCCTCAATTTCTTATGCACAAAATTCGCATAAAAGGCGAGTGTAGGGTATATTACCAGGACAAAGTACTACCTTACCGTTCTAAGATATCTAATAATAAATAAAAATTTGACGAGGAAAAGAGAAAATTAGCTTTGCATGGTTTAGGCATACAATGTTATCACATTGTGATATGTCATATTGATGAGTCAAATTGTGATAAATGTCATGTTGATGAGTCATGTGATAATCAATGTCTTAAGATGAGTCATGTTGTTGTAATAAATGTTTTGGGATGAGTCATGTTGTATGTATGGTAAGTCATAGGTGTCATAGGTGTGAACCGCATGTTATTGGGCATTAATATACATGCATCACCAACAATGGCTACATTTGGTACTAACTTTGGGCATCTAAAGATCTTTAGGCCAATGTTTGGGTGTTTGGCAAAAAATTTTAAACCCACCTTGAGACAAAACTTGCCTTTGAAAGGCTGAAAGCCTAAGGCAAGTCCTAAGCTGCCTTGGGCTTTTAGCCTTCTCGAAAAGCAAGGGAAGTCAGTCCTGGACAAAAATTAAAAAGCCTCAAGTGTTTGAGGGTTTAGTTGGATGCTGAAAGTCAGTCCTAGACATTAATTAGACTATTAGCATAATCAAGTTCCTAATCTTAAATAATCTCTAGTAGTGTAAGAAGTTAGGTATCCTTTCCCATGCCTCACTTGGCTCTCAACCGGCGCTAATATGATAGTGGCAACTCCTATTTAGGTTGGACTACTATTATATATATATATATATATTTCAACTATAGTTGCTCAAGGTAATCGTTTGAGAAAATTCATGCGAGTTGGTCCTCAACTCGACAATACCTCTAAACTTATCTTTTTTCCGACCCCGACAATACCTCTAAACTTATCTTTTTTCCGACCCCCAACGGAAGGGTGTTTCAAGGCAGTCATGACAAGGAAACAAGGTCCCTTGATTTTCATGGTACCATCTGCTATCTTCAATTTTTAGGGGGAAAAGTGGCGATGCATCGGTTATCGCCTATTAGGTAAACATGCCCAGATAGTTATTTCCACAAAAATTGCCCGCATCATTTGAGGTAGCATTAATTTGCAAATGATCAGCTTTAGCCATATATCATAATAGAAAGGTTGAATCAGCAAGGAATCGGTTTTGTTCTTGAAAGAAGGCCAAGTTTTTCAATCAGGAACCTCTGGAAAGACGAAATGTAATCATACTTAATACCTCCACGAGTAAGCAAAATATTTTAGAATTATTCACCACAGATTAAAGAACGGAGTGTAAATAATGAAACGCTTGCCTCCATTAATCGCGCAATGAAATCAATGAGCGCATGATTTCTGCATCTCCTCACAATGGTCGTTCGTAATGAGGAAGGTCATGTCGTAATCCTTCAAGCAAAGGCAAGAAATAGACACATATGCAATGCTCAGAAGCTACTACAAAGTCTGCTCTCTGTAAATGAACGTGGTAAAGCCCATAATTAAATATCTCAAGCCTTATTACAGCCGGAAACTTTCTTGGCGCCTAAGAAATATGACATAATTGTCCAGGAACACCTTAGAAACAGAAAAGAATCCAGGAACAAATGAACATACATAAGACACCGCTCCATGAAAAAGTTTGACCGCCTACTATTGTTCCGCTGATTTCACCCTGAATGTTGCCGCATACTCCGGTCATTATTCACCCACTACTGTCTTCAAAGCATACAATTTGAAGATATTGACGGGGAACCTGATGGCAGGGGTTCATCTAGAACAAAATAACCTTTTACTCTTTACTTACACAGAAATGTGACGATTAGTGTAAGTCCATCTGAATAACTACATGGCACAAGTTGCGCAATCATGCTTGAGAGCCCTGTGCAGCTTATTCCGAAGGCTAGTTGTTTAAAGATTAACCATCTTCAGAAGTCAATAGAGAAATGACCTCTTCAAGTCACTTGCATCTCCTTCCATCACCAGTCATGAAAGATTAAAACCAAACTTCTCTGTATTATGCAAGGTACTTATCAGCACTACTGGTGGTTCGGTGTCACTACATACACTGCTTAATTAAGGCATAAGAGATTCAACACAAGCCGAGCCACTAAGGGCATTACAGCTAGCTTGGAATCACAATGGCCAATTGCAACTTCCCAGAGCGACAGAGTTCAAATGGATTTGAAAATAATTTGATTTTGTTTCTGCTCTGGCCTACCCAAATGACGTGTGCTATGCTGAAATTTCGACCTTTCTGGTTTGCAAATTGCCACTCATTTGGTGACAGGGAGAACCAATCTTTCTCCTCCGATTGAGTTGTTTTGACTTCTACGTATTGAAATCCTTCTCCATCCTCTACCGTAATGTCATAGGGTAGACCAGTTTCACCATCTTCATTGACCCACTTAACAGAACTTCGATTGAATTTCTTGGCAAGATGCTCAAAAGCGACAAATTCTCCTAGTTTTCCCACTAATATTGCTTGTTCTGGATCAGGTGTGCCAACATTGAGCATTGTTCTCCCAATCAACTGAGGTGGATCCAAGTCAGGTAGATCAGACACTGGAGTCGTGTCAATTTGATTAGCTGAGACATCTGTGCAAGAATCCAAATTGCTGACATACATTGCTCTATCAGAAATTGAAATTTTGATTGGAGATTTTGCTGCTACATCTTCAGTTGTAAAATCAA
The DNA here is from genome assembly GCA_016097595.1 of Eucalyptus pumila. Taxonomy (NCBI): domain Eukaryota; kingdom Viridiplantae; phylum Streptophyta; class Magnoliopsida; order Myrtales; family Myrtaceae; genus Eucalyptus; species Eucalyptus pumila. The sequence continues at coordinate 34,297,907 of CM027853.1, forward strand.
CACTCGCCTCATGGCCACCATCACTTTCTCCAGTTAATTTATGATAATCCTCCTTTATCACTTCTGAGCAAGTGCTCGTGGTTACAGTTACTGGCTGTGTCTTAACTTGGCTATAAGGAGAATAAACAGACCCTGGTGCATTTCTCCAGTCTGAAGGAGGCCAATTTGAGGTAACTCCTGCCCTTCTTTTGGTCTGAAAGGATTTGGACACTTCTCTTGTTGCTGAAAAGCTTCTGTTCTCTAGTGATCCATCATCCTCACACGAAGAAATTAAGGAAAGGGCCCACAAGGGATTATCACCCAGTAAGATTGGCATCTTTTGGCTATTTATGATGAAAGACTCCACCTGCTCCTCTGTAGAACCTGACTCTGCCATTGTTGTGATCATGTGAAGAAAATTTGCCAAGTGAATGTTTGCAGTGCCATCAAAGAATAGACGAGAAATTTCCATGTACAAGGCATGAGAATCAGACTCTGGAGTGACAAATAAAGTATTGCCCTGTCAAAATTAAGGGAGTCATTATAATCCTCAACAAGGAAGCTCACTTCTAGGTCATAAGAACGTGGTCCTATACTGCTTGAGCGAAGAGCCCTCCCCCCTATTTGGTTGTCAATGAATCATAGATCCAGTTTAGACAATAACATCACCAGCATCAGAACAATGCAAGTCCGAAGTATGCAACGGATTAAACATGTCTAAAATCAGATGACTCTAACAAGATTTGGAGCTGGATTGAATTTCAATTTGGAAGTCTCAAGACATAGTTAAGTGATATTCTTATTCCGTACAATATATATACATATACATATATATATATATAAAGAAAAGAAAGGTAAGAAATAAAACTATCCTCCATCCATACCATGATGCTTGAAGGTTGCTTTACATTTTCTTTGGTTGAACAAAGATAAAAGAAACATCCAAAACATTCCTGAATTCCTAGTACATACCTGAAGAACTGACGTGGTCTCCACTTGCTTTTCAGAAGCAATGCTCAAATTTCTTATGATATTCCTATAGTATAACCTCTCCACAACAACAACATGCAAATCACTCAGATTAGAAAATCCAGACTGTTTAAGTTTGGCATATGTGTTGGGATGTTCATAGTAAATATAACGCCGAGCATAAGGAAGAACCCAGTTTTTTACAAAAGAAGCCTTGAAGCTAGAATCCCTTTGACCGTAATATACAGCTTCACAAGTTACAACCTGCATAAATACTGAGTGTGAGAAAGTAAAAAAATATGAGTAGTTTGCATGAAAATCTCACGGTCCCCAAGCATATGATTTCAATATTGTGTTTGTGATGGACTTCCTAGTCAAGAATTTGCTATAATAACTAACAACTAAGTTAATGCTTGACATGAAATCTCCTGTAAAATGGAGGCAACTTAAACGTTTTGCTTGAAAAAAGTGTAAATGCCCAGAACTAACCTAGGCAACAAATTTGTTTGTTTTGGCCAAGACCTAGACAATAGATTGAAAGAACACAAGTTGAACCAATTCAAGAAATATGTTTTTTTTTTTTCACAAAAACTATTTAGTTAATCGTTGGAAGATCTCCTATAATTCTCTCCCAAATCATTTGGGATATTATGTGATATTATTTTATTTTATTTGATTTTATTATGTGATCTGATTTTGTTAACTGTAAATTAGCTACTGACAGAGATTAGGTCCTCTATCCTTGATTTTCTCACCTAATTTAGGTCCTCTCTATTCCTGTATATATACCTTGTAATCACTTGATGATAATAAGAAAATACAGATTCTTTTCTACATGGTATCAGAGCCTAGTTTTCTAATTTGTATTTCTTGCCTCTGTTTCTTTTTTCACTACTGCTGCTTCATTACAGCCTTTTTTTTTTATTTCAGCCTTATTGTTGGCCTTCAATTGTGTAATAACCACCTTTGTTTGTCGATCCCCTCTTAGTCTCCTCCTATAGTCTATCCTCAAAGTTGCTGGAATGGAAGATTTAGGGAAGGCTATCTTCGACAAAACTGGGTCCTTTGTTCAGAATCAATCCAACTCATCAATTGGAAATTTTCCCAACATGAAGGAGCACCAATTGGATGGAAAATATTATTTTCAGTGGGCACAGATTGTGAGGACTTTTCTTAAAGGAAAAGGAAAGCTTAGTCATCTAGAAGGCACTGGTCCAGGACAAGGTGATCGCAAGTTTCAGGCATGGGATAAAGAAGATTCCTCAATTATGTCATGGATGTGAAGCTCAATGCAACCTGAAATCAGCAAAAACTATATATTTCTCTCTATTGCCAAGGACATATGGGAGGCTGTTCGTAGTCTCATTCAAAAGTCCAAGATGCAGCAGTAATAAATGAACTCAAGATGAAGGCTTCAACAACAAAACAAGATAAACATTTTGTTATGGAATACTACAATCTGATGAGTGGTCTCTGGCTTGAAAAAGATCACAATTAGAATATACAGATGAGGTGTCCTGAAGACACTATACTCTTTGAAACCATATGAAGAGAGATAGGTTTTTTGAGTTTTTGGCAAGTTTGAATGCAAACTTTGATCAGATTCGAGTTCAGATTCTTGGAAAGAAGCAGCTGCCATCCTTGAATGAAGTTTTTTCTACTGTAAAAGGAGAAGAAAGCTGACGGACTACAATGTTCGAAGACCAACACACCGAAGGATCCACCACGAAAGCAATTAAGGAGGAAACAAATCCTTACAAAAACAAGAAACCAGATTCGATTAAGACAATGGGCAGTGAAGGTTTATGGTGCAGTTTTTGCAAGAAACCACGCCATACAAGAGAAAATTACAAGCTTCATGGAAGAATGCAAGTGCTCAGTAGAGCTAAAAGACAGCCACAAGCACACATAACCAATGAAGGTGAAGCTGCCCCTATGGACCAATACAAACCTGTCAGTGAGGAGATATTTAATGAAGAAGTTGGTAAAATCAGGGCTCTCCTTAACTCCCTATCTAAATCTTTTGATATGTGTTCATTAGTCAGGTGCATGTCTAATTTCCGACAACTCAACAGTTTCTCAATACCCTAATTCATGGATTGTTGATTCAGGAGCAACCAACCATATGACACATGATCCCACTAAATTCAAAACTTATAAACCATCGCTAGGAAATAGAAGTATTACCATAGCAAATGGATCTCTTATTACTGTAGCTAGCTAAGGAACCATAATTCTAAATCCCTCACTTAAACTTGACAATGTCCTTCATGTTCCTAAGCTGTCCATCAATCTCTTTTCCATTCATCAACTTACCAAAAATCTAAATTGTAAGCTATTGATCATTGTATTTTGTAGGACTTGAAAATGGGGAGGACAATTGGATTTGCTAAGGAACGGAATGGGCTCTACTACCTTGAGGATTCGAGTAGAAGTGGTTGGTCTATTGTGGGATATAAGGTGCGTTTGGTTTGACTTTTGGGAAAAGCCATTGGAAAAATGCAAAGGACTTTAGATTGAAGGACATTTTCAGAATACAAATTGTGTTTAGCAAATTACAATATAAAAGTTCATTGTGAAGTACCTTGAGCAAAATAATGTTTTGAGAGATTATATTTACAAAAGACTTCTTTGATTAAAAAAAATTATCAAAGAAAATAAAAAAATTTGACCGGCAAGGGAAGGTGGCTGTTGGCAATTGAAATCTGTCGCCGGCGGCCGATATCTGACTCAGGCAGCCTCAGAGACAACTAGGGAGGGCCGCTCAAGGTTGAGCGCCCCCTAAAGACCACTAGCGAGGGTTGCTTAGGGTCGGGCAAGTCCTAGCGAGCATCGCCAGACATCGGGCAACCCCGGTGAGGGTCGCCGACATTAGGCAACCCCGCCGCAACCCAAATTTGAGTCATAGCGGGATCGCACGATCTCGCCGCTCTAGATTGGGTCGCAACGAGGTTTGTGACCCAAACCTCGCTGTGACCCATGGCGATTGCCGCGACCCAAACAGGGCAGCAATTGCAGCACTCTCCGGCGAAGGTCGCTTGGGCCACCGTGACCATCCCGAGTCGTCAGCGGCTGCTCACAGCCTCAAGCGACACATTGGCAAACCTCCATAGAGAAGATGAATAGTTCAATGACGAGGGCAAAACCAGAAAAATCGAGAGTAAGTGAGGACAATTTTTGGAAGAAAATAAAAGTATAAATAATGCCCGTCGTATGCCGAAAAAGCTGAAAGCCCAAGGCACCCTCACTCCTGCCTTCGGCTTTCAGCCTTGAGAAAGCAAACTTTGGCCTAATGGGAATTTCAAAGTTGTTCCCAAACACCAAATATTTAGCCTAAAGATATTTAGAAGCCCAAAAAGACCCTTTGCAAAGCCAATTCCAAATGCATCCATAATATTAGGAGTGATCGGGTCCAGGGTGGGTAAGGTCTAGGACCTAGACCTTATACCCGATCCTATTATAACCAATTTCCATTTTTTGGACCATGTATCCAACCCTATTTGTATTGAACCCTATACCCGACTCACCCTGTTTTTTCGGTTCGATTCTAAGGTAAATCCTATTTCCATTTAAATTTATTTTACAATTTCCCAATATCCTATATAACTTCAAATTTTATATTAATACGCAAGAAAATAACGTAATCCTCTTGTATAAAACATTAAACACTTGTAATAAATAAATACATGAACTTCTTAACTAAACGAAAAATTAAGGATCCATAGGGCTAATTATAATAAATAAAATCATAAGGCAAATAATTAGCAACAAACATGAGTCTAATATTAATCTTATTCCCACAACTACTACATAAAGTTATTCATTTATGCAAACATAAATCCTACTACAATAGGGAAATTAGGTAAGCCAATCCACGTGGTACACATGAATTTGGCGACGATGAATACCGGATGGTGCAAGAGAGAGCCGATGAGGGAGGGAAGCAAGGAAGAGGAACGACGATGGAGGACTGCCATGCGTGTTTGAGAGAGCCAAGAGGAAAAACGTCGTATGATTGCAAAAGTAAAAATAGAAATAAGGGGAAAAAATATGATTTTTGACTATACTTACAAAACCGATTCCAAAATCAGTCCGAGAACCGGTTCCCGGGTGGATAATCAATCGGACCCGACTCCCAAACTGATTTAAACCGGTTTCGAATTTTGGGAACCGGTTTCAACAGGAACGAGTTCCCAATCCTGTTTTCCAGGTGGGCCAGTTCGGTTCTCGGGTATACCCAGTCCGGTTGCACACCTCTACATAATACTTCTTACAACTCTTGTAGTCCTATCCACTTATCTCAGATTTGGCTTCACCATTTCGATTAAGACATCCATCGTTTAGTCTTCTTAAGACTATGTTTCCTTCAATTTTCAAAAACATTGCTATTGAAAATCTTCATTATGAAGTTTGTGAACTTGCGAAACATCATCATGTTTCACTTCCTTTGAATAATAATGCTAGAGTTTCAACACCATTCTCTCTTATCCATACCGATGTGTGGGGGTTTATCTAGAATTGCTAATTTTACAGGAGCTAAATGATTTGTTTCTTTTATTGATTATTGAACTCAAACTACATGGCTATATCTTATGAAAGACAAATCTAATGTTCAATCTATCCTTCAAAACTTTCATAAAATGATAGTCAATCAATTTGGGATGTCAATTAGGAGACTTAGATCTGATAATCAGCATCTTGATCATTTTTTCCAAACTCAAGTATTATTCATGAGTCTTCTTATGTTGATGCCCCTCAATAAAATGGACTAGCCGAAAGGAAAAATAGGCACCTTCTAAATGTTACTTGGGTTCTTCTCTTTCAAATGTCTGTTCCAAAGCATTTTTGGTGGGAAGCTGTTTTAACTTCAACATGTCTTATTAATCGGGTTCCTTCCAAAACCGTAGGAAATGAAAGTCCCTTACAGCTCCTATCTACCTTTTATCCTAATGTCTCCCATAAATATCACATTTCCCCTCAGGTCTTTGGCTGTGTTGCATTTGTGCATATTCATAATCACAACCAAACAAACTCGACCCTCGTGCTCTAAAGTGCATCTTTATTGGATACTCTAATACTCAAAAAAATTATAAATGCTATGACCCTTTAACACGTCGAGTTTTTATCTCTATGGATGTCACTTTTAATAAAACCAATTGTTTTTTCCTTCCCACCACTATCTTCAAGGGGAGACTCCTAATGAAGATAGTAGGTTTGAACCATTGCATTCACTATCCAGTGCATCACCCAATCCTACTTCGTCCAACCCAATTTCGTCTCCTTCACCATTTCTGTTAGGTCCTAGCCCTCTTAGTCCACCTAGTCCTTCATCAAGTCCATTGAGTCTTTTGACCAGTCCTAATTCCCCGTTAGGTCCTCTACCTAATTCATCATCATCTACATCTAGTCCTCCTAAGAATGAACCAACCAAGCTGCAAGTTTACTAAGAAGGACGAAGCTCAATCTAGAACTAAATCAAGTTCCGTTATTCGAACCGTTATTGGGTAATGAAATCACTCAGCCTTCTTCTAATGAACTGGAGTTAAGTGATTTGAATTTACCTATTGTCTTGAGAAAAGCTACCAGGAAATGTACCTAACACCCTATCCTCCAATTTGTGTCATATCATACTCTCTACTCAACACAAAACCTTTATTACTGCTCTCGATTCAATTACTGTTCCTAACTCGGTACATGAAGTTTTTGAGGATAGGGATTAGATATAAACTATGATGGAGGAAATGGATGCATTGAAGAAGAATGATACATGGGAAGTTGACTTTACCCAAAGGCAAGCAACCGGTGGGATGTAAATGAGTTTATACCCTTAAGTACAAAGCTAATGGCACCTTGGAGAGGTATAAAGCAAGGTTGGTTGCAAAGGAGTACACCCAAACCTATGGAGTGGATTATCAAGAGACATTCGCACCGATGGCAAAGATGAACACAATACGGATACTACTTTCTCTTGCAACTAATTTTGGTTGGTCTTTGCAGCAATTTGATGTGAAGAACACGCTTTTCCATGGAGATTTGGAGGAGGAAGTCTTTATGGAGCATCCACTAGGATTTGACAAAGACTTTGGAAACAATCAAGTGTGTCGGCTTAAAAAGGCTCTATATGGTCTCAAATGGTCCCCAAGAGATTGGTTTGGAAGATTTACGAAGGCAATGCTTAAGATGGGTTACAAGCAAAGTAAAAGGGATCACACCTTTTAGATCACAGCTCTACTTGTGTATGTAGATCATATAGTTGTGACTGGTAATGATGAAGCTCAACAAAAGTCTCTTAAGAGCAATCTTGCTCAACAGTTTGAGATCAAAGACCTTGAAAAGTTGAGATACTTCCTTGGTATTGAAGTGACCTACTCTAAGAGCGGTATTTTTATATCCCAAATGAAGTATGTACTTGATCTTCTATGTACTTGATCTTCTCAAGGAAACATGATGTCTCAATAGCAAGGCGATGAGCACCCTATTAATGCAAACCATAAAATGGATGGACGCGGAGAGAGTGGCATTGTTAATAAAAGGAGATATCAAAGGTTAGTAGAAAGGCTCATCACCAAGAGGAGGTTGCCTCGAATACCAACTGAACTTGTGGCTCATCACCAAGAGGAGGTTGCCTACACAATCTCTTCTCATGTCTTATGGTAGGATTGATGCTGCTTCCTACCATTTTTGCAATGAGGTGCCTAATTCTATCAATCATCTCTTTTTTTGTTGTCGCATTATCTCAAGTATTGCCTTCTTCTGGGCTATAAGATGCAATCTCCCCTGGACCAACAGAACTTGGGAGGAGACTCTCAATTGGGCCATTACCTTGCTCGTCGGCAAGGATTTTTATAAGTGTGTTGCCCAGTTTTCCTTTGGGGCACTGTGTCACATCATCTGGAGGAACATAAACAATATTCTTTTCAGGGGAGAGCCGTTATCTATTTCGGCCATGAAAAAGCATCTCCTCAATGTCGTTAATGATAAGGCCCTTACCTTTAAGAATGTTGAGGACTCTCCCAGGAACAGGCGGATGCAACGCTCGTGGGATGTGGACCCCATTATCTTCGCTTCCTCTGAGCGTAGTCTAACATAGGCTTATTGGTGGTTGCTTGGGTGTTTTTGCCAGGCTTGTTTGCCATTGGCTTTCTGTTTGTCATTTTGTTGCTTTTCCGCGGCCTCCTTCCACTCTTAATGAGCATGTTCATTTTGAGTGTAAGTTTTTGGAGCCGCGTTGGTTGTACAGTTTGACCCCTATTAATATATTGCTTACTCTTACCAAAAAAAAAAAAAAAAGGTTAGTAAGAAGGCTTATTTATCTATCTCATACTAGGCCAGACATAGCTTATGTTGTGGGAGTTGCAAGTCAGTTCATGCATGATCTTAAAGAACATATGCAAGCTGTCTACCGGATTCGTCACTACCTCAAAGCTACCCCTAAAAAAAGTATTTTGTTTAAAAATGTGACAAGCTAAATCTTGAAGTCTATATTGATGCAGATTATGCTAGGTCACCAATAAATAAAAGGTCCACATCTGGCTATTGCACTTTTCTAGGGGGAAATCTTGTCACTTGGAAGAGTAAAAAACAAAATGTGGTTTCTAAATCTAGTGCTGAAGCTGAATACAAGGCGATGGCGAATGTGATATGTGAACTTTTATGGCTCAGGATTGTCATCGAAGACCTCAAAGTGGAACATGAAGGAACTATAAACTTTATTGTGATAATAAATCAGCAATCAACATTGCTCACAATTGTTCAACATGAACTGAGCATATTGAGATAGATAGGCATTTTATAAAGGAGAAGCTTGAATCTAGTTTGATCAGTACTCCCTACACTCCTAGCAAAGATCAGCTAACTAACCAAAGGTCCACCGTTGTCGAGATTTCAGGAGATTATCAGCAAGTTGGGCATGGAAGATATTCACTCACTAATTTGAGGTGTTGGAAAATCACTTTTAATCTCTCCCAAATCATTTGGGATATTATGTGATATTATGTGATATTATTTGATTTGATAATATTTTATTATGTGATCTGATTTTGTTAACTGTAAATTAGCTACTGACAGAGATTATCTCACCTAATTTAAGTCATCTATTCCTGTATATATATATACCTTATAATCACTCGATGATAATAAGAAAATACAGATTCTTTTCTACATAAATAAAGCACAAAGTTCTTTTTAAAGCTTTTAAATAGTGTAGGATCTAATTTACTTTTGTATATACAATTGTTCCTATATCCATTTTAGTAAACCAAATACTTCAATCGGAAATCTACTCTGAACTTGATATGGTCATTCAACAAAAATCTGCCTTGTGTCTCTACATATCTAAGACAATCAGCTAATGCAAAATTAGCATATCGATGTCTCTCTAGACTTGTAGTCTCTGTTTTATATTCCATTCTCTCTCATTTAAACCTTGGTCACTGCTCACTGAACAAATATATGCAAAAAAATATCTTGGTCAACAAGGGGTCACGTATTATTTTGTTTGCTTCTTGGTTCTTTTATCTGGTAATATGCATGACAATCATTTCCCAACATCATTCTGACAAATGCAAATACTGCCAGACCTGGGACCCTCGTTTGTTCCTGTTCGGCAGTGTTTTGGGTACGATGCTTTTGCTTTAAAAGAAGTTACAGATCCTCCAGTATAGCATTGACAGACTTTTGAAGGCCAAAACAGGGGATAAGTTTAGAAAACCCAATGTTTATTTTTTGCGAAGTAGCTCAAAGAATCTTTTCCACTCTTTGTTGTTAATTTTTTTTTTTTCAAAGATTTCTGTTGAATTTAATAGTTTTCACATGGAACATATAGCAAAGGGAGTTATTTTCACTCTACAATTGTAAATGTATGGAAAACATTTTCTTCACTAATCACTAGATCATATGGAAATGTCACTCGCTAAAAACATGTAACTTTAGCTACAACATAGCACCACTAAGCAAAGCACCAAATATTCAACATCAAATGCTGAGATGTGCTAGACACTGTTTTCAAACTATCTTCTTTCTTGCAAGTCCCATCTCTCCCATATCCTGAACGTAAAATGACATTGCTTAGTCATCTTTTTATGCTAACGAGCAATGATTTTGATTCTCTTAAAAGGATATAGTACTTAATCAGGAACAGTCAAGTATACTAAAAGCCCACCTCATAGTGGGAAGAGGCTTGATAGGCTATGTCGCTATATAATTGAAGATGAGGAGGATAAGTACAAGGCCAGAAGTATATGATCCTATCAATTTAGCTGAAGACTTATTCTTGTGGATTTTTCTAGTCATAGCATTGCATATCGATCATAGCCTTAGACTTGGTGTTCCTTCATTTAAGAAGTTGAAGAAACATTTCCTAGTTCAATTGATTTGGCCATGCTAAATGGTACTGCACCATCGAACCTTGAAATTTCTCGCTGAGACAACAAATTCACCAAGTTCACTCATCTCAGTTGTTTTATAATATCAAGGTTCTTCAAATAATACCACTACTGATGGATGTCCAGAACTCTGTATTTTTGGAATGGTGAAAAGAACTTCATGGACAGAATTGCATTGATAAACATTGTACATTCTTCCTTCAAAATAAGCTCTTCTTTAGCTCGATGCTGGTGCCTCTATAATGAACTCAGATAAAAACATAGCGAAAGGAACATTCTTCAACAATCTATAGCACATCTCTGAATAAATTGGGCCCAGAACATTGCTCATCACATAGATATTCCACTGTAAATTATTGTGTAGGATTTTGTTAATGACCCCAAGGGCACTCAATTAACGTCCAATAAAGAAACTTTGTCATTTCCAAAGTACTGTTTTCCTTGTGCTATGCACAACCAATATATTGAAAATGAAGATATTGTTTTTATTAGGTATGGTTAAAAAGTGCTTTGGAGTACTTGTTAACAAGACCCTATTGTATCTGAGGGAGAGCAAAATTCTGGCCAAAACCACAAGTGGTTCAAATGATTCCAGCAAAGCTAGGTAAACAACATATATAAAGCAATCTTTGTCACATGATAAAATCCCTCATGCGAGTACATCGCATAATTATTACTGTGTGAATGCAAAGTGGATATAAGTGGACCTTGAAACTATACTTCCCTAGTTCCTACCTGAATCTAGACAAAACCTTCCATACTACATTGCAAAATAGAGTTGCAGGTAAGCAAATTACCTCAGAAAATGCAGGAATCCCCAGAGTATGCATGAGAAGAGGCAGTTTAACATAAAGCATCTCTTTCTCATCATCAACGAGCTCCCCAAAATATATAAGTTCAATTTTGTCCAAAATGCTGAATTCATTCATTAGCTTCTCATTGTCACACCAGCACACAAGTCCAAAGGAAGAGTGCAGAGAAACCCACCTATTATGAAGAGTGGGAAGCACGGTGTATTCTGATTTTTTAAGATATCCACTAACTTGAGAAATATCTTCAGAACTAACCTTTCCACATTTCAGTTCATCTACCAACTTCAGAAAAACCTTGAAAACCTGATGCATAAAGCCAAAAATGGGTTACTTAGTGACGCTTGAATAAAACATAAATAAACAACTTGTAAGAGTACCTACATATTTTGCTGCTTGCGAAGGCAAAACGCTAGTTGATAAAAGGACCAAATTCTGGAAATGATCTTGGAAAGAAGGACTCTCCTCAACCCCACATATATTGACAAAAAAATCACGCAAGCCTGGATATATGTCGCACAAAGTCCTGCTCAACAGGCTATGCTTTGCTCCAATTGCACCAGACTTGGAATCAATTTCTTCCATTTGGTTCAGAAACACAGTTGAATCGTTCCAACAAACTTGTTTTGGCAACAAAAATGAGCCCAACACAACATCCTCAAACCCAGAGGCACATAAAGAAGGAAAGAATATAAATGGCTCTGAGATGAGATCTTCAACAATGTTCTTTCTCGAAGTATCAACTTCTTTCCATAGGAAAGTGTATACTTTTGACATTTGTGCAACACTGGCATGAGAAGAAAAAAGTCAACTATCTCATGGTATAGCAATTTAACAGTAGAAACAAGGAAAGAAAGCCTTCTTGAAATGAACCATATACAGGGCTAATCCAGAATGCTAAATAATCAGGCAAAAGATTGGGAGGACAATTTATCTAGATATTTTCATAGAGCCAAAAGAAGGCACCTTGCAAGCAATCATAACAGCAGGAGAGATGAAACATTGTAAAGTTCCAAAAGTCAGCCAGAAAACTAGCAAGTAAATTTTTACTGCTGTTGTTAATTTACATGCTTGATGACAGCTTTTTAACAGTTTTAAACAAAAGCAACAATTTCTTTGGTATCTGGGAGGAAAGTTCTTTTATACCATAACATGCTATGCATTTCCTAATTTGGAGCAAAAATTATATATATATTATATGAGTCCAATATGGAGGATGTAGTTCTAAATTTCAAATAAATGAATTAGAAGGATGTTCACGAAACGATTGGGAGGGTGTGAAGATGGAAGGGAAGATAACAACCTCATCAAAGCCTTGCAATGACCTTGAGAGAGTTAAAGAAAGAGCAGAAAGGGACAGCTTAATAAATAAAGTTATCTAAGAATGTTCCATTACCCATCTTATTAAATACCAAACTTATGAAATTAATAGCAACAATACAAGCTCGCAATACGAGAATCAGTATGGGCCAATCTTGATGTATTGCAGTTTCCATTTCTTCACACCAGGAAAAAAAACCCTCTCAATGACAGAGTTAACAGCTACCATGACTTGACGGCCAAAATCATTAGACATTTTCTTTTCCAAAGAGTCAATATAGCATAGATAGTGAATAAATGAATTTGTTAGAAGTAAGAAGGGTAAATGAGTCTTTACCACTTTTAGGGTTTATTTTGATGTATATATATTAAACTTTATTGAATAATACAATGTACGTTTTCTTGACATGGTATCAGAGCCTAGGGCTTAATTGTCTTTTGGGCTATCAAGATGTGGAAATAATCATTCTTTCTTTTATAAACAATCAGGGTGAGGCAAACTATTCTTGATTGTGTATGTTGATGATATTATCATCATGGGAGATGACTTGGTTGGTATAACTGAGCTAAAAACCTATCTTCAGCAACAATTTCAAACTAAGGACTTAGGAAAATTGAAATATTTCCTAAGAATTGAAGTGGCGCAATCACAAAAAGGTGTCGTTCTGTCACAGTGAAAATATGTCTTGGATTTGCTCACTGTGACAAGTATGTTGGAATCAAAGCCTTTTGATTCACCCATGGAACAAGGGGTTAAATTAGTTGCTGATGGAGGAGAAATTCTTAATAATCCCGAGAGATATAGAAGACAAGTAGGTAAGCTGAATTATCTTACAGTTACTCGATCAGACATTGTTTTTCCTGTCAGTGTAGTAAGCTAGTTTTTGTCTTCCCCTTGTACATCTCACTGGGATGCAGTTATTTGGATATTGAGGTATTTGAAGAAAGCTCCGGGAAAAGGAATTGTCTATCGAAACCATGGTCATATCAGGGTTGAAGGTTTTTAAATGCTGATTGGGCTGGGTCTCCAAATGATAGAAGATCAACTACTGGGTATTGTACCTTAGTCGGAGGAAATCTAGTATCATGGAAAAATAAGAAATAAAGTGTTGTTGCCCGCTCCAAAGGCTGAGTCGAATATAGAGCCATGGCACAAGTGACATGTGAATTAGTGTGGATTCGACGGTATTGACTGAATTAGGCTTTAAAGATTTAGTACTCATGACTCTATGGTGCGATAATAAAGCTGCGGTGCATATAGCTTCCAACCCCGTGTTTCATGAGAGAACAAAACACATTGAGGTTGATTATTATTTCATCCGAGAGAAGTTGCAAAGTGGAGTAACTCTTCCCAGTCATATTCGAACCAACGAACAACTTGCAGACATCTTCACTAAATCTTTGGATAATGGGAGGATGAACATATTTGTAACAAGCTAGGCATGATTAATATTTATGCTCCAGCTTGAGGGGAAGTGTTAGAAGTAAGAAGGGTAAATGAGTCTTTACCACTTTTAGGGTTTATTTTGATGTATATATATTAAACTTTATTAAATAATACAATGTACGTTTTCCTCACAGAATTAAACAAAGAAAAATATCTAGGACTGCACGAAATGAAATAGCAAGTTTAGACCTCAGGCCAGCAACAAATACAGAAGAAAATAATGGGACAGAATGGCAAATGTTTATGCTGTGGATGACATTTTCAATAGCAGGGTAAAGAGAGAATTTTTTGTGTTGTTTCTGCTTTATATTTTTCGCAAACATTCTGTATATTTGGATTACCATTGTACTTTTAATACATGTTCACTACTTATCAAATGACAAGAAAAAAAAAAAAAAAAGAATTTCCTTGAATGTGATTGGGTACCTCAACTTAAATAAGGTCGCTGATCTTCTCCAGACTCTCAGTATTTCCACGACATCTTCAATGGTAACTCTGCTCTTAAACCCAATATCATGTAAAAGAGCCACACTTCTCACCTGTTGAACAATCCCTTCGTGGTTATTGACCAAAGTCCTCAACAGACGGGTTTGTTTATACTAGACAGTCATTTTGCATAACATTAAGACATGAAGCAAAAGAGAGAGCATTATAATTTAGAACTGTTTTAAGTCAAAGTACCAACATCAAGTAGTGGCATTACATAAAAAAGTGGCACTGCTTTAACATTAATATCAAGTCAAACATCAGCTGCCGGTCATGGCAAATGAGTCTTTACTTTATTTCTTTCTTGGACTGAGTTATCTTTGCATTTACTGCAGGTTACTAAGTCTAGGGAGCCACAGATGGCCCCTGAATGCTGATGTCCACAATACTGTAAAATCCTAATTCAGTGCACTTCTACTTATTTTTAGCACTATTTCCAAGGTTCTATCCACATGTAAGTTTTGAAAATGGAAGATAAAAATTTTGCTGATAAAGCGCGTAATTATGAGTCCTAGACCTGCTCCTGAATCACAAGGTATTCCCACCAATATTGAGATATATAAGGACTGACTGCTTCTGATCTCTTATATTCTCTTGCACATTCCCGTTTTCTTTTTCAGGGTTTACTTTTATCTAGTATGTCATTAGTTGGTAAGGTTTTCCAATGATTAGATGTCTACATTTACATTCCTACCCAAAGACCAGACAGTCAAATGCTCCCGCCCAAAAACCTTCAATGGTATTTGCATGACTGTTTCCCTTATTCCAAGAAGGACTAAGGAAAAGGACCAACAGAGAACGAGCATAAACATTAAATAGACAATCAATTATCAAAATTATACAGATAAAGTAGATTCTAGTAAGCCTGAAACTATCTCTTTATCAACAAAATTATTTGCATAGTACATCCCCTATCAACAATATGAGGCCCTGAAATTGGATAATGGGAACAGAAGCAAGAAAGAAGTCAATGGCCAAATGCTCAGACCTAAGTTCAACACTGGACATTCCTGACACCCCAAAAGTAATAAATCAGCAAAAACAAATCCATAATGGAACTAACCTTTGGAACTGCATAAGGAGCGAAAGAACCCAAAATAGAGTGCACGGCATCAGAGTCATAGAATAAGTCCTCAGGATAGTGAAGTTTGTCATCCATGCATGAAACAACCCATGGAACACCACAGATGCTGTTCAAGAATGAAGATTTCAAGGTTGTCCTTTTCCCATTGTACTTATTGTTAAAGTACCCTATGGTTTTGTCCCTAAAGCAATCATCCCACAATTTATCAAAAACCTCTAAGAGAAATTGACAACCATCACGATTTCCACTTGCTGACAACAAGGACAATAAATGGTCCAACTCACTGGATTCCCAATCTTCAGCTACAGATCCAAAGGAAACATGGTCTCTTTTCAATCCTGCCTTCCCAGAAAATGTATCGGCCATATCACTCATTCTCCGATCAACTTTAACTACTTGAACAAACTCTGTGATGCCTATTTCTTCAAAAAATCTTTTCCACTTTTTCACTCCATTGACGACAGATTTAGTTGAAGAATGCTTCAAGTGGATAGTGTCTACCTCATGCCATTCCATTTGAATGTTGTCGAACAATTTACATAGGTCAAAAGAGCTTCCAAATCCTTTACCATAATGGATTGGTACCTCAATCGGTCTTTTGTTGCCATGATTTGTTAGAATGAAAGCTCTGTTTTTCAACTCCGATATCAGAAAATCTCTTTCATCGTGGCACATAGGGCAGCTAGATTGTAGATGGATAAACACAAAGCAGAGAAATTCCATCATGAGATTCTTGTCCAAACTTGCACTTTTGTCATCACATATAAAAGGCAAGACGTGCACCTTCATTATTTCATGTGTAGATAGACGTTGCACGCCAACAATAAGGAGCATCCTGATGATGTTGTCCTTTGGATACATGTCTACACGATAAATATCAGTATCCAATGCAGTTACGAAAGCAGGGTTTACAATACGGAGTTTTGCATATAACATTGGGAAAGCATCCATTCCATGCTCACTGTCATTCCCAGATACATCAATGTGCAGCCAGATTGTACCTTCATCTACTGAGCCAAATGTACCATCAGAAAGAGGAATAAAAGGAAGCTTACGGAGGGCTTCTATGATATCTGTGCCCATTCCAACATCTCGAGATGCTTGGGCTGAATGCACATACGTTTCATAAACTGCATTAAGCCAAGCAGACAACCAAGACAAACCCATTGATGGAAGGCTATCCTTTTTCTGGCACAAAGACGTTCCAATCTTAAGTAGAAGTTTTGGGCCATACTCCTCGACCCCTAATGTCCTTGCCAAAGGATCAGATAGACTTATGTCTTTCTTTAGAAATCCTAGGCCAAGATGCTCTTGAAGCAAATGATCAGTTAAAAAAACTCGAGCCCCTTCATTCCAACCTCGGACAACCTTGCAAGGAGGCACCCATGTGGCATCATCTCCTTCCAAGAGTAGACATTTTGAGCGGCGTAACTGAGAGATGATCATCCGGGGAAGACAAGAAAAAAACCCATGAACTTCACCAACCAATGGAATGTAGCTCATGTAAGCTGTCACAGCTTTTCCTAGATTGTCCCTGAAACAAGGAAGAGAACAGAAAGATCCCTCTGCATTCACGAACAAATCAGGAAACTCCGACAACAACCATTGGTTCCAAGGGTCATCCCCATCAACTTCTTCTCTAGATGAGGGAAGAACAAAATCACCTTGCAGTATAAATTTCAGACCATAAGTTCTTAGTGGAAGAAATGCAAAAACAGGTTGCATATTGAGGCATGGGATATAACTTCCATCTGTTGATTCTTCAAGTCCAAATGCCAGGGCGACTCTGTTGTTTGGACATTGCAACGACCAATCTTCCCATGTAACTTCTTGTGTGCAACAAACCAATTCATTTCCTCCATACCATATGAAACCCTAATGATGCCATCACCACAAGTATCCTTTCTCATGACAATTAGTGAATCATCATGCATGTTTCTGAATGTAATGCACCGCAGACGATGAAGAAACAGTAGCAAGGATGGATGAATATCTGAAAACATGGATATAACATTATTCCTTCTAGTTCCTCCTGACAAATCCGATTTGAAGGGAAGAACAATGCAAGTTTTCCAGCAGCTAGTATCAAACTGAACAGAATTAGTGGATGTTAACTTGCTTAGCACATTATGATTGAGAGGGGGTATAACAGTTGGCAAAACAAAACCAATTTGTCCCTCACTTATGTCAAACTTTACATGGAACCCATTGGAATGAATCTCTGGTGCATCAGTAACCTGCAGAAGAATTTAAAAAAAATTTGGTGAAGCTCTCTCAGGATGCAATAGGAGTAATTTGCAATGACTATTTATAACGGTATTTGCATGCTATATAGGAGAATGGGGCATGAAGAATTTAGACTTGGAACTGATACCATATTAAAAATTCTAACCCAAAAGCTTAAGCAATTAGACGAAATGAGACTACATTCATATGAGTAGTGTAATCTCATCTGTGCCTTCCTGTATTTTTTCTTCAAATCCATGTTTCAGGCATATTAAATCTCCAACCCTTTTTGCAGTCCTGCAATAAAAGAGGTACGGGATTTGCCCAAAGAAGAAGATATGATGGCACTTTGTCAGGCTATCTTTACTTACACGGAATACTGATTTGAATCCAATGCCTTTATTCCCTATATATCCAGCACTTCCTTTTTTTGTAGAATTGCCAATATCACATAGTGCTCTTATGTCTTGAGCAGAGAAGCCCTGTTCATTATTCAGGATAATGATGCCAGACTCCTGAAGAATGAATACAACAGCTGGCTCAACATTTTCTAAATAGGTATTATCATCAGCATTTTGAACCTGCAGCAATGGTAAGGACAACCAGTCCCATTAGAGCATTGAAATTTAATCAGCTTTGTTGTCCTGGTTTAAAATATAAATCCCCGTCCATAAACTTTATTTGGGGGAAAATATCGGTTAAGTTGAGTGTACTCTCAATCATAATATAAGATAAAAACAAAAAGTTCAGAGGAATGCAAATAAAAGAGGATGGTTTAAGATATCTAAATCATGGGAATCAAACGAAGCTTTGTCAAGTTTTTAGAGTTTCAGTCTCCAACACTTTCCGAATTCGGATTTATCAAATTGAAAATTACAGGATCTTCTGAAGAGCAGAAATAAAAATTTGCAGTATAAGATGTAATCAATCATGTTAATATTTTCTTCGCATAATTGAATTAGATGTCATGTTCCTCAGTACAAACTTGAAAATTTTGCCACACCTAATTGTAGTAATAAGTTTCCTTAATATTTCTGGCATGTGTTGACTGATATAACTACGATAAAGTCCATCAGGTTGCTGTTATACATACTATAACTGTAATTTGACTTCAATGCATTGTAAACAAAAACAATATACTCTTTAAACATATCACACCATGGATAAGGAAGGCCACTTTCTCCTATGCATATGACTGGATTTTTGTTTGTTTGTGTGAATAATCAATTGGGCAAAATGATGTCATTAATTGCTCCACTAAGGTAGTCAGTGGTCACTATGAAGAAATGGCATTTCTTCCATGATTTAGCTTGAGGCTTCAGCAAACCAAGTGTGTCTATGTTCAGCTTAGGCTGTTGGAGAAATATTGACGGGCATTTAATTCAGTTTCCCTTGTTTGTCCATGCATGTATGGGCACATATTAATACTCCAACGAACTTGACAAGAATGGATGAACGACATGACCACAAAAGATCATCACTGACCATGAATCAAACAAACAACTAAAGCAAAAGCATAAGCGGCATCCCATGGGGCAAGTAGATATTGTAAACTCACAGTATTATCATGCTACATGACAACAGCTACTGGAGAGGAAAAGCAAAGTTTAATTAAAAACAACAATGAACTTACTAACTCAAGAAGAAAATGAGAATCCTGAGAGTATAACTCCTGTGAAAGACAATGAAGTGCTCTCCCCAGACGGGCATGCTGTTTATTTAACAAGCTACTTTCTGTACTAGAAAGACTAGGATCAAGACCAAATTCTTCTTGCCTGATAGATTCAATGATTGAGTAAGCATCCTCGTATTCAATTGGTTCATTTTGTGTCACACTCTTATCTATCCAGACTTCTGGACCTTCAGAACTGTGACAAATTTCTCTACATATGTTACTCTGACCCTCAGAAACAAGAGAGAGTATGATCTTGTCTTCTTCTGCAGAAAGTGAGCCTGTGCTTGACTTAGAGGTGTTAGCTATGAATGATATAGCTTCACAGGGCTTGCACATCTCACCATCAGTGGAGGAGAAGATAACACGATAGTCATGAATCCATTCCACAACACCAAGACATAGTCCCACTTCATGAAGCATGACTCGTTCCTCCATACATTTACACTCTGACAAGATAATAGAAGGTACATTTTTAATGACAGATTGCAAACCCGATAGTAACACATCAGCAGCAAATGTACAAAACTCTGAAGGAATATGACCGAGGCATTCAAGAAAGTATCTTGATGCAACAAGCACTGCATCAACTGTGCCAGTGGAATTCTTGAATGATCTACTAGCACAAACTTCATCCAACAGCTTTGACATACCAGCTGCTCTTTCTTTCATCTGAAAATTCCATCTATTGGTCACTTCCTTATCTTCCAAATGATCATTCAAGATGACTTCAAATGCACGACTTGCATGGCTTTTTAAAAGAGACAGAGGAACATGTTTTTGTCCCCCACGTATCGAGAACAAAGAGAGCAACTGAACTGCTGTTTGGGAAGGTGATAAATGAAGGGCAGATTCCCAAAATGAATCCTCGCTGGCTGAACTATCAATCCGTATCACATTACCATCTTTTGTCACTAAACACAACAAGTCTGTTATATTAACTTCATTCAACAACCATCCTACAAGAGGGCCAAGACATGGGGCGAACTTAATGTCCCAATGTGACCAACGACTTAAATCTGACAGCATTGGCGCCCTGAGTAAGACTTCAATTGCATCCTGAGATGAGACTGAAGCCAATTTTCCTGTTTTCTGTGAGACATCAGCTCCTCTACCAATGGTTTCAAGTTCAACCACATAATCATCATCAAATGCCGACATAGACAGACCATGGGCACCCATCAGTGTCTGAGAGAAAAGGACACATTTTGACATTGCAATATCTCTATACTTCCCAACAATATTTAATAAATCCTCCACTGAACCAACTTCCATTTTGAAACTGAGATTGGGAAATTGCTTCAAAAGCAATGTCGAAATCATCTGTTTGGTCACTACTTTACCATCCCACGAGCTATTCAATGCTTGTGATATTAGCAGCATCAACTGATCCTGCAGTAGGCAAGCCTCAGAGTGGGACTTCTCATACATGTCACCATTCAAGAGCTGTTTCAGCCCAGTAGGCATAAGAGATATGTGTTCTGTCAGGAAACTGAAAAACTCTCCATAACCAAGTGACTCAAATTCATGAACGAAAAATTGCTTCGCCAGCCAAGAGTCACAGTCAACAAGCTTTCTTAACAAATTAACTCTCATCTCCAGAACTGATTTGTCGTTGCTCGTTTTTTCATGATCAGGCTGATAATAAGCACCAATTTCTCTGGCAATGTCTTCAACAGTGACACCTATCAATTGATAAATAAGTAGATGATGTCACAAGATTCGTCTATGAGAACGCACCTCAGAATCAGCAACTGCACAAGTGTGTGACATCTCAGAAAAAAATATGGAGAATAGAGGTGAACAATAAACAAGCCGCAGCAGCATACAGGCCACCAGGGTAGATTTTCAATCAAGCACATTTCAGAAAGATCATTCAGTCTGTTGCTCTTGAGAAACTCAGGGGGTCAAATGTACATGAACATACCTCAATCCAAACTTGAAAAGTCAGTGCCTTGATATATGGTAGATAGCCCATGATATTCAAAGCTTCCAGGGCAAGGTAGCCCAATTAAAGATGTAAAGATGAATAAAATTACATCCAGATATATGTACAAGATAAACATCTATAAATTCAGTCCTAATAACTTCATTCTAATTTCAACATAGCTTCCAGTCAACTCATGCACGTTGTCTATCCAACTTTTTTCCATAATCGTGCAGATACTCTAACTCAAACATTTAATCCGTATTGATCACACTACCGGCATCAATGGTAAATATTTTCCCCAAATGAAGTTCTTACACACATGAAGGGATGTCATGATTTTCCACATTATTTACTTTTAGAAACAATTTAGTCATTACAGAAAGTCTCCAATAGTCTAAATTTTATCTGAACCACTCATTTAGTCAAACAAGTACTTCAAATCCAGACTGTCCATATATCTAACATTAAACAATTCTGTCAAATTTGTGAAACGATGTTAAGTGATTGTTCATCCCAAAAGCTTAAGCAATCAGCAGAACTCATCTATATTTTATATCAGGCATATCCTTAGCCCTGCCTATTACATATCACAAAAACACAGCATGCAAATGTAACAACTACAAACAAAGAATAAATGAGAGGAATTCAATGATAGAAAAATAAAAACAGGAGGGATCCCCCGGATTTGATAATTTGGCATGTGCTTTCTTACCATATTAAGATATTGTTTTGCCTTAATAGATGAGAGTAACGGGTGCATTATGTTTACCAAATTTATATACTAAGAGATGAGATTAATGGATGCCATTCCAGTTAAGGCAAAGCTTACACAAATAAACTAAATCAATTACACATATCATCAGCTATCAAATGAAGTGACCAAGTAAGATATAACTAAAATTTGATTCCACCAAAAGTACTTCGAGCAACCTTTATTTCAATTTTGCAGGTGAAAACTTGGAATGTAAAGTTCTTCAAATACCCCACATAAAATAAAAGTCAGTAACTAAAAGTAAGTCAAGCAACCCACTATTTCAATTTTACATGCTACTTATCTCCTCAATTTTAAATGGTTGTAACTTCCATCCAGTTCCATAGCCTTGTGACTTATACAAGATCAAAGATAATAAAAAAATCAATTTGCATATTGCTCCATGTGAAATTAATAAGGCATATTATTCTTGTGGCAAGGCCAATTATGCTTGCTTGTCTCTGTCACACTGCCCTAGAGCAAGATCTAACGTACTTATGTGCATGGTATACTAAACTCAAAAGTTAGATGGATGCAAGAACAGAGAAAAGGGGGAACAGTCAAAAACACATGCTTTCAGACAACTGTTTAATATCACCCACAATTATACAAATTAAGAACCAATAGTGCATAAATGACTCAGGAACGCATGCTTTAAGATGATACTTTTTGTATGCTCTGCACTGTGGCGAGCTTTGTCAGTTGCACTCTCTAAACTTGATTGGGTATCTTCGCTTACAGGCAGGGGGGTTGGCAGAATAAGTCCATTCAACATTTGTTTACCGATAGCTTCATATTCATCTTCCAACATTCCCCATTTGATACAAGTTACCTGCAATCAGAAAAAAGAAGTAACCTGCTGGTAATGCAATCATAAAAACAGCCATGAAAACTGACTTATGATATGACATCAAACAATATTAATAACAATTAAAACATTGTGCAACCAATAAAAAAAGATCAACAAAGTTTTAGACTAGAAGTTTGCTAAAAAAAAATAGCCCTTCCACAAATGTTTCAGATAGTGCAACATGATAAAGCCACCGAAGGAGTAATCATGCCATTCGTCACAAATTTAGCAGTTCAGACAATCTGCAAAATACTCTCTTGGTTCACCACACGACTTTAAAAATAGGTGTGCTTGAAATGACTTTTGCTTTTTGCTTTTTCTAAATCTTGCAGCATGCACATGATCTTTATTTGATAACAAAAACCTAATATACACCAAATCTTGTGGCATGCACTTAATTTTAAAATATTTTCTAATTCAAATTTTGAATAACAAGGCCAATTCTTGTTTTAAGCCAAATCAAAGCTGTTTCTTGATACAATGGGAATCAAGGCACAACTAAAATTTTGCAGCTTCATAGAATAATTTGATGAGGTCATGAAACAAATAACTGGAGGCATATTAAAGATGCGTGAATTGTGACACTTGACCTTCATTTGATAACAAACACCTGAAACGTTCCCAAATCTTGCAGCATGCACTTAACTTCAAATATTTTTAAATTCAAATTTTGAATAAAAAAAGGCCAATTTGTGTTTTAAGCCAAATCCAACCTGTTTCTTGATACTATGGGCATCAGGGCATAACCAAAATTTTCAGCTTCATAGAATAATTTAATGAGGTCATGGAACAGATAAACCGAGGCATATTAAGAATGCATGGATGGTGACAACCCTATCAGGTTGGTTTAAACTGCTTTTCCTGGCTGAACATTGTTGCAACACTAACTACAATGTCTCCATTGATGATGCTCTCCCTTGGACGTTCATTCATGCATTGTTATGTCTATACTAAATAGTAGAAATGAAGGCACCAACAGATTTTCCAATTGAAAGGAAGAGGAACTAGTAGATGCTCATAACTTTCACCAGGTCCAGTGAGATACTATTTGGAACCCTTCTCCTTGGAAGGAAGGTGGTGGGAAGGAAAGGTATAGAGGGAATGCATGTTTGAGAAATTTTGGATATTTTCCTTTTGGTGGAAAAGTATTAGGAACTCAAGCTCTATTAGGACAAGAACATGGAAGCAAGGTCTGGGATCACTAATATGCATTCCCATAATCCTTAACTCACATGGAACAAGACCATAAAAGCCACAACAATTCTCCAACTTCATCTGGCTTCAGGTTTGGTACTTATTTCAGATAAAGAAAAGCTGGGCTGATTTAAGTCTTCGCAATAATGCTCTTTCTGAAATTATCCACAATTATTAGCTATTGCAGAAGATAAGAAGATCTGCCGTCATCCTATTTGATTTGTACAGCGGATTTGCTAAATGGGGAATTGGACTGGGACTTACAGATTCATTCATTTTTCTGAGAAACCGTCATTATCCAAGACCAGAGGTGAATGGACAGACACAGAACTATAGTACGTGACATACACACTGAAGATTTATTGCTTAACAATGCCCTAGGGGTTTGAGAAATAAGAGTAACATATCTTTCCCGTGAAAGCTATATTGGACGTCAAAGCTCCCTCCAAAGTCCTTTTTGTTTCAGCAGAGTCCAAAAGCCATGCTCATACAATATATTAAAAGGATATAATGTGAGACTAACTCAAAACTGCTATAGCATGTCAACGTTGCTTTTGCAGCAAAAAGCTGTGGATCATCTTCTGCTTTGATGTCAAGAAGTAACTGACATTGGATCCAACTTTATATCATTCTCAACAATTTCTAGGGTTATTGCCACAATCTGTCAAAAGGTTCCACAAGCGCTAGAAGTGGCGCCAAGGAAATAAAGAGGAAAAGAGATGTGGAGGTCTCCTCCTTTATGCATAAAGTGGAATATCAAATCTTTGAGGAACAGGAACTGCAGTTCTCTAAGCTAAAACCTACCATTAGATAGGATCAGAGAGGGCTATCATATTTCTCTTTCCTTCTGTTTTCTTATTCCCTCTTTTAGTGTTCCTCCTTTATTCATCGGTCTGATACTTCCTGGATACTTGAATGTACCAGGATTTACCCAAAAAAAAAACGTTTTATAACACAAAAGAAGAAGCCTTTGATGGATAGTGAAGGTATCAAATTCAAACATTTCTCTATCAGCAACTCCAAGGAGCACAGATTAACTAAGTTCCTCCAGAACAAGAACAACTTGCTATTCATTCATGTCAGAGGCAGATTCTATAACCATACCACAAGTTTGCTCAATGAGAAGGGTACTTTCAGGTAGACCAACTTGCTAACACTAGTTTATTTGTTCCTACAAATAAGAAGATTCGAATTTTAGCAGCATTTGAGAGTATGTTTCTTGGTTCAAAACAATGGAAGTAGCTAAACATCAAGATGTTCAGACAAGACACAGCCTCTCTGATTCTGCCCTCATCCTTCTTTCCCTTCATAGCTTCATGCCTCACTTCCATTGGCTCCTCTACAAACTTAACTTTGTAGAGAAAAACAAACTAAGAAGCAGAAACAGGTAGCACATGGAAGTCAATAATATCTTTCAGGAGAAAGTGAGATCCACTTTTACAGTCTAAAGGAAAGATAAGGAAAATCATGGTCAACTCACAGCGATGTTCAACAAAACGGCCAATGGGTATGCTGAAAGCATGGTGCGCATCTTGTCTCGCCTTTTCTGGTCATGTACATACTTGTTTAGCATTTCCTCGATGACCTAAAAAGATATAGAACTTGTTTCAGAAGCTGTGCATGCTGAATTTTAATTAACCAACCAATCTACTGCCTTAAGACACTTTCTGACATTATATACCTAGTCAAAAAATCTTTGTACGTCTGCACTTCATGCATTTTGTATAGTGAGACAAGATGGTAAAAGCTTGAAGTTACTAATGCAGGAGAGACTGCGTATCAACCTCTTCCTATTTCCTGTAGCTGATATTAGTTTTATGAAAGAGGATAAAACATAAAATCCCTCTGTGACTAGATCTCGGTGGTGACAGGCCAAAGATATGCATATAAACCTCTAACTCAAAATTCTTAAAGAACATATTTGGAGTTGAAGTGCCAAGTATCCTATAGTATGAATGCCAAAGCAATCATATTGCATGAATAGGATTAAATCAGATACAAAGCATTCGGACACAGTATTGTCTATTATATCACAAGTCTACATATTAGTTTGTTTGGTTGCAGTAGTAAGTGCCCTATTACCGCCAAAGCTATTACAATCACCATAACAGTTACTCCATGAGTGTTCAGCCTGTTTTCTCTCACTTTACTCATATTGTATTATTAAAAGCTTACTTACACAACTACTCTAGGTATAAAATGATAGTAATAGTATTACTGATGATTATGCTAATGATTATTAGCAAAGGAATCTAGAATTGTATAAATATGATTGCTAATATACTAATGACTAATAAATTAAGAAATAAACAATCGCTATGAGCATGTTATACGAATATAAATATAGTATGTCATAACCAATGTTGTTAAAATTGTACGATTCACAATTAGAATTGTATGATTTGATTCAATTCACACTAAACAATTCAATTTTTAGCTATGAATTGAAGATGCAGCATCAAAATGGCAAACGAAACTTACATTTGATACAATTCCGCACAATTTGATAAGATTCAATAAGACTTTGTCGGACTATGCATTTGTGATTTTGGGGCCCCATAAGTTTTGGCAGTATGCTTTATAACAAAGTTATCAGAATCGTCCCGTTCTTGATTCGTCATACGATTCCATCTGATTAGAGACCCTAGCAATGCATTTCTATTAGGTAGATCGCTAACCACCTGAATTGTAAGTGAATATATGGAATTCACTAACAACTCTACCATCCAACACATATCAGTTAATTTAATTTTTTATATGTTTATCAAAATGATGTGAATTTGTCACATTTGATGATATATGTTGACTTTTTATTGTTATAGAATGACTGAAAAAATAAATTTGCACTTTATAATAAATGTCAAGGTAACAATAGAAATTATATCTTCTATACATAGGGATCATCACATGCACTTGAAATAAGATTTCTTTTTCCATAATTCTAACTCAAAATCTATATCTTGCTATACTTAATTAGTAAATTTATAAATGTCTACAACACAAAGTACTTATTTTAGGTACTTGATCAAATCTAATAATTCAATTCAATTTTCAACTCATGAATCATAAACTTACGATTTTGATTCACGATAACAACTATGCTTTATACACATTCAATATTCCGAATTTTTGCGTATCACAATTTTACTGATAAATGCATCATTTGAATTCCTACTTGGTCGTTTGAGTTCATCTGAAACAATCGCATGACATTTCTTCAAAATCACGTGTTTATATGTCTTATTACATTTATTTTTTTTTATATTTTGGCAACTAATAGACAGCCTTCGGCGAGATGTCCTCCTTTTAAAGTTAGCATTAATACCACAAAAAACCCTAAATACACTTGTGACAAATTTACCCAAATTAATTTTTTGACAACAAAAAACCCTAAATACACCTGTGACAAATTTACCCTAAGCTAATTTTTTGATAACAAAAAACCCTAAACCCATAGAACTGTGACAAATTTAGCCAAAACTAATTATTTGATCACCAAAAACCCATCATCCGTTAGTTTCCGTTAAATTGGATTAATACCAGAAAATAACAAAACTGGTGTACCTATGACAAACATAGGATAAAACTTTAAACCACTACACATGTCAACTGTCACATGTCATCGAAATCACCAATTTAACAGAAACTAATAAAAGGTAAATTCATCACAAATATATCAGTTTTGGGTTTTTGGTGGTTAAATAGTTAGTTTGGGGTAAATTTATCATAGGTGTACCAATTTGAGGTTTTTTGTATTCAAAAAATAATTTGGGATAAATTTGTCCTAGGTGTGTATCAATTCGGAGTTTTTGTGGTATTAACCCTTAAAGTTACTCTAAAGGTACTTGCTAAATCTGACGGCTCAAGGTTTGGTTTGATTCAATTCACGATTCAGAATATGAGCTTTACTATTCACAATTTTTAATCTCAATTCAAGAACTTTGCTAATAACAAATAATGTTATACTATATATGTAACTTCATTATTTAGAATAATAGTTAATTACTTCATGAAATTTATGTACGATTATAGAAAATTTCATAAGTTACTCCGAAATCATGCATGATATAATACATGAACACTTTCTCTATTTCTTTACGTGTCAAACTAAGCAAAATAATAACTACACTATAGTATTACTTAACAACTATATGACAACCTAGCTATTAAGGCAACCAAAAGTATACATAGTTTCAACTATTAACACAGACATCAAAAAGACTACTTGTAACCCAATGGTATTGGCAATTGAGAATGATAGAGAACAATCACGCAAGTTAAGGGATTATCAATGTAAAATAGTAGAGGGGTTGTATGAATTCAACCCAAAAAATTGATAGTGGAAGCAATTGAATATTACTATTGTTCATTTCAAGAGATGCTCAATAGTCAAACACCAAAAAGCTAGGAATGGATTGTAGATGAGACCTCATTACTTAATGGCATCAATCATGTCAAGGAATGAAAACCATGAACTTACCATGGGAAGAGAACACGCTCGACAGGCTTCCTTCCAATCTTTCATGAAAATCCTCATAGCACTAGTCTCCAGAACCAGTCTAGTACCTTTCTTTTTTCTACCTTTTTTTGTGAAATTGGTTCGATCCATCAGAAATTTGTCCCGCTCTTCCATGTCTCTTTTAAGCCATTCTGCGTGAGTGAGATTTTCGCTCTCAAACCTCTGTGAGCTTGCAGACACATGAACGAGCATGTCTTGGCCTGATTTTTCATCTTGATTACAATTATCATCGGGTTTATTATATTCATTTAACAAGTCATCATCGTCTTCATCATCAGAACTTAAGTTCAGATATCTCCTCAAGCATGTCGCTTCCGATTTCTTTGCATATAAGATAAACGATATATGACACCTACATATATAAAAGGAAACAAGTAATTAATGAGCCTTTATTCATAAATCAGGAGTCAGTACATGTAACAAATATAATGTATTTATCCCAGTTGATAGACCAGATAAAAATGTCTACAGAATGCATTACATGCAGATGCATTGGAACCACACAATTGTCATCAGCAAGAAAGGTTAACTATTCATAATTGAACTCTCATCATGATTTACTATCTGATCATAATAGAGCGTGCTATTTGTTGCTGATCCCTCATTTTGACTTACCATCTAATCTAACATAATTCAAGGAGCCATGACCTAATGTGTCATCTGTATGTAGGAATCTCTAGAAAATAGGAAAGATAAAAAAATTCTTGCCAAACTGATTTGGCACATTGAGAGGGTACAAGAATGACTAACCACTCTCAATTAGAATAACATGTGAAGCCACGGTGGTCATTAGAAATTCAAAACTCAGATTAGATCTATATATGTTGCTATGATGATTAGTCCGATGATGGAAGTGGACAGGTTCCTTATACCTTGAAGTCTCTCTGTGCAGTTCTTACTCCACCAGCACATTTGCAACCAACCCCCCCCCCCCCCCCGTCCAAAAAGAAAAAAAAAATTGCCCAGAGCCACTAATTATAGCATTTGAAAAGAAGGCCGCATGCAGCAGAGTAAGGCAGAGATCATCCCCATTGTCTCTACCCCTGCCCCAGCATTTTTGTTCCCCAACTCAAAACCATCTTGTTACAGCCCAGAATGCCCACCATGCTTTCCATGCATCAATTGTGCATTGCCTTAACAAGCAGAAGAAAACACCTGAAGATGCATAGACCATCCACTAGGACGCATTAACCGACTTGAACTCCAAAAGGCGAACTAGTCAACTGCATGTCTGATGAACAAAAAAGATCTGTTTTCTACATTTATTTCAGTGCTTCAAATAAGCAAGTGGAGTTGTTTCCTAAAGATAAAAGGTTAGTATCTTTGCCAAATAGAACACCCTCAACTAGACAGTTCCAGCTATATGAAGCTTCACCTTATAAAAAACCTGCTCCTTCTGCAAACATCGAGTTTAATTGCTCATCCTATGAGAATTTACAGCACACAAAATCAGGAGGAGTGCATAATAGAGGGAAACATTTAAGTAGTGAACCAAGATAGGAAAATTTCCACTTCGGAAAAGGCTGTTTGCCTGTGCTAATTATGAAAAGCGGCTATCAAGAAAAACTAAATGCTGAAATGATAAAATTATACTAATATGTGCAGTTGCTCTGAAGAATTCAATCCTTAAAATCTAGTGTCAACTTTGTCAAGAAAATCAATTAAGAATCTGGGTAACATCAGTAAAATCAAGTTGTAGAGTTAGGCATCCAACGCTATTCAAACTACCTTTAGTTAAGTTACATTCTCAGTCCTTTAATAATTTGGGCAATCACTCATCTTTGTGTCCAAAAATCCAAATAAACTAAAAAAAGTTATCAACAACTATGCATAAAGGACATAAGATGAAATTTTTGATAGCCAATAGAAGTCATTCTTTTCTACAGAAAACAATTCTCAAGAAGTTAAAAATGCTTACTTCTCTAAGCTTATAAAGCGGACAAAAAAGCAATGACAAAAAGAGTCAGATGAGAAGAATGGCAAAACAAGCAATGAACTCTGCATACAAATCAGCTTTTCAAATTCTTTTTCTTTATCCTACGTAATTTTGTTATCAGTTATAACAAATTAAAATACAAGAAGCGCACACCCCAAGCTCTGAATTCGTACTCCAAGCTTTTCCACTTCTGAGACTGATTTTTCTTTGGCTATAAAGCTGAGGAGGTCCCCAATCTCAACACCTCCTCTACGCTTGCGTTCAGATAAGAATTTACCAAGGTACCATACAATCTGCCCACTTGTTATCTTGAACACTTCAGTCACATCACTGTTCAGGGAAAAGTATTGAGTAACAAGGGGATGTCGCAAAAAAGGACCCAGTGCAAGCTCTTCAAATCGTTCAATGCCCTCATTTTCACAGATTGCTGTTTCCAGATCATACAATGAGGCAATTGTCCGAGTTTCCACAAAGCAATGGATAAATGAATTTATCTGAAAAATGTTAAACAAATAAGTGAGTCAAAAGGAAGAAAGTCTTTTCACAGGTGGATAATTTACAAGATAAATCTATCTTCAAACCTGAGAAACGTTTGGGTTCTTAAAAATGATGGAAGAAGGGCAACAGATCTGCTTAAAAAACCTTCCAAACATAGATTGAACTTTATTTGTAACTTATACTAGATAGAAGCATATAGAAACCCTTTCTGGGTGTTAACTTCTTCAACCTTTCTACCATTTGGTGATTATTTATCTATGACTCTGTGGTTATGTCATGAATCCCACATTCTTTTAAGCAAAATCACAAGTGGGTTGCAGCCATATGTTGAGCAATCACGAAAAAAGAAAAGGAAAGAAGACGGTGATGAATAGCAAAGGAAAGGGGATGATGAATCATGGTCCCAGTAGACTATTTGAGTATCTTATTTGGGACATACTTGCGTAGGGAAGAATGATAATGCAACGGGAAGCAAATTACCTTAACTCAATGGGTATCTCAATCAAATAACTGGAAGATATGGGGAAATCTTCACTTGTCATTGCAACTAGTCCCCTCACAAAATACACACAACTTAATTCAACAATGGATGGAGTTCATTAGCATTATTTACCGTGAATTCAATACAAAAATTACATCAGCAAAAGCACATCAAGCGTGATTATTTGGAAATAAAAAGAAAAGTCAAAGGCAACAGACCCAGCGAGTTCATGGCCCCCACTAACCATCACAGAACCCCGACCTTAGAGGAAGACGACAAAGAAGTTGACTTGAAAGTCTTTAGTGATCGACCTAATTCCTACCAAGCATCTTCACTTCCTGTATTTCCTCTCCCGAAAAGGAATTCCACGAAAGAAAACTACCAATCCAGATTGTAGAGAGAAAAGGCAATCACAGAATCTTCCAAGTAAATGCAACTCAAGCTTAGCAAAGTTCTCTGATTTAAAAAGCCTCTCACTTGAGCGCTGAGTACAACATGATTAAAAAAAAAAAATTTCTAAACCATTACTCATTCCACACAGTTTCAAGCAGTCTCAAAAACAGAGAAGAGATGAAACTTCAACAACGATCAGAAAACCTTTACCTTTCCCTCAACAGCCATTAAGCTCTGAAGAGAGGGCAGTTGCTGCATGCTGAACCCTAAGGAGCTCCACGAATCGACCTGCAGAGCCAGGACCACGGCCTGCGAGACCTTCCAGGACGAGACGCTCTCTCCAGTGACGAGAAGATCGCGCCAAGCCTTCGCGACGGCCCAGTCGATCATCTCCAGCTGCTCTGTGCTGCTCAGAACAGAATGTTGCTGATGAGAAGGAGCATGCTGATGATGATGCTGATGCTGATGATGATCTTGTGGTCTCATGAGAGGAGCCGGAGGAGTCCAGGGTCTAGCGTGAGGATTGAGGTGTTGCTGCAAGGTAGGCAGCGGTCCACGGCCACCTCCGCCGCCTCTTCCGCCGCCGCAGCTGTGAGGACGAGGGCTCGTTGGCGTTGACCGCTCCATCGTAGTCGTCGGAAGCAGGATGGAAAAGCATGTGAAGCGCCAGAGGGACAGAGTTGACAACGGCTATTGGCCAATTGTTAAAGCAGAATAAACTGAAAAGGCGGTAGCTTCTTTGTGAAGTTAGGCCTGATTTACGTGCCAATTGCTAAAGTAGCACCAAGCTTTGGGATTCTTTTCTATTTTCTCCTCCATTACTTTTCCTTCTTCAATCAAGCCCCAACTGCTATGTTTAGGAAATGGAGGGAAATGGGATGAACGGAAGTTTTAATGGAAAATGGGATGAACTTTTTGGATTGTTTTTAGAAAAATAAATTATTTGAAAAATATATTTCTAAAAATAATCAATTCTATAACTTAAGATAATTAGCTGTTGAAAATGTTTTTATTATCAATGGCAATTTATGTTTAAATATTTTTGTAGATAGTAAAATTATTTTTGTTTTTACATTTTTTTTAAGCAATATAAGAATCATTTTGTAAGGAAACATATTTCAAATCATTTATTTTTGGGAAAACAAATGGAACTTTATCCTTCCTCACAAAGTTAAACATAGTATGATTATCGACTATGTTTCTATTATCCACAATCCATCATATATATATATATATATTAAGGGAAGGTGATGATGGAACAAGTGGAAAATGAGATGACATGACATGGCAAATCATATACAAAATGACGACATGGCAACAATCATATACAACATGATAGGGCAAATCAAATAAAGAAATATAACAATGATTTGAAAGGTAATAATCATACATAGTATCGCATGGCAAACTAAATGTAAAACATAATGATGATGTCAATGGCAATAACCACATGCAGCATGACATGACAAAAGATGCAAAACATAACGATGGGATGACAAGACTTGGCAATAGTCACATGCAGCATGCATGGCATGGCAAATCATATGCACAACATAATAATGAGATGACATAACATGACAATAATCACATGTAACATGACATGGCAATCAAATTCGAAACATTACAACTAGATGACATGACTAATCAAATGTAAGACATAATGATGAAATGACATGAGTGCAATTAACATAGCTAATCATATGCAAAGCATAATAATGAAATGATATAATATGGCAATACTCATATCAAGCATGATATGGTGAATTAGATGCAAGGCATGATGACCAGATAACATGATGTGGCAATAATTACATGTAGCATGACATAACAAATCAAATGTAAGACATAATGATGAAATGACATGATTACAGTTGACATAGCAAATCATATGCAAACCATAACAATGAAATGACATGATATGATAATACTCATATCAAGCATAATATGGCGAAATAGATGCAAGGCATGACAATAAGATAACATGACGTGGCAATAATTACATATAGTATGACATGGCCAATCGATTGCAAAAAATAACGATGACATGATATGGCAGTAATTATATGCAAAGTGACGTGATAAATCAAATTAAAAAATAAAAATGAGATTATATGTCAATAATTACTTGTAGCATAACATGGCAGATCATATTCAAAACATGACAACAACATGACAAGATATGAAGATAATCGCATATAGCATGACATAATAAATCAAATGCAAAACATAACAATGGTGAAGTGCAAACCCCACGATGTAAGGACTCGTAGGCTCCTTTTTGGTTTAGCATTTGCAAAGGGCTTCGAGTCCAATGCAAATGCTGAAAGCCCAAAACTACTTGGGAAAATACAACTGTGTTTGGTAAAAAGAAATTTACAAATTGACTTTGAGTTGAATGTGCATTTGGTAAAAAAAGCTTTTGCAATGAGCTTTGATAGATATAATATATGTATATATATTTTTTCTTTTTGTTTTTTTTTTTAAAATTGAACTAAACCCTTCGCTGGACCGGCTAAGGGCTACGACCGCCAGCGAGCCAGATCCGGCGTCAACAGCTGCCGGCTGAGGTCGCCCGAGGTTGAGCAACCTCCGTTGGCCCTCGGCTGGGTTGCATGAGCCGAGGGTCGCTCAACTAGGGGCCGCGTGACCCAGGCAACTACCGCCTGGGTCTCACAATCGCAGGCAGCCCTCGCCTGGGTCTCGAGAGGGTCGCACAACTCCAACCATCGTGATGCAACCCTTGTGAGACCCAGACAGTGGTTGCTTGGGTCGCGCGGCCCCTAGGTCAAGCGACCTCGGGCGACCTCAGCGACAGCCGCTGGCGTTCAGTGAAGGGCTACCTCCCTTTTCAATTAAAAAAAAAATCAAGGGCAAAGTCGAAAATATGAAGAATTAGTAATGATAGTTTTGAAAGGGAAAAAATAATTTCAGCATTTGACGGAATGGTGAAAGCCCAAAGCTAGTCCGGCTTTCAGCATTTTGAAGGCAAGTTAAAAGCTAAAAGCTAGCTTCAAAGTTAAACCAAACGGTTTAGCATTTTTCTAAGGTCCTGAAAAATTCATTGAAAATGTTGAACTAAACGCAGCCATAAATTCAATTTACGGCTTTACTCGGATGTAGTGACGTTGGTACGAAAACACATCATTTTCCTTTCGGCCATGCCAAATCAAAGTCTTTGTTTGATTTCAAAATCATT
Source organism: Eucalyptus pumila (assembly GCA_016097595.1). NCBI lineage: Eukaryota > Viridiplantae > Streptophyta > Magnoliopsida > Myrtales > Myrtaceae > Eucalyptus > Eucalyptus pumila. The sequence continues at coordinate 34,333,030 of CM027853.1, forward strand.
TTTCAAATCAAAGTCATGAAATCAGTGGTCGCATGCTTTGGGCCTCTCTTCACGTGTTCGAATCATGATGGCTATATTTTTTCTTTTTTCACCTCCAGCCGCTTTATCAGGCCAGTCCTACACTCGAACCCAACTCCTTTAATAAATGACACGTGGGTTGGCTCGCGGATAAAACAGGTGTTCTAGTGTCACGCTTCACCTTATATTCACCAACTCATATCACCTCTAGACTACACAGTTTATATCGGCAACAATAACAACATGCATTCTATCGTATTTCTGCGATAGCCAGAATTGTAACAGCCTAATTTCAGATTATGACGGCCTACTAGTATGTATAATTCCTAGTGACATTTCGACAGCACAACAACGTCATATAATTGGAGGTCTAATTTTGACATCATGAGGACTTACGAACGTACATTTTCAACTATTCAAACGGGCATGGGCTAAAAACATGCATTTTTTTTTATATATATTTAATCGAGCAGCACAACGGAATATTCTAGATTATATTATTCTAGATAGATTTTATGACATCCTAACATGCATTTCCATAAGAAATTTGAAAATGAGAGAGTTGGGACTTACTTTGACAACGCAATAGTTTTGGTGCCTATACCACCAGAAAAAGACACGAAAACAAGAGAAATGTGAGAATTGGAAAAGCAAGAAATCAAGGAAGAGCTTTGCTAGTATAATAATATTTGGACTATTATAAGAATAACAATTTGTTATGAGGCACAAATTCTTAAAAAAGTGAACCTCACAATAATTTATAATTATTTGTTATTTTTAATTTTTTATGGTCCAAACAGATAATTATTCTCACAGTAGAAAAAAAATTATCATTCAATTAGTTCTTATCAAGGAATAGACTCACTGCCATGTATAGACGAAAGGATCTCTACAGAGTTTTGGCGCCTCATCTCCAGGCTCATTCTTTCCGGGCGCATATCTCCCCTGTCTGACTTTGAATAGCGTGATTTTTGCGTGCTCCTATCGAGAGATTTTCAACAAGCCCATTATTTTTAGGTCAAATAGCGAAATTACCGAACCAGACTCCAACTTATATTGAAGCAAAAGGCTTGGGTCTATGAACTTATTGCTGGTTTAGTGCTTATCATTGTCTGATTTCGAGACAACATGGTTTTGGGCTTTGGGACCTTGCTTTCGGTAATCGGAATGTTTGATTCAAGTTTGACCACGTTTGCTCCCCCGTCCAGCATTCGTTTGACCCAATTTGGGTTGTGTGGGAATGCTTGCATTACGGGATATGCAATCTAAATTAGGAAATCACCAACTTCAGACACTACAAAAATGGGTAATTGGTTTGGAAGGATTAAAAAATCGAATGTCAAATTTAGGTGGTGATATGAGTGTCAAAATTTTTGATGTGTGGATTCTAATGTTTAAAAATGCGTTCCTCGGAACTCCCCGGTCAACCTTTAATCAATTTTTGGTCAACCCTGGCCAAACTTAATGATTTAGGAAAATGGGGCTGAAATTTGACGTGACTATTAGGTTATGAATTTACTTGGAGAAAGAAAAATGGATTCTATATTCAACTCGGCTATTAAGTAGATTATTAATTTTTTGCTGTGGCATTTAGGTGGCAATTACTTTCATAAAGAAAAGTATAAAATAAAAAAATTCTTGCAATGAAGAGAGAGCCATTATAGGAACATGTAATTCTAAGTTAAATATTTAGAGACTATACCTAAAGATCTCGTTATAATTTTTTTATATAGATACGGACCATGGAGATAATTAGAATGTTTTGGCCAATAGGAGGTTGAAAATGGTGATGATTGTACTTCATAATGTAGAGAAGTAATATCTGATTTATATTTATGAAAAGGAGATCAGCCCGATGCATCCTTGCGGATCCTTCCGTGGACAAATGCATGTAATTCATTCCAGTTGCTGAAGTTAATGTAGTTCCTACGTCATTTAAGTCAAGATAGTCATGATGTTCCTTAGATTTGTGGTGCTAAAGGGGAAGCTGGGCCGATCATTGGGGGGATAAGGAGAGGGAGAGTTTTATAAAAGCAGAGAGAAGAGTGAGAGGACGGATGTGAGGAGGGAAAGCAAACAGAGAGGACAAAAGGGGGGGGGGGGGAGAGAGAGAGAGAGAGAGAGAGTCATGCATGAATTGTAGCTAAGACAAAGACAGCCGAAGCGAAAAATGGGAAAGAAGTAGACAACAAAGCAAAATATTACCTTAACGTGGACGATCTTGATTGAGAAATGAGTAAATGACCGTCCTTAATATACTGTGATAATAATAATAATATGTCCCGAATCACAAAAACATAAATAACATATAATTAAAAATTATTGTAGGGTCTACTTCTTCAAGAATTTATAACTAACAACATATTATTACTTTCACAGTTGTTCAAAGACTATTACGCTAATAGGACTCATTTGGATTTAGGATTTATATTGTTACCTAACTTTAAAAAGTTGATCCCTCTTTCTGTCTTATTTATGTCTCACTACTATATCTATTCCTCTCGTGTCACTGGACTTGTAAGAGGAAGGGCTCTCAATATTTATCATAGTCACTAGCCCAATGACAAGTGTCCATTTATGAGTTGATAAGAGTGAAACATACTCGTCACATCGGCTCTTGACGCAACGCTTTGCAATCAACCGTATAATTTCTCTCCCAACATGCACCAAAATTACTTCCCATAATTCCTTTTTCGACCGCACCGCTTGCTCGTTTTTCTTTGAATCCTTCTACAACATGCTTGCCACAACTTTCATGTTTTTCTTAGTCGAACATGCTTGCCACAACATGCTGCACTATGAAGTCTCCCTTGGCCGAGAAAGCTACTTGATTTTTTTTTTCCGGTAAATATACTTGATTTTTTATGAAGTCAGAGAAGTAGGTCGAGGTTCGCGGGGTCGAATTTTGCTAAGTCGAACTCTACTCAAACCGAATGTAATTCCCTTGCGGTTTTGGACTGGGCCTCGTATGATATGGGCCATGGTGACTTTAAGCAGGACCAATGTTGTCTTCGTAAGATTGAGATAAACTTGATTTACATCATTTATGAGAAAATATTTGTTACTAGAGACATGCCATGTTGGATCTACTTGAACCCAGTCATTGGTTGCCACGTGCGCAGAGGCCCAGTTGTCAAAGTCGCCGAAGCCGAGCAAGACATTGACCAGGTTGCTTGCTGGAGACAGATTGAGGGATAAAGAGAGGTAGTAGAAGAAAAGAAATTGACAGAAGAGAGGGAGAGACTACAATAAAAGACCAGAAGAAAAGTTTCACGAATTGTCAATTTTCAGTGTCTTATAATTGATGTTTTGTGGATGAAAGTCCTTAATTTTTACAAGGATTCTGGGCAAATTGGTCATGGCCATTGTAAACTTAATTGCGCCAAAGCAAATTTGAAAAGGGAACTATATGGTGATGATGGAGTTGCTTTGGATTTCCACAAGGAAAGCTCAAAACGGTGAACCCGTCATTTTCCAAACATGTTAATATGATCTTTTCAGATGCACTATTGATCTTTCGTATAAATTACTTGGATTTCAAATTTTATTTTTTTTGGGGGGGGGGGGAAATATCACTTCACTACTGATTTTATAGCCTTCTGAATGAGTTTTGGACTATCCATAAGATGATTGTTGTGATACATTATTAAAGTGGACTTGTAGCAAGAATTGATCCACCGGAATAGAGACCTGTCTAGCAAAAAAGTTTAATGGAACTTTGGCTTAGATGACTCTACAATACATAATTCACGCGAATGTATAAAAATTTGGACTCTGGCATTGATTAGACTCATCAAATACATTTACGCCAAATCAGCCTTGCATGAAAAGTTCAAACTATACATTATTTTCTCTCCATCAAGTCTACTGCACTTCTACTCAATTCCTTAAAAAAAAAAAAAATCGATTCCTTTTTCTTTTTTTTGGTCAGAAAAGATAATATCATTAAAAAAAAAAAAGAACGATTACACTTTAGCGTTCAAAGAAAAAGAAACGAAGGCATCCGCCGCGATCAAAGCTTGCAAAACAGGAGGAGGAAAAAGGGTCCAATTTTGGGGCAGATCTGGTCATCCGTGTGCTTTGGCCGCCCAGTCAGCGACTAAATTGGCTCGTCTATGACAGTGCTGCAAACGGAGATTCAGAAAAAGGGGTAAGATCGATTGAAGCTCGTCAAACAGTGGCCGATCCTCCCATGGTGGCGGCCATTGGTCTTGAAGAATGTCAATCAGTTGTAGACAGTCAGATTCGATGACGATCGATGTGGTAAGAAGCCCCTGTTGTTTGAGACGATTTAGGGTTAGGGTGAGCGCTTGTGTTTTCGCTTGAAAAGCCGAATTTGCTGAAAATCTGGCTGTATAGACATCAGTGAGCAGACATCTATGATCGTGGCTAATACAAGCCATTGTGCTTCTCTGTGCCCAGGGTAGAAGGAAGCATCGATATTGCATTTGATGAAGCCCGGTTCTGGCGATTGCCAATGGTGAACTGTAGAGGCAAGGGACTCAGCGTTACGCGTACCTGTTGGTTGGGGAACTATTTGATCAGAGAGATTGAGGATTCGATATTGAGCCAAGGCATCAACAACAGCCAGATTGGAGTAAGGGAATAACCCACGAAAGACACTATTGTTACGCAGCCGCCACATCTGCCATAAAACCAGAGCAATCATAGGTAATCGAGGTAAGAGTTTCTGATCCTTAACTGATTCTGCAAACCACTTATCCAGACGAGTAATCGTAGTTGTGTGGAAAGGAAACTGCAGCTGTGGATGTGACCATACCCCTGCTGTCCACGGACAATAGAAAAAAATATGTTCCACTATTTCCGGCTCATTCTGATTGCATATAGTACACATAGGGCTGGATATGATATGTTTGCTATGTAAATTGGATTTGGTAGCTAGTGCGTTTTGACATGCTGACCACAGAAATATGCGAATTTTAGGTGTGCTGTGCATTTTCCATATGTAACACCATAGCTCAAGATGGGGATGGTGGGAGGTTGATGCATGATTACCTTGTAATCTGTTTGTTGGTGCTGTCAAGGCTCTATAATTACTCTTAACTGTATACTGCCCCTGTTGTTGTTGCTGCCCAAATAATCTGATATGTTGAGTGGAGAGGTCGTAGTGGAGTTCTGAGGATTTCGTCGACAATAGAGTCATTGAACATTTGTGTAATAAGGTGGGTTTTCCATGTGTGGTGGATAGGATCAATAAGATCCGCCACCAACCTGGGCTCATCTCTATTTGTAGGTCCGCCAATCTTACCTCTTGGTAACCAGCAATTTTCCCTTATATGGATTTATTTTCCATCACCAACAGACCATCTTGCATTCGGTAAAATGGCGTCACGCCCAATTAGGTTGCTCCTCCGGCCCCGGAAGGCGAGAACCAGACTCTGCAAATTCGAAGTCCCTTGAGGGAAAATATAGGCCCTTGAGGAGCCGACCCCAGAGCGAATGAGGTTGTTGTAGTAACCTCCAGGCCTGCTTACCAAGCATGGCATTGTTAAAAGCTGCAAGATCCCGAAAACCTAACCCACCAGAATTTTTAGCTGTCGTTAATAAGTCCCATTTCTTCCAATGCACACCATTCCTATTCTTATCATTCCGCCACCAAAAATTGGCAATCCACCTCTCGATAATTCGACATAGAGATATGGGAAGCTTGAAGGTCGACATGGCGTAATGCGGCATAGCTTGGACGACAGATTTGAGAAGGATCTCCTTTCCACCTTTCGATAACAACAATTCTTTCCAACCCTCCAACTTTGCATGTACTCTACCTAATAGCCAACCAAATACTTCCTTTTTCGAGCGACCCCATTCTGATGGAACTTCGAGGTATCTACCATAACCACTCAACACCGGAACTCTCAACTCAGCATCCAAGTTAGTTTGAAGACTTAGTGGACATCATTTGCTAAAATAGAGGCCAGACTTATTCCGGTTTATAACTTGTCCAGTAGCGAGACAATATTGGTTTAAAATATTGGCCATGTTCTGACATTCCGAGATAGTGGCATCAAGGAAGAAAACGAAATCATCAGCAAAAAATAAATGCGAGAGAGTGGGGCATGACCTGGTAAGTTTGATGCCACGAAGATGTCCCATCGTAAGAGCGTTGTGAATAAGGGTAGATAGAGCATTAGCCATTAAAATAAAGAGATATGGAGAAAGAGGGTCTCCTTGTCTGAGTCCTTTTGATGGCTTGAAATAAGGTAGAGCTTCCCCATTCAACTTAACACTCATTGTCGTTGTAGTAATATAGTGCATCACCATCTGAACCCACCAAGGATGAAAACCCAGTCTAATGAGGTAGGCTTGAATGAAATCCCATTCAACTTTGTCGTAAGCCTTCTGTATATCAGTCCTGAGGATAGCTTGGAAGTGTCGTGTTCGATGCCTCGTCTTGAATTGATGTAGAATCTCGTGTACAACTAATACATTGTCTTGAATTTGACGGCCAGACACAAAGGCAGCCTGTTCAAGTGATATCAGCTGCGCTAACAATGGTTTTAAGCGGTTGGCCATGACCTTGGAGATAACCTTATATGCAAAGTTACACAAACTTATCGGTCTAAACTAGTCAAGACGTTCAGGATGGTGTACTTTAGGAATCAGAACAATAAGAGTCTTGTTAAGATCTGGAGGGAACTTACCATAACGAAAAAAGTCATGGACCAGACATAATAAATCATGTTGGATAGTATTCCAATGGGATCGGTAGAATAAACCATTAAATCCGTCGGGACCGGAGCTTTTGTTGCACCCAGTTGAAAAGTGGCTTGTCGGACTTCTTCAACCGTCACTGAGGCCAATAACTGCGCATTCATTGTGTCCGTAACAACTGATTGACATTGATCAAGGACAGGGCCAAAGTCACGGTGGCCTGCCGATGTGTAGAGCTGGATAAAGTAGCAGAAGTCATCTCCTTTAAATCTGCTATATCCCTCACCCATTCATTGTCTTCATTCCGAAGCATTCCAATCCAGTTTCTCTGCCTTCGTTGGATTGTAGTGGCATGAAAGAACTTACTATTTTTGTCACCCTAACGCAGCCAATTGATTCTAGATCTCATAGCCCAAAACTGTTCTTCTTGCTACCAAATAGTCCTCAACTCATCTTGGAGATGAGATACCTCTTCGCTGTCAGTGTTAGAACTATAAGGATGATTAATGAGCGTTTGGAGGCGTTGTTGTAAAGCTGTTATCCTTAAGTGGCCATTGCCAAACTTAGAGCGACTCCATTGGTTTAAAGCTATTCTTACCCTAGACAGTTTGTGCAAGAGGTTAGAATTTCTGGATTGATTAGAAGGCCAAGTTTGGGAGACAAGGCTGTAAACTTCCGGATCATCATTCCAGAAAGCTTCATAAGCAAAGGTGCGTTGACGATTTTTATGAAGCTTCACTGTTGAGAGAAGTAAAGGGCTGTGATCAAAGCCCAGTGGCGGTAAGGCATACACTTCCGCATCAGGATAATTAAGACGCCATTCCATAGAGCAGAGAATTCTGTCCAATCGTTCCTTAACGAGGTCAGCTCCTTCACGACGATTTGACCAAGTATACATGCATCCCTTACTTTCAACCTCCATTAGAGCACATTCATCTACTACATCTCGAAAAGAAGAAAGACGAGAGCGAATAGGGGATCGACTGCCCATCTTCTCCCAAGGATGAAGAATTTCATTAAAATCCCCTGCACAAATCCAGGGTAGAGTATTGAAGGCACTAATTCTTCGAAGGGTCTCCCAAAATAACTGGCGGTTATGATAAGTGGAAGGGGTGTGCAAGCAAGTAATTCTCATAAGGTGATCATCACGTTGATCCCTGCAGACCATATCAAAAAAGTCTTCCGAAAAGCTATCAATTTCTAGAGAAATAGTATCATTCCAAAAAACGGCCAAACCACCAGCCAAACCAATAGGATTCTGAACAAAAGAACTATTATAATGAAGCTGATGCTGTAATCTATTGAGAAACAGCTCCCTGTTCTTGGTTTCCATCAAAAACAAAAGATCGGGCTTTTCTTTGGCTGACAAAGCCTTAAGAGCTTGGACTGTCAGGGCATTGCCCAACCCCTGACAGTTCCAGCATAAAAGCTTCATTTGTAACCTGGTGGCTGTTGAGGGCCAGCCACCAAAGCCTGATGAAGTGCTTCATCTGCTGCCAATACCGGTGTTTCCTGGAGATGTGTCTCATCAAGCTGATCCAAAACAACACAGCCCTTATCATAGGGAGCATAGAGTTTCTGTTTCTTTGCTTGTCTTGTTCTGGCAGTAGTGCGGTAGAGTTGTCAATATGAACCCATATATAGATAAATATTTTTTGTTGAATTGGTTCTTTCAAGCATTTATCGAAAAGGGCTTCGAATTTGATCAATTCAATTGAGGTATCTGGAAACAAGATTTTTTCTTATTTCTTCATTTGAAACGGGCTCTTATTCTATTTATGTATTCTTTCTAAATTCAAGGACTAACTACTGAATCACAAATAAAAAATAGGGAATAGATTCATAGGTCCGATGCCCTGTAATAGAACTTAGGGTTAATAGAAATAGTGGATCACATAGATTCAACAAATGAGGTGGATTCATTAACAATTCAAAGATGAAAAAATGGTAAAAAAGAAAGCATTTCTTCCTCTTCTATATCTTACATCTATAGTATTTTTGCCCTAGTGGATCTCTCTCTCGTTTAATAAAAGTCTTGAATTTTGGATTACTAATTGGTGGAATACTAGGTAATCCGAAACTTTTTTGACTGATATTCAAGAAAGAGTATTCTAGAAAAATTCATCGAATTGGAAGAACTCTTACTCTTGGACGAAATGATAAAAGAATACCCGGAAACACATCTACAAACACTTCGTATAGGAATCCACAAAGAAACGATCCAATTGATCAAGATGCACAATGAGGATCATATCCATATGATTTTGCACTTATCGACAAATATTACCTCTTTCATTATTTTAAGTGGTTATTCTATTCTGGGTAATGAAGAACTTGCTATTCTTAACTCTTGGGTTCAAGAATTCCTATATAACTTAAGTGACACAATAAAAGCTTTTTCTATTCTTTTATTAACTGATTTATGTATCGGATTCCATTCGCCCCATGGTTGGGAACTAATGATTGGCTATGTCTACAAAGATTTTGGATTTGCTCACAACGATCAAATTATATCGGGTCTTGTTTCTACTTTTCTAGTCATTCTGGATACAATTTTGAAATATTGGATCTTCCGTTATTTAAATCGTATATCTCCATCACTTGTAGTGATTTATCATTGAATGAATGACTGATCTAACTAGAATATTTGTTACTTTGTAACATAAGGTACATAAGCAAAGCATTTCCATTTTAAGACGCACTTACTCTTTCTACCCTACAGGGATTTCTCCTACTCCTTATATTCCAGTAAAATGATTTCAATAAAGTAAATAGCAGAATTGTGGATAGGGAACTATACAAGCGACCTACCTAATTTTATTGTAGAAATTTTCGGGATCAATGATTGGACCATGCAAAATAAAAACACCTTTTCTTGGATAAAGAAAGAGATTATTCGATCTATTTTCATATCGCTGATGATATATATCATAGCTCGGACATCCATTTCAAATGCATATCCCATTTTTGCACAGCAGGGTTATGAAAATCCACGAGAAGCGACCGGACGTATTGTATGTGCCAATTGCCATTTAGCTAATAAGCCCGTGGATATTGAGGTTCCACAAGCGGTACTTCCCGATCTTTGTATTTGAAGCAGTTGTTCGAATTCCTTATGATATGCAAGTTAAACAAGTTCTTGCTAATGGTAAAAGGGGAAGTTTGAATGTGGGGGCTGTTCTTATTTTACCCGAGGGATTTGAATTAGCGCCTCCCGATCGTATTTCGCCCGAGATGAAAGAAAAGATAGGCAATGTGTCTTTTCGAGCTATCGCCCCAATAAAAAAATATTCTTGTGATAGGTCCTGTTTCTGGTCGAAATATAGTGAAGTCACATTTCCTATTCTTTCCCCGGACCCCGCTACTAATAAAGATGTTCACTTCTTAAAATATCCCATATATGTAGGCGGGAACAGAGGAAGGGGTCGATTTATCCCGATGGGAGCAAGAGTAACAATACAGTTTATAATGCTACAACGGCTGGTGTAGTAAGTAAAATCATACAAAAAGAAAAAGGGGGTACGAAATAACCATATCGGATGCGTTAGATGAACGTCAAGTGGTTGATATTATTCCACCGGGGCCAGAACTTCTTGTTTCCGAAGGCGAATCTATCAAACTTGATCAGCCATTAACAGTAATCCTAATGTGGGTGGATTTGGTCAAGGAGATGCGGAAATAGTACTTCAAGATCCATTCCGTGTCCAAGGCCTTTTGTTCTTCTTGGCATCTGTTATTTTGGCACAAATATTTTTGGTTCTTAAGAAGAAACAGTTTGAGAAGGTTCAATTGTCCGAAATGAATTTCTAGATTCGCGGATTTCCAATATCAAATTCGTAAAAAGAATCAAATTTTTGTTTTGACAATTCAATTATATTATGTATGATTAAAAATTATGAAAAGCTTTTTGCTTGTTTCTATTCCAGATGTCGATATCGGGAATTATTTGTACCGCATTACTAGTCATAGTATGTATATTGTGAAAAATATTTTTTTTCTTTATGACTTCTTTTTTTTAAGCCAAATTCGAGCGGTGTCACTAGGTCACTCTTGTGAGATTGAAATGTCATAGAATGGATCAATCGTTTTCTATTCTAATAGAATAAATCAAATCGAAAATTTCACTGGATACTAAACATAAAATAAGTAAGTGGAGAATAGAAAACAAAGGATTATTCGCTTTCTTCTTCTTAGTCTTTTCTTTGACACAAGAAAGGAATTTTCTGCATTCCTTTCTTGTGTCCAAGAAAACCTGTTTTTGATCCCGTTAGTAAAAGATTACTATCTTTAGTTTATATTTTTTCCAGGTTTATCAGAACCCCTACTTTATATTTATTACGTATACATATATAAAGTAGTGAACAAACAAAAAATAGAGGGAAATCTTTTGATAAAATAGAACTTATTCTAATGAACTTAGAAAAAAATTCAACTTTGATGAGATACTAAATAGAGTAGAGTAAGGATCTATTCGAAAAGGATTTGCTTTGGATAATATCTGATTGATAGAAATATATATTGTAATTGTGTCATTCAGGAAAATCAAATCGAGCGATTCCTTCTTTCTTCGAACTTTGAAAGATAGATAAGATACTATCAGCGAATAAGAGATGTTCTAAATCAATTAATGAAATTTTCAAAAACATTATCAGAAAAAAAAATGAAATGAAGTTTTTTTTTTCAAAATCGGGAAAAGTTATTTATTTTTTATTTAGACTAATAAAATATTATGAAAGCTTAAGAAGGATCCCCTTGCCTTCTTAAGCTTTCATGTCTCCAACTTAGTTCATCTTATTATTAGATTATTACAGAGATGAACCCAACCCGGAGTATGAACCATAAAAGAAAATACCTATTAAACCAATCACAAGAATACCAGTTACAATACCTATTATCCAAAGAGGAATCCTTCCAGTAGTATCGGCCATTTATCCCGCTTCCCTCCACCATTTCTTTCATCAAAGTTGTCATGCTAAAGACATAAACAGCCATAGATAATTATGAGATGTGATTCTTCCGAATGGGTTAAGATAATTCTTATTATGATTTAGTATTATACTATTCTTTTTTCTTCTCTTCTTCTGTTTCTTTGTAGATAGCACTTCTACAATAATGCACTTACCTCAACATTATTGTTTATTAGCAAGTCTTCCCAGCATCCAATCAAATTACATGCATACATACATACGTATATAAATACATAATCTTTAGTGAAAGTAAACAGGAAAGAAAAAAATAACTTATTTAAGAAAACCATGTTATATTAAAATTGACTTTGCACACTAAATGCATTCATATTTCAAGGATTGATTATTTTTTGCTCCCTAAAGTCTAGTAGAAAAATCTGTATAAATAATGCAAATAACATATCTAATAATATCTAAATCCAAAAAAATATATTAATAAATAAAATTTACAAGAATGAGAAAATATCGATATTTATAAATTTGAGTAAAGTTGACTCGATTGTGCACGAGAAGTGTCATTGCATACACTGAAAAAATTACAGTTGTAACTGTACAATAACATAGGGACAAAAATTGAGTCATTGCTTACAATAGAACGCACTACAGAAAGCAAAATTATTTGCATTTCCATCCGGTAAAACATGTAATAAGCCGGAGAAGATGACAAAACAATCGAGTTGCCCTTGAAAATTAGTGCATGAGAAATTCAATTTTTTGAAATTATAATTTAAAAGATATTTGATAAGTACAGAGTGATTCTAAATGCAATGCAAAAGGTACGCAATGTAGTCAATTTCCAATAACTCAACTTCTATCAAAAGATCAAGGACATATTTCCTTTGGGATAAAAGAAGATATCTTTTGAAGATTTGACAACTTCAATATCAAGAAAATACCAAAACTTTCCAAGATTCTTTATTCAAAGCTCTTATCCAAGAAACTTCTTCAACCGGATGATCTCATCATTATCATTCCATGTGACAACAATGTTGTCTACATAGACAATGAGAATAGTGACTTTAACACATGATTTCTTCACAAATAAAGTATGATCAACATTACTCTATTTATACCCCCACGAAGATCAGAGCTTTTTAAAATCTACCAAACAATGTTTGAGGTGACTGCTTTAAACCATAAAGTGCACGTTTTGGCTTACACACTTTTTCTTAAGTTTTGTCACAAGAAAAACCTGGAGGAATCTCTATATACACCTTCTCTTCTAACTTTCCATTAAGAAAGCCATTCTTCAATCTAATTGCTGAAGATCCCATCCGTAATTAATAGCACATGAAAGTAGGACTCAAAAATTGTATTTAACTTGGCAACAAGAGCAAAGGTTTCTTAATAGTCTATCCCATGAGTCAGAGTAAATCTTTTTGCCATCAACCATACTTTATATTTGTCCATAATAACATCCATCTTTTGTTTGATTAAAAACACCCATTTCCTACTAGTTGTTTACCACAAGGAAGAACAACAATATCCTACATGCCATTTTCCTTCAAAGTATGCATATCTTCCACCATTGTTGCCTTCCACTTCTCATCTGCAAAAACTTCTTGCCAATTTCATGGAAGAGAGATAGAAGATAAAGAATACACAAAGTACAATAGAGCTAGACAAAGATTCATGAGACAACATGGAATACAGGGTGTTGAGTACAAATTCTAGTGCCCTTCCAAAGTGCAATAAGAAGTCAGAAAGAGAAACCTCACCAGGAGTAGTACGATCCGGATATGGAGATGATAATTGAACATGCAATATATTAGTGGTCTTAACTTGCATATTGGTAGTAGGATTCTTATGATAATATGTCTTCTGTGTTTCACCACTATCAATTCGCCCTTGAAAGGTACCAATATTTTGCCTAACAAGTGTGGTCTCCCCTTGAAGTGGTTGCTCTATTATCTCCTCTTAAGGTACTGTAGTACTGTACTATTCTCTTCTTGTGTTGCATTCTTTTCTTCTTGAGCAGGAAGAGAACCATTAGATACCGTCGGAGGAGGAGGGTATGTAATATCCTCAAGAACATATAGAATAAGTAGCATCTCTACATAAGGACACTCTTGAAGAGGTGGAGCAAAACAATATAAATTAGACTCATAAAAAATCACATCCATAGACACAATGGTGCACCTAAAAGGAGGATCATAACACTTATAACTCTTTTGAGTAGTGGAATATCCAAGAAATATGTAGCAAAGACCATGGGGTTCCAGCTTACTCTTAAAGGTGGTGTTATGAGCATAACAAACACAACCAAAATTTTTTTGGGGGAAGAATAAAAATCAATGATCCTTATAAAATATCAATAGGTGTATGAGAATCAAGAATTGTAGTTGATATCTGATTGATTAAATAGGCAATGGTTAAGATAGCATTACTCCAATACTAAGTTGGGACATGACGAGAAAACATAAGAGACCTAGCAACCTCTAACAAATGTTGGGTTTTTCTTTTTCTTTTTTTTGGCAACACCATTTTGTGCTAGGGTATTAGCACAACTAGTTTGATGAATAATGCCATGATTAGAAAGATATCGTTGAAACTAACCATCGGTATATTCAGTGCCATTGTCACTGTGAAGAATTTTCATAATGGCATTGAACTGGGTGTGAACCATTTTGTGAAGGATTTGGACACAGGAAAAACGTCACTCTTATATTTTGACAAGTAAACTCAAGTTGTACAAGAATGACAATCAATAACAGCGATAGTCCATCAATTACTAGAAATGGAAGTACGCTGGAAAGGATCCCATACATTAGTATGAATCGTATGAAAAGAAAAATGACTTTGTAGTATTTGAAGATGGATATATATATAGGCTTCACTACTGCCTGCGGTGGCCTAGTTGGATAAGACTCTCAAATGAAACTAACGAAAGTGGAGGGGGTCGAATCCCGCCGGCCGCACGGGGTCTTAAGCGCGACATCAGGGTGGTGGGTCTTCCGCTAGCGTTGCTTGAGGGTTTACCCACCGGCTACCAGCTGTATGGGGTTCCTTGGGTATCAAAGAAGAAGAAGAAGAAGAAGATATATATAAGCTTCACCAAAAAAAAAAAAAAAAAAAAAGCTCATCTTTATTGCAGGCTAAAACAAGACTAGGAAAACTTTTATAAATGTTCTGAAAGGAGGATGACCTAATCTATAGTACCATTAATGAAGATCTGATCAACACCGAATTAACTTGATGAGTTGTAGAAGACAAAATAGAAGTAGAAACACCACTACCTTCCAGCACATAAAAATTGTTAGGATATAATACGCAGAAACGACAGGATTTTGCAATTTACGTCAACGTGAAATCACCAGAGAAATAAACGAGAAACAATAAGGACACTAGAAATTTACGTGGTTCGGTCCGAGTATCGGTACCTACGTCCACAAGGAGAGCCAGCAGCAAATAATCCACTAAAATCGGAGAATCAGAGTTTACAATCACTCACATGCTCAAGTGTTTCCCACACCTAGATTTAACTCCAAATTCAAAGTGTTTATAAATAAACAGCTCACTTGGGTATAAACTCACAGTATAAAATTACCACGTGTTCAAACTCGAAACAAAAACGCTCTACGTACGACTTCGCGTTTTAATCAAAGCTTCACACGGACAGCTTCTAAATCTTCACAGCCCCCTTCTACGTAAAGCTGCAACGGCGTCTTCTCAAGCGACATGTGGCTTCTCTTTTTATGTAGGTCTTCGGCCGCGCCACACACACTCGAAGAAAGAAAATTATGTCTGTTTTATATGTGGGCCCAAGTCAAAGGCCCACCACCACTTTTGGATTCCTACGTAAAGGACTTCGGCGGCATCAAAACGCAGAAGGAGAAGACCTGCAAAAATATTTGCCTTTTGTACGTGTGTGTCCAGTTGGGCCCCACCTGCATATTTTGGCTTCACGCGGTAGACTTCCTCTCTCAGCGTGGAGTGTGTGCCCATGGTCAAACTTTTGACCTTAGGCCCACCACTTTCAATTCTTCGTGTGCAGAGGCTTCACGCGGCTTTCCTTTTTCTGTTTCGTAAAGGATTCCGCAGCAAAGAGGAAACTTTCCTCACCTTTTATTTTATTTTATATTTCCTCTTTTTCAGCGAATCATATTTTGTAAACACTCAAACTTGAGATATAATTTAACAAAAATCATAATCTAATTTACCATATCCAATCTCCTTATCTGTCACCGGATCTTGGAAAACACAATAAGAAGGAAAAAGAGGTTACTTTACAATTTAAGTCTTGAGTTAGACTACTGATAAAAAGAAGATTAGTAGAGAATGATGAAATATGCAAAATCGAAGATAATGAAGGAATGAAAGATAATGAAAGAATGAAGGAACAATTGATAGACCCATTTTCTAGCAATGGAAGAGAGGGTTCTATTAGTTATGTGAACTTTATGTTTGCCAGAAGAAGGGCTGTATTGATAAAAAAAGACTAGAAGAACCTATCATGTGATATGTAACCCATGTATAAATGATCCATAGATTGGAAACAACATATGTAAGGGTGAGCAAAATGAACCAATTGGACCAATTCAGTCCAATTCCCAGAGGCACCTGTCCAATTCTTCGATTTGATAAAATTAGAACAATTGATTTTCGGCAATGTTCTTGGTTCCAAGAATGGAACCGTCTGGACCAGACCGATTTTAAAATTTTCAATTCTATTTCTTTAAGATTATTAAATAAATTATTTGAACTCTTAATTGTTAAAGATTTTCTCAATGTTGTTGTGATGGAAATTTTTAGCCAAAAGGCTGAGAAAGGTATGTTTTGGGTAGGTGCATGGCTTAACTTTTATTCATAACGCCTCTTACGGTCTCTACATGCCCGTTTGATTTATGGGACTCTCGGCATATTTGGCTTGTCTCTTTTGTGGTATTCAACCTTCCATGTGAATGCCTTCAATGTAGGACTCTTGGCTTGTCTCTGTTGTTATGTCCAATTGTCCATGTGAACGCCTTCAATGTGAGGCTCTCTAGAGAAGTCGCATGGCTTGTCAGTAGAGCCTTCCATGTGAATGCCGAGAGTCCCATATCAAATGGGCACACAAAAGCAGTAAGAGAAGTTGTGAGTAAAAACCAAGCCATGCACCTGCCAAAGCATGCCTTTCTTTGCCTTTTGGCTAAGACCAAATGTAGCATATGTTTAGTGTGTCATATTCATACAATTTTTGAAGCATTTTGAATTTTTTTTTTTTTTTTTTTTTTTTTGGGCGAAGAGCAAAGGCTTTATTTTAAAGAAGGGGAAACACTCAAATGAAATGTAACTCAAGTGCCTCATTGTAATCTTTCACTGGTTCCATTGGACCACTTGGAATCGGATTGGTCTAGTCTGATCCAAAAACAAGTTGGTTCAGTCTTGGTTCTTTGATGGGATTAGGAACCGATCACCTGTAAATAGATGTATGAACCCCCCCCCCCCCCTCAGGGGCACTGCCGCCGCCACCGCCGCCGCCGCCTCCTCAAGAAGATACATGAAATGGCTAGTTTTGAAGCAAAAGGGGAAGAAGAATTGGCAACCGTGAAAGAGGTGGCAACAACAGCAAAAGCTTTCGATAGACGTCAAAATGCCTAAAGTTCTTCCTAGGATAAATCGATATCAGTATTAGGTGTAGTAGGAACAATTTCAATATGGTTTCCCTTGTTTTTTTGCATTTCTTTGTGCCCCTTTTGCCTCAAAATCTACAGTTTTTCCATGTAACTTTCAGCTAGTGGTCTTAGTATGATACAGCCTCAACAGTGTTCACACTTCACAACCTCCTTAGAGATATCGTTAAATCAAGATATTGAACCATATTTGGTAATAGTTCCAACTTGAGCAAATTGATAATCAGTAGAGGGATGGAGCATTGCTGTCCAATGGCTTTCTCCAGAGTGAATTAAGGCATAGGACTGTTCCAGAGTAGGATATGGAGATCAGCTTTGGACTTGAACACGTATATGATCATATTCAACATCCAATCTTGCAAAGAAATCATAAACTCTAATATTCTCCACAAGGTTCTTGTAAGCAACATTAATTGCAGCATGTTTGGCTAATAATCAGCATAATGATCTAGCTCTTGCCACAAAGTCCAAAGTTCAGCATAATATTGTGATATAGACATCTCCTTCTAAGTGGTGTTGTGAACCCTTCTTTGAATTTCATACACTCATGCGTCATTCTCAAAGTGACCATAAGTAACTTTCGTAGCTGACCAAACCTATGCCACAGTATCAAGAAGCAAATATCCTTTTGCAATATGTGGCTACATTAAGTTAAGCAAAAAAGACATTACCAAAGAGTCATTCCATATCCATTTGTCTTAAGTAGTTCCTATTGTATCCAGTTTCACAAAAGTGCTGTTAATTTGTCCTGTAAGTCCATCGCCTACAATGATTAAAAATGCAGATCGAGACCATATCAAATAATTTGTGCCATCAAGTTTCACAGAAATCGTAACAAAAGTAATATTATTTGTTCAACCATCTCCTGTAGCTAGAGAGCTTACAACTAAACTCTCAAATATTGTGTCTTAACAATCGCCTCGAAAAGTGTGAAAGGAGCAATTGAACCACCAAAACTAGTTAGAAAAGGCGAAAAATTGGATTGAAGTTCTTTGGTAGTAAGCTGAAGTTATCCTTCAAAAATAACCAAATCAGATTGAGGGAAGGCAAAAATCAATTTCTGTAGGGTTTAGAATATCTGAAAAATAAAAAAGATAATTTGCTTTCCCCCAAAGAATCTGAAAAAATAGATATGGTGGCCCACAAATAGAAGTGCTTTGGTCTTCACACATGAGAACATTGTAGGCCAATGGCAATAAATAAGAAGATAAGAAAAAAAAAATCACAGAAGAGGTTGAACCACCTATGACAAATGGCAAATTGTTTTTGTTTTTTTTTTTTTTTTTTTTTTTTTTTTTTTTTTTTTTTTTTATAATCGTGAGGTTTAAGGCAAACAATATATTCAAAGAATCACCTCATTAATATTGTCCTACACTACGAGAGAAAGCAAAGAAGAAGGTGAGAAAGAATTTCTGAGGGAGATGATGAAACGAGAAGAGAGAGAAAGGTTGCATAGAGACGAGATTAGGGTTAAGGGTTTCAACTGCGCTGGGAGACCAAAAAAAAAAAAAAAACTGTACCGAATGCTTAGATAGGTCAATATGACCGCAAGCTATCTATTTATAATAAAACCCAAAGGCCAAAATTACAATATGATCATTTTCGCCACCATACAAAAAGAAAAATAGAGGAAATAGACAAATATGCCCCCCATTGGCCAAGTTTTCTCAACAATTAGAAACCCAAGTAATATGCAGGAGACCATCTTACTTTATGAAGCAAATATTTCATGGGTATCGAAACTAGATTATGCTAGGTAAATTCAACACTCTTTCAATACATTTTTCTCTTTAGTTTAGTGTAAGTAGCCTTAGCAATTTAAACCTTAAACCACAGACATATAATGGGTGATTATGTGGGTGCATAAACAAAAACGTAACACTCCATAGTCAAAGAGATAAATAAACTACTTAGGCTGCATTTGGTTATTTAGATGAAAGTCAGCATAGGTTATGTTTTATCAATCCTATGTTTGGTTGCTGTCCAAGATAGGATAATGTCACAGATAGGATAATGTCATATAAAGGAGAATATAGTCTGGATAAAAAAAAAAAATCCAAGGGGGGATGGGATAGAGTCGAATAGAATTTCTCTTATCCATAATATAAAAGCTATTTTGAGAAAACCCTGCAATGTCCTTTTCCCTCTCCTTCATTAACCCATGCGACTACTCTATAACTAAAGTAACAAAGTTGAAATCTTCTTCTTGGTAGCTCTTCGGTTCACATCAAAGCTTTGTAGAAGTAGGAAAAGAGTTGAAGCATCATGTTTTTCTAATTCGCGGAGGAAAATAATCATGCTCTCTCTCTCACACACACACACACACAAAGACTCATGCACGATGGCTAGGTATAGGGGTTGAATAAGCATTGTTGCAGGTGTTAAGAACGATTTAGTGCAGATTTCTTTTCGGTATTCAGGTATGAGATGATGTGGCTATTTGCATGACATATGTCTAGCGTAATGTATGTCTTGGTGCACTAGTGTTTTGTCTTCATTGATGATTGGCGTCTCAAAGCTTTGGGGTTTCTTTTAGGTTGGAAAAACAAGACATAGGTTTAAATTTTTTTGTAGGGTTTCTTTAGTTTCACATTAAATCCATGACAAGATCAATGGTTATTTGTACTATAACGTGACTCTTAGAATGATGTCAATCATTCAAAAGGAATCTTTGGGGTTGCGTAGCAAAAGAGCAGAAGATGACAACATTGAGAAATTGGGGTTGCCTGTTGTGTTGTCTTTTATCATGGTACAATTTGTTTTACAACCACTCATTCTTTTTTATTGACTAAGTTGCTTTACCGATGTCCAATATGCCCATATTTTATTCTTACTTTATCAGGCAAATGCGCAATGTTTAGTTTGAAGACCAAATTCATTGCATATTCTTAAATTATTGATTGAATTGGTGTTGGCAATTCACTTCCTATTTGTTGAGAGAGCTTAGAAGGAGTCTGTTGGGAAATATTATGAGTAATAATGGTAAAATAGTAACTTAGTTATGAATAGGGTTAAGCACAAATAAGCATATATATATATATATATATATATATATATATATATATATATATGTTTGTAACCTTTTTTCTTATTGAATAATAGAAAACAATTATATTCGGCCGGTGACATTGTTCCATCACTAGAAAAAAGCTGCGCCACCAGTTGGCGACCCACAATGCTGATCGGTGGCCCTAATTGTCATTGTTTGAGTCCCTTTGTGTTGACCAGCCTTAGGAATGCATCGACCTGCCTTGTGGTTTCTACCACTCAGCCTAGGCAACAAGATCTAACTCTATGTAAGACATCCCAGCGCTGCCGAATTTCGCCAAACCTAACGCAGTTTAAATCCAGCGATGTCCGTCCAAGATTAGACTTGAAAACCCTAAAAGTCTTCTAGTTAGGAGTGACCTTGGCAATGCTGAGGAGAGCATGCTCAGTTTAGAGTTTTTTCAGTAGATACAACTTTGAATTTTGTTGCAGCATATGAGCCCCTGCTCTTGCAAGATAGAGTTAAGCACCTATTCCCAGAATAAAGCCCCACCATTTCCTTGGGCTCAGATCGTGAACTTTTTGCTTTTGCTTTGGAGCAATATCTTCATCCAAGGTTAATGTAGAGTACTTGAGACGTTTCTCTGATGATTTGGTGCTGGAGAGGCTCCTAAAAATGGCGAAGGATGGAATACTTTCTGGTGGTGAACGGAAACCCAATTTCTTATTTCTCTATTTTAGAAGTGGCCATTATGGAGGTTAGAGCTGTTATTCCGCACCTAAAAGTGACGTATTTATGTCTTTTCTCATTGATATTTTTGCTATTGAATATTAGGATTCTATATACATATTTGTGTGATGTTGCGTTAAATCAAAGGAGATAGTTAGAATAAGTACATTGGTGCTTTGGTGATTCGTATGGTGATTAGGTTGAGGCCTTTCTATTTGAAGTTACTATGTATTTAATTAGCTTATTGGAATTAAGTATTGGTAATTGTAAAGTTCATTTCATGGACTCAATCATTATTTATTCACTAATGGTGACCATTGTATCAACTTTTGGATCTCTTTTTGGATATTTTCAGTTAACATCTGTCAAGATAGATGGAATTAATTATCCATCATGGTTTAAAGTGGTCAAGGTCTATCTTACTACCACCAAACAACTTGACTACCTCACGTCTACAATACCGTCTGACAAGATTAAAGCTATCGATTAGATTGCAGGAGATGCGATGATATGGACCCTATTGTGGAAGCATGGACCCTAAGGTTAATCCTCACTTTATCCAATGTGACTTCGCTAAAGCAGTTTTGGATAAATGTGCATTACGTTATTTGGGGTGGAATAATATGATGCGAATATGTGACACATAGGAAAAATTATTTGATATTCAGCATGGAGATCAATCTTTATTTGATCATTATGCTCGGTTCATGACTCTCTACCAATGATTGGATACTTATCTTCTTACCTGGAATGATCTAGATGTTTTGGCGAAACGCCATGAGGATTTGAGGGCAATATTATGTAGAAAAGAATCTGTATTTTCACATATCATCATCAAGTGATTACACTGTATATATATACATAAATAGAAGATCTAAATTAGGTGAGAAAATCAAGAATAGAGGATCTAATCTTTGTCTGTAGCTAATTTACAGCTAACGGAATCAGATCACATAATCAAATCAAATCAAATCAAATCAAATAATATCACATAATATCCTAAATGATTTGGGAGAGATTATAGGAGATTTTCCAACACTCCCCCTCAAGTTGGTGAGTGAATATCTTCCATGCCCAACTTGCTGATAATCTCCTGAAATCTCGACACTGATAGACCTTTGGTCAGTACATCTGCTAACCGATCTTTGCTAGGAGTGTAGGGAGTACTGATCAAACGAGATTCAAGCTTCTCCTTTATAAAATGCCTGTCTATCTCAATATGCTTGGTTCAATCATGCTGAATTGGATTGTAAGCAATGTTGATTGCTGATTTATTATCACAATAAAGTCTCATAGTTCCTTTCTGTTCCAATTTGGTCGTCAATGACAATCTGAGCCACAAAAGTTTGCATACCCCATTTGCCATCACCCTGAATTCAGCTTCATCACTAGATTTAGCAATCACATTTTGTTTTTTACTCCTTCAAGTGACAAGATTTCCCCATAGAAAAGTGCAATAGCCAGATGTGGACCTTTTATCTATTGGTGACCCAACATAATTTGCATCAGTATAGACTTCAAGATTCAACTTGTCACCCTTTTTAAACTGAATACCTTTTCCAGGAGTAGCATTGAGATAGTGAAGAATCCGGTAGACGGCTTGCATATGTCCTTCTTTAGGATCATGCATAAACTGACTTGCAACTCCCACAACATAGGCTATGTCTAGCCTAGTATGAGATAGATAAATAAGCCTTCCTACTAACCTTTGATATCTCCCTATATCAATAATGCCACTCTCTCGTGTCTATCAATTTATGGTTTGCATCAATAAGAGTGCTCACCGCCTTGCTATTGAGACATCTTGTTTCCTTGAGAAGATCAAGTACATACTTCCTTTTGGGATATAAAAATACCTTTATTAGAGTAGGCCACCTCAATACCAAGGAAGTATCTCAACTTTCCAAGATCCTTGATCTCGAACTATCGAGCAAGATTGCTTTTAAGAGAATTTTGTGTTCAGCTTCATCACTACCAGTCACAACTATATCATCTACATATACAAGTAGAGCTATGACCAATACCTTCATTTGAATGTTTGATGAAGAGGGTGTGATCCCCTCCACTTTGCTTGTAACCCATCTCAAGTATTGCCTTCGTGAACCTTCCAAACCAAGCTCTTAGGGACTGTTTGAGACCATATAGAGCCTTTTTAAGTCAACACATGTGATTGTTTCCAAAATCCTTATCAAAGCTTGGTGAAGGCTCCATAAAGACTTCATCCTCCAAATCTCCATGTAGAAATGCGTTCTTCACATCAAATTGCTACAAAGACCAACCAAAATTAGCTGCAAGAGAAAGTAGTATCCGTACTGTGTTCATCTTTGCTACTGGTGCGAAGGTCTCTTGATAATCCACCACATAGGTTTAGGTATATCCCTTTGCAACCAACCTTGCTTTATACCTCTCCAAGGTGCCATTGGCTTTGTACTTAAGGGTATAAACCCATTTACATCCCACTAATTATTGGCCTTTGGGTAAAGTCACAACTTCCCACGTATCATTCTTCTTCAATGCATTCATTTCCTCCATCATAGCTTATATCCAATTCCTATCCTCAAAAGCTTAATGTATCGAGTTAGGAACAATAATTGAATCAAGAGCAGTAATAAAGGCTTTGTGTTAAGTAGATAGTCTATGGTATGACACAAATTGGGAGATATGGTGTTGGGTACATTTCTCGTTAGCTTTTCTCAAGGTAATAGGCAAATTCAAATCACTTAACTCAGGTTCATTAGAAGAAGGGTAAGGGTGAGTGATTTCATTACTAGATAACGGTTCAGACAACGGGACTTGATTTAGTTTCGGATTGAGCTTCGTCCTTCTTGAGTAAACTTGCAATTTGGTTAGTCCATTCTTAGGAGGACTAGATGAAGATGATGAAGAACTAGGGAGAGGACTTGACGGGGAACTAGAACCGATCAAAAGACTCAATAGACTTGATGAAGGACTAGGTGGACAAATGGTGCATTTGGAAAGGCTTTTGGGGAAAGTCATTGGGGAAATGCAAAGGCCATTGAGTGAAAGGTGTTTTCCAAAATGCAAATTGTGTTTGGTAAATTGTATTGTAAAAATCCTTTGTGAAGTACATTTAAGTAAAATAGTGTTTGGAAAAAATAAGAGTTGGCCGGCCAAGAACAAGTAGTCGTCGACAAGGAGCAAGTGGCCTAGCGAAGGGTAGGTGGTCCGATGCAGGCCGTCCGGCGAGGGTTGCGGTGACCAAATCGACTAGATGGGTCGCGTGAAGGTCACGACCTCCACGGAGGTTGCCTAAAGGTCACGGCTGGTGACCAGCTCTGCGATGCGATCTCCATGGAGGTCGCCTGAAGGTCATGACCGGCGACCCATCTGGTTGTAGCGCGAAGGTTGCGGCTGGCGACCACATTTGGTCGTGACTAGATCTGCGACTAGATAGGTCACGTGAAGGTCGCGACCTTCGTGGAGGTCGCCTGAAGGTCACCGCTGGCGACAAGATTTGCGTCGCAACCTCCACAGAGGTTGCTTGAAGGTTGCTGCCGACAACCCATTTGGTTGTAGGGCAAGGTCGCGGTTGGCAACCCATCTAGTTGCAGTGCGAAGGTCGCGGCCGGTGACCACATCTAGTCGAGACCAGATCTGCGACCAGATGGGTCGCGCAAAGGTTGCGACCTCCGCGGAGGTAGCCTGAAGGTCACAGCCAGGTGACCAAATCTGCGTCGCAACCTCTGCGAAGGTCGCAGCCGGCAACCCATCTAATCGCAGCGCGAAGGTTGCGGCCGGCGACCAGATCTACAACCAAATGGGTTGTGCGAAGGTTGCAACCTCCGTAGAGGTCGCTTGAAGGTTGCGACCGGTAACCACATCTGGTCGTGACTAAATCTGTGACTAGATGGGTCACGCGAAGGTCACGACCTTAGTGGAGGTCCCCAGAAGGTCACGCCCAGTGACCACATTTGGTTGCGCGACCCTAAGAGTCGTGACCTCCGTGGCAACCTCTCGATCTGGGTCATGGACCTTCCCCTGAGGGTCGCACAGAGGTCGCAACATGGCGGGCGCGACAATTGTTGGTGACTGCCTACCCTCCGTCAGCAACCACTCACGAAGAAGAAGATGAATAGTCAGGGCAAAACCAGAAAAACGAAAAAACCAACGAGGAAAATTTAGAAAGAAATTTTTTTCATTTAGCCCCTCAGCTTAGCATGCCGAGAAGGCTAACATTCCTCAAATGGGGATTGAAATTTTTTTACCAAACACCCACAAATTGGCCCAAGGAGCTTTGGATGTTCAAAATGGCTTCTAAATGTCACTCCCAAACACACCCTAAGAGGGCTAGGACTTGATAGAAATGGTGAAGGAGACAAAGTTGGATTGCACAAAGCAAGATTGAGCAACACATTAAGTAGTGAAGGCAGTGGTTCAAACCAACTATCTTCATTATGAGTCTCTCCCTGAAGATAGTGGTGGGAAGTACAAAACGATTGGTTTATATTAAAAGTGACATCCATAGAAATAAAAGCTCAACATGTTAAAGGGTCATAACATTTATAACCTTTTTTAGTATTAAAATACCCAATAAAGACACTTTAGAGCACGAGGTTCGAGTTTGTTTCAATTGTGATTATGAATATACACAAATGCTATGACATCCTGAAATTCCAATTCTATTTTCAATTGAATGAAACGGGCTTTTCATCATCTATAGTTCTATTCTCTGAGCTGATCACTCATAAGATAACTAGTCTATCCAAGGAAGCCGTTAATGGATTATAATGCGATAGACTTAAGAATTCGACTAGGAATCGACTGCTTGACCGTGTTAGTCTGCAAGGGTAATTATGGCACAGTTAAAAATCAATTAGAGACAGGAGATAAGTGTGGGTGATTCCACCTAATTGCAAAATTCTCATCGATCGGCACTAAACCGATTTTTCTATCATTTTGATACCTTGTGTCCGCATTTGAAACATTGAGATTTTCACGACAACTGAAAGTCGCCAATATGTCAAAAATGTACAATGTGGCTAAAAAATAATCAGCCATGAGTCAATTGCGCTAAAAATTTCCAAAAGCTACCTAGTAGGCTAGGTCATGCTAAAATCGCTCTAGATTGAAATTAATCGCGAATTTGAATCCGATTTCAGAAATTGAAAATTCTGTCATGTCACAATTTATTTTAGGACCATCCACTCATCCTCCAAACATTTTTCTGTAAACCGAGATTTTTTGTGAAAATTCAATACAAGGCCATTTTCGACTAGAAAAATAAGGGGATCGTTTTTTATCGCGTTTTTTGGATGTAAGTTGGTTCTATTGCCCCACTGCTAGTCTTTTATAATCTCCCTTTCAAATGGTTCTTGGTTATGAATAGAGGTGACAAAATGGGTCTTAGACACATATTGACCCATTTAAATCATAAATGGGTCATATTAGCTTGTTGCTTAGCAATTGACAAGTACAAGAAGTACTCTTTCTATCGACCTTGTAACCTACTAAATTTGCATCTGAATATTCTAGAAGAGTAAAGTCTCATTCTTTGGAAAACCATAAACCTAGCTTTGAGGTGGTTACAACGTATTTGATGATGCGTTTTGCAGCGCTTAGATGAGACTTTTCGGGATCTAATTGGAATCTAGCACAAATGCAAACACTAAACAAAATGTCAGGTCTAGAAGCAGTACGATAAATAAACAAACCAATAATACTTTTGTAGAGCTTCTAGGTAATTTGTTTTGTGACAAAAAGTAGTTAAGTGGATTCAACAATTAAAGACTTTGATAGGTGGCTCTTAAATAAGTCTTAAGTGGGTCTTAAATGGGTTGGATTTAGAATCCATTTTTAACCAAAACCTCAAAATCTCTCTCTTCCCTCTTTAACTTTATAATTTTTTTTATAAAAACCCAAAATTATAATTATTTTTATTTTTATTTTCTTTTTCTTTCCTTTTTTTTTTTCTTCTTCTTCCTCCGGTGGCCGGTTTAGTGATGGCTGGTGACCAACTAGGCGAGCCTCGAGCTTACCCGATCTGGCGAGGTGTAGGCCTTGCCGAATTTGACCAGGTGGAGGCCTCACCGGCATCCAGCGAGGCTGGGCCTAGCCGATCTGGCGAGCCTCGAGCTCACCGGCATCAAGCGAGCTTGAGCTCGGCGGATCCGGCGAGCCTCGGGCGCCGGCATCAACGAGCCGGGCGAGCTCGAGGCCCGCCTATGGCTAGCCGTCGGTCCTCGTGGCAGCCAGCGGCCGGCCAAAGAATAAGAAGAACAAAAAAGAAAAAAAAAAAAAGAAAAAATATATTTAAAAAATTAAAAATTAAAAATTAAAAATTTAAAAAAAAAATAAAAAAAAATTTTATTTAAAATTCGATTTTAAAATAATTATTTTTAACATTATAAAAATTATCCATTAAATTTGTGTTATACCATTTTTAAAATAATCTATCGTTGATCAGAGATTTCTCTATGAAAAATATGAATTGGAGTTTGAAGAAGGGGAAGGAGAAGGAGTCCTTAACCCGCAACAAATAGAAGACTAATTCAATCACATAGTTTGGGCTCCTAAAATATGGCGCCCTTGGGGCTTTCTATTTGATTGTATCAAAAGGCCCAATTCATTGGGATTTACCTATTGGGCCAGGTCATTTCGGGGCAAGTGAATCATTTATGATGAAAATGAGGAGTTTCAAGATAATGATTCGAAGTTTTCACAAAGTGGAACCATGCAGTACCAGACACGAGATAGATCTTCCAAAGAACAGGGCTTTTTTTCGAATAAGCCAATTCATTTGGGACCCTACATATTCACTCTTTTTCCTATTAAAAGATTAGCCCTTTGTCTCTGTGTTTTCACATCAAGAATTCTTTGCAGATGAAGAGATGTCAAAGGGGCTTCATTTTTAAATGAGTCGAGTATGGGTTGAGTATGAGTCGGGTTGGGTATGGGTCAAAAATTTTGCATTGCAATAAATGGATCTTAAATATGTTAAAATGGGTCGATTTGGGTCGAACCAGTTATGACCCGACCCAAACCCGACCTGATCCACCCGTTTAACAGGTCTAGTTACGAACCAAATATTTCACATTTATGCACTTATGGTTATGCAGTACAGGTGCCTGTAGCACCACCAAAAGAACGGAAATGGGTCCCCAATGCTGTTTGAACATTTATGTTGGGTTTAATTCATCGTCCATCATTAGGTTCTTGGAACCAATTACCGGTGATCTTTTTACTGCAAGATTTGCATATGGTCATTTTGATGAGATTAGGTTTCCATCAATTGGGACACCTACAACTTCCATGACTGCAAAACAAAAACCAGTTAAGGTTTTCTTTTAGAATGAGAAAATTTTATCTCAATTAAACCCAAGGACTTCTGAGTATGAAAATGAGGTGCAGTACATAACCCATTTACAGGCTATGGCTAATAGACTTCCTAACGCATTTAATGATGCTACTAAGGTAACGAAGTCTCATATTCCGACTGCAAATACCCTAGTTAGGATAGCTATTCCCGAAGGACAAGCTAAATGGAACAAAATCTCCCGCACTTGAAGTGGGGTAGACCGATAAGATCAAAAGATATTATTCCTCGACAACGAAAGGGAAAGAATAAAGAATTCACTCCAGAAGAGTCTAGCGTTGTGTTTGCTCCCAAAGAGCTCATTGCCCCTGAAGAGGTGCAAACCCATGAAAAGAATACTAACCCCATGAATACTAAGAATTCCATTACATATTGTAATGAAATTTGGGATCGAAATGAAATCATCATTGATGATACTTTTGCATTCTCAGTTGCTTATAAAATTAAAGATGATGATTGTGAGCCACAATCTATTATTGAATACCATCAAAGGCAAGATTGGTCTAAGTGGGAGGAAGCAATTAAGGATAAATTAGCTTCCCTAACTAAACGAGAGATTTTAAGACTTGTAACTCGAATCCCCGATAATGTAAAACCAGTTGGATATAAATTGGTATTTTTCTGGAAACGAAATGAGAAAAATGAAGTTGTCGGGTATAAAGCCCAACTCGTTGCAAGTACTTCTTGCAATTTATTCTCAATAAAATTGCAAGTAAAGTAATCCGGTCGCATGTGGTATCAACGCCTAAATGAGTACCTAATTAAGGAAAGGTACAAAAATAATAATATTTGCCCATTCGTGTCTATTAAGAAATTAGAAAATGGATTTGATATTGTAGCAGTTTATGTCGACAATATAAATTTAATTGGAACTTCAAAAGAGTTAGCTAAAATTGCTGAGTATTTGAAAAAGGGAGTTTGAAGTTAAAGATTTAGGTAAAATCAAACTTTGTCTCTGTCACGCACCGATCCTCAGGCATGCACCCATCCCTCATCTAGGTCGATTATTAGCGACGTTGCAGGAAGCATCGCCGACCATTTCTTGGTATATTTGCGTGCGGAAGCAGACCCCAGACAATAAAACAATGGGATGGGAAAGTAGGATTTCAAATTTTGACTCTAAAAACAACCACACTTATATACATTGCAAATCATAGTGCAAATATATACAAGTTGATTTGTTAAGTCAAGTTCTAAACCACAAGTTCCTAAAACGAAGTCTGCAGAAAGGAATCAACTTCCATCAAAAGAGGCTTGTCCTATGACTAGCTATAGCTATTCCAATAGGATCGTCAATTCTTCAGACTTCACCTTCTATAATTCGGGCCTCTAGTCCATCACCCATGCCATCTAAGGACTTTAAAATGGTTATTCAATAACCAGTGAGACAACGTCTCAGCAAATTCTACCTCCTAAAACTCGATTAGGAAGCCAATACATTTTAGAGGTTGTCTAAGCATAACACGAGTCATAGGGCTTACCTTGGCCTCTGTTCTTTCCTGCAAGTCAGTATATATATCAATTATACACAATCGCATCACATCACATCAATTAGATCGAATCTTCGATCAATCGAATTAGTCGATTACATGTCATCTCGACCTTTTCTTAGTCGGCTCATCTCATATTATTTATAAGTCTGTTCATATCAAGATTGCTCACTGCTAAGCTGATAAATAAATAGTATAGCCTGCTTATGAGATGATCGGATATACTACTCTCTGTTAAACTGCCATAACGCCCGTAGGCTGATATAGTATACCGGCAATGCTCAATCTAAGCTAATAAGGTATACAGCTCTTTGTTAAGCTGTCATATCAGAGCTCGTAGGTTGATATAGTATACCGACGTATTCAATCAAAACTAATAAGGTATACTGCTCTCTGCTAAGCTGATATATTGCTGGTAGGCTGATATAGTATACCGATATATTGCTCTTTGCTAAGCTGACATATCGCTTGTAGGTCGATATAGTATACCATCCTAATCATACAACAAATTCCATATTTTTATCATTCTCGATAAAAATAGCCGTGTGGATACACGATCGGCCTTAGCCAAAATATCATAATTTCACTTTTTGAATATCCCACTAGTTTTAATAGCCCATTACATATTTTTTTTTGCGCTGTAAACCGACGCCAGGTAATTTTCCAGTCAATTACCAAAATTAATTAATTTAGGAATAAAATCCTAAAATCATAATTAATTTAATTCAGCACAAATTAATGCTCAAATAAATAAATGAACTCCACCACAATAATCAGCATAAAATTTCGGTCGTTGGCTATCCCAGCCTAATTTCCGGAAAATAAATAAATAAATAAATTATTAAATAAATACAATAAATCCAATTTAGGCCTACAATGCCTCATTGGAAGCCGAGACGAGCCTAGAAAATTACCGAAACTCATTCAATAAATAATAGAGCATGTCTACTTGCTAACTACCCTAACCATTTGCCTAATATGCATCGATAAGTCTCTAATTTAATTATTCTAATATAACCTATCCACCTAATTTCACTTAATTAAATCTTATCAACCCCTAAGCATGATTAGCATACTAATGAGGGATTAGTGAGTAAAACTCACTTGAGCAAAGTGAAGACCGGTTTACCGTGATGACAGCGTGACGACGGCTGAAATCCAAATTTTCGGCGGTGTCAGCGGACTTAGACCAAGCCTTAAACGGCCCCAACAAATCTCAACCCAAATTGAGATTTGTTAATGAGTCAGGCTGGGCTTGCTGCAGACATTGCTGTTGGCCAAGGGACAATTATTAGTGGAGGTGGGCGTGCTGGCGTGGGAAAGAGACGGAGATGTTGGGCCTTGGGTCTTCAGTGAGCTTTGACGCGTGGAGGGGCAAGCGTCGCTAGCATGGGTCTTCGGTGGGGTTGCTCGATCTTCAAACGATGCTGGTGGTCCAAGGAGCTAAAGATCAGTGGATGGTGATGTTGATGATGAGAGACGTGAGGTAGAGGAAAATGAAGGCGAACGCTGGCGGAGAGAGAGAGGGATGGTCTGCTTCGGTGGGTGAGTGAATGAAAAAACAAATGAAAAGCAAGGCAGAAAGAAGGGACGGTCGCACAATTGGAAGGAGGAGTAGAGAGAATCAAGCTTGAAATCAAAGCCACAAATATCTAAATCATCATGATTTAGCCTCTAAAGTCTTCAAGATTATCCCTTTGTCCCCCATGTTTATTATTTGCTATTTAATCCATAACTAATTCAATTTTGATATCAAAAAATCCAATCCCCTCCCAAGCTCCGAATTTCACCGATTTAACTTCGATTTCTTCATTCAATTTCCCAAATTGAGGTCCAATTTCGATGAAGAGAAATCCCGTACAATTTTCTGCAAGTCCCTAACACTCAAAGGCTTGGTTTAGAAGTCCCAATTTCCTTCAATTGAGCCCATCCGAATTTCCGCTAATTTTTTGCAACGTCCGAATCGATTTCCCGTAAAAATCTCTGAATCTCCGAAAATTCTTCCAGGGTTGAGTTAACATTCCTAAAATTTATTATGACATGACGGAATTTGCAATTTCTAAAATCAGACTTGAATTTGCGGTTAATTTCCATTCGGCGCGTTTTTAGCGTGAACTAAGCTACCGGGTAGTTTTCAGATATTTTTAGTGCAAATGACTTGTGATCGATTTTCTTCGAGCTACAATGAACCCACTCGACATGTTGACGACTCTCAATTGTCGTGAAAATCTTGAGGATTCAAATATGAACACAAGGTACCAAAACGATAGAATAATCAGTCTAGGGTCAGTCAACGGGAATTTTCCAATTTAGTGGTGTCACCCACGATTAGCCACATATCTTAGCCGAACAAACCTATATATGATCTCTAATCAATTTATATTTGTGCCGTATTAATCTTAACAGATGAGCACGATCGAGTAACCGATCCCTGGTCATTAAAATTCCTTAATGGCTTTCCTAGATAATCTAGTTATCTCAAGAGTGATTAGCTTTGAAAACAGCCCTATAGGCGCGTCAATAAAATGCCCGATTTATTCAGTAGAGAATAGGACTGAAAATCTAGGATGCCACAATCTTGATCTAGAGCTTGAGCATAAAGCAAATAAAATAATCGTCCATCAATCAGCATACATTGAAATATTACTTAAATGCTTCAACGTAGACAAAGCTCACTCATTGAACACCCCTATGGTTGTAAGATCTTTAGATCCCCAAAAGGATCCATATCGTCCTAAAGAATCTAATGAAGAGATACTTGGTCCTAAAGTACCATATTTAAATGCAATTTGGGCATTGATGTACTTGGCCCAAATTTTGCTTTTGTGGTAAATTTATTGGCACGTTTTAGTTCTGAGTCAACTCAAAGACACTGGAATAGAGTTAAACATATTTTCTGTTATCTCCGAGGAACCATAGATTTAGGATTATATTATTCTAAGGATTCCACTAACTCTGGTTTAGTTGGATATGCTGATGCTGGATATAGATTTGATCCACATAAGACTTGCTCTCAAATCGCTTATTTATTTTAGGGATAAGTGTTCCAGAAGTCCTACAACTTGTCACGAAAATGCATTTCAGTCCTAAAACTTGCAAAAAGTTCATTTAAGTCCTAAAACTTGTCGAATTGTTTCAAACGAGTTCTAAGATCGACGCCGTTAGACTTTTCTGTTAAAAATGCTGACGTGGTATTTTAAATAATTTTTATTTTCCAGGTGTATTTTTTAATCAATTTTTATCCTTTTTTTTTAAAAAAATAGATTTAAAAACTAAAAAATTAAATTTATTCTTATCTTATTTTCAAAAAAAAAAAACTAAAAAGAAAAGTTAAAAATTTTATTTTTAAAATTGTTTTAAAAAAATCTACACGGCTCCTCTCCCCCGTCGCCGCCGTTGCCGCCCATGGTCGGAGGGGCCGAGTGACGGTCGCCGGCCCTAGGCGGGGGTGACCGGGCCTCGCCGGCCCCAGGTGAGGGCCGCCGACCGTCGCTTGCCCTGGGTGAGGCCTCGTCGGCTCTTGCTCGGGGCCGGCGAGGATCGCCAGATCTGGGGGAGCCTCGCTGGCCTCGAGCGAGGGCTTGCAAGGCCTTGTCCGGGGGCCGACAGTCGACGACCCCCGTGAGGGTCGACGACGACTTGCCCAGGGGGGGCGATGGCCGCCGGCCCCCCGCAAGGGTCGACGGGTGCAAATTGGGGTACCCTCACTTAGCTCTGGCACAGGTGCTGAGATCTGGGCCCGCCGGCCCTCAAGGGGGGCCGACGGCCATCACCCCCTTGGGCGAGTCGTCGCCGGTCCCTCACCGGGGGGCCGGCGGCGTTGCCCGCCTTGGGCGAGGCCTCATCGGCCCTCGCTCGGGGCCGACGAGGGCTAACGAGGCCTCACCCAAGGCGGGCGACAATCGCCAGCCCTCGCCTAGGGCCGGCGAGGCTCGGCCACCCCCACCCAGGGCCCGTGACTATCGCCCAGCCCCTCCGGCGATGGGCGGCGGCAGTGGCGGGGGAGAGGAGCTGCTGTTTTTTTTTTTTTTAATAAATATTTTAACTTTTTTTAAAGTTTTTGGTGAAAATAAGATAAAATGAATAAATTTGATTTTTTTAGTTTTTAAATCTAATTAAAAAAACAATTAAAAAACAATTAAAAAAATTCAAGTGAAAAATAAAAAATTATTTAAAATGCCACGTCAGCATTTTTAATGGAAAAGGCTAACGGCGTCGATCTTAGGACTCGTTTGAAATAATTTGACAAGTTTTAGGACTTAAATGCATTTTTTGTAAGTTTTAGGACTGAAATGCATTTTCGTGACAAGTTATAGGACTTCTGGAACACTTATCCCTTTATTTTATTATAACGGCACCGCTATTTCTTGGCGTTTTACGAAGCAATCACTAATAGCTATATCTTTTAATCACTCTGAGATTATTGCTTTATATGAAGCTGGAAGAGAGTATATTTGGTTAAGATCCGTTATAACGCATATTGATAAATTATGTTGTTTACTACCGGTTACAAATTCTCCCACTATAATTTATGAAGATAATGTTGCGTATGTAGCACAAGTTAGGAGAGGGTATATCAAAGGTGATAGGACCAAGCATATCTCGTCGAAATTTTTCTATACTCATGAACTCCAAGAAAGTCGACAAATTAATGTTAAACAGATTCAATCCATAAATAATATTGCAGATCTTTTTATCAATCATTGCCAACATTAACTTTTGAGAAATTATTATATGGCATAGGTATGTGGCGAGTTCACAAGATGCAAGATTGACTAGCCCCAACGGTGGTTATATGGCTCAATTGAGAGGGAGATATTATGAACTATGCATTGCACTCTTTTTTCTTTCTATTCGGTTCTTTTCCCACATGGTTTTTTTGGCTTAAAGTTTTTAAGGAGACAATAATGCATCCATAAGAGGGAAATATCATAAAATTTTTGCTATGTGCTTTTTTTCCCTTTTGTCTGATTTTTGTTCCATCGGGTTTTTCCGGCTTAAGGTTTTTAATGAGATGATATCATTTAATGCACATTCGTAATATAATGAATACAATGAATATTCAAGGAGGAGTGTTATGAAATACATGAATGAATAATATTCATTATATTCATGTTACCTAATGTACTTATTATAGTACATTTGTATCATACATTCTAAGTAAATCTCCCTATACAATGAATGCTCATATCCCTATTCAATATATGTATTATTCAATACATTAACATTAATGATAAGTGCATCGTTGTTTTATTATAAATAGGAGCTTAGTTTTTGTTATAGACATAGAGTGATATAGTGAAAATAAAATTTTCTTCTCTAGCTTTCTCTACGATATTTGGTGTCTGGCTTTCTCTACTCAATCTCTCTATTCTCTCTATTATAAATTTGTAATGTGATATTTAAAACAAAAATTAATCTTTTAGGTTGTTTTCTCCTAAAAAGTGGAAGTCTTTCACTTTAGAGTTATGTTCAAGGTTGACCAAGCCCTTTGGGCTTAGAGTTTCAATTGTCCTTAGTGACAAATGCTCTTAATTGCGTGATATTGATACGTTAATTTTGGCTTTCCTTTAGTCTAGTTAGGATTAGCATTTATCTTTTTCTTAATGTTAAATATTTTCTCTCCCATGTAATTTATTTAAACGCTTTCCTTGGTTGGTAACTGTTATTTTAATGATTACGTACTCGCATGATCACCTTGTATGTTAGCGGATTGATCTAAAATTAATCTAAATTGCTTGACAAATTTTCTTTCTAAAATAAACAAGATCATTACCTGAAAGGACACTAATTAGTTAATTAGTATAATCAAGTCCCCGACCATAGATTCTCTTGTTACGTAGGAAGTAAGGTACACTTGCATGCCTCCATTGATTTCTAGCCAACCACAATAGTCTAGTAGCGACTCTTTATTACAAAATTCTTATGAACATCCCAATATCACACGAGGTATAGACTTGAGAGAACTCATGCTTGATCATGGGCCGTAGGCCCGCCTTTTAGGCGATACTCCTAAACCTATTTCCTTCCCCAAGCAATAGGTCACGACACCCAACAAGTTTTACGTTGGAGAATGCAATTGTGATTTTATTTTGGAAAATCATCAAAGATTTTTTTTTTGGCTTCATCTGATCATTTCATTGCATATGTAAAAGAAAACTGATAAGACAATTTGATGGCAATATACACAACAAGATCGAAAATTTATAAACAAAAGACTATGCTAAAAAATTGTCTATATTAATTTTAGACGTCGCTATTTTCACCCCTATATGATTAAATTCACTCAATTTTCACCAAAAATACAAACTTACCCTCTATGATTTAATTGCAGGTTTTTCTATGTTTATGTAGGATCTACCCACCATAATTACAAATTTTAAATGTTTAATTTTTGTTTATTGTAGATTTTCCATGTATATTAAAGGCATTATGTCTTTTTTTTCTTGTCAGATATTACTTCAATAAAAATTTATTTTGTCGAAAAGAGAAATTTCCAAGAAATCTATTTCTTTTTCTACATTGTCAATTAAATTTGTGGATAAATTGTTAAGTAAAAAATTTAATTAAATCAAAACATTGCATAATATTTACGAAAAAAATATTAAGATGCCTCATTGTGCATAAGGTTTTTAGTTATTCTTAATATGTCTCTAACTTCTTCCATGCTATGTATAAGAGTATCTTGCCAATATATTCAAGAAAAATATAAGTACTTTGATATGGTAAATAAACAAAATTTATGTATTTGTTTATACTAATGAAATTAATAAAAAGCTCAACAAGAAAGTGAGCTTTTGATATAGGAGGAACAAAAAATAGATAAGTTGTTATAAGATCAATATTGAAGAAGAGACTTTTCAATTTTATACTTGTTGACAGTTGATTTTTAGTCGACACATCATTAAAAGGTAAAAAATCGAGACTTAGGTTTCTAATCGCGATGGAGCCCTTTCTCTCGACCAAAAAGTGTCGTTTTTCATTTATCTCTTGTGCATTGTCGTTTTTAAGCAGTTTTTAGCTTAATTTCCAGAAATTTTTTTTTTGAAAAGTCAAATGGTTGACTTTTTAGTTGACTTTTTGGTCAACCCTTTGACAAAAAGTTAACCCCGGCTTAAAAATTGACTTTTTTACCAAAAAAAAAAAAAAAAATTCGTTTAGCTTTAATTTAATTTTTGTCTAATCAATTTCTTAAAAATTCAAAGATTTGACCAAAATATCGACCTTTTAGGAAATGTCAACTAAATGATTGACTTTTGTTGAAACCTTTGACCCAAAAAATAAAAATAAAAAATAAAAAATGAACAAATACATTTTTTTTAATGCCAATTTGACTTTTGTGTCAAAAATTTCACAAAATTCGATTAAGAACCTTGATTTTTGAATTTTTGAATTTTAGGTTCTAAATCGACCAAAAATGAAATTAATTTTATTTTAATTATAATTAGGAGTAGTTCCTTATTAACATTTGGTTTAGGGACTATCCAAAATCTGTTTAAGAATTCAACTTCGCGATTCATCGAGTCAAAATATGAATTGTCATTCTAAGCCCTAATTGAGGGACTAAAATCGATCCTTCAAAACTTGTGAACATATGATTGTTTCTCACCCATTTCCTTAATGTAAGTCCAAATTCGAGATCAATTTTGATAAATTCACACCAGAACTCATCAATTTGAAGAATTTTATCCTCCCTAGCATTAGAAAATCAAGCAATTGAGCTTCAATCGACAAAATTCAAATTGACCCATTCATGGCTATAGTTTAATTTCATGAATATAGGTCCAATTTTAATATTAGGCTTAGATCCATTTTTGACCTAAGCTTGAACACTTCAATTCAAGGTCAATTTGAATATGATAAGTGATTTTACATATGGGTAGCTTATTTTTTTTTTCAAACAAAACCTATTATATATAAGGACCAAACCGATTACAAGAAGAAGCTATCGCATCGCGTAAATAAGATCTAAAAGAGGGGAAGGGGAAAAACAGCCCAGTTACTTCGCTTGGAATTAACCCTATGGGCCTTCGCAGCCCAGTCAGCGAACATTTGCCTCACGACGACAAAAGGCTAAGGAAATGTTGGGAAAAAATGAAAGCGAAAGGCGGCTTCGGAGAAGAGGCTTCGTTCTTGCCATGGCGCGCGCCGACCCTTCAAAGTGTCGATGAGGGTCTCGGCAATCCGATTCAAGAGTTAGCGCGATGAGAGAGGTCTTGATCAATCAAATGACGAAGAGCAAGCAAGCAAGCATGGATCTCCGCCTGTAGAGCCGAGAAGGCAGCAAAGCTATCTGAGAAGCCACCGGTAAGTTGTCCCTGTGAATCACGACACACACAAGCCATAGTCCCTTCCCTGCTTCCCAGTTGATAAGATCCATCGATATTGACCTTTAAAACCCCCGGATCTGGGGGTCTCCATATAGATCCGTGATGCTGAACCAAAGCAGCTTTGCAGGTGGAAGAACGAGCAACAGTAGAATCCACACGAGATTGAAGCATTGCTTCTTCAGCCACACGATGCGGATCAGGATGTTTTCGTCCAAAAATAAATGCATTTCGAGCCTTCCGGATGTGCCAAAGGATCGTGGCGATCACCGGACCCAGGTAAGGGTTTCGATCACCGGCATGCTCTATGATCCAAGTTGTGATATTCCTTATATGCTGAGTTTGAATGGGGAGGTTGATCTGAGGATTACTCCAAACACGCAAAACCCAGGGACATAACAAGAATAAGTGTTCCAAGGTTTCCGGGGTGTCTTGATCACAAATAGGGCATTTTGGATTGTCAATGATATGTCTATGATGCAGATTAGCTTTTGTTGCTAAACTATTTTGACATAGTAACCACAAGAAGTGTCGTACCTTAGGAGTAGTGTGCATTTTCCACAATTTGTGCCATAGTAAAGATGAATGTTGATGTGAGGTTGAGGGCGCGCTATTGAGTTTAAGCTCTGCTGAATGATTGATATTGTGATATGCTGATTTAACTGTGTAGTCGCCATTAGAAGTAGCAGTCCAAATAAGTTTATCCATGGCAAATCTGGGTCGTATCGGAATAGATGCAATCTGGTGAACCACGTGGGAGTCAAAAAATCTGTGGAGTAGAGAGTACTTCCATGTGCTGGTAGAGTGATCAATAAGATCAGCCACTAAAGTGGGCTCTTCTCGTTGAGGAGGTCCTGTTAATCTGCCTGTAGGTAGCCACCTATCTTCCCTAATTCTAATGGAACTTCCATCTCCTACTGACCAGCAAACATAGGGAAGAATCGCATCACGTCCACTCAAAAGGCTCTGCCAGCCCCATGACGGGCGAGAGCCTTTTTCTGCCTCATCAAACCGTGAGGTTGGAAAATATAATCCTTTAAAAACTTTACCCCACAAGAAGGATGGCTGAAGAAGTAGTCGCCACGCTTGCTTACCCAGCATGGCTAAATTAAAACTGAGGAGATCACGAAACTCTAAACCACCAGCTGCCTTTCTCTGTTTTAGTACCTCCCAATTTCGCCAATGTATGCCTGTTCGTTGTCTATCATTATGCCACCAAAATTTCGCAATTCTTTGTTCAATAGAGGTACATAGAGAAATGGGTAGTCGAAATATGGACATGGCATACTGTGGTATGGATTGGACTACAGCCTTCAACATAATCTCTTTCCCCGCCTTTGAGAAAAGGTTTTCCTTCCAACCTTCCAATCTGGTATTCACTCGAGCTAGTATCCAAGAGAACATATCATTTTTCGACCTACCTCAATCAGATGGTATACCAAGATATTTCCCACATCTTTGCAGTATAGGAACTCTAATAGCATTAGCCATATTTTCCTGTAGAGAAGTAGGGCAAGATTTACTAAAAAATATACCAGATTTGTTGCGGTTCACCTATTGGCCCGTGGCAAAGCAATACTGATTCAGCAGATTTGATAAATTTTGACATTCCCGAACTGATCCTTCTACAAAGAAAATTGCATCGTCTGCGAAAAGAAGGTGTGAAAGAGTTGGGCACCATCTGTTGAGTTTAATACCTTTGAGTGTCTCCATATCGAGTGCATTATGAATAAGAGATGATAATAGATTGGATAGAAGGATAAAAAGGTATGGGGAGAGAGGATCTCCTTGGCGAAGGCCCCTGGTAGGATGAAATGGCCTAAGCTGATCGCCATTCATGTTGATACAGAAAGATGTAGTGGTGATACACTGCATGACCAGAGTACTCCATAATGGATGAAAGCCTAACTTAAGTAGATAAGCATGTAAAAAGTCCCATTCAACTCTATCGTAGGCCTTCCGCATATCCAACTTGACAACAGCATGAAATTTGCACTTCCTCCTTTTAGATCTAAGTTGATGTAAAACCTCTTGTACTAGCAAGATATTATCTTGTATCTGGCGCCCACTCACAAAAGCAGATTGTTCCTCAGACATATGGGTAGCTTATTAGATAAGGCAATTGTGATACTAATTGAGTTCAATTTTAGTTAATTTGCAATTTTGCCAATTGAATTGCAAATTTTATCATTTAGCCCTTTAGTCCCAATTCAAAGCACCCATGGTTTTGATTCATTTTTTCCACGATAATCATTCAATTAGGTCAATAAAAGACCCATAGATCACGTTCATAAGGTTTGATTAGCTTAATTGTATCTTAATTGGTCAATTTCTTCATAAAAATGATAAAATTCATTTTCAATTTGGTCCTTTAGGGTCAAATTGCATAAATTTTTGACCCACAGGGTCCCAAGTGGACAAAACAGCAAGAACCGAACCAAACCTATCCGGCCAGTCTGAGTGGCCGTCAACGGGACTGGCTGCTACGACCCCTGTCGGCCGATTCTTGACCTCTGGCTACCGGTTCTGGAACCCTATCAATCCCAATTTCACTTCTACACCTTCAATTTCTCAAAATTTTACAAATTGGTCATTCAATTTTGTCAAATTGCAAATTAACCCCTAATTAGACATTTTGACACAATTCTCGATTTTGGCTTAGGTTTTTGCAAATCAAACCTAGTAGATCAATTAGCCAACACATCGAGATCATGATGGTGCTTTCAAAATGGATTTTTGACCGTTGGATCGAGATTTCGACCGTCAGGTAGAACCGACGGTCGAAATCGCTCAATGTAAGGAGTATATAAATGAAATCTCTCTTATTTTGAAAAGGGGGCTTCATTTGACACGAAATTTCCTCTCTTCAAGCATCTCTCTCTTTTCTTCCTCTAAAATCCTGCCCAAACAGATTTCTCTCTCTCTCTCTCTCTCTCTCTCTCTCTCTCTCTCTCTCTCTATCTCTATCTCTCTAAGTTTCGGTTCATCTCTTGGACCAGTTTCATTCTAGGCTCGAATTGGCAACTGCCAAAGCTCCCAAGCATTCAAGTTGATGATGATCTGTAGTAGCAGAGGTCTTTGACCTTGTTGTGGACAGAGGAGGTTAGATTGGTGGTCGAATCTTCACCAGCAACTTGATCTTCACCAGCAACTTGATCTTCACCGATGAGTCAAGGCCAGTCCATTTTGGACCGGTTCTTCCTTCTTCTTTTTTTCCTTGAGCCGATGATTCGATTGATTAGGATTCGAGCTGTAATGACCTGATCAACATTCTTGGAGTCTCGATCGTGATCCGGCGGCTTGATCCAATTGATCGTGATAGAAATCGACGAAAATCGCGACAAAGGTAACGATTCGAAACTCGAATCTGATGAAGCGAAATCAAGTTAGTCGATCGAGGTTAGGATTCAAATTTATGAGCTTTTACATGCTTAAGATCGATGAGTATAAATGCTGCAATGATTTGTTGATGATTGTGATTTTGAGCTTAATTTGTGATTTTCGTAGGCCTGTACATAGGTCATTGTTTTGGCCAAAACAAGGTCCGAAACAACCTTGTTTCAGCTCGAGTCTTCTTAAGATTAGATAATAGACATCCCCAGCTTTGAAAGGATAAGTTGCACGCCCTAATCGAGCATTGTTTAACCCTTGAAAAATATATCCAAAGATTAACGATTTTGCAGTAGTTTAGGTCTTTTCTAGTTCTGATTATGTTTCCCCTTCTAACTTTGTTATTTTTGTGCCGACTTTCATGGTCATTTTTTTACAAAATTTTCTTCATGAGTTTTGTTTGAAATCATCTCATACATCTTCTGTAATACTTTCATGATTTTTGGATTGGTTCAACTAGGTCATATCTACTTAGATCTAGGCTTATGTCAATTTATTCCATATCGATATCTGATTTTGCTATTTTTGTGCTGATTTTTGTGTTGAGTTCTAGAACAACTTTCCTTCATGAAATTTTCTCATACAGGTGTTATGCATGTCCTTTTTTTTTTTTAAAAAAAAAAAATTTTAGACATGTTTAGCTAGGTCAAAATTGCTTAGATCTGAACATAGATCAGTTTGTCTTGTATTAGTCCGAGATTTGTTTTGATGAAATTGAGTCCATAAATGCATCTATTTGATCTTAAATCCTTTATGAGAGTTGAAATATATGATATATATGTTCAATTGATGCATACTTTACAAGGTTTTTACATTGGCAAAATGAGTCAATTGCATGCATTAGAGTAAAAGGCACCTGAGCAACATATGCTAGACATATAGTTTTTTTGTTTTTCCATTTTTGCCATGACTCATATAATTTTTATTGAGTTTCGACCTCTCAACAAGAAATCATCATCATCATATGCTATGTATGTGAGATTTTTGGTAGGATTTATGCATGTCTTGAAGATGGCTGAAATCATGTTTGTTTTTTCTATGCTTGTTTGAGTCATTTAGGAATCAAATCTTACGATCATGACTCATTGATGATTGAACTGCATGTTGCAAGGTTTGCATACATGTTTAGGTCATGTTCTTTGAGTATCATCTTGCACATTAAATTTATCTCACAAAAGTGTTCATCATACTTAGGATTCCCAAGCATGTCATTATGAATCATGAATCATTTCATTTAAATTGCATGACATTTTGCATGCCGACTTAGGATTAGATGACTATCCAAAATTTCCATTGCATCCAATCCTAAGTCCCATGTAATTTATTTATGCCATTTGTGCATTCTTTGAGCAATTTTAAGGTTTTCTAATGAATGCTTATGTTATGTTTTCTTAATTACTGATGCACACACTTTTAGAGATCTCGATTTTAGGATATCAAATTGACCTAGTTTGAACTCGAGTTCTTTTAGGAATACGTAAGGCACACTTAGAAGTTTCCAATGCTGCTGATTTCATACCAATTGCTCATCATTTAGAACAATTTTCTATTTTTCAAAGCTAGACTACAACCTGGACAATGGATCAAATTCGGACCCCTGTTCTAACCCATGTTTGGACAGACCTTTGATATTTTTGTTCCATTTTTTCTATTTGGAATCTGAACTTGGCCTCTGAATGAAACTTGCTTGTCATCATGTTGGCTATGTTGTGTGTAAATTTGATGATTTTTAGACATGTTTTGATAGGACAAATCCTCATGACATTAGCTGAATGTCCTGTTGTCTTGACAAATTTCTAATATGTTATTGCTTGTTGTTTGATTTTTGTTAAATCATGTATAAATTTTTTAAGAAAACTTTCTTCACGAAAGTTGTTTATCATCATGTCATGCATGTTAAAGAATTTTTTTCATTGCTAAATTGTCATTAGGTATTGTCCAATTTTGCTATCCTTACACGTTTGTTCTGAAATTTCCTGATATAAACATGATTATGATTGTTTAGTTATACCTTTTATGTTAATTTGTGCATAAAATTAGGCTATGTCATCTCCATGAAAATTGTTCTAAATGCTTTAATCTTTGTTGTTAAACAATCGGCCTTTTCAAATTGCATCTTTCCAAAAATGCTTTAGTACATGTGATGTTTCCCCAAAAATAACAATTTCTAAAAAAGTTTTTCTCCAAAACCCGATTTGGCTTAAGGAAAAATCGTGGTTTGGACCATATTCAAAATGCTTGCGACGTTTGTGAGTGCATTTATGCAAGCCCCAGGTAAGCCTTGGCAATTGAATGTGTTCCATAGCATAGATATTTCTTAATCCTAAATGTTTTCAAACCTTTTTTTTTTTTTAAATTTTGATTTGATATCATGAAAGTCACGGTTTGAATTGTATTCAAAATACCTGCAATGCTTGTGAGAGCATTTATGCGAGTCTTGGGTTAGCCTTGACAATTGAATGTTTTTCATAGATGAGACATCACTTTGTCTCAAAACTTTTCATGAATGATTTCAAAATAATTTTTTGAAGTATTATATGTACCCCTCATACATATAATCCCATCATGCACTAGAAATTGTCTGTGTTTGTGATTGGTG
Organism: Eucalyptus pumila; assembly: GCA_016097595.1. Lineage (NCBI taxonomy): Eukaryota > Viridiplantae > Streptophyta > Magnoliopsida > Myrtales > Myrtaceae > Eucalyptus > Eucalyptus pumila. The sequence goes on from CM027853.1 coordinate 34,377,156, forward strand.
CATGCCCTTGGTAATAAATGACCCGCCGACGGTTCACTTTCTTGCTTGATTAGTTGAGAAACAAGGTTCAAAAGACCTCCATGCATGTTTAAATTTTTGCAATGCATGTGACTTTTAGATGAATGGTAGGGTTGATGCATGATATCGAGGGAAAACCCTGGGATTACATAGATTGCTTGATTAGGAGACTTATAAGTGTTATTGGCCATGTGAGAATACAATTAGTCAACAATTCCTATAAGTCACAAAAAAAAGCAAAAAAAAAAAAAAAGGATTGGGTAGGTGTCTTAGTGGGACCTTTGCATAAAAGACAAAGGCCAACCCTAAGGCCCCAAAATTTGACTTTTGTATTGCACTTCCTTTAAATGAATAATCTTGACTTGATGTATTGTTTTTTATTATTTTGATGTGTATGCTTGTTTCTTTCCATTGTATGCACCTAATTATAATTTTCTTAGAGTAGGTTTAGATTAGGACCCCGAATATGGTGAAAGCGTGAAGACGGTGGAGGTCGATGTCCATTCCAACCATTATCATGTACTATTCATTTCCCCAACATATATCTCGGGTTCCATTTGTTGTATAAAGCCTGACAAGTTGCGGGTTTTCTCTCTTTATCTCATCTTTTTCAATTGTATTTTAGGATTGCATTGTAGATTTACTACTTTCCTTGATTGTTTACTTACTGTCTTGTAATTTCAATTCCATTGATTACTTTCTTTTCTTATTTTTCTAGAAATAGAATAGAATGAAGATGACCAACAATGCATGATCACTTAGTTTAAGACAAATGATCCTGAAAATGTAAAAAGAAATACATAAACATGTTAGGAAAATCACAACATATTGTTTAGGTACCAAAAGGGCACTAATAGAAATATTAGCTCCCCAAATCCCTGAACCTAGATATTTGGTTACATAGGAATCGAGAGAACACTCCCAACCTTCGATTGAGTTTTCTAGCCGACCCCAAAAATGAGGCTAGTGGCGATTCCCATATTATTTTTAGGTTGTCATAAACAACTAGATCGTATAAATAAACCTGTCGTGCGGGGTATGAGTTTCGATGAAACTCACCATGATTTAGCATACTCGATATGGGAGTACCCCAAAGGATGAAGTGATGTTATCCTTATGGACGAGACGTACTATCGAGAGGGCTACCATAGTAAAGGTACCCTTAAATCTGATTTCCACACCCGACCCTTCTTCTAAGGTGTGTCACCCATGTGGGTATGGATCATGACACTCCATTGTCATGCTGGGTACGAGCTTGGAAGAGCTCGCGATCTCATGGGGGGAACTCATGAGAGGCTTGATCCGAAAGGCGAGGTGATGACGTCTTTTGGAACGTGAGCTGTGAGCCCTCATGATCAAGTGCCTCTAAACTCGACATTTCCCCATTTTCTCTCCTTGTGATGATGAGGGATTTGAGGGTGACGAGATCGGGTCGCAACAATACTATATCAAATAATGCTTTTTTCCCTTACTATTAGCAAGATAAGTTTACATGGAGCATGTAAAACATTATAGGAATATCTAAGCTAAAAAACAAAACATGTGAAATTTTTAATTATGGCAACTATCCTAGATAAAAAAAGAAAAAAAATAGAAAAAAGAAGGACTTGGGCCATCATTTAAAAAACTGACTAATCCTAAGACAAAGGGTCGAGAAACTCAACGCCACTATTCCACTATTCTTGAACAACTTGGAGCCGGGCCTTCGTTTCGCACTATTATGGATACGAAAATAATGGAAAAAATTGGATTCAATTCTCAACTGCTCCTATCGGAAATAGGATTGAATACGGATTCGAGCCATAGCACACGGTTTCATAAAATCGTACGATTTTCCCGATCTAAATCAAGCAGATTTTACATGAAGAAAAACTGCAATTGAAAGATTGAGGACAATTTTATCTTTTTAGTATAGGTGGGTTTAGTTATTTAGAAAGTGAAAATAATGGTGCCCTTAATTTATTTCTAGATTTTACTTGACAATTTATCCATAAATTTGAGCAACAACGTAGAAAAGAAATAGAATTTTTTTTTTTTTTGGAATTTCTCTTTTTGACAAAACTAATTTTTATGGAAATAAATCTAACAATTAAAAAAGCGTACCCCTTAATATACATGGAAACTTTGTCTCTATGGTAACAAAATCCTACATAAAAACAGCAAATTTAAAGAAAAGGAAAGCAAAATTTGGCGGCCACCACTTATAAAATGCAGTTGAATGATTAAGGGCGATTTTTGTCTTCCTGATAGAAACCGGTCAGATTTAAACATTTAAGGTGTGGAAATAAAGCCGTGTAGAAAGGGAAAAAGGAGCAGATACATGATCCCTCAACTTTTGCTTAATTACTAAATTGCCCGAAAAATGAAATTAGGGAAAAGCAAGACGAAACATAAGAGAGATTGACTCAAAACACCATGTCCCCCCACTTTGCCCTACCTCCTTATCCTGTCCACCCTATAAAACCCTGCCACCTCATCCTCCCCCACTCTCACTCCCCTTTTTCTCTCTTCACACACCCCAATGTTGTTCAATCACGAGCTCAAATTGTGCTCCTACGCCTCCTCTCCTGCTGCTTTCGGGATGCCGCCCGTCCACCATGAGGGCACCTCCTCGGACTGCAACAACGATGGTGACCAAATCGTGCTCCTACGCCTCCTCTTCTGCTGCTTTCGGGATGCCGCCGTCCACCATGAGGGCACCTCCTCGGACTGCAACAATGACAGTGACGGTGATGGCAGTTGCTGTGGGATGGCTCGGTCGCCCTACTCGTGGCTTCGCCCCACGGCTGGAGAGCTCCCACTACTAGAGATTCGACGCAAGCTTCGGAGCCTCATCACTCAAATCAAGAGGTGCTGAAAGTGGAGCCGTGTCGCGGCCTCAAGAGTTTGGGCATGATCTAATGAACTATGTGCACTCCACTTCGAGGGCGTTTGTGGTTGGGAGTCGGATGTGGAGTCCTCAAATGATGAACTTTGTAGTGAGGCTGCTAGTATCTCCAGATTGATTGCTGCAGAATGCCAAGGGAATTCGTAACATGTAGCTGAAAATTTCTTCAGTAAAGATATTATTGATTTTGATCGACCAATTGGGGTATCATAGTCTCTGGAGCAATCCACAGTGCCTGTACAGACTACAAATTTCGAGATCTCAAATTCATGGAAAATCTGTTTCGACATGTCATCATCATCTTTTTGTCTGAAGTGTTCCGTGTTCAAGCATTTTTGCGGATCAATATAATGTCAATGAAATGTGAACAGACATGAAGTAAAATTTGTCCAGAATGAATGAATTTATGTGGATCCAACTTATTGTCTTATAGATAGGGATCGGTAGTAGGGCACGAACCATTAGATGGTAGGCTGTGTCATGCTTTGTGCCTAGGCTCAGTCAAGCCCATGGGCCTATCTAGGTCCATCAGTGTTTTTTGGGATTTGACCTTGGGGGACAAGTCAAATTGTTTGACCCATGCCCAAGCATAGCCCCGTGAGGTGACAGGCTGGTTTGCCTTTTTGGTTTAAGCCCGGTCAAGCCCATGCCTAATGGGCCTACCTAGGTCCAACAATTTTTCTTTTGGGTTTGGCCTTGGAGGTCGAGTCCAATGGTTGGGTCCATGTGATTGGAAGGAATTGCAAGGTGAAAGTCGGAAGCAATAGGCGTGAAATTTCTACTTTGATTTTGTTGATCATTTAGACACATAAAGAAGAAGACTTTATTTGATTAGAAAATATAAATGATTGCATCAAGTCCTTAATTATTACACCATGATAAATGTAGACTTAACGTGAATACAGACCAAAATAAAAGTTATGGTGTTGAGTCATATAAAATTTATCATATTCAAGCAAAATACAAAGAACCCATTTGAGAAAGGAATAGGGGCAACAGTTATTTTCAAAGCGATCACCATCTTGATTTGACAATGGCAAGCGTCTAAATTATCATAACCTTCGCCATCGATTAGATATATCAAAATGGGTCATAACCTATTTCTTAATCTTATATTTGATGGGTTAGTTGTGATATGGGTTAGTTATATTCATAAATGAGTTTACAATGATAAGGTCTGTTATTATGAGTGTTAAATAAGTTCACAACCTATTTAGACTCAACTCACCTTTATGATTATGTCTTCACTTTCTTGTCCTCACTTGATCTCGTGTTCGCTTGCTCATTGTTCTCATCTTAGTTTAAGTATGAGTTTTCTAGATTGGATTAACTACAGAAGTGTTTTAGTAATATATGGAAATTAGTCAAAAAAATTCAAATAGATCACTTTGGGTCAAATCATTTTTAGACCTAACTTGATTCACCTATTTGATAGATCTATTGTCAACCTTATCATAGTTTTGTTTATGACCTTAATATCGAACATTTCAAATTCTCTTAAGGGTATAGGACTAAATTGGCCATTGTACAATAGGTATAGGATAATTTTTGGTAATTTTCCCTATAATTGGTGGTTAAGGCATATTTCAAATTCCTCAAAAAAATTATTGGTTAGTTTAATTAATTTTGTGACCAAAAGTTTTAAATTATCTAGTAATTATCTTGTCTTTTAGCTCTTATCTATTAGTTTATTGCTATTTAGGACTTGATTTCTAACATTAGAATTCAAAAGTTATTTAAGTATCTAATCACTCAGAAGAATTTGCCACATCAACTTATTAAGCAAATTTAGTTGGTGAAGTATGTATAGCATTTAACAATAGAAAGAATAAGAAAAATCTTTGGACCGCTGATGGAATTAATTTAGTAATGATCCAAAGAGTTATAATGATGCTAAGTCTAGAGTGGATGCACATATTTGGAAAATGGCAATGGATGTTGAGATTTAGGGGCGAGCATAATTCAATGGTAGAAGAGGGAACTAGAGAACCGGTGGGAACTGTTCTAACTCCAAGTTCTAGGAGACTTCAGTCCAATTCCCAGTTCTATATTGTTTTAAGCATGTATTATGTGGTTTGATTCCTGAGCAGGAATCAAATTGAACTAGACAAGGAATTAAGAACCGAAGAACCGGATCAGGAATCTACAAAACCCTAAAATAGAAATTGGTATATCCAAACACAGTGAGGCTTGGATGGAGCGAACAAAAAGAAACCCTTCCTCTCTGAGTGCGACTCCTTCTCGGCAAAAGTACACTGCAAGTGTCAAAACTTGATATGAGTAGACATTTAAGTGCCAAAATTTCCAAAGGTACATTTAAGTGTCACTTAAAAAAAAATGGATGCTTAATTGCCAAAGTTCAATGAGGCTAGCCATAAATTCGACATGGCATTATTTTAATAATAAAAATGGTCTACGTAACTCGCTGGAAATTCACATGGCGCTGACGTGGCTAGCTTGTCCCAAAATGACATCATCTTGCCCCCAAATTTGTTTTTAAATATAAATATTAATTTAATTTAATTAAAATACTACAATTAAAAAAAAAAAAAAGTGGCACATACTTTTGAGAACTCTTGGCCCCTTTGGGCGAGGGTTGGCAACCCTCACTTGATTTAGGGGAGGGCCAGCTACCCCTCACCTAATTAGGGTGAGGGCTTGCAAGCCCTCACCTATGGTCAATTGGGTCTGGCAGCCACTGGCCGAGGACCAGCAACCCCGACCCTTACCAATTATGGTGGGGCGGCAACAGAGGCAATGTGAAACCTATTGCTTGTTTGGCGCGCAAATTAGTGAAAGTTGAGTCAATTCACGCCAAATGTTAGGGTCATTGTTGATCCCTTCATGCTTAAGTTGCACTCATGTTATAAGACCCCTTGTACCTTGAGCAGGAAGTGTTAGGGATTATCGTAGCATTGGATAGGGATTCAATATGGGCGAACACCAAACTTTTGTTGCTCATGTAATCATCGGTCACGTTGGAAAGCTATGTAACAATGAAGTTCTTATGTCTGCTGCTGTGGCTAAACAACCTAGATATGGCCCTTGAATCTCATAGGGTTTAAGTTCACTACAATTACAAGAAGCAATAATTTCATCAAAAACCATGGTTTCACTCATATCAATTCATATTTGTGAATTGCACCAGCATATCTTCTTTTTCTGAATAGGAGAGGTCAAGGTTTCAAATCTTGGACTTCAAGATGAGGTGAGGAAAAAGTGATTCATAGTGTAAACCATTGAGCTGTTTGAAGATATCTAAGAGCAAAATATTAAAAATAGGAATTGCAGTTGCCTAGAAGCAGCCACCAAGTGCGTAGTAGCTCACTAATTGAGTACTCTATACAGAAAATCCGAAAGCTGGGCATCCAATGATTTAGTCGATTGTATAATAGCATGTATGGTATGCGTGCCAAGAAGTCAATGATGGGAATAGTGAAACATAATGCCAAAGATATGCAGAAAGACCCATACAATAACAGAAATTAATAAATGTTTGGCATACTAGGACAAAAGAGCGGTTCAAATGAAGCAATGTTTTTATATGCTCAATTTGCATCGGAAAACTCCGATGTTCATCTCTTTTATGCACATTTCTTTCTCGGGTTCGTTCTGCCAATAAGTATTAGCTAACTTGGAGTTGCCGGTTTGTCATAGGTCATCTTGAAGAAAAGCTGAGCAAATTTCTGTTGATTATTGTAAAGTACAGCCTTTTTATTTTTTATTTTTTCTGGATTCACTAAGGACAAGCTCAAATGGTTATCTTTAAGGTTGCATTTAGACTGACCCCCAGATCGTTTCCTCCTATTCGAATCTCAATTTGTCAAGAAACGGAACTTCGTATGCGACATGAGCCAACAAGAGGTGACCACTTGATGTGTAGGAGTTCATGACAGACAGAAATTGTTGTGGCAAGAAACTTGTTTTTCATTACATAGGAGGAGAACATGATGCCGTTATTCTCTCATGTATGAAGCTGAGAGGGATATGAATTGAACTTTTTTGCTGCATCCAGCCTAATTAACAATCACCGTAGAATGAATGAAATATGTGGCTGTGATACCTAAATTTTTGCGACCTGATCATTTATTTATTGTATAGAAAATTATTTTTTAATTTTAAATCCCTAAACAACAAAAAATTAAAATTAAATTGCATTAGGAATTTTTTTTGCACTTGCATTGGACCGGTTCATGGATGGGTTTCAATTGATGGTTCTAAGCTTTAGTTTGTCGAGTCGGACTAAGCCCCCGGAGACAGGAAATTGGCCCAAGCTTGCTATTCTCTGATGATCAAAAATTGACTTATGAGGAATGACGATTTGATATATTCAATAAATCTTTCATATATTCATGTATTATACATACTGAGGGATATATTTTGTAGCAGAATGAAAGAATTTGGAATATTGCACGTGAGGGGGATATATTTGGTGATACTCAAAAAGTGTCAACACAAGGAAAGAAATGCGTGAGTAGAAGAGAAAATGGACAAGCACAGAAACCAACGGCCACAATCAAATAAGAAATATGCATACAATTGGCCTAAGAGGGAAACAAAATATAGGAAAAGAGATGTAGCTTGGTCATGCAACATTGGAGAGAGGAAAGAAATTTTATTTCTTTCTTTGGTGAGCCTCTCTATTTTGCATATAAAAAGGGAGTCTCTCTTCTTGTCCTGGGGTGGTCTGAATTCAGAGTTCTCAGAGCACATTGAGCAAAACACGTGAGAGAGAGAGAGAAGAGGGGTCCTTCGGCCAAGCCTTGGTCGAAACACCGCTCGTGCTTTCCCTCTGCCACGGAGCCCAGTGACATTGAGCACCTACCACCGGGAGCTCCAACCTCGACGACGAAGCTGCTGTCCAGACGTGCCACCACCACCGACGCTCAACCAAAGAGCATCTCTGAAATTTCCGTCCAAAACTAGCGGTGATCCAAGCTTGCTCGGAGATTGCTCCGCAACGTTTTAAGCGGTTCCGACAACTTCCAGCAAGCATTTGGGCCGCGCTTCAATTTTGCCGCTAGAAGAAGTTTGCTCTCAATCAACCTTGAAAGAAAGTCCACTTAGTGGAGAGTCTGCAACGGCTAAAAAGGAAAATAAAAAATAAAAATTGTGAAAGTGGTGGGAGTCAGGACGAAGAAAGTGTGATCTGGATCCAAGAAGAAGAAAGTCAAGTGGAGATCTTGGAGGAGAGAGAAAGCATCACAAGAGGGATAGTCCACAAATTCATTGCGGTCCTTTTCTCTTTTGCTCCAGCCAAGTTGAGGCGTCCATCGGGCCTACTCGTCCACTCGGTCAAGAACCACCATCGAAGTTTGTGTTTTGCAGGTCCATCGATCGTCGTCGATGCGGTCCCTGTTTGCTATCATCGATGTTGCCACTCACTGCCCGCCGCCATCCACTGCCTGTTGCCCCCGGTTGCGATCCCGAGCATGTGATCCAAATTTGGAAAGAATATCCTCGAATTAGGTAAAATGCACATGTCTAGTATATTTGCATATTTTACTGCCTAATATATATTTATTAATATCTAACATACATATTCATGAGTGATAGACATATTTCCTAATTCGCAACCGTATATGATATTTGATTCTAACTATAAAGCTTTAAATGGAATTATTGATTTCCTAGATAGAATTGCATGATAGAATAGTTAGATACATTTCTAATTATATTAGAATGCAAGTTTAGATGATATCTAGGTTAGATAATATCTTGGAATTAAATTGCATGTTGAGATAAATTTTTAAGTTAAGATAGGATTCATATCAGTCTATTTCCTAAATAAAAATAGATAATATCTCACTTTAGTTAGAATTTTATTGTTAGTAATTTTTAATTAAGAATATTTATAAAAAAAATACAAAAATATCATGTGCATGTCATATAAAATTAGGTCATTTAGTAATTGTTGCTAGGTCCATTTAATTAAAAATACCCGTTATTAGAATTAGGCCATTTAGTTAAATTGCATGACATATAACTTAGATTTCATTAAACATGAGAAAATCCTAAAAAAGTTTGAGTGATTGCATGTTAATTAGAAATCATATGTAGAGTTGATGATGTGAATTCTGATCTAACATTGCGGATACTTTCGTTGCTATGAGATAAGTCTCGTAATTTATTTATTATTTTATTGGGTGTTAAATTGGTGATTTGCACGCCCGCATGATCACTTTATATGTTAGAAAAATAAATTAAAATCAATCCAGACTGCTTGCAAAGATATTTTTCTTGAAAAAAAAATGGTATCGAAAGGATATTAGAGAAATCTAGTGTAACCAAGTCTTTGAACTCACAATATATGGTTTGCATTACTTTTACTTGGGTTTCTAATCGACCCACCAAATGATAGATTAGTGGCAACTTCTAACTAATAATTTTTTAGCATATTAAATACTTGAACCTAAGTCACGAATTGGTATGGACTTGGAAGAGCTCAAGTTAAGTTTAAGCTTACTAGTCCATTAGCAAAATCCTAGGTGGTGTACTTGAGCTTAGGTCACGATAGTTGCGACAATGAAGTGGCTAAATCATCACAAGAACCGGGGACAATCTTTGAGGATTGTAATATGCTATAGAATTTCAAACAGATTATCGTAACTATAACCATGCTCATTGTCCCTAGTAGCAATACAAAACCAGTAACCCTGGCAGTACCCAACTGTATGTTGCTCTAATAGTAATCTACACCTTATTGGACAGCCAAGAAAAATTACAGATGTAATCAACATGCTGTATGGAGAGGAATATGCTGAGATCATTATACCAAGTGTACAAAAATACCTATATCTTCAAAAAGGCAAATTAGACAAGCGGTAGAGACAATGAAACCATCTAAAATTACTTCTAGTTCTAAATGTGTAATTTCCTAGTTTAGTACCCCCTCAATAATCACTATCACATCTATGGTCAATTGGGTGCCTTCAGAAATCCTGTCACAAGGCGAGAGCCATCCTCTTTGCTAACATATTCTCTTTTTCCTAGAATCAAAGTCTTCCAAATGTTCATGTTTGATGAAGCTTTGTATGAGGCCGCTGGCCAACGTTCCTTGTATTAAGTATCCATTCTAGTGAAGCACTGAATGTCGTCTGTCAGAACTTGATCATTGCTCTTGCTAAAATCCCAATCAAGGGATCAATAGCCGCTGCTTTCACCTACAGAAGTTCTTCAAACTTAGAACGCAAAGAAATGGAATATCAAGGAAGTTTCACATTAACAAGGTAGTGTCTATTTTGAGGGACCTTTTGTGCTCGCTCTTTGAGATGGACGACGATGAAGGGTTGCTATGCCAGTTTCTTTTCCTCTGGTTGATGAACAAATTATTTATTTGCTTCAATTGCAGACCGGTTTCCTGTCCCTGTTAGACGCAAATTGCGCAACCCCAAGATCTCCATAACCAGAACAAGAACATGCATAATTGAGTAGAAAGATTAACGCACTTGGATCCATAGAACGTAGAGCGGAAGCAGAAAAAGGATTACCCACATATAAAGGGGATCCACGCATCAAGTCCTTCTCCTCTATTACCCTCCGTATCACTGGCTCAATGAGGCGGCCCCCTCACGTGTAGCGTTAGGTAAACGCCCCTTAGGTGAGGATACATGTGAGAATTAGGGTTAGAGGAGAGACTTGAGCACTATTTATAGAGTTTCCAGCCAGTCCCCCTCATTACGGGCCATGCTCAACTCGGCCCACACTAACCAGCCCATATTAGACTAATTAAGAAACCTTCTATCTCTCTTTAGACCAACCCTGTTTACGGTAACCGTAAAAACAGTAAATTACAATATCAATTAATTTAGTCCACATTAGGAAAACTCTTACAGTCCCAGCTTCACCTTGTCTTCCCCTTGTCAAGTCCCAAAACAGAATTAGATTCTTCCAAAGAGTTATTTTAAACATTTACATAGAAGCAGGTAATCTAATAATTGCTTGCAACAATCCTTCACGATTTCTAAGTTTGACCGTAGATACAGTACTTCCAACTTTCTCGATCTCCTTTCGCCTCATTCTTTTTTCATAACCAAATTTTAGAGTGCTGCTTTTCTCTATCACAGAGAACTGAAAACACTGTGACTGTTGACGAGGAAGAGGACTGGACCAGAGCCGGACCTAATTGCTCATCCGGTGAAGAATTGCAAGGTCAGAACTCCAAAATGCTTATGGGTCCACTTCCATTAATCGTGAATTTTACAGCAGTCCTGTGGATTTTGTTTGAATTCGTTGGTTCGAAACGGTCTGGCAGGAGAGAATGTTAAGAAACAGGAGACGGAGTAGAAGGATTCGGTGGTGGAAGAAACCTGCACCGTCTTCCCTACCCGCTGCTGCAGCAGCAGCATTGATGGGAAGCCAAAGGTTGTCTTTCAAAAAAAAAAAAAAAAAAGAAAAGAAAATACACAAAAATAAAAATCCAAAATTGAAGAAATATCAAAATAATATTAAAAATATTCATATGAGTGCCGATTGTGTCACATAGGACTGCTAGTGTTCACGTCAATTATTTCCAGCCAAAATTGGTCGTATATACTCAATCAATACTAATGTACAAAGGATTAAGACTAAATTGCTCCAACTAAATAACTAAATTATTCTAATTAAATTATTAGGCAGTATGAATCGATTTTAATTTGATGTTAATGTGAGTACGCAAACATTAAAGATAACGCTCAATAAATAAAGAAATTGTAGGAAATTAATTACCATAGCAAGCTATTATTTTTTAGCTTTCTTTTTATTTTGAAATTAAAACTAGCATGTATGACATGCAATTTCATTTAACTACATGACCTAGTTCAAATTAAATGAACCTAACATGCGCACAATGTGACACACATATGACATAGCAATATAACATGGCCTAAACTACATGACATGCATATGATATTTTGATATTTTTATTAAAATTTGAAATAGATAAATGTCCTAATTAAACTATCTAAAATAAGTGATTATCCAATCTATGGATTAGGGATTAATTTAACCTAAACGTCGTCCTATCTTAGAAGACCATTTTAAACATGCAAATTATTTAAATAAATCATATTTATTAAAGAAAATTCATATATAAAATATATTTTAATTTATTTTTTTAGAATCAATCTTGACGTGTATAGTTATGGCGTTTGGTAAGATAAAACATCTTGCTTCCAAGGGGAAGAGAAAGGACCCAATAGAGAAAGGAATGGGAGCAATGGTTATCTCCAAAGTGATCACCAGCTTAATTTGATGACGGCAAGCCTCTAAATAGTCATAATCCTTGCCGTTGACTAGACTTGTAAAAATAGGTCATAAATCTATTTTTAAACCCATGTTTGATGGGTTGGGTTGTTTTATGGGTTATATTCAGTAATCAGTTGTAAATGAGCTTAAAATTTTAAGGTATAAAATGATATGGGTGTTAAATAGGTTTATAACCTTTTAGACCCAACTCACCTTTATGATTCTCTCTTCACTCTCTCATCCTCACTCTATCTCATGCTTGCTAGCTCTACACTCTCACTTTAGTTTGAGTACGAGTTTTCCTAGATTGGATTAAATATAGAGGTGTTTTAGTAATATATGTCAGGTTGAATATATGTCACTAGATTTATATTATATGAAAATGGGTCAAAACAATTTAAATATGTCAATTTGAGTTGGATCATTTTCGATTAATCAGACCTACCAGTTTGATAGGTTAATTGTGACATTTTGAAATTTCATTCATATTTTCAAATGAATGAATCGGGCATTTTATCAATGCGCCTATAGTGCTATTTTTTGAGCTGATCACTTATGAGATAACTAGACTATCCGAGGAAGTCATTAACGGATTTTAATACAATAAACTTGAGAATTCGACTAGGAATCGACTGCTTGATTGTGCTAATTTGTAAGGGTCATTACGACATAATTGAAAACCGATCAGAGACCGAAGATAAGTCGATTCGATAGAGGTGTATGATTAAATGTAAGTGATTCCGCCTGATTGCAAAATTCTCGTCGATTGGCATTAAATCGATTTTTTGTCGTTTTAGCTATCCTGTGTTCATAATTGAAATCTCGAGATTTTCACGACAATCGAAAGTCGCTAATGTGTCGAAGATATACATTGTGGCTTGAAAATAATCAACCATGGGTCAATTGCATTAAAAAATCATAAAAGCTACCTAGTAGGTTAAGTCACACTAAAATCGCGTCAGATTGAAATTAACCGTGAATTTTTCTGTTATGTCATGATTTATTTTAGGAACGTCTACTAATCATTTGAAGAATTTTTGGTGATTCCAGGATTTTTACGGAAAATTAATTCGGACGTTTCAAAAAGAATGAAAATTCGGATTGGCCAAATTGAATGGATTTTTGACTTCCAAACCAAGCTACTTGGTGAAAGGAAATTGTAGAAATTATGTGGGCTTTTTCTTCTACAAAATTGGACATCAAATTGGGAAATTTGATGAAGAATTGAAGCTCAAAATGAGGAAATTCGGAGCTAGGCATGGGGGTGCAATATTTGGCATCAAAATTGAATAATTTGGGCAATTATCTTCAAGAAAGTAATTGGGGACATTTAATTAGATGGATAATTTGTTGACTGCTTCCCCCCCCCCCCCCCCAAACTGTTGCCTTCTTCGCACGTCCAACTACTTCCCACTGTCGCTGCCTCTCTTTCATTTCCCTCGGTGCAGCTCTCTCCACGTCGTTCTCTTCTTCCTTCACTTCTGCAGCTGCCCCGACGCACCAATTTTCTTTCCCTCACGCCTGCATCTTCATTTCTTTCATTTGTTCTTCGACCGAAGCAACCAGCTCGACCTTCTCTCTATCTCTCTCTGTCGTTTGCCCCTCCACTATTGCCTGCTCCCTCCATCAAGGCAACCTCCACCAAGTTTTGTCTCCTCCGGTCAACTTCAGCACCCAACGAAGCCATCTTTGACCGCCCAACCTTCACGTGCAGCCGTCCCACCGAAGCCGCTCACGCCAGCCCTCCTCCATTTCACGGCCACCTGTCCGCGAGAAGCCGTCCCTCATCGTCAACGCTCCACGCGGTCGAAGCAGCTCCTTCACGTCTTCTCTGTCCAGTCACGTGCAGCCACACGAAGTCAGCCGCAAGTTCAGCCAAGCTCAGCTCAATCGTGAGCTTTGCGAGGCCGATTTCGGCCCGGTCCAAGTCTCATCAGCGTAATCGCTTTAGAATTTATCTCTCGCCGTCACGCCGCCGTCATCGTGAACTCACCGGCTCGCAAATCCAGGTGAGTTTACTCACTAAACCTCACTTATGAGGTTAATATGTTTAGGGGTAATTAGTTTAAGTGAATTAATAATTATGTGGTTAGTTAGATTAGATTAGTGATTTAATTATCCAATTTTGCATGTTAGGTTGTTAAATTAGATTAATTAGAGACTAGACAAGTTATATTAATTATCTAGATTGGTTCGGGAATTTTCCGGGCCCGTCTCGCATTTATTTAGACAATCCTGGCCTAAGTTAGCAATTTTGGTATTTAAATTGAATTATTTAATTAATTTTGGTAATTATTTCATTATTTAATATTTTCCGGAAATTAGACCGGGATAGCCGATGACCAGAATTTTGTACCGATTGCAATGATGTGTTCAATTTATGCAATTGGATGTTAATTTGTGCAAATTGAGTGCTGATTGGAATTTTTGGTAATTTATTCCAAAAACTATGAATTTCAATATTTATTCAGAAAATCTTAGGTGTAAGGTTTTAACACCAAAAATGATTTTATATACTATATAAAATAGTAGGATTTTAAATTGGAGGTTATGAATTTTTCGGGTTTAATCTGATCGTGTACCCACACATAACTATTTTCACAAAGTGTTTTTAATATGAAGAAAATATGCTAAGATTATTATTTTAATGGAGGCATTTGAGTACAATACATGGTGTCCTAGGCCGAGATTGATTGGTTGTGTGTTGGTTAAAGAGAACTTGTCTCGAGCTTTTAAGCTGGACGTTGCCTTATATGGGATATCCATTTATTGGGACTCGGGTCGTAGTAGATTCTGGATCTACGCTCCTTCGGGAAAGCTATCTATTGAGAGACGTCGCCATGCTCAATGGGGGTGAGACAAAGCTTGGCTACGCCAAAAGACACCGAACTTAAGAGTAGGCCATGCCCTTGAGAGGCTAAATCAACAATTGGAATGCATGGTTGATTGAATTAAATGCCCCTGATTATGAGACAAAACTGGTGACATGGTATGGAATGTGTCATAACGGTTTGGCATTATAATTGGGACCCTGGTGATTATATGCATTAATTATTGTGTTGATGAGTTGATGAGGCAATTCAATTGTTGTACGCATTAATTATATGCATTTGGGATATGAACTGTGCTGACGTGCAGGAATGAACTGAGGCGAGATAAGTCCCCTGTTCTCATTGTGTGGTTGTGTGGCTAGGCCACCCTTAGCGTATTTCCTTCCTAATAGGGGTTTAGGGGGTCAACTAGCTTGTCACGCCTCGAACCCCGAGCGCGTGCCCATCCCTATCTGGTCGATAATAATTTGCGACTTCCCAGGACGAGTCGCCGACCCTTTTCCATTTTATTGCACATGCAGAAGTGTAAAAAATAATCATCTCGGGATAGAAAAGCAGGATACGAATTCATAAACAAACATGCTTTTATATATACATCGAGTCATGTACAAAGGTCTATGGCAAAAAGACTACAAAAGGCTGGCCTTCCAAAAAGAAGCGGTCCTAACTGACTTATGCTTTCGATCACCTCCTCTCAGCTCCAGGTCCTCCACTCGACAACCTTGAAAATGTTGTCCCACAACGGGGTGAGATATCATCTCAGTGAGTCTAAGCTCTAAACCCCAATTAGGAGGGAAATACGCCAAGAAGCGTCATAATCACACAATCACACAATCAATGAGACTTACCTCGTCTCATATCCACCCTGTAGGTCAATACAATTTATATCACAGACAACATGAGCAACAATAAGCTCTAAATAACTGAAACGCCACACTCAATTAATCATGTGTTCCTAGTTTTGATCTCGGCATGTAGCACGGCCTACTCTCTGTTCGGCGATCTTCTGGCATTGCCAGGCATCGTCTCACACCATTGAGCACGGCATGTCTCTTTATTAGATGGTTTTCCCGAAGGAGCATAGGGTCCAGAATCAACTGCGACCGGCTTCCCGTTGTCAAAGGGGTATCCCAAATAGGGATAACGTCCAGCTCAACAGTCCGGGACGATTTCTCTTAACCATCACACGATCACTCAAATATGGCCCAGGGCACCGTGCATTGCACTCAAATGCTTTAATTAAAATGGTCAGCCTAGCCTTTTTCTTTGTATTAGAAATTCACATGAAATTATTCGTGTGTGAGTACACTGTCAATTTGACCTCGAAAAATTGATATTCTTCCTTTTTGAAATCCTACTATTTCATATAGTACTAAAAACCATTTTCGGTGTCAAAACCCGACACCTAGAATTTTCTGAATAAATATTGGAAATTCACAATTTTTGGAATTAAATACCAAAGATCCAATGGGCCTGCTGGACTAATTTTGTTGGGCTTCAAGGCTGAAGTTCACGAGCGACAGCTTGGGCTACTGCAAGAATTTCGTGGACTCGTGGGTTGGGCTGTGGGCCGGCGTGCAAGCCGGGCCAAGCGAGAGAGGTAGCAAAGGAGGGGAGTTCGCTAGACTGCTGGCTTCGGTGAGGAAGGGCTGAAGATGCGAACGAAGGAAGCAGCAAGAGCTGCTGCTGGGGAAGCCCACGCAGATGTGAAAGGTGGCAGCTTGGGCGTTGCTGGCGCGAGCGAGCTGGCCATTTGCTCGATGAAGTAGGAACTCAGCTGACTTCGGTGGGCTTTGGAGATGGCAGCGCGGCAAGACCAAAACTGTTTCAATGAAGAAGCTGGTCGAACGGATTGCTGGCTTCGCTGGCGAGCTGGTGGAGGCGGCGTGCAGATCGTGGGTGGACGACGAAGCAACGCCAAAGAAGGGAAATGATGGGTCAACAATTTGCCTCTGTGAGTGGCGTTGTTGACCAAGATGCTGGCGTCCAGGGAGCTGAAGATCGCTAGAGAAGCACGAGCTAGCATGAAGATGGGTCAACAAAAAGGAATCTTGAGGGATGAGGGTTGACTGAACAAGCAGCACATGGTGGACATGTGTGGCAGCTTAAGGGTGGGGGAAATTGGAGATGGGATGAACGAAGTAAAGGAGAAGAAAAATGAGTAGCTGCTGGCCTGTGTTGATCCGTGTGAGAGAGAGAGAGAGAGAGAGAGAAAAGAAGTGGCATGCGGTCTTCAGCTGGGACAAGAGACGCACCAAGATGGAGGTGGAGGCGGTGGTCTTGTCATGCGGGAGAAGCAGCCGGTGGAGGCTCCCAAGGTAAAGCAACTCAATCCATTACATTAATTGCATGTCCCTATTTCTTTCCACTTGATAATTCCATGAATTAACAAATTGTAAAGCCAAAATTGCCTCCCCTTTGTAAAGCTCCAAATTTCACTTAAATTCTCTTGAATTTCTTCATCAATTCTCCAAATCGAGGTCCAATTTCATCGAAGAAAAAGCCCGTACAAATTTCTGCAAGTCCTCAACACTCAAAGGCTCAGCTTGGAAGTTCCAATTTCCATCAAATGAGTCCATCTGAATTTCCGTTAATTTTCCACGGCATTCGAATCAATTTTCTATAAAAATCTTGGAATCTCTAAAAATTCTTTGGAGAATGAGTTGACGTTCCTTAAATAGCTTGTGACACCACAGAACTTTCAATTTCTGAAATCGGTTCAAATTTGCGATTATTTTCAATCCGGCATGCTTTTAGCATAACCTAGTCTACCGGGTATCTTTTAGGAATTTTGGTGCAATTGACCCGTGATCGATTTATCTCGAGTCACAATGTACATCTTCGACACATTGGTGACTCTCGATTATCGTGAAAATCTCAAAGTTTCAAATACAGACACAAGGTACCAAAAATGATAGAAAATCAATTTAGTGCCGATCGATGAGAATTTTGCAATCAGATGGAATCACCCACATTTTGATCACATATCTCAATCGAATCGACCTATCTCTGATCTCTGATCAATTTTTAAGTGTGCCGTAATGATCCTTGCAAATTAGCGTGGTCGAGCAGTCGATTCCTAGTCGAATTCTCAAGCCTTTTGCGTTAAAATCCCTTAATATTTTTCCCAGATAGTCTCGTTATCTCTTGAGTGATTGGCTTAGAGAATAGCACTATAGACGCATCGATGAAAGGCCCGATTTATTCAATCGAAATCAGATTTGAAAAAATCAGGATGTCACAATTCTTCCCCTCTTATAAAAATTTCGTCCTCGAAATTTAAACCATTACAAGACTTGATAAAAAATGTGGGGGTACAATTCTCTCATTGACTCCTTAGTCTCCCATGTCGCTCCTTCTATATCGTGATGTTGCCAGACCATTTTGACCAACGGGATGGTCTTTGTACGCAGAACTCGCTATTTATGATTGACAATCTGGACCGAGCTTTCGACGTATGACACACGGTCATTCACGTCCAATTCCTCGAAATTGAGCACGTGCGTTGGGTTAGGCTCGTACTTCCTTAACATCGACACATGAAAAACATCATGGACTTGCGCCAATTTTGGCGGCAATGCAAGACGATACGCTAGGTTCCCGATTCTTTCAAGAATCTCAAACGAACCTACGTACCTCGGACTCAGTTTGCCTTTCTTACCAAAGCGCAAAGTTCCTCTCATTGGTGACACTTTCAGAAAAACATGATCACCAACTTGGAACTCTAAAGACCTTCGACGCTTATCTACATAACTTTTCTGCCTGCTTTGTGCTGTCTTTAATTTGCCTCTGATCATTGCCACGGCATCTATTGACTGCTGAATCAACTTTGGGCTTATTATCTTTTTTCCCCAACTTCATCCCAACACACTGGTGTTCTGCACGCTCGGCCATACAACTCTTCGAATGGAGCCATCTGGATACTCTGCTAATAACTGTTATTGTAGGCAAACTCCACTATGTGAAGCTGATCTTCCCAACTTCCTTTGAAGTCTATTACACAAGCTCTCAGCATGTCCTCGAGAGTCTGAATTGCCCTTTCAGATTGACCATCCGTCTGAGGACGATATGCTGTATTGTACTGAAAATTTGTACCTAAAGCACTCTGCAAGCTCTTCCAAAAAGCAGCAATAAACCTCAGGTCTCTATCTAAAGTTATCGTAACCGGCACTCCATGCATACAAACGATCTGATGCACGTATAGATCTGTGTGTCTATCCAAACTAAGGTCCTTTCAAACTGCAATGAAGTGAGCCAACTTTGTCAGTCTGTCGACTACTACCCAAATCGAATCATTTCCCCTCTAACTCCTTGGTAGTCCAGTCACGAAGTCCATCGTGATATGTTCCCATTTCCACTCTGGGATTGCGAGAGGTTGCAGAAATCCTCCCGGCTTGCAATGCTGGGCTTTTACTTGCTGACATGTCAAACATTTAGCCCCATGTTTTGGCGATATCCACCTTCATACCTACCACCAATAATGTTAACGCAGATTTTGATACATTTTAGTGCTTCCAAGATGAATGCTATAATTGCTACAATGTGCTTTAGATAAAATTTCTTCTCTAAGCTCTACATCGTCAGGTACAACCAATTGTCCTTGGAACTCAATGTTCTGTCCTTAGAAATTTGAAAGTCAGCTTTTCTTTTATCAATATCCTCTTGCAGGATTTTCTGAATATCTAGATCTGTCGGCTGAAGCATCTTGATTCTAACCTGCACTTCAAGCTCAATTCTGAGGGTGGCCATAAGATTTGAAAGGTCGCCAGCCTCAAATTTGAAAACCGAATCTCTAACTTTCTCGATTAAAGTCCATTCCTTAAGTACCATCTGTGCAACTGAAGACTTCCGACTCAGTGCATCAGCAACCTTATTTGCTTTTTCAGGGTGATACATAATATCACAGTCATAATCCTTCAGGAGTTCCATCCAGCGACGCTGTCTCATATTCAACTCCTTCTGAGAGAATAGATACTTGAGACTTTGATGGTGAGTGAAGATCTGGAATCTTTCTTCACACAAGTAATGTCTCCACATCTTCAAGCGAAAATAATTGCTGTGAGTTCTAAGTCATGCATCGAGTAATTCAGCTCATAAGGTCTCAACTGATGAGATGCGTATGCAACAACTTTGCCATGTTGCATCAACATGTAACCCGGTCCTCTGAATGACGCATCACTGTAGATCTCATATCCTCCAGGACCAAATGGTATGGTCAGCACAGGTGCGGTAGTCAGCTTTTTCATAAGCTCTTGGAAACTACACTTGCACTTGTCTGTCCACATGAACTTCTCTTCTTTCTTCAGTAGTCGAGTCAAAGGTGATGTCAATGCTGAAAATCCTTCCACGAACCTTCTATAATACCCTGCTAAACCCAAAAAGCTTCTAATCTCTGTCACTATAGTGGGTCTTGGCCAATTGATCACTACTTCTATCTTGGTTGGGTCCACGGAGATTCCTTCTCCTGAAATCACGTGACCTAGGAAAGCAACACGAGTCAACCAAAACTCTCATTTGCTAAACTTGGCATACAGCTCAAGAGTCCTTAGAGTCTGGAGTACTAGTCTCAAATGTCCTTCATGTTCCTCTGGACTTCTAGAGTACACTAGGATATCATCGATGAATACGATCACAAATTGATCCAGGTATTCTTTGAACACTCGATTCATTAGATCCATGAAAGCAGCTGGAGCGTTCGTCAATCCAAACGGCATTATAGTGAACTCATAATGGCCATATCGAGTACGAAATGCTGACTTTGGAATGTCTTCTTTTCTAATCCTCAGCTGATGATATCCCGTCCTTAGGTCAATTTTCGAAAATATCGACGCTCCTTGTAACTGATTAAACAAGTCATCGATCCTTGGGAGTGGATACTTGTTCTTGATCGTCACTTGATTGAGTTGACAATAGTCGATGCACAAATGCAACGAACCATTTTCAAACAACACTGATGCTCCCCAAGGTGATGCACTGGGATGTATAAATCCCTTATCCAATAATTCCTGCATCTGCACCTTCAATTCTTTCAATTCCAATAAAGCCATCCGGTAAGGAGCCTTAGAGATTGGCTCTGTTCCGAGGCCTAACTCAATCACAAACTCTATTTCTCTTTCTGGCGGTAGACTTGGCAATTCTTTCAGGAATACATCTGGAAACTCTTGAACTACTGTAATGTCTTCGATTTTCAGCTCCTCAACTGTCGTGTCCACAACAGTCGCCAGATAACCTCAACAACCCTCATCTAACAACCGGGTTGCCTCTAGTGACAAGATTAGGGAAATCGAGGGTCCTCCTCAACTTCCAATAAACTCGAAACTTTCACCCTCTAACAGGTTAAACTAGATCGCCTTGCGATAATAGTCTAACTTAGCTCGTTGCTTGGTGAGCTAGTCCATGCCAATAATCAGGTCAAAGTCATACATGGCTAGGACTATCAAGTCTATCTTCCCCTCTCACTTACCAATCGCTAACGTGCAACCAAGACAACCCACTGTAGCTAACACCTTATCCTTTAATGGTGTCGATATATTAATCACTGATTCCAACAACTCAGGAATTAATCCTACCAACTTAACATACCGCTCAGCTTTAAATAAATGAGTTGCACCAGGTTCAAATAAAGCATAAGCAACATGGTTGTTCAGTGAAACAGTACCTGTAATCACATTAGACACATCCTCTGCCTATCCTCTTATGATCACATAAGTTCTTCCCTGAGCTGGAGGCCTGAGTAATCCACCCTGCTGTACTATCGGTGGCGGGAGTCCTCGGTTCTGATTCATCTATGGCGGTGGCGGCAACTGTGGCGGTCCCATTGGTCTCCTGGGACAATTCCTGGCCATGTGACCCTACTAGCCACACTCAAAACAAGCACCTGGCCTAGAGTGGCACGGGGTTGACTCATGTTGCCTTTCGCAGAAGCGACATGAACCATTCTGTCTCCATGTTGATTTGCCTATTCCACCCTTCCTGTTGAGCGGGACAGGGTATCTTCCTCCAGTCATCGGTCTTTTCCCAAACCGATTTCTATCTTGGTTCGAATTAAACCACGATCCAAATGCGGCAGCTCATTCATTCAGATTTTTCTCAATCAGCTAAGCTCGTCCATACATCTCATTGTAGTTCTTTATATCTAATGGCACCAGCGGATCTTTCAGTTCTGGTTGGAGGCCATCTATAAACCTCATTGCCTTCTCCTCAGGATCCTGGATCAACTTAGGAGCATATTGTGAAAGCTCGGCAAACTTTGCCTCGTATTGGTCCACAGTCATTGGACCTTGACGGAGGCGCAGAAATTCTGCTATCTTTAATTGCTTAGCACAGCTAGAGAAGTACTTGTCATTGAATGCTCTAGCGAAAACATTCCACACTAGGACTATGCCTTCCGGGAATACTTCTCTCTTGGTGGCTTTCCACCAAGTACTTGCAACTCCTTACATCTGATACACCGCAAGGGTAACCTTCTCTTCTTCAGAGCACTTCAGTAGCTTAAATGCTTTTTCCAGTTCTTCGATCTAATGGGTTGCAGCCTCGGGATCTCTTGTCTCGGTGAACTTTGGTGGTTGCAACTTCAAAAATTAATCAACGAGCTTATGAATCGGTCTGTCTGCAACTACATTCCCTTCTGGAACTTCAACTTGTGCAACAGCGGCTGCGGCAGCTTGGTTCTGGGCCTGCTGCCCCATCAAATTACCAACAGTCTAGAGCACCTGCATGATCCCTTCGAATCTGGGATCACCAGGGGCTGCTACCCCGGCATCAATCGGCGGGGCTAGTGGTGATGCTACACCACTCGAGCTGGCCTCAGCTTGCGCTCTACCTCGACTACCTCGGGCACTGCCTCTTGTCGGGGTTCTAGCCCGAGTCATTGAGGATAAGGTCCTCTACCTAAGAGTTCTCGGCTCCTGATCACTCATACCGTAGATGTTCTACAACACCTGCTTCCAATTCCATACCGAATTAGAAATTGAGTGATCACCACGATCAATTTACCAAATAGCTATCAGTCACATGCATCAGTATAATATAAAAGCCACTCCTACTAACTATCCCAAGAACCCATCGCACCTTATCACTCCAAATACAAACCTGGCTCTGATACCATAAAAAGGGGATGTCATGCTCCGAACCCCGAGCGCGTGCCCATCCCTATCTAGTCAATAATAATTTGCGACTTCCCAGGACGAGTCGTCGACCCTTTCCATTTTATTGCACAAGCGGAAGTGAAAAGAAATCCCCTGATAGTAATCATCTTGGGATAGAAAAGCAAGATACGAATTCATAAACAAACATGCTTTTATATATACACCGAGTCATGTATAAAGGTCTATGGCAAAAAGACTACAAAAGACTAGCCTTCCAAAAAGAAGCAGTCCTAACTGACTTATGCTTCCGATCACCTCTTCTCAGCTTTAGGTCATCCACTCGACGACCCTGAAAATGTTGTCCCACAACGGGGTGAGATATCATCTCAGCGAGTCTAAGCTCTAAACCCCAATTAGGAGGGAAATACGCCAAGAAGTGTCCTAATCACACAATCACACAATCAATGAGACTTACCTCGACCAGGGGGTATCCTGAATAGGGATAACGTCCAGCTCAACAGCCCATGACGATTTCTCTTAACCATCACACGATTACTCAAATATGGCCCAAGGCACCGTGCATTGCACTCAAATGCTTCAATTAAAATGGTGAGCCTGGCATTTTTCTTCGTATTAGAAATTCACATGAAATTACTCGTGTGTGGGTACACGGTCAATTTGACCTCGAAAAATTGATATTCTTCCTTTTTGAAATCCCACTATTTCATATAGTACTAAAAACCATTTTCAGTGTCAAAACCCGACACTTGGGATTTTCTGAATAAATATTGGAAATTCACAATTTTTGGAATTAAATACCAAAGATCCAATAGGCACTTAATTTGCATAATTTAACACTCAATTGCAGAAATTAATCACATCATTGCAATCATCATGAAATTCTGGTCACCGGCTATCCCGGCCTAATTTTCGGAAAATATTTAATAATTAAATAATTACTGAAATTAATTAAATAAATCAATTTAAATTCTAATAATACTAACCTAGGCCATAATCATTAATTTAATAACCAATATGGACTCGGAGAAATTTCCGAACCCTTCTAGATAAATAGTACAATTTTTTAGGCCTTAGCTAAACCATACTAACCACCTAACATGCTCAATTAAATAATTACATTTCTAATTTAATCAAAGTAACCACCTAATTCCTAATAAAATAAATCTAAACACCCCTTAAACATCATTAATCTACTAAGTAGAGTTTAGAGTATAAACTCACCGGTTAATTGCGGAAACCAATTCACCGCAACGACGACGCGACGGCAGCCGAAAACTGAACTTTCGGCGGCGTCAACAGACTTGGACCGGTCCTAAAATGGGCCCAACAAATCTCAGCCCAAATCTGAGATTTGTTTTTAACTTAGGCTGCTGATCGCGGGCTTGGGTCTCAAAATCGCGGGCTTCGCTGAACTCAACGGGCTGAAGTTGCTGGACTGAAATTGGGAGTGAGCTGCTGATGGACTGAACAGAATGGGCCTGCTGGACTAATTATGCTGGGCTTCAAGGATGAAGTTCACGAGCGACAGCTTGGGCTACTACAAGAATTCTGTGGACTCGTGGGCTGGGCTATGGGCTGGCGTGCAAGCCGAGCCAGGCGAGAGAAGCATCAAAGGAGGGGAGTTCGATGGACTGCTAGCTTCGGTGAGGAAGGGCTAAAGATGCGAACGAAGGAAGCAGCAAGAGCTGCTGCTGGGGAAGACCATGCGGACGTGAGAGGTGGCAGCTAGGACGTTGCTAGCGCGAGCGAGCTGGCCATTTGCTCGATGAAGACACACGACAGTAGGGTCAACAAAGCAGGAACTCAGCTGACTTCGGTGAGCTTTGGAGATGGCAGCGCGGCAAGACCAAAACGGTTTCAGTGGAGAAGCTAGTCGAACGGATTGCTAGCTTCGATGGCGAGCTGGTGGAGGCGGCGTGCAGATCGTGGGTGGACGACGAAGCAACACCAAAGAAGGGAAATGATGGATCAACAATTTGCCTCTGTGAGTGGCATTGTTGACCAAGATGCTAGCGTCCAGGGAGCTGAAGATCGGTGAAGAAGCACGAGCTGGCATGAAGATGGGTCAACAAAAAGGAATCTTGAGGGATGAGGGTTGACTGAACAAGCAGCACATGGTGGACATGTGTGGCAGCTTAAGGGTGGGGGAAATTGGAGATGGGATGAATGAAGTAAAGGAGAAGAAAAATGAGTAGCTGCTGGCCTGTGTTGATCCGTGAGAGAGAGGGAGAGAGAGAAAAGAAGTGGCATGCAGTCTTCAGCTGGGACAAGAGACGCACGAAGATGGAGGTGGAGGCGGTGGTCTGGTCGTGCGGGAGAAGCAGCCGCTGGAGGGTCCCAAGGTAAAGCAACTCAATCCATTACATTAATTGCATGTCCCTTATTTCTTTCCACTTGATAATTCCATGAATTAACAAATTGTAAAGCCAAAATTGCTGCCCCTTTGTAAAGCTCCGAATTTCACTTAAATTCTCTTGAATTTCTTCATCGATTCTCCAAATCGAGGTCCAATTTCATCGAAGAAAAAGCCCGTACAAATTTCTGCAAGTCCTCAACACTCAAAGGCTCAGCTTGGAAGTTCCAATTTCCATCAAATGAGTCCATCCAAATTTACGTTAATTTTCCGCAGCATCCGAATCAATTTTCCATAAAAATCTCGGAATCTTTGAAAATTCTTCGAAAAATGAGTCAACGTTCCTCAAATAGCTCGTGACACCACAGAACTTTCAATTTCTAAAATCAGGTTCAAATTCGTGGTTATTTTCAATCCGACGCGTTTTTAGCATGACCTAGTCTACCGAGTATCTTTTAGGAATTTTGGTGCAATTAACCAGTGATCGATTTATCTCGAGTCACAATGTACATCTTCGACACATTGGCGACTCTCGATTATCGTGAAAATCTTAATGTTTCAAATACGGACACAGGGTACCAAAAACGATAGAAAATCAATTTAGTGCCGATCGATGAGAATTTTGCAATCAAGTGGAATCACCCACATTTTGATCACCTATCTTAGTCGAATCAACCTATCTCTGATCTCTGATCAATTTTTAAGTGTGCCGTAATGACCCTTGCAAATTAGCACGGTCGAGCAGTCGATTCCTGATCGAATTCTCAAGCATTTTGCGTTAAAATCCCTTAATAATTTTCCCAGATAGTGTAGTTATCTCTTGAGTGATCGGCTCAAAGAATAGCACTGTAGACGCGTCGATGAAATGCCTGATTTATTCAATTGAAATTAGATTTGAAAAAATCAGGATGTCACATTGCTGAGACATTGTCTCACCCCATTGTGGGCTTAAATTTCCAGGTCCTTAGATGGTGCTGGTGGAGGACCCAAAGCCCGGAGTCTATGGAGGTGGAGTCTAAAGGATTGGTTTATGTGTACGACTAGTTATCGTAGGACAGCTTCTTTTTGGGAGCAGATATTTTGTAGACCTTTACCTTGACTCTTTTTGTATATAAACCCCGTTGTTTATAAAAGTGTGCTTTTATGAAATGTGCCCTGCTCAGGAGTTATTGTTTGCTTCCGCATGTGCATTAAAAATGAAAAAGAGTTGGCGACTAGTTTTGGGAAGTCGCAATTGTATCGACCGCAATGGGATGTGTGAGCGCTCGAGGGTCGGGGTGTGACATTAATACTAACCACTTCAAATACACTTGAAGGTTTAGGACTAAATTGGCTACCGTATAGTAGATATAGGAGTATTTTTTTGGTAATTTTCCTATAATCGGTGGTTAAGGTATATATTTATATGTTGATGAGGCACACAACATAAGTTCATCTAAAGTAATATTTCAAATTCTTTAAAAATATTATTGGTTAATTTAATTTATTTTGTGACCAAGAGTTATAAATTATCTAGCCATTATCTTGTCTTTTAGCTCTTATCTATTAGTTTATTGCTGCTTAGAACTTGACAATATACTAACGTCAGAATTCAAATGTTATTTAAGCATCTAATCACTCAGGAGGATTTTGCCACATCAACTTATTAAGCAAATTTAGTTCACAAAGTATCTTTAGCACTTAAAAAAAGAAAGAATAAGCGAAGTCTTTGGATCGCTTTTGGGATTGATTTAGTAGATGATCCAAAGAGTTGTAATGATGCTAAGGACACCCAGACCCATGGAGTGCCGAAACTTAGCACATGAGGATACTTAAGTACCAAAAATTATGAAAGTGACATTTAAGTATCAAAATTGGAGTAAAATTGATTAGTTAAGTGCCAGAGACGAGAAAATTTTGCCAAATTGCATACGTGGCATTTTTTTTGACAAGATAAATGTAAAATGACTTTATTTTGCATGTTGACATGACTAGACAAATGCAAAAACAACATTGTTTTGCTAACGTGATTAGATAATTAATATAAGTATTAATTAAATTAATTTTAAAAAGAAAAAAAAAAAAAAAATGAAGAATATGAAGATTGAGAAGGCAAGGACTCAGCCCTCACTGTCGAGAAGGGAGGGCCCAGTAACCTTAGTCGATCGGCAATGAGGGCCTGTGAGCCCTCGCCCAGATCTAAGGCAAGGGTCGCGACCCTCCTTTAGATCCAGCGAAGATCACCGACCCTCGCCCAACCAGGCCAACGGCTCGGCCGACCCTCACTCCACCGACGCCAGCCTTCCTTGCAACGGTGGAGAGGTGGCGAGGAGGGCTCAACCCTTGCTGCTTTACAATCAAATCTGGTCTTTTTTATAATATCAATTTGGTTTGAAATTTAAAATTCAAATCCGAGACAAAACGATATCATTTTAGCATTTCTTTGTCAAGTTAGCTCTCCGGCAAGCCACATAGACGAGCAATATTAATAAAAAAAATTGCCACGTAGGATTTCTGGCGAGATTCGCCGGACTTGGCACTCATGTGTCCCATTTTTAAAAAACAGTGGCATTTAAGTGTCACTTCCTAACCTTTTGTATTTAAATGTTCTCCCGTGTCAAATTTTGACACTTGGGCTATTCTTTTGCCTAATGCTAAGTCTAGATCGGATGCACATATTTGGAAAATGGCAATGAATGTTGAGATTAAAGGTGATTCCAGGGTAGAAGAGGGAACTAGAGAATCGAATAAGCGGGAATCATTCCAATTCCAGGCTCTGAGGAGATCTGGTCCAGTTCCCAACTCTATATTTTTTTGAATCTATACTATGTGGTTCGATTCTTGGGTCAAAACTGAATCAAATTGGAAGCTGAGAACCTGAGAACTAGATCAAGAACCTACGAAACTCTAAAATAGAAATTGACATATACAAACATGGTGAGGCTTGGACGTAGCAAACGAAAAGAAACCCTTCCTTTCTGAGAGCGACTACCCCTTGGCTTTCTCTCTGTGAACTGTGTTGTGATTCTGGTACAAAAGGCAGATTATACACGTATAGTGAGTAGGAGAAGGTTAGCGTGAGAGAGAGAGAGAGAGTCCCTCTAAGAGAAGAGAGTCTGAAAAACTTCTTTGAGAGTCTCTTCATCATCGTCAGACGCCGATTGCCGTCGATTGTTGTCCCTCATTGATCCACAAGAACACAACCCTATCTTCCTCCGTCATTTTTGTTTTTCTGGCTACAAGTTTCAAGTTGTTTGAATCTCGCTCAAAACTCCTCATCCACGCTTGTTTTGATCGCCAGCAATAGCTAAAGCTTGTGTCCTAAAGTTAATCACCAAGCTGCGATTTCATTTGGCCTTGCTCATAAGGTAATACTTCGGTTCCGAAAGGTTCTGTTTCAAGTTAAGAGTAACTGAGACTTCGAATTTTTTGTTGAGATAAAAACTTGATCTATTTGAGTTTGCTTCTTGCTTCTCTGATTTCAAACATCTGATGTTAGTTTAGACTGAACTTAGATTGGAATCTGAGTTTGAAATACCTAAAATCTTTTTTTCGATCTTGTTTGATAAAATGTTTTGAATCAAAATCGTGTAGATTCATATCTGATCGTAAATTGTTTTGGAAGCATATAAGGCATGCTTTACACAATAGACATTATTCGTTAGTTGTTAAGCATTACTAAAACTGCATGTGAATAAGTCATTGTGTTTTTTTTTGGTTCTATGTCTTTGCACACGATCCCGCAGTATTCTATGGTATCTGCTAATGATTGTGTAATCTAGAATCACTAGTATAAGCTTTTGTTTCCGGTGATATCCATAAGCGAGACTTTTACTTTGTAAATATTTTATATTCTTTGAATATCTAAATATGAGTTGTGATCAGTGAATTATACTAGTAAATGGTGGTCATTAGATGTGATAGTTGACTACAATCGTTCAATTAAGAATAAAGGTGGAACCTAGGAAGACCCTGAAAGTGATTCTAAAACTTATGACATGGTAGATTTTAAGGCTCTAATGTATGTAGGGCAGGTTCTAGGTTCCAAAAATTTGAAAGTCAGTTCCAATGGGTTGGAGCTCCCAAGTTAAACTTGAACTGACCATGGAATCGCTCACCCCTAATTGATATGAAATTTATTAATCAAGATAATACATGGTCATTAGCTAATCTTCCTCATAACACTATAACTATAGGTTCTAAATGGGTGTTAATGACAAAGTTATAACTATATGGTATATACATGATTATAAGATTAAGGCTGAATTGATTGTCGTATAATAAGTTTAAGACATTTTGGATAATTTTCCCACCAATCATCTTACTAAGAAATCAACTTGTGTCAAGCAATCAAGAGCTTTGAAGGAGATGTGATTAATACCAATATTTAAGGATCCATTGGATCTAGCCTCCTCTATATTTGTATTAAGTACGAGTTAGAGTTTGATGAAAAATTTAGTCAATTATGACCTATTGAAATGTTAGCACTAGGTTACATTTCCAGTGCACGTTACTTTGCAACTAGTAGGGTTACAATTTTTAATAGGAAAATTTCCATCTTAAAATATCCATGTTTTATTTGCAACAAGGTAGGATCGAACTAATCTTAACGGACAGTGGATCAAAAATGGTGGTTGTGAATGCTCTTGATGGGATTTATCTTTGCAAACGTGGAAGTTTGGATCACTTCTCATGAGCTGCGGTAATCTCTTAAAGCTCTCATTAAGTTGGGGTAAGTGCATAATTTATAACGCATTGCCCTAAGGCTATGTTTGGCAGCCAAGATAAAATTTGAGATAAAATATGATTTATCTTATGTTTGGTGCTTCCTCAAGATAGGATAAGATTGGATATAATAGGGATATATGCTGGATAAAATTATCCCATGGGAGAGGTGGGATAAAGATAGATATGATTTCTAATGTCCATAATAGGAAAGTTATTTTCTCGAACAAACCTATTAAATTAACAAAATTGAAATTATATTTCAATATAAATAATATTTAAATTCTAATTTAAGAAATTAAAAATAAAAGGTAAAAAATTATTTTTTAATTTAATCATATTTTAATTTATATATTCAACTTTGATTCTAACTTATAATAGACATTCAATCTATAAATTATATATTTATATTTATTATATATTTTAGGTATGTTAGTACAGTTTACTATTTGATAAAATTTTATTAATAAATGATTAAACAAGAAAAAAAGAAAAATAAATAAATAAAAATTAATTAAGAAATAGTGTCACGAGAGATCTTCACCATATCCATTTATGAACTTTTAGGTTCATTTACAATGATATTTTATATGAAAAATATATATATACATGATATAATACGAATAAATTCAACTTTAATACTATGATTCACCAAACATTAGATAAGATATAAAAAATTTAAGATTTCATATCATATCCTATAATCCTATCATAATAAATTTAGCTAACCAAATGTAGCCTAAAAGAATTGACAAACCTTGTGTAATGTGATCAAGATTGAGGCTTTTTTTTTCGCGAAAAAAATGAACGATATAGACAATATTTTCTTAAAAAATGATCATTTGTATCATTTGGAACAATTAGGGGGTGCACGACAAACCAAATAAAATTTTAAAAATAAAATATAAAAATAAAAAAAAAACTAAAATTTAAAAAAATATATATTAAAAAAACTAAAAGTTTATAACATTTAAAAACTAAACTTATTTAAAAAAATTAAAAATTAAATAAAAACTAAAGCCGCAGGAAGGCCCCCCCCTTTTTTAATTTATTTATTTAATTTATTTATTTTTAAAAATTTTAAATAAGTTTAGTTTTTTTAAATTTTTAGTTTTTTTAAAAATTTATTTTTTTAATAATTTTATTGTATTTTCAATGTATTTTATTTATCTTTTAATGTTTTTAGTATTTTTTAGTATTTTTATTTTATTTTAAATGTTTATTTATTTATTTTTTAAAAAATTTAGTTTTTAAATTAGTTTATTTTATTTTTAATTGTTTTAAATAAATTTAGTTTTTAATTTAATTTTTTTTTCACACGTCGCACCAAAACGGCGTCATTTTGCACTTTGTTCGCCAAAAAATTGCCACATTGGCATTTTGGCCGGATTTTGGCCGAAGTAACACTTAAGTGATCCATTTTGCTCCGATTTTGGCACTTAAGTATCACTTTCCAAACTTTTGGTACTTGAGTGTCACTTTCCAAACTTTTGGCACTTAAGTGTCCCTCCGTGCCAAGTTTTGGCACTTAGGATGTACTTTACTCGATTTTTGTTCTAAAAATAGGTTTGGAATAGAAATCAGATACTTTTCTATTTCTAGGACAGAAACGAGAAATAAAATTCTTCTCATCGTTTGTCCTTACTACAAACCAGTCATCCATCCGTCGTTATCAACCATTGTCCGCCGTTCACCACCGCCCACCCTGGCCGCCACTAATCGCCGTCTGTTGCTGGTCACCGGCTGCCGACGCCGTTTGCCACCAGTTGCTGCCAATTGCCGCCGCCCGATTGATGGCCACCATCGCCGCCAATCACAAGCTATCGATCGCCGCCGATCGCCACCGGCCACCGCCGTTCGAAAGAGAGAAATTTTGTGTCGTTATCAAACATAAAAATAGAAAAATCTATTTCTCTTCCAAAAGTCAATTTCTAGCCGAATGGTTATCATTCACGCCTAATGAAATATATTTTCATTATTTACAATAATTTATGCCTAAATATTTTCGTTAAAAATATAGATAATTTCATTAATTTATTTTTGTAAGCAATATAAGTGACCATTTTTAGAAAAACATTTCCAAATTATTTTTTTCCACAAAATAAATGGAGATCAACTTAGTAATTTTGAAATCAAAGTTTCTCTTATCAACTATCACATTTTGCTTTGCCATAGGTTCAAGGATATGCACTTATGGTTCATACTTCATATTGGCAGTCAATGCTTGCCTCGTAATAATTCCTCCTTAGAAAATTAGTGGGAGAAGATTTTGGGTTTTTAAGGGAAAATAACACAAACAATTCATGAACTTTGGTTCACTGTGTAATTTAGTCATTGAATTTTTAATTTGTTTAATGTAGTCCCTCAACTTTAGGCTAATGTGCAATGTTGTCCATAAATTTTTAGTTTGTTCAATAATTCATAAACTTTTGGTACATGTTCAATATAATTGTTGAATTATATGAAAATATTCAATCTAATCCATAGTTTTAAATCAATAGCGTTGACACTTGATTTTTAGTCGATGCATCATTAAAAAGTAAAAATCGAGATTTAGGTTTCTAATCGCGACGAAACCCTATCTTTCAATCAAAAAGTGTCGTATTTCATTTCTATCTTTTGCATTGTCATTTTTACACAGTTTTTAGCTCATTTTCAAAAAAAAAAAATGGAAAAGTCAAATGGTTGACTTTCGAGTTAACTTTTTGGTCAACTCTTTGACCAAAAGTCAACCTAGGTCAAAAATTGACTTTTTACCTAAAAAAAATTCACTTAGCTTTATTTTCACTTTTGTAAAATCAATTTCTTGAAAATTCAAAGATTTGACCAAAAAATCGACATTTTAGGAAAAGGCAATGAAATAGTTGACTTTTGATCAAACTTTGACCCAAAAAAATAATTAAATAATAAAAAATGCACAAAACATTTTTTCTTTATGCCAATTAGACTTTTGTATCAAAAATTTCACAAAATTCGATTAAGAACCTTGATTCATGAATTTTTTTCAATTTTAAGTTATAAATTGACCAAAAATATAATTACTTTTATTCTAGTCATAATTATGAGTAATTCATTATTTAACATTTGATTTAGGGACTATCTGAAATCTGCTTGAGCATTCAATTTCGCGATTTTTCAAGTCAAAATATGAAATGTCGTTTTGAGCCCTAATTAGGGGACCAAAATCGATTCATAACTTGTGAATGGACAATTCTTCCGCACTCATTTTCTTAAGATAAATCTAAATTCGAGATTAATTTTGAAAAATTCATACCAAAACTCATCAATTTGAAGAATTTTATCCTCCTAAGCATTAGAAAATCAAGCAATTAAGCTTCAATCGACAAAATTCAAATTGACTCATTCATGGCTATGGTTAAATTATATTAATCTAGGTCCAATTTTAATATTAGGCTTAGATCTATTTTTTACCTAAGGTCGAGCACTTCAATTCAAGGTCAATTTGAATATGGTAAGTGATCTTACATATGGGTAGCTCATTAGATAGGGTAATTGTGACACTAATTAAGTTCAATTTTAGTTAATTTGTAATTTTGCCCATTGAATTGCAAATTTTACCATTTTAGCCATTTAGGCGCCAATGGTTTCGACTTATTTTTTCCACGATAATCATTCAATTAGGTCAATAAAAGACCTCTAGATCATGTTCATAAGGTTTGATTAGCTTAATTGTATCTTAATTGGTCAATTTCTTCATAAAAAATATAGAATTCATTTTCAATTTGGTCCTTTAGGGGTGAAATTGCATAAATTTTTGACCCAGAAGGATCCCATGTGGACAAAATAGCTAGAACTGAACCAAATCGGCCAAAATCCGTCCAAACTAGACCGAACCGATCCGGTTGGTCTAATCGATCTTGGCCATCAGCCACCGGTGTTGGAACCCTCTCAATCCAAATTTCACTTCTACACCCTCAAATTTCCCAAAATTTTACAAATTTGTCATTGAATTTCGTCAAATTGCAAATTAACCCATAATTAGACATTTTGACACAATTCCCGATTTTGGCTTAGTTTTTTGCAAATCAAACTCACTACATCAATTACCCAACACCTCGAGATCATGATGAAGCCTTTGAAATGGATTTTTGATCGTTGGATCGAGATTTTGACCGTCGGGTCGAACCGATGGCCTAAATCGCTTAATGTGAGAAGTATATAAATGAAATTTCTTCTATTTTCATCTAAAGGGATTCATTTAGCACGAAATTTCCTCTCTTCAGGCCTTTCTCTCTTTTCTCCCTGACTCCCGCCCAAACAGATCACTCTCTCTCTCTCTCTCTCTCTCTCTCTCTCTCTCTCTCTCTCTCTCTCTAAGTTTCGATTCATCTCTTGGACCGATTTCGTTCTAGGCTCGAATCGGCGGTCGTCGAGCTCCCAAGCATCCAAGTTGCTGATGATCTACAGTAGCAGGGGTCTTTGACCTTGCTGGGGATATAGAAGATTAGATTGGTAGCCGTATCTTCACCAGCAACCCAATGTTCACCGGCAAGTCAAGGCCAATCCATTTTGGACCGATTCTTCCTTTTTTCCTTGAGCCGGTGGTTCGATTGATCCCGATCCGTGCCGTAGTGACCTAATCTACATTCTTGGAGTCCCAATCGTGATTTGGCGGCTTGATTCGATTGATCGCGATAGAAATCGACGAATGTAACAATTCAAAACTTGATGTGACGTCCTGAAATTCGAGCCCTTTGAGGATGAATGAATGTTAATTTCGTCAATGCATTGTTGGTTGATCTCATTCGAAATTGATCACTTTGAGATACTAACCTTGAGGGGAAAGGCTAATGAGGACAGAACTCGTACGACTAATGAACATGACCTGGGAAAACGACTTGACCATGAGACTTACGTGAGGACGATCCTGTAGATTGATAGGCCGATTTTAGGGACGACTAAGAGTCGATTCATGGACAGAATATAATAGAACGACGGGTGATTCTGTTTACTGTTATCAAGCCCATGAACGACCTTATGTCGATTCTTAGAAATCGTGTACTTTTACATAAGAATATATCCTCCGTAATTTCATGTAGTCAAGGACGTCCATGTGTCGAGATGTCATGAACGTGGTTTGGCACGAGTCGATTACGCGTGAATCCTCAAAGCCACTTGTTAGTCTGAGTTGTACGAAAATGGCATCCGGGCAAAATTGACTTGGCATGAGAATCCAAGAATGGACTTCGAATTTTCGGGAACATCCAGGACAGACTTTCAAAAGATGCTACTTCGATAGTCAACAGTGCCAGTTAAGCCAAGTCTTCAGGAAAAGGGATTTACGAATCAATGAATCAAACCTATGGGGACGTGAGCCAAGCAAGGCTAGTGTGGGCCTCAAGCCCAAGGTGGGACAGCCACCATGGAAGGCCCGAGGCAAGCAAGTGAGCCCGTTAGACCTAACCAACCATTTTACCTTCCGAGCCTATTGTCCAACCTTGAGCCATTTTGAGCCCAATCAATTTCCAAACCCGTTCCTATTTATTTCCAAGCCCATTTCTTATGCAGGCCCATCATTTTTTAGCCCAAGGGCAGAGTGAGAATTGTGCAAGGTGGAAATGACCATTTTGCCCCTAGTTGTGTGAGCAAAAGTTAAGAGAAGAGAAAGAAAATGATGTCATGTGCATGGGGACTTGAAGCAAGCCTTTAATGGCCTTAAAGGAGGTGTGACACCAGACCTCACATCACTCTCTCTCCCCGACTTTAGCCCCAAACCATTGACCCTCTCTCTTTCCCTTGTTTTCTCTTCTTCCTGTTTCTGTTCCCGCTAACCTTTCTCCAAAAACCTAAGTTAATTGTTGTTTTCCCGTGAGAATCAATCCTCGTGCCACCCACCACCGTGCTCAGAAGGCCAAAACTGTATGGATGGTGGCCACTACTCATTGGTCAAAGCCGTCGGCTGACTTGCCTGTCGGCCTGAAGTCGCCACTCACGGACCGCCTGGTAGCCGCCTAGTCTGCACTGTTTCGCCATTTCAGCCATTTTCCTCCCATTCCGAGCCTACCTCCGCCCATCCCAGCCACTAGCAAGTCTCCCTTGACCCCTAGGTGCTGCTTGTCACCAGCCAACCCCTTGCCAGAGCTCTGATCAACCCGCCCAACTCATTTTCTTCCTCTGCTATTTGGTTTCCAAAGTTGCAGTGATAAGCAGAGGTTGTTGCTGCTGTTTCAGCCTCGGGACCGCCTTGGATCATCGTGGTTGAGGTCCCCGTGCGTCGCCTTCGTCATCGCCACCACGTCCATGTCTTCGGCCGCTTAACGGGTGAGTTTAGCCCATAATCCTTCGTTTAGTGCCTAAACTTGCTTAAGGTTGGTTTAGTTAAGGCTAATTTTAGTTTATGAGGTTTAATTAAGTTGTATTAAGCCTAAGATAGGTGGTTAGAAAGATGGTTAAGATTATTTTAGGTTAATCTAGCTTTTCGTTAATTAATTGTGGTTTGTGTTTAATTAAGCATGTTTTGCCTTAATTAATTGATTGTTTGTCTTAATTAATATTTTGCTGAATTTCTGAATTTAATTTATTAATTATTGAATTCGAAATTACACTATTCATATTGCACTATTCATAAAATATTGTTCATGTGCATTGTTCACTCGCTGTTCACGTGCACTGTTCACCCGAGAGTGAAAAATTGCCTTGTGTCATATGCTTTGATCATATGATGTAAGTTGGATGTGTCATTGCATGGACAGATGCCTGAATTGTATGGTTTCCACCAAAAAAAAAAATTTGGGAAAATGGTTTTATCCGAAGGACACCAAAATGGATCGCTTTTATGAGAAAATGATTTGAGGTTTTATATGCAAGCATGTGTGCATTGGCTAATAGTCAAAGATAAAAAGTGGATTGTGGTGGTATGCTTGCATGATCACTAATTTGAACTCACCGCCTCGACAAGAGTTTGGGGGTGATAGTTGTATACCCACTACCCCAATAGGAGATCGAGGCGGTGATAGTTGTAATACTCTGCCGCCCCGATAGGAGTTCGAGGGGTGATAGTAATAATCAGAACATGTGTGGATGCAAGAGCGTGTGAGAAACATGGCATCATTGGTTTCGATTATGCATGAGCTGATCACATTGTTTATGGCACGCATGCTTGAATTGATAACGTGCAAGGTGTGGCAATGGCCAAGTGAGATCGCTTGTGACGCGACTCGTATGTGATTGATACATTGCATCATCTAATGGCTATATGCATTACGTGTATTGTGTTGAGATATAACATGAAGGATATGGCATACCGGGTAAGGTTGCATGCGAACAAACTATTGATTGTTGGTTGACCCTAGCTATTGTTATGTGTTGGTTATTGGTTGTTGGCTTGCTTGTGGGGTGGTTCTGGAAAGATACTTCGAGTTGAGTTGGTGTTCTTACCAAAGCTTAGGGGGAGAACTCGCTAAGATTTTATTTCACTGGTTATTGTATAACCACTTTCAGGTCCTTAGAATGGTGCACCCGCTAGTGTAGTGGAGAATCTTGTCCCCGCTCCACCAGTAATCGACCCGACGGAGCCTAAGTTTGATGGGTTCGAGTGATAGGGGTGCCGAACCTGAGGGTTCATTTTGTGTAGTTGGATTAGCCTAACTTAGTTTCTTTTTGGTCCGGCTTAGAGGATGGATCAGCCCCTATTTTGGGCTTGTAAATTGAAAACGATCCTCCATTGGTTAATCCATTGAAAATGTATATACGACTAGTTATTGTCGTTCTTGTTGTTCATCCCTCTATCCATGTTTGATTGCTTGATTATCTGTTGTGATTGGGTAATGGTTCGTCTTCTGCATGCACATAACAAAAGATTAAAATGAATGGTCGTCGACGAGTCTTGGGACGTCGCTTTCTATAGACCAAAGGAAGGGATTGTTGCATGCTCAAAGTTCGTGGCGTGACATTTGAATCCGATGAAGCGAGAACGAGTTAGTTGATCAGGACTAGGATTCAAGATTATGAGCTTTTACATGCTTAAGATCGATGAGTATGAATGCTGCAATGATTTGTTGATGATTTGAATTATGATTGTGTTTTTTTAGCCTAATCTGTGATTTTCGTAGGTCTGTACATAGGTCACTATTTTGGCCAAAACAAGGTCCGAAACAACCTCGTTTTAGCTCAAGTTCTCTTAGGATTAGATAATAGACATCCCAAGCTTCGAAACGATTGATTGCATGCTCTAATTGAGCGTCGCTTGACTCTCAAAAAACACATTCGAAGATTAACAATCCTACAATAGTTTAGGTTTTCTTTTTTCAGTTTTTGATTCTATTCCACCTTCTAGCTTTGTTAGTTTTGTGCCGACTTTCATAATCATTTTTTGACAAAATTGTCTTCATGAGTTTTTTTCCAAATCGTCTCATACATCTTCTATAATTTTTTTATGATTTTTAGATCTGTTCAACTAGGTCAAATCTACTTAGATCTAAGCTTAGGTTAATTTGTTCCACATTGATCTCTAATTTTTCTATTTTTGTACTGATTTTTATGTTGAGTTCTGGAACAACTTTCCTATAGGTATTGTGCATGTCCTGTATTTTTTCAAAATTTTTAGACATGTTTAGCTAGGTCAAAATCGATTAAATCTGAACATAGGTCAATTTGTCCTACATCGGTCCGAGATTTATTTTGATGAAATTGAGTCCATAAATGCACTTATTTGGTCTCAAATCCTTCATAAAAGTTGAAATACATGATACATATGTTCAATTGATGCATGCTTTGCAAAGTTTTTACATTGGCAAAGTGAGTCAATTACATGCATTAGAGTAAAAGATACTACAGCAATATGTGCTGGACATATAGTTTGGTATGTTTTGCCATTTTTGCCACGACTAATATGATCTTAATTAAGTTTCGATCTCTTAACAAGAAATCTTCATCATCATATGTTCTGTATATGAGATTTTTGGTAGGATTTATGCATGTCTTGAGGATGTCTGAAATCATGCTTGTTCTATAAACTTAATGCTGAAATGAAACCTTGTCATATGTGCACATTTCCATACTTGTTTGAGTTATCTAAGGATCAAATCTTACGATCATGCATTCTTGATGATTCAACCACATGTTACAAGATTTGCATATGTGTTTCCATCATGTCATTTGAGTTTCATCTTGCATATTAAATTGTCTCACAAAAAATGTTCATCACAGTTAGAATTCCCAAGCATAACATTAGAAATCATGAATCATTTCATAATGTCATTTAAATTATATGACATTTTGCATGCCGACTTAGAATTAGATGACTATCCAACCATCACATCCAATCCTAAGTGCCCTGTGATTTCTTCATGCCGTTTGGGCATTCTTTCAGTGATTTTAAGGCTTTCTAATGAATACTTATGTTCCGTTTTCTTAATTACTGATGCGCACACTTTTAAAGATCTTGATTTTAAGATACCAAATTGACCTAGTTTGGACTTGAGCTCTTCTAGGAAGACATAAGGCACACTTAGAAGTTTCTTATGCCACTAATTTCGTGTCAATCACTCATCGTTTGGACAATTTTCCATATTTTCAAAGCTAGATTATAATCTGGACAAAGGATCAAATTAAGACGCCTGTTTTAACTCCTGTTTGGACAGACTTTTGATATTTTTGTTTCAGTTTTTTTTCTATTTGGAATCTGAACTTGGTATCTCAATAAAAATTGCTTGTCATCATGTTGGCTATGTTGTGTGTAAATTTGATGATTTTTAGACATGTTTTGATAGGACAAATCCTTGTGACATTAGCTGAATGCCCTGTTGTTTTGGCAAATTTCTGATGTGTTATTGCTTGTTGTTTGATTTTTGTAAAATCATGTGTAGATTGTTTGAGAAAAATTTCTTCATGAAAGTTGCTCATCATCATGTCATGTATGTTAGGGGATTTTTTCATTACCAAATTATAATTAGGTATTGCCCAATTTTGCTGTCCTCACACGCTTGTTTTGAAATTTCCTGATATAAACATGATTGTGATTGTTTAGTTCCACATTTTAGGCCAGTTTGTGCATGAAATTAGGATATACCATCCTCATGAAAATTGTTTTAAATGCTTTGATCTTTGTTGTTAAACAATCGGCCTTTTCAAATTGCATATTTCAAAAAATGCTTTGGTACATGTGATGTTTCTCAAAAACGATTTCTAAAGAAGTTATTCTCCAAAGCTCAATTTGGCTTAAGAAGAAATCATGGTTTGGACCATATTCAAAATGCCTGCGACACTTGTGAGTGCATTTATGCGAGCCTCGGGCTAGCCTTGGCAATTGAGTATGTTCCATAGCCTAGATATTCCTTAATCCTAGATATTTTCAAATCTTTTTAAAAATCCTCATTTTAAATCGTGAATTCAAAATAACTGCGATGCTTGTGAGTGTATTTATGCGAGCCCCGAGCTAGCCTTAGCAGTTGAATGCTTTTCATAGTTGAGACGTCACTTTGTCTCAAAACTTTTTATGA
Organism: Eucalyptus pumila; assembly: GCA_016097595.1. Classification (NCBI taxonomy): domain Eukaryota; kingdom Viridiplantae; phylum Streptophyta; class Magnoliopsida; order Myrtales; family Myrtaceae; genus Eucalyptus; species Eucalyptus pumila. The sequence continues at coordinate 34,417,745 of CM027853.1, forward strand.
ATGATTTCGAAATATATTTTTTGAAATATCACATGTACCCCTCATACATATAATCACATCATACACTAGAAATTGCCTATGTTTGTGATTGGCGCATGCCTTTGGTAATAAGTGACCCACCGACGATTCACTTTCTTGCTTGATTAATTGAGAAACAAGGTTCAAAAGACCTGCATGCATGTTTGAATTTTTGCAATGCATGTGACTTTTAGATGAATGGTAGGGTCGATGCAAGATATCAAGAAAAAACCTTGGGATCACATAGATCGCTTGATTATGAGATTTATTAGCATTATTGGCCATGCAAGAATACAATTGGTCAACAATTGCTATAAGTCACAAAAAATGGATTGGGTGGGTGTCTTAGTGGGACCCTTGCATGAAAGACAAAGGCCGACCCCGAGGCTCCAAAATTTGACTTTCGTATTGCACTTCCTTTAAATGATTGATCTCGACATGATGTCATGTTTTTTATTGTTTTCATGTGTATGCTTGTTTCTTTCCATTGTATGCACCTAGTTATAAGTTTTTTTAGATTAGGTTTAGATTAGGACCCCAAAGATGGAGAAAGCGCAAAGACGGTGGAGGTTGATGTCCATTCTGACCATTATTATATATTATTAATTTCCCCGACATATGTCTCAAGTTCCATTTGTTGTATAAAACCCGACGAGTTGCAGGTTTTCTTTCTTTCTCTCATCTTTTTTTTTTTTCAATTGTGTTTTTTTTTATTTTCTAGGATTGCATGGTAGATTTACTGCTTTCCTTGATTGTTTACTTATTGTCTTGTAATTTCAATTCCATTGATTGTTTTCTTTTCTTGTTTTTCTAGAAATAGAATAGAATGAAAATGATCAACCATGCATAATCGCTTAGTTTAGGACTAATGATCCCAAAATGTAAAAAGAAACGCATGAACATGTTAGGAAAACACAACATGCTATCTAGGTACCGAAATGGCACTAATAAAAATATTAGCATAATCCAAGTCCCTGAACCTAGATATTTGGTTGTGTAGGAATAGAGGGAGCACTCCCGACCCTCGATTGGGTTTTCTAGCCGACCCCCAAACCGAGACTAGTGGCAACTCCCATCCTATTTTTAGGTTGTCATAAACAACTAGACCGTATAAATAAATCCGTCGCGCGGAGTACGAGTTTCGATAAAACTCACCATAGTTTAACATACTCAATATGGGAGTACCCCAAAAGATAAAGTGATGCCATCCTTATGGGCGAGGCATACTGTCAAGGGGGCTACCATGGTAAAGGTACCCTTAAATTCGATATTCACACTCAACCCCTTCTTCTAAGGTGTGTCGCCCGTGTGGGTATGGATCGTGACATTTCATTGTCACGCGAGATACGAGCTTGGGAGAGCTCTTGATCTCATGGAGGGAACTCACGAGAGGCTTGATCTGAAAGGTGAGGTGATGACGTCTTTTGGAATGCAAGCCTTGGGGGAACTCTTGTGATCAAGTATCCCTAAACCCAACCTTTTCCCATTTTCTCTCCTTGTGATGGTGAGGGATTCGAGGGCGGTAAGATCAAGTCGCGACAAATAGAATGAATATATTGAATATTTTCATATGGTTTTTAGGGACTGTATTAAACATGTGCCAAAAATTTAGGGATATATTGAACAAATAAAAAATTCATGGATTACATTGCACATTAAGTTAATGTCTAGGGACCACATTAAACAAATTAAAAGTGTAGAAACTAAATTGCATATCAGTTATCTTAGTCTTCTAGTTGTTATCCATCAGTTAGATTATTATTGTTTAAAATTTAATAGTCATATAACTTAGATTTCAAATGCCATCCATTATCGCATGTGTCCTTTCCTTTGTCTATTTATCCAGAGGCATCTTCTAGAAAAGACAGGAACAAAGAGATCATCAACATTTCTCTATTCTTTGTTCCTTCTTCTCCTCTTCGTCTGTCTCATGCTTTCTCTATATTGGCTGTCTCATCAAGGCTTGAATCGTATTCATCTTTCCACGGACCAAGTGAGCAAAATTAGAGTCCTGGCATCGTATCTAGGGTTGAGATTTCCATTGGATTCGACTGAATTGGATCATGAATCCTATTGAATAAATCACTATCTTTTAAGGCAATATTACTAATACTCCTTGTTCAAAAATCCCTTCTCTTTTTCTAATCCCCACAACACCTATTGTGTTCACTATTTGGGCAAGGTTTGGCATCTAAGGTGGGCTTATCAATATTAAGTGGGCTTTCTCATCACATACCGAACCAAATACCCCTTAAAATGTTGTTTGCTCAAACGAATATAATTGACAATTCCAAGCAACATTTGAATTTTGCACGATTTTGAATTCATAAGTTTCATCACCAAAGTACAATGAATTGTGTATAAAATTTGTTTATTTTTTTCTATCACTTTGTGTTGATTTCTTAGACACAAAGATAAAGGGTTTCTTAGGTTGTCGAAACTGTCATTGGTGAGTTATAATGCAAATTTTACAATACCAATTGAACAATTTAGATTCCATTGCATGAAATTTGAACTTTGCCCACCACAACAACATACCTTTTTCTTAGGACAAAAAGAAGAAAAGGACAAATTTTTTAGAAGAGAAAATTGACTTTTAAAAAGATTGCTGATTCATAAACCATTTAATGGTAAAAAGAAGAAAAAGGCTTTTCAGCCAAGGATATCTTATCAATCATAATTTGTAAAATCATACTTATTATCTATGGTCGCGTGAGAGTTGCAACCTCCATGATTTTGGTAGCAAGGCTCATCTCCATCGCGTGTATTGATTTTCATCGAGGGAGAGACACCCGACCATGAAGGTTGTGGCCTCCTGCGATTATGGATCACTGTGGAAAAGAATCAACGGAGGTCGCAAACTCTATAGGTGCGTCTCTCTTTTTATGAAAGTCAGTACTCATGATGGAGATGAGCCCCACCACCCCGACTATAGAGGTTGTAACCCTCGCGCAACCCTAGATAATAAGTATGATTTTAAAAATAATTATTTTTGAAAAGTAGTTTTCATGGAAAGTTTTTTTTTTTTTTTAGTGAAAACTATTTCATTGGAAGTAACTAGAGAATCAAGTTCACTTACGGCCCATTTTGTTATATATATATTAGTAGTTTAATGGAATCCATTTTCGCGAAAACACATTTGGTAGGAAACTTTTCTGTAGTACAAGTTTGGTTTAATTTTCAACAATATACCATTTCCAGTATATCAAATTTCTATATTGTGAGGCTTCAGTCTCTTCGTATTCTATTTGTGTTTGTTAATAAGAGCAATGAAAATATTTTATCTCACTAATCAAAATGAATCTTTTAAACAATCCTTGCTAGATGATCATGTTAGCAAGTGGGAGGAAATTACTAAAGTCGCATGACAATTTGTTTATCTTCTTGGCAAATTAAAGGGTAACATATACCCATCATTATTATTTAATAGCATTACAATTTCTTAACTAACTTGCCTTACATTATAAAGGACAATGAAAAGAAAATCTTGAACAGGAAATTTTGTTGAAGCTTCCAGGAGCTGCGGATTGAAAAGAATCCCTTTAGCTTTAGAAAAACCTTCAACCTTCAAAAAAGTCACGGAAATGCTCCAATAAATGAAAAATTTGTGTCCAAAATGAATGGAAATGAAAAGGAGGGTGCCAAAGAAAAGTATCATGTGGAAAGCCGCTTTTTTAGACGAGAACGAAACCGGTGAAAACAAAAACATGTATTTTATTCTTGAAGCTGAAAAGTAAAAATGATTTTTCTCTATTTTCTTTTGAAAATTCTCTAAATCAGTCAAATAATAGTGAGGATGAAAATTTGAAGAATTTTCTCAAACCAAATTTAGTTGCAATGGGTGCAATTGCAACAATAGCAAACAAACGACAACTTGTTGAAATTCATATGCACCAGTGTAGAGGATGACAACTTGAAGGCACATAAAATAAATTGTAAATCCAATAAACCCGGCTAAGTTTAGACCTTTGGACTGCGTACAAACGGCTCCAATTTAGAGTTGTTTTCATGAGATTTGAACATGTGATTCTAGTTTTTAAAATTAACCTACAATTTTTGTAAACATAATTAGCTTGAGACCCACGATACATATGCCTTTCTTGTCGCGTTCTATATTATTTGACAAATCATATATCTTTCAATTATTATATCATCATTTGGGTCAAAAGGAACAAATTCTTTTTTTCATTAGAGAGATGTATAAATATATAAGGTTTTCTTTTATATTCCAATTTCCAACCCACCCAGGAACACAATCAATTGGAGGTCCACAAGTGTAAATGCTCTCACTTTATTGTTTTTTTTTTCCTGTCAATAAAAAAAGGCATGATTAAGGCTAATTTTTGGTCGTCAAAGTGGGTGAGTGAAGAAAAGCAAGTCACAAAGCAAAAGATACCACGTGTCAAGGGTCTTCCTCAGCTCATCTATTTCCTGCGAAACTTACATCCATGTTGATTCCATTCATCTTTTGAAAATCTTTAGGTTCACACTTCTATTTGACACCACTTTTGCACTTGATTACAATAATATAAAGTAACATCACAGAACAATTTTACTATGCTATTATGATTCTCTTGTACTTAATTATTTGTAATGTTGAAACACTACAATAGGTGTGCCATAGAAGTTACCCTCAACTGCCAACCTTGTTACAATCTAGTGACCTTTTTTTTTTTTGTCGTTAACAGGAAACTTCATTCACGAAATAGAAAAGTGACAGCAGTTCAACATATCAGTACATAACAGATCAAACAAAGCAGGAGGGGGGGAGGTGACCCAATTCGCTGGGAGAAGAGTTTCGGCTTGGGCTTTTGCAGCCCAGTCAGCAACTGTGTTGGTTTCTCTTCTGCAATGTTGGATGCGCAGGGTTGGGAAGAGACGGAGCAAAGCCCTAGCTTCAGCAAAAAGAGCGCCGAGCTCCCATGGTGTGCGATCTTGGTCGTGAATTGCTTCAACCACAGCAAGAGAGTCTGATTCCAGAAGGAGGTTGTGTTGATTTCTTCTTGTGGTGATGAGGAATCGAAGGCCAAAGATGAGAGCTTGGGTTTCGGCGTGCAGGGGCGAAACAGAGGGTGTTCGGTGAGCACTGCCATCAAACAACTTCCCGGAGGAGTCTCGACAAATACAAGAGACAGCAGCACCATCCATGAACGTAGGGAAGGATGCATCAATATTGATTTTAAGCACACCAGGAGGCGGAGGACATCAAGACAGATCCAAAGGGGGACGCCGAGGAACAGTCTTTCTAGCCGATCAAAACCCAGAATGAGAAGAAGCTACATCAAATCCACTGGTGAGTGATCTGTTTCTCTGGACTGGGAGGTCTTGCTGGTGCGACGTCTGATGATTAGGTTGCTGCAAGGCCTGATGACAACGATAATATGAGCGGGCATGAGCCAGAGCAGAAGCTACAAGGTAATCGGGGTGCAAGGGTCTTCGGCGAAAGAGAAAGTCGTTCCTGGCTTTCCAGATGTGCCACAGGACATATGTAATTTGCGCATAAAACTGTAAGTTTCTCTCATGATCAAAGATATGTAATAGCCAAGCGTCAAATCTGTGATGTTGAGCATGCTGAATAGTACACGGTAGATGGGCATGAGTCCAAACTTTCTTTGTCCATGGGCAATGTAGAAACAAATGTTCAGTGGTTTCGGGGGTGGGGCTACTATCACTACAGAGTTTACAAATAGGATCTTCAATAATATGACGATAGTAGAGATTCGCAGCAGTGGCTATAGCATTGTGGCATAGTGACCATAAAAAGATACGCAGTTTTGGAGGAGCTGGTACCTGCCATATAGTAGCCCAAAGGTGCTTAGGGGGTTGAAAGGATGAGGAGGGCTGATTTTGAAGAACTGTGGTTGCTGCTGTTTTGATCCGGTGATATCCATTTTTGACAGTGTACACACCATTTAATCGTCCTTTCCACATCAATTTGTCTTCAGTATAGTGCGGACTGATCTGTATTTTTAGAATTTCAGCAACTTGATGCACATCAAAACTTCTAGAAAGCAGAGGGATATTCCATGTCTGAAGGTCTGGACAGATGAAGTCCGCGACCTTAGTAGGCTCATTCCTAGGTGCTGGTCCCCCAATAATACCTGTAGACAGCCATTTATCCTCCCTAATGTTAATGTTCTGCCCATTGCCCACTGACCACTGTAGATTAGATGCTATAGAATCTCTGCCTAGCAAAAGGCTTTGCCATCCCCAAGAGGGCCGAGCACCTCTGTCCGCATGTGCAAAATCAGTGGAGGGGAAATACAACCCTTTAAGAATGCGACTCCATAGAGAGGTAGGTTGGTGAAATAGCCGCCAAGCTTGTTTAGCCAACAATGCTTTATTAAAAGAGATAAGATCCCTAAAACCAAGACCACCCGAGTCTTTTCAAACTTTGAGAGAGTCCCAATTCCGCCAATGAATACCTGACTTATTGCCCTGAGATTGCCACCAAAAGCTAGCCACCTTTTGTTCAATAGACTTACACAGTGATATAGGTATTTTAAAAATCGACATAGCATACTGTGGAATAGCTTGTACTACAGCTTTAATCAAGATTTCTTTCCCACCCTTCGAAAATAACTTTTCCTTCCAGCCATGAAGTTTAGAGTGAACTTTTGACAAGATCCAGGAAAACATTTCTTTTTTAGATTTCCCCCAGTCTGATGGGATGCCGAGGTATTTGCCAGTCTTGTTCATCACGGGAACTCGAAGTTCTCTAGCAAGAGACTCCTGTAGAGCAGTAGGGCAAGTAGGACTAAAGAAAACACCAGATTTATTACGGTTAATCTCTTGTCCCGATGCCCAGCAGTATTGAGATAATATATTGGAGAGATTCTGACATTCTAGCAGTTTCCCTTCTATAAAAAAGATGGCGTCATCAGCAAAAAATAAGTGTGAGAGGGTAGGGCACCTGGGATTGAGTCTAATGCCTGAAATGTTACCCATCTCCATAGCTTGGTGTATTAGACTAGAGAGTGCGTTCGCCACCAAGATGAACAAATATGGCGATAATGGGTCGCCCTGTCGAAGCCCCCTCTTCATTGGAAACGGAGGGAGGGGTTCACCATTTAGCTTGACACTCATAGAAGCAGTGGTGACACACCGCATAACCGAGGATGAACCCAAAGTTGCATGAAACCCGATCTTCAAGAGATAATCTCGCAGAAAGTCCCACTCGACCCGATCATAGGCTTTTTTCATGTCAATTTTGAGTACACCCTGAAATGTACGCTTGCGTTTCCGTATGCGAAGTTGGTGCAAGACTTCCTGGACTAAGAGAATGTTATCCTGGATTTGGCGACCACTGAGAAATGCACTCTGTTCTGTTGAGATGAGGGTTGAGAGTAACGGCTTCAAACGATTAGCTAAGATCTTCGAAATGATTTTGTAGGAAAAGTTGCAGAGGCTGATTGGCCGATATTGGTCCAAAGTTTCAGGGTGAGAGATTTTTGGAACCAAAGTAAGATAAGTCTTATTAAGGGCTGGGTTGAGCACACCTGAATGGAAGAAGTTTTGAACACAGCTAACAATGTCTGCTTGTAGAATATCCCAATGCGCATGATAGAACTGACCAGTTAACCCGTCCGGGCCAGGTGCTTTGGTAGCTCCTAATTGAAAGGTAGCGTGGCGAACTTCCTCAGGGGTTACTGCAGCAGTTAGACAGGCATTCATAGAGTCAGTGACCACTATTGGACATTGATCAAGTATTGGGCCATAGTCTCGGTGACCCACAGTTGAATATAAATTCTGAAAAAAGTGCTGTGTCATATTCTGTAATGTCTGACGATCTCTGACCCATTGCTGATCTGCATTGAGTAACATGCTGATTCAGTTACGCTGTCTTCGCTGAATAGTAGTAGCATGAAAAAACTTGGTATTTTTGTCACCCCACTTGAGCCACTGAACTCGGGAGCGCATGGCCCAGTATTGTTCTTCTTGCTGCCACAAGTGCTGAATTTGAGTTTTTAAGGCATTCATCCGGAATTGGTCTTGATGAGAGGTGGTTTTGTTTGTCAGGATCTGAAGTTGATGCTGCAGTGCTTTAAGTTGGCGGTAGCTGTTCTTAAATTTGGACCTACTCCAACTGGTAAGGGCTGCTGAAACCTTTGTTATCTTCTTTGGTATATCCAAAATCTGAGAAGGAGCAGTTTGCCATGCAGTTGATATTACGGAACGACACTCCGGCTCTTGTAGCCAATAAGACTCAAAGATAAAGCCTCGTTGTTGCCTTGGTGGAGTGGCAGTTGTTGTTAACAGCAGTGGACTATGGTCGAATCCAATGGCTGGGAGCGCGAAGACTTCAGCTGCAGGAAAAGTAAGGCGCCAATCCATAGTACAAAAAGCTCGGTCTAATCTTTCTTTAACTAAAGCATCCCCAGCTCTATTGTTGCACCAAGTGAAAGAACATCCTTTACTGTCAAGGTCCATAAGTAGGCATTTGTTTAACATTTGATGAAAAACTTGCATTCGCTGAGTAGAGGGTGATTGTTTACCTTGTTTTTCCCATGGATACATAACCTCGTTGAAGTCACCAATGCATAACCATGGTAAAGTGTTAAACTGGATTATGAGTGTCAGGGCTCGCCATAAAGATTGCCGCGGCTGAAAAACTGCTGGTGCATGCAGACAAGTCAAGCGCATCATAGGTCCACTCTCCCCCTCCGCACAAAACATATCAAGATAGTCTGGGGTTTGTTGATCCAGTGTGAGGTAAATATGGTCTTTCCAAAACACCGCAAGGCCCCCTGCTATGCCTAAGGGCTGTTCCAAAATGCCATTTGGATAAGTAAGTTGTTTCTGAAGCTTTCTAAGTACCTGTTCTCTGTTCTTAGTTTCCATAAGGAATAGAATATCCGGTTGTTCTGGGCCACCAACGCCCTAAGGGCTTGAATTGTCGGGATTGCCCAACCCCGACAATTCCAACGATGAGCTTCATTTGTCTTTGGGTGGCTTATTAGGGCCAGCCACCATAGCCCAACTATTAGGGGTTTCAGCTTGAAAGATTGGAGTCTCCAAGAGGTATGATTCATCAAGTCCCTCTTTCAACATAGTACAGCGTTTGGCCTTTTTTATTGGGCTTGACTTAGTACTCAGCTTACTGCTCCTTACTTTTTTTGTTGTCGGGGAGTGCTCTGAGCTTTCAGATGCCATGACAGGAGGATTGGAGACAGGAGCCAGGTGCGTGGGAGTGGGAGCAGCACAGTACTGGTCAGGTAAGGGACGCCAATTGAGAGGTTCAGCCGTAGTAAAGGATGGGCCATCCTGCAGAAACTGAACAATCTCTTTACCTTTGTGAGCAGGGGGTTGTTCCGGTGGAAGCTCAGTCGAAGGCACTATAGGGGTCTCCGGAACCATGTCTTCTGTTTCAGGACAGGATTGAGGAGAATCATAAAAAGTATGCCAGAAAGGGCTGTGCTCCCTAATCTCGGCCCTGAGCCATTGACCAAAATACATACTATCCATGTGCTCAAAAGTGGCTTCATCATAGGGAATGTCAGGGCACCCCATGGCATAATGTCCAAGTCGACCGCAGGAATAACAGTAGTGCAAAAGGCGTTCGTATCGAAAATCTAACCAGAAAGTTGTTCCCGCAACTCGCAGCAGTTGTCCTGGTTTAAGAGGTTCATTAATACTGAGATCAATCCTTGCACGGACAGACCAAAGAGATGTACCGTCTTTACCATCAATTTTGACTGCTTGAACCCTACCAACATGGCGGACAGCCCTGCGAATAACTTCTTCTGTGCAACGTTCTAACGGGAGACCAAAGACTTGGACCCAAAAGGTACATGTAGAGAAGTCATAGCAGTACAGGGGGGTATTAGGAATCCAAGGCTTGATAATAACAAGGTGATTTCCAAAATGCCATGGCCCATTATCAAGAATTCTCTGTTTTTCCAGTTCAGTTCGGAACTTCATAACGTATATGTCAGTTTCAGGGTGTGTAATTTCCACAGTGTCTACTCGCCAAGCTCGCCTCATGGTACTTTGGAAAGCTAGAAGATTGATTGAATTTTGGGTAAGTACCTTACCGACGAGGATGAGTTTGCATTCAGCCAATTTGTCAATCGAAGGCGCTTCATCACAGACTTCAATGCTCTGTGTTTCCCATAGGCGTCCAAGACGAGAGCACAAAGCAGCCAGTCGTGCATCTTCAGGAGTAGCTGGATTCTGGCCAAGAGGTTCCATGGGTGAGGCAACAGTAAATCAGCAATGCTTACGGTAAGACAAGGCTAGCACATTAACCACAGGATATCGATCATTCTGATGAAAGAGATTGAACTCAAAAGAGTTGCATGCAAGGCCGATGAAGGAGAAAATCTGATGGAGGAGATTCGGAGCCATGCGATAAAGGTAGAATCAGGCAGATTGAAATTTGGGTGAGGGAGTACATCGCGATGATGAGAAAATGCGGTAATTGAAGAAGGACAGCAATGAGGAAATTGGAAATTCAACTGGGAGGAAATGGATGGAACAGAGAAATTAGGGTTCCGAGGAAAAGGGAAAAAAAAACACTACCCTGGATGGTAGAGAGCGACTCGATAGAACGAGAGGATTGGACTGAGGATAATCTAGTGACCTTGAACACGGCAATTTTATCATGCTCAATGCAACGGGTTACACAGACTCAGTTTTGATTGTACAATTGAATGCAAATTAAATGGACAGATGTAATTAAAATACTTTGTTGACACCTAAATTTTGACTAATCATTTAGTAATTAATTGCATAAAAAATTAAGAATTAATCTTTAACCCCTAAAAAAGAAGTAAAACTACATTTCATGTAGTTGCATTTGCATCGGTACCAAAAGGCAATAAGAAGTAGGGGCTCGCGATCGATAATATGCACAAAAGGATGGTCTCTCTTCTCTGGTCTAAACACGCAAAAGAGAGAGTCAAAAAAAGAGGAAAGGAGAAGTTCTCGCACGTCCATTTTCTCTCCCTCATTAATGCATGCACATGCATGCACAAAATTTGGCAGATGTGAGGACTCAAGAGAAAGCCTCAAAGAAGCAAAAGGAGCTCATAATATATTATAAAATATGTTGAGAAATGTATGTATTCCTTGCTCTATCAAGTGCGGGTTGTCGACTTTGGTGAAGCAACGAGAAATTTGCTGAAGAAAGAAGCAAGTAACAAGCAAGAACAGTCAAAAGTCGCGGCAATTCCCTTTCACACAAGGCGGTGGAACGCCTATAGAAGGGGGGAGGGGGTGCAGTGTGCAGAGAAGAAGACAGAGAGAGCCTGAGCAGAAAAGAACTCTAGGCTTTATTTTCTCTCATTCACACTTTTCAGCCAATTTCCTTATTGGACAAGTAGCCGCATAAGGAGGCCGCAAGGGTAACAGTGATTAAGAGGACAGCTAATATGAAAGCAAGAAGCCGCAAGTATAAAGAAGCAAAGAGAAGCTAAAAAAAAAAAAAAGCAAACAAACAAACAAACAAAAGTGTCCCAATGGAAATTTGCCTCTTGAACCTTCATTAAATAAAACAAAAGGAGAAAAAGAAGAAGAAGCAGGGACACACATTAGAATAATGTCATAGCCTCTCACAAGCAGGTAGTCGGGCTTTCAAAAGGCAAGGAGCGCGTCGGTGAAGAGAAGATGAAAGAAAGTGAAGTTAAAATTGACAGCTTGCACGTCGGTCGAGAGAAGATGAAAGAAAGTGAAGTTAAAATTGACAGCTTGCACTCTGACTTGAAGGAAAGTTACAGCAAGCTTCCTTTCATACTAAAAGTCGGTTAGACTTTAAGAGGCAGTGGAGCGCCTATAAATAAGCAAAAGAAGAGGGGGGGGTCAGAAAAGTGGGGTGTACAAATATATCTCTTAATACACACATATATAATGCAACTTAATTGTGAAGAAATTGAATTGAATAGACAAATCAGCTTTACCATCTTACAATTTTTTTCTTTTTTCGGTTGAGAACATCTCATAAATCGACTAGATGCCAAAAAGAGTGTAAGATGCTCCTGTGAACATTTTCCTCATAAGAATTGCCACCATCTCTCTCTCAAGACATTGCTAAAACAAATCAACAGCAGTTGTTTTAACTTGACCTGCGTCGACTAAACCACAGAAAAGGGCAAGAGAAATGAAGCCGGTGTCACCCTTCAGCAGCCAAGAAATTAGACAGCAACTTCGTTTACGCTAATTTCTATCGAATGAGGTGTGAAAAGGGCACTTTCCTTTAGATTATTATAACCTCGATTTGCCAACATATGTGATACATTTTTTAATTATTATTGTCTATATTTACGCTTCGCATTGAGGAATCTTCAACCGGCATCTTTCTTTCCCGCTGGACAAACACATCCTAAGAAATGTCGACATTTATTAATGAAATCATGTTTAAATCGACTATTGATAAGTTTTTGTCCTTAACTCATGGACATTAGCACCAGGAGCATCTGAGTACTAATTACTATAAAAAAAAATAAAAAAAAGCAAGTTATGTGAAGAAGCACATGCATACGGTCCACACACCCTCGGCCTAATTACTATTAAAGAAAAAAAAAAGCAAGTCATCTGTAGAAGCACATGCATAGGGTCCACACACCCTCCGCATGATGCTGCGGAAACTGGGGAAATTGCTTTCTATTTTTTTTACTAGTAAATGTCTAAGGCTGAGAATAGGTGGAGACCACAACACTGTAATTGGTCAAAGTCTAGATATTAAAATATCCAATCACTATTGACAAACAATTCTAACTGAAAAGGTGATGATCTTGGCTAAAAGGCTGGGAAATAGAAGGATGTCCACTCGAAATAAAAAGTTCAACAAAAAATGAAAAAAAAAAAAAGTAAAAATGTAGGCCTAAATAATTATTCCATTGTGGAGAATTCATAGGGCAATAATTTCTAAAAGTGACACCAAAAGAATAAAATTTATGTAGAACGTCAAAAATCAATAAATTAAGGAGAGAGATAAAAGTGCCTTGGATGTGAGCATGAAGATTACATACTCTTTAGGCATGACATGGTGCAGAGAAATGTTGTTTGAGAAAATTATTTTGAGAGAGATTTATTTTATGATTTACCTTTTTAGGGGAATTCTTTGAAAAGAAATTCAGATTGTGAATTGAAAATAATTCTTATTTGAATTTTAAGTGTCACACAGACATTTTTTAAATTCTTGTCATTGACTCGTCTACCTTAGCACCACGAGCAAGTGACTTTTTTTTAATTTTTTTGTTCGAATGGTATGTGACTATTGCTTGTTAGTTTTCAATTTTACTTTTGTTGTTAATAGAAAAAGCAAGTCTAATTCAAGTCTTGCTGGATCGCATTGCATGTGAGCATGTCGGCGTTGCTCATTCCACGCACCTTCCGTGCAGTGCTGCGGAAATTACGCCAGTAGTAATTGTCCTTTCCGTGCAGCATGCATCACAGCGGTTTAATTAGCATGAAGAGTCCTGGATCGTTGGATGCCGAGAATCAGCATTGTTCAAGCACGCACAATAAAGGGTGTTGCGTGTGGAAAATCCAACATCGAAGGCTGAGAATCGGTGGAGATCACAGTTGTGTCTGGATTGTGTTGTTTGAGCACTTCTCAGGTAATCGGTGACTACTTGCTCCTCCTCATCTCTCTTTCCTGCTTTGATAGTTCCATTTTCTTATGATGAGTTGTAAGAGAGCTTTTTTTTCTTTTTCTTTTTTGAAGTAGCTTCATATTGAGTTTTGAGCTACATGTCTGCACTTTCCAGATCTGGGATTCCATATTCCTCTTCTTTTGGGGCTCTTCTTGAGATGAAAAGAAAAGAACATGGAGCACCTTCCTCATCAACCTCTCCGCAAGTAGGTGATAATGAAGGTAGAACCAAAAGGCCAAAAGGAAATGACTACGAAGTGTTCTTGAGCTTTAGAGGGAAAGACACTCGTAAAGGCTTCACCGATTATCTCTATACTAGCCTTGTTGATGCAGGAATTTTACGTGTTCAGAGACAACAATGAGCTCCGTGTTGGTGAGGAGATCGGTCAAGAGCTTCTTTGCAATATTACGCAATCTAAAATCTCGATCCCAATTATATCTCAAGACTACGCTTCTAGCAAATGGTGCCTTCGCGAGCTGGCTCAGATGTTGAAGTGCATGAGAAGCACAGGGCAAGTAGTGTTGCCCATATTTTACAAGGTTGAACCCTCGCAGGTGCGGCATCTTACAAAGAGATTTGGAGATGCTATCAATGCACACAAAAAGAATTCGGACCAAATGGTTGTGAAAGAATGGGAAGATGCTCTTAGAGAAGTTAGTTCATTGAAAGGATGGGAATCAGAGAAAATTGATGATGGGTACATTATTCTCTACCAAAACATTGTCTAGTTTGTCATAAATAGATCTTACTTGTAAAAGCATATAAACATTGCCCTCATATATTGATATTTTATATTGTTATTTGATAGGCATGAAGCAGTATTAGTCAAAATGGTCGTCAGAAGAGTTATGAGTGAGTTAAAAAGACTTTTTCAACTAAACATTCCGGAACAATTGGTGGGAATTGAAGATTGTGTGAAACAAATTATGAAAAGATAGATGCTAAATTCAATGGTACATGGATTATTGGAATTTATGGAATGGGCGGCGTCGGTAAGACAACTCTTGCAAAGGTGTTATACAATGAGCTGTCTAGTAATTTTGAGGATCGTAGCTTTTTGTCAAATATTCGAGAAACATCTCAACACGAGGGAATTAAATGCCTACAGAAGCAGCTCATTTATAACATAATCGGAAGTTTGTGTGATGTGTATAATGTCGATGACGGAATTAGTGTCCTCAAATCTAGATTTGCAAATAAGAAAGTCCTCGCTCTTCTTGATGATATTGTTGATAATGCTCAATTGAATGCTTTGGTCGGAGACGGTGGTTGGTTCAAAGCAGGAAGTATAGTCATCATCACAACTAGAAATAAGAGTATCCTTGACAAGGCTAGGGCTAGCCACATGTATGAACTCAAAGAGTTGCCTTTGGATCAATCATTGATTTTATTTAGTAGACATGCATTTCGAAAGGATTATCCTCCTAGTGATTATAAGGTTATCTCTTATAAAGTCGTATCTACTACCGGGGGGCTTCCTTTAGCTCTTGAAGTTATAGGTTCATTCTTATGTGGAAAGACAATGGAAGCATGGAAAGATACATTAGAGAAATTAAAGAAAGTGCCGGATAAGAAAGTGCAGGAGGCGTTGAGGATAAGTTACGAAGCATTAGATTATGAGGAGCAACAAATGTTTTTGGATATTGCGTGTTTTTTTATTGGATCATCTAAACAAAGTCCGACTTATATGTGGGATGCCTGCGGTTTTTTCCCAAGAAAGGGGATTGAAGTATTAAGTCTTGTATCCCTAATTAAAATTGACAAAGATGGCACACTAATGATGCATGATCAACTGAGAGAGCTAGGAAGGGAAATTGTTCGTCAAGAAAATCTAAGGAAGCCTGAAAAGCGTAGTCGATTATGGGATTATGATGAAGCCGAAGATGTACTTGACAGAAACAAGGTAAGAGTTTCCTCTACTTTTCTTATAGTTGGCAAATGTTGAGTCCATCTTCTCTTTCTTTCTGGAGATAAAAATTGACAGCAAAAGAGCTCGTCCGATTAATTGTTCTTTTTGCCTTATTTTAAGACATAATTTGAGGAGCAATTTCTTGATTATTGATGATTGATTTATTTCTTTACCTCATATTATTTCGTTGAGGACACCCTCCTTTCATAACTTCATTGCAACAACAAAATAACAAAAACAAACTGTTTGGTAGAGTACTTTCCGAGAAAACATGACATCTATAACTTTTTCACATCTATAAGTTGTTGGGCCACGCTTTTCCGACATATACGTTTGATGCACATTTTTGATATTTGGATTTTTCTTATAATTTCTTGTGAGCTCTTTTTTTTTAATCTTTTTTCTATAATTTTTCTTTAACCAAGTCTTGACTTCTTATGAGTCGTTTCCTACGGCAACCGAGACCTCCATTCATTTGTGATGATTAGCCATCCCGCTTCCTTTATTTTTCAAGTTGGATTAAATACAAATTTAGTCCCCTAAGTGTTACTGTTTGTGCGATTTAGTCCTCTACCCAATTTGTTTCCCCTCAATTTAGTCCTCTACCTTTTACAATTGGTGCAATCAAGTCCTCTATCATCAAATGTTAGTTAAAATCATCAATTTGCTATTGTGGCTTTCGTATTTATATGCGATACATGCGCAACCATGTAATATAACCCTCTAAACAAATATTATTTTCATTATATAGACTTTTCATAATATTGGATAATTTTCTTCTGTGAATTGCTAATACTTTTTTTTTCATGGTTTTGTGACATTGGATAATGTTCTTTTGTGAATTGCTAATACTTTTTCGTCAATTTTTTATTTCTCATGTATTTGCTACCAGGTTATAGTAGATATATGTACATCGTTCAACTCGTAATGAGCATTTTATAGCACATACTTAGTACATTTATATCATTTATTTGTTAAATATGAGCTATCATGTTACATAATTTTTTTATCAATTTGTTAATATAATTTGCTTGTGAAATCAACAAAATAATCTCTCATAATGAGTATTCATAAAACTTTCTAATCATAAGCCATCACTTTTTAAACATTTTGTTATACTTGTCATGGAAATATATGTAATCATGAAAAAGATCCGTCTAAACATATATTCTTTTTCCTTCTACGATGGAAAATTAATTACATTCATTTATTCGTAAAGCATATACTGTTTTTCTTATTTACAATTGGTATTCATACAAGTTTTCTATCATAACAATCGTAGCTACATTGCATCATACAACCACTGGGATTCGCCCTAGTGGCCACCATTCTAACATGGAAGGGGGAGGTGAGGGGTTTAAATCCCCACTTTCTCAGGGGGGGATAGGGTGGGGATGCGTAAGTTTCAGGAGTGGGTTTCGACTCCCACGCCCTGCAAGAGGTAGAGCAAAAGTCTGAGAGTAAGTGTAGAGTAGGAATAGAGTAGGACTGACCAAAAAAAAAACATTGCATCATACTTACTGTTGAAATAAATGCATCCATGTAATAGATTCCTCTAAACATATACTGTTTTTCTTCTACAATGGGTAATTTGATAATATTAATTTATTTATAAAACATGTAATATAATTCTTTTTTGTAATGATGGATATCTTTTTTATCAATCTTTTAATATTATTTATTTGTCAAATATGAGTTATCTGTAATTAGGCAAGTATGTTTTTAATACTATATATTTATCAAATATGATAGTAAAAAATAAATCCATAAATTGTTCCCATTGCTACAAAATATGTATGCTTTCTATGGACTAAAATAAGACATTAGAAGAAAAAGTTAAATTTTTTTTACAATGAATGGAACAATAGAGCCATAAATATTTTATTTATATTTTTAACACTCAAAATACTTTTAATTTCTGCTGACTCAAGTCTCAAGATCACAGTAATGGAATAAAGCTGCAATGTAATCGCTATGATGATGAAATGTAATAAAGCTATATATTGATTGGTTTAAGTTGCATAATAGTTATTACATGGTTTTGTTTCGTGAGCAACATGTTTAATATGAAGAAATATGACTTACCTATTCAGAACGAAGTGTCTGTTAATGCAAACATAAAAGTAGTGAATAATGTTGACTAATATCAGTAAGAGGAAAGAAAGAAAGGGACCAAACATTACGTATGTACCGTAAAAAAAAAAAAAAAAAAAAAAAGTCATCTAGAAACTACGTCACTCAAAATGCAAAGAGAAATTCTGATCAAGACGTATTACTTCCTAGAGAGGTACTATTCATCAATACATTAATAATGTACTAAATTTTAAAAGTCATATTGCGAAGAGGAATGTCTTTTTATCCAATATTAAAGTAAATGACGCTAATTAATGGAATTCTTCTATCTCGAATTTGAGAAAGAAGTGAATCATAAGCAGAATAACAAATCAACTGTATAAAATTTGGATTTTAATGTATTATGTAAGAAGTGATACATATTTAAATGGACTATTTTGAATAGAGGTGTTCATTTATGAGAATATGGAGTAAAGCTTCATAAACAAATGTACTATATTGATGAAGTTAATAAAACATTAACAATAAACATTATAAAAAAAAAAAACCAGGGCATGGTCAAGAATAAAGACCACAAAACTAAATGGCTTCATTTAGAAGAATATAGAAAATAAGCCAAAAAGTATTCAAACCTTGTATGGAAGAATAGTGATGGTATCTATGTATAAAAAAATATATCTGAAAATTAATTCCTAGGTCAGGATTTCCATTAGAAGTGTATACAAGAAATTTTAGTGTTGTATAGATTTATTTAAAATGTTATACTATACTTCTATAAGAATATGTATTTGCAATGATATGTTTTTGACAACGTTTTTAAAATGTGACTAGAGAACCATGTATTTTCAACAAAACATATACTACCAAACGTACAAAACTAAATGACTTCATTTTAGAATAATAAATAAAATTACCCAAAACTTATTCACAATCACAAAATTTTTATGGAGAATAGTGATTACGGTGTCTACATAAAAATATATCTGAAAATTATTTCTTAGGTCACCTTTTCCATTAGAAGTGTATACAAGAAGTTTTAGTGGTGAATTTATAGATTCATTTACAGTGTTATATTATACTTATATAAGAATATGTATTTGCAATGATATTTTTTGGACAATGTTTTTAAAATGTAATTTGAGAAGTGTGTATTTTCAACAAAACATATATTACCAAACGTACATCTTCAATCATATAATTACAAACTTCTTAATGTCGAAGAACGGAAAAAATACGAAAAAATTTATAAAATTATTGTGTTAACATTTTCACATTAATATCAATTCAGTCGATACAACCAATTTATGCTGGAAATTGCTAAGGTGGGCGTTAGTTGTCTTATGTGGCATGACCAAAGCTGACATGGACAAATTTCACAAATTTTTAATATTTTCTTATTTCTTTTCTTTGCCTTTTGTTTTCTTTATTTTGGGTGGCAAGGTCATCAGCTGACCATGGTCCACCACATGTGAGGGTCGGTGACCCTCGTGTAGTCTAGGCAAGGGCCTGTGTGCCCTCACCTAAATCTAGGCGAGAACAAACACCCTAGCCTGTTGGTTGACGAGGCCCGCGACGGCCTCACCTTGTCTAGGCTAGGATGTCGCAACCCTCACTCACCATGAGTGAGGCCCTCTGTGCTCTCACCGAAACCAAGCGAGGGAGTCTCGACCCTCACCCAACACCCTCGTTGGCCAATAGGTGATTTGGGCGATGGCCCAATGTCGTCACTTATGGCTAGCAAGGGGCGAAGACTCTCACCCAAAACTTGCTTGTGTCCGGCAAGGGTTGATTAGCGACCTTGCTTGCTCACAATTAGGGAAAAAAAGAAATGAAAGAAAAGAAAAAATGATTAAAGTAATAAAAAATTCAAAAATATTAAAAAATTTAGAAAATTATCCACTTCAAAACCACCGCGCCACATGGAACGGCTGGCGCCTATGTTAGTAATTTCCAACCTAGATTGGCGAGGTGAACTGAATTGATACAAATATGAAAAAGGTTTGGAACTAAATTAGTTCAATTGATAGGTTTGAAACTGAATTTATACCAATACAATAGATCTATGAGTTTTTTTGTACCTTTCCTGTTGAAGAACTATCAAAACTAAAAATTTTCACATGATATTGATTGAACTTGGATTTTAAATATTTTAACAATAAATATATGATTTTTTTTTAGAGATTCATTAGAGGTTATATTTTAGTAAATAACCTACATTTACAACTTCGTTAGAAATTTATAAGTGAATGATAATTTGTAATAGAACTAAAAACAGAATTTACAACCATATGCTCACGGAGTAGTAATATTAACATAATATATACACACACATACACATAGAAGTACTTTCTTTGATTCAATCATCATATTTAGGACAAGAAATAATGTCGAGTCTACATTTTCGAAAAAAAAAATTGTCGTTACTTAAGTTTAAGAACCATGTATTCACATAAAAATTAGAGATAGCACTTATTACTTTGTAGTAAAACTGAAGTCAGAATAATATTTCTTTATTATTAGATCTAAATGTGAAGATTACTATGATAGGATAATTTTTATGAAGGAATATCGAAAAAGTGACATATCAAATTTTATTAATGAGATTAATAAGCGTAATATCTATAAAAAGTGGGTGAAGTCAAAGCATGGGCTCATTCCAAAACTTGTGATGTAAATAATTATGGTTTTGAATTTTGTGTCATGATTTTTCATTATTAGCATGAAAGTTAAAAGCGTAGATAACTAAAAGCAATTACAACACATGGATGATTTGTACAAGAATCAAACAAGTATGTGCAAATGTCATGAGTATCTTTAGTTGATAATACATTAGATATAAACATTGAGAATGCACAATATAATGAAGTAACGAGATTAGTGAATTTCAGCAAGGATATTTTTACACAAACGAAAATATGATCAACTGAATAAAGCATTGCTTAGAATTGACAAAAAGGGTATCTATGAAGTTATTGACGGAAATACGATAATATACAAGGAATTTTTTAAAGAAAAAATGAGTAGTATCTCTTCTAAAAGAATAAAATTTTGAAGGAAACATTCAAACCACCAAACAAATTCTTCTTAAAACTCCCATGATTTGTGCTCAATGTGCAATTTACCACTTAAGAAAAAAAAAAAAATATAAATGAGTTCTCAAAACATATAGTTACAACAAAAGAAAAATGTAAAAGACTTATTATCCAATGTAATCAGTCTTCCTTGTTCAATCTTTCCGGAAGCAAGATCTCATTCCTTTATGCTATTTTACAGTAACAAAATAAACAATAAAATGTTGCATTGAACATTTGTACTAATAAAAAGTGGAGTAAAGATCATGTGTCTGTGTGTGTATATGTATATAACGGTTGATATATAATCAATATTTTTTCCATATAAAATTAAAAACAATCATTAAACAAACACATAAAAAGAAAGAAATGTAAAGCGTGTGCACACTTTTTGAAAAGACATTCTCATTTTCATTTTGCTATTGAGAATTGCAAACAAGGTACACGAGAATAATAGGGGAATTCTGCAATTCAAATTCCCTAATTTTCATACATGTTTTGATGACAAGTCTGATAGATGTACTTGGACGGTAAGAATCATGTTATTTCACAGATAAAGGAAATGAGTTAGGATTGAGTTGTTTACATATATAGGGCATGAATTTTGATTGATATATTTGATATAGTTTGTATATAAAGAAATGCCTTCTATTGTAATTTTGAAAGGATGCAATTTTTGGTAATTTAAATGGTGTAACTTCGTGAAAGGCATAATTGGAGAGGAAAAGTTCAAAAACACCCTCTTGAGCTTCATATTTTTTGCGTGAATTAGATCATAATCAATGATGACTTGTCATTTCACCAAATTAAAAGTAAGAAGCCTGCATGATAATAGTATGATATCAAATTGAAATTAGTCCACCTTTTCTCATATATATGTGGTCTTGTTTTATCAATTAAAACTTACAGTTCACAATGTTTCGTAATCATAGGGCACTAGTAAAATCGAGGGCCTTCGTCTTGGCTATTGTGATGGAAAAAGCTACCAAGGTGAACAATTTAACAAACTCACCAACTTGAGGTTCCTTCAAATATGCCATGGGAATTTCACTGGAGATTTCCGAAACTTACTTCCTCAATTAAGATGGCTTCAGTGGAAGAATTGTCCCTCATATTTCGAAGCGGTTAACTTTCATCTGAAGAAATTAGTTGTGCTTGATCTATCACAAAGTAGGATTTCAGAGGAATGGGGAGGATGGGGTCCACTCATGGTAAGATACTGAAAAGATATCCCTTTTGAATAATAATGTGTTACTGAAGGTTGAATCGCACCAAGTTCTCCTTTTTTTTTCTCATGGAAAGCTTTAATATTGTTTCTCGGACTAAGGATTTTCATTAAATATAAGTGGAATTTATAGGCACCTAAATTTTCAGAAGCTTCTACCCTTAATATCTTTAATTGATAGAACTGAACAACCTGTCCTGCTTAACCTTAGACAATACTAAAAAGAAAAAAAGTAACTATATTAATTAACATTCATTAAAAATATAATTGCATATTTGTGCCTGTTTTGTATTTCGTTTATCTAGCCGGTTTATGGTTTCTAAGATAATTTCTCCCCATGCAAAAGTATGTCTATTGAGCGATTATTGTTGTATCTCTCTATCAATCTTCTTTCATGGAGAAAGAAAAGCTCCGACACAATAACTTGTGTTTTACGTACATAGTAAAATTCTAAATTCATTTTAATCTTAGAGTAATGGATATAATTTATGAATTGCTCTTACTTTTTGCATGATTTTTCATTATAATTGTTGATTATGGAAGTCACAGCATGACACTAATATAAATAATTAATGTTATAAGAGTAATAAAAGTATCCTTCCAATGCATTATATTTTTATAGAATGTAACATTTTTAATATATTGTACATATAATAGGGAGAGTTACCAAAAAAGTCCTAAACCTATGGACTGAATTAGCACAATTACAAAAGGTTTAGGACTTAATTAACAAAAAAAATTATGATTAAATCAGCACAATTGCAATAAATTTAGGACATTTTTAGTAATTCTCCCACATATAACATTCAGAAATTGTTTTTCATAATTAAACTACTTGTTTCTCTTTAATTCATACTATTGAAGTGTCGTTTGCTTTTTCATAATAAAATTTGCTTGTGTCTAATCAACGGCATCGCCATACCTCTTAAAAATTGAATATATTTTCATCAAAATTTTATCCAAAAATAAACATGGGTGGCACTTGTACATCCCTAATATTCTTTTTGTAATGATTATGCTTAAAAAAATCAATATGGTGGTGTAGCTAGACACTACAGAAAAAAAAAATTAAAATTAAATGAGACAACCATGAAAAAGTAGTGGAGCATTGGTATTTTTTAGGAATTTTAAAGAATTAAAAAGAAAAGAAATTGTGGAATATCACATGATGCAGCTGTGCACTTTCACTAAGGTTTCCTTTGTTTTTTTTTTTTTTTTTTTTTCAGCTGGCAACTAAGTTGAAAGTTCTCAAACTATCATTTTGTGAATATTTGAGAAGAACTCCTGACTTGTCTACTTACAAAAGCTTGAAGATTTTGATTCTTAAATGCTGTTTTAATTTGGAAGAAATTCACCCCTCTATATGGTATATCAAGACCCTTGTCTCCTTGAATGTCAATAGTTGTTGGAGACTGAAGGAGCTACCAACAAGAGTAAGGAGAATGGAAGAATCGAGGGACACAACTATAAGAAGTCTTCCTTTTGGCTCCTCTTATCACTCAAGTCTTCCTCTTAACAGGAGTTTTCCGTCGACTTTATATAGAAGTGCTCAATGTTATGATAAACTTGCTCAACTTCCAGAATCCATTGAGTCGTTAACTCAGCTAGAATTATGTGAGACGGGGATTGAAGAATTACCTGAATTTATTGGCTCTATGAAGGCACTAGAGACTCTTAAAGCCCTTTGGTGTTGTTCATTAGCTCGCATACCCATCTCCATAGGTAATCTAACATCTCTATCTCTCCTTAACCTAATGCGATGTCACTCATTGAGAGAGATCCCTGACTCAATTGGAAAGTTGACATCATTGACTGAGCTGCGATTAGCATGGACATCAATTACAAAATTACCAGAAAGCATTGGGAATCTGCAAAATTTGAGGATCTTGGACATTGATGAAACTCCCGTGGCAGAAATGCCTAGTGCTATTGGAATGTTGGCAAAACTCAAAGTGTTGAATGCATCATATTGCGAAAATCTAGAAGGACTACCGAGTAGTATAGGTGAACTGGTTTCGCTAAACAAGCTTCATTTAGACGGATCGGGCATTTTGGGCTTACCAGAAAGCATTTCGAAGCTCTCTTCTCTCCAAAACCTCAGTGTTCGATTTTGCAAAAACCTTCGAGAACTAACAAAACTGCCCTCTAGCTTAACAGCTCTACATATCACTTTCCCAAGTCCATCATTACCATATCTTTCCAAACTAACCCTTCTCAAGGAACTCACCCTTTTTGATTGTCGCCCTCTTGAATGTCTCCCAGTGCTTCCCGTTGGACTATTGAAGGTTTCTCTTCCAATTCGTACGAGGACGACCGATTGGCTTGACAATGAGCACTTATCCGAATTGATTCGCGACAAGTCCTTTGGGCTGAGAAAAGTCACCAGAATCTTGCTGCCTCCCTCTTTCATATGCTACTGCATTGATTAGGCCTTCCCAGATTCTCCGCAGGCAACGAGCCCAAATTCTCCGGAGGTAACGAGCCGAAGTGTATCTGAGCTTTTGTAGGGTCGCTAGAGTTTCCGACTTCCTGTGAGTTGCAAGAATCTAGTTGAGATTCACTGGACCTTTCGAGTTCGAAGCATCTTAGGCTATCATGTGTTGCAAATTGCAAGAGTCTGGTAAGTTTGAGAATCTCTGTTCCATGTCCATTCAATCACTTGTCATTTCAAGTTCAAAAAGAATCTAAGAGAATCAGATGCTGCCAAGAATTTAGTTGAAGTTTGAGGCTTTCAACCTCTAGATGCACGTCCATTGAAAGATTCCATGCTGCAAATTGCCGAAATCTATTCCTGGTCTTTACAGGTTGGATTTAGTGGCAAAAAAGAAAATCTTTGGGTGCACTCCTATTAAAAGAATGCCAGACTTTTCCAATTTAAAGACCCCGAATTTCACACTGCAAATTGCAAGAATCTACTTGAAGTTCGAGACATTTCAATTAGAATCTTTGGGAAGGTTTAGTGTCTTTAAATGCATGTCCATTAAAAAGATTACCAGACATTTCAATCCATTAAAAGATAAACGGACTTTTCAAGTTCAGAATGTCTTAAAGGGATTCGATGCTGCAGATGGCAGGAATCTAGTTGAAACTCACGGCCTTGAGATGTTGGTTAATTGGTCAGATTGGAGGATATCTCTCATTGCACATACATCGAAAGATAACCAGACCTTTATAGTTTAAAGAATTTGAGGGCTTTCATGTTGCAAACTGCAAGAGTCTAGGTGAAACATGGCCTTGACGGGCTGGATTTTTTGTAATATTGGATATCTGTGGTTGCACTTCCCTTTGGAAGATTGTTGGATCTATTGTGCTTGGAGATCCTGATGAGGCTGAAACGTCAACCTCTGTGAGAAGCTAATGACAATTGAAGCCAATGGATATTCTCATCCTGCAAAAGTTTGTGTATTCAAGGATGCAAGTCATTAGCAAAATTCCCCGATGTGTTGAAGATTCAAAGATTTAAGGAACTTGACAGTGACAGCTTGTTGGGAGCTATGAAACATCCCACGGCTCAAAGGATCAAGATACCTATAAAGTATATAGATTTCATGATGCTGACAAACTAATTGAGCCTCGAGCTATTGGAGACTTGGAGCTTCCACAAGCTTTACGCATTTGCAAATGCAAGTCGCTAAAGCCAATATCTGAATTGTCTGGAGCTTTCCTTATATAGAATATGAGTAGTTGTTACGTCGGGTATTCATGAGATCACATTCTAGTGATACTTCGATACTAGAGACGATCCCTGTCCCCAAATAAGGCAAAATCTTAGACTTGATAAAACATGAATGAAGCTGGCAGTCTTGGTGAATTATCTGTGAGTGGTTCTTTGTTTTACATTACTGAGTTATTCATGTTTCTTAGTTGGAATGAAATCCCTCTCAGTCATTGTTGGAGGAATAGATCATAAGAGTGCCTTTTGAGGAGATAATTTCTCATCTGCATCCACTAAGATTCCTCAATCTCAACATGATATCAGGAACCGGATTTTAAATTAATAATCTCTTTTCCAGTTTTGTATCTGAAGGTTGTTCCGCTTGCTCACAGGTAATCTATAACGTGTTTGTTTTGTTTCTATGGTGAGTTGAACTTTTTATCTTTCAGTTGAGGCATACTGGTTTATACTTGATGTTAATATGGTGGAAATTACAAAATGTTGAAAGAACAAGCAACTCTTTAAGAAAATCCCCTTGACCATAGTCACTCAACTTCTTAAGGGGACGACTGAAATCCCCCACGCAGGAATGACGTGAATTTGCTTGCTTTGCTTGCTTGAATTGGTTTTTTATTGTTCTGCAATATTGCAACTCTAATTTTCTTTTCTGTTCTCATCTGATTGCTCGAAGTAACTTGATGATTGACATGTGGATTATTAAGGAAGCTTTTGGAGGCAAAGTGCAAAAATACATCGGCAAAGGAAAGCGATCTTGTTGCTGGACTTGCGGTGCTCTGGATCCCCAAAATTCGTTGGCTTCTTTCAAGCTAATCATCAGGTGGGAATATGATATGCTGCAAGGCTGCAATTGTGAGTTCATAGTTTCATTGTCACTTTAGGTTCTCGATCAACTGTTTGTGTTGAGTTTGATCCTAACAAGATTCACACTAGTTTTCCTAGGCAAAAGATATCTTCAAGTGCTATAACCTGGCATAAAGAGATACTTAAGGGTCATAACTTACAAAAGGTACACTTAAGTGCCACATTTTAAGAAAAGTAAGACACCTGAGTGCCACATCCGACAAAGCCGGCCGTAAATCATATGTGGCAATTAAATATTAATATTTCTCACTGAGGTGGCTCGCTAGAAAGCTGAGTTAACTTTAGTTCACCAAAAATGACGTCGTTTTGGCATAAATTGAATTTTAATACAATATAAAAATTAATTAAATTAAAATTTAAAACAAATAATAATATAATTTATATTAAAAAAAAAAACGGAGGAGGAGGAAGGCAGCCAACAGGCGAGGGCCGAGCCCTCGCCGCCGCCACCTCCCCGCCGTTACGAAGGTGGGGGAGGGTTGGCTGGGGCCACCAAGCCCTGGCCGAGGGCCAATGGCGAGGGCCTGCGTGCCCTCGCCACCGGTCGGCTAGGGCCGTCGGCCCTCGACTAGGGATCGGCGGCCCTAGCCCTCGCCGTCGGCTGCCTCCCTCCTCTTCCTTCCCCCCCCCCCACCTTTTTTCTTCCTCCTCCTCGGCCGCTAGCTACTTCCCCCTCCTCCTCCTCCCCCCCCCCTCCCCCGGCACTAGATCTAGGCGAGGGCCGCAACAAGGGCTCGTGGGCCCTCGCCGCCGATCGATCGAGGTCGCCAGCTCATTGGCTAGGGCCCGATGACCTCAGCTGACCCTCCCCCCTCCGTTGCCAGCCCTTGCGGGCGGTAGCGGCAGCCTCAGCCGCCACCTTTTTTTTTAATTTTTTAAAATATTTTAAATATTTGTATTTTTTATAAATGTTTTAAATAAATTGAATTTAAATTGAATTTAATTAATTTTTTATCACGTCAGCACCAAAACATTGTTTTGCACATGCTTCGCCGAAAAATTGTTACATCAACGTTTTGACTGGATTGGCACTCAAGTGGTCCATTTTGCTCTAATTTTGGTACTTAAGTGTACATTTCGTAAATTATGGCACTTTAAGTGTCACTTTCTGCCAAGTTATGGCACTCTAAGGGTCTACGTCTCGTTTTCCCTATCACCACAAGATTTACTCTTTTGCTAATTTGTCATTCTAATGGCAGGATATTTTTGCTATGCCAATGTTTGTTCTAGTGATGTTTCCAGTATGCAAGTTTTTGTCTCCTGCCACGCTCTAATTCTTCTAGCAATCCTGGTCTTCATGATATTGGAAATGTGAATAGAGCCGAACTTCAAAATTTGAGAGGAGATCCATTATTCTAAAGAAACTTGTGAACTACAAGTTTGAGCAATGTTATCTATATGAATCATGCTAGAATTATGAGAAGAAGCATTTTAACGACTTTAGTCACTTTATGACTAGTAGCAACATCTCACAATATATCAACAGTCCACCTTTATGTAGTAGAAATAATGATCCTCATGTATAATGAACTCTAATAAGCTTATGGCAATGGACATAAACAGGACTAGCAGTGTAAAATAGAGATATGAAGCATCACTTCCAGGTGGTGGCGGAGGTGGTGTGGTCCTAGTGGTTGGGGCTGGTAGTTAGGGGGGATCCAGTAGGACTGGAGGTCGGAGCGGTGGAAGTTTCACTGACAGTGAGCTAATTTTTGGCCTTGAGAGTAATGGTCACTGTTAGCAAAGGTGTCGATGAAGTAATACTCGCAGGCGTTGTTGAGGGAAAAGCTGGCTTGTCCGTTGCTTAGTGTATGAATGTAGAAGCATTGTTGTAGTTATTGTTATCACCACTTAACATGTTCATGATGTCGCGGGACCTTATGTTGAAGTAGAACACTGCAAAAATAATAAAAGATCATTGGCATTAAAGAGCAAAGCTCAAGATTGATTTTTCAGCCACTGAAGCTCAAGATTGATTGCACATAAGTATGTTTATGCTATTTAAATCGGCAGATTTTACTAACAGAGCTTCTTTAAGCTAGAAATTATGAGAAACGTTTTTCTCTTGTCTTCATATGTTAGCTTTCTAGTACTTATGCTCCTAAAAGAATGGGATATTGAGTTCTCTTCAAAAAGGTATACATCGATTTGTGTCTCTCCCCTCTGTGAGAGCTTCTCTCTTTGTCGAGAGCTTTCCTTACATGACAATGATGTTTTCTTTCAGCTACCATCCTCCATGATCGTCAACCCCCATTGTTCTCAATCATCCATAATCCTCATATTCACTCTCTATCATCATTAATTAATTCCATCTGCTTTCTATTTAAGTCTCTTTGGCTTTGTTTCGTCACATTAGTTTCCTACCACTACACACTGCCCCTATCAACTGTTCGACGACATTTCTGAGTGTATTCTCTGCTAATTTATTTCTTTTATTAATTACAGGATGCCTGCAGAGGTCTAACATCGCAAGCATATCTTTCTAGGGGATCATTTGGTTTGGAGCAAGTTGATGATGAGGGAGCTGAGACGGTTTTGATTGGAAGGATTTTGTCAGAGAAGTGCTTGAGTCGAGCTGCGTAGCTGATGTCTTAAGGAAAGCCTGGGCCAGTATGGGTGGGATTACTATAACCCCTCAAAATGAGAAGACGTGTTTGTTCCCGTTCCATGGATTGGCGCCAAGCGGAGAGAGGTCCTCAGGGGAGAGAGAAGGACCTCTGTTTTCATGCACTGGAGTCGTGGCTGCAAATACATGGATTGGCCTTTGACCAAATGACACCTACTGCTCGTTTGGCGCACAAACTGGTGAAAGTTGAGTCAATTCACACCAAATCTCAGGGTCATTGTGGATCCCTTCGTGCTAAAGTTGCATTCATGTTAAAAACCCCTCGTACCTGGAACTTGGAGTGTTGGGAATAATCGCGGCATTGGGTAGAGATTTGATATGAGCGAACACCAAATTTTTTCTGCTCATGTACTGGCCACACTGGGGAGCTATGTGACAACGAAGTTAATATGTCTGAAGTTGTGGCTAGACAACCTAGATACGGCCCTTGTAATCTCATGGGATTTAAGTTCACTACACTTGCAAGAAGCATTAATTTCATGAAAAATCAACTGGTCTTCACTCACATCAGTTCATATTTGTGAATTGTACCAGCATATGTCCCTTTTTGGAATGGGTGAGGTCAAGGTTTCAAATCTTGGACTTCAAGATGAGGTGAGGAAAAAAAATAATT
This sequence comes from Eucalyptus pumila, assembly GCA_016097595.1. Taxonomy (NCBI): domain Eukaryota; kingdom Viridiplantae; phylum Streptophyta; class Magnoliopsida; order Myrtales; family Myrtaceae; genus Eucalyptus; species Eucalyptus pumila. The sequence goes on from CM027853.1 coordinate 34,447,412, forward strand.
TGCTGGGTAAACCCCCGAGCTGTTTAAAGAAATCTTTGACCAAAAATATTATATATAAAGCTCATGAATTGAGGGCAGGTGGCACAAATGTTGGAAGATCCTAAAGTTGTGCATCCAGTGATTTAGTGGATTGTATGGTACCGTGTATGGTATACGTGCCAATAAGTCAATGATGGGAATACCGAAACATAATGCCAAAAGGATACAAAAAGACCTACAAAATAACCGAGAAATCTGTAAACAATTCACTAATAAATGTTTGATATATCAAGACAAAAGGGCAGTTGAAATGAAGCAATGTTTTTATATGCCCAAGTTGCATCAGAAAATTCCAATATTCATCTTTTTATGCACCATTCTTTCTCGGATTCGTTCTGCCAATGAGCATCAGCTGACCTGGAGTTGGCCGGCTGAAACAAATTTCCAATACTTTGTCATAGGTCATCTTGAAGAAAAGCTGATCAAATTTCTGGTGATTATTGTAAAGTATAGCCTATTTTTCTGGATTCACTAAAGGCAAGTTCAATTGGTGATCTTTATGGTTGCATTTAGGCTGAACCCCTGGACCGTTTCCTCCTATCGGATCTTGCTTTGTCAAGAAACAGAACTTTATATGCAGCATCAGCCACACGAGAGGTGATCACTCATGATGTGTAGGAGATCATGAATGACAGAAATTGTCGCAATAAAGTTGTTTTTCGTAACATAGGAGGAGAGCATGATGCGTTATTCTCTCGTGCATGAGGCTGAGAGGGACATGAGCAGAACTTTTCAGCTACATCCAGCCTAATGTACAATTACTGCAGAATGAATTAAATATGTAGTCTCAACAATTAAGTGGCTAAATCATCACAAGAACTAGCGAACATCTTTGAGGATTGTAATACGCTATAGAATTGCAAACAAATGATCGTGTCTATAACCATATTCATTGTCCCTACTAGCAATACAAACCCAGTAACCTAGCAGTACCCAACTGCATGTTACTGTTACAGTAAATCTACACTATATAGGACAGCCAAGAAAAGCTATGGATGTAATCAGCATGCAGAATGGAGAGAGGAACTATGCAGAGATCATTATAGCGATTGTACACAAATTCCTAACTTCACCTATATATTCACAAAATGCAAAGTACACAAGCAATAGAGACAATGAAACCATCTGAAATTACTTCTAGTTCTAAATGCATAATTTCCTAGCTCAATACCCCCTGAATGATCACGATTGCATCTATGGTCAATTGACTGCCTTCAGAATTCCTGTCGTGAGGCGAGAGCTGTCCTCTTCACTAACATATTTTCTTTTCCTAGAATCAAAGTCATCTTCCAAATATTCCTGTTTGATGAAGCTTTGTATGAGGCCTCTGGCCAATGTTCCTTGTATTAACTCTTTAAGTACCCATTCTAGTGAACCACTGAATATTGTATGTCAAAACTTGATGGTTGCTCTTGCTCGAATCCGCATCAAGGGATCAATAGCTGCTGCTTTCACCTGCAGTAGTTCTTCAAACTTAGCATGCAAAGGAATGGAACGTCGGGGAAGTTTCACATTAACAAGGCAATGTCTATTTTAAGGGACCTTTTGGGCCTGCTCTTCGAGACAGACGAAGATGAAGGGTTGATGTGCCAGTTTCTTTTCCTCTGGTTGATGAACCAATTATTTATCTGCTTCAATTGCAAAACAGTTTCCTGCACCAGTTTCGCCTTATCTTCCTCCTGTCAAGTCCCAAAACAGAATTAGATTCTTCCAAAGAGCTAGGTTAATGATTTACATAGAAGCAGCTGACCTCATAATCGATTGCAACAATCTTTCGCAGTTTCTAAATTTGTCCATAGATACAGTACTTCCAACTTTCTCAATCTCTTTCCACGTCTTTCTATTTTTATATCCACATTTTAGTGTACCGCTTTCTCCATCACAGAGCACTGAAGACACTCTTGACAATTTGAGGATTAGGAAGAGAAATTCAATCCATGAATAACACAACTGCAACGACTCTCATGCCAGTTAATTACCTCTGGCTTTCACGTTACACTGTTTCCATTCCAGCAAAATGATGTATGATTAGTATGCTCGATATAGAGCGTACCGTAGGATATGACCGTTTAGCGTGCGACTGCCACCAGACTTGTATAATTGACGAAGTATCCACTGGAAGCTTTCCCGCTCTCCTCTTGCGTAAAATTTCCTCACTTATATCGACAATTTTTTCCTTGTACCGCTGAACGGAGACACAGAGAAAACAAGGATTTAAGATAGAGCATCCATAGGAAGAAAAATTACAGGAATTTCAGGATTCCAACTGTTTACCTGCTTCAATTCGTGCTTCAATCCTTGCCTCACGCGTTCCATTAACGATCGTTCTGTCTCCGTTGGAATGAGAGGACCAAATCCCATGCTGTCCGGACCATCCAAACCTCCATCAAACAGGTTCGCATCGCTATCTATTGGGTCATCTTCATCATCGGACATCGTCGCGCCGGTTCCCTGACCGGGCGAAACTCCTGCAATGAGGCTCTGGGCGAGGGCCGCAACGCCCTCGCCCGATGCCCTCGCTGTGGGCCGTGAAAGCCATGGCCACAGGCAGAGAGAGATGGAAGACGAGCAACCAAGCGTCGGCGGCCGGCGAAGGAGCTGGGTAGCCGCCTCGACGGCGGCATCTGGAGGGGTTGCGGTGCCTCGAGGCCCTCTACGCCGGCGGCCGCCTGAGAGCCGAGTCCGCCGTGCAGATCAAGATCGAGGATCCGATCTACGACTCGGGCGAAGAGGACGACTACGACAAGCTCATGGCCAAGTGTCACGTGAAGAAGGCCGGGGCTTCATTGTCGATGATGGCAGCCTTCTTGGGTACGCCAACGATTGGCGAGGAAGAGGACCGGACCAGAGCCGGAACCTAATTGCTCCTCCTATGAAGAATCAGAAGGTCAGAACTCCAAAATGCTTATAGGTCCGCTTCCATTAATCGTTAATTTTACCGCAGTCCTGTGGATTTTGTTTGAGTTCGTTGGTCCGAAACGGTCTTGCTGGAGAGAAGGCTAAGAAAAAGGAAGACGGAGAAGAAGGATTCGGTGGCGAAGAAACCCGCGCCATCCTCTCTATTTGCTGGAGCAACAGAATTGTTGGGAAACCAGAGGGCGTCCTCAAAAAAATAAAAAACCAACTAAAAGAAAATACACCAAATTAAAAGAAAAAATTCAAAAAATATCAAAATATCATTAAAAATATCCATATCAGCCCGATCGTGTCAACATAAATTATTTCCGACCAAAATTAGTTGAATGGATTCAATTAATACTAAATTAGAAAGTTTTATCTTTTGAAATATCAAAATATTATTAAAAATATCTATATCAACATCAATCGTGTCATGTGATGGGATACTACCGATCGAATGGACTCTACATAAAGGTTTATAACTAAATATCTCCAATTGAAAGATTTAGAATTAAATTACTTAAACTAAATTGTTAGGTAGTTTGAATTGATTTTAATCTAGTATTAATACAAGTGCAGAAACATTAAAGATAACACTCAATAAATAAAGAAATTGCAGTGTGGCTTTAGTTAATTTGCCCTTTCCGTTTTCTTCTTCTTGTCCCTGTTGTTAGGGTGTTTTTTTTTTCTTACATTGGCTCCCATTCACTCATTCAGACTTGTTGTCTCTTTGAGTGAAAGTTCTGGCGCCGATCTTATATACATTGGTTCAAGGTTATTTATATATTCTTACCTTTATCAAAAAAATAAATAAATAAAGAAATTGCAGGAAATTAAATACCATAGCAACCAATTATTTTTTAGCTTTCTTTTTATTTTGAAATTAAAACTAGCCTATATGACATGACCTAGTTCTAATGATATTTTCGTATTTTTATTAAAATTTGAAGTAGATAAATGTCCTAATTAAACTATCTAAAATAAGTGATTATCCAATCTATAGATTAGTGAATAATTTTACTTAAACATTGTCCTATCTTAGAAGACCATTTTAAACATGCAATATTATCTAAATAAATCCTATTTATTAAAGAAAATTCATATCTAGAATATATTCTAATTTATTTTTTAGAATCAATGTTGACATGCAATATAATTTAAATTAGGCAATATCATATTAAAGAACCATAGATTCGAACATGCAATCTTCTTTAATTTTTCATTCATTAAAGTTGGCTATCTAATCAAAATTTCAAACATAGCCTAGGATCCATAAAAAAATTCAAATAAAAGATAATGATATCCAAAAAGTAATTCGTCGTCGGGCATCTTATAAGGCACCTATCGGCTTGGAAGTGAGCAATCAAAATTCAAACTCGTTCGAAGGCAGCTCGTGGGTGAGGCTCACAGCAAGGCTACTCGTGGTGGTGCTTGACGGCAAAGGATGGCAGTGGTGGTGGTTTGGCGTGTGATTCGTCACCCGGCTCGGCTCAACTCAGCTTGGTGGTGACTCTTGGGAAAACGTGAGGAGCGAGCACCCGAGAGCAAATTTCCAAAATTTCCCCTTTTCTTTGTATTAGGGGTGTGCAATGGAAACCGCCCGAACCGGAACTGGACCAGACCGGACCGGACCGGCCAGTTTTGGGCGGTTCCCACGGTCAGCAGTTCAGTTCCTAGTTCCAAGGTGGGAACCGAACCAACCAGACCGACCGGATTGGACCAATTTTTTTTTTATATATAAATACATATAATATATAAATATTATATATGAAACTTGTTACAATTGGAATTGCAATTGAGGTAACAATCTCTTATGTAGCCAAGAGACCACCAAAGCTCTTAGAAAACTTATTTGTTAGTTTTATCTTCTCCTCGATGTGGGATAAGGCTCTAGGAGTTCCTCATGCTTACTCTCTCTCTTGCTCCCCTCACTTGCAAACAACAAGGCACTTCAAGCCTCAAAGAGTCTGACATCGACTAAACATTCAAAGTATAGAAGAGAGATTGTCTATAAAACCTAAGCCAAGCACAGATTTTACTCAAATTGTTCATGACTTTTATGCTTAAAATTAAGAGTGAAATATATAAATTATGATTAATATTCACGCAAGTGCAGTTTGAATATTTTGCATGTGAAAACATGTGTGAGTAGTTTTATTAGATCGCCCGGGAACCAAATTGAATTGATCGGTCTGGAGCATGGTCGTTCTTTAATGAATGGTCGTTATTTAGTGAAAAAAGAAAGTGCCGATCCTATTGGACTGAATCGGATCGGATCGGAAATGATGGTCCGGTCCATGGTTCTCAAAATTGGGAACCGGTATTCCCAGTCCAGTTCCCGGTTCCATCTTGGAACTGGACCGAACCGGGAACCGATCACCCCTACTTTGTATTATCTCTGTATCGTGAATTCTGGAAAGCGGGGGCGTTGATGTTGTTCGCAAATGATGGAATAAATCTTCTCCGTTTCAATTTCTTTTTTTCCCCACTTTGACCACCGCTTGACTTTTCTTCCACTCTGTCCAAGATCACCTCTTTCTTTTTGCCCCGGCTCTGTAGTGGACTTAGGGCAAGTGCGGGAGATGCTGGGCGTCACTGGATGGTCAACGGCGACGGAAACCTGTAGGAAAAGAAAATTCGCGGAGGCTGTTAATAGAAGGTGGCCGTTGGGGCCGAACTAGCACCGTTGCCGAGCGAGAAGCAACAACGACTGGCAGGGTGGTACGTCGTTGAAGGCTCGTAGCAAGGACCGTCAGTTGGAGGCTCACATCTCGTCGTCGGTGCAGCAAGAAGAGGTCGCAGATCTGCTGGTCTTCAGCGCGGGCAGGTAGCACCATGACAGATGAAGCAGCATCGGCCGTGGTCGTGCAGGTGCTCAGTCCAGCCAAGACTCATCAAGGTGAAGCAGCGTTTACTGAATTTTCAGCTATACCATTTGATCAATGAGCTTCTGGCCAAATTTTAACTTTGGTTATTTAATTTGTCTTTGATATTTTACATCACTGAATGTAAGGTCACTTCAACTTTTGGTGGTTTTGAATTTTCATTAAATTGATTTATATATCGTTGGATTATACCAATCTCAACACAATAAGGTAATTTTTAGAGGGTGACACAAAAATTTGAACAGAAGAAAATAGAAGCATGTTTTCAAATACCAAACTCGTCAAATGAATGGATTGGATCTATTTTGAATTAAGTCGAAAATGATCTAATTCATATTGTTTCATGTAGTGTAAATTTAATAACCCATATCCAACCCGATTCATAGTATTAAAATTTATTGATATTCTAGAAAAACCCATGCATTTTAAGCACTATGCTAATTGGATAAAAAATTTAAATTAAATTGAAAAAAGTCAATTAAACAATTCAAAATAATAAAATAAAATATGTGAAAAACCTATAAATTTAAATATTTATAAAGAATCTGACCACTAAATATATGTTCATAAACTAACTAGGGCTGACATCTGGACCATTTTGGGGTAATCAGATCAGATCGAAGAGCTTTCGATCAAACATCACATCCATTTTATATTGGTAGCAAAGCAAGCTCAGCATTTCCAAATAACATAACACTCTCTCTCACTTCACTTCGAAACCAACTCAGCGATTTTATATTGATAGCAAAGCAAGCTCAGCGATCTGACTGAGTTGCTGATTAATGGAATTCAAAATGATTAGACTAATATGATTTGAACAGGGAATTTATTATTTGTTGTTACCCTCGACGTCCATCTCCATCATCAGTCATCGTCCTCAATGACAAGGGTCCAAGATCTCGTAAATGCGCATGTAAGGATCCCGACCCTCTTGTCGATGGTGCGAATACTGTAGCTTACCTTCATCCGCCCCTCCTCCCCAACCCAATGCTTTCTCATCTTTTATCATTGTGAGGTTGAATTCATTATTCACATTTGCCCGTATTTAGCATTCATTGTATTGCTATATTAAAGTGACAGAACGAGTAATAGGTATATAATTGATCATCTAAATCAAAAGAATTAGAAAATCAACTCTCGGCAAAAGAAAAATAGAAAAGATAAAATGATGAAAATTGAAGAACAAAATTCATCGGAAAAATCAAAATATCGACAACTTAACTAAAATAACTTTTAATGACGAATGAGAATTCGGTTGTGGGCTTTTTTTTTTTTTTTTTTTTTTTTGCCCTTTCCTCCTAACGTTTACCGAGTAACGTGTGCTTAACTGTTTATAAAGCCGGGATGGATGGATGGATGGATGGATGAGTTCATTACCACACCCTAACGCCGCATCACGACGCAGTAATATTTGTCAAGTCGCGAGGGCAGTTCCGTCCAAACGAAAAAAGCCCATCCAAATAACAAAGCAAGCTCCGGTTCACGGTCGACCTGCTCCGCTGCCAGTGGTTCATGGTGTTCGCCTCCCTCTTCGTCATGTTCGGCGCCGGCGCCACCTACCTCTTCGGCATCAACTCCAAGCAGATCAAGTCCAACCTCGGCTACGACCAGACCACCCTCAACCTCTTCGGCTTCTTCAAGGACCTCGGCACCAACGTCGGCGTCCTCTCCGGCCTCATCGCCGAGGTCACCCCGACCTGGTTCGTCCTCCTCACCGGCTCCGCCGTGAACTTCGTCGGCTACTTCCTCATCCCCTGCCCCGCCGTCTGGCAAAAGTGCCTCTACATCTGCGTCGGCGCCAACTCCCAGAACTTCGCCAACACGGGCACCCTCGTCACCTGCGTCAAGAACTTCCCCGAGGGGCGGGACGTGATGCTGGGTCTCCTGAAAGGGTTCGTGGGTCTGAGCGGCGCGGTCATGACCCAGATGTATCTGGCCATCTACGGCAACAATTCCAAGTCCCTCATCCTGCTGATCGCTTAGCTTCTGCTGCGGTCTCGGTCCTGTTCGTGTAATCAGATTAGATCGAACAGCTTTAGATCATTAAACACAAGGCGGACATTATATGAACTTCACCTGCTTGTGCCGGTTCAACAAATCAGGATTCAAGGACCAATCCAGAAGCATGGATAGAATCTGCAAATCAGATCACACACCAGAGCTCAACCACCCAACTTTTATTGAAGACGAAATGCAAGCCAAATCAGCAAAAAACAACAAATGTAATCAGATTAAACTATTGGCGCCCACCAAGAAAGAAAAGCTTTAGAAAGACGATACAGGAACCAAGGGAGAACGCAACTAGAACTGTTGCCAAAAGCCACGAGTATGCATCACGATTGTCACTGCCATCAGTAGATCCTTGTCCCATTCCTTCCCAGATAGGAGGAATTGTGAGAATAAAAAGTGAGGAGAGAAATATTATGACAATATCTAGGCAAAGAAAGAAAGTTCAACCATGAAAGAATTTCCAATTGATATGATTTTGGCATGCCCTACTTGATGAAATCAACCACTTAGTACTCAGCATAGAAAGTGAGTTTAAGGGCTGTACAAAACATACGGTCCAGGATTGCCAATACTTATTACATCCAGTCAGAATTGAGATATTGGCGGGCCTTTCATATACCAAGTAAACATAATATCAACATAAATTGTCACATAAAGTTCCACATGTCATATATAACTCACCAATGTTATAGCTAAAGCTCCAAGATTCCAAATTGAGTGACAAGCTATATCTCTGGCTTGAGAATTCACATATAGAAGTATGAGCTGTTAAACTCATCAGTACTGGCTTTTTAAGTTGCTATAATTTTCCATCAAAAATCAGCAAAAGACTCAGAAGTACATGCTGTAAAAGCCTGCAATTTTGTTAACTTTTTACTGCCCTGCTATCCACTCATTAAGTCACTTTAGAAGCCTGTACTTCTAGATATGACTTTAAAAGACCATAATATGATATTTTTGCTTGATTTCAATCAAAATTTGCATTGACTTATATTAATCAAGTTTTACAGTGCAGACACCAACCATCATTGGACTCACTTGAGGAAGGTGCTTCAAGATCCTCAGAAGCCACCATGACAAACCAATCATCGAGGTTTTTGCAAGACCAGCCCACATTCAATGCTATAATTCAAGGGGCATATAACTAAACTGAAAGCTTAAAGAGATCTTTCGGCACTTGGACTATAGAAACTCTGTCAGCCACAATGGTTCCATCAACACAATTTTCAGAGATACTCAAAGACAGGAGCTTCATGTAGCCAACTGAAACAGAAATGCCTTGCAATAGGTGAGGTTCAAGTCACCGAAACTGATGCCTATACAGTTACTATCAACTTCACCATGCCATTCCTCTAATACTGACACGTCAACAAGGAGAAAGAGCTCCACCAATGCAAACTGATAGTCCATTCAATTTTTGTCAGCAAATCCCCACCCCAAAGAGCCACACAATCACTCAAGCAAAAGAGTCACATATTCATTTCTCAAAGCTGTTAGCAAGCTTGGGGACTTGCTACTCATAAAGGATTCTCTTTGCCATATAACAAACCATGAGAGCTTATAGCATCTCTTCATTGCTTGCCAAAGAAGCAAGTCACAATAAAATTTAACAACCTTTGCATATCCCAACCCCTTCTGTCATCATATAGGCACAGTATTGTAGAAAAATCTTTTCTGCACAGTTAAATCTACCATTTCAATACCGCTGGTAACATGTTCTTAAACTAATGTCGACAAGAGTTAACTCAAGTCACTCGGAACGCACGCGTTCGTCGACACACTGCCGACCATTCCCAAAATGCTGATATTCACTTGAACATGCCATCTCGCAGGCCAAATAGGCAATCGAAAAGGTAATTCTTTTAGCCAAGTCATAGCTGCGCGACTCCCACTAACGACAGAACCGAAAAACAACCAAGGCGTCACCCAAAATTACCGGTTCTGAGGAGGCGGTCGAGGAACCGCGCCTCGACGGCGTTGTAAACCCTGCGCAGCGAAGCGAGGTCGTCCGCTTTGCAGAACTTGGTCACCAAGAGCAGGCCGGCCAGGCGCTGCTCGTCTCTCTCACCCTTCAACAGCCTGAAGCAGTCGTCGAGCGACGGTGATTGGGTCTCCGGCGCCGCCTCCTGCAAAACCACAGGATACCATCAGTATCAAAACGTTAACTTCTCCCACTTTCTAGCCATGCGCCCAAGACTGCAACTCGACTGTTCGATGAAATGCCACAGAGAAGCTGCCGCTTCTCACCATCTGAACAGAAGGAATCGAGGGTCGAGCTCGGGACGCTCGATAGGATCGTCGGGAAGGAGAATTCGGCGATTTCGCTCGGCGGATTTTCGATTTCCTGGCTTGCTTCCGCTTCCCACCGGTTGAGTAGAGACACTTTGAGAGCAGTCTACACTGGGCGGTAAGGAAATGAAATCGGCAATGTCCGGGTGGTTCGGAGTCGGGGAACCCGGTTCGGTCTTCAAGGGCCGGTTCAAATGAAGATCGACGATCGAGGATGAGGTCGGCAGACTCGGCACGCCTCTTTGCCGAATAGCAGCGTCCGAATGCACGATCCGAAGTTGAGGCCGACTGAGATGCAATCACACTTCACGTACTGCCCATTTTGTTTTGCTGGGCGACCCTGTCCCCCTTAAAATTCTAAAAGCACGAGACTAATAATTTAGCTGAATTAATATTATGAAAAATCTTAAATTAGTATATATATATGATGAATTTACTCTAAGTTAATTTTTTAACTACTAAAAATCTCAAATTATTGCGTGTGTAACAAATTTAACATCTATTAGTTTCTATTAAATTTTGCTATCAAATTGCTGAGTTAGATAATACATGACAATTAATGGGTGTACTAATTGGGGTCATATGTGCACCAACTTATGATTTTTTGTGATATTAATTCAATTTAATGAAAATTAATTGAGGTAAATTTACCACAAATATATTCGTTTTAGGTTTTTAATTAGTCAAAATTTAATTTAGGGTAAATTTGTCACAGTTGTATCATTTTAGGGTTTTTTTGAGAAAAAAAAAATAGTTTAGGATAGTTCACAAAAAAAAAAGTTTAGGACAAATTTGACACATGATTACTAGTTTGGGATTTTTCTTGGTACAATTCTTTTTTGTTCATCATAATATCCTAGAATAGTTACTTTTTTAAATATATGATCAATGGATGAAATATATTAATTAATAGTCCAATTTATTTTCACGCATATGTGTAAATTATTGTTTGCACTCCATCAATAGTATATGTCAATCAATTGACAATTCAACTATTAAGTAATAAGACAATCTTACAAAACCTCGTAACCGTCAAATTTTCCCATGGACAGAACTCATCCTCACATCCGCTACTACAGTAATATGAGAACCTTTACATGGAACTATTTATGCCATTAATAAGGGAAGCAATTATTCAACTTTAATAAATATATATATTTCTCATCTAAAGTGAGAGAACCTCCTACTTTTTTTTTAATCTCAATCACTTTTTTCTTTCTCATATAATCTTAATTGTACCAATAGATAGTGTCCCCAAATAAAATATAATAATTCTACTTTATCTCTCACCTCTTTTAATTTTAATTTTAATTTTGAATATTTTTTATCTTACATCAAGAAAAGTGAAAATCTCTTTTCCAGAGTAAGCAAACCTCTCATCATTGCTCTCGTTATTGCAATTTAATTTGTTTTCCAATGGAAAAATGACACAAATGATTTGAGCTTTGACTTCATGTGCAATGTCATCCCTGAACTTTTAATTTGTTTAATAGGGTCCTTAAACTTTTGGTTTATATTTAATTTGGTCCTTGTACTATATGAAAATAGTCAATATTGTCTTTGAACTTGAATCAATAGAAGTATAATATTAGATATTTTTACATAATATAGGCATTATAATGAATATTTACTACAAGCTCAGGGACCGTATTGAATGAATTAAAAATGTTATCCTTAGCTTCAAGAAACATGTACTTGAGTGTATGTGTGACTCGTTTAGATCACCATTGATAGGAAAAAAGAGAGAGGGAAAAACGACCGATATCTATTAAAAGACCTGCTAAAGCCCCAAACCATAGAGTACTTAGTACCGGTGCCACAGAAAGATATGTTTTTAGATCTCGCATTTTAAATTCTCCTTCTCCCAACAAAATATTTTCTTTATGCGGCGGTAAAGAAAAAAATGATTTTCTGAAGAGAGATATTGTTTCACTAATCGAGTCACGGGTATCTAACATGCCCTTGTTATTCCCAATAGGATGGCACGATAATAGATCAAGTCTTCCAAAGCATGCCCCATTACCTAGCCAACATTTAGATTCGGCTCTACCCAACTTTTTCTAATTCACTTCAACATTCCTCACTTGTTCGACTACTGTTGGAATGACATTGTACATTTGGCTAAAATTTAGGGACCACATTGAGTAAAGTGAAAATTTAGATTGGCATGAAAAATTGTCAATTTGATTGAGGGCACCTTGGTGGAATTTATAGGGACCAAATTGGATTCAATTAGAGAGAAATTTGGCTCGATTTAGGGGAAAATGTTACAAATTCGTAGGCCCCCTTGGTGCACAACCTTTTGGACCCTTTGGCAAGTGTGTTGGGGAAGTTTGGAGTGGATAAGGGCTGCTGGACAAAGGCATAAGAGGTGGGGCTGTTGGATGAGCTCAAGGGGGGACAACTTTGGTTCTTGAAGGCTTAATGGCCTCCTCCAAGCCTCCAATTGCCTTCTTCTTATTCAGTGGCTTCACTTTCTTCATTAGAAGCCATTTTGAGCTCCCAAAGTTGCCGAAAAACCGAGCCAGCCTCCTGTTGCTGTCGCATGCCCGCCGGACCGACGCCGCTTGCCGCTCGCACGCGTCGTGCCCCCGCACAAGCCCGCGCCCCTGCTGCGTCGTCCTACCCGTTCCGTTGCTGTGTCGCTCCTCCCGAGCCTCCTCAAGCCACATCAAGCTCAACCCAAGCCCTGTTGTTGCCGTCCGCCTTCGTCGTTCACCGCTGCAGCTCTGTCTAATTGTCTCGTGCCGTTTCTAGCCCTTCCTGTGACATCCTAGATTTTCAATCCTGTTTTCTATTAAAAACATTGGGCATTTCATCGACGTACCTATACGGCTATTCTCAAAGCTGATCACTCTCGAAATAACTAGACTATCTAGGGAAGCCATTAAGGAATTTTAATACAATAGACTTGAGAATTCGACCAGGAATCAACTATTCGACCGTGCTCATCTTTAGAGGTCATTACGGTATAGTTAAAAATCGATTTGAGATAAGATATAGGTCAGTTTGACTGAGATGTGTGGCTAATTGTGGGTGACGCCACTAAATTGAAAAATTCTCGTCAGCCGATATTAGATTGATTTTTCTATCGTTTTAGTACCCTATGTCCGTATTTGAATCATCGAGATTTCTATGACAATTAAGAGTCGCCAATGTGTCGAGTGGGTTCATTGTGACTCGAAGAAAATCGACAATGAGTCATTTGCACTAAAAATTTATAAAACCTATCCAGTAGCCTAAGTCACACTAAAAATATGCCCGATTGAAATTAACCGTGAATTTGAGTCTGATTCCAGAAATTGAAAGTTCTATCGTGTCACAATTAATTCTAGGAACGTTGACTCAGTCTCAGAAGATTTTTTTTGCAAACCAAGACTTTTTTAGAAAAAGTCGTCCTAGGGCTGTTTTTGTCCAGAAAAAGTCAGGGATAATTTTTTATCGCAAAATTTGAAAGCAAGTGGGATCAATTGGTGTGGAAAAATGCCAATTGGATCGCTGAGGTGTCGGTTGATTTTATTAAGATCGAATTATGTTGATTTAAGCAATAATGAGTGTCCAATTGAAGAAGAAATTAAACAAATTCGTAGCTCCCCATTGCCTAGAGTTTTTGGACCACTTCAAGGGTTGTAATTGAAGCATTTGTGGCTGATTTTTGCGGAGGAAAGCCAGCTGGTGGAAGGATAAGCACAAGGGGACAATTGAGGGAAAACAAGGCCAAGTGGACCCCTTGTCCCCCATTTCTCCCTCTCTCCCTCTCTCCCTCATCTACCATCCAAGCCTTCTTCTTCCTCCATCCAAGCTACCGTGCGAAGACCAGAAAATCCAGAGGAAAAGCCATAGCCAGCCAACACACCGCCGGGACAGCTCCCCACCATCGGACCGCCGTTCACCGTCCTCGTGTGCCGCCGCTACTCTACGCCAGTCCACACAACCCGGACACCTCAATCACATCTCTTGCCATCCCAACTGCTGTCCCGTGTTGTGTGGAGCTTAGACGGAGCTGTTTGGCCGCCTCCGACCACCATGAGTCCCCGCCCTTAGCCGCTCGACCTCGCCGTTGCCTCCGCCGGTCTTGCTCGCCTTAACCAACCCTTGTTCTCTCTCTTTCCAGCCAAGAATAGAAGCTTCAGAAGTGGATCTCATTGTTGATGTTTGGCCCGTTTTGAGGTCGATCCTGACCCCGAAAGTTTGACCCGCTTTGGAGAGAAGTGAGCCCCATCGCGTCCCCATCGATTTGCACCGACCGGATCGCCGAGCAGGTGAGTTTAACTCACTAATCCTTGCTTAGTCGGTTAATCATGCTTAAGGATTGATTATATTAAATTAAGATTGATTAGGTGGTTAGATTAGATTAGATTTGTGAATTTAATTATTTGCCGATGCATGTTAGGTGGTTAGTTAGTGCAATTAGAAAGTAAACACATTATAGCATTTATTTAATGAATCTTGGAATTTTTCTAGGTCCGTTTCGGCATCCACTTAGGCATTACGGGCCTAAGTTGAATTTATTGGCATTTATTTAATATTTTATGTAATATTTTAATTAATTAATTATTTTCTAGAAATTAAACCGGGATAGGCGGTGACCAAAATTTTATGTTGATTACTGTGGTGTGGTTCGTTTATTTATTTGAGCTCTAATTTGTGCTAAATTAATTTAATTGTGATTTTAGGATTTTATTCCTAAATTAAACGATTTTGGTAATTAATTGGAAAATTACCGGGCGTCGGTCTACAGTGCCAAAAATCTAATTTTGGACTGTTGAAAGTAGTGAGAAGATCAAAAGTGAAATTATTATATTTTGGCTAAGACCAATCGTGTACTCACACATGAGTATTTTTATCGGGTATGATAAAAAGATAATTTGGTTATGGTGAAAGTGGTATACTATAATGGCTTGGGGGCCTTAATTTATCAACTTTGGGCGAACATATAAATAGTGCTCAACCGTGGACTCTAGCTAGAGCATGGAAGAAGGTGAGATTGAGGAGGAAGACTCGGAGGAGGACCCAGAGGAGGATCCAGGAGAGGATTGAAACCCCCCTTGTTTGTAGACTTTGTTTGTGAACTTGTTGTTTAGGACTTAACTTAGTAGTTAACCTTGTATATATTTGCACTATGGTTTGCAATGTATATAAGTGTGGTTGTTTTTAAAGTTTGAAATTTAGAGTCCTACTTTCCTATCACATTGCTTTATTGTCTGGATATTATTTATATGCTTCCGCATGCGTACTAAAAGTGAATAGGGTCGGCAATGCATCCTGGGACATCGCAATTTAATCGACCAATTGAGGGATAGGTGCGTGCCCAAGGATCGAGGTGTGACATTCTTGTTTAAGTGGTATCAAAGCAATGGTTAGGGATTGGAGTGATAAGGTGTGATGGTTCATGGGATAGTAGTAGGAATGACATTTAAATTCATGCTGGTACATGTCAGTAGTAGCTGATTGGTAGACTTGCTTGTTGGTTAGATCACTCTATTTCTAATTCAATATGGATTAGTAGCAGGTTTCAGTTTTAAAGCTGAGCCATGAGTGATCGGAAGCAGCGAACTCCTACCAAGAGAACCGTTAGGGCCGTGACTCAGGGTAGAATGCTGTCTAGGGTCGGTACCCAAGGAGGCCGAGGTCGAGCGTTAGCTCAGGCTAGTGTGAGTGGAGTGGCACTGCCTCCCGTTGGTGCTGGGGAAGTAGCCCCTGGTGATCCCAAAATTGAGGGGATCATACAGGCGCTAGAAGCCATGAGAGATGTGATGGCACAGCAGGCACAGAATCAAGCCGTTGTTGCTGCTGCCGTAGCTATTGCACCTGCTGCCACACCTGCTGCCGCGCCTAGTTCAGCTTGAGAATGTGGTAGTGCAGAGAGAGAAGCCGACACACAAACTAGTGGAGCAGTTTTTGAAGCTGAGCCCGCCAAGATTTTCAGTTACTAGAGACCTCGAGGCCGCTTCACTTTGGATCCAAGATTTGGAGAAGGCATTTGTACTCCTTATGTGCACTAAGGCAAAAAAGGTAACCCTGGTAGTATATCAACTGCAAGGCAATGCCAACACTTGGTCGAGAGCCGCCAAAGAAACAGTGTTTACAATAGGAGTGGTCCCGTTGTGGGATGCATTCCTCTAGGCGTTCAATGAATAATACTTCTCGAGGAATGGTAGGAAACAAAAGATAGAAGAATTTCTGCAACTCCGTCAAGGGTCAATGACTGTTGACCAATATGGGGTCAAATTTGCGGAGCTATCTCAGTATGCTCCGAGGCTGATTGAAGACCCTGAGGAGAAGGTTCAAAGGTTCAAGAATGGCCTTCGACAAGAGTTGAAGCAGCTGCTGGTGCCGTTCGACTTAGTCGATTATTGAGAAATCTATCGTCGAGCACAATTGCTTGAAAGGAGCCTGAGTGAGCAAGTTACCTCCTCTGGATCGAGGTTTACTTCGCATCGAGAAGGAATCTATCATGGGAAGAGGCCTATGCCTAGAGGAAGATTTCAGGTTCCGCCCAATAGGAAGGGTGGAATCTAAAAATCAGGGTCGAGTTAGAATGGCTTGTGTCGCTTCTGTGGAAGGCGACATGGTATAGCGCCGTGTCCTTGAAGGCCGGGTGTTTGTTTTAGATGTGGCCAACAGGGCCATATGATCAGAGATTGTCCTAACAGACCAAGAGGACAACCGTAATTGCCGTTGCCGCCACCTATGGGACAAATCAGAGGGTATGCGCCTTAGAACACGCCACAAGGAGGACAGCTGAGACCACCAGCTCAGGGCATGGTATGCCATCATACAAGGTCAAGCAGAAGTTGCGCCTGACGTGATCATAGGTATGGTTTCACTGAACGACCATCCTTCTTACGCTTTGTTTGATCCAGGAGCAACCCGTTCCTTTATTGCCGAGCAGTATGTTAAGTTGATAAGATTCAGTCCTGTATTATTGGAGTCGACAGTTAGTATATCTACATCATTGAAGGATAAAGTTATTGTTGCTTTGGGTTGTTTTGGTTACAAGTTAGCGATTGGTCAGTGAGTGGGGAAAATAGACTTATTAGTCCTAGCCATGCATGACTTTGATTTAATAATTGGTATGGACTGGCTCACCAAGCAACGAGCTAAAATGAACCGCTATCGCAAGTCGATTCAATTTTACTCGTTAGAGGGTGAGAGCTTTGAGTTTGTCGGGAATCGATGAGGACCCTCAATTGTCTTGATATCGTTGCCAGAGGCAACTCGTTTGTTAGATGAGGGTTGCCAAGGTTATCTGGCAATTGTCGTGGATTAGGGGTGATCGGTTCTCGGTTCGGTCCGGTTCCAAGGTGGAACCGGCAATCGGACCGGGAGAATCGGTTCCCAATTTTGGGAACCGTGGACCGGACCGTTGGTCTTAGGACCGAGAACCGGACCGGTCCAAAAGAATTGGCACTTTATTTTTCACTAAAGAATGACCATTCGCTAAAGAATAATCATGCTTCGGACCAATCAATCAAATTCGGTTTCCGAGCAATCTAATAAAACTACTCACACATGTTTCCACATGCAAAATATTCAAACTTCACTTGTGTGAATATCAATCATAGTTTATGTGTTTCATGCTTAATTTTAAGCATAAAACCCATGAACAACGTGATTAAAGGTTGTGCTTGGCTTAGGTTTTATAGACAATCTCTCTTTTATACTTTGAATGTTTAGTCGATATGAGACTTTTTAAGGCTTGAAGTGCCTTGTCGTTTGCGAGTGAGGGGAGCAAGAGAGAGAGTGTGAGCATGAGGAGAGTTTTTTCTATAAATAAAGAGTAACAACAAGAGTTTTGGTGGTCTCTTGGCCACATAAGAGGTTGTTACATAAATTGCAATTCCGATTGCAATAAGTTTCATATATAATATTAATATATTATATGTGTTTATATATTATATGAATATAAATTATATATAAAAAAAATTTGGTCTAGTCCGGTCGGCCCAGTCGGTCCGGTTCCCACCTTGGAACCGGGAACCAGACCAACCGGCCGCCGGTTCCAAGATTAGGAACCGGGAACCAGACCGCCGACCATGGGAACCGCCCAAAACTAGCTAGTCCGATCCGGTTCGGTCCGGTTCCGGTTCGGGCGGTTTCCGTTGCACACCCCTATCGTGGATACGGCAGTTGAGGAGCTGAAGATGGAAGACATTACTATGGTGCAAGAATCTACAGATGTCTTTCCAAAGGAATTGTCAAGATTACCGCCAGAGAGAGAAATTAAGTTCATGATCGAGCTAGCACCCAGGACAAAGCCAATCTCTAAGGCTCCTTACCGGATGGCGTAATCTAAGTTGAAGGAAATGAAGGTGCAGATGCAAGAGTTACTGGATAAGAGATTCATTCGTCCTAGTGCATCACCTAGGGGAGCACCAGTTTTGTTCGTAGAGAAGAAAGATGGTTTGTTGCGCTTGTGCATCGACTATCGGCAACTCAATTAGGTAACGGTTAAGAACAAGTATCCACTCCCAATGATCGATGATTTGTTCGATGAGCTACAAGGAGAGTCAATATTCTTGAATATTGACTTGAGGACAGGATATCATCAGCTGAGAATTAGGAAGGAAGACATTCCTAAGTTAGCATTTCATACTTGGTATGGTCATTACGAGTTCACAGTGATGTCATTCGGGTTGACAAATGCTTCTACTGCCTTCATGGATTTGATGAACTGAATATTCAAGGAATATCTAGATCAGTTTGTGATCATGTTCATCAATGATATTCTGGTGTATTCGAGAAGTGAGAGCATTAGAGTCATCTGAGATTAGTGTTGCAGACACCGAGAGTCCATCAGCTGTATGCCAAGTTTAGTAAGTGCGAGTTTTGGTTGACTCGTGTTACTTTCTTAGGTCATGTGATTTCAGGCGAATGAATCTCTATGGACCCGAGCAAGATTAAAGCGGTGATCAACTGGCCAATACTGACTATAGTGACTGAGATCAGAAGTTTTCTGGGTTTAACAGGTTATTATAGACAATTTGTGGAAGGGTACTCATCATTAGCGTTGCCATTGACAAGACTCTTGAAGAAAGAAGAAAAAAATTTGTGTGGATAGACAAGTGCGAGCTTAGTTTCCAAGAGCTAAAGCAAAAGCTAACTACTGCACTTGTGCTGACCATTCCATTTGGTCCTGGAGGATTCGAGATCTATAGTGATGCGTTATTAAGAGGATTGCGTTGCGTGTTGATGCAACATGGTAGGGTTATTGCATACGCCTCCTGTCAGTTAAGGCCTTATGAGCATAACTATCTGACGCATGAGTTAGAACTCACGGCAATTATTTTCGCCCTGAAGATTTGGAGACACCATTTGTGCGGAGGAAGATTCCAGATCTTCACGGACCATCAAAGCCTCAAGTATCTATTCTCTCAGAATGAGTTAAACATGAGATAGCGCAGATGGATGGAATTATTGAAGGACTAGACTGTGATATCTTATATCACCCAGGAAAGGCGAACAAGGTCACCGGTGCTTTGAGTCGAAAGTTTTCAGTTGCTCATATACTGATTAAGGAGTGGAACCTAATCGAGAGAGAGCTCGAGATTTGGTATTCAAGTTTGAGGTAGGCCACCTTTCAAGTCTTATGGCCACCCTCAAAATTGAACCAGATGTTCAGATCAGAATCAAGCTACAACAATCGACAGATCCAGATGTGCAGAAGATTCTACAGGAGAATATTGAGAAAAGGAAGGTCGACTTTCAGATTTCTGATGAAGGAATACTGAGGTTCCGAGGACATTTGGTTGTACCTAACGATGTGGACCTTAGAGAATATTCTATCATAAGCATATCGTAGCAGTTACAACATCCATCCTGGTAGTACCGAGATGTATCAGAATCTGCGTCAACACTATTGGTGGTCAGGTATGAAGGCGGACATCGCCAAGCATGTCGCCAAGTGTTTGACATGTCAGCAGCTCAAAGCTCAGTATTACAAGCCGGGAGGACTTTCGTAACCTCTCAAGGTCCTAGAGTGGAAGTGGGAACATATCACGATGGATTTCGTGGCTGGACTACCGAGGAGTCAGAGAGGAAATGATTCGATTTGGGTAGTATTCGACAGGCTGACAAAGTCGACTCACTTCATTGCAGTTTGAAATGATCTCAGTTTGGATAGACATGCGGATCTATATGTGCGTCATGTGGTTCGTCTGCATAGAGTGCCGGTGACGATAACTTCAGATAAAGACCTGAGGTTTACCGCCGCTTTTTGGAAGAGCGTACAAAGTGCTTTAGGTACCAAGTTGCAGTATAGTACGGCATATCATCCTCATATGGATGGTTAGTCTGAGAGGACAATTCAGACCCTCGAGAATATGCTATGAGCTTGTGTATTAGACTTCAAGGGAAGTTGGGAAGAACAGCTTCATTTCATGGAATTTGCCTACAACAATAGTTATCAATAGAGCATCCAAATGGCTCCATTCGAAGCGTTGTATGAAAGATTGTACAGAACATCGGTGTGTTGGAATGAAGTTGAGGAAAGGAAGATTACAGACCCAAAGTTGGTTCAGCAGTCAGTGAATGCCATTATAGTGATCAAAGGCAGATTAAAGACCACTAAGAGCAAACGGAAAAGTTACGCAAACAAGCGCCGGAGATCGTTAGAATTTCAAGTTGGTGATCACGTTTTCCTGAAGGTGTCGCCTATGAGAGGAACTTCACGCTTTGGGAAGAAAGAAAAACTGAGTCCGAGGTACGTAGGTCCGTTTAAAATCTTGAGAGAATTGGGACCTTACCGTATCGTCTTGCGTTGCCGCTGAGATTGGCACAAGTGCATGACGTCTTTCACGTGTCGATGTTGAGGAAGTATAAGCTTGACTCGACCCACCTACTTAATTTTGAAGAATTAAACATGGATGATTGTGTGTCATACGTTGAAAGCCCGGCTCAGATCGTGGACAGAAAAGAACAAGTTCTGTGTACAAAGACCATCATATTGGTCAAAGTGGTCTGGCAACACCACGGTACTGAAGGAGCAACATGGGAGATTGAAGAGTCAATGAAACAGTTGTACCCCCACCTCTTTACTTAAGTATTGTAATAGTTTAATTTTTGAGGATGAAATTTTTATAAGACGGGAAGAGTTGTGACATCCTAGATTTTCAATCATGTTTTATATTAAATAAACCGACGCGCCTATAGGGCTATTATCAGAGTTGATCACTCTTGAGATAACTAGACTATCTAGAGAAGCCATTAAGGAATTTTAATGCAATAGACTTGAAAATTCGATCGAGAATTGACTATTCGACCGTGCTCATTTTTAGAGGTCATTACCGCACAGTTAAAAATTGATTTGAGATTAGAGATGTGTCGGTTTCACTGAGATGTGTGGCTAATTGTGGGTGACACCACTAAATTGTAAAATTCTCGTCGGCCGACACTAGACTAATTTTTCTATCGTTTTGGTACCCCGTGTCCGTATTTGAATCCTTGAGATTTCCACGACAATTGAAAGTCGCCAATATATCGAATGGATTCATTGTGGCTCGAAAAAAATCGACCACGGGTCATTTTCATTAAAAATTTCTAAAACCTACCTGGTAACCTAGGTCACGCTAAAAACGTGCCAGATTGAAATTAACCACGAATTTGAGTCCGATTTCAGAAATTGAAAGTTCTATCGTGTCACAATTAATTCTAAGAGCATCGACTCAGTCTCGGAAGATTTTTCTGCAAACCGAGACTTTTTTAGGAAAAAGTCGTCTTAGAGCCGTTTTTGTCCAGAAAAAGTCAAGGATCATTTTTTATCGCAAAATGTAAAAGCAAGTAGGATCAATTGGTGTGAAAAAATGCCGATTGGATAGCTGAGGTGTCGGTTGATTTTATTGAGATCGAATTGTATTGATTTAAGCAAGAATGAGTGTCCAATTGAAGAAGAAATTAAACAAATTCATAGCTCCCCCTTGCCTAGAGTTTTTAGACCACTTCAAGGGTTGTAATTGAAGCATTTGTGGCTGATTTTTGCTGAGGAAAGCCAGCTGGTGGACGGATAAGCACAAGGGGACAATTGAGGGAAAACAAGGCCAAGTGGACCCCTTGTCCCCCATCTCTCCCTCTCTCCCTCATCTACCATCCAAGCCTTCTTCCTCCTCCATCCAAGCTGCCGTGCAAAGACCAAAAAATCCAGAGGAGAAGCCGCAGCTAGCCAACACACCGTCGGGACCACTCGCCACCATCGGACCCCCGTACGCCGTCCTTGCTCGCCACCATTGCTCTACGCCAGTCCACATGACCCTGACCCCTCATTCGCATCTCTCGCCGTCCTAACTGCTGTCCCATGCCATGTGGAGCTCAGCCGAAGTTATTTTGCTGCCTCCGACCATTGTGAGTCCCCGCCCTTGGCCGCTCGACCTCGCTGTTGCCTCCACCGATCTTGCTCGCCTTAACCAACCCTTGTTCTCTATCTTTCCAGCCAAGAACAAAAGCTTCAGAAGTGGGTCTCATTGTTGTTGTTTGGCCTGTTTTGAGGTCGATCCCAACCCCGAAAGTTAGGCCCGCTTTGGAGAGAAGTGAGCCCTGTCACGTCCCCGTCAATTTGCACTGACTGGATCGCCGAGCAAGTGAGTTTAACTCACTAATCCTTGCTTAGTCAGTTAATCACGCTTAATGATTGATTAGATTAAATTAAGATGGATTAGGTGGTTAGATTAGATTAGATTAGATTAGTGAATTTAATTATTTGCCGATGCATGTTAGGTGGTTAGTTAGTGCAATTAGCGAGTAAACATGTTTTAGTATTTATTTAACAAACCTCAGAATTTTTTCAGGTCCGTTTCAACGTCCAATTAGGCATTGCGGGCCTAATTGTTGCGGTGTAGTTCATTTATTTATTTGAGCTCTAATTTGTGCTGAATTAATTTAATTATGATTTTGAGGATTTTATTCCTAAATTAAATGATTTTGTTAATTAATTGGGAAATTACCGGGCGTCAGTCTACAACGCCAAAAATCTAATTTTGGACTGTTGAAAGAAGTAGGAAGATCAAAAGTGAAATTATTATATTTTGGCTAAGGCCGATCATGTACCCATACATGAGTATTTTTATCGGGTATGATAAAAATGATGATTTGGTTATGATGAAAGTGGTATACTTAATGGCTTGAGGGCCTAATTTATTAGCTTTGGGCAAGCATATAAATAGTATATCATAGTATCAGTTTTGGGTGAGCATATATATTATCAGCTTTGGGCGAGCTATATAATATATTATGTTGGTCTGGGGGCCCTAATCTATCAACTTTGAGCAAGCATATATACAATATACTATGTTATCAGTTTTGGATGAGCTATACTATCTATTTTCAGCTTTGGGTGAGCAATCCTGAATTAATAGGACTTTATAAATAGTATTGAATGTACCGACTAGGGAAATGTCATTGTGACATATAATCGACCGAGTCGATTAATCGATGATTCAATCTAGTTGAATAATTGTGTGAATTATATTATCTGATAGAAAGGAACTAAGGCAAAGGTAAGTCCTCTAACCTGTGGTGTGCTTAGGCAACCCATAGGGCGTATCTTCTTCCTAATCAAGTCTTAGGAGGGTAGAATTTACTGAGACGTAGTCTCACCCAATTGTGGGACAATATTTTAGGTCCCTAGATGACAACACCTCCACCTCCTCTCGTGCATTTTGGTATACTAGAAGAAATCACTTAGACAGGCTTGGAGTATGTATTGGTAAAAACCACTGTCTGGGTTGATGTGGGTGAACCCCAAAAGGTGCCCCACAAATACCGGTCATGGTATCACCATTACAATGATGGACGAAAGGTGGGCCCTATACCGGAATCTGATGTGCCTCTGTATGTTTTAGATGTAGCATTTGGGAAGGGGACGGAAGATCCTAAGAGTGGATCGGTGATGGATGCGAAGGATCCCAAGCTTGGTGATGATCCTGACTCTCTGGAGTGCTCAGTACTCCAGCTGGAGCATGGAAGAATGTGAGATTGAGGAGGAAGACCCGGAGGAGGACCCAGAGGAGGATCCAGGAGAGGATTTAAACGCCCCCTGTTTGTAGACTTTGTTTGTGAACTTGTTGTTTAAGACTTAACTTAGTAGTTAACCTTGTATATATTTGCACTATGGTTTGTAATGTATATAAGTGTTGTTGTTTTAAAGTTTGAAATTTGGAGTCCTACTTTCCTATCACATTGCTTTATTTTTTGGTGATTATTTATATGCTTCCACATGCGTACTAAAAGTGAATAGGGTCGGCGATACGTCCTGGGACGTCACTATCTAATCAAATAATTGAGAAATGGATGCGTGCTCGAGGATTGGGGTGTGTCACTTCCAGTCACTCGGCCCAACTATTTCGGTTTTTAAATAGAACTGAAATCTAGCAAAGGACCGTGAGCTTCAAGGCTCGTTTTGGGACATTCCAGGCCTCGTCGGGTGTCGCCGCTTCAGAGTTTATCACCCGTCTCCGCATTATCATCGCCATGAATTCATCGGATTTCAAAACCGGTGAGTTTACTCACTAACTCTGCTTATGGAGTTAATGATACTTAAGGGTTGATTAGTTTAAGCTAAGTATAGTTTATGTGGTTAGTTAGAATGAATTAGCGATTTAAATATTTGTTTGTGCATGTTAGGTGGTTAGAATAACTTAATTAGAGACTAGATAGATTGTATTATTTATCTAGATTGGTTTGGAAATTTTCTGAGCCCGTCTTGGTGTTTAATTAGGCATTTATGGCCTAAGTTTCTATTTTTGGAATTTAATTGTATTTATTTAATTAATTTTGGTAATTATTTAATTATTTATTATTTTCCAAAAATTATACCGAGATAACTGATGACCGGAGTTTCATACTGATTGCAATGATATGCTTGGTTTATTTAATTGAGTGCTAATTTGTACAAACTGATTGAAATTGGTGATTTTGATGATTTATTCCTAAAGTGTGGAATTTCAGTATTTTAATTAGAAAATACCGGGCGTCAGTTTTTAACGCAAAAATTGTCTATGTGGACTATGTGAATAGTAAGATTTTTTGAAAGAAAGATTATGTAATGTCAGCTTGTGAGAGCCCCTTTGCACATTAGCTTGTGAAAGCAATATACTGTATCAGCCTATGTGCTTTGATACATCAACTTGTGAGAGCAGTATACCTTATTAGCTTGTATGAGCTATGATCATTTATCAGCTTGTGGGAGAACGATCTATTTATCAACTTATGCGAGCTACTATCTATCTATATTAGCTTGTGAGAGCAAAGACCGTCTATTTCAGCTTGTGTGAGCAGTGGTCATATCGAATTGATAGATAGTACTGAAGATATCAATTTGAGTGGATCGATTGATCGTTAGGTGATTTGACTGAGTTGGTCGATGAACTGAATTGAATTGATTGGTTGAGTATATGAATTATACTAACGTCCAGGAAGGAACTAAGGTGAGGTAAGTCATATGTCTTGTGTGTGCATAAACTACCTTTAGGAGTATTTCCTTCCTAGTTGAAGTTTATGGAGTGAACTTGCCGAGATATTATTTCACCCTGTCGTGGGCTCAACATTTTAAGGTCCTTAGATGGCTGCTCCTCCTGAGCATTTTGGTCAGCCTAAGAAGATCACCGAACAGATCTCTCATATTACTCTCCCTGGGGGCTAAAGAGCTTGGGTCTACGAACTTGTGAGGACCATTGTCTGGGTTGATGTCGGTCTACCTCAAAAGGTACCCCATCAATTCAGATCATGGTATCGTCGTGGGCAAGGTGGACCCAGAGAAGGTCCCCTACCGGAATCTGAGGTCCTTATATCGGTGTTAGAGATTGCTTTTGGCCAGGATACAACTGACCCTCCCAATGGTGCAGTGGTGGACTCGAGTCCTTAGGAGACCCCAGAGTTTTCGGCTGAGGGTTCAAATGCTTAAAGGACTTATAGCATTTCTACTTTTGTAGATCTTTTGTGTATAGACTAGTATTGTAAATAAACTAGTCTGTTTGTATAAAAGTGTGTTGTGATTTTCAAAATTATGGTCCTGCTTTTCTATCCCATCTTTGCATTGTCCGGGGATTTATTTATGCACTTTCGCATGCGCATTAAAATGAATGGGTCGGCGACGTGTCTTGGGACGTCGCAATTGAATCGGCCACCGAGGGATGGACACACGCTCAAGGATCAAGGTGTGACAAATGCAACATAGCCAAAGACTCGAGGAGAAATGTGATATTTATGAGAGACATCAGGATAAAAGGTAGACATGAGCTGTAAGAGACTTCTATTTCCTAAGATTTTGGAAGGAACCCCATTAATAAGATATGTTGAAGCTAAAATAGCTTCCCCCAAAAAATGCTTTGGAACAGACATTTGAAAGAGAAGAGCCCGAGTAACATTTAGGAGGTGCCTATTTTTCCTTTCGGCTACTCTATTTTGTTGAGGGGTATCAAACAAGAAGACTCATGTATAATACCTTGAGTTTGGAAAAAATGGTCAAGATACTAATTGAAATATTCTTTCCCATTATTAGACCTAAATCTCCTTATTGACACCCCAAATTGATTGACTAACATCTTATGAAAGTTTTGAAAAATAGATTGAACATTAGATTTGTCTTTCATAAGATATAGCCATGTAGTTCGAGTACAATCATCAATAAAAGAGACAAACCACTTAGCTCCTATAAAATTAGCAATTCTAGATGGACCCCACACATCAGTATGCATAAGAGAGAATAGTCTTGAAACCCTAGCATTATTATTCAAAGGAAATGAAATATGATGATGTTTTACGAGTTCACAAACTTCACAATGAAGATTTTCAACAACAACATCTTTAAAAATGGAAGGAAACATAGTCCTAAGAAGACTAAACTGTGGATGTCCTAATCGAAAATGGTGAAGCCAAATCTAAGATAAGTGGATAGAATTATAAGAGTTGTAAGAGGTATTATATCCCTCAAGAGACCAACCACTTCTGCTCGAATCCTCAAGGTAGTAGAGCCCATTCCGTTCCTTAGCAAATCCAATTGTCCTCCCTGTTTTTAGGTCCTGCAAAATGCAATGATCAATAGAGAAAAGCACCTTGCAATTCAGAGTTTTGGTAAGTTGATGAATGGAAAGGAGAATGGTGGACAGCTTAGGAACATGAAAGACATTGTTAAGTTTAAGTGAGGGATTTAGAATTATGGTTCCTTGGCCAGCTACAGTAACAGGAGATCCATCTACTATGGTAATACTCCTATTTCCTAGTGATGGTTTATAAGTTTCGAATTTAGTGGGATCATGTGTCATATGGTTGGTTGCTCCTGAATCAAGAATCCATGAATTAGGGTACTAAGAAGCTGTTGAGTTTTTAGAAATTAGACATGCACCTGACTGGACTAATGAACACATATCAGAAGACTTAGATAGGGAGTCAAGGAGAGCCTTGATTTTACCAACTTCTTCTCTGCTAAATATTTTTTCATTGACAGGTTTGTTTTGGACCATCGGAGCAGCTTCATCTTCACTGGTCATGTGCGCTTGCAGCTATCTTTTAGCTCTGCTAAGCACTTGTGTTCTTCCATGAAGCTTGAAGCAATTTTCTCTTGTATGGCGTGGTTTCTTGCAGAAACCGCCCCATAAACCTTCACTACCCATTGTCTTAATCGGATCCAGTCTCTTGTTTTTGTAAGGATTTGTTTCCTCCTTAATTGCTTTCATGGCGAATCCTTTGGTGTGTTGGTCTTCAAGCATTACAGTCCTTCGGCTTTCTTCTCCTCTTACAGTAGAAAGAACTTCATTCAAGGATGGCAGCCGCTTCTTTTCAAGAATCTGAACTCGAATCTGGTCAAAATTTGCATTCAGACCTACCAAAAACTCAAAGATCCTATCTCTCTCCATATGGTTTCGGAGAGTATTATTGTCTTCAGGACACCTCATATGGATATTCAAATTGTGATCTATTTCAAGCCAAAGACCTCTCATGAGATTGTAGTATTCTGTAATGGAACGATTACCCTATTTTGTGGTTGAAGCCTTTGTCTTGAGTTCATATATTACTGCTGCATCTTGGACTTTTGAATAAGACTGACGAACATCCTCCCATATGTCCTTGGAAACAAGGAGAAACATATAGTTTTTGCTGATTTCAAGTTGCATTGAGCTCCACAACCATGACATAATTAAGGGATCTTCTTCATCCCATGTCTGAAACTTGGGATCACCTTGTCCTGGATGAGTGCCTTCTAGATGACTGAGCTTCCATTTTCCTTTAAGAAATGTCCTCATAGTTTGTGCCCACTGAAGATCATTTTTTCCATCCAATCGGTACTCCTTCATGTTGGGAAAATCTCCAATTGATGAGTTGGATTGACTCTGAAAAGAGGACCTAGTTTGGCCGGAGATAGCCTTCCTTGAATCTTCCATTCCGGCAACTTTAAGGACAAATTATAGGAGGAGACTAAGAAAGGATCTAGAGACAAGGGTGGTTATCACACAATTGAAGGCCAACAATAAGGTTGGTTAAGTCAGCAATAAGGTTGGAACAAAACAGCAGCGATAAGGCTGGAAAAAAAAAAAAAAGGCTGCAATTAAACAACAGTAATGGAAAAGAAACAGAGGCAGGAAATACAGATCAGAAAACTAGACTTTGATACCATGTAGAAAAGAATATGTATTTTCACATATCATCACCAAGTGATTACATGGTATATATTAGATCTTCTATTCCTATATATATAGGAATAGAAGATCTAAATTAGGTGAGAAATTCAAGAATAGAAGACCTAATCTCTGTCAGTAGCTAATTTATAGCTAATAGAATCAAATCACATAATCAAATCAAATCAAATCAAATAATATCACATAATATCCTAAATGATTTAGGAGAGATTATAGGAGATTTTCCAACGTATTATATCTCAAGTCACTAGGGCCTAAGTATTCATCTCTTCGTCAACATAATACATGTTAGAGTTCTCTTCCCACTGTAGATGAAGTCTTCTCCCATGCTCTCCATTCTACAATTCTTGAGAAGAGTTTTTCCACACCGATGGTGGAGATTAGTGCTATGCTTTCCCACTGTCCCAGTAGATGTGGAGGTCGAGGTTGTGGTTATCGAGGTCGTAGACACGGTGTTGTTCATGGTGGAGGTTGCGGAGGCCGTGAATGGGGAGTTGGGACTTGTGGTACCATCAATTCTAAGAATGGTCATGGTTCGCACTATTGCCATTATTGTCAAAGAGCTAGACATACAAAAGATTATTGCTATAAGCTTCACCCAGAGGTCAAACCACTCCTAGTTGCATATTCAAATGTTGAGGATTCTCTTGGTCCTCCCTCAATGGTTCCACGAAGTTCAACTAAAGTTTAGAATACAGGTGATTTAGTTACATTGACACGTGCTAAGTATGATACATTGGTTCGCTCTCAACAAGTGAGGGGATCTTTAGCTCCTATCACAACTCTAACACAAACCTCCAAAGGTAATTCATCATGTTTGTTGTCTACAGCGTCTGATTCTTCGGTTATAGACTCTAGAGCTACTAATCACGTGACTAGTAACTCTAACCTATTGTCTTCTTTTCACTCTACATTTCCTTTATTATCAAACTCAGTTACGTTAACAAATGGCTCATAATCTCAAGTTATTGGTGCGAGAGCTGCTCATTTGAGTCCTTCTCTTTCTTTGTCATATGTCCTTCACCTATCAAAATCTCCTTATAATTTGATTTCTATTAGCTCATTAACAAAAGAACTAAATTTTTTTGTAACATTTTCCTCTTCTCGTTGTGTCTTTCAAGATTTGAGGACTCGATAGATGATTGGTGGGAGACACAAATCAAATGGCTTGTACTATCTTGATAAGAAGGTGTTAGCTGCCACAACTATGAAATAGACTTCCACTGATGTATATTGGATACATTCCCGTGCTAGTCATCCACCACTAAACATACTTTGGTGTCTATTTCCTAAGTCTAAGTCTATGAGTTCCTTTTAATGTGAAGCTTGTCAGTTTGGTAAACATCATGGAGCTTCTTTTCCTTCCTGCATTCAGAGTCGTGTGTCTAGTCTACTTGAGTTGGTTCACTCAGATGTATAAGGTCCATGTCATGTGCTTGATGTCTCTAGATTTAGATATTTTGTTATATTCGTGGATGATTTTTCCCAAATGACTTGGGTTTTTTTTTTTAATAAAAGACTATATAGAGATTTTTGATTGCTTTTAATTTTTCTATTTCGAAGTGGTAAATCAATATAATATCTATGTCAAACATTTACGACCAAATAATGCTAGAGAATACCTTGCTACAACTACTAGTTTCCAACCATTATTCATTAGACTCTTGCTCATACACTCCACAGCAAAATGGCGTAGCTAATTGTTAAAATCACCATATTCTTGATGTTGCCCATTGCTTCATGTTTCATATGCATCTGCCTAAATATTTTTAGGGGCATGCTGTTCTTACGACGTGTTATTTAATTAATAGGCTTCCAACTTCTATTCTTTAGGGGGAGACACCATTCTCAATTTTACATCCTCTCTTTTCCTTACCTCTTCAGGTCTTTGCACATGCCTATTTTGTACATTGTCTTACTCCAAGTCTTGATAAACTAGATCCTCATGTTGAAAAATGTGTCTTTATAGGACACTCTCGGACTCCAAAGGGATACAAATGTTATAGTCCTACTCACCATCGTATTTTCATGTCTACAAACATGACGTTCTTTGAAGATCAGTCATATCTTTTTTCCCAGAAAGTTTCATTGACACATGGTAATAGTGATGGTTGTGTCCTACCAATGCTTCCACTAGCCATCTCTCCAGCTATATCCACAAAATTTCATTTTACTGATCGCATCTATCATCGACGCAGTACAGTTCTAACTATGATTGTACAGTCTTCATGAGTACTTGATTCATCTGTTCCCCATTAGTTACAGTGCCAACCTTTGATCCTAATTTGTCCGTTGCTTCTAATTGAGGTACACGTACTTATGTTGGTAGTCTTGTTGATCGTTATGCTCCTTATAATGGTCTTTCTAATTATGTTAGTATGCATCATCCTATTTCAAATTTTTTGTCTTATGATCATTTATCTCCTAGCTTCTCTGCCTTAATCTCGTTGTTGTCTTCTATTCTATGCCTAGTAGTGTTGTTGAAGCTCTTGTTCCTCCAAGTTGGTGTTGTGCCATGGAGGATGAAATGTGAGCACTAATTCAGAATAAAACTTGGTAGCTTACATCCTTATCTATTGATAAAAAAAAGCCTATTGGTTGTCCTTGGGTTTTCACCATTAAAGTTCACTCGGATGGTACTTTAGATTGATTGAAGGCATGGTTAGCTGGGAAGGGGTATACTCAAACTTATGGTGTCGACTATGATGACACATTTTCTCCAGTGGCCAAAATTCCATCTATTCGTGTCTTTATTTCACTAGTTGCACAATTTGGCTAAATCCCTCATCAATTGGATGTGAAAAATGCCATTTTACATGGTGATCCGGCTAAGAAGGTCTACATGAAGCAACCACATGGGTTTGTTGCTCAGGGGGAGAATGTGGTACGTCATTTATGCAAAGCTTTGTATGGACTTAAATAATCTCCTCATGCTTGGTTTGGTAGATTTAGTGATGTGATTATCAAATTTGAATTAAAGCATTATCAGGTAGGTCATTCAATTTTTAGCTCTATGTCTTTAGCTAGTTGTATCATTCTATTTGTATTTGTAGATGATATCATCATTACTGGTAGTGCTTCAGGTGGTATTAAAAAACTTAAGCAATTTCTACATAAAAAATTTAGTACTAAAGATCTAAGATGTCTCCAATACTTTCTTGGTATTTAAGTATCCTATTCACATGTTGGTATTAATTTATCGCAACAAAAGTATATATTGGACATCCTTGGTAAGGTTGGATTTCTTGGAGTAAAGCCAATCGATACCCCTATGGATCTCAATATAAAACTTGACGCAGAACATGGATAATTACTACATGTTCTAGCGAAGTATCAGAGATTAGTTGGTAAGTTAAGCTATCTTACTGTCGCAAGACTTTATATATCTTTTGCAA
The DNA here is from genome assembly GCA_016097595.1 of Eucalyptus pumila. Taxonomy (NCBI): domain Eukaryota; kingdom Viridiplantae; phylum Streptophyta; class Magnoliopsida; order Myrtales; family Myrtaceae; genus Eucalyptus; species Eucalyptus pumila. The sequence continues at coordinate 34,479,554 of CM027853.1, forward strand.
TTAGTGTAGTAAATCAATTCATGAGTTCTCCTTGTACTACTCATTGGGATGTTGTGCTTCCAATTGTCAGATATCTGAAGGGAACGCTAAGTAAAGGATTACAATTCAAGAATTATGGCCATCTAAACACTACAAGCTTCTCTGATGCCGACTGGGCTGGATGTCCTGTGGAGAGGAGATTTACTTCAGGCTATTGTGTGTTTCTTGGGGGTTATTTAATTGTATGGAAAAGCGAGAAAGAGCATGTATTTTCTCGATCAAGCACTGGAGCTGAATATCAAGCTATGGTACATGTGACAAGTGAATTACTATGGTTGAGAATGTTACTATCAAAAAAATGAAATGTCACCATCAAATCCAGCAGTGTTGTATTGTGATAATCAATACACTATTCATATTGCACTAATCCCATCTTTCACAAGCGAACTAAACACATTGAGGTTGACATGTTATTTTGTGAGAGAAAAAGTTCATAAAGGGAGGTTATTCTTCAACACACAAAAGATGGAGGATCAACTCTCAGACACTTTTATGAAATCTCTACGGGGGTTTAGAGCGAGCTTCTTATGGATTATTCAAAATCTACATCCTAACTTGAGGGGGAGCGTTGGGAAATATAGTGAGTAATAAGGGTAAAATAGTAACTTAGTTATGAATATATATTTACGTAACCTTCTTTTTTTATTGAATAATAGAAAACAATTATCTCTTCATAGAGTCATTAATAATCATGAATCAACTTTAGTTAATTTCTTTTGCGTGAATATATTTCTAGCAATAATCATGGATTTGTTTAGTGAGATTTTGTGAAAATGTGTTGATTTGAAAGAGATGTTGTTTTGGATGATTTTGTTATTATCTAAACTTGCCTAATGTTATGGTTATTTTTCTTATTAGAAATGGATCAATAGAGAGGAAATTTTTACCATTCTGATATTAGAGAAGATGAACCTACAAATGTTGCTTTTGTCTATGATGTACATGATTGTAGTGTCCAATCCTCCTGAAAAGCACTACTGTAAGCATATATTGAAGGATCACACATTTATTAGAAGCCAAGCTCGTTAGACCACCTTGGCTGCCTTATTAAAAGTAGTGACTTGAATAGTGTGGAATAACTTAGGATGGATAAACGAACATTTACTCTGCTATGCAAGTTGGCACGTCCAATTGGTGGGTTAAAAAACGATGCACTTGTAACTATAGAAGAATAAGTGACAATGTTCCTACATATACTTGCCCATCATGTGAAAAATTGTGTCATCAAGTTTAGATTTATGAGGTATGGGGAGACAATAAATAGGTATTTTAATTTAGTTTTAAATGTCGTAATAAGAATGCATAGTAAGCTTTGTGTCTCACTTGAACTAGTTCTAGAGGAATGTATAGACAAGAGATGGTTTAAGGTATGTTTGCTATGTGATTACATGGATTAATTTAATACTTTAAAGACAAGGTTATTTCATTAACTTCATGTTTCTAGGGTTGCTTAAGAGTATCAGATGGCACATATGTTTAGATATGTGTTCAAGAGGTTGATAAACCAAGGTATCAAAATAGAATGGGTGAGGTAGCAACCAATGTATTAGGAGTTTGCTCACGTGACATAAGATTAATAAATGTTTAACCTAAATAGGAAGGCTCGATAGCATATTCTAGAGTGCTTTGAGATATTTGAGTTAAACCAAGACAAGCCTTTATCAATATGTTGCATTCTTTATCATGTAGGTTTTGATGATTCTGAGACAATTAATAATGCTATCATTTGTTATTAGGTAATTATTATCTTGTAGATACTAGATACATAAAGGGGGAGGGCTTTCTTGCTCCTCATAAAGGTACTCAATACCACCTATTCGAGTGGACAGAAGGTTGTATGCCAAATTCCCTTGAGGAGTACTTAAACATAAAGCATTCCATGCTAGAAATGTCATAGAAAGATGCTTTGGTCTACTTTAGTTACGGTGGGCTACTCTTAAGAGTCCATCTTTTTATCCAATTAGAATGCAAGGTCGAATAATCATAGCTTGTTGCCTTATACACAACTTGATGAAAAGAGAAATGGCCATTGATCCAATTGAGGCATGGTTAGATGAAGTTGCTGACACCATTGAAGGTGTGGAAATAATTGATGTTGTTGAGCCGTTGGATCTATAGATGACATGGAGGCAAAATTTGGCAATGCAAATGTTTAACGAGTGGAATGCAAGTTGAGGACATGGAGGAGTTGCATGATTTGGCATAATTTAAAAAATCATGTGTTTCCCATTGTTGTAAGACTTGCATTGTAACCTTCTTCTTTTTCATTTCTATTAGACAAGTGTAATGGTTTGTCATTATTGAAACATATATTCTTTATGTAATGTTTGAATTATGACTTTATCATTTTAAATTTTTAGTACCGTGTTGTCCCTATCATAAAATTTTCTCTACCACACTATTTAGGAATGGAAGGTAGCGATTTCAATCAAACTCAAGGATGGGAAAACAAAGAGAGAACGATGTGTATGGACAATAGATGAAGAGAATGCACTTTTAGATTATTTTAAAGAGGTAATTGCGTGAGGAATGGAAGCTGATAACAGCTTCAAAATTTGTTACATCATTACGTTTTAGAAGTGGTTTGAAGAAAAGTTCATTGGTTCTGGCATCAAGGGTAATCTCACATAGAGTTAAAGATGAAAAAGTTGAAAAAGTTGTACAATCAAATATATGACTTGAAGGATCAAAGTGGTGTCATTTCTTCTCACTTTTCTTCTTCACTACTTGCTTAATTTTTAACAAAACAATATATATATATATATATATATATATATATATATATATATTTTTGTAGACTTATTTAGGAGCTGCTTCTTTGAGAGAGAAGTCATTTCCTCAATATGATTGACTAGCAGCTGTACTTGGAAAAGACTATGCCAAGGGAAATCTTAGTGAATACCCCTCAGAAGCTCATGTGATTGTAGATCTTGAATAAGGTGAGAATCATGATGATGTGGCAACTAAAGGTATAAGTCAAAGCTTACCACCAAAATCATCTATTCAAACACAAAATGTTTTTGATCCTTCAAGAAGAAAAAAAGGCTAAAATAGGTGATGAATGCGCTGCTAGGCCACTTGAGATTGCACGCACTTTTGGCTCTTTCTTGGAAAAAGCTAATGCTGGGATTGATATGATTACTAGCCACATTGGACACGCTAAAGATTTTGATAATGATAAAGGAAAATTCAATGAGGAGCTTCTTCATATGTCTCTACCTACTTTGGATAGAATAAAATTATGCAGAAGAAATTGCGAAGGATCTTGAGATTATTCATCTTTCTTTTCTTTTTCTTGTTTTTTTATTCAAGGAGAAGACATAAAGGCACTTGTGGACCTGCTTCTTTAAGAGATGATTGAAAAAATACTAATAATTTGGGAATAATTGTTTTCTAAGGGTGCTATATTTTGTGAGGTGGAGCTTGGTTTATGGTTTTTGTGGTTTCAATGAACTACTAGAGTTGGAGCTATGAGTTCCATAATTTTTTCTATAAGTAATAGGCATCTTGTATAGTCTTTTTGTTGTTTCAAGACAATGAAAAACATCGAACAATGTTGTTTTTGCTATTTATTGGAATCATACGTTTTTTGAATGTGTTATTTCTTGTGAAGTCCGGAGCTTTATTCATAATTGCTGTGGTATGTGTCTCCTTCTAAAGCGTTATCATAAATCTTAATGCAAAATGAAAAGATAATAGAAATTCTCACTAACAAACCATACTGAAATGGGAGCTGCAATCAATGGTAGTGATGGTGGACATCCTTACTTCTGGTGCATCACCTATGGCCAGTTGTTGCCTCGGGTTTGGTTGCATTGTGTTATGCCCTTTGGCTTATGATCAAGTCTCAAGGCTGTTTCACCATCTAATTTTTTGGCTCTCTATATTTTTTCTTAGCAATTCCTTGGCCACTATAATTTGTTTTATGTATCTTGGTAATTTTGATCCCCACAATATAAAGTCCACAAAGCAATCTCTTTATTTTGTACTTAATTCTCGTTGAAGAGTTAGTCGCTAGTGCGATGTACTCACATGGAATACACAATTCAAAGTGCTTTTTCAATATTTGGACGACAAAGAGCAAGTCCGTTCTCAGCGATGTCTTTTTAAAAGCAGGGTATGGAGAAGACTTAAGCTAAGCGAGTAGGAAATTTTGTAAGCGTGGTTAGGACGACAGAAAGTTTGTGAGTCTAATTTTATTTTATTGCAACGAGGTTTGAAAGTCTAATTAGCTGTACTGTTTTCAAGTATATTTGTGCATGAGAATGGTATTTTTATGATAATAAGATTGATATCATTTCATGAGCATCATGTGGGGTCATATATATATCCTTTATATTTATATATAATTTCTATCGAATAATGGATAGAATTAGATAGGATAGGATTAAATCTATAGTTCACCAAATAGTTGATAGAATATGACAAATCCTAGATTTCTTATCTTATCATATCCTATCTAATTATATCTTGATTGGAAATATGAACGACCAAACACAGAAAATAGAACAACCTTGATGGGCTAAGCAATAGTAAAGCTTCAATATGTCCAATACATCCAGTGTTTTTGCAAAATATTACTTAAAGACCAAACAACGCATTTATGCTCCAAACATGATTTCTAAATGCAATGACTATTAACTTCTTCTTTTTTTGTGTGTTTTTCTTTTAATGAAAATTAAACTATATGCAATGCATGAAATGTAATTACTAATCTACATGACATGAGTTAGATTATTTGACCCTAAGCATATGATTACTAAAATGACATGATAATATGACATGGGTATTACAAACTAATTAATTCTATTTGGATATATATGCAATATTTTTTATATTTTCTTTATGAATTTAATTAGGAAATTGTCTAAATTTTACATGATGACCTAAATTAAACTAGGAAATAATTTATATTAAATCTTAATATAAATTAGGTAATTTCCTAACTTATTACATTATTCCAATGCACTAAAGATATGAATTTCTAAATTAGGAAACATTCATGGATGCAATTTAAACTAAATGCAATGCAATCTTTTTTATATTTATGTTATATGAATGTTCCTAAACTAACGAGTAAAGATTTATTAAATATTCACCACACCAAAAATAGGAAACAAAAATCAAGGATCCAATTTTTAATCTCAAAGATCAAATCCCCAATTATAACTCAAACAGGGAAACTTATATATTCGAGATATAGCTAAAACTCAAACCAAATCACATTAGAATCACAGTTCTTCAAATTAGGTAATTGACCATTTGAATAGAATGTAATTTTAAAAATTACCTAAATTGGACCATTGATTCCGACGACGACCGGCGACAAGTGGATCACAGCGATAACAAACAAGGCAAAGGGTATGGCCGGGGCGTGGCGGAGAGGCTGGCAGTCTCGGCAATAATGTCTGGATTAGGTGGCGAACGATGGCACGGGGACTAGAAACAAGCAGCAGGAGGAACGACAACTCCAAACTTCACGGGCGAGCCTACAACGACGGTGGTGGTGGTGCTAGGTGTGCTGCAGGGGTCGCCGGAAAAATCGCAGGAATTCACCGGAGTGTCTGGCACGGCGAGGGCTGGTCTAGCGCGGCTGTGAGGCGCAGCAGCAATGGCGTAGGCACGGTGAGGAGAGAGCTCGATCGGTTGACTCCAATGTTATCACGTGAATGTGCCTCTTCCTTTCTCTATTGATCAACCACCTTTAATCTTAAGAGAGAGAGAGAGAGAGAGAGAGAGAGAGAGAGAGAGAGAGATCCTTTATATAGGAGAGATTTATGGTTGTCTCAAAATGAACAAGAATCCTTTACTTTTCCAATTTGGACCGAAGGGATATATTTTTTTTGGTCTGTGAACAAAGGTACACATTGACACTTGTTCTGTTATCTTCCAATCGAAGACCGTCCCATGTGGACCTCCATGTAATTTCAACCACAGGGATATTTCAACGAGGTTGGCCAAAATTACAATCTCACAGACTCGGACCAAATAATTCAATCAAGCTCGGAGCCTTCCTGCACCAGTCTAATTAGAACATAATTCATTGCGGGCTTATTACTATGAAAATGCTCCTATTATGTAAATACAAATTAATAATATATTTGTTAGGAGTTGTGGTCGATTTCTAATTTTCTTTGCACTGAGTGACTAAAAGATTTGAAATGTAAACCAGATATATGAAATTATAGTCCTGAATTTAAAATCTTTACAAGGAATAGGATTCTGATGTTAGAAGTAACTATAAAATAACTGTGATCTTCAACACATAGCAATAATTGAACAATCATAGGTAATCTGAGTTGCTTCTAGATAGTGCAAGTCGGATTTATTCATCTTTGATTTCATTTTTTTTTAAACAAAGGGATAAAGTCCACAATTGATCCCTAACTTGTGATTCTCAATTGAATCTTAAATTTTTAATCGGTCTAACTCCAATCGTTAAAAGTAGGCCAACCATCGTTAAAAGTAGTTCTTTCTTTGGACTGTTTGGATGGAGAGAAGAAGACGAGAAGAAAGAGGACGTTCTTCTCTTCAAGCAAGTTATTCTCTGTTTCCTTTCTCCTCTCCTTTCTTCTTCCTTGATTTTTCCCGAAGTTTTCTTTTTCAAGTTCTCATTCCCATTTTCGGATGAATTTTAGAATTTTCTAGATATTTCACAGGATTTCATTATTTTTTTTATAGCAAAAATGCCATATCAACCGGGACATCGACATAATAGTGTGTTTTTACAAGTATAGAATTTATTCGAACCACTAATGAAATTTAGGTTACTCAAAGCACCAACTAAAAGTTTGAGGATTCAATTGCCAAAACCACACAAGTTAGGGGACCTATCGTGGAATCATCTCAGAATCCAAAGCAAAACTAAGATCTAGAAGTCTTCTTACTAGAGATCACGAGGTCAATTGGGTTATAAACAAGTGGATCGTAGGCATTTATGATTGTCTGTTCGAGTACTTTAATTAATCTTGTCACCTCCTACCATATAATATCATTGTCAGCCGCTGGATTTGGAATTACATTGCAAGAGGTTGCGCCTTATGAATTTTTCCATCACCATCTCTTGCATCATCCATGCTTGTACTACCAAGCAAAGATCCAGAGCTAGTCCAGGGTTTACAATGCTCTTCTTGCTCTAGCACATTGGAGCTCTAAACTAGTGTACTTTTCAGGAATCTGAGTGAGGTAGGGCTTTATGCCCAACTCAGGCAACTCCTGATTCCGACAGGAGCTTTTGCTCATTTTAAAAGTAGAAATCGACACTGGCATCATCTGAATAAGAAAATATAGTTCACAATAGACTGAGCGATAAGCAATTCTAACAAATCAAATACTATACAGCCATTGAATCAGGCAAACAGAATAAAGCCTGATCTTCTTCATGCTCAAAACAGTATAATATGACAATCTGCCCAGCTTACTCTCTCTTTTTTGTCAGCTGAAAATTAAATGACTACTTATTCACAAACAGCAATCAGCAAGGGACTGACAATGCCGGTCCAAGCTTGCGGCTGCATCACAATGACATGAGAATTTGGCTTGACAAAATCTTTCAGGGGGAAACTTGATGAGTCAATAGCACAATAAGATGGATCAGATAAATTGCTTCAGAAACTCTGCAGCGACCAACCTTCCTCGTGTATTAACAGACATCTTGAGTTCGCTTATCTCTTTATCTATATCCTGTAAGTCACAAGACCCCAATCTGAACATTAGAAGGACGCATAACAAATGAAAACCAAACAAGGACCAAGGGTCAAAGACAACATAAATTGAGCCCATTGACCTCTAACTAACATTGCTGCATTCAATACATTTTAATTGGCCAATCCTGTGAACTGCACAAGTTGTTTCCTGTTAATATTTTTTGCTATCATATTTATTTCCTTTTTAATAATTTATTTCATTAGGCTTATTCAAGATGTAAATGAAAGTAAAAGTCTCAAACTCAGGGTTAACTTTAAATATGGCTCCACTTTAGCACCTCCCAAGGCTCACAGCTGCAAACCAAACTCCAATACATCCATTAGTTTCAACGAGCAGTCATGACACGCAAAGGAAACCAGGACCCTACATTTTCATAGAGCTATCTGCCATCTTTACTTTTTTAGGGGGAATAGTAGTGATGTTTCGATTAAAAATTTTAGCGTTTGAGTTACTTCACTTTTCATGGGAAAAAAACCTCTCTTATGAGGTAAACATGTGCAGAAAATTATTTCCATATTAATTGCCTATATCATAGAAGGCAGCATTATTTTGTGAAATGATCAGCTTTAGTCATAAACGATAATACAAGTTTTTGAACTGGCAGGGAAATGGTTTTGTTTTTGAAAAAAATACAAAGTTTTTCAATTGAGAACCTCTGGGTAGATGAAGGAAAGCAAGTAGAGTTAATATGTCCACAAGAAAGCATAATATTTAAAGTAATTCACCACAGACCAAAGAACCAAGTGTAAAGGGTGAAAACTTGCCTCCATAAATTGCACAATGAAATCAATGAGTTTATGCTTCTGCATCTCCTCACAGTGGTAGTTCGTAATAAGGAAGCTTAGGTCATAACCCTTCAAGCAAAGGCAAGAAATAGATAAATCCACAATGCACAGAAGCTACTACAAAGTCTGTTCTCTATAAATGAACACAGTAGACCACATAAGTAAATCTCTCAAGCCTTATTACATGCTGGAAACCTTCTTAGTGTTAAAAGAGGTATAATATATTTATCCAGGAACTTTACTCCTATCATCTGAAAAGCAGAAAAGAATCCATGGACAAATGAACATATAAAGATACTGCTCCACGAAAAAGTTTGACGGCCTACTATTGCTCAGCTGATTTCACAATGAATGTTGCTGAATCCTCCAGTCATTATCAGCCACAACTGTGTTCTGACATTATGTAATATAAAGCTATCAACAAGGAATCTTGTGGCATGGGTTTATATAGAGCAAAACATCATTTTACTCTTTAACAGCTTCTGAAATTATGGAAAATATCTTCAGTACTTTTTGGATTTATTGAAGCTATCCAGTATGACTCTAATTTCAAAAGAAAGCCTTCTGAAAGAACTATTAAACTCCAACAATTAACGGTGCATGATCCCAAATGAATGCTCCCAAGATTATTGTACCAAATTAGCATACCACTAAACCTACCCTCTTTGTAATGCTACATTGACACAACAAGTGACATACCCTATTAAATACCTGTTCCCTGAATCCAGGCATCAAGAGCTAAGTGTGCTAACGATCCAGGTTATGATGGTTGTTGTACATTAAGCAGACTATCTCTTCCGATACTCTCTAGAACACTAAGTAAACTGAAAAGGATGCACCTAGGAAAAGAATTTAGAGAAATAGCTTGCATTATCAATAAATCAAGACTTAAGCCAAGTTTGCCAATTAAGGTAAGCCCTAAATCAGATGCAAATGCAACCTTTCCATACGAAAAGGAAAAAAAAATGTCTGAACATCTTCAATAGGACATCATTCCCAATTTATATTGGGCAATGCATCTTTTTATGGCGAATAAATGTATATCTACCTGTACTGGCTTCCTCCTCAACACTTGAAATGCTTCTGCCCTCATAGACAAAAATCTTAGGAACTTCTTGGTCAATATGTTTTCAAGTTCATCTGCCTGTTTTACCTAGCAAATAGTAAATAAAAACATATTAAAAAGAAGCATAGACTCAAACTTAGGTGGTCAAAGTCAAAATGCAATCATGAGACTCAAGAGGACAGGCCATGCCAATCACCTGGCAGGTACTTAAATGTTTGGCAAATGCTACATTGAACAATTCAAAATAAATGGGAAGCAAAGAAACACATCATTGTACTTCAGAATTCAGATAACCATATTATCAGAAAACAATATTTTACGCATCACTGCCCAATCTTTTCTGATGCTTGCTTATCTGATTATTCTGGCTATTATTCAAATTGCCAAAGTGGGATGCAAATGCCCTAATTATGGGAACAAATGCAACATCTTATGCATCAACTTTCAGCAGACCCTATCCAATAGCTTTCTAGAGTTGTGTCTGACTATCAAATTTTTCCTCTTCAGAGTCAGAAATTTAAAGATGCAGATCCACCTCAAAATCCTTCCTCTGGCAGTCCAGATGCAGGAAAAGGGAATTACCAGCATTTTCAATCATGAAATATGGATAATCAACTCTCCATACAAGGCCTTGGGAACATGACTAGTTACTCATGGGCTTCCTATAATGCTTTATGGGTTATTATATTTTCCTCAGTTCTTTTATCTTTTTGTGTTTAATAATGATGAGATCATCTGCATCCCAAAATAACATCCACGAATCATTGAGAATTAAATACAACAAAAAAGTAGCCAGCACATGGAAAATGAATGAGACTGGCATTCAAAGCCTAATGATGCAGGGAACTGTAATTTGAGGTAACCATACTCAACTTCAAAGTCTCTACTCTACTTGAACAAACATTTTCAACTTCTACCTGTAATAACCCCTATTTCATGTATGATCCTTCCTACTTGATTAGCCCGGATTTAAAGACCATCCTCTAGTTCATACTCCGTTAATAGTGTCCACAAGGCACTCAATCATATATATATAGGATGCAAAAGACATAACAGCGTGAAATTTTAGTCGACTTGATTGAAGGTAAACTTCAATTGGCATGATCAGGATTTTAGTAATGTTGCATCCAGTTAAAAGGAAAGGGCTTTACATCTTCACTATTCAAATATAACAAAAACATGAGTCAACTAAAATGCCTCAATTCTAGATAATCCCTCAAAGTAGCTTCCACGCAAGAGAAATGCGAAACAAAGAAAGTTTAGTGTTACCTTGAGGCTTATTCGTAATGAATTAATAGAAGTTTCTATCAAGCATTTTTCAGCTTCATTTCTGCATATCAAGATCTGAAAAGAGATTCGACACAAAAATTTATACAATGACAAAGTACAAGAGTTGCTGAAAATAGATTCTCTCTTTAGCTAGATTAATCCAATAAGCCTTTCTAATGACAAAAGGTAGAAGGCAAAAAAGAATTACTCAGCTATGATATCTCACTGAAATTGCTTTTTACCGGTTTCAGCAGAAGTTCAGGACTAGTCCTGCAAAATAGAAAAAATGGCATTAAATCTCCTGCATGAGACATCTATTAGCAACTAGCAAGTATTAAGAGTACATCCATAGCTCTATAGTAAAGGAGAGTACTCATCAATCTCAATAATCACTCATATCTTCCCACGGAGGTAATAATAACACTCTGTTAGATTGTATAGAGCTACGCACATGAGAATATCATCTCTTTAATTCCGAGTTCAGACATTCTAAAAGCTGGCTATTGCCAACCATGGAGAAATAGACATACTTTAGCTCAACCTCTGGCTTGTTATGCCTCTCAACTTCTTGACAAGGAAAGTTCTGCAATCAGGAAATGGTCAAGAAATCAGGCGCACCAATGAGATAAAAAAAATAATAATAATAAATCATCCCTGTACAAGCTACGAAGGATCACATTATAGTTGAAGGCTTTGGAAAGGCAACCACAACAAAGTCATGCCACGAGTCACACTGGGTAAGAAAACTAATTCATGAATTTCTGAGTGATATCCTAGTCTAGCAAAAGTAAACAGCTTTTCGAAAACCCATATCGACTGGTTCATGATCAAACATCTTGGCAGGATTTTGCATTGTTAGTCTCAACCAAAACTTGACGGGTCACAAGAGTGTACTACCCGGAGCTCACACACAACTTTATCCATTTGCATCGAGAGCGAACCCTATTCGGCTTTACGATAATGCGACTCAAACGTGCATTTCGCACATTCGCTGCGACTAGCGGCAATGTATCCTATTTTTCCGCCATTACACTACTCCTAATTGGAGATAAATCTTCAGCAACACCACAGGCGAGACAAGTCTACTTCAACTCAACCCTAGTTCCCAAACGCCGCGACTGCGCAAATTCTCGCCTCACCTGCAGACACATGGCCGCCTCGAGAGTGTTCCGGATGCAAGTCAGGTACAACCGCAACGAGTTGGCCTGCCAAGAACACACACGCACGCACACAACAGCGAAAAACAAGAAAAAAAAATCAGTCGAACTGATCATCAATCGCCGAACCATTTCAGACGATCTAAAAAAGCTTCTCGGCAAACTCCATTCCGCCGCGATCTCATCGGGTTCGTTCCGACCGGGAGATCAACAACGGCCGAGCAAGCGATCGACGAGAATGCCGAATCGAAATCGCTCGGGGTCTCACCATTTTCCGCCGCGGATTCGAAGCTCTCCGATCCTGGAAATCTCCGAGCTCTTCTTCCCGACGCCGATCCGATTTTCGTTTGCTCGCTTTTTGCAGTGGAAAACTGGAAGGCGGAGTTTTGACATTGACGACGTCGTTTTGTGCTTAATTGGTCTGAGCTTTGCAGAAGTTTATGATTAAATCGCGTGAGTGTTGTATGTAAATTGACGCAAAAGTATGTGATTACAATAATAATAGGAAATTATTTTCATGCCTTTTTTTTTTATTTGACCAAGGGACCGCCGAGATCACCTTTCGGGGATCACACGACCCACCGATGCTTGGTAACATCGGCTTCATTTAGACATAAATCCTAAGAGGCTGGCCTAGTAAACCACTTCTGAGACCCCAACTAAAGTTGCGAACATCTCGTGATTTGAACCCGTTTCCTCGTGATGATAAGGTGCCCCTACTTTTTTAGGATAAGAAGGGATATAAAGAATGTCCTAAGTCAATGTTCGAATACCAAGCGCTATGGCGCTAAAGTAACCCCATGCCAAATTCCCAGGAAAAGCTCGAACGATCTTCAACAAAAGAGTACATGTACCCGCAACCGACACAGGTGGGTAAATAGAAAATACCTAGGGGTGCGAGACAACTCTCTCTAGGGGTGCGAGACAACTCTCTCTAAGGAACTCGGCAAAATAACCCCGTAACTTTGGGAGAATGGGTGCCTCCTCACAAAGGGGGTCGCAGTGACTAGGCTCGAGCGACTGTTTACTAAAAACATAGGTCTCCGCAAATTGTAAGATCGTGTATGGGGGCTGATGCCTGCCCACTGCCGAAAGGTCAGGAAGTTGGTGACCTATACCTATGGGTGGGTATTTTCATGCTCTTTTTGCTATTTAGTGCTTGGATAATTCGGAGGTAGATGCATATTTTTATTTATTTATTAATTGTCGGGTAAAGGAAAAGTGAGACGAAGAATGATTTTGACTCAATATGTGGAAGATAGCTTTCCCTACCGAAAAGCAAATCTAATAAATTATTTTAAGTCGAATTTTGACAAAGAAATTCAATGAAACTCATACTTCCTATGAGGTGAATAATGACTGAATTTTTTCATTAAAACGAACAAAACAATATCTTAAAATTCAACGTAACTGTTATAATATCCGAAAAATCTCTTTGTGGCTACTAAAAGTAAAGTTTTCTTATCCTGTTTTTGGTAATTTCTTTTTATCTTTCATAAGCATTTATGTTCTCTCATTTTGCTAGTAATAAAGATTAGAAATTATATTGCCACCTCGTACGGTTTATTGTTTAATAGAACACATTGAAACATATCATAAAGACATTAACTCGATTTTTCAATTACTGTATTTAGCAAAATAATTGAAATTGAAGAAGAGAACTCTAGGATATGACATGTCATATAAAAATAAAAATAAAGACATCACATTGTCCCCTCATAATATATAAAAAAAAATAACTGAGATAAATTTTTATTCAAGTTGCAATTCGATCCTAATTATCTAAACGAGAATTCTTTAAAAGATAAATTGATAATGTAGAATTACATATACTCAACATTATTTTGATATATTAAGATAAATAATTCAACTGTGTTGATTAAAGTGGGTTGACTCTAAAGATCTCACATGAAATTCATAATAGCTTTCACTAAAACATGGCGTCAATCCAAATTGTTTTGTTTTTGGGAGAACAATAAAAAAAAATGAAGGAGATGTTGTATGTTGAAAATTAAGATTGGAGAGATGGAGAAGAAAGAGTAGTGATAAAGGGTAATGGTCATTCCCGTACATTTTCAATTTATCCATTCAAGACGTTTCTTGTATTCCGTGAAAGGGTTATGGAGAAGATCATGAATGTCGGAAAGAAATATACTATGCCGCAAAACACATCAACCCCTAACTAGAGACTGCCTTTTAGTCTCCACACTTCATGAATCTGCTCCATAAACTCTTGAGGTTTTCTAATCCACACACAACCATATTAGCTTAGTCCTTTTGTTCAAAAAGTAAATAATAATAATGATATGGCAATTAAATTGCCGTTGAACAGTTATGTGTATCTTAAAAAGTTATAAAAATATAACATAAAATAAACATATTTAAAATATAGAAGAAAGTTGCAACCATTATTGTGGTAATGGTTGAGTGGTGCAGTTAGTAGGGATGTACAAAAGAACCGGGACTCACCTAGACCGCTCGGAACGAGACTAGACCGGCCTGGAATAGATGGTTCTTAAGGGAACCGATCTAGTTCCCAGTTTTAATTTATTGAAACCGATGGGTATTGATTCGGTTTCCTAACTGGACCATTTTATAATAATATATTAATTTTTAATATACAAATTAATAATTTATTAATTTGGCTTGTGACTTTTGTTTTGGCTTTCAGTTTCTTTTGCTTTCCACATAATGTTCTGGCTTCTAGCTGCTTCTGGTTTCTAGTTATTGTGGTGATTTTTTTTCATTTTCTTTTGTTCTTATTAAGAACATTGTCTTATAGTTTCTGATTTTGGCTTATAGTGAGACCCGTTCCACAAAATTATTTTTGTTTTAGTTTCTTATTTTGCCATAAAATAAATAGGGTTTCTGATTTTGCTTGTTATATGTTGTGACGATAAATGTATAGGGCTATTATTATATATACTCAATGCTTGATGAGGTTGTTTATGGTATGGACTTTATGGTAAAAAAAATGGAGATATTTGGTTGATATTTGGTGGGACTAGTCCCATGGTTCCACTTGGGTGGATCAATGGAACCAACGGTGGTTTTCGATTTCGATTTTTTGGAACCGGTCTTTAGTGGGCAATTCTCAGTTTTCCCTATCCTAACCATGCTCACTCCTAGTAATTAGGTAATTTGTGTCATGATTATGCTACCTTAACAACTATTGAGTGCTTGTCTAAGGTTGCCCAATCCCAACTCAAAACCTCCAGTTGAGGTTTTAAGTAGTTGCGTGGCCATAGGCAACCTTCATCGAGGTCGGCCATAGCGGCTGGCAACCTCAAACTAAGGTCATAAGGCACCACTGTGGCCGTGGACAACAAGGTTGTTGATGGGGTCAGTTTGAGAGAGAGAGAGAGAGAGAGAGAGAGTCGGTAGCCATTACAATCGCGGCAGGGTCAGGAGTCGGTGGCGGCGTATGTCCGTGTGCGGTGGAGAGATGAGGGTTTGTTGATGTGGGAGACCGTGAGTTTAGCTTTACGGATTTGCAGGAGGGGGCAACTTGGTTTCTTTTATTGTAGGATTTCTTCTAGAGTAAAGAAAAAGAAAAGCAGGGGGAACGAAAATGGTAATCGGATGATATTCAAGATATGATTTTGATAATTTCTGTTATGTTCTTTGTACTTTTCTAAGGAGTTCTTTTGCATGTAATCTAATACAACGTAAAAAATGCAGAGGTTCCAAATCGAAATCGTGCACCGGAAATTTTCTTCTCTGCTTTTTTGAGTGCAGCGACTGAGCGACCAACATTGGTGCAGCTCAAAAACCAAAATTGAGCAGCAAACCCCATTACAAGAATGAATGCCGTGATCAGCTGATTCAGCAGCAAAAAGAAACAGATGACATTGGCTCGTACACAGCGAGCCAGCTATAATTACTTGAGGCAAAGAGAAGATAGATACAAGTTCGTCTCTTCGTGAAGGACAACGACAGCCGAAAAGAGAAAAGAATGAAATTGGCTAAAACAACTCCAGTTGGTTGATGACAATAGCATTTACATCCCCAAAAACATAGAAGCATCCATCAACGAGGAAACCAAAGGAAAAAGAAACAGAGAAAGCACAAGGAAAGCAAGGGCTGCCGTTTCAATTTGATCCTCGGACACGCAATTTGTTGGCCACATACAGCAGATGACTGATGTTTGTGGGAGGGTAGTTTTGGAGTAGCCGGAGATTGGAAGTGAAATCACCAGCCAAAAGGCGCCTCCGAACGAGAATTAGCATGGCGCAACATATTCGGAGCAAAGTTTCCTGAAATGCAATACAAATTCCATCACCGGGTTATCAAAAGCCAAAAAGTGTCTTCTGAAAATTCATAAACTTGACGTGATAAGCGCATCTGTTTCGCGCAATTTCAGATTAACCTCCTAAATCAAATGGAGAACATTAGGCAAATCTCAAAATTTGGGAAGAGTGTTGTTAAATCTAAATGGATTGCATTACAGCTCATTAACACGCCAAGCCTCAATACCTTATGGAATTAAATTCACTTGCATCTTATTCTTCATGCTTAATTGATTACGAGTTGGGACCAACTTTTACCAACATCTATAGCCTTTGATTCCACTTTCAACTAATGGTTAAACAGAGAATCCTTTTCAGCAGAACCTTCAGACAGAAAATTTTTGGATGACACATGGTGAAAATGTAAAATTATTGTTACACAGATTAAGTCAATCCCATATTTATAATTATATATGCAAATTATCAGCGGTCACAGTGCTCCTATAGAAAATTACCATGTGTTGATAACCAATCTCTTCAGGAGCCAATAGTCATATAATGATGATACTCCTTGAAAATGTGTGAAATACTCTAAACCCAGATTTGATTTCAATGTAATGCCTTGGCATGTGTGCAAATCTTGGAATGATGGAAAATTATGACAAAATATGTCTAAATTCTCAAGAACAGGATGCTTTTGTCACCACAACAGGATATAACAAGAATAACTCTGCCATAACCATGAGATAGCAATCTCCTTCCACAAACGTCTCTCTAGTAATTACCATCACCCAAACTTGCCATCACCTTTAGCAACCCACTACCACTACCCTTCCACCATCTCAACCTGAACCAATGGCATGGCCTGATTACCCTCACTGCAACATCATCACCTTTGCCTATCCTCTTCCTCCAATACATGACAACCTCCACCACATGAATCATTCGTAAAACACATCTACCAACACGACTTCATTTCTCAATTTTGCTGTCATGCAGACCAGTCTTTCCCAATTTAGCAAGACAAGGCTGCCCTTCCACTACTAGCTATTCTGTATTACCCAGGTCAAAAGTTTAAAAGGGACAGTCAACATAAATCCTCCTCTGCATTTCGGCCATTGGGCAGTTAAGTCCTGAACATTCTACTTTTTGGTCAACTAAGTCCTAAACATTTTGAAGTAGATGCATGATTTTGGTTTCTCATTGGATCAAGCAGGATTTCATCCATTATTAAGGAATAAAACACAGAGGTTTGATCAATTCTAGAGTGGCGAGCCCGATTCCGAGCACCAGTTAAAATCATGAGTTTTATGAGGGCAAGGAAAAAAAAGAAAAAGTTCAGGATTGTTCCTTCGCCTCCATTAACTTAGATTTTTGTTTTTCAATTGATCCACATAATTAAATGTCACTCAATCATCTACAGAACTTGTGTTGTACTCCTTGTTTATGGTGAAAATCATGCTTGATTTTGTGAAGAGCTGAATAGAGGCCATTTATCGATGGCTAAATGTCACTACCGAAGAGGTTAAGCTTGACTTGCACTTTTATAAGCTTTAGAATCAACTGACCAAAGTAGTCTTGAAGACTCATTCAACCATCGATAAATATGTTTATCACATCCTATAGCACTTTTCTCATATTTAAATACCCAACTCTCATCTCACCGTTGCCTTCAATCTTTGGTCATCCACCATTTCACCACAATCACCATCTCACCAACATCACCAAAATCACACCATCACAACTTATCTTCTGTCCTCACCATAACCTCCAACAACCAACCATCACTATTGCCAACACTCCCTACTACCTACACCTCAACCTAGTGATGGTGATAGAACCCGTTTCTTCACAGATTCCTTTTTACTAGCAGTGAAAAATTGGATATAGTGAGGCTGTCATAAAGGTCAAGCAGAGCTCCTCCAACCAAGCATACAACTATTGTATGGTTAAAAAATCAGGAAACAGAATTTTTAATCTCCCACAATTGTGCCTTGGATAGCAAGTGGCAGTGGGGCAAATACTTGCAAGTTGCAGCTTCTTTCTCCATTAAGTTCTTTTGTTTTCCCCCCAAATAATGGAGGAAGAGCACCTTTAGGTAGATGAATTTACCTAATAAGTACTAGTCTGACTTCACTTCCTTTGCATTATTAGATACTAAATATTCTCTTGCACACCGAACTAATCCTAACTGTATTTAACTTGACAGTCTTACATAAAAAGGAGAATACAGATTGTACACTGGCCCTAACACAGCTCTAGCAGATGAAGCACTCTTGGGAATCAAAAACTGAGCCTAATGTTTAGTGAAGACTTTGGTAAGCATGAATTCCTGTCTTGTTATATCTCAGGTTCTCTCATCCATCTTAACTCTGGTCAATTGAACCAGCATCTCATGAAGTCAGGAAGAAATGATTTCACGAAACTCCATCAAATGCCTATGGCAAATTTACTCTAAAAGAAAAGTTCATACCTGAGGACCATCAGGGTCACTCAGAAGGGTGTCCCAAATCTGAAGGCTGTCTGCAAAATTGAACTCCTGGGTCAAAAGGAGAGTAATCCATCGGAACGCATAAAACTGGGGATTGACCTGACATTGAAAACAACAAGGGATTAGAAAACAAAAAAAAAAAACTGAACCTCTTGTGCAAAAGGAAACCACATTATAGAAGCATCTGTCAAAACTTTAAAAAGTTAAAGCAACTCATGGTAACGTTGTCCAAATAATCATTTGCACAATGAAAGGAAACCACATTATAGAAGCATCTGTCAAAACTTTAAAAAGTTAAAGCAACTCATGGTAGCATTGTCCAAATAATCATTTGCACAATGAAAGGAAACCAACAAGGACATATCGCAACTTAAAACCCTATCCAACATATACAACCAAAGTAAGAGCTTTATTATGAGCACATTGTAGCTAATAGTCAATATTCTTAATATCCCCTATCCAAGTTTCATACTTGTCCCTTTTCAGAATAAAATATAACCAAGCTTCACTGTATTCCATCTTCAATGAAAAATAGCTTGCACTTGGGGAGGAACCACTGTTAGAAATGTTCATGTAGAAGCTCCTATTTTTCCGATGTTGTACAGGAAGCTCCCGGAATCCTATTAGCTACAGATGCTAAAGGAGGTCAGTCAATAGAATAAGGGCTTGTTTAGTAACACTCCCGAGAACAACTGATTCAATTCTTTTGTTCCCCGAAGCAAAAAAAAAAATTCGTTTGGTAAATTTTTTGCTCCTAGGAAAAAAATCAAATTTTTTGTTCCCGAGAAAAGATTTGGAATAGAATCAAGAAGTAGAAAAAAATTATTTTTTGTTTCCAAGAATAATTCTAGAATTGAGTCTAATTTTTTTCTTTTCTCTTTCCTTTTCTTCTTCTTCCTTTTGGCCGGTCTCCGACCTCGCCATGGCTGGTGACTGGCCAGACGAGGGCCGGCAATCTCGCTAGAGCGTAGCTGGCCCCCTAAGACGCCGAGCCACAGTGAGGCTTGTTAGCCTGAGCCTCGGCTGAGGTCAACAATTGGCCAGACGAGGGTGGTGACCTCGCCGGAGCGTAACCAGCCCTCGACAATGCCTAGCCACGGTGAGGCTCGGGCCTTGCTAGGCCACCTCTAGGTCAGTGTCACTTGGCGGTGGCCCGACAAGGCTGAGCCTTGCTGGCGAGGCTGACCTCATGCTGCCTAGGCAAGGTCGAGCCTCGCTGGTGGCCAAGCTCGGCTCGCCGGGCTGGGCGAGGCCTGCCAGACCTCATTCTTGGCCTAGCAAGGCTCCGGTGAGCTTACCGGACTTCGCCCAGCTGGTTGCACCCACCACCGTGGCCCACAAATGGCCACAAAGGAGGAAGAAGAAGAGAAAAGGAAAAAGAAAAAAGAAAAAGAAAAATAAGAAAAAATAAGAAAAATATAATAGAAGGATTAATAATTAAAAGAAACAAAAAAATTAAGAATCCTACTAAACGTATATCTATCCAGGTAATAAAAATTTTGGACAGTTATCAAGCACCTTCAAAAACTCAAAATTATTCCCAGGAATAGAATATAAAAAAAAAAAAAAAATCATTTTTGAGCAAAAATTGTTCTTGAGAATAAAATGGTTACCAAACGCGCCCTAAACTACTGTAATAAATCTTACCCCCACAATATTATTTATTTTCCTTTGCAAGGACATCTAAGATTCATTTGTAAAAATATAAAATACTACTTCATTTAGAATGCACAATGTAAGAGATATATCCAGATTTTCCTCAAAGAATGTGTCAAGAGGAAAAGAGAGACAACATGTACATTCTTTTGGTCAGAGCAGAGATTATAATATAATATAGAAAGCCGTGAGCCTTTTCAGCCGGTTGATCTTTCCTTGCAGTTGCTGTGTTGACCGTTTTGAAGATTGTCGGCCTTTGTTTCTTCCTCCGTGTTGGCTCCTGCTGGCTATCTTTAGCCTGGCTTTTAGTTTGTTGTTTTGCCCCCTGTTCTGTCAGGTGTCTTTTCTTTTACATCGGCTCCCTTCCACTCAATCTGACCTGTTGTCACTTTGAGTGAAAGTTTTTGGCACCGATCTTTTGTATAGTTGGTTAAAGCTATTTACATATTCTTACCTTTACCAAAACAAATATATAAATATAGAAAGCTATGAGATACGCATTTAAAATTGACGTCAGCGCAAACAATGGTATTCACCCCGCCTGACTACTCATTTCATTCTTTCAGTCAAGTAAGATATTAACTAGACGATTAATAACCAGTCAGGAGGCTGGGAATAAAAGTATTCAACCACTGAACACTTGAGTATGTGAGTTTACACACAATCTTACTTTGGTTGTAATCTCAAGATGACGCCAAAGCTCTTCATCATAATCCTTCAAAAGTTGCGACAATCTGGATATTGTTGACCGGATTCCCACAACACTGTTGTCCAATTGTTGGCAAAAGTTATCCCGAAATCCGCTCAACAACTCAACAAAGCAAAAGAAAGCATCTGCTTCAGCAGAAGCCTGTGTGATCCAAAAATAAAAAATAATAATCAGGACACAAAAATGCTAATGGATCCACACACAAAGGAGATTCTTGATGCAGTTGCAGTCACATAGATATATAAGAGAAAAGAATCATAGATATAAAGATTTAGTACAAGATGCATCATTCAGCAGTTAGCATAGCTAGGAATTCATGCCTACCTAAGTGGAAAATATATAATAATCACAGCTCCAACTAGTTGATACTTGCATTACCAATTACTGAAAGAACTGTGATACGAAGTAATTTTCCATCACAGAAAAAAAAATGTGAAAACGGACTCAGTTATTTAATACCTTACTACAAACAAGATAAAGGTAGCATAATCAGAAAGAAAAAAAAAATCAAGGTATTCCCTTTGATTCACTCTTTCTGAGTTTGCATAAGCAAAATAACATTTCACCACACAAAATCCTCTTGCAACAGATACAGCAATCAGCCAGTTGCTCCTCAAACTACATATAGAAAAGCACCATGCCCACAAATCAAATAGGAAAGATTGCCCATGGATTTACAGATGACCAAAGATATAACTTCATATAATTCTAATCAGTGTTGTTAAATCAAGATTCTGGTTGTGAATCTTAGAACTCATTTTCTGAATCATGAATTGAATGGAATCATATTTCACAAGATCAGTAAAAAGTGTGGAAAAAAAAGTAGAAAGATCTAACAATAAGCATTCCTACTAAAATTAAGCTACTAGGTGCTAAAATACATAAAAAGCATGTTATAGTAAATATTGTTGAGAAAATTATACTCGCTACTCCATTATAGTCTACTGAAACCAGAAAAAGAGAGGAGACTAATCTTAAATACTCATGCTGTGACTGTTGTCCAAGCATGCGATTTAAACAAGTCAAAGGAGGCATGATGGCCAGCAAGAGGTGCAACAGTTGGTATCTTAGCCAGCGACAGCTGGTCAAGAAGTGCCAAGAAGCAGTCTAGCAGCTTTCCAAGGTACTTTGCTAGCCTGAGGGCTGAGAAAATCAACGTCCTCCAGCATGCTTGCACAATTTTTACCTTTTATTAACAATCGTTTTTTTTTTTTTTTTTTCAATTTTTAGCCCATGTTTCTCTTTATGACCCAATACTTTTGCACTCAACCACTATCATGAAGCCCAACAATGCAAAGTGTGGTTGTTCTCCAAAACTGTAGAGAATTGTTGAATTGTATGATTTGTACCCAATTGTACGATTCATGCACTCTTATGATTCAAGAGTGCAAGAGATGGGGGAACCAAATTGAATCATGCAATTCGAATTGTGAATCAGAAAATTTACAACTCTGGTTCTAATCAATAACGAGATACATCAATAAACCACAAAGCCTCCTTGAATAAGGTTACCCAGTCAAGACGTTCAATCAATGGACAGCTAAAGCATTGTAAAAAATGGCTAAAAGTGATGCAAAAATACATACTGCATTCTCTTCATCAGGATCATTTCTGAATACATAATATAGAGGAGCCACAATTTCATTCATCCCTTGGACATATCTTACGCCAGGATTGAGCTTTGCATATATAATTAAAATTGTCTTCAAAGCTTCCTGGAGATGTGAAAGATGATAAAGTCAGTCAACTATCCTATTTTCCCATTAACAACTTGAGTCAGTGACAAACACAAACCTGATTAGATTCTGCAAATGACGAGTCCCCACAGAAAAAGTGCATGTCTGGATGAGTCCGTTTCACATCTCTGTCAATCTGTTCAATGATCTCTGTATCCTACAAAGTTGAAGTATACTATTTTCCTCATAATCTGTGCACATGCTACTTAAAAGGTAGCATCAAAGTTCACTGGCATAAAGGATTTCAGTCATTAGCTAAAGCAGAAAGATGATCTATATTCTCCCATGGAGGTCTTTACAAACCCAGGTATCAGCAACAGCAACAGCAGATTATTCACATTATTACTGTCTTGGAACACGACATTCTTTCTTTGGCTATGCATATATGTATTGATCGTTCTGACAATGATTGTTCAATACAGTGATAAATTCTTTTATTTGTTTCTTCAGCTCGCTTTGTAATGGCTTTGTACCCCCTTGGCACCCTTTAACTCAATTATTTTTACCTATCCAAACACACTGTGATAACTATTATCCACATCTTTAACCAGAACTAAGGAATTTAACTATCAAGGATCCCAAGCTTCAGATATATGTCTAATGCAGAAGAGATTCTCAAACTAGCGAAAGGCAGAAGTCAGGCTAGTTAATTTCACAATGATTAAACTAATTCTTGTCGAGTCGATAACTGTGAGGTGCTCATACAGACCAACCACTGAGAGGGACCTAGCCTTCCACAAGAAAAGGATGACCTACTGTGTAAGCAACATGAAATTAATTAAGTTGGAAATGACTTTCATGTAGAACTTACCCAATTACCATATCATACATCATGATTATAACAGCAATCCATTACTTGCCTCAAGTGTAGCATATCTTCACAGCTCAAAGGCCATGAAACAGCTGCACTTGCACATTATATAAAGCAAGTCATGCTATAATCTGATGAAGCAATTTATTTCCCCACTCCCAGAAACCCCTAAGCCCACTCACCAGAAATCTGGGTCTGGGTGTACCACAACCCATCACAGAACTGTTACAAAAGGTTCTAGCTTAACATACTTAAGACATTAATAAGTAGATAGAAGCCCTTCCAATTTACCGCCATTTGCAGACTGCAATGCCAGTAACAAACCGCAATGCCACTAACAAGGCAATCTTATGCCTTGAACCATCATGCTAACCCTTAAAATCCTCCATCAAATAGTGATTAGTTAGCCTTCCCTAATTTAGCTGATGAACATTATCATATAGTCTGCTCCTCTTCCATGTTAGTATGTTTGGTCTGTAGAACTAAGAGAAACTACTCAGAGCTTATCTCATGATGGAGAAAGATGGCCATAACCTAACAAGAATGGCAGTAAACTACCAACGCAGTCTCACATGGAACAATGGTCACCTCACGAATCCGCAATCTATATAACCTCGACAATCCAAAAGTAAAAGATCAGAGTAACCACCGGTCAACCTAAAGGAGTACCACCCAGATCTCAAGGCATTAAGTATTTCAATCGGGGCAGCAGGCCCGCGTTTATCTTACTAAATTTTCCCTTGGCTTTGTCAATAACTGCAAACTGCCATGGATCTAAAGTTTATGCCATTGAATAATCGTTTTTTCTGCTTCATACAAAGTTAACTAAGATCATGTTATGCTCTTGTCCTTTTTTCATCCCAACCGCACATTTTTAAAATCACATTAATCATGTCATTTTTTCTAATAGTTGGGTAATTCATTTAAAAGGCATCAAGGGGATACCAAACCATTTACAAAATCACATACACTGCTAATCAAAGAAAAGAGGAAACAATCAAAGCATCCACTTATTACAAAGTACACATGAAAGAAGCAAAAAGGGGGGCAAGCATCAAAGCAAACACGAATAAAATAAATGATTTTATTTCATACCTGAAAGAACTTATTCCATACACTGCTATTTCCAAGACTCAATGGATGCTCTCCATGAGTTATATCTGATCTTGAAAGCATCCCACTGGTTTCAGATCGTAACTCGTTGTCACAAGTTGTGCATTCTTCCAACCTCCTTGTGATTTCTGACTGACCAGGATGGAAAAGGTCAGAATCCTCTTTCAAAGAGCAAAGGTTGAAAACCACAAAGAAAGAAAAACAAAATCAGGACAAAAAAGTAGAGCCTCATTATGCAGCAATCTCATGACAACAATCAGTAATTGATGATAGGTTAAGGGCTATCTTTTGGGGTCTCCTTTTTTGACGCCAAGGCAGATATAGGAAATAATGGCAAAAGGCTTGTCAGAAGAAATGTTTTCCAAATCAAAGAACAGGAGTCCTTTGAACCTACCTCAAGAACTGTAATTTGGTGGCTACTGTATAATCACCACTATCATCACTAAAGAAGTCGCCACTACATCGGCGCCATCATCGGCCACCACAATGGATTTCTCAACAGCTACCAGAGGATTCAAAGCATCAAGGACTAATTGACCATCATCGCCACTATACTGTCCATAGTAACCATCACTAGACATAATAACGGCATGACCACTGTTTATTAGACAGCCACCAGAACTACCACCTCTAATTAGATGACAACCACTGTTCCAAAGAAAATCTTTCACATAGAATAACCAATTTCATGAATTGAATGGACCCTTACAGAAATTAGGCTATGAAACTAGACAGAGATAGCCGATTGTCAACTTGAAATGATATATGGCCCAGAAGAAAAAAATTTGATTCGGAAAAGGAAGTGAAGTTCAAAAAGAATACATGAGTTGTCCTTCCTTCTAAATTTCATGACAACAAACAGAAAGACAAACCTAGTGTTTCTAACCTCTGACATTTCAGTCAAGCATGCAGTGTTCTGATCAGGAAAGTGGAGAAGTGGGAAGGTATAATTGCAGAATAAAATGTTTCCTCTGTTTGGCTTGTAAGAAGTACTTCCTCTGTTTGTTATCAAAAGAAGAAGGATATTGGTGGAAACTGGGGACACAATTATCTCGGAGCCCATCTCATTTCCAACCAGGAGTAGGAGAAAATGGAAGAAAAATATTTCATCAGAGCACTTAGCTATTACCATTCTCACTTTTTCTTAGGGGTGCATATAGTAAATCCAAAGGTTATATTGACAGAAGAGGAGGGTTTAATCGGTTCGTCACCAGTTCAATCGGGGAATCCATAAGAAGGGTGATGAATTAGCATGAAAATTTGTCAATGTGAACTTAGGAAATTCTCCCGAGGAAGTACAAAGTTCTACTTCTAGCGGCAGCATGGTCTCATATGGTGAGCTCGACATTTCCAAAGTCAAAAGTGAACAATCTTGTCTTACGGCTATTGTTTCCTTTAGGCCTAAACTAGTCAAATCTTTATCCCATTCATTGGCATGACCTTAATCCGAGAGTTGCGAGTTACGATTTCGCTTTCATGTCTTAGATGTAATTTCGCTCTGGTATTTCCCTATGACCAAGCAGCCTATAATAGTTAACTAGCTTGTCCTGGAAAAGAGAGAATACATAAGGAACTCACTCAACTCACCAATCAAAGAACATTTGAATAGATTATCCATATTTTCTTTTAATGAATATTTTTCCACTGTATATGCATCCTATCAGGGACGCGAAACTAAATTTATCGACATCTTCTCTACCTCTAATTACCTTTTCTCTTATTTTTCCCTACAATATGCATCCTACCAGCAGTGGTAATAGAGGAACCTTATTCTTGCAAGCAAAGGAATGCCAAACATGGGGAAACAACAATGCTGTGGACTAGCCATTTGCTTACAGGATTCATTAAGAGCTCTCCCTTAAAATTCTTGAACTGAGATCTTTTCTTTGCCAGCTCAGAAGACCAAAGCCCACGATCAGCCGGCAGATATCCCAGCAAAAGCTGTTACACCAGAACTTGTCCATTAAACCCAGTCTTATAGATTGTAAAGCACTCAGAATGCAGAAACACTTGTCTTTGTCTCAAAAATCTTGCAAATAAAAGTGAAACCAAAAATATGGGAAACATTAAGCCAAATTGGGGGCATCAAAAACAGAACGAACACATACAAACGAAGAGTAGTGCATTCCTCTTATTCAAGACCACAATTTTGTACAGAAGATAAAGGAGGAAAAGTAGAGTGAAGGAAGTAGTGCACGATACCTTCCACACAGCGGAACGAATTCCCGGGCCGTCCGGTACGCCCTGAGAGGCAATCTTCCTCAACTCCCGCATATCCACAACCTTTCTCGACAGCTGAATTTCACCGAACACGGCCCAGCAAACACATCAACCTTCCCCAAAACAACCAAATTTCGCCGCAGAGAAAGAGAACAACAAGACAGACTCGCTCACCTCGGCCAAGAGCTGCGACTGCCTGGAAATCTCCTCCGCCGACGGGCCACCGGATTCCCGGCTCTCGCCGTCGTCCCCATCCCTCGGCTCCTCAGCCTCGGGCTCCGGCGGAGGCTCCCGCCGGGCAGCCGACGGGGGCGGCAGGGGCAGCGGCGGACGGGTCAGCGGCTCGGCGGGGGCGGCCGGCGGATCGGGCGCGGGGCGATGGGGGCGATCGTCGGCGGGAGGCGGGGCCGAGATCCAGATGGAGCTGTTGAGCCAATCGGGGACCTTCTTCTTCGTCGTCGCCGCTTGGTGCGCGTCCATGGACGCGCATGCAGGCGAAATACAAACGGCGGCGGCGGGGGAGGCGGCGGAGGCGGCGGCGGGCGGGAGGAGATCCGACGCCGGGGCCGAGCTTCCGCTAGGAGCTTGTCGGAGGCGATGATCCGAGCGCCGTCGGCGACGGGAGCGAAGGGAAGAGAGAGAAAGGGACGGCGGAAATGGGGAAGAGAGAGAGAGAGAGAAGTTGGAGGAGGAAGAGATCACGTGATCCGCACGTGCTGGTGATCGGCCTTCACGCCGGCTGCGTTTCTCACTTTTTGTTCATTACTATTGTTATCTTGGGACTTTTTTTTTTTTTTGCTTTTTCAGTTCTTCTAAATAATTAATCTAATTCCTAAATTCTTTTTCTTACCTTTTTCACATTTTTTGTCTCTATGAATATTGCTATAGTTCCAGGTGAATATATTTAGAGTTATATCATACTCATATTTCTTTTATTTTAAAAGTAAAGTGTTTCTATAAGAATATCTAATGACGATACTAATTTATCAATAAATTTCTCTTGCGTATATTAATCTCAATCTTCTTTCAAATTTTTTTGGATAGATAAATTTTTAGAAATTTTATGTTTCATGTATTTTTAATTAACAATAATTAAATCTGTAAATCATGAAATTAAAACAGCAAGAATATCAATCCAATACAACTCTAAACGAGGTTTGTGGAGATATAAGTAAAAATATACTTTAATGGAACTATCGTAATATTTGTAAAGAAAGGTAAAAAGTAGTAAAAAGATTAACATGTTTTATTTTTATTTTTTTATATAGAAAATGGATTGAAATAAAAAAAAATTCCAAAATTCACGTGACTATTTTAACATCTAACTTTTCTAAGGACATTGAGAAACTAAGTTGAACATTTAGGAATAGTTTAATGATCATATTAAACGAATTAAAAATTCAAATACTACATTACACATCAGGCCAAAGTTTAAAGACTACTTATATCACTTTGGCTTTTTTTTTCAACGATGCTTCTGTATATTCACTTATAAACCTCATAACTTTATCTAACTATTACTCATCCTTCTACTTTTCTCTGATCTATCATTTGAAGTTCTCAAATTAGAATGAAATTAGTAAATCATCAAACCACGCACAATACTTTCATATAAATGGAAATTTGCACTTTGGTCTTTATATTGAGATAATTATTAATGCTGTATAGACAATTTTTGCAATTCTTTTAAATAATATTATGGATTTTGTTATAATTTTTCATTTCCCCTTTTTTTCCACCATTGGCCTATGAGGATTGGCAATCACCAGCCGACGGTGAAAAAAAAAAAAAAAAAGAAAGGAAAATATCAAAGACTTATTAAAAAATTCTAAAAAAAATAAATGAATTGTAAAAATTATCTACACTAACCCTAATCATGCGACGTAGAATAGTTAGCATCCACATTGATGATTATCGACTAAAATTGATTAAAATGACTATATTGGCAAACCATCAAAATGCTTATGACTAAATTGGTCGAATTGAATTGAATTGACATCCATACAATAGATTTCAGATTTTTTTGATAAATTTCCATAAATTATACTAATATAGCATTTAGCGGATATAAATGAAATACCGAAGACACCATCGTCTGCGGTGGCCTAGTTGGATAAGGCTCCCATAATTCTTTGCGAGGAGGAGAGGAGTTCGAATCCTGCTGTCCACACGGGATCTTAAGTGTGACGTCGGGGTGGTGGGTCCTCCACTTGCGTCACCCCAAGTTTACCTCACCGTCATTCTGCATTTATGCGAGGGTTCCGGATAAAAAAAAAAAAAAAAAAAAAAAATGGAATACCGAAGACGATCGAGAATCTCTTTCCCAGAATCATACCGCGTCTCAAAAACCAGTGTTGCTCCACATGATGCTGGTAATAACATCATTGCCAATCCAAAGTGTAATCATGTGCTCAGACTAACACCCACGTTGACAGCCCCATGAACGAGCTATTTTTCTTCTTTCTTCGCTGTGGAACCCTACTACACCACTCGTTACACGAGCACCTTTCGGGAACATGCCCAAAAGGCGCATGTTATGCCAAAGAAAGAAAGTGGACTTGTCCCCGACTCAAAGATGGTTGAAGATGGTCGTCTTTCGACCTTAAATAGGGACTCAAAGATGGTTGAAGATGGTCGCCTTTCGACCTTAAATAGGGAAAATGACACAAATGTTTATTGAATTTTGTCTTATATATTAATGTGATTCTTGAATTTTGTGATTCTCGAACTATAACTCAATATGTAGCGTGGTCGATAAACTTTCAACTATTCATTATGGTCATTGGACTTTTGATTTATGTTCAGTTTAGTCCGCTTGAACATTTTTATATAGTTTAGAGATTAAATTGAATATGTACAAAAAATTCAGAATTAAAAATTTATTAATCATATTGCATATTGGACTAAAGTTCATAAACTATATTAAACAAATTAAAAATTTATAGATCATTTACACATTTAGTCAAATTTTATGGACAATATTTGTCATTATCCCCTTTAGATATAATGCTCTGTTCCCAACTGAACATGCTAGATTTCGAAAATTGTCGCAAGTCAATTTATAGCTTTATTAGACGAAAAAAAAAAGAATTTATGTGACAATTGAAATTTTGACCCATCATATTAGTGAGTTAGAAACATGGAAATTAGTAGTGATAATTAGATTAGTTAAATTGACACTATTGAAAAATGTGTCAATGCGAAATTTAAAAACAACAGTTTTTCAACCGTAAACTTTGGGACTTATTAGATAAATTCTAGATTTAATTTACAGTCCCTAGTGTCTAACGTATAGAGAAAATTAGACACAATTATTCCTTTTTTATTTCTCAAGAACTGCCCTACCTCCCTCCCTGCCTCTCTCTCTCTCCGTTGCCATGTGGCAAATAGTGGGCCTGGCACCGCCGCCACAAGCATCCAACAAAATTGCATGCTAGTGACACGGCTGACGGACGAAGCATGTCCAAGACCGTCCATGATTCGGTCATATCATGCACAAGGGCTTTGTTGTGGACAGCCCTAATCGATCCCTAATCAATCACTGACCGATCCATGCATGATCCATGAACGTGCTCGATTCGTCCCATGCGCAATATTGGGGATGATCCGTGCACGACCAGCGACCAACTCTGATCAATGCTTGGCCAGCCCCTGCACAACCTGGAGTTGTTCACCTACTCCGTGTCAGGCGCCCATGCTTGCCCATGCTAACCCTGATCATGCTTCTGACATGCGTCTATGGCTATGTTCCAATGCCTATAACCATTTTTTTGGGGGTCAAAAATAGCATCCCATACTTTCATTAAACACATCGAGCTTTACAAGATAAGTTGGAGTCATAACATAATATAGACATCAAAGGGGCAGGTGGTTCATGCTGCCAATTGGAAGGGAGGGTTTTTTTGTGGAATGCCTTTGCTATCCAATCGATTGCTTGATTTGCTTCTCTTGGACAAAATGATACTGTTGCTAAAGGTAACTAGGCCAGGATGTTTTTGCACTCCTGTACCTGAAGTTGGACGGCCCAAGACACTTCCTCGCGGCCCAAGATGAAGTCAACTAGCTTTCGACTATCACTTTCGCAGGTAAGTGTTCGGTTTAGTTCTTGAGTTTGCCCCATGTGCGTCGTCTTCCACTCTTCCAGCATCTTCAACCCGTGAAACAGGGCTAGGGTTTCCGCCTGCAAAGGGGAGGCCGCGTGAACCTCTTTGGCAAAGCCATCGATCATGCTTCCGTTGGAGTCGCGAAGAAGACCAGCAACCAAGCAGGCCGAATCGGTGGCTATCCATGAGCTGTCGACATTCAATTTCAGATCTGGCGTTTTCAGTGCTTTCCATGTTACGAATGAGTGTTTGTTGTCCTTCAATCTTGAGGAGTTCCTCGATATCCATCTCTGAGAGGGGCTGTTATGTGCTAGGGCTGTGTCGATTAAAGCTTGAGGTTGGCCGTGGGTCTTCCGGAAGATGAAGTTGTTTCGATTTTTCCAGATTTGCCAGAGGACCTCGACAACCAGTTCCGGATCTACGGCTTGCGTCTTGGCTAGGATGTATTCCACCACCCATTTATCCATTCTAGTAGCCGAGGTTGTGATGTGGCTTATGTTTAGCCGGGGGTCTGACCAGATTTTCTGGACTTGTTGGCAGTGAAGGAATATGTGTTCGACGGTCTCGGGGTATTTGGAACAGAGGGGACATAACGGGTTAGGCAAAATTTTCCTCTGGTGTAACTTTTCTTTGGTTGGTAAAGCGTCTTGGCAGAGACTCCGTAAAAATATTCTCAGTTTAGGGGGGCTTGACATATGCCACAGTTTTGTCCATAGGCTACGAGGGGGCTGGTAGGAGGAGGAAGCCCTGCTACAGTTCTACAGTAAGGAAGCATCAGTGACCCTATTATAGCCACTCTTTACTGTGTATTGTCCGCTATGGTTGCCTGTCCAGATCAATTTGTCAGCTTTCTGTTGATGCACGATAGGAATAACGAGAATCTCATTGACTATCTTCTGTTCGAATAATTGGTTTAACATGGGCTCATTCCACTCTTTCCTTTCTTGATCTATTAAGTCAGCCACTAGATGAGGGTCGTCTCTGTTTTCTGGTCCCCCAAGAATTCCTTGTGATAGCCAATGATCTTGACGAATATGAATGGATTTCCCATCACCCACGATCCACTTTAAATCAGGTAGTATAGCATCTCGTCCCATAAGAACACTTTGCCAGCCCCAAGAAGGCCGGGGTCCTCTGTTTGCTTTCCAAAGATCTCCTTGAGGAAAGTATAGTCCTTTCAGTAGTTGGCTTCATAAGGCTGAAGGAGATTGGAATAGTCACCAGGCCTGTTTTCCCAACATAGCTACATTAAAAGACATTAAATCTTTAAAACCTAACCCTCCTCGATCTTTTTTGCTTTTTAGAGTCTCCCAGTTTTTCCAATACATGCTGTTCTTTGCATCGTTTTGCCTCCACCAGAATGCTGCAATTCGTTTCTCAATTGCTCTACAAATGGATACAGGGATCTTGAAGATGGACATGGCGTACTGCGGCAAGGCTTGCACCACTGTTTTGACCAGAATCTCTTTCCCAGCTTTCGATAGGTATTTCTCTTTCCACCCTGCCAATTTCATATTTACCCGCGCTAAAATCCATGCGAACATGTCTGTTTTGGTTTTTCCCCAGTCGGATGGTAGCCCTAGATATTTCCCAGTTCTGTCAATAGTTGGCACTCACATTTCATGAGTCATATTCATTTTTAGATCATGTGGACAGCCATTACTGAAGAACATTCCTGACTTGTTTAAGTTAATTGCTTGGCCCGTCGCATAACAGTATTGATTTAGTATAGCTGCCAAACTCTGGCATTCTTGAATTGACCCATCCATAAAGAAAATGGCGTCATCTGCAAACAATAGATGGGTTAGGGTGGGCAATACCTGTTTAACTTTATCCCTTTAATGCTGCCATCTGCCAGGGTGTTGTGTATCATCCATGAGAGCACATTTGCCATCACAATAAACAAGTAGAGGGATAGGGGGTCGCCTTGTCGTATACCACGTGTAGGCCAAAAAAAACTCTGTTTGCTCTCCATTGACTTTCACGTTTAGGGAGGCTGAAGTGACACATTGCATAATCAAATTAACCCATTGGTGTGAAAATCCCATCTCAACATACCCATGCTCAGAAAGTCCCACTCTACTCTATCATATGCTTTTTGCATGTCAAGTTTCAAAATGGCTTGGAATTTTCGTTTCCTCTTTTTGATCCTCATTTGGTGCAGTGTTTCTTGTATAATGATAATGTTGTCTTGGATTTGACGTCCATGTACAAAAGCATTTTGTTCTTGTGAAATTATCTGTGGTAACCACTGTTTCAAGCGATTGGCCAAGATCTTTGAGATGATTTTGTAGCTGAAATTGCATAGGCTTATTGGTCAAAATTGACTGATATGTTTTGGACTTTTGATCTTTGGTATGAGGAGAATGAAAGTTTGGTTAAGAGTGGAATCGAACTGACCTAACTGAAAGAATTGCTGGACCATATTCATGACATCCGATTTGATTTCTTCTCAAAAATGCTGATAGAATTGCCCACTTAGACCATCCGGTCCTGGGGCCTTTAGGGAACCAAGCTAGAAGACAGCTTCTTTGACCTCCTCCTCAGTAATATCAGCCATTAATATCTGATTGATCTCCATTATTACTACTTTTGGGCAATGATTTAAGATGGGCTGAAGGTTCCTTGGTCTCGCCGATTGATAGAGAGCTCGGAAGTAAGCCGTGACGTGCTGTTTAATTGTGGTGGGATCCCTGGTCCAGTGCTATTCATTAGTCTTCAGCATGGTAAGTGTATTCTGTTGTCTCCTCTGAATGGTAGTTGCATGGAAAAACTTTGTATTTTTATCACCTCATTTAAGCCATGTGATATGGGACCGTAGTCCCCAATACATCTCCTCCTGCCTCCATAGATGATTAATTTTCGCCTTGATCAATTGAACTTCTGCTTTAGTGGATGTTATAGGTTGGCAGTTTGTGATCTCCATAAGGCGCTGCTTGAGCTCTTTAATTTGAATAGAAGCATTGGAAAACTTTTGTTTGCTCCAATCCAGTAGCTCCTCTGTTACTTGGTGTAGTTTTTGTGGTAAGCTGCTACTTTCGAGATGGGGTTTACCCCAAGCTTTTTTTACTATATCTCTACAGTCCTCTTCATCTAACCAGTAAGTTTCGAATCTAAATTCCTTTTTTCTTTTTACCGGGACCAGGATATAAAGAGAGGAGGAGGGGATTGTGGTCCGACCCTACCACTGATAAAGCATAGATTTCAGCAGACGGGAAGGTAATGCGCCATTCCATTGTGCAAACTCCTTTGTCTAAACGCTTTTTAACTAAATTTGCCCTGTCTCTATTGTTAGACCATGTAAACATGCAGCATTTGCTGTCAATCTCCATAAGTGAGCAATCATTAAGCATGTCTCTAAAAGCTGCCATACGATAGTAGTCAGTCTCTCGTTTGCCTTCCTTCTCCCAAGTATAGAGGGTGTCGTTAAAATCGCCCATACAAAGCCACGGTAATCGATTAGCTGCATGAAAATCTCTCAATTGTTGCCATAGTTGAAGTCGATCTTGGTAGCTTGTTGGAGCATGAAGGAATGTTATCCTCATTAATTTGCCACTTCGGGGGTCATCACATTCCATATCAATAAAGTAGTTTGAACTGCACCTCACTTTCACTTGAGTCTCTTCGTTCCAAAGGAGCGCAAGTCCACCTGCAATTCATGTTGGCTGTACCAAATAAGATTGCTGAAAGTTAAGTCTCCTTCTTACATTTTCCACCATAACTTCTTTATTTTTAGTT
Organism: Eucalyptus pumila; assembly: GCA_016097595.1. NCBI lineage: Eukaryota > Viridiplantae > Streptophyta > Magnoliopsida > Myrtales > Myrtaceae > Eucalyptus > Eucalyptus pumila. Next base: position 34,514,383 of record CM027853.1, read on the forward strand.
TCCATCAAGAACACCACAGTGGCCTTTTCCAGAGCCACTAAGGCTTTAAGCTCTTGGAACGTAGGGGGTTGCCCAGCCCCTGACAGTTCCAGCTCAAAATTCTCATGATGTCGCTGGTGGCTTATTAGGGCTAGCCACCAGAGCCCAATATTCCCCTCTGTCATCATCTGAATTGGAGTATCTAGCAACTCCATGTTTTCTATCAGTTGCACCCTTGAATCCTCATTCTTCTTCTGTTTTTTTGCTCAAGTAAGTTTCGGCCCCTTTCTAGTGGAAACCCACGTGTCATGGCGTTCTGCTTCATTTGAGTCTAATAAATATAGGGGCTGCTTTCCTTTGGCTGACTTGTCTCATTGTGGTGCACATGTCTGCTGCTCTATTTTCATCTGCTGATGGATTTTCTGCCCTTTTTTTGCTTCGATTAGGTCTAGCTGTAACTCCAGGGCCTCCCACGATCTCAAGGTTAGATTGAAGAGGAGTTTCAGGTACGTACTCCTCAGTCTTTGGGATTGGTATGACTGTTCCATAGAATGCTTCCCAGTGTGGACTTTTCTCTCTTGCCTCTGCTTTGAGCCACGATCCATATTTTCCCACTTTGTTTGCTGCCCATTCTGACTGTTCGTAGGGTATTTCTTCGCAGTTGGTAGCAAAATGCCCTAACTTGCCGCAGGAATAGCAGTAGTGGGGAAGGCGTTCGTACTTGAATTCAACCCACATCTTTTTGGCACGCATCTGCACTAGTGTCCCAGTTTTCAAGGGGGCTGATAAGTCTAATTCAACACGTACTTTTTCGGGTTTGGTGAAGGATTTGCCTTGTAATTCTAGCTGAATTTCCTTTACTTTGCCTATTTTGCTAGCCACATCAGCATATAAACTTTCTCTAGAGTTCACCCCAGAGGCAAACCAAGAATGTGAACCCAGAAGTCATAATTAGAGAAATCATAGCAATGGTCGGGAATATCAAGTACACACTGTTTCAACACCAGTAAGTTACTTGAAAAGGACCAGGGACCTGTGTTTAGCACTCTCTCTTTGTCTTCATCTGATTCAAACATGAAGGAGAAAAACCCAGGTTTTTTTTTGGGTGATGAGAATCGTGCTGACTTTCCAAGCCTTCTTCATTGTTGTGCAAAAAGCTGGAAAGTTAACATTCGGGCGCGATAGCAGTTTCCCAAATAGGGTATGTTGACACTCTGTGATTTTATTAGTGAGGGCTTCCTCCCTTACAGTAACAACATCCGTTTCGGACCATAAGTGACCCAGACTCCTACACAGAGCTGCAACACGTAGCTGATTTTCTTCCTCATTCTCCATTGTTTTACTTATTTTGCAGGATCTGAGCATGGGGGTTTCATACCTGGTTTGGAGGAGAGCGGTGTTTGCGATTGAAGGGAGCTCGGGACAAGGTCTTGGATGGTCTCTCGCTGTGGAAATCAACTCCCTGATTCTTCCAACATCCGAGAAACAAGCGCAGATCGAAGATGAGGAGAACGGACGGTGCTATTCATCGTTTAGGGTTTTGATCTCTGGGGCTTGCGGTTTAGGGTGGCTGAGGGGTCATATGGTGTGGGTTTTCGATGGGGTCTTCACAAATGGAAGAGAAGAGTTAGGGTTTTTGGGATTAGGGTTTGGGGAAGCTATCACCTGCTGGGGATAGAGAAGGACTCCATGGGAGGAGAGAGGTTTCAAAGGCCGTATATTCCTTTTAAATAAGCATAATTTATTGTAACCATTGAGTGGCTTGATATGTGGACTTAACCGAATTCAAACTCCACCGTTGGATCGGAGGGACAATAAACGGCTGGCATAATACCACAACTTGTATAAATAAGGGTCCCTCCCCCTCATTTGAGCCATCTCGTTCATAGTGAATACATTTGCTCCTTTGTGCAGCTGGCCCTTGTGTTCGTGCGTGTGAGTGAAAAGGCTGATTCGGGATCACAAATCCTAAGGCTGCACGGTGTTTGATCGATCGTGTTCGACCAACCTGTGACACTAACTACTAGTTTGGGGTATAAAACACATTTCTCTCTCTCTCTCTCTCTCCAATCACTTGCTCTTCCACCCGATCGCTCACTACCCCTAATTTTCTTGATTTTGCTCACGAGATCAAGGCACTCAACCTACGTCAAGTCGCATCTAGCTAAGGCGAGGGGTCGAAGCTCGGTTTTTTTGCAAGTTTAGGTTGGGTTTGCTCGTTGAGGCAAGTGGGATTCCAATTCTCTATGCTATGTTGATTTGCCCGTTATGCGGATCGATGAAACTTGCCTTTGATGTGCTAGGTTGCTTGTCTGTGTTGTCTTGACTTGGTTTATAGTAATTTGAGGCGTATTATGTTATTGTCGCAGGCTGATCAAAGTTCAGATTTCATGCAATGCATCGGGAGATGTTGAGGGATCGTTAGGACTACAATTTGGTCAATTTAAGCTCGATTCTGGTTTTGCACGTGGGCGTGGGTTCGGCGTGAGGCTCGGTGATGGTGGGTCTCGGTGTGAGGTTCTTGGTTGTGGGTCTCGGTGGTTTCGGTGTGAGGCTCCGTGGTCCTGAATTGTCAATGGCTCGATTTGTCTATGAGGTTCGGTGGTGCGCAAGTCATGCCGTAAGATCGTGTGGTTGCTAGGCTCCATAATTAGATCGTTTTGGGTGCAATTTTGGATGTGCATGGTGTTGAATATTTCAATAGTTTTGAAATATTTATTAGAAATTATGATCGTCATGAAACGGCTTTTTCATCGGTCATATAACGGCTTTTTAATAATTGTATAACGGTCGTCTAACGGCTTTATAACTTTTGATTTATTACTTCATAAGCTCTTCATTATTTTATAACGGTCATCTTTTTAATTACCAATTTATTTATGATGATCTCTTAACGGCTCTCTCTTTTCATTGTTTAAATATAAATTAAACTTCAAATCACAGTCTTAGTAGATACAATATGTTCTCACATATTTCCTTTTCTTTTTGCTGGATTATACACCAAAGTTGTTCTATTTCCTTCTAATATTCAGTGCAGAGTATAGAATAAGGTCTGTTGTATCTTAGGAGGATAGCTGCCAAAGCCTTACGCACCGAGTTTATACTCTAAAGGGCGGAATTATCTTTAAGGACAGTGTTTGCACGCCTCAGACATTTCATTTTATTTTCTAATATTTTGTAATGTATTTCCAATAATTATTATTATTTTATGTATTCTAATACTTTTTCCAACACATGGTAATGGCAAGAACTTAGATAGGTCGGCTACGATGGTGTTGTGTTTGATTAATGAATTTGCAAGAGGTGTAGTGTGTTATGTTTGAAATTATGTGATGGTAAAGCTTTGGAAGAGGTTCGACTAGTGCATGGTTCGGTTAGGTCGTTAGTATTGTCAGTTTTTTTATGATTCTAGACTTAAAATTGTGCCAAAAAAGTGCAAGATATGTTTGGCTAAGTGGTGTGGTTGGTGTAACTGAATTGTGTCTTCGGTACTCGTCAATTTTGAGTCGAACTAGTCTTAGATCATCCGAAGGATGCACGCCTGTATTTGGGATTGAGTCCTTGGGATTTGTCAATCCTAGTTAGGAGTTGTTTTTTTGGGGTAAAGTATGCATGTTTAACAATAGGATAATTATGCATGGATTGCATGTTTAAGATACTGTGTAATGAATGCCATTAGAGAGCATACCAATAATGCCCCATGGATTCGAAGAGAAATTCAGGATACCTAGAAAGAGTGTACCCTAAATGCCCTAGAGTTTGGGATGCCATGTTCAGTGGTCCATGAAGCTTGCATGGTCGGAGAGCATACCAGCATACATCGTGGCAGATCAAAGAAATATTGATTCATAGTGAAAACTAAAACGTGTGAATTGTATGCGTATGTGAAATCGAGTCGTTCATTAAGGTCATTAGGTTCTTATATCATGAATCTTGATATATTTGAGTCCTATTGTTATAATTCACCTATCCTTAGTCTCATATAGCATTGTTTATGCCATGCCATTGTCATTGGGTGAATCACATCATGTCTTAGATTTTTCGTACGTATGATGGGTGAATCGTATGGTGGATATATAATTTGCTGAGCATTAGCTCATTCTTGTTGATGTTCACATTTTTCAGATCCATAGATATGGCTGCGGTTCTTGCTACCCCTATCTCGCATTACAGCATCCCAATAGACTTCGAGGGGCGATCGTATGAGCTCACTCCTGATATGGGTAGACATTTCCTCATTATGGGTAGACATAGGCTCGCCTGTTGGCCACGTTGCCTATGTCTACGCCAAGATCGGAGGACTCCTGATAAGTCCTCTGTCACTCCCGAAGGATGGCAGCGGTAGGGAGTTGTAGGTGAGGGAGATGACAGTGGTAGGGATCTATTTTTGGTGGCATGGTCTTGACAATTTTTGGAGATAGGACCGTTGCTATTGAGTGATGGATGGTGTAGATAGCTCCTGGAACTTAGTCATGATGGTGTACATCTTTTTAACCTTCTAGTGTAGACCGTTGAAAATTATGACATCCGGATTTTGTTGGACCTTGAAAAAGTTAACTGTCTGTCATGGATTGACGAAATTGTTATCGAATTGCGTCATTGGCACCAATTTTGGACACTATTTCATCGTCATCATCGGCACCGCATTAGGCCATAGCTTCATCACCAACTGCCATTCCGAGACATCGACTTTCGAAAAATTTTGGCCATGCACAGGTCCAATGAGAAAAGTGTCAAAAAAGTCCTAAACCTTTTGTTTTTGTGCCAATTTAGTCCTAAACCTTTTTTTGGTGTCGATTTAGTTATAAACATTTTTACGTTGTGCCAATTCAGTTATTTCCAGCTAATTTTGACCGGATTTTGCTAACTAAACGCCGATCGGCTGACATGGCCTAATCAATACTGACGTGAACAACTTTCAATAATATTTTAATATTTTTGAATTTTTTCTCTTCTTTTTTTTTCTTTTTTTTTTTCTTCCCTCTTCTTCCTCCAGCCGATCGCCGAACCGGCCAGAGGCAACGGCCAACGAGGTCAAGGTCAACCTCGTTGACCACCTTACTAGTGGCCGTGAGGGCGGCCTCGCACTGGGCAACGAGGCTCACCCATGACCAGTGAAGCTTGACCTCACCAAATCTGGCGAGGGCGAGCCTTGCCACCCAGGCCTCGAGGGCTAGCGAGGGCGAGCCCCGCGAGCTCAATGCGAGGCCAGCTCTCCCGCTCCGTTCCCTGATCCCAATCTTGCCCTAGAAATTTCCTCCCTCCACTCGTCGTCTTCATCTCTAGGGTTTTACGGGAGCTCGAGGGTGTCCTAATGAGGTGGTTGGCGAGGTCGACCTCGACCTAGCTAACCGTTGCCTCTGGCCGGTCACCGAGGTCTAGTGATTGGCTGAAGGAAGAAGAGGGAAGAAAAAAGAAAAGAAAAAAAGAAAAATAAAAAGAAAAAGAAAAAATTTCAAAAATATTAAAATATTATTAAAATTTGTCTACGTCAACCGGCCGGCATCCAATTAGCTAAATCCAACCAAAATTGACCGGAAATGACTAAATTGGCATAACGTAAAATGGTTTAGGACTAAATGAGCACAAAAAAGAAGAAGAAGAAGGTTTATGACTTTTTTGGCACTAATCCTCACATCCAACCATGTGCCCCTCGAGCAAATGAAGACGTTGACTTTGATTATGCAACAACCTTGCACGTTGTTCTCCTTTATCGATCACCATACAGCCACGATTGAGCTGCCCATCTCTTCCATGCAATCACACAAGCTGCCCACTCCATGCATTAATCGAAGGCCACGCTTCTAGGGATCAACCAAAGAAGAAGTTGACCCGTGCGGCAGCCATGCACGGTCCTTCTTCTCCGGCTACGTCCACGGCGCCTCCTTCATGCAGAAATGAAGCCCTCCGCATGCATGCTCGAGACACTTGGCAGCCCACGTCTTCCCCAGCAATTGTCGCCCTTGCTGCCACCGAATTCTCCTCAGTTGACTATGAGGGTCAATAACACGGACACGTCTCCGCATGGAGAGACAATTTGTCTCGGCGAGAGAGGGAAAGAGAGAGCCCAGCATGCAGAGCCACGTCCACGGTTGCTCTCCGTCCTTTTGCTTCGGGCGTGACACGCCTGCCAACCGTGCCTCCTCCTCTTGCCGCCACCGCACCCACAGTTGTTGACTAAGTTAGTCAATTAACGGTGGGGTAAAAGACAGACCACGGAAGCAAGAAGGCCAAGATTCGAGAAACAGAACATTGAGCGAGAGAGAGAACAGCGAGCGAGTGAGAGAGAAAGAAAAGGGATCGTTCCCTTCACCCGTGCACTTAGCCACCACCCCCGCCGCACCGATCCAGCAGTCCAGACCGAGCTCACCGCTGCCGCACCACCGTGCCACCTCGTTGTCGCCGACACCACTGACATTAAGGCAAGTCGATATCCATTAACCTATATCGTGTAGTTTATGCCGTTGCTTGATAAATACACTTTGCAACTTAACATTGTTGTAGGATACTTGTAATGGTTTAAATGTAGTCGACCTAACCGAAATATTAGGAGCCTTATGTAGAGGATCAGGTTGTAGAGAAACTTCAAATCCTGGAGATGTGAGTAAAGTTGCTAAATACTAGTCTTCTTGACCCCATTGTTGCTTGGCAGATTTGCAAGGTTCTGGAATGTACCCTTTTTATGCCATATATAGGAAGTTGAATAAGTGATGGTGCATGCATTTGATCTTTTGGTGTGTCCATGAACCATCAATTCGTGTATTATAAGGTTTGTGAGCAACTCTAGAAATTGGAGGTACTGGGCCACTGTGGTTGCCAATGTTTGTAGGGCCTTCTATGCTTCGAATTTAGGATGATTTTCTACATGAAAGTTGTGTTCTGTACCCAGAACTACAACATATATTTATTTCAGAATTTTTGGATTACGAAGATCAACTCATGGACCCGATTTCCTACCAAGATTGAATTATCTAGAACTTTAGTTTTCATGACCCCCGAGACTACACAAATTTTTATAAACTCTTCTAGTTGAAATTTTAACATGCATCCATTTTGAAAGTTGCTAAATATATTCGTAAGCAAACCATTAAAAATTTTGGGGCGATCGATAAATTTTTGTTGAGGCTTAAAATGAACTGTTTTCATTAGTGCGAGCTAGCATATTTTAAGGGTTTGTTTGCATTATAAATTTTGATATGAAATTATCTTATTCAACTACTACACCATAGTTGTGAATATTGCTACTGTTGGACCCTCGGGTCGACAATGCCCTGAGAGTCGGGTTGCTTGGAGAGTTGTGATGGCGATGCCTCTAGATGCCTAGGGACCGGTGAGACCCAGAGGTTCCTCAAGATTGTTGGGATGCCCGGATATATGACGATACACATTCCAGAGGGTAGGGGCAACCATTGACATGGCGAGCCTCGGCGATTCCTCGTTATGCTAGGTGAGGTGCCAAATGCCTGGAGGTGTGACGTAACACATTATGAATGCCCGGTTACTTAAATATGGAACTGGAGGCTTTCGTGACACTAGATTGGGTGCGAATGCCTAGAGGGACGCAAACACTGGTCCTCTGGGAGTAGATGTTAGTGAACTGCAAAATCTATTGAATTCTAAGGTTTCATGGACCTGTTATATCATACCCTTTCATAGACAATCTTATCGATTTAGTGCCTGTCTACTTCTTCAGTTATGTGTATTGTTTTAAAATAAATAAATTGGGTAACGATAGCTTTATGTAATATAGTTTAGTGGAATTTTAACTGATGAGTAGTCGTACTCACTCCTTGTGGGACTAACATATTTCAAACTCGGAAAGAATGCCGCTGCTGCCCCCACCTCCCAGCACCTTCTACGGTGTCCCCATTGACATGAGATGGGAGCAAACCGAACATTCGGATCTAGACATGCCAGCTGTGACTTTTATCCGGGTGCAAGTGGTCTTAACTTTTGATGCCGACCTTCCTTCGGGCCCAGTAGTCCAGAATTTTGTTGTCCTCTACGTTAGCTGGGACAGCCACACGATGGGATCATTGCCACCACCACCGAAGGAGGATGACGGAGGATCCAACGGGATCGAGTGGGAGGGGGAGAGCGAGAGGCTGCAAGAAAAATTTTGGACACCAGTACCGCAGACGGATGACGCTTTAGGTGACTAACCAAATAGTCGATCTCATTTTGGAAATATATATAGCCAATATATAAGTAGTTGGCTTTTTAGTTGTACCAACAAGTGACATCCGTTACATATATATGTAAACAAAAGGGTGCCTGGTTAGTGTGTATATCTAATGTGCATCATTTGGAAGTTTAAGGAAAGGAGACGAAGAATTTGCTTCCGCCTTATTATTGTGCAAGGACCAATAAAAATTTAACGTACCCCCGAATTCACGGATTCGCAGAAATCCATTAGTATCATAGTAGAGGATATCCAGAACAAAGAAATGCTGTGGCACCCCCTTCCCCTTATCAACCCCTGATCTGTTGGGGTCGCCACAGCTTTTATTTGTTTTGGATACCATTTACTATGGTACTAATAGATTTCAGCAAATCCGCAAATTCAAGGATCTGTTAAATTTTTCATCAGTCCCTACGCAATAATAAGGCGGAAGCGAATTCGTCAACTCCTTTCCTCCGACTTCCGAATGATGCACACTAAATATACACACTAACCAAGCACCCTTTTTATTTACATATATATTTAACGGATGTCACTTGTCGGTACAACTAAAAAGCCAACTACTTCTAGATGGCTATATATATTCCAAAATGAGACCGACTATTTGGTTAGTCACCTATAGCGTCATCCGTCTGCGATGCTGGTGTCCAAAATTTTTCCTGTAGCCTCTCACTCCCCCCTTACTCAATCCCGTTGGATCCTCCGTCATCCTCCTCCGGTGGTGGCGGCAATGGTCCCATCGTGTGGCCATCCCAGTTGACGTAGAGGATGACAAAATTCTGGACTACTAGGCTCGAAGGAAGGCCGGCATCAAAAGTCAAGACCGCTTGCACTTGGATAAAAGTCACACCCAGCATGTCTGGATCCGGATGTTCAGTTTGCTCCCATCTCATGTCAATGGGGACACCATAGAAGGTGCTGGGAGGTGGGGGCAGTAGTGGCATTCTTTCCGAGTCTGAAATATGTTAGTCCCACAAGGGGTGAGTACGACTACTCAGTAGTTAAAATTCCACTAAACTATATTACATAAAGCTATCGTTACCCATTTTATGTAATTTAAAACAATACACATAACTAAAGAAGTAGACAGACACTAAATCAATAAGATTGTCTATGAAAGGGTATGATATAGCAGGTCCATGAAACCTTTAGAATTCAATAGATTTTGCAATTCACTAACATTTACTCCTAGAGGACTAGTGTTTGCGTCCCTCTAGGCATTCACATCCAACCTGGTGTCACAAAAGCCTCCGGTTCCATATTTTAGTCACCGAGCATCCAGAGCGTGTTACGTCACACCTTCAGGCATCTCACACCTCACCTATCATCACAAGGAATCGCCAGGGCTCGCCATGTCAATGGTTTCCCATACCCTCCGAAATGTGTATCATCATACATCCGGGCATCTCGACACTCCCGAGGAACCTCTGGGGCTCACCAGTTCCCAAGCACCTAGAGGCATCGTCATCACAACCCTCCAGGCAACCGGACTTCCGAGGCATCGTCGACCCGAGGGTCTGACGATAGCAATATTCACAACTATGGTGTAGTAGTCATATAAGATAATTCCATATCAAAATTTATAATGCAAACAAACTCTTAAAATATGCTAGCTCGCGCTAATGAAAACAGTTCATTTAAACGTCAACAAAAATTCATCGGTCACCCCAAAATTTTTAATGGTTTGCTTACGAATATATTTAACAACTTTCAAAACGGATGCATGTTAAAATTTCAACTAGAAGAGTTTATAAAAATTTGTGTAGTCTCGGGGGTCATGAAAACTGCAGTTCTAGACAATTCAATCTTGGTAGGAAATCAGGTCCATGAGTTGATCTTCGTGATCCAAAAATTCTGAAATAAATATATGTTGAACACAACTTTCATGGAGAAAATCATCCTAAATTCGAAGCATAGAAGGCCCTACAAAAATCGGCAACCACAGTGGCCCAGTACCTCCAATTTTTGGAGTTGCTCACAAACCTTATAACACACGAATCCATGGTTCACGGACACATCAAAAGATCAAATGCATGCACCATCACTTATTCAACTTCCTATATATGGCGTAGAAATGGTACATTCCATAATCATGCAAATCTGCGAAGTAACAATGGGGTCAAGAAGACTAATGTTTAGCAACTTTACTCACATTTCCAGGATTTGAAGTTTCTCTACAATCCGATCTTCTACATAGGGCTCCTAATATTTCGGTTAGGTCAACTACATCTAAACCATTGTGAGTACCCTACAATAATGTTAAGTTGCGAAATGTATTTATCAAGCAATGACATAGTCTACGTGATATAGGTTAGTGGATATCGACTTGCCTTAAGTCCTGTGATGTCGACTACGAGGAGGTGGTGCGGTGGTGCAGCAGCTGTGGACTTGGTCGAGTTGGCTGGATCGGCGCAGCGGGGGCGGTGGGTGCGTGCACGGGCAAAGGGAACGATTTCCCTTTTTTTCTTCTCTCGGTTTCTCTCTCGCGCTCGCTGTTCGCTGTTCTTTCTCTCTCTCGGTTTGCTGTGTTCCGTAGCTGGCTTCTTTTTTTATCTTTTAGTTGACTAATTTAGTCAATAAACGCAGGTGTGGTGGCGGCAAGAAGCGGAGCCGGGTGGAGAAGACGTGGGCCTTCATCCGGGCCTTCCTTTGCCAGCGCACGATGAGCTGCTGCGTGGCTTCTCCTTTCGGTTTGTTGACTGCATGGTCAACTAAGCAAACTCTCGGTGGCCATCGGTGCGTGTCTTCGGGGGCTTCTTCGGCTTGCCGAGTGAGCAGAAAACGTGGCTGCCGTGCGGTTCTTCTCCGTCAACGTTTCCTTTCTTTCGTTGACTAGCAAAAGAGAGACGTGGCTTCCATCGAAAGCTCTGGCCATCAATTTCCCTTCCCCGTGCACAAACGTGTCTTTATTTGTTGCAAGGGTCAGCCATCCTTTCTATCGTTTGACCGGCCAATGGACGTGAATATATATGGCCATGCATGGACAGAGTTTTCCGAAAGTCGATGTCTCGGACGGCGGGTGATAATGAAACGATGGCCGAATGCGGCGCCGACGATGACGACGATGAAATAGTGTCCGCAATTGGTGCCAATGAGGAAATCCAATAACAATTTTGTCAATCCATGATGAACCGTTACTTTTCCAAGATTCAGCGAAATCCGGATGTCACAAATCACTCATATTTGTAAATAATATACGAAATGAAAGTCGATCGTTGTTCTTCTCTTGCATTCATTCATTATTGTGTTGTTTGTTTGATGCTTCAATTTCAACTTCCGCTTGTGTTACAAAGTGAAAAGATTGATAACTCGTGTTAGTACGTGGCAAACTGGGATGCCACAATTTATAGATTGAATCGACTTTCCTAAAATCTGATGGACTCAAGACGGTCTTGAGAATGTTAATGAAATGATTCCGTGGCCAACTCTTCATCAACTTAGTACCATGGGGCTCAAAAAGAGAGGGGGATTCAAATTGCATCTCGGACAAGATACTTCACCCATTAAGTGAACTAGGAACTAGCTTAGTGGTTGACTGCTAAATTTATCCAAGAGTTAATACTACGAAAAACTCTAAATTAATACATATATACCTCAAACTAATTTTTAGACATCAATTAAACACCTCAAACTGGTATATTTGTAACAAATTAATCTTCCATTAGTTTTCATTATATTAATTTAATACAACAAAAAATTATAAACTAATACACATTTAATAAATAGAATGTAAAACTGCAAATTGGTACACCTACAAACTGCTACATGACATCCAACTTAGCAACTTGACTACAAAAATTTATGATAACTAACAAAAAGTAAATTTCTCATGAGTAATAAATTAATTTGAAGCAAATTCGTCACATGCGTATCGATTTAGCGTCTTCATGATATTAAACCTTTTATTCAAAAACCTCGAAAGAGCACAAGCAGCTATTGAATTCTGTTTGTAGGCTTTTCTTGAAACGAACTGATTCGTCAAATTTAGTAGCTGCAACATCTGCCTTGATAATATAGATTTAATAAGACGAAATCTAAAAGGTACGACATTTCAGTGGATCTATAAAAGGGTAAGGCAGTTATTTGGTGGAGTTGTCCAACTAATATTTATCAGGTGAGAGAACTTCCTTGAGTTAGCCGGCTTCTGCAAAAGATGCGGATGGATTTTCCATAAACTGCTATGCCACTTGCTAGCGTTACTGGACAAGGGGAGTTAATTTGGAAAGGTCGGCTAGCGATTGCTCATGTCTTTATGGTCCATCATGATGCATTTAACGAAGGTTTGGGTAATGAGAAAATTGAACTCTATGCGTTTAGACAACCGAATCACACGAATGCCAATACCCTGAACACTAGTCGAAGATTCTCTGTTCAAAGGTTAAGGAGACCTTACTTGTATGGTGACCGAGAATTGAATAAAACACCGACAAAAGCACTGTATGAGACAAAGATTCTCTGTGCCTTGCACCGGGTCTGAGGTAAAGAGGAACAGACTCAAACTGAAGCTTTCGTCCATCTGCGCTCTAATCGAATATTGACAAGAGAAAATAAGGAGATGCATTTGCTCTTTCCTCCAACATGAGTCTGTAATGAGAAGTAAAACAAAGTAACTTGCGCAGGTCCAATTGGAGTATGGTTGAGAGATCTACCCCGTCTTCCCTTTCCGAATAAATAGATAATTCCCATGCCATTCTCAAAATGGAACAAATCTGGTCGAACTCCCCCAAACCATACACCAATTCAGGCAAAGTCAGCCCCCATCTTATGAACTCTGATGTGTTTCTTAAATTGAATAGTTCCCAACGATTCTACAAATGAGGAACTTAACTTTGACTCAGAGTATCCCAAAGAAGGGATTCTTAATCGCCGAGTCCAGCTCGGAACCGGCAGAGTTCAGCACAGCCATGTCAACCTTGTCCCTAGGCAGAAACAGGAATTCACCGCCTTCCATTTTCTCAAACCCGCAGATCTCCAAAAACTCAACGCCTCCTTTCAATGCACCCACCCTCTCCTGCATGGACATGTGCGGCAAGGTCAGAATCTTATTGAAGAAGCACACAAGCAAGGATAACCTATTACCATCGATGATCACAACTCCGCATGGCTCAAATATTCACGATTTACATATAGTTACATTTTTCAACTGACCTAGCAAAAGGAATTAAGTGATTTGGGCAAGCTGCCGGGACTATGTATGCACAAGTAGCTGACTTGGTTGCGTACAAATGACAAGTATGATAGCTCAACTCAAAGAACAATAAGCTTTACAGTAGATGTGGCTGCTACAATGTCCACAACTTTCTATTAATGCATGTGGAAATAATTTTTCTTATGCTGCTCTGCTTCATCACCAAAAGGAAAGATAGAAACTAGGGATGGAAAAGAAAAAGGACTTAAGGGAGACGTAGAATATACAGCAGCTAGAAAAATTATGCTTTTGTTTGATAAAATTGCCAGATTGGGGCAAAATAGATGGAAGAAAAGAAGCCACCAAAACTGGCAATTCTGGGTCTCAAGGACAGTAGTAGGTTTAAATCATCTATGTATCTGGCAATATATTAAGAAGGTTTTAATGCATTTCCAACAACCCAAATAATGATAACAAGATTCAAACCTGGAAGGATGGGTTAGTGACTCTGATCTTTCTGAATTTTTCCTCGTTAGGATTCTTGGCAACATTCCCTATGTAGGTTAGCAGAGTCTGGAATGCTCTCTTCACTTTAGCATCATCCTCCTATTTCAAGTAAAGCCGAAAAAAACAAAAAAAAATTAACGGCAACAGCAATGCAGCATAGTCACTACATATGATTAACACTTCAGAAATATAGAAATTTTTTATCCATAAAAGCCATCTAGAATTATTGCCAGGAGGATAAACATAGCATTCTCCTCAAGAATAAAGTCGTCCTCTCTCATTACATTCAAAATTCTTGATACATGCATCAGAAATCAAAAGCAATTGATTCAAATAAAGAAGGGAAACAATAGAAGTGCATAATTTTTCAGGGAACACGAGGACATCACCATACAGACAGCATATAATAGTTACAGAACAATGTACATGTCGGCTTTTTACCTTGTGATTCTGCTTGAGCGATCTCAAACATTCTCTCATCTGCTCAGCCTTGGTGGCAGGTCTAATAGGCAGTGAGCTCTAGGACATGAAACAGCAAAGAACTTAAACAAGAATCCCCAATAGTTTTAAAGAACAACAAAAGGATAGAAGATTGTTTCATCAGTAAAGCCCATTACCTTCTTTTCCTCAATAACAGGTGTAGATGGTTTTGCAGTTGAAGGTTCTTCCGGTGGCAGTCCCAACTTCCGTCTTCTTTCTGCCTGTGAAGAGATCAAGCAGCTGTTAAGCCAACTTGTATATAGTTATAAAACTTGTACAGTTCGAAAGAAGGTTCCAATAAAGAATATTGACATCACCCACGGCTCAATGGCATTTTCCTGTTGTTTCAGTATGTTCAGTAGAGAAACACGGGTCATGATCAGAAAACGATCGTATAATTCATAGTCAGAAACAGATCAGACATAAGACCCTGCCTCATGTCCAAATGGTCTTAAAAACAGCTCTTTGCTTTCGCTCGGTAACAGCGCCAACCTGATCCGCAAGTAGCTTTGTAGTTACTGTCTCAAAAATTGTTTCAGAACGAAGCCTGGTTTAGAAAGCATCTCAATGCTTTTTCATTTTGTTTGAATTCAGTTAATCCCAAGAACTTAAATGCAGGCATACGAGCTGCTGCCCTCCAATTGCTATTTTAAACTTTAGAGGTGATCATTGTTCTTACAACCAAAAAGCCATCAAGCAAAATCTCCATATAGCATTTTTGTTGTTGGAGGAATTGAGATATTTGTCTTCAAAACCAGCTTACGGTGACAAGTGTCCAAAAGCATTGGCTGACAAGCACTTCTGTTACTCTACTTTTGTAGTTCTTAGTATACAGTCAGGTCGATCAAAATCACACCCACCGGAATCTTTGATGGAACATCACTAGGCAGATATATAAACTTAAAGAATCTAAAACTTGAATTTCCTTCTTGGAGTTGTTTATCTTTCTAGTAAACTACAAATAAAACATCTAATGCTCATTAGGTGGTTGTACTTATCTGAACTAAGCACTCAACAGTTAGAAAAAAATGATGATCATGTGTTAGTGACTTCATTGTATGACACTCAGCTTGAGAAGTTATCTCTACCTAAAGAAAGAAAATGTGCATCCCACATAAAAGAGATTTAGATGAGTAATGCATTATAACAGGATCCTATAACTAGAATGCTGTGACAACCAGAACATGCTCTATACCTTGTCCTCTTCCAATTTCTGACGAATTTTTTCTCTAGCCCTCCTCTCTTCCTCCTTCTCAGCTTTCCGCAAAGCCATCAAACTGGTAGAAGGGAAAAAAGGCCTTAGTCACAGCAACAGAAAACTGTTTGGAGTATTCTTAGAAGAATTCTTCATAATGATTGCATTCTAAAACTATTTACAATATAAATTGATAACTAACCGTTTCCTTTCATTTTCCTCTTCAATTCGCTTTGCCTCTAGGAGTTCCTTGCCCACTCGAATCCTTTCCTGCAAAATTCGGCAGGTGGTTTTCACAATGAAAGTTGACAAGAAAACTATGAATATACTCCCAGAGGCAACCTTCCCACGCACGCTTAAAAGCTCATATTAAAAACCACTGAAAAGGTCGGTTGCAGAGTATTCCGAAAGGTACAACCTAGATAACGATGATGCGCTTCTTGCTTAATGATTATGTGTTCAGACAGATACAATACCTCAAATTAAGGTTAAATAACAGTATAACATTGAGTTATATGTAAATGCTAAAATATGTAATTGAAGAACTTAAGCTATTAGAGGAGGAAGACTACATGTACCGAAGGCCTACATAAACCCCTAGATAAGCAAACCTAACAGACAAGCATATGATGGGTTCCTTAACAACAGGTACTCTCCAAATTGCATTAAGCAGAATCCAGATTGCATTTGGGATACACCCTTTAAATTGCTACATAATAATGATGCTCCAAATTTTGAATGTTAATTCTACTGAGAAGAAAGGTAATTGAGTGAGATTTTCCAAGCCTTTTAAGCCTTTCTCTACTACAAAGTGACATGTGCCGCATGGATAGTCATGCCATAACATGCTTTGGCAAGACCCAAGTACTCAGAATCATCAGCCTGTTGAACTTTCAAGTCCTTGACTTAAGCCCTCCTTAATTTGCTGAACGCACACTATATATTCTGGTATTTCCATTAGTAAAGAGAAAAGTTAATAATTGCGTGAGTTGCATGCACTAGCCTATACAATTAACAAATACTGTAAAATGTCATCTTGAATACTTCTGGTGAGCTTGTCATCACCAAAATAAGGAGATAGAAACTGATTAAGATTACTGCCCTCCACTCCATTATTACTGAAGCAAAAACAATAAATTTTCAACTCTGTTGGTTAAATTTTGTTAGCTTATCTCAAAAGCCCACTTACATATTTGAAAGATAAGTGAACTTTCATGGGATCAAAAATCACACATTGCAGCTTCATTAGTCATTTTATGCACAAAACTTCTTGCTTCATATTTTGAAGACATATCCCAGCAGTACGATTACTATATATATATATTATTTTTCTGATAACTGCCATACTATGATAACCTCAACATCCAGTAACCATATTTACCCCTTATCAAGTGGAAGACAATGGAATGGAGTTTGCAGTTTCATTGTCAGCTTCAACTTTCACAAGCTAGGCCCACAAACGTATCGAAATCTATGGGCCTACAATAGAAGACCATCCCAGAGTTGAACATGTATTTTCCTATTCTTCATGCACCCCAAGTTGTGTTTTTCCTATTCTTCAATCACCTTAAGTAATTTATCAAGTATAAAAACATGAAAGTATGATATAAGCTAGATGATCCAGCTTAGGTCAAAAGAACTTTAACCACAGCAGGTCATGAATTAGATTAATTTGTTACCAGAATGTTGCTTAAATTGGTTTTCATGCTTACAGTTCATCTTTTCAATCTAAAAGAAAGCCTAGTCCACTGCTCTGATGCAACCAAAAAAAAAAAAACAAGATTCATTTTCACAGACAAATTGAAATCACCATGTTATCATAATTTTTAATCCTTTATAAATTTCAAAATCTAAAATCATTTTAACAGATATAATTTCTAAGACAAATTAAACTTTGTACATTTTATTGTTAAAAAGTGATGAATGGTAGTTCAATGTTTCACTATAAAAGAATGTCTAGATTACTACAAAATATGGAACTGCTTCACATGCACATCAAGATATGAACCAAGTTAGTAAGCACACCAACATTGCAAAAAAGAAAAAAGAGTGATGAAATGACTTGGAAAAATATGTGAAAGAACAGAATTACCTTTTCTCTCTCTCTTTCCATCCTCTTTTCTTCCTCTTCTTTCTTCTTGCGAGCTCGTTCCCTATAGTTCAATTAAGAGAAAAATCACCATGCAGTGAAATGAAATGTTTATGCTATGATTTTACCAATTAGGGAAATAAAAAGTAAGTTTTATCAAAGTACTTTGTCTTGTATCTAATGCAGATACAGTAAACATGAATGTATATATATATATATATATGAATGTAACATTTAATAATTTGCAAGATAAGATAAAAATGTCAACATGTGCAGATAGAAGTCAGAGAATAATAATATTCAAGCAACATGTCTCCCTCGAAACCATGCCTTAATTGACAACAGATAATGCTAGAAAGTGCACAAACACTCACGCTTGCAGCAGTACCAGAATCCGTTCAATTAAATCAAAATCCCATCAAATTTAGGAATTATAGGAAATAGTAAAAAGCACAGAAAAAGAGACAGCAATCATAGATGATGAATACCGTGGTCTAAACTGCCAACAATATACATTATTCCTTACTTAAGTTCTTGAGCTTTAAGCTTCATTTCTTCTGGGGTGAGAGACGGCTTAGGAGCTTCAGCTTTGGTGTTAACAGGCACCTGACAAACTCAAAAGACCTAAACAGAATTATACGAGGACAAGCTGAAGCTCAATAACCTAGAAGAGGTTTGTCACTTCACTAAAATTTAGGCTTAAGTAAACAATAGTGATGTTCAATGTCCTGCAGCTTATCTATCAAACAAAATACAACAAGCATGCATAATGTGTAGTATAATCATGATACCATGACTACTATAAGTCTATAAAATGGCCAGAAGTATAGAAAGATCGATCCACCACAGTGAGCTTTTGCAATATCAGATGACTAAATATCATCGTCCCTTTTTCTTCTTTCTATTAAAGGTGTCTTTAGGTACTAAACCTAACATCATCAATGCCAGGTAAACTATTTGTAGGAACCAAACAGATATGTAAAAGTGATAATACCCTATCATCTACTGAATAGAAGTTCAAACTAACAAGCTGATGATATTTCTCATTTTTCCTTTCAAAGAATCAATGCCGCTCCTTCGCTTTCAAATAATGATGTATAGCCTCTTTCTTTTAGAATAAAGGCTGATGCATGAGCAGATATTTTTCTAGTAATTTTAAGTGTCTCTTCTTTATTTGGTCTTTCCTTATGTTTTTAGGTTAATAAGTGCTAACATAATAGCCATGTGACTTTTTAATGAGATTTGATGGTAGATGATCTTGACAATAGAAACAGTTTATGTTCAATTAAGGGTTGAGATCATCTTACATGGCTCACCACCATATGTGCAAGAATGCCCAGTCATTAATAATTTGATTTTTTTTTTAGATGGTTAGTAACATTGGTAAATGAGTTGCAGGTACGGGCTAGGGAAAGCTTGAACCAAGCTGCTTCTGCTTCAGCCGCTCAAATTTTCAATATTCCTTTTACAATTCTTGTGAGGTCTTTTCAATCACTTTGATTTCAGTTTTCTTCTTCTATATAAATACCATCAGTTTATCTAAACCCTGGAATGTCTAATTTCTGTTCCAGCTTCAATTCTTCTCAATTCAAACCCTTGCTTTTGGTTCTTTTTGTTGTTTGTTGCATGTTCGACTATTTAAAGGTGCAACCTCATATCCAGATATATCTCTACTAACAATTTAAGTACCTCTACCTTCAACAGAGGAAAACATGAAAAAATGTTGCCCAAAAATCAACAAAAACCCTGCAATATATTGGCATTTGACATTCAAGGAGATCAAATTGATGCCTCCATATCGAGGGCCAACTTGGCTGCCCTAAATTATCGAAGAAGGAAAGTGTTTCATATGTGTACAGCGAGTGGGCTTTATGCATTTGCTAGGGCACATGGCTGAAAATTGGGATGCAATCTGTGTCAATTGAAAGGAAAAGAAAATCAAAAACTTTAAAAGGTTGATAGAGTTATCTTACCAGAGGCATCTGATCAATTTCAGGGTCATCCTCATGTTCAACCACCCAATTGACAGCAGCTTCAACACTGGCATTGCCTGAGGAGACAAAAGAGATCATCCATCATTCAAATAGCTGCACATCTCTATGAGTTGAATGCAGACATGCACCTCACAAACCCACTCAGCTGGATATGATTGCATTAATCAAGTGGTCCATCAGCTGTACAATAGCATGGATCAACCAAGAAGAAAAGAGAATCCCAAATGCACATATCAGGGGGAAAAAATTCCACCATTTTATCTTGATAAACCTATCAGGCTACAAACTAATCTTAATAAAGGTGAGCAGTTATACCTCAACCTCACAGAAAGATTTACCATGCTAATCAGATGAACATTCCAACTTAATCATTTAGTATCGACTGGTTTTGGTTTATTTTAAGTAGCTAAGTTTCCTTAAAAAACAAATCGCGATTTACTAAACTGTTATCTCATTGACACAGGCATGAAAAGAAAATCAAGAGTTGAGATACTTCATCATGAAAAATTCAATGCTTTTACTGTAAGTCTTTCTGTTCCCAATCCAAAAGTGAAGGTAACTCAAAATTCTGATGCCAAAATTTCTCATCACATTTTTCTTTTTTACAAGCATGGAATTGTACCACACACTGCCTATTTACTTGCCAATAAAAACTTCATAATATAGTCCCCATAAATAAAAAGCCTAAAATCAATTACTTCAAGGTGTAGGACAGTGGAGAAAATATCACTTCAAAACATGAGAAGAGCCTCCGATACTGGCAGCCTGATAAATCATGTTAGCAAGTAATCATTTTTAGCCAAATCAGAGCCTTAATCATTACCAATGTTTTCCGCACAAGAGAAACAAACAACTAAACCATAAATGGTAAAGGCATAAATCTAGAATAAACCAAAGAAACATGAAGTGAACCAAATTTCTTTCTCATTAATGGCTAAGTGTCGTCATTCCCAAATGTATCAAATCAAACCAGTGCAATCAGACATAAGGACTATTAGGAACCAGAAGAGGAAAAACATGGTAATCCAAATTTAAACTCCATTCTCAAGTCATCATATTAAACTCTGGGCACAAGCCTCAGAATACAAAAACATATCCATGAATGAAACTGATTTCAAGTCCTTCAGCAAAAGTGAAACTATTTTATTTAAACTCACCAAAAAAAAAAAAATCATCTGCAAAAATCATTTGCTTGGAATGGATATATGCTCTTTTTTTTTTCTAGTTTACCAAAATTAGTTGGTATCAAACGATTCATATAGCACAGTTTTTTCCTTTGTGATTTAGATAGGTATGTTTGGAGCCTTTTCACATAAATCAACAACTGATAACAAATTCTACCAAGCAGTCCAAGATTTGCCTATAAATAACCACAGCAATCAAGCCCACAGCACCCAAAGCTAACACTTTCGAATATACTGCTGAACACTCAAATTATTAGAAGCAATTCCAAACCAAGCATCAAACTAAATGCAGTAGCCATGATTAAGAAGACATGTATCTGTAGTACTTCATAAATTCACCTCAACAATATGCAATTTACCAGAAAAATGAAGAGCTCGAGTAGCTCGTGCTGTGGGGAAACCCATTACTTCAAGTTCTTGCAGAAGTTCTTTGTTGACCTCAGGCACAATCATCTCTGAATAAAAAGCAAAGCATCATTAATCTTGTTATTGTCAACTAAGTGGGCATTTGCCCATTTGCTACTCGTCCCACAGCCACAATGAGATGGCAAATATTTGTTTAGTTCAAATATACAAAGCAGAGGCAGAGAAAGAGGCAGGCCTTCAAACTTGTAATTCTCTATCTACAAAGAAAAAAAGTACTCAATGATCCCTTCACGATCCAGATTTTTGCTTGACTCAAGTGAAATCTAATGTAAGGGCCAATGGATACAAGCGGATCTAGTAAAAAAAGATCAAGAAATATGGAGTGAAAGTAAAGATATGATTATGGCTATGCAGATCGTGAACCAGCTCAATTACAATTTCTCTCCCAGTATACACTTTTAATGAAAGTCTAATCCAGTACAATACATATGAACTGTACATATGCCAGATCCACCATTCCAATATTTTTATGTTCATAAATAAATGAAATTACAAATGTAACTGTTACAAAGGTACATGTGTTGTCTGTCACATGGCAAGTTGACTTCAAGCTACAGGATTACAACCAAATGAATCCAAACCTTAGGTTTTCCTAAATTTACTTGAACCAGTCCCAGAACCCAAAACCTAAAACCAGATAATTCATTAGGGTCCAAAAATGCATAAAATCCAACAGGCCATCACCATTTTCCAATTATTGCAAAATCCTCCTCAGCATCACCAGACAAATGCAACCAGTGATGCTTTTAGTCTCATTAACCACCTGAGTCTTGACAACAACATTTCATGTACATACTCGAAGACATGGTCAAACAATGGCAGAACAGAAAATGGACAATCAAAGGTTACATCAAACTTTGCAGATACATGGCGGAGCAAAACCCAAACTTTCCATAGTGCATGTACAAGCACAATATGCAAAAATATTAAGAATTGACAGTGTTCAACTAAAGGTTAAGCTTCACGAAAAGGTAAAGCTTCATACTGATATATATCAAAGAGCCAGAACTGTCTCTTCTCCTTTTTGCAAAATTAAGTTCAGACAAAAAGAGGATACATACTAGCAGTTCAAACGATTGATCACTAGCAGACAACTTGGCAATCTGTGGTGCAGGATATTATCAGAGCACCAAAAAAAAAAAAATGTACAATCAGACTAAATAAATGGAAACCCGAACATTAGTACATGCAATCCATCCTCATGCTAAACACTCAATCACATGGAAAAGGATTATTCCAAAGACATTCAGAACATTATCCACCAGCTAGTAAATCTCAAGTTGCACACTTTGCTAATCAAGCCAGAAAGGTACCTTCAGTCTGGTCACTAGTTGTTACATCTGGAGCATCTGCCGATTCTGCAGCAACCTTTGGAACCTCCAAACTTATTGGTTTTGCTGTCTCCAAAGTTTTATCAACAAATTCAGTATGCCCAGTTCTCTTTTTATGCAAATCAGTTTCCTGACAACAAGATCAAGGAAGAACATATTCAAATTAGAAATAAAAGTTTCCCAACATTTTGATTTTCCTTGGTAATTAGAAGTAAAGACATATTAACCCATGGACCAGTAGAGCGTTCTGTCCTAAAAGGTAAAGACATTACAATGCCTAATTCCTTTATTCCAATAACTAGTTTAAAGGAAAAAGACATACCTCCTGCAAAATTAGAGAAAGGAAGGGAGATAGTGAATGTGCAGTACTTAATTGAAATAGAGAGAGGAGGTAACTGAAGAATTACTTGTGGTTACCATTCTAGCTTGATTACAATGATGACTACCGAGGATGGTAAGAGAAATTTATTTATTGAATTCGACAAACGAAAATACTTTCAAGTTCCTAATAGGTAGTAGAGATGAAACAGTTCAAACATCGTTTTTCATCTTGTGTCCTAATGAAAATGGAAATTTCTCAAAAGCTTAATAGGGAACCTTCATATTTGCACTGTACAGGACCAAAACATTTCAACAGCAACAACCAAGGCCTTTTCCACTAAGTAGGGTCTGACCCTGAACTATTTGATGAGTATCAAAATATTTTCACCTTACAAGGTTTTCAGAATGACATCAGTGAGAAAGAATTCGTCTTTTAACAAAAAAGCAAATGACAAATTGAGGGTTTACAGTAGCTTCAATTCACTTCTCCTACTTATCTCAATTAGTGCAAATTTTATTTTCTACTTACCATATCAAACATAGCTAAGATCTCAGCAGATTATTCCCTCCAATACCAGAGCGCCTTAAAGTCAACAAATCTTCCAATGTGGAATACACAATGGAGTCAACTGACTCACGTATATTTCATATAACAAATTATCCAATAGAATCACAAATAGTAACACTTAAGCTCTGGACATAATCATACCATCAAGAACCAACCCCCTCAAGGGAAATGCTCTGGAAAACAGGCTTTCCTTCTCAAAATTTGACAAGGACAGAATAAGCCGCGCCCACAACTGTACTATCTTCCCTTTTCCTGCCTTTTCTAACTCACAAACAATTATTTTCTTTTTCGGAGTGGAGTTGAGGCAAAGCTACAAATTCCCCTCTACAAGGCTACAAAACTGTAATTTTACTACGAATTCCTTTCATTCATCAAGCGAAAAGGGGACATAAATCGATTTCCCGCAGGACAGCTATATTCCTCCGCGGCAATACTCGATCCGCTGCCCTCAACCCACAATTCGACACGAAAGAGCCCTCCCAACAAATCCAACCAATCCAAATCAAACGAAAGACCGGCGCCCGGAAGCACCCTCGGACCCACGCACGGGTTCAAGCGCTCAGATCAGAACTCCCAAAAGAAGAGGGGCGAGGGGGATTCGCGCACCGTTTGGGATCGGCAGGGCTTCCCGCAGGCGCCGCAGACGAGGTTGAGGACGGCCTCGGTGGACTCGGCGAAGTTGGAGTGGGAAGTGAGCTCGGCGTGCTCCTGAGCTTCCTCCACGGACTTCAGGAGGGCGCCGCAGTCGCCGCACTTGAGAGAGACGCCGGCCATGGGCTCCGGTCCCCTTCCGATCGGAGGGAAATCGAGATCGAGAGAGGACGATCGCTCCCGCTCGGATCGATGCGGCTCGCGATCGCCGGACGAGGCGGTTGGGATCGGCGGGCGACGACGCCGGCGACGACCGATCTGCTCCCTTTTTATATGGCCAGGAAAGAGACGGGGGGGAGTGGATCTGGTTTTGTTTTCGCTTGGCTTGCTTGCTGGAGAGGGAAAGGGAAATGAACTTGAGGTGGGGTGAGCAATGGGCCGGTTTTGAACCGGGAACCGCATCAGACCGGACTTACTCGGCCAAATTTAAGCTGTTTCGCATGGGTATTGGTTCGATTCCAAAGTGAAAAGATGGGAGATTGGGCCTTGACCGGTTCGATTCTCGATTCAGGCCGGCTCTTTTGATATACCCATTTTAAATTAATTTCAAGTACAGTTCTCGAGTGGAACCTTTCGTGAGCTGGTTCAAAATTGAATCCTAAGTCTATTAGAACTCCATTTTCTAGTAAAAATGGGTATGTCCTCTTTTCCAGACTTTGAAAATTCAAGCAGAAACAGGTGCCACAACTTCCAAACCTATTTCTTTGTTATTGAAAATAGATTTGGAAAAAAATTCGTTTGAGAAAACAATTTCATTTTTCAATTTATGGAATAAATTTTTAGTTAAAAAATACATCTCGAACATAAATGAGAAGGAAAAATTTTCAGCTTAACATTTACTCATATGTTGTGCATTATTGGACTAAGTTGGTAATGTAGTTTCTTCTTAGTTGGACAACCAATTCTATTATGCCCTTCCTTATGGCAATGTCAGCATTAAATTGTCCACCAACCTTGCTCATACTATTACTACTATTCTCAATTTCTTGCATTTTCCTTTTTTTAAGCCTGCCAACTTGCTTCTTCATTGTTAGAAGTTCTAGGGGTTGATGGTTTGTTTTCTCTAGCAACTTGCTACTTCTCAGAGGTTATAGCATAAATTGGTAGACAAAAAGATACTTGTTTTTGTAACAATCTTCTACATAATCCTCTAGATTGAGTTGCTCCATTAGATGGACGCAAATTGTATGTGGACAATGTATTCCATTCAATCGACATGCTCGATAGGAACATTTTTTTCTCTACAAATGAACAACATTCTTGTCACTATCATTCATGATCTCATATCCATTGTCCTCATTCCAAATTGATTTGACAGAACCTACTAGCAGTAATGTTGTCTTTTAGCTTTTTAATAATCTTAGGCTCACACTGTCTAGGCCACTTAAAACATTCATCTCTCTATCTTTGTAGTCATGTTATAACCATAACTCTAATGTCTTCAAGCATACTGACAATTGATTTGCACCTATCTTATATAATCCTACCATTGAAAATCTAATAAAGATTGTTATCAACAATATCGCACTTGAATTATTTACTAAAGAATGTTCTACACAAATACTTTGCTTTTGGAACAATGCTTCACAAGCTTCAATTGAAAGGCATTTAGAGCTTCATCATGGATTTCGAAATTTGCCATATTTATTCTCTTTACAATCAACCAAAATTACTTTCGTAGTCAATCACCTCTATGCTCTTTGCATATATGCGCCGAGCATACATTTTGTGCTCGGCATATAGTATTAACTCAGCTATAGCTAGAATAAGTCCCTACAAAACTAGCAAACATTTGTAAGCTATATAAATGATATTAGCAAGACGATAACTCAACAAGTACCTTTCGTTGATCACTCATAAATGCCCAACATCTTTCATCAATTATTCCAAGTTTAGCCATTAAATTTTTCCAAAACCATGACTAATTGTCCTTATTCTCCACCTTACCACAGCCCAAGCTATTGGAAATATTTGTTTGTTTCCATCTCTCCTAAAGGTAACCAATAACTCTTCATTGCACAACCCCTTCAAAAAACTTTGATCTAATCCAATCACTTTCCTACAATCAATCAAAAATACATTTATACATGCATTGAAGCTTATGAGCATCATACCAAATTGGGTCCCATGATTAGGCAACCCACAATCTCTACATGAATTCTACTAGATAGATTTCGAAGCCTACATTCCCTGATATTATCCCAAAATCTTTGCATATTCTTTCTTATACATGCCCATCAATGTACTCATCATCTTAGCCCTTTTGCATCGATTTTTAGAAACATTAACACATAGTTTGTGATGTCCCAGGCCGTCGCCCTCTAGACCCTAGACCGTAATCTTTTATTCGTTTTACACAAGCGAAAGATGATACATCAATTTACATTCATAATATAAGAGTGATGCACTCTAAAGCGAGATTCATAACTTCATTCCATTCATTCATTATATGCATGGATTATATGAGGAAAACATCTTAACAGACACTAACATACTCAAAATACAATCAAGATGACCAGAACAAAACACTTGGGAGAGACCAAAAGGATGCCTAACTCCTCTACACGATAGTCTTCCTCATCCATCACATCACTCCCTACTATGCGCGCCTCCGATCTCCACGCCTAAAACATCACCAACGGATGGGGCCATACAACCTCCCATTCATGTTGAGATACATAGACATAAAACACATGGGAAAAGGGTTGGGACGTCCATCATCTGTCTATACTATATAAACATAACGAGTCAAACTAAGGCTAGACTCTTGATCTTCAAAGTTCCTATATGCGTCCACCATGTGCACTAGCGTACCATTAGTCACCAATGGTGACATATTCATCGTGAATGATTTGATAGGGAAAAATAAGAGGTGAGCAACAATGCCCAGCAAAGGATAAAGCATGACATTAAATAATAAGATCCTAACTTCACTCATAAGTGAACACAGCTCAAAATAGTGAATAACTCATGAATGTAGACAATATCAAATAGGGCAACATATGGTACCAACAATATCATGCGGACTAAACACGCTAAAGTGAGTAAAACGCATGAAGACCACACCACAAGGCACACACAAATCCGTCCATGCATTACATGGCACATAGCTTCACCATCACATGTACTCACATGCCTTGTGAATTAATTTCAATGTGATTTAACTCGGGACGCTGCCCAAATCCATTCAAATCACTTTCCGGTCGTTGGCCGAAACTCCAAGGGATGCTGGCCCTAGGCATCTCCCTCCGAGGCATCTCGATATCCAAGGGTCGCTAGCCTTGTGATTTAAACCGAAGCATCCCAAACCACACAGCTTAAGGCATTCCCACTCCCTAGAGGCATCATTAGGACGCTAGTTAATGGAATATCTCTTAATTTGATTCATTCACATATTTCACTACACCGCAATCTTTCATTATAATACCATATGCTGCCTTATTTGATATCACCAACACAAATATACACTTCCACATAACATGCTCATGTGCCAAAATCGCATTGCCACACCATGCATGAGACATGTTGTCCTACACCACCATCCTAGACCATTTCACATCAATTTCCACACACAACGAACACTACTTATGCACCATAATCAATCATAGATTTACAGCATGCTTAACTCATCCACAATCATAGAATATGCATTTTCCAGCAAGAGAAATATCAAAGACAGCAACCATACCAACACTTAAACAAACTTTTTCACGGGAAAATTTAACCTAGTTCTTTTTAGAATAAGAGCAACAACTCGCACAAAATAATGACCAAAATAGTTTCAATATCCAAAAAACATGTTTTAAAAACCCACTTGCTTTGAAACCCCAAACTCATTCAGTTGCTCTGAAATTTAACTATGTTGTGCTTCAAGATGTGTTGAACAACTTTTGTGAAAAACCATTTTGAAAAGCGAAACACAAGACTTGATAAAAATTCGTTAAACATCAAAAGGTTATGGATTCCAGCACAGAACAGTTCATTGACTTGCATGCAACGAGGTTAAAAACTTGAGTTTTTAATCCAAAAAATTCCAAGTAAAATATATGTTATAAATGAAGATGTTTAAAACATTTTTCATGAAGAAAACTACCACAAATTTGCAACACATTTCAATCCACAAGATCGAAAATCACACAAGGTCCAAAAAAATAGATTCTAGAAAGATCCTACCTCAACTTCTAGAATCGCACCACATGCAAGCTTGTCATCCTAAACTTCCAAGAAAACTACATGCACAACTTGTCACCCATCCTAGAACACATGCAAGCTAAGCTTATCCAAGGATTTAACTCTTATGACCCAAAAACCCACTAGATCAAACTAATCCACTCTCAAGCGCCAAGAGGATGTCGAAACTTAATACCTAACTTCTCCTTTACCTAGTTTTAGGACTTAAAATGGCTTCCTCGAGCTATCTTGAAGGCTATTCACTCCTCTATTCGCTAGTCCCTCGAAGAACAACAAGAAAACAAGAGAGTTTGGGGGAAGAAAATGAAAAAGAGGGGCATTAGGTGAGTGAGGGGAAAAAGGAAGAACCCAAACCAAAGAGAAGGAAGATAAAAGGGGAAAGTGAGGGGAAATGATTACAATTCTTAGGAATTTTCCCTTATGGTAGCCATGCAAAAGAGAAGATTGGCTAGGAAAATTTGGGGTAATCATAAGGGCTAAATTGGCTAGTTGGTAGGGGGAAGGAAAAATTGAAACTTGCACGGGGAAATTAAAGGAAAATTCATCCCATTGGCATGCAAATCCTAGATTTGTCCTTTTCTATTTGGTTTATATGCTTTAAACAAATCTTAACTTAAACAAAAGCAAGGTCATTCCTTAAACCACCCCAAGGATTCGGCTATCATAGGATGTGCCACTTTCTTCGAAGAGCCTCCACTAATACTATGAGCCAAAACTTAATGAAATTGCTTATATCCTCACACAACTCAACTAATCTAAGGACTAATCTAGGCTAATTGAATATTCTCAAGTCACTATTTCTAATGTCCAAAGGTTTTAGGTCCACTAATAATCTATACATCACAACATCACCATTTGAACTACAAGAGGTTGCCATCGGACATCCGAAATCATTCGATTTTTGCACAAGACATTCATTGATCCAAATTTAGAGATTTCCACCTCAACCAAGCCTTCGGTACACATTCAGCCCATTGGGTCCTATTCACGGCCCTCCTTCCTCTCACCGGCCCAAGCTCAACCCAAAACTAGGCCCCCAAGGCCTTCAGATGCTCGACTCACCCGCAAGGCCGACCGAGTTAACCACTTAGCTCGATTTCACTTCCATCGAAAAATATTAACTTAATCAAAAAATTCCAAGACCGAAATTTCAAAATTTAACATAGTTGCTCTTTCACTAGTTGTTCAATTGAAGACTTTTGATGTTTGGCATTACTTTGATGATGTTAAAGAGGTGCTTGGCCAATTACACACTAGTCACTCTTTTATAATCAAACACAATACCATAGTTTGCTCCTCTTGGAGTGATTGGATATGGAATGAGCCACTCTTCTTACTCAATACACTATATATTCTTCATGGACAATTGTCTTGTGCACACTTCACTCTAATAAAATTTTTGTTATTTCTAATGAATTTAACATTTCTTTGTTAAGTGATAGAATGCTTGACAATTACAACTCTAAATTACTTTGCATCATCAAATGTCATCAATATGCAAAAAGCAAGATTCGTATTAGATGAATCATAAGAAGGGTATTGACTTCTCATTCAATGCTGCACTGCACCATCTTCATCATCATCTTCTAAGTTGTCGCTATCATCACGACCATTTTCCTCATGATTAGTATCATCACCATTAGCCACAAGAGCTCATTCATCCCCGTTTACTAAAATGCCTTTTATTACCAGCCCAAATGATGTTTTTTCCTTTTCTTGAAATGCCTTCACTTTTTCCCTTACTTGTGCAATGTCCTCATAATCAACATCACTCGTGCAATTGGTATGCACTAATGTTTCCTCATCTTCATCACCAAACAATGTAATTTCCCAACAATCCAAGGTTATTCTAGTTGATTCTTCAAACAATGTACATTTATCATCATATATGCCCACCAGTATTCTCAACTTGCTCAAATAGTTCTAACACACGAGCTATATGCAAAGCCTTGATGTGCTCTACCCTCACATCTTCTAAAATAGCTCCATCACTAGCCTAGGTTTCAATGCCAAATTCTAACACTATTTCTCATCTTCATCCCCATAATGTTCAACATACACTTAAACATCATAACCATAAAGATAATTGTAAACAATATCCCTCACACCATTAATATTATGCAAATACCTTAAACCACCCTTCACACTCTTACCAAGTACTTAATAATATAATTTCCCTTTGCATATTAATTAGTCTACTATAGCTCCGTTTGGAATCAACTTTGGAATGGGCTTTGGCCATCAAAAGCCCCTTCAGCCAAAATAAAGCATTTGGGAAAAAACTTTGCAAGTATCTTAATGGCAAAGCTAACATTTTGAAGGCTAAAAGCCCAAGGCTGCCTTAGGGGTGCCTTGGGCTTTTCGACATTCTCGGCATGCTGGGGGCTCATTGAAGAAAAAAGTTATTTTGTCTTTGTTGTCCTCACCAAATTTATTAAATTTCAAATTTGACCCTTTTGAAAACCCTAGATTATTATTGTTGCCGCTCGCCTCTTTGGTGTCGCTTCTCTCGCATTCATTCTCTCTCACTTCTCAGGGATTGGACGGAATAGAGAGGTCCAAGTGCGAGAGAGAGCGTGGTGGAGATAGTGAGACTCGAGAACGAAAAGGAGTTCTCTAGTGGATTGGCCTCGCCCGGACCCTCTCCGACGACCTCTGGCCGACGCCCTCGAGCACACGATCTTTCGCTCCCCAAATCTTCGCAGACCATAGCTTGATTCGTCATGAGCTGGCCCGCTTGCCGCCATCTTCAAGTCGGGTAGGGAACTCCGCGATTAGACGGTCATTTTCTTGAATCCCTGTTAATCCGCGCTATTTTGATCCAAGTAAAGCCGAGACTCAATCTCCTTAAGCACATACATTTGCTGGGTTTAAGCTGTCTTGCCACCCGCCGCCTCCTCCTCCTGTAATTCCCGATCGGTTTTGAGCAAAGCTTTTGCCTTCATTCGCCGTTATCAAGTTGTGATTTGCATTTTCTCACGTGTTCCATCTGTGCTATTGTTAGATAACGAGAAGAACGAAGCGGATGTTCAATCGGACTCAAGGGATTTGAGCATAGCTCCGGTCAGGAAGGATCGCAGCCTCTCGATTTCGCCTCTCTCCGAGGTATTTTCGATCTCTCCGTGGCTTGATTTTCCGTTTGTGTCAGGATTGCATGAGTAGAGAGAGAACTTGTTCTACAGGTTGTGTTTTGCAGGTTTTGTTGCTCTTCTTGCATCGCGACCTTTTTCCGTGTTTGATTATGATTTTCGTTGTTCCATAAATAAGTTGCGTACTGCCGAGTGCTATTTCTGTTTGGGGAATTTGATGGTGGGGATCTATTGGATTAGGGAGTTGAAACTCGTGAAAGCTATCGAAGAGATTGGATTGCAGGCATAATGTTTTGTTAGCCTACATCGTGGATAGTTTTTAGTGCTTTAGAAACATAAATGATTGTTTCATCTTCACTTGCCAAATGGAGCTGTGAGTTTTTGCCGGCCCTCTTCTTTGTCCTGTATCAGTCTATACCAGTTTGTCTATTGAGTTCCTTAAGCGCATCGTGATTTCATGAATGGTACTTTTGATGTTGTGTTTGATTGAGGATATTACTGCTCAAGTAATACAAAGTTTTTAATTGAGATGGAAGAGTGCAAAGTACTAGAAGTAGATTGGGTAATCTGTGTATGCTTGGCTTTTCTCATTCCTTGAATTGGATTGCATCCTCATCTAGGTTTTATTGTTCATGTCATGAGTATGGATGTATCCAATAGAAAATGCCCCCGTTGTCCTGTTTGTTGAAGTGCTCAAGGTCTGGTCTTTTGGTTCTCATGTTAGTTGATTAAGCTTTTGGCCAAATATCATAATTTCGTTCTCAGGTGGTTCCCATTCCCACATTGCTGAATTTTCCACTTGTCTTAGTGTTTATTATTCTAAATTAAATAATTTTTCAGCTTAGAAATTTCACTTGAAACAATACATTGATTAGTTCATGAGCTTTGCTGATGTTGACTCTTGTAACTTGTTTATATTCTTTTTTCTTCACTTCTCTTTTGACTCAGAATCCAAGTGCTCAACTTTCTTTTTGTTCACAACCGAAGTGCTCACATTTCTCTTCACTCAAAAGGTGTCAATTGTCCCACTTCAAACCTAGGTTCTTTCACTTCTATTTCTTATGTTTCTACTCTTTTTCCCCACATACATATCCAGCTTGGTGTGCTCTTTCATGGGTTCATATGAAATGCATTTTTAATTTATTTGTAGTGTTCCTTGCTTTGTGTTCATAGTTAACATCATCTCTTTTCATTTTTCAAATATGTTTGTATTCATTTTATTATAAGATGGCAAGTTCATCAAAGAAAAAGCATATTGGAGCCTTGAAGATATAGAAACTTTTTGTCGATTTTGCATTGAACAAATTGAAAAATGCAATCGTCTTGTGAGCAACAAAATGGATGGATGGACAGATATAATTAACAAGTTTGAAGAGCTGAGGGGAAAAAAGTATGATAAAAATAAAATAAAAAGTAAGTGAGATAATTTAAAGGAAGAATGGAAAAAATGGAAGCAATTCATTCAAAAGGAAACAAGACTAAGATGGGATCCAATAAAGAAAACCATTGATGCAAGTGACGAATGGTGTGAGAGAAAAATTCAAGTGTTTTCTAATATTTTATTACTTTTTGTTTTCTAAGTTTGTCTTTTATAATATAACTCATAAAAATATTTTATTATAACGGGCCAATCTTAAGCTTAGAGTCTTTCGAACGAAATGCATACATTCGGATATTGAAGTTTTATTGGATCAAATGTTCCAGGGTACAATTGCTATTAGAAGTGTTATCTAGAATCCTGCACAAGGTTTATGCAATAATAAGAATGTTGAGACCACACAAGCTGATGTTGGTGATTGTGCAGGATCTACTAATGATACTTTAGAGGGTGATGTAGGTGAAGCAAATGCCCAACCAAGTCAAAGTAAAAGCTATAAAAGAACAATAGAAAGTTCGACGAAGCAAGCTCAAGGAAAGAGAGGAAGAAAATTGAGCGGACTTGATAAGTTAGCATCACAAATCAACAAACTTTGTTCAATTATTCAAAGTAGGAGCAATGCAATATCGATTACAAGGGAGTTTGATTCTTACAAAGAAATTGTACAAACATTGAAAGCCATACTTGAGATTAAGCAAGACGGAAAGTTTTTTTTTTTTTTTGGCACTCTCTCATTTTGCTGAAAAGAAAGACAATAGGCAGATTTTTATGAACTTGAATGAAGATGAAAAAAAAGTTGAGTGGCTAAAGTATAAGTTGGAAGAGTATAATAGTCGCTACTAGAATGCGAGTTACTTCTTCGAGCTCTTTCATATTAATTTATGTTGTAATGTGATATTTATTTTCAGTTGCTAATTTGCACTACTTATGAACTTCTTTTGATTATGTTTTAATGTGAGACATGTGTTTTCAGTTTATATTATTTCAATTTGGTGGAATTTGAATATATATTATGAAAAATAATTGTTCCATTGATGGATGATTATTAATCATTTTTCTTACTATTTTGTTATTTTAAATAGATATGGACGATTCTCTTAAAAGAGAAATCCATGAAAACGAAAACGAGGAATTCAATTAACTTGTGGAAATTACTTAAGCTGCAAACGCTTATCAAGTAATATACGGTCACAAAAAAAAACTTGTAGAATATCATTGTATACATCATATGCATGGTTAGAAGAGTTGATGGGTGAAGATGCTAATACGATAAGGTGTTATCAAATGTTTAGAATTGATAAGATTGTATTTAATAATTTAATGCATGATTTAGTAACACGCTATGGTTTTGAAGGAACTAAGAATATTGATGTTAGAGAAATGCTTAGAATATTTCTTCATATTTTAGGACATGGCATAGGTAACAGCTTAACACGAGCATTTTCAACGCTTTGGGGAAACTATAAGCATGTACTTTAGGTTAGTATTAGACAAAGTATGTGAAATGGGAAAAGATTTGATCCAACCAGCTGATTAACAATTTAGGGATATTGCAGAGAAGATAAAAAACAATTGAAGATTTTATCCATATTTTAAGTTATGTTTTGATTATTCAATTGAAAGAAAGAACTAAATGCAAATTTTGATTATATAATAATATTTGCGTTTTTATTTTAGGATTGTATTAAAGCTATTGATGGCACTTATATCCCAGCGGTAATACCTGTAAAAGATCAGATTCATTTTATTAGTCAAAAATGTACACCGACTCAAAATGTCTTAGCGGTGTGTAATTTTAATATGGAATTCACTTATGTTTGGGCTGGTTGGAAGGGTTAAGCCCATGATACTCGTATTTTTTATGAAGCTTTAAAGACATGATATGCAATTTCATCATCCTCCTCCAAGTTTGTTAATTAATGGTTTTTGTACATTAATATGTATAAATATGGTATATGTTGATCAAATTTATATTATATTTATGCTGGTAAATATTATTTAGTAGATGCTGAATTTCCAAATTCGACGGGTTATTTAAGACCATACAAAGAAGTTAGATATCATTTGCCAGAATTTTAACAAGGTCCCGCCATTACAGGCTATCGAGAGGTATTCAATCGTGCTCATTCATCACTACGATCGGAAATTGAGCGAGTTTTTGGTATGTTGAAGAAGAAACGGAAGATCCTAAAGTATATGCCAAGTTTCCCCTTTGAAAAGCAAGTAAAAATTGTTATAACAGTAATGACTTTGCATAATTATATACGACGAAACGCCGTCAATGATACACTTTGCAAGAGCAGATTTAGATCATAATTATGGATATTCAATTGACCTTCACAATACAAATGAGGGGGCCGATACTTCAAATGACAATTTATTTTCTAACATGGCGCATATACGTGATCAAATAATAATGAGTTTAGTAAATACTTGAGAATATTTGTAATTTTTAATGAAAACCTATTTATATCTTTGATGCATATGTAATGGTGTTTATTATAATGAAATTACTATTTCTTTTTGTTAATATATCTCTTTTATATATACATCTTAGTGCAAATATATATATCTCATATAAAAAAAAAAAAAATATATATATAAAAAAGTAATTGAATTTGTTAATATATCTCATTTATATATACATCATAGTACAAAAATATAAATAAAAAATCATTATATTTGTTTTCAATTTAAAAAAAAAAAAACTTAAATTGGTCATGCTAAAGAACTTCCCCAAATATGTGTTTACCAAACAGCATTTTCCCAAAGTTGCTTCTCAAGGCGCTTTTCAACTATAATTTACCAAACAGTTTTTGCATTTCACCAAAACCCTTTAGACTAAGGGTCTTTGCATTTCCTTAAAGGCTTTTCTAAAAAGCTTTCCCAAACGCACCCTATATCATTTCTAAAGTCTTTATATGACAGCTTACTGAGACTGGTAAGGATGACAATGACTTGTTTACTAATATATTCCCTTTCTTCCTCAGTGACAAATTTTTCACCGTAACAAACTTTAATGAGGGCACTAGTATCGCCCATCTTAACACTTCATCCAATAAAATAAAAATTATTTTTGCAATAAGGGACCAAAACACAAACAGACAACAATAGCAATCAATCCCCATAATCGAAGCAAAAAATAATAGAAATTGGTCCCCACAATCACAATAAACAATAATTTAAGTGTTGATTAATGGACACATAATGACAAAATCTAACGATGAATAAACTGAAGCACTCACCTTTACATTCTAGCACCAAACCCTAATATTTACCCTCCATGATATCACATTTTCCCACACTTTTACACTTTGTCAAACAACACCAAATTACCTACCCAAAAAAAAAACACCAAATTAAATAAGCATTTGTTCACTTTGTTGGTCAGTCAATACAAAACAACAAATCACTAACCTTTACTATTTGTCAACCAAGATTCATCATATGACAAGCCCTAATTTTTCCCTCTAGGTTGTCGTCTTTTTAGTCCTCCATCCAATGAGAGAGGATGATGAGCAACAACAAACTTGAAGCCCTAATTTGCAATTATAGAGAGAAATCGATTTGGCATTTTGGGCATACTAAGATTCAGACACGAACAAAAGGAAAAGAGTGCTAGTGAGAGATCGATTTGCTTTAGAGATGAAGTGTTGAGGAATCAAAGAAGATGGTAGCCCTAATTTTGCGATTAGATAAAAAAAAAATCAAATAGAGAGAAAGATGGAAGACAATGGGCGAGTGACAAGCCCCGCAATGTTGTTTTAGGTTGCTACACGTACAGAAACAACGCTTTTCTATTAAAGAGAGAGTGAAAGATTTTACTAACATAGGAAACGACGATGTTGCTCTTCAAGTGTACAAAAATTTTCACATAGGAGTTCAACTTATTATATAAAGATCCACGTCAGAACGGGAAAACAATAAAAAAAATCCACGTAGGACGATTTGCCAAGAATGGTATTTAAGTGATTGATTTCACTCAAATGTGGCATTTAATTGAGCCAAAAAAAAAATTGGCATTCAAGCGAGCATAGTACAACACTTATACCATTTGTACCCCAATATTAGCAATATTTATTAAAAGAATGTTAGTAAGTTGCTTTGAAGTTTGAGATTGATGAGATCCAAGGCATGCAATTTTGGAAGGAATAATTATCATTTGAAGACCAACTCGTCTGATGAATTAGTTGAGACCAGAGGCACACATTTTTGGAGATAACAATT
Source organism: Eucalyptus pumila (assembly GCA_016097595.1). Classification (NCBI taxonomy): domain Eukaryota; kingdom Viridiplantae; phylum Streptophyta; class Magnoliopsida; order Myrtales; family Myrtaceae; genus Eucalyptus; species Eucalyptus pumila. The sequence continues at coordinate 34,551,303 of CM027853.1, forward strand.
AGTGTAAGAAAGCCAACTCATCTGATGAGTCAGTTGAGAATAAAGACACAATTTTTTTAAGGAAATAGTTACCACCTGAAAGCAAGATTATGAATATACATTGATCTAAAGAAACCACGTCATGGATTTGTTTGTACACATAAAATTTACAAACATGGAGATAATTCGCAAAAGTTACTTTGGAAATTATAATCACCAGAAACTGTTGAAAGGCAATTACCATAAACCATTATAAATACCTCAAGTCACTCACCAGAACGACAATCTACACAAATCAAACAGAATGTTATATTTTGATTATCTTTCTTGCACTTGAGGGTGTTAAAAAAACCCGATCTAACTCAAAGACGAAAAATAGGATATTTTGGCATCGGATCTTAATATGTTCGCATGATAGTCATAAAACAAATAGCTTACATATTTCAAGTCTGTTAAGATCTTAACACTATTCAACCCCAAACACATTACTTACTTGAGCCTTAATACTGTTTAACCCGAACACATTACTTACAAACAAACATTTCTAAAACCTTTGAGCCAGTGTGATGCTCTGACATGACAGACGCCCTAATTGTCTTCTCCTCCTTGCAACTCAGCCATCGTCGATGGAAATTTGACTCAATGGATCTCTGATTCTATCGCATTTGTTTTCGAATCTCCCTGGCCTCCTCTTGTCCCTTGAGTCCATCTCTTCTGCTTTGCTCCTAGCATTCTAGGGTTGGGCATGCTTCTCGCCTCATCTCGTGGTGGCGTGGGATCCGGCGTCATTGCTCAAGTTGTTATTAGGGTTTGCAGATTCGCCTAATCTAAGTTTCAATTGGATTTGGGGTTTCTTGAGGAGGACCCCATTGGGAGTTTGTAGGAGATAAGTTCACGCTTCGGTACTTAGTTCTAACGTGACTAAATGAGCTTCTATTTTCTCTGAATTTTTGAATTTTTGGTTTCAGATGAGTGTTGCTTTAGATGGGTTAGGGTGAGGATTGTTTGGTTTGATGTTTTCATATATTGATCTTCTTTTGCCTTTTTCAGTTGATATTTCTAAATAATTCTCACAAGTTCTCGTTCATTTTGAGTTGGTTCTTCTTTAGTAGCATGATTAGCTTTACTTTTTGGCAAACTAGGTTTGACTTGTCTTGGTTGAATGTATTGCTCTTGAAAGGAAAGAATAAAATGATTGTTATAAAATTTTCACATCATAATGAGCGAATGATATGGAGAGACTGAGTTCACTTGCTTGAAAAAGAAAGTAGACAAAAATTTTTAAAGCACTAGTAGAGTCAATCCCTTTTTTAGTCTTCTTTTTTTCCCCTCTCTCGCTTCTCTCTATGCTCTATCATCTGGGTTTGTTTTAAATTTGTGATTTGCGGTATTTATAGGTCACTTGCATGAGAAATCTCATATATTGAATGTGGCAAAGGTCAAGCTAAGTAATTGGGCTATATAGAACTGCCAACTAAGAAAAGATTTGCATTTTTTGTTTATGGGAACGGAGAACTCGGGAAGAGACAATATAATAAACTTTGGATGCTGGAGAATGGTTTTCTTGATTCATATATGAAAAACAAGTGGCCAGTGAGCTCTTCGCACTCTTCTGTGGATAATATATAAAAGAGAAAGATTCCTGTGCTTACGTGACTTCTTCCTCTTGTTCTGAGCCTCCCATTACTATTGTTAGTGCCAACTTCAATTAGAATTTTCTTCTTGAAAGGAAAGGTGATTGAACTCTTTCTATATGCTTGAATGCTTCATACTGGATCTTATTTTTTCATACTTGGAATTGCAGTGGTAGGAATTGTTATTTCCAATTTGTGTGAGAAAACCAAATTTGTTGTTCTTCAAAAGTTGAATTGCATTTTACTTGGAAAATGTTCATCAAAATTGCTACCTGATAAAGAAGAGGTGAGCAGGACCCCACCCAACCCAAAAAAAGGACCTGGCCCCTCTCAGATTTTCGCTTCAGGTTGTATGCTTTTTGAGTTGGGTTGGATTGGATGACATCGAAACCCAACCCAACCTGACCCATTGACACCCCTATCTACACTATACTTTAATTTCCTTAGCTGTAGTTCTCATGTTTGTGTTGTCGATTAAATTCAAGCGTGTATCTTTATCTTAGTGTTGTGTTGTTGATTAAATTTTGACATTGTATTTTTATATTCCTAGGTTGTGTCGTCAATAAAATTCCAGCATAGTTTGTCCATATCCTGTGATGTTATCGAGTTTGTAATTTTGGCCCGATTTGGGATTGTATAATGTTGTTTGATTTGGAGAAATCAATTCCCTTTCACATGAGATATTATTTGTTTGAAGTTTGCGAAAAACCTTGGTCTTCTAAAATAAAAGCCAAAGAACTACTTTTGATTAAAGTTATTTCATCAATAGAACAACTCCAACGAAACAAAAATATAGCAAATTTGTTTGTTTATGTGGAGGGCTTCAAAAAGTACAATATGGTTATTTAAAATCTACAATAATTGGTTATCAATAAATGTTACAAATGGGTACTTGATGGTTATATTGACAATTGCATTGTCTTCACTACCTTAATAGTTTCTTCGACTCCACTATCGCAACGATTACTTTATACCATTACATTGATGGTTACTTCCTTGACTATCACATCCGAGATTGCCGACTCCACTTTTTGTTTATTCCTTTGACTTGCCAATTCATCAAGTTGTTGATAATATTGTTTATGAATGACCAATCTTTACTTTCATTGACTAAGTTAATTGTCCCAACAGCGTCACATGCTAAGCGCAAGCAAAAACTATACAGATTATTGTCAAGACAAGACCTATTAATTTCAATTATCGCACTGTAGCATCTCAACCTAATTGGTTAGTATGTATAACATGGATATTTATTATATGAAATTTTCCTAACATACGATCATCCTGTAACAGTCTTGTCACCTAGCATTAGACAATCCAGTTAAGAAATAATATAAAGATCATGAACGACTTCGTGAGCTTTCCTATAGAATTCATTCTAGGTTATATACGTTGACTTGGATTACTTACAGTTCTACACTTATATACATCAGTTTCAAGTTCATGAATAAAACTATAAGTAATCAGCTAGGGAAAGGGTGAGAGGGATTCCTAACTTCACTATCCCTAAACAAGCCCACGTCTATCAAAAATAAAAATAAAAGATGTCTTCTCCGGCTTCAGCATGAACCGGGCGCCTAAGCACCACTTGCCCTAGCTCCAGGTCCTCCAGCATTGAACTAAAGAAGGCCAAACAGCTCCCCTTCATTATTTATGAACCATGCAATGAACCTCATAAGGATCCAATCTACCCTGCCATTATCCATCCATAACATAGCCTCATGTCGTGTATAGGCCAGCTCGATATCGAGGTTATATACGTTGTGAAAATAAACATCAATGTATGCTATCACCCCATAATGAGTGATTGGTGGTATGTCCATACTAACAATTTAAAAAATATAAAGGAATGAGCAATGCCCAGTAAAGAAATAATAAGATCCTAAACTAGACAATCCATAGTCACCAAAGGATGCAAGAGAACATAACCAAATAGCGCATACTTATTAAGACTAAATCATCCAAGTATAGCTAAATGAATACTAAGATATCACACGAATGATCACTTCATGTCAAGCACACTAAATATGCATGTATGCCTCCTATTTCTAACCAGAACTAGATGAGATGCAACAATAACATATGAACTCACATGCCAAGTGAAATTATATTATAATGTATATGGCAAAGTCCACCCTTGATCAGTTTACCCACTAGAACTCAAGCCAGCCCGATCAAGTCACTTCTGAAATCCCACATTCGGACTTCCACAATAATAGTATCATGGGTATTTCACTCCAAGGTATCCCAGTATCACACAATTAAGGCATCCTAAGATTACACGGCATGGACCATCTCACTCCGAGGCATCCCAATATTCCACAACCAAGGCATCCCTGATCACACACAGAGGCATCTCAACTCCAAGGCATCCCGATATCTCACTCAACCAAGGCATCCAAGATCACACGGCATGGGCATCCCATTCCCCGGGGCATCACCGATATCCTAGTATCGACGGAAATCTCTTACTTATTTAATTCACACATTCTACACATCACACATCTGAATTATATCACATCATAGCATGCATATGATCTCAAGAGCACACAATCACTTTAAGCAGCACTTAATGCTTACACGACATTTCATTCATGTCGCACTCGTTGCACACATATACCATAATTAGTAATTATACAATAACCACACTTCGAATTATGGAAGAGACTTGCTCATGCACAAACTAACCGTTATTACAAGACCATTAGACTCCCATGCCATGAAAATCAGGTACAAGAGGCACAGCTTCTATTGCACAATCTCTGATCAAGGCAGAATAAAGACTAACACGAGCAGTTTTAATCATAAAGGCAAAAAGTGCATCAAATCTCATCAAAATGCTATGAATTTTAGTATGTTATGGAAGAGACATAGATTAACATTTTTCACGAAGAAACCTAAGCCTATTTCTCATTTTATAAAGAGTAGTAACTTGTTGTCTTTACCCCTAATTTTGCAAAAATTTCTAGTTTACACACCTATTGAAGAAAATTCGTTTTGGTATTCAAACCTTGACCATTTGTTCTCAAATTTTAATATGTTATTCCTAAATATTTGACCTACAACTTCCATGGAGGCTTTGAGGTCCAAATCAATTTAGAAAATTTCATAAAATTGATAGAACTACCTAAGGTTTTGCTGGTTTCTGCAGGTCAGCTTGTTGTTCTAAGGGAGGAATGTTCACACCAGTTAATTTCTACAAGAAATCTCTAACCACTAGTAGTCGTAGCCTAAAATAGTTGGTACTCTCTTAAGAAAATTAGTTATTTCCATCGACTACGCATTTAAGACCCTAAAATGATGCATAAACCAGTAATTTCTAACCCTATCTCCCCCAAACAAAGCATCTTGAGCCCCTGTCTCCATCTACAGCTACATTGGGTTATTTAGTTTGTCCACAACCTCTTTTAGTACCTCAACATTGCTTCGACAAAACCCAAAAGTGATCTCAATAGCTCATAGGCTATACATAGCAACCTACAGTTCAACCCAAGACTAAAATTCGCCTCTCGACCCCTCAAAACCAACATGCAACACCTGCCTAGACTCAAAGGTCGTCTACCACCATCTCGACCAACACAACTCCCTCGCGCTTGGTTCTTTGACCATTTGAACTTCGATCATCACATGCATAGACCAACAACTCCATTTGAGCATCCATCTAACCTATTCCAACTCAAAAACATAAGCATCAAGACTTAATCTCCTACCATCCAGCATGCTCTGCAAGTTTCCTCAATGAATGGCGGATAACTTCAAGTTTAGGACTTCATCATTTCCTTAATTGTAGCTTGGCTTCTCTGGTGGCTCACTGCTCATTGGAATTCTTCCCTCAAACACACTCCAAAAGAAGAAGAAGAAGAAGAAGAAGAAGAAGAAGAAGCTAGGGTCATTGACCTTGCTTCTGTGAAAGCCATGTAAGAGGGAAAAGAGAGAAATAGAGGGAGGATTTGGGTGTAGATTTTATTTTAAATCATAAGAATAGATATTATTAGGAAGAAATGATGATGTCTCCTCTGAAGACTTTGAGTTGGAGAGAAATCGAGAGGGAAGAAATGAAAGTCGTGGCTCCCATGCACACATTCTTCTTCATGGTCGACACCTAGCACTTGAGAATGTTTAAGATCAAGTTCTAATCCATGTCGTTAGTTGGTCTATTAGTTTCTAATGTCTTCCATTTAGTTTCATTTCGAATCCACAAAATTTCCGATCCATTTGTAACTATGAGAGTCTATGAGTTGACACGAATCGAATTGATGCATTAACGTCTTGGTGCTAATCTACAATACAAATAAGAATTAATCACGAGAAATTACTAAAGTTAGTATTCAATAAGAAAATTACAATCGCTTATAAATTTTAATAAAATCCTAATTAAATCTCGCATTAGGCTTAACCTATAATCTTAATCGAAAAAAAAAATTAAAGCGCTCAGGCCTAAATACCCGTCTCTGGCCCATCGGGCTCATCCCATGACATTTCTCGGCCCACTAGACTTAATTCATAACTTTAATAAACCCGACCCTTCACCCAATCCAAATCAAGCCCAAGTTCCGTAGCTCATCCTTTGGTCGATTGAGCCTGTGTTCAATATCTTCGTGTAGCCTGTTAACTACTTAAGTCCATAGTCATCTGGCCCGCTTTAAAATAATCCAAGTCCATTATACTCCAATTATACTTATAGGGTCAAAAAATTCAGGATGTCACATATCACATATTAATAATAAATGTAGTTTGTCCATATCTTTTGCAAAACAAACACATCCTTAGTGGTTGATGTATGTACTATCGGGTTGTGAATGATTTTCCTATAAATGGAGAGGGTGCTATAGAAGCATGTCCAAAATTTGACAAAGAAAGCTTTTGAAAATGACGATGATTACCTTGAAGAACTGCAAAATCATGCATACATGAGCAGTTCGTAAGGAATCTGAGAGGGTTTGTAATCTCGGGCAATTAATGAAAATTGATCGTTCTCTTATATCATTTGAAATAATTAATGAACAAAAAACATTTTCATTATTGATAATGATTTATTTTTAAACATTTTTATGGAATTCCAATATCGGTCGCTAGAAATCCATTGTGACCATATGTTATTAATTTATTAGTCACACATGGCTCACTGGGTCAATTAGGATATAACCCCAAAAATGATGTTGTATTAATGGTTTGCCCAAAATAAGAACCCTAAAATCTTCTCCCTAATAACTATTATATTGAGAATCTAAACCTTAATTTGAGTTACCAACAAATTAATAGTTGAATCTTGCAAATGGAGAGTTGAAGCTTCACAAGCAGCTCAAATTCATTCATTAAAGTGAAGAATAAGCTAAACAATATTGTTATTATGCATTATTGAGTCCAAGAAGAGCATCTTGGACTTGGTTGAATCTCAAGAAAATATTTTATGAATACACCAAATATAGAAAATGCTCGAAGTGATATTTATATTTCGAGATCATGACTTGAATGTTTGTGGAAATAGGCATTTCAAATCTTTATGAATGGAAGTTTGTTTTAATATATAATAAATGTGCGATTCTTGTGTTTCAATTACAGATTATATTCTGTTATAAGTACATCTATGTGAAGTTGATGAATCAAGATACCATGTCAATAGCCGGTTGTCAATGATATATGATATCATGTCTCCGATCATGGAAAGTTGTCCCGCCCCCCTCCTCCCCGTTATGTGTCTAATTCTCGTTCTCATAAATGCAAGGCACGTAGTCCAATGTCTAGGTACGTGAGAATGATAAATGAAAGAAATTGAATATACGTTTGATTTTCTTTTCCAATTTCATAATATTCTGTCAAAACCTAATATCAACAAATATATATATATAAAGGCCTGGTTGGGCCTGGCTCGTGGTTAGGGCTCTTTAACGGGCTCGAGGCCCAGTTCGCCATCCTTCTTCTTCATCCTCCACCACACGGCCACCGCGTCCTCGCGTCTCGAAATCTCTGCGCACAGACAGCAGAGACTCCGCGCTAGGCTGCTGCTGCTTCTTCTCTTGCTTTCTTCTTCTTCTGCTGCTGCTGCTGCTTCTTCTTCTTCTCCTTCGAGTTCAAGCGTGGGTCCGAACCACACCGACCCGGCGCTGAGCGATGACGACGCGGATCGCTCCGGGGGTCGGGGCGAACCTGCTCGGCCAGCACTCCGCGGAGCGGAACCAGGATGCCACCGCCTACGTCGGCAATCTCGACCCTCAGGTCCCCCCTGCCTTTTCTTGTTCCCTAGGACCCACTTTTCGTTTCTCCCTCGAATTCCTTTTCCGCCTCCGAGCGCTTCGTTCCAGTGCTCGGGAAGCGCTCGTGGGAGCGGTTTCGATGGTGGCTTGCTAGGGGGAGATGTGGTTGTGAATTGATTAGGGCGCGTGTTTGGCTTGCAGGTGTCGGAGGAGTTGCTCTGGGAGCTGTTTGTTCAAGCCGGTCCTGTTGGTAAGTTCGGCTCCTCTTTCTTGTGTCGATGCCTGGTTTCGACGAAATGCTAGAGTATGCCGTGGAAGCGGTCGCTTGTAGCTGCAGTTTTCATAGATTTCTGTTGCTGGTGTATTTGATCACGATGTCCTTTAAGCTGCCCCTTTGTTGTGCTTGCAGAAAAGAAAAAAACAAGGAACATTTTCTTAAATTCTCTCTGCTAACTTACTTTGGAATTACTCTGAAGTGGAACAGTACGTTTGAACCGGTCATGTGTGAAGAGTCAGTTGTTATCTTTTTCTTGGTGTTGCGAGGAACATTGTTTTCTTCTCTCCCAGATGGGTTTCTTTAATTCAGTGATTGAGTTCGGAGAATATAAATGATGGGTTTGCCTCTGTGCATTGTCATGTAGTGGAGCTGATTAACCCAGCAGAATTCTCTATTCTTTCCTTTTGAGCTCATTGTTGTAATTTATATTTCCTTTTGTGTGAATAAGGCCCCCGCACCTTTCCTTGCTTTGTTTGAGGTTTCAGACTATCGAGGATGAATATTCACCATTATTGTAACTCGTTTCAGTTAATGTTTATGTTCCAAAGGACAGAGTGACAAACCTTCACCAAGGATATGGATTTGTTGAGTTCCGGAGTGAAGAAGATGCTGACTATGTAAGTACTAGTCTAAGTAACTGCATTGCTAGTTCTGGTTCTCTGGCTTACTGATCGTTTTGATGATTGCAGGCAATTAAGGTGTTGAACATGATAAAACTTTATGGGAAGCCTATACGTGTGAATAAGGTATGCGAATTTACATGTCTTTATTGTGTTGGAGGTTATCTTTTGATTAAGGGAATATCTCCCCGGACCATCTATTGAATCTGTATTTGTTCAATTTTTAAACATGTTGCTATTGTGCTCAAATTCAGGCAACCCAAGATAAAAAGAGCTTGGATGTGGGAGCAAACCTTTTTATTGGAAATCTTGACCCTGTAAGTAGTCAGATACTATGATTTTTATTAATGGGCTAAGTCTGTCAATATAGAAGTCCTAATTCCTTGCCTATGGCATATCCTCTGCAGGATGTAGATGAGAAGCTTCTGTATGATACTTTCAGTGCATTTGGTGTAATTGTTACAAACCCAAAGGTGATGCTTTGGATTTTTCCTTGATTCGCATGAAGTCCCACCTTTACAGTAGTCAATCATTTCTTGATTTCTCAAGCATGTAAATTTTTTAAGAGCATTGTAGTGCATGAAAGTACCTGGGTTGATTACGATTGATGTGTCGTACTCTTGCAATGTGGCTTACTTTGTATAGTTAATTGATCTCTATTTCATGTGTGGCATGATGATTGTGACAGCAGTCTAAGTTGGATAGTTATGAGCGCCATGTCCTGGTATTGCCAGTTGATAAGCCAATATGAATATACACCCTCTAACGCCTGCCTACTAGATGGATTACATGTATCTTGGGAATGCAGTTTTTCGCATTGATTCTACTACCCATCTACTAGGGGTGTTCTTATGTAATTTTATTGCTTCCAAATGCAGCGTCATTTATTTGAGTTTTGAAGGAATCTGTTTATTAGATTCTTATGTTGTCACACTTTGGTTTGAGAAATCAGAATAAGCTCGCAAGTTCCCCGGGCAGAGGACTACTTGGGCCCTCTAGATGGTGAAACAATTGGGGGTTGACAATTTGTATAGTTTGTTGTATTGCTGGTGCATTGTTCTTGGTTACCTGATCTTGCAAATGCATTCAAACGCTTTTCCTCTTCACCTTTTTCCCTTCTGTATGGAATCACTAGTCTACCAGTGAGGACATTTAACACTTCCAGTGAGTCTTGATGAAAAGGAAATTCTATAAGTACCATTTTGATATTCCTGTGGTACTACCAGAAAAAAAGTAAAAATAAAAAAAGATGCTCTCACTCACACTACAGAAAATGTCTCTGGAGTCATTCTATAAAGTTTTCCAATTGTTGGGGCTTGACATCCTCTCGCCGCTTGTCATCAAGAACCCAAGTGAACACCATGGATTGAATACAAATCACAACAGCTCATTTGAAAGTTTGAAGATACTTGATATAGACTTCAATTGGAGACTTCTATGATCGATCAATTTGTGCTCATTCATGCCACCTCTTCATCAATTCTTATGAAATATTTACCCAACACGGTTCTTTAAATAAAATTCTTCTTATTCTCGCTGGGTTATACATAAAAAAACGTGGAAGATTTTCTTGCAATTGTTGCGGGAGAATCTCTCATCACGAAAAGGATGGAATGCAAAAAGAAACCACATGAACTTGCCTCCGTGTGTCTACTATTAATGTGTTCGTTAAGATCAGTCGAAACAACTCTAATTGTGTTTTTAATGTTGCTTCCTGCATTATGTTGTGTCTCTATGATTGCTGAAGGACTGAGATGTGGCTGTTGTATCCATGCTGTGGTTTAGAGATGTCGTGGCGGGCACTTTAAGTACATAGATTATGTCAAAATTAGTAGTAGTTGCCGTGAATGTTTTATTGGATAATGATTGGTCACCATTGTTATCCATTACCAGAGTTGATAGGCTCAGGAGCCGGTTAAGTATGGAGAAGATAACAGCTCCTGCCATGAAAAACTGCCATGTTATGTATGTGCTTTGTGGCGTGAGAGTACTCAGCACATGAATATGTTAGTTGTGTGAAGAGTGAATGTGTTACAAGAGTGAGAAGTCGCATGCTTGGGTGTGCTCTGTTTGAACAGAGAGTGCAGTACACCTTTGATTCTCTGGTTGTGTTTGATTTGCTGGTAATTTCTTTTCTGATTTTATCTCTCCTCTTTGCTGTTTGGCTTCTGCTTGAATTGATGTGTGGCTTCTTTGGACTTTCTACCTCTTTCTCTATGTGTCTGTATTTCTATCCTTGGTTTCCCTGTGTGTGTTTAATGTTGCTGTATTTAAATTAAGTCTTGTTGCAATATTCTCTTTACATGGCTGGGTTTTTCTCTGTTTTATCGGTGTTTTTGGGCATTTTTGTCTGTGTTTTTATGGTGCTTTATGGTCAATTCTCTCAAGTTGGTACGTTGAATAGAAGTAACATTATGGGGTTGGTAAGGTGAAGGGTAGAGCAGTCATTTCTTCTTGGTTTTACCCCTTCTTTTGTTATCCTTTAGAAGGCATAAACTTCTAGACTACATGGTGCAAATTGACAATCTCAGGCCTCTTTAAGCGTTTGTTTGGTGTCTTGTTTTCATGTCAATACCAATTATTTTGGGTCTGCTATCAATGAAGGTAGTTGCTATTCACAAGCTTAGGACTTGAAAATTTAGTCTTCTCTTGCCCGGACTCACTTTCATTTGTCTAGTTGATATAGGGGGTTTGTCTTGAGTCTTGCAACGAGGCGCAATTTGTCTGAGGAAGTGTTTGAAAGACGCCTTTTGAAGGGTTAAACTTTCAGATTATGTGCTAGTATTAATCTGTTAATTACATTAGGTTTGGGTTTGAATTATGTAACTTGTTTAATATTTTGCAATGGGTATGTACATACACAAATTTAAGAGAGCTTTCGTGGTAAGTTTGGTTACATTTGGTGTTCAATGTTTTCTTTGAGGGATGTATTCTTGTGTTTAGATTTTCATAAACTGGTTTGAAATAGTCCAGATGAATTGGCATGTCTCCAGTGAGTTTTCAACCTAATCTCAGCTTTTTTGTTCTCCTTTCAAGGAAAACTTAGATGGTCAGGAGGCAAGAATATTCATTGTGATATCTTGAAGATTGCTGTGCCATCTACATTAATTGCTATACCTTGTATTTCCATGGACAAAATGCACCATTTCTGAACTCTTGTTGGCTTGAAGAAGTCATTTTGCCTATGGTACCAGGATGAATGGACCGCTGTTTGTAAACTTGGTTTACTTAGGGAGAATTAGGCTATCTTCTGTGTCGATAGATAAAACATATGTGAGGCTGAAATCTTTGTTCCTGGTATGCCGCATAGTTTCAGAATGTCTTAGATAACGGAAATCCCTGGAGTGAGTAAGCAGTATGAGGTCCTTCTGCTCTCAGATATGAGCAATGGAGTGAATGGATGATTTGGAAAGGCTCTAGTGTCAACAGCTTAAGCATCTTTCCTTCTGCATGAAATGTGAGGATCATCTTCGAGAACCACTGACATTTGTAGATTTGCATGCTTTCTTTCCAGATTATGAGAGATCCTGAGACTGGAAATTCCCGTGGCTTTGGTTTCGTCAGTTATGATTCTTTTGAGGCATCTGATGCAGCTATTGAGGTATCTTTCATTCTTTATTGCCCTGGGAATTTTATTGATGAATAATGATTTAGGGTGACAATAGAGATTGTTACTTTGCAGTGACACTCTATTGTTTGTGGTAAAACATCAACACATGGATTACTGGTCAAGTACTCTTAAATGAAATGTATTAGATATTATCGATTTGACGTTTCTGCACGGTTACTTTTATGTTAATGCTTATGATGTAAAAACTTGCTTCACTCTCTAGAGAATTAAGTAATTGGTTTTTGTATCTTGTATTCAAGGCGATGAATGGCCAGTATCTTTGCAATCGACAAATTACAGTCTCATATGCATATAAGAAAGACACCAAAGGGGAGCGTCATGGTACTCCTGCAGGTAAGTTGCTTTGTTCATGGAGTATGTCTCTCTGATTGAGGTGCTTTCTTCACACCCTACACACGTGCTATTATGACATAAATGGACAGTGTGATAGTTTGGTACCATTTCTTTTCATGGTTAAGACATGAAGTGGTTAATTTCAAATACATTCATGGTGCAGAGAGAGTTTTGGCAGCTAGCAATCCAAATGCCACGAAGAGTAGGCCCCATACTTTATTTGCAAGTGGCCCACCAAGTCTTCCCGGTCCTCAGGGCAACGGTGCCATGGTTGCTCCAGCTCCTCCACGCCCCTTTGCAAACGGGACCGTTGCCCCAGCATCAATGTCAATGCTCCGGCCACCACCTCCTCCACAAGGAGCGACTTTCCCACCTATGCAAGTCCCTCGGCCAGCGTGGCCTGGTCAGCCTCCGCAGCCTGGTCAGGCAATGTCCCAAGTTGGAATGCCACCACCACCTGTGCAGCAGTTCCGGCCACCTCCTGGCATGCCCCCACCACCTCCTCAGGCCTCTCAAATCCTCCAGAGACCACCTCCACCACCAGTTGGGATGGTAGCACCGGGACATACTTGGCAACCACCACCACCTCAGCAACAAATGCTCGGGAGGCCCCCCATGTCACACATGTCCATGCCGCCACCGCCACCACCCTCAGGTTAGGGTGTGGTGATTGATGGGGTCACATCCATGAGATGCTTCAAGCATCTAGAGATTAAGTTGTAGCATTGTGTACTACTCTGTTTTTTACAGTGTAGGGTCTTAAGTATCTGAATATACATCTAGTATTGAGCAGGTCTTTTACGTTGCACAAGTGCTTGTTCTTTGAATCACGAGGTGTGTTAGAATGGCAGTGCAAATCAGCAAAAGGGATGTGATTTAATTTACCTGTTTCATTGCATTTCTTCCTTTTATTTGGATGAGAAGACGATGCCAACGAGTCCAGAGTCGGATCCTTTCTTGGATTAGAACTTTTGAGGAGATTTTGTAATTGAAACCAAAACTTAAATTTGTTTCCCATTGTTGCACCAGACAATAGAGGGCGCAATGTTTTTAAATTCAGATGAGTTTTAGATTCAATTTGATCATTTTTCATAGATTAACAGGGAGGGGTTTGGAGAAAAATCCTACTCAAATACCTATTAGGTCGAAACTCTTTCTGTAGGTAACCATGCTCTGTATAAGTTAAATAAGAGTATCGGCCTTGATGACATGAGACAACTAGTTAGGCCACTGTTCTTTTGTTATTAGTGTCAATATTTTGTTTTGTTTGATTTCCATTTCCATTTCTAAATATGTTTTAAATTGTTATTTAAACTAATTTCATTGTATAGTTTAATTAGGTCAATACCAAATGAAGTTAAATCGCATAATGCCATAATTTCTATATAGAATTAGGAGTAACTACTCTATAAATTACCTGCATTGTTTAGCCATAATTATGTATTGTTTGATGTCATCAATTATTTTCAGAATAACTTGGGTCATCTATGTTATTGACATAATGAACAATATTTCTCACTTTACTTTAACTTAGAAATAAATGAATTTATTTCCATCATAAGTTATATTCAAAGAAATAAGTTTTAGGTTTTTTTTTTATCTTCATCTATTTTTTTTTTTATAAGTTCATTTTTAATGATTTTACTATCATGATTTCTTTTAAACTAACTCATGCTTTCTAAAATGTATTTGAATAGGGTTTTGTCTAATTATATTGAATATGAGGAATTTATCCATGATTTATTTGTATAGTTACGTGGTCATATGTAATTTAATATTATCAATTATTTTCTGAATAATATGTTATTTATGATGTTCACATAACGACTTATATTATGTTAACTTTGAACTGAATGGGCAAATTTACGATCATGAGTAATTTTCAAAATAGTATATTTTAGTGAAAAATTTATTTCAAGATATCAACTTTTTCTTTTCTTCAAATTTCATACAAAAAGAGATAAAATTTGCAAATTAAATTAAAAACTAACTAGCACTAGCATTTGTTTTGCAGATAACACGTTTCGTATTTGTCTAAATATGGATGACGTGTATGCATATTGTGATGATCGAAAAGAAAAAAAAGAATATATATATAACTGAATTGTATAAATCATCTAATTCTCTATCTCGAACATGATTCAACGGCCTTAATGATTTAATGCCAAATCAAACATTACAAATTTCGGGAATAACAAAATTGAATATTTTCATATAGTTTCGAGATTAAGTTTTTGTTTTTTGTTAGATTTTAAGGATTAAGTTGAACATATACTAAAAGTCCATGGACTATATAAAATAAATTGAAAGTTCATAAATCACATTGCACATTGGAGTATAATTCATGGATCATATTAAACAAATTTAAAGTTTATGGGCTATAAAAAATAGGATCCATTTGTATCATTGTTCCTAACAAGATCGAACTTTTCTTCCCTCTGTTAACCCCTAAATCTCAAGTTCACATTCGAGTCCACAATCTCCAAATTTGAGGTCTTCACTTGAATTCTGAGGCCATCAACCTCATGCGACCTCGAATATCATTTGAGATGAGTGACCATTAGAGATGGACAACAACCCGAGGATGGCATATTAGATACATGTGTAAGTTATGTTAGAGAAGTCTCACATCGGATAATTGATATGGTGTTGAGTAGTTGATATATTATAATTGACCCATAACTCATTAACTTAAGCTTTTGAGTTAAAATAAGTTCAATTGGATATATTGATGAGCTTGAATTGGACTCCCTCTTAGCAATCTCCTAAGGTTAAGATATTGGACTTCTATTGTGCGCTCCCAACAAATGGTATCAAAGCCAATAGTAGAAATTTCTGGGTTGGTGGGTGCTGTGGTGTAGCAATGCAGGCCTAAGGATGAAGTTGAGCCAGAAGGATACGTGAATCAAGGGAGAGCATACCTAATATTGGAGCTCACACATGAGGGAGAGATTGTTAGGATGCACATGTTAGTTGTGTTAGAGAAGTCTCATAATGGAGAATTGATGTGGTGTTGAGTGGATAGTTGATCCATAGCTCATTGATTTAAGCTTTGAGTTAAGGTGAGTCTAACTGGATATATTGATGGGCTCGGATTTTGGGCTATCTCTTGACGATCTCCTAAGGTTAAGGTATTGGAATTCTGTTGCACGCTCTCAACAAACAAGAATTGATGGAGTTGTGAAGTTTGATAGAAGAAAGTAACGTTCAAGCGCAGACTCCCGCTGTATATAGGCACAATATCTTTCATATTTATAATGTTGATGCTTGTAATCCTAGAGCTTGTAACACTAATATTAATAGTGGAAAGATTACCTTGTTTGGCAACATGGTCTCTCTCTTTTCTTGATATTGGGAAAGGTTTTCCGTGTAAAAAATTATCGCTTGTTTTCTTCTTTATTTTTCTTCATATGTTCATGTTTTTAACAACTGGTACCAGAGTCTAATTTTGGGAAAATAATGGGAGCAATATGGACGAAGGGAAGGTGAAGATCGACTGGTTCCATGGCAAGGACTTTGGTTTTTAGAAAAACTTGCATGGGCCTCTATTTGGAGAGAAACCAAACTCTATGAAGCAAGAAGAGTGGAAATTGTTAGATTGACAAGCTCTGAGTTT
Organism: Eucalyptus pumila; assembly: GCA_016097595.1. Lineage (NCBI taxonomy): Eukaryota > Viridiplantae > Streptophyta > Magnoliopsida > Myrtales > Myrtaceae > Eucalyptus > Eucalyptus pumila. Next base: position 34,567,587 of record CM027853.1, read on the forward strand.
GATTCATCTCACATTGGCACAAAACGTAAAAAATTCTCGCTTGTTTTCTTTTCTATTTTTTCTCTTCATATATTTGTGTCCTAACAATTGGTATTGGAGCCTCGTTTTGGCGAAATAGTGGGAGTGAATAGGACAAAGGGAAGGTGAAGATTGATAAGTTCAATGGCAAGAGCTTTGGTTTATGGAAAATGCACTGGAAGATCTTACATTAGCCTCTGTATGGAGAGAAACCAGAATTTATGAAGCAAGAAGAGTGGAAATTGTTAGATCAGCAAGCTATAGATTTGATTCGTCTCACATTGGCACGGAACATTGCTTCAACATTGCCAATGATGTAACGATGGTAGATTTGATGGTGGCATTGTCCAACATGTATGAGAAGCCTTTTGCATCAATCAAGATATATTTGATGCGTTATCTTTTCAATCTGAAGATGGACGAAGGTGCTTCCGTGACAAATCACATCACTAAATCTAATGTGATCATGACTTGGTTGAGTTCGATGGATATCAAATTCGATGACGAGGCAAAGGCTTTAATTTTATTATCTTCTCTACTTAAAAGTTGGAGTGCAACTATGACTGCAACAAGTAGTTTGTCTAGAAAGAAATAGTTGAAGCTTCAAGCAATCTGAGATTTGATTCATAGCGAGTGCATAAGATAATTCGATGAATTTTCGGGTGCTACCTTAAATATTGAAGGCGAAGGGAGAAGCAATTAACGAGGAGTGCAAAACCCAGTGGAGACGCTAGGTGTTTTAAGCGTGACGCCGTGGTGGTGGGTCCTGCGCCGACGTCACCAGGGGGTTTATGGCACGGTTGTCGGTAGCAAGCTGGTTCCTCATGTCCCAAAAAAAATAAAAATAAAAATAATTATATTTTTTTATATTACATTCAATTAAGGGTTAATACCTTGAAAAATCTCAAACCAGTACATGTGTGACAAATTTATCCCAAATTATTTTTTTGACCATGAAAAACTCTAAACTGATACACCTATGACAAATTTATCCCAAATGACCATAAAAAAACCCTAAATTTGATATATTTATGACAAATTTATCCCAAATTAATTTATTTGACCGCCAAAAATCCCAAACTTATACATTTGTAACAAATACACCTCATGCTAAATTGGATTAATACCACAAAAAAATCACAAAAATTATAAACTATGACAAACGGAGAGTAAAATCCTAAATTGATATACCAGTTAACTGTTGCGTGTTATTTAACTTAATAATTTGACAGTAAAATTTAACATAAACTAACATCTAAATTTGTTACAAGTGCACCGATTTTGGGTAAATTTGTCAAAAGTGTACTAGTTTAGGATTTATGATGGTCAAAAAATTAGTTTGGAGGTAAATTTGTCACAAGTGTATCAGTTTAGGGTTTTTCAGGGTATTAACCCTTCAATGAAAACATGTTATATAAGGAAAAATCTGTATTAGAATCTATTGTGAAGAAACAATTAGTGGAAAAGAGAGATTAAAGTAGAGGAGGTTTTTAAAAGTGTTTAGGTTGAAAATCCTGAAATTGTTGTTGTCAACTCAGATCAAAAACCAAAATAAGAATTACGTACACCTAAACCCACTTTGAGAAGATCTAGTAGAACATCTAAACATATATAAAGATATTCTCTATCATTGTATTATTTGTTTTTGACTGACGCTGGCAAATTAGAAATTTTTTCAAAAGTAGTGTAGGTTAAAGATTCTGTTAAGTGGGAATTAGTAACACAAGATGAGTTAGACTCACTCAAGAAAAACAGAACTTAGGTGTTAACTCAATTACCATCAAAGAAGAACTTGATGGCATGAAAAGGTATAAAGTAAGGTTAATAGTAAAATTGTTTCAATAAACGCAAGGAATTGATTACATAGAGATTTTTTCTCCAGTTGTGAAATTGACTGCTATCAGGTTAGTATTGAGTATTATTGGGGGCAAAAGATTGCTTTAAGTGCTAAAAGTTGGCACAAATAGACATTTAAATGCCAAAAGTTATGAAAGTGACACTTAAGTGCCGTTTTTTTTTTTTTTTTTTATAATGAAAAATGGGACATTTGAATGCCACATCCGGTGAAGCTCGCTGGATATCCTATGTGGCTTTTTTTATTATTAATTTTTTCGCTTACGTGGCTCGTCGGAAGGCTAACTGAGCAAACCACACACAAAAACGACATTGTTTTGGTATAATTCGAATTTTAATATAATAATGAATTAAAGTAAAATTTAAAAAATTAATTAATTAATTATTTTTAAAAAAGGGGGAGGGGGAGAGGGAGGAGGAGGGAGGCAGCTGTGGCCGAGGACTCAGCCCTCACCGCCGCCGCCTCCCTTCCGTTGTTGGGAAGGTGGGTGAGTGTCGGCCGGGGCCGCTGAGGCCTGGCCGGCGGCTGGCGGCCCTAGTGACCGGCCGCGACCCTTACCCCAGATCTAGGCAAGGGCATGCAGGCCCTCACCGCCGGTCGGCTAGAGCCGCTGGCCCCGGCGACACTCCCCACCTTCCCGGCCAAAACTCGGTCCTCGCCGTTGCCGCCTCCCTCCTCATCTCTCCCCCCACCCCCCAATTTTTTTTAATCTAATTAATTATTATATTAAAATTTGAATTATACCAAAACGATTTTGACACTATTTAGCCACATCGCATGTAAAACGATGTCGTTTTGCGTGCAACTCGCCAGAAAATTGACATGTCAGTATTTTGGCCGAATTTTCTCGTTGGTTACACTTAAGATCATTTTGCTCCGATTTTGGCATTTAAGTGTCACTTTCGTAATTTTTGACACTTAAGTGTCTCTTTATACCAACTTTTGGTATTCTAGGGATCTAGGTGTCGAGTATTATTATTATCAAGAATTTACATTTGGAGCAGTTAGATGTTAAGATTGCATTCTTTTATGGTGATTTGGAGGATATTTATTTACATGATACAACCAAAAGGTTTTCAAGTTCCTGGAAAAAAAAATTATTTCTACAAATTGAAGAAAGGTCTATATGGCTTGAAATAGGCTCTTAGACAGCTGTACAAAAAATTTGACAATTAGTGTGGTAACAAGTTCACTCGAGTCTAGATATGGATCACTGCTACTACTTCAAAAAATTTGACAATTGCTATATTATTTTGCTGTTGTATGTGGATGATATGCTCATCCAAGATCTAGCATGAGAGAGATCAATATACTGAAGCAACAATTGTCAAAAGATTTTGAGATGAATAACTTGGGCGTAACAAATCATATTCTTGAGATGAGGATCACGCTGGATAAATTCGGAGGAATTTTAAAATTATATCAAGAAAAGTACATTAAAAAGATGCTAGATGGATTCAGAGTTCAAAATGCAAAGCTTAGAAGTACTCCTTCTGGAAGTCAAGCGCTAAAAGAAGCAGATAGATGAAGAGCGGAAATATATGGCTAAGATGCCTTATGCATTAGCTATTGGTAGTTTAATGTATGATGTGGTATGTACTCAACCAAATTTAGCTCATGCAATAGGAGTAGGAGTTGTAAGCAGATACATGGCATATCCAAGAATAAAGCATTGGGAAGCTATAAGGTGGTTATTAAGATACCTCAGAGGTACTTCAAATGAGTCGTTATGTTTTATGGAAAAACGGTGTAACTTTACAAGGTTTTGTTGATGCAAATCTTGGCGGTGAATTGGATAATAGGAAGAGCATCTTGAGTTATGTTTTTACCTTAAGTAGCGTTGTAATCTATTAGATGTCTAGATTTCAAACATGTCTCTCAACCACTAAGGTAGAGTATGTTGCTATATCTGAACCTACTAAGGAAATGATTTAGTTGAAAAATTTTCTGAATGAGATAGGCAAAGAGCAAGATAATTATTTTCAGTGACGATCAGAGTGCTATTTATCTTGCAAAGAATCCAGTATTTCATTCAAGGAAAAAACATATTGAGTTAAAATATCATCAAATTCATTAGTTGATAGATAATGGGACTTTGTCATTGAAGAAGATTCTTGAGGTAGAAAATCCAACAAATATGTTAACAAAAGTTGTCACCATTGAGAAATTGAGATTGTGCATTGCCTCAGTTGGCCTCCATGGTAAGTGATAAGGGAGATTGCTGTATTGGTTTATCTTGCTGATGATGAACCTTTCAATATTACAAGAAAGGGTGATGTTTATGTAAAATCTACTAACATATATCCATGAAAGTTGCATGATGTTGAATATGTTTCAAGACTTAAGGGAAATCTAATCTCTATAAGTCAATTAGCCAACACGAGATATAGAACTATTTTTGGAGATATCTCTTGGAAAATAGTTAAAGGTGCTTTGATTGTAGCACGAAGAATAAGGTCAAGAATGCTCTACATAACTAAAAGTAGTAGAGAAATTGCAGCAATTGCTGGGTTTGAAGTCAATTTTAAAGTATGGCACCGGAGGCTTAGGCACATGAGCGAAAAAGGGATGAAGCTATTAGTATCTAAAGGAAAACTGCCTAATATGAAGTCCATAGACGTGTTAGTTTTTCGAAGATTGGAGAAAACCAAATAAAATAAAATTAGAGTTGGTGCATACAGATATGTGGGGACTAGCCCCTATGCATTCCCTTAGAGGCTTGCACTATTATGTCACATTCATTGACTACTCCACTTAAAAGATATAGGTTTATTTTTTGAAAAATAAATCTGATGTATTTGATACTTTTAAGAGATAGAAAACTGAAGTGGAGAATGAGACTGACCTAAAAATTAAATGTCTAAGATCCGATAAATGGCGGTGAATGACAAGAACTGTTCCAAACAAACCATAGCAAAATGACGTTGCTGTAAGGATGAACATAACTTTGAATGAGTGTGCAAGAAGTATATATTGCATGCAGGATTACCCAAGACATTTTGGGCGAATGCAATTAACACTACAGCATATATAATTAAAAGAAGACCTTTAGTTCCACTTGATTTTGAGTTATCGGAAGAAGAATGGAGTGGAAAGAAGATAAGTCTCTCGCATTTGAAAGTTTTTTGTTGTGTTTCGTATATCTGTGTAGATTTTAAAAATAGAGATAAGTTTGATGTAAAAGCTAAAAAATGTTTTTTCATTAGATATGGTTTTGATTATTTCGGTTATTAATTTTGGGATAGACTAAATAGAAAAATAATAAGAACTGTTGATGTTACATTCAATGAAAACATGTTATATAAGGACAAATCTATAGTAGAATCTATTGTGAAGAAACAAGCAGTGGAAAAGAGAGATTACATTAGAGGAGGTTTTGAAAAGTGTTAAGGTTGAAAATCCTAAAATTGTTGTTGTCAACTCAGATAAAAAATCAAAACAAGAATCACGTACACCTAAACACACTTTGAGAAGATCTAGTAGAACATCTAAACATATATAAAGATATTCTCTGTCATTGCATTATTTATTTTTTGTTGACGCTGGCAAATTAGAAATTTTTTTGAAAGTAGTGCAGGTTAAAGATTCTGTTAAGTGAGAATCAGTAATACAGGATGAGTTAGACTCACTCGAGAAAAACAGAACTCAAGTGTTAACTCAATTACCATATAGTAAGAAAGCATTGTAGAATTTGTGGATATATGGGGGTCAAAGAAGAACTTGATGGCAGGAAAAGGTACAAAGCAAGGTTAATAGTAAAATTGTTTCAACAAACACAAGGAATTGATTACATAGAGATTTTTTCTCTAGCTTTGAAATTGACTACTATCAGGTTAGTATTTAGTATTATTGTTATTAATAATTTATATTTGGAGCAACTGGATGTTAAGATTGCATTCTTTTACGGTAATTCGGAGGATATTTACATGATACAACCAAAAGGTTTTCAAGTTCTTAGAAAAGAAAATTATTTCTGTAAATTGAAGAAAAGCATATATGGCTTGAAATAGACTCTTAGACGGTGGTACAAAAATTTGACACTTAGTGTGGTAACGAGTTCACTAGAAGTGATATAGATCACTGCTATTACTTCAAAAAAAATTGATAGTTGCTATATTATTTTGCTGTTGTATGTGGATGATATGCTCATCGCAAGATCTAACATGAGAGAGATCAATATACTGAAGCAGCAATTGTCAAAAGAGTTTAAGATGAAGGACTTGGGTATTACAAATCAAATTCTTGGGATGAGGATCATGCGAAATAAATTGAAAGGAATTTTAAAATTATATCAAGAAAAGCACATTAAAAAGATGCTAGATGGATTCGGAGTTTGGAATGCAAAACTTAGAAGTACTCCTTTAGGAAGTTACTTCAAGCGCTCAAAGAAACAGTCGTCGAAGATAGATGTAGAGCGGAAATATATGGCTAAGATGCCTTATGCATTAGCTGTTAGCAGTTTAATGTATACTATGGTATGTACTCGACCAGATTTAGCTCATGCAATGAGAGTTGTGAGCAGATACATGGCCAATCCAAGAATAAAGCATTGGGAAGCTATAAGGTGGTTATTAAGATACCTCAGAGGTACTTCAAATAAGTCATCATGTGTTATGAAAAATGGTGTAACTTTACGAGGCTTTGTTGATGTAGATCTTAGTGGTGAATTGGATAATAGGAAGAGCATCCTCGAATTATGTTTTCACCTTAAGTAGCACTGTAATCAGTTGGATGTCTAGAATTCAAACATGTGTGTCTCTCCCAACCACTAAGCTTAGAGTATGTTGCTATATCTGAAGCTAGTAAGGAAATGATTTTGGTTGAAAAAATTTCTGAATGGGATAGGTAAGGAGCAAGATAACAATGTTATTTTCAGTGACGATCAAAGTGCTATTTGTCTTGCAAAGAATCCGGTATTTCATTCAAGGACAAAACATATTGAGTTAAAATATCATCAAATTCGTTAGTTAATAGATAATAGGACTTTGTCATTGAAGAAGATTCTTGGTGCAGAAAATCTAGCAAATATGTTAACAAAAGTTGTCACCATTGAGCTTTTGAGATTGTGCATTGCCTCAGTTGGCCTCCATGGTAAGTAATAAGGGAGACCGCTGCACTGGGACAATTCGGGCTACAAAGATAAAGACTATAAAAGATTATTACTATTTTTTTTTTCTTAAGATCAGCCTTCAAGTAGGAGATTGATGAAGTTGTGGACTTTGATAGAGGAAAATAAGGTTCAATGGTAGAAACAATTTATTTTAGGTAGTTACCCATCCTATCATGTTAAAGTAGACGATAAGATTTTTATTGTTGCTAACGGCATGCGTGTAATTTCCATATCAATTATGTATGTCCTAAACTCCCGCTATATATAAAAATGATATCTTTTATGACTGTAACACTAAAACTGGTAACCCCAAAACTTGTAGCACTGGTGCTAATAGTGGAAAGATTACCTAGTATGGCACCATGATTTTTCTTGTTTCCTGATTTTGGGAAGGGTTTTTCACGTAAAAAAATTCTTACTTGTTTTCTTCTCTATTTTTCCTCTTCATATATTCGTGTTCCTAACATGGCCGCGCCAAGGAGCACACAATCGGCCAACTATGGGTGGCGAGTGAGCGGGGTGCGAGAACGAGATTGATGAAACACAGCTGAGGCAAGGACGGAGGAGAGGAAAATTTAGGGAATATTTAGGGTTTTGAGTTGATTATTCGTAAAGCCTAGGGCATTTAAGTATACATACATACACACACATACATACCCTTGTATCTCACTTTTTGATTTCTCCTTCTGCCATCATCGACATATTACTTTAATATTGCAGTACATTTTAACTTTAAATAGAAAGATAAATGTAAAATGACTAAATAAAAAGAATAACATTGTAAAGTTAAAAGAAAGAAGTTAATTAACAGTTTCCACGAAAAGTGCACTCAGCGAAGTTCCACAGTTGAACAGAAAAAGAATTATTTCTCTCGTTTTCTTTTGCTAAAATTTGAATAAACTGTTTTTAAGAATAGCAAATGTTCATTTCAAAGTGACTGCTTTCTAAAATGAATTCATATAGCAGTTAAAAGAAGAAGAAGAAGAAAATGTCAGTATTTTATTTCGCCATTCAATTAAAGAAATTGCTTTCATTATTAATTCATTATAACGCCAAAGAATGAATGAAATTAATCACTCACAGGTAGGGCGTGCATGAAAATTAATTTATGATAACCAGACGAGGCCTGATTAAGAAGTAAATGAAAGGATTTCAATCCCTTCAATAAGATTTTCATCTTTGGCAATTTTTTTTTTTCTAACCTTATAATGAAAGATACATGTCAATATCACTTCTCATCATAATAAAAATAATTCAATTTCAACTTATTTTATATATTTTCGTTGATCTTCAATTGAAACGCAACATGTCGATTATATGTATACCAAAACTTTCATGAGCTCATATCATAATCATTGAAATGTTTATATGATAATATTTTTCCTAAAAAAAGTACAAAGGAGTAATATAATCGTAGATGAGCCATTTTATCAAATCTTTTGACAGGATGGGGGATATTTAGCATACAAGCTTCTATTCATTATAATCAACGTAAACACATGCCAATATCATTCTAGAATCTTCTTCTAATAACATCAATTCCGTAAATGCTTATGAGAGAGTGTGATAAACATTTATCATATTGTCAAAAGTTGGAATTAAGGGAATGTTCTCTTATGTACTCGTCAAGTGACACTTAACTTTACCTCTACAATTGGTATGTATGTAATAAGCGATATTGCATAACTGCACCACATGACCCATAATTGAGATCAAGCCATGAAAGCCTTCCTTCAGGTCCATTTATTGAAAATGGATTTAAAATAAATCATTTAAGTTCGAGGACGACATTAAATGATCTTATATAATTAATTGAATGACAATATTGAATATTTTTCTATAGGTTTTTTTTTTTTTTGTCGGTCCTACTATAATCCTACTCTAATACTCACTTTTAGACTTTTGTCTATGGTCATTGTTTTTGGGACCCTTTTTGTCAATGTTCTCACTGTACAAATTCCCCTGACGAGGTAGATCCTTTTGCAAAATCTCCACCTCGACGGAAAAGGCCAAAGGATAAGATGTTCCAAAGGTACTTAGACGGAGATTCCTCCGTTGATACTCTTGGTGAATGTAACAAATACCAATTCATGGTTTCTTATGCACTACCTCCACCACCAGAGTCTAGTACTACATCCCAGGCCTCACCAGATCTACCAAAAACACCCCCACCATCTCTTCCCCAGAAAAAGCAAGTCCTCTCTCCATTCTATAAGCCAATCCTTAAGTGGGCTAAGAAGCATTCTTACCCCCTCGAAGTTCCAAAAGAAGCACCATCTACTTCTTCTATCGCTATGTTTCGGATATCGACTTTCCTCCTCTTGTCAAGGAAAGTTCTAAACTCTCATTCCCCGCCGAGAAGAGTTTATTGATCCTCATGGCAGGTATCGCCATGTTCCTAAAATCCCTACTCCCACTGATGTGGATGAACATGGAAAACAGAAAAAAAAACCTCTCGCATTTGAAGAAGCCGTTCTAAATTGGCAATCAGAGACTATGTTAGCACAAAACAATGCCTTCAAGGCAATTGACTCCAAAATTGGAAGTGTGCAACAAGATCTCCGAAGGTATGATGAAAGTACCAAGAAGATACTTTCTGAATTCCAGAAAAGACTTCACGCCTTGGAATCGACAACATCTTGGGTACCATTATCTCGAAAATCCACAAAATGAAATAGAAAAGCTCAAAACCCAAATCTAGCTTCTTGAAGAAGGAAGGTTCGACCATTTGACCCATTTGCACCTCCCCGTCAAAAAACCGGGTATTTACCCCCACCACCTCAAACATCCATTTTTGCCACTATTCCAACAGATCCTTACAGAAGAGAACCGGATATGGCCGACTTACGAAATCGTATCAAAACCCCGCAGAAGGAAAAGGGGAAAGAAAAAGCATCACCCGAAAAGGCATCACCTACAAGATCAAGTTCCATTGTCATAAGAGAAAGGCCAGAACAGATGATGCTATCAAATCCATTAGAATCTTTTCTAAAGGATTTAGGCACCCAGAACCTGACCCCGTTATCCAACAAACAACAACCCGATCCTCCCAAGACTTTGCTCCCGGGAGCAAACTTCTCATGATATTGAAATAGAATCTTCGCATATCTCTTTCTTCCTCTTCATCCTTCTCAATTCCTACAGTCGATACCCTCCCCTTTGCACCGGTCACTTCATCAGTATTCATGGCTGACTCCCCAGATGAAGATATGGAATCAAATTATTCTGACATAGAAATGGGTCAGACAAGCAATCCTACACGCAATCCTACTCAGCATGTGTCCCTCGCATCAAAACAATTCTTCACCATTGATGATATTCCTTATCATAAATGGCCGATAAGGCTTGAAGAATTTCATACATGGCTAAAGACCCAGTCTATCACCAATCATGATATGAATGATGTCTTGTACAATTTCGTTACAAGATTTACAGGAAGCTTAAAGTTCTGGTGGCAATCACTCTCAGAACAGGACCAGATTCATTTTCTGATGTCACCTAATTTCAGCCATGCCCTAACTCTCTTATATCATGTCTTTGTGGGAAAATCCGGTGATCTCATAGAGATAAAAAGAAGAGAGTTTTTTGAAAGACGATGCTGCTCCCTCCAGAAGAAACATCTTGATAAGCATTTTAAATTAATGCTTCAAACCTTTTATCAAGTTGGAACAGACCCAAATTTGAAGCATGTCTTTCTTACTTCCATCCCGAAGGAACTATCCCAGATGGTTGAAAGATCATTCTTTGGAAAACAAAGGCGGGTACAAGATATTCCCTTGGGAGAAATACAGCAAGAAATCCATCTATGCCTAGAAGAATTATGCTTAAAACGCAGGATGGTACAAACATACATCACGATGACAAACGCCTCGAATCGCCTGCTCCGTCGAGCTGAAAATTAAATGCTCAAAGAAAGACTGTGATGGTACATGTGGCAAGTATTCTCGGAAGAAGAAACACTACAAGAAGTTTTGGATAAAGAAATCCAAACATGGCTCCAAGCATTTCCGGAAAAAGAAGAAATGACGATATCTACGCAAAAGAAAGGATCACACAAGCCACAAGAAATGAAATCGTTGCTACATTTGCAATCGAAAGGACATTTTGCTAAAAATTGTCCTCAAGCGAGAAAAGGTCAGAATCATCTAATCCATCATATTAAGAACGAAATGGGTATTTCTCTCGAAAATGATGATATTGAATCCTTATTCTCTGCTGATGAAGAACCATCTGAACAAACTCTTTGTGCAATTCCCTCTTACCAAACTTCCAGCGAGACTAAGTTAGACTCAAAGTCTGAAGAAATTTTCCATATATCACCATCATCTCCAGAACCAAACCTTGACATATTTTCAAGTCAAACTCACTGTCCACACTTTCCCGTAAAAATCCTCACATCAAAGTTTGCCAAACCTATCACTGTTATTGCTCTCATTGACACAGGAGCAAGTTGTTCTATCCTAGATACCAAAATTCTTCCTGAAGAATTCTGGACCCCTTACATCCGATACTTCAATTCTGCGTCAGGAGATACTTTCTCCACAAATGTCAGAACCACTCCTGTAACTATCCAGTTCTTCCCGGAGTGTTCCATAACTGCAAAGATTTTTGGATTCAACCTTTCCAATAAAGATCTGATAATTGGGTGGGACATCATGACTCAAATCTCTCAGCTTCGCATCATTCCTGGAAAAAGGTCTTAGATATAAAGACCAATTCTCTGAGTTTGTTAATATCCAGAGACTCTTTTCCATCCAAATGAGTCTACTAGATCCGATTATGCAGAAGTTGTTAGAATCTTGTTCAGAATCCCATGCAGAATTCGCCCAAAAGTGTTCTCATTCTTTATGGGAAAACCCCGAGTTCTTTGTTCGTCTTCCTTTCAAGAAAAATGAAGACATAAACCCAACCAAGGCAAGTCACGTGGGAATGAAGCCAGAACATTTGGTTCTAGCTCAAAGGGAATGCTCGGAACTTTTGCAACAAGGCCTTATTGAAGTTTTTGACTCACAATGGGCTTGTGAAGCCTTTTATGTCAATAAGCGTGCCAAGCAAAACAGAGGAAAAATGAGATTGGTAATCATCTATCAACCTCTCAATCTTTTCCTCCAAGATGATAAATTTCATTTACCATCTAGAGATTCTCTCTTTAGTGGTCTAAACAAAGCCCACATCTATTCTAAATTCGACCTCAAAACCGGATTTTGGCAATTGGGCATTCATCCTGAAGATAGATCCAAAACAGGATTCTGTATTCCTAACCAGCACTTCCAATGGAAAGTTCTTCCTTTTGGCTTAAAGGTAGCACCATCCCTTTTCCAAAAGGCCATGTGCCGCATCTTCCAACCGATTCTATCAAGTGCAGCTGTATACATTGACGATATTCTGCTTTACAGTCCTGATGAGCAGTCACACTGCCAACTCCTTGAGTAGTTTGCAGAAATCGTAAAAAAGCATGGTATTATGCTTTCGCAAAGGAAGATGAATATTGCCTAGACAGAATTGAATTTCTTGGTATGCACCTTAACAAAGGTACATATTACCCGGGCCACATATCGCTCAAGAATTATTGAAGTTTCCTCAGGACAACTTCACAACAAAGCAAGTTCAGCAATTTCTTGGGATAATTAACTATCTCAGGGTTTTTGTCCCAAATATTGCAAAGCTTCTAATTCCTTTGCAATCCATGCTGAAGAAGAATTCCCCACCTTGGGAAAAGCTCGAGACCAAAGCAAAGCCGAACTCAAAGAGATTATGCAGAATATCCCACCATTACAAATACCATCAACAGGCAAAAGGATTCTCCAAACTGACGCCAGTGATGAATACTGGGCATCTATTCTTTTTGAAGAAATTGATGGTAAGAGACTCCTCTGTGCTCATAAAAGTGGAAAGTTTTCCCAAGCTGAAATGCATTACCATTCCACTTTCAAAGAAATCTTAGCAAATAAAAAATGGAATCAAAAAATTTGAGTTTCATCTCATTGGCCACCACTTTCTCGGTAGAATTAGACATGGCATCTTTCCCTCGATGACCAAGTTTAAACAAAACAGATTCCAAATTCCCAACCGCCGATGGGCTGAATGGTTTTCAAAATACTCCTTTGAAACTAAGCATATTCCTGGAAAGAAGAATGTACTTGCTGAGTTCTTATCAAGGCCAAAAGCACCAGCCGAGATCAACATGTATATCAAAAGGCCTGCTTTCCATATGCTCAACCATGGAGTAAAATACAAAATCGAGAACATCAAAGATTTACAAAGCTGGAAATATCCCCAGGAGATTATTCAAGAAATCCGAACGACAACCTTTGCCGAGAACTCCGGAGAACCTCATGTGGCAAAGTCACACGAGACCTATTCGATTCAATGTAAGTTCGATTATTTATCCTTTTGGGTTAAATATGAATTATCCATTCATTCATCATCTTATCTCGGAAGGAAGATGATTTCCCTGAATGACTCAAAACGTTATTATGGTACTTAACCAATAAGTATCGATAGCTTTTGAAATCCCAACCGAAAGATTCATTGCCAACCTCACAAGGATATTCCTACTCGGAAGAAACATTGAAAAAGAATGTGATAGAAATCTTTTAGAATTTCTAAATTGGTTCTTATCATCCTACATGCTAGAAACAAGACTTGGAAAAAGAACTGAGATCTATGATGCCAAATCCTAAGATCCATACCATTCTGTTTTTCCGACGTCCTTGGAATTTTTTCAGAAATAATTGTAGTATTCTCGACGCACCATTGGAAATAGAACCACATCCTATAAACCTAACTTGAATAGCTGAGAAGCCCGGATTTACAAATCTTATCCTAGATCTGTTCGACTTTGTGAACATGAATATCGAGAACTCCAGAGAATTCTCGTGCCGGAAAACAAGACTATTCCCGAAGATGTTTGGAATAATGCACCCACTACGTGGGATCATTATGACCTAGCATCGAAGCTAAGGAAGCACTTGGACAATGCGGACAAGCCTCATCGTCCCAAGAGCCCGAAATGACAAGCGAAGATGACATTGTCCAATCCACCCAGACCCCTATGCACGCTTTGGAGGACCGCTCCCAGGATCCCTACGAACAATTCCAAAGCATGGACACATCTTTCTATGCGAGCCATCCAACCGGCCTCGGCCAAGAATTCCGATCCTCAAGAAGATGAAAATACAAACCGGGCTGAAGAAGAAGAAGCATCACATTGGGCTCATGAACAAGCATCTTCATCACGAAGGCTGAATCAAATCCTCTCACCTGAAGACCTTGAAGCCCTTGAACAGAAATAAGAGGCACATCTCCTAGAAGACAGCTCGGATGACTCAGTTTGTAGCTACAATGCTCGTGACAGACGGGACCGTTGAGTCCGTACAGTTTTCACTGTAGCAAATCACTGTTCACTTTTACTATAGCACTAGGCTAGGGAATGTACTTGTTCACGTACGATTCACGATTCTCGTTCATAGTGTGCGAATAATTCCCTTTCGGTGCCCCTTTGTTTGTTTTTGGACCCGTGAGCTAGGTCCCCGTGTGTGTCCTTGTGACCTCTTATTGCCTATATAAAGCAAGGAGAGTGTAATGTTTTGGGCAGAGTCCCCTGAAGTAAAGTGTGTGCTTTGTGAAAATCTCTCCATGGCTTTCTAAACTTCATCTTCTTCTCCACTTAGGATCCTTCAAGAAATGCGGCTTGGGTAGGTTAGAAACGTTTCCATCCCTAAGATCTCTAAGTGTCTCTGCAGCCTCGAACTAAAGTGTTGAGTGGTTTCCTTAAAAGGCATCCCTTAAGGGCTTGAACGGGGTTGTTCGCCCACAGTGGGATGCATACCTGTAGGAAATTTACTCTCCTTCCCTGGTTCTAAGTCTAGGCTCATAGTCAAAACCCACTCCTGAAATGAAATCGTCCCCACCCAATCCCCCTGAAAATGTGGGGATTTGAACCCTCCACCTCCTCCTTCCAAGTTGGAAAGGTGGTCACTGGGGCGAACCCCCAATGGTTATATAGGTTAAAAATTAAGTTGAACATTAACAAAAAGTTTAGAGACCATATTAAATAAATCAAAAATTCATGAACTTCATTTCATATCAGATTATAATTAGGGTATTGTATTTAAATAAATTAAAAATTCAGGCATCACATTATGTATCGAGTCAAATTTCAAAAACCAATTGTGCCATTTTCTTATCTTGTGAACGAGTTCCCAAAGGACGTCCATTAAATAAAAAGTAATAAATTCTACGGTTTTCAATATACTTATTCTTTTAGTGCACCAAAATCTTATAAATACTTGAATTTGTGAAAAAGTAAACCGTTGAAACTTCCCACCCGTCATTCTTCCTCTCGCCTTTTGCCCCCAACCGACGGCAAGCTCTCTCTCTCTCTCTCTCTCTCTTCCCCCGATTCCCACTCAACTTTCCTTTCCCGAGAAAGAGAACAAGAAACTTTTCTCGAGAAAATCGGCCAGAAAATGGGCCGCCGGCCGTCCTGACAACCGAGCCCTAATTCGCCGGCGCCGGAGGACGATGAGGTCGACCCATGAAGTGTTCTCGAAACCCCTCATCCAATCTCGATCTCTAGCCGCCGATGGAAGCGAAACCGAATGCCGCCGCCGCCGCCGCCTCCTCCTCCTCCGCCCGAGAGCCCAGGGAGACCGATCCGCCCCCCCGGCCGAAGTTGATCGAGTGGGAAGATTTCGAGCCGGAGCTCGCCCGGCTCGTCAGCCTCTCCTGCGCCCTCGAAGGAGCTAAGGAGAAGAAGCAGGTCCTCCATCGGAAGCTCGAGTCGCTTGTTCAGGTATGGTCTTGATGGGCGATGTCAAGATTGTGAATGGTCTCCTGTCTTTTTTTGGGTTCGCCATCGAGTTTTGAGTGATGGGTTTTGCTTTTCTTGACGATACGACCCGTGTTTGTGGCGAATTTAGCTCAGTTTTGCTCTTCGCATCGATTGAAGTTCGATAGTCTCGGCTTAGCTAGCGGAAAATTGGATTCTTTGTGTTGCATTAGCGGGGATGCGATTATCGAGAGAGCTTTATTACTCGGGTCCTTGGAAAGAGAGGATCGGTGTTCCTTTGTGGAGAAATTTACATGGCATGAAACTTCTAATTTGATGGTATAGGCTGCTTCTGGAGACCTAACTACTTATCTCGACTTGCTTTGTTTGTGTTCATGCCTGTTGTTTGGAAATTGTCGCATGTGTTGATTTTTGCATCGAGCTTTGATTGAATAGCCCGCGTGCTAGCGGTTGGAAACATATTTGGCAGGTTAAAAATGAGTCTTTGGGAAGATTGAATGAACTCGAAGAAATGCGGGAAAAAGTGGAAGGTAGAAAGCTTGTGATGCAGAACCTGCAATTGCGTACGAAGGTTGTTGTAGAAGACGCTAAGAGGAAAGAGGAAGATCTTGCAGCTGAAGTTAGGTCATTGTTAGTTTCAGGCACAGCTCTCTCGGTTGCCCGGAAACGACTGCAGGTGCCACTTTCTACTGCTATTTTACTATATTCTCTTGTGCTTAAGTATTTTGTTCAGAATTTGTAGGTTAAAAAGATTATAGGCTTTCTTTAGTCTTTATAAAAGGCTTTTTTAGTTGTCCTGATGCTGTACTTCAAAATATGAAGGAAGTGAATTTTACCATTCTTCAAAGCCTCTGCTGGAATATTTTGAAATGCTGGTGTGTCCTCATGAAAGATTATGTAAAGGGCTTTTATATTTTCCATCATCTTTAGTCTAGAGGTTCCCACACTGCGTTTCCATGTTCTAGCTGACTTTGGTGTGTCTTTCATGCCTTTTTGGATATATATCATATTAGGGGATGGTTTCTGGAATTTCTGTATTGATTTTCTTTGTCGCATCTAAGTCGATCTGCGGCCTGCCTGCATACATCTGAGGACCATACAATATGGCCTTTTCAAATATCTCTCTTATCTCCTATGATTCTTCTTTTCTTTTGAAACATCTTTGGTTTGAACTTATGTATCCAATGTGGTCAAATAGTGCTGCATAGTCTGGCTTCTGTTTTATCTGTACTATCCTGTCTATTTCGGGCTCATGCTTTGCTGCTTTCCAGATATATTTTGATAAAAGTGAAGATTCATTCTCTTCTTCCATCCGTTAGACAGGCTTTATCTAGATTCAGCATTTCTATTATAGTAAGTTTGACTTATCAATATTTATTAAATGAGGAGGTGCATCATAAAAGAATTTTTATGCTGGAAATTTCTTGACCATTACAAAGCCAATGTGTTCTTTGACTAAATGAGAAAAACGACTGCTGTTAGATTGTAATTGATGAATCAGTCATCGTAGGATTGCTGTTTCACGTTCATTAGCTGGCACCAGGCATCCTTCATCTTAGTTTAGACAACGTACATAATATTTTAGTTTCTTCTTGTTTTTCTCCCTTGGTTTTCTCTCCTGTTTATTTAATTGCATACTGTGGGTATATTTCTTTCATCCTGCCAATGTGGTCGGCACTGTTGCTGCAGGAATCAAATAGGTTACTTGGGCAAAGGGGTTATGGCAAGCTCAAAAATTTGCAAAAGATGCTAAGAATGAGGCAGCAGTACATGGTATCACAAGTTTCAGTGTTCTATCCTGTTAAAAATTTTGCTGGACAATCACAAGAGCAAGAACTTGAATCGTTTCCAAGTACTACTAAATCAGGTAATAGACAGGACAGTTACGAGATTCCTTTTAATAATTTGGATGTATTTGATTAAAGAAAACCGTGCATTTGGCATTAGTTGTCAATTGTGTGATTGAATCATGAGTTTGTCAATCTCAAGAGTGAAAAGGTTTCTAGTCAAAGCCAAAATTGTAGCCTTAGGATGGTAAGGGACTACAAATTTTCAGGTTAACAATTTTGACTGCTGATTGATTAAGAAGACATGCATAAAGACACGATCCTTTCTTTTTTCTTGGGTAAAGGATAAGTTTGGAATTAGAGCTGCCAATTTTATTATACAAGTTCTTACTGTTTCAAGGGTAACTCTCATAAGGATGTTCTCTTCTGAGTCTTATACAATATATTTACAGAAATTTTCAGATACATACAATCAAAGTTGCTTTGTTTTCATTATTTTATTTTATTTCTCCATGCTCACCTGGATGAGCATTTATTATCCAGGTAAGATTGTGCAATGGATAAGCTTTTCTGGCCTTAAGAGTTCCACTGTTGTAGTGGCCTTTTCTATTTTCACATGATGTGCTATTCTGGCCTTACTGAGCTGGATCTTTATCTTTAAACTAAACTGGCTCAACCTTTTTATAGCTATATCCTGTCAAGGTTTGTTGGGTAGATGGTACCGTTTTTACACTTCTTTGTAGGGGATAATTAAGTGATACTATTGGAACGAAAGCTTGCTGCATAATCACTCCTGCCACAGGCCATTTAGTTTTACAGGTAAACAAGTTGACTGGTTTGCATAAAGGAACAAAAAAGTGATACCATGTTTCCCAATTGCTACCTACAGAGCTTTGGTTTTCTTTGACAACATTACAGAATAAGTTCTTCGCGGTTGGTTTTTTTACTTCTAACCTCTAGAATTACGGATTTAACTTAAAATATTAATCCCTGAGTGGCCCTTGCCAATTTTCATGTAAGAATCTTAATTGCCTTCCCTTCAAGTGACTATTATCTATCACTGTTCTTTGGTCCAAGCTCATTGCAGGTCTTTAATCTTTATCAAGTTTAGTATCCTGGTCCAGATATTCTGGCTGTAAGGGTATTTAAGAAAGAGATGGTCTCTTGACCCCAGATAAAAGCATTATAAACCAGAGTGAAGATATTCTTCCCTGTTTTACCTAGAAGCTATTAGTAACAAGTCTATCACAATACTTAAAAGAGGTTATGAATCAATCGAAAAACCTAATAACCTTATGCCATATAACCCTTGTGTTTTAGTTCACTTCAGATTGCACATGTTTGAAACAGAAAATTGGCCATTTGCAGCTGGAATCTGAATAGCTGAATCAGAGACATGTGCATGTTGATGCAGACCCTTGATTGATTCTGGAGCAGGTCTTCAGATCTTTCTGGGGCAGGCTAAAACTAATCTGAATATCTGATTACAGCAGAAACTTTGAAATGGTGCATATCCAGTCAGAAACCACTTTGTGATGATAGCTCTGGAAAATTGCTCACCAATATGCCTATTATCAAGCCATAAAATGGTTTGTGTTGTTTCTTATATAGGTTATACTGTGATTGTGAAAAGATCTTTTAATCTGCCCAAGTTCAATTCCTCCAAGCATCAAGCACCTACTTGAGCAAATAGACTTACATATGTATCCTGCAATCTGGCTTTATCCACTCTTTTATTCTTTAGCTTCCCGTCGTTTTCTTTCCGAGGACAATTTCTGTCCACATGTGATTCTGCTACCATGAGCATCTACCTTGATGGAAAAAAAGGCTTTACGTATCTGTTCAAGCAATCAAAACACCTACCCTGGTAGGATAAAGATATTACTTCAGTAATTAGCCAAATTTTACAGAACTGAATTCATGAGTCGTAGTCTGCCTGTGTACGAGCTATTGTGTCCAGTTGAAGATTCTGGCAATACTCTCTACTAAAGGCTTCCAGTCTTTTTTAGAGAGTTCTGCTGGCACTTAAGGCACAATAAGGTACTTCACACGAAGTTTTCTGTTGAAGTATTATCCCACATTGCTTGCCTTAGGGTCCTAAATGCTCTTTATATTCATGTAGTCTCTCTCCACCTATTAGTTTAAGCTTTTGGGTTAGACTTCTAACATCGTATTGGAGCCAGTGTTATCCCTTTTTCATGAGTTTGCATGATCAAAATTCCACGGGAATGTGTTTTTAAAATTTCATGTGCTGCTTGTAATCTGGCTTGCACATGAGAGAGGGTGATGAAGTATTACCCAATATCGCTTGACGGAGGGCCTAAATGCTTTTTATATTCATGTGTTTCTCCTTCCACCTATTAGCTTAAGCTTTTGGGTTGGACTTTCTAACACTTTCCAAGAGAAAAGTAACTGGTGTGACCATTAGGCTAATAGGACTAGGAAACCCACTAAAAACAACTTTCTTTTCTCTGGATTTAATTTAAGATATGACTTGCAATATGATTTGTGGACTCTATCGAACAAATCCAAGATCATTATTGGTCAAGATCATGGTCTAATTATATTAGTCAATGTGAACTAGGTCTGTTTTAGCACAATCACGATCACATATCTGTTCCATCTGTTTCCAACTTTAGTTTAGATTTAATTTTTCTTTGACTGTGTTTTGTATCCACATCTTAGCAGATGTAGGACTCAAATGTTCCATGATGTTCATGAGCCTAACCTTTGATAACTTGTCCTGTTTCTTCATTTCTAGGCTTGCGTCAGTAGTTTCTGACCTTTAGTTGTATATAGTTTCAGGTAGCTCTGCTGGTTCTAAGCCTGTAAATCTTGAATCCTTGACGATTCTCGGCCTGCAATTGACCATGCTTCCATTTACAAAGATGAGTTTCTTTATGGATAAAAAAGAGGTCCAGAGGTCTGCGACTGCTTTGGCATATGTGGGGCATGTAAGTTCTTTCTTCTGGATCAACCTTATATTGGCACTTCTGTATGCGCGTGTGCCGCATGTGAGTGGGTGGTGAAAGAGAGAGTTGGGGATCGGGAGAGTTTGATATGAGAAATATCTTTAAAAAGGAACTTCAGTCACACTTTTCCTTTGCGATTCAGTGTTTTTTGTTGAAAGCAGAATGCAGCTTATGCTGGAGAACTTTTGTTTGCTTTAAATGTTATTTGACTTTGATTTAACTGTTGCCTTTTTTCTAATTGCAGGCCGTTTCTCTCATAGCTTCCTACTTAAAAGTTCCTTTGCGTTATCCTTTGCGTTTAGGTGGATCACATTCCTATATAATTGATCACGCTCCTTCTGTAGAAACAATGCCAATTGATTCTTCATCAAGTACTACCCTACCTTCAAACATGAAACCCATAGAGTTTCCACTATTTTTAGAAGGTCAGGATACGACAAGAGCAGCTTATGCTGTATTCCTCTTGAACAAGGTATACTTAATTTGCTCTACCACTGGACTGCTTATCAGAAAAATTACTGTAAATGTAGCATATTTACCATATGGGGTTCTGCCATTTACTTGCAGCTGCAAAGCTTTTTGGCTTGCATCCTTACTGAAGATACTCTGAAGCTTGATTTCATGCACTACGCATTTAAAAAATAATGGCGTGTGCTGCTGCATCATTATATGTTGACTTTGTGGGTAGTATTTCATATCAGCATTTGGACAACTATTTATCATAGCATGTTGTGCACTTTTAATCAAGTCCAAATCTGACAAACTTTCTTCTATGTTCATTATACAATCTAGGTGGCTCTCTACATCGATATTGCCTTGGTTCTTCAGTGTGCTTTGGCACACATTTTGCATTACACATACATGTGATTTGTCATGGACTCATAGTGGCGTGCTAAAAGATTTGAGATCCAATTGTTGTTATACCTTTTTCTCTTTGTTCTTCTGCATATTTCTTATATAATCTTCTTGTGCTGTAGGATCTAGAGCAGCTATTGAATTTCATTGGTCTTAAGAGCTTAGGACCACGCTATGTATTAGCTAATCTGAAGGAGCTTCTCAGGACTATTTTGTCTGCAGATTTCATAGATACATGATTACATCTTGTCTAGGTTCTCTGTAAATGGATCATGTGTGATCGAGGTGCATATTTTTGCTTGCACGCCTCACCTTACTGCTTTTTCCCTTTTTTTCTTGCACGCCTCACCTTACTGCCTTTTCCCTTTTTTTTTCTTTGGCTTACAATTGATGAGCTTACACCTTGCGGATTTAGTATGGTCTACTAATCATGGAGCTTTTAGAGGATTGTATAGATTTCTGACGGTTAATTCTTTCGACCTTGAAAGGTTGGTATACGGAATTGTAACTTCAGCAAAAAATGGAAAAGTCTTTTAACCCAACGATTCAGTTGTGCCAATGTAGATGCATTGTTATCTTATATTGACTCGAGCAATGTTTTGTTCATTGCAACTGTTGC
Source organism: Eucalyptus pumila (assembly GCA_016097595.1). NCBI lineage: Eukaryota > Viridiplantae > Streptophyta > Magnoliopsida > Myrtales > Myrtaceae > Eucalyptus > Eucalyptus pumila. Next base: position 34,589,597 of record CM027853.1, read on the forward strand.
TATTGCTGTTACCATTTGTCGTCGTTTTAAAGAGATCTGAATGTACATGACTTGGGGTTGTGAGAAATCGACTTAGTTGCAGTTGATCCTTTTAGCCTTAACAATGAACTAGAACATGATATATACAATGACCACTTCTCTTCTGATGGGTAAGTGGACTTTCATTAGCTCGCACTTGGAAGTGCAGGAGATACCACTTCATGCTTTCCGGCTACAAGCTCATGTGGCGCACTTACCGCAAAACCAGGCATGCCAATTCCTGCGCAGAGCTCTATGGATGTCTCAAGTGACTCTTCCATCAAAATTAGGATCATCTTCAATCCTAGTCTTGACAGTAGACTCAACACTGCATATGCAAGCCCGCCTTGAGGCGACAAATTTTTCGCCTTCTGAACATGCTTCCAACTCTTTTCTAGCCCTAGCTAAATCATAAGGACAAGCCACCATCACTATATTACATATTACATTGGGCGAGGACAATTAAAACAGAGCTGAAAACCAATAAGCCAAAACCGGGGCAAAGTAACCCAAATTGATCATTTAATTTGGTGTTAGGTTTAAAATTCGTATTTACTAACTTATCGACATACATATACACACACACTCACGTATGAAAGTGTACTTTCGGGGGCCTAGAATATTATAGAAAAAATCGCGATCATCATCAATTGACTTTTAACTTATGCTTTCAAGAACATTACATAGATTACCCCATTATTTTGATGATTACCATGTTATCAGGTGATAATTCAGTTTACTGTCCTTAAATTGAGAAGATTCAGTTCCTGAATATTCACTCTCTACATCCTCATAATCATTTTTCGATCGCCTACTCATGATCTTAATTACGTTACGTGGTTTAGTTCGATTTGTCAGCACTTACACCACGCATGTTTTCCTCTTCATGGTTTCACATGATGTTTGTTTGATAGATCTCATTACTCTTTCCAGTAATTGTCGAAAACTTTCCTTTTGGTCGACATTGGTAAACACCATACGGCGCTATTCTTTCCCCTTTTTAATGCAATTGTGAATTGACTCATCGACAACAGTTTCGAATATAACCAAACAAGAATCATGAATTATGATTTGCATCGTTTTATATCTCGGTTTGGCTTGAGGTTGGTCGAACATTTTCATGTGAAAATCATCGGTATTGGTCGAGAATGCATTCCAAATAAAGACCGGACCGTCCGCTGAATGGATCACCCAAAAGAATGCGTCAAAGAAGAGAGCAATGGACGAAGTGGGAACACTTGTTTTTAAATATACTTTCTAATGGTCGTGAAGAACGTAGATAACATATTATGCCTGTGGATCAACGCGAATCGTCAACATCACTTTGATTAGATCAATGCCAGCAAATCCAAAAGTGCATTCGCTTTCTTATCGTCTCACAGGTCGATAAAACTCCATAATCATTTCAGAATAAATTAGTACATTCGTTTTTTTTTTTATATTACGTAAATCACTTAGTTTCTTGCCTCGCCCCTCAGATTGCTCTCACCCAGGCCAAATTTGGCTTGCCCTCGCCAGGGCCAAGCACTGGCTAGTAGCTAGTCACCAGCAAAAGGAAGAAAAAGAAAGGATAAGAGAAAAAAAAAAAAAGAAAGAAAAAGAACATAATAAAAAAAAAATTAAAAAATTAAAAATTATTAAAATTATCCATGTCAACGCTAGCGGTGTTACATAAGTCAGCTAGTATCTATGTTAGCAAAATCCGACTAAAATTAATTGGAATGACTAAATTGACACAAAATCATAAGGTTTAAGACTAAATCGACACTAATTCAAAAAGTTTAAAACTAAATTAGTACAATTAAAATGTTTAAGACTAATTTGACATCAAGTCAAAAGTTTTAGGACTAAATGTGCACAATTAAAAGGTTTATGACTAAATTGGTACAAATACAATATGTTTAAAACTTTTTGGATTCTTTTCCTTGCCATTTAATGACTAAATCCACCTTATTTGAATAAAAATACAATATTGCCCTTAATAATTCAAGGCTCACCTTATTTCCATCCCTTATTGGCTCCCGACACCTTATTATTACATTGGATTGACTATATTAACCTTTGTGGTCCCACTTTTGATGTAAGATTATTTTTTACCTTTTTTCACCCCTATTGGCTCCTAATATCTTCTATCACATTGAAATAACTATATTATCCATTACTATTCTCGCTCTTAATTTAATATTAATATTTCTCTTCTTTTTTTCAATTTTATTAAATAAAAAACTTACCCACATCACTTTCACATGACTTTTTTTTTCACCCTCGCCGATTCATCCACACCCATTATATTTCAACTTTTTCCCTCATGTTTGTCTTCTTCAAAACTTATTCTCCACTATTATAACCAAAGTACATACTAATAATGTATTGGAGTAAAGAAATGTTAATTGTATCTACAAATTGTTTACTCTATTTCCATAGATTATCATCATGATAGTGAATTTTTCGACTTCAAATTTTGGTACAAATTTACTCAAAGATTGAATATTGTGGTTGATGTATGCATTATACACAATTTACTCAAAATATTATCCTCTTACTTGTGCTTAAATTACTTTTTGAATAATTCTTTCCTAATATAGAAAAAGAAATATAAAAAATATTAACAAAATAGTTATTTTTTGCCAGAAAAATAATAAATAGATAGCTATCTATCCAATAAATATTTTTAAAAAAGAAGGGCACCAATTTTATTCCAAATTGAGAAAGAAAATGAAAAAACCAAAAAATAGAAAATAAAAGCAAGCTTTGCTCTTAAATCAATAGTAGGCCCCACATTTAATATTAATAAATATTATTTGAGAGGGGTATGGGTAGTTTGTCTTAGTAAAATTGAAACAAATGAAATAGAAAAAAAGAGAGGAAAGAAACAATTTTAAATTTAGAGTGAAGTTCGCAAGGGTAGTATAATCAATTCAATATAAAATGGAGTGTCGAGAGCCAATAAGGAGTTGGAAATAGCGTGAGCCTAGTTCAATTGCAAAGTGATGGTCTAACTCCTTCTTTTTTCTATCTTTTTAGTGTATTCTTAAATATTCCTATCACGTTGTACATGTCTTATGTAAAAGTATGTTGCTAATGATAAGGAAAAAAGACAAATTCTTTGATACAATGAAAAACTTAAGTCTTTTTTTTTTCATAATTGCTCTTATATTAATTTATCTATTCTTTATCTCTCTTAACTTTTTTTTTTGTCAACTTTGTCTCTCTTATTTCAAAAGCTTACTTTCTTGGTGAATTTTTTATTTTTAGTTTTAATAGTCTAAAACATATATCAAGTCTCCTTTACATATATATATATATCAAGTCTCTTTACTAACTTTATCTAAAAATGTATCCCTTTCCTTACTGTTGGTGAGATATTTTTGCATAGATGTAATATGTTATAGAAATATTTAGGAATAGATTAAAAACATTATGTACAATCAGAAATCCTAATATCTTTTCATAAACACTTTATAAATGATTAATTTTTGTTAATTCAAAATAATGAGATTTTACTGGCATTTTAAAAACTATATTATTTTAAGCAATGTTATGATTTAATTAAATTTCATTTTTAAAGTTTCAAGTTGAAGAATGTAATTGTGATTTTAAATTGGAAAATCTTTTAAGAAGGGTTTTCTTTTTCTCCTTCAATTGATCATCCCACTATATGTATATGAATATGAGAGAAGATTGATAAAAAGGGATTTGACTGTGGTATGTACAACAAAAATGAAAATTTATAAACAAATGATTGCGTTAAGAAATTGTTTATGTCAAATCTTTTCTAAATTCTACTTGACAGTTTATCCACAAATCCACTCCACAACGTAGAAAAGTTTTAGGTTTCTTGAAAATTTCTGTTTTCGACAAAATTAACTTTTGAACAAAAAAAAAAAAAAAAAAAAAAAAAAAAAAAAATTTAAAAAAAAAAAAAAACATAGTGCCTATAACATACATGAGAATCTTGTCTTTTTGATAACCAGATCCTACATAGGGATAGATATACTAAATAAAAAGGAAAGTAAATTAATTTAGGGTCATCAGTTTAATTGTAATTGAATAATTGAGGAAAATTCTATTTTTTTAGCAAAAAGCAAGTAAACTTAGACTCCGTTCTTTTCACGGAAAATGAATTAGTCAAGAAAAATGTTTTCCATTATTAGAAAAAATAACCTTTAAAAGTGAGGAAAATGTCTTCCACTTTCGAAAGTGAAAACATTTTCCATAACTTCTTACACCTTGCTTCTTTTCACCAAATACATTTTCGTTTTATTTTTATGCTTTATTATTTTTTTCTTTTTTTAAAAACCGAGTTTTTAATTTTCTTTTCTTTCATTTTCATCTTCTTCCTTCGCATTGGCCGGTCGCTGGCCACAATGGCGGCCGGTGACCGGCCACAAGCCAACTCAAGCCTTGCCCCAAGCCGGTGAGGCTCCGCCTAGCCCGATCTAGCAAAGCTAAGCTCGCCCGAGCTCGCTAGAGGTTCACCGGGCTCTCTGGCTGCGAGCTCGCCGGATTTGGTAGTGGAACTCGGGCTCCTGATCCAAGCGAGCCCGAGGTGAGCCCAAGCTCCATTGCCAAATCTAGCAAGCTCGCAGCTCGCCTAGATCGGCCAAGCCTTGAGCTCGTTGGATCTAGCGACCACTTCTCGGTTGACTGTTGGGCAGCCGGCCATCGTCAGGCATGCAACGACAGAGGAAGGAGGAGGAAGAAGGAGGAGGGAAAAGAAAAAGGAAAAAGGAAAAAGGAAAAAGGAAAAATAATAAATAATAAAAATTTCGATTTTTTTTAAATACAAATATTTAAAAATTTATTTAAAAATATAAAAAATAAAACTAAGTTTTTGGTCAATTAAAAATATTAAATTTCAATTTTTTGATATTTTTTCTCAAACAATTAAATTAGCTAACGAATTGTAAAAAATATTTTTTATTTAAAGTTCAGGTTCTAGTCCAACACTGAAAAATATAGTCATTTTTCAAGAAAACGATTTCCTAAAATATATTTTTTGAAAACGTGATGTTGGAAATAACCCTATAAAATATTTCGCACCTTGAAGCGAAATTAATCAAAGTCAGAATGTAAAAAGTCCAAAGAGTAGCAACCAGACAACTTCCTCGCCCTCCTCGTTTCAGATTCCTCTCTCTCTCTCTCTCTCCTAATCTAAGTCAGAATGTGAAGTCCAAAAAGTAGCAACCAGACAACCTCCGATTCCACTCTCTCTCTCCTAATCAAAGTCAGAATGTAAAGTCCAAAAAGTAGCAACCATCGACAAAAATGGTATGCTGGCTTCTTCAACCTTTTTGCATTTGGCGTTTTCTGACCAAGCACCAACTACGCCCCCCGCTTCTTTAACTTTTTTTCTGCATGACGACGACAATCTCGTGACGGGCTTTCTCACGTGATAAAGCCACTCTCTCTCCCTCCCTAGGACCCTATCCATCCGCAAAATTAACCCATCATCATAATGATTTTCGACCCCCTAACTCATTATCTTAATTATTATTTGTGGGTGTTTTTGGGTGTTGCCCTGGGGGGGGGAACAAATAATATGCTTATTACATTTTTACAAATTCAGTTATGAACTGTCTAATTTTGTTAATTGAGTTTTAAATATTTTTTTATGTTTTGCCAATCAATTTCATCCGGCCAATTTTAATGAGAAATTACTATGTGAATGCTCGTCATTATACGTGGCATGATCGATAGTGATGTTAATAATTTTTATTAATATTTTAATATTTTTTCTTATTAATTTTTTCTTTTTTCTTTTGGTTACTTACGGTGATTGTGATTTTGCCAAACCAAATCAAAACGAACCTCTGAAAATAATAAATTAAAAAAACATTAAAATATTATTAAAAAAATATCTACTTTAGTCGATCACGCCATATATGACAAACAAAGATCTATGTTAATAATTTTTTGAAAAATTGGCCGAAATGGATTCATTTAACAAAACATAAAAATGTTATGGATTTAACAAAATTAAAAGGTTTAGGACTCTATTGGCAAAAAGTTCAGAATTTTTTGGACAATATTCCTCATTTGGGTGGTTTGGTTCGATTTGTCGGGGGCTTGTACAATGCTTATTTTCCTCTTCATGGTTTTGTATTATGTTTGCTTTATATAGATCTCACGGTTCTTTCTATCCAAAGGTTATCAAAAACCCGCCTTTTGTTCCACGTTGATGAATACAACGCGGCGCTAAACATATGTTAAATCATTTTCTTTAATGCAATTGCGAATCAACTCATCGTGACCACCTTTGAACGGAACGAAACAAGAATTATTAAATTCGATTTGCATCGCATTATTTGTCGACCCGGCTTGAGGTGGATCGAACATTTCCATGTTGAACTCATCCACGTCGGCCGAGAAATGCGTTCCAAATCAAGTCGTGGAATCCGTTGGAACGCATCACCCGGAAGACGGCGTCAAAGAAGTTGGCTAACCCAAACCAATACGATCAAATCCAAAAGTACATTCGCTTTCCAATCATTCCCTATATTACTTAGATTGCCGAGGTTTCTATTTTCAACCCAAATCAAAGGAATTTTGAGTTGTATTTATAGACTCATGCTGTCTAGATCCGATTTATTATATTGATAGATAAGTCTCGCGCAACCTTAAGCTAAAATAATGCATTTAAAAGTCGATGCGAACGTGGGCGAGTCGCAACCAATGATGGCAATATCATGCTGCCGGTATGTCTGAATGGACCCACCTTCAATGGTATCAAGGCTAGGGAGGAGATGTGGGTCCAAATGTCTTTAATTCCATGTTGCCCTGGACCTTAGCTTGCGCACTAGTAAATTTTTTTGTTTTTTTGTCAAAGTGCAAGTGGATCAGTCTCGTGCTATCTTAAACTTAGAACCACGTCTTGCTCTTATCTTCTAGAAAGCTTGAAGCATCGACCATTTGACAATCATAACATATTTGATTTCAAAATTTTGTACTCTAGAAAACCATGTCGTTGTTTCTATTTCTAGATCTCTTTTTTCCTAGCCTTCTCTCCATTCTTCCATTTCTAAGGTTTCTTTGAATTTTATGGTAACAATGGATAATGATGTTCTACCTAAATAACAAACACAAGTAATAAATAAGAGAATACTAAATATTCAAATCATAGAATCTCTCGATTCTGACACAAGCTACTTATCCGATCGAATAGAATCATTTTGCCATACCAAACTAATATCAATTCTATCCATTTCATGAAAAAAATTATAATAAATTAACCAACCAGCAAACTACTTGTGACGTATAACAATCTTATATTTGCATCCAATCATATAAATGTGTATCAACCGACTTAATCTTAATTTTAAAGTGCAGAAAATAGTTCACACGTTCGAAGCTGCGTTAATCACAACGTGAAAGAATCCGAAACTAACTGCCAGACAACTTCCTCGTCCTCGTCTTCCTCGACTCCGATTTCTCTCTCTCTCTCTCTCTCTCTCTCTCTCTCTCTGTGCAACGAGCAAGTCAAACTCACGAGCTAGCGGCAATGGCGGTGACAGCTTCTTCGTCGACCTTTCGCATTTGGCGGCTTCTGGCGCAGTACCCACCACGCCCGCTCCCCTGCTTTTTCCGCATGGCCGCGACGGCGAACGCGTGATGCGCTTTCACATGGGAAACCGCTAGCCTGTCCCTCCATATCCAACCGCATACTTAATTAAACTCCTCGATGCTGCCACCGCCGTCGCCGTCGTCTGTCCGTCCGTCCGCCTCTCTCTCTCGACGCGCGAGAAATGGCGGCAATGCGGGCGGCGCCACTGCCGTCGGGTGCTTCGCTCGCCCTGCTCTGCTTCTTCTTGCTCTGCCCCTCCGGGACACTGCTCGCCGGAGGGATCCCGACGACTCTCAAGGGGCCGTTCCCGCCGGTGACGGTGCCCCTCGACAAGAGCTTCCGTGGGAACGCCGTCGACTTGCCGGACACCGACCGCCGGGTCCAGAGGACGGTCTCCGACTTCGAGCCGGAGCAAATCTCCGTCTCCCTTTCCTCGAGCCACGACTCCGTCTGGATTTCTTGGATCACAGGTCCGTTCGCCTCTGCCTGTGCTTTGTCCATTGTTGCCAAATTCACTCCGACTTCTGATAACATCCATCCGTTTGTCTGTTGGGTTTTGTTCATTGGATTGTGTTCAGTGTGAGGAGGAAACTGATGTGTAAGGGAGACTTTTAGACTTGGATGAGACAAATTTGACTTGGCCATGAAAAATCGGATATTTATGTGACATTTAGTCATGTTTAGGTGGGGGTAGTGTGAGTGATTAGTGTTTTCTGTTCTTAGATAAAGGCGGTGTTGGTGGGTCGGAGTTGGATTTATTCTAGTGAGCAATGCTGTGTGTTTCGATTTGATTGGACTTTGAAATTGCAAGCTCATAAAATGGACTACTCCTCTGTTCTTGAGGCGAAGATTGTACATATAACGTGGAGCATGGAATCGATTCTGACTGTAATTTGTTCAATGGTTGGGTAGAGATTCTGATACAGTGCTAAGGAGCAGTACAATGGTTGTGATTGTTACTTACTTGGTTGTGTCTGCGATCGATGTTTCTCAAAATGTTTGCAGGAGAGTACCAGATAGGTGATGACATCACCCCGTTGGATCCGAACAGTGTCGGGAGTGTTGTTTACTATGGGGGCTCCGGATCTGGACGGAGTCATCGGGCAACCGGTTATTCGCTCATTTACAACCAACTTTATCCCTTCGAAGGCCTAGAGAACTACACTTCTGGCATTATACACCATGTTCGTCTCAAAGGTATTGTATGCATCATTTTTCTTGCATCAATGATGTTTTCAAGCTCTAGAGTCGAAGCATTTATAGCATTTGTGAGAATTATCTTGCTCTGCCCTTTCTTTTGTTCTCTTTTTTTGCTGAAAGTTGGTGGTAAGGCTACTGACAAAAATCAATCTGATTAACTATGGTGAAGGAGAGAGATTTCCCACTGCCGAGCTAGTGTGAACTTTGTACTTTCACAACCTGTAACAAAAGCTTTGTTCAACTATCTGCTGTCAGAGCAGTAAAGTTGCACTGTATTTTCTGAACCTCCTTATGCATAGCTTATTTAATTGTTTCTTACGGCAATAGGTCATAAAGAAAGCAAAGTGCCAAATTAAAATTTCTCACTTGTCCATTATTGGCGTCTGTGCCCTGGCTATCCTAGTCATCCCAAGTTTTAGGCTCCCTTTTCAATTAGTCAAATGTGAAGCTCCACTTGATTTTGCAGTTTGATTTCTTCTGTCAAATTCTTTTTTTCTCGAGCTTGGAAGTTCATCTGAAAATGAAAATGTGAGGAAAATCGCTGAAGAAATTTCCTGAATGTCTGATTGTCTTGCAGTTAGTAATCTTAACATAATTTTCTGAAATGTGCAGCTTGTTTTTGGCACTATACTGTCACTGATTTTTGCAATTCTGAATTTCAAGGGATTTTGATTGCTGATATTTTCCACTTTGCCATCACTTATTGATTTTGGTTTATCTTCAGGGTTGAAGCCCAGCACGTTATACTCTTACCAATGTGGAGATCCTTCAATAGCAATGAGCGAAGTTTATTATTTTACGACTATGCCTGTCACTGGCCCAAGTAGTTACCCCAGCAGAGTGGCAGTGGTTGGTGACTTGGGTCTTACATACAATACCACTTCCACAGTCGACCACATGCTGAGTAATCATCCTGATCTGGTTCTTTTGGTCGGGGATGTGTGTTATGCTAACTTGTATCTCACGAATGGAACTGGAGCCGATTGCTACTCCTGTTCATTTCCACAAACTCCTATTCACGAAACCTACCAGCCACGATGGGATTACTGGGGAAGGTTGACATACTGCTTTGTTCTTTCTAGATGGAAATTAATGAGTCGCTTTTCTTCAGTCTTGACTAGCACAGCTAAGTCACTAACTAATTGGCTGTGATGAATTCTGTTCATTTCGAATCTCATGAAAAGTAGAAATACCGTTGTATCAGCATTTAGGGTGCCTCATTCTCACTTATCTGAAATGGAAATAGAGCCAACTGATCTTGATGGTGTTTCAAACCTACTCATCTGAGAGTGCAGTGAAAGGAATCTCCTACATTAGTACTATATTGCTATATTGCGCGTGGGGTTCTCTTGATAGTTCATGTGGATGCTTCTGAAAATTGTGTATTTGGCATCAAGCATTGGCTTCCTGATGAAGCATTTAATTTTCTTTGTATGCTGGCTTTCACTTACTCATTGGAGTCTAATATAACATGAATTTTTTTTTTCTCATTTCAGGTATATGCAGCCTCTAGTGTCTAAAGTTCCCATCATGGTCATAGAAGGGAATCACGAGATTGAAGAACAAGCTGAGAATCAGACTTTTGTTGCTTATAGTTCTCGATTTGCATTTCCATCTAAAGAAAGTGGATCGTCGTCTACGTTTTACTATTCCTTCAATGCAGGCGGCATACACTTTTTAATGCTTGGTGCCTATATATCTTATGATAAATCATGTGAGCTTCTTCCTTTTGTTTTCCCCTCCAATAGTAGGATCTTCTGAAGCATGTGTCTGACACTTTCATGCTTTCGCATCAGCGGATCAGTACAGATGGTTAGAGAAAGACCTAGCTAAGGTCAACAGAGAAGTCACACCATGGTTGGTGGCTACATGGCACCCTCCTTGGTACAGCACTTACACGGCCCATTACAGAGAGGCAGAGTGCATGAGGGTTGCAATGGAGGATTTGTTGTACAGTTACGGGGTTGATGTTGTCTTTAATGGACATGTAAGTCACCATTCCCTATCATCTATCTTTAATTTGCTGCACCAGCGATGGGTCCACTGTTTCTGTTTTCCAACTCGGAATAGAGGGTGCAAATGTTCTTAGTCCTTTTTGTCTTATATATCCATCTTATGGGTTATACGAGGCAGATCGATTCATAATCTGGTTCTGAGCACTAGCTGCATCTCAGCAATATGACATGCTCAAACATTTATGACATGGGTTTATGATGTTCTTATATGAGTCTTTTGCAATGTGTCTATCTTTGTGATCGAGGAGGCCCTCTTCTTTTGTTTGACGCAATCGACACTTGACATGAATCTGTATCGGAAATAATCAACAGGTTCATGCCTATGAGAGGTCAAATAGAGTGTACAACTACACTCTGGATCCCTGTGGCCCTGTTCACATCACTGTCGGAGATGGTGGTAACCGAGAGAAGATGGCCATTACACATGCAGATGAACCTGGAAACTGTCCAGACCCAAGTACCACCCCCGATACGTACATGGGTGGTTTCTGTGCATTTAATTTCACATCAGGCCCCGCTGAAGGCAACTTCTGTTGGGACAGGCAACCGGAATACAGTGCTTACAGAGAAAGCAGCTTCGGGCATGGCATTTTTGAGGTACCTAACAATCCCTTAGGTACTTTACATGACTGTATCAACATGTATACACCAAATGCACTACATAATTTTGTTAAGATTTATGAAGGCCATGCATTGTTTTGGCTGTATATAAACAGTAAAGAAAGCACCGCACAACTTTAACATGTGAAACTCTCAAGTAAAAGCTCGTGACTGCCATGATTACTCCACACGCTAAGATGCTCAATGCGTGATCTTTATAACCTGCCGCTGCTTGTGGGGTGAATGCGCAACTTCAATGTGCATTTGCGGTGATCTGCAGATGGTCCGTGCATTTTGCAAAGCATGATTAAGGGTTGCTTCTCCTTGTGAAACCTGTGTTTGGGATCAAGTCAGCCGGTGCTTGTTTTCCTAATAACTGCTGGGTGGATCAGGCATAGCTTATGCCACACCATCACTTAGGAAGATTTGGTCATGACCTTAATCCTAAGTTTGCAATGCATGGAGGCGAAAAATGGATGACAACATTGAGTTTCCCTCCACCATTTGCAAAATGAATTCAAAATTTGCACGTTATCTTTCACCAGTCTCTCTTTCCTCAAACAATGCGTAAGAGTTAGCGCATTCCACCTCACTTATTTCACCCTCACGTATAGTGCTAGAAGAGTTTATACACTGGGAAAGCAACCATATTTAGGGAGATCATGACGGCCACTGTCTTCTACCCTCGTGCAGGTGAAGAATGAGACTCATGCTCTGTGGACATGGCATCGGAATCAGGACTTGTACAAGTATGCAGGCGATGTCATCTACATCGTTAGGCAACCTGATAAGTGCCCAATCAAGGGAAAGAGGAACTTCTGATCAAGTGCACAAGACCAGATGGTTCACAAAACAGAGCAATTTTTGAAAAAGAGAATTTGACAGTCGTCACTTTTCTACAATTGAAACAGGGAACTATCACTGTTTTCGACAGGAAGCTGATTATTTGAATGTGAGCAAGAGGATGTATTCATCTTCTTCAGTCGTAAATGCGGTCTGCGTGAAGACACTGGTGTCCTTGATGTAAGTCGTACAAAGAATGTTCGTACCAAATTGAAATCATTTTCTGAATGTCGATCTTGACGTTACAATTAAGAGAAAATACAAAATTGAAGGAGGGAACCTACAAGCATTTACTGGCTATTGAAATATATTCACTAGAAAATACAACATCGGGTGTTTCTTTCCTCTTGTCCTCCCGACATGTGCATTAATCATCTAAAACATGACCTTAACCAGCTCAGAAGTGAACAAAATGAGAGACCGAGTCGTCATTTCCTCATTACCGTTGAGAAAGTACAGATACACGTCATTTCCTCATTACCGTTGAGAAAGTACAGATACACATGACAACGCTTCTATTCTGGAGAAGAGTTTTTTTTTTTTTTTCAGAAATAGTTCTTTTCTATTTACTATCCCTGAACAATTTCTAAAAAATAACATGTTTGGTAACTACACAAAATTTCTACTTTTTGGAATAGAAAAAAAAAATAAAAATGCGTTTGGTAACGTGAACAATTTCTTTTTTGTATTTATTCATTTTTTATTCTTGCTTACGGATCGCCATCGTCCATTGCCCACTTTGCCACCGCCGCCCGCTAATCGCCTTCATCTGCACAACCGCTAATCTGCGACTATCACCGCCGATCACCGCGAAGCCCATCGACCGCCCCCTCCTGCGGCCACCCGGCCACTCAGCTACGGCAGCGGCGGCAACAGCTAGCTACTGGCAACGACGGTGGCCTGCTATCGACGCAGGTGACGGTGACAACCGGCGGCCAGGCGGCTGCACATCGGTCGACGAGCGGCAGCCGTCAACGGCTGCGGCCCGGCCGGCGGTGGGCAGTGGATCCGGGAGGTTGATAGTGGCCACGGCAAGAAAAATAAAAAAGAAAATCAACTTATTTCTAGAAATTATTCTCAGGAACAAAAAATGATTTTTTTCTACTTCTCAAAACTGTTCCCAAGAACAAAAAATTAGAAAAATTGTTCCCGAGAACAAATGTTTTACCAAACAGGTTTCTGTTCTTTTTTTTGTTACAAGAAACAAAAGAACAGAAATTGGAAGAAACAGGAGCGTTACCATGCGCTACCTACATCTTCAGGCTACAAATTAAGCCTGAGATATGATATAAAAATTCAGTGAAAATTTTCCCAAAAATAATTTCACCAGTACACCTTTTGCAGCTCACAACATCTCAAAGTAAAAAACGGTAGCTATGTAATTCAGGGTAAATGACAACCCTGTTGTTCACTCAGCCTATATATTCTCTCTCTGCCTTCTCTCTTGTATCTCCCTCCAAAAAGGCCCACATGCTCTTGAGGGACAAAGAATCAAGAAAAACATATCAAAACAAAAATGAAGATTGAATTCAAATTATCTCATAAAATAAGATGTATGCCTCACAGCGAAGAACTTCTTCTAACGTGACTTCATGCACATATGCATCACTGACGTGATACCAGACGGAAGCCCCAACTCCGTTTTTGCTCTTCTCATCTCCACGTATGTAGGCAACATAGTGGCCCCCACGCATGGTCCCTATGTGCTCCACAACACCTGTGAGACGATAGACACACTTTTCTTTCTTCGCTTCCCTGCAAAACAGCAAAAAGGAAACACCCGACACTATTGTGTTATACAAGAAGATTCAGTTACACATGGTCAATGCCAGCACCTGAATGGAAAAAGAGAGTCAAGCTATAAGGGAGAAACAGCCAAGCCTCATGAAACTTAAAGGAGACTACTGGTGCAGCTATACCATAAAAGAAACCTGAAATATTTATGCTTTGATGCTTTTTGTTCCGACAATGCCTCTAATAAGACAATGATGTGCAATGGCATGTTAGCAAGACAAGGATCTCAAACATTGAATGATATTCTCAAGACATGACCCAGTATATACTTAAGCAGTAAATCTTCCCTTGGAAACAGTTTACTATCCTCTAGCTATTAGACAAACTACACACCGATTGGTATTAGGAAATTTTGTTGCATTTTTGCCTGAAGGAACAGAAGAAATCTAGAAAGAAAGTGGGTAGTGGAAGAAGTTTTCAGCTGAAGCTTTGAATTAAGTACTGAAAATGTTGCCATGTAACCTAATTTTCTCATTAAAAAAGCTGACATCATCCCAGTATACTTCATCTGAACAACGGAGGACTGGCTTCATCATACCCTTACTACTCTGGTTTTTTACACTTATGGTTCTTTTCATTCATTACATTCCAGATTTGCTTAGTAAAAGTAACTTGGCATTTCCTACAAACATTGTCATTGTAGGAAAAAAGTACGTCCAATGTTACAGGTCTCAAAAGCCTAGTTGCGTAACTATTGTGTAATTAAATTCTTTCTGGCAAATTATCCGTTGGGGGGAGGGCAGAGATTTCTTCCAAACATCTGCTTCAAACTTTTCTTGAGTCATGGCTTCTAATTCATCATGCCTTTTGGTTTAAAAGACCAGTCAAAACTCAGCCAGTAACAATCAACAACTGAACTGTCAACCTATGCTTTTGGCTTTTCAGTAAAGGTAACAGCAAAAAATGTCTTAAAGTTACACTTGATGGTGCCAAAGACAACTTTTCCAGTAATAGTCACTTCTAAGTAAGAACAACAAAGTAGTTTCAAAAGTTATGATCTCAAAAATCATAACTAATTCTTTAAACTTCAATCACATGGAATCCCACTATCATCAATCACCTGCATGTCTTGTAGTTTACCAACCACTATACCATAGCCTCTAAAGTTCAAATTAGGCATTTCAGTTCGTCATTTATTTCTTAAGTAAAACTGAGCCCCATTACTGAAATACCTCTCAATTATGTATTACACACCAAAGAGCTAATGTCTACGTAAAATGAAATGGAAGAACCAACTAACAAATGAATATTCTAAAAACAAAAACGTCAAGACTTCCATGAGTCCAGGAATAACAGGGACATTATCTTTTTAGCAAGAATATAACTATCTCATAATTTGTGGCTACTCGCCCTGGGAAACATCAAAATGGCTCACCACGATTTGCCATGGTACCTAGTACCTGGAGTATTTCACGTACCAAAGTCTACCTGTCCTAATCAGACATAGTTCACCAAAAAAGAAAAAACAGATATAGTTCCACAAAAATAAGGCCGTTTGTACTTCTTTTTTCAATCCCAGATCATATTAAGTATACTTTTTCTGCCACAATACTTAAATGTATTTGCTAATATATCTCTTTGGTATGAATGGTTTTTGTTGAATGACAGTGTGTGTGAAGAACAAAAGGCCTTGCACAGTCAGAAACACAAGCGCATGATAAAGCCTTCATCCGAAAGGCCAGTTCAAAGTGCAGATTCTGGATCTCCCAATTTATTTCCCCTTTGAACTTCAAATAATGAAAGATTGGTGCCTCAGTTTGCAAACTTCTAGTCCCTACTTCAATGTATAGAAAGAAATCAAGAATGTTAAGGGTCTTCTCAGATGCGGTTCTGGGCCTCTAGATTAAGCATGAAGAGCAACCTAGGGCTACGTTTCCACCTCAGTCAATTACAGAGGGAAGACGCAGAGGGAAGGTCGGTCCCCTTTCAGGATTTGAATGGCTAGTTTAGATCCAATGTAAGGCATTAACATACCAATTTTCCTGACTAAACCTACAGTAGACTACTTCCTTAATGAACTGAATATATCAACTTTATGCTGCAGCTTGTTGGGTAAAGGTGTCGCTGAAAAGCGATGTGCTTTTGCCTGTTGCTTTACATTAGAAGTAATTTACGAATAGGACGGCTTTCTGAAGGTGTCACTGGAAGCTCTATGTTGTCCCATTACTAGAGACTGTTAAAGGCAATTTACTTTTGGGTGTAACTTTATAATCTCGGTCATGCTTGGCTTACTGAAAGCAGGAAATTGCAACTTTTCGTTTTCTTGATAAAGGCAGGAGGAAAATGGTCATTGTTAACAAAAATAGCCAATCATCCTCAATCTTGCATTTTGCAAAAGTGAAAATTTCTATGTGTACTCCGCTAACAGTCTATTTAAGAAGAGGCCATGAGCCAGTCCAACAGCCCCTTCCCTACGTACTCTCATTTAACTCACCCTATTTATATATATCACTGACACCTTCCTTATAATTTTATGGGGACATCACTAACCACTACCAGAAAAAGGGGGCAAAAAAAGCTACAACAATTTATTGGGCGTATCTTTGTAGAGGTTGAAATATTGCCAGCACAAGCCGAAGAACATACAAGTGGGACTGAATATAATTTGACAAATATGAAAGGTGGTGGACTTGCAATTTGACTAAATTAAAGTGGATGATTATGACTAATACAGCATCAGTGTAAATTTGTCCTTCGAGATTTTATTTTTTTTGGCCGTTTCCTTTTGAAAACTTTAAAGGGCTATAAATGTTTGAGATTGGTTTAATGACAGAAGCTTCTGATTTAGGTATTAATCTACTTGTCTCAGTAGTGCGCCTCTCTCTCTCATGACAGAAGCGTCGATTTAGGTATTAATCTACTTGTCTCGGAAGTGCACCTCTGTGTGTTGATTAGGTTTTTCAATCTATTTGGCACCCCATCGGTATATATTTGGCCTAAGAGAAAGTTGACTTAGCCTGTCAATTTGCACAATAGAGCATCCCAGAACATAGTTTTTATCTATGTAGCACGGACACTCTCTTGGAAGCCTTCGTGTCGTGTCCGACTCTCCGACACGTGTCCGACACGCTCCGACACGTCCCGACATGCTCCAACACGCGGTCAACGAGTGTCGAAAAATCCGACACGTGGTCAACTCTCTCCGACACGCTCCGACACGAGAGTCCAAAATTCCGACATGCAATTCCGACACGCACGGGGTCAATTTTAAAAATTTCTAATACTTAAGGGGTCAAAATATAAATATATACAAAAGAAGTAATAAAATTGCTATAAATATACACGCAAGGGGTCAATTTTTTTTTTCAGTTTTTTTTTTAGAATTTTTTTATTTTTTTAAAGTCTTTTACTATGAAAGAAGTAATAAAAAAATGCTATATATGATAAATAAATAAATTTAAAAATATCATTTCAACATTTTTCTTTAAACACTATTTTTTCCTCTAAGTTTTGTGTATTATTGTAACAAATTAAAATAATGAATGACATTATTTAATATTTTTCATGTAAATTAATTCTAGGCTATTTTATTATTATTTATTTATGTATTTATATATAAAAATATATTTAATATATAACGTGTCGGAACGTGTCGAAATTCTCTATTTTTAATAAATGACGTGTCGCGTGTTGTGTCGTGTCGTGTTGCGTGTCGCGTGTCCGTGTCGGTGCTACATAGGTTTTTATCAGATTCTCCCATCTGAGTTGAATCATTCACAGCAGAACCAATAGATGTAACTAAATAATCAATCACTTATTATGATGACGGTCTTAACCATCTGTATTTTCCTGTTGAAAAGACTGTCCATTATAAAGATAAATCCTAAACTGAAAAACCTAGATTTCATTTCACAAGGTTGATAAGTGCACTCGATAAGACCATCAATAAATTAAGGCATCAACTCCAGGGCAAAATGATATCATGTGGGAGAGCAGTGTTTCTACTCATGCAATAGTTATAGATACTTCAAAAACAGAAAGGCGACGGACCACTTCAATCTTTTTTTTTTTTTTTTTTTTTTAAAACCAGTTTTCCTCTCCTTTCTTTCAGCAGGTGTCGATTGTTTAAGGTCATTGCAAGAAATAAATATAAAGCACTCTAACTAGAGCAGGAAAGTGAGGGTACCTCTTATCCATAAATGGTCTCAGATCAATTGTTTCTCTGAAAATGACATGACCACTCAATTTATTTAGACGACCGCGAGCATCTTGGCTGAATCTTTTTAAGTGAATGGTAAGGATTGGTGGAGTGTTATGTATGAGGACCCTTTTAGTTGCATCCCTCTTCACTTTCACAGCTCCTGAATCAGCCTCATCATCAACTATCTCCATTTGGCATTTCGTAGCCAACGTGGGATTGTCCTTTTGAAGTTTTTCAATAATTGGTCCAGTACAACTAGGTTCATCACCTGTACAAGACCCAGTAGCTTGATCACTTGAGCTCACATGAGACGGTATACCTAGCTTCCCATTTTGAAGGATAACTTCTTTGTGATTAGTGTCAACAGAGTGATCATCATTTTTGCTACTTCCATTGCTAAGCTTTTGGGCCTCATCTGGACAGCAGGATTCTGAACTCGAATCAGCTGAAATTATTTGGCTTCCTGTCTCACATCCATTAGTGAATAAGCTTGCTACACATTTTGTCTGTTTCTTCTTGGATTCAAGCTGCTGTTGTTGCAGAGTTCTTGCACATTTCTCACAATGCCAAGCATTATCATTAGAAAGAAGTTCCTCTTTAGTGAAGTGAGTCAAACAACTCTCAATAGATACAGGGGAATCTGAATGATCAACTTCACCAGGATCAGACTCACTGCCGTTTCCAGCCGTCAAACCAGAGTCTGCAACGTCATTTGTCTCAAAATTATTACCACCTAAAGAAGGACCCGCCACAGGCCCATAAACAACATCAGGCTCATTGAACATATCACCAAAGCCATCAAATTCTGATTCATCTTGGGTGAAGCCCATTGAAGATGTCACACCTTCTCTGGTGATGTCACCCGTAGTTGACGTGTTTTCTTTGTACGGAAGCAACAAGACTTCAGAATCTTGGACCTGCAATGGTGTCTCGTCTTCCCAGGAATTTTTGGAAGATATTTCCTCTTTTAGATCAGTTGCTTCATTAACACTATCGCTAAAAAAGTGATTTTGTTGTGAGCCACAATCAGCCACATCTGCAATACCATCTCCCTGGACCTGCCTACACCCATTGTCTTGTGAAGAAAAATTAATCTCACTATAGAATGGTTGTGAGTCAAGATAGTCCAACCATGCCAAACCATCCGCTGATACAGCATGCTGTTCCAACTCTTTCTCAGAGACCTGTTCACTCTTGGACTCTTCAACAGTGTCCACTTTCGCTGTAGACAGATCCTGTGAATCTGCAGCCCATTCATCGAGAACAGTATCTCCATTTCTGGATGCTTCCGCAGGCCCAAAATTAGTATCTTGCAAATCCAAATCAGTAACACCAGGATCAAGGTAATCTAACCAAGTTAACTCTTCCATAGAAGCAGCTATCGTGCCTGTCTCTTTTCCAGAGAGAGATGTGTTATCATGCTCTTTGTTAGCCAAGTGATCTGGTGGAAAAGTAACACTGTCATCAACTACAGCACCTGAGCCAGTAGACGTTTCAATCCTAGAATCACTAGACGAAGCAACAGTGTCTATAGGAGGTTTGGTAGATTGTGCACTCGCTGATGCTCTGGACACACTATGAGCTGTAATGGATTCTGAATCTTTGTTAACCTTTGATCGTATCCGTGCACTTTTCTTTGGCAGTACTTTTCCTTTCTTTGCTCGAGAAACAGGCTGGTTCTTTTTAGGTGGAGGTTTCTTGGTGGGAACAGGCAATGAGAGATCTAGAAATGGCTCATACACAGTAGATGAGTGCCCACACTCAACACAGCGAACAGTGCTTGATATCTGGCCCCAAAGACAGCATCGACAAAAGTTACATTCTGATTATGAGGAACTCCACCCTCCTGGGGAAGTCTTGACTGTTTTTTCATGTCGAACTCCTCAGTTGACAACACATCCAGTAAGCAAAGAAGCAATTCATGACTGTCGTGCTGCTGGTATCCTCTAAAGTGAGGAGCCTTGGAACAGATACATCCAAATAAGTTTTTGGGGTTAATCACATTTTTTTCCATCTTTACTTCTGAAAAGAGTTTTTTCAACGAACTAGTGATGGGTCCAATAGATGTGCTGAGATTCCCAAGATAATCTTTTAGCCTATCTAAGGCTAAAAGATTTTGCATGACTGAATTAAAAAAGCAAGTATTCCCAAGATTAACCATTCCTCTTACCACATAACCACCTCTACTGTCTAAACAGCTGGAGTCACTACTTGTCGGATTCACTTCGCGGGTAACACTGCCACTTCCACGCTGAACATCTTCGACATCCTCAGATGGTGCTTGTGTAGACCGCCCTTTAATTAACTTCACAACTTTTGCAAACGGATCGTCCTTCTGTTCGCCATTTTCTTGAATTTTCTCAACCAGGATTGGTGCGTTGCATGGAAAGCACCACCGGAGGCTAGGCTTTTCAAGTTGGATTGCCAAAGGGTGGCGTGTTTGCCGTGCATGCCGAACAGCATGACTTTGAGCAGTCGTTGGAAAACCAACCCCTCCACAGGCATAATGCCCACACTCCAAGCAAACCCATAAGGCTTTGGACTCGGACTTCGATTCCGTTAAAGCGCCACCTTTCTTCTTCCCCTGTTTACCCTTTCCCTTATTCCCTCTTCTATCAGCTACACCTTCTCTGCAATCCTCGCACTTTACCGATTCAGAAGCTGTGATCTTTGCAGACAAAGCATTCAAATCAAAACCCTTTTCCCGGTGGGCGCAGGTTTTGCTCTCATTCTGAACCGGATGGCCTTCAGCAATCTCATTCTCAGCAACGTTTGGCGGGGGCATGGTTTTCTGGACATGGTGCTTTTCCCTGACAGGAGTCCTGGCCTTCTTCTTCGCTTTCTTCCCCATTTATAATATCGAACCAATCGTAAACTAACCGCGGAGTCTCCGTATGCACATTGAAATCTGAAACTCAAAGGCCAAAAAACAAAAGAAACAAAAATTGCCACTTTCGACAAGGAAAAGGAACGAGCAAACACCTCAAATAGAAACCCAACTCAACATCCACAACAACAAAGCCAATACCATCAAGAAAAAATCATATAAAAAACAAAAAAAAAAAAAAAATCCCACTTCGCCGGTAAAGCACCATGATTCGGATCCAAAGTAGATAACCAGACCTCGAAATCAACAACACCAAACGGAGCGAAACCAACAACAAGTTAAACCTACTGAGCGCAAAAACGATGCAAAACCCACCAACAGAAACTCAGACGAAAGATCGAAACGGGGGCTTACGAGGAGCTGGGGAGCAGGACGGAGCCGTCCCGAAGACTCCGCGGCGACACGATCGGCGATTCAACGTGAAGGGCAGACGAGGGAAGATTCAAGAAGCCTCCGGCTGCTGAGGGCTGCGTAGGGGAGGAGTGGAGAGCTCGTGCGGCGGCGGCCGGGGGCAGGTGGGCTTGGGGTTCGGAGCACCGGCCAGTCGTTTTCACTCTCCACCACAAGCGAGGCGGAGGAGGAGGAGAAGCAGATGGTACGAGAAGGGAGGAGGAGGAGGAGGAGGAGGAGAGGAGGCGAGCGTGAGCTTGAGGGGAGGGGGGGGAGAGATGAGATTTTACCTTCGGTCCTCCTCTTTTGGAGGTAAAAACATGGATTGCATTATTGTTGCATTCGCAGTCCAATATGAACAAGGAAAAATAACCATGAAATTCATTTTTCATGCTATTAAAATGAGAAAAGATCAATACCATGAAAAATCTCAAAATTGTATATCTATAATAAATTTATCTGAAATTAAACTTCAAAATGGAAAATCGTGATAAATTTACTCTCATTAATTTTCGTTAAATTTTACCGTCAAATTATTGAGTCGGATGATACGTAATTTGATAAGTGTATCAATTTAAGGTTTTATTATTCGTTTATTTTAGTTTATGATTTTTTTTTGGTAAAAGTTTGTGATTTTCTTTTGTATTAATATAATTTAACGGAAAATAACATATGGTAAATTTGTCAAATATATAAGTTTGGGGTTTTTGATGATAAGAAAATTAATTTAGAATAAATTTGTCATATGTATAGTAATTTGAGAATTTTTGTGATAAAAAATTTAATTTAGGGCAAATTTGTTAGTTTAGGATTTTTCATTATATTAACCTAAAAAAAAAAAGATAATGTTGAAAAGCTTTCGTGACATTTCTTGATTAATTGAATTTTCATGACATCCACCGTCAATATTACAAAGTAGAATATTTTCTTACTAATATATTTTATAAATAGTCTAAAGGTGTTCCTTTTCAAAAATCCAAAAAAAAAAAAAAAAAAGGTTTAATTTTCGCGTACTATAGTTGAATCAGTCAACAAAAGACAATAAAGTGAAGGCTCGATGCGTTGATTCGAACTTTAAGCACTTGCTCATACCGTTGCACGACAAATGAACTCTCCCATTACAATGGTGGGGCTCGGATTATTATTATTTTTTTAATAAATATTTCTAATTATTCTGAAATGCTAAATAGCATTATTTAAAAAGGACTAATATCACCAAAAATACTAAACTAATATAAATGTGATAAATTTAGCCCAAACTAATTTTTTAATTATCAAAAATCCCAATCTAATATATTTGCAAAATTCCTTAGTTCCATTAAATTGAATTAATATCATAAAAAAATTAAAAATGATTATATTTGTAACAAACGAAGAGTAAAACTCTAAACTTATATATTTGTCAATGGTTACGTCATCCAACTCCGTAATTTGACGGTAAAATTCAATTTAAACTAACAACAGAATAAATTTGTCATATATGATCAATTTATGGTTTTTATGATAAAAAAAATTAATTTAGGTAAATTTGTCTCGGGCATAACAATTTAAAAATTATTGTGGCCAAAAAATTAATTTGAGACAAATTTATTAATTTTAGATTTGTCGTAATATTAATCCAAATAGAAAATATAATATTAAAAAGCTTTTGTGACATTTTTTGATTAAGTGAATTCTTGTGATATGCACCGTCTATTACGAAAGTAGAATATTTTATTACTAGATATATTTTACAAATAGCTTAAAGGCGTTCCTTATCAAAATCCAAAAAAAGGTCAATTTTCGCGTACAGTGCTAGAATCAATCAGCAGAAGATAATAAAGTGAAGGTTTGACTGCGTGGATTCGAACTTTAAGTACTTGCTTATATCAGCGTTCAACAAATGGACCATCCCGTTGCAATGGTTGGACTTGGATTTTATTTTTTTATTTTATTTTTTTCCGTTCTTTAGTAAACAATTTTTACGATTCTGAAAAGCTAAATAGCACTTTTTAAAACAGACTAATATCACCTGACCCAAAAAAAAGAGAGAGACTAATATCACAAAAAATCTTGAATTGATATGCATGTAATAAATTTAGCCTAACCTAATTTTTTAATTACCAAAAATTCTAAATTGGTACTGATAATTTTACTCTCTATTATTTTTTATTAAATATAACGAAAAAAATGATTACACCTGTGACAAATGGATGGTACTCTTTAACTGTTATGTATCATCCAATTTAAAAATTTGACGGCAAAATTTAATAGAGATTGAAAGAAAGTAAGTTTGTCAAAAGATTAGTTTGGAGTAAATTTGTTATAAGTATATTAGTTTGAGATTTATCGTGATATTAACCCTATTAAAACTCCATTGTGTTTTAAAATTCAACCTCAAGTTGGACCTCGAATCCAAGGTTGACTCGAGGTTAGACTAAAATTTTACTTGCTAATCTAGTGCAATAGAGTTCAAGCTGTTTGTTAAAAATTTAATCAAGTTGACTTCAAGTTTAGAGAAGTCAAACTTGAAGTCAAACTTGATCCAGCTCGAACTAAGATCCAGTTGTAATTTAGTTAGGTCAAGCTCGAGTGTATATCGAATTGTATCAACCAAATCTGACTAGATTATATACACCACTGTAGGTGTCCATAGCGATCGATCCATGACCTTTGCACAATCATTGCCATCTACATACAAGGGGTACGCGACCCTGCCACACTACCTAGATCGACCTCGCTTGTCTTCTAGTTAGTATCTCGATGACAAACGTATCCTTTTTTTGGTGAAAAATTCATCTTAGAATGACGACCATAGTGCATCAATTGCAAATAAATCAAATTTCATGCACTGATTGGGAGTAACTTGAATATTGAGTAATCTCGAAGCAATATGACCATCAGCAGTAATAGATCAAGAGATACAAATTGTGATCTTCTTTTTCAATTATATGAAAGGCAGTCGACAATAAGTAAAATAAGTTCTTGATTTTATGTAGCTTATTTTGGGTCATGTAAAAGATCATTGAAATCAAATGAAATCATTTACCATTTCAGGCAATTTATGTTATCCAATACAAAAGAATATAATGTTCTAGTTACATTAATATATATATATATATATATATATATATATATATATTGAAATTATGTTTCGTATGTGTGTTTTGAATGAGTAGCAATTCAAAGACGAAATTGAAGACATGATTTTGAAGCTAGAAAACAGTAGCCTAAACATCTAATATAGGAAAAATTCTAAATAAAGTCTCGAAGTACCATCAATTATCAAATAAGAATTTGAAATTGATCTTATTTCAAATAAAGGTAAGAAGTATCTTCATTTTTCCAATAAGAGTCTTTAAATAAGAGTTTTGAAGTGGACATGCTAGTTTCACTAGCTAGTTAAGGGCATTTTCATCTTTTCATTTTTTGATGTTTTTTCCCTTTGATTTTTTTCTTTCCATAAAAATACTCAAAAAAGAAAAAGGGCTTTCTTAAATAATAATAAAAGACATAGGCTTTCCTTCACCTATGTTGTCGCCCCATCATCGGTGGGATTGTCGATAGCTCGATGAGGGTTGGCGACTCTCGTCAACTAGAGGCAAAGGCATGCTAGCCCTCACAAAAACTAGGAGAGGGCAACGACCCTCTCCCAGATTTAAGCAAGGGCCGCATGTGTTTAATTATGTCTCGAGTTTGAGTCCAAGAAAATAAATGCTTTTTCCAAGTAGATTTCAAATTAGATGAAAAAGCCATGATTTTCTTGGACTCCTTAAAGCTACACAAAGGAGGAAATAATTAAATAAAAAAATGAATTTTCCCCTTTGGAGTGAAGCCGCCGAAGCCCCCTGCACATAGAGAAGAAATAAAAGATAAAAAGGAAAGACGTCCCTCTGCACGTGAAGAATCGCCGAAGTGGTGGGGCCTAAGGTCAAACCTTTGACCTTGGGCACACATGTATACATATAAAAAGCATCTCAATGAAGGTTTTTTTTTTTTTTTTTTTGGGCTGCTGCACCCCTATGAAGCCGCACGTCCACAATCTTTGAAGTTGCAAGCCGTGCGAAGCTTGAAGAGATACACGAAGCCATACGTACGCGGACCAAATATGAATACTGAAGTTCCTGATTTTGATGTACGTAGAGCGTTTTATTTTGAGCTTGAACGCACGGTAATTTTGTGTGGTGAATTTATATTCAAGTGAGTTATTTATTTATAAACACTTTAAGTTTTTGGTTAAATCTAAGTGTGGAAAATACTTGAGCATTTGAGCGATTTTAAACTCTAATTCTCCGATTATAGTGGATTATTTGCTGCTGGCTCTCCCCGTGGATGTAGGTACTGGTACTCGGACCGAACCACATAAATTTATGGTGTCCTTATTATTTCTTATTTATTTCTCTGGTGATTTCATGTTGACATAAATTGTAAGATCTTGTCGTTTTCGCGTATTATATCCCAACAATTGGTATCATAGCTTAGGATCAGATTTCTTGATTGTGATTTGGAGCTTTTGCTTGTCTGATTATTTTTTTTTGAAATTCTGTTACTGCAATTATGTCTGAGAGGAAATCTGAAATTGAAAAGTTTAATGAGAGTAACAACTTTGTGTTATGGAGCACCAAGATGTGAGCTTTATTGACAACCCAAGGTTTGGGCAAGGCACTGGATGGTGAAGATGAGTTGCCTATTATAATAAAAACCTTTGAGAGAGTAGAGCTAATGGAAAAAGCAAAGAGTACAATCATGTTAAATTTGTCGAATGAGATCTTAATAAAGGTTGCTGAGGAGAAGGATGTTGTAACATTATGCACAAAACTTCAAGCACAAAAATTGCTTATATATGTTGAATAAGATGTTTCAATTAGATGTACTGAAGGTACATCTATTAGAACCCACCTAGATGAATTTAATAAACTCATGTTGGATCTGAAGAACGTCGGTAAGATACTTAATGATGAAGAATGGGGCATGATGTTATTAGCTTATTTACCAGAGTCATGGGAGCACTTTATTGATTCATTGTTGTAGGGGTGTACTACAATTACCTCAGAAGAGGTAAAGTTCGCATGATTCTCTAAGGAGTGGTAAAGGAAGTTGCGAGATAACGATCTGACATAAGGAGTAACGCAAGCACTGATAATTCAGGGTAGAGAACAATATCGAGGGCCTAGTAGCAACAGAGGTAAAAGCATATCAAAATCACACCATAAAAAGTTCAAGGGACGCGTTAAGTGCTTTGAGTGTCATGAGAAGGGGAACATCATAAGAGATTGTTCAAAGCAGAGGAATAAAGCTGATAAGCGGAATGTCACAAACAGTGTGGCAAACATTGCTGAGAGGAGCAATAGTAATGCAAAAACTATTTTATGTGTGATTGCTACTTCGTCTGGAGATGAATGGGTGCTAGATTTGGGGTATTCTTATCACATAACACCTCATAAAAACTAGTTTACTACTTACCAGGCTACAGATGGTGATAGGGTTCTTTTGGAGAATAATGCAATATGTAAGGCTGTGGGGATAGGGACAATTCGGATCTGAATGCACAATAAGGTGGTGCGCACATTGACAGATGTGAGGCATGTATCGAAACTCAAGAAGAACCTTATTTCTCTAGAGATACTCAATGACATCGGGTATAGGTACATCGCTGAAGGTGGAGTACTGAAGATCTCTTGAGGTGCTATGATAGTGATGAAAGGAAAGAAAGTGAATACTCTCTATCATTTACTGGGAGAGACCGTGACCGGAACCGGTATAGTTTCATCATGTGAGTCAGATTCTAACTTGACTCAATTATGGCATATGCGTTTAAGGCATAGAGTGAGGCAAGTATGACGATGTTGAGTGAAAGGATATTGTTGAAGGGTCAGAAGACAGAGAAGCTGGACTTATATGAGCACTACATCTATGGGAAGCAGCACCGAGTTAAGTTTACTACAGTTATTCATTCGACCAAACGACCAGTTGAATATATTCATTCAGACGTCCGAGGCCCATCTTTGGTTCCTTCAAAAGAAGGTGTTCGATATATGCTAACATTTATCGACGATTATTCAAGGAATGTATGGGTATACTTTCTGAAGCACAAATATGATGTGTTTGATCGGTTCAAGAAATTTAAGACATTAATTGAGAAGCAATCGGATAAACAAATCAAGTGCCTAAGAACCGATAATGGCATGAAATTTTGTAGTAAAGATTTTACTGAGTTCTGCGAAAAAGAATGTATTGTGAAACACCGCACAGTACCTAGGATACCACAACAAAATGGCGTGGTAGAACAGAAGAACAGAACTTTGCTTGAGCGAGCTCAATACATACTTTCGCATGCAAGACTTAGCAAGGAATTTTGGGCAGAAGCAGTAAACATGGCATGTTACCTAGTGAATCGATTTCTATCATTTGCTATTGAGTGGAAGACTTATGAGGAAGTATGATCGGGAAACCTATTGATTATTCTGAATTACATATATTTGGATGTCCTGCGTATGTTCTTGCGAGTGATGGTAAACTTGAGTCGAAGACGAAGAAGTGTATATTTCTAGGTTATGCACATGGGGTGAAAAGCTACCGACTGTGGTGCACCGATCCTAAATCACCCAATTTTCTAATCAGCAGAGATGTGATCTTCAACAAGACTGCAATGCTGCAACAGAGGAGTTCTGAGACACAAGTAGCATAGAAGATAGATCATGGTGTCATTAGTGAAGTGGAGCTTCAAGTGAAGACTCTGGAGACCTCGAAGGTAACAAAAGTTGAGACTGCAGATGAGACCGTAGTTCTTGAAGTTGGTGATAATGAACAATCAACACAACCACAGCACATAATAACCGCAAATAGACAGAGAAGATAAATTAAATCACCGATACGTTATGGTTATACAGATATTGCTTATGCATTGACTGTAGGCAATGAGGTGGAGACAGATGAGCATTTGTCTTACTCTGAGGCGATGGTTAGTTCGGAGTCGTCGTAGTGGCTAGAGATTATAAGTGAAGAGATCGAATCACTCCATTGAAATCAAACATGGGAGTTGGTAAAAATACCCAAGAGTCAAAAGATTGTCGAAAGTAAATAGGTCTTTAAACGGAAAGAGGGCATTCCCAGTGTCAAGGTAGCGAGGTATAAGGTGAGACTTGTGGCAAAGGGATATACACAGCGTGAGGGCATTAACTGCAATGAGGTGTTCTTTCCTATGGTAAGACATACTTCTATTCATGTTTTACTTGCCTTAGTTGTTTCGCAGGATCTCGAGTTAGAGCAACTAGATGTGAAAACTGCGTTTCTTCACGGTAAGTTGGAGGAGAAAATTTACATGAGGCAATTAGAGGGATTTACTATTCCGAGTAAGGAATATCATGTTTGCTTGTTAAAGAAATCTTTTTATAGGCTGAAACAGTCTCTTAAGCAGTGGTATAAACATTTTGATGCCTTCATGGCTAGTTAAGACTACATAAAAAGTCAAATGGATAGCTATGTTTACTTTAGGAGATTGAAGGATGGTTCTTTGATTTATCTACTTTTATATGTTGATGATATACTGATAACAGCTAAGAATATGTCTGATATTGATGTGCTAAAAATGTAATTAAATGCTGAATTTCATATGAAATATTTAATACTACAAAGAAAATATTGGGTATGGAGATTTTGCGTGGCAGGACTGCAGGAGTTTTACGTCTATTTCAAAAGAAATATATTGAGAAGATTGTAACACGTTTTAATATGCAACCAGCAAAATCTGTAAGTACATTTCAAGCAAAGTACTTTAAAATTTCAGATAAATTATCATCATAGACTGAAGAGGAGGAGGAGGAGGAGCATATGTCCTGTGTTCCTTATTCTAGTGTTGTGGGTAGTATTATGTATGATATAGTGTGCACTAGACCTGATATTTCACAAACTATGAGCGTGGTTAGTTGCTATATGAAGCATCCTGATAAAGCTCATCGGGAAGCTGTGAAATGGATCCTCAGATATTTGAAGGGGACAACGAACGTGGGTATAGTGTATCAAAGGGCAGTGAGATCACTGATTTTGTGGATTAGGATTACGCCGATGACTTGGATGATTGCAGGTCTTTAGCAGGGTACGTGTTTATGCTAGCGGGTGGTGCAATTAGTTGGAAAGCGTCCTTACATGATTACATTGCCTTATCTTCGATTGAAGCAAAGTACATGACACTAACCTTTGTAACGAATGAGACGATATGGTTACAAAGTTTGCTCACAAACTATGGATTAGAACAGAAAATTGTGGATATACACTGTGATAACTAATGTGCGATATCTTTGGCATATAATCCATTTTATCATGAGCGAACGAAGCATGTCAACATCACGTATCACTTCATCCGAGATGTCTTAGTTAATGGTAATGTTATTATAAAAAGATTGCCACAGCAGATAACTCGGCAGACATGATGATTAAGTTTGTTCTTTTGGCGAAGCTCAAGCTCTATTGGCATTTGTAAAGAGTGAGCGCTCGTTAGGGCATTGGGAGAACAACATGAATAATGAGTACTATAACTTGGCTTCAAACATCAAGTCAAGGTGAATAATTGTTAAATTATGTGTCGAATTTAAATTCGGATAATGATTTGTTAAACTAAATTTGTTGATAAAGATTTTCCAAGTAAATTTCAAATGGGATGAATAAGCTCTTATTTTCTTGGACTCCTTAAAGCTGCACAGAGGAAGAAATAATTAAAAAAAGGAATTTTCCCCTTTGGAATGAAGCTGCCGAAGCCCCCTGCACGTAGAGAAGAAATAAAAAATAAAAAGGAAAGACGTCCCTCTGAAGAAATAAAAGATAAAAAGGGAAGACGTCCCTTTACATGTGAAGAATCGCCAAAGTGGTGGGGCCCAAGGTCAAAGGTCAAAGGTTTGACCTTGGGCACACGCGTATACATATAAAAAAGCATCTCAGTGAGTTTTATTTATTTTTATTTTTTTCAGTTGCTGCACCCCTAGGAAGCTGCACGTCCACGATCTTTGAAGCCGCAAGTCGCACGAAGCTATATGTACGCAGACCAAATGCGAATGCTGGAGTTCCTGATTTTGGTGTACGTAAAGCATTTTGTTTTGAGCTTGAATGCGTGGTAATTTTGTGTGGTGAGTTTATACCCAAGTGAGTTATTTATTTATAAACGCTTTGGGTTTGGGTTTAAATCTAGGTGTGGGAAACACTTGAGCGTTTGGGCGATTGTAAACTCTGATTCTCCGATTATAGTGGATTATTTGCTGCTGGCTCTCCCTGTAAACATAGGTACCGATACTCAAATCGAACCATGTAAATTTTTAATGTCCTTATTATTTCTCGTTTATTTCTTTGGCAATTTCACGTTGACGTAAATTGCAAGATCCTGTCGTTTTCGCGTATTATATCCCAACAACTTGCCCTCACCTCGGTTTGAGGGAGGGCCACTTGACCTGTAGGAGTGTGGACCTCGTGCATATTTAGGAGAGGGTCCCTCTCCCGATTTTGGCGAGGGCTAACTAGTCTTTGGTAGGCAAGGGTCACTAGCCTTTGTTGCCACCCCGCCGTCAATGGGGCGGTAGCAACAGGGCCTGTATTTTTACATTTTTTTTTTATCTTTTATAATTTTTAATCTAGTTTAACTGAAATTTAGGTTAAAGTAGTCTTTGGAAGAAAATACCCTTGATCAACTAGATAGAATATTTAGTCGGTTGGTGAGGTTAGACACTTATTTGAAACAACTATACTCACTTCAAACCCTCAATCGAGAAAATGAGAGTGCTTTGGGTTTTTGTTTGAAACAAAGTTCATTTCATGCTTTTATTGAGAATTTTCCCTTGATACATGGTAATGAGCAACTCTGCTTATTTAATCTTGAATAATCATGAAGTTATTTAAACTAGGTAAGCGCACTAGAAGTTGCAAAACTTATCATAAAATTTATTACGAAAGTGCAATTGTGTTCTAATATTTTTTTTTTTTTAAATGCACTTAAACCACATTTGTGTAATAAGTTATCTAAGTAAGCTTTGTTCCAATCGAGAGATGGAAATGATGAAACAACTTTTTTCCCTTTAATTATGCAAAAACGACGCTATCGTCGTGCAATGCCCCAAATTAGTCTTCTTTGTCTAATGAGAGAGAGAGAGAGAGAGAGAGAGAGAGAGAGAGAGAGAGTCGAAAGGAAAATCTATTAAAATTGAGGGCATTGCAATCGAAGAAGTTTGTTTAGTCGCGGGTCATTTGGAATCTCCTTCACATAACGCTCATCAAGAATACTTTTGGCTTTGCGGGGATCAACAGTTAGCTTTGGAGAAAATTGACATCTGTATCATGTTACATACGATTATTGTCTTGTCATGTTTGATTTAATTGTCATGTTATGCGAAATGCGAATATTGTTGAGAAAACACCCCGATGTGTTTTGAAGATGACAAAGTAATCCATGTGCTGGTTCATTGATTAAAAAAAAGTCTTTCTTATTACAAACCATGCACATGCACGAAGAGTCTCCCTAGGTGTTGGAAGACCTAAGAAGGTTGCAAATCCCAATCGAGTTTGAGGGATGCCAAGTTGTAGACGATCAACAGATAAAAATGAGTTAGAAGTTGTGCCTGTAATGTTCTTCATGCCAAGTCAAATGAAGATTGTGTTTCACGTCTGCCAAAGATTTCATAGTGGATTCCAAACTAATTAGAGTTGTTGTAGTTGGAAGTGGGAGATAATTGTCCAAAAGTCCTAAATTTATTGTACGAATGGTAATTTAGTTCTAAACCTTACAATTGTGCTAATTTAGTCATCAACTATATGATGGTTTGCAAATGTAGTTCTCTTGCCAATTTTGATTGGGAATTATTAACGTGAATTTTAGCGGTCATACGTGGCAAGGATAATGCTAGTATGGACAATTTTTACAATTTTTTTTATGAATTATTTATTTATTTATTTTTTATATTTCTTTTATAAGCATTCTTAAGTTTCTTCATATTAGCCCTTGTTGGCCATCCCTCACCTAGATTGGGCAAGATTCGGAAAGGAAAACTCTTGCCTATGGCCAGCAAGCACAACCCTCGCCTATGCTTGGGAAAGGGGAGAAGAAAGGAAAAAGAAAAAGAAAGAGAAGAAAATGAAAGGAAAAGGAAAACAATAAAAAAAATTATAAAAAAAAACACTCATAAAATCGTCCAATTCAGTATTGGTCATGCAACATGGGATGACTAGCATCCACTTTAGCAATTTTTGGCCAAAAGTTGGCTGGAAAAACTACATTAGTAAATTGTCAAAAAGTTTATGATTAAATTTGCACAATTAAAAATTTTAGAATTGAATTAACAACCATACCATAGGTTTAAGACTTTTTAAACAACTATCCCAAAAAAATTGGGTAAAAAACACAAATTCCCGGCTGCCATTTGGGTGGATATGATGAAAGGCAAAATCATAGTTTATAGATTGGCAATGAACCGTAAGTGTCACTTGTACTGACATACTATCGATAATTTGGACATTTTTCCCACATAAGAAAGAGGCTTCGGAGCTAGCTTGAAGGAGAGCAAGAGTGACCATGAATACCATAAAATGTCTAGTCGACATGTACATGTTTGTAACCTTTGTTTTTTATATGAAGTATGAATATGGTCTGAGGAATCTACTTAGGGAGAAACAAGAAGCTTCATTTGCTAAGATGGGAAGATTGTGTATATCCTCATCAGTAAGGAAGATGTTCAATTGGTATCCTATTAAGAAAATCTTGATATCAAGTCGTACTGATTGCTTCCTATGGCAAGTTCATTTGTAGCTTCAATAATGCATATCTCTCCATGAATTTGGGCGTGGGTTTAATGAGAATAATGATGAAGCAAGTTAAGAGTTTATTCCGTTGGTAACACCAAACAAGCATTCAGATTAAATGACCAATTGTTGGAATGCGGAATTACAGTTTGATTCAATTTACATGGATTATTCAGAGATTGGAAATGGTTTGAATGGCTGTAACATTTTGTATCGCATGGCTTACAACCTTTTCATAATCACATGGCAATGCCAATTGGTTTTCCCTATCGGAAAAAAATTTGAGAGATGGAAATCTGAGAATTGATAGAGATGAACCGACTTTTATATATCTCAGTTAAACATTTTCTCTAACATCACAAACAAAATTCGAAATTATATGTTGAAGATCAATGTAAGATTGGCATTATATGTATAATGTTGCATTTTACGGAATGGAATGAAATTAAGAATTGGAATGGTATGAAACGGAATAAAGGTTTTTCTTTTTTAGTTGTATGATTTTTTTTTTTTTTACAGTGGAATAAAATGAGAGTTTTATATACATAGTTTAAAAACATAAAATATGCCCACATCTAATAAATATATTAAGAAGTAATTTTACTTATTTTACATGAAGTTCCAGTTATATCTCACAATGTATTGAAAATTTAAATTACTTCCTTGCTAAGTTTATTCGATATTCAAAATTTGATTTAATCAAGTATGATAGTTATTTTGATTAATTAAAAAAATGCATAATTTATGAATAATATTTAATTAGTAGCTGTCATTAATATAATTGCTTATGTTATGTCATCATCTAGTTACAAATATTAATTTATTAATTTTTAATATTTAATATATTCCATAATTAATAATTTTAATTGTAATACAGTATTAACTAATAGGAGTCAGTAATTGTGTCCATAATTATTTTTGTGAAAAGTAGTAGGAAATCATCTATAAATGGAATAAGCATTCCAATGGGCATTGGAATTGGAATTTTCCCATGCCATAATATTTTTTTTATCCAAATAAATGAGA
This sequence comes from Eucalyptus pumila, assembly GCA_016097595.1. Classification (NCBI taxonomy): domain Eukaryota; kingdom Viridiplantae; phylum Streptophyta; class Magnoliopsida; order Myrtales; family Myrtaceae; genus Eucalyptus; species Eucalyptus pumila. Next base: position 34,623,829 of record CM027853.1, read on the forward strand.
GAGCCTCTAACTAACTCTTACTAAGAAATTTTTGCATGTGATGTCGTAAACAATATGAAATTATGGAGTATGCCATGATGTAGAGGCAACAAATATAATATTATATAACCAATGAAAGAAAATACAAATGGACAAGATTAGAAGAAAGAAAGTTGACTCTTTTTTCTTATTTTATTGTTCCATTTTTTTCAGCGAGTTCAAGACCAACTATAGGTAAATTATTTAGAGAAGTGATTGCATAATAGTCTTTAATCTACCATGAGAATAACATTTTTTTTGGACTACAAAAATCAAATCATAAATAATTATAAAATATTGTGGGACCTACTTTTTAAAAAAATTGCGATTCACAACAAATTGATATTATCATATTATGCTAACAAAGTCCAATTATTTATTAGGGGAATCTACATGTCAGATTTTTTGGCAAACCTACCTACAATTGATGGAGAATTTTGAATAAATATTTGAAATGAGGCCATTTTCTTGTAAAATGACCAAAAATAAACATTATCTTAAATGAAGACTTGAAATGGCCATGTTGGGTCCAATCTCGTCAATTAGTCAAATCTTCGCCGGCTAGCTTGTTCTAATGGAAAATAGCATAAATGGTCCATAAATTTCGATTCAATATGCAATGTGGTTCATGAATTTTTAATTCGTTTAATGTAATATCTGAACTTTAGCCCAATATGTAATGTGGTATCTAAACTTTTAATTTATTTAATCTAGTCCTTGAACTTTTGGTACATGTTTAATTTAATACTTAGACTTTATGACATTTAATGTTGTTCTTAATATTAAATTAATGGAAAAACAACATTGAACATTTTCATATAATTTAGGGACTATTAGAACATGTATCAAAAGTTTATAGACCACATTAAATCAATTAATAGCTTAGAGATTACATTAAATATTAGGTTAAAGTTCAGGGATCACATTATACATTGACCATTTGTATTGTTTAGGGATTATTTGTGTTATTATTTTTTATTCTAAATGTTGTAATATAATACACGAAAACGCATGAATCTTACAATTTACGTCAACGCAAAATTACCAGAGAAATAAACAAGAAATAATAAGGATACCAGAAATTTACGTGGTTCGGTCTAAGTATCAGTACCTACTAGCAGCAAATAATCCACTATAATCGAAAAATCAGAGTTTACAATTGCTCACACGTTCGAGTGTTTCCCACATCTAAATTTAACTGCAAACCTAGAGTGTTTATAAATAAATAACTCACTTGGATATAAACTCATGGCACAAAATTATCATGTATTCAAATTCAATGTTTTACGTATGCAGAAAAGAAGAACTCATATGCTTCTTCTCTCTTCATGCGTGGCTCTCTTCAGCTTGTCTTGCGGCTTCAACTGTAGCTTGTGGGAATGTCTATCACTTACAGAAAGAAAAGAAAACCTAGGCGTGTGTTGTGCCCAAAGTCAAAAGTTGGACCTTGGCCCCACTTTTCTTTCCTTCTTTAAAAGAGGGATTCGTACACTGCACGATGGAAAAACCTTCCTTTCGAAGGGAGTTCTGATTGAAGGTATCAATGCTACTTCTCTCACTAGATTTTTCTCCCAATCACGTCAGAGGGAATCCTCTTAGCTCTCCTTCTCGCACACGTTTTCTTTTCCAGTGAGGAGCTTTTCACTGTCAATGAAGTCGCGCGAGTGAATGTGCAAATTAAGAGAACTTTGGGCCGACACTCCGGTTGTATGACTAGCAGCTCGACCCACTAATGTCGTTAGTCCGCAATGTAAGATCCGCCTGAGAGAAATATGAAGTTTCTTTTCTCATCTTTGTACTCACGAGTGGCTTGCAATTTTGTCATTCATTTTTAGCTAAACTTAACGGCTTTGCCCTTTATCACTTGACCTGAGATTGGTCTCAACTTACTTAGGCGCTTTTGAAATAGATCAGCTCGGATTGGTGTGGTCGGACCAAAATTTGTTGCATTGCACGATTTCGTGCCCTCACTCACTCTGTTAGGTTTGAGTTCGATTGCGTTGCTTCATGAGTTATTACTGTTTTGTTCACCTCAATTAAAGCACGCATTTCTCAAACATAATTCTGACACATCAGGTATGTCCAAACGTAAGTCCCCGGCTTTTGTTGACGACAGATCTATGTTCTAGCCTTGCCTATAATTTTTCAACATACAGAGACAAGAATAAGTTGCTTTTGAATAGTACAAAGTTGATTTACTGACTGTTTGGATTATGAGCTTGGATGGAGCTGGCAGTTTCCTGGAGTGATTCACCGTGTAAGTCTTAGGAGATTTGAGTAGGTAATGGGATAATTTTAGCACCTCTGGAGCTTTGCAATACAAGGATTTAGTTACTCCCAAAAAAGGGTAAAAACTGGGAAGTTCCATCGTTTTTAAATGCTAGATGTCAAGGGCCGTTCTAGTGTGAGTACGACTGGCTGTAGCTAATGCTCTTGATGCAGATATGTTTTGGCAGAAACCTCCCCAGAATGTCGTGGGAATTTAGATGGTGTCTTTGAGAAGGGCACATGAAGGGCTATCATCGAAGTCATGGTTAGAGACTGATTAGTCCCCGCATTGGTTATCTAGTTAGAGTTATGATTCACCAACTTTGAATTGAGTAAGCCAGTTGCATTTCTCTTCGCATCACTCTTCATGAGCAAGTACCCGAGTTTATTGACAATGTTGCTTCCTCTAACCTTGTAGCGAGGAAATTGTGGCTTTTTCGGCTGGATTAATTGCCCCATTGTTGCTGAGAACTCCCACAGCTCTTGCGAATTGAAGGCGGCCTTCAACAAGGCAGAACGAGAGGGAAGATTCTACTGGGTGGACTAATAATTTCACGGGCGATACTGTACTACTTTTAGGAACATGTGGAAAGTAATAGGACTATGATTGCTTCTTGATGTAATGTTTTGGAGCCGTGACTGGTTGTTGCAGAAGTCTGATAGAGCTTTAGATTGATTGTTTTAAGATGAGCTGTAATCAATGAATGTGATGAGTGGAATGTTGGATTGTTTCTTAATTTGTCGCCTTCCCTTTTTGTAAAGCAAATACATAAATTTATTGCATTCAAGCGTTTAATAATGACTGGATGACGGTGGTTGCTTGGCCAAACGCTTGCTATCAAATAATGAGTTGAGGATGATGGTTGAAAGACGAGTTGGTGATGACGATTGCTTGGCCAAGTGCTTTGCTGTGATGAATGACTTCATGTGCAGTTATTGGCCAAGTGCTTGTTCAAGAAAATGAAATGGCCAGGCATTTTCACACCAGATGCGCTGTGCTCACTTGTGTGCCGGGTTACATCACCATGAAAGAGACATCGGTAAGAAAATTGGTCTTCTGAGTTCTGCAACTATGCCTCGCATGTAAAACTCAACGCAGGAAACAAGCTCTTGTGGAGATGTATGCAAAGGATGAAATATACTAACGCCAGTGAGCCCTGCTTAGCTAATCTAAACAAGAAGCAAATAAATTACATCCACTCCCATAATTCAATTGGACATGCCACCCACAAACAAAGGATGTTTTCTCAAGGAAATAGCTCTGGGCAAGTCATGAGCATGCAGCTCCTGATCTTACTCTTTAGTTTCTCAGAGAACAGTACTGGAAAATAAACAAGCACAGGTTTCTTGTATGTTTGTCTAAGTGCCCGAGACAATGTCTGACGAGCATGAGGAAGTGTACCAATTGCTACGATGTTCAAGGGATGCACCATAACTGATGGCCCTTTGTCATGGATCCCTAGTCCCCAAGTGAGAAGATTGCAATCAAATCAATGTTACCGACACTGGTTTTGTTAAAGCAAGAGTAAAGCTGCAGATTGAGAGTATCCAGGAAGCGAATTTTGGCAACCACATTGAAATGTCAATACTCATTCAGAGTCATAAAATTTAAGGCATATAGAAGCTTGTTAGGGATGATCTGGTAGGAGGGAAATGAATATCATCTCCAAAGTACTCATCTCTCAGAAACTAAGACAGCAGAGAGTACAAGAAAGATTGAAATCATTAGCTGATAGATTAGGTGTTACTAAAACAGATTAAAAGGACTATGAGAAGATGCACCAGAAACATTAATGATCAGGTTTAGAAGCAGGCTTTTTTACAATCCAATCATCCCTCGCACACGAGTGCCTACCTCACCAAATTGATACCAGCTTCTACTGTATCTTCTGTGAGTGAACTGCGTTACATCTCATCAACTGAGACTATGACAAAATAATCGAGATTGCTCCAGCATCAACTATCCAGATGTCATACATGTTCTAAGAGTCCGTTTTGCTTGAGAAGCTAATTGGCATGAGTATGAAAAACATGACGAGAATCAATCAATTTTTATTAGTCTACAAAACTCACCTGATCAAGAGGTAAACCTAAACAGGAGCTCCAGCAACAAGAGTTTTCAACTATGATCCACCAAGGAAGGAAAAAATAAAATAAAATTAGCAGTAGCCATTTTCTGCTCGACGGACCAAGCAAGCTAAGTTTCAGCCATGGACTTCTTCTTCTCTTCCTCAAGTTGCTGCAGCTCAGCTAACCTCTGTGCCCATGCCCTGTCTCTTGCCACTGCAGCCATCTTTCTCTCTACCCGAGCATTGATTTTCTTTCTATTAGCTTCTTGCACTAGAGCTTTTCTTTTCTTCCGTTCGGCCTGTGCATGACTCCAAACAGGGCATTTAGGATAAAAACAATCATAAATGTCAAGCAAGTGGAGAGAATGCATGTTAAGAATAGCAAAATTACAAGCGAAAGTATCCCAAGAGAAACATAATTTTCTGGGAATTTCTCCCTAAACCAATGCAAACAATGCTAAATCCATCTTTTTGTTAGGCAATAAACAAGGGGGTAGGTGGACTTGATATCAAGATCTATTAGTCTTGGTAGAAAGGGAGAAAATCCCAGCTCTAAGTTGCTTCAATTTTTCCCAGTCAATTCAGATTTTTACTCTAGCTTGGACTTTAAGGAAACGAAGTTTGATTATTCAACAATGCAACCATATACGCTACTCACTATAACTGTTTCATAAAAGTCTTTGGTGATTGGATTAGAGAAACCTCTTCCAATCATGTCTGTATTGTACATTTGTTGACTCAGACCATTGCATAACATAGAACGCAAGGAATTAATCATTCTAGCAAGAAAAGAACTGCTAACTATTCAGATGTTATGAAGAAGCATGTTAGATTAATATACAACCACAACCATAAACTTCTTCAAGTTCTCTTGTCTGTTTAAAATTCAGATTCCAGAAGCAAAATTAGGATGGCACAAGGACTAGAAGAGAGATGGAGACATGATTGCATATTTGTTGCCTAAGTGCATGAGCGAGCACAGTAAAGCCACTTGTGGGCAACTCAATAGTTGATTAAATTGTGTACTACTGTTGAGAGTGTTAGTTCCTCTAATTTCTAAATGCACGCAAATCATGCACAGTACTTGCTCAAATTGCATTTTGTTTTATGCAAAGTTACAACTGCCCTAGTGACCTCTCCCCTTACCTTTCTTTCTTAATTGGACTATGTTGGATAAGCATATACAAATCAAGAGAGTCAAGTTTTTACGGCATTGAATAAGGAAAATAAAAGCCCAGGTTCATCAAATCATAGATATGATGTTTCTCTGGTTTTAGCTTTTGCTATGTAATACACCGCTTCAGTGATTTCTTAGGGAATTACTCTTCCTTACCCTATCTTGAGTTCAAGGACTGAATCCATGACCTCCTCTCTTCAAAGAAGGAAAATCCACTGACACACTTCTCACATATACTTCCTGGGTTCTAAACTTCTACGATGAACTCCATGACTACATTAGGGATGTTCATTCCAAGGAGGTTCTCTAACAGTGGAGGTTGATGGTTAGATGATTTTATACCTCCTTTCTGTTTGTTAATAATGTGGAAGTACCAAAACTTCCCAATAGAAGCATCAATAAAAATTTTATGTAGACAGATTAAGCTTAACACATAAGAGAAAGTTTTATTCTAGGTATACCCAGGCATTTTACACACTTAAGAGAATCTTTCAGAAAAATATACCCGATTTGACCTAAGGAAAAGTCAAGCAATTTGGTGAGTATAATATATTACTCATAAATTTGCTCAATTGACTGGGTGGAGACTTCCCCATCAGTGCCGACAAGATATAATACTCATTGCGCATCAGAGCTTTAGGTCAGTGAATATATACGCAGACTGCACAATGGAGGAAACCACTGAAATATCAGACTCAACTAGTACAAATCCTACACAGTACAGCAGCTATTTTCATGGGTAACCAGTAGTAATCAGACCCAAAATTCAGCCTCCAACCAGAACTCAAAACCCATCAATATTAGTAAAAGATGATACCATCCAGCAAATTTATATATGGGCAGGACTCAACTTTCTAAAACATGCAAAATGTTAGAGCCAAGGTCCTCATTGTCATTTAGTTTCAATAGTCCTTGATGATGCACTTAGCCGTCTAAGATTTAGAAATAAAATGATACAACACTTTACAAGGAATGAGGCTATATCATTAACAGAGCCATTAATCACAACAAAGCAAAATGTGCTAACTTTCTAGAGAAGATCATAAGTATCAAACATTAGCATACACATAAGGGGAAAAGCCGAATCTCAGAGATTTCGGAAACACAATTGAAGAAATCTCAGATAGTTTCCGAAATCTCAGATAGACAGTGTTGGGATCATCAATCGTACAACAACACAGTTAAACACCCAGGGATGTTCAAGTAGCAGCCATAAAATTTAAATGAGCACGCACCACTATAAAAGCATGGCGCTGCTTGATGCGCTTTTTTTCGTTCCTCCTCTTGACGCTTCCTTCGTTGGGCCTATTTGGAAGTATGGGTTCACCTGGAACATACTGAACCCACGCATATGGACCTACAATACCAGAAACATCAAATGCACGTTTTTAACTCCACCTTGAAACTACGAGGCACACTGGCTAGTAGCCTCTGACTCCACTTCAACTCCACCCAATGCTATCACACACATCTAATGAAAATTACAGGCAAACTACATTTTCAATTCCACATAATTGCAACCACATTAGCTTCAAATGTATCCACAGCAGAACCAGTCTTCTTCAATCTCCAATCAATTGCAGAACATATAAAGGAACACCATTGAATAGGAGGAGAGAGAAGGAGAGTAGACAAACCCTGGGGTCTCAGGCTGGCCCTTTTGCGACGGGGCTTGTCAACAGGCCTTCTCTTGGGGTATCGCGTGTCGGTCAAGCTGTGGATGCGAGAGAACGCTTGATTCCACGGAGCCAGTAGCTTCGACAGCGAGCTCCCACCATGGAGGAGCTGGGGATTAGTCACGAGAGGCGTGACCCGGAACGGGTTCGTCGCTGAAGAGACGAATGTACGGGGTTGTAGGGTTCTGGACAGCGGTTGGATGATGTTTCTTAGGATTCCAAACCTCATTTCACTCACTACCCTCGAGTAATTAGGTTCCTTCTTTACCTGCGGCTCGAAACTTAAAGGCAAAAAACACACGCCGATTACAATCATCAGCGGCAAAAGAAAGAGCACACACCTCAAGAAACAGAAACCCAACTCAACATCCACAGTTTCAAAGCCAATACCATCGAAACACAATCACACAAAGAAGAGGAAGAAACCCACTTCGCCGAAACCGAAATGCATCATGATTTGGATCCAAAGACGATGACAGACCTCGAAATCAACCCCAAGAAGGAACGAAACGAGCAAGAAACCAAACCTACCCAGCAAGCCGTCCCGACCGACTAATACATGTTAAGATTGAAAGATCGGAACGGGGCTTACGAGAAGCAGAGGAGTGAGACGAAGCCGCCCAGAAGATGGTGGCGGGACACGATCGGTGGTGATTCAATGGGAAGGCGCGAGCAGGAGATTCAAGATTCCAACTGTGAAGGAGGCGATGAAGAAGAAGAAGGAGAAGAAGGTGTGCAGGGCAAGCGAGAAGAGCTTGACGGGGCGGAGGCGGGATTGGAGCAGCAGCGCCGGCGTCTTCGCTCCGGCTACAAGCGTAGCGAGAAGAAGCAGGGGGAGGAAGAAGGAAGGAGGAGGAGAGCGTGAGAACGGGAGTGGGGTTTATCGTTGGCCCCTCTTTTCGGGGTTAAAATGTAAATTGCGCTACTCATACTCACATTCCGACCCGACCCGACCCGACCCGACCCGACCCGACCCGACCCGACCCGAAAAGAAAAAGGGGAAAATATGCTGTTAAAAATTTTGTTCTCATTTAAAATTTCTCATTGTTAAAATAAAAGGATATGGTTAAAAAGTGTTTGAGACACGAGTAATTGAATTATCTAATATACACTCTTAAAATGTGCTACACTCATTTTAATTATGGAATTTATATGTTATTTATATATACGTAACCCCTCTCTATTTATAGATCTAAATTTATAACTTATGAGTTGGATTTTTTAACATGTTATTCTTATTTTTAATATGCTATTTCTGTACTTATGTTCTCACTCCACTTAAAAACTTTAAGGTTTGGGGCACACTTAGTTTTATGAAAATCAAGCATTTTCTTATTATGGTGTGCTTATTTCGAAAAAATTTCACAATAAAGTAAAATATTTTCTGTAAAAATTATTTTCGAGAAAAATGATTAATTTTCATTTATTTGATGGTATGCTGAATATCGTGACAAAAAATATCTTATGGTGTTTTGATGTTATATTAAAAATGATTTCGATCTCCTCTATTACTCTATGTCAATATCCATTTTATCTTCTATTTAAGAAGTCTTCAAGCTATAATTTTTTCAGCTTAACACTCTTTAACAATGAATGCTTTTGCAACTCCCTCATTGTCCACTAGATAATCAAAGCCATGGGTGATTTCACTTTTTGTTAAGCCTTGAGAGACTATCCCTTTCGAAATATTCTCACTATTATGACTAATCCAATTGTGCAATCCACCTCCACGATAGGAGGTGAGTTGACACCAAGTTGTTTTGCAATGCTTTTCGAGCCAGTAGAGTGATTTCATTGCTCATTTCAATGAAGAAGAGTTGGACCTCTAATGAAGATGTTGAATATTGGTAAAGAAGAGTGAACCTAAAGAAAGTGAAGAAAATAACCGAAGAACGAACAAGAGTGCAGGTTATTTAAGGTGAAAAATTGATTGGGCCTTGTCAAGACTGTCCCAAGCGGTCCAAAGAGATCGTTTTAAAGGTAGTATCATGTTGAGAATCGGCATGGGTTCTCGTAAAATCCTTGTCTCATGACATTGAGATTTTTTATTTTTAGTTTATTAATCGTATACGAATTCAACATAATGAAGAGCTGCCACTACTAGCTCATTGGGCCAACTAGGAGCCAAGTGAGATATGGGGAGATATCTAATTCCCTAGTGATGGTTTTATTAGTGATGGGCTTAAGGCCCGTCCGCCCATGTTGGGCCTAAAAGCCCGGCCCACAGGATAAGGGCCCGTTGATAAGGGAACGTATAAAAGGGTGAGAGAGAGAAAGGACGCACCTTTTGGCGCATAATGTACGTACGTCCTCTCCAACGCTCTCTCTCTCTCAAAAGAAAAGAAAAACAGTAAGCGTTTTTCTCCCTTTGAAGGCGTCGTCGGATCGAACAGGGTCAAATTCTCTTCCTCTTATCGGCGTCGGTGTCTAATCTGTGGCTAACAAGGTACGCTCGAATCCGTGGTGTGCTTTAGGATCGGTGATACGTGTTTTTCCCGGGCTTGTCTTTCGCATTGCTTTCAGGGGTTCGATTTAGTGTCGAATCCGGTTTTTCGGGGATCCATTATTCCCAACATTGGTATCAGAGCCCTAGTTCACGTTTTCCCGACCTGTTTGATGTTTTTTGATTGATTTTTCGCGAAAGTAATTCGGCCGTACGGATCGAGGCGAGAAATCCCGACACCCAAGCGTTGTTCGTCCTTTTTTTTTTAGTTTTCGTAAGTCGAAATCAATTTCTGAAGGCACTGGGTGAAAGAGGTCGTCGAGACAGGTCCAGTGATATGTCGAACGCCGCCGCGAGATGCCGCACGCGCCCACACGCGGCCAGAAGGTGCTACGCGTGGGCGCGACACGCCCGGAAGCGCTGGCTCGCCCAGCCCGTGCGACACACGCGCCGGTCGGCGAACCGGCACGTGCTTGTCGTCGACCGGCGAACCGACACGCGCCGATCGGCGGACCGACGCGTTGCCGACGGCGGCATGACGTCACCCAACGATAAGAATCAGGGGTGATGTCATCGATGGCGTCAACACGGCGACGGTTGGCGGGCGGTCACGGTCGGCGACGACCGGCGACCCGACCGACCCGTGGGCCGGTGGACGCCGTGCCGTGCCGACGTCTGCGTGATGTTAGCCCGCACACGCGCGCGGCACGTGCCGTCGGTTCGCCCGAACCAGCCCGACCAGCCCGACTGGTCCGATCGGTCCGAAGACCGACGACCTGACTGTTGACCGTTGACCGTTGACAAAAAAAAGAAAAGAATGTGTTTCTTTTTTCAATTAAGTTTATGTGGATTATTTGTGATCCCTTATTAGTTCTGCATTTGTTGCAGGAACAGTTCTGCATTTGTTGCACGAATAATGCCTCCCCTAAGGTTGCGCACACCTATTCGCGCAGTTATCGATGAACAAAAGGATATGCTATCTAAGTTGATAGCTGAGCTGACTGATCATCGATGGGAAAGTGGTGACTTAATTGATCACGTCCTTGAAGTCAACGGGAAAATTCAACAGGTCATATGGAATGGTCGTCCTATGCCACAAATCAGAGATGGTGCGATTTTTCATAAACACTCTTCCACCTGAATGGCAAGATGTGTTGAATCACATATGGAATGTCAACGGAGCTGCTTCATATAAGAAAATTGTGATAGATTTTGTAAATGAATATTACTGGATTATGACAAGGGAAAAGATCAAGAAATTGAACAAAAGAGGATCTTTCCCGTTAAATGTGTCTTGACTTTGTGTTAGTTGTATTGGCTAATTTATGTTAAGTGTGCTTTGTGAACATAATTATGTAATGTTTACTAACTAATTGGTGTTGATGTAGCAACCAATATCTTTGTTGTATTAGTTGAAAGCATTATTGTTTTATTGGAAGTCAATTATCTGTTGCTTTCTGTTATTGCTAATTGCTGTGGGTAGTTAGCTGTGGGTAGTTATAGAAGTTTTTGTAACTTCATAGAATTTATTTTGCATAAAACAATTATATTAATGATAGTTTTAAGTTAGGATTTTGGAGGATGATTGGAAACATAGTGACCTTTTGATTAAAAGCCTTACTTGAAATTATTCATTAATATGATAGGTCTATGCAAATAGGGATGCATAAATGATAGGCATTAATAATTCGTGCATATATGTCTGATGTGTTCAAATCAATGACTTCAGCCACGAAGAGCATAGTTGCCGAGCTGAACAAAGGTGAAAAGCTCAATGGTGACAACTATGAGATATGGCACATGAAAATCCAATATATCTTTGGAAGAGCAAGAGGCACTTGAAGCTCTTAACGACCATGGTAGAACACGAAGAAGGAAACACTGCGCAACACAAAAGAGATAAGGAAGCATTTGCTGCATGGAAAAGAAAGAACTCTCTTGCTCGCATCACGTTGCTAAGCAGCATGGAAAATGATGTCATGCGAGAGTTTAGGCGTTTTGATAATGCCAAGGAAATGTGGGAGGCATTGGCAGCTAGATTTGGTCATACTTCGGTGACTAGACTGAGACAGCTCACTATTAGGTTTGACTCCTATAAGAAGCCTCATGGTCAGACCATGAAGCAACATCTTAGAAAGATGTTAAACATGATAAATGAGCTGAAAGATGCTGGCCATGTCCTCACAGATGAGCAGCAGATGCAAGCAGTGATCCGTTCCTTGCCTTAGAGTTGGGAGCATATGAAGGTGCACCTGACCCATAATGAAAATATCAAAACTTTTGAGAATGCAGTGCGCCATCTTGAGCTGGAAGAGGACCGCCTCTTGGCCGCTAAGCCGGATGCTGAACTCTATCATGCTAGTTCTAGCTCAAATGGAGCTTCGAGCTCCAAGCGCAAACGTCATAACTGGCTTGATAAAGGAAAAGGCAAGGAAGAAGGTCATTCATGGAAGAAACCTAAGTTTAACCAACATGGAAGAGGAAAACGTCCTCGCATGAAAAAGCTTGCAAGGGTGAAATGCTACAACTGTGACAAGAAGGGTCACTATGCTCGCGACTATCGTGAGCCAAAGAAGGTATGCACCCCTTGTACTTTTCAGAACTTTGCTTTTATGTCGAGTTTTGTATTTTTAACTGAGTCTAATCCTTTGTGGATTGTGCATTTAGGAGCGACAGATCATGTAGCGAAGGATAGAGGATCCTTCGTGGAATTCCGACGAGTACCAACTAGAACTAAGTGGATCTATGTGGGAAACAACTCCAGAGCTGAAGTAAAAGGAATTGGCACATGCCAACTGAATATGCGTGGTGGACGCACTTTGTTCCTACATGATGTGTTGTATGCTCCGGAGATTCGTCGGAATTTAGTGTCTGTATTAGTGTTGGTTAAATTAGGTTTTAATATGAACTTCTATTGTAGAGGTGTGAATTTGTTTTTGGATACAAATTACTATGGTTGTGGTCATTTTCTGGATGGTTTCATTGTATTAAATATTAATTATGTTAATGCAAATGTTTGTTATTCCCTTCTCACGTCTCCTAATGCATATGATAATGATGTGAATGTATGGCATACTAGACTTGGTCACATTGGCCAACAGCGTATGAATAGACTAGCCAAAGAGGGCTTGTTGGACAACATTGAAAAAGTCGATTTGCCCATGTAAGCATTGCCTAGAAGGGAAAACGACACGGAAACCATTTGGAAAAGGTAAAAGAGTTTAATTTCCTCTGCATTTAATCCATTCTGATGTCTGTGGTCCAATGAATGTGAGAGGAAGGCATTGGGCTATTTATTTCATCACTTTTATAGATGATTATACTTTTCGATTCGGATATGTCTATTTGATTTCTCATAAATCTGAAGCAATAAGTTGTTTCAAAAGGTTTATGAACCTGGTAGAGAATCAATTAGACAAGAAAATAAAAACATTGAGATCCGATCGAGGTCGAGAATATTTATCTGATGAGTTTAGAAAATTATGTGATGAAAAAGGAATAGAAAGACAGTTGTCTATTCCATATACTCCTCAACAAAATGGTGTTGCGGAGAGAAGAAACAGAATCCTACTGGAAATGGTTAGGTCCATGATGGCGCATGCTAACTTACCTGTTATCTTTTGGAGTGATGCGTTGTTAACTGCTGCCTATATACTTAACCATGTGCCTTCCAAATCAGTTACTTCCACTCCATATGAGTTATGGACAGGTAGAAAACCGGACTTAAGTTTTCTTAAGCCATGGGGTTGTCTTTGCCTATACACATGAGTCCTCTCACAAGTTTGGGAAATTAGGTCCTGTTGAAACTTGAAATTTTCGTTGACATTTTAAACAAATAATTTGAAAAAAAAAAGTTTGAAATGAAAAGATAAAAAAAATTAGAAATAGGGAAAAACGAAAAAAAAATGAATGAAAAAAAAAAGAGAAAAAGAATACGGAACCAAAAAGATTAAAAAAATGAATGAATGAAAACATAAAAAAAAAAACTGAAAATGAAAAAGAAAACAAGAAAAAAAAAAAAAGGAAACAATAAAAGAAAAAAGAAAAAGGGGGGGGGGGGTTTAGCTCGCACGAGGGACTCTCTCAGGGGCTTTTTCTCATGGGCTCTCTCTCTCGAAAAAAGAAGAAGAAGGGGAGGACGAAGAATCGGAGGAGGAAGGGAGGAATCGGTTATAGCTTATGTCGTTCTTCAGCGGACGTATTCTCCTCCGGCCCGTGGCGGTGGCAATTGGGGCGGTCTGCTATTGATTTCAGGGCCTCCAGCTCCCGCAATGGAAAGCTCTCTCCCCGTAGCTCCCGACGATCGCTTTTCCGAAGACTCCCTCTTCTCTGATTCTTTCATTGGTTCGCTCGGTCGCAACGACATCGGCAAAGACGGTGGCGGTTACAGCAACGGCAACGACACCAACGGTTCTCTATTCGCTGAATCTAGTTCTCTGCTTGCCTGATCTGATTCGATCCAAAGCCGACCACAGCCGCAGCTACGACGGTGGCGAATTTGGTTCGGCGGATCACCCTCGGAAATCGGAGATTGATGGTCGGGTATCGTGAAGGGGCTTTCAATCGCTTTCGGTTCTGGTGATTCTGAAGGTTTCTCAGCGGATCTCTCTCGGTTTGGGGCAAAGATCGGCGACATCGGCGACTTCGGCCGTGGTAACGACTTCCGATCGTCTTCTTGTTTTGCTTTTCCGATCTCTCTGACCTTACACATTTTCTCTCGCACCGGATCTGATCCGCTGGAATGGCCGGTCGAGGACCTCAGAGTTCAAGGCTCAGATTCGCGCGATCCGCTCGATTTGCAGATTAGATAACTCCCCTGTGACAGCAGTGAAGTCGACAGCAGTGGTGGTGACAGCTTCTCATCGCTTCTTTATTCTGCTTTTCTAATCTTGCCATCTTCCTGTGGTCCAATCCAGGTATAGTTGAGACGCCGTTGTTGTCTCACGTTTCTTTTATATAAAGCAATAACATGGATTTAGCTTCAGTTTTCATTCGGTAGTTTATGTAGCATTCTATCAGCCCAACATAGAAGTGCAGCGACTTGTAAGTGATCATGGCTGTGGTTGGGGTTAGTATATTCTTTCTTGGCATATGGTAAGGCAGTATGTGCTGAGTAGATGGTTTTTGGTTGTTGGAAATTTCTGAAGAGATGAGCAAGGTATTATGGATGGCTCTATTTTGTGACAAACGGTGATGTTGCATTGGGAAATTAGTGAGATGAAAAGAGGAAGGGGTAAGAATATATGTGTAGCTGCACAGAAAGCTGGTTGTCTTGATATGATTTTGCCAGTTCTGTTCACTAATTTTGTTGTTTCTTTGTGTGCTTTTTTTTGTTGTTTCTTTAGGTACTGATTTTACTGGTTCTTTGCTTTGAGAAGCAAATTGTCTTGAAAAGATATACAATAATAGATTGAAACGTTTGAGAATTCAAATCGCAAGTTTGTTATCTAATTGTGGGAATAACATAGCCATATCTTTTTAGCAAGTTGAGAAAAAGTTGGAAATTTGTACCAACCTTGCTAGCACGTTGCCACGCTTTTCTCTCGCCTGATTTGCAATGAGTTGATGATTATTGATGATGAACTTAAAGTTGATTGAATTTGATTTGCCTTGATCTGCAAATTCGTATACCTGATATATCACTTTCTGTTTTGGCTGAAACGAGGTGATAGATAAGGTTTTTTGACTTCGAGCCCTTCTAGACATATAAAATACACTTCTAGAGCTTCGATTTGATATGTTGCACGCCCTGAACGGACGTCATTTAGTCATCAAAAAACACTTACAAAATCTGTTGATTCTGCAGTAGTTTTTTTTTAGGTTGATTTGCTGTTCTGCTCTGTTATTTTGTTTCTTTCGCTGATCTGACCTTCTATGCAAGTGACTTGATATGAGCTGGTTGTTGTGGTTTTCTGTGTTTGAAGTCTTCATGAAAGTCGAAGATGGTTCGAATATCTTTCCAATGAGCTATAGAATTCCCTGATTGAATCTCATTTGATATGATTTTCACATGTCCAAAGTTCAGTCCAGAATCTGTCCTGTTTGAGACCTGATGCATGTGTTCAAATTTGAGTTAGTAAACATGCTTTGCTGGAGTTGAATCTTTCATAATCATATTTGAACCCCGTTTGATGTGAATATCATGCACCCATTTGGCTAATTGCAATTGATATTTGCTGTTCATGCGTGAATTTGCTGATATTGAAATTTGGAAATAGTCTTGATTTAGAATACATGCTTTGTTTTTATAGCTTCAAATACTTGTGAATTTGGTACGAATTTTTTGTGTGAGGAGTTTGGGATTAGGTCCTTCATGAAAGTTGTCTTTCACATAAAAACTGCATAAAAAAAAAATGGTTGTATGTTTGCCTTGCTACTCTGTTCTACTTTTGATTGACCTTGATCTCTTCCAGGATTTTATAAATTCACGTGCTTTTTGGTACAATATATAATGAAGTGCTGTCTTTGATTTTTGAAGTTGATTCGATTATACAAATGCTATCTTTTCTGTGGCTAGTTGCTGTTAGTCTTAAGATGAGATAGTAGATTTGTCTAATTGCTTTCAATATGTTGTAGATTGACGGTGCGACATGTTACTATGCTCTATTCTGGATTGACTTGTTTTTTTTTTTAGAATTTTAGAAATTCATGTGTCGATGATGATAGTGTCTCTATGAGATTTATTTGGGATATCACCTAGAATTTGATTAAGAGACCTTGTGACTTTAGTCACTCTTTTTTAATATAAAAAATGTCTTGCTTTGATTGTTTTGATTCGTTTGCTCGTCTCTTTCCATTGTATGCATTTAGCTAGAAGTTTTTTAAGCTAGGTTTAGATTAGGACCCCGAAGATGGAGAAGGTGTAAGGCGTGAAGATGGTGGAGGTCGATGTCCATTCCAACCATTATCATGTACTATTTGTTTTCCCGACATATGTGTCGGTTCCTTGCATTGTATAAAACCCGACGAGTTGCGGGTTTCTTTTCTTTCTCGATTGTTTTCTTTTTATATATTCTCTAGGATTGCATGATTAGGTTTACTGTTTGCTTATTCTTGATTGCTTACTTAATGTCTTGTAATTTCAATTTCGTTGGTTGTTTTCCTTTCTTTTTTTAGAAATAGAATAACATGAAAATGATCAATCACGCATGATCACTTAGTCTAGGAATTGACGATCTTGAAAATATAAAAAGAAATGCATGGACATATTAGGAAAAACACCACATACTGTTTAGGTACCGAAAGGGCGCTATAGCATAACCCAAGTCCCCGAACTTAGATATTTGGTTGCGTAGAAATCGAGGGAACACTCCCGACCCTCGATTGGGTTTCTAGCCAACCCTCGAAAATGAGGCTAGTGGCGACTCCTGTATATTTTTAGGTTATTATAAACAACTAGATCACATAAATAAATCCGTTGTCACGCGGGGTATGAGCTTGGGAGAGCTCGTGACTTTCGAGATCAAATACCCCTAAACCCGACCTTTCCCATCCTCGGCGAGATCGGGTCGCGACAGGTCCCAGAGGAAAGAAGAGTATTTTCATAAGGTACTCAGAACACTCGAAAGGATATGTGTTCATAGGTGAGCAGGAAAGTTGGAGTATAACTGAGTTTGAATCACGAGATGTCACATTCTTAGAGGATGAATTTCCTAAGAATGACGAAATAGGGGAAGATTGTTCCCTATTTGAGACCTTGGATCAGGATAATGATGTTAGTGGAGTTCGTCCAAGTGGGAGTAATATGAGAAGTGATGAATTGAATTCAAATCATTCTCAATTGCAACCACATGATGAGACTACATCATCATTACCTAATCCAAGTGGGAGCGATGTGCAAAGTGTACAATCTCCCATACGGCGAACAAGTCGCCAAAGTATTCCCCGTCGACGTTTTGACATTGAAGGGGAAACTTTTATGGTTGCTCCACAAGATGAGGATGGGCCAAGAAATATTAATGAGGCTCTGAATTGCCATAGTAAGGAAAAATGGATTAATGCAATGGAAGAGGAAATGGAGTCAATGAAATCAAACCAAGTCTGGGAACTGGTTGATTTTCCAAAAGGACGCAGAGCTATTGGGAACAAATGGGTTCTCAAAATAAAGCGAAAGGCTGATGGCTCGATGGAAAGGCATAAGGCTCGCCTTGTGGCGAAGGGGGTATAATCAACATGAATGAATTGATTTTGAAGATACATTTTCTCCTGTAGTGAGATTTACCTTGATTCGCATTATTCTGGCAATAGTAGCTAGTATGGATCTTGAGTTACATCAGATGGATGTAAAGACTGCTTTCCTCAATGGAGAATTAGATGAAGAAATATATATGGAACAACCTGCTGGTTTCGTAGTGAAAGGCCAAGAAGAAAAGGTATGTCAACTTTTGAGATCGATATATGGCCTCAAGCAGTCATCGAGACAATGGTATATACGTTTTCTTAATGTCATAATGGCATATGATTTTATAATGATTGATGAGGATCATTGTGTATATATCAAAAGATCCAATGATCAATTTGTGATCATATCATTATATGTTGATGATATATTGATTGCCGGAACCAATATGGAGTTTGTTAATACTGTCAAGAGTTGGTTGTCTTCCAACTTTGAGATGAAGGACATGGGTGAGGCTACATACATTCTTGGAGTTAAGATTTCAAGAGATCATTCGAAGAGATCGTTGTCTCTTTCGCAAAAGAAACATATATAAATAAGGTTCTTGAACGATTTCGTATGCAAGATTGTAAACCCATAGACACTCCTATTGCAAAAGGTGAAGGATTGAGCCATAGACTGTGTCCAAAGACTCACAAGAGAAGGAACAAATGAAACATGTTCCTTATGCTAGTGCTGTTGGGAGCTTGATGTACGCTATGATGTGTACAAGACTCGACATATGTTTTACAATTGGAATTGTGAGTAGATACCAATCCAATCCAGGTCCAGCACATTGGAAGGCCGTTAAGAGAATACTGAGGTATCTGAAGGGAACTGATGATTACAAGTTGAATTACCAAGGAAAGGATCTGCGACTTGAAGGCTATTCAGATGCTAATTGGGGAGGAGATTTAGATAAAAGAAAATCTACCTCAGGATTTGCCTTCTTACTGAACAATGGCGCCATATCATGGAGCAGTAAGAAGCAAACGTGTATAGCCTTATCCACGATGGAAGCTGAGTTCGTGGCATTATTAGCAGCGGTACAAGAAGGAGTTTGGCTTAAGAGATTTTTGGATCATTTAGGTGTTATTGAGAAAGCTGCAAATCCATTGTTGGTTAACTGTGATAGCCAAGCAGCTATAACGTACACCAAAGATCCAAAATATCATGGCAAGACCAAACATATAGATACCAAGTATAACTTTGTCAATGATATGGTTGCACGAAAGGATGTGAACTTACAGTACATATCTACGCATAGAATGGTAGCAGGTCCTATGACAAAACCAATACCTAGAGATGTGTTTTGTGGTCATGTAAAGTCTCTAGGATTGTGTAGAGTTTGATGTACTAGATTGTAATTTCCCTGAGTTGTTCACATTTATGAACTAGTGTTGTTTCATTATTAATGCCTATGAATTTTTGTTTGATCTTTATGCATCTTAATACTCAGTATATTATTTTAAGTTGATGAAGTATGTCGGACAGATAAAATATTAGCCCACTCACACGGGTAATCGCCTCTATTTACTGTGTGATAAATAGAGATGAGACTGTATTTAAGCTTATTATCTAGGTGATAATCGAGAGCTCAAGCTTAAAATACGCATGTCGCCTTAACTAAGTGTTAAGATGAGGACATAATACTTGTGATGTCCGAAAGTAAAATACCCCACATATTTTACTTTATTTGTCTAAGATGCCAGATGTGAGTTCTAATGAATTTTGTGAATGAGTAGATACGTGAACTCAAGTTAGACATTGGGTATGTCTGAACTATCATCTGTACGGTATTGAAAAGTGTAGACATACACTCCATGGGAAATGAGTTAATACCGTAATACGTATTTCATACTACATATGCATAAGACAACCAATAAGAGTGGCAAAAAGTTTGATCTCAACTTTTATGACGTGTGAGACTCTTTAGGAAAAGAGTTCCTCAAATTTTAGTGCCCTCATGACTTTTACTTATTCTCAAGGTTTCTATTTAGTATTTGCTATCTTAGGATGTTGCCAATGGTCATGAGTTGATTCAATCTAATGGGACATTTCTAGAAAAGCAAGTTGAACTGAAATTAAGAGTTTGAAGGAAAGGGGAAGATCGATTTTGGGGAATCACATTGTAGATTTGTATTCACTGGTCGACCAATTATAATTGTCTTTGTGATAATTATAATTGTGAATACAATATATATATATATATATATATATATATATATATATATATATATCATGTTTAAAAGAGATCAAGAGAGATATAAAATGTGATCGATCGATCTAGGGTACTGCATATTAAATCTACTCAAAGCGTGACGCCCATTATGAGCTACTATATATTCCTAACAAATGTATAGCAACGAGCTCTCAAAGTATACTGGTCGTACGGATTATTCACCGGTATGAATGTTGAAGAGAGGTAAAGAGAATCCTGTTCGGCCCACCATGTGCGAGTGGGAGATGATGGTTTTATTAGTGATGGGCTTAAGGCCCGTCCGCCCATGTTGGGCCTAAAAGCTCGGCCCACAGGATAAGGGCCCGTTGATAAGGGAACGTATAAAAGGGATGAGAGAGAGAAAGGACGCACCTTTTGGCGCATAACGTACGTACGTCCTCTCCAACGCTCTCTCTCTCTCCAAAAGAAAAAAAAAACAGTAAGCGTTTTTCTCCCTTTGAAGGCGTCGTCGGATCGAACAGGATCGAACAGGGCCAAATTCTCTTCCTCTTATCGGCGTCGGTGTCTAATCTGTGGCTAACAAGGTACGCTCGAATCCGTGGTGTGCTTTAGGATCGGTGATACGTGTTTTTCCCGGGCTTGTCTTCCGCATTGCTTTCAGGGGTTCGATTTAGTGTCGAATCCGATTTTTCGGGGATTCGTTATTCCCAACACCTAGGCAATTAGATCGTTTAAACCAATGACCTTTCAGTACTACTTACCTAGGAATGCTCACAACACAACTATACGCGCAAGCGATCTTGTAATCCTAACAATTAAACAAGAATTGAAGTTAAAATAAATTACTACAAAAACAATGAATTGGTCAAACCACGCCTAAATGCTACAAAACTACTTCTACATGATAATAGATCACTCACTCCAAGCAATTATTCAAACCTAAACACAATGTGAAACTCCAATGCAAAACTCTAAAAATTTTGCTCCAACTAAAATGTTGCTCTAAAACAACTCCCATCAAATCCCATGGTTCTACATCATCATAAATCCACCACTTACACAAAATCTCATAGTTCAGCAGCTCAAAAATCAGATTTCGCAACTTGAATTTCACAAAACTTCGAAATTAAGCCATAGTTTTGAAAGTACTCTAATTGGAAGAAGGAGATGTGCAAATACTTATTGGGAATTGCGAATCTAAGTAATTCTAGCTTGGTGAGGCTTCCATGTCATGTATGTGCAAAACCCCTTTTCTTTATTTCCCTTTCTTTCTTCTTCTTTTCCTTTTTCTCTTTTCTTTCTTTCCCACGTGTTTCTCTCTCTACATGCGCTTTCCTTTTATGCACAAGTAGAGCGTCCACTTTTCGCCCCTTCTTTGACTTTTCAACGTTCTCTTATCCTTTTTTTAACCGATTCAAAGGCACCAAATATTACAATTTACCATCCTTAAAGAAATTTTGTCCTTAAAATCTGCATTTTCTTCAACCATCAAACAAATGTGGTTATTTGCGTCTTGCCTCATTCTTTGGTTCCTTGGTCTACACACTCCTCAACTTCTCACTCGACTAGCTCAAGGAATTCTCCTTCTCCCTCACCTTAACCTTTTTGGTCTCCAAATTCTTTGGCAACGACCTCATCTTAGACTATTGTTCTTTACTTTTATATCTCTAAAACCTCTTCAAATTGTTTGCTCCTTGAATCCTTTGATCAAGTAGGAGACTTCACAATGATGCTTGAATTTAACTCATTTGAGGTATTTTCCACTTTGGCTTGTCTCGTATCAAGTCTCATGGTTTTGTTTTTTGACATACGGGTGAGTACCTTCCCAAGAGGTCACCCATCTTGGGAGTACTATGCTTAACTTTGGAGTTCCAAAGGTAAGCATTATCATTACATCAAAATGTGCATTCATGAGTTAATTCTAGTTTTCTCTCTCACACACGCGTGTGCACACATCTGAGAATTGCTCTACTCTATTCGTTGCATAGTTTGACTAATTTATGCTCCTTCGTCATCCTAGAAGCTTAGTCAAATGGGAAAGTGTCTCCTATTTGATTTGGGTAATCGTCTAAAAGTGATCACTAGGCTTCAGAACCCATATGTTTAACACGGGAATTCGATTGCGCTTTAGAGGGAAGAATCTAATTTATGCATTCACCCGGGGAGAGGTAGCTTGAAGGGGTTTTATTCTTATCAAAGGCTCATATAACCTCTCTAACATCTTCCGCCTTTCCATTTGTTTTTCCATTTGTTTTCACTTATTATGCAGCATACGTTGGAGTCTCCATTCTCGATCTTCGAGCTAAGTTCATCAACCTTCCTCTTTTTTGCATGCTTTTGTACCGCAATGCTAGGACAGAGCCTCTTTTTTCCTCGGTCCTCAAAAAGGAGACATTGAAGGAAAGAGAGTGTTTGATCGAGGAGAGGGATGAACATTCAATAGCAAAGCCAAAAAGATAAAGTGGTGAGAAGATAAGGAGGTGGATGCTCCATTTTTCTTATATATCTAAGATGCTTTATGTATTTCGGTTATAGATAAGATGGAAGGATGAAAGACGGGTACTTCAGATCTCTATACATAAGGAGAAGAGGGATTGACAGGCACTCCTTATCCAAGCTCTCCTTATCCATGCTCTCTAACCTCAATGATCACTCCCCGCTCTCATTTGCCTGGGTCATTGTAGGCCCACTAGCTTCCGTTTGGATCGTCCTTGAGCCATATATCGACAAAAGGGGTCCTCCTTTGATACATACAATATTGCCTAGATTTAACTCACTTGAAGTATTGTCCACTATGACCAGTCTCATATCAAGCCTCACAATTTTGTCATTTAACGTACAAGTGGGCACCTTTCCAACTCCCACCTGAGCATGCTTCAGTTTGGACTTCCAAAGCTAAGCATTGTCCATGAAAGGGACTATGTTCAAAACAACAACTTAGCAAATGTGTATTCAGCTCTCTTGCAATGCCTCTTTTAGGCCTTATCCAATTGGGACCGACTCTTGGCATCCAACTAAACTCTCATTCCAAGCATAAGGCTTTCTAGCCTTAGTTTTTGATGTACAAGATTCTTATGAAGGCAAGTGCAAAGCATACTACCAAGATAAGGTGCTATCTCACCATTCTAAGATCTCTAATACCAAATAAAAATTTGAAGAGAAAAATAGAGGATCAGATTTGCATGATTTGAGCACACAAACACACAATTTTATTGATAAAAGTCAGTGTTGCCCCAATATTTTACAAATACCATGCCTTTTATAGTCATAAGGGAAAGAAAATGCAAGTAAGATTTAAAGATTACATCATTGATGACACGGGCATATTTATGCTTAATCAAAACATATGATTCATACTAAGACACCTATGACTTTTAACCATGAATCATCTTAAGACATTAAACTCACATCAAAAAAATTAATTACAAAATGATCTATCACCATGACTCACCTTAAAACATTAATTACATCGTGACTCATCATCATGACCCATTATGCAATATTGATGATGTGTGACTAATCAACCTAATATTTATGACATATTATTAATACACTATATGATGATGAAGGAGATGAGCATCCCTTTTTTTGAACAGCGTGTAGCAACTTCCCAGTGCCCCCCTTTTTCTTCATTCTTCCACACTTTCTTCTGTAGGTCACAAAAATCCAATGGGAGGATCTCTAGTTATGACCTTTTAAGAGTAGATTGATAAGAATTTGGTTGGACATCTCTAGATCCTTATGGAATATATGTTGGGTCTAAGTTCATTGTAGAATCTTGCACATTGAGAGATAGACAAGTTCCAAGCATTACTAGTTTGGGCTAGTTGTCCAAATCCATCAATGATGATAGCCTCCCTAGACTTGATGACGATCTAGAATTAAAGATCTTGAGAGAGTGGTCCACACCATGGGTTTTGTTATGATGACGGTTGGTCTAGATTGTCCTTTTTGAATTCTACTTAAGCGATTTTTATCAAAGGTCCAATCTTAAGAGAATCCCAAGAATAAACCCAAGGCACATCGGTATTATCATCTAGCCAGACTCCTCAAGGAATGGTGCAATTAGCCTCACAAAGGACTCAGTGGATTTTTTAGTAATCTCGTGGATTAGCTCCAATACAACATTAGATCATTTTATAAAGTTTGATAGAAACATATTGAGATTTATAAGTTGAAACTCCTATGTCCACCGAGTACCTAGAATGTTGCTGTCTAATTTGATAGGGATAAGTGCATTAGAAATCTTAAAACTTATCATGAAAATGTAATTGAGTCTTAAACTTTCAAAAGTGTAATTAAGTCCTAAAACTTATCACGAAAGTTCAATGAAGTCCTAAAACTTTCAAAAAAAGTTCAATAAAGTCCTAAAACTTTTTTCGAAAGTGCAACCGAGTCCTAAAACTTTCAAAAGTGCAATCAATGGAATGACTTAGATGGAACTACTTTGACAAGTTTTAGGACTTGATTGTACTTTTTGAATGTTTTAGGACTTAATTGCACTTTGTAACAAGTTTTATGACTTAATTGTACTTTTTGAAAGTTTTATGACTTAATTGCATTTTCATAACAAATTTTAGGACTTCTACTGTAATTATCCCAATTTGATATACGCCCATGGCCTATAAAAGAAAATGATTGTGTGCGCTTTGGATCTAACCAGCATACTCTTGGTTGTCATACAAAAAAGGCTTTTCGTACTCCTAAGGGTTTAAACAAACAAAGCATTTATGCAAAGTGGTAGTTCCTTCTACCATCACCATCGCCAATTTCCTGGATTGCTTAGTTGGACAATTCTTGGCATTTTTGCTATTGGAAACTAAATGGCCAAACTGCGACAATCAAATGCATACCAATAAAACCAATTGAGTTCTCCTAAAAATTCATCATCTACAAAATAAGACAAAGGACAAATGAATGGATAATCTGCATGCATGTCAATTGAATAAAGACTTACACCACCATATTTACTTAAGATATTATATTGATATTCTCACATGAGGTTATAAGATTATCAAAGAGAGTGTTGGACTTTAGGGAACCTGGGTTTCATGTCTTGTGTTCGAAATTCACCAATCGAACCTTTAGAAACTAACATGAACAATGAGGAATCTTCCTTGAGTTTGGAAAGAAGATCTATAAAGACATTCTTATCTCTTTTAATATGCTTGGGCTCAAAAGAATACTTTGAAAACTATTCTGCCCATTGAAGGAGTTATGAATGATGCAATTGCTTCTATTTAAATTTCATCATCAAGTTGAAGAAAGATATATCCATTTCAACAAGAAAATGATAACCAATAAAATGGAATTTAAATTTCTTAATTTCATACTTAATGGCTAAAATTTACTTAAAAATGGAGTGATAATGCATTTTAGCATATGAGAACCTTCCACTTTTGAATCCACAAATATGCCTCTTAACTCTTCTAAGAGAATGGTTGCTTAATATTTGTCACGGGCATATGCCTAGAGAATCCTTTGATCATCGGAAGGAATTTGCAATGGAGGCATATTATGGAGCTTCTCTTTAGAACTTTAATCATAGTGGTCTAAGATTTTCCCTAGGAGAGGGATCTTTCTTGAGTATCTTCTACATTGGGTGTGTAAGCTTTGAAACTTTTGGCACAAAGTCCCTCAAGTAATCAACAATACCAAAAATTGCTATAATTGCTTGGGGATAAATTCTCATTAGGAAATTTTAGTAATTCTTTGGTAATATGCTCCCATTGATAGTAAGAACCATCCTTAAGATGCATTCCAAAAAATTAAATTTCTTTCTAAGCTATCACCATCTTCCTTTGTGAAAGCATTATGCCGTACTACTTGACAAAATGAGCAAACTAGGCTAGTAATTTACGGTGAGATTGAATAATAGGATATGATCGATTGGAATTTGAGAACTAGCACTAATTGGTTGGAAAATCTTGCACATGATTTTCTAGGAGAGAGAAAGTGCAGTTTTTAATCCAAAAGAGAGTACCTTCCATTGATAATGACGATTGAGAATGTAAAATCCTGTCTTGTGGCAATCTTTAAGTTGAATTCTAAGTTGCCAAATTCCCACCTTGAGATCAAACTTAGAGTAGATTTTGGCATTAGTCAGACATGAAAACAAAGCCTTTCTCTTAAGCAGAGGAAACTTATCATCTTGTAGGAAATGAATTAGAGATTGGTAGTTTATTACCAATCTCTTATTTCCTCTATTATGCTAAACTCTTTTGGTGACATAAAAAACTTCGCATGTCCATTGAGAGTGAGAAGGCTCAATGAGTCCTTACTAGACTAACCATTGGCATTATTGAAGAGCTAAAGTTGCATCTTCTAGTTTCATTTCAGCATGAGTTGCTTTTATTGGGTTGATATATTTATTTTTCTTGAAAGGCAAATAAACAAAGAACTTAAACTCTACCACAAAGGATTAGAGCATCTTTCTAGAAACTCCGAGTGAGTTTTTGCACATGAACTTAGTAATTGCTGCAAAATCAATTCTACTTGGGCTGCCTGCAAAGAATACATCATTTTGATGTTGATAAACTCTTTAAATTGATCTTTGAAATGTAGACCATTTCGAAATATCCGAAGAGTAGGGAGTTGTTTGAGAATATCCCATCCAACTATGAGATGTTTATTGAGATATGAGGAATCAAGGATTCTAATAGTAATAGAGCATTTAAGGAAAAACTAATTGGCTTGCTCCTTACTATTGAAGAGAATTTTGTTCTAGATGCAAACTAGAAGGGTTTGATATGAAGTTCCCAAATTCTTCAAGAAGAATTTTGGGATCAAAGATAGATACACTAGCTCTAGTATCAATGAGTGCAATAACCTAGAAAGGCATATCATACTTAGTGAGTATGATTTGTATGGGTTTGTATGGATCATGATAGGAGGTGATTTTAAAACTCTCAAGATTTATAAGGTTTTCATGATTTAAATTGCCGAAGGTGGTTTTAACTGGTAAGTCTGTGGGCTCTAGAGGAAGTTCTATATTGAGGAATTATAGGCTATCAGTGTCATTGAATGTTTCATCTTTACTTTTAAGTTGGCAAAAGAACAATGTAAATGTTAAAACTTGGCACGGGATGACATTTTAATATAAAAAATTACGAAAGATACACTTAAATGCTAGGACATCAGAGTGCCAAGTATGGCGATCCTATTCAGAAATCTTACGCAACAATTATTTAATAATATAACTCGCCTACTTGGCTCGCCAAAAAGCTGAGTCGACAAAAAAAAGTTAAAATGACGTCGTTTTGCCTCTTTTTAAATTTTAATATAAATATTAATTAAATTAAAATATTTATAATTAAAAAAAAAAAAAAAGAGGAGGAGGCAAAAGCGAGGGCTTAGCCTTCGCCAATGTCTGCCTATTGTTGCCGGGAAGGGCTAGCGACGATGGGCAAAGGGTCAGCCGAGGTTGCTGACCCTCCTTCCATCGCTAGCCCTTCTCGGCAACGAGGTGACGGCGAGGCTTGCATAGCCCTCCACCCAATGCCTACAACTTCTTTTTTTTTTTATTAAATAATTTAGTTTTAAATTTGGTTTAATTAATATTTATATTAAAATTTAAACTGAGACAAAACAACCTTTTTTACTTATTTAACCACGTTAGCATGAAAAAAGATGTCGTTTTTGGCTTCTCTAGTCACGTCGCATGCAAAATGATGTCGTTTTGCATTTGTCTCGCCAAAAAATCGCTAATAAGCATTTTGGCCGGATTTTATCGCAATTGGCACTCAATTGACCCATTTTGCTCCTATTGTGGCACCTAAATGTACATTTTTCTAATTTTTGATACTTAAGTATTCCACTATTGCCAAATTTTGGGATGTCTTCAAAAATGTCAATGGCACTAATGGTGTTTTTTAACGGTTCATCTTCAAGAGAGAAAAGGGATTCAAGATCATCATCGTCAAGAGAAATATTTATTGTTTCTCAAGCTTTTGGATCATCTTGATGTGCTTATTTTTCTTAGCTACCTTGGACACCTTTTGACAAAACGCCACTTTTGTCCGCAAATAAAGCATCTATTTCCTTTCTTCTTGGAAATTTTAATTTGCAGGAAATTTATGTCTCTTCTTTCCTCTATTCTTTTTAGCTCTTTTATTGACATGAAAAGCTTCACTTGCCCATTGAGAGTAATGAGGCTCATGTAGGCTCCGTTCGTTTCGCGGAAAATAACTTCCAGGAAAATATTTTCCGAAATTTCTGGTGTTCGGGTGGGCGGAAAATCACGGTCAAGGAAAACATTTTCCGGTCAACGGAAAATCCCTTCTTGACATCTTGGAAAATGATTTCCTCTTTTGAAAAGAGGAAATCATTTTCCCGGCCTCTCGTCTCTCGCACGAGCTCTCGCGCGATTTCCTTCCTTCAATTCTCATTCTCTCTCTCTCTATCTCTCTTGCTCTCCCTGCTGCAATGGCTTCGACGACGTCCTTCTCCGGATCGGCCTCCGCCCTCCCCGGCTGCTCCTGCCCGCCGCTTTGCTCCGGCCGGGCGCCCCGCCGTTGTAATGCCTCCGCTTCCTCGGCGGCTCGAAGCCGCTCGGGGATTTGGCTCAGAGGAGCACCGCGGCGCGCGGAGGCTCGCGGAGCCCGCTGTCCAGCCGCTCGTCATGCGGTGGCGAGCCGTGAGCTCGTCGGATCGCGGCGAAGTCGTGGCTCGCGGATCTAGCGGCGAGCTCGGGCTCCGATCCGGGCGAGCTCGAGCTCGTCACTAGATCCGGCGAGCTCCAGTGAGATCGGGCGAGCCTCGAGCTTGCCCGGATCGCGGCGGAGCTCGCGGCTCGCCGGATCGCGCGGTGGAGCTTGCGGCTCGCCGGATCAACGGGCTCGAGCTCGTCGCCGGATCCGACGGCTCGGGTGAGATTGGCCGAGCCTCGAGCTCGTCGATTTGGCCACCGGGTCTTGGTCAACCACGCGCCGGCCATCGTCGGGCGGGGAAGGAGGTGGCGGCGGCGGAAGGAGGAGGAAGAAGGAGGAGGAAGGAGGAAGGAAAAGAAAAATAAATAATAAATAATAAAAATTTCGATTTTTAAAAATATAAATAAATAAAATAAATTTTGTGGTCAATTAAAAATATTAAAATTTAATTTTTGATAATTTTTCCTAAACAATTAAATGAGCTAACGAACGGCGGAAAATATTTTACTCAAATTTTAGATTTTGGCCGAAATGACTTGGAAAATAGAGTCATTTTCCCGAAAAATGACTTCCGGAAAAATGTTTTCCGGAAATATGATATTTTCCGCGAAACGAATCTGGTATGTAGTCTATATTGGACTAACCGTTGACATTCTTGAAGAGCTAAAGTTGCATTATTTGGTTTCATCCCGAAATGAGTTGCCTTCGCTAGGTTGATATTTTCATTTTCTTGAAAAGCAAATGAACAAAGAACTTAGAATTCTGCCACAAAGGATCAAAGCATTTTTTCCAGAAACTCTAAGTAATTTTCCGCATATGAACTCACCAATCTCTACAAAATATTTTCTACTTGGGCTGCCTACAAGGAATACATCCTTTTGATGTCAAAAAAACTCCTTGAACTAGTCTTTGAAACATAGACCATTTGGAATATTTGAAGAGCAAATGCTTCTATGAGTTGATTCCATTTCACACACATGTCCGTACACATACACACATATCAGGATTGTTCTCCTCTCATTCAATGCTCAATTTGGTTCATTCCCGTCTCTCTTGCCATTCTAAAAGCCAACTAGGAGCCACTCTTTGTTTAGGCTCTTTGGTTCTCAAAAACACTCCCCGTTTTAGTTAGATCAAGTCGTTACATAGCTTGTATTCAAACAAAGATCCTCTCTTACAACCATTCAAAACTTATTTAATTACAAGACTGATACAATCAAATGGAGGAATGGAGTAATAATCATACATGCGTGTCATGAGCAACAATTGATAACTAAGCATTCAACGGAGCCAAGATTTTCGTCAAAGGGTTTGGACTCTCTCATTACGCTTACAAGTGTCAGAATTAACCAAATTACTAATCTCATGATTATTACCAACCATTTAGAAGCATAATTCGTTACCAACTAAGACTTAACAAACAAGAATTAATAGATCTAAGACGAAAAGTAATGTTTAAATATGAGATAAACAAATATGATACGCCATGAGAGACTTGTGGATCGAAGAAGGCATAGCCAAGCAATCATCAGAATATCGAAAGAAGTGCGTCACTACGGTTCGGAATTTAATCGAGCAGGTGGTAGGCATCTCAATGCTCAATTGTGAGTTTGTATGCGACAATGAAGCAGCAATTCACAACTAACCATATCACAATATCACAACATAATCCAAACAAGCTCAAGTCACCAACAGATCCTCAATAGGAGACTATTTTCATACAAACCACAACAAATTTCTTGGCCTCAGTCTTACCAAAGCAGAGTATGAAGGCAAATTACCTTGGAATTGCAGACGTAGACTGCAAAAGGTGATCAAACTAGAGCGCGTAGGTATTGAAAATGTCTACGTCGAACGTTGGAGCCGGCAAAGGAATATTAAACGAGTCGAGAGTATTTCCAATGAGCTGGCTGCAAAACAAAGCCGAACAGAGGAGGTCAAGCTAGGACGGATCCGGTGACGGCGGAGCGCCTATGGCGGTGACTAACTGTGTCTAGAGGTCGATAAAAAAAGAAAATTGATGAAGAAGCCCCAGGAAATTCAGAAAAGGACAGAGAACTTAATGAGATTGATTGAATCAAGAAACAGAAATTCAAAGAACTAGAGAGAATTCAGCTTCTTAAGCTGGACGGCTCCAAGTCCGGAGATTGAAGGACTTCCTTTTTTAATAAACTCGAATTCATTGATCAAGCATAGATGTGAAGCTCAAGCGCGAAAACATCTCATGGCATTACATTTCCACGGTCACGAAACAGGGTCGGACGAAGCTATTTCTTAGGAACGACGAAGATAATCACTGGATAATGGGCCGAGATGAGGGAATTAACATGGATATCTTGAGTAATGGGCTTGGTCTGGGCCCAATTGAATTGGTCAAAAGTAGACCAAAATTGATGTGCTTCGACTGACTAGTCCGATGAATAGAATGGGCTGGACTGAGTCTTCGAAACATTACCTAATCGCATTTGAGGCCTTCTCTTCGGCGGTTGTTTTAATTCGTTCATCACTTTTTAATTGTCCATTAATTTATTTATATTTACAACAATGCGACGGGCATTTCACTAGAAGAAAAGTCAACAGAGTGAATAAGAACATCCGTTAAGTGACTTTTCTTCTTCGGACAATGATTTCCCTTTCCAAGAGTAGGAAATCCATTTTCTTAATTTGAAGCACGAATATTTACTTTGACCATGAATGGTTTACAATTGATTAATCATTTTCAATAAATTAAATGTGTGAAAGTCCAAAAATGAATTTGCGGAAAACATTTTCACTTGAACAAACACGCTCATAAGTTCCAAATGGACTCCCTTACAATGAAAATCAATTGATGTTTAGAGAGAGAGAGAGAGAGAGAGAGAGAGAGAGGGTGACAAACAATGGATTTAATTTTAAATGTACAGAAAAGAAAAAATAGAGAAACTATTTTGAATTTTGGGTAAAAATACAATGGCCTTTAGTGACGCAATCTCTTATTGATGGTATCAATTAATATTTATTTGATTTTTGTAAATAAGGATATTACTCTCGGACATTACATTTTCTTTGTAACAAAACGTAATTTGTTTTACACAAATATGCTCTTCCAATCATCTTTAGTAGGGGTGCGCAGCCGGACCCGATTTTACCCAAGAATCGGACTAGAACGATGGGAAAATAGGTCCGAGAATCGGTTCCATTCAAGAACAAATTCTAAATTTTCGGAACCGGTTTAGGAACAGGTTTTGAGTAATTACCCACTCGAGAATTGGACTGGACCACCCTAATTTGGAATTGGTTTCGGATCAATTTTATAAGCTAAAAAGCTAAAAGCTAATTTCTTTTTCCCCTAAATCCTAACCTCAGCACTCCTCTTCCCCTAATTTTTTTATGGACGAATGGGGAATTAAGTTCTATAATTTATGTTTTATGCTACATGTTTGAACTTTTTATCATTTATAATTATGTTATGTATTTATTTAATAGGTTGTTGATTTTGGTAGATAGAAATTTCTATTGTTCATTTTTTATTTTAAATCATTTTGTTACTTATAGTCTACTCTGCTATAAAAAAGATGAACCGAAAAAAGGAACAAAAAAGATAAAAATAAGTTCTAAGGTATACCTTGAAACTGAATCGGAAAAATAAAATAGGTTTCAAGGTCCAAAATTGGGAATTGGCTATAACTGGTTAGATTTCATATTTTAGCTGTGGAACCTATTTACCTTAGAACCGATCATTCATAATCTTTAAAGTGCATACCAAGAAAATTGTATCATTGGTACCTATTAAAAATAGGCTAATACTTAAAAAAAAAAGAAGCACCAACTTCATCTTGAGTTACAATAGTAGCTCCAACTTCTTCTTTTTTGTCTCAATCAAAATCACCTACTATTACTGGAGCCCCAATTTTCCCCTCTGTTAATCAAAGCTTGAGATCTCGTAGATTGTTATAAGCACTTTGGCGGGGCACAACTTGAAAATCTACTTCACTATACTTCCCAACAAAATCAAATTATTAATGTCCATCACTAGAGCCCAATATATTAAATGAGATCAATTGATTAATGTCCATTCAAAGTAGACTTTGAAGTTTCAGGGGGAGGGCTTGGGCTTGCTTTATTAAAAAAGGTTGGTTGTGAGCTTGACGGATTTCATCCATGACGTCTCTAGATGGGTGGTGCTTGACAACTTCATATTATGATGAAACGGCAAAAGCTAGGTGGTGAGATTCAATTTGGAGATATTTTTGACTTATTGGTGAAATAAAGGAGACTATAAATAATTTCACCGTTATTTGTGATTCAGAAAGGAAGACAATGAATAGTTCTTTAAGTCCAGCTAGCAAGCGATGTGAATTTATTGCTAAGGTGGAATAGTCACATTGGACAATTAAGATTCCAAGTCAATGGAGCCAGATTTGGACAAAAAAGTTCGAACCAGAATCGTCCCTCAAGATAAAAGTTGGTTCTTTTTTTTTTTTTGGGGGGGGGGAGGGGGGAAGGGGAATTAGGCCTGTTAAAAATTAGATAAGTTCATGGATAATTTTTAGGTGTGGTCATAATTGGTGAACAAGCAAGATGAAAGATTGAGTACGTATCTAAAAATAGGAAAGTTTATTAATTTAGAACTTTTTATCTTGATTATGCTATGTACATGGAAAATTTAATTAACCAGTTGTAGAACGAGACATGGATTGGTTTAATTGGTGTCATGGCCCTATAAATTGTAGCTAATGTCCACTCAATCATGTGCGAGTGCAAGAGTAACACAAGACAATCCCACATACATTACGACAATGGACAAAACTCAGAAGAAGGCTGCTCCGAAAAATTGCTCTCGTGGCTTTAAGATTGCTGGCCGGGTCAAAGATCTTGGCACATCGGCTTCTCATGCTCCTAGGCAATCTCAAGACGAACCTGGGGCCAACCTACGTGAGCTATACGAACAGAACTTGGAATTGGAGAAGAAAATAAGGGCTGAAAGAAAGCGCGGGGTTGAACTCCAGCGAGAGGTAGAGAAATGTCCGGTCAAAGGCTGGTGGGAGGAACCCATCGAGCAACTTACCCTGGAGGAGCTGAAACTTCACAAGAGAAGGTTCGAAGAATTGAGCAAGATGTTGATCCAATCCATTGGAGATCGCGTGACTGATTCTCACAACAACAATTCCGATGATCCTTCTAGGATTGATTCTTCGGAAAGTTCAATGTCTTTGAAATAACATGGTTTGATATCGTAATAAGTGAACCCATGTTGCTTATAATGTTGAAATAAAGCATGTTGTTTGATTATACATTCTTCTTGCAAATCCACTTTTAAGCAAACCTAATTGTTAAGATACAAATATATGGAAATGTGTAAATTTGGTAAGTTAAATCACTCAAATATGGTAGGTTTTGCACTCTAGATGGATGTACTAGAAATGGCTGGGGTCCAATATGACTTTTGGCAGCAATTTGCCTAGACAGAAAAATGTCTCTTTAAGGATGTCAAGTTGCCATGTTAAACTCCCTCCAGTTAAGGAAATTTGAATGTGCTTGCTCATACATTATTTAAAATAATGTTCAAACAGTTAAGGTGTCCTATATATTCCCAAGTGGCTCAAAGAAAGCATTAGAAATATTAGTATTTCTCAAGGACACATTAAAGTAGACTTTATGATAGGCCTGGCCATCCATTAAGGCTAGTCGAGCTAACAAGGTCTCAAGCATAAACCGGGCATCCTTCGTAAACCAATTTCCTGCTTCGGCTCAAGCCCGCCTAAATAGCCCTCTTGGGCCAACAAAGGCCTAATTATTAATAAAATCTAACAATTTTTAGAATCATTGGGAATTATGGTCGAGAACTTTTAGCCTGATTTCTAGCTCAACCCACCCATTGATCCGGCCCACGAAAAACTAGAGAACCCTGTGAAAAATAGTCTTTATTAATGTGAAGAACTCTTAGGGAAAAATTAGACTTTATCAATGGAGAATGACACAGCAAGTACTTGAACTTTTGTTTGTTTTACAATTGTATATCTAAACTTCTGCTTCTCCTTCTTCTTGCTCAGTCAAGTACCTCAACTTTTCAAAATTGGCTCAACAAGAGATCTATGTTAAACAACTTGTCATTCATAAGATTTTGCCAATGTAATTCACTTACTTATAAAAGTTAAGCACAATTGATAAAGTGGCTTGTTTATTTAGCAAAAGTTGTGTATCTTTATTCAAGTTTTTGGTGATAAGAGAAGAGGAAAATTGTCCAAAAAATCTAAAATCTATTGTATTTTACCAATTCAAACATAAATCTATTAATTTTGCATATGAAGACACTAGCTGTTCTACGTAATACGGTTAATACTTGACGTATATAATTTTTAATAATATTTTAACATTTTTTTTCAAATTTTATTATTTATTTCTTTTCTTCTATCTTCTTTATATTGTGGCTAGCGAGTGGCAATCCAGTCATCATTCGTTGTCCTACATGAGATACGTTAGTGATTTCTATCAAAAATTGATCAAAATGACCATATTGAAATTTCATGTAAAGATTTAAAACTAAATTGATAAAATTGAAAAATATGATTAAATTCATATCCATATAACAGGTTCATGACTGATAGAATAATTTCCTCACAAATTTTTGTCTCATGAAAAATTCCAAATTGGTATTTAGAACACATTTAGCCCAAAATTTACCTTTCATTAGCAATTCCTGATCTAAAGTAGAGGATGGATTTGGATCACTAATACCAGTTTGAGTATTTTTGTAAGATTGGACTAGTTTGAAATATTTAATGGTATTAATCTTTTCGCAAAATGTGGTATAACTTCCATTCACTTATATGATAGTTAACAAGGAAAAAATCACAAGAGAACCCGAATTTTCCCTATTGTGACACATTTATCTATTTTTTTTTTTTTTTGGTAAAGGTACGAATTATATTGATTTTGCCAAAAGAATACAAGGAAGGATAACCGGGCACCGACACGGACAAACACTCAGGAAGACAGTCGTCAAAGAGAGTGTAAGGGTGCCAAGGGATCCCAAGGAAAGACAGAAGTACCAAAAGAACAAGACAAGAAAGAAAAGACTAACAAACAAACACTAGAAAGAACCTCCATTAATCAAAGATAGATGGATGTAGCTCCTAGCTCCATAGTAGCCTTCTATTCTTGTGGTTGTCCGAACATGTTTAAAGGTCGCCGCCTTATCTTTAATAGCCTTTTGAAGGTGCATCTTCATCGCCGGATAAAGAGGGCTCGATTGCGAAATAACATATTATTGCGCTCTTTCCAAATAATATAACAAAGAGCGCCAAAGCTGAAGCGAGCCATAGATTCGAAGAAGCTATCATCTCGCAAACATCCTGGTTGCCCATGCAAGATTATCCATCCAAGGCTTGTTTCGCCAATATAGGTTGAATTTGGCCGCCCAAAGGAAACGAGATTACTTGAAACTCGACAGGCAAAAATAAGTGGTTCACGCGAATCGGTCTACATAAACGAAGGGGCAATTAGCATTTGCAATTCTAGCGTAGGAGATAAGCAAGACTGAGTAGGCAGCCGGTTGCGAGTAATGAGCCACAGAAGTGTATGATACCGCGGAGGTAGAGAGGGACTCCAAATAAAGGAGTACCAAGGGACCGAGTTACCCTTTGGGCGAATCAACTCCCAAGCCAAGGCTGTAGAGAAACGTCCTGTCGGGTGGCCAAGCCATTGAATCCGATCATCTTCTTGATTTATCACTGGGAGGGGATCATCCCAATTGGCCATGATATTTATAACGAACCAACCCATAGGGGTGGTGAAGCCATCCGCCACCGAGGATTTATCTATTTTTTTTGTGATACCAAAAACCTACGATTATATTTTTTTAAACATTATCTTATGACATAAAAAACCAAAACTTGTGCTTTTGTGACATACTAAAATGTCATCGTTTTTTTATTCATTTAAATCATATGGACACCATGCCAACATTATTTGCTTTCTAGCATTCATGTAAGTAAATTTCTAAAGATTCTTATTAATAGATTTTTGACGGAAAGTAAATATGTCACATAAGTATAAGTTTGAGATTTTTTATACCAAAACTTTTTGAAGATAAATATATCACATTGGGTATACTTTAGGTTTTAATAGCCTTTAACTGTGATTACTCAGTATGTGGACACGTCAGAACATAATGTTGTTATTTTTTTTTTTTTGTAAAAGCTTTTACCAAAAAAAAAAAAAACAACATTCTTTTGGCCGAGTAAATAATTTGTCCTTTTTTAAAGCGACACTCGTTCACAACTCGTATGAGACGTGACACCGCATAGTTCAGCCAACGCAAACCCCAAATTCCCCGGGTACCACCATCGCCATTTTCCCTCTCATGGCTTGAGACCTTACATCCCAATTTTGATTCGCCGTTCAAGAACACTTCGATGGTCGCCAAAAGAGTCCATTCGAAGGT
The DNA here is from genome assembly GCA_016097595.1 of Eucalyptus pumila. Taxonomy (NCBI): domain Eukaryota; kingdom Viridiplantae; phylum Streptophyta; class Magnoliopsida; order Myrtales; family Myrtaceae; genus Eucalyptus; species Eucalyptus pumila. The sequence continues at coordinate 34,660,893 of CM027853.1, forward strand.
ATGCTTCAGACTCTCGTCCCCTGTTTTGACGCGAACTGTGAGGTCAATTTGACAGATGCGGAGCAGCTTCGTTCATGGCAAGGCAAGGCACCCAAAAAACTGATTCCACGTGGGGCTGTATCGTCTCCCGAAGAAGTGTCGAATTCTCGATTTGGAGAGTTGGGTCCTGAGTGAAATGGGTTGGCGATTCTTGTACCGTTAAAAAGAAACTGTTCTTCATTGATTTTTGCAGTGTCGAGAGCTTGAACATGGAGACAAACCCGGCCAGCGAAGAACCCACCTCCTGGGACGAACGGTACAACATCGATTTGATGCCCTCCGAGTTGGTACTGAAGTTTCGGAAAGAAATTCGGGGACTCCGAGTCGGTGTTAATCTGGAGGTGTCTCTTCTGATGTTTCTGAATTTTGCTTGCGTTTGTGTTGCCACATATTTGAAGTTTGTTCTCTGGCCAGTATGATTGCCCTGGATGAGTGAAAAAGGGTGGTCTAGTGGCTAAATTTTGTTGAGAGAGCTCTGGGTAGATGAAGCAAACCTTTTTCGCCAAAGGGTTGGAAGGAATGAATGAAATGTTTCGTTTTGAGGTCATTTGCCAATTTTAATCGCGAATATCTTGTTCGTTTTATATTTGGTTACTATGTTGCTGACTTAGATTGATTGGGTGTGCATATTAGATGTGGTTCCTGTCTAATTTAATTTGGCATACTCGTTCTTTGGTCTTGAAGATGAGTGCCAGATATTTCAGTGTGCGGTTGGCACAACTTTGCTGTTTAGTCGATGTCAGAGATTGCTGCTCTGGCTGCCTAAATTAGAAACTACTCTTCTAACATGCACATGGAGAGAATTGAAAATGTTGAAAGATTTTCAATGAGGCCTACATCTAGTTTAAGTTTTTCAGATAGATTGACCTGAAAAATTGACATGGCAACTTCGTGAACTATAGATACTCAAGGCTTCTCTTTTGCTTCCGTGTGTAAAACTCCATTTGGGGGCTCTCTGAAGTCGAGATGTCAGTTCACATGCAGGCGAGAATCCGGAGAGTGTTGAACTGTTCAGATATTAATCCATGCTTTCATGGTTTTAAATGAGGTTTTGTTATGATTGTCACTAACGTTTGATTGGTAAAGATGTTAGAAGGCGAGTAGATTAATGGGGGATTTTTTTATGAGTTTTCTTTGTATGATCTCCATGAGCTTCAACCTCACTTGGCTGAATATGTTAATCAAACTCGTATAAGATCTGTCACACAGGATGTTACAGCTTTCCAGTCATTTACATAGATTCTATCGACATATGCTACTTGATATAATTTCTGTAAATACATTGCTTGGCTTGGCTTGGCTTTGTTCTCACTACTTCATCCTTATTTCCTTAATACAGCTTCTGTCAGTAATATTTACATGATAAAGTGGATGAACCTAGAGTTTCTTCTTGTTGTTGTCTCTTTTGTTTTCATTTAAGCTCTGACTGCAATTTTAGTTCATCGGGTATTTTGATTTCTGTGACCTTGTTCACCATACTTCAGCTTAAGCGGAACAATTGATAATATATTTGATTTTAATTTTTATGTGTATATCCTTATGACTCATTATGATTCATGGTTCTCGAGACTTTGGGTCTGTCTGATAGTGCACCAAGGATTGACCATCAATCAAAACTTCTGTTGGAGCCTTAAGGCCGGATTTTAACTTTGCTTATTCAGTTAATGCAGTTATGGAATGTAGCCTCGTTATGACATTATTGATTTAACATTTTGATTCAGTTTTACAATGCTCCAAGGAATGATTTTCAAGCAAAGCTCGTGTTCAAGCCTCTATCCCCAGATCGTCGGTGGAAATTTGTCTATGAGCCTATACATCAAGACGTGCGCATTCTCTCGAAAAAGATTTCTGTTGCAAAATTCCTGAATCTCCAGGTTTGAGGCTTCTTTAATTTCACCTCTGTTTTGTGCTGGTGCAGAACTTCTATGGCTATTGAGCAATGATTGGTAATGCTTTTGGGGAGTCAGCTTGATACTCTTTGAAAATTACAGGTTGGTGTGGGCCACAATTTTCAGTTAAATGCAATTAATTGGCAATGGAAGCTCACCACATGTTTGGGTGGAGATGGTGTCTCTCGAATTAGAAACAAGACCACTCTTGGACTTTGTCCAGGTGTAGATTTTCGATTTGGGTGGAGGGCCGATTATGTTCTTCCAGAAGTCACAGGGTAAGTTTCTTCCTTCTCAATTCCACTATTTTGCTCTTGGAAGAAACTAGATGAGCTATAACATCCAAAAAAGTTCTATTTCTATCACCTATTTGATGTCATGAATTAAAATTCTGCTTGTACAAAGTATGATAATTCATAATATACAGTGATCTTACGGTGTGGGTAATTCACTTCCATTACATATGTCGCTCTTTTATTAATTTTTTCCATGGTTCAAGTTGTGTGTTTTATTTAACAGGGGTCTTGGTACTGATAAGCCATTATTCAACATGAACTCTGGACAGTTGCAAGCATCGCTAGATAGAGTGGAAGCCATCTTAAACTATCCAGGTACTTTTTAGTGGACGTTGGTGAAGAGATAATATGTTTATTGGTTGGATCCTTCTTCGAACTGCATCTAATGTGCACAGGATGATGGTTCGACATGAAAATCTTGAATATGGCTTAATTGAAAATTGTATTGTTTCTGAGAGTTGACGTTGGCCTCAGAAGTTGCCTATTCTCAGGTAGTGGGGTCCCGTATATATTTTGTTCACATGCATGTGGGATTTGTTATTGAGTTGCATTATTTACATGCTTTTGAAATGATTTTTTTACCATTGAGTTACTTGATTATGCAATTTTTGGTTTCTCAATTTTTTTGGGTCATGGATTCTATCGTATTCTTGCCTGCAGATTGTAGACGGGACAAGGGAGAAGAGAGTGAGAGCAAGAGCATTTGCGATAGTGAATACCATGAATGAGCTCTTCTTTAGAGAGATGGGGATTCCTATTTCATCATCTCCTCCGGATACTGTAAAAGTTGCTGCAAAAACTAGGAGAGATTGGGATTCCTATTTCATCATCTCCTCCAGGTACTGTAAAAGTCGCTGCAAAAACTACTGTTGTGATGAGAGTTGCAACGAGGCTACATGATGATGATGTATCCGTGATCTATTTGCTTGCCTCTTTGAGCAAATCTTGCCGATTTTCTACAGATCCTTCCCAGCATTTTTTGCTTGCCCTTCTTTTGTTGATGGATAATCTAGCAATTTCAGATTTCTATGAGAAGGATCACTCGTATATATCTTCTGAGTACCTTCAGAAAAATAAAGGACGCCTATTCAAGAGGCAAAAATATGTTCCAAACTTTTATTGAGATAGATCGCTCCTATCTTTTAATACCTTTAGAAAAGAAAATAAAGAACCCTAAGTATCTAAATGTAAATTTAAAGAGCACAAAAAGCTGGCAAACAATGAAGGTGAACTGACCTTGAGCCACTGGAGTTCCCTTTGCAGAAGAAAAGTATCTCCAGAAACATCTGGGGATAGACATCTTGGTAACCATTCGCTGAGCCGTCGTCTGGCTTTGTTTCATCCCAATATCGTTTATAAAAAATGGGATGTGGTATGCTTTCACTAGTCTAGACATCTCAACATACGATCTGTTCATAACTTCTCTTAACAGTTCTTTTGTGAAATTTGTGTCCCCATCAACTTCGAAAAATTCTCAACGTGTAGTAACTTCACAATTTCAAAGATTCCACGAGATGCAGCGTCAAGGACAATGCCCGAGGTTCATAGAAACTTGAGAATTTCAGGAGTTCATACGGATCTTCTCATCAATAAGAGCTAGCTCTGCAAACTTAAGCGAGCATTTGTACTTCTGCCTACATTTTTCTTCAATACATTTTGTGAAAGATATACTGCTCGGAACATCAGATAAGCAATTTTTCAAATGATGAATAATAAAAAGGTTAAATATGCTTATTTGCAATGTTACGCATATGAAGTAGTTGATAAGAAAATGATGGAATTAAGTTATTAATTGAGCAAATAAAATTATTTGGTTTGAAAATCGAAATGCATGCACCAGAGAACATATAGATTTGCTAACAAACACAAAATGTCACGAGAAAAAAAGTACTTTTTTTTTAATTGAAAAATGCGTATATTCAGCGACAGTTTAATAAATTTGTTTTTGATTAAGTAATTTTACAGATTTGGTGAATGCATAAATATCATATAGACTTTGAATTGAATCAAATCGAATTAGGATGTACTGAAAATATCAATTTATACTTTAAATTTAGAGATCCCTGCACATTGATGAAATAAGGTCATTTTTTGGCTTATAACATGGTAGTTTCGTGTACTTGATTTTGTGGCAAGATTTCAAAGGGATATCTTGAACCGCTTAAGTGCTAATGCAACCCCAGTGAACAGGAGAGAAAAATCATCTCAGCAAAAGAGGAATTTTGATGAAAATAAAATTGTGACATCCTTGATTTGACTCTCATCTTGGGCACGAGGAATGGACTTTGGATTGGTATGCTAATAACGAGAATAGGCTGTGAGTAAATCTTAGAGATTTTTCATGAGCCAATTGGCTATTTAAGGCAATGTGACTCAGGATCGGGATTACATTAGACTAGAGTGTTCGATCGTGAAAGACTGTTCGACCATAAAAATCGATGTGGATGATCACATGTTGTCATGAGTTGATTAATGGACGATATAGATCGATTTAGCTCGAGTATATACTAGTTGCAGGTGACTTTGCATGATCACTATACTTTTCGTGAACGACCTAATTCAATTCCACGTGACTGTGAGCCAAGATAAGTTGATCGATCCTATACAATTACATGACAATCGAAGGTCATTCATGGATTGACTAGGCTCAAACATAGGTTTTGCATAGAATCCCGGACGCCGAACTCAGTTTAGGTCTAGCCATGTGAGCACTGTTAATGCCGCCTGATTAGCGTAGGTTGCATTAGGGCCATTTCCAATTGAACTTAGTCACATATCCGGTTTGACTACGGGTGCCAATCGTAGATGATCTCAAGATATTTTTGTCCGATTAAGATAGTAATTATATAGTCCTTTTTATTATGTCTTATCATCTTGATTTTGTATTTTTAAGAGTGAACTTGGAAGCTAATAAGACCCCCCTCTTTACACACCTAATTGGAATGAATTAGTAGGGGATAAGTTGTCTTGCAAGGATTTAAACCATCCTTAGAATTTTGGAGGTTAGTCTATTAGTGCATTAATTGGAAAAATGTGCTAATTTATGGACATAGACCTTAATAACTCTAGGGATGAGACCAACTTAGCTTCTTGACGTTAAATTGAGATGAGACAAAAATCTAGTGGCCTTACAAGGAGGGATAGGCACCACTTAGTAGGGAAATAGGAGGAGGAACAAATCTAGTTTGGGGTAACTAGACTAGTTCTCTTGCAAATAAGCATTAATTGGGCATTGAAGATTGAATAGCAATCTTAGACAAGAAGAGAGCATAGGGCGACACTTGCCAGATGGAGATCAATTTCTGCTCACCAAGTTTAGGAAATTCATCATTACGAGTCTAGTAATTGAGCTGCACTTGGAAGGCCCATTTCTCACGCCTTTCTCCCTCTCTCCCTCTCAATTGCTCACCGCCATCGCCCTATGCTGCCTTCGCTGCCGCTTTGCTGTTTGTCATACCGTGCTGTCATGCGGTTGCAAGCCGGTGCTGTCCATGTCTTGTTCTTATTCCGGTTTTTGTGAGTTAAATGGGTAAATTTGGGTTGAATTCACTTATGACTCACCCAAATCCAACCCATTTCATCTATTTGCCATTTCCAATCAAGATAAAAGTCAGGATATATTTAGGTGCCCATAGTATAAAAGCTATTTTCTAGAAAAATCCTATTCTTTGCCTCTCTTCCTCCATAATAAAAAAAGATGAAACTCTCTCTCCTTTGTAGCTTTCTAGCTTATGTTGAATCTAGAAGGGTAAAAAAATCTGAAAGTTATACTTCTCGAAACAGTGAAGGTAAATGATCATACTTTCTCTTTCTAATTAGATTTGAAATTCTCTGACCGATTTATCTTTTCGATGTTGCTGTAGTCTATTTACATTTTTTATCATATTCAATTCTATGGCTTTAGAATGATAAAATTAATTTAATGCTTAGATATTGATGTTGGTAGATGTCTTTGAATTGTGCATTTTTTTTTATATTTTCTTTAATAGAGAACTATGATAAGTTTTTACCATTTCCAGTTGTATATTTTTAATTTCTTTTGCAATGAATCTGAGAAACCATTGGCAATACTTTCGGTTTGTGCATTTCCAGCAATGATCATGGATTGATTCAGTAAGGATCTATGCCCTTCCATTCTAACCCTAGGCCTACGTTATTATGTTTTTATTTTGCTTTTATTGGTTTGATAAAAGTTATATCATGGGGTTTTGCTGGATTTTGCTATTATCTCACTTGTTGATTAGTATCTCATGTGCTCTTTTCCTTATTAAATATGGATCACAATAATAGTGAATAATTCCTCTGCATTCAGATGCACCATCAAAGATGAAGAAACTATTGATATTATTGAATTGTCGGATCATTTGAAGACATGAAGGTGAATTTGACGGTAGATATATTCAATGAGTGGAGTGTAAGTGGAGGACATGAAGAGGTATGTGATTTGACATTATTTAAAGAATCATTTGTTGCCATTGTTGTAAGAGTTGTGTCGTAAGATTATTTTTTTCTCTAGTTATTGGACAAGTACAATAAGGTGCTGGCTTGTCACCTTCACCATTGAAACAATGAAGAATAGTGACAATGGTGGTCTCTGTCTTGCATTCATGTTTGTATTAATTTTAGAGGAGAATAATGTTCATTCTCTATCACGCAAGAATCACTCAAAAGTAGCCCAATCTTGTTAATGTATGCTTTGACTTCATAATTTGGTTCCACCGGCTCACTTGTTGATGTTATGAGCAAGGTTTAAAGAAAAAGGAACATTTTTTTCCTATTTATTTTCCTCCAATTAAAAACTTTCTTACATCTTGATCGATGACATTTTTTTTACAATTAATATGCGAAGTTTTAAAAGTGGTCGGATTTGAGACTTCTTTTTCTTTTTTCCTTCTTTTTTTATTGGATATGGCAGGTAATGATGATAAGAATGGTGGTGTCTTTTCATAGGCAACACAAAAGGTATATTCATCATTTAAACTGATATACAGATCATAGGATATGAAAATATCTAGCTTATATAGGAAAATATCTGGATTTTATATATTATCTTATCCTAGTTATTAATGCAGGCGACCGAAAATTAAACTCTCGTTTTTGATAATTAAAATTATAAATAAAAAACTGAGATTTGACAAAATTGTCCGAATTTAAAACCCTACTCGTCTGCACGGTCTTGGAGAGCCTGTCCATTCGTGAGCTGTCGTACCTGAGTGTGTGAGAGAGAGAGAGAGAGAGAGAGAGAGAGAGCGCGCGCGCGCCCCATTTTCAACTGAACTCTCTTGCCATGTCGACGTTTCAGTCAAACAACCACAACCAGGTGAGCGACGCACTCCACTCGACGCAATCTTTCGCTACCTGTTCTTGCCTTGTGTTTGATCGCTGTGAAAAAAAATGCTGTACCCATTAACGGGAAAATTAACTAGACTGTCTCGGAGTTTCGATTTCTCGACAAGTTGTGTTATTGTCACAGAAGATACCGATTCTTTTGTGTCTACTTCGTGCTTGCATGTCGTCGTTTTGACCTTCGGAGGTATTCGGGTTTTTTTAATTGCCCCGAAAGATTTTTGAATATGCAAATAGTATACGATCATGGTGGAGCTGGCTGTGGACGATTTCGTGTACATGGGAGTTCGATGTTATCTGTCGGAATTCGGATCGTAATTGGAAGTATGTGTTTGGATTTGGCAATGTGGTTAATCACTTGGAAGAATTCTGGTAACAGTTGTAGAGGTTACTTGTAATTATGTTTGTGATATTGTATCGCGTTTCGAGTGAATTTTGGTAAGACGTGCAGTTGCTAAAGTATATTTAATCTCAACAAAAATTAGGAGCTTGGCCGGAATTTAATGCATATTTTGCAGAAAGAACTGAGCACTCGTTGAATGGGTGTTGGTGAATATGGGTATAAAGTGGATGACCTCCCTTAGTCGGTTACATTCATTGATTAGGAAGATCATTTTGAAGTTGGAACATTGCCATTCCAATTTGTCACCTAGATTTTTTGCTATTTATCAATATGGGAAAAGCTGCATGTCATTTTTGGAACACGAGCTGAATATGCAAACTGCTATAAGCTCAACACTTTTTATTGAACTTTTGATTCTGATGCAACGAAGAAAGTTCATTGTTGCAATCATGACGATCTGCTGACCTTACCGGAAAGAAATGGGCAGATACTGCTATGAGTTCAAGTATCAAAAGTCCTGTTCTTCGGGTTCTCCAGTCACATGAGAAGATAATCTATTCATGCACATATTTTGTAACTCATTATGGTACTATTGACAGTCTGAAGTAAGAAAAGTTCAAATGCTTTCACTCGAATTATGCACCGTCTCCCGGAATTTCTCTGTGTATGAGTGATGTTTATATACTTATGTTTGATACTTACAGCTCAAGTCTACTTCATATCGCATGACCTGCATCCTTCAGCTTGTTTGTTTGCAAAGATGCACATAATTAGTTGATGATGTCCACCACTTTGCAGCCTTTTGTCAACACAACAGCATTACCTGGCCAAGACTTGTTGGCGCTGGTGGTTGTTGATCAGAATGAAGTATCTGCTAATGTGAACAGCAGAGTGCCAAGTGGAGGTGATTTACAGGCATATACATCAACAATTAACCATTCTAAGGTTTGTATTTGAAATGGCTTGGGAGTTTCTTGGAGAGTCATACTAGTCGTAAATTTATCTACATCTTGGCTATTAGGTGCAATGGTTTTTGACCTCTTCAGTCTCTATAGACTTAGTACATAGTCAATACAGGGACGATAACTTATTTAGATCAAACAGGTCAATCCAACTGATATTCACCTGTGTTTCTGTAGAGACTTCACAATGATCTGCAGTCTCTCGTCTTAAAATCAAACAGCACGAGGATAAAATAAAATCTCTGAGGGCTCAGAGCAACATATTATATGACTCTATTCTTGAAAAGCGAGGTATGTTATCTGAAATCTGATGACTGCGGCATGGATGCCTATTAGACTGTTCAGAGCTTTTTATATGGAAGTCGAAATCTGGCTTCTTTCCTTGCAATATGGTCACTTGTGATACAGAATATTAGTTTAAATGAATCACAAGGCAAGACCTTGAAGACAGCCTCATATATTCGTAATGGTTTAGCATAGTATGCATGTCATCAAGTGGAGTGAGGTCATAGAGTTTCTCAAAGGAAAAGCAAAGCGTGGTGGCCACTTCTTTGATTTTTATGGCGTCTTCTAACATGTTTCTTGCTGACTGATCATTTCTCAGTCATTCTTGGGATGTATCATTCTTCTGCTGCACCTATTGCTGAGGATAGTAGCCTTTCCGATGGAGGTGAGGATGAAACAACTGAGCAAATATTGAAGCGTGATAAATCTGCCGCTGGAATTTGGTGGCAACTTAAAAATATTCATGGCACTCAGGCTCCCATTCTTGCTTTATCCAAGGACGTCATTGGCATAGTTGCTACTCTAGGCAAAGTTGACGATGAAAATCTTAGCAGGTTTGTACAGTTTGTCATCAATACATAGAAGTCAGAACTGAAATTCCTTTTGCTGCAAGTAACTGAAACTCTGTTTTTTGGTTGGAAGTTACTGCACTTAATGATGTCTTGAGGCCAATATTTAGGATTGTTGTAAGAGAAGCAGTGAGCCTTGTCTCATGAATGCTCATGAGAAATGGCTGCAATTAGGGGTAGTACAAACTCACAATTTCTGATCATCTCGAACTTGTCGGTGCATTTACTAGAATGAATATGTGTTGCTTTAGTTCATGATCTTGCTCTAAACTCAATTCATCATTCTCCTTGGCTGGGGTGTAGGCTTCTTTCTGAGTATCTAGGAGCGGAGAACATGCTTGCCATTGTTTGCCAGACTCGACAAGGCCTCAAGGCTCTAGAAACATATGATAGTGCAGGCAGTATTGATGAAAGTGCTGGTCTTCATGGACTAGGTTCTTCCATCGGGAGGATTTTAAATGGAAGATTTCTGTTTATTTGCTTAGAAGATCTAAGGTGTGATTCTTATCTGTCTTGATGGACAGTGCGGAGTTTAACCTTTTACAGAAACTAATTTACTTCGTTTAATTTTGTCAGACCATACATTGGTGATTTTGTAGCCGATGATTCGCAGAGGAGGCTTGATCTCTTTAAGCCCAGGTTACCGAGTGGGGAATGTCCGCGTGGTTTCCTTGACTTCGCAGTCAATATGGTCAACATAGAAACCACCCATTTGGTTTGTTCAACACCCAGTGGTCATGGTCTCAGGGAAACTCTATTTTACCACCTTTTCTCTCGGACTCAAGTATATAGCACAAGGGTGGACATGCTACGAGCTCGTCCTTTAATTACTGATGGAGCCATCTCTTTGGATGGTGGAATAATCAGAGCTCCTGGCATGTATTCCCTAGGCAGGCGGTAGGACAACTTTGCCCATCATCATTAACAATGTGCATCCATTTACAAATCCTGATGTATTTTTGTAAGCAATTCCTGCACATTGGGAAGGTCTTTTTTTTTTGTTTTTATATAAAAAAGAATTCTGCATAAAATGGTCATTCACGGTCCCTCCTGATCTTTATGGCTTCTTTGATCACGTCAGTTCATATCTAATCATTTATGTTCTCATTGATACAAAATTGTGTCTTGCTCGAGTATTGAACATGATTCTCAGAAGAATTAAGTTGAGTATGCTTGCAGCTACAAGGTGAAGACTTGCATGCATATATGGTTAGATTTACAAAAAGTTCTGTCGTTTTCGTGTGTTAGGAAAGTATCTACGATCTTAAAATATTTCCTTTTAGTCAGGTTGTAGAGTGTGTTTCTTTCTCTGACTAAAAATAACTGAAATTTTCTTCTGCTGCATTTGTCCCTCCTATAAATTTTAAGGGAGGATGTGGATGTGAGATTTCCAGTACCATCAGGTGCATCCAGTCGTCCTACAAATTACCGTGAGATAGAAAACCGGATGAAGGACTTGAAGTGGAAAAGGGAAAAACTGCTGGAAGATTTGCGACAAGAGCGACAAATGTTGGATCACGCTAAACTGGATTTCGAGAGAAAGAAGCAAGAATTTTTTATGTTTCTTGGTCAAAGCTCTTCTTACGCAACCTGGCTGGGTAATGCCCGATCCAATTTAAAAGTGATGCGTTAACCTTACTTTGAAAGACGTTATATATATTTTTTGGGAACGCTTCTCCGCTGGATAGCACATATTGATGTCTCTATGGTACTAATTTAGTGTGCAAATTAGGTTCCTGCCGTTCTTTTATATATTTTTATGTGCAATTTGATCTAGTATGAAACTTGTCCAGGATACTGTTCGAATAATCAAATTTTAAAACTGATTGCATGTTCGAATGAAAATATACTTACAGTTTGTCTTTTAAGACGATATCTGTTAAAAAATGCAATGTTTCAGAGAAATGGTTGTATCTGTTCAAAAAGGAAAAAAAGAAAGAAAAAAAACCTCTTGTAAATTTTTCATTTCTGTCTCAATATTTTTTACTTTGAGAGTTCTTGGAGATATACTAAAACTGCTATTGGGTATTCTCATTTGAGAATTTTGTTGTATTCTGGAAAATTTTTGTTAGTAACCATTAGTAATGCTATAGGGCAAAAACTTCTTTAAAGACAGTATATTCACATTTCAAAGTCCGATTCTATTCTTTTCGATTGATTTTTTTCCCCATAATAAGTTCGCAAAATTTCTTCATTTATTGATGAGTTCATAGTGTATATCCGAGTGAGCATTAGAGTAGGAATATAATATGACCGACAAAAAAAAAAAAAATAGTGTATAACCAAAGTAGGTTTCTTTTCTGAATCACAAACCTCTTTACACGTGTCATCAAGATAAGGCTCCTCACATGTTTTTCCAAAATCCCAAGTGCTTGGAAAAAACCAATATTTTTATTGATTTCGTCTACATTCTTTTAGGATCTAATGGATTTCATCATTTGTGGCTTATATGTGTGGGAATAATCCAATGACATCTCTTCTCGATGAGTATTGGAGCAAACGAATCTATGGAAAGCTTGATTCTACTCATATACGATGTGTTGGGCTTCTCTGTATAATACAATAGTTTATCAAAAAAATGCATCCAACGGGCCATACAATTTTGCAATAGGACATGGACAAACTATCTAGGTTCCTGGTCATTTGATGAATAGTTTGCATTTTCTATAAAAGAAAATGGGAGGGTGGCCTTCTGGATTTGGGCGTCTGCATTTTAGCTCTGTGAAAAACAAATATTGCAAGTACCTAAACATTTGCCATCTATTGAAGTTGAGTATCTACATTTCTTTTCCCATTCAAGTACTTCAACTTTTCAAAATTGGCTTAATGTAAGATCTCCGCTAATTACTTGTCATCTCATATAATTTTGCTGATGTGATTCACTTACGTGGGCAAGAGTTAAGCACAATTAGTGATGTTGCTTGCTTACATAACAAACGTTATGTCATCTCTAGTTAGGTGTTAGGTGACGAGAAAGGAGAGAGTTTGCTGACTTGGACGATTTTATCATCTAATATATCTCTCCCGACAAGACATCATCTCAAGTGGCTACATTGGACACTAATGTGGACAATTAGTGGCTATATAATGGAATTAGTGTCCACGTTGGCATTTTCCATCGGTGATGATAATAGAGGCCTCATATTGATCTACTTAGAAAAGTTGATGTACTTGATTGAACAAGAAAAAAAGTGTAGATATATGACTTTAAAATAGACAAAAGTTCAGGTGCGTGCGATGCTATTACTTCTTAAAGAAAAGCTCTGTTTGATCTGTTAAGTTTTTTGTTTTTTGTTTTTCATTTGGTGGTCAAGATAAAATGTTGTCTCTTTTTGAAAATATGTTACTTAAAAGATGCAATCACATGCGATAATCAAACCTTCAACTGGATTATAGATGATAGATATAAATGAAAGAAATCTTGCACAGTAGCTAGTGCGTCAAAATTACAAAAAATTAATTCAAACTTGACGGAATCCGCATTCACTTTTGAGAGCAGTGAGGATACATCAATATTAAAATTAGGAAGCTACTACAAAAACTCCAGGTTGGAGCAGTTAATTACGATGTTGGGAGATTTTCAAATGCCCTTTACGAAAAGAAAATTTGAAATCAAATTGTCCAAAAAAATTCCATGTATGAGTTTCCCACATCAGGAACTTCTGTTGCTAGCATGGGGACGAAAAAATTGATACTTTTGGCATAAAGTACAAGGACTATGTTGGAAAAAAAGGGGTAATCTCATTTTTTCTCTTAAAAGTACATGGATCACTTGTGACATGATCTCTTATTGATAGCATAAATTAAATTTTATCTTACTTTTGTTAACATGGAAATAACGCTTTATATCATCCTCTTCCAATCGCCTCTTTATCTGCTAACCAAAAAAGAAAATCACCACTTTATCTCTCGATTGCATACTAAGAAACTTGGTTGGAAACTGTATCACTGGGACCGATTAAAAATTAATACGGTGATCGACCAGATTAAAAAAATCCATCCAAGCATTAAAATAAAGATTGACAAACAAAAGGACCAAAATCTAATTTACTTTTCAAGCTAATTTTCATGAGAAAAGTTCACTCTGCCCTCATTCAAACGCTTCTTTGCCCTTTTATATAACCAAAGATAAGCGCATGCAAGAGTTATGGAAGTCCTTAGGTGGTCGGCACACAGGGAAGTAATTCAAAGCATATGGATTGATAAGCTAGTAAACATCGCTCACCTATTGATGAGTTCAAAGCTGTTGCGACCCTCTTCTCCAACGTGATTGTAGAAATGGATGGGTTCAAAGGTAATGCCCAAAGGTGGGCCAACGACCCTTAATTAGGTGTGGGTTCTCCCAAGCTTTTATCCCGCGAGTCAAAGGTGGGCCACCAAATTCCGCGGGCCAACAACCCTTAAATCGGCTCACAAATAAAAGTTCCCTTGTAATTCAACATGGGATGGGTTTCTTAGGTCAAAGGAGTAATTTTAAGAGCAGCAAAAAGGAAAAACAATTCCAACAACAATTATTTATCTTTGCATGGAAAAGAGTTTCTCACAATTGTCCAAGAATGAAAAATTCTCATGTTGATTTTATGCATTCGCAGGGTCATAAGCCACAATTCAAACAAAACAAGTCCAAGAAGCTTGTGAAAGGAACAAACAAAGTCATTTCCTATCAAATATGTAACAAGTAGGAATATATTGCTTTAGATTGCTTTATTCGCTTTAACCAATCTTTCCTCCCATTAGATGTGCCAAAGACATTAGTTGCACTTATTGTTGGAGATGATAAGACTCAGAATGGTTCATTAATACCGGAGCTTCAAATCACATGATCGAAAGTGAAGATACCTTCTCAACTTATGACCATATATCGGGAAAGATAGTGTAATGGTTGGAAATGATGATTCGCTTAAAATTTCGCATACTAGTGATGCTCATATCAATTTGGGCCAAAAAAACATTGACTTAAAAAATGTTCTACTTATTACTCAAATGAAAAAAAAAATTATTAGTGAGCTAATTTACAACTGACTATCCTCTAAATTTTGAGTTCTCTGCCACTGGTTTTGTGATAAAGGACAAGAAAATGGAAAATGTTCTGACAGTTGGAGACCGTGAAGGTGATCTATATACCTTGAAGGCACCAAAAGAAACACTATCTTCAAATTGGGTTAGGAAAGTGATGAAGTACTTGACATCAAAGCTTGCCGATAATTTGTCATCTGCAAAATAAAGGTGATATTACTGTTTCTGCTTGGAATAAACCTACTACCATATGTAATAGTTGTCAAATGGGTCGAGCATCTAAATTTCTTTTTTTGCCTTCCAAATCTAGTACTACAAGGCCTTTTGAAAAGATACAATGTGATTTGTTGGGAAAGGCTTCGATAATCTCATTTCAAAGGTTTCAGTTTTGTGTTTGCTCTGTGGATTATTATATGGGATAAAAATGGTTGTTTCCATTATGGCAAAAGTCCAAATTTTATGCATTTTTTCTTAATTTTGAGAAATATTTGGAAAAATAATTTGGAGGGTTTATTAAAATCTTTCAATCGATGAAGCAGGAGAGCTTAACCAAGCAGATTTCTTCATTTGCAAAAGAATAGCATTACTAATCAAGTATCTTGCCAAAATACTTCAGAGCAAAATGGAGTTGCACGAAAACATGGGCACATATGTAAATTTGGTTTGACTATGCTTCATCGAAGTTGCATTCCTAAAAAATACTGGGTTGAAGACTTTTAAACGGCATATTATCTCTTGAATTGGCTTCTCATAAAGGAGCTGGGCATGAAATCGCCATATGAATTCTTATTTGGCATAAAACCAAATTATAATTCTTTGCAAGTTTTTGGTTGTAGATGCTTTCCTTATCTTTGGAACTACACCAAAAATAGGTTCGATGCTCGGACGTTACCATGCGTGGTTCTTGCTTATAGTGATCCCATAAGGGATACCGGTGCCTCTATCCTCCAACTAGTCGAATCTACATGTCACGACGTGTCGTTTTTAATGAAATCATATTTCCTTATCTCATGCTCAGCTCATTCTTTCAAGATCAAAAAGTGATAAAAGGGGGATATGTGAATTTATAAGCTGGCCAAATCAAAACAAGACAACGTTGGACTTGAAACTTTTACATTTGTATTTGCAACAAGGTGCATCTTCGATCAATCACATGGTGACTTAATAAATTATGCTATCCATGATACTTCATGAAGACAATTGTCGCAACCTCTTTTCTTCAGCGCCTGCAATCGGGTACGAGCGCCTAAGGAGGCTTATGGCTCGGCTGAAATTATTAAGCCCGGACTCTCCCAAGTCCACCAATTCACGACTTAATGGTTTAAGTTTTTAACCTGTAAATCAATTTTTAAAATGAAGTCGCTAATAATAGATTTGGGGTGGGTTGATTAGAAACCTGCGAAGTATTGGGAAAAATACTCACTCTGCAACTAGAGAAATTAGGATCGGGGACTTGATTACACTAGTTAATCACTAATGCCCTTTCGGTACCTAATCTTGTTTAAACCCTAAGGCTTTTTGGATGTCGATGGATTTTCCATGCATTTTTGGGAGGAAAAACATTTTTTGAGTCTTTTTCTAACTTTTTGGACATAAAAAGGGATTTTTTGGATTTTTTTTTGGAAAAAATACAAGTCTTTTTGGCTTTTTCTGATTTTTTTTTGGCTTTTTCATGAATTTTTGGCTTTTTTTGGATTTTTGGCATTTTTTTGGAAAATATGGAATATTTTTGATTTTTTTTTGATTTTTTGGAAAATAAAATATTTTTTAATATTTTCTAAATATTTTTCAATTTTCTGGAAATTAAAACATTTTTTTATATTTTTTCGAAAATAAATTATTTTTTTGAAAATAAATTTTTTTATTTATTATAATATTATTTTATATTAAAATATTATAAAAACTGACCCGGTCGGACTCGTTGGGTCCGACCCAGCCCCGAAACGCAGATGGGCCCGTGACTTTTTTTTTTATTATTTATAATTATTAAACAAAATGACGCCGTGGCCGAGCATTTGGAGATGCCCGACCTAGCCTGACAACCCGGCCGGACGACCCGCTCCCTCCGGCGAAACCCTACCCGACCAGGCTCTAGCACCTGACCCGACTCCCACCGCCTGCGGATTGCGAACCCTACCCGATTTTCCGAGTCCGGATCCGCCGCGACCGGGAAAATCGCAAACCCTAGGGTTTGCGAATTCGCAGCGCCGGGGACGGAAACCTAGGTGCTTCGGCGGCGACGGTGACTACGGTAGCGGCGGCGGTGTGACGAGAACGGGACAACGGAGAGGGCTACGACGGCGACAGTGGTGACGACGACGGAGGTAGGCTACCTGGCCAAGACCATGCACGGCACAGACTGTGACGACGTCGCACGGTGCTCGACACCCTTTCGTCTTCCCCGTGCTCGATCTCCCCCTCTCTCTCTCTCGATCCACTCCTCCGGCAACGTCCCAGATCTCCGGCCGTGAGCCCTCGGACCCCCTAAAGTCTCTCAGTGGGTCGTCCGAGGTCTGTGACCTCAATCCATTTCTCTCTCCCTCTCTCCGTGTCTCTCCGGCAGAACTTCTCCCTCTCCGGCCGCGAGCCTTCGGATCTGGGCCTGCTCGACCTCGGCTCCCCTTCTGAAGTCTCTCAGCAGGAAGCTCGAAGCTTTGCAGCCTTTGATCGTTCTCGGCGTCCCCTTTGCCGTCATCGGGGGAGCCCTATTTCTAGGCGAGGGGGCGATCGGTCGACGGAGCTTCGACCGCCGGTCCTCGTGTGCCGAACAGCTTTTGCCGGTCGAACTAGCGTCCCATCCGCCACCTACCCGTCCTTCAGTGCGTTGCCAGCTCCCCCATGTGCGTCGCCGTCCTCTCCTCCCTTCCGGCATCGCGCCCTCCACGGTATGCTGCAGAGGCAGATGGTGGAGGAAGATGAAGACCCAGCTGGGCCGGGCTGAGGTAGAAATAGGCCTCACGGGCCCATGGGAGGGGTTTTTTCCGTTTTTTTTCTATTTTTCTCGTTTTTTCCGTTTTTTTTTCGTTTTTTCATTTATTTATCATCTGAGTAAAATAAAAACAAAAATAAAACCTAATTAATTAAAATGAAATTTTAGGCGTCAACAACAATGTTGATGGAGGTGAATCAAATGTTCACCAAAATCATGTTGAAATTTGTAGTGATCTGCTTAATTTTTCATGCAATTTGGCAAATGGAGGTTCATCTCTTCAATAGCACGTTCACACACTCGAAATCATTCAATTTATAAACCAAGATCCATTCCATAATATGAGGAACTCACGTCTCACTCAATAATATGCAAGCATAAACCAAGATCTATTTCATAATACGAGGAACTCATGTAGATGGGGTTCATTTATTAATAGCCAAAATCCATCGATTCTTTCAGAATCTACCGGCCATCCAAAATCATTCGAGCATCCAAAATCCATTGGTTGATGGCTTAACCGAAATCCATCGGGCAATGTTGCCAAAATCTATCGATTGATGGCTAAAAATTAGTCCATCGTGTGACCATGCATTAAACAAATAACCCGATTCTTATCTTCACCTTTAGTCAGAAGGGCCTGAAGGTGTGCCATGCATAAGTGTGTAGAATGACTTATCGAAACCATGATGTTGAACATGTCATGCATGAATCAAGGATTGCGGGTTGATCTGACATGTTTGAACACTGATTTAGTAGCAAACTTGGCTTGGAAACGATATGCCTCAACACCACATCGAGACCAAGAAAGGATCGATCTATCGTGATCCCATGTACGTTCAGGCTGACAAAATCCTTTTTTAGAGCTCGACATGTGAACTAGAACGTGCACTTGTGAAATAGAGTGATATAGTTTTGTAAGGAAATAACAAGGTCTCACAAAAACATTTTCCAAATTGGTTTGAATCAAAGCATAACCGAAGTAAATCAAATAAGCACACTAGCTGAACTTCTTCCAAAGCAACTCAAGGAAAAGCACAAGTCGAAGCTCAACAAGTAAGGACCGAAACTCATCCAACAAGAATCGTGGTCTAAACCGACCCAAATAGGACATTAGCATAACCTCATCAAGTAAGAACAACGTTCCAAATAATTTCAAACAAGGACTCGTTACACACTTGGAATAGCATAACACAATGCTCTAATCAAATATCATTAAGTTCACTTACAACTATCTAAACTGGTGGCCTCACGGTGGCCCAAATGGCGTCGGCAAACGGCGGCTTGAAGGATGCCTATGAGAGAGAAAGCCAAAGGAAGAGAGAGGGAGAGGCGGTTGGTGATGGAGAGGGGAAGGAGGGGGGTTTATGTGTCAAACCTTGGGAAAGAATGAGTTCTCTCCCTATTTATAGAGCTCTCCCTCCAATAATTGTCTTGTTAAGGCTTTTAATGTCAAGGACTTAGGGGGCAAGTCTAATAAGTAAGGTGGCAAGGCTATGATATCACCAAGGTTCTAGAATCTATGTGTCAAACTTCTAATTGGTTCATCTCACCCTATAATAATGTTCCTCAATTAATGAAGTGGTCTTCCTAATCCTCTCTATAAATGGCGTCCAAGGGCTTCTTGAAAGGCTCCATTATTTGCTTCCAATTATCTCAAGTGAAGAAGCATTCGGGAAGACATTAGTTGGATGACAACTTGGTCTTCAAGTCTCACTCTAGGAGAATGATTAGCCCTAAACAATTAGGGACACCTAAGCAAGTGATTCAACTTGGTTCTGATTAGTCATACGGGATCGATCAATTCACCTTGACACATGGTCGCATTGAATCAGTTCGTGGTCATTCACAACTAGTACAATGACCTTGTGGAATTGCTCGTGACTGGTACACGGCCATGCAGAATTGATCCATAACCATCCATTGATTGGTTCATGATGGTGCGTGATCATCTCGCGACCAATCTTTATAGTCGAGTAACCTATCGATGGTCGAATACTTTATTGAAGTATAGCCGATCCTTTAGTCACCTATTCTTGAATAGGCCAATCGGCTCATAATCGACTCTCGGGTCAACTTGGGCCTATTCCTGGCATTAGCATGTCGATCCTTAACCTACTAATCGGAACCAAAGTAATGGTTGAAATCGAGGATGTTACACAATAATTTCTCGAACAAGTGCAGGTATTGTGAAGCCTAATCCAAAATATGCCAATTTACATATTATGGATTCTATACCAAAGTAGCCAAATAATGTATACTTTGCTTTGAAACATCCAGGGTGGTGGACAACAATGAAAGAGGAACTTGAGGCACCGCATCAAATAAAACTTGGACTCTTGTTCCACGTCCTTCAAATACTAATATTGTGGGATGTAGATGGGTTTTAAAGTCTAAATTAAAGGCCTATGGTACATTAGAAAGATTAAAAAGCAAGATTGGTCACCAAGGGATATAGTCAAGTAGCAAGAGTAAATTTCCTTGAGAGTTTCTTGCTAGTTATTCGACCATGAATACAAGAACGATCTTCACAATTGCTAAAATTAAACATTGGCCCATCAATCAACTAGACGTTAAAAATGCCTTCTTACATGGTTTTATAGCACAACTTGTTTATATGGAGCAACCGCTAGGTTTTAAGGACAAAAATCATTCGTCTTATGTTTGCAAACTAGGGGAGAAGGACACTAGAAGTGTCATAAGTTATGTACGGTGCTCACTTTAGTGTCAAAGTTTTTGCCAGTTCATTTTGAGTGCCAAAATCAGAAAAAAAAAACAATCACTCAAGTGCCTCCAATAAGAAATTCTAGATAAAGAAATTATGAGACATTTATAATTAAAATTTTTAGTTAAGGTGGCATTTTTTTGATAATGAAATGATCATTTTTTAATAATGATTGACACTAAAGTGATCATTTTTTAACAATGACCAACACTAAAGTGATTACTTTTAAACCTACAAATGTCGTTTAAGAGTTATATTGTCATGCCTCGATCCTTGCGCACGCGCCCATCCCTCACCTTGGTCGATTAAAATTTTGCGATATCCCAGGACGTATCGCCGACCCCTTTCATTTTCATATGCACATACGAAATCAATCAAAAATCCCTAGACAATAAAACATTGGGATAGAATAATAGAACTAAATTTCAAACTCTTAAAAACCTTCACTCTTATATACACGGTGAACTATTAATTTAATTCACATTAAACAAATTTAAAAACAAGGTCTACAATCAGAAGTGGGGTTCTAGAAGCTACGGGTCCCCGCCCTCCTCTTCATCATCCTCCACACTCCAACTGGAGCCTTCAGCAGACCGCACTGAACTTTCGAGATCTTCAACATCCAAGTCTATTGCATCTAGGGACCTAAAATGGTTATTCAATAACTAATGAGACAATGTCTCAGCAAGTTCTACCCCTTAAGATCCGATTAGTAAATTAATACATTTTAGGGCTGCCTATGCACAACATGAGTTAGAGGGCTTACCTTGGCCTCAGATTTTACCTGCATATTAGCATAGTTCAATAGGCACCATAGCAATCACATCAAAGATCGATATCTCGATCAATCGGCCTAGTCAATTACAAATAAACAAGACCACTCACAGGTCCTTTCCATTCAACCAATCAATTCACAGATCAAATCAAAGCAATGATCAATCGACCTAGTCGATAACGTCTCAATCGAACCATTCACCGGTCATTTCAACTATTTCAACTTAATTCCCAATTTTGAATCACGATCCTTAGGACACAACTTACCTATAAGTGGTAATCATGGCCCCACTAAGCAATTTTCTTAGATTTAGTGGCTTTACGGTCCCACCCGACCCTTCCAAGATCTAGTGGCTTTATGATCCCACCCGACTCTTTCATGATCTAGTGGCTTTATGGTCCCACCCGACCCTTTCAGGATCTAGTGACTTTATGGTCCCACCCGACCCTTTCAAGATCTGATGGATTTACAGTCCCACCCGACCCTTTCAAAATCTAGTGGCTTTATGGTTCCACTCGACCCTTTCAAGATCTGATGGATTAATGGTCCCACCCGACCCTTTCAACTACGTCCAATGATATTACACCTCGTAATTAAATTCCTCAATTTTATAATATCTTGGCCTAATTTGTTGGTATCAAAGATACTCGATAAAATCTCGTGTGTGGGTACACAATTAGCCTTAGTCAAAATAGAATAGTTTCATTTCTATAAATCCCACCATTTTCTGTGGTCTACCAAAACGTTTTTGGCATTGTCAACTGATGCCCGATTATTTTTCAATTAATAACCAAAGATTATTCAATTTAGGAATAAATCCTAAAATCACTCATAAATCAATTTAGCACAAAATAAAGCTCAATTAAATAAACGAACTACACCATGACAATCAGCATGAAATTCTAGTCATCGGCCATCTCGGTTGAATTTCCGGAAAATAATTAATTAATTCTCTATCTAAGTACTCTAATCAAACAACTAATATGCAATGCAATTAACTACTAATTGCTAATCAATTATAATCTAACCACTTAATTACATTTAACTAATACTAATCAACCTTTAGGCATAATTAGCAAACTAAGAAAGCATTAGTGAGTAAAACTCACTTGGCAAAGCGAAGATCGGAAACCGCGACGGCGGCCGAACTTGGGCCGACTTGCTTCATGGGCCCAAGATGGGCTGAACTTGTTGGCTCGAGGACTGGAATTGCTGGGCTGTTCTTGGGCCAAAACTTGTTGGACTGAAATTAGAAGTGGGCTGCTGGGCCTAAGCCAAGAAGAAACTGGTGGGCTTCAAGTGGCACTCAATTCATTGGCTTCGTGGACGTGGGCCTGCCTTCAACGCAAAATGATGGGCTGCACGCTGGAATTTCTTTGGTCAAATGAGGGCTTCCATGAGTGGCGTCGTTGACCAGCGTGAGTGGAGGTGGACGGCAGAACTCGGTGGGTTCGTGCGGCGTCGATTGAAGAAGCTGGGCCGTTGAGGATCGTTGGGCCGAGGAAGAGAAGGCACGGCGTGAGGACGTGCTAGCAAGTCAACCAACGAAGCTAGCGGGGAAGCATGACTGGTTTGTTGACCGAAAGATGGTGCTGCAGAGTTCGGTGAGCTGGATTCGTGGCAGAGTTTTGCTGGCTTCATGAGCGGAAGACACAGCAGAGATGGAGACGCACGGCAGCTTGTTCGGTGGCTTGGTGGTCAACAAAAATCAACGCTGGTGGAGAAGCGGACGAGTGGCAGCTGCTTCGTGTGGGCTGGGACGCTTGGTGGAACACGGGCTATTCGAAGGAGTCAACGATGGTGGAGAACGGGGCTTCTTCGGTTGACCGGTGAAGATGGGGACTTGGAAGTGGCAGAAGCCGCGGGTGCAGGGAAATGGGAGAGTTTGCTGGTTTCGGTGGGTGAGATCAGTAAAAGAAATGAAAAGCAAGCAGAGACAAAAGAGATGAGGGTGAGTGGATGAAGAGAAGAAGAAGCAGAACCGAAAGAAGGATCGGGGGAAGTGGGATGCATGAAGATGGAGAGGGTTGAGGCGTGCGACTGAAGTTTTGGGGAAGAGAGAAAAGTCCATAATCCTATCCAAAAACATAAATGCATGGTCCCCAAATAGTGCTCAATATTATCCCTTGGTCTCTATTATTTTCTTGAAATAAAAACCCACCAAAATCCAATTTTTGGAAGCCAAAATTCCAGCTCTATCCCAAGCTCCGAATTTTAAATTTTTGGATTTCAATAACTTTGACTCATTCTTCGTTCGATGTCCAATTTAGCCAAGGAAAAGTCCATTTGATTTTTTTGTAAGTCCCCAGCATCCAGCGGTTCGATAAAGAGGCCAAAAATCCAATCAATTTGGTCGATCCAATTTTCCGCTAATTTCCGCGATTAATTCCGATTCGATTTTCCGTAAAATCTCGAATCTTCGAAAATCTTCCGAGACCGATTCGACGCTCCTAAATTTATTGCGACACGACAATCTTCGATTTGAAATCAAACTTGAATTCACGGTTAATTTCCATTCGACGCGTTTTTAAGCGTGACCTAGGCAACCGGGTAACTTTCAGGCATTTTTAGTGCAAATAACCCATGGTCGATTTTCTTCGAGTCACTATGAACCTGCTCGACTCATTGGCAACTCTCGATTGTCATGAAAATCTCGAGGATTCAAATACGGACACAGGGTATCAAAACAATAAAAAAATCAGTCTAGTGTCAGTCGACAGGAATTTTCTAATTTAGTGGTGTCACCCACGACATTAGCCACACATCTCTCGTTAACCAATCTATCTCTGATTTCAAATCGATTTTATATCTTGTCATGAATGGCCTCTAAAGATAAACACGATCGGTAGTTCGATCTAATCGAATTCTCAAATCTATTTGCCTTAAAATCCTTATGAATTTCCCCAAATAGCCTAGTTATCTCAAGAGTGATCACTTTCGAAAATAGCCCTATAAAGCGTAAATGAAATGCCTGATTCATTCAAAGAGAAAAATGAAATAAAATCTGGGATGTCACATATATGCTGACTGGACATGCTGGCAAGTCATATAAGAATGAGAAATTAATAAAGATTGGTCATGCCAAATTTTCGGTGACTCAGATCAGAATTATCATTTAAATGATTTTTCTTTTAAAGTAGCATTTAAGTGATCACAAAAAACTTTTGGCATTAAAGTAAGCGTAGTACACTACTTATGACACTTTTGGTGTCCTTTTCTTGCAAATTGGAGAGAACTTTGTATTGTGCCTTAATCAAACACCAAGTGGTTTGATTGCTTTAGCTCATTTTTTTGGCACGATTTCTTTTGTAGTATTACATATCCTTCGTTGTTCATTAACAAAAAATCAGATCATGGCATTCTAGCTTTGCATTTATTTGTAGATGACATGACTGTTATATGTGATTATCTAAAATTGCTTGATGAACTCATCTCTTATGGAGTAGCGAATTTGCAATGAAGGAAATGGGGTTGTTACACTATTTTCTAGGGGTGGAGGTTAGGATATTGTACAGTGGCCTTTATTTGTGCCAACAACAATACGCTTTGTCAATTCTTAAACTTGCACAAATTGACGGCTACAAGCTTATTTTCACAGTATGGCTGCTAGTTCTCATTCTAATAATAGAAGCAAGACTATTTTGGAATCTTATGCTATATCGAAATATCATCGGAGCTTTTTAATATCTCATGATGACGCGGCAGCACCAACTATGAGAAACCCGCCAATCCAAATTTTGTCTAACAATTCATGCATCAACGTCGTGAGTCATTTTTAAATTGTGAAGTGAATTTATGTCATGTCAATGACACAACAGATTGAGGCATGCAAATCTTGTCTAAGTAAACTTTTGACTTTTATGTCTTTTGTGATGTAGATATGGTAGGTTGTCGCTTGACTTGATGATCACTACTGGATTTTGTACTTTCTTAAGTAGCAACTGTATTTTATGGATTACTAAGAAGCAATGTATGGTTGCTTGATCTGGTGCTGAGGCATGGCATTGACAGCTGCAAAAATTACATGGATGTCATTCATTTGAGGAGATTTGGGTATTCATCCCTCTAGTTCACAAATGTTATTTTGTGATAATATTAGTGCACTTTATATATCGATTAATCTAGTGTTTCATGCAAGAACTAACATATGAAATAAGATTATCATTACGTGTGAGAAAAAGTGGCTCTTGAAACACTTGTAACTAAGTATGTTCCTTGTATGCATTTACCAGATCTCTTCATGAAACTATCAACTAGAAAGGAATTTAAAAACTTATGTTGCAAATTGGGAATTTGGGATTCTCCTATTCCCAATTTGAGGGGAAGTAAAGACACTGATTTATCAATTAGGAAAAAAGAATCTGAAAAAAACAATTAAAATCACAAGCCGATTTTTGGAGATACTAGAATAAAGGGATTGGCATTGTAATATAATGATATTTTCATTTATTATTTTCCATTGTTGTATTGTTTCCTTGCAAAGTGGAACATTTGTGATATCTTTATATAATTAAAATCATCTCAATAATTGTATCGTGAGATCAATAATAAAATACTTTTATCCTTTTACAGCACACCCATCGATTTGTGATGACTGGTGACGCAAGTGAATTCCCAGAGCAAGTATTAGCTATTCCCATGATTCTACGGTGCTTTTAAGATAGTCACTGTTATTATTTCTAAACAAGAAAGTAGTGTGGTCTACACTCAAATTGGTATCTATGCTTTTAGTTGTGAATTTCTAATTTTGTCGCCTGAAGGTATATATCTCATGTTTTACTGAATGATGTAACGAAACCTTTTTACCAATAAAAAAGAAAAAATTCTGATTTCTGTTTTTCTGGCCAAATAGTTCTGAATCTCTTTAGCTCTCTTCTCCTAGAGAGTTTAAAAATTTTCCATTGGATTCATTATATTTCCGGTCTATACTCATAACTTGATTTATCAAAGATCAAACTTCGTCCTACTCGGCTCTCAAAATGCCAACACCATACAAAGAAAGTAGAAACGGCAATTATTAGGACAATTCAAAGTCATATACGTAATGAAATTGAAGATACACTTCAAAAAGCTCAGAAAAAGAAGAATCTGTAAAGTTGGACACGCAATTTTATCGTACTGCTCTAAGGAAAAGCAATCAAAGAAAGAAATTTCAACGAAACCATTCTATTGATCCTTTTCTCCGACCGTAAAAAGTGAGGGTTTTTACGAATCCGAGACCAAAATAGCATCCCAAATCATCTCCATGTCCAATGAAGGCATTCTACTAAGCTGAACGGCATCAGCATCAGCACTGGCACTAACAACGGCCTCTTGTGTCTTCTTGCTCATACTCATCATCTCAGACCCAACAACTCTTGCTTCGAACTCAAGTTGCCACTCGCTTCCCATTGGGTCTTTCGGGCTTGAGGTGCTTGGGCTTTCGCTGGCAAATTCCTCCTTATTCGTAACGGATTTTGGCGGCGATCCTCCGTGGAGTTTCTTTCTCGAGGACGCCCCTTGGGATATGGTTCTGATCTTGGCTTCAAGAAGTGCGGCTGTGGTGCTGTTCAGGGAGCGATTGCCCTTGACCAGCTCGTGCTTGAGGTCGGGGAAGTTCAAGTGTGCAAAGTCGCCTCGAAGCATGTATGCTGCAGTGTCGTAGGCCAGGGCCGCCTCCTCGGCCGTGTCAAAAGTCCCGAGCCACACCCTTGTCCGGTTCCTTGGTAATCTAATCTCCGCTACCCACTTCCCCCAATGCCTCTGCCTCACTCCCCGGAACAACTTTCCTGACGAAGAGATTGAAGACGATGATGTCGACCTGTGCTCCTTCTTGCTTGCCATAGATCTCCGTACTGTGTACTTCATAGGCTGAATCTTGGTGTTGCCGAGCCAATAGCAAGAGTCGCCGGAACCCCTAGATGATGGACGATCTGATAGATGGTCTAAACTTCGGTCTGTTGTGGGCCAGTCCGATCCAGGTCGCCACAGAACATAACCGTGCTGAGTCAGGTGGTTGTTTGTGGAAGATGCCATGGACTCAGAAATTGTGTCCATTCCGAGTAAATCCATCGTTGATGGAGTCTTTTCTCGGGTTCTTGCCAGGACAAAGTTAGATCACTCGGGACCCTCGATGTCGATGACGATGAGCCCTGTGAGGACGGAGATGGCGGGTTTGGCGCAGTAATCTTTGCAAGTGGATTTAAGAATGCCTTGAAAGGAAACATGCTCTCCTTGAGATCACCACCACATGAAAATGGAACTTTGTCGGTAGAAGCGTTGGAAATTGAATCATTCTGGTAGGCATGTGAAGAGATCGTGCCTAGTGCACCCCACAAGAACGGATCCACAAGGGATCTTGGTGATCCATTTCCTGATGATGATCCATTATTGAAACATGATGGTGATGCTGCTGATGATGAGAATTGCTTGTGCACCAACAATCTTTCCATATATGGAATCTCGTTCTCCATTTTTGTGAGGTAGAGATGTATGGGAAGTAAAAGAAACAAAAGATTGGGGGTAGAGTAAGAGAGAGGAAATGATGCAAAATGAGCAAGTCCAAGACTTTATATAAACCAAGCTTTACTCAAAAGTGCTTTAGAAAATTGTGGAGCCACCCACTTCATCGAGTCATCATCTGAGTCAGATCCCTGCTTCGTCTACTTCTAAAAGAATAATACAAACTTTTTGCATCTCTCTCCTCTGGCATTCTAATCCTTTCTAATTCATACTAACCAGCCTTTGAGTCCACGGAAAAACCTTAACTGCACCCCCAATATGTGAGAAGAGATAAAATAAACCACTGGATGACGTGGGACCTACGTGAAGTTGACTGCTTAAAACCTCCTCTCTCTTGTGTCTTTTAAGGGGAAAATTATTCCACAAACTCAGTCCCAGAACGGCACGGCGGAAAAAAAAATCGCAATGCTAGAAATGCATACATATCGATGTTCTTTCTTCAAATCCCATAGGAATTTTACCGGTTCTTTTTTACGTGAATGATTTGACTTAGAATGGATGTATGTAGACATTAATAATTTGGGGAATTTGCAGTCCATTTCTTTTGCTTAAAAGTTGAGTCCTCAGCCTCCAGTCAATTTCGTGGCGTTTAGTTGCAAGTATTTTAATCCTTCGCATGTGATTTTCTCGGAAACCCACATGTTCGATTTCGGCTTTTTGACCTTTTCCAGTTAGTATCCATCAACAAAATAGGGGATCATTGAGTCCCACTATCTTTTATTAAACAAAAAGTGTTTGTCTTACATGAATATCATATTACAAAACCTTATCATCCAATACATGTTCGATCCAATCACAAAACATTACCCTTGCAATTTTTCGTGATATTATACAAACGATAACTTGCTTAGTTTAAACCATATGAGGATGGTTGACAACCAAAACGAGAAAACAAACATATCTATTTGTCAACCAAGATATTAAAGAAAAACCCTCATGATTGGTGCTGAATTAGAGTCAATAGTACAAAAACATACCCTCGCTAATTAAATCATTTCCTGGGTTTGCATTGTTAATGTTATCACAAAGCTCAGCAGGCTCCACCATAATTCAACCTTAATCAATAATGTCTCCAATCTATGCACAATTGAGAAAATAATAGCTGTCTTTTTCTAGATCTGGTACGAAAATTAGCGATTAGAAAACCAAGGATGTGGGCCCAAGAGTATACCTTGTTTGGCTTGAGTTTGGGGGCATCACAGGCGGATGTCTTTTGGGACTGAGCTGGGGGACACAAAAAAAAAAAAAAGACTGATTAATTAACTGTACAAACTGAGGGAAAAAAGTAAATAGCAAAAGAATATAACAATTAAAAAAATGAGAAAAATAGAAAGGAGGGACATTCTATGGGCCATCTCTCTTTCCACCTCAAAATCTGCTGCGCGCAGGGAATGATTGGAATCTGCATCGTGGGTTGGTGACACATTGCACTCATCTTAAGCTACTTGCCCTGGTCTATGCCACTTGACGCCATCTGTGTGGAGGGAATGGAGCACAAAAGAGTGGGAGGAGGCGGAGATTCCCTTTGGGCATTCTTTTTTTTGTTTCACTTTTATCCCCTCAGATTTCAAATTCTCCTTTCTTCTCTAGGGTTCCAACTTCATCCATACGTCTTCCAAACGTTCCGTTGTGCGGTCGTTTCTATTGGTTGTCCGTTATAGGGAAGAGACAACCATAAATTTGGCCGCAACTTGATAATAATAAATGATATTTCGTCTACTTTTACAAGAGAGGTCTCTATCATATTCAACAATTATAAATTTTAATTAAATTGTAAGTACATTCATCTTTCTTATTTAAGATCGTTACATTTAATGACAATTCGATACTAAAAAAATCTCAAACATCTAGCTTTTTTGATAAAGAGATCTTCAATAATAAAGTTACGATTATTTTTTTGTCCTTTTAGCTCTTAAACGCATTGAGTTTATATGGTTATGTTGATTTGCAATGTAGGTCTTATAAGTACCTAGAATTGGAGAGATGGGGCAATCCCATCAATAGTTGGGAATCTTTCGACTTTGAGAATAGGGTGGTTTCCTCTGTACAATCCCATCAATCCCTTCTGGGTTCACCTTTCCAATGTCCTATGAATCTATCTCAAAGATCAAAAAGAGATGCAACAGATCAGGTGATTCTAGTCCTCTAGACAGAGCCTCAAGGACATCTTGGTGTCTCAAAGAACTTTGATACCATTACAAACTTCAGATCTTCACTTCTTAGATGGAAGAGAAAGGATGAAAAGAATCAGAACAAAAGTGGGATCTCGAAGATGAGGTCACGTTCCTCCTATTGTGCCACTACTATGGCCCTTTTTTCACTACCTTTTAAGACACAAAGTTCTTTATTCCTCCAACTTTTGCTTGCCCTAACGTAAAACTACAAATAAAGTACGAGTATACATCTATCTAGAAATGGAAACGGAAGTAGACGTGGAACGCGATTTAACCGTAGAAGAGGAATCATTATCTCTACTTGCTTAAAGACAAGCCTTCATAAAGTCCATCACAAGCCGCTTTTTTTTTAATTGTTTCTTAACGAAGATTAGTTGAGAGTCGTAACGACAGGTTGCTGTTAGCTGCGCCCGTAATTGATTACTCAATCGTACAACTGTTGTACATTGCATGGCCATGATTCATCACACCTTCAAATTTTCTGCATAGAAAATGTTAAATTCACTTAATGAGGCTAAGGATCATAAATGAGCTGATGATCTTTTGCATCCTGATTCAATACATTTGTATGTGCGAATAGGCATGGAGTAGCTAAGGAATGATTTTTGTTAACATGCTTTAGCGACACTTTATAATTGAACAAGAATATACGCATAGAGCATATATGCTCTGTTCGAAAATTGAAAAGTTTCCTTGTTTTTTGGGATAAGTTATAGAGTTTATCATTGACAGAGCAAAAATACTCCTCTTTTTCATAGAAAGTCTTTAAGGACTGTTTTGGGACTATTAATTGATATTGAGAATAAGTTAATGAAATTTTATTAGGCTCATCGTGGTTGTAAAATATATTTCACACATTCACTATTGAATAATCGCTATGCAGAACAACTTAGTTAAAAAATTAACTCTAAATATGCATGTCGCACATTTGATGATGAAGGTGCAAATATCTTTTTACACTGATTTGGACCTAACGATGATCCTAAAATAATTTATGAATGTTTCACGGACAATACATCGACCATAGCCATAGCAAAATTATGAATTTTCTATCATAGATCGAATGCCTTTGAAACTTCACAGGCATGACATAAAAGAATTGTAGTATATACTTTCCAATATGCATCTAGAAGAAAATTTTCCGATGTGTAGATCATGCTTTTCTCCGATTGGTTTCCTGTGCCTTTTAAATTGTAATTTGACTAATTTTAGTATATTCTATCTCCCTGGTGAGGCTGAGTCAACAAGATAATGCAAAAATAGTTTTTAATTGCTTTGCTGACATGGTGTCTCTCATACCTCCCTAATTTATGTATATAATATGCTAAATGAATAGGGTTATGTGTATTTGAATACACATGAAACTATGTCTGGTGAAAACTTAATTCGACCTAGACGCATCTACTTGCTCTACCGCACCTTTCCACGAACATTTTTAAACTAATTTATTAAAAGATTAGAAAGATGTCATGATAAGATTAACATTAATTTGATCCCTGTTAGATCGATTTACTTAAACTTTTAAAAAAATATGCAGTTGCATTCTGACTTCCTCAACTACCTCCCTAGCCTCCAACTCCTTTAGTTTTGTTTTTCTTTTTGTCCTTTTGGAATCCGAAGGGCTTTTTTCACGCTCTCTCCATGTATGATTTAATTCCATTTTGTTTATATATGATTATACATGTTTTAGACATATGTATGTGTATTTTTTTATTGATTTGGAGACGTGAGCATGGAAAATCTAACTACTCGGAGGGCCCATCAAACAATCTGTAGGGTCCTAAAACTTTAGACATATTGCTAATGATTTATTGTTTTTATAACTAATACAATGACTCATGCATATATTAGAGATTTTTTGACTTTACAAAGTTCAACCATAAAAGACTTGTTTACAGTAGAAATGGCCCCTCCCTTTTTCTTTTGAGCTTATCACACATTACTTACATGATATGTATAACTCGAGTACATAACCTTGATTATTGTTGACTAAGGCTAGACAAGACGGGAAAAGACAAAAAAGAGCAAGACAAATATTTATGGTCAACGCTTTGATTTTGACAAAGTTTTTTAGCGGTTTGAGTTCGATTCTTCCTTGAATGAAATTACTGATAAAAACCTAATAAATATAGTTTCATGCTTCCTACTTAACTTTATCTTATTTTGTCCGTTGTCCGATGCCTAACAAGAATCTATTGAGAGACATGAGAAAAGTAGAGATAAGATAACGACAAGATATAAGGTAAAAAAGAAAAATAATAAAGGCGGATGGATCATGGATGTACTAAAGTAGAATATCATTTCACCTCATCAAACGATTCTTTTCTTTTGTGTTTTGGTCACTCTTTCCTTCTTTTTAGATCAACACACATCGCATTCGCAACAGACGTTGTCCTAAAGAAAGATTCTCTCCTTGAACTGCGAATATCTCCAACCTTTGGTCATGGGAAGAGGAAGGAGAAACTTGAAATGCAGTCGAATGCATAATGCCTTAAAAAAAAAAAAAAAAAAAAAGAAGAAGAGTGAAACACGTACAACTACTTCGTGGAAGGCTATTGTCTTCAGCTTTGTAGTGACCTTCAATGGAGGCGAATGGTTACCGATGACGTTTGCGTGATGAGGCGAATCAACAACACGAATATCTGCCAAAGTAGTATCGTGAAAAAGTAAGAGAAGGCGCTATGAATGGTTGAAGACCTTTTCTTTGACTCTGGATTACCTCCAAGGCAGTAAATTATTGCTGACAATTACGCTTGCTGTGAAGCTAATAGAGGGAATAAATGTATATGAAACACCTAAAACGATAAATATGTAGTCTTTTACATATGCGCGATGAGGACTTTGTTGGCAAGCCCATGAAAATTGTTTCAATGAGTTTATGCTTTCAAAATAGTTTTATCGTCTCCAATCCTCGATCATATTCGGTCGAAAAACGGGGATAAGAGGCTGCACATTCTGCATCTCATGCCCACCAGAATTGTATGCAGAAAAATCATCAGATTTAAAACCAAGTTGACAAAAGTTCAAGAAAAGAAACTTAAGAAATAGATAAGAAATGAAGTCACTCTTCATGCCTCCGCCGGATATGAACACAACATCACATATTTAACATATATTATACTCGTTTCTACTCACCCTTTCGGCAATGTATTAGATAACATAATTTTTATATTTGTCCTGTGAAAACTATGTTCTACTGGCCCCACACCTTGGGGAAGAAACCGCCATGGACTTCCACCAATTTGCAAGTTACTCATAACATATAAAAATAAGACCGAGTTTTTGAAGCATGCGTTTTTTGGCTTTTTTAACAAGGCATGCTTGTCATTGCTGTTACAGTTGTCACTATCTTTACATTACTCTAATCTTGCTAGCTCCCGGGCTTAGGTACAAAGGGTTATTAGTTTATTTTTTTCACCAAAATTTGAAAAGAAGAAAAGAAAAATGTGGGTCCAAGGCAACGGAATCTAAGGCATGGTTCGGTGGACGAAAAGAACGTTATGTGATATAGAAGTGTTAATTTTGAAAGGCTTGTGAACGGGGAAGTGCAATGTGTTGCGATTCTTATGGTGGTCCAAGCGCGACCACTAGTCTTCCATATGAGTTAGCGACGGAATTGAGCTTAAATCAAGGACCAAATTTAGTCGTCTTTTATAATGGCAAATTAGGTAATGATTATCTTATTATTCGTATTAAATAAAATACCTCATCTTCGATTACATCCGATGAGCTGTGAAGTTTAAAGATTTAAAGATATGTTCGAACATGGGTGTCTCATATGGATTGTTCATTCCCCCCTTGACATGTGAATATTGGGATAAGTTTCTTTAGTTCAGCCGAAATGACAAAAGATATTATTAATTTATTTAAAATATATAATACCGTAACAACAACTCCAACACAGCAAAAGTGCTCCGCATGCAATTGGTTTCATATAATTTCACAATGTTTTTTCCCTCTGTTTGTCCCTTTTAGTTTTGTGCTAATCATGGCTTTTGGCATATGTATTATAAAAGGAAAAGACGCTTCCAAGTTAATGGTCATATAAGGAAGAGATATAACAATGCAATGAAAGGGACCGGAGCAGGAAATGTATTAAAATATAAAAGAGATATACTAATTGAATGTTATGATATTCTAAGGAGGCGCTTACACAACCCCATGAGAGTATTATCACATGAAGGTGTTGCCTTGAGGAATGGTTTCCAATTGGAGCAAACGCCAATTTCTGATTAGTTGTCTATGACATGCTGGGCAAGTGGTGTGGATAGCACGTCAGCATGTTTGGACCTCTCTCTCACTCCCCCCCTCCCTCACGCGCGGGAGGATGATTATCCTCACAAATTGCAAAAAATTAAATAGCCCTGATTTAGAGTAACTTGGACGTAGTTGATGAGATATGAACAAATGACATCGAGCTTCGAAACTGGGAAGCCACGATGGATTGCGCCAGCTCTAAAGGATTATAATCGCTACTTACTAGATCCTTAAAGAAATTACCTTTGTCGAAGTCGCTAATTAATCCTGGATGCGTTTGAATATGTGCTTTACAATTTCTAGAAAAGTTACTAATCACCTGTGAAGGATACTCACTTTCAACATGTCAATGATTTTTTTGAGAAAATTATTTACAAAGTCCTAAACCCATTGTATGGCGGCCAATTTAATTTTAAACATTTCAATCGTGCCAATTTAGTTTTAAAATTTTTAATTGTACCAACTTAGTCCTCAAATTTTTTTAGAGATTTACCAATTTAGTCCTTAAACTTTTAACTAATTACCATTGTTGTTCTTTTGGCTAATTTTGACTGAAAATTGTTAATGTGACGCTACGGTTGACATGGACAACTTTTTAAATGTCATTTTTTTTCAAATTTTTATTATTTTTATATTTTTTTGTTCTTTATATATATAGAGAGGGTCAATGACAGTTGCCAGCCACTAGGCAAGAGCTAGCGAGGGTTGTTGGTCTTTGGGCAAGGGTCATGAAGCCCCTGCCAAATCTAGGTGAGGGCTCATGAGCCCACGTTGGAGATGGTGAGGGCATTGAGAGCTTTGCTTGGGCCCTTACAGGCCATAACAAGGGCTTGCAGCCCTTGCCCGCACTCATTTGGTTGGCGAGGGCCTAGTTGAGGGTCACAGTGCCCTCGTTGGCCACACCTTGCCTATCACAACAAGGGCTTGCAAGCCCTTGCCCAATTTGGTAAGGGCTATGACCTTTGCCCACTGCTAGTGAAAGTGCGACAACCCTTACCTTGGGGCTAGTGTGGGTCATCAGCCCTTGCCTAATGGCTTGTTGATCACTGGTCATGTGAAGAAAAAAATAAAAAATAAAAAAATCAATTAAAATTTTGGAAAAATATAAAATAAATTATCCATATTAGTGTCGATCGCGTTATGAGGATGACCAATGCCGACTAAATTAGCACGTCCGAGATTTTCGATGAAAATTAACTTGAAGGACTATATTTGTAATTTGTTTAAAATTTATGAGTAAATTGATAAATTTTCAAAAGGTTTAGGACTAAATTGGCACACTTGAAATGCTTATGATTGAATTGCCAAATTATCAAAATATTTAAGCTTAAGTTGGCAAAATAAAAAAGTTTAGGATTGAATAGGCTTCTCTTTTAGATGGAAAGAAAACTTAGTCATCCCATGCTAAATCAAAATTAACAGTTACTCATTGTATGAAGTGTTGAGATTTTGTTTTAAAAAACAAGAACATGTGCATAGGTAAAATTGCATCTGAAGTGATTCGCAGCAAAAGCAAAAATGCCCATCCACGTATCTCTAAAACATTGTTCGTGCATTTTAATAAAAGGTACATAGAAATGAAAAGGAGGCTAATCATTTTACCCTTGTATTGTGCTCAAAAAGCGTTTTTCAGGATCTCGACCACAAATGTCTGATGTCCTTATAGCATTGGTTCTAACATTCTTTAGATCCATATTGCAAATTTCTTTAGATCCATATTGCAAATTTCTGATCTCCTCATATCCTTGAAGTATTACAGGTGTGACATTCTGAATTTCAAGTTTTGTTTTCGATTGGATAAGTTGGGCTTTTATCGACATGCCTATAGTTCTTTTCTCTGAGTCGGTCACTCACGAGATAACTAGCCTATTAGGTGAAGTCGTTAAGAGATTTTAACATAATAGATTTGAGAATTCGACTAGGAATCGACTGCTCGACCATGATTATTGACAAGGGTCAATACAACACCGTTATAAGTGATTAGCGATTGGATATAGGTCGATTTGATGGAAGCACGCAATCAAAGTGTGAGTGATTCTACCTGATTGTAAAATTCGCGTCGAACGACACTAACCTAATTGTTTGTAGGTTCGGTACCTAGTGTCTGTATTTGAAATCTCGAGATTTTCACGGCAACCGAGTCGCCAATGTGTTAAAGACATACATTGTGCCTCGAAAATAATCGACCACGGGTCAATTGCACTAAAAATTCCTAAAAGCTACCTGGTAGGTTAGGTTATGCTAAAATCGCGTCAGATTGAAATTAACCACGAATTTAAACCCGATTTTAGAAATTGAAAGTTCTATCATATTACAATTTATTTTAGGAATGTCGACTCATCCTTCAAATTTTTTTCGACGAGCTCAGGATTTTTACGGAAAATCAATTCGAACGATTCAAAAAAGAACGAAACTTCGGAGGGGCCAACTTGATGGGATTTTTGGCCTCTAAAGTGAGCTATTTGGTGAAGGGAAATTGTGGAAATTGTGTGGGATTCCTCCTCAACAAAATTGGACATCAAATTTGTCACGCCCCGATCCTTCCAGCACATGCCCATCCCTCCTTGGTCGATTAATAGCAACGTCTCAGGACGCATTGCCAACCCATTCATTTAATATACGCATCGAAAAGCATATAAATAATCCACAGACAATAAAACAGTGGAATAGGAAAGTAGAACCTCAATTTTTCAAACCAAAACAAGCCTTTTTATTAACAAATAGGTTTATATACAATGCTAGGCTGTTTACAAAAATATCGGCTTAACAAAAAGGGAACTGTCCTATGACCCTCTAGTCAAACATGTGCGCCGATTCTTCGGTCTCCACCTTCTTAGGTTTCGGGGTTTCTGGTCTTCCACCAACTTCATTGAATGACCTGAAAATGGTTATACAATAACCGGTGAGACAATATTTCGGCAAGTTTAACCCCTTAAGACTTGATTAGGAAGCAAATACGCCTTGAAGGCTGCCTAAGCACAACACGAGTCAGAGGACTTACCTTGGCCTTAGATCCTTCCTGTCAGACAATACAATTCCAATAATTATTCAATCATCATTTCACAATTCACTTTACCAAACCAGATCAAATCATCAATCAAACACAGTCAATTACATGTCATCTAGACCATCACATGGTCATTTCGATTATTTATTCTCAACTCTTAGTCACGGCCCAATAGGCACGACCTACTAAATCTTCAGCGATGACTCACGACCCAATGGGCACGATCTAGATTAAGTGGTAATCACGGTCCCATTGGCATAATCTAGATTTAGTGGTAATCATGGCCCCACTAGCATAATTTAGATTTAGTGGTAATCACGGCCCCATTGGCATAATTTAGATTTAGTGGTAATCATGGCCCCACTGGCATAATCTACTATAGTGGTTTTCTTAATCTAACTCATAGTCTCACATGGCAATTTTCCAATAAATTACCAAAGTTGTCCATTTTTTGGAATAATAACCAATAATTACTACTCACACTCAAATTGCACAATCTGGAACTTAATTAAATAAACAGAAAGCTCCACTGCAATCAGCACAAAATTTCGATCACCGACTATCCCGGTTTAATTTCTGGAAAATAAATAAATAATTAAATAATTATGGAAATTAATTAAATAATGCCAATAAATACCAAAAATGCATATTTAGGCCCGTAAAGCCTAATTATATGCTGCAATAGGCTTGGAAAAATTCTAAGACTTTTTAAATAAATATTAGAGCCTATCTACTTGCTAATTACAGAAAACTAACTACCTAATATGCATCGGTAATTAATTAATTCACTAAACCATTATAATTATCCACTAAATCAATCTTAATCTAAACTAATCAATTAAGTATCATTAACTTACTAAGCGAGGATTAGTGAGTTAAACTCACTTGTTAATCGTTCGCTCGGATCGAATCGACGGGGACGCGGAGGAGCTTAATAAACTCCAAAGTGGGATTGCCAACCGAGGTCGGGAACACCTCTAAAACGGGCTAAACAGTAGCTTGAGGATCCATTGGATTCTGCTTCTCTTCTGGGTTGAACTGCAGAGAGAGAATCGGCGGTTGAATGGCGAGGAAACGGGCTGATCAAAGCTCTGGTGAGCGGATGGTTTGCAACCGCTGGCTCCTAGGGGTCAAGGGGGTCTTGTCGGTGGTTGGTATGGGCAAAGGAATGGTTGGAATGGGAGAAAAATCAAAGAAAACTCGAAACAGGTGGACCTAAGCAGAACCAAGTGGTCCGACGGCCGGTTCCTTCTTGCCAGTGGACGGGATGGTCGGTGGATCATTCCGGTGAGTGGCAAGGTGCTTCGGTACGGTCTAGACATGTTGA
The DNA here is from genome assembly GCA_016097595.1 of Eucalyptus pumila. Classification (NCBI taxonomy): domain Eukaryota; kingdom Viridiplantae; phylum Streptophyta; class Magnoliopsida; order Myrtales; family Myrtaceae; genus Eucalyptus; species Eucalyptus pumila. The sequence goes on from CM027853.1 coordinate 34,699,333, forward strand.
AGACGATGGTGGGTGGAGCTTGGGCTGATTTTCACGGGAAGACAACTTTTAACTCGAGTTTTTTACGTAAGGTCAGCTGGAGCAGAAATTGGAATGAGGAGAAAACAGAGGGAAAAAGAGGTCGATGGGCAAAGGGGATGGGCTGGCTCTGTTTCTAGGTTGAAGAAGCTTCAAACAAGCTGGAGAGGAGGGAATCTCGATGGATATAAGAGGGAACATGTTTGGATAGGGGGGGACCACCTTTGGTCTCCCTTATCCCATTTTGTCCCCTTGGTCACTCCCCTCCACCAGCTGTGTTCCAAGGCTAACAATCAGCCACTAAGGCCCCTTCTAGAAGCTTTGAAAGGGTCCATAAGTCATAGGTGGTGGGGGGCTACGAATTTCACAAGTTTTCCCTCCAATTAGACATCGAATCATCCTTGAATCCATCCAATTCGGCTTCTATAAATTCCGTTATTCAGTCAATAATCAAATTGGTATTTTTCATCACCAATTGATCCCACTTGCATCCCAATTGCGCAATAAAAAATGGTCTTATGTCGACTTTTTCCCAAAAAGTCTCAATTTGCAGAAAAATCTTCGAAAACTGAGTCGACGTTCCTAAAATGATTTGTGACATAATAGAACTTTCAATTTTTGAAATCGGATTCAAATTTGTGGTTAATTTCACTTTGACGCGTTTTTGGCATGACTTAAGCTATTAGATAGTTTTTAGAAATTTTTAGTACAAATGACTTGTGATCAATTTTTTTTTAGCTACAATGAACCTGTTCGACACATTGGCAATTCTCAGTTGTCATGAAAATCTCGATGATTCACATACGGACATAGGGTACTAAAACGACAGAAAAATCAGTCTAGTGCCGGTCGACGAGAATTTCCCAATTTGGTGGAATCACCCACGTTTAACCACACATCTCAGTTGAACTGACCTATTTCTGATTTCTAATCGACTTATATTTGTGCTGTAATGATCTCTGCAGATAAGCACGATCGAGCAGTCGATTCCTGGTCGAATTCACAAGTCTATTGCATTAAAATTCCTTAATGACTTCTTTAGTTAGTTTAGTTATCTCAAAAGTTATTAGCTCTAGGAAACACTATAGGCTTGTCATCGACAAGCCCAATAAATTTAATTGAAATCAGAACTGAAAAATCCAAGATGTCATAAAATTGGAGAAATTAGTGAAGAAATAGAAGTCTAATTGAGTGAAATTCGGAGGTTGGTATGGGGGCCGCAACAATTGGACATCAACTTGGTTATTTGTGGAAATATTGTGCAAGAAAGTATTGGGGGACAAAAGGGATTTGTTTGAAAGCTTGTAGGACTAAGAATTGATGAGTATATGATATTTTATTTAACTTTTTACCCTCCTCCTTCGGTCTCTCCCTCTCGCACGTTTCCCCTTCATCCGACCACCCTCTGCCACATTCTCCCATTTCTTCTTATATTTTGACTTTGTGGGCTCACCCTTATCCCTCCCTTTCTCGCACGTCACCCCCTCTCTCATTTTTTCTTTATTTTCGCACGTTTCCTTTCCCCCCTGTTTCCCTTTGCGTACAATTCCCCTGACCCTTCTGTTTTCAGCTTTTCATTTTTTTTTTTTTTTGTTCAATCGAGGATGCTAGCTCCTCCACGTTCTCTCTCTCCCTCGGTCCCCTTCATCCGCGATGCCCCCAAATCGGCAGCCCCATCTCCACTAAGGCAGCTACCACTCATCTGCGCTTCAACCTCCATGTCAACATCGACCGAAGTCCTTCATGCTTGCAGTTCCTTCCATCTTCACGTGTGACTCCTCTCTGGCAATTCAATCCCACGAACTCTCCTTTGCCCTTACCGCGTGCCAGCCCTCCATTCACGCTAGCCCCACGATTGCCATCTCTCTCTCAGTCTTTGCTTTGACCAACCACTCCATTTCTCTTCCACCGAAGTTGCTGGCTTCATCCGCTCAACCAAGCCACGCCGTAGCAGCTTCATTCAGCCTCAAAGCAAGCAGAAGCTAGCCCACTTGGTTTGACTAGCAGGCCTCTTTAGAACGAGCAGCAATCGTGAGGCTTTGTGGCCCATTTTTAGGCTTACCTGGTCTCTGTTTGGTGTTGTCGAAAGGTCGTTTGTTGCCAGCCGTCGTGCCGCCGTTGCTGTGGACTCATTAACTCGCTAACCAAGTGAGTTTACTCACTAAACTTTGCTTAGGGAGTTAATGATGCTTAAGGGTTGATTAATTTAGGCTAATTAGGGGTTATGCGGTTAGTTAGAATGGATTAGCGATTTAATTACTAGTTTATGCATGTTAGGTGGTATTAGCTTAATTAGCAACTAGATAAGTTGTATTATTTATCTAGAAAGGTTCGGAAATTTTTCAGGCCCATTTTAGCATTTAATTAGGCTTTTCTAGTCTAAGTTTGCATTTATGGCATTTAAATGTATTTACTTAATTAATTTCGGTAATTATTTAATTATTTATTATTTTTCGAAATTATACCGGGATAGCCGGTGACTGGAATTTCGTGCTGATTGTAATAGTGTGCTTGGTTTATTTAATTGAATACTAAATTGTGTCGTTTGAGTGATAATTGTAATTTTGGGAATTTATCTCAAAATTGAGTAATTTAAGTTTTTAATTGGGAAACATCAGGCATTGCTTTATAATGCCAAAAATATCTTTGTGGACTATATTAAAGGAAAATATTGTACTTTGGCTTAGGCCGACCATGTATCTATATACGGTTATTTTTATCGGGTATTATATGTGACACCCCTCGACGGCCCCCGATCCGATTAGGGTCGCCACAGTTCGCTTACCTTTCACTTTCCTTATTAACATGTCACTCTAATACCATTTCAATTGCAGTGGGTCCATACAACTTGGGGTTTACATCTTTTTATTAACGGTCCCTTGCGCAATTTGAATACGGATGCACATCCAACAACTTCCTTCCTTATATTCAGAATACGATGCACACCTACTAAACAACTTATATAAGTTAAAGCCGAACACATTTATTTACATAGAGCAGATGGACATCTTTAGTCAGTACATCAAAATGCCGTAGTCTTCTATACTCGGCTACACTTCAAAGGATGATCGACATCTTTTCCAATAGTCGAATACTTAAAGTCCATTGATCAGTGTCGGCGTCCAAGAGTTCCTCCCTTTGCTATCCTCCTCGCAATCATAACCAACCATTTGATTCATCTACTGGTAAAGAGATGAGTAGCGAGATGTATCTTATCTATGCAAATGTTGGTCCCCAAAAGGTGAGTACAACCACTCGTTAAGTAAAGGAATCCAATAACAACTCAATGCATCATGCAAATCATACATGCATTGCGTGCGTACTTACCTTGAAGCCATGCGCATACTATCATGCATCATCATATCAATTTATAACGCATACATGTGTATCATCATCGTATCATACATGTCATCATCATCATGGCATCATTATATCATACATGTCATCATCATCATCATGACATCATCACATTACACATGTCATCATGCCATATCATATATCATCATCATTATTATCATCATCATGCATATCATGCCATGGGTGATCATCATTATATCACATCACATATCATCATCATCACCATCACCATCATTATGCATATCATCATGCATATCTTATATCATCATTATTATCATCATCATCATGCATATCATGCATGTCATGCCATGGGTGATCATCATTATATCACGTCACATATCATCATCATCACCATCGTCATCATGCATATCATCATGCATATCATGCCATGGTTTAATTTCCACTTTTAGCTTTCAATTTGATCACCATATCACCCATTCCTCAAATCATCAATTTCATCATCCCCTCGGGCAAAGACCTCCGAGGCTTCCGGCATTCAGCCATCCCAGGCCACCGGGCATCCGGCCCCCCACATTCCGGGCATCTCGCATCCCAACTGGCATCACGAGGCATTCCCCTCGGGCAAAGACCTCCGACAGGGCTTTCGGCATTTACACTCCTTGGCTGGGCATCTCGCACCCCAACCTGGCATCGCGAGGCATTCCCCTCGGGCAAAGACCTCCGATAGGGCTTCCGGAATTATATACCGACATACCACCAAGCCTCCCCTGGAATTATGTACCGTATACCACCAGGCATCCCGACACTCCCGGGGAATCTCCGGGATTATGCCACTAGGCCACCGGGCATCATCATCCACCACAACAATCTCCTCATTTAACATTATTCATGTTCACCAATTTCGGTCTTAATTTAGCATGGCATATGATGTATTGACAAATCAACAATCATGTTAAGCATTTGAATTCACACATGCATCTTAATGCATACATCCAAACCTCATCACACATACTACATGGTGCAATAAAATTCATGGAATTTATGCCAATTAAAATAATCCATTTATCATGCCCTTTTTACATTTATTTAAATTCCAGCTTGTGCCATTTCCAAAAATATTAAATTTAATTATTTATATAATCTCAAAAATCATAAAATTAAGGCAAGTAATAAATAATACAATAGGATAATGATTTCATGCAAAATACATGGCCAATGAGAAATCCACACAAATCCATAATTTACACAAAACAACATGTAATTTTCGGATGAAACCAGAATGCACAGTTTCTGAAGAAATTCGATTAAAATATTCATACGACCTCCAAAAATTACGAAATTGCCAAGTTACGTCCAAGACATTTTCGTACATCTTTCATGAAGGTTTCCTAGTCATATTCTTTTTAGATTAATTTCTACAGTCTCACGAAGCTTCTGGATCCATCACCGAATCGTCCAGTACATGCTTCTCCGAAATACTCAGTTTTCACCTACATATTCTTCTTCGTTTCCTCTGAAATTTGGATATGTTCTAAATCAAGATGTCCTCTACAAGTTTCATGAAGAGATCTAAGTCAAATAACCAGATTATAGTCGTCATTTAGGTCCATGAAGTATCGGGTGTCCTGTAATACATCTCCAGAATTACCGTCTTCAAGATCTAGTCGATTTACTAGGTTATACTTGTTCATTTCACTTCAAATTTGAGTATGTTGTAGTTTAAGATGTCCCCTACAACTTTCATGAAAAAATTGAAGAGATATTCTTAGCACAAACCAACATGCAACCACAAATTCATCAAGATGTCAGTGAAATCGTTCCAGATCTGAGGTCTCCGTAGAATGAGAGTCTAACCTCTTAAATCTCCATCATTTTCCACCAAATATTAGTATGTTGTAGTTTAAGATGTTAGCTACAAATTTCATGAAGAGATCGAAGTCAGAATAGAACTCCAAACATGCATGAAAACTCTTACAAGTTTCTGACTCAAACAGTTTATGCGAAAACATTCCAGATCTAACATTTCCGTAGGATGAGAGTTTAACCCCGCAAATCTTCATCATTTTCCACCAAAGTTGAGTATGTTGTATTTAAAGATGTTAGCTACAACTTTCATGAAGAAATCGAAGCCAAAATCGGACTCCAAACATGCATGCAGGCTCACACAACATTCTGACTCAAACTGTTCAAGCGAAAACAGTCATACCACCCAAGAACAACCCATCCATACTTCGGTTTTCCTCACCTAATCACCCAAACTCGACACTATATCAACCATACATGCAACAAACACATATGCAAGAGCAGCTAGAGGACTCCCACTTGCCTCTAGACCGGACGGACGACGGCACACGGCGGCGATCACGGCGGCGTGCGGCGGCGACAGGCGAGCTCCTTCTCTCGGCTCCCCTTCTCTCTCTCCACTCCCTCTCTCTCGCAACCTCCTCTCTCTCCCTTTGGCCGAATCCTCCACCAGCCACTCTCTCTCTCTCCCTCTCTCTCTCTCTTTTTGGATGCTTATATATTTGTATGCACCCCCTCTTTGCATGGGGGACACTTGTCCCTAAGAAGGAGACAAGTGTCTCCCTTGTTGAAGACACATGGAGGCCATGCGTCGGTAGCCCAATGGGCTTCATGGGCTGGGCCTCTTGGCCCACTTTAGGCCCATCTCACTTGGGCCCTAGGTCCAAACTTAAATGGCCCAAGTTTATTTTATTTTATTTTTATAATATATCTTAATCATCATTTAAATAATTATCTAATTGCATAAATAATAAGGCCATTAAACTTATAGTCACAAATCCATAAATTCCAATTTATGATGCACATGGCCAATGATAGAATTTTCTTTCCTATCACATAATTATCCCTTAAAAGCTTGGCCATATATCTTATTGCAAATTATGGATTAAATGGCCATAAAATAACTTAATGGTACTTCCATCTTCTATTCATAGACCTAAAGGTGACTAGAGGTTGCCATGAATTTTGGGATGCCACATTATAAAAATGGTGAATTGATCAGCTTCGGTAAGCATTATAGATATCGAACAACTTCGATGAGCTATATTATCCGCCAAGCCAACTTTAGTGAGCATTATAGATATCGAACAGCTTCGGTGAGCAATTATTATCTATTAGCTTCGGTGAGCATTATAGATATCGAACAACTTCGGTGAGTATTATAGATATCGAATAGCTTCGGCGAGCAAATATTATTCGTCAGCTTCGGTGAGCAATATAGATATATAGCAACTTCGGTGAGCATTATTATATATCTATCAGCTTTGGTGAGCTATACCATCTATTTTCAGCTTTAGGTGAGCAGTGCTTGAATTGATCGAATTTTATGGATGGTATTAATGGTATGGAATCGAGTGAATCGATTGATCGATGATTTGAATTGAATTGAATTGAAGCGATTGGTTGAGTATATGAATCATACTGACTTATAGGAAGGAATTGAGACAAAGGTAAGTCCTCTATCTTGTGTGTGTCTAGATGGCCTTTAGGCGTATTTCCTTCAAGCATATTTCCTTCCTTGTTGGAGTTTAGGGGGTGAACTTGCTGAGACATTGTCTCATCCCGTCGTGGGCTTAACTTTTCAGGTCCCTAGTGTGAAGAACTTGGAGCTTGAGGCAGAAGGGTCAATAGCATGGGTGGCTCAGAAAGTTTTTTTTTTTTGGAGATAGACCTCCCGTACTTAGACCCTAAAGTTGGCCTTTGTTTGTAAACCATATTGTTTATACAAGCTGTGTTGATTGATTTGAAATTTATTATCATGCTTTTATATCCCACATTTGTTGTGGTCAGGGATTAGTGTTTCGCTTTCGCATGCACATTAAAATGAATGGATCGGCGACGCATCCTGCAATGTCGCAAAATTTATCGACCACTGAGGGATGGGCACACGCTCGAGGATTGGGCGTGACATTCCCGCCCAAAGTGGTATCACGGCCAGGTTGATAGTTGGAGTGATAAGGTGCAACAAGTTATGGAATAGTTAGTAGGAATGACCTTTATTTTATGCTGGTGCATGTCTGTGATGGTTGTTTGGTAGCTTGTTGTGGGGATCACTCAGTTTCTAAATTTGTGTGGAATTGGAAAACAAGTTCTGTAAGAATCTTGCATAATGGGTGATCAGGAGCAGGTGACTCCTAGTAAGAGGGCAGTAACCTCTGCGACTCGGGGTAGAACGCCGACAAAGGTCAGTATCCGAGGTGGTCGAGGTAGAGCGTCGGTTTAAGCCAGCGCAAGCGTAAGAATACCGCCGCAGGCGAGTACTGAGAGTGTAATAGTGCCGAGCAATCCTAGGTTCGACGGGATCATTCAGGCGCCAGGAACTTGATGGGTCAGCAAGCACATGACCAAGTTGCCGCTGTCACTGTCGCCGCCAATTTCGTAACCGCTGTAGTTGCCACACCTGCTGAGGTCTAGCGTGGAGATGTGACCTGGGAGCGAGCCGTCGCGTCTAAGTCAAGGTTCGGGTCAAGCAGGGATGAAAATAGGTTTGGGAAGAAACTTATGACTGAAGGAAGGTATCTCATTCCACCCAATCGGAAGATTAGGATTGGAAAGTCAATGCCTAACCAGAAGGGCGTATATCGTGTCTGTAGGAAAAGACATGGATCTGCCTTATGTTGTAAAAAGGCAAGGGCTTGTTACGAGTGTTGCCAGTATGGCCACCTAATCAAAGACTGTCCCAAAAGGCCAATGGGATCATAGGTGCCGCTGCCGCTGATGAGACAGATTAGAGGGAATGCGCCACAGAATGCACAGTGGGGTTTTTGGAACAAACCCCCGATGCAAGTAAGGGTGCATGTTGTCACCTAACAGGAGACAAAGGACTGTCCAGTTATGTGCCGAGTTTGTAGAAGGAAGCATGGACCAACCTAGTGTCTTGGTATAACTGGAGCGTGCTATGAATGTGGCCAGCACGGCCATCAGATGAGGGATTGTCCGCGTAGGTCCAAGGGAACACAAGCATCGTTACCGCAAATAAGATGCCACTAGGATGGCGAAAGAGACAGGGATGAACCGAACATGCACCGATTAGAGGAAGAATGTTTTTGGGATGATTTTATAAGAGTAGCGCGGCAGAGTTTTGGGTTAAGTTGGTAGAATTTCAGTTTGTTGTAATAAAGTTGCAGAAAGAAGAATCACTGGCTATAGTTGTACTTGACTAGTTGCTTATGTATAACTTTGACGTTATATATGAAAAGAGTTGGCTCAAGGAGCATCTTATGGTAATGAATTGTTGTCATGAAGTGATCTAGTTTAATCTGTTAGTTTGTGAAAGTTTCAAGTTTATTAGGAGTCAAGGAGGACCCTCGATCCCTTTTTATCTCATCGCTAGAGGCAACCTGTTCGTTAGATGAGGGTTGCCAATGTTACTTAGTGACTGTCATAGATATGACGGTTGAGGAATTGAAAATCAAATACATTGTTGTAGTTCAAGAGTTTCCAAATGTGTTTCCAAAGAACTGTTAGGCCTGCCGTTAGAGAGAGAGAGAGAGAGAGAGAGAGAGAGAGAGAGAGATAGAATTTGTGATTAAGTTAGCACCCGAGACAAAGCTAATCTCTAAGGCTCCTTACTAGATGTCGTTGTCTGAGTTGAAAGAACTGAAAGTGCATAGGTAGGAATTGTTGAGTAAGAGATTCATACGTCCCAGTGCATCACCTTGGAGAGCACCAGTTCTGTTCATGAAGAAGAAAGATGGTTTGTTGTGTCTATGCATCGACTATCATCAATTCAATCTGGTAACGATCAAGAACAAGTATCCACTCTCAAGGATCGACGACTTGTATGACTAGTTACAAGGAGCGTCGATATTTTCAAAGATCGACTTGAGGATAATGTATCATTAGTTGAGGATTAGAAATGAGGACATACCGAAATCAGCGTTTTGCACTTGATATGGTCATTAGGAGTTCACTGTAATGCTGTTTTGTTTGACGAATGCCCTAGCTACTTTTATGGATATGATGAACTGAGTATTCAAAGAGTATCTGGATAAGTTTGCAATCGTGTTCATTGATGATATCCCGGTGTATTTGAGGAGTTCTGAGGAACATGAAAGGCATTTGAGAATGGTATTTCAGACCCTGAGGATTCATGAGCTGTATGCCAAGTTTAGCAAGTGCAAGTTTTGGTTGACTCGTGTAACGTTCCTAGGTCACGTGATTTCAGGCGAAGAAATCTCCGTGGACCTAACCAAGATTGAAGCAGTTATTGACTGGTCAAGACCGACAATAGTGACAGAGATTAGAAGCTTCTTGGGTTTGGTAGGTTACTACAAAAGGTTTGTGGAAGGATTTTTAGCTTTGGTTTCGATGTTGACAAAGAAGAAAGAAAAGTTTGTGTGGATAGACAAGTGCGAGCGTAGTTTCTAAGAATCTAAGTAGAAGTTGACTACCACACCTATACTGACCATTCCATTTGGTCCTAGAGGATACAAGATCTATAGTGATGCGTCGTTTAAAGGATTGGGTTGTGTGCCTATGCAACATGGCAAAGTGGTTGCATATGCGTCCCGTCGGTTGAGACCTCATGAACTGAATTATCTGACGCATGACTTATAACTTGCAGCAATCATTTTCGCTCTAAAAATTTGGAGACATTATTTGTGTGGAGAAGATTCCAGATCTTTACTGACCATCAAAGTCTCAAGTATCTAGTATCTATTCTCTCAGAAAGAGTTGAATATGAGACAGCGTCGCTGGATAGACCTTTTGAAGCACTATGATAGTGATATTTTGTATTACCTTGGAAAGGCAAATAAGGTTGCATACGCTTTGAGTCAGAAGTCTTCAATTGCACAGATGACGGTTAAGGAATGGATTTTACTTGAGAAAGCTCGAGATTCGGTTTTCAAATTTGAGGTAGGCCACCTTTCAAATCTTATGGCCACCCTTAGAATTGAATTGGAAGTGCAAATCAGAATCAAGATGCTTCAGTTGATAGACTCGGATGTTCAGAAAATATTGCAAGAGGATACCGAGAAAAGAAAGGTTGATTTTTAGATTTCTGAAGACGGAACACTAAGATTCCAAGAACGATTATGTGTACGAGACGATGCAAAGCTTAAATAAGAGATTTTATCAGAAGCTCATCGTAATAGTTACAACATTCATTATCGTAGTATGAAGATGTATCAGAATCTGCATCAATACTATTGGTAGTCCGGTATGAAGGCGGACATCGCCTGTCACACCCCGAACCCCAGGCACGCAACAACCCCTTACTTGGTCGATAGAAAGCGATGTCTTAGGACTCATCGCTGATCCTTCATTTTAATTGCACATGCGGAAGCGTATAATAAAATCCATAGACAACACAAATAGGGGATAGAAAAACAAGATACCATTTTTACTAGAACACTTTTCATAAACAAACTAGTTTATACATAGAAGCCAACTCTAAGGCCTATGTACAAGAGATCTATTTCCATAAAAAAAAAAAAATACTGAACCATCCATGCTCCTGACCTTTTTGCCTCAAGCTTTGGTTCTTCATATAAAGGACCTGAAAATGGTTATACAACGACTAGTGAGATTAAAATCTTAGCGAGTCCTCCCCTATGCCCTTGGTTAGAACACTAACTCAACTTGGGGTATCTCTCTAGAACCACCCCACAAACTTACCACAACTAACAACCAATAATCAACAAATCACAACAGCTAGGGTCAACCACTAACTACATAATCGGTTCACATGCAACCTTACCTGGTATGCCATACCCTGCATGTTAAATCTCAGCACAATACGCGCAATGCACATGGCCGTTAGATGATGTAGTTCATCAATCACATATGAGTCGCGCCACAAGCGATCTCACTTGGCCATTGTCACACTCTGCACGTTATCGATTCATGCGTACGTGCCATAAACAATATGCTCAACTCATGCATAACCAGAACTAATGACGCTATGATTCTCATACATTCTTGCACTTTAGTGCGCCACCTATCCCTCATCAATCGATCACATGGGTCCCAATTATAAGGTAAAATCATTATGACATGTCCCATACCACGTTACACAATTTTACCTCATAATAAGGCCCAACCATCTCAACACTCACGAGTATTCCACTTAATTATGACCTATCGACCATAGCTAACTTTCTAGTCAGCGATCATCGACCTCAACACTCATGTGTGCTCTAGTTATTAATGACTTCCTGGCTAACTTTACAGTTAGCGATCATTCGACTCCCGCAGGGCTACCAATAAAAACATCGGGCTTTGTCCCGCCCCGTCGGGTACGGCTACGTCCGGAACTTCCGTTTTAGATGGTATCCCAAAAATGGACAGCGGTCCATAATCGATTGTGATCGGTTTCCGACTCTTTTCAATATCGGCCCCAACTTCCGTTGGATGACGGTTCAACTTAGCAATCACACAAACATACCTCCTCAAATCCTTCTCTCACAAAAGCGGTCCCTCTCCAATGTTCATTGGACAATCCATTATTCCCATTTTGTGAAAATCAATTGATTCATGTTGATGCCCATGCATTCATACACTTAAATGACTTCATAAGGTAAAAGCACATGAAATTAGACACTTCTAATTCTCGGGTGAAAAGTGCACATGAATAGTGTTTCGTGAACGATGTCGCGTGAACAGTGAATTTTCAGAATTAAATAACTAATAAATTAAATCCAAAAGTCATCAAAAACACTAATTAAAGCAAGCAATAAATCAATTAAAGTTAACCAAGCTTAATTAAGCACAGAAGCCACAATTAAGTAAATAAAGCAAGTTTAAACTAATATAATATTAACAATTAATTTAACCACCTATCTTAGGATTAATATAACTTAATTAAACCTCCTAAGATACAATTAACACTAATTAAACCAATCCTAAGTAAGTTTAGGCACTAATCAAAGGATTATGAGCTAAACTCACCCATTAAACGGGCCGGAGACATGAACGCGGTAGCGTCGATGGAGGCTACGCTCGGGGACCTCTACCACGATGATCTAAGGCAGTCCTGGGGCTGGAACAGCAGCCACAAACTCGGACTCCCACTGAAATTTGAAAATTGGACTGCCAGAGGAGAAATAGAGCTGAATGGGCTTGGCTGGAGCTCCGGCGAGGGGTTGGCTAGCGACTGGCGGCACTTGGGGGTCGAGAGGGACTTGCTAGTGGCTAGGATGGGTGGAGGCTGGGTCGAAATGGGAGGAAAATGGCTGAAATGGGTGAAACAGGCGAAGCAGTATGGGTTGCCACACAGACCGACGAACCAGCGAGTGGTTTCTTCCGGTTGGTCGGCGGGTCGGCCGGTAGCTCCGGTTGGCGTGCGGTCGGGTCCTCTTGAATGGTTTGGGCCTTTTGAGCGTGACGGTGGGTGGCATGAAGGCTGATTCTCATGGGAAGGCAACAATCAACTCAACTTTTCACAAGAAGGTCAGCTGGAGCAGAAACAGGTAGAGAAGGAAAACAGGGGAGAAAGGGCTACAAATTTGCTTGGGGCAGAAGAGGGAAGAGAGAGGCATGTGAGGGTTGGTTTCTATGGTCTCTTAAGCTCTCAAATGCCTCAATAATGGATAAAGCAAAGGGAGAGGAAGAAGATGACTGCTCAATAAAGGGGGACCACCATTCGACCTCCAAGTCTTCAATTATTATCCATTTCACTCATCACATGCACCCACCACTTCTCAGCCATCATCCTCAGCCATTTGCACACCCAATCTTCCTTAACAATCCAACCAAAAGGTCCAAAATGTTGCTCCCCCCTAGGCCTACGAATTTTGGACCTTAGGCCAACCAATTTGGTCAAATTCCCCTTAAATTCTCGTCCAATTGGACTCGATTTGGTCCCCATAAATTCAGCTAAGATGCCATTGTCCCTCTTAGGATTTTTCCTTGTCGATTTGTCTAACTTGAATCCCAAAGATGCGATAAAAAACGGTCATCTGATTTTCTCGGTAAAAAACGGCCTTACTTTGAATTTTCACCAAAAATCTCGGTTTGCAGAACAATCTTTGGAGGATGAGTCGACATTCCTAAAATGAATTGTGATATGATAGAATTTTCAATTTTTGAAATTGGGTTTAAATTTGTGGTTAATTTCAATTTGGCATGATTTTAGTGTGACATAGCCTACCGGGTAGCTTTTAGGAATTTTTGTTGCAATTGACCCGTGATCGATTATTGCCGAGCCACATTGTACATCTTTGACTCATTGGCAATTTTTTATTGTCGTGAAAATCTTGAGATTTCAAATGCGGACATAGAGTACAAAAATGATAGAAAAATCGGTTTAGTGCCGTTCGATGAGAATTTTGCAATTATGTGGAATCACCCATACTCTAATCACATACCTCAGTCGAACCAACCTATCATCGATCTTTGATCGATTTTGACCGTGTCGTATTGACCCTTGCAAATAAACACGGTCGAGCAATCGATTTCTAGTCGAATTCTCAAGTCTATTGCGTTTACATTCCTTAACGGCTTCACATGATAAACTAGTTATCTCGTGAGTGATCGGCTTAGAGAAAAGAACCATCGGTGTGTCGATGAAAAGCCCAGCTTATTCAATTTAAAACAGAACCCGAAAATTAGGATGTCACATCATCAAGCATGTTGCCAAGTGTGGATATGCCAGCAAGTGAATGCACAGCATTGTAAGCCGGGAAGACTTTTGCAACTTCTCGAGATTCCCAAGTGAAAATGGGAGCACATCATGATGGACTTTGTGACAAGCTTACTAAGGAGTCAGAGGAGTAATGATTCCATTTGGGTAGTGATCGACAGACTGATAAAGTCGGCTTACTTCCTCACAGTACGAAAGGACCTTGATTTGGACTGGCATGCAAAATCATACGTGCGTTAGATTGTTCATATGCGCGGAGTGCCAATAATGATTACATCATACTAAGACCCGAGGTTCACAGCTACCAGCAAAATATTCAGATGGCTCATTTTAAAGCGTTATATGGCAGAGCATGCAGAACTTTAGTTTGTTGAGATGAAGTCAAAGAATGAAAGATCACAGGCCCAGAGTTAGTTCTGCAGTCAGTGAATGCAGTTGCAGTCATCTGAGACAGATTAAATACTGCTCAGAGCCACCAGAAAAGTTATGCCGATAAGTGTCGAAACCCATTGGAATTCCAAGTTGGTGGTCACATCTTTCTGAAAGCGTCACCAACGAGGGGGACTTCGCGCTTCGGCAGGAAGGGAAAGCTAAGTCCGAGATACGTAGGTCCCTTTGAGATTCTGGAAAGAATTAGGAACCTAGCATATCCTCTTGCATTGCCGCTGAGGTTGACGCAAGTGCATGACGTCTTTCACGTGTCGATATTGAGGACGTATGAGCTTGACCCGACCCACGAGCTAAATCTTGAAGAATTAGATGTGGACGACAGAGTGTCGTATGTGGAAAGCTCGGTTCAAATTGTGAATCGGAAAAAACAGATTCTGCTGCACCAAGACGATCTCATTGGTTAAAGTGGTATACCAACACCATGTTATAGGAGGAGCAACTTGAGAAAGTGAAGACTCGATGAGATGATTGTACCCCACCTTTTTGTTTAAAGATTATAATGGTTTAAATTTTGAGGACAAAATTTTTATAAGCGGGGAAGAGTTGTGACATCCTAAATTTCAGGTTTTGTTTTTGATTGGATAAGTTGCGCTTTTCATCGACGTGCCTATAGTTCTTTTCTCTGAGTCAGCCACTCACGAGATAACTAGTCTATCAAGTGAAGTTGTTAAGGGATTTTAACGCAATAGATTTGAGAATTTGACCAGGAATCGACTGCTTGACTGTGACAATCGATAAGAGCTAATACGGCATCGTTATAAGCGATTAACGATTGGATATAGGTTGATTCACGGCCTCACACAATCGAAGTGTGGGTGATTCAACCTGATTGCAAAATTTGCGTCAAACGACACTAACCCGATTTTTTGTTGGTTCGATACCTGGTGCCCGTATTTGAAATCTTGAGATTTTCACGACAATTGAGAGTCGCCAATGTGTCGAAGATGTACATTGTGGCTCGAAAATAATCGACCACGGGTCAATTGCATTAAAAATTCCTAAAAGTTACTCGGTAAGTTAGGTCACGCTAAAATCACGTTAAATTGAAATTAACCATGAATTTGAACCCGATTTCAAAAATTGAAAATTCTGTCATGTCATGATTTATTTTAGGAACGTCAACTCATCATTCGAAGAATTTTCGGCGAGCTTGGGATTTTTACGGAAAATCAATTCGAATGATTCGAAAAAGAATGGAATTTCGGAGGGGCCAAATTGAGGGGATTTTTGGCCTCCAAAGTGAGCTATTTGGTAAAGGGAAATTGTGGAAATTTTGTGGGCTTCTTCCTCAGCAAAATTGAACATCAGATTGGAGAAATTAGTGAAGAAATGGAAGTCCAATTGAGTAAAATTTAGAGGTTGGTATGGGGGCTGCAACAATTGGATATCAACTTGGTTATTTGTGGAAATATTGTGCAAGAAAGTATTGGGGAACAAAAGGGATTTGTATGAAAGCTTGTGGGACCAAGAATTGATGAGTATAGGATATTTTATTTAACTTTTTCTCCCCCTCCTTCGGTCTCTCCCTCTCGCATGTTTCCCCTCCATCTGACCACCCTCTGCCGCATTCTCCCATTTCTTCTTATCCTTTGACTTTGTGGGCGCACCCTTATCCCTCCCTCTCTCGCACATAGTGTGGTCGCAATAGTTGGGGACCAAGAATTGATGAGTATAGGGTATTGTTGATTGCAATAGTATGCTTGGTTTATTTAATTGAATGCTAAATTGTGTCGTTTGAGTGATAATTGTAATTTCGGGAATTTATCTCAAAATTGAGAAATTTAGGTTTTAATCGAGAAACACCGGGCATCGATTTATAACGCCAAAAATATTTGTGGACTATATTAAATGGTGGAATTTTGAAAAAGGAAAATATTGTACTTTGGCTTAGGCCGACCGTGTACCTATACATGGTTATTTTTATTGTGTATTATAAAAACGGTGAATCGATCAGCTTTGGTGAGCATTATAGATATCGAATAGCTTCGGTGAGCTATATTATTCGTCAGCTTCGATGAACATTATAAATATCGAACAACTTTGGTGAGCATTATAGATATCGAATAGTTTCGGCAAGCCAATATTATCAGTCAACTTCAGTGAGCAATATAGATATATAGTAGCTTTGGTGAGCATATTATATATCTATCAGCTTTGGTGAGCTATACAATTTATTTTTAGCTTAAGGTGAGTAGTGCTTGAATCATTTGAATTTTATGGATGGTATTGATGGTATGGAATCGAGTGGATCGATTGATCAATGATTTGATTTAAATTGAAGTGATTGGTTGAGTATATGAATCGTACTGACTTGCGGGAAGGAACTGAGGCAAAGGTAAGTCTTCTATGTTGTATGTGACTAGATGGCCTTTAGGCGTATTTTCTTCCTAGTCGAAGTTTAGGGGTGAACTTACTGAGACATCACCCCATCGTAGGCTTAACTTTTCAGGTCCCTAGTGTGAAGAACCCGAAGCTTAAGGTGGAAGGGTCAAGAGCATGGGTGGCTCAGAAGTTCTTTTTGGAGATAGACCTCCTGTACTTAGACCCTAGAGTTGGCCTCTGTTTGTAAACCAGATTATTTATAAAAACTGTGTTGATTGATTTGAAATTTGTTGTCCTGTTTTTCTATCCCACATTTGTTGTGGTTAGGGGATTAGTGTTTCGCTTCCGCATGCGCATTAAAATGAATGGGTCGGGGATGCGTCTTAGGACATTGCAAAATTTATCGACCACTGAGGGATGGGCACTCGCTCGAGGATCGAGGCGTGACAACAGGTCTAATGTTCTTCAATTCTAGGCCCACAAATGTCAAACCTCAAATATAGAAATGCCACCAATCTCACGTTGAACGGTAGAGAAAAATTTCAGAGAGATTGCCGCTACAATTGTGTTAGCAATTACTCTTGTGTGTGATAATTTTAATTGATCAATATCATTTCATTCGATCATCACATAATCCTCTCTCAATTACTTTTCTTAGATTGCATTTATTTAATTTAATTTGGCTTATTAACTCTAAAATCGTTTCAGAGCATTAATTCGTCTATAAAGTCTGAACTCGCTTCGGAGTATGAATCTGGACGTTGGTTCTAAAATCATTTTAGAGTAATAATTTGGGCATTAATTCTATAACCATTACAGAGCGTTATTCTGGGCATTAACTTTATAATCGTTACAAAATTTTAATTTGATCGTTAAGCCTAAAATCATTTTAGAATATTAATTTGCGGTTTGATTCTAGAACTTTTCGGATGATTAAACTGTCAATAGATTCTGAAGCCGTTTTAGATCATTAATGTGATCATTAAGTCTAGAACTATTTCATATCTTTGATTTCGACATTTAGTGTAAAGCCATTTCGGAATATTAATATGTCTATTGATTTTAAAATCATTTAGAACATTAATGTGATTATTTAGTCTGAAACCGTTTCAGATATTTAATTTAGCTATTACGTCTGAAACCATTTCAGATTTTTTTAATTTGGACATTGATTCTAAACTCACTTTAGATGATTAATGTAGTTATAGATTTCAAACTTACTTTAGATTATTAATGCGGCCATTGATTTTGAACCCGTTTCAGATCTTTAATATGACCGTAAAGTTTGAAACTGTATCAAATCTTTAATATGGCCATAAAGTTTGAAACTATTTTAGATCTTTAATTTTGTTGTTGGTTCCAAAACTGTTTCAAAACTTTAATCTTTGGCCTAAGTCAATCTTATTGCTACAATTGCAAACGCATTTGCAATGTAGTCTCTCTTGCTCAAACATCATTTTGGATGGGTTATGATATGTGACATTCCTAGGTTCATCACTTAGTTGGCAGTAGGACTTGTACTAACATATTATCATAACCAAGAGAACTAATTGTCCCGATTAATCTTCAGTTCTTAGAAACCATGACTAGCATTTAACAATATGTCTTGGCTATTCAGATAGTGTAAATATTTCAAGAATATAATGAACCCATCAGCTTTAGTGACCATGTAATTTAATCTTTCTATCTATCTATGTCCCGATTGAACAAAGGCCATGGAGTTGTTTGTCAAGCCACCAATTCGATCATACGCCCAAATCTAACTAACATGTATTTCTATGGGACATGAATCATTCATTCTCAGTTACAATATCGGCCGGTGATTTCAATACAATGTCACGATTAAATCATATGAGTAATCAATCTTCTATCTTGTATGTGAACATGAATCATTCATTCTCAGTTGCGCACGCATGTTCCTTTGTATGTGAACAAATTATGCAATTAAGTATAGAGACGGTTCAACAAAGTGTCAATATTCGCACTTGTTAATCACAACCATTTAACATTTAAGTCGGCATCATTCCTTAAGTCTAAGGACAAACGATCAGTCATTAACCTAACTAAAAGCTTTAATGTTGCTAATCATTCTATGCATGTCATGTTCAATAAACTTGTTCGAGAAAAGCACCTATGCTCTAGATCGAGTATCACAATACCCAATGGCTTGTGACTCATTATCCCTTGAGGTATTGATTACTCAATGGCGAATTATGAGAACACACTGGTCTCAATAGGATCATTAATATCTTGTTAATGATTCATTAATTGGGAACCATTTAAAGACTCAATCTAATTATAAACTTGTCACACATATTCTTAACACTTTAAGAATATGTTTTGTCACACCCCGAGCCTCGGATATGCACACATCCCTCGATAGTCAATTGAAAATGCGATGTCCCAGGATGCATCACCAGCCCATTCTTTTTTTTTTTTTCTTTCTTTCAATTAAGCATATGCGAAAGCGAATTACATAAATCCCGATCAACAAACAAACGTAGGGATAGTAAAAACAGGACATCAATTTTTCACAAACTACGCTTTATATACATGGCAAGTTAACCTGAAGAGTTCATATTTACAATCTACCAAAAGGGAACTCCTGTACGACTGGCTAACAAAAAGGGTCGAGGTTAGGCTAACATCCAATTATACAACTCCTACCAACTCCTTCAACCTCTGCCCTAATATCCAAACCCAACTCCAAGCAAGATGTCAGGTAAGTCACTTGGTGAACATGGCTCCCTAGGCCCTACCGACTCGGTATCTAGATCTACCACGACACCTTCCGGGCTGTCTATGTCCATGGGGTCCGTGTCCTACTCAACCCCATTTCTTATGCGTGGCCCATCAAAATCGTGCATGGGACCCTCCCGATCACCATTTGGTTTTGTAATATAAGCCTGGAAACAATGGGGCACGTCGTTGCCCAAACTCTCATCGGCCCAAACCATAATCACAACCAACTCACAGAATCGGTCGGTCTCGGGGATAGGGTAGAAGGTATTATCTACTTCCATATCCCATGGAACACTGAATTGTACCGGACGCATCTCCATTCTAAGGACTTGAAAAAGGTTAACCACGACGGGGTGAGATAAATCTCGGTGAGTCAATAACCTAAACCCCGATTAGGACGCAAATTCACCTTGAAGGCGGTCCTAAACATACACCATACAAAACTTACCTCACCTCGGCGTGTCCCTACATATTAACGCAACACATATGGCATTATAAATACAAGAAGCGTAATTAATAACCAAAACACATAACTCTCATCCTTCAAACATTCACATGGATCTCGATTATAAATTAAAATCGTTATGACACGTCCCATACTGTGCCACACCCCATAATCAAGCGCAATAGCACAACCATTTGGGCATGTTCTGATTATTATGCCCCCTTAGCCACGGCCAACTCAACAGTCGGCGATCATTCGGTGTAACTGGGCATCATCCTGCCACATCGAGCACAACAACGTCTAGCATCCTCCGCCTAGACGACATTCCACAAAGGAGCTTCATTCCGAAATCCATCCACGAACGGCATCCGTTGATGTGGGGCATCCGAACTTAATTAGGCATCTCGCCCCCCCAACTCTCGTCGGGTGACGGGTTTCAATAGTGACCATACGAGCACATATTTAGCTAAGAACACCATGCTTTGTATTCAAATACCTCGTTTTCAAATAATAAACTTGGCCACGTTTTCTTCTTATTAAAAAATCCCTATAAAATAGTCATGCGTGGTCACATGTTCGGAATCGAACAGTTAAATATAGTACGCTCCCATTTTAAAACTCCACGGTTTTATATGGTACATAAAAATTGACGTCCAAAATCAACACATAGCATTTTTCCATTTAAAAGCCCATAAAACCGAGTTTTATACTAAAAATCAATGACTATCACCAAGCAATCAATTGCACATCATAGCACATATAAGCCATAAAAAACACACATAATTCCATCCAAGAAAACGAGCGTAAAATTCTACAAAATGGCTAATCCGTCACTAATTATGCTAATTACAATTAATTAAATAAATTGCGATTAATTAAACTAAACCAACTTAATTAACCTAACCATGTAGGCACATCATCAACCAAGTCAACTTTTATTTTCCATCATATAGCCAAGAACACCAAAATCCCTTTTCAAAAATAAACTTGGCAACTCTTTTTTTTGGTTCAAAACTTTATGAAATAAATTCGTATGGGGTCACATATTTGAAATTAACCCGTCAAACTTTGCATGCATCTACAGAAATTCGATTGCATTTCAAATTGGGCACAAAAAGAACTCATTGCAATTTCAAGTCTCCTCCAAGCAATACGGTTCCTTCTTTCACTACCATGGTCTTTTCTCCATTAGGTAACTCGACTAAGCATGGCACAATGTCATGCAATTCTCTAAAAAATGCCAACGTTCCTGTCATATGGTGGGAAGCTCCTGTATTAATAATCCAAGGAAAAATACTCTGTTTACCTGTCAACTTCTCATGGGCACCATTTTGATGAGAACTTAACAGTCCCAGTAAAGTTACCCATTGCTCATCATTCAATCCACTAAGACCCTTTCAATATGAATCCATCACAACTTCTCACCCACCATCAACTCCAGTTGCTTGTGAGACGTAGGCACGAGCACCTCCTCCCTTGTTATGTCCACCTCTATTACTATGCCTTTGACCACTACCTTGTCCAGCATAGGTTCCACGTGGTCTATTACCCCACCATTCTGGATATCCTATCAGCTGGAAACAACTTTCAGTATCATGTCCCTCTCGGTTGCAATTAGAACATAACATAATTTTATCTTTATCCCCCCTTGAATTTTGACCACATGCTTGGATTGCAAAACTCATGGGATTGCTTCTTTCATCCTTGGTTCATGTCATGGTTCGCACTCGCTCTTGTTGAACAACCATAGCATAGACACGATTTAGATTAGGCAAAGGTTCAGTGCTCAAAATATTAGCACGCATTGTTCCATATCTTTCTTCATCTAAGCCCATCAAAAACTGATGAACTCTCTCTTCTTCACACTTTCTTTCCAATTCAATGGTAAAATTGCATCTGCAACCTGTACAAACACACACTGGTATCTGATCATAGTTATTTATTTCATCCCAAGAGATTTTGAGTTTACCGAAATAGGACACAATGGGTTGACCATCCTGCCTACAATTGGCCAAATTTGATCTCAGTTACTGCATCCGTGGACCATTCCCAATTGAGAATCTCTGTTTGATATCCTCCCACAGATCGTTCACATTCTCCATGTGAGAGATAGTCGAGCGAAGTGTTGGTTCAATGGTATTAAACACCTAAGAAACCAACATGGAATTTACTGTCCACCAATCTTCAAGTTCCAGTGAATCATCTGCTGGTTGCTTGACAAATCCATCAATAAAACCATATTTCTTCTTGGCTCGTAATGCAGTCCACATAGCTCGCGCCCATTCTTCATAATTCTCGCCCTTCAACTGAACTTAGGTAATCAGGTTACCCGGGTTGTCATTTGAATTCAGTGTGTAAAAGCTAGAGGTTTTCTTCTTCGTTCCAAAACTCTCCTCACCTTTTTTTCCATCAGCCATGGCTCTGATACCATGTAAAAGAAATGATGAATTTTGGAATGAGAATATACTCCTAATTAGGCTAAACTACCAAAAATACAAGGACCACACAATAAAAAGATATGCATACAAAACTTCCAAAGTAAATGGCCTAAATAAAAGGCCTAAACAAAAGTAGATCATAGCTGCCTTTCTAATATATTTGCAAGCAGATCACAGCTGCCTTTCCAATATATTTGCCTTTGCAATAATCTATTCCACTCTCTACACTAACAATCATGATTGTGGTTGAATCCACTAGTAATCTTTAGACTCTACAACAAAGAATATCAAATAGGCAGTGATGCAACTCGCTTCTCAATTTTTTATCCAATCCATTTTAGCCGCTTTGATTATCTTTATATAGATGTTTACCTTCAATCCAATCGTTGAAAATGCTTCGAAAGAGTTAAGAGTTGTTGAGAATTGCTTGGAGTGACTAATGAGGTTTAGATTGCCCAAACAAAAATTTTCCATTAACAATAGCATCGTTTCCCATATTGAAGTCTGTTACATCAATTGTTCAGTTTGTCACCTTGACCAAAACCACTAGAGTTGTCTTGACTCTTCTCCAATCCTCTTGTCAACGATTCCCGGCTTGTTAATGGCTATTTTCTTCCGTTCAACGGTCATCATGAGATGAAACCAAGAATCGATATTTGTACAATACTTTCCTCCTTATCACTTAAAAGTAGCGTGACATCCCGAAATTTGGCCCCTGATTCGGATGTTTGAAATGGTTGTTTCGTCAACGCACTTATGGTTAATTTACTAAGAACTGATCACTCATGAGTTAACTAATTTATTAGGTGAGAACGTTAAGGGATATAAACGCGACAGACTAGAGAATTTGATCAGAAATTGACCACTTGACCATAATAATCGACAAGGGTCAATACGACACTGTAATAAATCGATTAGTGAATGGATATAAGTCGATTCGATGGGATTTCGTAGTCGAATTGTGGTTTATTTTGCACGATTGCGATATTCGCATCAAACAACAATAACCCAATTTTCTATCGATATTATACTCGTGATACGTAATTGAACCCTCGCAATTTTATGACAACCAAGGGTCGTCTACAATTCAAAGATACACAAACGCACTAAAATCCTTAAAAGCTACTTGATAGGTTAGGTTATATAAAAGTTGCGTTCAGTCGATTTTAACCACAAAATTGAATTCGGTTTCGGGAATCAAACATTCAAGCGTGTCACGATTCATTTATACGACATCGTCTTATCTTTCGGTGAATTTTTGTTGAGTCTGAAATTTTGTGGAAAAACGATTTTTGGACAAAAATAAAAGAAAAGGGAAATTCGGATGGGCTGAAGAATGAGATTTTTCTACCCCTAAAATGGTTTATTTGGGTGAAATTATAGCTAAATTAGGATTGGTTGGCCACAAGACTTTAGGGGCATGAAGACTTTGGGGCCTTTGTGATGATTATTAGATATTTTCCTTAGGTTTCTCATTGGTTGGCCTATTCCTTTCTCCCTTGACTTGTTTCTCTCTCTCTTTCCTCTCTCTCCCCATGCACATTCACCCCCCTTCAGCTAAACCTCTTCTTCTTCTTTCCCTATTTTCCCTTCTTCTCTCACGTATTCCCTTCCCCCACCAGAAAAGAATAGCCCCGTCACTTCTTTTCTCCCCCTTGCCACTAGCCCCTTCTCCATTTTCCCTCCATCTTTGTTGCCGCACCACCTCCACGCCGTAGCCAACAATGGCACCACCCACTAGCATCGTCACCTTAGCACCACACCACTACCGTCAACTCGCCAACCTCCCTTTTCTCTCCACATGTTCTGGTTCTCCATTTCTTCCCATCTTGCTGCCGCACACTGCGACCTGAAATTCGAGCACTCTATGAGATAAATGAATGTGAATTTCGTCAACGCATTGTTGGTTGATCTCACTTGGAATTGATCACTCTTGAGATACCGATCTTGAGGGAAAAGGCTAATGAGAACAGAACTCGTACAACTAAAGAACTTAACCTGGGAAAATGACTTGACCGTGAGACTTACGTGAGGACAATCTTATAGATAGGCAAGCCGATTCCAAGGACGACTAGAAGTCGATTCGCGGACAAAACATAATGGAACGATAGGTGATTCCATTTACCATTATCGAACCCGCGGATGACTCTATGGCGATACTCAGTAATTGTGTACTTTGAAATAAGAATCTATCCTCCACAAATTCATGTAGTCAAGGATGTTCATGTGTCGAGATGTATTGAAGATGGTTTGGCACGAGTCGGTTATGTGTGAATCCTTAGAGTCGCCCGTCAGTTAGAGCTGCACCCAAAATGGCATTGGGAGAAATTGACATGGCATGAGAACTAAAGATTGGACTTTGAATTATCGGGAATGTCCGGGACAGACTTTGGATGATGTGACTTCGACAGTCAGTAATGCCAAGCTAGCCGAGTGTAAGGAAAAAGGACTTAAGGACTGAGAAGGCAAGCCCATGAGGACGTGGGTCGAGCAAAGCCAATGTGGGCCTTAGGCCCAAGGTGGGACAGCCACCATATTGGGCCCAAAGCAAGTAATTGCGCCCATTGGGCCCAAACCAACTATTCCTCATTCCAAGCCCATTACCAAACCTTAAGCTTATTCGAGCCCAATCAAACCCAATCAATTCCCAAGCCCATTCATATTCATTTCCAAGCCCATTTCTTAGGCCCATACATCAATTTTGAGCCCAAGGTCAAATTGGTAATTTATGCAAGGTGGAAATTACCATTTTGCCTCTAAAAGCATTTGGATAAGGGCAAGGAAAGAGAGAGAAGATGAGGGGACTTGCATGGGGAGTTAGGCAAGCATTGAAGAGGCTTGTTGAGGAAGATAGCCAGCTATCATCACTCTCTCTCTCCCCTCCTTCAGCCCTCTCTTGACCTCTCTCTCTCTCTCTCTCTCTCTCTCTCTCTCTCCTCATTTTTCCTTTCTTCTTTCTTTTGTTCCAGCAGACTCTCTTCCAAAGAGCTGAGTTGATTACCAGCCAACTAGAAGCCAGCAGTAGTCTGATTGCCTGGCATTGTCTTGCTCCAGCTGACCTTTCGTTAAAAACTCGAGTTAAAAGTTATCTTCCTGTGCGAATCAGCCCAAGCTCCACCCACCACTGTGACAAGCACACCCAATTCGTACAGGAGCACCCCGCCCCTTGCTGGAACGATACGCCGGTTGTCCCGTCCGGCTGCTGAAAGCCGCCGCATGTGGTACCGCCCGGTTCCTCCTAGTTTTGCCTGGTTTGCAATTTTGGCTCGTTTTCTCTCATTTTGACCGAGCTTTCACCCAGCCCAGCTACTAGCCACTCCCTCTTGACCCCCTAGTGCTGCCGGTTGCTGGCCAACCCCCTCACCGAAGCTTCGGCGAAGCCGTTTCACTCCTTTTCCTCCTCTGCTGTTTAGTTTCTTGGAATTGTAGAGGGAGTTCGAGCTTGTGTCTAAACTTGCTTAGGGTTGGTTTAGTTAGAGTTGATTCTAGTTTAGGAGATTTAATTAAGTTGTATTAGCCCTAAGTGGTGAGATGGATGGATTAGATTAGTTTAGCTTAATCTTACTTTAATTGCTTAATTAATTGTTTGTTTGTTTTAATTTATGTCTTGTTTAACTTTTGAGTTTAGTTTATTAGTTATTTAATTATGAAAATTCTGGAATTTTACTGTTCACGCAGTACTGTTCAGGAGCACTGTTCACCGAGAATGAAAAGTATTCTAAATTCATGTATTTTAATCCTATGAAGTGAATGAGTGTGTAAATGCATGGTCATCCCCAGGGATTGAGTGAATTTCACAAAAAGGGAAATATGCTTTGTTTAAGGGACACCAAAATGGTCCGCCTTTAGGGGAAAATAATTTGTAAGTGTATATGCAAGCGTGTGTGCATTGGCTAAGTGCCCAAAGATAAAAAGGGAGATGTAATAGTGTGCTTGCGTGATCATTGAGTTAAATCTGTCCCCCGTTATGTGTCGGGTGGGCGTTGCTCCCATGTGAAAAGTCCGTGCCTATGTGGCAATAATTAATTGTGCCTGTGTGGCAAAGGATCTTGCCTGTGTGGTGTAGAACATGCTTATGTGGCGTAGATCGTAACTGTGTGACCATATTACTGTGTATTGGATAATCGTGCTTGTGTGGCGATAATCAATTAGAACGTGGGATAAGTCGTGCTTGTGTGGCCATATTTTTGTGTGTCGAGTATCGTGCTAATGTGGCCAAAAGTAATTGGAATGCCTGAGTGGATAATATTGTTTATGACATGCACGCATGAATCGATGACGTGCAGGGGCGTGGCAATGGCCATATGAGATTGCTTATGATGCGACTCGTATGTGATTGATGAACTGCATTATCTAATGGCCATGTGCATTGCGTGTATCGTGTTGAGTTATGACGTGCAGGGTATGGCATACCAAGTAAGGTTGTATGCAAATCGACTGAAGAGATACCCCGAGTTGAGTTGGTGTACTAACCGGGGGCTTAGGGGAAGAACTCATTGAGATTTATATCTCACTAGTTATTGAATAACCATTTTCAGGTCCCCAGTGTGAAGAACCTGGAGCTTGAAGCGGAAGGGTCAGGAACATAGGTGGCTCAATAGTTTTTTATGAGATAGACCTTCTATATAAGTTTGAGGTGTTTATGAAAGTATATTTGATTTGAAACTAATTGTCCTACTTTTCTATCCCATGTTTTTTATTGTCAGAGGATTAGTTAATTTGCTTCCGCATGTGTAATAAAAATGAAAAGAGTCGACGACGAGTCCTAGGAACGTTGCAAAATTCTATCAACCACTGAGGGATGTGAGCACACTCGAGGTTCGGGGCGTGACACACACCCCCATCCACCATCATCCCATCATCCCACCAGCACCATCACACCAGCCCCATTTTCTTTTCACCGGTTCTGCTTCCCTCCATTTTGTTGCTACTGCCACCACCTCACGCCTCAACACCACCACTCAGCTACTACTTCATGTCCAACAAACCACCAGCGCCCCACCACCAACGACTCCAACACCGCCTCACGCCATCACTCCAGCACCATCTTCACCCACCCAACAACAACGCTGCACCACCCATTGAGCAACTCCACTGTCCGCCAACAGCCACCGAGACTAGCCCTAAGCCGAGCCAAGCCTCCCCTATTTGGCCAAGACTTGTAGGGCAACCACCGCCTCCATCAAGCCTCCATTCGAGACACGGCTGTCTCATGTTTTTGTCAACGTCGCCGCAAGCTACCGCCATCGAAAATAGGTGAGTTAACTCCTTAATCCTTGATTAGGCTTTTAATTGCGCTTAGGGGTGTTTAGTTTAATGCTAATCATGGTTAGATTAGTACTAAGATGGATTAGTGTTAATCAAGCATGGTTAGGTTAGTTTACCTTAGTTAGGTTAGCTTACTTGGGTTAGGTTAGTTTACCTTAGTTAGGTTAGCTTACTTGGGTTAGGTTAGTTAACCATGGTTAGGTAAATTCATCATGGTTAGGTTAATTGAGTTGGTTTAGCTTGATCTAGTGGATTTCTCTTTAGATCTGTTTACTAGACATTTGTTGTTTGCTATTTTTGTGGGTTAAAATGTGCTATGATTTTGAAGTTGCTTTCTTCTTGAAAAATGTTCTAAACATCTTCATTTATAATATATATTTTACTTAAGATTTTCTGAATTTAAAAGACTAATATTTCAGCTTTCTTGCAGGCAAGGCAAAATCTCGTTTAGTGCTAGAACCCGTGACCTTTTGGTGTTTAAATGATTTTTATTAACTCTTAGGGTTCAATTTTTGAAGGAATTTCTTCACAAAAGTTTTTCATCACATCTTGAAGTTTAACATAGTCACATTTCAGAGCAAACAAACGAATTTTGGATCTCAAACCAAGCTGGTTTTGGAAAACATAATTTTTGAACATGGACACAATTTTGATAACAATTTGAGTGATTTACTGCTCTTATTTTAGGAAGATCTGGGTCAAAGTGTCTTCATGAAAAGTGTTTTTTTAAGTGTCCTTTATAACATATTTACATTTGAGGATTTTCTGAACTCTTTTGGTTATATGTCTGGAATTAATCTTGGAGACGTGCGAGTGGGCTCGATTTCTGCCAGTAAGGGCCGGTCATGGTCTTGTGGTTGTTCTTGGTGTCTTGCTTGCTAGAAAATGTATGTTTTGTGATTTGGGTGATTTTTGGCATGCTGAGAACTTATGCGTGACATGAAGAGATTGGTTGTTCTATGTTGGTTCCAATTTCTACGCCAAAAGATAGCTTTATAAGCTTTTAAATAGAAAAACAATGAGGTGTCAAGTTTGGACACCAAAACTTATTTGCCCAATAAAACAAGGAGGTTTTAAAGTAGAAGTATGCAAAATTTGATGGATTAATTTTAAGTACGTGAGTATATATGAATTTCTTTCTAAATTTGTTTCCAAAAAAGGGGGTTACTTTAAATTTGTTTCCAAAAAAGGTGGTTGGACAAAGAAATAGAAGAGAAATATGGTGTTGAGTTCAGATGCCAAGTGTTATGTACTCAATAAAACCGTGAGGTTTCAAATTAGATACGTATAAAGTTTGACGGGTTGATTTCAAATATGTGACCCCGTATGAATTTATTTCGGAAATTTTTTTTTTTTAAAAAAAAGAGTTGCCAAGTTGATTTTTTTAGAAAGGAATTTTGGTGTTCTTGGTGATATGATGGAAAATAAAAGTTGACTTGATTGATGATGTACCTGCATGGTTAGGTTAATTAATTTGGTTCAGTTTAATTAATCACAATTTATTTTATTAATCACGATTTAATTAATTAATCATAATTAGCGTAATTAGTGACGGATTAGCCGTTTCGTAGAATTTTACACTCGTTTTCTTGGATGAAATTATGCGTGTTTTTGATGGCTTATATGTGCTATGATGTGAAATTGATTGCTTGATGGTAGTTGTTGATTTTTAATATAAAACTTGGTTTTATGGGCTTTTAAATGGAAAAAATACCAGGTGTCGGTTTTTGACCCCAATTTTTATGTACTATATAAAACCGTGGAGTTTTAAAATAGGAGCGTACCAAGTTTGACAGTTCGATTCCAAATATTGACCACGCACGACTATTTTTATTGGGATTTTTAATACGAATAAAAAGTGGCCAAGCTCATTATTTGAAAATGAGGTATTTGAACGCAAAACATGGTGTTCTTAGTCAAGTATGTGCTCGTGTGGTCACTAATTGGAACCTATCCTGATGCATTTACACGGGACGATGCTCCTTTGTGGAATGCCGTCTCGGCGGAGGATGCTAGATATTGCCGTTTGCGGATGGATTTCGGAACAAAGGTCCTTTGTGGAATGATGTCTAGGCGGAGGATGCTAGACGTTGCCGTGCCTGACGGGGCAAGACAATGCCTAGTTACGCCGGATGACCGCCAACTTTTGAGTTGGTCGTGACCAAAGGGTCGTAATAGCCGGAACACGCTTGAATGGTGCGCTCAATTATGGGGCAAAAAATTGTTTGGCATGGTATAGGACGTGTCAAAACGGTTTTACCTTATAATCGGGATCCATATGAATGTTTAGAGGATGAGAATTATGTGTTCTGGTTATTAATTATGCTTGTGGTATTTATAATGGCATATATGATGTGCTAATATGCAGAGACAGGCCGAGGCGAGGTTAGTTTTGTATGGTGCGTGTTTAGGACCGCCTTCGAGGTGAATTTGCATCCTAATCGAAGCTTAGGTTGTTGACTCGCTGAGATTTGATCTCACCCGTCATGGTTAAACTTTTTCAGGGCTGTAGCGTGGAGATTTGCTAAGTGCGGATTAGGTGGGCGCTAGATGCGACACCTTTTGGCTGGTCTTGCCATTAGTGGAGTTTAGGTTAACCTTAGTCTCTGAAGGTTTTTGAGAGGGTTGATAGGAAGTGGCCATAGGAAGGCTTGTAAGTATTAAACTTCCTAGGGTTAACAGTTGATAAATGAATATGTTGCTTTCGGCAATAGTTGTCGTGTTTTACTATCTCATTGTTTGTTTATTGGCTAGGTGTTTATTTAATTCGCTTTCGCGAGCATTTAATTGAAAGAAAAAGAAATGGGTCGGCAACGCGTTCTGGAACGTCGCATTTTTAATTGACCACCGAGGGATGTGCGCATACCTGGGGTTCGGGACATGACAAGTAGCGTGTGCCCTTCTCAACACTCGGTTGGTGTTGCTCATAGTATTTCTTTCGGAGCAACTTGCGATCTATTGTCCAATGGTCCTCTCGAGCATATCAATGTGGTACTTCCTAGTCCTCTATGAACAACACATAATGTTAGATTTGTTCTCTTGTTAAGATCCTTATCCTGGTAAACATCACTCTCCGTACTTACCAAGACCAATGATATTAAACCAAAGATAATTTTGAAATCATCAAAATATTGTAGGGAATTTTCCCAACAGACTAATCATAAAGGATAGGACAGTTGTTTAAAGTTCCTGCGTAGGAATCATATGGTCACATATAAGCCTTTCATCAACTAAATTCATTTCCTAAAATTAGAAAAATCACACTTTATCTTATTTTATTAGATTGCTTCCCCATTTTGGCACTAATTAACCTGTTTGCTTTTTTGCTGATTGTATTATATAATTTTCATAGCATTTACTCTTGAAAGAAACCTCTTAATATATTCTAAAGTTGAAAAAAAAAAATACTCCAATGTTATCTTATGAGCTTGATATATGCAAGAGTTGTTTACATTTTAAGTAATAACCGTGTAAAAGGAACTTTGATGTGCTAAGAAAAAAGATTCAAACAACTGAAAGAGCCTATGTGAACAATTCTAGAAGAAAAGGGAGTCCGTGAAGACTCGGAGGGAATTCAATGCTAGATTTCATACTACTCTTGAATGCAGTATATATCGCAATAGTATGACTGTCGGATGTATACCGCAAATGTGAAGTACAGGAAATTTTAATATTGCCGGATACACTAAAGAACATTCAGAATAGAGCTGGACCATGACCATATTATGCGCTCTGAACAACCTGAATAAGTTTTATAAGAAACTGCATTCACATATTGCAAAATTATATTACAGTTCTCTTATAGAAATAGTCTTACACCAACTGATGATATCGAAGTTTAAACTATATCCACTTGCTCGCTTATACTCATATTTTCAAGACTTAACTGTTGCGAGCAATCCTTACACAAATCTATTCAAATCAATTATTTTATTATCTACATGGAAAATTTTGTCACCATAAAAAGGGAGAAATTATTGAGAAATCCTACTAATATATTTTGAAGTCAACAAAAGAATCCATGATATCTTACAAGCTTAAGCTTGATATATACAAGAGTTTTTTTTTTTTTTTCAGTTAATATCCGTTTAAAAGAAGCTTTCATAAGTTAAGTGAAAATATTCAAACAGCCGAAAGAAACTCTTTCATATAGCCGAGTCCAAATGATATTTTCTCGTTTCTTTAATGAACTAAATGCATATTGCTTGATTATCTACTTATTAATTATTCGAAAAGGGACAAATTAAATGTCTGGTTTCTCTCAATGATTTCTCTCAATGTATTGCTCGTTTTGCATTTGGGGCCCTTTGTCATCTAATCTGGAAGACGCGGAACAACATATTTTTTCGAAGTCATGTTTCATTTGTGCCTGCAATGAGAATGCATCTTGTCAAAGCTGTCAATGACAAGGCAACTGTGTTCAGCAATGTAGTAGGTACATCAAGGAATATGAGGACTCAAAGAAGTTGGGGACTTGACCCCGCTATTTTTTCTTCCGATGTGTCACATCTTTCGTTGTAAAGTTTGCATGAGGGTTGCCAAGTTCATTGGGTCCTCTCTTTCTCTTTTACTCTCGACACCCTTTCACTAATTATGACTTGTTTGTCACTATGAGTGCAAGTTTTGTCGGTGCCAAGATCTTTTGTTGTAAAGTTCCGTTTGGTTAAAAAGTCAATACGAATCTTACCTTACCAAAAAGAAAAAAAAAAAGTCTGGTTATTCAGTAACTTTCCTCCTCCTAATGGGCGGATAATTTATTTCTCTGTTAAGCTCTTTTTTCCCTTTCTTAGTCAACGGTGGCCTTAACTTAGCCTGTTGCCTTCTCTTGGTGTGAGATAATTGTAGTCAAGAGGCCACCGTCATTCCTACTAATGACAGTGGCCTTCGTGCTAGCATTACTCTTAATATTGTGTTTTGGCCCCGCTGCGTTTCCTCCCTTTTCAATAGTTATCAGGTGAATTTAACATCTAAAACACGAATATCTCTACTTGATATCTCCATAGGTTTAGATCACAAGAGATCAGCAGAGCACCTGAAGATCTTTATCCCGCGATGCTCTGCTACATTCACTCAAACAACTCCCCAAATACTTTGACAACCAAAATAATCTAAGAGATTTCAACATTAGTTTTTATATTGTCCAACATCTGCCCATAAAACACAATACAAGCCCCATATATTGGTTAAGTGCAGACTTTTGGCTTATATGTAAGTTGGTCTGACTCAGAGCAGTTTGCACTCAATTGATGGTACTAAAACGGATGCTCCTATGGTTTATGAGTTGAAAATCTCTTAATATCCTAGCCACGTGTGCCAGTCCTAGAGTATTCTTTTTTAGTAGTATCCTAAATTAATGTATCTCACTGCTCACAGAAGAGTGTGATTTCAGGTCAACGTAAATACAATTTTTGTATACATGAGTTATTCGTTCCCTATTTATTATCTACAATCTAGTTAAAAGTGCCATTATCATAATTGCATCATTTTAAGTTCCATATTTTCAAAAAGAGACATGTTATTTTGACCACCAAACGACATATATTTTGGAAGATCACACAAAACTTTGTTTTAAGGGGTGATGACATCGCAAGTACCTGATATTTTTGTCCATTTTATAATCGTGTACCTAAACTTTTTTTTTTCAATCAAGAACATCAATAATCCAAATGTGGGTCAAGCAGCACACTTTTTTTTTTTTCAAGATTATAAGTTGCATGAGC
Source organism: Eucalyptus pumila (assembly GCA_016097595.1). Classification (NCBI taxonomy): domain Eukaryota; kingdom Viridiplantae; phylum Streptophyta; class Magnoliopsida; order Myrtales; family Myrtaceae; genus Eucalyptus; species Eucalyptus pumila. The sequence goes on from CM027853.1 coordinate 34,732,663, forward strand.
TCACTTATTACATGATAAACCACCTTATATCAAAGACGTCGTACTTTCCTAAAAATCATAGATCGTTGGAATTGTTGCCATGAGAATCAATTGTCCGATCTCCAATTGTTTATTAATTTTCCGTACCTTATTTTATGAAGTTTTAGCTCCTCCAAGGAGAGTCGGTCGACCGGCACCTCCCATCAGCCTTTGATTGGACATTTCTCTACCTCCCGTCGAAGTTCAACCCCATGTTTTGTTGCAGCTCTCATTTTCTTCTTCAATTCTGAGTTCTATTGGGAGGGCTCGCGTAGTTTGGCCCTTTGTTCATATTGGGATTGTCCAACAGCATGAGAAGCCGTTGTGCCTAGATAATCGACCCGGTCGGGAATCGATTGATCGCGAATGAGGCCAGGAGATGAGGCCTTGTTGTCTGGGCTAAAGAATACCATCAAAGACTTCAACGTACATTGTGAATAGACATCAGAGGCCCTTCTCAAATCACGAGAGTGATTTTTCGAAGCAGCCTTCTTCTGAATCATATTGTCCATCCTCGTAATATATTTGAGATCGTATTGCATTACTCTCACACTCAAACATAATTGAGTGGGGATTAGCCACAATTTACAGGGCCCTGACACCAATTAAATTTACCCACATCACGTTTTGCGATTGGTCAATTCAATTCGTTTTTATGCATAGCATATTCTGGACGGGGAATCCTAAGATGTCATAGTTTCCTACCTATGGATAAACAGTCAATCATTTATCTTGCTCAGTTTGTATTTCTTCGACAATTACAACCATGCACTACCAGAGAGTTATATTACATTTTTGTCCTTGAATTTGTTGATACTTATTTCAGTACTCGAATTGGTTTATTTTTTCTCTAGGTTAATACCACAAAAAACTCAAATTAGGACACAAATAATCCGAACTTGTTTTTGTGTCACTAAGACCTCTAAACTTGTCCCTTGAGACACAAATATCCTAAACTTTTGTTTTTTGTCATAAATAGAGTTTATACCGGTATAATAAATATACCCAAGATAAGACTAAAATACATGGTATATATATGCACTTATAAATTTGGGTCTTTTCATGACATAAAAAGAAGTTGGGGGTATTTGTGTCATGTTGAAAAAGTTTAGGATTTTTGGTGATAAAAAAGTATGGGGTATGACATACTTTAGAGGTTATTTTTTTGGTATTTGCCCTTTTCCTTTTTCAGCCTTTTTTTTTTTTTTTTTTGGTGTGTACTCAAGAGGTAATTGGAAGATCGCATTCGTTGTGAAGATATTACATTTTGTTTTTAATTATAACTCGTTGACACCTAAACTTTGATGACCTACAACCATTCACTACATAAAAAATTAGGAGTGGTCTCGACTCTTAACAAAAATTATTGATTTGTATTTGCATATTAGGAGCATTATAATAAATAAGCCCGCGTGAATTGCATTCCAATAAACTGGTGCCATTGGGTTTAAGCATGGAGTTACTAACATTTGAATTTTCAAGATTAAGCCCATTTGATAGGGAAGTTCGGCCTAACCCATTCATTTCCTCTGTTTGATTGGATATCATATATGCAATATATGTGATGTTCTGAATTCGGGAGGTGAGTGGTCTAGAGCAAATAGCCTCCGCAAAGTATGAATTTGGAAAGGACACTACCATGAATTAAAGAGAAAACGTGCGATCCTCAAGGAAGATATTCTGCGCACTTAATTGCGGTCACAAGGGGACAGGATCAAGAGCCATAAATTGAGCAAAGCAAAGTTCGGTGGGGCACGAGAGCGAGAAAACCCACGTCCAACATAAGGAACGCTATAACGAGACTAAAAAAAAAGCCAAATGGATCAAGGAAGAAAATTATCTAAAAAGTCTTTAACTTATTGCATTTTTACCAATTTAGTTCTAAATCACTCAATTTTGCCAATTAAGTGCTAACTCTTCACAATTTGCCAATGAGTTAATCCAACCAATTTTGGCAAGAAATCACCGACGTGGATGCTACTCGTCCTAATAATATTTTTAATAATTTGATTGGCATTGATGTAAATAATTTTTAATAGTATTTTAATATTTTTGAAATTTTTTATTAACTTTTTGAGTAATTTTCTTTTCTTTTTTTCTTTTTTTGGTTCAAAGAACCAACGGGCACCAACCACTGGCTAAGGGTCGAAGACCTTCGCCAACCACTAGCTGAGGGCCAGCAACCCTTACCAACCGTGGGTGAGGGGTTGTGGCCCTTACTTGCCCTTGCTATGGTCGACAGGGCCCCTATGCCCTTGCTTCACTAAGTCTAGCAAGAGCGATGTGGCCTTGCCAGCCACAATGAGGCCTCGTGAGCCCTTATTAGATTCGACAAGGGCTTTGGGCCCTCCCCCAGGGATCGATAGGGGTCGTTGGCTCTTACCCAATGGCAAGGAGGTCATTGGCCCTAGGCCAGTGACTAATAGCACTGTCAATCCTTTGAATCAAAAAAAAAAGAAGAAAAAAATAATAAAATAATAAAAAAAGAAAATAAAAAATAAAAAATAATAATTTTAAAATATATATTTAAAAAATTACTAAAATTTGTCCACGTTAGTGGCAGTCTTGCCACGTGAAATGGTTGGTATTAACTAGACTGTCATGTTAGTGATTTCTAGTCAATATTAGTCAAATGGAACTAATTGGCAAAAAATTGAAAATATTTACAATTCAATTGGTAAAATTAAAGCATTTAGAACTTGAATTGACAAAAACGCTTAGACAATTTTTCTGGATCGTTGAGGAGGATTCTCGACAAAGTGAAAGACTGACGGGAGGTTTAAGAAAAGGAAAAGGCAAAATTTGGTGCATTTCTGTTGAGGTGGATAAAGAAACAAATCAATGGGTTTTTCCCATTAGTTGAACGAAATATTAAAAAATATAAATGTGGTTTGATTCGGTGCATAAAAGAGGCGAGTGCGTTCGGCAAAAGAAAGGAATCTGGGCAGAGAATATTGAGCATATCTTCAGCGATGAAATTTAACCATATGTAGACAAGACTCTCAACCATAACCATTATATAGGACAAATTCATCCACGTCTCGAATTCTGGGGGAGGTAACAAAAACACATATCCAAAGAGAATGCACACGGTTAAGAAAAGCAGAAATTCACTTAACCACTGGAGAAGCTCGATACACACCTGCCCTATCCCGCCGAAAACTCCAAGCGCTGGCGAGCTACCGACACGCCCACGGTGACTCCGCCTTCTCTAGACGCCCTCACATGCACATCTGGTGTCCCTTCGACAAACACCTTAGCTGCAATTAAAGCATTATTGCATATAAAAAGCGAATACATGTCTAGGCAAATCCCTCCTATGAGTCCAGATAGATATATTTCTTCAAATTAAACCTAAGTGCTTTGATAAAGCAACTAGTTGATATAACTTTCGCACAAAATAACCCAGGTGGGACAAGTATATATTCTACACACGGACAGAGCATTTCAGTTGTGTTTCTTGTACGTTCAAATCACATGTACAGTGATTTAATGATACATGAATGTCACGAGCAATATTTCCTCTCAAGTGGTGCTCACGAGGGAAGATCGTCGCCGTAGACATGGACATCGCGGTAGCTGAAGCTGTCACCGTTGCCGTTGGTTTCCACACCAACCCAATCAATGAAAGTGAAAAGGAACTCTCTAAAGCTAACGTTTCCTTTCCTACCCCAATCCATCTCCTCTGCACTCATTGAAAAAATAGACCAATGTCAACTATAATCTGGGAAATGAATCGTATCGCAATATTTGCATTATAGCTAGGGTTTTGTTGGTTTGTACTAAATCGTTTCCTCGTAACGTGGCGAGGAGATTTCTCCCTCGGTGAGGTGTCGTTCAGTGCTTTAATGACGTCTTTCTTCTTCAACTTCCCATCGCCATCTTTGTCCAGAAATAAGAAGGCTTCAATGATCGTATCAAAAGTTGCTTGTATTGAAGGTGAACCTACTTTTTCCGTCTGAAAAATCATGTCATAGTTAATAATACAATATTAAAATGGTTTGTTGCTAATTTTTGGCCTTCCAAGTAGATTAGAATAGAGATATAAATACCTCATTAGTTGATGAAGATTCTTTCAAGAGATAGATGAGGCATAAAAGAACGATAAATTCTGTGAATCTTATTTCTTGGTTCTCATCAATGTCACAAGAATGAAACAAGTCCTCCATATCCTTTTCGGAGAGATGAAGCTGCACTTCATCCAAACATTTCTTTAATTCCTCTTTATCGATTTTCCCGTTTGAGTCCTCATCTGGAATGAAAAGAAGAAATGAGGGAGTAGGTTGCAATATTAATTGCCTTCATATCTATTAATAGTATTGCAATATAATCTATATCTTTAAAGGTGAGAGAATATTGCAATATATACTAATTACTCAAATTTATTCGTATATATTATAGTACAACAAAATATTAATTATATAGTTCATAGCAAGTATAAAATTCGACTTATTTCAAAATCTAATAGCTCTAACTTTAGATTATGGCGTCATCATTCACTATCTCAATGATGACCCTGAAATATTCATCATAATCTAACTGTAAGTAAATTTCTTAAGACAAGTTGATAATCTACAACATGGATTTTATTAGTTTTACCAAATAAGATTAAGAGAAAAAAAAAACATAATGAGCTAAAATTTGGGTTTCTTAGCAAACCCACAAAGATTAAGAAAGAAAATTCATTTTGTTTTAATTGATAATTTAGATAACACAAATAATTTTGAATGCAACTTGTGCATTTACTCTAGTAATAACAAAAGAACATACGGGGCAAAATAAAATATTGTTAAACTCACCGTATTGATGGTAAACGGCCTTAATATTCTTCAATCCCTCTTTGAATTGAGGAAACTTCATGATGATGCTATCGATTCTTTGGAACTCGTTATGCCTTGATGATGATGTGTTCTTCACTTCGAGCACCTTCTTTTCAAGCTTCGTGTCCAATCGCTTGTACCTAATTTGTGAAGTACGATGGCAAAGTATGTTTCCCACTTTGTTGGATAAAGATTTGAAGGAAGGACAAGGGCATGATGTGCCTGTTACAAAAGTGACTAGTGAGATGTTGATAAGACCCACATCCCATTTAGTAAGAAATATTTATACAAGGTTAATGATGAATATAGTAAGACTGTTTAACAAAATTGCTAGCATATGTATTTATATAAGTGAGGTAATGCTGTCATGTGGTTACATCCTATGATATATGACCACGCGAGTTTTGCATACTGTTAATGAAAATTTTTATGACATTTGACGAATGATGGCAATCAATTTTTGAAAATTTATGATTGATTAAATATATTGTTTTTATGCTTTATACTAAAGACCCAGAATTTGACTTTATTTATTTAGACAAGATCAAAACGTTGTACCGCCACCGCCAGCCATGCTACTTAGGATGGCTGGCAATGATTGGATGTTATATTAGTGATTTTCGGCAAAAAATTAATTTGAATGACTATATTTGAAGTTCATGTAAAGATTTATAACTAAATTGTTGAAGTTGAAAGATTTAGAATTGATTTGACATTCAAATAATAGATTTAGAATCAATTGGGTAATTTTTTCTTGTCATTTTCATACCGATCTCTTATCTATAATAAATTGCATTAGGAAATGGGTTAGCCGAAAGGTAAGCCGAAAGGTCACCAACGCTTTTTTGGATCGTGGATAACACTTTAAGAACAAGAAAATGGTGTCATGACAAATTTCTTATCTATCGAGGGACAAGTGACATGTAGATTGTTTGTTCGTGGGTGAGTTGACGTGCGAATTTATGAATTTGTACGTTTTTTTTCTGTTGAGGTGGACGAGATTATATGAATTTAGCGTTGTTATATATATATATATATGAGGATGTTAAAAGGCTACATAAATAGGTCTCGTGTTTTCTTTTTTTTTTTTAAAGGCAAGATGTAAAAAATTCTTATACGACTTCTAGCGGCCAATGAGCCATCTTTTTTCATCTCTCGAAGGTCACCTAAATTACTTCCACCCACCAATTATGGCTCAGTCGGTTGCCAAAAGCACTTCTGGTCGCTAGAAGTGGGGGCCAGAACCGCCTTTGGGGGAATATTAGCGACTACATTTACGACTTTTTCGACTTAGACCTTAGCAAGTTCTTAAAGTGTTAGAGCTGTACTCTGGGCTGTAAAATTCGGTGATATTCCTTTTGGGAGGGAGAAGAGAAAATATCTCCCTAACCGAGGGATTGAGGCACGTGGATATTGATATATTAATATAATGAATCAATCCTGTCAACTTAGCAAGGTCATATAGTGGGTGGGGCGGCCCTCGATAGAGCTTTTTGGCTCCTTTGTTATGGTGAGGTACAACCTAAGTCATTAGCAAGGATTCACGACACACTTCGGTTTTAGGTTTTAGGCCGCTGGTCGTTAGAAGTGGGAGCCAGAACCACCTTTCAGGGTATATTTGCGACCACAGCTACAACTTTTGCGACCAAATACTCTGGTCGCAACATATAAACCTTTAGCTACCAAATAGTTTGTGTGGTCGCCAGAACATTTGTCGACCAATTTTTGGTCCCCAAAAGTCCTGGTTTCTAGCAACCCATTTTTTGGTCGCAATGCAGCGATATTTTCTAGTTTATGAATTGATCTTTATTCTTCTAATAAAGCAATTTTTATCTGTTAAATTACGAAAACTTTCAATCAATCTGAACAAAAAAGCACTTATCTGTAGCATGACATTTAATGTCATTTCTTAGAAGATTGTTAATACTTAGCGACATGAAGACTTTATGGATCGGGAAAAAAAAAATCCATGTTTAATTAAATAACAATTAACGTGAAGATACCTAACTTATCTGTTTGTTATTCAAAAAATGAATTATTTAAAAATATTTTTCTAAAAATGATTTCTTGTATCACTTAAGCTAATTAGTCAATAGAAAATAGGTTTAATATCCTAAAAAACCCTAAATTGATACACTTGTAATAAATTTACTAAAAACTAATTTTTTATCATGAAAAATCCCAAACTGGTACATCTATGATAAATTTATTCCGATTGATTATAAAAAAATCCTAAACTAGTACACTTGTGATAAATTTACCAAAAACTAATTTATTCGACTACTAAAAACCCCAAATTGATATATTTGTGACAAATATATCCTTCATTAAATTAGATTAATATCACAAAAAGCACAAAAATTATACAACTATAACAAATGGAGAATGAAATCCCAAGTTGGTATAACAATTCTACATATATAACATTAAACAAGAATGAATTTAAACATTTAAAATAAAAGAAATTCTACCTAGCGAAAGGAATTAAGGATTACCTGTTTGATCTTTCATTTTGATTGTGTATTGGAGAAAGGAGATGGTTCTTCCGAGAGTTAAAGAAGGAAGGAAAGAGCAATGTTTCGCAGGTGACAAGAACATCGCATACAGAAGAGAACGAAAAATGAACCACCAAGAAGAATTATAAGAGATGCTAAAGTAGCTTGAAATGTAAGCATATTTATAAATATTCCTTTCTTTTTTTTATTCTTTATTTTGTTTGATAAGAGACATTCCTTTCTTCACCAGCGAGTAATCGAAACAAATCTTCTTGAGGCATGTTGTCAAAAAATAATAAGATAAAGTAGGGAGAAAACTATGTTAGCAAAGAAAAGTTCACTAAAATCTTCAATTTTTTTTGTGAGGAGAATGCAATTGAGCAATAAACATTTTCCGACATAATATCCATCCAGTGTATATTGGTAGACCAAGAATTTTAAAGACAGTTCTGAAATTTTTTATGCTTAACCGACATTTGAAAAAATTGCAACTTAGGCTGCGGGCCCACTATGAACCTCATAAGTCTGCCAGTGGAGTCAACAATATGTGAACTTGCTTTTTATATTTTATTTTTGGGTCGAATATGTGAACTTGCTTTAAATGACCGGAAATTACCTACATCGTACCGTTGAATTGCACTTCCGATAACTTTGCGACTTCTGGCGAACGTTTATAACTTGCACAAATCCAGAGCGTTAAAACTCGGTTCGCCCAAAGTGGATTGAAAGGATAAGGGCTTGACGGTGTGAACTGTACTTCATAAAGGAAAATTTCAGAAAATCTACTCCATGTTGGGCTATTTTGGGAATTTGGGTAATCCAAATTGGCCTACAAAACTGTCCTTTTGATTAATTAAGGTCGTTGGAATTGTGAATTACTTTTCTGAGATTCGATTTAATTAGGGTAGGTAGATTACAAGTGCTTGTCAGTTATCCACCTCGTAAATATGCTTTGTCAAGAGAATAATTTTTTGCAATACGCGGTATGCTTCCTAGGCCATGTTATCCAGGACTAACCGTGGAGTGTTGCAGAATCTGCCTGGCTAGTTACATAAGTCTACTAGGGTTTTCTGTGGACATATGTTTATGTAAAATCACAATCAATTAAATTGTCATGCTTGATTTATCAATCTGAACCTACCATAACACTAATAATTACAAAACTGGTTCCTCCTCATTAATGAGGTCAACTAAATTTTATTTTAACATATTTTCAAATCTTATGTAGTTTTTGCTTTACAAATGTCTAAATCCGATATATATGCTTGACTTTGTTAATTAATGATCTTGGGACTTTTAATTGCCGAATGCTTAAGAATCCCAAAAGCTTTCAAAATCCCCACACACGCAAAAGTCAAAATAGAAAAACCTCAAAACAAGCATGAAAATGTTCTTTCAAATGCGAATACAGTGAAATGGAGCTAAAGTATAGTAGGAGGGTCAAGATTATCATTTAAGCGATTAATTACTGAGGCTGTTCAATCAGTATCAAACAACCATTGGTGTGTAGATTCTTCTAAGGATCAATAAGGCATGAAAACCAAGAGGATATTAATGTATTAATAATATCAATCGGCGTCTACTGAGGTGGCATGTTTTTCATATGTGGTCTTCCAACCATTGGTGTGTAAATTCTTCTATGTTCACCGTTAAATCTCTAATGTGCGGCTGAAATTTATACTTCATGCGAGTGCTTGGTTTACATACAACACTTTCCATCGGTTATTTATTTCTTGGTCTTGTTATATTAGACCATCAATCTTTTTGTCAACTGCAAGATAGACTTATTTGACTATTTTATTTGGTATATCAGGCAAAATTTGGGTCGTTTTGTGTAGAGATGTTGATGGACCGTTTCGGTTTGGGTCCCATTGACACCCTAACTAACTAGGGCATAAGCGTATTTCTTTTTCGTGACCTTATCTGAGATGCGAATTGGATAGAACCCAGATCAAGAAACGATTCGGGTTTATCAAGTACGTGTTTTTTGAGTTTGGTGTTTGGCGACTACCAATTACCCTGATTGTTTTGGTTTTGAAACAAGTTGGACAACGTGTTTCTGGTCAGTTCGAGCTAATGACTTGAAATTAATCAGAGGCCCATTGTTTTCCATACCGCCCAAACATAATGGATTCTCACTCCGAGAAAGATCCAAAATTTTATATTCGATTTGGTATGGATTTTTGGTTAAGGCAGTTCATTTTCATACCCCTATTTCTGTGAATCCACAATAAGCAATAACATGGATTTGGAAACGGTGAGTTGGTTCATAGTGGTATTTCAATATAATAGAACCCACTCCACGAGGCCAATTCTTTGGTTCGTAAATGCGAAACGATCTCCCGCGCTTTACCGGCTCCCGACCAGCCTAGTAAATAAAGTAATAGTGGCTAAAAAATAATCATAAATGAATGAGAGAAATCAAGATTGAGATCGGTAAGTTTCGGGAGAGTCCGTGCGATGCATAGAGGCCATCTCATTAGAGGATTATTTGTGCCGCTTAGTGGTGTGGTAGCTCTCATGAGGATCATCTCGAGAAGTTCGCTACATATGTGAAAACTGTCAAATGCGATCTTCTACAACAGTAGTGTAGCTTGTTATTCTACTGCACTTCTGATCTTCCCACACTATTAATATCATGTTGCGCCAACGTGTGTTTCTTTCCTTTCAATAATAATGAGGTGAATATAATATCTAAGACGTGAATATCTCCACTTGGTATTGGTTCATGTCAGATGAGATAGCGTAGACTCATGGAAGATTCTCATTACGCGATGTTTTTTCTGCATTCACTCAACGAACTCTTTAAAAACTTTGATAAAATTTTTGTGATTGTCAAAATAATATAAGGGATTCCAACATTAGTTTTCAGAATGCCCAGCACTAGATACCCACGAAACATTATGCAAAACCCATGAACCAATTAAGTCGAAATGTTTTGTCTGCACAGGTGTAAAGAAACTCAGAAATTGAGTCAATGAAGCATAATTTTCATTGATATGTTGTACAATATATATAGAGATATCACCACCTATAATTGTGGTGAAAGATAAAAATAGAAGATAACAATTTTACCTATAAGGAAAACAAATCATAAAAGATCTCCAAATGATCATCTCGTTGATGCTCTATTTGATTTGTTATTTTCATATTGATTTGTTGAAAATTCTGCACTCAAATAATATGAATTTTTCAGTTTTGATTTTCTAGTTCAATACTCCCCTTCAAACGTTTAGTGGGGAGGACCAAAGACCGAGTTTGATTTGTAAACCGATGAACATATCTCGAGTCAATGGTTTGGTGAAAATATTAGTAATTTGTGAGGAAGACGGGACATAGCATGTTACAATAGAACCAAGAGTAACCTTTTCCCTAACAAAATGATAATCGATCTCAATGTGCTTTGTCGAAGTATGAAAAACTAGATTAGTTGTAAGATGCAATGCCTATACGTTGTTCAAGAAAAGTAACGAAGGTTGAAGTTGGTAGGTCCCAATGTCATGTAGTATGTATGAAATCCAAGTGAGTTCAGCAATTGCGGAAGCAAGAGCTTGGTATTCGACTTCAGTTGTGGAGTAGGCCACAGTAACTTGTTTCTTGGCACACCATGAAAATACAATTTGATCCAACAAAAATACAATCAGTAGTAGAATGTCGGGTGATTTTGCACCTAGCCCAATTTGCATCGGTGAAGCCAAACAAATGGAAAGAACTACAAGAGAAAATGCAAAGCCTAAGGTGTAAAGTGCCGCGAACATATTGCAAAATACGCTTTACCATCGATAGTGAGCAACAGTTGGGGCATGCATATATTGGCAAACTATGTTGATTCAAGTGAGAGATCCGGACGAGCAAAGGGAAAGGTACTGAAGAGCACCTAAAATGCTTGAAAATGGGATGGATTAACGTAGGGCTTACCACCATTTTTGAAGGGAGGTTGCTTGGTAGTTATTGGAGTAGCAATTGGTGCCTGCATGGGATGGTTCAACAATTCTAGAGAATCACCAATGAAGATTATATCATCCACGTAGAGCAATAGAATAATAGTATGACCATGATGACGATAAACAAATAATGATGGATCATCAGTGCTGTAGAATAATCCATACTCAAAAAGAAAATTGTTGAACTTGTTAAACCATGCCCTTGGAGCTTGTTTGAGACCATATATTGCCCATTGGATTAAGCAAACATGGTCAGGATAGGACGAATCAGAGATGCCCGGTGGTTGTTTCATATAGACATGAACATTTAGATCTCCATGTAGAAAGGCGTTCTTGACATCTAATTGGCGAATTTCCCAATTCTGAACAGTAGCAACAGATAACACAATGCGAATTGTAGCTTGTTTAACTGCCAGGCTAAAAGTTTCTAGGAAGTCAACACCTTCCTTTTGATGAGACCCTTTTGCAACAAGTTGGGGTTTTGATCGGGTAAGTGAACCGTCTACATGTAGTTTTGTCTTGTATACCCATTTATATCCAACTACATTCATTGAGGGTTGACGGAGAACAAGTTCCCATGTTTTATTGATTGCAAGAGCATCCAACTCCTCAAGCACAATGGTTGTCCAACTGGGGTGTTTTATTGCTGAATGGACACTATGGGGCTTGGGAGGGATAGATGATACTGCTATATTGGCATACCTGGGTTTGGCTTCAAGATCCCGGCCTTTGGACATGTAACCATGAGATGCATCAAGGATGTAAAAGTTTTAGATGGAGATTGAACTAAAGATTCACTTTTTATTGATTGTTGCACATGATTAGAAAGCATAGCAGATGAAGCATTTGAATTTGGTTCTATCTCGGCAAATAGACGTGTACATTCACTTGCAGATTCAAGATCTATTGGTGAACCAACATTTTGATCAACTTTTGGATGAGGTTGGCTAGAAACTTTTGTTTGTGATGGACTTTTAGTTGAATTCCATTGCAATAGCTCCCCTTTAGTCATAGCAGAAATCTGAAGAAGAAGCAAAAGGAAATAATGCTCATAAAAAACAAAATGTCGAGATATATAAACATGACCAGTAGATTGATGAACACAATGAGATCCTTTGTGCTTCTCATTGTATCCGAAAAATATGCAAGCCAAAGAGCACTTGTCAAATTTGTTCATTGCATTATTGCATAAATATGGATAACGACGAGAGCCAAACACTCATAGTAATGAGTAATTAAGGTCCTTGAATAAGATTGAGTATGGACTTCGACTGCCCAAAGCAATGGAAGGAAGCTGATTTATTAAATAATTCATTGTTGTAAAAGCATCCACCCAATAGTTTAGTGGCATAGGTGCCTCAAACATTGTAGCAAGCCCGAGTTCAACAATATGTCAATGTTTCTTCTTAGCAACACCATTTTGCTCGCGTACCTGGACTAGAGAGTTGTAGTTGTATGCTGCATTCATGAAGATTTGTGAGAAAATTATTGCTCATGAATTCTTCTCCTCTATCGGATTGAAAAAACTTTAATTTTCCTATCAAGTTGATTTTCAACTAATTTCTAAAAGGCTAGGAAAATCTCATAGAAATCTGACTCTTCAATGGATACAACCAATAGTATCGAGAGAATCATCAATAATATCAAAATATTTGCATAAAAGGAATTGGGCCTGGTCCCCAAAGATCACAATGTATTTTCTCCATTGGATGGGAACATCGAGAATCAAATAAAGAAATGGCAATCTTGAACATTTACTAATCGACAATTTGTACATAAAGTGCTAGTGGATTTATTTACTGAAATAAAATTATTAGATTGTAAAAGCTATAAAACATGACTATGAGGATGGCCTAATCGGTGATGCCATGTAAGTTCATCCACAACCTTGTTTCTTTGAGAAAAGAATGCCATGGAATGCAAGTCCTCTTTAGTATATAAACCTTGATGATTAGTTCCCAGCAGTAATACCTGGTGTGTCCTAGAGTCCTTGATAGAAAAGCTAGATGCATCAAACTCAAAATAGCAAGGATAATCTGTCATGCCCTGAACCTCAAGCATGCGCACATCCCTTGATGGTCGATCGAATTGTGACATTTTCCGGATGTGTCGCCGACCCATTCATTTTATTGCATAGGCGGAAGCAAAATAAACAATCTCCAAACAACAAACAAACATGTGATAGAGAAGCAAGACAATCAAATTTCATAAACACACTTATAAAACAAACCAAGTCATATACAGAAAAAGTCTAGACCCCAAAAAGAGTTATTAAACTAACCCTGCACCGGACCTCATCTACTTGGCATCCGGGTCTACCACGACACTGTTAGGGATGTCAATGTCTAACGAGTCAATTATCTTTGCTGTGGGCTCCTCAGCCTCAAGCAACTGGTTTGCCTCAATATCGGCTATGTTTTCAGCGTCAAACATGGGGTCGAGTATCTCCTCCAACTCGGCACTTCGATAGGTCCGTCAAAATCGTCCAAGGGGCCCTCCCGAACCCTATCAGGCTTGCGATGAAATCACGCCTTGAATCGATGAGGTACCAACCGAGGTTGTCCCTCATCAACCTAGATCGTGGTCACGATGAGCTCGTAGGTCCAAGGATTCCTGTTGATAGGAAAGACGATACACTTTGCTCTTCGGCCTCTCGTGGCCAGCCAAAACGAACGGTCTCACCTCCATCTAAGGACCTAAAATTGTAAGCCACGATAGGGTGAGACAATGTTTCAGTGAGTCTACACCCTAAACCCAGATTAGGAAGATAATACACCTAGAGACAACCTATACACACATCATATAAGATTTACCTTACCTTAGCACCTTCCTCCACATCGATGCAGTTCATATAACATATGCATACGGTCAATATATGCGATAATTGAAATGCTTCACTTTCCACACATCAATCAATCACAGGGGTCCCGATTATAAGGCCAAATCATTATGACACGTCACATTCCGTGTCACACAATTTTGTCCCATAATCAAGCGTAGTCAAATCACTCAATCAAGCGTTCCAATTAATTACGACCCAATGGCCACGGCCGACTCAATAGTCGCGGTCATCTGGCATGGCCAGCGTCGTCTCGCCCCATTGAGCATGGCAACGTCTACCTCCAGACGGCATTCCACATAGAAGCATCAATCCAGTCTCCACTGCGACCGACATCCGTTAACATGGGCATTCCGAAGGAGCATTATGCGGAATAAAAGCTCGTGACTGGTTTTCATAATGATCACACGCATATCTTATCCCAGCTAAGGACATTGTGCTTTGCACTAAAATGCTTCAATTTAAATAATATGCTTAACCTATTTTCTTCATATTAAAAACACCTAGTAAAATAGGTGTGCGTGGACACATGATCAAATCGAACCATAAAACGTGATATCCTCTTTTTCAAAAATCCCACGATTTTATATAATGCTTAAAAACATTTTTGGCATCAAAAGCTGACACCAGTATTTTTCTAATTAAATACCAAAATTCCTTATTTTTTAAATAATAAATCAAAAAATCATCAATCAAAGGCATCCAATTGCACAAATTAACTATCAATTGCACAAACTAACGCATTACGACAATCAACACGAAATTCTAACAACGGCTATCCCGATATAATTTTCAAAAAATAATAAATAATTAAATAAATTACAAAAAAATTAAATATATCACTAGTTAAGCTATATATACTAATCTAACCACATAATTGGACTTAATTGACTAATCTAACCTACTAAGCTAACTAACTAAAGTCATTAACCACCTAACTACTAAATTAACCTAATTACACAATTTAATTAACTACTAAACTAACTAATTTATTCTAACCTCACTTAAGCTTAACTAAACCCTCATTAGGCTAATTAAACCACCTAAGCATAATTAACATCCTAATTAGAGTTTAGGATATAAACTCAACCGGATTAGCAAATAAATTGGTTTATGGCGATGGCAACATGGATGCGAGCAAAACTTGGGTTTACGGCGACACTCAAGGAGGTTCGAAAGGGCTTGGAAATGGCCCACGAAGCCTTGGCTCTAAGCTGGAACTTCGGTTTTGTGGCTGAACCGAAGGGCTGGCTTGGGGGCATGGCGCGAGGAGAAAGAGGGTGGTGGACGGCCAGACAGGGCCAGGCGGCGACGGGGATAAGCTGGAGCAGCATACAAGCAGCCTGGTCGACTGAGCTGTGATGTGAACCGACTTGCTGGATGACGGACGCACAGTTGGCGGCTTGGACTTGTGGCAGCTTGGCTAGGATGGGGACAGGTTCGTAGGCGACCAACGAGTGTGCGGGTTGCTTGGGTGGATGTAGCACGTGGTGTGAGTGGCGGCTTTGGCAAGGGGCTTGGCTGGACTTGTAGCTCTGAAAATGGAGTCTTTAACTAGTTGAAATGAAGAAGAAACTGAGGAAGAAGAATTAGATAGAGCTGCACTTGGAAAGAGGGGACAAGAGCCTTCAATGCTCACCAAAATATCCTAAACACTTGAGTAGCTGCCCCCACCAACCTTCAGCCACATCTAGTAGCTGTTTTCCCTCCTAATCTTCCATAACAAACCAAGCTTTGATGCCCAAATGTTGCAGCCCCATAGCCTACAATTTCATGCAATTCCCTCACCAAAGCAACTCAATTCCACTCCAAATGGCTTCCAATTCATAGCCAAATTGATGAGGAGGAAGCCCACACCAAATTCCACAATTTTCCTCATCAATCAATCCAACTTGAAGGCAAAAAAATGCACAAAAAAATGGCCCTCCGAATTTCCTAGTCCAATTTCGCCGAATTTTTATTTTTTCACCAAAAATCTCAGGCTTGCTGAAAATTCTTCAAAGGATGCGTCAACATCCTAAAAATATATCGTGATATACTGGAAATTTCAATTTACTGAAACCGGGTTCAATTTTATAGTTAATTTCAACCGGACGCGATTTTAGCATAACCTAACCTACCAAGTAACTTTTAGGAATTTTTAGCGCGTTTGACTCGTGGTTGATTATTTTCGATCCACATTGTTCATCTTCAACACATTGGCGACTCTTGGTTGTCATAACAATCTTAAGTTTCAATTACGGGCACATGGTGCAAAATAGACAGAAAAATCGGTTTAGTACCGTTCGACGTGAATTTTGCAATTCGATGGAATCACTCACAATTTAATTACATGCCTCTATCGAATTGACCTATTTCCAGTCTCTAATCAATTTTAATGATGCCGTATTAACCCTTGTAGATTAGTACGGTCGAGCAGTCGATTTCTGATTGAATTCTCAAGTCAGTCGCCTTTATATTCTTTAACAGCTTCACCAGATAGATTAGTTATCTCATGAGTGGTCAACTCAAAGAAAAAAAACTATAGGCACATCGACGAAAAGCCTATTTCATTTAATCAGTACAAGGTCGGAAATCAAGATGTTACAACTCTTCCCTTCTTATAAAATTCCGTCCTCAAAATTTAAACAATTACAAATCTTATTCAAAAAGTGAGGGTATTATTGTATCATTGAGTCTTCACTTTCTCACACGATTGTGTGGGGATTAGCAACAATTTACAGGACCATGACACCAATTGAACTTACCCACTTTTCATTCCGAGATTGGTTTAACTTATTGTTTTTTCAACGGGGTCAACTCCTGTCGTTCTTGACAGAACTTGATTCCTATAATGATTTTATTTGGAAGAGACATAATGAACTCCTTGACGAAATTCATATGTAAACATTTATCTTTTCCTTTTTCTCTTTTTTTTTTTGGCTAGAATTGTATTTATCTTTTTCACTAAAACTACAAGAAGCACTCGTGTGTGCATAAGGGCTAATTTCTTCAGATTCAATTTAGTTCCTTAGTGAAGCGCAAATACTTCCTTCTTCGTCGAGAGACATTAGCCATATAAGAGACAATTCAGTAATGCACGAGCATGTACATTGAATTACTTTAATTGGAGGAAGTTATTATGGCAGTATAGTCTACACTTTATTTCCTGGGGATTGTAGTTCAATTGGAGCACTGCCTGTCAAGGAAGCTGTGGGTTCAAGCCCTATTTCCCGGAGAAGAAGTAGTGACGGTATTTGGGGAATAAGCATCGCCTAACTTCATGCTAGCAGCTGCAATAATACAGAAGATGCAAGCTTTATCCAAAGAGATTGGCCCAAGATACTTTAATTTTTTACGTTTTTCTCAAACCTATGTATTATACGTACTAATTTGAATTGATGAATATTCTCATTTCTATCATTTATAATATATAATTAATCAATACTACTTATTTATTCATTCATTCAACAAATTCAATTGATTGATACGAGTATATTCTTCTTGTTGATCAATGATAATTACAATATCAAGTAACCCCGTCATATATTTAATCCTGCCTAGATATGTTTGCAAGTGAGATAATTGTCTCTTCAACATAGCTGCGTCTCTTTTTAGAAGACAATTGATTCTCCCCGCCTTTTGTTCTTAGTATCCTTAAAAACACATAATTTACTATAAAGGCAAGTAATTAATCATATTGTTGCCAAAAGTTATATAAGGACCGCGATCATTTCCATTAAATAAAATGATAAGCATCTAGAAAACAAAACCTACCATATTTGAGTCCTTTGACTTACCAAATCTATGCATTGGAAAATCTTTATGTTATCGATTAGGATTGCTCGAAAGTGGATGTGCAAGAAGAATATATCATCAAAAAACACACTTTATTTCAAGATTATGAGCAGCATGAGCTCACTTACTACATTATCAAACAGCTTATTTCAAATATAATGAAATTTCCTAGGAATCGGTCCTAGGAGGTTCTTCAGAATCGTTGACATGAGAATCAGTTGTCCGGTCTTTAATTGCTTTTGTTAAAATCTTGCTTAATTTCTCGTACTTTCTCTTATAAAGTTTCAGCTCCTCCAAGGAGAGTTGGTCCACTGGTGCATGCCACCAGCCTTCGATTGGGGATTTCTCTACCTCTCGCCGGAGTTCAACAAGGTCCTTTCTTGCAGCTCCCAGTCTCTTCGACAATTCTGAGTTTTGTTCAGATAGCTCATGTAGATTCTCCCTTTGTTCGCCTTCGGATTGGCTAACAACATGAGAAGGGGATGTGCCTGGATCTTCGACTCGGCCGAGACTGGCTTGATTTTGAGGACAACCAAGAGATAAGGCTGCCTGGCCTAGGCGGAAGAGTACAATTATCGAGTCCAATGCACAATCTGAATAGATGTCAATAGCTCTCCTAGTATCATGCCTGCGAGGACGGCCAAGAGACAAGGCTGCATAACCCAAGGTGAAGAGCTCAACGATCGACTCCAACGGACATTCCGAGTAGAGGTCAGCAACACTTCTAGGATCACGAGATCGACTTTTTGGAGCATCCTTCTTCTGAGTCTTATTGTCCATCGTTGTATATATTTGAGATTGACTCTCACACTCGCACATGATTGAGTAGGGAATAACAGCGATTTATAGGGTCGCGCCTCCAATTAAACCTACCCACGTCCCACTTTGCGATTGGTGAATTAAATTCATTTCCCCATATTTCAAGATACGAAATCCTAAAAATATTGTATCTACCTATTTATAGATAAACATTCAATTTGTTGTCTTGTTTGGTTAGATTTCTTTATCAATTACGACCAGGCATGAAATTAGTCAGAGAGCTAATTAGATTTTGGTCCTTCAAATTGTCGATACTCATTTCAATACTCTTGACTCATTTTTCTTAACTTGATCCATGAACTTATCTATTCTTTAATAGTGTCCAAGTGGTCCAATTTTCATCCATCACTCTTTGTAAGTACTCAAGAGGTAATTAAAGAGGATATGCTTAAAATAAGCATATCGCACTTGTTGTACTTAATTAGATACGTTCGTGATAGGATGTGATCGGAACACACCGTTTTGTCTTAATATGTTACGATGGAAATACACCATTTGAAAGGTATGAGGGAGTCATATAAAAGACTTCTAAAGACAACCGTTGAGGCGGTTGGCAGAACATACGCTCAAAAATTCTCATTTTCTTGTTCCCTTTCCATCAAAAGAAAACGAAGGTATTCCATTTCTTCTTTAGGAGAATAATTTGCATTTACATCGTGGAAATCATATGTTTTTCTTTATGATTACATTCAGACCAACGTGAGGTAATATTGTCCGTTATTCATCTGCAATTCAACGATCGTTTTGGGGTAACTTGTTGACTGCACATCGGAAACAGGTAAGTCGTATTCCACCAACTTTCTTCCAAAATTGGTATCAAAGCCAGATTGAGATTTCTACCTTGTTTTTTCATCAAATTTTCTTGTTTACCACTTGACATCAGAAACAAAGATTGAATTCTACATTGTTTGAATGTTCACTGTTGAATTGCAATCTAAATCGTCAAAAATGAACCAAAGCGAAGAACGGGTTCGGGGTTGCGTACACTTTCGTGCCGTTTTGGCCATTTTTCGGAATTTTTTGGCCAAAATAGATTTTTAAACATACAGGATGAACATACTCGTCGAGATGAGTCCGACAATGGGTAGAGCGCCACCCGGAGGACAACGGACGTGCCCACATGCGGGGCTAGAAGCCAATGTGCATGAGAGCCACGCACTGACACGGCGGGCACGCCCGGTGCGTGAGCGTCATGCACGTGTCAACAAAACGACGCGTGCTGACATCATCAAGACGTCATCCAACAATTGATAACCGCTGGATGAAGTCAGCGATGACGTCACTTGCCCGGCACGGTTGGCTGCCGGTTGTCAATCGGCGACCCGACCCGAGATCCAACCGTACGAGACCCGACCCGAGATCGGCCGTCTGGCCATTGATCGGTCAACCCGATTGGACCGGTGGACTGGTCGGGTAGTCAAACTAGTCGGGCCCAGTCCTTGGTTGGACCGATTGGACCGGTTGGACCGACCGGAGCCGTTTGGCTCCTGGCACATGCATCACATGCATCGCGCACTCGGGCGCGTGTATGGGCGCGTGTGAGCTCCAATTGGAGCGTGGTCGGTGGCTTTTGATTCGTATTGTTGAGCTCTACACTGTAGTTATTTATTTTGTATTTGTTGAGTTTTATAAATATATAAAATTGTGTACGAAACCCTAAGTACACGTATTTTTAGGATATAAATGCATAGTCTATTCATTTTTAACTTGTATTTTCTTATATTTTAGGAAATACAGTAGCTAACCTATATGAAAATAATGTCATATATGTTATGTAGAGGTTGGTTTGATGGTAGCATGTATATAGTTTAATATACTTGCAATTTTCTAGTTCTAAAAAAATTCAAACAATAGTAGGAAATCCTTATTTTTCCGTTAGATGTTGAATTACGGTATTGATTGTAGTTGCAGCATGATTGTTTTTTGTACGTTGGTTCAAATTATGCTATGCTTTTGTGTTAATATAAAAATTTAGAAATTACATGAAGTCATGTAATTATTTTTTCTAGTGGGAGTTCGTAGGTTGGTAGAATTGAAAGAATTCTCATCTAGAACAAAATTTGTGCAAATTAAACTTATTAATGATAATAGAACAATCGTACATAGGAGCTGATTGGGAATATAGTGAACTTTCGTTTCTATATCTTTTGTTGAATTATCATTAATTTAGTTTGTTTTTTATTGCAAATTAAATATGTGTGTTACTCTGAAAAATGTGCTAGTATTGATTCTGCATCTATTATGTCAAAGTGCTATAACAAATTGATTATGGTTTCGGCATCTAAGACCATTGTAGCTGACCTCAATAAGGGTGAGAAGCTGAACGGTGACAATTATGATATTTTGCACCGAAAAGTTCAGTACATCCTTGAGGAGCAAGAGGTTTTGGAAACCCTCAACCACAAATAAATGAACATGAGCATGGAACTTTAGCTCAACACAATAAGATCTAAAAGCCTATCAAGTTTGGAAAAAGAAAAATAATATTTCTCACATCACGTTGCTGAACTGTATGTAAGATATCTGATGTGTGAGTTTGAAAGTTATGATAAAGTTCAAGCAATGTGGGTTGCCTTGAAAGATAAATTTGGAAGTACATCTGTCACTAAGTTGAGGAGACTCACTATCAAGTTTAACACATACCGAAAGTGCCCAAATGTAACAATGAGGTAGCATATTCGGGAGATGTCAAATATGATTCGTGAATTGAAATCGACAGTCACTCCTTAACGATGAATAAAACAAGTTCAGGCTATTATAAGGTCTCTTCTTGACAATTGGGTGCATATGAAAATCAATACGATGCATAATGAGAATATTGTCACTTTTGATGATATTATGTGTCATTTGGAATTAGAAAATGAGTGCTGATGCTATGAGATCCTCTACTCATGCTTATGTTTGGACTGAATTGAGGTTGCACAAAGTTTCAAGCTTCAGCGCAAAAGGAATCATCAATTCAACAACAAATGGAAGAACACTAATCAAGCACCTAGGAAGGGCTAATAAGACCTCTAAATGGTGCCTGGAACAGTATGTTACGCAAGCGGTGCGTTGTGTTGGTCGGTCTTGCGGCAGATGAAGGTTGAACGGAATGATGGTTTACCCTAAAAGCTGGAAGAGTCGAGTAGAATTAAATTTACAACAACCTCTCATCCCGGAGTCAGCTCATTCAATTGGATGGAAGACAATATGGTTAGATTTTTCGCTATGGTATTTGTCTCACTCTTGTTACTCTTGCGGGGTTATAGGTCATTATGCTACACCACAACTTATCCTTTTGACATTGAAAAAACTAATGACAAGGACAATCTTTATTATGGAAATTGGCTAAAAATGCAGAGAGGTGCGTCAGTATAGTCCATTTTGGCATACCTTTTATGAAAGCCAAGCTGTCTGCGAGGAGGTATAGGAAGTCATCCTTGAAACTCCACACTGCCATCCAATCTAATCCTACCAAATCAATCTATATCAATAATCCAAAGGAGGTCTTGGACATACTAGCTTTGAAGGTCAAATTATAACTATGGCAGCTCCACTCCAATGGAAGCCTCTCGCGCTAGAAAGCGAGATCCCTGTTATAGAAAAATCCCTCGCCAAATTAAAACAAGCGGAAACAGGTTCATCAAAATCAAAGAAGCTGAAAACAAGCGGAAACAGGTTCATCAAAATCAAAGAAGGCAGACATACTCACTTGCATCCTAAAAATTGGACCCATGAAGAAAGCGAAGCGGTTTAAATCTGATGGGGGTCTACAAATATCCTAGGGACTCAATGAAAACAAGCTGGAGACTCAATTTTTGTTGCTTTGGCAGCCAGATCGATCGCAGGGCATTGGTGGCTGGCTCATGCCACAGAAACAAATAAAGCTTATTAGTTGGAATTGTCGGGGTTGGGCAATCCCCTAACTTGAGTTCGTGCCTTGAGGGCAATGGTGGCCCGGGAAAAACCAAATGCTCTTTTTTTAATGGAAACAAAAAAATCGGTAAATGTTTCTTCAACGGATTCGGAAAGGTTGAGGTTTTCAAAGAGTATGATTGTAAATCCCATCGGTTGCTGGCGATTTAGCCATTTTTTGGAATGAAGGGTTGCTTTGACGGTGGAATGGCAGAACTTATCTTTCTTTGCATATGCTATACGGATAATTTGAATGGAGCTATTATGCACTTTACCTATTTATATGCACCAAAAATTGTTTTCCATCTTAGGCGAGATCTTATGGGAGGACTTGTGTCGGCATCAGTCGGTCTAATATGTTACCTTGGGTGTGCATCAGTGATTTTAATGACATCCTCTACCCATGGGAGAAAATAAACAAGAGACCCGGTGATAAATATACGTATGCAAACCTTTCGTCATATGGTTAATGACTGCTCTTTGATGGAGGTAGCGAGCAAAGGATGCTCTTTCACATGGACTAACAACCGGGTGGCGATGAATGTGTCAAAAGAAAAATTGGACAAGGTATTTTGTACAATGGATTGGCGTCTTACCTTTCTTTCTTTGAAGCTTTTTGCCTTGCCTCCACTTTGTTCAAATCACAGCCCCTATTCTTCTAACTACTGCGGCTAAACCTGTCAAACGTAGGAAGACTTTTCATTTGAATCGTTTTGGTTACAAGACCCGGGGTGTCGCATGCATTCTTCATGGCGTGGATCCCGGATCGGAAGGGTAAGACCTCGAAATTAAGGTTGTTTCCATGGCTCTCTCTAGCTAAGTCGATCAAATTTTCCCATGGTCATCAACATCACTTTCCTTAAGGATTCGGCTCAACACACTGCTCAACCAACCCATTCATCGGTCTAATCAAGATGAGATTTCTCAAATAAAGGCAAATACGAGAGATTATGACAACAAGAGGAACAATATTGGGCTATGCGTTCAAGGCTTAATTAAGATGGGAGATAAGAATACCAAATTCTTCCATGCAACGTACATCGAAGGCAGCAAAAATCGAATTAGCTGTTGCAAAATGAGCATCATCGGTATGGGTATGCGATCCTAGTATGTTGAAGGACATCACAATTAGTTTTTTCCAGCCCGGTTATCCCGGTCTATGGGAAGTCGTGACTATTGGCATTCTTGCACAATGTCGCGTCTATGGTCACGCGGAGGAGATGAATGAGGACTTAATAAAAGGAAGCCTCAGGAAGAAGTACAACTAGTTGCTTTTCAAATGGGAGCATCAAAAGCTCGGGACACGATGGTTTAAATAGACAATTCTATCGGTCCAGGATATCTTAAAGGATGATATCTTCCTTTACGTCCCGAAAATACCGCACTTGGGAGTATTGAGGCCGAATACAACAGAACATTACTATCTTTGATTCCCAAAACTCCTCATCCGGAAGGTTAGATCGGTATAGACCTATTAGCCTTTGTAATTTCATATACAAGATCATTTCAAGGTTTTAGCCAACAGAGATTAAAAGCCATTTCTACCAAATGCGATGCACAAGAACAATGTGCTTTTATTAGTGGATGCCAAATCCAGGATAATATACTTATTGTTCAAGAAATTCTACATCAACTTAAGATTTGAAAGAGGAAGAAAAGGTTTCGGGCTATCCTAAAATTGGATATGCTTAAGGCGCATGATAAGGGTTGAATGGGACTTCCTAAAAAGACTACCTCACTCACCTTGGATTTCATGCAAAATGGGTATGCTGGATAATCTACGGTGTATTACAGTTTCTCTTAGCGTGAAGTTCAATGGAGAACCTCTTCCCTATTTCTACTCAACTAGAGGCTTGAGACAAGCGACCCCCTCTCGCCATACCTATTTATCACGGTAGCCAAACGTCTTATCAACTCTTATCTTGAATGAAGTAGACATGGGCACTCTTGAGGCATAACTTTAAGCAATTGGTGTCCAAATCTATCACATCTCTTCTTTGCGGATGATGCTATCTTTTTCTTAGATGGTAAGTGGAATGTCAAAATTTAGCCAATATTATTCCTCAATATTGTCGAGTGACAGGACAAAGTTAAACTCGAAACAAATCGGGGATTTTCTTTAACAAAGCTTGTCCCGAGTCTCCCGAGTTAATCGGCCGGCGCACTACGTGTTCCAATATTGGCCAAAAGCTGGTAAATATCTTGGTCTTCCTTGGTGGGGTAATTCTAAAAGGGAGATGTTTTCATGGATCACAGGAAAAGTACAATCTAAGCTGCGGGGTTGGAAAGAAAAGCTAATCTCAAAGGGGAGGTAAGGAAATTCTTCTTAAATTGGTCATTCAAACAATCCCATAATACCATGTCCATATTTAAGATTCCTATATCTCTTTGTAAGTCTATTGAACAGCAAATTGCAAGGTTACGGTGGCGCGAGTTGTAGTAAACACAGGGTCCCTTTGGAAAATGGGATATTCTTAAGACTAGAAAGGACCATGGTGGAATGGGTTTTAGAGATCTTATTTCGTTCAATAAAGCTCTCCTAGGAAAATAGGCTTGAGTGTTTAACTCAAGAACCTATAATACCTTATGGGGCAGACTTTTTAAAGGCTTATATTTTCATTCTTCCAGATTTCTTGAGGGCTGAAAAAGGATCTAGACCTTCATGGGGGTGGCATAGTCTATTAATTGGGCGGGATTCTATTTCGAGATGATGTCCAATGGTCGGTTGGTAATGGTGGAGGATCAACATTAGAGAGGACAAGTGGCTCTTTAGTGGTATTATAGGAGGTCTCTAGAGGAAAGCCACGAAAGTAGCATATTTTATTCTACCAACTCAGGATGCATGGAATGAACCCCTCCTTCGACAAAGCTTTAATCACCAGATTGTAAGTGAAATTCTATCTTTACCAATCGACCTCCCTATGTGCGATATGATTATTTGGAAGGGTCACATTAATGGTCAATATACGATTAAGAGTGCCTATAATTACATCAAAGCTCACACTCCCAATGATAACTCCTAATGTGCCCTCTTCATCCTACCAACCTCCTGGAAAATTATGGTCTTCTATTTGGCATTTACGGGAACCCCCCCGAAGCTCCGCATATTCATGTGGTCTCTTTGTCAAAATGCCACCGCCTACAAAAGACAAACCTTTCACCGGCATATCATCCCCTGACCCCATTTGTCCTATGTGTATAGATCAAGTTCTCGAAACAACCAAACATATTCCTCTTCTCGCCCTAGGACAATATCTATATGGTCACATCCGCAGTAAATTTAGCATCCAGAATGTCCACGGCTACTAGAATGGATAAATGCCTGTTTCATAGAGAGCGATAATGACTTGCTCCGTGCTGAGATAGTCGCTTCTATTCTCGTGGCATCTATAGAAGAAACAAAACACTGTTTTCCGCCAAAGAAGTATAACCAATGAACAGGTGGTGCAATTGGCTCTTGCCAACGTTAGATCAACTCGTCTGCGCAACCCGGACGTGGCGACTCGGGGAGGACACAATCGATTTCAATCGGTGGCATCCACCAGTCTAGAGTTCTTAAAATAAATATCGACGGAGCGTACCCGACCTCCCCACAGCAAGGGCACGATAGCTGCGTGTGTCGCGCGATTCCCATCGGGTCGCCCGATCATCTGGAGTTCTCGTAATCAATAATCGCTTCTTCAGCCTAGAAATGTGGACCAAGCGTTGGTTCTTACCTTAAAATTTCTGCTGCAGAAAGGACTGGATCAAGATCATTTGCTGCTAGAGTCCGATTGCTCAGTGATGGTGAATCTTGTGCTAAATCACTCTTTCGACCCCATGGCAACGGCAATCTTTGTTCACAGAAGCTAGGACACTCTTGCCCTCTTTTCCTTTTCTTCGCATCACGGTATTGTAGATGGGCTCATGATTCTTAGCCAGTTGGGTTGCTAAGTCCCATGGGCTTTCTATGCTTCCCCTAAATTATTTTCATTCCCCCTTCCCATCTCTTGATCTTTTGTACTCCAGCTTTGTCTAGTGGTTGTAATTAGCAGTTATTATATAATACCGTTGTTTTTGAGCCAAAAAAAAAAAAGGTAAGGCACTATGGGCGGGATTCCTCGTGCGCAAATTAGTGTAATTAGTCTGCCAATTCACTAAGGAAGAAAGGAATATAATTTTATTCACTTGCTTTAGGTTTCTGTAAAAACTTTTTGACGTGCTTCCTATACATCAGAGCTAACTTTATCAAGACTCCATGTGTTTCGTAGAAAAATGAATAATTTAAAAAATATTTCCCTAAAAATGATCATTTATATCGTTTGAAATAGTTAATCAAAGAAAATTATTTTTATTATTGATAATATTTATATCTAATTATTTTGTGAATAATGAAAATATTTTTTTTTCTAAGTGATCATTTCTATAAAAAAATCCAAACAATTTATTTTCCATTAAACAAACCCAAATTTTGCTCTATCTTCTTCGTTCATTTATTTGCTAGATATGCAAAAATAGGACAGCAATTCACTCTTCCTTTTTATCAGTTACTACTTTTCCTTGAATAATAATATAACGAAAAGCTTATGACATGGTCTTATAAGTGAAGGCTTACTCTCTTGCAAAGCTATATTGTCGGAACCTTTTACTTGGGATTATAGTATGATTAGTAATTTTATTATACATATTGGCTTATCTTGAAACCTAGACACTTGAAAATATTACTACTTCACTCATTCACATAAGGGAAAAAGCCACGAAAAACTCTAAACTTTATATGAAGTAACAAATTTACCCCAAACTTTTTTTCGTGACATGAAAAATCCAAAACTTTGCTAACTCGTGACACATTTACCCTAAACTTTTTTTCGTAACACAAAAACTCTAAACTTATATCCACATGACATATTTACGGCATTTTTGTCTTTTATTTTTTTCTTCTTCTATCTTCCCTTTGCTGGCCATGCGGAGGGAAGCTGGATTTAAGTGAGGGCAACCCTTGGCTGAGTTAGGCGAGGGCCTCCCTTGCCGAGCAGGGCACCCTCGCCCGATGCTAGTGAGGGCGAGGGGTGCCGATCTGGCAAAGATGGCCCTCGCGAGCTTCGAGCAAGGTCTATCCTTGCCAAATCTGGCCTGTGCAAGGCCGCCCTCACCGAATCTGGTGAGGCAACACCTAGGCAAGCCCCATCGCCATGGCCGACGGAGGGAAGAGAGAAGAAGAAGAAAGGAAAAAAAAATAGAACAAATAAGACAAAAATGCCCTTGTGGGGTAAATATGTCACGGTTAGTAAAGTTTAGAGTTTTTAATGTCATAAATAAAAGTTTAAGATAAATTTGTCACTTTGAGTAAAATTTGAGGATATTGGTGAATATTTCTCTTATCTTCTTCTTTAAGATTGTTTTTTTTTTTTTTTTTTTTTGACTTCTTAAGAAAATCTTGCATTTCTCCCAATTGTCATTTCGTTTAGAACAAAGTAATTAAAACATTTCAAAGCAACCAAACATTGAAATAGTTACGCATTTTTTTACTTTTATAATTTTAGATTTTCAATGGTACTCTTAAAATTAGCAAAAGGGTGGATAAGTAAGATTTCTTTGGAAAATAAAAATAAACGTGGCCGAATTGAATATATTGTAATATGTAATAAGTGAGATTCGTGCTTATTTTCTTGAAAACACGCAAAAGAAAAGGACAAATGAAGAAAAAGGGTCAGAGGGTGGGCAGAGGTTTTGCGAGCAGAGCCGTAAACCCCGCCGTCGCCGCCGAGGATGTTCCGATGGCGCCCCGATCGACGGTCCTCCGCCGCACTCCCGCCACGAAACGCGTTCTCCCTCTCTTCTTCCGCACCCGTCAAGGTCCTCTCTCTCTCTCTCTCTCTCTCTCTCTCTCTCTCTCTTCTCCGTCTCTGATCTTCGTCTCTCTGCGCAGTGGCTCCATGCGAGGTCTCAGCTCCTCCGCTTCGTGCCCCCTTCTCCACTCGCGTTGTCGGCGACGAGCCTGCCTCATCAGACCGCATTCCCGATCGCTCTGCGTTTCGTATTCCATCGAGCTTCGCGCCGTCCAGCAGATTCACGTGGTTTTTTTTTTTTTTTTTTCGTTTGGTGGGATTCTAATCGTGCAGGTTCGAGATTTCATACGCTCGGCGTTGTACGACCCGAAGCATGGCTACTTCTCTCAGCGATCGGCCTCCGTCGGCATGATGGGGAGGAGCATCAAGTTCAATCAGCTCGAAGGTAAACTCTTTGCTCGCGGTCCTCGATTCTCGGTTGCTCTGGAGATCGTTCTGTTCCTCGTGCAATGCGTTGAGTGCAAGGCGGTTGAATAAGAAATTGCATTATGTATCCTTTCCGAAAATATGGTTATTGTTGGTTGGCTGGAAAGTGATGGTGTTGTCAAAAGCTTAGGTATTTATTGTTGGTTGGCTTAAATTTTGCCTTAACTATAAATATGAAGAGATCTAACCTCAACCTAAATCCTCGAGTCCTAATCAAAGGCATACAAATCCACACATGTCACAATTAATGCAACTAATAGCCATAATATTCACGCGTGATGGATACTAGCATCCACAACATTATCAAGCCTTCGAGACTCAAACAACAACCTTCAGGATATCCACATGCCTCTCAATTCATAACAAGGTCGATCATAGCATGCACGTGGACAAAAGCACACCCCAAGTGCCAAAACTTGGTATAGAGGGATACTTAAGTGTCAAAAGTTAGGAATATGACACTGAAGTGTTATTTTTTTTGAAAAATGGGATATTTGAATGTCACCTCTGGCGAACGCCGCCCGAAATCCTACGTGTCAATTTTTTGTTAATTTTGCTCAACTACGTAACTCGCCGGAGAACTGACATAACAAATAAATGCAAAAACGACGTCGTTTTGGCATGGATTTGAATTTTAATAAAAAAATTAA
Source organism: Eucalyptus pumila (assembly GCA_016097595.1). NCBI lineage: Eukaryota > Viridiplantae > Streptophyta > Magnoliopsida > Myrtales > Myrtaceae > Eucalyptus > Eucalyptus pumila. The sequence continues at coordinate 34,762,176 of CM027853.1, forward strand.
TTAAACTAAATTATAAAAAATTAAAATTTAAAATTTTAAGAAAAAAGGGGAGAAGGAAGATAGTTGCAAGTGGCTAAGAGCTATGCCCTCGCGCCGCCTCCCTATCATCGCCGAGAAGCGCGACAACGGTGGGGGAAGGGCCTACCAAGGTTGCCAAGCCCTAGCCAAGGGCCGCGAGCCCGGCCGACGGAAGGCGAGGGCTCGCGAGCCCTCACCCGATCTCCATCTCTCTCTCTCTCTCTCTCTCTCTCTCTCTCTCTCTCTCTCTCTTTAAATAAATTTAGTTTTAAATTTAATTTAGTTAATTTTTATATTAATTATTTATCCATGTCAGCAGTAAAACAACGTCATTTTTGCACTTGTCTAGCCACGTAAGAGTGCAAAATAACATCGTTTTGCATTTGCTTCGTTGAAAAATTGTCACGTAAGTATTTTAGCCAAATTTTCTCACCGTTGGCACTTAAATGATCCATTTTGTTCCAATTTTGGCACTTAACTATCACTTTCCTAACTTTTAGCACTTCAAAGTCCCTTCAAGCCAAATTTTGGCACTTCCGGTGTCCGATACTTCATGCACATGCCTTCTAAGTCATTAAAATAACATTTAAATCATGCACGGGTCTCATGCATATCATAAAAGTCCATGTCAAACATATGCAAGCCATAATATCACTTTCAGAGTATGCGTATAGCACTCAAATACTTCACACACATTTAGCATCTCGAGAATTACATAGCATCCTATACTACCACACTATCTCGAGTCTAATTATTAATCACACATAGCCGAAACCCCACGGCTCTTTTGGAAACCTCCGAGACATCGTCTCACTCCTACGAGCATGGCATCCGAAATCCATTGAGCATAGTTCTAATTATAACACATCCCGCGAACGACATCCTATTGGCATGGGGACATCTAGTTGACGTGGGAACATCATCTCATTCTCACTAACGAGGCATCCTATTGACTTGGAGGTATCATCATGAAATCCATCGGTGACGGTGTTCCTTGTATGATAACACGAATCAAGCATTCAAGTAATCAGTTTTATCTTTCTCATATTAGTCCAAGTATTAATGCCCCAAGGGTATGTCAAACAATGTGTAACTCATGACTTATTGTATATGCGATAATAAAATATGTTGAGATAATTGAGAAAAATGAAACTTGGGAGCTCATCAATCATCTTGAGGACAAAAAGATCATAGGCGTCAAGTGGGTCTACAAGACATAGCTTAATACACAAAACTAGAATCGTGGCTTGACCCTTGATGCTTGAGTGCTGGCTTAGGTCAAACCCGGATCGAATGATACGCTTTAATATTGCCAACCCAAGAGAATGATCTGGCCCGACGCACTTCAACGCACATCCAAGAATCAATGCCGTTCTAGATTCAGCAACTTGATGTGAATTCAAGCATTGACCATGACCTATGGATATCTATATATAAAGATCATTCATATAATACTCATACAACCATTCATGGCGTCCAAGTATGAAGATCAAGCATAAGTAGTAATAGTAAATGGTCCACAACATCAACCACGGCAAATTTAGCCTAAATGAATCATTTCTACAACTTACACCAAACTCAAGCAATCTCAACCTTCACATAATTGTTCCTTGTTCAATCTTGAACTATATAGTTCAAGCATATCATGAGAAAACCATACAAAATTAATAACATGAATTCCTCAACCTAGTAGAATCCTACGGCACTAAGGTGATCCTAAATCCAAGTCGCGTAATACAATAGCCTAGCTGATGTTTAGGAAAGCTAATTACTAACAATTGAGACGAGACGAGACGAGAAGTGTTTCATGGTGGCTCGAGGACGACGAGTGAACGGCAGCAACTCACAGCGATGGACAGCCAGCGATGGTAGCACGGGCAACACGGGTAGTAGGTAGCTCAATGTGACTCATGGAGGAGCAACGATAACAGAGACGTCCAAGTAGGCAGCGGACGAGCAAAGGGGGCATGGGCGGTCAAATGGTGAAGGAAAGGAAGGAAAAGGAAGAGAAAAAGAGATAGAGGAGAGGGATGGGGAGTCAACTGAATGAGGGAATGAGAGAGAGAAGGAGAAGGAGAAGAAGAAGAAGAAGAAGAAGAAGAAGAAGCTTGAAGGGAAAGCTTGTCTCTCAAGCATTAATTGCACCTTGAATTATTGTCCTCCCCATCATGATGACCCTAAACTTGGGGTTCAAGAAGCAATCTTGGCCATCCATTTAGTCATGTGCCTTACCCAAGATCAAGAGCTAGGATTGCTTCTTGAGACTTCAATTATTGACTAGACTCAAAGGGCAATTTGGTTCATTCCTCCTATCCTATCCAAAAGTGGCGCCTACCCTATGTCCATGGCCAAACAAAGTTTGACTCACCTCAATTTATATTTTAATAGGCTAAATTGACCTCATCTTTCGGTCCGCTAAAGTATATATCATTAAATTAGCACATTTCCCAAATTAATGCACTACTAGGCTCATTAAAATCATTTTAATTGGAAAGGAATGACTTGATAAAATCTATCGTTGATACTCGCAATTAAACCAAGGATTATAGCTAAGTTTCAATTGAAAACGACTTTAACGTGACCTACGTGAATTTAGGTGGCATTAGCGAAATTCACGTGATCGACTTTCGAACTAAGTTCGACACTTGTTTAGAGTTTTATGCATGACTTTTAGTTGAGCTTATTCGATCCACAAATGACCCCGATTGTCATATAATTGAATATGATTGATCAGCCTACCTTGACTCATGGTCATTCGGATTGGATTAAGGTTATTCGCAATCAATACATCGATCGCACGATGTCACTCGCGATCGTATATACTTGAGCTGACTCAATCTATATTGGTCCTTTGATTAAATTGTGATGGTATGTGGTCATCTACAGCGATTCTTGTGGTTGAGCTGTCCTTTTCATGGTCGATTGCTCTGGTTTATCGCAACCCTAATTCTCAATTGCGTGGCCCCTAATTAGCTAGTCAACTTGTGAACAATCCCTATGATTGAGTCATGACTTGTCTTCGCTACTAACATACCAATCCTTAGTCTATCCCTCGCAGTCTTAAATAGGATTTGAATCGAGAATCGCTTATCAAAGAAATGAGCCAAATTGGAATAATACAACCCAAATCCAATCAGTTCAACTCAAATCAAGTCATCACTAACATCAGAAGTGGGATTAATTTAGTCCAATTACCTCATGGGTGATATGAATTTTATTTTGATTGAATTGCCTCATGAATTGGGGGTTTTCATTCAATTAATGTAATTTTTGCAATTTTTTTTCCCAATTGCCAATTTCAATTGAAACTAATTGACTTGAAAGGTATTCGATTGGTTTAATTAATTGGGCTTGAGACACTTCAATGCACGCAATTTGACCCTCATATGATTGCATGAGCAGAACCCCTAAAGGAAAATGAAGTTTCATCGTCAAATTGAATCTTAATTGATCAAATTGATCCCTAGCTTAGAATGGATTAAGTTGAATCACACCAATTAAACTAAGTTGGCTAGTTAAGTCGAGCAAATCAAATTGATTGATGTGAACTTGTCAAGATTGATATTTGATATGAGTTGCCTCTAAGAAAATGGACTCATTCGTGATTTAATTATGAAGAACTTATTGAAACCCCTAATTAGAGTCAAAATTGAGGACTTTTACTTTTTTGCTTGGAATCTGAAAATTGGCTTGAAAATTGAACGTGGGACAACCTTGTAATCAAATGTTGTAAAGGACATTTTTCTACAAAATGACTAGAAATTAACTAATTTTGTTTTTGGTTGATTTTGAACCAAAATTCACAAATTGGGAAAAAGTTGGTTCTAATTTGCTTTTGCAAAATTGATAATGCCAAAGTTAAATTAAGGTGAAAAAAAGGATGATTTGGAGATTTTGAAAATTTTCAATTTTTTGAACATAGTGTTGATCAAAAAGTCAACATTATAGTGATTTGTCGTGAAAATATCAATTAAGGGATCAAATTTTGTTTCTTTTTTTTAAAAAATTGACAATAAATTGAAATTAACACTATTTTTGGGCTTTTCATGCAAAAAATCAAAATTTGCATTGGTGCATGAAGGAAAAGAATACAATATAATTAATAAAATCAATTTAAAAAATATAATATCAAAAAAATTATTGACATTGGTGCATGGAGGAAAGAATTTCACTTACTGAATAGAAAAAAATATTTTCTAACTCTAACTCATTTTCAAGTTTCAAACAAACATCGAAAAATATAATTATTTTCTTAGGAAAATAACTTCTTAGAAAATATTTTCTAAAAAAATTATATTTTTTGCAAAACGGCTGGAACCTTAACATAATGACAATTTCAGGTAAATACAATCTTTAGCCTAAGTAGACCCCGTGGGCTTTCTTCAATCACGAGATTAGTATATCAACATGGATCCGATTTATCCAGTAATCAAAACAATAGTAGTCCTTGTCATTTTCTCCAATGCTAGGCGTTTTTCACGGGGAAACTTTGCCACGTTCAAGGTAAGGCACTATGCTGGTGCAAAAAAAAAAAAAAGGTAGGGCACTATGGGGCGGGGATTCCTTGTGCGCAAATTGGTGTAATTAATTATATGCCAATTCACTAAGGAGAAAAGAAAGGAATATAATTCTAACATTCACTTTGCCTTCGTTCGACCTTAAAACTTTTTGACATGCTTCCTATACATCAAACTAACCTCAAGACTGTGTTTAGTAGAAAAATGAATAATTTAAAAATATTTTCACAAAATGATCACTTATAACGCTTTGAAATAGTTGAGGTCAATGAAAATTATTTTCATTATCAACAATACTTATATCTAATTATTTCATGAATGATGAAAATGTTTTTTTCTAAGTGACAATTTCTAAAAAAAATATTTTTCAAATAATTTATTTTTCATTAAACAAATCAAATTTTGCTTTATCTTCGTTTGTCTATTTGCTAGATATGCAAAAATAGGACAGCGATTCACTCTTTTTTCTACTTTTCCTTGAATTATAGTACGATGAAAAAGCTTATGACATGGTCTTATAAGTGAAGGTTTACTCTCTTTAAAAGCTACATTTTTCGAAACCTTTACTTGGATTATAGTATGATTAGTAATGTTATCATACAGTTTGGCTTATGTTGAAACCTAAACACTTGAAAATGATACTCCTTTCGCTCATACACATAACGTCATCTTCTTCTTTAGAGTGTTTTTTTTTTTTTTTGCTTCTTAAGAAAATCTTGCACTTCTCCCATTTGTAATTTCTTTTAGAACAATGTAATTAAAACATTTCAAAGCAACTAAACATTGAAGTAGTTACGCATCTTTTACTTTTATAATTTTAGATTTTCAATGGTACTCTTAAAATTAGCAAAAAGGTGGATAAGTAAGATTTTTTTTTTGGAAAATAAAAATAAACATATGCCCGAATTGAATATTTTGTAATAAGTGAGATTCGTGCTTATTTTCTTAAAACCACTTAAAAGATAAGGACAAAATGAAGAAAAGGGCCAGAGGGTGGGCAGAGGTTTTGCGAGCAGAGCCGTAAACCCCGTCGCCGCCGAGGATGTTCCGATGGCGCCCCCGATCGACGGTGCTCCACCGCACTCCCGCCGCGAAACGCCTCCTCCCTCTCTCCTTCGGCACCCGTCAAGGTCTTCCTCCCTCTCTCTCTCTTCCTCTCTCTCTCTCTCTCTCTCTCTCTCTCTCTCTCTCTTCTCCGTCTCTGACTTTCGTCTCTCTGCGCAGTGACTCCATGCGAGGTCTCATGGTATGATATGCATGATGATATGCATGATGATGATGATGATATGTGATGTGATATGATGATCACCCATGGTATGATATGCATGATGATATGCATGATGATGATGATGATATGTGATGTGATATGATGATCACCCATGGTATGATATGCATGATGATATGCATGATGATGATGATAATATGTGATGTGATGATGATTATGATGATGACATATGATGATATGATATGCATGATGATAAGGCATGATGATGCATGATAGTATTACGCATGGCTGCAAGGTAAGTTACGGTATGATATGCATGCGATCATGTATGATTTGTATGATCGTCGAGTTGTTATTGGATTATATACTTTACCTGGCTGAGTGGTTGTCTTTCACTCCTTTTGGGAATAACATTTCATATTAGTAGATGGTTTAAGCGGTTGGATATGACCGCGAGGAGAAGGATAGCAAAAGGAGGGAACCTTTGGACGCCGACACTGGTTGATGGACCTTAAGCATACGATTATGGGAGGAGATGTCGGTCATCTTTTGAAGTGTAGCCTAGTATAGAAAATTATGGCATTTTGATGTACGGACTAAAGATGTCCATTAGCTCTATGTAAATAAACGTGTTCGGCTTTTACTTATAAATGTTTAGTAGGTGTGCATCGTTTTCTGAATGTAGGGAAGGGAGTTTGTTAGATGTGCTTCCGTATGTGAATTGCGCAAGGGACCTATAAAAAAAAAGAAGTGTAAACCCCCTATGTTGTATGGACCTGCTACAATTGAAATGGTATCAGAGTGACATGTTATTAGGAAAGTAAATGGTAAGCAAACTGTGGCGACCCAAATCGGATCGGGGGCCGTCGAGGGGTGTCACAGCCTTTGTTGGTATCAGAGCTATGGTTTATTTGGAGTGATAAGGTGCCTCAAATGGAAATGAGGATAGAATGATGCACACCATAAGATGTAAAATGAATTAATTGAATAACGGGTGATGAGAATTCACTCGTAGATCCCTAGTAGTTTGTTTCGAGTTGCCTTTAGGTACCAGTAACATGTATATGTTACTTATGTAGTAGTAGTAGTTGCTTTGGATAGAAACAGTGAGTCTCAAATTTTTCCTGAGGCAATGCTTGGAAATTGCAGGAAAGTCATGGTGTGAGCTGGAAGTGCTCATCCATCGAGGGCTGAAGCCTCTGCTGCAAGGGCTGAACCCCGCATGGAAGACATCCTACAGGCATTGGCCAATATTGGAAATCTGATGGATAGACAAGCGCAGCAACAACTCGGAATGGAACGTCGCCCTCAGGGACTGGTGGAACAATTTCTGAAGTTGAAACCACTTAAGTTTAGTGGAATGGGGAGTCCTGAGGAGGCAGAACAATGGATTGATGGAATGGAACGAATTTTCCAGTTGTTGGACTGCAGTGATGCTGAGAAAATAGTTTTGGCGAGTACCGGTGGAGGGAAATGCAAAGTTTTGGTGGAGAGCTTCGAGGGATACAATCTTTCCACCAGGTACTGATGTGAACTGGGAAGAGTTTGTGAGAGCTTTCAATAGGAAGCATTTCTCTGATTGTGCCAAGGATAGGAAGATCACTGAATTTGTTCAGTTAGAACAAAGGGAGCTGACAGTAGACCAGCATGAGGCAAAATTTTCTGAATTGTCTAGGTATGCTCCTAGGTTGGTTGAGGATCGAGAGGAAAAGGCTAAGAGATTCCTGAAAGGGTTAAGGACTGATATTAGAAAACAACTAGTGCCTCTAAATATAAGGGATTATAATGAGATTTATCAGAGGGCACAGTTGGTGGAGCAAGAATTAGTGAGAGAGCAATCAGAATCTAAGAAACAGATGACATTTAGTGATGTTCAAAGGGGTAAGAGACCTTATCCTGATCAAGGTCAGACCTGGGAATCTAAGAAGAGGAATAATTTTGGGAATTCTAGAAAGGTCAGAAGTGGCCCGATTTTAGGAAGAGTACCCTACCAGGGTAATATTTGTCAGAGATGTGGTGGAGAACATGGACCAGGACCCTGTAATGATTGATTGAAATGTTTTGGCTGTGGGCAGAGAGGTCACTTTAAGAAAGATTGTCCACAAGGAAGGTCGCAGCCGAATGTCAATTCGATGCGACAAGTACAACAAAGTACTGGTGGACCAAATTTACTAAGGAACCCACAGAGGCCACCACCACAAGGAAGGGTGTATGCAGTCACTCAAGAGGAAGCGGGGGCTTCCAAAAGTGTTATCTCAGGTATGATTTCGATAGAGGGATAAAAAGGTATATGCGTTATTTGATATGAGTGACACGCATTCATTTGTGTCCGAAAAATATAGATGATTGTGAGGAGTAGGAACAAATCTCTAGATATGCCTCTTCGTGTTTTTACATCACTGAAAGATATGTTGTTATCTACGATGGCATGTGAGATGAGTGAGATAACCCTAGGGGAATGAGATAAGATATCATCTAGGGAAAGCGAATAGAGTAGCGAGATGCTCTTAGTCGTAAGTCGGCTATGGAAATGGCTAGTTTGAGGATGGCGAATGGGATAAGCCAAAGCGGATAATATCTCTGTAAGTTAATCCCTATTGAAACGAGACCCTTCAGTAGATGTGTAGTTTGGGTTCGAACCAGGCAAAAGCTGGTGTACCTGTAACGTCCCGGTTTGATGAGGGCGGGGAGTGGACGCCGAGGTCAGAGAACCTAAACAAGGAGCGGCTCCTGGCAGGCTTCTAGAATGGCAAAGGGGGCAGGAATGAACCGAACTATGAATTGAACTAGGAGGTCAATGTTTCTGGGATAAGTCTATTAGAATGGCGTAGCAGAAGCATGGTTAAACTTGTAGAACTCTTGTTTGTGAAAAAGAAGAATAGGTAGATGCGTTTGTGCATTAATTATAGGCAATTGAATCGTGCGATTGTTAAGAGTAAGTGCCCATTTCCTAGAATTGATGACTTATTTGACCAATTGCAAGGAAGTTCGGTCTTTTCTAAAAGTTGATTTGAGATCAAGATATAAGTTAAGGATTAAGAAAGAAGACATTCTTAAGACCGTGTTTAGGACTCACTATGGACACTATGAGTTCCTAGTTATGCTATTTGGATTGATGAAAGCCTTAGCTGCATTCATGGATTTAATGAGTAGGATACTTAAGCCTTATTTGAATCAAATTGTGATTGTCTTCATTTGATGATATCCTGATATATCCTAAAGGACCTAAAGAGCATGCATAGCATCTAACCGTAGTGCTGCAAGCAAGGCTTAAGAAGTGGATTATAGAGAGTGAGTTATGAATTTGGGGATTAAGTTATGATCATTTGAGCTAAGTAGTGACTTCCTATTTGAGGATTTCATTGGAAGTCTTGATGCGTTACATGGAGGTATTTAGTATGTATAGATTGATCTTGGAAGTCATGAGTTTGAGTGGTCATATGAGACATAAAATTATTTGTGGTTTATATGTTGGAATAATAGGTTAATTGATGATGGTCAACTTTTAACTGTAGGTGATGATCTCAATTTGAAAAGGTTTGATGGAATTAGTGAATATGATCATTTGTGGTTATAGTCCTTCCAAGGTGAAATGGTGGAAGTTCAAGTTGTGGATTTGATGAATGGTTAGTCTAAGTGATGATTCTTTAGGATGAGATCTGAGATATATTCGGTGGAAACTAGACAAATATTATTTTGATGGATTGTCGATCTTTGAATTAAATAAGTTTTGGTGGACTATAGATATTTGAATCGAAGGAATGATGCTATATTTTAGGCTTGAATCTATGTTGCGGTGAATGCATAGTGAATGTCTTTGTTGGACTGAACCAAATGAGTTATTGGTGGTGTCGATTTTGATGGTTCTAGGCTTAGGATTTTGGTATTTCAAAGTTTTTGGTTTCAAACATCTTGGACCAATATTATCGACTCGCCGAACTATGATTTTCAATACTTCAAGAAATGCTTATGGTTTTTGGAGAAAATTATCACCTGCACATTCCAAGTTTTGAACTTCAATCGAAAAGCAGATTTTGATTGTGAACTATTTTAGAAAATCTTTTGAATCTCATCAAAATTTATGAGTACTGTGACACCGTGCCCAAATGTTTTAAGAAATGTTTTCTATTTCAAAGAATTCTGAACTTTTTATAGAAAACATTCCAACCCATTGGAGTTGGGATTGAGATTGGAATTTTGCCAACGTACCGATTTAAATTTACTAAGGGTTTTGATAAAGTATTTTATTTGGCGCCGTGATGCAAGTGCGACTCAAGGTTTTACATGTGGATTCCGAAAAACATTTGAAAATTTAAACGTGATCATGGATTTTATGAAATTGGTATCATGCTTTGAATTTGTGAATTGGTTTAACAATATGAGATTTACCTATTCTCAAATACTATCATTGTTATACCGATGTGTCTTTGAAATTCTTATTTTGCATTATTTGATATCATGAGGTGGAATTTTCAAGAACTCAAAGGATTTTCCACATTGGTGATTTGAAAAACGTTTTGACATGGATATGACATATGATTTCAAAGCTTGCTGTTGTCGTTGAATGCTTTTGAAAACCTCAGTTTGTATTGTTTGATTTCATGAAGGAAGATTCACAAGCATTCAAAAGAAATTTCAGATGTGATTGTTGTTTTTAAAAAAAAAAAAAACTGTTTATGGTGTTGAGATAAATTAAGACATGTTAAGAGCTTGCATCCTTAATTTTAGAGGAAGTATCAGCCCGATCTAGGACACATACTCGATCATGAAGCCATCAAAATAGATGAGAAAGTGAGATACATTAAGGAGCCTATGCTGATATTGGATCGAAAGGAACAAATTCTCAGGACCAAGAGAATTCCATTGGTTAAGATATTATGGCGATATCATGATGTGGAGGAAGCCACATGGGAGAGTGAAAATGAGATGAGAGAAAGGTACTCTCACTTATTTCAAGAGACATAGGAAATGTCTAATTTCGAGGACGAAATTCTCTAAGGAGGGGAGAATTGTGGCATCCCAAAATTCATAATGACCTCTAGTTACATTAAAGTCTATGAATAGGTGATGGAAGTACCGTCAAGTTATTTTATGGCCATTTAATCCATAATTTGTAATAAGATTTATGGCCAAGCTTTTAAGGGATAATTATGTGATAGGAAAGAAAATCCTATCATTGGCCATGTGTTTTATAAATTGGGATTTATGGAATTATGATTTCAAGATTTTGGCCATGTGGAATTTAGTAATTAAATTCTTAAAAGAAAGAATTAAAGATGAATAATTGAAAGGTGAAATTAGGATTTAAATTAGGTTTGGGCCTTAAGCCCAAAAGGTGGATTTTAATGGGCCAAGTTGGCCGGCCCATTGAAGCCCACAAGTGGGCTGCCGCCGACCAAGAAAGGGGGAGGAGTGGCCGGCCCAAGCCCAAGCCCAAGCCCAAAAGCCCATCTTGCATGTGTTGTGACAAGTGGGAAGAGGGGTGGCATGCATTGGGCATTGGGGAGGCAAGCCAATGATGAGGAAATGGGGGCATAAAAGGGAAGAAGAGGAGAGAGAATGGCTGATTAGCCATTCGGCCAAGTGAGGGAGAGAGAGAGAGAATCGTGCGAGAGAGAGAGGAAGCCGAGAGGGAGAGAAAGGAGCCCGTTCGCCGCCGTCTGCCGTCCGCTCGTGCTGTTCGTGAGGTCTAGAGGCAAGTTGGGAATCCACTATCTACTCTTGCACCAATGTTTTCGCATGAACTGTTGGGAGTCAGAAACTTGTTTGAGCTTGCATGTGTGTTTAGAGTCAGATTTTGGCTTCGATTTCTTCATTAAAGTTGTAGCTAACATCTTGAAATATAACATACTGAAATTTCGTGGAAAATGATGGAGATTTGAGGGGTCAAACCCTCATCCTACGGAGATGCTAGATCTGGAATATTTTCGTATGAACTGTTTGAGTCAGAATGTTGTGAGAGCTTGCATGCATGTTTAGAGTTCGATTTTGGCTGTGATATCTTCATAAAAGTTCTAGCTAACATCGTTTACTATAACATACTGAAATTTCGTGGAAAATTATGGAGATGTGAGGGGTTTAAGTCTTGTTATACGGAGACCTTAGATCTGTGAAGTTTTCACTGACCTCTTGTTGGATTCTTGATTTCATGTTGATTTTTGTTGAAGATCTGAATTCGATGTCTTCATGAAAGTTGTAGGTAACACCTTAAACTACAACATACTAAAATTTTAAGAGAAATGAACAAGTATAGCCTAGTAAATCGGCTGGATCTTGGGGACGATGATTCTGGTGATGTGTTCCGAGACACCCGAGACTTCATGGACTTAAATGGTGACCATAATTTGGTTATTTGACCTAGATCTCTTCATGAAACTTGTAAAGGACAACTTGGTACATAACATATCCAAATTACAGAGAAAACGAAAGAGGATAGGTAGGTTAAATCTCAGTATTTCGGAGATGTGTATTCTGGACGATGCGGTAAGGGTTCCAGAAGCTTCGTGAGGTTGAATAAAATAATCTATAAGGAATCTGACTTGGAGTTCTTCATGAAAGTTGTACCAAAATGTCTTGGCTATAATCCAGTAAAATTTCATAATTTTTGAGGCCATATGGATATTTTAATTGAATTTATTCGGAAACCGTGCATTCTGGTTTAATCCGAGAATCATAGGATGTTTTGGGAAAATTGTGAGATTTAGTAAAAATTCAATTTGGCCATGAATTTTGCAAGTAATTATCATCCTATGGGTTTGTTTAATAATTTCTTGGATTTTGATAATTTTGGGGAATTTATTGATATTAAATAATAAATAAATAAAATAAAATAATAAAATAAAATAAAATAAAATAGATTTTTATTTGGCCTATGTGATAAATTCTTGGTACATGTATTGAATTGAGATGCATGTGTGATAAAGTTTTGGTATGTGTATGACATTTGAATTGAGATGCAAGTGTGAATTCCATGTCAAGTGTGATTTGTTTGATGCCATGCCAATTGCTATGTTAAATTGAGATAAAGAAATGGTAAATGTGAATGATGGTAAATGAGGAAATGGTTGTGGTGGAGGATGATGGCCGGAATGTATAGAGATACATTGCCGGATTTCCCCGGGAGTGTCGGGATGCCCGGTGGTATACGATACGTAATTCCAGGGGAGGCCTGGTGGTATGTCGGTACATAATTCCGGAAGCCTTGTCGGAGGTCATTGCCCGAAAGGATTGCCTCGCGACACCAGGATTGGGGTGCGAGATGCCCGGCTAGAAGGGTAAAGGTCGGATGTCCGGTTGTATCTTGGATACATGCCCGGAGGTTCCTCGTGATGCTAGTTGGGATGCGAGATGCCCGGAATGTGGGGGGCCGGATGCCTGGTTGTATCTTGGATACATGCCCGGAGGTTTTTCTCGCATGGGATGCGAGTGTAAAATATGGGATGAAATTGATGAATCGAGGACGGGTGATGTGGTGATCAAATTTAAAGATAAAGATGAAAATTAACTCATGGCATGATATGGTATGATATGCATGATGATATGCATGATGATATGCATGATGATATGAATGATGATGGTGATGATATGTGATATGATATGATGATCACCCATGGTATGATATGCATGATGATATGCATGATGATGGTGATGATATGTGATGTGATATGATGATCACCCATGGTATGATATGCATGATGATATGCATGATGATGGTGATGATATGTGATGTGATATGATGATCACCCATGGTATGATATGCATGATGATATGCATGATGATGATGATGATATGTGATGTGATATGATGATCACCCATGGTATGATATGCATGATGATATGTGATGTGATATGATGATCACCCATGGTATGATATGCATGATGATATGCATGATGATGATGATGATATGTGATGTGATATGATGATCACCCATGGTATGATATGCATGATGATATGCATGATGATGATGATGATATGTGATGTGATATGATGATCACCCATGGTATGATATGCATGATGATATGCATGATGATGATGATGATATGTGATGTGATATGATGATCACCCATGGTATGATATGCCTGATGATATGCCTGATGATATGTGATGTGATATGATGATCACCCATGCTATGATATGCATGATGATATGCATGCATGATGATGATAATATGTGATGTGATGATGTCATGATAAGGATGACGTGTATGATATAATGATGCCATGATGATGATTATGATGATGACATATGATGATATGATATGCATGATGATAAGCCATGATGATAAATGATAGTATTACGCATGGCTGCAAGGTAAGTTATCGCGATGCATGTATGATTTGTATGATCATCGAGTTGTTATTGGATTCCTTTACATGGCTGAGTGGTTGTCTTCACCGCTTTTTTTTACTAACATTTCATATTAGTAGATGGTTTAAGCGGTTGGATATGACCGCGAGGAGAAGGATAGCAAAAGGAGGGAACCTTTGGACGCCGACACTGGTTGATGGACCTTAAGCATACGATTATGGGAGGAGATGTTGGTCATCTTTTGAAGTGTAGCCTAGTATAGAAAATTATGGCATTTTGATGTACGGACTAAAGATGTCCATTAGCTCTATGTAAATAAACGTGTTCGGCTTTTACTTATAAATGTTTAGTAGGTGTGCATCGTTTTCTGAATGTAGGGAAGGGAGTTTGTTAGATGTGCTTCCGTATGTGAATTGCGCGAGGGACCTATCAAAAAAAAAAAAAAAAGGTCTTTACACCGTTGATGTGCACCAAGGCGGAGAAAGTCGTCCTTGCAATATATTAGCTGCAGGGTATTGCAAGCAATTGGTGGAGAGCCACCAGTGGGATAGTGTTCTCGGAAGGTGTGGTCCCGGAGTGGAACACCTTTGTCGAAGTCTTCCACGGCAAGTACTTTTTTGACTATACCCGAGAAATGAAGATGGCAGAATTCTAGTGTCTTCGCCAAGGTTCAATGACTGTAGATCAGTATGAAGCGAAGTTCGCTGAACTATCGCAGTACGCCCTCAAACTGGTCGAGAATCCGGTAATCCGAGCTAGAAGGTTCAGAGATGGGCTTAGACTGGAAGTGAGAAGCCCGCCGGTGCCATTGAAATTGAAGGACTACAATGACTTGTATGATCTGGCCCAGCTGATAGAGAGAGACCAGGACGAACGAGCCGCTGCATCTGGGTCGCAGTTTGGTTCAAATAAAAATGTGTGTCGGGTTGGGAAGGAGCCTATGATCGGAGGAAGATATTATATTCCGCCCAACAGGAAGGGTGGGATAGACAAGTTAGCACCGAATTAGAATGGAGTATGTCATTTCTGTGGGAAAGGACATGGATCGGCCTTGTGTTTTTCTAAGACGAGAAAGAACATAAGCTTTTTGGGTTTGGCAAGTTACTATAGAAGGTTAGTGGAAGGATTTTTAGCATTAGCTTCGCCGGTGACTTGACTACTAAAAGTGGAAGAGAAATTTGTGTGGACAGACAAGTGCGAGCGTAGTTTTCAAAAGCTTAAGTAGAAGCTCACTACCACACATGTGCTAACCACACCATCTGGTCTCGGTGGATACGAGATCCATAGTGATGCATCGTTCAGAGGACTGGGTTGCATGTTGATGCAACATGGTAGGGTTATTTCATATGCGTCCCGTCAGTTAAGACTTCATGAGATGAATTACTCGACGCATGACTTTGAGCTCACAGCGATTATGTTCTTACTGAAGATTTGGAGACATTATTTGTGTGGAGAAAGATTCTAGATCTTCACTGACTATCAAAGTCTCAAGTATCTATTCTCTCAGAAAAAGATGAATATGACACAGTGTCGTTGAACGGAACTTCTGAAGGACTACGATTGTGATATTCTATATCACCCTGGAAAGGCGAATAAGGTCGTAGACTCCTTGAGTCCGAAATTTTCAGTTACACAGATGATAGTTAAGGAATGGGTTTTACTCGAAAGGGCTTAAGATTTGGTTGTCAAATTTGAGGTTTGCCACATTTTGAATCTTATGGCCACCCCAGAATTGAGCCGGATGTTCAAATTAGAATCAAGACGCTGCAGTTGACAGACCTAATATTCAGAAGATTCTGCAAGAGGATACCAATAAGAGAAAGGCTGACCTTTAGATTTCTAGAGACGGAACACTAAGGTTCTTAGGATGATTGTGTGTACCTGACCATGCAGAGCTTAAGAGGAGATCTTAACAGAAGCTCATCGTAGCAATTACAATATTCATCCTGGCACTACAAAGATGTATTAGAATTGACGTCAACACTGTTGGTGATCTGGTACGAAGGTAGATATCACTAAGTATGTCGCCAAGTGTCTGACATGTCAGCAAGTAATGACATAGTATTGCAAGCCGAGAGAACTTGTACAATCTCTCAAGATTTCCGAGTGGAAATGGGAGCACATCAAGATAGACCTTGTGACAGGCTTACTGAGGAGTCCGAGAGGTAATGATTCCATTTGGGTAGAGATCGACAGACTGACATAGTCGGCTCACTTTATCGTTGTACGAAAGGATTTCGATTTGGACAGGCTTGCAGATTTGTATGTGCGTCAGATTGCTCGTCTGCATGGAGTGCCAGTGATGATTACATCAAACAGAGACTCGAGGTTCATAGCTACCAACAGAGCATTCAGATGACTCCTTTCGAAGCGTTGTATGGCAGAGCGTGTAGAACTTCAGTTTGTTGGGATGAAGTCAAAGAAAAAAAGATTATAGGCCTAGAGTTAGTCCAGTAGTCAGTAGATGCAGTTGCCGTTACAGTCATCAGAGACAGAGTAAAGACCGCTCAGAGCTGCTAGAAAAGCTTTGCAGTTAAATGTCGAAGGCCAGTGGAATTCCAAATTGGTGATCATGCCTGTCTGAATGTGTCACCAATGACGGGTGCTTCATGCTTTGGCAAGGAGAGAAAACTGAGTCCGAGGTACGTAGGTTCCTTTGAGATTCGGGAAAAAATCGAGATCCTAGTATATTGTCTTGCATTGCCGCCGAGGTTGGCGCAAGTGCATGACATATTTCACGTGTCAATGTTGAGGACGTATGAGCCTGACCCGACCCACGTGCTTAATTTTGAAGAATTAAACGTGGACGACAGAGTGTCATACGTGGAAAGCCCGGTTCAGATGGTGGATCGGAAAGAGCAGATTCTGCACACCAAGATGAACCCATTGCTTAAAATGGTTTAGCAACACCACGGCACTGAAAGAGCAACCTGGGAAAGTGAAGATTCGATGAGACGACTGTACCTCCACCTTTTTATTTAAGGATTTGTAAAAGTTTAAATTTCGAGGACGAAATTTTTATAAGAGGAAAAGTTGTGACATCCTGATTTTCAGATTCTATTTTCGGTTGAATAAATTAGGCTTTTCATCGACGCGCCTATAGTTCTTTTCTTTGAGTTGGCCACTCACGAGATAACTAGCATATCAGGTGAAGCCATTAAGGAATATAAACGCAATAGACTTGAGAATTCGACTAGGAATCGACTCCTTGATCATGTTAGTCTGCAACGGTCACTATGGCACAGTTAAAAATCGATTAAAGACCAGAGATAGGTCGATTCGATAGAGGTGTGTGATTAAGTGTGGGTGATTCCATCTAATTTGCCGATTGGCACTGAACCGATTTTTCTAACGTTTTGGTATCCCGTGCCGGTATTTGAAAACTCAAGATTTTTATTACAACCGAGAGTCACCAATGTGTCGAAGATGTACAATGTGGCTTGAAAATAATCAACCATGGATCAAATGTGCTAAAAATTCCTAAAAGCTACCAAGTAAGTTAGATCACACTAAAATCACGTTAGATTGAAATTAACCACGAATTTGAACCTGATTTCAAAAATTGAAAGGTATGTCATATCATGATTTATTTTAGGAACATTGTCTCCCCCTTCGAGAAATTTTCAGCGAGCACGGGATTTTTATGGAAAATCAATTTGGATAATTCGGAAAAGAAATGAATTTCGGAGGGGCCAAATTGAAGGGATTTTTGGCCTCCAAAGTGAGCTACTTGGTGAAAGGAAATTGTGGAAATTGTGTAGGCTTCCTCCGCAGCAAATTTGGCCATCAAATTGAAAATATTTGTTAAGAAATTGAATTTCGTATGAATCAAAAAACGAAAGTAAATTCGGATGGTGAGGAAGTGGCCATTTTTGTCGTCCAAGGCTTGTTATTTGTGGGAATTTTCGTGCAAGGAAGTAAGTGGGGACCAAGTATATTATCATGGAGATTTTTGGGAACCAAATTGGATTGAATTAAAGTCTAAAATTGTGAAATTCATAGGCTAGAGGGGCTGTCACATTTTGGTCTCAATTGGACTTCAATTGGGGTTAGTTAGTGAAGAAATTGGCCCTAGGGTGACCAATTGACATTGTTGGATGAAGATGGGCTGAAGATAATTAAGTGCTCAAGATATCTTGACTTTCTTCCCTTCTCTTATCCAGCTTGTCTCATACGGTTGTTGCCCCCCACCTTCGGTTCTCTTCTCCTTCGTGCAAGCTATTGCTTCAACAAGCCAGCTGCCTCTACGTTCTTTTCATTTTGTTTGTTCTTCTGCCCGAACAATCCCCTCCCCTCCTTGGAATAAACCGTCTGGCAGCATCTTCCACCGAATCAACCGCATGCCCATCTGCCCACCGAATCTACTACTCTACCTTTTGCTGCCGCTCCATCGATTTCTCCTTTACCACCGAAGCAACACCCACACGTCCTCCACCATCTTCGGTCCACCGTCATCTTCCACTCACGAAGCCAGTCAACCCCAGCTCCCACCGAAGCTTAGCCCCTACAACAGCTCACGCCAGCCGCCCCTCTAACAACGCTCCAAGCTTCAACAACGCCTACCCATCGTCAACACTACACGTCTCTACCGAAGCAACATCCGTGACCTCCTCTCACGCTGCCTCAGTCCAGCCCATCTCGTGCTGCCTTCACGCCATCAACGGCCCATCTGCTCTCGTGTTTCAGCCGTGCACAGCCCGCATGTTAGCCCAGTCCCGAGCTGAGCCCAACTGTAAGCCGTCAAAGCCAGCTCAGTCCATAACAAAACTGGAGCAGCTCGACCAGCACAACAGTGAGCTTCCTTGGGCCATTTTCAACCTAGTCCGAGCCTCCGTTGGCGCCACCGTAAGCTCAAGTTTTGGCTGCTGTCGTGCCACCATCGTACTGAACCGGTTTTTGTGCTAAACCAATGAGTTTATGCAATAAAATCTACTTAGGATGTTAATGACGTTTAAGGGGTGTTTAGTTTAAGTTAATTAGGGATTATGTGGTGAGTTAGATTTGATTAGTGATTTAATTAGTTAATTATGCATGTTAGGTTGTTAGAGTAGCATAATTAGAGACTAGATAAGTTGTATTATTTATCTAGATTGGTTTAAAAAAATTTCGAGCCCGTTTCGGTATTTATTTAGGCGTTTTCGGCCTAGGTTTCTATTTTTGGTAATTAAATGCATTTATTTTATTATTTTTGGTAATTATTTAATTATTTATTATTTTCCAAAAATTATACTGAGATAGCCGGTGACCGTAATTTTGTGCTGATTGCAATGGTGTGCTTGGTTTATTTAATTGAATGATGCATTGTGCAAATTGAGTGAAAGTTGCAATTTTGGGTAATTATCCCAAAATCAAGTTATTTTAGTAATAAATTAGAAAATATCGGGCGTCGGTTTACAACGCCAAAAATGTGTTTATAGACTGTATTAAATAGTGGGATTTTCCAAAAGAAAGATATTATATTTTTTTGCTCAGGCCGACCGTGTACCTCCACACGATTATTTTTATCGGGTATTTTTAACACGAAGAAAATAGGCCAAGACATTATTTTAATTGAGGAATTTAAGTGCGAAGCACAACGTCCTTGGCTGGGATTGGATAATCGTGTGCTGGTTAAGAGAATTCGTCACCCGTTGTGTGTGGGGCGAACAATGCTTTTATGTGGAAAGCTGTCTTGAGGAAGACGTTGTCGTGCTCGATGGGGCAAGACAACGCTTTCCTGTGTGACGTATGGATCCGCTATGTGACGGATAGATACGCTGTGTGTCAGTTCAATCCGCTATGTGACGGATAAATCTGCTATGTGACGGTTAGATCTGTTGTGTGATGGTTAGATCGTGCCTGTGTAGCCACAGTCAATTAAAACGTATGATAGGTCGTACCTGTGTGACCATGATTAACTAGAATGCATGATTGACTAAGATGTGGTGATTAACGGATATGTAATTTGAGACACTCCTTTGGGTTGAGTGTTGTTACTGCATAGATGTGATATATGAATTGTGCTAACATGCAAGAAGGAACTGAGGTAAAGGTAAGTCTCTGTGGTTATATGATTGTGTGGGTAGGACGCCTCTAGTCGTATTACCCTCATAATCAAGGTTTTAGAGTGTGAACTCGCTGAGATTTATATCTCACCTCATCGTGGGCTCAATTCTTTTCAGGGCCGCAGCGTGGTGGATCTAGAGTCGAGCTGAGAGGAGTTGAAGTGTAGGTCAGTTAAGACAACTTCTTTTGAGAGTCGGTCCTTTGAAGTCTTTTGGTTGTAGACTTTTGTACATGACTCAGTGTGTATATAAAAGCATGTTTTGTTTGTGAATTTGTTGTCCTGCTTTTCTATCTCAAGATGGTTACTATTAGGGGATTTGTTATTCGCTTCCGCATGTGCAATAAAATGGAAGGGTTGGCAACTCGTCCTGGGAAGTCGCAAATTTTTTTGACCATTGAGAGATGGGCACGCGCTCGAGGATGGAGACGTGATACATAGTATGTTACTCAACCATTAAATACATTAGTAGCCTTTGATTTATTTTGTCATCTTTAAAAACATCATAAGGGAAATCCCTAACAATCTCCCTATTTTTTATGATGACAAAACAATCTCTGAATTTGCAAATGTGTATTCACACTTTCTAAAATGTTGATAAATCAGTCACCAAATTTTAGATGTTCAAAAAGTGTGATTCGAATCAAAAGATAGCAGAAGATAGCAAATAGATTGAGCATAACAATATATAGAAAAATAATTGCAGCTCAATATTATGCAATAATATCAACCAATCAACACATGCATATTTATATTCTATCCCCCTTTTTGTCATAATCAAAAAGCGATAACAATGGAAATATTATCACGTAGAGAATATAAAGCGATAACAAAAATATCTTGCATGGAACACAATTTCCAAAAAATCAGCTTTTGCAAAGTAAGTCGAATATTAAAAATTGGCAACATAGCTCACTTCGATGATATATAACAGCAAATTTTCAATAAAAATCACGGATGCATTATAAGATTCACTTACCATTTTTTTCATAATAAAACCATAATAAAAAATTTGTTAATGACAAAAGGTAATAAAAGATGCACTAACCGGATTTCGTAGATCTTAACAAGTTTGTCACATTTACCTTTTCCTTCCTTCCATAATAATCAATATCATGATCAATTCAAAAAGATTTTTCCAAAATTGATCAACGCTCCCCCTCAATTTGTTGTCTTTTTTGGGTGATCACGATTCTTTCCTTTTCTTTTGGATTCGCTTTCTCCCCCTTTCATACGACACATTAGGGATTTCCTCAACAATTTGCAAAAACTTTGCACAAGGAAGAGAATTTTTTAGCCTTCAAAAAATAGTATAGAATCTCCATGATTTTCAAATCTAGCTTTCCAAAATCCATATAGAAGATTCTTTTGTGACTTGCAAATTCTTATATAACAGAAAATAATCCTTGCAAAAATATCACGTAATACATTCATTTGATTTGCGAATCAAACTTGCTATATAAGATATCTTTTAAGAATATAGCAAGAGTATCCAATAATATGCAATAATATCTTTTAAGATCAAAGGGATTTCCAGGAGCATAAATCTCAAAATATATTATTGATGCATTTCACAAAAAGAAAGATGATATTTCTATCACGTGCCAAATCAAGAAAAAAAATTGCAATGCCTTATATTATGATAAGAGATATTTGCAATATAAATGATAAGCAATCATCCAAAATCATAATAAATGTATGTAGAAATTTATAAGGCAGGATGATAAAAAATATTCTCTTACCCAAGCTATATGTTTGAAATATACCTTTGAAAAAAAAAATCATTACCAATCTTCGCATGAGATACTCTTCTGATTGCATCAAAATTTACATAGATTCGCAATCGATCTTCCCTTAGAGAATTTCCTGCGATCAACTTATTTCCTTTTTGGTATCCATCAATTTGGATCCTTCCATTTCGTTAGAGCAAAATCTTCAAGAATAATCAAATATTCTTTCTAAACTCATCATATTATTTAAGGAAAAAACAATATATACAATAATATATTGAAAAAGAAATTCTCATTTAATCAAAGCATAATAAAATCAGAGAGAATAAAATTCTTGAGTATCTAAGAAAAAAATATCTCGCAAAATATATTAAGATTACGTAACTTTGCAAAAATATGATAAAATCTGATAGTATAAGATCATCCAAATAAATTCATTTGTCTCTAAAAATAATCACACGTATTATATCAAATCTCAACTCACGAATACAAAAATAAATCACACGATTCTTTCTTCAATAAAATAAATTAAAGAATATGATCATTATAAAATCCAAATCAATCAAGGCATGAAGAGAATATAAATATAATAAGAATTTTTAAATTATGTACTCAAACAAATTGAAAAAAAAATGTGTCTTCCTTACCAAATTCTCTTTCTTCTTTTTCTTTATTTCCTGCAAAAACAACTCACATTTTCTTTGGTATCCATATTTTCTTAGGTCTTTGAAAGTTAGTAGAGTATGTTGCTTTATCCAATCTTTCTTAACAGGTCTCCAGACTTTAGGACATTCTTTCTCAAAGTGTTTCGAATCTCCACAATTTGAACACTTGAGGGCATTTTGACCAATAGTTTTGTAAAAGTTCTTTCAAAATGCTTCTTGTACGCAAGTCTAGGAGGTCTTTGTCTAAGTCTCTCATTGACTTTAGGAAAATCTATTAGAGAATCACTTTTCTTATTGAAACCAAGTCTTGACTTATTATAGTAAGGTACTTGTATGGAAAGAATATGCTTGAATGTTTTTGAACCATTTGAAAATTTTGTCGAAATATTAGAAAATTCTTTCTTTAAAAAATCATTTTCTTTGACAAGTAAATCTCGACTTTCTTTTATTTGTAGAAAATTCTTTTGCAAAATTTCAAACTTTTCTTCTCAAGAAAGATCTTGTTGCCTAAGCCATGAATTCTCTTTTTTTAGTTCGAAGATCCTTCTAAGAGAATATTTGAGATTTAAGCAAAGCTCATTTATATACTTTGAAACTTTGATAGGAATTTTTGAATGGCTTACCTCGATTTCCTCATCGGATTCTGAGTCTGTGTCTAAGTCAGACTTTGATTTTGAGTCTTTGTCTGAGTCGGAATGTGCCATCAAGCATATATATCCTTGCTCATTATCTTCTTTCATAGTTCTTTTCTGGCCATTTTGCTTGTATTGTCTTCTTCCACTGAATTTCCTTCCTTTTTTACTCAGCTTTTTGAATTTCTTGATCATAAAAGAAAGTTCTTCGTCGTCCATGTCATTTTCTAAGTTTGTATCATCATAATCAGCGCTAGATATTAAAGTGATGGGCTTCTTACATTTGGGATCTTTGTCGTTGATTGTTCCACTTCATAGGATTAAAGAGTGCCAATCAATTCATCAACGGAGAGTCACATTATCCTATGAGTCTCTCGAATTGAGGTCTTAACATGGTTCCAATCTTTTGAGAGACCTCGCAAAAGTTTGTTGACCTTCCTTGGAGAACAAGTTGGATGACTTTGATACGCCAAATCGTTTACAATTTCTGTAAAATGGCAGAACATATCTCCAATTAACTCTCCTAGCTTTATCTTGAATGATTCATATTTGCTGAGCAGGAAGTTTACTTTTGTCTCTTTTACACGATCAATCCCTTCATAAGTGACATGAAGTTTATCCCAGACTTCCTTAGCTGTTTCACATGAAGAAATTTTGTTATATTCAATAGGAGACAAGACACAATATAAAAAACAAATGACTTTTGCATCAAGAGCTTCTCTTTTGGACAACTCTATCCGAGACATGGGAGCAAGGGGTTTGGTTTCTTTGTCTTTGCCATTCTTATTTGATGTAGACGCAGCAATGGGATAGATTCTTTTTTTTCCTCAACATCCCATTGCAAGGGATCTCTGGATCTTAGGAATGCCTTCATTTTGTTTTTCCAAATGTTGTATTCCTTTCTATCAAAATATGGTGGCCTAGTGTTACTTTGCCCTTCCATAAGTCCTAGTGCCAAAATACTAGCCATAGTAAATCTTTAACTCAAAAGTAAAAACACTTTAATAAAACGAGCACTTGGCTCCGATACCAATTGTAAGTGCTAGTATGAACACCTAGAGGGGGGTGAATAGGTGTGAAGACAATTTTCACAAAGAAAAACAGAAATATTTTGCTTTTGAAACTGAGTCTGAAGAACAATAGACTTTGAGCGAGTTTGGACTTTAGCAATTAAATAGAACTACGAACAAAATAAATGAGTTCGGGGAAGAGAATAAGAACACATAATTTATAGTGGTTCAGCTTAGATCAAGCCTACGTCAACTCTCCCATGCAAACAGCCTTCTGGCTAGATTCCACTATGCAATCAACAAGAGATTTGTCACGCCCCGATCCTCCGAGAACGTGCCCATCCCACTGCAATCGATTAAATATCGACATCCTAGGACGCATCGCCGACCCTCTCATTTTAATATGCGCATGCGGGAGCAAATATATAATCCCCAAACAACAACAAGATGGGGTAGAAAAGTAGGGCCACAAATTTTCAAACCAAAACAAGCCTTTTATAAACAAATAGGTTTATATACAATACCATGCTGTTTTACAAAATATCGGCTCAACAAAAAATGAAATGTCTTATGACCTACTAGTTAGACACGTTCGCTGATTCTTCGATCTCTGCCTTCCTAGACTCCAGGGCTTCTGGTCCTCCACAACCACCATTTAGGGACCTAAAAATGATATCCCACAATGGGGTGAGATGATGTCTTAGTAAGTTCAACCCTCTAAGCCCCGACTAGGAACAAAATACATCCTTAGGGCTGCATAAGAACAAACACGAGTTAGAGGTCTTACTTTCATCTCATTTCCTTCCCGCAAGTCAATATAATTCACAATTTCACCAAAT
This sequence comes from Eucalyptus pumila, assembly GCA_016097595.1. NCBI lineage: Eukaryota > Viridiplantae > Streptophyta > Magnoliopsida > Myrtales > Myrtaceae > Eucalyptus > Eucalyptus pumila. Next base: position 34,787,162 of record CM027853.1, read on the forward strand.
CACTTCTATCAATCAAATCATTCAACCGATCAAATCATCGATCAATCGACTCAGTCGATTACATGTCATCAGGACCATCACACAGTCATTTCAATTACTTAACCCCAACTATGAATTACGGCTCAGTGGGTACGGTCTACTAAATCTTCGACAGTAAATTACGGCTCGATGAGCACAACCTTTATGAAGTGGTTAAATTATGGCTCAACGAGCACAGCCATACTTTGGCGGTTGATTACGGCCCAATGGGCACAACCTCTATAAGGTGGTTGATTACGGCTCAAAGAACACAACCTCTATAAAGTTGGTTTCTTGATCTAACCCAATAATATGCCCAACAACTTTCAATAGTCATCTTAATACGACTATAAACCATCACACGATTAATTACCTATGGCCAACGATGTCACATTCCACTCTTAAATTCCTCAATCAACATAATATCCTGGCCTACTTTCCTCCCGTTAAAGATACCCGATAAAAATAATTGTTTGTGGATACACGGTCGGCTTCAGCCAAAAATATACTATCTTTACTTTCAAAATTCCCACCATTTATATAGTTGATAAAAACATTTTTGGCACTGTAAATCAATGCCCGGTAATTTTCCGATTAATTACCCAAAATTATCAATTCCTGAGATAATTACTCACAATCACAAATCACACTCAATTTGCACAAAATAATAATCAAATAAATAAACAGATTACACCATTGAAATCAGCACGAAATTCTGGTCACCGACTATCCTCTATCTAATTTTTGGAAAATAAATAATTAATTAAATAATTATGGAAAATAATTAATAAATACCAATAAATAGAACCTCGGCCCGAAAAGCCTAATTAAAAGCCGAGACGGGCCCTGAAAATTTCCGAACCACTCTAGATAAATACTAGAGCTTGTCTAGGCCCTAACTATACTACTCAAACCACCAAACATGCAATAACAATTAATTAAATTACTAATCTAATCTAACTTTCTACCTAACCCATACTTAGTTTAAAATAAACAACCATTAAACGTTATTAACTTACTAAGTAGGGATTAATGAGTTAAACTCACTTGATTTGCAATCCGCTCGGATCAAAACGATGAGGACACGGAGGGGCATGACAAAATTCAAAGCAGGACCCCCAAGCAAGGCCAATACAGGCTTGAAAATGGGCCTTGATACCCACAAACCCTTGCTGAATTTGGCTTTAAATCTTAGGCCCAAGGAGCTACAACAGCGGCTGGTTCGAGCATGGTTTGGGGCTAGACTTGGCGGCCGCAGGCGGTGGTGCGGGCTCAGCTTGACGAACTGAGCTGCAGCTATTGGGCTTGCTGAGAAAGGACGGACGAGGCTACTGCTTGGGTTGCGAAGGTGGGCCAACGTAGATGGATGGGGGGCATCTTCGGTCGAGCCCAACTTCGTGGCAGAAGAAGACACAAACAAGAAAGAATAGAAGAAAAATGAAGACCAAAAGCAGAAGACTCGGGGGGGCGTTCGAAGAAGAAAAAGGGGAGGAGAGAAATGTGTACGTGTAGATGGATAAGAAGGAATGGTCAATAGTCAAAGAGAAAAAGTAGATGGGCACAAAGGCAGGGAGTTGGTCGGATTGGGGGTGGGGGGGGGGGGGGTGCGAGTGAGAGAGAGAGAGAGACGTGAGAGACGTGTGGGAATTGAGAGACCGAAAGAGAAGGGGGGAAAATAAAAATAAAACATCTTATTTTTATCCAATCTTGGTCTCACAAATTCCAAGTAAAATACTCGGTCCTCACTTGCTTTCCTGCATCATAATTTCCTCCAATCAACAAGTCTTGGGCAACAAAAACAGTCATTTCTCTCAAATCCGAATTCTATTTCCTTTTTCTCGGAATCCGATTTCTGAACAAACTCCTCCAATTGAGGTCCGATTTGTTGCGGAAAAAGGCCACGAAATTTCCTCTCACCAAGTAGCTCACACCAGAGGCTAGAAATTCCTTCAAATTGGTCAATCCGAATCTCCGTTCGTTTTCCGAATCATCTGAATTGATTTTTCGTAAAAATTCCGAACTTACCGGAAATTCCTCAAAAGATGAGTCAACGTTCCTAAAATAATTCGTGACATGACAGAACTTTCAATTTTTGAAATCTTTACCAATCCTTAAACAAAAAGGTGGGGGTATCGTCATCTTATCAAGTCTCATTTTCCTCGGTTGCTTCTTCAATCCCATGGTCTTGTCAAACCATTTTGACCAAAGGGACCATCTTGATACATAGAATCTGCTCTTTCTAATCCACCATATGAACCAGGCTTTCCACGTATGACACTATGTCGTCCATGTCTAATTCTTCAAGATTTAGCGCATGGGTCGGATCAGGCTCATGCGTCTTCAACCTCAACACATGAAAGACGTCATGCACTTGTGCCAACCTTGGCGACAATGCAAGACGATACGCTGGGATCCCGATTCTTTCCAGAATCCCAAAGGGATCTACTTACCTTGGTTTCAGTTTTCCCTCATTGCTGAAGCACAAGGCATCCCTCATTGGGAACATCTTCAGAAAGATGTAATCACCAATTAGGAACTCTAAGGGCCTTCAATGCTCAACGATACAACTTTTCTGGCGGCTCTATGCTATCTTTTAATCTACTTCTAATCACGGCAACTGCAATCACCGACTGCTGAACTGACTTTGGGCTGCAATCTTTCATTCACTAAATTCATCTCAATAAACTGAAGTTTTGTACACTCTGCTCTGCACCGCTTCAAAAGGAACCATCTGACTGTTCTGCTAAAATTGGGAACCTCGAGTCTAGATTTGATATAATTTCGTCACTGACACTCCATGAAGACAAACTATCTGACTCATATACACTCTGCATGTGTGTCTAAGTCCATATCCTTTCGTACTACCAAGAAGTGAGCCAGCTTCGTTAGTCTGTCAACTGCAACTTCAAATGGGATCATTACCCCCTAACTCCTTGATAAGCTCGTCACAAGGTCCATTGTGCCATGTTCCCATTTCCACTCGGGAGTCTCGAGAGGTTACAAGAGTTATCTCGGCTTACAAAGCTGTGCCTTCACTCACTAACACATCAGACACCCAGCAACATGTTTGGCGGTGTTCGTTCTCGTATCAAACCATCAGTAGTGTTGACACAAATTATGATACACCTTCGTACTACCAGGATGAATGCTATAACTACTACGATGAGCTTCTAATAAGATCTTTTTTCTAAGCTCGGCATCGTCAGGTACAACTAACCGTCCTTGGAACCCCAACGTTCCATCCAGCAGTGCTATCTCATATTCAACTCATTTTGAGAGAATAGGCACTTGAGACTTTGATGGTCCGTGAGGATTTGGAATGTTTGTCCACACAAATAATGTCTCTAAGTCTTCAAAATGAAAATGATTGCCGTGAGTTCCAAGTCATGTGTTGGGTAGTTCTATTCATGAGGTCTCAACTGACGAGAGGCGTATGCAACAACCCCATCATGTTGCATCAGCATGCAACCCAGTCCTCTGAATGACGTATCACTATAGATCTCAAATCCTCCAGGACCAGATGGAATGGTCAACACAGGTGCGGTAGTCAGCTTCTGCTTAAGCTCTTGGAAACTACGCTCGCACTTGTTTGTCCACACGAACTTCTCTTCTTTCTTCAGGAGTTTAGTAGACGATGATGCTAAAGCTGAAAACCCTTCCACAAACCGTCTGTAATAACCTGCCAAACCTAGAAAACTTCTAATCTCTATCACTGTAGTTGATTTCGACCAATTGATCACTGCTTCAATCTTGGACGGATCCATGGAGATTCCTTCGCCTGAAATCACGTGACCGAGGAAAGTAACATGAGTCAACCAAAACTCGCACTTGTTGAACTTGGCGTACAACTGATGAACTCTTAGAGTCTGTCGTACCAATCTCAGATGACTCTCATGCTCTGCCTCATTCCTCGAATACACCAGAATATCTTTGATGAACACGATCATGAACTGATTCGGATATTCCTTGAACACTCAGTTCATCAGATTCATAAAGGCAGCTGGAGCATTCATTAACCCGAACGGCATTACAGTGAACTCATAATGACCATACCGAGTACGAAATGCTAACTTTGGTATGTCTTCATTTCTGATCCTCTGCTGATGATATCCCGTCCTCAGGTCAATTTTTGAAAATATCGATGCTCCTTGTAACTGATCGAACAAGTCGTCTATCCTTGGCGGTGGATACTTGTTCTTGATCGTCACCTGATTGGGTTGGCGGTAATTGATGCACAAGCGCAACAAACCACATTTCTTTTTCACGAATAGGACTGGTACTCCCCAAGGTGATGCACTGGGATGTATGAATCCCTCATCCAACAACTCCTGCATCTACACCTTCAGTTCTTTCAACTCAAATAAAGCCATCCGATAAGGAGCCTTAGAGATTAGCTTTGTCCCAGGCGATAACTCAATCGTGAACTCTATCTCCCTCTCTGGCGGTAGACTTGACAATTCCTTCGGAAACAGATCTGGAAATTCTTGCACCACTGCGATGTCTTCGATCTTCAGCTCCTCAACTATCATATCCACGACAGTCGCTAGGTAACCTTGACAACCCTCGCTTAACAAACGAGTTGCCTTAAGAGACGAGATCAGGGCAATCGAGGGTCCTACTTGACTCCCAACAAACTCGAAACTTTCACCGTCTAACGAGTCAAACTGAATCACTTTACGATAACAGTCCGTCTTAGCTTGTTGCTTGGTGAGCCAATCCATGCCAATTATCAAATCAAAGTCATACATGGCTAGGACTAACAAATCTATTTTCCCCTCTCGCTCACCAATTGCTAACTTGCAACCAGAACACCCCAATGCGAACAACACCTTGTCCTTTAATGGTGTAGATATGCTAACCACTGACTCTGGCAACTCAGGACTTAATCCTATCAGCTTAACATTTTGCTCGGCAATAAAAGAATGAGTTGCTCTAGGTCGAATAAAGCATAAGCAACATGATTGTTCAACGAAACAGTACCTATAATCACGTTAGGCGCGTCCTCAACCTGACCTCGTGTGATGGCGTATACCGTCCCTTGAGCTAGGGGTCTATATTGTCCACCCTGCGGTGCATTTTGCATCACAAACCCTCCGATCTAACCCATCTATGGCGACAACGGCAACTGCGGTTGTCCTCTTTATCTTCTGGGACGGTTCCTGGCTATGTGACCTGACTGACCACACCCAAAGCAAGTACCCGGCCCATAATGGTAGGGGGCTACTCAGTGTCGCCTTCCACACAAACGACACACACCATTCTAGCTCGGCCCCGTCTTGCCAACTGCACCCTTCAAGTTGTGTGGGACTTGAAATCTTTCTCCGACCATGGGCCTCTTCCCATGTGGGATCCCTTCTCTATGCAAACTGAGCTCGATTATAAACCTCACAGTAGTCCTTCAAATCCAACGGTTCCAGTGGTGGCTTCAGTTCTAGCCGAAAACCATTCCTAAACCTTCAAGCTTTTTCCTCGGGATCCTCAATCAACCTCGAAGCATACTCAGAAAGCTCCACGAATTTGACCCCATACTGATCCACAGTCATCGTCCCTTGGCGGAGACGCTAGAATTCTTCCATTTTCTGCTCTCGGGCGCTTCCCGAAAAATAATTATTGTTAAAAGCTCTAAGGAAGGTGTCCCACATCGGGACCACACCTTCCGGAAATACTGTCTCTTTGGCGGCTCTCTACCAGTTATTGGCATTACCCTGCAGTTGGTAGGGCTGAATTGGAGGGACCATGTGGTGATCAATGAGAGGTATGTCATGCCGGCGGAGGTCGACTACTTGAAGGTAGATGCGAGTAAGGCCAAGAAGATGCTGGGTTGGAAGCCCAAGGTTGGGTTTGAGAAGTTGGTGAAGACGATGGTTGATGAGGACATTGAATCTGCTAAGAAAGAGAAGGTTCTTGTTGATGCTAGGTACATGGATGCTCAGCAACTGCCCAGAGAGTTCTGTACTTGTCTCTTGCTGCTCTGTTTTACTTGACCTTTTTGTGGGCTCTGTTTTGGTTATTTGTTGGAAGACCAGCTCGAAGCAACTGAAGTTTTTCGTTTTTCAAGTTTTAAAGGGTTTGAGATGTTCTTGGGGTGGATATAGTCCTTCAACAGTTAATTGTCTATCTTGTTGGATAGACCAATGAGCTCAAATGCCTGTTGGATTTGCTGTAACTTACCCTTATTTATTCTTTTTCAATTTATACGTTTAGATTTTTTTTTTCATTTTCCTTGGTTTGCCTCATTTGAAGTTGCTACCTTCTTGTTCAAGTTTGAATGAGCTTCAAATGAGTTGAAGCCTGTACGTTCACTTCTTTTAGATCTGCTTAAATTCCGGTGAGTGCAATATGTGGTGGACTAGAAAGAGAATGGAGCAACACCTTTTGTGTTTGCAAATTGATAGGAAAAGCAAGGGAAATTTTTTTGATGGGAATGCAATAACTGGCAGTTTGGTTCTGTCATTTTATCTATCGAGTAGTTCAACAATGCGAGATCGATCCAATGAGACCTTGATCTGGTCATTTTTGGTGCGCTCCCCTTGTGGGGGCTTTCAAACTTGTATGATCGTCCTTTTTATTGAAGAACTTCGTATCTGCGTTTGTTGTCGGTGCAATCATGTCTCCTTTACGAAGTTGAAGATCGAAGAGGATTTCATCTATTTAATAAGATCCAAAAGAACTAGTATTGGTCACTACGCATTGGGAAGAATGGGACTCTTGCAAAACTAATTGACGTTCCGAACTTTTAAATGTCCTCCTGTTGAAGTTATACGTTCATAAAAGGATTTATCATGAAAGAGAAAAATTAACACAATGATATGACGGATTTTTTATACACCTGCAAATTGTATATTGTAGTAAGACTTGCTGTCTTCTGTGGCATTGTATGTTGAATTTGGATCTTAGCCATGTACCTGATATGATGAGAAAGTCCCTCGAAAGATTAACCGGCCATAAAATGATATAAGAGCATCATCTTGCTCTTTTTCTTTAGTCTTAAATAACCTACGTTGGACCTATAAAAATGGGTTATAAAACTATTTCTTTACTCATATTTGATGGGCTAAGTTATTATATGGGTTAGATATGTTTAGAATATGGATTATAAATGGATTTAGAATAGTAAAGCCTACAAAATTATGGGTATTGAATGGGTTTACAGTTTATTCAAACCCAACTCACCTTTGTAACGCTCTATTTCCCCTCCATGAGAAAATAATGGACTTCTCGAATTGTTTCAAGTTCAAAGAGGTCTTGGTGGCCCCACAAGATGAGCCCGACTTTGCCCTAATTAAAAATATCAAAACGGTTTCCTTTTTTCCCCTTTGTTTTTTAATTTTATTAATCTTGTAAATTTTGTCTAATAGTTATTGGAATATATCTTTCCTTAGTTGCAGTTGACATTGTTATTTTTGTGTAATACTCTAATCTTAGTTCTTCTCATTGCAATCTATGGTCAGTATAAATTATCTTCTTCAATATCTTACATTCCATTTAATTAAAGGTTCAATTTATTCATGTTATGTGTTGCTGTAATTTTATAAATTCACTTAAGTATTAACTTTCTCTCATTTTTCATCGTGAAACAATACAAAAATTGAAAATTCTATGCAATGTCGAAACCCATATTTTAGCGTCTTATGGTCGAAATAGCAAATTTATACAAATAACTTATACACATGAAGAGCTTAAAGTGAGTTAACTAGGTGGAGATGGATTTTTATAGGTTGCATTAATTATGGAAATATTTTAATAAATAGGTCATGTCAAGTATGAGTTGTGCATAGGTCGGGTTAGATATGAGTAATTAAACTTGATCAATTGGGGTTGGACCATTTCGACCCGACCCAACTATTTGATGGCCCTAAACTATGTACTATCATCAATTTTAATTGATTTCATTATGTTTTGATAACAAATTTTTATCTGAAATCTATAGTGATGTACTTGTCCGGAAAATATCAAACAATTATATCTTTTTTACCGGGTAATCTTTACTGTAATGTCCGGCTGACATGCAAGTATTTTGAGGAACGACGTCCTTATTCCAACCGTGCTCATGAAAGGATAAAGTGAAAACAAGATCATGGAAAGGGACAAGCATCTTATACCCACAAGACATCTCCAAGCAAAGAATGACTGAGGAACATGATTAGCTTGAGGGAAGAAAAAAGGCTGGTTCTCCTGAATTCCTTATAATGCTGTTTTAATATTTCAGTACTTTAAAATGTAATTTTTTTTTATAGCAAGTGGACATACTAAATGATTTGATAGGTTACAAGTTAAGATTATAATAAGTGGGTCACAATCGCTACCTAATACTAATTCATCACATTGCTTATATACAAATTGTGTGAACCCGTCTCGTCTTCAAGTTTGAACCTAGTGTGCCCACTCTAATTCTCTCGTCTTCGATTTCGAACCTTAGCAAAATTAGATTGGCTTGTTAATTATTTGACCTACGAATGACAAAAGTAACGGCTCCTTTCTTGTCCCTCGGTCATAATTTGGCTTGGTCAAGAATCAATCTAGAGGAGAGGCACCCCTTTGAAGAAAAGCACAGAAGAAATTAACAAAACGAAAAAAGAACACACGCCCATACACACCTTACATGGTAACATTCCTACCATGTAGTATGATGTGGATATTGATATCATAAGATATTTTCTCTTCGAGAAGGTCTTCTTATATGGATAAGTTGATAATGTGTGTATAAGGACAGGCTTCAGGATAAGGACACATGAGTGTCATAACTTTCGTACGGCACCTACTTGAGTGTCATAATTTTTTTATTTTCAATCACTTAAGTATCATAACTTATGGAAGACACTCATTTAAGTGTTATAAATTTTCCTAATCACTTCAGTACCATATAATTTTTCAATCAGTTGCTTGAGTACCATAACTTTTTTAAAACATTCGTCATACGTGCTATGTCACGTCAGATTACCGACACTTGGGTAAACATTTTTTTTTTAAAATGGCACTCAAGTGAACACTATATGAAAGTTATGGCACTTGTGGTGTCCTTATCCTCACAGGCTTCACTTCATCCTTTTAAGTGTATTGAAGATATAATTGATATTTGACATGCAATTGAAATCTAAAATTTTTTGGAGCGGCCTAATAGAAAAGAGTCCTATTTGGGAATCGATTTGAAATATCTTGATGATTGCTCATCAAGAATACCTAATAGAAAAGAGTCCTATTATGGTAGGACACTGAAAATGAAGAAATTTAAACAAGAATGAGCCTTATTTAGGAAGAATACCATGATACTATCAGTTCTGAAGATCACCCAATTAGAAAAATTCTAGTCAATCGGGGAGATTTCTAATTGGGAGGTGATTGTCAATAAATTGTGAAGGATTCCTAACTTGGGTGGAGGTTTCTTAGTGCACCAGAAAATACTCCAGAGAAATTATAAGAGTTTTCAACAATATACGTAAACATGAGAGATCTTGAGAATTCATCAAGTGAGGATGTATTGTGACAATCATAAGGATCTATTGCGGGGGAAACATCATTAGAGTGTTGATTGTAATCCTCTGATTATAGTGGAGTAGTTGCTGGATTAGCATCTCGTGGTTTTTCTCACATTAGGTTTCTACACAAAATTTTTGTTGTATTGTTCTTGTCCTCTCTTGGTTGCTGTGTTATTTACGTTTTTCTGCAAAGAGAATATAAGGCCATATAAAGCGCAATTCTAACAATTAGAATTCTGCTACGATCAATTGCGATCCGACCTAATTTACAACAAATATTTGTTAACATCTACTATCTCCAGCAATTTGAAATCAAAGTCCTTAATCGCCAAAATCTAGAAAAAAAGTAATGATTTTCTTTGAATTGATTTTAGTATTCCAAATTATGTAAGATCAGCCAACTAATGATCTCATATCACTCGTGTTGGTAAAGTGTTAAACTCTTTAGATAGGTAGAATTTCATCACAAAGATTAAAGTTCTTGATAGGCCATTTTTGCTTATTTCTGCAACTCCTAGTCCAACAGTAACAACTGAATTGATTATCTTATAGCTTAAGAGAAAATTAAGGAATACTAAGATAGATATGTAAGATTGTTATATTAAAAGCAAACGGATCTACTTGATTAGTTTTATCTTTATCATTTAGTCATTGTGAGAGATACTTTCTCCCGTCTCACGCTCGGACATCGCACAAGCAAAGAATTAAACAAAGCTTGTCGTAACCAATAGAGGCCACACCAATTAAAGCAAGGAAAAAGAAGAATATATACATAGAGAGAATAGAAATCCTCACAAATCCAAGCAAACAAGCCAACAGACACACCCACACAACCTTGCTCGGAACACACATATTGATTAGGCATGGCTGCTTCCAACATGAGAAGCTGCACGATAGTCGCTGAAGCCACTGCTGAGATCGTGTTGCAGAAACTAGATATCTTGCTCTCTAACCCGGTGTTCGTCGAATGCTCATTGATGCAAGCCCATGTGAAAAATGCCAAGGCAAAGCTGGCCATGATCCAGGAGTTCCTTTCCACTCAATCCGAACAGCTCAATACCACGGAGTGGTTTGAGCGGCTCTACCAAGCCATGTACTACGCTGAGGATTTCATCGACAAGTTCCTCCACAGAAAGGCCTGCGAGAGGCATAAGGCCATCCACATGGCCGCATGGCCGATCGCCGTGCTCATCTGCAAGTACAAGCTGTGGAGGGACTTGTCCATACTAGTGAATAAGATGGAAGAGTTGTGTGATGAGGGGTCCTTGAAGGCGGAGGCCGGGGGCAAGAAGAAAAAGGATCCCGCTAGTTCCTCCTCTCATGCTAGTGTTCTATGGAAAGGCACAAAGTCGGCGAGGCTGACCAGTTTCTGGGATTGGCAAGCACCGACGAACTTCTTTTGTCACGAGAAGGAGAAACAGAAAATAATGGAGCTGATCAAGATTGATTTGGAGCGGATCAGAGCAATTTCGATTTGGGGTGAGCAAGGCACCGGCAAGACGTTCCTCGCAAGATGGGTCTACAACCAAGCGAAGTACATGGACTATGAGTGGCGCATTTGGGTCCATGTCTCGGCCAGAATGGACGAGCGGGCATTCCTGTTTGAGATACTGAACCAAGTCGATAAGCAAGTGAAAGACAAGAAGGACACGGCGATTGTGGAGATTAAGAAAATGCTGTACCAGAAACTCGCCGAGATGAAGAGATACCTCATAGTGTTGGATGACATGCAGCCGTCCTCCGTGAAACTCTTCATAGATTTAGTGACGATCATCCCGTTCTCTTCTCAGGTCCACATAATTACCACAACTCAGGACGAAACGATGGCCCAATTCATGAATATATCCAAGGATGAACGGATCTGCCTAAGACAATTGGACAAAGATGAAAGCCAGAAGATGCTCGCTTGGAAGTTGCATAGAGTGCCCGATGGTCAGAGACTCTCAACAGGGGAGAAGGTTATCCTAAACATGTGTCATGGCTTGCCACTCCATATATCCTTACTCGGTGGGTTTCTGTCAAATGCTGGAGAGCACGAACGCGCAGCATTGATGAAAGAGGGTTCTAAGTTAGATATACTACAATTGAGTTGCCATAAATTGCCGGACAGGCTAAAACCGTGCTTCATCTACATGGCTTTGTTCCCCGTTGCATTCCCCATTCCAACAAGAAGATTAGTGAGGCTGTGGTTGGCCGAGGGCTTATTGGATTCACATTGTTATGGCATAGAAAGGGAAAGGCGAAGGCAACCAGAGGATGTGGGAGAGACGTTCATTCTGGAGCTCGTGGATAGGAACGTGATTGATGTGGTGAGCTGGAGGCCGGATGGATCCCCCAAAGCTTGCCAAATGATCAGCTCTTTGTATGACGTGATCCGCCCAACCGCAATGAGCACGGGGTTCCTCCACATACATGACACTAGCAAGTCAAAAGACAGGAACGACCGTGATCCAACCAGACAGCAACAACAGCTACCGGCCCAACAGCGAGAAAAAGAAAAGATTCGGTGGCTTGCGGAGCACATGAGCATAGTCACAGACAACTGCGGCGGCAGCTACCCTCATTTGAAGCTTAGCTACGTCCGCTCGTTTCTGTTGTTCTACCTGAGGAGAGGCGTGCTCACCAAAGATATAAGCACGTTTCTTAGGAAGATGACGTCCGAGACTGACTATAGCTTGCTAAGGGTGCTTGATTTGGAGGGTGTGTATAAGCCATCCTTGCAAGGTGTGCTCCCCAACCTGGTGCTCCTAAGGTACCTGGGATTGAGATCCACGTTGTTGGACTCGATCCCGAGTGCCGTTGCAGATCTGCATCATCTTGAGACTCTCGACATAAAGCACACCAACATCACTTCCCTGCCGAGTTTTTTGTGGAAGAAGAGGAACTTGAGGCACCTGCATCTCAATTGGTTCTACTTCGACTTGAAGAAGATCCTCAAGGCTTGTGGTGACAATGTTATGGCCTTGACTGAACTCCAAACCTTAAGCGGGCTGGTCATCAGTGAAGTGAGGGAGAACCCGATGACGGGCCACGTTAACTGCTTGACCACGCTCACCACGCTCAAGCTTTTCTTGCAACACTCGGATGACGACGCCACCGGCGCCGCAGGGAAAACAGTAGCTAATTGGATTGGCTTCCGGCTCACTAATCTCCAGTCCTTGACCTTTGGGGTGATCCAAGAAGCCAAGCTCGCGGAAGAAGCTACGAAAGTAGACAAGTCCGCTGAAAAAGCCCAACCCGCGGAAGAAGCTATGAAAGTAGACAAGTCAACCGAAAAAGCCCAAACTGCGGAAGAAGACAAGGCCATGGGAGAAGCCCAAACCCCGAAAGAAGCCAAGCGCCCTCTAGAAGACACGAAAGATGGCGAGCCCCTGCAAAAAGCCAAGCCTGCGACATCGCAGATAGGCCCGTTACCAGAACTGTCGTTGGCTGAACATCGCGACCTGTTGGAGCTTTACTTGCTGGGCCAACTCAACAAACCCACATGGACACAGCTCTTGCCAGTCTCGCTCAAGATTTTGACTCTGTCGGGTTCGAAAGTGAAAGAAGACATGATGCCCGAATTGGGTTGTCTTTTGAGGAACCTGAGGACACTCAGGCTCTTGGCCAATTCCTTCCTATGTACTCGCCTGACATTCGCCAAAGATGGATTTCCAAGTCTCAAGATCTTGAAGATTTGGAAGCTGCCTCTGCTTGGGAAGGTGACTATTGAACAAGGAGCAATGCTCCATCTCCAAGAACTTGAGTTTAGGCACCTCGATGCAAAGACAAAAGTTGTAGGGATCAAGGATTGCAAGAATCTAGAGAATATCTATGTGGTATTCAAAAAGGATGCCCAAAATTTTGTTGACCACCTCCGCTGCATAAAAGGAGGGGCGCAAAATCTGTATGATATAAAAGAGACTGAAACGGATGAACCTATAGACAACGACTGACAGGTATGGGATAATAATATCAAATCTCAAATGTGATTTATACGCATGATGATGGATTTTTTTTATTTTTTATTTTATAGAATTGATAATTTCAACAATTATTTACAAGTGGTTAAAATGAACAATTGGGATCCTTATCAAGTATTTTATTGACTCATTCCACCATATCAAATCAATGCATACCAAGCCTCTCTGTAAGTCCACGGTGAGTTTTATGGAAGAAATCATATGTTCATAGTCCTTACACTGTAATCTGTCACGTAGCTTTTTTAAAACTAGTCTACATTTACACTTTTTTCCTGTCACTGTCACAATACCAAATCACGTGGGGAACATCATTTGATCTTTATATAACCCAATGTTGAATCCAAAATTAACCTTTGGAACCAACCTTACTGCTCATAGCTGACACGTGTCTAGCGAGCCTTTCACATAGCTTACATACAAATCGCTCAAGAATAGATACCAGTTAAGGCCTATCATTTACATACCATATCATATTTTAAGAAAAGAAGCATATAACAACAATCTACGAAGTTGCTTTCCTTTTCATTGGTAGGAGTACTATTAGGAAAGCTTTGGGTGTGTGTAAAGCTTGCTCACTTGGTGGTTTCTTGTTTCCTACAGTCCCTGACGAGACGAGGACGCTCTTCCTTCAACATAAGCCACTGCAATGATATTTCAAGTTAAACATATGTATATGTCCCATTCTCCCACCTCGTCAACAACCCCCCCCCCCCTCCCCGCACCCTTCTCTCTCTCTCTCTCTCTCTCTCTCTCTCTCTAAGTGTGCAAACAAATAATTTCATGTAACTACTATCTTGTGTGATTACTGAGATGATGCCATTCAACCATTACAAGATACTCTTTCTTTAGTCTTAGGCATCTAAGTCTGCATACACTCAATCCAATGAGGTCAGGAAAACCACGAGGCAAAAAAATGGCTTAATGAAGTTGAGGAGTCACAATCAACGAGCTCATGCGCCAATACATCTAAGAGGATGGAAGAAATAGAAACGTTATTATATTAGTTCAATTAACATCAATTATGCGCCAATACATATGTTAAAGAGCTAGGACCGGTGAAAGGACCTACAAACCCTCATTTGTTCATGAGTATATTACAAAGCTTTTGTACAATCACCCGCATCTAAATTACATATATATTACCAGTTAAAAGGAATTCATACCATCTCAGACAGTTGGAGGAACGATTTTGTCACCATTCCACAAAAGTAATAGCATCCAAAACAAAGCTTCACAAGAAAGACATCATAGTGCTTTTCCACTTACGAAGTTTTGTGCTTTATCGCCAAGGAGTAAAGTTGAGGCCAAACATCTCCTTGGAAGCTTCCTCTGGCTGAACAAAACCAACAAGCTTTGCAACAATTTTCGCACTTTTGGCCACATGGTCCATGTCTTGTGTGTCGGACCACAACCGGCGGGCTAACCACAAACTTCTATGCTTGGTATTCAAACCGATCCCCCAAGTTTGGAAGAGCATCTCTCTATATTTCCTGGCGAGCTTCTTTCACAACTACTTGGTGAGCATCTGCCTCTCACGACGAAGATCTTGTATGCTGTTCAGCATGATGAAATCCCAGACTGAATATGTCCCTACAGTGAATTTAACAAAAGCAGCGAGTGTTTCATATAATTAAATTCAGTACCTTGAAACAGCAGTCAAGGCCTAACCATCTCCCAGAGATTGATTACAACAGGCAGATTTATCCCTAAGTGTAGGGTTTGTAGGATTCCCAAAATTGGATTCGACACTAAATCGAACACCTAAACTTGTGCGGAGGACAAGCCCGGGAAAAACACATGCATCACCGATCCTAAGGCACATCACAAAATCGAACGTACCTTGTTAGCCACAGATTAAGAACCGACGCCGATATGAGGAAGAGAATTTGGCCCTGTTCGATCCGATGATACCAATTCGCCTTGAAGGGAAGATGGGTGTCGCCTCTTGCTTACTGTTCTTTCTTTTGGAAGTATTTTTGAGGGAGAGAGGGAGGAGGAACGTACGTTGCTTCAAAAGGTGCGTTCCTCCCTCTTTATTTCCCCCTTATATACGTCCCCTCCAAAAAGAAACGTGTCCCTTCATCATATCCCTCTATCCATGGGCCCTAATATTGTGGGCCGGGCTTTTAGGCCCAACATGGGCGAACAAGCCAACTTAGGCCCATCACATTAATAATTAAAATCATCATCTCCCACTTGCATATGGTGGGCCGAACAGGATCCTCTTTACCTCTCTTCAACATTTATACCGGTGAATAATCCGTGCGACCAGCATACTTTGAGAGCTCGTTGCCATACATCTGTTAGAAATATATAGCAGCTCATAATGGGCATCACACTTTGAGTAGATTTAGTATGCAGTACCCTAGATCGATCGATCACATTTATATCTCTCTTAATCTCTTTTAAACAATGATGTATATATTGTATTCACAATTATGATTATCCCAAAGACAGTCATAATTGGTCGACTAGTGAATACAAAACTACAATGTGATTCTCCAAATTCGATCTTCCTCTTTTCTTCAAACTCTCAATTTCAGTTCAGCTTGCTTTTCTAGAAATGTCCCATTAGATCGAATCAACTCATGACCATTGGCAACATCCTAAGATAGCAAACACTAAATAGAAATCTTGAGGATAAGTAAAAGTCATGAAGGTACTCAAATTGAGGAACTCTTTTCCTCAAGAGTCTCACACGGCATAAAAGTTGAGATCAAACTTTTGCCACTCTTATTGGTTGTCTCATGCATACGTAGTATGAAATACGTATTATGGTATTAACTCATTTCCCATGGAGCGTATGTCTACACCTTCAATACCGTACAGATGATAGTTCAGACATACCCAATGTCTAACTAGAGTTCACATATCTACTCAATTCACAAAATTCATCAGAACTCACATCTGGCATCATAGACAGATAAAGTAAAATATGTGGGTTATTTTACTTTCGGAGTAGTAAATATTATGTCCTCATCTTAACACCTAGTTAAGGCGACAAATATATTTTAAACTTGAGCTCTCGATTATCACCTAAATAATAAGCTTAAAAAACCGTCTCATCTCTATTTATCACATAGTAAATAGAGGCGATTACCCTTGTGAGTGGGCCAATCTTATATCTGTCCGACATACTTTCTCAACTTAAAGTAAAGCACTAAGCATTAAGATGCATAAAGATCAAACAAAGATTCATAGGCATTAATAATGAAAAAACACTAGTTCATAAATGTGAACAACTCAGGAAAATTACAATTCAGTACATCAGACTCTACGCAATCCTAGAGATTTTACATGACCACAAAACACATCTCTAGGTATTGGCTTTGTCATAGGATCTGCTACCATTCTATGCGTAGATATGTACTGTAAGTTCACATCCTTTCGTGCAACCATATATTTGACAAAGTTATACTTGGTATCTATATGTTTAGTCTTGCCATGATATTTTGGATCTTTGGTGTACGTTATAGCTGCTTGGCTATTACAGTTAACCAATAATGGATTTGCAGCTTTCTCAATAACACCTAAATTATCCAAAAATCTCTTAAGCCAAACTCCTTTTTGTACCGTTGCTGATAATGCCACGAACTCAGCTTCCATCGTGGACAAGGCTATACACATTTGCTTCTTACTGCTCCATGATATGGCACCATTGTTCAGTAAGAAAGCAAATCCAGAGGTAGATTTTCTTTCATCTAAATCTCCTCCCCAATCAGCATCTGAATAGCCTTCAAGTCGCAGATCCTTTCCTTGGTAATTCAACTTGTAACCAGCAATTCCCTTCAGATACCTCAGTATTCTCTTCACGGCCTTCCAATGCACTTGACCTGGGTTGGATTGGTATCTACTCACCATTCCAACTGCAAAACATATGTCAGGTCTTGTACACATCATAGCGTACATCAAGCTACCAACAGCACTAGCATAAGGAACATGTTTCATTTGTTCCTTTTCTTGTGGAGTCCTTGGACACAGTCTATGGCTCAATTCTTCACCTTTTGCAATAGGAGTGTCTATGAGTTTACAATCTTGCATACGAAATCGTTCAAGAACCTTATTTATATATGTTTCTTGTGAAAAAGAGAACGACCTCTTCGAACGATCTCTTGAAATCTTAACTCCAAGAATGTATGCAGCCTCACCCATATCTTTCATCTCAAAGTTGGAAGATAACCAACTCTTCACAGTATTTACAAACTCCCTATTACTTCCGGCAATTAGTATATCATCAACATATAATGATACGATCACAAATCAATGTTTGGATCTTTTGATATATACACAATGATCCTCATTAATCATTGTAAAGTCATATGCCTTTATGGCATTATGAAAACGTATATACCATTGTCTCGATGATTGCTTAAGGCCGTATATCGATCTCAAAAGTCGACATACCTTTCCTTCTTGGCCTTCTTTAATGAAACCAGCAGGTTGTTCCATATATATTTATTCCTCTAATTCTCCATTGAGGAAAGCAGTCTTTACATCCATTTGATGTAACTCAAGATTCATACTAGCCACTATTGCCAGAATAATGCGAATCGAGGTAAATCTCACTACAGGAGAAAATGTTTATTTATAATCAATTCCTTCCTGTTGGTTATACCCCTTCGCCACAAGGCGAGCCTTATGCCTTTCTATTGACCCATCAGCTTTTCGCTTTATTTTGAGAACCCACTTGTTCCCAATAGCTTTGCGTCCTTTTGGAAGATCAACCAGTTCCCAAACTTGATTTGACTTCATTGACTCAATCTCCTCTTCCATTGCATGAATTCATTTTTCCTTACTAGAGCAACTTAGAGCCTCATGTATATTTCTTGGCTCATCCTCATCTTATGGGGCAATCATAAAAGTTTCCCCTTCAATGTCAAAACGTCGAGGGGGAATACTTTTGCGACTTGTTCGCCGTATGGGAGATTGTGCATTTTGCACATCGTTCCCCATTATGCTCCCACTAGGATTAGATAATGATGATGTCGTCTCATCATGTGGTTGTAATTGAGAATGAATTGAATTCAATTCATCACTTCTCATATTACTCCTACTTGGATGAACTCCACTAATATCATTATCTTGATCCAAGGTTTCAAATAGGAAGTAATCTTCCCCTATTTCTCCATTCTTAGGAAATTCATCCTCTAAGAATGTGACATCCTGTGATTTAAATTCAGTTATACTCCCATTTTCTTTCTCACCTATGAACACATACCCTTTCGAGTGTTCGAAGTATCTTATGAAAATACTCTTTTTTCCTCTGGGACCCAATTTCCCAAACTTGTGAGAGGGCTCATGAGTATAGGCAACACAACTCCATGGCTTAAGAAAACTTAAGTCCGATTTTACCTATCCATAACTCATATGGAGTGGAAGTAACTGATTTGGAAGGCACCCGGTTAAGTATATATGCAGCAGTTAACAACACATCACTCCAAAAAGTGATAGGTAAGTTAGCATGCGCCATCATGGACCTAACCATTTCTAGTAGGGTTCTATTTCTTCTCTCCGCAGCACCATTTTGTTGAGGAGTATATGGAATAGACAACTATCTTTCTATTCCATTTTCATCACATAATTTTCTGAACTCATCAGATAAATACTCTCGACCTCGATCGGATCACAATGCTTTTATTTTCTTGTCTAATTGATTTTCTACCAAGTTCATAAACCTTTTGAAAAAACTTAATGCTTCAGATTTATGAGAAATCAAATAGACATATCCGAATCGAGTATAATCATCTATAAAAGTGATGAAATAAATAGCCCCATGCCTTCCTCTCGCATTCATTGGACCACATATGTCAGAATGGATTAAATGCAGAGGAAATTCAGCTTTTTTACCTTTTCCAAATGGTTTCCTTGTCGTTTTCCCTACTAGGCAATGCTCACATATGGGCAAATCAACTTTTTCAATGTTGCCCAACAAGCCCTCTTTGGCTAGTCTATTCATACGTTGTTGGCCAATATGACCAAGTCTAGCATGCCACACATTCACATCATTATCATATGAATTAGGAGACATGAGAAGGGAATAACAAACATTTGTATTAACATAGTCAATATCTAATACAATGAAACCATCTAGAAAATAAGCACAACCATAGAAATTTGTATCAAAAAATAAATCCACACCTCTATTATGGAAGTTCATATTAAAACCAAGCTTGACCAACACCAAAACAGACACTAAATTTCGACGAATCACTGGAGAATATAACACATCATGTAGGAACAAGGTGCGTCCACCACGCATGTTCAATTGGCAGGTGCCAATCCCTTTAACTTCAGCTTTGAAGTTATTTCCCACATAGATCCACTTAGTTCCAGTTGGTACTCGTCGGAATTCCACGAAGGATCATCTATCCTTCGCTACATGAAACTGTTGCTCCGAATCTACAGTCCACAAAGGATTGGATTCAGCCAATAATACAGAACTTGACACATAAGCAAAGTTCTCAAATGTACAAGAGGTGTTTACCTTTTTCGGCTCACAACAGTTGCGAGCATAGTGACCTTTCTTGTCACAATTGTAACACCTCACCCTTGACATTTTCTTCACTTGAGGACGTTTTCCTCTCTTGTG
Organism: Eucalyptus pumila; assembly: GCA_016097595.1. Classification (NCBI taxonomy): domain Eukaryota; kingdom Viridiplantae; phylum Streptophyta; class Magnoliopsida; order Myrtales; family Myrtaceae; genus Eucalyptus; species Eucalyptus pumila. The sequence goes on from CM027853.1 coordinate 34,807,207, forward strand.
TTGGTTAACTCTTGATTTCTTGCAATAAGGACTTGATCATTTGCATTCCCACATATTGAACGAATCAATACGTTTGCACTTAGAGCTCAAAGCCCTTTCTGAGCTAGAACCAGCATTGCGAATATCTATTTTCGGCTCAAATGCCATTAGACGGTCCTCTGCTAGCTCAAGATGGCGCACGGCATCCTCAAGATCTTCCATAACATAGTCAAGAGCTTCTAGTACTTCTTGCTTTTTCCAGCACATATTGAATCTTCATATTTGATATGGCTAGTATAAGTACCTAGAGGGGGGGTGAATAGGTATAACGAGTAATTTCTAATGATAATCGCACAATACTAGACAGTTGATAGAAATGAGACAATTTTTCCTTGACAATAAACAAACAATGATCAAAGTAAGACTGAGAGTAGGGAAGAGAAAATTAAACACGAGGTTTATAGTGGTTCGGCTTATTTCAAGCCTACGTCTACTCTTTTTCGACCGACAGCCCACCTACTGGATTCCACTATGAACAAAGAGATATTACAAAGATTGTTCTTCCTTGATTTCTGTAGAATATCTACCACACTCTCTCAAGGTATCACTAAGTATAAACTCTCTTTGTGTGTACAGTTTCGCTTAATATGAATTGACTAGTAATTAAGGAGCTTCAGACTCTGGAATTTCTCTATTGAGCACTTACTAGAATAACTGGAACGTCTTCTTTTTATACTCCTTTATGCCATCATACCCGTTGGCACTTTACCAAAGGAATTCTTCCAATCTTCCCGTTGGACAAAATCAATTAAGAAGGTCATTCGAGCTATTAAAGGAACATGTCGATAGCCCATCAATCCCGTCTTCCATACAATCGTGGATCTTGGTTTCCAAGAATAGAACCTTCCAAGAATATTTCGTCAATCATCAGATCTTCAAACGATCTTGATTTCGAATAAATAATCCGTTGTATCAACTCCAGCCAAGAGATATTCTCCAGTCGATAAGACCAAATCCTTAACCAAACACTTTAGCTCTGGATCGTCTTCGTCACTGGATTAGAAACTGTCAATGAGAATAGTCTTGAGTCTTGAGTCTTGTGTGCTGAGTCTGGTGATTTGAAAGTCTTCAGACTCTAAGTACAAGGGTCTGCACAGCTTCCAGACTAGACTGATAGAAACGTTTTGTCAACTTCAAAACACTTTAGAGAGATTTCTCCAACAATATTATATATTTCACAATTGTTGCCGTTCATATCAGCAATTACGTTCTTAGTTGCTGAAACCATCGATCTGAACACATCAGACATATATGCATGAATAATTAATGCCTATCATTTATGAATCCACTTTACACAGACCCATTATATCAATGAACAATTTCAAGTAAGGTTTCAGAATCAAAAGGTCACTATGTTTCCAATCATCCTCCAAAAATCCTAACTTAAAACTATTATTAATATAATTGTCTTATGCAAAATAAGTTCTATGAAGTTACGAAAACTTCTATGAACTACCCACAGCAGTCAACAAAAACAGAAAGCAAATAATATTTGACATCCAATAGAATAATAATGCTTTCACATAATACAACTATCCACTACACTAAGTAATATATACAGAGGAAAATATCAACATAGAAAAAGATATTTACACCCAAAACATCTCAAACTAATTTAAGAAATAAATAGGGAAAGTCCATGCTAATCTATTAGTCAAAATATCTAATAAATCTGAAGGCACATTTGCCAACGGTGGAAAAACTTTTAGAGAGCTTTCATGTCGTCTCCAAGGCGCATTCACTCTGCTCCATGTGGCGCTCAATCTTAGGGTTGAAGTTTTGGTTAACTCAATCATATAGTACTCTCTTACAAAAGTTACTACTAGCCTCCTATAACCCAGGACCACGTTGACCTCCCATAGGCGATCTAACATTGCTTGCCATTCAAGTGGAAGAGTGTTCATCAAGGCCGACACCTTCTCAAAATCTGGCATAAGATAACCATTCCAGATGATTTCCTGTATCATCTGATTGACCTTGATCACATGTGATACTAAATCACCGTCATGCCACCGATAATTAGCTAACTCTGTCATCAGCTTTTTAAGTCTTGCACTTCCTTCGTCCGTTCTCGGGAATGCAGGTATCCGTGCATAACTCATCATAGTTCCTACAACAAATACATAACTAAAAATGGATCACTTATAATCCACAATGAACATAAGGGAAAATACACAATTTTCCATGATTCATGCAACAAATGCAAAATAAAAAAAAATGGATTACTTAACCCACGCAAACATAATTGAAAAAGAAACAGATTATTTTTTTTTCTTTTTTAGTCAACGGTCAAAGTCAACGGTCAACGTCATCAACGGTCAGTTGGTCGAGGTCAGCCGGGTCGGGCTGCTGGGTCGGTTCGGGACGGGCCGGGTCGGACGGACCAACCCGGCACATGCCAGCGACGGCACACGCGCACGTACGCGCATCGGCCGCGCGCGCATGCGCGATGCACGCGCCTGCCCCTACGAATCGGCACGTGCAACATCGTTTCGCTCCGGCTGCACGTGGGGGCGCGTCCGGCGGCCTTTGGCGGTGTTCCGCCACTCGTCGCGCTCGTCTCGACGAGACCTTCTATCCAACGCCATCAAAAATGGATTTCGACTTACAGAAACTCGAAAAAATGGATGAACAGTGCTCGAGTGTCAGGATTATTCCGCCCCGATCGGTGTCAGCCGATTAATTTCACGAAAAATTAATAAGAAATCATCCATGAACTTGAAAGCGGTCAGGAAAAACATGGAAAAGGATTGGGAAACAAGAACTATGGCTATAATACCAATGTTGGGAATATCGGATTCCCTAAAATCGGATTCGACACTAAATCGAACCCCTAAACTTGTGCGGAAGACGAGCCCAGGAAAAACACATGCATCACCGATCCTAAGGCATATCACAGAATCGAACGTAGCTTGTTAGCCACAGATTAAGCACCGACACCGATATGAGGAAGAGAATTTGGCCCTGTTCGATCCGATGACGCCAATTCGCCTTGAAGGGAAGATGGGTTTCGCCTCTTGCTTACTGTTCTTTCTTTTGGAAGTATTTTTGAGGGAGAGAGGGAGGAGGAACGTACGTTGCTTCAAAAGGTACGTTCCTCCCTCTTTATTTCCCCCTTATATACGTCCCCTCCAAAAAGAAACGTGTCCCTTCATCATATCCCTCTATCCATGCGCCCTAATATTGTGGGCTGGGCTTTTAGGCCCAACATGGGCGGACGGGCCAACTTAGGCCCATCACATTAATAATTAAAACCATCACTAAGAAACGACAAGCTCCTGAGCTCTACCTCCCAGTAGATAGAATCCGTCGGATCACCTTTAAATAGAAGGAAAAAGTAGCTCCTGTGAACTAATGAGACATTGCATTCCTTCCACAATATGACGATCTCCTTCCGCAAGTTTTTGAAGTGTGAAAGCCATTCCAAAGAACCTTCTGTATCATCTTCAATTGGATCCAAGCCAAGATCCTTAACGTGCTAGTCGGTGCAATCACATTTGGTTTTATATCATGTACCGTCAATCAAAAGAGTCCCCACTGAGCAAAATGTGCGTATGTTGACAAAACATCCATATCTAATGGCTAGTAACCAAACACTCAGTTTGTTCTCCAAATTTCAAAGCACTTTATATTCAAGTGAGTGGTAATCCAAACTTACTTGCATGTCCATATTTACGTATGACAAGACTTTTATAGCTGAAACCATAGGTGCGCAATATCACTACATCGGTCATCATATATTTGCACATAGAAAAACCATCTTTAGATGAATCAAAATTTTCTAAAATATAATATTTAACAAACTTTAAACGCCTGAAAGCCATGGCTTCTGTACCCTGTCCGGAGTAAGTTTTCAAAACAATCCAAAAGAAGCCCAGTCTGACCCACGCGGGCCAACCCCTAATAACTCCCATCCACTTGAGTCATGGGGTGTCACGGCCAAATATTTGAATCAGATAGCAGAGATATAACATTCTTTGATATGGAAAAAGCACAATAACTCCTGTGTTATATTTAAATTCCAATAGACAAAATAAAAATTTGTAAGGTCCTCCAAATAATTAATCCATCGTTCATTATATATCTCAATATGTCTGTGATAAAAGGAACAAAGAAAAGGCGGGGAACAAAGCTCACCCCATGCTGATCAGGTTGATCCTCCTGCTGAGCAATGTACTCCTCTAATTCGGAAGCGGAATCCATAGTACTGTCACATTTCTCAACTGTCCGACTTATCTCTGCTTGAAGCTCATAATCCAAAGAATCCTCCAGTGAATTTTGAGAACCACTACCGGACAAATTTTCTTTGGACACGTACCTCAATGAAGAAAACTTTCTCTGACATCCCTCAGGTCTTCCAGGACATTCTTTCTCCTGCATCATTGAATATGCTTTTTCAAGAGAAGGATCTACATAATTTTGAGGGACGCACGACCGGCGCCGCAGGGAAATTAGTAGCGCATTGGATTAGCATCAGGCTCACCAGTCTCCAATCCTTCACCTTTGGGGTGATCCAAGAACCCAAGCCCGTGGATGAAGTCATGAAAGTAGTCAATCCCACCGAAGAAGAAGCCGAATCCGTGGAAGAAGGCGAGCCTACAAAAGAAGCCGCAAAAGAATCCAAGCCCGCAAAAGCCGAGCCCGCAACATCGCAGATAGGCCCGGAACTGTTGTTAGCTGACCAACATCACGAACTGTTGGAGCTCTACTTGCTGGGCCAACTCAACAAACCCAGCTGGAAACAGCTCTTGCCAGTCTCGCTCCGGGTTTTGACTCTGTCGGGTTCGAAGGTGGAAGCAAACACGTTGCCCCAGTTGGGTGGTCTCTTGAAACAACTGAGGACATTAAGGCTCTTGAAGATTTGGAAGCTGCCTCCGCTTAAGAAGGTGATTATTGAACAAGGAGCAATGCTCCATCTTAAAGAACTCGAGTTTAGGCAACCTCAATGCGAAGACAGAAGTTGAAGGGATTGAGGAGTGCAAGGATGTCATGCCCCGAAATCCGGGCACACACATATCCCTCGGCAGTCGACTAAAATTTTGTGACGTCCCTAGGACGCGTCACCGACCATTTCATTTTATCCACATGCTGAAGCTAATTAAACAAATACCCTCACAACTATCAAACACTAGGATAGTGGAAAGACAAACTAATTATCACAAAACACACTTTATAGACAAGTCAAGTCAGTCTTACAAGTCTGTACACTAAAGGTTTGTCCCAAAACCCAAAAGAATTAATGGACAACCTATACTCCGGATCCCTTCAACTCTGGCTCGGGATCCTCCACGACACCCTCCGATATCTCCAGACTAAGGACCTGAAAATTTGTAAACCACGACGGGGTGAGAATAAATTTCAGCAAGCCAACAACCTAAACCTCGATTAGGACGGGAATTCACTCAAAGGCGTCCTAAACATGCAACACTCAGAACTTACCTTGCCTCAGCATCTTCCTGCACATTAGTGCATCTCATATAACATATGCATACAATAATTGCATTTAATAACTAAAACACCTCATACCATTCATCAAATATTCACAGAGATCCCGATTATAAGGCTAAATCGTTATGACACGTCCTATTCTGTGCCATACAATTTCGTCCCATAATCAGGCGTAGATATCTCATACCGATGGTTACATCCACACTCAATATTCAAACTCAAGACTCCAGAGGTGGCTCCCTCGAAGTTACATTATCGTGTAGCACTTAATCCCTGACCACAATAAGCAATAGCTCAAGGCTCTAGAGGTGACTCCCACGAAATTACGATACTGTGTAGCACTTAGTCCTCGACCACGTATAGCAATAGTACAAGACTCTAGAGGTGGCTCTCACAACGTCACGTTATCGTGTAGCACTTAATTCTTCACCACATAATGTAATAGTATAAGGTTTTAGAGGTGGCTCTCACAAAGTTACGTTATCATGTAGCACTTAGTCCTTTACTATGCATGACAGTAGAGCAAGGCTCTAGAAGTGGCTCCCATGTGACTCAAGTCATTATGTAACACTTAGCCCTCGACTACAAGGCTCTAGAGGTGACTCACACGAAGTTTCGTTGTCATGTAGCACTTAGTTCTTCACTTATTCACAACACATTTGATTGACTCAACGCATCACAACATCTTTCTACAGTCATCACACAATCACATAACGACATATCATCACGCATAAGTTCTAAGCACACCACAAGCCAACCATATCACCAAATATATGTTGGAGAAAACTCCTATTAGGTTTTAACGCTGACAAAAATTTTCTAGTTCTATTCTAAGGAATTCGAGACTTCTGTGAAATTTTGTCAAAGTCTACCTTTCATCAGAAGTCTGCCCACTCTGACGAAGACCCAGATTGAACGCAAGTGAATAATGAAGACTTAATCAGACTCAGGATTATTTCTCTTCCTTCAGTACGAACATGATATATCTAGCTCTCTAGTTGGAAATCTCAGTTACCATTTTAAGATTATTGATCAAATCAATTTCGAAGCAACAAATCATTTCGGAAGACAATAAAATTTGTAAAGAATCTACTTATGAAAATCAAGATTTTGATTGTATGGGCGACCAAGATTATTGGACTTTCATCTCAATCTTCAAACAGCTCGAGATCTCCTTGATTGATTCTGTCCAACGGGTTGATTGGAAGAATTCCTTTTGGAAAGTGCCAACTGTCGAAAAGGCATAGAGAAGTATTTAAGGAGGTTTTTTAAGTCATTCGATAGTGAGTGTGAAAGAAGAATTTCAAAGTCTGAAGCTTCCAAAATCTCTTATTCTTCCTCATACAGTGCTCAAACTTGTATTCGAAAAAGAGAGAAACTCTAAAGAGTGACTTTGTGAAAGTAGTAGAGACTTTTCATTGAGAAATCATTGATATAAGGCCGTAATACTCTTTTTCGGTTCATACTGAAAACCATCCAGAAGGCTGTCAGCATAGGAGAGTGGACGTAGGCTTAATCTAAGCCGAACCACTATAAATCTCGTGTTCATTTTCTCTTCCTTGAACTCCTTTACTTTATTTCCTTTTGTGTTTCAAAATAGTTGTTAAAGTCTGAATCATTCTGCAAAGTCTGTTGTTTATCAGGCTCAGTTTTAAAGTAAAGTAATTTTACTGCATTTCGCAAAATTTATTTTCACATCTATTCACTCCCTTCTAGGTGTTTATACTAGTGCTTTCAATTAGTATCAGAGCCTGTGTGCTTACTTTATTGAAGTGTTTTTACTTCTAAGTTAAAGATCTTCTATGGCTAGTATTTTGGCTCTAGGATTGGTTGAAGGGCTGAGTAATACCAGACCTCCTTATTTCAATGGAAATGAGTATAATGTGTGGAAAAACAAGATGAATGCATTTCTCAGATCTAGAGATCCCTTGAAGTGAGATGTTGTTGAAAAAGGAATCAACCCTAAAGCAACATCAGCTTTAGACAAAAGGAAAGAAGTGATTGATGTTGATGAATCAACACAAGCTGAAATTACCAAGAGACAGGCTCTTGATGCAAAATCAATTTATTCTTTATACTGTGCTTTGTCTCCCATTGAATATGACCGAATTTCTTCTTGTGAAACAATGAAAGAAGTTTGGGACAGACTACATGTTACCTATGAGGGGACTGACTATGTGAAGGAAACAAAAATAAATATTCTGCTTAGATAATATGAAGCCTTCAGAATGAAGCCTAGAGAATCTATTTCTGATATGTTCAGTTGCTTTACTGAAATTATGAATGGCCTGGCTTCTCAAGGTCAACCAATTTCTGGATCAATGAAAGTCAACAAACTACTGCGTGGACTTTCAAAGGATTGGAATCATGTGAAGACTTCAATTAGAGAATGTCACACCCTGATCCTCCGAGTGCTTGCCCATCCCTCTCTGCGGTCAATTAAATAGTGACGTCCTAGGATGCATCGCCGATCCATTCATTTTAATGCACATGCGGAAGCAAATAACTGATCCCCAGACAATAACACAATGGGATAGAAAACTAGGGCCACAATTTTGAAAACCAACATGACACTTATATATACATATCACAACCATTTATATACAATACAAACCTATATATATATATATATATATATATATATATCTATATAAGTTCTACAAAACAAAGGTGGGGGTTTCACAAAACTATGAGTCCTCGTCCTCCTCGTCATCTCCCTCTACACTCCAACTGGAGTCTTCAACAGAATATACCGAGGACTTTGGTTCTTCGAGATCTGGGTCTACCGCGTCTACAACCAAGCCTTGAGGAGGATCTGCTGTGCCTTTCCCAAAAGCAACCTCCAGCACATATAGAAGTATTTCAGATTCCGGTATGGGACCCTTTCTCTGGCTATCCTAAGCCTGGCGGTACCACGATCTGTATCGGTGGGACACCTTGTGGGTGAGACCTGCATTGACCTAGACTATGGACCTCACCAGCTCATAGGTCCAGCCCCTAGGGCTCCCATGCAACAGAATGTAAGACGTATGTTCTGTAACTTTCTACGATCGGCTAAAAAACTCATGAGGAGCTGCCATCTATGGACTTGAAATGTTATCTTACAATGGGGTGAGACGACGTCTCAACGAGTTTTACCCCCTAAGACTTGACTAGGAAGAAAATACGCCCTAAGGGCTGTCTAAGCACAAACACGAGTCGGAAGTCTTACCTTTGCCTCTATTTTTTTCTTAGTAAGGTAAAAATATATTTACCTTTGCCTCTATTCCTTCCTGCAAGTCAGTATAATTGACATTTTCAACCAATCATTTCAACACATCAAAACAGATCGAATCATCGATCAATCAACTCAGTCGATTACATGTCATCACGACCGCTTCTCGGTCAACCCACTCAATACTATCTATAAGGTCCTATCAAATTAGGATGGCTCACCTGAAGCTGAAGATAGATAGTATAACTTGCCCAAAGCTAATAATATAGTATATTGCTCGCCCAAAGCTGATAATAAAATATTTTGCTCACCCAAAACTGATAATAATGTACATCGCTCACCCAAAGCTGATAAATTATCGCTCACCAGAAGCTGACCACAAGATATACTGATATAGTACACTAAATACGCTCACCAAAAGCTGCCATTTTTATCATACTCGATAAAAATTATCGTGTGTGGGTATACGGTCGGCCTTCGCCAAAAAACAATATATTCTCACTTGAAAATCCCATTAAATTCACTAATCCAAAAACATATTTTGGTGTTGTAAACCGACACCCGATTATTTTCTAATTAATTACTTAAATTAATTAATTTGGGGATAAATACCCAAAATCACAAATCACACTCAAATTGCACAAAATAACAGTCAATTAAATAAACATATCACACCACTACAATTAGCATGAAATTCTGGTCACCGACTATCTCAGTCTAATTTCTGGAAAATAAATAAATAATTAAATAATTTCGAATATTAATTAATAAATGCAAATAAATAGGACTTAGGCCCGTAAAGCCTAATTAAAAGCTAAGACCGGCCCGGAAAATTTTCGAACCACTCTAGATAAATACTAGAGCTTGTATAGGCCCTAACTACACTACTCTAACCACCTAACATGCAATAACAATTAATTAAATTGCTAATCTATTCTATCTATCCACCTAATCAATGCTTAGTCTAAACTTATCAACCCTTAAACGTCATTAACTTACTAAGTAGGGATTAGTGAGTTAAACTCACTTGTTAAGTGATTTGCTTGGATCAAAATGACGGGGATGTGGCGGGGCTCGAGAAACTTCAAAGTGGGCTTGCCAACCGGGGTCGGGAACAACCCGAAAACGGGCTTAACAGTGGTTGGAATACCCACTAAACTTTGCTTATGATCGATGCTGGTTGAGGCCGAGAGAGGGCTACTCTGGTGCTGAACGGTGAGGCAAGAGCAGTAGAGGTAGCAAGGGTGCTTGGCGAGGTCTCACGGCGGCAGGTGGGTGACTTAGTAGCTCCGATGACGGCGGGGCAAGCTTGAACAGCTCCAGAGTTGGCCTGGGCTCACGGCTGAGGTGGAACAATAGCCTGAAACGGCGGAGACGTGCGCGGGCAGGGCGAACACGCGACGGCCAGCGACGGCGACTCGGCGAGCTAACAGAGGACGGATGAACACACGATGGCTCCGGCAGTTTGCTGGCTCTGCTCTCTGGTTTCTGGGCTTCGAACAGTAGCTGGGATGGAGGGAGAAGAGGGCTTCAACGGCTGTAGAGGGAGAGGGGACCACTTGATCTCTTCCTATCCACATTTGTCCCCTTGACCGGCCCTCCTCTTGCCCAGCTGGCTTGAACAGTCTAAAACTAGACCAAAAGGCCCTCTTCTAGAAGCTTGAAGTGGTCCAAAGGTTGGGTCTATCCACACGAATTTTGGTTGGGGTTGGTTCAATTTCCATTCAATTCCTCTTCGAATCCACTCATTTTGGCTTCAATAAATCCCACCGACGTATCATCAATCAAATCGGTAATTTTCCTCGCCAAAAGATCCCACTTGCTTCCCAATTTCATAACCAAAAACGGTCCTCTGAATTTTTTGGACAAAAACGGCCTCACCTCGACTTTTTCGAAGAAGTCTCAGTTTGCAAAAAAATCTTCGGAGACTGAGTCGACATTCCTAAAATGATTTGACATGACATAACTTTCAATTTCTGAAATCGGATTAAAATTTACGGTTGATTTCAATATGGTGCGATTTTAGCGTGACTTAGGCTACTAGATAGCTTTCGGAAATTTTTAGTGCAAATGACCTGTGGTCGATTTTCCTTGAGCCACAATGAACCTCTTCAAGACATTGGCGACTCTCGATTGTCGTAAAAATCTCGATGATTCAAATACGGATAGAGGGTACCAAAACGATAGAAAAATCAATTGAGTGCCGATCAATGAGAATTTTGCAATTTAGTGGAATCACCCACGTTTAACCACACATCTCAATCGAATCGACCTATCTTTGATTTTTAACGAATCTTACTGTGCCGAAATGATCTCTGCAGATAAGCACGGTCGAGTAGTTGATTCCTGATTGAATCCTCAAGTCTATTATATTAAAATCTCTTAATGACTTCCCCCAAATAATCTAGTTATCTCATGAGTGACCGGCTCTAAGAATCGCACTATAGGCACGTCGATGAAATGCCCTATTTAATTTAATTGAAAACAACATTAAAAATTCAGGATGTCACAACTCTTCCCCTCTTATAAAAATTGATTCTAATGATATAGATTCGGATGATGATATGGATGATGAGGAGCTGGCCCTTATGATAAAGAAATGCAAAAAATTGAATATAAATGGAAGAATTTTGAATTAGAAGAAGCAAAGCACGCAGAATTCTCAGAAGAGACCAACGGAGGACGTTAAAACTAACAAGGATGTTATATGCTTTGAGTGTAAGAAAAAGGGGGCATATTAGACCAAACTGTCATTTGTTGAAAAAGAAGAAAGGAAAATATGAGAAATACGAGAAAGCTCTTAAAGCATAAACCTAGAGTGACACCGAATGTGAAGAAAGCGAAGAAGAATTTCCAAACATATGTCTGATAGCTCACTCAGAGTCAGACTTAGAATCAAAGACAGACACTGATTCAGATTCTAACAAAGAAATTGAGCTTAGTCACTTAGAAATTCCTATTAAAGTTTCTATGTACATAGATGAACTTTGCCTCAATCTTAAATCCTCTCTTAAAAGGATCTCCAAACTGAAAAATGGGAATTCTAAGCTCAAGCAACAGGAAGGTTTTTTGGAAAGAAAAGTTTGAAAGTCCGAAAAGAAGCTTCGGTGATTTGAAAGAAAATTTTGATTCTCTGTCAAAAGAAAGTGTTGTTTTGAAAAGGGAGATTTCAGATATTTCAAAAAAGTTTTCAAAAGGATTAGAAAAATTAGAAAAAATTCTTACAACTCAAATACCCTATTTTAACAAATTTGGTTTGGGTATGAACAATGAGACTATTCCTTTAATTGATTTTTCTAAAGTAAAATAGAGACTTAGACAAAAACCTACAAAGACATTTTACAAAAATCATTTTCAAAAAGTGTTCATAAAACCTGTTTGCCGAAATGCTCTCAGATGTTCTAAGTGTAACAGTTCAAAACATTTTGAAAATGAATTTCCCAGAGTTTGGAGACCAATTAAGAAAGATTGAGCAAAAACTGTTTTTAACACTAACATCCCTAGACCCAAGAAAATCTGGGTACCAAAGAAGGTTTGAGTTTTTTTTTTTTTTATTACAGGTCACTATTAAAAGAAAACTCAAATGGTACTTGGATAGTGGCTGTTCTAGGCATATAACATGAGACTCTAGTTGCTTCAAGAAGCTTGAAAGACTAAAAGGAGGAAATGCTTCTTTTGGAGGAAATAGCAAAGGGAAGATTATAGGATATGGAACTGTGAAGATTGGAAGTCTGACTATCAACAATGTTTCCCTGGTGAAAGGCTTAAACTACAATCTTATGAGTATAAGTCAGTTTTGTGATACAGGTTTTAGAATAAAATTTCAAGAAGGCATTTGTTCTGGAATAAGTCAAGATTTCTCTCAATCCTTTACTAGATGAAGGCATGGCAACATATACCTTTTGGATGTAAATCCAGAAAATTCTCAATGCCTTATTTCTATTCAAGATGAAGCAAGTCTCTAGCATCGAAAGCTTGATAATGTAAATATGAAGCAGATTGTCAAAATTTCTTCTAAGAAGCTGATTCGAGGGCTTGGCTTACCAGAAGTCTGAGTTATGCACTTCTTGTGTCTTAGGAAAACAGGTCAAAAGTTCTTTTAAACAGTAAATCAGGTTTCTACTAGTCGCGTTTTGCAGCTTCTCCATATGGATTTATTTGGACCAACAAGAACTCAGAGTATTGGCGGAAAGAAATATTATCTAGTAATCATGGATGATTATTCACGTTTCTCTTGGGTGTTCTTTTTGGCAAACAAGTCCGAAACTTTTTCATATTTCTCAAACTTTGCCAAGAAAGTTTAGAACGAGAAATGTTACGTTATTTCAAGAATAAGAACAGATCATGGAGGTGAGTTTGAAAATCAGGATTTTGCAAACTTCTATGATGAATCTAGTTTTCAACATGTTTTCTCCTCTCCATACACTCCAAAATAAAATGATGTTGTGGAAAGGAAAAACAGATCTTTACAGGAGATGGCCAGAACTCTACTGATAGAAAGCAAAATATTCTCTCGATTTTGGGCAGAAGCAATTTTTACTGCCTGTTATATTATTAACAGGGTGTTTCTAAGGCCTATCCTAGAGAAGACTCCATATGAAGTATATAAAAGAAGGAAGTCAAATGTTTCCTACTTTCATATTTTTGGTTGTAAGTGCTTTATTTTGAAGAATGTGAATAATTGGTCTGGAAAGTTCGAAGAAAAATCAAATGAATGAATTTTTCTTGGGTACTCTATGACAAGCAAAGCTTACAGCTTCTTTAACAAAAAGACTCAATCTGTGAAAGAATCTATGAACGTTAGATTTCAGGAAAATATGCAGATTCAACCAGATCAGGTTCAACTTAAAGAGTTTAAACCAATTCCAGACTTAACAAAATCTGCTTCCCCCAGTGAAATTCAGTCTTATGGAGTACATCAACAAGCAGAACAAGAAGATTCAAATGGAATAGAGGATCAACAGATTCCAAAATCAAATAGCAACTGGAAGCATAAGTCAAGTCATCCCAAAGAATTCATCATTGGCAAAATTGATGAAGGAATTCGTACCAGATCCAAAATCAAAGAAGACTCTAGTGCATTAGCACTTGTTTCTGAGATAGAACTAAAAGGAGTAGAAGAAGCATTATTTGATGAAAGCTGGATAGAAGCTATGCAAGAAGAACTCAGACAATTCAGCATCAATGATGTATGGGAACTTATTCTAAAACCTAAAGGCAAATATGTAATTGAAACAAAATGGGTTTTTAGAAACAAGATGGATGAGAAAGGTAAAGCAATCATAAACAAAGCAAGGCTTGTGGCAAAAGGATACACATAGAAAGAAGGGATTGACTATGACAAGACATATGCACCAGTAGCAAGGTTAGAAGCAATTAGATTATTACTTGCTTTTGCTTGTTATCAAAATTTTAGGTTATTCCAAATGGATGTCAAAAGTGCTTTCCTTAATGGATTCATTCAAGAAGAAGTCTATGTGGAACAACCACTAGGATTTAATGATCCAAGAAAACCAAACTCTATCTATAGACTAAAAAATGCATTGTATGGTCTGAAGCAGGCACCTTGAGCTTGGTATGAAAGGATGAGTAAGTTTCTAACAGAAAATGGCTTTGAGAAAGGAAAAGTTGATACTACTTTGTTTATAAAAAGAGAAGGAAAAGATTTTCTACTTGTACAAATTTATGTAGATGATATAATCTTTGGTTCTCCTAATGAAAATCTCTACAAGAGATTTTCAAGATCTATGTAGGATAAATTTGAAATGAGCTTGATGGGTGGATTGACCTTCTTTTTGGGACTGCAAGTTAGACAATCAAAGAAAGGCATATTCATTCATCAGGATAAATATGCCAAAGATCTTATCAAGAAATTTGGATCGGAAAATTGCAAGAGGAAAAAACTCCCATGTCAAGTTCATCAAAACTGGACAAGGATGAAGGAGGAAAGAAATTAGATCAGAAACTATACAGAAGCATGATCGGTTCTCTTCTTTACCTCATTGCCTCTAGACCTGACATTTTATTCGGTGTGTGCATATGTGCTAGATTTCGGTATGATCCAAAAGAATCTCATCTAAGTGCTGTTAAACGCATCATTAAATATGTTGCAACTTTTCCAAAGCTGGGTCTATGTATCCAAAAGAAAGAGACTTTACTCTACTTGGTTATTTTGACGTTGATTTAGCCGGTAGTAAAGTCAACAGAAATAGCACATCTGGCACATGTCAACTATTGGGACAAATGCTGGTATATTGGTTTTCAAGGAAACAAAGTACGTTGGCATTATTAATAGCAGAAGCAGAATATGTTGCTCTTGGGAGTTGTTGTTCTCAAACTCTATGGATTTGACAACAACTAAGAGACTTTGGAATAGAAGAATCCTGCACTGAGATTAGATGCAATAACACAAGTGCTATCAACCTTACTAGAAACCCAATTCTTCATTCAACAGCAAAGCACATTGAGATTCATCATCATTTTATACGAAATCATGTCCAAAATGGCGAGATTATGGTTCAATTTATTGATTCAAAGAATCAATTGGTAGACATCTTCACAAAACCTTTGGCGAAGAGTTTATTTGAGTCAATTTGCAATAAGCTGAATATTATCTCTCCTCTCGATTAAAGTCTGGAGTTGATCAAACTCAAGACTTCAACTTAAGGAAGCTACTTCAATATGTAAATTTTCTCCAATCCAGGTATTTTATTATTAGAATGTAAATTCTGTACAAGTATGATTATATTTGAATCGTCGCTTGCCTATTTTATTTTAGAAATTACTATTTTATTGCAAAATTTTGGATCTTAAAATTTTAGCAGTTACCTTTTCAAAATTGTTCTGAAAAGGCATTTTTCTTTGTGACGTCTCTTTTTACCTCTATTCGATTTCTTTAAATACCTTAGAAAATTCACTTCGAGCACAACACTTCCAAACCCTAATATCAAATCTCTCTCTCCCTCTCTCTTGATTTTTACTCTCAAAATCTCTCTGCAAGTTTCCTTCTTTCTTTCACTCGAACATGTCATCGAAATCCTCCAAGTTTGCAACTATGTTGTACCAGAGGAAATCATCTTGCATTACAAGCCAGGGTCCTCAGAACATGCCTGAAGGACCAATTCACTCGATCTTACTGAAGATTCTCCCTAGAGTTCTCCTCGTCAATTTGTAGATGAGGAAGTTGAACAAGAGGCAATTCCTATCAAAGTAATGAGGACTAAGGTACTCTTCAAGCATTACACCTTTTTGAAACAGGGTGGAAGTCCAATGACCTTTATCATTGATTTTCTGAAAGATAATGGGTATGGCAACGAAACCTTGTTTATGAAAACTATGGAAAGACTCAGAATAGCTTAAAAGGAATTTGTGAATTTTCCTTCTAATCCTCATTTTGGGTCAAAAAGTCAGACTAAGCATAAAGATGATGATGAGCGAATTTTTACAAATTTCCAACCCTGGATGGGTGTGGCTGCTGAAATTTCTAGAGAAAGAACGAAGCTTTTTCGTTCAAGAGAGCATAAGAGGGTTTATGCTCAAATGCTGAACAGATGAGTGATAAACCCTTGCACAGTGGACTTTGACTTTCTTGACTCCATAAAGGTTAACTTGAGGGAAATGTTAGCCAATCTTCAACTTGAAAAATTATGTGTTGAAACAGTAGAAGCTTAGCTTGAGTTGACAGCATATTTTTACTCCAATCTGTCTTTCCCGGATCAAACTCACATTCAATTCACTGTTTGTGACAAAGTGTTTGTTGTGGATGTGAATACTATAGTTGATATTCTGGGAGTTGAACGTAGTGGTTTTCTACCAATTAATGTCTCAATCAATCAAGCTACTCGATTTCTGGTGAAGCACAGATTACCGAGCAGGAGTATCACTTACTCTCCTATGCTAGCCTCAAACATTTTGCTGCACAAGATTGTCATCAATTGCATCAAACCTAAGGCTGCCTCCAAGACTGAGTTATCAAGATTTAAGATGAAGATTATGTGGGCTATGTGGCGACCCATGATCTTAGGGCATGTCACTCTATTCATTAGTCCCTACGCGATTTTACTGTGGAAGTGGATACATCAACTCGCTTGCAACTCTCAAAATGATGCACACAATATATATACATATCAACCAGGCACTTTTATTTACATATATTTTTGTTTAGATGTTGTTCGTCGGTACACATAGGCCAAAATTTCCTATATTTGGCTATACCAAAATTGGACCGACTCTTTCGCTATCTATCTACAACGTAGTCAATCTTCATGCGTTGGTATCCAAAAAATTCTTCCGTCCTCCCTTGTCCTCCGCTACTCCACCCCGCTTGAGCCACCATTGTCATCCTCCAGCGGCGGTGGTAGTGGCCCCGTGGTGCGCCCGTTCACTTGAGCGTATAGGACCACGAACTCCATGTGCACTGCACCTGAGGCGAGTCCAGTGTCTATAGTCAAAATCACCTGAATCCGGGTGAAGATGAGTTATGGCAGGTTGGGGTCAGGTGCTCTGTCTGCTCCCATTGCAGGTCAATGGGGATGCCATAAAAAGTACCAGAGGACACGGGCAGCAACGACATCTTTATAACTCTGTAATATGTTAGCCCCACTAGGGGTGAGTACAACTACTCAACAGTCAAAGATCAACTAAACTATATTACGTAAAACTACCATAATCCGATTCCATGCAGTCCAAACAGAGCACACAGATGAAGCAATGAATATGCATAAACTCAAAAGAACCTCAAAATAGTATAGCACAACGAAAACATTAAACATCTAAACTCAGTTTGTCTCGACTCACTACTATCATCTACCGGAAGGACCAGTGTTTGCATCCTTCCAGGCATCTCGCACCCTATCTGGCATCACAAGGAACCTCCGGTTCCATATTTTAGTCACCAGGCATCAGGATCGTGTTACATTACACTCCCAGGCATCTTGCACCCCACCTGGCATCACTAGGGACCTCCGGAGCTCACCATGTCATGATGTCCTCAGGCATCTGGAACGTGTTATATCACACTTCCAGGCATCCTGCCTTCAGGGGAACCTTCGGGGCTCACTAGTCCCCAGACTTCCAGAGGCATCACCGTCGCGATCCTCCGGGCAACCCGACACCCGGGGCATCGTTGTCATCGTGAACTAACGGCATTCGTTACTCACGAACCATGGTGTAGTAGTCTCACAATTTAAAGCCAGTACATTTCAATATCATCAGTAGAAGAAGCTGCTTTGATTTCTCAATCCCAAATCATGCTTTAAACCAAAATGTAGAGAAATTTCAAAGGTATACCGGACGCGTGGCAACAAAACTTTTCATGGAATCTAGAGTTCGAAGGCCAGGGTGGATCAAGATTTTAACCGTACGTTCCACCCCCTATCCTTTCCGAAATTCACGAATATAAACTTGAAATGTTTTCTTGTTTCAAAATGTAAGATGTACAGGTGAAAAATTTCAATCAAAACCCCAAGCATTTTTGAAATATTGCGAGCGGCATATCGGCAAATAGAAATCCCAGTACAAATTTTAAGATTTTCAAAATAGTTTAGGAGTACAGTCTTAGGACTTCGCAAACACTAAAAATCGATACATACATAGGTGCCCAAAATCACACTTAGCCATAGGCAATATGAAATCCTCTCGATTACATAGTCTGAAATCAACTCAACTATTCCGAATTTACAATTTGGCACAAGAATTCAAAATAGCGCTAATTTACGGACGCATTTCATCAGGCAGCAGCGGAATTACACGATATAGGTTAGTAGATATCGACTTGCCTCAGGTTTGGCAACGTCGACGGCAAACAAATCGTGAGCTGCAGCTACAAGCACAGCTGAGGCAAGCTGGACAATGCAACGGCCGATGGAGGCGAGACTGGTGGCGAGCTATGTGACGGTGAGAAGACTGGTGACGGAGTGGTGCGGGTGGTGTGGTGGTCGGTGGCAAGGCGAGGGTGGAGCGGTGCGAGAGTTGGGTACGGTTTGCTGGAGGTTTTGCTGCTGTGAAATGAAGCAAGGCCGAGCGTGAAGAAGAAGCCGAAGAAGGGACGGTCCTCCGCTTCAGCTTCTGCCTCGTGGGTTCCAATTGTTGACTGATTAAGTCAACCTCTCTCTCCTCCAGCTCGTGGCAGCCAAGGGAGAAAACAGCGCACCTCTCCAGCGCTTGCATGAGACACCTTGCATGTCTCCTGCAAGAACGTGGACTTGTGCATGGCCGAGTCTTCGTTTGGACGCTGGAGTTGACACGTCTTGGTCAACATGGCAGCACATGGGCATTCGGCTGGCTGAGGAAGGGGAAGAAGACGTGGCCGCATTCCTGGTTGAACGTTCCTTTTGGATGGCTCCCAAAAGGGACGTGTGCACGAGCTGAAGATGTAGTCGCTTGCATGGCTGTGCATGGACAAACCATCGGTCGCATGAAGAAGTGGCATCTTGATGTGGCCGCAAATTTCGGAAGCCGACGTCTCCATGTGCATGAAGAGCTTGCTTTAGTAGAGTATCAATGCCGAAGATGTTAGCCTCGCGAGTGACATTGCGTGAAGAATTTCTAGATGAGGTGCTATCGCGAGAATGTGACGATACGTAACGTCTCAGTATGGCAAGGGTGGTGATGAAACGGGGTCATATGTGGTATCAACAACGTAGTCCAATGACAAACTCGTTGACTTGTCATGGACTGTTACGTACTCGAGGTCCAGCGAAATCTAGATATCATAGGCTATTTGCAATGGAATTTCTTTTTCTCTATCACATACCATCTTTTTACATATGTATAGGACTATGATGAAAGAAAAATGACAATTGCCCTACTCTGCTTTGATCACAAGACTATTTAGACATTTTCAGATCCAGTTGCCCTCTCAACTTCGTTCAAGGACTCTCACTCCTATGGAGATAGGAATGAAGGTGATCTCCAAAATGAGGC
This sequence comes from Eucalyptus pumila, assembly GCA_016097595.1. NCBI lineage: Eukaryota > Viridiplantae > Streptophyta > Magnoliopsida > Myrtales > Myrtaceae > Eucalyptus > Eucalyptus pumila. The sequence continues at coordinate 34,826,831 of CM027853.1, forward strand.
TGAAAGATCTATCTAAGGCCTTGGATCTTTTGAAAAAGGAATCATCAAGCAGACTCAAGGAAGGATCTACTACTGCAAGGAAGCGAAAAGGAAAAGATACTATCCATAAGACTTCAAGGAAAAAGAAGTGTATCCTTCTGCTGGATGAAGAAGAGGAGGATGGTCTGACCATTTCTGCGTTCGCCTTGCGAAATCTTTGAGGTTATCCTGATTCTAAAGAGAGTGAACAAGAAGAAGAAGAAGGGGGTGATGCTGAAAAGTCAGTAGAGAAGGAAAATGAAGATGAAGATTCTAAAGGAGACAGTGGTGCAATACCACTATCGGATGACACTGAAGAAAACCGGGAAAATGTTGCATCAGAAGGAGAGGACAATGAACAAGGAAAGAGATCTAGTGCTGGACATGAAAAGGTACAAGAAGGTGAAGTCTCATCTCAACTTGAGTGCACCAAATCAGCGGGAGATCATGAGAAAACTCCTTTAACAGCACCTACTGCTAGTGATGGCATTAGTAGATCTCCTGCAGATGCAAAAGATGTCTTTGCATCTCATTTCCATGAAGATAATGTTGAAGAAGAAACTCCGGGTCAGGATAAGGAAAAAACTACATGTGTTCAAGTTGATGTTCCTCCACTTCTGGACACTCCATAGATTCACTTCGCTGAAGCTAGTGCTCAAACAAAACAAGATGCAAACTATCCAAGAATAGTAGAACTCCTTTTGGAGATAAAAGCTCAGCAATATGCAATGGAGGTTGAGATTCAGAAGCTACACATTGCCTTAAGGTCTACCTCAGATTTTCTAACTGGCAAGGTACAATCTCTTGATACTCAAGTTCAGACGGTGAATCAACAGGTTTTATAGACTATAGCTAGAGTAGAGAATGTTTATCATCAATGCCAAGAGAAGCTTGAGGAGGCAGTGCAATCACTGGAGGATCTGACCTGTTTGCGTTCCAAGACAACCCTGATTGACTCCATCTTTTTATATCATTTTTATTCACACTTTTTAGTCCTCACTGACTCTTTCTTTTTGTTGTTGACAAAAAGGGGGAGAATCAAAGCAGATTTAAAAGTTCCTATTTGATTGAACTTAGCTGTGTTTTGAACTTGGTTGTGTTGAACCTTTATGATCAGTAGTTAACATTTGTGGTTTCAGCAGTTAACATTTGTGGTTGTGGATTGAACTTTTGAAGTTTTTGAATCCTTGAACACTAAATTGTCATGACTAATATGTTTTCTGGGGATGCAGAATCAATGTGATTAAGTTCTATAATAATTTGTTGTTATTATAAGTTATCATGTGCTGCTAAAGTGTGTTTTGTAGGATATAAGTTTTAAATCTGCATGAAAGCTTTGTCACCATCAAAAAGGGGGAGATTGTTGGAGAAAACTCCTATTAGGTTTTGAAGCTGACAAAACTTTTCTAGCTCTATTCTAAGGAATTCAAGACTTCTATGAAATTCTATCAAAGTCTACCTTTCATCAGAAGTCTACCCACTTTGACGAAGACCCAGACTAAATGCAAGTGAAGAATGAAGACTTAATCAGAATCAAGATTATTTCTCTTCCTTCAGTACGAACAATATATATCTGGCTCTATCGTTGGAAATCTCACTTACCCTTTTAAGATTATTGATCAAATCAATTTCAAAGCTGCAAATCATTTCGGAAGGCAAGCAAATTTGAAAAGAATCTACTTATGGAAACCAAGATCCTGATTGTATGGGCGACTAGGATTATCGGACTTTTATTTCAATCTTCCAACGGCTTGAGATCTCCTTGATTGATTATGCCTAATGGGTTGATTGGAAGAATTCATTTGGAAAGTGCCAACGGTCGAAAAGACACAGAGGAGTATTTAAGGAGGTTTTTCAAGTCATTTGATAGTGAGCGTGAAAGAAGAATTTCAAAGTCTGAAGTTTCCCAAATCTCTTATTCTTCCTTATACAGTGCTCATACTTGTATTCCAGAAAGAGAGAAACTCCAAAGAGTGACTTTGTGAGAGTAGTAGAGACTCTTCACTAAGAAGTCATTGATATGAGGGTGTAATACTCTTTTTCGATTCATAGTGAAAACCAGCGAGAAGGCTGTTAGCATGGGAGAGTGGACGTAAACTTAATCTAAAACGAACCATTATAAATCTCGTGTTCATTTTCTCTTCCTTAAACCCCTTTACTTTATTTGCTGTGATATCCTTCTGTGTTTCGAAATAGTTGTTAAAGTCTGAATCCTTTCGCAAAGTTTGTTGTTCATCAGACTCAGTTTTAAAGTAAAATAATTTTACTGCATTTCGTAAAATTTGTTTTTACACCTATTCACCCACTCTCTAGGTGTTTATACTAGCACTTCCAATATACACTATCCAGGAAGTACTACACCAGGAACAACCACAAAACCATAACCGGCCCTAACTGGCAGAAATCGGGCCACTTGCGCGTCTCCAAGTTTAATTCTAGAAACCTAACCAAACGAGTCAAAAAAATTCTCAAATTTGAATATGTTGTAAAAAACACATAAAAAAACATTTTTCATCAAGACACCTTGACCTAGATCTTTCTATATTAAGAGCCATAAATTGCCCAAACCGTTACAAAAACTATGTCTGTTCCCAGAAAGTCTGTTTTCCAAAATCAGTTTGGTTCGAGATCCAAAACTTGTATGTTTGATCTAAAATTTGACTATGTTAAATTACAAGATGTGATAAACAATTTTTTAAGGAACTCTTTTGAAATTCGAACCCAGAGAGTTGATAAAAATCATTTGAATCCCACAAGGTCAGATGTTCCAACAAAAACAGACGTTTTGTTTTGTTTTAAACGAAGTTGAAATCCTATTCTTTTAAATCCATAAAATCTTGGGTAAAATATATGTCATATCTGAAGATGTATAAAATATTTCTCAATAAGGAATGAACCTCAAAATCATAGCCCATTTCGATCCATAAAAAAGGCAAATGGCGAGGGTTTAGCAACTGGATCTGAGGGTAATCCACTAAATTAAGCCAAACTATCCTCATTAGTGCTAATCTAATCAATTAGATCAACACTAATCCATCTTAAGGCTAATCTAACAAAAAATAGATTAGGGCTAGTTGTACTTAACACTAATCCAACCCCCTAAGCATAATTAGCAACCTAATCCGGGATTAGGGAGTTAACTCACCAGATTAGTGAGACAACGGGTCCACGGCGATGGTGGCACGAAGGCAACCAAGACTCGGGCTTATGGCGTCTCCAACAAAAGGCCGAGAAGGGGCTAAAAACTAGCCAACAAGCCTCATGGTTTGCTGGAAAAACCGGTTCTGTTCTGGAGCTGCTGGGTTCTGTTGGTCTTGATTGGGGTGGTGGGCGAACTTGGCTAGACAGGTGGGTGCTGTGACTAGTAGCAGCTAGCTGAGTGGTGGCTGATCGGTAAGTGCTGGTCTAGACAAGCAGGACAGCAGCTGGAGGTGGAACGGTGAAGTGGGGTGGTGCTGGTAGCTTGGCGGAAAGGCTGAGCTGGCGAAGGGGACGGTGGCAGCTTGGTGGGAGCTGCGATGGTCATGGGATGAAGAGGCGGAGCTGGAGCGGCTATGGTGTCATACGAGCGGCAGCAAGGCCGGGGGAGGAAGGGCGTGCGATAGCTGAAGGGAAGGAATTGGAAAATAAAGGGGGGTTGGTCTGTAGTTCACGCGCAAGGGAGAAGAGAGGGGGACAAGGGGGAAACAGGGGGAGGGGAAGTCTTCCAAGCAGCCAATGGCCTTCTTCTTGAAATATCTAGCACTCAAGTGAGATAGCCACAAAGTCTTCTGCTGCCCTCCAAGTCTTGGAAGCAACCAATGGGCATTTTTCCCTTCCAAGGCTTCCCAAACAAGCCAACTTGAAGGCCAAAACAAACCCCTTCTGCAAACCTACGAATTTCTATTATTTTCCAAACAATTTAATTCAATTTGATGGCCAAATTTTCTCTAAATCAGCCCAAGGAAGTCAATATACAACCCAATGGTTAATTTCCTTCCAAAGCTTCACAAAATGATCCCATTAGAAGGCCAAAAATATCACCCCTGCTGTCCATACAAATTTGCACCCATTTCTCTTCCAAATTGTCACCAAACAAACCAAATTGGCATCCAAAAATGACAACTAAGGTACCCAAACGAATTTCCATAATTTCCCTCACAAACTAACTCACTCTGAAGGGAAAAAAAAATCCACACCAATGTGCCCATCCGAATTTCCACAATTTTAATTTGCCGAATATGATTTTCTGCAAAAAATCCCGGACTCGATGGAAATTTCCCGAAATATGAGACGATGTCCTAAAAATGAATTGTGATATGCTTGAACTTTGATTCCTAAAACCGAGTTCAATTTCGTGGTTAAAATCAAACGGACGTGATTTTAGTACAATCCAACCTACCGGGTAGCTTTTAGAGATTTTACCGCAATTATATCCCTTAGTGGCTTCACCTAATAGGTTAATTAACTCGTGAGTGATCAGGTCAGAGAAAAAGGACCATAGGCGCGTTGGGGAAAAGCCCATTTCATTTCATCGAGACGGGGTCAAAAATTCAGGATGTCACAAGGGAACTAGAGAATAACTCTGTGGTATTCAAAAAGGGTGCTCGGGATTTTGTTAACCATCTCAAGTGCGAAAAATTAGAGACGCAGAATCTGTACAAGATAGAAGAGACCGAGATAGATAAACTTACAGATGATGACAATAGGTATGGGATAATAATATCAAATCTCAAACGTGATTTATACGCATGGTGATGAATTTTTTTAATAGAATTGATAATTTCAACAATTATTTACTAGTGATTAAAATGAACAATTGGGATCCTCATCAAGTAAGTATTTCATTAACTCATTCCACCATATCAAATCAATGCATATCAAGCCTCTGTGTAAGTCCATAGCGAGTTTATAAAAGAAAGCAAACTTTCTTAAAGTCTCGATACAGTAATCAGTCACGCAGCTTTTTCAAAATTATACATTTATACTTCTTTTTTCCTGTTACTATCACAATACCAAATCATGTGAGCAACATCATTTGATCTTTGTATGACCCAATGTTGAATCCGAAAGTAATCTTTAAAATCAACCTTAGTGCTCATAGTTGACGCATGTCTAGTGAGCCATAGCCTTTATACAAATTGCTGAAGAATAGATACCAGTTAAGAGTTATCATTTACATGCTATATCTTAAGAAACGAAGCATATAAGAACAAATCTACAAAGTTGCTTTCCTTTTCATTGGTGAGAGTACTATTCGGAAAGTTTTGTGTGTGTGTGTGCAGCTTATTTAATTGGTTTCTTGTTTCCTATAGTCCCTGACGATGACAAGGATGCTCTTCCTTCAATATAAGCCACTACATATGTCCCATCCTCCCCCTGGTCGACCTCTCTCTCTTTTTCTCTCTCTCTCTCTCTCTCTCTCTCTCTCTGTGTGACATTCTGATTTTTGACCCTATTTCGATTAAATGAAATAGGCTTTTCATCGATGTGCCTATAGTCCTTTTCTCTGAGCTAATCACTCACAAGATAAACGCAATAGACTTGAGAATTCGATCAGAAATCAACTACTCAACCTACTAATCAGCAAGGGTCAATATGGCATCGTTATAATCAATTAGAGACTAGAGATAGGTTGATTAAATAGAGGCATGTAATTAAAGTATGGGTGATTCCACCTAATTGCAAAATTCACGTCGAATGGCACTAAACCGATTTTTTGTCGATTCAGTACCCAGTACCCGTAGTTGAAACCTTGAGATTTTTATGACAACTGAGAGTCGCCGATGGGTCGAAGATTCACAATGTGGATAAAATAATCGATCACGGGTCAAACGCGCTAAAAATTCCTAAAAGCTACTCGGTAGGTTAGGTTACGTTAAAATCGTGTCCGATCGAAATTAACCACGAAATTGAACCCGGTTTTAGGAATCAAAAGTTCTAGCATGTCACGATTTATTTTTAGGACGTCGATTCATCCTTTGAAGAATTTTCGACGAGCTCGGATTTTTGGCGAAAAATCAAATTCGGCAAAATTGATTCAAGAAATTCGGATGGCCATTTTTGGGTGGACTTTTGGCCTTCAAGTTGGATCAAATGGTAAGGGAAATTGTGGAAATTGGTATGGGGTTCCTCCTCAGTAAATTTCGCCATCAAATGCAGGTTATTTGGAGTGAATTGGTGTGAAATTGAAGATGGAACACATGAAATTCGTACGGCTGTGGGGGCTGCAACATTTGGACTCAATCCTTAGCTTGTTTGAGAAGATTGGGAGGGGAGAGTGGGTATAGGTGATGGTTGAAGACTTTAGGGGCTCCACTCAAGTGTTTAGGATATTTATAGTGGACTTTGGAGGCCCCTTGTCCCCCTCCTTCCTAGCAGCAGCTCCATCTTCTTCTTCCTCAGCTTCTTCTTCATTTTCACCAAATGAAACCTCCACTTTCAGAGCAAGCAACCACCTCCAGCCCCTTACCAAACTAGCTGGCAGCTCGCAAGCCACCGATAGGCCCCTCGCCGCCCGTCCGAGCCGCCTGCCTACCTCCGTTCATGAGCCTAGCTTCGTCTGCCTTGCGTCCGTCGTGTCCTACCAAGCCACGACACTTGGCCGCCTATCGCCACCTCAGTCGCTGCCAGCTAGCCGCTCGAGCCACCACTGTCTACCCCTGCCCGTGCCACCGAACCATGCTACTGTTCCCTTGCCATTCCAGCCATCTGGTCGAGCTAAGTCTTGTGGCTAGTAGCCCTCCGCAGAAGCAAAGCCCAATAGCAAACCGTGAGGTTTGCTGGGCTTTTTTAGCCCTTTCCCAGCTTCCCTTGGTGTCATCGTAGACCCGAGTTGTGGTCATGGTTGCACCGCCGTCGCTGTGAACTGGTTTATTCACTAATCTAGTGAGTTTACCTCCTAATCTCTAATTAGGATGCTAATTACGCTTAAAGATGGATTAGTGGCTAATTAGTAGATTAGTTAGTCTTAAGAGGTTAGAGTAAATTAATCAGCTTAGTTAGTTAATTAGATTATGTAATTAGATTAATTAGCAATTAAGTGGTTAGTCATTTTAGTTAGTTAGCTTAGTAGGTTAGATTAGTTTAATTAAGTCCAATTAGGTGGTTGGATTAGTGTAAATAAATTAATTAGTGGCTTAATTTAATTATTTTGTAAGTTATTTAATTATTTATTAATTAACATAAATTATATCGGGATAGCTGGTCGTTGGAATTTTGTGTTGATCGTCATGGTTGTATTGGTTTGTGCAATTGGATGCTGATTGATGATTTTGAATTATTATTTAAAAAATATGGAATTTTGATATTTAAATTAGAAAAATACCGAGTGTCTGTTTTTTACGCCGAAAAGGTTTTACGTACTACATAAAAATGTGGGATTTTAAAATGAACGGGTATCACGCTTTATAGTCCGATTTGATCGTGTGTCCACGCACACTTATTTTACTGGGTATTTTTTTTATGAAGAAGAAAGCCAAATACATTATTTGAAATTGAGGCATTTGAGTGCAAAGCACGATGTCCTTGGCCGAGATTGGATGTGCATGTGATCGCTATGAGACCCCGTCACCTAATGAAAGTCAGGTGAGCGATGCTCCTATATGGAATGCCCCATGTCAACGAATGCCGGATCACAGTAGAGGCCAGAAAATACGTCCTGAGAGCTGCGTAAGCGCAAACACAAGTCAGAGGACTTAGCTTAGCCTCAGTTCCTTCATGAAAATCAATACAATTTGAATAACCATCCAATCGTTTCAGCGAAAAAATTTAATCAAGCAGATCAAACTATCGATCAATCGACTTAGTCAATTCTATGTCATCACGACCTTCTCATGGTCGGTCCACTCAATACTATCTATAAGGTCCTACCAAATCAGGACTGCTCACGTTAAGTTGAAGATAGATAGTATAGCTCGCCCAAAGCTAATAATAGAGTATATCGCTCACCAAAAATTGATAATAAAGTATATCGCTCGCCCAAAACTGATAATTTATTGCTCACCAGAAGCTAACCCCAAGGTATATTGATATAATATACTAAATATGCTCGCCAGAAGCTGCCATTTCTATCATACCCGATAAAAGTACTCATGTGTGGGTATATGATCGGACTTAGCCAAAATACAATATTTTTACTTTTGAATGTCCCACTAGTTTCAGTACTCTCAAAATATATTTTTGGCGCTATAAACTAACGCTCGGTAATTTTCCAATTAATTACCAAAATTATCAATTTTTGAGATAATTAACCACAATCACAAATAACACTCAATTTGCACAAAATAACAATCAATTAAATAAACAGATTACACCACTACAATCCGCATAAAATTCCGGTCAATGACTATCCCGGTCTAATTTTTGGAAATTAATTAATTAATTAATTACGGAAATTAATTATTAAATGCCAAAAATAGCAACTTAGGCCCATAGAGCCTAATTGAAAGCCGAGGCGGGCCCGGAAAATTTTCGAACCACTCTAGATAAATACTAAAGCTTGTCTAGGCTCTAATTACACCACTCTAACCACCTAACATGCAATAACAATTAATTAAATTGCTAATCTAATCTAAATATCCACCTAATCCATACTTAGTCTAAACTAATCAACCCCTAAATGTCATTAACTTACTAAGCAATGATTAGTGAGTTAAACTCACTTGATTAATAATCCGCTCGGATCAAAATGATGGGGACGTGGCAAGGGACGAGAAACTCCAAAGCGAGATCACCAAAGGGGGTCGGGAACGGCTCAAAAACAGGCCAAACAGTGGTTGTGATACCCACACTATTCGGTGCTGAGCTTGGGCTGAGAAAGGTGGCTGAGCTACGGTTTGGGCTGGAGACGATCACGGCGAGGCTGCTGTGGCCTAGGCGGGGTCTCACGACAATGTATGGCGGTCGATGGTGTTGGACAGGGCTTGGACGACCTGCTGGATGCGGGAGCTGGGCGAGACTGCGGTCGTGGATGCACAGCAAGCAGTGAGACACGGTTGGCGAGCGAGTGGCGCAACGGTGGCTGTTCGGCTCCGGTGAGGTGGTTGCGACGACGAGGAGGTTTGCTGGTTCGATGCTCTGGTTTTGCTGGGAGGTTCTCTCGGCTGGAACGGAGGAGATGGTGGTGTCGACGGGCTGAAGGAGAGGGAGGAGAGACCGGATGGCTAGAGGGGACCACCAAGGTCTTCAACCGCATCTTCTTGTCCCCTAGTTTGGCTCACCAAACCCAACTATCTTCCACCTTAGATTTCCAGACTAAAACACCCTTTCTAGAAGCCTTGAGTTGGTCCACAAGTTGTGTCCATGGGGGGCATACGAATTTGCATTGATTTCCCTCAATTGGACGCTAATTCATCCTTAAATCAATCCAATTCGACTTCTGTAAATTCCATTATCGAGCCAACAATCAAATTTGTATTTTTCCTTGCCAATAGATCCTACTTGACTTTTCGCGATAAAAAATGGTCATCTGACTTTTCTAGACAAAAATGACCCTAACTTGACTTTTTCACCAAAAATCTCGGTTTACAGAAAAATCTTCGGAGACTGAGTCGACGTTCCTAAAATGACTCATAACATGACATAACTTTCAATTTCAGAAATCAGATTCAAATTCGCAGTTAATTTCAATCTGGCGCAATTTTAGCGTGAGCTAGGCTATCAAGTAGCTTTCAGAAATTTTTAGTGCAAATGACCTGTGGTCGATTTTCTTCAAGCCACAATAAACCTCTTCGACACATTGGCAACTCTCGATTTTCATGAAAATATCGAGGATTCAAATACGGACACAGGGTACCAAAACGATAGAAAAATCAATCTAGTGCCGATCGACGAGGATTTTGCAATTTAGTGAAATCACCCACGTTTAACCACACATCTTAGTCGAACCGACCTATTTCTTATTTCCAATCAATCTTTACTGTGTCGTAATGATCTTTGCAGATGAGCATGGTCGAGTAGTCGATTCCTGGTTGAATCCTCAAGTCTATTGCATTAAAATCTCTTAATGACTTCCCCAGATAATCTAGTTATCTCAGGAGTGATAAGCTCTGAGAATAGCACTATAAGCGCATCGATGAAAGGCCCAATTAATATAATTGAAAGCAGAAGTAAAAATCTAGGATGTCATGGTTATATTTAAATTCCAATAGAGAAAATAAAAATTTGTAAGGTCGTCCAAAATAATTAATCCATCATTCATTATAAAGCTCAATATGTCTATTTTTGCTAGAAATATATAGCTCAATACGTCTGTGATAAAAGGAACAAAGAAAAGGCAGGGAAGAAAGCTCACCTCCTACTGACTCCTCTATTTCGGAAGCAGAATCCATACGGCTGTCACATTTCTCAACTGTCCGACTTACCTCTGCTTGAAGCTCATAATCCAGAGAATGCTCCAGTGAATTATGAGAACCACCACCGGACAAATTTTCTTTGGACACATTCTTCAATTAAGGAAACCCTCTGACATCCCTCAGGTCTTCTAGAACATTCTTTTTCGTATCAGAGGGGAGGTGCTATGGTTTATCTCCATCTCCTCAATTGAAAATGAAGTATTTGTGAGGCCTGACTCACAACTTTTACTCCTAACTAGCTCGAAACTTCCAGATGCAGGTAACTCTTTCTCCTGCATCGTTGAATATGCTTTTTCAAGAGAAGATTCCACATAATCTTGAGGGATACTATCTAACTGTCTAGTTTCCTCCAAAGTTGGTGATCCCAACTTCTCTTTTTCCTCATCACCTTCCTCAACCACAGTATAGTATGAGATGCCTTCCTTCTCCTCCACTGATGACATACCACCACTGCCGTGGCAGTTCGAGTTTGGCTTTTCCATCTAAATGCAGCATACTTCTCTGCAAAAGTCCTCAGAATTTTCATCAGTGTATTATGTCCTCTGGATATATGCTATTTCACCTGGAGCGAGATATCCGAATTGAGAGTTGTGAAGAGGGGTCCCAGAGTAACGAGTTCTCTTCGAAGTCGGGAGTGTGGATCATCTGCCTATCTGAATCACTCCTACTGTGTTGATCTGAATAATGACTTGAATCAAATGTTATGACACCAACATCCACATACTCATTATTTGCTCGGTTTTGGGTATCTAAAATCAGGCTCTTGAGTTTCCACTTTCCATGAACCTCACACGCGAAGTTTAGGGTAATCACAGCATGCATCCACCTGTAGTATTAATGAACAGATGATTTATTGAGGGATAACTGGTGTTATAAGTTGAGGACGGCAAATCCATGAAAGAATCTAACAAGGTAGAATTGCCTGTGCAGTCAAAGGTTTGTGATCCACAACCAATCGGTGCATATCTTGAACCTCAGACTGAGCAAGGTCTCGCTGTAGAGACAATTCAGCAATCTCTTTCTTGAGCTATGAGAGGATACAACCACAGAAAATAAGGTGCTAAATAATTAAGTGGTTTCCTGATTTATAAATGGACAAAACATGCTTCACTGTTCATTGAACTTTAATGGGGGTGACAACATGGAAATTTTACAAACACAATCTTAAAAGTACCACAACAAAATCTATTAAGAAAGCCGGTTAATAAGCTGCATAGTTGGCTCTTCACAAATTAGAACTGATTTTGGGACCAGCTGAAGTTATTACTCATCCGTGCAAAGGAAAATGCACATAAACCTACTGGTCATCCAATTTTCTATGCCAAATTAGAACAAATGGTGAAGATTTGTATGCTTTTAGCTCTGAAGTAGATGCCTGTTGACAGCATCATGGCAAAACTTAAATGGAATGATTATGAAAAAAGGGACAAAATAATTTCATAGGACAATCTCATGATTTTTGCGGAGAAAAAGACTGCAGAAAACATCAGTTGGACATCCAGGTAAATCAGAAAGTTCACTCAGATAACCTCTACTTATCTTTTTTCCCGAAAAATAAATAAATAACATAAAAGAAAAGCTAATGAGATAGTCACTGCTATAGATGTTAACAGCATAGTGGTGAAGAAATGGTCCAAAGGAACATGCTACAGTGAGAAAGATGAAGAAAATTTGCAATTGTGGAAACTATGCATTCTGCAGGGGAAGGCCAAAAAGGCCAGGCAAAGATATTGCTCATAAAATTCTCTGTTAATTCTTAGGTTCCCAAGTTAAATTACCAGAATTTACACGAACTTTCAAGTGGATGAACTTGGTCAAGAGATGTCACGTCCCAAACCCCAAGCGCGTGCACATTCCTCGGCGGTCGACTTAAAAGTGCGCCCTCCTAGAACGCGTCGCCGACCCATTTTTTTTTATCTTTCAATTAAGCACGTGCGGAAGTGACATAATAATTCCCCAGCCAATCAACAAACAATAGGGATAGTAAAACACATCAAACATTGCCGAAAACAACATTTTCGTTTAACAACTGTTAACCCTAGGAAGTTGAACACTTACAAGCCTTTTCACAGCCACTTCCTATCAACCCTCTCAAAATCCTCAAGGATTAGGGTCAACCTACTTCATTAACGGTAGGGCCAGCCAAAAAAGTGTCGCATCTCGCGCCCATCATATCCGCACTCAGTAGATCTCCACGCTATGGCCCTAAAAAATGTTAACCACGACGGGGTGAGATATATTCTCGGCAAGTCAACAACCTAAACCCCGGTTAGGACACAAATTCGCCTCGAAGGCGGTCTAAACATGCACCATACAAAACTCACCTCACCTCGGTGCATACCTGCACGTTAGCTCATCACATATGCTATTATCAATGTAGCAAGTGCAATTTAATAAATGGAACACATCATTTCAATCACAACCAATCACATGGGTCTCGATTATAAGGTAAAACCATTATGACACATCCCATACCATGCTAAATAATTTTTCCCCATAAGCAAGCGCAGCTATCACAACCACTCAGGCGTGTTCCAGTTATTACAACCCAACGGCCACGACCAACTCAGCAGTCGGTGGTCATCCAGCGTAATCGGGCATCGTCCCGCTCCGTCGGGCACGGCATCAGGACGGCATTCCACATAGGAGCTTCGTTTTGAAATCCATCCACGAATGACAACGTCTAGCATCCTCCGCCTAGACGGCATTCCACGCAGGAGCATCATCCCATGTAATCATACGCATTAGGACGGGTTCACTTAGTGACCACACAAGCATATACTTGGCCAAGAACACCTTGCTTTCCGTTTAAATACCTTGTTTTCAAATAATGAACTTAGCCACTTTTCTTCATATTAAAAATCGTCCTAGTAAAATAATCGTGCGTGGTCACATATTCGGAATCGAACCATCAAACTTGGTACACTCCTATTTTAAAACTCCACGTTTTATATAGTATGTAAGAATTGGCGTCCAAAAATTGACACCTGGCATTTCTCCATTTAAAAGCCCATAAAACCAGTTTTCTACTAAAATTCAATAATTGCCATCAAGCCATCACGCACTCAATTACACATCATAGCATATAAAAGTCATCAAATCCACGTATAGTGCCATCATATAGCCAAGAACACCAGAAATCCCTTTTCAAAAATCAACTTGGCAACTCTTTTTTTTTTTCTTTAAAGCTTTCGGAAATAAATTCGTACAGGGTCACGTATTTGAAATCAACCCGTCAAACTTTGCACGCATCTAATTTGAAACCTCACAGTTTTATTGAGCACATAAAACTTAGCGTCCAAACCCGACACCATATTTCTTTTCTAATTCTTTGTCCAACCACCATTTTTGAAAACAATCCTCAGTAAACCCTTTTTTTGTTCAAAACGTTTAGAAATAAATTCGTAGGTGTTCACGTACTCAAAATTATTCCGTCAAACTTTGCATGCACCTAGTTTAAAACCTCATTGTTTTATTGAGCAAATAAGTTTTGATGTCCAAAACCGACACCTCATTGTTTCTCTAATTAATTGCCCATAAGTCCACCTTTTGCAACCATAAGAAACAATCATCATAGAACAACCAATCTCATAACATCACGCATAAGTTCTCAGCATGCCAAAAATCAACCAAATCACAAAATATACATTATCCAACAAGCAAGACACCAAGAACAACCACTAGACCACAATCGGCTTTAATTGGCAGAAACCGGGTTCACTCGCGCGTCTCCAAGTTTAATTCCAGAAATATAACCAAACAAGTTCAGAAATTTTTTAAATTTTAATATGTTATAAATGACACTTATAAGAACACCTTTCATGAAGACACCTTGACCCAAATATTTCTATAATAAGAGAAGTAAATCGCCCAAACTATTACCAAAACTGTGTCTGTGTCCAGAAATTACGCTTTCCAAAACCAGCTCGGTTTGAGATCCAAAAATTGTTCTTTTGATTGGAAATTTGAATATGTTAAACTAAAAGATGCGATGAAATTTTTTTTTCAAGGAACTCTCTTGAAAACCGATCCCTAAGAGTTGATAAAAGTCCCTTAAACACCAAAAGGTCACTGGTTCCAGCACAGACCGGGATTCTGCCTTGCCTGAAACGATGCTGAAATCCTATTCTTTTAAATCCATAAAATCTTGAGTAAAATATATGTCATATTTGAAGATGTTTAGAACATTTTTTAAGAAGAAAGCAACCTCAAAATCGTAGCACATTTTAACCCTTAAAAATAGCAAACGGCGAGTGTCCAATAAACTGATATGAAGATTAAGCTAATCCATCTTAACACTAATCTAACCAAGCTAATTAACACTAATCTAAACAATATAATTAGCACTAATATAACCACCTAAGCACAATTAACAACCTAATCAAGGATTAGGGAATTAACTCACCGAATTAGGATGGCGGCGGGTTCATGGCGACAGCAACACAACGGTGGTGAAAACCCGAGACAACCGTGTCTCAAACGGAGGCTCAACGGTGGAGGAAAACAACCCTACAAGCCTTCAGACAAGCCTAGTTCGGTTCTATGAAGTTGCTGGGCTTCGGTGGCTTGGCTGGATGGTGCGGTAGTTGGCAGCTATTGGACGGTGGGCGAGCTGGCTGGCAGGCTGGTGGACGTGTGGGCTGGTGGGATGGCGTTGGTGGAGGTGGAATGATGGAGTGGTGGCTGTGGGCATGAGGGAATGATGCTGGTTGTAGGGGAAGTGAATGGTGCAGGCGTGAGGTGGATGGGGGTAGTTGATGGGGTGATGAGATGAAGTTGAGATGGAGTTGCTGAGGTGAAGAGGTGAAGACGTGCAGCAAAGATGGAGGGAAGAGCAGAACCAGAATCCAGGGGGAAAGGGAAATATGCGTGAAAGAAGAAGAGGGAATTAGAGGAGAGAGGGGCTGTCTGCAGAAGGAGGGACTGAACCTTGCACATGAGAGAGGGAGAGATAAGTGAGAGAGAGAGAGAACAACAAGTCAAGGGAATGGCCAATGAGAAGCTTGGCCAAAATATCAAGCACTTATGACTTGTGCCTCCAAAGTCTTCATGCCTAACAAGTCTTGTGCCCAACCAATGGCCATTTTCTTCTATTTCTTCACAAAATAAACCATTTTGGGCAGCCAAACTCCCTTTCTCCCTCTTGATCCGAATTTCCATTTCTTTTCCGATTTGTCCGAAATTTGATTTTTCCGCAAAATTCCGGACTCAACGAAATTTCTCTGAAAGATGAGACAATGTCCTATAAATGAATCGTGACATGCTCCAACGTTCGATTCCTGAAACCGAATTCAATTTCGTGGTTAAAATTTTAGTACGACCTAACCTATCGAGTAGCTTTTAGGGATTTTTGCACGTTTGACTCGTGGTCGATAATTTTCGATCCACGTTTGTGCATCTTAGACTCGTAGACGACTCTTGGCTGTCATAATATCATAAGGTTTCAATCACGTGTCCCGAGTATAATATCGATAGAAAATCGAGTTATCATCATTCGACACAAATATTACAGTCATGCGGAATCACCTGTAATTCGACTACGTGATTCCATCGAATCGACCTATAACATTCGTAAATTGATTTATAACGGTGTCGTATTGACTCTTGCCGATTATTATGGTCGAGTGATTGATTTCCGATTAAATTCTTTAGTCTGTTGTGTTTGTATCCCTTAACGGCTTCACCTAATAGATTAGTTAACTCGTGAGTGATCAGTTCTGAGTAAATTACCCATAAGCGCGTCGACAGAACAACCATTCCATATATCCGAATCAGGGGCCAAATTTCAGGATGTCATAAGAGATGTCAATTTAAATGGAAATTGCATGTATTGTGCACTGAAGGATATACAACCTAATGGAACTGGTGGAATTCACTATCCGTACAAAATAAATAGTAGACTTTCTGACACTGCAGCGTACTAAGGAAGAAGCTGGAACATCCACCTAGTTTATGCATGATAATTACACACAAGTACCCCCCTTTTCCATAGATAGTGAGAAAAACCTCAAAAAATATAAGAAACATCGAATTACAATATTAAAAGCCTTAACGCGGAATCATCACCTTCTCAATTTTGAGATCCTTTTCTCGAAGCAGCACAGCAGTATCAGATGAAGCAGATGGTATTCCTGGATTTCTCAGCTCACTCTCCAACCTAGCCAATTCTCTCTGTAAATGCTTTACCAAAGCTTTATCAGACATATCAACATTGACCTGTGCATTTGTGGCGACCTCTTTAGCACAACTTGTGAACAATAGTGTACTTCGTGACTGTTCAACATGACTTCGGGCAGGACTCATTGTACAGATGATGGAAGTTCTAGCATTTCCTCCCAGTGAGGATTGCAGAATACGAGTCAGTTTGGAATCTCGGAAAGGAATATGTCCGTTTCTTCCCTTGCTAGAGCCATTCAAATAGTTCTTGATAAATAATCAAAAGTTTAAAAATAATCAATGATAAATTGAAAGAAAAGAGAGCCTAAGACTGCAATACTTCCACCAACTCATGATTTCTTTTAGGATCTAAATATTAGTAACTGTTCTGTTCATACAATGAAAGATGAAAATTTGTCACGGATGGTTTGCTTTCAATTACTATAATTTTTTTCCTACAACTTTTCCTCCAAAACATTGATAAAGAAAATAAAAGATAATTTAAGTTTAAAAAATATATATTAAAAAGAGTCTACATAACCACGCATGTCAATATTCATATGTTTTAAAATTTTAAGATGTTCAATGTGCAATAAAAGTCAGATTTCATACACTACAAGAAAAGAAAATGTGAAAAAGTCAAACTTGCTCCAAACATACCTAAACAACTACTCTTGAGTCTCTTGACTTCTTGTGCTTCGAAACAGTTAATCTTCTTGATGCTAAAATCTGCATGGTAACCTATATGAAGCTGAAGGCTAAGAACTTAGTCAATTGCCCGGAAAAGTAATCCCATACTCTCAAAACAACAATTTCAACTATGCAGTAGAATTTATGCCTGAGAAACCAAACCAAACCCCACCCCCCCCCCCGGCAACAAAAAAAAAAAAAAAAAAGGACCATATAGAACAAATTCTTTTGGCCAATATCATGCGTCTAATGAATTGACCCAAGCATTTGGTACAAGAGGTACTTGACATTACTAGAGGAGAACAAAGATAGGCCCATTGTCAGCTCTGAGCACTTGGTAGTCACAACAGGTAGGCAGACAAGCATAAATGGAACTAAACATGTGGGTGTTCATGCACTAAACCTGCTGCAGGCAGCAATCACAAACCCTGACGAAGGATGGAAAGTGTAGGCAGAGCTCAGTATCTGGATTTTACTGAAAGCAGGATAGGAAATAGAGCCCGATGGCATAACAGGATCCGTATACCCACTCCTATTTTGTGGGAGAAGGCTTGGTTGTTCGTGATGTTGTTATTCATATAACACGTGCGTATGCAGGTGAACTAGTATTGTGTAAGAAATGGACCTTTGGCACAGAAAAGGCATTGCAGTGGTGCTCTACGTTATTGTCAGTGCATGGTCCAACTAAATTATAAGATCTCCAAGATGAAGATGACGAAAAAACAAGCTGTAAGGCCAACCACAGCATGCGGATAACTGCTTCTGAGGTCAACAAACTGCGACCTATGTGGCAGCCCCCTTTCAACCTTGCACCAGCTGATAATGACTGAGATGCACGCTCACTTCCTGCTAGATCCACGAAGTTCTGCAGCCAAACGAAACTTTTATATTCTCCCAGTAACTGTTTACAGGTTAAAGTTAAGTACTGGATATTCATACCACAGTAGCAGAAAGAGTGCTTGAGCTGTCATTCCCCAAGAACTCAGGAGCCGAACTTTCAATTGTCAGCCAGCACAAACAATGAGCAATAAATTTTTGACATTTTAATATGAATTGACCACAAAACAGATAAAATCCATTGTTACCAGTCTAAGAATCTAATGTGATCTTGAACTAGCTTTGTTAAGGCACGTCTCTCCAACCTGTCTTTGAGCTGTGTAATCCAAATGATCAGCCTAAGCATTTCATTGTGATGCTTGATACAGTAAGCAACCATGAAATTTTATCCAACACAAGACTAAATGGCCTTAGTCCTTACCTTCACACACAGAAAGAAGTTCTTGAAAGTGGCTCTAGTCCTTTAGTGTTTCCTCTGTAAGTTTCTCAACTATGGTCCCTCTTCTGTCAAAAGAGCTAGCTATCACGATGATGTTGGATGAGCTCATAGTTCCTCAGCATGGTACAATGAAATTTACATCTAAATCATCTAGAAGTCTCGATAAAGTACTATATGTGCTAAGGAGATCTCTCACAGAGTCATTGTAGATCTCCATCGTAGAAAACTTCAATAGAAATTTTCTTTCCTTGTGCTATTGAGAAACGAGAGAATGTCTTTATTAACAAGCAAATGTTAGAGGAAGAAGTTGCAATTGAAAATGGAGGAGATTGTTAGGTAGTATATGATTTGTTGCCTTTTCTATGTAGCTATATATATTTTCCATTTGTTGAGAAAACATTCCCTTAGTGGTTTTGGTGACTGACAAAACTTATAGACTTTGTGTTTTGATTAAAAGTATTTTTCAGGAGGAAAGTCTGATGGAACATAATTAGATGTTTGCAATCAGAATCAGAGTCGTGGATGATACTTCCTTATTTAGATATTTTATAAAATGAATAGGAAGGAGTAAATTTCTTGTGCAACGGCTAGTGGAAAATTGATCGGATTACTTGCTATATTTTGGAGGAGTTTCAAAAGGAAAGTTTTCATAAAATTCTTCTAAATTCTAAACTTTCCTCAAACTCCTCATATAAGGCGAACTATTCTTCCAAAACATAAACACTTGACTTTTGGAAACCCGACTTATTGTATGAGCAGCAAATCTTATAGGAAGCATCAACCTTGGCGATCCTGAAGCCATAAGATCTTCTCAACCAAATCTAGGACCAACTGTGACAGCCTGATTTTCTGATTTTGTTCTCGATTGAATGAGTCGGGCTTTTCATTGACGTGCCTATAGTTCTTTTCCCTAAGCTGATTACTCACAGGATAACTAGTCTATCAGGTGAAGCCGTTAAGGAATCTAAATGCAAAAGACTTGAGAATTCGACCAGAAATTGATTGCTCAACCGTGCTAATCCGCAAGGGTCATTACGACACTATCAAAATCGATCAGAAACTGGAGATAGGTCGATTCGACAGAGGTATGTGATTAAAGTGTGGTTGATTCCACCTAATTGCAAAATTTCTGTAGAACGGCACTAAACTGATTTTTCTATCATTTTTGTACCTTATGCTCGTATTTGAAACCACAAGATTTTCACGACAACCGAGAGTTGGCAATGTGTCAAAGAGGTACAATATGGTTTGAAAATAATCGACCACGGGTCAAATGCGCTAAAAATTCCTAAAAGCTACCCGGTAGGTTAGGTCACACTAAAATCACGACCGGTTGAAATTAACCTCGAAATTGAACCCGGTTTCACAAATTAAAAGTTCTGGCATGTCACGATTTAATTTAGAAACGTTGACTCATCCTCAGAAGAATTTTTTGCGAAAAATCGAAGTTGGGTTATTTTGGACCGGAAAATTAGGATGACCATTTTCATGTGGACTTTTGGCATTCAAGTTGGATCTTTTGACAAGGAAAATTGTGGAATTGATGTGGGTGCCTTAGTTGGAATTTATGGGCACCAATTTTGGTTGATTTGAGTTGGAATTGAATGAATTTGAAGAGGAAATGTTACAAAATTCCTAGGTCAAGGGGGTGTGCAACATTTTAGCACCTCGGGAGGCTTGTGGAGGAAGATTGGTGAAGGAACTTGGTTGAGGATGGAATGTGGACTTTGGGGTTGAGTAATGAGTGTTTTGGATATTTATCCAAGACATTTGTGGCATTTTGCCCCCCTTCAGCTGAGCCTTCTACTTCTTCTTCTTCCTTGTTCCTTGCTACATCGTTGTTGTTTGAAGATCAGAAAACCAGAGGAAGCCAGCCAAGAGCCAGCAGCCACCGTCGACCGCTGCTTGAAGCCGTCTGAGCGTCGCCGCTACCACTCGAGCCCTCCAGCGCTGTTCGTCTGCCCCTGCTCGCGTCCTGCTCATCCGTGCGTCTCGTGCACCATCATCCAACCATAGAAGCTGTGCTAGCTACCGTTCGCCACCTTCAAGCCGTTTGGACCTATCGTCACCCTCCACCTAGTCTGCCGCTGCCATCTGCCACCCGTCTCCTCACCGTTCCAGCCTCAATTCCTTTCAATTCAGCCCTTTTCAACCCTGCTCAAAATCGAACCTCGTAGCGCAGCTGTGAGCTTCGTGGGCCTTTTCCGGGCCCGTCTAGACCGTCGTTGGTGTTGCTCCAGGCTTGGGTCTCGCCTGCCTTGGCGTCGCCATCGCCCTAAACTCATCAGCCACAAAATCGATGAATTCACTTGCTAAACCTTGCTTAGGAGGTTAATTATGCTTAAGGGTTGTTGAAATTAAGTTAAGTATGGCTTAGGTGGTTAGTTAGATGTAATTAGTGATTTAGTTGGTTAATTAGGATTGTTAGGTGGTTAGATTAGATTAGTTAAGGGCTAAATAGATTGTACTATTTATGTGGATAGGTGCATTATTTTTCTACGTTTGTTTAGGTGGTTAAATTAGTGTTTTAGTCCTAAGTTTGTATGTATTGATTTAATTTGCATTTAATTAATTAATTTTGCTACTTATTTAATTATTTATTATTTTCTGAATATTAAACCGGAATAGCCGATGACTGGAATTTCATATTGATTGCGTGGTGTGCTTAGTTTGTGCAATTGATTGTTAAATTGTCCAATTGAATGGTGATTGTGATTTTTGATTAATTATTTCAAAATTTTGAAATTTTGGTATTTAATTAGAAAATACCAAGTGTTGGGTTTTCATCGCGTACTCTTTTTTCAGTGCCCGCAATTGGGTACGGGCGCCTTCAAAGGCTAATGGTTCGGCCTGTCTGTTAGGCGTAGTCTGGACTCTCCTAAGTCCAACAATTCACGACTTAATAGTCCAAGTTTTAACCTGTGAGTTAATTTAAAAAGGAGCCGCCACTAATCGGTTTGGAGTGGGTCGATTAGAAACCCAAGCAAAGTATCGGGAGATGTTGACACCTAAATTTTTGGGGTAATTTTTTTTTGCTAAATAAAAATAAATAAATAAATCATAATCACATGGCATATAGTTTAGGAAAATTTTATTTTTAGTTATATTTTGTTAAGATTTTTCACATATTTAGGTAATATACGCTGGGAGATGCACTTTTGCACAAAAACCGAATTTTCTTAATGGAAAATGCGAAAAATATTTCAGCGATATATTTAGGGGTATCGTGCTCAAGCAAAATTAGAAATGAAATATACCCCCAAGATAAAAAAAATTTGGCATATAAAAGAGGTCACATACACATTGAATAGACGGCCATATTGTGGGGTCTTTTTTCTCTCGATTCGAAGGTTAAAAATTCAGGCCAGAAGAGAAAATTTTCCATCGTTTCTTTAGGGTCTGTGGAGAAAAAGTAAAGGTTTTAAGCTTTTGTTGGACAAAAAAAGTGCGGCAGAAGATAAAGAGTTGCAGAGAGAAAAGAGATGTGAGGGGACAGGTGAGTGTGAAAGAAAAAAAGAATAAAAAGAAGAAAAGCAGGGTGCTCTTCATCTTCTTCCTCCGCCAACCGACCACCGCTCCCTCCGCCCGAGATCCAGCCATGACGCCGCGCCGCCGCACCCCTGCGCCGTCGCCACCCCGCCGCCCACGCCGCGTCTCCGCATCTCCGCGACACCATCGGTATCTCGATCTGCCCACTCGAGAGCCACGACTACCGCAGATCCGAGCCAGTTGTCGCTCCACCGTCGAGCGAGCCCCCGCACCAGCCCGCATCTCCTCTGTTGCTCGTGCTGCACCACCACTAGGGTTCCCCTCGCCCGCGAGCAGCTACGCCAACTGCCACTTGACTCCTCGCGACGAATCGACGCCCGCGCCATCGCCATTCCCCGACGCCGCCCGGAGCCGAACCCCTAGCACAGCACTTGCTATCTTTGACATACAACGACCCCTCGAGTTCGCACGTTGGCCTCCGCCGTTCTGTTTGCTGTCGAAGCTCCCTCTGTCGACACCATCGCCGGATCTACCACATCCGAGCTGCAACGTGAAGTCATCGTGCGCCGCCACTCTCCCCGAGCGTTGCCTCCTATCCTTGCTGTGCTCTGCCTCAGCTTGACGCTGCTCCTGCCCTGATCGTTGCTGCTGCCCCTATTGCCGAGCCGCCGCACGCCTCTGCGTTGGTCCGACGCTCGACAGCCCCCTCTCCGAGTGACACCCATGGCAGCCCGGAGCCGCGACCCAGCGCCTTCGCTCGAGCACCGCTATTCCGCTCTCTCGCCGCTGCTGGTTCGCCGGCTGCCACCCTTCATAGGAGCTCCAACGCCGCCGCCCATCACCGGGAACGCCGGCAACCACCACCCTTGGCTGCGCACCACCACGAGCTGCCAAGCCTCGTTTGGAAGAAAAGGAAGAAAAGGAAAATCACGTTAGGTAGTTTTTTTATTTTATTTTATTTTATTTTATCATATTTTTATTTTACTTGTTCTTTTTAGTATAATTATTCCTTATTGTAAAATTGAGATTGCCCGACATAAAATTGCTTTCGAAATTTGAGATTGACAGTCCGATTTTCGTGCCCGAAATCTGACTCGCAATCACAATCGCTTGAAAAATCACCAATCCGATCTCCCGCT
Organism: Eucalyptus pumila; assembly: GCA_016097595.1. NCBI lineage: Eukaryota > Viridiplantae > Streptophyta > Magnoliopsida > Myrtales > Myrtaceae > Eucalyptus > Eucalyptus pumila. The sequence goes on from CM027853.1 coordinate 34,849,933, forward strand.
CGAGATTCGATTCGCGATTTATTTAAAAATTGGCCAATCCGATCTCATGCGCGAGATATGGTTCGCCAATTTATGGATATCGATCCTATCTTAGTTGATTTGCTGTCATGTTGGTTGAATCAATTTTATTTTGTTAAAAAAATCCTAAAAAATGCATTCATTTAGGATGTTAGTTTTTGTTTAATTTAAGTTGCATGTTTAATTATTTGGCAATTATTAATTTCGAAATATATAAAAAAAAGAGAAAACAAAAACACAAAAAAATCATCATGCATATATCATGTAGAGTTAGGGTATATTTTGCACGTCATTGCATATTAGGATAAAAATTGCACTTAGTTTAATTTAGATAATTTTTTAATAAGTTTAGGTATTTTTTTAGATATATTGCATTTTGGGATTATTTGGGTTAAGATAATATTTTAGTTTAAATTAGGATGTGGCTCAACCTAATTCCTAACATAAATTAAGTGGGATCTTAATCTAGTTAGGTAATTTTCACATTTTATTTAATTCCGAATTTCATGAAAAATACAAAAAATGTCATAGGTTAAATTAGTTTTATTATTTAGGATCAAAATGCATTCTTTTAGGAAAAAAGAAAAAATGTCACATGTGCATCATTAGGGTTAGATTCACTGAGATGTATCTCATTTAGTATTTTTGCTATGCCCATTTAGTTAGAAATTACATGTCATTAGAATTAGGTCATTTAGTTAATATCGCATTGCATATTGCATGATTTTCATTAATTAAGTGAAAATAAAAAAATTGCGTGTTAATTAGAAACCATATTTAGAGTTGTTGATGTGGATTTTAATTTAACATTATAGATGCTTTCATTGCTTGGAGGTAAGTTTTTTTTGCAATTTATTTGTTATTTATCTGGGTGTTAAATTGGTGGATTGCGCACCCGCATGATCACCTCACGTGTTAAGGAAATAAATTTAAAATCAATCCAAACCGCTTGCCAAACATTTTTTTCAAAATAAAAAGAAAGGTACCCAAAGGGCATTAGTGAAATCTAGCGTAACCAAGTCCCGTATCCTTAGTCTCGGTTCGTAGGAGTAAAGTAAAACTCCCGTTACTTTACTTGGGTTTCTAATCGACCCACCAAAAATAGATTAGTGGCGACTCCTAATTGAAAATCAATTGCATGTTAAGAACTTGAATCTAAGTCACAAATTGGTATGGGCTTGGGAGAGCCCGATCTAAGTTTAGGCTTAGCAATCCATTAGCCAAACCCTAGGTGGTTCAAACGCAAAAATTTGGTCGCGACAGCTTGGCGACTATGGTGGGGACTTGAGTTGAAACTCTTAGTAGACTTAGGCCAATTTTATATTTTGAAAATGTTTTTGTTTGGCAGCAAGGATCCCAGGTACGTCCCTCACATTTAAGGTGTTAAATGTTTTTGCAGATGGGGAGATATAAGGGGAGTAGTCTTTGCTAACCTTGTCTTGCAGGTTGGAGTTGGGGATGAATGTTTTAAATTCAAGCTATTGAAGTGTTGTTTGATTTAAATTGATGTGCATGGCCTGCATTTAGCACTACGCTTTTGCACACACAACCTGCCGCCGGACCTGGGCCGCATAGGATCATTTAGGATGGTATTGAAATGGATACCACTCCGACTGTATGCTCGTGGTACAAGTCGCCCATCTTAATCCCGAAGTTTCTTTCATGGTGTCAAGAGTACCCACCTCGGTCCACATGCTCGCGACCCGGGTCGGCTCTTTGACAAAGCCGGAGTCATGAGGACCCAACATAGTCCACAAGCCCGTGGCTAGTCCGATCATCCTTGTGGCTCCACTTTGATAAGCCTTATAGAGTAGAAATCTAGCCACTTACCATGCGTATGTCTATGTGATCGCCATTAATTTTCCTTGGCGAAGTAAGTCTTCTGTCCCTATACTATGCAATTTACTTTTTGTCCATCCATGACAATCTAGGTTAGTCATTTAATCTAATTCATTTGTCAATTAGAAATGAAATGAGGAAATTGCCATGCAATGAATCATTTGCAAAAAAAAAAAAAAACTTTGGAGAATTTGTTTTCAATTCATGTTTAGGAATTTTGGTCTTGTTAGGGTGTTTATCTTTATTTTCCTAGTCCATTTTTAGGAAATGCCCTTCTTGTAAGAACTTTTCATGAATAAATGAAAAAAGAAAAAGAAAAATTGATTAGATCATTGTCATGGATCGACTTTCTATTTACCCTCATGCTTACATGTTCCCGTTCATTTGAATTAGGTGATTATGGAATGATCCCGCTCGCCCATCCATTCACAATCAAGAGTTAAAATGATGGATCAAAAAGAGCTTATCTCGTCAAGCAAAAATGCTGCAATCTATCTTTAGTGAGAAATTGCGACTCCAAGAAGAGAGCCAAGAAGACCTTTTGAATCTTCTCATTTTCCTAAGGTAGTCAAATTTGATGCCATCATGAAGAGGGTAGTGACATATCTAGATGGAAGAATATCTGACCTGAAGGGTTTGCATCACAAGATCAAGAAGGGTGAAGAATTCAAGTACACATGATTCATGGTCCTAAGTAGTTCGATTTCCTCATTTAATTAGGGACATGCACCTTCCCATACATGGGAATTTTTATCTCTTTTTAGGGATTGATTTCAATTTCTTATGTGCTTGAACAATACATTCCAATAAAATGTAATTCGATTGATGAGCGTCAATAAAATTACAAGTTTTGTTTTGAGGACATGATGGGGTACACCAAACCAGCCCGGTGACGATATCCAACAATGAAAAGAAAATATCATCCAAGGAGAATTCTAAGGACTGGGCTTCTTCATGTTTCCTCATCCAAAAAAATTCCCAAAAAAAAGAATAAAAAAATCATTTTTCAAGCCATTTCTAAAAGCATGCATTAGGTTAGCCCTGTTTAATTTTCTGACTCATTTACTTCATGTTTCGGAGCGTTACTTTCTTGACCTGATAAGAAAGCATCTGAAAAAGACACATCAAGTTGCAATTGGTTCAACTCTTACTCAACAAGTTTCTAAAGAGTTAATGTCGGTCACATCTCGATACTACTTGAGATATCCATCTTGAAGAGCCAAACAAAGTGTGTTCCATTTCCATGCTTGATGGAATTTTCATTCTTGCCCATTAAATGAGGGGCAAGTTAAAAGAAAACATCCAGCTTTGGCAAAAGAGATACATCTCATCTTTGAACATAAATAATTTTGGGAGATGACGCTTTGTTCTTTTCCTTGCAGATGACAAATTGGGGGCATGGCAGATTTTGGTAGTGACCCGACTCGGATAAAATCTCGATCCGAGCCAAAATGAATGTGCAATTTCAATTTACTTTGAGTTGCATAGTATCCTATTCATGCACATTGTTTTGTGCAGGGGCAAAAGCAAGATATCATCAAATCAAAGATCGGATTTGAGGTTGGGACATCTGGAGTGCCATAACTTGCCACGAAGGAACACTTAAGTGCCATAACTTTAAAATGGTACACTTAAGTGCCAATATCGGAGTAAAATGGAACACTTAAGTGCCACTCCGGCAAAAATCCGGCCAAATGGCTGACGTGGCAATTTTTCGGCGGTTTGGTCCAAAACGGCGTCGTTTGTATGCTGACGTGGCGGACAAAATACAAAAACGAAGCCGTTTCGTGTCTACGTATAAATAATAATATAAAATTTAATTAAATTACATTTAAAATTAATTTTAATTAAAAATTTAAAAAATTAAAAAATTAAAAATTAACAAAAAAATTAACAAAAATTTTAAAAATTTAGAAAAGAAAATAAAAGGGGGTGGTCGAACGGGCGGTTAAGGGCTGAGCCTTCGCCGCCGCCGCCTCCCCGCCGTCACTGGGAAGGGTCGGCGACGGAGGGCGGAGGGTCGGTCGGGGTCGCCGGCCCCTAGCCCACCTACGGCGAGGGTTGCGAGCTCTCACCGGATTGTGGCGAGGGCCGCGACCCTCGCCCCAAATCCGGGAGAGGGCTCGTGGGCCCTCGCTGGCCCCTGGCCACGACTCGGCGACCCGGCCGACCCTCCCCACTCCGTTGTCGGCCCTTCCCGGCGGCGAGGGCCCGCGACCCCTCGCCGGATCTGGGCGAGGGTCGCGGCCCGCGCCCAGATCTAGGGCGAGGGTTGCGGCCCTCGCTGAGATCCGGCGAGGGCTTGTGTGCCCTCACCGCCTCCCCTCCGCCGCCGAGAAGGGCCGGCGACGGAGTGGGGAGGGTCAGCCGGGGTCGCTGGGCCCTGGCCAGGGGCTGGCGAGGGCCCGCGAGCCCTCTCCCAGATCTGGGGCGATGGTTGTGGCCCTTGCCGCGATCCGGTGAGGGCGCGCAGCCCTCGCCGTCGGTTGACCGGGGGCCGGCAACCTAGGTAGCACGGACACGTTCAAAAGGCCTCCGTGTCGTGTCGGACACCCCGACACGTGTCCGACACGCTCGGACACGTTCGGACACGCTCGGACACGCGGTCAACGCGTGTCGGAGTTTCCGACACGTGGTCAACTTTTTTCGACACGCGCGTCGGAGCGTGTCCGGATGGCGGATCTGCAGGTGCGAAGGAAGAAGGTGATGGAGGGTGGAGGCAAGGGTGAGGGAGCCGTCGCTCACGCGAGGGAGGGCTGCGACCACCGACTACAACGCCGGAGAAGGCTGCGACGCGACCGCGCCGAGAAGCCTTCTTGATCGTCTTGGTCGGCTGCTACCGCCGACTGCAACGCCGAGATGAAAAACCGCAACACCGCGATGGAGGGTTGGACACGATGGAAGAACGGAGGCGAGGCAGCGGCTAGAGAGGTGGAGACGTCAAACCGAGCAAAGGAGAGGAAAAATATGGTGATTGCTAGGGTTTTTGCCCTTTGGGCTGTTTTTAGGGAGAATAGAAAGGAGAGAGACGAGGCGTTGACGGCTTCTGGGGAAAGAAAGCCTCGTGCGGGGAAAGCGACAGCGCGGGTGCGGGGAAGTGACAGGCGCAGGGGTGGGTGAGGGTGAGGGAAGAAAACGTGTGCTGAACATGGGTGGGATCCATTTAAATCCTAAAAAGAAATATGAAACATTAAATAACTTCATTAATACATGATAAGGCTAAAAAATAAATAAATAGACAGGTTAAAAAGTTATTTCAAAAAATAAAAGCACTAGATATTAAATATTAATAAATTTTGATCATCATAGAAAAATATAAATTTATTTTGACTCTAATATTTCATTAGTTAATTATTTCATCGATAACTTTTGTTAAAGTAAAAAAAATGTATTTTCAATTTTTTATGAATAAATTTATTAATTTTATTAGTATAGATTTATTATAGGCTCTTTTTTATTTTATTTTTTATTTATGAATTTAAATAAATTAATTTAAATATAATAATTAATCATGTATATATATAAATATTTATTTAATATTTAACGTGTCGGAACGTGTCGGAATTCTCTACTTTTTTAGAAATGGCGTGTCGTGTGTCGTGTCGTGTCGTGTCGCGTGTCGCGTGTCGCGTGTCGGTGCTACCTAGCCGGCAACCCCAGCCGACCCTCCCCCTCCGTTGCCGGTCCTTCGTGGCGACGGCGGGGAGGCGGCGGTGGGCGGCGAGGGCTCAGCCCTTAGCCGCCCCGTTCGACCTCCCCCCTTTTTAAAATTTTTTAATTTCTTAATTTTCTTAATTTTTTAAAATTTTTAAAATTTTCTTAATTTTTAAAATTTTTTTATATTTTTCTTAATTTTAAAATATTTTAAATTTTTCTTAATTTTTTAAAATTTTTAAACTTGTCTTTTTTTTAAAAAAAAAAAATTGAATATTTTAAGTAAAATTAATTTTAAATCTAGTTTAATTAATTTTTATATTATTATTTACACGTAGACACAAAAACGGCATCATTTTTGCATTTTTTCCGCCACATGAGCGTGCAAAACGACGCCGTTTTGGACCAAACTTCGCTGGAAAGTCGCCACGTAAGCCATTTGGCCGGATCTTCGCCGGAGTGGCACTTAGGTGTCCCATTTAACTTCAAAACTCAAGTGTACCATTTTAAAGTTATGGCACTTAAGTGTCCCCCGGTGCCAAGTTATGGCACTTGGGCTGTACTTCTTCCATCGTATTTTCATCCTCGATTGATCAATTTGTATGTTTGTTCCCTTTCGATAGGAGCAATCCAATGACACCCATTGCTGAGATAGTCCCTTCATGGGACAATTCCTTGAATGAATGCTTAAAATCATGTTTTTCATACTTATGAGAGCATTTTTTAGTGTAGTAAATTGTTTGTTTTGAAGTCACAAACGCTTTTCATGCTTAAAGTTGCTGGACTCTTTTGGAAAGAGAATTTTCATATTGATTTAGCTCACCAATTTCATGTGGAGATTTGTCAAGATAGACAACTCAATAGAGTGACATCAATGTTTAAGAATGCTGAATGAGACGTACTAGGATGATGAAAGGCAAGCCTTATCCTATACACGGTCCCCTACTTATACACTTGTGAGATGAGTGTAGGAAGTTTCATATCTGCAAGGTAAAGAGCTCTCTCGCAAAAGGTACGATGACTGAAATAATGAGGGACAATTCATATCTCTATCCCAAACACAACAGGTGATCCATTGCTTAACCACTTTGAGCCTTATACACTTGTGAAGATTTTTTTTCAAATTACCCTTGTCAAGAACCACCCCATACCTGGGCAAACTGGAGGGTAAGACAGCACCGTAAGGTGAAGGAAATGGATTGAAATTTTCTTGCTTTCACTTGCATCAATCTTCAAGTCATGCTATTACATTGAATTTATGTGGTAATTTAAGTGCCTTAAAATGACGAAGAGCAGTTCTTTCTCTACCGTACACACTTTTATCCATTGCATAGCCCATTTAAGCCTATGAATTCATTTCACATTAAACTCAGTTGGTGATCATCCCCCACACTAGGGCAAGCAAAAAGGCAGATGAAGACCCTTGAAAGTTCGAGTGTCATTATTTGACGCATGCATAGAAAGCAAAATAGAATTAAATGGCATGAAAGAGCAGTGAGCCTAGTAAAAGCAAAGCCAATGCCCATGAAAAAGATGTGAAAAAAATGCATGAAAACTAGGGGCATGAAAAAGCAGTGTGCCTAGTAAAAGCGAGGCTGATGCCCATAGATGAAAAGAGAAAGTCAATACAGATGGCTGTCAATTGCAAGAATTGAATCCTAATGGAGCAATACTCAAAGAACTCAAATGCTGAGTTTTTACAATCAATAAGGCGCTTCATGAAGACAATCCTCGAAGGTGAAAAAGAAAACTAGTGGCAATGTCAAGATGATAACCAACTCTCACCCCTTACACATATTTTGAGCCTAATGATCATTTTGTTTCTCAACCCATGAACCTAGCCTACGTTACGTCCCTTATAAAGTCTCTTCTGATTAGAGCACTTGAATTAACGTATGGATTCACATGTCATAAGCATTGCTTGAAGAAGTGCGAGCAATATTATTTCTTTATCATTTTGCAGGGTTCTTGACTTGTAAACCCGAAGATGATTGTGAAGTTGTTCTTTCAATAGCCTTGACTCAAAGAGTCCCTTTGTTAAGCTGTTGACCAAGCCCACATTACGGTCCCTATTAAAGACCTCTCAGATTGGTAAGGTCATACTGCTTGCGAGAATACTCGGACCCTTTATTGATATGATGATGGTGAGATGGAGTGATTCTCATAAAACTGTCATTTTGAATGAGAGTGAGTGGAAGCCCTTTCTAACTGAAAGCGTCTCATTTAATATTCTTAAGAAATCCATGCCATTGTCTTGAATGACAATTATCTCCAATGGAAATTTGGGTGATGCAAAGGTCATTATGCATGAACCCCGATTGAGTTGATGAAAACCTCACTGAATTTTGAAATGTGCATTCTAGAGTAGCTCAGATTGTCTATCTCTTTGATGAATGCATATCAGTTGTTGCTCTAAATCATGTCTGACAAGTAATTCAAGTTCCTTTCAGAATGTTTCATGATATTAGGAGATGAGAAACCTTCACTATAAGGTGAAAGACTTCCACAGGATATCTAAATTCCAAAAGACATATTCCCAAGAATCAGAGATATCACCAGGTAAGTATATCTCTACCATAGTCTAAAATACTTGTCATTGTGCAGGTATTCTCTCTCAAGTGCATCGACACTTAACTTGGTCAAGCTGTCCAGTTATATCGACTTGGCATGCTTTCGTAGCCCAGAGTCATTTTCATCAACTCGGCGTGCTTCCGTAGCCCGATGTCCCTTTTATTGACCTGGTGTGCTTCCGTAGCTTGGAGTTCTTGACCTGGCGTGCTTTTGTAGCCCAGAGCATTTACACTGACACTCGATAGAGTTGTCCCCTAAAGATTTTTCTCCAGATTCAATCTGATTAAGGCGATTGAAGAATGGTTCAGGTCCTAGTCAGATGATTTCTGTCGCAAAGCTGGGCGACCGAAGAATGGTTCGGGTCCTAGCCAAGGACAACCTCAGTCTAGGCGACCGTAGAATGGTATGGGTCCTGGAAAAGCAATGTCCTCATTCAGGCGACCGTAGAATGGTACGGGTCCTGGAAAATGAATCCCCGTTTAGGCGACCGTAAAATGGTACGGGTCCTGGGAAAGCAGTTCCTTACAAAACCTTTCTGCCATATTGGGTGACCGTAGAATGGTACGGGTCCTGAGAAAGCAGCTCCTTTCTGCCATCGGGCGGCCGTAGAATGGTACGGGTCCTGGGAAAGCAACATCTTCACAAAGTCATGTTACTATTCTAGGCGACCGTAGAATGGTACGGGTCCTGGACAGGTAACACCCACTACCTCGAATAACTCTATCCGCCTCGAAGGTAAGTTATTCTAGGTAGGTTCATCTATCATTTGCATTAGTATTTCCATGCATCATATAAATTACATTAAAAAATGGAATTTATGTTTCGACAAAAAATCATTCATTGCATGAGCATGACCAAAATTTAGGTCTTAATGTGTCTTTGAAGTCAACCTCTGCGAGCTCACCTTCAAAGAGGGGTAGCTGTTGACACCTAAATTTTTGGGGTAATTTTTTTTTGCTAAATAAAAAAAATAAAAAAATCATATTCACATGGCATATAGTTTAGGAAAATTTTATTTTTTGTTATATTTTGTTAAGATTTTTGACATATTTAGGTAATATACGCTGGGAGATGCACTTTTGCACAAAAAGGGAATTTTCTTGATGGAAAATGCAAAAAATATTCCAGCGATGTATTTAGGGGTATCATGCTCAAGCAAAATTAGAAATGAAATATAGCCCCAAGATACAATTTTTTGGCATATAAAAGAGGCCACATACACATTGAATAGACGGCCATATTATGGGGTCTTTTTTTTCTCGATTCGAAGGTTAAAAATTCAGGCCAGAAGAAATTTTCCATCGTTTCTTTAGGGTCTGTGGAGAAAAAGTCAAGGTTTTAAGCTTTTGTTGGAAAAAGAAAAAGTGTGGCAGAAGAGAAAGAGTTGCTGAGAGAAAAGGGATGTGAGGGGACAGGTGAGTGCGAAAGAAAAAAAGAATAAAAAGAAGAAAAGCAGGGTGTTGTTCATCATCTTCCTCCGGCAGCTGGCTACCGCTCCCTCCGCCCGAGATCCAGCCACGACGTCGCGCCGCCGCACCCCTGTGTCGTCGCCACCCCGCCGCCCACGCCACGTCTCCGCCTCTTCGCGACACCACCGGTATCCCGATATGCCCACTCGAGAGCCCTGACGATTGTAGATCCTAGTCGGTCGTCGCTCCACCGCCGAGCGAGCCCCCGCACCGACCCACATCTCCTCTGTTGCTCGTGCTGCGCCACCACCAGGGTTCCCCTTGCCCGCCAGCAGCTACGCCGACCGCCACTTGACTCCTCGCGACGAATCGACGCCTGCACCATCACCATTCCCCGACGCTGCCTAGAGCCGAACCCCCCGCACAACACTTGCTATCTTTGACATACAGCGACCCACGAGTTCCCACGCTGGCCTCTGCCGTTCCGTTTGCTGTCGGAGCTCCCTCCGCTGAGACCACCGCCGAATCTACCGCATCGGAGCTGCAACCCGAAGTCATCGTGCGTCGCCACTCTCCCCGAGCGTCGCCTCCTGTCCTCGCCGTGCTCAGCCTCAGCTCGACGCTGCTCCTACCTTGATCGTTGCTGCTGCCCCTATTGCCGAGCCGCCGCACGCCTCTGCATTGGTCCGACGCTCGACAGCCCCCTCTTCGAGTGACGCCCGTTGCAGCCCAGAGCCGCGACCCAGCGCCTTCGTTCAAGCACTGCTGTTCCACCCTCTGCCGCTGCTGTTTTGCCGGCTGCCGCCCTTCGCCGGAGCTCCGTCGCCCGCCGCCCCTCACCGAAACACCGGCGACCACCACCCTTGGCTGCGCACCACCACAAGCTACCAAGCCTCGTTTGGAAGAAAAGGAAGAAAAGGAAAATCACGTTAGGTAGTTTTTTATTTTATTTTATTTTATTTTATCATGTTTTATTTTACTTGTTCTTTTTAGTATAATTATTCCTTATTGTAAAATTGAGATTGCTCGACATGAAATTGCTTTTGAAATTTGAGATTGACAGTCCGATTTTCGCGCCCGAAATCTGACTCACAATCACAATCGCTTGAAAAATCACCAATCCGATCTCCCGCCCGAGATTCGATTCGCGATTTCTTTAAAAATTGGCCAACCTGATCTCATGCGCGAGATATGGTTCGCCAATTTATGGATATTGATGATATCTTATTTGATTTGCTGTCATGTTGGTTGAATCAATTTTATTTTGTTAAAAAAATCCTAAAAAATGCATTCATTTAGGATGTTAGTTTTTGTTTAATTTAAGTTGCATGTTTAATTATTTGGCAATTATTAATTTCGAAATAAAAAAAAGAAAGAAAACAAAAACAAAAAAAAAATCATCATGCATATATCATGTAGAGTTAGGGTATATTTTGCACGTCATTGCATATTAGGATAAAAATTGCACTTAGTTTAATTTAGATAATTTTTTAGTTTAAATTAGGATGTGGCTCAACCTAATTCCTAATATAAAATAAGTGGGATCTTAATCTAGTTAGGTAATTTTCACATTTTATTTAATTCCGAATTTCATGGAAAATACAAAAAATGTCATAGGTTAAATTAGTTTTATTATTTAGGATAAAAATGCATTCTTTTAGGAAAAAAGAAAAAATGTCACATGTGCGTCATTAGGGTTAGATTCACTGAGATGTATCTCATTTAGTATTTTTGCTAGGTCCATTTAGTTAGAAGTTACATGTCATTAGAATTAGGTCATTTAGTTAATATCGCATTGCATATTGCATGATTTTCATTAATTAAGTGGAAATAAAAAATTGCATGTTAATTAGAAACCATATTTAGAGTTGTTGATGTGGATTTTAATTAAACATTATAGATGCTTTTGTTGTTTGGAGGTAAGTTTTTTTTTGCAATTTATTTGTTATTTATCTGAGTGTTAAATTGGTGGATTGCGTACCCGCATGATCACCTCACGTGTTAAGGAAATAAATTTAAAATCAATCCAAACCACTTGCCAAATATTTTTTTCAAAATAAAAAGAAAGGTACCGAAAGGGCGTTAGTGAAATCTAGCGTAACCAAGTCCCCGTATCCTTAGTCTCTGGTTCGTAGGAGTAAAGTAAAACTCCCGTTACTTTACTTGGGTTTCTAATCGACCCACCAAAAATAGATTAGTGGCGACTCCTAATTGAAAATCAATTGCATGTTAAGAACTTGAATCTAAGTCACAAATTGGTATGGGCTTAGGAGAGCCTGATCTAAGTTTAGGCTTGGCAATCCATTAGCCAAACCCTAGGTGGTTCAAACCCAAAAATTTGGTCGTGACAGGAGAAGTACTTGCTCTTGCGCAACCACATAAATTAGGATTGGGGACTTGATTACAGTAGTTAATCACTAATGCCCTTTCGGTACCTAATCTTGTTTATACCCTTAGACTTTTTGGATATTTGAGGGATTTTCCATTCATTTGTGGAAGAAAGACTTTTTTTAGGTCATTTTCTCATTCTTGGACATAAAACAACATTTTTTTTGGTCTTTTGTAAAATATAAATCCTTTTTTGACTTTTTCTGACCTTTTTTGGCCTTTTTTGGGAAAATAAGAAATATTTTTGATTTTTTGATTTTCTAGAAAATAATTTTTTTGATTTTTTATTATATTATATTAAAATATTATTTCTTATTATTATATATTATAAAAACCGAACCAGGTCCGATTCGGTCTAGTGAGCCCTAGCCAGGTTGGGCCTGATGCACAGGCCTAGTCCGGTTTCTTCTTCTTCCTTTTTATAATTCTAAAAGTCGAGCAACCTGATGACCCGACCCATGCTTGCCCAGCCCAATTTGTTTAAAAACCCTACCCGATCCGCTACCCACACCTGACCCGGTTCGCAGCCGTGACCCAGTTCGTGGAACCCTACCCGGCCGTGACCCGTTTTTGAACCGAGCCTTACCCGACGCGACGCCACCTCCATTTTTCGCTTGACGTGGCGTTGACGGAGGGGTTGGGACGGCGGATCAGCATGGACAACGGCGGCGATACAGAGGACAGCAGTGGTAGGAGGATGCGGTGTGGCGGCACAGCGGCGATGACGGGTGCAGATGCAGAGGGGAACGGTGGATAGGGAGCGACCGAGAACTCGATCCCGCGGTGGCTCTAGGTGGTGAGGACGGATGGCGAGCATCGACGAATACGTAGTTGTAGCAACGGCGGGACATGGCAGTGAACAGTGGCGGTGATGAGGATAGGGTAGCGACGGCAGCCCCTCAGCTCCAGATCTGGCGTGGCGTTGGCGGATCGATTGTGGCTCAGCAAGGGTCTCGGCTTGCGTCAGAAAGCGTTGAAGGGTCCCAACGGCATAGCGGCTGGCTGAAGCTTCGGTGTGTGTGGTCGACAGCATCAGGGATGGCGGTGGTGGCTCGGCAGGTGGTGGTGAAGCGGCGTCATCTCCCAGATCTAATTAGATCTGGCCTTTCTACCTACCGTCGCCCTCAGATCTCGCCTCCTCTACTTAGAACTCCTCTCCTCCGGCCAGATCTGGATCCGGGTTGGCCGGCTCTCGAACCTCCTCCAATGTCTCTTAGGGGGAAGCGACCGAAGCTGGCTACCTTGGATCCTCCCTTGGCAGTGCTTGTTGTTCCTCCCCCTCGGGCTTGCTCACCGCCGGCCTCCCTCGAAGTCTCTCAGAGGGAGGTGGTTTGAGCTCGCAACCTGATTTCTACCTTGCTCGCTTTTTGAGCTCCCTGAAGTCTCTCAGGGACCTCTCTGAGCTTGTTGGCTTGTGTGTCTCTCATCGACGGAGGTGCTCCGCTATTTATAGACGAGGGGGTCCAGTCGACAGAGGGGCTCGACCGCCGGTCTTTGGCTTATCGATTGGACCCCCACGGCTGAACCGGCGTCTCATCTCAGCATTAAAGGCATGCATTGAAGGCGCATGCATGTCGTCCTCTCCTTTGGCGGCCTACCTCCACTCCTCTCTGCCGTAGATTGCCCTTGAGCGCGTCACCGGCCACCGCACGTGAGATGCAGAGGCAAATGAGGAAGAAGAAGACAGGAGTAAGAAGAAGAGAGGGCTAGGCCCTGGTTTGCGTGGGCCGAGCCATAGGGGCCTATGAGAGAGAGAAAAGAGGGGAGGGGCTGGGCTCGGAGGCCCAGCCTAGATGGTTACTGTTTTTTCTTTTTTTATTATTTATTTTTTTGTTGTTTTAGTTATTTATTATTTATTATCTGAAAAAGGAAAAACAAAGATTAAAAGAGACTAAGTACTAATTTTAAAAAAAAAAAACTAATAAAAAATTTTAGGCGTCAACGGTTGCCTATTTTTTAAGGTGAGCTCGCAGAGGTTGCATTCAAAGATAAACTGATGCCTAAATTTTATCCATGCATGTGCAGTTGATTTTTTTTTATTTGGGACCTATTGTCCTATGCAGAAAAAAAAAAACCAATAGAACATTACACATACTAAGACAGATAAGAAGATACCTGTAGTTACTTATCGGGAGTAAGTGAGATAGGGTGTGAACCTCAAGTTTGGCAAGTATCAAGGTGTCATCTTACCTGGTGACAAGAGGAAGTTGCTTCTCCAGGACCTGAACCATTCTTCGGTTGCATGTTAGAGCAATAAGTGGCTTGTCTAGGAGCCAAACCTTTCTTCGGTCGGCCGTTAGAGCAATAAGTGGTTTTTCTAGAACCTGAACCTTTCTTCAGTCACCTTAACGAGGAATCGCTTTTCCAAGACCCGAACCATTCTTCGGTCACTTGTTAGAGCAATAAGTGGTTTGTCTCGGACCTGGACCTTTCTTCGGTTGCCGTGATGGGAAATCGCTTTTCCAGGACCCGAACCTTTTTTCGGTCACCTTGACAGGGAATTGCTTTTCCAAAACCTGAACCATTCTTCGGTCGCCTATTAGAGCAATATGTAGTTTGTCTAGGACCCGAACCTTTCTTTGGTCGCCTTCACAGGGAATTGCTTTTCCAGGACCCGAACCTTTCTTTGGTCGCCAATTAGAGCAATAAGTGGTTTGTCTAGGACTCGAACCTTTCTTCAGTCGCCTTGATGGGAGAATCACCTTTCCAGGACATGAACCATTCTTCGGTCACCTGTTAGAGCAATAAGTAGTTTGTTTAGGACCCGAACCTTTCTTCAATCGCCTTGACAGGGAATTGATTTTCTAGGACCCGAACCTTTCTTCCATCGCCTGTTAGAGCAATAAGTGGTTTGTTTGGTACCCAAACCTTTCTTCGGTCGCCTTGACAGGAGATGTGCTGACCTTTCTCAGGGCATCTGTTTGTGGGTGCTTGATCTTTGTCAAGGACACTGGTTGGTAACCGACTTTTGTCGGGAGATGCGCCGACCTTTCTCAGGGCATCGATTTTGGAAGATACCTAGACATTTTACAGGAATTTAAAAGAGTACCTGCATATTCACAAGTACTAACCTGGAGGATATTTGGTTGTTCGCAAGCATTGAAGGGGTACTTGGATGATCACAAGTACGAACTGTGGAGAGTGCCTGGACGTTCGCAGGCGTTGAAAGAGGGTACTTGAATGATCACAAGTATGAATTCTGGAGGGTGCCTAGATGTTCGCAGGAGTTGAAGGGGTACCTAGCTTATCATAAGTAACGAAGGGATACTTGGATGATCACAAGTACGAACTCTTGGAGGATACCTAGACGTTCGCAAGTATCAAAGGGGTAATTGGATGATCACAAGTACAAACTCTTGGAGGATACTTGGACGTTCGCAGTTATCGAAGGGGTACTTAGATGAACACGAGTACTAAACTCTGAAGGATACCTAGACGTTTACAAGTATCGAAGGGGTACTTGGATGATCACAAGTACTAATTCTTGGAGAATACACGGTCATTTTCGAAGCTCTCTTGGTAGATGGAATATCGAGGACGTACCTAAGATATTTGTGAAAGTCTCTCATCTCATGGTATGTGGAATATCGAGGATGGGCCTCGCATATTCATGACGATCTCTCACCTCCTGATAATTAGGAATATCGAGGACGTGCCTCGCATATTCATGAAGGTCTCTCATCTCCTGGTAATGGGAATATCAAGGACGTACCTTGGATATTCGTGAAGGTCTCTCACCTCCTGGTAATTGGGAATATCGAGGGCGTGCCTCGCATATTCGTAAAGGTCTCTCACCTCCTGGTAAAGAGAATATCAAGGACGTACTTTGGATATCCGTGAAGGTCTCTCACCTCCTGGTACCCGAACCCCGAGACCCGTGAACAACCCGCCATGGTCATGATATAAATGCGACATTCCCATGATGTAGTGTCGCCGACCCCAATTTATTTATTTATTAATGTGCAAGCGGAACGTACTAAGAAAACCCCTTATAAAAGCATACGGGATAGGACAAGCATCTAAATTCATGACTCGGAACATCAAAATCAAAATCAAACAACATACTTTCATATATCATCAACAATCCAGGGCTTACATACATCAACCGGATCCGGGGCCTATGCACCAAAAATGGGTCGAGTCTATGTGCATCAAAAGAGGGTTAGCCTACACAACAAGGATCAGCCCACCAAAAAAAAAAAAAAAGAAGAACGGTCCTATGACTACTACTAATTGGACTCGTTCGACGATCCCACATCCTCCACGTCTGACGGCGCAGGGTCCGGAGATGATGGGTTGTCCACCCTACCATCGGGAAGGTCAGCCACACCCTCTCCTAGAAGAGCATCCATCACGACCAGGGAATGTCAAAACGTCAAGCGGACCAATCCTAAAACCATTGGCCCCAAAACGGAACCAAGCCCTATACCTATGGGGCACCCTAACATCTTCAGTCTCCTGGATCCACACGGTAGCCCTGATCAACTCATAGACCCAATGGCTCCCAGGATCAGGGGCTCTGCGCACCTGCTCGATGATCTGCACTGGGAGGCCATTCTTCTCGGGGTCCCGCCATCTACGGTCTGTAATGTTTTCCCCAAACCGGGATGAGACTTTGTCTCGGCAAGTTCACCCCTCCTAAACCCCTATTAGAAAGTAAATACGCCCAAAGTAGCTTAGCCACAACATCAAGAAGACTTACCTCGGCTTAGCCCTCATCTGCGTGTTAGCACAATTTATATAATTCAACCACGTGAAATTTTAATAACTCAACAACGAAGGCACAATCACATCATCATAACAATTCAACCACTTGGATCGTCTCGGCGATCAATCGACTCGGCCGATTACATGTCATTCTAGCAAATCAATCATTGCTCTCAATCCGACCTATAGGAAGGTTTAACAATCAGTGGCAATCACGGCCCCACTCGGCACGACCTGTAATCAGGTGGTAATTCACGGCCTCATCAGGCACGACCTCTAATAGGTGGTTAATCACGGCCTCACTGGGCACGACCTCTCATAGGTGGTTTAACACGGCCTCACTGGGCACGACCTCTCATAGGTGGTTTATCACGGCCTCTTAGGTGGTTTATCACGGCCTCACGGCCGACCTCTAATAGGTGGTATTTCACGGCCTCATCGGGCACGACCTCTCATAGGTGGTTTCTCACGGCCTCATCGGGCACGACCTTTCCTAGGTGGTATTTCACGGCCTCACTTGGGCGACCTCTAATAGGTGGTCAATCACAGCCAATCTCCCATCAATTTCTACACTTAGATTTCATAAAGAATCCCTATCTAATCGCAAATCACACTCAATTCATCACAACCAATCATCAATTTCAAATTCTACTAGCACAGCAACGATCGGCACGAAATTCGAGCAACTAGGGTCAAAATAAATTTTTCGAGTTTTTTTTTTTTTAATAATATTTTAATGAATTTCGGAATAAGATATATTATTAAATAATCCAACAATTTCGAAGCATTTATTTAAATCATAAATAAACTCCTTTAAGTCACATCAAGGTTTATTTTAAAAATAAACATACTTAACCATTAAACTAAACACCATTTACCTTAAATAATCACCTTAATATAATCCACAACTAATTAAGCCAATCTATCCACCTAATCTCAATCAACTTAAGCTAAACATACTTAGGGCATCATTATCTCGCTAATCGCGGATTAGTGAGGTAAACTCACCGGAATCGCTTTCCGACGGGTCTCCGGCGAAGAGCACGACGACGCCGACGACAAACCTATACGGATCAACACCAAATGAGCACTAAAAGGGGACCAAAATGAGCTCGGAAGGAACTAGATCTTGCTGGTTTTTTTCCAGCACTAACCGGCTTGAAAGGCGACGGAACGGTGGGGAACGGGCGGAGAATGACCGGCGGAGGAAGCTAGGGTTCGGGGCGGTGGCTTACGGCAACGGACGGCGGCGACGGAGCTTCGGCGACGACGAGCAACAGGCGGCTTGGAGCTGCGACGGTGCGGGACTCACGGTGGAGACGGAGGCGAGCGGCTCGGCGCGAGAGGGCGTGCGGTCGTGCACGGGTGAGTGGCGGCGGGCGGACTCGCGAGCTCCGGCGGCGAACGGCGGCGACGCGCGGCGACGTGTCGGCGACGGGAGCGGACGGAGCTCGGCGGTTCCGCTGGTTCTCACGCCCTCCTTTTCTCTCCCTCTCTCCAAATTCAAGGTTGAAGATGATGGGGACAAGGGGGAAGTGACATCCCCACTTTTGGTGAGCCAATTGGCTTGTGACACTTGTCAAGCTCTCCTTGAATTTGGCCTCCACCATGACATCACCTGCTGATGTCATTCTCCACTAATTCAAATCCTCCATAACATTTTCCAATAGGTTCACTTTCATTTCCGCCGGGTCCAAGTTCTTGTACATTTCAATTACTTCAATTTCCATCAATTCTCTTCTAATTGAGTCCAAATTAAAGTCCATAAATTAATCCAAGGTTCCTAATAAGATGTGACATGACCGAGCTTCCAACTTCTAAGTTCAATCCCAATTTTTACGGTTGAATTCAATCCGGTGCGATTTCAGCTCGCCTAATCCATTGAGTAGCTTTTGGGGAAATTTTCTTGCATCCAACCCGAGGGTGATCAGTCCCCAAGTCCGACGCGGTAAAATTCCTTAATTACTTCACTCAATAAACTAGTTCCCTCGTGAGTGGCCAACTCTAAGAGACGAACTATATGCACAATTGAATTGCCCGACTCAATTGACTGAAAAATAAAATTGAGAAAAATCGGGATGTCACAACTCTTCCCCTCTTATAAAATTTCGTCCTCGAAATTTAAACCATTACACAATTTGCTCAAAAAGGTGGGGGTATAATTCTCTCATCGACTCTTCAGTCTCCCAAGTTGCTCCTTCAGTGCCGTGGTGTTGCCAGACCACTTTGACCAATGGAATGGTCTTGGTGCGTAAAACTTGCTCCTTGCGATCCACTATCTGAACCGGGCTTTCAACGTATGACACTTTGTCATCCACGTCTAATTCCTCGAAATTTAGAACGTGTGTCGGGTCAGGTTCATACTTCCTCAACATCGACACGTGAAAGACGTCATGCACTTGTGCCAACCTCGGCGGTAGTGCAAGACGATACGCTAGAGTCCCTATTCTTTCCAAAATCTCAAAGGGACCTACGTACCTCGGACTCAGCTTCCCCTTTTTGCCAAAGCGGGAAGTACCTCTCATCGGTGACACCTTCAAGAAGACGTGCTCACCAACTTGGAATTCTAATGGCCTTCGACGCTTATCGGCATAACTTTTCTGTCGGCTCTGAGCGGTTTTCAATCTATTTCTGATAACTGCAACTGCCTCTACTGACTGTTGAACCAACTCTGGACCGGTGATCTTTCTTTCTCCGACCTCATCCCAACACACTGGCGTTCTGCACGCTCTGCCATACAATGCTTCAAAAGGAGCCATTTGAATACTCTGCTGATAACTGTTGTTGTAGGCGAACTCAACCAGATGAAGTTGTTCCTCCCAACTTCCTTTGAAGTCCAAGACACAAGCTCGCAGCATGTCCTCAAGAGTTTGAATTGTCCTCTCGGACCGGCCATCGATCACGAGGATGATAGGCCGTCTTGTCTTTGCAGCTTCGTTCCTAAAGCGGATTGCAAGCTCTTCCAAAAAGCGGCGGTGAACCTCGGGTCTCTGTCCGAAGTAATTGTAACTGGCACTCCATGCATACGAACCACTTGACGTACATATAGATCTGCAAGTCTATCCAAACTCAAGTCTCTTCGAACTGCAATGAAGTGAGCCGACTTTGTCAGTCTGTCGACCACTACCCAAATCGAATCGTTCCCTCTCTGGCTCCTCGGTAGTCCCGTCACGAAGTCCATCGTGATATGCTCCCATTTCCACTCTGGGATCTCAAGGGGTTGCAAAAGTCCTCCCGGTTTGCAATGCGAGCTTTCACTGCGACACGTCAAACACTTGGCGACATGCTTAGCGATATCCGCCTTCATGCCACACCACCAATAGTGTTGGCGTAGATTCTGATACATTTTGGTACTACCAGGGTGAATGCTGTAACTGCTACGATGCGCTTCTGATAGAATCTCTTCTCTAAGCTCCACATCGTCAGGTACAACCAATCGTCCTTGGAACCTCAATGTTCCATCTTCAAAAATCTGAAAGTCAGCCTTCCTTTTCTTTACATCCTCTTGCAGGATTTTCTGAACATCTGGATCCGCCTGTTGAAGCGTTCTGATTCTGACCTGGACTTCTGGTTCAATTCTAAGGGTGGCCACAAGATTCGAAAGGTGGCCTATCTCAAACTTGAAATCTGAATCTCGCGCTCTCTCAATTAGGCCCCATTCCTTAAGTACCATCTGAGCAACTGAAGACTTCCTACTCAGTGCATCAGCGACCTTATTCGCCTTTCCTGGGTGGTACAAAATCTCGCAGTCATAGTCCTTTAAGAGTTCCATCCATCGACGCTGTCTCATATTCAACTCCTTCTGAGAGAATAGGTACTTGAGACTCTGATGGTCAGTGAAGATCTGGAATCTTTCCCCACACAAATAATGCCTCCAAATCTTCAAGGCAAAGATGATTGCTGCAAGCTCCAAGTCATGCGTCGGATAATTCAACTCGTGAGGTCTCAACTGACGGGACGCATATGCAACAACCCTACCATGCTGCATCAACACACAACCTAATCCCTTAAATGACGCATCACTGTAGATCTCAAACCCTCCCGGACCGGATGGAATAGTAAGCACAGGTGCGGTAGTTAGCTTATGCTTAAGCTCTTGGAAACTACTCTCGCACTTATCCGTCCACACAAATTTCTCTTCCTTCTTCAAAGTCTCGTCATTGGCGATGCTAACCTTGAAAACCCTTCTACAAACCGTCTGTAATACCCTGCTAAACCCAGAAAACTTCTAATTTCTGTCACTGTCGTCGGTCTCGGCCAGTTGATCACTGCCTCAATCTTTGCGGGGTCCACTGAGATTCCTTCTCCAGAGATGACATGACCTAGGAAAGCCACACGAGTCAGCCAAAACTCGCACTTACTAAACTTGGCGTACAGTTCGTGATCTCTTAAGGTCTGAAGCACTATCCTTAAGTGCTTTTCATGATCCTCAGTACTCCTTGAATACACCAGGATGTCGTCGATGAAAACAATTACAAACTGATCTAAGTACTCTTTGAACACCCGATTCATCAGGTCCATGAAAGCAGCCGGGGCGTTTGTCAACCCAAATGGCATCACAGTAAACTCATAATGGCCGTATCGAGTGCGAAACGCCGACTTTGGGATATCTTCCTTCTTGATTCTTAGCTGATGATACCCCGTCCTCAAGTCGATCTTAGAAAATATCGACGCTCCTTGAAGCTGATCAAACAAATCATCAATCCTTGGCAACGGATACTTGTTCTTAATTGTCACCTGGTTGAGCTGTCGGTAATCGATGCACAAGCGTAATGAACCATCTTTCTTCTTCACAAACAATACCGGTGCTCCCCAAGGTGATGCACTCGGACGTATAAATCCTTTATCCAACAACTCTTGCATTTGCACCTTTAGTTCCTTAAGCTCTGACAAGGCCATTCGGTAAGGAGCTTTAGAGATCGGCTCTGTCCCGGGGGCTAATTCGATCACAAACTCTATCTCTCTCTCTGGCGGTAAACCCGGTAATTCTTTCGGAAACACGTCTGGGAACTCTTGTACCACTGGAATGTCTTCAATCTTTAACTCCTCTATTGTCGTGTCTACGACAGTTGCTAGGTAACCTTGACAACCCTTGCCTAGCAAGCGGGTTGCCTCGAGCGATGAGATTAAGGAAACCGAGGGCCCTCCTCGACTCCCAATAAATTCGAAGCTCTCACCCTCTAACGGGTTAAACTGAATCGCCTTACGATAGCAGTCCATTTTAGCTCGTTGCTTGGTGAGCCAGTCCATGCCAATTATCACATCAAAATCATACATGGCTAGGACTATCAGGTCTATCCTCCCCTCTCGCTCACCAATCACTAACTTGCAACCAAGGCAACCTACCGTAGCTAACACTTTATCTTTCAACGGAGTAGATATACTAATCACAAACTCCAACAATTCAGGAATTAATTCTACCAATTTAACAAATCTTTCAGCTATAAATGAATGCGAAGCTCCAGGATCAAACAAAGCATAAGCAGGTTGGTCGTTCAGCAAGACCATACCTGTGACCACGTTAGGCGCATCCTCCGCCTGTCCTGCCGTCGCGCATAAGTCCTTCCCTGAGCTGGAGGTCGGTTCATTCCACCTGGCGACATGATCTGCGGTGCGAATCCTCTGTTCTGGCCCAGTGGTGGCGGCGGTGGCAATTGAGGCTGCCTCGCAAGTCTCCTAGGACAAACCCTAGCAATGTGACCCCGCCGGCCACACTCATAGCAAGCACCCGTCCTAAGAGGGCACGGGGCTGAGCCATGTCGCCTCCCACACAGGCGACATGCTTCATTGAAGCTCGATGACGGCTTCCCCACCCCACCCTTCCTGGTGGGTGGAACATGGTACCTTCCTCCAGGCATCGGCCTCTTCCCAAACCGATTATCACCTCTGCTTGAGTTAAACCGCGACCCAGATGCGGCAGCTTTCTCATTCTGGTCCTTCTCAATCAGCTGGGCCCGCTTGTAAAGATCCTTGTACTCCTTCAGATCTAACGGAACCAAAAAGCTCCTCACCTCCGATCTAAGCCCATCTCTAAACCTTCGAATTCGGTCTGCCGGTTTCTGGACTAATTCAGGGGCATACTGCGACAGTTCAGCAAACTTCGCTTCATACTGATCGACTGTCATTGTACCTTGACGAAGGCGTTGGAACTCCGCCATCTTCAACTCCTTAGCACAATCAGAAAAGTACTTCTCATTGAAGGCTTCTAGAAACGCATTCCACTCTCGAGCTACACCATCAGGGAACACTATCCCTTTATTAGTCTTCCACCATGTGGCTGCGGTCCCCCTCAACTGATAGGCCGCCAGCACGACCTTCTCTCCTTCAGTGCACAACAGCAGCTCAAAGGCATTCTCTAGTTCCTGAACCCATAGTGCTGCAGCTTCGGGATTTCCCGCTCCCGTGAACGTTGGTGGGTTCAATCTCAGAAAGTGCTGTACCAACTTCTGCCTAGGCCTCCCAGCGGCCACATCCTCAAGTGGAATTTCCTCAGGTTCCTCTTCTGATTCTGGCTCGGCAACCGGTGCGGCGGCAGTAGCAGCGGCGGCATTAGCGGCAACAGCAGCATTGGCGGCATTAGCAGCATTGGTGGCAGCGGCGATAGCGGCGGCTGAAGCGGCGGCCTGCTGGTCTAGTCTGTTACCCATCATCTCAAGCATCTGCATGATCCCAACAAACCTCGGATCCTCAGGGGCCACTGCATCCTCTGGAGGCGACACTGCACCACTCGCACTGGCCTCAGCCTGTGCTCTTCCCACGGCACCTCGGGCTCCAACTCTCATCGGCGGCCCACCCCGAAACACGGGGCTTACTGCTCTCTTCTTAGCAGCTCTCGGCACTCGGTGACTCATGCTACAGGCTCAATATAGATGCCTATTTGCAATTCCAATATAACATATTAGAATTTGAGTAACCTTCACAACAAGTTAACAAACAACTAACAATCACATGCATTGGTGTAATAAAAAATTCTTCCTACTAACTATCCCATGACTCCCACGCACCTTATCACTCCATACACAACCATGCTCTGATACCACTTAAACGGGGTTGTCACGCCCCGAGCCCCGAGACACGTGAACAACCCGCCATGGTCATGTAAATGCGACATTCCCATGTAGTGTCGCCGACCCCAATTTACTATTTTTAATACGCAAGCGGAACGTACTAAGAAAACCCCTTACAAAAGCATACGGGATAGGACAAGGGGAACATCAACTCAAAATCAAACAACATACTTTCATATATCATCAACAATCCGGGGCTTACATACATCAACCGGATCCGACCTATGCACCAAAAATGGGTCGAGTCTATGTGCATCAAAAGAGGGTTAGCCTACACAACAAGGATCAGCCCACCAAAAAAAAAAAGAAGAACGGTCCTATGACTACTAATTGGACTCGTTCGACGATCCCACATCCTCCACGTCTGACGGCACAGGGTCCGGAGATGATGGGTTGTCCACCCTACCATCGGGAAGGTCAGCCACACCCTCTCCTAGAAGAGCATCCATCACGACCAGGGGAATGTCAAAACTGTCAAGCGGACCAATCCTAAAACCATTGGCCCCAAAACGGAACCAAGCCCTATACCTATGGGGCACCCTAACATCTTCAGTCTCCTGGATCCACACGGTAGCCCTGATCAACTCATAGACCCAATGGCTCCCAGGATCAGGGGCGCTGCGCACCTGCTCGATGATCTGCACTGGGAGGCCATTCTTCTCTGGGGGTCCCGCCATCTACGGTCCTGTAATATTTTCCCCAAACTGGGATGAGACTTTGTCTCAGCAAGTTCACCCCTCCTAAACCCCTACTAGAAAGTAAATACGCCCCAAAGTAGCTTAGCCACGACATCAAGAAGACTTACCTCGTCTTAGCCCTCATCTCGCAGTTAGCACAATTTATATAATTCAACCACGTGCAATTTTAATAACTCAACAACGAAGGCACAATCACATCATCATAACAATTCAACCACTTGGATCGTCTCAGCGATCAATCGACTTGGCCGATTACATGTCATTCTAGCAAATCAATCATTGCTCTCAATCTCGACCCTATAGGAAGGTTTAACAATCAGTGGCAATCACGGCCCCACTCGGCACGACCTGTAATCAGGTGGTAATTCACGGCCTCATCAGGCACGACCTCTAATAGGTGGTTAATCACGGCCTCACTGGGCACGACCTCTCATAGGTGGTTTAACACGGCCTCACTGGGCACGACCTCTCATAGGTGGTTTAACACGGCCTCACTGGGCACGACCTCTCATAGGTGGTTTATCACGGCCTCTCGGGCACGACCTCTCATAGGTGGTTTATCACGGCCCTACCCCTAATAGGTGGTATTTCACGGCCTCATCACGACCTCTTGTAGGTGGTTTCTCACGGCCTCATCACGACCTTTCCTAGGTGGTATTTCACGGCCTCCTTGGGCACGACCTCTAATAGGTGGTCAATCACGGTAAATCTCCCATCAATTTCTACACTTAGGATTTCATAAAGAATCCCTATAAATCGCAATCACACTCAATTCATCACATTAATCATCAATTTCAAATTCTACAAGCACAGCAACGATCGGCACGAAATTCTGAGCAACTAGGGTCAAAATAAATTTTTCGAGTTTTTTTTTTAATATAATATTTTAATGAATTTCGGAATAAGATATATTATTAAATAATCCAACAATTTCGAAGCATTTATTTAAATCATAAATAAACTCATTTAAGTCACATCAAGGTTTATTTTAAAAATAAACATACTTAACCATTAAACTAAACACCATTTACCTTAAATAATCACCTTAATATAATCCATAACTAATTAAGCCAATCTATCCACCTAATCTCAATCAACTTAAGCTAAACATACTTAGGGCATCATTATCTCGCTAATCGCGGATTAGTGAGGTAAACTCACCGGAATCGCTTTCCGACGGGTCTCCGGAAGAGCACGACGACGCCGACGACAAACCTACACGGATCAAGACCAAATGAGCACTAAAAGGGGACCAAAATGAGCTCGGAAGGAACTAGATCTTGCTGGTTTTCTTTCCAGCACTAACCGAGCTTGAAAGGATGATGGAATGGCGGCTGAACGGGCGGGGAGAGGAGAATGACCGGCGGAGGAAGCTAGGACTCGGGCGGTGGCTCACGGCGACGGACGGCGGCGACGGGGCTTCGGCGACGACGAGCAGCAAGCGGCTTGGAGCTGCGACGGTCGGGACTCGCGGCGGAGACGGAGGCAAGCGGCTCGGCGCGAAAGGGAACGTGCGGTCGGTCGCGGCGACGGGCGACGGCGACGGCGGACTCCGGCGGCGAGCGACGAACGGCGGCGACGTGCGGGGCGAAGGGCGGACGGAGGGCTCGGTTCCGCTGGTTCTTTCCGCCACTCCTCCCAATCTCTCTCCAAATCAAGGTTGAAGATGATGGAGACAAGGGGGAAGTGACATCCCCACTTTTGGTGAGCCAATTGGCTTGTGACACTTGTCAAGCTCTCCTTGAATTTGGCCTCCACCATGACATCACCTGCTGATGTCATTCTCCACTAACTCAAACCCTCCATAACATTTTCCAATAGGTTCACTTTCATTTCCGCCGGGGTCCAAGTTCTTGTACATTCAATTACTTCAATTTCCATCAATTCTCTTCTAATTGAGTCCAAATTAAAGTCCATAAATTAATCCAAGGTTCCTAATAAGATGTGTGACATGACCGAGCTTCCAACTTCTAAATTCAATCCCAAATTTTTTGGTTGAATTCAATCCGGTGCGATTTCAGCTGTCGCCTAATCCATTGAGTAGCTTTTAGGGAAATTTTCTTGCATCCAACCCGAGGTGATCGAGTCCCCAAGTCCGACGCGGTAAAATTCCTTAATTACTTCACTCAATAAACTAGTTCCCAACCTCGTGAGTGGCCAACTCTAAGAGACGAACTACATGCACGGATTGAATTGCCCGACTCAATTGACTGAAAATAAAATTGAGAAAAATCGGGATTGTAACGCTTTTTTATGCCTTGCTTTTTCTTGTCATTGGAGGAACTGGCCTAGGCAAGTTCATTGAAGCACTGTTATTAGACTCTTCAGCTGGCGCTCTAGGCTATGGCAATGACTTTTGCTTTGTCTCAATGTGAGGGTAAAATTACAGACTCACTTGGGTTGTACAATGAATACAAGTGGGTAGAGAAAGAATTGCTCTTTTGTCATTCTAGGGCACTTAAAGTAACGCGAGTGTTCATATGCAATAAAGACACCCGAAGATTGATGCAAGTGCGAGCAAGAAAATTTCTATCTCTCTTCTCACCTTGTGATGCTGCTTCGCCTCTGATCTGCCCCAATGTGGGGTGGTTCTTGACGGGGGTATGAGAGAAGCTTCTCCAGTGTATAGGGCTCAAGAAGGGGGTGAGCAATGAAATGCCTCTCACTGTTTTGGTTATCATACCATTCGCGAGAGAACTCTTTACCCTGCAGCCATGGAATCTTTTGCACTCATCTCACAAGTGTATAGATGGGGCACTGTGTGTAGGATATGGCTTGCCTTTCATCATCTTGACACGCCTCATCTAGCATGTTCGATCAATCTTGTATTCTTCACTTAGCTATCTATTCTAATAGTCCTTGTAGAATCAGTGATTTAGACAGACAAAATTATCATGCAAAATCCATTTGGAAAAAGACATGTAGCATTTTAAATGTGATGGAGTTTGTACTCTCAAAACAAATGAATGGGTTTTGCTTAAAAAAGACCTTTTTGGCAGCTTTAAGGGTTAACAGAATGGTGTTTCCAAATATGTTAAATCTTGAATATCAAAAGGGTTATTCACAAAGGGGTGTCAATGGATCGTCCCTATTGAATAGGGAGATGACACAAGAGTGATCAACCAGGGTTGGGAATCTGATCATTGATTTGATGGGCCTTTCTGCTTTTGTCCCTACAGAAGATGTAAATGGATTAATCAATAGGGCCAAAATCAAATGTGAGTTGAGGCCAGAAGGGTTTCTGTCATCTGCTTTGGCAGTTACTCAGGACGCCATTTTGCTTAGGAGAGTTTGTCACGTCTCTCATTGATTTGTTATCCATGTTTTTGACAGTCAGATGATCCTACAAAAAATAGGAAAGAATGTGTTAGTCACGAACTCTCTCAGGAGTTAAACAACTGGGAGCGATACAATATTACCCTTCACTAGTTGCAGATAATTGGATGGACCTGAAGTGCGAGTGGGACACGAAGTCCTACGTCTCTTGCTTCGTTAAGTCAAATATTCTCCCGCTTTTGTAATTGCAGGAGAAGTAAAAAAAAAATTATTATTTTTTACACATGGCAACTAGTTGCCCCTCCTGAGGATCGAACCTCGGTCACGTTTGGACCACTTCATCCCCCATACCACTAGGCTAAGGCGCCGATAATGTTCGTAGGGGGTTTCTTTTTTCATTTAATCGAATCGACTCCTGGATGACATGTCCTTTTACACCCTGGTTAGGTGGATTCGATACAGGTTATTTGATTCGCCCAAATTAACTATTAAGCTTGGTTCTTGAATCCGGATGCTTCCTCTCAATAGGATACGTCAAAAGCGGGTTCAAATAGTGGGAGTATTGGAAACGATACCAAATTACCCTTCCCCAGAGTTTGTATTTGCTTATTCCTAAGAATCTCTATATGTTGATGACGGCCTCTTCGTCTTGACACAGTTTGACATTTCTTTCGATTGGCCTTCCTCATTTGTGGCCATGTATGCATGATTGATGGTCGTTGATTATTTTCAACGCCTTCCTTCTGTGAAATTTTTCTTCTATTTTTTACTATAGCAGCATTGAGCAATGTCATGTACCTTAGGCTTCCATGGAACCTGAGATGGACAATCAAAATCTCCAGTCTTCTTACGGCAATTCCTTCTTGGGAAAGCATGCGTCTGTAAGAAGAAGTCAGGTTTCTAGGTCCTAATGTCATCATCTTGAATAGGGGGCTAGAGACCGCTTCAACTGTCTGGATTTCCTCCCTGTTGATAGTAGCGAATTCAAAGAAAGAGAAGAGATCCCTTCCCTGTGCTTCTGCCCTTGTCAAAGTTGGAAATTCCATTAATGAAATCGCAACATCTAGTTGCTCGGGCACGTTGTGGGAAGAAGATGTTGCTCCGCCTTGAGAAGGAGTTGGACAGAAGCGAGGTGTAGTGCATAGAGCTCCTGGGGACAGCTTGATTTCAACCGTATGCCTGTGCCTATTACGTCCTATCTTTCGCTTTCTATAAATAGAAGAGAGATGACGTCATTTCCAAAATTATGTTTAGGGAATAAAACTTACCTTCTTTGAAGTGGGATGATATTTTCTGTTTGCCCCACTGCCTTCTTGGAAGAGTGTCTTTGAATTCGGCGAGTTCACATGATGCACCAACTTCAAATGCCCCTTGTCACACTAAGTCAAGGGGGATGTGGATGATATTCTGAGATAGGAAATGAATGAGTCAGAAAGACAAATATGATTAAATTTAACATCTTGCTTTGATGCAAGCTTTTGATAATGAAATATTTTTTGTTTTATGAGGTAGCCCAGCCCTCAGTATTATCCTTGGATGGTGTTTTCTTTTCATGGTTGGATAGCATCACCAGGCCAATTTGGGATACCGCCTCATGCTCTCAAAATATTTTCAACTTTATTTAATAGGTGGATTTACATTTTGGAAAAGTGTTTTCAAAAGTTAGTTCCTCAAGCGGAACTGATGTTGAAAATAAAACAAGCAAGACTTAAGAAAGATGTACAAGTTCCCATGTAGGGGAGTACGCAAGGAAATTAAAAAGGGTTCTACTTGAGCGGGCTTGCACCCATTTCCCCTAACGGTCCTTTGCTGATGGCGCCCATGAAAAGTTCTCCAAACATGGTGCTCATGTCATCTGGCCATTCTTTCTTTGTTGCTAAGGGTGGTACTTCATTGCCTGAATAATACTCGGTCTCCACTAGCCCTTGATAGATGTCAGCAGTATGTGCTTCGACATTTCTACTCTAACTGTCTTCAGAACTGAATACCACATTTACTTTGTCAGTGTGATCGGGGAGCGAATTGCTCTAGAATGAGAAAGCTTTAGTGTCTAACAGGTTCTGGATTCGACTCTTGAGGGCGAAGCACTCATCAGTCGAATGCCCCACTTCTTCCATGTGATAGTCGCATATCTTTGACGGGTCATAGTTGGAAAAACTTTCAACGTTGGGTCATTTTGGCTCAATTGAAAGGAGGTTATTCTTCCGAAGGATTGCCAGTACTTGTGACGGAGATCCACGAAGAGGAGTAAATTGTCTCCTATTGCTGTAATGTTGGGACGACTGACGGCTGGTGGTCTGTTGTTGTTTTGCACTTGTCTGAATTGTTGGAGAATGATTGTAGGTCGCATTGACATCTATCAGTAGTTCTTTATCTTTCTTCAAGCTGAATCTGCCGTGGGTGTAGGTTCAGTGAACCAACCATCCCTCAACCCTATCTCAATTTGCCCCCTTACTGGAATGAGTTGATTAAACAATTCGACGATCGTGGTTACCATTCGATTGCGGTACTCGTAGGGGAGGTTTTAATAAACATCTTTCTCAGCTTGAAATCGGTTGGTTCAAGACTGATTTTGGCGGCCAGATTCCTCCATCTAATAGCATATTCTTTGAACGATTCATGCTTTTTCTTTTCGGTACGCTCAAGATCCTCTCGAGAAAGGGTAATGTCCATTATGAACTTATACTACTCGAGGAATGCCTCACTCACTTCGCTCCATGTTTCGAGAAGGTTCATGTTCTTCGTGATGTACCATGTCAGGGCCGGCCCTACTAGACTTGATTGGAACAACTGGATCATTAATGGTGCATTATTAACATATAATGGTGCATTATTAACATATTGGGTCATTCGAACCAAGTACATTTGCAAATGAACCCTCAGGCAAGTCGTGCCATCGTACTTCTCAAACTCAGGCATTTTGAATTTTTTTCGGCATTTTTACCTTGGAATAAATGGAAAGGTTCGCCAAAGTAAGATCTTGGAGGCCTTGCAGTTGTTTCAGTCTCTCCTCAAGCTTTTCAAGACGTTTGTCATGCTCAATTTTAGACAAACTATCTGGCTTAGCTTTCTCAATCGCGGTTTGGTGCAGATCATCCTCCAATTCGAGCATGTTATGATTAGTATCTTTATCTTGATCACCTCTGGTGGATGATTGTGATAACAATACCTTGACTGAGGCCGGGGTGGGAGTAAGTTTGCCCTGGATGGAGTCTATCTGCTTTGAGAGTTGTTGAAGCACATTGAAGAATTGCTTCATTTCGCTTTCCATGACTGCAACATGGCTTGGTACATTCTCTTCGACCATTCTTGCTCTTGCTTTGAAGCGAGTCTGGATCGGCGAATGTTGACATTCCATGATTACTTGGCCATGAATAAACAAGCATGTGTGAAGGCAAGGCGTAGATAACGACCTAATCCTACTCTTTTTGTTTATTCATGAAAAGGTAGAGGATTTCCTAAGCATGGATTGAAGAAGGGCATGTGACATGTTAACATGGGCTAAAAAGATATTCAATTTGAAAGGCGAAGAAAGCATGAATTGCAACAAATTTTGAAAAATATTTTTATCCCTTTTTGAGGCAAATGAAAATTCTTGCGGAAAAGAACTTTGTAACATGCTTAAGAATAAAAACATCAACTGAACGTAATTTCTTTTACAAAAGTTTTTTTCTTTTTTAAAAAAACTTTATGACAATTACTTCAAAATTTAAATGATCGTGGTATTAAATCCTAGACTAATCATGCACCGCTCAATATATACATGAAGGTAAGTAAATTGCAAAGTACACGAAAAAAAAAAAAAACTTACATTACGCGAGAAAATTGATGACAATCACATAGACATGCGCATGATATGTGCGGCTCGATTTCTAACTAATAAGGTTTGTTGAAATTAAAAGGGTGTCCGCCTGTCGCAGTCTCGCATTAGCAGCATACCCTCTTAACCTCGGCTAAAGAAATTCGGAGAAAAGAAAGGCAACCTCTACATCGCAGTCTCGCGTTCGAGGCCGTATCTTTCTTAACACCATCCTAAACATCCTATGGCGGCCAAAGTCCAGCGGCCGGATTGTGTGTGCCATGTGTAGTGCTAAAAACAACAAAGCATGCACAACATTTTATAATCACAAAACAATCTATTTTAACCAAAATTAAAATAAACCTTTAAGCTACTAACCCGCATAAAGAAAAAAACAAAACAAGTTAGTAAAGTGCTTAAATAAGATAAAACGGCCTAAGTCCTCAAATGTCTCCAGTGGAGTCGCCAAGTTGTCGCGACCTCTTTTTTCGACGCCCGTAATTGGGTACAGGCGCCTTTAGAGGCTAATGGTTCTGCTGTGTCTATTAGGCATAGCCCGAACTCTCCCAAGTCCACAAATTCACGACTTAATAGTCAAATTTTTTAACCTGTGTGTTAATTTAAAAAGGAGTCGCCACTAATCAGTTTGGAGTGGGTCAATTAGAAACCTAAGCGAAG
This sequence comes from Eucalyptus pumila, assembly GCA_016097595.1. Lineage (NCBI taxonomy): Eukaryota > Viridiplantae > Streptophyta > Magnoliopsida > Myrtales > Myrtaceae > Eucalyptus > Eucalyptus pumila. The sequence continues at coordinate 34,882,037 of CM027853.1, forward strand.
TATCGGGAGAAATACTCCCTCCTGCGCAACCAGAGAAATTAGGATCAGGGACTTGATTACACTAGTTAATCACTAATACCCTTTCGGTACCTAATCTTCTTTAAACCCTAAGACTTTTTGGATATTTGAGCAATTTTCCATGCATTTGTAGAAGAAAAACAATTTTTAGGTCATTTTCTCATTCTTGGACATAAAAAATCATTTTTTTGGTCTTTTTGGAAAATATAAATCCTTTTTTTTTTTGACTTTTTCTGACTATTTTGGCCTTTTTTGGGAAAATAAAAAATATTTTCGATTTTTTGATTTTATGGAAAATAATTTTTTTATTATATTATATAAAATATTATTTATTATTATTATATATTATAAAAACTGAACAGGGTTGGATCCACGGATTGGGTCCGACCCGGTCTGGTGAGCCCCAACCGAGTTGTGCCTGATGCGCAGGCCCAGTCAGGTTTCTTCTTCTTCCTTTTTATAATTCTAAAAGCCCAGCAACCTGACGACCTGGCCCATGCTTGCCTAGCCCAATTCATTTAAAAACCCTACCTGATCTGCAACCCACACCTGACCCGGTTCCCAGCCGTGACCCAGTTCATGGAACCCTACCCAGCCGTGACCCGCATCTAAACTGAGCCTGACCTGATGCGACGCCGCCTCTATTTTCGCTTGGATGCGGCATTGACGGAGGATAGCAGCGGTAGGAGGATGCGATGTGGCGGCACGGTGGCGGTGATGGGTGAGATGCAGAGGGGAACGGCAGACAGAGAGCGACCGAGAACTAGATCCGACGGTGGCTAGAGGAGGTGTGGACGGATGGCAAGCGTAGGCGGATACCTAGCTGTAGCAACGGTGAGACGTGGCAGCGAACGATGGCGGTGACGACGACAGGGTAGCGACGGTTAGATCTGGATCCGGGTTGGCCAACTCTCGGACCTCCTCCGATGTCTCTCGGGGAAAGCAACCGGAGCCGGCTACCTTGGATCATCCCTTGGCTGTGCTCGTTGTTCCTCCCCCTCGGGCTCGCTCGCCGCCGGCCTCCCCCAAAGTCTCTCGGAGGGAGGTGGTTTAAGCTCACGACCTAATTTCTACCTTGCTCTTTCTTTGAGCTCCCTTAAATCTCCCAGGGACCTCTCTAAGCTTGCTGGCTTGTGTCTCACTCGTCGATGGAGGTGCTCCACTATTTATAGGCGAGGCGGTCCGGTCGACAAAGGGGCTTGGCCGCAAGTCTTTGGCTTGTTGATCGGACCCCCACGGCTGAATGGGCGTCTCATTTCAGCATTAAAGGTGTGCATTGAAGGCGCATGCGCGTCGTCCTCTCCTTCGGCGGCCTACCTCTGCTCCTCTCTGCCGTAGGTTGCCCTTTACCGCGTCGCCAGCCATCACGCGTGAGATGTAGAGGCGAATGAGGAAGAAGAAGACAGGAGGAAGAAGAAGAGAGGGCTGGGCCCTGGTTTGTGCGGGCTAAGCCATAGGGGCCTGCAAGATAGAGAAAAGAGGGGAGGGGCTGGGCTCGGAGGCCTAGCCCAGATGGCTACTTGTTTTCTTTTTTCTTTTTTTATCTATTTTTTTGTTGTTTTAGTTATTTATTATTTATTATATGAAAAAATGAAAAACAAAGATTAAAAGAGACTAAGTACTAATTTAAAAAAAACCTAATAAAAATTTAGGCGTCAGCAGGTTTCGACCCCGAATATGTTTTTAAGTACTATATCAAATAGTGGGATTTTAAAAGGATGGATATCAATTTTTAAGGTTCGATCTGACCATGTACCCACACACGATTATTTTCACCGAGTGTTCTTAACATGATGAAAATAGGCTAAGCACATTATCTTAATTGAGGCATTTGAGTGCAAAGCACAATGTCCTTAGTCTAGATTGATTGATTGTGTGATGGTTAAGTGAACCCATCCTCGATGTGCGTCGGGCGGACGATGCCCCTATATGAGATGCCCTTAGACAACAGATGCCAATCACAGTAGATTCTGGACCGATGCTCATTCGGGAATGTCGTCCCCGATGTTCGTCGGTGGATGTTACCGTGCTCAATGGGGAGACGAAGCCTGGCTACGCCAGAAGACCGATGTGCGTTGGTAGATCATGCCTATGCCGGATTATGGGACAAAATTGTGTGGTATGATATGTGACGTGTCATAACGATTTGGCCTTATAATCGGGACCCCTGTGATTTATTGAGATGTGATTGAGACATTCCAATTTATATGCATTGTGTATATGAACTGTGCTAACGTGTAGGGAGGAATTAAGGCGAGATGAGTCTCATTGATTATGTAATTAGGCCGCCCCTAGGCGTATTTCCTTCCTAATAGGGGTTTAGGGAGGTGAACATGCTGAGACATTATCTCACCCCGTCGCGAGCTTGACTTTTCAGGTCCATAGATGGCAACCCCTCCAGTACGTTTTGGGCAGCCTCGAGGGTTTATTAAGCAAAGTACCAACGTCCTTGTTCGTCCCTGGCTCCATGAGCTCATTGTGACCACTATCTTGGTTGATGAGGGTTGACCTCAGTTTGTACCTCATCGATTTAGGCCGTGGCTTCACCATGGGATCGATGGGATCCGGGACGGTCCCCTGCATGATGTCAATATCCCCGCCATTACGGTTAACACCGCTGTGAGTGAGGGGGTAGCTGACCCCCCTAGTGGTGTCATAGAAGACTCAGAACCCCCGGAGGTTTCGGTTGGGGGGTCATGAGCCTACGTGGCTCAACGACTCTTCTTTTTGGAGTAGGCTTTTGGTTATAGACTAGTATTGTATATAAAGTCAGTTTCTTTGTAAAAGTGTGTTTGGTTTGAAATTATTGTCCTACTTTTTCTATCCTATGTTGAGTGTTGTTTGGGGATTATTTATTCTCTTTCATATGCGCAATAAAATGAATGGGTCGGCGACGCATCCTGGGACGTCGCAATTTCATCGATCACCGAGGGATGTGCGTGTGCTCGAGGTTCAAGGCATGACATTCCCGCCCGAAGTGGTATCAGAGCTGGTCAGTGTATGGAGTGATAAGGTGTGTTGGATTTAGGGGATAGTTAGTAGGAAATGCCTTTTTCTCACTTTGATGCATGTGATTGATAGCTGATTGGTAGCTTGTTTTGTGTAATTACTCAATTTCTAATTCTGTGTGGAATTGGAAAGCAGGTTTCTATAAAGAATCTACAAGATGAGTGTTTAGTAGCAAAGGACTCCTAGGAGGAGGGCAATAGCCCTTGTGACTCGGGGTAGGACGCCGATAAGGGTCGGTACCCGAGGTGGCCGTGATAGAGCCAGGCTCAAGCCAGCACAAGTGGAATAGTGCCGTAGTCGGTCGGTGCTGGTGTAGCAACACCTAGCGATTCGAGAATCGATGGGATCGTTCAAGCGCTAGAGATGCTTGGAAATCTGATGGGGCAACAGGCCTAGAATCAAGCCGCCGCAACTACCGTCACCGCTACAACCGTTGCTACTGTTGCCGCCAATGCTGCTGTTGCTACCACTGCTGATGCCGCTGCTGCCGTAGCCACTGCCGCACCTGCCGAGGTTGCACCCGGGAATGTGGTTACTAAGAGGCCGATGCACAAGCTGGTGGAACTGTTTTTGAAGCTAAACCCGCCTAGGTTCACTGGTGTAGGAGACCCCAAAGCTACAACACTCTGGGTCGAAGACTTGGAGAAGGCCTTTACACTGCTGATGTGCACTGCGGAAGAGAAAGTTGTCCTTGCAGTATACTAGTTATAGGGAAACCCAAGTACTTGGTGGAGGGCCACTAGAGGCATAGTGTTCCCCAAAAGCGTGGTTCCGGTTTGGAACACCTTCCTTAGAGCTTTTAATAGCAAGTACTTTTCTAGCAGTGCTAGGGTGCAGAAGATGGAGGAATTCCAGCGCCTTCATCAAGGTTTAATGATAGTGGATTAGTATGAGGCAAAATTTGCAGAGTTGTCACATTATGCACCGAGACTAGTAGAAGATCCAGAGGATAGAGCTAGGAGGTTCAGGAATGGCCTCAGACCAGAGTTGAAGAATCCGTTGGTGCCGTTCGATCTCAAAGACTACAATGAGCTTTATGGATGGGCCTAGCTGATAGAGAGGAATCTGAGTGAGCAAGCTATCGCATCTGGGTCAAGATTCGGTTCGAACATGGATGGAAATTGGTTTGGGAAGAAACCGATGACCGGAGGAAGATATCCTATCCCACCCAATAGGAAGGGTGGAATTGGAAAGTCAACGCCAAGTTAGAATGGCATGTGTCGCTTTTGCGGAAGGCAACATGGATCAGCCTTGTGCCATTTTAGGACTGGCGCTTGCTTTAAGTATGGCCAGCAGGGTCACCAGGCCAAAGACTATCCCAGAATGCCGAAGGGATTACAGCAGTTATCGCCGCCGCCGCCGCCGCCGATGGGTCAGAACAAAGGATTTATGTCACAGAACACACAATAGGGTGGACTGAACAGACCTCTAGCCCAAGGAAGAGTGTATGGCATCACCAAAAGACAGGCTAAGGACTCGCCTTATGTGATCACAGGTATGGTCTCGTTAAATGACCACGTTGCTTATGTTTTATTTGATCTTGGAGCTACTCATTCGCTTATAACTGAGCAGTTTGTTAAGTTGGTAGGATTGAGTCATGAGTTGCCGGAGTAAGTGGTTACTATATCCACACTGTTATAAGATAAGGTGTTAGCTGCAGTAGGCTATCCTGGTTGCAAGTTAGTTATTGGTGAGTGAGAGAGAAATATAGATTTGATAGTTCTAGCCATGTATGATTTTGATGTGATAATTGGCATGGACTAGCTCACTAAGCAACGAGCTAAGATGGATTGCTATCGTAAAGCGATACAATTTAACCCATTAGCGGGTGAAAGTTTCGAGTTAATTGGGAGTCGAAGAGGACCCTCAATTACCTTAATCTCGTCGCTTGAGGCAACCCGTTTGTTAGACGAGGGTTTCCAAGGTTACTTGGCGACTGTCGTGAACATGATAGTTGAGAAGCTAAAGATTGAGGATATTGCAGTAGTTTAAGAGTTTCCAGATGTGTTTCCAAAGGAATTGCCTGGCTTGCCACCAGAGAGAGAGAGAGATTGAGTTCGTGATCGAGTTAGTCCCCGGGTCGAAGCCAATCTTTAAGGCTCCTTACCGGATGGCGTTGTTGGAGTTGAAGGAACTGAAGGTGCATATGCAGGAGCTATTGGATAAGGGATTCATTCATCCCAGTGCATCACTTTGGGGAGCACCAGTTCTATTTGAGAAAAAGAAAGATGGTTCGTTGTGCCTATGCATTGACTATCGATAACTTAATCAGGTGATGATCAAGAGCAAGTACCTGTTGCCAAGGATCGACGACTTGTTTGACCAGTTGCAATGAACGTCGATATTTTCGAAGATCGACTTGAGGACAAGGTACCGTCAGCTGAGGATCAGAAAGGACATACTTAAGATAGCGTTTCGCACACGATACGACCATTATAAGTTTACTGTAATGGCGTTTGATTTGACGAACGCCTCAGCCGCTTTCATGGATTTGATGAACCGGGTGTTCAAGGAGTATCTAAATCAATTCATTATTGTTTTCATCGACGATATCCTTGTGTACTCGAGAAGTCCAGAGGAGCATGAAAGACAGTTGAGGATAGTGCTCTAGACTCTAAGGAATCATGAACTATACACTAAGTTTAGTAAGTGCGAGTTTTGGTTAACTCATGTGGCATTCCTAGGTCACGTGAATTCAAGTGAAGGAATCTCCGTGGATCTGACCAAGATTGAAGTAGTGATCAACTGGCTAAGACTGACGACCGTGACAGAGATCAGAAGTTTTTTGGGTTTAGCAAGGTATTATATAAGGTTCGTGGAAGGATTTTCAGTGTTAACCTCACTGTTGACTAGTTTGCTAAAGAAGGAAGAAAAGTTTGTGTGGACAGACAAGTGCGAGCATAGTTTCCAAGAGCTTAAGCAAAAGTTTAGAAGATTGAGTTGCGTGCACCAGCGTTGACAATTCCATCTGGTCTTAGAGTATACGAGACCTACAGTGATGCGTCATTTAGAGGATTGAGTTGCGTGCTAATGTAGCATGGAAAAGTTGTTACATACGCGTCCCGTCAATTGAGACCTCATAAGCTGAATTACCTGACGCATGACTTAGAACTCACAACAATTATCTTCACTCTGAAGATTTGGAGACACTACTTGTGCGGAGAAAGGTTCCAGATCTTTACTGACCATCAAAGTTTCAAGTACCTATTCTCTTAGAAGGAGTTGACTATGAGCCAACGCCGTTGGATGGAACTCCTGAATGACTATGATTGTGATATCCTGTACCATCCTAGAAAGGCTAATAAGGTTGCAGATGCGTTGAGTCGGAAGTCTTCAATTGCACAGATGGTGGTTAAGGAGTGGATCCTACTTGAAGGAGCTCGAGATTTAATTTTCAAATTTGAGGTAGTCCACCTTTCAAATCTTATGGCCACCCTCAGAATTGAGTCGGAAGTGCAGATTAGAATCAAAACGTTGCAAAGGACAAATCCAGAGATTCAGAAGATCCTACAAGAGGATATCGAAAAGAGAAATGCTGACTTTCAATTTTCTGAAGATGGAACACTAAGGTTCCAAGGATGATTGTGTGTACCTGACAATGCTGAGCTTAAGGAGGAAATTTTGTCAGAAGCTCATCGTAGTAGTTACAGCATTCATTAAGACAGTGCAAAGATGTATCAGAATCTGTGTCAACACTATTGGTGGATCGGTATGAAGGCGGATATCGCCAAGTATGTCGCGAAGTGTCTGATATGTCAGCAAGTGAAGGCACATCACTGTAAGCCGAGAGGACTTCTACAACCTCTCGAGATTCTGAAGTGGAAATGGGAACACATCACAATGGGCTTTGTGACGAGCTTACCAAGGAGTCAAAGGGGTAATGATTCCATTTGAGTAGTGGTTGTCAGACTGACGAAGTCAGCTCACTTCATCGCCGTACGAAAGGACCTTGCATTGGACAAATATGTTGAATTGTATATGCGTCAAATTGTTTGTCTACATGGGGTTCCAGTGACGATTACATCTGATAGAGACCCAAGGTTTATGGCAGCCTTCTGGAAAAGTTTGCAGACGGCCTTAGGAACGAGGCTGTAGCACAATATGGCCTATCATCCGCAGACGGATGGCTAGTCTGAGAGGACGATCCAAACCCTCGAAGACATGCTAAGAGCTTGCATATTGTATTTCAAAGGAAGCTGGGAGGAACAGTTTTTCATCTTGTCGAGTTTGCAGACAACAACAGCTACCAGCAGAGCATTCAGATGCATGGCGTTGTATGGCGGCGAAAGGGAATGCGGTTTGTTGGGATGAGGTCGGAGAACAAAAGATCACAGGCCCAGAGTTAGTCCAGCAGTCGATGGATGCAGTTGCCGTAATTAGGGTCAAATTAAAGACCGCTCAGAGTCGTTAGAAAAGCTATGTGTCGAAGAGGTATAATGTGGCTTGAAAATAATTGACCACGGGTCAAATGCGCTAAAAATTTGTAAAGTTACCTGGTAGGTTGGGTCACACTAAAATTACGTCCGGTTGAAATTGTACCTGATTTCAGAAATTGAAAGTTTTGGTATGTCACGATTTATTATAGAAGCGTCGACTGATCCTCCGAAGAATTTTTAGCGAATTAGGATTTTCGACGAAAAATCAAAGTTGGGCTATTTTGGACCGGGAAATTAAGAGAACCATGTTCGTGTGGACTTTTGGTGTTCAAGTTGGATCTTTTGACAAGGAAAATTGTGGAATGGATGTGGGTGCCTTAGTTGGAATTTATGGGCACCAATTTAGGTTGATTTAAGCTAGAATTGAATGAATTTAGAGAGGAAATGTTACAAAATTCGTAGGCCAAGGGGGTGTGCATCATTTCAGAACCTTGGGAGGCTTGTGGAGGAAGACTGGTGAAGGAACTTGGCTGAGGATGGACTGTGGACTTTGGGGTTGAGTAATGAGTGTTTTAGATATTTATCCAAGATTTTTGCGGCATTTTGCCCCCCCTTCAGCTGAGCCTTTTACTTCTTCTTCTTCCTTGTTCCTTGCTACATCATTGTTGTTTCAAGAGCAGAAAACCAAAGGAAGCTAGCAAAGAGCTAGTAGCCATTATCGACCACCGCTCGAAGTCGTCTGAGTGCCGCCGCCACTACAACCCGAGCCCTCCAGCACTGTTCGTTTGCCCCTACTTGCGTCCCACTCGTCCATGCGTCTCGTGCACCATCGTCCAGCCGTTGAAGCCATGCTAGCCATTGTCTACTGCCTATAAGCTGCCTGGACCCGCCGTCGCCCTCCGCCTGGTCCTCTACTGCAATCGGCCACCCGTCTCCTCATTGTTCCAGCCTCGGTTCCCTTCAGTTCAGCCCTTTTTCGGCCCAACTCATAACCGAACCTCACAGCACAGCTATGAGCTTCATGGGCCTTTTCCTGGTCCATCCGGACCTCTGTTTGTGTCACTCCAGGCTTGAGTCTCGCCCGCCTTGGCGTCGCCATCACCATGAACTCATCGGCGCACAAAACCAGTGAGTTTACTTGCTAAACCTTACTTAGGAGGATAATTATGCTTACGAGTTGTTTATGTTAGGTTAAGTATGGCTTAGGTGGTTAGTTAGATGTAATTAGTGATTTAGTTCGTTAATTAGGATTGTTAGCTGGTTAGATTAGATTACTTAAGTGCTAAATATATTGTACTATTTATGTGGATATGTGCATTACATTTCTACGCCCGTTTAGGTGGTTAAATTAGTGTTTTAGTCCTAAGTTTGTATTTATTGATTTAATTTGCATTTAATTAATTAATTCTGCTATTTATTTAATTATTTATTATTTTCACCAGGTGTTTTTAATCCAAAAAAAATAAAAAAAAATAGGCCAAGCACATTATCTTAATTGAGTCATTTAAGTGCAAAGCACAATGTCCTTGGCCGGGATTGATTGATCGCGTGATAGTTAAGTGAACCCGTCCTTGATGTGCGTCGGGAGGACGATGCCCCTGGACAACGAATGTCGATTACAGTAGAATCTAGACCGATGCTCCTTCAAGAATGTCATCCCCAATGTGCGTCAGTGAATGTTGCCCTGCTCAAGGGGGAGATGAAGCCTAGCTACGCCAGAGGACCGATGTGCGTCGGTAGATTGTGCCTGTACTGGCAGTAATCAATTGGAACGCATGATTGATTGAGATAAGTGCGTTGGATTATGAGACAAAATTATGTAACATGGAATGGGACGTGTCATAACGATTTGGCCTTGTAATCGAGAACCATGTGATTGATTGAGATGTGATTGAGACATTCCAATTGATGTGTGCATCAATTATATGCATTATGTATATGAACTCTGCTGACGTGCAGGGAGGAACTAAGGTGAGGTGAGTCTCATTGATTGTGTGGTTAGGCCGCCCCCAGGCATATTTCCTTCCTAATAGGGGTTTGGGGGGTCAACTTGCTGAGAAGTTATCTCACCCCATCGTGGGCTTAACTTTTTAGTTCTGTAGATGGCGGCCCTTCCAGTACGTTTTGGGTAGCCTCGAGGGTTTCCTGAGCAGAGTACTGATGTCCCTGTTCCCAGAAGTCCCTGGCTCCATGAGCTTATTGTGACCACTATCTTGGTCGATGAGGGCCGACCATAGTTGGTACCTCATTGATTTAGGGCATGGTTTCGCCATGGGATCAATGGGATTCGAGAAGGTCTCCTGCAGGATGTTAATATTCCTGCCATTGCGGTTAACGCTGCTGCGGGTGAGGGGCTAGCTGACCCCCCTGGTGGTGTCGTAGAAGACCTAGAACGTGCCTAGGTGGCTCAACGACTCTTCTTTTTGGAGTAGACTTTTGGTTATAGACTAGTATTGTATATAAACTCAGTTTGTTTATAAAAGTGTGTTTGGTTTGAAATTATTGTCCTACTTTTCTATCACATGTTGAGTGTTATCTGGGAATTATTTATTCACTTACGCATGTGCAATAAAATGAATGGGTCAGCAACGCGTCCTGGGACATTGCAATTTTATCGACCACCGAGGGATGCGCGCGCGCTCAAGGTTTGGGGCTTTACACCAACAGGTAGATTGGTTAGATGATCCTCCTAGAGATATGTCCAACGGTCAACCTAGACTAGGAGGAATATAAGAGGTCGTCTCAAAGCAGAATGAATAGAATTCACATTCACAAGAATTGAAGCTTTTAATTCCAAAGTATGACGAGTGTTGGTGATGATATACATTCGTCTTTGTGAGCAAAATTGTGTGACCTTTTAGAGGTTGAGAGTGTGTAAGGAGTTTTACACACGAGCTTGAGTGTTTGGGCCTCAGATCTTGTAACCTCTGATCGGTTCTTATCAGTGGATTCCAGCTAATTGACTGTAGCATGGGAGAGTGAACTTAGGCTTACAAAATCCGAACTATTATAATCTTGAGTGTGCAATTCTCTATCTCCTACCATTTTAAAAGACAAAGATTTTCCTCTTCCTCACCTCCTCACTATCATTTAAGCCTGCAGCCAAGTACACCGGGCTTCCTGGATCTTCAAGATTCGAGTCTACCGAGTCTACCACTGAACCTTCAAGGGAATCTGTTGTACCCTTTCTAAAAGCAACCTCCAACACATACAGAGGTATCTCAAATTCTAGTATGGGGCCTTCTCTCCGTCCATTTCGCTCTCGATGGTACCAAGATATGTACTGATAGGGTACCTTGTGAGGTAAAGCCTCGTCAACCCAGACCACGGTCCTTACGAGCTCATAGACCTAGCCCTTAGGGTTCCCATGCAGCAGAATATAGGACACATGTTCTGTGACCTTCTTCGGCTGTCTAAAAGCTCAGGAGGAGCTTCCATCTAGGGACCTGAAATGTTATCCCATGACGAGGTGAGATGACGTCTTAGCAAGTTCCACCCCTTAAGTCCCGACTAGGAAGAAAATACGACCCAAGGGCTGCCTAAGTACAAACACGAGTCAGAGGACTTACCTTTGCCTTAGCTCCTTCCTGCAAATCGATATAATTCAAACATTCACCGAATCACATCCATAAATCAAATCATCCAGACAGATCGAGCCATCAATCAATCAACCCTGTCGATTCCATGTCAACAATATCAACTCAGGGTCATTTCATTTAATACTATCTATCAAGTTCGATCACTCATTCTAACTATTAATCACGGCCCCACGGGCACGGCCTACTAAATGTCCAGCAGTAAATCATGGCCCGATGGGCATAGCCTATTCCAAGTTATGCGGTATATCACGGCCCTATAGGCACAGCCTATTTAGACAATTTATCACGGCCCTATGGGCACAACCATACTTCGGCGGTTGATCACAGCGCAATGGGCATAGCCTACTAGAAGTTCGGCGGTCTTACTTGACCTATTCCATATCATCTCACACAACACACGTCACCTCATCTTTCAATAGTTATCTTATTACGACTATAAACCATCACACGATTATTCACCCACGGCCAAAGACATTGAGCTTCCCACTTGAATTCCTCAATTAAAATAATGTCCTGGCCTATTTTCTTCAATTAAAATAATGACATGGCCTATTTTCTTCGTATTAAAAATACTCGATAAAACTAATTGTGTGTGGGTACACGGTCGACCTTAGCCAAAATACGATATTTTCAAAATATAAAATCCCACATATTTTTGGTAGTCCACGAAAAACATTTTGGCATTGTAAACTGACGTCCAGTGATTTTCTAATTAATTACTGAAATCATTAAATTTCGGGATAAATACCTAAAATTGCATATCACACTCAATCAGTACAAATTAGCAGTCAAATAAATAAACGGATCACACCATTGTAATCAGCATAAAATTTCGATCACGGCTATCCCGGTCTAATTTTTGAAAAATAAATAAATAAATAAATATATAATTACGAAAATTAATTATTAAATACCAAAAATAGCAACTTAGGCCAGAAAAGCCTAATTAAAAGCTTAGACGAGCCTAGAAAATTTCCGAACCACTCTAGATAAATACTAGAGCTTGTCTAGGCTCTAATTACACTACTTTAACTATCTAACATGCAATAACACTTAATTAAATTGCCAATATATTCTAACTATTCACCTAATCCATACTTAGTCTAAACTAATTATCCTTTAAATGTCATTAACTTACTAAGCAAGGATTAGTGAGTTCAACTCACTTGATTAACGATTTGCTTAGATCAAAACGATGGGGAAGCGGCAATAGGCCACAAACTCCAAAGCAGGACCTTCAAGCGGGGTCAGGAATAGCTTAGAAACAGGCCAAACAGTGGCTGTGAGACCCACTACTATTTGGTTTTGTGGCTAGGCCGAACAAGCTGGCCGGTGGTTCGGCTGAGGCAGAGATGAGTAGGGAAGGACGGTGAGGTTGCCACAGGGACTGGGTGGGGCTTCACAGCGGTGGAACAATGGCATACGGTGGTCCAACAGCCTCAGGTAGTGACCAAGACAGATAGAGGCGCTGGGACGTTGAGCGGAGAGGCGGGACAACGGGCGCGGACGAGCGGCTTGCTTGTGAGCCACGACGGCGACATGGCGGAGCTCCAAGCTTCAACAAATGATTGCGACGGCGAGGGGGCTGCAGTTAAGCTACTTCTGGTTCCTTGGAGCTTCACACGGCTAAAAGAAGGAGGGGTGGTTGATCGTGAGGGAGAAGAAGGAGGGGGAATTGGAGGGGGCCACCATGGTCTCCTCTTATCTCTTTGTCCCCCTTTGGTGAGGACTACCATGAAAGGCTGGCTTCCCCTCATATTTTCCATACCATTTGCTTCTTCTAGAAGTCTTGAGTTGGTCCAAAAGTCATGGCCATGGGGACATACGAATTTGCACAACCTTTTCCCTCAATCATTCAATTCCTTCTTGACTTAACCCAATACGGCTCTTAAAAATTCAATCGAGGTACTCACGATCAAATTGATATTTTTCCTTGCCAATAGATCCTTCTCGCATCCCAATTTCACAACAAAAAAGGTCCTTTGATTTTCTGGTCGAAAACGGCCCTATAATGATTTTTTCTGTCAAAACCTCGGTTTGCAGAAAAATCTTTAGAGACTAAGTTGACGTTCCTAAAATGACTCGTGACATGACATAACTTTCAATTTTTGAAATTAGATTTAAATTTGCGGTTAATTTCAATCTGGTGCGATTTTAGAGTGACCTAGGCTACCGGGTAGCTTTCAAAAAAATTTAGTGCAAATGACCTGTGGTCGATTTTCTTCGAGCCACAATGAACCTCTTCGACACATTGGCAACTCTTGATTGTAATGAAAATCTCGAGAATTCAAATATGGACACAGGGCACCAAAATAACGGAAAAATCAATCTAGTGCCGATCGACGAGAATTTCTCCATTTGGTGGAATCACCCATGTTTAACAACATATTTCAGTCAAACCGACCTATCTCTGATTTCTAATCGATCTTTACTGTGCCGAAATGATCTCTACAGATGAGCACGGTCGAGTAATCGATTCATGGTCAAATTCCCAACTTTATTGCATTAAAATTCCTTAATGACTTCCCCAGATGGTCTAGTTATCTCACGAGTGATCAACTCTAAGAACAGCACTATAGGCACGTCAAAGAATAGAAGCACAATGTTATAGTGGTTCGGCTTAGATCAAGCCTACGTTCACTCTCTTACACTGACAGCCCACTGGCTGGATTTCACTATGAATCAAAAGAGATTTTACAGTCTCGCGTCCTTGACTTCACAGTGTAGAAATTCTACTACACTCTACCAAAGTCTCGCAAGCGTTTGCTCTCTCTTTTGAGTACAAATTACGCTCGACAATTGAAATAACAAAGAATTTTGAATTTTCAGACTTTGAAATTTTTATTTCATGCACTACTTCGAACAACTGGAGTGTCCGCCTTAAATACTCCTCCATGCATTCATGACTGTTGGCACTTTCCAGATGAGTTCTTCCAATCTACCGGTTGGACAGAATCAATAAAGAAGATTTCGAGTCGTTTTAGGAATGTGATGAGAGCCCATCAATCCTGCTCGCCCATACAATCAGGATCTTGGTTTCCATAAGTAGAACCTTTCATGTATACTTCACTTTTCAAATATCTTTATATCGGACTTGATTTCAAGAATAATCAATTAAGTAGATACTATATCCACCCATAAGGTCTTCTAAAACTGTACGAACTGAATCCTTGAAAATAATCATGCATCTAGATAAGTCTTCATACTTAGGTTTGGAATCTGTCAGTGAGGTCAGACTTTGTGATTAAAGTCTGGCGGTCTTTAGACTTTGACAGTAGAGTCTAGAGTTCTTCAGACTATAATACTTAAGTCTGCAAGTCTTTAGACTAGACTTTTTGAAATGTTTTGTCAGCTTCAAAACAATACATGAGTTTTCTCTAACAGTATTTGATATAAAGTTTTGAATTTTGTGAGTGTGATCAGATAATACATGGCTTGGCCCGTGTTTCCATAAGAACGAAAACTAAGGTTGTGCCAAGAGGCCATTGTGCGGGGGTCTCTTCCATGGTAACATAAGTTGGCTATTGATGGGAATTTCTTTTTGTTTGGTTGCTCCCTGCGGTCACATATGTCGTGAACTTGAACTTATGAGCAGAGCACGTATGTTGTGAATATGGTAAAGAAACCAAGAAAACGGTTATGTTTGGGAGCTTGCTAAAGAAAATAGGGAAGAAGGGAAAACATCAATTTACTTTCGTTCTCATTAATTAGAAAGATTTCATTGAAGGAGTGATCCTTTTCTATGGTAATCTCTGCTTCCTGTGCTCTATATATTTCACGAAAGTGGTTCCATAAACAAGTGCTTTTGTACTTTTTGTCACACCCCGAACCTCGAGCGCACGCACATCCCTCGATGGTCGATAGAAAGTGAGTTCCCAAGACGCTCACCAACCCATTCATTTTTTATTGCACATGAGGAAACAGATTAACTGATCACCTGGCAACAACAAACATGAGATAGAAAAATAGAACAACCAATTACAAATACAAACACACTTTCGAAAACACCTCAGATTCTTATACATAAGGTCTATCTCAAAAAGAACTACTGAGCCACCTATACTCCAGACCCTTCCACTTCAAGCTCTGGGTTCTTCACACTAGGAAACTAAAAATGGTTATACAATAATCAGTGAGATATAAATCTCAGCAAGTCTTCCCCTAAGCCCCGGTTAGTACACCAACTCAACTCGGGTATCACTTTATAACCACCCCACAAACAAGTCCACGATTAACAAAATAATAGTCGGTTTGCATACAACCTTACGCGCTATGCCATACCCTGCATGTTATGACTCAACATAATACACGCAATGCACATAACCATCAGATGATGCAGTTCATCAATCACATACGAGTCATGTCACAAGTGATCTCACCTGGTCATTGCCACATTTTTCATGGTATCGATTCATGTGTGTGTGCCACAAACGATGTGATTCACTCATGTATATAATTAATGCATATAACGATTTCACACATCAATGCATCAATTCAGATCGAGTCATCGATCAATCGACTCAGTCGATTACATGTCAATCACATCATTTTCCAGTCATTCTAGTCAACACTATGCATTCTCTAAGATGACATATCTAATCACCAAGCTCACGTGCATTCTCCAAGATGACATACCTAGTCACCGAGCCCACGTGCATTCTCCAAGATGACATATCTAGTCACCGAGCCCATATAATATAACGTCTTTCTCCGAGATGACATACTTAGTCATCGAGCCGACGTAGTATAATGTCTTTCTCCGAGATGACATACCAAGTTATCGAGCCGACAAAGTATAATGTCTTTCTATGAGATGACATACCGAGTCATCGAGCCGACATAGTGTACGTCTTTCTCCGAGATGACATACCAAGTTATCGAGCCGACATAGTATAATGTCTTTCTACGAGACGACATACCGAGTCATCGAGCCGTCATAGTATATGTCTTTCTCCGAGATGGCATACCAGGTCATCGAACCGACGTTCGTTCTTTATCAAAATACAATATTTTCCTCTTTGAAAATCTCACTAATTTCAATGATCCAAAAACACATTATTGGCATTGTAAACCGACGCCCCGTATTTTCCACTTAAAATACCTATATTTCATAATCATCACGCAATTATACAAATCATCACTCAATTCATGTGGATACCAATGCATTTACACATCCATTCACTTCATAAAATCAACACACATGAAATGAAATTAGACCACTTTTCGCATTCTGGATGAATAGTGCACGTGAACAATGCACGTGAACAGTAAATTGTGAATAGTGTCCCGTGAACAGTAATAAATTAAATTCATAAATTAACCAAAACATTAATTGAAGTAAACAATCAATTAATTAAAGCTAAACATGCTTAATTAACCACATAAGTCACATTAAGCAAATAAAGTAAGATTAAGCTAAACTAATGTTAACCATTAATCTAACCATCTATCTTAGGACTAATATAACTTAAGTAAACCTCCTAAACCATAATTAATCCTAACTAAACCAACCCTAAGCAAGTTTAGGCACTAATCGAAGGATTAGGAGCTAAACTCACCCGTTAAGCAGGCTTGAGACACCGACGTGGTGGCGACGATGGTGGCTACGCACTGGGACCTCTACCACAAGGATCCTAGGCAGTCCCAAGCTCAGAACAACAACCACAGCTCGGACTCCCACTGAAACTTCTGAAAAACAGCCCTGCCGGAGAAGAAAACATGTTGAACAGCTTGGCCGGACCTCTGGCGAGGGCGTTGGCCGTCAACCGGCTGCTCCTAGGGGTCTTGGGGGTCTTGCTGGAGGTTAGGATGGGTAGAGGAAGGACCGGAATGGGAGAAAAATGGCAAAAAATGCGAAACCGTGGAGGCTACAGGCGGACTAACGGACCAGCAATCGGCAGCTTGAGACGGCCGTACGGGATAGCCAGAGGCTCCGTTCGGGGCAAGGTTGGGCTCGTTGGAACGGTCTGTCTCTCCCGGTCACGGTGATGGGTGTCTCATTATCTGATTCATCTGGAAAGACTACTTTTGACTCGATTCTTCACCGAAGGGTCAACTGGAGCATAAACTGGAAGAGAGGGAGAATGAAGGAGAGAGGAGCTCATCCGTTTGGGAGGCCAAATGGGGGAGAGAGAGAGTGAAGTGAGGGATGAAAACACTCCTCATTAAGGCCATTAAATGGCTACTTCAAGGGCCCATGCATGATGACATCGTCTTCTCTCTCTTCTCTAGCCTTTTGTTCCTTACAACTAGGGACAATTTGGTCATTTCGCCTTGCACAATCTCCATTTTGTCCTTGGGCTAAATTGGTGGGTGGCCCTAAGGATTGGGCTTGGCCATGGATAGGAGTGGGCTTGATTGGGCTCAAAGTTGGACCATGGGCTTTGAAAGATGAATAGTTGGTTTGGGCCCAATGGACTCATTTGTTTATCTTAGGCCCACTATGGTGGCTATCCCACCTTGGGCCTAAGGCCCACACTGACTTGGCCCGGTGCACATCCTCACGGGCTCGCTTTCTCAGTCCGAAAATCCATTTTCCAATTGTTCGGCTTAACTGGCTTTGTCGACTGTTTGATGTAGCTTCATCCAAATTCCGTTCCGGACATTCTCGATAATTCGAAGTCCAATCCAAAGTTCTTTTGCCATGTCAATTTCGCCCAATGCTATTTCAGGTACAACTCAAACTGATGGGTGGCTCCAGGGATTCTCACGTAACCGACTCGTGTTAAACCACGTTCAAGACATCTCGATGCATGGACGTCCTTGACTACATGAAATTATGGAGGATAGATTTTTATTTCAAAGTACACGATTACTGAGGGTTGACATAGGGTCATTCGCGGGCTTGATAATGGTAAACAAAATCACCCGTTGTTCTATTATGTTTAGTCCACGAATCGACTTCTAGTTGTCCTTAGAATCGGCCTGCCTATCTACAGGATCATCCTCATGCAAGTCTCACAGTCAAGTCATTTTCCCAGGTCGAGTCCTTTAATCGTACGGGTTTTGTCCTCATTAGCCTTTCCCCTCAAGGTTAGTATCTCAGGAGTGATCAATTCTGACTGAGATCAACCAACAATGCATTGGCGAAATTCACATCCATTCATTCCTCAGAGGGCTCGAATTTCAGGATGTCACAACTCTTCCCCTCTTATAAAAATTTCGTCCTCGAAATTTAAACCTTCCCAAATCCCTAAACAAAAAGGTTGTGGTACAATTGTCTGATTGTACCTTCTCTTTCCCAAGTTGAGCTTTCTGTATTGGTGCTGCCATATCACTTCCAATCTTGTCCAAACCATTTTGGATCCAAAACGCTAAACACTTGCTCATTTTTGCAAAAATAAAAGTTGCAAAAATTTAGTTCTTTTTCTTTTTATTTTTCATTTTCTACCAAGCAGCTAACTGCTGCGTCAGGGATTCGAACCCCTGACTTTGGACCAGCTACTTCACACCCGCATACCACTCGGCACCGATGGTGTCCCGAATTGCTTTCTTTATCTATTTAAAGCCAAAATCCTCATTTGAATCCAAATTTTGAAAGATTCCGATGTAAGTACCATTTCAACTTCCCTTTCTTAACAAAATGCAATGTCCCTATCATAGGCAACATCCAAGGAAAATATACTTCCCTACTTAAAATTCCAAAGGTCTTTGACACAATTTTGCGCAACTTTTCTAACGGCTCTGAGCGGTCTTTAATCTGTCCCTAATGACTGCAACTAAATCCATTGATTGCTGAACTAACTCTGGGTCTATATCCTTCTATACTTTGACTTCATCCCAACAAACTGGAGTTTTGCTCTCTCTAATATACCATGCTTAAAATGGTGCCATCTGAGCGATCTACTGATAACAACTACATTAAGCTTTTGACAAGATCTTTTCCTTAAGATCCACATCATTAGGTACAAACAGTCGTCCACAAAATTTTAGTGTCCCGTCCTCAATAGTTTGCAAATCAACCTTTCTCTTTTCTGTATCTCGTTGCAGAAACTTCTGGATCTCTGGGTCTGTCAACTGTAACGTCTTAATTCATAGCTGTACTTTTGGTTCAATTTTTTTGAGGATGGCCATAAGACTTGAAAGGTGACCTACCTCAGATTTGAAACCGAATCTCCAGCTTCTTTGAGTAAAATACACTCATGAATCACCAACTGCGCAATCGATCACTTTCGTTTCAATGCATCTGTAACTTTACTAGCTTTTCTGGGGTGATATAGGAGGTCGCAATCACAGTCCTTCAAAAGTTCCATCTGATGACACTGTCTCTTGTTCAATTCTTTCTTAATCTCAACTATTGATAACCCGCACTCAGGTCGACCTGCGAGAACATCGAAGCTCCCTATAACTGGTCAAATATATCGTCAATTCTCGATGCAGATATTTGTTCTTGATTGTCATCCAGTTGAGTTGCTGGTAATCGATGCAAATGCGCAACAACCCATTTTTTCTTCTCACAAACCAAACTAGTGCTCCCCCAAGGTGATGAACTAGGATGTATAAATCCTTTATCCAACAATTCCTGCATCTACACCTTCAGTTCTTTCAAAGTTCCACGCGTGAGTCGGGTTCGGTTCATACTTTCTCGAATGACCTTGACGGCATCGATTGACTTATCGGTAATCCCATCACAAGGCCCATCGTGATGTGTTCCACTACCACTCGGGAAACTCCAAAGGTTGCAAAGGTCTTCTAGAGTCAGACGGAATCGTCAGCACTAGTGAGGTAGTCAGCTTCTGCTTAAGCTCTTAGAAACTACGCTCGCACCTATCTGTCCCTACGGACTTCTCTGTCTTCTTCAACAATCTATTAGAGGCATAGCCATTGCTGAGAATCTCCTCACAAACACTATTTGTAAAAACCTGTCAACCCCAAGAAATTTATGATCTCGGTCACTGTCATTGATCTAGGCCAATTGATCACGGCTTTAGTCTTGGTCGAGTTCATAGAAATCCTATCTATGTTCTTGCAAGGTTTGAAGTACTGCCTTTATACGTCTTTCATACTCCTCTTAGACTTCTAGAGTATACCCAGATGTCGTCGATAAACATTATCACGACTCGATCTTCCTTTCTAGCAGCAAATCGAATGATTCCTCAGGAAACGTGTCAGAAAACTTCCGTACCACGAGCACAGTCTCCATTTTTGGTTCCTCAACTGTCATATCCACTATAGTTGCCAAATAACATTGGCAACCCATATCCAAAAACCGAGTTGTCTTAAATGACAACATTAAACAAATGAGAATCTTTTATGATTTTTGACCAACTCGAAACTTTCACACGCTAATGGAACAAACTGGATTAGTGCATAACAACAATTCATTACAACAAGATGCTCCTTGAGCCAATCTTTTCCATTTACAATCTCAAAGTTAAACATAAGCAAAATAGCCAAGTACCACTCTAACTAGTGATTCTCCTTTTTACAACTCCATTTCAACAAACTGAAATTCTACAAACTTGACCAAAATTCCAAGGTGCCATTCTGATAAAATTATCCCAAAAACATTCTTCCCCTGATCGGTGCATGGTTAAGTTCATTCCTGTCCTCTTCACCATCCTAGTGGCGTCCTGTCTGTTGTGCATTATGCGACGCGTTCCCTCTGTTCTGTCCCATTGATGGCGGCGGTTAAAGCTACTGTGGTCCCATCTGCCTACGCGGACAATCCTTCACTTGGTACCCGCGCTTGTTACATCCGTAGCTGGCTCCCGTCATCAAAAGACAGGGGAGATTTCCATGTCTCCTTCCACACACCCGACAGACTCCCATGGTATTGGGTGTCGACTTTCCTACATAGTTCTTTCTATTTGGTGGGATGGGATTCCTTCTTCCCATCATCAGTCCCTTTCAACTCGATTATCTCGATTAGGCGCAAACCACGAGCTAGATGCGGTCGCCCTCTCTATCATGTTCTTTTCTATCATCTGTGTCCTCTGATACATCTCATCAAAGCTCTTTAAATTCAAAAGCACCAGCTGGTCTTTCAACTCCGGCTTCAAGCCATCCCTAAATCGTCTCGCACTATCAATAGGGTCCTCTACCAACCTCGACGCATACTTGGCCAACTCGGCGAACTTTGCCTCATACTGATCCACGGACATTTGATTCTGGGGAAGCCGTTGGAACTCTACCATCTTGGACTTTCTCGCACTGTCTGAGAAGTACTTCTTGTTGAAAGATTCACAAAAGGCACCCTAAGTCTGAGCTGTGCCTTCCGGGTACACTCTTCCTTGAGTGGCTTCCCACTACGTATTGGCATTACCTTGAAGCTGATAAGCCGCCAGATGTACTCGACCTTCCTCTAAACACCTCAGAACTGTGAAGGTCTTCTCAATATCCCTTAACCAAAAGGTCTCAGCCTCAAGGTCACCCACATCACCAAACCTCGATGGCTTAAGTCTCAGGAACTGCTGTACCAGCTTGTGCATCAGTCTCCCTCCAATCACAATTCCAGGTTGAACTCCAGCAGGTGTGGCTACAGTAGCGGCAGCGGTAGCTTGATTCTAAACTTGCTGTCCTATCAAAATTCCCAAAGACTCAAGCACTTGCACCATCCTATCTAATCTAAGATTGTTAAGTGCTGCTGCACCAGTACCAGCATAAGGCGGTACTATCTCATTCACGCTGGCCTAAGCCTGCGCTCTACCACGGCCACCTCGAGTACCGACCCTAGTCAGCATCCTATCCCGAGTGATAGACGCAACAGACCTCCTCCTAGGAGTCCTCAGATTCGGATCACTCATTCTACAGGATCTCCACAGAACCTGCTTTCCAATTCCTCATCAAATTAGGAAAACTGAGTGACCCTCATCAAACAAACTACCAATCAGCTAGCTAATCACAGGCATTTGCATAAGGAAAAAACATTTCCTACTCACTATCCAAACACCCATCGCACCTTATCACTCCAAATACTAACCTCGCTTTGATACCACGAAATGGGGATGTCACGCCCCGAACCTCAAGCTCACGCACATCCCTCGGTATTTGATAAAAAGCGACATTCTCAGGACGCGTCACCGACCCATTCATTTTTATTGCACATGCAGAAACGGATTAACTGATCCCCTGACAACAACAAACACGGGATAGAAAATCAGGACAACCAATTACAAATACAAACACACTTTCAAAAACACCTCAAGTTCTTATACAAAAGGTCTATCTCAAAAAGAACTACTGAGCCACCTATAGTCCCGACCCTTTTAAGTTCCGGGTTCTTCACACTAGGGGCCTGAAAATGATTATACAACGACCAGTGAGACATAAATCTTAGCGAGTCCTCCCTTAAGCCCCGGTTAGCACACCAACTCAACTCAGGTATCACTTCATAACCACCCTACAAACAAGTCCACGACTAACAAAACAATAGTCGGTTCGCATACAACCTTACCCAGTATGCCATACCCTGCACGTTATGACCCGGCACAATACACGCAATGCACATGGCCATTAGATGATGCAATTTGTCAATCACATACGAGTCGCGTCACAAGCGATCACCTGGCCATTGCCACACTTTGCATGTTATCGATTCATGCGTGTGTGCCATAAACGATGTGATTCACTCATGCATATAATTAATGCATATAACAATTTCACACATCAATGCATCAATTCAGATCAAGTCATCGATCAATCGACTCAGTCTATTATGTTGGAGAAAACTTCATTATCTATTTTGAAGTTGACAAAACATTTTCATCAGTCTAGTCTGAAGACTTGCAGACTCTATCGTCAAAGTTTGAAGACCTCCGGACTTAAGATTTAAAGTCCACCCTCACTGATAGTTTCCAAATCGACGAAGAAAAGATTTATCAGATAAAGAAGACTTATCCAGATGCAAGTATATCTTAAAGGATTTGGTTCGTACGGTTGAAGAATATCTCACGGTTAGAGATAGCATCTCGTGATCAATTATTCTTATTGAAATCAATTTGAATAATTAGATCCATTGATTGGCGAAGTATACTTGGAAGGTTCTACTTATGGAAACCTAGATCCTGATTGTATGAGCGAGCATGATTGGTGGGCTATCATCACATTCCTTAAATAACTCGAGATCTTCTTAATTGATTCTGTCAAACAGGTAGATTGGAAGAACTCATTTGGAAGGTGCCAATGGTTATGATGGCATCAAGGAGTATATAAGGAGGACGCTCAAGTTATTCGAGTGTGTGCGTGAAAGAAAAATTCCAAAGTCTGAAACTCTTAGTTCTTTGCTATTACAATTTGTCGAGCTTAAACTGTACTCAAAAGAGAGATCAAATACTTGTGAGACCTTGAGGAAGTGTAGTAGAGTCTCTACACTGTGGAATCAATGATGTGATACCATAAAATCCCTTTTGGTTCTTAGTAGAATCCAACCAGTGGGCTGTCAGTGCGGGAGAGTGGACGTAGGCTTGGTCTAAGCTGAACCACTATAAACCTTGTGTTTCAATTCTCTTTCCCTAATCTCTTTACTTAATTCGCAGTCTTATATATTAGTTTATAGTCTTTTATATCTTCAATCTATTGTTTTCATATAAGTCGAATTAAGTTGTTAAGTCCTGCAAAAACTTCTTTAACACCTATTCACCCCTTTTTAGGTGTTCATACTAACATTATCAATTGATATAAGAGTTTGTGTACTCAATTAATTGAAGTGTTTTTACTTTTGAGTTAAAGATCTATGACTAGTATGTTGGTTTAAGGTTTGGTTGAAGGCTAAAGCAATACCAGACCACCTTATTTTGATGGAAATGAATACAACATATGGAAAAACAAGATGAAGGCATTCCTAAGATTGAAAGATCATCTAGAATAGGATGTGGTAGAAAAATGAATTATTCCTAAAGCTACATCAGTTTCAGAAATGGGAAAAGAAGTTGCAGACGCTGGCGAGATGGCTCAAGAAGAAATAACCAAGAGACAAACTCTTGATGCTAAAGCAATTTACTCATTATATTATGCATTATCTCCTACTGAGTGTAACAGAAAATCTTATTGTGAAATAGCCAAAGAAGTCTGGAACAGGCTGCACATTACTTATGAAGGAACTAATCGAGTGAAAGAAATAAGGATCAATGTCCTACTCAGACAGTATGAAGCCTTCAAGATGAAGCCAAGAGAATCTATTATTAACATGTTTAGTCATTTTACAGAAATTGTAAATGGTCTAGAGTATCGGGGACAACCAATCTTAGGACTCATGAAGGTTAACAAATTGCTGCGTGGACTCTCCAGAGGCTAGAATCACGTAAAGACTTCGATAAGGGAAACACAAAGGATCATGCCACTTTTTGTAGACGAATTGGTTGGTATACTTCAGTCCTATGAAGTGGAGCAAATCAATGAAGAAGAAGATCACAAAGGTAAGAAATCAATTGCTTTGAAATCTAACGATGATTATGATGTTATAGAGTCTAAAGATGATATGGATAATGAAGAGTTAGCTCTTATAATAAAGAGATTCAGGAAATTGGAAAAAAAGGGAAGAAAATTCGATTGGAAGAAACAAAGCACTCAAAAGTTTCAAAACAAATCAACTGAGAATGATGAATCTAATAAAGATGTGATATGTTTTGAATGCAAAAAAAAGGGGACACATTAGATCCAATTGTCCCATGTTAAAGAAAAAGAAAGGGAAAGCTCAGAAATACAGGAAGGCTCTCAAGGCAGAGACATGGAGTGATACTGAATGCGAAGAAAGTGATGAAGATTATGCTAATGGCAAAATCAGAATCAAACTCGGACTCTGAAATAGATACAGACTCAGACTCAAATAGTGAAATCAAGGTAAGTAATTTAAAAATCCCTACCAAAGTCTTGAAATACATTGATGAACTATGTCTTAGTCTCAAAGCCTCTCTCAAGAGGATTTCCAAGCTAAAAAGAGAGAATTCTACACTGAAGCAACAAGAAATTTTATGGAAAGAAAAGTTTGAAAATTTAGATAAAAGTTTTGTTACTTTAAAAGAAAATGCAAACTCTCTTTCAAAAGAAAATACATTTCTTAAAAATGACATTTCAAATATTTCAAAAAGGGTTTTCAATAGGATATGAGAAATTGGAAAAGATTCTTTCAGTACAAAGATCCTACTTTAACAAATCAGGCTTGAGAATGACTTCTGAAACTATTCCTCTATTTGATTTTCCAAAAGTGAAAGAAAGAATCAAACAAAGGCCTACAAAATTTTTTTACATAAATCATTTTCATAAAGTCTTTGTAAAATCTGTTGGGCAAAGTGCTCTCAAATGTTCTAAGTGCAACAGCTCATAACACTTTGAGAAAGAGTGTCCTATGGTTTGGAGACCTGTTAAGAAGGAATGGACAAAGACTATTTATTGCACTAACTCCTCTTGACCCAAGAAAATGTGGGTACTAAAGAAAGCTTGAGTTTCTTTTTTAATTGCAGGTCACTATAAAAAAAGGGTTAAATGGTATTTGAATAGTGGCTGTTCAAGGCATATGACTAGAGATTCGAGTTGTTTTATAAATCTTATGCAAGTAAATGGTGGAAATGTCTCCTTTGGTGGAAACAGCAAAGGAATAATTGTTGGATGTGGAACTGTAAAAATTGAAAGTCTCACAATCAACAATGTTTCCTTAGTGGAAGGACACAATTACAATTTGCTTAGCATTAGCCAACTGTGCGACACTAGATTCAAAATCAATTTTCAAGAACGAATATGTTCGGGAACTAGTAAAGATCTTTCACAATCTTTTACTAGACGAAGACATGGGAACATCTATCTTCTCGATATAAAACCAGAAAAGTCTCAATATCTAATTTCAATTCAAGATGAAGCAAATCTTTGGCATGGAAAGCTTGGCCATGTCAATACGAAGCAGATTGCCAAGATCTCTTCTAAGAATCTCGTTCGAGGACTGCCCAACTTGCAGTTTCAAAAATGTGACTTATGCACCATGTGTATTGGGAAAATAGGTTAGAAGTTCATTTAAACCATTAAATTAGGTTTCTACTAATCATGTTTTGCAGCTTTTGCATATGGATCTCTTTGGGCCAACCAGAACTAGAAACATAGGCAGAAAGAGATATTGTCTAGTAATCGTTGAAGACTATTCACGATTCGCTCGGGTTTACTTTCTGGCAAGTAAGTCTGAAGCCTTTTCTTACTTTTCAAAGTTTGCTAAGAAAGTTCAAAACGAGAAATAATATGATATTTCAAGTATACGGACAAACCATGGAGGTGAGTTTGAAAATCAAGACTTTGCAAAATTTTGTGATGAATCAGGTTTTCAGCATGTTTTCTCCTCTCCATACACTCCAGAATAGAATGGAGTTGTGGAAAGAAAGAATAGATCTTTGCAGGAGATGGCAAGAACTCTTTTAATAGAAAGTAGTATTTCCTCTCATTTTTTGGGCTAAAACAGTTTCTATAGCATGTTATATTATTAACAGAGTCTTTTTAAGGCCTATTCTGGAGAAAACTCCTTATGAGTTATTCAAAGGAAATAAGCCAATTGTTTCTTACTTTCATGTATTTGGTTGCAAATGTTTTGTTTTGAAAAATGCAAATGATCGAACTAGTAAGTTTGAAGAAAAATCAGATGAAGGAATCTTTCTTGGATATTCAACCACCAGCAAAGCCTACAGAGTATTCAACAAAAAGACTCAGTTCGTGGAAGAATCTACGAATGTCAAATTCCAAGACTCTTTGCAGAATCAACTGTCTCATCCTGTAGAATCTGAACTTGCTCCAAACTCTACAAAGTCTACCTCTCCTGAAGCAGCTCAGATCTCTGAAAATCAACAACGAACGGAAGCTGAAAAATCAACTGAAGAAGAAGATCAGCAAACTGTCAAACCAACAAGTAACTGGAAGCACAAGTCTAGTCATCCCAAAGAACTCATCATTGGTGATATTGATGAAGGGATTCGCACCAGATCCAAAAGGCAAGAAGAGGCTAGCGTCGTGGCACTTATTTATGAAATAGAACCCAAAAGCATAGAAGAAGCTTTAGCTGACGAAAGTTGGATTGAAGCAATGCAAGAGGAACTCAGACAATTTACATTAACGATGTATGGGAGTTAACTCTTAAACCAAAAAGTAAATCCATTGTTGGAGCTAAATAGGTTTTCAGGAACAAGTTGGACGAAAAAAGAAAAGTGATTAGGAATAAAGTAAGACTCGCTGCCAAATGATATACGCAACAAGAAGGGATAGATTATGACGAAACCTATGCTCCAGTAGCCAAGTTAGAAGCAATCAGATTACCACTTGCTTTTGCCTGTTATAAAAATTTCAGGTTATTCAAAATGGACGTCAAGAGTGCATTCTTAAATGGATTTATCTAAGAAGAAGTCTATATTAAACAACCTCCTGGATTTGAAAATCCAAAGAGACCAAACTCAGTTTTCAGACTAAAAAATGCTCTCTATGGTTTAAAACAAGCACATCGAGCTTTGTATGACAGGTTAAGTAAGTTTTTAATACAAAATGATTTTGTCAAAGGAAAAGTGGACGCTACCTTGTTTATTAAGAGGGAAGGTCAAAACTTTTTACTTGTTCAAATTTATGTTGATGATATTATATTTGGATCACCTAACGAAAATCTGTGCAAGAAGTTTTCTAAGTCTATGCAAGATGAATTTGAGATGAGCATGATGGGTGAACTATCCTTCTTTCTCGGATTACAAGTAAAACAATTGAAGGAATGAATTTTCATTCATCAAGAAAAATATGCGAAAGAACTTGTTAAAAAGTTCGGATTGGAGAATTGCAAAAAGACTGAGATACCAATGTCTAGTTCTTCGAAGATGGATAAAGATGAAGAAGGAAAGAAAATTGACCAGAAGCTTTACAGGAGTATTATTGGTTCACTTCTTTATCTTATTGCTTCTAGACCTGACATTTTGTTTAGTGTTTGCATTTGTGCTAGATTTCAATCTGATCCAAAAGAGTCTCATCTAAGCGCCGCAAAACGCATCATCAAATACATTGCAACTACTTCAAATTTAGGTCTATGGTATCCCAATGAATGAGACTTTACCCCCCTTGGATATTCAGATGCAAACTTAGCAGGTCGTAGAGTTGATAGAAAGAGTACATCTAGTACATGCCAATTGCTGGAAACAGGACAATATCTTGGTTCTCAAGGAAGCAAAGCACTGTAACTCTTTCAACAACGAAAGCAGAGTATGTGGCTCTTGGAAGTTGCTGTTCTCAAATCATATGGATTAAACAATAACTAAGAGACTTTGGAATCAAATACTCTTGCACCGAGATCAAATGTGACAACACCATCGCAATTAACCTCACAAAGAATCCAATTCATCATTCAAGAACAAAAAATATAGAGATTTGACATCACTTTATTAGGGATTATGTTCAAAATGGAGAAGTTATGATTCAATTTATTAACTCAAAGAATCAACTAGCAGACATATTTACAAAGTCTCTGGAGAAAAGCCTATTTGAGTCTATTTGCACAAGACTGACTATTATATCTCTTATCCAGTAAAGTCTGGACGTGCTTAAGACTCAAAGGTAAAGTCTAAAGGTGTTCAAACTCAGAAGACCAAGAGTTACGACTATAAGTGATTTGTATTCCAATATTTTAAACTTGAAAATGTACGGTTACTTATTAATTGCTAATTGATTGAAATTATCTTTCCAAGTTTTTCTTTTTCAAAAAGGCAGTTATCAATTTTGAAAAAATAGTTATTTTCAAAAAGGGAAGTTATTCTTTTTGAAAATGTATTTTTTTTTCCTTTTATGATGTTTCATTTATCTCACTTCACTTGCTTTATATTTTGCTGAGATTCGTCTTCTTCATCTTTACACTGAAACCCTAGAATACAAAATTCCTATTTGCTTTCACTTTCACTCTCGATTTGTCCAAAAGTTTTCACCTTTTTCAAGCAAGTTGGTGAATTTCTCCCTTGAAGCGACAATGTCTTCAAGAAAGTCTTCGAGGATTGCAAGCAAGGGACCACGGCATATGCCCGAGGGTCCTACACATATTGACTTGACCGAGGAAGAAGATTCTTTTCCACCACTGCGTCCGAGTCAGCAACAACTTTCTCAATAACGTCAATCTTCTCCACCAACTCAACCAGACGATAAAGTTATAGAGGAGGCTGAACCTATAAGAACACTAACTCCCAAGGTTACTTTCAAACTTTACTCTAATTTGAAGAAAGGAGAAACGCCGATGTCTTTAATCGATGAATTCTTAAGAGATAGAGGGTACAAGAATGAAACCTTGTTCTTGCGGGAGTTGGAAAGGTTAGGAGTTGTAGAGAAAGGAACGGCTGAAAGAACTTTTGCGAATTTCCCGAGTGACCCATTCTATGGCACTGCAAATCAACCACAAGTTTTGGATGACGATGAATGGATGTTTACTCACTTTCAACCTAGAACAGGTGTTGCTGCAAATGTTGTTAGTGATGGTTCAAATTTTTTCAGATCGAAGAATCACAAGAGGGTTTATTCGAACCTTATGAAGAGAGGGGTTATGAACCCTAGGACTGTTGATTTTGATTTCCTTGATTCGATAAAAGTCAATCTGCGAAAGAAGTTTACTCTACTGTCATCGGAATGGTTTTGTTCTGAATCTATTGCTACTTATCCAGAACTCACCACTTACTTTTACTCGAACTTATCTTTCTTAGATGCAAACAATTTTACTTTCACAGTGAAGGACAAGGAATTTTTGGTGGATACAGACACGTTGGCTGACATAATTAGGGTGGAAAGAACGAGTTTCCAACCAATTAACGTGTCTATTGCTCATGCTACTTTGTCGTTGGTGAAAGATAGGGATGTTGAAGGCAAGATTTCCTACTCAAGGATGAGTGCCTCTAACAACTTGCTACACAGGATTGTGATCAACTGCATTCTTCCTAAGTCGACATCCAAGACTGATGTCTCTCGATCTAAAGTGAAATTGATGTGTGCCATCAATATTGGATTTTAAATTCTCTCTGCCTCACACCATCTTGTTTCATATGGACCGAACTGTGGTGAAAGATAAGGGACAACTTCCTTATTCTGCTCTTATCACGCATCTCTTCAGACATTTTAAAATTCACATTTCTACACCATTATGTTTGACAACCATCTCTCTAATGGTGATTGGTTTCAAAATTTTCACAAAGATGCGTTTGAAAGAGTTGAACAAGGTGTTGGAGCGTATGAAGGAGAAGTCTCCCGTCAAAGCAAAACAAGACTTTACTGCAGTGAAGAGGAAAGGCAAGGGGCCCATGGTTGCTCCAGTGAAGAAGAAAAGAACTCTCATCTTGCAAGATGAAGAAGATGAAGATGAATTGACTGTATCAGCCTTAAGAAACTTAAAGAGTTTTGTTAGCTTTCATGAGACAAGAGAAGAGCCAGAAGAAGGAGGAAAAGAGAGAGAAGACATAGAGAAGGAAGATGAAGAACAGAGGAGGACAGAGGAAGAAAGAAGAGAAGAGGAAGAAGAAGAGAGAGAGAGAGAGAAGAAAAAGATCAAGGTCAAGAAGACTCTTTCAAGCCAACTTTGGCTGTCTCCCTGTCTAGTGATTCTGAGATGGCAGGAACTGGAATTGCTGATGCTCATCACTCTGAAGCTGAAGTTGATCAAGAAGAAATCTTACCTACTCCACCTGAAGGCAACAAAACAGGGGGAGCTGTTGGACCAAAAGGTATTTCTTCACCTATATTTGCTAGTGATGTAAGTCGTTCTGTAGTAGACCCAAAGGATGTGTATGCCTCGCATTATCCAGAAGCTTCCACTCATAGTCATGGTGGACAATCTGCCGAAGCTCCATCCATTCTCAAAATCCCTAGAATTGACTCGGTTGGTCCTAGTGATGCTAAAGCTCAAACAGTAAACATTTCGAGACTGCTGGAGATTCTATTGGACGTTAGGAAACAGCAATATGCTATGGGATATAAGATGTAGGATCTCAAGAATGCTTTTAAGGCCACTTCATGTCTTTGCATGACCAGTTGAATGCCCTAAAGATTCAAGTACAATCTACTGTGCAGGGTGAAGATTTTCAGTCACTGAAGTAGAGTTTTGAAAGGCTTGAGAAGACAATGTATTCTATGGGAGAATTCGAGCTTGTTCGCCTTCCAAAATAGCCATGATTTTGACTCTATTTTCAACCAACTCTTTTTCATGTGTTCTCAACTTTTTGCTGTTGACAAAAAGGGGGAGAGGTTTGATGTAGTTTTGATGACTTTTTGTTTGGACTGTGGTTTTGACTGTTGGAATTATCTTTTGTTTGGTTTGGTTGTG
The DNA here is from genome assembly GCA_016097595.1 of Eucalyptus pumila. Taxonomy (NCBI): domain Eukaryota; kingdom Viridiplantae; phylum Streptophyta; class Magnoliopsida; order Myrtales; family Myrtaceae; genus Eucalyptus; species Eucalyptus pumila. The sequence continues at coordinate 34,913,272 of CM027853.1, forward strand.
ACTTGGACTAGTTTGGACTGATGATGCTTGCAAGTAACTTAAGCTATATTTTTTATTATGATAAAGATAGTTGCTTTTATAGGACTAACATGTTTTCTGTGGTTGCAGAATCACTAATATCCTTATCCTAATCTCTAATGATCTTTTATAAATAATCTTGGTTTGCTTAAGTGTTGTTTTGCAAGGCAAATTGTCCAAATCTACGGGAAAGTTTTGTCACCATTAAAAAGAGGGAGATTGTTGGAGAAAACTTCATTATCTGTTTTGAAATTAACAAAACGTTTCTATCAGTCTAGTCTAAAGACTTGCAGACTCTATCGTCAAAGTCTGAAGACCTCCAGATTCAAGATTTAAAGCCTACCCTCACTAATAGTTTCCAGACCGATGAAGAAAAGATTTATCTAATGAAGAAGACTTATCTAGATGCAAGTATATCTTTAAGGATTTGATTCGCACGGTTGAAGGAGATCTCATGGCTGGAGATAGCATCTTGTAATCAATTATTCTTATTAAAATCAATTTGAATATTTAGATCCATTGATTGGCGAAGTATACTTGGAAGGTTCTTCTTATGGAAACCTAGATCCTGATTGTATGGGTGAGCAGGATTTGTGGGCTATCATCACATTCCTTAAATAACTCAAGATCTTCCTAATTGATTATGTCCAACGGATAGATTGGAAGAACTCCTTTGGAAGGTGCCAACAGTTATGATGGCATGGAGAAGTATATAAGGAGGACGCTCAAGTTATTCGAGTGTGTGCATGAAAAAAAAATCCCAAAGTCTGAAACTCTCAGTTCTTTGTTGTTACAATTTGTCGAGCTCAAAATGTACTCAAAAGAGAGATCAAATACCTGTGAGACCTTAAGGAAGTATAGTAGAGTCTCTACACTGTGGAATCAAGGACGTGAGACTATAAAATCTCTTTTGGTTCTTAGTGGAATCCAACCAATAGGCTGTTAGTGCGGGAGAGTGGACGTAGGCTTAGTCTAAGCCGAACCACTATAAACCTTGTGTTTCAATTCTCTTTCCCTAAACTCTTTACTTTAATTTGCAGCCTTATATAACTATTTATAGTCTTTTATATCTTCAAGCTTTCATAAAAGTTGTTTTCATAAAAGTCGAATTAAGTTGTTAAGTCTTGCAAAAACTTCTTTAACACCTATTCACCCCCATTTAGGTGTTCATACTAGCATTATCATCCCCATCTTAGGACTAATATAACTTAAGTAAACCTCCTAAACCATAATTAATCCTAACTAAACCAACCCTAAGCAAGTTTAGGCACTAATCGAATGATTAGGAGCTAAACTCACCCATTAAGCTGGCCGGAGACACCGACGTGGCGGCGATGATGGTGGCTACGCACTGGGACCTCTACCATGATGATCCAAGGTAGTCTCAAGCTCAGAACAGCAACCACAGCTCAGACTCCCATTGAAACTTCTAAAAAACAGCCTTGCTGGAGAAGAAAACAAGTTGAACGGCCTAGCCGGAGCTCCGGTGAGGGGGTTGGTCGGCAACCAGTGGCTCCCAGGGGTCTTGGGGGTCTTGCTGGAGGTTGGGATTGGCGGAGGAAGGACTAGAATGGGAGAAAAATGGCCGAAAATGAAAACAGTGTAGGCCGCAGGTAGATTGACGGACCGGCGACCGGCAACTCGAGACAGTAGTACAGGACGGCCAGAGTTTCTGTTGGGAGTGAGGTTGGGCTTGTTGGAACGGTCTGTCTCTCCTGATCACGGTGATGGGTGGCTCGTTGGCTGATTCATCCGGGAAGATCACTTTGGACTCGATCCTTCACCGAAGGGTCAGCTGGAGGAGAAACTGGAAGAGAGGGGAATGAGGGAGAGAGGAGCTCGTCCATTTGGAAGGCCGAATGGGGGAGAGGAAGAGTGAAGTGAGGGCTGAAAGCACTCCTCATTAAGGCCATTAAATGGCTACTTGAAGTCCCCATGCATGATGACATCATCTTCTCTCTCTTCTCTAGCCTTTTTCTCCATACAACTAGAGGCAATTTAGTCATTTCACCTTGCACAATTACCATTTTTTCCTTGGGCTGAAATTGGTGGATGGGCCTAAGGATTAGGCTTGGCCATGAATAGGAGTGGGCTTGGACATTGATTGGGCTTGATTGGGCTCTAAATGGGACCATGGGCTTTGAAAGATTAATAGTTCGTTTGGGCCAAATGGGCTCATTTGTTTGTCTAAGGCCCATTATGGTAACTATCCCACCTTGGGCCTAAGTCCCACATTGACTTGGCCTGGCCCACGTCCTCACGAGCTCGCTTTCTCGGTCCGAAAATCCATTTTTCAATTGCTCGGCTTAACTGGCTCTGTTGACTGTTTGATGTAGTTTCATCCAAAGTCTGTCCTAGACATTCCCGATAATTCAAAGTCCAATCCTAAGTTCTCTTGCCATGTCAATTTCGCCCAATGTCATTTCAGGTACAACTCAAACTGACGGGCAGCTTCGAGGATTCCCATGTAACCAACTCGTGTCAAACCACATTCAAGACATCTCGACGCATGGACGTCCTTGACTACATGAAATTACGGAGAATAAATTCTTATTTCAAAGTACACGATTACAGAGGGTTGACATAGGGTCGTTCGCAGGTTTGATAACGGTAAACGAAATCACCCGTCGTTCCATTATTTTTTGTCCACGAATTGACTTCTAGTCCTCTTTAGAATCGGCCTGCCTATTTGCAAAATCGTCCCCACACAAGTCTCACAGTCAAGTCGTTTTCCCAGGTCGAGTCCTTTAATCGTACGGGTTCTGACCTCATTAGCCTTTCCCCTCAAGGTTAATATCTCAGGAGTGATCAATTCCGAGTGAGATCAACCAACAGTGCATTGAATTGACGAAATTCACATCCATTCATTCCTCAGAGGGCTCGAATTTCAAGATGTCACACTTTTCTTGGAGCAACTTTTGTTGCAGAACTAATTAGATGCATCGAGGAGAATGTCTCTGTTCTCTAAGTGGAATTTGTTAGATAGGTTACTGAAAACCCAATGCATATTAGTTTCACGCTCCCTGGATCTGAATTCAGTAGATCGAAAGTTATCATGTTAGTTCTCTCGCATTCTTGCAGTGCTAGAAAGACATTGCATGTGGTTTGGTTTCTTCATGAGGGGCTGGTGAGCTCCAACATGAATTTCTGCTCATGGTAGTCTTCTACATCTGAAATCTGCAAGAACGGTGGAATTTTTTAATTAAGTTAAACTGGTGTCTAAATTATTTCAAAATGTCCAGGATCATCATTATGTTAACATTGACAAAAAGCCTCGCAATCAGAACGAAACCACTCACTTAACACGAGCGATGTCTTCTTCTTTTCTGAGTTCTCAATTCAGACCCCATGAAAGTGACTGAGTGAATGATTGATAGGTCTGCCACGAAAGAGGACGACGATTAAGTTTTCCATGACGGTTATCCGGCAAAGGTTTTGGTGTGGCCTTTTCTGTTCTTGTCATCGTATCAATTTTTCCTGGGCGAGTAACCTGAAGATCGCCATTGGAGGAGGATCGAGCGGTTGAGAAGGATCATTTTCTGCGACTGAGCAGAGAGAAAACCATCCATCAGTTTTGCTGGTCTGAAACGTACAGAACAGGACACATCAGACACCACAACATTTTTTCAGCTTTTCGCTGTATTGGACATCATAGAAGGAGACAATCTTCGATTCACCGACAATGTACGACCCATCCATAAGCAGGCCCACTTAACCTCACGTCCTAACCCCTTTTTATTAATTACAATTATTTTTCAGCACATTAATTAAAAAATTCCCTTGAAAAACTAATTGCTTCTTAAAAAAGTGGGCCATGGGGGATTGTTAACATTTCACAGAAAAATTATTAAAAAAGTCATAAACCTATTATAATTATATAAATTCAGTTATAATAATTCTTATTTTTTGTTATTTCAATCCTAAAGTTAGTCCATCAGCTAATTACGGTATATATAATTTTTAATAATTTTTTATTTTTTGAATTTTTTGTTAATTCTTTTCTTTTTCATTTTCTTTTTTTCCCTTCTTCTTTCTTTTGCTTGTTTGCCCACAATGGCGAGTGAGGCTTTAGCAAGGCTCATCGGCCACTGGGTGAGGCCATGGCCCACTAGAGTCTTGCTGGCTACTATGGGGAAAAGAAGCAAAAGAGGGAAGAAGAGAAAAAGAAAAGGAAAAAGAAAAATAAATTGAAATTGAAAAAATTAAATATTATTAAAAATTAATTACATCGGTGTTGGGCAGATGGCTAGTGTCAGTTGATGTTCACATTAATGTCGGTTGGCCAAAATTGGCTGGATAGACTAAATTGGCACAATTGCAAATGATTCATGATGAATTGGTTAACAAAAACGTTTATGGACCGAATTGACACAATTGTAATAAGTTAGTGACTTTTTTGGTAATTTTCCTACATTTCACTGCTCGAAAATCATTCGGATCTCCTTTTATGATCACATGTATAATCTAATATAGTTAAATCAGTCTTTCTAAGAATTTGAAAGCAAAAAAGTTTTTTTTAAAATATCTTCTACCCGCACTAGATACATTGGGGATTATGCTTATTTTGTGTCCTTTCATTGCCAAGTGCCGACACAAAGGTAATGGCTTGTATGAACAATTCATTCATATTTGGTAGGTACGCAACTAATCTTCCGCTATGAATTTCTATCAAATTATTGTCATTGAATCCTATTTTATTTTCTTTAAATTTTTTTGAAAGTTTATTTTCTAAATAAAAGAGAATACTTAGAATTCAAGATTCAAATGTATTAAGTTTCAAATGTATTTTGTGGTTTAAAATTGAGCTCTTGTGCAAGAAGACTTCATGATTTTTTTTTTTAATAAATAAAAATTGAAAGATGTCGGTTTTTTGTGATAAAACAATTTAATTATAAATGTACGTGTATAATATTATGGCTGCAACAAAAATTTAGAAAGTGCAATAAGATCTTTCAATGTAAATGCTCGATACTTAATACTTCGACTTCAAAATTTTCCTATTTTCGACTTTGTGAATGGTTAAATCTCATCTACGAATACCAAAAATAAGATTTGTTCGTCCATCAATTTTCATATACCACCAATACACCTATAGAATGCAGTGCTCCAAAGGTCCTATCACTTTCAGATCGCCTACCAATCAGTTGCAAGATCTCTTTCGGACCAAAAAAATTTGCAACAAGGTCAACTTCCCTTCCTAGAAATGAGGTGCCCGAGGTGTCGATTCTCGATCATACGTCGGTTGGTGGATTTGTTACTCACTACGGATGGAATTTAGCACTGTGAGGAGTATGCGCCGGTGTGCTGATAGTGACCTGCGTTCTACAACGAAAAGTTGGTCACTTAAGTGCTAGGGATTGGGATTGACGTTGGATCTAAAGGGTGCACTGAGTTTGAAGTTGGTGCAGATGTCCTAAGTAGAGAAGATGTCAATTAAATAGTATTAACATCGACACATCATTTCTTAAAAAATAAAAGATTCCGACGTGTGGGGACATGTTATATATTAGATGTATATTTTATATATTATTATAAATTATTATTTTTATGATTAGTTCAATTAAATTAATTTGATTCAAGTTCACAAATTAATAATAATAGAAAAAAGAACCTAGAATTAATTTACAATAAAAATCATGAGTCATGGCCTCACGGGAAGTGAGTCAAAAGAAAAAATATTAGGTTTTTCTTCTTTCCCCCTTTTTTAGTTTTTAGTTTTTTACATATTTACATTTTGACCGCTCATTTATTGAAATTTTTTAAAATTGACCGTGTGTGTGTCGTAATCGGGTGTTAAAATTTTGGACTCGTGTTTCGGGAGAGTTGACTATATGTCAGATTTTTTGACATATGTTGATCTCGTGTTGGACACAACATGAAAGCTCCTAAAGAGTGTGTCAGTGCTTCCTAAGATATCAAGAAAGTGGAGAGATGAGTTATGGGAGGTGACAATGGATAGGAAACGAGAAGAAGGGCGGGCAACAATGTGTGATGAAATCGCTAGGAAGGCTGTTGGGGAAGGTAGATCTTCCAACTAAGTTTGACTTCATTGATCGAAGAACTCGGGCAGCATAGAGTTGCTTGTGAATTGAAATGAAGCCTAGTCTAGTGTACCATCATGTTCTATTCCTGAATGTCTTCTTCATCCTTTCGTTGTATTGATGATCAACCAAGAAAATGTTGCGCCATGCTTTCACACTTAAGAGTTATTATTGAAATGTCTAGTGTAACATCCACGGTTTTGAGCTATGAGAAAAGGGCTATGGAATCGATGCACAAATAATGGAAATTGGCTTGGGACAAAGGCACCATGCCTTGTCTCGTGTCCATAAATGGAGGCATCGCGCCTTACACCGTGCCAATGCACTAGGCCTTCAACTTAGTGGAGATAGGCAATTTTTGCCTATGACTACCCACGATGATGGTGGTTTGGCTACAAACCTCCGATGAGTCGAGATGTTTGATCATGGATGAATGCAAGGAGTCCTCATTCGACCCCATTAGCGCTTCATATGGCCTAATTCTCATGTTTGCTATGTTCTTGAAAAGAAGACATAATAGAAAATTCTATAATACCTCATTAAATGCATGAGATGAATCACCCCTCTTAGGTGTCCATTTAAAGATTTGGTAATGATGATTTAAGATTTGCCTTTGAAAAGAAGTAAAATACTCATGGCCTATGTGTATTGATCGGAAAGTAGGTTCTAGAATACCTCATTAAATGCAAGGATGGGTCACCCCTTTTAGATGTCCACTCTAAAATTGTGTAATGATAACTTAAGATTTGATTCAGGGAAGAAGTTAGTGAATTATCCAATGGCCTCATTTCCATGTTGGCTATGTTCCTTAAAAGATGACATAAGAGAAGGTTCCAAAATGCTTGGTCATTAAATGCAAAGGGATGGTTTACCTCCTTAGATGGCCATAGGAAGATTTGGTAATGACGGCAAAATATTTGCCTTGGAGAAAAAGTTAGTGATTCATGCTTAAGTGGAATAGTAGAAGAAAAACAAATAAGCCTCCAATTATTCCCATAGGCCACTAGAATGCCACACCATGAAAATAGGCATGCCATCTCAACTAAGTAGTCGTGCCACTTTAAAAAAGGTAATTTGGCCATTTGGATAAGCAATGATGAGGGCTTTGTTTGTTAATAGAGGCACCACCCATTCATTTCTCATCCTTGGAGCCTTCTTCTCTCTTGCCTTGCATGTTTCCCCTCTCCCTCTCTCAACTTCATGCACACCTACCCTCACTGAACTACCTCTATAGCTCTTCATCAAGGTAAGTGGAATCTCTAATCTTTGGTTAGGGCGATGTACTACGTTGTTGGGTTTGACTATGAACATGTTAGTCATGTCTTTGCATGAGTAAGTGGATCCCCTAACGTTTGACTAAGGCGTTGTCATGCGTTGTTTGAGTTAGTTGTATTCTTAATCGTGCTCATGCGTTTTGGTTGTTCTATGACTTGTTCTTGCAACATTTTTTACGATTTGCTCATGATTATGGATTTGCGAGTGGAAGCACACCTTAGGCTAAGGACAAGTCTCGCTTGGTTTTAGGTTGACATTGAGATGTGAAGGACCAAACCTCACTAGGCCTTGTATCGATAGTGAGGCGTGTCGATCCGAGCCTCGCTCGATGGTGGGCCGGCACTTAAACGGGTCGGTTCAAGCCATGAACCTTGTGACTTGCCAACATATTATGTAGTTATGGTATTATAGAATATGACACGCACACGCTTGTATGAGCATGCCCTCGGGCTTTATATGTGTGGGCTAAGAGGAAAAAAAGATTAAATTAGTTTGTGTGTTGTACAATGTGTGATTACTTAATGAAAGATAAGACTCATCATTACATAGCATTGGCAACGATGCCTCGTTCATAAAAACGGGATGCCTGATGGATTTTGAATGTCCAATGAATTTCGGATGTTCGGTGGATTCTAGATGGCCGATGGATTTTAGATGTGCAGTGGATTTCGAATGTTTGATGGATTCCAGATGCTCAATGGATTGATGAATGAACTTGTTTGTGCATGCTTCTGTTTGTGTTGTTTAATGAGTATTTTTATTAAATTTGAGATAGAGTATGCATTGACGGTAAGTTGAAATAGCTCACATGCGTATGATGCTAGGCTTGAGGTTGAATGCCCTAGTTGATACCAGGAAACCCTTGAAAGTATGAGATGCCCCGATTGATCCGGGAAGAATAATTTGAGATGGTTAATGAACCTTTTATACATATTGTCATTTGTTGATTGACAAGCTTACTTGGTAAGGTAGCTTGTGTATAAATTGAGGGTAGCTTGTTTAGTAAGGTAGCTTGTTGAGTAAGTTGTAGGTAGCTTGTTTGGTAAGTTAGGGGTAATTTGTTCGGTAAATTGAAGTGGGTCATGCATTGAAGGTAGGCTAGTATGAACGTATACATGTAGTCAAGGAAAAGTAATGTGGCACCCCTCGACGGCCCCCGATCCATTAGGGTCACCACAGCCTGCCAATCGCTTTCTTTCCAAGGATATCCGTTACTGGTGTTTTATAAAAAGGGGTTTATAGAAGGACCGAGGTCCTTAGGCATTTTTTTTTTTTGAAAATGGTCCCAGCGCAACTTATTAGCGGAAGCATAATTGAGTCTCACCATCTCTCCCTCCAATAACCATAATGCAATATACACCAACTACGCACCGTAAGAAAAGATAAGGCCGAACCACTTTTATTTATATATTTTCATGATGGATTTCTCGGGTCGGTACAACCAAAAAGAAAAGCCAAGACTTTTAACTACACTTGGCCATAACCCAAAAGGTATCTTGACCCCTATAACAATCACGTGTCATCCTCCATCTATCAGTGTCGGCTACTCTAAAAAAATGTTAGCTCTCTACCCCTCACACGGCCATCACACCCATCCTGGCGCGTCAGGCGGTGGTGGCAGCAACATCCCCCGAATCACTTCATCTCGGCGGACGTGGACCGACAAAAACTCATGTATGACCGAGCCCCCAGCTAGGCCCACATCGTACATGACCAGCACGCGAACTCGCACATACGTCAACCCAGGGATGGTAATGCAATCTATCTTCGAACACTCTACCTCCACGTCAGATGGGAGGCCATAGAAGGTACCCCGCGTGACTGGAGAGAGCGGCATCTTCCTAATTTGAAATGTTGGTCCCCGAAGGGTGAGTACAGCCACTCAGCAGGTAAAAGATCCAATAAACTACTCAATGCATCACACGGTACAATCATAACATCACAGCATAGAACATGTCATCCATGCATCCAAGCATAACTTACCTTGCAGCCATGCATATGTCATCATACCATATGTGCATACAACCATGCACTCATCATCAAGCATCCACGCATATACCATGCCTCATGTACACATACCATCATGCCATAGGTGCACATACAACCATGCACTCATACACATCATATCATACAGCCATGCATACATGTCACCATACCATGCATGATTCAATTTCCACTTTTTATCTTTCAATTTGATCACCATATCTTTCTTTCCCAGGATCAGTGATTGCATCCCACATTTTATCACTCGCACCCCAACCTAGCATTGCGAGAAAACCTCCAGCACACACCAACGGGCATCCGGCACCCCCACATTCCGGGCATCTCGTATCCCAACTGGCATCACGAGGCATCCCCCCGGGCACAAACCTCCGAGGCTTCCAGCACCCAACCATTCCAAGCATCTCGAAACTCCCGAGGACATCCGGGCATTTATCACAATACAACCGGGCATCCGGCACCCCCCATCCCGGGCATCCTGACACTCCCAGGGCATTATCGGCCCACCTCCAACCGTCTCCTCATTCATCATAATTCATATTCACCAATTTATGTCTCACACTCAACGTGACACATGATGTAATGGCAACAAAGTCAAATTCAACATTTGATTCTATATGCAATGCCAAATATCATCACATGCTCAGCAAGATTCAATCACCTCAATCAATATAATTCATAGTGCTCATCCAAAACAGAATAATCATAAATTTCAGCATTTGAAATTCGTTCAATCCAGCTTGCACAGTTTTTGAAACATTTTTGGTTAAATAGGCAAATGAAGGTAAAAAATTATGAAATTTGAATATGTTTCAGGGAAGACATAGAAAAAGATACTTTGTGCAGAACACTTTGCCGAAAGATCTTCATACAAAATGATATTACCCATGCATTGAAACTGACTAAATCCAAACGCGTCAGATTACATGGCTTTTGAAATATTTCCGATTAAATACCCTAAAGACCTTCAAAATTCATGAAATTAGACTATGTTGTATTCAGGATCTTAAGGTAGGTTTTTCATGAAGAAATCAAAGTCAAATTCGTTCTAGGTGATTTAATATAGACGGTTAAAGCTTCTGTTTCAATACCGAAGTCTCCAGATCTAACTACTTCCGAAAAACTACGATTTCACCTATCTATTCTTGTTAGTTTTCACTAAATTTTTGACATGTTAAACATCAGGATGTCCTTTACATCTTTCATTAAGAAATCGAAGTGAAATTTCAACAAAAAGATAGGCTTACAGACCATGCATTCACCAAAGGTAGTTACCAAAATCTCCAGATTCAGTCTCTCCGAAAAATAAGAATTTCACCCACTTATACTTATTCGTTTTGTCCGAAATTTGAGTTTGTTATATTTCATGAAGTCCTTAACAACTTTAATTTATAAGTCACGGCCAAAATACAACTCAAACAACACATGCAAGCCAATAGAACATCCAAGGTCGAACTGTTTTCTCAAGAACAGTTTACTAGTTTCAAACATCCCTCTTAAAACTTCAACTTTTAACACCCTAAACTTCCGAATTCTTTCACCATTCAAGCACACATACTAGACACAACATGCAAGAGCAGATTAAGGATCTCAACTTGCCTCTAAACCGAGCAAACAGCGAGCACAAACGGCGACGAGCGACGGACGCACGGCGGACGGTCGACGGACAGCTCTCCTCCTTTCCTCTCTTCTTCCGCACGCTCACTCTCCCTTGCTCTCGATTTCTCTCTTCCCCTCGGTAGCTCTCTCTCTCTCTCTCCCTCTTCGACGACGCTTCCCCTTCATCATCAACCGGTTCTCTCAAATTTTCCTCTCCTCAATGATGAACAATCATTGCTTTTGCATGAAGGACACTTGGACAAAGGCGATTAACACTTGGCAAAATCTTCATGCAAAAGAGTGGGCCTCTCATGGGCCGGTTCCTCCTTGGTCGATGGCCCAATGGGGCTCCATCCGGCCGGACTTGAGGCCAGCCATGGGCCGATGGCTGCTCCTCCTTTCCTTGGGCTTTGCGGCTAGGCCCAAATGACCAAAGGGTGGGGCTTCTTGTGGGCTAGTCTTGAGCTAAAATTTTGGCCCACGCCTCATCTTAATAATCCTTCTTAAACCTAAATTTTATAATCACCTAATTGAAATTTATAAATCACAAAACTTTGTGACCTAATTTAATAAATTTCAATCCATAATTCACATGGCCAAAAATAGAATTTTTCCTATCAATTTATTATCCACCAAAAGCTTGGCCAAAGTCTTAATGCAAGACATGAATTAAAATACTCTTAAAGATTGGCAAGGAATTCTAGGATGCCACAAGTAATGTGGCATCCCAAAATTCATTACGATCTCCAGTTACATTAAAGTCTATGAATAGGTGATGGAAGTACCATCAAGTTATTTTATAGTCATTTAATCCATAATTTGCAATAAGATTTATGGCCAAGCTTTTAATGGATAATTATGTGATAGGAAAGAAAATTCTATCATTGGCCATGTGTTTTATAAATTGGAATTTATGGATTTGTGACTACAAGTTTTATGGCCTTATTATTTTTGCAAGTTAGGTATTTATTCAAGTGGAAAATGTTAATAGATTATTAAAAGGTTAGTGGGCCGAAATTCTTAGGCCAAGCTAGCCTAAAAACCCAGCCCAAGACCACCACCACTTCGGCCCAAAGCCAGGCCCATGAAGCCCATTGGGCCGTCGACCAAGCTAGCCCCAAGCGTAGCCGGATGGAGCCCCTCTTGCATGGCAAATTGCCAAGTGTTCTTCCCTAGTTGCCAAGTGTGGCTGCCCCCATTGGCCATCGTGGGCGGCCACATGCAGCTTTCAATCATTGCAAATGATTGAAGGAAAGGGAAATTAAGAGAGGGAGTGTGGCCGGTTTTGGTGAGTGAGAGAGAGAGAGAGAGCTGTCGAGAGAGTGAGAGAGGGAAACCGAGAGAGGAGGAGGAGGCTGTGCGAAGAAGAAGGAAGAGAGTTCGTCCGCCTGTTCGTCCGCCGTTCGTTGCTGCTTTGCCTCTGTTTGCTGCTGTTTTGTGCTTGAATCTAAAGCAAGTGAAGTCCTAAAACCTACCCTTTGCATTGCTGTGTGTATGTGTAGAAGATGGTAAGCCTTGTTTGTGGTATATGGGATGAAATTTTGGAGCTTTGGAGAGAGATTCGTTGGCCATGCATGCTGTTTCTGGAAAGACCAGTCCGACCGTCCATGAGTTTGTGTGCTGCATGTGACTTTTTAGTCGGAATATTGCTTCTATTTCTTCATCAAAGTTGTAGAGAATACCTTGAAGAACAACATACTAAAATTTGAGGCAAAAAGAACAAGAAATGGTCAGTAAAATGAGTTTTTTTTTGGAGAGACTAGATCTGGAATTCGTTGTGATGACCTTCAGTGGTTTCGTGGTCTGTAAAGTAACCTTCTTGTGAAAATCACACTGTGATCACTTAACAAAAGTTGTAGTATACTTCTTGAGGTAGAAAATATAAAAAAATTGAGAGGAAATGAACAAAAATAGGTCGGTGAAATCGATGTCTTTTGAAGAAACTGGATCTGGGGAAAAACGCTGCTTCGACCTAGTATGATTTCGGGATTTTTATATAATCATACAGTTAAAATTTGATCATGTGTCCTTAATGAAAGTTGTAGGTAATATTCTGATGAATAACATACTGAAATTTCAGAGTAAATAGACCAGCAATGACCAAGGAAACGATTTTTTTTCTTCAACACGGGTAGATCTGGAAAATGATACCGAGAATAGGAAAAGTAAATTGATTTTATCTTTTAATCCAGAACGAATTGGACTACTATTTCTTCATGAAACTTGTACCTCTAGGTCTTAAATACAGATTTACCAAATTTCAAAATTTTCTGAGTTTATTTAAGGGTTTAATCGAAATTGTTTTCAAAACTGTGCATGGATGATGTTAAAACCTTTTTTCGGTGATGCATGGACCTGTACGTCTTCTGTGAAGCATTTTTTGATATGGTGTTCTTCACGAAATGTGTTTTCTTAAATCTTATCTACAATGTGTTAAATTCTCAGAATTTATTTCCATTTTTTATTAATTTTCCATAATTTTTCATAAACAGCACGCATTCTGTTTAAGCTGAAAAACTGTTCTATTTACAGGCTATTGATTTGCTAGATAAATTGTGATATCTTGGATTATCATTCGTGCAATGATGTGGTGAAATTCATGCATATCATATGACATCAACAGATTTATGGATTTTCATGAATTCAATGAAGTTTCTCAAAACCATTGCATCAAATAATATTTTTCCCAATGCATATTATATGATTTTAAAAAGGCTGATTCCAATCATTGGCATTATTACATCATGTGCCATGTTGATATTGAGACACAAATGTGAATATAAATTATGATGATGATGATACCGTCGGAGGTGTGAGCCAACAATGCCCTGGGAGTGTCAGGATGCCCGGAATGTGGGGGTGCCGGATGCCCGGTGGCCTAGTGGCGTAATTCCGGAGGGTCCTCGGGAGTTTCGAGATGCCCGGTGGTATACGGTACGTAATTCCAGAGGGGGGGATTCCTGGTGGTATGTCGGTACGTAATCCTGGAAGCTCTGGAGGTGTGTGCTCGGGGGGATTCCTCGTGATGCTAGTTGGGATGCGAGATGCCCGGAATGTGGGGGGCCGGATGCCCGGTTGTATTTTGAATACATGCCCGGAGGTTCCTCGCGATGCCTGGTTGGATGCGAGCGATAAATTGTGGGATGCAAACATTGATCCCTGGAAAGAAAAATGATGAGATCCTTGTGAAAGATAAAAATTGAAATTGAATCATGTGCATGGGTGTATGCATATGGCATGATGCATGATCTGCTTGTGAGAGTAAATTGATGCTATTTGATATTGAAAATGCGATCATGAAGGTATGAATGTATCTCATGGTGATGTATGCTTGATAGCATGGATAACATGACTGCATGGTGGTATATGCACCTATGGTATGGATATGCATGAATGCTTGATGATGAGTGCATGGTGGTATATGCATATATGGCATGGTGATATATGCATGAATGCTTAATGATGAGTGCATGATGGTATGCACATATGGTATGATGACATATGCATGGCCGCAAGGTAAGTTATGCTTGAATGCATGAATGATATGTGCTTTGTTATGATGCCTTGATTATTCTGTTTGATGCAATGAGTAGTTTGGTGGATCTTTACTGCTGAGTGGTTGTACTCACCTCTTTTGGGGAATAACATTTAAGACTAGATAAGATACCTCTGCTGCCACTGCCACCGATAGATGGATTGAGTGATTAGATATGATCGCGAGGAGGAGGATAGCAAAGGAAAGAACTTTTGGACGCCGACATTGATCGATGGACTTTAAGTATACGACTGTTGGAGGAGATGTCAGTCATCTTTTGAAGTATAGCCAAGTGTAGAAAACTATGGCATTTTGATGTACCGATGAATGATGTCCATTTGGTTTAAGTAAATAAAAGTGTTTGGCATTTACCTATAAATGTTTAGTAGGTGTGCATCGTTTTTTGAATATAGAAGGGAGTTGTTGGATATGCTTCCGTTATATGAATTGCGCAAGGGACCGATCTAAAAAAAAAACAATGTAAACCCCTAGGTTGTATGGACCCGCTGCAATTGAAATGGTATCAGAATGATGTGTTATTAGGAAAAGTGAAAGGTAAGGGAACTGTGGCGACCCTAACGGATCGGGGGCCGTCGAGGGATGCCATAAGTAATGGTTTGCTATTGATTTACTATTGATATTGTAGTGCGTGAGATGTCGACATGCTTGATTTGATGAGGAATCAACCGCTTAGATGAGGATTAGGTATTTTACTTACTAAGTCCTCGACTCACCCTTTTATCTTTTAGACTTGTATGTATGGACATCTCACATCAGTTTTGGGAGCTATAGTCACGTTAGAAAACATATGAATCCCTTTCGCCTACATGAATATACAAGGATGATGTAAAAAGAAAAAGGCTGTAGGGAAAGGCTTGTAAAATGATGTCATATAAAGTAATATGTTTGTATGTGTATATCCCTATCTTTCAGTTATTGTTTTGTCTAGGGAGTATTATGAATGCATTTTTTCATGTGCATATAAAAATAAAAAATAATTAAAAAAATGGGTCGATGACGTATTTGGAACGTTGCAACGATAACCCCCGATGGCCACGACATTGGGAAGGGGTCGGGTCGTGACATCCAGTTGCTGCATTATTGCTCAACATTTTCTGCCGTCTGTGCAAATGCATGTAAAATCACAAACAAATTTATTAGGTTTGGAGCGGCTTAGGTATGCTTCAAGTTTCAACTTCATTGACCATGTATTAATTATCCAAAGTGACTCTTCTATACCAGAAAGAGTTCAAGATTTCTGAATTAAATGTTCCTAGTCAATTCTGAGGGGGGCACCATCTCGTGCACCACTTATCTATCTTTAGCTTTTAAATTTGTCCATGAACTGAGGTATCTCTCGGAGCATTGCAGGGTGCGGCAAGTAAACCATTTACTCTTTCAATGATTAACCTATAACTTGCCCCAGTTTTCAATATAATGGCGGGATTGGATTCAGTCTAGGTGTCACCTCAAAGTCTTCTCTACATGGCTAATCAATTCAAATCTAGACCCTTTTTTTTTTTTTCTCTTTTGCAATCCAAAAATTCTTGCAAACACGGCATATTAACCCGAATTTTATAAGACATCCAAAGCATGGAAAAAATCAAACTTATCTTTCTCGCAGCACCCTTTTCTTTATATACCAGAACACCTCTCTGAATACATTCCTGTAGCAGTAATTCCTCCGAGAGCCAAATGGGTAGTGCAAGCCATCAGCTTTACCTTTTCTTCTTCCCTTTCATGGCTCCAGGCCACATGATCCCGATGATCGACATGGCCAAACCGTTTGCCATGAGAGGCTGCAAGTCCACCCTCATTGCCACCCCCAATGACAAGCTCACTTTCATGAAATCCATCATGGAATTCAAGGATTTGGTCTTCAACATCGATGTTGTCACGGTGACATTGCCCCTAAAAGAGGTTGGCTTGCCAAAAGACTGTGACAATATGAACAGGGTCACTTCAATGGAAATGCGCAAGCAATTATGAGAGCCATCATGATGCTGGACGAACAACTCGAGCTGCTGATGGAAAAAACTTGTTGGAGAAAACTTCCTTATCTGCTTTGAAGTTGACAAAACGTTTCCATCAGTCTAGTCTGAAGACTTGCAGACTCTTTTGTCAAAGTCTGAAGACCTCTAAACTCAAGATTTAAAGTCTGCCCTCACTAATAGTTTCCAGACTAACGAAAAAAATTTCATCCAATGAAGAAGACTTATCCAAATGCAAGTATATCTTTAAGGATTTGGTTCGTACGGTTAAAGGAGATCTCACGGCTGGAGATAGCATCTCGTGATCAATTATTCTTACTGAAATCAACTTGAATAAATAGATCCGTTGATTGGCGGAGTATACTTGGAAGGTTCTACTTATGAAAACCTAGATCCGGATTGTATGGGCGAGCAAGATTGGTGAGCCATCATCACATTCCTTAAATAACTCGAGATCTTCCTAATTGATTCTGTCCAATGGGTATGTTGTAATTAAAAAGGTACGTCCATGATGGGGTGCGAGACACTATTGAAAGGGTATGAAGTGAGAGGTATAAAAACCTCTTAGAAGACAACTGTTGATGGTTGTTGTTGGTAAAAAGTACATTTAGAGAGAACGTACGCTCCTTTCTCTCCCCTTTCCATCAAGGAGTTCCGTTTCCATCTTTACAAAAATAGTTTGCATTTATGCCGTGGAAATCGGGTGCTTTCCTCGTGATCGCATCCAGACTAACGTGGAGTAATTTCGCTCGTGATTCGTCCGCAATTCAAAGTTCATTCCGGGGTTAATTGCTGTTTGCGCATCAGAATTAGGTAAGTCATCTTCCGCCAACTTGAAATCCAACATTAGTATCAAAGTCTGGTCGTGATTTCTGCCTTGTTTTTCATTGAATTTTCTCATTTACCATTTGATATTGAGATCAAGAGTATGAAATCTACACTGTTTGGATGTCCAATGGTCGAAATTGGCATCCGAAAACTTGAATCGAACCGAAGCGAAGAATAGGTTAGAGGTCGCGCTCACACGTACGGTTTTGGCCATTTTTCGAAATAATTTTTTGGCCAAAAACAATTTCTAAATACACATGGTGAAAGTGCTCGTTGTGACGAGTTCGACAATGGGTAGAGCACCGCCGGAGGATGCCGGATGCGCCCACATGCGCGGCCAGAAGCCGCTGCGCATGGGATCCACAGGCCGAACGCGCTGGGGACGCCAGCGAACAGGCGCGTGACGTCACGCGCTGATGTCGGTGAAGCAACGCGTGCTGATGTCACAGATGACGTCATCCAACGGTTGGTAATTGCTTGGATGATGCCATTGATGACGTCATCGCCGGCGGAAGTTGGTTGATCGGTCACCAGCCAGCGACTCAACCCGTGACCCGACTCGATCCGAGACCCAACCCAACCCAACCGTTGACCGGTCAATGGTCGGACCGGTCGAACCGGTTGGACTAGTCACCAGTTGGACCGGTCGAACTCGTCGAACCGGTCGGACCGGCCATGAGCCATTTGGCTCGCTGGCGCGTGCGTCACATGCACCGCACACTCAGGAGGCGCGTGCGAGCTCGTGCGAGCTCCGATTGGAGCGTGATCGGTGGCGTTTGGTTCGTATGAGTGTCCTTTACAGTGTGGTATATTTATTTTTTTATATTTGAATTTTATAAATGTATCGAATTGTGTATGGAACCCAATGCTTGCGTATTTTAAGGTATAAATGTATAATTTATTCATTTGTAGCTTGTATTTTCTTGTGGTTTAGGAAATACAGTAGCTAGCTTGTTTGCAAATGATGTCATATATGCTGTGTAGAGCTTGGTTCGATGATATCATCTATATAGTTTAATATATACTTGCAATTTTCTAGTTGCTAAAAATTTCGAACAATGGAAGAAAATCCATTACATGTTGAATTGCGATTTTAATTATAGTTGAAGCACGATTGTTGTTTATACATACGTTGGTTAATATCATGTTATGTTTTTATGTTAAGGAAAAATATAGAAATTACGTAAGGTCATGTAATTATTTTTCCTAGTGGGAGTTTGTAGGTTGGTAGAATTTGAAAGAGTTCTCACATAGAACTTAAAATTTGTGCAAATTAAACTAATTAATGATAATAGAACAATTGTACATATAAGTTGAATGGGAACACAATAAACTTTTACTTTTGTGTCTTTTGTTGAATTATCATTAATTTAGTTTGTCTTTGCTGCTAATTAAATATGTGTGTTACTATGTAAAGTGTGCTAGTATTGATTCTGCGTTTATTATGTTAATGTGTTATAGCAATTGATTATGGCTTCGGTATCCAAAACCATTGTTGCTGACCTCAATAAAGGTGAGAAGCTGAACGGTGACAATTATAATATTTGGCACCGAAAGGTTTAGTACATCCTTGAGGAGCAAGAGGTTTTGAAAACCCTCAACCATACCATGGATGAACCTGAGCATAGAACTTCAGCTCAACACATGAGAGATCTAGAAGCTTATCAAGCTTGAAAAAAGAAGAATCGCATTGCTCGCATCACGTTGCTGAGCTGTATGCAAGATGATCTCATGTGTGAGTTTGAAAGTTATGATAAAGCTCAAGCTATACGGGTTGCCTTGAAAGATAAGTTTGGGGGTACATCTGCCACTAAGCTAAGGAGACTCACTATCAAGTTTGACACATTCCGAAAGCGCCTAAATATAACGATGAGGCAGCATCTTCGAGAGATATCAAACACAATTCATGAGCTAAAGTCGGCAGGTCACTCCCTTACCGATGAACAACAAGTTCAAGCTGTTATAAGGTCTCTTCTTGACAATTGGGAGCATATGAAGATCAATATGACGCATAATGAGAATATTGTCACTTTTGATGATATTGTGCGTCATTTGGAATTAGAGGATGAGCGCCTAGAGGCTGCGAGATCCTCTACCCATGCTTATGTTGCTGAATCGAGTTCGCGCAAGGCTTCAAGCTTCAAGCGCAAAAGGAATTCTCAATTCAATAACAAAGGGAAGAAGACTGATCAGGCACCTAAGAGGGCTAAGACCTTCCGACGCAAGAAGCGTGGTGGGAAGAAGGACATGGCCAAGATGGAGTGCTACAATTGTGGCAAGATGGGTCACTTTGCTCGTGAATGCACTGAGCTGAAAAAGGTGCCTTATTACTCCATTACTTTAAGTAATGCTTTTGTTTCTAGTACTATAATGCTTGCTGAATCTCATCCAATGTGGACTGTAGACTCAGGAGCAACAGACTACATAGCTAGAGACCGAGAAGCATTTGTAGAGTATCGTCGGGTACAACCTGGAAGAAGATGGATATATGTTGGGAATAACTCAAGAGTAGAAGTGAAGGGTATCGGCACATGTAAATTAATCTTACATGGTGGTCGAAACCTATTTCTACATGATGTCCTTTATGCTCCAGATATTCGACGAAACTTGTTCAGGTCATGTATCGAATGGTTTTATGGTGTTAGACATTGACTATGATCAGTACAATGTTAATGTCGATGGTTGTTTTTTTTTAATTGCATCTTCTAGTAATGTTGAGATTGATACAAGTACTTGGCATGCTAGCTTAGGTCAAATTGGATTGTAGAGAATACAAAAATTAGCTAGAGAAGGCCTTTTAAGGTCACTCATTAATGTTAGTCTATCCGTATATGAACATTGTCAAGTGGGAAAAGCAACTAGAAAACCATTTGGTAAAGGGATTAGAGCCGAATTTCCATTACATCTCATACATTCTGACATTTGTGGTCCTTTGAATGTGAGGGCGAGGCATGGAGCCTCATATTTCATCACTTTCATAGATGACTTCACATGTTTCGGTTATGTCTTTCTGATCTCCCATAAGTCAGAAGCATTAGACTGCTTTAGACGATATATAGCGATGGTAGAATCAGATGAACAAAACAATAAAGGCATTGAGAACCGATCGTGGACGCGAGTATCTATCGAAGCAATTCAAGGCTCTTTGTGATGAAAAGGGAATTGTATGACAATTGACTATTCCTGGTACTCCACAACAAAATGGGGTAGCTGAGAGAAGGAATAGAACCCTATTGGAAATGGTTAGGTCTATGATGGCACAAGCGAATTTACCTATCTCCTATTGGGGAGATGCGTTATTGACTTCTGCCTATATACTTAACCAAGTGCCCTCAAAATCGGTCACTTCCACCCCTTATGAATTATGAACTGGTAGGAAACCAAACTTCACTAGTCTACGTCCATGAGGATGTGCAGCTTATGTTCATGATTCTTCCCATAAATATGGCAAATTAGGACCTAGAGGGAAGAAATGTATCTTTATAAGATATTTTGAACACTCCAAAGGGTACGCGTTCATAGGTGAACAAGTTGATGGAAGTGTGACCGAAATGAAGTCACGAGATATCACGTTCTTGGAGAACGAATTTCCTAGTAGAGGTGAGATTGATAAGAACTTCCAATTATATGAGATGGAAGATCCTGATAACACATCTACTGATTTTGTAGAGGAAAATGAAAATTTACCTCAACATGCAAGACCTAGTGGGAGTGTTGCATCGCTTGACGAATTGAATTCAAGAGAAATTCAATTGCGTAAAAGTAATCGTAAAAGTATTCCCCGTCGTCATTTTGAGATTGAAGGGGAAGCATTTATGATTGCTCAAAAAGACGATGCTGAGCCTAAGACTGTTCAAGAGGCTCTCTCATCCTCTGATAAGGAAGAATGGAGAAAAGCTTTGGAAGATGAGATGGAGTCTATGAGGGCAAATCATGTCTAGGACTTGGTTGATCTACCACCCAATCGTAAGGCCATTGGAAACAAATGGGTCTTTAAGATTAAGCGAAGGGCGGATGAATCCATTGAAAAGTATAAGGCTCGCCTTGTGGTGAAAGGTTATACTCAACAAGAGGATATAGATTGTGAGGAAACATTTTCACTAGTTGTATGGTTTGTCTTAATACGCCTTATTCTAGCCATCGTTACACATTTGGACCTTGAATTACATCAGATGGATGTAAAGACAATATTTCTCAATGGAGAACTAGATGAGGAAATCTATATGAAACGACCAATAGGTTTCATAGCTAAAGGTCAATAGCATAAAGTTTGCAAGCTTCATCGCTCAATATATGGCCTTAAGCAATCATCTAGATAATGGTATCTTCATTTTCATCGAGCCATAACCACTTTTGGTTTCATGATGATCGAGGAAGATCACTGTGTATATGTCAAGCGGTCCCATGATAAATTTATGATTTTATCACCTTATGTGGACGATATTCTGTTGGCTGGAAATGACAAAGTTTTGGTTATCACCATAAAAGAATGGTTGTCCTCCAATTTTGAGATGAAGGACATGGGAGAAGCTGCTTATATATTAGGAGTTAAGATCGAAAGAGATCGATCAAGGAAATTCCTTCCTTTATCACAAGAGTCTTATATTATGAAGATTCTTGAATGTTTTAATATGCAGCACTGTAATCCCATTGATACCCTTGTCATGCAAGGTGAAAGCCTAAGTACTGAGATGTGTCCTAAGACTCCAGAAGAAATTAACGCAATGAAAACTGTTCCTTACGCTAGTGCGGTCAGAAGTTTGATGTATGCTATGATGTGTACTCGACCCGACATATGTTATGCCGTGGGATTGGTGAGCCGATATCGATCAAATCCCAGTCAAGCACACTGGAAAGCAGTGAAGAGGATCCTAAGATACTTGAAGGGCACCATGGACTATCGACTTTGATACCAAAGAACTGATTTACGCCTATCAGGCTATTCAGATGCTGATTAGGGTGGAGACCTGGATGAGCGTAAATCGACTTCTAGATATGCGTTCTTGCTCAATGGAGGTGCAATTTCTTGGAATAGCAATAAATAGACATGCACGGCATTGTCTACTATGGAGGTAGAATTTATTGCATGTTTTGCCGTAGTGCAAGAAGCAGTATAGCTAAAACGTTTCTTGGAAAATTTAGCCACTATCACTGAAGTTCCAAGACCAGTGACAATTTATTGCGATAGTCAAGCAGCCATTGCCTATGTGAAAGATCCCAAGTATCATGGAAGAACGAAGCACATTGACATAAAGAACAACTTCATAAGAGATATAATAGCGCAGAAAGAAGTGATCCTACAATATGTTTCAACCAATAGAATGGTTGCCGATCCATTTACGAAGGCTATTCCTAAAGACATATTCTTGACCCACAGGATGTCACTAGGAATGCTTAGAATGTGATATGTGTTATTGTAGAGGATCATTGGTTTATGTATTTGTGAACATATGTATTGTACTTCTTTGTTTATTAGTGACTTGATGTTTTATTAATAAGTACGAATATAGTATGAGACTAGCATTACACACATGTATTATTGAAAAGTATGTCAGCAGGCAATGATTGGCTCACTCACACGAGCAATCACCTTAAGTGCTGTAGATAGCACGTTGAGATGAGATGTTATGTACAAATAAACGTTGAGGAGCAAGTTTAGTACATAAAATGATATGTCGCCTTGATTGGAGTTAAGATGATGTCTGTGATTTATTTATAATAAGACCGAACATGATAGTCCCATAATCATGTATGCCTATAAGATGCCGGATGTGAGTACTTAATTGGGCGCTATAGAAAGCGAGCTGATATAGCCCTCGGGCTAAACATGAGTACGTAAGAAGCACGTGACTATGTTTAGGCTAAGATCCGTATAGTGGATATTTTTGATAAATGACACACGCTCTTATAGAAAGAGTAATCCACTATAGCATGTAATTCATACTACATGTGCATTATACGACCAATAAGGGAAGATGAGTAAAATTATCCCTATTTACTCATCGTGTGAGTCTTTGAGGTAATTTATAATTAACCTCATTTTGTGCCCTATGTTACTTCTGACTATGTTCTCGAAGTGAAAGATCAACGTTGCTACTTCAGCATGTTATCGACGGTTATAAATGGATATGGCCTTATGGGACGTGTCTAGGAAAGCAGTTGTTCTTAAATGGAGAGAGACATGAGTGCAAAGGAAGACTATTGTTGTTTTACATCTATCACATGTATTTACTGGTTGACCAATTATATCGCTTTATGTGGTTGCGGATATAATTGTAAATACATTGTGTTTTTTAGAATAGTCAAGTATAGCCTTTAAGGGATAGGTATACTTGGACTGATGTAACAAAATATATCTACGGCACTGTGAGACATCGATTGTTTATTTCTTTTCGGGGTTGTAGCCATTATGTCATCCCTAACAGGTGCATAATTTGAGCTCCCAAGTGCAGGTGTACTCACTGGTCGCACGGCTTATTTGCTAGTATGAATTGTTTTGTAAAGTTGATGAATGTTGAATGCCTTATATTCTTGATAGAGAGCTATCAAGCCCATCATGTCCAAGTGGGAGATGTTGTAATTAAAAAGGTACGTCCATGATGGGGTACGAGACACTTTTGAAAGGGTATGAAGTGAGAGGTATAAAAACCTCTTAGAAGATAACCGTTGATGGTTGTTGTTGGCAGAAAGTACGTTTAGAGAGAACGTACGCTCCTTTCTCTCCCCTTTCCATCAAGGAGTTCCATTTTCATCTTTACGTAAATAGTTTGCATTTAAGCTGTGGAAATTGGGTGCTTTCCTCGTGATCGCATCCAGACCAACGTGGAGTAATTTCGCTCGTGATTCATCCGCAATTCAATGTTCGTTTCCGGGGTTAATTATGTTTGCGCATCGGAATCAGGTAAGTCGTCTTCCGCCAACTTGAAATCCAACAAGGTAGATTGGAAGAACTCCTTTGGAAGGTGCCAACGGTTATGATGGCATGAAGGAGTATACAAGGAGGACGCTCAAGTTATTCGAGGGGGTGCGTGAAAGAAAAATTCCAAAGTCTGAATCTTTTAGTTATTTGCTGTTACAATTTGTTGAACTTAAACTGTACTCAAAAGAGAGATCAAATTCTTGTGAAACCTTGAGAAAGTGTAGCAGAGTCTCTACAATGTGGAATTAAGGACGTGACACTGTAAAATCTCTTTTCGTTATTAGTGGAATCTAGCTAGTGGGCTGTCGGTGCGGGAGAGTGGACGTAGGCTTGGTCTAAGCCAAACCACTATAAACCTTGTGTTTCAATTCTCTTTCCCTAATCTCTTTACATAACTCGCAGTCTTATATATCAGTTTATAGTCTTTTATATCTTCAATCTATTGTTTTCATATAAGTCGAATTAAGTTATTAAGTCTGGAAAAACTTCTTTAATAGATATTCACCCCCCTCTAGGTGTTCATACTAGCCTTATCAAAACTTGCCCCCGATTGTTTAATCTCCGACATGTTCCTCCCATGGACAATTGAGGTCGTGACCAAGTGCGGTATTCCTAGGCTCATTTTCCACAGGACAAGTGCCTTCTCTGTAGTGGGCACAGAATGTGTAAGGCTCTATGAGCCTCACAAGAAGGTGTCAAGCGATTCGAAGCCCTTCGTCATCCCCAACTTCCCTGGAGAAATAGCACTTTCCAGGATGTAGTTGCAGGACTTCGTCGAGGTAGAGACAGAGTTTACCAAGTTCATGGACGAGGTGGAGGAATCGGAGAAGAGAAGCTTTGGTGTCGTCATGAACAGCTTCTATGAGCTCGAGCCGGCTTATGCAGACCATTACAGGACATTCCTAGGGAGACGATCCTGGTTAATTGGTCCGCTCTCACTGTTCAATAAGGAGATTGAGGACAAAGCACACAGGGACAAGCAAGCATCCATTGACCAACTTGAGTGCCTCCAGTGGCTTGACTTGAGGCAAACCAACTCAGTGATCTACATTTTCTTCGGTAGCATGGCGAATTTCAATGCTGCTCAGCTTCACGAGATCGCAGTCGGATTAGAAGCATCGAGGCAACAATTCATCTAGGTGGTAAAGAAAGACCCAAATGTGGAAGAAGGCAAAGAAGAGTGGTTGCCTGACGGGTACGAACCAAGAATCCGAAACAAGGGCCTCATCATCAGAGGCTGGGCTCCTCAGGTGCTGATTCTCGATCATGAGGCAGTCATGGGGTTCATGACACACTATGGGTGGAACTCGACCTTGGAGGCGGCCACAGCTGGTGTGCTAGTGGTGATGTGGCTGGTCGCGGCAAAGCAATTCTACAATGAGAAGTTTGTGACCCAAGTGCTCAAGATCGGGTTTGACATCAGGGTGAAAAAGTGGGCGAGGTCGTTCGGCAACAGCTTGAACAGCGAGAGAGTGGAGGAGGCAGTGAAGAGGGTCCTGGTGGGTGAGGAAGCAAAGGAAATGAGAAGGAGGGCGGAAGCACTTGCAGAGATGGCAAGAGGGGCTGTGGAAGAAGGTGGGTCTTCCTGGTTTGACTTGGGCGCTCTGCTTCGAGAGCTCAGAATGCATGTCACGCCCCGACCCTCAGGCACGCACACATCCCTAACTTTTGGTCAATTTTAAAATGCGATATCCCAGGACTATGTATCGCCGACCCTTTCATTTATATATGCACATGCGTAAGCAGTTATAATTCCCCAGACAATAAAGCAATGGGATAGAAAAGCAGGCCATATCTTTTTCTTAATGAAAATTCTTTACCACACCTTTTTACATGCATCTCATAGTATTCTACCATACTACATATACGCAACCCTGGTCTTAACATCTATTCACATGCACACAAGGTCTGACAAGACAGGACGGGATCTCAGTCCTCATCCGGGGGTCCTCCTCCACGTACTCCTCTTCAGGTTCCTCAACAAGGATCTCCTCATCAGATTCATGCTCCTTAGGCTCCTCATCCAGGTCCTGAAATGGTTATTCAATAACCACTAAGACGACGTCTCAGCAAGTTCTACCTCCTAAGACCCGATTAGTAAACAAATACACCTTAGGGCTGCCTACGCACAACATAAGTCAGAGGACTTACCTTAGCCTCAGATTCCACCTGCATATTAGTACAGATAGAATAGGCACACAAGCAATCACATCATAGATCGAAGCATCAATCTAATCGACTTAGTTGATTTCATATCAGGAAGACCACTCACGATCATCTCCCTTCAATCATTCAATTCACAACATCAAACCAAGGCAATGAATCACATCAAGTCACACTCAGATCGAATCATCGATCAATCGACCTAGTCGATTACAAGTCAGTCGGACCATTTCTAGGTCATTCATCCCACACCAAGCAATTCCTTAGATTTAGTGGCTTTACGGTCCCACCCGACCCTCTCAAGATCTAGTGGCTTTACGGTCCCACCCGACCCTCTCAAGATCTAGTGGCTTTACGGTCCCACCCGACCCTCTCAAGATTTAGTAGCTTTACGGTCCCACCCGACCTTTTCAAGATTTAGTGGCTTTATGGTCCCACCCGACCCTCTCATGATCTAGTGGCTTTACGGTCCCACCCGACCTTTCCAAGATTTAGTGGCTTTATGGTCCCACCCGACCCTTTTCTGCGATGCCATACTTTGTCACCGAGCCACGTGCATTCTCTAGGAAGACATACCGAGTCTCCGAGCCACGTGCATTCTCTAGGAAGACATACCAAGTCTCCGAGCCACGTGCATTCTCTAAGGCTACCTTTTCGCCAAGATGACATATCTAATCACCGAGCCACATGTCTTTCCCAAGTGACATTCCAATTCACTGGGCCACGTGCATTCTCCAGGTGATTTACCAACTCACTTTCAATACTAACAACCGATACCCGACCAATTCTCAATCATAAGGCCAAAATTGCATTATTTAATAACATAACTCAAAAATGCACCGTTAAATCAATTCGACACGAGTTAAAAATCAATTAAGTAAACGGACCACTCCACGACAATCAGCACGAAATTTCAGTCACCAGCCATCCCAGTTGAATTTCCGAAAAATAAATAATTAAATAATTAATTTCGAAAATTAAATAAATAAATACAATAAATTCAATTTAGCACAATATAAAGCTCAATTAAATAAACGGACTGCGCCTGAAAAGTTTTCGCGCTTTCCAAAGCCAAATGAAAAGTTTAGAATAAGTGCGGTAGCCTATTCTTACTTAAGCTCTAGCAATTATCTTTGCACTTGTCTATGCCGATGAATTTCTCTTCTTTCTTAAGAAGTCAAGCCTGCAATGATACTGATGCGGAAAATTCTTTCATGAACATTATGTAGTAATCTGTCCAATCCCCACGGCTTCGGATATCTGACATTGATGTTGGTTTTGGTCCATTAACAAATGATTCGATCTTGGCTGGGTCCATAAAGATTCCTTTACCTGTACTCACATGACCATTCTTAGGGGCTCTCGTGATCTCAGCACCTAATGAATACCCTAGAATGTCGCTATACCACACGATCACCATTGATCTAGGTATTCTTTGAACACTCGGTTTGTCCAATTATGACAGCGGCTGAAGCGTTCGTCAAATCAAATGGCTTTACATTATTCTCACAAGGCTAAATCAAGTGCGAAATGCTGTCTTTAGTACAACCTCTTTCCTGGTTCTCAACTGACAATAACCCGTCCACAAGTCGATCCTTGAAGACATCAACACTCTTTATAACAAATCACTCAATTGAGTTGACAATGGTTGATGTATGATTACAATGAACCATCTTCCTTTCTCTCTCCACAAAACTGATGTTCCCTAAAGTGATACACTAATATGCATGAATTCCTCATTCGTCAATCTTCACATCCGTACCTTTGACTCTATCAATTCAAACACAATAATTGGTAAGAAGCCTTCAAGAGTGGCTCTATACTAGTGTTAGCTCGATCGTAATTTATATCTCTTTCTCTGGCAACAGTTTGACAGTTCTTATGACAACACATCTAGAAATTCTCAGACCACTGAGATGTCTTTTGTCTCCAATTCTCCAATCTATCTTAACTATAACCATCACCAAGTAACCTCAGCAATCTCCATCGAATAAGTGGGTTGTCTTCAATCGACAAGATTAAAGAAATCGAAGATTCATTTCGACCCCCAATAAATTCGACACTTTCATGTGCTCCTGGACTAAGTTGAATTGCTCCATGACCCCATCCTACTCATGTAGCGTCAAAGTTACACCTCAGCAACTAGTCAAGCATGACTATCACTAGTGATTCCCCTTTCTTTCACTTATTTTAATAAACTGAAGTTCCTCAAACTTCGTCAAAACTTTGCTACGATACTCTGATAGAATTTTCCCCAAACATTCTTTCTCTGACTAGTGTCGGGTTAGTTCAATTTCCATTCTTCTCACCATACCCAGACACTGAATTCATCCATGTTTCCTTTCACAATTTCGACACTTATCTGGTGAGTCTTATACCTTCTGACAAGTGCCAACATGCACTATTTCTTGTACCAGAGACCTATCCCAACAATTCCACAATGCATTCTATGGTGCACTTCTTCTGACCTGTCGTATTGACGGTGACAACAGTAACCGTTGTCGAGATTCCATCTATTTATGCGGATACCCCATAAGTCATTATCCGTGCTGGCGATGTTTAACACAAACTCCTGTCCTCAAAATACACGAGACTAACCCATACCGTCTTCCATGGAACAACATGTTCCATTTGTCTTAATGCTAATCTGACTATTCCACCATTCCTTTTGAGTGGAACAGAATACTCTTCCCTCAACATCAGTCTTTTCCCTGACCAAATTCCAAGTCTGCTTGCACTGAATCTGGACTTAGATATCGAATTCTATTCCCTGATTATCCTTCCAGGTTGAATCTTAGCGAAGGTAGCAACAACAACAACTTGATTCTGATCTTACTGGCTTGACAAGCTCCTTGGGAAAACTTGCACCTGAACGATCCCGCTGGAACTAGGATCGCTCGGTGTTGTTACACTCTCAGTACCGACCTACGGTGGTACTCTTACACGCGCGCTAGCCTAAGCTGGCGCTCTGCCACAACCACCTCGGGCACTGATCCTTGTCGGCGTTCATTCCCGAGTCACAGAGGCCACTGTCCTCTTACTAGGAGACCTCAGCTCCTGATCACTCAAACTACAGGATCTTTATAGAAACCTGTTTTCTAATTCTAATACAACATTAGAATTCGAGTGATCCACAAACAAGCTACAAATCAGCTATCACAAACATGCATCAGTCATGAATTTAAAGGCCTTTCCTACTACTATCCCATGACTCATCGCACCTTATAACTCCAATTCTTAACCATTGCTCTGATACCACAAAAAGGGGATGTCACGCCCCGACCCTCAGACACGCACACATCCCTTACTTTTGGTCGATCTTAAAATGCGATATCCCAGAACTATGTATCACTGACCCTTTCATTTATATATGCACATGCGGAAGCAGTTATAATTCCCCAGACAATAAAGCAATGGGATAGAAAAGCAGACCATATCTTTTTCTTAATGAAAATTCTTTACCACACCTTTTTACATGCATCTCATAGTATTCTACCATACTACATATACGCAACTCTGGTCTTAACATCTGTTCACATGCACACAAGGTCTGACAAGACAGGACAGGATCTCAGTCCTCATTCGGGTCGTACTCGGGGTTATCCTCGGGGTCCTCCTCCACGTACTCCTCTTCAGGTTCCTCAACAAGGATCTCCTCATCGATTCATGCTCCTTAGGCTCCTCATCCGGTCCCGAAATGTTTATTCAATAACCATCGAGACAACGCCTCGGCAAGTTCTACCTCCTAAGACCCGATTAGTAAACTAATACACCTTATGGCTGCCTACGCACAACATGAGTCAGAGGACTTACCTTAGCCTCAGATTCCACCTGCATATTAGTACAGATCGAATAGGCACACAAGCACTCACATCACAGATCGAAGCATCGATCTAATCGACTTAGTTGATTTCATATCAGGAAGACCACTCACGATCATCTCCCTTCAATCATTCAATTCACAACATCAAACCAAGGCAATGAATCACATCAAGTCACACTCAGATCGAATCATCGATCAATCGACCTAATGACATAAAGTCGATCGGACCATTTCTAGGTCATTCATCCCACACCAAGAAATTCCTTAGATTTAGTGGCTTTACGGTCCCACCCGACCCTCTCAAGATTTAGTGGCTTTACGGTCCCACCCGACCTTTTCAAGATTTAGTGGCTTTACAGTCCCACCCGACCTTTTCAAGATTTAGTGGCTTTATGGTCCCACCCGACCCTCTCATGATCTAGTGGCTTTACGGTCCCACCCGACCTTTCCAAGATTTAGTGGCTTTATGGTCCCACCCGACCCTTTTCTGCTATGCCATACTCACACGAGCCACGTGCATTCTCTAAGACATACCGAGTCTCCGAGCCACGCGCATTCTCTAAGCGCTACCTTTTCGCCAAGATGACATATCTAATCACCGAGCCACGTGTCTTTCCCAAGTGACATTCCAATTCACTGGGCCACATGCATTCTCCAGGTGATTTACCAACTCACTTTCAATACTGACAACCGATACTCGACCAATTCTCAATCATAAGGCCAAAATTGCATTATTCAATAACATAACTAAAAAATGCACCGTTAAATCAATTCGACATGAGTTAAAGCTCAATTAAATAAACGGACCACTCCACGACAATCAAGACGAAATTCGTCACCGCCATCCCGGTTGAATTTCCGGAAAATAAATAATTAAATAATTAATTTCGAAAATTAAATAAATAAATACAATAAATTCAATTTAGCACAATATAAAGCTCAATTAAATAAACGGACTACGCCATGATCATCAAAGATAAAATCCCCACATAATCCCATCCCAAATAATTTTCGGAAAATTAAATAATTAAATAATTAATTTCGAAAATTAATATTTAATTCCTAAAAATACCATTTAGGCCCGAATTGCCTAATTAACACCCGATAAGGGTCGGGAAAAATCCCACGAAGCATCCAATAAATACTATAGGCAATTCTCTATCCAAGTACACTAATTATTTCACTAATATGCAATAAAATTAACTAATAATCGCTAATCCATTCTAATCTAACAACCTAATTACACTTAACTAACACTAATCAACCTTTAAGTGTAATTAGCAAACTAAGAAGGTTTTAGTGAGTAAAACTCACTGAATTAAAGATCCATTTGGATCAAATCGACGAGTATGCGGCAAAGCTCGATCCTCTCCAAAGCGGGTCCGCCAACCGGGGTCAAACCGGGGCAGAAATCGGCCACACAAGTCCATGGCGGGGCTGCCCGTTCTGGATTTGAACGAGACTGAACGGGCACGGCTGAACTGACTTCACGGGCTGTTCGAAGTGGTGCCGAGCTGGACTAAAAACACAAGCTGAGGACTCAGCTTCGAGCAAGGCAAAGGAGGGCTGCTGCTTCCGTGGAGATGGGGGCGATCTTGTGGACGAAGGAGGAGGCGATCGCGGCTGGCTTCTTCGGCGGAGTCGCTGGAGTTGATGCAACAGTCAACAAACCGACTGAGGGGAGGCGAGATGGCGGTCAAAGACGGGGCAG
This sequence comes from Eucalyptus pumila, assembly GCA_016097595.1. Lineage (NCBI taxonomy): Eukaryota > Viridiplantae > Streptophyta > Magnoliopsida > Myrtales > Myrtaceae > Eucalyptus > Eucalyptus pumila. The sequence continues at coordinate 34,945,176 of CM027853.1, forward strand.
AGAGACGGACAGCTCGCGGCAAGGAGATGGGCTGCTTCGCGGTTTCGTTGGCGTGGGGAAAAGAGAACGTGGGGCGGCTGTGTCGCGGAGATGCAGACACGGTCAGCAACTTAAGAGATCTCCATGGAGTGTTGACCGAGTAGGAGTCCTACACGGACATGTGGCAGCTTGGAGATGAGGGGAAAAATTGGAGCTCCGGTGGATGCTTCGTTCGGTGGAGTGGGATGGCCGCAAGGGGGCGTCCGCGAAGAGATGAGGGGAGAGAGAAGCGGTGTCCTCGACCGTCCAGTCAAAACCAAAAAGGAAAACAGCAAAAGGGAAAAGATAAGGGGAGACCGGTCAAAGGCAAATGAGAATTGAACTCTGCAGAGGAAACGTGCGTGAAATGGAGGGGACGTCGGCTAAAGGGGAGGGGGTGTGTGCGTGAGTCTTCGACGGAGAGAGAGAGAAAAGGAATTTGTGTGGCCGAGAGAGAGGGGATGTGCGTGTGTTGAGAAGGTGGGTCCAAGGAAATAAAATAAAACCTAAGTTAAAAATCTGCTCAACTTCAACATGAAAATAATTGGTCACCCAAGGCCAATCTCGACCTCGGTTTGCACAATTGAAGTGCAGGATAAGACAATCCCTCTAACCCACAAATTTCTCTCAAATCCGAATTCTATTTCACTTTTCTCGGTATCCGATTTTCCGAACAAATAAATTCAGTTGAGGTCCAATTTTAAATCAGAAAAAGCCCAAATAACTTCCATTCACCGATTCACTTACACCAGATATCAAAAGTCTCTTCAAATCGGCCAATCTGAATTTCCATTCATTTTCCGCAATGTCCGAACGATTTTCCGTGAAAATCTCGGAATCTCCGAAAAATCTTCTCGAGATCGAGCGACGTTCCTGAATAGCTTGTGACACTACAGAATCTTCAATTTCTGAAATCGGATTCGATTGACGGTTAATTTCACTCCGACGTGTTTTTAGTGTGACCTAGGCTACCGAGTAGTTTTCAGAACTTTTTAGCAAATGACCCGTGGTCGATTTTCTTCAAGCCACGATGAACCCACTCGACACATTGGCAACTTTATCGTGAAAATCTCGAGGATTCAAATACGGACACAGGGTACCAAAACGACAGTAAAAATCAAATTAGTGCCGGTCGACGAGAGTTTTCCAATTTAGTGGAGTCACCACGATCGGTCATTCATCTCGATTCGAACCAACCTATCTCTGATCTTAATTCGATTTTTAATCGCGTCAGTAATGATCTCTAAAGATGAGCATGGTCGAGAAGTCGATTCATGGTCGAATTCTCGCCTATCTCGCCTTAAAGTCCTTAATAGCCTACCTAAAATTTAATCTTCAGTTATCTCGAGCGGCCAACCTCGGAAAAAAAACACCGTAGTCGCGTCAATGAACGCCCAATTTATTTAATCGAAATCCGAACCCGAAAATCTGGATGTCACAATGCAGAGATCAGCTCACAACGTGGAGATCTGATTCATGACCTGAAGCAACCAATCTTGAGTTTTGCTTCTGGGGAATAAAACTAAAGAAATAGAAATCTTCCATTCTCACTTTCAGAGTCTGTTGTGGTGCAAAACTGGAGAGAAATGCTGCTTGCTGTTTCTTTCCATGGGCTATACCCTAGGGGTGTTGTGACTTCATTTCTTTTGAGTTGAAGGCAAAGTATACATGATCTTGAATTCTGTTGTGCCAAATAAATTAAAGTTCGTTTCCTGGTTGCTACTTTCGATTGCACCTGTGCACTTTCCCATTTCTGAACTCTATTCTTGAGACAGAACCGGCGGAGAGATCTATGCGACTTCATATTCCATAGAATTGTACTTACACACTAACAAACGAAAAGAACAGGACAGAAAGAGTCAAATGAAAAGAAGAGGATGACAAACTCAACCTCGTGACTGGTCACGTGTTGAGGAAACATTTGAAGTTGCGCAACTCAGCATGTGATAAGTAATCATAGTGGAGTTTAAAGGTTCTTTCAGCCTAAACCGGATCGACAACTTCGGTTTGTCATCAACTCGAGTCAATTCCAAATTGTCGGCATGAAACTTTGACACCAATGTGAAGCTCAAGACGTCATAATCATAGATTAGGTAACTTCAATCCTCAAGGTCTGGACTGGCATTGTGAATTTAAAGCTGGGTTATGGTGGTGGGAGATAGCGTGAGAAGAGACGCTGCGGAGAAGGGCGGAGAGGCGGATGGTCAAATCTTTGATTTATTAGTAAGTTTCTAATTAATTGACTTGGTTCACTGATTAGATCTTAAAATACCTTAGCATCTACAACTACATGCGGGGATGATAAATATTTAATCGGTAAGTTATGAACCACTTGGCAGTCTAATTGTCAAATATTATGGAACAATGTTATCTACTTCTCATTATTAGATTTGAATATGGTAAAATCGTGACTTCATTGATAAAGTCGTGGCTTAATTGATGGGTCCACTTGTTAAATGTGACGCCCCGAACCCCGAGCGCGTGCACGTTCCTCGGTGGTCGACTAATTTGCAATGTTCCCAGGACACGTCGTCGACCCAATCGATTATGCACATGCATAAGCGAAATACAATCTCCAGACAACAAACAAACATGGGATAGAAAAGTAGGACAAACAATTGACACAAAACATATTTTATAAGCAAACCAGGTTAGCCCTACAAAGTTATATACAGGTGGTCAAGATTCAAAAAGGACTACTAAGCTAATCCTACCCTTGACCCTCCTACTTGGGATCCGGGTCCACTACGACACTGTTAGGAATGTCGATGTCTAGCGGATCAGCTACCTCCTCTACTACGGGCTCTTGCTCATCCTCGGGCAACTGGTTCTCCATGATATTTGCAATAATATCGGCGTCCATGATAGGATCGAGTACCACATCACCCTCACCCTCGACGGCAAGTCTATCGAAACCATCCAAGGGACCTTCCCAAACCCCATCAAGCTTGTGATGAAACCATGCTTTGAATCGATGAGGTATCAACTGAGGTTGGCTCTTATTGACCTAGATTGTGGTTACAACAAGCTCGCGGGTCCAAGGATTCCCAGGGACAGAAAAGACAGTACGATGAGTCTCGGCCTCTCATGGCCACCCAAAACGCACAAGGCGCACCTCCATCTAAGGACCTAAAAATTGTAAGCCACAACAGGGTGAAACAATGTCTCAGTGAGTCTACACCCTAAACCCCGATTAGGAAGGTAATACACCCAGAGGTAGCATATACACACTTCATAGAATACTTATCTTGCCTTAGCAGCTCCCTGCACGTTAGTACAGTTCATATAACATAAGCATACAGTCAATGTACTCAGTAATTGGAACACCTCAACTCATATTTCAATCAATCACATTATAAGACCAAATCGTTATGACATGTTCCATTCCGTGCCACACAATTTTATCCCATAATCAGACGCAGTTAAATCACTCAATCTTGCAAATAAACCGGTTCACGGCAACGGCGACGCAGAGGCGAGCAAGACTCGGGCCTACGGCGACGCCAGGGGAGGCTCAGAAAGGCCCAAAAACAATCAAGCAAGCCTCACAGCCCAAGCTGGCCTTTGGTTTTGTGGGTTGAAATGAAGGGCTGGCTCGAGGCACGACGTGAGGAGAAGGAGGGTGGTGGATGGCCAAGCAAGGCCAGGTGGCGACAGGGACCAGCTGGAGTGGCGGACAGACGGTTTGGTCGACAGGTTGGCTTCGGCGAAACGCTGGCACAGGCGAACGCACGGCTAGCGAACTAGACTCGTGGAAGCTCGGCTCAGACGGGGACGGGCTCACGGGCGATTGGCGGGCGTGCGGGCAGCTCGGGTGGACTGGCAACGGCTTGGACGGGCAGCGGAGGAGAGCTGGCTGGTTCAGCAAGGGGCTTGGCTAGTTTGAGCTCTGGAAATGGAGTCTTCAGCTGATCCAAATGAAGAAGAAGCTTAGGAAGAAGAAGAAGGGGCTGCTGCTAAAGAAGGAGGCGACAAGAAGCCACAAAGTCAAGCCAAAATATCTCAAGAACTCAAGTGCAAGGCCCCACTAGCCTTCAGCCTAATTCAGCAGCCATTTCCCCTCCAAATCTTCCCCAATAAACCAAGCTTTGATGCCCAAATATTTCAGCCCCCATGGCCCTACGAATTTCAAGCATTCCATCTTCAATTTCGCACCAAATCTCTCCAATTCAACCCAATGTGGTGGCCAAAGTACCATGGTAGTAGCCCACACCAATTTCCATAATTTTCCTCACCGATTGCTCCATCTTGAAGGCCAAAAATCCACACCAAAATGGCCCTCTGAATTTCCCGGTTTTAAATTGACCAATTTTGATTTTTTGCCTAAAATCTAGGCTTGCCATAAATTCTTCAAATGATGAGTCAACGTCCTAAAAATAAATCATAACATGCCAGAACTTTTGATTCATGCAATCGAGTTCATTTTTGTGGTTAATTTCAATCGGGTGCGATTGTAGCGTGACCTAACCTATCGAGTAGCTTTTAGGAATTTTTAGCGCGTTTGACTCGTGGTCGATTATTTTCAATCCACATTGTGCATTTTCAACACGTCGGCAACTCTCGGTCGTCGTAAAAATCTCAAGGTTTCATTAAGGGCACAAGGTACATAATCGACAGAAAAATTAGTTTAGTGCCATTCGACATGAATTTTGCAATCAGGTGGAATCACCCACCATTTAATTACACGCCTCTGTCAAATCGACCTATCTCCAGTCTCTAATCGATTTTAATGATGTTGTAATGACCCTTGTAGATTAGCACGGTCGAGCAATCGATTTTTTATCGAATTCTAATGTCAATCGTGTTTATATTCCTTAATGGCTTCACCTAATAGATCTCGTAAGTGATCAACTCAGAGAAAAAGACTATAGGCGCGTCGATGAAAAACCCAATTCACATTATTAGAACATGGTCGAAAATCAGAATGTCACAACTCTTCCTACTAACTATCCTAAGACCCATCGCACCTTATCACTCAAAACATTGACCAGCTCCGATACCACTTTGGGTGGGGATGTCACGTCCTGAACCTTGAGTGTGCACACATCCCTCGGTGGTCAACTAAATTGCAACGTTCCTAAGATGCGTCGTCGACCCAATCGATTATGCACATGCAGAAATGAAATACAATCTCCAAACAACCAACAAACATGTGATAGAAAAGCAGGACAATCAATTGACACAAAACATATTTTATAAGCAAACCAGGTCAGCCCTACAAAGTTATATACATGAGGTCAAGATTCAAAAAGAACTACTAAGCTAACCCTACCCCAGACCCTCCTACTTGGGATCCGGGTCTACTACGACACCGTCAGGAATGTCGATGTCTAACGGGTCAACTACCTCCTTTACTACGAGCTCTTGCTCATCCTCAGGCAACTGGTTCTCCACGATATTTGCAATAATATCGGCATTCACGACAGGATCGAGTACCACATCACCTTCACCCTCGACGGTAGGTCTGTCGAAACCATCTAAGGGACTTTCCCGAACCCCGCCAAGCCCGTGATGAAACCACGCTTTGAATCGAGGTGGTACAAACTGAGGTTGGCCCTCATCAACCCAGATTGTGGTCACTACGAGCTCGCGGGTCCAAGGATTCCCGGGGATATGAAAGATAGTATGCTGAGTCTCGGCCTCTCGTGGCCACCCAAAACACATAGGGCGTACCTCCATCTAAGGACCTGAAAATTATAAGCCACAACGGGATGAGACAATGTCTCAGCGAGTCTACACCCTAAACCCCGATTAGGAAGGTAATACACCTAGAGACAGTCTATACACACATCATAGAATACTTACCTCGCCTCAGCACCTCCCTACACGTCAGTACAGTTCATATAACATAAGCATATAGTCAATGTACTCAGTAATTGGAACACTGCAACTCATATTTTTTTCCCATAATCAGGCACTGTTAAATCACTCAATCAAGCGTTTCAATTAGTTATGACCCAACGGCCATGACCGACTCAACAATCAGTGGTCATCCGGCATAGCTGGGCGTCATCTCGCTCCATCGAGCACGGTAATATCTACATCTAGACAGCATTCCTGAATGAGCATCGGCCCAGCCTCTACTATGACCGGCATCGGTTGACATGGGGCATTCCCGAAAGAGCATCGCCCGGCATAAAAGCTCGTGGCGGGTTCTCATAATGATCATATACTCATAATGATCATACACACATCCAATCCTAGCCAAGGATATCGTGCTTTGCACTCAAATGCCTCAATTTCAATAATGTGCTTGGCCTATTTTCTTCATATTAAAAACACCGGGTAAAATAATTATGTGTGGGTACAAGATCAAATTGAACCATAAAATGTGATATCCTCGCTTTTAAAAATCTCACTATTTTATATAGTACCTAAAAACATTTTTGGCATCAAAAATCGACACCTGGTATTTTTATAATTAAATACCAAAATTCCACATTTTTTAAATAATAAATAAAAAATCATCAATCATCAATCAATTGCGTAAATTAGCACTCAATTGCACAAACCGACTGCACCACGACGATCAGCACGAAATTCTAACAACCAACTATCCCGATATAGTTTCCACTAATTAATAAATAATTAAATAAATTACAAAATAATTAAATAAATGCAAAATAATTAAATAAATCACTAATTAAGTTATATACACTAATCTAACCACCTAATTGAACTAATTAAATTAATCTAAACAATCTAACTACATCTAATCTAACCAAACTAACTAATTAATCTAATTTAACTAAACAAGCTAACTAATAACTTTAATCACATTTAGTCTAATCTAACCCTTCCCTAAGCATACTTAACCCCCCTAATTAAGGTTTAGGAGGTTAACTCACTGGATTAGCAAATGAACCGATTCACGGTGACGGCAACGCGGAGGGGACCAAGACTCGGGCCTACGGTGATGCCAATGGAGGCTTGGAAGGGCCCGAAAACCGCCAAGCAAGCCTCACGGTCCAAGCTGACCATCGGTTTTGTGGGCTGAACTGAAGGGCTAGCTCGAGGCACGGCGCAACAAGAAGAAGGGTGGCGGACGACCAGGCGGGGCCAAGCGACGACGGGGATGGGTTGGAGTGGCAAACGGATGGCCTAGTTGATGGGCTGGCTTCGGCGGACGCTGGCATAAGCGGACGCACGGTTGGCAAACTAGACTCGCGGCAGCTTGGCTTGGATGGGGACGGGCTCATGGGCGATCGGCAGGTGTGCGAATAGCTCGAGTGAACTGGTGGCGGCTTAGACAGGCGGTGGAGGAGAGATAGCTAGTTTGGCAAGGGGCTTGGCTGGTTTGAGCTCTGGAAATGGAGTCTTCAACTGATCCAAATGAAGAAGAAGCTGAGGATGAAGAAGATAGGGCTGCTACTGAAGAAGGAGGGGACAAGAAGCCATAAACTCAAGCCAAAATATCTCAAGAACTCAAGTGCAAGGCGCCACCAGCCTTCAACATCATCCAGCAGCCATTTCCCCTCCAAATCTTCCCCAACAAACCAAGCTTTGATGCCCAAATGTTGCAGCCCCATGGCCATACGAATTTCAAGCATTCCATCTTCAATTCCACACCAAATCTCTCCAATTCAATCCAATTTGGTGGCCAAAGTGCCATGGTAGCAACGCACACCAATTTCCATAATATTCCTCACCAATTGCTCCATCTTGAAGACCAAAAATCCACACCAAAATGGCCCTCCGAATTTCCCGATTTTAAATTGTCTAATTTTGATTTTTCATTGAAAATTCGAGCTCGCCGAACATTTTTCAAAGGATGAGTCGAAGTCCTAAAAGTAAATCGTGACACACCAAAACTTTCAATTCCTGAAACCGGGTTCATTTTTGTGGTTAATTTCAACTGGACGCGATTTTAGCGTGACCTAACCTATCGAGTAGCTTTTAGGAATTTTTAGCACTTTTGACTCATGGTCGATTATTTTCAATTCACATTGTTCATCTTCGACACATCGCCGACTGTCGGTTGTCGTAAAAATCTCAAGATTTTAATTACGGGCACATGGTACAGAATCGACAAAAAAATCGGTTTAGTGTCGTTCAACATGAATTTTGCAATCAGGTGAAATTACCCATAATTTAATTACATGCCTCTGTCAAATTGACCTATCTCCAGTTTCCAATCAATTTTAACGATGCTGTAATGGCCTTGTAGATTAGCACGATCAAGCAGTCGATTTCTAATCGAATTCTCAAGTCAGTCACATTTATATTCCTTAACGATTTAACCTGATAGATTAGTTATGTTGTGAGTGACCAGCTTAGAGAAAAAGACTATAGGCGCGTCGATGAAAAACCCAATTCACATTATCAGAACATGGTCGAAAATCAGGATGTCACATTAAATCTAAAGCATTTAGGTGATCGACTATTAGATGTGGGTGATGAATTCATTATCTTGTTAGTAAGTTATAAAATGTTGGACGAGTCAAGTTTGTCAAATCTAAAAACACTTTGTAATCTACTATTGGAAACTACATATGATGATGATGACGACGATGATGACGATGACGACGATGACGACGACGATGATATATTGTTGTTTTGTTTTCACTTTACTAATAGTTGATCAGAAGGAGAAAATTGCTAGTGAAATTCTACTTATTTAATTATATTGAAGATTAGGAGAATCACACAAAAAATCTCTAAACTTCAGCTCAATGTACAATACTATCCTTGGATTCATTTAGTGTGGTCCTTGAAATATTTTTAAATGTTCAATCTAATCCCTAAACTTTCAACATGTTCCTTTAGTCTCTCAAATTTTCATTTGAAAGTCAAATCCGTCCTTCAGTACTATTCACAAATTTTCATAATTACACTATGTCCAAGATTTTAGAACTCTTTTTCATTTGAATCCATGTCCTAAATCAACATATTGAATGAGGAATTAGAACTTCCTAGTGATTTAGTAAATTACCAACGTAGATCCGCTATTAATTTAGTAAGTTACCAACAAAATGAGGAATTTACCAAGGCTTAGGGGCTGTAGGTGAGGTCGCCTGTGGCTGGCAAGGCCATGGAGAGGCTGGCCTCTCCCAATGGCCGGCAAGCCTTGTTGAACCTCGTTGGCTACTGTGGGGAAAAGAAGCATAAGAAGGAATAAGAGAAAAAAATAAAAGGAAAAAAAAAGAATTAAAAAAATAAAATATCATTATAAATTATATCTTAGTCGACGAACGGCACTTGACCAGTGTTCACATCTACATCGATCGGCCAAAATTGACTAGATATACTAAACTGGCATAATTGCAAAAGATTTAGAACTGAATTGACATAATTGTAATAAGCTTATGATTTTTTTTTTTTTGTGATTTTCCCACATTTCAATGCATGAAAATCATTTGGGTCTCTTTTTTTGGTCACGTGTATTAATTTATTAATCATAATAATATCAGTCTTTTTATGAATTTGAAAGCATAGCAGTTTTTGTTTTGTTTTTTCATTTTCAAAATTTTCTACCAGCGCTAGATAATTTTGGGGATTATGCTTATTTTGTGTTCCTTCATTGCCAAGTGCCCACACAAAGGTAATGGCTTACATGAACAATTCATTCCAATTTGGTTGGTAAACACTAATCTTCCGTTATGAATTTCTATCAAATTGTTGTCATTAAATCCTATTTTATTTTCTTTGGATTTTTGTGAAAGTTTATTTTCTATAAAAGAGAATACTCGAGTATTCAAGTTTCAAATGTATTTTATGGTTTAAAATTGAGCTAATGTGCAAGAAGACTTCAGGATGTTTATTACGTTTAAAAGTTGGAAGATGTCAATTTTTTGTGATAAAACAATTTAATTATAAAGGTATGAGTATGTCCTCAAATATCACGGCAGCAACATAAATTTAGAAAATGCAATGAGATCTTTCGATTTTAATGCTCCATACTTAATATTTCGACTTCAAAATGTTCTTACTTTTGACTGTGTGAATGTTAAATCTAATCTACGATTATTACCAAAAATAAGATTTATCCGTCCATCAAATTTCATATACCACCGGTAGACCTATAGAATACGGTGCTCCAAAGGTCGTATCACTTTCAGTTCACCCGGCATGTAGCTGCAAGAGCTCTTTCGAGCCAAAAAGTCGCAACAAGGTCAACTTCCCTTCCCAGGAATGAGGTGCCTGAAGTGTCGATTCTCAATTACATGTTGGTCGGTGGATTTATTACTCACTGCGGATGGAACTTAGCATTATAAGGAGTATGCGTCGGTATGCCGAAAGTGAACTACCTTCTATAACGAAAAGTTGGTCACTCGAGTACTAGGGATTGGGATTGACATTTATAGGGTGCTTTGAGTTCGGAGTTGGTGCAGATGTCCTAAGTAGAGATGATGTTGATTTTGGCAAATATGGCTTCAAATTTGATAGACCAATTAAGTCAGATTTTGAGGCGCGATATCACTTCATTGAAAAATTTATTTATCCCACAATGTTACTAATAGTCATCGGTAAATATCCTCCAAGATACAATAAAGTCTCAATGTGACATCCTGAAAATTCAGGTTCTGATTTCGATTGGATAAGTTAGGATTTTCATCGACACAACTATAGTGCTTTTTTCTGAGATAGCCACTCACAAGATAACAAGCCTATCGGGTGAAGCCGTTAAGGGATTTTAAACGCAATAGACTTGAGAATTCAACCAAGAATCAACTGCTCGACTGTGCTAGTCTGCAAGGGTCATTACGGCACAGTTAAAAATTGATCAGGGATCATATATAGGTCAGTTCGACTGAGATGTGTGGCTAAACGTGGGTGATTCCACTAATTTGCAAAATTTTCGTCGATCGGCATTAAACTAATTTTTCTGTCGTTTTGACACCCTGTGTCCATATTTGAAACCTTGGGGTTTCACGACAACCGAGAGTCGCCAATGTGTCGAAGAGATATGTGTGGGTCGAAGAAAATCGACCATGGGTCAATTACACTAAAAATTCCTAAAAGCTACCCAGTAGGTTAGGTTACGCTAAAATTGTGTCAAATTGAAATTAACCTCAAATTTGAATTCGATTTCAGAAATTGAAAGTTCTATCATATTACGATCTATTTTAGGAACGTCGACTCATTCTCCGAAAAATTTCAGAGATTCCAGGATTTTTATGGAAAATCGTCTCGGACGATTCGGAAATTAATAGAAATTCAGACAGGTTGAATTGAAAGAAAATTTGGATTTCTAAGCGAGCTATTGGGGTGATGGGAATTTGTGGAAATGTGTGGGATTTTTCTTCGACGAAATTGGACCTTGAATTGAGGAAATCGGAGAAGAAATTGAAGCTTAAATTGTGAAATTCGTATGCTCGTAGGAGGGCTGGAATTTTAGCTTCAATTTGATTTAATTGTTATATATTATGCTTGAAAATGATGGAGGAAGACATAGAGGATGAGATTGAGGATTGGTGGGACCAAGTATTCAATGTAATGGCTAAGCCTTGTTGATTATTATTTTCCCTCTTAGTTGGCTTCTTCCTCACGCACGACCCCTCCCCTCAGCCGACGTCCCCCTGCCAGTTGGTCTCCTTTTGCTTTCCTCTTTGACTTTTTATTTCACCCTTATCTCACTTGCTTCGCACACCAGGGCAGCCGAACCCTATTCCCTCACGTCTTTTGCTTTCTTTAATTTTCTTGGATGGAAGCAAACCCACAGAAGCTGCCCCACGATTCCTCCTCCTCTGCCATGGCCGCACTCACGCATGCCCTCATCCCCACCGAAGCCACCTGTCCAGCAGTGGCTACGCCTCAGTCAACCTTCGAAGCCCGAGCTGCCCCTTCAGCTGGTCGTTGACCACCAGCAAACGACGCCAGCTGCCCCTTTGTTCTTCCCTCTCCGTCGCCCGTGATCTCTCCCTCGCTGCCGCAGCCACACGTCCAGCAGTCAACGGACTTGCAGCTTCACCAGTCAACTCCCCTCCAAGCGAAACACCATGGTTGACTCCTCACGTGGGCTCATCTCCACGAAGAAGCTGCCACTCGTCTGCGTGAGTTCCCCAACCGAAGCAGCTGATGCTTCCTTTGTCCGCTTCTCCACCGCCTGCCAGCTCACGCCATCCATCAGCTTGTGTCTTGTTTGGTCAACACCACATAATCATCTTCAACGCCATCAACGGCTCCCTTTGTTCCAGCTGCACTAAGTCAGTCCATCGAAACAGCTCAACCCGTGACCACCTCCTGCCTTTACGCCCGTGGACTGCTTGAATTCAGTCTAGCAGAATTTTAGTCCCGCGAGCCCAAGACCATTTCCTTCGTTTTTCCGCAGCCCAATCCCCACGTCAGCAATTTCACGGCCCAGCAGCTCTGCCCAAGGTGGTTTAATCCAATTGAAGCCCAGCTGTGGCCATGGGTTTCAGCCCAAGAATCGAGCCTACAATCCACTGAAGTCCAGCCCAAGTCTCAAGCCCATCTTTGATTGCATTTCAGCAGCCCAGTTTTGGAAGCCCAAGCCCGCGAAGCAGCCCAAGCCCAAAGCTAACCCAGCAATTTGCTGTGGGCTTGCAAGGCCTTTTAGGCCCGATCCGAGCTTCCGTTGACGTCGCCGCAAACCCGAGTTTCGGCCACTGTCGCGCCGTCGTCGTGGTGATCCGGTCTTCACTTTTAACAAGTGAGTTTTACTCACTAATCCATACTTAGTAGGCTAATGATGCTTAGGGGTTGTTTAGATTTAATTAAGTGTAATTAGGTAGATAGATTATAGTAGAATAATTAAATTAGTGCTTTATCAATCCATGTTAGGCAATTGGTTAGTGACATTAGCAAGTAGACTTATGCTATTATTTATTGAACGAATCTTGGAAATTTTCTAGGTCCGTTCCGGCGTCCAATTAGGCATTACGGGCCTAAGTTGGATTTATTGCATTTATTTAATATTTTATGTAATTATTTAATTATTTATTTATTTTTCATAAATTAGGCTGACAAAATTCGACCAGAATTTTATGCTGATTATTGTGGTGCAATCTGTTTATCTATTTTAGTGCTAAATCGTGTTGAATTGATTTTATTCTGATTTTAGGATTTTATTCCTAAATTAATTAACTTTGGTAATTGATTGGAAAATTACCGGGCATCGATTTACAGCACCAAAAATATGTAATGGGCTGTTGAGACTGGTGGGTTGTTCAAAAAGTAAAATTATGATATTTTGGTTAAAGTATAACCGTGTCCTCATTACACTATTTATTTTATCAAGAATGATAAAAGATGGAATTGATTGAATGGTCGGGATGGTATACTATATCAGCCTACAGGCGATATGTCAGCTTAGATTGCGAGCAGTATATCGGTATACTATATCATCCTACAGGCTCTGATATATCAGCTTAGATTGCGAGCAGTATACCTTATCAGCTTACAGAGAGCATTAACAGTATACTATATCATTCTACGGGCTCTGATATGTCAGCTTAGATTGCAAGTAGTATACTTTATTAGCATAGAGAGAGCATTATTAATGTATTATATCAACCCAATGGTTCAATATGTTAGCTTAAATTGAGAGCAGTACATTATTTATCAGCTTAGTGCGAGCTATATACTATCTATTTATCAGCTTAGCAGTGAGCAGTCTTGATATAATTGGACTTTATAGATAGTATGTGATGAGCCGACCAAGAAAGGGTCGTGATGACATGTAATCGACTAAGTCAATTGATCAATGACTTGATATGATGTTATGAATCGATTGATTGATGTGATATAAGGCATCTATAAATAATGTTGATTTGCATGATGGAAATGAGGCCAAGGTAAGCCCTATGAACCGTGTTGTGCTTAGGCAGCCCTTAGAGCGTATTGACTTCCTAATCGGGGTTTAGGGAGTCAAACTTGTTGAAATGTTGTCTCACTGGTTATTGTATAACAATTTCAGGTCCTTAGATGATGTTGGTGGAGGACCGGAAGCCCCGGAGTTTGGAAAGGTGGATAGACCAAAATCGGCGAACGGGTCTGACTAGTAGGTCATAGGACAATTTCTTTGGAATGAGCCAACCTTTTCATAAATAGTTTGGTCTTGTAAATAAACCTTGTTATTTATAAAAGGTTTGTTTTGGTTTGAAAAATTGGCTTTACTTTTCTATCCCATTGAATTGTTGTCGGGGGATTATTTATCTGCTTCCACATGTGCATTTAAAAATGAATGGGTTGGTGATGTGTCCTGAGACGTCGCAATTTAATCGACCAATGAGGAATGGGCATGTGCTCGGAGGATCGAGGTGTGAAACTCAATTGAGAATACTATATATAAATTCTAGTATTTCTTTAAGATTTCTCTAGGAAACAATTTAATTGATGGCTGTAATTTTGGAAAAAAGACTCGAAAAGGCTTTATTCTCATTCATGTAAAAAAATCACACACACACACACACATATACATATACATATATATGTATATATATATATATATATATAAATCTTATAGAACATAAGCAACTCTTCGCAAAAGATTCTAAAGTGAATAAATGTATCCCTTCAGAAAAAGTTGCAAAGTGAACAAAGATAACCATTCAGGAAAGATTGCAAAATGAACAAATGCAACCTTCAGAAAAGATTATAAACTGAACAAGCATAATTTCAAAGGTTATCTTGAAAATGAATATAAAATTCGGAATAATAAAAAAATAAAAATATATATTTTAAAATAAAATTCCAAATTTCATAATTTTAAAAAATACTTAATGAACAAAAAACAACCTTTCAACTAACATAACCGTACTAAAGAAAATAAAATAAAGGGGTTAGTGCGCCAAATAATCGCACACCCGCACACGGATATTGTAGGGACTAGCCCACACCTCAACTCTTTCTCTGAACGTATTAGAAGATGCTCACACTTATAAATTGACATATATCCTTCTAACTTTCTTGTGTGAGACAAGAAAAAGCACATCTCGTTTGTTTTACAAACAAACAACCAACAATCCACCACTTTGTTCGTAAAACAAAGATTTCATAAATAAAATTTTTAAAAACATAGTCAAAATTTCGGTGAGATTAATATACATACATGAAGGTATCTTTTTGAGTTAAACCTTTAATTGGTGCAAGTATCACAAAACTCTATCAAAGTGATGGGTAGCTTGGCTTTAAATTTGTACTTTTAAATAATAGAATCGGACATGCTATACATATACTAACATATTATTTTGGTAATAAGTTTTGTATTACTCTACACTATTATCCTTGTGCTTAATTCTATTTTATAAGCTCTCTATAAAGCAACCCTAACTTTCATAAGAAGTGGCAACACTTCTATGCTTATATAGGTGAACTATCTTCCATGTGTTTTTATTACTATTAACACCTTACAAATTTATAGTATTCTTCATTAAGAGTTCAATTTAACTTACAGAATGTAATAAACAATACTAACTTATTATATTAGGGCTACTCTAATATCAAGCAACCAATAGTCGAGAAGTTGGCGAGATGAGTCATGGGGGGCGACAAGGGAGAGGAAATGAGAAGAAGGGCAAAAGCAAGTGACGAAATCACCAGAAAGACTGTTGGGGAAGGTGGATCTTCCAACTAAGTTCGACTTCATTAATGGAAGAACTCGGGCAGCACAAAGCTGCTCGTAAATCGAAATGAAGCCTAGTCTACTGTACCATCATGTTCTATTCCTAAATGTCATCTCCATCCTTTTGTTGCATCGATGACCGATCAAGAACATGTTGCACGATGCTTTCATATTTAGGAGCTACTGCTGTAATGTTCAGTTCCTGCATTATTGCCTAACATCCTCGATGCGTGAGGTAATGCCTTCACCGATAAAAGACTCGATGCTACTTGGGAGATAAAAGTCAGCGTCCTCGGCTATCTGCGCAAATGAATGCAAAATCGCAAACAATTTTATTAGGTCTAGAACGGCTTATGTATGCTTCAAGCTTCATTGAACATGTATTAATTATTGGGAATGGCAAGGATAGCGGTGCCCTTACATTGAATTACTGACCGTCTAACGTCAGCCACAATTTTTAATGTAGGAAAACGGGAGATTGCTTTGACCGGTTTCAGATTCTTTGAGTTAGCCATCGTTTCTTTAGAATTCCAAACACCTCCTCAAGGACCGAAATTAAAACTCGGCAAGATCTAACCAAGTCGGCAAGACCAATAAAAAATAATAAAGAACCGAAATTCAAGAGCAGCCTAAAGAGTTCTGCAAGCTCCGAAGGCAACAGTGGAGGAGAGGCGACCGAAATTCAAGAGCAGCCCAATGAGTTCTACAAGCTACGAAGGCAACAGTGGAGGAGAGGCAATCGGGGATGGCTCGCCTTAGCGACTCGGGCAGCTTCTTCACTAAGAAAGATCTCAACCTCGAAACGCCAGAGTTGACGGCGCCGCTATCCCCACTGCCAAATTGGCGATGTCTCGAACGGTTTCTCTGAAAATGAAGGACATGGATATGTTGTGCGGAATACTGTTCCTCCCCAAGCAGTCACAAGTACAAAGTGAGAGTGAGTGTGTGCGTATGTGTTGAGTTTGTTCTCTGCCCCTACATTTGAACAACGATGAAAACTGTTGTTGGTCGTGTGAGGGTGAAAATTGCGGTGAGTTTTGGTGTGTGTCTGTTTGAAAGAAAGAAGCGAATGAGTTTTTTGGACTTTCACATGTTCGGTTTGCCAAAAATTATCAATCAATGAAAAAATATTTATGGTCAAAGATAATGTACATTCTTAAAGGTAAGAAAATAAAATCTCTAAACTCAAAAGTGAAAATCAAAGCATTTTCTAGAAAATAATTTATTGAAAAATGTTTTCCAAAAAATATTTTTTATCATTAATTTTTTCAGAAAAAATATATACCTTCCAAATGTTGAAATCCTATCCAGTCAAAGACAATTTTGGCTCGACTCAGTTTTGTGCAAATTACCCTTTGTCCAAGGGAGGCGAACAAGTTAGCGGATTGGGTGGCTCAGGCACAATGGAAAAAGGAACTTCCCACCAATTGGCTGTCTTTTCCTCTGCAGATAATGTTGGATGTTTTAATTTCTAATGTTAACGAACTTGTTTTAAGTTAATGAAGTTTCCAGTTTTTCGACCAAATAAAGGTCACAAAAACATAAAACTAGACCAGCCAGTGCCCAGTTTCCAACTTTAAGATTAGTGGCTGACAATGTATCGTCAATTTTGTGAAGTAACGAGACGGTTAGATAATCATTTTTCTTTAATTATCCAAAGTGACTCTTCTGCACCAGAAACAGTTTAAGATTTCCGAATTGAATGTTCCTAGTCAATTCCGAGGGGGGGCGCCATCTCGTGCATGACGCATCTTTCTTTAGCTTTTAAGGTTGTCGATGAACAGAGGATCTCTCGTAGTATTGCAGGGTGCATATAACTTGCCACAGTTTTGAAGACGATGGTGTGCATGGATTCGGTCTAGGTATCATCTCAAAGTCTTCACTGCATGGATAATCAATTCAAATCTGAACCTTTTTTATTTCTCTCTTTTGCAATCCAAATTTTTTTGGCGAACATGAATTTGGACACCATATGCGTCACGCCTCGATCCTCGAATGCGTGCCCATCCCTCACCCGGTCGATTAATAGCGACGTCCCAGGACGCATCGCCGACCCATTTATTTTAATACGCATGCGGAAGCATATAAATAAATCCCCATACAATAAAGCAATGGGATAGAAAAGTAGGGCTATATTTTTCAACATGAAAAACTACGACCAAACTTTTATACAAGGCAAACCACATAGTATATGATACAATACTATTCACAAGTTTGATCTACTGCACATCCGATCACAACTTATAGTTTGCAAAACAAGAGTGAGGTTTCGGTCCTCCACTCAATCTTCATCTGGATTCTCCTTCTGCTTCATGATCTTTCCTCCTTCCACGTTCCCACTAGAATCTACCGTAGGATACTCAAATGATCCTGGTTCTACAAGGACAGGAGCCACTGGATTAATCACCTCTCCACCTCTAGGTTCTGCAATACCCTCCCCATACGCTACTTCCAAAGCATACACAGGCACCTCAAACTCTGATATCCGGCCCTCTCTTCGCCCATCGCTATAATAACGATACTATGTCCGGTATTGATCTGGCATCCTTTGGGTTCTACCCACATCCACCCAAATGATGGATTTCACCATTACGTACTCTAGGCCTTCAGCGTGCCCAGGCATCGGCACGTGGAACTTCTCCTCAGAGATTTCCTTCGGTAACCCAGAACACATGGGAGGAGGTAGGGGTGCTGCAATCTATGGACCTGAAATGGTTATACAATAACCATTGAGACGACGTCTCAGTTAGTTCTACCTCCTAAGACTCGATTAGTAAACCAATACACTATGGGCTGCCTATGCACACACGGGCCAGAGGACTTACCTTGGCCTAAGATTCCACCTACATATTAGCACAGTTCAAATAACCACCCAATCAATCACAACAGATCAGAATATCGATCAATCAACCTAGTCGATTACATGTCATTCGGACCATTCCCGAGTCATTTCAATCAATACTATACATTCCCCACTCCACGGTGGAATATCTAGTCGTCGAGCCCATGTGCATTCTCCAGGATGACATACCAAGTCTCTGAGCCCACGTGCCTTCTCCAAGATGACGTACCTACTCAACGAACCCACATACGTTTTCCAAGATGGGATATCTAGTCATCGAGCCCACATGCATTCTCCAGGATGACCTACCAAGTCTCCGAGTCCACGTTCATTCTCTAAGGCGACCTATTCACCAAGATGACATACTTAATCATTGGGCCGATGTGCATTCTTCAAGTGATACATCAAATCACCGAGCCCACGTGCCCTTTCGAGATGCCATACTTAATCACCGAGCCCACGTGCATTCTCTAAGGCGCCATATTCGCCAAGGTAATATACATCCTACCATTATTCCAATTCCATAAATTTCGCTATTCCTCGAGGTTCACTAATCTATTTCTGATACTAACAACCGATACCCAGTTGATCCTCAATCAAATACTCCAAATCAATTCATTTAGGAACATATCCTAAAAAATCCACAATTAAATAAATTTGGTACAAACCAAAACTCAAATAAATAAACGGACTGCACCATGACAATCAGCATAAAATTTTGGTCGTCGCCTATCCCCGCCTAATTTCCATAAAATAAATAAATAATTAATTAATTTCGAAAATTCATAAATAAATACTAAAAATCCAATTTAGGTCCGTAATGCCTAATTGAAAGCTAAGACGAACTGGGAAAAATCCCGAGGTTCGTTGAATAAATATTAGGAGCTCTCTACTTGCTCATAACTAAGTCTAACCGCCTAACATGCATCGTTAAGTCACTAGTTTAATTGTTCTAATCTAATCTAACCACCTAATTGCACTTAATTAAATCTAATCAACCCCTAAGTATCATTAGCATACTAATAAGGGATTAGTGAGCTAAACTCACCCATTCAACAATCTGTTTGGATCGAAACGTCGGGAACGTCACGAGGGATGTTTTTCTTCAAAGCGAGCCTAGGGACCGAGGCCCACAAGCACCTCAAAATGGCTTCCAAAGGTGCTGAAATACCCACACCTGAACCTTCTGTTCTTGGCTGGAAATGGAGAGAAAACAGCTCGGTTTAGCGTGGTGAGGCTCGGGAATGAAATAATAGGCCAAACTGGGCCTAGGTGGAGGGTTACCGGCGAAGAAACGACTATGGACAGCCTTGGCTGAGCTCGGGACAGTGAGAGGAAGCTGCTGGACGGCATGGCTGGAGGCGGAGAAGGCAGGCGATGCGCGGGTAAGGCGACGCACGCACGGGCGGGCGTACGGTGACGTTTTGGCATGGCGGTGGCGTCCAAGCGGCGACGGCTGCTGCTCTCTTTCTCCTCAGCTGCTGGTCGCACAAGATGGAGGGCGAAAAGGATAGAGTGGCTGGCCAAGGAGAGAGGGAGAGAAGGGATAGAGGTAAGGGGGACCAAGGGGCTCCACCGTGGCCATTTTTCCTTCAAGTTGTCTCCCATTCGCTTGCCCATGAAGCCAGCAACCCTTGGCTGCAAATGGGCCACCAAAGCACTTTCCCACAACTCTCAAATGGTCCAAAATTGCTAGGGGAGAGGGGGCTACGAATTTTGAGAGGGATGGCTTCAATTGGCTACTTATTCCTTATTAAATCAACATCCATTGACTTCAATAAAATCAACCAACTCACTATAGCTCATCTCGGCGTTTTTTCTCACCTTTGGATCCACCTTGCATCTCGAATTTGAAATAAAAAACAATCCCTGGCTTTAATTGAACAAAAACAGTCTTAGGCCGACTTTTTCCCAAAAAGTCTCGGTTGTCAGAAAAATCTTCTGAGACTAAGTCGACGTTCCTAGAATTTATTGTGACATGACAGAATCTTCAATTTCTGAAATCAGATTTGAATTGGCGGTTAATTTCCATTCGGCGCGTTTTTAGCGTAACCTAGGCTACCGGGTAGTTTTCAGAGATTTTTAGTGCAAATGACCCGTGGTCGATTTTCTTCGAGCCACTATGAACCCACTCGACACATTGGCAACTCTCGATTGTCGTGAAAATCTCGATGATTCAATTACGGACACAGGGTACCAAAACGACAGAGAAATCAAAATAAACCGATTGACGAGAATTTTCCAATTTAGTGGAGTCACCCACGATCGGTCACACTTCTCAGTCAAATAGACCTATCTCTGATCTCAAATCGATTTTTAACTGTGCCGTAATGGCCTCTAAAGATGAGCACAGTCGAGAAGCCGATTTCTGGTCGAATTCTCAAGTCTATTGCCTTAATGAAATGCCTGATTTATTCAGTAGAAAACAGGATTGAAAATCTAGGATGTCACAATATAAATCGGAATTTTTATAGGACATCCAACACGTAGAAGGAAACAAACTTGTCCTTCTCGCATCACTCACTTCTTCATATACCGAACCTTTCTCACCCTTCACCACCATCATCCCTAAATAAATTCCCGTAGCAGTAATTCCCCTAAGAGCCAAATGGGTAGTGCAAGCCATCAGCTTCACCTTTTCTTCTTCTCTTTCATAGCTTCGGGCCACATGATCCCGATGATCGACATGGCGAAAGTGTTTGCCACAAAAGGCTGCAAGTCCACCCTCATTGCCACCCCCTATGACAAGCCTAGTTTCATGAAATCCATTGCGAAATTTAAGGATTTCGGCTTCAACATTGATGTCGTCACGGTGACGTTGCCCCTAAAAGAGGTCAGCTTGCCAGAAGACTGTGACAATGTGAACATGGTCACCTCGATGGAAATGCACCAGCAATTTAGGAGAGGCACGGCGATGCTGGACCAGAAGCTTGAGCTGCTGATAGAGAAAGTCACCCCTGATTGTTTAATCTCGGACATGTTCCTTCCCTGGACAATTGAGGTCACGGCCAAGTGCGGCATTCCTAGGCTCGCTTTCCATAAGACAAGTGCCTTCTCCATAGTAGGCACGGAATGTGTGAGGCTCTATGAGCCTCACAAGATGGTGTCGAGTGATTCGGAGCCCTTCGTCATCCCCAACTTCCCTGGAGAAATCACACTATCTAGGATGCAGTTGCAGGACTTTGTCAAGGAAGAGACAGAATTCACCAAACTCATGGACGAGATGAAGGAATCGAAGAAGAGGAGCTTTGGAGTTGTCATGAACAGCTTCTACGAGCTTAAGCCGACTTATGCAGACCATTACAGGACATTCCTAGGGAGACGATCCTGGTTAATCGGCCCGCTCTCACTGTGCAATAAGGAGATTGAGGACAAAGTACACAGGGGCGAGCAAGCATCCATTGACCAGCTTGAGTGCCTTAAGTGGCTTGACTCGAGGCAAACCAACTCAGTGATCTATATTTGGTTTGGAAGCATGGTGAATTTCAATGCTGCTCAACTCCATGTGTGGCATCCCAAAAATTCAAGACAAGCTCTAAGATGTATTAAAGCCCATAATTAGGTAATGAAATTACCTATGGTTTATGCTTTAGCCATTAGTTTTCTCTTAAGACTAAGTGTTATATGCTTGTGTTCATGAGTTCCAAAAATTAGTATTATAAGATAAATTAATGAGAATAAATTTATTCATGGCTATGCACCTCATAGACTAAATTCCTATAGATAAAATGTTACAAGATTTTGGCCATGTGAAATTTAAATTTTGGAATCTATAAAAGAAAGAAATAAAGGTAAAAATTTGGGGTTTAATTAGGTTTGGGCCTTAGGCCCAATAGCTTGGACTTTTGGGCCAAATGGCCGGCCCATTGGAGCCCAAGGAGGGGCTATCGACCGGCCCACTTGCTGGCCCAAAGCCCAGCCGAGAATGAGGCCCATTTTTGCATGATGAAGGCCATGTGTCTCTCCCAAATTGCCAAGTGTAGATCATGCAATTAGCAATCATTGCTAATGATGGAAGGGAAGACCATTGGGGGGGATAGTGGCTGGTTAAGGTGAGAAAGAGAGGGAGAGAGAGGGCTTCGACCAAGCCAAGAGAGAGAGAGACAGTTGCGCGAGAGAGAAGGGGAAACCGAGACAGGAGGAAGAAGGAGCCGCTCGCCGTTCGTCTGCCCGTCGCCGTCCGTGTGCCGTCGTTCACTTGATCTTAGAGGCAAGTTAGGATCCATTTTTCTACTCTTGTATGTGTGTCTTGCATGTGTGGTTGAAGGAGTGTTGAATCTTGGGTGTTTAGAGGTAAGAACCGAAGCTAGTGTGTTTTGTTTCTTGAAATAGCTTGCTGATTTCGTGTATACCGCCTGACCCAGAAACTTGTGGAGGCTTGTATGCGTGTTTCGAGTTGAATTTTGACTTAGACTCCTTCATGAAAGTTGTAGAAAACATCTCAAAGTATAACATATTAAAATTTGGGACAAAATGGTTGAGTTTTAAAGGGCAAAACCCTTCTCCTACGAAGACACTAGATCTGGAACTGCTTTGCTGACCTTTTGGTAGTTTTGTGGGTTACATGTTGCTTTTACCGAGAATTTCCCTTCGACTTCTGCATGAAACTTTAGATAATATCCTAAAGACTAACATACTCAAATTTGAGGTAAAATGAACAAGTGTAGCCTAGTGAATCGATTTTCTTTTGAAGACGGTAAATCTGGAAATACGGTACTGGACACCCGAGACTTCTTGGACCTATATGGTGACTATTCTTTGAAAATTTCCCTTAAATTCCTTAATGAAAGTTGTAGGGAACCGTTTTTGGCAAAACATATCAAAATTTCAGAGGAAACGAAGAAGGTTAAGTAGGAAAAAACTCGATATTTCGGACATAGCTAAACTGGACGTTTCGGTGCTAGAAATAGGAGCTTCGGACGTCTATATAAAATTATCTAGAACGAATCTGGCCTAGATGTCTTCATGAAAAATATACTTTAGGGTCTTGGATATAAGTTGGTAAAATTTCATAATTTTTGGAGGTCACTCGGGTATTTTAATCGAAATATTTCAAAAACAGTGCAATATGACTTTGTCCGAATTTTGCATGTTGCAATGTGTGAGCTATATCTTGTTGTGTGAAGCTCTTTTGGGCATGTGTTCTTCATGAAATTGTTACCTTTATGTCTTATCACATGCTCTGATTTTGTGATTTTTGAGGGTCATATGGATATTTAATTTAAATATTTTCCAAAATTGTGCGAGCTGGAATTTAGTAAATTTCAAAAAGGCATGTATTATGGACTATTCTAAGTTGTATGGATTCCATGGATCGTATTGTCTTTAGTGATTGTATCTTGCTGCATGTATGATGATGATTGGAAATGCATATAAGAATTAAAAGGATGAAAGTAATCTTGTTTGTCATTACATCATGTGCCATGCTAAGTTGAAACATAAATTGGTGAACATGAACAACGATAAATGAGGAAACTGTTGGAGGCGGTTGATAATGCCCTGGGAGTGTCAGGATGCCCGGGATGGAGGGTGCCGGATGCTCAGATTGTATTGAGATACATGGCCGGATGTCCTCGGGAGTTTCGAGATGCCCGGAATGGTTGGGTGCCGGAAGCCTCAGAGGTTTTCGCCCGAGGGGATGCCTCGTGATGCCAGTTGGGATGCGAGATGCCCGGAATGTGGGGGTGCCGGATGCCCAGTGGCCTTAAATGGCTGAATGCCGGAGGTTTTTCTCACGATGCCAGGTTGGGGTGCGAGTGGTAATGTATGGGATGCAATTGCTAATCCCGAGAAAGAGAGATGTGGTGATCAAATTGAAAGATAAAAGTGGAAATTGAATCATGCACATGTGATATGATGACATACGTATGGATGTGTGACATGATGATGATGATGCGTGTGACATGATGATGATCACCTATGGCATGATGATATGTGTGTGACATGATGATGATCACCTATGGCATGATGATATGTGTGTGTGACATGATGATGATCACCTATGGCATGATGATATGTGTGAGACATGACGATGATCACCTATGGCATGATGATATATGTGTGTGACATGATGATGATCACCTATGGCATGATGATATGTATGTGACATGACTGTGATGAGTATATGAGGATGTATGATGACATATGCATGGCTGCAAGGTAAGTTATGCTTGGATGCATGAATGGCATGTACTGTGTTATGATTGTTATGATCGTAATGTGATGCATTGAGTAGTTAATTGGATCTTTTACTTGCTGAGTGGTTGTACTCACCCCTTCGGGGACCAACATTTCATATTAGAAAGATGCCGCTCCCTACCGTCACGTGGGGCACCTTCTATGGCCTCCCATCGGATGTAGAGGTAGAGTGTACGGAGATCGACTGCGTCCTCGTCCTTGGACTGACATTTGTGCAAGTGCGAGTGCTGGTTATGTACAACGTGGGCCTAAATGAGGGCCTTGTCATTCAGGAGTTTCTATCAGTTCATGTCCGCCGAGATGGAGTGTTTAGGGGGATGTTGCCGCCGCCACTGCCCGACGCACCAGGATGGGTGTGATGGCCGCGTGAGGGTTAGAGAGCTGAAGTTTCTTTTTTGGAGTAGCCGCCACTGTTAGATGGAGGATGTCACGTGATCACTTTAGGGGTCGTAGTATCTTTTTGGGATGTGGCCAAGTGTAGCTAAAAATCTTGGCTTTCTTTTGTTGTATCAACCCAAGAAAAATCCATCATGAAAATATGTAAATAAAAGTGGTCTGGCTTTATCTTTTCCTATGGTAATTAGTGGTGTGCATTGTATCATGATTGTTGGAGAGATAGATGGTGATATTAAATTATGCTTCCGCTAATAAGTCGCGCTGGGACCGTTTTAAAAAAAAATGTGTATGAACTACGACGCTTCTACTAAGAGATGTAACTAGTGTCCATTAGGTGTAGCAATAGGTGCCTGTGGCGACCTAGGGTGTTTCGGGGTGCCACACCATGAGATCGCAGTCGGACTAGAAGCATCAGGGCAACAATTCATCTGGGTGGTAGAGAAGGACCCAAATGTGGAAGAAGGCAAAGAAGAGTGGCTGCCCGACGGGTATGAATCAAGAATCCAAAACAAGGGCCTCATCATCGGAGGCTGGGCTCCTCAGGTGCTAATTCTCGATCACAAGGCAGTTGGGGGGTTTGTGATGCACTGTGGGTGGAACTCGACCTTGGAGGCGGTCACAGCTGGCATACCAATGGTGACATGGCCGGTTGTGGCGGAGCAATTCTACAATGAGAAGTTTGTGATCCAAGTGCTCAAGATTGGGGTTGATATCGGGGTGAAGAAGTGGGTGAGGTGGTTTGGCGACAGCGTGATGAGCGATAGAGTGGAGGAGGCAGTGAAGAGAATCCTGGTGGGTGAGCAAACAGAGGAAATGAGAAGGAGGGCGAAAGCACTTGCGGAGATGGCAAGAGGGACTGTGGAAGAAGGTGGGTCTTCTTGGTCTGATTTGGGGGCTCTGCTTCAAGTTCTCAGACTGCAGCGATCGGCTCGCGATGAGAAGACCTGATTTCTGACCTGAAGCAACCAATCTCGAGTTTTTGCTTCTAGAGAATAAAACTAAAGAAATAGAAACCTCTACTTCTCAATTTCAGAGTCTTTGTTGTGGTGCAAAACTGGAGAGAAAGGCTGCTTGCTGTTTCTTTTCATGGGATATACCATTGAATACGTTTCTTTTGAGGTGTTAAGCAATGCATACATGACCTTGAATTCTGTTGTGCCAAAGAAATTAAAGCTAGGATCCCGGTTGCAAGTTTCAATTGCACATGTGTACTTTCCCATTTCTGAATTCTATTCTTGAGACAGAACTGGCAGAAAGATCTTTGCAATTTCATATTCCATAGAATTGTATTTGCACATCAACAGACGAAAAAGATGGGACAGAAAGAGTCAAATGAAAAGCACTATAAGTCGCGCTGGGACCGTTTTAATGTTTTAATATTTGCACATCAACAAACTCATCCTTGCAATTTCATGTTAAGGAAACATTTTAATGTTTGCACTACTCATGTTGTGATATGAAATCATAGTTGAGTTTGAAGTTACTTTTAGCCCAAACATTTGAATGTTGCACAACTCATCTTGTGATATGAAATCACAATTGAGTTTGAAATTACTTTCGGTCCAAACCAGATCGACAACTTTAGTTCGTCATCGACTCAAGTCCATTGCAAATCGTAGGCATGAAACTTTCACACCAATATGATGCTCACGATACCATTTTCATAGATCAGGTACCCCTCAAGGTCGGGACTGGCTTTGTGGTTGCAAAGCTGGGTTATGGTGGTCGGAGGGAACGTGAGAAGAGACGCTGCGGAGAAGGCGGAGAGGCGGATGGTCAAATCTTTGATTTGTTAATAAGTTTCTAATAAAGTGACTAGGTTCACTGGTTAGATCTTAAAATACTTTGGGATCTACAACTACATGCGGGGATGGTAAATATTTTATCGATAAGTTATGAACTGCTTGTCGGTCTAATTGTCAAATATTATGGAAATATGCAATCTTCTTCTAATTATTAGATTTGAAGATGGGAATATCGCGACTTTGTTGATAAAGTTACGGCTTAATCCATGGGTCCACTTGTTAATGATAAAGTTACGGCTTAATTGATGGGTCCACTTATTAAATTTAAAGCACCTAGGTAATCGACTGTTAGATGTGAGTGATGAATTCATTATCTTGTTGGTAAGTTATAAAATGTTTGACAAGTCAAGTTGTCAAATCTAAAAACACTATGTAATCTACTATTGGAAACTATATATAACAACAACAACAACAACAACAACAACAATAACAATAATAATAATTAATTGTTGTGTGACAGCCTAAATTTTTAGATTTTGTTTCCGATTAAATAAATTGGGCCTTTTATCGACGTGTTTATAGTGCTATTCTCTGAGCTGACCACTCATGAGATAACTAGACTATCTAGGGAAACCATTAAGGGATTTTAACAAAATAGACTTGAGAATTCGACCAGGAATTAACTGCTCGACCGTGTCGATCTACAAGGGTCATTACAGCACTGTCAAAATCAATTAGAGATTAGAGATAAGTTGATTCAACTAAGATAGGTGATCAGAGTGTGGGTGATTCCACCTTATTACAAAATTCTCGTCGATCGACATACCGATTTTTCTGTCGTTTTGGGTACTATGTGTTTATATTTGAAACCTTGAGATTTTCACAACAACCAAGAGTCACCAATGTATCGAAAATGTACAATGTGGATCGAAAATAATCTATCACGGGTTAATTGCACTAAAAATTCCTAAAAATTATCCTGTAGACTAGGTCACGCTAAAATCGCGCTGGATTGAAATTAATTGCGAATTTGAACCCGATTTCAGAATTGAAAGATTGGTCATGTCACGATCTATTTTAGAAACGTTGACTCATCCTTCGAAGAATTTTCGGAGATTTCGGAATTTTTGCGGAAAATCGTTTCGAACATTTTGGAAATTAGCAGAAATTCGAATGGGCCGATTGGAAGAGAAATTTTGACTTGCAAGCCGAGCTTTTTGACGAGAGGCACTTGTAGAAATTCTATGGGCTTTTTCTTCATTGAAATTGGACGTCGGATTGGGGAATTTCTTCAAGAAATTGGAGGTTATTTGAATGAAATTCGGAACCATGGAAGAGCAGCAACCTTTGCAACAAAATTTGGATAATTGTGGGATTTATTTGGCTAGAAAGAATTAGGGGACAAGTGATTGATGGAAGGGCTAAGGTTTATTGACTTTTTTTCCTCTTCTCTTCCAAGCTCACACGTCTCTCTCTCTTATATTTTCTCTATCTCTCTCCTTTCTTTACCGATTCGGCCATCTTCCATTTCTTTTCCCGCGAACCTCGACCCCTCTCTATTCTGCTTTCATTTTCATGTTTTCCCTGCGTCTTCATCTTCATTCATTCTCCGCAAACGAAGCCCCCACCCGAGTCAACCTTCACCGACGAAGATCGCCTACAACACGTGAGTGTCCACCAGCTTCTGTCCTCCACCACCGGTCTTCACCCCATGCGGCCACAAACCTGCTGCTCCATTTTCCTTCATGCAGCTCCACCGGATTTGCTGCCTTTGCCCTTCTTCCTGCAGCCGAAGACTCAGCCACCACGAATACTCAACCTGCTCCGTTCTCTCCAAGCAACGCCCCACCGAAGCAACACTGCTCGATCTTCTCTCTTACGCCAACTCAACCTCCACGCCATCTTCTCTTTTGACGCTAGCAGCTCCGTGTCCTGCGCCTCCACCATTTCGCTCGACGCCAGTCCAATTGCTTTCTCACGTTCGGCCCAAATCGCAGCAGCCCATCCTCACGTGTCAGTAGCCCAAGAAGCTAGTGAAGCCCACAATTCAGCCCAAGAATTTAGCAATTCAGCCCACTTGCAGTCAGGCCTAGCCCAGTTCAGTTTTTCAGCCCACTTGAAGCCCGCGAAAGAGCCTAAGCCCGCGAAGCAAGCCCAGCCCAACTCAATAACAAATCTCAGTTTGGGCTGAGATTTGTTAGGGCGATTTTAGGCCCGGTCTGAGCTCCTTTGGTGTCGTCGCAAACTCAAGTTTTGGCCGCCGTCACACCGTCGTTGCGGTGAACCGGTTTTCGCGATATACCGGTGAGTTTATGCACTAAACTCTTCTTAGTAGGCTAATGACGTTTAAGGGGTGTTTAGATTTATCTAAGTTTAGATTAGTGTAGTTTTAGTTTATTTAATTAATTTAGGTTGGTTAGATTAGTAAATTAGGTGGTTAGAGCTTAAATTTAGTTAGCCCGTTAGGTAGCTTTATAGTTAGAGTGGTTAGGATAATTTAATTAGTTCAATAGGTGGTTAGATTAGCATTATTTAGCCTAAGTTAGCATTTTTAGCATTTAATGTATTTATTTTATTAATTTTAGAAATTATTTAATTATTAAATATTTTTTCAAAAAATAGACCGGGATAGCCACTGACCGGAATTTGGTGTTGATTGCAAAGGTGTGGTTAATTTCTGCAATTGAGTGTTAAATTGTGCAAATTGAGTGCTTGTTGGATTTTGAATATTTAATTCCAAAATTTGTGAATTTCAATATTTTTTTTAGAAAATCCCGGGTGTCGGGTTTTAACACCAAAAAATGGTTTTATATACTATATAAAACAATGAAATTTTAAATTGGAGGATATCAATTTTTCTGGTGAGAATTGACCGTGTACTTACACACGACTATTTTACCGTGTCTTTTTAATACAAAGAAAATAAGCCAGGATCACTATTTGAATTGAGGCATTTGAGTGCAATGTACGGTGTCCTGGGCCGAGATTGATTGGTCGTGTGCTGGTTAAGAGAACCCGTCCCCGAACTGTGTCGGATGGACATTACCCTATATGGGATACCCACTTATTGTGTTTTTGGTCGCAGTAGATTCTGGACCTATACTCCTTTGGGAAAGCCATCTTTGAGAGACATAGCCATGTTCAATAGTGGTGAGACGATGCCTGGTTACACTAGTAGACTATCGAACTTCAAGTAGGCCGTGCCTAGAGGGGCAAAATTAACAATTGGAACGCGTGTTTGTTGGAGTTTGATCCGCCTGATTATTAGACAAAACTGTGTGGTACGGTATGGACGTGTCATAACAGTTTGGCGTTATAAGTGGGACCCCTGTGATCAATTGATTAGATGAAGCGTTTCAATTGTTATGCACTGAGATGATATGCATTGTGTATATGAACTATGCTGACCAGCGAGGAAGATCTGAGACCAAGTAAGTCTCTATGGTTGTATGATTGTGTGGTTAGGATACTTTTAGGTGTATTACCCTCCTAATCGGGGTTTAGAGCGTGAACTCACTGAGATTTATATCTCACCCCGTCGTGGGCTCAATTTTTAAGGCCGTAGAGCTGAGGACCCGGAGCCGAACTGAGGGGACCTGAGGAGTAGGTCAATTAGGTTAACTTCTTTTTGGAGAACTGTCTTTTGTAGACTTTTGGTTGCTGATTTTTGTACATGACTCAAGGTGTTTATAAAAGCATGTTTGTTGTGAATTTGTTGTCTTGTTTTTCTATCCCAAGATGGTTACTCTTAGGGGATTTATTATTCGCTTATGCATGTGCAATAAAATGAAAGGGTCAGCGACTCGTCCTAGGAAGTTGTAAAATTTTATCGACTAGAGAGGGATGGGCACGCGCTCGAGGTTTGGGGTGTGATATCCCCGTTTAGTGGTACTAGAGCGAAGTCTGTGTTTAGAGTGATACGGTGCGATGGGTTCTTGAGATAGTTAGTAGGAATGGCCTTTATTTTATGCTGATGCTTGTGATTGATAGATGTTTGGTAAATTGGTTGTGACATCACTCAGTTTCTAATTCTGTATGGAATTGGAAACAGGTTGTGTAGAAAGTCTACAGCATGAGTGATCAGGAGCCGAGGAGTCCTAGATAGAGGACCATTTCATCAGTGACTCGGGGTAGAGCGCAGGCTGAGGCCAGCACAAGTGGAGTGGCACCGGCACCGGTCCCGCCGGTTGGTGCTAGGGTAGCAGCCCCTAGTGATCCCAGGATTGAAGGGATCATGCAGGCACTTTAGACAATTGGAGATCTGATGGGGCAGCAGATCTAGAATCAAGCTGCCACACCTGCTGAAGCCTCATAAGGGAACGTGGTTGCCGAGAGACTAATTCACAAGCTCGTCGAGCAGTTCCATGAAATTGCAACCACCAAAGTTCATAGGAACAGGAGATCCCAAGGCTACAACCCTCTGGATCCAAGAATTGGAGAAAGCGTTTGCACTGCTGAGGTGCACAGAAGAGGAGAAGGTCACTCTTATAGTATATTAGCTGCAAGGGATTGCAAGTACTTGGTGGAGGGTCACTAGAGAAGAAGTATTCCCATAATGCGTGGTTCTAGAGTGGAACGCCTTCGTTAGAGTGTTCAACGGCAAATATTTCTACAGCTGTGCCAAGCAACTGAAGATGGTGGAATTTCTACGCCTTCGTCAAGGTCAAATGACTATGGACCAGTACGAGGTGAATTTCGCCGAGTTATCATAGTACGCTCCTAGATTGATCGAGGATCCCGAGGAGAAGGTGATGAGGTTTATGGATGGCCTCCAACCAAAGCTAAAAAATCCATTGGTGCCGTTCGATATAAAGAACTATAATGAACTGTACGGACGAGCCCAACTAATACAGAAGAATCTGAACGAACAAGCCGCCGCATCTAGGTCACGGTTTGGGTCTAACCGAGATGGAAATCAGTTTGGGAAGAGACTGATGACCGGAGGAAAGATATCATGTCCCACTCAATAGGAAGGGTGGAATAGGAAAGTCGTCGAGCCAGAATGAGATGTGTCGTGCCTGCGGGAGATGACATGGATCAGCCTCGTGTCCTACTAGGACTAGTGCTTGTTTTGTGTGGCCAACAGGGTCACATAGCCAGGACTTGTCCCAGAAAGCATATGGGACCGCAGTTACCGCCACCACCACTGATGAAAACGGAGGACTTCCACCACTGAATGCACAGTAGGGTGTACTACTCAAACCTCTAGCTCAAGGAAGGACATACGCTATCACTAGAGGTCAGGCGGAGGATGCGCCTAATGTGATTATAGGTATTGGTTCACTGAACGACCACATTGCTTATGCTTTATTTGACCCTAGTGCAACTCATTCATTTATAGCTGAGCAGTATATTAAGTTGGTAGGGTTGATTCCTGAGTTGTTGGAGTTGGTGATTAATATATCAACACCATTAAATGATAAGGTGTTAATTGCAGTGGGTTCTCTTGGTTGCACGTTAGCGATTGGTGAGTGAGAAAGGAAGATAGACTTGATAGTCCTAGCCATGTATGACTTTGACCTGATAATTGGCATGGACTGGCTTACCAAGCAACAAGCTAAGATGGACTGCTATCGCAAAGCGATTCAATTTAACCCGATAAAGGGAGAGAGCTTCGAGTTTATCGGGAGTCAAGGAGGACCCTCACTTACCATGATATTGTCGCTTGAGGCAACCCGATTGGGGTTGTCAAAGAACCATCCGAAAACTCTGCAAACTTAAAACATCTGATCTAGATTTGAAATACAATTCATCATCGGCACTCCATGCAGATGATTAATATGATATGCACACACTTCGGTATACTTATTCTAATCGAGATCTTTTCGTGTTGCACTAAGGTGAGTTGACTCTATTCATCTGTCGACCACAACCCCATAAGGAATCAATACTCTTCTCGACTGCTTAATAAGCCTGTTATAACATTCCATCATACTATACTTCCATTCCCACACATGACTCTCTCAAGTGCTTGAAAAAGCTTTCCTGGCTTACATTACCAAATTCTCACTTACTGATACATCTAACACTTACAACTTGTTCGGCGATATCTATCTTCATACCGATCTACCAATCCCGATGATGTAGATTCCGACTCATCTTCATCCTATCTAGACAACGCTAAAATTGCTATGATGAGCTTCCCATAAGATCTCTTCTTTAATCTCTGTATCGTCAATTACACACAATCGTCCTCGAAACCTTAGCGTTCTGCCTTTAGAAATCTGAAACTCAACCTCTCTCTCATCTGCATTCTCTTATAAAGTCTTATGAATTTCTGAATCTATCCACTGAAGTGATTTGATTCTGATCTGTACTCCGGGCTTGATTCTAAGGGTAGTCATAAGACTCAAAAGGTGGCCTACCTTAGATTTGAAAACTGAATTTCAAACTTTCTCAAATAAGATCCAATCCTTGAGTACCAACTGTGCAACTAAGGACTCTTGACTCAGTGCATCTGCGACTTTGCTCACATTTCCAGAGTGATACGAAATATCATAGTCATAATCCTTAAGGAGTTCCATCCAGCGACGCTATCTCATATTCAACTTTTCTTGAGAGAATACGTACCTGAGACTTTGATGGACAATAAAGATATGGAATCTTTCTCTATACCGATAGTGCCTCTAAATTTCTAAAACGAACATAACTACTGCAAGTTTCAACTCACAAGATCTCAATTGACGGGACGCGTATGCAATAACCCTATCATGCTGCATCAACAAGCATCCCAATCCTTTAAACAACGCATCACTGTAGATCTCATAGCTTCTAGGACCAGATGGAATAGTCAGCACATGTACGGTAGTTAGCTTCTGCTTAAGCTCTTGAAAACTACACTCGCACTTACCTGTCCACACAAACTTCTCTTCCTTTCTCAGTAGTCTTGTCAACGGTGACGCTAACGCTGAAAACCCTTCTATTAACTGTCTGAAATATCCTGCTAATCCCCATAAACTTTTGATCTCTGTCACTGTAGTCAATCTCGGCAAACTGTTCAATGCTTCAATCTTGAACGGGGTTTACGGAGATTCCTTCTCCTGAAATCACATGACCTAGGAACGCCACACGAGTCATCCAAAACTCGCATCTGCTAATCTTGTTGTAAAAATCCACAAGTACTAAAGGTCTGAAGTACCATCCCCAAATGTCTCTCATGCTCCTCAGCACTCTTTGAACACACCAAGATAACTTCAATGAACACGATCACAATTGATTCAAGTACCCTTACACATTCTGCTCATAAGATCCAAACAAATAGCTAAGGTGTCCGTCAAACCACACGGTATTACAATGAACTCATAACTGCCATATCGAGTGCGAGATGTTAACTTCGGTATGTCTTTCTTCCTGATCCTCAACTGATGATACCCTGACCTCCAGTCGACTTTAAGGAACATCAATGTACAAACACAACGAACCAACTTTCTTCTTCACGAATAGAACAGGTGCTCCCCAAGGCGATACACTGGAACGTATGAATCCCATATTCAACATTTCCTGCATCTGCACCTTCAGTTCTTTTAACTCGGGTAACACCATCCGGTAAGGAGCCTTAGGGACTGGCTCTGTTCCGGGTGCTAATTCAATCACGAACTCCATTTCTCTTCCTAACAACAAACCTGGCAATTCTCCAGGAAACACCTCAGAAAACTTCTGTACCATGGCTAAGTTCTCCTTACTTGGTCCCCCAACTGTCGCATCCATTATAGTTGCCATATAAATTAGGCAACCTACATCCATAAACCAGGTTGTCTTCAGTAACGAATAACAGGGATCGAAGGTCCTTTCCGACTTTTAGTAACTCAAAACTTTCGTACGCTAACTGAACCAACTGAATTATATCACTGCCACGATTCATAACAGCGGAAAGCTCCTCAAGTCAAACCTTTTCATTAATGACTTTCAAGTCATACATAAGCAAACCCTTCAAGTACAACTATAGTTAGAAATTCACATTTCGATTACCTTATTACCACAACGAAAATCCTACAACCCTCACTAAAAATTATGCTGCTTTACTCTGATAAAAACATCTCAAAAACATTCTTCCCTTGATCAATGCTTAGTCGACCCATTCATGCTCTTCCAGCCATCCTAGCGGCGTCCTATCTGTAGTAACGGTACTTACGCTCTCATGAACTTACACGGATAGTTCCTAACCCGATGGTCGTGCTAGCCATATTCAAATCCAGCTCCCTTTTTACTCTGACACCGGGCTGACTCAAGCCTCCTTTCCATAAACTCGACACGCAATCGGTGAGTCCTCTACTTCTCAACAAGTGACATCATGCACCCTTCCTTGCACTGGGGTCCGTTCGAAGTATCCCATTAAATGTCCCGAAGCATGTTTCCTCTATTCTGTCTTATCAACGGCGATGTAGAAACAGCTGTGGTTCCATCTGCCTATATGGGTAATCTTTGATCAAATGACCTTACTGGCGACACCTGTAACAAGTTCTTTCCCTCTTACAGCGTGGGACAGATCCATGTCCTTTCTTACAGACATGACACGCATCGATCGAGTTGAACTCTAACTTTCCAATTCTACTCTTCCGGTTAGGTGAAACAAGGCACCTTTCTTCCGACATCGGCCTTTCTCCCAATCGATTTCCATCTCTGTCTAAACTAAACCTTGACTTAGATATGGTGGCTTGATCCTCAATCACAACTCCGGATTGAGCCTCAACAGGCGCAGCAGCAATAACGGCTACAATGCTGGCAGCGGTAGAAACAACAGTAACAACGACGACTCGGTCCTGAGCTTATTGACCCAACGAGCTTCCAAGGAACACTAGCGCCTGAACGATCCCATCAAACCTAGGATCGCTTGGTGTTGCTACACTCTTAGTACCGACTTGCGGCGGTACTCTCACACTCGCGCTGGTCTAAGCTTGTGCTCTACCTCGGGTGCTAACTCTTGTCAGCATCCTACCCCTAGGTACAGGTCCTATCGACCTCCTTCAAAGAGTTCTCCACTCCTGGTCACTCATCCTACAGGCTCTTTATAGACGCCTGTTTTTCGATTCCAACATCAAGTTAGAATTTGAGTGACCCCACAAACACATTACCAAACAGCTATCAACTACATGCATCAGCATATTAAAAGCCTTTCCTACTAACTATCCCATAACTCATCGCACCTTGTCACTCCATACACAGACCATGCTTTGATACCACTTAAACGGGGATGTCACGCCCCGAACCTCGAGCGCGCCAACATCCCACCATGGTCATGCAAATGCGACATTCCCAGGTAGTGTCACCGACCCCATTCATTTATTATTGCGCAAGCATAACGTATTATAAAACCCCTGACAATGAAATACGGGATAGAAAAGCATGAAGCAAAACCACAACATAACACTTTCATAATTCAACAGAATTACAGATAGAGGTCTACGGCCAAAAGTCTACAAAAGACCGGCTCTTTAAAAAGGAACTGTCCTACGATCTACAAGTCTGACACATTCTCAAATCTTATGACTTCACCTCTAGAACTCCTCAAGGCCAACCAAAGATATCTAGCCGCTCCATCCACCAGGGACCTGAAATTGTAATCCCCAAATCGGGATGAGACAATGTCTCAGCAAGTTCAACTCCCTAAACCCCTATTAGAAAGAAAATACGCCCCGGGTGGCCTAGCCACAACATCACACAGAAGACTTACCTCGTCTTAATTCCTTCCTGCAGATTAGCACAATTTGTATCACACAATCTCAGGTAGTAATAATAATTCAAACAATTGGAACACCATCACCTTCATATAAATCACAGTCGCACTTAGCACGCATTCCAATTATTATTCACTGCCACACAAGAGCATGGCCTACTCGCAGTTCGGCTATCTTCTAACATTAATGCCAGGCATCGCCTCCCCCCTTGGAGCGCGGCTTTGTCACTACGTCGACGGCATTCCCGAAGGAGCATCATCTCCCCCCTTGGAGCACGGCTTCATCACTACGTCGACGGCATTCCCGAAGGAGCATAGATACAGTCGGCCCAGCCTCTACTGCGATAGGCATCCACTGCGTGGACATCCCATATAGGGGCAAGTCCATTTTTCCTCTTAGTTATCACACGGCCAAAGCATACTCAGCCCCGGACACTTTATATTTCACTCAATGCTTCCACTTAAAATAGTGATCCTTGCAATTTTTCTTCATATTAAAAATATTCCAGAAATTACTCACGTGTGTGGGGACACGCTAATTTCGAATCAAAAAGCCAATATCTCACTTTTTCAAACCCTACTATTTAATATAATCATTAAAATCCAAATTTTGCATCAAAACCCGACACTTGGGTTTTTATGAATAAAATCCCTATTTACCACAATCAACACTCAATTTGCCACATCCATTCATCAAATTCAAATTCTAAATGCACAGCAGCGATTAGCACGAAATTCTGAGAAAATAAGGTCCCAAAATGATTTTCAGAATTTATTAAATAATTAAATTTATTCCGAAAATTAATTAAATAATAATATCCATATCTTTCACGATCCACACTCAATTTATAATATCCAATCATCAATTTCAAAATCTGACTACATAGCATCAAAGACAAAATTCTGA
The DNA here is from genome assembly GCA_016097595.1 of Eucalyptus pumila. Taxonomy (NCBI): domain Eukaryota; kingdom Viridiplantae; phylum Streptophyta; class Magnoliopsida; order Myrtales; family Myrtaceae; genus Eucalyptus; species Eucalyptus pumila. The sequence goes on from CM027853.1 coordinate 34,982,481, forward strand.
GCAAATAAAGTCCGAGATAATTTTCGAATTTATTAAATAATTAATTTTATTCCGAAATTTATTTAAATAATAATATTTTAATAATTTCGAATAAATATATATTATTAAATTATTTAATAATTTTGGAATACTTAAATAAATCAAAAATAAATTCCTTTAAGTCACATCAAAGCTTATATTAATATAAACATTCATTTAGCCTTAAATTAAACCCACTTTAAGTTAATCAAGCACATTAATATAATCGACACTTAAATAAATTAAACTAACCACCTAATAACACTTAACATAAACTAAACACACCTAAAGCATCATTAACCCTCTAATCAAGGTTTAGTGAGCTAAACTCACCGGATTAGCAAGCTGAGCGGATCAAAATGACGGGATCGACACGAGGATTGACTTTCCTCAAAGCGGGCCAAACATCCGGGGTCGGGAAGACGGCCAAAACGGGCCAAAACCGAGCTTCCATACTCATTTTTCTTGGCTGCTGGTTGACGCCAACGGAGGGCGGATCCGGCATCGGTTTGGGGCGAGAATGGACCGGGGAAGGTTGAGAGGTCGAACCGGACCGAGGCGGGCCTTGGACGATGGCCGGAGGTGGCTGATCCGCGGCCTGAGCTAGTCAAACAGCCACCTGGAAGTGAGGACGAGCAGGGACGGCGGCGAAAGGCGGGCTGAGATGCACGGCAGCAGCGCGCACGAGAACGGCGTCACGGCGGTGAACGGCGACAGGCGTAGGCGTGCGACGGCTCCCAGCGACTTGCAACGGTGCCGGGCAGCTGTTGAACGGCGGACGACGAGCTGACCGGCGAGAGGCACGCAGGCGGCGCAGGGCGGCGGCGACGAGCGGACGAGCGACCGGTCGGGCGGAGGGCTGCTGCAACCGAATCTCCATTGTTGCTGGCCTCCGAAGAAGAAGAAGAAGAAGATGGAGATGGAGGAGCGGTCGGGAGAGAGGGAGGAGTGACAAGGAGGGGACCATTTTTTTTTTCTTTTTCTCTTTCTTTAATCCCACAAAATGGCCCACCATGACCTCATGGATGATGTCACACTCCACTATCTCCCACAACATTTTTCCAATGGGTCCAATTTCATTTTCCGCCGGGGCATAAAATCTTGTACAACCAATGCTTCAATTCCACTTGATTCTCTTCCAATTGACTCAAATTGAAGTCCATAAAATTAATCCAAAGTCACCATACTTCAATTCACATCTTCACTTGTCCAAAGAACCAACTTAAGTCCCAAAAGCGCGACCAAAGGCGGGCCTACTAATTTCTCGAGCAAAATTAGCCATTCTCTGATTTAATTGCTGAAAAGCTCTGATTGCATGAAAAATCTTCCAAAGATGAGTTAATGATCCTAAAATAATTTGTGACACACCTAGACTTCCAATTTATGAATTCGGTCTTAATTTCACAGTCAATTTCACTTTGGCACGATACTAGCGTGGCCCAACCTACCGGGTAACCTTTAGAAATTTTCATGTATTTGACCTGTGGTTGATCATCTCAAGCCACAATGTACACCTTTGAAACATTGGCGCCTTTCGGTTGTCGGGGTAATCTCAAGGTTTCAAATACGAACACAAGGTACCCAATCGACAGAAAAGTCGGTCTAGTGCCGATCGACAAGAATTGTGCAATCTGGTGGAATCACCCACACCTAATCACATGCCTCTGTCGAATCGACCTATCTCCGATCTCTAATCGATTTTTAATTGTGCAGTAATGACCCTTGTAGATTAGCTCGGTCGAAAGATCGCTTCCTGGTCAAATTCTTAAGTCTGATGCATTAGTTCTTAACGGCTTCACCTGATAGACCAGTTTTCACATGAGTGGCCGACTCAAGGAAAATAACTATATGCGTGCCAACGAAATGCCCATCTCAATTTATTGAAATTAGAATTGGAAAAATCGGGATGTCACAAATTGAATTCGTGATTGAGTTAGCCCTTGGGACGGAGCCAATCTCTAAGGCTCCTTACCGGATGGCTTTATCAGAGCTGAAAAAACTGAAGGTGCAAATGCAAGAATTGTTGGATAAGGGATTCATACGTCCCAGTGCATCACCTTAGGGAGCACTAGTTATGTTCGTGAAGAAGAAAGATGGTTTGTTACACATGTGCATCGACTATTGTCAACTCAATCAGGTGACGATCAAGAACAAGTATCCACTGCCAATGATTGATGACTTGTTTGATCGGCTACAAGGAGCATTGATATTTTCTAAGATCGACAGGGTATCATCAGTTGAGGATCATAAACGAAGATATACCTAAATCAGTGTTTCGTACCAGATACGACCATTTTGAGTTCACTGTAATGCTGTTTGGATTGACGAACGCTATAGCTGCTTTCATGGATCTGATGAACCGATTGTTCAAAGAATACTTGGATCAATTTGTGATCGTGTTCATCGACGATATCCTAGTGTACTCGAGAAGTCTAGAGGAGCATGAAGGGCACTTGAGATTGGCACTGCAGACACTGAGGAATCATGGATTGTACACTAAGTTCAGCAAGTGCGAGTTTTGGCTGACTCGTGTTACATTTCTAGGTCACATGATTTCAGGCAAAGGAATCTCCGTGGACCCAGCCAAGATTGAAGCAATTATCAGTTGGCTGAGACCGACAATAGTAACAGAGGTCAGAAGCTTTCTGGGTTTAGCAGGGTATTACAAATGATTTGTGGAAGGATTATTAGCCTTAGCGTCGCCTATGACTCGACTGTTGAAGAAGGAAAAGAAGTTTGTGTGGACAGACAAGTACGAGTGTAGTTTTCAAAAGCTTAAGCAAAGCTGACTACCACACCTATTTTAACTATACCATCTCGTTCAGAGGATGCAACATGGTTGGGTTGTTGCATACGCGTCCCGTCAGTTGAGACCTCATTAGTTGAATTATCCAATGCATGACTTAGAATTCACAGCAATTATTTTCGCTTTGAATATTTGGACACATTATTTGTGCGGAGAAAGATTCTAAATCTTCACAGACCATCAAAGTCTCAAGTATCTATTCTCTCATAATGAGTTGAATATGAGACAGCGTCACTGGATGGAACTCCTAAAGGATTACGATTGTGATATTTTGTATCACCCAGGAAATGTGAATAAGGTCACAGACGCTTTGAGTTGGAAGTCTTCAATTTCACTAATGTTGATCAAATAATGGAATTTACTCGAGAGAGCTCAAGATTTGGTTTCCAAGTTTGAGGTAGGCCACCTTTCAAATCTTATAGCCACCCTCAAAATTGAACCAGAAGTACAAATCAAGATCAAGACGCTTCAACCGACGGATCCGGATGTTCAGAAAATCATGCAAGAGGATACCAAGAAGAGAAAAGCTGACCTTTAGATTTCTGAAGATGGAACATTGAGGTTTCGAGGACGATTGTGTGTACCTAACGATGCAAAGCTTAGAGAAGAGATTTTGTTAGAAGCTCATCGTAGTAGTTACAACATTTATCCTGGTAGTACAAAAATGTATTAGAATCTGCATCAACACTATTGGTGGTCCGGTATGAAGGCGGATATCGTCAAGCATGTTGCCAAGTGTTTGACGTGTCAGCAAGTGAAGGCACAACATTGTAAGCCGGGAGGATTTCTGCAACATCTCGAGATTCCCGAGTGGAAATGGGAACATATCACGATGGATTTTGTGACGGGCTTACCAAGGAGTTAGAGAGATAATGACTATTTGGATAGTGGTCGACAAACTAACGAAGTCAGCTCACTTTATTGTAGTACGGAAGGACCTTGACTTGGAGTGCCGGTGACAATTACTTCAGACCGAGACCCAAGGTTTACAATTGCCTTCTGGAAAAGTTTATAGACTACTTTGGGAACGAAATTGCAGTATAGTACAGCCTATCATCCCTAGATGGATGGCCAGTCTGAGAGGACGATTCAAACCCTCGAAGACATGCTGCGAGCTTGCGTGTTGGATTTCAAGGGAAACTGGGAGGAACAGCTTCATCTTGTCGATTTTGCCTACAACAATAGCTACCAGCATAGCATTCAAATGTCTCCTTTTGAAGCGTTGTATGGCAGAGCGTGCAGAACACCGGTATGTTGGGATGAGGTTAGAGAACAAAAGATCACAAGCCCATAGTTGGGTCAACAGTCAGTGGATGCAGTTGCCGTCGTGAGGGACATATTAAAGACCGCTCATATCCACCAGAAAAGCTACGCAGATAAGCGCCAGAAACCGTTGGAATTTCAAGTTAGTGATCACGTCTTTCTGAAGGTGTCACCGATGAGAGGTACTACGCGTTTTGGCAACAAAGAAAAGCTGAGTCCGAGGTACGTAGTTCCATTTGAGATTCTGGAAAGAGTCTGGATTCTAGCGTATCGTCTTGCATTACCGCCAAGGTTGGCACAAGTGTATGATGTCTTTCATGTGTCAATGTTGAGGAAGTATGAGCCTAATCCGATTCACATGCTTAATTTTGAGGAATTGGATGTGGACGACAGAGTATCGTACGTTGAAAGCCCGATTCAAATTGTGGATCACAAAGAGTAAGTCCTACACACCAAGACCATCCCGTTGGTTAAAGTGGTCTGGCAACATCACGGCACTGAAGGACCAACATAGGAAACTGAAGAGTCAATGAGACGACTGTACCCCTACCTTTTTGTTTAAAGATTGTAATAGGTTTAAATTTCGAGGACAAAATTTTTATAAGAGGGGAAGAGTTGTAACAGCCTGAATTTTCAGATTTTGTTTTCGATTAAATAAATAGGGCCTTTCATCAACGTATCTATAGTGTTATTCTCTAAGCTGATCACTTATGAAATAAGTAGACTATCAGGGGAAACCATTAAAGGATTTTAATGCAATAGACTTGAGAATTCGATCAAGAATCAACTGTTCAACCGTGTCGATCTGCAAGGGTCATTACAACACTGTCAAAATCGATAAGAGATCAGAAATAGGTCGATTTGACTGTAATAGGTGATCAGAGTGTGGGGATTCCACCTGATTGCCAAATCCTCGTCGATAGGCACTAAACCAAATCCTCGTCGAACGAGCCGATTGGAAGGAAATTTTCACTTGCAAGCCGAGCTTTTTGACAAGGGGCATTTGTAGAAATTCTACGGGCTTTTTCTTCATTGAAATTGGATGTCGGATTGGGGAATTTCGTGAAGAAATTAGAGACTATTTGAGTGAAATTTGGAACTATAGAAGAGCAGCAACCTTTGCAACAAAATTTCGATAATTGTGGGATTTATTTGGCTAGAAAGAATTAGGGGACAAGTGATTAATGGAAGTGCTATGGTTTATTGACTTTTTTTCCTCTTCTCTTCCAATCTCACGTCTCTCTCTCTTATATTTTCTCTCTCTCTCTCTCCTTTCTTTACCGATTCGGCCATCATCCATTTCTTTTCCCGTGAAGCTCGACCCCTCTCTATTCTGCTTTCATATTCGTGTTTTCCCTGTGTCTTCATCTTCATTTATTCTCCACAAATGAAGCCCCCACCCGAGTCAACCTTCACCGACGAAGACCGCTTGCAACACATGAGTGTCCACCGGCTTCCCGTCCTCCACCACCAGTCTTCACCCCATGCAGCCACAAACCCGTTGCTCCCTTTTCCTTCGTGTAGCTCCACCAGATTTGCTGCCTCTGTCCTTTTTCCTGCAGCCGAAGATTCAGCTGCCACGAAGACTCAACCTGCTCCCTTCTCTCCAAGCAACGCCCCACCGAAGCAACACCGCTTGATCTTCTCTCTTACACCAGCTCAACCTCCACGCCATCTTCTCTTTTGACACCAGCAGTTCCGTGTCCCGCGCCACCACCATTCCGCTCGACGCCAATCCAATTGCTTTCTCACATTCGGCCCAAATCGCAGCAGCCCATATTCACGTGTCAGCAGCCCAAGAAGCCAGCGAAGCCCACAATTCAGCCCAAGAATTTAGCAATTCAGCCCACTTGCAATCAGGCCTAGCCCAGTTCAGTTTTTCAGCCCACTTGAAGCCCGCAAAAGAGCCTAAGCCCGCAAAGCAAGCCCAGCCCAACTCAATAACAAATCTCAGTTTGGGCTGAGATTTGTTGGGGCGATTTCAGGCCCAATCCGAGCTCCTTTGGCGTGGTCGCAAACTCAAGTTTTGGCCGCCGTCGTACCGTCATTACGGTGAACTGGTTTTCGCGATATACCGGTGAGTTTATGCACTAAACTCTTCTTAGTAGGCTAATGACGTTTAAGGGGTGTTTAGATTTATTTAAGTTTAGATTAGTGTAGTTTTAGTTTATTTAATTTATTTAGGTTTGTTAGATTAGTGAATTAGGTGGTTAGAGCTTAAATTTAGTTAGCCCGTTAGGTAGCTTTATAGTTAGAATGGTTAGGATAATTTAATTAGTTCAATAGGTGGTTAGATTAGCATTATTTAGCCTAAGTTAGCATTTTTACCATTTAATGTATTTATTTTATTAATTTTTGAAATGATTTAATTATTAAATATTTTTCCGGAAATTAGACCGGGATAACCGGTGACCGGAATTTCGTGTTGATTGCAATGGTGTGGTTAATTTCTGCAATTGAGTGTTAAATTGTGCAGATTGAGTGCTGTTTGGAATTTTGAATATTTAATTCCAAAATTTGTGAATTTCAATATTTATTCAGAAAATTCTGGGGTCGGATTTTAACACCGAAAATGGTTTTATATATTATATAAAATAGTGGGATTTTAAAGTGGAGGATATCAATTTTTCTGGTGAGAATTAACTGTGTACCCACACACGACTATTTTACTGTGTCTTTTTAATACGATGAAAATAGGTCAGGATCACTATTTTAATTGAGGCATTTGAGTGCAATGCACGGTAACCTGGCTTGAGATTGATTGGTCGTGTGCTCGTTAAGAGAACTCGTCCCCGAACTGTGTCGGATGAACGTTACCCTATATGGGATACCCACTTATTGGGTTTTTAATCGCAGTAGATTCTGGACCTATACTCCTGCAAAAAAACCATCTTTGAGAGACGTAGCCATGCTCAATGGTGGTGAGACGATACCTGGTTACACCAGTAGACCGCCGAACTTCAAGTAGGCTATGCCTAGAGGGGCGAAATTAACAATTGGAACGCATGTTTGTTGGAGTTTGATGCGCCTGATTATCAGAAAAAACTGTATGGCACGGTATGGGATGTGTCATAACAGTTTGGCCTTATAATCGGGATCCTTGTGATCAATTGATTGGATGAAGCATTTCAATTGTTATGCACTGAGATGATATGCATTGTGTATATGAACTATGTTGACCTAAGGGGAGGATCTAAGACGAGGTAAGTCTTTATGGTTGTATGATTGTGTCGTTACGATGCTTCTAGGCATATTACCCTCCTAATTGGGGTTTAGAGAATGAACTCACTGTGATTTATATCTCACCCCGTCGTGGGCTCAATTTTCAAGGCCGTAGAGCTGAGAACCCGGAGCCAAATTGGGGGGACCCGAGGAGTAGGTCAGTTAGGTCAGCTTCTTTTTGGAGAACCGTCTTTTGTAGACTTTTGGTTGCTGACTTTTGTACATGACTTAGGGTGTTTATAAAAGCATGTTTGTTGTGAATTTGTTGTCCTACTTTTCTATCCCAATATGATTACTGGCAGGGGATTTATTATTCGCTTCCACATATGCAATAAAATGAAAAGGTTGGCGACTCATCCTGGGAAGTCACAAAAGTTAAGTTTGAGATGGACAGGAAATATCATATCAAGTGCCCGATGCTTCAATCAATTATAAAATAAGATAAATAAAGAGATAGATGATAGTGTACGCTGATAGTGTACGCAAAACTTATGGTGGTTCAATTTGATCAAGTTTACGTCTACTCTATCAGCCTAACCCTACCAATAAGTTGATATACACTTATAATACCTTGAGTGGCTACAACTTAGCACATGTCGCTTCTATTAGAAGTTGATAGATGGTACTATCAACAACTCAACACTGTTCACACATTTGTTCAATTGTTGAAACAAGGCTTACAATGTGTAAAATAACTCTCAACAAGGTAGAACACAAGTCAATAAAATCACACTTGCAACATAAGGTGAATGTGACTATATCAAAGTTGGCAGGTTCCTCAATTTTCCATCAGCGCTCTCCTTCAACACTGGTTCCCTCATATGGTATTTGATCTTCAAATTAGCCTTTTGGACAATCTTGAAGAGAATCAAATTGCCGTTGGAAATGATGGAGACAATTAGTAGGGACAACCATACATTCAAATCTTTTTACTAATGGCGAGGTTTTCCCAATAGAGTTAGTTATACTTGGTAATAGTCCGTTCTACCAAATAAATATCAATTAAGTAGATTTTGCTTCAATTATTCCTTGTCAATTTCCAAGCCTGAGCTAACTATTAATTCCTTTTGACCTGCAATACTAGTCAAAGGAAGATTTGTGTCTTCTTATTTATATTGCATAAATCTAGTAAAAAAAAATCTTCCACATCTGATTTAGTGAGTTACTTCTATCAGCTTTTTGTATATCTATCAAGCTTCCCGTTAGTAGCTAACTTTTTGATTTGCTACTCATTTTGTCTTCCTTAGTACATGGGTGATCAAGACTATATTCATCTATTCACCTTGTCACGGTTCCTCCAAATCCTCACGAATTTCTCATTCTTCTTGACTTGCTCACTCTGTACCAAAGTCCATCCAACATTAGTTAATCTTCTCACTTTGTACTTTGGGTTCCATCAATAGTGATAGAGCATTCTTTTATATCAATATTACTTGAAACAAGATAACATATCCAATTACCAAATAATAATGAGAAATAGATGGTTTTACCAACTTCAAAATAGCATAGGAAGTTTTCCCAACGATAACATCATTACCTCATTTTTATAAGTTACAATTTACTTGATGGATGTACTTACAAAATTCTAAAGCACATGGCAATCAACTAAAATGCTATACTTGAGGATGATATAATTATTATTTCATTGGTAATTTACTAATTAATTTACATTCCACTTGTTAAAAACTAAAGCACTTGACATTCTAGTACAAGAAAGGGCTTGTAGATTCATTATTTCACCGGGAAGCGGGCCTCCACGTAAAATATTAAAGTTCGAAATTTATTAACGGATGCCAGATTTTGGAGATGGTGATTTTGTTATTTTCTGAAATAATTTTCTAATTAATTGACTGGGCCTATACAAAATTTTAAGATACTTGGTGATCTACAACTGGTGTGCGAGTGATAAAATCACTATCTCATCCGTAAGTTGTCAAACTACTTTTTTTTTTTTGTCAAAAAAGTAATTGTAAACTATAATGGCACTCTGTAATTGGATACTAGATTTGAGGATGGTGAAACTATGACTATGTTGATAAGTTACTAATTAACTAATGGATCCACTTATTAAAGTTGAAGCACTTGCCAATCGACTGCTAGATGTGAGTGCAAAGAATTCATCATCTTGTTGGTTAGTTACAAATTAATTGACGGCCTCTAGTCATTAAAAATAAAAAAACGCTTGGTAATCTGCCACCAGAAACTCTATATAAGAATAAGAAATGATAGGGCTAGTAAGTACACCTAGAGGGAGGTGAATAGGTGTTTAACAAAATTTTCACAAGACTTAACAAGTTAACTCGTCTTTCGAGAATAATAGACTAAAGATATAAAAGACTATAAGCAGTTATATAAAGCTATGAATTAAAGTCGGGAGTTTAGGAAAAGAGAATTGAAACACAAGATTTATAATGGTTCGGCTTAGATCAAGCCTACGTCCACTCTCTTGCATTGACAGCCCACTGGCTGGATTTCACTAAGAACCAACAAAGATTTTACAGTCTCACGTCATTGACTCCACAGTGTAGAAACTCTACTACACTTCCTCAAGGTCTCACAAGTGTTTGATCTCTCTTTTGAGTACAAATTAAGCTCAGCAATTGAAATAGCAAAGAACTAGGAGCTTCAGACTTTGGAATTTTTCTTTCATGCACGCACTTGAATAACTTGAGTGTCTTCCTTATATACTCCTCCATGCCTTTTCAACCGTTGGCACTTTCTAAAGGAGTTCTTCCAATCTACCCGTTGGACAAAATTAATCAAGGAGATCTCGAATCATTTAAGAAATATGATGATAGCCCACCAATTCCGCTCCCCCATACAATCAGAATCTACGTTTCCATAAGTAGAACCTTCCAGGTATACTTCACCATTCAACAAATCTAATTATCCGAATTGATTCAAATAATTGATCATGAGGTGCTATTTCCAGCCGTAAGATCTTCTCAAACCATACGAACCGAATCCTTAAAGATAAACTCGCCTCTAGATAAGTCTTCTCTTCGTCGGTCTGGAAACGGTTAACAAGAGTAGACTTGAGTCTTGACTCTTGCAGTCTTTAGACTTTGACGATAGAGTCTGGAGTTGGTCAGACTTTAACACTTGAGTCTAGAAGTCTTCATACTAGACTGATGGAAACGTTTTGTCAACTTCAAAACAATAAGGAAGTTTTCTCCAACAATCTTCCCATTTTTTATTGTAATAAAACTTTCCTGCAGATTTGAAAACTTTGTTCCTGCAAAACAAAACTTAAGCGATACAAGATATCTCATAAAAGATAAGTAGATTAGGACATGGATAGTATTAATTCTGCAACCATAGAAAACATGTTAGTCCTGCAAGATAATTATCCTTCCATAATCATTATCACGGCCTAAGTTACTGTAAGCATCAAAAGATCAAATCAAAGTACTTTAGCAGTCAAGCAATCCGAAGTCAAAAGTCAAATCCACAACCAAACATAAGATAAGTTCAAAAGTAAATCAAACCAAAAGTAAAATAATCCAAAGTCAAATCTGCATCAAACTTCTCCCCATTTTTGTCAACAGCAAAAAGTGGAGAACAAATAAAAAGAGTTGTTTGAAAATAGTGAGGTCAGAGTCATGGCTGTTTTGGTAGGTGAACAAGCTAGAATTCTCCCATAGAGTCTTCTCAAGCCTTGCAATAGTCTCCTTCAGTGGCTGTAAATCTTCACCCTTCACATTAGTCTGCACTTGAGTCTTCAAGGTGAGTAGCTGTTCTTGCAATGACACTAAAGCGGCCATGAAAGCTTTCTTGAGATCCTTCATCTCACTCCACAGCATATTGATATCTCCTTAAATCCAACAGGATGTCTAGCAGTCTCAAAAAGTCTGTTGTTTGTTCTGGTGCAATACTAGGTCCAGCCGATTCTATTCTAGGAGTTTTGAGAATGGATGGATCTTCAGCAATTTGTCCACCATGACTAGGAGTGGATGCTTCTGGATAATGAGAGGCATACACGCCATTTGGATCTACTGCATAATGACTCACATCACTAGTAAAGATAGGTGAAGAAATACCTTGCTTTTCAATAGCTCCCCCTATTTGTTTGCCTTCAAGTGGAGTAGTAAATTCTTCTTCTTGTTCAACTTCAACTTCGGAGTGATGTTTTTCTTTGTCATGCGCTCCAGCAATTCCAGTTCCTACGATCTTAGAGTCACTTGACAAGGATACAGCCACAATTGGCTCAAAGGAATCTTCTTGACCCTATTCTCTCTCTTCTTCTCTTTCTTTTTCTTCTTCTTCTCTTCTTTCTTCTTCTTCCTCTCTTCTTCCTTCATCTTCTTCTTCTTCTCTTCTTTCTTCCTATGTCCTCCTCTGTTCTTCATCTTCCTTCTCTATCTCTTCTCTCTCTTTTTTCCTTCTTCTAGCTCTTCTCTTGTCTCTTGAAAGCTGACAAAACTCTTTAAGTTCCTTAAGACTGAAAGAGTCATCTCATCCTCATCCTCTTCATCCTGCAAGATGAGAATTCTCTTCCTCTTTACTGGAGCATCCATGGGCTCATTGCCTTCCCTTTTTTACCACATCAGAGTCTTGTTTCGCCTTGACGGGAGACATCTCCTTTGTGTGCTCTAACACCTTGTTAAGCTCTTTCAGACGCATCTTGGTGACCATTTTAAATCCAATCACCATTGGAGAAATGTTCGTCAACATAAAGGTACAGTGATGTGAATTTTAAAATGTCTAAAAAGGCGCGTGATAAGAGCAGAATAAGGGAGTTGTCCCTTGTCTTTCACCACTGTCAAATACATGTGAAATAGGATGGTGTGAGGTAGAGAGAATTTGTAGCTAGCATTGATGGCATACATCAATTTTGCTTCAGAACGAGAGACATCAGTCTTGGATGTTGATTTTGGACGAATGCAGTTGATCACAATTTTGTGCAGTAAGACTTGGAGGCATTCATCCTAGTGTAGGAAATTTTGCCTTAAGCATCCCCGTCTTTTTACCAATGCCAGTGTAGCATGAACAACGGACACACTAATTGGTTGGAAACACGCTCTTTCCACCCCAATTAAGTCTGTCAAAGTGTCCATGTCTACGAAAAACTCCTTATCCTTGACTGTGAAAGAGAAACTGTTTGCATCCAAGAAGGATAAATTTGAGTAGAAGTAGGCTATGAGTTCCGGATAAGCAATCATAGATTCAGAACAAAAACGCTCCAATTGAAGAAGTGCAAACTTCTCTTGCAGATTTACTTTCACTGAATCGAGAAAATCAAAGTCAACACTCCTAAGGTTCATCACACCTCTTTTCAGCAATTTTGAATAGACTTTCTTGTGCTCCTTAGAGCGGAAAATGCTCGCTCCATTACCTCTAGCATTAACAGCCACTCCCACCCTAGGCTGAAAATGTGTAAACATTTGTTCATCATCGTCCTATCCTTGTGGCTGATTAGCAGTGCCAAAATGTGAGTCACTTGGAAAATTTGGAAAGGTCCTTTTAGCCGACCCTTTTTTCTGCAACTCCTAACTTTTCCATCTCTCGCAAGCATAAAGTTTCATTCTTGAATTCTCTCTCTCTCTCAGAAATTCTTCGATCAAAGACATTATAGTGCCTCATTCTTTCAACTTAGAATAAAGCGAGAAAGCAACATTAGGTCTCAGTGTTCTTATAGGTTCAATTTCTTTCACTATTTCTTCTTCTGGTTGAGGCGGTGGAGGAGATTGACGATGTTAAGAATGTTGTTATTGCTCACTTGGTTGCTACTGATGAGGAGAATCATCTTCCTCGATCAGATCAAAATGAGTAGGACCCTTAAGCATGTGTCGTGGTCCCCTACTTGCGATTCTCAAAGACTTTCTTGAAGACATCGTCACTTTAAGAAGGAAATTCTTAAACTTGCTCGAAAAAGATGAAAACTTTTTGGAATAAATCAAGAGAGTGAAAGTGAAAGCAAGTGGGAGTTTTATATTATAGGGTTTGAGAGTGAAAATGGAGAAGACAAATCTCAACAGTATATAAAGCAAGTAAAGCGAGGTAAACGAATCATCATAAAGGAAAAATAAAACTGCCTTTTTGAAAATGAAAAATGCTAAAATTCGAAAATTCGAAAATTCGGAAAAGATAATTTCTAAAAATATAACAATCAATTAGCGATTAAAAAATAACCGTACCTTTTCAATTTTTTTTATCCAAAAAAAATTAAATTGCTAATACCGAAATAACTTACAATCGTAACTCTTAGTCTTTCTGAGTTTGAATACCTTCAGACTTTTCCTCTGAGTCTTGAACACTTCCAAACTTTACTCGATAAAAGATGTGATGTTCAGCCTGGTGCAAATAGACTCAAATAGACTTTTCTCTAGCGGCTTTATGAATATGTCTGCCAGTTAATTCTTTGAGTCAATGAACCGAATCATAACTTCTCCATTTTGAACATGACCTCTAATAAAATGATGTCAAATCTCTATATGCTTTGCCCTAGAATGCATAATTGGATTCTTTGTGAGATTTATGGCGCTGGTATTGTCACATTTGATGACAATGCATGATTCTTCAATTCCAAAGTCTCTTAGCTGTTGCCGTATCCATAAGATTTGAGAGCAGCAACTTTCAAGAGCCACATATTTTGCTTCAGCTGTTGAAAGAGCTACAATACTCTGTTTTCTTGAAAACCATGATACTAGCTTGTTACCAAGTAGTTGACATGTACTAGAAGTACTCTTTCTGTCCACTTTGCAACCTACTAAGTCTGCGTCTGAATATCCAAGGAGAGTAAAATATCCTTCTTTTGGATACCACAGTCCTAACTTTGGAGTTGTTGCAATGTATTTGATGATGGGCTTTGTAGTAGTTAAGTGAGATTCTTTGGGATTTGATTGGAATCTAGCACAGATACAAACACTAAACAATAATGTCAAGTCTAGATGCAGTAAGATAAAGAAGTGAACCAATTATGCTCATTTATAACTTCTGGTCTACACTCTTTCCTTCTTCATCTTTATCCAGCTTTGAAGAACTTGACATAGGCATCTTAGTCTTTTTGCAATTCTCTAAACCGAACTTTTGATGAGATCTTTCGCATATTTCTCTTGGTGAATGAAAATTCCCTTCTTCAATTGTTTGACTTGTAATCCGAGAAAGAAAGTTAACTCACCCATCATGCTCATCTCAAATTCATCCTGTATAGACTTAGAAAATTTCTTGCATAAATTTTCATTAGGTAATCCGAAAATGATATCATCAACATAGATTTAAACGAGTAGAAAATCTTTACCTTCTCTTTTAATGAATAAGGTATTATCTACTTTACTTTTATCAAAACCATTTTGAATTAGAAATTTACTTAACATGTCATACCAAGCCCGAGGTGCCTGCTTTAGTCCATAAAGAGCCTTTTTTAGTTTGAAGACTGAGTCTGGCTTTCTTGGATCTTTAAAACCAGGTGGTTGTTCCACATAGACTTCTTCTTGGATAAATCCATTTAGGAATGCATTTTTCACGTCCATTTGAAATAACTTGAAATTTTTATAGCAAGTAAAAGCAAGTAATAATCTAATTGCTTCTAACCTCGCTACTAGTGCATATGTCTTGTCATAGTCTATCCCTTCTTCTTGCGTATATCCTTTGGCTATGAGTCTTGCTTTGTTTCTGACCACTTTTCCTTTCTCGTCCATCTTGTTCTTAAAAACCCATTTGGTTCCAATAATAGACTTACCTTTAGGTTTAGGAATAAGTTCCCAAATATCATTGATGCTAAACTGTCTGAGCTCTTCTTGCATAGTTTCAATCCAACTTCCTTCAGCCAAGGCTTCTTCTACAGTTTTGGGTTCAATCTCAAAAACAAGTGCTAAAGCACTAGACTCTTCACGCCTTTTGGATCTGGTTCGAATTCCTTCATCGATGTTGCCAATGATGATTTCCTTGGGATGACTTGACTAATGCTTCCAATTAGACTTTCTTTTGGTATAGGATTTTTGGTGTATCTAGTTGGTTTGTTGGTCTAATAGTTTGATCCTCTGTTTCAGTTGAATCTTCAGGTTCATCTTGTTGTTGAACTTCAGGAGTCTGAACTACTTCGAGGATAGTAGACTTTGTAGGATTTGGAGTAGGTTTAGATTCTTCAAATTGAGCGTGATTCAGTTGATTCTGTATTAAGTCTTGAAACTTGACGTTCATAGATTCTTCCATAGACTGACTCTTCCTGTTGAATACTCTGTAGGCTTTGCTTGAGGTTGAGTATCCAAGGAAAATTCTTCGTCTGATTTTTCTTTAAACTTACCAATTCTATCATTTGCATTCTTTAAAATAAAACACTTGTAACCAAACACATGGAAATAAGAAACAATTGGCTTCTTTTCTTTGAATAACTAATAAGAAGTTTTCTCGAGAATAGACCTTAAAAATACTCTATTAATAATATAACAAGTTGTAAAAACTGCTTCAGCCCAAAAACGAGAAGAGATATTACTTTCAATTAAAAGAGTTCTTACCATTTCCTGCAAAGATTTATTCTTTCTTTCCACAACTCCATTTTCTGTTCTGGAGTGTATGGAGAGGAGAAAACATGCTAAAAACCAGATTCATCACAGAATTTGGCAAAGTCTTGATTTTCAAACTCACCTCTTTGGTCTGTCCGTATGCTTGAAATAGCATATTCTTTCTCATTCCGAACTTTCTTGGCAAACTTTGAAAAGTGAGAAAATGTTTTAGACTTATTTGCCAGAAAGTAAACCCAAGTAAATCAAGAATAATCATCAACGATTACTAGACAATATCTCTTTCCACCAATGCGTTGAGTTCTGGTTGGTCCAAAGAGTTCCACATGCAGAAGCTGTAAAACACGATTAGTAGAAACTTGATTTATAGGTTTAAAAGAACTTTTAACCCATTTTCCCAAAACACATGGTTTGCATAAGTCAGATTTTTGGTACTTCAGGTTGGGTAGTCCACGAACAAGTTTTTTAGAGGAGATCTTAGCAATCTGTTTCATGTTAATATGGTCAAGCATTTTATGCCAAAGGTTTGCTTCATCCTGAATTGATATTAGACATTGAGAACTCTCTTTGGTTTTATATCCAGAAGATAAATATTCCCATGTCTTCGTCCAGTAAAAGATTGAGAAAGATCTTTACTAGTTCCCGAATAGATTCCTTCTTGGAAATTGATTTTGAATCTAGTGTCGCACAGTTGGCTAATGCTGAGTAGATTGTAATTTAATCATTCCACCAAGGAGACATTGTTGATTGTGAGACTTCCAATCTTTATAGTTCCACACCCAACAATTCTTAATTTATTGTTTCCATTAAAAGAGACTTTTCCACCATTTATTTGCACAAGTTTTATAAAACAACTTGAGTTTCCAGTCATGTGTCTTGAACAACAACCATTGTCCAAATACCATTTAATTTTTTCTTGATGGTGATCTGTAATTACAAAAGGAACTCAAGCTTTCTTTTGTATCCAAATTTTTTTGGGCCCAGAGGAGTTAGTTTTAAACACATTCTCTCCCTAATCCTTCTTAACAGGTCTCCAAACCATAAGGCATTCTTTTTCAAAATGTTCTAAGCTGTTATACTTTGAACATTTGAGGGCACTTCGGCAAACAAGTTTTACAAAGACTTTTTGAAAATGATTTCTATAAAAAAAAAACTTGTAGGTCTTTGTTTGATTTTTTCCTTTACTTTTGGAAAATCAATTAGAGGAATAGTTTCTGAAGTCATTCCCAAACCTGATTTGTTGAAATAAGGTCTTTGTATTGAAAGAATCTTTTCCAACTTCTCATATCCTATTGAAAACCTTTTTGAAATATTTGAAATGTCATTTTTCAAAAATGTATTTTCTTTTGAAAGAAAGTCTGCATTTTCTTTTAAAACAACAAAACTTTTGTCTAGATTTTCAAACTTTTCTTTCCAAGAAATTTCTTGTTGCTTAAGCGTAGAATTCCCCCTTTTTAGCTCGGAAATCCTTTTAAGAGAGGTTTTGAGATCGAGACAAAGTTCATCAATGTATTGTGAGACTTTAGTAGGAATTTTTAAATTGCTTACCTCAATTTCACTATCTGAGTCTGAGTTTGAATCTATCTCAAAGTCTGAGTCTGATTCTAATTCTGCCATTAGACATATATTGGCATAATTTTCATCACTTTCTTCACATTCAATATCACTCCATGTCTCTGCTTTGAGAGCCTTTCTGTATTTATCAGCTCTTCCCTTCTTTTTCTTCAATGGAGGATAGTTGGGTCTAATGTGTCCTTTTTTCTTGCATTCAAAACAGATCACATCTTTGTTGGTTTCATCATCCTCAATTGATTTGTTCTAGAATTTTTTAGTGCCTTGCTTCCTCCAGTTAAATCTTCTTCCCTTTCTATTCAGTTTCCTGAACCTCCTTATCATGAGTGCTAGCTCTTCATCGTCCATGTCATCTTCAGAATCTATAACATCATAATCATCATTAGATTTTAAAGCAATTGACTTCTTACCTTTGGGATCTTCTTCCTCATTGAGTTGCTCCACTTCGTATGACTGAAGTGTGCCTACAAGCTCATCAACCGTAAGAGGCATGATTCTTTGAGTTTCTCTTATCGAAGTCTTCACGTGATTCCAATCTTTGGAGAGTCTATGCAACAATTTGTTGACCTTCATTGGTCCTGAAATTGGATGTCCTTAATATGATAGACCGTTTACAATTTCTGTGAAATGACTAAACACGTCAATAATAGATTCTCTTGGCTTCATTGAAGGCTTCATACTGTCCGAGTAGAATATTGATTTTTGTTTCTTTAACTTGATCGGTTCCTTCATGGGTAACGTGCAACCTATCCTAGACTTCTTTGGCTGTTTCATAAGAAGAAATTCTGTTATACTTAGTAGGAGATAAAGCACAGTATAGAGAGTAAATCGCTTTAGCATCAAGAGCTTGTCTCTTGGTCGTTTCTTCTTGTGTCATCTTGCTAGCATCTGTAACTTCTTTTCCTCTTTTTGAAATTGATGCCGCTTTAGGAATGATTCATTTTTCTATCACATCTCATTCCAACGGATTTTTGATCTTAGGAATGCCTTCATCTTGTTTTTCCACACGCTATATTCCTTTCCATCAAAGTAAGGAGGTCTGGTGTTGCTCTAGCCTTCAACCAAACCTGGAGCCAAAATACTAGCCATAGATTTTTAGCTCAGAAGTAAAACACTTCAATAAAACGAGCACATAAGCTCTGATACCAATTAATAGGGCTAGTAAGTACACCTATAGGGCGGGTGAATAGGTGTTCAAGAAAATTTTTGCAAGACTTAAGAAGTTAACTCGTCTTTCGAGAATAATAGACTAAAGATGTAAAAGTCTATAAGCAGTTATATAAAGCCAAGAATTAAAGTAAGGAGTTTAGGGAAAGAGAATTGAAATACAAGGTTTATAGTGGTTTATCTTAGATCAAGCCTACGTCCACTCTCCCGCACTAATAGCCCACTGGCTGCATTTCACTAAGAACCAAAAGAGATTTTATAGTCTCACGTCCTTGATTCCACAGTATAGAAACTCTACTACACTTCCTCAAGGTCTCACAAGTGTTTGATCTCTCTTTTGAGTACAAATTAAGCTCAGCGATTGAAATAGCAAAGAACTATGAGCTTCAGACTTTGGAATTTTTCTTTCATGCACGCACTTGAATAACTTGAGCGTCTTCCTTATGTACTCCTCCATGCCTTTTCAACCATTGGCACTTTCCAAAGGAGTTCTTCCAATCTACCCGTTGGACAGAATCAATCAAGGAGATCTCGAGTCATTTAAGAAATGTGATGATAGCCCACCAATCCTGCTCGCCCATACAATCAGGATCTACGTTTCTATAAGTAGAACCTTCCAAGAATACTTCACCATTCAACAAATCTAATTATCCTAATTGATTCAAATAATTGATCATGAGGTGCTATCTCCAACCGTAAGATCTTCTACAAACCATACGAACCGAATCCTTAAAGATAAACTCGCATATGGATAAGTCTTCTTTTCGTCGGTCTGGAAACTGTCAACGATGGTAGACTTGAGTCTTGAGTCTTGCAGTCTTCAAACTTTGATGACAGAGTCTGGAGTTCGTCAGACTTTAACACTTGAGTCTAGAAGTCTTCAAACTAGACTGATGGAAACGTTTTGCCAACTTCAAAATAATAAGGAAGTTTTCTCTAACAAGAAATCCCTTGAATCTTTTGCAAGTTAGTAATAGTTGACTGGAAAAAAATGAAATCGCCTACCAAATGTTACTTATTAAACAACATTAATCATTTAAACAACATTAAACATTCGACCCAAAAAAAACACCATTAAACATTTATTAGCGCTTCTTGGAATTTATTATCACCAAACTTAGTTCTGCCTTTTGGCAAACGAAACCACGTCCAACTTTCAACGGCATATACAATTTCCAATCAATAGTCATTTAAATTTTCTGTAGATTTTCTTCAATTCAAAGTAATGTTTCTCTTCACACTCCCCAAAAGAAAAAATAAATGATGTTTCTCCATAAGCGTGGGGGTGAAAACCCTAGGCAAAAGCCTTAACCCTTTCCAAAAATGTGGTAATCCCTCTGAGAAGTATATCCCCTTCCTCTTCATTGGGGTCATCGTGGGTCAGGTCCAAGCATTACCATTTTCTTCCTGTTGTACTAAATTAGTACGTTCATGATGGGGTGCGATGACAACGCACCATTTCGCCTTGATACGCTACAATGGAAAGAAAACGAAGGTGTTCTATTTCTCCTTTACAAGAACAATTGGCATTTACGCTGTGGAAATCGGGTGCTTTCCTTGTGATTGCATTCAGACCAACGTGAAGTATTTTTGTTTGTCATTCATCCACAATTCAACGTACATATCGGGGTTAATTGTTGTTTGGGCATTGGAATTAGGTAAGTCGTCTTCAGCCGACTTGAATTCCAACATTTGTATAAGAGCTCGGTCGTGATTTCTGCCTCATTTTCATTGAATTTTCTCGTTTACCATTTGATATTGAGATCAAGAGTATGAAATCTACACTGTTTGGATGTCTATTGGTCAGAATTGCTATTTGAATTGTCAAAAACGAATCGAAGCGAAGAACGGGTTAGGGGTCGGGTACACCCGTCCGGTTTTGGCCATTTTTCGAAATATTTTTTCTGCCAAAATCATTTTTTAAATATATAGGGTGAAAGTGCTCGTCAAGACGAGTCCGACGATGGGTCTAGCGTTGCCGAAGGATGCCGACGCGCCACACGCACGGCCGGCCAATGCTCGTGGGCGCTACGCGCCTGACGCGCTGGCCATGCCAGTGCATGAGCATCATGTGGCATCCTAGAATTTCATAAAAATCCCTAAATATGCCATGAGCCATGGATAGGCGATGGAAGTACCATTATTGTATTTTTGTAGCCTTCTAATCCATGATTTGCGATGAGATGTATGGCCAAGTCTTTAATGGATGAATTTTGGGAAAGGAAGTTTTATCTTTGGCCATATGTATGATAAATTGGAACTTATGGATTTATAATTTCAAGTGTATAGTTATCTTAATTTGCAATTTAGTACTTTAATTTAATAGGGATTTAATTAGTTTTTAAAAGGGTTAATCTTAGGTTAATTAAGCTTGGGTCTTAGGCCCAAGAGGGATGGGCCTAAGATGGGCCAAGCTGGCTGGCCCATAAGCCCATGAGGGGCTGTCGACCGTGCAAAGGGGAGGGGAAAAGACCGGTTGCATGCCCTCCCCCGCTTGTCCTTTGAAGTGTGCCAAGTGTCCTCCATGCATACCTAATGATAGCTAATGATTGAGGGGAAGAAATTAGGGGATGATGGTGCCGGTTTAAGCAAGAATGAGAGAGAGAGAGAGAGAGGGCATTACCGAGAGAAAGAGAGAAATCGAGAGAGAAAGGGAGAGTGAGCGTGCGGAAGAAGAAGGAAGCCGATCGTCCGTCGACCGTCCGCCGTGCGTTCGTTGTTCGCCGCCGTGTCCAGTCGCCGTGTGCTTGCTGTTGCTCGGTCTAGAGGCAAGTTGGGATCCTTAATATGCTCTTGCATGTTGTGTCTAGTATGTGTGCTTGAATGGTGATAGATTTCGGATGTTTAGGGTGTTAAAAGTTGAAGTGTTAAGAGGGATGTTTGAGACTAGCAAACTGTTCTTGAGGAAACAGTTCGACCTTGGATGTTCTATTGGCTTGCATGTGTTTTTTGAGTTGCATTTTGGCCGTGACTTCTAAACAAAAGCTGTTAAGGACTTCTTGAAATATAACATACTCAAATTTGGGACAAAACGAATAAGTATAAGTGGGTGAAATCCTTATTTTTCGGAGAGACTGAATCTGGAGATTTCGGTAACTACCTTTGATGAATGCATGGTCTGTAAGCCTATCTTTTTGTTGAAATTTCACTTCGATTTCTTAATGAAAGTGTAAAGGAAATCCTGAGGTTTAACATATCAAAAATTTAGAGAAAACTAACGAGAATACGTAAGTGAACTCGTGGTTTTTCAGAAGTAGTCAGATCTGGAAATTTCGGTATTGAAACAGAAGTTTTATCGCCTATATTTAATCACCTAGAATGAATTTGACTTTGGTTTATTCATGAAAAATATACCTTAGGATCTTGGATACAACATAGTTGAATTTCATGAATTTTGAAGAACATTAGGGTATTTAATCGGAAATATTTCTAAAACCGTGTAATCTGACGCGTTCAGATTTAGTCAGCTTCAATGCATGGGTCATATCATTTTGTATGAAGCTCTTTGGACAAATTGTTATTCATGAAGTATCTTTATTTATGTCTACCCTGCAATAGATTCAAATTTCATAATTTTTAAAGTTCATTTTCCTATTTAACTGAAAATGTTTCGAAAACTGTGCAAGTCGAGTGGTCATGATAATGGTGCTGTGATGTTTAGTATATACCGCATGATATGAGGGTCTTTTGGTGCAGTGTCCTTCATGAAATATCTGCCATTATGTCTTGAATATAACATGTTCAAATTTCAAAATTTTCAAAGGTCATTTGAGTATTTAATGAAAATATTTTCTAAAACTGTGCAAGCTGGATTGTGTGAATTTCAAATGCTGTAATTTATGACTATTCTGTTTTGGATGAGCCCCACGAATTATATTGATTTAAGTGATTAAATCTTGCTGCACATGTGATGATATTTGGCATTGCGTATAGAATCAAATGTTGAATTTGACTTTGTTGCCATTACATCATGTGTCATGTTGATTGTCAGACATAAATTGATGAATATGAATTATGATGAATAAGGAAACTGTTGGGGGGTGAACCGATAATGCCCTGGGAGTGTCAGGATGCCCGGGATGGGGGGTGCCGAATGCCCAGTTGTATTGTGATACATGCCCAGATGTCCTCGGGAGTTTCGAGATGCCCGGAATGGTTGGGTGCCGGAATCCTCGGAGGTTTGTGCTCGGGGGGATGCCTCGTGATGCTAGTTGGGATACGAGATGCCCGGAATGTGGGGGTGCCAGATGCCCGATGGTGCGTGTGTCGGAGGTTTTCTCGCGATGCCAGGTTGGGGTGCGAGTGATAAAATGTGGGATGCAATTATTGATCCCGGGATAGAAAGATAAAAAGTGGAAATTGAATCATGCATGGTATGGTGACATGTATGCATGGATGTATGATATGATGTATATGAGTGCATGGTTGTATGTGCACCTATGGCACGATGGTATGTGTACATGAGGCATGATATATGTATGAATGCTTGGTGATGAGTGCATGAGGATGTATGCACATATGGTATGATGACATATGCATGGCTGCAAGGTAAGTTATGCTTGGATGCATGGATGATATGTGCTATGCTATGAGGTTGTGATTGTATTGTGTGATGCATTGAGTAGTTTATTGGATCTTTTACCTGCTGAGTGGCTGTACTCACCCCTTCGGGGACCAACATTTCATATTAGAAAGATGCCGCTCTCTCCGGTCACGCGGGGTACCTTTTATGGCCTCACATCTGACGTGGAGGTAGAGTGTTCGGAGATTGATTGCGTTACCATCCCCGGTCTGACGTTTGTGCGAGTCCGTGTGCTGGTCATGTACAATGTGGGCCTGGCTAGGGGCCCAATCATACAGGAGTTTTTGTCGGTCCATGTCTGCCGAGATGGAGTGATTCGGTGGATGTTGCCACCACCACCACCCAACGTGCCAGGATGGGTGTGATGGCCGCGTGAGGAGTAGAGAGCTAACGTTTCTTTTTAGGAGTAGCCGACACTAATAGATGGAGGATGACACGTGATCGTTATAGGGATCGAGATATCTTTTGGGTTATGGCCAAGTGTAATTAAAAGTCTTGGCTTTTCTTTTGATTGTACCAACCCGAGAAATCCATCATGAAAATATATAAATAAAAGTGGCTCGGCTTCATCTTTTCTTTTGGTGCGTAGTTGGTGTGCATTGCATTATGGTTATTGGAGGGAGAGATGGTGAGACTCAATTATGCTTCCGCTAATAAGTTGTGCTGGGACCGTTTTAAAAAAAATGCCTAAGGACCTCGGTCCTTCTTTAAACCCCTTTTTATAAAAGACAAGTAACAGATACCTGACAAGAGAAAGCGATTGGCAGGCTGTGGCGACCTCAATGGATTGGGGGCCGTCGAGGGGTGCCACACATCATGCGTGCGTCGACGAAGCGACACGTGCTGACGTCACGGATGACATCATCCAACAGTCGGTAACCGTTGGGATGACGTCACCGCCGGTGGCAATTGGCAGGTCGATCACTGGCTGACAACCGACACGTGACCTGACCCAACCCGAGATCCGACACGAGGTTGACCCGACCCGACCCGACCGTTGACTGGTCAACCGGTCCGAGGGTCAAATCGGTGGAACCGGTTGGACCGGTCACCAATTGGACCGATTAGAACGGCCATAAGCCATCTGGCTCACTGGCGCGTGTGGGCGCGTGAGAACTCTAATTGGAGCGTGATCGGTGGCGTTTGGTTCGTTTGGATGTGCTTTACATTATGGTATAATTATTTTTTATATTTGAATTTTATAAATGTATGAAATTGTGCACAGAACCCTAAGTACTATATTTTTAGGGTTTAAATGCATAGTCTATTCATTTTTAGCTTGTATTTTCTTATGTTTTAGGAAATATAGTAGCTAGCCGATATGAAAATGATGTCATATATGCTGTGTAGAGCTTGGTTTGATGGTAGCATGTATATAGTTGAATATACTTGCAGTTTTCTAGTTACAAGAAAATTCGAACAATGGTAGGACATCCCTGTTGTTCTGTTACATATTGAATTTGTTAGGGAAATCCCTTATGGTGTTTTGAAGATGACAAAATAAATCAAAGGCTACTAACGTGTTTAATGGTTGAGTAACATACTATGCAAATGCTAGAATATGTAAAGGATATTGTCCAAAGTCTATTATGAAGATTTCCAGACTTCTGTGTCAAAGTTTGAAGATTGCCAAACTTTAGTGACAAAGTCTATTCTACATCAGAAGTCTGCCAACTCTGACAAATTCCAGATTAAACGTGAATGAAGAACCAAAAGACAGACTCTATGTTGAAGCTGAACTTATTCAGACTATGTCTAGACCTTAAAGCTAAATATGTTCAGAAGCAGAATATGTTCAGACTAACATCCAGATTGTAAAGTCTATTTCAGAAGGAAGATAGTCAGACTCTACTTCAGTCTGAAGACTCTCAGACTTTACATCCAGAACGTAGCTGTGGCACCCCCGAAACCGCCCCCGATCCGTTAGGGCCGCCACAATCACTTTCTCTTGGAGCATACTATTCTAAGACCAAAAATTTAACATAACTTATAATACCTTGGGGTTTTCATTTGTTTTCTTTACCGGTCCTTGCGCAAATAATATGGCAGAAGCATAATCCGACTATCCCTCATCAAAATATAAAGTGATGCAGACCAAACTAAAACTTTTGTAAATTAAGCCGAACATTTTTATTTATATATAAGGGATGGACTATGATAGTTGGTACAACAAAACGCCGAGGTCTTTTTGTGCCTGTCGATTACCCAAAAGAGGACCAACTTCTTCTATCCTTAAATATATTCTGCATTAGTCCATCACCCATGTGTCAGCATCCAAAAAATGCATCTCCTGCTACCCTCGACTCTAGGTCATATCCAGTCAGGTCCGTTGGCCGGTGGTAGCAGCAACACTCTTAGAAAGCGGCCATCCATTCGGACGAGAACTGATAGGCCTACCTCAAAAGTTAGCAAAATCCTCACGCACTCAAATACCAACCCATGCACCCCAGGATGACGGTGCTCTGACCACTCCCACTGTACGTCAATCAGGGGCCCATAAAACATACCTTTTCTTTTAGTCTGAAATGTTAGTCCCCAAGAGGGGTGAGTACAACCACTCAGCAGTAAAAGATCCATTAAACTATATTATGTAGAAACTCTAACTATCCAGATGCATGCAAAACACATATGTCATTTATATATATATGCATGCCATCAAGGATTTATTTACCTGCACCACATTCATAAACACAATTCAATGCCATAATGAACGCATTTTCAATACCGGATGAAACCAACTCGATTTCATAGACAAATTCTCATATCATGCCACTTGCACACACAAGCACTCGTTTAATGTACGGGATTTTAGCATTTAAAGAAAGGTTTCATTCCCCGGGGACCAGTGTTTGTGTCCCTCCGGGCTTTCGCACCCAACCTGGCATCACGAAACCCTCCGGCACAAACCTCCGGGCATCTAGAGCGTGTTCCGTCACACCCCTGGGCATCTCGCACCCCACCCGACATCACAAGGTATATCCAGGGCTTGCCATGAAAATGGTTGCCCCTTCCTCCGGGCATCCCGAAACTCCCGGGGACCCTCCGGCACAAACCACCGGGCATCCAACAGCGTCGACTCACTCAACCCTTGGGCATCCCAACACTCTCGGGACATCGTCGGCTCACACCTCCGACGGTATCATTATCGTCATAATATATATATATATATATATATATCTCATTACAAAAGTACTTTTTGATGCAATGACGTCAAGGGTTTCATGGATCTATAAAAACTTATCAAATTTTTGATGTCATGTGATATGCTGAATGTTACCACATCCTTCAAGTGAATAACAATTCGAGATACAACAACTCTTAGACAAATTGAACAATTTTGAAATAAAACAGTGTAAAGGCCAGAATGCACGCTTTCAGTAGAGATTTCGAAATACCCAGCTAATGACCATGAAAAATTCTGAAATTTTAACACGTTATAATTGAGATCTAAAGGAAAAAGTTTCATGCAGGACACTAAGCTAGATTAATTATGTACAAGTCGCAACAGACCGTATATCATAGCTACAAGCTCAAATCAGAGTTCACTTTTCAATCAGGAAGATACCGCATGTTAGAATAATTTTCTGCCACCATCTGAGTTCAGAAAAATCTAGCAATAATCTATGTTATAGTTTAGGCAATTCTTTACAGCATTCATGAAGAAACCATGACCAAAATCCTATTAGAAATTTTTATAGACAAATCGGCAAAACTACTAGGTTTCTCAAGATAAAATATCGGACCACACAGATTCAATGGGATCCGATACCTACACCTTGGTCTACTTAGTTTCAAAGGCTCATTTAGACCTATATCTCACAATGTAGTTCATGAGGATTACAAATACACATGGATAATCAGGGCATTTTCTCAATTTCTCAACCCATCACTACCGAAATCCAGCACACACCATCCATATTGGACAGTAACAGCATCACATTATATAGATTAATGGACTTTCACTTGCCTTGATGTCCTACGGTTCAACGGCGTGTGGTGAGATGGTGAGGAGTACGCGGCTCAACGATGACGGCAACGCACACGCACGGCGGGGACTAATCTCCTTCCTTCCCTTGCCGACTCACCCTCTCGCTGCTCACTCGCAACCTTTCTCGTTCACTCTCTCTTGATTACTCCTGGTTTCACTCACTCTCTCTCGATTACCCACTTTCACGAGCACAAGATCACCGATTTTGCTAAAACCAGTCAACAAAATAGAGACATGTTTCAGTGGCTGCAGGGGGAACGGACAGCTAGAATGGACGTGTCTTCAACATGCCTCCCCATGCATTTCGCTAGCTATCCATACGCCAGCAACGTGGCATCACCCAACCAAGCTTCAATCAACGTCGTTTCTTCATGGTCGACCAATTATGTCAACAATGAAAGGTTAATGCGGAGTGGTTTCGGGCTGGTGGGCTGCGGTCTCATTATTCTAATTGCACAGCCCAATCTCTTCTCTAATTAGTTGCCTTAGTCTCCGTATATGGTGAGTTAAGTGTAGTCTACTTATATGGCCGTGTGATGTCGCGACAATAATCAAGGGGTCCGATTCATAGGATACATGACTAGATGGCCAAATATCTTATCTATTCTTCTCATGAAACAAATCTGGGTCTTGCCAGTGATAGTACGCAGGGATGGGACTATGCCTTATACGACAATCAAAAATATTTCTAAACGCGGTCCATCGGTCCGACGATGGATTCATGCAAAATACTAATGGCACCATCCAACAGTACTTCTATTGATTTGTCATGGTCATCGTACGTTCGAGGATTGTCGAAATTCACGAGTGCCACAATTCTCCCCTCCTTAGAGAATTTCATCCTCGAAATTGGACATCACTCATGTCCCCGTAAACAAGTGAGGGTACCTTTCCCTCATCTCGTTTTCACTTTCCCACATGGCTTCCTCTACATCACTATGTTGCCATAATATCTTAACCAATGGAATTTTCTTGGTCTTGAGAATTTGCTCCTTTCAATCCAGTACTTGCACAGGCTCTTCAATGTACCTCACTTTCTCATCCACTTTGATGGCTTCATGATCGAGTATATGTCTTGGATCGGGCTGATACTTCCTCAGCATCGATACGTGGAATACATCATGCAGGTTCTCTAACTTAGGAGGTAATGCTAGTCAATACGCTACATCCCCTATTCTTTCTAATATCTCAAAAGGTCCAACGAATCTAGGGCTCAACTTACCCTTCATTCCAAATCGAGATATTCCTTTCATAGGGGATACCTTAAGAAATACATGATCTCCCACATTAAATTCCAGAGGTCTTCTACGCTTATCTACGTAGTCCTTCTGTCGACTCTGGGCTGTTTTAAGTCTTTTCCCGATAATTTCAACAGCCTCAGTAGTTACTTGTACCAACTCAAGTCCTGTCAATTTCATTTCACCTACTTCATTCCAACAGACAGGGGTCCTACATCTTCTCCCATACAATGCTTCATAGGGAGCCATGCCTATACTTTTCTGGAAGCTATTATTGTAGGTGAATTCTACTAGATGCAACTCTTCATCCCAGTTTCCTCTAAAATCAATGACACAAGCCCTCAACATGTCCTCTAGTGTCGGGATCACTCTTTTTGTTTGTCCATCCGTCTGTGGATGAAAAAGCAGTACTAAATTGGAGTTTAGTCCCTAATGCGATTAGAAGACTTCGCCAAAAATTTGAAGTGAATCTTGGGTCTCGATCAGATGTGATCGTTATAGGAACACCATGTAAGCGTATTACCTGGCTTACATGTATTTCAGCAAGTTTATCCATTGGGTAGTCCATGCGGATCACTAGGAAATGTGCAGACTTAGTCCAGCGATCTACTATCACCCAGATAGACTCGTGACCACCTGATGTCCTTGGCAGTCCTTGTACAAAGTCCATCGTCACATGTTCCCATTTCCACTCTAGTACATCCAATGGTCTCAATAGTTTTGCGGGTTTGCGGTGTTCCGCTTTCACTTGCTGGCATGTTAAACACTGGGAAACGTGTTTAGCTACATCCGCCTTCATGCCATTTCACCAAAAATGTTGGCGTAAATTTATGTACATCTTTGTACTACTCGGATGAATACTATAATTACTTCTATGTGCTTCCGACAAGATTTCTCTCTTCACTTCTTCATTGTCGGGAACACAGAGATGTCCCTAGCATCTTACTACTCCATCATCAAAGATTTGAAACTCTGGTCTTTTTCCTAAAGACACAACATTTCTTATTTCCACAATTTCTGGGTCAGACTCTTGCAGAATCTTAACTTTCTGAATAATTTTGGGTTCAATCCTTAATGTAGTAAGCATACTGGTAAGGTGATCTACTTTCAACTGAAATTCCGAGTCTGCTACAGACTTTAACAAATTCCATTCTGTCATTCTTAGACTAGCCATATCCATAGCCGACTTACGACTAAGAGCATCCGCCACCTTATTCACCTTTCCTGGATGGTACCGTATCTCACAATCAAAATCTTTCAACAATTCCATCCACCTCCTTTGTCTCATGTTCAATTCCTTTTGTGAAAACAAATACTTTAAGCTCTTATGATTTGTATAGATCTCAAACTTCTCTCCATACAAATAATGCCTCCATATTTTCAAAGCAAAAATTATAGCTACCAATTCTAAATCATGGATTGGGTAGTTTAATTCATGGGGTTTCAACTGTCTTGACGCGTAGGCTATGACCTTGCCATATTACATCAGAACACATCCCAGTCCCTTATGAGATGCATCACTATATACCGTGAATCCACCAGATTCAGATGGTATAGTTAGAATTGGAGCAGTGGTTAACTTCCTTTTAAGTTCCTGAAAGCTCCTTTCACATTCTCCATTCCATTCAAACCTGACATTTTTCCTAGTTAATTTTGTCAATGGGCCTGCAAGTCGCGAGAATCCTTTAATAAACCTCCTATAATAGCCGGCCAACCCTAAGAAACTCCGTATTTCAGTCGGCGTTGTCGGCCTCGGCCAATTTACTACCATCTCAACTTTTGCAGGGTCTACTGCAATTCCACTTCCTGATACCACATGTCCCAAAAATGTTATTTGGTCCAACCAAAATTCACACTTGCTGAATTTGGCATACAACTTATGATCTCTCAGGGTTTGC
The DNA here is from genome assembly GCA_016097595.1 of Eucalyptus pumila. Taxonomy (NCBI): domain Eukaryota; kingdom Viridiplantae; phylum Streptophyta; class Magnoliopsida; order Myrtales; family Myrtaceae; genus Eucalyptus; species Eucalyptus pumila. Next base: position 35,012,697 of record CM027853.1, read on the forward strand.
AATACTATCCTTAGGTGTCGCTCATGCTCTTCAGGTCCTTTAGAATATATCAGGATATCATCAATGAATACAATCACAAATTGATCCAAATATGGCTTAAATATCCTATTCATTAGATCCATGAATGCTGCCGGTGCATTCGTCAATCCAATTGGCATAACTAGGAACTCATAGTGTCCATAACGAGTCCTAAATGCAGTCTTAGGAATGTCTTCTTTCTTTATTCTTAACTGATGGTATACTTATCTCAAGTCAATTTTAGAAAAGACTAAACTTCCTTGCAGTTGGTCAAATAAGTCATCAATTCTAAGCAAGGGATACTTATTCTTTACAGTCACCTGGTTCAACCGTCTATAGTCAATAAATAAACGCATCGACCCGTCCTTCTTTTTCACAAATAGGACTGGTGCACCCCAAAGTGAAGCACTTGGCCTAATAAATCCCTTATCAAGCAACTCTTGTAGTTTCACCTTCAATTCCTTCAGTTCCATTAAGGCCATCCTATATGGGTCTTTCGATATCGGTCCTGTTCCAGGCATTAACTCGATCTCAAACTCAATTTCTCGTTCCAGTGGTAACCCAGGCAGTTCTTCAGGAAACACATCCTAAAATTCCCCGACCACTCGAATTTCGTCGAGTTTAGTCTCTTCCTTAGTAAGATTCTTTACTACTGCCAGGTATCCTTGACATCCTTCGTCAAGTAATTTATGAGCTTCTACCACCGAGATAATGGCTATAGAGGGGTCTGTTTGACCTCCTAGAAATTCAAAACTAGACTGATCTGGAAACATGAACTGAATCACTTTCCTGTAGCAATCCACTTTAGCCTAATATTTATGGAGCCAGTCCATACCTATGATTACGTCAAAGTCATACATAGCCATCACAACTAGGTCTATTTCCATATCCCTTCCTCCTATTGTTATCTTACATTTTCCACACACCAGCATAGACAACACCATATTCTTTAAAGGCGTAGAAACACAAAGAGGCGTCTCAAGTGATGTAGTTTCTATTTTACTCAACTGTCTATATCTTTCAGACACAAATGAATGCGTAGCACCCATGTCAAACAAAGCATATGCCTTCTTGCCGTTTATAAAAATTGTACTTGAGATAACATTTTTGGAAGCTTTCGCTTCCTCTTGGGTGATCGCATATACCCTTCCTTGCGCTGGTGGTCTCTGTGGATTCCTTTGTGGATATGGTCCAGCAATACGTTGTTGTACTCGTCGCACGAAGCTGACATTCAGCTGCAACCCAACTTGTGGACAATCCCTCTTAAGGTGTCCTACCTGTCCACAACCATAACATTTCAGTTGTCCATTGCAAGGCCCTGGTCCATGTTGCCCATCACACCTTCGACAAGCATCATGTTGATAAGGCGCTTTTCCTAAATTCAAGCCATCCCTGGCTTTTCCAAAGTTTCCAAAATTCCCCTTTTTCTTAGATTCCCAGGTCTGACTTTGACCTGTATAGGGTCTCTTACCCCGTCAGATATCACTAAAGGTCAACTATCTCTTAGATTCTGATTGCTCCCTTACCGATTCCTGCTCCACCAACTATGCCCTTTCATAAATCTCATTATAATCTCTTATATTTAAAGGCACCAGTTGTTTCTTGATATCAATCCTCAGCCCTTTCAGGAATCTCTTAGCTTTTTCTTCTTGATCCTTAATCAGCCTAGGAGCATATCTAGACAATTCAGAAAATTTTGCCTCATACTGGTCTACTGTCAGCTCCCTTTGTTTCAACTGAACAAATTCAGTGATCTTCTTATCCCTGGCATAGTAAAAAAAAATGCTTTCTATTCAAAGCTCTAACAAATTCGCCCCAATTTATATCAGTACCTGGTGGAAAGATCGTATCTCTTGAAGCTCTCCACCAAAACTGTGCACTTCCCTCTAGCTAGTACTCTGCCAAAGTTATTTTCTCAGCATCATTGCAATCCAACAACCGGAAAATTCGTTCCATTCCATCTATCTATTGTTCCGCCTCCTCAGGACTTCCTATTCCACTAAACTTAGGTGGCTTCAGCTTCAAAAATTGTTCCACCAGTCCTTGAGGGCGACGTTCCACTCCGGGTTGTTGTTGCGCTTGTCTTTCCATTAGATTCCCTATATTGGCCAATGCCTACAGGATGTCTTCCATTCGGGGTTCAGCCCTTGCAGTAGAGGCTTCAGCTCTCGATGGATGAGAACTTCTAGTTCGTACCATGATTTTCCTGCAGTTCCCAAGCATTTGTCTTAGGAATAATTTGTGACTCAGTGTCTCCAGGTAAAAGTTACTAAAGTCATATAAGTAACATAATAATGTTACTAGCACAAAAAAGCAACTCACAATCGTTATCAGTATTCTACGAGTGAACTCAATCACCCGATGTTCAATGTTAGTCAACCATTCTTGGTTAGTGTCTTAAGGTGTGCATCATCCTCATATTCCTCATTTCCATCTGAGGCTCCTTATCGCTCCTTATCACTCCATATAAACCATGCTCTGATACCAACCGCTATGGCACCCCCGAAACGGCCCCCGATCCGTTAGGGTCACCACAGTCACTTTCTCTTGGAGGATACTATTCTGAGACAAAAAATTTAACATAACTTATAATACCTGGGGGTTTTCATTTGTTTTCTTTACCGGTCCTTGCGCAAATAATATGGCGGAAGCATAATCCGACTACCCCTCATCAAAATATAAAGTGATGCACACCAAACTAAAACTTTTGTAAATTAAGCCGTACACTTTTATTTATATATGAGGGATGGACTATGATAGTTGGTACAACAAAATGCCGAGGTCTTTTTGTGCCTAGCGATTACCCAAAAGAGAACCAACTTCAATCCTTGGATATCATCTGCATCCGTCCATCACCCATGTTTCGGTGTCCAAAAAAAGCATCTCCTGCTACCCTCGACTCTAGGTCATATCCAGTCAGGTCCGTTGGCCGATGGTGGTGGCAACACCCTCAGAAGGTGACCATCCATATGGCGAGAACTGATATGAACTCCTGGTGAATAGGCCAGACAGAGAGGCCTACCTCAAAAGTCAGCAAAATCCTCACGCGCTCAAATACCAACCCGTGCACCCCAGGATGACGGTGCTCTGACCACTCCCACTGTAGGTCGATCAGGAGCCCATAAAACATACCAGGAGTCGCAACCAGCAGCAGCATTTTTCTTTTAGTCTAAAATGTTAGTCCCCAAAAGAGGTGAGTACAGCCACTCAGCAGTAAAAGATCCATTAAACTATATTATGTAGAAACTCTAAATATAGATGCATGCAAAACACATATGTCATATATATATGAATCATGGTGGTATATGCACATATGGCATGGATATGCATGAATGCTTGATGATGAGTGCATGGTGGTATATGCACATATGGCATGGTGATATATACATGAATGCTTGATGATGAGTGCATGGTGGTATATGCACATATGGCATGGTGATATATGCATGAATGATTGATGATGAGTGCATGATGGTATATGCACATATGGTATGATGACATATGTATGGCTGCAAGGTAAGTTATGCTTGAATGCATGAATGATATGTGCTTTGTTATGATGCCTTGATTGTTCTGTTTGACGCAATGAGTAGTTTGGTGGAGCTTTACTGCTGAGTGGTTGTACTCACCCCTTTTAGGGATTAACATTTCAGACTAGATAAGATTCCTCTGTTGCCACTGCCGCCAGTAGATGGATCAAGTGGTTGGATATGACCGCGAGCAGGAGGATAGCGAATGAAGGAACTTTTGGACGCCGACACTGATCGATGGACTTTAAGTATGCGATTGTTGGACGAGATGGCGGTCATCTTTTGAAGTATAGCCAAGTATAGAAAAACTATGGCATTTTCATGTACCGATGAATGATGTCCATCTGGTTTTTATAAATAAAAGTGTTTGGCTTTTACCTATAAATGTTTAGTAGGTGTGCATCGTTTTCTGAATATAAGGAAGGCAGTTGTTGGATGTGCTTCCGTATATGAACTGCGCAAGGGACCGATTTAAAAGATGTAAACCCCCAAGTTGTATGGACCCGCTGCAATAGAAATGGTATCAGAGTGACATGTGATTAGGGAAAGTGAAAGGTAAGCGAATTGTGGCGACCCTAATGGATCGGGGGCCGTTCGAGGGGTGCTACACCAACGGCGTCGACTCACTCGACCCTTGGGCATCCTGACACTCCTGGGGCATCGTTGGCTCACACGACTCTTTCTGTTTGTCCATCCGTCTGTGGATGAAAAGAAGTACTAAATTGGATCACTCTATCTAGGTGATAGTAGATCGCTTGACTAAGTCTGCACATTTCCTAGCGGTCCGCATGGACTACCCGATGGATAAACTTGCTGAAATATATGTAAGCCAGGTAATACGCTTACATGGTGTTCTAGTAACGATCACATCTGATCAAGACCCAAGATTCACTTCAAATTTTTGGCGAAGTCTTCGAATCGCCTTAGGGACTAAACTCCAATTTAGTACTGCTTTTCATCCACAGACGGATGGACAAACAGAAAGAGTGATCCAGACACTAGAGGACATGTTGAGGGCTTGTGTCATTGATTTTAGAGGAAACTGGGATGAAGAGTTGCATCTAGTAGAATTTGCCTACAATAATAGCTTTCAGAAAAGTATAGGCATGGCTCCCTATGAAGCATTGTATGGGAGAAGATGTAGGACCCCTGTCTGTTGTAATGAAGTAGGCAAAAGGAAATTAACAGGACCTGAGCTGGTACAAGTAACTACTAAGACTATTGAAATTATCAGGAAAAGACTTAAAACAACCCAGAGTCGACAGAAGGACTACGCAGATAAGCATAGATGACCTCTAGAATTTAATGTGGGAGATCATGTATTTCTTAAAGTATCCCCTATGAAAGGAATATCACGGTTTGGAGTGAAAGACAAGCTGAGTCCTAGATTTGTTGGACCTTTTGAGATACTTGAAAGGATGGGAGACGTGGCCTATCGACTAGCGTTACCCCCTAAGCTGGAAAACCTGCATGATGTGTTCCATGTGTCGATGCTGAGGAAGAACCAGCCGGATCCAGGACACATACTCGATCATGAAGCCATCAAAGTGGATGATAAAGTGAGGTACAATGAAGAGCCTGTGCAAGTACTAGATTGAAAGGGGCAAATTCTCAGGACCAATAAAATTCCATTGGTTAAGATATTATGGTGACATCGCGATGTTGAGGAAGCCACGTGGGAAAGTGAAAACGAGATGAGGGAAAGGTACCCTCACTTGTTTACGGGGGCATGAGTGATGTCCAATTTCGAGGACGAAATTCTCTAAGGAGGGGAGAATTGTGGCACTCGTGAATTTTGACAATCCTCGAATGTACGATGACCATGACAAATCAATAGAAGTACTGTTGGATGGTGCCATTAGTATTTTGCATGAATCCATCGTCGGACCGATGGGACGTGTTTAGAAATATTTTTGATTGTCGCATAAGGCATAGTCCCATCCCTGCGTACTATCATTGGCAAGACCGAGATTTGTTTGATGAGAAGAATAGATAAGATATTTGGCCATCTAGTCTTGTTTCCTATGAATCGGACCCCCTTGATTATTGTCGCGACATCACACGGCCATATAAGTACACTACACTTAACTCACCATAAGCGGAGACTAAGGCAACTAATTAGAGAAGAGATTGGGCTGTGTAATTAGAATAATGAGACCGCAGCCCACCAGCCCGAAACCACTCCCCATTAACCTCTAATTGTCGACATAATTGGTCTACCATGAAGAAGCGACGTTGACTGAAGCTTGGCTAGGTGATGCCACATTGCTGGCGTATGGACAGCCAGCGAAATGCACGGGGAGGCACGCTGAAGACACGTCCATTCCAGCTGTCCGTTCCCCCTGCAGCCACAGAAACATGTCTCTCTTTTGTTGACTGGTTTTAGCAAAACTAGTGATCTTGTGCTCGTGAAAGTGGGTAATCGAGAGAGAGTGAGCGAAACCAGGAGTAATCGAGAGAGAGTGAGTGAGAAAGGTTGCGAGTGAGTAGCGAGAGGGTGAGTCGGCAATGGAAGGAAGGAGATTAGTCTCCGCCGTGCGTGCGTGTTGCCGCCGTCGTTGAGCCACGCACTCCTCACCGTCTCACCACATGCCGTTGAACCATAGGACATCAAGGCAAGTGAAAGTCCATTAATCTATATAATGTGATGCTGTTACTGTCCAGTATGGATGGTGTGTGCTGGATTTCGGTAGTGATGGGTTGAGAAATTGAGAAAATGCCCTGATTATCCATGTGTATTTGTAATCCTCATGAACTACATTGTGAGATATAGGTCTAAATGAGCCTTTGAAAGTAAGTAGACCAAGGTGTAGGTATCGGATCCCATTGAATCTGTGTGGTCGACATTTTATCTTGAGAAACCTAGTAGTTTTGCCGATTTGTCTATAAAAATTTCTAATAGGATTTTGGTCATGGTTTCTTCATGAATGCTGTAAAGAATTGCCTAAACTATAACGTAGATTATTGTTAGATTTTTCGGAACTCAGAAGGTGGCAGAAAATTATTCTAACATGCGGTATCTTCCTGATTGAAAAGTGAACTCTGATTTGAGCTTGTAGCTGTGATATACGGTCTGTTGCAACTTGTACATAATTAATCTAGCTTAGTGTCCTTCATGAACCTTTTTCCTCTAGATCTCAATTATAACGTGTTAAAATTTCAGAATTTTTCATGGTCATTAGCTGGTTATTTCGAAATCTCTACTGAAAGCGTGCATTCTGGCCTTTACACTGTTTTATTTCGAAATTGTTCAATTTGTCTAAGGGTTGTTGTATCTCGAATTGTTATTCACTTGATGGATGCGGTAACAGTCAGCATATCACATGACATAAAAAATTTGATAAGTTTTTATAGATCCATGAAACCCTTGACGTCATTGCATCAAAATGTACTTTTGTAATGAGATATATATATATATATATATATATATATATATTATGATGATAATGATACCGTCAGAGGTGTGAGCCGACGATGCCCCGAGAGTGTCGTGATGCCCAAGGGTTGAGTGAGTCGACGCCGTTGGATGCCCAGAGGTTTGTGCCGGAGGGTCCCCGGGAGTTTCGCGATGCCCAGTTGTAGGGATTGTACGTAAATCCGGAGGGAAGGGGCAACCATTTTCATGGTGAGCCCTAGATATACCTCGTGATGCCAGGTGGGGTGCGAGATGCCTAGGGGTGTGACGGAACACGCTTTGGATGCCCGGAGGTTTGTGCCGGAGGGTCTCGCGATGCCAGGTTGGATGCGAAAGCCCGAAGGGACGCAAACACTGGTCCCCAGGGAATGAAACCTTTCTTTGAATGCTAAAATCCAGTGCATTAAACAAGTGCATGTGTGTGCTTGTGGCATGATATGAGAATTGTCTATGAAATTGAGTTGGTTTCATCCGGTATTGGAAATGCATTCGTTATGGCATTGAATTGTTTTTATGAATATGGTGCATGTAAATTAATCCATGATGGCATGCATATATATATATATATATATGTGTGTGTGTGTGTGTGTGTTTTGCATGCATCTGGATAGTTAGAGTTTCTACATAATATAGCTTAATGGATCTTTTACTGCTAAGTGGCTATACTCACCCCTCTTGGGGACTAACATTTCAGACTAAAAGAAAAATGTCGCTACTGCCTGCGACTCCCAGTATGTTTTATGGGCTCCTGATTGACCTATAGTGGGAGTGGTCAAAGCACTGTCATCCTGGGGTGCACGGGTTGGTATTTGAACGCGTGAGGATTTTGCTGACTTTTGAGGTAGGCCTCTCTGTCGGGCCTATTCACCAGGAGTTCATATCAGTTCTCATCTGTATGGATGGTCGCCTTCTGAGGGTGTTGCCACCACCACCGGCCAACAGACCTGACTGGATATGACCTAGAGTCGAGCGTAGCAGGAGATGCATTTTTTGGACGCCAACACATGGGTGATGGACGGATGCAGATGATATCCAAGGATAGAAGTTGGTCCTCTTTTGGGTAATCGCCAGGCACAAAAAGACCTCGGCGTTTTGTTGTACCAACTATCATAGTCCATCCCTCATATATAAATAAAAGTGTTCGGCTTAATTTACAAAATTTTTAGTTTGGTGTGCATCACTTTATATTTTGATGAGGGGTAGTCGGATTATGCTTCCGCCATATTATTTTCGCAAGGATCGGTAATGAAAACAAATGAAAACCCTCAGGTATTATAAGTTTTGTTAAATTTTTGGTCTCAGAATAGTATGCTCCAAGAGAAAGTGACTGTGGCAGCCCTAACGGATCAGGGGCCGTTTCGGGGTGCCACAGCGGTTGGCTCGATACCAATCACTGGGGCACCCCCGAAACGGCCCCCGATCCGTTTGGGTCGCCACAGTCACTTTCTCTTGGAGCATACTACTCTGAGACCAAAGAAACTTTAACATAACTTATAATACCTGGGGTTTTCATTTGTTTTCCTTACCGGGCCCTGCACAAATAATATGGTGGAAGCATAATCCGACTACCCCTGATCAAAATATAAAGTGATGCACACCAAACTAAAACTTTTGTAAATTAAGCTGAACACTTTTATTTATATAAGGGATGGACTATGATAGTTGGTACAACAAAAGGCCGAGGTCTTTTTGTGCCTGGCAATTACCCAAAAGAGGACCAACTTCTATCCTTGCATATCATCTGCATTAGTCCATCACCCATGTGTCGGTGTCCAAAAATGCATCTCCCGCTACCCTCGACTCTAGGTCATATCCAGTTAGGTCCATTGGTCGGTGGTGGCGGCAACACCCTCAGAAAGCGGCCATCCATTCGGATGAGAACTTATATGAACTCCTGGTGAATAGGCTCGGCAGAGAGGCCTACCTCAAAAGTCAACAAAATCCTCACGCGCTCAAATACCAACATGTGCACCCCAGGATGACAATGCTCTGACCACTCCCACTATAGGTCAATCAGGAGCCCATAAAACATACCAGGAGTCGCAGGCAGCAGCTGCATTTTTCTTTTAGTCTGAAATGTTAGTCCCGAAGAAGGGTGAGTACAACCACTCAGCAATAAAAGATCCATTAAACTATATTATGTAGAAACTCTAACTATCCGGATGCATGCAAAACACATATGTCATTTATACATATATGCATGCCATCAAGGATTTATTTACCTGCACCACATTCATAAAAACAATTCAATGCCATAACGAACGCATTTTCAATACCAGATGAAACCAACTCAATTTCATAGACAAATTCTCATATCATGCCACTTGCACACACATGCACTCGTTTAATGTACCAAATTTTAGCATTTAAAGAAAGGTTTCATTCCCCGGGAACCAGTGTTTGCGTCCCTCCAGGCTTTCGCACCCAACCAAGCATCGCGAGACCCTCCGACACAAACCTCCGGGCATCCAGAGCGTGTTCCGTCACACCCCTGGGCATCTCGCACCCCACCTAGCATCATGAGGTATAGGCTCGCCATGAAAATGGTTTCTCCTTCCCTCCGGATTTACGTACAATCCTTACAACCAGGCATCCCGAAACTCCCAGGGACCCTCCGGCACAAACCTCCGGGCATCCAACGGCATCGACTCACTCGACCCTTGGGCATTCTGACACTCCTGGGCATCGTTGGCTCACACCTCCGACGGTATCATCATCATCATAATATATATATATATATATATATATATATATATATATATATATCTCATTACAAAAGTACATTTTGATGCAATGACGTCAAGGGTTTCCTGGATCTATAAAAACTTATCAAATTTTTGATGTCATGTGATATGCTGAATGTTACCGCATCCATCAAGTGAATAACAATTCAAGATACAACAACTCTTAGACAAATTGAACAATTTCGAAATAAAACAGTGTAAAGGCCAAAATGCACGCTTTCAGTAGAGATTTCGAAATAACCAGCTAATGACCATGAAGATTCTAAAATTTTAACACGTTATAATTGGGATCTAGAGGAAAAAGTTTCAGGAAGGACACTAAGCTAGATTAATTATGTACAAGTCACAACAGACCGTATATCACAGCTACAAGCTCAAATCAGAGTTCACTTTTCAATCAGGAAGATACCGCATGTTAGAATAATTTTTTGCCACCATCTGAGTTCCAAAAAATCTAACAATAATCTATGTTATAGTTTAGGCAATTCTTTACAACATTCATGAACATTTCGCTGGCTGTCCATACGCCAGCAATGTGGCATCACCTAGCCAAGCTTCAGTGAACGTCTCTTTTTCATGATTGACTCAAATGTCGACCCAATTAGGGGTTAATGCGGAATGGTTTCGGGTTGGTGGGTTGCAGTCTCATTATTCTAATTGCACAGCCCAATCTCTTCTCTAATTAGTTGCCTTAGTCTCCGCATATGGTGAGTTAAGTGTAGTCTACTTATATGGCCGTGTGATGTCGCGACAATAATCAAAGGGGTCCAATTCATAGGATACACGACTAGATGGCCAAATATCTTCTCTATTATTCTCATGAAACAAATCTCGGTTTTGCCAGTGATAGTACGCAGGGATAGGACTATGCCTTATGCGACAATAAAAAATATTTCTAAACGCGGCCCATCAGTCCGACGATGGATTCATGCAAAATACTAATGGCATCATCCAACAGTACTTCTATTGATTTGTCATGGTCATCGTACATTCGAGGGTTGCCGAAATTCACGGGTGCCACAGTAGCAGATTCAGAACGATAACACAAGCCCCAAATATATATAACGGCTAGTGATCTGGTTTGGATTCCACATCAAGATTGATTTGATTGACTCAATCTAATTAATTGAAAATTAAAACTTGAAGACAAGAATTTTCTATACAAAGAAGCTCTACTTATGGAAACGAAGATTCTGTTTGTATGGGCGATCGGAATCAATTCGGGATTCTACTTTTGTCATTCAACGGCTACCAAATCTTCTATGAGTAGATTGGAAGACGATCCTCGAGATACTATCCAATGGCTAGTTTGGAAGTAGATGAGTATTTAAGGAGATCAAGGACCGATGAGCAAGTAAGAGACGGAGCGTAGAATTTATAATTCCAAGGTCTGAGCGACCTTCGATCATACACTTGTCTTTGGTAGCTTAAACGTTTGTGATCGTGAGAGAAATACCAAAAGAGTGACTTAGTGAGATAGTGTGATCTACTACTAAGTGTTTACACTCAAAGTTATAATCTCTTATTGATTGCATAGTGGAATCCAGCCAAGAAGGGTGTTAGCGTGGGAGAGTGGACGTAGGCTTAATCTAAGCCGAACCACTATAAATCTTGTGTTCTTATTCTCTTCCCTGAACTCCTTTATTTTGTTCATAGTTCTATTTAATTCCTAAAGTCTGATCTCGCTCAAAGTCTGCTGCTCTTCAAACTCAGTTTCAAAAGTCTGTTGTTATTTAGATTTAGGTTAAAAGTAAAGGTTTTCACTGCATTTTGCAAAATCTATTTTTACACCTATTCACCCCCTCTAGGTGTTCATACTAGCACTATCAGAATTGCGTTTTTGATTGTTGTTACAGCATGATTATTTTTTTTATGTTGGTTCACATCATGCTATGTTTTTGTGTTAATGGAAAAATGTAGAAATTACATGAGATCATGTAATTATTTTTCCTAGTGGGTAGGTTGGTAAAATTCGAAAGAGTTCTCACCTAAAACTTAAAATTTGTGTAAATTAAACTAATTAATGATAATAGAACAATCGTACATAGAAGTTGATTAGGAACATAGTGAACTTTTGTTTTTGTGTCTTTTGTTGAATTATCATGAATTTAGTTTGTTTTTACTGCAAATTAAATGTGCGTTACTCTGAAAAATGTGCTATAGCAAATTGATTATGGCTTCAGCATCTATGACCATTGTAGCTAACCTCAATAAGGGTAAGAAATTGAACGGTGACAATTATGATATTTGGCACAAAAAGGTTCAGTACATCCTTGAGGAACAAGAGGTTTTGGAAACCTTCAACCACACTATGAATGAACTTGAACGTGGAACTTTAGCTCAACACAGGAGAGATCTAGAAGCTTATAAAGCTTGGAAAAAGAAAAATAGCATTACACGCATCACGTTGCTAAGCTGTATGCAAGATGATCTCATGTGTGAGTTTGAAAGTTATGATAAAACTCAAGCTTTGTGGGTTGCCTTGAAAGATAAGTTTGAGGGTACATCTACCACTAAGTTGAGGAGATTCACCATCAAGTTTGACACATACCGAAAGCGCCCAAATGTAACGATGAGGTAGCATCTTTGGGAGATGTCAAACATGATTCGTGAGCTGAAGTCGACACATCACTCCCTTATTGATGAACAGTAAGTCCAGGCTGTTATAAGGTTGTTAGGGAAATCCCTTATGATGTTTTGAAGATGACAAAATAAATCAAAGGCTACTAACATGTTTAATGGTTGAGTAATAGACCATGCAGATAATAGAACATGTAAAGGATATTATCAAATTCAGAAGACGACCAGAAGACTGAACGTAACATATGTCCGAGTATATTTTGAAGATTTCTAGACTTCTCGTGTCAAAGTCTGAAGACCGCGACTCAAGACTCAAAGTCAAGACCGCCAGACTTTAGTGTCAAAGTCTGTTCTACATCGGAAGTCCGTCAACTCGACTAATTCCAGATCAACGTGAATGATGAACCGAAGACAAACTCTATGCTGAAGCTGAACCAAGACAAACTCTATGTCAAGCTGAACCAAGACGACTCTATGTCAAGCCGAACCGGGTACAGACCTTAAAGCTAAATCTGTTCAGAAGCAGATATGTTCAGACCCAGATTGTAAAGTCTACAGACTCATATTGTAAAGTCTACAAACTCAGACTTTACATCCAGATTCGATGAATCGTAACTCAAGCCTAATCGTACAATGGCTAGTGATCTGGTTTGGATTCCACATCAAGATTGATTTGATTGATTCAATCTATTTGATTGACGATTGGATCTTGAAGACAAGAACTTTCTATACGAAGAAGCTTTACTTATGGAAACCAAGATTTCGTTTGTATGGGCGATCGGAATCAATTTGGGATTCTACCTTTGTCACTCAACGGCTACCAAATCTTCTAGATACGAGCTGTCCAATGGGTATATTGGAAGACGATTCTCTGGGATGCTGTCCAACGGGTAGTTTAGAAGTGGAGGAGTATTTAAGGAGATCATGGACCGATGAGCAAGAAAGAGACGAAGCGTAGAATTTATAATTCCAAAGTCTGAGCGACTTTCGATCATATACTTGTCTCTTGAGAGCTTAAACGTTTGTAATCGTGAGAGAAATACCAAGAGAGTGACTTAGTGAGATAGTGTGATCTACTAAGTGTTTGCACTCGAAGTTGTAATCTCTTGTTGATTGCATATTGGAATCCAAACAAGAAGGCTGTTATCGTGGGAGAGTGGACGTAGGCTTGGATTAAGCCGAACCACTATAAATCTTGTGTTCTTATTCTCTTCCCTAACTCCTTTATTTTGTTCATACTAGCACTCTCAAAGGTCTCTTCTTGACAATTGGGAGCAAATCAAAATCAATATGGCACATAATTAAAATATTGTCACTTTTGATGATATTGCGCGTCATTTGGAATTAGAGAATGAGTGCCTAAAGGCTATGAGATCCTCTACCCATGCTTATGTTGCTGAATTGAGTTCATGCAAGGCTTCGGGCTTAAAGTGAAAAAAAAAAAAATCATCAATTCAACAATAAATGGAAGAGGACTGATCAAGTACCTAAAAGGGATAAGACCTTCCAACACAAGAAGCGTGATGGGAAGAAGGACAAGACCAAGATGAAGTGCTACAATTGTGGCAATATGGTCACTTTGCTCGTGAATGCAACTGAGCTGAACGAGGTACCCTATTACTCCATTACTTTAAGTAATGCTTTTGTTTCTAGCACTGTAATGCTTGCTGAATCTCATCAAATGTGGACTGTAGACTCAGGAGCAACAAATCATGTAGCTAGAGATCGAGAAGCATTTGAGGAGTATCGTCGAATACAACCTGGAAGAAGATGGATATATGTTGGGAATAATTCAAGAATTGAAGTGAAGGGTATCTACACATGTAAATTAATTTTACGTGGTGGTCGAAGCCTATTCCTACATGATGTCCTCTATGCTCCGGATATTCGACAAAACTTGGTCTCCGTACTTGTTCTTCTTAGCCTAGGTTATGTATTGAATTTTCATGGTGATTGTGTTGACATTTTGTATGGAACAATTTATTATGATTTAGGTCATGTATCGAATGGTTTTATGGTATTAGACATTGACTATGATCAGTACAATATTAATGTTGATAGTTGTTTTTCTTTAATTGCATCTTCTAGTAATGTTGAGATTGATGCAAGTACTTGGCATGCTAGATTAGGTCACATCGGGTTACAAAGAATGTAAAGATTAGTTAGAGAAGGCCTTTTAAGCTAACTCACTAATGTTAATCTACATGTATGTGAACATTGTCTAGCGGAAAAAACAACTAGAAAACCATTCGGTAAAGGGACTAGAGCCGAATTTCCATTGCAACTCATACATTCTGACATTTGTGGTCCTTTGAATGTGAGGGCGAGGCATGGAGCCTCATATTTCATCACTTTCATAGATGACTTCACGTGTTTCGGTTATGTCTTTTTGATGTCCCTTAAGTCAAAAGTATTAAACTGTTTTAGATGATATATAGCAATGGTAGAGAATCAATTGAACAAAATAATAAAGGCATTGAAAACCGATCGCGGACATGAGTATCTATCGAAGCAATTCAAGGCTCTTTGTGATGAAAAGAGAATTGCACGACAATTGACTATTCATGGTACTCCACAACAAAATGGGGTAGCTGAGAGAAGGAATAGGACCCTACTGAAAATGATTAGATCTATGATGATGCAAGCAAATTTACCTATTTCGTATTGGGGAGATGCATTATTGACTGCTGCCTATGTACTTAATCGAGTGTCCTCAAAATCGGTCACTTCCACCCCTTATGAATTATGGACTGATAGGAAACCAGACTTAAGTAGTCTATATCTATGGGGATGTGCAGCTTACGTTATGATTCTTCTCATAAATATGGCAAATTAGGTCCTAGAGAGAAGAAATGTATCTTTATAAGATATTCTGAACACTCCAAATGGTACGTGTTCATAGGTGAACAAGCTGATGGAAGTGTGACCGAAATGGAGTCACGAGATGTCATGTTCTTGGAGAACTATTTTCCTAGTAGAGGTGAGATTGATAATGACTTCCAATTATATGAGATGGAAGATCTTAAGAACACACCCACTAATGTTGTAGAGAGAAATGAAGATTTACCTCAACACATAAGACCTAGTGGGAGTGTTGCATCACCTGACGAATTGAATTCAAGAGAAATTCAATTGCGTAAAAGTAATCGTAAAAGTACTTCTCGTCGTCATTTTGAGATTGAAGGAAAAGCATTTATGATTGCTCAGAAAGACGATGCCGAGCTTAAGACTGGTCAAGAGACTTTCTCATCCTCTAATAAGGAAGAATGAAGAAAAATTTTGGAAGATGAAATGGAGTCAATGAAGGCAAATCACGTCTGGGACTTGGTTGACCTATCGCCTAATCGCAAGGCCATTGGAAACAAATGGGTTTTTAAGATTAAGTGAAGGGCGGATAGATCCATTGAAAAGTATAAGGCTCATCTTGTGGCGAAAGGTTATACTCAACAAGAGGGTATAGATTATGAGGAAACATTTTCACCAGTTGTGAGGTTTGCCGCTATATGCCTTATTCTAGCCATCGTTGCACATTTGGACCTTGAATTATATCAAATGGATGTAAAGACGGCATTTCTTAATAGAGAACTAGATGAAGAAATCTATATGAAGCAGCCAATAGGTTTCATAGCTAAAGGTCAAGAGGATAAAGTTTGCAAGCTTCATCGCTCAATATATGGCCTTAAGCAATCATCTAGACAGTGGTATCTTCGTTTTCATCGAGCATTAACCACTTTTGGTTTCACGATAATCGAAGAAGATCACTGTGTATATGTCAAGTGGTCTGAAGATAAATTTGTGATTTTATCACTTTATGTGTACGATATTTTATTGACTAGAAATGACAAGGTTTTTGTTATCACCATAAAAGAATGGTTGTCCTCCAATTTTGAAATGAAGGACATGAGAGAAGCTGCTTATATATTAGGAGTTAAGATCGAAAGAGATCGATCAAGGAAACTCCTTGCTTTATCACAAGAGTCTTATATAATGAAGATTCTTAAGCGTTTCAATATGCAGCATTATAATCACATCGATATCCCTGTCATGCAAGGTGAAGGTCTAAGTATTAAGATGTGTCCTAAGACTCTAGAAGAAATTAAAGTGATGGAAACCGTTCCTTACGCTAGTGTGGTCAGAAGTTTGATGTATGCTATGATGTGTACTCGACCTGACATATGCATATGTTGTGGGATTGGTAAGCCGATATCAATCAAACTTGAAGAGGATCCTTAGATACTTGAAGGGCATCATGGACTATCGACTTTGTTACCAAGAGAGTGATTTACGCATATTAGGCTATTCAAATGCTGATTGGGGTGGAGACCCAGATGAGCGTAAATCGACTTCTTGATATGTGGTCTTACTCAATGGAGGTGCAATTTCTAGGAATAGCAACAAACAGACATGCACGGCCTTATCTACGATGGAGGCGGAATTTATTGCATGCTCTGCCGCAGTGCAAGAAGTAGTATGACTAAAACGTTTTTTGGAAAATTTAGCCACTGTCACTGAGGTTCCAAGACTGGTAATAGTTTATTACAATAGTCAAGCAGCCATTGCCTGTGTGAAGGATCCCAAGTATCATGGAAGGACGAAGCACATTGACATAAAGAACAACTTCATAAGAAATATAATAGTGTAGAAAGAAGTGATCCTACAATACATTTCGACCAATAGAATGGTTGCTAATCCATTTACGAATGCTATTCCTAGAGACATATTCTTGATCCACAGGATGTCACTAAGATTGCGTAGAATGTGATATGTGTTATTGTAGAAGATTATTGGTTTATGTGTATGTGGACATATGTATTGTACTTGTTTGTTTATTAATGACTTGATGTTTTATCAATAAATACAAATCTATTATGAGACTAGCACAAGCACACATATATTATTGGAAAGTATGTCAGTAGGCAATGATTGGCTCACTCACACGAGCAATCGCCTCAAGTGCTATAGTTTGTACGTTGAGATGAGACATTATGTACAAATAAACACTGTAGAGCAAATTTAGTACATAAAATAATATGTTGCCTTGATTGGAATAAAGATGAGATCTGTTATTTGTTTATAATAAGACCGAACATGATAGTCCCACAATCATGTATGCCTTAAAGATGCCGGATGCGAGTACTTAATTGGGCACTATAGAAAGCGAGCTGATATAGCACTTGAGCTAAACATGAGTATGTGAGAAGCACGTGACTATGTTTAGGCTAAGATTATTATAGTTGATATATTTAATAAATGACATACACTCTTATAGAAAGAGAAATCCACTATAGCATGTAATTCATACTACATGTGTATTGTACGACCGACAAGGGAATGTGAGTATAATTATCCATATTTACTCATCGTGTGAGCCCTTGAGGTAATTTATAATTTACCTCATTTTGTGCCCTATGTTACTTCTGACTATGTTCACGAAGTGAAAGATCAATGTTGCTATTTTAGCATATTATCGGCGGTCATGAATAGATATGGCCTTATGAGACATGTCTAGGAAAGCAGTTTTTTCTGAAATGAAGAGAGACATGAGTGCGAAGAAAGAATATTGTTGTTTTACATCTATCACATGTATTTACTAGTCAACCAATTATATCGCCTTCTGTGGTTGCGGATATAATTATAAATACATGGTGTTTTGAAAATAGTCAAGTATAGCCTTTAAGGGATAGGTATACTTGGACTGATGTAACAAAATATGTCTGGGGCACTGTGAGACATCGATTGTTTATTTCTTTTCGGGGTTGTAGCCATTATGTCATCCCTAACAGGTGCATAATTTGAGCTCCCAAGTGCAGGTGTACTCACTGGTCGCATCATGTCTGAGTGGGAGATGTTGTACTAAATTAGTACGTCCATGATGAGGTGCGATCAAACCCATCATGTCTGAGTGGAAGATGTTGTACTAAATTAGTACGTTCATGATGAGGTGCAATATGAACGCACCGTTTCGCCTTGATATGCTATTATGAAAAGACACCTTTTGAGAGGGTGTGAGGGAGTCATATAAAAAGCCCCTGAAGACAACCGTTGCAATGGTTGGTAGAACGTATGCTCAGAAATTTCTCTCCATTTCTTGTCCCCTTTTCATCAAAAGAAAAATAAGGTGTTCTATTTCTCCTTTACAAAAACAATTGGCATTTACGCTGTGGAAATCGGGTGCTTTCCTCGTGATTGCATTCAGACCAACGTGAAGTATTTTTGTTCGTGATTCATCCGCAATTCAACGTACGTTCCGGAGTTAATTGTTGTTTGCGCATCGGAATTAGGTAGGTCGTCTTCGGCCAACTTGAATTCCAACACTTCCCAATGAAGATTGGAATCAATTCGCCATCCAAGCCAAGAGTCGAGACCTTAGCTCTTATTACTTGGCATGTCTTTCCTTCACAATGTTCATTTCTTCCAATAATCAATCATTGATTTGGTGCATGTTTTTTCATGACAGAGGAGAAAATATTCTCTCTCTCTCTCTCACTCTCTAATATTCCAAACATCACTCAAGGATGTATAGACTTGAACTACAAGAAAATCAATCTACCATCTGAAGAATTCTCTTCTTCTACTCGTACATTTCCTCTCTCTCTCTTCTTCTCGCAACATGACCCATATACAATGGTCATTAGCAACAGCTATTTAAGCTGAAATGATATGAGCGTAGCATGCAAATCACAAGGTTTATAGAAATATATTCACATGGAGGCCTCTACTTCCAGTCCATGCATCGATTATGCCACGACAGAGATCGTCTTCTTCAACCTCGAGACGACGGTTCCTAAGAAATCTGGACAAGGCTTCTCTGTGTTGGAGTTTGGTGCCATCGTTGTCTGCCCGCGGAAGCTCGTCGAGCTCGAGAGTTTCTGCACTCTCATCAGGCCCTGGGACATCACGGCCATCGGGATGAGATCGAGTCGCCAGGGAGGGATCACCTGGGATGCGGTCTCGAGGGCACCCACGTTCGAAGAATTTGCCGATAAGATATTCACCATTTTGAACGGCAGGATCTGGGCAGGCCACAACATCCAGCGCTTCGATTGCATCCGGATCAAGGAGGCATTCGCTGAGATCGGTAGGGATGCGCCGGTTCCCGTTGGGATGATCGATTCTCTAGGAGTCTTGACTGAAAAGTTCGGGCGCCGAGCTGGTAATATGAAGGTAGGTCCATTGGTCTTTGTCAAGTCAATACAGATACCTGACTATAAGCTTGGTCCTGACCAGCGCGCTTTCTGTTCCTATTTGTATCAGATGGAGACCTTGGCTTCTTATTTTGGGCTAGGACAACAAAAGCACAGGTAATGAAAATTAAAAACCAGCACATCTAAAATAAAATTTACGATCAATCCAAGTCCATTCAAGTTATGATGTCAAACCCTAACCAAATCCAAGACATCTTTCCTTGATCAAGTCTCAATGACGTTCGCATGAATTTGGAGGTCGTCAAGCATTCCGTGACCGTGCTATTTCTGGTACTGGCATTCCTTTTGATCTTATCAAATGCTTCAATTTCAAGTCCACATACCACGTTTAGTTGATAAAATCGGTTAATTGATGAGTGCTAGGTTTACTAAAACCTTACCGTTTGTTACCAAATGCTGCACGCAACATTCTTGGAGACATTTTTGAAATCGTTAATCCAAAAGTGGAGAAAAAGACATTGTTGCTACTTGTTTTAATCTGCAAAAAAATAATAAGATTGCATGCTAAACTCTTTATATTTAACGGTGTATTTATGTTTATGTTTTTATATCGACACGTTCTATTATTGCTGAAAAAAGGAATCGAGCCTGCCTAGCTTACTGAGGGGAAAATGGCAACCATCTCCAAGCATTATTACAAGAAGCAGAAGTAACAACCAACATAAGATGACTTGCAGAGGCGAGAGCAACAACGTTATTAGCCGTAAATCTCCAACTTCTCTTGGATATCAAAGAGCTGTTCCTAACGGCAAGGCAAGCCTTGGAAAGGTTTGATAATCGTTAAAGTTCCTATTTTCCAAATTTCATCTTCTTGCTCAGAGATTAGTGCGCGATACAGGTTGCATTTCTGCATCATGGAAATGCAATTCAATCTCATGTTCAGGCTGCCCACCAGGGCTTTGATTAGCTCGCATTCTTACTAGGGTAACAAAATTTACTGAGATATATAAGAAGACTAAAAATGCAAGACTATGCAGCGTGGAGAGAATCTTTTGAACGTGGATAGCAAGATTTGATTAAAATCGTGTCTTTGGATGTTTCAACAGATGACAGAGAAAATGAAAAGTCTCTTCCAGGGAAATCAACCTCTCAACCACTTACTCAAGCACTCCCTACTCAGATAGCGGCGTAACAAGTTCTACAGCAATTCACACCACGTCTTCGATATCAGAGAGGCAAGAAGACAGAACTATTTAGCTTGATTGATGGAGCAGGTTGCTGAAGATGGCAGCACCACCAGTCATTTCAAATTTAGAT
Organism: Eucalyptus pumila; assembly: GCA_016097595.1. Lineage (NCBI taxonomy): Eukaryota > Viridiplantae > Streptophyta > Magnoliopsida > Myrtales > Myrtaceae > Eucalyptus > Eucalyptus pumila. The sequence continues at coordinate 35,033,446 of CM027853.1, forward strand.
TGCTTGCTGTATAGAATTCGTGCCCTTTTTTCTATCTGGAAAATAATCACAACAGCACAGCATACAATGGCATGAGATCATCCTTATAGTTGCATTATCCATCGATTCTTTTGAATAGTGGCTTCCAAATTGCATGGCTAGTGTGGCAGAATCAATCAGTGACACGTGCAATCATCCTAAAAAAAAGGTCTTGTGAATTTTGAGCGATTCTGCAAAGCCAAAATGATCCGAGTGCATTGAATTCACTGAAGAATAACTCAGTAATCCAAAAGTAAGGTTGAGCATCGGCTCCAGATACCCAGAACGGGCTTAGACCAAGATTTCAACAATAGTCTACCGCTGTATAAACATTTCAATAACCACTTGACCAAGACTTGTTCTTCATCGTGGGCTATGTACTATATAACCATGCACGATCTATGCATGATGGCAAACAAACGAAACGATGAAGGAAACCTTAGGAGTGTAATCAGAAGCCATTATATCCATCTAGGATCTCTACCTTGCTCCCATCTTTGCAAGCAAAATGGATGCGAAGGGCCTTGAGCATGGCGTGAGACTTCAAGTACTCGATTCAGGCAGCAATGAGAACGCCACAGAGGATCTGAAAGTGCCTGTACAGACCCAGATGTAGTTAACAGCCTGGGTAGCCCAGATTTTCATTGCTTTTTTCCTTCATCTACCCCTCAGGCTGATTCGGACTTGACTTACTGTCGGCTAAGGAAAGCCCGAATCCTCTCCTCACCTTGTTTCCTGGCGTTGAGGTATCAGACGAAGACGCCAAACACAGTGACCCGAGTGTCTTGTCTCTCGCTCTCTGCGAATTCACCGTTTCCTTTCTTTGTCTTTTCATTTGCTGCTTCTGCTCCATTCACCAATCCCAACCAATAATGCATCCTGCTCTCCCTTTTTTCTCTTTGTTTTTCTCTTTTGCTCTCTAGTACACGTTTGCATATACGTACCCTTTTCCAATGGCCGTGCATGTGTACACATGTACATAATCTCCCCCGCATCATACAAAAACAAGAGGAGCATCTCATGGAATTCACTGATCTCTCTTCATTCGGGTGAGGCTCCTCTGCAAATCTTGGTCCAATCTTCCGCTCGTCCTTGCATCAGACCTCGCTCCCTCTCTGTGTTTCTCTCCCTCTTTTGCAGTCCGCCACTTCCCATCTTTCTTTCTCTCTCAAACTCGGCAGCATTCCCTCCTGGATAGCTGAGATGTCTTCTCATCTTTGCCTTGCTCGGCATATAAGCTCGAGATGGCAAGGAATCGTATCAGGTGCGCCGCAGGATTCCGTGCCACTCGAATGAAGAGATGGGCCGGGTTACGAAGCGGTCGTGCGGGCTTGGGCTTCGCATGAAAAAGTTCTCAGAAAATCCTTGCTTCGCGGGAAAAAATTTTCAGATCCACTCTGCGTACCGGTCGGATTACATAAAAAAGTCGTAGTAATAAAGTTGGTAAATTAAGAAAAATAATGAAGAGTGAACTGGTAATATCGAAACCCGTTTGTAATTTTGGGTATGTTTGTTTCATGAAAAGCTTAAGATTTGAAAAATATTTTCCAGTAAACGATCGGAAAATAATTTTTATAACCTGCGAAAATAATTAGACATAAATTGTTGTTGATATTGCAAATATTTTCCATTAAATAACTTTTTATATGATATAACTTATCATTTTTTGGAAAAAAAAATTAAATCTTGACTTTTCCATGAAACAAACACACCCTTAATCAGACAAAAGTTAATAAATTGCTCTAAATTTGGTTGGTATTTATACAATCCATACGTTTGTAAGGGATCCCAATACTTCTTCTTTTCCCAAATTATCCTCAATAAGTTATCTTATAAATATCCTATCAATTAGACAATTGCTTAAATCAATAATTTCATTTTGTCTCTCATTTAAAATTTGAAGCTTCTATATTCTATGAACGAACATACGGGATAACGTAATCTTGGATTGTTATTCTCCTTCCTCTGTGCGTGTACAATTATTTCGTGTTGTGTCCAGTTCTTTTCACTATTTAATAATATAAAAAATTTGCAATCAGATAATTTTTTGAAATTTCTTGAATGGCGATTTTATCGTACAGGAAACAACTGCGCACTTTCACTAGTAATTAATAAATCCGAATCGTTGGTATGTGTTTCTAAAGGTAATGGTAATTTGCATGCAATTGGAAATAAAAAAAAAATTGACATAAATTAGTGATCCCGTTAGTTTTTAACTCTTACCAATACTTATTGAAATTTAGCATGAGAATAAGAAATCCTTATATTTGAGAGACGAAACAAAAGAATTTGTCATGATTATTTTACATCCTAACATCAGTCGAAAAGATCTCAACTACAAGGCTTCGATTGGGAGATGCACTCTGAATATTCTCAAGGGAAAACTCTAGTAATTAAGGTCTATTTTGAAGGGGAAAAAAAAAACATAAACAAATTCCCCAATTCACTCAATCAGCTGGTCTTTACGTCTGTAACTGCAGTTTCGTTCCTAAAGCACTCTACAAGCTTTTCCAAAATGCAGCTGTAAACCTCGGGTCTCGATCCATGCAGACGAACAATTTGACGCACGTACAATTTTGCGTGCCTATCCAAATCAAGGTCCTTTCGTACTGCGATGAATTAAGCCGACTTCGTCAATCTGTCGACCACTACCCAAATAGAATCATTTCCTCTCTAACTCCTTGGTAAGCTGGTCACAAAATCCATTGTGATGTGTTCTCATTTCCACTCTGGGATCTTAAGAGGTTGCAGAAGTCCTCCCAACTTACAGTGTTGTGCCTTCACTTGCTAACACGTCAGACACTTAGTGACATGCTTAGCGATGTCCGCCTTCATACCAAACCATTAATAGTATTGACGCAGGTTCTGATACATTTTCGTACTACCAAGATGAGTGCTGTAACTGCTACGATGAGCTTCCAATAAAATCTCTTCATTAAGCGCTGCATCGTCAGGTACACACAATCGTCCTCGAAACCTCAACGCTCCGTCTTTAGAAACCTGAAAGTCAGCATTCTTCTTCTCGATGTTCTCTTGTAGAATCTTCTGAATCTCTGGGTCTGTCCACTGAAGCGTCTTGATTCTGATATGCACTTTCGGCTCAATTCTGAGGGTAGCGATAAGATTTGAAAGGTAGCCTACCTTAAATTTGAAAACCGAATCTTGAGCCTTCTCCAGTAAGGTCCATTCCTTGAGCACCATTTGTGCCATCAAGGACTTTCAACTCAGCGCATCTGCGACCTTATTCGCCTTTCCTAGGTGATACAGAATATCACAATCACAATCCTTCAGGAGTTCCATCCAGCGACGCTGTCTCATATTCAACTCCTTTTGAGAGAATAGATACTTGAGACTTTGATGGTAAGTGAAGTTCTGGAATCTTTCTCCACATAAATAATGTCTCCAAATCTTCAGAGCGAAAATGATCACTACGAGTTCTAAGTCACGCGTTGGGTAATTCAGCTCATGTGGTCTTAACTGACGGGACACGTATACAACAACTCTACCATGTTGCATCAGCACGCAACCCAGTCCTCTAAATGACGCGTTACTATAGATCTCGTACCCTCCAGGACCAGAAGAAATAGTCAGCACAAGTACGGTAGTCAGCTTCTGCTTAAGCTCATGGAAACTATAATCGCACTTGTCTGTCCAGAAAAATTTCTCCTCCTTCTTCAGTAGTCGAGTCAATGGCGACGCTAATACTGAAAACCCCTCTACGAACCTTCTGTAATACCTTGCTAAACCCAAGAAGCTTCTGATCTCTATCACTGTAGTCAGTCTTGGCCAATTGATTACTACTTCTATCTTGGACGGGTCCACGGAGATTCCTTCGCCTGAAATCACGTGACCTAGAAAAGTAACACGAGTCAACCAAAACTTGCACTTGCTAAACTTAGTATACAGCTCGTGAATCCTCAAGATCTGGAGTACCATCCTCAAATGCCTTTCGTGTTCCTTAGGACTTTTCGAGTACACCAAGATATCGTCGATGAACACGATTACAAACTTATCTAGATATTCTTTGAAAACTCGGTTAATCAAATCCACAGAAGCAATTGGGGCGTTCGTCAAACCAAACAACATTACAGTGAACTCATAATGGCCGTATCAAGTACGAAACGCTAACTTCGGTATATCCTCCTTTCTGATCCTTAGCTGATGATATCTTGTCCTCAAGTTGATCTTAGAAAATATCGACGCTCCTTGCAACTGATCAACCAAGTTGTCGATCCTCAGGAGTGGATACTTGTTCATGATCATCACCTGATTGAGTTGGCGATAGTCGATGCACAAACGCAACGAACTATCTTTCTTTTTCACGAACAGAACTGGTGCTCCCCAATGTGATGCACTGAGACGTATGAATCCCTTATCCAACAATTCCTACATCTGCACCTTCAGTTCCTTCAACTTAGATAACGTCGTCCGGTAATGAGCCTTAGAAATTGGCTCTGTCCCGGGAGCTAACTTAATCATGAACTCGATTTCTCTCTCTAGCAGCCATCCTAGCAATTCCTTCGGGAATACATCTGGGAATTCTTGAACCACTGCAATATCTTCTATCTTCAGTTCCTCAACTATCGTATCCACGACAATCGCCAAGCAACCTTGACAACCCTTCTCTAACAAATGGGTTGCATCAAGTGACGAGATTAAGGTAATCGAGGGTCCTCCTCGACTCCCAACAAACTCGAAGCTCTCACCCCCTAACAGGTTAAACTGAATCGCCTTACAATAACAATCCAACTTAGCTCGTTGATTGGTGAGCTAGTCCATGCCAATTATCAAGTCAAAGTCATACATGGCTAGGACTGTGACATCCTGAAATTCGACCCCGTTTCGATAAAGTGAAATGTGCATATCGTCGGCGTGCCTATGGTCCTTTTTCTCTGAGCTGATCACTCACGAGTTAGCTAACCTATTAGGTGAAGCCATTAAGGGATATAACCACGGTAAAATCCCTAAAAGCTACCTAATTGGTTGGATTGGACTAATATTGCGTCCGATCGATTTTAATCATGAAATTTAATTCGGATTTGGGAATCGAATAATTCGGGCGTGTCATAATTCATTTTTAGGACTGTCTCATCGTCTATTAATTTATTGTTGAGTTCAAAATTTCAAGAAAGAAATTATCGGAGGAAAAATTGAAGACCGAAGGAATTTAAAAAGAGAAAAGGAAAATAATAGAAGTAATTTGAATAGTAGGATTTTTACTATTTGATTACTTTTTATTTTCTTTTTTCTCTCCCTTTCTTTTTCTCTCTCTTCTCTCCACTCCCCTCCCCTTCGTGCGAAATCCCCTCCCCACGCTGACCATTCCCCTTTTTCCTCTTATTTTATTCTTTCTCTTTCTTTCTCTCTCTCCCTCCTTTCTCTCTCTCCTCTTCCCTTCCCCCTCGTGCGAATTCTTTTCCCCCACCGACTCACTTTCCTCTCTCTTTCTCTCTTTCTTTTTGACTAGTCAAAGCTTATCTCCTCCTCTCTCTTATCTTCTTCTCTCCCCTCTCTCTTCTTCCCTTCGTGACCGAACCCCCTCTTTCTTCTTTCTTCTTCGCGAAAAACCAGAAGCAGAAGAAGCCGAATAGCAGTAGCTCGCGGAAGCCGTCGCTGCTCGTCCCGCCACCCGCGCTCCGCCGCTCACCGCTCACCTCTGCTTCTCCCTTGCCCCCTCAGCTGCCGCTGATGCCCCTCTCTCTCTCTCTCTTCTGGTTCGAACGAACCAGCAAGACAAAGGTAGCAGCTCGCCGAAGCAGCCGTCGCCGCCGCACCGGAGCTAGACCGCCTCTCGCGCCGCACGCCGTGCGGCCACCGCTCCGCCAGCCCTCGTTTCCTCGCGCCCAGGTCTTCCCGTGTGTCTCCCACCCCTGTTCCGCTTTGTCCAGCCACCGTGGGTGGCCGAGCAAGCCGCCGTGCAGCCTTGCCGGACCGCCGCCTACCTTCCCGACCCTTCTCCGCCCCTAACCATCTCTGTTTTCCCCCTGTTTCACAGCCGAACCAGCAAACCCACGAGTGGGTTTCCAGCCGGTTCGTGGGCCGTTTTGGGTCGTTTCCGGGTTCCGGATCCGTGAGTTGCTTTGGGAAGAAACGACCCTCGTGTTGTCCCCGTCGGATTGGTCCGTTTTGCGCTAAAATCCGGTGAGTAATCTCACTAATCCTTGCTTAGTGAGCTAATGACACTTATTGGTTGTTTAGTTTTATTTAATTAGGTTTAGGTTGTTAGGTTAGTGTTTATTAGTCAATTGTGATGCAAATTAGACAAATTGAATGTGTATTTGGCAAGTAGACGTGGTCTACTATTTATTGAGGGTAGCCCGGGATTTTTCCCGACCCTAATTGGGCTTCAATTTGATAAGTCGGGCCTAAGTGGAATTTTTGGCATTTAAATATTAATTTTCGAAATTAATTAATTATTTATTTATTTTCCGAAAATTCAACAGTGATGGCCAGTGACCGGAATATTATGCTGATGACCGTGGCAAAGTCCGTTTATTTAATCGGGCTTTATTTTAAGCTAAATTGAATTTCTTGTATTTAAATATTATTTTTCGAAATTAATTATTTAATTATTTATTTTTCGGAAATTCAACTTGGATGGCTAGTGGCCGGATTTTTATGTTGACGATCGTGGTGTAGCCCGTTTATTTAATTGGGCTTTAATTTGAGCTAAATTGCATTTATTATAATTAATTATTAATTTTCGAAATTAATTATTTATTTATTTATTTTTCGGAAATTAAAGTTGGGTTAGTCGACGGCCTAAATTTCGTGGCAACCGTCGTGGTGAAGTCCGTTTATTTAATGGAGCTTTATTTTGTGTTGAATTGAATTATTTGCGAAGGTTGGGAATTATTCTTTAATTGGAAAATCGTTGGTTATTAATTGAAAAATAACCAGGCATCGTTTGATAATGCCAAATCTATTTGAGCGGACTACAAAAAATGTGGGAGTTATGGAAAGGAAAATATTATATTTTGGCTAAGGCCAGCCGTGTGCCCACGCACGATATTTTATCGGATATTTTTAATACAAAAACTTAGGCCACGACATTATTTGAATTGAGGAATTTAAATGCGCGGCACAATGTCATTGGGCCGTGAGGGATTAATCGTGTGTTGGCTTATAGTTGAAGCAAGATGATTATTGGAAGTTGAAGTGATGTGTGTTGTGTTGAAGGGAACCAATGGATCATGAGCAGGTAATGGACTAAGTACTACACAAGTAGAAGACTTCGTGTGAGTTACCTCTAGCGCCTTATACCATTGCTTATTGTAGTCAAGGACTAAGTATTACATGGCGACCTGAGTCGCATGGGAATTACCTCTAGCGCCTTGCAGCATTGTAATGCATAGTGAAGGGCTAAGTGCTACGTCTCGTGTGAGTTACCTCTATAGCCTTATACTATTGTTTTTGTAGTGAAGGACTAAGTGCTGCACGATAGCGAGACTTCGTGTGAGTTACCTCTAGCGCCTTATACTATTGTTACTTGTGGTCAAGGACTAAGTGCCGCGCGATGACGAGACTTCGTGCTGGGGTCACCTCTAGCGCCTTGAGCCTATATTTGAGAGGGAATGTTGAATGGGAATGTTGAGATTGATTATCAAGTATAGATGAGATCATCGTTATGGTTTGATTCGTTTGTCATGGATTGACTAATTGAACTGAATTGGCCGGGGAAAGGTCATTGTTGACATGTAATCGACTAGGTCGATTGATCATTGTTTTGAACCGATGTTGTGAATTGCCTGATTGAATGGAAATGACCGTGAGTGGTCTTGTCGATGTATGATCGACTGGATCGATTTGATCGATGCTTCGATCAGTGATGTGATTGATTGGGTGTCTATTTGAACTGTGCTAATATGCAGGTGGAATCTGAGGTCAAGGTAAGTCCTCCGACTCATGTTGTGCATAGGCAGCCGAGTAGTGTATTGGTTCCCTAATTGAGTTTTAGTAGGGTAGAACTTGCCGAGACGTAGTCTCATCCCAGTTTGGGGAAATCATTTCAGGCCCTTAGAATGGCAGGACCTCCACCTCCTCGTCCTCGGATGCATTATGGTGTCCCAGAACATATTTCGGAATATGAGACCCATTTCCACGTCCATCCTCACCCAGAAAGGTTAGTTTACGTATTGGTCCAGTCAACCATCTGGGTTAATGTGGGGGAGGAAGACCAACAACCCCACAGGTATCGGTCTTGGTACCGTGACTACTTTGATGGACGCAGAGAAGGTTCTATCCCGGAAGAAGATGTGCCTTTTGACGTAATGGAAAAGGCGTTCGGGGAAGGAACGGCCGACAGAGCAAGTGGGTAAGTAGTAGATGCAAGGGACCCGCAGCAGGAGGTAGAAGGACCAGAGGAGGAAGAAGACTGGGGGGCAGCTGAAGAGATGCCTGAAGATGAGCCGGTGTCTGAAGCTGGGGATGAAGCTGAAGAAGAGAATGATCTGAGTGAAGAGGAGTCAGAGGAGAATCAGGACGATCCTGATTATGACCCAAATGAGGATTGAAATCCCATCTCTTTGAGAACCCTTGTATATGTGTAGATAGAGTGAGACCTTGAAGTTGTGAATAGGTTATGAAGTGCTCGGTCCAATGTCATGTATAAAGGTTTGGTTATAGATTTCAATATGAAAAATATGGCCTGCTTTTCTATCCCATTGTTTTATTGTCTGGGGATTTATAACTGCTTCCGCATGTGCTTAATCAATGAGAGGGTCGGCGATACATAGTCCTGGGATATCGCATTTTAAAATCGACCAATTAGAAGGATGTGTACGTGCTCGAGGATCGGGGCGTGACAAGGACTATCAAGTCTATATTCCTCTTTAGCTCACCAATCGCTAACACGCAACCAAGACAACCCTATGTAGCTAACACCTTATCCTTTAACGATGTAGATATGCTAACCACTGACTCCAACAATTCAAGACTCAATCCTACCAGCTTAACAAATTACTCAATTATAAAGGAATGAGTGGCGCCAGGGTCGAATAAAGCATATGCAGAATGGTCATTCAACGAGACCGTACCTATAATAACATAAGGCACATCCTCAGCCTGTCCTCTCGTGATAGCGTATGTCCTTCCCTGAGCTGAAGGTTTGTTCAATCCACCCTGTGGTGCAATCTGTGGCGCAAATCCTTGATTCTAACCCAACTGTGGTGGCGGCAATAACTGTAGTGGTCCCCTTGGCCTTCTGGGACAATCTCTGGCCATGTGACCCTGTTGGCCACATTCAAAACAAGCACCCATCCTTAAGAGGCATGGGGCTGATCGATGTCGCCTTCCACAAAAGCGACACGCACCATTCTGCCTTGGTGCTAACTTTCATATTCCACCCTTCCTATTGGGCAGAATCGGATACCTTTCTCCAGTCATAGGTTTTTTCCCAAAACCTATTTCCATCTTTATTAGAACCAAACCGCGATCCAGATGCAACGGCTTGTTCGTTCAAGTCTCTCTCTATCAGTTGAGCTCGTTCATACAGGTCGTTGTAGTCTTTCAAATTGAACGGCACTAGCAAACTTCTCAACTCCTATCTAAGTCCATCTTTGAATCTCCTAACTCGGTCTACCGGATCTTCCACCAATTTAAGGGCATACTGTGACAGTTCCGCAAACTTCGCCTCGTACTGATCCACAGTCATTGTACCTTGGCGAAGGCACTGGAATTCAGCCATCTTCAATTCTCCGGCACAGTCAGAGAAGTATTTACCATTGAATACTTCAACAAAGGCGTTATATTCCGGGACCACACCTTCCGGAAACACTATCCCTCTGATGGCTCTCCACCATGTGCTTGCAATTCCCTTCAGTTGATAGACTACGAGGACAACCTTCTCTGCCTTGGTGCATATCAGCAATGCAAATGCATTTTCCAATTCTTGGATCTAGAGGGCTGCAGCCTCGGGATCTCCTGCGCTGGTGAACTTTGGCGGGTTTAACTTCAGGAACTGTTCTACTAGTTTATGCATTGGTCTCCCAGCAACAACATTCCCAAGTGAAACTTCGGCAGGTGCGGTAGCAGGAGCGGCAACAAGTGCGGCAACGGCTGTGGCAACGGCTGTGATAGCAGTGGCAGCATCAGTGGTGAAATTGGCAACAGTAGTGGTGGCTACGGTAGCTGTGACATCCCGATTTTCCGATTCTATTTTCAATAAATTGAGACGGGCATTTCGTTGGCACGCATATAGTTCTTTTCCTTGAGTTGGCCACTCATGTGAAAACTAGTCTATCGGGTGAAGCTGTTAAGAGTTTCTAATGCATCAGACTCGAGAATTTGACCAGGAAGCGACCTCTCGACCTAGCTAGTCTGCAAGGGTCATTACGGCACAATTAAAATCGATTAGAGATCGGAGATAGGTCGACTCGACAGAGGCATGTGATCAAGTGTGGGTGATTCCACCGATCGCACAATTAATCGATCGGCACTGGACCGACTTTTCTATCGATTGGGTACCCTGTGTTCGTATTTGAAAACTTGAGATTACCCCGACAACCGAAAGTCGCCAATGTTTCAAAGATGTACGTTGTGGCTTGAGATGATCAACCACAGGTCAAATGCATGAAAATTTCAAAAGGCTACCCAGTAGGTTGGACCGCGTTAGTATCGTGCTAAAGTGAAATTAACCGTGGAATTGAGATCGAATTCAGAAATTAGAAGTCTGGGTGTGTCACAAATCATTTTAGGAAAATTAACTCACCTTTGGAAGATTTTTCATGCAAGCCGAGGTTTTCGGCAAAATCATCAAGGTATGGTTAATTTGGTTCGGAAAATTGGTAGGCCCGCCTTTGGTTGCGCTTTTAGGACTTAAGTTGGTGCTATGGACAAGTGAAGATGTGAATTGAAGTGTGGTGACATTGGATTAATTTTATGGACTTCAATTTGGACTCAATTGGGAGATGATTGAATGGAATTAAAGAAATTGATGTACAAAGTTTCATGCCCCGGCGGAAAAATGAAATGGACCCATTGAAGATTGTTGTGGGGAGAGATTTGAAGTTAGTGGAACATGACATCACTTGATGATGTCATGGTGGGCCAATTTGTTAGATTAAAGAAAGGCAAAAAGAAAAGAAAAAGCCCCCCTTCTTCTCTCTCCTCCCTCTCTTCTTCCTCTCTCCCGTGCGATTCCTCCATGGGCATTTTCTTCTTCTTCTTCTTCGGACATCACGGAGCAGCGAGAACCGAATCGCAAAAAACCGAAAGGAACCAGACCAGCTGCTCGCACGCCCGCTCGGCCGTCCGCACGCTCGCCGCCGTCCACGTCGCCGCCGCCGCCGTTCCGCTCGAGCTGTTGCTCTGCCCACTAGCTCCTTCTTCGTTGTGGTCATCGAGATCCTCTGTTTGTCTCGGCCCGTGGACGCCAGCTGCCATCGAGGCCGTGCCACGCTCCTTGCACCGGAGCAGCCGAAACCGCCTGAGCCGCCGTCGCCCTTGCTACCCTCCTTCTCCGCCATCCAGTCGCATCACCCCTGCTTCGTTCATTTTGGTCGCTGTTCGCCCGTTGGGCCCCGATCCGCCACCTCGGCACCGCCGAAGTCCCGTTCGGAGCCGCCGCCTCACCGCCCGAGTTGCCGCCGCTCTTCTCCACCGTTCCTCCGCCCATTCCAACGCCGGATCCGCCCTCCTCCCCCCAACCCCAAATCAGTGGCTGCAAAAAAATGGGTATGGCAGCCCCTTCGTGGGCTTTTGGCCGCCTTCCCGAGCCCGGATGCTCGACCCGCCATGAGGAAAGTCAATCATCGCGTCGTCCTCGTCGTTTTGGTCCGCTCGGTTCGCTAATCCGGTGAGTTTAACTCACTAAACCTTGATTAGACGGTTAATGATGCCCTAAGTGTGCTTAGTCTAAGTTAAGTAAGTTTAGGTGGTTAGATTAGTTTATTTAATTGAGAATTATGTTAAGATGTTTGTTTAAGTTAAAGTGTGTTTAGTTTAAAGTTAAATGTGTTTATTTTTAATATAAAGCCTTGATGTGACATAATAGGGTTTTAATTTTGAATTATTTAATTTCTTCGAAATTCTGGAAATTTATAATATTATATTAATTCCGAAATTATTAAAATATTATTTTAAAAAAAAAACGGAAAAATTATTTTTGATCCCGGTTGTTCAGAATTTAGTGCCGATCGTTCTGTGTATTCGGATTTTGAAATTGATGATTGGATATTATAAATTGAGTGTGGATCGTGAAAAATATGAATATTATTATTTAATTATTTTCGGATTAAATTTAATTATTTATTAAATTCCGAAAATTTTGTTGAACCTTATTCTCTCGAAATTTGCTGATCGTTCTTTGTGTATTTAGAATTTGAATTTGATGATTGATTGTGGCAAATGGAGTGTGATTGTGATAAATAGGGATTCTTTATAAAATCCTAAGTGTAGAAATTGATGGGAGATTGGCCGTGATTGACCACCTATTAGAGGTCGTGCCTAGTGAGGCCGTGATGTACCACCTATTAGAGGTCGTGCCCAGTGAGGCCGTGATGTACCACCTATGAGAGGTCGTGCCTAGTGAGGCCGTGATTGACCACCTATGAGAGGCCGTGCCTAATAGGGCCGTGATGAACCACCTATGAGAGGTCGTGCCTAATAGGGCCGTGATGTACCACCTAGGAAAGGTCGTGCCCAGTGAGGCCGTGATGTACCACCTAGGAAAGGTCGTGCCCAGTGAGGCCGTGATGAACCACCTATGAGAGGTCGTGCCCAGTGAGGCCGTGATGGACCACCTAATTACAGGTCATGCCGAGTGGGGCCGTGATTGCCACTGTTTGTTAAACCCTCATATAGGGCCGGGATTGAGAGCAATGATTGATTTGCTAGAATGACATGTAATCGGCCGAGTCGATTGATCGCTGTGACGATCCAAGTGGTTGAATTGTTTGGATAATGTGATTGTGACACGGTTGTTTGGCTATCATAATTGTACGTGGTTGAATTATATAAATTGTGCTAACCTGCAGATGAAGGCTGAGGCGAGGTAAGTCTTCTATGTGATGTGGCTAGGCCACCCGGGGCATATTTTCTTTCTAATAGGGGTTTAGGGGGTTGAACTTGCTAAGACATCGTCTCATCCCGATTGTGGGATTAAAATTTCAGGTCCCTGGTGGACGGAGTGACCATATAGCTTTGGTTGGCCTTGAGGAGTTGCAAAGATGAAGTTATAAGGATTGGAGAGCGTGTACGACTTGTAGGTCGTAGGATAACCTCTTTTTTAAGAGCCGGTCTTTTGAAGACTTTTGGCCGTAGACCTCTATTTGTAATTCTATTGAATTATGAAAGTGTTATGTTGTGATTTTGCTTCCTGCTTTTCTATCCCGTATTTTATTGTCAGGGGTTTTATAATACGTTCCGCTTGCGCATTAATAAATCAATGGGGTCGGCGACACTACCTGGGAATGTCGCATTTGAATGACCATGGTGGGATGTTGACGCGCTCGGGGTTCGGGGCGTGACATCCCAGTTTAAGTGGTATCAGAGCATGGTTTGAGTATGGAGTGATAAGGTGCGATGAGTCATGGGATAGTTAGTAGGAAATGCTTTTAATATGCTTTGATGCATGTGGTTGATAGTGATTGGTAGCTTGTTTGTGGGGTCACTCAAATTTCAACTTGATGTTGGAATCGAAAAACGTGTGTCTATAAAGAGCCGTAGGATGAGTGACCGGAGTGGGAACTAGGATCGATAGGACCTATACCTCGATAAGATGTTGGTACCGAGGTAAAGCCCAGGCTTAGACCAGCGCGAGTGTGAGAGTACCGTTGCAAGTCGGTACTTAGAATGTAGCAGCACCAAACGATCTTAGGTCCGTTTAGATCGTTCAGGCGCTAGTGTCCTTTGGAAGCTTGTTGGGTCAGTAAGCTTAGGATTGAGCCGTTCTTTGCCATTGTTTCTACCGCGCTAGTGTTGTGACCGTTTGTTGTTGCCGCGCTGTTGAGGCCTAATATGGAGTTGTGATCGAGGATCAAGTCTCTGTATCTGAGTCAAGGTTCAGTTTAGATAGAGATGAAAATCGGTTGGAGAGAAAGGCCGATGTTAGAAGAAAGATGCCCTGTTTCACCCAACCAGAAGAGTAGAGTTGGAAAGTCAGTGCTCAACTCGATCGATGCGTGTCGTGTCTGTAAGAAAAGACATGGATTTGTTCCGTGCTGTAAGAGGGAAATGACTTGTTACAAGTGTTGCCAGTAAAGCCATTTGATCAAAGATGGCTTGTATAGATGGACGGAACTATAGCTGTTTCTGCACCGCCGTTGATAAGTCAGAACAGAAGAAGCATGCTTCGGGACATTTAGTGGGGTACTTGGAATGGACCTCAGTGCAAGGATGGGTGCATGATGTCACTTGATGGGAGGTAGAGGACTCTCTGATTGTGTGCCGAGCTTGTGGAAAGGAGGCTCGAGTCAGCCCAGTGTCAGAGTAAAAAGGGAAAACATGCTTTGAATGTGGCCAAAGATGGCCATCGGGTTAAGAACTTCCGTGTAAGTTCGGGGAAGAGTGTAAGCACCGTTATTGTAGATAGGACGCCACTAGGATGGCTAAAGGAATAATAATGGATTGACTATGCATTAATCAAGGGAAGAATGTTTTGAGGTGTTTTATCAAAGTAGCGCAACAGGATTTTGAGTGAAGGTTGTGGAGTTTCCGTTGTTGTAATGAGTAATAGGAAGATGAGTATTTGACTATAGTTGTACCTGATAGGTTTGCTTATGTATGACTTGGGAGTCATTTATGAAAAGGTTTGGCTCGAGGAGCTTTCTGCTGTTATGAATCGTGGCAGTGAAATAATTCAGTTTGTTCAGTTAGCGTATGAAAGTTTGAATTACTGAAAGTTGAAGAGGAACTTCAATCTTTGTTATTCGTCACTCTAGATGACCTGGTTATAGTTATTGGTTACTGAATCTACATGGCAACTGAAGTGGGTGCGTTAGTTGAGGGGCCGAATATGGAGATCATAATCATGGTACAGGAGTTTTCTAAGTTATTTTCTAGAGAATTGTCAGGTTTGTAGTTAGAAAGAGAAATAGAGTTCGTGATTAAATTGGCACCCGGAGTAGAGCCAGTCCCTAAGGCTCCTTACCGGATGGTGTTACCCGAGTTAAAAGAACTGAAGGTGCAGATGCAGGAAGTGTTGAATAGGGATTCATACGTCCAGTGTATCACCTTGGGGAGCACTTGTTCTATTCGTGAAGAAGAAAAGTTGGTTTGTTGTGTTTGTACAATGATATTCCTCAAGATCGACTGGAGGTCATGGTATCATTAGTTGAGGATCAGGAAAAAGGGATATCCCGAAGTTAGCACCCCGCGCTCGATACAATAGTTATGAGTTCATTGTAATACCGTATGGTTTGATGGACACCTTAGTTGTTTGTTTGGGTCTTATAAGCAGAATGTTTAAGGGTACTTGAATCAGTTGTGATCATGTTCATTGAAGTTATCCTGGTGTGTTCAAAGAGTGTTGAGGAGCACGAGAGACATTCAGGGATGGTACTTCAGACCTTGAGTACTTTTGGATTTTACAATAAGTTTAGCAAATGCGAGTTTTGGATGACTCGTGTTGTGTTCCTAGGTCATGTGATTTCAGGAGAAGGAATCTCCGTAGACCTCGTCCGAGATTAAAGTAGTGATCAGTTGGTCGATATTGACTACAGTGACAGAGATTAGAAGTTTATGGGGATTAGCAAGATATTACAAAAGTTTTGTGGAAGGGATTTCAACGTCAGCGTTACAGTTGATTCGACTACTGAGGAAGTAAGAAAAGTTCGTATGGACAGGTAAGTGCGAGTGTAGTTTTCAAAAGCTTAAGCAAGAGCTAACACCGCACTTATGCTGACCATTCCATCTGGTCTTGAAGGTTATGAGATCTGCAATGATGCATTGTTGAAAGGATTTGGTTGCTTGTTGATACAGCATGATAAAGTTGTTGCATATGCGTTCTGTTAGGGGAGGCCTTAGGAGTTGAATATGAGATGGCGTCACTGGATGGAACTCATTAAGGATTATGACCATGATATTTTGTATCACTCTGGAAAGGTGAGCAAAGTCGCAGATGCACTGAGTCGAGAGTCCTTAGTTGTACAGTTGGCACTCAAGGATTGGATCTTACTTGAGGAAGTCCGAAATTCAGTTTTCAAATCTAAGGTATGCCACCTTTTGAATCTTATGACTACCCTTAGAATTGAGCCGAGAGTTTAGATCAGAATCAAATCGCTTCAGTGGACAGATTTAGAAATTCAGAAGATTCTATAAGAGAATGCAGATGAGAGAGAGATTGATTTTTTTTTAGATTTCCGAAGGCAGAACGCTAAGGTTCTAAGGATGATTGTGTGTAATTGACGATACGGAGATTAAAGAAGAGATCTTATGGGAAGCTCATCATAGCAACTTCAGCATTGTCCAAACAGTGCGAAGATGAGTCAGAATCTATATCATCGGGATTGGTAGATCCGTATGACGATAGATATCGCCGAACAAGTTGTAAGTGTTGGATGCGCCAGTAAGTGAGAATTTGGTAATGTAAGCTAGGAAAGCTTTTTCAAGTACTGGAGAGAGGTTTGTGTGGGAATGAAAGTATAGCATGATGGAATGTTATGACAGCTTATTAAGGAGTCGGGAAGAGTATTGATTCCTTTTGGGGTTGTGGTCGACAGATGATCAGAGTCAGCTCGCCTTAGTGCAGCACGAAAAGATCTCGATTGGAATAGGTATACCGAAGTGTGTGTATATCATATAAATCATCTGTATGAAGTGCCGGGGATGAATTGTATTTCAAATCTAGATCATATGTTCCAAGTTGGCAGAGCTTTCAGATGGTTCTTTCTTAAGCAGTGTATAGTAGAGAGTGCAGAATTTCAATTGCTGAGATGAAGTCAGGGAAAGAAAGATCGCAGCGGGGTCGATCTGATAGTCGGTCATTGCAATTGTTGAGATCGAAATTAGTCGAGTTATATCGGATCTTGGCCGAGAGGTTCCCGCCAGCGATCGGTTAGATAGTTTCTTTTAATCAATGTAGAGCAGAGTATACAGGATTCAGTCGGTTGAGATGAGATAAGAGATCAGAAAATCGCAGGTTCAGAGTTGGTTCAGAAATCAGTGATTCAGTTGCAGTTATCAGAGATAGTTTAGAGACTGCTCAGAATCGCCAGTTTAGCTTCGTAGATTTTGTGTTGAAGACCTTTGGAATTTTAAGTGGGCAAGTGTTTAGTATTTTGCATCCGAAGTGGTTTGGGCAAGATAGCAGTGATCTGACAGCATTGGTACAAAAGGAGCAACCTGAGAAAGAGAAGATTATATGAGACGATTGTACCTTCACCTTTTTTTGTTTAAGAATTGGTAAAGGTTTAAATTTCGAGGACGAAATTTTTATAAGAATGGAAGAGTTGTGACATCCCGATTTTCCGATTCTATTTTCAATAAATTGAGACGGGCATTTCGTTGGCACGCATATAGTTCTTTTCCTTGAGTTGGCCACTCATGTGAAAACTAGTCTATCGGGTGAATCTGTTAAGAGTTTCTAATGCATCAGACTCTAGAATTTGACCGGAAGCGACCTTTCGACCGAGCTAATCGCAAGGGTCATTACGGCACAATTAAAATCGATTAGAGATCGGAGATAGGTCGACTCGACGAGGCATGTGATCAAGTGTGGGTGATTCCACCAGATCGCACAATTCTTATCGATCGACACTTTGGACCGACTTTTCTATCGATTTGGTACCCGTGTTCGTATTTGAAACCTTGAGATTACCCCGAAAACCGAAAGTCGCCAATGTTTCAAAGATGTACGTTGTGGCTTGAGATGATCAACCACAGGTCAAATGCATGAAAATTTCAAAAGGCTACCCGGTAGGTTGGACCGCGCTAGTATCGTGCCAAAGTGAAATTAACCGTGAAATTGAAATCGAATTCAGAAATTAGGAAGTCTCGGGTGTGTCACAAATCATTTTAGGAAAATTAACTCACCTTTGGAAGATTTTTCATGCAAGCGAGGTTTTTGGCAAAATCATCAAGGTATGGTTAATTTGGTTCGGAAAAATTGGTAGGCCCGCCTTTGGCCTTACTTTTAGGACTTAAGTTGGTGCTATGGACAAGTGAAGATATGAATTGAAGTGTGGTGACAATGGATTAATTTTATGGACTTCAATTGGACTCAATTGGGAGATGATTGAATGGAATTAAAGAAATTGATGTACAAAGTTTCATGCCCCGGCGGAAAAATGAAATGGACCCATTGAAGATTGTTGTGGGGAGAGATTTGAAGTTAGTGGAACATGACATCACTAATGTCATGGTGGGCCAATTTGTTAGATTAAAGAAAGGCAAAAAGAAAAGAAAAAGCCCCCCTTCTTCTCTCTCCTCCCTCTCTTCTTCCTCTCTCCTTGCGATTCCTCCATGGGCATTTTCTTCTTCTTCTTCTTCGGACATCACCGGAGAGAGAGAGAGAACCGTCGCACCACCGCCGAAAAAAAGATCTGAACCGGCTGCTCGTCGCCGTTGTCGGAGTCGTCGTCGTCCACACCCGCTCGCCGGTGCAACCCGCCGCCTCGCCGCTCCTCCGCTAGCTCAGATCGAGATCTCGTGCCAAGCCTCCGTTTGTCTCGGCCCGGGACGCCCGAGCTCGAGCTCGACCGCACGCTCCTCGCCGGAGCTCGCCGTCGCTGCCCGTCCGCCCGCTCTCGCCCGCGCTTGGCCGACGCCCAGCCGTCTCCGTGGCCTCTGCTCGTGCGTCTCGAGGGCTATTCGGCCAGCTCAGGCCGCGATTCAGCCACCTCCGGCCACCATGAGTCCCGCCGGAGCCGCCGCCTCACCCGCTAAGTTGCAGCCGCTGCTTCTCCGCCGTTCCTCCGCCCATTCCGGCGCCGGATCCGCCTCCTCCAGCCCCAAATCAGTGGCTGCAAAAATGGGTATGGCAGCCCATTCGTGGGCTGTTTTGGCCGCCTTCCCGAGCCTGAATGCTCGGCCCGCTTTGAGGAAAGTCGATCATCGCATCGTCCTCGTCGTTTTGGTCCGCTCGGCTCGCTAATCCGGTGAGTTTAACTCACTAAACCTTGATTAGACGGTTAATGATGCCCTAAGTGTGCTTAGTCTAAGTTAAGTAAGTTTATGTGGTTAGATTAGTTTATTTGGTTGAGGATTATGTTAAGATGTTTAATTAAGTTAAAGTGTGTTTAGTTTAAAGTTAAATGTGTTTATTTTTAATATAAATCCTTGATGTGACATAATAGGGTTTTAATTTTGAATTATTTAATTGCTTCGAAATTCTGGAAATTTATAATATTATATTAATTCCGAAATTATTAAAATATTATTTTAAAAAAAAACAGAAAAATTATTTTTGATCCCGGTTGTTCAGAATTTTGTGCCGATCGTTACTGTGTATTCGGATTTTGAAATTGATGATTGGATATTATAAATTGAGTGTGGATCGTGAAAAATATGAATATTATTATTTAATTATTTTCGGATTAAATTTAATTATTTATTAAATTCCGAAAATTTCGTTGGAACCTTATTCTCTCAGAATGTCGTGCTGATCGTTGCTGTGTATTTAGAATTTGAATTTGATGATTGATTGTGGCAAATGGAGTGTGATTGTGATAAATAGGGATTCTTTATAAATCCTAAGTGTAGAAATTGATGGGAGATTGGCCGTGATGTACCACCTAGGAAAGGTCGTGCCTAGTGAGGCCGTGATGTACCACCTATGAGAGGTCGTGCCCAGTGAGGCCGTGATGTACCACCTATGAGAGGTCGTGCCTAGTGAGGCCGTGATTGACCACCTATGAGAGGTCGTGCCTAATAGGGCCGTGATGAACCACCTATGAGAGGTCGTGCCTAATAGGGCCGTGATGTACCACCTAGGAAAGGTCGTGCCCAGGCCGTGATGTACCACCTAGGAGAGGTCGTGCCCAGTGAGGCCGTGATGGACCACCTATGAGAGGTCGTGCCCAGTGAGGCCGTGATGGACCACCTAATTAAAGGTCGTGCCGAGTGGGGCCGTGATTGCCACTGTTTGTTAAACCTTCCTATAGGGCCGGGATTGAGAGCAATGATTGATTTGCTAGAATGACATGTAATCGGCCGAGTCGATTGATCGCTAAGACGATCCAAGTGGTTGAATTGTTTGGATAATGTGATTGTGACACGGTTGTTTGGCTATCATAATTGTACGTGGTTGAATTATATAAATTGTGCTAACCTGCGATGAAGGCCGAGGCGAGGTAAGTCTTCTATGTGATGTGGCTAGGCCACCTGGGGCGTATTTTCTTTCTAAGAGGGGTTTAGGGGGTTGAACTTGCTGAGACATCGTCTCATCCCGGTTGTGGGATTAAAATTTCAGGTCCCTGGTGGACGGAGTGACCAGATAGCTTTGGTTGGCCTTGAGGAGTTGCAAAGATGAAGTTATAAGGATTGGATAGCGTGTACGACTTGTAGGTCGTAGGATAACCTCTTTTTAAGAGCCGGTCTTTTGAAGACTTTTGGCTGTAGACCTCTTTTTGTAATTCTGTTGAATAATGAAAGTGTTATGTTGTGGTTTTGCTTCCTGCTTTTCTATCCCGTATTTTATTGTCAGGGGTTTTATAATACGTTCCGCTTGCGCATTAATAAATCGATGGGGTCGGCGACACTACCTGGGAATGTCGCATTTGAATGACCATGGTGGGATGTTGACGCGCTCGGGGTTCGGGGCGTGACAGTAGCGGTGGCTGAAGTAGTGGTGGTTGCAACTTGATTCTGAGCTTGCTACTCCATCCGGTTTCCCATTGTCTCTAGCACTTGCATGATCCCATCCACTCTCGGATCACCAGGGGCTACTACTCCAGCACCAACTGGAGGCGGTGCTACTCCACTGGCGCTAGCCTGAGCCGGCGCTTTACCACGAACTCCTCAGGTACCAACCCTCGTCGATGTCCTACCCCGAGTTACCAGTCCGATGGTTCTCTTTCTAGGAGTCCTCTGCTCCTGATCACTCATGATGTAGACTTTCTACAAAACATGTTCCCAATTCCATACAAAATTAGAAACTGAGTGATCCACACAAACAATTTATCAATCAACTATCAATCACATACACCATCACGAAATAAAAGGCATTCCTACTAACTATCCCAAGAACCTATCACACCTTATCACTCCAACTATCGACCAGCTCCGATACCACTCCGGGCGAGGATGTCATGCCCCGACCCTCGAGCACATGCCCATCCCTCGGTGGTCGATAAATATGTGACGTCCCAGGACACGTCGCCGACCCATTCAATTTTAATGCGTATGCGGAAGTGAAACAAATCCCCCGGCAACCAAAAGCTTGGGATAGGAAAGCAAGCCATAATTCACAACCAAAACAAATTTTTTATAAACACACAAGGTTTATATATACAACATTGGTCTATCCACAAAAGACCGGCTCAACAAAAAGGAAACTATCCTATAACCAACTAGAGAAACACGTTCGCCGATCCTTCCATCGACACCTCCCTAGACTCCGGGGCTTCGGGTCCTCCACGACCACCACCTAGGGACCTGAAAATGTTGAGCCCACGACGAGGCGAGACAATGTCTTAGCAAGTTCACCCCCTATACTCCGACTAGGAAGAAAATACGCCTCAAGGGCTACCTAAGCATAAGCACGAGTTAGAGGACTTACCTTTGCCTCAGATCCTTCCTGCAAGTTAGTATAATCAAATACTCGACCAAACAATTCAATTTAATTCAATTCAATTCAACCATCAATCAGTCGACTCATTCGACTCCATACTATCGATGCCATCTATAAACTCTATCGATTCGAACACTGCTCTCCTAAGCTGAAATAGATATATTCATATATCACTACTCACCAAAGCCGATATCTAAATTTGCTCACTGAAGCTGCTAGCTCAATTATTGCTCATCGAACTGCTAGATAATATTTGCTTACCGAAGCTACTAAATTACTATTATGGTCACCAAAGCTGATATTTATAGAGCTCACCAAAGCTGCTAGATCAATCATTGCTCATCGAAGCTGCTATAGACCTATATTGCTCACCTAACCTAATTTGGTACTTAAAAACCACTTTCGGTGTCAACACCCGACACCCTATATTTTCCAATTAAAATACCAATATTTCACAACCATCACTCAATTTTACAAACATAACAATCAATTGAATAAACTAACCACACTTTGCAGCAAAGTGAAATTCTAACAAACAGGCTCTCTCGGTATAATTTCTGGAAAATATTAAATAATTAATAATTAAATAAATTCTGAAAATAATATTTAATTTATATAAATAATTAATTAAAAGTCTGATTAAGATTACACTAATCTAATTACATAATTAGAATAATTAATCCATCCACTAATCTAATCATGCACATAATCTAATCAACATTTAATTAAACTAATCTAACCACCTAAATATACTTAGCATAATCGAAACACCCCCTAAGCATAATTAACTCCCTAAGCAGAGTTTAGTCGATAAACTCACCGGATTAACAAGCCGGTGAGTCTGCGGCGACGACAGCGCGATGGCGGCCGATAAGCTCCAAAGCGGTGATGCCAAACGAAGACCGGGCAGGGCCGAAAACAGTCACAAAGCTGGCTGGATTTGGGGTTTCGAATGGGCTGGGTTCGGCTTGCTTTGTGACGGACTTGCGGCCCGAACTGGAGTTGATGGTCACGGCTTGATCAGAGCTGCGGATGGTCACGATTGCTGGACCGAAGGAGGAAACAGGCTGATCGTGGGCTGCTGTTGGACGTCGCGGATGAAGGGACACACGGCAGAGGGTCTTTGGCGAAGAGAAGCAGAGGATGGTGGACGGAGGTGAGCTGGCGGTCAACATGGGAGCTAGCTGGGTCTTCGTTGCTGGAGGGGTTCGAAGTGTGGACATGTGGCATGGAAGGCAGCAGAAGAATTGGTGGGTGCTGGGCGATGAAAGGGAAATGGTCGTCTTTGAAGAAAAATTGAAAGAAAAGCAAAGATAGAAGGAAAGAAATAAAAATGAGAAGCATCAAGGAGGTCGGTTTTCTTTGGGCGTGCGAGCGTGAGACCAAAGGGAAGGGGTAGCGTATGGAAGAAGCTTGGTGAGGGGGACCAGAGGTCAAATAAAAAATCTAATTCATCATTGCTTTGGTTCACAAGTCCACATGTATATCCTCTATGTCCGCCAATACTTTCTCAAGATCTTAATCCCACAAATAACCAATTTTGATGCCGAAATATGCAGCCCTTAACCTAGCTCCGAATTTCATTAATTTTAGGCTTCAATTTCTTTATCAAATTCCTCACTTTGATGTCCAATTTTGTTGAAGAAAAAGCCCATACCATTTCTACAAGTCCCCTTCACAAAATAACTCAGCTTGGAAGTCAAAACTCCCCTCAATTCGGCCAATCCGAATTTCCATTCGTTTTCCGAATCGTTCGTATAGATTTTCCGTAAAAATCCCGAACTCTCCGAAAATTCTTGGAAGGACGAGTCAACGTTCCTAAAATAAATCGTGACATAACAGAACTTTCCATTTCTGAAATTGGGCTCAAATTCGCGGTTAATTTCAATTTGACACGATTTTAGCGTAATCTAACTAACCAGGTAGATTTCAGGAATTTTTAGTGCAATTGACCCGTGATCAATTTATCTTGAGTCACAACGTACATCTTCAACCCATTGGTGGTTCTCGGTTATCGTGAAAATCTCAAGGTTCCAAATACAGGCATAAGGTACCAAAACGACAGAAAAATCGGTCTAGTGTCAATCGACAAGAATTTTGCAATCTGGTGGAATAACCCACTCTCTGATCACATATCTCAGTCGAATCAACCTATCTCTGATCTTTGATAGATTTTCGACTGTGCCGTAATGACCCTTACAAACTAGCACGGTCGAGCAGTCGATTCCGGGTCGAATTCTCAAGTCTATTGCGTTAAAATTCCTTAATGACTTCCTTAGATAATCTAGTTATCTCGTGAGTAATCAGCTCAAAGAATAGCACTATAGACGTGTCGATGAAATGCCCGATTCATTTAATCGAAAACAAAATCTGAAAATTTAGGCTGTCACACCTAGTCCTAGGACCTACCCTATATTGTGCGGGTTGATCCTCAATTCTAAAAGTTTAAAGTTGATCCATCTCAAACCAATCCTATACTTAATATATATTATATACTTTTGTCTACTCTAAATTCTAAGGCCTCCTACTCTATTCTCTTCATAGTTCAATTTATTGTGTAAATTAGAATGTAGAAAGAAACCCCTCATTGCTTGCCTTCGTTTCCTCACCTTGTGTGTTTGTTTTTATGGTTTATTGCTTTTAGCAAGTGTTAAATTTTGTTGTTACCTTATATTATATTTATGTTTGTTATATATTGGGATTCTTAAATTGGTTGGTCAACATCACATTGTTAATAGATATGTAATTTGAAACTATGTCCTTTTAAGGAATAAAAAAATGAAAAAAAAAATTCCGTTGCTCTTGGGTTGACCCTAGAACCGAGCTGGATCCATAGGTGCAACCTAATTCTTAGTCCCAAGCTCAATAGGGTTGGTCCTTGATCCCAAATATTGAGAACCAACACTATGTGGATTGGTCCCTATGTTAGGTGCTGAACTGGCCCAACTTGGACCATGCTCACCCTTAGGTTATAGGTCTCATTAAATAAATGAAAACCCCAAAAATTGAGTAATTACTTATTAATTAGAAATCATACCTAGTATTGTTGATTTGACTTTGTAGTTAACATTATAGATACTTTCATTATTATGAGGTAAGTCATACAATTTATTTACTGCTTTATTGGGTGTTAAATTAATGATTTACGCACTTGCATGATCATCTTTCATGTTAAGAAATAATAAAATAAATCTAAGCTACCTACCAAACATTTTTTTCATAAAAGAACAATATTGAAAGGGTATTAGAGAAATCTAGTGTAACCAAACCCAAAATCTTTGGTTTATAGGAATAAAGTATTCATCCCGATACTTTACTTAAGTTTCTAATCGATACACCGTAAATTGATTAATGGCAACTCTTTATTGAAAATAATTGGTATGTTAAGTACTTGAACCCTAAGTTATGAATTGGTATAGGCTTAGGAGAGCCCGAATTAAGTTTAGGCTTAATAATCCATTAGCCGAACCCTTAAGTGGTGCACTGCGAGGGAAGGTTGTGACAATCAAGATATTACAATAATGAGTGATCACACTCGATGTATGATAAATCTCACTATCTCACTCAATTAATCTTTTAATACTTCTGTTAAGATCACAAAACTATAGCCCACGAAAAAAATATTTATTTGGTCGAAGTACACTCAGACTTTGGAATTCTAGATTATAGACTTTGTCTCTTGCTTGCTCCTCAACACGTTGGCCTCCTTTTATACTCCTTTACTTCCAAACTAGTTATTGGATAGTCTCCAGATGATCATCTTCCAATCTATCTACTGGACAAATGTGTATCTAGAAGATTGAATGGCCGCTAAGTGACAAAATTTGGATCTCCACTTGAATCGTGATCGCCTATGTAACCAAACTCTTGGTTTCTATAAGTAATTCTTCATTTTAGAAAGAACTTGTCTCAAAATTGATTTGCCAACCAAATAAGATGTTTTGCATTACAAAGTTGGTTTGCAAAACAATCTTTAGGTTGAGTCAATCAAATATTTTGAAGTGTGAAATCCAAATTAGATCACTAGCCATTATATACATTCTAAACTTGTGTCACATTTTGAACTTGTGTTAGGATGGGATCATAAGTAATTTTCTGAGTTTGAAGATCTTAACTTTTAATGTAAAGTTTGAAATTCTTTCGCCTAATTAAAATCCACAATTTGGACTTGAATTTGAACAAGATCGAGATTGCTATAGGCTTCTCTTATACTTCAAGACATTTATTAGACTTACCAAACACTCGTGGATAGTTTTGTCAACTTCAAATTTCATTAGGAAGTTTTCTCAATAGTTTCCTAGTAGGTTTGCACAAGAGTGGAGATTGTTTTGTTCTAATGTGCTAATCCAATATTGTTTGGGTTGTCATTGATCTCTCAACACTCAATTGGATGGAGAAGAAGGGGTTTCCAAGAAACCTCAGTGATGAGTGACCTAGTTCAGTCGACACTTCGTTTGAGAAATCCTAGATAATATTAAAAGGTTAGCCACTTCATGATCGAGTAAAAGGCCACGAGGAGGAATTGGCTACAGTATGGATCAATGCAAAGGAAAAGATCACAATCACAAGTGTAATGAATTTATTTAATTTTTCCATAATGGAAAGAGTGAGAGAATAGTATAATAGAACTCTTCTGAAGAGACCTAGGTGTGTGCTTTGGCATGCCTGTTGACACCTAATTTGTAGTTTCAAAAAAAAAATCAATCAAAAATTGAAATCGAAATCGAAAATTATTATTAAAAAAAAAACACCTTTAGGGGTCGAGTTGGGCCAGATCCGGCCTTGGCCCGGCCCACCCCCTTTCTTTTCTTTTCTCCCCATCGGGCGGCCTAGCCCAGATTTCTTTTCCCTTTCTTTTTTCCTTTCTGCGGCCCAAAGCCCTTACCTCTCTTTTGGCCCAGCCCGCGCCCAGCTTGCTCCCTCCTTCAGCCGTCTTCTATGCGGGGAACCTACGAAGACAAAAGGAAAAAGCAGAGCCGCCAGCACAGCAGGGGACAAGAGGATCTCGCGGGGGCAGGTGAGCGGCGCAATCCTCAAGTCAGAGCCGGCTGGCAAAGGCCGCTGGTTGGTCATCCGAGGGCACGCATGCGAGCTGAACGATCACAAAAGGCAAGGAAAAAGAGATGAGGGAAAGGGCAGAAAACGGAGAGAAGGACAGGCAGAGAAGGAAAAGGAGGAGGAAAGAACCAAGTGCCGAAAGCAGGGAGGAGAGGCGAGAACCGATCACTGCGACAAACACCGACGCATCTCCAGGTCACCGCAACTGCCGCAAACGCGTCTCCAAGCCACCATTCCCGCCGGAACTCAGGTTGGTATTTTGTTGAACACCTGGTGTGCAATTTTGAAGTCAAGCTAGCCGAAGCTCGTTCCGTCCGTTTTGGGCAAGCTCCGGCCTCCGTAGGTTTCCCATGTGTCTCTGTTTGTTGTTGGTTGATTGCTAAGAGTCCAAGGTCCGCCTTAAGTCTTGGTCGGACCCGAGGCTTCTTAGCTCGTGTGCATATGCCACCTGCTCGACAAAATGCTCGAGTGAGCTCCACCTCCTCAACTCCTCCGTGTAGAGCCCAGCTATGATTTTGGCTACGGAGGGCTGCCGTCGTTTGTCTAGTAGTCAATCCGCGTCCTGCTGGACCGAGGCAGCACCGTCGCGACCCCAGCCGAGGACCGCTTGTACCCTTCGCCTCGCCTTCTTCTCTCGTCGCCCCGGGCCCCCCGTGTCGCCGCCGTTGAAGCCCTTTGTCTTCATGGGGGAGTGAAGGCTGTGTGGCACCCCTCGACACGGCCCCCGATCTGCTAGGGTCGCCACAGCTTGCTCACCTTCACTTAACCTAATATCATGCCACTCTTATACAATTTCAGTTGTAGTGGGTCCATGCAGCCTGGGGGTTTACATCCTTTAGATCGGTCCCAGCGCAGTTCAAATTAACGGAAGCATACTCAACATCTCCCTAACCCGTACCCAATCTAAATAATACGATGCAATACACACCAACTACAACCTTTCATATATGTATAAAAGATAAAGCCGAACCACTTTTTATTTACATACTAAGATGGATTTCACAAGTTGGTGCTACAAAAAGGCCAAGATTTTAAGTAAGCTCGGCTAAACCCAAAAAGAACCCGACTATACATCAGACGTGAACATCTATCCATCAACTAGTGTCGACCATCCCAAAAAGTGTCAATCTCCACCAGTCACATGCTCCTATCATACCCATCCAGGTGCATTGGCCGGTGGTGGAGGCAGCATCCCCATCATCCTCCCATCTCGACAAACATGGATAGATAAGAACTCTTGGACTATAGGGCCATCAGGTAGGCCCACATCATACATAACCAAAACACGGACGCGAATAAACACCAAACCATGAACACCAATGCAGGGGTGCTCCGAGCACTCGACCTTAACATCAAACGGTAATCCATAAAACGTACCACGCGTGACAAGTGCTAGAGGCATCTCTCAATCTGAAATGTTAGTCCCCAAAGGGGTGAGTACAACCGCTCAGCAGTAATGATCCACTAAACTACACAATGCAACAAGCAAGACAATCAAGATATCACGAGTAAAGCACAAATCATCCATGCTATCAAGCATACATCACCATGCGGTCGTGCATATATCGCCATGCAGTCATGCATATCTCACCATGACATCGTGCATATACCACCATGCAGTCATGCATCTATTTCCATGAGGTTCATCCCATGCCATATGCACCTACATACGCATGATTCATGTCATCCATACAACTATGTATACATCCCCGTGAGATCTATTCAAGCATTCATGATCGCATTCTCAATGTCATATAGTATCAACTTGCTTTCATAAACAGATCATGCATCATGCCATATGCACACACCCATGCGCGTGATTCAATTTCCCGTTTTATCTTTCAAGAGGATCTCATTATTTTTCATCTAGGGACCAATGTTTGCATCCCTCAATTTATCGCTCGCACCCAACCTGGCATCGCCAAGAGCCTCCGGCACAAACCTCCAGGCATCTCGCATCCCAACTAGCATCACGAGGAATCCCCCCGGCACAAACCTCCAAGGCTTCTGGAATTACGTACCGCCATACCACCAGGCATTCCCCCTGGACATTCGTACCGTATACCACCGGGCATCTCGAAACTCCCGAGGACCTCTGGCACAAACCTCCGAGCATCCGGCACAAACCTCCGGGTATCCTGACACTCCCGGGGCATCGTCGGCTCACGCCTCCAACAGTATCATTATTATCACCATTTATAATCACATATATGTCTCATTTCCAACAAGACATTTGATGCAACAATATCAAAGGTCTAAACCAGCTTTTTTGATGTCATGTAATATGCCAAATGTCACCATATATGAAGTGCACATAACACCCACGATAACACATTTCATAAAGCAATTCATTGGTTTTTGAAAATAGAATCAATTTTCTGGTAAAACAGAATTCACCTCTTTAGTAAAAATTATTAGAAAATTAGCAAAAAATCTCAATAAATTCTGAAAATTTCACATGATGTAAAAAAGATCCATAAAAAGATATTTCATGTGAATAAATTTTCACATCAATCACATAGGTTCACACGTCACAGCAAAAGAAATTACAGCACCACTTTTGCACAGTTTCGGAAATAATTTCAATTAAGCCCTTAAATGAACTCAGAAAATTCTGATATTTTAATATATTATAGCTGAGATCTAGAGGTAAAATTATTACGAAGAAATAAAAGTTAAATTCCTTCTGGATTAAAAGATATAATTTTTTTAATTCTCCTAACTCTCGGTTCACTGTCCAGATTCATCCTTTTCAAGTAAAAATGGTTTCACCGACCTATACTTGTTATTATCCTCTCAAATTTTGATATTTTATTCTAGAATGAGTTCTCTACAACTTTTATCAAGAAGTCAAAGTCAGATTCCAACTAGAACATCGTATGCAACTCACGAAATCACCAAAGGTCGGATTGTTTTTCCAGAAACAGAATACTAGGCTAGAACACAACTCCTATAACTTCGAAATTTCTCACTTCAACCACATCCGAAATTCACCATTCATCACACACAAACACAGCAAGCAAAGGGTAGATCAATGGACTCTACTTGCCTCTAATCCAAGCAAAATCACAGCAAGCACACGGCAGGGCAAGGCGGCTCGACGGCAGGACTTGGCGCACACACGGCAGCGACGGTCCTCCTTCTTCCTTTCTCTCTTCCTCTCTTTCTCTCCTTCTCACGCACAACAACTCTCTCTCTCTCTCTCTCTCTCTCTCTCTCTCTCGGTCGAAACCCTCTCTCTCAATCCGCCTCTCCTCTTTTCTTTCCCCTTCATCGTTGGCAATCATTTGATTTTGCATGGCATCTTACACTTGGCTACAATGGACTAACAGTTGGCAAGCTTCTCTTGCCACTTGGGGATTTCCATGCAAGTTGATGGGCCTCCCTTGGGCCGGGCCTCTCCATCCGTTCCTCTCTTCCCATGGTCGACAGCCCATTGGGCTTCTTGGGCCGGTCGAACGGTGGGGCTCTTGTGGGCTGGTCTTGGCCTTATAATTTCAGTCCACTCCTTCTCTTAATAATCTACTCAAAATTCCCACTTATATAATACCTAATTGCAATTTATAAAACCATAAAACTTGCCACATAAATTAATAAATTCTAACTTATAAAACACATGGCCAAGAGTAGAATTTTCCCATCAAGTAATTATCCATTGAAAAGCTTGGCCTTAATCTTATTGCAAATCATGGATCAAATGGCTACAATGTAATTTGATGGCGCTTCCATCACCTATCCATGGTTCATAGCACATCTAGGGGTCGTCATGAAATTCTAGGATGCCACAGGCTGCCCCCTGCACGTAACTGGGACGGCGCCATCGCGCTTTGGCCAGCGAATCATCGAGATGGTGCTGTCGCGGCTCCTCTGGTCACGATTAAGTTGTCGCTGACCAGAGGAGGCGGGCCAAGCTGGGCTAGATCTTTCCGGCCCGCTCGGTCTCTCTTTTCGCAACCCACAACCTAGATTTGGTCTGGGCTGTGGGCCTATGGAATCTTTTTTTTGCAGGGGATTGGGCCCGCCGATTAAGGCCCAAATCCCGGCCTAGCTAAGGCTGGACCAAGGTTGGCAGGCCACTAGCCCGCCTCCAACAGGACCCGACCCACACCAACTGGGCCGAACCAAGGTCGGGTCAGACCAGGCCTAACTCGGGTTTGGCCACAAAAAAATTAGAATTAAAAATTATTTATTTTTTAATTAAAAAAATTGAAAATCCAAAAAGTGCAAGGTTTGGTTAGGAATTGCTATATTTTGCATTCTTAGTGTAATTACACTTTCATTTGCTCGTATTTTGATTATATCGTATGTTTAATTTGTATATCGGGGCATCCTAAAATTTCATAACAACTCCTGGATACACCATGACCCATGAATAGGTGATGGAAGCGCCATTGGACTATATTATGGTCATTAGACTAATGAATTTCAATTAATCAAGGCCGAGCATTTAATGGACAATTATTTTGTTGGAAATATATCCTATGTCCATGTGTGATTAAGGATTGTATTGAATGATAAATTGATAAAGAAATTTTGTGTCCTTGGCCGTGTACTCTATAAGTTGGATTTTCATTGATTATTGTTGCAATTTTATGGCCATGTGAGTATTTGAGATTATGAAATTAAGTGGGGATTAAAGTAAATTGTTAAGAGCAATTATGGGCTTATTTAGTATTATTTTTGGGCCATTTAAAAGTTGGACTTTAGACCCAAAAGTGTTGGGCCCAAAGTGGGCCAAGAGGCCCGGCCCAAGAAGCCCCCAAGGGCCGTCGACCGAAGGAGGGAGGGGAGGAACCGGATGGGCCTCCTCCATGTGTCTTCAACAAGAAGACACTTGTCTCCTTCTTGGAGACAAGTGTCCTTCCATGCAAAATTAATCAAAGGCAAGTAATTAAACAACCAAAAAGGAAAATGGGAGCGGGTGGATTGAGCAAGGCACCGAGAGAGAGAAAGAGAGAGAGAGAGGGAGAGAGTGAAGTTGAGAGAGGAGAAGACCGGCCGCTGTGCATTCACCTAGCTGTTGCCGTCGAGCCCGCCTTGCCCCGCCATTGTGCTTGCTGTGATTTTCTTTGGATTTGAGGCAAGTAGAGTCCTTTAATCTACACTTTGCTTGCTGTGATTGTGGGTGTTGTATGGTGAATTTCGGAGGTGGTGGAGGTGAGAGTTTTCGAAGTTATGGGAGTAGTACCTTAGTCTAGTAATCTGTTTTCTGGAAAAACAGTCCGACATTTGGTGATTTCGTGAGCTGCATGCAATTTTCTAGACGTAGAGGACTTCTTGAAGATTAACATACTAAAATTTGAGATGAAATGGACAAGTATTGGATGGTGAAACCATTTTTCTTCAAAGATACTAGATCTGGAAAACTGCTATGTTGATCCCTTGCGATTCTGTGAATTTTGTAAAATTATTCAGTCCAAATTTGATCTCGTGTCCTTGATAAGAATTGTAGATAACGCCTTGAGGAACAACATACTGAAATTTTAGAATAAACGGACAAGTATTGATTTGGGAAATGATTTTTCTTTGAAAGGGATTAAATCTGGAGATTGAGCCGAGGGTTAGGGTGAGTTGTAATAATCATATCTTTTAATCCAGAATGAATTATACTTCGATTTCTTCATGGAACTTTTACCTCTAGGTCTTGAATATAATATATAAAAATTTCATAATTTTCTGAGTTAATTTATGGTTTATCCCGAATTTATGAATAAAACTGTGCAATGGTGATGTTCCGAAACTTTAAGCTGTGATGCATGGACTGTAGCGACTCGTACGAAACTCTTTTGACATGGTGTTCTTCATGAAACCTTTTTCTCTAGATCTTTTTTATAACATGTTAAATTTTCAGAATTTATTGAGATCTTTTACTAATTTTTCCAGAATTTTAATTAAAGGAGTGCATTCTGTTTTGTCCGAAACTTGTTTTATTTCAAGAACAAATGAATTGCTCTAGGAGACGTGATATCTTGGGTGGTTATGTGTACTACATATGTGGTGACATTTAGCATGTCATGTAACATCAAAAAGCTGATTTAGACCTTTGACATTATTGCATCAAATGCTATGTTGAAAGTAAGACATATATGTGAATATACATTGTGATGCTGATGATACCGTCGGAGGTGTGAGCCGACGATGCCCTAGGAGTGTCGGGATGCCCGGAGTGTGTGTGCCGGATGCCCGGAGGTGTGTGCCGGATGTCCTCGGGAGTTTTGGGATGCCCGGTGGTATATCGGTATGTAATTCCAGGGGATGCCTGGTGGTATGTCAGTACGTAATTCCGGAAGGCATGGGTAACCATTTTCATGGCGAGCCCCGTCGATTCCTCGTGATGCCAGATGGGGTGCGAAATGCCCAGAGGTGTGTGCCGGATGCCCAGAGGTGTGTGCCAGAGGTTCCTCTCGATGCCAGGTTGGGTGCGAGCGATATATGAGGGATGCAAACACTGGTCCCCGGGAGAAAGATGAGATCCTTTTGAATATCAAAATGGGAATTGAATCATGCACGTGTGTGTGTGCATATGGCATGGGATATAATTGCCTATGAAATTGAGTTGATACTATATGGCATTGAGAATGCGATCATGAAGGCATTGAATGGATCTCATGAGAATATATATATATATATATATATGATTGTATGGGTGATATGGATCATGCGCATGTATGTGCATATGGCTATGAAATTGAGTCGATACTATATGACATTGAGAATGCGATCATGAAGGCATTGAATGCATCTCATGGAGATATAAACATGATTTCATGGATGATATGTGCATTTCACATGAAATTGTGGTTGTCTTGCTTGTTGCATTATGTAGTTTGATGGATTTTTACTGCTAAGTGGTTGTACTCACCCCGTTTGGGGACTAACATTTCAGACTAGATAAGATACCTCCGCTGCCATTGCCACCGATAGATGGATCGAGTGGTTGGATACGACCGCGAGGAGGAGGATAGCAAAGGAATGAACTTTTGGACACCAACACTGATCAATGGACTTTAAGTATACGATTGTTAGAAAAGATGTCGGTCATCTTTTGAAGTATAGCCAAGTATAGAAGACTATGGCATTCTGATGCACCGATGAATGATATCCATCTGGTTTAAGTGAATAAAAGTGTTTGGCTTTTACCTATAAATGTTTAGTTGGTGTGCATCATTTTCTGAATATAGTGAAGGGAGTTAATGGATGTGCTTCCACCATATAAATTGCGCTGGGACCGATCTAAAAGATGTAAACCCCCAGGAATTATGAATTATAATGAAATTCCTTGGTATCAGAGTATTATATTATCAGGTCAAGTGAAAGGTAAGCGGACTGTGGCGACCCTAACGATTCGAGGGCCGTCGAGTGGGTGCCACAATATCTAATTATGTTTAATTTCATATGTTTAAATTTACTGCGATTAGGATCTTGGTAGCTATGATCGTTATTTTAATGATTGCGCACTCGCATGATCACCTCACATGTTAGTGGATAGGTATGAAATCAATCCAAACTGCCTACCAAAAATCATTTTGTTAAAATGAACAAGATTAGGTACTGAAATGGCACTAATTGGTTAATTAGTGTAATTAAGTCCCCGAACATAGATTCTCTGGTTGCGTAGGAAGTAAGGTACACTCTCATGCCTCACTTGGTTTCTAGCCGACCCGAATAGGCCAGTGGCGACTCCTTTTTGCAAAATTTTTAAGAATATCTTAACGTTACGTGGGGTATGGGCTTAGGAGAGCCCACGCCTAATCATGGGCCTTAGGTCCATCCTTTAGGCAATACCCCTAAACCTATTCCCTCCCCCCAAGGGGTAGGTCGCGACAATGCCGGTCTGGGCAAAGAATTCTAGGCTTAGGCAGTGAACATGGATTCTAACTTGATAAACCGATCTTCATCAACTATTATTGAGTAAAAGAATCTTGTAAGAAATATGGTGGGAAAAACTTGCTAACTTTTCCGGTCTTTGAGGGGTCGAATGTCTTCGCTTGCTCATGCCAAGGTGAAGAAGTGCTTATTTTTTGGTTATATAGATGGGTTGAAGGGCCAACACCTGGGGAATCATTTATCCTGGTCAATGGGGATATTACCAAACGTCTAACATTCCCCACACTCGGCGCCAATGAGTTTTTAAGAAGACTAAAGTCGATGAGTTAGTAGGAGATAATGAATACCCTGCATAGCTGTAATAGAGTATAGCCACGAGATGATGGAATAGATAAATTTAAGCACATATACATTATGGTTTACTAATATTGCATATGGCTTGATTGTAGGTGACAAAGTACAAATATATGAGCTATGGTTGTGCTCCGAGAAGATGGCTAGTGCTTAGTAGCCACATTTATCATCTGCTATGAGCAAAGTGATTGAATCTCCATGTGAGCTAGATATGTTAGTTAGTAAAGTACTGAAGAGCGAGAAAATTATTGGGTGCAAGTGAGTCTTCAAATGAAAAGAAGGGAATTCCAAAGTTGAGGTGGCATAGTACAGAGCACAATCGATGGCAAAAGGGTATATGCAATGAGAGTGCATTGACTACAAGATGTGTTTTCTCTTGTAGTAAGACATTTTTTCATTTGTATGTTACTTGTTATAGTTCCTGCGTGGGATCTCGAGTTAGAGTAGGTGGAATGATATTCTTGCATGGTGAGCTAGACAAAGAATTTTCTAGAGACAGCCCAAAATAAGCGGTATGACGCTTTCATGGCTAGTCAGGTTTACTTTAGGCAATTTCGTCTGGGTGCCTTCAAGGACACTAGCCAAGCAACCATCATGCAGAGGAATTTTACGGCTTCCAATACATTGACTTTACCCATGTTATTGTAACCAATACTTTAGAAAATGCATTGTTCTATACTAAATTTATTTAGGGTAGCGCTATTTTCACCATTTATATGGCTAAATTCACCCAAATTTCACTAAAAAGACAAAATCGACATCAATCATTCAATTGTAATTTAAAGTGGTGGCCCAAACTTAATTACTTTCCTCCTTATTTTAGTGATGTAAGATCTAATTGCAATAATTAAGATTTCATATGATTTGTTTTTTTCTTTTGGGCATCCCATGTATATTAAAGGTATTATGTTTTCAATCTATAGTTATAATTTACTTATGTAGAAATTAGTTTTGCGAAGAAGAGAAATTTTTAGGAAACCCTATTCTTTTCAACGTAATCTAACAAACTTATCGATTAATTGACGAGTAGAATGTAGAAATTTCTTAACGTACACTTTTTTAAGGTAATAACTTGTTTATTAACTTTCATATTTGTCGTGTGTCACTATCAAACCCTTTCTTATCTAATGTCTTTTATACACATCTACAAATAATGGGATGGTTGATGAAAAAAAAAAAAAAAAACCTCTATAAAGAATTTCTAAAATAAAATCTTAGTTATATTCTCCAAGGTCAAGCTTTAAAAGATGAAATGTAATTAAGTCACAACATCATAAAATAAGAATTTTTTTTTTAAATGCAAGTGAAATATCATCATTTCGGATTGACAAAAATTAATATCATTCCTAAAGTGTTTTCGAAAAAATATCAAGATAAGAAAGGGTTTGATGGTGATATGCACAACAACAACAAAAATTGTGAAGATAAGAAATGTTTTACAAAATTATCAATGTTAATATCTAGATTCTACTTGACAATTAACCTATAAATTTGCTCGATAACATAAAAAAGAATAAGATTTCTTGAAAATTGTTCTTTTTGGTAGGAATCATGTGGCACCCCTCGAACGGCTCCTGATCCGTTAGGGTCGCCACAGTCCGCTTACCTTTCACTTGTCATATTGACAAGTCACTCTGATACCATTGAATTGTAATGGGTCCATACAGCCTGGGGGTTTGTATTATCTTAATCAGTCCCAGCGCAGTTCATATAACGGAAGCATACTCGACATCTCCCTAACCCGTACTCAAACCAAATAATACAATGCAATACACACCAACTACAACCTTTCATATATATATACTTTAGGGCCGAATTACTTTTATTTACATAACTAAGATGGACTTCACGAGTCGGTGCAACAAAAGGCCAAGGCTTTAACTAAGCTTGGCTATACTCAAAAGTACTCGACTCTACATTAGACATGTACATCATCCCATCATCTAGTGTCGGCCATCCCAAAAAGTGTCATCCTCCACCAGTCACACACTCTAATCACACCCAGCATGGTGCATCGACTGGTGGCGGCGGCAGCATCCCCATCATCACTCCATCGCGTCGAACGTGTACAGAAAGGAACTCCTGAACTACAGGGCCATCAAGTAGGCCCACATCATACATGACCAAAACACGGACTCGAATAAACCCTAGACCACGAACATCAACACGGGGGTGCTCCGAGCACTCGACCTCAACATTAGATGGTAAGCCATAGAATGTACCACATGTGATAAGTGCTAGAGCCATCACTCAATCTGAAATGTTAGTCCCCAAAACGGGTGAATACAACTACTCAGCAGTAAAGATCCATCGAACTACACAATGCAATAGGCAAGACAACCACAATTCATATGAGATGCACATACCATCCATGCAATCATACATATATCTCCATGAGATCCATGCACAACCTTACTAATCATATTTCTCATGCCAAACAATACCAATTCAAGATTCATGGACAATTATATCTCATGCCATATGCACATACCCATATGCATGATTCATGTCATCCACACAATCGTGTATATATATATCCACATGAGATCCGTTCAATGCCTTCATGATCGCATTCTCAATGCCAAATAGCATTAACTCAATTTCATAGGCAATTATATCTCATGCCATATGCACACACACACGTGCATGATTCAATTCCCAATTTTAATTCTCAAAAGGATCTCATTTTTTTCTAGGGACCAGTGTTTGCATCCCTCATATATCGCTCGCACCCAACCTAGCATCACGAGGAACCTCCGGCACACACCTCCGGGCATCCGGCACACACACTCCGAGCATCCCGTACTCCAACTGGCATCACGAGGAACCTCCGGGCATCTGGCACCCACACTCTGGGCATCTCGAAACTCCTGAGGACATCTAGCACACACACTCCGAGCA
Source organism: Eucalyptus pumila (assembly GCA_016097595.1). Lineage (NCBI taxonomy): Eukaryota > Viridiplantae > Streptophyta > Magnoliopsida > Myrtales > Myrtaceae > Eucalyptus > Eucalyptus pumila. The sequence goes on from CM027853.1 coordinate 35,071,271, forward strand.
TCCAGCACATACACTCCGGGCATCCTGACACTCTCGAGGCGTCGTCGGCTCACACCTCCGACGGTACCATTTCCACCACAATGTATATTCACACACACACACACACACACACACACACACATATATATATATATATATATATATATCTCACTTTCAACATAGCATTTGATGCAATAATGTCAAAGGTCTAAACCAGCCTTTTGATGCTATATGACATGCTAAATGTCACCACATATGCAGCATAATTAACCACCCAAGACATCATATCTCATAGAGCAGTTTATTCGTTCTTGAAAATACAGCAATTTTTCGGATAAAACAGAATGCACTCCTTTAGTTAAAATTCTGGAAAAATTAGTAATTGATCTATATAAATTCTGAAAAATTGCTATGTTATATTCAAGACCTAGAGGTAAAAGTTTCATGAAGAACTCAAAGTCATATTCGTTATAGATCATGAGCTACATTCACCAAAACTCCCCCTAACCCTCAGTAACGATTTCCAGATTTAACACTTCAAAGGAAAATCATTTCACCAACCAATACTTGTCCGTTTCTTCTCAAATTTTAGTATTTTACTCCTCAAGATGTCATCTACAACTTTCATCAAGAACACGAAACCGAATTTCAACTGGATAATTTTATAAAATTCACGGAATCACAAGGAGTCGGACTGTTCCTACATGCAACAGCTTACTTGGAAAACCACCACCATTCACTCGAGTTTCTAGCATTCAACATCATGACCCAAGCATTTCCAACACCCATTTCACTTCACACACAACCACAGCAAGCAAAATTTAGGCTAACGGACTCTACTTGCCTCAAATCCAAAGAAAATCATAGCAAACACAACGGCGGGGCAAGGCGGCTCGACGGCGGCAGCTAGGTGGATGCACGGCAGCCAGTCTTCTTCCTCCTCTTTCTCTCTTTACCTCTTTCTCTCCTTCTCTCACGCGAACACTCCTCTCTCTCTCGGTTGCTTCGTCCATTCCGCCCCCTTCCCTCTCTCTTTTTCTTCTTCTCTCACTCATGATTAGCAATCATTAGATTGCATGCAATGGCCACTTGGCTTATCCCTCTTGCCACTTGTAGATTTTCATGCAAGTTGATGGGCTTTCTTTGGGCCGGATTTGGGCTGGCTTTTTGGCCGACCAAATAGGGAGAAACGGTGGGGGATTCGGTGGGGCTGTGGGCTGGTTTGGCCTTAAGAAAATCAGCCCACTCCTTCTCCAATTTTCCTATTTAATCCCCACTTATATAAATACCTAATTACAATTTATATGACCATAAAATATTTTAATATAAATCAATAAAATCCAACTTATAAAGTACATGGCCAAGAACATAATTTTCTTATCAAATTATCCTTTAGTACCATCCTTAATCACACTTGGACATAGAATATATTCCCAACCAAATCATTTTCCATTAAAATGCTTGGCCTTAATCTATTGTAATTCATTGGTCTAATGGCTATAGTAAAATCTGATGGCGCTTCCATCACCTATTCATGGTTCATGGTATATTCAGGAGTTGCTATGAAATTTTACAAAAGTAAAATCAAAACATAAAAAGAAATTATAATGCCTTTAATATACAAAAGATAGCCACATTATGAAAACATAAAATATGTTAAATGTTTAATTAGGACAACTAGATTCTAAATAAAAGTTAAAAGAGAATAAAAAAGAAGGTAAGTAAATAAATTTTGGGCTACCACTTTTAATGCAATCGAATGAATGAGGGCAATTTTGCATTTTCAGTGAATAAGGGGATGGATTTAGTTATACGAGAGCTGGATATAGCACACCCATTTACTAAATGAGTGCCCCAAACCCATATTAACTTAGCCCTAATTTGAAAAAAAAGTACATCTGCTTGACGCGCTATCGCGGATGTATATGGAATATGCCCAAACCGACCAAATTTGGCCAAGCGTCCCCCCATTGTCCTTATAAAGGCCAAATTACCAGCGAAGCTTTCACCTACCTCTTCCCATTGAGAGCCCACGCCATGGCCTCCATCATCCCTCGGTTTATCTTCTTCTTCCTCCTCCTCCTGCTGGCCATCTCCGCCCAATCTGTAAGAAAACTTTCCTCATTTTTTGCTCTCTCTCTTTTTTTTATTATTATTATCATGTCTCTCTCTATTCATCCTCAGTCATCAACGATTTTCTTTTTGCTTCTCTTTTCTAATGGATCTCCACCTTAAACGGATGATTAGGCATTGTCTAGATTGAGTTTTTCTTTACAACCCGGACGCGAGTAGATTGAGTTTATCTTTGTTTACGATTGATGCCAGGACGATTGCGTCTACACGGTCTACGTCCGAACTGGGTCGATAATCAAGGGCGGCACGGACTCCGTCGTCAGCCTGAGGCTCTACGATGCCTACGGCGAGGGGATCTGGATCACGGACCTCGAGGCATGGGGAGGGCTGATGAGGCCCGGCCACAACTACTTCGAGAGGGGCAACTTGGACATCTTCAGCGGCCGGGGCCCGTGCCTCAGCGCACCCGTCTGCGCCATGAACCTGACCTCGGATGGGTCAGGTCCGCACCACGGATGGTACTGCAACTACGTGGAGGTAACCACCACCGGCGCCCACATCCCCTGCTCGCAAAAGAAGTTCACGGTGGAGCAATGGCTGGCCCTTGACGTGACGCCGTACGAGCTCACCGCAATCAGGAATCGCTGTCCGGATGGGGTCGCCGGCGGCAGTAAGATCGAGCCTCATGTGGTGGCTGCGGTCGGTGGTGGTGGTAAGATCGAGTCGCATGTGGTGGCAGAGGCTGTGATGTAGGGATGTAGAGGACATTGTCATGGTAATTTAATAAATGATGTGTGATCTGTCGTCTAATGTGCATGTCCTCTAATTTGGTAAATCTCGTGTTTCTGGGTAACTTTCCTTCTTTTCACTGTTTATTTATCATGATGAGGACATGCCTTTTTAATGACCTAGTATTGCGTTGTATCTCATAAAATAGACAATTAAATGAATTTAGTCTTTATCAACCATTTCGAATGCCTCATACTTAATCTAGCACATGTACTCCATAAACTACTGTTCACTCTGCAATATGCTCTTAAGCACAAATAAAGATGTCCTCATTGACGATCTACCTTTAGGTGCGAATGTTCGATTATTGATAGATCGAAGAGGTTTGATTCAAAAGATGTTATCTAATGGCGAATTAAGTGAATTCATTGTGGTGTTTTCCATCTTTGATTTGATCTGATTCATAAATAATTAGATGTGATATAATTATCAAAGATCGGCATCCCTAACTATTATTCAGCAAAACTTCACTCTTCAAAGGTTTCATAGATCTTCTTCTCTGTGGAGTAAAAATTGTTTTTTATGAAGTATATTGTTAGATCATATAAATACACAAAACACATGGCCTCACAATACAGTGCGGTGATTCTGTAGTACATTATCAAACGAGTGATATTTTTTTAAAAGGGTACATAAATGTGATCATATAGGCTCGTCCAATTATCTTTATTAAAGAAAATCTCCCGATGAGCATTTTTGCCTATCCATGACGTGAGCAAATATCGTCTCAATAATGACCTTTTTCCTGTGGAGGTTGTTAATGCAGACACAGCAAAATAGGAAAAATACAATAAAAAAAATTTTATCTCAATTTTGACTTAATGAACTTTTGTATGTTTATAGTTTTACCGGTAGCATTCACATTCACATCGAAAAGATCAAATTACTCATCCTTTCAAATTTATTAATATCTCCATTAGGATTTGAGTGGTTTGGTTTTTAATTATTTTAAAGTTCCTTTTTTGAAGCGTGAGAGTCTAGAATTTAGGGATGATTTTGAAAAGAAAATGAGCTTTTCGTAAGTAGAATATAAAGAGAGCCGATGTAAAAGTGCATGGTAAACTTTTAAACATAAAATTTGTATTTCAAAAGTTTTAAAAAGTAGAAAAGAAATATTAATAGTCGCCGGATAAAATAAGTATGTCTCCTCTGATTAGACTTGTCCTTGTTTATTTTGTCCATATGCTTATCCTCAGATTTGTCGTTCTGTCATTATTGACCATTAGTGCGATTGCGAATATGACCATGTGGCCCAGACCTAAAGCGTACTCGCTGTCGGGTTGCGATTTCACCACAAGCCAGCTAGACTCCAATTGCAACCATCCTTTATCTCTTTTTCTCCAAGAAATTTCCTCCATTTCGATGATGCATGTTGGTACTGCTTGTCCTTGAATAGTTACTAGTCTCCACAATTTTTTTTTTAGTTGGTGTCTCCACAATTTAGGTTCCATATGTAAAATCAGTTTTTAACTTTCAATTAATCAATTATATCTTAATTTGATTTTCAACTATTTAGTCATTATGAACCGTCGTATCTAAAATTTTAACTGATTCTATTAGATCCTTACACTATTGTAACAAATTCGTTAAAATCCTCAATAAATAACAATATGTCAAATTACTTGTGGATTTGCTTGAGATTGCAAAACAAAACAACAACATATATTCAATTTCGTGGGTAGGTTATTACTTTCGAGCAAACAATCTCACTTTAGAATTACTTTTTATGCAAAAATTCACAATAGAGAAAGCAAAAAGGTAACAACTATGGAAAGTTTGGCTGTTTTCTTTGGGAGAATAGCCGACTAATCATCATTTTTCTTCATTTAACCCCGACTTAGTTGAAAGCTTGACTTTTTTTCCTAATGAACGAGAGATTTTGTACAAATTTGTGACTATTTCGTAAATAAAGGGGGGATATCTAATAATTTTTAATAATCGCGAGGGCTATGATGGAAAACCTTATTCGAGCATTTTGTCTTCGGAAATTCTCGTGTGATAAAACAAAATGTGGTATAAAGACACATAACTTAGTCTCTTTTGAGTTATCTCTTTTGAGTTAATGCATCTATAGATGGTTAAGGTTTGTATCATTGCCTTTTTGTGGGAGCCTGATTCGGCACAACACTTTGTCAAATTACTAGAAACTCACTACCTTCGAATTGAGTTATTTCTCCTCCCAAGTCTCGTTGGATCTATCATGCACTGACGCCCTTTTACCAGGCCTCCTGGGTGTATGTAGTTGAATCAAATGAACTTTATTTCGACCAAAAAAGAAAAATTGTCAACATAGCTCGAATATGTCGTCATTGTATTGTGCGAAGTAATCTTTCTTGTTGGGTCACTTAAAATTCTAATACCTGATTTTGGGCAATGGTAGTCTCGACTGACTTGAGATTGGCAAAACTAACTAAATACAACGAGTATTGTGATGTCCATGTTTTAATCCACCAATCACAAAACTGGTTAAAAGAAGTTCCCCCCAATCATAGATAGGGGAAGGCATAGATAGATCATATAAAAATAAATAAATTAGTCTCTTTACCTTAGCCTTTGAGTGAGAGTAATTTGGTCTTTTCAATGAAAAGATTACGTCAAGTGTGTGAAACTAGCCCCGGTCTTTTGTTAACGGCTTTTCTACATCAAAAGTCAATACAAAAGCAAATTTGATCAGTTTATAGGCTCGATTTGCATTAGCAAATTTTTTCAATCCAAAACCAAACTGATAAACCAGTTAATACCAAAGTTTAGGTTCAATCCGGTCCGATCTGTTGGTCGGTTTTTCTTGATCACTCTTACACCAGAGAAATTAACTATAGAGAAGAAGGTGCTCCTAGGCAGACATGCATCTCTTTGACCTAATAATTCAAAGCATCACCAAAGAAAAATTCACTAAATATTCATTTGATCAACTGCACATTCTAGCTTTCAGAGATTTGTTTTTTTTTCGTCTAATTTGAGTAAGTACACCCTCCAAGAGAGACAGCTGCAACACTAAACACACCATTTTTGAGATTTTGCAAGCCCTATACGGCTTCACCACGTTGTCTTTTAAGTTGGGCTTTGGCTTCCACTAGCGCTCGGCTCACTTCTTCATCTTCTGGCGCTTCTCTTGCCAACACCTCATAGTCTTGTATCGAAGCCTCCCACCTCTCCATCTGATGGAAGAAAACGAAGCAAACATAGACTTCATGAGTACAAATTGAGAAGTACTAGGGTCATGTACTATTGCCCCAGTAACTCCAAACTTCTGCATTCAGAATTTGTTAAATTTGCAAAATGATAATCAACTGAGGACGGATTGGATGTGTTCACATTGAAAATTATGATCGTTTGGTTTTGTAGCGAAGATTGATGAATATTTCGATGAAGTGTATGAAATGTTTTGCTGCGAGGTTATTTGGAGGTCTTCTATCAAACAATTTTGATTGCAACGAAAAGGCTTACCTTGGCGAAACAATCGGCTCTTCTTAATCTGGCCTTGCTGTAAGACGGGCGGACATTGAGTGCGGCGGTGCAATCCTCGATCGCCTTCTCATACTGGCCCAGTTTGTTCCGGCACGCAGCACGGTTGCATAACAAGACAGAGTTATAAGGGTCATGCTCGAGCCCTTCTCCATAAGCTATGCAAGCCTCGGTGAATTTCTCAGCCTTGAAGAGGTCGTTCCCTTTGTACCGGGCTCCCGCCACGGCTCGAGCCCTCTTGATCACATAGTTCACTTCCCTGTTGCTCGAGTCTAGCCGAGCTGCACGTTGAGCTGCCTCCAAGGCATCATCGAATCTGCCTCAATCAAAAAAGCCATGTAAGTCATGTTGGTTAATTAGGACTGAGGGACCCTTAAAGTGACGGAAAATATGACATTCAGTACACTTCCTCAGTTACTTCTATCGATCCGTCCTCGATGAGGTCCATATAAGCATGATTTCGATCATATACGTTTGTGTCATTAACAGAACTAGATGATAAATGATATGTAATTGATCACCTGATTTAATTATTTGGATAGGTTATATTAACCTATTACTCGAACAACATATCGAAAATTTCAAGATTAGTGTGTGAACCGGATCTAAATGAGAAAAGACGCACGACATAGACTTGGTTACTGATCACCAATTGAGGAGTCTATGGGGCTTGTAGCTGGTGCAACCTTGGCTTATCGGTCAGATCTTCCAAGATGCATGGTCGGCAAGAAAAGGGAGGAGCTGCTGGCCCATTGGGAACTTTTTGGTAGGTAAGAGGTCAAATTATGGAGACTAAAAAACCCCATCATTTCTTTTCTGGCTCTTTCTTTTTGGCCAACAAGCTTGCGCTTTTGAGCTGTTTAGCGATGCCCAATTTGCCCAAATCGAAACCGCGTCGAGCACTATACGAGACCTTCAGCATTATGCTTTATGATGGGCCCCTACGAGACTAATAAATGTTTCTTGTGCTTTTCCTTGGCAAATATGGTGTTTGGAGTTATTTTTATCTTCTCTTGCTGACTTTGATGAACTTAAATTTGGCATTTTTCTCTTGGGGGTGCTATGGATTGTGCTAGGGATAATGGAACTATATCCTTTTGATTGCAATAATTAGGTCATTGGAATGTGACAAGGCCTTGTTGGTGGTCCTTAAAGATTGCATTGCAGTTGCTCCGAAAGCCATTTTCTTTTCTTTTTTTGTTTAGTTATTTTTCTAAAGTTTTCTACAAATTTCTTTCACCCTCTAGAACTTTATTTTTTGAAATTTATGTGCCATGCCTCTCCAGCTCCTCCCACCCTAAAAATCAATTTAGGCCTAGACTTTGCATCACAAAATGAGTATGATTATGAATCTAGGGCTGGAATTTGAATTCATAATCTTAGCATTCGAGCTACAATCCCAACAATGCAACTCTTTTTTTTTTCGATTATTCAACAATTTAACTCTACCAAGTTCACCACTAGCTATAAATTGAAAAGACATAAAAGTTAAGTGATAGTGGGATTAATCAATATTAACATGTTTCGACAATGACTATAGAGTATTGTGAGAAAAATTACGGACAAAGCAAAGTCGACATTAGATGGATGTATCTGTTTTTACATTAATAAAAAAGGGGGAAATTTCAAAATTTGTGAGAACGAGCCACCTGAGACGATGGCTTGGACGAAGAAGGTGCCGGAAGTTGACGTGGGCTGTGTAGCTAAGAGGGTGGGAGGAAGAAAGAGGAGGAAAGAGAGGGAATTTAGAGTTCTACACTATGTTTGTAACAAGGGATTAGGAGGGAAGAGAAAAGGTTCTTAATACACAGTCATATTTGGATAAAGGGAAATATACTGAGGGAAAAGATAAAAAAGGATTATTAGGAATTAATCTAGTGAATTTGAAGCAGAGGGATTTGTACGGTTTTATGTATTTTTTCTAACAAATGTATTATTTTCTCTCACTTAGAACCTTATATTACGTCTATTTGTAAGTATGTCTAAGAATATTTTATCATAATACATTCTTTTTATTGACTAGCATCCAAATAACATCATAACTCAGTCCCCTCAGGTCCTTTCTCTTCTTTTTTTCTCATAATTATCTAAATCCATCCTTTCCTAACTAATCGCTCTATGAAAACAGAGTGAGGATACGAGAGTGACGAGGGCATTCGGAAAGGAAAATAACAATTTGGTAAATATGTAAACAAGAGTCGTGGATGGGAGATGCTAACTTGAATCTAGTAACAAAACTTAACATACAAAACGTATGTATGCAAAATGAGAATGCAAATTGATGGGCGAGCACGAAAATTGAAGGACGATAATTGAAAATTTGCAAAATAAGATGGCAATCAAAGAGAAAGAATATATATATGTATGTATAGGAGGTGGGTCACTAACCTGCCGACGGCCAAGTCAACATGTATGTTTTTATATATAGGAGGTGGGTGACTAACCTGCCGACGGCCAAGTCAACTTGGGCCCGCACAAGTAACAGACCAGCATTCCCAATCGGGCCCAGGAATTTCGTACACTCCTCGACCTCGAAATTCGGACCCTTCGACAATGCCTCATCCGCATCTTGGTGCTTCCTCAGCTTCAACAATGCCTCCGCTTGTAGTGCAAAAATCTTCTCCATACATAAACATATAAAGGAAAAAAAGCCGTAATTCAGACATCAACCTTAAAGAAAAGATAAAGAAATTGCTCGATCCGGGTCGATGGCCGACCTGAGGAGCCGAGTCGGCACCAGCCGATATGGCACAACGGCTCTCTTTTATCAAAGTATTCCAATCCCTTAGCTTGCGAGCTTCGGTGCATTTAGTGAGATGGGACTGGACCCTTTTGGCTTTCGCGATGTCCTCCGGGTCGGCTTCGGGCCCCGAGTGTTTGTAGTGGTACATCGCCTTTTCTGCTTCGCCTAATCTAATGCGGATGAGAAGGAACGTTTATCAGAGCGAGCGGGTGTTCCATCGCGAGATCTCGGTGAAACAGGTTGGGAATATTCCGAGTAGATAATGGAAAGAATTTGAAATTAGGGAGGGAATTCAACTTCAAACTGTATGCTCCAATGGCAGGAGATTCACGAAGGAACATTGCTCGGTAGGGTAGAAGTTACCTGACGTACAACGTCGCCAAGCGATTATGAGCTCTTTGATAATGAGGATCGATCCGAATGGCTTCTCTGCACTCAAAAACGGCCTCGAGTAACCTACCCAAAGCCGTCAGAGCGGCGCTCCTGTTGCTCCTATAGGAAGCCTTGTCCGGATCTATCGAGATCGCTGCGTCGTACAATGCCAAGGCTTCGGCGAACCTACCATTCTTGTAATCCTCGTTGCCCATTATCTTCAGCGTCTCGGGATCCATTCTCGTCGAGAGAGCACGACAGAAAGAAGCAGGGGCCGGCGATTCGCTAGGCTTTCTATTGCTATCCGCCGGTTTCTTCACGATGTTGCCCATCACGCTGTTCGTGTATTTTCCGTTGGGCGCCGGAGCCTCGTTCCTCATAGCAGTCTTGGCGATGTAAGGGTCCGGCACGTTGCTCACATTATTTGGATTCGTTGTCCCGGGTTGCCTCAAATTGCCCAAGGTCCCGAAGAGCATTACATTGCTCGACGATGCACGGACAAGCGTGCTGCTTCCCCGGGCCTTTTGGTGATCGGCGATCATGCTTTCTAGCTCGCCCGATATGCCAGTCGCCTCTGGGGGCAGTCTTCTACCTTTGTTGCCATAGGTTTGTTTATGAGGATTCTTCATGGGACTGCCAGACACGGATGAAGGCAATACCATCGCCGTCTCATCGGCGACCCTGCCAGGGGCTTGCTTTTGGTAGTACATATTCGGATTCCCACGTTGGTTCGGATTCGGCCTCATACTCATCGGCTTAGGCGGGACTTCCGATCCGTTGGCATCAAGGAAAGCGGCCTCATCAGACCTGCTGTGCCGCTGTCTCGAACTAGGGGTGCTCGGTGATTTAGTCACATTGCCTCCGACATGGTGCACAGCGGGGGGCGTCATCGACCCGGTGGAGGTCGTCCTCCTGGGCCAAAACGTGCGCTTCCCAAACACCGCATTGAGCAGGCCACAACCCGACGATCTCTCCGGCGAGGCATCCACCATCTTTTTTCTCCTTTCGGAATCCTAGGACGGTAGCGGGAGGTCGGAATTCTGATAAACAAGGAATTAGCAATTTGAATGTGAACCTCAAATGCCCTGAATGCTACAAGAGACCATCTGATGAAATGGTTATAACAACAAGCAGCATGGTTGATCGGAATTGAATTCAAGTTTAGGCGAGGGAAAGGGCTTGGCTCCAGGAGGAGAATGTTGTTTGCTTCAATGATGATTGGCAAGGTCTCCTGGAGTGGCAGCCAGAAAACAGCTGTTAATCCGTTCTCTCTCTTTCTGGTGGAGATGTGATGTAAGATGTCATGATGGAGGGAGAAAAAATAATAATAATTTGAATAATTAAAGGGGGGCAGAAAATATTTTCGTTGGTGAGTATAGTCAAATGGGCAATTTTTTTTTTTTTTTTAATTTGTTGCAATACCTTATCCGTGTGCTTGTGTAGGTGGTGGGGAACCAATAGACCCGGTCATGGAATTACGGAGGATCTCCAGAATTTTTAGTAAACAAAGAAAGGGACGTGGCCATGCTCTCCTTTGAAAAACGCCCTTTTCCTATTTGGGCGTTCGGTTTGGACTTTTCTTGTCGAATTTGGCTCTCTTTCTTTGTGCTTTAAAAGCAAACCAAATGGACCGATTTCTTGGAAAAAAAAAACAGATTCTTAGGGTGTGACGATTGGCGCATTCAACGAGAAGAGAGAGAGAGAGAGAAACAGATTCTTAGGGTGTGACGTTGGCGCATTCAACGAGGAGAAAGAGAGAGAGAGAGAAGAGAGGAGGGCACGTTGGGAGACCGTTCGGCATGGTGTCCCCGATCGGTGCATAGCTGGTAGCCGTCTCAGGACGCGCTTTTGTTATGGCCTCTCGGAATCGTGTTGTGCCGGGTCTGTTGAAGCTTTGATCGGTTGCTGCTTCAACGAGCAGAACGGTTCAATATGGTGCCTCTAAGGGTATCCATGGTTCGGGATTTCTAGGGGTGTCGAACGGTTCCAAATTCGAACTAAACTGAACCGTTTGAGTTGCATTAGTTTTGAATCGAATATGACCTGAATTGAAGATTCAGATTGAATCAGTTTTTCAGTTTTCTTTTCTGAAATATTAAAAAGAGGAATAATGAAAAATGAGAGAGATTGTGTAAATTGTAATATTAAAAAGAGAGGCAAAACTATCTAGCTGGAATTAAAGAACGGTTATTTAGCCGAACCCAAACCCAAACCAAATCGACAGTGCACAAAAATTTGGTTCAATGGGGATCGGTAACCGGATCTGACAGCCCTAATGCCTTCTAAGCGAGGAAGTATTTCATGCGTCTGTTGCATCATTTGAGTATGAAGTAATTACGAGTTGTGTTATGAAGGGAGATCGCCCTAAGGTTTATGCTTTAAAGAAAACAAAAACCCGAATGGTAATTGGTTTGTCGTACCACCCGTCAATGAAGCGCAACGAAATAGGGAACGACCCTGATTTGTCGAAAAATGGTTGTTTTACCCAAAGAGTGAACAATCTTTCACCAAAAGTTGATTTTCGATTTTTTACGGAATGGATTTTGTGGCAATTTTGAATAAGAATTCGCTTGGCGTCCTCAGGTAGATGAAAAACGAATTTTAAGATTAAAAAAAAAAAAACCTACTGATGGTGATGGAAATTGAAAAGAATAATTTTTAATGGACTGAAAAAATATATCGGGAATTCGTGTTTGATGATGATCTTATTTATGATTACGCACCGCCATTTATATAACTACTAATTACAACCCTTCACTAGTAGTTATTATTTTAAGTACTTCAAACACCGATCTCATCCATAAACAATTACTACTTTCAAAACTAGTGGACTACTTAACTGTAGCTCGATGTCCTTATTCTCATATTCTCCCTTCACTTCCAAGACTTAGCGAGATTTTAAGATGGCCAAAGCCTATACTTGTTTCGTGGATGAGCTTTATCGAACACCACTCAACTACTTTAGCCACCGATGATTCTTCTTTCTAGATGTCAAAATTCATGCCATATAGCTATCGATTGTCCAATGGCTGAACCACCCTCACTTGATCGTCTACCCCCCATCACTCATTGTATCATATAGTTGTTGAAAGCTGCACGTTATGGTCATTGATAGACTAGTTTTATAGTTGTATGAACCATGTCGATCATATCAACCAAACTCAGTTAACCAATTGAACCTATTGCTCGTCAATTTAAAAGAGTTCTTTTTTCTTTTTCTTTTTTTTTGTAATTAAAACTTCCATAGAAGAGAAGCATTATACAAACTCTGGTAGACTCAAGACTGAGGTTTTCATTTTGTACACGCCAGATCATTATTTAGTAACTGCATCCAATCTCCAAAAAAAATCCAATTATTTCGAACTTTCTATTTATGGAATACCCATGAATAGGATAAAACCTTATTCTATGGTATTTACATGAGATTCCACTTTCTTATTCCTGAGCAAGCCCCCAAGAGGGCTTAGTTGATCCATGATTTATGTTTCATTTTCCGTTTCCTTTTTGTTTGTTTTGATAAATATACCAATCAATTCCGATTCTTTCTTTTTCTATTGATTTTTTCTGATCAAGATGTATCTATCGATCCACAAATCTATGCATCCATATAGATCCTCTATTCATGGATTAACGAAAATGTACAAAATCTCTATTTGTCTCTACCATTCTATGAGTCTCTTCCCTCTTGTGTATGGCATTGCCACTACTTTTGGTGGCATCCACTAATCCGAAACTTAATTTGAAAGCCATATTTCAACTTCGAATTTTTTGGGATGCTAATAATTAACGAATGGCAAGTGCTTTTCCTTGTGTGGATCATAATTCAATGGAAACTTGATGAGTTAATCTGCCTAGATATCTTGCTTTTATTGCTATATCGGGAGTTACTCCATGTATTGCGTGATGTAAAACAGATAGTGGATTTGTTTCTGTCTTTTGTTGAATTTTTTTCATGGCTCAATAGATAATTTAATAAGCTAATGATTTTTTTTCAATGTTTCAGAATACAGTTAACCAACCTATTAACTAATCAATTACGATAAATTAGATTGGATTTTCCATTTTTTTCTTCTGCAATACCTTGACATGACATGAGCATGAAAGGCATTTAAGAATAAGTTTTCTTTTTTATAAGGGCTAAAATCATTTATTTTCGCTTTTTGACCCCATATCGCAGGATGGATCTCAAAAGATATGAATGAAAGATCTCCCTCCAAGCCATACATATAACTTTCATCGAATTTGATATGTATCCATAAGATCGAGTATGGATTCTGTTTACTCACTTAAAATTGAGTATCTGTTTCCCTCCCCTTCTTGCTAGGATTGGAAATTCTATATTTTACATATTCATACGATTGAGTCCTTGGGTTTTCAAAATAGTGTTAAGAAAAAAAAAGGTGCTTTGAATCATTGCTATTTGACTCGGACTTGTTCTAGAAGTCGAGACATTTTGAATTGTTTCTTAACATAGACAAAGTCAAGGAAAACCTCTAAAGTTATTTATCAATATTGGACCTTGGATATAGAATAGTTCCAAATCAAATCTCTTTAGAAATAAGATCTTTTGTCTCATGGTAGCCTGCTCCAATCCCCTTGTGAAACTTTCATTATTCAGTTGTCCATACACTTCACACGTTTCTAGCAATTCACATGGTATCATCAAATGATATAAGTCTTGAATGAGAATCTATAGTGCACTAGAACGCCCTATTGACAATCCTTTACTCCAACGGCATTTAGGGTTCCTAGAACAATGCGATATTTCACATCAGATAAATCCTTAACCTTTTCGCCTCTAAATAAGACTGCAAAATTGTCACATCCTCAAAATTTGACCATATTCTAGATACAATAAGGAGTTTACTTCTATTAATACGCAATTAGTAGAATTAGACTTTGAATTGATTCATGAACCATTCAAGAGTGTTAAACCTATTGGGATAGGAAATTTAGGATTTCGATGCCCACAACCAGAGAACTCAACCATGGATTGACAATTTGACCATAAGAATCAATGAGGGACAATCTTAAGCCATTTCGGACTGATCCAAGAACAGTTATAGATCGATTTGATAATAGTATACAATCGGATTGCGAGTGATTATGCATGATTACTATATTAAGTACGAATGACTGTAAACCAATTCCAAATGATCATGTACTTTAGAACAAGCAATTGACCCCTCACGATTACATTACAACCGATAATCATCCATGAATTGAAAAAGGCTCAAATGTGAATTGATATCAAATCAACCACGAGTCGAACTTACGAAACCCCTAAACGATGCCCGTTGGTTTTAACTATACTAAAACCACATTTAAAGAATTTCCACCACAAACTCTATTTTGGTTAAGGATATCGGACTTTAGAGGATTAAGTGAACACCATTAGACACTACTTCATGAAATTCCTTAATTATCAATAAACCCTAAATTATTGGATAAATGAAATTGGACCAGAAATTGGAAGCCCAATAGACTACACACTTGAGTTCGACCCAATGGGCCTCACGCCCAATTAAAATCCCATTAAGCTTGTTAAGGCCTAAATTGGATGAGTTAAGCCCAAACCCAAGCCCTAGGTGCATGAATAGTGTGCGTACTGCTGGACCTTCACTGTTTTTACAATTTATAAGGCTTTCTACGTTTGAATCTCACAAAACTTTCTCATGAAAGTTGTTCAAAGCATCTTGATTTACAACATATTTTAATTTCAGATTTTTCTAAGGTGAAATAGTTGCTATGAAAACCTATTCTTTTATAGTGTGAAAACTGCCCAGTGTAGCAAAAATGATAATCTATTTGTCTTTTCGATTTTTTATAAATTCTTCCTTTTGGAATATGAACATGCTTCCTTCATAAAATTTGTAGAAGACATCTATGAATAAAACATACTAAAATTTCAAAATTGTTTATGAAGATTTGGATGTCAAAATAGGTTTTCATCTACGGTCATTGAAACTATTTAACGAATGAGATTTTGGGTTATTTTTGGTGATTTGCTGATCTTTATACAAAAATAATTAGGCTTGGATTCCTCATGAAAAATTTTATTTAAATTCTTCTCTACAACATATTAAATTTTTATAATTTTTTGAATCCGTTCGGTAAGGTAATGACATTTATTTCAAAAATTGCTCGAAACTATTCTTTACATTGGAAGGAGAGGGCCACACACCCAAGCTTGAAGAATAAGCTTAGGCAATTGCATGGTTGAGATTAACCCTTGCTTCTTAAGTTTATAAATTTCATCATTTCAATAATTGAAAAAGTGAAGAAATAATCTTGGCCCTTGATCTTGGATGATAATCTTGGCAAACGAAGAGCTGGGATCTCTTCTTGCTTCTCAAGTTTGGAGCTATAATTGCAAGATCTTACATTTATTGCACTCAAGTACATGAATAGCATGGAATCTTGATAAAATGACCGAATTGCCCTCTCACTGAACAAAGGACAAAAGGGCAAGATAGGAAAAAGACCAAAAAGGGGGCGGTCACATGGATGAGGAAGGAGAAAATGATGTCATCCCCTAGCATAGTCTAAGCTAGCCTAAACCTATGCACTCAAGTGTATATCTCCTCATTAATGCTTAGATTGTTCTTTCTCAAAAGGCTTTCTTTTGATTGGTTAAGAAAAGTTTAAAGAGACTGGATAGGATGGACATTAATGGCAAGATTTCTTCCTCGTTCTCTCTCTCTCATCTCATTCCATTTGGTTCCTTTGGCAATTCTCTCTCTCTCTCTCTCTCTCTCTCTCTCTCTCTCTCTCTCTCTCCTCTCAATTTCTCACTTTCTCTCTCTCCCTACCCTTTGGACAAATTTCCCACATCCTCTTCCTCATTTCATACCCATTTCTCTCTCATTTTCCTCTCTAGACTCACTAGTAACGAACATCTCAACCACCACTCGTAAACCGCCCTTCGCACTATCATTTCCATCGTCGAGTTGGAGATTTCGAGTCGAGGAAACTGCTGTCCAAGTCCACAATAGCCCTCTCTCTCTGTCTCCCTTTGTTGGCGATTTGGACACCGCTAGCTTAGGGAAGGCCGTCCACCATCATGTTGCCACCCGGGACGCCATCCAACCCTCCCACATATGTTGTGGAGGCATGACTAGTAGCCCATAGCCGCTGTCCAGCCTTGTCGCTCCTCTCCCAATGCTTTTTAAAGCTTGGACTTGGGTGTGAGTAGCTTTCTAGTCCTTGATTAGGGTTGTTATTGCATTTTAGAAGTAGTTTAGAGTGAGATTAAGGTTAAATAGTGCTTTATTGATGTGATAAGTGGGTTTTATGTGATAAGTAATCATTAGGTTCCAATAGATTATCTCGATAGGTTATCAAGTTTTGGACGCTAAGTTATCGAGCTTTGAATGGTAAGTTATCAAATTTTGAATGATAAGTTATCAAGGTTAGGGAATTATATTATCAAGTTTTGGATGATAAGTTACCAAGGTTTGGTCGATACGTTATCGAGTTTTAGACGATAAGTTATGGAGGTTTAGGGGATAGGTTATCAAATTTTGGATGATAAGTTATCAAGATTTGGGCGATAGTTTATCATGTTTAGGATGATAGGTTATCAACTTTTACCGATAGGTTATCACTTCTTGGTTTGATAAGTTATCATTACGTGATAAGTGATTATGTGATAACTTATATTCTATAATTCATAAGTACTTGCAAAATATGATTTCGAAAGGTTACATGTTAAGGTTGTTCGATTTGATATTGTTATTGGATGTGATTGTTCTATGTGATATATGTTCATTGGAAATAGTTTCTATACATATACACATATGTTAATGGTCAATGCGTGAGAACACCCTGAGCCTCCGAGAGGAGATGTACGACGGTTCTTGGATGTGCAAGGAAGTAGATCGGGTCAAGTCTCTCTCTCTCTCTCTCTCTCTCTCTCTCTCTCTCTCTCTCTCTCTCTCTCGGGATTGGCGATATTGAGACGTATCGTTCCCGAACTAAGTCCAATACTAGATTTGTGATCATGTTACAACGGACCAATCCTTCCTTAGCCTTGGTGTGATATTGAGACGTGTCGTTCTCAAACTAAGTTTAGTACTAGGTCGGTGATCATGTCACATCAAATTAATCCTTTCTTGGTCTTAGCGCACTATTGAAGTATATTGTTTCCAATCTAGATTGGACTAAGGCTGTGCTCAACGTGACATGTCAAACCACAGACTCTCATTTCGTACTCAACATATTTTATTGATGTACTTTCAATAGGTCATGAAACATACTGAGTTTGGCATGCCATTGAGGCATTAATACTTGGCTAATGAGAAAGATAACAATGGTCATGAGTGATGAGGTGCCATGTGATCATATAAAGACCCTAATGCATTTTATGCAAGGTGTGAACTCGTCCTGGTGCGTTTTATGCGAGACGATGCCTAATTCAATTCGAATGCCCCTAAGTCAACGGGATGCTGTTCACGAATGGATTTCAAAATGAAACTCTTTACAAGAATGTCGTCTTGATGCATTTACGTGGGACGGTGCCATACTCCATGGGGGCGCGATGCCCAATTATGTTGAAAGACTACGCACCTCAGGTTGGCCTTAGGTCCTGAACGGCCGTAATAATCTGAAAGCACAATTTTGAGGGATGCATGGTAACATGGGATGCCATGCAATTATCGAGATGCCACATGTGTAAAGTGTATGAGTGCATGAATGCATATTATGAGAAATGATGCTATAGTCAGTACGCATGTGACTTGAAATCGATATATGAGCAATTTTGGATTATTGCATGGCATGGGTGCATGATTATAATATGTTGCAAGTTTTTGTATTTGTCTCATGAATATGGAAAGTGTTATAAGAATTGTCTACGTGCTTTGTTATGATGGCTTGAGAAGGTAAGATGATCATTATAGTTGAGGCAAAGTAGGAGTTGTTTTGCTATTGATTTGCCATCGTTAGATAACTTGCATGTTTAGGGTGTTTCCTAGGTGAATGGCTTTCCTACGTGAGTGCTAGGGAGTTCACTCACTGAGTTTATCTCACTCCTCACTATTTAACTTTTGCAGGCCATAATCATGGCTATTTGAGCCCGAGCCAAAGTACTTTGAAATGGACATGTACTAGACGCGTAGGGGATACCACTTTGTGAGCTCGCCCTAGTAGAATAAAGGTGCTAGGTTAACACCAACCCCAATACTTGGACAAGTATAAAGGAATCCGCTCCGAAAACGTGTAAATGGCTAAGCTTTTAAGGTGAAGAAAGATTATGTTTGAAGGTAAAAGCATATATATAAAAGTGTATTATGATGTATGCTTTATACTATCCCTATTGTTTGTTAATGGTTAGAAGATGTTTATTTTGCTTCCACTTGTGCATAATTTAAAGATAAAATGAATAGGTCGACAGCGCGTCTTGGGACGTCGTAAGCAAATGACCTAAGTGAAAAGTGATAGCACGGGTTGTCACGAGCCCAAAGGGGGTCAAGGCATGACAAGAATGTTCTTGTGAATTATGACCAATACCATGTCTATAAGTAATGATTTTTAATCCAGAGGTTAATCATACTCTAGCAACTTTACGTAAAGCAGAGTTTGGTTTTTTGGGTGTGATAGTGGAAAAGTTGACTAATAAGCCACCCTTATTGCCACTCTATAAAATTGTACATGAGATTTTTACCTTATACAGCTCCTCGTTCAATTCTTTCACAATTAATGGGTATTTTTCCTCGTTCAAGAATCTCTTCCCTTCTTCCACTTTGTCCCAAAGAGTAACTAGGACCAATTAATTTAAGTTTTTGTGTTCCAATTAAACACTTTCCATTTTGGATTATTCCCAAAGGAGAATATTCTTCTTTTTACCGAACATCCGCGAATCCAATCACAATCTTATAATAAGAACAAGAGATCTTTCTCGATCAATCTCCTTGCCCCTCATTCTTCAAGAATTAGAAATATCATTTTCAAGTTTGAATTTGTTCATTTGAAATTTGGTTCTTCTACTTCATTTTTATTTACTTAATTTTTATTGTTTTTCCTTCTCTCTTTTTTTTTCTGTTTATATTCCTTCCATCACTTCTTAAGTCTCATAGGTTTGATCTTGTATAATCCAACCCATTTTCTCATTGAGCAAAGGGTGGAAAAGATTGATTTTTCAATCAAAAGTACTATCTAAGTGAAATCTTCCATTTTTTCCTCTTTTTTCTATACTTATCCCATAGGTACAGCCTTGAATTAATAGAGAACCTTTCCTTTTGTATCTATATGAATCAATATTATTCCATTCCAATTCCTTCCCGATACCTCTCAAGGAAAATCCTAAATTAGATTCCAAATTAATGGGTTAATGTGAGCTTACCCATGTGGTTATGAACTCTTCAAATAAGAATCCATATTCTAAAAGATCCTAGCTTTCGTGTTTCAATGGGTCTTTGAAATCCTTTTGATGACTTACGTTGACGGGATATCTATATAATCTAATCAATTGCATAAAGTTCGTGATAGCAAAGGAACAAGGGAAAGCATACGGAAAAAACAGTTCTTTTCTATTATGTTAGTATTAAATTAGTATTAGTTAGTGATCCTGGCTCAGTGAGTCCTTTATTCTGTTTGGCGTTAGTCCTACATTTTGTTTCTATGGACCGAGGAGAAAGGGGGGTAATGGGAAGAGGATTGTATCATGAGAGAAGCAAAGAGATCAACTTTTTTCTTTCAAATACAAATATACAACATGGATTCTAACAATGAGTTGGACTCTCGTGTTAATACAAATGAATCATCCATTCCATAGAGGTAAATCTTTTTTTGCTAGGCAAGAGGATAGCAAGTTATAAAATCTATTTTGGTAGGACATGTATTTCTATTACTATGAAATTCATAAATGAAGTAGCTAATGGGGAGTTACCATTATCCTTTCTGTGGTGATGAATATTGTAAGTGTTGCTAAGAAAAGAAAAGCAATTTGTCCATTTTTCAAGGTCTTAAAAGTGGGGGGAAACACATAAGAACTCTTGAAGGCAATGGAAAAGAGATCTAACTCTAGTTCTCTCGGATGGTAAGATCTTTGCTGCAAGAAGAAGGGGTTGACGCTTATCATCATGACTTAGTTCTGATTTCTCTATTTTTTAAGAATATTTTTTTCTTACTTATATTGAATAGAGCATGTTGAACCAAATCTTCTTCATTAAAACCTACTTGATTTAGATTGGGAAAACCGTACGATTTTATGAAATCGTGTGCTGTGGCTCGAATCCATATTAGATCTTATTTCTTATAAGAGTAGTTAAGAATTGAATCCAATATTTTCCAATATTTTTGTATCCGTAATAGTGTGAAACGAAGGCCCGGCTCTAAGTTGCTCGAGAATAGTGGACTAGTGGCATTGAGTTTCTCAACCCTTTCTCTTAGGATTAATCAGTTCTATTTCTTGATGGGAGTAGCGAAAGGATATAACTCAGCGGTAGAGTACCACCTTGACATAGTGGAAGTCATGAGTTCAAGCCTGTTATCCCTAAAACCAACGTGAGTTTTTCTATTTTGACTTACTCCCTTGTCGTAATCAAATAAGAATGGATAAGAGGCTTGAGGGATTGATGTAAGGGTGTAGGGATGGCTATATTTTTTGGAGCGAACTCCAGACAAATATGAAGCACATGGATACAAGTTATACCTTGGGATGAAAGACAATTCTAAATCAGCTTTGTCTACGAACAATGAAGCTATACGTAACAACTATGAATCTCATGGAAAGTTTGATCCTAGCTCAGGATGAACGCTAACAACATGCTTACCATATGCAAGTAGGACGAGAAATGGTGTTTCCAATGGCAAATTGGTAAGTAACACATAAAAAACTGCCCTTATAAGGGGAATAACGGCTAGAAACAGCTATTAATACCCCATAGGCTAAAGAGCAAAAGGAGCAATTCACCCAAGTAGGGGATCAAGTTTGATTAGCTAGTTGGTGAGGCAATAGCTTACCAAGATGATGATCAGTAGCTGGTCCGAGAGGATGATCAACCACACTAGGACTGAGATACAGCCCAGACTCTTACAAGAGGCAGTTAGTGGGGAATTTCCCACAATGGGCAAAAGCTTGACGAATTAATGCCACGTTGAGGTAGAAAGCTCCGGATCATGAACTTCTTTCCTTGGAGAAGAAGTAATGATGATATCTAGGGAATAAGCAGTAGCTAAGTCTATGTGAACAGCTACAGTAATACAGAGGGTGCAAATGCTATCTAGAATGATTAGATGTAAAGCGTCTATAAGTGGCTTTTTAAGTCCGCCGTCAAATCCCAAGGCTCAACCCTAGTTAGGCAGTGGAAACTACCAAGTTGGAGTATGATAGGGCAGAGGAAGTTTTCAGTGGAGCAGTGAAATGTGTAGAGATCAGAAAGAACTCCAACAACGAAAGCACTCTACTAAGCCAATACTAACACTAAGAGGTGAAAGTTAAGGCAACAAATGGGATTAAATCCTCTAGTAGTCCTAGCCATAAACGATAGATATTAAGCATTGTGCGTATCAACTCAAAGGAATTGAAGGGGGCCCACACAAGCCGTGAAGCATGTGATTTAATTCAATGCAAAGCGAAGAACTTTACCAGCACTTGACATGCTGCGAATCCTCTTGAAAGAGAGGTGTGCCTTCGAGAACACGGACACAAGTGGTACATGGCTATTGTCAACTCGTACCATAATGTGTTATGTTAAGTCCCGCAACAAGCACAACCCCATGTTTAGTTGTCACCATTGAGTTTGGAGTCCTGAATAGATTGTCGATGATAAGCCGAAGGAATGTGAAGATGACGTCAAGTCATCATACCCCTTATGCAATAGGCAACACGTGCTACAATGGCCGAGACAAAGGATCGCAATCCTGCGAGGCTAAGCTCACTCCAAAAACTCATCCTTACTTATGATTGTAGGCTGCAACTCACCTGCATGAAGTTGGAATCACTAGTAATAACCGGTCAGCCACACGGTAGTGAATTCATTCTCAAGCCTTACACACACCACCCTTCACACTATGGAAGCTAGCTACGCTCGAAGTCGTTACCTTAACTATAAGGAGGGGGATGTCGAAGGTAAGGTAAGTGACTGGAGTGAAGTCATAACAAGGTAGCTATATCGAAAGGTGTAGCTAGATAACCTCCTTTTCAGGGAGAGTTAATGCTTTTTGGATATTTTGGTTTGACATTGCTTTGCACCCAAAAAGAGGCGAGCTACATCTGAGTTCAACTTGGAGGTAGAAGTCTTCTTTCATTTCTAGACGATGAAGTAAGACCAAGCTCATGAGCTTATTATCTTAGGTCTATACAAGTTGATAGGTTCCCCTTTTTAACTTCCACATGTCCCTTTCGCATGGCTACATGAGGGTGAAAAAGGGAAAGAGGGGAATGGGGTTTTTCTCATTTTTAACATAGCGGGCCTTGGTGAAAGGCTCACACGATGGGCTATTAACTCTATTGTAGAGCGCACCGCTGATAATTGTGTCATTATGCTTGAGCTGTGAGGGCTTTCAGCCGCATAGATAGTTCAATGTGCTCATCATGAAATGTGGATAATCTAAGATACATTGACATGGCATACTTCTCCTATTCGAGCTGAGTTTGAAACCAAATCTCTTCTTAGGAGAATAGATGGGATGATTTAGGGGAGATCCAATGTAAATCCAATTTTCTATTCACTCATAAGACCCAAGTGGTCCACGGGGACTCCCACGATTCTTCTCTTCTTGAGAATCTATACATCCCTTATTAATGTATGGATAGCTATCTCTCAAGCACAAATTTAGGTTTGGCCTCAATGGGAAATAAAATTAAGCACTTAGCGGCATAATTTCATAAACCAAGAATTACAATATTACCCCTTTCATTTTGGGGTGATGGAGGGATTGTACCATTCAAGCTTTTTTTTCTCATGTTTTTCTCTGAGGTTTAAAGAAAGCTGCAAGCGTTCCTAATAGGAAGAAGATGAAATTATTTTTCCTTTCCATAAAGACCAAAAGATTGGATCTAGCCGTAAAAAGAATGCTTGGATAATAAATAACTCACTTCTTGATCTTCGACCCCCTTAGTCACTATGAATGCCCTTGATCCGTGCAATGAAGTGTGTCTACTTATCTATTTTTTGACTTGAAATGGAAGCAAGTTTGAAAAAGGATCTTAGAGTGTCTAGTGTTGGGCCAAGAATATCTATCTCTTAATGCCTTCTTTTTTCTTCTCATTGGAGTTATTTCACAAAAACTTGTCATGATAAGGAAGAAGGGGGGAACAAGCACTCTTGGAGATCATAGTATAATGAAGAGTTGTATGTTGCGTTCGGGAAGGATAAATCACTATGGAAAAGGAATCTATTGATTGGACCGTAGGTGCAATAATTTACTTCCCAGGGAGGTCTCTAGTCCAAGTCAAGGAAGGCCTGGATGCACCAAGGAAAAAAAAAAAGAATAGAATAGATATTTGACTCGCCATGCCTTCTCCACTTAGCTTAAGGGGATATAGCTCAATTGGTAGAGCTCTATTCTTGCCATTGGGTTGTTGCGATTAAAAGTTGGATATATATTTGTTTAGGCAGTAATGGTATTATCTTGTACCTGAACAGGTGGCTCACTTTTTAACGGGGAAAATGACCAAAATATACCATGGAAAGACACTACTGAGACAAAGATGGGTTGTCAAGAATGTAAAGAATGTAGGATGCACAGTTGGTTAGATCTAGTATGGATCGTACATGGATGGTTGTTGGAGCTTGCAGTTCTCTCAGGATTCCCTCATCAGGGATCCTTGGGGAAGAGGATCAAGTTAGCCTTTGCAAACAACTTGATGCACTATCTCCCTTCAACCTTTTGAGCAAAATGCAGCAAAAGGAAAGAAAATCCCTGGACCAACCCCGTCATTTCCACCCCGTAAGAACTACTATATCACCCTAAGGATGCCTTCGACATCCAGGGATCATAAACCAATCATAGAATCCTGTTCAACAAGTGAAACACATTAGTTATCTGCTCGTAGGTTGAGTAGTAACGGTTGGAGAAGGCAATCACTCATTCTTAAAACTAACATTCTTAAGACCAAAGAGTCGAGCAGAAAATGGGGGAAAGCTCTCCTTTCCTAGTTCTCTTATAGCTAGATCCTTTGAAACCACAAGAATTCTCAGTTAAAATTGGATACCACTCAAAACCCTTTGAGATTTTGAGGAGAGTTGCTCTTGGAGAGCACTTTATGATTAAAGTTGTGAGCTATGTATGGAAGAGAGTTATTGTCTAGTGTTAGCTTCTATAGTAGAATTAGGAGGGGTTAGAGAGGCATTGATTTACTTTACGGTGGATGTCAACAGTTCAAGTCCACTTATCTCTAACTCGTAAACTTAGCTAATATAAAGATATATCATAGCACCCAATTTTTTTGATTCAACAATTCGATCGATGATTTTTCATTCATGGACATTGATAAGATCCTTTCATTTAGTAGCACCTAATGATGGCATAGACTTAAAGTGAGGGGCAAAGTTTGAATGAGGAAAGGCTTACAATGGATACCTAGGCACCCAAAGACAAGAAAGGGCATAGTAAGCAACAAAATACTTTAAGGTGTTAAAAATAAGCGTACATTCGGAGATTCCTGAATAGGTCAACTTTTCAAACTACTGTTGAATCCATGGGCTAGCAAGAGACAACCTGACAAATTGAAACATCTTAGTAGCTAGAGGAAAAGAAAGCAAAAGCAATTCCATAGTAGCGGTGAGCGAAATGCAAGTAGCCTAAACTGTGAAAACAAGAATGCGGGAGAGCAATATAAGCATCATGCTACTAGGTGAATTAGTGGAATGCTGCACCCTAAATGATGAGAATCTAGTAGCCAAAAGTATCACTAGCTTATACTTTGACTCAAGTAGCATGGGGCATGTGGAATCCTATGTAAATCAGCAAGAACCACATTGCAATGCTAAGTACTCCTGGGTGACCCATAGCGAAGTAATGCCATGAGGAAAGGGTGGAAAGAACTTTATTGAGAAGTGAAATAGAACATGAAATCAAAACTCCCAAGTAGTGGGAGAAGACTACTAGGACTCTAACCGCATGCCTATTGAAGAATGAGTCAGTGACTCATAGGCAACAGCTTGGTTAAGGGAACCCACTAGAGCTATAGTGAAAGTGAGTCTTCATCAAGCAATTATCATTACTTATGGACCTAAATCTAGGTGATTTATCCATGACCAGGATGAAGCTTGCATGAAACCAAGCGAAGGCCCGAACCAACTGATGTTGAAGAATCATCAAATAAGTTGTAGTTAGGGGTGAATGCCACTCAAACTTAGAGCTAGCTAGTTCTCCTCAAAATGTGTTAAGGCGTAACAATTGACCCGACATCTAGAGGTAAAGCACTGTTTAAGTGCAGGCAATGAGAGCGGTATCAAATCGAGGCAAACTTTGATTACTAGATATGACCTCCAAATAATAGGGGTCAAGGTTGACCAATGAGACGATGGGAGATAATCTTCATCGTTGAGAGGAAAGCAACCCAGATCACTAGTTAAGGCCCTTAAATGAACACTCAATGATAAATGAGGTACGGGTGCAAAGACAACCAGGAGGTTTGCTTAGAAGCAGCTACAATTAAAACGGTACGTAATAGCTTACTAATTTAGTGCTCTTACAATGAAGATAAAAAGGGCTAAGCGATCTGCTGAAGCTATGGAATGTTAAAATACATTAGTAGGGGAGCGTTTTGCCTTAGAGGGAAGCATCCACGAGAGCAAGGATTAATGAAGCAAAAGCTAGAATGTCAACTTGAGTAATGCAAACATTGGTGACAATCCTATACCCTGAAAACATGAGAGTTCCTATGCAAGGTTCGTCCACAAAGGGTGAGTTAAGACATAAGGTCAAGCCAAAATGCATAGTTGATGGACAACAGGTGAATATTCCTATACCTTGTTGGTTCCAAGGGATGAAGGAAGCTAGATTAGCCAAAAGATGATTATCAGTTCAAGGATGCAAGGTGCCATTGCTTTTTCAAAATAAGAAGGGATAGAGAAAATGTCCCGAGCTAATGTTCGAGTACCAAGTGCTGCCAAGCTGAAGTAACCCATGCCATACTCCCACGAAAAGCTCGAACAACCTTCAACAAAATGGTACTTGTATCTAAAACCAACACAGGTGGGTAGGTATAGCATACATAAGGGCACGAGACAACTCTCTCTAAGGAACTCGGCAAAATAGCCTCATCACTTTGGAAGAAGGGGTGCCTCCTCACAAAGGGAGTCACAGTGACCAGGCCTAGGAGATTGTTTACCAAAAACATAGGTCTTTGCAAAGTCTAAGACCATGTGTAAGGGCTGACACCAACCTAGTGTCAGAAGGTCAAGGAAGTTGGTGACCTAATGACAGTAAAGCCAGTGACCGAAGCCCCAGTGAATAGCAATCATAACTATAACAGTTCTAAATTAGTGAAATTCCTTGTCATACAAGTTCCGACCTGCACGAAAGGTGTAACGATCTAGGTACCATCTCGAAGAGAAACTCGTGAAATAGACATGTTTGTGAAGATGCGGAGTACCTACACCTGGATAGAAAGAACTTATGAAGCTTTACTATTCCCTAAGATTGACTTTGGGCATTTCCTACACAGCTTAGTTGGAAGGCGAAGAAGGCTTCCTTCTTTAGGGACTGAGCCATTAGTGAGACACCATTCTAGAAGAGTTAGAATTATAAGCTTGTGCCAGGACCTACGAGGTAAGGGACAGTCTTCGATAGATAGTTTCTATGGGGTGTAGGCCTCCCAAAGGTAACGGAGGCATGCAAAGGTTTTCTCGGGTCAGATAGAGATTGGCCCTCGAGTGCAGAGGTGGAAAGGAGCTTGAGTGCAAGACCCAACCATCGAGCAGGGATGAAAATCAATCTTAGTGATCCAACAATGCCGAGTGGAAAGCCATTGCTCAATAGGTAAAATTTATTCTAGGGATGACAGACTAATCTTCCCCAAGAGTTCATATCAACAGGAAGGTTTGGCACCTCAATGTCGACTCTTTACCACCTGGGGTTGTAATATGTTCCAACGATTGGGGTGTTCGTCCATTAAAATGGCACATGAACTCAGTTTGGAATGTCGTGAGATAGTTCAATCCATGTTCGATGCGACCATTAGAGCATTGAGAAGACCTTTCCCCAGTACGAAAGGACTAGGAATGACGCACCTCTGGTTTACCAATTATCATGATTACGGTAAACGCTAAGTAGTCCAGTATGGAGTGGATATCTGCTAAAAGTATCTAAGTAGTAAGCTCACCCCCAAGATAAGTACTCTCCTATTTTGACTTTTCTGGAGCCTTCGGTAGCACTATCGAGACAGCGATGGGTTCTCTACTCTATAAGGATGGAGCAACAAAAGTTTTGAGAATTCAAGAGAAGATCACAGCGAAACAAACTATTTATCATTATGATAAGTGTCAAGTGGAAGTGCAGTGTTATATACAGCTGATGCATCCTAACAAGCCGGTAGACTTGAACTTTGTTTCTACATGACCTGATCAATTCGATCAAGCATTCGCTATCTATTTTCATTGTTCAAATTTTTGACAACATGAAAAAACCAAAAGCTTTACTCTCCCTCTCTATCTATCCAAGGGATGGAAAGGCAAAGGCAATTGGTATCCCCTCTAGTCAAGAATTGGGGCCTTCAATCACTAGTCAATATGCTTTTTTTTTTCAAGCCTTTCTTCGTTCATGGTTTGATATTCTAGTGTCCTAGGCGTAGAGGAACCACACCAATCCATCTCAAACTTGGTGGTCAAACTCTAACAATATTGTAGGGGAGGTCCTGCAGAAAAATAGCTCAATGCCAAGATGACAAAAAGCTTAACACCTCTTATTCTCGTTACAACTTTATGATATATTGAAAAAGAAAGAAAAAGGAAAATATCATTTTATTCAAAATCCTAATTCTGAAATCCCTTCTCTCCTACTTCACACCTCAAAACACTCCCTTACTATAGAGAGAAAGACACTTTCACATCTTCTTAACTTGAAATGACTAGGGAGAGGAAAGATTACCTTTTTTTTAGGGTACTCCAAGGAATAGATCTAGTGGAGATGGGGCAAGGCCTGTAGCTTAGAGGATCAGAGCACATGGTTATGAACCATGGTGTCAAGGGTTCAATCCCTCCTCACCCAAAATCGGCCCAAAAGGGAAATAACCTTTCCTTATGGGGGTAAGAAAATCATGATTAGGATAGAGGACCCAAGACTATAAAACTTGAGTGTGGACCTTTTGTCAAAATTAAGTAGCCTTCTTTTTTTTCTTTTTTTTTTTAATTATTTCTCGCAATTATATAGTATGGCTTGGCATTTTTTTTTTAACAACCCGTAACTCTTCCTCAACCATGCTTGATTAAAATAGCAGAGTAAATCAAAATATTAATAGTGGCATAGCAAAATTGCGTTCCTCATCATTAATTTGTTTGCTCGTAATATGTGACATCCTCGTTCCGATCCGATTTTTCATAACGGAATTGTTTCGGCAAGCAATCATCGGATGAGATTGTCTTGAGGATCGATAGGCCATGAGAGCATCATAAAATGCCATTTATGGGCAAAAACTCGATTTTTCATTGGCAAGAACATAAGAGTGCGGAAAAGTGGAAACATACCACGAACAAAGACCTAATGAGCTCGAGCCCAAGTGGGCAGCCCAAGGCCCACACACCTAAGGGGTGGGTGGCCAAGGGAGGCCCATGGGCCCTTCATGCCCATCAAGCTCTCTTTTGACAAGATCTTGGCATTAAATGCATAAAAGGACGTGAATAGTGCATGAATAATGTGAGATCTTAGTGAAGTGACTGAAATGCCCTTCCATTGGACTAAGGACAAAAGGGCAAGATAGGAAATTGGCTTGGAGAAGGGCAGCATTTGAAAGTGGGTGGCATCATAAAATGTCATTTATGGGCAAAAACTCGATTTTTCATTGGCAAGAACATAAGAGTGCGGAAAAGTGGAAACATGCCACGAACGAAAACCTAATGAGCTCGAGCCCAAGTAGACAGCCCAAGGCCCACACGCCTAAGGGGTGGGTGGCCAAGGGAGGCCCATGGGCCCTTCATGCCCATCAAACTCTCTTTTGACAAGATCTTGGCATTAAATGCATAAAAGGACGTGAATAGTGCATGAATTATGCGAGATCTTAGTGAAGTGACTGAAATGCCCTTCCATTGGACTAAGGACAAAAGGGCAAGATAGGAAATTGGCTTGCAGAAGCCCACCTAACCTAGTCTAGTATAATCCTAGCTACTTGAGTGCAATCTATCTTCCATTAATGCTAGATTCTACTTCTAATTTAAGCCACATTAATTAACATGAGCCAAGGGAAGTGATGGGCATTAAGTGAGACTTGACCTCACTCTCTCTCCTCTCTTCCTCTCACCGTCAGCCACTCCCCTCACTCTCACTTTCTCTCATTTCACTCACTTGAAACTCTCAAACACACACACTCTCTCTCTCTCTCTCTCTCTCTCTTGGTGACCAAAACCCCCTAGCCCTCCTCACCTTCATCTCAAGCTTGTTCTTCACTTGTTTCCTCTTGTTTTCCTCGCTGGCGATCGTTTGTCGAACCCCCAACGACGAACCACCCTTCGCGCTATCAATCTGATGCTCAAAGCCGACCGATCGGCCTCCTTAAGGGTTGTTCGGTGCTATGCAACCCTCACCAGACCTCCTTCTCACTCATTTCTTCTCTAGTCTAGTCCCTCGCGAAGCCTGAAAGTTGTGCAGATTCTAAACCACCATTGAGCCGCCACCGAAGCCATGACTAGCCACCGTCCAGCTCACTCGCACTATCGACGTGAGACAAGCTACTATCCAGTCTTGTTGTCCCATCCCTTGACGTGCTTCGAAGCCTGAGTCATTTGTCCGTGGCTTTCTAGCCCTTGATTAGGGTTATCATTGCATTTAGGGAGTAATTTAGGACTTATAAATGGTTTTATGATGATTTGTTGATGTGATAAGGTATTGTTGGACTTAAATAAGTTATCGAGTTTCAAAACAATAGGTTATCTCGTTTAGGGCAATAAGCTAATAGTTTATTATGAGTAAAATTGATATGTTGTTCTATTATGCCGTAATATAATGAAATGCTATTATGTGCTATGAGGATTAGTGGTTAGATGTGATATTTGGGTTATGTACTATTAGGATTATTAGTTAGATGTGACATTCGGGTAATGTTTTATATGAATTCTAATGATTTTATTCTACTTAGATAAGTAGACCATATGCCATGAGTTATGGAGTAAAATCATGCATTTATGTAATGTAATATGATGCATGTGTGTAACATAGTGGCATTTGACAAGTGATATGGCATATCGCATGAGTATCACATGGGTTAAATGAGAAAGATAAGAAATGGATTGTGTGATGGTATGCTTGTGTGATCACTGAAGACCCCGATACGTTTTACGTGGGTTGTAAACATGTCCTAAGGTGTTTTACATGTGACGATGTCCAATTAAGTTTGGATGCCCCCAAATCAATGGGATGATCTTCGCGGATGGATTTTGGAACGAAACTCCTTACAGGAATGCCCCCAAGTCAACAGGATGCCGTGCTCGATAAGGCGAGACAATGTCCAGTTACACTGAATGATTGCGAACCTTCGGGTTGGCCTTGGATCCTAAGTGGTCATAATAATATGGACAAATATGTATGGGAAGTGCATGAGATTCATATGTGTTTAGGTCCGAATTATTACATGACATGAGTGCATGACTTAGACCATAATGCGCATTCGTATGCTTGGCTCAAGAGTATGAAATATACATTATGGAATTTTCTATGCATCTATAACAATGGCCTTGAATAGTAGATTTGTTATTATGAGAATGGTGAGAGTAAAGTAAGGAGTGTTGCCATGTTTTGCCATCGATAGGTACTTGCTTATTTAGGGCATTTATGAGGTGAACGACTTCCCTACGCGAGATCTAGGAAGTTCACTCATTGAGTTCATCTCATATTTGTTTATTAAAATGTTTACAGGCCCTAAAAATGGCTGAGCATTCCAACAGATTCGTTTTGGCCCCCCCGTTAAGTAAAGTCAGGAGGTGGCAAAGTACCCTATAGCGGAAGGGGCCAATGCACATTATACGCATTACATCACGACCATTTGGGTCTGAGGGCCTACCTAACCTTGTGCCATACTGATTCATGGCCTAGTACTTTTGGGTGGGCAACAAGAGCCATAGTCCCATCCGTGGATTCGACGGTCCGCCGGGTGTCGAAGGCTCTAGGGGAGGCATCAGCTAGAATGCCAAGGATGAGGACATTCCCGATGGGAAGGTGTCCGACCCTAAGATTGACCACGCATTAATCATTGAGTCGGAGGCATGGATCTCGGAAGCCATTGGGGCTTAGGTAGTTGTGGAGTTGTTAGCACTTTTTGGACCACCCTCATAATATTAGTGGCATAGGTATACCCTAGGCCCTTTTGTAGGAGGTCGTGGTGAAACAGTTAGGCATGTTAGATATGATGAAGCTAGTTGTTTAATCCTTGCACTTGTGGTGTATGAGATATTGATTTTATATATATGATTATGTTTTTAACTATCCTTGTTCATTGATGGTTGGAGATTTGCTTACGATTTCGTTTGTGCGTTTTAATGTTATCACAAATTGGGTCGGCGACGTCTCCTAGGATGTCATAATCGAATGACCAAAGGATAAGTAAAGGTTCGATGAGCACAGGTCGTAGCACAGTCTTAGAGGTTCGGGGAATGACAAGGTAATTGTGGCCTTTCGAGGGAATTGATAACTACATTTTTTTTTTTATGCACTTGCTAATACTAATACATTTGAGAATTCTTAATTAGTTAGTTGTAAATAGCCCCACCCCAAGACTATGGAACTAAGGGTTATCCCAAACGTACATTGAGATATTGATAGTGATTTTCAAATATCGAAGAACGGAATATGATACGATGAGATAGAATGCAATAGAAACAAAGACACACTGAACGAATGGGTTAACGGTCAAAGAAGACCCTTTCATTCTAAATTCTTTAAATCAAAATTACTTTAATTCCAAATGAATCGAATCTTCTCAAGTAGGATTCGAACATACGACCAATTAGTTAATAACCGATCGCTCTACCATTAAGCTACTAAGGAACAATGGGAGATTCGATCTCATAGAGTTCAATTCCCATTCTCAACTTATAACCAGAATGAGCTCGAAGTTTCCTTCGTAACTCCCGAAACTTCTTCGTAGTGGCTTCATTACATGCTTCATTTCATAGGTAACGTCAAAGTGGCTCTATTTCATTATATTCCATCCGTATCACAATTCCATTCGTTAAATATCCATTTGGTGTCCATTGACATAAGAAATGCCATTTCTAGTCTATATATTTCTATTTCTATATATGAAAAGTTAAAAAAATCATCATATAATAATCCAGAAAAGAAATTGAAATAGAAAAGAAAAAATGGAGGTTTGGGATATTTTGAAATCTTTTCTACTGGGAATCCAATATCCTTATGTATGAAGATAATAAATTCGGTCATTGTGGTTGGACTCTACTATAGATTTCTCACCACACTCTCCATAAGACCCTCTTCTCTTTTCCTTCTCCAAGCTTGGGTTCTAGAAGAAGCAAAAGAAGGAACCAAAAGAAGGTATCAAGAACAACGGATTTTATTATGGGACAGCTCATGATGTTTATATCGATCTATATGCACCTCTACATCTAGCATTGGGTAAACCTCATACAATAATTATCCTAGCTCTACCATATCTTTTGTTTCATTTCTCCTAGAACAATCCCAAACACTTTTTTGATTATGGATCTATTACAAAAAATTCAATGCTTAATCTTAGCATTTAATGTGTATTTCTAAATAATCTCATTTTTCAATTATTCAACCATTAGTTCAATATTAGCCATATCAATCAACATTTATATGTATGGATGCAATAACAAGTTGTTATTTGTAACAAGTAATTTTGTTGGTTGGTTAATCAATCACATTTTTTTCATGAAATGGGTTGAATTGGTATTGGTTTGGATACAACAAAATAATTATATTCAATCAAATGTACTTATTCAATCAAATACGTACATTGTGTCAGTATTGAGAAATTCTATGACTCAAATCTTTAATATTATCTTATTATTACTTGTGTTTACTATTTAGGCATAATACCATCATCCATTGTTACTAAAAACTTCACATAAACCTCATAAACAGAAGCAAGGGGGAAAGGCAAAGAAGAAACAAATGTAAAAATAGAAACAATTTTCGAAACGAATGGAACTAAACACAAACAAAAGGGATTCACCAAAAAAAATCCTTCTCCTTCCCTTTTTTCAGAAGAAAATGAGGACCCAAACAAAATCGATGAAAGGGAAGAGATCCAGGTGAATGGAAAGGAAAAGACAAGGGATAATTTAACTTTCAAGAGATATTCTATAAAGATAATCAAGTTTATAAAACTTCTTATATGGATGAAATAAAAATAAAGAGAATTCAAAGTTAGAAATATTTACAGAAGATCCAAAAACCCTAAACGCCTAACATAAGCTACAATCAAGTTCAAAAAGATTTGAAAAATGCAATCAAATTCTAAAGTTTTTGCATCATATACAAATGATATTCTTTTAGCAACTACTCAGCCAGTCTTCCTAATGTGGTAAGCTAGTCTAACGTGACATTGTGAACTATTTTTGAAGCATTTGATACGTTGGTGTGCCGTAAATGTGGCCCATGTAAAAAAAAAAAGGTCAATTTTTTTTGAAAAAAAGAAAAATGTAAAATCCAAAATTTAACACACACAGAAAAAAAAAAGGCCTAAAAGGAAAAAAGGGAAGCCAAAGCCTCCAGCATTATGGGGGGCCGCCGCCGCCGCCGCAGTTTAGCCGTCTAATGAAGAGCTGCGGCCCTCGTCAACCACACGCAGAATCGCTAGGCTTAGCACTGTGGTTGAGGTTGACCACGGGCTGGGCTAGCGCGGGCTTTTTCCCTTTTGGGCTTTTGTTAATTTGGGCCGGCTGTGATGAGCCCAAAATGAGAATTTTTTCTGTCTCTCAATTTTATTTTATTTTTATCATTTTGGCATTCCCATGACATAAACCTATCATGGAAACCTAATAAACATATTCAAATAAACAAATAAACCGATAACCGTATAATAACAATTCAAAAATCTGTTATCTAAAAGTAAAAAAACCTATAATACAATAATCTAATCATCAATCGTGTAAAATAATTCTCAAAATACACATTCCATAAGTCATAAAAATAAGAAATCGGCATCATCTTCATCTCAAACGCCCCTAGCTCTCTGGAACAGGATATGGCAGGCTCTCACTCTACTCAAAATTAAATTTTTTTCTCCTAAATCACTTGCCGAAATGCACTCGCTACTAAGGATAACCTTGTTCAAAGGAAAATTGTACCTGACGGAGTGTGTTCTCTCTGCAATTCGCAACGTGAGACAATCGAGCTTGTTTTCTTGTTGCACTCTGGACATCAAAGGTATGGTCTCATGTGGCCCTAAACATCGGCATATCAAACTCAAGTTTGTCTAGAATTGAGGATTGGTTGTTTAACTTCAACATACTTGGGTACCGTTCGAATTTCTCTATGTTGTTCTCTGGTTCATCTAGAAGGAAAGGAACAATTTTTTTGTTCGGAGCACTAAGTCCCAGACCTGACGAAGCTACTGGAAGTTGCTTCAACTACATATGAAAGTGTTGCTCGCTCGACAACTAGATCAAAGTAAAAAACTAAGCTTAGACAAGCATCGAATTGAGCTTGGCAACCGCCAAAAAAAAAAAAGGGGGCGTCTTAAAGCTGAACATTGATGGATCTCAAAGCAGCCCATTGCCATCGAGAGGCAAATTAGGGACTGACTGGGTTGCAAAATCCCAATAAATAAATAAATAAATAACACTTTGTTCTAATTGGATCTTACATCCCCCAAGCCCTATGGGCCTTGTTATGTTTTGAATTGGCACACATGTTTATTTATCCTTTGTCTTAATGAATGAGAACTATATTTTAGACCCCAAAAGGAAAAAACCTATCACTGGGGAACAAAGCCTCACAAGTCTCTTACATTCACGAACTAAATTACAAACATCATCAATAAAACTGAGGAACAATTCTCATTTAAATAACAAAAATCATCCATCAACCAAATGAACAATGATGATTCATCCTCTCAACCAAATAAATGTCGAGAAAATGAGCAGAAGCAACAAAAAATAAAAGTGATTTGAGGTTCCTCAAAGTGGTCCACCTCTTCAATGCTTGCCACATGTTTTCCTTCCACCAAAGTGGTCCGCCTATAGGAAAAAAAAACACAATGATTCGGTCAATATAACGAAATCAAAAATGTCATCAATGGAAACACCAATCATACTAGTTAATATTATCGTATACCTATGATCATCATCTAGATGAAATGGAAACCCTCAAATTCATCAATCAGGGAAAATATTCCAATAAGCCAACTTAGTCATAAATTTTTCTATTTTACTAATTTAGTCATAAATTTTTATGCAAAATTCCAATATAGTCCGTCTAGCCAATTTTTGTGAAAAATCACTAATGCAGTGATATGTCATGTAGGTTAGTTAGCGACGATTGAATTTTCATGTAAATAATTTCCATCAAAAATTCGTTGGACTGACTACATTGGATATTCATATAAAAGTTTGGGACTAAATTGACAAAATTAAAAATTTAGGATTAAACTAGCCACCATATAATAAGCTTCTAATTAATTGGGTAATTTATCCCGATCAATCATCCAAAACAACCACATACTCCACTACCAAACCTAATAAAAGCATCAACAAAATATATTGATAGTAGATCTAGATCATAAATATATAATGTACTAAAAAATTTAAAGTTTTACCCTATTCAAACTTCTCAAGCTCTTCCAAGATTTCCTCAATTGAAATGGGAGTCAATGAAAACTGAAACCAGTCCTGAGCACAAATGAGAGGCTCTGCCATCTAGAGAGGCAGAGGACTACGAAACACATCTATCAAACTCATCTTCCTGTTGTGCAATCCAAATGCTTCATGCTTCTTAAGAAATATACTTAAAGCATACTTTGATGATCTGCGACTGAAGTTTCTCTCTTGTTTCTTTCGAATACGCTTTCACTTATTTAATCCATATACCTTTGAAATGTTAACGTCCGTATGAAGGTTTGTGATGGTGGGATATGTGGCTAAATCTGTAGGACTGACAATTCATATGCATGTATCATAATCAAGTTTTGTAATATTGTCAAATCGCGACATTGAAAGCACCATGCTGAGCTTAATTATGCTATGAAGTTTGAGTACATTATATTCATGACATTCCATATTATTTTGGGTCTGTCGTATGTTGTGTTGAAATTAGAGGTGATCAGTTGAAGGGTGGGCTGGTTTCCATCCTGGAACCAGAAATCGACCAAGGTTTTACAAATTAGGAATTGAAACCACCGATTGGCTCTTAGACCCACTCGAGAATTGAATCAGGGAACCCGGCACTAGTCCGGTTCGATTCCTGGATAAGTCCGTGAAACTGGCCATTGCAATAAACCTCCTCATCGACTTCCTTCTCCTCCTACGCTCTGCCGCCATCTCTGCCCACAACATCGTTGAGATCCTCGAGGGCTTCCTCGAGTACTTGTTCTTCAACTCCTACCTCAGCCAAACCAAACTAGCCGACAAGATGAACAGTCGCTAGACCCTCGCTGTCCTCACGCTCGACAGCAACACCATGTTCGCCCTTGTCGACAGGAAGCCTCTCTCCGTCACTAAGAACGAGCTCACCATCCACGTCGTCCTCGATTACTTCCTAGAAGCTCCACCAATCCTGAGGGCTTCATCCTCTCCATCACCTTGTACCAGACCACTGAGAATCCACCCTCTAGTAAGTAGCGAGCGAGGCTACGACTTGCAAGCGTCGAGAGAGACCTACAAAAGAAACTAAGAGAGCAAGCTGCGAGAGAGATGAGAGAGTGTAAGGATTGATGAGAGCTCGAATTAGAGTTTTGAAAATAACATATATTATATACAAACAAGTCCAGTTCAAGTGGGTGGTTCCACACTTGAAATTATGATCAAACCTGTACTCACTGGTTCCAATATTTGATCATGGAAACTAGAGTAGTTCCCATTAGAACCGCTTAGGACCGGCCGAATTGATGCAGTATGAGTGGTTCCTATTAATG
Source organism: Eucalyptus pumila (assembly GCA_016097595.1). Classification (NCBI taxonomy): domain Eukaryota; kingdom Viridiplantae; phylum Streptophyta; class Magnoliopsida; order Myrtales; family Myrtaceae; genus Eucalyptus; species Eucalyptus pumila. Next base: position 35,108,908 of record CM027853.1, read on the forward strand.
TGATAATTCATTCTTGCATTAGGCTAAAATTCTGGAATTTGAAAGTGATTTTTGTCTTTATACTTGTGGAGGATCCATGGTCGGGGTAAGAACTAATGGGCCACGATCCAACCAAACAGCCCACGGAACCCAAATCCCAACAAAAGAAAATATATCATTGCCGGCTAACAAAAGTTTGAAATAGAACGTTTTAAAATGTTGTCTTCTTGGACCCTGTGCCACATGTGTGATTGAGTTGAATGAACTATCAAGTTTACTACTGAGATTCGAGCTGCCTATAAGCGATAATTTAATGGTTAGTCCTGACGAAACTATCGTGTTGCGCTACATGCATTATTTATTTTGTGTTGCTTGAGTGGACTTTCACCAATAAGCGTACTGATACCTTCGTCCTTCTACCCTTATTGGTGCAACTCACAAAAGAAGTATTATCAAGAACTTCTATTGATGCCTTGGAAGCATAAGGCCAGGGCGAAGACGATGGTTTTGGTAAGACTTGTTTTTTCTTGCGAAGATGACCTAAAAATAAAAAATGAGACATGGTGCCAACTAGAGGTGATCAACATGGGGTCGGGGCTGGGTTGGTTCAGGCCAAAATTATAGCCCAGGCCCACCATTAGCAAAAAAAAAAAAAAAAAAAAAACAAAACAAATTTGGAAGCAAGCGAGCCGGCTTGAGCTCAGGTTAGATGGGTTGAGAGCCCGACGATGCCTTCGGCTCTTGTGACTCAGGCTAGACCAGGCGAACCCTCGAGCCACAGTGGGCTATGACGGTCTAGTGCCACCAAACTAATCTATCAACGGAAGCGACCCAAAAGGGTAGATAAGTTTTAGTCAAAAACAAGTAATTGATTTGTACTTTATTTGTAAAGTTTGCACGTGATATATATATATTTTTATGTTGGCATTTTCTGCTTTCAAATCATTGAAATCTTCCGTGGATATTTATCGTCAAATAATTTGCTAATTTTCTAATTGTTGCCATTTACTTCCCCTTGAGTTGTAAATTTTCCTTTGAACCGTCGGACACTTACCCAATTTGGAATTTATTTATCGCAATGTGCAGCTACGAAAATGGTGAGGATTGATCGAGTTACAATTATCGGCATTTTGTTCCCATAAGAAGCGCAAATCTCATATGCAACGTCTATGGAACGCATGAATTTCGGCAATTCAAGTGCATGTCATCATTTGACGGTTTGATATTTATTTCCCAATTTCAATCCCAGAAATTCTAGATAAACAAATTACTAAACTAGGTTTCCATTTGCTTTAAGAAAAATAATTTTCAGAACAATGTTTTTTGAATTTTCTAGCATTCATTTCACGGAAAATGAACTAGTCGGAGAAAACATTTTCCTTCGTCGAAAAAAGTCTTCTAAAATAGGGAAAAAAATTCTACTTTTCAAATTAGGGAAAACATTTCCTCATTCACTCTCTCTTATCCCACACCCCCGCTAGTCCCCACTTCTTTCTTTTGTAATTTTTCTTTTTTTAAAATTATATATTTTTATTATTATTTTCTATTTATATTTCTCTTTTTCTTTCTTTCTTTCTTTCTTTCCTTTTGTTTTCCTTCTTTCTTGACTGATCACTGGCCACGACGACGGCTAGCAATTGGCCACAGGTTCAAGTGAGCGCAAGCCTCTAGCTTGACAACCATCATTGTGGCCAGCAGCCGACATAAGAAGAAGAAAAAATAAAGAAAAATAAAAGGAAAAAATAAAATAAAATAAAATAAAATTTTAATTTTAATTTTTTAAAATTAAAAAAATATTAAAAGGAGTATATAGAGGAAAATCAAATTGAATTTTTCATATCAAACGATGAAAAATATTTTTTTAGTACATTTTCAAGTTTTAGCCGAATATTAAAAAATTATCATTTTCCTAGAAAATGATTTCTAGGCAAAAACGTCATATTTTTGCAAAGCGAATGAGAGCTTAAGCTAGGACATTCAATGAAACATTTCATTCCATCATATTGGAAACAAAGGCCCAAAGTTACACTTGATAATTACAACATGATTGTTAAAATATTATCCCTCGTCACTTCAATGCGTGTTGGAATGTAATGTGTGTGTATATATACATCGGCTTAAACTTTGATATTGAAATTTCTAAAATGTCACGGGACTCACGTTTAAAATCAATGGTGAATGACTATTTAAAAGTTCCTTCTTTTTCCGTCCTGTTTTTGAGGATGGAAGTTATAGGCATAGCATCCCATCCAATTACCAAAGATATTGTTTAAAAAAAGCATGTGGGAAATAAATCTAATATAACAACAGCCTATGATATTTTATTATTTGATTATGTTGAAGGTAATGACCTACCACACTCCCCAGAGGTTATCTTTTAAGAGTGATAGGTAAATAATTATGTACCTTAAAAGCTATGCAGAGAGTACCTTAAAAGCTTTTCAGTTCCGGCAAGAATTTTGAGGGTGATTTCACAATGATGTGCGCTAAAATCGCTGCAACATCCCCGGCATGGCCAGTACCGATTGTCAGCTGTCGAATGAATGACAATCATTGCCAATCGTTGGATTTTCAGTGGTCGATCATTTAACCATCCATTGGGCCCGAAAATTTTGCCTAGGGCTGGTAGACTTACAAAGGTAGATCAACAACCCATTTCTTAACCATATGTTATGACTAGTGTTGGTATATAATTATTTATATTCTGTAAATTGATTATAAAGAGACTTAGAATAATACAATCTAAAATAATATCGTTATTAAATGAGAGTTCACAACACGCTCACATCCAACTCATCTCTTTAATTCTTTCTTCACACTTATTTGCTCTCGCTCGATTTAACATTCACTTACTTCATATTCTCATCTCAACTTGGATATGAATTTTTCTTAAATTGGATTCAATATAAAAATATTCTAGTAACATGGATCTAGTGATGTATGAGTTATTAGAATTAAAACTAATTAAATAAGTCTTAGAGCATTTTTTATTCGACCCACTTGTTTGGTGGGTCTAGCTTCCGGTGAAGTAGAAAATGCTCGAGTTTTGAGGCAAATGATCGAAACCAGGCTCAAGATTGGTCAGTCGGTCCTAAATAATACCCGTGGTAGCCAATCGTTAGCTAAACAGGATAAAAAAAATAGATCCTTAATGAAAGACGATTAATATTAGTAAGAAACCACCAATAAGACAAAAGGCGATGACGTGGCGCAATTGCCTCGGATCCTAAAATCCCGGGGGGCCCACGTGGGATTCGCCAAGGACGGCACGTGGGCCCCTCTTTTGGCGCGTATCGGACCCCACCGAACGTTGTCTCGCTGTCGCCCCCCCGGTAACGACGACGAAAAACGCACGGAAAGTCAACCTTTTCAACGCTTTGGTTTCTCACCAGAATAGAAAATAATGGTAATAAAAAAATCTTCGAATCCAAGGGCTCTCGTGAAATTCCGGATGCCAACGCGTAGTCAAACCCCCGGTCAAATCCCGTATGTTTGCCCGCCTGTCGGTGATATGTGGAGTAGTTCATTCGGGGTCAGCTGCTCCCTGGATGTGTCTGGGCAAATTATATATATATATATATATATATATATATATATATATATATATGTGTGTAATTGTGGTTAGGGGTGTGCATGGTTCGGACGGCGATTCCCGACCTAAACCCGGAATCGCCCGCTGAGACCGATTTCAAAAAATTGGAACCGGATCCACTCGTTATTGCATGGATCCATTTTAACAATCACGGGTCGGTCCGGTTTTAAATGGATCCATGGAATCGATATTGACGCGAAATAATTTTGGTTTTCAACATAGAAAGACTACATGACATCAAAGTAAGCCAAAGAAAGAAAAACCAAATTTAAGTACGTGGAACAAAAATTCATTTGGTGCAACTATAAATGCAACCAATGAAAGAATGGATGTACGTAAGTTGATATAAAGGCAGAGAGAGTAGTAAGTGTTCAGGAAAAATGGGTCTCTCTTAAAGCTATGAACTAGACATATCCCACATCAGGTTCGGCAAAATATCACAAGTCACAGAGACAAATCAAAAGAGGTGAAATGAGGCACCATCCAAACACAGAAATAAAGGAAGTGCAACTAAACAAGACTTTATTGAATACATCACCTTCATCATTATATTAATAAATAAACTAAACAACCAAAAAGCATAAGAATTCTCCAATATTCAGCTTTGTATTCATCCTGCAGCAGAAACAATTGCCACAAAACAATTGCTTTGTATTCAGTTTTAGTAATTTTTTTTTAATATTAAAAGGAAATCGGTCCAATCCAAGTGGGCGGGCGGGGGGATCCGCCCATGGAACCGGGAACCGGGCCGGTTCCCACCAGTTCCCAAAAATTGGAACCGAGAACCGGATCGGTTCCCTTAAGAACCGTCGGTTCCAGGCAGTTCCGGTCTGGTTTCGGGCGGTCCGGGCGGTTCTCGGGTATTTTGCACACCTCTAGTTGTGGTATACCATGAGAGCAATATTCGTCGTATGCTAACCAATGAAAAAATCCTCAATATCGGTTGTCAAGCAATGCAGCATATTTCACCGCTCACCTCTCATGTACTAAATGAATTATGAGCGACACGTGGAATTTGATTACCGGGGTGGACATGCACATAAAATGGAGAGCACAACGTTGGAAAGTCTAATCCAAAAAACAAATGTTCTAAAAATTTAAACTAATAGCTAGAGAAAGATGCCATATGTATATATATATATATATATATATATATATATATATATATATATATATATTTATATGAAGAGCATCTAAGACATGTTATCAGGCGAGTGTGATATTTTGACATGTGTAAAGAACATATTTGAGGCTTATAAACAGTGAAATTCGATTTTTATGTGGGTCTCAAATTAGGGTTTATTAGAAACCAAGCTTCAAAGCATCAACCATCTTTTACCATCTCAAAACCCAGAGTCCTCAAGAACAAGGCATTCAAGCTTCAAAGAGCACGAGACAGTGTACTCGTTAATGTTTTGAGTCGCCATAATCTACATAAATTTCGGTTTTCCAAATTAAAGTTTTCTAGGATAAAGCAAAATATTTTTAGAGAATCTTCAAAGTCCAAGTTGGAAATTAGCATAAAGTATTTTTGAACTATATATGATCAAACAGTCCGCAGTGGTCATTGATGGATCCAAGTCTTGAAGACGTCACTAAGTTTAAGATCATTTCATTTGACATGAGATCATTTTATCAAGGCTACTTAGTGTCTCAATTAATCTCAATCGTTGATGCATGGAAATGCTATTAATCATTCATATTGATTGAGGTACCAAGAGAGGTGGGTACCATTTGTTTTAAGTATAGGGGCATTTTTTTATTTTTGGTTAATTTAGGGAGAAAATAACACAAATGGTTCATGAACTTTTAATTTATTCAATGTTATCCCTAAACTTTAGCCCAATGTGTAATGTGATTCCTTAACTTTCAATTTGTTCAATGAGGTCCTTGAATTTTAAATACGTGTTCAATCTAGTCTATGGAATCTATAAATATATCCAATGTTGTCCCTACACTTGAATTGATAGAAATATGACATTAAATATTTCCATCTGGTCCAAGAGTTAACTTCAACGTGTAGTAAAAGTCTATTAACCACATTGAACAAATTAAAAGTTCAAAAATTGCAATGCATATTGAACTAAAGTGTATAGACCACATTAACTAAATGAAATGTTCATGGACCACATTGTACACTAGGTCAACATTTAAGGACTATTTGTATAATTATCCCTAATTTAGGCTACTTACGTGATGTGGTTGAATTATAGACTATTTACTTGAAATCTAATGCACTAAATATTTAGAGAAAGTAATTTAAAAATTTTCATCCCCTTAATCTATTTCAAATATAATGTAGTGGCGTAGATTATTTATTTATTTATTTATTTATTTTGTCAATATACGCTTTTTAGAAAGATATTATAGGTGTAAAATGGAGATCATTAAGAAATATATTTGGTATGGGGAAAATTATCCAATCAATCTTAAACCTATTACATAGATGCGAATTTAGTATTAAATTTTTCAATTTTGCTTATTTAGTCCTAAACTTTTATGCAAAACTTCAGTGAAATACTTCCGATCAATTTTCACTAGAAACTACCAACATAACAATGTGCCACATAGAATAACTAGCGATGATTGAAGCACCATATTAGCGATTTCCAAAAGAAAAAATTGATGAGAATGATTACATTGGAATTTCACGCAAACATTTATGTTTAAATTTGTAAAATTGAAAAGTTTATGATTGAATTGATATTCGTATGATCGAATTATGACTGATTGGAAAATTTCCTCAATTTGTATGTATTGTTTGCTGCTACTTGTGTAAAGCCTAATTCTTACTAGAAAGAGATTTACGTACATTACAAACATACTTCCTAAATTATTGAAATAGTTGGTAAATATGGTTGGGAAATAGAAGGTTGCCATAACAATAAGTGATATTTCAAGTTTTGCCCACATAATGCTTCATTTAGGTCATGTTGGGTTCCTATAGTGTTGCATAATACTCCTCTACTTGATTAAATGCATCCCATACGGTTGATGCTGGACCATGTACCAATGGTCCAGGCAAAAGCCGTCTTTGCTTCTCACCACTTCATTCGAGATATTCTTATCAAGTTTGATGCCGGCGAAAAATCATTAAAGGAAAACCCCATTTTTCCATCTAATGTTATTAATATGTGAATTAAAGGTGCATTTGTTTCGTTAGAAAAAAGTAATCTGATAAATATTTCTAGACTTCCCGATATCTAGAACATTGTAAATTGTAAGTCAGTGTGAAAATTGTTTTAATAAAAGAAAACGGTGGGACTTAAAATCGGAAAAACAAGTTCTCATTTCTAAAAAAAGGAAAATGTTTTTATTAACTAAAAGTTTCGCAGTGAAGACTGTTGGGAGGGCTTTAGAGCTTAAATTGTTAAGGGAAAATGACACAAATAGTCCATGAACTTTGGCTTAATGTGCAATTTGGTCCATGTACTTTTAATTTATTCAAAGTGATCCCTAAACTTTAGCCCAATGTACAATATAATACCTGGAATTTTAATTTGTTCGATTCAGTTCTTGAACTTTTGATACATGCTTAGTTTAGTCTCTGAACTGTATGAAAATATTCAATATAATCTTCTTCTTTTTTTTTTCTTTTTTTGTAAAAGGTAAGATTATATTGACTTTAAACCAAAAAGTTAACTCGACACCAAAAACTTATACTCACGAAGACAAAAGTCATAGCGAGTGAAAGGGTGCCAAGATAAAAAAGACCAAAGGCAAACCCAAAACAGCGGCAAAAGCACCCAAAAAGGCTGCTAACAAGGCAAACAAATAGCATAAATGCAACCCTTACAACAATACAAGAGCAGGGAAAGGATCCCAGCTCTAAGATTGGTAGATAAGGACAACCCCACTGCTGAAGAAGCTTCAAAGAAACCGGTTGTGGCCCCACCTTCAGCTTTGAACTTCAACAACAAGGATATTGGGAGAAACCTTTGGAAGGAAGAGGGTTGAAGGGAACCCCCTACTCACGAATGTCAATTGAGAAAAAGGTAGATCAATCCGCGAAAATAGATGGGTTGAGCGACCAACAAAGCAACAATCTTTGATTTATGGTGCTGGGGGGAACCTGATGGAAGGACAAAGCTTTGTCCTTAACAACCTTCTCAAGCTGCTTCTTCATGGCCGAAAGGGATGGAGTCCTTCCCCGAAAGAGAATATTGTTTCGCTCCTTCCAAATGATGTAGCGTAGGGCAGGAAACACAAATTGGGCAAGAGTGGAGTGGAACGAAATTCCAGATAAATATTTGATCGCCCAATGTAGGTTATCCAGCCAAGATTTATTCCGCCAAGCAAAATTAAATCTAGAAGCCCAAAAGGTGGCTAAGGCGGCAGGGATGGGACATCCAAAGAATAGATGGTCGACCGAGTCTGGACGATAAGAGCAAAATGCACAATTCACATCTAGGATTCTGCCATAGGTAAGAAGTAAAACCTGAGTTGGTAACTTGTTCCTGGTAATCAACCAAAGCAAGAACTAATAACGGGGGAGAAGGGAATTGTTCCAAATAAAAGGAGCCCATTGCATGGGCTGGCCTCTTGGCTACAAAGCATCCCAACTGGACGCAATAGAGAAAGCGCTAGATGAGTTTCCCAACCAGGAGAAACGATCAGGTTCAGAGTTGAGCTAAGGAACGAGGTCATCCCAAGAAGTAATCTCGTTCAAAACACCAAAGGTTCGGCTAGAGAATGAAATAAAATCAACAACTGAAGCTCCTTTGGAAAGTCGAGAACGAGTGATGTCTACATTGGAAAATAACAAGTTGAGTGGTCCTTTGGGGTGCCAATTATCGAACCAAAAAGAGACGGACCATCCATTCCCCATCCGCCCAACAAAAGCACCTACGAAAGTCTCCTCAAAGGTCCAAGATTTTCAATATAGTCCTGGTCTTGAATTAATGGAAAAGGACTACATTAAATTTTTTCATACAATTTAGGGATTATATTAAACATATACCAAAAGTTCATGGACTACATTGAATAAATCAAAAGTTCAAAGACCATATTGTGCATTGAGCTAAAGTTCAGGAACCACATTGAATAAATTAAAAGTTCAGGGACCACATTGAACAAATTAAAAATTCAGGGACCAAATTGTATATTGGGTTAAAGTTCAAGGATTATTTGTGTCATTATATCAATTCTCATAGTTTGATATGCATAGTCAACAAAAACAATAGTACTGAACTATACCATCTTCGACAAAGACAAAATGGTTAATACCCTGAAAAACCCCAAACTGGTACACCTATGACAAATTTACCATAAACTATTTTTTCAACCACAAAAATTCCCAAACTGGTATACATTTGACAAATTTACTTCAAACCGGTACACTTGTGACAAATTATTAAGTTAAATGACACGTGATAATTGACTAATATACCAATTTGGCATTTTATGCTCCGTTTGTCATAGTTTACAATTTTTTTGATTTTTTTGTTGTATTAATCCAATTTAGTGGAGAGTATATTTGTCACAAATTTACCAGTTTGGGATTTTTTACAATCGAATAAATTAGTTTAGGATAAATTTGTCATAAATGTACTAGTTTAGGATTTTTTATGGTCAGTCGCGGTAATTTGTTAAAAATATACCAGTTTGAAATTTTTCATAGTCAAAAAAATAGTTTGGAATAAATTTATCACAAGTGTACCAGTTTGGGATTTTTCAGGGTATTAATCTAAGAGAGAGAGAGAGAGAGAGTATCTATTTCCCAAGGACATATCAAGTAAATGAAAGTGGATATTGTATTATGCCCCGAGAAACAATGCACACATGAGTAAACAAGCTAGAGTTAAAAAAACAAAAAAGTGACAAGTGTGTTCTAAATGAATGTCCAAATGTGATAATTTTAAAACATAGCAATGGTTCCAATTCGCAAGTACCTTTGATGCACTTGTTAGGTGTACTCATTCAGATTAATTCAATTTTTGAGGCACTAATTGTGTATAATACAAGGACAATTAGTATATTGGAAAATATAAATGGTTGCTTAATAAGTGTTTCTTGAAGATCTTGTTAAGAAAATCCACTCAAAATATTGGTAGATAATGAAAAATCATAAAACTTCTCCTTGAGGCTGCGGATCGGTGCCTATGTCGACTTCACAAGTACCTTATGGGTCAACCTAGAATCACGGTAATTTTCCTCAAGCATTCTACCGAAATGGTAGTTCTCTCTCTACGCTTTGTAGAGTGCTTCTACCGACATGGTAGTTCCTTCTTCTTCACCACCTTCTACCTGGTTTTCTTTTCCTGACTGCTTCGGAGGTGTTAATCCCAGTTGTTAATCTCCCAATTTCCTTCTGACCCACTCCATCCTTTCATTTCTCGATTCTATTGGCCCTTACCCTCATCCTTTTCCTTTTGCATGTCATCATCGGCCTCACAATTTTGCTGAATTCACTCGGTTTCAATTGTGTCGCTTTCTTTGGCTGATACTTTCTTCTTGTTTCGAGTGTTCGATATCCTCTGTTACTAGGTCTTCTGCTGAGCCTTCCTCTCACTGTTAGTTTTTTCGTCCTCTCGAAATGGACCACCTCACTGCCGCAGATGATGCTCGTCTGGCAGCTTTATGCAGTCGCATGGGTCGCTTATGGTCCGAACAGCCAATTGAGATATGTGATGAGGAGGTACCTAGTGACAAAATTGAGGAATGTCAGCTAACTCTGGTGGGTAAGCTTCTCAACAATCCCACAGTTAATTTTCAGGCTTTTCAAACTACTATGAAAAAGGCTTGGCGCACTGAGATAGTGGAATTCTCACAAGGCAATTCCGGACTGTTTATTATCAAATTTAAATCTTATGATGTCAAACAGAGAGTTATAGATAATGGACCATGGTTGTTTGGTAATCATCTTCTTATCTTGAAACCTTGGATAGCCAACACGCCGATGTCTTGTTATGACTTAGTACCTGTGCGTTCTGGGTCCATATAGTTGGCTTGCCTTTGGAGCGCTGCACCGAGAACATCATTTGTCGGGCAGCTGGTCATATTGGAAAGGTCACTGAAGTAAACATAACAAATAAAGATGGCCTACCGCTTAAAGCAATGAGGGCAAGGGTGGAATTGGACCTTCAAAGACCGCTGAAAACAGGGCTTCTCCTTAAGGTTGAAGGCAAAAATTTCTGGTTGGACTTTAGATATGAACGTTTATCTTATTACTGTTACTCCTGTGGTATACTCAGACACTATGCCACGGCCTGTCAAACCTTTCCCTGTGATGAAAATAAATTAGATGAAATCAGTTTCTTATATGGATCTTGGTTGAAAGCAGAGGCACGGGAATACAGCTCTTTCTGGCGTACCTTTTATGATACAGAGATTATCCCTGAGACCCCTCAAGTTTCCTTTGCAATTATCTCTATGCCGGACTCGGTTCGTGCCGTACCTGCTACTTCAGTGCAACAATCTGTTCATGCTGTACCTGACATTTCAGAACACAAAAATAAGGGTAAACAAAATATGGAAACATCAGTCAGAGATCCTATTATCACAGCAACAAACCAAGCTACTCAGGATCTTAATACTCTGGATCAGCAACTCATATTGGCACACCCACCTGTTGCTAGTTCTTCTCAGGTGAAAAAGAAACTTAAACACTCACATCTTAATGCACGATCCGGACCTCTCAAGAAGGTAAAACGAGCTCTGCATCAAGAAGTTCGACATCAATTACAGGAGCAGTTTGATGAATCCGCTTTACACATGACACTCCTATCTCTGAGGCAGACACGTCTGCATGTTGGGCCCTGGTGGCTGGCCCTAAAAAGCCACCGAGTGAACAATGAGACTTATAAGTTGGAACTGTCAGGGGTTGGGCAATCCCCTGACAATTCAAGCGCTTAGGGTCTTAGTGACCCAGGAGAAGCCCGATATTGTTTTTTTGATGGAAACAAAAACCAGACTCGCAGCTTTTGTCTATTCAACGAAAACTTAATTTCTCAGCAGGTTATATACAAGATCCAGTAGGTTTGGCAGGAGGTTTAGCCTTTTTTTGGACTGACAAGGTTTCTTTGAAAATTACTTACCAGTCATTTGATATGCTAGACTCCATCTGTACTGATCTAGATTTTGGCATTATTATGCGTCTGACTTGCTTACATGCTCCAGCTCACTATCCTTTTCGACAACACCTGTGGACAGTTTTAAGACGCATCAGTAATTTTAACTCGCTTCCTTGGTTATGTACAGGGGATTATAATGAAGTTTTATATCCTTGGGAGAAAGTAGGGAAGTGTCCTACCGAGTCTTACAGACTGATTTCTTTTCGTGATCTTATAAATGACTGTTATCTTATGGACCTCGGCAGCAAAGGATGTGCCTTTACATAGTCTAATAACAGACAGGGTGATGATATGGTATAGGCAAGGTTAGACAGAATGCTTTGCACAAAGGATTGGAGATTGGCTTACCCTCTTGCCGAAGTACTCGCCCTTCCAGCCCTCGGCTCTGATCACAGTCCTCTTCTCTTGTCTACTGAAGTACTTCCTAGCTGTAAACAGCGAAAATCCTTCTATTTTGAAGCTTTTTGGCTCCTAGATACCGAGTGCCATTCCATTTTTGCCGCATCCTGGAACTCTTCTCAGCTTGGAGAGGTGACACTTCCTCAAAAACTACTCTCTGTTTCTATTGCATTATCCAAATGGAGTCGCTCCAAATTTAGGAATGCACAAAATCAACTTTCTCACCTCAAGAATCAGCTTCAGTCTCTCACCAATAAGCCACATCTTCACTCAAATACTGATGTGATATCAGACCTGAAAGCAAAAATACATAATTTATGGCAGTAGGAAGAAAAATTTTGGGCAATGCGATCCCGAGTTAATTGGCTTAAATGGGGGGACAGGAACACCAAATTTTTTCATGCCACTACGGTTCAACGACGACAACAAAACAATATCAGAATGCTTCAGGATGATCGGCAACACTGGATTCGTGACCCTACTGCTCTTAAAGAGATGACTTTCAATTATTTTCAGCAGTTATATTCATCTACAGGATATAGAGACTATGGCCCAACATTAAATCTCTGCAATCAGATTGTGACAGAGGAGATGAATGAACATTTAACAGCTACAGTTACCTATGAGGAGGTTCATACTGCAGTATTCCAATTAGAAGAAACAAAAGCTCCCAGTCTAAATGGCTTGAATGGTTAGTTTTATCGAGCCCATTGGGATATCCTGCAAGAAGACATCACATTAGTTGTGAAACAATTCTTCCATACAGGGATTTTATTACCGGAGTATAACCGCACTGCTATTTCCCTAATTCCTAAGATCCCTCACCCAGAACGATTAGATCAGTTTCGTCCTATTAGCCTCTGCAACTTTATTTATAGGATTATTTCCAAGATTCTTGCAAACCGTCTTAAACCCTGGCTGCCACAGTTGATAGCACCAGAACAAACCGCTTTTGTTGGTGGTCGCCAAATCCAGGATAATATCATTGTGGTTCATGAAGTCTTACATCAGATTCGAATTCGAAAACGTAAAAAGAACTTTCATGCAGTGCTGAAACTAGACATGCAGAAGGCTTATGACCGGGTTGAATGGGATTTTCTCCGAGATTATCTCCTAAAGCTTGGTTTTCATGCTAAATGGGTTCGCTGGATATTCCAATGTATCTCTACGGTGTCTTATAGTGTCAAATTAAATGGAGAATTTCTACCGTTCTTCCATCCTACCAGAGGCCTCAGACAAGGCGATCCGTTATCACCGTACCTGTTCATCCTGATGGCTAATGCTTTAACAACTCTTATCAGGAATGCAATGGATAATGGCAATCTTAAAGGTATTAAACTTAATCGATGGTGTCCCACTCTCTCCCATTTATTTTTCGCTGATGATGCCATTTTTTTCCTTGATGCGAAACTTATGGAATGTCAGAACTTAGCTGCTGTTCTTAATGAATACTGTCTAGCTACAGGACAGGCAATAAACCGAAATAAATCAGGGTTATTTTGTAGCTCAAACTGTCCTATTGCCTTGAAAGAAAGCCTAGCTGGAGCTCTTAGAGTTCCTATATTACATCAAACAGGCAGATATCTAGGAATTCCTTCAGATTGGGGCAAATCTAAACGGGAAATGTTTTCTTGGCTTATGGGTCGAGTGCATTCAAAACTCGAAGGCTGGAAGGAAAAGCTTATTTCAAAAGGGGGCAAGGAGGTCCTTATAAAATCTGTTGTGCAAGCTATACCCCACTACGCCATGTCGATTTTCAAAATCCCTGCAGCTATTTGTAAAGCAATATATCAAAAAGTAGCTAAATTATGGTGGCAGTCAGATTACAGCAAGAAAGGCATCCATTGGAAGAGCTAGGATTGCATTAAGAGGAGGAAAGATGAAGGGGGATTAGGATTTCGTGACCTTATGGTTTTTAATAGAGCTATCCTGGGTAAACAAGTTTGGCATCTAGTCTAGAATCCTAATTCATTGTATAGCAGGCTTCTCAAAGGTTTATATTTTCCATACAAGGATTTTTGGCATGCTACTAAAGGTTCTAGACCCTCTTGGGGTTGGCAGAGCATCTTATTAGGTCGGGAATCTATTGCAAATAAAGTTTTATGGTCTGTTGGTAATGGCACTCTTAAAGTTCGTGAGGATCACTGGTTACCTAGTGGTGTCATTGGAGGTCCTGCTCCTAGGGATGAATCAGTCTTGGTTGCAGGTTTTATATTATCTTATTTAAACTCATGGGATACTTCTCTTTTAACTCAGCATTTTGATAATCAAAGAGTGGAGGAGATATTATCAATTCCTATTCGCCCTAACTGCACTCAGGATAAACTGATATGGAGAGGAACGTAGAATGGCCTTTTCACAGTCAAGAATTGCTACAATCAACTCAGAGCCCAGCAAAACAATCATACTTTTAACTAGGCCTCATCATCTTTTCAGCCACCCCGCAGATTATGGAATGCTATCTGGAAAATCCGTACTATGCCTAAATTAAGGTCATTTCTCTGGTCTGTTTGCAGTAATGCACTAGCGACTAGAGAGAATTTATATAAGCAACATATCTTGACAGAGCCAACTTGTTGTCTGTGCGATCATCAGGTACCCGAAACCCCAGAACATCTTTTCTTATTATGTCCATGGACCTATGACATTTGGATGCATCCAGATCTAGCTATTAAAATTTCTACAACTGATGTGCATCGCATTGAAAGCTGGTTACTACAGTTTGTTGACAACAAGAATGACTTACCAGACCTGGATATGGTTGCGACTGTCCTTTGGCACATCTTGAAAGCCCGAAATGATTTCCTATTTCGCCAAAAGCAGCCGGATGCTGAACGAGTTGTGCAGTTGGCGATCGCGGAGGCCCATTCCAAACGTATTTTCGCTTCCTCAAAGTCGTGCCTTGTTCCAAACCAGCGTATCTTCAACCATAGATGGCACCCACCAGACCCCAGAGTCATAAAAATTAACATTGATGCATCTTACCTTTCATCATGCAACGCAGCTTTAGTGGCTGGGGTGTGCAGGGACTCAACAGGCCATTTGATCGACGGTTTTGCCTCTTCTATTCGTGCTTCCTCTGCCCTGCAAGCCGAGGCGATCGCCTTCAACTTCACTCTGAAATTTCTTCTCCATAGAGGTCTCGAGACGGATCGGATCATTGTGGAATCGGACAGCTTGGTAATGGTGGATGCTGTTCGTGATCCTGAAAGGCGCCCGTGGGAAGTTCGAGCTATCCTCGACGAAACCCTAAGATTGCAGCTTCGGTGCCCTAACCTTCGACTGATTCACTGTCATAGAGAAGGCAATGCTTTAGCGGACTGTGTTGCAAAGGCCCATCGGGCCTCTTTACTCCCACCGAATTGGGTTTCTCAGCTACCCCTCTTTTTGCAAGATCTTGTATTCTCTGAACTTAATGTAAATTCTATGCTGCGAGCTTAATATATGGTAGTTTTCGACCAAAAAAAAATGAAAAATCATAATGGTAAACAACGAAAGGAAATTATGCTAGAATAATAATTCTTGCATTTGTGCCTCCTCGGGATGATGAAAATCAATATTTGGTATTCTCTCTAATGTATGCTATCAAAGAAGACACTTTATAAGAATGAATAAAATGTTAGCACCGCAATGAAAAAAAATTTCACTAGTAAAATTTAATATAAATCTTCATATCATTGACACGAAAAAGTAATCAATTTTTAATTGAGATTGACGAGTAGCAAACTCAATCGACGAAAGCGAATTTTGGTATAAGTAGAAATCACCTACAATCAGAACAATCCATGAGTTATAAGACTCATCATTAGTAAAGATGGTGACAATAGTGGAGAGATTATCAATTAGAGCCTTTACCAGTTGGCAAGTTGAAGGTGATCGACCGACAAAGTCACCAACAACAAACAATCTCAAGTTCAGAAGCTGTCACTTTGTATGCATAATCATATCTAGAATCCTGCATAATTGGTAATTAGTAACTATAGATAGTATTAGGAAGCTATTTGTGAATTCGAACCGCGAGACTATTTATAAACGACTGCTACTGGTGAGATACAAAAACTCACTGTAATTTCAATAGAGGACCCGCACAATCAAAATCACTAAACATTTACTCTTGCACAGTCACATTCCTCTTTAAGTTTCCCACAAATTGACCTTCCCTCCACTTGAAATTTCCCGTACCATTTACTTATCCCGAAACCTTCAATTTCGAGTACATGCATTTCAATTCATTTAGTTTTACATCTAATTACTCTTTTGTCCAAACTCAGCAAAGAACCCCTTTTTTCCTTAATAATCCATCGACTCCATCCCTATTATAAGATCTTCATTTTCCGGGGTAAGTAGAAAGAGGCAAGTGCCCACTCTTGCTTGGACCGGATTGCATGCTGTCGACCCCATTCCAGCAGTGATTGCATTCAATGACATCAAAAAACTTGTTAGGAAACAAGCACGAGGGACAAAAGGGTCTTTCCACCCCCCGTCTCCATGGATATTTTATCAGTTCTAAAGCCAAACGCGTCGTCGCCTTTGTCCCTCAGCACCCTGAATTCGTTCATCCACCGTCGGGAAGGAGCTCAGATCACACGACCCCACGACCCCGCCACCGGCACTGCTCGCAGTGCCGTTCTTGGACTTATGCACGAGCCCTCGTGGGACCATCTCTTCCGACATGGGCCCTCATCAGGGTCGAAAACTAAAGAGAACCGAAGAGAAAGAATACAGCGATCTGAGTTGAAAACGCATTCTTTGTATTGTCGGCTTTTGGCGAAATTGGAGTGAGTGGAGCTAGGGAGTGCGATCAGAGAACCCGCGAAACCGCGTGAAAAGTAAGGCAAAAGATGGGAAAACCCCTTTTCCAGACAGACAACTTCCGGAAAAAGCCACCCATGTGACTGTTCTCACCTCATCCTTGCCCCTCATTCAAGTCCGCTCACCTCCCCCCGACCGTCAGCCGACGCTTGAAAGGTATATATAACCCCCATTCCTTAGTCTTCCCTCGATCTCTCTCTCTCTCTCTCTCTCTCTATCCTCTTCACTCCATAATTGCAGATCCAATCTAAGCTCTCTTCAGTCCAAGCGGCTAGAGAGCTCGAAGCGTCGGAAATGGGGCAGCGCGTGTACTTCAATTGCAGAAGGGTTGCTCTTGCTCTTCTCTGCTTTGCTATCGTTTTCATGGGTTCCTTCGTTTTCCTCTGTGCTGGCGCTAGCTCGGAGTCTCAGATTCGGAGCAAGCAGTTTGTGGGTACTGCGAGAAGAAGATTGCTGGAGGTTCGAGAAGTAGATGGCGACGATGATCAAATCATCGCACCCAAAAAGAAAGCCAAGCTAACCACGCTCACTACTACCACAGAGAAGTCCAAGAGCCAAACCAATCTCGCTAAATCCAGTCTGTCCACCAAAAACCAGACCAAGCTGATGAAACCCAAATCAAATTTCTCCTTCAAGAACCAAACCAAGCCTCTCAAACCCACAAATTCGACCAAAAAAGCATCGCCCACGTCCACCGTTCTTGATAAATCCGAGATCAAGAAGCTCAACTCCACCTTGAAGCTCAAGAAGCTGAACGCGACCTCGAAAGCCTCCAATTCAACCAAAAGCGCCTTTTCTTCGGCCAAGAAAAGCTCAGATCTGGGGAAACTAACCTCGCCCAAGAACAAAACCAAAGAGTCCCAGCTCCAACTCGACAAGAAGCTCACTCAGTCCGACATCAAGAAACAGAGCAAAAAGAAAGACTCCACCGACCAAGAACCCAAGATCCCAAAGACCCAGAAGCCGAAACAGCCGAACTGGCTCGAACAAGATGAGGACGACGATCTGGTATCCGAGTTCCGAGATCTGCCCAACAAGTTCCAGCAGACCCTCATCCCCGACCTCGAGCGAATCTCCACCACCTCCAAGGCCTACCTAACCCAAGCCAACAAGCAGATGACCAAGGGCTTCAAGCCCTACGTGGGCAACAAGTACGCGCCCACCATCGCGACCCTCGTCTCGTGCGCTTTCATCTTGATCCCTCTCATCCTCGTCTCCCTCGTCTTCAATCGCATCAAGGCCTATTTCTCCCTCCAGAAGCTCCTCATCTTCATCCAGGTCTACCTCTCCATCTACTTCTCGATCCTCTGCCTCTCCTCGCTGGCCACCGGGCTCGAGCCCCTGCGCTTCTTCTACGCCACTTCGCAGTCCACGTACGTGTGCATACAGATTTTCCAGACGTTTGGGTACGTCCTGTATCTGCTGCTGCTGCTGATGTACCTGGTGCTTGTTTTCTCGACCGACACCGGGCTGGCTTTGAAGTTCCTGGGGCTGGTACAGACCTTCGTGGGCTTCGCCGTCGGGCTGCATTACTACGTCGCGGTGTTCCACAGGATGGTGCTCCATCAGCCGCCGCGGACCAACTGGAAGGTCCACGGGGTCTACGCCGCGTGCTTCCTTGCGATCTGCTTGATCGCGAGGGCCGAGCGGAGGAAGAAGGCTTACATGGAAGATGGTGGCGAGGAGGGCAAGAAGAGCTAAAGCACAAACACAAGTGAATTCTTTGCTTCATAATCCGGCGGCTCCAAAGGAGCGGAACTTGCAATCAAATGAATTTGGTGCAAGAAACGGTACAGAAAGCTACGATGGGATCCTTCACGTCCAAGTGATCTGATTGGGATTCTTCATGTCCTCTTTCCATATTTAATTACTAAAGTTATTCTAATTTTTTGCCCACCTCCCAAGATTAAATGGGAATAATGCAGTATTAGTGTTCCTATTTGAAATAATGAGCATTGTTCTGCAAAATGTTGGCCAAGCAACTTTGGTGTAATTCTGTAATTGAAGTGATGATTTTGCATGATGCCACTTCGGGCAAAGAACCATCATGGCATCATTGCTTTGCCTCGGAGAAAGAGAAGGAAGCGAGATTGTATCTTCTATTCAAATATTCATAGCCCTCTTTTAGTCGATATTTGCGGTTATCTGATGTTCGTATCTTCATTCCAATGTCTTCAATTGAGTAACAACATTCCTATTAAGGGAAGTAGCAAGTGCAACTAGGTAAGGGAAAGAGGAGTTTTTCCCACGTAAGAAGAAAGGATTTTGCAAGAATTACATTAGAAATTTTAAATTTTTCGCATGGTATTTAATTTAGTAGTTAAAACTTTTCGATCACCTATTTTAGTACCTTGCTTTCAATTTTTGTTCATTTAAATTGCATCAACTACTGATTTGCTGATAAAAAAACATAGCATTGTTTAAAAAGTTCACATAGGATTTTTTACAAACTTCCATGAGCAACTTAAATGAATCAAATTTAAAAGTTACGGAACTTCAGTGAGTGATAAAAAAGCTGTGGCACTAAAGTAAGTGCCAAACAAACGTTATGGAGCTTCTAGTATAATATTCTAGAGTATTACTTTACCAATATTTGGGGAGAAGCAATTTTATGACGAGCAATAGTCATACATACTCAATGGATTACCATGATTCAAATGGAAAGAGTATATTCCGTTGCATTGACATGACATTAGTAAAAGCCTTGGTAATGACTATGTAAGAGCACACTTCATGTCAATTATAGTGATAATTATTCTACAAATTATAAATTTTTATGAAGTGTGTTTGAGTTTCTAATAGATTATTTATGTTGTTTTTATATATTGTCAAAGAATTTATAATGTGGTAAATATGAAATTGTGAAACCTAATTCTCTAGAAACTTTTTGATAAATTTTCAAGACTCCTCACTTTTTAATCACATTTCCAATTGCATGCTTTACTCTTAAAACTTAGGGTTAATATCACGGAGACCACTAAAAAATTTAAATTGAAAAATTTGTAACAAATTTATTCCAAATTAGTTTTTTACCCAAAAATTCTCAAATTGGTAAATTTATAACAAATTTACCATTCGTTAGTTTTCGTTAAATTACTAATGCAAACTAATATACATGTAACAAATAGAAGGTAATATCCAAAATAGATATACCTGTCAACTATCCAATATTATCAAATTCAATAATTTGACGATAAGATTTAACAAAAATTTATGGTAAAATTATCGCAGATATATCAATTTAGAATTTTTTGTAGTTAAAAAATTAATTTAGAGTAAATTTATCGTGAATGTATTGATTTTAGATTTTTTATGATATTAATCTAAAATTTGCATCTTTCTATTTATTAAAAAAAGAAGAAGAAGAAATCCTCACATTTTTCTGACTTCAGCTGTCAGGGGAATGAGGAAAAGAACTAGATTTCTACTCTCTTCAAAAAATTAATTGATTAGACCCCTCATCCCAATCACCAGTAAACCTTATCGCCAAAACGCCACCTTGGTATCTTTCCACCCCGCACTACTTGCTGTCAGCGCCACCATCTTACCGCTTTCGAGCTCAATCGTCAGCATTGCTGCTAACCCCTCTCTCTCTCTCTGACAACCTCGACGGGGAGAGAGAGAGAGAGAGAGAGAGAGAGGAGAGAGGGGGAGGGCGGCCATGGCGATGGTGTGCAAGTTGAGTCCTTGGAGATGACGACACGGACGGATGAAATGGCAGAAGAGGCAATTAGCATCACTTGAAACTGCGGTGAGCAATGCTGCATTTAGAGAGAGAGAGAGAGAGAGAGAGAGAGAGAGAAGAGATAAGATTTAGCATTTAGAATTATCTAGTGGTGTCGACTGAGAAGGACATTAAAGTTCACAGATGTACAGTAGTTATTTTAAAAGCAGAGGATCCAAAGTTCACATATAGAAAAAATAATGAATGAATTTTTAAGTATATTTATTTTTGTTTAGGGCTATATTTTTGGAGGAAATCTCATTCAATCAAGTCTCTAAATTACCAATGTAAATACCACATGCTTTTATTTTAGTTGAAATTATATATGGGTGATATGCATAATTTATATCCCGTCAGCATAAAGTATGATTAAAGAAATTTTCCTTCAATTTGGAGGAAGGTAAATATAACGTTTTGACAACTTTTATTGCTTAGTGACGACGATTACGTCGATTAGATAGAGACTATGGCGTATTATTTGGGTTGAAGAAAGGACAGCGTGCCCTAGCTTGCCGCCGACATTTGTGGCTTTATCAATTCCCAATTCAGTCCTTTTACATTACCCATTTCTAATTCAATTACGGGTATAATTCACATCAACACTACCGCCTGAAAGTCAATTTTCCTGGTCCACACTGACTTTTAGGTTTATTGGTGGAGATGTTGACCATTTATGTTGACAATTAACATCAACTTCGTTTGTGGGGCATGACCTTTAATCTTTCTTTCGCCTCGCGCTGGACTTTGGAAATCGAAATTGGAAAGCTAAAATTGGAAGAGTGAATTGACTAATGTCAAGGGCACTTTTCCTACGGTGTTGCGCAATCTCGAACGACCAAATTGATGTGTGAAACCTCAGTCGTCCACTCGAAAATAATTGATGTCAATTGTTGGATGACAAAAAAGTTTGTACGTTCGAATTAAAGCAAATAGCATTGAAACTCCGACATAATGTCCATTCTACTAAGAATTATTTAAGTCATTTCTTTTTTTTGTCGAAAGATGAGTCTTGTTAATCAGTGCCCATACAGTACTAGTTGACACCACTATAATTAGTATAACAGATAGAAGTGCACATTCAAAACTGAGTAATAAAGCATTTGGAAAAAGTCACTTACTCCATGTAAAAACATTTATATTTCAAAAGTATAATTAATATTTCTTAACAAGTGGGCTCTCTTTAATATATATATATATATATATATATATATATATATATATATATATAATATGGATTCTGTTAATAAGTGTCCTTAAAATAATCTCAGCTTTTTGCTTCAACGGTAATCTCTTTGTCGAATGAGAACTTCTCTCTCTACATGAGAATTTCTCCACTTGGTGCTGCTGCCAAGCCTTCCCTAATAAAGATCGCTGAACTTCTCATACGATTTTCCTCTTATTTGCATGGATTCGTCTTCTTTTCTCAGTCTTTTAACTCGGTCAACATTCTCATGCGCAACCGATCAAGAGGAGCAGCAGAAAAAGGCCAATTTGAGGGGGCAGACCCTTCCCGATGCCTCAATAAAGATCTGTTGGGGAAGTGGCACCAAATCCTAGTACGATGTTGACCATGAGAAGATTGCTAGAAAAACAGCAAAATGATATTGTTAATTACATTGTGAGCCACATGTCGAATGTGATCAAGCATATAAGCCAATGAAAGTCAATGCTGTGAATGGCAATCTGTCAAGGCCAGGATCATCTAATCGACCACCAACATTCCAAGCTAATCCTGTGGTTATCAAGGTATGTTCCTAGTTCCTCTAATTTTTGTATAATCTAGTCGATAGCAACAAATAGGCAAAGCAAATTGGTCGACCGATCAATCAAATGCAGAAAAGTTGAAAACATCAGGCCAGCAGCTGTTATAACAGCAACACAATTTGCCAAAGAAGTTCAACAAGAATTGGGTTTAAATAGGGGAATCATTAGGCATGTTTACCAAAAAATAAAATATTTTGAATGAGTTGATAATCAACATTTTCCTAGAGATTTTAAAATTCCTGACTTTATAATATTCACTAACGAAGATGAACAATCGACCGTTGAACATATCGGTTGATTTTAGCCAGATGTGGAGAAACACAAACAAATGAATTTTTAAGACTTAGGTTATTTCTTTGACTTTTTCAAGTACTACTTTCACTTGATACATTAATTTGTAACCTAATTCGGTTTGTGACTAGGAGGAGATGGAAAGAGAATTAAATTATCTATTCTATAAAACGGTACATGAGGTATCAATTGCCAACTTGGATAGACTTTATTAAGATAACGATGAGTTGGTAGACTGGTTTATTGCTTGGTTTAAGAAGGCTAGAATATATGCCCCACTTCACTCTTTCTAAACATTAACGTCTATAGATTTGGCCTATAATGGTTTGAATTTTGATTTAAGAGAAAGATTTGAATGTCGAGACTTTGCTGAGTTATTTCAATTAGCAACAAGAGTGTCTAAGTATGAACAATTGTTTCAAGATAGAGAGGGTCATATGAAAACCTTATACAAAACGTGGCTTCAATGGAAAGTTTTGAGTCAAATGATGAATTTGATCAAGATAAAATTCGACAAGGAAAAATTATATTTGCCAATGAGGCATGTAATGACCTTTGATTATAATCATTCGATTCTTATAAAAGGTGGCGTAAGTTAATGCCAAAAAATGTCCAAATGTTCGATCGACATTGTTGAATGCAACCGATAAAGAGGTAACCAAGGAAGTGGATGCGACAGAATCATCAAGTAATGGAGCCTGATGTAACCATTTAGGTAATGGAGTCAACAACCATCGAGCAGTGGAGTAGGAACCGTCAAGCAGTTAAGTCTAACCATTGAGTAGGGGAGTTGATAAATGTCAAATAGTGAAGTTAATAACTGTTGAGTAATGAAATTGATAATCATAATTGTAGGAGTTTGTGTAACCATTGGTTGTGGATTATGGATACTTCAAGTGTATTCTTTGTAAAAATGCATCAATCAATCATAAAACTCGACGTTCTTTGCAAACTCATCTTTATCTTTACTTTCTTGCAATTTAAATGGCCGGTCGTGATTGCTTCCAGTCTTGTTATCTTTAATTTGCTAGTCAATTCGCATTTCCCCTGTGCAATTATCAACAAATGACACGCTTTACAACCTTTATTGATTTCCACATGTATTCATCTATAATCTAAAAGGTATTTACACGCACTTCTTCCTCATACATCGTTAGATAGTTGATCGGCACTGCCAACTCTTTATATCACTTGTTGTTTAGGCTCACTGTCACCAACTTGCGCTCATCTCTCAACTTGTTTTTTCATCTCATCTACAATCCTTCATCGACGAGGGAAGCCACCTCATCTGGTACGAATCTAAAGGGAGCCCCTGGGGTCGATCATCTTATGCTGGAGAACGAGTATCCAGTCAGTGCAGAGTTACTGCATAGAGGACAAGCGATTTCTTGGAAGGTGACGAACGAACGTGCTTAGCGATGGGGCACCGACGCCTTGCGGAAGAGGTTGCTTTCTTTGTGTCGGTGAACACGAGGGACGTGGCCATATCACTTGCCGTACGCTCACTGAACCTATCACGTGCATGTGCAAGCGGAAAAAAACAAAACCTATCCACTTCATGTACAATTAAAAACGAGAACGTGAGAGGTTCCACTATAACCCTACCTTTTCCAGTCACCACGTTAACTGAAATGATCGGTTTTATTTCTGTATTTTGCTTAATCAAAATCTTGCAATTCATGCCTTTTCACTTTTTTAACGTACGAAACACTTCAACTGTCGCAAAAGGTAAATGTGGCATGTAAATTCGCATATAATCGTTTCATAATTTTTTTTTAAATTTAAATAAGACTTTAAGTTCTGTTATGAGAAAAAGGAAAGATATTTGTGACCATATTTAGTGCCCCAAAAGGAAGAATTTGCGATATTCATCGGGATTATTGTCCATCATATCATACATTAATAAAATGAGTCTATAAAATATTGTTCTCTTTTTTGAGCAAATCATTTCCCAAAACAACTAATTTGTAAAGAGAAAAAGAAATGCCATTGGCTGAGCGAATCGTTTAGTTTAATGAAGCCTAAACTTCAACGAAATCACGATGTTTTCTAAGGCCGGACTATATGACATTAATATGTTAATAACAACTTCACCGAAACAAAGATCAGCTTGCATTACAATCTTAATGCAACATGGCAGGGGATAAATTTTACTCCAATTACGCTTTGAGATGATTTACATCCCTTTCAGTAGAATTTATGAAAAAATGACCTGCCATAAGAGTGAATGGAGGGGAAGATGATTGGAAGATAAGTATAAATGACTGAAATACCATTATCTCTTTCTTCGATTTATGGTTTCTTCTTCGTATTATTGAAATATAATTTCGCTCAAATTATTTGATAAAAAATAAATCATTAATTGTGTGCTCGTAAACTGGCGTAATATAACATTTTTTTTTCAGAGGGACGGGGTTGGAATCACGATCTGGTCAATTTCTCTTTTTCCCCGAATGTTAAGACCCCATTCCTAATTTATCTTGCATGAACTAAGTCCAAAGAAAGTCTAGATTCACTCATCCTGCTCTCCAAGAATGGGTGATATTTGCGTTCTTTATTTGGTTAAGGGATCATCTCAATTTTGAGCAAAGCAAACCGTGGATAAGAGGAAGTAAAGTGAAAAGATTGAAAATATCTACTGAAACTTGATTTAGACCTATGGTGTGTGCGTGGGCAAGTGAAATGAGGAATGTGGAATCTTTTGGTTAAGTGTATGGAGATGGTGTGATAAGTGATAATGGAATAATGTGTAAAGGACGAAGCATGTGGGAGGTTCATCACCGAAGCGTAAAGGTACAAGCCACCAACCAAGGATAAAGAATCGGGATAGGTGATTGTTCACCATCAATATGTAAAGGAATGCTCGACTGGCCAAGGAAAAAGAACTGTTTAATTCACCACCAACAATATAAGATAAAGAATCGGGATAAATATTCACTCACGTAAAGGAATTCTCATATATTCATCAAATTTGTCTTACAACTAAGAACTCTACTCTATTTATAGAGGGACTAAAACATAGGAAATAGACAAACAAAGAAGAGACATGGGAACTAGAAAACAATTAAAGACCTAGTTACTGGAAAATGCATTAATGACATGAAGACTTGAAAGCTTGACTCTTCAGTCTTCTAGTTTATCTTCATCCACCAGTCTTGATCAGAAGATAATCATCTTAGAAGTTCAACTAACAACCAAGGAAATCGCTTAAACTAGCCTCCTATAATATTGTGTTTATTTGCGTTGACATTGACAACTATACTGATGAATCCATAACTTAAAACGTTATCAACAATGAAGCAGCTCCTTATTCGATTGTTCGATAGTCAATTGCTAAACATTCTTGCTTATCGATGTCTTGATCAATAGTCTTCTTCATTCTGGATCTATCGAATCAATTTATGACCAAGATATGTTTTGGTTTGAGTGAATATCCAATTTTGCTGGGCTCATTGATAGAATCCTGTTGGAACCTAAGGATTGTTCCATTAAATCGGATGCTCCCATATTTACCTTCAATTTCTTATGTATGCCTCCTCGCTATAGGAGGACAAGAGGGGAGTCAGCCGAACATATATTCAGCTGGCAAAACTCCCAAACACACCATATATTCAGAGACACAATGACTTGATCACCTCGCTTGACTCCGTCTCATTTTGGACTCAATCATACGTACGTCATCATCTTCACTTAAATGATCATCGTAGCTGCCTTCGCCTGAGCAGCCCAGTCCGAGCTCAACCTCCCATCTTACCTTGCCATCATAAACTAGATGTTGTTTCTTTGTAGTTCTTTGTGGACCTTACAACATGTGCAGAATTGGACAACCAGCTCATCGTCCGGACACATAAGATCGGTCCATCACCTGTCCAAACACGCTGTTTATCTTGATTGCTACAGCGCCACTGTTTATTCGTGGCCGCCATCCACTGGCACGTGCTGATTGGGTTGCTATCTTTGTCATTGATTGCTCAATTTTATTATTTTAGTATTATGCATGATAACATAGATCTACATGTTTGAGGAAATAAAATTGGAAAGAGAAAAGGTATCAATAAATTAATGGTGACTCTAATGTAGTTGATAAATAATTAATAAGATATCAAGTTATGATCTATAGAGCACGAAAGAGTCCATGTGAATTATTCGCGCCTACTTAGCAATTCAGGAGGGTCGTGACAGTCTTATTTCTGCTGTCAATTCCCTCGGCAATCCGAACTTTGTTCCATGGTGATGCTCTGGTTCTCCTGTTTTGGGTGGTTGATCCACAATCACTGGCGCTAGTTGATTTTCTGGTTTGATTTGACTCGTTTCGTCAGTCATTGTAGTTTTTGCCTACCGCCTCGACATCTGTCGAAAACAAAGAAGACCATTCATAGAATTAAGCTATACATGTGGCTTACTGTAAGAAGAATATGGCTTCGAACTGGGTAGAACAATGAAGACGGATATTCAGAGTACTTAAATCGGACTTTGAGGCGTGATATCACTTTTTTTAATGATTTATTTGCCCCACAACATTACTAATGGTCACCGGCAAAAATCCTCCAGGATACAACAAAGTCTCAAATGAGAATATTAGATAGCAATTCTAGTATTTCTCCAGGATCTCTCTAAGAAACAATCGAAACATTAGCTGTAGTTTTTTCAGAAAGAAGACTCGAAAAATGACCACTATTTTCCGTCCGAAAATTGACAAGTATATATATGAAACAATCTTACAACTCTTCGTGAAAATTGCTAAAGAATGAACAAACACGTCATTTAGAAATTGTACGGATAACAAATGCGACTCTTCGGAAGAAGTCGAAAACCGAACATTTGCAACCATTTGGGAAAAGTTGCAAACCGAATAAATAATTTTTCCAAAGGTTGTCTTGAAAAGACACGAACAAAATTCGGAATAATAATTTTTTTAAATAAATAAAATTTCGAATTTTCATTTTTTATATTTATTTCCGAAAATCCTCAAAACAAAAGGCAACCTTTGAATTGATTAAAAATTAATAACATTAAAAAATAAATAAATAACAAAGGGATTAGTACTAATTAAACCGCTAAGTGCGCAAAAATCGCGTACCCGCACGTGGGTATGATGAGGTCTAGCCTCACCCAATCATTCCTTTAAGTACATAAAGGAAATCCCACACTTTTAAATTGGTCCACTTCCTCCCATTTTTCTTATGTGGGACAAGGAAAAAACACTCGATTTGTTTTGACAAACAAACCTCCAACACTTACATGCAATTAATGATGACGATGATGATCAATAAGAGAGGCGAGAAACGCTTAAAAAACCTTCTCTAAATTTTAGCGAGGTTTTTGTGTTCACGACATCCTGCGAAATATCAAAACTTTATTTGTCACCTTGTCCATATCTCGAATTGTTATCTAATCTGTTCCCCAAATCAAATTATGCATGATGCACCAGTTCAGACCTCGCCCTATAATCTTACAAACCTTTCCCACCTCCGGCCATGCATGCTTCACGTTAGCATCTTTGATGAATTATTCTGGCATCACTTTGGAGAGAAGCATTGCAACGACCAAAATCGAGCATACAAATCCCAGATCAGTAGACCTTTACAAAGATTTACTAATTTAGGGAAAATAACGTAAGAAAGTAGGGGTGTGCAAAAAAACCAAAAACCCCCCGGACTGCCTGAAACCATACTAGGACCGGTGGTTCCCAAGGAAATTAGACCGGTTCCCGATTCTAAGCGGTAATATATAAATATATTTAATTTTTAAGAAAAATTTCCGACAAAATATTTAAGAAAAATGAAAACCCTAAAATCACTAATCTCAATCTCAACACCTAGTGCTTGTCTTGTCTCACTCTCATCTTCTATGAATCATCTCTCTATCTCTCATTCATGGTCTTGACTCTCAAGCTCAACGTCCATCAACTCATGGCGTCGACTCTCAACTTTAACATGAGTCATATCTTTTTATTGATCTTGCAATTAAGAATATGAGAGTTCTTTGTTTTTTGCTTTACTTTGGCTTGTTGGAAAATGTTGAACTAAGTGTGTGAAGCTTAATAGGACCAGCTCCATGAACCCTCCCGTGAACCGGACTGAATCGGTGGTTCGATTTTCAAGTGAATCCATGAAACTAATGGGCAGCTCTTGGTTCTCATTTTTTGGAATCAGTCCTTAGTGGGCGGTTCCCAGTTTCAGGTAGGAACCAGCCACTTGGACCATGATCACCTCTATCTATAAGGAAGTAGAGAGATGAGAATTCAAGAGAATAACAGCATATATTCATAGATGAGCGTAGATAAGAAGGATCAATTCTAAGATGAAAGGTCTATTTTCATTTAACTAGTCTCCAATAAGGGTGAATATGCTTTTACATTATCAGGCATGTGTTTCAAAATTTTCTTATTTTATCCTTTAGGTAAAAGATCAATACAGACACATATCTGATTTCTTTTTTAGGAAAATAATTTTATGGGTATTAAATATTTGAGGCATGCTAGCTAAAAATACTCCGAAAATCTAAGTCAAAATATCAATGGACATGAATTCTGTGAATATGGTTTGTTGCACAGGATCAATACATGCTTAAATAGAATTTGGCATTAAGTGAATTCAATTACTTAATGATTGTTGAATGCAGAATCATAATCTTTTTTATTTTTATTTTTTACCCTGTCCTCTCTCTCTCTCTCTCTCTCTCTCTCTCTCTCTCTCTCTACGTTCCTTCTCATAGTTTGCTGGAATGGGGACCGAGATTTCTTACCTTTTAAGCACTAAGAACAATCATAATTATGTTTTTCCATTAGCACACCCCAATTGAACGCATGTTTTGTCGTGTACTGATAGAGAATCAAATGAATATCGTTACAGTACGGGTGAATGTTCGAGACTAAAGCAAGTCGTAAATATATCATTAAAAAAAAGGGCAATAAAAGGGCCGGAGTAAAATATGCTTGTCTCCGCACATCATGGCCTTATGATAGTCAACTCCAATTTATCGAAACATATTCAATTGGAATAAGATTTTAGACTTTTTAGTAAATTTTCCGAAGAATAAAGACATTGACATTTGGAATAGACGACCTGCGATAATGGTGCCATCGGGGGTGTGGGGCCAATATTCCTAGTGGCCTAGAGGTACTCGCTTGCAAAAATAGTGCGCGTATCTCTTTTTGGTGAATGAATTCTCAACCTTTGGCCACTCGGTGCATCTGCAGTGATGAAGGTCGTCCACCTTAGATCCATAAGTCCACAAGCAGATAGCAGTACCGAATATAGTGATGTACCCTACGACATTAAGTATTTGGACATTTCATGGCATGTTTGGGAGCTTAATTCTAAATAAAATAAAATTAAAAAAAAAACACCCCAAATTTTAGGTCTAATTCTAATTTTGTCTCGAACTTTTTTTTGGTTTTAAAAAATAAAATATTTCACTATAGTATCAAATCTGTTGCTATGTCCAAAAATCGTGCCAATTTTTTTTCAAAATTATCAACATCATGACTAGGTAGGGCCTATTTGGTTATACTCCAATTCCTCCATATTTCTATTCTTTTGTTCCTTGAAACATAAAAAGAACATAAATTTAGTTGATGTTATTTGGTAACATCAACTAATTTTCTATTCTCTTGAACAAATTAGCGGTCAAGGAATAGATTTGAAATAGAAACAAGAAGTATAAAAAAGTTACTTTTTTATTCTCAAGATAATTTTTGAAGCCAAGTCTTTTTTTTTTTTTCTTCTTCTTCTTCCTCCTCTAGTTGGTCACCAGGCCTTGGGGAAGCCTCGCCAACCATTGTCAAGGCTTGGCAACCGGCCAGAGGAGGAAGAAGAAAAGAGGAAAAAAATAAAAGGAAAAAATATAAAAATCTCATAAAATTATTAAAAGTTCAAATAATTTTATGTCACAAAAAAATTTGTGGTTTGTATCTAGCGTGTTCCTGTTCTATTTCTACTCTAGGAATATAAATTTTGTACAGTTACCAAACTTATTCGAATGCTCATAAACTCATCCAGAAAACATAATCAGAAAAAACTATTTCTAAGTAAAAAATTTTCATGGGAACATAATAGTTACCCAGCGCACCCTTAGAGGTTCATAATCATAACCTAATCTTCATTAACACCCTCACCTTCATGTGGAGCAACAACAACCTCTTGATGTTTATTTTTTGGAGAAACTGTTGGGGCTAACAATACAACCTAGAGGGGGTGAATAGGTTGTTTGAGAACTGTGAAAGACATTTGTAGAAGATAACAAGTCCAACTTCAAACATTGGTAGAAATAGATTGAAGAAATTATGTGCGAGTGCTCTTGGTTAAGAAAACATGATAATAAAGATCAAGTAATGCAAATAGTGAAGAGATAGAAGATTCATAAGCAGATATATAGTGGTTCAACTTTATCCCTAAGCATATATCCACTCCCAAGACTAAGAGCCACAAGAAGACTGGAATCCACTAATAATCTTTAAGCAAAGTTACAATTAACAAGTACCGCTTCTAGTAGATCACTCTACCAGGATTCACATATTACTATCACTCTTATACACTTGCTCTTGTCACTTATTACAAACAATAGCATCATCCAAACATTGACATAAGGATTATATAGCAGCTGACAACAAAATAAGAGCAAGAAGAAGACTCAAAGCACATGACTCATCTTGTTCGATTTCTCCCAATCCAACTACTTTTTTTTGGCTCAATATATAGCCATCCATCCTCAAATGATTGTTGGCCATTGAAATCCTCAAGTAGCCATTGGTTCTAGTTGTCGCTAGTAGAAAACCATTGCTAAAGATTGTTAGAACATATCTCTGATAGCGACTGTTCCCCAACAGTGTCACTATACTTTTATCAAACTTGATCATTAATGCCAAAACTACTCTTGATAAACTCTGGTGATCTTTTTGCGAATCCCAAGCCAAGCCTTTGTAACGGCTATTTTCTTTTTTTTTTAATGTTCTAGGCAGGTGGTCAAGTGAGTAGCACATTTCAAGACTAAATATCCTTACGATCCCATACACATAATTAGGATGACGTGCGGATCTTTACTAGTTTGTTGATGTTGTTCACTGACAAACCATGTGGGCGACTTGTGATCAATCATCCAATGATCCTCTTAGCTTCTTCAACATACAAAGACTTCTAAGGACATTATCATCCTCATTGATTCCTCATCTTCGTTGATTAACCATATCAGTTTCTAAAGATCTCCAAGAACATCAGCATCTTCGCTATTCCTCATCTTCATTGATTTAACTGAGTTAGCTTCCAATGATCTTCAAGGACACCATGTACACATGCCGGTTCCTCATCTTCACTAAACTCATAAGGATCACTAGTATTGTCATAGTCTTCCATGTCATCTGGATAAGATAGCTGCTCTTTGTCAACAATCTGTTGCACCCGATCTTTCTGGTTCTTCCAAGCATATTGGCAATTTCAACTCTACCAAGCTGTTCATCTTTATGGTCCTTCCAAGCTTTACCAAACATTTCCATTTTAGGCTTGTTCAGCTCACCAGGTCTATCCAACTATTCATCTCCTAGCCACATGAACATCCCTATTCTTCTCAACTTGTTCACCCTCAATTAAGGTCCTTCCATATGTTCATCTTATATCCTTCCAGCTTGTAGACATCTTCAATGCCCAATACCCTGTTCACCTCAAATATTAACAGAGCACTTAGGACAATAGTAGAGTGCTCATCCTATTAGAATCTCCGGTGCTATTTATAACAATATCCGCATTTCGGCCTGTACATATATCACATGGTACTACTCAATCAATACACACATTAGTAACATTTGATTGTCTTTGTCATCTTCAAAATAACATAGGAATTTTCCCAACATAAACTAATGTCAATTTTGGGACGTTGGCAAATTTGAGATTAAAGTGAAAGTCGGTATTTTTTTTAGACAAAAAAATATTCAAAGCAGAATTAGAATTGGACTTAAAGTTTATATTTTTATTTTAGGAAATTATTCCCATGCTTGGGATCCTAATCGCAATGCCTAAGAAGAGTAGCTCATTGGATTGCCCCTTCCCACCCTATATATAAGATTCATTAGGAAAATTTCCAAAAAGTCCTAAATCTATTGTATTTTTGCCAATCTAATCTTAAACTTTTAAACTTTGCTAATTGAATCTATCCGGCCAATTTTGTCCCAAAATTGCTAACGTGAATGCCAACTGCCCTACTTGGCATGGACAACATTGATATGAACAATTTGTAATAATATTTTAATATTTTTTGCCTACATTTGGGTGGCGGATTGGGACCCTCGCCTAGACTAGACTGTTGAGGGTCGATTAGTGACCTTGCCACCTAGGGTTAAGGGAAAAAAGGAAAAATGAAAAAGAAAAAATATATTTTATTATATTATTAAAATTATTCACGTTACTGATAACGGTGCCATGTAGGACTATCAATGTCTACATCAATGATTTTTTTATTAAAATTGATCGAATGGATTTAATTGGCAAAATGTGAAAAGATTTAGACTCATTTGGAAAAATTGAAAAGTTTTGAATTGAATTGACAAAAGTATTATGGGTTTAGGACTTTTTAGATAATTTTTTCAATATTCATTTATATGTAATTAGATGTGGTGATCTTAGAGGAAACTTGATAAAGAGAATTAAGAGCAACCCAACATTAAGGAGAAATTAGCACTATCCAGGTTCATATTGGGAGCCGGACAATGGACACTTAGGAATGCCAAAACTTGGATTTCGGATGGACACTTAGTTCTGCGCTTGGCAACTTGCCAAATAGTAACAAATTTTGTTCTTTTGTTCCCGGGAGTAAATTTGGATCAAAAATTCGTTTGGTAAAATTTTATTCCCGAAAATAAATTTCTATTTTTTTTATTCCCCTATTTCGAAGTAGATTTATAATAGAATTGAGAAGTAAAAAAAATAAAAAAATTGATTCCTTGTTCATGAGAAAAATTCCATAATCAAGCCAACCAATTTTTTTTTTTTTTTTAGAACATAATTTTTTCTCTTCTTTCTTCTTGTTCTTCTTCCTTCTCTCTTCTTCTTCAATTGCTGCCGATCACCATTAGCGACCGGTTCAACGACCTCATCGGAGACTCACCAAGCCGGGCGAGGTTTGGTAAGCTCGCCGGTGGACGATGGGCCTCACCCGACCACCGGCAAGCCTCGCCCAGCTACCGGTGAGGCTCGGCTAACAGGCGCGGCCTTATTGAGGGCTAGCGACGCTCCGGTGAGGTCGTTAGCCCTCGTCTAGCCAATCGCCCAATCATCCTAAGGCCGGCAACCAGCACCCTTGAAGAAGAAGAAGAGAAAGAAAAGAAAAAAAAAGAAAAAAGTACTAAAATTATTTAAAAATTAAAAGAAAATGATTTGGATTAGAAATTTTTATAATGGTACCAAACACTATTTTATTTCGGGACTAAAAATTTTGGACATTCACCAAACGACTTAAAATGCTAAAAAATTATTCCTAGGAACAGAATAAATAGAATCATTTCTAATCAAAAATTATTTTCGGGAGCATAATGGTTACTAAAGGTGTCCTTAAGTACCAAAAATTATGTAAGTGCCACTTTTTTTGAAAAATGGGACATCTAAGTGCTAAATCCGATGAAGGTGATCAAAAATACTACGTGGCAACTTTTTAATAATATAACTCACCTATGTGGCATGCCGGAGAGCTGAGTCAACGACGGAGAACCAAAACGACGTTGTTTTTTCTTTCTTTTTTTTTTGAATTTTAATATAAATATTAATTAAATTAAAATATTTATATTTATATTTATATTTATATTTATATTTATATTTATATTTATAAAAAAAGGAGGAGGAGGAGGTAGAAGGCGAGGGCTTAGCCCTTAGCCGCCTACAACCCTCATCATCATCTTTTTAAAAATATATATATATAAATAAATTTTGTTTAAAATTCAATTTAATTAATTTTTATATGATTATATAGCCACATCAGCAAAACAACGTCGTTTTTGCACTTGTCTAGCCACGTCAGCATGCAAAACGACGTTATTTTGCACTTGTCTCATCGGAAAATGGCCACATCAACATTTTGGCCGGATTTTCTTACCATTGGCACTTAACTGATCTATTTTGTTCCAATTTTGGCACTTAAGTCAATTTCGTAACTTTTAGCACTTAAGTGTCCCCATTTGCCAAGTTTTAACACTTTATATGTTATTTTGTTGGTTCATATCGCTATATGTATGCCTCAATTTCGAGCTGATTTCAACCAAAGAATCTACTTAAAACGAAGTGTGCAGAAGGCGAGGCTAAGGCGAAGAACTTAGGAGAAGCCCTCAAATAGGTTTGAGGCAACCAAAGAACCGATTTCAAGGGCTTAGCCACCCTTCTATTCCACCTTGAGTTGAATGTTGAGGAGACACTTAGGTGATCACTTTTATCTTTTTTCATGGAAAATGCAACAAATCCAATTTTGCCAATAAGATGGGGGTTTTTAAGATATTTAGGGTCCTACGAGTCATCTTTAGAGGTAATTCTGAGAAATACATTACAATTATATATTTTGAGGTGGGTATGTGCTATTAAAATTGTATTACATAAAAAAAAATGGTTAATACGAGGATCCAATTCTATTTGCCCTTTTGACAACTCTACAACAAAGAAACTGGGAGGAAAAGTACCAAAATAGTCCTAAACTTTTTGGATTGGTACCAATTTAGTCCTAAACTTTTTAATTGGACCAATTTAGTCCTAAACATTTTTATATTGGTATCGATTCAGTTCATTCGGCTAATTTAAGCCGGAAATTACTGACGTGGCCATCGGCGAGTCTTATGTAGCGCCACGTGAACAAAATTTATAATTTTTCAGATTTTTTAATTTTTTTTTTCTTTTTCTTTTGTTCTTATCCCTTGGCCGGCGAGGTCGCCGGTCGATCGACCATCGCCAGCCACTAGTTGGCTAGGGCAAGGGGCCCCGCGCCCTCACCGGCCACTGGTGAGGGCCGCCACGCCCTCGCCTGTGGCTGACAAGGGCGTGGTGGCCCTTGCCTAGATCCAGGCGAGGGCATGACGCCCTCGCCCGCCACGAGCGAGGCTGTCATGGCCCTCGTTCGTGGCGGCGAGGGCGTTGTGCCTTCGCTAGGATCTGGCGAGGGCCGCCGCGCCCTCGCTTGTGGCCGATGAGGGCGCAAAGGCCCTCGCCTGGATCTAGGTGGGGGCCGACACCCTCGCTTGTGGCCGGAGAGGAGAGGCGGCCCTCGCAAGTGGCCGGTGAGGGTGCGAGGCCCCTTGCCCTGACTAGCCAGTAGCCGGCGATGGTCGGCCGGCAACCTCGCCAGCCAAACGATAAGGAGAAAATAAGGAAAAAAGAAAGAAAAAAAAACTGAAAAAAAAAAAAAAAAAAACTGAAAAAAATATTTTTAAAAAAATTATAAAATTTGTCCACGAAGCACCACATAAGACCGCCGGCTATCATGTCAGCAATTTCCGGCTTAAATTAGCCGGATGGACTGAATTGATACCGATGTGAAAATATTTAGGACTAAATTGATTCAATTGAAAATTTTAAAACTGAATTAGTACAAATACTAAAGGTTTATGACTATTTTGATACTTTTCCCATAAACTAGGCTTTTCTCTTCTATGGTTATCCCTTTAGAAGGAGAGTTTCTCTTTCTGCATGAGAGAGTTCTCTCCACTTAGTGGTGCCGCGAGCGTCTTGTCCGGTAAAGATCTCTGTCCTTATCATACTTTCACCACTTAAAATCCATGGATCCGGGCTTCTTTTCAGAGTCGTTTTGCTCACTCTTTCACCGTTACATAATCGTTTACACTCGCCTCTTCCTTAATTTATCTTTACAAAGTTGATTTTGCTACGGTTGAATTGCAACTTCAGTCATCTTTCGCGCTTTAATTCTTCTTTATATCATCGTCACGTCCCTCTCTGTCATTTACGTGCTCTCCCCTCTAATCTGCTTTTCTTCATCTCCTCTACAATCCTTCATCAATGTGGATTTAGATCCATGGTTTGATCATGACAGGTGATGAAAAGGTACTTGGAGTCCATCATAGAGTTATTGGCATTGTGCTAAAGACCGCCTATTTCATTAAACGATTTGAAAAGATCCAAAACAGTTCCTTTTTTTTCAATTTTTTTTTCCGCCTAGAACCCCTCTTCAAATATACTACCTCCTACCTCTAGACAAGAACACGAAAGTTCACGAGACTTTAAGGGAAATTTAAAAAAAAAAAAAAAAGTCCTAAATCTTATATATGGAATACAATCAAATCCTAAAAACTTCTAATTAGTTCAATTAAGCTCTAAACTTTCTTCTTCTTCTTCTTTTGACAGGAGCCATAAACTTTCTTCAAATGTGGACAATCAAGTGTTCTTGATGAATAGTACCCAAATTACCTACTCGAAAATTGCTTATGTGGCATCCTCAAATTGCACTTTTTAATTTATATTAGGACTAAATTGCATTTTTCGATAAGAGTTGAGAACTTAGTTGAACCGATTTAAAGGTTTAGAACACAATAATGCTTTTTGGTAAATGCATAGGGCTTGATTGAACCGATTGAAAGTTTTATAACTCAATCGCATTTTGTAAACAAAACTTGGCGATTTTGGTGCAATTTTCCCACTTTAAATAGTTTCCCTATGTTGAATTCCTTTTTTTTTTTTTTTTTTTGAGTTTGATTCACAATGCCGACTTTACACAATCACTTGAAGTCGAGGCTAAATATAGTTCTAAAACATTACTTCCTATTTCTTAAGAGGGAAAAAGTCACTAAAAACTCACAATTATACTTACTAGGATACATATTCCTTAAGCTTCTTTTTGTGACACAGAAAACTCCAAAGTTATCCTCACGTGACACAATTGCCCTATACTATTTTTTTGACAGAAAAACTCCAAACTTATGCCCGTGAAACACATTTACCATTGATCATACCAAATAAAAGTCACTTGATCATCCACACTCATTTATCAACCTAATCGAGATTAACATTACATCTTCACAAACAAAACTGTC
This sequence comes from Eucalyptus pumila, assembly GCA_016097595.1. Classification (NCBI taxonomy): domain Eukaryota; kingdom Viridiplantae; phylum Streptophyta; class Magnoliopsida; order Myrtales; family Myrtaceae; genus Eucalyptus; species Eucalyptus pumila. Next base: position 35,146,551 of record CM027853.1, read on the forward strand.
ACCAAATTACGACCTCCGTAGTCTAAAAACTTGGATCATTAAGATAAAACAACCTCTCAAGCTAGTTAATCCATAAAGAATCAAGTAACAAAGTCAACAATCTCAGATGAAACAATCAAAGAGGCAATCGTTAAGGTAGTGGAGTCAATAAAGAATCGATAATTGTTGAGTAGTTAGGTCAATGACCGTCGAATAGTTGAGTGGATAACCATCAAGTAGAGTCAATAATCATGGCTATAGCCATTTGTGTAATCGTTGATTGTGGGTTATAGATATCCAAAGTGTACTTTCTATAAAGACACCCCATATTAATCACACAACTCAACATTCTTCTTCAAATTTATCTTTATCTTTACTTTCATGCAATTTACATGGTTGATGGCAATTACCTCCGGTCTTAGAATATTTAATTTTCTTGTCAATCTGCGTTTTGTCCAAAAATCAACAAAGGATCCTTCACAACCTTTGTCAATTTCCATATCAATCCATTCATTTTTTTTTAAGGTATTTCATCGACACTTTCAGCAAAACAAATTTAAACTGACTTCTTCCTTATTCATCTTTACATAGTTGATTTGCACTGGCTAACTCGAATTTCTTCATGGCATCTTGTTGTTTCTACTCTCTTTGTTATTAACTTGCTCTCGTTTCCCACCTGTTTTTTTCATCTCATCTACAATCCTTCATCGACAAGGGAGGCTACCTCATTTGGTACGAATCTAAAGATGGCCTCTGGGATTGATCATCTTATGCTGGAGAATGAGGATCCATTCAATCCAGAGTCGCTGCATATAAGACAAGCGATTTCATCGAAGGTGGTGAACGAACGTGATTAGCGAAGGTGCACCGACGCCTTGCGGAAGAGGCTGCTTTCTTTGTGTCAGTGATAACGAAGGATGAAGCCATATCACTTGCCGTACGCAATTGCATGTGCAGGCGGAAAAATAATCCCCATTAAAAAAACAAAACCTGTCCATTTCACGTACAATCACATACGAGAAATTGCTTGAGAAAAAAAAAAATCAATGTGTATAGGTGTAACATCGGGTGCATACTATAATGTCTTAGGAGTGAGGTACGGACGAGAAGTCATTATATTTTGAGATTTCGCAAAAATATGTTTCAAGATAAATAAAATATTTAGGGCGTGTTTTCTTGTTTTTTTATTTTATTTTTTGTTATTATTCACGCACAAAATGTAAAACATCATCCAATTAAAAAAGATAACTATAAAAAACAATTATGTGTCATTTTATGTGGCAACATTTGTACCGTGAAAAGTTTAGATGTTTTCCAAGGCTAGACTATACGTCATTAATTTGTTAACAACTTCACCAAAACAAAGTTCAGCTCGCACTACAATCTTCACGCAATTTCTGAAGTGATTGCGCAACATGGGAGGGGATGAATTTTACTCCAATTAAAAGTGAATAGAGGGGAAGATGAATGGAAGATAAGTGTAAATGACTATTCTCTCTCTTTCTCTTCAATTTATTGTTTCTTTTTCATATTGTTGAAGTATAATTTCTCTCAAGTTATTTGATAAAAATAAACCAGTAATTGTGTGTTTGCAAACTGTCAAAAATAAAAATTTATAATCTTATATGTAACTTTTATGGAACATAACCATTTTGTTTTCATCTCATGATTAAAGTCACTCATTTGAATTTAGTCATGACTGGCGCATCAAACTCAGTTGCGAGGGACATTTGTCAGTTTTGGTTGAAGGGCATTTTTGTCATTTGGTGAGAGCGTCGGGGATGGATTCACGATTTGGTCAACTTTTCCTTTTCCCCGAATGTTAAGATCATATTCCTAATTTATCTTGGATGAACTAAATCCGAAGAAAGTCTAGATTCACTCATCTTGCTCTCCAAGGATTAGTGATATTTGCATTCTTATTTGGCTGAGGGGTCTTCTCAATTGTGAGGAAAGCAAACCGTGGATAAAAGGAAGTGAAGTGAAAAGATTGAAATATCTATGGAAACTTTATTTTTGGGAAGAGAACGTATGGAGCTACAGAGGGAAATTAGACCTTTGATGTGTGAATGGGCGAGCAATTCGGAGATTGAGAAATTTTATGGTTAAGTGTATGGACATGGTGTGATAAGTCAGAATGGAAGATGTGTAAAAGATGAAGGATATGAGAGGTTCACTATCGAAGTGTAAAGGCACAAGATATCAACCAAGGATAAAGAACCGGGATGAATGTTGGTTCACCACTAAGGCGTAGGGGAATTCTCCACTTGCCAAGGATAAAAAAACTGTTTGATTCACCAACAACGACTACGACAGTGGATAAAGAATTAGGATAAATATTTACTCACATAGAAGAATTTTCATATATTCATCAAATCGGTCTTGCAACTAAGAACTATTCTCCATTTATAGAGGAACTAAAACATAGGAAATAGACCAACAAAGAAGAGACATGGGAACTACTCAAATATTAAAGACATGTGAACTAGAAAATGCATTAATTACATGAAGAATTGAAAACTTGACTCTTTAGTCTTGTGGTTTACTTTCCAAAATATCCACCAGTTCTTGGAAGTTCTACTAATAATCAAGGAAATCACTCAAAACAACCTCCTATTGATATGATGTTGATTTGCATTGACATCGACAACTATACTAATGAATCGATAACTTAAAACCTGATCAGTAAGGAAGCAGCTCCTTACTGTCAATCGCTAACCATTTTTGTGTATTGATATGTTGATCAATATTCTTCACTTCGACATCTTCATGTTGGACCTATCAAACCAAGTTATGAACAAAATATGTCTTGATTTGAGTGAGCATCGATTTTGCTGGGCTCATCGATGGACTCATGTTGGAACGTAAGGATTGTTCCATAAAATCGGATGCTATCGTATTTACCTCCAATTTCTTATGTATGCCTCCTCGCTATAGGAGGACAAGAGGGGAATCAGCCGAAGATATATTCAGCTGGCAAAACTCCTAGACAAAACCATATATTCAGAGATACAATGGCCTGATCACCTCGCTTGACTCCATCTCATTTCGGACTCAATTACACATCGTCGTCTTCACTTAAATCATCATCGTAGCTGTCTTCGCGTGAAGAACAGTCCAATCCGAGCTCAACCTCCTAGCTTGCCTTTCATCATAAACTAGATGTTGTTTCTTTGTAGTTCTTTGTGGACCTTACAAGTCGTGCAAAATTGGACAACCAGCTCATTGTCCGGCCGCATAAGATCGGTCCATCACCTGTCCAAACACGCCGTTTATCTTGTTTGCTATAGCGTCACTGTTTGCTCGTGTCTATCATCCACTGGCTGTTGCTGATCAGGTTTATGTCCTCGTCAACGATTGCTCATTTTTATTGTTTTAGTATTGTGCATGATAATAGAGATTTACATGTTTGAGGAAAAAAATTGGAAAGAGAAAAGGTACCAATAGATTAACGACGACGCTAATGTAGTTGATAAATAATTAATGAGAAACCAAGTTACAATCGGTAGGGCAGGAGAGAGTCCACGCAAATTATTCATGCCTGCTTAGCAATTCAGGCGGGTAGCAACAGCCTTATTTCTGCTGTCCATTCCCTCAGCGATCCGAATTTTGTTTCATGGTCATCTTCTGGTTCTCCTGTTTTGGGCGGTTGATCCACAATCACCAGAGCTAGTTCATTTTTTGGTTTTACTTTGATTTGCTTGTTTCATCAGCCATTGTGATTTTTGCATACTGCCTTGAAATCTGTAAAAAATAAAGAAGATGCCATACAGACCAAATAAGAGAGAGAGACGTGGCTAACATGCGATTGATGATGACGATGACGATATATATGAGAGGCAAGAAACGCTAAAAAAAAACCTTCTCTATAATTTAGCAAGATTTTCGTGTTCATGACATCCTACGAAGTATCAAAATTATTTTTTTTAACCTTGTTTTATCTCGAATTGTTCTCTAATCTGCTCCCTAAATCATACATTGCAATTATGCTTGATGCACGAGTTCAGACCTGGCCCTATAGTCTTTCAAAACTTTCCTTTCCACCTCCGGCCATGCATGCTTCACGTTAGCATCTTTGATGAATTATTCTGGCACCACTTTGGAGAGAAGTATTGCAACGACGAAAATTAAGCATACAAATCCCAGATCAGTAGACCTTTACAAAGATTTACTAATTTAGGAAAAATAACATAAGAAAGCAGAGAGATGAGAATTCAAGAGAACGACCACATATATTTATAGATGAGCGTGGATAAGAAAGATCAATTCTAAGATGGAAGGTCTATATTCGTTTAAGGAGTCTCCATTAAGGGTGGATATGCTTTTACATTATCAGGCATGTATTTTAAAATTTCTCATTCATCTTTTTGGTGAAAGATCAATACAGGCATATATCTGATTTCTTTTAGAGGAAAATAATTTCATGGGTATTAAATATTTGAGGCATGCTAGCTAAAATTACTCCGAAAATCTGAGGCAAAATATCAGTGCACATAAATTCTGTGAATATGGTTTGTTGCACAGGATCAATACATGCTTAATTTGAATTTGACATTAAGTGGGTTCAATTACTTAATGATTGAATGCATAATCATAAATCTTTTTTTTATTTTTTACCCTATCCTCTCTCTCTCTCTCTCTCTCTCTCTCTCTCTCTACGTTCCTTCTCATAGTTAACTGGAATGGGGAACGAGATTTGTTGCTTTCTAAGCACTAAGAATAACCATAATTATGTTTTTCCATTAGCACACCCTAATTGAACGCATGTTTTGTCGTGTGTAAAGAATCAAATGAATATCGTTACACTGCGGGTGGATGTTCGTGACATAAGCAAGTTGCAATAAAAGGGCCGGGTTAAAATATGCTCGTCTCCGCACATCCTGGCCTTATGATAGTCAACTCTAATTTATCGAAACATATATTCAATTGTAATAGATTTTAGACTTTTTTTAGTAATTTTTCCGAAGAATAAAGATAGATTAAGGGTCTGTTCGTTTAGCGGAAAAAATCATATTTCCGGAAAACATTTTCCTAGAAGTCATTTTCCAGAAAAATGACTATATTTTTCGGTGTTCGGCCAAAATTTAAAATTTGAGTGGAAAATATTTTCCACCATTCGTTAGCTCATTTAATTGTTTCGGAAAAATTATCAAAAATTGAATTTTAATATTTTTAATTGACCAAAAAATTTATTTTATTTATTTATATTTTTTAAATGATTTTTTTAATTATTTATATTTTTAAAAATCGAAATTTTTATTATTTATTATTTATTATTTCTTTTTCTTTTCCTTCCTCCTTCCTCCTCATTCTTCCTCCTCCTTCCTTTGCCGTCACCTCCTTCCTCCTCCTATTGTCGCCACCACCTCCTTCCCTTCCACGATGGCCGGCTACCTAGCGGCCGACCAAGACCCGGTGGCGATCCGATGAGCTCAAGGCTCGGCCGATCTCACCTGAGCTCACCCGGATCCGCGACGAGCTCGAGCTCGCCTAGATCGGGAGCCCAAGCTATGCCACTAGATCTAGCGAGCCGCAAGCTCCATCACCAGATCCGCGACCTCATCGCATCACCCTAAACAAGCATAACCAAATCCCCAAAACAGAGCAACGAACAAACACACGAGCAAGCACTCGGAGCGCTAAAAAAATCCCAAGGAAAGGAATCGGGGCAATCACCTGTCCACCGGAAGCCTCGCACCGCACGACGAGCGGCCTGGACGGTGGGCTCCCCGCGAGCCTCCCGGCGTCGCGGCGGTGCTCCCTCTTGAGCCGGATCCTCCCGAGCGGCTTCGAGCCGCCGAGGAAGCGGAGCACAGCAGCGGCAGCAGCACCCCGGCCGGAGCAGGCGGGCTGGAGCGGTCGGGGAGGGCGGAGGCTGATCCCGGAGAAGGACGTCGTCAAAGCCATTGCAGCAGGGAGAGCAAGAGAGAGAGAGTGCAGAGAGGCTGGGAAAATGATTTCCTCTTTTCAAAAGAGGAAATCATTTTCCACAATGTCAAGAGGGGATTTTCCGTTGACTGGAAAATGTTTTCTTTGACCGTGTATTTTCCGCTCACCCGAACACCGGAAATTTCGGAAAATATTTTCCTGAAAATTGTTTTCCGCGAAATGAACGGAGCATAACATGTGGAATAGACGACCTGCAATGATGGTGCCATAGGGGTATGGGGCTAATATTCCTAGTGGCCGAGGGGTACTCGCTTGCAAAAGTGGCGCATGTCTATTGTTTTGGTGAATGAATTCTCAACCTCTAGCAACTTGGTGCATCTGCAGTGATTAAGGTCGTCCACCTTAGATCTATGAGTCCATAGTTTGATTGTAGTGCCGAATATATGATGTACCTTACAGCATTAAGTATTTGGACATTCCATGGCATGTTTGGAAGCTTAATTAAAAAGAAGAAGAAGAAGAAGAAGGCCCCAAACTTTAGGTTCAATCTTAATTTTGTCTTGATTTTTTTTTTGTTTAAAAAAATCACAATATTTCACTATAGTGTCAAATTTGCCACTATGTCCAAAAATCATGCCAATTTTTTTCAAAATTATCAACATCATGGTTACATAGGATTTGTTTAGTAACACTCCAATTCCTTTATATTTCTATTTTTCTTTATTCCCCATAACGTATTAATAACCGGGAATAGATTTGGGAAACAAGAAATAGGAAAAGGTTATTTTTTTGTTACTTAGAACAATTTCCAAAACCAAGTCATCTTGTTTTATTTTTTCTTCTTCTTCTTTTTCCATTTCTTCTTCCCCCGGTGACCGAGCCTCAATGATGGCTAGTGACCGGCCAAAGATGATGTCCGATGAGGCCCCCCGAGGCCGGAAATGTCGCCCAACCGCACCGACCACCGCGATGGCCGGCAACCGGCCAAAGAGAAAAAGAAAAATAAAAACTAAAAAAAGGAAAAATAAAATAAAAATATTAAAAAATCAAAAGAAAAAAATTATACAAATTTACCAAACATGTTTCTGTTCTTTTTCTACTCTAGGAACAGAATTTTTGTGCGATTACCAAATATGTTCTTTTGTTCAAAAATTGTTCCTCGGAATAGAAATAATTTTTTTTATTTTTGTTTCTAGGAGCAATTTTTAAACGAAACGTTACTAAACACACCCTTACCAAACCAAAAATCAGGAAAGCAGGCAAAACGGTCCAAAGGTAGGTTGAATTCGAAAATGGTCATGGGCAGCACATTTGGCCTCCGCCGGAGGCATGCCACCCACCAAACACTCGACTCGACAAGATGAACCTGAATATGTGATCAAAATCAAGTTTCAACAGATAAAGTTTTCAAAACAAGGCAAATTGCTCATGTTCGAGTTCTAGACTATGAAGACTCTGATACCAATTGTTGGCTGTCAAAGCGGCATCCCAAGATCAACATAGCTAGAAATTCGAACATATTGAAGGAGACGACAGAGATTTGCGTACTTGATTTGAAATTCATCTTTTTTTATGCGGAATGACGACGATTCGACGCTCAGGTTCCTCTCCTCTAAAACCCTCGAATCCTGACACGATGAGATCGCCCCTCAAGGCTTCCTTATGTGAGCTAAAAGTGTGTTCATGGAAGTAAGAGGGTTAAAAAGGGGACCTTAGCTCTATTTATAAAGTTTTTAGTCAAGCCTTCTCATGTTGGGTTGTGCCCAACTTGGCTCGTACAAACTAAACTCATATTCGACTATTAAGAAGCCTTATGTCTTACCTTATGAGACTAACCCTGTAAAATGATAAATCATAACCTCAATTAATATAGTCCATATTAGAAAAATTGTTACATGGGATTCTCATGATAATGACTAAAGTAGCTAATCCGGCCGTCCTCCCCACCCAATATGTTTCTAGCAAACCATAAAGAAAGAAGAAAAGAAACTAGACGAATTGTTGGTATAATTCCACTAACAAAACCCACTGCGGAAACCGACTGCCAAGCACCCGTGAAACGCGCTTCAAAACAACAGTCAACAGCGAAGACCAGCAACCATGTGTACATCGCACAAAAGGACGACGATCAGGCCGACTTCTCCTTGGAAAAGGAAATTCGGGTGATTCGATCAACCAAGTCCAACTTGGACTTTCACTTTTCTTGATCGTGACTTCAACATGAATCAAGGAAAGTGGAGCTTTTCTAGCCTAATGGTGGGGCTTTTGGGACGGTAGGAACCGCCGAATTTTGGCCACGCATTTTTCATGGAGGAAATTAGAAGATGGGTTCCAGCTGTTTCAATTATTTATTATTTTTTTGTTGACTTCCATTGCTTCCTATTTTCTTGGCTTAACTTAGGATTAGATTAGAGGATTTAAAAAGGCCAAAGAAGCACTAATTTGAAAGGTAAACTCTCACAAATCTCATTACGTGGAATTTTTTGAATATGAAGGTTGAAAAAACAAATTAAATACTGAAATATAGATAACCACAAATCACAAGTAGAAAAATATAATCACTAACTAAAAAGAAATCATTAATGATAAATTGGTAGACAAAAAGATTACTTGTTGATTTGAATCTCGTAAATGAAGATATGTAAAGACCTAAAACATGTCAAGATCAATTTTAGGATTACATGAGTCAAAGCTAAATTTAAAATAAAAAGAAACGGTTTTTAATCAAATCCCATATAAAGTTCTTTTTTGTGTTATTAAATTTCATTTATTTGCAAAAAATATCCCCCAAATCTTTTCTTTTGGTCAGAGAATAATATTCAGTATTTTAAATATTGCAAGTTAAAACTTTTGAGTCTACTTAAATATTCACTACATATTCACCTTAAAACATTGCACTGTCCGTTTTATGAAATAACAGCACCATTTATTACTCATTTTCCTTTCTTTTATGCCTTGGCCGACTCCAGCAGCAAAGAAAATTATGTTCCCATCCATCCTTTTCAATTTCCATGACAGTAGTCCATGTATTTCACATAACCGATTAATTTAACCACTTTGCTTTGGCCCAAGTTTTATTCAATTGGCTCAAACTCGAGACATAAAATATTCTCTATTATGCTCTACTTTAAAATATTTTATGAACACATACATAGTTCTAACAGTCAGCATCATTAGTTTAAAGCATTTTTGTATTGGGAAATTAACCATTACAATATGATATAAAGAGATTCATCAACAAAGTGTACTCGCACCATTACCTCTCATTGGCAAAGTCAATAAGAGAATCAAAGAAAAATTACGTGTTTGCCACGTGCTTGCTTAGGACGCAAATGATAACAATTCCCACGGAAATCAATTTCCAGCCAAAAAATAGATTTTTCTATTTTTATTCCCTAGATGAGTTCCTGAATAAAAATAAGTGTTTTATAACAAAATAAAAATTATGTTCTCGAAACAGAAATTCATTCAACAATGACATAGAATTTCTCCCTATCGGGTGGCCAATGACCGACTAATAGTGAAGGTAAGCGATGAGAAGAGTTTTTATTTTTCAGTTTGGTTTTGGAAATAGGAAAGTAGAAAAGTTTTGGATTCTCCAAACCTATTTCTGAACTAAAAACTTGTTTTAAAAATTAAAAAAAAAATGAAATTGCATTACTAAATGGATTTATACTCCAAATCTATTCTCGATAATAGAAAAATAGAAAAACAAAAATGGTTATCATACAGACCTTTAAAAACAAGAAAAATCAAAAAGCGGTATCTCTCTTCTATGAGTGGTCATACAGTGATAACCTTTGAGGATCTTCAAGGGATGTAAATCTAATCTTTAGTAGGTGTTCTCGTTCCCGCACATCGCAATGCTTTCCCTTCCAAAGGACATCTTAGAAGCTTCCACAAATCAATTTGCATGCACGCTTTCTAAGTTAAACTTCTTCTCTATCATTGCCTGTACATTGAGTACAGCGAACTGTATATGCGCCTGTCCAGTGACATGCATCTTGCAATAAGTGACCTTAGTCAATTCTCTTCAAAACTCGTTTCTCTATTTTATATCATTGATATGGAGTAGGGGATAATGTCCACAGTGGTCTCCGAACTTTGAAACCGTCCGTTCGCAAAGGGGTGAAGGGTTATAGGTTGCGGAGCACCGAGGGGAACTCGCCCAATTTTGTCTTCAGTAAGGATTTCGCTTTTGACAAGTCTGCTTGGTTTCAGATGAGAAGCCAGAGATCAGTTGGCAGAGAGAGGGAGAGAGAGAGAGATATAAACGGTGCACAAGAACAGGTAGAGTTAGCAAGCAGACCCCGGAGATATGCTGGGTGTGAAAGATGCCGCGGATTCTGTAGAGTTGCGGAATTCCACATGGGCTAATAGTTCTGAGCACGAGATGAATGCGAGGCTAGGCGATGGTCGGCAAAGGTGGATGAATTGTAGCGACAGTCGAATGCAGACGTACAGATGACAGATTTAGTTACAGAAAAATAGAAGTGTCAGTTATCGAGATGCAGAGGAAGACTACTGGGATGTTGCTAGTAACTCGGAGGAGTTATGTCAAGAAAGCGCTTCAACGTTCGGTTGATGAAATCTACAAGTTCCCCTCTTGCCGACTGCAGTAAATTGTCATTGAGATTGTCACGATGCACTATACGAGTTTGCAGGAATCATTACGAGACACGGTGGTCTCGTCAAAACTTGGGGCCAGACATTTAGGGACCGTGGAAGAAGTGGAAGATGCACCATGGTTGAAGGGTCTCCATTAATTGTTGGGATTCGATGCATACGCTCCATCGATAGGATGGCGCTAGGCTCCCACTCTCCAGTGAGAGGGCGGGGTCCAGGGGGCCGCCCCAGCAGGGGCCACTTGAAACAACGAGCTGATTCGGTGTTCAGGTGGAGCTACAGGTGTTGTGAGAAAACTAAGTACAGCGAGAACTGATAACTATGGAATAGAGATAAATATGTCCGAAGAGGAGATGACCGTGAAGAAAATTCATCATGTAGAGAATCTTCTGGGCATGGTGACCAACCCTATTCGTCTAGAAAGCTTAAAGCAGTGCTTGGGCTTCATATACGTGTTAAAAAAAAAAATCAAATCTAAAAGCCTAGACTGATAAGTGGAGGGACATCATATGTATATAAAGAGCATATAAAACACATAATCAAATGACGTGGGATATTTCAACACTCTCTTTCACACGGAAGTCTAAGTAGGAATAACGTATGAAATTTGACTTATGAGGTAGATGCACACACGAATTAAATCAGGGTAAAGCCTACATTTGATATCATAATAGAAAATCCAACTCAAAAGCTTAAATCAATAATTGAAGAGGTAACATGTATATAAAAAGCATACAAACTACATAGTCAAGTGATGTGAGATATTTCGATAATACTTTTGTGATGATTGAGCGCAGGGGCTTAGGAGAGATGACAACTGATGTGGTAGAAGTTTGGACTTCTCACCGAGGTGAATTTATAAGGCATAGCCGGAAGGTTAGACCGGATTTGGTTTGGGACCGACTCAAATTGGCGTTCGAGGACGCTGGGAAGGAGCGAGATGCTTCGGAGTGCGCGGGGACAGGCAGCTGCTGTGCGTCCGGCACCTGAGCCGATGCTCACGAATGATGTTCGCCCTCGTCTCGGGAAGGTGAAAAAATAGGATTCACTGACGTCCGACCATATCAAGGCCGAACATTCGAACTGGCCAGAGAGAATTCTCGAAGGAATTCGGACGTCCAATCGAACGGCTGTCCACCTGTTTTCGTTATAACCTCAACCATAGCTTTAGCCTAGAGAAATCGAGAGAGCAAGATTTTCTTGATTGTCGCTCGTGGGGCCGACTCAGATCTAATCGAGGTCGGGAAACAGTTGAGTTAGTATATATGATTTGAGCACCTGTCTTCTCTTCACCTTGATTATAGTCGAGCATGATCTCGTCGATCTCTCCCCATGAAGTAGAGACACCCGATCGAATAACATAAATCCTCTGTGTCTAGTTTATTCCGCGCTTGTTCCTCGCTTGGATTGTTTGGTTGCGCCTGCACTTTCCCCGTTTTGCAAAACGGATTCAACAATGGCCAAGTATGCGGATCCAAAACATTATGATCGAATGACCTATTAAGAACAAGATTTCATGACATGATCTTATCTAACACTAGTTATCAAGACCAATGATACGAGGTCATATTGATTGAGTAGACCGTACACTCGTAAATGGCAGAGGAGCTATTTTTCAAATTTCTAGGGTAATACTACTCTGTGTGTGATGAAAGATGGTTGATTTCAGAGTAAGTCGATTTCCGACTTTCCATTGATTGTCTTGACTTGGATCCCAATTTCTAGAGAGTATATATGTGGAATGGAAATTGGATATGATGGACATAGGTTGGCCCAACTCAGTCCTTCGTACTAGGGCTAGCTCCTCGCAATTCCCCCTTTAACACCAACGGTAGATAGGAACCGAACTGTCTCACGACGTTCTAAACTCAACTCATATACCACCTTGATCAACGGATAACCAAACCCTTGGGAACATTTTCACCCTAGATATCCACAATTTCATCATAACCTCAACCATAGTTTGAAGGACCGTTTGTTTCGCAAAAAATATACGATTTCTGGAAAATATCTTTTAGGAAAAATGACTTTATTTTCTAATATTTGGTTGAAACCTGAAAAGTGTTTTTTATTGGTTTGGTTAGGAAAATCTAATAGGGAAAATTATCAAAAAATTAGTATTTCTTTAGTTTATAATTATTTTATTTTTCCTTTTTCCTTTTTTCTTCTTATTATTTTATTTTTCCTTTTTCCTTTTTCTTCTTATTATTTTATTTTTCCTTTTTCCTTTTTCTTCTTCTCTATTTCTTGTCTTTTCTTTTTCCCAAGTCAAGCTCATCGACCTCAAGCGAGCTCAAGCTTGCCCGTGACCAATCGGCGGTCATTGCCGTGGCCGACAACTAGCCAAGGAAGCAGCAAAAAAAAAAAAAAAAAAGATAATATATAAAAATAAAAAATAATTGAAAATTTGATTTTTTTAATACTTTTGTAATAAACAAACATTTCAACCCAAGCCCACTACCAAGGACTTGTGCACAACCTTCGTGGACCCACGGCTAAGGGTCAAGACCAGAGCTCGAGCATTAAAGACCTGAGCTTGGGTGCTATAGTATCAAGTACGGGTGGATTTGGGCCCAGCTGTCGAAGACAAGGTCCTAATCACCCAAACCAAAGAACCAATGTTGGCATTTATGTACCCAAGTGTAAAGCTTTGAGTCCAAATGCCAATTTCTAATAATATTTTGGAAAACATTTTCCCATTTTTTTTTCAAAAAGAAAATCAATTTCTTGAATTTAAATTCTAATAGGAAAATTTTTTTCTGTTTACTACGTGAACATTTTTCATTAACTCATTTTTCTAAGTAAATCAAAAGCTGAAAAATGAGAAAAATGTTCACTCGAAAAATGTTTAACAAACCCTTAGAGTGAGCTTAAGAGTCATCTAGATAAAGTGAAAGAGCAAAATTTTCTTGATTGTCACTCGTGGGTTGACAGCTGCCCACTTGCTAGTGCCCACCGACAACTGGCCACCTGATAGGGAGAAATTCTATATTGTTATTGAATGAATTATTTCATATCAATATCAAACGCATAATTTTGGTTAAAAATTTGTCCAAGAAATAGAAATAAAAATAAATAAATTTTTGACCAAAAATTGATTTTTGGAATGGGATTTGTTATCATTCGAGACCTAAGCAAGCAAGTGATGAACATGTCATTTTTCTTTGATTCTCTTATCGATTTCGTCAATGAGAGGTAATGGGACGAATACGGTTGACGAACATCTCTTTTTATCATATTGTAATGGTTAATTTACCAGTACAAATGCTTTAACTAATGATGCTGAAAGTTAGAACAATTTATGTGTTCATAAAATATAAAAAAAGTGGAGCATTGTGAAGGTAAAACAAAGCATATATTATGTCTTAAAGTTTGAGCCACCGAATAAAACTCAGCCAAAGCGAAGTGGTTCAATTAATCAGTAAAGTGAAGTACATGGACCCCAATCATGAAAGTTGAAATTAAAGAGAGAGAGAGAGAGGAAGGATGGGCACATAAATTTCAACCTGATTCCCTAAAAAAAAAAACCCAAACTTTAGATTTAGTGTTAATCCTGCCCCAAATTTTTTTTGTCTAAGAAAAAACCCCATACCTTAGGTTCAGTCCCAAATTTGACCCAAACATTTTTTACTTTAGTCCAAAATCTACCTCCATTTAGTCCTCTGTCCAATCATTGTCGTTAGATGTCCTTGAATTTAATTTCTTAGAACGATTTCATTTTGAACATAATTTTCCATGTCACCTTATAAATATGAATTTGTTATCAATGTAAAAATGTCACATCAAGTTCACACTAGACCACAGGGTTGATTTGAAAAAAAAAAAAATGAAAGTTGGCGATCTTTTAACAAAATTCAAGGCAGATTTGGGACTAGATCAAAAGTTTGGGGTTTCTCTTAGACTAAAATAAGTTGGGGGCAGAATTGGAACTAGACTTAAAGTTTGGGGGGTTTTTTTTTTTAGAGAAGTAGGCCCATAATTTTCTTTGCTATTGGAGTTGGCCAAGGTATAAAAGTGAAGGTCCGCTTTCCTTGTTTATGTTGAAGTCACGGTCAAGAAAAGTGGATAGTCCAAGTTGGACTTGGTTGACCGAACACACGAATTTCCTTATCCAAGTAGAAGTCGGCCTGATCGTCGTCCTTTCGTGCAATATGCATACGCTTGCTGGTCTTCGCTGTTGATCCACCTCTCTAAATGATTAGTCGTTCATGTTAATTGCTCATGTTTGGATGAAAACGTTTGAAGTTCGCCTAGACCAACCGAAGCTTCAGAATAATGTTCCTTTTATCTAGACTCTCGAGAGAGGATCATGAATGCTAAAAAAGCTCCAAAGTTTTTCTACCTAGGGCTTGATTGTAAGTACATATCTAAATAAATATATCATACAAGATTTATAGGATAAATCCTATGCAAGTCAGAAAATTGAACTCGTTGGTCGGGTACAGTCCAAAACATTAAGATGTGCTTGTTCACGCTTTATATCTTTTGAGTTAAGAAATTGTCAAAGTAGGTATGCCGTAAGAATCGGATTAAATAAAAGATAATAGTCAATTTGACTATATAAAACGTATAGTTTCCTTTGTACTACAATTAACAAGTATAAACACTAGGGTTTGGGGAAATAGCCCTACTACCATTTCTTAATACATACATGTACTTTGAGTTGAATATTTTGCTATCATCCTCTTGAACAAGAGAAAAAGGGCGAATATAAATCATAACATTTGGGAGGGAAAAAAAGGGCAAGAATGATGAGTGGATAGTGGAAGTAGAAAAGAGAGAAGTGACATGGAATTCCTTCGAGGAAAAAGGGAAAAAGTTAGGAAAGTTAGGCAAGATGAAGCCCCTCCTTTCGACCGAAAAGAAAAGTCACTTCTACTCTCGGTCCAAACAAAAATAAAAAGGTCACTCTACTCTTCCGAGTAGAATTGAAACCCTTGTCTCCTGTGTATGTGTATGGTCAAAGTTTGGTTTCTGTTGTCGTTTTTACACCTCTCTACTTTCTACTCTCTTTTTTCCTTATCTATGGAAATTTTATATTTGTTCTTTGACCGAGCAAAAGCATCTATTCAACATTTCAAATTAGATGGGGGACGAGCATCATGTTCGATTCAAATGGGAATTGGACCAAACCAGCATGGATCGACCTGTTCTAGGCCGGTTCTAGAAGAATTTGATTTGATTTTCAGTTTCACAAACCCAAAACTGGCTAAGGACCAGTTTGGTTGTCACTCCCAAGGCTAGAACCGGTCAAGTATGCAGATCCAAAAAATTACCATCGAATGACCTATTAAGAACAAGATTTCACAACATGATCTTACCCAGCACTAGTTATCAAGATCAAATCCATACTTCCCGTTCCCTTTGGCCCCACGAAATTGACTTGTTAATGAAGTGAATGAACTTGTGTCTGTTGAGTTGGCACACATCACTGATCTAATCTAAGATTGAGCCTGCTCTTGGGGTGTTGACTTGTAGATTAGCCGTTTCGTTAGATTCGCCTAGTATTTCAAAAGTATTTAATCCATCAAATGGCAAGAGTTCCATGTCACAATAACAACAATGATACGACATCCCATGAATTGGACTGATTGAGGAGACCGAACACTCATAGATGGCTGAGGAGCAAATTTTAATTTTTCCAAATTTCCAACCTAGATTTGGAAATTGACGCTACAAGTCTTGTCGAAATAGGTGATGGAAAAATTAAATATTGAACTATGCATTTATCTAACAATTTATGCTTTTAGAACAGTTCATAGTGATTTCATGAAATCTCACGTGATATCAAAGTCAGAGGTCCTGAATTCGAATATTTTTATACCTCTATTTACCTTCCCAATGAAATATTTCAATGCTTAACACTAGACAAAAAGACAAGACTAAATGTAATATTAAATCACGTATTTGTCAAACAATTCAAACTTTTAAAATAATTGACAATGGTACCATAAAATCTCACATTTGGAACTGAACTGATTGTCAGTTCTGAGACCACCGATTATGGTTTCACCTTAGTACATTTTCTGGTTTTGGTACAAATTCCTATAATAAAACATATAAGTTATACTATTTCACTACACAAACACTTATTTATAGATTGACGACTCTAGCCTTGGGATTGAGAACCAAATGGGTCCTTAGCCGATTCTAGATTTGTGGAACTGAACCAAATCGGATTCTTCTCGAACCAGCCTCGAACAAGTCCGTTTAGGCCAATTTATTCAGATGTCCAGTTGAATCTATTACGGTGCTCACTCCTAATCTGAGTTGAAATGTTGTTGACACACTAGGTCAAAGAACAAATATTAAATTTTCATTAAATAAAAAAGTAGAAAGTACAGAGGTTTCAAAATGTTCTTAAAAAATCAAAATACATTAAATGATGGATTTAACCCAAACTTTGACCTTACAAGGGTTTCAAAATTCTACTCAAAAAAGTAGTGTGGCTTTTCTTTTTAGGGTAAAAGTCAAAAAAAAAAAAATTAACAAACTTTGCTAACATGACATATTTATCTCAGTATTTTTTATAACACCAAAAATCCCAAACTTGTATCCATGTAATTTATTTACCCCAAATTTGTACAGTGTAACACATTTTGATGCAAGCCAAGGTAGGCTTTCTCAAACAATAGGATCGGGAGAGTGACTCGCGCACAAGAAACGGGACGAACAGAAATTTCAGCACTGTGCAAGCTAAGGAGAACAGTCATATCTTTGTCGATACAGATCGGATCGACCTGATTCCAAAGCCAAATGAACAAAGACTTCTGGATCTACAATTTCTCCATTTTGGGTTTTTTTTTAAATAAGCACTGTAGGATAGTTGAAATTGGGTTGGAAGTAACAAACAGAACAGGAAAAGATAGGAACTTCGTTGGTTGCTCTTCTAGGCCTCCAAGGAAGTTGAGGGGGCACCGATTCTTCTAGATCGATGACTGCAACTCTTCAAGGATGCAGGTTTTGAAAAGCTCCGACTCTTCAAGGACGGAGTGAAAAATCTTCTAGGTTTTCAAGGGGATGAACTCTACAAGATTCACGATACTTGCTTCAAAGCAAAGTTTTTTTCATTCATCAAAAGTCGTTTGTCTTCTACAAGAAATTGGGCTTATATCATCAAAGAAATAAAGATAGAGCATTGAAACTAGGAGAAATAAAGGAGCATTGAAACTAGGAGATATAGTAAAGGGCATGGAAACTATAAACTAGTAAAAGCGTCACGCGAGCTTCCAAGGTGTCTTTCAAGCTTCCGGGATGGACTCAAGATGTCGATACAGCTTCTTGGTTTCATCAAGCTTGAATGCGGGCCGATCTTTTTGGTCGAGAGAGCTGGTCTTTAATGCGGGTTGCATCACATTTACCCTAAACTTTTTGTAACACCAAAAATCCCAAACTTGTACATGTTATCCTAAGTTTAGGGTTTTAAAATTGGGTTAAATATATCACATAAGTATAAGTTTAAGTTTCAAGTTTTTTATGTTAAAAAAGTTGAATTAAATATATCATAATTGACAAAATTTAGGGTTTTCGGTAACTTTGTTTCCTTTCTTTTTGGTTTGGACCGAGAGTAGAGTGACTTCCTTTTCGGTCGAAAGTAGAGGGCTTTAATTGCCTAACGTTCCTAACTTTTTCCCTTTTTCCTGGGAGGAGTTCCAGGTCACTCCTCTCTTTTCTACTTCACTCTCCGCTCAACATCCTTGTTTTTTTCTCCCTTATTTTATGATTTATTCTCCCCCTTTTTCTTGATCAAGGCGATGATAGCAAGCTATTTAACTCAAAAGTACATGTATGTATTAAGAAATGATAGCAGTGCTACTTCCCCAAACCCTATGTATTTATATTTCTTAATTGCAGTACAAAGAAACCTATACATTTTATATAGTCAAATTGACTATTATTTTTCATTTAATTTGAATCTTGTGGCATACCTATTTTGACAATTTCTTAACTCAAAAGACCTATGGCGAAAACAAGCATATCATTACGTTTTGGACTATACTAACCAACGAGTACAATTTTATGACTTGCTTAGGATTTATCCTACATATATTGTAGGATATATTGATTTAGATATCTACTTATAATCAATCCCTATGTAGAAAAACTTCAGAACTTGTTTAGCATTTACAAACCTCTCTTGAAAGTCTGGATAAATCTTAAGTTGGTCTAGGCGAACTTCAAATGTGTTCATCCAAACACGAGCAATTAACATGAATGATTAATAATTTAGAGAGGTGGATCAATTGAGATGTGCGAAAATTGATTTCGACAACACCTGGTCCATCATATCGATAAAGAAAAATTAATATAAAAACGACTTGTGGACGAAAGTTGCCTGAAGTCTCTCGGCGGGGTACAGCCCAGAAACCCTATTACAGTACTGACCAGATGACTCATTTCCCACCCAAGTCAAAAAAGAGTCAAATCCATGGATCTGCTCCAACCACTAGACAAGGGAGAATAAACAACGGGCAAAAAATCAGCTCTTACCCCTAAGCATCTTAACCCACCGAATGATAAAGGGTCATCTTTTGAAATCCAGCTCTTTAAGATCAACAAGGGTTTATTATACTAGAATATAATCCTCCCTACAAGATTTCATGCGATTTCCCAAGATGCACTCCATGCCCCATGCTCGCGATTATAATAGTGAAAGAAAGACCAGGGTGGGGGAATATTCTCTCGCAAAGTACTTGAGGGATAAGAACTCCTTCCTCATAAAGCAAATGACACAGGCTTACAGCGACAGGGTAAATGCCATAGGCACAAGTTGTCCACACAAGAAGTAGCATCAATTTATCACCCTAACTTTCCCTTTTAGATCTATTTTATGCCGACTCTTGGGAGGCTGTCCTTCAATTGTTTCCTTGGTTCTCGACTATATGAGAAAAGGAACGAGTTCTATTGTTTCTAACCACAAAAAAGAAAAAAATAATAAACAAACACATCAAACCCATCTAAAAATTAACTCAAAGTATGAGACTTTCCCTCACATTATAAATCAACCATCGATGTCTTCGCAACAACTATAAATCAACCATCGATGTCTTCGCAACAACCTCCACAATCTCTCCCTTACGGGCTTGAGTGAAAGCCGCAATAACTTGTAACTCTCCTATGCGACCGTTGGGTCACTTGTTGGCAAATAGGCTCTAATATAAGTGTTAGATAATCTTGGACCTCTTTCACTCCCAAAACCTAATTTAAAGAATAAGGTTTTCTCACACTTATAAACCGATTGTCAATCCCTTTGATGACCGGTGGGATAACCTCAACACACAATTACATATAAGAATTCATATTTTAAACGTATTAAGCATGTTGTATCCTATCTTGATTGAAAAACATACGCCATGCTTAATAAACAAGTTGTTATCCAATCATACTTTAAATTTGATATGAGATAGTTGTAAACACGAATCGTCACTCATGTTCTATCAACATGGCTTAGTTTAGTAGATTAGAAATGAAATCATTCATACGTGGGCTAGGCACTATCAGATTTACGCAATCTTATGCTGGATCTTGGATTTCGATTCTAGGGAATATATTACTTCCTGCCTACAAGGCATCGAGGAGACTAGGCCATTTAATACTCCATTGTCTCTAAATGGGTTCTCAGTTATGGAGTTAAAGTAAGATGAAGTATGATTAGCCATCCACCACCGCTTATATAAACCCTAAATGACCTCCCTCTTTTTCACTCGAACTTCAACTCTCTCTCCCTCTCTCTCAAGAATCGATCTTGCTCTCTGAGAAATGGGTGCTTCCACACCACCTTCTTCCTTTAGCTGCGAAATCAGAATCGCTGAAGCCAAGAACATGGACCTTGTCCAGCCCTCGGACGCGGTCTTTGTCAGGCTCTACCTCTCCGCAGGGAACAGCAACCAAAAGATTCAGCTAAACACGCGGGAGCTTCCGTCGCCATCGAGCTCCGGCTTGCGTTGGAACGAGTCCTTCTCCTTGGAATGCACCGGGAGCGAGGACTCCATGAAATCCCTGAGCCAAGCAAGCGTCGTCTTCGAGCTCCGGACGCGGAGCAGATCCTCCATCCTCGGTCCCATTGGACGCCGATCCAAAGTCGTGGGCAGGGCCGAAGTTCCATGGAAAACCGTCCTGGAGTCTCCAGGAATGGAAGTGGACACGTGGGCGAGGATGGCTCCGCCGTCGAGAAGACGTCTTTCCGAGGACGGGAAGCCTCCGTCGGTGAGGATAGCGATGAGGTTGAGGGCTGCAGACATGGCGGACGTGGACGAGAGGAAGAGAACGAGAGAGGCGAGGTTGAAGAAGACGGAGGTGTGCGAATGCGATGGCTGTGGCCTCGGCTTTTGCAGTCGGGAAGATTACGATGTATTTGCATTAGCGGCTGCTTTCGAGGCCTTTTAGGCGGTTCATTCACTTGGTTGAAAAATTATCATCGAATTTATTGATTTTTAGTGCTTTTTTATTCCATTTTTGTCGATTTTTAGTCTTCAAATTTAGTGAATTCCTAGTCATATGGTTGATTACCTGTGAAATTGCACATACAAAGACATGATGGCTCCTCAAAATTACAGAAAAGTTCCTGGCAATTCGATTGTGTGCTTTTTCTTTTTTCAAGTGTACTAACAAAATGAGCAAGATTTACATTGCATTACAACAAAGGAATAGCGTCTGCATATGTATATAAGCAAATGTCATTGTGATTGTTGTACAAAGCATTTTAACCAACCTTTATACGGTTGACAGATGATTCATTTGTCTTATCAGCGAATAGAGTAAAAAGTATTGGAAATTCTTTTAGAGAAATGTCGAAATGGTATAGCGGAAGTAGATACAGAGGAAAATAGGGTTCCTTTCGAAGTATGTTAATCAAATTATATTTTTGGCAACTTAACCAATTGAGTTGAATAACCAAACTTAGTCCATTTAGATCGACCATCAGACAGACAGAATTCAACCAAAGATCGCTGGATCTCGGACAAGCTGATCGATTGTGGTTTGCCATCTCGGCTAGAGTGAGATTCCCCTGCCCTCGAGGTAAGAAAAATCTAAAAAATCTATCAGCACAATTTCACTTTCGCTGAGACGTTGCCAATGGATTTTTACCCTTCAAATCCACCAACCAGACTTTATCGCCATGCTCTAGAATCTGGTCGTTTATAGCGAAATCGACCAACTCTGCAACCTTTCCAACAAGCGCTTACTAATTATCAAGAAGAAATGGCTCATGTCTAAGGAAAAGTTTGATACGATTGTGCATATTCACGAGCATGAACAACAAAGCAAAATGAAAAATAGGATGTAACTTCATTCATTCCACTAGAACTTTCAGCAAATTCTGCCAACCCTACAAGAACATAATCAAAAGGAGACTACGAAACCAAGCAACTAAACCAGGAAAAAACCAGATTGAGCATAATAAAGCTACTGCATCCACATATACAAGCAGCTCTCTGTTACAATAGATAAAAGGAATTCCAAGATGTGACCGCATATGCCTCTCCACGCTATTAAAATCTGGAGAAGATCAAAATAAACACTCATCAGAACACATCAACAGCCGTGAACAGCAGAGAGATACCATTGTAAAAATCTGATAATTAATGATTCACACCATAGGATTCAAATCAATTCATGTGGTGCATGCCAAAATAATGTGATTCTGATATCCATTCAATTCATTTCATGATTTAACCACGATGCACCATTCCATCCAATTCAAATAAATTTCTAGCATGATTTGGCACAAGTCAAACAATGTAAAAAGAACCTAAAGTGCATGATTCTACATTCTAATTGAGCCACGAATGAAATTCAAGCAAGTCAAGCTGGATGGTACACTAGAACATGTGCAATATTGTCACGCCCCGAACCTCGAGCGCGCCAACATCCCACCATGGTCATGCAAATGCGACATTCCCAGGTAGTGTCGCCGACCCCATTCATTTATTAATGCGCAAGCGGAACGTATTATAAAATCCCTGACAATAAAATACGGGATAGAAAAGCAGGAAGCAAAACCACAACATAACACTTTCGTAATTCAACAGAATTACAAACAGAGGTCTACGGCCAAAAGTCTACAAAAGACCGGCTCTTAAAAAGGAATTGTCCTACGACCTACAAGTCGGACACGTTCTCCAATCTTATGACTTCACCTCTGCAACTCCTCAAGGCCAACCAAAGCTATATGGTCGCTCCGTCCACCAGGGACCTGAAATTTTAATCCCACAACCGGGATGAGACGATGTCTCAGCAAGTCCAACCCCCTAAACCCCTATTAGAAAGAAAATACACCCCGGGTGGCCTAACCACATCACACAGAAGACTTACCTCGCCTCAGTTCCTTCCTGCAAGTTAGTGCCATTCAAATCACTCAACCACAGATAGTAATATGAACTTAAACAACCGGAACGCATTCTCTTTCATATAACCAACAACCGCGGGGGTCCTGATTATAAGAATAAATCGTTATGACACATCCCATTCCATGCTACACAATTCTGTCTCATAATCCGACACATCAATAACACTCAACATGCATTACAATTGTTATTCATTGCCACACAAGGGCATAGCCTACTCGCTGTTCGACTATCTACTGGCATATAGCCAGGCATCGCCTCCCCACCTTGGAGCACGGCTTCGTCAGTACATCGACGGCGTTCCCGAAGGAGCATGGGCCCAGAATCAACTGCGACCCGCAACCACTGCGTAGGCATCCCATATAGGGGCAAGTCCAGCTCAACAGCCCAGGACGATCTCCTCTTAATTATCACACAGCCAAAGCACACTCGGCCCCAGGACACTTTGCATTTCACTCAATACTTCCACTTAAAATAGTGATCCCGGCCATTTTTCTTCATATAAAAAATATTCCATAAATTACTCACGTGTGTGGGGACACGCTAATTTCAAATCAAAAGCCAAATATCTCACTTTTTCAAACCCCACTATTTAATATAATCATTAAAATCCAATTTTTTGCATCAAAACCCGACACTTGGGTTTTTATGAATAAAATCTTTATTTACCACAATCAACACTCAATTTGCCACATCCATTCATCAAATTCAAATTCTAAATGCACAGCAGCGATCAGCATGAAATTCTAAGAAAATAAGGTTCCAAAATAAATTTCAGAATTTATTAAATAATTAAATTTATTCCGAAAATTAATTAAATAATAATATCCATATATTTCACGATCCACGCTCAATTTATAATATCCAATCATCAATTTCAAAATTTGACTACACAGCAGATCGGCACGAAATTAAATTGGGCAACCGGGTCAAAAATAATTTTTCCATTTTTTTTTAAATAATAATATTTTAATAATTTCGGATTATAATATAATATTATTATTTCCAGAATTTCGAAGCAATTAAATAATTCGAAATAAAAATCCTATTATGTCCCATCAAGGTTTATATTAAATAAACTCTCTTAGCCTTTAATTAAGCATACTTTAAATTAAACAAACATCTTAATCTAATTCACAATTAAATAAACTAACTAATCACATAAGCTTACTTAACTTAGGCTAAGCACACTTAGGGCATCATTAACCGTCTAATCGAGATTTAGTGAGCTAAACTCACCAGATTAGCGAGCCGAGCGGACCAAAACGACGAGGGCGACTCGAGGATCGACTTTCCTCAAGGCGGGCCGAGCATCCGAGCTCGGGAAGGCGGCCAAAACGGGCCAAGACCGAGCTGGAATACCCATTTTTCCAGCCACTAATTTGGGGCCAAGAAGAGCAGATCCGGCGCCGAAATGGGCGGAGGAGGGCGGCGGCAGCTCGTGCGGGTGAGGCGGCAGCTCCGGCGACCCTTCGGCGGCAACGGCAGCAGCTCAGAACGGCCTGGTCGACGAGCTGGAGGCGCGGGCTGAGCGCGAGCCGGCTAGCAAGCTAGCGTGCGACTTCGCGTGGACGCACGGCGATGGCGACAACTGCGGCGGCTCCGACGGCGAGCTAGCGGTGACGGGTGAACGGCGAAGGGGGCGGACGGCCATGGTTGCTCCAACTTCTTCTCTGCCATTTTTCTGATCTTCGCACAACAACAATGGAGGAGAGAGGGCGACGAGAGAGGAAGGAGGAAGACGGAGGGCAAGTGGCGATGGCGGCGGCGAGCGGCTCTGGCGACGAGCAACGGCGACAAACGACGTGCGAGCTGCTGGCCGAGCTCCTCCCTACGTCGCACGGTTTCCGCACCCCCCTCCCCCTTGCACGATTCAAACATGGAGGAAGAAGATGAAGATGGAGAGAGAGAGAGAGAGATGGGACCATTCCCTTTTCTTTTCCTTTTTCTTTAATCCCACAAAAATGGTCCACCATGACCTCATGGATAATGTCATACTCCACTCACTCTGTCGCGACCTCTTTTTTGGCTCGGCGCCCGCGATCGGGTACGAGCGCCTAAGGAGGCTAATGGTTCGACTGAATTTATTAAGCCCGGACTCTCCCAAGTCCACCAATTCACGACTTAATAGTCTGAGTTTTTAACTCAGTAAATCAATTTTTAAATTGGAGTCGCCACTAATCGATTTGGGGTGGGTTGATTAGAAACCCAAGTGAAGTATCGGAGAAATACTCACTCTGCGCAACCAAAGAAATTAGGATCGGGACTTGATTACACTAGTTAATCACTAATGCACTTTCGGTACCTAATCTTGTTTAAACCCCGAGGTTTTTGGATGTTTGAGGGATTTTCCATGCATTTTGGGAGGAAAAACATTTTTTGAGTCGTTTTCTAATTTTTGGACACAAAATGGATTTTTTGGGGTTTTTTGGTTTTTTTTTTTTTTGGAAAAATACAAGTCTTTTGGCTTTTTCTGAATTTTTTGGCTTTTTCATGAATTTTTGGCTTTTTTTTTTTGGATTTTTGGCATTTTTTGGAAAATATGAAATATTTTTTATTTTTTTTATATTTCGGAAAATAAAATATTTTTATCATTTTTTATTATTTTTCGATTTTCTGGAAATTAAAACATTTTTTAATATTTATGGAAAATGAAATATTTTTTATATATTTTTGTTTTTTTAATTAATTTTTTTTTAATATATTTCGAAAAGAAAATATATTTTTTGCTTTTTTTGGAAAATAAATTATTTATTTATTATTAAAATATTATTTTAAAATAAAAAACCGACCCGGTCGATACATACGGGTTGTGTCCGACCCGGCCGATGACCCAAACGAGGACGCGGGCCCGACTCGGATTTTTTTCATCTTTTTTTTTTTTTTTTTTAAAACGACGTCGTGGCCGGGCGTTTGGGGACGCCCGCCCGGCCCGACGATCTGGCCCGACAACCCACTTCCTTCGGCGAAACCCTACCCGACCCGGATCCGACTCGCGACCCGAATTTCCGCCGCCCCCTTAATCTACGGGATCCCTACCCGGTTCCCGATCCGGGTCCGACCCGTCTACCCGGGGTCGCGACCCGGAAAATCGGGAACCTTAGGGTTTCCCAAATGCGGCGACGGCGACAGCGGTGATGGCAACGACGACGGCGACGGCGACGGAAGGGGGCTACGATGAATGGCAGGGACGACAACTACGAGCTCTTTACCTTTTCTTGAACGGGGGCTACGACGGCGACAGCAGGGGGGGCGATTTGCGACAGTGGAGGCCGCGGCGAGCAACAACGGTGACGGCGAGGCTTGGGTTTGGTCAGATCTGGCCGGGGCTCTCTCTCTCTCCCTCGGGCTCGCCCTTCGAGCTCCCCAAAGTCTCTCAGGGACCCCTCCGAGCTCACCACTCCATGGCCGGCCTACACTCGAGCTCCCCGAAGTCTCTCAGGGGACCCCGAGCTCCAGTGGCCTCTCTCTCTCTCTGTCTCTATCAGTGCCTCTTCGTCGACGGTGGCTCCCCTCTATTTATAGGCACAAGAGCAGCCGGTTGGCGATGCTTCGACCCGCCGGTTGGACCGCCGTCCCATCTACCATCATCTCCTCCTTCAGTCACGTCCCGTCGACGCCAACTACTCCCCTGCTCCACGTGCGATGCCGTCCGTCCATCCCTCTCCCGGCATCGCGCCTGCCCGTGCGTGCGTTGCAGTGGCGTAAAGAGGAAGAAGACTCGGCTGGGCCGGGCTGAGGCGGAGATGGGCCGAAGGCCCATGCGGAGGCTACTTTTTTTTCTGTTTTTTCGTTATTTGTTTATTTATTATCCGAAAAGATAAAATAAAATAAATTTAAATCAAGTTAAATAAAACCTAACTAATTTTAGGCGTCAACACACTCAAAACTCCCACAACCTTATTCCAATGGGTTCAATTCCATTTTCCGCCGGGGTCCAATTCTTGTACATCCAATTTCTTCAATTTTCATCAATTCTCTTCCAATTGAATCAAATTGAAGTCCATAAAATAAATTCAATGACACCACGCTTCAATTCACATCTTCACTTGTCCATAGAACCAATTAAGTCCCAAAAGCGCGACCAAAGACGAGCCTACTAATTTCTCGAGCCAAATTAGCCATTCTTTGATTATTTTGCTGAAAAACTCGGCTTGCATGAAAAATCTTTCGAAGATTAGTCAATGCTCCTAAAATGATTTGTGACACACCCAGACTTCCAATTTCTGAATTCGATCTCAATTCCACGGTTAATTTCACTTTGGCGCGGCTCAACCTACCGGATAGCCTTTAGAAATTTTCATGCATTTGACCTGTGGTTTATTATCTCAAGCCACAATGTACATCTTTGAAACATTGGCGACTTTCGGTTATCGGGGTAATCTCAAGGTTTCAAATACGAACACAGGATACCCAATTGACAGAAAAGTCGGTCCAGTGCCAATCGACCAAAATTGTGCGATCTGGTGGAATCACCCACACTTGATCACATGCCTTTGTCGAGTCGACCTATCTCTGATCTCTAATCGATTTTTAATTGTGCCGTACTGACCCTTGTAGATTAGCTCGGTCGAAAGATCGCTTCCTTGTCAAATTCTCGAGTCTGATGCATTAAAAACTCTTAACGGCTTCACCCGATAGACTTGTTTTCACATGAGTGGCCGACTTCAAGAAAAGAACTATATGCGTGCCAACGAAATGCCCGTCTCAATTTATTGAAAATAGAATTGAAAAATCGGGATGTCACAAATATTCCCATAACTCTTCCTATATCGAGGCAACTATTCTCCCTTGTCTTATTGACCACAAATACCTTTATAGTCAACCTCAAGAGAATTTTCAAAGATTGAAAGACAAAGTAAGCTCTAGAGGTCTAAGCTTGGGAATCAATTGGTTAGCACAAGAAACCAAAACAACTATATCCCTATGATTAAGCATGCTGAAAACACACACGAACAAAATTCAAAAGGAGTTCAAAATCACATAGAGATCAATTCTAATTAATTACAGTAAAAAACACCCGTTTAGGTGTCCATAGAAAACAAATTAGAGCTATAGCCCAAGGTCTTCCATTAGCTAAGTAGGATGAATACACCAACATCCAAAAGAAAATAACCTAGATATCAATGAAGATTAATGCTTCATTTTTCATTGATTTTAGATCTTCTTCCCAGATCTTAGATATGTCCCCATCGTTGCAAGTTACTGCTTCTATTGAATTCAACCCCACATTCAAAAACAAGCTTCATACCTATTCGTCGTTCAGCTATGATTGTAAATCCTCCCAGAAGTCCAAATGGGCCAAATCCCAATCAAGCAACCGAAGTAGTATTCTCTACAAGGACTTCTTGTTGTTTGTGAGAGGGACCATTAGTTGTGCCGGCATTCTTAGATTCTGCTCCTTCCTCGTATGCAGCTTCATGGACACCAGGGGCCGCGCGACCAGATGGATCAAGATTCTTTGACCATGCTGCGTCCCACTCAACGACTTTTGCAGTACTGCAAGCCACACTATGACCCCCAGGAACGGTAGATCTTGCAGCATTCTGCTCAGAAGCAGAGATAATCAGTTGATCTTTAGGATAAGCAGAGTAAAGAAAGCAATAAATTGAAAATGCAGAGATCTGTCAAGCAAGTCTGATCCACTTTTCAACACATCTCGCCTTACTAAAAGGAAATTCCAACCCAATAAGCATGGAATATAATTTCGGTCCTAATGACTGCTATTCTAGAAAAGAGTATTATCAATGACAGAATAGGCTACCTTCATATCATGTAGTCATTCACTGAAAATGGATGGACTCATCATCACAGTTCGTTAAATTCCATGGATGCAAAAGTTAGGTCCAGAAGAGAAAGTTTCAGAGCGAAAAGGAACGAGTTCTATTGTTGTTTTTTTTTTTTTTTTTTTTTTTTTTTTTTTTTTTTTGTAACTCGGGAACCACCGTACAGCCGGCAGCCGGTGGCATAAACCTAGGGCGAATTGAGCCATTACCACAAACCCAGCCGCGAGTGAGTCGCGCAAATGCGACCCCTCTAGGATTCGAACTCCTCCTCACAAAGAGGAGGAGAGAGCCTGAAGCCAGCTGCCCCACCGTGAGTAGTGGTTGAAACGAGTTCTATTGTTTCTGGCGGCAAAAAAGAAAAAAATAATAAACAAACACATCAAACACATCTAAAAGTTAATTCAAAATATGAGACTTTCCCTCACATTTATAAATCAACCATCGACGTCTTCGCAACAACCTCCACAATCTCTCCCCTACGGGCTTGAGGGGAAGCCGCAATAACCTATAACTCTCCTATGCGACTATTGGGTCACTTGTTGGCAAATAGGCTCTAATATAAGTGTTAGAAAATCTTGGACCTCTTTCACTCCCAAAACCTAATTTAAAGAATGAGGTTTTTATGAGGTTTTTCTCACACTTATAAACCGATCATCAATCCCTTTGATGACCGCTTGGACAACCTCAACACACAGTTACATATAAGAGTTCATATTTTAAACGTATTAAGCATGTCGTATCCCATCTTAATTGCAAAACATATGCCGTGCTTAATAAACAAGTTGTTATCCAATCATACTTTAAATTTGATATGAGATAGCTGTAAACACGAATTGTCACTCCTGTTCTATCAACATGGCTTAGTTTAGTAGATTAGAAATGAAATCATTCATACGTGGGCTAGGCACTATCAGATTTACGCAATCTTATGCTGGATCTTGGATTTCGATTCTAGGGAATATATTACTTCCTGCCTACAAGGCATCGAGGAGACTAGGCCATTTAATACTCCATTGTCTCTAAATGGGTTCTCAGTTATGGAGTTAAAGTAAGATGAAGTATGATTAGCCATCCACCACCGCTTATATAAACCCTACAATGACCTCCCTCTTTTCACTCGAACTTCAACTCTCTCTCCCTCTCTCTCAAGAATCGATCTTGCTCTCTGAGAAATGGGTGCTTCCACACCACCTTCTTCCTTTAGCTGCGAAATCAGAATCGCTGAAGCCAAGAACATGGACCTTGTCCAGCCCTCGGACGCGGTCTTTGTCAGGCTCTACCTCTCCGCAGGGAACAGCAACCAAAAGATTCAGCTAAACACGGGGAGCTTCCGTCGCCATCGAGCTCCGGCTTGCGTTGGAACGAGTCCTTCTCCTTGGAATGCACCGGGAGTGAGGACTCCATGAAATCCCTGAGCCAAGCAAGCGTCGTCTTCGAGCTCCGGACGCGGAGCAGATCCTCCATCCTCGGTCCCATTGGACGCCGATCCAAAGTCGTGGGCAGGGCCGAAGTTCCATGGAAAACCGTCCTGGAGTCTCCAGGAATGGAAGTGGACACGTGGGCGAGGATGGCTCCGCCGTCGAGAAGACGTCTTTCCGAGGACGGGAAGCCTCCGTCGGTGAGGATAGCGATGAGGTTGAGGGCTGCAGACATGGCGGACGTGGACGAGAGGAAGAGAACGAGAGAGGCGAGGTTGAAGAAGACGGAGGAGTGCGAATGCGATGGCTGTGGCCTTGGCTTTTGCAGTCGGGAAGATTACGATGTATTTGCATTAGCGGCTGCTTTCGAGGCCTTTTAGGTGGTTCATTCACTTGGTTGAAAAATCATCATCGAATTTATTGATTTTTAGTGCTTTTTTATTCCATTTTTGTCGATTTTTAGTCTTCAAATTTAGTGAATTCCTAGTCATATGGTTGATTACCTGTGAAATTGCACATACAAAGATATGAAGGCTCCTCAAAACAGAAAAGTTCCTGGCAATTTGATTGTGTGCTTTTTTTTTCCAGTGTACTAACAAAATGAGCAAGATTTACATTGCATTACAACGAAGGAATAGCATCTGCATATGTATATAAGCAAATGTTATTGTGATTGTTGTACAAAGCATTTTAACCAACCTTTATATGGTTGACATATGATTCATTTGTCTTATCAGCGAAAAGAGTAAAAAGTATTGGAAATTCTTTTAGAGAAACGTCGAAATGGTATAGCGGAAGTAGATACAGAGGAAAATAGGGTTCCTTTCGAAGTATGTTAATCAAATTATATTTTTGGCAACTTAATCAATTGAGTTGAATAACCAAACTTAGTCCATTTAGATCGACCATCAGACAGACAGAATTCAACCAGAGATCGCTGGATCTCGGACAAGCTGATCGATTGTGGTTTGCCATCTCGGCTAGAGTGAGATTCCCCTGCCCTCGAGGTAAGAAAAATCTAAAAAATCTATCAGCACAATTTCACTTTCGCTGAGACGTTGCCAATGGATTTTTACCCTTCAAATCCACCAGCCAGACTTTATCGCCATGCTCTAGAATCTGGTCGTTTATAGCGAAATCGACCAACTCTGCAACCTTTCCAACAAGCGCTTACTAATTATCAAGAAGAAATGGCTCATGTCTAAGGAAAAGTTCGATACAATTGTGCATATTCACGAGCATGAACAACAAAGCAAAATGAAAAATAGGATGTAACTTCATTCATTCCACTAGAACTTTCAGCAAATTCTGCCAACCCTACAAGAACATAATCAAAAGGAGACTACGAAACCAAGCAACTAAACCAGGAAAAAACCAGATTGAGCATAATAAAGCTACTGCATCCACATATACAAGCAGCTCTCTGTTACAATAGATAAAAGGAATTCCAAGATGTGACCGCATATGCCTCTCCACGCTATTAAAATCTGGAGAAGATCAAAATAAACACTCATCAGAACACATCAACAGCCGTGAACAGCAGAGAGATACCATTGTAAAAATCTGATAATTAATGATTCACACCATAGGATTCAAATCAATTCATGTGGTGCATGACAAAATAATGTGATTCAGATATCCATTCAATTCATTTCATGATTTAACCACGGTAAAAAAACACCCGTTTAGGTGTCCATAGAAAACAAATTAGAGCTATAGCCCAAGGTCTTCCATTAGCTAAGTAGGATAAATACACCAACATCCAAAAGAAAATAACCTAGATATCAATGAAGATTAATGCTTCATTTTTCATTGATTTTAGATCTTCTTCCCAGATCTTAGATATGTCCCCATCGTTGCAAGTTACTGCTTCTATTGAATTCAACCCCACATTCAAAAACAAGCTTCATACCTATTCGTCGCTCAGCTATGATTGTAAATCCTCCCAGAAGTCCAAATGGGCCAAATCCCAATCAAGCAACCGAAGTAGTATTCTCTACAAGGACTTCTTGTTGTTTGTGAGAGGGACCATTAGTTGTGCCGGCATTCTTAGATTCTGCTCCTTCCTCGTATGCAGCTTCATGGACACCAAGGGCAGCGCGACCAGATGGATCAAGATTCTTTGACCATGCTGCGTCCCACTCAACTGCTTTTGCAGTACTGCAAGCCACACTAGGACCCCCAGGAACGGTAGATCTTGCAGCATTCTGCTCAGAAGCAGAGATAATCAGTTGATCTTTAGGATAAGCAGAGTAGAGAAAGCAATAAATTGAAAATGCAGAGATCTGTCAAGCAAGTCTGATCCACTTTTCAACACATTTCGCCTTACTAAAAGGAAATTCCAACCCAATAAGCATGGAATATAATTTTGGTCCTGATGACTGCTATTCTAGAAAAGAGTATTATCAATGACAGAATAGGCTACCTTCATATCATGTAGTCATTCACTGAAAATGGATGGACTCATCATCACAGTTCGTTAAATTCCATGGATGCAAAGTTAGGTCCAGAAGAGAAAGCTTCAGAGCGTAAAGGAACGAGTTCTATTGTTTTTTTTTTTTTTTGTAACTCGGGAACCACCGTACAGCCGGCAGCCGGTAGCATAAACCTAGGGCGAATTGAGCCATTACCACAGACCCAGCCGCGAGTGAGTCGCGCAAATGCGACGCCTCTAGGATTCGAACTCCTCCTCTTTGTGAGGAGGAGAGAGCCTGAAGCCAGCTACCCCACCGTGAGTGGTGGTTGAAACGAGTTCTATTGTTTCTGGCGGCAAAAAAGAAAAAAATAATAAACAAACACATCAAACACATCTAAAAGTTAATTCAAAATATGAGACTTTCCCTCACATTTATAAATCAACCATCGACGTCTTCGCAACAACGTCCACAATCTCTCCCTTACGGGCTTGAGGGGAAGCCGTTTCCCTCACATTTATAAATCAACCATCGACGTCTTCGCAACAACGTCCACAATCTCTCCCTTACGGGCTTGAGGGGAAGCCGCAATAACCTATAACTCTCCTATGCGACTATTGGGTCACTTGTTGGCAAATAGGCTCTAATATACGTGTTAGAAAATCTTGGACCTCTTTCACTCCCAAAACCTAATTTAAAGAATGAGGTTTTTATGAGGTTTTCTCACACTTATAAACCGATCATCAATCCCTTTGATGACCGCTTGGACAACCTCAACACACAGTTACATATAAGAGTTCATATTTTAAACGTATTAAGCATGTCGTATCCCATCTTAATTGCAAAACATACGCCGTGCTTAATAAACAAGTTGTTATCCAATCATACTTTAAATTTGATATGAGATAGCTGTAAACACGAATTGTCACTCCTGTTCTATCAACATGGCTTAGTTTAGTAGATTAGAAATGAAATCATTCATACGTGGGCTAGGCACTATCAGATTTACGCAATCTTATGCTGGATCTTGGATTTCGATTCTAGGGAATATATTACTTCCTGCCTACAAGGCATCGAGGAGACTAGGCCATTTAATACTCCATTGTCTCTAAATGGGTTCTCAGTTATGGAGTTAAAGTAAGATGAAGTATGATTAGCCATCCACCACCGCTTATATAAACCCTACAATGACCTCCCTCTTTTTCACTCGAACTTCAACTCTCTCTCCCTCTCTCTCAAGAATCGATCTTGCTCTCTGAGAAATGGGTGCTTCCACACCACCTTCTTCCTTTAGCTGCGAAATCAGAATCGCTGAAGCCAAGAACATGGACCTTGTCCAGCCCTCGGACGCGGTCTTTGTCAGGCTCTACCTCTCCGCAGGGAACAGCAACCAAAAGATTCAGCTAAACACGCGGGAGCTTCCGTCGCCATCGAGCTCCGGCTTGCGTTGGAACGAGTCCTTCTCCTTGGAATGCACCGGGAGTGAGGACTCCATGAAATCCCTGAGCCAAGCAAGCGTCGTCTTCGAGCTCCGGACGCGGAGCAGATCCTCCATCCTCGGTCCCATTGGACGCCGATCCAAAGTCGTGGGCAGGGCCGAAGTTCCATGGAAAACCGTCCTGGAGTCTCCAGGAATGGAAGTGGACACGTGGGCGAGGATGGCTCCGCCGTCGAGAAGACGTCTTTCCGAGGACGGGAAGCCTCCGTCGGTGAGGATAGCGATGAGGTTGAGGGCTGCAGACATGGCGGACGTGGACGAGAGGAAGAGAACGAGAGAGGCGAGGTTGAAGAAGACGGAGGAGTGCGAATGCGATGGCTGTGGCCTTGGCTTTTGCAGTCGGGAAGATTACGATGTATTTGCATTAGCGGCTGCTTTCGAGGCCTTTTAGGTGGTTCATTCACTTGGTTGAAAAATCATCATCGAATTTATTGATTTTTAGTGCTTTTTTATTCCATTTTTGTCGATTTTTAGTCTTCAAATTTAGTGAATTCCTAGTCATATGGTTGATTACCTGTGAAATTGCACATACAAAGATATGAAGGCTCCTCAAAACAGAAAAGTTCCTGGCAATTTGATTGTGTGCTTTTTTTTTTCCAGTGTACTAACAAAATGAGCAAGATTTACATTGCATTACAACGAAGGAATAGCATCTGCATATGTAGATAAGCAAATGTCATTGTGATTGTTGTACAAAGCATTTTAACCAATCTTGATATGGTTGACAGATGATTCATTTGTCTTATCAGCGAAAAGAGTAAAAAGTATTTGAAATTTATTTAAAGAAAATTCGAAAATACAGAGGAAAATAGGGTTCCTTTCGAAGTATATTAATCAAATTATATTTTTGGCAACTTAATCAATTGAGTTGAATAACAAAATATAGTCCATTTAGATCGACCATCAGACAGACAGAATTCAACCAGAGATCGCTGGATCTCGGACAAGCTGATCGATTGTGGTTTGCCATCTCGGCTAGAGTGAGATTCCCCTGCCCTCGAGGTAAGAAAAATCTAAAAAATCTATCAGCACAATTTCACTTTCGCTGAGACGTTGCCAATGGATTTTTACCCTTCAAATCCACCAGCCAGACTTTATCGCCATGCTCTAGAATCTGGTCGTTTATAGCGAAATCGACCAACTCTGCAACCTTTCCAACAAGCGCTTACTAATTATCAAGAAGAAATGGCTCATGTCTAAGGAAAAGTTCGATACAATTGTGCATATTCACGAGCATGAACAACAAAGCAAAATGAAAAATAGGATGTAACTTCATTCATTCCACTAGAACTTTCAGCAAATTCTGCCAACCCTACAAGAACATAATCAAAAGGAGACTACGAAACCAAGCAACTAAACCAGGAAAAAACCAGATTGAGCATAATAAAGCTACTGCATCCACATATACAAGCAGCTCTCTGTTACAATAGATAAAAGGAATTCCAAGATGTGACCGCATATGCCTCTCCACGCTATTAAAATCTGGAGAAGATCAAAATAAACACTCATCAGAACACATCAACAGCCGTGAACAGCAGAGAGATACCATTGTAAAAATCTGATAATTAATGATTCACACCATAGGATTCAAATCAATTCATGTGGTGCATGACAAAATAATGTGATTCAGATATCCATTCAATTCATTTCATGATTTAACCACGGTAAAAAAACACCCGTTTAGGTGTCCATAGAAAACAAATTAGAGCTATAGCCCAAGGTCTTCCATTAGCTAAGTAGGATAAATACACCAACATCCAAAAGAAAATAACCTAGATATCAATGAAGATTAATGCTTCATTTTTCATTGATTTTAGATCTTCTTCCCAGATCTTAGATATGTCCCCATCGTTGCAAGTTACTGCTTCTATTGAATTCAACCCCACATTCAAAAACAAGCTTCATACCTATTCGTCGCTCAGCTATGATTGTAAATCCTCCCAGAAGTCCAAATGGGCCAAATCCCAATCAAGCAACCGAAGTAGTATTCTCTACAAGGACTTCTTGTTGTTTGTGAGAGGGACCATTAGTTGTGCCGGCATTCTTAGATTCTGCTCCTTCCTCGTATGCAGCTTCATGGACA
This sequence comes from Eucalyptus pumila, assembly GCA_016097595.1. Taxonomy (NCBI): domain Eukaryota; kingdom Viridiplantae; phylum Streptophyta; class Magnoliopsida; order Myrtales; family Myrtaceae; genus Eucalyptus; species Eucalyptus pumila. The sequence continues at coordinate 35,182,591 of CM027853.1, forward strand.
CCAAGGGCAGCGCGACCAGATGGATCAAGATTCTTTGACCATGCTGCGTCCCACTCAACTGCTTTTGCAGTACTGCAAGCCACACTAGGACCCCCAGGAACGGTAGATCTTGCAGCATTCTGCTCAGAAGCAGAGATAATCAGTTGATCTTTAGGATAAGCAGAGTAGAGAAAGCAATAAATTGAAAATGCAGAGATCTGTCAAGCAAGTCTGATCCACTTTTCAACACATTTCGCCTTACTAAAAGGAAATTCCAACCCAATAAGCATGGAATATAATTTTGGTCCTGATGACTGCTATTCTAGAAAAGAGTATTATCAATGACAGAATAGGCTACCTTCATATCATGTAGTCATTCACTGAAAATGGATGGACTCATCATCACAGTTCGTTAAATTCCATGGATGCAAAGTTAGGTCCAGAAGAGAAAGCTTCAGAGCGTAAAGGAACGAGTTCTATTGTTTTTTTTTTTTTTTTCTTGTAACTCGGGAACCACCGTACAGCCGGCAGCCGGTAGCATAAACCTAGGGCGAATTGAGCCATTACCACAGACCCAGCCGCGAGTGAGTCGCGCAAATGCGACGCCTCTAGGATTCGAACTCCTCCTCTTTGTGAGGAGGAGAGAGCTGAAGCCAGCTACCCCACCGTGAGTGGTGGTTGAAACGAGTTCTATTGTTTCTGGCGGCAAAAAAAAGAAAAAAATAATAAACAAACACATCAAACACATCTAAAAGTTAATTCAAAATATGAGACTTTCCCTCACATTTATAAATCAACCATCGATCTTCGCAACAACGTCCACAATCTCTCCCTTACGGGCTTGAGGGGAAGCCGTTTCCCTCACATTTATAAATCAACCATCGACGTCTTCGCAACAACGTCCACAATCTCTCCCTTACGGGCTTGAGGGGAAGCCGCAATAACCTATAACTCTCCTATGCGACTATTGGGTCACTTGTTGGCAAATAGGCTCTAATATACGTGTTAGAAAATCTTGGACCTCTTTCACTCCCAAAACCTAATTTAAAGAATGAGGTTTTTATGAGGTTTTCTCACACTTATAAACCGATCATCAATCCCTTTGATGACCGCTTGGACAACCTCAACACACAGTTACATATAAGAGTTCATATTTTAAACGTATTAAGCATGTCGTATCCCATCTTAATTGCAAAACATACGCCGTGCTTAATAAACAAGTTGTTATCCAATCATACTTTAAATTTGATATGAGATAGCTGTAAACACGAATTGTCACTCCTGTTCTATCAACATGGCTTAGTTTAGTAGATTAGAAATGAAATCATTCATACGTGGGCTAGGCACTATCAGATTTACGCAATCTTATGCTGGATCTTGGATTTCGATTCTAGGGAATATATTACTTCCTGCCTACAAGGCATCGAGGAGACTAGGCCATTTAATACTCCATTGTCTCTAAATGGGTTCTCAGTTATGGAGTTAAAGTAAGATGAAGTATGATTAGCCATCCACCACCGCTTATATAAACCCTACAATGACCTCCCTCTTTTTCACTCGAACTTCAACTCTCTCTCCCTCTCTCTCAAGAATCGATCTTGCTCTCTGAGAAATGGGTGCTTCCACACCACCTTCTTCCTTTAGCTGCGAAATCAGAATCGCTGAAGCCAAGAACATGGACCTTGTCCAGCCCTCGGACGCGGTCTTTGTCAGGCTCTACCTCTCCGCAGGGAACAGCAACCAAAAGATTCAGCTAAACACGCGGAGCTTCCGTCGCCATCGAGCTCCGGCTTGCGTTGGAACGAGTCCTTCTCCTTGGAATGCACCGGGAGTGAGGACTCCATGAAATCCCTGAGCCAAGCAAGCGTCGTCTTCGAGCTCCGGACGCGGAGCAGATCCTCCATCCTCGGTCCCATTGGACGCCGATCCAAAGTCGTGGGCAGGGCCGAAGTTCCATGGAAAACCGTCCTGGAGTCTCCAGGAATGGAAGTGGACACGTGGGCGAGGATGGCTCCGCCGTCGAGAAGACGTCTTTCCGAGGACGGGAAGCCTCCGTCGGTGAGGATAGCGATGAGGTTGAGGGCTGCAGACATGGCGGACGTGGACGAGAGGAAGAGAACGAGAGAGGCGAGGTTGAAGAAGACGGAGGAGTGCGAATGCGATGGCTGTGGCCTTGGCTTTTGCAGTCGGGAAGATTACGATGTATTTGCATTAGCGGCTGCTTTCGAGGCCTTTTAGGTGGTTCATTCACTTGGTTGAAAAATCATCATCGAATTTATTGATTTTTAGTGCTTTTTTATTCCATTTTTGTCGATTTTTAGTCTTCAAATTTAGTGAATTCCTAGTCATATGGTTGATTACCTGTGAAATTGCACATACAAAGATATGATGGCTCCTCAAAACAGAAAAGTTCCTGGCAATTTGATTGTGTGCTTTTTTTTTCCAGTGTACTAACAAAATGAGCAAGATTTACATTGCATTACAACGAAGGAATAGCATCTGCATATGTATATAAGCAAATGTTATTGTGATTGTTGTACAAAGCATTTTAACCAACCTTTATATGGTTGACATATGATTCATTTGTCTTATCAGCGAAAAGAGTAAAAAGTATTGGAAATTCTTTTAGAGAAACGTCGAAATGGTATAGCGGAAGTAGATACAGAGGAAAATAGGGTTCCTTTTCGCTTCGAAGTATGTTAATCAAATTATATTTTTGGCAACTTAATCAATTGAGTTGAATAACCAAACTTAGTCCATTTAGATCGACCATCAGACAGACAGAATTCAACCAGAGATCGCTGGATCTCGGACAAGCTGATCGATTGTGGTTTGCCATCTCGGCTAGAGTGAGATTCCCTGCCCTCGAGGTAAGAAAAATCTAAAAAATCTATCAGCACAATTTCACTTTCGCTGAGACGTTGCCAATGGATTTTTACCCTTCAAATCCACCAGCCAGACTTTATCGCCATGCTCTAGAATCTGGTCGTTTATAGCGAAATCGACCAACTCTGCAACCTTTCCAACAAGCGCTTACTAATTATCAAGAAGAAATGGCTCATGTCTAAGGAAAAGTTCGATACAATTGTGCATATTCACGAGCATGAACAACAAAGCAAAATGAAAAATAGGATGTAACTTCATTCATTCCACTAGAACTTTCAGCAAATTCTGCCAACCCTACAAGAACATAATCAAAAGGAGACTACGAAACCAAGCAACTAAACCAGGAAAAAACCAGATTGAGCATAATAAAGCTACTGCATCCACATATACAAGCAGCTCTCTGTTACAATAGATAAAAGGAATTCCAAGATGTGACCGCATATGCCTCTCCACGCTATTAAAATCTGGAGAAGATCAAAATAAACACTCATCAGAACACATCAACAGCCGTGAACAGCAGAGAGATACCATTGTAAAAATCTGATAATTAATGATTCACACCATAGGATTCAAATCAATTCATGTGGTGCATGACAAAATAATGTGATTCAGATATCCATTCAATTCATTTCATGATTTAACCACGGTAAAAAAACACCCGTTTAGGTGTCCATAGAAAACAAATTAGAGCTATAGCCCAAGGTCTTCCATTAGCTAAGTAGGATAAATACACCAACATCCAAAAGAAAATAACCTAGATATCAATGAAGATTAATGCTTCATTTTTCATTGATTTTAGATCTTCTTCCCAGATCTTAGATATGTCCCCATCGTTGCAAGTTACTGCTTCTATTGAATTCAACCCCACATTCAAAAACAAGCTTCATACCTATTCGTCGCTCAGCTATGATTGTAAATCCTCCCAGAAGTCCAAATGGGCCAAATCCCAATCAAGCAACCGAAGTAGTATTCTCTACAAGGACTTCTTGTTGTTTGTGAGAGGGACCATTAGTTGTGCCGGCATTCTTAGATTCTGCTCCTTCCTCGTATGCAGCTTCATGGACACCAAGGGCAGCGCGACCAGATGGATCAAGATTCTTTGACCATGCTGCGTCCCACTCAACTGCTTTTGCAGTACTGCAAGCCACACTAGGACCCCCAGGAACGGTAGATCTTGCAGCATTCTGCTCAGAAGCAGAGATAATCAGTTGATCTTTAGGATAAGCAGAGTAGAGAAAGCAATAAATTGAAAATGCAGAGATCTGTCAAGCAAGTCTGATCCACTTTTCAACACATTTCGCCTTACTAAAAGGAAATTCCAACCCAATAAGCATGGAATATAATTTTGGTCCTGATGACTGCTATTCTAGAAAAGAGTATTATCAATGACAGAATAGGCTACCTTCATATCATGTAGTCATTCACTGAAAATGGATGGACTCATCATCACAGTTCGTTAAATTCCATGGATGCAAAGTTAGGTCCAGAAGAAAAGCTTCAGAGCGTAAAGGAACGAGTTCTATTGTTTTTTTTTTTTTTTTTTTTTTTCTTGTAACTCGGAACCACCGTACAGCCGGCAGCCGGTAGCATAAACCTAGGGCGAATTGAGCCATTACCACAGACCCAGCCGCGAGTGAGTCGCGCAAATGCGACGCCTCTAGGATTCGAACTCCTCCTCTTTGTGAGGAGGAGAGAGCCTGAAGCCAGCTACCCCACCGTGAGTGGTGGTTGAAACGAGTTCTATTGTTTCTGGCGGCAAAAAAGAAAAAAATAATAAACAAACACATCAAACACATCTAAAAGTTAATTCAAAATATGAGACTTTCCCTCACATTTATAAATCAACCATCGACGTCTTCCAACAACGTCCACAATCTCTCACTTACGGGCTTGAGGGGAAGCCGTTTCCCTCACATTTATAAATCAACCATCGACGTCTTCGCAACAACGTCCACAATCTCTCCCTTACGGGCTTGAGGGGAAGCCGCAATAACCTATAACTCTCCTATGCGACTATTGGGTCACTTGTTGGCAAATAGGCTCTAATATACGTGTTAGAAAATCTTGGACCTCTTTCACTCCCAAAACCTAATTTAAAGAATGAGGTTTTTATGAGGTTTTTCTCACACTTATAAACCGATCATCAATCCCTTTGATGACCGCTTGGACAACCTCAACACACAGTTACATATAAGAGTTCATATTTTAAACGTATTAAGCATGTCGTATCCCATCTTAATTGCAAAACATACGCCGTGCTTAATAAACAAGTTGTTATCCAATCATACTTTAAATTTGATATGAGATAGCTGTAAACACGAATTGTCACTCCTGTTCTATCAACATGGCTTAGTTTAGTAGATTAGAAATGAAATCATTCATACGTGGGCTAGGCACTATCAGATTTACGCAATCTTATGCTGGATCTTGGATTTCGATTCTAGGGAATATATTACTTCCTGCCTACAAGGCATCGAGGAGACTAGGCCATTTAATACTCCATTGTCTCTAAATGGGTTCTCAGTTATGGAGTTAAAGTAAGATGAAGTATGATTAGCCATCCACCACCGCTTATATAAACCCTACAATGACCTCCCTCTTTTTCACTCGAACTTCAACTCTCTCTCCCTCTCTCTCAAGAATCGATCTTGCTCTCTGAGAAATGGGTGCTTCCACACCACCTTCTTCCTTTAGCTGCGAAATCAGAATCGCTGAAGCCAAGAACATGGACCTTGTCCAGCCCTCGGACGCGGTCTTTGTCAGGCTCTACCTCTCCGCAGGGAACAGCAACCAAAAGATTCAGCTAAACACGCGGGAGCTTCCGTCGCCATCGAGCTCCGGCTTGCGTTGGAACGAGTCCTTCTCCTTGGAATGCACCGGGAGTGAGGACTCCATGAAATCCCTGAGCCAAGCAAGCGTCGTCTTCGAGCTCCGGACGCGGAGCAGATCCTCCATCCTCGGTCCCATTGGACGCCGATCCAAAGTCGTGGGCAGGGCCGAAGTTCCATGGAAAACCGTCCTGGAGTCTCCAGGAATGGAAGTGGACACGTGGGCGAGGATGGCTCCGCCGTCGAGAAGACGTCTTTCCGAGGACGGGAAGCCTCCGTCGGTGAGGATAGCGATGAGGTTGAGGGCTGCAGACATGGCGGACGTGGACGAGAGGAAGAGAACGAGAGAGGCGAGGTTGAAGAAGACGGAGGAGTGCGAATGCGATGGCTGTGGCCTTGGCTTTTGCAGTCGGGAAGATTACGATGTATTTGCATTAGCGGCTGCTTTCGAGGCCTTTTAGGTGGTTCATTCACTTGGTTGAAAAATCATCATCGAATTTATTGATTTTTAGTGCTTTTTTATTCCATTTTTGTCGATTTTTAGTCTTCAAATTTAGTGAATTCCTAGTCATATGGTTGATTACCTGTGAAATTGCACATACAAAGATATGAAGGCTCCTCAAAACAGAAAAGTTCCTGGCAATTTGATTGTGTGCTTTTTTTTTTTCCAGTGTACTAACAAAATGAGCAAGATTTACATTGCATTACAACGAAGGAATAGCATCTGCATATGTATATAAGCAAATGTTATTGTGATTGTTGTACAAAGCATTTTAACCAACCTTTATATGGTTGACATATGATTCATTTGTCTTATCAGCGAAAAGAGTAAAAAGTATTGGAAATTCTTTTAGAGAAACTTTCGAAATGGTATAGCGGAAGTAGATACAGAGGAAAATAGGGTTCCTTTCGAAGTATATTAATCAAGTATGTTAATCAAATTATATTTTTTACTCAACCAACTCTCCAAGGCAACTTAATCAATTGAGTTGAATAACCAAACTTAGTCCATTTAGATCGACCATCAGACAGACAGAATTCAACCAGAGATCGCTGGATCTCGGACAAGCTGATCGATTGTGGTTTGCCATCTCGGCTAGAGTGAGATTCCCCTGCCCTCGAGGTAAGAAAAATCTAAAAAATCTATCAGCACAATTTCACTTTCGCTGAGACGTTGCCAATGGATTTTTACCCTTCAAATCCACCAGCCAGACTTTATCGCCATGCTCTAGAATCTGGTCGTTTATAGCGAAATCGACCAACTCTGCAACCTTTCCAACAAGCGCTTACTAATTATCAAGAAGAAATGGCTCATGTCTAAGGAAAAGTTCGATACAATTGTGCATATTCACGAGCATGAACAACAAAGCAAAATGAAAAATAGGATGTAACTTCATTCATTCCACTAGAACTTTCAGCAAATTCTGCCAACCCTACAAGAACATAATCAAAAGGAGACTACGAAACCAAGCAACTAAACCAGGAAAAAACCAGATTGAGCATAATAAAGCTACTGCATCCACATATACAAGCAGCTCTCTGTTACAATAGATAAAAGGAATTCCAAGATGTGACCGCATATGCCTCTCCACGCTATTAAAATCTGGAGAAGATCAAAATAAACACTCATCAGAACACATCAACAGCCGTGAACAGCAGAGAGATACCATTGTAAAAATCTGATAATTAATGATTCACACCATAGGATTCAAATCAATTCATGTGGTGCATGACAAAATAATGTGATTCAGATATCCATTCAATTCATTTCATGATTTAACCACGGTAAAAAAACACCCGTTTAGGTGTCCATAGAAAACAAATTAGAGCTATAGCCCAAGGTCTCCCATTAGCTAAGTAGGATGAATACACCAACATCCAAAAGAAAATAACCTAGATATCAATGAAGATTAATGCTTCATTTTTCATCGATTTTAGATCTTGTTCCCAGATCTTAGATATGTCCCCATCATTGCAAGTTACTTCTTCTATTGAATTCAACCCCACATTCAAAAACAAGCTTCATACCTATTCGTCTTTCAGTTATGATTGTGAATCCTCACAGAACTCCAAAGGGGCCAAATCCCAATCAAGCAACCGTAGTAGTATTCTCTACAAGGACTTCTTATAGTTTGTGAGAGGAACCATTAGTTGTGCTGGCATTCTTAGATTCTGCTCCTTCCTCATATGCAGCTTCATGGACACCAAGGGCGGCGCGACCAGATGGATCAAGATTCTTTGACCATGCTGCGTCCCACTCAACTGCTTTTGCAGTACTGCAAGCCACACTAGGACCCCCAGGAACAGTAGATCTTGCAGCGTTCTGCTCAGAAGCAGAGATAATCAGTTGATCTTTAGGATAAGCAGAGTAAAGAAAGCAATAAATTGAAAATGCAGAGATCTGTCAAGCAAGTCTGATCCACTTTTCAACACATCTCACCTTGCTAAAAAAAAATTCCAACCCAAAAAGCATGGAATATAATTTTGGTCCTAATGACTGCTATTCTAGAAAAGACTATTATCAATCACAGAATAGGCTACCTTCATACCATGTAGTCATTCACTGAAAAGTGGATCTATGGATGGACTCATCATCACAATTCGTTACTTTCCATGGATGCAAAAGTTAGGTCCAGAAGAGAAAGCTTCAGAGCAAACATCCAGTTTCTCTAGTCACTTAAATCCAGATTCATGCTCATTGGAATACAGGAGTAGGAGAAATCCCTAAAGAGGACAATTTTAAGGATTTTTTGTGTGAGAAGTCCAACATATCCAAATTACATCACATCTCATTCCATGGTAAGCTATGCCGATTACCATTTAGCTTCCAAAGGACCCTATACGACAGCATAATATGCAGCGACTTGAAAAATTCGAAAAACCCAAAAAAAAAAAATTGACAGTTGTGAGGCGACCCTATAACCCTCATAGACATAATCACTATAATTCCAGACCAGCATGCTCTGTGAGAGAGAGAGAGAGAGAGTCCAACTAACATACCAACCACTATTAAAGAAAACACAAAACTCACCTTAGGAAAGAACTTTTCAAAGATAGCTCTATAGTAATATGCCTCTTTGGTTGTAGGAGTGTTTTCCGGATAGACAAAACTTGCATTCATTAACATTGCATCAGTAACCTGGCAAGGGTTGATTAAAACATAAAATTTGTGAGAAATAAGCATAACTAGTGTTCTCAGATTCATGGAATAGATCCATTCGAACCAATACAATCGACATACATTGTATATATACTACTGGATACTTCAATGCCACTATTGTACATTCTAAAACCCATACCCATCGTACTTTACAAAAGCACCTAGGAGAGAACTTATAACTAGAAGAAGCTTATATGATGTCATACTTGCTTATTAGCATGGTCCTTCAAGCCATCAATCCAACTGTATCCCACTCCATCACTAAATTGTTCCTTCTGCCTGTACAGTATATGCTGGAACCAAAATAAACCACGTGAATATGGATCAACAACAGAAAATCTCAACCAAAACTGAAACATGAGATAATGTATCCTTTGGATAATTATCCAGACATATGTAGATGTCTGAGCATGTGGGTCAAATGACAGTATGCAGGCGACTGGTCAGCTGTTCAAACAAAGAGAGAGCTTCATACCTTTGGTAGATAAGGCTTCTGATCATCATCAAATGCATTGCGTAGGATCCACTTCTCAATCCTCCCAAGATCAGGTTTCACCTACATTCAGCAGGATTAGTAAAGACATCAGGTTTAACACAAACTTCAGAAAACAGATCCCCGCATTGATTCTAATCGATTAACAAACAATCTCCAACCCTCCAACATTTATTCCAAAAGACCAGACAGCCCATTAGGCAAGTTCTAAATAGAATTTGATGGTCTTTATCATGCCCTTAGATTTTTTTTTTTCCTGGGGGAGTGGAGATGGCAACAGAAAGGAGAATACATGGAAAGAAGAGAAGAAATCTGCTACACTCCAAATCTCCTTAAGCGAGAAACTGATCATGACACAAAATTGCAGTCGCCATAAACTAACCATGCAGCCAACCACTAAGTTTCTTTTATATTCCAATCACAGATAAGTTCCAAGCTTTCTCTAATTATATGTGGAAAGTACATTGACAGCGTCGAAGTTACCCACCATTTTCCATTCAGGATCTATACTCATTGCTACATCTAAGAATTCTTTATCCAGAAAAGGCACACGAGCCTCAACACCCCAAGCTGAAGTTGATTTGTTGGCCCTCAAGCAGTCATAAAGATGAAGAGCTTTGATCTGTTAAAAACAAAAAAGTGAACAATGACTGCATTATCAGTGGAACTCAGCGCAAGAGAGCTATGATATCCCCTCTCAAGTTGGCCATACAAAAAGGAGATGTGGACATCCCCCTCAGACAATTAAAATACCTTTCTACAAGTTTCTTCGTGAAGCTCCTTCTTGTTAGGTGCCTTGTGGAAATATAAGTACCCTCCAAATATTTCATCTGAACCTTCCCCTGAAATCACCATCTTCACTCCCAACGACTTAATTTTTCGAGAAATCAGGAACATTGGAGTGCTCGCCCTAATGGTAGTCACGTCATATGTTTCGATATGATATATAACTTCCTCGAGTGCATCTATGCCTTCCTGGTTTGAGGAAAAAGAAACTATCAATAAGTATCAATAATAACTATAAAAATAGATATGCATCTTCTCTTAGCTAGAAAGAAAAATAAACCTGAACGGTGAAGTGAAATTCATGGTGACGAGTTCCAAGATAATCTGCTACCTCTCTTGCAGCTTTTAGATCGGGAGAACCCTGGCCAACAGTTTAAAGAAGAATAAGAACAAAATAGATCATAATAAAGATTCACTGACATCAACATCAGAATCATGACTGTATATGTTGCACAAACGATAGAAATCAACAGTTCTGTACTCCTATCAGTTGACTATAATGAATTAACAAATTATATTCAAAGATATAGAGGTCCTAAACCATTAAAGTTGGCAAACGTTAATCTATAACCCAAGATATATTCTTCAATCCGGCAAATTCCTGACAAAGCCAAATCGACAATGCAGATGGAAAACCCTTTTCTTTAACTTTTCCTCCTTTTATGTCCATAATCAATTGTACTATGTTCCAAGTAACAGTCAACAACTTCGACCATAATTTTCCAATCTTAATGGCTAAGCCAAATGTAACCATTCTCTGTAACTGATGTCTGCAATTATTATAATGTGATTCTTTTGCCTCAAGATTTTTTTGTCCTACCTTAAGAGAAAAGATTATCAGTCTTATAATGGAGCCAATGTTCCGATTTTCTAGACCAGTATCTGTCTATCAATATAATACATGATAATTATTTATTAAAAGATAACATTTCCCAAAATTTGCAACATTTCGTACTCCATAGGCTAATGGCACTGTAATTTTCTCAGCAGTAACCTTTTAACATCAAAATCAGTAAGTACTTATAGCATAGCTATTAGAGGCCAATATATGAATATCTGCTAAGGAAAGCATATCACAATAAAACCCAGTTAAAATTACCCAAAATGGCACTTTATTCGAAAGCTTCGTCAGCAATTGGAACACTTAAGGAAATTATTAAGCATGAGATCACAAGAAAAGTCATGGAACCACCTTCAAACCAATGCAAAAGGTGTGTAACTTTGAGCCCCACTGACACGCAGCTTCAGAGTCGGCCAAATGGCGAGAAGCTACAGAAGCAACCAAAGATGAGTCCAGACCTCCAGACAGAAGAACACCAAACGGTACATCAGTCATTAGTCTCTTGGTGACAGCCTGCATAAGATGACGAGAAAAACCGCTCGAGAAATTAAACACTTTAGAAATTACTCAAGACAATCCAAATATAGTGAGGTTTGGCAATCGTTCAAAAGATTTTCCACAAACTTCTCGATATAACCCACTTGAAAGCGTTCAGGATAATTGAAATAATTGTCTATTCTTTACTGAGATTAGTGAAAAACCAGGACATTGCTCCTTTTTACACGACAGGACATGTTAGTATCTGACTTTGATCCTCTATTTTTAGGCTAGACAGCACTTCTTCTTCTTGTTCTTCTAATTTGAATGCTATGCTGTGGGTTTTCTTCTGGCTTGAGTGATGGAGAAGCTAACTTTGGCACGTGCTTCTAACAAGAAGAACTTCTAACTCAGCTTACCAAACTAATTCTAAATTGTCATTGCAAATGCAATACCACCCGATATTGACTGAAGCATCTCACCAAGAGTTCCAACAGGGTTTCTCGACTTCTTTAGTTAATCTATTCCTCCAAATTAAGCTTCATTCAGCATCTTTCTACATTAATTCAGTAGCACCTCTCTCAAAACTTAGTCACTAAAACCAGATGATCGTCAAATCTGATAATAAGCGGGTCAGTACCTTCTGGTTTCCCTCTCACCACCCCCTCCCCTTTTTTGTTGTTCTAAGTGGCACATTCAAAAATTTGAAGTGGCACAATGGAAAATAGGTGATCCCGATGCCCGATCAGTAGAATCAGAAATTACCCTGTTCAGAGCTCTGCTGTGGCTGACCAAGCTGGCAGCTCTCTAATAAAGACATATGGTATGTCCAATTGAAGAAGCTCATATTGTAATATAACTAAACCCATATACATGTGACAAGCACCATCACTACACCATATTGTGTAATGGTATTTATATTAACTTTTTATAATTTGCATTGAGAAACAGAGAGGAAACATGCCCACAAGTTCCACTGAATTTTAAAAATATTACTCCAGGCAATGTAAATAATATGATCATCCATGGTCATAGATACTGAGATACACGAGAAGCATGCGACAACAGGCATCAGAAACAATTAATGTACCTTTACTGTCATGTATCACTACCAAAGCATCAGCTAGAAGTGATATATGACTGGACTGTTCAACAGACATAACTACGGCCAAAAAATAAATAAGACTACTTTGTAGATAAAGTTCCTTTGAGATATCAAGCATCAACAGGAAAAGGACTTTCGGAATGTTTTTCTTTATAATCAGGAATACTAGATGAAGAGAAATCCAAAAGTACCTTCTCAAAAGCTGCACGAAGAACAAGGGGATCGTAGGGACCAGAAGGTATTTGCTCTGTGTACCATGGAGGGTTATACCACCTTCTAAGACCACCTGCAAAATCGCCACTTTAGATTGGACAGAAAAATTTGTAATAAAAACATTACAACTACCTTAAAAGAGTAATTTAGAAAGTACAAGATTGATACAGATGGTCAAATTTCAAGGATTAGTTTTCACAACTGCATCTTTGCATATTAAAACCGACTCAAGGTCTTGATATCTAATTACTCACCTCATCTAGATGAGTTAACAATAGCAAGAAACTTGATAATCAAACATAAAAAAAGCTTTCCATTCCATTCAGAATACTTAATCTACAGAGAGTTTTCATATTTAAGCCCTGGGAATTCTATACACTGCAGAGAAATAAAAAAATTTACAAGGACCCCCTAAAATCAGATAACATATACCTATAAGCTGAATAAACCTAACCAACAAGAAAAGTAATACATGACCCAAACCTTGTTTGCTAGAGTATATATGGCCTGGAAGGAAAGACACAAATCTTTCACAGTCATCGCTCAAAGCTTTCATTTCTGAGGCAAACCAGACTGATCCTGCAAAGATGCTTAAAGCATAATTATTCTAGAAATCACTGGTACTTGTCCAATAAAGCCAAAAGCTAGAAACACGAGAAATTGAAGCATTAGCTAAGAATTTGCTAATACATTCCTAAAGTTCTTTGAATCTGTAATACCTAGAAGGAAATTATCTCATTTCATATGGCCATAAGATGTTCGTCATTTAATAGTTCCCCATTAAAGTATGTACATCCCAGTCAAAGCACATACCATCAAGTCCCCAACCCACATAAAGTGGTGTTATTCCAATGGCATCCCGGGCTGCAATAAAGCTGTTGTCACGGGTGTCATGAAGTACAAAGGAGAACATGCCATCCAACATATCCACAAACTCTTCTCCATATTCTTCATACTACAAAAGGAGGAAGAAGAAAACATTTATATTCAAATTATTAAACAGTCTATAGAAAAGCCAAGAGGAAAATCTGGCTCCAAAGCAGATCAATTTGGTCCTTCATGCGCCATTAAAAAGTTAAAGCATCCAGAAGAATCCACTGAGTACATACATTTAGAATAAGATTCCAAGAAACTTCAAATCCAGACTAACTATGTTCAACCTACAAAGAAGAATCAAGGGAACAAACCCAATGGCTGGGCACACATCTATTTCAAAAAGCCATTTGAGCAATTGTAACTTGGAATATAGTACAACATGCTGGTCCTCCTTAAAGAATCAAAACCACTATAATTACCAAAGAATTCCTCAGTCACTTACCAGATGAGCAATGACTTCACAGTCACTTCCAGTGCGGAACTGATGATTCTTCAGCTTTTCTCTCAATGCTTTATGGTTGTAGATCTCCCCATTAACCTGAAATGTTTACCTCTGTCAGTCATTTCTACAATTCCAACATGATTTACCACGAGAAACGTTAAACAGAAGAAGATTCATCGACAAATATGAACTCCCTCTAGCAAGATGTTCTATGTAAAAAGAAAAACTAGAAGCAACAGCACAGTGTTAAAACGGACAAATGCATAAGTAAAAGCTTGTGCAATAAAGATAAGGAACAGATGCTCAATATATTCGATGAAGAGAAACATCGAACCGATCCTAGACATGAATCTAAAGTTAGAAATATATATTAAGTGTAAAAAAAGCAGGGGAATTAAGAAAAACCATCCAATGTTCAATATCACCCATCTGCAAAAATTTCCTTGGCACCATAGGAACGAAAGTAAAAAGCAGACACTATGGCAAACAAAAACCATATATCGAGTCATGGTAGACTAAAAGAAGAATTACAATGCATTTTCTTTCATTCTAACTTGAAACTTGCTAAGGCTGTTCTAACTCGTCAAAGAGCAATTTAAACGCATTTGCTCTCATCCTAGCGCTAGTAACCGAATCGACATTCCTCCTCAACTGATTCACTAGATAGAGACAATCATCCCCACGAACAAAACCGTACCGTGACGACAACAGTCTTATCCTCGTTGTAAAGGGGCTGATCTCCGGAAGTGGGATCCACGATGGCCAACCGCTGGTGCGCAAGGTAGCAATCCCCATTGCAGTGCAGCCCGCTCCAATCAGGACCTCTATGCCGCAGCCTACACACGCCATTATCAACCCGACAGAACGAGCCAATTGATCAAAAAAATTATACCCACATTCCAGAGATTCCAATCCGAAAGCAGAGTAAACCATCTCCACCCAAAAAAGGATGCTTTTATCAATCATGCTCCAGAAAAAAAACGCTTAAAAACACAAGGGTAAAACGCCCAAATACGAGCGAGTTCGTGATTCGACGGAGATGGGTAATGGGTAAAGCAGCAAAAAACAGAGCTTGTGCCAAAACCGAGACGAATTCAACCGCAATGGCAGCGCCATCGCCAGAGCGAACCGAACCGAAACCGAACCGAACCGAAACGAAACGAACCTGCGGGAGAGCTCGATGATGCGCGAGCGCTTGGCCTGCGAGGTGTCAATGCAGCCGAAGACGGCGAGGATTCCGCACATGGCGTCTCTCTCTCTAGATTGCAGAGGAGGAAGAGGGAGGAGGAAGAAGGTGGCGATGGAGGAGGCTGGCTGAGGTGGATGCGTTTGCCTTTTCTTTCCTTATATAAATATAGATTCGATCAGGGCCGTTAGATTCCGACAACTTTTCAAAGATTCTCAATCTCTCTTTCTGTCATCATTACTAGGGTTTTGCACCCCTTGTTTTAGATTCAGACACGTCTGTAATAAGTAACATGGGAAAATGACATAAGATTTTTGAATCTTGACCTAATATATAACGTGATTTCTAAATTTTTAATTTACTTGAGCTAATTCCTGAACTTTTGGTATATATTAATTTAGCCTCCAAACTATATAAAATGTTTAATGTTATCATTGAATTTGAACTAATGAAAAGACAACATATAGTTCAAGAACTATATAATATGTATTAAGTCTATGGACTAAATCAAACAAATTAAAATTCAAAGATTTCATTACACATTGAGCTGAAAGTTCAAGAACTATAATGATTATAATATATATTTGGGCAAATTTCAGAAACCATGCATTCTTATTCCTAATAAGATTATGGATTAGTGAGCATCCAGCAATTTATCCCATGCTTGGTGCACCTCATTTCGCCAACCCTATGGTGTCAAGCTTAAATGGATCAAGTTCGGGCTTGTTCGAGTAGCATAATGCTTTTATGTGTTTTCGTGTAGTTTAGCGTTCATTTTGTGGATATCTACATTGAGAATCACTCGAACCTCTGTTTCATAAGGTTATGCAAAAGTAAATATCGACCATGGCGTTTTTTGAAGATCAATCATTTACAATGGAGAAGGAAAAAGGAGGACGAGGCATAATATGAATATCTATGTATACTATTCCCCAATATGAATATTCATATAGGAAAATGAAAAAAAAAATCTCTTCTAAAAAAGATTGATGTATAATGTATTTTCTTGTATATTGTGTATTTCCCAATATAAGCATAGTTACCATGCGTATGCAATAGTCTTTTTAGTTATACCAAAGTGACATGACATGGTTCCTCTCGCATTCCAAGTAAGGTGACACTTAATATATCTTGTAGATTTCATTCTTTTTTCCAATAGCTTTTGGATTTAATTATTTTTGTCAAACATGTATGGATTGAATTTCACTTTTTTATTTTATTTTATTTTCTCATTTAATCTACATCTTGCGACTCCCACATTTTGACAAATATCAAACCTTGAAAGCTTGAAACCTTCACAAAATATGTTTTTTTTTTTCTTAATGATAATGTTTTAGAGTTTCAATTGCATTTTAATTTTCGAGGAGAATGTAAAAAGTTGCATTTTGCTCTCTTTTCCTAAGAGAAAAACAAACGCGCCCTTATTCGTCCGGAACGCTCATCGATTAGGGTTGGAAAAGATAGTTTTCAAAAAGACAGGAATTCAAAGTCTATGGGCAAATAACATAAGTACGTACATCTCATTTTCAATAAATGTTTCCCAACTACATCAACTTGGAATTCGCTTCCTTAATTACATAATTTATTTTCTTTTATCTTTCTTTGTTATTTTTTTCTTCCAATTTTGGCTTGATCATGTATAGCCATCAATTTGGTAACGAAAAAGAAAAGAGGAGATGAGTACCTCTGATTTGCTCACTTTATTTCTCACCGAAAGTCTTGGACAGGCCAAATAAATACTACAAATGAAGATATTTGGTTACTACGATGTCATCTCGCCGAATTGATTGCATGACCATTAAAAAGAAAACCCTTATTTGTGCTTCCTTTGAAATGATCGTTTTATCTATTGCTTCAAAAGCATAAAATCGTTAATTCATGAATTAATACCATGAAAAATCACAAACCGGTATATTTATAATAAATTTATTCAAAATTAATTATTTTTTTTGCTGTAAAAAATTATAAACTGGTATATATTTGACAATTTTACCTTCTGTTAATTTTCGTTAAATTTACCGTCAAATTGTTGAGTTAGCTAACACATGACAATCTAGTTTTGGGTTTTAGGTTTTACATTCCATTTGTCACATGTGTTGCGATTTGTGATTTTTCATGGTATTAATCCGACTAATGAAATTAATGAAAGATAAATTTATCATAAATATTAGAGTTTTTTTTATTGTCAAAAAATTATTTTAAGTTAAATTTGTCAAATGCGTATTGGTTTCGAGTTTTTTTATGATCAAAAAATTAATTTTAAATAAATTTATTATAAATATATCAGCTTGAGATTACTTGTGCTATTAACCCTTAATTAATTAAATATGAGTCAAGATTACCATTAAAAATTATTATTGATCAGTAATTAGACCCCCCCAAAAAAAAAAAAAAAATCAGCTCAGTACAAGTCCAAATAATTTTTTCTGACCTTTCGATGCGAGATTTGATGGCGGATCCAGACCTCGAGTTTTGAGCGCACACTGCATCGGCAAAAGCGCAGCAGTTGTCTTTGTCTCTTTTGTCCTGCGCTTCACCTACCCTCCCCACGCGCAGCCCCGCACGGGGACCCCGCGGAAATTAATATTTTATTTACCTGTAAATTGTCACATTTTAATATGAATTAATGCCACGAAAAAAAAGTACGACAATACTGATACGTTAATAAATTTATTTTAAATTTATTTTTTTGTACTGTTAAAAGTTTCAAATCACCCCCATCAATTTCCGTTAAATTTATTATCAAAATGACACACGATAGTTGATAAATATATTAATTTAGGATAATTCTGTTTATCATATGTGTATTAATTTATGATTTTTATGTGATATTAATTTAATTTAATAGAAATTAACGAAATGCAAATTAGTTATAAATGAACCGCTTTGGTATTTTTTATGATCAAAAAATTAATTTGACTAAATTTGTTACAGACATATCAATTTAGAGTTTTTCGTGGTTAAAAAATTAACATGACGTATATTTGTTACGAGTTTACTTGTAAAATATAGAAACTCCAAAACTAATAAATCTATGTCAACGTTTACCCCTAAATCGAAGTAAATCTAAGATTTTTTTGGGTAAATGTGACACCGATTCCCCCATTTTTTGAGTAAATGTGGTATGAATACATCAATTTGAGATTTGTTGTAACATAAAAATTAAGTTGTGATAAATGTGGAATGAATGTACAATTTTTGGTGTTTTTGTGATATGAAAATTAGTTTAGAGTATTTCAACCAAAAAAAAAAAAAAAAAAAAAAAAAATTAGTTTAGAGTAATGTAAATATTGAGTGAGGGATTTTAGTGATATAACTTTTATTTTTGTTAAGTATTAATGGTTTTTAGGGAAATTTTCTTTTAATATCACTAATATGTATTTTATAATTACACAACTTGCTCACATAATTACAAAAAATTCCCCTATCAATGCCATTTCGTACTCGTCAGAATTTCTAGCTTTTGCCTAAGTTTGGAAAAGTCAAATGGTAGACTAATTATCTTACTTTTACCAAAAAAAAATAAAATTGGGTTGGGGCCCCGCGGGGGGCGGGGTGGGGGCGAGAATGGGCCTGGCTGGTCGGGCCTTTATCGAATCTTCAACCCGGACAGAAACAAGGCCCACTTGACCCGGACCCATTATGGAAACAAAATCATGGGCCCTCAGACTCATGGCCCAATGCCGTACAAGCCCGGCCCATCTATCCCCTCCACGCCATCGTCATCGTCTTCGTCAGGCTCAAAAACCCTCAGCGCAGCTCCGCTTCTCTTGCAGAACTTCGAAGTCCGAGGAACAGGAACTCGCTCCATCCTCAAAATCCACTCTGCCCAGCAAGCTGCGAAGCTCGAGCGGCCAAACCAAGACCGACCCAAGAGAGAATGGGCAGCAGACTGGGGCGACGGGTGGTCCACTTCGCGAACCTGCCCATCAAGCTCCTGATGCCGACCTCCTTCACCAACATCACCGAGATCGCGCTCAAGACCATCCCGTCGGCATCCAAGATCGAGATCAAGCGCGTCCTCGAGTCCCTCTACGGCTTCGAGGTCGACAAGGTCCGGACCCTCAACATGGAGGGCAAGAAGAAGAAGCGGGGCGGGCTGCTGGTCGCGAAGCCCGACTACAAGAAGGCCTACGTCACTCTCCGGAGCCCGCTCTCGGTCTCCCCGGACCTGTTCCCGATCCGGGTCGTCGAGGAGGACAGGCGGAGCGCGAACAAGAAGGGCGGGTCGAGCATGGTCGAGGAAGGCGAGAGGAAGAGGCACTGGCTGGACGGGGAGGAACGGGAGAGGAGGAAGCGGGAGAAGGAGTTTGGGGAGAGGGTCAGAGGAGGGAGTGGTGCCAAGTTCCCTTGGAGTTTCATGAAGTCTGGTAGGTAGAAGTGTTCTTTTTCTTTTTTGGGGGTTGGGATTTTCTTGGGAGTTTTTCCAGGCGTTGTGGTTAGTAGTGTAACCATCAGTTTACAACATAACTTGGTGGCATTTGGTACTTCTCATAATAACCTCTTCTTCAATTCAATGATATATTTTGAATCATTGTTGCCAACTCTTCTTTACCCTGGTGACTGTGAATCCATTTGTAGTAGTTTTGGAGTAACCATGGACAAAGGCCGAGATTTTGTCGTGGGAATTTGGTGAATATCTTTGGCTTCGGATATCACTGGAAGTGTTATGAATGGTTATGTGGGATGTCTACATTTTGTGATACAAACTTTGGGATGGTCATGGAGAGCAGATAAGATGGTTGAATTCATGTTCTGTTGGCTCTCACCATCATTCTTTGTTGTCTGATTGTATGTGAAGCTTGTTGGAGCCTATCGATGAAAGTTGTTTCTCTGCATATTGGGATTTTTAGCTTCAAAAGGGCCTCTCTTATTCGCTCATACCAATTTAGCTTGTTATGCGGCTGAGATGTTACTTGATTTTGCTTTCTTCTCCCTACGTGTGGAACCTACCAGATTTAGGAGAAACACTTGTTCTCACTGGATGGTTTTGGCTGGTTCACTGCAGTTTAGTACTGGTTATTTTGTCTTGATGAAGTTTGGAGGATGGTTTAGGCTTCATCTATGCTTGCTCCCCCACCCCCCCCCCCTTCCCCGCTTTTTCTCTTCTCATAAAAAGAAAAAAAGAAAAAAAAGAAGAAGATATTAGATATCTATCATCTTTGGTCTCATCTGCATCTGGCATGCTTCTTCATTTAGTTTGTTGCAGTGTGTGACATATTGGCATGCAACATTCAAGTTTAGGATATACACACATTTCAGTGCTGGAGCTTTCTTTGCTAGCCTTTGCATTTTTGCATTACGTCAGGTTGAGGAATTTTGGCATGGATGACTTTTGTTAAAGCTGGCTTTGCAGTCGATAAAGTTGTTCATTTATTATGTCCTTCAGATTCATCCATATGTACTCATGGTTACTTTTTATTTATAGCATCTACATAGGCAATGCAAGTCTCAATGTGGTTCTAAGATCAGAGATCAAGTTAGTGGTGTAGGCTGAGGATTTTGTGCACTGTCCTTTCACTGATAGAAGTACCTAGAAGTAGGAATACAAAAAAATGAAGAAAAAAAGCTCTGTAAAAGGTGTTGTATAGTTATGCATTACCGAAGCGAAAAGAAATTGCCCATGGTGGAAATCCACATGTTTATGCTGGATAGTTTGCTGGTCATTGCGTTTTAGTGCAGCTTGTTTGTTCATCTAGAGATCTAAGACATGGATGACCTTCTGAGGCTGCCTCTGCACCTCCTAGCTGGACTAGGTCTATTCTCTCCATCTCCAATTTCATCCCCTTCTTGTTTTGCATGAAAAGAGTTCTTTATCTTTCTCCAGCCCGAACTCCAAGGGTATCCATGCCTTTGCTTGTTG
This sequence comes from Eucalyptus pumila, assembly GCA_016097595.1. NCBI lineage: Eukaryota > Viridiplantae > Streptophyta > Magnoliopsida > Myrtales > Myrtaceae > Eucalyptus > Eucalyptus pumila. Next base: position 35,203,726 of record CM027853.1, read on the forward strand.
TTGAGCTTATCATATTCTTGTTGAAGCTCATTGTAATCATTTTGTAGCTCTGCCATTTTGGCTTTGACGTTCTCAAGTTCTGCTCGAAGAATTTTGATCTCTATCTCAGTTGACGGCTGGTTTCCTCTTGTTCGGAGTTGTTGCCACTTTGCTCTTGCTCCTTTCCTTGCACTGCTTCTCTCATCTTGAGTTGCTCGGAAAACAGGACCTGTATCACATGCTTTTTCTTAGTTGAGAAATTTTAGAATGAAAGTAAAATTGTGAGTGCCAAGGCTTGGTTGTGGTCTTTTGCAGAATATCTATCCCTCTTCATCATGGTCTTGCTGGATGTCTATTCTTCCTCATGAGTAATCCATGTTCTAGGTAATTCATTCCCAAAGTAACATTGACCATCAGATAATTGGAATTCGGTATTTGCATAGCTTTGATTGGTATCCTTAAGTTTAACATCACCTTTTAGTATGATTAGGAGGCAATCCTTTTGGGCATTTTTCCTGAAATTGTATAAGGCTTGCCAAGGTTTGGTTAGTGATATGACACTTGCCCATGACAAAGATGATGGTAAATATATATTGTATTGTTAGCTACATAATCATACAACTAGGATGTTAAAGATTTTTATAATGATGACTTTATTTCATGGTCAACTAATTTTGCGCGTTGATGTAATTCAAAAACTCTGAAAGGGGTGGGGGGGGTGGGAAAGGGTGTGAGTTAGTAACAATCTTTGTATTACTTGTAGGCCCTTCTAGGGCATGGTTGCTTGCTTTGGATATTTTCTGTTGTATATCTGATAAATTTCTTCATACATGATTGATAGATGAAATTTATTTTCCGAATTATCTGTTTAACTAGGTTTTAAGATTTTGGTCAAAATGGTCAGTATATGTGTGGGGTTCAGTTTACTAAGTGGTTAATCTCTGCCTTGAGAGCAAAATTTCTGATGACTATTTATTTTCTGTAGACATGTTTTTTAATTTGAACTGCAATTTTCTTTTCTTCCTCCATGGTTTCTATTGTGGCTCCTAATTTTTGCTGTTCAATGAAAAGATGCATATGCTATTGTTTTTGCCTCAAGCCTTTGGAGTTGTGGAGACAGCTTGAGTTTGGTGAAAATCTGACAATATTCCTGTTTCTTGGATGGTAGATCAAGTTTCTAGAAATCGGCACATTCATCAAAAGTTCTATGCTTGTTTACAGGGTCATGTATTCTGGTTTTTCGCAATGTGGCGATAAGGATCTCTTGACCATATATGAGTTGAGACCCATATTTTATGTTAGTGATGACTTAATTGCCATAATCTCATCTGTTCCTCTCAGTTTGCTTCTATAGAGATATGATCTACGGAAGCTAGGAGAAGCTAAATTGGTTTAGATGAGGTTTATCTGGTTGGAGGGCAGAGATGGAGCCTAGCTATCCTTCATAATTTAATTTTGGCAGCAAATTGTAGTACTGAGCCCAGGATTTCACAACGAGTATTTACCTGCATGACTGTTCTCATGGGCAACCTTTCATTTTGTGCTGCGTGGTTGCATGCATCAAGCGAGAGTTTTGCACAATTCATTATCTTGCATAGCCTTCTGCGGTCATACTCAGATAATTTAGGATGGCTCTGCAAATTGAATACAACTATTAGGTTTGAGTCGCTTAAGAAAGTACAAAAACTAGAAATGAGACTTAGCTATGACCTTAAGATAGATATCAATGGCCCTGTAAAGTCCGTCATCGCAAGTGCGGGCGCTCTCTGGCAATGATTCAGCCAAAACCTGAAACTCGGTGACTGAGAGGTTAGGATCTCTTGCGATCTCGGCCAGGTAATTGTCTAATAGCTTACTGACGTTGAATTTCCCTGACTTGCGTGGCTGTTGTTGCTGTTGCTCGTGCATCAAGAAATATTCCAGGATGCGTTGCACCACATCTATGTCATGCATTGTGCATTCGGGAGAACTGTGCTTGACAATAAAAATGGTTGAGAGGAGAAAGATTAAAAGTTGTTCAATCGTGAATTTTTCTAAAAAGTTTCAGGATGGCAAAAGGATTTTATGATACTAACTTTGATTGATCATAGCTCTTATAATTAGGGATCAATAAGTCCTGCACCGTGGCCTCTTGCAGCATCATCCCGATTCGCTTTTCAAGCTCTGAAACTAAAGCTGGCGTGACAGAATAGAGGATGGCCATCTTTAACATCTTTAACAAGAACTTGCATGAAACTGCTTCTTGCTGAGGTGGTATAAGGCTAATGATGCTTTCAATGATTGTCCTTTGCTCCTTGCTGTTCCCGAAAACTCCTCTGTCCTTCCTACTAATAACACTAAACTGTAGCTCATTTTTGCTATACCCATAACCTCTCAGTCCTTCAGATTCAGTATCCATACCCGCCACACGCCTTTCTGCATAATGCACAATAAATTTGCCTATAGTCTCTGGTTTGGTTCCTTTTGCCCTTATTGCTGTCATAATCCTCACGAAGTGATTGATGCGAAGTGTCGCCACTTCATCGAACCACGGGCCTTCTTCATTGACTGCTTCTCCAGTCGATTGGCAGTCTTTGAAAGCTTTCCAAGCTATCGAGTCGCAGCATCTTCGGACCATCTGGATATTTTCAGCCCATGGTGATAGAGCTTCGCATGTTTTGAGAACAATGATGGTGTCCCTCCAGGAAGAGAGGACCACAAATGTGAGGAAGGCTTCTGTCTTTGATATAAGATTCCCATCTTCCACCTCTTCCGTCATTTCTAGATATTCTGATGCACATCTTAGTTGAGCTATGTTCTCGGGACTGAAATCTATTGGGAGGCCATAGCAGAATCTTAGGATGATTTGGAAAGTTTCTGATCCTCCAGGAAAGTTTTCGAGCTTGCAATTGTACCCAGAATTTGATATTGAGGGTTGAATGTCTAGTCGGCGTATGTATCCACACTTTGATATGAAGGGATACTGTTGCAGGCAAGGGGAAGAAAAGGAGGTTAGATGACTATTGGTGAATGAACATGCGGATATTGATCTTACTATCAAGAAAGTGAAACTTGATTTGGTGGATATGATTGCCTGATCATGTTAACCAACTTGGTGGCGTTTTCTTATTTTTCTTACTTTAATTGTTAAGTTGAATAAACCCAAATGAAGTACTTAAAAGTTATTAGCTACTATCCCCGTTTGGGTTGCTTATTCCTTGAGCTTTAGTTCTTTATTGGGAAGGAAGAGGACTGAGACACCGTCTCGAAGAAAAAAGTTATCTGTCTGAGTGAGCTCCTTCCTCAGAGAAGATATGACTATGAGTTTGTGGTTGCACCACTACAGCTGCAGAATTTACCGGACTAGAAGGGATGGTGATTCATTTTCAGTATAAAGAGAATGGTTACTGGACAATGTTGGAGGACATAATCTCAATAAACGTATGAAGTTCATAACTCAGGAAGAAAGAATGTCGCTGAACACCATTCTGAACATACGAGATGGCAGTTATCTTTGTGTTAGAAGAGAGTCCGTTGGAGCTGACGATGAACTCGAGGATGATCTGTTCCCAGTTCAATTGTGGCTGAGAAGGGATCTGATTTTGGACCAGTGAAGAGGGTGCTTGAAAATTCTAGCTGATATCTCTCAGAACCTCTAGGGGAAGCTGGTTTGTCTGATATTGACATGAAAATTAAGGTGCTTTTCTAGAGTCATTACCTTGTGGACATTGAACGTCACGTCGTCTACTTGAATGAAGAGATCAGCTGGGATAGGAGAAGCAGCTATCCTGCATCATGCCAAGGCGAGAAAGTACCATCAAGATACACGAAAGGTCAAAAAAACTTGGGGCTAACTTCATGAATCATGTAAAATCGGCTAGTACCATGGAAGTTTTTCGTCGTGGAAGCAATCGGCTATGGTGACGAGCTTGGAAGGAAGCCTGAGGCTCTGTTCACGGACTTGATCGATGCCATCAGAATCACTGGCCGGGCTCTGTGGAGTGGCTGGGAAATTTTTCTTCATTTTGAGTGGCTGTGGATCCATGCGAATTGCCTCGGCCGAGCGGTTTGCACTGCATGATATAGGGGACTGGGGGAGGTCCCTTAATTAATGCATGAGAAGTGAGTCTGTGGTGGTTAGCATGAGAATGCTGTCAGAGTAGGTGGGTGGATTTATTGCGCTCCATATTCAGGTCCTTGGATGTGGGACAAAGTCTTTGAGGTCTGATGGAGATGAGTCAGGTGAATGTTTTCAGGGTGGGAGGAATGTCTGGCCATGACATCTCCATGTCCAACTTTTAGTCATACGAGGAATGAGCCTCTTGGAGTGTGTGGTGGTTCTGGGGTACACACTGCTGCTTTGGCAACTGTGGCTGGTTGTGATTATGTAGTTCCATCACAACTTTGTGCGGTCTCATTCAAATTTTTAGCAAATCACTTGGTTGTGAAATTGAACACGTACTTATATACAGAGTGTCGAATCATTCCTCAACGACAGTTCTTTGTTTTAGAATTTTATAATTTGGTCCCGGAAATATGATCTCGATATCATTTTAGTCCTTCTCACGGGTCCGTAGATTTGCATGACCTTTGTGAGTAGTGTTTCAAAAGTTCAATTTGTCCAATTCGATAGACAAGCATATTTTTGGCCGACAGCCGGCGGGAAGAACCTGGGCTGACGCAAGCTGGCGTGAGTGGAATGCCAGCAGTTAAGTCACCAAGTAATGCCGATGGGATTCGAACTTGGCACCTTTCGTGGGAGGCACAAAGCTCAAGCCAACTACGCCACCGCAGTGGGTGGTGACAAGCATATTTTTGTTTGTTTTGTATGACTTTGCATTTTAACATTATTTTGTGTTTTGTATATTCGGCGGCTTATTTAGTTAGATTTTCATTTAACTCAATTTATTTGGAACTCCCAGAACGTTTTACAAGCATATCCAAGTGAAATTTTCCGTTATATTTTAGAATTTATAATGTAATCTTTTCCCTCCAAAGCTATGGTGGAAAATCGATTTTTTTTTTTTTTTAAACCAAAACCAAAGCTATTTGATTCTTCATGTAAGGAAATATTGGAAAACCACAGACACGTTGTGGAAGCAGTTTGCAGCTTGAAGACAAAAATGATTTTAGAGGGATGACAAGCTTTAACACAATTTGACAAATTTAATGAAATTAAAATTAGCAAACCTAAATTTGGCACGAATTTTGGTGTATGTCCTTTTCTGTCATGTTCAACAAAAATCCAACGCAATGTTCTGCGAGTTAACAATTTGAATTTGATAGTTAAACTCGAGTTGGTTGCAAAATTATTCGAGTAATGCTAGATATATTGTACTTGATTTGCAAAATCGACTTATAAAGTGATATGGTAAACAATAAGTGAGTCTATAAATAAATATGCATATTCAGCAGGCAATAATGACATGTTATATTCATTTGCATATTAATTTCGTGTGAGATTATAAGCAGGTCTTTTTTTTTTCGACTATAGAATATGTAGAATTAAGTGAACGGCGATTTTATAAAATCAATGTATCATTTTTTTTCAATAAAGGAGAAAATTACTATTTAAAAAGTATCTATAATAATGGGCAAAAAATACTAAAATGGGCACTCAAATCATTGAAAACCTGTTATAAATCTTCCTCGAAAAAGAAGGTTTGATCCTGGCTCAGGAGTGCGGTATAGTTCCCCAAGAGGAATGGCAATGCCGTGCATCTACCAAGTACTTCAATATTAATATTGGAATGCAATTTAGTTTTAACAACGAAAAAGTACAATTGGCTAATATAAAGGTTAAAGCCAAAAAAATAACTACTAAAAGTTTTGTGAAATTTCTTAGTTATCCCTATATTGTAAGGAGCAATTTCATCTTTCATTTCCTTTTTCTACTTTCTAATAAATATTTGGTTTTAGTTATTGAAGGATTACAAAATGTTTGTTGACAAGAGAAAAACTAGCCTTTGATGAATTATATGATCAATGGATTTACACCAATGACCCAAAAAAGAACAACTTGAGCAAAAAATTTAGAAATTGAATGGAAACTCTAAATAAGGGATCCATTACTCTAGATGTATTCAAAAAAAGAACTTGGTTGTGTAATGATGAACATAAAAAATAATACTTGCCTAAAATATATGATCTTTTTTTGAATGGGCCCCGTCGTTGAAGGGTCAATTTTTTTTTCCATCCCCAATTCTAAATAAAATTTTGACAAAAAATTAGACAAGTTGGATAAATAAGATTTGTGGTATACTTTTTATTACTGATAAAGAAAAAATTGAAGAAAAAATAAATGCATTTGGTAAAAATTCATTATCAACAGAAAAAAAAAACTTTATTTATTTCCATTTCCAGAAACCGAATAAGGAATAATTCATACAAAAGATCAAATAAAAATTTTGAAAATTTTCTTCAACACAATTATAACTATTGAGCCCAAGACTAAAAGAATAAAAAAAAAATCTATTGGAATCAAAGAAATAAGTAAAAAAGTTCCTCAATGGTCATACAAATTAATCAACGATTTGGAACAACAAGAGAGAGAAAATGAAGAAAATATGGCAGAGGATCATTGGATTCGTTCCAAAAAAGCCAAACATGTATTAATTTTTATTGATAACCAGCAAAATAATACTAATAGCAAAAATACTAATAATTTTGATCAAGCTGACGAAGTGGCTTTGATATGTTATTCACAACAATCAGATTTTCGTCGAGACATAATCAAATGCTCTATGTGTGCTCAAAGACGTAAAACAATTATTTGTGAATTGGTTCAAGCAAATGTGCATTCTCGTCTTTTTTTTGGACAGAATAGACAAACCCCTTTTTTCTTTTGATATCTCTGGGATGATAAAATTCATTTCAAAAAATTGGATGTATAAAAAAAAAATAGAATTAAGAATTTCGGATAATACTAAGGAAAAGTAAAAAGAAAATGAGAAAAAAGAGATAAAGAAGATTTCTTTACCAAAAAAGAAGAAGAAGAAGAGAAGATTACAAAAAAGAAGAGAAAGCACGAATAAAAATATCAGAAGTAATAAAAAGGGGCAAATATCATAAAAAAAATCCTAATTTCATTTGTGATATAAGTGTCTTAAATTATTTTTTGTGTCATAAAAAATTTCAAACTTATCAATTGTGATACAAATACTTCCACTCTTTGTGTATTGTGAAAAAGATCCAAACTTATAGATGTATGCATATATACCCTCTATTTTAATTACAACGGAATCATGACTATCTCTATAGTGTTGCCTGTCATGTCGATATAAATTCAGGTTTTATAACATTTGTGTCATAGCAAATTTTAGGCAGTACAAAAAAAAGTCCGAGGTATTTGGAGTTTTTGGTAAAAAAAAAATATCATTGTTTCATTGAATTAAAATATCATTGCGCGGGAGAGAGAGGGAGAGAGAGAGAGAGAGAGAAAGGAGGGGAAAGAATGGAAGTAGGAAGGTTGCCGATATCCGCAGCGCTCAAGGGGAAGCTGGTGTCCGCCGGCTACACATCTCTCTCCCTCCTCTCCTCCCTCTCTCCCTCTCACCTCGCTCGTGGTACGCTTCTCCTCCGTCATCCATCCATTCGTCGTTTCGTCTCGCCTCGATGATCACAGCGTCGCGTCGATGCTGTCGAGAGGGTCGTCCGTGATTTGTTGTTTGGTGGGAAGGGGTCCGGTAGAGACTTGGAGTTTGATCTCTCCCGATGCTTCTAGGCTTCTGGGTAGTTCTGCAATTCGCGTTCTGCCTTCAGGGCAGTCTTGTTTCGGTCTTTCTCTCTGTTGGGTTGTGCGAATTCCGTTGCCCACTGTAGAAAGATGATGGCTTTTTGCGCATGACGACTGAAGAGAAGTTGCAGTGGATTCTTAATTACAGTGGAGGCTGTGTTTGAGAAACAGGGTCTTTCTTCTTTTCTCTTAGAACTGTTTTTTTTTTTTTTTTTTTTTTTTCATTTTGTGCCCCCAATTCGACATCTAAACTTGTGTAAACATTGCGTTGCTGCTCCATCACTTGCTTTCGGTGAGTTCACTGATGCAGTGATATATGGAAATTGGGAAGGGTATTCTAGTTCTCTTTTATCTTGATGTTTTGTGTGAGTTAGTGTCACGTTTTCTTTACTCCTGAAAACTTGTTTAAGCTGGTAGCTTTTTAGCGTTAACTGGTAAAGATTCTGATGATGCTGCATTCTGTCTGTTGACAGATCTAAACATATCAGAAAATGAAGCCCTTGACATTCTTAAGCATGCCCCGCATGATGGTCGCATTGACACTTCCAGTGGACATCATATCATTAGTGGTATGTATACTCAATTGGCTCTTGGTTCATAGCTTTTGCTGTCAAAAATGGTCATCCAAGTGGCCCATGTACAGGAATCATGGAGAGCATCATGATGAAGGACTCTAGTTTTCTTGGCCGTTTTTTTTTTTTCAGTCTTCATTGTGTAATTGATTTCATGAAATGAATCTCCGTACCCCTCAGAATGAAATAATCATCTCAAAGGGAAACGTTCTCACTGCTAATTTCTTTGGAAATCTGGGAACTGCATTGGCGGAAAGGTCCTCATTTGGGAAAAGCTATGTATTGCTCTCCGAGGATGGATACTGACCTTACCAGCTATTCTCATGAGATTTCTGCTCTATTGGCTGTTTGAATCATTTAGTCGCTCCATGCTGTCCCTATTTCCAGAGAAGGGGTTAATCGTGGGGACTGCTTCGCGACCGACATAGAATGCTTTGGATCTCCTTGGTAGTCAAACTTGAGAATCTGTTGGATGGGGCATGTGGGTGTTGGAGGGAAGTTTTAGTATCTCCTTTTCTGGACATTGCAATCCCTCTTTTGGTTATCTCGGTTGTATTGAGAGAGGAGTACGGAGAACTATGGGACAATCAGATTTTCTCTGGTTCTTATAATAGCTAGATGCTTGTCCATGCTAAAATTTTGCAAGTGGGAACATGCTACTTTTCAGTATTATCTGGACTTCCAGAAGCTTTTCATAATTGGAAGTTGTAGAGGGATTAGAACCTGATCTTTCTTTTGTAAATCTAAACATAATTTCCTTTCTGTTCGTATTTGGAGATCCAAAGAATTTGAATAAATTTTTGCAACTTTTTGATGTCTAATTACATGGATTTGGATATCATTTGTATTTGGTCCTTTGAGTTTTCAATCGGTCTGTTCATTCCATTGGCTTCCTTTGTCCCTTTCTTAAATGCTTCTTTGATGACCGATGTGGGACGCATGTGCAAATGCAATTGATTGAAGAGGAACTGCACCCTATTTGCAGACTCTGCAATAACACTTTGGCTTTCCATTGATAGAATTATGATTACATTCATATGCATTGCTTGTGGGCTTCTTCTTTTCGTCCTGCTTTTCTCAGAAGAGAGTCATCCCATGCCACGTGACTGTATAGGTGCTCAGACTGCGTGGGATATGCTTCATGAGGAAGAATTGTTAACAAGAATCACTACATCAAGTGTAGACATCGATAACATCCTGGGAGGAGGGATAAGTTGCAGGGAAGTCACTGAAATAGGTGAGTGGGATTTTTCTATATTAAATTCCATAAATGCAAATTTTGTCTTTGATTTTCTCGGCTTTTCAGTGAGCAAAGATGTTTTGATGATCCTCTTTTTGTGAATTTCATCCTTTTAGGTGGAGTGCCAGGAATTGGTAAGACGCAGCTGGGGTAAGGGGTGATTTGCTGCAACTCTACTTTTCTTTTGTGGTTTTGTTTCTTTCATTGATGGGCTTCCTTCGGCAGGATTCAGCTTGCAGTAAATGTCCAGCTTCCTGTCCATTGTGGTGGCCTCGGGGGAAAAGCTATCTACATTGGTTAGTATCATTCCAGCACCGGTTCTTCCCCTTTTGTGTTTGACTTGATAAGTGTTCTGACTTTTTGTACTGCCTCTAATATTCAGATACAGAAGGTAGCTTTATGGTGGAACGTGTGCTGCAAATAGCTGAAGCATGCTGGGATGATATGTTGGCAAATAACGCCATATCCCAAAATGTTCATGCAGGGCAAGTAGGAATGCAGCCTAAGGACTTCTTGGAAAACATTCTCTATTTCCGTGTCTGCAGTTATACTGAGCAGATTGCGTTGATCAATTACTTGGACAAATTCATCTCGGAGCATAGAGATGTAGGTATATGTTTGCCGGTTTGGCAATTATGTTTTGTCCTTTTTCTCTTGATGCCTTTCTGTCTGCATACTTGGATGTTGTTCCCTTCCAACAGATTGTTTGCCTTTCTAAGTACAAAGGGTATGTACATGTGGAATTAATTATGGTTAGTGTATTGTGGCATGTGGCCAGAGGTTAAACATGTCGTTTTGCTTCTTGTTATTGTGGTTTAGTGTAATTCAGGGTCCTCATGTCCTTTTCTTTCAAAGGATCACACAATGGATGTATCTTCTTCTTCCCAGGTGTGCTTTTTATAGCTTACACCTGATGCTTGTCAAAGGGTTCTGCAGGTTAAAATTGTCGTAGTAGATAGTATCACTTTCCACTTCCGGCAAGATTTTGAGGACATGGCCCTCCGGACCCGACTGCTCAGTGGAATGGCCTTGAAGTTGATGAAGCTTGCCAAGAAGTTCTGCCTGGCTGTAAGAAACATATAATATGTGTACAAACTCTGTAGTGGAGATCCTGTAGAATTTTGGTTGAAGTCTGACTTTTAGCCGAATAAAAAGCTCATTTAATGTATGCAGTGAGCTTAAATTTAATCAGCTGATATTGAAGCTATAGACTTGTGATAGTGGCAGGCTGACAAACTGGGAGGTTTATAAGCAAGTCATGATGAGACATGAATTCTACTCTCCATGTTTATGTTGTTGGATCACTTTGATACTCTTGTGTGTGTGGCTTATTAAGTGCACAGGTGTCTGCATGTGTGTACATACATTCTTGTGCCAACAATCTCATTTTTAGTTTATCATAGCGCAATCCTTGTTGCGTTTGTGGTGGTAATTTCAGTAACTTTCTCCCGTGACCTGTAATGAGTTTTTCACTGTTTTTCTCCATCCTTAACTTGTAAATTTCTGCCTTTTTCAGGTCGTTCTTCTGAATCAAGTGACAACCAAGTATGCAGAAGGCTCTTTCCAGTTGACTCTTGCATTAGGTAATTGTGATTTGTAAGCCTGATTTTTATCAAATTTCTTCTTGTTCCCACAGCAGTTGATTCAAGCTTCTATTATTTTGGTGTCTTTGGGCCCGTGATTGTTCTGAGCAGGTGATAGCTGGTCTCATGCATGCACGAACCGAATCATCTTGTACTGGAATGGCAATGAGCGATATGCATACATTGACAAGTCGCCTTCTCTTCGATCTGCTTCAGCTCCATATGCTGTTACTGCTAGAGGGATCAGAAACAATGTTTCAAACTGCAAGAGAATCAAGTTGATGTAGATGTCTGAGATGTTAGTGCAATGCTTATAACATCTCCTTCTCACTTTTCTTGGATTCAAGAGAATCAAGTTGATGTAGATGTCTGAGATTTTAGTGCAATGCCTATAACATCTCCTTCTCACTTTTCTTAGATTCAACTGTCTAGATTTGTGTCCAACCCATTCTTTTGAAGTCCGTCCTCAGAATGAGTTATTCTGCATATCGGCTCTTACATATTTTTTCCAACCTGTTTATTTTGCGCCATCGCCATCTCTTACAATCAGAGCTAATATCGAGTTGGCCACTGAGTTGACCACTACCTTTCTTCCTTAGATATGCAGCCTGTCCTCTACATTTCATGAATACACTATCAATGTAAGCCATGCCCATATAATAATACAAACATTTTTACCTAGATTAGCTCAAAACAATGAGTATAGATGGATCAACAAAAAAGGGTTTGATGTTAGCATCCCATTTAAGCAAACAATTCACTGGGGCTTCCGGTCCCCAGCCAGTTCTTCACGTTAGTAATTGGAAATCTTGAACGGACAAACTTAAAGATTTCATTGATGAATGCTACTGTTTTGTCCCCCAAAAGCATTAATGGCCAAGAGAATTGCATTGTATCCAATAAGGAAAAACTCAAAATTTCCATGGTAAAGAAGTTCTTTTTCCAAAGCGCAATCATTTTGACTGGGTGAGACATTAGCTTAGCAGAAAAATGAGAATTTATAAAGAAGCTAGGGAAGCTACTTTTGAAGAATTCTTGTGTTTCCTTCACATTTCTTGACCTATTGGTCCTCGTCTCATAGGCGACCGAATGGCCTTCCCCTAATTAGTAGATGGCTTGATGTAATAATTTCACTAACACCTAGCGAATATATGGCAAACAAATAGAGTAATCCTATAATCAGATCTAACAAAACCATACCAAAATCAGAAGGTACAATGGTACAAGCGACTAGACTTAGCATAAATGTAACCAATAGAGACATTATGTCTTTGAGCATCATCACACTACCTATCTGTAGAGACTCAAGATATCCAAGGGCTATCACAATCAAACGTGGTATGTGGATCTTTTCATGGAGTGTTTGACCTTATTTTTCTTTGAGAGGATGTGAAAGAGCCTTGGGCACTAATAAACCCAAAGTCGCAAATTATGACATTTCTGCCAAAATTAATTTTTGTTTTACAACAAATCTCAAATAGATATCCCTACAATACATTTATCACAAACTAGTACCCTATGATAGGAAAATAGATTAAACTAATACCCAATGACATATTATCCTTGAATTTTCGTTAAAAAAGGAACGCAAAAGTGGTATTGCTGATCAAAATCTACTCTCTTTTAGCACTTTATCTTATGTACTCTTAAAATACAAATATGTCAATACATGGTGGATGGTTGCAATATGACTAACAATAGCAAATATATATATATATATATATATAGGTCAGGGATACTAGTTTTGGATTTTATAATAAACAAAAATTAGCTTGAAGTGATTAAATTTAGTTTGGAGTACAAGTTTTGCATTTTTGTGTGATGAAAATTAATTTACAATTAATGTATCACAGAATATCAATTTGGTATTTTAAATGGTAATTGATAGGAAGACTTCTTTTTCTAGATAATCTACGACTATTTCTTTAATGATCACTATTTTCAAAGTCAATTCGATAGGGGAATCTGCAGCACATCTTCCCATTAATTGTAATCAAAGTGCCGATTCAATGCCTTGAACCCCTAGGCCATCTATCACGCAATTAATGAATGTAATATCTAAAATTGAATGCTTAAAAAGGAGATTAAGTTAATATGATCTCTCTATAAGGCTCCAAAAACCATATAATGAGGTGGAGAAGGCTCCACTACTTTGACTTTATATTATCCAAAAAAATCAAGCTGTTATTTTAATATCTAAATAGTTTAATAGATAGATTTTCTAAAGATGGAATTTTGATCATGTAGATTTTATTCATCAACATGCTCATGGCAATGTGGAAAAAAAGAGAGAGGCAATCGAGAGACAAACTGGTTGAGGTTTTTAATAAGGTATTATGATTGGAATGAACTAATTTGCTAACAAAATCTTTTTGTTTTGGGAAATAATTATAAGAAAATAATGTCATTCAATGCGCTGGTGATTCAATGTAAACCTCCAGCAACGAAATTTGACAGATTCAATTACTTCTTTAATGATCACTTTTTTCAAAGTCAATTCAATAGAGGAATCTGCAACACATCTTCCCAATAATTGTAATCAAAGTGCCAATTCAATGCATTGAATGTTCGTTGATCTAGAAGCAAGATTACCAATGCTAAGCGTTGAAACCCTGGGCCATCTCTCTCTCACACACAATTAATGAATGTAAAATCTAAACTTGAATGCTTATTAAGGGAATTAATTTATATGATCTCTCTATAAGGCTCCAAAAACCATAGATTTTTATTAATAAGGGATTATGATTCAAATGAACTAATTTGCTAACAAAATCTTTTTATTTCAAGAAATAATTATAAGAAAATAATGTATTCAATGCGCTAGTTATTCAATGAAACCTCCAGCAATTAAATTTGACAGATTTAAGATTAATATACGTTGAATTTGACGACGTGATAGATTGCCAAAATTCTGGATTGAACCATTTAAAAGCTTTTTAGGATTCGCATAGGGTGCGTTTTAGTTTGGCATTTCCAAATCACTTTGGCCTTGAACGGACTTTAGTTCAATATTTTCAAAGGGCTTTGAGTCAAAATCAGTCATTGAACCACGCCGGACTTCATAAAACAATTATAGATTTTTTACTTTGCTATTTCAAACAAATTCCCCAAAAAAAACTCCAAATGTTAATTCCAATCCCAATTATATCTTGAACTTTACTCTAATCCCAATTATAGATTTCTTTTTCAAGATTATTAACATCAAAAGTTTTGCTATATTCAACACAAACCTGTTCAATAATAAATCTCTAACTAATCTCGATATTAATAATTTCGTAAAAAAACCTAGTGATGATTTTTGGATGCAGCGAAAGTAGGAGATCTCTTGAAAAAAAAAAAAAAAAAAGTTTGGAGCAAAAAATTAAGATCGAACCTTAAGTCGAGATTTTTTTAAAGGAATTTGGCCTACCTTTTTCTTGTGTAAAATCAAATGGCTTTTCCTCGTTGTCATGAAAATCAGAAACATGCGTCGAAACAAAATAGCCGATTTGTCTGTCCGTATTTTTCAGGTGCTTGCTTGCTTGTCATTTTCCCAACGTTTTCGAAAACGAAAAAGCAAAAGCAACGAGAATGATACATCGATGAAAGCTATGCCGCTCGTGCACCTCCTCCTCCTCCGATCGCTGTCGGGCATCAGATCCGTTGTTCTTTTCCTGTCGCCTTCACATCAGTTTCCGCAGCAACTGCAGCGCCAACTTACGGTGCCAAAGTTTCGATTTTTTATTCCCTTTTTTGTTCCATTCCCTCCCTCCTCTCTTCCTCTTGACGCTTCCCCCACCTGGTTCTTGAAATACCCATCGAAGGAATACCGGTTGATGGTCCCAAAGCTTCGATTTTCTCGCCACCCACCAACCCAGGAACGCGCCTGAGCCGACCCACTTCGCGTTCGCGCAATGCACGACCGAGATTTTGGGTTCCGGAGCTTGATCAAGACCGAAGGCGCGGTCCCTTTTGTCCCCGGCGGCTTGTTTCTCGACGACGCCGTCCTCCCTCCGTGTTTCGTCGCCGTTGTTTCTGGGAAAGGCGGTCCCTTTAAGGATTTGGCGGTGAGTCGTAGGAGGAGGGGGAATTATGGTGGAGTGAGCGCGAGGGGAGGATTTGGGAATGGGGTGTTTCTGTCCGTGAGCCTGTCGGTGAAGGGAAATGATGGGTGTGCGTTGGACTCTGCAAAGCTTTTGGGGAACAGTAATGGAGAGAAAGTTGAAGGAGTCGAGGTGGAGGAGAAGGAGAAGGGGAAGGTGACGGGATCGGGTGCTTTGAACACCACGAAGCATCTCTGGTCTGGAGCTGTTGCTGCAATGGTCTCAAGGTCTCTGCTTATTTCTCTCTTTTGGTTTTATTATTTTATTCTGTTTTATTTTGGGGTTGACCAACAACTCTTGCATTTACTGGATATATTTGGTGTGTTTTTTCTTTGAATGATCTTATGTTATAGACAATGCTTCTAAGGTTCTTGGTTCTTTTGTTGGTTGCATTGCTTTGTGTGTATGTGGAGTTGTGTGAATGAAAGAGGCTAGTTTCAAGTTTATTGGATTGCACCGCATGCAAGAGGAAAAGAAGGTGAAGCTTAAGCGGCCTTGAGAGTAGAGAAGTAGGGAAGGAGGCGGTCAGGCACTTGAACCCAAGATCTTTTGCTACTTGCAAAGGGATGGTCACCGATGGACCAAGCTGTTGCCTTTCGGGCTTACTACCCTTTGCAAATAGAGAGGATGTTGCTATTATATTACCTTCTAGCATATTATGTAATCCCAGATAAAACCAAGGTCATTCTATACATTAACTGTGGATATTATTAGCATCCTTGTATTATAAGTTGTTATATATCTTTCGATGTTTCTAGTTAGATTAGGATGGTCGGTTTTGATTATTGCAGTGAGGATCTCTCACCACTTTCTTTGGCTGTGCTCACAAGGTCATGCAAAATATACCATCTGAACAACGACCCTTTAATATGTTCAGATAACTTGACAGGCCATTTTTTGTTGATCTGATCTTCCCTGGTATATAGCTAACTGGATCTAATTGTTTTCTTGCCACTTAGTTGCACATCTTTTGTCATATTTGGTATTATTGCATCTTGGATTTTTCTCTTGTCGTTTATCACTAAGTTGTTAATATTTATAATGCTTCCATCTCTGTTCTGCTTCGTTCATTCCTTGCAGTTAATACAGATCAAGTGTCACTTCATCTGTACATTGCAAACTTAGAAGTAGCTCAAGAAAAATACGAAATGTGGTCAAGAGACTTCTACTTCTAAACCGACACTTGGCTAAACTGCATTTGAATTGAATCCAACATTGTCTTGAGTTGTGCTCAGTGTGTAGAATTTAATATCTTTTCTTTGGGTGTTAGGATTTTGCTGTCTATATACCTGTTGCAATAAAGTTTTAAGGGAATTTTACTGTGGAAGATTATGGGATTGGGCTTTACACAGGATGTGTCAGGTCTGTCGAGAAATGATTATGGATTAAAAGATAAACATGTATTAGTCTAATTGGTTTAGCATAAATTCAAACTTTTTGCTAAGAGAGTACTTAGAAACCTCTTTGTGCCTTCCAAAGAACAGTAGATAGGCAAGTTGCATCATGCAATGGTGGATTTTCCTTTTCAGAAGCAGAGAAGTGCTTTTTCTGCCAATAAATTACCCTTTGTAGACATTTTAACAAAAAGAAAGAAAGTTGCTGGATGATGCTTAGCTTGTTTTTCAAACTGTTTCCCTGTATCTACTGAGACAAAACCTGCTTGAATTGCATATAAAATGCTATTTTTTCGCCAGAACCGTTGTTGCCCCTCTTGAGAGACTGAAGCTGGAATATGTAGTATGTGGTGAACGAAAGAATCTTTTTGATCTCATCAAGACAATTTCAGCTGCTCAAGGTCTGAAAGGTTTTTGGAAAGGAAATTTTGTCAATATACTTCGTACAGCTCCATTTAAGGCCATCAACTTCTATGCCTATGACACATACAGAAATAAATTGCTGAAATTGTCTGGAAATGAGGAAGCCACGAATTTTGAGAGGTTTGTTGCTGGTGCCGCGGCTGGGATTACTGCTACTTTGCTGTGCTTGCCGATGGACACAGTATGTGCAATTTAGTCTTGTTTTCTCTTTTCATGCCACATAAGGAGCTTTAAGTCCTTGGTGTATATTATAAGATAACCCATGCTTTTTTGTAGAGCTGCATCACTAGCTGCATAACTGCAAATTGAAGTATGTTTAAAACAGGATAACTGCATGGACTGAACAAGTCAGCAGAATGTGTACAGCAATGAAACTGTAGCAAAGTTGCTATTGTAGTCATTTGATTGTTTAGCTTCTAAAAGCAAATTAAGAGCCTTAGAAGGACATGATCTGCACTTAAATCATGGTCCAAATTTTTTGGACTCCACATAAATCAAGATTGTAAATGTAACAGTTGTTATATGTAAAAGTAAAAATAAAGTCTCCATATCATGAGCCTAAGCATGCTCTTCATCTAGTGATTGTTGTTGTGTTAACTGTCCCACACTACAGAATTGAAGCCTTGCATGTTCTTTTGATGTGCTGCTTATACGTCAAATTGGTTCACATTATCCCTGGATAATATTCCAAAAAGTGATATTTTCCTGTTTTTCCTGTCAGATAAGGACAAAGATGGTGGCACCAGGAGGGGAGGCCTTGGGTGGTATAATTGGCACTTTCAGACACATGATTCAAACTGAAGGATTCTTCTCTCTCTACAAGGGCCTGATGCCTGCAATTGTAGCCATGGCACCTTCAGGCGCTGTTTTCTACGGCGTTTACGATATACTCAAATCAGCTTATCTGCATACACCTGAGGGGAGGAAGAGACTCAAATATATGAAGCAAGAAGGCCAGGAATTGAATGCCATGGAACAACTGGAACTTGGTCCCAGTAGGACCTTGCTTTATGGAGCAATTGCTGGTGCATGTTCTGAAGCAGCTACTTACCCATTTGAAGTAGTGCGGAGACAACTTCAAATGCAATTACGGTCAACAAGATTAAGTCCACTTGCGACTTGCGTCAAGATCGTTGAGCAAGGTGGTGTTCCTGCCCTTTATGCTGGCTTGATTCCCAGTTTACTGCAGGTATGAATTGGATCTTAATACATCAAATTCATTGACTAATGTGCTTGTGTGGAAATTCCTTATGCATATTATATTTAAATAAATAACAAAAACGACGAAAAAATGAATAGGAAAAAGAAAGCAGAGAGAGTGTGGTCTGCAATAGGCATTGAACCTCTCCGTTTGTCTGTCATCTATTGAAGTCTATTTTAGATAATGTGGATTGTGAGAGCAGAGAATGACATCAGCAATTTCTTTGCCACTTGTAAACTCTGTTGCTCTTTGAGGTTCGTGCTTTATCTTAGACAAGTATTTTAGTCTTTACCAGCTATGAAAGAAGACAATCGCATTATAATGCTGTCTTTCTGCATAGCTTCTGTTACTTTCATGTCAATATGTCAATTAGATTTAATTTTTTTGAGTGGAAATTAGTGGTCCTTCTATTACCCTTGTCCGACCTTGGTCTTTGTATTTTATCTCTTAACAAACGTTGATCCTAAAGTAATCTCCAGTCACAATTTTGGGACATATTCCATATTTTCTGTCCGAAAATCATCGGAAAATGCTGTCCAAGTACCGGAGATGCACACGTGACACTGATGTGGAATAACAAAAATTGATAGTGTAGAGGAAATTACAATAATAGTCTATTATACTATTGCCCCTGTTCAATTTTTGGTCCCTGTATCCCCCCCCTTTTCCTTTTTAGCTGAGTTAGTTGATCTTCAATCATGATTTTTTGGATATTTTTCAAATGATTCTGTCCAAATGTAAACAGAATATGCGGATTAAATGCTAAAGACTAACGGTTGGGTCAAACATGTTGTAACTAGTACAAAACTGGAAACCTCATAGCAGTTTTGCATGAATGGTCAACCCTCGATTATTGCTTTTGAGGAATTTGGTCCATGAGGATCCGATGAGATAATTACAACTCTAGGTGAAGGTCATTGTTTCTTATAGTTTTTTCCACCTTGCCACGACAGTGTTCTTTGACACTAAAACCAACAAGTTTTATTTGTGTTCATGGAAATAGAAATTTACCTTGATATCAAGCTAAAAAATTACTTTAGGAACCAAATATGTCACTAAATAAAGTACGAGGACCCAAATGGAAAATGGACTGTCAATGCAATTTCTCCTCCAACTTTTTTTGTTACATTTTTTTTTTTTTTATTTCATGTTGGCGTCTCGTGTTCATGTCTGACGCTTGGTTAGCATTTTCCATTGCAATAATACGGTGACTGTTTTTGTAATTCCCTATTTTTCAAGAAATGTTGACCTGGTATGCTGATAGTCAGTTTGTTAATGTGTCTTTATATTGGGCATCCTTCGCATTTTCAGGTTTTGCCTTCGGCTGCTATAAGTTACTTAGTATATGAGTTCATGAAGATAGTTCTCAAAGTGGAGTCAACATAGAGAGCTCATGAGCTTACCATCGAGGACATACCTGGGAAAATCTTGAGGATAACATTTAGACTTGTTTCATTGAAAGGTGCCTTATGGGGTTTCAGAAAGGAAACTGTTTCTTTAGAACTGTCAAAATTCGTCGAAATTTCTATGATCATCCTCAATTTCTTCTGTTTTCGAATGGTAAAATGCTCGCAATGAACTTGAAGTGAAGAGAGGAAAATGTTCATATCATGCTTACTTCCCTTAATTTCTTACATTAGGTTTAACAAAAAAAGCAATTTCGGATTGAACTGTTTGTCAATCTTGTTTTGGTTGATGTGTTGATGTTTATGATGATTAGGAGGTGCCTCGCTGTTGCAGTAGGTTTTTCTTGGCTTTTACATTTGCAAAGCAAGACCTGTCAGACTTGATAAAGTTGATATATTTACTAGTTGCGTATTTGCGCATTTAGCCGGAGATTTAAATGTAGATGTTTAGGAAAATATGTTGAATATGGAAGGTGCTACTCCGTTCATTACGTGCCTGACACCACTTGGATTTTTACAGTAGTTCTCTAATTTTTTTATTTCCTAGTGCAAAAAACTCCATCCAACTGCCATTGACCGGGTAATAATCCACTTGAAAGCTGATTATTCACCTACTTAATTACCATTTAGGAGTATGGCATAAAAGGAGAACTTATTATTTAGGATCTAAGTAGTGAGCTTCCACGGTGATTCAATTTGACAGTGTCCCATTTGTAAACACAGATTTTAAGGGCGTGTATGATAAAATTTCTTTTCATTTCTCTCGTTCCTCAACGGTTTGAATGTAAATCCGAAAATCCGTTTAAGAATACAATTTGATTTTTCTATTTCTAGAACAGATTTCTATTTTAGAAATAGATTTGAAAAAGTAATCAGAAGCTAAAATTTTTAACTTCTCTTTTCAGAAATTGAGAAATCAATTTTTGTTCCCTGAGAGTCCATTTGGTTCGTAGAATCTTCTCTCTTTTGTTGAAAACATGTTCGGTTCTTGCCTATGTAGTTCTCAACTCGAACAACTGTCTTTTAATATATAAGAGGTTGTATGAATGATAGGTAAATTGCATGATCATGTTCCATTGAAATGACAATATTGACAACTACTTTTGAAGCTTTCAACTTGCAATTATCAAAGCAAAAACAGCTTCCCTTGTCGTTCAGAACCGGTCTTTGTAACCATATGCGTCTTCAGAATTATTCAGAAAACTGGACCATTTCTCTTAGACCAAACATGCCCTAAAGCAAATCGAGACTCCAACCGCTCGAATCTCAAGAAGTTCATCCTCATGGAATTCATGATTCATACTTACTATAGACATGTGATGCACATGAACTATAATGTCAGTTAAAACTCTTGAACTATGAAACCAAAGATACAGGATATGGTGACAACCGCAAAAATTTTCGACCAATTTAGAACTTCCCTCGGTACAAAAATCTGAACATCATTCCAACCACATACTATAGGGTCCAAAGAGCTGATTGAACTAAGACATTTGCTCATTGTTGCCAACCGTATTGTTGATTTCTATTGTTACCCATTTGGTTTAAGCTTCTGTTGGACGTAGAACCTCCATACTGGTTACTTTGAGGGAAATTCGAGGGGCCGACCCCATAGCCCCCGGTGGCTCCTGGACCCCCAGCGGGACCAGGAGGCATACTGCCTCCACCATAACTCGGAGGCCGTCCTTGAGTTGGATATGGTCCACCGGCATAACCCCGGACTTGGGCAGCCCCACCCCCGCGATTGGGATTATAGTTTATGCCCTGGTTCCCAGCAGGGGGGTACCTGTTCGGGCCACCTGGCGGACCCCGAGGCTTTCCGTAGTGGTGATGGCCTGGCCCAGAAGACATAGCCGACTGTGAGTGGTTCACTGGATGGTTGGGTGCAGACCACTGCGAAGGATGAGATTGGCCCGATTGCTGAATCGGTGGTAGGCGAGAATTCGGCAGAGGATGTGCCAGTTTCTGTCTCTTCGCTGCCTCTTCATTTTGCCGCAGTTGCTGCCTCTTCTTCTTGGTCTGGAACTCATGTGATGATTCATATTTTGGCAAGCTGTGATTAAAAAACGCATATCATATGATCAATATTCGGATTATGCAAATCACAACATCAGTCGGATCTATTTTTCATGATAGGGAATATCCAAGCATTAGTTAACATACAAACCTTCTAGGATCACATGGTAAGGGATCTGTCCAGAAATACTCCGCGTCGAGTGCATCCTTGGCAGATATTCTCTATATCAAATGGAAAAGAGAGTGAGGACTATTAATTGTATAGTGGAAGTGACTAATCATGCACAGCGAGTCAGCCAACTTTATTAAATCAAAGCTTAGAGAAGCACAATCAGCAATTTTACATAAGGTAATAAGAGGCATAACCAGGAAAAGAGAAGTAACTGAGACCCACAAACGTGCTGAATTCTGGACTAATCCTAGGGAGAAATTCTAAGAAACCATTGCCTTGCTAAATGAACTTCCCATAGTTAAGAGAATAAGTATTGGTAAAAAAATGAAAATTTCACTTCATGACATGGCACGCAGTCCCTGAGAGATGTTCTCGGATGGACAAATCAACAATTATTAAAACACGTCACCGTACTCTGCCATTGTGCTTTAGTTAACCCAAGCTGATGGAAAAAATGATAAACGAAACAAAAATATTGAAACTTGAGAATAAACCATCTAAATCTTGGATTAGTTCTTCCATTTAAATAGTAGTTCTAGTTGATTATGACAAATCCACTCTCATGACATCTCCTGTCCTAATACATAAGCAATTGACAACACTTTCAACTGATATAGTCACCTCCAAGATGCCCATGGCACACATTGGTTTAAGATAAATCAGAAAGCAACCAGTCAACGTGAGCATCATATGAGCTAATAATTGGGGATAAAGGAAAAGGTTGCCAGATACAAGCATATACCTGAGCTGGATCAAGAGTCAGCATTTTATCCAACAAATCTAAGGCATGACGGTCAAAGCTGTAAAAATGTAGGGAAGATAACAATTACATGTCGAACTCTATGAGGCCAATGAAAAAAATGAGAAGTTAAATATGATCGGTACAGCGACAAATAAACAAATCTAGATTCTGTTTACATACTTTCTGAAAACCTCTCTGATGCGTCTTTTCATGGGCCTCGTTGGCTTAAAATTGTTATACCAGGGTATCTTGGAAACCCCAGGCCAGTTGACTTCATCAGGTGATCCGCAAAGCTCAAAGATCTTGTTCAGTTGCTCAGGCTGCAGCAGCATCAATGAAGAATTCAGGAAAACATCTGAATGATTCTCGATTTTTTGCTGTCTATATTTCATTGAAGGAATGCCTCCAGGCATGTGCCAAGTCACCTGATTTAGCTAGTTCTTTCTGCTACGCCCAGTTTCCTACAATTGTCTCTCATCTTTCTTCAGCATTATTTACAAGGGCCAAAAAGGTTTACCCATTCATAAAAGGTTTATACCTTGCCCAAACTAGAGAAAACATGGCCTGTATTCACACACCTAAAATTCTCTTCCTAAACAACAATGTCAATGCTAAAGCCAGTTATAGAACTGAAGGAGAAGGGTTTCTCCTTGGACCTCTGGTTTATCTGGAATTTTGAACACCAAGTGGCATTTTCAAATGGAACTCACTGTTCTTTTCAAAATCTCTCATCTCTCATAATACTGCTCCAAGTTTTATTCAGGATTTATAACCATGCAATCATGGAGTTGTGGCACATAGTTTTCTACAGAATATCAAAATTCTAATAGTTCTGCCACTTAGGCTAACGATTCATTTATTATATTAAAGTTACCTACAAAAGGGTATAACTACTTCTGCTCTTTCTTTAAGTGCTATGCTAGTTGGCCCGAACAATCTGTAGCGGGAACAACTTTTTTGAGTAAATTACACACACAATCTATTTTGACTTTTGGGTGAGTAGTTCCAATTTCTCGTTGTCACTAAAATATCTTATGTCCTGGAACTAATTTACTTGATTCACATTTCTCTATGTCATAGAAGCTAGCGTGAAGCTAAACTTCTGCCTTTGGTAGTCTCTTCTCATGATATCTTGCATCAACCAAAAAACAAACGGGCCCACTGTGTGATTGACAGGGATGGTGAGTGTACAACAACCAACAAAAGCAGGACATGTGAAGTAGTAACTACCGAATGAAATAACTTGCTCTCCTTTGAACTCTTGTGGGTCCATATCAAAAGACCTAAAGGCTTTGGTTCATTATTCACACACCATGCCAATTATTAATGTGGCATGTTATAAAACCCAATTCTAAAACATTGACATCATCCATAATGCACAAACAACTTTTCTTTAGTACAATGAACCTACGCTGAAATATAGATCTGTCTTTCACACAAGTTATCCAGATTCCATTCAACCAGAATTGGATTTCAACCCATGCATGTACACCCCACTTTAACTTCTCCAATGTTCAACTTCCAATGACAGTAAAATTTCTTTAGGGACAATTCTACAGTTTAATGTGCACATTTCCCAATCCCTCCAAGAAAAAGAAAATCTGTTCCAAGGATCATATGCTTATTCTAGCAAGAATACAAACAAGGACATGGGAGTCCATTGAACTACTTCCTAATTCTCTATCCCATTTACCAACTGCCCTAAGATTAGTAGCCCCTTCCACCATAAGGTCAACTAACCTAAAATATATTTTTCATCAATATTAAGATGACATTCACCTACAAAATTCTCTTCTCAAGACCATCTTTCCAACTTCTAGTATGTTTAACACAATTTATGCATAAAAAAAATGATTTATCTCGTCATAATTCACCTTAAGTCCAGATGAATACCAGTGGTAGAAGAACAAGAAGATCATTCCTCAATGTTGTCATTAAAGATGATATGTAGGATGCGTTACCTCGTTTTTTCCAGTCAAAATGGCTTTCCCAAATAGAAGTTCCCCAAAGATGCAACCCACAGACCACATGTCAACAGCTGGGCCATATTTTGTGGCTCCAAGGAGCAACTCTGGAGGCCTGTAGTCATATTAGATAAAAGTTAAACCAGAAAAGAATCCCTAATCCCTTCAGAGTTATCCCTTTGGTTTTTCAAAATCAAATCCATTTACCCAGCAAATTCTGGACAACTTGCATGCAAAAGAATTCATGTTATCTAGCCCCTTCTAAAGAAGACCTTATAACTGATAGATATATTAACTAGATATAAACCATTCGCGGGAAAAAAAGAATATTAATCAATCATTCGATTAACATTACTAAGAGGCATGAAACTAATCATCCTTTTCCTGCGTCCATGTATAGCAAGGCTTTGCCTGGATTCCAACCAGGCATTTCCTTGTGATTTTGGACAAAGAAGCATCCGTTGTCACCACTGAAATTATTAAAATAAGATTTTTCCCTCTGTAAGATGAATAATGTTGTATTGTAACGATATAATACACCTGGCGGTGCCAGTTGAAGAATTTTCATAGCGCAAAAGAGCGAAACTATGACAGGCTAGGGCAGATGAAAAGGAAAATTTAACTAACAGGTCATGCAGCAAAACAGACCACATTTATTACTTAAGATGATGTAAGACCAGACAATATTGATGAGCAACCCATAGATTGTGTTCAACTGACTCAAGGGTCTTAACCTTGTGGTCATGGGTTTGAACCACAAAGTACGTGGCATCATTATACACTCGAAATTCATGCAGCAAAGTGCACCGTTCCTCGACTCTAATTATGTGCATGACAAGAAGGATGACTCTCCCAAATTGTACAGCAAGATGAACTAGCATATACCAGTGACAACAGGAATGATCCAGTTACTGAGCCCTATGAGACTATAATGCCCAGAATATATTACAGACAGTTCACTGCAATTTCCAGGCAATTTTTGCCTGAATGCATTTCCTAGAGTTTTTTTTTGTCTGCCCTACTCTAACTCTCAACTCTTTCAGACTTTTGCTCTACCTCTTTGCAGAGTGTAGGAGTTGAACCCCGCGTCTAAAACTAAATGTCCCCACATATCAGCCCTCCCAAGAAGGTGGGAAATCAAACTCCTCACCTCCCCTTCCCATGGTGTTTTTTTTTTTTTTTTTTTTTTTTTTTTGGGGGAGGTGCTAGAAGCATGGTCTATAGGTAAACATCCTAGAAAGATTATGAAGTATGGAAATATGAGCAAAAAGTGGGACATGCACATGAATAAAGCTCATTGAACAGGTGATATCACATATTGCTAAAGTATTCCTGGCCAAAAAGTGATTAGAACTTTCAGATTTAGTGTAATTTCCTCTCTCTCATCATGAAGATAATCATTTGTCCTTTTGATGAATGAATAACATAAACAACAGTAGGGCTTAAAAAGGCAACAACGTAGGTATGATCAGCCTGAGGGCAGATAGAACATGGATACCAGAAAGAGGTGAATGTTCAATAATTGATGGGGGAAGACATCTCAAATAGTCACGAATCAAGAATAAACCTATTCTAGATATCATATTCTCTCTTTCTAAGATATGAAACTTTTGGCTAAACGGTGGAAGTTTTTGCTACTTGTTAAGTCGATAGGGATCTAGGGTGCATGCACAACCATTGGCCAGTCAAATTTACTGCTCAAAAACAAAAACTGAAAATATTACCTGTACCACAAAGTGATAACACGATTAGTAAGATTTCCTACGTGGTCATTGGAAAAAGATCTTGCAAGTCCAAAATCTGCTAGCTTCAACCTTCCCTCATTATCTATTAAAAGATTGGAACCTGCAAGAAGAGATGTGACTTACAATCCAGCCACATAAGATTTATCAACCACAAGAGAAAATGCAATTAGAAACTCATGGTGACCTTTTATATCCCGATGAAGCACTTGGTTGACATGACAATAGTGTAAGCCAGTTAGCAACTGCTTCATATAACACTGAAATAAAAACTTTATCAGAAAATTGGAATATTATTTTACTAGTAATCTTCCTTCAACTATCAAAAGTCATAAATAACACCTTAATCTGTGGAATTGTAAATCTGAGTCCAGGACGATCAGCAAGGCCTGTCAAGTCATGGTCCATGTACTCAAAAACCATGTAGATGCTGCCCTTATACTTGTTGCCATCTACATTCCCAAAAGCAGTAGTTAGATATCAGAAAATGCTCTGTCTTGTGATAATCCAGCTAGCTAATAAACCCAGGAACAAAATAGCATCAAGTATTTTAAAAGAAGAAAAGCCCAAAATCTGTCATAGTAGGAAAGCATAGCATGTAGCTCTACCAACCTGCCTTTTTCTGTTCAACAGTCTCAGGACCTGGAAAGAAGCAAAAGAAACTCAATCCTGTCACAATTTGACTACAGCATCGCAAAGATCAAGAACTTTAGAAGCTGATCATACCAGGAGATGTTACAATTTCTTTAAGCTTGATAACATTCTCATGTTGAAGCTTCTTCAATATTTTAATTTCTCGAATTGCTGTTATAGGAAACTGCAGGAGAAAATGAAATAATAAATCTGACAAGTTACTGGTAGATACTCGACATACAGTAAATAGACTGACACCCAACAGTGGATAATCTTCCTTTTCTATATAGCAATAAGCTATTGAAGAAGAGGAAAAGGAGGACGCATACACATACCCCTTCTTTTTCATTATCCATGCGTATCTTCTTCAGAGCAACAATTTCGCTGGAGCTTATTTCTCTGGCCATGAACACTTGACTGCAGATAATATGAGTGGACTAATGTGTGAATGATTGAAGAAATAAAAAAATCCAGCAAGCAAGTAGGATATGTTGTCAGCCAAATATTCCCACTTTGAAATTCAAAGCGGAAGAAGTTACAAAAGGAAAAAAGAAGAAGATCTGTGCTGCAAAGCAATGTAAACATAACAGAATCTGCAATAACTGGTTAGATAACTAATTTCTTGACATCTACACGACTAAATAGTGAGATATTGTCAGTTCAAAGGATAAATTACTTGCAGTGGTCCTTTCCATTGAAAGATACAAAAACTTGAACGTGAATTTTTCCTGCAGTACAAAAACTTCTAAAGAAGAACCCTGCTTGTATACGTGAAGCACACACAGTGAAGATCCAAGTATATTTTAATTAGTTTCGTGCAAGCTGGTTTTTTTGCTTCATTCTGCTTCTTTATTTTAATCCCCAGATATATTAGAATTCCATTACTTTCACAAATGAACTTATTGATGTCACAATGTCATTTCTGTTTATCACTCCACGAAAATCGTCAGATACCATATTTCATGACTTTTCTCGTGAAAGCTGCCTCTATCAAGAGACCAAACAAACAACGAAACAAGAAACATGTCATTCACTTTCTTCATTCCATCCATTTTCTATTTTGATGGTGGAATGCTGCAGGACAAGTACCTCTACTTGAGCCATCATAGCCAATAAGCATTCAGACAACCGAATTCCCAAAAATTGATATTTCAACCATGCTTCCCCTCCAAACGATAAAGTTGCAAGATCACAGGCAGGTAACCTAGCTTCCCAATCCCTTGACTATTCTGGCCATGTGGATAGAAAATTGTGCAACTGGGTCAACGTTAAACCCCCTTCATCCCTTACATCGCTACTCTAAACCAACAAATTGGTCGACACACAGGCCAACCGAACAACGAGTTCGAATTCATATCAGAATTTACAGTTTGGATTGATGTCAGGTCCTATCCTCTGCCGTTATTCAAGCCCCATCTGCTATTATGCATCCTACCAGTTTCCCGAGAGACTGCACACACGCATAATTCAACCCAAAAGGGTCAAAAGCAAAGAAGAAATCAACACGCCCGCAACTCACTCTCAGAGGCCAAAAAGCAAAACATGGGTCGTCGCGTATTCTCCAACTCAGCGCATATACGCCAGTTCTAGACCAACAAATCCTCAAAAGAAAAAAACACGATAAAGAAGCAACCCATATCGAAACAAGGACGAACCCATAAGTGCCTTCGCCAATCTGCTCCAATTTCTCGAAGCAGTCGACGCTCCGGGAGCCCCACGACGGCGGCGACTCCTCTATGTTCAGCTGCCCCGGCGCTGCCACCGCCATAGTCTCCCTTGTCTCCCTCTCCCTCCCTCCCTCCCTCTCTCTCTCTCTCTCTAGAACAGGAAGAGTGTTTCGAAAGGAAGGAGTGCCGCCTCTCGCCAAGTCACGCGCGGAGCAGGGGCGTGCTTGCTTGGCGTGAGAGGTTTCTCTCTGTAATCAGCGGCGGCGGAGGGGAGTCGCCCCGGTCTTCTTCTCCTGTCGCATTTCCTTCGGAGGGCCGAAACGGGTCGGGTCCGGGTCGGGTCGGGTCCAGGACCCGCCCCGGATCTTTGTTTTTCCTTGGAGAGGTGGTGCCTCGGAGGTTACTTTCCCCAAACGAGGCCGTCGGAACAGATGCCGATGAGTGACGGCGACAATGTCACAGGTCTTTTTGCCCCGTCTTTGCCCCTTTCGTGTGCGGACTGATGAGATGAAAATTTTGATCAACAAAATTGTCCATAAAGTTCTTAATTTATTATTATATAATGTTCAATTCGATTATAAATTTTTTGATCATGTCAATTTAATCATAAATATTTTGATGATTTGTCAAATTTAGTCCAAAATCTTTTAATGAATTATCAATGTAGCTATTCCAGCTAATTTTAACTCGAAATTGTTAATGTGGTAGTCTAGTCGTCGTCGATACTAGCGTGGATGAGAAATTTTTTTTAATTTTATTTTCTTTCTTCTTTTCTTCTTCATTGAGACGACAAGGCCGTCGGCTCCTAGGGAAGGACTAGCAAATCCTGTTGGCCACCGGGTGAGGGCAACCCTCAACCAAATTAGGCGTGGGATCCAAAGAGGGCCTTGTCCTACACCTAATCTAGCAAGACGAGGGCGTCGTAGCCTTTGTTGTGGCCTGTGCTAGCCTAGGCGAGAGCCATGATCCTTGCTTGGCTCTCGTCTAGCTCCCGGTCCCTCACCTAGTGGCTAGCAACATGTTCGATGAAGAAGAAAAGAAAATAGTAAAAAATTAAAAAAATATTCTCATTAGTTTTAGTTATGCCATGTAAGACCACCATCATCGACTGGACCATGATAACAACAATTTTCTTTCAAAATTAATCAAACGGACTACATTGGCAATTTGTTAAAAAGTTTAAAACTAAATTGATAATTTGTCAAAAGATTTATGACTAAATTAGCATAATTGAAAATTTTAAACTATATTGACAAATTATCAAAGGTTTATGATTAAATTGACAAAATTAAAAAGTTTAGGATTGAATTAGTCGCCGTACAATAAAATTACAATTTTTTGGACAATTTTCCCAATTTTCAAGCTACTCCAAGGCTTATTAAAAAGTGAATTCTGTGTAACGCCATTTGGTGAACTTTTGGAAATTTTTCGTCTGAACTGTTTCAAGAAAAAAGTTCATTTCAAGAATTCATATATGATGAGAAAGTTGCTTGGAAATCTTTATGTCAATATCTTGACATTTTTATTATTTCCCATATCGAGTAATTAAAAAAGTATAATTTTTAAGAAGCACTCTAAAAAGAAAATATTATTTTTTTCTATTAATTCTATTCTAACTCCCAACTTATTTTTAGATTTTTGATATGTTTCTTTATAAAATGTGAGAGTTGATCCTCAGTATTGAAACTAAAAGCCCCTGATCCCATCCTTTTTAAGGAAGTGGGGAATTAAACTCTCAATCTCTCATTTTTTATGTGAAAAAGATAGTCACTAAGACAATTTAAATGATTGAATATCATTCCGAACATATGATTTGAGACCCCAAAAAAGAAGTCGGCAAACCTCAATCCCAGCACCTAAAAAGTCTTAGGACCTGTGGCCCAACACTTGGACCTAGACTTATGAACTCAACCTAGGATCTTGGCACTTGAATTTTAGACTCTAGACCTCGAATCTTGGATCCCGACGAGTGGGACATCGACGCTCGATTCGCAACATCAGCGAGCAAACCCGAGCGAGCTGGGCCTAGAGGCCTGGCCTCGAAGTTTGCAAACTTGGGCCTTGACTTGTCACGGTTCACAGATTTGCACTTTTTGCTCAACACAACACAACACCTTTTTTTTTTTTTTTTTTTTTATAATTAATTTAGACGCTTGCATTTGGCATATGACTCCACGAATGAGGACTCAAGGCTGACCTCGAGAGTAGAAAAAATTCACAATGATTCAATCACAATAATTTGTTGTAGCCTAGAAGATGGCGTCATAGAAAACAATCGGTTAAATAATAAAATCAATAAAATAAGAAAATAAATCGACGCCAAATTTATGTCATATGTCAGTGTGGCCTACATTTGCAGAGAAAAAAATCCAACAACAAATTCACATTGGTTCAATCACAATAATTTGACATGGCCTACAAGATGACATTGCAGAAAACAAACGATTAAACAATAAAATCGATTGAACAAGAAAATAAATCGAAAGCTAAATTTACATGATTCGATCAGTGTGGCTTATGATAATATGAAGAGCAATATAAAATTTATCTATAAATTAAATGACAATAGGGATTATAATTATAATCCATATGTTAAATGATGAATCATTAGTGACAAACAAGGCATAATCATCGCTTTTTATGACACCATTAGCGATTGTAGCAATATTATTATATGACTCAATACTAATTCACTTAACCCTTCCATTTTTCAACTTTAGGCATTTCCTTCTAAAATAACCTCTCTTGCTACAACTCTCAAACAACAACACAAGTCCTACGGTTACTATAGTTTGTTTAGGTTGAAAGGAATTTTGCTAACATAAGTACTATGTTTTGCTCTTCCCTCCCCTAATTAAGTAGGAAGCATAGGTTCACTAAATTCTCTCTCATGGATGTTCTCACTCAAAATCAAATTGCGGATCTCATCAAACGTCAAGTTTTTGATCCGGAGGATTTACCAATAGCAATAATGATATTATTCTAACTACTAGGCAATAAGGAAAATAAAATCAAGGCATATACCTCATCTTCAAAGTCAATCTTAATTGAACTCAATTGACTAATGACTACATTGAAATTCATTGATGTGTTTAACAATTGACGAACCTTTGTTCATCCTTTAAGTGAAATAGATATCACATCAAGTGACCTTGTTGATCGCATAAGGCTCCTCGTATATGTTTGATAAGGCCCCATAATGTTATTCGCTTTCACAATGTTAACACGACATTACAAGCAAACATTAGCCAAACAACCTCCAATGTTTGTTTGTCCAGCAATTCCTAATCAACTTTCTTCATCGACTCTAGCTTCTTCCTACACAGGAATAAGTGCAGATTTCTCTAATAAAGATAATCATAAGTCTGTATCTTCTTACACCGAAATATTTCTAACCAAATCTATTGATTGTACTTCACCTTTTTATGTTGCCATTGATTCACTTTAACTTACTTGAAGCCTGATTTTGATATCAAATGTTGCAAAAAACGAGTGATCGAACCATAAAATTGATAGTAAAAAAACGATTACTAGATTTATGTGGTTTAGTTGATGTGGCCTACATCCATGGGGAGAGTAAGATTCTAATAAAAATCAAGCGATATAATAGAGATTCCAATAAAAATCAAGCGATATAATAGATATTACAATCATACTCAAGTCATTAAAATACTTTTTATATTTCTCAGCTCCCAATTATACCTAATAACTTAAATAATGTTTAACCTTCGCAATTCTTTACGAAATAATCTATTAGTCTCGGAAAGGAATTAAGAAATTTTACCAAAAAAGATCATTGGCTGTCCTATCAGATTGCTTCAAAATCTAATCTACAAACAAATCGTCTCTTATATACTATTCAAGAAGAAGACACTTGCTATTTATAGACAAGAATTAATTTTAAAACAAGAAGCGCCTTTTCAGGAAACTAGTCAAACTAGGAAGCCTACTCAAATTAAGAAAATTTCTTTTTCAGGCTCAAGTTAAATGACATTACTATAGCAATCAACCATTCAAGATATCTATGTTTTGTTTACTCTAACAATCAATTCTTAAATGCTTTAGTATCACCGAATTATTATTAATTAAGATAATAATCTCCGAACAGTTTTTCTTTGACATCATTGATTATTTCTTGTTTTTCGACACTTAAAACCTAAAATCTAGATATCCACAAATTTGAAATCGCAACATCTACTAAAGCATAAGTCCAATTCCTCAAATATTCATTAGCATCCATTAATTACATAGTCTAACATATATGATATCATCTGCTCTAAAATTTGTGTAAATCAACTCTTATGCAATCTTTAAAAAAAATAAAATCTTATAACTATTTTTATGTTCTTACTAACACCTCAAGTAGCAGTCATCAATAACGTCATTTTAAAATTAACCCATTCTAGAATTATTTACTCTTGATGCACCTAAGACACGGATGGTTCCTAAACTTTGGCTTAATATGAGATGTGATTCTTTAACTTTTAATTTATTCAATGTGATGCTTGAATTTTAATTCAATGTGCAATGTGGTCCCTGAACTTTCAATTTGTTTGATGTAATCCCAGAACATATACCAAGTTCTAGGGACCACATCGAAAAAATTAATAGTTCAAGGATCGCATTTTATATTAGGCCAAACTTTAAGAACTAGATTGAATAAATTAAAAGTTCAAGATTCAAATTGCCAATTGAACCAAAGTTCTAGTATTCCTTACGGCTCCTTAAGATCACCGAGGAAAGAAATTGTCTGCTGTGCATAAATTTCAAAGAAGAATATTAGAGGCGAACCAGTAATAAATGAACTTGCTGTGTGGCATTGGTCAAATAAATATTGGAAAGCTCATTCTTAACTTAAGAAGACTTTAGTGAAATAGTAAATGGACTGTTACTCGAGAATGGCTTCTTCAACTTAACTTTCGGCTACAATTGGTGAATTCATTCGGAAGATGCGGGCAGTTGATGGCGCCGATGATATGTGGATGTGTGGCGGGGACAGCTGTCGGGTATGCTGGTCGGTACGGGGGAGGAGAGGATGGGTTGGAGTTGCCTTCGCAATAGTGACTGTTGGGAATAATGAATTTCCTAAAACGATTCGATACTCAATCAAACCTTAAAATAAATGTAGAAGATGAGCCTTAGGAATCACATGTATCACTTATCAAAGATACACCACGGAATCGAGCGTACCTTGTTTTTTATAAATTAAACACCAATGTTGAAATTCAAAAGAATCTTGATCCTGTTCTATTGAGGAGCATACTGTTGCTATTAGGAGGAGAAAACTTTGAACGTGAGTGTATTGTTCTTACGTTTCTGCTTATTGGAGGGAGAGAGTTTTTATTCTGAAAAAGATGTACGTACTTCCAAAAGGTACATTCTCTTTTTCTTTTCTCTTCTTAAAAACGTCTTATTCAAAAGAACATTCCTCCAAAAAACATATATCTAAACAACGTAGATTTTTACATTGCAACCGTTCCTCTATGGGCCCTTATCTTGCGGGCCGAGCTTTTAGGCCCAACATGGGCGGACAGGCCTACCTAGGCCTATCAACGCATAGATAAACCCATTAGTGACCAAGTTCTGCAACCTAGTGTCGGTTTCTGTTGTGTTCTCGTATTTGGCCTTCTTCTGCTACTTGGCTCTTAACATCCCACCTCCCAACTAGCTCTCATCTCGTCCCCCCCTTTTTTTTTTGGTCGAAAATACATTGATTCTTCATTTAACTCAGAAAGTTCAGAGTACTTACATCAAGAACATCAGCGCATATCAAATCAAACAAAGTGTAGGGGATTAATTACCCAATTACTAGGGAGGGAGTTCTCGCATTGGGCTTCTGCAATCCAGTCCGCGGGCTTGTTGGCCTCTCTACTGCAATGGGCCAAGGAAAAGGCCTGGAAATCTTTTAATTTTCCTTTGATGCGGTCCACAGTCGGCAACAGCTCCCAACTCACTTCTTCTTCGAACAGAATCCCCCGCACGAGTGTTAAACGATCTGAATGTACTTCCCATCTTCTGTTTCATAGTGTTTCGATGCAGTCCCAGGTTTTCTGTGTCATGTCGTATGCGGGGAAGAGGGATATTGACTCTTGGTTTCTTCTGCTGATCTTTTTTCGTCTTCCACCAGGGATCGCACTTAGTATGTATGAGCGGGATAGCGGACCCAAGGCAATGGAGCCTTCTTTAGAGATGTATACATAATTTCTCACTTTGAGATGGAGGGAACATTAAGTCTATTGTCCTATATGTGATCATTCTTCTGAACGGGTAAGTATTATCTCTTGTATGCTCACACCAGATAATTAACCGCTTCAGTTATCACACTTGCAATCCAAAGATGGTTTATATTGTACAAAATTCACTGAAAATTTGCTTCCAGAAACGTTGCTAGCAAATCGTCATGGGTCCATGTGTAATTCATCTGCAAATGGATAATTGATCTAATCAATCATAGACATATAGATCGTCCTGTGTCGTTCACAGAACGGACATGGAAACTATTTTTTCACAGAGCTGGTCGACAGGATAACAGCTTATGGTAAAATGATTCGGTATTACCCTTTTCTTGGCCACAGTCACGGGTTCTCTTTTCTCTAAGCATGCACGCCTCTTTTGCAGCTACCGTAACAGAACTAAAGTCTCGTTGCTTTGACAATTATTTCTGCGCTAGTGCTATGCTATTGGAGAAATGAAGTCTAATTCAGTGTTGACGCAGGCTCTCAAATCACAACCCTGAACTCCTACTTCAAGCATTTCTCTTTCTCTTTCCATTTAGAAGCTATTTAACACATCTCTTGCAAACTTTAATTCAAACACTTCCGTTAAAAATTCAGCTGCACTTGTGTAGCCACACGCGAAAATATCTCTGTGCTTTCCAGAAATGAAAATTTCAGAAGGGGATGAGAGTTACAACTGAAAAGCAATGCATTCGTCTTCTTTTGATGATATTCTTATTGATTGATGATCATATTATTGGTCCACGACATGTAATTCAACTGGTCCCCATCGAAAAGTGCAAGATGCAAGCCAAGTGAACAAAGTCAATTTTAGCATACAGAAAAAAGAACCCTTCTTAGTGGCAGAGTCATTGACTTTTGCCCCGGAGGGCATCTGTTACTAGTTGTCTCCATTGCGTTTGGATCGTGTAGGTACACCAAAAAAGGAAAGAAAGAATTTGAAGGACAAGCGGAATGAGAGACCGTGTGCCTGGAATTCTCTCGCTAAAAGAAGACTGTTTAAAAGAGAATTCAACTCTAATCAAGAATCCAATTTTGAAACAAGAACCTTTTGTATTGGATATTGTGCTGCTTTTGATGGATAAACGTCAGAAACATTCCATGTGGAGGTATGGTGAAGGTCAGGAACAGATACCAATAAATCCAGTCCCGAGGATAAGAGTTGTGGGTATGGAGAATCAAATTATCTCTGAGTTCAAGCTAAAAGCTGCATGGCTAGCTTTGCTTTTCGGACCAAAACATTACCCTTCTTCCGGAAAATGTCAATTTTATATTTTATCCGCTCGCATCTAGAGTAGGCACATTCATCCGGTTCTTGCTAAGAAATGAAGAACCTTATAAGTTAATCGTCTTATTCAATCTGCATAAAAAGGACCTCATTTAATCCTCTTAATCATGATAATATGAAAAAAGCATCTGATAAAGTTCACTGCCAAGCAGGGTTTTGGTCCATGAAATGCAATGAAATCCAGAATTGCACGAAGCATACTTATGACTGAAATGCAACTAAAGCCCGGGAATATTGACTTCAACCCAAGTTGCTGCGAGCACAATTTAATAAATTAAAGTTGATGAATACCTGATTAAGAGTCATCCATCGATATCTTCTTATAAATTTTTGATGGGCTCTTTTGTGCAATTCAGCGTACATTACACGCTTGTAAGCCCTCTTCATATAAACTAATGATTTTTTTAGGGTGGGGAGCTTAATTTTACAATGAGAGTGATAACTACTATTACACGCTTTCCCAAAAGAGTAGGACAAATTAAAAAGAGAAAAATTGTATGAGGCAAACTTACTGGGAAAAGTATCAAAAAAGTTATAAATTTTTTGTATTGGTATCAATTCAATTTAAACTTTCAATCGGACCAATTTAGTTAAACATTTTCACATTTGTACCAATTCAGTCCATTCGGCTAATTTAAGTCGGAAATTGTTGATGTGATAGCCAACGATCTTATGTGGCACCACAAATTTTATAATTTTTAAAAAAAAATTTACAAATTTTTTAGGTTAATACCTTGAAAAACCCCAAATTGGTACACACAGTGACAAATTTACCCCAAACTATTTTTTTGACCACCAAAAACCCAAAACCGGTATACCTTTGACAAATTTACCCTAAACTGGTACACTTGTGACAAATTTACCCTCTGTTAGTTTTAGTTAAATTTTTTTTGTTAAATTATAAAGTTAAATAACAGGTGACAATTAACCGGTATATCAATTTGGGATTTTACACTCTGTTTGTCATACTTTATAATTTTTGTGATTTTTTTGTGGTATTAATCTAATTTTTCGGAGGGTATATTAGTCACAAATTTACCAGTTTGGGGTTTTTTGTGGTCGAATAAATTAGTTTGGGGTAAATTTGTCATAAATGTACCAGTTTAGGGTTTTTTTTAATAGTTAGTCAGGGTAAATTTGTCACAGGTGTACCAGTTTGGGGTTTTTCATGGTAAAAAAAATAGTTTGGGGTAAATTTGTCACCAGTGTACCAGTTTGGGATTTTTTAAGGTATTAACCCAATTTTTTAAATTATTTTTCTTTTTTTTTTCTTTTTCCTTTCTCCTTACCCCTTGGTTGGTGAGGTCACTGGCTAACCATTGTCGGCCACAGGATGGTTGGGGCAAGGGCCTCTATGCCCTCCTCGGCCACAGGTAAGGGCATTGGCCCCCGCCCAAATCTAGGCGAGGGCGTGAAGGCCCACACTTGTGGCAGGCAAGAGCCGCAACACCTTAGGTGAGGTCGTCGTGGCCCTTGGCTGGATCTGGGTGAGGGCCGCCGAACCCTCGTCTGTCATGAGCGAGGGCCATCGCGCCCTTGCTTGTGGCCGACAAGGGCGTAGAGGCCCTCACCTAGATCTGGGCGGGGGCGAATGCCTTCACTTGTGGCCGGCGAGGGCGCAGCGGCCCTCACTAGTGGGCGGTGAGGGCATGGGGGCCCTTGCCTCCTGACCAACCTGTGGCCTGCGATGGTTGGCCGACGACCTCATCGGCCAAGGGGTAAGGAGAAAGGAAAAATAAAAAAAAAAAATAGAAAAGAGAAAAAAAGGGAAAAAAGAAAATAATTTAAAAATCTGAAAAAAATAAAAAGTTATAAAATCTGTCCACGTGGCGCCATATAAGACCGCTAGCAACCACTGTGACATCCTAATTTTCTGACTTTGGTTTTCGATTAAATGAGTTGGGCCAACATCAACACGCCTATAGTTCTTTTCCTTGAGCTAATCACTTACGGGATAACTAGTCTATCAGGTGAAGCCGTTAAGGAATCTAAACGCAATAGAGAATTCGACCGGGAATCGACTGTTCGACCGTGTTAATCTGCAAGGGTTATTACGACACTATCAAAATCGATCAGAGACTGGAGATATGTTGATTTGACAGAGGTATGTGATTAGAGTGTGGGTGATTCCACCTGATTGCAAATTTCTGTCGAACAACACTAAACCGATTTTTTTGTCATTTATGTACCATGTGCTCGTATTTGAAACATCGAGATTTTTACGACAATCAAGAGTTGCCAATGTGTCGAAGATGTACAATGTGGCTAAAAAATAATCGATCACGGGTCAAATGCGCTAAAAATTCCTAAAAGCTACCCAGTGAGTTAGGTTACGTTAAAATCACGTTTAGTTGAAATTAATCGCGAAATTGAAACCGATTTCAGAAATTGAAAGTTCTGGCATGTTACGATTTATTTTAGGAACGCCTACTCATCCTCCGAAGATTTTTCGGCAAACTAGGGTTTTTGGTGAAAATTCAAGATTGGGTGTTTTTAGATTGGGAAAATTAGAGGACCGTTTTTTAGCACACTTTTGGCCATCAAGTTGGTTCAATGATGAGGAAAAATCATGGGAAGGATGTGGACACCTTGGTTGAATTTTTGGGCTTCAATTGGATTAATTTGAAATGGAATTGAGTTGAATTTGGTGGGGAAATGTCACAAATATCGTAGCTTGGAGGTGCAACAACCTTTTAGACCATTTGAGAGGCTTGTTTAGGAAGCTTGAGGGAGGAAGGTGGCTGAGGATGATGGCTATGGATGGTGGGGGCAGTGATAAGTATTTTAGATATGTTTAGTTGACTTTTGAGGAATTTTGGCCCCCCTTTAGCTGAGTCTTCTTCTCTTCTTCTTTAGCTTTGATTTCTCCATTGTTGGAGTGTTTGAACTCAAGAAAAATCGGAGAGATCAGCCCTGCATTGTCGATTGCCCCTCTCACCGCTCGAGTTGTCGTTGAATCCCCGTGCTTGTTGTCCCACCCGTGCGCTTGTCCACGCCTCGTCGCGTTCCCGCGAGCTCAGGCCGTCGTCTCAAGCCTCCGACCAGCTAGTCGAAGCTCCTTCGCCGTCCGTCCAAGTCGCGGAGCCACTGCCAAGAGCCGCTAAAGCCGCTGCCATCCCACCTTGCCGTTTCCTCCACCATCCAACTACTCGATTAGCCCCTGTAGCCCAAGAGTAGAATTGAACCTCACTGCCCAGCTGTGAGCTTCGTGGGCCTTTTCCGGGCCCGTCCGAACCTCATTTGGTGTTGCCATAGGCTTATGTTTTACCCGCCTTCGCGTCGCCGTCGCCGTGAACTCATCGGCCTGCAAAACCAGTGAATTTACTCACTAAACCTTGCTTAGGAGGTTTATTATACTTAATGGGTTATTAGATTAAGTTAAGTGTGATTAGTATAATTGTTAGCTTGTTTAGTTAAATTAGGCTAGTTAGATTAGTTAATTAGGTGGTTAGAGATTGTAGTTAGTTAGTTTATTATGTGGCCTCGCAGTTAGAATGGTTAGAATAATTTAATCAGTCCAATAGGTGGTTAGATTAGTATTATTAAGCCTAAGTATATATTTATTGATTTAATTTGTATTTAGTTAATTAAATTTTCTATTTGATTAATTATTTATTATCTTCCAAAATTATACCGGGATAGCCCGAACCGAAATTTCATGCTGATTGTAGTGGTGTGCTTAGTTTGTGCAATTGATTGTTAAATTGTCCAATTGAGTGGTGATTGTGATTTTTGATTAATTACTTCAAAATTGTGAAATTTTGGTATTTAATTAGAAAATATCGGGTGTCGGGTTTTGACCCCGAAAATATTTTTAAGTACTATATCAAATAGTGAGATTTTAAAAGGAATGAAACATTTTTTAAGGTTCGATCTGACAATGTACCCACACACGATTATTTTCATCGGGTGTTTTTAATATGAAGAAAATAGACCAAACACATAATCTTAATTGAGGCATTTGAGTGCAAAGCACAATGTCCTTGGTCGGGATTGATTGATCGTGTGACGATTAAGTGAACCCGTCCCCGATGCGTGTCGATAGGATGATGCCCCTATATGGGATGCCCCTAGACAACGGATGCTGGTCACAGTAGATTCTAGATCGATGGTCCTTCGGGAATGTCGTCCCCGATGTGTGTAGGTGGATGTTGCCATGCTCAAGGGGGAGATGAAGCTTGGCTATGCCAGAGGACTAATGTGCATTGGTAGATCATGCCTGTGCGGGCAGTAAGCAATTGGAACGTGTGATTGATTGAGATAAACGCGTCGGATTATGGGATAAAATTGTGTGGCACGGTATGAGACATGTCATAGCGATTTGGCTTTATAATTGGGACCCTTGTGATTGATTGAGACGTGATTGATTGAGATGTGATTAAGACGTTCCGATTGATGTGTGCATCTAGTATATGCATTGAGTATATGAACTGTACTGACGTGCAGGGAAGAACTGAGGCGAGGTGAGTCTTATTGATTGTGTGGTTAGGCCACCCCTAGGTGTATTTCCTTTCTAATAGGGGTTTAGGGGTGAACTTGTTGAGACGTTATCTCACCCTGTTGTGGGCTTACCCTTTTCAAGACCTTAGATGGCGGTCCCTCCAGTTCGTTTTGAACAGCCTCGGGGGGTTACTGAGTGGAGTATAGACGTCCCTATCCCCGGGAGTCACTGGGTTCATGGGCTTGTTGTGACCACTATTTGGGTCGATGAGGGCCTACCTCAGAGGGTACCTCATCGATTCAGGGCGTGGTTTTGCCATGGGCTCAATGGGTGTAGGGAAGGTCCCCTTCAGGGTTTTGATATTCCCGCCGTTGCGGTCAACACCGCTCCAGGCGAGGGTGCAACTGACCCTCTTGATGGGGTTGTGGAGGACCCGAAGCCCCCGGAGCCTATGAAGGTGGAGTCCGAAGGATCGGCAAATGTGTTTGACTAGTAGGTCATAAGACAACGTCTTTTTGAAAGCCGATCTTTTTGTAGATAATCAATTTGTTTATAAAAGTGTTTTGTGAAAATTTGTATCATGCTTTTCTATCATATATTTGTGTTTTCTGGAGATTTGTTTATTCGCTTTTACATGTGCTTAATCAATTGGGTCGGCAACGCGTCTTGGGACATCGCAATTTTATTAACCACCGAGGGATGTGCGCTCGCTCGAGCTTTGGGGCATGATAGCCCCCTCAGCAATTTATGACTTAAATTAGCTGTATGGACTGAATTGGTAACGATGTGAAAATGTTTAAGACTAAATCGATCCAATCGAAAGGTTTATGACTAAATTGGTACTAATGCAAAAGGTTTAGATCTTTTTTGGTACTTTTCCCCGAATTAACTGAAGGAGGTCCTACAAAAATTGACATTCCAAACACCCCACTAATAAAAGTCTGAATTGGCTTCGATCTGGTCTCATATTTGCTTCCATTCCCTATAAATAGAGATATAAATGCAAGCAACAAATTGAAATATTGGACTTGAGTAGGAGAAGAAGAGAGGCTAACATGAAGATAAGAGTCTCAGTTGGTAGCTAAGGATGACTTGCCTGCTCCGAACTTCCTCTATTTGAGCTAAGTGTTCGAGTAGTTCATCTCGGTATCAGGCAGTCTCCTTGGCTAGTCAGAAAGTCTCTAATCTTTCATGTTAGGCTTCTTCTTCCTTCTGAAAGTAACTATTCCTTGAAGATACAAATTTGTCGTTCTTTTTCTTCATTGCATCACACACCGAGAGGTATTGGAATGTGTTTGTGAGGAAGAGGGACCTTACATGACATGATAAGTCTGGTTTGTTAGCCAAGGATGACTTGCCTGTTTCATACAAGAGGCTTCGACTATGATCGCCATTCTCATCGATTGATGCGCATGATTGCATGGTCACCATGCAAGTCATCGTGGCTTATCTACCATGCTCTTCACGTTCATGATAGGCCTTCTCTTCTTCTTTCAAAGCACCTACCTTCCTTGGGCCACAGTTGCATTGGAAGTCAGCAAAAGGTGGTCCGTGAAAGTTGCAAATGGCAGCTTATATTGACATAAAAAGCGGAAAGCAAAGGAAAAATGAAAATTGATTTTCGTGGTTTTGCTATAGATAAGGAACACTCCAATTATGCAGGTTTGATTATCGAAACCATATGAATTTGAGGGAATACTTTGACGAATGGCTATGTGCGGCTGATGAATAAGTCGAGAATGTGTGGCTACATGCAGTTTCGATGATGCATGCAAATCGACAGTTTTTCACCGATGAGTTGGGACATTCGATCACTTTCCGGGTGCTATACACTCCCATTTTGGATTTTACCCGCACATACTTGAGGTGAACATTTTAAGTGCCATGCATTGATGCGAAGTTTAGGATTATGAGATGGACATTTTGAAAATAAAATAACATTTTCATAAATAGGGATCCAATGATAAATAATGTAATAGTGCAAAATGATCTCCACCGAAAGAAAATTTATGAACGTGTGTGGTACATAAGTGATCAATAGGTCAAATGTGAGGTATGCTTTTATTATTTTCCTTAAAATATTTGAGTAAAGACCAATAGGTCAACCAACTTCCTTCATCAGTTCTGGCTTCTTCCTAGAAAGGAGTCGGTGCATATTTCTTCGAAAAAGATATTCGTAAGTCTGTATCTTCTAGAGAAATCATTCCCATCAATCCATCTATTATACTTTTCCTTCTTATGTCACCATTGATTCACTTCAACTTTCTTAAAGCCTAACTTTGAGATCAATATTTGCTGCAAAGAAGTGATCGACTAATAAAATTGAGAGTTAAAAAACACACAATAGATTTACGTGATTTAGTTGATATGGCCTACGTCAACGGAGAGAGCAACACAAGATTTTGCTATAGATCAAGCGATAAAATAGAGATTACAACCAAACTTGAGTTACTCAAACACTTTCCGTGTTTTTTAGCCCCCAATTACACCAAATAACTCATATAGGGCATGCATGGTTGTGTTTATTTTTTCTGTTTATGAACAAAAATTTTGTTTTTTTGTTACCGGGAACAAAAAAAGAACAGAAACGCGTTTGTTTGCGTTTTTGTTATCGGAACAAAATTGGAACGAAAATAAGAAACAAAAAAAAAGTTACTTTTTTGTTCCAGAAACACATTTTGAAGGCCCGAAAAGAACAAAAACACAAAACCCTTGTTTCTTTTTTGTTTCTCACTTTCATGCCCTGCGCCCTCTCAAGTCCCTCCCTTTTTCGGCGTCTCTCACGGGTTCCACCGTCGAGTGATCTGGCGCCTCCCGCAACTCGTCATTCTCTCCGGCGTCGATAGTTGCTGCTCCTTCACCGGTTGAAGCTTCTGATTCGAGGTAAGTTTCATCCTTCACCAACTGCTGCTCCTCCTTCACCGTTTGACGAGGGCTTCGGTGAGAGCCACCCCTCGCAGATCTGGGTGATGGTTGCTCGGGGCTCGAGCGCGACAGCTCGCTTGAGCTAGCGCTTGCCCAGATCTGCGAGACACTCGCTCGAGCGAGCCCTCGTGCTTGAGTCCCGAGCGAGCGTTGCTCGCCCAGATCTGCAGTAGTGTTTGCTCGCTCAAGTGAGCAAAGCAGCGATGACTGCTTGAGGCTCGAGTGCGACGGCTCGCTCGAGCCAGCGCTTACCCAGATCTGCGAGATGCTTGCTCGAGCGAGCGTTGCGAGCAGAGCAGCAGCGCTCTGCTCGTTTTCCTCACTTGAGCGAGTGTCGTTGCTTTGCTCACTCGAGTGAGCGTCGCTGCTTTGCTTGGTCGAGCAAGCATTGCGAGCAGAGCATCAACGCTCTGCTCGCGAGAGTAGTTCGCTGCTTTGCTCGCTCGAGCGAGTGGAGCGCGCAATGCTCGCTCACAAGAGTAGTTCGCGAGTGGAGTAGCAACGCCCGCTCGCGAGAGTAGTTCGCTTTGCTCTCGACGAGCGAGCGAGTAGATCGCAAGAGCGAGTGTCGCCGCTTCGCTCGCTCGAGCGAGCATCGAGCAACAACACTCTACGCCCGCTCGAGTGAGCATCATTGCTTTGCTCACTGCTCGAGCGAACATTGCGCTCGAGTGAGCGAGCAACGCACACTACTTGCTCGAGCGAGCATCGCTGCTTTGCTTGCTCGAGTGAGCATTGCGAGTAGAGTAGCAATGCTCTGCTCACTTGAGCAATTCGCTGCTTTGCTCGCTCGAGCGAGCATCGCGAGCAGAGCAGCAACGCTCTGCTCGCTCGAGCAGTTTGCTGCTTTGCTCGCTTGAGTGACCCGGCGGTAAATTTCTTTAGACTATGCTGAGGAACTATGAGCTCATCCAAAATCACCATGAGAGCTATCTTTTTGACAGGGAGGGACTCTAGTTGAGAAACTTACAAAGGAAACACTGAAGGACGGGAGCCACTTTGAAGAACTTCTTTTTGTGTTTGACAAGGGTAATGCTGCCTTGTGTTGGATGAATTTCATGGT
This sequence comes from Eucalyptus pumila, assembly GCA_016097595.1. NCBI lineage: Eukaryota > Viridiplantae > Streptophyta > Magnoliopsida > Myrtales > Myrtaceae > Eucalyptus > Eucalyptus pumila. The sequence goes on from CM027853.1 coordinate 35,248,209, forward strand.
TGCATATTATATCTAGCATTACACTGAAATGCTCAGGCGGATCATTTGGATTTCACAGCTCAAAGACAGATTGGAAAGAGTAGTTGTTTAGGTTCATTTGGAGCAAGATTGAACTTTTCACATTTCCTTTTATTGTAGTGTTTGAAATATGACCTATATTTTGACATGGTTGGTTTCTCACAATGCTCTTTATTTTATTTTGAGCATTCCGTTTCATTGATCATTGATAGTCATAGTACTATGTAGTTCTTGTAGCTCAAAATGCAACTTATGATCTGTTTTATACAAGTTAGTTCAAGAATTGTCAATTTTGTCATTATAGTCTTCTCCGCTTGCATCTCTTGAGAATGATTTTGTGTATGGCATGTATAGTATTATGTTATTGATTTAACTCATAACTCATATGCTGCTCAACCGGTCAAAGATTAAATGGCATCTGAGAGACAGACATTCAGTGCAAAGTGGACCGAGTCTATAACCAACCTATTTATCGGTTTGTTGGTGGATGAGGTCGAAAAGGGAAATCGCACCTCTTCTACTTTCAACAAAGTAGAGTAGAGGAATATACAAACTGAATTCGTTGGACAGACAAGATACCAATATAGCATGGTCTAGTTGAGGAATAAGGTAAATAAACTGAGAAAACAATATAGCAGTTTTTAGAAACTTATGTCTCAGTCTGGATTTGGTTGGGATAATGTGAATAAAAGAGTTATTGTCGACAATCCAAGTATATGAGAATCTCACATCAAGGTATCTTTTTAACTTTTTGGTCATTTTGATGTGATTATATATGTAAATTTTAAAATGTATGATTATATTGCTGAAATTTCATTATTGTGAAAATTGTAGGAGAATGTTGAGTGGGCAAAATTCAAGAATGATGGATTTCCTCAGTATCCCGAGCTATGTATTGTATTTGGTGGTACATATGCTACTGGAGAATATGCCATAGGAAATGCTAAAGATTTGACGGTGTCGGAGGAAGATGACAATGGTGATGGCAATGTAGGCGGTGACAACAGTGGTGACAATGCATATGGTGACAACAGTGGTGGCAATGCATATAGTGATAATGGTGGTGGCCATATAGATGACTTCAATGAACACCACATTGATGAGAGAGTCTTTATATTAGACAATGCTGCAACTTCAACTCGTGGAAAGCACAAATTAGATAGGACTCCAAATATTAAGAGGAGAAGGAAGAGTAACCAAACCAGTATTGATGACACTTGCAAAGCCATACAAGACTTTTTGAAAGTTAGGTCAAGTCAATCTAGTAGTGGCTCTGCGGCTTTTGAGGTTACGCCATCACTTGTAGACCCTTTATTCGTAACTGCTGTGATGGATATTCTAATTAGTATGCTTGAGATAGAGTAAGATGTTTACAATAAAGCAGTGGAATGAGCATGCGATAGTGCCTCATGGAGGGTGGCTTTCATTAAATCCCCACCTGGAAGGAGAAATGGACTTCTTGATCATCTTTAGTAGATGTTTGGAAATATATTATGGATTGAATGGGGTTTCATTAGACTGTATAACTTATGTTATCCATTAATATTTAGTTTTTAAAGATATTAGTGTTGAGACTCTTGGTACTTATATGTAATGGCATCTTCTATTGAGACTATGACTTATGTTATTGACTGTTATTGGATATATTTTCAAGATCTATATTGATGTTTGATACGTTTTTTCTGTTTACGTATCTCTTTTTGGATTCATAAATTTCTTATACTTTTATGTTCACGTATCTATTGAATCCATGCATTTCTTAGATTCATGTATCATTTCGTTCATGTATTTATTGAGTTCATGAATCTCTTGAATTCACGTATCTTTGGATACATGAATCTCTTGGATTCACGTATCTCTTTATTCATGAATCTCGTGGATACACACGTCTATTTAATTCATGTATCTCTTTAGTACATGAACTAAAAATCTCTATATATAGATAGGAACATAGAGCTTCATGGGGGTTTTTGTTTTTTGGGTTTTTTGGTTTTCCCGATTCGATTCCAAAAAGAGCTTTAATATCATTTTCTACTCTTCTGTTTTTCCTGAGTGTGCTGGTTCAATCGAACGGTTCGACAGAGTCCTGTTTGCATAGTGCTAATTCAAACAGGTTCGAGGTGTTGTATCTTGGGAGGCATAGTTCGTGAATCTGCGGGGCACCATTGGGAGGAACTAATCGCCTTAAGGAGATTCGGTTATTCGTACCTCACCTCCAATTTTATGTTATATCTTATTTTCTTCTTCTCCAAGATTTGTAAAGGGAATGAAATTATAAAGTTGTTATCATCTTCTTTACTTTCATGTTCTGATTGCAACAAACAGTGTGCTTTCTCTGGATATAATTTCCAACAGTGTGGCGGGGACACATATCGGCTATGCTGGTCGGTACAGGGGAGGAGAGGATGGGTAGGATTTGCCTTTGCAACAGAGTGACCAGGTTCTGCAACCTAGTGTCGGTTTCCATTGTGTTCCCGTATTTGGCCTTCTTCTGCTACTTGCTCTTACTATCCCACCCGCCAACAAGCTCTCTTCTCATCCCCTGGAGTGACTTCGTAGAGTTTCGATGCAGTCCCAGGTTTTCTGTGTCCTGTCGTATGCATGGAAGAGGGCTATTGACTCTTGGTTTCTTCTGCTGATCTTTTTCGTCTTCCACTGGGGATCGCACTTAGTATGCCTTCTTTAGAATTTTATAAATATTTTCTCACTTTGAGATGGAGGGAACATTAAGGCTATTGTCCTATATGCGATCATTCTTCTGAACGGGTAAGTATTATCTCTTGTATACTCACACCAGATAATTATGTGCTCAATTATCGGACTTGCAATACAAAGAAGGTTTATATTGTCCAAAATTCACTGAAAAAATGCTTCCAGAAACGTTGCTAGCAAATCGTCATGGGTCCATGTGTAATTCATCTGCAAATGGATAATTGATCTAATCAATCATAGACATATAGATCGTGCTATGCCGTTCACAGAATGGACATGGAAACTATTTTTTCACAGGGTGGTCGACAGAACTAGAGTTTCGTTGCTTTGACAATTATTTCTGCGCTAGTGCTATCAATTAGAGAAATGAAGTCTAATCTAGCGTTGATGCACACCCTCAAATCACAGCCCTGAACTCCTACTTCAAGCATTTCTCTTTCCCTTTCCATTTAGAAGCTATGTAACACATCTCTTGCAAACTTCAATTCAAACACTTCTTTTAAAATTTAGCTGCACTTGTGTAGCTACACGTGAAAATATCTGTGCTTTCCAGAAATGAAAATTTTAGAAGGGAATGGGAGCTACAACTGTAGAAAGCAATGCTTCGTTTTCTTTTGGTGGTATTCTTATCGATTGATGATGATATTATTGGTCCATGACATGAAATTCAACTGTTCCCCATTGAAAAGTGCAAGATGTACGCCAAGTGAACAAAGTCTATCAGCGCACAGAAATAAGAACCCTTCCTAGTGGCAGAGTCATTGACTTTTGCCCTGGAGGGCATCCTGGAGGGCATCTTTTACTAGTTGTTGTCTCCATCGCATTTGGATCACGTAGGTACACCAAAAAAGGAAAGAAAGAATTTGAAGGACAAGCGGAATGAGAGACCGTGCGCCTGGAATTCTCTCGCTAACAGAAAATAGCTTAAAATAGAATCTAACTCTAATCAAGAATCCAATTTTGAAACAGGAACCTTTTGTATTAGATATTGTGCTGCTTTTGATGGAGAAAGGTCAGAAACATTCCAGGTGGAGGAATGGTGAAGGTCAGGAACAGATACCCATAAATCCAGTCCTGAGGATAAGAGTTGTGGGAATAGAGAATCAAATTATCTCTGAATTCAAGCTAAAAGCTGCTTGACTAGCTTTCCTTTTTGGACCAAAGTAGTAGCCTTTTTCTGGAATTTTATTTTTCATCCGCCCATATCTAGCGTAGTCACATTCATGCAGTTCTTGCTAAGAAATGAAGGACTTCATTTAATCATCTTATTCAAACTCTGCATCATAAAGGACCTCATTTAATCCTCTTATTCAGGATAATATGGCAAAAATTAATTTGATATAGTTCATTGCCAAGCAGGGTTTTTGGTCCGTGGAATGCAATGCAATCCAGAACCGGAGGCGTACTTAACAATGAAATGAAACTAAAGCCCAGCAATATTGACTTCAACCCAAGTTGCCGAAAGCAAAGTGTAATAAATTGCTGATAAATACCTGATTAAGAGCCATACAACGATATCTTCTCATAAATTTTCGACAGGCTCTTTTTCGCAGTTCAGTGTATATTACTCACCTATAAGCCCTCCACATATAAAATGATGATTTTTTTAGTATGGGGAGCTTAATTATACATATGAGAGTGATAACAATTGTTACATGATTTTACCCCAAAAAAGGACAAATTTAAAAGAGAAGATTTGTGTGAGGCAAATTGACTAAAGGAGTTCCTACAATTATTGACATTCAAAATGCCCCACTAATAAAGTCTGAATTGGCTTTGATCTGATATCATATTCTCTTCCCTTCCCTATAAATAGAGATGCAAATGCAAACAAAAAGTTGAAGCATTGGATTTGAGTAGGAGAAGAAGAAGAGAGGCTCACATGGAGATAAGAGTCTCATTTGGTAGCCAAGGATGATTTGCCTGCTTCGAACTTGCTCTATTCGAGCTGAACTAAGTGTTCGAGTAGTTCATCCCGGTATCAGGCAGTCTCCTTGGCTAGTCAGAAAGTCTCTAATCTTTCATGTCAGGCTTCTTCTTCCTTCTGAAGGCAACTACTCCTTGAAGATACAAATTTGTCTATTCTTTTTCTTCATCACATCACACTCCGAGAGGCATCGGAATGTTTATTTTTATTTTTTTTTGAGGAAAAGATGCCTTACGTGACATGATGAGTTTGGTTGGTTGGCCAAGGATGACTTGCCTGCTTCGTGCAAGAGGCTTCAATTATGAACGCCATTGTCATTGATCATCTTGGCTTATTTGACGTGCTCTTCACGTTTATGTTAGGTCTTCTATTCTTCTTTGAAAGTGCCTACCTTCCTTGGGCCACAAGTGCACTGGAAATCAGCATAAGGTCTGTAAAAGTTGCGAATGGCGGCTTATATTAACATAGAAAGCTGAAAAGAAAAGGAAAATGAAAATTGATTTTTGCAATTTTGCTATTGAAAGGAACATTCCAATTGTGCAGGTTTGATTATCGAAACCATTTTGAGATGGACATTTTGAAAACTGACATATTTGTAAATAGGGACCGAATGATAATTAATGTAAATGTGTAAAATGATCTCCACTGAAGGCAAACTCGTACGTGTATGTGGTACGTAAGTGATCATTAGGTGAAATGTGAGGTGTATGTTTGGTATATTTTTTTGAGAATTAGTAAAAAGAAAAATGGGGCCGGGTGGAGCTAAGGTATCTTGGAGTGATGTGTGTTTACCAAAGAAAGAAGGTGGCTTAGGTATTCGTACCCTTCGAGAAAGTAATACTGCCTCTATGCTCAAGTACATTTGGATTCTCTTTTCTGATAAGGAATCTCTTTGGTGCAAGTGGATACACTCCAATTTTTTAAAGTATAAGAATTTTTGGGTTGTCCAGCGTCCTACTCAATGTTCTTGGGCTTGGAGAAAGTTATTGGACCTCCGTGGTCACTTCCAACAATATTTTAAATGGATCATTGGTAATGGGCAGTCGGTTTCCTTTTGGTTTGATCCTTGGCATCAAAAGGGACCGTTGTACAAGATCTTTTCGAACCAGCAAATTTATCGGACCGGTATCTCTCGCCTAGCCTCGGTGGCGGATGGCTTCACCACCCCTATGGGTTGGTTCGTTATAAATATCATGGCCAATTGGGATGATCCCCTCCCGGTGATAAATCAAGAAGATGATCGGATTCAATGGCTTGGCCACCCGACAGGACGTTTCTCTACAGCCTCGGCTTGGGAGTTGATTCGCCCAAAGGGTAACTCAGTCCCTTGGTACTCCTTTATTTGGAGTCCCTCTCTACCTCCGCGGTATCGACACTTCGTGGCTCATTACTCGCAACCGGCTGCCTACTCGTCTTGCTTATCTCCTATGCTAGAATTGCAAATGCTAATTGCCCCTTCTGTTTATGTAGACCAGATTCTGTGAACCACTTATATTTTGCCTGTCGAGTTTCAAGTAATCTCGTTTCCTTTTGGGCGGCCAAATTCAACCTATATTGGCGAACAAGCCTTGGATGGATAATCTTGCATGGGCAACTAGGATGTTTGCAGATGATAGCTTCTTCGAATCTATGGCTTGCTTCAGCTTTGGCGCTCTTTGTTATATTATTTGGAAAGAGCGCAATAATATGTTATTTCGCAATCAGGCCCTCTTTATCCCGGCGATGAAGATGCACCTTCAAAAGGCTATTAAAGATAAGGCGCTGACCTTTAAACATGTTCCGGACAACCACAAGAATAGAAGGCTACTACGGAGCTGGGAGCTACATCCATCTATCTTTGATTAATGGAGGTTCTTTCTAGTGTTTGTTTGTTAGTCTTTTCTTTCTTGTCTTGTTCTTTTGGTACTTCCGTCTTTCCTTGGGATTCCTTGGCACCCTTACACTCTCTTTGACGACTGTCTTCCTGAGTGTTTGTCCTGTCTGGTGTCGGTTATCCTTCCTTGTATTCTTTTGGCAAAATCAATATAATTCGTACCTTTACCAAAAAAAAAAAAAAAGTGGCAAAATGCTTGTGAGTGTATGTGTGTGCTCAAGAATTTGTATCTTCATTGATCCTAATCTCATTGCTCTACTCTCTCGATGAAATGGCGCTTGAATTCATTGTCATAGTTCACCGGATCATACTAGTGATCCATGCTTGATTGATCGTATATGTGATTGGTAAAATCCACATGAATAGGATATGCTGCTAGTGTAAACATGAAATTTTCTATGAGACATTGGTTGATAACTTTCGTGGGAAGTGAATTTGAAACTCTAAAAGAAAAACATTTGGGTAATGACAATCTTGCCATGTCCATGCGTGGAATACATAATAAATTTGCTTTAAGGGCATGCGTTGACACTAAAAATATAATTAACTTTTTGATTATCGACAAATGACAAGTTTCGTTGATGAGAGCAAAGTTTGTTATCATCAATGAACAAAGCAGTCAATAACTTAAAGAAAATAGATAACTCGCTAATAAAGTCATTGACCGCCAAAATCACGAAAATCAATTTTCAATCACAAATTATCAAAGGTTTATGATTAAATTAATAAAATTAAAATGTTTAGGATTGACTTAGCCACTGTATAATAAATTTACAATTTTTGGACAATTTTCCCAATTCTCAGGCTACTCCAAGGCTCATTAATCAGTGAATTCTGTGTAACGCCATTTAGTGAACTTTTGGAAATTTTTCTTCTGAATTGTTTCAGGAAAAAAGTTCATTTCAAGCTTTCATATATGACGAGAAAGTTGTGTGGAAATCTTTACGTCAATATCTTCACATTTTTATTATTTTCCGTATCGAATAATTAAAAAAAGTATAATTGTTAAGAAGTGCTCTAAAAAGCGAATATTTTTTTTAATTAATCATATCCTAACTCTCAACTTACATTAAAATTTTTTATATGCATTTTTACAAAATGTGAGAGTCAATTCTCATTATTGAAACTAAAGGTCCCCGATCCCAACCTTTTGGAGAAAGTGAGAAATCAAATTCTTTACCTTTCATTTTTTATGTGAATAAGGTAGATCTGAGACAAACAATCCAGGTGACTGAATATCATTCCAAACATATGATTTGAGAACCCAAGAAAAGTAGTCGGCAAACCTCAATCCCGGCACCTAAAAAATCTTGGGACCTGTGGCCCAACACTTGGACCTAGACTTATGAACTCAACCTAGGATCTTGGCATTTGAATTTTAGACTCTAGACCTCGACTCTTGGATCCCGACGCGTGGGACATCGACGCTCGATTCGCAACATCGGCGAGCAAACCCGAGAGAGCTGGGCCCAGAGGCCTGGCCTCGAAGTTTGCAAACTTGGGCCATGACTTCCCACGGTTCACGGATTTGCACTTTTTGTTCAACATAACACAACACCTAATTTCTTTTTTTTTTCTTTTTTATTTTAGACGCTTGCATTTGGCATATGACTCCATGAATTAGGACTCAAGGCTGACCTCGAGAGTAGAACAAATTCACAATGATTCAACCACTATAATTTGTCGTAGCCTAGAAGATGGCGTCATAGAAAACAATCGGTTGACTAATAAAATCAACAAAACAAGAAAATAAATTGACGCCAAATTTATGTCATTTGTCAATGTGGCCTACATTTGCAGAGAGCGGAATCCAACAACGAATTCACAATGGTTCAATCACAATAATTTGTCGTGGCCTACAAGATGATGTTGTAGAAAACAAACGATTAAACAAGAAAATCGGCTGAACAAAAAAATAAATCGAAAGCTAAATTTACATGATTCGATAAGTGTGGCTTACGATAATATGAAGAGCAATATAAAATTTATCTATAAATTAAGTGACAATAAAGATTATAATTATAATCCATATGTTAAACGATGAATCCTTAGTGACAAACAAGACATAATCATCGCTTTTTATGACACCATTAGCAATTGTAGCAATATTAATATATGACTCAATATTAATTCAATTAACCTTTCCGTTTTTCAACTTTAGGCATTTCCTTCCAAAATAACCTCTCTTGCTACAACTCTCAAACAACACCACAGGTCCTACGGTGACTATATATTTGTTTAGATTGAAAGGACTTTTGCTAACATAAGTACTATGTTTTGCTCTTCCCTCCCCTAATTAAGTAGGAAGCATAGGTTCACTAAATTCTCTCTCATGGATGTTCTCACTCAAAATCAAATTGTGGATCTCATCAAACGTCAAATTTTTGATCTAGATGATTTACCAATAGCAGTAATGATAGTATTCTAACTACTAGGCAATAAGGATAATAAAATTAAGGCATATACCTCATCTTCAAAGTCAATCTTAATTGAACTCAATTGACTAATGGCTGCATTGAAATTCATTGATGTATTTAACAATTGATGAACCTTTGCCCATCCTTTAAGTGAAATATATATCACATCAAATCATGACCTTGTTGATCACATAAGGCTCCTCGTATATGTTCGATAAGGCCCCATAATGTTCTTTGCTTTCACAATGTTAACATGACATTACAAGCAAACATTAGCCGAACAACCTCCGATGCTTGTTTGTCCAGCAATTCCTAATCAACTTTCTTCATCGACTCTCGCTTCTTCCTACACAGAAATAATTGCAGATTTCTGTAATAAAGATAATCATAAGTCTATATCTTCTTACATCAAAATCTTTCTAATCAAATCTATTGATTATACTTTACCTTCTTATGTCACCATTGATTAACTTCAACTTACTCAAAGCTTGGTTTTGATATCAATTGTTGCAAAAAACAAGCGATTGAACCATAAAATTGACAGTAAAAAAACGAATATTAGATTTATGTGGTTTAGTTGATGTGGCCTGCATCCATGGGGAGAGTAGCGTAAGATTCCAATAAAGATCAAGCGATATCACAGAGATCACAACCACACTCAAGTCACTCAAATACTTTATATATTTCTCAGCTTCCAATTATATCCAATAACTTAAATAATGTTTAACCTTCGCAATTCTTTACGAAATAATCTATTAGTCTCACAAAGGAATTAAGAAATTTTACCAAAAAGATTATTGGCTGTCCTATCAGATTGCTTCAAAATCTAATCTACGAAGAAATCGTCTCTTATATACTATTCAAGAAGAAGACACTTGCTATTTATAGACAAGAATTAATTTTAAAACAAGAAGCGCCTTTCCAAGAAACTAGTCAAACTAGGAAGCCTACTCAAATTAAGATCTTTTTTTTTTTTTTTTTTTAGGCTCAAGTTAAACGACATTACTATAGCAATCGACGATTCAAGATATCTATGTTTTGTTTACTCTAACAGTCAATTCTTAAGTGCTCTAGTATCACTAAATTATTATTAATTAAGATAATAGTCTCCGAACAGTTTTTCTCCGACATCATTAAGTTATTTCTTGTTTTTCGACACTTAAAACCTAATTTCTAGATATCCACAAATTTGAAATCATAACATCTACTAAAGCATAAGTCCAATTCCTCAAGTATTCATTAGCATCCATTAATTACATAGTCTAACATATATGATATCATCTGCTCTAAAATTTGTGTAAATCAACTCTTATGCAATCTTAAAAAAAATAAAATCTTATAACTATTTTTATCTTCTTACTAACTCCTCAAGTAGCGGTCATCAATAACGTCATTTTAAAATTAACCCATTCTAGAATTATTTACTCTTAATGCACCTAAGACATGGTATAAGATTTATATAAGGAATGACATAAATGGTTCCTAAACTTTGCTCAATATTAGATGTGGTCTTTTAATTTTTAATTTATTTAATATGATGCTTGAATTTTAATTCAATGTGCAATGTAATCCCTGAACTTTCAATTTGTTTGATGTGGTCCCAAAACATATACCAAGTTCTAGGGACCACATCGAAAAAATTAATAGGTCAAGGATCACATTATATATTAGGTCAAACTTTAGGAACCACATTGAATAAATTAAAAATTCAAGACCCAAATTGCCAATTGAGCCAAAGTTTTGGGATCATTACTGTCATTATTTTATTTATATACCAAAAGAGAGATTGTAGATACTTCCAATAGTAACAGTAACATAAAAATTTACTCCCTCGTATTCCTTACTGCTCCTTAAGATCACCGAGGAAAGGAATTGTCTACTGTGCGTAAATTTCAAACAAGAATATTAGATGTGAACCAGTAATAAATGAACTTGCTGTGTGGCATTGGTCAAATAAATATTGGAAAGCTCATTCTTAACTTAAGAGGACTTTAGTGAAATAGTAAATGGTCTGTTACTCGAGAATGGCTTCTTCAACTTAACCTTCGGCTACAATTGGTGGATTCATCCGGAAGATGCGGGCAGTTGATGGCGCCGATGATATGTGGATGTGTGACAGCTATCGGGTATGCTGGTCGGTACAGGGGAGGAGAGGATGGGTTGGATTTGCCATCGCAACAGAGTGACCAAGTTCTGCAACCTAGTGTCGGTTTCCATTGTGTTCCCGCATTTGGCCTTCTTCTGCTACTTGCTCTTACTATCCCACCCGCCAACTAGCTCTCGTCTAGTCCCCTTGAGTGACTTCATAGTGTTTCGATGCAGTCCCAGGTTTTCTGTGTCATGTCGTATGCGGGGAGGAGGGATATTGACTCTTGGTTTCTTCTGCTGATCATTTTTCGTCTTCCACCAGGGATTGCACTTAGTATGTATGATCGGGATAGCGGACCCAAGGCTATGGAGCCTTCTTTAGAGATGTATACATATTTTCTCACTTTGAGATGGAGGGAACATTAAGGCTATCGTCCTATATGTGATCATTCTTCTGAAGGGATAAGTATTATCTCTTGTATACTCACACCAGACAATTAACTGGTTCAATTATCGCACTTGCAATACAAAGAGGGTTTATGTTATCCAAAATTCATTGAAAAATTGCTTCCAGAAACGTTGCTAGCAGATCGTCATGTGTTCATGTGTAATTCATCTGCAAATGGATAATTGATCTAGTTAATCATAGGCATATAGATCGTACGGTGCCATTCGCGAGTAATGCACCTGGAAACTATTTTTTCACTGGGTGGTCGACAGGATAAAAGCTTGTTGTAAAGTGATTCCTGATTACCCTCACAGGTTCTCTTTTCTATAAGCATACTGTTGGGAATGACTGATCCCCGAAAAACCGGATTCGACACCAAATCGAACCCCTAAATCAATGCGGAAGCGAAGCCCGGGAAAACCACGTATCACCGATCCTAAAGCACACCACGGATTCGAGCGTACCTTGTTAGCCACAGATTAGACACCGACACCGATAGGAGGAAGAGAATCTGGCCCTGTTCGATCCGATGACGCCTTGAAGGGAAGAAGAAAGTGCCGTTTGCCTTACTGTTCTTTTTGTCTTTTGGAGAGAGAGAGAGAGCGCGGGAGAAAAGCGTACATCCGTCTGTTTTTCCAACTGGTGCCATCTCTCTCTCTCTCCTCCCTTTTATACCTTCCCCCATCCACGGGCCCTATTCCCGTGGGCCGGGCTTTTTGGGCCCAGCATGGGCGAACGGGCCTTAAGCCCATCTCATAAATCCATCATCTCTCACTCGCACATGGTGGGCCGAACGGAATTCTCTTACCTCTCTTCAACATTCATACTGGTGAATAATCCGTGCGACCAGCATACTTTGAGAGCTCGTTGCCATACATTTGTTAGGAATATATAGCAGCTCATAATGGGCGTCATACTCTGAGTAGATTTAGTATGCGTACTTAGATCGATCGATCACATTTTATATCTCTTTGATCTCTTTTAAACATGATATATATATATATATATATATATATATATATATATATTGTATTCACAATTATAATTATCACAAAGACACTCATAATTGGTCGACCAGTGAATACAAAACCACAATGTGATTCTCCAAAATCGATCTTCCTCTTTCCTTCAAACTCTCAATTTCAGTCCAACTTGCTTTTCTAGAAATGCCCCATTAGATCGAATCATCTCATGACCATTGGCAACACCCTAAGATAGAAAACACTAAATAGAAATCTTGAGAATAAGTAAGAGTCATGAGGGGACTTAAAAAATTGAGGAACTCTTTTCCTCAAGAGTCTCATACGTCATAAAAGTTGAGATCAAACTTTTTGCCACTCTTATTGGTCGTCTCATGCATACGTAGTATGAAATACGTATTACGGTATTAACTCCTTTCCCATGGAGCGTATGTCTACACCTTTCAATACCGTACAGATGATAGTTCAGACATACCCAATGTCTAACTTGAGTTCACGTATCTACTCTTTTTACAAAATTCATCAAAACTCACATTTGGCATCTTAGACAGATAAAGTAAAAATATGTGGGGTATTTTACTTTCGGACATAGTAAGTATTATGTCCTCATCTTAACACTCAGTTAAGGCGACATACGTATTTTATGCTTGAGCTCTCGATTATCACCTAGATAATAAGCTTAAAAACAGTCTCATCTCTATTTATCACACAGTAAATAGAGGCGATTACCCGTGTGAGTGGGCTAATCTTATATCTGTCCGACATACTTTTCAACTTAAAATAATGCACTGAGCATTAAGATGCATAAAGATCATACAAAGATTCATAGGCATTAATAATGAAATAACACAAGTTCATTGATGTGAACAACTCAGGGAAATTACAATATCCAGTACATCAGACTCTACGCAATCCTAGAGATTTTACATGACCACAAAACACATCTCTAGGTATTGGCTTTGTCATAGGATCTGCTATCATTCTATGCGTAGATATGTACTGTAAGTTCACATCCTTTCGTGCAACCATATATTTCACAAAGTTATACTTGATATCTATATGTTTGGTCTTGCCATGATACTTTGGATCTTTGGTGTACGCTATAGCTGCTTGGCTATCACAGTTAACCAACAATGGATTTGCAGCTTTCTCATTAACACCTAAATGATCCAAAAATCTCTTAAGCCAAACTCCTTCTTGTACTGCGGCTGATAACGCCACGAACTCAGCTTCCATCGTGGATAAGGCTATGCACGTTTGCTTCTTACTACTCCATGATATGGCGCCATTGCTCGAAGAAAGCAAATCCTGAGGTAGATTTCCTTTCATCCAAATCTCATCCCCAATCAACATCTGAATAGCCTTCAAGTCGCATCCTTTCCTTGGTAATTCAACTTGTAATCAGCAGCTTCCCTTCGATACCTCGCATTCTCTTAACGGCTTTCCAATGTGCTGGACCTGGATTGGATTGGTATCTACTCACCATTCCAACTGCAAAACATATGTCGGGTCTTGTACACATCATAGCGTACATCAAGCTCCCAACAACACTAGCATAAGGAACATTTTTCATTTGTTCCTTCTCTTGTGGAGTCATTGGACACAGTATATGGCTCAATCCTTCACCTTTTGCAATAGGAGTGTCTATGGGTTTACAATCTTGCATACGAAATCGTTTAAGAACCTTATTTATATAGGTTTCTTGCGAAAGAGACAACGATCTCTTCGAACGATCTCTTGAAATCTTAACTCCAAGAATGTATGCAGCCTCACCCATATCCTTCATCTCAAAGTTGGAAGACAACCAACTCTTAACAAGTATGAACAAACTCCATATTACTTCGGCAATTAGTATATCATCAACATATAATGATATGATCACAAATTGATCATTGGATCTTTTGATATATACACAATGATCCTCATCAATCATTGTAAAATCATATGCCATTATGGCATTATGAAAACGTATATACCATTATCTTGATGACTGCTTAAGACCATATATCGACCTCAAAAGTCGACATACTTTTTCTTCTTGGCCTTTCACTATGAAACCAGCATGTTGTTCCATATATATTTCTTCCTCTAATTTTCCATTGAGGAAAGCAGTCTTTACATCCATTTGATGTAATTCAAGATCCAGACTAGCCACTATTGCCAGAATAATGCGAATCAAGGTAAATCTCACTACAGGAGAAAACGTATCTTCATAATCAATTAATTCCCGTTGATTATACCCCTTCGCCACAAGGCGAGCCTTATGCCTTTCAATCGAGCCATCAGCCTTTCGCTTTATTTTGAGAACCCACTTGTTCCCAATAGCTCAAGTCCCTTTGGAAGATCAACCAGTTCCCAAACTTGGTTTGATTTCATTGACTCCATTTCCTCTTCCATTGCATGAATCCATTTTTCCTTACTAGGGCAATTCAGAGCCTCATTAATATTTCTTGGCTCATCCTCATCTTGTGGAGCAACCATAAAAGTCTCCCCTTCAATGTCAAAACGTCGACGAGGAATACTTTGGCGACTTGTTCACTGTATGGGAGATTGTACACTTTGCACATCATTTCCCATTGTGCTCCCACTTGGATGAAGTCCACTAAGGTCATTATCTTGATCCAAGGTTTCAAATAGGGAACAATCTTCCCATATTTCGCCCTTCTTAGGAAATTCATCCTCTAAGAATGTGACATCTCGTGATTCAAATTCAGTTATACTCCCACTTTCTTGCTCACCAATGAACACATACCCTTTCGAGTGTTCCGAGTATCTTATGAAAATACTCTTCTTTCCTCTAGGACCCAATTTCCCAAACTTGTGAGAGGACTTATGTGTATAGGCAGCACAACCCCATGGCTTAAGAAAACTCAAGTCCGGTTTTCTACCTGTCCATAACTCATATGGAGTGGAAGTAACTGATTTGGAAGGCACCCGGTTAAGTATATAGGCAGCAGTTAACAATGCATCACTCCAAAAAGTAATTGGTAAGTTAGCATGCGCCATCATGGACCTAACCATTTCCAGTAGGGTTCTGTTTCTTCTTTCCGCAACACCATTTTGTTGAGGAGTATACGGAATAGACAATTGTCTTTCTATTCCTTTTTCATCACATAATTTTCTGAACTCATCAGATAAATATTCTCGACCTCGATCGGATCTCAATGTTTTTATTTTCTTGTCTAATTGATTCTTTACCAGGTTCATAAACCTTTTGAAACAACTTATTGCTTCAGATTTATGAGAATTCAAATACACATATCCGAATCGAGTATAATCATCTATAAAAGTGATGAAATATACAGCCCCATGCCTTCCTCTCACATTTATTGGACCACAGACATTAGAATGGATTAAATGCAGAGGAAATTCAGCTCTTTTACCTTTTCCAAATGGTTTCCTTGTCGTTTTCCCTTCTAGGCAATGCTTAAATATGGGCAAATCAACTTTTTCAATGTTGCCCAACAAGCCCTCTTTGGCTAGTCTATTCATATGTTGTTGGCCAATATGACCAAGTCTAGCATACCACATATTCACATCATTATCATATGACGTAGAAGACGTGAAACAAGGGAATAACATATATTGACATCACCACAGTCAACATTTAGTACAATAAAACCATCTAGAAAGTGACCACAATCATAGTAGTTTGTATCCAAATACAAATCTACATCGCTATTATGGAAGTTCACACTAAAACCAAGCTTAACCAACATCAAAACAGACACTTAAATTTCAACGAATCTCCGGAACATATAGAACATCATGTAGGAACAAGTTGCGTCCACCACGCATATTCAATTGGCAGATACCAATCCCTTTAACTTCAGCTCTGGAGTTGTTTCCCACATAGATCCACTTAGTTCCAGTTGGTATTCGTCGGAATTCCACGAAGGATCCTCTATCCTTCGCTACATCGTCGTTGCTCCCGAATCTACAGTCCACAAAGGATTGATTCAGCTAATAATACAGAACTTGACACAAACAAAGTTCTCAAATGTACAAGAGGTGTTTACCTTCTTTGGCTCACGCATCGCGAGCATAGTGACCCTTTTTGTCACAGTTGTAACACCTCACCCTTGACATTTTCTTCATTTGAGGACGTTTTCCTCTCTTGTGTTGGTTAACTCTTGATCTCTTGCAATAAGGATTTGATCCTTTGCATTCCCACATATTGAACGAATCAATACGCTTGCGCTTAGAGCTCAAAGCCCTTTCTAAGCTAGAACCAGCATTGCAAATATCATTTTTCAGCTCATATGCCGTTAAGCAGTCCTCAACCAGCTCAAGGTGGTGCACATCATCCTCAAGATCTTCCATAACATGGTCAAGAGCTTCTAGTGCTTCTTGCTTTTCCAGCACATATTGAATCTTCATATTCAATATTTCACAATTGTTGCCGCTCATATCAACAATTACGTTCTTAGTTGCTGAAAACATCGATCCGAACACATCGAGACATACATGCATGAATAATTAATGCCTATCATTTATGCATCCCTATTTGCACAGACCCATCATATCAATGAATAATTTCAAGTAAGGTTTCAGAATCAAAAGGTCACTACGTTTCCAATCATCCTCAAAAAATCCTAACTTAAAACTATCATTAATATAATTGTCTTATGCAAAATAAATTCTATGAAGTTACAAAAACTTCTATGAACTACCCACAACTAACTACCCATAGCAATCGGCAATTAACAGAAATCAACAGATAATTGACATCCAATAAAATAATGATGCTTTCAACTAATACAACAATTCATTACACTAAGTAACATGTCCAAAAAGAAATATCAACATATAAAGAGATATTCACATAGAAAAATCTCAAACTAATCTAAGAAATAAATAGGGAATGTCCCTTCTAATCTATCAGTCAAAACATCTGAGAAAACTGAAGGCACATTTGCCAACCATGGAAAAACTTTTGGAGAGCTTTCATGTTGCCACCAAGGCGCATTTACTCTGCGCCATGTGGTGCTCAATCTAAGGGTTGAAGTTTTGGCCAACTCAATCCTATAGTATTCTCTTACAAAAGCTTCCACTAGCTCCCTATAACCCGGGACCACATTGACCTCCCATAGCCGACCTAACACTGCTTGCCATTCAGGTGGAAGAGTATTCATCAAAGCCGGTACCTTCTCAAAATCCGGCATTAGATAACCATTCCAGATGATTTCTTGTATCATCTGATTGATCTTGACCACATGTATACTAAATCACCGTCATGCCACCGATAATTAGCTAACTCTGTCATCAGCCTTTTAAGTCTTGCATTTCCCTCGTCTGTTCTCGGGATTGCAGGTATCCGTGCATAATGCATCATAGTTCCTGCAACAAATGCAGAACTAAAATTGGATCACTTATAATCCATAATGTACATAAGAGAAAAAACATAATTTTCCAAAAATTCATACAACAAATGCATAATAAATAATGGATTACATATAACCCACATAGGTACAATTGAAAAAAGAAACATATCCTTTTTTTTTTTTTTTTTTGGTCAACGGTCAAAGTCAACGGTCAACGGGTCGGGTCAACGGGCGCGGGGTCGGACGGACCGACCGCACATGCCGCACGCGTGCGGTGGCTGACGTCACGCAGACGTCAGCCGACACGTGCCACGCACGTGCCAGGCGTCTGCGCGGGTCGGGTCGGGTCGGTTCGCCGTCGGGTCGGGTCGCTGGCCGGTGACCGGCCGGCCAACGGTCACCGGTGATGACGTCATCGATGACGTCATCCCGGCGGTTACCCTGACGTCACGGTGACGTCAGCACGCGCCGGTTCGCCGGCCGCCGGCGCGCACGTGCCGGTTCGTCACCGGCGCGTGTAGCGCACGCGCTGGCGAAGCTAGCGCTTCCGGGTGCGTCGCGCCCACGCGCAGCGCCTTCCGGCTGTGCGTGTAGGCGCGTGCGGCGTCGCCCGGCGGCGTTCGACCTGTCCCCGGACTCGTCTCGACGTCGCCTTTCTTCCTATGCCATCATAATTTGATTTCTACTTACGCAAACTTGGAAAAAAGGCTGAACAGCACTCAAGTGTCGGGATTTCACGCCCCGATCCGTACGGCCGAAAATTTTTTGCGAAAAATCAATGAAAAAACGTCAAACAGGTCGGGAAAACGTGAACCAGGGCTCTGATACCAATGTTGGGAATGACTGATCCCCGAAAAACCGGATTCGACACCAAATCGAACCCCTAAATCAATGCGAAAGCGAAGCCCGGGAAAACCATGTATCACCGATCCTAAAGCACACCACGGATTCGAGCGTACCTTGTTAGCCACAGATTAGACACCGACGCCGATAGGAGGAAGAGAATCTGGCCCTGTTCGATCCGATGACGCCTTGAAGGGAAGAAGAAAGTGCCGTTTGCCTTACTGTTCTTTTTGTCTTTTGGAGAGAGAGAGAGAGCGCAGGAGAAAAGCGTACGTCCGTCTGTTTTTCCAACTGGTGCCATCTCTCTCTCTCTCCTCCCTTTTATACCTTCCCCCATCCACGGGCCCTATTCCCGTGGGCCGGGCTTTTTGGGCCCAGCATGGGTGGACGGGCCTTAAGCCCATCTCATAAATCCATCACATACGCGCCTCTTTTGCAGCTACCATAACGGAATGCTTTGACAATTATTTCTGCGCAAGTGCTATCAATTAGAGAAATGAAGTCTAATTCAGCATTGATGCACACCCTCAAATCACAACCCTGAACTCCTACTTTAAGCATTTCTCTTTCCCTTTCCATTTATAAGCTATTTAACACATCTCTTGCAAACTTCAATTCAAACACTTCCGTTAAAAGTTCAGCTGCACTTGTGTAGCCACACGTGAAAATATCTCTGTGCTTTCCAGAAATGAAAATTTTAGAAGGGAATGAGAGCTACAACTGTAGAAAGCAATGCGTTCATCTCCTTTTGGTGGTATTCTTATCGATTGATGATGATATTATTGGTCCCTGACACGTATTTCAACTGGTCCCCATTGAAAAGTACAAGATGTAACCCAAGTGAACAAAGTCTATCAGCACACAGAAATAAGAACCCTTCTTAGTGGCAGAGTCATTGACCTTTTCCCAGGAGGGCATCTTTTACTAGTTGTTGTCTCCATTGCATTTGGATCACGTAGGTATACCAAAAAAGGAAAGAAAGAATTTGAAGGATAAGCGGAATGAGAGACCGTGCGCCTGGAATTCTCTCGCTAGCAGAAGATAGCTTAAAATAGAATCTAACTCTAATCAAGAATCCAACTTTGAAATAAGAAGCTTTTGTATTAGATATTGTGCTGCTTTTGATGGAGAAAGGTCAGAAACATTCCATGTGGAGGAATGGTGAAGGTCAGGAACAGATACCCATAAATCAAGTCCTGATGATAAGAGTTGTGGGTATAGAGAATCAAATTATCTCTGAATTCAAGCAAAAAGCTGCATGGCTAGCTTTCCTTTTTGGACCAAAGTAGTAGCCTTTTTCTGGAATTTTTATTTTTCATCCGCCCATATCTAGCGTAGGCACATTCATGCGGTTCTTGCTAAAAAATGAAGGACTTCATTTTATCATCTTACTCAAACTCTGCATCATAAAGGACCTCATTTAATCCTCTTATTCAGGATAATATGGCAAAAATTAATTTGATATAGTTCATTGCCAAGCAGGGTTTTGGTCCGTGGAATGCAATGCAATCCAGAACCGGAGGCGTACTTAACAATGAAATGAAACTAAAGCCCAGCAATATTGACTTCAACAGCAAAGTGTAATAAATTGCTGATAAATAACTGATTAAGAGTTACCTTTACCTTTACCAAAAAAAAAAAAAAAAAAAAAAAAACTGATTAAGAGCCATACAACGATATCTTCTCATAAATTTTCGACAGGCTCTTTTCCGCAGTTCAGTGTATATTACTCACCTATAAGCCCTCCACATATAAAATGATGATTTTTTTTAGTATGGGGAGCTTAATTATACATATGAGAGTGATAACTATTGTTACATGATTTTACCCAAAAAAAGGACAAATTTAAAAGAGAAGATTTGTGTGAGGCAAATTGACTAAAGGAGTTCCTACAATTATTGACATTCGAAATGCCCCACTAATAAAGTCTGAATTGGCTTTGATCTCATATTCTCTTCCGTTCCCTATAAATAGAGATGCAAATGCAAACAAAAAGTTGAAGCATTGGACTTGAGTAGGAGAAGAAGAAGAGAGGCTCACATGGAGATAAGAGTCTCATTTGGTAGCCAAGGATGATTTGCCTGCTTCGAACTTGCTCTATTCGAGCTAAACTAAGTGTTTGAGTAGTTCATCCCGGTATTAGGAAGTCTCCTTGGCTAGTCAGAAAGTCTCTAATCTTTCATGTCAGGCTTCTTCTTCCTTCTGAAGGCAGCTACTCCTTGAAGATACAAATTTGTCTATTCTTTTTCTTCATCACATCACACTCCGAGAGGCATCGGAATGTTTTTTTTTTTTTTTTTGAGGAAGAGAGGCCTTAGGTGACATGATGAGTCTGGTTGGTTGGCCAAGGATGACTTGCCTGCTTCGTGTAAGAGGCTTCAATTATGAATGCCATTGTCATTGATCATCTTGGCTTATTTGACGTGCTCTTCACATTTATGTTAGGTCTTATATTCTTCTTTGAAAGTGCCTACCTTGGGCCACAAGTGCACTGGAAATCAGCATAAGGTCTGTAAAAGTTGCGAATGGCGGCTGATATTAACATAGAAAGCTGAAAAGGAAAGGAAAATGAAAATTGATTTTTGCAATTTTGCTATGGAAAGGAACATTCCAATTGTGCAGGTTTGATTATCGAAACCATTTTGAGATGGACATTTTGAAAAGAAAATGACATATTTGTAAATAGGGACCGAATGATAATTAATGTAAAAGTGCAAAATGATCTCCACTGAAGGCAAGACTCGTACGTATATGTGGTATGTAAGTGATCATTAGGTGAAATGTGAGGTGTATGCTTTTGGTATATTTTTTTGAGAATTAGTAAAAAGAAAAAAGTGGCAAAATGCTTGTGAGTGTATGTGTGTGCTCAAGAATTTGTATCTTGAGCACACACATACACTCTCTTTGACGACTGTCTTCCTGAGTGTTTGTCCTGTCTGGTGTCGGTTATCCTTCCTTGTATTCTTTTGGCAAAATCAATATAATTCGTACCTTTACCAAAAAAAAAAAAAAAAAAAAAAAAAAAAAAAAGTGGCAAAATGCTTGTGAGTGTATGTGTGTGCTCAAGAATTTGTATCTTCATTGATCCTAATCTCATTGCTCTACTCTCTCGATGAAATGGCGCTTGAATTCATTGTCATAGTTCACCGGATCATACTAGTGATCCATGCTTGATTGATCGTATATGTGATTGGTAAAATCCACATGAATAGGATATGCTGCTAGTGTAAACATGAAATTTTCTATGAGACATTGGTTGATAACTTTCGTGGGAAGTGAATTTGAAACTCTAAAAGAAAAACATTTGGGTAATGACAATCTTGCCATGTCCATGCGTGGAATAGATGCTAAATTTGCTTTAAGGGCATGCGTTGACACTAAAAATATAATTAACTTTTTGATTATCGACAAATGACAAGTTTCGTTGATGAGAGCAAAGTTTGTTATCATCAATGAACAAAGCAGTCAATAACTTAAAGAAAATAGATAACTCGCTAATAAAGTCATTGACCGCCAAAATCACGAAAATCAATTTTCAATCACAAATTATCAAAGGTTTATGATTAAATTAATAAAATTAAAATGTTCGGGATTGACTTAGCCACTGTATAATAAATTTACAATTTTTGGACAATTTTCCCAATTCTCAGGCTACTCCAAGGCTCATTAATCAGTGAATTCTGTGTAACACCATTTAGTGAACTTTTGGAAATTTTTCTTCTGAACTGTTTCAGGAAAAAAGTTCATTTCAAGCTTTCATATATGACGAGAAAGTTGTGTGGAAATCTTTACGTCAATATCTTCACATTTTTATTATTTTCCGTATCGAATAATTAAAAAAAGTATAATTGTTAAGAAGTGCTCTAAAAAGCGAATATTTTTTTTTTAATTAATCATATTGTAACTCTCAACTTACATTTAGATTTTTGATATGCTTCTTTACAAAACATGAGAGTCGATCCCCATTATTGAAACTAAAGATCCCCGATCCCAACCCTTTGGAGAAAGTGAGAAATTAAACTCTCTACCTCTCATTTTTATGTGAATAAGGTAGACATTGAGACAAACAATCCGGACTGAATATCATTCCGAACATACGATTTGAGACCCCAAGAAAAGTAGTCGGCAAACCTTAATCCTGGCACCTTAAAAATCTTAGGACCTGTGGCTCAACACTTGGACCTAGACTTATGAACTCAACCTAGGATCTTGGCACTTGAATTTCAGACTCTAGACCTCGAATCTTGGATCCCGACGCGTGGGACATCGACGCCGATTCGCAACATCAGCGAGCAAACCCGAGCGAGCTGGGCCTAGAGGCCTGGCCTCGAAGCTTGCAAACTTGGGCCTTGACTTGTCACGGTTCACAGATTTGCACTTTTTGCTCAACACAACACAACGCCTAATTTCTTTTTTTTTTTCTTTTTTAATTTAGATGCTTGCATTTGGCATATGACTCCATGAATGAGGACTCAAGGCTGACCTCGAGAGTAGAACAAATTCAGAATGATTCAATCAAAATAATTTGTTGTAGCCTAGAAGATGGCGTCATAGAAAACAATCGGTTGAGTAATAAAATCAACAAAACAAGAAAATAAATCGATGCCAAATTTATGTCATTTGTCAGTGTGGCCTACATTTGTAGAGAGAGCAATCCAACAACAAATTCACAACGGTTCAATCACAATAATTTGTCGTGGCCTACAAGATGACATTGCAGAAAACAAACGATTAAACAATAAAATCGGCTGAACAAGAAAATAAATCGAAAGCTAAATTTACACGATTCGATCAGTGTGGCTTACGATAATATGAAGAGCAATAGAAAATTTATCTATAGATTAAATGACAATAGAGATTATAATTATAATCCATATGTTAAACGATGAATCCTTAGTGGCAAACAAGACATAATCATCGCTTTTTATGACACCATTAGCGGTTGTAGCAATATTATTATATGACTCAATACTAGTTCACTTAACCTTTCCATTTTTCAACTTTAGGCATTTCCTTCCAAAATAACCTCTCTTGCTACAACTCTTAAACAACACCACAAGTTCTATGGTGACTATATTTGTTTAGATTGAAAGGACTTTCGCTAACATAAGTACTAATTCAGTGTTGATGCACTCCCTCAATCACAACCCTGAACTCCTACTTCAAGCATTTCTCTCTCTCTTTCCATTTAGAAACTATTTAACACATCTCTTGCAAACTTTAATTCAAACAATTCCGTTAAAAATTCAGCTGCACTTGTGTAGCCACGCGAAAATATCTCTGTGCTTTCCAGAAATGAAAATTTCAGAAGGGGATGAGAGTTACAACTGAAAAGCAATGCATTCGTCTTCTTTTGGTGATATTCTTATTGATTGATGATCATATTATTGGTCCACGACATGTAATTCAACTGGCCCCCATCGAAAAGTGCAAGATGCAAGCCAAGTGAACAAAGTCAATCAGCATACAGAAATAAGAACCCTTCTTAGTGGCAGAGTCATTGACTTTTGCCCCGGAGGGCATCTGTTACTAGTTGTCTCCATTGCGTTTGGATCATGTAGGTACACCAAAAAAGGAAGCGGGATGAGAGACCGTGTGCCTGGAATTCTCTCGGTAAAAGAAGACAGTTTAAAAGAGAATTCAACTCTAATCAAGAATCCAATTTTGAAACAAGAACCTTTTGTATTGGATATTGTGCTGCTTTTGATGGATAAAGGTCAGAAACATTCCATGTGGAGGTATGGTGAAGGTCAGGAACAGATACCCAAAAATCCAGTCCCAAGGATAAGAGTTGTGGCTATGGAGAATCAAATTATCTCTGAGTTCAAGCTAAAAGCTGCATGGCTAGCTATGCTTTTTGGACCAAAACAATACCCTTCTTCCGGAAAATGTCAATTTTATATTTTATCCGCTCACATCTAGAGTAGGCACATTCATCCGGTTCTTGTTAAGAAATGAAGGACCTCATCATTTAATCGTCTTATTCAATCTGCATAAAAAAGGACCTCATTTAATCCTCTTAATCAGGATAATATGACAAAATCATCTGATAGAGTTCACTGCCAAGCAGGGTTTTGGTCCATGAAATGCAATGCAATCCAGAATTGCACGAAGCATACTTATGACTGAAATGCAACTAAAGTCCGGGAGTATTGACTTCAACCCAAGTTGCTGCGAGCACAATTTAATAAATTAAAGTTGATGAATACTTGATTAAGAGTTATCCATCGATATCTTCTCATAAATTTTTGACGGGCTCTTTTGTGCAATTCAGCGTACATTACACGCTTGTAAGCCCTCTTCATATAAACTAATGATTTTTTTAGGGTGGGGAGCTTAATTATACAATGAGAGTGATAACTATTATTACACGCTTTCCCAAAAGAGTAGGACGAATTAAAAAGAGAAAATTTGTATGAGGCAATCTTACTAGGAAAAGTACCAAAAAAGTCTTAAATTTTTTGCATTGGTACCAATTTAGTCCTAAACTTTCAATCGGACGAATTTAGTCCTAAACCTTTTCACATTTGTACCAATTCAGTCCATTCGGCTAATTTAAGTTGGAAATTGCCGACGTGGTAGCCGATGATCTTATGTGGCACCACAAATTTTATAATTTTTTCCTTTTTTTTTTCTTTTTCCTTTCTTCAATGTGCAATGTAATCCCTGAACTTCAATTTGTTTGATGTGGTCCCAGAACATATACCAAGTTCTAGGGACCACATCGAAAAAATTAATAGTTCAAGGATCACACTATATATTATGTCAAACTTTGGGAACCACATTAAATAAATTAAAAATTCAAGACCCAAATTGCCAATTGAGCCAAAGTTTTGGGATCATTACTGTCATTATTTTATTTATATACCAAAAGAGAGATTGTAGATACTTCCAATAGTAACGGCAACATAAAAATTTACTCCCTCGTATTCCTTACTGCTCCTTAAGATCACCGGGGAAAGAAATTGTCTACTGTGCGTAAATTTCAAAGAAGAATATTAGATGTGAACCAGTAATAAATGAACTTGCTGTGTGGCATTGGTCAAATAAATATTGGAAAGCTCATTCTTAACTTAAGAGGACTTTAGTGAAATAGTAAATGGACTGTTACTCGAGAATGGCTTCTTCAACTTAACCTTCGGCTACAATTGGTGGATTCATTCGGAAGATGCGGGCAGTTGATGGCGCCGATGATATGTGGATGTGTGATAGCTATCGGGTATGCTGGTCGGTACAGGGGAGGAGAGGATGGGTTGGATTTGCCATCGCAACAGAGTGACCAAGTTCTGCAACCTAGTGTCGGTTTCCATTGTGTTCCCGCATTTGGCCTTCTTCTGCTACTTGCTCTTACTATCCCACCCGCCAACTAGCTCTCGTCTCGTCCCCTTGAGTGACTTCATAGTGTTTCGATGCAGTCCCAGGTTTTCTGTGTCATGTCGTATGCGGAGAGGAGGGATATTGACTCTTGGTTTCTTCTGCTGATCATTTTCCGTCTTCCACCAGGGATCGCACTTAGTATGTATGATCGGGATAGCAAAACCAAGGCTATGGAGCCTTCTTCAGAGATGTATACATATTTTCTCACTTTGAGATGGAGGGAACATTAAGGCTATCGTCCTATATAGGGGTGTGCATGGTCCGGGCGGGCGGTTCCCGACCTAGAACCAATAACCGCCCGCTAAGGACCGGTTCCGAAAAATTGGAACCGGAATCCACTCGTTTGTTGCATGGATCCACCCGGGAACCGGACCGCCGGTCCGGTCTGGTTCCCGGGTGGATCCATGGAACCGATATTGACGCGAAATATTTTAGTTTTCAACGTAAAACGGTCGCGAAACAATTTTGGTTTCCTGGACCACCGATCCGGTCCGGTTCCCAAGTTTTGAGCTCCAAAATTCCAAGTTCCAATCTCCAAAAACTAAAACAATAATTAATAGATGAATGCTCAACATTAAATAACAGTCAACTACACGTGAATGAGGAAGAGGAGGAGGAGCGGCGGCGGCGGAGGAGGAGTAGCGGCAACGGCGTGGATGCTCGGGGAGGAATTGAAGACGAAGAGAAGAGACTGAGGAAGAAACAGAGAGAGAATCAAAGATTGAGGAAGAAATCGGAAGAGATGAGACGCGAATTAGAGCTTCGCGAATTAGGGCTTCGTACCTTGTTGAGTGACGGAAAAGGGGCTCGGTTGAGATGGACAGCAGAGGTGGAGGAGCAGCGCCTGTGGAGGGTGGCGACCGGCGCGAGGGGGCGGACAGCAGCGGCAAAGGAGCAATAGCGGCGACGTCGACACTCGGGGAGGAATTAAAGACGAAGGAACTAGGTGTCGGCGAGGGGGCGGACAACAGCAAGGGGGCGGATAGCAGAGGCGGAGGAGCAGCCGAGTGGCGACCGGCGTGAGGGGGTGGATAGCGGCGGAGGAGGAGCAACGGCGGCAGCGTGGATGCTCGGCGATGAATCGAAGACGAAGAGAAGAGACCGAGGAAGAAACCGGAAGAGATGAGACGCGAATTAGGGTTTCGTAACTTTCATTTAGTATTTTTTTTAATTATAAATAGGTACCGGTCCAGTCTGGGTGGGCGGGCGGGCGGTTCCACCCACGGAACCGGGAACTGGACCGGTTCCCTCAAGAACCGCCGGTTCCGGGCGGTTCCGGTCCGGTTCCGAGCGGTCCAGGCGGTTCTCGGGTATTTTGCACACCCTTAGTCCTATATGTGATCATTCTTCTGAAGGGATAAGTATTATCTCTTGTATACTCACACCAGACAATTAACTGGTTCAATTATCACACTTGCAATACAAAGAAGGTTTATGTTGTCCAAAATTCACTGAAAAATTGCTTCCAGAAACGTTGCTAGCAGATCGTCATGTGTTCATGTGTAATTCATCTGCAAATGGATAATTGATCTAGTTAATCATAGGCATATAGATCGTACAGTGCCATTCGCAGAACAGACCTGGAAACTATTTTTTCACTGGGTGGTCGACAGGATAAAAGCTTGTTGTAAAGTGATTCCTGATTACCCTCACAGGTTCTCTTTTCTATAAGCATACGCGCCTCTTTTGCAGCTACCATAACGGAATGCTTTGACAATTATTTCTGCGCAAGTGCTATCAATTAGAGAAATGAAGTCTAATTCAGCGTTGATGCACACCCTCAAATCACAACCCTGAACTCCTACTTTAAGCATTTCTCTTTCCCTTTCCATTTAGAAGCTATTTAACACATCTCTTGCAAACTTCAATTCAAACACTTCCGTTAAAAGTTCAGCTGCACTTGTGTAGTCACACGTGAAAATATCTCTGTGCTTTCCAGAAATGAAAATTTTAGAAGGGAATGAGAGTTACAACTGTAGAAAGCAATGCTTCGTCTTCTTTTGGTGGTATTCTTATCGATTGATGATGATATTATCGGTCCATGACATGTAATTCAACTGTTCCCCATTGAAAAGTGCAAGATGTAAGCCAAGTGAACAAAGTCTATTAGCACACAGAAATAAGAACCCTTCTTAGTGGCAGAGTCATTGACTTTTGCCCTGGAGAGCATCCTGGAGGGCATCTTTTACTAGTTGTTGTCTCCATTGCATTTGGATCACGTAGGTACACCAAAAAAGGAAAGAAAGAATTTGAAGGACAAGCGGAATGAGAGACCGGGTGGAGTTCTCTCTCTAACAGAAAATAGCTTAAAATAGAATCTAACTCTAATCAAGAATCCAATTTTGAAACAGGAACCTTTTGTATTAGATATTGTGCTGCTTTTGATGGAGAAAGGCCAGAAACATTCCAGGTGGAGGAATGGTGAAGGTCAGGAACAGATACCCATAAATCCAATCCTGAGGATAAGAGTTGTGGGTATAGAGAATCAAATTATCTCTCAATTCAAGCTAAAAGCTGCATGGCTAGCTTTCCTTTTTGGACCAAAGTAGTAGCCTTTTTCTGGAATTTTATTTTTCATCCGCCCATATCTAGCGTAGGCACATTCATGCGGTTCTTGCTAAAAAATGAAGGGCTTCATTTAATCATCTTATTCAAACTCTGCATCATAAAGGACCTCATTTAATCCTCTTATTCAGGATAATATGGCAAAAATTAATTTGATATAGTTCATTGCCAAGCAGGGTTTTGGTCCATGGAATGCAATGCAATCCAGAACCGGAGGCATACTTAACAATGAAATGAAACTAAAGCCCAGCAATTTGACTTCAACCCAAGTTGCCGAAAGCAAAATGTAATAAATTGCTGATAAATACCTGATTAAGAGCCATACAACGATATCTTCTCATAAATTTTTGACAGGCTCTTTTCCGCAGTTCAGTGTATATTACTCACCTATAAGCCCTCCACATATAAAATGATGATTTTGTTTTAGTATGGGGAGCTTAATTATACATATGAGAGTGATAACTATTGTTACATGATTTTACCCAAAAAAAGGACAAATTTAAAAGAGAAGATTTGTGTGAGGCAAATTGACTAAAGGAGTTCCTACAATTATTGACATTCGAAATACCCCACTAATAAAGTCTGAATTGGCTTTGATCTCATATTCTCTTCCGTTCCCTATAAATAGAGATGCAAATGCAAACAAAAAGTTGAAGCATTGGACTTGAGTAGGAGAAGAAGAAGAGAGGCTCACATGGAGATAAGAGTCTCATTTGGTAGCCAAGGATGATTTGCCTGCTTCGAACTTGCTCTATTCGAGCTGAACTAAGTGTTCGAGTAGTTCATCCTGGTATCAGGCAGTCTCCTTGGCTAGTCAGAAAGTCTCTAATCTTTCATGTCAGGCTTCTTCTTCTTTCTGAAGGCAGCCACTCCTTGAAGATACAAATTTGTCTATTCTTTTTCTTCATCACATCACACTCCGAGAGGCATTGGAATGTTTTTTTTTTTTTTTTTTTTTTGAGGAAGAGAGGCCTTACGTGATATGATGAGTCTGGTTGGTTGGCCAAGGATGACTTGCCTGCTTCGTGCAAGAGGCTTCAATTATGAACGCCATTGTCATTGATCATCTTGGCTTATTTGATGTGCTCTTCACATTTATGTTAGGTCTTCTATTCTTCTTTGAAAGTGCCTACCTTCCTTGGGCCACAAGTGCACTGGAAATAAGGTCTGTAAAAGTTGCGAATGGTGGCTTATTTTAACATAGAAAGCTGAAAAGGAAAGGAAAATGAAAGTTGATTTTTGCAATTTTGCTATGGAAAGGAACATTCCAATTGTGTAGGTTTGATTATCGAAACCATTTTGAGATGGACATTTTGAAAAGAAAATGACATTTGTAAATAGGGACTGAATGATAATTAATGTAAAAGTGCAAAATGATCTCCACTGAAGGCAAAACTCGTACGTATATGTGGTATGTAAGTGATCATTAGGTGAAATGTGAGGTGTATGCTTTTGGTATATTTTTTTGAGAATTAGTAAAAAGAAAAAAAGTGGCAAAATGCTTGTGAGTGTATGTGTGTGCTCAAGAATTTGTATCTTCATTGATCCTAATCTCATTGCTCTACTCTCTCGATGAAATGGCGCTTGAATTCATTGTCATAGCTCACCGGATCATACTAGTGATCCATGCCTGATTGATCGTATATGTGATTGGTAAAATCCACATGAATAGGATATGCTGCTAGTGTAAACATGAAATTTTCTATGAGACATTGGTTGATAACTTTCGTGGAAAGTGAATTTGAAACTCTAAAAGAAAAACATTTGGGTAATGACAATCTTGCCATGTCCATGCGTGGAATAGATGCTAAATTTGCTTTAAGGGCATGCATTGACACTAAAAATATGATTAACTTTTCGATTACCAACAAATGACAAGTTTCGTTGATGAGAGCAAAGTTTGTTATCATCAATGAATAAGCAGTCAATAACTTAAAGAAAATAGATAACTCGCTAATAAAGTCATTAACCGCCAAAACCACGAAAATCAATTTTCAATCACAAATTATCAAAGTTTTATGATTAAATTGGTAAAATTAAAATGTTCAGGATTGACTTAACCACTATATAATAAATTTATAATTTTTGGACAATTTTCCCAATTTTCAGGCTACTCCAAGGCTCATTAAAAAGTGAATTCCGTGTAACGTCATTTAGTGAACTTTTGGAAAATTTTCTTCTGAACTATTTTAGGAAAAGAGTTCATTTCAAGCTTTCATATATGACGAGAAAGTTTCTTGGAAATCTTTACATCAATATCTTGACATTTTTATTATTTTCCGTATCGAGTAATTAAAAAAGTATAATTGTTAAGAAGTGCTCTAAAAAGCGATTTTTTTTAATTAATCATATTCTAACTCTCAACTTACATTTATATTTTTGATATGCTTCTTTACAAAACATGAGAGTCGATCCCCATTATTGAAACTAAAGGTCCCCGATCCCAACCCTTTGGAGAAAGTGGGAAATTAAACTTTCTACCTCTCATTTTTATGTGAATAAGGTAGACATTGAGACAAACAATCCGGACTGAATATCATTCTGAACATATGATTTGAGACCCCAAGAAAAGTAGTCGGCAAACCTTAATCCCGGCACCTTAAAAATCTTAGGACCTGTGGCTCAACACTTGGACCTAGACTTATGAACTCAACCTAGGATCTTGGCACTTGAATTTCAGACTCTAGACCTCGAATCTTGGATCCCGACGCGTGGGACATCGACGCTCGATTCGCAACATCAGCGAGCAAACCCGAGCGAGCTGGGCCTAGAGGCCTGGCCTCGAAGTTTGCAAACTTGGGCGTTGACTTGTCACGGTTCACAGATTTGCACTTTTTGCTCAACACAACACAACACAACACAACACAACACCTAATTTCTTTTTTTCTTTTCTATTTTAGACGCTTGCATTTGGCATATGACTCCATGAATTAGGACTCAAGGCTGACCTCGAGAGTAGAACAAATTCACAATGGTTCAATCACTATAATTTATCGTAGCCTAGAAGATGGCGTCATAGAAAACAGTCGGTTGAATAATAAAATCAACAAAATAAGAAAATAAATCGACACCAAATTTATGTCATTTGTCAGTGTGGCCTACATTTGCAGAGAGAGCAATCCAACAACAAATTCACAATGGTTCAATCATAATAATTTGTCGTGGCCTACAAGATGACGTTGTAGAAAACAAACGATTAAACAATAAAATCGGCTGGATAAAAAAATAAATCAAAAGTTAAATTTACATGATTTGATTAATTTGGCTTATGATAATATGAAGAGCAATATAAAATTTATCTATAGATTAAATGACAATAGGGATTATAATTATAATCCATATGTTAAACGATGAATCCTTAGTGGCAAACAAGACATAATCATCGCTTTTTATGACACCATTAGCAATTGTAGCACTATTATTATATGACTCAATACTAATTCACTTAACCTTTCCGTTTTTCAACTTTAGGCATTTCCTTCCAAAATAACCTCTCTTGCTACAACTCTTAAACAACACCACAAGTTCTACGGTGACTATATTTGTTTAGATTGAAAGGACTTTCGCTAACATAAGTACTAATTCAGTGTTGATGCACGCCCTCAATCACAACCCTGAACTCCTACTTCAAGCATTTCTCTCTCTCTTCCATTTAGAAACTATTTAACACATCTCTTGCAAACTTTAATTCAAACAATTCCGTTAAAAATTCAGCTGCACTTGTGTAGCCACACGCGAAAATATCTCTGTGCTTTCCAGAAATGAAAATTTCAGAAGGGGATGAGAGTTACAACTGAAAAGCAATGCATTCGTCTTCTTTTGGTGATATTCTTATTGATTGATGATCATATTATTGGTCCACGACATGTAATTCAACTGGTCCCCATTGAAAAGTGCAAGATGCAAGCCAAGTGAACAAAGTCAATCAGCATACAGAAATAAGAACCCTTCTTAGTGGCAGAGTCATTGACTTTTGCCCCGGAGGGCATCTGTTACTAGTTGTCTCCATTGCGTTTGGATCGTGTAGGTACACCAAAAAAGGAAGCGGAATGAGAGACCGTGTGCCTGGAATTCTCTCGGTAAAAGAAGACAGTTTAAAAGAGAATTTAACTCTAATCAAGAATCCAGTTTTGAAACAAGAACCTTTTGTCTTGGATATTGTGCTGCTTTTGATGGATAAAGGTCAGAAACATTCCATGTGGAGGTATGGTGAAGGTCAGGAACAGATACCAATAAATCCAGTCCCGAGGATAAGAGTTGTGGCTATGGAGAATCAAATTATCTCTGAGTTCAAGCTAAAAGCTGCATGGCTAGCTATGCTTTTTGGACCAAAACATTACCCTTCTTCCGGAAAATGTCAATTTTATATTTTATCCGCTCACATCTAGAATAGGCACATTCATCCGGTTCTTGCTAAGAAATGAAGGACCTCATCATTTAATCGTCTTATTCAATCTGCATAAAAAAGGACCTCATTTAATCCTCTTAAACAGGATAATATGACAAAATCATCTGATAATGTTCACTGCCAAGTAGGGTTTTGGTCCATGAAATGCAATGCAATCCAGAATTGCACGAAGCATACTTATGACTGAATTGCAACTAAAGCCCGGGAATATTGACTTTAACCCAAGTTGCCGCGAGCACAATTTAATAAATTGAAGTTGATGAATACCTGATTAAGAGTCATCCATCGATATCTTCTCATAAATTTTTGATGGGCTCTTTTGTGCAATTCAACGTACATTACACGCTTGTAAGCCCTCTTCATATAAACTAAATGATTTTTTAGGGTGGGGAGCTTAATTATACCAATGAGAGTGATAACTTATTATTACACGCTTTCCCAAAAGAGTAGGACGAATTAAAAAGAGAAAATTTGTATGAGGCAAGTTGACTGAGAAAAGCACCAAAAAAGTCATAAACCTTTTGCATTGGTATCAATTCGGTTCTAAACTTTCAATTGGATTAATTTAGTGATAAAAATTTTCACATTTGTACCAATTTAGTCTATTTGGCTAATTTAAATAAGAAATTACTGACTTGGCAGCCGGCGATCTTATGTGACACCACATGGACAAATTTTATAATTTTTTTAAATATTTTTTCAGATTTTTTAAATTATTTTTTTTCATTTTTTTTTTCTCTTTTTTCCTTTATCCTTACCCCTTGGCTAGTGAGGTCACTAGTTGACCATCGCCGGCCATAGGCTGGTCAAGGTGAAGGCCCCCGTGCCCTCATCGGCCATTGGCGAGGGTTGCCGTGCCCTCGTTGGCCATAGGAGGGCATTGGCCCCCACCCAGATCCAGGTGAGGGTGTGAAGGCCCACACTTGTGGCAGGCGAGAGCCACAACACCTTAGGCGAGGCCGTCATGGCCCTCGCCTAGATCTGGGTGAGGGCCACCGAACCCTCGTTTGCCACGAGCGAGGGCCACCGCGCCCTCGCTTGTGGCCGACGATGGCGTAGAGCCCTCACCTAGATCTGGCGGGGGCCGATGCCCTCGCTTGTGGCCGGCGAGGGCGCGGCGGCCCTCGCTAGTGGGTGGTGAGGGCATGGGGGCCCTTGCCCCGACTAGCCTATGGCCGGCGATGGTCGGTCGGCAACCTCACTGGCCAAGAGGTAAGGAGAAAGGAAAAAAAAAAAGAAAAGAAAAAAAGAAAAAAAATATAAAATTTATTCATTTGGTGCCACATAAGACCACCGGGAACCACCTCAGCAATTTACGACTTAAATTAGTTGGATGGATTAAATTAATACTAATATGAAAATGTTTAGGACTAAATTGGTCAAATTAAAAAGTTTATGACCGAAGGTACCAATGCAAAATGTTTAGATGTTTTTTGGTACTTTTCCCCAAACTAACTCAAGGAGGTCCTACAAAAATTGACATTCCAAACACCCCACTAATAAAAGTCTGAATTGGCTTCAATCTGATCTCATATTTGCTTCCATTCCCTATAAATAGAGATATAAATGCAAGCAAAAACTTGAAGTATTGGACTTGAGTAGGAGAAGAAGAGAGGCTAACATGAAGATAAGAGTCTCATTTGGTAGCCAAGGATGACTTGCCTGCTCCGAACTTGCTCTATTCAAGCTAAGCTAAGTGTTCGAGTAGTTCATCTCGGTATTAGGCGATCTCCTTGGCTAGTCAGAAAGTCTCTAATCTTTCATGTCAGGCTTCTTCTTCCTTCTGAAAGTAACTGCTCCTTGAAGATACAAATTTGTCTTTCTTTTTCTTCATCACATCACACACCGAAGGGCATTGGAATGTGTTTGTGAGGAAGAGGGGCCTTACATGACATGATAAGTCTGGTTTGTTAGCCAAGGATGACTTGCTTGTTTCATACATGAGGCTTCGATTATGATCGCCGTTCTCATTGATTGATGCGCATGATTGCATGGTCACTAGGCAGGTCATCCTGGCTTATCTGACACGCTCTTCACGTTCATGATAGGCCTTCTCTTCTTCTTTCAAAGCACCTACCTTCCTTGGGCTATAGTTGCTTATATTAACTTAAAAAGCCCGAAAGCAAAGGAAAAATGAAAATTGATTTTCGTGTTTTTGCTTTTGATAAGGAACACTTCAATTGTGCAGGTTTGATTATTGAAACCATCTGAATTTGAGGGAATACTTTGACGCATGGCTATGTGCAGGTGATGAATAAGTCAAGAATGTGTGGCTAGATGCAGTTTCGATGATGCATGCAAATTGACAGTTTTTCACTGATGAGTTGGGACATTCAATCACTTTCTGGGTGCTACACACTCCCATTTTGGATTTTGCCTGCACACACTTGAAGTGAAAATTTTAAGTGCCATGCACTGATGTGAAGTTTAGGATTATGATATGGACATTTTCAAAAGAAAAAAAATTATAATTGCTATGCGCTGTTGTGAAAAGTTAGGAATTGGAAGGTGGACATTTTGAAAAGAAAATAACAGTTTCATAATTAATGTAAAAGTGCAAAATGATGTCCACTGAAAGAAAATTTATGAATGTATATGGTACATAAGTGATCAATAGGTCAAATGTGAGGTATGCTTTTAGTATTTTACTTAAAATATTTGAATAAAGACAAAAAGTGATCAATAGGTCAACCAGCTTCCTTCATCAATTCTGGTTTCTTCCTAGAAAGGAGTTGGTGCATATTTCTTCGAAAAAGATAATCATAAGTCTGTATCTTCTATAAAAATCACTCCCATCAATCCATCTATTGTACTTTTCCTTCTTATGTCGCCATTGATTCGCTTCAACTTACTTAAAACCTGGCTTTGAGATCAATTGTTACTGCAAATAAGCGACCAAATAATAAAATTGATAGTTAAAAAACATACAATAGATTTACGTGATTTAGGGTGCGTTTGGTAACATTTTTGTTCTAGGGAACAATTTTTGAATATAAATAGTTTTTTTTTTGTTTCTGTTTTAGAGAACAATTTCTAAGTATAAGAACGCGCTTAGTAACTTCAAAATTTTTTTACTTCAGAAATAGAAATGCGTTTGGTAAACTTGTATAATTTTTTGTTTTTTTTTTTCTTTCTTTTTTCTTTTCTTTTCTTCTTTCTTCCTTTTGGCCGGCGACCTTGCTGGCCCTCGGCGAGGGTCGGCCTCGCCAAGCTAGGGCAAGGCCGACCTCGCACCGCTTGGGTGAGGTTGAGCCTCACTAGTGACCTCGCCTGGCCACCGAGGCCACCGGCGAGGCTTGGCCTTGCCTAGGCGGTGCGAGGTCGGCCTTGCCAAGGGCCGGCGATGCTCGACATCTCTGGGGGCCGGCGTGTCACGCCTCGAGCCTCGAGCACGCACACATCCCTCGGTGGTCGAGGAAATTGCGACGTCCTAGGATGCGTCGCCAATCCATTCATTTTATTGTACATGCGGAAGCGAATAAACAAATCCCCTGACAACAACTAACTTGTGATAGAAAAACAGGACAATCAATTTTCACAAAAGCCACACTTTATAAATAAGCTGAGTTTATATATAATACTAGTCTATCTACCAAAAAGATTAGCCCTAAAAAAGGAAATTGTCCTACGATCCACTAGTTGGACGTGTTCATCGATCCTTTAGACTCCATAGGCTCCGGGGGTGCTAGGTCCACCACAACACCATTAGGAGGGTTAGTTGTACCCTTGCCAAAAGTGGCGTTGACTACCACGGGGACCTCAAAACCTTGGAGGGGACCAACTCTGTATCCATTGAGCCCGCGGCGAAACCACGCCCTAAATTGATGAGGTACCCTCTGAGGTAGGCCCTCATCGACCTAGACGGTGGTCACTACGAACTTATAGACCTAGACCTCGTGGCCTCCGGGAACAAGGTAGTCAATAACTAGCTTAGTCACCGTCTAAGGCTGACCATAACGTATCGGAGGAGCTGCCATCTAAGGACCTGAAAAGATTTGAGCTCACGACGGGGTGAGACAATGTCTCAGCAAGTTCACCCCCTAAACTTTGACTAGGAAGGAAATACGCCTAGCCACACAATCACACAACTACAGAGACTCACCTTGTTTTAGATCCTCCATGCAGGTTAGCACAGTTCAAATACA
The DNA here is from genome assembly GCA_016097595.1 of Eucalyptus pumila. NCBI lineage: Eukaryota > Viridiplantae > Streptophyta > Magnoliopsida > Myrtales > Myrtaceae > Eucalyptus > Eucalyptus pumila. The sequence goes on from CM027853.1 coordinate 35,285,334, forward strand.
CAACCATATGCAATAATCAAACTCAATCAATTGGAATGCCACCACTTTCATCTTAATAAGCACAAGGGTCCCGATTATAAAGCCAAATCGTTATGACACGTTCCATACCGTGCCACACAATTTTGTCACATAATCAAGCGTGTCAAATCAATCAATCATGCGTCCCAATTGATTACGACCCAATGGCCATGGCTTAATAATTATCAGTCTTCCATCGTAGTTGGGTGTCATCTCACACTATCGAGTACAAGAACGTTTACATCTAGACGACATTCCACATAAGAGCATCAGTCCAGCCTCCATTGCAATTGGCATCTGTTGACTTAGGACATTCTCGAAGGAGCATCGCCCGACCCTAAAGGCTCATGATGGGTTCTCATATCATTTATGCACCCATCTAATCTCAGCAAAGACATCATGCTTTGCACTTAAATGTTCCAACTAAAATAATGTACTTGGTCTATTTTTTCGTATTAAAACACATGGTAAAATAATCATATGTTGGTACACAATTAATTTAAACTTGAAAAATTGATTCCATTCATTTTAAAATCCCACTATTTGATATAGTCTTTAAAACTATTTTCGGTGTCAAAACCCAACATCGGGATTTTCTAATCAAATAATAAAATTTCACAATTTTGGAATAAATAACCAAAATTTCAATCACCACTCAATTTGCACAAATTAATACTCAATTGCATAAACTAAGCACACCACTGTAATCAGCACAAAATTCCGGTCACCAGCTATCCCGATATAATTTCTGGAAAACATTAAATAATTAAATAAATTACAAAATAATTAAATAATGCAATTTACATACAATAAATACCAACTTAGGTCGGAAATACTAATCTAACCACCTAAATGGGCCTAGAAAATTTTTTGAACCTAACTAGATAAATATTACAATCTATCTAGTCCCTAATTAGTCTATTCTAACCACCTAACATGCATAATTAAATAATTAAATCACTAATTAGACTTATGAACCACCTAATCCCTAATTAGCCTAAACTAATTATCCACTAAGTGTCATTAAATCCATAAGCAGAGTTTAGCAAGTAAACTCACTGGTTTAGTGGGCGGTGAGTCCATGATGTTGGCGACGTAGAGGTGAGTGACGCTCGAGCTTGCGGTGACACCAATGGAGGTTCGGACGGGCCTAAAAACAGGCCACAAGCTCCTAGCTATGGGCTGAGCTTCGGCTTCTGCTTCGGGCTGCTAGGTTGGATCGAAGGGGCTGAAACGACATGAGACAGGGCTAGGCGGTTGCAGCGAGGCTAGGCGGTGGTTCCGGTTGATTGGATGGTGGCGAATGGCGATTGGATGGCGGCCAGGAGGTCTCGACGGTGGCCAGGACATGTGGGGGATGGCAGACAACTCACAGGCGGTGTGCGGGCTCGCGACGAGTAAACGGGTAGCGAGGGGGCTTCGGCGGCGGTCGATGAGTTAGGGGGGAGGCTGGCTGGTCTCTCTTTGGTTTCTTGAGCTCAAAAGTGGTACAACAATGAATAAAGTGGGGTTGAGGGAAGAAGAAGAAGCTGTTGAAGATGGAGGGGACTCATTTGGCCTTAAAATCTTCACAAATATCCTCTTCTACTCATCACACAAGCCCCACCACTTCAACCTTGACTAGTAGCCCCCTTGTCCACTCCTAAACTTCTCATAAAGTCATCCAAATGGTCCAAAAATTGCTACCCCCTTGGACCTATGGATTTAGACAATTTCCCTCTTCAATTTGATTCAATTCTCCTCTAAGTGGACCCAAATTGGCCACCATAAAATCAACTAAGGTGTGACATCTTGATTTTCAACCCTGTTTTCGATGAAATTAAACGGGCTTTTCATCGACGTGCCTATGGCATTTTTCTCTGAGTTAGTCATTCCCGAGATAACTAGTCTATTTGGTGAAGCCGTTAAGGGATTTTAACGCAATAAACTTGAGAATTCGACTAGAAATCGATTACTCAACTGTGCTAATCTGCAAGGGTCAATAGGACATTGTCAAATCAATCAGAGATCGGAGATAGGTCGGTTCGACAAAGGCATGTAATTAAAATATGGGTGATTCCACATAATTGCAAAATTTTCATCAAATATCACTAACCAATTTTTCTGTCATTTCTGTACCCTGTGCCTATATTTGAAATATCGAGATTTTCATGACAACCGAAAGCCGCCTATGAGTAAAAATGTACAATGTGGTTTGAAAATAATTGACCACGGGTGAAATGCGCTAAAAATTCCTAAAAGTTACATGGTAGGTTAGGTTACTCTAAAATCGCGTCCAGTTGAAATTAACCACGAAATTAAACCCAATTTCAAAAATTGAAAGTTCTGCCATATCACGATTTATTTTAGGAACGTCGACTGATCCTTCGAAGAATTTTCGACGAGCTCAAGATTTTTAGGGAAAATCAAATTCGGACGATTTGGAAAATAAATGAAATTCAGTTGTCCATTTTCAAGTGGATTTTTGGCCTCTAAAGGAAACTAATTGGTGAAGGGAAATTATGGAATTTGTGTGGGCTTCCTCCTCAGCAAAATTGGTCATCAAATTGGAGAGAATTATGAAGAAATTGAAGTCCAATTAGGGGATAGGCTGGTATGGGGGCTGCAACATTTGGCATCAAAATTGATTATTTGTGAGAAATTATGTGCAAGAAAGTATTGGGGTACACAAGGGATTAGCATGTGGATTTTTGGGGACCAAGAATGATGAAAATATATATTTTTGATTGACTTTCAAGGCTTGGTTCTCTCTCTCCTTCCTCTCTCTTCTTTGTGCAACTAGCTTCTTCTCTCCCCCGATCCCTTCGGTTTTGCTTCTTTTTTCTTCAGCGCCTACCCGTGTTCCTTTTCCTTCATCCATTTCCCCTCTGCAATCCCACCGTAAACTTCACTCTAGTTAGCCATCTTCCACCAAATCAACCACATGCCCACTCTCCTTGAATATGTTGCTCCACTCTCATTTTCACTACTTCATTGCGCTGTCACCCCCTCATGCCAGGATTCCTCCTTGCGTTACCATCCTCCACCGACTCAACCTCTTTGCCCATTTCCCCTGCTTCTTCGCCATTTCATGTGTAGAAACCCCACCGAGTCAAAACCCCCCAGCAAACTTCACGTTGACGCCAACAACTCCTTCCCATTTCTTTGTTTGGCTAGCAGTCACGACACCTCCGGTCCAACCCGCAAGCTATAGCCCCGTCAAGCCGAGCCCAACAGTTTTGCTGTGGGCTTGCAAGGCCTTTTTGGTCCGGTCCAAGCCTCCTTTGGTGCCGTCGTAAGCCCGAGTTTCGGCCGCTGTCACACCGCCGTCACCATGAACCGGTTTTTGCGTTAAACCGGTGAGTTTATATCCTAAACTCTAATTAGGGGGACTAATTACACTTAAGGTGGATTAGTTATGCCTAAGTAAGATTAAGGTTAGTTAGTTAGTGTACTTGTTAGTTAGTAGGTTTAGTTAGATGGTTGGGATGGTTAGATGGATTTAATTAGGAATTAGTTAGATTTTATAATTAATGTAATTAGATTAAATTAGATAGAGTGGTTAGATTTATTTGTTAGTTTGATTAATTAGCTCGGTTAGTTTAGGTTGATTTAATTAAGTGCTTTAATTTATTTATTTTGTAATTTATTTAATTATAGGTAAATTATTTATTTATTTCCAGAAATTATACTCAGATAGCTAGTAGTTGGAATTTTGTGCTGATTGCAGTGGTGTGCTTAGTTTATGCAATTGAGTGTTAAATTGTGTAAATTGAGTGGTGATTGGAATTTTGGTTATTTATTCTAAAATTGTGAAATTTTGATATTTAATTAAAAATCCTGGGTGTCGGGTTTTGATACACTGAAAATGGTTTTAAATACTATATCAAATAGTGAGATTTTAAAAGGAGGGATTATCAATTTTTCTGGTTCGATCTGACCGTGTATCCACACACGACTATTTTCATCGGATATTTTTAATATGAAAAAAATAGGCCAAGCACATTATTTCAATTGATGCATTTGAGAGTAACGCACGATGTCCTTGGCCGGGATTGAATGGTCTTGTGCTGGTTATGAGAACTTGTCACCCGATGTGCATTGGGTGGACAATGCTTCTATGTGGAAAGCCATTGACAACGGATACCGGTCGCAGTAGAGCTGGGTCGATGGTCCTATGTGGAATGTCGTCTTAAGGTAGATGTTGCCGTGCTCAATGGTGCAAGACAATGCCCGGCTACTTTGGAAGATCGCTGTGTGATGGGTAGATCGTGCCTGTGTGGGCAGTAATCAATTGGAACGTGTGATTGATTGAAATTGACGCGTTGGATTATGGGACAAAATTGTGTGGCACGGTATGAGACGTGTCATAACAATTTGGTCTTATAATCGGAACTCCTGAATCAATTGTATCAATTGTATCGATGGTATTGACTGTATTGATTGTATTGATTGACGGATCGATTGAATTGATTAGATTGATTGATTGATAAAGTGGTCGATTGAGTATATAAATTGTACTGATGTGCAAGAGGGAACTAAGGTGAGGTGAGTCTCATTGGTTGTGTGATTGTGTGGCTGTGTAGTTAGGACACCCCTAGGTGTATTATCGGAGTTTAGGGCATGAACTCACTAATATTTATATCTCACCCTGTCGTTGGTTACCATTTTCAGGTCTCTAGAGTGAAGAACCCGGAACTTGAGGCGGAAGGGTCAGGAGCATGGGTGGCCTAAAGGTTTTTTTTTGAGATAGACCTTCTGTACATAGATCTTAGAGTTGGCCTTTGTGTATAAACCCGTTTTGTTTATAAAGTGTGGCTGTTGTAAATTGGTTTTTTTGCTTTTCTATCCCATGTTTGTTGTGGTTAGGGGATTAGTAATTTGCTTCCGATGTGCATAATTGATTGGGTCGGCGACGCATCTTGGGAACGTCGCAATTTTATCAACCACCGAGGGATGTGCGCGTGTTCGAGATTCAGGGTGTGACACAAGGTGCCCTTGTCCCTTTTGTGATTTCTCCTTGTCAATTGAACCAACTTGATTGCCAAAAATGCTACAAAAAACGCCCCTCTAATTTTCCCGGTTCAATAACCTTACTTTGATTTTTCGCCGAAATCTCGGGTTTGCAGAAAAATCTTTGAAGGATGAGTTGGCGTCCTAAAATGAATTGTGATATTACAAAACTTTCAATTTCTAAAATCGGGTTCAAATTCACGGTTAAATTCAACCGGGCGTGATTTTAGCGTGACCTAGCCTACTGGGTAGCTTTTAGAAATTTTTAGTGCAATTGACTCGTGGTCGATTTCAAATATGGGCATAGGTATAGAAACGACAGTAAAGTTGGTCTAGTGTCGTTTGATAGAAATTTTACAATCAGGTGGAATCATCCACACACTAATTACATACCTTTATTGAATCGACCTATCTCCCATTTCTGATCAATTTTGACGGTGTTGTATTGACCCCGTAGATTAACACGGTTGAGCAGTTATTTCTAGTCGAATTTTCAAGTCTATTGTGTTAAAATCCCTTAATGACTTCACGAAATAGACTAGTTATCTTGTGAGCAATTAGCTCAAAGAATAGAACTATAGGCGCGTCGATGAAAAGCCCAACTTATTCAATTGAAAACATAATTGGAAATTTGGGATGTCACACGGCGACACTCCGGCGAGGTTGCCGGTCCTCGATAGCCGGTCGTCAATCATGGCCGAGGCCGACAATGGGCCAAAATGAAGAAGAATGAAAGAAAAAAGAAGAAGAAAAAATAAGAAAAAAAAGGAGAAGAAAAAAGAAGTGTTTCTCGGAATTGTTCCTGGGAACAAGAAACAAGTTTTTTTTACTTCTCGTTTCTGTTCTAAATTTGTTCCGGGAACAAAAAAATAGAATTTTTGTTCCTCGAAACAAAAATGTAAACAAACATGTTTATGTTTTTTTTTTTTTGTTCCTCGAAACAAAAGAACATAAATTTTTGTTCCGGGGAACATAAATAAAAATAACAAACAAGCCCTTAGTTGATATGGCCTACGTGAATGGGGAGAGCAACACAAGATTCCACTATAGATCAAGCGGTAAAATAGAGAATACAACCAAACTTGAGTCACTCAAACACTTTCCATGTTTTTTAGCCCCGATTACACCAAATACTTCATATAGTGTTTGACCCTTGCAATTTTCATGAAATAATTTCTCAGTTTCACAAAGGAATTTAAAAATTTTAACACAAGACTTATCGGCTTGAACACTAAAATATCCTTTTGGATTGCTTCAAAATGTAAATTACAAAGAAACTGTCTCATAGATTCTCTTCAAGAAGAAGACACTTGTTATATATAGACAAGAATTGATTCCAAAACAAGAAGTCCCTTTTCAGGAAACTAGTCAAGTTAGGAAACCACTTAAACTTGGAAACCTACTCAAATTAAAAAGTTTATTTTTCAAGCTCAAATTCATGATATATTTTAACTGACATTACTTTAGCAATGTTTTGCTTACTCTAACAATCAATTCTTAAATACTTTAGTATCACCAAATTATTATTGATTAATATAATAATCTTTGGACAATTTTTCTCCAGCACCATCAAATTATTTCTCATTTTTCGACACTTAAAACCTAATTTCAAGATATCCACAGATTTGAAATCGTAAGATCTACTAAAACATAAGTCTAATTCCTCAAATTTTCATTAGCATTCATTAGTCCTCCGAGATTCCCTTCATTTAGTTACATAGTCTAAGATATATGATATCATGGCTCTAAAATTTGTTTAAATAAACTCTTATGCAATCTGTTGCCCCCCCAAACAAAAAAAAACCTCTCTTGCAATCTATAAAAAAAAAATCTTGTAATTCATGTCCCTATTAACTCCACAAATAAAGGTCATCAATAACATCGTTTTAAAATTAACCTGAATTATTTACTCTTAATGCACCTTAGACTCAGTATAAGATTTATATACTAAAAAGAAGAAAAAGAGAGAGAATCTAGGTACTTCCAATAGTAACAGTAAGAAATATACTCGCTCACATTCCTTAATGTTCCTTAAGATCAACGAGGCAAGAAAATATCTACTGTGCATAAAATTCAAAGAAGAATATTAGAGGCGAACCAGTTATTAGCGAACTTGCTGTGTGTTGACACCTAAATTTTGATTAAGTTATTAGGTCTTATTTTCTTTTATTTAGATAATAAAAAATAATAAATAACAAAAACAACAAAAAAAATAAGAAAAAAACAAAAAAAGAAACAGCCCATTGGGGCTGGGCCTTCGAGCCCAGCCCCTCCCCCCTCTTTTTTTCTCCCTCGCGCAAGCCCCCACGGCCCGGCCCGCGCGACCTAACCCTTCCCCCTCCTTCTTCCTTCTCCTTCCTTCTTCTTCTCTGTGCCTCTATACATCACGCGCGGCGGCCGACGATGCGCTTAAGGGCAGCTTATGGTAAAGAGAAACGAAGGTAGGCCGCCGAAGGGGAGGGCGACGCACATGCGCCTTCAATGCGCGCCTTTAATGCTGAGAAGAGACGTCGGTTCAGCCGGGAGGTTCCGGTCAGCGTGTGAGAGCCGACGGCCGAACCTCCGTCGACCGGCCTGCTCCTCTCCTATAAATAGAGGAGCACCTCCGTCGACGAAGGGACACGGCGAACTCCGAGATCTTCCCTTTGAGAGACTTCAAGGGGGAAATCGAAGAGCAAGCCAAGAGGGCGGAGGATCGGGTCGCAAGTTAAATGACCTCCCACCGAGAGACATCGGGGGAGGTCGGCGGCAAACGAACCCCGATCCGCGAGCAGGTGAGCCTGAGGGGAAGAGATCCGAGGTGAGAGGTTAGATCTGAGTGTGAGAGGGCTGAACGAGAGAAGCCGAAGGAGAGAGGGTCGGATTCGAGGAGAAAGCAGGTACGGTCGACGCTGCCCGACGCCGTCCCTGCGCCAAGCTGAGCGCTCCCGACCACCCCGACGCTGTTGCTGCAACCGATTCGCCCAAAGCCGCACCAGATCTGAGAGCTGAGGGGCCGTCGTCTCTGCCCTGTCGTCCCGACCACCACCGTTTGCCGCCACGTCCCGCCGTTGCTATAGCCAGGTAAACGCCGACGCTTGCCGTCCGTCCTCGCCGCCTCAGTCACCACGAGATCCAGTCCCCGGTCGCGCTCTATCCATCGTTCCCCTCTGCATCTCCACGTCGTCGTCGCCGCCGTGCCGCCACGACGCATCCTCCTACCGCAGCTGTCCTCTGTATCGCCACCGTCATCGACGCTGATCCGCCGTCTCGGCCCCTCCGTTAGCGCCGCGTCCAAGCCAAAAAAGAGGCGGCGTCGCGGCGGGTCAGGCTCGGGGCAGAAGTGGGTCGCGGCCGGGTAGGGTTCCACGAACTGGGTCATGACTGCGAACCGGGTCAAGCATGGGTTGCGGATCGGGTAGGGTTTCACCTGGGTCGGGTTATGCGCATGGGCCGGGCGGTTGTTGGGCTGAAGTTCTTTTGACGAAAATGGGCTAAATCGTTTGGGCTTGTGTTTTTTTTAAAGAAAAACCAAAAAAAGGCCCGAGTCGGGCCCGCAAGACTCGGGTCGGTCCCAACCCGGGAACCCGACCCGGGTCGTTTTAAAAAAAAAAATATTAATATATTAATATAAAATATTATTCTCTAAAAAAATCAAGAAAGATCAAAAATAATTTATTTTCCAAAAAATATTTAAAAAATATTAAAAAATATTTTATTTTCCGAAAATAAAAAGATAAAAAATATTTCATATTTTCCAAAAAATGCCAAAATCCAAAAAAAGCCAAAAATTCATGAAAAAGCCAAAAAATTCAGAAAAAGCCAAAAAGACTTGTATTTTTCCTAAAAAAAATAAATAAAAAAACCCCAAAAAATCCCTTTTGTGTCAAAAAAATTAGAAAATGACTAAAAAAATGTTTTTCCTCCCAAAAATGCATGGAAAATCCCTCGAACATCCAAAACAAGATTAAGTACCGAAAGGGCATTAGTGATTAACTAATGTAATCAAGTCTCCGATCCTAATTTCTTTGGTTGCGCAGGAGTGAGTATTTCTCCCGATACTTCACTTGGGTTTCTAATCAACTCACCCCAAATCGATTAGTGGCGACTCCATTTTAAAAATTAATTTACAGGTTAAAAATTTAGACTATTAAAGTCATGAATTGGTGGACTTGGGAGAGTCTGGGCATAACTAATTTCAGCCGAGCCATTAGCCTCCTTAGGCGCTTGTACCCGATTGCGGGCGCCGGAAAAAAAGAGGTCGCGACACTGTGTGGTATTGGTCAAATAGATATTGGAAAGCTCATTCTTAAGAGGCTTAAGTGAATAAATTAATGGACTGTTACTCGAGAATGGCTTCTTCAACTTAACTTGCGGCCACAACTGGTGAATTCATTTGGAAGATGCGGGCAGTTGATGGGGCTGATGATATGTGGATGTGTGGCAGGGACAGCTATCGGGAGAGGATGGGTTGGATTTGCCTTCGCAACAGAGTGACCAAGTTCTGCAACCTACTGTCGGTTCCATTGTGTTCCCGTATTTGGCCTTCTTCTGCTACTTGCTCTTACTATCCCACCCGCCAAGAAGCTCTCGTCTCGTCCCCTCGAGTGACTTCATAGAGTTTTAATGCAGTCCTAGGTTTTCTGTGTCCTGTTGTATGCATGGAAGAGGGATATTGACTCTTGGTTTCTTCTGCTGATCTTTTTTCGTCTTCCACCAGGGATCGCACTTAGTATGCCTTCTTTAGAGTTGTATACATATTTTCTCACTTTGAGATGGAGGGAAAATTAAGGCTATTGTCCTATATGTGATCATTCCTCTGAAGGGGTAAGTATTATCTCTTGTATACTCACACCAGATAATTAACTGACTCAATTATCGCACTTGTAATACAAAGAAGGTTTATATTGTCCAAAATTCACTGAAAAGTTGCTTCCAGAAACGCTCCTAGCAGATTGTCATGTGTTCATGTGTAATTCATCTGCAAATGGATAATTGATCCAGTTAATCATAGGCATATAGATCGTACAGTACCATTCAAAGAACAGACCCGGAAACTATTTTTTTACTGGGTGGTCGACAGGATGAAAGCTTGTCGTAAAGTGATTCCCGATTACCCTCACAGGTTCTCTTTTCTCTAAGCATGCACGCCTCTTTTGCAGCTCTCATAACGGAACTAAAGTTTCGTTGCTCTGACAATTATTTCTGCGCAAGTGCTATCAATTAGAGAAATGAAGTCTAATTCAGCGTTGATGCACACCCTCAAATCACAACCCTGAACTCCCACTTTAAGCATTTCTCTTTCCCTTTCCATTTAGAAGCTATTTAACACATCTCTTGCAAACTTCAATTCAAACACTCCCGTTAAAAGTTCTGCTGCACTTGTGTAGCTACACGTGAAAATATCTCTGTGCTTTCCAGAAATGAAAATTTTAGAAGGGAATGAGAGCTACAACTGTAGAAAGCAATGCGTTCGTCTTCTTTTGGTGGTATTCTTATCGATTGATGATGATATTATTGGTCCATGACACGTATTTCAACTGGTCCCCATTGAAAAGCGCAAGATGTAACCCAAGAACAAAATCTATCAGCACACAGAAATAAGAACCCTTCTTAGTGGCAGAGTCATTGACCTTTGCCCTGGAGGGCATCTTTTACTAGTTGTTGTCTCCATTGCATTTGGATCACGTAGGTATACCAAAAATGGAAAGAAAGAATTTGAAGGATAAGCGGAATGAGAGACCGTGCGCCTGGAATTCTCTCGCTAGCAGAAGATAGCTTAAAATAGAATCTAACTCTAATCAAGAATCCAATTTTGAAATAAGAACCTTTTGTATTAGATATTGTGCTGCTTTTGATGGAGAAAAGTCAGAAACATTCCATGTGGACGAATGGTGAAGGTCAGGAACAGAGACCCATAAATCCAGTCTTGAGGATAAGAGTTGTGGGTATAGAGAATCAAATTATCTCTGAATTCAAGCTAAAAGCTGCATGGCTAGCTTTGCTTTTTGGACCAAAGTAGTAGCCTTTTTCTGTAAAATGTCAATTTTATTTTTCATCCGCCCATATCTAGCGTAGGCACATTCATGCGGTTCTTGCTAAGAAATGAAGGTCTTCATTTAATCATCTTATTCAAACCCTGCATCATAAAGGACCTCATTTAATCCTCTAATTCAGGATAATATGGCAAAAATTAATCTGATATAGTTCATTGCCAAGCAGGGTTTTGGTCCGTGAAATGCAATGCACTCCAGAATTGCCGGAGGCGTACATATCACTGAAATGAAACTAAAGCCCAGCAATATTGACTTCAACCCAAGTTGCCGCAAGCAAAATGTAATAAATTGCTGATAAATACCTTATTGGAAGCCACACATTGATATCTTCTCCTAAATTTTGAAAAGGCTATTTTCTGCAGTTCAGAATATATTACTCACCGCCTCCGCATATAAAATGATGATTTTCTTAGTATGGGGAGCTTAATTATACATATGAGAGTGATAACTATTGTTACATGATTTTACCCAAAAAAAAGGGACAAATTTAAAAGAGAAGATTTGTGTGAGGCAAATTGACTAAAGGAGTCCCTACAATTATTGACATTCGAAATACCCCACTAATAAAGTCTGAGTTGGCTTTGATCTGATCTCATATTCTCTTCCATTCCCTATAAATAGAGATGCAAATGCAAACAAAAAATTGAAGCATTGGACTTGAGTAGGAGAAGAAGAAGAGAGGCTCACATGGAGATAAGAGTCTCATTTGGTAGCCAAGGATGATTTGCCTGCTCCGAACTTGCTCTATTCGAGCTGAACTAAGTGTTCGAGTAGTTTGTCCCAGTATCAGGCAGTCTCCTTGGCTAGTCATAAAGTCTTTAATCTTTCATGTCAGGCTTCTTCTTCCTTCTGAAGGCAACTACTCCTTGAAGATACAAATTTGTCTATTCTTTTTCTTCATCACATCACACTCTGAGAGGCATTGGAATGTTTTTTTTTTTTTTTTTTTTTTTTTTTTTTTTGAGGAAGAGAGGCCTTACGTGTCATGATGAGTTTGGTTGGTTGGCCAAGGATGACTTGCCTACTTTGTGCAAGAGGCTTCAATTATGAACGCCATTTTCATTGATCATCTTGGCTTATTGACGTGCTCTTCATATTTATGTTAGGTCTTCTATTCTTCTTTGAAATGCCTGTGATATCCTGAATTTTTGACCCTGTTTCGATTAAATGAACTGGGCTTTTCATTGACGCGCCTATGGTCCTTTTACTCTGAGCTGATTACTCACAAGATAACTAATCTATTAGGTGAAACTGTTAAGGGATATAAACGCGACAGACTTGAGAATTTGATCAGAAATCAACCGCTCGACCGTGATAATTGGCAAGGGTCATTATGGCACAATTATAATGGATTAGTGATCGGAGATAGGTCGATTCGACATAAGCATGTAATTAAATTGTGGGTGATTTCACCTGATTGCAAAATTCGCGTCGAACGGCACTAAACTGATTTTTCTGTCAATTATCTATCCGGTACCCGTAATTGAAATATTGAGATTTTTACGACAACCGAGAGTCACCGATGAGTTGAAGATGCACAAATGTGGATTGAAAATTATTGACCACGGGTCGAACGCGATAAAATTCTTGAAAGCTACCCGGTAGGTTTGGTCACGCTAAAATCGCGTCTGGTTGATTTTAATCACGAAATTGAACTTGATTTCAGGAATTGAAAGTTTGAGTGAGTCACAATTTATTTTACGATATCGTCTCATCTTTTGGGAAATTTCCGTTGAGCCCGGAATTTTGGCGGAAAAATTAAAATCGGAAAATTAAAATGGTGGAAATTCGGATGGGCAAAATTGAGGGACTTTTTGGCTATCAAAGTGGAGTAGTTGTAAAGGAAATTGTGGGAATTGGTATGGGAAACCTCATCAGCAATTTTGGCCATTAAATTGAAGTTGTTTGGTGGGAAATTGAAGAAGAAAATCAGCAAATTCGTAGGGTTGCTAAAGAGATGCTTTTTGGCCTTCAATTTGGCTTGTTGGTGAAGTTTTGGGAGGGAAAATTGCTTGCGGATGATACTTGGACTTTGGGGGCTTGTTAATCATCACCTTGATATTTGAAAGCCATGGGATTGGCTTAAAGCTTGACCTTCTATCTCTTTTGTCCCCCTTCTCTCTCCATTCTTCATGCTCTCCTCCTTCTTGTGCAACAACCCCCTTGACCGAAACAACTTATTCTTCTTCTTGCTTCTTCCTCAAACCTTTATTTTCCTCCATTGTTGAAGTTGCAAGCCAAGCTAGAACCAACCACCCACCACCAGCCGTCATGCCGCCCGTCTTCGAGCCTGCTTGACTCTAGTCTCGCTAGTCCCCGTCGTTGCTGCCCGCACGTCCGCCTGTGCCCAGCGACTATCGACCAACCCTGCCACTCGCCTGAGCTAGCCGCTAGTCCGCGTAGCTCTGCCGTTGTTGCCTCTGCCCATCCCCGAGCCGTTCGCCACCCCAGTTAGCCCGCTCGTCCCCTGGCAACCCTTCAGTTCAGCTGCCTTAGAATGAAGGCTAGCTCAAGCTGTGAGCTTGCTATGCGATTTTCAGCGTCTTTTGGGCCTTCCTTGGAGCTGCAGTAGACTCGGGAACTCATCGCCATTGCCGTGAACCCGTTTTCTCGTTAATCCGGTGAGTTAGCATTCTAATATTTGATTATGGAGCTAATTACACTTAGGGGGATTAGCTTAGTATTAATTAGGATTAAGGGGTGATTTAGTTAGTGTAACAATTAGTTAGTTAGTTTACTAATTGAACTAAATAGTTAAATTAGTTAGAATGGTTAGTTAGGTGATTTAGTTAGCTTAATTAGTTTATGTAGCTAGCCTAATTAGATTAAATTAGTTGGTTCAATTAGATTAGCCTGGTCAGGTTATTTAATTTAATTAAGTGGTTTAATTTAAATAATTTGCAATTTATTTAATTAATTTTTAATTAGCGTAAATTATATCGGGATAGCCGGTTATCAGAATTTTATGATGATCGTCATAGTTGTGTTGATCTGTGAAATTGAGTGCTAAATTATGCAATTGGGTGCTTGGTGATTATTTTTAATTATTATTGCAAAAAAATGATTTTATGGTATTTAATTAGAAAATACCGGGTGTCGGTTTTTGACGCCAAAAATACTTTAGGTACTATATAAAATCATGGAATTTTGAAATGGGAGAATATCACGCTTTATGGTTTGATTTGACTGTGTGAGCACACACAATTATTTTATCGGGTATTTTTAATATGAAGAAAATTGACGAAGTCCATTATTTGAAATGGGAATATTTGAGTGCAAAACACGATGTTCTTGGCCGAACATGGATGTGCGTGTGATCGCTATCGGAACCTGTCACTCGATTAAAGTCGGGGAGGCGATGCTTCTTTATGGAATGCCCTATGTCAACGGATGCCGATCGCAATGGAGGCTGGGCCAATGCTCATTCGGGAATGCCATCTAGATGTAAATGTTGCTGTGCCCGACGAAGCGGAACGACTCCCGGTTATGCCGGTTGACCGCCGATTGATGAGTTGGCCGTGGCCGTTGGGTCGTAATTAATTGGAACACACTTGAGTGATTGAGATAGTCGTGCTTGATTATGGGACGAAATTGTGTGGCACGAAGTGAGACGTGTCGTAACGATTTGACCTTATAATCGTGACTCCTATGATTGATTGATATATAAAAATGAAGTGTTCCAATTATTGAATGCATTTACTGTATGCATATGTTATATGAGCTGTACTAATGTGCAGCGAGGTGCTAAGGTAAGGTAAGTCCTATATGTGAATGTTTAGATTGCCCCTAGGTGCTAATCAGGGTTTAGGGTGTAGACTTGCTGATACCTTGTCTCACCTTGTCGTGGTTTAAAATTTTACAGGTCCTTAGATGGAGGTGCGACACGTTCGTTTTGGGTGGCCTCGAGAGGTGGAGACCAAGCATACCATTCTCCCTATCCATGGGACTCCCTGGACCCTTTAGCTCGTCATTACCACCATTTGGGTTGATGAGGGCCTACTTTAGTTGGTATCTCATCGATTCAAAGCGTGGTTCCATCACGGGCCTAACAAGGTTCGAGAGGGCCCTTTGGATGGTTTTGACGGACCTGCTGTCGATACCGAGTATGAGGTGGTACTCAATCTCGTTCATGATGCCGATATTTTGGCTGATATTGAGGCGAACTAGGGGCTTGAGGTTGAAGAGCCTGGAGTAGAGGTAGTCCTCTAGATATCGACATCCCTAACGGTGTTGTAGTGGACCTAGATCCCAAGTAGGTAGGGACTGGGGTAGGATTGGCTTAGTAGCTTCTTTTTGGGTCTAGACCTTTTGTATAAACTCTCTAGGGCTGACCTGGTTTGTTTATAAAAATATGTTTTGTGTTAATTGGTTATCCTACTTTTCTATTCCATGTTGATTGTTGTCTGGAGTTTATTAGTTTGCTTCCGCATATGCATAAATTGATTGGGTCGGTGATTCATCTTAGGAACGTTGCATGCTATCGACCATCAAGGGATGTTTGCGTGCTCGAGGTTCGGGGCGTGACAATGCCTACCTTCCTTGGGCCACAAGTGCATTGGAAATCAACATAAGGTTTGTGAAAGTTGCGAATGGTGGCTTATATTAACATAAAAAGCTGAAAAGGAAAGGAAAATGAAAATTGATTTTTGCAATTTTGCTAGGAAAGGAACATTCCAATTGTGCAGGTTTGATATTGAAACCATTTTGAGATGGACATTTTGAAAAGAAAATGACATATTTGTAAATAGGGACTGAATGATGATTAATGTAGAAGTGCAAAATTTCCACCGAAGGCAAACTCGTACATATATGTGGTACGTAAATGATCATTAGGTGAAATGTGAGGTGTATGCTTTTGGTATTTTTTTTTTTTGAAAATTAGTAAAAAGAAAAAAAGTGGCAAAATGCTTGTGAGTGTATGTGTGTGCTCAAGAATTTGTATCTTCATTGATCCTAATCTCATCGCTCTACTCTCTCGATGAAATGGTGCTTGAATTCATTGTCATAGTTCACAAGATCATACTAGTGATCCATGCCTAATTGATCGTATATGTGATTGGTAAAATCCACGTGAATAGGATATGCTACTAGTGTAAACAGGAAATTTTCTATGAGACATTGGTTGATAACTTTCATGGAAACGCATTCGTAGTGAATTTGGAACTCTAAAAGAAAAACATTTGGGTAATGACAATGTTGCCTGTCCATGCGTGGAATAGATGCTAAATTTGCTTTATGGGCATGTGTTGACACTAAAAATATGATTAACCTTTTGATTATCGACAAATGGAAAGTTTACTCAGTGAGAGCAAAGTTTGTTATCATCAATGAACAAAAGCAGTCAATGATTTAAAGAAAATCGATAACTCGCCAATAAGTCAATAGCTTAAAAATAAAAAATCGACAGCAACATCACAGAAGTTATAGGCCAAGGTCCTTCACCAGTAAACAAGTGTCATTGACAACAAACTATTGTAGATTTTGCCAAGTGTTGGAGCTTGAAAAAAAGAAGGAAAAAAAGGACGGATTGATGCAAGCACATGATAGCCTGTTGGTTATCCCTATGATCTTGGAACGGGTAACTCCTTGTGAATAACGACTATTTGATTATAAAGGATTGTGCGTAGGATCATGATTGCTTATCAATAACAGTAAATAGTACAAGAGATATATTTGTAGGTTCAAAATTCAAAACCATTTGTAAATACCTGCTGCTGCTGGTAGGACATAGGTTCCTACATGGTAATCTTTATAAATGGTCGCTCAACCAATGACAAAATGCCTGATATTGCAATATATTCTCATCTTTAAGCTTTGCACATTTACCTTTCCAGTACTTTTAAAATTTTTTGTACCAGGGACTTTCTTGCAATCTTTAATTCTAGTACTTGCACTTTTCAATTCCTTTACTTTTTCAGCTATTCACTTTCCCATCCAAATCAACAAAAATAGTTTTTTTTTTACCCTTAAAAACCTGAAATTTCTTACAAATTATTAGATTTTCACTTTTCGGTGAAACCTCACATTTTAGAGTGAGATAATAAACCAATTAGGAGTGACGTTGGTTATACACATATTTAGAAATATTCAAGTTAAGTTCAAATCAAAATAATCTAAATTCAATACGCAACTGTACTTCAAGCTTAAAGGATTTGGCAATTTAGATTATGTACTTCATTCCCATTTTTAAGCATTGGACAAGTAATGATATCCAATTTAAACAACTGTTTAACATTATCTTTGTCATGCCTCGAACCCCGAGCGCGCACACATCCCTCGGCGGGCGACTAAAATTTGCGACATTCCTTGGAAGTGTCGCCAACCCTTTTTATTTTATGCACATGCGGAAGCGAATTAAACAATCCCTGGACAACAACAAACTTGTGATAGAAAACCAGGACAACCCAATTTCATAAAAACACACTTCATATACAATCCAAGTCAGTCCTACAAGTCTGCACTCTAAGGTTTGCCTTAAAAGAACTACCGGACAACCTCTACTCCGGATCCCTTCGACTCTAGCTTGAGATCCTCCACAACACTCTCCGGTATCTCCAGACTAAGGACCTGAAAAATTGTAAATCACGACGGGGTGAGAATAAACCTCAGTGAGTCAACACTCTATGTCACGCCTCGATCCTCGAGCGTGTGCCCATCCCTCGGTGGTTAATGAAATTTGCGACGTCCCAGGACGTGTCGTTGACCCATTCGTACATGCGGAAGCAAATTAAAAACCCCTGCCAGCAAACAACATGGGATAGGAAAGTAGGACGATCACATCAAACCAAGCACCTTTATACACAATTTGAGTTTATATACAAAGGTCTACAAAAGATCTATGTATAGAAGTCTAGATCAAAAAGGGGTTATGAAGACTTTAAACTTCTGACATCTATCCCTTGCTTAGTAATAGCTCGTGGCTGTCCAAAATGTTCCGGAGGAACTGTCATCTAAGGACTTGAAAATATTGAGCCCATGACGGGGTGTGACAATGTCTCAGCAAGTTCACCCTCTAAACTCCGACTAGGAAGGAAATACGCCTAGGGCGTCCTAACCACACAGCTACACAGCTACACAATCATAGAGACTTACCTTGTCTCAGATCCTTTCTACATGTCAGTACAGTTCATATCATAGACATAACAATATTCATGCTCAAACAATTGGAACGCCAACACTTTCATCTCAAACAGCCACATGGGTCCCGATTATAGGGCCAAATCGTTATAACAAGTCTCATTCCGTGCCACACAATTTTGTCCCATAATCCGGTGCATCAATTTCACTCAACATGCATTCCAATTGTTAATCACGGCCACACACGGGCATGGCCTACTCGAAGTTCGACGGTCTTCTGGCATAGCCAGACGTCATCTCGCTCTATCGAGAATGGCAACGTTACTACATCGACGGCATTCCATAAAGGAGCATCGGGCTAGCCTCTACTGCAACCGACATTCATTAGTAGGGCATCCCATATAGGGACAACGTCCAGCTCAACAGCTCGGGACTGGTTCTCATAACCATTCATGCACCCATCCAATTCTCGGCCAAGATATCGTACTTTGCACTCAAATGTCCTAATAAAAATAACGTACTTGGCTCATTTTCTTTGTATTAAAAACACACGGTAAAATAGTCGTGTGTAGGTACACGGTCAATTCGAATGAGAAATATTGATACCCTTCCTTTTAAAATCACACTATTTGATATTGTCTTTAAAACTATTTTTGGTGTCAAAACCCGACACCCGGTAATTTCTAAATAATTACCAAAATTTCCAAATTTTTGAATAAATACTCAAATTTACAATCCTCACTAATTTGCACAATTTAACACTCAATTGCAGAAATTAAACACACCATTGCAATCAACACGAAATTCCAGTCACCAACTATCTCGGTATAATTTCCGAAAAATATTAAATAATTAAATAAATACCAAAATTAATTACATATTTCAAATTAAATACCATAAATAGCAACTTAGGCCGGAAACGCTAATCTAACCACCAAAACGAGCCTAGAAAATTCCCGAACCTATCTAGATAAATAGTACGACTACTTTAGTCCATAATCTATCCGTTCTAACTACCTAACATGCACAAACTAATAATTAAATCACTAATCCATTCTAACTAACCACTAAAATCCTAATTAGCCTAAACTAATCATCCCTTAAGCATCATTAACTCCCTAAGTAGAGTTTAGCAAGTAAACTCACCGGTTTAGCGATCCGACGAGTTCACGACAATGGCGACACAAAGGCGGGTGATAAACAAGCCTGCAGCGACACCAAGCGGGGTCCAAACAGGCCTAGAAAAGCCTCACGAAGGTTTAGCTCGAAGCTAAAGCTTTGGTTCTGCTCTAGGTCGAAGGAGGGTTGCTTGGGGCTAGAACAGCCAAGGTGGGATGGTGGATGGTAGCAATGGTCCAGGCGGGGCTATGGCAGGACTTCTGGCGGCTTGGATAGTGACGGTGGCCTGGTTGACGGCTTGGACAACGGATGCACGGCGAGGGATGGCCAGGAACGCGCGACTGGGCACGGGACGAGCGGATGACAGGTGCGACTCGCGGCGGCGAGTGAGCTCCGATGGCTGTCGATAGGCAAGAGGGAGTGTTGGCTGGCTTTCTCTAGTTCTCTAAGCTCTCAAGACAAAAATAATGGAGAAAGCAAGGCTGAGGAAGAAGAAGAAGGGCTGCTGGTCAAGGGGGGCCCCATTTGGCTCAAAAGTCTTCACTTAGATCCCCAAAAACTCATCACACTTGGCCCACCTCCTTGGTTGTCATACATGACCTCTTGGCTACCCTCAAGCTTCCTTAATACACTTCCCAAATGGTCCAAAAGTCTATTGCACCCTTGGCCTACGAATTTGGACAATTTCCATTCAATTTTGAGTTCAATTCCTCTCCAATTGGACCTAAATTGGAGGCCATAAATGTGACACCCCGAACCTCTTTAGGGCGCCACAGGCACCTGACGTTACACCTAATGGAATACTAGCTACATCTCCTAGAAGAAGCGTCGTAATTCGTAGACACATTTTTTTTTCTTTTTTCTTTTTTTGAAAATGGTCCCAGCGCGACTCGTTAGCGGAAGCAAAATATAATATCGCCATCTCTCCCTCCAACAACCATGATACAATTGCACACCACTAAGTACCATAGGAAAAGATAGAGCCATAACACTTTTATTTACATATTTTCGTGATGAATTTTTCGCGGGTCGATACAACAAAAGAAAGCCAAGATTTTCAGTTACATTTGGCCACATCCCAAAAAGATATTACGACCCCTAAAGTAATCACATGACGTCCTCCATTTAACAGCGGCGGCTACTCCTAAAAAGAGACTCCAGCTCTCTACCTCTCACGCAACCATCACACCCATCTTGGCGCGTCGGGTGGTGGTGGCGGTAACATCCCCCTAAACACTCCGTCTCGACGAACATGAACTGACAGGAACTCCTGGATGATTAGGGTTCAGCCAGGCCCACATCGTACATACTAGCACTCACACTCGCACAAAAGTCAATCCAGGGATGGTGACGCAGTCGATCTCTGTACATTCTACTTCTACATCTAAGGGGAGGCCATAGAAGATACCTCGCGTGACGGTAGGAAGCGGCATCTTTCTAATCTGAAATGTTGGTCCCCGAAGGGGTGAGTACAACCACTTAATAGGTAAAGGATCCAATAACCACTCAATGCATCATACAATACAATCACAACATCATACATGCCATTCATGCATCCAAGCATACTTACCTTCAAGCCATGCATATACCATTATACATCTTCATCACAATCATATCATATACATGTCATCATGCCATAGGTGATCATCATCATATCATATATGCATATCGTCATGCCATAGGTGATCATCATATCATATCATATCATATCATATATGCATATTATCATGCCATAGGTGATCATTATCATCATATCATATATGCAAGTCATCATGCCATAGGTGATCATTATCATCATATCACATATGCAAGTCATCATGCCATAGGTGATCATTATCATCATATCATATATGCAAGTCATCATGCCATAGGTGATCATCATCATATCATATCATATATGCATGATTCAATTCCCACTTTTAACTTTCAATTCGATCACCACATCACTCTTCTCGGGATCATCAATTTCATCCCATACTTTACACTCGCACCCCATCCTAGCATCGCGAGAAAAACCTCCGGCATTCATCCATTTAAGGCCACCGGGCATCCGGCACCCCCACATTCCGGGCATCTCGCATCCCAACTGGCATCACGAGGCATCCCCTCGGGCAAAGACCTTTGAGGCTTCCGGCACCCAACCATTCCGGGCATCTCGAAACTCCCGAGGCCATCTGGCCATGTATCTCTATACATTCTGGGCATCCGGCACCCCCCATCCCGGGCATCCTGATACTCCTAAGGCATTATCATCCGCCACAAACAGTTTCCTCATTTATCATTGTTCATGTTTACCAATTTAGGTCTCAACTCAGTATGGCACATGATGTAATGGCAAACAAAATCACTTTCATCCTTTGATTTATACATGCATCATCAGTCATCATCATACATGCAGTAAAACGCAATCATTTGTAACAATAAAATTTATGGAATTCGTACAATTTAGAATAGTCCATTTATCATGCCTTTTTTTAAATTTATTTAAATTCCAGCTTGTACCATTTTGAAAATATCTAAATTAAATATCTGTATGATTCTCAAAAATCATGAAATTAAGGCATGTGATAGACAAGACAATAAGATAATGATTTCATGAAAAACACATGGCCAATAGAGTTCCACACAAAAGATATAATTCACACAAATACAGCATACAATTTCGGATAAAAACAGAATGTGCAGTTTTTGAAATAATTCGATTAAAATACCCGAACGTCCTCCGAAAATTATGAAATTTTACTAGGTCATAGTTAAGACACTAAATTATATTTTTTATGAAGACTTATAGGCCAGATTCGTTTTAGATAATTTCCTATACTCGTCCGAAGCTTCTGGTTTTCACACCGAAACGTCCAGTGTAGTCATCTCCGAAATACCAAGTTTTTACCCACTTATTATTCTTCGTTTCCTCTGAAATTTGGATATGTTTTACTTCAAGAGGTCCCCTACAACTTTCATTAAGGGATATAAGTCAAATTTTTAAAGAACAGTCACCATATGGGTCCATGAAGTCTCGGGTGTCCAGTACCGCGTCTCCAGATTTACCGTCTTCAAGAGTAAGTCGATTCACTAGGCTACACTTGTTCATTTCACTTCAAATTTGAGTATGTTAGTCTTTAAGATGTCCTATACAATTTTAATGAAGAAGTAGAAGAGAGATTCTTGATAAAACTGAACATGCAACCACAAATCTACCAAAAGGTCAGCAAAACAGTTCCAGATCTAGTGTCTCCGTAGGATGAGGGTTTGACCCCTTAAATCTCAACCATTTTGCACCAAATTTTATTATGTTGTAGTTTAAGATGTTGGCTACAACTTTCATGAAGGAATAAAAGTCAAAATTCAACTCGAAACATGCATGCAAGCTCTCACAAGATTCTGATTCAGGCGATTCATACGAAAACAACAACATCACTCAAGGACAAGTAACATTCTAGCTTCGGTTTGGTCTACCCTAGCATCTGAAACCTACCACCAACAAATCATACATGCAAGGCACACATGCAAGAGTGGAAATCAGTCCCAACTTGCCTCTAAGACCGAACAAATGGCAGTAAAAAGGGACGGCACACCGGCAAGGGATGGACTGCGTGTGGGCGGCGACAGGCGACTCCTCCTCCTCGGTTCCTCTCCTATCGGCGCCCCTCTCTCTCTCTCTCTCGCAATTCCCTTTCTCTCTCTCTCTCTCTTTGGCTTGGACGGAAACCAACCGGCCACTCTCTCTCTCCTTCCCTTTTATTCCCCCAATTCTCCATCATTAGCAATCATCACATGCCTCCCTTAATGGACAATGCATGAAGACCTCTTTGCCACTTGGCAAGGCCCATGCAATGGGCCGACCACTCCCTTTTCGGCCTCACTTGGGCCGGCGACAGCCCCTTCGTGGGCTTCAATTGGGCCGGCCATTCGGCCCACCAAAAATCCCCCCTTGGGCCTAAGGCCCAAACCTAAATAAAAATCATTTTTTTCATTTTATTATTTCTTTTATAAATTTTAGATTTTAAATTCCACATGGCCAAAATCTTGTAACATTTTATTTATAGGAATTTAGTCTATGAGGTGCATAGCCAATAATAGATTATTCTCATTAATTTATCCTCTAGTTCAAATTTCAAAAAATCATGAACGCAGGCATATATCACTTAGCCTTAAGAGAAAACTAATGGCTAAAGCATAAACCATAGGTAATTTCATTACCTAATTATGAGCTTTAATACACCTTAAAGCTTGTCTTGAATTTTTTGGGATGCGACAATAAATCCAACCAAGGTGCCCACACTCAAATTCACTTTTTTTTCTCATCAACTGAACCAATTTGATGGCCGATGGTGTGCTAAAAAATGGTCCTCTAATTTTCCTAGTCCAAAACGGCCATACTTTGAATTTTCGCCAAAAACCCCGATTCGCAATTTTTTTTTTGGAAGGTGAGTTGACACTCCTAAAATGAATCGTGACATGACAAATTTTTCAATTTCTGAAATCGGATTCAATTTCGCGGTTAATTTCAATCTGGCATGATTTTAGTGTGATCTAACCTACCAGGTAACTTTTAGGAGTTTTTAATGTTATTGACCCGTTGTCGATTATTTTGAGCCACATTATACATCTTCGACACATTGGCAACTCTCGATTGTCGTGAAAATCTCAAGGTTTCAAATACGAGCGTATGGTACTGAAATGATAGAAAAATCGGTCTAGTGTTATTCGACGAGAATTTTGCAATTAGGTGGAATCACCCACACACTAATCACATACCTCTATCGAATTGACCTATCTTCGGTCTTTGATCAATTTTGACGTTGCTGTAATGACCCTTGTAGATTAGCACGGTCAAGCAATCTAATTCCTGGTTGAATTTTTGAGTCTATTGCATTTAGATTCCTTAACGGCTTCACCTGATAAACTAGTTATCTCGTGAGTGGCCAACTAAGAGAAGGCGTGTCGACGAAAAGTCCAACTTATGCAATTGGAAACAGAACTTGAAAATTAGAATGTCACAGCTCTTCCACTTTTATAAAAATTTCGTTCTCGAAATTTAAACCATTACAGGTCTTTAAACAAAAAGGTGGGGGTATTGTCGTCTCATTGAATCTTCACTTTTCCACGTTGCTCCTTATGTGCCGTGATGTTGCCAGACCACTTTAACCAACGGAATTGTCTTTGTGCATAGAATTTGCTCTTTTCGATTCACAATCTGAACTGGTCTTTTTACGTATGACACTTTGTCGTCCACATCTAACTCTTCAAAATTTAGCATGTGGGTGGGGTCAAGCTCATACTTCCTCAACATCGACATGTAATAGACGTTATACACTTACGCCAACCTCGGTGGTAATGTAAGATGATACGCTAGAATCCCTATTCTTTCCAGAATCTCGAAGGGACCTATGTACCTCGGACTCAATTTTTCTTTTTTGGCAAAGCACGATGTATCCCTCATCGATGACACCTTCAGAAAGACTTGCTCACCAACTTGGAATTCCAAAGGTCTCCGATGCTTATTTGTGTAATTTTTCTAGCAGCTTTGAGCGGTCTTTAATTTGTTTCTGATAACGGCAATTGCATCCATTAATTGCTGGACTAACTCTGGGCCTGTAATCTTTCGTTCTCTGACCTCATCTCAACACATTGGTGTTTTGCATGCTTTGCCATACAATGTTTCAAAATGAGCCATCTGAATGCTCTGCTGGTAGTTGTTGTTGTAGGCAAACTTAACTAAATGAAGCTGTTCCTCCCAGCTTCCTTTGAAATCCTACACGCAAGCTCGCAGCATGTCTTCGAGGGTTTGAATCGTCCTCTCAGACTGGCCATCCTTTTGAGGATGATAAGTCGTATTGTATTGCAGCTTCGTTCCTAAAGCGATCTACAAACTCTTCCAAAAGGTAGCTGTAAACCTCGGGTGTTGGTCTGATGTAATCGTTAACAGCACTCCATGCAGATGAACAATCTGGCACACATACAACTTTGCATGTCTGTCCAAATCAAGGTCCTTTCGTACGACGATAAAGTGAGTCGACTTTGTCAGTCTATCGACCATTACCCAAATAGAATCATTATCCCTCTGACTCCTTAGTAAGCTTGTCTCAAAATCCATTGTGATGTGTTTCCATTTCCACTCAGGAATCTCGAGAGGTTGTAGAAGTCCTATCGGCTTACAATGTTGTGCCTTCACTTGCTGACATGTCAAACACTTGACGACATGCTTGACAATGTCTGCCTTCATATCAGACCACCAATAGTGTTGACGCAAATTCTATTACATTTTCGTATTGCCAGGATGAATGTTGTAACTACTACGATGAGCTCTTGACAAGATCTCTTTTTTAAGCTCTACATCTTCAGGTACACACAATCATCCTTGGAACCTCAGTATTCCGTCTTCAGAAATCTAGAAATCAGCATTTCTTTTATCGATATCCTCTTGCATGATCTTCTGAACATTCGGGTTTATCGACTGAAGTGTTTTAATTATGATCTGCACTTCTGGCTTAATTCTGAGGGTGGCCATAAGAATCGCAAGGTGGCTTACCTGAAACTTGAAAACCAAATCTTGAGCTCTCTCAAGTAAAATCCATTCCTTAATCATCGCATCTGCGACTTTATTAGCATTTCCAAGGTGATATAAGATATCACAATCATAGTCCTTTAGGAGTTCCATCCAGCGACACTGTCTCATATTCAATTCTTTCTGAGAGAATAAGTACTTGAGACTTTGATGGTCTGTTAAGATCTAGAATCTTTTTCCACATAAATAATGTCTCCAAATCTTCAGAGCGAAAATAATCATTGCGAGTTCTAAGTCATGTGTCGAATAATTCAGCTCATGAGGTTTCAATTGGTGGGATGCATATGCAACAACTCTGCCATGTTGCATTAACATACAACCCAGTCCTCTAAACGATGCATCACTATAGATCTCATATCCTCCAGGACCAGATGGTATGGTTAGCACTGGTGTGGTAGTCAGCTTCCACTTAAGCTCTTTGAAACTACACTTGCACTTATCTGTTCACACAAACTTTTCTTCCTTTTTCAATAGTTGAGTCAACGGTGAGACTAATGCTAAAAACCCTTCCATGAACCTTCTGTAATGCCCGACTAAACCCACAAAACTTCTAATCTTTGTCACGATAGTCGATCTTGGCCAATTGATAACTGCTTCAATCTTGGTCGAGGTCCACGAAGATTCCCTTGCCTGAAATCACGTGACCTAGGAAAGCAACACAAGTCAACTAAAACTCGCACTTACTGAACTTGGTGTGTAGCTCATGATTCCTTAATGTTTGAAGCTCCAATCTCAAATGCCTTCATGCTCCTCTGGACTTCTTGAGTACACCCGTATGTCGTCGATGAGCATGATCACAAAATGATCCAGATATTCTTTGAAAACTCGATTCATCAAGACCATAAAAGCAGCTGGGGCGTTCGTCAAACCAAATGGCATTACAGTGAACTCATAATGGTCGTATCACATACGAAATGCTGACTTCGGTATGTCCTCCTTTCTGATCCTCAGCTGATGATATCCCATCGTCAAGTCAATCTTAAAGAATATTGACGCTCCTTGAAGTTGGTCAAACAAGTCGTCGATCCTCGATAGTGTATACTTGTTCTTGATCGTCACTTGATTGAGTTGGCGATAGTCGATGCACAAACGCAACGAACCATCTTTTTTCTTCATGAACAGAATTGGTGCTCCCTATGGTGATGCACTGGGATGTATGAATCCCTTATCCAACAACTCCTGCATCTGCACCTTCAGTTCTTTCAACTCAGACAACGCCATACAGTAAGGAGCCTTAGAGATTGGCTCTGTCATGAGAGCTAACTTGATCACAAACTCTATCTTCCTCTCTGGTGGCAGACATGGCAATTCTTTCGAGAACACGTTTGGAAATTTTTGTACCACTGCGGTATCTTCAATCTTTAGCTCATCAACTGTTGTATCCACGACAGTCGCCAAGTAACCTTGGCAACCCCCGTCTAACAAAAGGGTTGCCTCAAGTGACGAGATTAAGGAAGTCGAGGGTCCTCCTTGACTCCTAATAAACTCGAAACTTTTATCCGCTAATGGGTTAAACTGAATTGCTTTACGATAGCAGTCCATCTTAGCTCGTTGCTAGGTGAGCCAGTCCATGCCAATTATTATATCAAAATCATACATGGCTAGGACTATCAAATCTATCATCCCCTCTCATTCCCCAATTACTAACTTGCAACCAGGATAATCCACTTTAGCTAACACCTTATCCTTTAACGGTATAGATATGCTAACCACTGACTCCAACAACTCAAGAATCAATCCTACCAACTCAAGAATCAATCCTACCAACTTAACAACTTGCTCAACTATAAACAAATGAGTTGCACCAGGGTCAAATAAAGCATAAGCAGGGTGGTTGTTCAACGAAATGGTACTTGTAATCACATCAGGTGAGTCCTCAGCTTGTCCTCTAGTGATAGTGTATGTCCTTCCTTGAGATGAAGGCCTGTTCAGTCCACCCTGCTGTGCATTCGGGGGCGCGTACCCTCTATGCCGACCCATTGGCGGTGGTGGCAATTGCAGCTATCCCATCAGTCTTTTAGGACAATTCCTAGCTATGTGACCCTGCTGGCCACACTCATAACAAGCACCCGGCCTAGAATGGCACGGGGCTGACCCATGTCGTCTCCCGTAGAAATGGCACACACCATTCTGTATTGGCAGCCTTTCCTATCCCACCCTTCCCATTAGGTGGAATAGGATACCTTCCTCTAGTCATAAGTTTCTTCCCAAACCTATTTCCATCCCTATTTGAGCCAAACCACAACCCAGATGCCGCGGCTTGTTCATTCGGGTCTCTCTCTATCAACTAAACCCACTCATACAGGTCATTGTAGTCCTTCAAATTGAATGGCACCAGCGGACTCCTCAATTCCGGTTTGAGCCCATCTATGAACCTTCTAGCTCGGTCTACGGATCTTCGATCGGTCTGGGTGCATTGCGATAGTTTAGCGAACTTCGCTTCCTACTAATCAACTATCATTGTACCTTGACGAAGGCGTTAGAATTCTGCCATCTTCAGTTCCCTAGCACTGTCAAAAAGTACTTGCCATTGAATACTTCGACAAAGGCGTTCCACTCCGGAACCACACCTTATGAGAACACTATTCCTTTGGTGGCCCTCCACCAAGTGCTTGAGTTACCTTGCAGTTGATAGACTACAAGGATGACTTTCTCCTCCTTTGTGCACCTCAACAGTGCAAATGCTTTCTCTAAGTCCTGGATCCAGAGGGCTGCAGCTTCGGGGTCTCTTGCACCAGTGAACCTCGGCGGGTTCAACTTCAGAAATTGCTCGACGAGCTTATGCATAGGCCTCTCTCTCTCTCAACAACCACGTTCCCAGGTGGAACTTCAATAGGTGTGGTAGTAGGTGCGACTACAACTATGGTAGCAACAGCGGTAGCAATAACATCATTAGCGATGGTATTGGCAGTAGTAGTGGTGGCTACGGTAGTGGCGACTGAAGCGGTGGCGATGGCGGCTTGATTCTAGGCCTACTGCTCTACCACATTCCTAAGCATCTCTACGCCTACATGATCCCGTCAAACCTTGGATCACCAGGGGTTACTACCCCAACACCAACTGGAGGCAGTGCTACTCCACTAATGTTAGCTTGAACCGGCGCTCTACCACGACCCCCTTGAGTACCGACCCTATTGGCATCCTACCTCAAGTCGCAGGTCCAATGGTCCTTTTCTTAGGAGTCCTCTGCTCTTGATCACTAATTACGTAAGATTCTTACAGAAACCTACTTTCCAATTTCATACAGAGTTAGAAGCTGAGCAATCACACCAAACAATCTACCAAATAGCTATCATTCACATGCATTAGCACAATAAAGCGGCCTTTCCTACTAACTATCCCATAACCTATCGCACATTATCACTCCAACTATTAACTAGCTCTGATACCACTTCGAGTGAGGATTTCACGCCCCAATCCTTGAGCGCATGCCCTTCCCTCCGTGGTTGATGAAATTTGCGACGTCCCATGACGCGTCGCCGACTCATTCATTTTATTGCACATATGGAAGCGAATTAAAAATCATTGACAGCAAACAACATGGGATAGGAAAGTAGGACAATCACATCAAACCAAGCACCTTTATACACAAGCTAAGTTTATATACAAAGGTCTACAAAAGATCTATGTAGAGAAGTTTAGATCAAAAAGGGGTTATGGAGACTCTAAACTCCAGGCTCTCCAGTCCTCGGCTCTAGGTCCTCTACAGCACCATCAGGGGGGTCAGCTACACCCTCACCAAAAGCAACATCGACAACCACCGCGGGATCTCAAAACCTTGGAGGGGACCCACTCTGTACCCATTGAGTCCGTGGCGGAACCACGTCTTGAATTGATGAGGTACCCTCTCAAGTAGGCCCTCATTGACCCAAACGGTGGTCACGATCAACTCATAAACCCAATGACTATTAGGCATTTGGACATCTATCCCCCACTTAGTAATAGCTCACGGCTATCCAAAATGTTTTGGAGGAACTGTCATCTAAGGACTTGAAAATATTGAGCCTACGAAGGGGTGAGACAATGTCTCAGCAAGTTCACTCCCTAAACTCTGATTAGGAAGGAAATATGCCTAGGGTGTCCTAACCACACAATCACAGAGACTTATCTTGTCTTAAATCCTTCTTACATGTTAGTACAATTCATATTATAGACATAACAATATTCATGCTCAAACAATTGGAACACCAACACTTTCATCTCAAATAGCCACAGGGATCCCGATTATAGGGCTAAATTGTTATGACACGTCCCATATTCCGTGCCACACAATTTTATCCCATAATTCAGCGCATCAATTTCACTCAACATGCATTCCAATTGTTAATTACCGCCACACACGGGCACGGCCTACTTGAAGTTTGGCGGTCTTCTGACATAGTCAGGCGCTGTCTCGCCCCATCGAGCATGGCAATGTCACTACATTGATGGCATTCCATAAAAGAGTATTGGCCCAGCCTTTACTGCAATTGACATCCATTGGAAGGGCATCCCATATAGGGGCAACGTCTAGCTCAACAGCTCAGGACGGGTTCTCATAACCATTCATGCACCCATCCAATTCTCGGCCAAGATATTGTGCTTTGCACTCAAATGTCCCAATCAAAATAATTATTCGTATTAAAAACACACGGTAAAATAGTTGTGGGTGGATACACGCACAATTCGAACCAGAAAGATTGATACCCTTCATTTTAAAATCCCACTATTTGATATAGTCTTTGATATTGTAGGTACATCCAGTGGTAACACTAAGATAGAGATTCGCTCCTCATATTCCTTAGTGTGCCTTAAGATCACCGAGGCAAGAAATTATCTACTTTTCATAAAATTCAAAGAAAAATATTAGAGTTTGCTATTGTGATTTTACTATGGTGGGTGTGGACTCTCAAATGAAATTATTTGAAACCCTACAGCAGTTATTAACGAACTTGCTCTGTGGTATTGACTTGGTCATATAGATATTGGAAAGCTCATTCTTAACTTAAGAGGACTTGAGGGAAGAAATAAATGGAGTGTCACTCGTATATGGCTTCTTTAACTTAACTTCGAGCTACAACTGGTGAATTTATTTTATGATGCATGCAACGATGGTGCTGATGATATGTGGATGTGCAGCGGGGACGGCTACCGGGTATGCAGGTCAATACAGGGAGAGGAGGATGGTTGGGTTGGCCTTGCAACAGAGTGAGCAACTTCTGCAACCAAGTGTTGGTTTCCGTTGTTTTCTCTTACTTGGCCTTCTCCTGCTACTTGGCTCTTACCATCACTTCTGCCGACAAGCTATCATCTTCTCCCCTTGAGTGACTCGAAAGAGTTTTGACGCAGTCGCGGGTTGTCTGTCGTATGTAGGGAAGAGAAATATTGACACTTGGTTTCTTCTCTGCAGATCTGTTTCGTCTTCACTAGGGATCGCAGTTTAGTATGCCTTCTTTAGAGATGTATATATTTTCTCACTTTGAGATGGAGGAATCATTAAGTCTAATGTTCCTATATGTGATCATCCTTCTGCATGGGTAAGTAGTATCTCAGGTGTACTTCAAGCATTTCTACTTCTCTCTCAGTTTGGAAGCTGTACATATCTCTGGCAACCTTTAATTCATAAAACTTAACTTCAGCTACACTTGTGGAGCTAAGCATGGAAATGTCTCTGCGCTTTCCAGAAATGAAAATTTCAGAAGGGAATGAGGGTTACAACTGTAGAAAGCATTGCATTCTTATCCTTTTGATGATATTCCCAGTCGATTGATGATCATATTATCGGTCCACGACGTGTAAGTCAACTGGTCCCCATCGGGGTATTTTTTGGAGACTGCAACAAATGGAATATCAATTCCAAGGAAAAGTGCAAGACGTAAGCCAAGTGAGAAAAGTCAATCAGAACACAGAAAAAAGAACCCTCTGTTTAGTGGCAGAGTCATAGACTTTTGCCCTGGAGGGCATCTTTCACAAGTTGATGTCTCCATGCCATTTGGATCCCCTGCGCACACAAAAGAAGAAAAGAAAGAATCGAAGGATAAGAGGTTTATCATTCTGCTTGCCAAAAATTCTCTCGCTAAAAGAAGATAGCTTAAAATAGAATTCAACTCTAGTCAAGAATCCTATTGTGCTGCTTTTGATGGAGAAAGGTTAGAAACATTCCATGTGGAGGTATTATGAAGGTCGGGAACAAGACACCTACGCAGTGTTGAGGATAAGAGTTGTGGGTATAGAGAATCAAATTATCTTTGAATTCAAGCTAAAAGCTGCATGGCTAGCTTTGCTTTTTGGACCAAAGTAGTACCCTTATTTTGGAAAGTGTCAATTTTATTTTTCAACCGCTCATACCTAGCGTCGGCAAACGGTTCTCGCAAAGAAATAAATACTTAGTTCAAACTCTGCAACATAAAGGACCTCATTTAATCATCTTATTCAGGATAATATGGCAAAAAATCATCTGGTATAGTTCATTGCTAAGCTGGTCCAAGAAATGCAATGAGATAAAGAATTGTACGGATCAAACTTATCACCGAAATTCAATTAAAGCCCCGGAATATTGACTTCTACCCAAGTTACAGCAAGGAATATGTAACAGGATGAAGCGGATAAATGAGTGATTAAGAGCCATCCATTGATATCTTCTCATAAATTTTCGACTGGCTCTTTTGCACAGTTGCACACCTCTAAACCCTCTGCATATAAAACGATGATATTCTGATATGGAGAGCTTGATTATACCTACAAGAGTGATAACTATTTTTACATGCTTTTAACAAAAAAAAAAAAAAAAAAAAACAGAGAGACAAATTTAAAAGAGAAGATTTGTATGAGGCAAATTGACTAAAGGAGGTCTTGCAAATATTGACATTCGAAATACCCCACTAATAAAAGTCTGAATTGGCTTTGATTCGATCTTGTATTCTCTTCCATTCCCTATAAATAGATATACAAATGCAAACAAAAAATTGAAGCAGTGGACTTGAGTAGGAGAAGAAGAAGAGAGGCTAACATCAAGATAAGAGTCTCATTTGGTAGCCAAGGATGACTTGCCTGCTCCGAGCTTGCTCTATTCGAGTTGAACTAAGTGTTTGAGTAGTTCATCCTGGCATCAGGCAGTCTCCTTGGCTAGTCAGAAAGTCTCTAATCTTTCATGTTAGGCTTCTTCTTCCTTGTAAAAGCAACTACTCCTTGAAGATACAAATTTGTCTGTTTTTTTTTTTATTCACATCACACACCTAGAGGCATTGGAATGTTTTTGTGAGGAAGAGAGGCCTTACATGAGATGACGAGTCTGGTTTGTCAGCCAAGGATGACTTGCCTGCTTTGTGCAAGAGGCTTCAATTATGAATGCCACTCTTGTCCATTTATGCACCCGATTGCATGATCACCAAGCAAGTCATCTTGGCTTATCTGACGTGCTCTTCATGTTCATGTTAGGTCTTCTCTTCTTCTTTGAAAGCATCTACCTTCCTTGGGCCACAGGTGCATCGGGAGTCAGCACAAGAAATTCTACAAAAGTTGTGAATGGCATTAATATAAAAACCTAAAAAGGAAAGAAAAAATGAAAATTGATTTTTGCGGTTTTGCTATGGATATGGGATACGCCAATTGTGCAGCTTTGATTATCGAGAGAACACTTCAACGCATGGCTATGTGCAGATGATGTATGCGTCGAGAATGTGTGGCTATATGCACTGTCGATGGTACATGCAAATCAACAGTTTTTCACCGACAAGTTCGGGATCCAATTACCTTCCGGGTGCTGTCTACTCTCCCATTTTGGATTTTGCCAGCACACACTTGAATCGAACATTGTAAGTGCTATGTAGTGGCGTGAAAACTTAAGATTTGTAAATGGGCATTTTTGAAAAGAAAACATTTTAAGTGCTATGCGCTAGTGCAAAAAGTTAGGATTTGGAAATTAACATTTTGAAGATAAAATGACATTTTTGTAAATAGGGACACCATGATAATTGATGTAAAAGTGTAAAATGATCTCCAAAAAGGGAAACTTATGCATGTATATGGAATATAAGTGATCATTCGGTCAATTGTGAGGTATACATTTGGTATTTTCCCTAGAAAATTTGAAGAAGGAAAAAAGTGGCAAAGTGCGGGCACCTACATGTGTGTGCTCAAGAATATGTATTTTCATTGATCCTAATCTTATCCCTCTATTCTCTCAATTGAACCACACTAGAATCTACCATTCGTTGTCATAGTTCACCGGATCATTTGGGTGATTCATGCCTCATTGATCTAATATGTGATTGGTCAGATCCACATGAATTGGATATGTTGATAGTGTAACATCCCGGGTCTGTACTATATGCATATTGTCCGCTTTGGATACTAAGTCCTCACAGTTTTGTTCCTCTCGGGACAGCCCTTACTACCCCAAGAAAATGTGTATATACAGTTTTAGAGGGACGCAAGCCTTATAAGCTAGTCCAGGACTCCCTCCCTAGGCGATGTGGGACAAGAGAGGGACTCATTCCTTGTAGACGTTCGAGGACCGTCACTCGGGCCGTCACGCTCTCCACCTTTTTAACAAAACAGCGTCCTCGCTGTGGCTCAACACGAGGTCGGGAGTCAAAACAACATTCTTCCTGTGGTCCCACACGCGGTTGGGAGTCGGCTTTGATACCACTTGTAACATCCTAGGTCTCCATTGTACACATATTGTCCCCTTTGGACACTAAGTCCTCACGATTTTGTTCCTCTCGAGCCAGCCCATACAACCCCAAGAAAATACATATATATATAGTTTTAGAGGGACCCAAGCTTTATAAGCTAGTCCAGGACTCCCTCCCTAAGCGATGTGGGACAAGAGAGGGACTCATTCCTTGTGCACGTCCGATGACCGTCTCTTGGGCTGTTAATGTGACAACCCAGACTCGGGGCAGTACGGAGGGATGGATTGAGATCGCCTTGTCAGTATGCGGGTGAGGCCAAGGGCATGTCTCCCGTCCCACATCGCTTAGGGACGAGTCCTGGGCTAGTTTATAAAGGCTTGGGTCCCTTAAATCTGTATAACACGTTTTAAAGTCGTGAGGACTTAGTGTCCAAAGCGTACACTATTATATAGTGGGGCCTGGGTCGTTACAAATGGTATCTGAGTCGACTTCTGACAGCGTGTGGGGCCACAGCGAGGGCGCTGTGCCTTAAGGGGGGAGAATGTGACGACCCAGACTTGGGGCTGTACGGAGGGATGGACTGAGATCGCCTGGGCAGTATGCAGGTGAGGCCAAGGGCATGTCTCCTGTCCCACATCTCCCGTCCCACATCGCTTAGGGGAGGATCCTGGGCTAGTTTATAAAGTCTTGGGTCCCTTTAATTTGTATAACGCGTTTTAAAGCCGTGAGGACTCAGTGTCCAAAGTAGACAATATTATACAGTGGGGTCCGGGTCATACAAATCCTAAACTAGCTTATAAGGCTTGGGTTCCTCTAAAACTATATATACGTGTTTTCTTGGGGTAGTATGGGCTGCCCCGAGAGGAACAAAACCCTGAGGACTTAGTGTCCAAAGCGGACAATATGTGTACAGTGGAGACCATGGATGTTACAAGTGGTATCAAAGCCGACTCCCGACCGCGTGTGGAGAATGCTGTTCTGACTCTTGACCTCGTGTTAGGCCACGACGAGGATGTTGTTTTGTTAAAAAGGTGGAGAGTGTGACGGCCCGAGCAACGGTCCTCGGACGTGCGCAAGGAAGGAGTCCCTCTCTTGTCCCACATCGCCTAGGGAGAGAGCTAGCTTATAAGGCTTGGGTCCCTCTAAAACTGTATATACGCGTTTTGTTGGGTTAGTATGGGTTGCCCTGAGAGGAACAAAACCGTGAGGATCTAGTGTCCAAAGTGGACAATATGTGTACAGTGGAGACCCGGGATGTTACAAATAGTATAAACAAGAATTTTCCAATAGACATTGGTCAATAACTTTCATGGAAACGCATTAATAATGAATTTGGAACTTTAAAAGTAAAAAAATTTAGGTAATGCCAATGTCATCTCGTCCATGCATGGTATAGATGCTAAAAGGTATTAACTTTTCAATTATTGACAAATGTTAAGTTTAGTTGATGAGAGCAAAGTTTGATAAAAATGAAGGTCATTAATGAAGAAAGCAGCCAATAACCTAGAGGAAATTGATACTTCGCTTATGAAGTCATGACGATGGACATCACAAAAGTTATAGACCGAGGTCCTTTACCAGTCAACAAGTGTTGTCAATAGCCAACAAAGTGTTGGAGGTCAGGAAAAAGAAGAAGAAAAACAATATGCTAGATTGATGCAAGCACACAATTGCCCGTTGGTTACCCTTGTTGTCACGGCCCGAACTCCGAGCGCGTGAACATCCCTCGATGGTTGATTAAAATGCGACATTCCCAGTATGCGTCGCCGACCCATTCATTTTATGCACATGCGGAAGCAAATTAAACATATACCCAGACAATAACAAACATGTGATAGAAAAGCAGGACAGCCAATTTTTCTCAAAACACACTTTATAAAAATCTAAAGTTGGTCCTACTAGTCTATACACATAAGTCTCGTTCAAATAGAACTACTGAACTACCTACGCTCTTGATCCTGCCGTCTCGACTTCAGGTTCTCCACACTAGGAACCTAAAAATATTTAAATCACGACGAGATGAGATAAAAATCTTAGCAAGTCAACACCATAAACCTCGATTAGGATGAGAATTCATTTAGAGGCATCCTAAACATGCACCATCCAGAACTTAGCTCGATTGGGTGCGTCCTTGCACATTTGTGCACCATATACGCATTATAAATGTCACAAGCATGCTTAATAACTAGAACACCTCATTTCACATATCAATCAATCACAGGGGTCCTGATTATATGGTAAAACCATTATGACACATCCTATACCATACTACACAATTTTGCCCCATAATCAGATGCGGATAACTCATATCAGTGGTTCAATCTACACTAGATATTCCAACTCAATATCCAAATTCAAGATTCTAGAGGTGGCTCCCACGAAATTACATCATCGTGTAACACTTAGCCCTCGACCACATAAAACATTAGCTCAAGGTTCTAGAGGCGGCTCATATGCACTATTGTGTAGCATTTAGCCCTTGACTACACAAAACAATAGCTTAAGGTTCTAGAGGTGGCTTTCATGTGACTCAAGTCGCCATGTCACACTTAGCCCTTGACTACAATCGGCAACGATACAAATTCTAGAGGTGGCTCACACAAGGTTTCGTTGTTGTGTAACACTTAGTCCTTTACCCAATTACAACACATTTGACTTCCTTGGCCCAACACATCACCTCATCTTTCAATGGTCATCACATAATCACATAATCACATATTGCCCTTCAATGGCCATCCTTTACCATGACCATAAACCATTACCATAGCACAACCATTCACATCTTATCACACACAAGTTCCAAGCATATCACGGGTCAACTACATCACCAAATATGCAATTTTTAGCAAGCAAAGCATCAATAACCATCACAAATTACTACTGGTCCTAATTGGCAGAAACGGTCCACTCACGCGTCTCCAATTTTAAATCCAGAAACCTAATCAAACGAGTTCAGAAAATTCCCAAATTTGAATATGTTGTAAAAGACACATAAAACAAACATTTTTTATGCACACACATTAACCCAGATCTTTCTAGATTAAGTCCAATAAATCGCTCAATCCAGTACAAAAATTGGGTCTATTTGTAGAAAGTCTATTTTCCAAAATCAATTTTGTTCGAAGTCCAAACTTGTCCATTTGGTTTAAAATTAGACTATGTTAAACTACAAGATGTAACAAACAACTTTCATGAAGGAACCCTTTCAAAATTCGTACCCTAAGAGTTAATGAAAATCCATTGAATCCTAAACGGTCACCAGTCCTAGCAAAAATAAAGGTTCTGTTTTGTTTTTAACGAAGCTAAAATCATATTTTTTTAAATTCATAAAATCTTAAGAAAAATATATATTATAGTTGAAGATGTCTAAAATATTTTTTAAGAAGGAATCAACCTCAAAATCGTAGCATATTTCGATCCACAAAAATGACAAATGATGAGGATTCAGGAACCAGATCCAGGAGAAATCCCTTGAATTCGACTAATCCACCCTCATTAGTGCTAATCCAACCAATTTGATCAACACTAATCCATCTTAAGGCTAATCTAACCAAGCAAGATTAACACTTATCCATCTTATGGCTAATCTCACTTTATACTCATTTAAATAAGCTAATTAGCACTAATCTAACCCCCTAAGTGCAATTAACAACCTAATCAATGATTAGGGAGTTAACTTACTAGATTAGCAAACAAACGAGTTCACAGCAATGACGGCATGATGGCAGTGAGATCCTGTATTTATGATAGCTCCAACGGAGGGCCGGAAGGGGTTGAAAATAGCCTTGCAAGCTTATGCTTGCTGTCGGAACTTCGATTCGAGTTCTGCTTCTGTTTGAGCTGTTGGTTGGGTGGTTGTTGGCGCGGCTTGGTGGTATTGGCTCGATGGGATGGTGGCGTGGGATCGGTTGGATGAATGTATGGTGGTTGGTTTGTCCTAGGTTGCAGCAAGGGAATGGATTGAAGGAGATGAAGGAGAAAGGAAGGAGAAGAAGAAGCAAAGGAGAAGTAGAAGTTGTTTTGCTGCAAAGGAGGGGCTGGTGTGCGCACAAAGTAAGAGGGAAAGGGAGGAGATAGGGAAGAGAGGGGGGGGGGGAAAGAGGCCAAGAAGTCTTGCATGCAACCAATGGCCTTCCCCTTGAACTCTCTATACACTTGAGTGCTTTGCCACACAAGTCTTTAGCACAAGGAAGTCAAGGCACCACCCAATGGCATTTTTCCCTTCCAAAGCTTCCCAAACAAGCCAACTTGAAGGCCAAAGAAGACCCCTTCAGCAACCCTACGAATTTCCTTTATTTTCCCAATCATTTAATTCAATTTGATGGCCAAAGTTTCTCTAATTCAGCCCAAGGAAGTCAATATGCCATCCAATGGTTAATTTCCTTCCAAATCTTCACAAAATCTTCCAACTAGAAGGCAAAAATATCACCCCTACTTTCCCTGTGAATTTGCACCCATTTCCCTTCCAAAGCTTCATCAAATAAGCCAAATTGGTATCAAAAAAGGCCAACTAATGTGGCATCCCAGAAATTCAAAGCCAAGCCTTAAGGTGTGTTAAAGTCTTTAAATTAGGTGGTAGAATTTCCATGGCTTATGTGTTAGCCATTAGTCTTTTAATTTGATGATTTATGCTTGTGATTGTGAAATTTAAATTTAATAGATTAATAATCTATGCTTGGCCATATGATTTAAATGTCAATAATTAAAATGTTCCAAGACTTTGGCCAAGATGAAAATTGGAATTCAAGAATATTTATAAAAAGAATTTCAAAAAAAAAAAAGGGAAAAGGAGGGTTATTTTCGAAATGGGCCTTGGGCCCATTAGCCTAAAGCTTGGTGGGCCAAGCTTGTCGGCCCATTAGAGCCCAAGAAGAGGAGGAATTCGACCAGCCCAAAGGGAGTGGCCGGATGGGCCTAAGCCCAAGCCCATTCAAATTCAAATTTAAAAGAAAACCCAATGTGACAAGTGGCACAAAGAAGGGCATGCATTGGCCTAGACTAGGATGCCATGCTTGGTCCATTTGGGTGGCATGTAATCATTAGTCATGATGGGCTCTAGGGGGTATAAGAGGAGAGAAGAGAGAGAAGGTGGCCGTTTTCTTCATTTTGCCGAGAGAGAGTGCGAGAGAGAGGGGGAGGCCGAGAGAGGAAGGAGGAGGAGCCGCCGTGTCCCGCCGTCCGTCCGCCCGTGTGCCACCCGACTCGCCGCCGTGTGCTCGTCGTTTGTTCATCCTAGAGGCAAGTGGAGTCCGTAACTTCTCTTGCATGTTAGATTTTAGGTATGATTTGTGCGAAGAACCGAGGTAAGAGTTGGTTATTTGCAAACCGGGTGACTGTTCTTGTTCGGTTTGTTGAAGTCAGTAGATTGTTCGAGTTTGCATGTGAGTTTGGGGTTCCATTTTGGCTTCGTTGTCTTCATGAAAGTTGAAGCTAACGTCTTGTACTATGACATACTAAAAAATTCGTAGAAAACGATGGAGATTTGAGGGGTCAAAAGTTCTATTGTACGGAGACTTTAGATCTGCGAAATCTTCACTGACCTCTTGCTGATTTCTTGTTTGCATGTTGATTTCTGTTGAAGATTTGACTTCGATGTCTTCATGAAAGTTGTAGGTAACACCTTAAACTACAACATACTAAAATTGGAAGCAAAAATAACAAGTATAGCTTGGTGAATCGGCTAGATCTTGGAAACGATGGTTCTGGTGAGGTGTACCGAGACACCCGAGACTTCAAGGACTTAAATGGTGACCCTACTTGGGTTATTTGACCTATATCTCTTCATAAAACTTGTAAAGGACACCTTGGTACATAACATAATCAAATTTCAGAGGAAAAGAAAGAGAATAGATGGGTGAAATCTAAAAATTTCGGAGAAGTGTATTCTGGACGACGCGGTCGTGGTTCCAGAAGCTTCGTAGGGTTGTATAAATTAATATAAAAAGAATTTGGCTTAGAGTTCTTCACGAAAAATGCACGAAAATGTGTTGGCTATTACCCTGTAAAATTTCGTAATTTTTGAAGGCCATATGAGTATTTTAATCGAATTTATTTGGAAACTGTGCAATTCTGGTCATTATCCGAATATCATGTGCTATTTGTGGAAATTGTGGAATTATGAGAAATTCAACTTGGCCATGAATTTTGTATGAAATTGTGATCCTATTGATTTGTTTAGTGATTGTTTGAATATTATGATTTTGGGAAAATCATAGATATTAAATTTAATATTTATTAATGAAAATAAATAAATATAATAATAAAATAATAATATAATAATATAATAATATAATAATATAATAATATAATAATAATAAAATAAAATAGATTTTTATTTGGCCATGGATTCAACTTCATTTGTGTGGCACTTGAGTGATGAGGTTTTTGTACATGTATTAAGTTGAAATGCATATGTGATAAAGCTTTGGCATGTGTATGACATGTGAATTGAAATGCAAGTGTGATTTGTTTGATGCCATGCCAATTGCCATGATAAATTGAGATAAAGGATAAATGTGGATGAGAAAGAGGTTGTGGTGGAGGATGTTGTCTAGTGGCCTGGTGGCGTAATTCCGAGAGATTCCCAGGGAGTTTCGGGATGCCGGAATGTGGGGGCCGGAAGCCTTGTCGGAGGTCTTTGCCCGAAAGGAATGCCTCGCGACACCGGATTTGGGTGCGGGATGCCTGGCTAGAAGGGTAAAGGCCGGAAGCCCTGTCGGAGGTTTCTGCCCGAAGGGAATGCCTCGTGATGCTAGTTGAGATGCGAGATGCCCGGAATGTGGGGGGCCGGAAGCCCGGTGGCCATGGGATGGCTGGAAAGCTAGGAGCCCTGTCGGAGGTTTCTGCCCGAAGTGTTGATGATGAGATTGATGATTTGAGAAATGGGTGATATGGTGATCAAAATTGAAAGATAAAGATGATCATTAACTCATGACATGATGATGCATGATGATGATGGCATGTGATGTGATATGATGATCACCTATGATAATATATGCATGATGATGCATGATGATGATGGCATGTGATGTGATATGACGATTATTCATGGTATGATATGCATGATGAAATGCATGATGATGATAATGATATATGATATGCCATGATGATGATGATGATGATATATATGATGTGATGATGCATGATACGCATGATTACAAGGTAAGTGATGCTTGCAACGTGTGATGATATGCATGATGCATTGGAATGTTATTGGATTTCCCTATCTGCTGAGTGGTTGTACTCACCCCTTTTGGGGATAACATTTCAGGTTAGCAAGTATGCCGCTACTGCCGTCACGCGTGGTACGTTTTATGGTCTACCGTCGATGTAGAAGTCGAGTGTGCGGAGATAGACTGTCCCTCTGTTCTGGACCGACTTTCATCCGAGTGCGATGTCTAGTGATGTACGATATAGGCCTGGCTGGGGGCCTTATCATTCAGGAGTTCATTTCTGTGCACGTTCGTCGAGATGGTGCTATGCGAGGGATGTTGCCGCCGCCACCGCCTGATGCACCGGGTTGGGTGTGAGACTCATGCACGATGAGTAGGAGCCGAATTTTTTGATGTAGAAAATCGACACTTTTGATGGGGGGTTGTGCGCTTGATGTAGAGGGT
This sequence comes from Eucalyptus pumila, assembly GCA_016097595.1. Classification (NCBI taxonomy): domain Eukaryota; kingdom Viridiplantae; phylum Streptophyta; class Magnoliopsida; order Myrtales; family Myrtaceae; genus Eucalyptus; species Eucalyptus pumila. Next base: position 35,327,374 of record CM027853.1, read on the forward strand.
TGATAGTTTCTTTTTGAGATTTTAGGCAGGACATGGCAGAGTCCTCGCTTTTCTTGTTTTGTATCGACCCGAGAAAGGAGGAGTCCCATCCTTAAAGAATATGTAAATAAAGTGTCGATGTTCGTTTATAAAATCCTGATGTCTAGTTGGTGTGTATTGGTATCATGGTTAGTAAGGGGAGAGATGGAGATGTTTAATTTGCTTCCGCTATGAGTCGCGTTGGGACCGATCGTTTTAAAAAAAAAAAAAAATGTCTGTGATTAACGACGCTTGTATTAAGTACAAGATAGTAAAGGAAATCAAGTATAACATCGGCGCTGGTGACGACCTGCGAAGGGTTCGGGGTGTCACAACTAAAGGGCCCAAACAAATTTCCAAAATTTCCCTTGTGACATCTTGAGCTAATCACTCACGGGATAACTAGTCTATCAGGTGAAGTCGTAAGGGATTTTAATGCAATAGATTTGAGAATTCGATCGAGAATCAACTACACGATCGTGCTAATCTGCAAGGGTCATTACGTCACGGTCAAAATTGATCAAAAACCGGAGATTGATCAATTCGATAGAGGTATGTGATTAAGTGTATTTTTGTTGAATGTCACTAGACCGATTTTTCTGTATTTTCTGTACCGTGTTCATATTTGAAACCTTGAGATTTCCGTGACAAATTAGAGTTACCAATATGCCGAAGATGCACTTTGTGGCTCGAAAATGTTTGACCATAGGTCAAAAGCATTAAAAGTTCATAAAAACTACCTAGTAGATTAGGACATGCTAAATTGAAATTAACCACAAAATTGAACCTGATTTCGGAAATTGGAAGTTTTGTCATATCACAAATCATTTTAGGAACGTTGACTCATCCTCCGAAAGATTTTTCTGCAAACTGAGATTTTCGCCAAAAAATCCAAAGTAAGGGTATTTTGAATTGGAAAAATCCGATGACCATTTTTGTTGACGTTTTTGGGATTTGAGTTGGATGAATGGATGAGGAAAAATGTGAATTGAAGTGTGGACACCTTGGTGGGATTTATGGACTCCAATTTAGGTCCAATTGGAGGTTAATTGGAGAGGATGTAGTCCAATTTGATGGCCAAGAATCCAAAATTCGTAGCTCCTATGGCCCTCAACCTTTTGGACCATTTGAGAGACTTGTTTGAGAAGCCAACGGGCTGCAACTTGGCTGTGGATGCTAGCCAAGGTGGTGGGGTAGCCATTTGAGAGGTTAGGATATTTTGGTGGCCCCCTCCTTGACTAGCAGACCTTCTTCCTCCTTGAAGCTTGGGTTGCTCCTTTGTTGAGGTGTAGAGAGAACTTGAGAAGCTAGAGAAAACCAAGGAGCAACTTCCCCTCCACTGTCTCACGCCCACAAAGCCACCATCGACCTTCTTTTCCCCCTCTGTTTTCTCTTCTTCCTATTTTTGCTCCAGTTGACTTTTCTCCAAAGATCTGAGTTAAAAGTTGCCTTTTCATGTGAATTAGCCCTCATGCCACCCATCGCCGTGACTAGGAGATCCGGTCCATATGGATGGTGGTCGCCGCTCGTCGAACGGAGCCGCTGGCTGACCTATCTACTAGCTAGAAGCCGTAGCTCGTTGGTCCGTCGGTTCGCCTACCCACCTGCACTATTTCGTGATTTTTGTGATTTTCCTCCCATTCCAATCCTTCCTCCGCCCAGCCCAACCACTAGCAAGTCTCCCTTGACCCCTAGTGCTGCCGGTTGCTGGCCACTCGCTCACCGGAGCTCCGGCCAAGCCGATTAACTCCGTTTCTCCTCCGGCAGTTCAGTTTTGGGAGTTTTAGTGGGAATTTGAGCTATTGTTGCTATTCTAAGCTTGGGATTGCCTTGGATCGCTGTGGTAGAGGTTCTCGAGCGTAGCCATCGTCGTCTAGCCACCTGAGCTTCCTCCGCCATCCGTCCAAGCTATGGAATCATTGCCTAGACCTGCTGAAGCCATGCTGTTGCTGCGCTTGCCTTGACTAACCGCTGTTCAGCCCTTGGTTCTTTGTGTTTCAGCAAAGAACAGAAGCCGAGAAACCAGCAAGGCTTTGGGACTTTGTGGCCCATTTTCAAGCCCTTCCTAGGCTCTCTTGGTGTCGTTGCTAGGAGGTTTATTGCTCGCCTTGGCATTGCCGTCACCGTGGACTCATCGGAATGCTAAATCGGTGAGTTTACTCACTAAACTTTGCTTAGGAGGTTAATGATGCTTAAGGGTTGTTTAGATTAAGCTAAGCATGTTTAGGTGGTTAGATTAGTCTAATTAGAAATTAATTAGATTATGAGATTTGACTAGTTTAGTGGTTAATTAATTAAGGCTAATTAGGAAATTAGATTAGTGTAAGTTTAATTAGGCTCTTAATTAATTATTTGCATTATTTAATTATTTCGAATTTATTAAATTTATTTATATTAAATTAATTTATATTTTATTTTATATTATTTAATTAATTTCAGAGTATATTTATTTATTATTTATTATTTTTCGGAAATTAGACCGGGATAGGCGGTGACTGGAATTTCGTATTGATTGCATTGGCGTGTTCAAATTATGCAATTAATTGTTGGATTGTGCAAATTGAGTGATAGTTGATAAAATTATGGTATTTATTCTGAAAATCCCAAGTGTCGGGTTTTGGACACCGAAAAGTAGTTTTTAAGTACTATACCAAATAGTGGGGTTTGAAAAGGAAATGTCTCAATTTTTTTGGTTCGAATTGTTCGTGTACCTACACACGACTATTTTCCGAGATGTTTTTTTTATATGAAGAAAATAGGCTAGGGTCACTATTTTAATTGAGGCATTTGTGTGCAATGCACGGTATCCTAGACCAAGATTAATTGGTTGTGATTTGGTTAAGAGAACCTGTCTCGAGCATTTATGCCAGACATTACTAAATCCCTTTTCGGTTTACCCATGCATTTGGGTATCGGGTCATAGTAAATTATGGACCTACGCTCCTTCGGGAAAGCCGTTTTTGAGAGATGTAGCCGTGCTCAATGGGGAAGAGATGATGCCTGGCTACGCTAATGGACCGCCGAACATGGGAGTCGGCCGTACCCTAGAGGGGTCAAATTAACAATTGGAATGCATGATTGATTGAATTTGATGCGCCTGATTATGAGACAAAACGATGTGGCATGGTATGTAACGTGTCATAACGGTTTTGCCTTATAATTAGGACCCTTGTGATTGATTGAGTTGTTGAGGCGTTTCAATTGTTATGTGCAGTAATTATATGCAATTGTGATATGAACTGTGCTGACGTGTAGGAAGAAACTGAGGCGGGGTAAGTCATTTGTTTGAATTGTGTGGTTGTGGCTAAAGAGTCCTAAAGTGTATTTTCTTCCTAATAAGGGTTTAGGGAGTGAACTTGGTGAGACATTGTCTCACCCTATCGTGAGCTTAAATTTTCAAGTCCTTAGCTGATGGTTGTGGAGGGCCCAAAGCCCGGAGTTTGTGGAGGTGGAGTCTGAAAGATCGGCGTATGTGTCCAGCTAGTATATCATAGGACAACTTCTTTTTGAGAGCCGAATTTTTTGTAGACTTTTGATCATACTCGTTTTGTATCTAAACCCATTGTTTATAAAAGTTGGCCTTTGTGAAATGTGTCCTGCTTTCCAATCCTATGCTGTTTGTTGTCAAGGGTATTTGTTTCCCTTCCGCATGTGCATTAAAAATGAATGGGTCGGCAACGCGTCTTGAGAACGTTGCATTTGTATTGACCGTAGAGGGATGTGTGCACGCTCAATGTTTGGGGCGTGACATGCTCAATGTTTGGGGCGTGACATTCCTCACAAACTAACTCACTTCGAAGGCTAAAAATCCACACCAAAGTGCCCATTTGAATTTTTACCATTTGAATTTGCCAAAATTGGTTTTCCACAAAAATTCCTAACTCAACGGAATTCCTTCAAAAGATGAGACGGGATCCTAAAAATGAATCGTGACACACTCGAACGTTCGATTCCCGAAATCGAGCTCAATTCATGGTTAAAATCAACCGAATGTGATTTTAGTATAATCCAACCTACTGGGTAGCTTTCAGGGATTTTACTGCAGATATATCCCTTAGCGGCTTCACCCAATAGGTTAGTTAACTCATGAGTAATCAACTCAAAGAAAAATGACCATAGGCGCGTTGATGAATATCCCATTTCATTTTATCAAGACGGGGTCGAAAATTCGGGATGTCACACTTGTGATCTTGGAAAATGTAACTTGTTGAGTATAGCCACTATTAGATTATAATGGGTTGTGCCTAGGATCGTGATTGCTTATCAATGACCATAAATTGAACTAGGGAGTTGTTTGTAGATTCACAATTCATAACTGGTTACAAATGACTACTACCGGTAGGACATAAGTACCTATGTGGTAATCTTTCTAAAGTTTTACTAGCAAAATAATACCCCAAGTGCCACAAGGGAATACTAAAGTGCCAAAAGTTAAAAAAGTAATATTAGATGCCACTTTATTTTAAAAAAAATGAGACATTTGAGTGCCACATTTGACAAACCCCGCCGGAAATCTTACGTGGCAATTTTTTTATTAATTTTGCTTACTTATGTGACTCGTTGGAAGGCTAACTCAACAAAGAAACAAAATCAATGTTGTTTTAACACAAAAATTAATTAAATTAAATTAAAAAAAAACCCTCGCCGCCGTCCGCTGAACCTCTTGCTTTTTCTTTTTAATTTCATTTTTTAAAATTTGGTTTAAATTTAATTTAGTTAATTTTTATATTAATTATTTATCCATTTTAGTAGCAAAACGACGTTGTTTTGGCACTTGTCTAGCTGCGCCAGTGTGCAAAATGACGTCGTTTTGCATTTGACTTTGTCGGAAAATTGTTACGTCAACGTTTAGCTATATTTTCTCGTCGTTGACACTTAATTTATCTATTTTACTCCGATTTTGGCATTTAAATGTCATTTTCCTAACTTTTGAAATGTCTCTTTATGCCAAGTTTTGGCACTCCATATGTTTAGGACTCAATGGTTACTCAATCAATAATGTCTTTTATTGCAATTTATTGTCATGTTTGTTTTGCACTTTAAATTTCAAATGCCGTTGCATGTCCTTGCATTTTCAATTCCTTTACTTTTTTTTAGCTATTTATTTTCCGTTCAAAATTCAAAAAGATCTTTTTTGTTCCCTTAAAATCCATTAATGTCATCCATATCATTAGACTTTCACTTTTCGGTGAAGTATCATATTTTAGAGAGGGAGAAAAGAAAATATATTGTCAGGCTTGTATTCAGATTGTAGACTACTATTGAAAAGTCTATTGGGACTTTGAACTTGAAATTGACTCGGTTAATGAGTTAGAAGAAGAAATCAAGAAAACAATGAAAAGAAGGAAAGTCCAGTTGAGTAGTTTCCTTCTCCAACTAGGTGTTGATTTTCTCTAAGGTGTGCCTGCAATATATATTGTATTTAGCGGTGCCCTTGTTGCGAAAAAAAAAAAAAAAGAAGAAGAGTTGATCTTGAAGTGCCAGTTTCACGAGTGCTTGGTCATAGGTTTTCTCTGTTGATTCCATTCATGCAATTACAGCCGAAGAATTAGTGTTCAAACTAATTAAATCTTGTGAGTTCAAGATTTCTTAATTCCCATGTGAGATTGAGAAATTATTTAGTGAGAAATTGCGAGGCTTAACATTGCATTCGTTATTAGATATAATTGGGGTTTGAAAAACACTATAAGTATTTGAGTGACTTGAGTGTATAATATTTGTTATATCGCTTGATCTATAATAGAATTTGCTATTACTCACCTTGTAAACATAGGTTACTATAATCGAATAAAATAAATATGATATCCGATTTATTTTCTTTAATTATATCTATTTTATTTTTTGATCACTCTCTTTTTGCAACAATATTAATCATAAGATAGATTCTCTAGCACCATCAAGTTCTTTCTTCTTTTTTTGACACTTAAAATGTGATATCTCGAAATTTGGCCCTATATTAAAATATATGAAGTGGTTATTTTATTGATGGATTTATGGTTATTTTACTATGAATTGATCATTCACGAGTTATCTAATTTATTGGGTGAGACTGTAAATGATTAAAACATGAAGGATTAGATAGTTTGATCAGGAATAAACTACTCAACTATAATGATTGACAATGGTCAATACTACACTGTAATAAATCAATTAGCGAACATATATAAATTGATTTGACGAAAGTATGTAATCGATTTGTAGATGATTCCATACGATTATGATATTGGCATTGAACGACAATAAACCAATTTTCTATTGATATTACACTCGGGATATGTAATTGAACTCTCATAATTACATGACAACCGAGGGTTGTCCACAATTCGAAGAGGCATAAACATGGATCGAAAATTATTGACCACGGATCAACCACGCAAGAGCCCTAAAAGCCACTTGATAGCTTAGGTTGTACTAAAGTTAGGTTCGATTGATTTTTAACCATGAAATTTAATTCGATTTTGGATATCGAAATTTCAAGGGTTTCGAGATTTAATTATTAAATGTCGTCTCATCGTCCGTTGAATTACTGACGAGTTCGAAATTTTCGGAAAATGAATTATTGGACGAAAATTTGGGGATTGGAAAAAGAAAAACAAGAAATTTGGATGCAATGCAAAATGATGATTTTAGGGCTAAGATTTTGAGTTTTAAAGGAAAATATAAATAAAAAGAAATGTGGGAACATAATACTAGGCAAAGAGGGTCTTAAGGGGAGTAGGTGATAATAGGGGTGAGCATGGTCCGGGTTGGGCCGGTCCATCCCCTAATCCTAGGACCAACTTGTATAGTGTTGGTTCTCAATTTTTGGGACCGAGGACCGACCCTATTAAGCTTGGGACTGAGGACCGAACCGACCCAATGGATTTGGTTTGGTTCCAAGGTTAACCCGGGACCAACTGATAATTTTTTATTTCATTTTTTGTACTCTTTAAAAAAACGATTGAGGACTGGACTAACCCAATAGGTTCAATTCGGTTTCAAGGTCGACCCAAGACTAACTAATAATTTTTTATTTCATTTTGTGTACTCATTGAAAGGGCAACTGAGAACCGTACTAACCCAATGGGTTCAATGATGAGCAAGGTCAACTAAGGAAGGTAAACGGTGAGGGTCAAGTGGGGTGAGCGTCGAACATAATGAGCATCGAATGTCGAGCGGAACATAATGAGCATCGAATGTCGAGCGGGGAGTAACAAGCCAAGCGAGCTCGAGCGGCGAGCGGCATGAGTGATCCAAAGCAAGCAAGGTTAGTATCAAGTGGTGAGTGAAGAAGTTTTTTTTCCAATTTTAGCAAATTGAAGACTAAGATGACAAATAAGACAGAAGAGACCGAATACTAGAAGAGGCTGCCATAAGGTGCATTTTTGGACACCGTGAAGACTCCTCACAAAAACATTTTCCTCATTCGTAAATTATGACTATTGACGCCGTAAAAGATATTAAAAATCTAAGTTATCAAAGAACAATGTAAAATTACTTGAACTCCTTACTAAAGAGCTATTTAATGTTGTTGATACCATTTATTTTAAGGTTTTCTCTATATATAAATTCAGGACCGAGGACTGACCCGCATAATGTTGATCCAGAAATTCTAGGACCAAGGACCGACCCAGTTTCCTTGGGAACCGGACCAGGACCGACAGGATTGGGCCGGTCCAGGGTCGGTCCGGGGTAAAAAAATCTAAAAAAAATCTATTTTCTCTCTCTCTCCCTACCCTTCATGTCCTCTCCCTTTTGCCAAGTCCCTCCTCTTCTCTTTTCTTTTCTTTTTCTTCTCTCTCTCTCTCTCTCTCCCTCTCCTCCTCCCTCACGCCACCTTTTGCCACACCCCACATTTTTCCTTTTTATTTTCTTTTTCTTCTCTCTTTCTTCTCCCTCTTTTCTCCTTCTCTCTTCTCTTCCCCACCCCACGCAATTTTCCTTCCCTCCTTGTTGCAAACCACCCAACCTCCTTTTTCCTTCTTCTCCTCCCCATTTTCTTCCCCCATTCTCCTCATTCTGACTGAAGCACCCAGCCCCACATCTCCCCTTCTTTTACTTCCATTTTCATCAGTTTCTTCTCAATATTTCCCTTCCTTGCCAACCCTTTGGCTGCCGTTCTTCACCGTTGTTGCCCGCACCACTACCACTGTGCTCCACCGCCCATTGAGTGAATGTTCTTGATGCCGTTGCGCCACCATCACTGTGAGCTCATCGTCATCGGAAACTTGTGAGTTAAAAAGTTAACTTTTTAACTGTGGATTAAGATGTTAATTACGTTTAGGGGATAGATTAGTTTGGGAATAATTATGTTTAATATTAGTTAATGTTGGTTTAGCTTTAATTGCAATTAATAATGGTTTAGATTAAATTTAAGTACGATTAGTTTAAGTAATTATGATTAGATTAATTAATCGTGATTAGATTAATTAATTGAGTTTAGTTTAATTAATGGTCATTTATTTAATTAACCGTAATTTATTTATTTAATTATTATTTACTTAATTAATCATAATTATTTTAGTTAACTTCAATTACTTTTAATTAAGTACATTTAGGTTAATTAATTAGGTTTAGTTTAATTAGTTGTAATTAGCCTAATTAATCACGATTAGTGTAATTAATGATGGATTAACCGTTAAGCAGAATTTTATGCCCGTTTTTCTGGTTGAGTTTGTGCATAATTCAGACTGTTTGCATGTGTGAGGCCATGTTATTGATTGCCCAATTATAGATTTTATTTATTATTTAAAAAAAAAATTTATGGGCAAGAAAATAGAGAATTTTGAGGTGTCAGGTTTGGATGTCAAATTTTACGTACTAAATAAAACAATGGGGATTCAAAATAGAAGTGTACAAAGTTTGACAGGTTGATTTGAAATATGTGACTATGTACAAATATTTTACTGAGATTTTTAAATGTGAAAAATTGCTAAAGTTAATTATTTGAGAACGAATTCTTTTGTTCTGGGCTAATTAATGGCAATAAAAATTTGTTTGATTGTTGGTGTGCTTGAGTGGTCATTTGATCGAACTTGTCACCCAACATGAGTTTGAGGGCAATGTTTGATTTATATTGGATGCCTAATGGGGGTTCGGATGCGGAGTCGCGATTGAGGCCGGATAGATGCTCCTTTATGAAATGTCATCTAGGCGGGTTTCTAGATGATGCCGTGCCCAATGGGATGGGATGATGCATAGTCATATTGGAAGACCGCAAACTCTTGTGTTGGCCGTGGCCCAATGAGTTGTAATAATTGGAACACGTATGTTTGACAGTGCGCTTGGCTATTATGGATTGTGTTATGATTATTATTTGTGTGTTGCGATAATATTGCCATGTGAGGTGTACTAATATGCAGGGGCATGCCAAGACAAGGTAAGATTGTATGCTGTTGCATGTTTAGCTGTCTCCGAGATGAATTAGCTTCTTAATCGAGGTTTAGGAAGTTGACTTGCTGAGATTTTTCTCACCTTATTTTTGTTAATTATTTTTAGGGCAGTAGCATAGAGAACAGCTAAGTGCGGTTGTAGTTGGCAAGAATGCGACACTTTTTGGCTGGCTTTGCCATTAGTGAAATTTAAGTTAACCTTGACTTTTCTGACCATTTTTGCTCATAGGTCGTGTGGGAGTTACCTTTTGTTGTAGACCTATACATGTTAAACTCATAGGATTAACAAGTTGATAAATAAATAGCCACTTTTGGAAATCATCTATTGTATTTTACTATCCCTACTATGATGATTGACTAGGTGTTGTTTATTTGAGTTGCTTCCACATGTGTTTAATCTAAAGATAAAAAGAATGGGTTGGTGATACATCCTAGGACATTGCAATTTAATCAACCACCGAGAGATGTTTGCGTGCTCGAGATTCAAGGCGTGACATAAAACCTAATCTTGAGATGTCCCCAAAATTTGAAATCATAACATCTACTAAGGCATAAGTTTAATTCCTCTCATTTTCACTTGCCATCAATTAGTCCTCCAATGTTCCCTTTGTTTCAGTTACATAGTCTAAATATACCACCACATCATTCCCTTAAAATATGTGTCAGTAAACTTTCATGTAATCTATGAAAATCTTCCGCTAAATTCACGTTTTCACTATCTCCTCAAATAAAGATCATCCATAATATCATTAAATGTAATCCTTTCTAGTTATTCATAATCATTAACTCTTAGGCTGCATTTGATTGTACGAATTTCTAATCAGGATATAATTGGATAAGATAGGATATAAAATCCAAGGATTTTGCTATATTTTATCCACCATTTAAAAGTTTATTAAAAATAAGATAAAATTAAAATAAATAAATTGTCATTTTTTATTATTTTGAATTTCTTATATTATAATTCAAATATTATTAATATTGAAATATGATTTTAGTTTTGTTAAATTAAGAAGACTATTATTCGAGAAAAATAACTTTCTTATTATGAATGTTATAAATCTTATCCACATTTATCTTATCTTCTTTATGGAATAATTTTATTTGGTCTATATCCTCTTTATATCCGATTTTATCCTATCTTGAGCATGTACCACACGTAAGATATGATAAATTGAATTTTATCATGACTGCAAAATGCAACCTTAATGCAAGACACAATTTGTAAAGATTTGTATCAAACTAGATATTGTAGGTACATCCAGTAGTAACACTAAGATAGAGATTCCCTCCTCATATTCCTTAGTGCTCCTTAAGATCACCGAGGCAAGAAATTATCTACTTTCCATAAAATTCAAAGAAGAATATCAGAGTTTGCTATTGTGATTTTACTATGGTTGGGTGTGGACTCTCAAATGAAATTATTTGAAACCCTACCCTGCACTTGTCCGAGAGTCTAGGTGAACCAGTTATTAACGAACTTGCTCTGTGGTATTGACTTGGTCATATAGATATTGGAAAGCTTATTCTTAACTTAAGAGGACTTGAGGAAAGAAATAAATGGAGTGTCTCTCGTATATGGCTTCTTTAACTTAACTTCGAGCTACAACAGGAGAATTTATTTTAATGATGCATGCAACGATGGTGCTGATGATATGTGGATGTGCAGCGGGGACGGCTATCGGGTATGCAGGTCAATACAGGGAGAGGAGGAAAGGTTGGGTTGGCCTTGCAACAGAGTGAGCAACTTCTGCAACTTCTGCAACCAAGTTTTGGTTTCCGTTGTTTTCTCTTACTTGGCCTTCTCCTGCTACTTGGCTCTTACCATCACTTCTGCCGACAAGCTATCATCTTCTCCCCTTGAGTGACTTGAAAGAGTTTTGACGCAGTCGCAGGTTGTCTGTATATAGGAAGAGAAATATTGACACTTGGTTTCTTCTCTGCAGATCTTTTTTCGTCTTCCACTAGGGATCACAGTTTAGTATGCTTTATTTAGAGATGAACATATATTTTCTCACTTTGAGATGGAGGAATCATTAAGTCTAATGTTCCTATATGTGATCATCCTTCTGCATGGGTAAGTAGTATCTCAGGTGTACATCAAGCATTTCTATTTCTCTCTCAGTTTGGAAGCTGTACATATTTCTGGCAACCTTTAATTCAAAAAACTTAACTTCAGCTACACTTGTGGAGCTATGCATGGAAATGTCTGCGCTTTTCAGAAATGAAAATTTCAGAAGGGAATGAAGGTTACAACTGTAGAAAGCATTGCATTCTTATCCTTTTGATGATATTCCCAGTCGATTGATGATCATATTATCAGTCCACGACGTGTAAGTCAACAGGTCCCCATTGGGATATTTTTTTGGAGAGACTGCAACAAATGGAATATCAATTCCAAGGAAAAGTTCAAGACGTAAGCCAAGTGAGAAAAGTCAATCAGAACACAGAAAAAAGAACCCTCTGTTTAGTGGCAGAGTCATAGACTTTTGCCCTGGAGGGCATCTTTCACAAGTTGATGTCTCCATGCCATTTGGATCCCCTGCGCACAAAAAAGAAGAAAAGAAAGAATCGAAGGATAAGAGGTTTATCATTCTGCTTGCCAAAAATGCTCTCCCTAAAAGAAGATAGCTTAAAATAGAATTCAACTCTAGTCAAGAATCCTATTGTGCTGCTTTTGATGGAGAAAGGTTAGAAACATTCCATGTGGAGGTATTATGAAGGTCGGGAAGAGAGACACCTATGCAGTGTTGAGGATAAGAGTTGTGGGTATAGAGAATCAAATTATCTTTGAATTCAAGCTAAAAGCTGCATGGCTAGCTTTGCTTGTTGGACAAAAGTAGTACCCTTATTTTGGAAAATGTCAATTTTATTATTCAGCCGCTCATACCTAGCGTCGGCAAACGGTTCTCGCAAAGAAATAAATACTTAGTTCAAACTCTGCATCATAAAGGACCTCATTTAATCATCTTATTCAGGATAATATGGCAAAAAATCATCCGGTATAGTTCATTGCCAAGCTGGTCCAAGAAATGCAATGAGATAAAGAATTGTACAGATCAAACTTATTGCCGAAATTCAATTAAAGCCCTGGAATATTGACTTCAACCCAAGTTACAGCAAGGAATATGTAACAGGATGAAGCGGATAAATGAGTGATTAAGAGCCACCCATCGATATCTTCTCATAAATTTTCGACTGGCTCTTTTGCGCAGTTGCACACCTGTAAGCCATCTGCATATGAAACAATGATATTCTAATATGGAGAGCTTGATTATACCTACAAGAGTGATAACTATTTTTACATGCTTTTAACCCAAAAAAAAAAAAAAAAAAAAAAAAAAAAAAAAAAAACAAAGAGACAAATTTAAAAGAGAAGATTTGTATGAGGCAAATTGACTAAAGGAGGTCTTGCAAATATTGACATTCGAAATACCCCACTAATAAAAGTTTGAATTGGCTTTGATTCAATCTTATATTCTCTTCCATTCCCTATAAATAGATATACAAATGCAAACAAAAATTGAAGTACTGGACTTGAGTAGGAGAAGAAGAAGAGAGGCTAACATGAAGATAAGAGTCTCATTTGGTAGCCAAGGATGACTTGCCTGCTCCGAACTTGCTCTATTCGAGCTGAACTAAGAGTTCGAGCAGTTTGGCCCGGTATCAGGCAGTCTCCTTGGCTAGTCAGAAAGTCTCTAATCTTTCATGTCAGGCTTCTTCTTCCTTCTGAAAGCAACTACTCCTTGAAGCTACAAATTTGTCTGTTCTTTTTTTATTTTTATTTTATTCACATCACATACCTAGAGGCATTGGAATGTTTTTGTGAGGAAGAGAGGCCTTACATGAGAAGACGAGTCTGGTTTGTCAGCCAAGGATGACTTGCCTGCTTTGTGCAAGAGGCTTCTATTGTGAATGCCACTCTTGTCTGTTTATGCACACGATTGCATGATCACCAAGCAAGTCATCCTGGCTCATCTGACGTGCTCTTCATGTTCATGTTAGGTCTTCTCTTCTTCTTTGAAAGCATCTACCTTCCTTGGGCCACATGTGCATTGGGAGTCAGCACAAGAAATTCTACAAAAGTTGCGAATGGCATTAATATAAAAACCCAAAAAGGAAAGGAAAAATGAAAATTGATTTTTGCGGTTTTGCTATGGATATGGGATACGCCAATTGTGCAGCTTTGATTATCGAAATTATCTGACTGTGAGAGAACACTTCAACGCATGGCTATGTGCAGACGATGTATGCGTCGAGAATTATATGCACCGTCGATGACACATGCAAATCACCAGTTTTTCACCGACAAGCTCGGGAGCCGATTACTTTTCGGTTGCTGTCTACTCTCCCGTTTTGGATTTTGCCAGCACACACTTCAATTGAACATATTAAGTGCTATGCGGTGGCGTGAAAATTTAAGATATGTAAATGGACATTTTTGAAAAGAAAACATTTTAAGTGCTGTGCGCTAGTGCGAAAAGTTAGGATATGGAAATTAACATTTTGAAGATAAAATGTCATTTTTGTAAATAGGGACACCTTGATAATTGATGTAGAAGTATAAAATGATCTCCACAAAAGGCAAAATTTATGCATGTATATGGAATATAAGTGATCGTTAGGTCAACTGTGAGGTATGCTTTCAGTCTTTTCCCTAGAAAATTTGAAGAAAGAAAAAAGTGGCAAAGTGCGGGTGCCCACATGTGCGTGCTCAAGAATATGTATTTTCATTGATCATCCCTCTATTCTCTCAATCGAATCACACTAGAGTCCACCATTCGTTGTCATAGTTCACTGGATCATTGGGGTGATTCATGCGCAATTGATCTAATATGTGATTGGTCATATCCACATCAATAAGATATGTTGATAGTGTAAACAAGAATTTTCCATTAGACATTGGTCAATAACTTTTCTGGAAATGCATTAATAGTGAATTTGGAACTATAAAAGTAAAAAAATTGGGTAATGCCAATGTCACCTCGTCCATGCATGGTTTAGATGCTAAACCTAAATTCGCTTTTAGAGCATGTGTTGACCCTAAAAAAGTATTGACTCTGCAATTATTGACAAGTGCTAAGTTTAGTCGATGAGAGCAAAGTTCGGTGAAAATGAAGGTCATTAATGAACAAAGCAGCTAATAACCTGGAGGATATCGATGCTTCGCTTATGAAGTCATGACGATGGACATCACAAAAGTTATTGACCGAGGTCCTTTACCAGTCAACGAGTGTTGTCCACAGCCAACTATTGTAGTTTTCGCCAAGTGTTGGAGGTCAGGAAAAAAAAGAAGAAAAAAAGATGCTGGATCGATGCAACCACACGATTGCCTGTTGCTTACCCCAGTGGTCTTGGAAAATGTAACTCGTTTAGGATAGCCATTATTAGATTATAATGGATTGTGCCTGGGATCGTGATTGCTTATCAATGACCGTAAATAGTACCAGGGAGTCGTTTGTAGATTCAAATTCATAACTGGTTGTAAATAACTACTACCGGTGGGATATAAGTACCTATGTGGTAATCTTTATAAATGTTTACTCAATCAATTATACCTGTTAATGCAATTTATTCTCATGTTTAACTTTTCGCTTTGTTCTTTAAGGCTACTTTTGGTTGTCCAAATTTATAATCGGGATATGACTGGATATGATAGGTTATGAAATTCTGGGATTTTTTTTTTTTTTTATATCCTATCCATTGTTTGGTGAATCACAATATTAAAGTTGGATATGTTCACATTATATTATTATACATTTTTTTTTAAATATAAACGGTATATCATTGTAAATGAACCTAAATGTTCATAAACGGAGATGGTGAAAATCTCTCATAACACTATTCCTTAATTTATTTTTATTTTGTTTTTCCTATTTTTTATATTATTTTCTTTATTATTTTTTTCCCCTTTCATCATTTTTAATAAAATTTTATCAAATAGTAAACTATAATAACATACCTAAAATATAAAAATACCTAAAATATATAATAAATATAAATATTTAATTTATAGATTAAATGTTTATTATAAGATAGAATTAAAGTTGAATATATAAATTAAAACAAGATTAATTAAAAATAAATGTTTATTTTTATTTTTAATTTCTTAAATTAGAATTCAAATATTATTTATATTGAAATATAATTTCAATTTTTTAATTTAATTAGTTTGTTATTCGAGAAAAATAACTTTCCTATTATGGTATTAGAAATTCTATCCACCTTTATTTCACCTCCCTCATAGGATAATATTATCTTGTTTATATCCCCTTATCTCCGATTTTATCCTGTCTTGAGTGAGCACCAAACGTAGGATAGTATAAATCATATCCTATCCCGAATTTTATCCCAATTGCCAAACACAGCCTAAGAGATAAAGCCTATTCTAAATCATATCCTATCCCGAATTTTATCCTAATTGCCAAACACAGCCTAAGAGTTGGAGCTTTTAAAGCCTACATTCTAAAAGAATTGCAACCATCAATCTTGAAGAATTGGTGCCTTTTCAACTTGCTTAGAGGCCTAGAAGAGCAACCATCAAAGTTCCTATCATTTTCTTCATTATGTCCAATCTCGTTTCGTCCACTTCCTTCCAAAATTGACAAGCCTACAATACTTATCTAAGAAAACTCAAACCATCAAAGTTGTAGATCCAAGAGTCTTTGTTCTTTTGGCTTTGGAATTAAGTGATTTTGATATTGATCGACAAAGATATGTCTATTTTCCTGAGCTAGCGCAAAATTGAAATTTCTGCTTGATTTTGTGATTGAGTTTCCGTGTGTGTAAGACACTCTTCTGATCCTATTGTTTGAGTAGTTGACCTTGGGCTACATCAATAATGTTCCTTTATGTCATCATTCTTCTATACGGCTGAGTATTATCTCTTTAACACTCACACTAGATAATTAACTGGTTCAATTATGGCACTTGCAATCCAAAGAAGGTTCACATTGTCCAAAATTCACTGAAAAATTACTTCTAGAAATGGTGCTGGCAAATCTTTAGGTGTCCATGTGATATTCATCTACGAATGGATAAATTGATCTAATCAATCATAGACATATAGATCGTGCTGTTCACGCAATGGTTAGGGAAACAATTTTAACTGGGCAATCGACAGGATAAGCTTATCGTAAAAATGATTCTTGATTATCCAGATCATAAAATGATTCTTGATTACCGCTTATCATAAAATGATTCTAGATTAGCCATATCGTAAAATGATTCTCGATTACCCTTTTCTCAGCCACGACCATGGGTTTTGACTCTCTAAGCATGCACATCTCTTTTGCAGGTACCAAAAGAGAACTACAGTCTCTTTGCTTCGACTACCATTTCTGCATTAGTGCTTTTCAATTGGAGAAATTAAGTCTAATTCACTGTCGATGCACACCCTGAAATCACAAACCTGAACTATCCTACTTTAAGCATTTTTGTTTCTCGCTCCGTCCGGAAGCTATACACACATCTCTGGCAACCTTTAATTCAAAAACATTTGATTTAAACTTCAGCTGCACTTGTGGAGCTACGCATGGAAATGTCCCTGTGCTTTCCCAAATTGAAGATTTCAGAAGGGAATGAGAACCACAACTGTAGAAAGCATTGCGTTCTTTTTCTTTTGGTGATATTCTCACTCGATTGATGATCCTATTTGATAGGAGAACGGTAATAATTCGAACAATATCGAATCAATGCAACGGAATAAAATAATCTCCCATCTTGTTTAAACTTAATAGGAATCGATATAGTAGAGTAAAATAAATACCAAGCATGCGAACACAAGACGATTTTTTACGTGGAAAACCTCCTCGATGTGAGGAGATAAAAAACTACGGGACCGGAGTCCACCTGAAAATCTTTACTATCAATAAAATTGTTCTTCTCTAGCAAATACTAGAGGTACATAGCAGCAAACACCTCAAGAACATAATTCTTGGTAATACACATGAATTTCACAAGAGATCAAGGATAAATCTGACCAAAAACGCATGTTTTGATCAATCCACGAAAAACCTGATGTATAGAGTTTCAAACGAAAATCAAACCGTTCAGATTCGATTAAATTGCGCCACGAACATATTGACAAAATTTCAGCTCAATCGGATCATGAATCGACTTCTGACGCCAGCTTAATGTAAATCAGATATTACCCAAAACCCTAGATTTTCTGCTTTCTCTTTTTCTTTTGTTACTGTTTCTTTTTCTGCTGCTACCTCTTTATATAGATAGTGAGAAACCCTATTTTCTCATATAACTTATTATATGGGCTCAAGCCCTTTTTGGGCTTGCAACTCATTGGGCTTTTTTCACATAGGAGTGAACCCAGCTAACAAATCTTCCCCTCACGACAATGTGGAGGGATTCACCATCCCTGCTATCAAATGGCAATGTTCAAGCTTCTCTCTTGGTAGAGTCTTCGTCATCATATCAGAGCCATTATGATCTGTATGAATTTTCTCAAGTTCCAACAACTTTTCATTTAGAACATCCCTTATCCAATGATATCTAACATCAATATGTTTCGTTCTAGAATGAAAAGATGAATTCTTACCAAGATGAATTGCGCTTTGATTATCACAAAATAGCATGTACCTCTTTTGCTTGAACCCAAGTTCTTTTAAGAACTTCTTCATCCATAGCATCTCTTTACTAGTTTCAGTCGCTGCAATAAATTCAGCTTCAGTTGTAGAAAGTGCAACACACTTCTGCAATCTTGACTTCCATGATACAGCTCCACCTGCAAAAGAAATCAAATAACCAGAAGTAGATTTATGAGTATCAATATCTCCTGCCAAGTCGGAATCTGTATATCCAACTAACTCAAGTTTCCCAGTCCTGAAACTGAGTTTCAAATTTGAAGTTCCCCGAAGATACCTCATAATCCACTTCACTGCATTCCAGTGCTCTCTACCTAGATTTGACAAATAGCGACTAACAACACCAACTGCATGCGCCAAGTCTGGGCATGTACATGCCATCGCATACATTAAGCTTCCTACAGCTGAAGCATATGGAATACTTTCCATATCTTTTTTCTCTTTATCAGTTGTAGGACTTTGCATCATGTTTAACTTAAAGTGGGCAGCAAAAGGAGTACTATCCACTTTAGCCTTGTCCATGTAAAATTTCTAAAGGATCTTCTCGATATATTTCTCTTGCGACAAAAATAAATTCTTAGCATCTCTGTCTCGGGTAATTCTAATGCCAAGAATCTGCTTCGCCGAGCCCAAGTCTTTCATGGTAAAAGACTTGCTCAACTATTTCTTCAATAACTCAATTCTTGAAGCATTCCTGCCAACAATCAGCATATCATCAACATAAAGCAAGAGAATAATAAAGTCATCATCATAAAATTTTTGGACAAACACACAGTTATTCGATGAAGTCTTCTTATAGCCCTGTTCTGTCATAACTGACGCAAATTTCTTATACCACTGTCTCGGTGCTTGTTTTAGGCCATAAAGACTTTTCTTCAATTTGCACACATAATCATATTTCCCTTTCACTTTGAAACCCTCATGTTGTTCCATGTATATCTCTTCCTCCAAGTCACAATGTAGGAAGGCCGTTTTAACATCCATTTGCTCAATTTCTAAATCTAGGTTAGCTGTCAAGCCTAGTACCACATGGATAGAAGACATTTTCACTACCGGAGAAAATATATCATCAAATTCAACACCCTTTCTCTGACCGAATCCCTTAACAACCAATCTAGCTTTGTACCGTGATTGTAAAGTATGTTCATCTTGCTTCAACCTATATACCCACTTGTTCTTCAAAGCTCTTTTACCTTTAGATAACTTCACCAATTCAAAAGTATGATTATCATAAAGTGACTACATCTCATCTCGCATAGCATTGAACCAATTGCTTTTGTACTCATCTTCTATTGCTTCTGCATAACATTCTGGTTCACCGGCATCAGTTAGTAATACATACTCATTTTCAGAATACCTGGTGGAAGGTCGTCGGTCTCTAATGGATCTCCGGACTGGAACATCCAGTGGAACATCAAATTGAGCCTCTGGTTCAGGAATAGTATTATTTATTTCAACATGTTCAAGAACATGTGCGTTATTTGGAACATTGACTTCCTACTGCTCTTCATCAACCTGTGTAGGAATATTTGTAAGAGGAACTGGATTTAAATCAACCAGATTATCACTAACCTGTGGTGCTGAAATCATCTTCGATTTCTTAATATCCTCTATTGTTTGATCTTCCATAAACACAACGTCTCTGCTTCTTACAATTTTCTTTTCAAGTGGATCATAAAATTTGTAGCCAAGCATATCCTATCCATAACCAAAAAATATGCACTGTCGTGTTTTCACATCAAGTTTAGACCTCTTATTTTTGGGAACATGCACAAATGCTTTGCACCCAAATACAAGCAAATAATCATAAGAAACTTCTTTGCCTGTCCAAACTCTATTAGGAACATCAAACTCTAAAGGAACGCATGGAGTAAGATTTAATATATGCCCAACTGTACTTAAAGCCTCACCCCAAAAGGATCCAGGTAGCTTTAATTGTGAAAGTAAGCATCTTACCCTTTCAACTAGTGTTCTGTTCATTCTCTTAGCTAAGCCATTTAACTGAGGCATCTTGGGAGGTGTCTTTTGATGTTGAATACCTTGTTGTCTGTAGTATTCATCAAAAGGTCCAATATACTCTCCCCCGTTATCAGCTCTGATGCTTTTCAATTTTTTTCCAGTCTGTCTCTCAACTGAAGCCTGAAATTGCTTAAAAGCATCTAACACTTGATTTTAGTTTTCAAGGTATAAATCCAAATTTTCCTTGAAAAATCATCTATAAAAGTAACAAAATAAAGAGAGCCACCGAGTGATTTTTTTTTTTTCATAGGACCACAAACATCAGAATGCACTAATTCCAGTATACCTAACTTTCTTAAAGGAGGGGAGCTTTTAAATGCAACTTTGTTCTGTTTTCTTGCTAAACAATGAGCACACTTCTTTAGCGCTGAACTTTTCAATCCTGAAAGGAGCTTCTTCTTAGCCAATATTGACAAACCCTTCTCACTGATGTGACTGAGCCTCTTATGCCATAACTTAGCTGCATCTTCGCTATTTACTGCATTAATTTTGTTTGTAGACAACTTTGCCTGCATAATGTATAGCGAAGAATATTTTTCACCTCTAGCCACAACAAGAGAACCTTTGGTAAGTTTCCATTGACCATTACTAAAGGTGCTACAATACCGCTCATCATCCAACTTGCCTGTAGAAATCAAATTCAAGCAGATATCAGGTATATGTTTAACATTATTCAATACTAACCTTGTGCCATTGCTAGTTTCTAGGCACACATCACCGATGCCTATAGTTTGAGCTAGTCCATTGTTTCCCATCTTCACAGATTCGAAGTCACCTGACTTGTATGATGTAAAGAAATCCCTACGAGATGTAGCATGAACGGATGTACCACTATTAATTACCCAACTAGTCTCATGAGAAACAAAATTCACCACATCACCATAAAAAATAGTGAGAAAGTTTTATTTAAGTGCAGTGACACGATTGTCATCACTGTCATCATCACTTTTCTTCTCTTTACCTTTCTCCTTTTGTTTCTCTCTTTTTAATTGGTGACAAAACCTTTGAATATGTCCCTTCTGATGACAATAATGGCACTCAACATTAGCAAATTTATTATACTTACCTCTACTTTTGTCTTGAATTTTATCTCTATTTCTCAGACCTCGAGACTCACTTCTCCCCATTTTCTCAACAACCTAGGCATCAGAATGTGAAGAGGACGATCATTGTGTCTTCCTTCTCATCTCTTCATTCAAAATACTACTATTGGCTAAATCCATGGTAATTGTACCGAGGCAGAATTAGACAAAGATGTTCGGAACGTCTCCCATGAGTCCGGCAAAGTACCAAGCAACCATAGTGCTTGTATCTCATCATCAAACTTGATTCCCATCGCAGCCAATTGATTTATAATTCTTTGAAAAGAATTTAAATGATCAGTCAAACGAGTACAATCATAATATCTCAGAGCCATCATCTGTTTTATCACAAATAACTTATTATTCCAAGTCTTTTGAGCATATAATTGTTTGAGCTTATCCCATAAACTACGTGCATGTGTTTCCTCAATAATATGGTTTAAAACATTATCATCTACCCACCTGATATAACCACACATTTGACGATGAAATATAAATTATTCAGCGTCAGTTTTATTCTCTGATTTATCCTAAGCAAATACAGACAAATAAAAATCTGTCACATATAAAAGATTTTCCATCTTCCCTTTCCAGATATAATAATTCGAACCATTTAGTGTAACCATTCTACTAGTATTCGTTTCCATTGTTTAACACAAGGCAGAAAAATCAAGCAATAACGTGTTGCTCTGATACCACTCTAATGGGAGAATGGTAATAATTCGAACAATATCGAATCAATGCAGCAGAATAAAATAATCTCCCATCTTGTGTAAACCTAATAGGAATCGATATAGTATAGTAAAATAAATACCAAGCATGCGAACACAAGACAATTTTTTACATGGAAAACCTCCTTGATGTGAGGAGATAAAAAACCACGGGACCGGAGCCCACCTGAAAATCTTCACTATCAATAAAATTGTTCTTCTCTAGCAAATACTAGAGGTAGATAGCAGCAAACACCTCAAGAACATAATTCTTGGCAATACACATGAACTTCACAAGAGATCAATGATAAATCTGACTAAAAACGTATGTTTTGATCAATCCACGAAAAACCTGATGTATAGAGTTTCAAACAAAAATCAAACTGTTCAGATGCGATTAAATTGCGCCACGAACATGCTGACAAAATTTCAGCTCAATCGGACAACGAATCGACCTCCGACGTCGGCTTGATGTAAATCAGATATTGCCCAAAACCCCAGATTTTTTGCTTTCTCTTTTTCTCTTGTTACTGTTTCCTTTTCTGTTGCTACCTCTTTATATAGATAGTGAGAAACCCTATTTTCTCATATAACTTTTTGGGCTTGCAACTCATTGGGCTTCCTCCACATAGGAGTGAACCCAGCTAACACTATTATCAGTCCATGACATGTAATTCAACTGGTCTCCTCAGGGTATTTTTTGGACGGATTGCAACAAATGGAATATCAATTCCAAAGAAAAGTGCAAGATGAAAGCCAAGTGCACAAAGTCAAGCAACACAAAAAAAGAACCCTCTGTTTAGTGGCAGAGTATTGATGTTTTCCCTGGAGGGCATCTTTCACCAATTGATGTCTCCATGCCATTTGGATCACGTACGTACACAAAAATAAAATAAAGAATTGAAGGATAAGAGGATTGTAGTCTGTCTGCCAAGAATTCTCTGGCTAAAAGAAGATACCTTAAAATATAATACTTTAAAATATAATTCAACTCTAGTTAAGAATCCAAATTTAAAAAAAGAACCTTTGGTATTAGATATTGTGCTACTTTTGATAGAGAAAGGTCAGAAACATTCCATGTGGAGGTATTGTGAAGGTCAGGAACACAGACACCCATAAGCCAAGATAAGAGATGTGGGTTCAGAGAACCAAATTATTTCTGAATTAAAGCTAAAAGCTGTATGGCTACCTTTGCTTTTCGGACAAAAGTAGTACCCCTATTTTGGAAAGTTTCAATTTTATCTTTCAGCCGCTTATATCTAGCATCACGACATTCAAGCGGTTCTCACTAAGAAATGAGTACTTGGTTCAAATTCTGCATCATAGAGGACCTCATCTAATCATCTTACTGAGGATAATATTGCAAAAAATCATCTGATATAGTTCATTGCCAAGCTGGGTTTTGGTCCATGAAATGGAAAGCAATCCAGAATTGCACGAAGCATATTTATTACTGAAACGCAACTAAAGCCCAGGAATGTCGACTTCAACCCAAGTTGCCGCAAGGAAAATGTAGTAAATTGAAGCTGATAAATACCTGATTAAGAGCCATCCGTCAAAATCTTCTCATAAATTTTTGACAGGCCCTTTTGCGCAGTTCAGTGTACATTACACACCAGTAAGGCCCCCATACATAAAACGATTTTTCAATATGGGAAGCCTAATTATACCTATCACAGGGATGACTATTATTACAAGCTTTTTAAAAAGAGACAAATTAAAAAGAGAAGATTTGTATGAGGCAAATTGACTCAAGGAGGTCCTACAAAAATTTGACATTCAAAATACCCCACTAATAAAAGTCTGAATTGGCTTCGATCTGATCTCATATTCTCTTCCATCCCTATAAATAGAGACACTAATGCAAGCAAAACACTGAAGCAATAGAATAAGAGAAGAAGAAGAGAGGCTAACATGAAGATGAGAGTCTCATTTGGTAGCCAAGGATGACTTGCCTGCTCTGAACTCGCCCTATTTGAGCTGAGCTGAGCGTTCGAGTAGTTCGTCCTGGTATCAGGCAGTCTCCTTGGCTAGTCAGAAAGTCTCTAATCTTTCATGTCAGGCTTCTTCTTCCTTTTGAAAGTAACTACTCCTTGAAGCTACAAATTTGTCTAATCTTTTTCTTCATCAAATGACATACTGAGAGGCATTGAAATGTCTTTTTGAGGAAGAGAGGCCTTACATGACATGACGAGTCTGGTTTGTTAGCCAAGGATGACTTGCCTGATTTGTGCAAGAGGCTTTGATTATGAACGCCATTCTCGTCCATTTATGCATACGATTGCATGATCACCAGGCAGGTCATCCTGGCTTATCTGACGTGCTCTTCAGGTTCATGTTAGGCCTTCTCTTCTTCTTTTTGAAAGCGCCAACCTTCCTTGGGCCACAGATGCATTGGAAATCAGCACAAGGTCTATGAAAGTTGCGAACAGAAAAATGAAAATTGATTTTTGCGTTTTTGCTATAGAGATGGAATACTCCAATTGTGCAAGTTTGACTATCGAAGCCATCTGACTTTGGGGGAATACTTCAACGCATGGTTATGTGCAGACGAGGAATACGTCGAGAATGTGTGGCTATATGCACTGTCGATGATACATGCAAATCGACAATTTTTCACCAACGAGTTCAAACATCCGATCACTTTCTGGGTGCTGTCCACTCTTCCATTTTGGATTTTACCAGCACACACTTGAAGTGAACATTTTAAGTGCTATGCAGTGGTGCGAAAAATTTAAGATTTGGAAATGAAATTTTTTTAAAAGAAAACATTTTAAGTGCTATGCACTGGTGCGAAAAGTTAGGATTTGGAAATGAACATTTTGAAAATAAAATGACATTTTTGTAAATAGGGACACCATGATAATTGATGTAAAAGTGCAAAATGGTCTGCACAAAAGGCAAAATTTATGCATGTATATCGATTATAATTGATCATAAGGTCAACTGTGAGGTATGCTTTCGGTATTTTCCTTAAAAAATTTGAAGAAAGAAAAAAGCGGCAAAGTGCACGCCCACATGTGTGTGCTCAAGAATAGTTATTTTCATTGATCCTAATCTTATCCCTCTATTCTCTCAACCGAACCACACTAGAATCCACCATTCATTGTCATAGTCCACCGGGTCATTTGGGTGATTCATGCCCGATTGATCTAATATGTGATTGGTCAGATCCACATCAATAGGATACGTTGATAGTGTAAACATGAATTTTTCCATAAGACATTGGTCAATAACTTTCATGGGAACGCATCAATAGTGAATTTGGAATTTAAAAAGCAAAACATTTGGGTAACGGGTAACGCCAATGTCATCACGTCCATGCATGGAATAGATGCTAAATTTGCTTTTAGAGCACGTGTTAGACCATAGTGGTAAGTTTAGTCAATAAGAGCAAAATTTAATAAAAATGAAGGTCATTGACGAACAAAGCAGTCAATAACCTAAAGGAAATCGATAATTCGCTTATTAAGTAACCGACGGCCAACATCGCAGCAGTTATAGACCGAGGTCCTTTACTACTCAACGAGCGTTGTCAACAGCCAACTATTGTAGATTTTGCTAAGTTGGAGCTCAGAAACAAAAACAAAAAAGATGCTCGATCGATGCAAGCACATGATTGCCCATTGGTTATCCCTATGATCTTGGAAAATGCAACTCCTTGTGGATAGCCACTATTAGATTATAAAGGATTGTGCCTAGGATCATGATTGCTTATCAATGATTGTAAATAATACTAGTGAGTCGTTTGTGGATTCAAAATTCTTAACCATTTGTAAATAACTGTTGCCGGTAGGAAGTAAGTACCTATGCGGTAATCTTTATAAATGTTCGCTCGATCAATCGCAGCATACTTGTTATTGCAATTTATTCTCATGTTAAAGATTTCGCAAATTTACCTTTCCAGTGCTTTAAATTTCCAGAACCATTGCCTTTCATGCAATATTTGATTTATGTACTTGCCATTTTCAATTCTTGAATTCCACCAAAGGGTGAGCTCGAAACTTGGTCGGACCTTCTGAAAACCTTGAATTCTCAATTTTCCCAAATATAACGTTAACTCTTCAATCAATAAATAGCCAAAATGTTAAGTCTTGTCTCTACACTTCAATTCCCCAGTTGCATCACATTGTTTTATGCCTTTCTATAGATACCTTTCTTTGAACATTAAAAAAAAATCCGAATCTTATCTCTAATCTATCTATTTGTTTGAGCGAGAATTGATGAAGAGCTGACAAGAAAAGAGGAGTTAACAACTATTCCTTGAACTGAAAATATAGAAAATAAAAGCACACTAAGGCTCCATTCGTTTCACGGAAAATGATTTCCAAGAAAACGTTTTCCGAATTTTTTAGCTTTTTCGTTTCACGGAAAATGATTTTTCGGGCTCTGGTGAGCCGCGAGCTAGCCGGATTTGGAGGCGGAGCTCGGGCTCCCAATCCAGGCGAGCTCGAGCTCCGCCGCCAGATCCGGCAAGCTCGATGGCTTGCCAGAGCCCGGTGAAACTCTGGTGAGCTTGGGCGAGATTGGCCGAGCCTCGAGCTCGCCGAATTTGGCGACCGAGTCTCGGTTGGCCGCTAGGCAGCTAGCCATCGTCAAGCATGCGGTGGCAGAGGAAGGAGGAGGAAGAAGGAGGAGGAAGGAAAAGAAAAAGGAAAAAATATAGTCATTTTCCAAGAAAATGACTTCCTAAAAATATTTTCCGGAAACATAATATTTTCCGCGAAACAAATGGACCCTAAGAGAACTTAACAAATGGGGGAATGCCTTTACTCTGAAAACAGAAAAAGCCCGAGTAATTTGTCTCCCAATCTCTAGGAACTCTATCAACAAGATGAAGCTGTAAAATGGCTCTCCAAACTTGCAGAGAGAGAACATCCATAAAAACAAGTTGTTCCTGTGTTTTTTAGGAAGATTACATAAACAACAGTGTGGAGGCCCCTACATACCCCACTTTACTGACTTGCCATTTGTGGTTAGTATATTGTGCAAACCTAACTAGGCAGTAAAATAGTGTTGAGGAATACTAAGGGTGTCAACAAACTGGTTCAGTTAGGTCCCAACTTCTAGATATGAAGGGCATAGGTTTGTTTTGTGACCCAACTCCACACCTAACCTGTGTAGAACCAAAACTGAAAAAACAAGTTGGATCGGCTCCTATAATTTTCCTAGTTTGGACTACACAGCCATCCTTGATTGTTTTGACCCAAACTTTAATGAGGCTAATGCATGCTTAGCTGCACTCTTGGTACTATGACCTAATATGAAATGATTTTTCTTAAGAATAACTCTATCACTGTTGTTGCCCCCTCCCCCCTCTTATTAGTGAGAAAAAAAGGATAGTATATTTTCACAATTAGCTGTACATAGAGCATCATAGTATACACTTTCTAGGAATCATCTTATCTCAATGATTGCTGATGAACTGATCCCTAAGAGGTTGTACAGAGAGATGGTACTTTTCTTAGGGTCTTGCCTGTAAAACTAAATTTAAATTAAGGGCCAAACTCTCTCTTGCTCCACCTTATTATCCTTGCAGTTAGTTACTTAGAAGGGACTTGCATTTGGTTTTAGTGAGCATTAGAGATTAAAAAACAAAACAAAAAAGCATGTTAGGCCATAAGGGCAAAAAATGGATCAAAATGATTTAAGCAATTGAATATTAATGGTCTCGGGACAAAATTGGTTGGATCATGCATGACATAGTACAATGTTGATTTAATATATAATGTAATGTTGGTGGGTGAAATTAAATGCCAACAAATCAATTAGGTAGATAAATTATTTGAATGATAAGTGGTTAGTCAACGTGAGTCTGAGGATAAAATTGTAATTTTGAAAAAAAATTCTAAATATCAGTAAACAAGTAGAGAAATTAGTATTTGTTTGAAGCATTGATAAGAGAAATTAGTATTTGTTTGAAGCATTGATAAGAGAAATTAGTATTTGTTTGAGGCTTTGATAACCTACAAAGCAATTGTTGATCAATAATAATTATAAATTTATAAGATGGCCCGTAAATTGATACTTATACTTTTGATAACCCCAATTTGTAATTAGGGGCATGTTAGCCACCACGAGTAAATATTATGAAAAGTTCCAAATGACTGGTCTGAAGTGCCCTCAATCTTTTTTCTTAAATAAGGCAATGAAATGAACATTATTTTAAATAAGAGCTTGAAGTAAATATGTTAGTTCCAAAGAAAGGCCTAACCTCATTGACGGGTCAAGGGCAATTCCATCCTTTACATTTTCTTATTTTCTTTCTTTTTTCCTTTTTGTTTTTCAAAAAAATTCCAAAAGAAAAAAGGGCTAAAACTAAAAGGAAAAAAAAAAAAACAACCAAGAGGGTTGCAAGCCCTCCCTTGCCTGTGGCTACCGCCCTATCGCCGGTGGAGTGTTGGCCAGTAGGGGAGGGTCGCAATCCTCTCATGATTCTAAGGAGGCCCTACTTGCCCTTGCCTCTGGTTAGTGAGGTTGTTAGCCCTCACTAGTCATTGGACCCTATCGGCGATGGTCAATGATGTCACGCCCCGATCCTCGGGCACGCACCCATCCCTCACCTTGGTCGATTAATAGTGACGTCCCAAGACGCATCAACAACCCCTTTCATTTAAATACGCATGTGGAAGCAGATAAAATAATCCCTAGACAATAAAACAATGGGATAGAAAAGTATGGCTATATTTTTCATAACTGAAAAACCACGACTAAACTTTTATACAAGCAAACCTCATAGTATATATTACAATACTATTAACAAGCCAGATCTATCACACATTAGATCCCAACTTAGGGTTTGCAAAACAGGGTGAGGTCTCAGTCTTCATCCGGGTCATACTCCGAATCATCCTTGGGATCCTCCTTGGACTCCTTTGATTCCTCATCAAGGTCCTCCTCTTTGGGTTCTTCCTCCACAGGTTCCTCCTCCTAGTTCTCTTCTGGGTATACCTCTTCTTGTTAAACCTCTCCTTCTAGCATGCTTTAGCTGGAGTCTACTGCTAATTGCTTAGGAGATCAGGGTCACTCTCGAGCTTAGGGTCTTTGGCATTGGTCACCGCTCAGTCCTTGGGATCCGCAGTCCCTTCTCCAAATGCTTCCTCTAAAATGAACAGAGATATATCACCCTTTAGCATGGGACCCTCCCTTCGCCCATCATGATATTCATGATACCACGACCGATACTCATGGGGCCTCAGGTCATCTTTACCCACATTAACCCAAATGGTCGACTTAACCAGGACGTACGCTAGTCCTTCCGGGTGAAGGTGTATCAGGAAGTGAGTTTCTATCTCGGTGACTTCTTCGGATATACCAAAGTACATGCGAGGACGAGGAGGTGGAGGTGCTACCATCTAGGGACCTAAAATGTTGTCCCACAACTCGGATGAGGCTACGTCTCAGCAAGTTCTATCCCCTAATACCCGATTAGGAAGCCAATACACTCTAGAGGCTATCTAAGCACAACACGAGTCAAAGGATTTACCTTGGCCTTAGTTCCTTCCTGCAAGTCAGTATATATATCAAATATACACTATCACATCACATCACTCAATCAGATCGAATCATCGATCAATCGACTTAGTTGATTACATGTCATTTAGACAATTTCCCAGTCATTTTAATCCACACTATTCATTTTCCCGACGGTATACATCAAGTCACTGAGCCACATGCATTCTCTAAGGTGACATACTTAGTCACCGAGCCACGTGCATTCTCCAAAGCGATATGTCTAATCACCAAACTCTATGCATTCTCTAAGGCGACGTACTTAATCACCGAGCCACGTGCATTCTCAAAGGCGATATACTAAATCACCAAGCATGTGCATTCTCTAAGGTGACATACTAATCACCGAGCCACGTGCTATTCATAGGTGATTTATTTAATCAACGAGTCACATGCATTTTCCAGGACAACACTCTTGGTCTCCGAGTCACGTATTACAACTATCTTTCTCATTACTTTATATTTAATCTATAAGTCATGTGCATTCTCCAGGACGACCTTCTTGGTCTCCGAGCCACGTGATACAACATTATTTTCTATCATTTTATACATAGCCCATTAAAACATAATTGGCGCTATAGACTCACACTTGGTCATTTTCCAATCAATTTCTGAAATTGAATAATTTAGGAATAAAATCCTAAAAGCATAATTAATTCAATTAAGCACAAATCAACGTTGAAATAAATAAACGGACTGCACCACAATGATCAGCATAAAATTTCGGTCGTCGGCTATCGCAGCCTAATTTTCGGAAATTAAATAATTACAGAAATTATCAAATAAATGCAATAAATCCAATTTAGGCCCGTAATGCCTAATTGGAAGTCGAGACGAGCCCGGAAAATTACCGAGACTCGTTCAATAAATATTAGGACCTATTTCCTTGCTAACTACACTATCAATTTGCCTAATATGCGTTGATAAGTCTCTAATTTACTTATTCTAATCTAATCTATCCACTTAATTACACTTAATTAAATTTAATCAACCCCTAAACATTATTAGCATACTAAGTGAGGATTAGTGAGCAAAACTCACTTGATTAATGTACGGGTCGAACCAAACCAACAGGAACGTTGCAGGGGACGTTTCTTCTCAAAGTGGGCATAGGTTTCGAGGCTCGGAATCACCTCAAAACGGGCCCTGTTGACACCTATTTTTAGCAAATCTAGGAAAATAAGGAAAATAAAAATTGCATTTTTGGACAAATAAAAAGAAAAAAATGAAATTGGGGGAAATTGATTTGATTGAAGTATGCAAGGAAATTCGAAATTCTGATGAGCATTCAGATTTCGATAAATGCAGAAACAATTAAAAATTAGGTGAACAAATGGCAAGAATTTTTATGAAACGGAATAAATCGGGGCAAAATCGAGTCGATTGCAAAATCTCGCTTTGATTTACAGCTCTGATTTAATCTTTTTTATGGAAACTCGAAAAATACCATACAAAGCGGCCGTTCGGAATTAGTATAAAAGAGAGCTTCATTTTTCGTAGCTAAAGGGGGGTTTTTCGAAAAAATTTCAGAGAAAAATTCGTGCAAAAAAAAATCGTGCATAGGAGAGAATTCGTGAGAAAGGGGGGCTTTATTTTCCTCCATTCAAAATTGAAAAAAAAAAAAAGGTTCTTTTGTGGGAAAGAAAAGTCAAAAGGAGACTTGACTTCTGCAAGAAAGTACAGCAGAAAGAGAGAGACAGAGAAGGGACGTGAGAGAAAAAAAAAAAGGGAAAAAAAGGAAAAAAGAGTGGAAAAGTAGAGATTTTTCATCTCCTTCGTGAGTTCCCGCAGTGTCGCTGCTGCCACGCCTCCTCGACCGCCGTTGCTCCCGCACCCCCGCGCCACCCGCCGTCGCAACGCCTCCACCAACGCCGCTCCACCAGCATCCCGTCGGGCGCCGGAGATCTCTCACTCGTGAGCTCGCGCCGCGCTGCGTCCCGCCGTTCCGCCCGCCGCCGGAACCCTCCTCCGTCGGCCGAGCTTGCGTCCGCTGCTTCCACCAGGTCGCGAAGACGATGTTGCCTCCCACCGCGCTCGCCCGCAACACCGCCGCAGCCCGCCCCGACGACCCGAAGCCCCGACGCTCCACCCTCCGCAAGCGAGGCCCGAGCCGTGCTTCGTCCGAGCTCTCCCATTCGTGCAGCGCCTACCCACGATCCCGACGAATTGTTGCCGCCCAACGCCTCCCCGGCCTCGACTCTGGCAGATCTGAGTCAGACCACGGCTGCCCGTGCACCGCTGGTTGTCACACCACCGTGCCCCTACACCGCGCCGCACCATCGCGCTCAGATCTCCGCGCCGCGTCCCCGCCAGCATCCCTCCGCCCGAGCACCGGCACCACAAAAGCTCGCCTCTCGCTGCGCGTCTGCTATCTCCTCCCAAAGCCCGCCGGTCGCCGCCCGTGAAGCCTAACGCCGGATTTTTTCCTGCCCTACTCCGCCCGCTGTGACTCGCGACCCTGCTGCTTGCCCTCTCGCTGCTAGACCCGACGCCCGTGCCTGCTCCTCCCGCGCCACCTTGCCGTCGCTGACCTGCAGTACTCGACGCCGGCCACCGTCCATTCGACGCCCATCAACGCTGCAGCAAGCCTCTTTTTCTTTAGGTGGTTTAGCTTTTTCTTTTATTTATTTTGTTCTATTTTATCTCATTTTAGTTCATCTATTTAAGTTGTAATATTTGATGTTAATATTTGTGATTTTAGTATGCATTATCCGTAGGGATTTTGTCCGAAATTAATATAATTATTAATTTGATCCGAGAGACATCGGATCATTTTTCTAATTATTTTTAATTTTTGGGCTTTTTGGTAGAATCTCAATTGTTAAATCATAATAATTATTTAATTTGGTCCGTAAGACTTCGGACTAGATTTTTAATTATTTTGAGTTGTTGTGATGATTAGGGTTAGAATAATTGTTAATTTAACCTGTGAGACGATGGGTTATTTTTTCAATTATTTTGATCCTTTATTTAGTGATTATATTAATTGTTTAGATTTAACCCTAATTTAACAATCATTAAACCTAAAAAAAAAACTAAAAAGAAACTAAAAAAATCAAAAATCAAAATATTCAAAAAATTGCATGAGCATATAGGACATTAAGGTTTAATATAATAGACACGTAGGTTTAATTAATCAAGTTTTTAGGATTATATTTCTAGGATTGCATTTTTAGATATTATTTTTAGGACTGCGTTTTTAGATATTTTAAAAAATAAGTTAGGATTAGACTTAAATAGCCTTTTTAGAGTCTTAGATATAACTGGCACATTTTCATATTCTTATCCCTTTTTTAAAATGAAAAAATAAAAATAGTTTTTCTAAGACAGACAGGGTTTAAGTCAAATTAATCCCTTCTTAGATAGATTATTTTGGATCTTTATAAATTCTGAATTTCAATAAAAAAAATACAAAAATACTAGGTGCATGCTAACTAGTTTGCATAATAGGCTCATTTAATTAGAATTTGCATATTAATAAGATTAAATCATTTAGTTAAAAAATGCATTCTAATCTTTAAGAAAACCCCAAAAGAATTGTTTGCTTCGTGTGATGCAATTTATTTATTAAATGTTTGAGCACCCGTGTGGTCACCACATTTGCATGATAGTAATTTAGGTTAAAATAAATCAGCTGCTTGCAAAAACATTTTGAAAAATTAAAAAGAAATGGTACCGAAAGGGCATTAGAAAATTCTAGTGTAACCAAGTCCCCGTACCCTTAGTCTCTGGTTCGTAGGAGTAAAATAAATCTCCATTTATTTTGCTTAGGTGTCTAATCGACCTACCATAAACCGATTAGTGGCGACTCCTAATTAATAACCTTTAAGCCTTAAGTGGTGATTTGGTATGGGCTTGGGAGAGCCCGAGCTAAGTTTAAAAAATTAGTAGTCCATTAACCTTGTTTTAGGTGGTGCACCTGAAAAGATAGGTCGCGACAGGCCCCACACCTCCTTGGAAACCCACAAAACAGCCCTCTGTTCTGAGCTGCAAAACCGAAGAAACAAGGTTGGTTAGGGCAGCAAGGACCGATGGAGACTTCGGTGGCTTGAAGGGGCGGTCTACAGTGGTTGAACGGGCTCTGGCGTGCTTCCACAACCACTCACAGCTGCTGAATAGCAAGGTGGACAGTGGAACAGGATTGCTAGACGGCATGAGGGAGGCGGTAAGGCGGAGGCTCGCGTGTGGGCGGCGGCGTGCGGCTTGAGGTCCAACGAAGGGCGACGGCGTGCAGCGTGGACGGCGGCTTCTCTTGCTGGGTTTCTGGTCTTCAAAAATCAGCAATGGAGATGGAGAAGGGGCTATTGCATGGTTGGGGGAGAGGGAGAGGGAGAGGCAAGAGATGAGGTTGGAGAGAAAAGATTTAGGGGACAAGGGCTCCACTTGCCTCAACTTTCCAATGCTTTGTCCCCTTGATCTCATCCTAGCCAAGCATCCTTCCTTGGCTCATAATGAGCCACCAAGGCTTGTCCATGGACACTTGAAATGGTCCAAATGGCTAGGGGAAAGGGGCACACGAAATTCAAACATTTCCTCTTCAATTGGACTTGGTTTCTTGCTCCATTTGTCATATTTCAGCCTTAATAAATTCATTCAACCCACCATCGGTCATCTCAGCATTTTCCTCACCCATTGATCCATCTTGCATCCTAATTACGCGATAAAAAATGATCTTGCCTTTTTTCTGAACAAAAACAATCCTATGCTGACTTTTCCCAAAAAAGTCTCGGGTTGCAGAAAAATATTCTGAGATTGAGTTGACGTTCCTAGAATTTATTGTGACATGATAGAATCTTCAATTTCTGAAATCGGACTTAAATTCATGGTTCATTTCACTCAGGCGCATTTTTAGCATAACCTAGGTTTTGGGTAGTTTTCAGAAATTTTTAGTGCAAATGGCCCGTGATCGATTTTCTTCAAGCCACAATGAACCCACTCGATTCATTGACAACTCTCAGTTGTCGTGAAATCTTTAGGATTCAAATATGGACACAGGGTACCAAAACAATAAAAGAATCAATCCAGAACCGGTCAACGAGAATTTTCCAATTTAGTAGTGTCACCCATGATTAGCCACACATCTCAGTCGAATAGACCTATCTCTGATCTCAAATTGATTTTTAACTGTGTCGTAATGGCCTCTAATGATGAGCACGGTCGAGAAGTCGATTTCTGGTCGAATTCTCAAGTCTATTACATTAAATTTCCTTAATAGCTTTCTTGAATAGTCTAGTTATCTCGAGAGTGATCAGCTTTAAGAATAAATAGCCCTATAGGCGTGTCGATAAAATACCCGATTTATTCAGTAGAAAATATAATTGAAAATTTGGGATGTCACAGATGCCTCACCAGCAAGAGGGCTTCTCACTTGGAATTTTTTCTTTTTAAAAAAAAATATGTATTTTTTTTTTAAGTTTATCTCTTTGTCTTTTTTTTTTAGTTTCTTGTAAAAGTAGAAAAAGGAAAAAAAGAGAGAGAGAGAGAAAATAAGGGAAGAAAATAAGAAAATGTAAAGGACGGAAATGCTCTTGACTAGTTGGTTAGGTTAGGTCCTTCTTTAAGACCAATATGGCCACTTCAGGTCCTTATTTGAAACAAGATTCACTTTCAACTCTTATTTGAAAAAATGATGGCACTATAGGCCCTATTTGAGACATTGTTTACTTCAAGCCCTCATTTGAGAAATTGAGGATGTTTCAAACCCTTATTTGGAATTTACCCTAAATAATTACGTCATATGTCATTCACTTTCATCACAGAAAAATATTTATTGATTTACACCAACTAAAGTTAAGACTACTAGCTTCATTTTGTTAATTGATTTTCCTCATTGGTATCATACTTGGATGTTGCAAATCTAGTGGGGTTAAGGCTCAATGAACTATCAATACTTATAAATTGTTGGGGAAATTTTCATGATTTTAAACTCTACATAGCCCTTCTCGACACTTTTGTAATTCTCATAACACTTAACAAAGTCATGAATTAGGGCTTTATAAACTAACTCTTAGAATTTACCAAGCTTCACAAATTTAGTGGTAGAGCGGTATGTTCTTTGAATTTATGTAGTAATCCATTCAAAATGTTCAATTTCTTAAGGCTCGCGTATTTCCACCTCCATTATTGGCTCTTAACATTGAATTGACTACATTATCCTTTATAGGTTCCACTCTTGATTTAAAATTATTCTTACCTTTTTTCTTTCTTTTCTTTTGTTTCAATTTTACTAAAAGACAAAACTATCAACATCACCGTCAAACAATTTTTTTTCGCGCTTGCCACTTTTTTCATACCTATTACATCACTGCATTTTCTTCATGTATGTGTTCTTCTAAAGTTATCTCCATTGTTGTGAACTGAGCAAGCACTATTTATATATCGGAGGAACAAGATGTTAGTTCTCTTTACAAATTGTTACTTTATTTCCAAAGATTATCCTTCTGATCGTGAATTTTGACTTTGATATTGTGTTTGATGTATATATTATACACATTTAACTCATCTTTCATTTGCACTGTTTTTTGTAGTGCATGTGGAAGACAATATTGTTTTTTGCTTAAATGTATTTATTATTGATGAAACTGTGAAAGGAGAATAGCAATCCATCGAGTCTACAAATTCATTTGAAACTTTACTAGGTAATTTTTTAATGCTAGAGGATCTTTCGAGTAGTGTATGGATGCATCTTCTCGCTCAAGATTATGTTGCCTCTATAAAAAAAAAAAAGTCAAGGAGAGACAATTTTGTTCTTTTTGGCTATAAGAGGGGAGGTAGTTATGGTGATCAACATTCTATAGCAAGTCAGAGAAGAAAATTGGATCTCATTTGATTGACTATCCTCTTGAAGTTTATTGCTATAAATAGAAAAATGTATTAGGGTCATGTAAAATGTCTAATGCATTGCACAATAAATAATTAAAAATTTGACAATTAGATTTGTTGATTAAATGAAAGTTGAGTAGTTAAAATACACTATCTACAACACAATGACACATACAAAAGTTATAATTAAAAAAAAAAAAAAACTTGCACTAGAATTGGTAGATGTTTCTTTCACTCTTACTTGTGCTTAGGCTATTTTTTGAATAATAATATACACCAATATACCAAATAATTAGCTTTTTTTTTTTTTGTCAAATAATTATCAGCTATATACCATTTTTTTTTCACGAAAAACTAAAAAAGAAGAAAAGAATGCAAGCGATAATTTTAAATCAAGAGTAGGCCCCACATTTTAATGAGTGTTGTTTGAGAGGAGTATGGGTAATTTCGTCTCTAGAAAAAATGAAACAAAAGAAAAAGAAGAACAAAAAAGTAAGAAATAATCTTAAATCAAGAGTGGGACCCAAAAAGGATAATATAGTCAATTCAACGTGAAAATGTGTGTTAGGAGCCAATAAATGGTGGAAATAGTGTGAGCCTTTCTTAATATCCTTCTCGACTTCAAGAAATGAAGAAATATTAGGATGTCATAGCTTTTCCCTACCAAATCCTCAAAATGGTTCACGACCTTGCTCCTAAAAAATTAGCTTTTGTAGACTCTAAGGGCTCGTTTGGTAACGTTTCTATTCAAAAAATGTTCCCTGGAACAGAATTAGAAAAATTATTTATGTTCTGGGAGTAATTTTTTAATAGAATAATGTGTTTGGTAACTATACAAATTTTTTGTTCATGGAATTAAAAAAAAAACACGTTTGGTAATTTTTTTGTTTCTTTTAATTTTTTAATATTTTAATATTTTAATTTTCTTTTTCTTTCTTCCTTTTGGTCAGTCGTCGGCCTTGGCCATCATTGTTGACCGCCCGACGGAGCCGGCAGCCTTGTCTAGCCATGGCGAGGCCGAGCTCGCCCAACCACCGGCGAGGCTCAGCCTCGCCAGGCCACCACTAGGTTAGCGTCGCCCAATGGTGGCCCGACGAGGCTAAGCCTGGTCGGTGGCTGGATGACCTTGGTCTTGTTGGATCTGGGCAAGCTCGAGGCTCGCCCTCACCCAGGCGGCGCGAGGTCGACCTCGCCCTAGCCTAGCGAGGCTCGGCCTCACACCGGCTAGGGAGGCCAAGCCTCGCTCCACCCAGGCTAGGCTGAGCCTCTCGCGGCCACAGCAAGCCACGGCGAGGCTCGGGCAGACGAGCCTCGCCGTGGTTCGACCTCTCTAGGGGTTGACGACGCTCTGGCGTGATCGCCAGCCCTCGTCTGGATGGTCGTTGGCGCCGGCCATGGCCAAGGCCAGTGACTGGAAAAAGGAAGAAGAAAAATGAGAAGAAAAAAAGGTGTTTCTCGGAAGTGTTCTTGAGAATAAGAAATAAGTTTTTTCTACTTTTTGTTTTCGTTCCAAAGCTGTTTTCGGGAACAAAAAAATAGATTTTTTGTTCTCGAGAACAAAAGTGTAAACAAACGTGTTTTTGTTCTTTTTTTATTCTCCGGAACAAAAGAACAAAAAATTGTGTTTCGAGGAATAGAAATAGAAATTGCCAAACAAGGCCTAAAACTACTTACTAATTTCAAAACCATTGCTTAGTCTTTTCCACTTCTACAATGATATCTTCAAGCAAAGTCACAGGGGTTCAATCATTATAATTTGTCTTAGCCCAAAAGGACAACACCATGGCAATAACTATTCAAGTGATCTAGGTTTAGCCAACTCTAAAAATCAATTCCTAAATTCTTTCTAATATCTTTAAGTGATTCTCAATTAACATATTTGTTAAAACTATGTCTCGATTTTGAGTCGTTGAATGTACTTGATCTGAATTGAATTGTAACTTAAGTTAAATATAAAAATCATGTTAGTGTTGGAATCAGCCAAGCAATAGAGAAGAAAATATATTGTCAAGACTCATATTTGGATTGTTCTTTGGACTAGTATTGGAAAGTCCACTGGGACTTTGAGTTTGACCTTGACTTGGTCAATGCATCAGAAGAAGAAATCAAGAAAATAATGAAAAGAAGGAAAGTCCAGTTGAGTTAGTTTCCTTCTCCAACTAGGCGTTGATTTTTCTCCGGGTGTGCTTACAATATATATTGCATTGAGCAATGCCGTTGTTAAAAAAAAAAAAACAAAAAAACAAAAAACAAAAGAAGAAGGGTTGATCTTGAAGCACTGGTTTTGTGAGTGCTTGGCTCTAGATTTTCTCCATTGATTTCATTCATGCAATTACATCCAGAATTAGTGTTTAAGCCAATTAAATCTTGCCAATTCAAGATTTTTTAATTTCTTTGTGAGATTGAGAGATTATTTAGCGAAGAACTACGAGGCCATAGACTGTGTGCATTATTAAATATAATTGGGGCTTGGGAAACACTGTGAGTGTATAAGTGACTCGAGCGTATAATCTCCGTTGTATTGATTGATCTATAATTAAATTTGCTACTGCTCCCCCTGTGGATAGAGGTTACTATAATCGAACTGCATAAATCAGATGTCCGATTTATTTTTATTTAACTTTGTCTATTTTATTGTTCAATCGCTCTCTTTCCACAACAATTGTTATCAAAGCAAGACTTGGCTGAATTGAAACGAATTGATGACGATAGAAGAAGAAAAAGTGATAATCGACAGATTTGATCGGAAGTATTTTAGTTTCTGGAAGATGAAGATCAAAGATTATCTCTATAAGATGAAACTACACTTGCCCTTGTTTGGAGAGAAGCCAAAAACAATAAAGCAAACTGATTGGGATTTGCTTGATAGACGAGCCGTGGGTGTTATTCGACTGACGTTGACTTATAACGTTGTGTTTAAATTATGAAGGAGAAAACCACTACGGATTTGATGAAAGCCTTGTTAGATATTTACGGAAAGCCCTTTGAGATCAATAAAGTCTATTTGATGCAACGTTTATTTAATTTAAAGATGAGCAAAGGTGCGTTGGTTGCATATCATATTAATGAGTTTAATATAATTATTAGTCAATTGAGAGTAGTTGAGATTAAATTTGAAGATGGGATACGTGCTTTGATTCTATTATCCTCATGGCTCTATAGCTAGAATACTATTGTTACTATTGTTAGTAATTCAACTAAGTCAACAAGCTTGACATCTGATGGGGTTGCAAATTTAATTTTAAGTGAGGATATCCATAGAAGAGAATCTGACAAACCTATATATGTTGCTTTAGTAGGTGAAAATAGAGGAAGAACTAATACACGTATTAGTAGAAGTAACATAAACATGAACAAACATAGTCAGTTTAGAATTGGTGGTGCTGTCTATTGGAGCTGTGGCAAGGGGGCATCTTAAAAGGAATTGCCTTAAGCTCAAGTACGAGAAGGGTAAATGAATCATAGTTGATTTTGCTGATAATGCTGCAGCTATAGCTATAGTAATTTGGAAAATGCTGATTTTGTCTTGTCTGTCACTAATGATTCATTGTTTGATGGATGCATTATGAATTTTGATTGCTCTTTTCATGTGACACCAAATAGAAATTGGTTTATTACTTATCAGTGCATGGATAGTATTAAAGTATAGTTGGGGAATATGTCAAATGTGATGTTGTCGGCGTTAGTAATGTTAGAATTATAATGCATGATAGTATTGTGAGAACATTAGATGGAGTGAGGCATGTTCTAGAGTTGAAGAAGAACTTAATTTCCTTAAGTGCCTTAAATTAGCTAGGTATCGTTATATTTCCGAATGTGAAATTCTAGAAGTTGTTCAAGCTATTTTGTAATTGTGAAAGGAATCAAGCACAGTGGACTGTACAAGCTTCAAGATGAGATAGATTTCGCCAGGGAGATGTCAAATACATCTGTTCGAGAGTTTGAATAGCTACATATGCGTTTGGGGCACATTGGCAAGAGAAGCCTAAAGTTTTATTGCTAACGAACTGAATGTATGCATGCACTATGATTTAGATCAATGACAGAAAGTGCAGTTCAATACAACTATTAAAGAAACGATAGAAATTGCATAGTTAATGCACTTGAGTGTTTGCAAATTATCGTGATTTTCTTCAAGGAAGAGTTCTATCTACTAACATCGTGATTTTCTTCAAGGAAGAGTTCTATCTACTAACAGTTGTTGATAACTACTCAATGAACACATGGGTGTTTGTGCTTAGGCATAAGTTTGATGCTGTTGGCATTATTAAGCTGTTGAGAGCTTTGATAAAAAATGAGACTGGTAAAATGATCAAGTAGGTGCAAATTGGCATCGAAGCTGTTAAATAAATTCTGCATGAAGGAAAGCATAATGAAATACTATATAAATAACAATGAACCGCAGCATGTTACATAATTGATGAGCAAAACTTTACTAGAGACGGGCCCATAAAATGCTCTCTAGTGCTAGTTTGGCTTGGAGATTCATGGTAGATGCGCTTAGTACTGTGAGCTA
The DNA here is from genome assembly GCA_016097595.1 of Eucalyptus pumila. Classification (NCBI taxonomy): domain Eukaryota; kingdom Viridiplantae; phylum Streptophyta; class Magnoliopsida; order Myrtales; family Myrtaceae; genus Eucalyptus; species Eucalyptus pumila. The sequence continues at coordinate 35,368,024 of CM027853.1, forward strand.
CCTGATAAATAGATCCCTATCAACTGGGATTGGATGTCAAACTCTCAAAGAAGTGTGGTTAGGTAACAATGCTAATTATTATGTTTTAAAAATATTTGGTTGCTTGTTATGTTCAAGTTAGTGATGGTAAGCTCGATATAAAGGTACAAAAGTGCATGTTCCTAGGTTATGCATAAGGTGAGCAGGGTTATTGATTGTGGTGCCCAGAATTAAATTCACGTGTTATCGCAAAGAAAGTTACGTTTGGCAAATCTCCAGTACTTCTAGCTAGGAGTGATTATAACAATTTTTATACAGATATAAATGGTGTTCAGCTTGAGAGGGAGTTGTAACCATAAACTCCTGAGGTAGCGGGTAGGAATACTAATGAAGTAATTGACACATATGGTACTTGTAGCAAGGTGGAGCCTATAGAGCTAATGGTTGTTGTAATTGATGATATTGACAAAGTAGGTATTCAATCTCCCAATAGATATGGATGCAATAATGGTTTTGTTTTATCAGCGATTAAGGAGATTGCATTAAAAAACCCTTGCTTAGCAATTAAAGTGCATGTAGAATTGGTCTTCTGATAGATCTTTAGTTTTGGGGAAGTTCAAGTGAAGCTTGGACTTGAAATATGACTATGGCGGTTGAACCCATTAGGGGCTATGAGAGAGTAGTGACGAAGTTTGAATTTTTGTGAAGCGATTGTGACTTGGCTCAAATATTGAGCTAGGGTGGAGATTGTTAAAACTGTCTCGAGTTTAAGCTGTTAAATGTACTTGATCCGAATGGATTGCAAATAAAGTTAAATACAAAATCATTTTAGTGTTGGAATCGGCCAAGCAAGATAGAGAAGAAAATATATTGTCAGACTTGTATTCGGATTGTAGACTAATAAAAAGTCTATTGGGACTTTGAACTTGACCTTGACTCGGTCAATGTGTTAGAAGAAGAAATCAAGAAAACAACGAAAAGAAGGAAAGTCCAGTTGAGTAGATTCCTTCTCCAACTAGGTGTTGATTTTTCTCTAAGGCGTGCTTGCAATGTATATTGTATTGAGCAGCGCCTTTGTTGGGAAAAAAGAAGAAGAAGAGTTGATCTCGAAGCGCCAGTTTCACGAGTGCTTGGCCATGGGTTTTCTCCATTGATTACATTCATGCAATTACATCCTGGAAGAATTAGTGTTCAAACCAATTAAATCTTGCGAATTCAAGATTTCTTAATTCCCTTGTGAGAATGAAAGATTATTTAGCGAGGAATTGCGAGGCTTAACACTATGTGCGTTATTGGATGTAATTGGGGCTTGAGAAATACTAAGAGTATTTGAGTGACTTGAGTGTGTAATATTTATTTTATCGCTTGATTTATAGTAGAATTCGTTGGTACTCACCCTGTAAAAATAGGTCACTACAATCAAATCACGTAAATATGATATCTGATTTATTTTCTTTAATCATATCTAATTTATTGTTTGATCGCTCACTTTTTGCAACACTATTAACAACACTATTAACCATGAGATTGTTTCTCTAGCACCATCAAGTTCTTTCTTGTTTTTCGACACTAAAAACTTAATCTCGAGATATCCCAAAATTTGAAATCGTAACATCTACTAAGGTATAAGTTTAAGTCCTCTTATTTTCACCAGCCATTGGTCAGTCCTTCAATGTTCCCTTCGTTTCAGTTACATAGTCTAAATATACCACATCATTCCCTTATAATATGTGTAAGTAAACTCTCATGTAATCTCTGAAAATCTTCCGCTGAATTCATGTTTTCATTATCTCCTCAAATAAAGATCATCCCCAATATCATTAAATATAATTTTTTTTCTAGTTATTCAGAATCATTAACTCATAGACTACATTTGGTCATATGAATTTTTAATCTGGATAAAATTTGATAAGATATAATATAAAATCCAAGGATTTTGTTATATTATATCTACCGTTTAGTGATTACAGTAATAAAGTCAGATATATTGATATCATATCATGTAAAGTGTTTGGTATAAACGGCATATTAGTATAAATAAATCAAAAACTTTGCAAAAGGAGATGGTAAAAATCTATTGCAACACTATTGCCTACTTTTTTATATTTGTATTTTTTATTTTCCTCTTTTTTAATTAATTTATTTTTATTTCTTTCTTCTCTTTTCCATCATTCTTTAATAAAACTTTATTAAATAGTAAACAATACTACTATACCTAAAATACCTAAAACATGTAATAAATATGAATATAAATTTATATTGTAAAATAGCATTAAATTTGAATATTTAAATAAAAATAAGATAAAATTAAAATAACTAAATTTTCATTTTTTGTTATTTTAAATTTCTTATATTATAATTAAAATATTATTTATATTGAAATAGAAATTTATTTTTGTTAATTTAAGAATTTTTTTTTTGAGAAAAATAACTTTCTTATTATGGATATTTAAAATCTTATCTACATTTATCCCGTTTTCCCTATGGAATAATTTTGTCCAGTCTATATCTTCCTTATATTTGACTTTATCCTATTTTGAGCATGTACCAAACACAAGATAGGATAAATTAAATTTTATCTTGACTGCCAAATGCAGTCTTAATGCAAAACACAATTTGTAAAGATTTGTATCAAACTACATATTGTAGGTACATCCAATAGTAACACTAAGATAGAGATTCGCTCCCTCATATTCCTTAGTCTTAAGATCACCGAGGCAAGAAATTTTCTACTTTCCATAAAATTCAAAGAAGAATATTAGAGTTTGCTATTGTGATTTTACTATGGGGGGTGTGGACTCTCAAATGAATTTATTTGAAAACCTATCTTGCACTTGTCTGAGAGTCTAGGTGAAGCAGTTATTAAGGAACTTGCTCTGTGGTATTGACTTGGTCATATAGATATTGGAAAGCTCATTCTTAACTTAAGAGGACATGAGGAAAGAAATAAATGGAGTGTCACTCATATATGGCTTCTTTAACTTAACTTCAAGCTACAACTGGTGAATTTATTTTAATGATGCATGCAACGAAGGTGCTGATGATATGTGGATGTGCAGCGGGGACGGCTATCGGGTATGCAGGTCAATACAGGGAGAGGAGAATGGGTTGGGTTAGCCTTGCAACAGTGAGCAACTTCTGCAACCAAATGTTGGTTTCCGTTGTTTTCTCTTACTTGGCCTTCTCCTGCTACTTGGCTCTTACAATCACTTCTGCCGACAAGCTATCATCTCCTCCCCTTGAGTGACTTGAAAGAGTTTTGACGCAGTTGCGGGTTGTCTGTCGTATGTAGGGAAGATAAATATTGACACTTGGTTTCTTCTCTGCAGATCTTTTTCGTCTTCCACTAGGGATCACAGTTTAGTATGCCTTCTTTAGAGATGTATTTATATTTTCTCACTTTGAGATGGAGGAATCATTAAGTCTAATGTTCCTATATGTGATCATTCTTCTGCATGGGTAAGTAGTATCTCAGGTGTACTTCAAGCATTTCTATTTCTCTCTCAGTTTGGAAGCTGTACATATCTCTGGCAACCTTTAATTCAAAAAACTTAACTTCAGCTACACTTGTGGAGCTAAGCATGGAAATGTCTCTGCGCTTTCCAGAAATGAAAATTTCAGAAGGGAATGAAGGTTACAACTGTAGAAAGCATTGTATTCTTATCCTTTTGATGATATTCCCAGTCGATTGAGGATCGTATTATCGGTCCACGATGTGTAAGTCAACTGGTCCCCATTGGGGTATTTTTTTGGAGAGACTGCAACAAATGGCATATCAATTCCAAGGAAAAGTGCAAGACGTAAGCCGAGTGAGAAAAGTCAATCAGAACACAGAAAAAAGAACCCTCTGTTTAGTGGCAGTCATAGACTTTTGCCCTGGAGGGCATCTTTTACAAGTTGATGTCTCCATGCCATTTGGATCCCCTACGTACACAAAAGAAGAAAAGAAAGAATCGAAGGATAATTATCATTCTGCTTGCCAAAAATTCTCTCGCTAAAAGAAGATAGCTTAAAATAGAATTCAACTCTGGTCAATAATCCTATTGTGCTACTTTTGATGGAGAAAGGTTAGAAACATTCCATGTGGAGGTATTATGAAGGTCGGGAACAGAGACACCTACGCAGTGTTGAGGATAAGAGTTGTGGTTATAGAGAATCAAATTACCTTTGAATTCAAGCTAAAAGTTGCATGGCTAGCTTTGCTTTTTGGACCAAAGTAGTATCCTTATTTTGGAAAATGTGAATTTTATTTTTCAGCCGCTCGTACCTAGCGTTGGCAAACGGTTCTCGCAAAGAAATAAGTACTTAGTTCAAACTCTGCATCATAAAGGACCTCATTTAATCATCTTATTCAGGAGAATATGGCAAAAATCATCTGGTATAGTTTATTGCCAAGCTGGTCCAAGAAATGCAATGAGATAAAGAATATTGACTTCAACCCAAGTTACAGCAAGGAATATGTAACAGGATGAAGCGGATAAATGAGTGAGTAAGAGCCATCCATCGATATCTTCTCATAAATTTTCGATTGGCTCTTTTGCACAGTTGCACACCTGTAAGCCCTCTGCATATGAAACGATGATATTCTAATATGGAGAGCTTGATTATACCTACAAGAGTGATAACTATTTTTACACGTTTAAAAAAAAAAAAAAAAACCCAAACAAAGAGACAAATTTAAAAGAGAAGATTTGTATGAGGCAAATTGACTAAAGGAGGTCTTGCAAATATTGACATTCGAAATACCCCACTAATAAAAGTCTGAATTGGCTTTGATTCGATCTTATATTCTCTTCCATTCCCTATAAATAGATATACAAATGCAAACAAAAAATTGAAGTACTGGACTTGAGTAGGAGAAGAAGAAGAGAGGCTAACACGAAGATAAGAATCTCATTTGGTAGCCAAGGATGACTTGCCTGCTCCGAACTCGCTCTATTTGAGCTGAACTAAGAGTTCAAGCAGTTTGGCCTGGTATCAGGCAGTTTCCTTGGCTAGTCAGAAAGTCTCTAATCTTTCATGTCAGGCTTCTTCTTCATTCTGAAAGCAATTACTCCTTGAAGCTACAAATTTGTCTGTTCTTTTTATTTTATTTTATTCACATCACATACCTAGAGGCATTGGAATGTTTTTGTGAGGAAGAGAGGCCTTACATGAGATGACGAGTCTGGTTTGTCAGCCAAGGATGACTTGCTTGCTTTGTGCAAGAGGCTTTGATTGTGAACGCCACTCTTGTCCATTTATGCACACGATTGCATGATCACCAAGCAAGTCATCCTGGCTCATCTGACGTGCTCTTCATGTTCATGTTAGGTCTTCTCTTCTTCTTTGAAAGCGTCTACCTTCCTTGGGCCACAGGTGCATTGGGAGTCAGCACAAGAAATTCTACAAAAGTTGCGAATGGCATTAATATAAAAACCCAAAATAGAAAGGAAAAATGAAAATTGCTTTTTACGGTTTTGCTATGGATATGGGATACGCCAATTGTGCAGCTTTGATTATCGAGATCATCTGACTGTGAGAGAACACTTCAACGCATGGCTATGTGCAGATGATGTATGCGTCGAGAATTATATGCACCGTCGATGACACATGCAAATCACCAGTTTTTCACCGACAAGCTCGGGATCCGATTACTTTTCGGTTGCTGTCTACTCTCCCGTTTTGGATTTTGCCAGCACACACTTCAATTGAACATATTAAGTGCTATGCGGTGGCGTGAAAATTTAAGATTTGTAAATGGACATTTTTTAAAAGAAAACATTTTAAGTGCTGTGCGCTAGTGCGAAAAGTTAGGATATGGAAATTAACATTTTGAAGATAAAATGTCATTTTTGTAAATAGGGACACCTTGATAATTGATGTAGAAGTATAAAATGATCTCCACAAAAGGCAAAAGCTATGCATGTATATGGAATATAAGTGATCATTAGGTCAACTGTGAGGTATGCTTGCAGTATTTTCCCTAGAAAATTTGAATAAAGAAAAAAAGTGGCAAAGTGCGGGTGCCCACATGTGCGTGCTCAAGAATAAATTTTCATTGATCCTAATCTGATCCCTCTATTCTCTCAATCGAACCACACTAGAATCCGCCATTCGTTGTCATAGTTCACCGGATCATTTGGGTGATTCATACACAATTGATCTTGTTGTACTTAATCAGTACGTCCATGATGGGGTGCGATGAGAACGTACCGTTTTGTCTTGATATGCTACGATGGAAAGACACCCTTTGAAAGGGTGTGAGTGAGTCATATAAAAGACTCCTGAAGACAACCGTTGAGATAGTTGGTAGAACGTACACTCAGAAAGAAATAGCTTTTCCTTTCTCTCCCATTTCCATCAAAGAAAAGAAGATAGTTCCATTTCTCATTTACCAGAACAATTAGCATTTACGCTGTGGAAATCGGGTACTTTCCTTGTGATTGCATTCAGACCAACATGAAGTATTTTTGTTCATAATTCATCCACAATTCAATGTACGTTCCAGGGTTAATTGTTGTTTGCGCATCGGATAAAAGGTAAGTCGTCTTCTGCCGACTTGAATTCCAATAGATCTAATATGTGATTGGTCAGATCCACATCAATAAGATATGTTGATAGTGTAAACAAGAATTCAAAGCAGCCATTAATGAACAAAGTAAAAAAAAGTAAAAAAATTGGTCAATAACTTTCATGGAAATGCATTAATAGTGAATTTGGAACTTTAAAAGTAAAAAAATTGGGTAATGCCAATGTCACCTCGTCCATGCATGGTTTAGATGCTAAATTCGCTTTTAGAGCATGTGTTGACACTAAAAAAGTATTGACTCTGCAATTATTGACAAGTGCTAAGTTTAGTCGATGAGCAAGTTCGGTGAAAATGAAGGTCATTAATGAACAAAGCAGCCAATAATCTGGAGGAAATCGATGCTTCGCTTATGAAGTCATGACGATGGACATCACAAAAGTTATAGACCGAGGTCCTTTACCAGTCAACGAGTGTTGTCAACAGCCAACTATTGTAGTTTTCGCCAAGTGTTGGAAGTCAGGAAAAAAAAGAAGAAAAAAAGATGCTGGATCGATGCAACCACACGATTGCCCGTTGGTTACCCCAGTGGTCTTGGAAAATGTAACTCGTTTAGGATAGCCATTATTAGATTATAATGGATTGTGCCTGGGATCGTGATTGCTTATCAATGACAGTAAATAGTACCAGGGAGTCGTTTGTAGATTCAAATTCATAACTGGTTGTAAATAACTATTGCCGGTAGGATATAAGTACCTATGTGGTAATCTTTATAAATGTTTACTCAATCAATTATACCTGTTAATGCAATTTATTCTCATGTTTAACTTTTCACTTTGTTCTTTAAGGCTACTTTTGGTTGTCCAAATTTCTAATCGGGATAGAACTAAATATGATAGGATATGAAATCATTGGATTTTTTTTTTTATATTATGTCCATTGTTTGGTGAATCGCAATATTAAAGTCGGATATGTTTACATTATATCATATACATTTTTTAAAATATAAAGGGTATATCATTGTAAACGAACCTAAATGTTCATAAACGGAGATGGTGAAAATCTCTCGTAACACTATTCCTTAATTTATTTTTGTTTATTTTTCCTCTTTTTTATATTATTTTCTTTATTATTTCTTTTTTCCCCTTTCATCATTTTTAATAAAATTTTATCAAATAATAAACTATACTAACATACCTAAAATATAAAAATACCTAAAATATATAATAAATATAAATATTTAATTTATAGATTAAATGTTTATTATAATATAGAATTAAAGTTGAATATATAAATTAAAACAACATTAATTAAAAATAATTTTTTTATTTTTAATTTATTACATTAGAATTCAAATATTATTTATATTGAAATATAATTTCAATTTTGTTAATTTAATTAGTTTGTTATTCGAGAAAGATAACTTTCCTATTATGCCATTAGAAATTCTATCCACCTTTATTTCACCTCCCTCATAGGATAATTTTATTTTGTCTATATCCCCTTATATCCGATTTTATCATGTCTTGAGTGAGCACCAAACGTAGGATAGTATAAATCATATCCTATCCCGAATTTTTTTTTTTCGACTACCAAACACAGCCTAAGAGTTGGAGCTTTTAAAGCCTACATTCTAAAAGAATTGCAACCATCAATCTTGAAGAATTGGTGCCTTTTCAACTTCCTTAGAGGCCTAGAAGAGCAACCATCAAAGTTCCTATCATTTTCTTCATTATGTCCAATCTCGTTTCACCCACTTCCTTCCAAAATTGACACGCCTACAGTACTTATCTAAGAAAACTCAAAACATCAAAGTTGTAGATCCAAGAGTCTCCGTTCTTTTGGCTTTGGAAGTCATTCTGATATTGATCGACAAAGATATGTCTATTTTCCTGAGCTAGCGCAAAATTGAAATTTCTGCTTGATTTTGTGATTGAGTTTCCGTGTGTGTAAGACACTCTCCCGATCCTATTGTTTGAGTAGTTGACCTTGGGCTACATCAATAATGTTCCTTTATGTGATCATTCTTCAATACGGCTGAGTATTATCTCTTTAACACTCACACTAGATAATTAACTGGTTCAATTATGGCACTTGCAATCCAAAGAAGGTTCACATTGTCCAAAATTCACTGAAAAATTACTTCCAGAAATGGTACCAGCAAATCGTTAGGTGTCCATGTGTTATTCATCTACGAATGGATAAATTGATCTAATCAATCATAGACATATAGATCGTGCCGTTCACGCAATGGTTAGGGTAACAATTTTAACTAGGCAATCGACAGGATAAGCTTATCGTAAAAATGATTCTTGATTATCCGGATCATAAAATGATTCTTGATTACCGCTTATCGTAAAATGATTCTAGATTAGCCATATCGTAAAATGATTCTCGATTACCCTTTTCTCAGCCACGGCCATGGGTTTTGACTCTCTAAGCATGCACATCTCTTTTGCAGGTACCAAAAGAGAACTACAGTCTCTTTGCTTCGACAACCATTTCTGCACTAGTGCTTTTCAATTGGAGAAATGAAGTCTAATTCACTGTTGAAACACACCCTGAAATCACAACCCTGAACTATCCTACTTTAAGCATTTTTATTTCTCGCTCCGTCCGGAAGCTATACACACATCTCTGGCAACCTTTAATTCAAAAACATTTTATTTAAACTCCAGCTGCACTTGTGGAGCTACGCATGGAAATGTCCCTGTGCTTTCCCAAATTGAAGATTTCAGAAGGGAATGAGAACCACAACTGTAGAAAGCATTGCGTTCTTTTTCTTTTGGTGATATTCTCACTCGATTGATGATCCTATTATCAGTCCATGACATGTAATTCAACTGGTCTCCTCAGGCTATTTTTTGGACGGATTGCAACAAATGGAATATCAATTCCAAAGAAAAGTGCAAGATGATAGCCAAAGTCAAGAAACACAAAGTCAAGCAACACAAAAAAAAACCCTCTGTTTAGTGGCAGAGTCATTGACGTTTGCCCTGGAGGGCATCTTTCACCAGTTGATGTCTCCATGCCATTTGGATCACGTACGTACACAAAAAGAAAAGAAAGAATTGAAGGATAAGAGGATTGTAGTCTGTCTGCCAAGAATTCTCTGGCTAAAAGAAGATACCTTCAAATATAATACTTTAAAATATAATTCAACTCTAGTTAAGAATCCAAATTTAAAACAAGAACCTTTGGTATTAGATATTGTGCTACTTTCGATAGAGAAAGGTCAGAAACATTCCATGTGGAGGTATTGTGAAGGTCAGGAACACAGACACCCATAAGCCAAGATAAGAGATGTGGGTTCAGAGAACCAAATTATTTCTGAATTAAAGCTAAAAGCTATATGGCTAGCTTTGCTTTTTCGGACAAAAGTAGTACCCCTATTTTGGAAAGTTTCAATTTTATCTTTCCGCCGCTCATATCTAGCATCACGACATTCAAGCAGTTCTCACTAAGAAATGAGCACTTGGTTCAAACTCTGCATCATAGAGGACCTCATCTAATCATCTTACTGAGGATAATATTGCAAAAAATCATCTGATATAGTTCATTGCCAAGCTGGGTTTTGGTCCATGAAATGCAATGCAATCCAGAATTGCATGAAGCATATTTATTACTGAAACGCAACTAAAGCCCAGGAATGTCGACTTCAACCCAAGTTGCCGCAAGGAAAATGTAGTAAATTGAAGCTGATAAATACCTGATTAGGAGCCATCCGTCAAAATCTTCTCAAAAAATTTTGACAGGCCCTTTTGCGCAGTTCAAGGTACATTACACACCAGTAAGGCCCCCATACATAAAACGATTTTTTAATATGGGAAGCCTAATTATACCTATCACAGTGATGACTATTATTACAAGCTTTTGAAAAAGAGACAAATTAAAAAGAGAAGATTTGTATGAGGCAAATTGACTCAAGGAGGTCCTACAAAAATTTGACATTCGAAATACCCCACTAATAAAAGTCTGAATTGGCTTTGATCTGATCTCATATTCTCATCCATTCCCTATAAATAGAGAAAATAGAGATACAAATGCAAGCAAAACATAAGCAATAGAATAGGAGAAGAAGAAGAGAGGCTAACATGAAGATGAGAGTCTCATTTGGTAGCCAAGGATGACTTGCCTGCTCTGAACTCGCCCTATTCGAGCTGAGCTGAGCGTTCGAGTAGTTCGTCCTGGTATCAGGCAGTCTCCTTGGCTAGTCAGAAAGTCTCTAATCTTTCATGTTAGGCTTCTTCTTCCTTCTGAAAGCAACTACTCCTTGAAGCTACAAATTTGTCTAATCTTTTTCTTCATCAAATGACATACTGAGAGGCATTAAAATGTCTTTTTGAGGAAGAGATGCCTTACATGACATGACGAGTCTGGTTTGTTAGCCAAGGATGACTTGCCTGATTTGTGCAAGAGGCTTCAATTATGAACGCCATTCTCGTCCATTTATGCATACGATTGCATGATCACCAGGCAGGTCATCCTGGCTTATCTGACGTGCTCTTCAGGTTCATGTTAGGCCTTCTCTTCTTCTTTGAAAGCGCCAACCTTCCTTGGGCCACAGGTGCATTGGAAATCAGCACAAGGTCTATGAAAGTTGCGAACAGAAAAATGAAAATTGATTTTTGCGTTTTTGCTATAGAGATGGAATACTCCAATTGCGCAAGTTTGACTATCGAAGCCATCTGACTTTGGGGGAATACTTCAACGCATGGTTATGTGCAGACGAGGAATACGTCGAGAATGTGTGGCTATATGCACTGTCGATGATAATGCAAATCGACAATTTTTTACCAACGAGTTCAAACATCCGATCACTTTCTGGGTGCTGTCCACTCTTCCATTTTGGATTTTACCAGCACACACTTGAAGTGAACATTTTAAGTGCTATGCAGTGGTGCGAAAAATTTAAGATTTGGAAATGAAATTTTTTTTTAAAGAAAACATTTTAAGTGCTATGCACTGGTGCGAAAAGTTAGGATTTGGAAATGAACATTTTGAAAATAAAATGACATTTTTGTAAATAGGGACACCATGATAATTGATGTAAAAGTGCAAAATGGTCTGCACAAAAGGCAAAATTTATGCATGTATATCGATTATAATTGATCATAAGGTCAACTGTGAGGTATGCTTTCGGTATTTTCCTTAAAAAATTTGAAGAAAGAAAAAAGCGGCAAAGTGCACGCCCACATGTGTGTGCTCAAGAAAATGTATTTTCATTGATCCTAATCTTATCCCTCTATTCTCTCAACCGAACCACACTAGAATCCACCATTCATTGTCATAGTCCACCGGGTCATTTGGGTGATTCATGCCCGATTGATCTAATATGTGATTGGTCAGATCCACATCAATAGGATACGTTGATAGTGTAAACAGGAATTTTTCCATAAGACATTGGTCAATAACTTTCATGGGAACGCATCAATAGTGAATTTGGAATTTAAAAGCAAAACATTTGGGTAACGGGTAACGCCAATGTCATCACGTCCATGCATGGAATAGATGCTAAATTTGCTTTTAGAGCACGTGTTAGACCATAGTGGTAAGTTTAGTCAATAAGAGCAAAATTTAATAAAAACGAAGGTCATTGATGAACAAAGCAGTCAATAACCTAAAGGAAATCGATAATTCGCTTATTAAGTAACCGACGGCCAACATCACAGCAGTAGGATATAGGTACCTGTGCGGTAATCTTTATAAATATTCGCTCGATCAATCACAGAATACCTGTTATTGCAATTTATTCTCATGTTAAAGTTTTCGCAATTTTACCTTTCCAGTGCTTTAAATTTCTAGAACCATTGCCTTTCATGCAATATTTGATTCATGTACTTGCATTTTCAATTCCTTCGCTTTTTCAGTTATTACTTTCCCATCCAAAATTCAAAAAGATCTTCTTTTCCCTTAAAATCCATCGATTTCTTCCATATCATTAGATTTTCACTTTTTGGTGAAGCATTATATTTTAGAGAGAGATAACACACCAATTAGGAGCGATGTTCATTATACATACAAGTATATAGATTCAAGTTAAGTTCAGCTTCCAAATAATCTAAATTCAATCTGTAACTGGACTTCAATCTTAAAGGATTTTGAGAATTAGATCATGGTTCATTCCCTTTTTCAAGCATCGGCCAATAAATGATTTCCAAGTTAAACAATTGTTTAGCATCATCTTTCTCGGTTATTCTATGTTAGACAGTTCTATTGTTCAATTGAACAAAGAAGAAGAATTTTTTTCCATAATGATAAATTGCTAAAAGAGTTGATAAGTGTCAAAATATTATTAATAAAAAATATTAACTTCAACCCATTCGCGAAGAACTTATTGGTAAGTGCCGAAACAAGCTTCAAAGTTTTGGTTGCTAGTCAATTTTAGAATTGAAGGTTCATTTGGTCAAACAAAGACTCGTTTAGGAAGTCCCAATCAAATCTCAAGGGGAAAAGTGCTTAAAAAGTCCTAAATCTTTTGTATTTCTTTTGTGGTGCCAATTTAGTCATAAAACTTTTTACTTAGTGCCGATTTAGTCATTTCTGGCCAATTTTAGCCGGATTTTGTTAACTAGATGCCGGCCAGTTAACGTGACCTGATTGGTGCTAATATGGACAAATTTTAATTTTAATTTTAATTTTGATTTTTTCTTTTTTCCCTCCCCTCCCCCAGCCGGTTGCCGGATTTTGTTAACCCATTCGCGAGCGATAAATGTGGGATGCAAATATTGGTCCCAGGAAAGAGAAATGTGGCGGCCCAAAATGAAAGAATAAAATTGGGAAATTGAAATTGAATTATGCATGGTATGGCAACATGTATGCATGAGTGTATGATGATGAGTGCATGGATGTATGTGCACCTATGGCATGATGGCATATGTGTGACATGATGATGGTAAGTGCATGGATGTATGTGCACCTATGGCATGATGGCATATGTGTGACATGATGATGGTAAGTGCATGGATGTATGTGCACCTATGGCATGATGGCATGTGTGACATGATGATGGTAATTGCATGGATGTATGTGCACCTATGGCATGATGGCATATGTGACATGATGAGGGTAAGTGCATGGATGTATGTGCACCTATGGCATGATGGTATGTGTGACATGATGATGGTAAGTGCATGGATGTATGTGCACCTATGGCATGATGGTATGTGTGACATGATGATGGTAAGCGCATGGATGTATGTGCACCTATGGCATGATGGTACATGTATGATATGATGGTGATGATTACATGAGGATGTGTGTACATGTGGTATGATGACATATGCATGGCTCCAAGGTAAATTATGCATGAATGCTTGAATGATATGTCTTATGCTATGATTGTTATGATTGTATTGTGTGATGCATTGAGTGGTTTATTGGGTCCTTTACCTGCTGAGTTGTTGTACCTACCCCTTTAGGGACCAACATTTCAGACTAGATAAGATACCTCTGCTGCCACTGCTACCAGTAGACGGATCGAGTGATTGGATATGACCATGAGGAGGAGGATAGCAAAGGAAGGAGCTTTTGGACGCCGACACTGATTGATGGACTTTAAGTATATGACTGTTGGAGGAGATGTCGGTCATCTTTTGAAGTGTAGTCAAGTATAGAAGACTACGGCATTTTGATGTACCGATGAATGATGTCCATCTGGTTTAAGTAAATAAAAGTGTACGGCTTTTACCTATAAATGTTTAGTTGGTGTGCATCGTTTTCTGTATATAGGGAAGGGAGTTAATGGATGCGCTTCTGCTATATGAATTGCGCAAGGGACCGATCAAAAAAAGAAGAAGTAAACCCCCAGGTTGTATGGACCCGCTGTAATTGAAATGGTATCAGAGTGACATGTTATAAGGAAAAGTGAAAGGTAAGCGAACTGTGGTGACCCTAATGGATCGGGGGTTGTCGAGGGGTGCCACATGTGTCAACATCCACCACATAGGATTTATCAGTCACAGTTAACTGGATTCGATTTTGGTCAAGAAAAGACAAATTCGAGTAGAAAAATGCTATCAATTTTGGATATGCAACAACCGTCTCAGAACATAAATTCTCGAGTTGAAGGAAGGCCAACTTTTCCCTTAAGTTCACCTCGATTGTGTCCAGGAAGTCAAAATCGATAGTTTGAGGGTTCATCAAACCTCTCTTCAGGATTTGGTTGTAAACCGTTTTGTGTTCCTTAGAACAAAAGAGTTTTCTTCTATCACTCGGTTCATTAGCAGCCACTCATTTTGGGTTGAAAGTTCGAAAGCATCATTTCATCATCATCCTTGTTTTCAGATGCTCAGCACTGAACCTAAGGTCAGAAGGAAAGTTAAGAAAAGCTTCATCTGCCACTCCTTATGGCGCTATTCCTAAGCGTTCCATCGTTCTTAAAAACAACGTTTCGCTCTTATGCACATGTCCTCTTAGAAAATCACTAATAAAGGACATTAGCGTACCACCCATTTTCAGATAACCATAATGTTTATAAAGAACCTGTGGGGCTAAAGTCTTGACTTGAGATGTACTGCGTCTTGCTCAACTTCCTCTTCCAATGGTTGGCACGGAGGATTCTGTTTAAAGTTCTTCGGAGAGTTCTGCGGAGATTGTTGTGGAGAGTTTCACGGAGAATTTTCCTCAGGGAGATCGAAATGTGTCTGCCCTTCTGGCACATTCCAAGGCCCCTTATTCCCAAGAGGATTTCCTTTGGTAAGATGTGTTTGTAGTCTTGGAGGATCTTGAAAACGAGTTTGAGTATAGAAAAGATGAAAACTTATAGAGAAATATTGAGAGTAAAAGTCGGAGAAGAGAGTCTGTATTTTAGAATTTTGAAATGATGTGTTTGAAAGAAATGCTCGATGGTATATGAAAAAACTAAAAGGGGGTATTTGAAGCGTCACAATAAAATGCCTTTTCAGAACAATTTTAAAAAAGGCAACTTCCAAAAATTATCAAAAAATAATTATTTCTAAAAATAAATTAGACAAGCGGAAAATTTAGATAATCATACCTTTTCATACCAAAAATTAAAATACCTAGATTTGAGACATTCTCATACTGAAACAGCATCTGGAAATTCTGAGTCTGATTATCAAACTTTAAATAATAGCATATATAATATTCAATTTGGTGCAAATATACTCAAATAGATTTTTCTCCAGAGGCTTCCTAAAGATGTCTGCCAGCTGATTCTTTGAATCAATGAACTAAATCATAATTTCCCCATTTTGAACATGATCCCTTACGAAATGATGTCGAATCTCTATATGCTTCACCCTTGAATGAAGAATTGGGTTCTTTGTAAGATTAATAGCACTGGTGTTGTCGCATCTGATCTCGGTGCATGATTCTTCAATTCCAAAGTCTCTTAGTTGTTTTCTTATCCATAGGATTTGAAAGCAACAGCTCCCAAGAGTAACATACTCTGCTTCTACTGTTGATAAAGCTACAATACTTTGCTTTCTTGAAAACCAAGATACCAACATATTTCCCAACAGTTGACAAGTGCTAGATGTACTTTTTCTATCAACTTTATTATATGCTAAATCAGCGTTTGAGTATCCAAAAATGGTAAAGTCTCATTATTTTGGATACCATAGACCCAACTTTGGAGAAGTCACAACATATTTGATGATGCGTTTTATAGCACTTAAGTGAGATTCTCTAGGATCAGACTGAAATCTGACACAGATGCAAACACTGAATAAAATGTCAGGTCTAGAAGTAGTTAGATAAAGAAGAGAACTGATCATACTTCTATATAGATTCTGATCTACTTTCTTCCTTCCTTCATCCTTATATAGTTTCGAAGAGCTCGACATTGGTGTCTCTATCTTCTTGCAATTTTTCAACCCAAATTTCTTGATGAGATCTCTTGCATAGTTTTCTTGGTGAATGAATATACCTTTCTTCAATTGTCTGACTTGCAATCCCAGTAAGAAGGTTAACTCACCCATCATGCTCATCTCGAACTCATCTTGCATAGATCTTGAAAACTTCTTACAGAGACTTTCATTAGGAAAACCAAAAATAATATCATCTACTTAAATTTATACCAGTAGAAGGTTTTTTCCTTCTCTTTTTATAAAAAGAGTAGTACCAACTTTTCCTTTTTCAAAACCATTTTGAGTTAGAAACTTACTCAACCTTTCATACTAGGCTCGAGATACTTGCTTCAGTCCATACAACACATTTTTCAGTCTGTAGACTGAGTCTGGCTTCCTTGGATCTTCAAATCCTGGTGGTTGTTCCACATAAACTTCTTCTTGTATGAACCCATTTATGAAGGCACTTTTGACATCCATCTAGAATAGCCTGGAATTTTTATAACAAACAAAAGCAAGTAATAATCTAATTGCTTCTAACCTCGCTACTAGTGCATAGGTCTTGTCATAGTCTATCCCTTCTTTTTGTGTATATCATTTTGCCACGAATCTTGCTTTGTTTCTAATCACTTTGCCTTTCTCATCCATTATTTCTCATCCATTTTGTTTCTGAAAACCCACTTCATACCAATAATGGATTTTCCTTTGGGTTTTGGAATCGGCTCCCATACATCATTGATGCTGAATTGTCTAAGTTCTTCTGGCATAGCTTCTATTCAGCTTTCATCATACAATGCTTCTTCTACACTTTTTGGTTTTATCTTAGATACAAGTTCTAGGGCACTAGACTCTTCCCTTCTTTTGGATCTGGTGCGAATTCCTTTATCAATGTTGACAATGATGAGTTCTTTTGGATGACTTGACTTGTGCTTCCAATTGCTGTTTAGTTTGAAAGTTTGTTGATCCTCTACTTCAATTGAATCTTCTCGATCTGCTTGTTGCTGTTCTCCAGAAGTCTGAACCTCTTTGGGGGAAGTAGACTTTGTAAAGTTTGGAACGAGTTCAGATTCTTCAAGTTAAGTCTGATTTGGTTGATTGTGCATTTACTCTTGAAACTTGACATTCATAGATTATTCTATGGATTGAGTCTTCTTTTTAAAGACTCTGTAAGCTTTGCTTGAAGTCGAATAGCCAAGGCAGATTCCTTCATCCAATTTCTCCTCGAATTTTCCAGATCGATCATTTGCATCCTTCAGAATAAAACATTTACAACCAAAGACATGAAAGTAGGAAACAATAGGCATCTTTCCTTTATATACTTCATAAGGAGTTTTCTCTATGATAGGCCTCAAGAATACTCTGTTAATAATATAGCAAGCAGTGGAGACTGCTTCTACCTAAAATATAAATGATATCTTGCTCTCTATCAAGAGAGTTCTGGCCATCTCCTGTAACGATCTATTCTTCCTTTCCACAACCTCATTTTGTTCTAGAGTGTATGGAGAAGAGAAAACATACTAAAAACAAGATTCATCACAGAACTTAGCAAAGTCTTGATTTTCAAATTCACCTCCATGGTCAGTTTGTATGCTTGAAATAGCATAACCCTTTTCATTCTGAACCTTCTTCGCAAACTTCGAGAAATAAGATAAGGCTTCAGACTTACTTGCCATAAAGTATACCCAAGTAAAGCGAGAGTAATCATCCACAATTACTAGGCAATATTTCTTTCCACCAATACTCCGAGTTTTGGTTGGTCCACAATGGTCCATATAGAGAAGTTGCAAAGCTCGATTAGTAGAGACTTGATTCACAGATTTAAAGGAACTTCTGACTTGTTTTCCTAAGACATAGGGAGTGCAAGAAAGGAAGTCCTCGAACAAGCTTCTTAGAAGATATCTTGGCAATATGTTTCATATTAACATGATCAAGGTTCTGATGCCACGGACTTGCTTCATCTTGAATAGAAATAAGGCACTGAGAACTTTCTGGGTTTACATCCAGAATGTATATGTTTCCATGCCTTTGACCAGTAAAGGATTGAGAGAAGTCTTGACTCGTTCCAGAACAAATGTCTCCTTAGAAGTTTATTCCGAAACCAGTATCGCAAAGCTAACTTATGCTCAGTAGATTGTAGTTCAAACCTTCCACCAAGGAAACATTGTTGAAAGTTAGGTTTCCAATTTTCACAGTTCCACATCCTACAATTTTTCCTTTGTTGTTTCCACCAAAAAAAACTTTTCCTCCATTTAGTCTAACAAGCTTTATGAAGCAGCTTGAGTCTCCTGTCATATGCCTTGAACAACCACTATCCACATACCATTTGATCTTTTTTTTAATAGTGACCTGTAATCAAAAGGAAAACTCAAATTTTCTTTGGTACCCAGATTTTCTTGAGTTTAGGAGTGTTAGTATTAAAAACAATCTTAGCCCAGTCCTTCTTAACAAGTTTCCAAACCTTGGGACATTCTTTTTCGAAATGTTCTAAATTGTTACACTTTGAACATCTTAGTGCACTGCGGCCAACGAGTTTTATAAAAAAATTTTGAAATTTATTTTTATAAAATGTCTTTGTGGGTCTTTGTTTAATTCTTTCCTTTACTTTGGAAAAATCAATTGATGGAACAGTTTTTGAAGTCATACCCAAATCAGATTTATTAAATTATAGTATTTGAGCTAAAACAATTTTCTCCAATTTCTCGGATCCTTTTCAAAATCTTTTTGTTATATTTGAAATATAATTTTTCAAGATAGTATTTTCCTTTGAAATAGAATCAAAATTTTCTTTCAAATTATCAAAACTTGTTTTCAGACTTTCAAATTTTTCTTTCCAAAAAACTTCTTGTTGCCTGAGCTTAAAATTCTCCATTTTTAGTTAAAAAATCCTTTTAACAGAGGATTTAAGACTGAGACAGAGTTCATCTATATATTTAGAGACTTTGACAATAATTTTTAAATCACTAACCTCAATTTCTTTGTCTGAATCTGAATCAGAGTCTGTTTCTGATTCTAAGTCTAATTCTGAATGAGCCATCAAACATATGTTGGCATATTCTTCTTCACTTTCCTCACACTCAATGTCACTCCAAGTTTCAACTTTGAGAGATTTTTTGTACTTCTCAGCTTTTCCTTTCTTCTTCTTCAATAGAGGACAGTTAGGTCTGATATGCTCATTTTTTCTTGCATTAGAAGTATATAACATCATTGCTAGATTCATTTTCCTCTGTTGGTTTCTTTTGGAAATTCTGCGTGCTCTGCTTCTTCTAGTTGAATTTTCTTCCCTTTCTATTTAGCTTTTTGAATTTCTTGATCATAAGCACCAGCTTTTATCGTCCATATCATCATCTGTATCTGTATCATCAGAGTCAATGTTAGACTTTAAAGCAATTGACTTATTACCTTTCGGATCTTCTTCATCATTTATTTGCTCCACTTCATATGATTGAAGCGTGCCTATCAATTCATCAATTGATAGAGGCATGATCCTTTGAGTTTCTCTAACTGAAGTCTTCACATGATTCCAATCTTTTAAAAGCCCACGCAGCAGTTTGTTGACTTTCATTGGTCCTGAGATTGGCTGACCTTGATATGCCTAGCCATTTACAATCTCTATAAAGCGACTGAACATATCAGTACTAGATTCTTCAAGCTTCATTCTAAAGGCTTCATACTATCCGAGCAGAATGTTTATTTTCGGTTTCCTTCACTCAGTTAGTCCCTTCGTAGGTAACATGTAATCTGTCCCAAACTTCCTTTGTTGTTTCACAAAAAGAAATTCGATTATATTCAGTAAGAGATAAGGCACAATATAAAGAGTAGATAGCTTTTGCATCAAAAGCTTGTCTCTTGGTAATTTCAACTTGTGTTATCTCGTCAGCATCAACAACTTCTTTCCCTCTATCTGAGGTTGATGTTGTTTTAGGATTAATCCATTTTTCAACAACATCCCACTCAAGGGGATCTCTTAATCTGAGAAAAGCCTTCATCTTGTTCTTCCATACATTGTACCCCTTTCCATCGAAGTAAGGAGGTCTAGTGTTGCTTTGACCTTCAACCAGTCCTGGAGCCAAAATACTAGCCATAGAAGATCTTTAGCTTAGAAGTAAAACACTTCAATAATTAAGCACACAGGCTCTGATACCACTTGAAAGTGCTAGTATGAACACCTAGAGGAAGGTGAATAGGTGTGAAGAAAATTTTTCGTAAAGAACAGTAGAAATATTTTTCTTTTGAAACTAAGTCTAAAGAACAGCAGACCTTTAGTGAGTTCAGACTTTACTAGTTAAATAGAAGTACAAATGTAATGATCATAAATTCAGCTTCATTGTATATCCACACGTGTCAAAACCCTAGGAACAATAGAGTCCAATAAAGGAGTTCAGGGAAAAGAATAAGAACACATAATTTATAGTGGTTCGGCTTAGATCAAGCCTACATCTACTCTCTCATGCTGACAACCTCTTGGCTGGTTTCCACTATGAATCAAAAGAGAACTTACAATCTTGGATCTCGACTTCACAGTGAAGAGTCTCTATTGTTTTCTCATGAAGTCACACTATAAGTCCTTCTCTCTTTTCAGTACAACTTTTGAGCTCAATGTAAGAAATATCAAGAAAAATGGGAAGCTTTAGACTTTGGAATTTCTCTTTCACGCACTCTATCGAATGACTAGAGAGTCCTCCTTAAATA
Organism: Eucalyptus pumila; assembly: GCA_016097595.1. Classification (NCBI taxonomy): domain Eukaryota; kingdom Viridiplantae; phylum Streptophyta; class Magnoliopsida; order Myrtales; family Myrtaceae; genus Eucalyptus; species Eucalyptus pumila. Next base: position 35,389,012 of record CM027853.1, read on the forward strand.
TTCCTTCATGCCTTCTTGACTGTTGGCACTTTCAAAATGAATTCTTCCAATCAACCTGTTGGACAGAATCAATCAAGGAGATCTCGAGCCGTTTGAAGATTGTGATGAAAGCCTATCAATCCTGTTCGCCCATACAATCAGGAACTTGGTTTCCATAAGTAGATTGTTTCCAAGTTTACTTGCTATCCGAAAGGATTTGATGTATCTAAATTGATTTCAATAAAGATAATCAATCTCGTAGGCAATATTTCCATCCAGAATGCCATATATAACCTATACGAACCGAACTCTTGAAGATAAAAAGATGACCCCTCATTTGGATAAGTCTTCATTTCTTCACTTGCGTTCAGTATGGAATTTGTCAGAGTGGGCAGACTTCTGATGTAGAACGGACTTTGACACTAAAGTCTGGTAATGTTTAGACTTTGACACAGAAGTCTAGAAATCTTCAGAGTAGACCTTGGATAAGTTTTGTCAACTTCAAAACATCAAAGGAGTTTTTTCCAACACTCCCGACAAATATGAATGCAATAATGATTTTGCTTTATCAGCAATTAAGGAGGTCCAATGAAAAAATCCTTGCATAGTAGTTAAAGGTGCATGTAGAATTAATCTTGTAACGAGATCCTTAGTTTTGGCAAAGTTCAAGCGAAGCTTGGACTTGAAATATGACTATGACAATTGAGCCCATTGGGGGCTATGAAAGTGTAACAACAAAGTTTGAATTTTTGCGAAGCGATTGTGACTTGGCTCAAACATTGAGCTCGGGTGGACATTATTAAAAATGTTTTGAGTTTGAGCCGTTAAACATACTTGATCCGAATTGAATTGCAAATAAAGTTTAAAATGAAAATCATTTTAGTGTTGGAATCAGCCAAGCAAGATAGAGAAGAAAATATATTGTCAGACTTGTACTCGAATTGTAGACTAATATTGAAAAGTTTATTGGGACTTTGAACTTGACATTGACTCGGTCAATGTGTTAGAAGAAGAAATCAAGAGAACAACGAAAAGAAGGAAAGTCTAGTTGAGTAGATTCCTTCTCCAATTAGGTGTTGATTTTTCTCTAAGGCATGCTTACAATATATATTGTATTGAGTGGCGCCCTTGTTGGGACAAAAAAGAAAAAAGAAAAAAGAAGAGTTGATCTTGAAGCGCCAGTTTCGCAAGTGCTTGGCCATAGGTTTTCTCCATTGATTTCATTCATGCAATTACATCTTGGAAGAATTAGTGGTCAAACAAATTAAATCTTGCAAGTTCAAGATTTCTTAATTCCCTTGTGAGATTGAGAGATTATTTAGCGAGGAATTGCAAGGCTTAACACTGTATGCGCTATTGAATGTAATTGAGGCTTGAGAAACAATAAGGGCACGAATGATAACCATCATGGCCAGAAATTGATTTCTGAAAAAGAAATATATTTTTCTATTTTTATTTCTAGATGAGTTTCTAAGTAAAAATACTTGTTTGATAATGACATAAAATTTCTACTTTAAAAATAGAAACTTGTTAGATAACGACACAATTTTACATAAAATTTCGGATGGCGGCGGCCGACGCACGATGACAGTGGATGGCGGTGGCTGGCGAATGACGGACGGCAAACGGCAGCAAGCAGACGACGGACGGCAAACGGTGGCAGGTGGATGGCGGACGGCGAATGGTGGCAAGCGAATGGCGACGCACGGTGGCCAGCGCAGACGATGATGGCGGTAGCGGCTAGTGGCCGTCAACTAGTGACCAGTGATTGGCAACCGGCGATTGGTGAACGGCGGCGGCGACAACCGACGATCAAAGCGGCGGCAACTGGCAGACAGTGGTCAGCGACGATGGATGGATGACAAGTTCGTAGCAAGGATGAATGATGAGAAGAATTCTTATTTTTCATTTCTATTCTAGAAATAGAAAAGTATAAAATTTTTACTTATGATTTGTATTCCAAATCTATTTCTTGAGCAAAAATCAATTTCAGAAATAGAAAATGAAATAATTTTATGAAATGGATTTCTATTCCAGAAACAAGTCTGGAATAGAAAATTTGTTTTTGGAACACAAATTTTGGTTTATCATGCACCCCCTAAAAGTGTTTGAGTGACTTTAGTGTGCAATATTTGTTGTATCGCTTGATCTATAGTAGAATTTACTACTGCTCACCTTGTAAACATAGGTCACTACAATTGAATCATGTAAATATGATATCCAATTTATTTTCTTTAATTTTATCTAATTTATTTTTCGATCGCATGCTTTTTGTAACAATATTAACCATAAGACAGTTTCTCTAGCACCATCAAGTTCTTTCTTGTTTTTCAACGCTTAAAACCTAATCTCGAGATATCCCCAAAATTTGAAATCGTAACATCTATTAAGGCGTAAGTTTAATTCCTCTTATTTTCACGAGACATCGATTAGTCCTCTAATGTTCCCTTCATTTCAGTTACATAATCTAAATATACTACATCATTCCCTTAAAATATGTGTAAGTAAACTCTCATGTAATCTATGAAAATCTTCTACTAAATTCACGTTTTCACTATCTCCTCAAATAAAGATCATCCACAACATCATTAAATATAATCCTTTCTAGTTATTCAGAATCATTAACTCTTAGGCTACGTTTGATTGTACGAAAGGATAGAACTGGATAAAATATGATATAAAATCCAAAGATTTTGCTATATCTTCTCCACCGTTTAGTGATTGTAGTAATAAAGTCGGATATGTTGATATCATATCATGTATAGTGTTTGGTATAAACGGTATATTAGTATAAATAAATCAAAAAATTTGCAAATGAGATTGTAAAATTCTCTCGCAACATTGTTACCTACTTTTTTTAGTTGTATTTTTTTTATTTTCCTCTTTTTTAATTAATTTATTTTTTATTTATTTCTTCCCTTTCCATCATTCTATAGTAAAACTTTATTAAATACTAAACGGTACTAATATACCTAAAATACCTAAAAGTGTAATAAATATGAATATATATTTATATTTATGTATTGAATTTATATTGTAAAATAGCATTAAATTCAAATATAATTAAAAATAAGATAAAATTAAAATAACTAAATTGTCATTTTTTGTTATTTTGAATTTCTTATATTAGAATTCAAATATTATCTTTGTTGAAATATAATTTTAGTTTTGTTAATTTAAGAAGTCTTTTATTCGAGAAAATAACTTTCCTATTATGAATATTAGAAATCATGTCCACCTTTATCCTGTCTTCCCTATAGAATAATTTTATCCGGTCTATATCTTCATTATATTCGACTTGATCTTATTTTGAGCATGTACCAAGTGTATGATAGGATAAATTGAATTTTATCATGACTGCCAAATGCAACCTTAATGCAAGACTCAATTTGTAAAGATTTGTATCAAACTACATATTGTAGGTACATCCAACATTAACACTAAATAGAGATTCACTCCCTCATAATCCTTAGTGCTTCTTAAGATCACCGAGGCAAGAAATTAACTACTTTCCATAAAATTCAAAGAAGAATATCAGAGTTTGCCATCGTAATTTTACTCTGGTGGGTGTGGACTCTCAAATGAAATTATTTGAGAACCTACCCTGCGCTTGTCTGAGAGTCTAGGTGAACCAGTTATTAACGAACTGGCTCTGTGGTATTGACTTGGTCATCTAGATATTGGAAAGCTCATTCTTAACTTAAGAGGACTTGAGGGAAGAAATAAATTAAGTGTCACTCGTATATGGCTTCTTTAACTTAATTTCGAGCAACAACTGGTGAATTTATTTTAATGATGCATGCAACGATGGTGCTGATGATATGTGGATGTGCAGCGGGGACGGCTATCGGGTATGCAGGTCAATACAGGGAGAGGAGGATGGGTTGGGTTGGCCAAGCAACAGAGCGAGCAACTTCTGGAACCCAACTTCTGGAACCAAGTGTTGGTTTCCGTTGTTTCTCTTACTTGGCCTTCTCCTGCTGCTTGGCTCTTACCATCACTTCTGCCGACAAGCTGTTATCTCCTCCCCTTGAGTGACTTGAAAGAGTTTTGACGCAGTCGGGGGTCGTCTGTCGTATGTAGGGAAGTGAAATATTGACACTCGGTTTCTTCTCTGCCGATCTTTTTCGTCTTCCACTAGGGATCACAGTTTAGTATGCCTTCTTTGGAGATCTATACATATTTTCTCACTTTGAGATGGAGGAATCATTAAGTCTAATGTTCCTATATGTGATCATTCTTCTGCATGGGTAAGTACTATCTCAGGTGTACTTCAAGCATTTCTATTTCTCTCTCAGTTTGGAAGCTGTACATATCTCTGGCAACCTTCAATTCAAAAAACTTAACTTCAGCTGCACTTGGGAGCTATGCATGGAAATTTCTCTGCGCTTTCCAGAAATGAAAATTTTCAGAAGGGAATGAGGGTTACAACTGTAGAAAGCATTGCATTCTTATCCTTTTGATGATATTCCCAGTCGATTGGTGATCATATTATCGGTCCACCACAAGTAAGTCAACTGGTCCCCATCAGGGCATTTTTTTGGAGAGACTGCAACAAATGGAATATCAATTCCAAGGAAAAGTGCAAGACGTAAGCCAAGTGAGAAAAGTCAATCAGAACCCAGAAAAAAGAACCCTCTGTTTAGTGGCAGAGTCATAGAGTTTTGCCCTGGAGGGCATCTTTCACAAGTTGATGTCTCCATGCCATTTGGATCCCCTACGCACACAAAAGAAGAAAAGAAAAAATCGAAGTATAGGACGTTTATCATTCTGCTTGCCACGCTAAAAGGATAGCTTAAAATAGAATTCAACTCTTGTCAGAATCCTATTATGCTCCTTTTGATGGAGAAAGGTCAGAAACATTCCATGTGGAGGTATTATGAAGGTCGGGAACAGAGACACCTATGCAGTGTTGAGGATAAAAGTTGTCAGTATAGAAAATCAAATTATCTTTGAATTCGAGCTAAAAGCTGCATGGCTAGCTTTGCTTTTTGGACCAAAGTAGCACCCTTATTTTGGAAAATGTCAATTTTATTTTTCAGCCGCTCATATCTAGCGTCGGCAAGAGGTTCTCGCAAAGAAATAAATACTTAGTTCAAACTCTGCATCATAAAGGACCTCGTTTAATCATCTTACTCCGGATAATATAGCAAAAAAATCATCTGGTATAGTTCATTGCCAAGCTGGTCCATGAAATCCAATGCGATAAAGAGTTGTACGAATCAAATTTATCGACATAATGGAACTAAAACCCCGGAATATTGACTTCAACCCAAGTTGCCGCAAGGAATATGTAACAGATGAAGCTGATAAATGACTGATTAAGAGCCCTCCATCAATATCTTCTCGTAATTTTCGACTGGCTCTTTTGCACAGTTGCACACCTGTAGGTCTTCCGCATATAGCGATGATATTCTAAAACAATGATAACTATTGTTACATGCTTTTACAGAAGAAAAAGAAAAAAGAGAAAAAGGACAAATTTAAAAGAGAAGATTTGGATGACGCAAATTGACTCAAAGAGGTCCTACAAATATTGACATTTGAAATACGCCACTAACAAAGTTATGAATTGGCTTCAATCTGATCTCATATTCGCTTCAATTCGCTATACACAGAGATATAAATGCAAGGAAAAGATTGAAGCATTGGACTTGAGTAGGAGAAGAAGAAGAGAGGCTAGCATGAAGATGAGAGTCTCATTTGGTAGCCAAGGATGACTTGCCTGCTCCGAACTCACTCTATTCGATCTAAACTGAGTGTTCGAGTAGTTCATCCCGGTATCAGGCAGTTTTCTTGGCTAGTCAAAAAGTCTCTTATCTTTCATGTCAGGCTTCTTCCTTCTAAAAGCAACAACTCCTTGAAGATACAAATTTGCCTGTTCTTATTCTTTATCACATCACACACCAAGAGGCAATGTTTTTGTGAGGAAGAGAGGCCTTACATGACATGACGAGTCTCGTTTGTTAGCCAAGAATGACTTACCTGCTTCGTGCAAGAGGCTTCAATTATGATCTCCATTCTCATCGATTGATGCACACAATTGCATGGTCACCAGGCAGGTCTTCCTGGCTTATCTAATGTGCTCTTCACGTTCATATTAGGCCTTCTTTTCTTCTTTAAAAGCACCCACCTTCCTTGGGCGACAAGTGCATTGAAAATCAGCACAAGGTCTGTGAAATCTGCGAATCGTGGCTTATATGAACATAAAAAGCTGAAAAGCAAAGGAAGAATGAAAATTGATTTTCGCAGTTTTGCTATGGAGAAGGAGCACTCTAATTGTGCAGGTTTGATTATCGAAACCATCTGACTTTGAAGGAACACTTCAACGCATGGCTATGTGATGAATACGTCGAGAATGTGGGACTACATGCACTGTCGATGATACATGCAAATTGACATTTTTTCACTGACAAGTTCAAACATCCGATCACTTTCCGGGTGCTGTCCACTCTCCCATTTGGGATTTTGCCAGCACGCACTTGAAGTAAACATGCGAAAATTTAGGATTTGGAAATTGACATTTTTGAAAAGATAATATTTTAAGTGCAATGCACTGGTGCTATTAGCTAGGATATGGAAATGGACATGTTGAAAAGATAATGACATTTTCATAAATAAAGACACAATGATAATTGATGTAAAAGTGAAAAATGTCCACCAAAGGCAAAACTTATTTATGTATATGGTGTATAAGTGATTATTAGGTTAACTGTGGAGTATGCTTTCGGTATTTTCCAAAGAAAATTTGAAGAAAGAAAAAAGTGACAAGAGCATGCGTATATGTGTTTGCTTAAGAATTTGTATTTTCAATTATCCTAATCTCATCGCTCTATTCTCTCCATACTTTTGAATAGACCGCTCATTGTCATAGCTCACCGGTCTTACGGGTGATTCATGCCCAATAAACCTAAGATGTGATTGATCAGATCTACATAAATAGGATCTGTTGATAGTGTAAACAATAATTTTTCCATAGGAGATTGGTTGATTACATTCATGGAAACGCATTCGTAATGAGCTTGGAACTCTAAAACATTTGTAAAGGATTGATGTCGCGACCTACTCTTGAGGGGAGGGAACAGGTTTAGGGGTATTGCCTAAAGGACGGGTCTATGGCCCATGATTAGGCATGGGCTTTCCCAAGCCCATACCCATGTGACGTTGAGATATTTTTAAAAATTTTGCAAAAAAGAGTCGCCACTAAGCTATTGGGGTCGGTTAGAAACCAAGTGAGGCATGGGAGTGTACCTCACTAACTACGCAACTAAAGAGTTTAGGGTCGCAGCCTTGATTACAATAATTGACCAATTAGTGTCATTTTGATACCTAATCTTGTTCATTTTGAAAAAAAAAAAAATGATTTTTGTCGAGTAGGTCGGATTGATTTTACACTTATTCACTAACATGCGGGTGCACAATCATTAAAGTAACAATTATAGTTACTAAGATCCTAATTACAGTAAAATTGAGCACGTGCAATTAAACATAATTAAATATGCAAATTAAACACATTATATAATCAATATATAAGCAAATAAAGACCTAATTACACTAAAAGGCAATACATGGCAATTCCTTACCAAACCCCACCATTTTTGGATTTTCTAACATTTTTAATTTTTAAAAAATAAAATAAAATAAAATAATAATTTTTTTTGGGCCGAACCGGGGTAGAGCCGACCCGACCGGACCCAGGTCTGACCTGAACGAGCTAGTCGGGCCAGACCCGCCTGGGTCAGGCCCGGCCTGCCCGAATGACTAGGCCCGACCAACCTTGGTCAGGCCTTTCCTTAGCTTGGATTGGGCCTAACCAACGGGCCCAATCTCTTGCAAAAATGAAGCCCACACACGCAGCCTAAGACCAAAAAAAAAAAAAAAAAAAAAAAGGCCCAACTGACTTAAAGCCAAAAAAGCCCACACCCGAATTGCCCAAAACCCTACTCGATTTACAACTTGTGCTCGACCCAGCTTTTAGCCGAAACCCTAGGGCTTGCTGGTGGCATTGACAATGGTGGTAACGGGCTTGGCGGTGACGGCAATGCGGTGGAGCAAAGACGGAGACGCGGTAGACAACAGCGCTAGCGGGTGTTGCAAGTCGCGTGGTGAGGGGGGCTCGGCGATCGCCTCAGTTGTTGCAATCACGGGTTTAGACTAGTTCAGAGATGATGCCGCGGTGGCAGTTCAGCAAAGGGGAGCAGCAAACCAGCAGCGGCGGTGGCGAAGGTGCAAGCGCAAGTGTCGACGCTCAGAGGCAACAATGTGCGGGCGGCGACGGCAAGCGTTACGGGTGGTGCTTGCATAGGGTAACCGGCGACGCGGCTACAGGCGTCGAGTTCACAAGTCGTTAGCAGAGCGGCAAAGTGGCAGTGCGAGCTCACGGGTGAGGGGAGCCCTGGTGGTGCTACGGGCAAAGAGGATGGCTCGACTACCGACGTTAGGTGGCGCTGGCACGGGGGTGATGCGAGCTCGCAAGTGAAGCACTGGCGCGAGCTCGCGAGCGAGGAGGACCTCCGGTGGCTCGCGGGACGACGCCTGACTCGAGTGGAGTGGTGGTGGCGCAAGGAGACTAACGGCCCACCCTCATCACTCTCTCCCTCGAGCTCTCCCCCTCTCCCTCTCTCTATGGTTTCTCTCCGCAGTTGACCATCTCTTCTGCCTCTCCTCCTTGCCAGAGCTCGAATCCAGTGACAATGGAGGTTCCAACGAGCAAGATCGATCGCCCAGAAAAGCATCGCTCCTTCTCTGCTGTTCTCTCTCTATGCTGCCCCTTTCTTCTCTCCCCTCCTTCTTCCTTCTCCGTTGTAGGGTTTTTTTTTTTCTCCTTTCCTGGAGGTCACATGCAAAGGACATCAATGGGGAGGAAAATAGCTGTGCCGGGCCCTTCCACGAGAGATAGAAGAAAAGAAAGAGGGACGGGCCGGGCCATGGCTAGATTAGGCCTGACCCAACCACCCTTAATCATTTTGTTGTTTTTTTGTATTTTTGTTGTTTCGTTGTTTTTTTCTTTTTTATGACAATTTTTTGGATTTCCTTTTTTTAGCGACTAATTCCTAACTTTTAATGCTATTAAGTCTTAAGTAAAATCGTAAAATTTAGGTATCAACAATTGATAGTCAATTATTGTAGATTTCACTAAGCATTGGAGCTCAAACAAATAAGGATGATGGATCGATGCAAGCACATGATTGTTTGTTGGTTATCCTCATGATCTTGGAAAATATAACTTCATGTGGATAACAACTGTTAAATTATAACTGATTGGGATCAATTTCAAAAAAATTAAAATCCCAAACTTTAGGTCGCGTCCCAAACCTACCCCAAGATGAGTTGGGTGAACGTTATTTTAATTGGGACATTAGAATGCAAAACACGATGTCTTGGCCGGGATTGGATGGGTGCATGAATGGTATTGGGAACCCATCCCCGAGATGAGTCGGGTGGACGTTGCCTCTATATGGGATGCCCTTGTCAACGGATGCCAGTCGCAGTAGATTCTGGACTAATGCTCCTTCGGGATTGCCATGCTCAATGGTGTGAGACGTTGTCGTTCTTAATGAGGTGAGACGATGCCTAGTTACTCCAAAAGACCGCCAAACATCGAATAGCCCGTTGGGCCATGATAAAATTGGAATGCATGAATGAGTGGTTTAACTGCGCCTGATTATGGGGCAAAATTGTGTGGCACGGTATGAGGCGTGTAATAATGATTAGGCCTTATAATCAAGATCTCTGTGATTGACTGAGTTTTAGTGAGGCGTTCCAATTTATGTGTATATCTATTATATCCATTATGTATATTACTATGCTAACGTGCAGGGAGAGACTGAGGCAAGGTGAGTCTCTATGGTTGTGTGGTTAAGCCGCCTTTGGGCGTATTTTCTTCCTAATCGGGGTTTAGGGGGTGAACTTGCTGAAACATTGTCTCATCCCATTATTGGCTCATTCTTTTCAAGTCCTTAGATGGTTGTCCCTCCGGAACGTTTTAGGTAGCCTCAGGCTGTTATTGAGCATAGCATAGACGTCCATGTCCCCGAGAGTCATTGGGTCTATGAGCTAGTTGTGACCACTATTTGGATCAATGAGGGCCTACCTTAAAAGGTACCTCATCGATTCAGGGCATGGTTTCGCCATGGACTCAATGGGTATAAGGTAGGTCCCCTTCAGGGATTTGATATCCCCATCATTGCGGTCAACACCATTCTAGGTGAGGGTGCAGTTGACCCTCTTGATGGGGATGTGGAGGACCCGACACCTCCAAAGCCTGTGGAGGTGGAGTTCGAAGGATTGGCAAATATGTTTGACTAGTAGGTCGTAGCACAGCTTCTTTTTGAAAGCCGATATTTTTGTAGATAGACTAGTTGTACATAAAAGTGTATTGTGAAATTTGTATCCTGATTTTCTATCGCATTTTGTTTGCTGTTAGAGGTTTTTATTTTGCTTCCATATGTGCAATAAAATGAATGGGTCGGCAATGCATCCTGGGATGTCGCAATTTTATCGTCCACCGAGGGATGTGCGCGCACTCGAGATTCGGGGCGTGACAATCCCAAACTAGTATATCCATCAACTCTCACATGTGATCTAACTTAGTAATTTAATAGTAAAATTTAATGAAAACTAATGAGGAATAAATAGGTTTATTAATTTTGTTGTGTTTTGTGGTCAAAAAAATAGTTTAAAGAAAATTTATCAATAATTTATTAATTTGAAATTTTTCGTAATACTAACCCTTTTGTTTTTTTACTGGAGAGAACTTCTCCCTCTTCTTTATGTAGTTAAATCCTTAGGGATAAGTACACTAATGGTGCCATAAGTTGTGTACTGCGCTCACTTTGGTGCCAAAAGTTTCCGTCGGATCACTTAAGTACCAAATCAAAGAAAAAACAATCACTTTTGTGCCACTGGCGAAAAATTCCGGCCAAAATGATTACGTGGCTTTATATTTTTTTAAAAAAATCGATAAACCCTTTAAACGACGTCATTTTCTGTCATACTTAAGAAAACGACGTGATTTTGCCGTCCTATGTGGATGGCTTAGGAAAAACGACGCCGTATGGCTCTTTTGTGATTGAAATTAGGGTTTTTTTGTTCATCCTCGCCGACCTAGCTTGCTCGGCCACTGTCGCTTGGCCACCGTGCTCGGCCACCACCGCTTGGCCACCATGCTCGGCCACCATCGCTCAGCCACTGTGCTCGGCCACCATCACTCGGCCAAGAAGTGATGGGAAAATAGGAGGCGAGGGCGGAGGAGGAGTAGGAAGGAGGGGGATTGAAGGTGCAAAGAGAGAGAGAAGACGAGGAATGCGAGGGAAACAAGGAGGGCGCGGATGGAGATGGTGGATTAGGCTTTGTTCAAAGAGTGGCTAGTGCTGGCATTGTTCTTCGGGAAGAAGACGCCGCCGCCATGGCTTCTCTCTCTCTGTTGGTGTTGTTCTTCGGGGAAGAAGATGACATCGCCATGGCTTCTCTCTCTCTCTCTCTCTCTCTCTCTCTCTCTCTCTCTCGATTTGGGGATTTAGGGTTTCGACTTAGGGTTTGAAATGTCAAACGACGTCATTTGGTGGTTTACACGCTGACTGAACTCTCCAGCGAGCCACATTAGTATAAGAAATTAATTTAAAAAAAAGGCCACATCAGATTTCCGGCAGTTCAGATCGGCGTTGGTACCAAAGTGAGCGTTTTTTAAATTTTTTGGCACTTAAGTGATCCGACGGAAACTTTTGGCACCAAAGTGAGCGCCGTACACAACTTATGGCACCATTAGTGTACTTATCCCTAAATCCTTATAACATGATATGTTCCATGCGTTCAATAAGTGAATCCAATGTTGAGAAGACATTTTCCACACCATGACTGACCCTAAGATACTAGAAGCTCTAGTTCCTCTCACTCCCTCCCCATCTTCCTCATCTCTTTTAGTATTTCATGTGTCAAATACTTCTGAAACTCAACTCCCTCTTATGAACCCATATTATGCTATTGCCAAACCCGCCTAATCCTTTTCTCCCATCTACTCTATTCAACAACTTATTCGTCAAACTCCCAAAGAAGTTAAAGAGTACGTACAGTCCTTCAAATTTGATCAACATTCCATTTTAGCCACTAAAAAGGGGAATTCTTTTACTCTTCAAATTCTGCCAAAATATCTCAAACAATGGACCCAGCATGGATACTCCCATCTTGCTATCACCTTTCATGGCCATAAAGGCCTGCCTGTTGTGGCTAGAATGGCTTTATTGGATACTCGGTTCCGAGAATATCAACATGCTTGTATTGGTACTGTCCAAACCACTCTGAATGCTGGAACAGTTTTTGTAATCTTATATCACAATTTCAATGTTGCTCTCTCAAACCCCTAGCTACTTTCCTTTTGCAAAGTTCAAATCCAGCTCACAGGAGCACCCTAGACTGCTAACTCTATCGCAGCAACACTACATTACCATATAGTTTATCGAGTGCAGAACTATGCTCTTGATCTAAATTTCCAAAATGAAAATGAAAATACTCTATTCATCTCCATGTAGAATGATCAGGCATCCTATATTCTTGTTCCCAAATAGATTCCAAAGGAGAAGTTGGTCAAGCTCCTTCCAGAGACCTAGATTACTAACTATGAAAAGTTACATTAGAATACCAAGTCTCTCCAGTCTTTAGACTCCGAATTTGTAAGAAAGGAGGATGGCATTGTTGCCATCAAATTTGGTAAGAAAAAGGAAGATAATCCTTCCATCTTCCAAACCTTATTCATGATTGAATCATGTGTTCCAAAATCAATATTCAAGCTAAATCCCAAAAAGCTTGTTTAATACTTTCAAAGTAATTGAAATCCTATCTATTACTACAAGGACTGATATGGTCATTATTTTTAGGACCCTTTTTGGCAGTGTTCTTACTGCACAAATTCTCCTGACGAAGTAGACCCAAATGCAAGATATAGGCGAAAATCCAAAAAACCAAAGGATACTACGTACTAGAGGTACCTAAACGGAGACCCCTCCGTTGATACCCTTAGTGAGTATGATAAGTTTCAATTCATAGTTTCTTATGCTCTAACTCCACCGCCAAAATTTGCTTCGTCATCTCCCATCTCACTAGCCTTACCACCAACATCACCCCCACCTCACAAAAAACCAAATGTTTCCCTATTCTACAAGTCAATCTTAAAATGGACAAAGAAACATTCATACCCACTTGAGGCTCCAGGAGAAACATCGCCCAACCAGAAAATATCACCTAACTTTTCCATTGCTATGTTCCAGGAGGCAGACTTTCCTCTTACTCGAGAAAGTTCAAAACTTTCTTTCCCTTCTCTTGAAGAATTTGAAGAATTCATCGACCCGCAAGAGAAATATCAGCATGCTCCAAAAATACCTCTCCCCACTGACATGGACGAACATGGAAGATAAAAGAGAATTTCTATTATTGAAACCGTCCTGAATTGGTAATCAAAAACTCTCCTAGCACATAATAATGCTTTCAAGATGATTGCCAAACTCGTGGATGTGCAAAGAAATCTTAAGAGATGTGATGAAACCATCAAGAATATGCTTTTGGACTTCCAGAAAAGGCTTCATGCCTTGGAATCCAGACAACATTATTATCATCTTGAAAGCCCAAAGACAAAAATAGAGAAGCTCAAGAGGCAAATCTAACTTCTTAAAGAAAGAAAATTCAAGCCTTCTGATCCATTTCCAATTGTATTGCGAAATGAGTATTCACTTCCACCACCACCTCAAAATGCGTCTATCTTTGCTGCTCTCACAGAAGCCCCTATCACACGAAGCATGACTAGTGTGATAGAAATGCAAAATTGCCTTGAAGAGCTAGATCAATTAAGGAAAGAAAAAGCGAAAGAAAAGATGCTTGAAGAATCCTTGATATTTATAAGGGCGAAGCTAAACCAAATGATATTATCCAACCCACTAGAATCATTCCTGAGAGATCTAGGCAATTAGGAAGAACAACCTGAACCTGCTACATTGAAAGACTAGACTCAATTTCCATCAGAACCAATTTTCCCGATCAATTCTGATTCGAAATCAGATTTAATATCTTTTTCATCCTCTTCCTTCTTTTCAATCCCTACCATTAAATCATTTCTTATTGTACTGGCCACTTCATCAATATTTATGGCTGATTCTCCGAATTAAGAGATGGAATCCAATCATTCTAAACCAAAGGTTGTCCAACCAAGCAATCTATCCCAGAATCTAACTCCCTCTTCTAAATAGTTTTTTTTTTTTTTTTGTCGATGATGTTCCCTACTCCAAATGGCTAGAAAGATTCGAACAATTTCATACTTGGCTAAACGCTTTACTTGGTTAAACGCCTAAGCTCTTACAAATCATGACAAGTATGATGTTCTTTTTGGGTTTGTCACAAGGTTTACAGGTAACCTCAAACATTGGTTGCAATCAGTGACAGAACAAGACCAAATTCAATTTCTACTTTCACCAAACTTTGGCCAAGCCATTGCCCTCCTCTACATTTTTTTCATTAGTAAACCTTCTAACCTTCATGAACTCAAGAGAAAAGAGTTTTTAAAAAGAAAATGTTGCTTTCTCCAAAATAGACATCTCAACAAGCATTATTGAGAAATACTCAAGCTCTTTATTGCATTGGAGCTAAACCAAACCTCAAACAAGTTTTTTTAGCCTCTATTCCCAAGGAGTTATCACAGTAAGTTGAGAGATCATTTCTCAATAAACAAAGGAGAATTGTCGACATTCCTTTGGGAGAAATATAACAAGAGATCCATTTTTGCCTTAATGATTTGTGCTTAAAGCACCAAATGATGAAAACCTATCTCACGAATAACAGAGAACTTGACGGAGTATGTTCACGCTAAAAACTAAAGATTAGGTGTCCCAAAAGAAATCTTTTTTTTTTTTTTTTGGGTAAAGGTAATATTTAAATAGAGGAAAGGCCAAATGTACAAAAGATTAAGGCACCAAAAACTTGCACTCAAGATGGGAATTCATTATGAGTGAAAGGATGCCATGATGTAAAAACCACAACCGCGGCAACCAAATACATGGACGAAACACAACAACAACAGCAAGCATGGCAGGAATAAACAACCGGCTAAGCACAAACACCTTGGCAAGGGAGAAAAAACCCTCCGGCTTCCATCAAAAGCCTTTCACGGACCCCGGGTGAAGATAATGGGATCAATTCCCTAGCTCCTTTGCAACCTTCTGTTCCTGAAGTTGTCTTCCACATTCCTGAAGGTACTAGCCCTATCTCTCAAAAGAAATTGCGACGGCTCTTGCGCAAAGTCTTCCAGAAAAAAGAAGCATTTCAAGAAATTTTGGATAGGAAAATCCAAGTTTGGATCTAAGCACTTCCGAAAAAAGAAGAAATGGTGATTCCTACAGAAAAGGAAAGATCGCTAAAATTGTAAAAAATCAACTTCAAACTTCATCTACAATCAAAAGGGTCATTTCGCCAAAAATTGCCACCAAGCAAAAAATGGTTAGAACCATTTGATACATCAAATAGTGATTGAAACTAGTGTTTCACTTGAAAATGATGATATTAAATCATTATTTTTTGCGAATGAAGAACCATCCGAACATACTTTTTGTGTCATTCCTTGTTATTAGACTCATAGAGAAATTGATTTTGACTCAGATTCTGAAGAATTTTTTCATATATCTCTCACTTCCTCATAACAAGACCCTAATATATTTTCAAGCCAAATCCATTGTCTTCATTTTCCTATAAAAATCTTCATCTTGAAATTTGCTATACCAATCACAGTCATTCATGTCATAGATACTAGTGCAAGTTCTTCAATTCTAGACACTAAAGTTCTTTCTAAAAATATTGGACTTCCCTATGTTGGATATTTCAATTCTGCCTTAGGAAATATTTTTTCTACGAATGTATGAACTACCCTAATAACTGTCCAATTATTCCCTCAATACTTCATAACCACTAAAATTTTCAGATCCAATCTCCCTAACAAAAATTTAATCACTGGTTAGGATATCATGACTCAAATTTCTCAACTCCATATTATTCTTAGAAAATGCTTTAAGTATAAAAACCAATTCTCTAAATTTGTCAATATTCAAAGACTTTTTTTAATTCAAATGAGTCTGCTAGATCCAATCATGCAAAAGCTATTAGTATCTTGTTCGGATTCCATTCTAAAGTTTTTTAAAAATGTTCTCATCTTTTGTGGAAAAATCCAGAATTCTTCATTTGCCTCCCTTTAAAAAAATATGAAGATATAAATCCGATCAACACGAGTCACATGGAAATGAATCCAGAACATCTTACTTCTACTCATAAAGAATGCTCAGAACTATTGCAACAAGATATTATTGAAATTTCAAATTCTCAATGGGTCTGCAAAACTTTTTATGTCAACTAGTGAGCTAAGCAAAATAGAGGGAAAATGTGGCTAGTAAAAACTATTAGACTCTCAACCTTTTTTTCCAAAACGATAAATTTCATCTACCTTCAAGAAATTCCCTTTTTACTAGATTATCCAAAATCCACACCTATTCCAAATTTGATCTTAAAGCCAGATTTTGGCAATTGGGCATTCATCCTAAAGATAGACCTAAGACAGGATTTTGTATTCCAAACCAGTATTTTCAATGGAAAGTTCTTCCTTTTAGCCTCAAGGTAGTCCCAACCTTATTCCAAAAACTAAGTGTTGAATTTTCCAGCCTATCTTGTCAGGTGCAATAGTATACATTGATGATATCTTGCTCTATAGCCCTAATGAAGAATCGCACTGCCAACTCCTTGGGCAGTTTGCAAACATTATAAAGAAGTATGTGATTATGCTTTCTAAAAAAAAAGATGAATATTGCCCACACAAAAATCAAAATTCCTTGGTATGCACCTCAATAAAGGTACGTACTATCGAAGGCCACACATTGTTTAGGATTTGCTAAATTTTCCAAAAGAGAATTTCACAATAAAGCAAGTTTAGCAATTTCTTGAGATAATTAATTATCTCGGAAACTTTGTTCCCAGTATTACAAAATTGTTGATTCCACTACAATCAATGCTAAAGAGAAATCTTCCACCTTGGGAAAAATCCCAAACCAAAGTAGTCACCAAACTTAAGGAAATCATGCAGACTCTTCCCCCATTGCAAATTCCATCTATGAGAAAGATAATCTTCCAAACTGATGCCAGAAACGAATATTGGGCGGCCATTCTGTTTGTAGAAATTGATAATAAGTGATGCCGTTATACTTACAAAAGTTGAAGATTTTCCCAAGCTAAAACGCATTATCATTCTACTTTCAAAGAAATCTTGACGATAAAAAATGGAATAAAAAAGTTCGAATTCCATCTTATTGGCCACCACTTCCTAGTGGAACTAGACATGTCATTTTTTCCTCAGATAAACAAGTTCAAATAGAAGTAGATTTTGAATTCTCAACTGCTTCGATGGGCTGAGTACTTTTCAAAAAATTTGTTTAAGACCAAATATATTGCTGGAAAAAGGAATGTGCTTGTTGATTTCCTATCCAGGCCCAAAGCATCCGAAGAGATCAATATGTACATCATGAGGCATGTTTTCCATATTTTTCATCACAATGATAAGTATAAGATTGAGAGGATATGAGACTGGCCAAGCTTGGAATACCTCAGGAGATTATTGGACAAATCCAGAATGACAGCATCCCTAAAAATCTAGAAAACCTCATGTGGCAATGCCACACTGATCTATTCAAACTCCATGGAGGTCAATCAATTACCCTCTTGGATTAAACTCTAGCTATCTATTCATATATCCTTTAATTTGAAAGGAATATGATTTCTTTGATAAACTCCAATGGTTGTTATGGTACTTAATTAATAAGTACTTAATAGCTATTGAGAATCCAACCAGAAGGTTCATTGTTAACCTAACTAGAATATTCATGCCCAGCTGAAACATTGAAAAAGAAAGTGACAAGAGCCTCCTAACTGTCCTCAACTGGTTCTATCCTCCCATTCACTAGAAGCACCTCTTATAACAAGAGTTGAGAACTGTTCGACTAGACTTGGAAATCCACACTATTATGTTTCTTCAACGTCTATGGGCTAATGCCACAATATATAAGCACCACATCCTATAAACCTCAACTATACCTTACGAATGCCCATATTTATAAGTCTTTTCCCAACTGTGTTGGTTGTGATGAGTATTAGTATAGAGAAGTCCAATGCCAGGAAAACAAAACCATCCCTAAAGACATATGTAATTATACAGTATCTATTGCATGGGATCATTATAGCTTTACACCAGAGACCGAAGAAGCACTCAAGGAATTTAAGCAAGCAATGACACCTTCATCACATGAGCAAGAAATGACAGACACCAATTATCCTACACGGTCATCTCAAGATCCTTATGCCAAATGAGGGGGCCCTCTCGCTTAAGACCCCTATGATCAAGGACCCTTGTCCTTATCCCTCTGACTAGACACATCTTACTATGCTTAACCATCAAATTGGCCTCAACCAAAATTTCTTGCTAACACTCCAAGATCCTCCATGACTCATGAAAAAGCATCCTCAGCAAGCGGCGTAAACATGTGAAATGCCCAAACAGTACAAGTCACTCGAAGCCCTTTTGATATCAAACTTTCAAAACTTGAACAGAAATACAAAGAACATCTTATTGCAAAGATACATAGCTCTAATGATTCATACTATGATTACAATGTCCATGATAGAAGATAGGCTTGTAGCTAGGTCACTGTAGCAATAGGCTAGAGAAATCACCGTTCACAGTCACTGTTCATATCACCTCAAATAATTCCTGACCAGACTTTCTGGAGCCTTTGTTTGTTTTCAGACTTGTGAGCTTGGTCCTTGTTTGTCTATGGCCACCGACTAGCTAAGCGAGGGCTAGCAACCTCGCCAAAGCATCTGCAGCCCCTAGCAAAACCGATCTCGCCTAGCCACCAAAGAGATCACGAGGCATCATAAGGTCGACCTTGCCATGGCTGAGTGACTTTGTCTTCTTGATGGCCTAGCGAGGTTGAGCCTTGCTGTGATTTTGCAAGGCTCGACCTCACCTTGGCTAGGCGAGGTCAACCTAAACCAAATCTAGAAGGCTGAGTTCACCTAACCACCAACGAGGCTCGACCTCATGAGCCACCATAAGGCTAATGGCAAGGCCGAGCCTTACTGGTGGTTGGGAGAGCTCGGCCTTGCCCAACCAAGGTGAGTTTGAGCCTTACCAGGGCCAACGATGCTCTGACGACGTTGCTGACCCTCATCTGGCGAGGCTAGCAACTAGCTAAAGGAAGAAGAAGAATAAGAAGAAGAAAAGAAAAAGAGAAAAATAGTACAATTATTTAGAAATTAAATAAAATTATAAATCACAAAAGAATTTAAAGGCCATAGTAAACGCATTTCTATTCCAAAAATAAAAATTTTAGATAGTTACCAAATACCTTTAAATGCTTAGAAACTCATCTAATAGAATAATCAAACTATTTTTGTGTAGAAATTATTCCTAGAAATAGAATGGTCACCAAAAGCACAATAAGCAATTAGTCAAGAATTCTAATCCACCTCATCTAATTTTGCATTGGGTTTCATTAATGGGTTAAACTTGAAAAATAAATCAACAAGTTTCTACCTTGACTCCACTTTTAAAGCCAAGTCATAGTACCCATCATTAATGCTACTCTCCTAAAACCCTAGCGAGCACTCACTCTCTATAAAAGTCAATTGTGCTCAAACAAACCTTGAGCTTCGCCAAAGGAGCAGGTTTCATCATCATGTTTACCAAGTTCTCTGTTGTCACATTCTTCTTCACAATAATAGACATGTTTGATTATGTCATACATAATGTTGATATGCTCTGATAGCTCATTATTGCACATTGGTTATCACATAATATATCAACATTTTTCTGCTCTAACCCAAAGTTTGAGAACTCCTTAGCCATATCACCTCCTCCACTATAAAGATTAATGCCATGTACATGTTGCCCAAGGCAACATGAACCTATAAGGATGCCTTAAAACTTACTACACCACTTGCTAGCATAAATACGTACCCTACCGAAGGCTTGCACTCATCCAAGTCGCTATTGTGATTCAAATCCACATAATTAGTGGCCTTACTGCCATTGTCATCGTTTTGGTATACTATGCCAACGTCTGTTGTCCCCTTCAAGTATTTGTAGATCTACTTTGCTACTTCCCATGAGCTTTTCCAGAATGCTTCATATGATGGCTAACTACACTCATCATACATAATACTACCTAATTGCCCTAGAATAAGGAACCCATGACACACTCCTCCTCCTCCTCATCAATTTGTGGCAATAACTTATCAGAAAGTTTAAAGTGGTTTTTTTTTTTTTTTTTGTACCCAGGGAACCTCCGTGCGCCACTTCACGGCGAAGTAAGTTTAAAGTGCTTTGCTAAAGGTGTAGTTACAGATTTAGTTGATTACATATTAAAACATCCAACAATCTTTTTAATATATTTCTTTCGAGACAGATGTCAAACTCCTAAAATCTCAATACCCAATATTTAATTATATAATTTCGTCTAGAAAATAACTTAAATTGAACCCTATTCTAAGCTAGAAAGTCTCCTACTTTACTACATGATACTTAGATATACGATATTAATCTAAGAAAACTAATCTATTCTAATGTGCCATGCAATTTTTGTATTTTTCATAATATGAAATAAACTAACATGCAATGTAATTAGACCACTGTTGACACCTGAATTATTGTTGACAAATCAAACATGCATTTTATCGTTAAAACATATAAAAATGAATAAAAATGCAAAAACAAACAATGACAACCCACCAATTTGGATCAAACTCATTTTTATTTCAAACTCACTTGTTCAGCCCAATTTGTCTATCAACTCAGCCCAACTCGTCTTCAGCCGGTTTAATTTGCATGGGCATTGTTTCGGCCAGCCCGAAATAGTTAAGCCCATTAACAAAGGAACTTAAACCCAATTACAGATAATTAGTCTATTAAAGCCCATAAAGTATAAAAGCAAAGAGCCCAAAGGCCCAAGCCTGAGGTCTTCCTCTTTCTCTTTCTGACCTCCATCTCCGTCTCTAAGCTTGGAACACAAGCGAAGTCCCTTGTATAGGTTGGGAAGCACCGACACTTTCCAAAAACTTTCATATCATGTCAAACACTCAAACACGTGTTCGATACTCTCCGACACTCAGTCAACACGTATCAGAAAATCCAATACCTAGTCAACTCTCTCAATACTCTCTGACACATGAGTCAAGATTTCCGACATGCAAGTTCGGAGTTCTAATACATGATTCTAAGACATGCGGGGTCAATTTTAAAGATTCAATGAATAAAATGTCAAAATGTAAATATGTAAGAAAATAAAAAGGTAATAAAATTCTTCCAACTCTCATTTCTATGACACACAATTCATCTATAGGGCTTATTTTTTTTCTCTTCTTTTTTGACATGCTTGAACACGCAAGTGCATAATGTGGATTGCTTGTTTTTTCTCCAAGTTTTATAAATTATTGGAGTGGAGTTGAATTTATCAAATTGAAATAATGAATGACATTAACAAATGATGGATTAATATTTTTAATGTAGATTCATTCTAGACTTTTTTTATTATTTATTTATTTATTTATGAATTTGAATCAAATTAAATTTATTAAAATAATCATAAAAATGATAATTGATCATGTATTTTATTTTATATATCGTGTCCCAAAATATTGAAATTCTCTATTTTTTTAAAAAATGACATGTCGGCGATCGTATCGTGGCGTGTCGTGTGTCGTCAGTCTTTACTTAATATATAAATCATAAGTTAGTGCTTTTAGGAATGAGTAGTGATCTCTTATTTCCTATCTTGATTCAAGGTAATATATAACTTTATAACACTTAATTACCCACCAAGTATATCCTAACAATCCGACCAAAAAAAAAAAGTATTTCCTAACAAATAATTATTTTCAATTATCATAATTTTTTGCCATAATGGGCTTCGCCATATTCATTGTCCCGTGAGCTTGGATAAAATTAATCTCGAAACGTCCCCAAGTTAGTTCGATGAGCTCAAGTCCTACAAAATTATATTGGCTCAGTTCAGTTTATTAAGTTTTATTAATAACTATTCACTTAGCTCCATCATCCACCGGCCCAATAATTACAAATTCTCCTAAAATCTATATGCAATTTAACTAATATTTTTGTTTAGAGAATAGAGTCGATCCCTAATATTTTTTGCAATAAATTCTAAATAAGGTCGTTAAAATTTAAGTATCAACAACGTTTAATACCAAAATAGATATTGTAGGTATATCCAATAGTAACACTAAGAGATCCACTCCCTCATATTCCTTAGTGCTACCTAAAATCACCCAATTATCTACTTTTTATAAAATTCAAAGAAGAATAGTAGAGGTTGCTAATGTGATTTTAGTATAAACATTGCTTTAAAAAAAAATATTAGACTGTTACTCGTAAATTCAACTTAACTTTCGGCTGCAACTGGTAAATTAATTTTGACGATTCCGGCAATGATGATGCAGATGATATCTGGGTGTGTGACGTGGACGGCCATCGGGAGTGTGGGTTGTTGCAAGGAGGAGTGGATGGGTTGGGATGGCCTTTGCAACAGAGTGACCAAGTTCTGCAACCAAGTGTTGGTTTCTATTGATTTCTTGCGTTTGGCTTTCTTCTGCCTCTTGGCTTTGACCCTCACATCCGCCAAGAAGCTCTCGTCTGGTCCCCTTGAGTGACAAGAGTTTCCATGCAGTCGCAGGCTTTGTCTGTTCTATTAGGGAGTTTCTTCTTCTGCTGATCTTTTTCGTCTTTCACAAGAGATCACAGTATAGTTGCCTTTTGCAGAGATGTATGACTATTTTGTTCATTGGAGATGCAGCATTTTAATTATTCTGAACATGTCTCTTTCACATTTAGTGTCCATCATTTTGTGGGTGATATTGACGAGGTCTACCTGCATTTACTCTTGCTAACTTTCAACCGTCAAGTGTATGCTTGAAAGGTCTCCTGCAAGAGAGATCTTTTTTGGGAAAATCAAGTCCATTGTTCACATGTATAATCATTCTTCTATACAGGTAAGGAGTATCTTATGTACTCACACTAGATAATTAACCAGTTCAATCATGGCACTTGCAATTCAAAGAAGGTTTATTCTGTCTAAAATTCACTGAAAAATTAATTCTAGAGAGGGTTATAACAAATCATTACATGTCCATCTGGAATTCATCTGCAAAGGGAATGGATAAATTGATCTAATCGATCATAGGCATGTAGATCGTATTGTTCAGGCAACTGTCATAGAGACAAATCTTTACACTGGGCAATGGACAAGACAAAAGCTTATCGTGAAATGGTTCTCGATTACCCTTGTCTCGGCCAGTCATGGGTCTGACTTACTCTAAACATGCACGTCTCTTTTGCAGCTACCATAACAGAACTAAAGCCTCTGTGCTTACAACCATTTCTGCGCTAGTGCTTTTCAATTGGAGAAAGGAAGGTCTAATTCAGTGTTGATGCACGCTCTCAAATCCCTGAACTTGCCTAGTTCAAGTATTTCTCTCTCTCTTTCTGTTTAGAAGCTATATACACATCTCTGGCAACCCAAATTTAAAATCTTTCCAGAAATTAAAATTTCAGAAGGGAACGAGGGTCCCAACTGTAGAAAGCATTTTATTCTTTTCCTTTTGGTGATATTCTCACTATGATTGATGATGTTATTATCGATCCACGAAATGTAATTTAATTGGTCCACATCAAGGTATTTTTTGAAGGGATTGTGAGGTGCAAGATGTAAGCCATGTGAACCAAGTCAATCAGCACAAAAATAAAATAATAACAACAACAACAACAAAGAAAGATAGAACCCTATGTTTGGTGGCAGCGTCATTGGCTGTTCCTGTGGAGGGCATCTTCAAAAGTTGATGTGTCCATGCCATTGAGATCAGCACGTACACACAAAAAGAATTAAAGGACAAGAGGATTGATCAGTATGCTTGCCAGGAATTCTCTCCCTAAAAGATGGAAGCATAAAATGAAATTCCACTCTAGTCAAGAATCCAAATTAAAACAAGAACCTTTCGTATCAGATACTGTGCTGCTGTTGATGGAGAAAGGTCGGAAACATGCCAAGTGGAGGTATTGCGAGAGTCAGGTAGAGAGACATCCATGAACCCATTCTTGAGGATAAGAGTCGTGGGCTTAGAGAATCAAATTACCTCTGAGAGATTAAGCTAAGACCCGCACGGCTAATTTGACCATTTGGACCCAAATAGTACCATTCAATTTTATCTTTTTTCACCACTCATATCTAGCATCGGCACATTCAAGTGGTTCTGGCAAAGAAGTAAATACTTAGTGCAAACTCTAGTCATAAAGGACCTCACTTAATCATTTTATTCAGGATTTTATGCCAAGAAAGCATCTGATATAGTATATTGCCAAGCTGGGTTTCGGTCCATGAAATGCCTTGCAATTCAAAAATTACACGAGGCAGCACATTTTTTGAAATGCAACTAAAGCCCAGGAATAATGACTTCAACCCAGTTGCCTCAAGAAAATGTAAAAGAATAATGCTGATAAATACCTTATTTATAGCCATCCATCGATATCTTCTCCTATCTTTTGGGCAGGCTTTTTTGCTCATTTCAGTGAACATTACACCCCTAAAAACCCAGCGCTTATAAAAAGAATATATTCTATATGGGGAGCTTATTAATCACTTATGAGAGCGATAAGAATTATTACATGCTTATGAAGAAAGGACAAATAGCCAAGGATGACTTGCCTGCTCTGACTCGATCTATTCGACTTGAGCTGAGTGTTTGAGTAGTTTGTGCTGGTATCAGGCAGTCTTCTTGGCTAATTAGAAAGTCTCTTTCATGTTAGGCTTCTTCTTCCTTCTAAAAATAACTAGTCCTAGAAGATACAATTTTGCCATTTCTTTTTATTCTTCATGTCACACACCGAGAGGTGTTGGAATTTATTTGTGAGGAAGAGATGCCGTACATGACATGACGACTCCTGTTTGTTAGCCAAGGATGACTTGCCTACATCTTGCGAGAGAGATTCATTGGGGGAGCCGTTCTCGTTGATCGATGCGTACGATTACAGAGTGACAAGGCAGGTCATCCTGGTTTATCTGACGCACCCTTCATCTTCTTCTTTGAGGCACCTACCTTTCTTGGGCCACGGGTGCAATGGAAGTCAGCACAATAAGGTTTCTCAATGGCTTATGTTAACATAAAACACCGAAAAGGAAAGGAAAATTGAAAATTAGTTTTTGCGGTTTTGCTATCCGGAGAAAGAACACTATTGTGCAGGCTTAATCATCAAAACCATCTTTTGAGGGATACTTCAAAGCATGGCTACGTGCAAGTGTTGAATTCATCAAGAACGTGTGGTTCAATGTACTTTCTATGATACATGCAAATCGACGGTATTTCATTGAGGAGTCGGAACATCCAATCACTCTCCAAGTATTGTTTACTCCCTCATTTTGGATTAGAGTATACGATCATTCGTGATACCAGTTCCTGAAGTTCTCACCAAGATTGATACCTTGCTTTTACATAATATCAACATTGGCCTAGGTTTCACTCCCTATCATGTCTGTGCCTTTTCTTTTTTAATTCCATAACAAGAAGAGACATTCGACTTGGGCATGATATAAATGTTGACAAATATATAAGAACCCTTATTAGATCACGTGTAGTTTTCAAATTAGACGGTTAAGAATAGCCCCTTTATACAGAATGGTAAAGGGGCTCAAGTCCAATATATATACCAGAATTGGTAAAGCTTTTGACACTTATAATAACCGAAAATTGGGAAAATACCAAAACATCATTCATATTTAACCCAATGATCACTTACAAACTCATTTTAGCATCTTGCTAAAGATTTTTGTGATCTGGATTTCAATTAGTTTTTAGCGTTTCGCATGAGTGCAAAGCTTCAGGATTTGGGGATGGATATTTCTGGTAAGTAGATGCCATTTTCATGAATAGGGATACGAGGACAATTTACGTAAAAGTGAAAAGTAATCTCCACTAAAGGTAAGACTCATGTTTGTATTTAGTATTTTCATAATTAGAGGTGTATAAGTGGTTATTAGTTGAAATGTTTCCTTCCTTACCCAGACTCTACATTCATTCTAGGTTAATGTGAAGGATGCACGTTACTTGTTTAGGTGTTTAGTCGTTTCATATGGTTGAGCTGCTGATCAGTCCGGCACATTAGTCAATGACCGTACGAGTGTGGAATAAGTTGAGTAGAGCATTATATTTTGTGTCGTTCACGAAATCCAGTGTCGGTGTAAAATTTGTCACCAAGCCACAGCTTTTAATACATTCGTCATGAGCTTTCCAAGGCAAAAAAAATTGAGTCAATTAGATGTGTAAAAAAAATTGTGCATATTCAAAATAATGTTAATCCAGGGACGACTTTAGAAACCTTAACGCAAGTTCATATATTTTTACGGAAAATATCACATAATATCTTCTCCCACTTGTATTTTCCAGATTAGCGTATGCTGGAAGATATCAAAATATTGCAGAACTGCAAATGTACTTGAAATTATTACCATATACTCTCCTGCCAGTGAACTAGAAAATCAAGCAAATTTTTTCTATATGTAAAGGTTAACTAGTTAATAATGTGTATAATAAAGAGGTGTCCTATGGTCCAATATAAAATGAAAAAATTACCAAAAAATTATAAACCTATTATATTCGTATAAATTTAGTCATAAACCTTTCAATTTTGCCTATTCGATCATAAACTTTTCAACAATTTGTCATTGTAATCCATTCGGCTGAGTTTAGCTAGAAATTGATGATGTGGATGCCAGTTGTTTTACGTGACATGATCAATGTTGATATGGAATTTTTTTTTATTGATCTTTTTTGTTCTCTTATTTATTTTTTCTTGCTTGTTTTTGGGGGGCGGGGCTTAAGGGTCAGCCACCACTAGGCAAGGGCTAGATCCCTCGCTTTGGCTAGCAAGGACTCGCAGCCCTCACTCAAAGTTGGGCAAGGGCTGCAACCTCATTGAACACTTGGCAAGGGCCGTGTATTGGGGCAATGAACCCTCGCTAGCTATTGGGGCGAGTGTCAATTTCAAAAATTTACATGTTAACATTGGTTGTGCAACCTAAGACTGTTAGGGTACACGTGTGAATTGTCTTAGAGAAGTCCCGTATAGGAAAATACTATGGTGTTAAGCACTTAATATATCATACTTGACCCATAACTCATTAGTTTAAACTTTTGAGTGAATACGAATCCAACTATATATATATATTGATAAGCTCGAATTTGGGCTTCCTCTTACTGATCTCCCCAAGTGAAGATATAACACTTCTACTGTGCATTCCCAACAAATGGTATCAAAGTCAATGGTTTGCGGTTTTTAGATAGGTAGGCGTTGTGGTGTGGTAACATGGGCCTGTAAGGGTGAAGTTGTGGCTAGAAGGATACTTGAATTATGTGGGAGCAGGTCTACCATTGGAGCTCACATATCAGAGGAAAATTGTTAGGATACACGTATGAGTTCTCTTAAAGAAGTCCCACATCAAAGAATTAATATGATGTTGAGCAGTTAATATATCATAATTGGCTCAAAACTCATTGGCTTAGACTTTTGAGTGAATGTGAGTCCAACTAAATATATTAAGAGACTCGGATTTGAGTTTCCTCTTGGCGATCTTTGCAAGTGAAGGTATTGGAATTCTGCTACGCCCTCCCAACAAGGACGACCAACATTCATATCATCAATTTCCACTAAAATTGGCAAGATGGATTTTATTGATAAATTGTCAAACTGTTGAACTAAATTGATCAAATTGAAAGATTTAAGATTTAATTGGCACAAGTTCAATATATTTAGGATTTTTTTTGGTAATTTTCCCAATATAAAACAACTACTATCTCTCGCACAGTCTAGGAAACTTCAATATCATATTGTTCTGCTCTCCCTTATCTTTTGATGTATCGTACGTATGATGAGTAAAATATTCTGACTCTGACTGTGACGGCCCAGGCGGCGGTGCGCGGGGAGGAGGGATGGCGATGCATCCGCGCCTCGGTCCCTAGATGTGCGCAAGCGACAATGCGCGGGGAGGAGGGATGGCGGTGTGTCCACGCCTCGGTCCCCAGATGTGCGCAAGAAAGGGGTCCCTCTCTTTTCCCACATCACCTAGGGAGGGAGATCTGGGCTACCTTATAAGGCAATGGGCCCTCTAACTGTACATACGCGTTTTCTTGGGATAGTATGGGCTGCCCTGAAAGGAACAAAACCGTGAGGACTTAGTGTCCAAAACGGACAATATGTGTACAATGGAGACCCGGGGCATTACAAGTGGTATCAGAGCCGACTTCTGACCGCGTGTGGGACCATAGCGAGGTCGCTGTACTCCTAAGGGGTGGAGAGTGTGACGGCCCAGGCAGCGGTGCACGGAGAGAAGTGATGGCGGTGCGTCTACGCCTCGGTCCCTGGACGTACACAAGTGACGATGCGCGGGGAGGAGGGATGCCCAGGCGGCAGTGCATGGAGAGAAGTGATGGTGGTGCGTCTGCGCCTCGGTCCCTGAACGTGCTCAAGTGACGGTGCGCGGGGAGGAGGGATGGCGGTGTATCCGCACCTCGGTCCCCAGACGTGCGCAAGGAAGGGGTCCCTCTCTTGTCCCACATCACCTAAGGAGGGAGGTCTAGACTGCCTTATAAGGCAATGGGCCATCCAACTGTACATACGCGTTTTCTTGGAGTAGTATGGACTGTCCTAAAAGGAACAAAACCATGAGAACTTAGTGTTTAAAGCGAACAATATGTGTACAGGGAAGACCCGGGGCATTACACTTACACTGGCTTAAAAGTACATATTCTATGCCTTTTCAAAGTACCCAAACAAGCAATGCAATTAAGCCTTTACTAGTTTTCCCATCATTTCTCCAGTAAGATTGAAGATGAAATTCTGATTAGAAAAAAAAAAAAAAAAAAAGAGGATATGTTATCAAAGAATGTTACTGCTAATCCAACTTAAGGTGGATCGTATGCCCTTGTATATTGCTCGATCAAGTTGGAGATCTAACACCCTTTGAAATTAAGTGATCTGTTTGTCATGGCCTAAAATGAAAGTAATATAGCAATCAACTATTCAAGCAATCTGTGGTTTGCCAACTCTGAAAATCAATTCCTAAATGCTCTGCCCTATCTCCATAGAATTATCAGTTCACATGATAATGTTAAGACGGTTTTCTTTAGCACCATCAAGTTCTTTCTTGTTTTTCGACACTCAAAGTATAATCTCAAGATATCTGCAAAATTTGATAATCGTAACGTCTACTAAAGCATAAGTGCAATGCCTCAAACTTTCGTTAGTCTAAGAATATTATATCATCTGCTTCAAATTTGTGTAAGTCAACTCTCACGTAATCTATACAACCTTCAACTACATTTCATGTTCTTATTAACTCCTGAAATAGAGGTCATAAAAAATATCATTTAAATGTAATCCTTTCTATGATTACCGAATCATTTACCCTTAATGCACCTAAGACACAATTTATAAGATTTATATATCCAAATTGATATTGTAGGTACATCCAATAGTAACAATAAGATAAAGATCCACTTCCTCATATTCCTTGGTGGCCCTTAAGATCATCGAGGTAAATCTACTTTCCATAGAGACTTTCCAATAGCCAGTAGGTCAAAGCCTTTCTTTTGGGGTCCAAGGGTGCCACCCCAATTCAATAACCTTTCTTCTTGAAAAAATGACCTCTAGCTGCCGAAGGGCATGGATTGTTCCGAGATGGTAGAACAATGCCTCCAAACACTGATTGAAAAATAAATATACTTTTTTCTTTTAAAATATGAAGTTTGCTGGGAAAAAGATAGTAGAAGTGTCAATAGTTGTGTTACAGCACTCATTTTAGTGCCAAAAGTATTTTCAGATCACTTAAGTGTTACTTTCTCAAAAAATTGATTACTTAAGAGCCAACTTCAATCTGGGTCACTAGAGATCCAATGTGGCAATATAATTTTAATTTCTTAATCCTACGTCACTCGTGGACATGCCTAGTCAACATTTAACCTCTAAAGGACGTCGCCTAAAAGTTGTATATAGTGATTGTTTGAGTAGAAAATTTTATTTAAACTAATCACTTCAATACTAGTCATCGTTAAAAAGTGATCAGTTTAGTGCCGAGCACGCTACACGGAAATGCCACATGAATTGGATTTTTTAGATAACAGACCAAGTCATATAAAACTTTTAATTATAAAAGCCACATATTATTTTTTGCCAGAGTTTCTCATCATTGCCACTTAAGAGCGTGAATGATAACCATTTTGGTCAAAAATTGATTTCTAAAGAGAAACTGATTCTTCTATTTATACTCTTGGATGAGTTTCTAAACAAAAAAGCATGTTTAATAACAACACAAAATTTTAATTCCCAAAATAGAAAATAAAACACAAAGTTTCTCTCAAGCAACGATGAATGGTGGCTAGTGGACGGCAGATAGCAACAAGCAGTGGCGGCCTGTGATCGGCGAACGATGGCAATCAGCGACCGATAGAGGGCGGTGAACGACGGCAACTGGCGAAGGCGGCAGATAGATGACAACCAAGGGGTAGGGGTGATTGGGTCCAAGGTGGGTAGGGTCTAGACCTGGACCCTGTTCCCGACCCTATTATAACCGGTTCTCTTTTTTTAGACCTTGTTTGCATTGGACCCTATTCCCGACCCACCCTGTTTTTCCGGTCCGAGAACAGGGTCAACCCTGTTTATATTGGAACCTGTTTTGCAAAAATTAATGTGCAGCACTCATATGTAAAATAAAGTGTTTAACACTTATGTAAAATAAAAGCGTTTACAATCTCAATCAGCATAAGCACATCATTGGATTTCAACTCTTATTTTAACCTACGCATGCCTAAACCGACTAGCAGGGAAATTGAAGCTAGCGTACACAGCACCGCTAAAATCGCGGCAATCAACAGGAAATGAACATCAGCAACATCAATCTAGACTCTAGCTTTCTTGGCCTCTGATAAAGTACTAATCCCACTACTCAGCCTTGCAATCTCCTCAGCGATCTCCTTTCTCATGCAGTTCTAAACCATATTTATAGCATGCTTCTACATAGAACAAAGCTGCCTTCAGCTGCAAGTGGGATATCTAGCCCTTGTTAAAATGTTGGTTCAAAGGTGCCACGTTCAGAGCTGCCGATGCTTCTTCATAGTACAATCCAACTTGTTTTGTATCGAAAATGTATTATGTCCTAAGTTCACTAATTTCATCACAAAACCTAGATTATGTGCTATAATAAGCCATAAACCACCAGAAATGAAAGCCAGAAGTTAGCATTGTACAATCCAAACAACAGTCCTAACATCAATCATCAGTCACTGAACCCAAAACCAACTTTTCCGAGTCATCACATCCCTGATTCTAAAAGAAAAATTAATGGCAACGCACGAGCAAAGAGAAAAATGAATCCACAAATCAATACCAGTTTTATGTTCTAGATTCTAGAGCAATCGGACGGAACAAAAGATAAGCTGATCGATAGCTACTCTCAATAGCGAAACCCAACGGCAACGAGCCGTTGAAATGCGTGGCATTGACCACCAATCACAAGCCCTAATCCCTCGAAATCTATGATCGAAGCGATGGAGTCGAGAAATACAAACTCCAGCTGCGGCGTTTTCGCCAAACCAAAAAAAAAAAAAAAAAGAGAGAAAAGAAAGAAAGAAAGAAGCAGGGGTGGTTAGGGGAGCTAACTAGGATACGAGCGGCGAGGGAGTGAGCAGGGCCACGGGAGGAGAGGGAGTTGAGGGCGACCTCGGCAGCAGAGTGTTCGGCCTAGCGGAGCGGCGGAGTGCTCGGCCTGGCGGAGCTGGGCTGTCGGCGGTAGGGGCGTCGCTCGAGAGTAGGCTCAGAGTAGATCTGTTGGGCGTCGGAGCAGATCTGTCGGGCGTCGAGCAGAGGAGGACCCAATAGCAGGGAGGTGGTGGTGCAAGGGGCTCAGACGGACAGGCTGAGGACGGAATCACGGCAGGAATGGCGGCTTTTGGCGTCTAGTTGTAGCAGTGGTGGCACCCAGAGGTGGTGAGCGAACCAGCAGACGTTGGCAACGGGGCTCGGGCGGAGCAGCGAGGCAGTGGCAGCTTCGCAAAGGGGGGCGACGGTAGATCGACAGCAGGGGAGCTCGGGAAACAGCGCACGATGAGATCTCGCGGGTAAGGGGCGTTGAAGAGGCAACAAGCAACAAGTGGAACGGCGAGATCGAACGGAGGCAGCGTCAGCGCTTAGGTGCGAGCTTGGCGGGGGTCAACAACTTCGCGATTTTGGGAGGGGAACGGCGGCGGTGGTGCGAGCGTGAGGGGTGCGACGAGGGTGGTAGAGGCGGCGTCGGCTTCGCGATTTCGGAGAGGAGCTCGGGGAAGTCTCTAGTTCTCTACGTCTCGCGTCTACGGGTAAAGATAGAAAGTAAGAACAAAATTAGGGTTTTACATTTTGGGATGGCGTAAAAACCGGTTCTCCAACAGGTTCCCAAACCGGTCCGATCGATCCGGTTCCTAGGTGGGTAATCCCTGGAACCGGTTCCCCGCACCGGTTTTAACCGGAACCGGTTCCCGACCCTGTTTTCCAGGTGGGCCAGACCGGGAACCGGGTAAACCCGATCCGATTGCACACCCTTATTGAGGGGATGGTGGACAGTGGTCGGCAGCGGCAGATGGGCAGCTAACTAGTAGCAAGGATGAATGATGAGAACAATTTTTATTTCTCATTTCTATTCTAGAATAGAAAAGTAAAAAAAAAAAAAAAATTACTTTTGATTTTTATTCCAAACCTAATTCTAGGATAAAAGTCTATTTTGGAAATGAAAAAATAAAATAGTTTTACCAAATAGATTTTTATTCAAAAAACAAGTCTAGAATAAAAAAAATAGTTTTGGAATAGAAATATAATGGTTATCATGTGCGTCCTAATTGATCATTTTTTCTTTGATTAGGCAATTAAGTGATCTGGCAAAAACTTTTAACACTAAAGTGAGTGTCATAAATAACTTTTGACACTTCTAGTATTCTGCTACTAGAGTTTGCCTATTCTTAGAAAATATTTGACTTTCTCTTTCTCTATTTTATATCTTTTATATGCAAATATACTCACCAAGACTCAATTCTTAAAAGCTCAAACTTACCCATCCAAACAAGATGTGCAATAGGGTGAGTATGGTTCCAAGGAAAAACTTGGAACCGAAAAACCAAACTAGTAGTAACCTATTCAATTCCAAGTTTCGAGATATACATGATAAATTCCAAATTCCAAAAATTGGAGAAGCTATTTTGACGGGTAGGTTCCAAATTCTAGGTAATTTAAACCTAGAACCTGACCCAGAACAAGTTTTTGTATTTTTCTTGATCTATTCTTTATGCGATTTTACTGTGTTCCGTGACGTCCGATGATGAGTATTTAATAAGAAGCCACTAGTTTGACTTCTATTTTATGATTGAAACTTTTACTTTGTTTATATTTCATATTTTTTCATGTATCTTAATATAAGTTGTGGTCAGCGTATTAACAATAAGTGATAATCATTAAATGTGATAATTCTCAACAATCTTTCGATTGATAATACAAGTTGAACTTGGATTGACCTTGAAACCAACCCTGTAACATGTAATGGGGTAGGTACCAATTTCGAGATGTGCAGGGTAAATTTTAGATTCCAAAAAATGGAAAATCTATTCTAACGAGTAGATTTTAGGTTACGGGTGGAACCTATATAGATCCTAGAACTGCTAAACCCTAATGCGCATACCCCTTTTTGGGCATGACTAGTGAGCTAGGCAGGAAGCCAGTGCCGTAGTTGGTGAGGCAATAGCTCATCAAAGGGACTTATAGGAAGAAAGGACAAGCCAAAACTATAAACAAAATTTAATCACTTAATCTAAAGAGGAAAGCGAGATTAAGGCAAGCAGGCTGAAGTAATGAAACAAAGGTGGAATCTGAAACTGCTTTTGCCTTGTGTTAGCTCAGGCATGTTTCGTTGTGCTTATCAGAGGTAGCTAATGTGATTTTAGTTGAAACATTGCTTGAAAAAAATTAATGGACTGTTACTCATAAATGGCTTCTTCACCTTAACTTTCGGCTACAACTGGTGAATTCATTTTGACGATGCCGGCAATGACAATGCTGATATTAGCTGGATGTGCGGCGGGGACAGCCATTGGGAATGTGGGTCGTTATGGGGAGGAGTGGATGGGTTGGGATGGCCTTTGTGACCAAGTTCGGCAACCAGGTGTTGGTTTTCTATTGCTCGGATTTGGCCTTCTTCTGCTACTTGGCTCTTACCATCACATCCACTGACAAGCTCTCATCTGTTCGCCTTGAATGACTGGAAAGAGTTTCGATGTAGTCACAGGTTTTATCTGTCGTATGTGGCAAAAAAGGAGTCTGCTGATCTTTTTCGTCTCCCACAAGAGACCCCAGTATTGTTTGCCTTCTTCAGGGATGTATGACTATTTTGTTTAATGGAGATGGAGCTCTTTAATCATTCTGAACATGTCTTTTGCACATTTAGTGTCCAAAATTTTGTGAGTTAGGTGATGTTGACGAGATCTACCTGCATTTACTCCCGCAAATTTCAACCGTCGAGTGTATGCTTGAAAGGTCATTTGCAAGAGAGATTTTTTGTGGAAACATTAAGTCTATTGTTCACATGTATTATCATCCTTCTACACGGGTTAGTTTCTCGTGTCCCCACACCAGAAATTAACCGGTTCAATTGTGGCCCTTACAATTCAAAGAAGGATTATTCAATCCAAAATTTACTGAAAAATTACTTCTAGAAAGGATTCTATGAAATTTTCATGTGTCCATATATAATTCATCTGCAAATGAAATGGATAAATCGGTCTAATCGATCATAGACATATAGATTGTACTGTTCAGGCAACGGTCATGGAAACAAATCTTTTCACTGGGCGATGGACGGTCTGAAAGCTGCAAATGGAATATCAATTCCAAAGAAAAGGTGCAAGATGAAAGCTAAGTGAGCAAACTCAATCGGCACAAAAAAAGAAAGAGAAAGAAAGAACCTATGTTTGGTGGCAGGGTCATTGACTTTTCCTCCCGGGGGCATCTGTCACAAGTTGACGTCTCCATGCCATTGAGATTTGTGCGTACACACAAAGGGATTTGAAGAATAAGAGGATTGTTCAGTATGCTTGCCAAGAATTCTCTCACTAAGAATAAGAAGCATAATATAGTCAAGGATCCAAATTCCAAACAACCTTTCGTATATTGTGCTGCTTCTGACGGAGAAAGGTCGGAAACATTCCAATTGGAGGCATTGTGAGGTAGGGTAGAGACACCCATAAAGCCATTCTTGAGGATAAGAGTTGTGGGTGTAGGGAATTAAAATATTTTGGAATTCAAGCTAAAACCTCCATGGCCAGTTTGACCTTTCGGACTCAAATAGTACCATTATTTTGCAAGATTTGTCAATTATACCCCTTTTCACCACTCATATCTAGCATCGGCACATTCAAGCGATTCTGGCAAAGAAATAAATACATAATGCAAGCTCTGGTCATAAAGGACCTCATTTAATCATATATTTACCGGCCAAAAAAAAATATTTTTTTTTTCGGGATTTTATGCGAAGAAATCATCTGATATAGTAAATTGCCAAGCTTTCAGTCCATGAAATGCCTTGCAATTCAAAAATTGAACAAGGCAGTGCATTTGTTTCTGAAATGCAACTAAAGCCCAGGAATATTGACTTCAACCCAGTTGCCTCAAGGAATCTGTAGCAGGGTAATGCTGATAAATACCTAATTAATAGCCACTCATAGATCTCATGTCTAATGTGATATCCTAAAATTTGACCTATTTTGAAATATATGAAATTGTTATTTCATTAATGCACTGACAGTCAATTTACTCTAAACTGATCACTTATGAGTTAACTAATCTATTGAGAAAGGCTGTAAAAGGTTAAAACGAGAAAAACCAGAGAATTCGATTAGGGATCAACCGCTCGACTAAGGCTTGGGTTCTCTACTCTATGTAATGCATTTTCAAACCATGAGGGCCGAAGGCCCAAAGCAGACAATATTACATAGTGGTAGCCCCCAAGTCCTTATAGATGTGGTGACCTTGAGGGCATGGTCAGGATGGCAAGGGAGGCTATGCCAGCAGGTGACTCAAGAAGTTAAGCACATGTCTCCTGTCCCACATCGCTTAGGGGAGAGTCTTGGGCTAGTTTATAAAGCTTGGGTTCCCTACTCTGTATAACGTGTTTTAAAACTATGAGGGCCGAAGGCCCAAAGCAGATAATATTACATAATGATAGCCCCTGGGTCCTTACAAATGGTATCAGAACCGACTCTCGCAGCATGTGGAGCCAGAGGGCCTTGTGCTGTAAGGGGTGGCGACCCTAAGGGCGTGGTCGGGATGGTAGGGGAGGCTACACCGATGGGCGACCCAAGAACCTAAGTACATGTCTCCTGTCCCACATCACTTGGGGGGGAGTCCTAGGCTAGTTTATAAGGCTTGGGTTCTCTACTTTGTATAACGCATTTTAAAACCGTGAGGGCCGAAGGCCCAAAGTGAACAATATTACACAGTGGTAGCCCCTAGGTCCTTACACTCTTTCACTCAAAAGCTTCGGCCAGAAAGTTATAAGTGAATTTGAGTTTAACTACATATTTTAATGGGTTTGGACTTGAGCTCTTTTTTGGCGATCTCCTCTAAAGAAAGTATTAGGATTCTGTTGCGTGCTACGCTCTACCAACAAATGGTATTGGAAGTGTTCTAAAAGTTTAAGTTGTCAGATGATACCATGGTCTAATATTTAAATATACTAATAGTCGATAATTGTCAAGAAAAAAATTGTTGGTAAAATAAATCATCTTCATCCGATTTTCAGATAACTTAATGATGAGGTCCAGAAACAGGATTTAGCGTTTTTGGCTGTTGGTCACTTTAGACTTAACCCGACCCTAGAAGAATCCTAGTTGTTTTATCATTGCTCTGCTGCAAATATCCAGGCAAGACGTGTTTTGAGGGCCTTGAATCTTAAGAACAGCTTGAGTCTCACCAGGTGCGTTAGCTCCGTGTGAGTCGTTCACGTTCTTCACAACACCAGCAACGAGAAACTTCAATGGATATGTGAATTATGCTCTCGTTTCTTTCTCATTTGATTTCATTTTGGTCGGTTAATGTGAAGGGTGTATGTTACTTGTTTAGGTGTTCGATAGTATTATGTGGTTGAGCTGCTGATCAGCTGGCACATTAGTTAACGACCGTATTAGATTGAAGCATTTATCATGGAGGTGAGGGGACTTGCGAATTATTTTATAAGTAAGATCCCTCCCAATATGCTCACAAAATTTGATAATCGTAATGTCTAGTAAAGCTTAAGTCTAATTCTTTGATTAGCCATTGATTAGTCGTCTAACATTCCCTTTCAGCTACAGAGTCTAAGAGTATCATATCATCTGCTTCAAATTTGCGTAAGCCATCTCTCATGTAATCCACAAAATGTTCTGCTACATTTCATGTTTTTACTAAATCCTCAAATAGAGGTCATCAAAAACATCATTTGAGTGTAATCCTTTCTAGAGGATGAATTATTTACTCTTAATGCACCTAGGACACAATTTATGAGATTTATATATAAAAATAGATATTTAAGGTACTTCCAACAGTAACACTAAGATAAAGATCCACTCCCTCATATTCCCTGGTGCTCCTTAAGATCACCGACGTAAGAAATTAACTACTTCCCATAAAATTCAGAGAAGAATATCAGAGGTCGCTAATGTGATTTTAGTTGAAACCTTGCTTTAAAAAAATTAATGGACTGTTACTCGCGAATAGCTTCTTCAAATTAACTTTTGGCTACAACTGGTGAATTCATCTTGACGATGCCGGCAATGATAATGCTGATGATATCTGGATGTGCGGCGGAGATAGCCATTGGGGATGTGGGTCGTTACCGGGAACAGTGAATACGTTGGGATGACCTTCGCGACGTAGTGACCAAGTTCTGCAACCGGGTGTTGGTTTCTGTTGATTTCTCGTATTTGGCCTTTCTTCTGCTACTTGGCTCTTACCATCACCTCCACAACAAGCTCTCGTCTGGTCCCCTTGAGTGACTGGAAAAAGTTTCGACGTAGTGAAAGGTTTTATCTGTCTTACGTAGGGAAGTGGGATATTGACTCTCGGTTTCTTCTGTTGATCTTTATCGTCTTCCACAAGAGAACACAGTATGGTTTTCCTTCTTGAGAGATGTATGAATATTTCTGTCATTGGAGATGGAGCTCTTTGATCATTCTGAACATGTCTTTTTCACATTTGTTGTCCATAATTTTTTGGGTTAGGTGATGTTGATGAGATCTACCTGCATTTGCTCGTGCTAACTTTCAACTGTCAAATGTATGCTTGAAAAGTCTTTTGCGAGAGAGATTTTTGTGGGAAAATCAAGTCCATCGTTCACATGGATAATCATTCTACAGTTAAGTAGAATCTCATGTACTCACACTAGATAATTAACAAGTTCAATTATGTCACTTGCAATTCGAAGAAGGTTTATTCTGTCCAAAATCCACTGAAAAATCAATTGTGGAAAGGGTTTCTAACAAATCATCACATGTCCATCTGCAATTCATCTGCAAAGGGAATGGATAAATTGATCTAATCAATCATAGACATATAGATCGTACTGTTCAGGCAACGGTCACGGAAACTAATCTTTACACTGGGCAATGGACAAGATAAAAGATTATCGTGAAATGGTTCTCGATTACCCTTGTCTTGGCCAGTCATGGATTCTGACTTACGCTAAACGTGCAATTCTCTTTTGCAGCTACCACAACAGAACTAAAGCCTCTTTGCTTACAGCCATTTTTGCGCTAGTGCTTTTCAATTAGAGAAAGGAAAGTCTAATTCAGTGTTGGTGCACACTCTCGAATCACAACCCTGAACTAGCCTGGTTCAAGCATATCTCTTTCTCTTTCTGTTTAGAAGATATCCACATCTCTGGCAACCTGAATTAAAAATCTTTTCCAGAAATTAAAATTTCAGAAGGGAATGAGAGTCACAACTGTAGAAAGCATTTTATTCTTTTCCTTTTAGTGATATTCTCACTCTGATTGATGATCTTATTATTGATCCAAGACATGTAATTTAACTGGTGCTCATGAAGGTTTTTTTTTTTTTTAAAGGGTTTGCAACAAATGGAATACAAATTCCAAAGAAAAGGTGGAAGACGCAAACCAGGTGAACAAAGTCAATCAGCACCCAAAAAAAAAAAAAACGACAGCAACGACAAAGAAAGATAGAACCCTATGTTTGGTGGCAGCGTCATTGGCTTTTCCCATGGAGGGCATCTTCACAAGTTGATGTCTCCATGCCGTTGAGATCTACACGTACACACACAAAGAATTGAAGGACGAGGAATTCTCTCACTAAAAGAAGGAAGCATAAAATAAAATTCCACTCCAGTCAAGAATCCAAATTAAAACAAGAACCTTTGGTATCAGATTCTGTGCTGCTTCCGACGGAGAAAAGGTCAGAAACATGCCAAGTGGAGGTTTTATGAGGGTCACGAAGAGACGCATCCGTAAACCTATTATTGAGGAAAAGATTCGTGGGTATAGAGACTCAAATTACCTCTGAGATCAAGCTAAAACCTGCATCGCTAGCTTGGCCTTTTGGACCCAAATAGTACCATTATTTTGCAAGATTTGTCAATTAAGCCTTTTTTCACCACACGTCATATCTAGCGTCGGCACATTCAAGCAGTTCTGGCAAAGAAGTAAATACTTGGTAAACTCTGGTCATAAAGGACCTCATTTATTCATTTAATTCAGGATTTTATCCCAAGAAATCAGCCGATATAGTATATTGCCAAGCTGGGTTTCAGTCCACGAAATGCATTGCGATTTAAAAATTGCACAAGGCATCACACTTTTTTTCTGAAATACTTTTAAAGCCCAGGAATATTGATTTCAACCCAAGTTGCCTTAAGGAAAATGTAACAGGATAATGCTGATAAATACCTGATCAATAGCCATTTATCAATATCTTTTCCTATCTTTTCGGCAGTCTTTCCTGCTCAGTTCAGTGAAAAATACACACCTAAAAGCCTAGTGCTTATAAAAAGAATATTTCTAATATGAGGAGCTTAATCACTTATCAGAGTGATAAGGCTGAAAAGTGATTAAGCTCATTACATGCTTATGAAAAAAAGGACAAATTAAATAGAGAAGATTTGTACGACGCAAGTTGACTTAAGGAGGTCCTCCTAAAATACAGGTGGCCTTTGGAACCTGATCTCATATTCTGCTCCATTCCCTATAAAGCAGACATGAATGCAAGAACAAAATGAAGCATTGGACTTAAGTAGGAGAAGAAGAAGAGAGGCTAACACGAAGAGAAGAGTCTCATTTGGTAGCCTAGGATGACTTGCCTGCTCCGACTAGATCTATTCACCTGAGTTGAGTATTTAAGTAGTTCGTGCTGGTTTCAGGCAGTCTCCTTGGCTAACCAGAAAGTCTCTTATCTTTCGTGTTAGGCTTCTTCTTCCTTCTAAATCAACTACTCCTAGAAGATACAAATTAGTTGGTTCTTTTTATTCATCAAATCACACACTGAGAGGCATTGGAATGTTTTTGTGAGGAAGAGAGGCCTTACATGACATGATGAGTGTTGTTTGTTAGCCAAGGATGACTTGCCTACATCTTGCAAGAGAGCTTTGATTAGGAGAGCTGTTCTCATTGATAGACGCTCACGACTGTAGGGTGACAAGGCAGGTCATCCTGGCTTATCTAACATGCTCTTCATGTTCATGTTAGGCCTTCTCTTCTTCTTTGAGGCGCCTACTTTCTTGGGCCACAGGTGAATTGGAAGTCAGCACAAGAAGGTTTGTCAAAGTCGTGAATTGCTTATATTAACATGTAACGCCGAAAAGGAAAGAAGAAATGAAAATTAATTTTTCCGGTTTGGCTAGTTGGAGAAAGAACACTCTGTTGCTCGGGTTTCATTATTAAAACCATATTTTGACGGATACTTCAACGCATGGGTACGTGCACGTGATAAATGTGTCGAGAACGTGTGGTTCAATGCACTTTCTATCATACATGCAAATCAACAGTATTTCACCGAGGAGTCGAAACATCGAATCACCCTCTAAGAGCTGTATACTATCCCATTTTGGATTAGAGTATCCAACCATTTATGATGCCAGTTCCTGAAGTTCTCACCAACATTGATACCTTGCTTTTACATTACATCAATATTGGCCTAGGTTTCACTTCCTATCATGTCTATGCCTTTTTTTTTTTTTAATTATTCCATTATAAGAAGAGACGTTCGACTTGGGCATAATCTAAACGTTGACGAATATATAAGAACCCTTATTGTATCACCTGTAGTTTTGAAATTAGACGGTTAAGAATAGCCCCTTTATTCAGAATGATAAAGGGGCTTAACTCCATATATATGCCAGAATTGCTAAAGCTTTTGACACTTATAATAACCGAAAATTAAGAAAATGCCAAACATCATTCATTTTTAACCCAATAATCACTTACAAACTCATTTTAGCATCTTGCTAAAGGTTTTTGTGATATGGATTTCAATTATTTTTTAGTGTTTTGTACGAGTGCGAGACTTCAGGATTTGGGATGGATATCTCTGGTAAGTAGATGCCATTTTCATGAATAGGGATACAAGGATAATTTATGTAAAATTGAAAGATGATCTCCACTAAAGGTAAGATTCATGTTTGTATTTAGTATTTTCATAATTAGAGTGCATAAGTGGTTATCAGATGAAATGTTTTCTTCCTACATTCATTCTAGATTAATATGAAGGATGTAAGTTACTTGTTTAGGTGTTGAATCGTTTTATATGGTTGATGTATTGATCATTCTGGGACATTAGTTGTCATGACCCGATCCTCCGAGTACATGCTCATCCCTCCATGGTTGATTACATAGCGACGTCCCAGGACGCATCGCCGACTCTTTCATTTTAAATACGCATGCAAAAGCGAATAAATAATTTCCCCAGACAACAACAAGATGGGATAGAAAAACAGGGTCACAAATTTTTCAAACCACAACACGCTTATATATACATATATCAAGTCATGTCATAGACAATACCAGTTTATAAAAACAAGGTCTGCAAAACAATGGGGTTCATAAAAATACAGATCCTCTTCCTCCTCCTCATCCTCATTGGAGCCTTCAGCTAAATACACTGGAGTCCCTAGATCTGAAAGATCCGGGTCTACCATCGAACCACCTGGGGGATCTGTTGTGCTTTTCCCAAAAGCAACCTCCAGTATATATAGAGGTATCTCCGATTCCGGTATGGGGCCCTCTTTCTGACCATTCCGATCCTGACAGTACCATGATCTATATCGATGGGGTACCTTATGGGGTAGACCCGTATCAACCCAAACCACGGACCTCATAAGTTTGTACTTCCATCCCCTAGGGCTCCCATGAAGCAGAATGTAACACCTCTACTCAATGACCTTCTTCGGTTGACCAAAATACTCGGGAGGAGCTACCATCTAGGGACTTGAAAATGTTATCCCACAACGGGGTGAGACAATATCTCAGCAAATTCACCCCCTGAGATTCAACTAAGAAAGAAATACGCCCCAAGGGTTGCCTAAACACAAACACAAAGCAAATGACTTACCTTCACCTCAGTTCCTTCCTACAAGTCAGTACGATTTATATAATCATCAAATCATCTCAACTCATCAAATCATCACATCAAATCGAACTATCGATCAATCGACTCAGTCGATTCCATGTCATCAAAGCCATCACTCGGTCAATCCATTCAATACTATCCAAAATGTCTGATCATATCAAGGACTGCTCACTCTAAGTTGAAAATAGATAGTATAGCTCACGTTAAGCTAATAAATAGTACACTGCTCTCACTAAGCTAACATATCGAACCATCGAGCTAATATAGTATACTAATAATCCTCACTAAGAGCTGCTAAGGTATGCTGCTCTCGCTAAACTAACATATCAAACCATTGAGCTGATATAGTATACCGGTATACTGTTCTCACTAAGCTAACATATCAAACCATCGAGCTGATATAGTATACCAATGATGCTCACTCTAAGCTAATAAGGTATACTACTCACGCTAAGCTGACATATTAGAGCCCGTAGGCTGATATAGTATATTATTCTCACCATTTGAGAATGCCACCATTTTTATCATTCCTAACAAAAATAATCGTGTGTGGGTACATGGTCGGCCTTAACCAAAATACAATATTTTCCCTTTGAAAATCCCACTAATTTCAATGATCCATAAACACATATTTTTATTTTTATTTTTTTTGCATTGTAAACCAATGCCTAGTATTTTCTAATTAATTACCGAAAATAATAAATTTTGGGATAAATACCCCAAAATTACAAATAACACTCAATTTGCACAAA
Source organism: Eucalyptus pumila (assembly GCA_016097595.1). Lineage (NCBI taxonomy): Eukaryota > Viridiplantae > Streptophyta > Magnoliopsida > Myrtales > Myrtaceae > Eucalyptus > Eucalyptus pumila. The sequence goes on from CM027853.1 coordinate 35,432,497, forward strand.
CCAGCACTCAATTAAATAAACAAATCACACCATTGAGATCAACATAAAATTCCGATCACTAGCTATCCCAGTCTAATTTCCAAAAAATAATAATTAATTAATTAATTAATTACGAAAATTAATTATTAAATACCAATAAATAGCAAAAATGCATATTTAGGTCGGAAAAGCCTAATTAAATACCGAGACGGGCTCGGAAAATTTTCAAACCTGTCTAATTAAATACTACAGCCTATCTACTTGCTAATTGCACTAATTTAACCACCTAACATGCATCAAGGATTAACTAAATCATTAACCCATTCTAACTAACCACCTAATCCTAGATTAGCCTAAACTAATCAACCCCTAAGCGTCATTAGCTCCCTAAGCGAGGATTAGTGAGTAAACTCACTTCATTAGTGATCCAACGGGCTCACTTTGAAGGGGACGCGGAGATGATCGACAATCTCCAAAGTGGGGACATCAAGCGGGGTCGAGAAGGGCTCGGAAACGGGCCTCAAAGCTTCAAGACCCCAGCTAGGTCTCAATTATGGTCAGTGGTCAAAGGGGCTGCTTCGGGGACCGGTTGAGCTAGAGATGAGCAGGGACGAGCGGACAGGCTGCAACGAGGCTTTCAACGGTTCGGCAGGCGTCCAGGCAACTCCGATGACGGCGAGGATAGTTCAAATAGCTCTAGGGATGACCTGAGGTCACGGTAGAGACGGAATGACGACCAGGGGTGCGCAGACGAGGAGTTAGGCATGTGGGACTCGCGATTGGGTGCAATAGCGACACGGTGGCTCCAAGCGATCGGACGAGTTCAGACAAGCAAAGTGGGGGTGAGCTGCTCGATTTCCTGGTTTTGCTAAGCTTCAAAAACAAGTGAGAAGGAGGGGGAGGGGTCAACGGTTGGAGAAGGAAGAGGGGGACCGGTTGGCTTTGGAGGGGGCCACCATGGTCTTCTCTCTATCTTCTTGTCCCCTTGGTGTGGTCCACCAAGCCAGCTGGTTTCCTCAGCCAAAATCCAGCTCCAAAACTTCCTCTAGAAGCAAATAAGAGGGCCCAAAGGTGGTGTCCAAGGGGGCTACGAATTTTGGAGATTTTCCCCTCAAATTTAATTAAATCCTCACTTAAATTCGCTCAATTTGGCTTCTTAAAATCAACCGTCGAGTCCTCGATCAAATTGGTATCTTTCCTCACCAATAGAACCTACTTGCATCCCAATTGTGTGATAAAAAAGGTTCTCTGAATTTTCCAGTTGAAGACGGCCCTATGTTGACTTTTCGTCAAAAATCTCGGTTTGCAAAAAAATTTTCAGAGGATGAGTCGACATTCCTAAAATGACTCGTGACATGACAAAACTCTCAATTTCTGGAATCGGATTCAATTTCATGGTTAATTTCAATCTGATGCGATTTTAGCGTGACCTAAACTATCAGGTAGCTTTTAGAAATTTTTAGTGTAAATGACCCGTGGTCAATTTTCTTCGAGCCACAATGAACCTCTCAGACACATTGGTGACTTTCTGTTGTCGTGAAAATCTCAAAGTTTCAAATACAGATATAGAGTACCAAAACAACAGAAAAATCAGTCTAGTGCTAATCGACGAGAATTTTCAGTTTGGTGGAATCACCCACACATCTCAGTCAAACCGACATATCTCTGATTTCTAATCGATCTTTACTATGCTGTAATGATCTCTACAGATGAACACGGTCAAGTAGTCAATTCCTGGTCGAATTCTCAAGTTTAATGCGTTAAAATTCCTTAATGACTTCCCCATATAGTCTAGTTATCTCAGGAGTAATCAGCTCTTAGAACAGTATTATAAGCTCGTCAATGAAAGGCCCGATTATTCAATGAAAAAAATAATTGAATGATGTCATATTAGTCCATGACCATACTAGATTGAAGCAACTATCATCAATGTGAGGAGACTTGCGAACCACCCCCCCCCCCCGCGGAAAATAATGCTCATCAAATTGAGCAAGGGCTAAACTAGCGTCGAATAAGTTGAGTATAGTATTATACTTTGTATTGTTTACAAAATCCATTGTTGGTGTAAAATTTGTCACCTATCCACATTTTCTAATACATTTGTCATGGCTTTCCAAGGCGAAAAATTAAGTTAATAAGACGTTGTGTGAAAAAATAAATTGTGCATATTCAAAATTATGTTAATCCATAAACGACTTTAGAAACCTTAATGCAAGTTCATATATTTCTACAGAAAATATCACTTCTCCTACTTGTATTTTCCAGATTAGCGTAAGCTGAAAGATATCAAATTGTTGCAGAACTGCATAGATACTTGAAATTATTACCATATATTCTTCTGCAAGTGAACTTGACAATCAAGCAAATTTTTTCCATGTGTAAAGGTCAACTAGTTAATAATGTGTATAATAAAGAGGTGCCCAATGGTCCAATATAAAATGTGAAAATTACTTAAAAAATTTTAAACATATTATATTTGTACCAATTGAGTTATAAACATTTTATTTTTGCTAATTTAGTCATAAACATTTTGACAATTCGCCATTATAATCTATCTTGTCAATTTTGGCTAAAAATTAATGATGTGAATATCGGCCATTTTACATGGCATAGCCCACGTTGACATGGAAATTTTATTTTTTTATTTTTTATTTTTTCTTTATATTTTCTTTTTTTTTAGGGCCGCATCCCTTGCTTTGGCCAGCAAGGACCCACAGTTCTCGCTCAGAGCTAGACAAGGGTCACGTACGAGTGCAATGAACCCTTGCTAGCCACTGGTGAGGGTTGTGGCCCTTATCAATAAGAATTCTGAAAAAAAAAAAAATCATATCAACGTCGGCTATGTCACCTTAAAGGCTAGTATTCACATCATCAATTTCCAGTTAAAATTCACCACATATGAACTTTATTGATAAATTATTAAAATTTTAAAACTAAATTGGCTAAATTGAAAGATTTCGGATTGGATCGGCACATGTGCAATATGTTTATGATTATTTTTATGATTTTCCCAATATAAAACAACTACCACCTCTTGCACAGTCTAGTAAGCTTCAATATCATTTTGTTCTGTTCTCTCTTATCTTTCAATAAATGGTAGATATAATGAGTAACAAATTCTGACACTTACACTGGATTAAAAGAGCATATTCATCTCCAAATTCACCATATGCCTTTTTAAAGTACCCTAACAAGCAATGCAAGTGAGCCTTTACTAGTTTTCCTTTCATTTCTTCGATAAGATTGAAGATGAAAAATAAAATGAAAAATAAAAAATAAAACTATCATGTACTATGTACAATCTTCAACTATATTTCAATGTTTTCACTAACTCCTCAAATAGAGGTCACCAAAAATATCATTTAAATGCAATCCTTTCTAGGATTACAGAATCATTTACTCTTAATGCACCTAAGACAAAATTTATAAGATTTACATATTAAATAAATATTATAGGTACATCCAATAGTAACACTAAGATGAAGATCCACTCCCTCATATTCCTTGGTGCTCCTTAAGATCACTGAGGTAAATCTACATTCCATAAAATACAGAGACTTTCCAATAGCCTTTCTTTTGGGGTCCACGGGTGCCACCCCAATCCAGTAACCTTTCTTCTTGAAAAAACTACCTCTAGCTGCCGAAGGGCATGGATTATTCCGAGATGAAACTAAAAATGCTTTCTAGATACTGATTAGAAAATAAATATTTTTTTCTTTTTTGTAAAATATGGAGTTTGCCTGTTCCTAGAAAATATCCGACTTTCTCTTCATCTATATTATATTTTTTATACTCATATATACTCAAAAAGACTCAATTCTTAAAAGCTCAAACTTTCCCCTCCGAACAAGACGCACATTAGGGGTAAGCATAATTCTAGGGCAGAACCTAGAACCGGAGAACCGAACTAGTGGAAACTTATTCGATTCTAGGTTCCAAGATAAATAAGGTAGATTTTAGGTTTAAAAAATTAGAGAACCTATTTCGAATGGTAGGTTCTAGGTTCTAGGCAAATGGAACCTAGAACCTAAACCCATAACAAGCTTTTGTGTTTTTCTAAGTCTATGTCTTTACCCAATTCTACGGTGTTCCGTGACATCCAATGCTAAGTATATTATATGGAACCACTAATTTGAACTTACATTTTATGACTGAGATTTTTACTTTGTTAATGGTTTATATTCTTCATGTGTCTAAATATAAGTTGCGGTCAACGGTTTAGCCATAAGTGGCAGCCATTAAAGGTGATAATTCCTTACAATTGTTCGATTAATAATACAAGTGGAGCCTAGGTAAACCATAAAACCTATGATAGGATAGATTCCAGGTTCCAAAGTATGCAGAGTAAGTTCCAAATTCCAAAAAAATGATAAGTGCATTAGAAGTCCTAAAATTTATCATGAAAATGCAATTGAGTTCTAAAACTTTTAAAAAGTGTAATTAAATTCTAAAACTTGTCACAAAAGTTCAATTAAGTCCTAAAACTTTCAGAAGGTTCAATAAAGTCCTAAAACTTATCTCGAAAATGCAACCGAGTCCTAAAACTTTCAAAAAGTGCAATTAATTGAAGGACTTAGATTGAACTAATTTGACAAGTTTTAGGATTTAATTACACTTTTTGAAAGTTTTAGGACTTAATTGCATTTTGTGATAAGTTTTAGGATTTAATTGCACTTTTTAAAAAATTTAGGACTTAATTATATTTTCATGACAAATTTTAGGATTTCCAATGCACTTATTCCTTCCAAAAAATGATGAACCTATTACAACGGATAAGTTATGGGTTCTGGGTAGAATTTGTACGGACTCTAGAACTGCTCACCACCTAATGCACATACCCCTTTTTCGGTGTGTCTAGTGAGCCAAGTAGGAAGCTGGTGCCATAATTGGTGAGGCAATAGCTTACCAAAGAGACTTATAGGAAGAAATGAAAAGCCAGAACTATATACTTACAAAATTGCGTAATTGAAAGAGGATAGCGGGATTAAGGCAAGCGCGCTCAAGCGATGGGAAAAAAAATGGGTGGAAACTGAGACTACGTTTCCCTTGTGTTAGCTCAGGCATGTTTACTCATGCTTATCAGAGATCGCTAGTGTAATTTAAGTTGAAACCTTGCTTGAAAAAAATTAATGGACTGTTACTCAAAAATGGCTTCTTCACCTTAACTTTCGGCTACAACTGGTGAATTCATTTTGACAATGCCGGCAATGACAATGCTGATGATAGTTGGATGAATGGCGGGGACAGCCATTGGGAATTTGGGTCATTAAAGGGAGGCGTGGATGGGTTGGGATGGCCTTTGCAACAGAGTGACCAAGCTCTGCAACCACGTGTTGGTTTCCGATGATATCTCGTATCTGGCCTTCTTCAGCTACTCGGCTCTTACCATCACATCCACTGACAAGCTCTCGTCTTATCGCCTTGAGTGACTGGAAAAAGTTTCAACGAAGTCACAAGTTTTATCTGTCTTATGAAGGGAAGTGGGATATTGACTCTCGGTTTCTTCTTCTACTGATCTTTTTCGTCTTCCATAAGAGACCACAGCATGGTTTGCCTTCTTCAGAGATGTATGAATATTTTTGTCATTGGAGATGGAGCTCTTTAATCATTCTGAACATGTCTTTTTCACATTTAGTGTCCATAATTTTGTGGGTTAGGGGATGTTGATGAGATCTACCTGTATTTACTCTGGTAACTTTCAATTGTCAAGTGTATGCTTGAAAGGGCTTTTGCAAGAGAGATTTTTGTGGGAACATTAAGTCTATTGTTCACATGTATAATTATTCTTCTGCACCGGTAAGTAGTATGTCTTGTGTCGTCACACCAGAAAATTAAACGGTTTAATTATGGCCCTTGCAATTCAAAGAAGGATTATTCTATCCAAAATTCACTGAAAAATTACTTCTAGAAAGGGTTTTGGAATGGATAAATCAATTTAATCAATCATAGACATATAGATCGTACTGTTCAGGCAATGGTCATGGAAACAAATCTTTTCACTTGGCGATGGACGGTATGAAACCTATAAATGGAATATCAGTTCCAAAGAAAGGTGCAAGATGAAAGCTAAGCGAACAAAGTCATTCAGCACCAAAAAAAAAAAAAAAAAAAAAAAAAAAAAAAAGGAAAGAAAGAAAGAATCCTATGTTTGGTGGCAGGGTCAATGACTTTTCCCTCCGAGGGCATCTATCAAAAGTTGATGTCTCCATGCAATTGAGATCTGTGCGTACACGCAAAAAGATTTGAAGGATAAGAGAATTGTTCAGTATGCTTGCCAAGAATTCTCTCACTAGAAGAAGGAAGCATAAAAAAAATTAAAAAATTCAACTCTAGTCAAGAGCCCAAATTCCAAACAACCTTTCGTATCAGATATTGTCCTGCTTCTGATGGAGAAAGGTCAGAAACATTCCAATTGGAGGTACTGCGAGGGCAGGAAGTTGTGGGTATAGGGAATCAAATTATCTCTGAATTCAAGCTAAGACATGCATGGCACTTTTGACCCTTTTGGGCCCAAATAGGACCATTATATTGCAAGATTTGTCAATTATATTTTTTTCACCACTCATATCTAGCATCGGCACATTCCAGCAGTTCTAGTAAAGAAGTAAATACTTAGGCTCCATTCGTTTTGCGGAAAATAATTTCCGGAAAAACGTTTTCTGGATTTCCCGGGGTTCATTTCACAAAAAATGAATTTTTTGGGGAAAATGTTTTCCATCAAAAGAAAAAAGTCTTCTAAATTAGGGAAAAATGTTTTCCACTTTTAAAACTTAATCTCTTTTATCTCACACCTCTACAAATCATCATTTCCTCCTCCCATTTCTTCTTCTTCTTTTCTTTTTTTATTCAAATTATTTTTTAATTTTCTTTTTCTTTTTTAATTCGAATTATTTTTAACTTCCTTTTTCTTTTCTATTTCTTTTCTATTTCTTTTCTTTCTTTTCTTTTTTCTTTTTCTTTTCTTTTTCTTTTCTTTGTTTTTCATCTTCTTCATTCTTGGCTAGTCGTCGGTCATTGCTAAGCGAACCTCAAGATCGTCAATCTCAAGCTCGCGTCCTGCACTCTTGCTTATCATTTTCTTTATTTACTCCACCCTGCAGTTTACATTACTCAAGCAAAAAGCTCTACATGCTTTACTTCTTTTTTTCTTTTATTTATTAGAACACAAAAGACGCAGGGGGAGAACAGGCCACTCAATTGGAAGATTCTCATTAGGGCTGTACATGCTTTGCTTCTTTTCTCTTTTGCTTCTTTTTAAAATCCATACGAACATTTTTTTTTTTTTTTTAGTAAATGAGCGTTTGGCGATAATGAGGGAACAAAGATATGAAGCAAATTTGCCTGAATTTAAAAGTAAGTTCATATTTGATGAATTTGTAGGTCGGTAAGTGATGCATGCCTAAGTGGTGAAATCTTATAAAATATTTTCCGAAACATTTTCAGGTTTTAGCCAAATACTAGAAAATATTGTCATTTTCCTAGAAAATAACTTCTAGAAAAATATTATCTAGAAATTGCTCATTTTCCTCGAAACAAATGAACCCCTAGTGCAAACTATGGTCATAAATGACCGATTTAATCATTTAATTCAGGATTTTATGATATTTTTCATTGCGAAGCTGAATTTTGGTCCATGAAATGCTTTGCAATTCAAAAATTGCACGAGGCAGCACTTTTTATTGAAATGCAACTAAAGCCCAGGAATATTGACTTCAACCCAAGTTGCCTCAAGGAAAAGATAACAAGATGATGCTGATAAATACCTCATTAATAGCCATCCATCGATATCTTCTCCTATCTTTCGGCGGGCCTTTTTGCTCAGTTCGGTGAACATTACGCAACCGTACGCCCTGCGCTTGTAAAAAGAATATATTATAATGGGGGAGCTTAATCACCGTGGACAGTGATAAGAATTATTACTTTCTTATGAAAAAAGGGACAAGTTAAATTTAGAAGATTTGTATGTGACAAATTGACTTAAGGAGGTCCTCCTAAAACATAGGCGGGGTTTGGAATCTGATCTCATATTCGCTTCCATTCACTATAAAAAGAGACATGAGTGCAAGCCAAAAACTTGAAGCAGTGGGCCCGGGTAGGAGAAGAAGAAGAGAGGCTAACGTGAAGACAAGGGTCTCATTTGGTAGTCAAGGATGACTTGCCTGCTCCGAACTCAATCTATTTGATCTGAATTGAGTGTTCGCGTCGTTCATGCCAGTTTCGGGCAGTCTCCTTGGCTAGTCAGAAAGCCTTTTATCTTTCATGTTGGGCTTCTTCTTCCTTCTAAAAGCAACTTCTTTTAGAAGATACAAAAGTTGTCGATTCTTTTTATTTATCAAATCACACACTGAGAGGCATGGGAATGTTTTTGTGAGGAAGAGAGGCCTTACATGACATGACGAGTCTTGTTTGTTAGCCAAGGATGACTTGCCTGCTTCTTACAAGAGTGCATCAATTAGAGTTGTTGTTCTCGTCAATCGATGCGTACAGTTGCAAGGTGACGGGGCAGGTCATCCTGGCTTATTTGACATGCTCTTCATGTTCATGTTAGACCTTCTCTTCTTCTTTGAGGCACCTACCTTTCTTGGGCTACAGGTGTATTGGCAGTTAGCACAAGGTCTCTCAAAGTTGTGAATGGCGTATATAAACATGAAACGCTGAAATGGAAAGGAGAAATGAAAATTAGATTTTCGCGGTTTTGCTATTTGGAGAAAGAACACTATCGCACCGGTTTCTTTATCGAAACCATCTTTCAAGGGATACTTCAGCGCATGGCTACGTGTAGGTGATGAATACGTTGAGAATGTGTGGCTCAATGTACTTTCTATTATTCATGTAAGTCGATAGTATTTCACCGAGGAGTCAGAACATCCGATCACTCTCCGAGTGCTCTTTACTCTCCCATTTTAAATTAGAGTAGACAACCATTCATAATACCAGTTCTTGAGGTTCTCACCAAGATTGATTCCTTGCTTTTACATAATATCAAGGTTGGCCTAGGTTTCACTTCCTATCATGTCTACGCTTTTTTTAAATAATTCCATAGTAAGGAGGGACTTCCAACTTGGGCATGGTCCAAATGTTGACAAATATATAAGAACCCTTATTGTATCTCGTGTAGTTTTCAAATAAGATTGTTTAGAATAGCCTATTTATATAGAATGGTAAAGGGGCCTAACTCCGATATATATGCTAGAATAGCTAAAGTTTTTGAAACTTATAATAATAGAAAATTGGGAAAATACCAAAATATTATTTGTTTTTAATTCAATGATAACTTACAAACTCATTTTAGCATCTTGCTTAAGATTTTCGTGATATGGATTTTGGTTAACTTTTTGTGTTTTGTACGAGGGTAAGACTTCAGGATTTGGGGATGGATATCTCTGGTAAGTAGATGCCACTTTCATGAATAGGGATAGAAGGATAATTTACGTAAAAGTGAAAAAAAAAAATTATTCTACTAAAGGTAAGACTGACGTATGTATTTACGTATGAGTGGTTTATCAGGTGAAATGTTTTACTCCTTACCCAGAATCTGCATTCATTAATTGGTCTCTCCAAGTGTTGAGTAATTCCTTGGGAAAAACTTGGACAGTCAAAATTCCCACAAATGGCAGGAATTCATACTTTTTTACTAATCATAATCAAGAAATGTTACCTTTGGAAGCGCGCAATGGAAGCTTGATATCTTCACCGTGAACCGAAGTCCTAATCCATCAATATATTTAGTTAGACCTACTTGCACTCGAAAATTTCAGCCAATAAGTTATGAGTGAATGTGGGTCTAATTAGATATTTTGATGAGATTAAACTTGAGTTATTACTTGGCGATCTCCTCTAATGAAAGTATTAGACTTTGTTGACACCTAAATTTTGACTATTTTACTTACTTGTTCGTCATATAAAAATATCAAAATTACATCGAGCATTTCATAACATTGCATTTAAAATAAAACTGTTCTAAAAAAATAGAAAATAGAAAAGAGAGAATAGAAAAAAAAAAATCGGTTGTGGAGGGAGATTTTGAAAGATTTTAGATTTTGAATAATTGAGTATTTTTCTTGTTGAGCGTATCCCCTCTATTTGGAGGATGATCATCAGCAATTAAGTGAATTATCTTGGAAAATCTTCATAAAAGATTTTAGATTTTAAATAATGGAGCCTTTTTCTTGTTGACTATATCCCCTCTTTTCAGAAGATGATGGTCAATAGTTAAGTATATATATACAATTATCTTAGGAAATCTTCACATGCAAAACAATTTTTTTTTCTCAATAAATAGAGAGTGCAAAGCTTCATGTCAAGGGGGGAAAGGGGCAAGAGTTCTCAAGGTTCCATTTAAGGGTTGAAAGAGAAAAAGGTGATAGAAATCGGTAAAGTGCTCATGAGTGACATGGAGGGAGGAAAGAGAGAAGGGAGAGAAAAATTATAGGGGAAAGTTTCTTGAGAGAGTACTTGTGAAAGAGAAAAGTCATGGAGAAATTTTCTTTTCTTCTATGACTTGCATTCAATAGCCATCACACTCTATGATTGTCATCGTGTCTGTGTTACAATCACACGCTATTCTGAAATCATTTCCCACATGGTGGGATACTAGTGCTCAACGTCCCTTGTTGCTATTCAGTTTCAGTCCTCCAACGAACAACTACACCATCAACATCGTGACAAACAAGACATCCCTTTCGGAATCCCGAGGGAGAAGTACACTATTGGTGCCATAAGTTGTGTACGGCGCTCATTTTGGTGCCAAAAGTTTTATCGGATCACTTAAGTGCCAAACCAGCGAAAAAACGATCACTTAAGTGCCTCTAGCGAAAAATTCAGGCCAAAAAATGACGTGGCTTTTTTAATTAAAAATTTAATATGACTGGGCATTTTATTTTTTTTAGAAAATTAGTCCATCTTCTTCTTCTTCTTCTTCTTCTTCTTCTTCTTCTTCTTCTTCTCCTCCTCCTCCTCCTTCTTCAATGTTCACACCTATCGTTCTTCCTTGCTTTTTTTTCTTCTCGGCGTGAAATGCCGAAGAGGAGGACGAGGTCGCTATTGCTCCCTTCTACTAGAGCTCCTCCACAAAGCTCAGGTCCGTCTACAAAGGATGGCCCCACATCATTGACGATCCACCCTCCGCCACCATGCACGTGTTGTGAGCAGCGTCCGAAGTCCCCGGCTCAAACCCAAGCCACAGATTGGAGCCCCGTTCCGCCAACTCGGCCGGGAGGTCATGGCTCCATGGAGCTGGAGCTTCGAGTCACAGGTTCCATTGCTTCCAACACCTCTACGGCGTGACCTATCTCCTCAACCCTCTAACCCAAGACATCTTCTTGCTGTCGAGCATCGAGCCATCGCACAAGTGGTGGCATCGGGCATAGAATCGGAATTGAGTCAATTGCCTAACCTACAGTAGAAGATTGTGCGATAAGGGAAGAGGTCCTCGATCAAGGCTCGAGGTCATGGGGAGACATCTCGAGCGTCCCCCCAAGGCTCCTCAGCCCCGTGTTCGCCGCTAGATCTATCCATTGGAAAGCCGCCGGCAGAGGCGGCATCATCATCTCGTCCTTCGATTATGAAGGAGGAGGTTGAGACGTCCACTTAGCGCAAGTCCAGGGAGATCTTGGTTTCGCCGACAATAATTAGGGTTTGAAATTGGGGATTTCTTTCAATTTGGCAAATTAGGGTTCTTATTTGGGGGGAAATGCAACTAGACGACGTCGTTTCTTGCTTTAGATGCTAACTGGACTCTCCGGCGAGCCACATCAGCATAAGAAATTAATAAAAAAATGCGAAGTCGGATTTCCGGCCAATCAGATCAGCGTTGGCACCAAAGTGAGCGTTTTTCAAATTTTTTGGCACTTAAATGATCCAACGAAAACTTTTGGCACCAAAATGAGCGTCGTACACAACTTATGGCACCAATAGTATACTTCTCCCGAATCTCGACGATGAAGTTTGCTACTCCTTATAATGATCCAATCCCATTGACGCCAGTAGTTTTCCTCCAAGACACTTGTTGCTTCCCGACGAGTTCTTAGTCAAGCATCACTGTCTTTCATTAGAATATGTCCAGCAAGTCCAATATTGAAGGGTCAACTCCAGGAGACATTCCAATAGCAATCGCATCCCTAATGAAGCCTCCAACATGTTTTAGCCAACATCCAATCAACATGGTGTGTTGATTCTTTTTTGTGTAGGTTCTTGGTGCATTGTGACACAGCCCACGGAGGAAGCATGTCCAAGACCATCCATAATCGGCCATGTCACGCATAAGCGCTTGCCTGCAAGCAACCTCGATCGATCCCCATCCCAACCAATCCTGTATCAGTCCATGATCGATTCCCGATCGATCACTAATCAGCCCCTGATCGATGTACAGCATCCCCGATCCATCCCTTGATCGATCGACTAACCGATCCACTGATCGGCCCTTGCACAATCCGCGACCGTGCCTAATCCATTTATGGGCGACACACAGAACGATCCGTACATGACCAACAACCAGCCCCTGAGCAATCCTCAGCCAACCTCTACACAAAGCAGGAGTGGTTCACCTGCTCCCGTCAGGCGCCCCCTGCACGCCCATGTTGGCCCTGACTCGCCCATGTTGCCCTTGATCTTGCTTTTGACCTGTGCCTGCACCTATGGCTATTTCCCAATGTCTGCAACCATTAAGTGGCCTGTTGGTAGCCTTGTAATGATCATACGAATTCAAACACGGCCAATTGGATCGGAGAGACGATCCACGGCCAAGATTAGACCTGAACTTGTATAAAAAGGGTCCCTCCCCCTGATTTGAGCTCAGCTCATTCATACTGAATACAATTTGCCCATTTGTGTGCCGACCCTTGTGTTGAGCGTGTGCATGTGTAGGCTAACTTGGGATAAAAAATCCTAAGGCCACACGGTGTTTGATCGATCGTGTTCGACCGACCCGTGACAAGTGGTATCAGAGCAATCGTTCCTAGCACAATGGCTGATCCTCGTGCTGATGTCCCAATCGTGCAAGGCGATGACCGAGAAGATCGTGGGCATCCAGCTAAGAAGGCCACCCGGTCAAAGAAGAACGTTGATGTCTCGTGTTCGTGGGATCCAAAGGGAGATCTGGCAAACTGAATGACAGTCCTAGAGGAGACTGTCACGAACGTCCAGGCATTGATGGACGACCTGCACCAGACCGTTGATGGAGCGGAAGCTGGTAGGAAGGAGTTCTTGGCCGAAGTGCAAGAACTCCAAGCCGACATGGGAGAGCTCCATGTCGAGGTGCTAGGATCCATCACGCATGAGCTACAGCAGCAGGACGAGACTTGGGAGGCCGCGATGGTGGCCATGCACGAAATGGCCGAGCTGAAAAGCAAGCTCACCAAGTTTGAAGCTACACGCGTCGACAGGGTGATCACTGTGCAATCCCATGTCGATGCACCCAAGCCGAAAGAGTTCAAGGGCTCACGGGTGGCAAAGGACATGAACAACTTCCTATGGTACATGGAACGATATTTCCAGACAATGGGAACAACTGACGACGTGATCAAGGTAAACACCGCAGCCATGTATTTAGTTGATGATGCATTATTGTGGTGGTGTCATAGGTCAGATGATAGGAATTGCAACCCTATCACGACATGGGCTCGGTTCGTCAAGGAATTTCGGCGAACCTACTATCCCGCTTATGCGGAAGAGGAAGCTCACAAGGAACTCAACCGCCTAGAGAAAAAAGGCGGAGTCCACGACTATGTGAAGTGATTCTCAGAGCTGCTAGTCAAAATCCCGTCTATGACCAAGACGGAGGCATTCCACCAATTCATGAACAGACTCAAACCATGGGTCAAGCAAGAGCTCAAATGGTGCAGTGCAACGGATCTCACAACGATTACTTCTGTGGCCGAGTCCCTTGTGGAATATAGGCCGACATCCTCGCCCAAGCCCAACCCTCGACCGAGAGAAAAGGCCACTAGTGAGGGAGATCGAAGTCAGTACCATCGTCCGAACCGAGGCAAATCGCCTTCGGTCCCTCCTACGACTCAGCCCGAGTCGAGCCATGGAGGATACCATCATAAGGTACGCACATACAAGTGCTACTTTTGTGACGGTCCCCATATGACCCAAGATTGCCCAAAAAGAGGGAAGTTGGTGGCCTTGTGCAAGGAAGATAAGCCGCGAGAGGAGGCGCGGTTGGAATCATTGCGGATCATTGGGTCGATCAAGGCTAAGAAGACCAAGGAACCCAAAGGAATTATGTCCATGGACGTGAAGATCGGTGGTACCACAATGAGTGCGCTCGTGGATACTGAGGTGTCCAATCTTTTCATATCCAAAGAGGCTGCGAAGAAGCTGAATCTTCCGGTCGAGACAAGTGATGCCGGTTGGCTCAAAATGGTGAATTCTAGAGAAGTCCTGACTAGTGGCATGGCTAGGGACGTGGATTTCACCTTGGTCCATGGACTAGCCAAGAGGACATCGAAGTAATCCCCCTTGACGACTATCATTTCATACTTAGTTTAGGATTCCTCAGTCGGATCAATGCGGGCATTATGCCCTTCGTAGATTGCATGTGCATCCTAGATAAGCGGTGCCAATGCATGGTCTCGATCTACTGCGAGTCGAGACACGATAGGAAAATGCTATCAGCTATGCAGCTATCAAAAGGGTTGAAGAAGGGCGAGGTGACCTTCTTGGCGGCATTGAAGGAAGAGGTCGTGGAAGAAACCGAGGTACCGAAAGAGGTGGCCCGAGTCCTCAACACCTTCCAAGATGTGATGCCGCCCAAGCTGCCTAAGAAGATGCCTCCTCGGAGAGAAGTGGACCATCGGATCGAGCTAATGCCCGATGCTCGACCATCGATCGCCAGCCATGGCACCCTATCGCATGACCCCGCCCGAGTTGGAAGAACTGAGGAAACAGGTCAAAGAGCTACTCGACGTGGGATATATTCGGCCATCCAAGGCCCCATTCGGTGCACCGATCTTGTTCCAAAAGAAACATGACGGATCCCTCCACATGTCCATTGACTATCGAGCCTTGAACAAGTTCACCGTCAAGAACAAGTACCCGATACCTCTCATAGCCAACTTGTTCGATCAACTCAAGGGAGCTCGATGGTTCTCCAAGCTCGACCTTTGATCGAGATACTACCAAGTTTAGATTGCCGAAGGGGATGAGCCAAAGACAGCATGTATGACCCGCTACGATCATACGAGTTCCTGATCATGCTGTTTGGCTTGACCAATGCGCCGACTACATTTTGCACTCTCATGAACAAGGTACTACATCCGTTCCTTGATCGGTTCATTATGGTTTACCTTGATAATATCGTTATATATAGCCAGACGCTCGAGGAACACGTCAAGCATTTGGGTTGAGTTTTCCAAACCCTTCGATAAAACGACTTATATGTGAAATGTGAAAAATGTGCCTTTGCACAAAGAGAAGTCCCTTTCCTTGGGTACATCGTCGGGGCGGACGAGTGTGGATGGACACGGCCAAGATCTATGCCATCGCTGATTGAGAGCCACCAACCAAGGTGACGGAGCTAAGATCCTTTCTCAGTCTCACGAACTATTATCCATGCTTCATCCAAGGATACTCGAGCCTCACCATGCCACTCACGGACATGCTAAAGAAGGAAATGCCGTGGGAATGGATGGATCGGTGTCAATCAGTTGAAGCGGGCCATGACCGAAGAGCCAGTGCTTGTGCTACCCGACTACACCGAACCGTATGAGGTAGAGACCGATGCTTTTGACTTTGCTATCGATGGTGTCTTGATGCAGGAAATGCATCCGATTGCCTTCGAGTCTCGGAAATTGAACGATACTGAGCGACGATACACGGTCCGAGAGAAGGAGATGACCGCTGTGGTGCATTGCCTTCGCGCGTGGAGGCACTATCTCTTGGGATCGCAGTTCGTCATGAGGACCGATAACGTGGCCATGAACTACTTCCTGGCCGAGTTTGATTATGTGCTAGAATACAAGCCCGGAAAGTCTGATTCTGTGGCCGATGCCTTAAGAAGGAAGCTAGAATTAGCCAATGTGATGAGCCGGCCCGACTGTCCGTGGAAAGATTGTATCAAGGAAGGGCTAAAGCATGACCAAACGGCCCAAGCTCTCTTTGATACGCTCAAGAGGGCAAGACGAGGCGATTTTGGCTTGAGGATGATCTCCTCTACACCAAAGGATGGTGACTCTATGTGCCGCTCCATGGAAGCTTCGGAAAGAAATCCTACATGAGTGCCACGACTCTAAATGGGCGAGTCATTCGGGAATCCACCGCACCATGGCACTCGTTGAGGATCAATATTATTGGCTGCATATGCGGGACGACGTTAAGGCCTATGTGCGAACATGTGTCATTTGCCAACAAGGCAAGATCGAGCAACAGTCGCCTGCGAGGCTTCTTAAGCCGTTGCCCATCTCGAAACATCCATGGGAGAGTGTCTCAATGGATTTCATTATGAACTTACCGAAGTTCAAAGGGTATCAGACCCTCATGGTCGTGGTGGACCGATTCTCCAAGTATGCAACATTTGTGCTGGCCACTAAAGATTGCCTAGCCGAGGAAGTAGCCAAGCTATTCCTCAAGCATGTCGTCAAATATTGGGGCGTTTCATGCACGATCATGAGCAATCGCAATTCGAGATTCACCGGGCGGTTTTGAACCGAGCTCTTCAAGTTGCTGGGGACGAACCTCAACTTTTCCACCAGCATGCATCCCCAAACCAACGGACAGACGGAGTGAGTGAATACATTGCTAGAAATCTATCTCCGACACTATGTGAGCAACATGCAAGTGAATTGGACATGGCTGATTGACGTGGCCCAATTTTCATAAAACTTACAACGGAGCGAGTCCACAAACCAAAGCCCGTTCAAGATTGTGACCAGGTAATAACCACTCACGCCAAGCACGATCACCTCGAGGTACCAAGGAAGCAATCCGTCTGCATACAAGCTTGCCAAGGAATAGGATGAACACATGGACTGGGCACAAGCATGCTTGAATAGAACCGTGAAACGCACGAAGAAATGGGCCGACAAGAAGCGATGGCACGTGGAGTTTCAAGTCAGGGACTTGGTGTTGGCCAAATTGCACCTCGTCCTTCAATACCATAACATGCACAAAGGGCTGATCCGTCGCTATGAGGGCCCCTTCCGAGTGTTGCAGTGGATTGGGAAGGTGGCATACAAGTTGGACTTACCATCCAAGCTCAAGGTACACCCCGTGTTCCATGTGAGCATGCTAAAGCCTTTCCATACGGACGAGGATGATTCGGATTGGGGCACATCACAGCGAGCACCCCTTGGAGCGAAGACCTCATATGACCAGGATGTTGAATGCATCATGGCCGACCGGATCATAAGAAAGAGATATTGTGTGCCAAGAAAAGAATATCTTGTCTGATGGAAGGGCCTTCCAGAGAGTGAAGCAAGTTGGGAACCCTCTAAGGCTCTATGGCAGTTCAAGAAGCACATCGAAGCCTTTCATGCAACAGACACAACGAGGGCATCGCCCAATTAGGTGGGGGAGAATGACATGGCCCACATTATGAAGCATGTCCAAGACCATCTGTGATCATCCGTGTCGTGCACAAGGGCTTGCCTGCAAGCAGCCCCGGTCGGTCCTTATCCCGACTGATCCTGCATCAGTCCATGATCGATCTCCGATCGATCACTAATCAGCCCCTGTTCGATGTATAGCATCCCCGATCGATCAACTAATCGATCCACCGATCGGCCCTGCACGATCCACGACCGTGCCCGATCCGTCCATGGGCAACAAACATAACGATCCGTGCATTACCAACCCCTAAGCAATCCTCAACCAACCTCTGCACAAAGCAGGAGTGGTTCATGTCATGCTCCGATCCTCGAGTGTATGTCCATCCCTCGGTGGTCGATTAATTTGCAACGTCCCAAGACGCATCGCCAACCCTTTTTACATACAGAAGTGAATACATAAATCCCCAAACAACACAAAGATGGGATAAAAAAGTAGGCCATAATTTTCAAAAACCATATCACACCTTCATACACATCAAACTAAGTCATATACAATATTAGCCGATTTATACTAGGTCTACAAAAATGGGTAGAGGGCTACAGATCCTCTAAACATTCGAGTCCTCAATTGAATACTCCAGGGACTCTAGATCCGAAAGACTTGGGTCTACCACTGACCCACCAACAAGGTCGGTCGTGCCTTTGCCAAAAGCGATCTCCAGTACCGACCTAGGAATCTCAGACTCCAAAAGGGGGCCTTCTCTGGGTCCATCTCACCCGTAACAATACCATGATCTGAATTGATGGGTACCTTCCGAGATAAACCCACATCAACCCAGATAGTGGATCTCACGAGTTCGTAGACCTAGGCTCCTTGACTCCTAGGGAAGGGAATCTAAGAGTGCTACTCGGTGACCTTCTTCGGCTGGCCAAAACGCTTAGGAGGAACAGCCATCTAAGGACCTATAAATGTTAGCCCATGACAGGGTGAGATGATGTCTCAACAAATTCACCCCCTAAGCATTGACTAGGAATGAAATACACATAAAAGCTGCCTAAGCACACACAAGATAGCAGACTTACCTTTGCCTCAGTTCCTTCCTGCAAGTCAGTACAATACCATAACTCAACCAATCCACTCAATTCAGATCGAATCATTAATCAACCAGTCAATCAGCTCAAGTCCATAACAACAGTACCACCTATCCATTCAATACCATATATCCATCCTCTAATACTACCACTACTCACAACAGTTGCAATATATGTTCTTAGCTCGCTTAAGTTGATATTTAGATAGATAGCTCACTCAAGCTAATAATTATAGATCGTGCTCACTCAAGCTGATAAAACGATCATAAAGGATATATATATATATATATATATATATATATATATATATATATTTATATATTTTACAAGCGACACTGATGGTTGAAGAACGCAAGGAAGCAACAAGATAGCTTGCAACAAGGGTGTTGCTGGAATTGGGTAGGTGAGAATGCTCAAGTTCCAATTTCTCTTGTACCCATAGGGATTGAAAAGTGGGCACTTTGTGCCATCGCGGTAAAGTGCGAGAAATGCAGAAGGGTTGATACAACTGGTTTATCAAAGTGGCATCAGAGTGTTTGTGCGAGGAATCTAAGGTTGTGATGATTATCATTTTAGAGGATTTCTAGAGGCGGGGTTGGCCTCCCATGCACAAATTGGTCGGGAGCTGATGCCCCTTTCCTGATGAGGCCTTGGCAGATCGAAACCAATTGTGCTGATGATCTGTATATCTTGCTTGAGAGACTAAATGCCTGAACAAAGTTGGATGTGGTGCGGTCCATGCTATTTGTGATATTGTTATTGGGAACAATCTATTGATAGAAGGTTGGCCTAGTGTCTCGGCTCACTAGGCACAACACGAGCTCGTCCTTGGCTAGGATACTTTTGGTGTGACAAGCAAGTTTCTCAAATAATATGGGCGGATGCTAAGAAGAGATCAGTCGCCATGTTCCCTACAAGAAGAGAATCCTTCATTGGTTTGCTGAGATCAAGAGTTGCTAAGATCAAGAGAGGCATAGTAGGTGAAAGAAGTGCTGCCAAGAGAGTGCAGTTAGTTTGAGAATGCCACCATATCCTAATTCTGATGCATCTATTTATAAAAGGGTTAGACAGAGTACTATATGAGAGAACAAGGAAGTATATGAGATTAACAGATCTATAAAAACAGAGAATGTATGAAGACTGTATAAGAACTTAAATAAAAACAGAGAATATATAAAATATAAAGTAAGAGTATGCATAAACAAAAACCAACCATGAAGGTGGTATGAACTTGTATTATATAAAGCTGAAAAGCTTAAATTACATGTATTAAAGGATGTAGAAACTAAAGCATCAAGTCATCCAATAGGGTGGTAATCCGCTCTCCAGAGAGTATTGATGTTTGTATTACAAGAAATGGTTAACCAACTATTATGTAAGTTGATAACCCTGTATAAAACTATGTACATGAAAAACTAACTTACTTTGAAACTAGGGGATACAAGGTAAGAAAGCTTGGAGATGGAAGAGAAGAGGATGAAGATGGAAGAGATGATGGTTTACAAGTGAGAGAGTGAAGAAGAAGAGAGAAATCTGGAAAATTTTGGGGTCCCCCCTTTTCTATGTCGAGAGTGTATTTATAAGGGGTGCTACAATGAAAATGCTACAGTGCTGAACAGTGTAAAGTGAATAGTGAACAGTGAAAGTACTATGCTACGATGTATAGCCTTTGCACCGCTTGTAATAGTGTTAGCATGTGATGTCTTGAGTTTATTCTCTGTCTAGGTTGAACCCGTAGCGGTCGTCTTCATTGGTGTTTCCATTGTAATGTGACTATGAGGATCCGTCTATATTGTCCTGAGATTTGGAAGATCCACATTGTGATCCTTCCGCTTCGGAGAGCATTGTTCTGAGGATGTTGCAATATTCCTCCTTGCTCTGGACTACAGTCAGTACTACACTTGCAATGGATTTTTCTTATAGAAAAGATGTATTTGATGGGACTGTGGTTATTTGATTTTTCTAGCTATTTAATTATGTTCTAACCGCAGCTTCGGATCATTGGTCATGAAATTTAAATCTATCCCACCATTTTGTTTTGTATTTTCAGACAAGTACAGGTACACCCGATTTATTGGATGTATTGTATTCAAATTCCCATGATGTTACCCAAGAAATTCTGAATATTATAAAAAAAAAAAAATTGCATAAGGCATGGGAACCTTATATCATGTGGTGTTGGTACGAAGTATTCACTGAAAACCTTGTATTCTTGTTTGACCGTGGGGTGTAGTATTATGTCCAAAGGACCAAAGAGATCCCACTAGGAGTCAAACCAATTTGGTAGGCTTTGTCTTGGAAAGTTCTCTTTAAAGAATAATAACCAAGTGTGTTGGAAATTTGTATTTTGTCTTAAAAAAACATTCCACCAAGCTTGTTGGTAGTCCCAGTATGTATATAAGGAGGAGTATCATAGGCTTTGGGTAAGTCTGGTTTGGAATTTTCTGAGTGTATGGGGTGAAGCCCCCCAGTGTGAGGGGTGTATGACTTTACTGATGGATATAGTGGAGTATACGATATTTTCTGTATTGTTATTGTCAGCAAAGTGAGTGAACATTGATGATTCTGTTTCTACTAGAATTTGCTCATAATAAGCAAGGGTTTTGTTTGTATTGTGAGGCTTGAAAAGCCAATATTTTGGAAATATGTTTTTTGCAAATTTGATTGGATCTTCATCGAAGAATCCATCTTCCACAGTTAATATTTTTTGAAAAGATGTTTTGGGGAAAAATTTTGATCTTTGAGAATGAGGGGTTGACTGTGGCCTAAT
Source organism: Eucalyptus pumila (assembly GCA_016097595.1). Lineage (NCBI taxonomy): Eukaryota > Viridiplantae > Streptophyta > Magnoliopsida > Myrtales > Myrtaceae > Eucalyptus > Eucalyptus pumila. Next base: position 35,453,827 of record CM027853.1, read on the forward strand.
GACCACCTCATTCGAAATTCTTTTGTATTCCACTTGTTTTTCTATAGCAAGCGGGGAAGGATTGTTGCTTACCTTAGCGACACTAGATGGCTCTTTCTTTACTGTTTTTTTATAAAGACTGGGCAAGTAACAATATTGTTTCTTTTGGTAGTATGTCGGCTAGCTGATTAAAGGCTAGCATGGGATCAGATGATATGGGTTCTATTTTCAAAGGTGTTTGGTGTTGTTGTAATAATGATTGGTTGTTTTCTGCCATTTGGAGCCATGTCTTGATAAGTGTTAAGCCTGTCGGCTTTGGTGGTGTATCGAAGGATTCAACAGTGGCTTTGCCTTTGCATTTATCTTTGTCTTTTTTGGATCTTGGCATATTGGTATCCCCTGTAAAAATTCTCTTATGAGAAAATCAGGCAATGAATTTGAAGAGCCATTTATAAATTTAATGTCAAAATCGAATACTGAAAGTATGGCTTGCCATCTGGCAAAAATCTGTTTTGATGCAATGTTTAAAACGTCTTTTTTGTAAAATGTCTTTGGCTGATTTGCAATCAATTCGTAAGAGAAATTTTTGATTTAATAAATCTCCTTGGAATTTTGATATAGATAAAACTATAGCAAGTATTTCTTTTTTGATTGTCGAATAATTTTGTTGAGTGGAATTCCAATGTTTTGATATAAATTGAACAACTTGTTCTTTGTTGTTTTTTTATCTATTTGAGAATGCCACCATATCCTAATTCTGATGCATCTGTTTCAACTATTTTAAAAGCGGAAGGGTCAGCTAGGTGTAAGCATGGTATATCTTTCACATGCATTTTTATTTGTTTGACAATGTCTGTATAGATAAAAGTCCAGGGTGGAGGATCCTTTCGTAACCTCTGATGTAAAGGTTTACAAAGGATATTTATATTGGGAAAGAAATCTAAAATACAATTGAGACTACCCAAAAACCTTTGTAATTGAATTTTGTCTTTAATTTCATCAGGGAATTTATCAGTAAAAGAGATTGATCTTTCTATGGGAGTGATGGTGCTTAAATGAATGTAATGACCTAAGAATCTAATCTTGGTTTTGAAGAGTGCAATTTTAGTTAGAGAGACTACAAGACCGTTTTGTATGATTATTTTTATGAAAGTAGATAAATGTTTAAAATGTTGTTCTATATTGGAAGAGAATACTAGAACATCATCTATATAAACTATGATATACTCTGAATAAGGATTGAAAATCTCGTTCATAATTCTTTGGAATTCTGAAGGGGCATTTTTGAGACCGAATGGCATAACATTCCATTCATATTGGCCAAAAGGGACTGTAAAGACTGTATTATATTTATCCTTTTCACTAACCTATATTTGCCAAAATCTTGACTTCATGTCAAATTTTGAAAATATTTTTTATCTACAAAGTCTGTTTAGCAAATCTTTTTTATTGGGTATATGATATCTTATCCACCTAAGGCTATATTAAGAGGTTTATAATTAATAACTAACCTAGGAACTCCTCTTTCAAGTTCAACATTTTTATTGACATAAAAAGCATAACAACTCCATGGTGATTGGCTTTTTCTTATGAGTTTTTTACTCAAAAGATCTTGTATTTCTGCTTGACAGAATTTCAAAACTACTTGATTCATTTGTGTTGGGCAAGCTTTGGTAGGTATTTTGTTTTCAGAAAAAATCTTGTTCATAGGGTAAATCAACGATATGCTTCTTTCTTTCCCAAAAGGCATTGGGTAAAGTAGAGCATATAGTCTTTTCTATGTATTTTTGAAGGGAAGTTATCTTTTCTATGATGTTTGGTTTTATAAGATTTTCTTCTATTCTTTTGAATTCTAAATCTTCTTTTAAGAATTCAAGCTGGTTTTCTTTGTCTTTTATAAGACAGTTTATTTCTGAAATAGAATGTTCTTGTAAAATATTTAGGCTTCTCTTCTGTGGTTTTGTTATGAAGTTGAAGATGATTTTTCTGTTTAAAGCATGGGTTTCAATACCTTCGTTAGTAGCTGTAAAAGGTTGGATTAATTGTATGAAGGGTATTCCAAGAATTACCTGTTGCCTCATATTTTTTACTAAAAGAAAAGATGTTTTGTAAGACATTTGATCTTTTATTATTAAGGCTTTTGGTAATTTGTATTGGATATTAAGTTTATCTCCTGAGGCTGATTTTAAAGATTTTGAAGTTTTATCAAAGTATATTGTTGGAACAATGCCTTTTTTGATACAATTGAGATCAGCTCTTGTATCAAAGAGTGTTGTTGTTTCAATAATAAACTCATTATTGATTTTTATCATAATATTTATTATCCATTTTCTAGATGTTATTTCTGTTAATAACATAAGAAAGGCCGGGTCCAGATTATCTAATGTATTGGTGATTTCGTTTTGGTCTTCTAATTTTGTCTTTTCTTTTATGACAAGAGATTTTATGTCGGAAATCTCTTGTTTCATTTCTAACTGTGTTTCTTTCAAGGCTTGGATTTCTAGTTTTTGTTGTTTTATTTCATTTTGGAGGTCATTTATATTGACGGGTCTAGACTGAGGTTTTTTGTTTCTATTCAAAATGTCTTTTAAAATGTAGGAAGTATTGGGTTTAGAGGTAATATTCAAGGAAGAGTATAGTCTATCTAGGTATTCTTTCTTGGCTTCTGGGTCAATGATCTTATCAACATTGCTAAGGAGAAATTCTTCTTCTTTTGTTAACATGTTTATTTCAAGAACGGGTTTTTCTAGAGAGGCGTCTTCATAATCAGAGTCAGAAGAGGAATTTATTTCATTAATCTAAAGACCTTCTTCCTCAAGAAGTTCATCAGAAGAAGTATCACCATTTTCTATGAAGATGTTGCTTAACTGGTTAAGAGTATTGTCATCAAGAGAGAGTTCATTTAATTTTTTGTTAATCCTATAATATTTTGAAATATGACATTTCCTACCACAAGAATAACATTTAATGTCTTTGAAATTTCTTCTATCAGTATGAGGTCTATTTTGGTTATTCTGGCGTCTTTGTTTATTCCTAAGAGGCGGAGGTTTGTTGTGATGTTTCTTCGTTTCTTTCTCAAGAGGACAAGTTCCCTTACATTTTGGTTTTGTTTTTTCATTATAAGAGGGGTCGTATTGAGCATAAAAATCTCCTAGACTTCTATTGGTGAGAGATTGTTCTTCCTTGAGTTGTCTTTGTAATTTGATAGTATTACACATTTGGGTTCCCTGTTTATAAACATAAAAGACTATTTCTCCATAAGAAAGAATATCATAAGGTATTTGGTCATTGTATTCTTCTCCAATTCTATCTCTAACTTGGTCACCTATAATTTGGGATAAACCTGCTAAGAATTTTTCTTTCCAAAAGGGTTGATTGCAATCAGGTCTAATAAGAACCCTTTGAAGGAAGAGTTCTTTGTATTCTCTAAATCTCCCTAAGGATCTACAGCGCATATTGGATAAGAGATCTTGGTTCCTATCTCTAATATGTGAAGGGTCTCCTATGAAGTGTTGTGAAATGGAATAGATAAGAGTATTTACCGCATCTTGGATGAGATGTCCTTGATCATCATCCATGCGTTGGGCAAAGTCGTCGATTTTATACGCAGTTAAAATTTGTATTATTTGTTCATCAGTCAAATAATTATCCCACCAACCTTTTAGTTGTCCAGTAAATCCGACTACTAAAAGATTAGCAACAGCATGATCAGAAACATCTTGCTGGGTTTTGTAGGCATTGGCAAGCATTACCATGTATTTAAAATATTCATGATATTGCTTTCTGCAACACCATCTATATTCCATTCATAAATGGCATCAAGAGAGTATTTATTCTGTATTTTCTGTGATGATTCTTCTTGGGCAATGTCTGGTGGAGTCGCTCTACTATAATAAAGTTTCTGAGGTTGTTTCCAATTGAGTCTATTAATGTCGGTGACTAATTCATTATCAGAGTCACCAGAGTGTTTGGTCAAGGTACTGATAGTAGGTTGGTCTAGGGTGTCTTTAATAATTAGTCCTTGGAATTTAGGAGTATCTAGTATAGGGGCGGGCTCAAGCTTTGATTTTCCTAAGAGTTTTTTCTTTTGGTCTATTGCTTTGGCAAACTCTGGGCTAAGATTTTTTGGAAATTCAAAAGCTTTAAAAATGAGTTTTTTGAAAGTATCAACTTGTGGTGTGATGAGTTGGGTAGGATTCTGGATGGTAGATTCTATTCTATTCAATTGTTTTCCTATGGTTGCCAAATGTTGATTGGTGTAATTGTTTTGTTCAATGAATTTGTGAGTATAAAGAGAGTCTCCTTGATCTGGAAGCCTAAAAGGAGTAGCTGTAACCTTGCTTTCTCCATGTTGTATTTTTATTCTCCTAAGAGGGGGATGATTGGATTCTATGGTTTCACTATTATCAAGTTTCCTCTTATAATGATGATCTAAAACAATTATTTCTTTTGGTTCGAGGAATTATTCTTCTAACCAGTCAAAGAAAAATATATGGACTTCATATTCATATATGTAGTCATAATATTTTTGTTTGATATCTTTTCCTTTATCAGCAAAGGTTTTGAAGAACCATTCTTTGATTTATCTGTTGTTTTCAGAATTAAATTATTTATTAAAGAAAGCCTTGTTTGGTTCAAAATGTTTTTTTTTTAAATTAAGCTCGGCATCTATCATTTGCAAATAAGTGGGAGAATGATGAGGAGAATCTGTATTTTCTAGGACTGGTTTAGGCTGGTTTTGTTGGTAAACTGGCCTAGAAATCCCTGATCTATCAAGTGTTGTATCGCGTGTGGGAGTGTCTCTATGCATACTAGGAGGAGGAGTGTCTCTATGCGTACTTGGAGGGATGGTGATTATAGGCGGAAGATTGGGATTAAGATCTATGGACCTTGTATAAGAAGTATGAAAAGAATGACTAGATCTTGAATCAAAAGATCTTCTAGGAAACCTAATGGTTACTCTTCCTTCTGGATGTTGAATGACATTAGTTGGATCAATATTTTGAACAACTTGTTGGGGAATTTGGTTTTCTAATTCCCATTGTTCTGGTAGAGTAACCTGATTCCAATTAATAGACCTAGGAATTGTCGTATTTGCTCTAGAAATGTCAGTTTGGAGGAGAAGTGTTTCTCCTTGAGGACTATGTTTGAAAGTATTTTCTCCAAAAGCGGAGGACATGGCTTTATAATGAATTCTATAGACAAGGGCTAAAGGAATAGATCCATCTACCACTTTGTAATTATGGGTTTTGATTTGGAGTGTTAGAGCTCTAAGGATATTCTTATCTTTAAGAGAAACAGAGAAATTGGGGTAATAGTCAAAATGTATAGGACCTTTGTAGAGACTTGTCTCCATAGTCCCTAGTATGGACTCATCATAATTTAAGAGACGAGAATCTCGTAAAACTAAGAGAATAGAAGTATTAAGACCTTCTTTTGTAAGAGGTTCGACTCCTACTTGGACTAGTCCTATATGAATGTAATTGTTTTTGTTTATGCTTTTGGATAGACTCTTTGTTTAAAAGGTGTATTTTCTCATAGGAATTAGAAAGAGGAACATCCCTTTCTTCGGTGGTTATGACATAGTCCTATATATATATAGGACTTGGATCTAAGTCCATTTGTGATAGAGAACTAGAGGAAGATGTAGATCTTCTATGTAAGCTCATACTTAAGATCAAAACTGTTCCTTCTTCAGAACCGTTACAGAGCTAAACCAACAGTCTAACAACCACTCGGGGACTTACGGCCTGGACCACTCTGTAGAAACAAGAAGGATGCCAATGAATGGCTCTCAATCTATGAGTATGCTCTTACAAAGACTATCTATACCTTCTCCCTGGCTATGATACCATAAAGGGGTGGCGTTGATGGTGGCTATATATATATATATATATATATATATATATATATATAGGTCGTGCTCACTCAAGCTGATAAAACGACCTTGACTTGGTGTATATATATATATATATAGGTCGTGCTTGCTCAAGTTGATAAAACAACCTTGGCTCACTCAAGCTAATAAATCACCACATTGAAAATACCCGATAAAATAGTCATATGTGGGTACACAGTTGGCCTGAGCCAAAATTTTAATATCTTTCTTTTAGAAATTTCCGCTAGTCATAATAGTCCATAAACGCATTTTTTACGCTGTAGACCGACACCCGATATTTTCCAATTATATACCGAAATTACTCAATTTTGGAATAAATATCCAAAATTATAATTCTCACTCAATTTACACAATCTAGCATTCAATTAAATAAACCAAACACACCATTGCAATCAGCACGAAATTCCAGTCACCGACTATCTCGGTATAATTTCTGAAAAATAATAAATAATTAATGAAATACCAATAAATACCATAAATGCAAACTTAGGCCAAAAAAGCCTAATTAAATAACGAAACAGGCCCGGAAAAATTCTGAACCTATCTAGATAGATAATACAACCTATCTAGTTGCTAATTAAGCCATTCTAACCACCTAACATGTACAAACGAGTAATTAAATTGCTAATACATTCTAACTAACCACCTAAACCTTCATTAACCTAAAATAATCAACCCTTAAACATAATTAACTCCCTAAGTAGAGTTTAGTGAGTAAACTCATCGGTTTTGAAATCTGATGAGTCCACGAGGACGGCAAGGCAGAGATGAGCGACAAACTCCAAAGCAGCAGCACTTCATGAGGCCCAAAAGTGGTCTGAAGCGAGCCAAACAGTACACGGTTGGGCTGAGGGGGTTCGGTTCTATTACTGGGCCGAAGGAGCTACTTGGACAACTAGCTGATCTGGAACGGCCAAGGCGGCTGGCGAACGAGCCGCAACGATAAGTAGGGGCGATGGTGACTGCTCTGACAAGTTGGACAGCAGCCAAAGGGCTCTGACATCGACCAAGGGAGCTCGGGGGATAGGCTAAGCTCACGAGACAAGCAAAACGGCGCACAAGGCTCAGGGGCACGCGACGAGGGTGCAACGACCAGTAATGGTGACTACGGGCTCAGCGGGCGGTTACAACAGCAAGGGGGCTCTCCTCTGGTTTTCTTTTGCAACTTTGGAGCTCCAATTGGCTTAGAAATGGAGAAAGTGGCCGGCTGAGGTAGAAGAAAGGGGACAACAAAGCCTTGAGGGTCCCTCCAAGCTTCTTTCTATCCCTTTTTCCCCTTAGAGAGGCCCCACCTTGACGGGCTAGCTTCCTCAGCCATTTTCCAGCCACCAAGCTTCCCTTAAAAGCCATTGAAGTGGTCCAAAGGTTGAGGACCAAGGGGGGCTACGAATTTTGAAGTCTTTTCCCCCAATTTGGACCAATCTCTCTCCAATTGAAGCCACATTCGGTCCTATAAATTTCACCAATGTGTCCTCAATCAAATTTACATTTTTCATTGCCAATAGAACCAACTTGCATCTCAAAAACGAGATCAAAAATTGTCCCCTGAATTTTCCGGACAAAAACAGCCCTATTTAACATTTCGCCAAAAATCTCGATTTGTAGAAAAATCTTTGAAAACAAGTCAACAGTCCTAAAATAAATCATGGCATGACCGAACTTTCAATTTCTAAAATTGGATTCAAATTTGCGGTTAATTTTGATCTGCCGCGATTTTAGCGTGACCTAGCCTAACGGGTAGCTTTTAGAAATTTTTAGTGTAATTGACCCGTGGTCAATTATTTTTTAGCCACATTATACATCTTTGACACATTGGCAACTCTCAATTATCATGAAAATCTCAAGGTTTCAAATGCGGCCACAAGGTACCAAAACGATAGAAAAATCAGTCTAGTTCGGATCGACAAGAATTTTACAATCTGGTGGAATCACCCACACTTTGATCACCTATCTTAGTCGAACTGACCAATCTCTGATCCCTGATCAATTTATAACTCTGCCATAATGATCTCTGTAGATGAACATGGTCGAGCAGTAGATTCCCGGTTGAATTCTCAAGTCTATTGCATTAAAATCCTTTAACGGCTTCACCTAATAATCTAGTTATCTCATGAGTGATCAGCTCAGAGAATAGCACTATATGCACGACGATGAAAGGCCCGATTCATTTAATTGAAAACATAACTGAAATTTCAGGATGTCACAGTTCACTTGCTCCCGTTAGGCGCCCTTGCACGCTCATGCTGGCCCTGACTTGCCCATGCTGCCCCTAATCTTGCTTCTAACTTGTGCCTACACCTGTGGCTATTTCCCAATGTCTACAGCCATTAAATGGCCTGCTGGTACCTTGTAATGATGATACGGATTCAAACACAACCGTTGGATCAGAGGGACAATCCACGGCCGAGATTAGACCCGAATTTGTATAAAAGGGGTCCCTCCCCCTCATTTGAGCTCAACTCATTCATACTGAATACAATTCGCCCCTTTGTGTGCCGACCCTTGTGTTGAGCTTGTGCGTGTGTAGGCTGACTTGGGATCACAAATCCTAAGGCCACATGATGTTTGATCGATCATTGCTAGATTACCAACTTTCGATCGCCGAGTACTCATCAAGCATCGGTGAAGGCTTTGTCATACACCCCATTCATCGATTTGCAAGCTTCACTGCTACCCTTGTAAAAGCTGTGACCTAAATTAGGTAATCTCCTTAGACTAAATTCGGTTCAAGTATTCGGTTTCCTAGTTTGTGATATATATATCAATTCTAACTTGATTTGCTTTGATACGTTTTGACATTATTCGATTAGGAAGCTCGTTGCATTAAATCATAATAATCAAGAATATTGAACCACGAGACGTCAGATCAGATTTTTGATTATTTTGATTTTCCATGGAAAATTTATGGTTTGTGATGCGTAATTGATTCACGTTAAGATAATATGTCATTAAGGGTGCATTTGGTAACGTTTCTGTTTAAAAATTGTTCCAGAAAACAGAAATAAAAAAATTTGTTTCTGTTCCGGGGAACAATTTTTGAACAAAAAAACGCATTTGGTAAACTTGTTCCAGGAATAAAAAATAAACAAAAACACGTTTGGTAAATTTGTATTATTTTTTATTTCTTTTATTTTTTAATATTTTTTCTATGTTCTTTCTTTTTTTCTATTTTTTTCTTTTTTTTCTTTTTCCTTTTTTCTTTTTCTTCTTTAGGCCGGTCGCCGGCCTCGGCCATGGCGGGCGACCGACCGACGAGGGCCGGTGGCCTCGCCCAGCCACGGCGAGGCTCGTCGGCCGCTGGGCAAGCTCGGCCTCGCCGGATCTAGGCGAGATCGAGCTCGCCGGCCGCTAGGCAAGCCTCGTCGTGGCTGGGCGAGGCCGCCGACCCTTGTCGGCCGGTCGCTGGCCATGGCCGAGGCCAGCGACCGGCGAAAGAAAAAAAAAGAAAGAAAAAGAAGAAGAAAAGAATAAGAAAATAAAAAAGTGTTTCTCAATTTTGTTTCAGAAACAAGAAGCAACCTTTTTTTTTTTTTTGTTTCTTGTTTCTGTTCCAGATGTGTTTATGGGAACAAAAAAACAGTTTTGGAACAAAAACGCACCCAAACGCGTTTATGTTCCTTTTTTGTTCCCAGGAACAAAAAAAATAGAAATTTTTGTTCCTAGGAACAGAAACAACTTGCAACCAAACGAAGCCTAAATTGTCTTGGTGAATTATCAATAGGACATATGTTTCAATGTGTCATTTGATATTTAATCATTACATACACATCGCATATCATGGATCATATGTCATATCTAGAACTTAGGCCCATAAATATTTCATGTTTAAAGCAACACATGTTGATTTTTAAAATTCATATGGAATTAGAATAATTTTCCTTCAATAAACAATAAAAAAAAAAAAAAAAAAAATGTTATTTAGGTCATATAGATTTCATAATATGCATGCCATATATTGTGCATTAGTTAATGAGTCACACATTTTAGGTTCAATGTCTTAGTATTCCCCTCATGCAATCTGACCGTAATTAATAATCAAGTTTTCATGCACCATTCAATTTAGTTATAAAAAAAAAATTGCATTGCATCATCCAGTCACTTTCTTCTCAATAAAAATTATTAAGTCATGTTAGTTTATATCTATTTAGAAGGAAAACACAAAGGTCATTAGCTTTGTTAATTAAAATGGTTAATTCATAATAAATCCTATTTCATGTCATTGTTATTTCATGTAGGTTGCATATTAAAATAAATAAATATCTAAACTGCATTATTTTAAAGAGATAAATCATAAAAAGAACACGCATGCTCATAAAATTACCACATCGTTCATTATGTAGCACATACATATTTAGGATCACGTAAATCAGATTGCACATATGTTATGATGGTTCAAGTTATGTCATATGAATTGCATCTCCCATGTCATTAGAGCAAAAATCACGCATATTAAATTTAGATTAAGATTGCACATAATTAACATTTAAAAAAAATAAGATGTCATATCATTTAGAAATCATGTTTAGCACATGCATTTTTAATCAACATTTTGTAAAATTTTTTAGAGAACAAACCTTGATAAAGTTGTAGTTTGTTATGCTTAAGGTTAGTTATAATTTTTTTTTTTTACAATTTATGACTTGGGTTTATTGAATATTATTTTGTTGATTGTGCACTTGCATAAACACCATCTGCATGTTAGTGGCTTAAGTTAAAATTAATCAAGATTGCTTGCAAAAATATTTTTGAAATTAAAACCCAAAGGGCATTAGATTAATCTAGCATAATCATGTCTTTAGACCTATTGAATCTATTGTTCGCAAAAAAATAAAGTATTCTCCCATACTTTACTTAGGTTTCTAATCCACCTTAATTGATTAGTGGCGGCTCCAAATTGAGTAAAATTGCATGTTTAAATGGATTAAATTTTTAGTGTCAAGTTGCAATTGGTAGGACTTGGGAGGGTTCATGCTAAGTCTTCAGACTTAGTAATCCATTAGCTTTCCCTTGGGTAATTCACCTTTAGGAAGGTCACAACAGACTTCTTCAGTGTAGTCCCAACAAATAGTGTCAGAACCAATGGTAAATTGATCGTTCTCAATCTATTATGATGTTTGGTAAATATCTAAAAAAAGGAAAAATTCCTTTAAGCAACGCAGTTTCCAAGCAATGGATGTTATGTGCATCAACATGGTCCCAATGGCAACCTTCATTGTTTGGTCTAGAGAAAGTGATTAGGGATGAAGGTGGGAGTTGGTTTAAGTTGAGATATGTTGATGAAGAAGGACACCTCAATTTTGGGGGAGTAAACCTAATACTGAGCTCATACATGAGGGGGCTATTGTTGAGGTGCACATGTGAGTTGTTTTAAGTCCCACATCGAAGAGATGATGCATATGGAACAATTAATATACCTTAGTTGGCCCATTACTCATTAGTTCAAGTTTTTAAGTGGATGTGGGTTTAACTAAATATTCTGACGGACTCGAAATTGGATTTCCTCTTAGCAATCTCCCTAGTAAAGGTATAAGCAATGGTTGGTCCTTCCCAAAGAATGATTTCATCGATCCCAATCTCATCGCTCTCTCCTTTCGCTTGAACGAGCCATCTCACTGTCGTTTATCGTCAATGTGAGGGAACTTGCGAATTGAGTAAGACCCCCCGCCCCACCATCCCCCACCCAAAAATGTTCATCAAACTGGGCGAGAGTTGAATCGCGGAACAAGTTGAGTAGAGTACTCTATTTTGTGTTGTATACAAAATCCATTTTTGGTGTAAAATTTGTCAAGCAAGCCGCATTTCTTAATACATTCATTATGAGCCTTCCTAGGCCAAAAAAAAAAAAAAAAAAAAAATTGAGTCAATTAGACGTCTGAAAAAAGATTGTGCATATTCAAATTTATATTAATCCAATGGCAATTTTAGAAACCTTAATACAAGGTTTATATATTTTTATAGAAAATATCATATGATAGCATCCCCCACTTGTATTCTCTTGATTAGCATATGCTCAAAGATATCGAAATATTATAGAATTGCTTATATACCTGAGATTATTACCATATATTCTTCAGGTGATATTGATAATCAAGAAATATTTTTGTCATGTGTAAAGTTCAACTAGTTAATAATTGGTATAATGATGCACGCTATGTGCCCAATGACCCAATACAAAACAACTAGCATCTCTTACACACTCAAATAAGATTCAGTAATAAGTGCACCAAAAGTCCTAAAACTTATCATGAAAGTACAGTTGAATCATAAAACTCTTGAAAAGTATAATCAAGTTCGAAAACTTAGTACAAAGTGCAATCGACTCGTAAAACTTATAAAAAGTACAATTAAGTCTTAAAGCTTTCAAAAAGTGCAATTAACAAAAGGACTTGATTGGACCAATTTAATAAGTTTTAGACTTAATTGCATTTTTTGAAAATTTTAGGATTTAATTGCACTTTTGTAATAAGTTTTAAGACTTCGAATACACTTATTCCTAAAATTTTAATTCTTTTATTCTGTTCTCTCTTATCTTTTGTGGTATTGTAGGTATGATGAGTAACATATTATGATTCTTACATTGGATAAATTGTACATATTCATCTCCAATTTTTCTTTTTTTGTTGACAAATATTCATCTCCAATTCACCCTATACCTTTCCAAAGTCCCCAAACATGCAATGCAAGTGAGCCTTTACTAGTTTTCCTTTCATTTCTCCAGTAAGATTGAAGATGAAATTTAGATTGGAAAAAAGGATATGATTATCAAAGAATGTCACTGCTAATCCAACTTAAGGTGGATCGTATGCCCATTATGCATATTGCTTAATCAAGTTGGGGGATCCAACATCCTTTGAATTTTAAGCGATCTGTTCGTCATGGCCTAAAATTAAAGTACTATAGCAATCAACTATTCAAGCGATCTATGTTTTGTCAACTCTAAAAATCAATTCTTAAATGCTCTCTACTATCTCCAAAGTATTATCAGTCAACATAATAACCTCAAGACAATTTTGTCAAGCACCATCAAGTTCTTTCTTGTTTTCTGACACTCAATACAAATCTTGAGATATCCACAAAATATCGTAACATCTACTAAAGCATAAGACTAATTCCTCAGATTGTCATTAGCCATCGATTAGTCCTCCAAGATTCCCTTATAGTCGAAGATCATCAATTCATCCGCTTAAAATTTGTGTAAGTCAACTCTCATGTAATCTATAAAAATTGTCAACTATATTTCATGGTTTTACAAACTCCTCAGATAGAGGTCATCAAAAACATCATTTAAATATTATACTTTCTAGGACTACTGAATCATTTGCTCTTAATCCACGTAAAACCAATGTATAAGAATTATATATCAAAATAGATTTTGTGGGTACATCCAATAGTAACAATAAGATAGAGATCCGCTCCCTCATATTCCTTAGTGCTTTTTAAGAATAGCGAGAAAGAATATCAGATGTTGCTATTCATTCTTCTACGCGGGTAAGTAGTATCTCGTGCACTCACACCGGATAATTAACCGGTCCAACTATGGCACTTGCAATTCAAAGAAGCTATATTCAGTCGAAATTCACTGAAAAAGTACTTTTAGAAAGGGTTCTAAAAAATCATCACGTATCCATCTGTACTTCATCTGCAAATGGCAAGGATAAATCGATCTAATCAACCATTGATTTTGAAGATCATTCTGTTCAGGCGACGGTCATGGAAACAAATCTTTTCACTGGGCGACGAACCAGCTAAAAGCCTATCGTGAAATGGTTTTCGATTGCCCTTCTCTCAGCCACAGTCATTGTTTCCAACTTTCTCTAAACATTCACATCTCTTTTGCTGCAACCATAACAGAACTAAAGCCTCTTTGTTTTGACAACCATTTCTGCAACAGTGCTTTTCATAGGAGAAAATGGAGGTCTAATTCAGTATTGATGCACTCTCAAATCACTACGCTGAACTAGCCCACTTCAAGCATCTCTCTCTCTTTCTTAAGCTATGGGATAAGTACACTAATGGTGTCATAAGTTGTGTACGGCGCTCACTTTGGTGCCAAAAGTTTCCGTCAGATCACTTAAGTGCCAAATCGGAGGAAAAACGATCATTTTGGTGCCAACGGCGAAAGATTCCGGCCAAAATAAATACGTGGCTTTCTTTCTCTTTTTTTTTAAAAAAAAATTGATAGGCCTTTAAATGACGTTGTTTTTTGTCCTCCTTAAGAAAACGACGTCGTTTTGCCGTCCTACATGGATGGCTTCATGGAAACAACGCCGTTTAGCTCACATGGGGATTGAAATTAGGGTTTCTGCCGCTCGGCAACCGTTGTTCGCCGCCGTCGCTCGGCCACCATCGCTCAACCACCATTGTAGTTGCTCGACCAGGTGAGCGAGGAGAGACTGAGATTGTTGCAGAAAAAATCGAAGGCGAGGGCAGAGGAGGAGGAGGGAGAAGATGGGTCGAAGGTGCTGCTGGTGCGCTGCTGCTGCTGGTGTCGCTGCTGGTGTGCTGCCGGTGCTGTTGTTGGTGCCGTGCTGGTGCCATTGCTAGTGTGGGTCTTCGAGAAAGAAGAGACACGAAGACAAGCCTTCCCGCTCTCTCAATTTGGGGATTAGGGTTTCAAAGTTGCGGGAAAGATGCCAAATGGCGTCATTTTGGTGTTTGGATGTTGACTCAACTCTCCAACGAGCCACGTCAACTTCAAAAATTAATAATAAAAAAAGCCACGTCGGATTTCCAGCCAATTTCGTCGGCATTGGCACCAAAGTGAGCGTTTTTCAAAGTTTTTGGCACTTAAGTGATCCGACAGAAACTTTTAGCACCAAAGTGAGCGTCGTACACAACTTATGGCACCATTAGTGTACTTATCCCCTTAAGCTTTATACACGTCTAGCAACTAGAATTCAAAATCTTACCCGAAATGACAATTTCGAAAGGGAATGAGAGTCACAACTGGAGAAAGCATTGAATTCTTTTCCTTTCGGTGATATTCTCACTCTGATTGAGATCTTATTATCGGTCCACGCCATGTAATTTAACTGGTCTCCATCGAGGTATTTTTGGGAGGGACTGTAACAAACAAATGGAATATCAATTTCAAAGAAAAGGTGCAGATTGAAGCCAAGTGAACAAAGTCAATATCACTCAAGGATTAAAAAAAAGCAAAGTAAGAAAGAAAAGAACCCTATGTTTGGCGGCAGTCATTCACTCTTCCTCAGGAGGGCATCTTTCACAAGTTGATATCTTTCATGGCATCGAGATCCGTACGTGCACACAAAAAGAAAACGAAGAATCGAAGGATTAAGAGGACTGAATAGTCTGCTTGCCAAGAATTCTCTCACCAAAAGAAGGAAGCATAAAATAAAATTCAACTCAACGCTAGTCAAGAATCCAAATTCAAAACAAGAGCCTTTGGTATCAGATATTGTGCTGCTTCTGATGGAGAGGTCAGAATCATTCCAAGTGGAGGTATCGTGAGGGTCTGGAACAGAGACGCCCATAAACCCATTCTTGAGGATAAGAGTTGTGGGTATAGGAAATTAAATTATCACTGAATTCAAGCTAAAACCTACATGGCTAGCTTGGCCATCTGGACCCGAATAGTACCATTATTTTGCAAGATTTGTCAATTATGTCTTTTTTCACCACTCGTATCTAGTATCGGCTCATTCAAGCGGTTCTGGCAAAGAAGTAAATTATTGGTGCAAAGTCTGATCACAAAGGATCATTAATTTATTTTATTAAGAATTTTATGCCAAGAAATAATATGATATAGTTCATTGCCAAGCTGGTTTTTGGTCCATGAAATGCATTGCAATTTGAAAGTTGCACAAGGCTCACTCTTTTGTGAAATGCAACTAAAGCCCAGGAA
Organism: Eucalyptus pumila; assembly: GCA_016097595.1. Taxonomy (NCBI): domain Eukaryota; kingdom Viridiplantae; phylum Streptophyta; class Magnoliopsida; order Myrtales; family Myrtaceae; genus Eucalyptus; species Eucalyptus pumila. Next base: position 35,469,570 of record CM027853.1, read on the forward strand.
TATTGATTTCAACCCTAGTTGCCTCAAGGAAAATGTCACTCGATGATGCTGATAAATACCAGATTGAGAGACATACATCGATATCTTCTCCTAGGTTTTCGGCAGGCATTTTTGCTCAGTTCAGTGAACATTGCATACTTGTAAGCCTTGCGCTTATAAAAAGAATAAATCCTAAGATGGGAAGCTTAATCACATGAGTGTTAAGAATCATTACATGCTTATGGAAAAAAGGACGCATTAAAATGGGAAAATTTGGATGGCGCAAATTGACTTATGGAAATCTTTCTAAAGTAAAGGTGGCTTTGGAATCTGATCCCAATTTCTGTTCCATACCCTATAAATACAGACATGAATGCAAGGGAAAAATTGAAGCATTGGACTTGAGTAGGAGAAGAAGAGAGACTGACATGAAGACAAGAGTCTCATTTGGTAGCCAAGGATGACTTGCCTGCGCCGAACTCGATCTATTCGACCTGAACTATGTATTTGAGTAGTTCGTGCTGGTTTCAGGCAGTCTCCTTGGCTAATCAGAAAGTCTCTCATCTTTTATGTTAGGCTTCTTCTTTCTTTTATAGGCAACTAATCCTAGAAGATAAGAATTTGTCAGTTCTTTTTATTCATCACACCTCACACTGATAGTGATAGGCATTGGAATGTTTTTGTGAGGAAGAGAGGCCTTACACGATATGATGAGTCTTGTTTGTTAGCCGAGGATGACTTGCCTGCTTCTTGCATGAGTGCTTCAATTAGGGTCCACGTTCTTGTTGATCGATGCTTATGAACGCAAGGTGACGAGACAGGTCATCCTGGCTTATCTAAAATGCTCTTCATTTTCATGTTAGGCCTTCTCTTCTGCTTTGACGGCACCTATCTTGGGCCACAGGTACATGGGAAGTCAGCACAAGAAGGTCTATCAAAGTTGTGGCTGGCTTATGTTAACATGAAATATTGAAAAGGAAAGGAAAAATGAAAATTAGTTTGGGAGGTTTTGCTATTTGGAGACAGAACACTCTATTGTGCAGGTTTCGTTATTGAAACCATCTTTTGAGGGATACTTCAGCGCATGGCTAGGTGCAAGTGATGATACCATTGAGAATGTGTAGTTATATGTACTTTCCATGATACATGCAAATCGACAGTATTTCACTGAGGAGTCTAAACATCTGATTACTCTCCGAGTGCTGTATACTCTCCCAGTTTGGATTTTGCAAGCACACAGTATACAACCATTCATGATACCACTTTCTGAAGTTCTCTTAAAGATTGATACCTTGCTTTTACATCAAGTCAGCATTGGCCTAAGTTTCACTACCTATCATGTTTATGCCTTCTTTTAACAATTTCATAATAAAAAGAATCGCTCGACTTGGGCATGATCTAAATGTTGACAAATATAGAAGAACCTTGATTGTATCACTTGTAATTTAATTAATTTTTATATTAATTTTTTACCACGTCAGCACCAAAACGACGTCGTTTTGCACTTGTTTCGCTGGAAAATCGCCACGTCAGTATTTTGGCCGGATTAGCACGTAAGTGTCTTTTTGTGCCAACTTTTGGCACTCCAGGAGTCCTGGTGTTCTCTATTAAGTAGATGCCACTTTCATGAATAGGGATAGAAGGATAATTTACGTAAAAGTGAAAAAAAAAAAAAAATCCACTAAGGTAAGACTGACGTATGTATTTTGTATTTTCATAAATAGAGGTATATAAGTGGTTTATCAAGTGAAACGTTTGACTCCTCAACCAGAATCTGCATTCATTAATTGGTCTCTCCAAATGTTGAGTAATTCCTTGGGAAAAGCTTGGTCAATCAAAATCTCGACAAATGGTAGGAATTCATATTTTTTTACTAATCATAATCAAGAAATGTTATCTTTGGAAGCGCGCAGTGGAAGCCTGATAGCGCAGAAGCCTGATATCTTCACCTTAAGCTGAAGTCCTAATCCATCAATATATTTAGTTAGACCTGCTTTCGCTCAAAAATTTCAGCCAATAAGTTATGAGTAAATATAGGTCTAATTAGATATTTTGATGAGCTTAAACTTGAACTATTACTTGGCGATCTCCTCTAATGAAAGCATCAGACTTTGTTGACATCTAAATTTCGACTATTTACTTATTTGTTCATCATATAAAAATATCAAAATTACATTAAGCATTTCATAACATTGCATTTAGGTAACAATAACATTTAGGACCAAACCCTTACCCAAAAAGAAAACATTTAGGACCAAACTTATCTTTAAAAAAAAAATGTTCAAAAAAAAAGAGAAAAGAGAGAATAAAAAAGTAATAATAATTCGGTTGTGGAAGGAGATTTTGAAAGATTTTAGATTTTGAATAATGCAGTCTTTTTCTTGTTGAGCGTATCCCCTCTATTTGGAGGATGATTGTCAATGGTTAAGTGAATTATCTTGGAAAATCTTCATAAAAGATTTTAGAATTTAAATAATGGAGCATTTTTCTTGTTGACCACATCCCCTCTTTTCAGAAGATGATTGTTGGCGGATATGCAATTATCGGGAAAAGTACCAAAAAAGTCTTAAACCTATTACAATGATACAAATTCAGTCCTAAACTTTTAAATTAGACCAATTCAGTCCTAAACCATTTTAAATTTGTATCAATTCAGTCCATTTGGCCAATTTTAGCCAACCGGCACTAACGTGGACGTGACCGATGGCCAAACGCTAACATGGCAATTTTTTTAATTTTTTTAATTTTTTCCTTTTCTTTTCTCCCTTCTTCCTCCTTGGAATGTTCCAACAATGGCTAGTGAGGCTCGCTAACCACTAGGCGAGGGCCATAAAGCCTATTACATTGATACCAACTCAATCCATTTGGCCAATTTTAGCCGACCAGTGCTGACGTGGACGCGACCGATGGCCAAATGCTGACATGGCAATTCTTTAATTTTTTTAATTTTTTTAATTTTTTTTAATTTTTTTTAATTTTTTTTAATTTTTTTTAATTTTTTTAATTTTTTTTAATTTTTTTTTCTTTTCTCCTTCTTCCTCATTGGACTGTTCCAACAATGGCTGGTGAGGCTTGCCGACCACTGGGCGAGAGCCGTGAAGCCTATTGCATTGATACCAATTTAGTCCTAAATCTTTTTAAATTTATACAAATTCAGTCTATTTGGCCAATTTTGGCCAACCGGGCACTGACGTGGACGCAACCAATGGCCGGACGTTGACATGACAATTTTTTAATATTTTTTTATTTTTTATAAATTTTTCCTTTTTCTTTTCTTTTTCCTTTTATTTTCTCCCTTCTTTCTCCTTGTACTATTCCAACAGTGGCCTGTGAGGCTCGCCGACCACTAGGCGAGGGCCGTGAAGCCCTCGCCTACCGCCAACGAAGGTCGTGCCCCTTGCCCGGCCTCTCCCAAGGCCGCCGGCGAGGCAGCTTCGCCTGGATCTGGGCAAGGCCAGCCCTGCCTTGGCCTTGCCATAGGCAAAAGCAGCCTCGCCCGTAGCTAGCAAGGTCATGGCAGCCATCGCCAGGGCGGAGGCGAGGGCTTCCAGGCCGGAGGCTCGCCGACCACTGAGAGGCAACCCTCGCTAGTCGCTAGCGAGGGTTGTGACCCTCTCTTGGCCTCGCCCAAGGCCGTGGGCAAGGCGACTTCGCCCAAATCTAGGCGAGGCTAGCCTCACCTTGGCCTTGCCACAGGCCAAGGCGGCCTCGCCCTCGGTCGACGAGGCCGAGTGAGGGCCGCGTCCCTCACCAGCCACCACAAGGATGGTCCAAGGAGGAAGGAGGGATAAAAGAAAAGGAACAAGAAAAAAGAAAAAATTAATAAAAAAATTCGAAAAAGAAAATTATAAAAATTGCCACATCAGCGTCTAGCCACCAATCAACGTCCACATCAGTTCCAGCTAGTCAAAATTCACCGGATAGACTAAAGTGGTACCAAAATTAAAATTTTTAGGATTTAATTGGCCCAATTGAAATGTTTAGGACTAAATTGGTACTAATACAATAGGTTTAGAACTTTTTTTGTACCTTTCCCTGCAATTATCTTAGAAAATCTTCACTCACAAAACGAACTTTTTTGTTCCTCAATAAATAGAGTGCAAAGCTTCGTATCAAGGGGGGAAAGGGGCAAGAGTTCTTGAGGTTCCATTTAAGGGTGGAAAGAGAAAAAGGTGATAGAAATTGGCAAAGCGCTCATGAGTGACATGGAGGGAGGAAAGAGAGAAGGAAGAGAAAAATTATAGGGAAAGTTTCTTGAGAGGGTACTTGTGGGAGAGAAAAGTCATGGAGAAATTTTATTTTCTTCTATGACTTGCTGTCAATAGCTATCACACTCTATGATTTTCATTGCGTCTATGTTACAATTAGGGGTGAGCACGGTTCCCGGGTGGAACCGGGAACCGGAGAGGTTCGGTTCCCGGTTCTAAGAAAACAGGTTCCGGTTCCCGGTTTCCTTTTTCCGGGAACCGGTGTTCCCTGTTCCAGTTCCGGTTCCAAGAAAAAGGGAACCAGGAACCGGAACTGGAACAGGTCTGAGTTCAAAAAAAAAAAAAAAAAAAAAACCCTAGCACGTCACTCAACCCCCCCACGTGATTTCCCTCCCTCCCCTTCTGCCGATTTCCCCCTTTCCCCTTTCTTTTTCTCTCTCTCTCTCTTTCTTTTCAACCTTTTTCCTCCTCACGTCACGTCCTTGCCCCCCCCCCAACTTTTTTATTTTCTTCTCTCTCTCTTCTCTTTCTCCCACTCTCGGCCGAAACCCCCCCCCCTCCCTTCTTCTCTTCTTCTTCTTCATCTTCTTCCTTCCTCTTGCTAGCTGCTGCTTCACCCATCACCACACCGCCGCCCCACACCCTACTCAACACCACCTATTGGCCACCGAACCACCACCACCCACCACTCGCTCGACAAGCCGTCTCGCCGTTGAGCCCGACAAGCTGTCACGCCGTCCGCGTTGCCCCTCGCCACTGTGAGCCACCGCTGCTATCCCCAAGCCACTGTCACCACCTCTTGCCACCGCTCGATCGGCCGTCTGGGCTGTCATTGCTCCAAACCACCATCGCCTCCATTAGAACCGAGCTCTTCCCCCCTTGGCCGTGGGTTGAGCCGCGACTACCGCTGTCTTCGCCGTGCCATTCGTGCCGTCGTTGGTGCGGTGAGACTCATGTCTTCTTCGCCGTCACCAGACCTCCCTCGACACCGGTACTAGACACCGTCACCCCTCACTTGTCTCACCACTCGGCCACTTGACGTCAACGCCGCCATTGGACACCGCTCATCCCCCTAATGGAGGCTACTCACTCGCCTAGCCGCCCCAACACTGCTCACCGCTCGCCTAATATGGCTTATCATCGAGGAGTTTGTAAGTTTGCAATTATTAGTTTCGTTGCCTATGACATTTGATTTTTAACTGCTAATTCCTTATCCTTTTTGTTGAACTAAAAAAGACTTAAAGATTGACAAGTTTTCTCTGTCATGTGTAGTGAACAAGAAGCACCACCCTCCATCACTAAGCGACGAAGTGTGGCGTTTAAAGAAAGTAGCCAAAGACGGTGCTCTACATAAGCGCATGATTTCAAGAGGAATCAACATTGTTCAAGATTTCCTCCAGTTGTACAAAGCTGATGCATCCTCTCTGAGAAATGTAGCAACCATTTTTCTTCTAGCCGTGCTAATTTTCCCTTTTTAGTACACATTATTCTAAGCATTGTTGATCATCAAATCCACTACTTCTTTTGTGATGCAATGTTATTTAAGATATTTGGCGATCAGGGTTGCAAACGGAATATGGGAGATGATTGTCAAACATGCCAGGACCTGTGTGGTTGGCAATAACATGACCTACACTTACTATCAAGCTTCAAACCAGGCTAGTATACTGTTCAACTTAGTGATGAAAGTGGCTCAAGCAATACTTGACGGCCAAACTTACCAGTCACTAGACCAATTGACCCACTCTCAGAAGGTACATAAAGCATAGCCAGAAACTTTTATATCAAGCAATAGATTGTCAAACTATGTGGAGCTACAGAAGGGCTTATATGTATCGTTCTTGTCCATACGTACCACAATCACTTCGCTTAAAATTCGTAAGTATTCCATTTGATTTTGAATTTGATTGAATTTGCCGTTCGGTCGATAGATTTTGGTGCAGAACTTAAGAAGGCAGGCTTACTGCAACAAGAATCAATGGGTGTTGCTTGATGCCTTACCCAGCATCACTCCTCCAAGTGCCCTGACCAACTTGCCTATGGAGTCATTAATTGGACTGAGCCCGCTTCTTCATCATCTAGATCACACAGTGCCAAACCTGAAAATGAAACTCAAAAAATAAAAATAAAAAACTTGATGGAACATGGAACCGATCCCGAAACCTGTAACAGGGTAGGTTCCAGGTTCTCGGTTCTAATGGGTAGGTTCCAAGTTCCAAAAATTGAGGAACCTGTACCCGAAGGTAGGTTCCAAGTTCCGGATGGAACCGAACCGGAACCGGGAACCGCTCATCCCTAGTTACAATCGCACACTATTCCGAAATCCTTTCCCACATGGTGGGATACTAGCACGTCCCTTGTTGCTATTAGGTTTCAGTCCTCCAGCGAACTCTTACACCATCAACATCATGACGAACAAGTTCGGAATCCCGGCGATGAAGTTTGCTGCTCCTTGTAATGATCCAATCCCATTGACGCCAGTAGTTTTCCTCCAAGACACTTGCTGCTTCCCGACGAGTTCTTAGTCAAGCAGCACTGTCTTTTATCAGAATATGTCCAGCAAGTCCAGTTTTGAAGGGTCAACTCCAGGAGACATTCCAGTAGCAATCGCATCCCCAATGAAGCCTCCAACACGTTTCAGACAACATCCAGCCAACATGGTGTGTTGATTCTTTTATGTGTAGGTTCTTGGTGCATTGGCTAGACCCCAAGGTGGTGTAATCATTACTAGATTACCAACTTTCGATCACCGAGGACTCATCAAGCATCAGTGAAGGCTTTGTCATACACCCCATTCGTTGATTTGCAAGCTTTGTTGCCGCCCTCGTAAAAGCTGTGACCTGAATTAGGTAATCTCCTTAGACTAAATTCGGTTCAAGTGTTCGATTTCCTAGTTTGTGATATATATCAATTCTGACTTGATTTGCTTTGATACATTTAACATTATCCAATCAGGAAGCTTGTCGCTTAAAATCATAATAATCTAGAATATTGAACCATGAGACGTTAGATCATATTTTTTATTATTTTGATTTTCCATGGAAAATTTATGATTTGTGATGTGTAATTGATTCGCATTAAAATAATATGCCATTAAATTGTCCTAGTGAATTATCCATAGGACATATGTTTCAATGCATCATTTGATATTTAATCATTACATACACATCACATATCATGCATCATATGTCATATCTAGAACTTAGGTCCATAAATATTTCATGTTTAAAGCAATGCATGTTGATTTTTAACATTCATATGGAATTAGAATAATTTTCCTTCAATAAAACAAACAAAAAAAAAATTTTAAAAAATGTTATTTGGGTCATAATGATTTCATAATATGCATGCCCTATATTGCGCATTAGTTAATGAGTCACACATTTTAGGTTCAATGTCTTAGTATTCCCCTCATGCAATCTAACCGTACTTAATAATTGAGTTTTCATGCATCATTTGATTTAGTTTAAAAAAATTGCATTGCATCATCAAATCACTTTCTTTTCAATAAAAATTATTAAGTCATGTTAGCTTTTATCTATTTAGAAGGAAAACACAAAGGTCATTAGCTTGGTTAATTAGTAGGGTTAATTCAAAATTAACCCTATTTCATGTCATTGTTATTTCATGTAGGTTGCATATTAAAAAAAAAATTATCTCAATTGCATTAATTTAAAGAGAAAAATCATAAAAAGAACATCTATGCACATAAAATTACCACGTCGTTCATTATGTAACACATGCATATCTAGAACCATGTAAATTAGATTGCACATGTGTTTTGATGGTTAAAGTTATGTCATATGAATTGCATCTCCCATGTCATTAGAGCAAAAATCACGCATACAAATTTAGATTAAGTTGCATATAATTAACATTTAAAAAAAATCAGGTGTCATATCATTTAGAAATCATGTTTAGGGCATGCATTTTTAATCAACATTTTGTAAGTTTTTTTAGAGAACAAACCTTAATAAAGTTGTAGTTTATTATGCTTAAGGTTAGTTATAACTTCTTCTTTTTTACAATTTATGACTTGGGTTTATTGAATATTATTTTGTTGATTGTGCACCCGCATGAACACCCTTTGCATGTTATTGGCTTAGGTTAAAATTAATCAAGACTACTTGCAAAAATATTTTTGAAATTAATATAAAAAGGTACCGAAAGGGCATTAAATTAATCTAGCATAATCATATTTCTAAACCTATTGAATCTCTGGTTCGCAAAAACAAAGTATTCTCCCATACTTTACTTAGGTTTCTAATCCACCTTAGTTGATTAATGGCGGCTCCAAATTGAGTAAAATTGCATGTTTTTATGGATTAATTTTGTAGTGTCAAGTTGCGATTGGTAGGACTTTGGAGTGTTCCTGCTAAGTCTTCAAACTTAGTAATCCATTAACTTTCCCTTGGGTAATTCACATTTGGGAAGGTCGCGATAGACTTCTTCAGTGCAGTCCCAACAAATAGTGTCAAAAGCAATGGTAAATCGATGGTTCTCAGTCTATTACGATGTTTGGTAAATATCTAAAAAAAGGAAAATTTCCTTTAACCAACGCAGTTTCCAAGCAAAGGATGTTATGTTCTTCAACATGGTCCCAATGGCAACCTTCATTGTTTGGTCTAGAGAAAGTGATTAGGGATGAAGGCAGGAGTTGGTTTAAGTTGAGATATGTTGATGAAGAAGGACACCTGAATTTTGGGGGAGTAAACCTAATACTAAGCTCATACATGAGGGGGCTATTGTTGAAGTGCATATGTGAGTTGTATTAAGTCCCACATCGAAGAGTTGATGCGTATGGAATAGTTAATATACCTTAGTTGGCCCATTACTCATTAGTTCAAATTTTTAAGTGAATATGGGTTTGACTAAATATGCTAACGGGCTCAAAATTGGATTTCCTCTTAGTAATCTCCCTAGTGAAGGTATAAGCAATGGTTGGTCCTTCCCAGAGCATGATTCATCAATCACATTCTCATCACTCTCTCCTTTCGCTTGAACGAACCATCTCGTTGTCGTTTATCGTCAATGTGAGGGAACTTGCGAATTGAGTAAGACCCCCCACCCAAAAATGTTCATCAAGCTGGGCGAGGGTTGAATCGTGGAACAAGTTGAGTAGAGTACTTTATTTTGTGTAAAGTTCAACTAGTTAATAATTAGTATAATGATGCACGCTATGTGCCCAATGACCTAATACAAAACAACTAGCATCTCTTACACACTCAAATAAGAATCAGTAATAAGTGCACTGAAAATCCTAAAACTTATCATGAAAGTACAGTTGAGTCATAAAACTCTTGAAAAGTATAATCAAGTTCAAAAACTTAGTACAAAGTGCAATCGACTCCTTAAACTTATAAAAAATGCAATTAAGTCTTAAAAATTTCAAAAAGTGCAATTAACAAAGGACTTAATTGGACCGGTTTAATAAGTTTTAGACTTAATTGCACTTTTTGAAAGTTTAGGACTCAATTACACTTTCGTAATAAATTTTAGGACTTCCAATGCACTTATCCCTAAAATTTTAATTCTTTATTCTATTCTCTCTTATCTTTTGTCGTATCGTAGGTATGATGAGTAACATATTATGATTCTCACATTGGATAAATTGTACATATTCATCTCCAATTTTTCTTTTTTTGTTGACAAATATTCATCTCCAATTCACCCTATACCTTTACAAAGTCCCCAAACATGCAATGCAAGTGAGCCTTTACTAGTTTTCCTTTCATTTATCCAGTAAGATTGAAGATGAAATTTAGATTGGAAAAAAGTATATGATTATCAAAGAATGTCACTGCTAATCCAACTTAAAGTGGATCGTATGCCCTTTATGCATATTGCTTAATCAAGTTGGGGGATCCAACATCCTTTGAATTTTAAGCGATCTGTTCGTCATGGCCTAAAATTAAAGTACTATAGCAATTCTTAAATGCTCTCTACTATCTCCAAAGTATTATCAGTCAACATAATAACCTCAAGACAATTTTGTCAAGCACCATCAAGTTCTTTCTTGTTTTCTGACACTCAATACAAATCTTGAGATATCCACAAAATATCGTAACATCTACTAGAGCATAAGTCTAATTCCTCAGATTGTCATTAGCCATCGATTAGTCCTCCAAGATTCCCTTATAGTCGAAGATCATCAATTCATCCGCTTAAAATTTGTGTAAGTCAACTCTCATGTAATCTATAAAAATTGTCAACTATTTTTCATGGTTTTACAAACTCCTCAGATAGAGGTCATCAAAAACATCATTTAATATTATACTTTCTAGGACTACTGAATCATTTGCTCTTAATGCACGTAAAACCAATCTATAAGATTTATATATCAAAACAGATTTTGTGGGTACATCCAATAGTAACAATAAGATAGAGATCCGCTCCCTCATATTCCTTAGTGCTTTTTAAGAATAGCGAGGAAGAATATCAGATGTTGCTATTCATTCTTCTACGCGGGTAAGTAGTATCTCGTGTACTCACACCGGATAATTAACCGGTCCAACTATGGCACTTGCAATTCAAAGAAGCTATATTCAGTCGAAATTCACTGAAAAAGTACTTTTAGAAAGGGTTCTAAAAAATCATCACGTATCCATCTGTACTTCATCTGCAAATGGCAAGGATAAATCGATCTAATCAACCATTGATTTTAAAGATCGTTCTGTTCAGGCGACGGTCATGGAAACAAATCTTTTCACTGGGCAACGAACCAGCTAAAAGCCTATCGAGAAATGGTTTTCGATTGCCCTTCTCTCAGCCACAGTCATGGGTTCCAACTTACTCTAAACATTCGCATCCCTTTTGCTGCTACCATAACAGAACTAAAGCCTCTTTGCTTTGACAACCATTTCTGCACCAGTGCTTTTCATAGGAGAAAATGGAGGTCTAATTCAGTATTGATGCACACTCTCAAATCACTACGCTGAACTAGCCCACTTCAAGCATCTCTCTCTCTTTCTTAAGCTATACACACAGGTGTGGCAACTAGAATTCAAAATCTTACCCAAAATGACAATTTCGGAAGGGAATGAGAGTCACAGCTGGAGAAAGCATTGAATTCTTTTCCTTTCGGTGATATTCTCACTCTGATTGAGATCTTATTATCGGTCCACGCCATGTAATTTAAGTGGTCCCCATCGAGGTATTTTTGGGAGGGACTGTAACAAACAAATGGAATATCAATTTCAAAGAAAAGGTGCAGATTGAAGCCAAGTGAACAAAGTCAATAGCACTCAAGGATTAAAAACAAAACAAAAAAACAAGAAAACAAAGAAAGAAAGAAAGAACCCTATGTTTGGCGGCAGAGTCTTTGACTCTCTCTGGAGGGCATCTTTCACAAGTTGATGTCTTCCATGGCATCGAGATCCGTACGTGCACACAAAAAGAAAACGAAGAATCGAAGGATTAAGAGGACTGAATAGTCTGCTTGCCAAGAATTCTCTGACTAAAAGAAGGAAGCATAAAATAAAATTCAACTCAACGCTTGTCAAGAATCCAAATTCAAAACAAGAGCCTTTGGTATCAGATATTGTGCTGCTTCTGATGGAGAGAGGTCAGAATCATTCCAAGTGGAGGTATCGTGAGGGTCTGGAACAGAGACGCCCATAAACCCATTCTTGAGGATAAGAGTGTTAGGTATAGTAAATTAAATTATCTCTGAATTAAGCTAAAACCTACATGGCTAGCTTGGCCATCTGGACCCGAATAGTACCATTATTTTGCAAGATTTGTCAATTATGTCTTTTTTCACCACTCGTATCTAGTATCGGCTCATTCAAGCGGTTCTGGCAAAGAAGTAAATACTTGGTGCAAAGTCCGGTCATAAAGGACCTCATTAAATTATTTTATTCAGAATTTTATGCCAAGAAATAATATGATATAGTTCATTGCCAAGCTGGTTTTTGGTCCATGAAATGCATTGCAATTTGAAAGTTGCACAAGGCTCACTCTTTTGTGAAATGCAACTAAAGCCCAGGAATATTGATTTCAACCCTAGTTGCCTCAAGGAAAATGTCACTCGATGATGCTGATAAATACCAGATTGAGAGACATACATCGATATCTTCTCCTAGGTTTTCGGCAGGCATTTTTGCTCAGTTCAGTGAACATTGCATACTTGTAAGCCTTGCGCTTATAAAAAGAATATATCCTAAGATGGGGAGCTTTATCACATATGAGTGTTAAGAATCACTACATGCTTATGGAAAAAAGGACGCATTAAAATGGGAAAATTTGGATGGCGCAAATTGACTTATGGAAATCTTTCTAAAGTAAAGGTGGGCTTTGGAATCTGATCCCATTTTCGGTTCCATACCCTATAAATACAGACATGAATGCAAGGGAAAAATTGAAGCATTGGACTTGAGTAGGAGAAGAAGAGAGACTGACATGAAGACAAGAGTCTCATTTGGTAGCCAAGGATGACTTGCCTGCGCCGAACTCGATCTATTCGACCTGAACTACGTATTTGAGTAGTTCGTGCTGGTTTCAGGCAGTCTCCTTGGCTAATCAGAAAGTCTCTTATCTTTTATGTTAGGCTTCTTCTTTCTTTTGAAGGCAACTAATCCTAGAAGACAAGAATTTGTCAGTTCTTTTTATTCATCACACCTCACACTGATAGGCATTGGAATGTTTTTGTGAGGAAGAGAGGCCTTAAACGATATGATGAGTCTTGTTTGTTAGCCAAGGATGACTTGCCTGCTTCTTGCATGAGTGCTTCAATTAGGGTCCACGTTCTTGTTGATCGATGCTTATGATTGCAAGGTGACGAGACAGGTCATCCTGGCTTATCTAACATGCTCTTCATTTTCATGTTAGGCCTTCTCTTCTTCTTTGAACGCACCTACCTTTCTTGGGCCACAGGTGCACGGGAACTCAGCACAAGAAGGTCTATCAAAGTTCTGGATGGCTTATGTTAACATGAAACGTTGAAAAGGAAAGGAAAAATGAAAATTAGTTTGGGAGGTTTTGCTATTTGGAGAAAGAACACTATTGTGCAGGTTTCATTATCGAAACCATCTTTGAAAGGATACTTCAGCGCATAGCTAGGTGCAGGTGATTATATGCACTTTCCATGATACATGCAAATCGACAGTATTTCACGAGGAGCCTAAACATCTGATTACTCTCCGAGTGCTGTGTACTCTCCCAGTTTGAATTTTGCAAGCACACACTATACAACCATTCATGATACCAGTTCCTGAAGTTCTCACAAAGATTGATACCTTGCTTTTACATCAAGTCAGCATTGGCCTAAGTTTCACTTCCTATCATGTTTATGCCTTCTTTTAACAATTCCATAATAAAAAGAATCACTCGACTTGGGCATCATCTAAATGTTGACAAATATATAAGAACCTTGATCGTATCACTTGCAGTTTTCAAATTAGACGGTTTAGAATAACTCACTCCAATATATGTGCCAAACTTGTTAAAGTATTTCATACTTCCGATAATAGGAAATCGGGAAAATACCAAACTATACTCCGCTTTTAACCAAACAATCACTAACAAACTCATTTAGCATCTTTCTCAAGATTGGTGTGGTGTGGTTTTCAGTTGTTTTAGTGTTTGTATGTGTGAGGGAATTATGGATTTGGGAAGGGATATTTTTGGAAAGAAAACGCCATTTCCTAAATAGCGATATAAGGATAATTAACATGAAAGTGCAAAGTACTCTCACTAAAGGAAAAACTCATGAATGTGTTTAGCATTTTCATAAGAAGAGGAATATGAGTGGTTAATAGGTGAAATGTGGGTAACGATTTGGCATTTCCATTAGAAAATTTGAAGAAAGAAAAAATGACACTTACATAAATGAAATGGTTGCTTACTTACTCAGACTCTGCATTCATTAATTGGTCTCTCTAAATCCTGAATAATTCTTTGAGAAAAGCTTGGACAGTTGAAGTCGCCACACGTAGCAGGAATTCAATCGTTCTTACTAATCATGAGAAATGCTACATACATATAAGTGATGGCTGGTCCTTTCCAAAGAATAGCTCATCAATCCTAATCTAATCGTTCTCTCCTCTCGATCATTGCCATGCGCACTGGATCATGGGGGTGATCCTAGCCGGATTGACCTAATGAGCGATTGATGAGATCCACATGAATCGGATCTATTGATAGTGTGAACAAGAATTTTCTTATGAGATATTGGTCGATAACTTTCATGGAAAGGCATTTGAAGTTAAAACTCCAGAAATAAAAACATACGGATAGCGACAACGTCGTTATGTCCATGCAGGAAACAAATGCTCAATTCACTCGAAGAACATGTTCTAGAGTGACATGCTACACCAATTAAGAGCGACATTCATGATATTATCAGGTTAATTTAGTCAAAGTTTGAAGAGATGGAACGAATAGGTAAATAAATTCAATTTGAGTTCAACTTCAAAATTATCTAATTTCTAGCTGTAACATTACTTGAAGCTTAATGGATTTTGTGATTTAAATCACATACTTCATTTGCTCTCTTAATCATCAGTGATATATAAATATCCAATTTAAATGATAGTTTAACACAATCTTTTTGGGTTGGGAAAAGTACCAAAAAAGTCATAAACCTATTACATTGATACCAATTCAGTTCTAAACTTTTCAATTGGACTAATTCAATCCTAAACCTTTTAATATTAGTACCAATTCAGTCCATCCAATCAATTTTAGCCTGCCGTCACTAACGTGGATGTCGACCAGTGGCCGAACGCTGACATAGTAATTTTTATAATTTTTTTATTATTTTGTCAAAAATTTTATTAATTTTTTTCTTTTTTTTTCTTTTTCCTTTTATTTTCCGTCTTCTTCCTGGTAGTGGCCGGCGAGCCTCCAGTGAGGCTTGCTAGCCACTAGGTGAGGGCCGTGAAGCCCTCACTTGTCGTCGGCGAGGGTCGCAGCTTTCGCCCGGCCTCTCCCAAGACCACCAGCGAGGCGGCTTCTCCCAGATCTAGGCAAGGCTAGCCTCGCCCATGGCTAGCGAGGCCATGGTGACCATCACCAGGGCGAAGGCGAGGGCCGCGAAGCCCTCACCAACCACCGATGAGGGTCGCAACTCTCGCTTGGCCTCACCTAGGGCGGAGGGCGAGGCGACTTAGCCCAGATCTGGGCGAGGCCCTAAGTCCCCAACGCCTCCTCCGCTATCAACCCTGGAGCTTCTCGACCTCATCATCGCCGCCCTCACCTCCATGAAATCCCAATTCGAGGCCCTGGACCCCCACCTCCCGTGCCTCACACCATCGTTCCTCCACCCGATCTTCAACTTCGAAACCCTAGCCCACCGCCCCAACAACCGAGGGCTTCACAGCCCTCGCCTCCACCCTAGTGATGGCCGCCATGGCCTCGCCAGCGGCCTAGGGAGAGGCCGAGCGAGGGCCGCAACCCTTGCCACCGGTAGGCAAGGGCTTCGCGGCCCTCGCCAGCCACCGTGAGGAAGAAAGCATAAAAGAAAAGGAAAAAGAAAAGAAAAAAGAAAAAAAATTAATAAAAATTAATAAAAAGTTCGAAAAAACCATAAATAAAAAAAATCATAAAAATTGCCACGTCAACATCCGACTACCAGCCGACGTCCACGTCAGAGCCAGCCGGCCAAAATTGGCCGGATGGATTAAATTAGTACCAATATTAAAAGGTTTATGATTGAATTGGTCCAATTGAAAAGTTTATGACAGAATTGGTATCAATACAATATGTTTATGACTTTTTTGGTACTTTTCCTGGTGATTCTTTGGTTGATGGATCTACTGTTTAAAGAGAGAGAGAGAGAGAGAGAGAGAGAGAGAGAGAGAAAGTTTCCTATACTAGTATGTTGTTAACGTAAATTTAGGGAGACAAACAAGGAGTGTGAAATTGAACTTAAGAACTCCTACTTTAACACCGTGTCAGATTTTATGAAATCTCTATCAATTATTCTAAGAACTTATGCTGTTAGATAAAACCGTGATTTAATGTTTAAATATTCTAATAGTTGATGAGTGTCAAAAAATAAATATTGGTAAAAATAATTATTGTCATCTCATTGTTAAATAATTTGAAGTATAGAAATAGGATTTCACATTTTGGTAACTGATCAATGTAGACTTAACTCAGCCCCAGAAGAAACCTAGTTGCTTTCTCATTTTATCATGTTGAAAATATCCGGAAAAGATGTGTTTTTAGGGCCGTGAATCATGAAAGCAGCTTGGGCCTCACCTAGCACATCAGCTCCATGTTAGTTGTTCACGTTCTTTGCAATAACAGCAATGAGAACTTTCAAATGGATATGTGTATCATAATTTGTTCTTTGATTTTTCCCTTGTTCGATTTGATTTTTATGTCACTTGTTTAGATTGTTTATTTATTTCATAGGGTTTTGAGTTGCTGATCAGTCTGGCATATTAGCCGATGAAGCATTTATCATCAATGTGAGGGGACTTGTGAATTGATCATGAGTAAGACCCCTCCCAAAATGCTCAGAAATGAGTAGAGTATACTAATTTGTGTGTGTGTGTGTGTTTTTTTTTTTTTTTTTGCTCAAAAAAGAATACTAATTTTTTGTTTTTTACAAAATCCGTTGTTGGTAAAATTGGTCAACCAAGGCCAAGCCACATTTTCGAATATATCTGTCCTGGGCTTTCCTGGGCAAAAAAATTGAACCCAATGGCAACTTTAGAAACCTCGATACAAGTTCATATGTTTTCACAGACAATATCATGTGATATCATCTAGCACATATATTTTCTCAATTAGCTTATGCTAGTGGATCCCAAATACAACCAAAAACCAAAAACTGGGCTGGACCGACCCGAAAATCAGTCCAGTTCCCAAATTCTGGACTCCTTGATAAGAACCAAACTGAATCAAATCGGACTAGGAAATATGAAACTGAAGACCAAACCAAGAACCAAATAGTCGGACCGAACCAAGTTAACTCTAATATTGATTTTATTTATGGATCCTTTCGCCCATTTCCATAATAGTAATATCAAACTTTCAAGAATTTGAGACATCAATTCATTGCTACTGTTATTCAATATATAATTCCACTACTAGAATTAATTTTAAACTTGCTCTAGTGCGAATGGAGATACGTACCCATTAGAATCCACCTGCAACATACATGCATGACATTTAATTTTAAATTTTCTGTTCTATTCTCTCGTTTATCTTTCAAAGTATGACGATAAATATATTCTGATTCTTACATTGGACTAAATGTATAAGTTCCTCTCCAAATTCCCCAGATGCCTTTTTCAAAGTATCAACACAAGCAATACAAGTGAGCCTCTACTAGTTTTCCTTCCACATCTACAGAAGACAGAAGATTTTGGTTTTTTGACAAAATTGAATGATTCCAAATCGGATTAATGGATCTCCCATATAAAATACATGGAGAATTTATAGCTTCTCTTGAATGAAACGACATCCAACGCAATGATTTCCGTGAAGAATAAAGCTGACTGAATTTGATTTTGGTCTGTATAGATGATCAGGAAGGTATCAGATGAACAGCACATAAGTTTGATAATCTAATTTGGACTTAACCCTCTAATCTTTAAACGTCATCAAATCTATCTCGATTCTTGAAGACTAGCAACATAGGAAAAACATGGAGGTTTTGGTACGTTAACCTAGTACTAGTGCCTCTAGTTAAACACTCCCACGCAGAAAATGTCTTCTAACACTTGAGCCATAAAAGGTGGAAGATGCAACAAGTGCAATACATGTCTTGCACTGTGGAGTTTGCCAAAACAACCTTAATTTGGCTGTAAAAATAAAAGACTAAGGAAGCCCAGGTTTATTGCTACAACTAATCACTTGAGCTTTTTCAACACCTACTCAACAAATGGCATTAATCTTGCACCACCCACCGGAAGATGTCAATAAACATTCTGCAGCTCATAAAGTACAACGCCCAAAAGCTCGAGAAAACCCAGAATCAGAATGGCCATGTACTACATTTTACTCTAAAATGATGGCAAAATCAACAGCAAATTACCACCTGGGTAAAATTCTTTCAAAGCCAACATATACAGTGCTGTTTCCCCCTCTTATTAGTAAGAAAAAAGGGACAGTGTGCTTCCACCATAAGCTGTACACGGACCATCAAAGTATACACTTTCCAGGACCCATCTTTTATCTCAATGATAGCTGGCGAACCGATTCCCTGAGAGGTTGTAAAGGAGGGCAAAGACCAATTAAATAGGACATAAAATAACAAACAGGCCAGAGTGGTTAAATTACCTAATTAGGGATACTAATTCCCTCTTCTCAACTCATATGCCCGTTGCCAAGTCTCTCGTAGAACAAGATGTAACCATGATCTGTATTACTCGAATATTCCTGTGCCGATCCAAAGAATGTCTGCACTGCGGACTCGTCAATCATCTCTACATTTTCGTCATCAAAAAATAACCAGTGGTTGTGGCTCTTCACCAGGCTAACATAGTGGCCATGGTTCGGCCCACTTCCAACATGGACAACCACAGCAAACAAGGAATATTCAGAATCTGCATCTTCTACAGTGTTACTTAGCTTCAGCTCCAGTGGAAACACAACGCGATAAGATAACTTCTTGTACCGACCGAGCTGCTCAATGTACTTAAACCTCTTCAGATGGATGACAAGGATTTGAGGTGGCTTTTTTATCTTCATCCTCTTCTGAGCTTCTTGCAAGCTGCAAGAAATTTAAGGGTTCAGACAACCAAGAAGCCTCTAAGAAGGGGATAGCGATCAGAGAGAAACATAGCATTTTCAGCATCATCCATGCCCATTTAAGTTAGAATGCAACTGCGATTAAGCAAATTTGCCAGGTGTAAGGGGGAAATCTTGCTAAGAAAATACATGTTATCACCCACTGGGATTCTACATTAAGCCAAAAAAAAAAAAGATAAAAAGACAGCCATGTCCTCTACGGTCTCACATATTAGAAAACTCAATCTAGAATGCAAACTATGTCAAGCTAGCAGACAGTTTCCCTCTACCTAACAAGTGCCTTTATCGGCTTCCATGTCACGGATTTTTGTGTCTAAAGCTGATACCGCAATTAGCTACTATCAAAATAGCAGAGATCTCAAATGCCGTAAACCATATTCTGCAGCCAAATCCCTTAAGAGCTCTCATGATCTATCTATAGGATCGATGAATTAAAGTTTGAATCCCCAAAATTCGAACTTATTAGACCCAGGTGCAACTGCTGTCAGAGAAACTCAACATATCTTCACAAGGATACATTTCCTTTTTTTCTGAAATCTGCACGAACACTTATTTCAGTTAGCCATGCATAGAACTGATGTGCCACAGAAGTTTATAAGAAACTTCGGAAATTTGAGAAGAAGCATGCTAGACAACCACTGAACATAATATCAATAGAAAAATAATATATAAACCAAACTAATGGCTGAAAAATAATTGCTCATTCAGTTTCTAACTGTAAAGTCACCTTCATTTCATGTAAGTTGCTTTCCAGTTAGAAGAGATTTTCCCTGGAAATAATTTCCAACCAAAAGCAACTTCAATTATGGTTTCAATGTTTTCCATGCGAAACAAATGATGAAGTTTTACCACACTATCATAAAAATGCCCGTGCCTAGTTACAGGTGGAAAGAGCAGTTATTGGCATACTCAACTGGTGATCGCCAGCCACCATAATTGTGGTGGCACTGAAGGCAGTCAGCCCAAAGTGGTAGCTGTGGCAGACAAAAGTACTAATGACACTGGCGATAAGTAATATACATAATTTTGAAAGCTATAGGGAGTTTGCCAGAATGAATAGCAGGAAAAAAAAGCACATGATCTCTCGAAAAAAAAAATGTGAATTAATCAGCCATATTCTCTGGACAGCTGGTTGGTAAAACATATAAGGTCTTGTTTATAAATAATTATATCTCATTGTAACTGAGAGCCAAACTGGAGAAGACAGCTAGCCAGGAACCTTGCTTCTAGTCAAGCAACATAAAAAGGAGAAAACTCACATCATCTTACTAATTCTGGTTCATTTGGAAGGAAATCATTTATAAATATTAAAGAGCACCAAACATTCAAGAAAGTATTCTCGTTTTTTTAAGAACTAGACAATAAGCAAACAGGAAGAGACTGTAGTATATACATCATAGCAGAAATTTGGAGAATTCTCAAAGCCTCAGATTTAAGAGTGAGAAGCCACAAATCTATGACATCTTTCTCCAACCTAAGAATCTTTTAACATTTACCATATTATATCAAGCGATTCCCCACACAAGATAACTCACAGAAGCAACAGAACGTAACCTCTTCTTATATAAATAACACTTCCCAAAGTAAAAGAATAGTAACTTTGTGTACAAAGAAAATGTACGCTGGGAGGTTATAAGAAGAAACAACACATCAAAATAGACAAATTTTATATAAATGACGTGCTTAAAGCAAAGCACCAGAGAACCATTATGAGTACAAATTGCAGTTAACAGCAACTAAGCACCATCTTAGTGAAATAACTAAATCCCAAAATGGAAAGAAAACTTAATGCGAGCATTTAACAAATGAAAGAGTTGAAAAATAGAACTAAAAGCAAACATAAACATAATATCCTTAGACACATGTCATCTAGAAGTACATAGACCTGACATGGTCCTCACACCAAAAAACTCCGACATGATTCACACTAACTCTTTCTTTGCCACTAGATTTGACTATCAACAACTATACATTGCTACCAGAGTCACTTGCTATACAAAGTATAATAACAAAGTCAGCACATCATCTTCCTGAAGAAGCCAAACAGAAAATGACACAAGTTGTATGAGTTTCAGGAAACAACGTTTGTGTTGCATCTTCCCTAAACTAGACAGTGTGATGTGAGATATGACTCAATCTATATTGACCTAATTGACATGTCCTTTCATTTTTCCTAATTTAGCAAGGCAAATCTTACATCTCAGAACTGCATGATATTGGGGGAGAAAAAAAAGAATGATCTTCTTAATTGGCCACTGATCATGCTACTAGCCAAGAGACTACAAATAAAATCAAGCTTTCAGTACGTTGAAATCTACACATTTCATATGGACTTAAACACCAGAATTAGCAGATTGCTTGAATTGCAACCCATGGCAAAGCAATAAGGAAAGCATAAAGAAACTTGAAAGGCCAAAGGCAGGCCATAATGCCAGAAACAAGGAATAGGGACTCCATTGCCCCTCCATTAACAATAAAAAAGTTACAATCCTACTAGAAGTATAATAATGATGGTCAAGTACTAAAAGAACTGGTATGAGCCAGTACAGAATACGAACCTGCAGCATTTGTCACAGAAAAATTTGTCCTCAGCATTTAATGTTTCCGTTGAGCTAAAGTTTTTTAGACAGCTTGTTATTGAACTATTCTGTTCAATATCAAGACTCAAGTCAAAGAAAGTTTCATCTCTTGCAGTTACCGTCTCGCACCGCAGACACCTTGTCTCATTTGTAAGTATTCCCTAATTGACAAACACAAGTAAAAACAAAATTCTTGTATGAGTTTAGCAGAATAATAAATAAAAGTGTAGGCATAAAAGTGTAGGCATGATCATGAGCCTCAGCCATCAACAATTATACTAGGATGACCACACAAGTTATTACAGAGAACAAAGCAGTCACTTTCTGAAGTCTTAATCATCCTCATAGAATTTAATGTAAAATAAAAAATCTAAAAGCAAATAAATGAAACCAGCTGAAAGCACCTGAAAATTCTTGTGCACCCAAGTATCTAATTGCTCCTTTGGGCCGCCGTTAGCATGGGCATTCTTAGGCCCATTTGCAGTCTTCTCAGCAGGTGATGATGTTTCTTGATCATTTTTTGCAGCTTGAGCCTCTTTCTCCAAAGTGTCCACAATTTCATTGAGCAGAAAGTTCAAAAACTCATGTGCATCCTGCCAAAAACAGTGACTTTGGCATTTCAGATGAACACGTTTCCAAGAGAATAATGAGATAGTTACAAGGAGTAGCAACATAAAAAGGAAAACGGCATTGCTGACTCATGACTATCTTCAGCAATACTGGTAACAAATTGGCATGCACTTAATCAACAGGAATGCTAATTGGTCAAATACTTGCACTACGTTCAAAGCATGATGAGGAAACGAATATACATCATCTCCAACACAAATTCTAATGCTATGATGAATTGCATATATTAAGCTTCTTCCAGCAATGGTTATAATAATGGGTATTTTGGAAGAGACACCTGGAACTCCACTAAAATGAAAATGGTTGAGGAATTATCAGACACCATACTCCTCTCTCAGATTTTTCCCCAAACCAAACAGAAACACCAGAAATATTTACTCTTGAGAGGAGATATAACCATCGCTTTGTAAAGCTCCACTATCTTGCCTGTCCACAACAATGAAAAGGCAGCAAAAGAATTATTATTAAATGTCTTCTTTTTCCTGAGCATTCATGAAGTTTGTTCCACACGTACAGCTCCTTCCTGATACAACTGGAAAGATTCTACTGAGAAACTATCATCAAATTTAGAAATAGTAAACATTCTCCATCCCACGAAACTGTATAAGATCCCTTTCTTTATGGTCTTTTCTTGCTTTCTTCTTTTGAGGGCCAATGAGAAAGAAATGGCTCCAAGATGCAGTTGATCACATTAGATCTTGTTTGTTTGATGAAATAAATATTTTGTCCTGTCACAAAGCTCTTGCGGTTTTGAGCTCTTATTTTGCACCCCCCACCCCCCCCCCCCCCAAAAAAAAAAAAAAAAAAAAACTTTTCTGGTGCCCTATAGCAGCGTATCTTTTAGCTACCACCAAAAACGAAAAAGGGATGCAGCCTACCAGTTCAAACTAGTACACATTCACCTTAAATACTGATCATCTTACCTATCTTTCATAAATGAGGACTGTTACATTGACCCCTAGCTCATATAAGAGTCTCAAATCAGATTATGATTCTACTCTTAGTTGGATTAGTACTCTTTATCTATCATGATTTGAGTACTAGTGGGAACTTAATAACTTTCCGTTTCCTTCTACATAGGATATTGTTTACAGGTACTAGTAGGAAAATCTATAGGCATAGTAAAATTCCTCCAATGGCCTAGGCCAAGACAGTTTCTCCATCCGCAGTCTAGAAACCCCACTATAGCCCATGCTTCCTAAAAATTACTCTTCCCTAACAGTTGGGTCTAAATGCATACTAAATTCCTTATCAAGAGAGAGAAAAACCAATGCTAGTTCTTTAGTTATCCTCAAGTAGTTGCACAGAAAGTAGCTGAAATACCAATGAAGTCAGCAGCTTTGCCAATAAGGGATGGGCAATCCAGATAAGAACAAATATAATGTTTTCTAAAGCTACACCAATCAATTCTCAAACAGAAGGTACTTTCAAATAATCACCCATCTTTGCCAAACAATCACTCACCTAAAATCCCTTCCAAATGCAGAACAACAACATTGGATTAGCTATTCTTATATCTAACCATTCTGTCAACAAATCTAATAAGCCAGCTATTTCATGGAAGTTGTCCAATCAATTACCAACACAATCATTCCATTCAATGGGTTCCATTCCCACTCCTGACCCTGAAGCTTGTGTAAAAGGCATGAAAAATTCAATTTTAACTCCCAAATCCCGGATTAAGTCTCACCCACCTGGCCACCTTAGATCTCTAATCAAAGAATATCTACACGGTAATTTCTTTTATTGAAAAACAATCCATTGAGAACTATAGCCCTTCCCTATTAGAATGTGAATTGTTCAGATGTCTGGATTGTTAAGCCAAGGACCTACCGGATTAGATTAAGTTTTATCAAAACAGAGCAATCCCTAAGGAGCTTGACAATTTCCATGTATCAAGTAAGTAGCAAGAAAACTTAGTTTAGCTAGAATTGATCATAATATTATGCTCAATGCTCTCTTGTTTCCCATACCAGACATCACAACCAATGTCTACTATTTTGCCTTCTACACCGATGTGTCCACTGTAGATCAAGAATGGAAAAGATTAAAGATTTAGCTCTGAAATTCCTAACAAGGAGGAACTTTAACAAATGCAGTTTTCCCCAAAGAACATGTTTGGACCACAAAGAACAAATAAAAAATCACAGCAACCTGGTGCATGTAGCTTCGGAACAGCTCATTTTGTTTCTTTAATCTTTGGACAAAACGTTTCGGAGCAATGACACCGGTTTTCTTCTTTTGTGAACTTATCTGCATATCAAAAGTAATCACCATAAGCTTAGAGCTAGAGTTAGAATAGGTATTAAAACAATGGGAGCCATACTCGGGGAGAATAGGATGCAAAAGAAACACCACGCAAAGCCTTACATAAGCGGAACAAAAAAATAAAAATAAAAGATATAGTATATAATGTCTTAATATTAGGAATAACTATAATTTAATGGAGAATTAGAAAGATAACGCAGAAGATTTAAAATATTAATTATTAAAAAAAAAAGCAAAACTTCACGAGGGGAAAATGAACTTGAAAACATCTGTTGACAATTTAAAAGTCACTTCTTCATAGTTCATACGTCCACAATAGAATTAACAAAGATTTTAAGAAAATCATCAAGTACCATCAATGATTACACACGCCACAAAGTAAAACTACATCCATAAGTGATTAGCACATACACAATCGATCACTGTCTGAGCACCAATAGCAACACAAAGTTTCAAATGGACACCAAAAGCAGAACAGACAATTACCCTAATAAAACTACAGCAACGCAGCAGGTAAGAAAATAAAGCTAGGAGAATTTCACACCTGCGTAAATAGGTCCGCAAGGCACGCTAACAGGTTATCTTCATCTCCAAGGCTTTTGTTATTTGCATAGTAATCAAGCAGTTGGTCTCGAAAGGGCACGCAAAAATAGAGGGCCTGCCCAGGAATTGGAGAAACAACAATGAGCAAAAATCGCTGTAAACGCAAATTTAGAAAATCTAATGATCAAACTCCATAACAAAAGTCAGATGTAATCTAATGAACACCCCCCCAAAATCTACTTCCCCACAACAGATAACTTGCGGAATGCACATCAGATGACCAAACAGAACAACACGCGGCCGTCTCCTGAAAAATTCTCAATAGGGTAACCATCCAACCATCAGAAGAGCCAAATGATTGACATAGCTTAAAAATCCATCCTAACCAGCAATCAACTATACGACCACCCTTCACATCTCTGCAACACAAAAAGAACCTCCTCGCAAGCAATCGACTTTACAAACAACGAAAGTCAAACCAGACCCAAATCAACAAAAACCAAACAAAACCCATTTCACAATCGACCCGAAACAACCCAATTCCGGCATCATCATCATCATCATCCGCCGAGGCGGCGGCGGCGGCAGCGGCCATCATCGGATTGAGGGAGAAGAAAGAAAGAGGGAGAGAGGGAAAAAAACACAACCGGACCTGCAAGACGCTGTTGCAGTAACAGGTGTTGCCGAAGTTCTCGAGGCCGAAGTAGCGCTCGCCCTCGGGGAACGAGTCGCCGAGGGCCTTCTCGAGCTTGGACCCCGCCGCACCCATGACCCTCAGACCCCGAATCGAGAGCAGGCGGAGCTGGGAGAGAGGATGAGCCGCCAGGGGTGTCGTCGTCCCTCGATTCCCCGCCGCCCCCCAACAAAATCCCCCGATTCCCTCCACGAATCCCCGCCTCGCCGCGACACGGAAGCCGCACAAGGAGACAAGCAAACCTTTGTGGGTTTTCTTAATAGGATCGAATCGAATCGAACCCACTAATCAAAATCGCAGCTTGGCTTCCATGGCCGCGGATTCGTCGCCGTTCGTAGTTCCTCGGCTTTGCCTGCGTGTCTGGATTTGGGGGTTTTATGTCTCTGTCGTGAGGAGGAGGAGAAGAGTATGAAAGAGAGGGAGAGAGAGACGGGAGAGACGCCTCTTCCAAAAATTGGAGTAATAGAGAAAAATTATATTCGGTTTTCCTTTTTTTTTTCCTTTTAAGGAATTTTGATTGAATTGATAGAGATCTCTCTATTGTGCTGGCAAGTTGAAGGAGAAAAAATAAAAAAGTTAGATTTCTAGAGTGTTGAAAAAAGTTAATTGTGGAATGCTAGAGTAATTAGTATGAAAAAGGATATATATCTTGCGATTTGTATTTTTCTTGAGATGATTGTCGTGTGATGAAAAAGATTCGAATTTTGATATCGATACTATGTAAGAAATAATATATAATTATTAATCTATATATTTACTCGAGTACAATATTTGAAAAAAAACAAAGAGTATTAGAGAATACTTGAGGAACAAAAAGAGAAAGATTTGGGATCCTTTAAAAGTAGGAGTATGTGATCACTTTACATAGTATTATAAATCAAATATTTTTTCGATAAGTGCTGTTATTAAGAATATTTTTTCGACAGAAAAAAAAAATTAAGAATACTTTTAACATAACTTTAGAAAGGTAATACGTTTAAAACTCAGTGAGCTTTTGCCATCAGCTCACGAGTCTTGTTAAGATAGGGAGCTTGGAAAAGTATATATGATTCGGAACCAAAAGACCAATTGCGTGTAAAATAAAGATAGTCCATCCATGAGAATGTGTAAAGTTCAGATGATTGTCTTCGTGGAAGGTGAATGAGAATCCACTATGTGTAGCTTGAAAGGGAAAAAGTAGAAAAGAAAAAGTCAAATGTCTAGTCTGTTTTGTATAAATTGGATAGCATCGAAAAATTCTTTGGATAACGTCAAGAAAATGGTTTAACTCTTCTCAAGTTTGATTGGAATTTTCAAATCAACTCATTTTTCTTTAGAGATTTATCATTGGGGAATCTCAAGGCACATTTTTCATTCTGACGTAACATTAGTGCAGCACCCAAGCTCTGGACTTCAAACTTAAAAACCCCATGGACTTGGACTTAGGACTTGTCCTTGAAACTCAACACCAAAGGTGTGGCATCAAGACTCCGCACTGAGCTTGGGACCTTGAAAGCTGGGTCCAAGATGTCACCAACTTGACTCGAGAACCCAAGGGAAGGCTTGGACCCAACCATCGAGACCTGGACCCTAAGGTCGAGGCTTGGGACCCTAGGGTCAAACATGGAACCCTAGCACTTGGACCAAGGATCTAGGAGCCTGACTAGAGACCCAGCCCACGGATTCCGTCCCAAGTCAAGCCCCTAGGGACCAGTGTCTAGGTGATGAGGTCCCATTTTCGACCCCTAAGGGATCAAACCTCGCCACTAGAGTCCTAAGACCTATGGGCAAATTCCTGATTTTGGATGAGAGATCAATTGGTTGGGATAAGTCGGTCCCTTCAAGATCCTTATTTAGCCCCTTGTATCTTGAGTTCGACCTTCTCACGTATGATGTTTGTGATCCTAAGACTAAACATCAGGTTCAAGGGTTTGCCCACAAGATCCTAGATTAGGGTGCTTGAATCCCGAATCTAGATTCATGAAACACAATACCCAGTTTGGACATTAGAGTCCCAAGTCTAATCTAAATGGACCGTAACGGTGATTGTCAAGATGGATTAAGAAAGATTGATTGCATCCTTAAGAAGTGTTAATCATTTTTTTTTTTTTTGGAATTTAAGAACGCAATTTTTTTTGATCATGAAAATGTGATGTCTAGACACCTTTCCATATTTTGTATCTGTAGTACTTCACTTAATTTCGTTTGCAATATTAGGCTTTGGCGGTATTTTATCATGCACTTTTGGACTTGAGACTCCTAAAGAATCTTCTCCATTCTTTAGTTATGTATGGAAAGATAGAAATAAAATGACCACAATTTTGGGTATTTATTTAATCTTGTTAGGTATAGGTGCTCATGCTTTGCTGCCAAACTTGTTATTTGCATGTAGTCACCTTAATATATGTTCTATTTACAAAGAGGTGTGATTTGTCTTGTTGAATGAGATGTCAAATAATTGTTCCTAAAAATTCCATGAGTGGATTTGTCCAATGAAACAACCTCTCTTGTGTTTGATTGTCGAAAGACCTTTTCAAAATTTACATACAGTGATATAGGACAAGATTAGGATGAGATGTTTTATATGATGTGCATTCTTAAGTTAAAATATATATATAGTATTGGATATAGATCATAGGATAAAAATACATCCCTAGCAATGCGGATTCTTTAAACGAGAAAATCTTTTATGTATTAACTAACATCACATGAGTCGTAGAGTCATGAAGATCCCATAAAGAGAGTTTTTTTTTTTTTGTTAAAAAGAAAATCATTTATTTAGCATAATCAAACATTAGGGGAACATAGAAAGCTTTCAACCAAAACAAATCCTAAACAGATTGGAAAACAAAACAAAACCCAAAAAACAAAGAGTATGGCTTGCAACTTTAAACACGTTCTTGTCTCAAAATACCGAATTTATTATAGCATCGGTTTCTTCAAGTTTGATCCCACGATGAAATATCTTTCACTAATTATTATTCTCAGCTTTTATTTAAAAGGGACGGAGGTTTTGTGCTAATTATGGATAAAGAAAATCAAATGCAATGTAAAGATTGAATTTCCAATTTCGAACAGCACTGTACAACCATGATAATTGACTTATGAACTCTGAGACCCAATTTGAACTATGCTGGAATCTAATTAATGACATGGATAATTTGACATAATGCTCAAATTTAATCGACAAAAATGCACTTGGATAGAGGATACAGTGTTGAAATCTAATCAATAGCGCTGGACTAGAGATACAATGTTAGAATTTAATTAACGACATTGTAGTAGAATATAGACACTCGCTAAAATCTAATTGGCAATGGGACTTTGAAAGCTACAACTAGGAAAAAGTAAAATATGATAAGGAAAAAACATTTGATGTGTTGTACAAGGATCTCCTTGTTGGACAATTGGTGGTATTTATAGGGAAATTTGGTAATCATTGAGCAATCATTCATCTTCTCGTAATTGCTTCTAACCCTGACACATTCTTTTCTCTTCATAACTAACTTGCCCATTTCCTTCATAACTATATTGATTGTGCCCTAATGTTTCTTGTTTTATGGACACCAATTCATAACTGGGTGCTTAGATGTTAATCACTCTTCAACCACGCATTCCTTTGGCGTTTCTTTGAATATTTCAAATGCTCTCATCCAAAACTTGCTGCCGGCATTATTCAGGTAATCATTTAGTATTTGTTGTCATATTTCAACAATTGATCATGTGGAAGCTTCTTGCCTCGCTATCAATCATTGAATCATTATCCTTCGGCTTGTTGATAGCTAATTATATACTAATATCCCAATGATGCACATATGTGATTTCGCCTGACTATCAATCCTCATGACTAACACATGATAATAGGGGTGTGCAACAGAGCCATTAGTTGCCCAAACCACTCGGAATCAAATTGGAACCGACAGTTACTAAGAGAACCAGTCCAGTTCTTGATTCTAGTTTATTGAAACCAATTGGTACCAGTCTTGATTCTAGGCCTACTCACTCACCTAGATTGGATTAGTAATATACATACATACATACATACATACATATACATACATACATACATACATACATACATACATATATATATATATATATATATATAATTTTTAAGAAAAATTCCAACCAAAAAAAATTTAAGAAAAATTAAAACCCTAAAATCTCTAATATGAAACTCAACAACCATTAACTAAGTGTTTGTCTTGTCTTGCTCTCACCTCATTTAAGTTATCTCTCTTATCTTTTAGTTGTGATCTTAACTCTTAAAAGCAATGCCCGGCATCAACTCTTAATTTTCAATATGAGTTCACTCTTTTTACTAATCTTGCAATTAAGAATCGGGGAACTTCTTTGTTTTTTCTTTTCCTTTGGCTTGTTAGAAATGTTGCATTTATTGCGTGAAGCTTGATGGAACTGGTTCCATGAATCCACCCGAGAACTAAACTGGACTAGACTGGCAGTTCGGTTCTTGAGTGGATCCATGAAACCAAATGGCGATTCCCGATTTCAATTTTTTGGACCGATCTTTAATGGGCAGTTCTGAAACAGTCCACCCCAACCATGCTCATTTCTACAACCTGAATCATGCTCACCCCTACATGATAATATGGTCAACTTTGAGTCTCAACATAAAAAAAAAAAAAAAGCGGCCAATCACCGGTACCATAGTAATAGGCATACACTGAGATCTTTTCCTCTAGAAACCATAGCTTGCAGTGTCACCATACAGAGATAACAAAAATAATAACATGTTAAATCACCACAAACTGGACACTTATAAGAAACTTCCAAATCTAGATTTAGATCGAGAGAAAAAAGCTCCCAAATTTAGATTTACACCTAAATCAGGAGAGGAGAGCTTCCGCCAAATTTTGAAGAAGTCATAGAACCACGTCTTGGGTATCTTGCTGATTGGACTGATGATGACGTTCTCAAAATTTTGCAGTTGCAAATAGAGTTATTTATTCACTATGACGAGCGAAGAAAAGTAACAATGAGTGAAAGGATACACCAAATGAGATGAAAAAAGACTCAGATTAGATCAGAAGAGGAAAAAAAGAAAAAGAAAATCAGGTTGGAAAAAGAAAAGCAAAGCAGGCTCTCAGCTTCAATTTTTAAAGTTGAGAACATGCACGAGAAGTTTTCCCATAAAGAGAGATTACTTATTGACTTTTCCATAACGATTCCCTTGGTTTAGAGGGACTAGCTCTACTTGCTTCCTCGTCCAACATGCCTTTTCCATCTTACTTTATCCTTAATGGTAAGCAAACTTGATTCAATGTAACGTGCCGATTATAAATTTTGTAGGATTGAATAGAAGTAAAAGAAAGGTCAAACTAGTGGTTTCCTCGTGTGCTTTTGCGCAAAAATTAAAACCCCCTCTATTTTGTTTTGTTGAAAGCATTCCTCTAGTTTTTAAAATATTTCGCATTAATGACTTGTTTGGTAACATGCTAAATAATGTCTGATTATGTTCTTTATTTTCCGAAACAAAAAGTAAAAATAAAAATAAAAAGGAAATAATAGAAATCCATTTCATAACTTTTTTTTGTTCTCGGAACAAATTTGTTCTCGGAAATAGATTTGGAATATAATCAAGAGCAAAAAAACAATTGTTTTTTTGTTCTCGAGAACAATTTCAAAATCAAGCCAGACTTTTTTTTTCCTTTTTTCCTCTTTTATTTTCTTCTTTTCCTTAACTTTCATTTTCTCTTCTTTCTCCTCCTAGCGGTCATTGGCGGTTGGGTGAGGTTTGGCGAGCTCACTAGAGCCTCGCCTAGCCATCGCGAGGCTAGGCCTCACTAGGCCAAGGTGAGGCCGAACTCAAGCTGACTGAGGGAGGTCTAGCCTCCCGATGGCCAGGTGAGCCTCACCGGTGGCTAGGTGAGTCTTGCCCATCCACCGGGGATGCTTGAACATGCCTAGATCTATTGAGGCCAAGTCTCACCTAGCTAGTCGCCGGCCATTGTGGCCAACGAGTGGTTGGGAGGAAGAAGAAGAGAAAAGAGAAAAAATAATAATAATAATAATAATAATAATATTAAAAAATTAAAAAAAATTAATTCAATAAAAAAATTAAGGGTCATACTAAATACATCTCTATTATGTATATAGAAATTTTTGACAATTACCAAATACTTTCAAATGTTAAAATATTCATCCAGTAAACAAAACAAAAAAAGAATCATTTCTAAGCAAAAATTATTCTCTAGAACAAAATGATTACCAAGCACACCCTAAACTTCTTGTTGTATATTTTTTTTTTTTCCTAATGGGTTTTTGCTCTTTTGGACCATCACAACGCTGAGATTGAAAGCCAAGATATTGAAATGGACAACGGCTCTTTTAAAATGATTGTATGTCGGATGGAAAAACAAATATAAAAATGCGAATAAGTCACAAAAAGGCTAATTATGTTAATTATGAGATATTTATCAAAAACTATTTTTGTGACATCAAAAGTCCATGACTTATAATTGTGTGATATGTTTACTCTAAACTTTTTTGTGACATAAAAAATTCACAGTTCATATTGATTAGACAAATTTATCCTAAATTAATTTTCATGTGATACATTTATCTTCCGTCAAAATTCCATTAGCTAATGTCATTGAAAATCTTAAGTGGCATTCATTTTGCAAAAATATGTCAATTCATTGTATTTTTTCATAGCTTTCTTTCTCCTTTTTTTCTTTTAAACTTCCTCCTTCATTTTCTTCCTTGGTTTGGCAATCGTAAGAGGAGTGGCGATGGAGACTGTAAGAGCGACGGTGGTGAAAACGAAAGGAGGAAGCAAAAAAAAAAAAAATAAATTTGATGGTGGGCAAATATGTCGCACGGGTTTAAGTTTGGAATTTTTTTACGGCATAAAAAAGAATTTTGAGATAAATGTATCATATGAATACAAATTTTTAGAACTTTTATGTCACAAAAAAAGTGTGGATAGATGTGTTATGCTGATACAAGTTTAGAGTAAATGTTTCACATGAATATAAGTTTGATGTTTTTACCAAAAAAAAAAATATATAAGTTAGATGTTATAGGAGTCACCAAAAAAAAAAGTTTAGGATAAATGTGTCACAAAGACATAATTTAAAGTTTTTTTTAATGACTTTTACCTATAAAAATAAAGAAATTGAAAATATTTAAAACAAAGAGATTTGGGTTTCTCCAAACAAGCAAAAAAAAAGAAAAAAATAATTAGGGTTTTCGAATTTGCGCAACTCCAAGGTGAAAATTCCAATGCAAATTGGTGGCATTTTCTTCTTCAAACGTTAGATGGGGTTTCGACCAATCTTCTCCTCCAACAAGGCCTTAGTTGCGGTGCCCATGGCCTCGTGCTCAAGCTCGAGTGGCTTGGCAGCCATGGATGCGAAGCTTGAGCTCCTGCGGTCGTGAATGTCGCCTGCTCAAGTTTTTCATGGCCATGGATACAGTAAACTTGAGCTTGACGAGTCAATGTTTTATTTATTTATTTATAAAAATGTCGACATGGATAAATGTTTGATGGCATCAAATCAATGTCAACAAATTTCACATTCAGAATAATTTAGGAATGACTGATGACACTATTAAAATAAAGAGAGATTTTTTTTGATAAAATAAATTTAGAGAGATGATTTTGACTCTGCAAAAGCATACAAACTCTTGGTAGCATCCACACTAAAATTAAAATGGCCTACGTCAATGAACTTGTGACTTTACTCGATAGAGTTGCGCGGACACTTGCAATACATTTTTTAGTGTAATTCTAAGTCATACTCATTGTAGTTTGGATGATCCTCTTCATAAAGATTGTCTTATATTTATAGAACTTGTTATTGATGTAAACTTACTTCAAAATGATTTTTATATTTTATCATTGTTAAATTAATTGTATGATTATGCCATCCTACATCCCTAATTAACAAATAAGTATTTCACGAACCTAATATATATTTTATATTTAACTCAATTTGGACCGTCGAACTTGATAGAATTCACATGAGACCTATCATATATAATAATTTAGATTTTGTTTAGTGCTCGGCCATTTGTCAACTCTACTCTCTTTGCTCCAATTTTTGTTCTATGTCATCCAAGGGATCTCAACATTTCTAATTGTCATAGATATAATAAACGAGGAGAGACCTTATATTGCACAAAAAGAGAGAGATTTGAGATCCTTCAAAAGTAGGAGTATGTGACCACTTTACATAGTATTATAAATCAAATATTTTTTCAGTAAGTGCTGTTATTAAGCATACTTGATTAAGAATACTTTTTCGACTGAAAAAAATTAAGAATACTTTTAACATAACTTTAGAAAGGCAATCCGTTTAAAACTCAATGAGCTTTTGCTATCAACTCACGAGTCCTGTTAAGATAGGGAGCTTGGAAAAGTATATATGATTCGGAATCAAAAGACCAATTGCATGTAAAATAAAGATAGTCCATCCACGAGAATGTGTAAAGTTCAGATGATTGTCTTCTTGGTAGGTGAATGAGAATCCACTATGTCTAGCTTGAAAGGGAAAGAGTGGAAAAGAAAAAGTTAGATGTCTAGTTTGTTTTGTAAAAATTGGATAGCGTCAAAAAATACTCTGGATATCATCAAGAAAATGGTTTAACTCTTCCCGATTTTGATTGAAATTTTCAAATCAACTAATTTTTCTTTAGAGATTTATCATTGAGGGAATCTCAAAGAGCATTTTTCATTATGACTTAACATTGGTACACCATACGACCTCAAGACTTCAAACTCGAAACCATGGACTTGGACGTAGGACTTGCCCTTGGAACTCAAGACCAAAGGGGTGGCATCAAGACTCCACACCGGAGCTTGAGACCCTGAAAGCGGGGTCCAAGATGTCACCAACTTGGCTAGAGAACCCGAGGGAAGGCTCGAACCCAACCATCGAGACTTGGACCCTAAGGTCGAGGCTTGGGACCCTGGGGTCAGACATGGAACCCTAGCACTTGGACCAAGGATCTAAGACCTTGACTAGAGACCCAACCCCCGGATTCCATCCCAAGTCAAGCCCCTAGGACTAGTGTCTAGGTGCTGAGGTCCCATTTTCGACCGCTAAGGGATCAAACCTCGCTACTAGAGTCCTAAGACCTATGGGCAAATTCCTGATTTTGGGTGAGAGCTCAATTGGTCGGGCTAAGTCGGTCCCCTCAAGATCCTTATTCACCCCCTTGGGTCTTGAGTTCGACCTTCTCACATATGTTGTTTGCGACCCCAAGACTGAACATCAAGTTCAAGGGTTTTGCCCTCAAGATCCTAGATTAGGGTGCTTGAATCCCAAGTCTAGGTTCATGAAACACAATACCCAATTCAGACATTAGAGTCCCAAGTCTGATCTAAATTGATAGTCACGGCGATTGTCAAGATAGATTAAGGAAGATTGATTGCACTCTTAAGAAGTGTTAATCGTTTTTTTTGGAATTTAAGAATGCAGTTTTTGTTGATCATGAAAATGTGATGTCTAAACACCTTTCCATATTTTGTATCTGGAGTACTTCACTTAATTTCATTTGCAGTTTTGGGCTTTGGTGGTATTTTATCATGCACTTCTGGGCCCTAAGACTCCTAAAAAATCTTTTCCATTCTTTGGTTATGTATGGAAAGATAGAAATAAAATGACCACAATTTTGGGTATTCACTTAATCTTATTAGGAATAGGTGCTCATGCTTTGCTGCCAAAATTGTTATTTGCATGGAGTCACCTTAATATATGTTCTATTTACAAAGAGGTGTGATTTGTCTAGTTGAATAAGATGTCAAATAATTGTTCCTAAAAATTCCGTGAGTGGATTTGTCCAATGAAACAACCTCTCTTGTGTTTGATTGTCGAAAGACTTTTTCAAAATTAACATACAGTGATATAGAATAAGAATAGGATGAAATGTTTTATATGATGTGCATTCTTCGGTTTAAAAAAGAAGAAGATGATGATAGTATTGGATATAGATCATAGGATAAAAATACATCCCTAGCAATGCGGATTCTTTAAACGAGAAAATCTTTTATGTATATTCTCGGCTCACGTTAACTAACGTCACATGAGTCGTAGAGTCATGAAGATCCCATAAAGAGAGTTTTTTTTTTTTTTTTGTTAAAAAGTAAAACATTTATTTAGCAAAATCAAACATTAGAGGAACATAGAAAGCTTTCAAGCAAAACAAGTCCTAAATGGGTTGGAAAACAAAACAAAACCCAAAAAACAAAGAGTATGGCTTGCAACTTTAAACACGTTCTCATCTCAAAATACCATATTTATTATAGCATCTGTTTCATCAAGTTTCATCTTACAATGAAATATCTTTCATTAAGTGTTGTTCTCGACTTTTATTTAAAAGGGATGGAGGTTCTGTGCTAATTATGAATAGAGAATATCAAATGCAATGTAAAGATTGAATTTCCAATTTCAAACAACACTGTACACCCCTGATAATTGACTTATGAGCTCTAAGACCCAATTTGAACTATGCTGGAATCTAATTAATGACATGGATAACTTGACACAATGCTCGAATTTAATCGACGAAAATGCACATGGATAGAAGACATAATGTTGAAATCTAATCAATAGTGCTGGACTATAGATACAAAGTTAGAATTTAATTAACAACATTGTAGCAGAATATAGACACTCGCTAAAATCTAATCGACAATGGGACTTTGAAAGCTACGGCTAGGAAAAAGTAAAATATGATAAGGAAAAAATAATTGATGTGTTGTTTGGGGATCTCCTTGTTGGACGACTGGTGGTATTTATAGGGAAATTTGATAACCATTGAGCAATCATTCATCTTCTGGTAATTGCTTCTAACCCTAGACGCATTCTTTTCTCTTCGTAACTAACCTGCCCATTTCCTTCATAACTATCTTTGAATATTTCAAATGCTCTCATCCAAAACTTGCCGTCAGCATTATTCGGGTAATCATTTAGTATTTGTTGTTATATATCAACAATTAATCATGTAGAAGCTTCTTGCCTCGCTATCGATCATTGAATCATTATCCTTCAGTTTGTGGATAGCTAATTATATACTAATATCCTAGTGATGCACATATGTGATTTCGCCCGACTTCTATCAATTCTCATGACCGACACATGATAATAGGGGTGTGCAAAAGAGCCATGAATCGCCCAAACCACTAAGAACCAAATTGGAACGGTAGTTCCTAAGAGAACCAATCTGGTTCTCGATTCTAGTTTATTGAAACCAGTAGGTACCGGTCCAGTTCTCGGTTCTAGGCCTACTAACCCGCCCGGATTGGATCGGTAATATATATACACATATATAATTATTAAGAAAAATTTCCAACCCAAAAAAATTTAAGAAAAATTAAAACCCTAAAATCTCTAATATGAAACTCAACACCCATTAACTAAGTGTTCATCTTGTCTTGCTCTCACCTCGTTTGAGTCGTCTCTCTATCTTTCAATCGTGATCTTAACTCTTAAAAGCAATGCCCATCAGCTCATGACGTCAACTCTCAATTTTCAATATGAGTTCACTCTTTTTACTAATCTTGCAATTAAGAATGGATAAGTTCTTTGTTTTTTCTTTTCCATTGGCTTGTTAGAAATGTTGCATTGATTGTGTAAAGCTTGATGGGACTAGTTTCATGAATCCACCCAAGAATTGGACTGGACCGGCGGTTCGATTCTTGAGTGGATCCATGAAACCAGTGAGCGATTCCCGATTTCAATTTTTTGGAACCGATCTTTAATGGGTAGTTCCGATTCCAAGGTGGGAATAGTCCACCCGAACCATACTCATCCTTACAACCCGAATCATGCTCACCCCTACAGCCCGAATCATGCTCATCCTTACATGATAATATGGTTAATTTTGAGTCTTAACATAAAAAAAAAAAAAAAAAGGGTGGCCAATCACGAGTACCATAGTAATGGGCATACACTGAGATCTTTTCCTCTAGAAACTACAGCTTGCAGTGTCACCATCACAGATAACAACAATAATAACATGTTGAATCACCACAAATTGAACACTTATAAGAAACTCCCAAATCTAGATTTAGATCAAGAGAAAAAAGCTCCCAAATTTAGATTTACACCTAAATCGGGAGAGGAGAGCTTCTGTCAAATTTTGAAGAAGTCATAGAACCACATCTTGGATATCTTGCTAGTTGGACTGATGATGACGTTCTTAAATGCAGTTGCAAACAAATTTATTTATTCACTATGACGAGCGAAGAAAAGTAACAATGAGTGAAAGGATACACCAAACGAGGTGAAAAAAAGACTCCCAGATTAGATCGGAAGAGGAAAAAAAGAAAAAGAAAAAGAAAATCAAGGTCGGAAAAAGAAAAGCAAAGCAGGCTCTCAGCTTCAATTTCTAAAGATGAGAACATGCACGAGAAGTTTTCCCATAAAGAGAGATTATTTATTGACTTTTCCATAACGATTCCCTTGGTTTAGAGGGACTAGCTCTACTTGCTTCCTCGTCCAACATGCCTTTTCCATCTTACTTTATCCTTAATGGTAAGCAAACTTGATTCAATGTAACGTGCCGATTATAAATTTTGTAGGATTGAATAGAAGTAAAAGAAAGGTCAAACTAGTGGTTTCCTCGTGTGCTTTTGCGCAAAAATTAAAACCCCCTCTATTTTGTTTTGTTGAAAGCATTCCTCTAGTTTTTAAAATATTTCGCATTAAGGACTTGTTTGGTAACATGCTAAATAATGTCTGAGTATATTCTTTTATTCTCTGAAACAAAAACAAAAAAAAAAAAAACAAAAAACCATTTTGTAACTTTTTTTTTTTTTTTTCGGGAACAAATTTATTCTTGGAAATAAATTGGAATAGAATCAAGAGCAAAAAAAAAAAAAAAAAGGTGCTTTTTTGTTCTCGAGAACAATTTCAATATCAAGCCAAACTTTTTTCCTTTTTTTCTTCTTTTCTTTTCTTCTTTTTCTTATCCTTCATTTTCTCTTCTTTCTCCTCCTAGTCGATCATTGGCGGCTGGGTGAGGTCTGGCGAGCTCACTAGAGCCTCGCCTAGCCATCACGAGGCTAGGCCTCACTAGGCCAAGGTGAGGCCGAACTCGAGCCAACTGAGGGAGGTCAAGCCTCGCTAGTGGCTAGGTGGAGCTTGCTGGTGGCCAAGTGTGCCTTGCCCAACCATCGAGGATGCTTGAACTTGCCTAGATCTATTGAAGCCAAGTCTCACCCAGCTAGTCGCCGGCCATTGTGGCTGACAAGTGGTTGGGAGGAAAAAGAAGAGAAAAAAAAAGAAAAGAAAAAAATAAAAATTATAATAAAAGTATTAAAAAGTTAAAAATAAATTTAATTCACAAAAAAATTTAAGGGTCATACTAAACACGTTTCTATTATGTGAATAGAAATTGTTAACAATTACCAAACACCTTCAAATGCTCAAAAATTCATCTAGTTAACAAAATAAAAAAAGAATCATTTCTAAGCAAAAATTATTCTCTAAAACAAAATGATTACCAAGCACACCCTAAACTTCTCGTTGTATTTTTTTTTTTTTCCTGATGGGCTTTTGCTATTATGGACCATCAAAACGCTGAGGTTGACAGCCAAGATATTGAAATGGACAACGGCTCTTTTAAAATGATTGTATGTCGGATGGAAAAACAAATATAAAAATGCGAATAGTCACAAAAAATGCTAATTTTGTTAATTATGAGATATTTATCAAAAACTATTTTTGTGACATCAAAAGTCCAAAACTTATAATTGTGTCATACGTTTACTCTAAACTTTTTTGTGACATAAAAATTCGTAGTTCATATTGATTAGACACATATTATAAATTAATT
This sequence comes from Eucalyptus pumila, assembly GCA_016097595.1. NCBI lineage: Eukaryota > Viridiplantae > Streptophyta > Magnoliopsida > Myrtales > Myrtaceae > Eucalyptus > Eucalyptus pumila. The sequence goes on from CM027853.1 coordinate 35,508,962, forward strand.
TCCATGTAATACACTTATCTTCCGTCAAAATTCCATTAGCTAATGTCATTGAAAATCTTAGGTGGCATTCATTTGGCAAAAATATGTCAATTCATTGTATTTTTTCCTCGCTTTCTTTCTCCTTTAAAAAAAAAAAAAAAAAAAAAACTTCCTCCTTCATTTTCTTCCTTGGTTTGGTGATCATAAGAGCAATGGCAATGGAGACGGTAAGAGTGACAGTGATGGTTAAGACGAAGGAGGAAGGAAAAAAAGGAAAAATAATTTTAATGGTGGGTGAATATGTCGCATATGTTTAAGTTTGGAATTTTTGTATGGCATAAAAAAGAATTTTGAGATAAATGTATCATATGAACACAATTTTTTAGAATTTTTGTGTCACAAAAAAATGTGGATAATATGCTGATACAAGTTTAGAGTATATGTTTCACATGGATATAAGTTTGATGTTATAGGAATCACAAAAAAAAAAAAAAATTAAGGATAAATGTGTCATAAAGATATAATTTAAAGTTTTTTTTAATGACTTTTACCTATAAAAATAAAGAAATTGAATATATTTAAAACAAAGAGATTTGGGTTTCTCCAAACAAGCAAAAAAAAAAAAAAAGGAAAAAAACAATTAGGGTTTTCATATTTGCGCAACTCCAAGGTGAAAATTCCAATGGAAATTGGTGGCATTTTCTTCTTCAAACGTTAGATGGGGTTTCGACCAATCTTCTCCTCCAACAAGACCTTTAGCTGCGGTGCCCATGGCCTCGTGCTCAAGCTCGAGTGGCTTGGCAGCCATGGATGCGAAGCTTGAGCTCCTGTGGTCGTGAATGTCGCCTGCTCAAGCTTTTCATGGCCATGGATACAGTAAACTTGAGCTTGACGAGTCAGATGCTTTATTTATTTATTTATAAAAATGTCGTCATGGATAAATGTTTGATGGCGTCAAATCAATGTCAACAAATTTCACATTCAGAATAATTTAGGAGTGACTGATGACACTATTAAAATAAAGAGAGATTTTTTGAATAAAAAAAATTCAGAGAGATGATTTTGACTCTCACGCAAAAGCATAAAAACTCGAGGTAACATCCCACTAAAATTAAAATGGCCTACGTCAATGAACTTGTGACTCTACTCGATAGAGTTGCACGGGCACTTACAATACATTTTTTAGTGTAATTCTAAGTCATGCTCATTGTAATTTGGATGATCCTCTTCATAAAGATTGTCTTATATTTATACAACTTGCTATTGATGTAAACTTACTTCAAAATAATTTTTATATTTTATCATTGTTAAATTAATTGTATGATTATGCCATCTTACATCCCTAATTAACAAATAAGTATTTCACAAACCTAATATATATATTAAACTCAATCTGGACTGTCAAATTTTATGGAATTCACATATGACCTATCAAATATAATAATTTAGATTTTGTTTAGTTCTCGGCCATTTGTCAACTCTACTCTCTTTTCTCCCACTTTTTTGCTATGTCATCCAAGGGATCTCAACATTTCTAATTGTCATAGATATAATAAACGAGGAGAGACCTTAGATTGCACAGAATCGAGAGACCTTGGGTCTTCACTCTATACAAAAGTCAAGTATGAGGATGGTATTGAAAATGAGGCAACGACCAAGAGTGGGAAATGTAATTTTCGCAAAGTTTTGGGCCTAAATTATAAATAATCAAAAGTGAAGTAGGAGGATGAAATTGAAAATGGGGCAAGGAATTAAAGAGGAAAATGCAATTGTCGCAAAGTTTGGGACCTAGTGTACAAATAAGCAAAAGAGCGAAAACGGGAACCGAGCCTTATCTTCAATCCATTCCCACGCTCAGAATCCAAAAGCCCAAGCGTCGCTCCAAGCGAAGCCGAACGACCTCGCCGGAAACCGAAGATGCTGAGCCTCGCCGTCGCCTCGCCGGCCGCCGCCGCCGCCGCCGCCGCCGCCGCCACCGTCGCCGTCTTCCCCGCGAAATCTTCTCTCTCGGCGGCGCCGAGGTGGAGGTGGTCTTCGTCGTCCTTCAGCGGCATTCAAATTCAACACAAGGGCCCTCCTCTGGGCGTCCCTCTTGCGGCGGCGCCGGCGTTGTCGTCCTCCGCCCCTCGGAGACGAGCTCCGAGCGTCGTGATGATGGCGAAGAGGCAGGAGGAGCTTACGGAGATAAGGGCCAAGACCATCGAGGAGATAAACGACGAGGTCGTCGACTTGAAGGGGGAGCTCTTGATGCTCAGGCTGCAGAAATCGGCCCGGAACGAGTTCAAGTCCAGCGATTTCCGCCGCATGCGCAAGAGGGTACTCTCGCTTTTGCCGGAATTTGTATTATCTGATGTTCTTTAGAAGGTTTTTCACGTTGATGAGATTGTCCTCACTCTCATTCGCTGAATTTATGTCACTCTGCTCGGTGAAGTTTAATTCTTTCATCTTGCAATGTTGTAGCTGTGCCGTTTTTTTGTTTTTGCTTTTATTGTATGGAAATGGTACGTGGGAGGTTATGTTGGTAGGGAGAGCACGCCTTTTCTATGGCAAAGTGCAGTATAATTTGAATGGGATTTTGATTTGATAAGGTAGAGAACTTAATGGGTCTATTCTTCCGTGCTTTTGGAATGTTCTGCTAGAAGAGGACCGTGTGCTCAGTTGTTTTTGCTAGACTAGCAAGCTGAACTGACCAGTTTCCAAGTTAAAGTTGCTGGTATCTAGTCAAAAACAAAACTTCTCTGAAAGAAGACGTCTGTTTACTGTGCTGAGTCCATGCGCAGGATTTTGTCTTCTAATTTAAGTAGAGAGGTTCTTGGAGTCCTGGTTTTGACAACATGAGTTGCTAAAGGGATTAAAGAGCCTTTCGTTTCCCTTCTTTGCTAGAAAATAAGAGAGTGAGACCCTGCATTGATGATTAGTATAAACTTGCATGGATGATTAGTTAAGTATTATCTTGAACTTTAAACCTGAGTACGGTTTGGACTAGTGAGCTGTTGTAGCTCTTTTTTTTTTTTTTTTTTTTTTTTTTTTTTGGATTGAGCATTTGGACAAGGTTGGATTATGATGGAAGATGATCACGTGGAAGTTAGGCATTTCTGAGGCCATTTTAGACGGGATTTAAGGATTGTAATCAGTTTGACTGACCTAAGTTGATTGGAACAGGATGAATAGCCTAGATTAGTCAGTGTTCCTTCTCTTAAGTCCTCTATAAAGTCTTTTCTTTTTCTACCTTTTGTGTTTATTTTATTTTTCTTTCTTGTGGGGGGGGGGGGAGTAAATAAAGGATTTCTGCAAGCATGCATTAAGCGTATTCTGACATGTTTGATGCTCATAAAGAGAGCCATATAAATAGTTAACTATATTTGTTTGGTCCTTTTTTTAGCTAAAGTAAATAAAAATTCTGTTTTGGTACTTTTATCACTTTGCTTATGAGATATTTTCTGACTCACTTGAATTACTTCACCTTGCTTAATGAGATTTGGTCTTTTATTATTGCATTATGTAGCTGTGTGGGTAATTTGTGGCAGAAGATTTGAGTATCATATTTTATTGAAAAAACCACATGGACTGGCATATTGGTAAAGTGCAATTTATTTAAGTTTATCCATGGTGAGAATGTCAATGTAAGGGGTGAATCATTTCTTTTTGAGTCTAGTGTAATTTGAAATGGATTTAACATCTCCCCCAGAACACATTGAGATTTTTTGCTTTTGAGAAGAAATGCTTTTCATCGTATTTTGTGGTGAAAGGCTTGGACTTATGTGATGGATTGGACTAATTACATATTATGTGGAATGGAGGCTGTCCTTGAGTGAGAAAGGAATTAGTCAGCTTCACTTTCCTTTTAACATTTAGATGCTGTTTCGGCTTCTCCTTTTCAATTTATTATGCTTGACTAGTAAAAAGGCCCTTTGAACTCAAGATAAATCTGAACTGAAAATGGTTTTTCTCTTTGGTACCTTGAGATCTTCCTTTTCCAGCTTCCTTTTTCTCCCTCTTTGAATCTTTTGTGAATCGCTTCTTGATGTGTCTTCATATATGGTTTTCAAGGTAGTCATGACAGTTCCGTCTGTTGTAGCAGAAGGGCAGTCCTGGACTGTTGGGAATTCATTTCCAATTTCATCTTATTAAGGCTGCTTCTTTCTTCACTATCCCCAAGAGCAAATTGACTGTGGATCTTAGCAGCATTGCCTGTTCCTCTAACCTCTTCTTCATTGTCGTCTTCTTAAATAGCAGTTGTTACAGTTATACTTTAATAACTTGAAGATGTCATGTAATTTGGAGCTTTGGGTTTAAAGAAATACAAAAGAGTATTAGCTGTAGGTGATTTCTTCATCCAGAGACTTGGTGTCTGCAAAATCAGTCGATGTACCTAAGCATTTATTCGTGCTTTGAAGAACAATAGGTTTCAACCCTTGTTTTGGTGACTGCATCAGTAAGCATGAATATGGAATGTCTAGCGAAATGGTAAAGTGGGCTATAGAAGCATTTCTTGTCAGCAGTGGAGGATATTTTCTGGTATAAAGACATTATAATCATAAAAAGTATCAATTAGACCGATCAAGTACATTATATACAATAGAACTATTTATGCGTTTCTCACCTGTTGGCTGCTGGAAACTCCACTTTTCATTGGTTGTTGGAATAGATTTGTAAGCCAGGAGGGATAAAAAGAGGTGTTTATATTGGCAATGCAGGAGGTGATGTTTATGTTTTCTTAAGAACTACTTAATGACGTGATAGTTTCCACTAGTTGGAAAACCTTTTACTAAATCTTTTTTAGAAGAGCTTTCTCCTCCCCCTTCTGCACCACCTAGGGAAGAGGGCATGTGCTGTGGAATTAAAGGTTTGTTTTTGTGTAAAGTACTTTTAATTGTGCTCAAATGCACCTACAATGGAACCCCGGGCTTGCCCGATATAGCTATTTGGAGGACCGAGAAGTCACTTGGGTTCGAAGGTGGAGGGTTTGTGCTCAGTCTAAAAATCTGGTTTAGCACACTGGAACCAGGGACACCACCTTAGGGAGCTTCTTTGGCTGGCCATGCTTGGCCGACTCCCTACTTTCTTATCCCATCCACCGCCCTTCATCTAACTGCTTTAGTCAAGCAGTCACGTGCCTCTTCCTTAATTCCATCAAGCCTTCTGCTACTCGAATTGCTGAGGCCAGGTCCTGCAGATTTCGTTTTTGCAGCTCTTTCCGTGCCCACTCCTGGAGACCCATCTCAAACCTAAACACCTTGTCTTATTCTGCCATGTTCCCGATCTACAGCATCAATAACTGCAACTGCCTAACAAGCGAACACTACCCTTGTTCCTGTTCACTTCCTTACTGTTCAAAGCATCGATAAAGAAATGTTATAACAATAGTTATCTCCTCAACCGAAAGCAGCTTTTCCACTCATCTCATAGGCAAGAAAATCTCTTACTTGCAAGGAGACAGATGCCTTATCATCCCTATACCCTATATTCTACCTGAGAACTAGGGCTATGTCTTCAATGTCGGCCTGACGAGTGATAGAAATACCTTACGAGGGCTAATTTCCACTATTAATGGTCAATCAATTGACTTCCGACTGCACTCTACACTCTAGCTTTCTTTAATTCCGTTGGATTGCTTTGGATGCTTCCTGCTTTCATTGAATTTATCTCGTGATTTATATCAGAAGGATTTAGGGATGCACGCACAGTTGGTCTTTACATTGTTTTATTTGTATGTGGTTGTAATTTGCCTCACCTGTTCTCTGCTAATTCATTCATTGATATCAGAGAGAGCATACAGTTTCAAATCCTTGTCCTGTATGACTTGCATTTGCAACTGTTGAGATTCAATAAATTGAACAGCAAACATCTCTTACTGAATAACATCAGCTAGTATCAATGGGGACCACGATCCAGTTATATGTCTTCATATATTGCAAACAACCCGAGTCTTTAGTGTCACTAGGTTACACAAAATGTCCTTTGGATGAATGGAATTTTAGGGTGCCCTTCGACTTCCTGCCGGTATAGACATTGCCCTATGTCCTGATTCCAGGGTTCAGGGACTTGCTGCTCAAATCCTCGACATGACCTGCCTTTGCCTCTTATGACGTTTCTCACTCTCTCACATGTTACTCTCTCACATGTTGAAAGAAAGCCTTCTCTTCTCATGTTATACATTGTCCGACTGTCCAAACCATTAATCGGACCTGAAGAAGTGGAAAATGCTGAGAATTACTAATCTCTTTTTGACTTTATAGGAAGATTTTTGGAATGGGAGTGACCTGGTATAAGTCATTATCCTGGCGCCGCAAATTATTTATTCATTCGCAGAAGAACTGTTAGTTGGGTTCCCTAGTTTCTGTGTAGGGCCTCCTCGGAGGTAGTTAAGCTGTTTTAATGTACTAGGTGTGCCTGTTTACATGTGATGTCTAATGATATTTTTCTTTTTGCTTTTATATTACATGCTACCTCGGACAGTGATAGATATAAGTTCTTACAGCTTGTCCTCTTTATATGTTCCATATTCCTTGTGCAATTTGATTCTAAAACTTCATCTGGGTTCACCTTTTGATGTAAAACTTCCCCAAACAGATACATGCATGCATGTAAATGACATTTGTGGTTACCGAACAGTTATATTCCACTCCTTCCAGAACCAAGTTTAATTGCTATAGAAAACTACAATTTGGGCTTTATTTTAGCATTCTGATGATGATTATCTTGTAAATGGCAGATTGCTCGGTTGTTAACCGTGAAACGAGAAAGAGAAATTGAGGAAGGAATTAAGAAGAGGTTATCGAGAAAGCTTGACCGTCAATGGAAAAGAAGCATTGTTGTCAGACCACCTCCGTCTCTAAAGAAGTTGCAGGAGGAAGAGACAGCTGCAGAAGCAGCAGAGAAGTCTGCTTGAGCTAATCTAGATATTTTTTTTCTCCATCAATGTATGAATTTGTGTTCAAGAGAAGGTTATTCATCTGATGCTTAATTTATTATTCTGAATACTTTTGTCCACATATTCTCTGTAAATGCTGGTTATTTCTTAAATCGATTTCCCTTTCAGGGGAAAACTTGGCTCATCGCAAAACTTGAAATGTGTTTAACAACGTTGACATTCCCATGTTGAGTTGTGATGCATTAGGGTCAGAGGAATGAGTTGATATGTTGATCAACATGCCTGCATTTTGCTATAATGTCAGTCTAAATGGGCTTCTAAAAGTTTCCCACAAAGTCTTTCAACCGGGTGTACTGGGTTGACAAGTTGGTTGAAAGACTTTCTGCGAAAGCACATTTCAATCCACGAGGAACCCTGCGAGTTTGTCATCTTGCCCCAGGTGCGGGTGGCTAGTCCTTTTTCGAAGAAAAGAACAGGGAGTCTACCTCCCCCTAAGGATCCCCATGTTTCCTATATGTACATTTTTCTTCTCCTCCTAGGAGGGAATACCTCCTACGTTTTACGTCCCAACTACGTTTTACGTCCCAATGTTCAAAAGAAGTAGTTATAAGTATTTACTTAGGTCCATAATGTCAGTCTAAGAGGACTTGTAAAAGTTCGCTCTTCCTATGGGAATGTTTTGTTCACCTGCCTGCCTTTCACGGAGCACTTTCAGACCTTACAATCCAAGTATATTATATTTCACTTGCATCTTCTCCTCAGCTTGTTACGGAATCCACGTTTTCCTCATTTTCATGGTATATCCTTTACCAGATTGCATCTTGTGGTAACACCCATACAAGAGAGGATTTTGATGCTATGAGTTTACTAATTTACTTATCATCCACGATGCATTTCATAGTTGGAATAGTATGTTCTCTTCTTCATTACGAGTTCAATATAGTTCATAAAAATTGCACTGGTTTACCCAGATAATATTCTGGTTTCTTATTTTTGCTATGTGAGGAGGATACTTCTGTGAGTGATTGAGAGAACCTCAAGTCTTTAGCATGAATTCTATTAAAAAAACGGGTGGTTCGTCATAACCGAGAATTGATGGACTCTTTTTACCTTCCACAGGAAAATCGATTCCTAATGGGTTGACTATTGACAATGGCTATGACTATGTTGTTTATGACGTTTAGTCTTGTGTTTGGTGGGTGAGAATCTTGCCAACTTCACCATGATTATGAACTTAAAACACCTAAATATACGCTAGAACTAAGGTAGGTGCCCTCAATTAGTTGCCTAATTGTTGCTTTTTAAGGATGGTAATATCAAAGATTCTGTTCCTCTGATGAGTGATATGTTGTTGTGTGAATGCATACTTCACTTTCAACCTTCATAGCGGGCATGTGCTGTATGAATATATTCGTGATTTGATCCTGAAAGGAGGTCTCCAGCTTATAGAAAGGAGCTACAATGTTCAACTTCTTAAACCTATGTCTCTTCAATCTCATTCAGTATGTGGGGATGGGACGGCTAATACGCCCTCAAAAGACTTTTTCTTACTTGCGAACTTGTGTAGTCAATAAATTGCAAATTCGAAAATTTGAATTTCAACTAATACATTGACTCGTGGAATGCATGAGGTGAGACTTTAATGATCAGCTTTAACCTATTGATTGTAAATTGATCAACCAGTTAGCCAGGAGTCTGAATCATGTGGAAATAACTTGAGATGGCTGGTGGCTTATTGCCATGTTCCGTAAGACTTCATTGGGTTAGTAATGTTCTTGTTTCACCATGCATATCTCTGTTCTTCTGTTGAATCATTTGACTAAAGATCCTTGGACTGATCAATAATCATTAGAGCATCTTTCCCCTGAGCAATCAGAGTCGATCAGGCGTACATCTGTCAAAACTAGCATTTGAACCTCTTTTCCGATTGGTCGCTTCTCCTTCCATGCCCTCTCTAGTCTAATTCAGTACCGAGTTCTTCTAGATCAATTAGAAAACCTAACGCTAACCTTCGACGAAGACCGAGGCCTACTTTTTTCTCGGTTATGGTGTCAATCGTTATGATGCTGATTGGCGGGTCGCACTGAGGTGCCTAGGAAAATACTGCCTTGATCACATGATTAGTTGAGATGCAGCAACTTATTTGGCATTATTACGGGCTAATTCCTCCATCTGGAATGGTGTGTTACCATAAAGGTACATACAAGTGTCATAGTCCGTGAATCCTCCCGTACTCGTGACCTTATGAGTGGTGCTTGGACTTATCGGGTGAAGAGTGAGGAGACAGAGGGGAGGAATACAATTGGTCCGTGAGAGTGGCGTCAGGACGATTGGTGCTAGGAGTTTTAGGATAGAAGGGCGGAATAGGCCTCACGTGTACAAATTGGTCGGGAGCTGATGCCACTCTCCTGACGAGGCCATGTCAGGCTGAAAATCAGTTATTAAACCTAAATGGATATGTTGTCTCATTCGGTGGACTAGACGCTCGAGCGACGTTGGGCTTGGTAGGATCCCGTACAAAGAAACAATCATCGGATTGTTCGTGGAATGGCTACAGAAGAAAGGCTGGCCTGGCTAATTCCGCTCGCTAGGCGCTCACAAGTTGTTTCGAGGCCAAGGAAACTCTCAGCCCGTGACACAAAGACTGGCTAAGATACTGCAACATGCACGTGGAAGTTGGACTGATTGCCTACTCTCGGGGTGGGGCTAGCAAGTGGAAAAGAGGGATCTCTTCATGGCAATGCTCGTTCACACACTTGGTCAATCATGGGATTCTGGTTTCGGGATTAGTTATGGATTATATTAATCAGGGGTTGATCTCCTTTGGTCAGTCCCTCACCAACTAACGCCATGTGAAACGGAGGCTCGATGCTGTTGATTTTCTTTGAGGTTTCTTGGTCCACGTGGGGCCGGTTCCTTTGAACAGAAGGAAAGACTGAATAGGCTGGCGACTCCGTTCTCTTTTCTCTCCATGTGAATTCCTCCATCTTGGTCCTTCTCTTTCTATATGTGGGCTCATAACTGAGATCTGAAGAGCAACAAGGGTCTCTCTCTCTCTCTCTCTCACATCCTCAACCTCCTCTCCGTCGTGAGGTTTTATGTTTCCCAATCTGCAGCATGTGTGATTCATGCAAGTGCAGTCACACCTCCATCAGCATTACCAAGAGGTACGGATTGTTCCCTCCTCCGTTCCTTTCTCGATGAATAATCTTCCACATTGCTCTCTCTCTCTCTCTCTCTCTCCCCACTTCGTGTCATATGTTCCGGAACTTTCAAATGAAGACTTCACCGGCTATGTCCTGTTAACACGCAACATCGACGACACAAGAAAAATTTACGCGACAGTTTTTGAGTGGTAGATGCATTTAAGGTGGATGATAGAGACAACATCACGTTCACATAGCTCTTTGTGCTCGATAGAAGACTTTCCGAGTCTCTAGTCACTTTCACAGCCCCGGAGCACAATTAGCTATATTACATACTCACCGCTTAGGTCAGACAGATTAGACACTTCATTTGCTCCATGTGTGATTCTTTTGAGTGACTTGATTTATAACCGCAAATAAAAAAATGTCAAGTGAAAACCATGTTAGTTTCCTTAGTGCATCTTTCTGTCCGAAGCTCCTAATGTCGCTTTAAGAATCGCCAAGGGAGAATATTACCAACTGTACTTCGATAACCATTGTGTTACCTTGATTGTCCACCAATTAACTAGGAACCCTAGTACTATAATGCATTGATTGAATGTGCACTAATGCCTCAAATCTAGCCGTAGGCGAACACCAACTACCTTTTAAATAACTTTACAAACTTTAGCTGATTGATAAAGACCCCGAGTTGAGCACTAATCTTTGAGGGCCAGCAGTTGGGCCAGTTCAAAAAATAGGGGACGGGCCTTGACTGGTTTGGGAACCAGGATTTTAGCTTCTTCTTTTTTCCCCCTTGGACCTTCTTTAAGATTAGATAAATATGTTGGAGATAGGCTTCCAATTTATAATGTCTAGAAAATTAATTAATGGTTTCTTTTTCTTTACAAAATAATAGTTATGTCATTTTAAGTTATGCCCAGCTCTTGTGTCGACTCTAGAATCGGCCTAGAATCAACTTGTTGGATTCCAGGTTGGTTCCCAAGGGACTCGACTATGATAGGATAGGTTCGAAATTCTTGGTTTGAAAGCTACTCACCCTAAAATTAATCACCCTAACTAGTCTTCAGGAAAATTCCTCTAACTAATGCCCCAAGGATGCCAATCAAAGCATGAAATCAAGTAGGAATCTTGCATATAAAGAGGAGGTCCTGACCAAGTTTTAGATTTGAATCAACTCTCTGATGCCAAGTTAGCCTTGCGGGTGGTGGTAGCAAAGGGGGAGCTTAAGGGTGCGTTCATTTTACGGAAATTGAGTGATTTAGAAAATATTTTCCTAAAAAATTACTATATTGTTTAGAAAATTAGTTAATGAAAAAATTTTCATCATCGATAACAATCTATGCCTAACTCTTTTTGTGGGCAATGAATTTTTTTTTACATTAATTTATTTTTTAAGCAATATAAGAAATTATTTTTTGAAAAATATTTTTCAATTCATTCATTTTTCGCAAAATAAATACATCGTGAAAGACATTATCCTAGACAAAATATAAGTTGGGGATATAAGCTACAAAAAGGAAGGCAAATAAGACAAGTCCAATCCCTACATCGCTATATGCGGGCTTGGGCTTGTTTCAAGTCAGTTTTCTAGATGAAACCCTCTCTGCTTTGTGGGCCTGACTTCTTGTACCTGCCCCTGAACTTTTGTGCTTTTGCTGAATCCAGTCAATCTGGACCTATAATGGGCTACATTCCACTATTGATGGTTTCGATTCTGTGTAAAAAAAAAAAAAAAGCTTTTATTCTCTGAAGTTTTAGGAAAATTACAGTTTTGATTTTTATTCGTTTTTATTTTACTCTCGCTTTCCTTAGCGATCGAACCCGAGACCCAGACCTACATGCATCGAACCCCTGAGACACTATGGAATTTCTGAATTAGACTCACAACTGTTAATTTTGTGGGACTAGACAAGAATTTGCCCAATAGCAATGTCGCAAGGCCAGACTGAAAGAAAATGTGCATTGGGGAGAGCTGAAAATCGGGACCTATAGGAATCGTCCTTCAAGTATCGCCCTACCAAATCACATCCATGATTAAGGAGGAAGTGAAACTGGATGTACCTCAAAATTTGTTAGTATCCAAATTACAGTACTTAGATATATGTATGTTTTGAAATTGTTCTTAAGATTATTTATAAAATGCAGATGCATGCTTTGTGGTTGGGTTAACCCGCACTTGATAATTTCGTTTAAATGAAATTCGTCACTTATCCATAGAAATACATCAGTAACAAATTGAAAACATAGTCTTTCCATAGAATTTTCCATGAAAACAAATTCTGCAAACCGTCATTCGAATCAGATATAAACTTTCCTTTTGAATTTCCTTTTCTCGATGAAAGAGAAACCATTATAGGTAACTTATCTTGAACCCGTGAAGTTACCTCTCTTACTTCATGGGTCAGGTGATAGACAAGCCAAAATTCATGGTGTGTAGAAATCAAGCCCGCATTATGCACCTAAGACACATAGCTATTTTACAGAATGACCAGCTTACTTTTCTACTTCATAGTTTCGCTTAACCGATTTCTTCCATGCAGCCTAAGTAAAAACCAAATTGCCTCCTCCTTTCAAGATTCCACCTTCCTTTGTTAAGTTCAAATTCCCATTAAACCAAAAGATCTGTTGGCCTCTCAATTTACTACTTGGATTAGACCCATTACCTCACATTTTCTTCGAGCCCCAAAAGCAATAGGCCCATTAATCTCAAATTCTCAAAAATGTCTACAGTCCATGTTTAATGAAACTGCTCGTGATGATGTGCATCTCAACTATCAATTCATATTGAAACCTTTAGAATGATACTAGTAGGTAACATAGTAGATAATCACCACTATAATTAACACAGCTACATGTTCCGACTTTAATCTTGACATCTATCGTATGTGTTAGATCATATAGTAGCCCAAGTTTTGGTGGCTAATCGTAGTTTCATTTCTATAATAGGGAAAAGGTTTGTGTCCATGAAGGAGGACTTGAAGACAATATTGAGAGAAGATACAGAGTGCAGATTGTGCTTAATTCAAGGTTTTCTAGCTAAAATACATGAGGTATGTTGACTATTTCACTCAAGAAATGTGTTCTATTTAATTGAAAGGATCTTTTGATCAATCCAGCTATCTTTTTTGATTCCATTAGTTTTCAAGGATTCAAAATATCACAAATCTTTATTTTTTTTTTCTGTAGAAAAGATTGACAAAAAATGGCAATAAATTAATAAAATTAAAGGATAGTTTTAATTTACTAGAGACATTGACATTCAAGAAAATGCTAAACATAATAACAAGTCCATTAAATTCTTGTTACTTTATGAGATGACAATTATTACATTGGGTAGTTTTCCTATGGTTACATGGATTAAATAGAGATGAAACTTCATGGAAACTTCCACAATGTGTATTGTCATGTTCTGTGCTATTAATTTACACGAATATTTAATTTAACACATGTGGCATCCTTCACTTAACATATATTTAATTGCATGATTTGGAATCCTGTCACCCACGGTCAAAGTAGTTCTGTTGACCAGAGTATTCTCTCGTGTTTGTGATATTTTTAGAATAATTTACAAACACGTACGATAATTGAAGCTCATTGTGCTATAATTAATAAGCAAGGGTAGCATTAAGATAAAGAATAGGTGAAGTACAATCACATCTAAATAAATATCTTGATTCAACTCAAGAAACGTTAACAACTGGCCTAATAGTTGAGCATGTCCAATGATTTATTAGGGTTTCATTGATATATTCGTGGTCAATGTACCTCCTTGAGACACCCACTAGACGTTATATGCTTGTTAAATAATCAGAAAAAAAAAAGTCTGTATCACAATCCCAATTGGTGTATCAATAAAAAAGGACAATCGACCTACTTCTATGGATAACTATAGGATTAGTGCACGAGTATACTATAAGGTACGTATGAAAGATTCATCTAGCATTTAGTTGTAATGGGTGGCAGCCTTCCGTGACTAACTACAATAATTGTGGCTTCTTGTAATTGTATTATATTGTGAGACCTTAACATATTCTTGGCACGTTAATCACCAAGTCGACGATTGGACCCTCTAGGGTTTTACCAAATATCGGTAACTTAGTTAGTTTATTAATTTCATGGAAACTTCGTTACCGAAACTCTCGAGATGCTTATTAAGTACTAATGAATATATATAGATATTTATGAATAAACTTGAGTTTCCTTATCTATTCTAGTAGTCTTCTAAACGTTTTTCCACCCCAATATTTTTTTTTTCTAAATAACAAATTAAAAAAAGCTCTAATAAAATTAGATGTTTATCTCAAACAAAAATTTGAATTTTACCGAATTGAAAATGAAAATTAATAATTCACCTCTAGAATTAACTAAAGGGTTTAGAAAAGCTATATGGTTCAGGGAGAAAGGTATATGTTTCCATCTGATAAGTTTTTAAAATTTAATAGAAATGAGAAAGACAACAATCACTTATATGTTCTAAATTAATCATTTCAAATTTTGGATCTTCTCTTTATAAATATGTAATGAGTTGAATACATAAACACCAACCTGTGCTTCCGCATATGGGCATGTGAGTTGAGTAAAAGAGAGATCAAGTGTGTTTGAGCCTCTTTGTCGATCTCTAATCTGCCTCTCCAATCATGACTAACTTTCACGTTCTTAGTCTTGGACAAAATCTCAAACATCCTAAGTATACGTAGGAGACATTGAGTGACACTTTCATTTAGCCACTTTAATTCTTTAAGATAAATTTCATAGCGATTTCCGACTTCTACACGATATGAAGGTGGAGATCTCAACTTTGTTTGCTAACACTTCCCTTTAACCAAATTTATATCCCCTTCCTTTACACGGATTCAACCTTCTTTCATTCGAGCCATACTTACATGTCTCCTTTTTTTTTGGTCGGAACATGTCTCTAGTTTAGTGAGCCAAATTGTGCAACTATCCCTACATGACCTGGGGGTAACGTTGGTCCGATCTCATCCAGTGAGGCATGTGAGCTAGGCTCACATATGAATCCAGAGCAGACAAGTATTTTTCTGTTCACTCATATGTACTGAGATCTAAAATATCTTATAACCCCATGTACCCCCTGCTCCCCCCCTCTTCCCCAACCCACGGCCCCTTTCTACGGCCCCTTTCTATATATATATATATATATATATATATATCGGGGGGCAACGACGGCAATTAACCCAAAAAAGGTCAACAATAGTTGATGTCGACCTCGAATTGAGATTGATTCAAGCCCTAGATCTTGAATCAACCTTTTTATGAGGTCGAATCAACCCGATCCTTGGATCTTGGCTTGTTGTCGCCTCATCCTCGTGGACAGTAGTGACGTTAAGGCAGGTGCGCGACTCGGAATGGAGGTGCAAGCATGGAGAGAGAGAGAGAGAGAGAGAGAGAGAGTGGGGGTAACATTAGCGGCTTAGACCGGAGGGGGGAACAGCAACAACGAATGAAGGCCGGCAACATGGCTTGCATGGGCGACTGTGCTATGTGCAAAGGGGCTGTGGATGCCGCAGTTACACAATTTGATGTATGGACAACGATTAAATAAGTTGACAGTTGTTAAAATGTGTATGGATGAACAATATAAACTTGGAGGGACAATATCACGAAAAAAAAAAACTCAAAGCGGTATATTTGTGATACATTTATCGCAAATCAATATCATGCCACAACTAATCCCAAATTGGTAGACTAATTAATTTTTATATCACAAAAATCTTAAATTAGTACATCATGAATATATTTATCCTCCGTTAGTTTCTATTCAATATCTTTCATAGATTGCTGACATGGAAACACATGTTGCAAGTAATACGTATGAGAGAATCCAACGTGAAAATTCAGCATAAATGATTCTTAAAAACAATGTCATCTCAGAAACTCAAGCTCATTTGATGGATCCCAATTTTTCAAGAATAGAAGATCTTAGAAAGAGTCATGAAACTTCAGTCATCTTAGGGCCAGCATTTGCATTGATGGCGAAGTATCTTTTTGCAAGCCTTGCCATGGAAAGTGCCAACTTCAGTGGATACTCATTTTTCGAGCAAAGAATCAAAGAATCTATGTAGTCTCGTAGATTTTCTCTGATCTTATCTCCGTCAAACACCCTTTTGATGGTCGTGGATGATAACAACTGCTCTCCATTCTTGCCATCTTGAGTAGCTTTGTTCCAAGCAAGAGATCCCACATGTTTTAGAAATCTGCTGAAATTCCTAATTTTTCTCTAGTTTAATGGAGAGATTGGGTGGAAGTTTACAATGGTAGATTTGTCATCTTACTAGTTTAAGATTTTCTAGTGAAATGAAACAAAATAAAAAAAACGTTGGAGAAAATGTGTCATAAACATATCAATTTTAGATTTTTAGTAGTATCATCCCTAAACTTGAATGATCCTAGCGTCGCCTAACTTGTCCAAAACTATAAATTAGAAGACTAAAAAATTTATACGTAGTGCTCAATTAATGCCACATGACAATTTGGGGAAACGATCTAAAAGCCAATGAGTGGTAAACAGAGTCGTGATTTGACAATGTTAGTTAGGAGGCACAAGAAATGGTGCAGAGGCATTTGGTCTGGTGGGGGCATGGATGACAGTCGAGAGTGAGTAGATCCCCACTTTTTGCAGGTGGTTTAAACACGTGCCAGTTACTGTTCAGAAAAATCTGATGATGAGGATTGCATTCTGTTGTCGATACATCTAGAAGGGAAGGAACAGTATGGTCTTCAATGGGATGAAGCCTGAGCAATTTAGGTGTTGATGCAGATAAAGACTGCCTTCACTTCGCGAGCTTGTCGGGCACAGAAGGGGATAGGGAAACAAAATGTGAATGGGAATTTGTGACAGTGAATAGGTACTAGGGAGAAGAGTGCAAGTTAGCGCACAATCTCCTACGGTGGTGGAAGATTTGGCAGTGTGGAATGCTGCGCAACTAGCAAAAGAGAGAGCACGGAGCAAGCTCTGCACGGAGATGGACTCATTGATCTTATACCAAGACCTCGTCAGGGTGATGAGGGAAGCCTGAACTGGAACGCTGCTTCGGTTTTTGAGAGCATAAAGCAGCAGACCACTTCTTTTGGAAGGGTTGATTTATCCCTTGCTTCCGGCGAATGTTAACAAGCGTGCCCATTGGATAGCAACTTTTTCAGAGACAGAAGATGTGTCCTAGAGACTGGGATCCAAATCCCCATCTTCTTTCAAACTACATAACCCCCTTGAGTTGTAGGGTTATATGTTTTGAACTTCTGAGTCAATAAAATTTCCAACTTTGAATTTGGCAAAAGACAAGCGCATGTGTGAAGTATTGACAAAAATAACCATATCCTTTACGAGTACAAGTGAAGAAATGATCATACACTGTCAATGTAGAGAAAGTTTTATACAAGCGATTTTATCCGTTCTTGATTTGAGGGTTATATCTACTCCTTTGCTCAAGTCAATGACGTGTAAGGCCGCCTACGCAAAACTCTGTTTACACGAGCGGCGTATTCTACAGTGACTCATGTACAACACGGACACTTTTGCATAGCTACGTGTCCGTGTCTGGATATGTAGTGTTCTCGAACGGTATGGTGGTGGCCTACTAAGATTTTGTCCTGGCTTCGAAGGCAAAAAGCCAAGGGATCCGGAGCTGTTCCTGCGACTAGACGAGACAGACCAGATAAAATAATCTGCTTAAATTAGCAAAGGAAAAAAAAGCATAGAATAATCAACTGTCCATATCACCACCTTTCAATGTCTCTTAGCTGTTACTCTGATGTCACCCTCCTTTAGAATAATGAAAAACGAGACAAACCAGACGTAGTAGTTGATCTTAAAAGAAATGATTTCGAAGAGGACGATTTGATCGCATATAAAAAAGATCTAAGTACGTAGGTTTGGAAGCAAATAGGCACGGAATCACTCAATATAATATCACGAGCTTGCATGGAATTCAATCCCCACTTCATATTCTTATCCGCTCGCGCGGTCATAACGGTTGAGAAAAACGCAGACCTGCCCTAAGAATTGCAAACGGGGATTCATGAGGAAGATTCGCCTGTCCCTTTGATTAATGTTTTTGTTCTCACGACATCGTTCATGGTCTCGTCTAAGAAGAAACCCTTATTCTAAAAATTTAAACTATTGGAATAAAGCCTTCCCAAATTTAGTCCTCGACTGTGTGCATCCTCTGTTATGATTCAACACACAAAAACACAATTAAATTAGAGCTACATCCAGTAGAGAATTCTATTATAATTGGCATCTCCCACAACCATAATAAGTGAAATCTCCGTGCTTTCTTGTTGATAAAGAGTATGGATCACACCTCAGAATTCTCGAGTGATGCCATGAGAGGAAGTGAACCTTTCCATACGTTACTTTCATTTTGAAACCGGTAAAGATATGATGAAATTAGCATTGATTTTCAAGACCCCACTTTTTTTTCATTTTTTATAAAATATCCTTGTTTCATTATTATTATCATTTTTTATATAGAGGGCATTCGATTAGGGTTGTTAGGGCAGTGACCAGTTGAATAAGGAGAAGTAGGTGTTTGATGGGTGTTCACAAATACTATTCACGTGTAATGGACGTAATACAAGCTTTCTGATTTGTCTTTTCTTTTCTATAGCTTCTCTCTGTTTGTTTAATCCATCGGCTTAACGATGTTCAGGGCGACTGTCACTGTCCCTGATGCAGAAAGACAAACTCGCCACTCCATGGCAACGCCACGATCTAATTTGTTTATCAGTACATGCACGTCCAACGGATACAGAAGACGATCGTGGGAATACTCCAATTTTTATCATTTCTTCTTTTCCCAATCCCAATAATCAATATAAGAAGATTTGTGTGGAAGCTTAGTTCGATTGGACTCGTTCCCCAATAAGCGAGGTCCCTGTTAAAAGGTGACCGACGTTTGATTATTCAACGTTTTCACACCATTTAAATGTTGAAAGGCTAATTCATGTAATCATTTGAGCTTTTAGGACAATCCGTAGTCGTTCGGCGAAACTTCACCAGCGTTAAGTTTCTTTTTCAGTTGATTTTTTTCAAGGAGTATCACAGAAGTCTACTAAATTAGCCAAAATACAAGTAACAAGGAGGTCGGGACAAAATTCGTGCAACAGTCAGCTCTAGTTTGGTTATCGAATTACATGGAGTGAACAAGAAGAAAATAACTAAACGATTTGAAAAAGAGGGAAGAAGCGTTTCTCAAGCAACGCACTCACTCCCCTTCCCATGATCTCGATCTTTCCAAGAGTCAATATATATTCATCACGCACCAGCATATAATAAGGGTTATAATCAAATAGTAAAAAAGCAATCATTTATGTATTGAGTACGAAGGGCTCGGGGAGTTTTCTATTTGCATGGGGGAAGGGAAGGGACAAAAACATCGTATACGTGGCACGGGGAAGCACGCAAAGTCCGAGTTTAGATGTGTGTTGGGTAATTACTTGATGCAGCAAGCAAATCAATTAAACAATCATTAATATATTTCTTTAATTTGCTAAGAGTTTTAAGGTGACATCACTTGACCCCCTTGATTATTTTTTGATTGAATCCTTCTACTTTTGATGTGAAAATGTGGTCCATCCGACAAGGAACCTAAGGAGAAGAAGCTAGCTATGGACCCATCACTCTCTCTCTCTCTCTCTCTCTCTGGGTTCTTGTCTGTAAAACTTTCAATGGGGATTTCGTAATGAAGGTACTTAAGATATTCATTTAACCCTAACCCTTAGCCTAAAGCATGAGAGGAGCAATGTAGGGTTTGCTTTTGGTTGCAAAATTCATGCCGACAGGAAAAGAAGAACAAGGTTATTAATTATGCAGAAATGGTGGGGTTTCCATTTGAGTTTTCTTCGCCAGGTTGACTCTATGGTGGGCCTTTGTTGTGATGCTTTCGTTTGGAGTTTAGGTTAGAAAAGAAGAAGCAAGCTTGCTTATGAATCCTTCTTTCCGCGAAATTGGCCATGATGATGACAATTAAGTGCGCACTAAACGACTCAAGAAACTCTCGCAAGCGCAATAATATCTAGACTCATTTTATTAAAGTTGGCCAATTATGCATCAAAAAATAGTATAAAGATATTGCAATTTGCACGCTAAAACTGGATGTATCCATCTGAATACAACAGTTCTACAAATTTAAATTTTCGAAAGTACACTTCTTGTATGTTTTTCGGAAAAAAAAAAAGGAATATTTGATAAGTGAGCTCAATCCATATCACACTTATGACATAGTTATATTATAAACATTCTGCATGTAACATTTGTTGATATTATATGCGCTTAATGAACCTAATTAAACTAAACCCAATTCAAAAAAGAGAAGATTATACATACGCATGTCTCAAAGTATATTGTGTACTGATTGTGATTTTGTCTACCACATCATGCTTTTACAGCATGAGTCTGTATGATGTTTTGTCTTGGGATATTTACGCAACGTTGATAATAACTTTGCACTAAAGAGAGCTGTTCACACAAACGAAGCCATTTGGGTCGGGAAGTATCTGTACTTTAAGCTTCTGTACCTTATGAACTGGTAAAAGTTTTGGAAGAGCTCGGTGTCTTTGCGTGTACTCCCTTTTGGTTGAGCTGCTCTAACGGTGTTCTCTTTTTTCAATTTCTAATGACCTGATCATTACTGCAAAGAAGGCCCTCGTGTCTTCCATGCAGATTTTTAGTGGACGTGGTGATATGTAAGCCTAGCTTTGTCTGGTTCTTGGTTTCTAGGTTTTGATGTTTGGAAGAGAACCTTTTCTTGATTTTTTGGCTCGTGCTTCATTGCAAGACAAAAACAGAAGAAACAAGTTTAGACACAGTCGTTCACAGAGTTTATGGATGCCACCTTCAACCTGCGCATTGCTTGTAAATTATTTCTCTTGCTAGTGAACTTTCTGAGAAACCTCTCTCTCTCTCTCTCTCTCTTGCTCTCAACCCTCGCACTCAACGCGTCTGTCCTGTTGGTTTTCATCGTCCTTTTCCTCTTGTCCTCGGATAAGCATGTGTGAGAGAGAGAGAGAGAGAGAGAGAGAGAGAGAGAGAGATTGCGTTTCAAAGGAGGAAGGGAGGGGAGGGTGATCAGAGAGACTTGCCCTGCACCAACTTTTGCCCTAACAATCTCCCTCCATGGTCAAACGAGTCACGTCCTCACGGGTCCCCATCGTTGATTATCGAAGCAATCTTTTCTTGTCGAATGGGATGCTGCTCTCCACGTTATTAAAAGTCCTCTCATCACTTGATCTTTGATCTTTCACGTATGCGATCAGATTTTTCAGGGGCTTATTGACTGTAGGATTCAATGGAGGTAAGACTTTCACAGGCTTAATGTATCTTCCAACAAAGATCAAAAGTCAAGCTTTTTTTGTTTATGATTTCTCTTTTTTCTAGAAAACTCGCCTTAGCTAGGTAAAATCCGGATCATAAAATACTCCACTAACATCATGGACCATATAATATACAAGCTAAAACCCGGATAGGTGACTCAATTAAAAAATTTCTTACAATGACAGAGTAAGAAATTCGACCTATGTCATGCGTCTAATTCATATAGATAACTCTTGCTCTTCATCCATTGAACCAACCCCATTTATTATTGATGAATTTCATCTGCTAAACTGATGGTTGAGAGCACTAGGGCTCTTGCAAAGGAAAACAAAGGCGTCCGGAAGGTCAGGTAGGAGGACGGCCACCGATAAAGTTCTGTTGGAATTCAATACACGTGGAAAGAGACTCTACTCTTGTCTACGCCTACAAAGGGACCAAACGTATAGGCGGCCACAAAAATATATTAGGCCATGCAAAAGGAAGAACCTCCATTATTATAAATAGCTAGTGAACTAACAAATATTCCAATAAACGAGTAAAAGAAAAAATGAAGTAAATAGTTGAGGAGAAACCTATTATCACCTTAGATAAAGAGGAAATCATCATTGGTACAAGATAATTCACAAAGAGCACATGCATTACGCGTTTATCTTTATATAGAAGCTTGAATTGGATTGGACCTTTGTAAATTGTTGGTCCGTAGCGGTGGTAGCGCCCTCCTTTCAGCTGTCTTAGAAAGCACAATCGCTTACTTAGCGCAAAAAAGAAAAGAAAAACTCATATTTTCTTATACATAATTGGGATGTGATCATACTTCTCGCCTCCCGAATTCATGATATATAGAAGTAACTAAATATGGTGAACATCAACACAAATTCTCAAATTTCTATGCGCATATAAGCAATTCTCATATCATTGTCATGTCATGTAAATTGTTATCCGTACGTATCTTACAAAGGCCAACTTTGATTGTATGCACGATTAATAACGAGCTTAATTTACTTTTCGTTCACAATAACTATATCTTTCATTTATATTTACCAACTGCATCGTTTCAAATTTTAGGTCAATTTTTTTTATGGATCAAATTTAGATTTTCAGTTCATTATTATATTCATGATGGAGTGCCATTACTTTCTTATGGCACTCACATAAATATCATAATCTTACAATCAATCACTTGAGTACTGTGCTTTTAAATAACGTTCACACAGGTATAATGACTTCAATTAATCACTTTAGTATCACAGTTTTAAAAGTACATCGCCACAAGTACCATGTTACACTGGACTTCTAGCATTTCTAGTGAACGCTTCTAAGATATAATGAAATTAAAGTAATCGGTTACAAAATTATAGCACTGAATTGAAAGCTATACGAGAAATTACAACTACTGTGGAGTTCTTTTTCCTTTGTCCATGCATGCACCTTAATTAATTAGTTCACTAATAGATTGGCCTAGCATTTTCGTCACGAAGACGTGGAGAATCTTACACGTCCATTAGTTTTTTTTTTTTAATTTTATTGTCGATGCAAAAATATATTTCGCATAAACCTATTTCCCAACTTGCTAAGTGAATCAAAAGCTGGTAATCATATAATAGAAGGAGGCTTTAAATAACAACAATAATATCAATATCATTACTAATAATAATAATCATGATAATAATAACAACAAGAACGTGAGCCTATAAAGTCCATGCAGTGAATGACGAAAGAAAAACTTTTATGTTGCGTGCATGGCGGGCGGTCCTCTGACCATGGAGGACGTGCCATCTGTTTCATGGATGTTGACCTTTTAGTCTCATTTCTCTCTCTCTCTCTCTCTCTCTCTCTCTCTCTCGGCAGATAATTTATCTAACTGCACATGCATCACATCCCTCTTTTGCCCCCTCCTCTTCCCATTTGCTACATATTGAAGTCATAGAACTTCATTTGACTATTATACTCCGTTTGTTTCACCAAAATCAATGATTTGAAAAATATTTTCTTAAAAAAAAAATTACTTACTTGAAATTATGTGAATGATGAAAGTAATTTTTGTTCATTTTTTTTTTGTAAGCGATACAAGTGGTTATTTTTTAGAAAAATATTTTTCAAATCGTTCATTTTCCGTGAAATAAATAAAACCTTAAACTCGATTATTGCATATATAAGCTAAGATTTTTTTTCCCATAGTCTTTATGGATGTGTGTAAACATATATAATTCATAGGCATTGGATAAGATTTCGAATATAGGTCCGACATATATATTCGCAAACGACATTTGGCCATTCGACCAACATCTCGGGGATTAGAGCATTTTAAGGCTAAGATTGGATCAGTGTTCGAAAATATAGTGTCATTTTTTTCTCTTCAAAATATTTATGGTTTTGAATAATGCAAACTAATGATCAACAGATCCAAATCTTAAGCAATCATAATTTAGACATTTGAATGTATCATAATCCCGCGATGTCCTTTGTTTTCTTTGTTCTGGGGATTTTTCATGTATGCTATGTAACTATATGACTAATAGACAATTTGGAGCATATTGTTCTTTAGCCATGGTTGGAGAAAATTTCCTCTAATAAATCTTTGGTAGGTTATGAACATGGACATCATCTATATTTACCAGTTAATAGCTTGTACAGGGGAGATGATTTATGCTCATAATGCACCAATCAAAAGCTTGATTTGAAAGAAAATTGAAGATCTAATATCACACTTTTCTGCTTTGTAATCGGTTTGTAAAATAATCTTAGGTCTATCTTAGTAATTTCCACTCGTGCATTAGTCACATAAATGACATTAACTACTGTTAGAGAATTTAACTATTGATTAAATAATGTGAATTTATTAGCCATTCGATCTTGGCATTTTTAAAGTTTCCCTTCGTTTATGTCATAATCTTTTTGGTAGGTTTGGGGTGAGACAACCCCCAAACGTGTACCTATATTATATATAGCAATAGGGAACTATGATTTTTATATTGCATTATCTAATTTAATTGCAAATGTTCATTGACTACCCTCATTAGTTTCGGAAATTTCGTTTGTGTTATTCAATAAATTCTCAGAGGATCATAATTGCCATGTTCTTCCTCATGCTTCTTTGGCTCATTTTCAATCAAAGGACAATAATGTCTACTCTTACGCTAAGAAGACATCAATTTCAATTTGAAGTTGTCATCTCATGACAAAGATTCAATCAAGATTTGTATGGTTTAAATACACATAAAAGGAAAGACATTGTTAGTTATGCACAACTCTTTTTTAAAGCATTGAGAACCAACTGATAGACACAGTATATATTTTCCTCAAAAATATGGCATACACTCAATTAATTTTTATTTTTAAAACAAATGGGTCCCACCAAATTTAACGTGAGATTGATTATAATCAACGGTGCATATGTATTTAGTTCGGAATAAATCAACTAGGCTCATAATATAATTACAAAATAAAACCTAACTAATAACATATGGACCATGTAGTCATAGAAACAATAAATTTGGCTGGGGTACAATTGACTAGTGAAGAAATATTTTTATATTTTATATTTTTTAATGGGCAACCATTGAAGAAATGAGGAAGGGGCTTGAAGCCATCCATGGGGCAGGACATGTTCAACGCAACCAATGAGGGGACGCCAAGGTGGCTGCCGTCTTCTACTTTGGTCGAGGGTGACACTGCTAATTGGTCTGGTTTTGTATATAAATAGGGAAGCCGCAGTTAAGGTTAGATTGCAGGGGGACCAAATCCTTGTAGAGAGAGACACAAGAGCACAAAATCCATACAAGGAAGAAGAAACAGCAAAGAGAAATAGAGCAGAAAGTGATGGGGAGGTCTCCTTGCTGTGATGAGAGTGGCCTTAAGAAAGGTCCCTGGACTCCTGAGGAAGATCAGAAGCTCATCAAGCACATCCAGAAGCATGGCCATGGCAGCTGGAGAGCTCTCCCCAAGCTTGCTGGTACTTTCTCTCTCTCTCTCTCTCTCTCTCTCTCTCTCTCTCTCAATGGAAGTTTGGTTCCGAAAGCTACAAGAAAGTATTCTGTGTATTGGCCGGACAGCATGCTGTGGTGACGCGCAGACTGATCACTTGTCAGGAGAGCGATCATACGGATCTTGTATAATTGATGCATCTGATGTATGAGATGCTTTCTTGGAGATTAAAATAAGAGAATGGATGAGTCTCTATTAGTCTGTCCCTTCGATTTTGTGAAGTTTCAAGCCATCACGATTCATATTGAAGGGTCAGTGGTTTATATTTTTCTTGGCAGGTCTCAACAGATGTGGGAAGAGTTGCAGACTGAGATGGACAAACTATCTGAGGCCTGACATCAAGAGAGGCAAATTTTCCCCTGAAGAAGAGCAAACCATCCTCAATCTCCACTCTATCCTCGGCAACAAGTAATAATCTACTGATTCCCATAACACTTTTGGGTTTTTTTTATTAGGTTATTTCTCCTCTATCATTTTACAGTTCAATTTGGATAAATTCCTAATTCTGTTTCTTTTTTCAACTTGAGAAGGTGGTCAGCTATTGCGGGTCACCTACCAGGTCGGACGGATAACGAGATAAAGAACTTCTGGAACACCCATCTCAAAAAGAAGCTGATCCAGATGGGCTTCGACCCGATGACCCACCGGCCCCGAACCGACATATTCTCGAGCCTCCCTCACCTCCTTGCCCTGGTCAACTTGAAGGAGCTCATCGACCACCACTCACTTGAGGAGCAGGCGAGGCTCCAAGCCGAGGCCATGAACAAGTTCCAGTACCTGCAATACCTTCTTCAGCCACCCACACCACCGGTCTCTCTCACTCCCACCACCTCAAACAATGTCGTCACAGATGACGTGGAGACCATGAAGCTCTTGAATGCCTTTGCCTCAATCAAAGAGAACCAAATGATGACCTTATCATCATCACCATCACCTTCCCAGTTAGAAGCAACCGCTCACTCACTATTTGGGAATGCCCCAGTTAGTCCTGTCCATGATAGTTACCCTTTTGCCCACTTGCCTGAGCTACAAAACCCATGCAGCTTCCAGACAAACTTGACCAAGGATCAAGATAACAACAACAATAACACTATGGTCCAAGCTAGCGAGTTCGCAATATTCAGCCAAGGAGAGAACTCACCAAATTCTCCTTGGCTTCCTTCTTCTTCAACGCCGTCTCCTCCTGCCGAGACTTCTTTCACCAACACTTTCAATGGCGATGGCGGGGCTGTCTCCTCCATCTGGCCGGACCACCTCCTCGACGATTTCAATTTTTCGTGAGATTGCTTAGTTAGCTCTTTAGAGACATGTTACGTGTTTGTATGATAAAATGTCTTAGTACAGTGTTTCACATCCTGATTAAGTATACTACAGCGTATATTTCTAAGAAAAAACGCGTTTCCATGAGCCGTGCTGATGCAACGCAAATTGATGGCGACTTTTCGAATTTTCTTTAAAAGGACGGAGCGACCTTGGATCAGAAGTTAACTAGTCGTTGACGTTTTGCATGCAGTGTAATATGTTTTATGCCATCTTGACACAGTTTAATGAAATTGCCCTTCGTATGCGGGTTTGTTGATCTTGAATCGCCGGACTGAGAAACTAATTTCGGGATTATCGTGAAACCAAGGTGAAAATATCAATTGTAAACGTGAAATTAATATGATATCACTTGGTGCCTATTCTCATTCTTCATTGTATGGCAAATAATTGCGATATCTATATTCCCTCATTAGAACCCCGTACACACGTAGTAAATAGAACAGATCGTGACATACACTACGTGTAGGTTGCAGCTCGATAGATAAGAGAAGATTAGAAGAATCCAAGAAGAAGATGAATCCAATTCATGTGTTCACACATAGGAAACCGGGTTTTCCTATTACATCTCTGCTTTTTTCAAATTTCTGACCTATTGTATGTGGAATTATTATCACTAATTAAGCTTTTATTATCTGTAATATAAGTTAAGATCAAGGTTCCACCGAATCTTCCACCTGCAACACATCTAACCACTCTGTTTCTCTGGACGAAGTGTGTATGTGTGCGGCTTCTCCCAAAACTCCATTTTCATGTGATAGTGATCTTTACTTGACATTGCCCTTTAGCAGAGAAAACGATCATCTTTCTTGTGTTCTAGACTAATAGAGCCCTAAAAACTCAGAGGGGCGAGAGAGAGAGAGAGAGAGAGAGAGAGAGAGAGAGAGAGTTGACCGATTTATAGATGTCAAAAGCAATGACGTAGAAAGGATTCTCAAATTTCTCAATGATAAGAGGGACCCCATAAGTAGGTAGGAATCAAGAAAGGGTGACAAAGTTTTCTGAACAGCTCAAAGACATTGGTCATCTTCCTACCACTTTTGTTTTTTAGTCCTAGTTTAGATCGAAGAAAAAGTACTTTTGATTTCTATTATTTAAATGATCACATTCAGGACGAAAATTAGTCTATTTTGGGTAAATATATAAATAATTTACACGGCTTTTAAGCAAGAAATTAGGAGGGAAATGTTATATCATTTATTGCCCCGAAAATTCATGATTGACCCAAAAATAAATGGTGTAGAATAACATAGAACTTTGTATTTGAGTTTGTGTAATTTCTTAACATTTATATAACACTGTAAGGGTTATGTGTAAAACAAACACTACATGTTATCATACTATGATTCACCAAATATATTGAGGAGTGACAAAGCATGAATAAGTCAAGGTATCTTTTTTAAGTACGAAAGTTCATTGTTTATCAACATTACATAGGGACCGGGCTATGCCTAAATGGAAGACCCTCTTGTGCTCTAGCCCCTAAGAAATTTTGTCAATTGAGTGGGATTAGATATGGGACCGAGCAAGCTTTTTGAGGCACAAAGAGAAGCTACATTATAGAGATGTCAAGTTGAGTGCTTCTATGAGAGTTTGAGCAGTTTTGTGAAAGAGAATCTGCGAGAGTTCAGATTCTAAGAGATTAATGTGTGCAATTTAGGGCTGAAACACTCAAACAATTAACAACTCAAATTGCGCTTACCCGATTGATTCTAGATTGGTTTACATGGGGACATCAGGATATTGGGAGAAAAATTTGGAAACCAGTTTTGACCGGTTCAGCTCCCTATTTTATACCTAGAACCATCATTCTAATCGAGACCTGGTTTTAGCTTCTTCTTCTTTTCTTTTTTCGAAAAACAAATATATATGTTGGAGATGGGTTTTGAACAGAGGAAGCTTAGAGTTTTGAACAGAGGAAGCTTAGACAATCTATCAATGCCTTAACCATTATGCCACATATTTTTCATAATATTCTCCTATAATTATAGTTATATTACTTAAAATTAAGCATTTTTGGTCCCAAACTTTTCGTAAGGAAAGTGGTTCACATCTGAGTTCCAAATATCGAAAATTGACTCTGATAAGATAGATTTTCAGTTCTTTTAGAGTCTACTCACCTTGAACCGATAACATATCTCAAGATTAGGAAATCTCCTCTTTCCTTATGTTTCTCAAATTGAGTTTGAACTCAACATAGAAAACCTAATAGAGATATTTTTCTTTAAAAAACATGAATGTTTCTCAAATTGAGTTTGAACTCAACATTGAATGGTTACATAGCCTTAGAAGATTAATAACTTTTTTTTTTAGAAGATTAAAAACAAAAACACATCATTGGATGAAATTACGCTCTGTTCCCTCTCGATTGACTATCACACGACAAGAAGTAAAACATCAGGAAAAAGTAAAGAAGAAAGGGGACAGTCTCCTCAATCACTTGATTCGATGTATCTTCTTGACAGTATGAACAACACAACCGGGGAAGTAAATCTCTGGACTTTCTAATTCAACTTGGATTAGGAATGTGTCGTCTTTTCAAAGAGTAAATTGAGCTAACAGTAATTTCCTCATTAACTAAGATCTCAGCTCTCCAAGGTCTCTGACATTGCCTTTATTCCATGTGAGGCTCAAGCTCCAAGAAGAAAAAGTGAGCACTGACGGGTCAACCTTGATATATATACATATATCTATGGTCTCTAATTCCAAGGATTTAACGAGGAAACAAGCGAGCAGTGACGGGTCAACTTGGTATATGTACAGATGGCTAAGGAGCCACCACTCCCGAGGATTTACCAAACTCCTCTTAGCCTCCAGAAATAAAAGAATTATTGCATTGATTTGACACGTGGCCTCCCCATGTTAGACTCGACGGACTGTAAAGGACAAAAGATTTAATGGAGCTGATGGTCCCGATGTATTTGGATAAAAGCACAGGATGCATCCGTGTTGTTTCCTAAATATGAAGGAAAATGATACCAGCGCGGATATCACTCGACTAACATTAACAATAATACGTACACATTCTATTATTATAAGAGAAAATTATCCAAAAGATCTTAAAGTAATTGTATGACATTTAATTCAATCATAAATATTTTAATTTTGTCATTCGAAAAGTTTAAAACTAAATTAACACAATTAAAATGTTTAGGCTTATTTGACAAATTGTCAAAAGATTTAGAACTAAGTTGACATAATTAAAAAGTTGAAGGAGGTTAAATTGGTTGCCATATAATTGGTTTAGGACTTTTTGGATAATTTACCCAATGTTAAAGATCACGTTTAATAGATCGATAGATACACTGTAGCATTATACTTTTTTGCTAAATTTTATAGTTTGTACATGTAGTTTCCCTTTCATTTTTCAAAGCACTAGTAAAATGTCCTACGCTTGCTTAGACATGGTTTCAATGCTATTAGATAAACTATATTTACTTAATTTAGAAGAGAACCACATAAAAGAAGAAAAGATGAGATCTTCATGAAATCAATGGTCTTTTTCTAGGTATAACGAGAAATGCTCATTGAAGAAGAGAGAAGATTAACCAAAAGTTAGGTCATCAAGAAGAGATAGCACTTGCGTGAACATGTCTGGACATGACTTCTTTGATTTTAACACATGCAATTGACTTTGCAGTTCTTTTGTTTTTAATTGTCATGGACATACACATCAGACATGTCCATGTTGGTGGAGACAATAGTTCCTACGGTAAGTCAGAAAAGTAAACACATTTGGCACACCTTATTGTATTAAATTGAATTTCACGAAATAATTGGTTTTGGTTTTGGCTATTAAAACCCACTTAGTCACAAAAGTCAACCTCTAATAGGTGTTGCCCTTCCCTTAGTCTTGCCGTCCTTTTACTCAAGAGACGGCGGATCCGATGACTTTGAGAGATTCATGTCATTGACATTAGTACTCTAATAAACTAGAGAAACCCGTTAATTAAATCAAACATGTTTTGCCCAAGGGGAGAAAAGTATGCAGATTTGAATTCTTATTTGATGTCTATTATGAAGAACTTAAGTAATTTCATAAACAATGTGCAAGAGGGTAAACATTGTTGGTGGGAGAGAGTGATATTGAGCAAACGTGGATGCACACAATAACACATGCTATGGGATGAAAGGGAAGGATGAAAAGAACTCCAAGGATAGTGCCACTATTTTCTAGGTCATTCACTAATTAGGTGGGATTTCATTGCTTGCTTTTCTAGCAAGGGATTGACCGTGAAGATCTTGCAATTAAGAAAAAGCAAGACCCGGATAATCTTATTGCGGACGGCCAATATTTGATTAAAAAAGGGTGGGCTATATACAATTCCAATATGGCTCAATCTGCCCATTTTCAACAAAGGGACAAAATTGTCCTTAATTATTTAAATGAAATTTAAAATGGTGGACCCCAAATTTATCTACTTTCCTTTTTTTTCTATTTTTCTTTTTGTATGTAGGGTCTAGTTTTTCATCATTAGGAATATCCAATTTTTCTTTTTGTTCATTTGTTAAGTGGGCATTGGGTAAGTGAAGGCATTTTTCACGTTGTTAAGCAAATTTATGGGTTAATTGTCACATAAAATTTAGAAAAAAAAATACTATAAGCAATTTTTTAAGGCAATCTCATATTTATAAACTTTTGTATTTGTTGTGCCTATTGTTAAAATACCTCATATAACTTTTCTACGAGATTTATATACTTCTTATATACATATGATCTCCCTCTACTTCTTAATTTAAATTTTTAGGTTATACATTCTAATATTTATCACCATCAAAATTTTTATCATCGGTTGTCTTTTATATATGATTATTGGGATGATTGGATGAAAAAAAAAAAAATACCTTCTTCAAATATTTGCCACAAAAAAAACATCGAGATGCTTGTGATTTAAAATCTCATCTTTTAGATTATGGACTGACAAACACTAACATCATTGATGGTGTGTTTAGCTAAA
This sequence comes from Eucalyptus pumila, assembly GCA_016097595.1. Taxonomy (NCBI): domain Eukaryota; kingdom Viridiplantae; phylum Streptophyta; class Magnoliopsida; order Myrtales; family Myrtaceae; genus Eucalyptus; species Eucalyptus pumila. Next base: position 35,540,558 of record CM027853.1, read on the forward strand.
AAACATTGAGATGCTTTAATGTGCATAACTTTTTCTCGTCGTATATTTTTTTTGGTGTTCTTCTACATAAACCTATGATGTATTGGATGGTTCTGTGTAATCGTGTCTCGCCGGTGTTAGGAAAAAACACCAATTTTTTGATGCGGTAAACAAAAAGATTTGATATTAATTTCAGACTAATCAAATAAAAGATAACAAGTTCACCACAAAAATAAGTTTTGAGGGTAGGAGTGACATTTGTTATAATAGCAATGATAAAGAGGAGACTAATTTTTATTTTCTAAATAGCAATAAACTTAAATTCGAAGGACAACCATAATAAGAAAATACTATATTGAAGATAACTATACAAATATGAAAATCTTTAGGGGCAACTTTATCTATATTGTGAAAAAGAGTAGATTTAATCATAACGGTAGATAGCCGTATAATGAGCTCACGGATGCATTCATGAAGCCTGGGAGGGGCAAAAAGGCCAATTATTTAAGCTTTATTAGAGCTAGAAATACGACACAGTCCTCCAAGTTTCTTGCCCATTTCTTACTTTTCACATTGACATGCGACCGTTTACGTTTTTATTTCTCAACTATTTTGTATTTTATTGTTTCCTATAAGTATATACATATATCATGTATATGTTCAATAGAAAATCCATCAATTTGCTTTTTCTGTTAATGAGAAGTGCAAATTGCTTGTTTTTTCAACATAATCACCTCTAATGTACACTACTAAAAAACTCACGATCTGTGATAAAATTCAGTTTTTTTCCTTAATTAAAATACTCAGGCTTGGTATTTGCGATAGATGACTCCACTGAATAAATTTGAAGTACTCTACTTATAAAATTTCTTCAAAACAAGACCTTTTATTACTTTTATCTCAATAAAAAAATTTAGAAAAAAAAATGTCAATAGAACTCTGTTATGCAAATGTTCTTTGACACATGTAGTAAAACCAAATATCAGTTAAGCCTTTAAGGTGAGTACATATAGATTTTCGCCAAATATATACATGTATCACCCTCTAAACTTGGTCTATTAAATAATTTTCTCCTATAAAAGAATTAAATTTTGTTTTGTCAAAAGCATATGCCGTGTGTATCTTGGATTCGATTCCTTTTCCTGAAATGATGCTCCTCTTTATCTCAAATGTGAATGACTAAGAAAAAAGATTTTTCTCCTTTCTTATTTAATCTATTTAGACTAAGAGATTCCGTGTCCCATAATTGAACTCGAAAGGCTCATGACTGGTTATCTTAGTCAACTTTTAGCAGATCTATATGTCGACGTGTTGCGGAAAAGAGTTAAAAAAAAAGGAGGTGGAAAACTTGTTCAAAAGTCAATATGGTCAATCTTGTCAAGGCAATAAGATAAAAGTACAACAGCAACAATATCTCAGCATTTATATATTCAGCCATTCAAAATTCATACGCATTAAGATTCTTACTATAAAGGCTAAACGTAGAACCAACCATTCATGTTGAAAGACAACCATAGCCACAGAAATTTAACTCCCCATCTGTCAACACCCACAAGTCATCAACATTTATTATGAACGGGCAGTGAGCTCGATGAATGAGAGCGAAATTTCATACAAGCAGAACATCATCGGTGAATAAGACAATCGACAAACCACAAGCTTGTCAACAGCGAAGGAAACTGACAACACATAGAGCGAAAGTCATGATGAGAGCCTTCTCCATCCATTATTGGAGTAGAGAGTCTGAGAGTATATTTTGGGTCAAGCTTCCAATGGTAGACCAATTGACATAGCAAGGCCCACCCATTATTTGATGGATCTTCATGACTTGGTACCTCTATAAAAGATAAGAGAGGGTTTTCCTTTTTGTGGGTCACAAAAGATAAAAGGGAGATTGACGAAGCACGTATGATTTGATCATTATGGCATTCTCTAATCAAAAGCTGACCAGAAGTTTTAAAGTCATTCGTTTGAATACAAAGATGATTTGATTGGTGTGGCTCCCAAGACTTTCGTCTTTGCTGTAGAAAGGATGAAGTTTTTAGGTGGAAGTTCCATGAGAAAGAAGTAGCCAGAAAAGAACAAAAAACTGGTTCACAAAAGTTAGGCTACGCTTTGACCATAGGGTTAGACATAGGCAAAGCAACGACGAATTTTGATTAGTGATGGTGATATGATGAGGTCCAGCTGGAAGTCCCGCTCAGAAGAGTCAAAAAGATTCCATTGAGGACAAGTTTGATTTGAATCGAGCCAGCTAGAGATATGGAGGACGAAGCAACGTGGGCTTTATACGAAGTGAATAGAGAAGGTATCAAAGAACTTGAAAAAGCATCCTTGTAGAAAAGGAGAAAATGCCATTTACTTGAGATGCACTAGCTCCTCAAGATCAATCGTTGAGCTCAAACACCATTCAATTTCTCCAATCTTGTAATGGCGATAAGTGGGCCAGCAGCCCACACGATGCGCTGTCATGGTACTATGGTTAAAAGAAAGCAATAGAAACACGAGAAAAGGAGTCCAACTTCGAGTACTGAAAAGTTTCAGGGCTGTCTTCTTTGCAACATTTAGGACAGAGAGAGCCATGGGAAGTCAATAACCTGAAGTAGCTGATACCGCTCCAAAAATAGGTGCTGTGGTAGACAGCGGAACTCCCTCGTAACCAGACCACAGCAACTTGGCAAGTTCTGTGGAAACACCAAATCAGCTCTGATCATTAACAACAGGAATAGAAGAGAAAAGAGGGGACAAAGTGCACTACTTGCAAGCAACAGAACAGAACTGGATTAATCTGACACATCAGTCAGATGCAATGCAGTAAATGAACCTCAAATGATTTCTTCTTGTGTGTAAACGAGATTAGGGCGAGACATAGAATGTGGAAAATACAAGTCGGCATTAGGGCAAGACAGACACATCTTTGATAACGGAATCCAATGTATTATTTAATCAAAAGAAGCCCTTTCATCATGTATTGTATATATATCTATATATATATATAGATAGATAGATATTGAACCGGGCTAGAGAAGACAACACAGAAACGATATGAATATCCAGAGTAAGATTATATTGAGTTATTGACTAGAGATGCGGAAACAGAGTATATTGCACAAGACTGCAGATTCTTAACTTTTTTCTTGCGCCTGCTTCACAGTTGTACCCTCATTTTCAGTGTTGCCAATTCATAATCATAAATTGCTTGAATCATCCCTATTTAGTATGGTTGCAAGAGCAACAGAATTGCTTATAATCTATTCATCACCAACCAAGAAAGTTGTTTTATCATTAATTGATTCATGCTCATTGAATGAAATGGAAAAGAAGGCCCCAAAGGCCCGTAATGAGTAAAGAAACTCATCAAAGACTAGATTTGTTCAAGCTGAAGGGCATAACACATGAAGTTCAGTAACATAAGCAGTCATAACTCTGGGAGCTGAACCATTTCGCTAATGGAAAGATGCAACAGAAAGTATGATCAACTGTCCTCAATTTTCATTAATGCCACAATTTGAAAGTAAAGAGGACCATAGGAGAAAAGAAGAGCGCTGACAATGCCTAAAGGACCCTCACTGACCTAAGAAACATATTGTACAACCTTTTGCACCACGGTCAGAACTGACAATTGCAACTTAAAATAACAAAAACAAGCAAAAGCTTTTGAGGTTGGAACTTAATAATTTGACAATTGAATAACTAGAAAATGATTTTAGCATTATACCTACCACAATGCTGCATTCAAGGAAAGAATAAACACTACACATAGCTGTAGAAATGTATGCCCACTTAATAATACATGATATGCTTGTACATAACCACAAATAGATGTCTTGCATATTTGAGACATGCAGATATGCACAGGCCTCACCTGAGATTCTAGAATTTGATTGCTTGAACTGACACAGAGGCCCAGATTGTACATCATCAGCAAATAGCTACTCCAGATGAATCTAGACCGTATATGATAGGGCACTGGAATTGAATGGAGTTTATCAGGCCAAATCCAGAAATACCCAAATATCTTAATCTCTGAAACTTAATGTGGACAAAACCACCTCTTAGACAACCCTCATCGGCTGGCCGTTTTTCCATAGTTCATAGATTGTCTTATTTACCTTTCTATCTTTCTAAACTTAAAACCAGGAAAACAAAAGGATGAGAGCGAGGCAGCTCATCCTTGGAGAGGATCTATCAAAAGTACAGCAAAACTTGTGTTTCTTTAGTTTCATCCTTTTCCTCGAAACTCATCCACTTTGCTCTGATCAGCATCCCTTATCATTGGACTACTAGAAAAAAATGCATGATGTCCCAGCAGAACTAAATTAAGGAGCTTTCTCCTTGCCTCATAAACAGGATTGGGGTCATCCTCTCTCATAAGCTTCTCTGAGGAACACGGTGTGTGTTTACGCCTTGGTTGAGAGATAAAATATCCCAGGATGATCCAAGAACAAGTCCCTGATATTCATATCTATTTCGAACCAATTTCTAAAATGACTAATCTTCTCCACTTCAACCATCTTTTCCATGGTGAGACTCAAGAATTCAAGAACAATAGCAACTGCTCATTTTTCCAATACCATGATTGCAGCCTTAGACTCTCTCTTTTTCCCTTATCCCTTCATATGGCCCCACATAGGGCAATCTCTGCCATTCCTGAGCCTTAGCTTTCCAGTCCTTGCTCAATCTTATTGCCGGAGGAAAACCATGCTTGAAACTGAACCTAATTTCTGTTCCATCAACATGACTGTCTTCCCTACAACACTCAGTAACCCTCCAATTCTCAACTGCTGCTGTGAGATGACTTTTTTCCAGAACAACATCAGCCAACTTCAAGATATGAGTATTTGGTTCATGACCATCACAATGTTTAAAGAGATTGGAATTTCGAGAAATAACAGAATCCTCAAAGTCATCTGGGAGACAAAGCTCCCTCCAGACCTTGAAAGCAGCACGGAGTGGCAAAGACTTTTTAGAGGTCATTAATAAAAGGCGAAGTAATCGGTCTACAACAAGGGGCATTGATGCTTTGATTGCCTGACTCGCTTCCAAGGCAATTATAATGGCAGCGTTGGTTAATTTGCAAAAGGATTGAGACTTATTAGTATCATAAAATATTTGGAAGATGTGGGGGTATTTGCGGAGGAAGGAGGCAGCACCACGATTCAAGCGGAGCTTCTGGGAGAGCCTATTGAAGAAGTCCAATGAAATTGATGATGAAGGGTTGCTCGAAGCAAGGAAGAGGTCTTGAATTGCAACCACTTTAAGAAGGTTTCTGTACTTCTCCATGAGTTTCTCGAATGTTGGGTCTCTAGCCCTGGAGGCTACATACCGTGCAGAGGTTGTCTTGGTTCTAGTAGTTATTACCACAGAAGAGCAGCATCTGGAGGGTTTAAAAATGAATCTCCAATTCATCCTGACAAGGAAAGTTCAAGGCTTGTTGGACCTACTGATTCATCCCATTAAGCATGCCAATCCTTTATTTTGAAAAGCTCATGAAGAAAGCTTTGAGCTTTACACCAGCAATTGCACCCCAGAAACACAAATCCAAAAGGACATGAAAAGCTGACTAAGAGTTTTCCCCAATAATTTCAGATGATAATTTGGTGATTGCTGAGTCCTAGAGAAACCCCCGTTCTTCTTCTCTTTATCTCTAGAAGCCAGCACTCAGAAACAATCTCGAAAAAATTAGTGCAAGTAAATGTTTGGACACAGAGCTGCTTATCAGCTACATCATTGGGCACTCAAAGCTAACAACAAAAAAGATGTAGATCGACCAGATATAAGCTAATTATAGACCACATAGAAGTGAACAGAAAGACAAAACAAAAAACTAAACTACTCAAATACTAAAGCAAAAGACTTACCCAATGTATCCACAAGACAACCAATTTTCCAAGTGATTGATGACTACATGAAAACATTTATTCATGGCTGAGCGCTTGTGTCAGGAACATTGGTATCTACAAATAATTTAAACTTGAGAATCTTATTGATGCAGGCAACTGGTTTTACTTGCTTGCTGGGACACTGATTTGGATCCATATTAGATTTGCCAGAGGATTTGTTCACTTCAGATGGTCCTGTCTCTTCAGGAACAATGGAGGAAGTACCTGCATTGAACACACATGTCCTTTCTTAGATGCTTCATAGGAAGATACGGATGACTGCTATTTCTTATAAAGAAAATCTAGAGCAATATAACATTGTCACAAACAGTCAACAGCCTTCTTTTATCTTTAGAGCAGAATCAATTAAATTCAAGGATAAGACAAGAAGCTTTTCTAAGGTGTTTCTGAGCCAAACAAGAAGATGTAACTTTGTGATGATAATATAATGTAGATCAAGAGGCTAGGGAAAGTCAAGGCCTATAGAGAATGAAAGAAAAGTTCAAGATAAACCTTAGGAAGTAGTCCTTGTCAAGTACTTTATAAGAAACAGAGAGCACATGTACATTGTCCCACTTACTGCAAAAGAGGCTTTATTGTCCTGGATTCCTAAATTTTTTCAGCAATAGCTAAGCAGGTATTATAGAGGTGCAAGAAACGAAGATATGAAAACGAAAAGCATAAAGCATGACTATTAAATTGGAAAGACGATTATTTGACATATACGTAATGGAGACTGGAGAGAATGGTAGCTATTGACATACGAGCCACACAAAGCCTACAGAAAATGAGTTCAATTTCTTTAAAATGAAGCACAATGGCAGAAAGTAAACTCACTTTTCTTTTCCCCTGATAAGAAAGTAAATTTCCTTGATCATACATCATCGCTAAAATTTGGAGCATGTCTAGATTAACTTTTCCTTTTTAATTTAATCTAAATCTCATTGGGCACGTATTGTTGTCTTTTTTAAACCTAAACACCTAAAACTTTCGCATCATATAAATATTGACACATAGATTTGTATATATATATTTTTTTTTTTTTTTTTCGTAACTTTTAAGATTTACGTAATATTTTATATTTTGGATAGAAAGCAAAAAAGGTACTTTTTCACTTATGCAGAATGCAAGACAAACAAGCTCTCATTCCTCTTAATTGCCTAAAAGTTCGTAACTCTTGATCGAACAATGATGGATAGGCAGCCCATGATGCAAGAATTAAATATAGAATTTCAATAAACAAATCCTTTGACATTCTGTTCTAGTTTGCAATGGACACTACTTTAATAAATTAGCAACAGAACAGTAATTCCCCAACTCCCCTTGCCTCTAAAAAGACAGTAGATTGCTTTCACAGCTCCTTTTATACCATAATTGGCTTTTTAAAATATGGAAAAAGATGTCCGTATACCAAACTTCCTGAAAGCCAGGAAACTAAAGTGAATGGAACCCTGGAACCCTCATAGACATAAATTTTTTTAATCAAATTAAAGGTCGTTCAATGATGCTATGATCCACGGATATGTAAACAATTTAAATCAAAGGAGACTCACCCTCTTCGGTAAGAGCAATACATGTTCCTATTGTTTCCTCGTAATGCCCAATCTGCACCAAAGGAAAGCATAAGTTAAGAGCGACTAAATCCAAGTCCACGTGAAATCTCACAATTACATATATTCATGGAAATACTTATGGAAGTAAAGTCACATAAATTTTGCATTTCACACAGTACTCCGCACATAGTGGATTTAGAGCAAAAGCAATGTAAAAATTCACTCAGCAATAGAGCAAAGAAGACTTCAAGAGAGAGGGGCAAATAAAAACAAAGTAGTGAAATCAATGAAGCTGAATGTTTCTCAATAAGACTTTCAATTGCGAATCTTCAATATATTTATGGCCATGAGACCAAGGTAATACTGACACTAACTCCAACTCTTCACTGAGGTCATATAACCATGTAATAAGGATACGCCAGGACATGGGTGTGGTTGCAAACAAGAGTCTCTTCATCTCAAGAAGAAACATGCCACATGTGTGTCTTAAAACAAAATCTAAACTGTCATTGGTAAAATCTAGAAGAAAAGGTAACAATTTAAGTACAACAACTGAACACCATAGAAAATAAAAGATATTTTAAGCAAACATTGCATTCTACAAAGTGAGAATGTACTTTCACATCTGCAAGTTCTACTAAAGAAATATATGCACGTATAAACTTTACATTGCACACATTTACATAGATGAAGAGACTGGCACATCCTCATCCACATCCAAATTCCATCAACATAATACTAGCATGGTATATGAAAAGAGGAAACCCATGCACTACAATCATACAAAAGACAACATGACATCCTCATAATTCACAATTCTAGGTCTCTCTCTTGGCTTCAGACACACTTCAGCACAAAATTAGACTCATAAATTGCTAAACAAAAAGAGTCAGTGCTTAGATTCTTTTTTAAAATTTTTTTTCTTAATTAAAATTAATTGCTAGTTTTTAGATTATTGGTAAACTATGATGATGATGTTTGGTTACACTAATTAATACATGTTTGCATAGGATCATTCCAATTTACAATTTTCAAATGCTAATTGGTTTTTTTTTTTTTTTTTTTTTTTTTTTTTCATTTCCATGGTAAACTATCTTTTGCGGGTAATCTAACCAAGTTATATCAGCTACAATTAAGGAAAAGTTATTCACCTGTTTCAGGATAACATCACAAGATGATTACTTATGCTTTCTAAATGGAAGCATGCTGAAATTAGAAAAGGTAATTGAAAAGAAAGCAAAACATTATCTATGGGAACAGTGTTTTTACACCCGGACCAGTCAAAGAACCGGCATGGGTTCCAGTTCGCCTTTCAACCAATTGGACCCCTGGGTCAATGAAGTTCAAGAATTTACTAATACATTTATACAAACACAAATAATTGAGAAGAACATTTGAACTAGGTAAACACTGGGTTTGACCAGTCGAACTGGTGGCCAGTGCAGGGGTTCGAACGTTTGAACCAGGTAAACACCAGGTTTGACCAGTACAACTAATTGAGAAGAACAAGACAGGATCATGGTCTGGCTCCCAATCCAACCAGTTGAACCTGCTGGTCCAGCCCTGGTTTGAAATCATTACTATGAAGACATATGTTCTCCCTTTTCCCTCTGTGATTTGAGAATTCATCACAAATAATCTCTTGATTCTAAAAAGTGAAAGTCTCTGCTTTCAATAATGAACCATTTTAGGTTTTTATTCGTGAAACAAACAAATTTATCCAAGGGCATGCTAATGTTGCTTTCATGTAAACGCTATCTTATAAAATTATTTACAAGACATAATCGTCTCCTCCAGATGAAACCAAACGGGCCCTTAACTTTCCTGGAGCTTTTCAATAGTTCCATTATCAACTCATTTTCAACCATATTCAGGGTCAATCATCAATATGCCAGCAATGGCCATTAAAATGTCAAATCAAGCGATTAGAAATTATTAACAAACTTCATAGAGACAAAGTTTTCGATAATAATGCCAGCTTATGGCACAAGGCAATATAACATGCAAGCATTATGTCCGACTCTATAACCACTTCACCCAAAATATACATGTTTTGAATTATTAACATCTGATCGATCGACCTTAATTGTCTACATACATAACTGAGTCTGCTGTTAAAAAATCTATCAATAAGAAAAGGTATAGAACTGAACCAATTTGACTACTACAATCCATACAACTATGATCCCCACCTGCCACGTGATAATAAATTACTGACAAAAGCATGAATTTTGGAGTATACAGACAGATTCTGAATGATTAATCACATTTAACCATGTTATTCTGCTTTTAATAGATTGAGGTGTGTTAACTTACCACACCTAATATGAAGGAATGACAAATGAAACATATGTTGAACAATGTATTAAGTTTCTTGACACAGTTAGCTACTTTTAGATGTTTACATCAGGTTCAGGTCTATTTGATAAACTAAACAGACAAGCACTATAGCTCATGGGATGATGCTACAGATTCAGGGCCTCATATTCTAGTGCTGCAAAAAATTTAACATTAATACCATGAAAAACTCCAAACTGGTACACTTATGACAAATTTACGTCTCATTAGTGTACGTTAACTCTTATTGTCAAATTGTTGTATTGGATGACATGTGGCAATTGATAGGTAAATCGGTTCAGGATTTTACTTTCTAATTGTCACACGTGCACTAATTTGTAGTTTTTTGTGATATTAATCCAATTTAAAAGAAAGTAATAGAGGATAATAAATTTATCACAAATGAAAATTTGGGATTCTTAATGGTTAGTTTGGGGTAAATTTGTCCCATGCATACCAATATGGGCTTTTTGGTGGTAAAAGAATTAGTTTGGAGTAAATCCATTAGAGGTGTACTGATTTGGCATTTTTCATGGTATTAACCCAAAAATTTGACGTATCAATGATTACATCATTATTTATTGTTGCATTTATGGTCATGCTGGATAAATTTAAGGAAGAGATGGAAGAATGGAGGAGGAGGCGACATGTTATACAATGGTTATGATGAGTACAAAACCTGACCTTATGCCAAGACACTTGAATACTAGAAAGAAAAAACTCTCGGAAGAAACTATACAATACAAAATTTCCTATCTCAATTCTCCCCCACCAAAAAAAAATGTAAATTAGATAAAGAGCTTACCAGCTTCAATTTGTTATCAATGACCAATATGGGATTCAACGTATCCAAACCCTGCAGCACAGAAAATATTAGCTAATAAACAATTTGACTCAATGAACGGCAATGTACATAAGTTTCCATTGAGGAACTAAAAAGGGCGCAGATGGTCTAGGGAAAAAATTTTCTCGCTCAAAAGGAGACAGCCAATCTACGACTATGAGACAGTGTTTAAAGACAACTGAACCTGCTAGTGTGTTTGGTGGTTGGATAGTGTTTCAAGTCTTAATCAAATGATTTTTAAGATAGTAGAACATCAACAGTGGAAACAACATACGGATGCCAAGTAATAGCATGTTCCATCTATTGCAGGTTCAAGCACATTGACTATCCAATGATTATTGTACCATAGACCACGGGCCTCGCAGTATTTTGGTTAAGCACTCAATAAAGCAGTAGGTGAAAACCAAATACCCGATCGCTACGAGATGATTACAAACAACAAATACAAGACCAGAGAATTGCTAAAACAACATAAGTTTGCAAGCCTGAACACATACAGACAAGACATAAGGTGCATTCGGCGGGATGTCGAACTGCTCAGGGACGGAGTCGAGATCAAGCAGGACGTATTCTTCTTCAATCTCTACATCATCATCATGCGCCGCATTTGCCTCCATGCTTTCATCACCTGCAAAGATTACAGAATTCAATGCTTTTGAGATGTGTGAAAAGACAGGCTTATTAAAAACAAGAGTGGAAATCCATGCACAATGCCTGTCCAACAGAGCTTAGGAAACTATACGATTGAGGCGATCGCGATCTTCGCCATTTACATTGCTCCTTTCTCGCCAAATACCTATCGATGATTACGCGAGAGAGAAAGAAACGTCGAAAGGAGCGTAGCGAGAAAAGTTCTCCCGGAGCAGCCAAGTCGTCGGAGCTCCGCTCCGAGCTGCCGGAGAAAGCAAAACCTCACGGAGATTCGTGACGGACCTGGTCGCCGCGAGGAATCGAGCGAGTTCGGCGCCGAGCACTCCGCGAGTCCGGACGGAGGCGCCGTTCGTCGGCGCGGGAGGGCGCGACGGGATCAATCCATCGGCCGTGAAGCGTGGGGGGAGGGAGCGAGCGGGAGACCTCGGTGCCGGCGGCGACTCGCCGGGCCTCCTGCTCGCGCGGCGGCCGGTGGCGAGGCGGACTGAGGCGCGGCGGCGGGGCTGCGGCGTCGGTCGCGGTCTGCAGGGAGGAAGAAACTGCACAGCGACGGTCGAGGTCGCAAAATCGCAAGAAAATTATTTTTTTTAATATGCCCACCAATTTTGGGGGCATCGCCAAATTGTTCCCTTGTGGTTTAAGGGCATGTTTGTCCACACAACAACAAAATCTTTTAGGGTGCATTTGATAATCTGAATTCCTAATAAAAAAAATAAAATTTAGGATTTCGTTATATCTTTTTTAATATTTATTTAGTGAATCGCAATAATAAAATTGAGTATTTTCATATCGTATCGTTCCGTTGTTTGATATTAACGATAAATTAGTATTACTGAAGTTGAAAATTGCAGGAATGGAAATTATAAAAATCTTTCACCATGTTTTTACCTCCTTTATTTTTATTTACGTTTTTCTACTTATTTTTCCATCTCATTTTTTTTTTTTTTTCCTTTCCATTGTTCTCTAATAAAATTATATTAAATAGATTGTACTTTACTAATTGGATTCAGATTTTTTTTTAATTGGATACAGATTAGAAATGTTTATATACACAAGTCAAAACATCATTTTCTTTCACTTTTAGATTTCCTATTACCCTACCTTTTGTTCTCTCGTACCCACCCATTTAATAAAGTATGATCTACTTTTTTAATAAAGTACCTGGGGTAAGGCTTGATCTCGTGTAGATCTGTCAAGTGGAGCCTCGTTCGAGATTGATGAGGCTCAAGCTCTCCGAGATTTGGTGAGGTGAAGCCTCACAAGCCTCAAGCAAGACTCACCCTCACCAGATCTGGCAAGAGTGGCTCTCACTGTTAGGCGACTGCCAACCTTGGTGGTCGGCAAATGAAGAAGAAAAAGGAAACATGTATTAGAAATATCATTTTTTTACATAGCAAAAATTATCCATGTCGATAACGACTGAATCACGTAAAGTATTCACCATCCACATGAGTAATTTTTGGTTAAAATTAGTTGGATGGACTTAATTGACAAAACGTAAAAAAGTTTCAGGACTCAATTAACACAATTAAAATTTTTTTAACTAAATTAGCACAAATACAATAAGTTTATGATTTTTTTGGTAATGTTTCTAAAAAAGATCTTCCACTAAAATCTTTTTACCCAACTTGTCCGATTAGTATTTTAGGTGAGTTAACGTAATTTTTCTAATTGATACTCTTGGATTGACATCTCTACCGTTCTCGACGAATCCTCTTGGACCATTCACAAAAATTAGGAACATGACTAGATCGTAAGTGCATTAATTCCATTATCTTTCGCATCTTGCAGAAAAAGCATGAAACCACTATTGAGATCATTAGACATAAAGTGACGTCGTACTTAATATATTCATGCTTAATGATCTCATAAAAATTGCATTTATTTAATAATTGAAAATTTCTAGATTTAAAGATTTTTTCACATGTTAATTTTACCCACTAAAAGAGGTTTTATAAGTTAAGACTCCTCCTCCTCCTCCTCAATACCGGCCTACTATGCATGCTGGGCCCGCTTGCCACTTCTCATCCCTATAGCCGGCCCTCGCTGACCACCACATTGCCGCCATTGTCACCATCATTGTGGCCCCTCTCGCTTTTGCATCTCTCTCTCCCTTTACATATATAAGTGAGAAGTGTCTCCAACCTTACAGGTCGTTACAACAAAATCATGTGTTTATAAACCCTTATTGAATTAGCTCTCAAGGTCACTAGTTCGAGTGATTGTGTATTAGGTGTGATTATGAAGGACTAGGAATTAGCGACATGTATAGCTAATGAGGATCGGGGCCCGTCATGGGGGAACGATCAAGCTCGACCGTCGAGCTTGGCCCAGGTAATATTTGGATACTTTGGCCCCACCAACGGTGGCGATTGAGGCGAACCTAGCTGCACTTCTTGCTATCAAAGAGCACAGGATGAAAAAAAGTGGTTGGCTTTTGATAGTGACTTTTCCCATCCTCCGGCTTTAGAGTGTGGTAAACTAGATATTTTCCTCAGTCTGAGCCAAAGCTGGGATAGTTTCTTAATGATACAAAATTAGATTTACACTAGCATTACACTTTAGTCTAATTTCATTATCCTTGGAGTTTATTATTGTTTAATATAGATTTTAGGAGAATGCGTTCACTTTTTCAAATTTATCTGATTGGGGAAGTACTTACCGAGTGCCTCATAATTATGAATACCGATGGCGTTGTTTCATTCTTTACTTTTTCATAATTTAGAGGCAAAAGCGCAGAGGCTAGTTATCTAGAGGCCCATCCTATGTCTTGCAGCCCTAAAAGTTGTAAAAGTTGTAATTGTCCGCAATTCGGCCCATTCTCCATGTTTCCAGTTAGCCTATGAATATAATTGATGCTGAGATTATTGGTTTCAGTTAGCCTATGAATATAATTGATGCTGAGATTATTGGTTTGTTGCCCCTCTTCCTTTCCTCTTATCATTTTTCATGATCCTCTTCCCCTTCCTCATCTTGATTCTTCCTCCTTTAGGATTCCCAACTATTTTTGCTGTGCGCTTTTTGTTCTACTTAAGTTTGGCATCAAAGCTAAATCCGTGCCATATCATTTCATCTCGCCAAATACTACTTTCAAATCACAATCTAATTGGATTAGGTCTCTTATACTACACAAAGGGACATAAAACCTATAGCCTACTTTATACTAGCTAAGTTCTTAATCTTTCTCTAGAAAAAATGTGCATAAAGTATTGAAAAAATTGAAGATTGTGACACCAAATGCAACATTATGAGTATGATATTGAGATACGGATTAGAAATATCTATATAAACAAGTCAAAACATCATTTTCTCTCACTTTTAGATATCTTAAATAACCTTGCCTTTCGGTCTCTCATACCCACCCATTTAGTAAAGTATGCCTATTTTTTCCCCTCTCCTCACATTTAAACTTCTAAAATCACCATTACTTTCTTTATCTCTATTTCATGCATAATTACTCCTTTTTTCCATGAAAAATTACCTGATTATGCATGCACGCATAGTGTGTGCCTTAAACCTATTTTTGTATATTAAAGGTTTTGTAAAACCCCTATTTTATGCAAGTTAAATCAAGACTAATAGATTTAACAATAAGGTTTTAAACTTAATCTATACTACCATTTAAGTTTGTTACATACAAGTAATACTTGTCGGCAGACCATGCCCAGAATATAGTGATTGATCCCATTATTAATGAAACAAGTCATTCAATTCTACCTACATAATAACCATTTTGCTTTCAAAGTTCATTTATATGAGCACAATCTAACACCAGGCAAATTTAAGAAAAGGGTAAAGATGGCGATTCCAACATAAGCCTTAAAAAAGAAAAAGAAAAAAAGAAACCTTAAGCCTTCAAAGGCATAGGGCTAAATGTCCAGCACGGTAGTATTACATGGCGATACGAACCCGTGAAGAAACCCTCCGAAATAATCTAAAGAGGGACACAAATCTTTATCTAACCCGACCCTCTTTCCTTTTGAGCTCGAGTGCATTTTCATGCATGGAAGCGACAAGTTTGGCCCATCCGAGCATCTTCAATTTCATCCGCGTATCTTCATCGATCCCAAAACACCTCCTCCGGCGATTATCCCGGGCGTCGACGGCGGAGCTCGATGCATCCTCTTCATCCAGCAGATGTGGAGGAGGCGGCTCTGGTTTCGTCCCGAAATCCTGCCATCTGATGCCGCATTTTGCGTGGTCGACGCCCGCCATCGCCAGTGCTTCGATCGACATATGGCTTCTTCGATATCTCTGGACCTGCAAAGCGTTTTCTTTTCCTTTGGGTGATGTTGAGCAAGTGACTGAATCACCAATGGTGTAGAGATATTTGATGGGGGGAATGCACTTTATATGCGTAATGGCTGATCGACTTTTTGGGCGTTTGAGTTCGTGAGGGAGTGGGGGAGGTCACGGCCTCACGGGTGTTGCATTTTCAGGCGTTCAATTAACGTCACTACGAACGTCACTTCCCTGCGGTACACGCACGGATTGCAGAGAACTAGAGAGGGACGATTTGGAAGAAGCTTCTTAGCAAATTGATTCTTGGAAAAGTGTTTCAGCCAATTTAGTTGCAACAATGTAATAAGGCTGTAATTCGATAGCTATTGCTCGGTTTGGTTTTAGGAACGTAATGCTATTACATTATCTGGTTTCATGGATGACATGCGTAATGAGCGGGGAAAGTATCAAAATTCTCAAAATACTCCTAATATTCAAATTAGATGGAATACAACAATTAATACTTGAAAAAGGAAAGACGAGTAGAGTGAACAATCATAGCTCGGTGAGTAGTACATATCTTCTAAGTAGATCGAACAACTATTATGCATGTATATAAAGTAATACTAGAACTTCATAACTCAAACTCAAAGTATAAAATACACATCGAATCATATATGAGTTGTTTCTCATCAATAAGACTTCATACTAATCAGAAAACCCATTTAAACTATGATCACAACTCAAACATCAACTTGTGGTAACACGGTGATCAAAATTCCCCACTTGGCAATATCTCCACCAACAAAGCCTATGACTTTGTCTAGAAGGATATTCTAAAACGGTATGCTTACCTACAAACCCTCAACGGGTTCATAGTTATATTGAGCATAAATAACCATCCTCCAATACTAGAAATTTAATCCAAAAATCAATCTAATTAACCAAGAAAATAATGTTTCACAATATAACCATCTGCCATTTCCTAACTATTTCTCAAATCATTCATAAACCCTTTCACAAAGTAATACGTATACGTAAACTATCACGACACATTTCATTATATGTTTCTCAAATTGCTCTCAAATAATCGAAAGGTAGTGAATACGCGATTCGTTTTATGCAACAACAATGCTCTTTTCAATTCAATATATATACTTCAAGACATGGTTTTACAAAATCAAAGAAGATATAGTATCACTTACTTTGTTGCTTACGACCAAACAATAAATATTACTTGTATTATCGAACTCACAATCCTATCAAAGAAATGAGAAATAGCGTTAAAATTGAGTAACATGCTACCGTAACTATGACGCAACTAAACTACACATTATGCTAACAAAGTGACTTCCACTTGCTAATAAATCACTCACCTGAAGCGATTACTCAAACCTCAACGCAATGCGAAACTTAGCCTCAAAACCCCACAATTTCACTCTAACCAAACTATTGTGTCAAAACGACTCCCGTCAAAACCTATAGCACTACAATGCCATAAACCTCAATTTCTATGAAATCCCAAAGCTCCACGACTCAAAAATCAGATTACGTGGCTTAAATTTTCCAAAATTGTAAATTTAAGCTCTAAATCCAAAAACTACTCCGATTGAATAAATGAGGGACCCGAGCACTTACTGGACATTGCATTACAAAGTTGAATCGATTCGGTGAGGCGTCTGCGGAGAGCACACGCGAAACCACACGTGAAACCCCACTTTTCTTCTTCCTCTTCCTTTTCTTCGTCTTCTTCTTTTTATTTCCTCTCTCCTCTTTTACGGTCCTTTAAATTAGCAAGTTGTGTTTACTTTCTTTTTCCCCTTTATTTTGACTTTTCAACACTTTTTATTTTTCAAAAGAAAAATGGACAATGATGTTTTAGAGATAGCTACAGTAATAATTATTACACAGTAATAGCCCATGTAATAACTGTTACAGCTTCGACTTTTGCACTATAATAGCTATTACTGCAAGCAAACACTTTAATAGGTAATGAACCTGTAATAGAACTCTAAATTTGTAGCAATTACTTCAAAGGTGCAGTTATATTTATTTCCCCTAACAAAAACAATTCTAGCGAACATCTTAGTATCTGCGGTTGATTTCCAAAAGCCAATGCTTCTATAGCCATATCCATCACTGTTTGGGGAAATTTTTCGTCCAATTAATCTTCTCGTTGATTAGTTATAAACATGGCCATCATCCGTATCTATGTTTAGTTAATATGCATATGAGTTACTGTATCCATAATTGCATGTGAGTTACTGTATCCATAACTTGTAATCATCAATCTAAGACATAAATAAAGAAAAACTTAAACATATTTCATTATCATGATTTGATGGGTAAGTTTTGGCTATAATTACATGTGGGATCATTCTTTCCTGTTCTTTCTTCCTTGTGATAATGATGAGGAAACCATCTTAGTAGGTATACATGAGGTTTTGAAATGTTTGCTTACCCCACGAAACAAATGAGATGTTATGCAAATTGGGATATTGATGTGTTTGATGGAAGTTATCTCCATTCGTGCAATTGTGATTTCTTTGGCAATGAATCATAGAAATTCCTATTATTTTCATTTGTACATTTTCAGATTCATTTACCTCAATATGCCGTTCATACCAAATAATTAATAAAATTCGATATGAAAATATATGGCTTTATCACTACGATTTACCAAATAGTGGTTAGAATATAATAAAATCTCTAGATTCCATATCCAATCTAATCCTATTCTAACTATAAATCTAGACAACCAAATGCAGCCTAAGTTCCATGTTAAGTAAGAGAGAACATATCAAGTAATTTATAAGTTGACACCCACGAAATATCACCACTTGATTTTTACTTTTAGGGAGCGCTGAATTGTCAACAACAGAATCAAAGTTTGAACCATTTAAGTTGAAACAACCCGTAAGGGCCATTCTTTGAATTCTTCCATAAGAGGTTTGCCTTCTCCCCTAGTTCACGTTTGCCCACACCGCATTTGTCCACTTTTATAGTTGCTGTTGCCATTGTCACCATCTTTGCCATCGATGTCCATATCGGTCACTTGCCACTGCGAACTGTAACGTGACCACCTATCACAACCACTCCAACCTCCTCAGCTGTCAGCGCCAATCCATCGAAGGAGGTTAAGAGAGAGATATAGAGCATATGGACCATTTTAGCTGTCCAACATTTTTATGCTGATGTGGATATCAAGAGGCCACATCGGATATCAATATGAACAATTAACACAATTACTAAACGGCGCTTGTGCCCATAATAGAATCTTCCGTCCGTGACTTTAAGGGAATCTTGCATTGGTCCGCATTCTAAAGGTCAAGGAATTTGATTGAAAAAACAAATTAGCCTAATTAGGTACTTGATTGAACAAATGATAAAACATAAACAATGGCTGCAATACACGGTAATAATCTGTGGCTATTGGTAATTTCTCTTATTTTCACCTATATATTCTTGGCATTCTATAAACAAGAGATGATGATAGGGTCGTATATATTTGTAGTACATACTTAATTATATTTTCCTTTCTGAGGTGAGAATTCAATATTAATGTGCAAGTAGAACTTTGTAGTCGAACATGATCCATAAAATAAACGTGCTATAGAGGTGGTTGACAAGCAACCCGACGGCATGAGGATTTGAATCGGGTGGTAATGATCGCGTGCATGGAGGACAAAGAGAGACTCGAGGTAGATGCGTATGTCACGAAGAGCATGTCATCAAATGAATCTACAGTACAACGAGTACTGTTTTCTTTTAAAGATCCGGATATTCTCGTGATACAGCTGAAAAGTGAATTAGCCAAACAAAGAAGCACAAGAAAAGTTCCATTCAACCTTCGAACTAAAAGCAAAAAGGTACCATTTAACCAAAAAGCGAAAAAGGAAAGTGATAAGAGCACGGTACCGATTGTCTCACGGGAAAATCACCAAAAACATCATAATATATTGCATTGATGTCAATTTAGTTCTTAACATTTTAACTATTCGCTAATTTACTTCTATATCTTTTGATGATCGTAACTAGCATTAATGTAGATAATTTTTGCATTTTTGAATAAAATTATTATTTTATTTTATTTCGGGCTTTTTTCTTTTTCTCAACCTTGGGTCGGTGCTCCTTGCTTGGTTTGAGTGAGGGCGTCACGACTCTTGCCTAGGCAAGGGTGTGGAGGCCTTCGTTGCGCCTAGTAAAGGCTGCAACACCCTCACTATGATTAAGCAAGGGTTGATGGCCCAAGGTTGGAAAAAAAGAAAAAAGAAAATAGGAGAAGTAAAAAAAAAAATTAAAAAATAGAATATTTAAAAAAATTGCAAAATTTGTCTATGTCAATTGCCTATATCACGTAAAATAGCCGGCACTGACTAGATCGCTTTCAAATTGCAGTTATATCAGCACAATCTAACGCTAAGCAAATTAAAAAACATATAAGATCTAAAAAAAAAAATTAAAAAACATATTGATGGCGATTACAACATGAGCCTCCAAAAGCTTAGGACTAAAAGTCAAACACAGAGGTATTACATAGCGATACGAGTCCGTGAGGAAACCCTCCAAAATTGTCTAAAGAGAGAACACAATTTATCTAGGTCGACCCTCTTTCCTCTTGGGTTCGAGTGCAATTCCATACATGAAAGCAACATATTTGGCCCATCCGAGCATCTTCAACTTCATCCGCCGATCTTCATCGATCCCCAAACTTCTTGGTCGATTTCCTTGTGCATCGGCGATGGAGTTTGATGCATCATTCTCTTCATCCAGCAGATGCAGAGGCGGCGGGTCAGCATCTGCATCGAAATCCTGCCATTCGATGCCGCATTTCGCGTGGTCGACACCCACCATTGCCAGCGCTTCAATCGACATTGCTGTCCCTCGACCTACAAAGTGTTTCTTTTCCTTTGGGTGATGTTGAGCAAGAGACAGAATCTCCGATGTGTAGAGAGTTATGTCGTGTAGCGAGAGATATTTTGATGTGGGGAATGCGCTCTTTATATGCGAAATGGCTCATCGACTTTTTGGGTGTGAGTTCGTGAGGAAGTGGGGAAAGGTCACGGCCTCACGGGTGTTGCATTTTCGGGTGTTCAATGCACGTCACCTCCCCTAACGTCACCATGGACGTCATCAAGAGCTAGAGATGGACCATTTTGAATAAGCTTCATGGCAAATCGACTCTCGGTGACCTATTTCGGCGCGTTTCATGCAGTAATATAATAAGGCCGTAATTTCGTAGTAAGGCAATTTTCAAGCAAGTACTATGAAAGGCGATGGATGTAATAGAACTGTAATGTCATAGTTGTTGCGACATCCAAACAATGTTTTTATAGTTATTTCTCTTATAATAACAATTCTAGCGGAAATCTTATTATGGAATTTTACATGACTAGTGTCTCTAGTCATGTACATCCATGTTTTGAGGATAATTTTCCTCCAACCGTTCTTCTTGTTGATTGTTATAAACATAGATATTAACTCTATCTATATTTAGTAAAATTTGTATGTGAGCTATTATATTCATAACTTGTAGTCCATCAATCAAAATCATTATTAAAGGAAAATGTAGCAATCTTTCACTGTCATATTTTAATGGGTAAATTTTAGCTGCAGTCATGTATGAGCACATTTCTTTCTTTCTTATCTTTTCTTTTTCTCACGTGATAACGATAAGGAGACCTTGGGATTTTGAAATCCTTTTGGTAACCTCACGAAACAGATGAGATATGCGATGACGATGAGAAGGGTAGTTGATTATTTCGACGGGGACAGTGATGGGACATGAGTACAACAAGGCTATATGGACGCACTGTAGGGGAGTGAACCGATTGATTTAAGATTCCACATCGGGCATCAGTATGAACAATGCATGCCGCTACTAAATGGGGCTAGTGTTCACGTCACAATTTTTTGTGCGTGATTTTAAGAGAGCTCTTGTATTGATCGGCATTTGAAAATTTAAGACATATAATTATACAAAAAAAGATTTTAAATATTCAATTGAATGAAGGATATAAGATAAACAACGGTTGTAATTTTTTAACATATAGTAATAATCTATGTTTCTAATTTCTATTATATTTGGGAAAAATTATCAAAAAAATTCTAAAATTATTGTTCTTATGTCAATTCATTTATATATCTTTCAATTGTTTATTGAGATTTAAATATTTTGACAATTTGTTAATTTAGTCTTTTCAATTAACTTTGGCTATAAATTATTGACTCGACGTCAGTCACCTTACCTAGTACGACTGATGTTAATGTAAACTCTTTTTCTTTAAAAAAAAAATTTCGAATTTATAATTTTTTAACATTTTTTCTTCTCAACAGAGGGAGCTTCTTAGATCCCAACGAGGCTTGCGCTTGCTTGAGGTTGGCAAGGTAGGGCTCGCTCAAAGCTAGCAATGTTGGCATTGGCCATCGTTGAGTTCCAACGACCAACATGAGGAAGAAGGAAAAAGAAAGAAACTAACAAAAAAATAAAATAAAATAAAATAAAATAAAATATTTAAAAATTAGAATTTTTAAAAATTTTGTAAAAATTAATCACGTTAGCATCGATTACGTCACGTCGGATGGCCGGCATCCATGTTAGCAATTTCCAGCTAAATTCAGCTAGAATGACTAAATTGACAAATTGTCAAAATGTTTAGATTTAATTGAAACAATTAAAATATTTAGAATTGAATTGATATAAATATAATAAGTTTTGAACTTTTTTGATAATTTTACCCTCATATTCATCTATCTATTCTTGGGTTTCCGATAACCTATAGCACTTCCCTATATTTTTTGTTCTTTTCTAGTTAAAATCCAATTGAGAAAAGTCTGGCTGCTTTGGAATTAAATTTTCACGTTGACCATGATCCATATGATATATATGGTCGAAACCATGATCCATATGATAAAACGTGCAATAAATGTGCTCGACTAGAGGTCCGACCGCACGAGGATTTGAACTGAAAAGTCTAAGGATCGGATGCATGGATCACAAAAGAAATATTAGGACGTGGATGCGTATGTCATGAAGAACAACATCATCAAATGAATTGACAATACAACGAGCACTTTTCTCCTTCACGGATCTCGACATTCTCGTGATACAATTGAAAAGTGCCAAAGCCCAAAAAAAAAAAAAAAAAAAAAAAAAAAAAAGATTAAAGAAAAGTACCATTCCACCAAAAAGTAAAAAACCCCTAATGACTTGGGTTGGGATGACAACGGATCGGGTTAAATCGATTGCCGGTGTCTGAATTCCAGAGGACTCTGAATGGATTAGGTCTTTCGGGCCTATTATGGGCCGGTCGACACGGCCCACAAGTCCACACATCGTGTATTTTCGAATTAAGTGCAAAAGAGAGGAATACATGCAAGCATGGTTTGATTCCCTATATTACATCAAGTGCAGATAATTTCATTTTCGCGATACATACATGACTATATTTTAACTATATTTTACTTAATTAATGAAATTAGTAAAGATTTCTCATGGGTCTCCCATTCACCTATTATGAGTTACCCTCATCGTAAAAATGGATTTTAGTCGACTCATATATTCTAAACTTCCAATTTAGTAGTTCTAAATACGAATTATCAAATCATAGCATCACTTTGGTTGTGGAAATAATAATAATATGGACGATTTAGCTGTCCAGCAATTTTCTTTGGATATGGCATCAACAACAAACACAACTACTAAACGACAGTTCCTGCCCGCAATAGCATCTTCCGTTCGTGATTTTAAGAGAGCCCGTAATAGCATCTTCCGTTCGTGATTGAGGGGAAAAAAATAAGGAGAAGTGTAGTGAAAGTGTTGGAAAAGTTCTAAACCTATTACATTGATGCTAATTTAATTATAATTTTTTTGTTGTGTTAATTTAGTCCTAAATCATTTGACTTAGTGCCAATTCAGTCGTTCTGCCCAATTTTGGTCAAATAATACTGATGTGAACACTGTCCTCCTATGTGACACCGTCAACATTGACGTGGATAATTTTTAGTAATATTTTATTTTTTTTTTGATTTTTTTCTTCTTTTCTTCTTTTTCCTCCCTTTAGGCAGTGACCAACCACTAGCCATGGCTGGGTGAGGGAAGCCATGGCCGAGGCTTGCCCTTGCCTAGGCAAGGCTCTGTAGTGGTCGACCTTGTAGAGGCTAGAATGGCTGAGGGCCGACACTCGCCCAAGCTAAGGCAACCTTGCTGGTGTCACCTTTGCCTAGGCGACAACTGATGAGGTTGCCCTAGCCTAAGAGAGAATCGACTTCGCCAAATTTGGCAAGGAGACTCTTCTCTAGGGCCTGCCCTTGCCAGGTTGGGGCCTCGCTTGTGGCAGGCGATGACAAGTCTTGCCCAAGTGAGGCCAACCTAGACATGGCTAGTGGCCAATGGTCGGCCATCACTTGTGGTCGGTGGCCGGTCACTAGCTCAAGGAAGGAAGAAGAAGAAGGGAAAACTAAAAGAAAGAAGAAAGAAGAAAGCAGAAAAAAAAATATTAACATATTATTTAAAAATTATCCATGTCCATGCCGGTGGTACCATGCAAGCCGGCCACTGCTGTCTAGCATCCATGTTAATAATATTCAGTTAAAATTAACCGGAATGATTGAATTAGTTTTATATTAAAATATTTATGACTAAATTGGCATTAATAAAATGTTTATAATCAAATTGGCACAAATACAATAGATTTAGGGCTTTTCTGAGACTTCCCTAGAAAAAAAGGTTAGGTACTCAAGGATAAAAGATAAACAGTAGTAGAAATTTTTAAAATATATGGCTATTAGTAATTTCTCTTAAATTCATTTGGTTATCCTTGTCCCTCTGGTAACATGAGAAGATGGTAATGTCGTATTTTCAAGAATCTGTAGTATTTCCCAATTTTTTTTTCTTTTATAATAAAAATCCAATTGAATGAGCAAGTAGAACTTGGCCTGTGGAAGCCTCATATGTGCTCTGGAGAAACGATGTAGTGGGATGGACATTTTAATCGCCAACTAGATGACTAAGTGGAATCATGGAAGATTGATAGAAGCTATTGCTTATAGTAAGCTGAGAAGATCGTTTTTGACCACGTGGCATAATAAACGGAGACTCAAATATTCCTTCGACTTTTATACGCATTTAAAGGAATTTGACAGTGAATTATAAGTCTGGAATTGCAGATTTATCCGCCCTAAGAAGAATTCAATCTATTGTCGATTATATTGATGAACAAGGATTATCTCCTAATATGGAGACTCTATTTTTCAAAGCAGTAGTATTGGGAGATTTGTTTATATGGGTGAACGGATCTACTACAGCTAAATTGATTATGTTGAAAATCATTCAACAGTCAACTTGAAGATTGACCACTAGAGATGAATTGCAAGAATTACAAGAATGCTTTACATATTCTGTGATCGAGTCACTTAATATGAGTTATACACTAATTGTAAATCTTTTGAGAAGTCTACAAGTGATGTAGTGCGTGTAACTTGTGGTGTGATCTACCAACTTTGGGTAAAAGCAGCGTAAACTGTAAATGTAATGATTCCAAGAGCTACTAGTGAAAATCTAGTGTTGTTGGTGGCTGCTAATTTAAGAGAATGGATGTAGGTTTGATCTAAAGCTAAATCACCATAAATCTATGTACATTTATGTCTGTCCCTCTATATATTGTTTAATCAGGCTCCTTAGACCTTCAACTATCAAGTCCTAAATGAACTTGAAACATTGAACCGAGCATTAGTTGGAAATAAAGATGAACTAGACTGACTAGGAGAGCAAACATAGTGGAATGGTTGGGCTTTGATTGAGCTGCTCAGCAGATTTTGAGGGGAAGTGGAGTGCAAGGACAGGGACGCGAGCGACTAGACTTGAGTGACGGGGACTAAATTTAACACAATTAAAGTGACAAAAGTGAGAGGAAAATGAGCTCTCACCAGCTATAAAATCTTGAGAAAAACTCACTCATAAATAGGTTGGCGGACGCGAGTTTGACGGGACTTCTTGGCCATTTCTCTATATCAAAAGAGTGGGGTGCTTCGGTGGGAATTTGAGAGTATGATAACTATTTTATTTTTTCATTTTTTTATTTTTTTAAAACATGTTTAGAACAAAAATTCATTTAGTAAGGTAATTTTATTTTTCCACTTCCAGCATAAAATTTAAGCCGAAATAGTTTTAAAATAGAAATGAGAAGTAGAAATTATTTACCTTTTTATTTCTGGAACTAAAATAGAAATAAAAACTCTTCTCATCATTTGCTCTCCCCACCTATGACCATTGCTTGCCCGCAAGTCGACCACCACCCAATGGCCATGGATGTACAATTTCTACATCAATGCTTTGAATTCTATTGATTTGATTCTATCAGTTCACTTAGCTCGATTGGACATTCGAGCGCGTGGTATAGTTCTCAAGCTATGGTTTAGTTCATGAGAGCAAGGTCTTACTATTTTCTCGCTCAAGGAAAATTTGGTGCTCTTTGGTTGATCTAAGGGTCACCTTCTTGACAGTCATTTGAGTTTATTTTAGAGTTTTACCGGTGTCTTATATTAAAATATGTCTCGACTTTGATTCGTGAATGAAACCCGACTCAAAATAAATTATTATTATTTTGTGGATGCTCAAATATATGTCAATAAAGTTCAAATTCTTTATTTCGGGTGTTAAAGAATCGACGCTGGACAAGGATTCCAAGACAAAACAAAGAAAGGAAATATACGGACGTCAATATTATCAATAAGCGTTGGAGATGTTGGGCTGAATTGGAAAGTCAATCTGGGATGTTGAATCCAACAATGATTCGGTCAATGTCAGAGAAAGGGATAAGAACAAATTAAAGATGAGGAAATCTTTCCCTGCAGAAGTCGGTTTGGGAGTTTCGTTTTTATATCTTTATATATTCTTGGATTTTAGTTTAAGCCGTTGTTTTTTTTCTTTTTTGGGTCAGAAGTTTAAGCCGTTATTGATCAAAGTGTAGCTAATTTTTGTGCCGTGCATGTCTAGAGAAACACAGCGGTGCAATTATTCAAGAGTGCTTGGCATTGATTTTATTCATGAATTGTATCAAAAAAAAAAAAAATTAGTGTTCAAGCTGATTAAATCTTGTGAATTTGAGATTTGTTAATTCTTTCATGAGATTGAGAGGTTATTTTGTTAGAACTTGTGGGATTAAACACTACATGACTTATTGGGTGTAATTGAAGCTTGTGAAACATCAAGAGCATTTGAGTGACTCAATGTGGTTGTAATCTCCATATATTGCTTGATCTATAGTGAAATTTGTCGTTACCTTCCTCATGGATATAGATTTTTACTACCAAATCACGTAGATCCGATGTCCAATTAATTTTCTTGGGGATCTATGCTTAGAACCAGAGAAGATCAGGCCAGTTGCAAGTATGCTATTCCAAAATAGGTGAAGCTCTATTCAAGTCTTCTATGGACTTCCTTTTAGTTGTGAACTACTCGGAAATATGGACCAGAGCATAGAGACGCTCAAAGATGCCAAAATAGTAATATCTCTAATTTAGTTGAGTTGTATTTCTCAGAGGATCCTATTAGACTGGAAAAGAAGAAGTGTTTGGAGAGATATTGAGAGAATTTGCTTAACTACACACTTTACTTCAAGGGACTCTACCCAAAACATTAATCCTCTTTGCTTTTTATAGGTATTAAGAGGTCACAAAAACAAAGATCAAGCTCACGGGTCTTAAAACATACAAAGGTTCTAGGATTCCCAGTTGGTAATTATTCTAGGTGATATGAACAATGATTATGAACAGTGATTTCCTTAATCTATTGTTACAGTATTTTGCTATAGTGACTTGTGCTATAGTAACTTTCGCTACCCATCTATCTGCCATCTTGAGAATTATAGTCATTGTCTAAATTATCAAAGTGATGTCTTGCAAATCATTCTTCCTTGTAGCGTTGTTCCATTCCAATGTCATCAAGAGGATTGTTGGTATTATGAGAGGATTCCTTTTGTGAGATCAAGGCATCCCACATGCTTTGACTGCTTGAGGTAGGTTGTTCTTCATGAATCCTAGAGCGTCCCAGAGTATCAATAGGCACGACTGGCTAGTGCCAGTTTGTTGTTTGGGCATAATGGGAGACTGTGCTAGGGTCCATTCCAAGATATAAGGACAAATGTTTTTGATCATAGGGATCTTGAGAGAGAAGATCTCCTTATTGGCCATAGGATGCTTGAGTATAGGATTCTTAAGAGGACTGTGCGGGATCGTCCATGTTTGCCATTTCTTGTTCTTGTGATGGAGGTGTCATTGCTTGATTTTGTGCTTGCTTAAATTCCTCAAGTGCTTGGGTCATGCCCCGAAGCTCGAGCGTGCACACATCCCTCGGTGGTTGATAAAACTTGTGACGTTCGAGGACGCGTCGCCGACCTAATTGATTATACACATGCGGAAGCGTATAATAATCCCAGACAACACTCAACATGGGATATAAAAGTAGGATAATAATTTCACAAAAACCACACTTTCATAAACAAACTAGTTGGTCTACAAAAAGATCGGCTTTAAAAATGAAGCTGTTTTACGACCTACTAGTCGGACGCATTTGTCGATCCTTCGGACTCCACCTCTTTAGGCTCCAAGGGCTTCGGGTCCTCCACAACCCCATGAGGAGGGTCAGCTGCACCCTTGCCTGGAGCGGCGTTGACCACAATGGCGGGGATATCGAAACCCTGAAGGGGACCTTCCCTATACCCATTGAGCTCATGGCAAAACCATGCCTTGAATCGATGAGGTACCCTTTGAGGTAGGTCCTCATCGACCCAGATAGTGGTCACAACAAGCTCATGGATCTAGTGACTCCCGAGGACAGGGACATCTATACTCCACTTAGTAACCCCCCGAGGCTGTCCAAAACAAACCAGAGGGATTGCCATCTAAGGACTTAAAAAGGTTGAGCCTATGACAGGGTGAGACAATGTCTCAGCAAGTTCACCCTCTAAACCTCGACTAGGAAGGAAATACGCTTAGAGGTAGTCTAACCACACATCATAGATGACGCACCTTACTTCGCCTTCCTCCCCGCATATCGTGAGTTCATATTACAGATGCATATAACAGATGCACACATCAATTGGAACGTTTCACTCAATCTTAATCCATCACAGGAGTCCTGATTATAAGGCTAAATCGTTATGACACGTCTCATTCCGTGCCACACAATTTTATCCCATAATCTGGCTCATCTATCTCAATCAATCACACATTCCAATTGATTACGGCCACTAGGGCACGGCCTACTCGACGTTGGGCTGTCTTTTGGCGTAACCAGGCATCGTCTTACCTTATTGAGCATATCAACGTCTACACAAGACAGCAATCCCAAAGGAGAATCGGTCTAGCCTCTACCACGATTGGCATTTGCTGTCCACGGGCGTCCTATATAAGGGCAACGTCCACCCGATGCATATCGGGGACGGGTTCTTATAACCATCGCACGACCACTCAAATTTGGCCAAGGACATCGTTCATTGCACTCAAATGTCTTAATTAAGATAATGCACTTAGTCTATTTTCTTCGTATTAAAAACACCCGGTGAAAATAATCATGTGTGGGTACACAGTCCGATCAAACTTTAAAAATTGATATAATTTCTTTTAAAACCCCACTATTTGATATAGTATCTAAAAATATTTTCGGTGTCAAAGCCTGACAGTCGGTATTTCCTAATTTTGAAATAAATACTCAAAATCACAATCACCACTCAATTTGCACAATTTACCATTCAATTGCATAAACTAAGAACACCACTGTAATCGGCACGAAATTTCAATCACCAGCCATTCTAGTATAATTTCCAGAAAATATGAAATAATTAAATAAATAGCAAAATTAATTAAATAAAAGCAATTTAATCCAATAAATGCATACTTAGGCCGGAAACACTAATTTAACCACCTAAATGAGTCTAGAAAAATAATGCACCTATCCACATAAATAGTACAATCTATTTAGCTCGTAACTAATCTAATATAACTACCTAACAATCATAATTAAGAAACTAAATCACTAATCCATCTAAACTAAACACCTAATCCATACTTAGCCTAATCTAATTAACCCTTAAGTATCATTAACCTCATAAGCAAGGTTTAGTAAGTAAACTCACCAGTTTAACAGGCCGGTGAGTCTATGGTGACGGCAACATGACAGCAAGCGGAACACAAACCTACGGTGACAGCAAGCGAGGTTTGGACAAACTTGGAAATGGCCTGCGAAGCTCACAGCTGGGGTATGAGGTTCGGCTCTGGTCGCAGTTGAAGGGGGTTGTTTGAGTTGCTAGGACGGTGTGAAAAAGGGCTAGATGGCAACAGCAGGTCTAGGCGGGGTTGGGGGTTGTTGGACGGCGACGAAGGAGCTTAGGTGGAGCTGGACGACGGCTAGGCGACTTGGGCAGCAACTTGAGCGAAAAAGGGTGCGCGGACGGTCACTCGTGGGCATGCGGGTTGGCATGCGATGTTAGCGATTGGCAACGGCTCGCGAGGGACGGTGGTGCTTAGATAGGCAGCAAGGGGCATCGCCAAATTGTTCCCTTGTAGTTTAAGGGCATGTTTGTCCACACAACATCAAAATCTTTTAGGGTGCATTTGATAATCTGAATTTCTAATAGGGAATCAAATTTAGGATTTTGCTATATCTTATCGCAATAATAAAATTGAGCATTTTCATATTGTATCATTTCGTTGTTTGGTATTGACGATAAATTAGTATGACTGAAGTTGAAAATTGCATGAATGGAAATAGTAAAAATCTTTCACAATGTTTTTATCTCCTTTATTTTTATTTACTTTTTTTCTGCTTATTTTTCCATCTCATGTATTTTTTCCTTTCCATTGTTCTCTAATAAAATTATATTAAATAGATTGTACTTTATTAATTGGACACATATTAGAAATGTTTATATACACAAGTCAAAACATCATTTTCTTTCACTTTTAGATTTCCTATTACCCTACCTTTCGTTCTCTCATACCAACCCATTTAATAAAGTACGATCTACTTTTTTAATAAAGTACCCAGGGTAAGGCTTGATCTCGTGTAGATCTGTCAAGGTGGAGCCTCGTTTGAGATTGATGAGGCTCAAGCTCTCCGAGATTTGGCAAGGTGAAGCTTCACTAGCCTCAAGCGAGACTCACCCTCACTAGATCTGGCAAGAGTGTCTCTCACTATTAGGTGACTGCCAGCCATGGTACTCGGCAAAGAAAGAAGAAAAAGGAAACATGTATTAGAAATATCATTTGTTTGACATAGCAAAAATTATCTATGTCAATAACGACTGAACCACGTAAAGCATCCATTGTCCACATTAGTAATTTTCGATTAAAATTAGCTTGATAGACTTAACTGACAAAACGTAAAAAAGTTTTAGAACTCAATAGACAGAATTAAAAGGTTTTTGACTCAATTAGTACAAATGCAATAAATTTATGATTTTTTTGGTATTTTTTCTAGAAAAGATCGTCCACTAAAATCTTTTGACCCAACTTGTCCGATTAATATTTTAGGTGAATTAACGTAATTTTTCTTATTGATACTCTTGGATTGACATCTCGACCGTTCTCGACGAATCCTCTTGGACCATTCACAAAAATTAAGGAACATGACTAGATTGTAAGTGTACGAATTCCATTATCTTTCGCACCTTGCAGAAAAAGCATAAAACCACTATTGAGATCATTAGACATAAAGTGACGTCGTACTTAATATATTCATGCTTAGTGATCTCATAAAAATTGCATTTATTTAATAAATGAAAATTTCTAGATTTAAAGATTTTTTCACATGTTAATTTTACCCACTAAAAGATGCTTTATAAGTTAAGACTCCTCCTCCTCCTCCTCAATACCGGCCTACTATGCATGCTGGCCCCGCTTGCCACTTATCATCCCTACGGCCGGCCCTTGGCGACGACCACATCGCAGCCATTGTCACCATCATTGTGGCCCCTCTCGCTTTTGCATCTCTCTCTCTCTACATATATAAGTGAGAAGTGTCTCCAACCTTACAGGTCGTCGCAACAAAATCATGTGTTTATAAACCCTTATTAAATTAGCTCTCAAGATCACCAGTTCGTGTGATTGTGTATTGGGTGTGATTGTCAAGGACTAGGAATCAGCGACATGTATAACTAATGAGGATAGGGAACCGTCATGGGGGAACAACTGAGCTCGACCATGAGGCCTGGCCCAGGTAATATTTGGTTACTTCGGTCCCGCCAATGCTGACGATTGAGGAAAACCTAGCCGCACTTCTTGCTATCAAAGAGCACAGAATGGAAAAAAGTGGTTGGCTTTTGATAGTGACTTTTCCCGTCCTCCGGCTTTAGAGTGTGGTAAACTAGATATTTCTCTAAGTCGGAGCCAAAACTTGGATAGTTTCCTAATGATACAAAATTAGATTTACACCAGCATTACACTTTAATCTAATTTCATTATCCATGGAGTTTATTCTTAACTAATTTAGATTTTAGGATAATGCGTAGATATTTCTCTAAGTCAGAGCCAAAACTTGGATAGTTTCCTAATGATACAAAATTAGATTTACACCAGCATTACACTTTAATCTAATTTCATTATCCATGGAGTTTATTCTTAACTAATTTAGATTTTAGGATAATGCGTTCACTTTTTTAAATTTATCTGATTGGGGAAGTACTTACCGAGTGCCTCATAATTATGAATACCGATGGTGTTGTTTTATTCTTTACTTTTTCATAATTCAGAGGTAGAAGCGCAGAGGCTAGTTATCTAGAGGCCCATGCTATGCCTTGCGGCCCTAAAAGTTGTAATGTTCCGCAATTCGGCCCATTCTCCATGTTTCCAGTTAGCCTATGAATATAATTGATGCTGAGATTGTTGGTTTGTTGCTAAAAGTTGGAGTCCCCTCTTTCTTTCCTCTTATCATTTTTCATGATTCTCTTCCCCTTCGTCATCTTGATTCTTCCTCTTTTAGGACTCCCAACTATTTTTGCTGTGTGCTTTTTGTTCGTGCTTTTTGTTCTACTTAAGTCTGGTATCAAAGCTAAATCCGTGCCTTATCATTTCATCTCGCCAGATACTGCTTTCAAATCACAATCTAATTGGATTAGGTCTCTCATGAGAAAACCTTCTATGGTTATACTACACAAAGGAACATAAAACCTATAGCCTACTTTATACTAGCTAAGTTCTTAATCTTCCTCTAGAAAAAATGTGCTTGAAGTATTGACAAAATTGAAGATTGTGACACCAAATGCAACATTATGAGTCTGATATTAAGATACGGATTAAAAATATCTATATAAACAAGTCAAAACATCATTTTCTCTCACTTTTAGATATCTTAAATTACCTTGCCTTCCGGTCTCTCAAACCCACCCATTTAGTAAAGTATGCCTAATTTTTTTTCCCTCTCTTCTCACATTTAAACTTCTAAAATCACCATTACTTTCTTTATCTCATGCATAATTACTCCTTTTTTCCCATGAATAATTACCTGATCATGCATGCACGCATAGCATGTGCTTTAAACCTATTTTTGTATATGAAAGATTTTGTAAAACCCCTATTTTTTGCAAGTTAAATCAAGACTAATAGAATTAACAATAAGGTTTTAAACTTAATCTATATCTACCATTTAAATTTGTTACATACAAGTAATACTTGTCAGCAGACCATGCCCAGATTATAGTGGTTGATCCCATTATTAATGAAACAAGTCATTCAATTCTACCTACATAATAACCATTTTGCTTTCAAAGTTCAGTTATATGAGCACAATCTTACGCCAGGCAAATTTAAGAAAAGGATAAAGATGGCGATTCCAACATAAGCCTTAAAAAAAGAAGCTTAAACGTTCAAAAGCATAAGACTAAATGTCCAGCACGGTAGTATTACATGGCGATACGAACCCGTGAAGAAACCCTCCGAAATAATCTAAAGAGGGACACAAATCTTTATCTAACCCGACCCTCTTTCCTTTTGAGCTGGAGTGCATTTTCATGCATGGAAGCGACATGTTTGGCCCATCCGAGCATCTTCAATTTCATCCGCCTATCTTCATCGATCCCAAAACTCCTCCTCCGGCGATAATCCGGTGCGTCGATGGCGGAGCTCGATGCATCCTCTTCGTCCAGCAGATGCGGAGGAGACGGCTCAGGTTTCGTCCCGAAATCCTGCCATTTGATGCCGCATTTTGCGTGGTCGACGCCCGCCATCGCCAGTGCTTCGATCGACATATGGCTTCTTCGATATCTCTGGACCTGCAAAGCGTTTCCTTTCCTTTGGGTGATGTTGAGCAAGAGACTGAATCACCAATGGTGTAGAGATATTTGATGGGGGAATGCACTTTATATGCGAAATGGCTGATCGACTTTTTGGGCGTTTGAGTTCGTGAGGGAGTGGAGGAGGTCACGGCCTCACGGGTGTTGCATTTTCAGGCGTTCAATTAACGTCACTATGAACGTCACTTCGCTACGGTACACGAACGGATTGCAGAGAACTAGAGAGGGATAATTTGGAATAAGTTTCTCTGAGCGCGTTTGATAACGATTCTGTTTTCGGGAATAAATTTTGATCAGCAATAATTTTTTTTTGTTCTGTTCCTGAGAACATATTCTAAACATTTTAAGCCATTTAGTAACTGTCCAAAATTTCTGATTATGGAATAAAATTGCGTTTGGTAACATGCTCATTGATTATGTTCCAAATTAATTTCTTTTAATTTTTAAATAATTTTTATATTTTTTTCCTTTTTTTTTTTTCCTTTTTTCTCCTATTCTTCTTCTTCTTCTTCTTCTTCTTCTTCTTCTTCTTCTTCTTCTTCTTCAGGTCGGTTGTCAGTGGCGATCGGCCAGATGAGGGCCGGCGACCTCACTGGAGTGTCACCGGTCCTCGTCAACCGAGCCTCGTTTGGGTTGGGCTAGGCTCGCTTGGCCACCGGTGGGGCTAGGCGTCGCGAGGCTTGCCCAACCTTGGCAAGGCCGAGCCTTGCTGGTGGCTGGGCTTGCCTCTAGCAGGCTCGTTGGACCTCGCCTTGGCTTGGCAAGCCTCTAGCGAACTCGCCGGATAGGTTGTCGGCGACAGGTGGCGGCAGACAGCGGTGACCGACTATGGACGGTGGTGAACAACAACCGCACGATTGAAGAACAAAAATTTTACCAAACGCGATTATGTTTCCAAACTGATACCGGGAACAAAAAATCAGAATTTGGTCATGTTGGATGGTTACCAAATAGGGCCTTAGCAAACTGATTCTTGAAAAAGTGTTTCAGCCAATTTGGTTGCAACAACGTGATAATGCTGCAATTTGATAGCTATTACTCGGTTTGGTTTTAGGAACGTAATGCTATTACATTATCTAGTTTTATGAATGACATATGTAATCAGTGGGGAAAGTATCACAATTCTCAAAATATTCATAATATTCAAATTAGATGGAATACAACAATTAATACCTGAAAAAAGAAAGACGAGTAGAGTGAGCAATCATAGCTCGGTGAGTAGTACATATCTTCTAAGCAGATCGAGCAACTACTATGTATGTATACAAAGTAATACCAAAACTTCATAACTCAAACTCAAAGTATAAAATACATATCAAATCATATATGAATTGTTTCTTATCAATAAGACTTCATACTAATCAAAAAACCCATTTAAACCATCACCACAACTCAAACATCAATGGTAAAGTCCATTGATTAATCTTTATCAATAACCACGCATCAATGGTCTATCAATAGTTTATCAATCGATCAATCTATTGCTCAATATCCTACTATGATTAGGACATAACGTGTGGTAACAAGGTGATCAAAATTCCCCACTTGGCAATATCTCCACCTACAAAGCCTATTACTTTGTCTAGAAGGATAATCTAAAACGGTATGCATACCTACAAATCCCTCACCAGGTTCATAGTTATATTGAACATAAACAACCATCCTCAAATACTAGAAATCTAATCCAAAAATCTAATTAACCAATAAAATAACGTTTCACAATATAACCATCCGCCATTTCTTAACTATTTCTCAAATCATTCATAAACCCTTTCACAAAGTACTACGTATACATAAACTATCACAACACATTCATAATATGTTTCTCAAATTGCTCTCAAATAATTGAATGGTAGTGAATACGTGATTCCGTTTTATGCAACAACAATGCTCTTTTCAATTATATATATATATTTCAAGACATGGTTTTACAAAATCAAAGAAGATATAGTATCACTCACTTTGTTGCTTACGACCAAACAAGAAATATTACTTGTATTATCGAACTCGCAATCCTATCAAACAAATGAGATTAACATTAAAATTGAGTAACAGGCTATCGTAACTATGACAACTAAACTACATGTTGCAATAGGGCGAATGATCGAACAATAATATAGAGAAAGAAGAAAATAAATCGGACATCGGATTTACGTGGTTCAGTCGTAAAGATCTACGTCCACATGGAGAGTAGCATTGAATTTCACTATAGATAAAGTAATACAAGGAGATTACACACTCATGTCACTCAAACACTCTCTCAGTGTTTCCCAAACCCCAATTTAACCCAAAACCCAAAGTATTTATAAATAAACAACTCATTTGGTATAAACCCACGGCACAAAGTTACCATGCGTTCAAGCTGAAAACAATACGCTCTACGTACGGCTTCGCATATCTCTTCAAAGCTTCACGAGGAGGACTTGCGGCTTCGTGGATGTGCGGCTTCGTAGACTTCGGCGGAGGTACGACGCTTCTTCTACGTAGGGTTTTTTACCGACTTCAAGCAAGCACACATAACAAAGGAAATTAGATTATGCTTTTATATGTATGTTGGGCCCCACGTTTCCTACGCGTGTAGAGAACTCGGCGACTTCTCATGGTAGAAAAGGAAATCTTCTACGTGCGTGTGTGCCCAAGGTCAAACTTTTGACCTTGGGCCCCACCACCTTTCTCTTCACGTGCAGGGGCTTCACGCGGCTTCGTTATTCTTTTCTTCAATTCGGATTCCGCAGCCTTCACAGCAAAGCAGTTTCCTCCCTTTTTATTTTATTTTATATTTCAAAATTTAGCAATTCGCTTTAGGCTTAAACTCGAGACATATTTTAACAATCTCCACCTTAGCTCGACGTTTGAGCCAAATTACAATCGCTTTGCAAAAATTCAAACTCTGTTGCTACTTTCCCATAACCCCCAATGAGCTCAACCGCCACAGATATTATTAAAGTCCAAGCCTCGCTTGAACTTTGCCATAACCGAGGATCTCATTAGAATACCAACTCTACATGTACCTTTAACTGCTCCGCAAGGATTTTCCGACGCAACCTCCTTAACCGCAGATAAAGCAAAACCATTGTTGCATCCATATTTATCAGGAGATCGAATACATATCTTGTTAATTTCAGCAGTTATAGTAACCGTTGGCTCTATAAGCTCCACCTCGTTACAAGCACCATTTATGTTGATTACTTTGCTAGTACCCATATACGCTACCTCAGGAGTTTTTGGTTGCAACTCCACCTCAAGCTGAACACCGTCCAGATCGTTATTAACACTGCCACAAACACTTCTAGCCAGAAGTATTGGAGACTCATCAATGGTAACTTTTCTGCTGTTAATAGGTGAATTTATATTTGGGCACCACAACAGATCACCCTGCTCACATTGTGCATAGCCATGGAATATGCACATTGCTCTCCCATCGAGCTTACCAACACTCACTCGAAAATAACACGGGCAACTAAACATTTTAATAATAGAATAACCAACAACGTTACCTGACCACACTTCTTCAGGAGTTCGCATTTCAATAGCAGTTGATGGGGATCTATTCACCAAGTAGCTTACCATACTTAGCACATCAGTTAGGATTCTCCTAGCAATACCAGTACTAGAGATAATTTTCCGGGCCGTCTCTAGTAATGTTTTGCTCATTAATTCTGCAAATTCTTGTAATTTACTAGCACTAGTGCGATGTTTCATTATGCCATCTTTCATGCATAATTTATTTGCCAGCTCTGAGCAAAACTTCATGCTATTGTCAGTTTGCACATGCTTGATCGACTTACCAGTCTCCGTCTCGATCAAAGCTCTTGACTGCGAGATTCTCCGCAGTGAAATTTGTCACTATCTCACCTTGAAGTTTATACAGGCCTCCATGCTTGATTCCTTTCATTATCACTAAGGCACCTCGAACAACCTTCAGAACTTCACATTTTGAAGAATACTTGCAATCAGCTGAATCTAGGACACCCAAGGAAATTAAGTTCTCTTTCAATTCTGGAACATGCCTCACTCTAGTTAATGTCCTCACGATATCATCATGCATTTTGATTTTAACATCACCAACACCCACAACATCACACTTAGCATTGTTCCCTAACTGGACTTTACCACTACTTGTGGATTGATAAGTGATAAACTAATTTTTATTTGGTGTGACATGAAAAGAACAACTAGAATTCATAACCTATCCATCAAGTGATGAATCATTAGTGACGGACAAGACATAATCGGCATTATTTGCTACAACTGCAACATTATATGCATAAACAACTATAATTCCCATACCCTTCTCATTCTTCAACTTAAGGCAATCCCTTCTAAGATGCCCCCTCTTGCCACAGTTCCAACAGACAACATTAGCAATCCTAAATTGACTGCGTCTGTTCATATTAGTACCACCATTACCCACACGTGTTCTAGATCTTCCTTTATTTTCACATACTAAAGCAGTAGATACAGGTTCGCCAGATTTTCTTCTATAAATATCTTCGCTCAGAATCAAATCTCGAACCCCATCAAACGTCAAACCTGTTGACCCAGAGGAATTACTAACAACAGTAACGGTAGTATTCCAACTATCAGGCAATGAGGATAACCGAATCAAAGCATGTATCTCATCTTCAAAATCAATCTCAACTGAACTCAATTGACTAACAATCACATTGAATTCATTGATATGATCTGCAACTGACGCACCTTCACTCATCTTGACGCACCTTCACTCATCTTCAAATTAAACAGATGTCGCATCAAACAGACATTGTTGATTGCAGAGGGCTTCTCGTACATATCCGACAGTGCTTGCATCAAATCAGCAGTAGTCTTCTCCTTCAAGATGTTAAATGCGACGTTATGAGCCAACATCAACCGAATAACACCCACAGCTCATCTATCCAACAAATCCCAATCAGCTTGCTTCATCGTCTCTGGTTTCTCCCCAAATAAAGACAAGTGTAGATTCATTTGATAAAGATAATTTTCAATCTGCATTTTCCAGAAACTAAAATCCTTCCCATCAAATCTGTTGATTCTCACTTTTACTTCTTCTGTCGCCATCGATTCACTTGAACTTATCCAAACCTAGCTCTGATACCACTTGTTGCGATAGGGTGAGCGATCGAACAATAATATAGACAAAGAAGAAAATAAAGCGGATACCAGATTTATGTTGTTCAGTTGTAAAGATCTACGTCCACGTGGAGAGCATCAGCGAATTTCACTCTAGATCAAGCGATACAAGGAGATTATACACTCAAGTCACTCAAATACTCTCTCGGTGTTTCCCAAACCCCAATTTAACCCCAAACCCAAAGTGTTTATAAATAAACAACTCACTTGGTATAAACCAACGGCACAAAGTTATTGTGCGTTCAAGTTGAAAACAATACGCTCTACGTACGGCTCTGCGTATCTCTTCAAAGCTTCGCGCGGAGGACTTGCGGCTTCGTGGATGTGCAGCTTCGTAGACTTCGGATGAGGTATGACGCTTCTTCTATGTAGGGTTTTTTACTGACTTCAAGCAAGCACACAAAACAATGGAAATTAGATTATGCTTTTATATGTGTTGGGCCCCACCTTTCCTACGTGTGCAAAGAACTCGGCAACTTCTCACGGTAGAAAAGGAAATCTTCTACGTGCGTGTGTGCCCAAGGTCAAACTTTTGACCTTGGGCCCCACCACCTTTCTCTTCACGGGCAGGGGCTTCACGCAGCTTCGTTCTTCTTTTCTTCAATTCGGATTCCGCAACCTTCACAGCAAAGCACTTCCCTCCCTTTTTATTTTATTTTATATTTCAAAATTCAGCAATTCGCTTCAGGCTTAAACTCGAGACATATTTTAACACTACATATTATACTAACAAAATGACTTCCACTTGCTAATAAATCACTCACCCGAAGTGATTACTCAAATCTCAACGCAATGCGAAACTTGGCCTCAAAACCCTACAATTTCACTCTAACCAAACTATTGTGTCAAAACAACTCCCGTCAAAACCTATAGCACTACAATGCCATAAACCTCAATTTTCATGAAATCCTAAAGCTCCACAACTCAAAAATCAGATTACGTGGCTTAAACTTCCCAAAATTATGAATTTAAGCTCTAAATCCAAAAACTACTCCGATTGAATGAATGAGGGACATGAGTCTTACTAGACATTGCATTACAAAGTTGAATTAGTTCGGTGAGGCGTCCTGGAGAGCACACGCGAAACCACATGTGAAACTCCACTTTTCTTCTTCCTCTTCCTTTTCTTGGTCTTCTTTTTATTTCCTCTCTCTTCTTTTACGGTCCTTTAAATTAGCAAGTTGTGTTTACTTCTTTTTCCCCTTTATTTTGACTTTTCAATGCTTTTATTTTTATTTTTCAAAAGAAAAATGGACAATGATACTTGGGGGAGAGCTACAGTAATAATTATTACACAGTAATAGCCCATGTAATAACTGTTACATATTCGACTTTTGCACTATAATAGCTATTACTGCAAGCAAACACTTTAATAGGTAATGAACCTGTAATAGAACTCTAAATTTGTAGCAATTATCTTCTCGTTGATTAGTTATAAACATGGCTATCATCCCCATCTATGTTTAGTTAAGTATGCAAATGAGTTACTGTATCCATAACTTGCATGTGAGTTACTGTATCCATAACTTGTAACCAGCAATCTAAAACATAAATAGAGAAAAACTTAAACCTATT
Organism: Eucalyptus pumila; assembly: GCA_016097595.1. Taxonomy (NCBI): domain Eukaryota; kingdom Viridiplantae; phylum Streptophyta; class Magnoliopsida; order Myrtales; family Myrtaceae; genus Eucalyptus; species Eucalyptus pumila. The sequence continues at coordinate 35,581,020 of CM027853.1, forward strand.
TCATTATCATGATTTAATGGGTAAGTTTCGGCTATAATTACATGTGGATCACTCTTTCCTTTTCTTTCTTCTTTGTGATAATGATGAGGAAACCATCTTAGTAGGTATACCATGAGGTTTTGAAATCTTTGCTTACCCCACGAAACAAATGAGATGTTATGCAAATTGGGATATTGATGTGTTCGATGGAAGTTATCTCCATTCATGCAATTGTGATTTCTTTAGCAATGAATCATAGAAACTCTTATTATTTCCAATTGTACATTTTTAGATTCATTTACCTCGATATGCCGTTCGTACTAAATAATTAATAAAATTCGATATGGAAATATATCGCTTTATCAGTACGATTTACGAAATAGTGGTTAGAATATAATAAAATCTGTAGATTCCATATCCAATCTAATCATATTCTAACTAGAAATCTAGACAACTAAATGCAGCCTAAGTTCCATGTTAAGCAAGAGAGAACATATGAAGTAATTTATAAGTTGACACCCACGAAATATCACCACTTGATTTGTACTTTTAGGGAGCGCTGAATTGTCAACAACTTAATCAAAGTTTGAACCATTTTAGTTGAAACAACCTGTAAGGGCCATTCTTTGAATTCTTCCAGAAGAGGTTTGCCCCATGGAGGGGTTGTTTCAGTTTTTTTCCCCGTCCTCCCCTAGTTCACGTTTGCCCACACCGCATTTGTCCACTTCTATAGTTACTGTTGCCATTGTCACCATCTTCACCATCGATGTCCATATCGGTCACTTGCCATCAGCACCATGTTCTCTCTCTCTCCCTCACTCATATAGCACCCACCTTTCAGCCATTGCGAACTGTAATGTGACCACCTATCACAACCACTCCAACCTCCTCAGCTGTCAGCGCCAATCCATCAAAGGAGGTTAAGAGAGATGAAGGCTTTATTTGATTTGGGCTTAAGGCCCGTCCGCCCAAGTTGGGCCCAGAAAGCCTGGCCCACGGGAATAGAGCCCGTGGAAAGAAGGGGGTATAAAAGGGAGGAGAGAGAGAGAGAAAAGGTACCGTTTAATTAAAAAAAGAAACGACGTACGCTTCTCTCTCTCTCCCTCTTTCTGTCGTTTTCTTCAAGAAGGGAAACAGTGACTCCCGAAGGCGATTTTGCTTCACCGGATCAACAGGACCAAGATTTCTCTTCCTCCATTGGCGTCGGTGTTTAATCTGTGGCTAAAAGGTACGCTCGAATCTGTGGTGTGCTTTAGGATCGGTGATATGTGTTAGAATTCCTGGGCTTGTCTTCCGCTTGAGTTTAGGGGTTCGATTTAGTGTCGAATTCGGTTTTTCGGGGATCAGTCATTCCCAACATTGGTATCAGAGCCCTAGTTCACGTTTTCCCGATCAATTTGATGTTCTTTGATTGAGTTTTCGCGAAGAAACTTTCGGCCGTACGGATCGAGACAAAAATCCCGACACCCGAGCGTTCTTCGGCCTTTTTACTGAGTTTTCGTATGTCGAAACTGTTTTTTGAAAAGATGGGGAGAAAGGCAACGTCGAGACGAGTCTGGAGGTATGTCGTGCGCCGCCGGGTGACGCCGCACGCGCCCACACGCACGGCCAGAAGCCGTTGCGCGTGGGCGCGACGCGCCCGGAAGCGCTGCGTCGCCCAGCGCGTGAGGCACACGCGCCGGTCGGCTAACCGGCGCGTGCGCATCGCCGGCCGGCAAGCCGGCACGCGCCGGTCCGCGGACCGGCGCATGCTGACGTCACCCAACAGTAAATAACCGCTAGGGTGACGTCATCGATGACGTCAGCACGGCGACGGTTCGCCGGACGGTCACCGGCCGACGACCCGACCCGCGCGAGACCCGGCACGCGCGCGGCACGTGCCGGCTGACGTTTGTGTGACGTCAGCCGGCGCACGCGCGCGGCACGTGCCGTCGGTTCGCGCGAGTCGGGCCCACCGGCCCGACCGGCTCGACTGGCCCGACCGGTCTGACCGGTCCGACCGGTCCGACCAGTCCGACGACCGACGACCGTTGACCGATGTTGACCATTGACCGTTGACCGCCGTTGACCGTTGACCGACGACCGTTGACCAAAAAAAAAAAAAAGGGGAAAAGAATGTGTTTCTTTTTCAATTAAGTCTATGTGGATTATCATGTGATCCCTTATTTGTTCTGCATTTGTTGCAGGAACAATGCCTCTTCGAGATTACGCGCACCTATTCGTGCAATTACCGATGAACAAAAGGATAGAGGGTCTAAGTTGATAGGCGAGCGACGATCATCGATGGGAGAGAGGTGACTTAATTGATCATGTCCTTGAAGTCAACGGAAAATTCAACAGGTCATATGGAAAGGTCGTCCTCTCACGGTCGAGAGATGGTGCGATTTTTCATAAACACTCTTCCACCTGAATGGCAAGATGTGTTGAATCGCATATGAGATGTCAACGGAGCTGCCTCCTATAAGAAAATTGTGATGGATTTTGTAAATGAATATTACTGTATTGTTTCAAGGGAAAAGATCAAGAAATTGAACAAAAGAGGATCTTTCCCAGTTCGTGTGCTGACTTGGTGTTAGTTGTATTGGGCGATGAATGTTAAGTGTGATTTGTGGACATATTATGTAATGATTACTACCTAATTGTGTTAATTGAAAGCATTATTGTTTTAATTGTATGTCAATTATCTGTTGCTTTCATTCTTCTGCTGGTTCTTTGTGGTAATTAGCTATGGGTAGTTTTAGAAGTTTTTGTAGCTTCATAGAATTGATTTTGCATAAGATAATTATATTGATGATAGTTTTAAGTTAGGATTTTGGAGGATGATTGGAAACATAGTGACCTTTTGATTCTAAAACCTTACTTAAAATTATTCATTAATATGATGGGTCTATGTAAATAGGGATGCATAAATGATAGGCATTAATAATTCGTGCATATTTGTCTGATTTGTTCGAGATCAATGGCTTCAGCCACAAAAGAGCATGGTTGCCGAGCTGAACAAAGGTGAAAAGCTCAATGGTGACAACTATGAAATTTGGCAAATGAAAATCCAAAGATGTGCTTTGAAGAGCAAGAAGCACTTGAGGCTCTTGTCATGACCATGGTAGAACCTGAAGAGGGAACCACTGCACAGCACAAAAGAGACAAAGAAGCTTTTTCTGCGTGGAAAAGAATGAACTCTCTAGCTCGCATCACGTTGCTAAGCAGCATGGAAAATGACGTCATGCGAGAGTTTCGGCGTTTTGACAATGCCAAGGAAATGTGGGAGGCATTGACAGCTAGATTTGGTCATACTTCGGTGACTAGACTGAGGCAGCTCACTTTCAGGTTTGACTCCTATAAGAAGCCTCATGGTCGAGACCATGAAGCAACATCTTAGAAAGATGTCAAACATGATAACGAGCGAGAGATGCTGGCCATGTCCTCACGGATGAGCAGCGGTGTGCAAGCGGTGATTTGTTCCTTGCCTCGAGTTGGGAGCACATGAAGGTACACCTGACTCACAATGAAAATATCAAAACCTTTGAGGATGCAATGCGTCATCTTGAGCTGGAAGAGGACCGCCTGTTGGCGGCTAAGCCGGATGCTGAACTCTATCATGCTAGTTCTAGCTCAAATGGAGCTTCGAGCTCAAAGCGCAAGCGCCCTAACTGGTTTGATAAGGGAAAAGGCAAGGAAGAAGTAGGTCCTTCAGGGAAGAAGCCCAAGTTTAACCAACATGAAAGAGGGAAGCGTCCCCACATGAAAAAGCTTGTAAGGGTGAAATGCTACAACTGTGACAAGAAGGGTCACTATGCTCGCGACTGTCGTGAGCCAAAGAAGGTAAGCACCCCTTGTACTCTTCAGAATTTTACTTTTGTGTCGAGTTCTGTGTTCTTAACTGAGTCTAATCCTTTGTGGACTGTGGATTCAGGAGCGACGGACCATGTAGCGAAGGATAAAGGATCCTTCGTGGAATTCCGACGAGTACCAACCGGAACTAAGTGGATCTATGTGGGAAACAACTCCGCAGCTGAAGTGAAAGGAATTGGCACATGCCAACTGAATATGCGTGGTGGACGCACTTTGTTCCTTCATGATGTGCTGTATGCTCCGGAGATTCGTCGAATTTAGTGTCTCGTATTAGTGTTGGTTAAATTAGGTTTCAATATGAACTTCTATAGTAGAGGTGTGAATTTGTTTTTGAATACAAATTACTATGGTTGTGGTTATTTTCTGGATGGTTTTATTGTATTAGATATTGATTATGTTAATGCTAATGTTTGTTATTCCCTTCTCACGTCTCCTAATAAATATGATAATGATGTGAATGTGTGGCATGCTAGACTTGGTCACATTGGCCAACAGCGTATGAATAGACTAGCCAAAGAGGGCTTGTTGGGCAATATTGAAAAAGTCGATTTGTCCATATGTAAGCATTGCCTAGAAGGGAAAACGACAAGGAAACCATTTGGAAAAGGAAAAAGAGCTGAATTTCCTCTGCATTTAATCCATTCTGATGTCTATGGTCCAATGAATGTGAAAGGAAGGCATGGGGCTGTTTATTTCATCACTTTTATAGATGATTATACTTGATACGGATATGTCTATTTGATTTCTCATAAATCTGAAGCAATAAGTTGTTTTAAAAGGTTTATGAACCTGGTAGAGAATCAATTAGACAAGAAAATAAAAGCATTGAGATCCGATCGAGGTCGAGAATATTTATCGATGAGTTCAGAAAATTATGTGATGAAAAAGGAATAGAAAGACAGTTGTCTATTCCGTACACTCCTCAACAAAATGGTTTTGCGGAAAGAAGAAACAGAACCCTACTGGAAATGGTTAGGTCCATGATGGCGCATGCTAACTTGCCTATCACCTTTTGTGATGCATTGTTAACTGCTGCGTATATACTTAACCGTGTGCCTTCCAAATCAGTTACCTCCACTCCATATGAGTTATGGACGGGTAGAAAACCGGACTTAAGTTTTCTTAAGCCATGGGGTTGTGCTGCCTATACACATGAGTCCTCTCACAAGTTTGGGAAATTGGGTCCCAGAGGAAAGAAGAGTATTTTCATAAGATACTCGGAACACTCAAAAGGGTATGTGTTCATTGGTGAGCAGGAAAGTGGGAGTATAACTGAGTTTGAATCACGAGATGTCACATACTTAGAGGATGAGTTTCCTAAGAAGGGCGAAATAGGGGAAGATCACTCCCTATTTGAAACCTTGGATCAAGATAATGACCTTAGTGGACTTCATCCAAGTGGGAGCACAATGGGAAATGATGTGCAAAGTGTACAATCTCCCATACGGCGAACAAGTCGCCAAAGTATTCCCCGTCGACGTTTTGACATCGAAGGGGAAACTTTTATGGTTGCTCCACAAGATGAGGATGAGTCAAGAAATATCAATGAGGCTCTGATTTGCCCTAGTAAGGAAAAGTGGATTCATGCAATGGAAGAGGAAATGGAGTCAATGAAATCAAACCAAGTCTGGGAACTGGTTGATCTTCCAAAAGGACGTAGAGCTATTGGGAACAAGTGGGTTCTCAAAATAAAGCGAAAGGCTGATGGCTCGATTGAAAGGCATAAGGCTCGCCTTGTGGCGAAAGGGTACAATCAACAGGAAGGAATTGATTATGAAGATACGTTTTCTCCTGTAGTGAGATTTACCTCGATTCGCATTATTCTGGCAATAATGGCTAGTCTGGATCTTGAATTACATCAAATGGATGTAAAGACTACTTTCCTCAATGGAGAATTAGAGGAAGAAATATATATGGAACAACCCGCTGGTTTCATAGTGAAAGGCCAAGAAGAAAAGTGTGTCGACTTTTGAGGTCGATATATGGTCTTAAGCGATCATCAAGACAATGGTATATACGTTTTCATAATGCCATAATGGCATATGATTTTACAATGATTGATGAGGATCATTGTGTATATATCAAAAGATCCAAGGATCAATTTGTGATCATATCATTATATGTTGATGATATACTAATTGCTTTGGAAGCAATATGGAGTTTGTTAAGACTGTCAAGAGTTGGTTGTCTTCCAACTTTGAGATGAAGGATATGGGTGAGGCTGCATACATTCTTGGAGTTAAGATTTCGAGAGATCGTTCGAAGAGATCGTTGTCTCTTTCGCAAGAAACCTATATAAATAAGGTTCTTGAACGATTTCGTATCCAAGACTGAAAACCTATAGACACTCCTATTGCAAAAGGTGAAGGATTGAGCCATAGACTATGTCCAGGGACTCCACAAGAGAAGGAACAAATGAAACATGTTCCTTATGCTAGTGCTGTTGGGAGCTTGATGTATGCTATGATGTGTACAAGACCCGACATATGTTTTGCAGTTGGAATGGTGAGTAGATACCAATCCAATCCAGTCCAAGACATTGGAAAGCCGTCAAGAGAATACGAGGTATCTGAAGGGAACTGCTGATTTCAAGTTGAATTACCAAGGAAAGGATCTGCGACTTGAAGGCTATTCAGATGCTGATTGGGGAGGAGATTTAGATGAAAGAAAATCTACATCTGGATTTGCTTTCTTACTGAGCAATGGCGCCATATCATGGAGCAGTAAGAAGCAAACGTGTATAGCCTTATCCACGATGGAAGCTGAGTTCGTGGCGTTATCGGCGCCGGTGCAAGAAGGAGTTTGGCTTAAGAGATTCTTGGATCATTTAGGTGTTATTGAGAAAGCTGCAAATCCATTGTTGGTTAACCGTGATAGCCAAGCAGCTATAGCGTACACCAAAGATCCAAAATATCATGGCAAGACCAAACATATAGATACCAAGTATAACTTTGTCAAGGATATGGTTGCACGAAAGGATGTGAACTTACAGTACATATCTACGCATAGAATGGTAGCAGATCCTATGACAAAGCCAATACCTAGAGATGTGTTTTGTGGTCATGTAAAATCTCTAGGATTGCGTAGAGTCTGATGTACTAGATTATAATTTCCCAGATTTGTTCACATTTATGAACTTGTGTTGTTTCACTATTAATGCCTATGAATCTTTGTATGATCTTTATGCATCTTAATGCTCAGTGCATTATTTTAAGTTGAGGAAGTATGTCGGACAGATAAAAGATTAGCCCACTCACACGGGTAATCGCCTCTATTTACTGTGTGATGAATAGAGATGAGACTGTTTTAAAGCTTATTATCTAGGTGATAATCGAGAGCTCAAGCTTAAAATACGTATGTCGCCTTAACTGAGTGTTAAGATGAGGACATAATACTTACTATGTCCGAAAGTAAAATACCCCACATATTTTACTTTATTTGTCTAAGATACCAGATGTGAGTTCTGATGAATTTTGTAAAAAGAGTAGATACGTGAACTCAAGTTAGACATTGGGTATGTCTGAACTATCATCTGTACGGTATTGAAAGGTGTAGACATACGCTCCATGGGAAAGGAGTTAATACCGTAATACGTATTTCATACTACGTATGCATGAGACGACTAATAAGAGTGGCAAAAAGTTTGATCTCAACTTTTATGACGTGTGAGACTCTTGAGGAAAAGAGTTCCTCAATTTTTTTAAGTCCCCTCATGACTCTTACTTATTCTCAAGATTTCTATCTAGTGTTTGCTATCTTAGGGTGTTGCCAATGGTCATGAGATGATTCGATCTAATGGGGCATTTCTAGAAAAGCAAGTTGGACTGAAATTGAGAGTTTGAAGGAAAGAGGAAGATCGATTTTGGAGAATCACATTGTGGTTTTGTATTCACTTTGGTCGACCAATTATGAGTGTCTTTGTGATAATTATAATTGTGAATACAATATATATATATATATATATATATATATATATCATGTTTAAAAGAGATCAAGAGAGATATAACATGTGATCGATCAATCTAGGGTACTGCATACTAAATCTACTCAAAGTGTGACGCCCAATTATGAGCTGCTACATATTGCTAACAGATGTATAGCAACGGGCTCTCAAAGTATGCTGGTCGCACGGATTATTTATCGATATGAAAGTTGAAGAGAGGTAAAGAGAATCCTGTTCGGCCCACCATGTGCGAGTGGGAGATGAAGGCTTTATTTGATTTGGGCTTAAGGCCCGTCCGCCCAAGTTGGGCCCAGAAAGCCTGGCCCACAGGAATAGGGCCCGTGGAAAGAAGGGGGTATAAAAGGGAGGAGAGAGAGAGAGAGAAAAGGTACCGTTTAATTAAAAAAAGAAACGACGTACGCTTCTCTCTCTCTCCCTCTTTCTGTCGTTTTCTTCCAGAAGGGAAACAGTGACTCCCGAAGGCGATTTTGCTTCACCGGATCAACGGACCAAGATTTCTCTTCCTCCATTGGCGTCGGTGTTTAATCTGTGGCTAAAAGGTACGCTCGAATCTGTGGTGTGCTTTAGGATCGGTGATATGTGTTAGAATTCCTGGGCTTGTCTTCCGCTTGAGTTTAGGGGTTCGATTTAGTGTCGAATCCGGTTTTTCGGGGATCAGTCATTCCCAACAAGAGAGATAGAGAGCATGCGGACCATTTTATCTGTCCAACATTTTTATGCTGATGTGGATATCAAGAGGCCACGTCAGATATCAATATGAACAATTAACACAATTACTAAACGGCGCTTGTGCCCATAATAGAATCTTCTGTCCGTGACTTTAAGGGAATCTTGCATTGGTCCGCATTCTAAAATTCAAGGAATTTGATTGAAAAAACAAATTAGCCTAATTAGGTACTTGATTGAACAAAGGATAAAACATAAACAATGTCTGCAATACATGGTAATAATCTGTGGCTATTGGTAATTTCTCTTATATTCACCTATATATTCTTGGCTTTCTGTAAACAGGAGATGATGATAGGGTCGTATATATTTGTAGTATATACTTAATTATATTTTCCTTTCTGAGGTGAGAATTCAATATTAATGTGCAAGTAGAACTTTGTAGTCGAACATGATCCATAAAATAAACGTGCTATAGAGGTGGTTGACAAGCAACCCGACGGCCTGAGGATTTGAATCGGGTGGTAATGATCGCGTGCATGGAGAACAAAAGAGAGACTCGAGGTAGATGCGTATGTCACGAAGAGCATGTCATCAAATGAATCTACAGTACAACGAGTACTGTTTTCTTTTAAGGATCCGGATATTCTCGTGATACAGCTGAAAAGTGAATTAGCCAAACAAAGAAGCACAAGAAAAGTTCCATTCAACCTTCGAACTAAAAGCAAAAAGGTACCATTTAACCAAAAAGCGAAAAAGGAAAGTGATAAGAGCACAGTACCGATTGTCTCACGGGAAAATCACCAAAAACATCATAATATATTACATTGATGTCAATTTAGTTCTTAACATTTTAACTATTCACTAATTTACTTCAATATCTTTTGATGATCGTAACTAGCATTGATGTAGATAATTTTTGCATTTTTGAATAAAATTATTATTTTATTTTATTTCGGGCTTTTTTCTTTTTCTCAACCTTGGGTCGGTGCTCCTTGCTTGGTTTGAGTGAGGGCGTCACGACTCTTGCCTAGGCAAGGGTGTGGAGGCCTTCGTTGCGCCTAGCAAAGGCTGCAACACCCTCACTCCGATTAAGCAAGGGCTTGATGGCCCAAGGTTGGAAAAAAAAAAAGAAGAAAGGAAAATAGGAGAAGTAAAAAAGATAATTAAAAAATAGAATATTTAAAAAATTGCAAAAATTGTCTATGTCAATTGCCTATATCACGTAAAATAGCCGACACTGACTAGATCGCAATGTCAATGATTTTTAGCCAAAATTGGCTGGTATGATTAAATTGAAAAAATGTGAAAACGTTTAGAACTGAATTGACAAATCGTCAAAATTGTAGAACTAAATTAATACAATTGAAATATTCATAACTAATTTGACACGAGTTCAATAAGTTTAGGATTTTTTTGGTAATTTTCCCTATCTCATACTCACCAATTTCATACATTAACTAGTCATTCTTTTTCCATGGATAATATTACTAATTTATGCGCATAGGCATAGCGAGTGCCTTAACCTTTTTTTTTTTTAATTTTCGGTCGAAGCCTTAACCCTTGTTTAGTACATCAAAGAGTTGTAAACTTTGGGTTTGGATGATAACTTAATAATAATATAAATATATGAATTTTTGGTATATCGATAATTTACCTTGCGGTTGACCACTCCTATTTTTTGCAAGTTAAAAGAAAGACTAATAGATCTAACGATAAGATTTCAAACTTAATATATATTTACAATTTGTCTGATACAAGTACTTCGTGCCATGTTCCCTATATTATAATCATTTCCCAACGCCATTATTTTGGCCCAAAGGGCTTTGGACCCCCAAAGAGCTTTGGGAAGTGGTTCCCAAATGCACCCTAAAAAGCATAATGATGGCCATTACAACATGAGCCTTCAAAAGCTTAGGACTAAAAGTCAAACACAGAGGTATTACATGGCGATACGAGTCCGTGAGGAAACCCTCCAAAATTGTCTAAAGAAAGAACACATTTTATCTAGGTCGACCCTCTTTCCTCTTGAGTTCGGGTGCAATTCCATACATAAAAGCAACATATTTGGCCCATCCGAGCATCTTCAACTTCATCCGCCGATCTTCATCAATCCCCAAACTTCTTCGTCGATTTCCTTGTGCATCGGCGATGGAGTTTGATGCATCATTCTCTTCATCCAGCAGATGCAGAGGAGGCGGGTCAGCATCTGCATCGAAATCCTGCCATTCAATGCCGCATTTCGCGAGGTCGACACCCGCCATTGCCAGCGCTTCAATCGACATTGCTGTCCCTCGACCTACAAAGTGTTGCTTTTCCTTTGGGTGATGTTGAGCAAGAGACAGAATCACCAATGTGTAGAGAGTTATGTCGTGTAGAGTGAGATATTTTGATGTGGGGAATGCGCTCTTTATATGCGAAATTGCTTATCGACTTTTTGGGTGTGAGTTCGTGAGGAAATGGGGAAAGGTCACGGCCTCACGGGTGTTGCATTTTCGGGTGTTCAATGCACGTCACCTCCCCTAACGTCGCCATGGACGTCATCAAGAGCTGGAGATGGACCAATTTGAATAAGCTTCATGGCAAATCGACTCTCGGTGAACTATTTCGGCCCGTTTGACGCAGTAATATAATAAGGCCGTAATTTCATAGCTATTACGTCGTTTGGTTTAAGTAAGGCGATTTGCTTATACCGTTTCATTTCATGAATGACATACTTAGGGCACGCATGACAACCATTATGTTCCAAAAATAGTTTCTGGAACATAAATAGATTTTTCTATTTCTATTTCTAGAAGAGTTTCTAAGCAAAAATAACTGTTTGATAACAACACAAAATTTTTACTTTAAAAATAGAAATTCGTTTGATAACGAAACAAAATTTCTTCCTTTCGGGTGGTGGCGGCGGCAGTCGACAGCGGTCGGAGGCCGGCGATCGGCGGCGGCGAGGGCAGGCGGGCGGCTGGTGATCGATGGACGGTGGTCGGCGACAATGGATGAAGGACCAGTTGATGAACGATGAGAAATTTTTTTATTTCTCATTTCTGTTCCAGAAATAGAGAAGTATAAAATTTCTACTTTTGATTTCTATTCTAAACCTATTTATGGAATTGAAATCTATTTCAGAAATAGAAAAATTGAATAAGTTTATCAAATGGATTTTTATTTCAGAAACAGGTCTGGAATAGAAAAATTATTTTTGGAACAAAAATAGGCAGTTGTCATGCACCCCCTTAATGAGTGGGGATAGTATCAAAATTCTCAAAATACTCCTAAAATTTGAATTAGATGGAAGATGAATTTTATCACTTTGATAGTCAATTGTGATTCATGGGCCTAGACCCCATTTAACTTACAATATATATAATTTTTGCTGCATCAGTTATTCATTGCTAGTTTAGAAGTTCACATATATTTTAAATAGAATTTAAGCACGTAACATGCGATATATTAGAGAAAATATCATGTTCTGGTAAGTATTACTTCAACAACCAATCATGAGGGTAGAATCGTGATATATTATCAGCATATTACAATGTGATATATAGATAATTATATGTTATTTAAAAGTCAAGTTATGATTGAAATTTGAGTTCAATTGATCCAACAATTGAAATAATAATTTAGAACAATTTGAGCATTAATCAATATATTTAGTAATCGAGATAATCATTGTATTATGAATATACGAAAACTTATATCATTGTACCTAATAGTGAGAAAATTATATTATGCTAGTATATGATGAATGTTTTCTTATTATTACACCCAATTTTTACCTATTATTTTTTCTTGTATATTGTTACTCATTTTATACGTGTAATAATTGCTCTAATATAAGTAATATGAATGAATTTAGTTACAATTAATATAAATGATACTTAAATTAATAATCAAACATTGGTAGAGTGCGTGGAAAAAAAGTGACAAGGGTGTATTGGGAAACTATAACACCAATCACATGGGAGTCCCTATAGTAACTGTTACGGCTTCGACTCTAATAACGAGTACGCTAGAGTAGCTATAATTGCAAGCAAGTACTATGAAAGGCGATCAATGTAATAGAATTGTAATGTCATAGTTGTTGCGACATCCAAATGATGTTTTTATGGTTATTTCTCTTATATATAAAAAAAAAAGAACAATTCTAGCGGAAATCTTATTATTTCAGATTCTTGTGATGAAATTTTACAAGCCAGTGTCTCTTGAGTCATGTACATCCATGTTTGAGGATAATTTTCCTCCAACAATTCTTCTTGTTGATTGTTATAAACATAGATATTAACTCTATCTATATTTAGTAAAATTTGTATGTGAGCTATTATATTCATAACTTGTAGTCCATCAATCAAAATCATTATTAAAGGAAAATGTAGCAATCTTTCACTGTCATATTTTAATGGGTAAATTTTAGCTGCAGTCATGTATGAGCACATTTCTTTCTTTCTTTCTTTCTTATCTTATCTTTTTCTCATGTGATAACGATAAGGAGACCTTGGGATTTTGAAATCCTTTTGGTAACCTCACGAAACAGATGAGATATGCGATGACGATGAGAAGGGTAGTTGATTATTTCGACGGGAACACTGATGGGACATGAGTACAACAAGGCTATATGGACGCACACTGTAGGGGAGTGAACCGATTGATTTAAGATTCCACATCGGGCATCAGTATGAACAATGCATGCAGCTACTAAATGGGGCTAGAGTTCACGTCAGAATTTTTTCGTGTGTGCTTTTAAGAGAGCTCTCGTATTGATCGGCATTTGAAAATTTAAGACATTTAATTATACAAAAAAAAAGATTTTAAATAGTCAATTGAATGAAGGATATAAGATAAACAACGGTTGTAATTTTTTAACATATAGTAATAATCTATGTTTCTAATTTCTATTATATTCGGGAAAAATTATCAAAAAAATTCTAAAATTATTGTTCTTATGTCAATTCATTTATATATCTTTCAATTGTTTATTGAGATTTAAATATTTTGACAATTTGTTAATTTAGTCTTTTCAATTAACTTTGTCTATAAATTAGTGACTCAGACGTCAGTCACCTTACCTAGTATGACTGATGTTAATGTAAACTCTTTTTCTTAAAAAAAAAAATTTCGAATTTATAATTTTTTAACATTTTTTCTTCTCAACAGAGGGAGCTTCTTAGATCCCAATGAGGCTTGCGCTTGCTTGAGGCTGGCAAGGTAGGGCTCGCTTGAAGCTAGCAACGTTGGCATTGGCCATCGTTGAGTTCCAACGACCAACATGAGGAAGAAGGAAAAAGAAAGAAACGAATAAAATAAAATAAAATATTTAAAAATTAGAATTTTTTAAAAAATTGTAAAAATTAATCACGTTAGCATCGATTACGTCACGTCGGACGGCTGACATCAATTTTAGCAATTTCCAGCTAAATTCAGCTAGAATGACTAAATTGACAAATTGTCAAAATGTTTAGATTTAATTGGAACAACTAAAATATTTAGAATTGAGTTGATATAAATATAATAAGTTTTGAACTTTTTTGATAATTTTACCCTTATATTCATCTATCTATTCTTGGGTTTCCAATAACCTATAGCATTTCCCTATATTTTTTGTTCTTTTCTAGTTAAAATCCAATTGAGAAAAGTCTGGCTGCTTTGGAATTAAATTTTCACGTTGACCATGATCCATATGATATATATTTTATCTTCGAAACCATGATCCATATGATAAAACGTGCAATAAATGTGCTCGACTAGAGGTCCGACCGCACGAGGATTTGAACTGAAAAGTCTAAGGATCGGATGCATGGATCACAAAAGAAAGATTAGGACGTGGATGCGTATGTCATGAAGAACAACATCATCAAATGAATTGACAATACAACGAGCACTTTTCTCCTTCACGGATCTCGACATTCTCGTGATACAATTGAAAAGTGCCAAAGCCCAAAAAGGCAAAAAAAAAAGAAAAAGAAAAAAAAAAGAAGATTAAAGAAAAGTACCATTCCACCAAAAAGTAAAAAACCCCTAATAACTTGGGTTGGGATGACAACGGATCGGGTTAAATCGATTGCCGGTGTCTGAATTCCAGAGGACTCTGAATGGATTAGGTCTTTTGGGCCTATTATGGGCCGGTCGACACGGCCCACAAGTCCACACATCGTGTATTTTCGAATTAAGTGAAAAAGATATGAATACATGCAAGCATGGTTTGATTCCCTATATTACATCAAGTGCAGACAATTTCATTTTCACGATACATACATGACTATATTTTAACTATATTTTACTTAATTAATGAAATTAGTAAAGATTTCTCGTGGGTCTCCAATTCACCTATTATGAGTTAACCTCATCGTAAAAATGGATTTTAGTCGACTCATATATTCTAAACTTCCAATTTAGTAGTTCTAAATACGAATTATCAAATCATAGCATCACTTAGGTTGTGGAAATAATAATAATGTGGACCATTTAGGTGTCCAGCAATTTTCTTTGGATATGGCATCAACAACAAACACAGCTACTAAACGACAGTTCCTGCCCGCAATAGCATCTTCCGTTCGTGATTGAGGGGAAAAAAATAAGAAAAAGTGTAGTGAAAGTGTTGGAAAAGTTCTAAACCTTTTACATTGATGTTAATTTAATTATAACTTTTTTATTGTGTCAATTTAGTCCCAAATCATTTGATTTAGTGCCAATTCAATCGTTCTGCCCAATTTTGGTCAAATAATACTGATGTGAACACTGTCCTCCTATGTGACACCGTTGATATCGACGTGGATAATTTTTAGTAATATTTTAATTTTTTTTTTGATTTTTTTCTTTCTTCTTTTCTTCTTTTTCCTCCCTTTAGGCAGTGACCAACCACTAGCCATGGCTGAGTGAGGGAAGCCATGGCTGAGGCTTGCCCTTGCCTAGGCAAGGCTCTGTAGTGGTCGACCTTGTAGAGGCTAGAATGGCTGAGGGCCGACCCTCGCCCAAGCTACGGCAACCTTGCTAGTGTCACCTTTGCCTAGGCGACAACTGATGAGGTTGCCCTAGCCTAAGAGAGAATCGACTTCGCCAAATTTGGCAAGGAGACCCTTTGCCAGGGCCTGCCCTTGCCAGCCGGGGCCTCGCTTGTGGCGGCGATGACAAGTCTTGCCCAAGTGAGGCCAACCTAGACATGGCTAGTGGCCAATGGTCGGCCATCACTTGTGGTTGGTGGCCGGTCACCAGCTCAAGGAAGGAAGAAGAAGAAGGAAAAACTAAAAGAAAGAAGAAAGAAGAAAGCAAATATATATATATATATATATATATATATATATATATATATATTTTTGGGCTGAATTGGAAAGTCAATCTGGGATGTTGAATCCAACAATGACTCGGTCAATGTAAGAGAAAGGGATAAGAAGAAATTAAAGATGAAGAAATCTTATAAGAAGAAATTAAAGATGAAGAAATCTTATAAGAAGAAATTAAAGATGAGGAAATCTTTCCCTGCAGAAGTCGGTTTGGGAGGTTCATTTTTATATCTTTATATATTCTTGGATTTTAGTTTAAGCCGTTGTTTTTTATTATTATTATTTTTTGGTCAGAAGTTTAAGCCATTGTTGATCAAAGTGTAGCTAATTTTTGTGCCGTGCATGTCTAGAGAAACAAAGCGGTGCAATTATTCAAGCGAGTGCTTGGCATTGATTTTATTCATGAATTGTGTCAAAAAATATTTAGTGTTCAAGCTGATTAAATCTTGTGAATTTGAGATTTGTTAATTTTTTCATGAGATTGAGAGATTATTTTGTTAGAAATTGTGGGATTAAACACTACATGAGTTATTGGGTGTAATTGAAGCTTGTGAAACATTAGGAGTATTTGAGTGACTCGATGTGGTTGTAATATCCGTATATTGCTTGATCTATAGTGAAATTTGTTGTTACCTTCCTCATGGATATAAATCTTTACTACCAAATCATGTAGATCCAGTGTCCAATTAATTTTCTTGGGGATCTATGCTTAGAATCAGAGAAGATCAGGCCAGTTGCAGGTATGCTATTCCAAAATAGGTGAAGCTCTATTCAAGTCTTCTAGGGACTGCCTTTTAGCTGTGAACTACTCGGAAATATGGACTAGAGCATAGAGACTCTCAAAGATGCCGAAATAGTAATATCTCTAATTTAGTTGAGTTGTATTTCTCAGAGGATCCTATTAGACTGGAAAAGAAGAAGTGTTTGGAGAGATATTGAGAGAATTTGCTTAACTACACACTTTACTTCAAGGGACTCTACCCAAAACATTAATCCTCTTTGCTTTTTATAGGTGTTAAGAGGTCATAAAGACAAAGATCAAGCTCACGGGTCTTAAAACATACAAAGGTTCAAGGATTCCCCGTTGGTAATTATTCTAGGTGATATGAATAATGATTATGAACAGTGATTTCCTTAATCTATTGCTACAGTATTTTGCTATAGTGACTTGTGCTATAGTAACTTTCGCTACCCATCTATCTGCCATCTTGAGAATTATAGTCATTGTCTAAATTATCAAAGTGATGTCTTGCAAATCGTTCTTCCTCATAGCGCTGTTCCATTCCAATGTCATAAGGAGGATTGTTGGTATTATGAGAGGATTCCTTTTGTGAGATCAAGGCATCCCACATGCTTTGACTGCTTGAGGTAGGTTGTTCTTCATGAATCCTAGAGCGTCCCAGAGTATCAATAGGCATGACTGGCTAGTGCTAGTTTGTTGTTTGGGCATAATGGGAGACTGTGCTAGGGTCCATTCCAAGATATAAGGACAAAGGTTTTTGATCATAGGGATCTTAAGAGAGAAGATCTCCTTATTGGGCATAGGATGCTTGAGTATAGGATTCCTGAGAGGACTGTGCGGGATCGTCCATGTTTGCCATTTCTTGTTCTTGTGATGGAGGTGTCATTGCTTGATTTTGTGCTTGCTTAAATTCCTCCAGTGCTTGTGTCATGCCCCGAACCTCGAGCGTGCGCACATCCCTCAGTGGTTGATAAAACTTGTGACGTTCGAGGACGCGTCACCGACCTAATTGATTATACACATGTGGAAGCGTATAATAATCCCCAGACAACACTCAACATGGGATATAAAAGTAGGATAATAATTTCACAAAAACCACATTTTCATAAACAAACTAGTTGGTCTACAAAAAGATCGGCTTTAAAAATGAATCCGTCTTACGACCTACTAGTCGGACACATTTGTCGATCCTTCGGACTCCACCTCTTTAGGCTCCGAGGGCTTCGGGTCCTCCACAACCCCATCAAGAGGGTTAGCTGCACCCTTGCCTGGAGCGGCGTTGACCACAATGGCGGGGATATCGAAACCCTTAAGGGGACCTTCCCTATACCCATTGAGCTCATGGCAAAACCATGCCTTGAATCGATGAGGTATCCTTTGAGGTAGGCCCTCATCGACTCAGATAGTGGTCTCAACAAGCTCATGGATCCAGTGACTCCCGGGGGTAGGGACATCTATACTCCACTCAGTAACCCCCCGAGGCTGTCCAAAACGAATCGGAGAGACTACCATCTAAGGACTTAAAAAGATTGAGCCTATGACAGGGTGAGACAATGTCTCAGCAAGTTCACTCTCTAAACCTCGACTAGGAAGGAAATACGCCAAGAGGTAGTCTAACCACACATCATAGATGACGCACCTTACCTCAGTTCCTCCCTGCATATCAGTACAGTTCATATTATAGATGCATATAACAGATGCACACATCAATTGGAACATTTCACTCAATCTTAATCCATCATAGGAGTCCTGATTATAAGGCCAAATTGTTATGACACGTCCCATTCCGCGCCACACAATTTTATCCCATAATTCGGCTCATCTATCTCAATCAATCACGCATTCCAATTGATTACGGCCACTAGGGCTGGCCTACTCGACGTTGGGCAGTCTTTTGGTGTAACCAGGCATCGTCTTACCTTATTGAGCATATCAACGTCTACACAAGACAGCATTCCCAAAGGAGAATCGGTCTAGCCTCTACTATGATTGGCATCTGTTGTCCACAAGCATCCTATATAAGGGCAATGTCCACCCGACGCATATCGGGGACGGGTTCTCATAACCATTACACGACCACTCAAATTTGGCCAAGGACATCGTTCATTGCACTCAAATGTCTTAATTAAGATAATGCACTTAGTCTATTTTCTTCGTATTAAAAACACCCGGTGAAAATAATCATGTGTGGGTACACGGTCAGATCAAACTTTAAAAATTGATATAATTTCTTTTAAAACCCCACTATTTGATATAGTATCTAAAAATATTTTCGGTGTCAAAACTTGACACTCGGTATTTCCTAATTTTGAAATAAATACTCAAAATCACAATCACCATTCAATTTGCACAATTTACCATTCAATTGCATAAACTAAGCACACCACTGTAATCGGCACGAAATTTCAGTCACCAGCCATTCTGTTATAATTTCCAGAAAATATGAAATAATTAAATAAATAGCAAAATTAATTAAATAAATGCAATTTAATCCAATAAATGCATACATAGGCTGGAAACACTAATTTAACCACCTAAACGAGTCTAGAAAAATAATGCACATATCCACATAAATAGTACAATCTATTTAGCTCGTAACTAATCTAATCTAACTACCTAACAATCATAATTAAGCAACTAAATCACTAATCCATCTAAACTAACCACCTAGTCCATACTTACCCTAATCTAATTAACCCTTAAGTATCATGAACCTCATAAGCAAGGTTTAGTAAGTAAACTCACTAGTTTAATAGGCCGGTGAGTCTATGGTGATGGCAACACGACAGCAAGCGAAACACAAACCTATGGTGACACCAAGCGAGGTTCGGACGAGCCTAGAAATGGCCCGCAAAGCTCACAGCTAGGGTATGAGGTTCGGCTCTAGTCGCAGTTGAAGGGGGCGGTTTGAGTGGCTAGGACGGTGTGAAAAAGGGCTATATGGCAACAGTAAGTCCAGGCGGGGTTGGGGGTAGTTGGACGGCGAGGAAGGAGCTTAGGTGGAGCTGGACGGGGGCTAGGCGACTTGGGCAGTAGCTCGAGCAAACAAGGGTGCGCGAATGGTCACTCGTGGGCGTGCAGGTTGGCGTGCGACGACAGTGATTGGCAACGGCTCGCGAGGCACGGTGGCGCTTAAATAGGCAGCAAGGGGCATCGCCAAATTGTTCCCTTGTAGTTTAAGGGCATGTTTCACACAACAACAAAATCTTTTAGGGTGCATTTGATAATCTGAACTTCTAATAGGGAATCAAATTTAGGATTTTGCTATATCTTATCGCAATAATAAAATTGAGCATTTTCATATCGTATCATTTCGTTGTTTGGTATTGACGATAAATTAGTATGACTGAAGTTGAAAATTGCATGAATGGAAATAGTAAAAATCTTTCACAATGTTTTTATCTCCTTTATTTTTATTTACTTTTTTCTGCTTATTTTTCCATCTCATGTTTTATTTTATTTTTTCCTTTCCATTGTTCTCTAATAAAATTATATTAAATAGATTGTACTTTATTAATTGGACACAGATTAGAAATGTTTATATACACAAGTCAAAACATCATTTTCTTTCACTTTTAGATGTCCTATTACCCTACCTTTCGTTCTCTCATACCCACCCATTTAATAAAGTACGATCTACTTTTTTAATAAAGTACCTGGGGTAAGGCTTGATCTCGTGTAGATCTGTCAAGGTGGAGCCTCGTTCGAGATTGATGAGGCTCAAGCTCTCCGAGATTTGGCGAGGTGAAGCCTCACCAGCCTCAAGCGAGACTCACCCTCACTAGATCTGGCAAGAGTGGCTCTCACTATTAGGTGACTGCTAGCCATGGTACTCGGCAAAGAAAGAAGGAAAAGGAAACATGTATTAGAAATAACATTTGTTTGACATAGCAAAAATTATCTATGTCAATAACGACTGAACCATGTAAAGCATCCATTGTCCACATTAGTAATTTTCGATTAAAATTAGCTTGATAGACTTAACTGACAAAACGTAAAAAAGTTTCAAAACTCAATAGGCACAATTAAAAGGTTTTTTACTCAATTAGCACAAATGCAATAAATTTATGTTTTTTTTGGTATTTTTTCTAGAAAAGATCGTCCACTAAAATCTTTTGACCCAACTTGTCCGATCAATATTTTAGGTGAGTTAACGTAATTTTTCTTATTGATACTCTTGGATTGACATCTCGACCGTTCTCGACGAATCCTCTTGGACCATTCACAAAAATTAAGGAACATGACTAGATTGTAAGTGCACGAATTCCATTATCTTTCGCACCTTGCAGAAAAAGCATAAAACCACTATTGAGATCATTAGACATAAATTGACGTTATACTTAATATATTCACGCTTAATGATCTCATAAAAATTGCATTTATTTAATAAATGAAAATTTCTAGATTTAAAGATTTTTTCACATGTTAATTATACCCACTAAAAGATGTTTTATAAGTTAAGACTCCTCCTCCTCCTCAATACCGGCCTACTATGCATGCCAGCCCCGCTAGCCACTTCTCATCCCTACGGCCCGCCCTTGCCGACGACCACATCACAGCCATTGTCACCATCATTGTGGCCCCTCTCGCTTTTGCCTCTCTCTCTCTCTCTACATATATAAGTGAGAAGTGTGTCCAACCTTACAGGTCGTCGCAACAAAATCATGTGTTTATAAACCCTTATTAAATTAGCTCTCAAGGTCACCAGTTTGTGTGATTGTGTATTGGGTGTGATTGTCAAGGACTAGGAATCAGCGACGTGTATAACTAATGAGCATAGGGAACCGTCATGGGGGAACAACCGAGCTCGACCACGAGGCCTGGCCTAGGTAATATTTGGTTACTTCGGCCCCGCCAATGGTGACGATTGAGGCGAACCTAGCTGCACTTCTTGCTATCAAAGAGCATAGAATGGAAAAAAGTGGTTGGCTTTTGATAGTGACTTTTCCTGTCCTCCGGCTTTGGAGTGTGGTAAACTAGATATTTCTCTAAGTTGGAGCCAAAGCTTGGATAGTTTCCTAATGATACAAAATTAGATTTACACCAGCATTACACTTTAATCTAATTTCATTATCCATGGAGTTTATTCTTAACTAATTTATATTTTAGGATAATGCGTTCACTTTTTTAAATTTATCTGATTGGGAAAGTACTTACCGAGTGCCTCATAATTATGAATACCGATGGTGTTGTTTTATTCTTTACTTTTTCATAATTCTGAGGCAAAAGCGCGGAGGCTAGTTATCTAGAGGCCCATGCTATGCCTTGCGGCCCTAAAAGTTGTAATTGTCCGCAATTCGGCCCATTCTCCATGTTTCCAGTTAGCCTATGAAGATAATTGATGCTGAGATTGTCGGTTTGTTGCTAAGAGTTGGAGTCCCCTCTTCCTTTCCTCTTATCATTTTTCATGATTCTCTTCCCCTTCGTCATCTTGATTCTTCCTCTTTTAGGATTCCCAACTATTTTTGCTGTGTGCTTTTTGTTCGTGCTTTTTGTTCTACTTAAGTCTGGTATCAAAGCTAAATCCGTGCCATATCATTTCATCTCGCCAAATACTGCTTTCAAATCACAATCTAATTGGATTAGGTCTCTCATAAGAAAACCTTCTATGGTTATAATAAAACCTATAGCCTACTTTATACTAGCTAAGTTCTTAATCTTCCTCTAGAAAAAATGTGCTTAAAGTATTGACAAAATTGAAGATTATGACACCAAATGCAACATTACGAGTCTGATATTGAGATACGGATTAGAAATATCTATATAAACAAGTCAAAACATCATTTTCTCTCACTTTTAGATATCTTAAATTACCTTGGCTTTCGGTCTCTCAAACCCACCCATTTAGTAAAGTATGCCTATTTTCCCCCCTCTCCTCACATTTAAACTTCTAAAATCACTATTACTTTCTTTATCTCTATTTCATGCATAGTTACTCCTTTTTTCCATGAAAAATTACCTGATTATGCATGCACGCATAGTGTGTGCCTTAAACCTATTTTTGTATATGAAAGATTTTGTAAAACCCCTATTTTATGAAAGTTAAATAAAGACTAATAGATTTAACAATAAGGTTTTAAACTTAATCTATATCTACCATTTAAATTTGTTACGTACAAGTAATACTTGTCAGCAGACCATGCCCAGAATAAAGTGATTGATCCCATTATTAATGAAACAAGTCATTCAATTCTACCTACATAATAACCATTTAGCTTTCAAAGTTCAGTTATATGAGCACAATCTAACACCAGGCAAATTTAAGAAAAGGGTAAAGATGGCGATTCCAACATAAGCCTTAAAAAAAAAAAAAAAAAAAAAAAAAAAACTTAAGCCTTCAGAAGCATAGGGCTAAATGTCCAGCACGGTGGTATTACATGGCGATACGAACCCGTGAAGAAACCCTCCGAAATAATCTAAAGAGGGACAAAAAGTCTTTATCTAATCCGACCCTCTTTCCTTTTGAGCTCGAGTGCATTTTCATGCATGGAAGCGACAAGTTTGGCCCATCCGAGCATCTTCAATTTCATCCGCCTATCTTCATCGATCCCAAAACTCCTCCTCCGGCGATAATCCGGTGCGTCGACGGTGGAGTTCGATGCATCCTCTTCGTCCAGCAGATGTGGAGGAGATGGCTCTGGTTTCGTCCCGACATCCTGCCATTTGATGCCGCATTTTGCGTGGTCGACACCCGCCATCGCCAGTGCTTCGATCGACATAAGGCTTCTTCGAGATCTCTGGACCTGCAAAGCGTTTCTTTTCCTTTGGGTGATGTTGAGCAGGAGACTGGATCACCAATGGTGTAGAGATATTTGATGGGGGAATGCACTTTATATGCGAAATGGCTGATCGACTTTTTGGGCGTTTGAGTTCGTGAGGGAGTGGGGGAGGTCACGGCCTCACGGGTGTTGCATTTTCAGGCGTTCAATTAACGTCACTATGAACGTCACTTCCCCTATGGTACATCTCCCAATTGCAGAGAACTAGAGTGGGACGATTTGGAATAAGCTTCTTAGCAAATTGTTTCTTGGAAAAGTGTTTCAGCCAATTTAGTTGGAACAATGTGATATGGCTGTAATTCGATAGCTATTACTCGGTTTGGTTTTAGGAACGTAATGCTATTACATTATCTGGTTTCATGGATGACATACGTAATGAGCGGGGAAAGTATCAAAATTCTCAAAATACTCCTATTATTCAAATTAGATAGAATACAACAATTAATAAGACAAGTGGAGTGAGCAATCATTGCTCAATGAGTAGTACATATCTTTTAAGCAGATTGAGCAACTACTATGCATGTATACAAAGCAATACCAAAATGTCATAACTTAGACTCAAAGTATAAAATACATATCAAATCATATATAAATTGTTTCTTATCAATAAGGCTTTCTATTAATCAGAAAACCCATTTAAACCATCATCACAACTCAAACATCAATGGTAAACTCCATTGATTAATCTCTATCAAAAACCATGCATCAATGGTTCATCAATTGACCAATCTTTTCGCTCAATATCCTACTATGATTACGACATAATGCTTGGTGATAAGGTGATCAAAATTCCCCACTTAGTAATGTCTCCACCTACAAAGCCTATGACTTTGCCTAGAAGGATATCCTAAAATGGCATGCATGCCTACAATTTCCTCACTGGGTTCACAATTATATTGAGCATAAACAACCATCCTCCAATACTAGAAATCTAATACAAAAATCGATCTAATTAACCAAGCAAATAACGTCTCACAATATAACCATCCACCATTTCTCAAATCAATCATAAATCCTTTCACAAAGTAATACATATATGTAAACTGTCACGACCTATTTCATAATATGTTTCTCAAATTGCTCTCAAATAATCGAAAGGTAATGAATATGCGATCCTGTTTTATGCAACAACAATGCTCTTTTCAGTTCAATATATATACTTCAAGACATGATTTTACAAAATCAAAGAATATATGGTACCACTCACTTTGTTGCCTACAACCAAACAATAAATATTACTTGTATTATCGAACTCGCGATCCTATCAAACAAACGAGAAATAGCGTTAAAATTGAGTAATACGCAACCGTAACTACGACACAACTAACCTACACATTATGCTAACAAAATGACTTCTACTTGCTAACAAATCACTCACCCGAAGCGATTACTCAAACCTAAATGCAATGCAAAACTCAGCTTCAAAACCCTACAATTTTACCTCGACCAAACTCTTGCGTCAAAACGACTCTTGTCAAAATCTATAGCTCTATAATGCCATAACCTTAATTTCCATGAAATCCCAAAGCTCCACAACTCAAAAATTAGGTTACGTGGCTTAAATTTTCCAAAAGTCCAAATTTAAGCTCTAAATTCAAAAACTACTTTGATTGAACAAACGAGGGAGACGAGCACTTACTGGATATTGCTTTACGAAGTTGAATCGGTTCGGCGAGGCGTCCGTACAGAGCACACGCAAAATCACATGTGAAACCCCACTTTTTTCTTCATCTTCTTATTTTTATTTCCTCTCTCCTTTTTTACGGTCCTTTAATTTAGCAAGTTGTGTTTACTTCTTTTTCCCCTTTATTTTGACTTTTCCACACTTTTTATTTATATTTTTCTAAAGAAAAATGGACAATGATATTTTAGAGATAGCTACAGTAATAATTATTACACAGTAATAGCCCATGTAGTAACCTATGTAGCACCGACACGGACATGTGACACGTGACACGACACGACACAACACGTCGACATGTCATTTATTAAAAATAGAGAATTTCGACACGTTGCGACACATTATATATTAAATATATTTTTATATATAAATAAATAAATAAATAATAAAAAAATAGCCTAGAATTAATTTACACAAAAAATATTAAATAATATCATTCATTATTTTAATTTGTTACAATAATACACAAAACTTAGAGGAAAAAAACATTGTTTAAAGAAAAATGCTGAAATAATATTTTTAAATTTATTTATTTATCATATATAGCATTTTTTATTACTTCTTTCAGAGTAAAAGACTTTTTTAAAAAATAAAACAATTCTAAAAAAATAAAACTGAAAAAAAATTGACCCCGTGTGTGTATATTTATAGCAATTTTATTACTTCTTTTATTACTTTTTTTTGTGTATATTTATATTTTGACCCCTCAAGTATTAGAAATTTTTAAAATTGACCTCGTGCGTGGCGGAATCGCGTGTCGGAATTTTGGACTCGCGTGTCGGAGCGTGTCGGAAAGAGTTGACCACGTGTTGGATTTTTCGACACTCGTTGACCGCATGTCGGAATGTGTCGGGACGTATCGGAGCGTGTCAGACACGTGTCGGAGTGTCGGACACGACACGAAGGCTTCCGGAGAGTGTCCGTGCTACATAGGTAGTAATTGTTACAGCTTCGACTTTTGCACTGTAATAGCTCTTACTGCAAGCAAACACTATAATAGGTAATGAACCTGTAATAGAACTATAAATTTATAGCAATTACACAATCAAAGGTGCAGTTATATTTATTTCCCCAGAAAAAAACATTTATAGTGAACATCTTAGTATTTGCGGTTGATTTCCAAAAGCCAATGTTTCTATAGCCATATCTATAAACATGGCTATCATCCCCATCTATGTTTAGTTAAGTATGCATATGAGTTACTGTATCCATAACTTGTAATTCATCAATCTACAACATAAATAGAGAAAAACTTAAACCTATTTTATTATCACGATTTAATGGGTAAGTTTCGGCTATAATTACATGTGGGATCATTCTTTCCTTTTCTTTCTTCCTTGTGATAATGATGAGGAAACCATCTTAGTACGTATACCATGAGGTTTTGAAATGTTTGCTTACCCCACGAAACAAATGAGATGTTATGCAAATTGGGATATTGATGTGTTTGATGGAGGTTATCTCCATTCGTGCAATTGTGATTTCTTTAGCAATGAATCATAGAAATTCTTATTATTTCCATTTGTACATTTTCAGATTCATTTACCACGATATGCCGTTCGTACCAAATAATTAATAAAATTCGATATGAAAATATATGGCTTTATCACTACGATTTACCAAATAGTGGTTAGAATATAATAAAATCTCTAGATTCCATATCCAATCTAATCCTATTCTTACTATAAATTTAGACAACAAAATGCAGCATAAGCCTAAGTTCCATGTTAAGTAAGAGAGAACATATGAAATAATTTATAAGTTGACACCCACGGAATATCACCACTTGATTTTTACTTTTAGGGAGCGCTGAATTGTCAACAACAGAATCAAAGTTTGAACCATTTAAGTTGAAACAACCCGTATGGGCTATTCTTTGAATTCTTCCATAAGAGGTTTGCCTTCTCCCCTAGTTCACGTTTGCCCACACCGCATTTGTCCACTTTTATAGTTGCTGTTACCATTGTCACCATCTTCGCCATCGATGTCCATATCGGTCACTTGCCATCAGCGCCATGTTCTCTCTCTCTCTCTCTCTCTCTCTCTCTCTCTCTCTGTCGCTCATATAGCACCCATCTTTCAGTCACTGCGAACTGTAACGTGACCACCTATCACAACCACTCCAACCTCCTCAGCTGTCAGGGCCAATCCATCAAAGGAGGTTAAGAGAGAGATATAGAGCATATGGACCATTTTAGCTGTCCAACATTTTTATGCTCATGTGGATATCAAGAGGCCACGTTAAATATCAATATGAACAATTAACACAATTACTAAACGGCGCTTGTGCCCATAATAGAATCTTCCGTCCGTGACTTAAAGGGAATCTTGCATTGGTCCGCATTCTAAAATTCAAGGAATTTGATAGAAAAAACAAATTAGCCTAATTAGGTACTTGATTGAACAAAGGATAAAACATAAACAATGGCTGCAATACATGGTAATAATATGTGGCTATTGGTAATTTCTCTTATATTCACCTATATATTCTTGGCTTTCTGTAAACAGGAGATGATGATAGGGTCGTATATTTGTAGTATATACTTAATTATATTTTCCTTTTTGAGGTGAGAATTCAATATTAATGTGCAAGTAGAACTTTGTAGTCGAACATGATCCATAAAATAAACGTGCTATAGAGGTGGTTGACAAGCAACCCGATGGCATGAGGATTTGAATCAGGTGGTAATGATCGCGTGCATGGAGAACAAAAGAGAGACTCGAGGTAGATGCGTATGTCACGAAGAGCATGTCATCAAATGAATCTACAGTACAACGAGTACCGTTTTCTTTTAGGAAAGTGATGAGAGCACGTTTCCGATTATCTTATGGGGAAAATTATCAAAAAAATCATAATATATTATATTTATATCAATTTAGTCCTTAACATTTTAATTATTCACCAATTTACTTTTATATGCTTTGATGATCGCAGCTAGCATTGATGTAGATAATTTTTGCATTTTTGAATAAAATTATTATTTTATTTTATTTTATTTTATTTCAGGCTTTTTCTTTTTTCCAACCTTGGGTTGGTGCTCCTTGCTTGGTTTGAGTGAGGGGCGTCACGACCCTTGCCTAGGCAAGGGTGTGGAGGCCTCCGTTGTGCCTAGTAAAGGCTGCAACACCCTCACCCTGATTAAGCAAGGGTTGATGGCCCAAGGTTGGAAAAAAAATATAAAAGAAAAGAAGAGAAGTAAAAAATTTAAAAATAGAATATTTAAAAAATTGCCAAAATTGTCTATGTCAATTGCCTGTGTCACGTAAAATAGCCGGCACTAACTAGATCACAATATCAACAGTTTTCAGCCAATTTTGGCTGGAATGATTAAATTGAAAAATTGTGAAAATGTTTATAACTAAATTGATAAATCGTCAAAGTTGCCAAACTAAATTGATACGATTGAAATATTTATAACTAATTTGGCACGAGTTTAATAAGTTTATGACTTTTTTGGTAATTTTCCCAATCTCATACTCACCAATTTCATACGTTAACTAGTCATTCTTTTTCCATGGATAATATTACTAATTTATGCGCATAGGCATAGCGAGTGCCATAACCTTTTTTTTTTTTTTTTAAATTTTCGGTCGAAGCCTTAACCCTAGTTTAGTACATCAAAGAGTTTGTAAACTTTGGGTTTGGATGATAACTTAATAATAATATAAATATATGAATTTTTGGTATATCGATAATTTACCTTGCGGTTGACCACTCCTATTTTTTGCAAGTTAAAAGAAAGACTAATAGATCTAACGATAAGATTTCAAACTTAATATATATTTACAATTTGTCTCATACAAGTAATTCGTGCCATGTTCCCTATATTATAATCATTTCCCAACGCCATTATTTTGGCCCAAAGGGCTTTGGACCCCCAAAGAGCTTTGGGAAGTGGTTCCCAAATGCACCCTAAAAAGCATAATGATGGCCATTACAACATGAGCCTTCAAAAGCTTAGGACTAAAAGTCAAACACAGAGGTATTACATGGCGATACGAGTCCGTGAGGAAACCCTCCAAAATTGTCTAAAGAAAGAACACATTTTATCTAGGTCGACCCTCTTTCCTCTTGAGTTCGGGTGCAATTCCATACATAAAAGCAACATATTTGGCCCATCCGAGCATCTTCAACTTCATCCGCCGATCTTCATCAATCCCCAAACTTCTTCGTCGATTTCCTTGTGCATCGGCGATGGAGTTTGATGCATCATTCTCTTCATCCAGCAGATGCAGAGGAGGCGGGTCAGCATCTGCGTCGAAATCCTGCCATTCGATGCCGCATTTCGCGTGGTCGACACCCGCCATTGCCAGCGCTTCAATCGACATTGCTGTCCCTCGACCTACAAAGTGTTTCTTTTCCTTTGGGTGATGTTGAGCAAGAGACAGAATCTCCGATGTGTAGAGAGTTATGTCGTGTAGCGAGAGATATTTTGATGTGGGGAATGCGCTCTTTATATGCGAAATGGCTCATCGACTTTTTGGGTGTGAGTTCGTGAGGAAGTGGGGAAAGGTCACGGCCTCACGGGTGTTGCATTTCCGGGTGTTCAATGCACGTCACCTCCCCTAACGTCACCATGGACGTCATCAAGAGCTAGAGATGGACCATTTTGAATAAGCTTCATGGCAAATCGACTCTCGGTGACCTATTTCGGCGCGTTTCATGCAGTAATATAATAAGGCCGTAATTTCGTAGTAAGGCAATTTTCAAGCAAGTACTATGAAAGGCGATGGATGTAATAGAACTGTAATGTCATAGTTGTTGCGACATCCAAACAATGTTTTTATAGTTATTTCTCTTATAATAACAATTCTAGCGGAAATCTTATTATGGAATTTTACATGACTAGTGTCTCTAGTCATGTACATCCATGTTTGAGGATAATTTTCCTCCAACCATTCTTCTTGTTGATTGTTATAAACATAGATATTAACTCTATCTATATTTAGTAAAATTTGTATGTGAGCTATTATATTCATAACTTGTAGTCCATCAATCAAAATCATTATTAAAGGAAAATGTAGCAATCTTTCACTGTCATATTTTAATGGGTAAATTTTAGCTGCAGTCATGTATGAGCACATTTCTTTCTTTCTTTCTTTCTTATCTTTTCTTTTTCTCACGTGATAACGATAAGGAGACCTTGGGATTTTGAAATCCTTTTGGTAACCTCACGAAACAGATGAGATATGCGATGACGATGAGAAGGGTAGTTGATTATTTCGACGGGGACAGTGATGGGACATGAGTACAACAAGGCTATATGGACGCACTGTAGGGGAGTGAACCGATTGATTTAAGATTCCACATCGGGCATCAGTATGAACAATGCATGCCGCTACTAAATGGGGCTAGTGTTCACGTCAAAAATTTTTGTGCATGATTTTAAGAGAGCTCTCGTATTGATCGGCATTTGAAAATTTAAGACATATAATTATACAAAAAAAGATTTTAAATATTCAATTGAATGAAGGATATAAGATAAACAACGGTTGTAATTTTTTAACATATAGTAATAATCTATGTTTCTAATTTCTATTATATTCGGGAAAAATTATCAAAAAAATTCTAAAATTATTGTTCTTATGTCAATTCATTTATATATCTTTCAATTGTTTATTGAGATTTAAATATTTTGACAATTTGTTAATTTAGTCTTTTCAATTAACTTTGGCTATAAATTATTGACTCAGTTGTCAGTCACCTTACCTAGTACGACTGATGTTAATGTAAACTCTTTTTCTTTAAAAAAAAATTTCGAATTTATAATTTTTTAACATTTTTTCTTCTCAACAGAGGGAGCTTCTTAGATCCCAACGAGGCTTGCGCTTGCTTGAGGCTGGCAAGGTAGGGCTCGCCCAAAGCTAGCAACGTTGGCATTGGCCATCGTTGAGTTCCAACGACCAACATGAGGAAGAAGGAAAAAGAAAGAAACTAACAAAATAAAATAAAATAAAATAAAATAAAGTATTTAAAAATTAGAATTTTTAAAAATTTTGTAAAAATTAATCACGTTAGCATCGATTACGTCACGTCGGACGGCCGGCATCCATGTTAGCAATTTCCAGCTAAATTCAGCTAGAATGACTAAATTGACAAATTGTCAAAATGTTTAGATTTAATTGAAACAATTAAAATATTTAGAATTGAATTGATATAAATATAATAAGGTTTGAACTTTTTTGATAATTTTACCCTCATATTCATCTATCTATTCTTGGGTTTCCGATAACCTATAGCACTTCCCTATATTTTTTGTTCTTTTCTAGTTAAAATCCAATTGAGAAAAGTCTGGCTGCTTTGGAATTAATTTTTCACGTTGACCATGATCCATATGATATATATATATATATATATATATATATATATATATATATATATATATATATATGGTCGAAACCATGATCCATATGATAAAACGTGCAATAAATGTGCTCGACTAGAGGTCCGACCGCACGAGGATTTGAACTGAAAAGTCTAAGGATCGGATGCATGGATCACAAAAGAAATATTAGGACGTGGATGCGTATGTCATGAAGAACAACATCATCAAATGAATTGACAATACAACGAGCACTTTTCTCCTTCACGGATCTCGACATTCTCGTGATACAATTGAAAAGTGCCAAAGCCCAAAAAAAAAAAAAAAAGATTAAAGAAAAGTACCATTCCACCAAAAAGTAAAAAACCCCTAATGACTTGGGTTGGGATGACAACGGATCGGGTTAAATCGATTGCCGGTGTCTGAATTCCAGAGGACTCTGAATGGATTAGGTCTTTCGGGCCTATTATGGGCCGGTCGACACGGCCCACAAGTCCACACATCGTGTATTTTCGAATTAAGTGCAAAAGAGAGGAATACATGCAAGCATGGTTTGATTCCCTATATTACATCAAGTGCAGATAATTTCATTTTCGCGATACATACATGACTATATTTTAACTATATTTTACTTAATTAATGAAATTAGTAAAGATTTCTCATGGGTCTCCAATTCACCTATTATGAGTTAACCTCATCGTAAAAATGGATTTTAGTCGACTCATATATTCTAAACTTCCAATTTAGTAGTTCTAAATACGAATTATCAAATCTTAGCATCACTTTGGTTGTGGAAATAATAATAATATGGACGATTTAGCTGTCCAGCAATTTTCTTTGGATATGGCATCAACAACAAACACAGCTACTAAACGACAGTTCCTGCCCGCAATAGCATATTTCGTTCGTGATTTTAAGAGAGCCCGTAATAGCATCTTCCGTTCGTGATTGAGGGGGAAAAAAAAGGAGAAGTGTAGTGAAAGTGTTGGAAAAGTTCTAAACCTATTACATTGATGCTAATTTAATTATAATTTTTTTATTGTGTTAATTTAGTCCTAAATCATTTGACTTAGTGCCAATTCAGTCATTCTACCCAATTTTGGTCAAATAATGCCGATGTGAACACTGTCCTCCTATGTGACACTGTCGACATTGACGTGGATAATTTTTAGTAATATTTTATTTTTTTTTTGATTTTTTTCTTTCTTCTTTTCTTCTTTTTCCTCCCTTTAGGCAGTGACCAACCACTAGCCATGGTTGGGTGAGGGAAGCCATGGCCGAGGCTTGCCCTTGCCTAGGCAAGGCTTTGTAGTGGTCGACCTTGTAGAGGCTAGAATGGCTGAGGGCCGACCCTCTGTGACACCCCGAACCCTTCGCAGGTCGTCGTTAGCGCCGATGTTACACTTCATTACTTTTTTCCTATCTTGTACTTAGAACAAGTGTCGTTAATCATAGGCATTTTTTTTTTAAACGATCGGTCCCAACGCGACTCATAGCGGAAGCAAATTAAACATCACCATCTATCCCCCTACCAATCCATGATATCAATACACACCAGCTAAACATCAGGATTTCATAAACAACTTCGACACTTTGCTTACATACATATATAGCGAGATGGGATTCTCTTCGGGTCGGTACAAAACAAGAAAGGCTAGGACTCTGCCATGTCCTACCTAAAATCTCAAAAAGAAACCTCGACCCCTAACATCATACGTGCGCAAAAACCCTCCCAACGAAAGCGTCGACTATCTACATCAAAAGAGATCCAGCTCCTACTCATCGCGCGCACGTTTCACACCCAACCCGGTGCATCAGGTGGTGGCGACGGCAGCATCCCTCGCATAGCTCCATCCCGTCGAACGTGCACAGAAATGAACTCTTGTATGACAGGGCCCCCAGCCAGGCCGATATCATACATCACTAGACATCGCACTCGGATAAAAGTCAGTCCGGGAACAGAGGGACAATCTATCTCCGCACACTCAACCTCTACATCAGACGGTAGACCATAGAATACACCACGCGTGACGGCAGGTAGCGGCATACTTCTAATCTGAAATGTTATCCCCAAAAGGGGTGAGTACAACCACTCAAAGAGATAAGGAAATCCAATAACAACTCAATGCATCATACAAATCACACATGCATAGCAGGCATAACTTACCTTGCAGCCATGCGCATACTATCATGCATCATTGTGCCCTATCATCATGCATATTATATCATCTTATGTCATCACCATAATCATCATGGCATCATTATGTCATACATGTCACCCTTATCATGACATCGTCACATCACACATTATCATCGTCATCGTGCATATCATCATGCATATCATCATGCATACCATCATGTATAATCATGCCATGGGTGATCATCATATCGCATCATATATCATCATCATCATCATCATCATGCATATCATCATGCATATCATGCCATGGGTGATCATCATATCACATCACATATCATCATCATCATCATCATCATCATCATCATCATCATCATGCATATCATCATGCATATCATCATGCATATCATGCCATTGGTGATCATCATATCACATCACATATCATCATCATCATCATCATCATCATCATGCACATCATCATGCCATGGTTTAATTTTCATCTTTATCTTTCAATTTTGATCACCACATCACCCATTCATCAATCTCATCATCAACCCTTCGGGCAGAAACCTCCGACAGGGCTCCCGGCAAACTCAGCCATCCCATGGCCACCGGGCTTCCGGCCCCCCACATTCCGAGCATCTCGCATCTCCACTAGCATCACGAGGCATTCCCTTCGGACAGAAACCTCCGACAGGGCTTCCGGCCTTTACCCTTCTAGCTAGGCATCCCGCACCCAAATCCTGGCATCGCGAGGAACCTCCGGGCATGTATCCAAGATACAACCGGACATCCGGCCCCCCACATTCCGGGCATCCTGAATCTCCTAGGGAATCTCTGGAATTACGCCCCTAGGCCACCCGGACATCATCATCCACCACAACCACATCCTCATTTCCATCATCCACATATACCATTTCTTTATCTCAATTTAACATGGCAATTGGCATGGTATCAAACAAATCACACTTGACATAGAATTCACACTTGCATCTCAATTCATATGTCACACACATGCCAAAACTTTATTCCATACACATCTCAATTCAATACATGTACAAGGACCATGTCATACGCATACCAAGACTTTATCACATATGCATCTCAATCCAATACATGTGCAAAGACCTCATCACACATATGCCACACAAATAGAATTGAATCCATGGCCAAATAAAATCCATTTTATTATTATTATTATTATTATATTATATTATTATATTTATTTATTTTCATAAATAAATATTAAATTTAATATCTATGATTTTCCCAAAATATAATATTCAAACAATCACTAAACAAATCAATAGGATCACAATTTCATACAAAATTCATGGCCAAATTGAATTTCTCGTAATTTCACAATTTCCACAAAATAGCACATGATATTCGGATAATGACCAGAATTGCACAGTTTCCAAATAAATTCGATTAAAATACTCATATGGCCTTCAAAAATTACGAAATTTTACAGGATTATAGCCAACACATTTTCGTCCAGAATAATTTATACAACCCCACGAAACCTCTGGAACCACTACCACGTCGTCCAGAATACACTTCTCCGAAATTTTTAGATTTCACCCATCTATTCTCTTTCGTTTCCTCTGAAATTTGAGTATGTTATGTACCAAGGTGTCCTTTACAAGTTTCATGAAGAGATATAGGTCAAATAACCAAAGTATGGTCACCATTTAAGTCCATGAAGTCTCGGGTGTCTCGGAACACATCACCAGAACCATCGTTTCCAAGATCTAGCCGATTCACCAAGCTATACTTGTTCTTTTTGCTTCAAATTTTAGTATGTTGTACTTTAAGGTGTAACCTACAACTTTCATGAAGACATCGAAGTCAAATATTCAACAGAAATCAACATGCAAACAAGAAATCAACAAGAGGTCAGTGAAGATTTCGCAGATCTAGGGTCTCCGTATGATAGAACTTTTGACCCCACAAATCTCCATCGTTTTCTACGAAATTTCAGTATGTAATACTACAAGATGTTAGCTTCAACTTTCATGAAGACACCGAAGCCAAAATCGGACTCCAAACATACATGCAAGCTCGAACAAGCTACTGACTTCCACAAACCGAACAAGAACAGTCACACGGTTTGAAAGTAACCAACCCTTACCTCGGTTTTTCGCACAAATCACACCTAAAATCGAACATGCAGCCAAAAAAACAAACATGCAAGAGAAGTTAAGGACTCCACTTGCCTCTAGGATGGACAAACGACGGCGAACAGCGGCGGGACACGGCGATCGGACGGCGAACGAACGGCGGCACCCCCCGCTCCGCCTCCTTCCCCTCTCGGTCTCTCCCTTTCTCCCGAAATCTCTCTCTCTCTCGCACTTTCTCTCGGCCAAATGAAGAAAGAACCGGCCACTCTCTCTCTCTTCATCCCTCTTATACTCCCCTAATCCCATCATTTGTAATGATTACTTTGCCTACAAACCCACCAATGCATGCCATTCCTTCATGCCACTTGTCTCTTTTATTTTTGAACTTGATTGGGCTTGGGCTTTGGAGTTGGGCCATCCGGCCACTCCTCCTTTGGGCTGGTCGACAGCCTTCTTGGGCTTTAATGGGCCGACTAGCTTGGCCCACCAAGCTTTAGGCTAATGGGCCCAAGGCCCATTTCGAAAATTAACCCCTTTTTCCTTTTTTTTTTTTTGAAATTCTTCTATAAATATTTTGAATTCCAATTTTCATCTTGGCCAAAGACTTGGGATATTTTAATTATTGAAATTTAAATTATGAATCATATGGCCAAGCATAGATTATTAATCTATTAAATTTAAATTTCCACAATCACAAGCACAAATCATTAAATTAAAAGACTAATGGCTAAAACATAAGCCATGGAAATTCTACCACCTAATTAAAGACTTTAACACACCTTATGGCTTGGCTTTGAATTTCTGGGATGCCACACCCTCGCCCTAACTAAGGCAACCTTGCTAGTGTCACCTTTGCCTAGGCAACGACTGATGAGGTTGCCCTAGCCTAAGAGAGAATCGACTTCGCCAAATTTGGCAAGGAGACCCTTCGCCAGGGCCTACCCTTGCCAGGCTGGGGCCTCGCTTGTGGCAGGCGATGACAAGTCTTGCCCAAGTGAGGCCAACCTAGACATGGCTAGTGGCCAATGGTCGGCCATCACTTGTGGTCGGTGGCCGGTCACTAGCTCAAGGAAGGAAGAAGAAGAAGGAAAAACTAAAAGAAAGAAGAAAGAAGAAAGCAAAAGAAAAAAAAATATATATATATATATATATATATATATATTAACATATTATTTAAAAATTATCCATGTCCATGCCGGTGGTGCCATGCAAGCCGGCCACTGCTGTCTAGCATCCATGTTAATAATATTCAGTTAAAATTAACCGGAAGGATTGAATTAGTTTTATATTAAAATATTTATGACTAAATTGACATTAATAAAAGGTTTATAATTAAATTGGCACAAATACAATAGATTTAGGGCTTTTCTGAGACTTCCCTAGAAAAAAAGGTTAGGTACTCAAGGATAAAAGATAAACAGTAGTAGAAATTTTTAAAATATATGGCTATTAGTAATTTCTCTTAAATTCATTTGGTTATCCTTGTCCCTCTGGTAACATGAGAAGATGGTAATGTCGTATTTTCAAGAATCTGTAGTATTTTCCATTTTTTTTTCTTTTATAATAAAAATCCAATTGAATGAGCAAGCAGAACTTGGCCTGTGGAAGCCTCATATGTTCTCTGGAGAAACGATGTAGTGGGATGGACATTTTAATCGCCAACTAGATGACTAAGTAGAATCATGGAAGATTGATAGAAGCTATTGCTTATAGTAAGCTGAGAAGATCGTTTTTGACCACGTGGCGTAATAAACGGAGACTCAAATATTCCTTCGACTTTTATACGCATTTAAAGGAATTTGACAGTGAATTATAAGTCTGGAATTGCAGATTTATCCGCCCTAAGAAGAATTCATTCTATTGTCGATTATATTGATGAACAAGGA
Source organism: Eucalyptus pumila (assembly GCA_016097595.1). Lineage (NCBI taxonomy): Eukaryota > Viridiplantae > Streptophyta > Magnoliopsida > Myrtales > Myrtaceae > Eucalyptus > Eucalyptus pumila. Next base: position 35,618,429 of record CM027853.1, read on the forward strand.
TTATCTCCTAATATGGAGACTCTATTTTTCAAAGCAGTAAGAGTATTGGGAGATTTGTTTATATGGGTGAACGGATCTACTACAGCTAAATTGATTATGTCGAAAATCATTCAACAGTCAACTTGAAGATTGACCACTAGAGATGAATTGCAAGAATTACAAGAATGCTTTACATATTCTGTGATCGAGTCACTTAATATGAGTTATACACTAATTGTAAATCTTTTGAGAAGTCTACAAGTGATGTAGTGCGTGTAACTTGTGGTGTGATCTACCAACTTTGGGTAAAAGCAGCGTAAACTGTAAATGTAATGATTCCAAGAGCTACTAGTGAAAATCTAGTGTTGTTGGCGGCTGCTAATTTAGGAGAGTGGATGTAGGTTTGATTTAAAGCTAAATCACCATAAATCTATGTGCATTTATGTCTGTCCCTCTATATATTGTTTAATCAGGCTCCTTAGACCTTCAACTATCAAGTCCTAAATGAACTTGAAACATTGAACTGAGCATTAGTTGGAAATAAAGATGAACTAGACTGACTAGGAGAGCAAACATAGTGGAATGGTTGGGCTTTGATTGAGCTGTTCAGCAGATTTTGAGGGGAAGTGGAGTGCAAGGACAGGGACGCGAGCGACTAGACTTGAGTGATGGGGACTAAATTTAACACAATTAAAGTGACAAAAGTGAGAGGAAAATGAGCTCTCACCAGCTATAAAATCTTGAGAAAAACTCACTCACAAATAGGTTGGTGGACGCGAGTTTGACGGGACTTCTTGGCCATTTCTCTATATCAAAAGAGTGGGGTGCGTCGGTGGGAATTTGAGAGTATGATAACTATTTTATTTTTTCATTTTTTTATTTTCTTAAAACATGCTTAGAACAAAAAGTCATTTAGTAACGTAATTTTATTTTTCCACTTCCAGCATAAAATTTAAGCCAAAATAGTTTTAAAATAGAAATGAGAAGTAGAAATTATTTACCTTTTTATTTCTGGAACTAAAATAGAAATAAAAACTCTTCTCATTGTTTGCTCTCGCCGCCTATGACCATTGCCTACCCGCAAGTCGACCACCGCCCAATGGCCATCGATGTACAATTTCTACATCAATGCTTTCAATTCTATTGATTTGATTCTATCAGTTCACTTAGCTCGATCGGACATTCGAGGGCGTGGTATAGTTCTCAAGCTATGGTTCAGTTCACGAGAGTAAGGTCTTACTATTTTCTCGCTCAAGGAAAATTTGGTGCTCTTTGGTTGATCTAAGGGTCACCTTCTTGACAGTCATTTGAGTTTATTTTAGAGTTTTACCGGTGTCTTATATTAAAATATGTCTAGACTTTGATTCGTGAATGAAATCCGACTCAAAATAAATTATTATTATTTTTTTGTGGATGCTCAAATATATGTCAATAAAATTCAAATTCTTTATTTCGGGTGTTAAAGAATCGACGCTGGACAAGGATTCCAAGACAAAACAAAGAAAGGAAATATACGGACGTCAATATTATCAATAAGCGTTGGAGATGTTGGGCTGAATTGGAAAGTCAATCTGGGATGTTGAATCCAACAATGACTCGGTCAATGTCAGAGAAAGGGATAAGAAGAAATTAAAGATGAGGAAATCTTTCCCTGCAGAAGTCGGTTTGGGAGATTCGTTTTTATATCTTTATATATTCTTGGATTTTAGTTTAAGCCGTTGTTTTTTATTTTTTTTTTTTCGTCAGAAGTTTAAGCCGTTGTTGATCAAAGTGTAGCTAATTTTTGTGCCGTGCATGTCTAGAGAAACAAAGCGGTGCAATTATTCAAGTGAGTGCTTGGCATTGATTTTATTCATGAATTGTATCAAAAAAAATTTACTGTTCAAGCTGATTAAATCTTGTGAATTTGAGATTTGTTAATTTTTTCATGAGATTGAGAGATTATTTTGTTAGAAATTGTGGGATTAAACAGAACATGAGTTATTGGGTGTAATTGAAGCTTGTGAAACATCAGGAGCATTTGAGTGACTTGATGTGGTTGTAATATCTGTATATTGCTTGATCTATAGTGAAATTTGTTGTTACCTTCCTCATGGATATAGATCTTTACTACCAAATCATGTAGATCTAGTGTCCAATTAATTTTCTTGGGGATCTATGCTTAGAACCAGAGAAGATCAGGCCAGTTGCAGGTATGCTATTCCAAAATAGGTGAAGCTCTATTCAAGTCTTCCAGGGACTGCCTTTTAGCTGTGAACTACTCGGAAATATGGACTAGAGCATAGAGACTCTCAAAGATGCCGAAATAGTAATATCTCTAATTTAGTTGAGTTGTATTTCTTAGAGGATCCTATTAGACTGGAAAAGAAGAAGTGTTTGGAGAGATATTGAGAGAATTTGCTTAACTACACACTTTACTTCAAGGGACTCTACCCAAAACATTAATCCTCTTTGCTTTTTATAGGTGTTAAGAGGTCATAAAAACAAAGATCAAGCTCACGGGTCTTAAAACATACAAAGGTTCCAGGATTCCCAGTTGATAATTATTCTAGGTGATATGAACAATGATTATGAACAGTGATTTCCTTAATCTATTTCTACAGTATTTTGCTATAGTGACTTGTGCTATAGTAACTTTCGCTACCCATATATCTGCCATCTTGAGAATTATAGTCATTGTCTAAATTATCAAAGTGATGTCTTGCAAATCGTTCTTCCTTGTAGCGTTGTTCCATTCCAATGTCATCAGGAGGATTGTTGGTATTATGAGAGGATTCCTTTTGTGAGATCAAGGCATCCCACATGCTTTGACTGCTTGAGGTAGGTTGTTCTTCATGAATCCTAGAATGTCCCAGTATCAATAGGCATGATCGGCTGAGTGCCGGTTGTTGTTTGGGCATAATGGGAGACTGTGCTAGGGTCCATTCCAAGATATAAGGACAAAGGTTTTTTATCATAGGGATCTTGAGAGAGAAGATCTCCTTATTGGGCATAGGATGCTTGAGTATAGGATTCCCGAGAGGACTGTGCGGGATCGTCCATGTTTGCCATTTCTTGTTCTTGTGATGGAGGTGTCATTGCTTGATTTTGTGTTTGCTTAAATTCCTCAAGTGCTTGTGTCATGCCCCGAACCTCGAGCGTGCGCACATCCCTCGGTGGTTGATAAAACTTGTGACGTTCGAGGACGCGTCGCCGACCTAATTGATTATACACATGTGGAAGCGTATAATAATCCCCAGACAACACTCAACATGGGATATAAAAGTAGGATAATAATTTCACAAAAACCACACTTTCATAAACAAACTAGTTGGTCTACAAAAAGATCGGCTTTAAAAATGAAGCCGTCTTACGACCTACTAGTCGGACACATTTGTCGATCCTTCGGACTCCACCTCTTTAGGCTCGAGGGCTTCGGGTCCTCCACAACCCCATCAAGAGGGTTAGCTGCACCCTTGCCGGAGCGGCGTTGACCACAATGGCGGGGATATCGAAACCCTGAAGGGGACCTTCCCTATACCCATTGAGCTCATGGCAAAACCATGCCTTGAATCGATGAGGTATGCTTTGAGGTAGGCCCTCATCGACTCAGATAGTGGTCACAACAAGCTCATGGATCCAGTGACTCCCGGGGGTAGGGACATCTATACTCCACTCAGTAACCCCCGGAGGCTGTCCAAAACGAACCGGAGAGACTGCCATCTAAGGACTTAAAAAGATTGAGCCTATGACAGGGTGAGACAATGTCTCAGTAAGTTCACTCTCTAAACCTCGACTAGGAGGGAAATACGCCTAGAGGTAGTCTAACCACACATCATAGATGACGCACCTTACCTCAGTTCCTCCCTGCATATCAGTACAGTTCATATTATAGATGCATATAACAGATGCACACATCAATTGGAACATTTCACTCAATCTTAATCCATCATAGGAGTCCTGATTATAAGGCCAAATTGTTATGACACGTCCCATTCCGCGCCACACAATTTTATCCCATAATTCGGCTCATCTATCTCAATCAATCACGCATTCCAATTGATTACAGCCACTAGGGCCGGCCTACTCGACGTTGGGCAGTCTTTTGGTGTAACCAGGCATCGTCTTACCTTATTGAGCATATCAACGTCTACACAAGACAGCAATCCCAAAGGAGAATCGGTCCAGCCTCTACTATGATTGGCATCTGTTGTCCACGGGCATCCTATATAAGGGCAATGTCCACCCGACGCATATCAGGGACGGGTTCTCATAACCATTACACGACCACTCAAATTTGGCCAAGGACATTGTTCATTGCACTCAAATGTCTTAATTAAGATAATGCACTTAGTCTATTTTCTTCGTATTAAAAACACCCGGTGAAAATAATCGTGTGTGGGTACACGGTCAGATCAAACTTTAAAAATTGATATAATTTCTTTTAAAACCCCACTATTTGATATAGTATCTAAAAATATTTTCGGTGTCAAAACCTGACACTCGATATTTCCTAATTTTGAAATAAATACTCAAAATAACAATTACCATTCAATTTGTACAATTTACCATTCAATTGCATAAACTAAGCACACCACTGTAATCGGCACGAAATTTCGGTCACCAGCCATTCTGGTATAATTTCCAGAAAATATGAAATAATTAAATAAATAGCAAAATTAATTAAATAAATGCAATTTAATCCAATAAATGCACACATAGGCCGGAAACACTAATTTAACCACCTAAACGAGTCTAGAAAAATAATGCACATATCCACATAAATAGTACAATCTATTTAGCTCGTAACTAATCTAATCTAACTACCTAACAATCATAATTAAGCAACTAAATCACTAATCCATCTAAACTAACCACCTAGTCCATACTTACCCTAATCTAATTAACCCTTAAGTATCATCAACCTCATAAGCAAGGTTAGTAAGTAAACTCACTAGTTTAATAGGCCGGTGAGTCTATGGTGATGGAAACACGACAGCAAGCGAAACACAAACCTATGGTGACACCAAGCGAGGTTCGGACGAGCCTGGAAATGGCTCGCGAAGCTCACAGCCGGGGTATGAGGTTCGGCTCTGGTCGCAGTTGAAAGGGGCGGTTTGAGTGGCTAGGACGGTGTGAAAAAGGGCTATATGGCAACAGCAAGTCCAGGCGGGGTTGGGGGTTGTTGGACGGCGAGAAAGGAGCTTAGGTGGAGCTGGACGGCGGCTAGGCGACTTGGGCAGTAGCTCGAGCAAACAAGGGCGCGTGAACGGTCACTCATGGGCGTGCGGGTTGGCGTGCGATGGCAGTGATTGGCAACGGCTCGCGAGGCACGGTGGTGCTTAGATAGGCAGCAAGGGGCATCGCCAAATTGTTCCCTTGTAGTTTAAGGGCATGTTTGACACAAGAACAAAATCTTTTAGGGTGCATTTGATAATCTGAACTTCTAATAGGGAATCAAATTTAGGATTTTGCTATATCTTATCGGAATAATAAAATTGAGCACTTTCATATCGTATCATTTCGTTGTTTGGTATTGACGATAAATTAGTATGACTGAAGTTGAAAATTGCATGAATGGAAATAGTAAAAATCTTTCACAATGTTTTTATCTCCTTTATTTTTATTTACTTTTTTCTGCTTATTTTTCCATCTCATGTTTTATTTTATTTTTTCCTTTCCATTGTTCTCTAATAAAATTATATTAAATAGATTGTACTTTATTAATTGGACGCGGATTAGAAATGTTTATATACACAAGTCAAAACATCATTTTCTTTCACTTTTAGATGTCCTATTACCCTACCTTTCGTTCTCTCATACCCACCCATTTAATAAAGTACGATCTACTTTTTTAATAAAGTTCCTGGGGTAAGGCTTGATCTCGTGTAGATCGGTCAAGGTGGAGCCTCGTTCGAGATTGGTGAGGCTCAAGCTCTCCGAGATTTGGCGAGGTGAAGCCTCACCAGCCTCAAGCGAGACTCACCCTCACTAGATCTGGCAAGAATGGCTCTCACTATTAGGTGACTGCCAGCCATGGTACTTGGCCAAGAAAGAAGGAAAAGGAAACATGTATTAGAAATAACATTTGTTTGACATAGCAAAAAGTATCTATGTCAATAACGACTGAACCACGTAAAGCATCCAGTAATTTTCGATTAAAATTAGCTTGATAGACTTAACCGACAAAACGTAAAAAAGTTTTAAAACTCAATAGGCACAATTAAAAGGTTTTTGACTCAATTAGGACAAATACAATAAATTTATGATTTTTTTGGTATTTTTTCCTAGAAAAGATCGTCCACTAAAATCTTTTGACCCAACTTGTCCGATTAATATTTTAGGTGAGTTAACGTAATTTTTCTTATTGATACTCTTGGATTGACATCTCGACCGTTCTCGACGAATCCTCTTGGACCATTCACAAAAATTAAGGAACATGACTAGATTGTATGTGCACGAATTCCATTATCTTTCGCACCTTGCAGAAAAAGCATAAAACCACTATTGAGATCATTAGACATAAATTGACGTCGTACTTAATATATTCATGCTTAATGATCTCATAAAAATTGCATTTATTTAATAATTGAAAATTTCTAGATTTAAAGATTTTTTCACATGTTAATTATACCCACTAAAAGATGTTTTATAAGTTAAGACTCCTCCTCCTCCTCCTCAATACCGGCCTACTATGCATGCCAGCCCTGCTTGCCACTTCTCATCCCTATGGCCGGCCCTTGCCGACGACCACATCGCAGCCATTGTCACCATCATTGTGGCCCCTCTCGCTTTTGCCTCTCTCTCTCTCTCTACATATATAAGTGAGAAGTGTCTCCAACCTTACAGGTCGTCGCAACAAAATCATGTGTTTATAAACCCTTATTAAATTAGCTCTCAAGGTCACCAGTTCGTGTGATTGTGTATTGGGTGTGATTGTCAAGGACTAGGAATCAGCGACATGTATAACTAATGAGCATAGGGAACCGTCATGGGGGAACAATCGAGCTCGACCATGAGGCCTGGCCTAGGTAATATTTGGTTACTTCGGCCCCGCCAATGATGACGATTGAGGCGAACCTAGCTGCACTTCTTGCTATCAAAGAGCACAGAATGGAAAAAAGTGGTTGGCTTTTGATAGAGACTTTTCCTGTCCTCCGGCTTTAGAGTGTGGTAAACTAGATATTTCTCTAAGTTGGAGCCAAAGCTTGGATAGTTTCCTAATGATACAAAATTAGATTTACACCAGCATTACACTTTAATCTAATTTCATTATCCATGGAGTTTATTCTTAACTAATTTAGATTTTATGATAATGCGTTCACTTTTTTAAATTTATCTGATTGGGAAAGTACTTACCGAGTGCCTTATAATTATGAATACCGATGGTGTTGTTTTATTCTTTACTTTTTCATAATTCTGAGGCAAAAGCGCGGAGGCTAGTTATCTAGAGGCCCATGCTATGCCTTGCGGCCCTAAAAGTTGTAATTGTCCGCAATTCAGCCCATTCTCCATGTTTCCAGTTAGCCTATGAAGATAATTGATGCTGAGATTGTTGGTTTGTTGCTAAGAGTTGGTGTGACATCCCTAATTTCACTCCGTCCTGAATATATGAAATGGGCATTTCGCTGGCGCGCCTATAGTCCTTTTTCTCTGAGCTGATCACTTACGAGTTAACCAATATATTGAGTGAAGCCGTTAAGAGATATAACTGCGGTAAAATCCCTAAAAGCTACTCGATAGGTCGGATTGGACTAGAATTGCGTTCGGTTGATTTTAACCACGAAATGGAATTTGGTTTCGGAAATCGGACATTCGAGCATGTCACGGTTCATGAATAGGACATCGTATTGTCTTTTGGAGAAATTCCATCGAGACCGGAATTTTACAGAAAACTGATTCGGACGTTGCAGAAAAATAATGAAAATTCAGATTGGCCAAATTAAATGGATTTTTTGGCTTCCAAACCAAGTCATTCGGTGATGGGGGATTGTGGAATCGATGTGGACTTTTTCTTTGGCAAAATTGGACACGTTTGAGTAAAAATTGAAATTCAAATTGAAGAAATTCGGATCTAGCCGTGGGGGTGCAACATTGGGCCTCAAATTGGATTTTGTGGATTAATTTGCAAGTTTTAATATTGGGGGACAAGGAGATAATCTTGTGTACTTGTGGGGGGCCATTTCATAATGAAATGGGATAAGCTTGTTTGACTTTTGGTCCCCTATCTTCAAGCTTCTCTCGGACGCCAAGCTCCCCCTTCACCTTCGTGGCTTCTGTTTTGCTTTCCTCTCTCCTCAGTGGGACGAACTGCTTCTGTTTCTCTTGATTTCCCTCGAAGACTTAATCTTCTCCACCGAAAATCCCCCAGCCGTAGCCACGCACCATCCACCTCAGCGAGTCAAGCAGCACCGAAGCCTGCTCCACTTTCGTTTGTCCAGCCGAGTCAATGAAAATAGCAAGCTTCCCTTCGTTGACTCCTCCTGCCATCTACCGCACGTCACCCGCAACTCAGACGAAGCTGCTTCTTCGTCCGTGTCTTCAGCTCATGGATTTCGGCCAGCTCGAAGAAGCCAGCGAATCCAGCTTCGATCTTCTCCAGTCAACGTTCGGCTTCAGCGTCTTCATCCATTAAGCCACGCGAACAGCAGCCATCACCACCGGTTCCTTTGTACTTCCACCTTGCCGCTTGAAAGTCCACCAAAGCTGCTGCCGTTCGTCCAGCAGGACCAGCTGATTTTCAGCTGCTGCCATCTCGCTGAAGACCGAAGCTCACGGATCCAGCTGCCTGTAAAGCTGAAACCCAGCGTCGTGTCCTCCGTTGCTGCTTCAATTTGCTACAGCTCAGCCCGCGCTGCAACCTACCGAGCAGTCCAGCGAAAATTCTCCACGGGCCCAAGCGAATTCAACTCAGCCGCAGCAGGCCCAGTTCAGTTTTCAGTGGCCCAAGTCTGCAAGCTTCGATCCAGCTTTGAAGCCCATGTTCAGTTGTGGTTCAGCCCAGTTTGAAGCTGCAGTTCAGCCCATTAATTTCAGTCAGGCCCAATCCATCAGTCTTCAGCCTATTTGAAGCCCGGCCCAATTCAGTGAAGTCCAGCAAGCCTATTTAAAGCCCGCGACCTTGAAGCCCGTGTAGTTCAGTCCATTTTCAGCAGGTCCAAGCCCAAGTTTAAGTCCAGAATTTTCTGTGGGAAAGCTAGTTTCTTGGCCCAGCCAGTGTCGTCGACACACCGAAATTTTGGAATTCGGTCGCTGTCGCGTCGTCGTCGCGGTGTTCGTCTTCGTTTCTTGTGAGTTTTACTCACTAATGCCTTCTTAGTGCGCTAATTATACTTAAAGTTTGATTAGTGTTAATTAAGTGTAATTAGGTTGTTAGATTAGAATTGATTAGTGATTATTAGTTAATTGCTTTGCATATTAGTGGTGTGATTAGTGTAATTAGATAGAGAATTGCATGTAGTATTTATTGGATGCTTCTTCGGATTTTTCCGTCCTTATCGGGTGTTAATTAAGCGATTCGGGCCTAAGTGGTATTTTTAGGAATTAAATATTAATTTTGGAAATTAATTATTTAATTATTTATTTCCCGGAAATTCAACTGGGATGGCCAGTGACCGAGATTTTATGCTGATGATCATGGCGCAGTTCGTTTATTTAGTCGAGCTTTATATTGTGCTAAATTGAATTTATTGTATTTATTTATTTAATGTTCGTAATTAATTATTTAATTATTTATTTTCGGGAAATTCAACTGGGATGGCCAGTGATCGGAATTTCGTGCTGATTGTCGTGGAGCAGTCCATTTATTTATTTAAGCTTTAATTCATGTCGAATTGATTTAATGGTGCATTTTTAAGTATGTTATTAAATAATGCAATTTTGGCCTTGTGATTGAGAATTGGTCGGGTATCGGTTGTTAGTATCGAAAGTGAGTTGGTAAATCACCTTGAGGATGCACGTGGCTCAGTGAATTGGAATGTTACTCGGGAAAGACACGTGGCTCGGTGATTAGATATGTCACATTGGCAAAAAGGTAGCCTTAGAGAATGCACGTGGCTCGGAGACTCGGTATGTCTTCCTGGAGAATGCACGTGGCTTGGTGACATAGTATGGCATCTTGAGAGGGTCGGGTGGGACCGTAAAGCCACTAGTTCTCGAGAGGGTTGGGTGGGACCGTAAAGCCACTAGTTCGAGAGGGTCGGGTGGGGCCGTAAAGCGCTTAGATCTTGAGAGGTTGGGTGGGACCGTAAAGCCACTAAATCTAAGGAATTGCTTGGTGTGGAATGAATGACCTAGAAATGATTCGACGGCTTTATGTCGATAGGTCGATTGATCGATGATTCGATCTAAGAGTGTCTTGATGTGATTCATTACCTTGGTTTGATGTGTTGAATTGAATGATTGAAGGGAGATGATCGTGAGTGGTCTTCACGATGTGAAATCGACTAAGTCGATTAGATCGATCTTCGATCTGTGATGTGATTGCTTGTGTGCCTATTTGATCTGTACTAATATGCGAGGTGGAATCTGAGGCTAAGGTAAGTCCTCGACTCATGTTGTGCATAGGCAGCCTAAGGTGTATTAGTTTACTAATCGGGTCTTAGGAGGTAGAACTGGCGAGACGTGGTCTCGGTGGTTATTGAATAACCATTTCGGGACCTGGATGAGGAGCCTAAGGAGCATGAATCTGATGAGGAGATCCCTGTTGAGGAACCCAAAGAGGAGTACGTGGAGGAGGACCCCGAGTATGACATCGAGTACGACTCGGATGAGGATCGAGATCCCGTCCTGTCCTGTCAGTCCTTGTTTGCATGTAAAAAGTTGAAGTTGTGAATTTTCAGTATGTAAACTGTATGGCCTGTTTTTCTATCACATTGTTTTATTGTCTGGGGAATTATAACTGCTTCCGCATGTGCATATATAAAAGAAAGGGTCGGCGATACATAGTCCTGGGATATCGCATTTTAAAATCGACCAAAAGTAAGGGATGTGTGCGTGCCTGAGGGTCGGGGCGTGACAGTTGGAGTCCCCTCTTCCTTTCCTCTTATCATTTTTCATGATTCTCTTCCCCTTCGTCATCTTGATTCTTCCTCTTTTAGGATTCCCAACTATTTTTGCTGTGTGCTTTTTGTTCGTGCTTTTTGTTCTACTTAAGTTTGGTATCAAAGCTAAATCCGTGCCATATCATTTCATCTCGCCAAATACTGCTTTCAAATCACAATCTAATTGGATTAGGTCTCTCATAAGAAAACCTTCTATTGTTATAATAAAACCTATAGCCTACTTTATACTAGCTAAGTTCTTAATCTTCCTCTAGAAAAAATGTGCTTAAAGTATTGACAAAATTGAAGATTATGACACCAAATGCAACATTACGAGTCTGATATTGAGATACGGATTAGAAATATCTATATAAACAAGTCAAAACATCATTTTCTCTCACTTTTAGATATCTTAAATTACGTTGGCTTTCGGTCTCTCATACCCACCCATTTAGTAAAGTATGCCTATTTTTCCCCCCTCTCCTCACATTTAAACTTCTAAAATCACTATTACTTTCTTTATCTCTATTTCATGCATAGTTACTCCTTTTTTCCATGAAAAATTACCTGATTATGCATGCACGCATAGTGTGTGCCTTAAACCTATTTTTGTATATGAAAGATTTTGTAAAACCCCTATTTTATGAAAGTTAAATAAAGACTAATAGATTTAACAATAAGGTTTTAAACTTAATCTATATCTACCATTTAAATTTGTTACGTACAAGTAATACTTGTCAGCAGACCATGCCCAGAATAAAGTGATTGATCCCATTATTAATGAAACAAGTCATTCAATTCTACCTACATAATAACCATTTAGCTTTCAAAGTTCAGTTATATGAGCACAATCTAACACCAGGCAAATTTAAGAAAAGGGTAAAGATGGCGATTCCAACATAAGCCTTAAAAAAAAAAAAAAAAAAAAAAAAAAAAAAAACTTAAGCCTTCAGAAGCATAGGGCTAAATGTCCAGCACGGTGGTATTACATGGCGATACGAACCCGTGAAGAAACCCTCCGAAATAATCTAAAGAGGGACAAAAAGTCTTTATCTAATCCGACCCTCTTTCCTTTTGAGCTCGAGTGCATTTTCATGCATGGAAGCGACAAGTTTGGCCCATCCGAGCATCTTCAATTTCATCCGCCTATCTTCATCGATCCCAAAACTCCTCCTCCGGCGATAATCCGGTGCGTCGACGGTGGAGTTCGATGCATCCTCTTCGTCCAGCAGATGTGGAGGAGATGGCTCTGGTTTCGTCCCGACATCCTGCCATTTGATGCCGCATTTTGCGTGGTCGACACCCGCCATCGCCAGTGCTTCGATCGACATAAGGCTTCTTCGAGATCTCTGGACCTGCAAAGCGTTTCTTTTCCTTTGGGTGATGTTGAGCAGGAGACTGGATCACCAATGGTGTAGAGATATTTGATGGGGGAATGCACTTTATATGCGAAATGGCTGATCGACTTTTTGGGCGTTTGAGTTCGTGAGGGAGTGGGGAGGTCACGGCCTCACGGGTGTTGCATTTTCAGGCGTTCAATTAACGTCACTATGAACGTCACTTCCCCTATGGTACATCTCCCAATTGCAGAGAACTAGAGTGGGACGATTTGGAATAAGCTTCTTAGCAAATTGTTTCTTGGAAAAGTGTTTCAGCCAATTTAGTTGGAACAATGTGATATGGCTGTAATTCGATAGCTATTACTCGGTTTGGTTTTAGGAACGTAATGCTATTACATTATCTGGTTTCATGGATGACATACGTAATGAGCGGGGAAAGTATCAAAATTCTCAAAATACTCCTATTATTCAAATTAGATAGAATACAACAATTAATACTTGAATAAAGAAAGACAAGTGGAGTGAGCAATCATTGCTCAATGAGTAGTACATATCTTTTAAGCAGATTGAGCAACTACTATGCATGTATACAAAGCAATACCAAAATGTCATAACTTAGACTCAAAGTATAAAATACATATCAAATCATATATAAATTGTTTCTTATCAATAAGGCTTTATATTAATCAGAAAACCCATTTAAACCATCATCACAACTCAAACATCAATGGTAAACTCCATTGATTAATCTCTATCAAAAACCATGCATCAATGGTTCATCAATTGACCAATCTTTCGCTCAATATCCTACTATGATTACGACATAATGCTTGGTGATAAGGTGATCAAAATTCCCCACTTAGTAATGTCTCCACCTACAAAGCCTATGACTTTGCCTAGAAGGATATCCTAAAATGGCATGCATGCCTACAATTTCCTCACTGGGTTCACAATTATATTGAGCATAAACAACCATCCTCCAATACTAGAAATCTAATACAAAAATCGATCTAATTAACCAAGCAAATAACGTCTCACAATATAACCATCCACCATTTCTCAAATCAATCATAAATCCTTTCACAAAGTAATACATATATGTAAACTGTCACGACCTATTTCATAATATGTTTCTCAAATTGCTCTCAAATAATCGAAAGGTAATGAATATGCGATCCTGTTTTATGCAACAACAATGCTCTTTTCAGTTCAATATATATACTTCAAGACATGATTTTACAAAATCAAAGAATATATGGTACCACTCACTTTGTTGCCTACAACCAAACAATAAATATTACTTGTATTATCGAACTCGCGATCCTATCAAACAAACGAGAAATAGCGTTAAAATTGAGTAAAACGCAACCGTAACTACGACACAACTAACCTACACATTATGCTAACAAAATGACTTCTACTTGCTAACAAATCACTCACCCGAAGCGATTACTCAAACCTAAATGCAATGCAAAACTCAGCTTCAAAACCCTACAATTTTACCTCGACCAAACTCTTGCGTCAAAACGACTCGTCAAAATCTATAGCTCTACAATGCCATAACCTTAATTTCCATGAAATCCCAAAGCTCCACAACTCAAAAATTAGGTTACGTGGCTTAAATTTTCCAAAAGTCCAAATTTAAGCTCTAAATTCAAAAACTACTTTGATTGAACAAACGAGGGAGACGAGCACTTACTGGGTATTGCTTTACGAAGTTGAATCGGTTCGGCGAGGCGTCCGTACAGAGCACACGCAAAATCACATGTGAAACCCCACTTTTTTTCTTCCTCTTCCTTTTCTTTGTCTTCTTCTTTTTATTTCCTCTCTCCTTTTTTACGGTCCTTTAATTTAGCAAGTTGTGTTTACTTCTTTTTCCCCTTTATTTTGACTTTTCCACACTTTTTATTTATATTTTTCTAAAGAAAAATGGACAATGATATTTTAGAGATAGCTACAGTAATAATTATTACACAGTAATAGCCCATGTAGTAACCTATGTAGCACCGATACGGACATGTGACACGTGACACGTGACACGACACGACACGACACGTCGACATGTCATTTCTTAAAAATAGAGAATTTCGACACGTTACGACACATTATATATTAAATATATTTTTATATATTAATAAATAAATAAATAATAAAAAATAGCCTAGAATTAATTTACACAAAAAATATTAAATAATATCATTCATTATTTTAATTTGTTACAATAATACACAAAACTTAGAGGAAAAAAACATTGTTTAAAGAAAAATGCTGAAATAATATTTTTAAATTTATTTATTTATCATATATAGCATTTTTTATTACTTCTTTCAGAGTAAAAGACTTTTTTAAAAAATAAAACAATTCTAAAAAATAAAACTGAAAAAAATTGACCCCGTGTGTGTATATTTATAGCAATTTTATTACTTCTTTTATTACTTTTTTTGTGTATATTTATATTTTGACCCCTAAAGTATTAAAATTTTTAAAATTGACCCCGTGCGTGGCGGAATCGCGTGTCGGAATTTTGGACTCGCGTGTCGGAGCATGTCGGAAAGAGTTGACCACGTGTCGGATTTTTCGACACTCGTTGACCACGTGTCGGAGCGTGTCGGGACGTATCGGAGTGTGTCAGGCACGTGTCGGAGTGTCGGACACGACACGAAGGCTTCCGGAGAGTGTCCGTGCTACATAGGTAGTAATTGTTACAGCTTCGACTTTTACACTGTAATAGGTATTATTGCAAGCAAACACTATAATAGGTAATGAACCTGTAATAGAACTATAAATTTATAGCAATTACTACAATCAAAGGTGCAGTTATATTTATTTCCCCAGAAAAAAACATTTATAGTGAACATCTTAGTATTTGCAGTTGATTTCCAAAAGCCAATGTTTCTATAGCCATATCCATCAATGTTTGGGGAAATGCCATATCCATCAATGTTTGGGGAAATTTTTCCTCCAATTAATCTTCTCGTTGATTAATTATAAACATGGCTATCATCCCCATCTATGTTTAGTTAAGTATGCATATGAGTTACTGTATCCATAACTTGTAATTCATCAATCTACAACATAAATAGAGAAAAAATTAAACCTATTTTATTATCACGATTTAATGGGTAAGTTTCGGCTATAATTACATGTGGGATCATTCTTTCCTTTTCTTTCTTCCTTGTGATAATGATGAGGAAACCATCTTAGTACGTATACCATGAGGTTTTGAAATGTTTGCTTACCCCACGAAACAAATGAGATGTTATGCAAATTGGGATATTGATGTGTTTGACGGAGGTTATCTCCATTCGTGCAATTGTGATTTCTTTAGCAATGAATCATAGAAATTCTTATTATTTCCATTTGTACATTTTCAGATTCATTTACCACGATATGCCGTTCGTACCAAATAATTAATAAAATTTGATATGAAAATATATGGCTTTATCACTACGATTTACCAAATAGTGGTTAGAATAAAATAAAATCTCTAGATTCCATATCCAATCTAATCCTATTCTAACTATAAATCTAGACAACCAAATGCAGCCTAAGTTCCATGTTAAGTAAGAGAGAACATATCAAGTAATTTATAAGTTGACACCCACGAAATATCACCACTTGATTTTTACTTTTAGGGAGCGCTGAATTGTCAACAACAGAATCAAAGTTTGAACCATTTAAGTTGAAACAACCCGTAAGGGCCATTCTTTGAATTCTTCCATAAGAGGTTTGCCTTCTCCCCTAGTTCATGTTTGCCCACACCGCATTTGTCCACTTTTATAGTTGCTGTTGCCATTGTCACCATCTTCGCCATCGATGTCCATATCGGTCACTTGCCATCAGCGCCATGTTCTCTCTCTCTCTCTCTCTCTCTCATATAGCACCCATCTTTCAGTCACTGCGAACTGTAACGTGACCACCTATCACAACCACTCCAACCTCCTCAGCTGTCAGGGCCAATCCATCAAAGGAGGTTAAGAGAGAGATATAGAGCATATGGACCATTTTAGCTGTCCAACATTTTTATGCTCATGTGGATATCAAGAGGCCACGTTAAATATCAATATGAACAATTAACACAATTACTAAACGGCGCTTGTGCCCATAATAGAATCTTCCGTCCGTGACTTAAAGGGAATCTTGCATTGGTCCGCATTCTAAAATTCAAGGAATTTGATTGAAAAAACAAATTAGCCTAATTAGGTACTTGATTGAACAAAGGATAAAACATAAACAATGGCTGCAATACATGGTTATAATCTGTGGCTATTGGTAATTTCTCTTATATTCACCTATATATTCTTGACTTTTTGTAAACAGGAGATGATGATAGGGTCGTATATATTTGTAGTATATACTTAATTATATTTTCCTTTCTGAGGTGAGAATTCAATATTAATGTGCAAGTAGAACTTTGTAGTCGAACATGATCCATAAAATAAACGTGCTATAGAGGTGGTTGACAAGCAACCCGACGGCATGAGGATTTGAATCAGGTGGTAATGATCGCGTGCATGGAGAACAAAAGAGAGACTCGAGGTAGATGCGTATGTCACGAAGAGCATGTCATCAAATGAATCTACAGTACAACGAGTACCGTTTTCTTTTAGGAAAGTGATGAGAGCACGTTTCCGATTATCTTATGGGGAAAATTACCAAAAAAAATCATAATATATTTTATTTATATCAATTTAGTCCTTAACATTTTAATTATTCACCAATTTACTTCTATATCTTTTGATGATCGCAGCTAGCATTGATGTAGATAATTTTTGCATTTTTGAATAAAATTATTATTTTATTTTATTTTATTTTATTTCAGGCTTTTTTCTTTTTGCCAACCTTGGGTTGGTGCTCCTTGCTTGGTTTGAGTGAGGGTGTCACGACCCTTGCCTAGGCAAGGGTGTGGAGGCCTCCGTTGTGCCTAGTAAAGGCTGCAACACCCTCACCCCGATTAAGCAAGGGTTGATGGCCCAAGGTTGGAAAAAAAACTATAAAAGAAAAGAAGAGAAGTAAAAAATTTAAAAATAGAATATTTAAAAATTTGCCAAAATTGTCTACGTCAATTGCCTGCGTCACGTAAAATAGCCGGCACTAACTAGATCACAATATCAACAGTTTTCAGCTAATTTTGGCTGGAATGATTAAATTGAAAAATTGTGAAAATGTTTATAACTAAATTGACAAATCGTCAAAGTTGCAGAACTAAATTGATACGATTGAAATATTTATAACTAATTTGGCACGATTTTAATAAGTTTATGACTTTTTTGGTAATTTTCCCTATCTCATACTCACCAATTTTATACGTTAACTAGTCATTCTTTTTCCATGGATAATATTACTAATTTATAAGCATAGGCATAGCGAGTGCCTTAACCCTTTTTTTTTTTTTTTTAAATTTTCGGTCGAAGCCTTAACCCTAGTTTAGTACATCAAAGAGTTTGTAAACTTTGGGTTTGGATGATAACTTAATAATAATATAAATATATGAATTTTTGGTATATCCATAATTTACCTTGCGGTTGACCACCCCTATTTTTTGCAAGTTAAAAGAAAGACTAATAGATCTAACGATAAGATTTCAAACTTAATATATATCTACAATTTATCTCATACAAGTAATTCGTGTCATGTTACCTATATTATAATCATTTCCCAATGCCATTATTTTGGCCCAAAGGGCTTTGGACCCCCAAAGAGCTTTGGGAAGTGGTTCCCAAATGCACCCTAAAAAGCATAATGATGGCGATTACAACATGAGCCTTCAAAAGCTTAGGACTAAAAGTCAAACACAGAGGTATTACATGGCGATACGAGTCCGTGAGGAAACCCTCCAAAATTGTCTAAGGAGAGAACACATTTTATCTAGGTCGACCCTCTTTCCTCTTGAGTTCGGGTGCAATTCCATCCATAAAAGCAACATATTTGGCCCATCCGAGCATCTTCAACTTCATCCGCCGATCTTCATCAATCCCCAAACTTCTTCGTCGATTTCCTTGTGCATCGGCGATGGAGTTTGATGCATCATTCTCTTCATCCAGCAGATGCAGAGGAGGCGGGTCAGCATCTGCATCGAAATTCTGCCATTCGATGCCGCATTTCGCGTGGTCGACACCCGCCATTGCCAGCGCTTCAATCGACATTGCTGTCCCTCGACCTACAAAGTGTTTCTTTTCCTTTGGGTGATGTTGAGCAAGAGACAGAATTACCAATGTGTAGAGAGTTATGTCGTGTAGCGAGAGATATTTTGATGTGGGGAATGCGCTCTTTATATGCGAAATGGCTCATCGACTTTTTGGGTGTGAGTTCGTGAGGAAGTGGGGAAAGGTCACGGCCTCACGGGTGTTGCATTTTCGGGTGTTCAACGCACGTCACCTCCCCTAACGTCACTCTGGACGTCATCAAGAGCTAGAGATGGATAAGTAATATGAATAAACTTAGTTACAATTAATATAAATATACTTAAGTTAATAATCAAACAATGGTAGAGTGTGTGGAAAAAAAGTGACTAGGGTGTATTGGGAAACTATAACACCAATCACATGGGAGTCCCTATAATAACTATTACAGCTTCGACTCTAATAACGATTATGCTAGAGTAGCTATAATTGCAAGCAAGTACTATGAAAGGCGATCAATGTAATAGAACTGTAATGTCATAGTTGTTGCGACATCCAAACGATGTTTTTATAGTATTTCTCTTATAAAAAACAATTCTAGCGGATGTCTTATTATCTCGGATTCTTGTGATGGAATTTTACAAGCTAGTGTCTCTAGTCATGTACATCCATGTTTGAGGATAATTTTCCTCCAACCATTCTTCTCGTTGATTGTTATGAACATAGACATTAACTCTATCTATATTTAGTAAAATTTGTAAGTGAGCTATCATATTCATAACTTGTAGTCCATCAATCAAAATCATTATTAAAGGAAAATGTAGCAATCTTTCATTGTCATATTTTAATGGGTAAATTTTAGCTGTAGTCATGTATGAGCACATTTCTTTCTTTCTTTCTTTCTTTCTTATCTTTTCTTTTTCTCACGTGATAACGATAAGGAGACCTTGGGATTTTGAAATCTTTTTGGTAACCTCACGAAACAGATGAGATATGCGATGACGATGAGAAGGGTAGTTGATTATTTCGACAGGGACACTGATGGGACATGAGTACAACAAGGCTATATGGACGCATTGTAGGGGAGTGAACCGATTGATTTAAGATTCCACATCGGGCATCAGTATGAACAATGCATGCAGCTACTAAACGGGGCTAGTGTTCACGTCAGAATTTTTTGTGTGTGATTTTAAGAGAGCTCTCGTATTGATCGGCATTTGAAAATTTAAGACATTTAATTATACAAAAAAAGATTTTAAATATTCAATTGAATGAAGGATATAAGATAAACAACGGTTGTAATTTTTTAACATATAGTAATAATCTATGTTTCTAATTTCTATTATATTCGGGAAAAATTATCAAAAAAATTCTAAAATTATTGTTCTTATGTCAATTCATTTATATATCTTTCAATTGTTTATTGAGATTTAAATATTTTGACAATGTGTTAATTTAGTCTTTTCAATTAACTTTGGCTATAAATTATTGACTCAGACGTCAGTCACCTTACCTAGTACGACTGATGTTAATGTAAACTCTTTTTCTTTAAAAAAAAATTCGAATTTATAATTTTTTAACATTTTTCTTCTCAACAGAGGGAGCTTCTTAGATCCCAACGAGGCTTGTGCTTGCTTGAGGCTGGCAAGGTAGGGCTCGCTCGAAGCTAGCAACGTTGGCATTGGCCATCGTTGAGTTCCAACGACCAACATGAGGAAGAAGGAAAAAGAAAGAAACAAATAAAATAAAAGAAAAGAAAATATTTAAAAATTATAATTTTAAAAAAAATTGTAAAAATTAATCACGTTAGCATCAATTACGTTGAGTCGGATGGCTGGCATCTATGTTAGCAATTTCCAGCTAAATTTGGCTAGAATGACTAAATTGACAAATTGTCAAAATGTTTAGATTTAATTGAAACAATTAAAATATTTAGAATTGAATTGATATAAATATAATAAGTTTTGAACTTTTTTGATAATTTTACCCTTATATTCATCTATCTATTATTGGGTTTCCGATAACCTATAGCAATTCCCTATATGTTTTGTTCTTTTCTAGTTAAAATTC
The DNA here is from genome assembly GCA_016097595.1 of Eucalyptus pumila. Classification (NCBI taxonomy): domain Eukaryota; kingdom Viridiplantae; phylum Streptophyta; class Magnoliopsida; order Myrtales; family Myrtaceae; genus Eucalyptus; species Eucalyptus pumila. Next base: position 35,638,961 of record CM027853.1, read on the forward strand.
AATTGAGAAAAGTCTGGCTGCTTTGGAATTAAATTTTCACGTTGACCATGATCCATATGATATATATATATTTATGGTCGAAACCATGATCCATATGATAAAACGTGCAATAAATGATCTCGACTAGAGGTCCGACCGCACGAGGATTTGAACTGAAAAGTCTAAGGATCGGATGCATGGATCACAAAAGAAAGATTAGGACGTGGATGCGTATGTCATGAAGAACAACATCATCAAATGAATTGACAATAAAACGAGCACTTTTCTCCTTCACGGATCTCGACATTCTCGTGATACAATTGAAAAGTGCCAAAGCCCAAAAAGGCAAAAAAAAAAAAAAAAAGGTGTAGTGAAAGTGTTGGAAAAGTTCTAAACCTTTTACCTTGATGTTAATTTAATTATAACTTTTTTATTGTGTCAATTTAGTCCCAAATCATTTGATTTAGTGCCAATTCAATCGTTCTGCCCAATTTTGGTCAAATAATTCTGATGTGAACACTGGTCAGCCTATATGACACCGTTGACATTAACGTGGATAATTTTTAAGAATATCTTAATATTTTTCTGATTTTTTCTTTCTTTTTTTCTTCTTTTTCCTCCCTTTAGGCAATGACCAACCACCAGCCATGGTTGGGCGAGGGAAGCCATGGCCGGGGCTTGCCCTTGCCTAGGCAAGGCTTCGCAGTGGTCGACCTTGTAGAGGCTAGAATGGCTGAGGGCCGACCCTGGCCCAAGCTAAGGCAACCTTGTCGGTGTCACCTTTGCCTAGGCGGCAATTGACGACGCTGCCCTAGCCTAAGCGAGAATCGACTTCTCCAAATTTGGCAAGGGGACCCTTTGCTAGGGCTTGTCCTTGCTAGGCTGGGGCCTCGGTTGTGGTGGTCGATGACAAGTCTTGCCCAAGCGAGGCCAACCTAGACATGGCTAGTGGCCAATGGCCGGCCATCACTTGTGGTCGGTGGCCGGTCACTGGCTCAAGGAAGGAAGAAGAAGAAGGAAAAACTAAAAGAAAGAAGAAAGAAGAAAGCAAAAAAAAAAATATAAAATATTAACATATTATTTAAAAATTATCCATGTCCATGCCGGTGGTGCCATGCAAGCCAGCCACTGCTGTCCAGCATCCATGTTAATAATATTCAGTTAAAATTAACCGGAAGGATTGAATTAGTATTAGGTTAAAATGTTTATGACTAAATTGACACTAATAAAATGTTTATAATTAAATTGGCACAAATGCAATAGATTTAGGGCTTTTCTAACACTTCCCTTGAAAGAAAGGTTAGGTACTTAGGATAAAAGATAAACAGTAGTAGCAATTTTTAAAATATATGGCTATTAGTAATTTCTCTTAAATTCATTTGGTTATCCTTGTCTCTTTAGTAACATGAGAAGATGGTAATGTCGTATTTTCAAGAATCCGTAGTATTTCCCATTTTTTTTCTTTTATAATAAAAATCCAATTGAATGAGCAAGTAGAACTTGGCCTGTGGAAGCCTTCATATGTGCTCTGGAGAAACGATGTAGTGGGAATCGCCAACTAGATGACCAAGTAGAATCATGGAAGATTGATAGAAGCTATTGCTTATAGTAAGCTGAGAAGATCGTTTTTGACCACGTGCCATAATAAACGGAGACTCAAATATTCCTTCGACTTTTATTACGCATTTAAAGGAATTTGACAGTGAATCATAAGTCTGGAATTGCAGATTTATCCGCTCTAAGAATAATTCAATCTTCTGTCGATTATATTGATGAACGAGGATTATTTCCTAATATGGAGACTCTATTTTTCAAAGCAGTAAGATTATTGGGAGATTTGTTTATATGGGTGAACAGATCTACTACAACTAAATTGATTATGTCGAAGATCATTCAACGGTCAACTTGAAGATTGACAACTAGAGATGAGTTGCAAGAATTACAAGAATGCTTTACATATTTTGCGATCAAACTTAATATGAGTTATACACTAATTGTAAATCTTTTGAGAAGTCTACAAGTGATGTAGTTCTTGTAACTTGGTGGTGTGATCTACCAACTTTGGGTAAAAGCAGCATGTGTAAGCTGCAAATGTAATGACTCCAAGAGCTACTAGTGAAAATCTAGTCTTGTTGGTGTCTGTTAATTTAGGAGAGTGGATGTAGGTTTAATCTAAGCTAAACCACTATAAATCTATATGCATTTATGTCTGTCCCTCTATATATTGTTTAATTAGGCTCCTTAGACCTTCAACTATCAAGTCCTAAATGAAGTAGAAATATTGAACTGAGCATTAGTTGGAAATAGAGATGAACTAGACTGACTAGGAGAGCAAACATAGTGAAATGGTTGGGCTTGATTGAGCTGTTCAGCACCATTTTGAGGAGAAGTGGAGTGCAAGGAGAGGGACGCGAGCGACTAGACTTGAGTGATGAGGACTAAATTGAACACAATTAAAGTGACAAAAGTGAGAGGAAAATGAGCTCTCACCAGCTATAAAATCTTGAGAAAAACTCACTCATAAATAGGATGGTGGACGCGAGTTGGACGGGACTTCTTGGCCATTTCTCTATATCAAAAGAGTGGGGGTGCTTCGGTGGGAATTTGAGGGTATGATAACTATTTTAAATTTTTTTTTCTTGAACATGTTTAGAACAAAATCGATTTAGTAACGTAATTTTATTTTTCCACTTCCAGCATAAAATTTAAGCCCATAAATAGGTTTAAAATAGAAATGAGAAGTAGAAATTATTTACCTTTCTATTTCTAGAACTGAAATAGAAATAAATTTTTTTCCCATTGTTCGCTCTCGCCGCTTGTGGCCATTGCCCACCCGTAAGTTGACCGCCACCCAATGGCCATCGATGTACAATTTCTACATCGATGCTTTCAATTCAATTGATTTGATTCTATCAGTTCGCTTAGCTCGATGGGGCATTCAAGCGTGTGGTATAGTTCTCAAGCTATGGTTTAGTTCTGGAGAGCAAGGTCTTCCTATTTTCTCGCTCAAGGAAAATTTGGTGCTCTTTGGTTGATCTAAGGGTCACCTTCTTGAAGGTCATTCGAGTTTATTTTAGAGTTTTGCTACAGTGTCTTATATTAAATTATATCTCAAATTTAATTTGTGAATGAAATCCGACTAAAAAAAATTATTATTATTTTGTGGATGCTCAAATATATGTCATTATAATTCAAATTCTTTATTTCGGGTGTTAAAGAATCCACGGTGGACAATGATTCCAAGACAAAACAAAGAAAGAATATATACGGACGTCAATATTATCATTAAGCGTTGGAGATGCTGGGCTGAATTGGAAAGTCAATCTGGGATGTTGAATCCAACAATGACTCGGTCAATGTCAGAGAAAGGGATAAGAAGAAATTAAAGATAAGGAAATCTTTCCGTGCAGAAGTCGGTTTGGGAGATTTGTTTTTATATCTTTATATATTCTTGGATTTTAGTTTAAGTCGTTGTTGATCAAAGTGTAGCTAATTTTTGTGCCGTGTGTGTCTCGAGAAACAAAGCGGTGCAATTATTCAAACGAGTGCTTGGCATTGGTTTTATTCATGAATTGTATCCAAAGAGATTTAGTGTTCGAGTTGATTAAATCTTGCGAGTTTGAGATTTGTTAATTCTTTCACGAGATCGAGAGATTATTTCGCTAGGAATTGTGGGATTAAACACTGCATGAGTTATTGGGTGTAATTGAAGCTTGCGAAACATCAAGAACATTTGAGTGACTCAATGTGGTTGTAATCTCCATGTATTGCTTGATCTATAATGAAATTTGTTATTATCTTCCTCATGGACATAGATCTTTACCAACAAACCACATAAATCCGGTGTCTAATTAATTTTCTTGGGAATCTATGCGTAGAACCAGAGAAGATCAGGCCAGTTGCAGCAGGTGAAGCTTTATTCAAGTCTTCCAGGGATTGCCTTTTAGTTGTGAACTACTCGGAAATTTGGACCAGAGCATAGAGATGCTCAAAGATGCCAAAATAGTAATATCTCTAATTTAGTTGAGTTATATTTCTCAAAAGATCCTATTAGGCTGGAAAAGAAGAAGTGTTTGGAGAGATGTTGAGAGAATTTGCTTAACTACACACTTTACTTCAAGGACTCTGCCTAAAACATTATTCCTCTTTGCTTTTTATAGGTATTAAGAGGTCACAAAAAACAAAGATCAATCTCACGAGTCTTAAAACATACAAAGGTTCCGGGATTCCCAGTTGGTAATTATTCTAGGTCATATGAACAGTGATTTTCTTAGCTTATTGTTATAGTATTTTGCTATAATGACTTGTGCTATAGTAACTTTCGCTACCCATCTATTTGCTATCTCGAGAGTTATAGTCATTGTCTAAATTATCAAAGTTATGTATTGCATATGAAAGCTAGTACGAGCACCTAGAGGGGGTGAATAGGTGTGAAAACAAATTTTGTAGAGTAAAGTATATAATTTTGCTTTTAAACCAACTCTGTTTGGCAATAGATTATGAAAACAAATTAGACTCTAATAATCAAATAGAGTTCCGATCAAAGTAAAAGAGCTTAGGGAAGAGAATAAGAACACAAGGTTTATAGTGGTTCGGCTTAATCTAAGCCTATGTCCACTCTTCCGCACTGACAGCCCACCGGTTGGATTTCACTAAGAATCAAAAGAGTTGTTACAGTATAGCTCCTTGATTCCACAGTGTAGGGACTCTACTACACTTCCTCAAGGTCTGACAGAAGTATAAACTCTCTTTTGAGTACAAGTTTTCGCTCAACAATTGAATTGACAAAGAAAAATGAGCTTTAGACTTTGGAATTTGTTTATCGCGCATACATTCGAATAACTAGAACGTCTTCCTTATATACTCCTCCATGCCTTCATACCCGTTGGCACTTACCAAAGGAGTTCTTCTAATCTACCCATTGGACATAATCAATTAGGGAGATTTTGAGTTATTTAGGGAATATGCTGATAGCATACCAATCTTGCTCGCCCATATAATCGGGATCTAGGTTTCTATAAGTAGAACCTTCCAAGTATGCTTCGTCAATCAACGGATCTAAATTACCCAAATTGAAATCAAAACGAATAATAGACTTCAAGATGCTATATCCAGTCGAGAGAATCAAATCCTTAATGAAATACTCAGTTATGGATAAGTCTCATTCGACGGTCTAGAAACTGTCAATGAGGATAGATTTTGAATCTTGAGTCTGGTGGTCTTCAAACTTTGACTAAAGAGTCTATAAGTCTTCAGACTAGACTGATGGAAACATTTTGTTAGTTTCAAAACACGCAAGGAAATTTTCTCCAACAATCTCCCTCTTTTTTATGGTGACAAAACTTTCCTGCAGATTTGGATGTTTTTGATATGCAAAACAATACTCAAGCAAACATGGATATCTCACAAAATATAATTGACTTAGTAAAGACAGCATTAAATCTGCATCCACAGGAAATAAGTTAGTCTTGTAGTCCTGTAAATAAATAACTATCTTTGCCATGAGATATCAATAGTGCTTAAAATAAACAAATGATCAAACAAACCAAATCCAAATCCAGTCACAACCAAACAACCAATCAAAAGTAAAAAGTCATTCAAAATGTAAGGTCAAGTGAGAGTCAAGTCTCAAATCTCAAATCTGCACCATCTCTCCCCCTTTTTGTTAGCATTAAAAAATGTATAGATAAAAAGATAATGGAATTATGGTTGCCTAGGAACGCGAACAAGCTGGAAATCTCCCATTGATTGGACAATCCCTTCTAGCTTTTTCAAATCCTCCCTCAGTTGAGTCACATCTTCACCCTTGGCATTTGCTTGAACTTGAAGAGCAAGGGCATGAATTTGATCATGTAAGGAAACTGAAGAGGTTTGACCTGCATTCTACAAGTTCTGAATTTTGCATCCCAGGGCATAAATCTGGCCTCGCATCTCCATAAGAACATCAAGTACTCTGCGAAAGTCTACTGAATTATCAGTGTGAGTACTGGCCTCTGCATGATCAGTAGGAGTATTTGCAGATGATGGCAAGCCATCATGATCACTCAGATTTGGCGATGAAACCTCATGACATTCCTCAGGGAATTAAGAGGCATATATGTCTTCTGGATCTGTAGGTGAATGACTAACACCTTCACTAGTAATAGCAATTGAAGATGTACCTCTTTTCTCAGCCTCTCCCCCTGTTTCAATGCCTTCAGGAGGTGAGAAGTATGCTTCATGCTCTGTTTCCTCTTGTTCACCCCTGCCTTCTTCTTCTTCTACAATCATTTCTTCCTATGCTTCTTTTTGCATTGTTTCTCTCTTTCCACTCCTTTCCTCTTATTCGTCTCTGTCTTGATTCTCTCTCTCCTCTGTCACTGGAATAGCACTTTGTAGATTTCTCAGTGCAAGAGCGGAAATGGTAATATCGTCCTCATCCTCTTCATTCTCCAGAACGAGTGCTCTTCTTTTTTTGGATGGAGTTGTCATGGGCTCCTTCCCTTTCCGTTTTGCAAGTGAAGAATCTTGGTGAGATTTGACAGGGGTTTTCTCTTTCAATCGCTCTAAGGCCTTGTTCAGCTCTTTCGAACACATTTTGGAAACCATTTTTTAGTCCCACCACCATTTGATCACATGATCGAACACATAGAATTCTGGGAGGCTGAATATCAAAACGTCTGAAAAGCTTTGTAACAAGCGCTGAGTACGGAAGTTGCCATTCGTCTTTCGCCATCGTTCTATACATGTGAAACATGATTGTGTGAGGCAGAGAGAACTTCTTGCCAGCGTTGATGACATACATCAGCTTTGCTTTTGAGTTAGAGATGTCGGTCTTCGAGGTTGACTTAGGTCTGAGGCAATTGATCACGATCTTGTGAAGCAAAATGTTAGAGGCATTTATCCTCAAGTATGAAATTCTTCCTTTAGCCATTCCATCCCGAACAAGCTCTACTATTGCACGACCAACAGACACACTAATCAATTGGAATGCCCCTCGCTCTACTCCTATCACATCCGCCAATGTGTCCATGTCAACGATATAATCCTGGTCTCGAACACTAAACGAAAATCTATTCGCATCCAAGAAACTTAGATTAGAATAGAAGTAAGCAGTAAGTTTTGGATATGCCTCTGTCATCTCAGAACAAAATTGCTCAAGTTGAAGTTGAGTGAATTTGTCTCGCAGCTTCACATTCAAAGAATCAAGAAAATCAAAGTCGACACTTCTCGGATTGATCACCCCTCTTTTTAGCAACTTGGAGTAAAGTTGCTTGTGTTCCCCCGAGCGAAGCAAATCTGTCATTTTGCTTCGAATATTCGCCCCAACACCCATTCTAGGCTTGAAATGAGTATACATTTTGTCATCATCATTCCCATCAGGTTGACTAAGACCTTCAACATGTGGATCACTAGGAATATTCGCAAATGCTCGATCTGCCAACCCCGCAGGAGCAATCTCCAATCGTTCCATTGTTTGCAAAAATTGGGTTTCATTTTGATACCCTTTCTCTTTCAAAAATTTAACAATATATTTCAAGGGAGTCCCTCCCCTCTTCAATGCAAAGTAAAGCTTAAAGATAAAAGCGGGCTTGTGAGATCTTACAGGTTCTGCGCCTTCAATGATTTCTTCCTCCGCTCTATGATCACTACCTTGAGGTCTAACTTGAGGAGATTGACACGGTTGAGAATGTTGTGGGCTCTGCTGTTGTCTTGGAGATTCTTCTTCCTCGGTGAGGTCAAAATGTGTAGGACCCTCACACATGTGTTGTGGTCTCCTATTCGCGATCCTTGAAGACTTTCTTTGGGATGCCATTCTCACAGTCTTTGAGAGATTCCAAACTCGGTTCGTGAAAAAAGTTGAGAACTTTGAAGATTAACTAGAGAGTAAAAGTTAGAAAACGAAGGTCTATGCTTTTTAGGGTTTGCGAGGAAGACGATCAGTATATAAAGCAGTCGAAAAGAGGCATATGGAATGATGAAAAAGGAAAAATAGAAAATGCCTTTTGAAAAATAACTGCCTTTTTGAAAGAATAGATAACCGTCTTTAAATAAATAACTCCTTTTTCGAAAAGGAATGATTGCAATAATCACGAAAAATGGGGAAGATAATCATACCTTTTCGAGATTAATAACATCAATCAATTACAGATTAATAGATAATCGTACCTTTTCGAGATTTTATCCATGAGATAAATTTCTAACAGCGAGAAAAACTTATAGTCGTAAATCTTGATCTTCTGAGTTTGAGAATTATTAGACTTTTATCCCTGAGTCTGAACTTCTTAAGACTTTAAGATATTGAGTTTGGAACGAATAAGCTTGAATTGACTTTTCTCCAAAGGCTTTGTAAAGATGTCTGCTAGTTGATTCTTTGAGTTAATGAATTGAATCGAGACTTCTCCATTTTGAACATGATTTCGAATGAAATGATGTCGAATCTCTATATGCTTTGTTCTTGAATGAAGAATTGGATTCTTGGTGAGATTGATTGCGCTAGTGTTGTCACATTTGATTTCAGTGCATGAGTCTTCGATTCCAAAGTCTCTTAGTTGTTGCTTTATCCACAAAATTTGTGAACAACAACTTTCAAGAGCCACACACTCTGCTTCTGCTGTAAAAAGAGCTACGATACTTTGTTTCCTCGAAAACCAAGATACTGTCCTGTTACCAAGCAATTGATAGGTGCCCGATGTGCTATTCCTATCAACTCTGCATCCTGCTAGGTTTATGTCTAAATATCCAAGAAGAGTAAAGTCTCATTCTTTAGGATACCAGAGACCTAAATTCGAGGTAGATGCAACGTATTTGATGATGTGTTTTGCAGCACTTAAATGAGATTCTTTGGGATCTGATTGAAATGTAGCACAAATACAAACACTAAATAAGATGTCAAGTCTAGAAGCAGTAAGATAAATAAGTGAACCAATGATATTCCTGTATAGCTTCTGGTTAACTTTCTTTCCTCCTTCATATTTGTCTAGCTTCACGAAACTTGACATTGGTATATCAGTCTTTTTGCAATTCTCTAGTCCAAACTTTTTGACAAGTTCTTTAGCATATATTTCTTGGTGAATAAAAGTTTCCTCCTTTAATTGTTTCACTTGAAGCCCGAGAAAGAAGGTTAGCTCACCCATCATGCTCATTTCAAATTCATCCTACATAGACTTAGAAAATTTCTTGCACAGGTTTTCATTAAGAGATCCAAAAATAATATCATCAACATAAATTTGAACAAGCAAGACGTTTTTGCTTTCTCTTTTGATAAACAGTGTAGTATCTACTTTACCTTTAACAAACCCATTTTGGATTAAAAACTTACTTAGTCTGTCATACCAAGCTTGAGGTGCTTGCTTTAAACCATATAGCGCCTTTTTTAGTCTGAATACAGAGTCTGGTTTCTTTGGGTCTTCAAAACCGGGAGGTTGTTCCACATAGACTTCCTCTTGGATGAATCCATTTAGGAAAGCGCTTTTGACGTCCATTTGGAATAACCTGAAATTCTTATAATAAGTAAAAGCAAGTAATAATCTAATTGCTTCTAACCTTGCTATTGATGCGTAAGTCTCATCATAGTCTATCCATTCTTCTTGCGTATATCCTTTGGCCACGAGTCTTGCTTTGTTCCTTACAACTTTTCCTTTCTCGTTCATCTTGTTCCTGAAAACCCATTTAGCTTCAATGATAAATTTACCTTTCGGTTTAGGAGTCAATTCCCAGACATCATTGATACTGAATTGCCTGAGTTCTTCTTGCATAGCTTCAATCCAGCTTTTATCAGTTAAAGCTTCTTCTATGCTATTGGATTCTATTTTAGAAATAAGAGCCACAGCACTAGATCTTCACGCCTTTTGGATCTTGTACGAATTCACTCATTAATGTCACAAATAATGAGTTCTTTAGGATGACTAGACTTTTGCTTCCAAATGCCAGTTGATTTGTCAGACTGTTAGTCTTTTTCTTCATTTGATTATTCAATGATCATTCATTGCTGGTCTTTTGAAGTCTGAGCTGCTTCTAGAGATTTAGACTTTGTAGAGTTTGGAGCAGGTTCAGAATTTTCAGGTTGAGTCTGAATTGATTGATTTTGCATAAAGTTTTGGAATTTGACATTCGTCGATTCCTCCACAGATTGAATCTTTTTGTTGTATACTTTGTAAGCTTTGTTGGTGGTTCAATATCGAAGGAATATACCTTCATTTGATTTTTCTTCAAACTTACCAATTCGATCATTTGCATTTTTTAATATAAAACATTTGCATCCAAACACATGAAAATAAGAAACAATTGGCTTCTTTTCTTTGAACAACTCATAGGGAGTTTTCTCCAGAATAGGCTTTAAGAAGACTCTATTAATAATATAGCACACTGTAGAAACTACTTCAGCCCAAAAGCGAGAAGAAATGTTACTTTCAATTAAAAGAGTTCTAGCCATTTCCTGCAGCGATCTATTATTCCTTTCCACAACTCCATTATGCTCTGGAGTATAAGGTGAGGAGAATACATGCTGAAAACCAGATTCATCATAGAATTTAGCAAAGTCTTGATTTTCAAACTCACTTCCATGGTCTGTCCGTATACTTGAAATAACACACCCTTTCTCATTTTGAACTTTCTTAGCAAATTTTATAAAATAAGAAAATGTTTCAGACTAACTTGCTAGGAAATATACCCAAGTGAATCGTGAATAATCATCCACAATTACTAGGCAATATTTCTTACCTCTAATGCTTTGAGTTCTGGTTGGTCCAAAGAGATCCATATGTAAGAGATGCAGTACACGATTAGTGGACACTTGTTTTATTGGCTTGAATGAATTTATTACCTGTTTTCCCAACACGCATGGTGTGCATAGGTCAGACTTTTGATATGTCAGATTGGGTAGTTCACGAACAAGCTTCTTTGCTGAGATTTTGGCTACTTGCTTCATGTTGTTGATGTGCCCAAGTTTTCTATGCCATAGATTCACTTCCTCTTGAATTGAGATTAGACATTGAGATTTTTCTTGTTTGATATCCAAGAGATAGATATTCCCATGTCTTTGCCTCGTGAAAGTTTGAGAGAAGTCTTTATTGGTTCCTGAACATATTCATTCTTGAAAGTTGATTTTAAAACCGGTGTCGCACAGCTGGTTGATATTCAGCAAGTTGTAGTTGAGTCATTCTACTAATAAAACGTTACTGATCGTGAGACTTCAGGAATCCCACAATTCTGCCTTTGCTATTTCCTCCAAAAAAACTTTTCCACCATTAACTTACACAAGTTTTATGAAGCAACTTGAGTCTCTTGTCATATGTCTTGAGCATCCACTATCTAAGTACCATTTAACTTTTTTCTTGATAGTGACCTGCATTTAAAAAAGAAATTCAAGCTTTCTTTAGTACCCATATTTTTTTTAGTCCAATGGAGTTAATGCGATATACAGTCTTCGCCCAAACCTTCCTCATAGGTTTCCAAACCATAGGACATTCTTTCTCAAAATGTTCTGAGTTGTTACACTTAGAATATTTAAGAGCACTACAGCCTACAGGTTTTACAAAAACTTTTTGAAAATGATTTTTGTAAGAATCTTTTGTAGGTCTTTGTTTAATTCTTTCCTTTACCTTAGGAAAATCAATTAGAAGAATGGTTTTAGCAGTCATTCCCAAACCTGATTTGTTGAAGTAGGGTTTTTGCGGTGAAAGAATCTTTTCTAATTTCTCAGATTCTATAGAAACTCTTTTAGAAATACTTGAGATATCATTTTTCAAAAATGTATTTTCTTTTGAAAGATTGTCTGCATTTTCTTTCAAAGTAATAACATTTTTATCTAAACTTTCGACATTTTCTTTCCAAACAATCTCCTGTTACTTTCGTATAGAATTTTCCCTTTTAAGTTCGAAAATCCTCTTGAGATAGGTTTTTGAGACTAAGACACAATTCATCAATATATTTGAAGACTTTAGTAGGAATTTTTAAATTACTTACCTCGATTTCACTGTCTGAGTCTGAGTTTGTCTCATAGTCTGAATCTAATTATGAGTGTGCCATGAGACAAATATTGGCATAATCATCATCACTTTCTTCACACTCGGTATCACTCCAAGTTTCTACTTTAAGTGCTTTTCGATATTTCTCAGCTTTTCCTTTCTTTCTCTTCAACAGGGGATAGTTGGGTCTGATGTGTCCCTTTTTCTTGCATTCAAAGCAGATTACATCCTTGTTAGGTTCATTATCCTCAGCCGATTTATTTTGTAGCTTTTGAGAATTTTGTTTCTCGGATCGAATCTTCTTCCCTTTCTATTCAGTTTTCTAAACCTTCTTATCATGAGAGCATGCTCTTCATCGTCCATATCGTCTTGAGAATCTGTGACATCAGAATCATCATTAGATTTTAATGTAATGGATTTCTTACCTTTGGGATCTTCATCTTCATTGATTTGCTCCACTTCATAAGACTGAAGAGTGCCAACCAATTTGTCAATAGAGAGTGGCATGATTCTTTGTGTCTCCCTTGTTGAGGTCTTTATGTAATTCCAATCTTTGGAAAGTCCACATAGTAACTTGTTAACCTTCATGGGTCCAGAGATTGGCTGACCTTGATACTCAAGACCATTCACGATTTTTGTAAAACGACTGAACATGTCAGTGATAGATTCTTCTGGTTTCATCTTGAATGCTTCATATTGACCGAGCATAATATTGATTCTGGTTTCTTTCACTCGATCGGTTCCTTCATAGGTGATGTGCAATCTATCCCAGACTTCTTTAGCTGTTTCTCAAGAAGATATTCTGTTATATTTAGTAGGAGATAATGCATAATATAAGGAATAAATTGCTTTTCATCAAGAGCTTGTCTCTTGGTTATCTCTTTTTGAGTCATTTCACTAGACTCAACAACTTCTTTTCCTCTTTTGAGACTGTTGCAGCTTTAGGAATGATTTCTTTGTCTACCACGTCCCATTCTAGAGAATCCTTTGATCTTAGGAATGCCTTCATCTTATTTTTCCATATGCTGTATTCCTTTCCATCAAAATAAAGCGGTTTGGTGTTGCTTTGTCCTTCAACCAGACCTGGAGCCAACATACTAGCCATGGATCGTTAACTCTGGAGTAAAAAACACTTCAACTTAAATGAGTACACAGGCTCTGATACCAATTGTGAAAGCTAGTACGAGTACCTAGAGGGGGTGAATAGGTCAAAAACAAATTTTGCAGAGTAAAGTATATAATTTTGCTTTTAAACCAACTCTGTTTGGTAATAGATTATGAAAAGGAAATTAGACTCTAATAATCAAATAGAGTTACAATCAAAGTAAACGAAGAACACAAGGTTTATAATAGTTTGGCTTAATCTAAGCCTACGTCTACTCTTTCGCACTGACAGCCCACCGGCTAGATTTCACTAAGAATCAAAAGAGTTGTTATAGTATAGCTCTTCCTTGATTCCACAATGTAGTGACTCTGCTACACTTACTTAAGGTCTCACAGAAGTATAAACTCTCTTTTGAATACAAGTTTTCGCTCAACAATTGAATTGACAAAGAACAAGGAGTTTCAGACTTTCGAATTCTTCTATCGCACACACACTCGAATAACTGAAACATCTTCCTTATATACTCCTCTATGCCTTCATACCCGTTGGCACTTACCAAAGGAGCTCTTCCAATCTAGCTGTTGGACATAATCAATTAGGGAGATTTCCAGTTATTTAAGCAATATGCCGATAGCCCACCAATCCTGCTCACCCATACAATTAGGATCTAGGTTTCAATAAGTAGAACCTTCCAAGTATGCTTCGTCAATCAACGGATCTAAATTACCCGAATTGAAATCAAAACGAATAATAGATTCCAATATGTTATATCTAGCTGAGAGATTTGCTTCAGTTGATAGAATCAAATCCTTAACGAAATACTCTGTTCTGGATAAGTCTTCTTCGATGGTCTAGAAACTGTTAATGAGGATAGACTTTGAATCTTGAGTCTGGCGGTCCGGCGGTCTTTGGACTTTGACTAAAGAGTATGCAAGTCTTCAGACTAGACTGATGGAAATGTTTTGTCAGCTTCAAAACACGCAAAGAAGTTTTCTCCAACATTGCAAACCATTCTTCCTTGTAGCGTTGTTCCATTCCAATGTCATATGGAGGATTGTCGGTATTATGAGAGGATTCCTTTTGTGAGATCAAGGCATCCCACATGCTTTGCTACTTGAGGCAGGTTGTTCTTCATGAATCCTAGAGTGTCTTAGAGTGTTAACAGGCATGATTGGCTAGTGCCAGTTTGTTGTTTAGGCATAATTGGAGATTATGCTGGGGTCCATTCCAAGATATAAGGACAAAGGTTTTTTATCATAGGGATCTTGAGAGAGAGAATCTCCCTATTGGGCATAGGATGCCTGAGTATATGATTCCTGAGAGGACTGTGCGGGATTGTCCATGTTTGTCATTTCTTGTTCTTGTGATGGAGGTGTCATTGCTTGATTCTATGCTTGCTTAAATTCCTCATGTGCTTGTTTGGCTTTAGGTGCAAGACCATAGTGGTCTCATGGGATAGGTGTAAAGTAGTCCCATACTTCTTCAAGAATGGCATAGGACTCTCTGTAGTTCTCTATAGTTATACTCGATAGATCCGATGCAATTAGGAAATGATCTGTAGATACGAGCTTTTCAAAAATGTGGTTGAGGCTTGTAGGTTGCGGTTCATACTCCTTATGTTGCATTGGTGAGAGTACCATTATGTCGTACAAAAGTTCATGGTCTACGAAAAAAACACAATTGTATGTTTTTTTTTTTTTTTCGGCTAGGGAGAAGTTCTTGGTTCTTGTAGAAAAAAAGGCATTTTTAGTAAGTAGGAGGAGGATAAAATCAATTAAGCACATTCAGTAGGTTCCTGTTGTTTTCACTTCCCTCATTATACCAAAGCGCAATCAGTTTGGTTAACTTGACAATGAATTTTATGGTGGGGAACTCAACAGTTATTAAGTACTTATTGGTTAAGTACCAGATTAGCCATGGAAGCTGGTCAAGGAAATAATATTTTTTCCAAATTAATGGATGGATAAATGGGTACCTAGAGTCTAATCTAAAATGATAAGGAATTGAGTTTTCATGGCATTGCCATATGAGGTTATCAAGATTTTTAGTAAGGCAATCATTTTTAGATATGTTCAATGATTTCCTAAGGATATTCCAAACTTGGCCAATCTCGCATTCTTTTAATCTTGTCCTTTTCCTATTGAGGAAAAGCATGCCTGAAAATGTACATATTGATCTCTGTTAATGCCTTTGCTCTGGAGAGAAAATTAGCAAGAACAATTTTCTTTCCTGTAATGTGTTTGGTTTTGAAAGAGT
This sequence comes from Eucalyptus pumila, assembly GCA_016097595.1. NCBI lineage: Eukaryota > Viridiplantae > Streptophyta > Magnoliopsida > Myrtales > Myrtaceae > Eucalyptus > Eucalyptus pumila. The sequence continues at coordinate 35,654,249 of CM027853.1, forward strand.
GTTTCGAAAACCATTTAGCCCATTGAAGTAGCTGAGAGTGGGGAATTTGCTTCTGTTTGAATTTGGTCATATAGTGAAAAGATGCCATATCTTATTCTACCAGAAAATGATGGCCAATAAGATGGAATTTAAATTTTTCCATCCCATTCTTTATGGCCAATATTTCCTTAAAAGTAGAATGATGATGCATTTCAACTTGGGAAAACTTTCCATTTTTGTAAGCGCAAAAGTTTCACTTACCTTCAATTTTTTCAAATAGTATGACTACGCAATATTCGTCACTAGCATCAGTTTAGAGAGTTCTCTTCCTAATAGATGGTATTTGCAATGGGGAAGATTCTGCATAACTTCTTTTAGCTCTGCAACTACTTTGGTTTGAACTTTACTCCACGGCGAAGGATTCCTTTTTAGCATCGATTGTAATAGAAGCAACCATTTTGCAATGTTGGGAACAAAATCTCAGAGATAATTGATTATCCCAAAAAATTGCTGAATTTGCTTTGTCGTGAAATTTTCTTTTGGGAAATTTAACAATTTCTGAGCAATATACAACCCTAGTTATATGTACCTTTGTTGAAGTGTATACCAAGAAATTCAATTTTTGTTTGGGCAATGTTCATCTTTCTCTAAGAAAGTATAATTCCATATCTTTTTATCGTATCTGCAAATTGATCGAGAAGTCAGTAGTGGGATATCTCATCAAGACTATAAAGCAAGATGTTATCAATGTAGACTGTTGTACTTGACAATATTGATTGAAAAAAATGGCACATGGCCTTTTGGAATAAGGATGGGACTACTTTGAGGCTAAATTGGAGAATTTTCCATTGAAAATATTGATTTGGGATATAGAACTCTATCTTGAATTTGTCTTCAAGATGAAAGCCCAGTTGCCAAAATCTAGCTTTATGGTCAAATTTGGAGTAAATGTGGGCTTTGGATAATCCAACAAAAAGGGAATTTCAAGAAGGCAAAGTGAACTTGTCATCTTGGAGGAAGAGGTTGAGGGGCTGGTAATTGATTACTAGTTGCATCTTTCCTCGATTTTGCTCGGCTCATTTATTGGCATAAAAAGCTTTCCAAGCCCATTGGAAATTTGAGATTTCAATAAGGCCTTGCTGTTGCGGCTTTGAGCACTCCTTCTAAGTAACAGTAAGATGTTCTAGGTTCATTCCCATAAGACTCGCTTTAACGAAATTTATGTCTTCATTTTTTTTTTTATAAAGGAAGGTGAATAAAGAACTCTGGATTTTTCAACAAATGATGGGGATACTTTTGAGAGAAGTTGAAGTGAGATTCCGAATAGGATTCTACCAATTTTTGCACGATTGGATCCAATAAACTCATTTGGATGGAAAAGAGTAATTGGATACTGACAAATTTAGAGAATTGATCTTTATAGTTAAGCTTTTCTAAGAATGATTTGGAGTTGAGGAATTTGAGTCATAACATCCCAATAATAATCAAATCTTTATTGGGGAAACTAGATCCAAAGACTTTAGTGGTATAAAACACTTAGAGAAGAACTGGATAGTTACTGGTGTAGTTTGTACAATTGTAAAAAAAGTATCTCTTGAAGCATAATTGAAATACCAAACATAGAATCGGTTTTTATAAGAGCAATGATTGTAATTGGTTTAACAAACTTTGAGGTGAGGATTTTTATAGGAAAATGAGGACAATTGACTTGACTAGAACGTATACTAGGGTCTTGTTTTGAAGAGGTGAGGGATATATGGAAAAAATCTTCAAAGTCTGAATCAGAATCAATTTCATTAGGGGTTTAATAATAAGGAATGACATAAAGAGTTTGCTTAGATGGGTCTTCATCAACGGAAAACAATGATTCAATATAATCATTTTCAAGTGAATATCCAAAGGAAATATTCACAATTCTCCTTTATTTGTTGGAAAAGTATCTCTTAATTTGCTGGGAAAGCTCTTTAGGAATGGAGCCTAGGAAAACCTATTTTAGATTTGCATAAGCTCTAAGGCCATACAAGCATTTAAGCATTTCTCAACGATGCTTATCCAGATGTCTTTTCTAGAGAGAACAACATTTTCTTTTGAAATATTCTCTTCTTTTGAGCTCAATAAGATCGGCGAGTTTTCTATGAAAAAGTAGTAGATGGTTGTGACATCCTGAATTTCCAGTTCTGTTTTCAATTGAATGAATCGGGCTTTTCATCGATGAGATAACTAGTCTATCTGGTGAAGCCGTTAAGAGATTTTAACGCAATAGATTTGAGAATTCGACCCGAAATTGACAACTCGACTGTGCTAGTTTGCAAGGGTCATTACAACATAGTTAAAAATCGATGAGAGACCGGAGATAGGTTGACTCGACTGAGCCATGTGATTAAGTGTGGGTGATTCCACCTAATTGCAAAATTCTCGTCGATCGGCATTAGACCGAATTTTCTGTCGTTTTGGTACCCTGTATATGTATTTGAAATCTTGAAGTTTTCACGACAACCGAGAGTTGACAATGTGTCGAAAATGTACAATGTGGCTCGAAAATAATTGACCATGGGTCAATTGCACTAAAAATTCATAAAAGCTACCTGGTAGGTTAGGTCATGCTAAAATCGCACCAGATTGAAATTAATCGCGAATTTAAATCTGAATTTAGAAATCGAAAGTTCTATCATGTCATGATTTATTTTAGGACCGTCGACTTATCATCCGAAGATTTTTTTGCAAATTGAGATTTTTGGCAAAATTTCAAAGCAGGGCTGTTTTTGATCTGGAAAATCAGAGGGCTGTTTTTGGTCGCGTTTTTGGGATTCAAGTTGGTTCAATTGGTAAAGAAAATTATTGTTTGGGATGATGGCACTTTGGTTGATTTTATGGACATCAAATTGGGCTCAATTTGAAGGAAATTGAATTCAATTTAGGGGAAAATGTTTCAAAATTTGTAGGCCATGGGGTAGAGAACATTTGGACCACTTGGTTGGCTTGCTAGGGAAGTTTGAGGGCTGCCAAGGGGCCATGGTGGGACCTTGACAAAGGACCAAGGGGATAGAATAGAAGACTTTTAGGCCAAGGGGGACCCTCCTCTGTCTTTAGCAGCTTCTTCTTCCTCTCAAGGCCCACTTTATCCATTGTTGGAGCCTTGGAAATCTTGAGAGAACCAGAGAGTGACTGAGCAGCACCCCCTTGCCCAACGACGACCACCCAAGCCCTCTTCGCCTCTATCGCGTCGCTCGTGAGCCTGCACACGCTGCTTGGTTGTTCTTGCGCTCATTCGCTTACACCGAGCCTCCTTGCCATTCTCCCGAGCCCCCGGTTGCCATAGGAGCTTAGCTGGAGCTCCACCGTTGCCATCCAGCCCGTCGAGCAGTTTTGAGCTGCCGTCCAAGCCGCCATAGCTTCGCCTGCCCACCTAGTCTCCTGCCTTGTCGTTTATGTGCCAACTAGCCACTGGTTCTAGCTTGCTTAGCCCAAAGCAGAAGCTGAAGCTAGCAAGGGTTCGTGGACTTCAATGCCCATTTTCAGGCTCGTCCGGTCTTTGTTTGGTGTCGCCACAAGGTGGTTGGTCACTTGTCTCTACGTTGCCTTCGCTGTGGACTCACCAGATTGCTATACTGGTGAGTTTACTTGCTAAACTATGCTTAGGAAGTTAATGATGTTTAAGTGGTGATTAGTTTAGGCTAAGTATGGATTAGGTAGTTAGTTAGAATGGATTAGTAATTTAATTATTTGTTCGTGCATGTTAGGTGGTTAGAATGGATAGATTATAGACTAGATACGTTTTACTATTTATCTAGACAGGTTCAAAAATTTTCTCGGCCCATTCGGATGGTTAATTAAGCATTTCCGACCTAAGTTTGCATTTTTGATAATTAATTGTATTTATTTAATTATTTTTGGTGTTTATTTAATTAATTATTATTTTTTGAAAATTATACCGAGATATCCGGTGACAGAAATTTCGTATTGATTACAGTTGTATGCTTAGTTTCTACAATTGAATGCTATTTTGTGCAAATTGAGTGGTGATTGTAATTTTAGGTATTTATCCCAAAATTGTGTAATTTCAGTATTTAATCATAAAATATCGGGGCGTCAGTTTTTAACGTCAAAATATTTTTAGGCACCATATTAAATAGTGAGATTTTTGAAAAGAAAGATATAGCATTTTGGCTCAGACCGACTATGTACTCACACACGATTATTTTTATTAGGTGTCTTGAGAAATTGGTGTGCAAAGCATAAGGTCCTTGGCCGAGATTGATTTATTGTGTGCCAGCTTGTGTGAGCATTATTGAATCGTTAGCTTGTGAGAGCAGTATACTATATCAACTTATGTGAGCATTGATATGTTAGCTTGTGAGAGCAGTATACTATATTGGCTTGGGTGAGCTATAATATATGTCAGTTTGTGCGAGCTATCATCTATATATCAGCTTGTGTGAGCTTTAAACATTTATATCAGCTTGGGTGAGCTATAATATATATTTGCTTGTGCGAGCTACCATATACATATTAGCTTATGAGAGCTATAACCATCTATTTCAGCTTGTGTGAGCAATGATTGTATTGATTGAATGAATAGACGAGATTGATTGATAAATGGTATTGATCGTATCGATTGTATCGAATTGAATGGCTTGAATGATCGATTGGATTGAGTTGATTGCTTGAGATTATGAACTATATTGAGGTACATGAGGGAACCAGGCAAGGTAAGTCTTCTGACTTGTGTGCATAGCTGCATCTAGACATATTTCCTTCATAGTTGGAGTTTAGGGGGTGAATTTGCAAAGACATTATATCACCCTGTCGTGGGCTTAACCTTTTTAGGTCCTTCGATGGCGGTTCCTCCGGAACGTTTTGGTTGGCTGATGAGGGTTACTGAGCGGAGTTTTTATTACTATGCCTTAGGGGGTCGATGGGTCTATGAACTCGTGGTGACCACCGTCTGGGTCGATGAGGGCTTACCTCAGAAGGTACCTCATCGGTCCAGAGCGTGGTTTCGCTACGATTTCAATGGATTTCGTGTGGGTCTCCTCTAGGGTTTTGAAATTCATGTTGTGGTAGTTGATGCCACTCTAGGTGAGAGTGTAGCTGACCCTCCTGATGGTGCTATGGAGGACTCGGCGCCCCTGGAGCTTATGGAGACCGAAGGATCAGCGAATGTGTTTGGCTAGCTGGTCATAGGACATCTTCATTTTTAGAGCTGGTCTTTTGTAGACTCTTGATTTTAATCTAGTCTTGTATATAAATTGGGGTGTTTATAAAAGTGTTTTGGTTGTGAATATGTTTCCTGCTTTTCTATCCTATGTTGGTTGTTGTTAGAGGTAATTGTTTCACTTCTGCATGCGCATTAAAATGATTGGGTCGACGACGCATCTTGGGGCATTGCAATTTAATTGACTATCGAGGGATGGGCACGCGCTCAAGGATCGGGTCGTGACAATGGTGGTCATGGCTTGGCCAAAATCTACGAAAAGTAGGAATTGAACTTGGTCATTTTCTAGGATGGATTGCCATCAATGTTTAAGGCTTCCAGTAAACCTTGCAACGAATGTGAGGAGGACTCATACTTTTCATGATTTGTGAGATTTTGAGTGCTTACCCAAGACTGAAATTCTTCAAATCTTTCTGGCCATTTCGAAAGAGGAATATCATCAACAGTAAAAAACTGTTTGAAAGAAAAAGTTGGATTATGAGATGGGTTATTTGGTTGGATAATCTTTGGCTTAGAGAGGATTTGAATCCACCTCATGATCTGGAGGATTAGCTATGAATATTGAAAAGATGGTTGGTATAATAGGAAATGGAGGTGAGGACACCTGGAGTGCCATAACTTGGCACGCCGGGACACTTAAGTGCCATAACTTTAAAATGGTACACTTAAGTGCCATCATCGGAGTAAAATGGAACATGGAGATAGAAGGATTATCTTTCTTTTGCTCTTCTTGGTTGAGTGGTGTCTCATTTGAGAGTTCTAGTGGGTATGAATGCTTTTTTGCCCACTTTAGGATTGGCTTGTAGAATGGGGAAATGGCCGATTTTTTACGAGGGGGAGAAAGAGGAGGCAAAGGTAGCAAAGTCAGTAATGATGAAGCATATGAAATTAGTGGAGATAGAGCATAAAAAACCATGAACTAAAATTTATCGCTTTCTCCAAGGGTGTTAACTGAGAGATCTCCATTCAAATACCTTTGGTAGATAATGTCTTTTGGTTTTCAGGGTTTTCGCTTGGGCTTTGTAGTTGGGTCCACTTAATGAGGAGAGTTTGTATAGTATGAACACTAACAAAAAGGATCCCAAAAGCAATTACCATAACGGTCTTTGTAGTAATGGACAAGATTTCCATTACTTTGGAAGTATCTTTTTTGGATCTGACTCAAATATTGATTCTGGATCGCAAGATTCAATCATAAACAGAGTTTAGAAGATATAAGGGCTTTCTTCATTTTCTTTGCTGAATTTGATAGCAACAATGCCATCCATTTTCCTCATAAATTCAGAATTTGAGGATTGAAGGGGCTCGTGACATCTTTAATTTCCAGTTCTGTTTTCAATTGAATGAATCAAGTGTTTCATCGATGCATCTATAGTTCTATTCTCTGAGTTGATCACTCACGAGATAACTAGTCTATCTAGTGAAACCGTTAAGGGATTTTAATGCAATAGATGTGGCACCCCAAAACACCTAAGGTCGCCACAGGTACCTATCACTATACCTAATGAATGCTAGTTACATCTCTTAGTAGAAGCATCGCAGTTCATAGTCATTTTTTTTTTAAATGGTCCAAGCGCAACTTATTAGCAGAAGCATAATTGAATATCACCATCTCTCCCTCCAACAATCATGATACAATGCACACCACTAAGCACCATAGGAAAAGATAAAGTTGAGCCACTTGTATTTACATATTCATGATGGATTTTCTCGGGTCGATACAACAAAAAAAAAGCCAAGATTTTTAGTTACACTTGGCCACATCCAAAAAGGATATCTCAACCCTATAACGATCACGTGTCATCCTCCATCTATTAGTGTCGGCTACCCCAAAAAGAAACATAAGCTCTTTACCCCTCACATGGCCATCACACCCATCCTGGTGCGTCGGGCGGTGGTGGCGGCAACATCCCCCTAAACACTCCATCTCGGTGAACATGAACCGACATAAACTCCTGAATGACTGGGCCCCCAGTCAGGCCCACATCATACATGACCAGCACTTGCACCCGCACAAACGTTAGACTTAGGATGGTAATGCAGTCGATCTTTGTACATTCTACCTCCACATCAAATGGGAGGCCATAGAAGGTGCCTCGCGTGACAGTAGGGAGCGGCATCTTTCTAATTTGAAATGTTGGTCTCCGAAGGGATGAGTACAACCACTCAGCAGGTAAAAGATCCAATAAACCACTCAATGCATCACACAATACAATCATAACATTCATAGCATAGTATATGTCATTCATGCCTCCAAGCATAACTTACCTTGCAACCACTCATACCATGTGTACATACATCCTCATGTACTCATCACCATCATATCATACATATACCATGCCATAGGTGCACACACAACCATGCACTCATCATCATCATGTCATAGATGTACCATCATGCCATAGGTGCACACACAACCATGCACTCATCATCATCATATCATACATGTACCATCATGCCATAGGTGCACACACAACCATGCACTCATCATCATCATATCATACATGTACCATCATGCCATAGGTGCACATACAACCATGCACTCATCATCATCATATCATATAGCCATGCATATGTCACCATATCATATGTGCATGATTCAATTTCCACTTTTATCTTTCAATTTGATCACCACATATTTCTTTCCCAGGACCAGTAATTGCATCCCACATTTTTATCACTCGCATCCCAACCTGGCATCGCGAGAAACCTCCGGCACACACCACCGCGCATCCGGCACCCCCACATTTCGGGCATCTCGCATCCTAATTGGCATCACGAGGCATTCCTCGGGCACAAACCTCCGAGGCTTCCGGCACCCAACCATTCCGGGCATCTCGAAACTCCCGAGGACATCCAGGCATGTATCACAATACAACCGGACATTCGGCACCCCCCATCCCGGGCATCCTGACACTCCCAGGGCATTATCGACCCACCTCCAACAGTTTCCTCATTCATCATAATTCTTATTCACCAATTTATGTCTCACAATCAACATGGCACATGATGTAATGGCAACAAAGTCAAATTCAGCATTTGATTCTATATGCAATGCCAAATATCATCACATGCTCAGCAAGATTCAATCACCTCAACCAATATAATTAATAGGGCTCATCCAAAACAGAATAATCATAAATTTCAGCATTTGAAATTTACATAATCCAGCTTGCACAGTTTTAGAAAATATTTCCATTAAATACACAAATGGTCTTTAAAAATTATGCAATTCGAACATGTGATATTCAAGACATAATGACAGATATTTCATGAAGGACAATGCACCAAAATACCCTCATAAAATTTGATATAGATCACGCATCACAGAATTTCTATTCTATCAATACAGCTTGCACAGTTTTTGAAACATTTTTGGTTAAATAGGCAATTGAACTTAAAAAGTTATAAAATTTTAATATCTTGCAGAGAAGACATACAGAAATATACTTCATGAAGAACACTTTGCCGAAAGAGCTTCATAAAAAAAGATATGACCCATACATTGAAGCTGACTAAACCCGTAAGCGACAGATTACTCGGTTTTTGAAATATTTCCGAATAAATACTCTAATGACCTTCAAAAATTATGAAATTTAAATATGTAGTAGTCAAGACCCTAAATAAGATTTTTCATGAAGACATTGACGTCATATTCGTCCTAGAAAATCAATTATGGGCGGTTGAAGCCCCTGTTCCTAGCACCGAACATTCCAGGTTTAACCGTCTCCAAAAATCACGATTTCACCTACTTATCTTCCATATTTTCCTTTGAATTTTTTATATGTTTTCCCTCAAGAGGTCTAATACAACTTTAATTAAGGGATCAAGGTAAGATTTTCAAAGGAAAGTCACTTTATAGTCCACGAAGTCACTGGAGTTCAGTACAATATTTCCAGATCTAACGTCTTCACAAGAAAATCGTTTCACTAGGCTATACTTGTTTGTTTTCCCTAAAATTTGAGTATGTTAGTCTTCAGGATGTTCTATAAAAATTTTGTGAAGGGATTGAAGTGAAATTTTCAGTAAAAAGTTACATGCAACACACAAAATCACCTAGAGGTCAACAAAACAGCTTCAGATCTAACATTTTCGTAGAGGAAGGGTTTCACCCCCTCAAAACTCTGCCATTTTGTCTCAAATTTTAGTATGTTATGATTTAAGATGTTTTCTACAACTTTCATGAAAAATCCGAAGCCAAAATCCAACTCAAGCATCGCATGCAAGCCATCACAACATTCTGGGTTAGGCTATTTACTCGAGAACAGATTTCAACTTCAAACCAACACCCTTAAGACTTTGGTTTCTCACCCTAGACATCCGAAATTCATCACCCTTCAATAGCACATTCTAGACACAACATGCAACAGCAGATCAAAGGGTCCCAACTTGCCTCTATACCGAGCTACGGCGAGCATGACGGTGGCGAACGACGGACGCACGGGCGGCTGCGAGCGACGGATGAGCGGCTTCTTCCTCCTCTCTCTCATTTCCCTCACTCTCTCGGCAACTTTCTCTCTCTCCCTCTCTCAAAACCAGCCACTCCTTCTTTTATTTCCCCTTTTATTCAATCATTAGTAATCATTAGGTGCCGCCCAAGGTGGCCAATGAGTGTAACTCTCCTTTTTGCCACTTGGCAAACCCCATGCATGATGGGCTTGAAGATGGGCCGGCCTCCCCCCTCTCTCCTTGTGGTCGACGACAGCCTTTCATGGGCTCCATGGGCCAGCCAGCTTGGCCCATCTTAGGCCCATCCCTCTTGGGCCTAAGACCCAAACTTAAGTAGCCCATGTTTACTCTTAATAATTCTTCTTAATTCCCTCTTTTATAAATTTCAAATTTACAATTTTATATGGCCATAAAACTTGTAACATTAAACTATAGGAATCAAATCTATGAGGTGCATAGCCAAGAACAAATTCTTCTTATCAAATTATCCCATGATACTAATTTTAATAACCCATGAACACAAGATACATTTCCATCCACATAACACTCGGTCTTAAAAGAAAATCATTAGCTAAAGCATAAACTAAAGGCAAATTTCATTACCTAATCATAGTCTTTAAATACATCTAGAGGTTGCCTTGAATTTTGGGATGCCACAATAGATTTGAGAATTTGACCAGAAATCGACTGCTCGACCGTGCTAGTCTATAAGGCTCATTACAGCACAGTTAAAAATCGATTAGAGACCAGAGATAGGTCGACTTGACTGAGCCATGTGATTAAGTGTGGGTGATTCCACCTAATTGCAAAATTCTCATCGATTGTCATTAGACTGATTTTTCTGTCGTTTTGGTACCTTATATCCGTATTTGAAATCTCGAGGTTTTCACGACAACTGAGAGTCACTAATGTGTCGAAGATGTACAATGTGGCTCGGCAATAATTGACTACGGATCAATTGCACTAAAAATTTCTAAAAACTACCCGGTAGGCTAGGTCAAGCTAAAATCGCGCTAGATTGAAATTAATCGTGAATTTAAACCCAATTTCAGAAATTGAAAGTTTTTTCATGTCACGATTTATTTTAGGACCATTGACTTACCCTTCGAAGATTTTTCTGCAAACCGAGATTTTTGGCGAAATTTCAAAGTAGGGTTGTTTTTTACCAGAAAAATCAGAGGGCCATTTTTTATTGCACTTTTGGGATTCCAGTTGGATGAATTAATGAGGAAAAATGTTGAATGGGATGATGGCACCTTGATTGAATTTATGGGGACCGATTTAGATCCAATTGAAGGAGAATTGAAGTGAATTTGGGGGAATTTGGTGCAAAATTCGTAGGCCATGGGGGAGGAACATTTTGGACCACTTGGGATTTCTTATAGGGGAAATTTTGTGCACCAAATTGGCCTTGGATGACAGCCAATTGTGGTGGGGCCTTACCAATGGAGATAGAGATAGAAATGAAGACTTTGGAGGCTTGGAGGGACCCTCCACTCTTTAGCTAGTTTCTTCTTCTTCAGCAAGCCACTTTTCTCCATTTTCAGACCTATTGAAGCTCCAAAGAACTAGAGAAATTGAGTGTCACCTCCCCCTAGCTTGTCGCACACTGCCGGAGCTCTTTGCCACCATCGCACATTGCTCGCAAGCCTAGCTCGGCGTTCCGCTCACCTGCGCGCCTGTGTGCTGTCGTCCCTATCCTGGCCGTCCCCTGAGTCATTCCTAGTCACCGCCGAGCTCCCCAGACCACCATCCAAGTTGCCGGAGCAATCGCCGCCGCCCATCATCACCCGTAGCAACCTCCGCCAGCCCGTCTCACCGTTTCCAGGCCAAGCCAAGCCTGCGCAAGCTCTCTTGGCCCAGCAACTAGAATCGAAAGCCAACAAGGGCTCTGTGACTTCAAGGTCCGTTTTAGGCCTCTTCCAGGCCTTGTTTGGCATCGCTGCTAAGAGGTTTGTCGCCTGTCTCCGCGTCGCCGTCTCTGCGGACTCACTGAATCACTAAACTGGTAAGTTTACTCACTAAACTCTGCTTATGGAGTCAATGACATTTAAGGGGTGATTAGTTTAGGCTATGTATGGTTTAGATGGTTAGTTAGAACGGATTAGGAATTTAATTATTCATTTGTGCATGTTAGGTGGTTAGAACGGATAGATTAGAGACTAGATAAGTTGTGCTATTTATCTAGATAGGTTCAAAAATTTTCCCAGCCCGTTCGAGTGGTTAATTAAGCATTTTTTGGCCTAAGTTTGTATTTTTGGTAATTAATTGTATTTATTTAATTATTTATTATTTTCCAGAAATTATACCGGAATAGCTGGTGACCGGAATTTCGTGCTAATTGCAATGGTGTGCTTGGTTTATTTAATTGAATGCTATTTTGTGCAAATTGAGTGCTGATTGTAATTTTGGGTATTTATCCCAAAATTAAGTAATTTCGGTATTTAATCAGAAAATACCGGGGCGTCAGTTTTTAACGTCAAATTTTTTTTAAGCACTATATTAAATAGTGGGATTTTTGAAAAGAAAGATATAGCATTTTGGCTCAGACCGACCGTGTACCCACACATGATTTTTTTATCAGGTATATTTTAACACGATGATATTAGGCCAAGTTCATTATTTTATTTGAGGAATTGGTATGCAAAGCACAAGGTCCTTGGCTGGGATTGATTTACCGTGTCTTAGCTTGTGTGAGCATAATCGTCAGCTTGTGTGAGCATTATTGAATTGTCAGCTTGTGTGAGTAGTGATCATTTATCAGCTTGTGAGAGCAACGATCTATATCAGCTTGCGTGAGCAACAATTTATATATCAACTTGTGCGAGCTACTATCTATCTATCTATATATCAGCTTGTGAGAACTATACAATCTATTTTAGCTTGTGTGAGCAGTGATGATATCGATTGATTGATAGATGGTATTGATTAATAGCTGGTATAGATGGTATTAAATCGATGGGACTGAGGCAAGGTAAGAAATGTACTGATGTGCAGGAGGGAACTGAGGCAAGGTAAGACTTTTGACTTGTGTGTATAGCTGCCTCTAGGCATATTTTCTTCTTAGTCGGAGTGTAGAGGGTAAACTTGCTGAGATATTGTCTCACCCCATCGTGGGCTCAACCTTTTTAGGTCCTTATATGGTGGTTCCTCCGGAACGTTTTGGTCGGCCGATGAGGGTTGTTGAGCAGAGTTTTGATTACCATGCCCCAGGGGGTCATGGGTCTATGAATTTGTGGTGACCACCGTCTGGGTCGATGGGGAACTACCTCAGAGGGCACCTCATCGGTTCAGAGTGTGGTTTCGCTATGGTTTCAATGGATTTCGTGAGAGTCCCCTCCTGGGTTTCGAAATTCCCGTTATGGTAGTTGATGCAACTCTAGGTGAGAGTGCTGCTGACCCTCCTGATGGATTTGTGGAGGACCTAGCGCCCTCAGAGCCTATGGAGACCGAAGGATCGGCAAACGTGTTCAGCTAGCTGGTCATAGAACAGCTTTGTTTTGAGGATCGGTCTTTTGTAGACTATTGACTTAGTCTTTTGTTGTATATAAACCGAGGTGTTTATAAAAGTATTTTGGTTGTGAATGTGTTTCCTACTTTTCTATCTCATGTTGGTTGTTGTCAGGGGTATCGTTTCGCTTCTGCATGTGCATTAAAATCAATGGGTCAACGACGGGTGTGACATCCCAAATTTCATTGATCGTCATTAGCAAAATTAGATCATTGGAAAATTAGATCTATGTAGAATGGGCCGGAAAGTGAACCCAATAGACTTTGAGGAACGTGTGGGCTTGAGAAAAAATTGGGCCACATGAATTGGACTTAAGAAATCTAATGAGAGATTATGGGCTTGGACTTGGCTTGAAGTGGGCCAAGGTTCGAAATTATTAGATTTGTAGATTTAGTTTAGTGGGCCGGATTGTTATGGATTAAGCCTATTGGGCCGGAGATGAATATTTAGGCCCGAATGATTTTATTTTATAGATTATAGTTATGATGACTTAATTAATGTTTACAGTGCTAATATAAATTTATAACTTTAGCATTATTTTTGTGATGAATTCTTTATAAACTAACATTGACTAGTCGATATGTTATGTCATTCGATATGTTATATGTTATGACTTTGTATAATTGGGATTAAGTAGAAACAAAAGGCAATTAGATGAAAATATTAGAAACTAACGAACTAACTAATGATATCGATTAACTGTTAATTAGTGACGATTGATAGATGGCGAAAATCTTCATGCATGAAAGCCACGACATCTTTCTCTCTCTCAATTCTCTCATCAACACCCACGGTTTTTCTCAATCCATAGAACTGAGGATGGCAACTCCAAGGAAGCATAATCATTAGAAGATCTAATCATTACACTAGCCTAGGGATTAGCTTGTAGCCTATTTTCCCCCTTAAGCTTCGTACCCTCTCTCTCTCTCCATATAAAACCGAGAAACCCTCATCTTCATCTTCTTCTTTCTTTTCTCTCAGCTGAGCAGTAAAAACCAGAAGCAAACCAGCGACTTCTTCTTCTTGCATGCTGATTTTGAGTGTTGATCTTGAAGCATCTCTGTGTTGTTTAGTAGCTGAAGCAAGGTAAGGAAAGATCTAACTCTAAATTGAAAGTTATCCATTGTTTCATCAAGGGAGCTTGAGGATCTAACCAAACAGTGATGGATATAGTTTGTAGTTGCTGTTTTGTGATTGATCTAAGCTGAGTAAGTGTTAGATTAGAGTTAGAAGCCATTGCATGTTGTTTTTTAGGACTGCATGTCTCGAAATCCTTGTGTGAGTATGCTGTTTTGTTGAGCGAAGTGATGAAATAGATGCCGAGTGTGTTGTTTTGGTAGAAATCGTGATAAGTGGCTTACGGATGCAACAACACTTCGAGCCGAGCTGTGAAATTGATCATTTGTTAGAGAAAGATATGCTGAAGTTGCTTTGAGTTTCTGTGAGTAAGCATTTGAGTATTTTAGAAGAGATTTGTGGATAGCTAAGTTGTTTCGTTGAGTTAGAAGTGAGAAAATTTGTGTATCTATTCTGTTCTAAGTGAAAACAGTTATGGAGTCTTCTGTTTGTGTTTAATTTTCTTTATGTATGTTAATAGAAATAAGATAGAAACTATTCTACATGATAGAATATCTATGAGATCAAGTTATACACGTAGCTATAACCATATGACTATAAAAACATAGAGACAGAAGTGTACTTAGTAAAACCAGTAAACTGTTCTTGTGAGAAACGGTTTGACCTTTACTGATTATGTGAATTTTCTGTATTTACCTAGTTAGATTTGGACTTCTAATCCTTAATGAAAATTGTAGGAAACATCTTAAGGAATAACTTGTCAAAATTTGAGATTAAATAGATAAGAATTGGCTAGTGAAACAATTTTCTTTGTAGATACGAAATCTGGACGTCAGTACAGGGTACTAGTAAAGATTATGGCGACTGTTACTCTTAATACAGTGAGAATCAGATTTAAGTTTCTTCACGAGAATTGTTAGTCTATGTCTCAAATATAACATACTAAAATTTAGTAATATTTCGACAAGAATTGATATACCTTCTGTGTCCAAAACCGAAACTGTACATTTAGTTAGTAAACTGTCTAGACCCGAGAACATATATTAGATGATGTGTCTTTTATATTAGACTGTATGACATACATAGAGTCTAATAAACCTCTAATAGGTGTTAATTGTGTAAGAGTAAGTCTCATATATTATTTGAGGTGTAGATGCATATAGTATCATGTGTGTGCAATGAGTGCGGTGCATAGTGCTTGATTATGGGATAAATATCTGTTCGCCATGGAATGGGATATGACGTAATGGGTTTTATCTTATAATTTGGACACGCATGTGTGCTAGGTTCATGAGAGTTAGATAGATACTTTCGAGTCTTTTCTTTTGCATACGATAAATGCATTAATCAAAGGTGTGGTGGTGTGAAACGTGTGCTTAAGATGAATAAACCCATTGGTACTGAGATACCGGTGATGCCCTTGGAAGTTTGGGATGTCCTTGCTGCATGGTCTTGGATGCCTCGGTAGAGAAATACTGAGATGCCTCGAAGTGAGATGGCCTTGTGTGTGATCAAGGATGTCTCGGTTGTGTGATACTGAGATGCCTCGGAGTGAGATGCCCCTAGCTGTGTGGTCTTGGGAGGACCTCGGTTGTGTGATGCTGGGATGCCTCGGAGTGAGATGCCCACAATTAGAGGTATTGTGGAAGTTCGGATAACGTACTTTCCGGAAGTGACTCGATCAGGCCGGTAGAGTCCTAGTTGTGACTGATTCGAGGGTGGATTTTATGCACACTAAATATAATTATTTGGCGAGTGAGTTCATCTATTATTGTTGCATTATATTTTGATGTGAGATTGAGTTTGTGAATGGTAAGTATAGAAATGGATGCATATAAGGTGATTTCTTACATGAATTAATAGAATTTTTTATGCTTGTGATATACTTCCTTTAGCATCCTAAATTGTTTGATGATTCACTTGTAACTTTGATGGCTATGGATTGTTTAAGTTAGAGTTTTATCATTCTTTACTAGGCAAGGTTGTTTGCTCATACCTTACATTTTTCAGATTGATAGCATGGATGTACCGCCAATAACTCGATACGGGGCGATAGTGAGTCTTGATGTTTCTCTTCATGACGTGTATGATCCCAAAATTGACATGGTTTTCTCCAAGTATGAGGCGACTTTATGGCTAGATGACGGTAGAGCTGAGTTGATCCCGATGACGTTCGTTGCATGGTTTATCAACCGTGAAGGGGAGATGTTCGGACCTTTACCCTTTGGAGTAGGAGGACCTGGAGCGGGGATGGACGGCGCCTAGACGCCTTTGATCTTGTTGTAGCTGACTGACTTTTGTTTTTTGTTAGATGTGGGCTGGTGTGGGAACTCGTGGAGTAGATAACCTCACCCATATCCCTGGCTTGTGTTGTGCCTTACTTTTTTTTTTTTTGTATATGATGTAAATATATAGGCGAAGAACATGGAACGAGTCTAGGTCGATAATTTTGTATGCCCCAATGATGATAAAATGAAAGGAAGCCTTTTATGATCTTGTCTATGTGCATTGCAGGATAACCTTATAATATAAATTTAGGATTTTAAATAATCCATGTTATACATGCTAACCTTCAATGGTAAATACTATGGGTTATCTAAAGGAGTTTACTAGATTAATGTCAATAATAATTATAATTCCACTTGCGCTTAGTACGTGACGCTCTGGGACGTCACAGCTCGTTACAACGGGTCCTGGGACATTGCAAAGTTATCGACCACCGAGGGATGGGCATGCGCTCGAAGATCGAGGTGTGACAAGGCTTCTTCTTCTTGTACAGTTTTTCATAATTGATAATCCAAGTCTCTAGAAGGAGTTTGGCCAACTTCTCTTTGGAAAATTTGCCTAAGGACATGGATGTAGGATGCTTGGTCATTCGGCATGGAGATGAACAAGGCTCTTCATTTCCATTTTGGAAATTTAGATCAGGGGCGTGATTCTGCACTCAATAGACCATCTGGTAGTGTAGTGTCACCGCAATGGAAAGTAGGGTGCTCTAGTACATTGGATTTGAACCTTCAAGAAGGAAAGTAGCAAAGGATCTTAAAGAGCAACATTAAAGTTTGGATATAGGGTGTAAAGACCGTCCCAGCATTCAAAGTTGTTTGGACAATGCCAAAACAAGCATGTTGGTATTCTAGGAATTGAGTTTTTAATAGGGTCATCCTGGCCACAATTGGCAAGCCTTTTGTGAGTGCAAGATGGACAACTCCACAGTGGATATGAGAGTATCCCTGTTTGGTCCACTATTTGGGAGATTCTATAGGGATTTAGAGAGTAACAGAATACTCCTTTTCAGTGGCTCAAATAGGATACTAATCAAACTTGGAGGACTGTATGTACTCTTTCACTTATTTGGAAGTTTGACGAATAAGATGTCAGATAGAATGGATGGGGGAAAATGATGAAAAGGGTTTAGCAAAAACAGAATATCGATTCATAAGAGGAAGTTGAGTTTCGGATTTCTTTGTGTCATTACTAAAAGAGATATAAAAAAAAATAGTCAATTTTAGAAGCATTTGACATACGAAAGTCTGAAAGAGAAGAGGAAGATGGAGATGAAGTAAGAGTAACGGGCTTAGTCATGATGATGAGAAGACCTTCTCAACATTGGATTCATAATCTGAGTGCATGGAACTAACCAAGTTGCAGATGAAACCATGGCTTTAATAGCGATGAGGGGATCTATGTTTAGAACCAGGGAAAACCAGGTCAGTTGTAGCAGGTATGCTATCCCACAATAGGCGAACCTCTGTTCAAGCCTTCTAGAGATTGCCTTTTAGCTGTGAACTGCTAAAAAATTTGGATTATAGCATAAAGATGCTCAAAGATGTCACGATAGTAACGTCTCTAACTTAGCCGAGTTGCATTTCTCAGAGGATCTTACGAGGCTGGAGAAAAAGAAGTGTTTAGATAGACATTAAGAGAATTTACTTAAGCACGCACTTTACTTCAAGGGACTCTGCCTAAAACATTATATCCTCTTTGCTTTATATGGGCATTAAGAAGTTACAAAAAACAAAGATCAAGCTCACAGGTCTTAAAACACATAAAGGCTCTAGGATTCTTAGTTGGGAATTATTCTAGATGATATGAACAGTGATTATGAATAGTGATTTTCATAGCCTATTGTTCAATCGCTTGCATTAAGTAACAATTACTATCAAAGCTAGGCTTGGTAGAGTTGAGGCAAATAAATGATATCTAAAGAAGGAAAAGTTAGAATTGATAGATTTGAATGGAAGAATTTTCGTTTTTAGAAGATACAGATTAAAGATTATCTCTATTGAATGAAACTGCACTTGCTCGTGTGTGACATCCTGAATTTCAGGTTCTGTCTTTAATTGAATTTCAGATAACTAGTCTATCATGTAAAGCTGTTAAGGAATCTAAACGCAATAGACTGGAGAATTCGACTAGGAATCGACTGCTCGATTGTGCTAATCTACAAGAGTTATTGCGGCACTGTCAAAATCGATCAAAGATCAGAGATAAGTCGATTCAATAGAGGTGTGTATGATTAGTGTGTGGGTGATTCCACCTAATTGCAAAATTCTTATCGAACGACACTAGACTGATTTTTCTGTCATTTTTGTATCATGTGCCCGTATTTAAAACCTCGACATTTTCACAGCAACCGAGAGTCGACAATGTGTAGAAAATGTACAATGTGGCCCGAAAATAATCGACCACGGGTCAATTGTACCAAATATTCCTAAAAGCTACTCGATAGGTTAGGTCACACTAAAATCACGCCAGATTGAAAATAACCGCGAATTTGAATTCGAATTCAGAAATTGAAAGTTCTGTCATGTCACGATTCATGTTAGGAACGTCAACTCACCTTGAGAAGATTTTTCGGCAAACCGAGATTTTTGGCAAAAATTCAAAGTAGGGCCGTTTTTTATTGGGAAAATCAAATGACTGTTTTTGGTTGTGTTTTTGGGATTCAAGTTGGATAAATTGATGAGAAAAAATGTGAATTCAAGTGTGGGCATCTTGGTTGAATTTATAGGGATCGAATTGAGCTCAATTGAAGGGTTATTCAAGGAGAATTGAACCAAATTAGATGGCTAATTGTCCAAATTCGTAGGCTGAGGGGAGACAACCTTTTGGACCCATTGGGAAGCTTGTTTGGGAAGCTTGAGGGCTACAAATTGGGTGAGGATGCCAGTCAAGGTGGTAGGGCCAAGCACTCAAGCAATTTAGATATTTTGGTGGCCCCTTCAACCTTCAGCAGCTTCTTCTTCCTTCAGTAGCCTGATTTCCCCATTGTTGCAGCATTTTGAGAGCTTAGAAAATGAGAGAAGCCAAGCCAACATTCCCCCTTCACCGTCAACCACCGCTGGAGCTCCCTCGTTTCTCATCGCGCGCGTGCACGCTAGCCACGAGCCTGAGCTAGCACTGTCAGCCATCCGCTCGTCCTCGCCATCCCGCGGTCTAGCAGCGTTGTTCACCGTCTCCAAGCTGCCTAGCTCATCGTCACAGCTTACCAGGCCACCGTCCAACCGTCTGGAACCGCCATCATCGCCCGCCAGACCTTGTTGCAACCACCGCCTCCCTTTCTTGAGCTGTTTCAGCTACTCAAGCAACCTAGCAGCCCAGTTACCCAAGGAGCAAACCCCTCAGCTCAGGTGAGAGCTTTGTGTGGCTTTTCTGAGCCCTTTTGGGCCTTGGTTGGTGTTGTCGTGGGCTTGTTTATCGCCCACCTTCATGTCGCCGTTGTCGTGAACTCATTAGAATGCTAAACTAGTGATTTTACTTGCTAAACTTTGCTTAGGGAGTTAATGATGCTTAAGGGATGATTAGTTTAGGCTAATTAAGGTTTAGGTGGTTAGTTAAATTATATTAGTGATTCAATTATTAAATTGTGCACGTTTAGGTGGTTATAATAGCCAAATTAAGGACTAGATAAGTTGTACTATTTATCTAGATAGGTTAAAAAATTTTCTAGGCCCGTTTAGGTGGTTAGATTAGCATTTCCGGCCTATGTGAGCATTTATGGTATGTAATTTACATTATTTTATTAATTTTGGTATTTATTTAATTATTTAATATTTTTTGAAAAATATACCGGGATAGCTGGTGACCGAAATTTCGTGCTGATTTCAATGGTGTGGTTAATTTCTGTAATTGAGTGTTAAATTGTTCAAATTGAGTTGTGATTGTAACTTTGAATATTTAATTCAAAATTTGGAAACTTTGATAATTATTTAGAAATTACCAGGTGTTGGGTTTTGACATGAAAAATGGTTTTAAAGAATATATCAAATAGTGAGATTTTAAAAAGAAGGGTATCCATTTTTCTGGTTCAAATTGACCATGTACCAACACATGATTATTTTTACCATATGTTTTTAATACGAAGAAAATGGGCCAAGTACGTTATTTTAATTAGGACATTTAAGTGCAAAGCATGATGTCTTAGCCGAGAATTGGATGGGTGCATGAATGGTTATGAGAACTCGTCTTGAGCTGTTAAGTTGGACATTGCCCGTATATGGGATGCCTTACCAATGGAAGCCGATCGCAGTAGAGGTTGGACTGATGCTCCTTTATGGAATGCCATTGATGTAGTGACGTTATCGTGCTCGATGGGGTGAGATGATGCCTTGCTATGTCAGAAAACCGCCAAACTTCGAGAAGGCCGTGCACGTTTGGGGCCATGATTAACAATTGGAATGCATGCTGAGTGAAATTGACGTGCTAGATTATGGAACAAAATTGTGTGGCACGGAATGGGACATGTCATAAAGATTTGGCCCTATAATTGAGACCCCTTGTATTTATTGAAATGAAAGTGATGGTGTTCCAATTGTTTAAGCATGAATACTATTATGTCTATGATATGAACTGTATTGACATGCAGGAAGGGTTTGAGATGATGTAAGTCTCTATGATTGTGTGGCTGTGTGGTTAGGACGCCCTTAGGCGTATTTCCTTCCTAGTTGGAGTTTAGGGGGTGAACTTGCTGAGACATTGTCTCACCCCATCGTGAGCTCAATATTTTCAGATCCTTAGATGGCAATTCTTCCGGAACATTTTGGATAGCCACGAGCTATTATTAAATGGGGGATAGATGTCCGAATCCCCGGTAGTCATTTGGTCATGAGTTGATCGTGACCACCGTTTGGGTCGACGAGGGCCTACTTGAGAGGGTACCTCATCAATTCAGGGCGTGGTTCTACCATTGACTCAATGTGTATAGGGTGGGTTCCCTCTAGGGTTTTGAGATTCCCGCGGTGGTTGTCAATGCTCCTTTTGGTGAGAGTGTAGCTGACCCTTCTGATGGAGCTGTAAAGGACCCGGTGCTCCCGGAGCCGGTGGAGTCCGAAGGATCGTTGAACGTGTCCGACTAGTAGGTCATAGGCTAGTTCCTTTTTGAAAGCTGATCTTTTGTAGACCTTTGTTTATAAACTCAGTTTGTTTATAAAGGTATTTGGTTTGATGTGATTGTCTTACTTTCCTACCCTATGCTGTTTGTTGTCAGGGGTGTTTAATTTGCTTCTGTATGTGCAATAAAATGAATGGGTAGGTGATGCATCCTAGGATGTCACAAATTTTATCGACCACTAAGGGATGGACACGTGCTCAAGGATCAAAGCGTGATATCCCCACCCAGAGTGGTATCGGAGCTGATCGATAGTTGGAGTGATAAGGTGGGAGGATTCATTTGATAGTTAGTAGGAATGACCTTTAATTGGTGCTGATGCATGTGATTGATAGCTGGTTCGTAAATTGTTTTGTGGGGATCACTCAATTTTTAATTTTGTATGGAATTGAGAACAGGTTTTGTAGAAAGTCTACAAAATGAGTAATCAGGAGCAGAGGACTCCTAGGAAGAGAACCATTGGACCTGTGACTCGGGGGTAGGACGCAGACTAGGGTTGGTACCCAAGGGGGTCATAGTAGAGCACCGGTTTAGGCCAACGCTAGTGGAGTAGCATCGCCTCCAGTTGGTGTTGGGGTATTAGCTCGTGGTAATCCAAGGTTTGATGGGATCATGCAAGCGGTAGAGACGCTTGGAAATGTGGTTGGGCAGCAAGCCCAGAATCAAGCTGCTGTTGCCACCGCTTCAACCGCCGCTACTGTAGCCGCTACTACTGCCGCCAATGTCGCCACTGATGCTGTTGCTATTGCCGCAGTCGTTGCCGCAGCTGCCGAATTTTCACCTAGGAACGTGGTTGTGGAGAGAGAGAGACCGATGCATAAGCTTGATGAACAATTTCTGAAATTGAACCCGCTGAGGTTCATTGGTGCAAGAGACCTCAAAGCTGCAGCCCTTTGGATCCAGGATTTGGAAAAGGCATTTGCACTACTGAGCTACACAGAGGAGGAGAAGGTCGTTCTTGCAGTCTATCAACTACAGGGCAACGCAAGTACTCGGTGGAGAGCCACCAAAGGAGTTTGTTCCCAGAATGTGTGATTCTGGAATGGAATGCCTTCGTTGAAGTGTTCAATGGCTAGAAGCGAAGTTCGCCGAATTGTCGCAGTACACCCCCAGATTGATTGAGGATTCGGTAGATTGAGCTAGAAGGTTCAGAGATGGGCTCAGATTGGAATTAAGGAGTTCTCTGGTGCCATTCAATTTGAAGGACTACAACGACCTGTATGAATGGGCTCAGTTGATAGAGAGAGACCAGAACGAACAAGCCGCTACATTTGGGTCACGGTTTGGTTCAAATAGGATGGAAATAGGTTTGAGAAGAAGCTTATGATTGGAGGAAGGTATCCTATTTCTCCCAACAGGAAGGGCGGGATAGGAAAGTTAATGCCAAGACAGAATGGCATGTGTCATTTCTGTGGAAGATGACATGGATTAGCTGTGGCATCCCAAATTTTCATAATGACCTCTAGTTACATTAAAGTCTATGAATAGGTGATGGAAGTACCATCAAGTTATGGCCATTTAATCCATAATTTGCAATAAGATTTATGGCCAAGCTTTTGATGGATAATTATGTGATAGGAAAGAAAGTTCTATCCTTGACCATGTGTATTATAAATTGGAATTTATGGATTTGTGACTACAAGTTTAATGGCCTTATTATATTTTGCAAGTTAGGTATTTATTTAAGTGGAAAATGTTAATGGATGATCAAGGTTGGCGCTATAGGACAATTTGATAAAGAATACTTTGTTCTTGACTATGCACTTTATAGATTTGATTTTATGGATTAATGTCACAATGTCTTTTGGCCATTTTATTATGCAATTAGGTATTTATTTAAATGAGGATTAAAATGTATTATCAAAAAAATAAACTTGGGCCATTTAAGTTTGGACTTTAGGCCCAAGTGAGATGGGCCTAAAGTTGGCCATAAGCCCGGCCCATGTCGATGCATGGAGGGGGAGGAGGAGGAGCCGCATGGCCTCCAAGTGTCTTCAACAAAGGAGACACTTGTCTCCTTCTTAGGGACAAGTGTCCCCAATGCAAAATAAGATTGCATGCATATATATAGATACAACCAAAGAGAGAGAGAGAGAGGGAGTGGTCGGTCTAGGTGCCAAGAGAGAGGAGAGAAAGAGAGAAAGAGAGGAAGAGAGGAAGAGAGAACGGAAGGAGCTCACCCGTTGCCGCCCGCACGCCGTCCGTCCATCGCCGGTGTGCCGTCCATTTGCTGTCATCTGCTTGATCTTAGAGGAAAGTTAGGATCAATTTCTACTCTTGCATGTGTGTCTTGCATGTGTGGTTGAAAATCTTGGATGTTTAGAGGCAAGAAATCGAAGCAAATGTGGTTTGCTCTTGAAGATGCTTGCCGATTTCGTGTGTACCGCTCGACCCAGACACTTGTGGAGTCTTGCATGCATGTTTCGAGTTGGATTTTGACTTTGATTCCTTCATAAAAGTTGTAGAAAAAATCTTAAAATAAAACATACTAAAATTTGGTGCAAAATGGTGGAGATTTAAGGGGTCAAACCCTCATCCTACGAAGACACTAGATCTGGAACGATTTTGCTGACCTTTTGGTAGATCTGTGGTTGCACGTCGGTTTTTATCAAGAATATCTCTTCGACTTCTTCATGAAACTTGTAGATAACATCTTAAATACTAACATACTCAAATTTGAAGTAAAATGAGCAAGTGTAGCCTAGTAAATCGACTTATTCTTGAAGACGGTAAATCTGGAGACGCGGTACTGGACACCCGAGACTTCATGGACCCATATGGTGACTGTTCTTTGGAAATTTGACTTAGATCCATTTATGAAAGTTGTAGGAGACCTCTTGAAGTAAAAAATATCCAAATTTCAGAGGAAAATAAGAAGAATAAGGGGGTGAGAATTCGATATTTCGGAGATACCCACACTGGACGTTTCGGTGCTAGAATCAGAAGTTTCGGATGACTATAGAAAATTATCTAGAACGAATCTGGCCTAGATGTATTGATGAAAAATCTACTTTAGTACCTTAACTATAACCTGGTAAAATTTCATAATTTTTGGAAGTCGTTCGGGTATTTTAATGGAATTATTTCAAAGACTGCACAATCTGTTTCTATCCGAAATTGCATGCTGTACTTGTGTGAGCTATATCTTCTTGTGTGAAACTCTTTTGGGCATGTGTTCTTCATGAAATTGTTATCCTATTGTCTTATCTAGTACATGCTCTGATTTTGTGATTTTTGAGGATCATATTGATATTTAATTTAAATGATTTCCAAAATTGTGCAAGCTGGAATTTAGTAAATTTCAAAAAAGGCATGATATATGGACTATTCTAAGTTGTATGGATTCCATGGATTGTATTGTCTTTAGTGATTGTATCTTGCTGCATGTATGATGATGATTGGAGATGTATATAAGAATTAAAAATGATGAAAGTGATCTTGTTTGCCATTACATCATATGCCATGCTAATTTTGAGACATAAATTAGTGAACATGAACAATGATAAATGAGGAAATTTTGGAGGCGGTTGATAATGCCCCGGGAGTGTTGGGATGCCGGGTGGCCTAGTGGCGTAATTCCGGAGGGTCCTCAAGAGTTTCGAGATGCCCGGTGGTATACGGTACGTAATTCTAGAGGAGGGGGGATCCTAGTGCTATGTCGGTAATTTCGGAAGCCCTGGAGGTTTGTGCCCAGGGGGATGCCTCGCAATGCTAGTTGGGATGCGAGATGCCCGGCCAGGGAGTGTAAATGTCGGATGCCTGGTTGTATCTTGGATACATGCCCGGAGGTTCCTCGTGATGCCAGTTGGGATACTAGATGCCCGGAATGGGGGTGCCGGATACTCGGTTGTATCTTGGATACATGCTCGGAGGTTACTCGCGATGACTGGTTGGATGCGAGCGATGAATTGTGGGATGCAAACATTGGTCCCTGGAAAGAAAAATTGATAAGATCCTTGTGAACGATAAGAATTGAAAATGAATCATGTGCATGGGTGTATGCATATGGCATGATGCATGATCGGCTTATGAAAATAAATTGATGCTATTTGATATTGAGAATGCGATCATGAAGGCATGAATGGATCTCATGGTGATGTATGCTTGATAGCATGGATGATATGAATTATGGTTGTATGTGCACCTATGGCATGGTGACATATGCATGGTAATGATGATGGTACATGTGATATGATGATGATGAATGCATGGATGCATGGTAATGATGATGGTACATGTGATATGATGATGATATGTGCATGGATGCATGATAATGATGATGATACATGCGATATGATGATGATGAATGCATGGATGCATGGTAATGATGATGGTACATGTGATATGATGATGATATGTGCATGGATGCATGGTAATGATGATGGTACATGTGATATGATGATGATATGTGCATGGATGCATGGTAATGATGATGGTAAGTGTATGACATGATGGTGATGACTATATGATGATGAATGTACATGAGGTATGATGATATGTGCATGATATCAAGGTAAATTGTGCATGGATGCTTAAATGTCATGTGATGCTATGATTGTGATGATTGTATGGCAATGATGCATTGAGTGGTTGTACTCATCCCTTTGGGGACTAACATTTCAGATTAGTAGATGGATCGAGTGATTGGATATGACCGCGAGGAGGAGGATAGCAAAGGAAGGAACTTTTGGATGCCGACACTGATCGATGGATTTTAAGTATATGACTGTTGGAGGAGATTTCAGTCATCTTTTGAAGTATAGCCAAGTATAGAAAACAATGGCATTTTGATGTACCGACTAAAGATGTCCATTTACTTTATGTAAATAAAAGTGTTCGGCTTTAACTCATATAAGATGTTTAGTTGGTGTGCATCGTTTTTTGAATATAGGGAAGGGAGTTTGTGGCATCCCAGAAATTCAAAGCCAAGCCTTAAGGTGTGTTAAAGTCTTTAATTATGTGGTAGAATTTCCATGGCTTATGTTTTAGCCATTAGTCTTTTAATTTGATGATTTGTGCTTGTGATTGTGGAAATTTAAATTTAATAGATTAATAATCTACGCTTGGCCATATGATTCATAAATTAAATCTCGATAATTAAAATGTCCCAAGACTTTGGCCAAGATGAAAATTGGAATTCAAGAATATTTATAAAAAGAATTTCAAAAAAAAAAAAGGAAAAGGAGGGTTATTTTCGAAATGGGCCTTGGGCCCATTAGCCTAAAGCTTGGTGGGCCAAGCTAGTCGGCCCATTAGAGCCCAAAGGAGGAATTCGACCAGCCCAAGGGGAGTGGCCGGATGGGCCTAAGCCCAAGCCCATTCAAATTCAAAAAAAGAAAACCCAATGTGACAAGTGGCATGAAGGAATGGCATGCATTGGTTGGTTTGTAGGCAAAGTAATCATCACTAATGATGGGATTAAGGGGATATAAAAAGGATGAGGAGAGAGAGATGGCCAGTTCTTTGCTTCATTTCGTCCAAAGAGAGTGCGAGAGAGAGAGAGAGTTCGAGAGAAAGGGAGAGACCGAGAGGGAAGGAGGCGGAGCCGATGGGGTGCGCCGTTCGTTCGCCGTCCGATCGTCGCCGTTCGGCGTTGCTTGTTCATCCTAGAGGCAAGTGGAGTCCGTAACTTCTCTTGCATGTTTGTTTTGGTGGTTGCATGTTAGATTTTAGGTATGATTTGTGTGAAAAACCGAGGTAAGAGTTGGTTATTTGCAAACCGTGTGACTGTTCTTGTTCGGTTTGTTGGCGTCAGTAGTTTGTTCGAGTTTGCATGTGTGTTTGGAGTTCGATTTTGGCTTCGTTCTCTTCATGAAAGTTGAAGCTAACGTCTTGTACTATGACATACTAAAAATTCGTAGAAAACTATGGAGATTTGAGGGGTCAAAAGTTCTATTGTACGGAGACCCTGGATCTGCGAAATCTTCACTGACCTCTTGTTGATTTCTTGTTTGCATGTTGATTTCTGTTGAAGATTTGACTTTGATGTCTTCATGAAAGTTGTAGGTAATACCTTAAAATACAACATATTCAAATTTGAAGCAAAAATAACAAGTATAGCTTGGTGAATCGGCTAGATCTTGGAAACGATGGTTCTTGTGAGGTGTACCGAGACACCCGAGACTTCAAGGACTTAAATGGTGACCCTAATTTGGTTATTTGACCTAGATCTCTTCATAAAACTTGTAAAGGACACCTTGGTACATAACATACTCAAATTTCAGAGGAAACTAAAGATAATAGATGGGTGAAATCTAAAAATTTCGGAGGTGTGTGTTCTGAACCACGCGGTCGTGGTTCCAGAAGTTTTGTAGGGTTGTATAAATTAATCTAAAAATAATTTGGCTTAAAAATGCACGAAAATGTGTTGGCTATCACCCTGTAAAATTTCGTAATTTTTGAAGGCCATATGAGTATTTTAATCGAATTTATTTGGAAACTGTGCAATTCTGGTCATTATCCGAATATCATGTGCTATTTGTGGAAAATTGTGGAATTATGAGAAATTCAACTTGGCCATGAATTTTGTATGAAATTGTGATCCTATTGATTTTTTTAGTGATTGTTTGAATATTACGATTTTGGGAAAATCATAGATATTAAATTTAATATTTATTTATGAAAATAAATAAATATAATAATATAATAATATAATAATAATAAAATAAAATAGATTTTTATTTGGCCATGGATTCAACTTCATTTGTGTGGCACTTGAGTGATGAGGTTTTTGTACATGTATTAAGTGGAAATGCATATGTGATAAAGCTTTGGCATGTGTGTGACATGTGAATTGAAATGCAAGTGTGATTTGTTTGATGCCATGCCAATTGCCATGTTAAATTGAGATAAAAGGATAAATGTGGATGAGAAAGAGGTTGTGGTGGAGGATGTTGTCTGGTGGCCTGGTGGCGTAATTCCGAGATTCCCCGGGAGTTTCGGGATGCCCGGAATGTGGGGGGCCGGAAGCCTTGTCGGGGGTCTTTGCCCGAAAGGAATGCCTCGCGACACCAGGATTTGGGTGCGAGATGCCTGGCTAGAAGGGTAAAGGCCGGAAGCCCTGTCGGAGGTTTCTGCCTGAAGGAAATGCCTCGTGATGCTAGTTGAGATGCGAGATGCCCGGAATGTGGGGGGCCGGAAGCCCGGTGGCCATGGGATGGCTGGAAAGCTGGGAACCCTGTCGGAGGTTTCTGCCCGAAAGGTTGATGATGAGATTGATGATTTGAGAAATGGGTGATGTGGTGATCAAAATTGAAAGATAAAGATGATAATTAACTCATGACATGATGATGCATGATGATGATGGCATGTGATGTGATATGATGATCACCTATGATAATATATGCATGATGATGCATGATGACGATGGCATGTGATATGATATGATGATCACCTATGATAATATATGCATGATGATGCATGACGACGATGGCATGTGATGTGATATGATGATCACCTATGATAATATATGCATGATGATGCATGATGATGATGGCATGTGACGTGACATGATGATCATTCATGGTATGATATGCATGATGAAATGCATGATGATGATAATGATATATGATATGCCATGATGATGATGATATATATGATGTGATGATGCATGATACGCATGATTACAAGGTAAGTGATGCTTGCAACGTGTGATGATATGCATGATGCATTGGAATGTTATTGGATTTCCCTATCTGCTGAGTGGTTGTACTCACCCCTTTTGGGGATAACATTTCAGATTAGCAAGTATGCCGTTACCTGCCGTCACGCATGGTACGTTTTATGGTCTACCGTCTGATGTAGAAGTTGAGTGTGCGGAGATAGACTGTCCCTCTGTTCCTGGACTGACTTTCTTCCGAGTGCGATGTCTAGTGATGTACGATATAGGCCTGGCAAAGGGCCCTATCATTCAGGAGTTCATTTCTGTGCACATTCGTCGAGATGGTGCTATGCGAGGGATGTTGCCGCCGCCACCGCCTGATGCACCGGGTTGGGTGTGAGACTCATGCGCGATGAGTAGGAGCTGAATCTTTTGATGTAGAAAATCGACACTTTTGATGGGGGTTGTGCGCTTGATGTAGAGGGTTGATAGTTTCTTTTTGAGATTTTAGGCGGGACATGGCGAGTCCTCGCTTTTCTTGTTTTGTATCGACCCGAGAAAGGAGGAGTCCCATCCTAAAAAATATGTAAATAAAGTGTCGATGTTCGTTTATAAAATCCTGATGTCTAGTTGGTGTGTATTGGTATCATGGTTTGTAAGGGGAGAGATGGAGATGTTTAATTTGCTTCCGCTATGAGTCGCGCTGGGACCGTTTAAAAAAAAATGCCTGTGATTAACGACGCTTGTATTAAGTACAAGATAGTAAAGGAAATCAAGTGTAACACCGGCGCTAGTGACGACCTGCGAAGGGTTCGGGGTGTCACAGAGTTTGTTGGATGTGCTTCAGTATATGAATTGCACAAGGGACCTATAAAAAAAAATGTAAACCCCCATGGTTGTATGGACCCGCTGCAATTGAAATGGTATCAGAGTTACATGTTAATAGGGAAAGTGAAAAGTAAGTAAACTGTGGTGACCCTAATGGATTGGGGGCCGTTGGAGGGGTGCCACATTAGCTCTGTGCCATTCTAGGCTGGGTGCTTGTTATGAGTGTGGCCAGCAAGGTCACATAGCTAGGAATTGTCCCAGAAGACCGATGGACCACAACAGCTGCCACCACCGCAACCGCCATCGATGAGTTAGAATCAAGGGTACGCGCCCCTGAAAGCACATTAGGGTGGATTGAACAGACCTCTTGCTCAAGGAAGGACGTACGCTATTATTAAAGGACAGGCTGAGGACTCGCCTGATGTGATTACAAGTACTGTTTTGCTGAATGACCACACTGCTTATGCTTATTTGACCTTGGTGCAACTCATTCGTTTATAGTTGAGCAATTTGTTAAGCTGGTAGGATTAATTTTTAAATTGTTGGAGTCAGTGGATAGCATATCTACATCATTAAAAGATAATGTGTTAGCTATAATGGGTTATCCTGGTTGCAAGTTTGTGATTGGTGAGCGAGAGGGGAGGATAGATTTGATAGTCCCAGCCATATATGATTTTGATGTGATAATTGGCATGGACTGGCTCACCAAGCAACGAGCTGAGATGGACTGCTATTGTGAAGCAATTCAGTGTAACCTGTTAGCGGGTGAAAGTTTCGAGTTAATAAGGTCATCTTAATCACATCGCTTGAGGCAACCCGTTTACTAGACGGGGGTTGTCAAGGTTACCTTGCGACTGTCGTGGATATGACAGTTGAGGAGCTGAAGATCGAAGATATCGCAGTGGTACAAGAATTTCCATACGTGTTTATGAAAAAATTGCCAGATCTGCTGCCAGAGAGAGAGAGAGAGAGAGAGAGAGAGAGAGAGAGAGAGAGAGATTGAGTTTGTGATTGAGTTAGCACCCAGGATAGAGCTAATCTCTAAGGCTCCTTACCGGATGGTGTTGTCTGAGTTGAAAGAACTGAAGGTGTAGATGCAGGAGTTGTTGGATAAGGGATTCATACGTCCCAATGCATCACCTTGGGGAGCACCAGTTCTATTCGTGAAGAAGAAAGATGGTTCATTATGCTTGTGCATCGACTATTGCCAACTAAATCAAGTGACGATCAATAACAAGTATCCGCTCCCAAGGATCGACTTGTTTGACTAGCTACAAAGGAGCGTCGATATTTTCTAAGATCGACTTGAGAACTGGTTATCATCAGTTGAGGATTAGGAAGGAGGACATATCGAAATCAGTGTTTCATACTTGATACGGCCATTATGAGTTCACTAAAATGCCATTTGGTTTGATGAATGCCCCAGCTGCTTTTATAAATCTGATGAAATGAGTGTTAAAAAAATACTTGGATCAGTTTGTGATTGTGTTCATCGATGATATCCCGATGTACTCGAGAAGTCCTGAGGAGCACAAGAGGCATTTGAGGATGGTGCTTCAGACAATAAGGAATCATGAGATGTACGCCAAGTTCAGTAAGTGCAAGTTTTGGTTGACTTGTGTAAAGTTCCTAGGTCACATGATTTCAGGCGAAGGAATCTCCGTGGACTCGACCAAGATCGAATCAGTTGTCAACTAGCCAAGACCGACAACAGTGAAAGAGATCAGAAGCTTTTTGGGTTTAGCAAGGTACTATAGAAGGTTCGTGGAAGGATTTTCAGCGTTAGTGTCACCGTTGAGTTGACTATTGAAGAAGGAAGGGAAATTTGTGTGGACAGACAAATGCGAGCGTAGTTTCCATGAGTTTAAGCAGAAACTGACTACTGCACCCGTGTTGATGATCCCATATGGTCATGGAGGATACGAGATCTATAGAAATGCATTGTTTAAAGAACTGGGTTGCATGGTAATGCAGCATGGCAGAGTCGTTGCATACACGTCCCGTCAGTTGAGACCTCACGAGCTGAACTACCTGACGCTTGATTTAGAACTTGCAGCGATTATTTTCGCTCTAAAGATTTGGAGACATTATTTGTGTGGAGAAAGATTCAAGATCTTCACTTATTATCAAAGTCTCAAATATCTATTCTCTTAGAAGGAATTGAATATGAGACACTGTCGCTGGATGGAACTTCTGAAGGACTATGATTGTGATATTCTGTATCATCCGGGAAAGGCTAACAAGGTCACAGATGCACTGAGTCAGAAGTCTTCAGTTGCACATATGATGGTCAAAGAATGGATTTTAGCAGAGAGAGCTCGAGATTGGGTTTTCAAATTTGAGGTGGGCCATCTTTCAAATCTAATGGCCACCCTTAGAATTGAGCCGAAAGTGCAAATAAGGATCAATATGCTTCAGTTGACAGACCTAGAAATTTAGAAAATCCTGCAAGAGGATACCAAAAAGAGGAAAGTTGACTTTTAGATTTTTGAAGATGGAACACTAAGGTTCCGAGGACGTTTGTGTGCACCTGATGATGCAGAGCTTAAAGAAGAGATCTTGTCAAAAGCTCATCGTAGCAGTTACAACATTCATCTAAGCAGTACAAAAATGTATCAGAATCTACGTCAACACTATTGGTGATTTGGTATGAAGGCGGATATCGCCAAGCATGTCGCCAAGTGTCTGACGTGTTAGTAAGTGAAGGCACATCATTGTAAGCCAAGAGGATTTCTGCAACCTCTCAAGATTCCCGAGTGGAAATGGGAATATATCACAATGGATTTTGTGACGGGCTTACCTAAGAGTTAGAGGGGTAATGATTCCATTTGGGTAGTAGTCGACAGACTGACAAAGTCGGCTCACTTCATCGTTGTATGAAAGAATCTTGATTTGGACAGACATGCAGAGTTGTATGTGCGTCAAATTGTTCTTCTGCATAGAGTGCCAGTAATGATTACATCAAATCGAGACCCGAGGTTTATAGTTGTCTTCTGGGAAAGTTTGCGGATTGCCTTAGGAATGAAGTTGCAGTACAGTACGACTTATTATCCTTAGATGGATCGCCAGTTTGAGAGGATGATTCAAACCCTCAAAGACATACTGCGAGCTTGCATGTTGAATTTCAAGGGAAGTTGGGAGGAACAGCTTCATCTTGTTGAGTTCGCCTACAACAATAGCTATCGGCAGAGCATTCAGACGGCTCCTTTTGAAGCGTTGTATGGCAGAGCGTGCAGAATGTTAATGTGTTAGGATGAGGTCGGAGAACAAAAAATCACAGGCCCAAAGTTAGTCCAGCAGTTAGTGGATTCAGTTGCCGTCATCAGGGAAAGATTAAAGACTGCTCAGAGCCGTCAGAAAAGCTATGCTGATAAGTGTTGAAGACCATTGGAATTCCAAGTTCGTGAGCACGTCTTTCTTAAGGTGTCACCAAAGAGGGTTACTTCACGCTTCGGTAAAAAGGGAAAGTTGAGTCCTAGATACGTAGGTCTCTTCGAGATTTTGGAAAGAATAGGGACTTTAGCGTATCGTCTTGCACTGTCGCCAAGGTTGGCGCAAGTGCATGACATCTTTCATGTGTCGATGTTGAGGAAGTATGAACCTGACTCGACTCACGTGCTAAATTTTGAAGAGTTAGATGTGGACAACAGGGTGTCGCACATGGAAAGACCGATTCAGATTGTAGATCGCAAGGAACAGGTTCTGCACAACAAGACAATCCCGATGGTTAAAGTAGTCTGGTAACACAACAGCACTGAAGGAGTAACCTGAGAAAGTGAAGATTCGATGAGACGACAATACCCCCACCTTTTTATTTAAAGATTTGTAATGATTTAAATTTCGAGGACGAAAATTTTTATAAGAGGGGAAGAGTTGTGACATCCTGAATTTCAAGTTCCGTTTTCAATTGAATAAGTTGGGCTTTTTATTAACGTACCTATAGTTCTTTTCTTTGAGTTGGCCACTTATGAGTTAACTAGTTTATCAAGTGAAGCCGTTAAGGAATCTAAACACAATAGACTTGAGAATTCGACCAGGAATTGACTCCTCGACCATGCTAATCTACAAGGGTCATTGCAGCACTGTCAAAATTGATCAGAGACTAGAGATAGGTCGATTCGACAGAGGTGTGTGTGATTAGTGTGTGGGTGATTCCACCTAATTGCAAATTCTCGTCGAATTACAGTAGACCAATTTTTCTGTCATTTTTGTACCCTATGCTCATATTTGAAACCTTGATATTTTCACGACAATCGAGAGTTGCCAAAGTGTTAAAGATGTACAATGTGGCTAAAAAATAATCGACCATTAGTTAATTGCACCAACAATTCCTAAAAGCTACTCAGTAAATTAGGTCACGCTAAAATCACGCCAGATTGAAATTAACCGCGGGTTTGAACCCGAATTCATAAATTGAAAGTTCTGTCATGTCACGATTCATTTTAGGAATGTCGACTCACCTTTCGAAGATTTTTCTGCAAATCGAGATTTTTGGGAAAAATTCAAAGTATGGCCGTTTTTTATCAGGAAAATCAAATGACCATTTATGGTCGCGTTTTTTGGATTCAAGTTGGATAAATTGATGAGGAAAAATGTGAATTCAAGTGTGGGCATCTTGGTTGAATTTATAGGGATTGAATTGAGCTCAATTGGAGGGTTATTAAAGGAGAATTGAACCAAATCGGATGGCCAATGGTCCAAATTCGTAGGCCAAGGGGAGACAACCTTTTGGACCCATTGGGAAGCTTGTTTGGGAAGCTTGAGGGTTGCAAATTGCCTAAGGATGCTAGCTAAGGTTGTAGGGCCAAGCACTCAAGCAATTTGGATATTTTGGTGGCCCCCTCAACCTTCAGCAGCTTCTTCCTTTAGCAGCCTACTTTCCCCATTGTTGCATCATTTTGAGAGCTTAGAAAACCAAAGAAATTGAGCCAAGCATTCCCCCTTCACCATCGACCACCACCGCATGCCAGCCACGAGCCCGAGCTAGCACCGTCAGCCGTCTGCTTGTCCTCGCCATCCCGTGGTCCAGCAGCATTGGTCGCCATCTTTAAGCCGTCCAGCTCATCGTTGCAGCTCACCAAGCCACTGTCCAACCATTTGGAACCATCATCATCGCTCGCCAAACCTTGCTGTAGCCACCGCCTACCTTTTCTGAGCTGTTTCAGTTGCTCGAGTAGCCCAACAACCCAAGGAGCAAAACCGAACCCCTTAGCTCAGCTGAGTCTGAGCCCTTCTAGGCCTTGGTTGGTGTCGCCGTGGGCTTGTTTGTCACCTGCCTTCGCGTTGACGTCATCATGAACTCATCGGAATGCTAAACCGGTGAGTTTACTTGCTAAACTCTATTTAGGGAGTTAATGATGCTTGAGAGATGATTAGTTTAGGATGATTAAGGTTTAGGTGGTTAGTTAGATTAGATTAGTGATTTAATTATTAAATTATGCATGTTTAGGTGGTTAGAATAGCCAAATTAAGAACTAGATAAGTTGTATTATTTATCTAGATAGGTTCAGAAATTTTCTAGGCCCATTTAGGTGGTTAGATTAGCATTGCTGGCTTAAGTGAGCATTTATGGTATTTAATTTGAATTATTTAATTAATTTGGTATTTATTTAATTATTTAATATTTTTCGAAAAATATACCGGGATAGCTGGTAACCGGAATTTCGTGCTGATTTCAATGGTGTGGTTAATTTATGCAATTAAGTGTTAAATTGTGCAAATTGAGTGGTGATTGTAATTTTGAGTATTTAATTCAAAATTTGGAAATTTTGATAATTATTTGTAAATTACCAGGTGTCGGGTTTTGACACTAAAAATGGTTTTAAAGACTATATCAAATAGTGGGATTTTAAAAAGAAGGGTATCAGTTTTTCTGGTTCAAATTGACTGTGAACCTCCACATGATTATTTTTACCGAATGTTTTTAATATGAAGAAAATGGGCCAAGTACGTTATTTTAATTGGGACATTTAAGTACAAAGCACGATGTCTTAGCCGAGAATTGGATGGGTGCATGAATGGTTATGAGAACCCGTCCCAAGCTGTTAAGCTGGACGTTGCCCCTATATAAGATGCCCTACCAATAGATGCCAGTCATAGTAGAGGCTGGACCAATGCTCCTTTATGGAATGCCATTGACGTAGTGACGTTGCCGTACTCAATGGAGCGAGACGATGCCTGGCTATGCCAGAAGATCGCCGAACTTTGAGTAGGCCGTGCCCGTGTGTGGTCGTGATTAACAATTAAAACGCATGCTAAATGAAATTGACGTGTCGGATTACGTGACAAAATTATGTAGCACGGAATGGGACGTGTCATAAAGATGTGGCCCAATAATCGGGATCCCTTGTATCTATTAAGATGAAAATGATGGCGTTCTAATTGTTTGAGCATGAATAATGTTATGTTTGTGATATGAACTGTACTGACATGCAGGAAGGATTTGAGATGAGGTAAGTCTTTGTGATTGTGTGGCTGTGTGGTTAGGATGCCATTAGACGTATTTCCTTCCTAGTTGGAGTTTAGGGGAGAACTTGCTGAGTCATTGTCTCACCCCGTCGCGGGCTCAATATTTTCAGGTTCTTAGATGGTAGTTCCTCCGGATAGTTTTGGACAGCCGCGGGCTATTATTGAACGTGGATGTTCGGATCCCTGGTAGCCATTGGGTTTATCAGTTGATCGTGACCACCGTCTTGGTCGACAAGGGCTTACCCGAGAGGGTACCTCATCAATTCAAGGTGTGGTTCCACCATGGACTCAATGGGTACAAGGTGGGTCCCCTCCAGGGTTTTGAGATCCTTGCAGTGGTTGTTGATGCTGCTTTTGGTGAGGGTGTAGTTGACTACGGGTCAATTGCACTAAAAATTTCTAAAAGCTACCCGGTAGGTTAGGTCACGCTAAAATCGCGCTTGGTTGAAATTAACCACAAATTTAAACTCGATTTTAGACATTGAAAGTTCTGTCATGTCATGATTCATTTTTGGAACGTCGATTCATCCTCCGAAGACTTTTTTGCAAACCTGAAATTTCGGTGAAAAATCAAATATAGGCGTTTTTGGACTGGGAAAATTAGAGGGCCATTTTTGGTTGCATTTTTGTCCGTCAAGTTGGTTCAATTGACAAGGAAAAATCATGAGATGGACGATGGCACCTTGGCTGAATTTTTGGACTCCAATTTGAGCTCAATTAAAGAATGATTGAAGTGGATTTGGAGGGAAATGGTCCAAAATTCGTAGGCCAAGGGGGAAGCAACATTTGGGACCTCTTCAATGGCTTCTAGGGGAAGTTTGGGTGTGTAAATGGCTAAGGGTTGAGGGCTTGACATGGTGGGACATGTTTGATGATGGTTTGAAGATATTTGTGTGGACTTTGAAAGCTTTTGGGCGCCTCTTGCTACAACTGTCTTCTCCATCTACCTTGAGCTTGCTTTATCCATGAGAGTTTTGAGAGCTTAAAAATTCTAGAGGAAACCGAGCAGAGCAGCCCCTGCTCGTCAACCGCCGCTCGAAGCTACCGAACTTGCCGTATGCCGCCCGTAAGCCATCTGCATGTCCCTCATGCCCATCTGCTCGTCCACCTCCTACTCGCGCCCAACTACCGTCTCGACCCGCCCTGGTCGACGTCTAGATTGTTTGGTTGCCGTCCAACCACCGTTTGCCAGCGTCAAGCATCGCCGTCACCCGCCTGGAGTTGCTACAGCCACCGCAGCCCGTCTCGTGCCGTTTTAGCCGCTTACCTTAGCTCTCTTGGCCCAAAGCAGAAGCCGAACCTCAGCTGTGGGATGAGGCTTCTAGGCCCGTTTTTAGGCTTGTCCGAATCTCCGTTGGTGTCGTCGCAGGCTTGAGTGTTGCTCACCTCTGTGTCGCCGTCGCCGTGGACTCATCAGCCCACTAAATCGGTGAGTTTACTTGCTAAACTCTACTTATGGAGTTAATGACGTTTAGTGGATAATTGATTTAGGCTAATTAGGGATTAGGTGGTTAGTTAGTTTAGGTTAATGATTTAATCGCTTAATTATACATGTTAGATGGTTAAAATAGATTGATTAGGGGCTAAAGATGTCATGTTATTTATCTATATAGGTGCAATAATTTTCTAGACCCGTTTAGGTTGTTGAATTAACATTTCCGGCCTAAGTTAGTATTTATTGAATTTAATTTACATTATTTAATTATTTTGCTATTTATTTAATTATTTAGTATTTTTTCGAAAATTTACCAAGATAGCCCGTGGCACTCTTGAAATGGCCCCCAATTCGTTAGGGTCATTACAATGCTCTTACCTTTCACTTGTCATAGTAACATGTCACTCTGATATCATTGAATTATAGTGGGTCCATATATACATATATATATATATATATATAGACACGTTAGAGCCGAAACACTTCTATTTACATAGCTTGATTAGACATCAAGAGTCGGTACATCAAAAGGCCAAGGCTTTACTAAGCTCGGCTATAACCCAAAAGTACCTGACCCATCAGTCATGTATACCGATCCATCATCCAATGTCAGCTATCCAAAAAGTGTTATCCGCTACCAGTCACGCGCAAAACCACACCTAGCCCAGTGCATTGGCTGGTGGCAGCGACAGCATCCCCATCATAACCCCGTCACAGCGGACATGCACAGATAGGAACTCCTAGACTACAGGGCCATCAAGTAGACCCACATCATACATAACTAAAACTCGAACACAGATGAACACCAATCCACGAACACCAACACACGAATGCTCCGAACACTCAACCTCAACGTCGGACGGTAAGCCATAGAAAGTACAACACGTGACCGGTAATAGAGGCATCTCTTAATCTGAAATATTAGAGTACAACAATTCAGTAGTAAAAGATCCATCAAACTACATAATGCAACAAGCAAGACAACCAAAATTTCATGTGAAATGCACATATCATCCTTGCAATCATGCTCATATTTCCATGAGATCCATTCATGAAGGCAATTTATGTTCCACGCCATATGCACACACATGCACATGATTCATATCATCCTTACAATCATGTATATTTCCCCATGAGATCCATTCAATGCCTTCATGATCGCATTCTCAATGCCAAATTGTACCAACTCAATTTCATAGGCAATTCATGCACTATGCCATATGCACACACACATGCATGATTCGTTTCCCATTTTGATATTCAAAAGGATCTCATTTTTCTCCAGGGACCAATCTTTGCATCATTTGTGACTCTCGCACCCAACCTGGCATCGCAAGACCTCCGGCACACACCTCCGGGCATCCCGCACACACTTCCAAGCATCCAGCACACACCTCCGGGCATCCCGCACCCCAACTGGCGTCATGAGGCTTTCGGAACACACCTCTGGGCATCTCGAAACTCCCGAGGCATCGTCGACTCAAGGGTCCGACGGTATCATCAACATCACAATGTATATTCACATATATGTTTCACTTTCAAAATAGCATTTGATGCAATGATGCCAAAGGTTTCAATCAAAGTTTGATGTCATATGGTATGCTAAATGTCACCACATATGCTGTATAAATAAAAAACCCAAGATATCGCATCTCATAAAGCAATTCATTTGTTCTCGAAAATAAAACAATTTTCGGATAAAACAGAATGCACTCCTTTAATTAAAATTATGGAAAAATTAGTAAACGATCTTAATAAATTTTGAAAATTTAACATGTTATAAAAGAGATCTATAGAAATAATTTTCATGCAGAACACCATGTCAAAATAATTTCGTACGAGTCACTACGGTCCATGCATCACAGCCTTAAAATTTCAAACATCACCATTGCACAGTTTTATTCACAAGTTTGGTATAAACCCTAAATTAACTCAGAAAATTCTGAAATTTTGATATGTTATAGAAAAAACCTATAGGTAAGAGTTTTGTGCAGAACTTAAAGTCAGATTCATGATAGATCAAAAGCTATAATCACCATAACTCTTCCTAACCCTCGGCAACGATTTCCAGATTTAACAATTTCAGAGAAAAATCGTTTCACCAACCAATACTTGTCCGTTTCTTCTCAAATTTTAGTATATTACTCCTAAAGATGTCATCTAAAACTTTCATCAAGGACACAAAGTTAAATTTCGGCTAGATAATTACATAAAATTCACGGAGTCTCCAAAGGTCAAGCTGTTTTTCCTATGAAACAGTTTGCTAGCTTGAAGAACTACTCCTATACCTTCGAATTCCAGCATCCAGCATCACAACTCAAGAATTTCAAACATCCATTACACTTCACACGCAACCATAGCAAAAGTGTAGATCAATGGACTCTCATTTGCCGTAAGTTCACGAAATCACAACAAGCAAAAACAGCGACTTGGGGGCTTCGAGCGTGGCTCAATCGACGGTGGAGCTAGGTGACGTCGACGGTGGTAGCAAGTGCATGCACGGCAGGGCTAGTCTTCTTCTTCCCCTGATAGAAGCACCCTCACAACTCTTTCTCGGTTTCACTCTCTCTCTCTCTCTCTCTCGACCTCACTCTCTCTCTCGGCAGTTCTCCCTCAATCAATCTCCTCCCCCTTTCCTTTTTTAATTTCTTAATTGCTGGTAATCGTTAGTTTTGCATGAAGATCACCGGTGAGCCAATGGGGGCAGCGACACTTTCTTGATCTCTCTCGCCACTTGTCAACTTTCATGCAAGGAGGTGGCCTTAATGGGCTGGCCTTGGTCGGCCAAATGGTGGGGGGAAATTTTGGCTGTTTTTGGGCGGTTTTGGGCCTTAAGAAATCAGCCCACACTTGCTCTTAATTTTCCACCTTAATCCCCACTCATAATTACTTAATTACAGATATTCACATGGCCATAAAATTTTGCAATAGTAATCGATGGTAATCCAACTTATAGGGTACATGGCCAATAATAGAAAATTTCTCATCAATTCATCTTTTAACACAATCTAGATCACTCATGAGCATATGATATATTTCCAATCAAAACAATAGTCCATTCAATGCTCGACCTTATTTAATTGCAATCCATTGGTCTAATGGTTATAATATAGTCCGATGGTGCTTCCATCACCTATTCATGGGTCATGGTGTATCTAGGGTTGGTTATAAAATTTTAGGATGCCACATAGCCGGTGACCGAAATTCCGTCCTGATTGCAGTGGTGTGCTTAGTTTATGTAATTGAGTGTTAATCTGTGCAAATTGAGTGGTGATTATGATTTTGAGTATTTATTTCAAAATTTGGATATTTAGGTATTTAATTAGAAAATCTCGGTGTCGAGTTTGACACAAAAAATGGTTTTAAATACTATATCAAATAGTGAGATTTTAAAAGGAAGGATATGAATCTTTCTGGTTCGAATTGACCGTGTACCCACATATGATTATTTTTACCCTGTTTTTTTAATATGAAGAAAATAGACCAAGTCATTATTAAGGTATTTGAGTGCAAAGCACAATGTCCTTGGTCGGGATTGATTGATCGTGTGATGGCTAAGTGAACCTGTCTCGGATGTGCCTCGGTAGGACGTTGGCCCTATATGGGATGCCACTGGACAATGGAAGCCGGTCGCAGTAAATTCTGGACCAATGCTCCTTCGGGAATGCTGTCCCCGATGTGCGTCAATGGATGTTGCCGTGCTCAAAGGAGTGAGACGAAGCCTGGCTACGCCAGAAGATCGATGTTCGTTGGTATTTGTGCCTATGAGGGCAGTAATCAAGTTGGAACGTGTATTTGATTGAAATTGAAGTGCCGGATTATGAGACAAAATTGTGTGGCATGGTATAGAACGTCTCATAACAATTTGGCTTTATAATCGAGACTCCTATGATTGATGGATTGATTAATTGATCGATTGTATTGATTGAATTGATTGATTGATTGATTGTATGTATTGAAATGATTGATTGATTGATTGATTGATTGATTATGTGAATTGTACTGACATGCAGGAGGGAACTGAGGTGAGGTAAGTCCTTTATTTTGTGTGTATAAACTGCCTTTAGGTGTACTTCCTTCCTAGTCGGGGTTTAGGGGGTGAACTTACTGAGATATTGTCTCACCTCGTCGTGGGCTCAATCTTTTCAGGTCCTTAGATAGTGGCCCATTTAGTACGTTATTGTCAGCCTTGGAGGGTTACTAAGCTGATTACTGACTTCTTTGTTCCCAAAGGCCACTGGGTCTATGAGCTCATAGCGACCACTGTCTCGGTCGATGAGGGCATACCTCAGAGGGTACTTCATCGATTTAGGGCGTGGTTTCGTCGCGGGCTCAATGGATACAGAGTTGGTCCCCTCCAGAGTTTTGAGATCCTCGTTGTGGTAGTCAACGCCACTCTAGGCGAGGATGCATCTAACCCTCTTGATGGTGCTGTGGATGACCTGGCGCCCTCGAAGCCTGTGGAGTCCGAAGGATCAGTGAACGTGTCCGACTAGTGGGTCGTACGATAGTTTCCTTTTCGAGGGCTGATCTTTTTGGTAGATACAAAAGCGTGCTTTGGTTGTGAATTTTTTATCTTTGCTTGTGCATGTGCAATAAAATGAATGAGTCAGTGACGTGTCCTAAGACGTGGCAATTTCATCAACCACCGAGGGATGTGCGCGTACTTGAGGTTTGGGACATGATAGTTAGGCCTCGACTAGTGGCCAGTGACTTGGCTGATTATCGGTGAGGGCTTGCTCACATTTGGGGTGAGGGGTCGTGGCCATCATCCAAATTGAGTGAGGGGTCCATTGACCCTCGCCCAAAGCGGCCAAAGATTGCCTCTGGCTGGGGTGGGGGCGGCGATGGTGATGATGGCCTTTACAGCCCCAAATCCAATTCCCTCTTCTTCTTCTTTTATTTCAAAATTTAATTTAATTAATATTTGTATTAAAAGTAAAATTTGGGGGCAAAATGACATCATTTGGGACAAGGATGTTGAGTGGACATTCTAGCAAGTAATGTAGATTGGTTTTATTAATTAAATAGTGCACAGTCAGATTTCTGGCAAGTTTCTTTGAGGTTAGCATTTAAGTATCCAATTTTTTAAAAAAGTGGCACTTAAGGTGTCTTTTGGTAGTTTTGGCACTTATGTATCCATCCGTATCAAGTTTTGACACTTGAGATGTTTTCATCTTGTTATATTAATTCCGAAGTGACATTTCCTTGCAGAGAAAGTAATAAAAGTCTTCCAAATTGAATGTCCCGCAGCCAATTCTGATGGGAGGCCCCATCATGTGCAATTTGGTCATGCATGACGTCTATGCAGAACTCGACAAGTAGATCACCTTTTTGTTGATTGGCCTACAACTTCCGTGCTTGATGCAAGAGATCATGTACCTTGACTGGAAGACATTCATATCCACTCATCTTTGTTGATCACTCCAAATCTAGACTTAGCTGTTTTTTTTTTTCTTTTTTTCTTTTCTTTTTTCTTTTGGGTAAGGTTTAAAAGTAAAATTTGGGGGCAAAATGACATCGTTTGGGACAAGGATGTTGAGTGGACATTCTGCTGTTTTTTCTTTTTTGTTTTCTTTTGCAATACTAAAATTCATGGTAAA
The DNA here is from genome assembly GCA_016097595.1 of Eucalyptus pumila. NCBI lineage: Eukaryota > Viridiplantae > Streptophyta > Magnoliopsida > Myrtales > Myrtaceae > Eucalyptus > Eucalyptus pumila. The sequence goes on from CM027853.1 coordinate 35,697,804, forward strand.
CACGGAAACTGGTCATCAAATCAGAAAGTTTACAAACATCTTAAGCATAGCAGCAATCAAACTTGTCTTTCCCTCGTCACCCAATTCTTATTACCAAACCCCTCCTTATATATTTGTCCCAGTTTTGAAGTCTAAAAGCAAAATCTCAGCTTTCAAATATAAGCATCACAACCAAACCTTTCTTGGGCTTCACCAGCATCGTTCCTGAATCCGTTCCTGTTGCAGAAACTCTCATGAGAGGACAAATGGGTAGTGAAAACGATCAGCTTCACATTTTCTTCTTCCCTGTCATGGCTCCAGGCCACACAATCCCAATGATCGACATGGCCAAACTCTTTGCCATTAGAGGCTGCAAGTCCACCCTCATCACCACCCCCCATGACGAGCCCACCTTCTTGAAATCCATTGCAAAAACCAAGGATTCGGGCTTCGACATCAATGTCGTCACAGTGACATTGCCCTTGAAAGAGGTCGGCTTGCCAGAAGACTGTGACTTTCTGAACAAGGTCACTACAGTGGAAATGCGCAAGCAATTCAGGAGAGCTATCATGATGCTGGACCAACAGCTCGAGCTGCTAATAGAGAAACTTGCCCCTGATTGTCTAATCTCAGACACGTTCCTCCCCTGGACAACTGAGGTAGCGGCCAAGTACAAAATCCCTAGGCTTGCTTTCCATGGGACAAGTGCCTTTTCCGTTGCGGGCACAGAATGTGTGAGGCTCTATGAGCCTCACAAGAAGGTGTCATGCGATTCAGAGCCCTTCATCATCCCCAACTTCCCCGGAGAAATCACAATGTCCAGGATGCAGTTGCCGGATTTATTCAGGGAAGAGACTGACTTCACCAAGTTCTACAACGAGGTGAAGGAATCGGAGAAGAGGAGCTTTGGAGTCGTCATGAACAGCTTCTACGAGCTTGAGCCTGCTTATGCTGACCATTACAGGACATTCCTAGGGAGACGATCCTGGTTCGTCGGCCCGCTCTCATTGTGCAATAAGGAGACTGAGGACAAGGCACACAGGGGCAACCAATCATCCATTGACCAGCACAAGTGCCTCGAGTGGCTTCACTTAAAGCAACCCAACTCAGTGATCTACATTTGCTTCGGAAGCATGGCAAATTTCAATGCTGCTCAGCTCCACGAGATCGCAGTCGGACTAGAAGCATCAGGTCAACAATTCATCTGGGTGGTGAAGAAGGACCCGAATGTGGAAGAAGGCAAAGAAGAGTGGTTGCCTGATGGGTTTGAATCAAGAATCCGAAATAATGGCCTCATCATCAGGGGCTGGGCTCCTCAGGTGCTGATTCTTGATCATGAGGCCATCGGGGGTTTCGTGACACATTGTGGGTGGAACTCAACCCTGGAGGCAGTCACGGCCGGTGTGCCAATGGTGACTTGGCCAGTCGCAGCAGAGCAATTTTTCAACGAGAAGTTCGTGACCCAGGTGCTCAAGATTGGGGTCAACATAGGGGTGAAGCAGTGGGTGAGGTTGTTCGGGGACAGCGTGAAGAGTGAGAGAGTGGAGGAGGCAGTGAAGAGAGTCCTGGTGCGTGAGGAAGCAGAGGAAATGAGAAGGAAGGTGAAAGCACTTGCGGAGATGGCAAAAGGGGCTGTGGAAGAAGGTGGGTCTTCTTGGTCGGATTTGGGAGCTTTGCTTCAAGAGCTCAGACTGCAGAGATCGGCTCACAACAAGATCTGATTGATGACCTGAAGCAATCAATCTTGAATATTTGGTTCTGGAGAATAAAACTGAAGAAATGGAAATCTTCCAATCTCAGATTCTGTTGTGGTTTAGCCTTAGAGAAAAATACTGGAATCGCCGTTTCTTTTCATGGATTTTATTCTAGGAGTTGTGATCATTCCATGTGGAGGATGTGAGTTCATTTCTTTTGAGGTAATAGGAAAAGTATACATGATCTTGAGTTCTTTTGTGCCGAAGAAATTAGAGTTAGTCTAGTAGTTGCAATTCAACAGTAAGATGCCCTGCGTACTTTCCCTTTCCTGAATTTTCTGTCCTCGAGACTCAAAAGGTGGAGAGATCTTTGCAACTTCATATTCCATAGATTGTATTTCACATTAAAGACAAAAAAATTAAGGAAAGACAAGCAAAAGTGAAAAGACAAGAAGAGGACGACAAACTCAACATATGTCAGTGGTCACATGTTAATGACATATTTGGCTGTTGCACCATTGATCTTGTGATATGTACACAACTTGGCAATAATTCTAGCGGAGAAGATAGAGAGGTACCAATTCTTTTGATCCTCAAGGTTTTTAAACCCAAACCAAATCGACAACATCGATTTGTCATCGGCTAAAGTCCACAATTATTGACATCAAACTTTGACATAGTGAGAAGTTTAAGGCATGTTATACTCATAGATTAGGTACCCTCAGTATGTTGGAGAAATTTCTGGTGCTTCCTCGCAGATTTGTACCTGAGGATATGTGATTCCAAAATTTCTTACTGCCCTTTTCGTGATAGAGTTAGAACGAGTTAGCTTATCCCTTCGAGGACTTGTCTTCTCCTGTATTTTGTGGTGCGTACGTCAATATTTGGTCTTAGACATATATTTCCAAATTAGTACGTTAGGTAGCTTCTTAAAACTCCGCAATCTGCATAGACGAAGCAAAGCATAGACGTAACCGATTTCACATTATCTTTCTGCAAATAATGGTCCAAGGCCACATGATCCCCATGGTGCACATGGCCTAGACCTTCGTGACTCGAGGCGCAGAAATCACCACCATCACCACCGCTGTCTAGGAGACCCTTTTTTCGAAACAAACCGAACGAATCAATCAATCGGGTTTGGAGTTTGACATCCAACTGAGCTAGGGTTGCCAGAAGGTTTGGACAATACAGATGCAGTCATATCGAGCCAAAATTAGGTGGAATTGGCGGGTAAATTCTGGAAGGCCTTGTGCTTGCTCCAAGAACCGATCTTGCAGGTTGCATATCCTAGAAGACTAGGGATCGAATTCTCTAGTAGCAGATGTATTTGTTCGGTGGGCTACCAATGTTGTTGCTCGGTTGAAAATTCCCATGCTAGTCTTTGGAGGGACATGCTTCTTTGATATGTGCACTGGGGAAGTGATGGCACTATATCAACCACACAAGGGTGTTATCTCACATTCAAAAACCTTCGCAACTCAGGAAAATTGTCCAAAAAGTCTTAAACCTTTTTCACGTTTGTCAATTCAGTTATAAACTTTTCAATTTTGTTAGTTGAGTTTTTATTTTTTTGGTCTAAAATAGTGCATTCATTCATTCATCGGAGCGAGCATAACATGAAAACGACATGTGGGTGTCCGAGCGCAAAATATTCCAAAGGGATTGTGGGGGATTGAATGTCCATGTTGGGGGAAGGGTTTTGAGTTGGTATGCTTTTGCAACCCAATTTGTGGCTTGATTTGCTTCTCTAGAGCAATGGACTATGTGTACATGGGTCAGATGGGCGAGACCAAAATTCACCTAGTGACAACGGGGTTGGGTTCACTAGCGTTAGGTGAGCCTCACCAATGGCCTGTAGGGGCAAGCTTCACCAAAGGCAGATGACGTCTGTCACGTCCCAAACCTCGAGCGTGTGCACATCCCTCGGTGGTCAATCAAATTGCGATGTTCTCAGGATGTGTCGCCGACCCATTCATTTTATTGCACAGGCGGAGGCGAATTAAACAATCTCTAGACAACAAACAAACAAATATGAGATAAAAAAGCAGGACAATCAATTTAAACAAAACATATTTTATAAACAAACCAGGTCATATACAAAATGGTCTAACTCAAAAAGGAGCTATTGAGCTATCTAAACTCCGAGCTCTACAGCCATGGGCTCCGGGTCCACCATGACACCATTAAGAGTCTCGACATCCATTGGGTGACCTACTTCCCACTCCCCAGTCCCAACGGGAGGCCCGTCGAAACCTTGAAGGGGACCCTCCCGATCCCCTTGAGGAATGCCAATGAACCATGCTGTGAATCGGTGAGGCACCAATTGAGGTAGGCCCTCATCAACCCATAGCACGGACTCAACTAGCTCTTGGGTCAGGGTGATCCTGAGAATAGGGAAGAAGGTGTGCTCAAAATCCATCACCTACAGAACCCCATATCAAACTTGTTGTACCTCCATCTAGAGACCTGAAAATTGTAAGTCACGACAGAGTGAGACAATGTCTCAGTGAGTCTACATCCTAAACCCCGATTAGGAAGGTAATACACCTAGAGGTAGTCTATTCACACATCATATAAGACTTACCTCGCCTTAGCCTCTTCTTGCATATTAGTACAACTCATATAACATACGCATACTGTAATTGCACTCAACAATTGGAACAATGAAATTCATATCTCAATCAATCATAGGGATCCCGATTATAAGGTCAAATCGTTATGACACGTTTCATTTCATGCCACAAAATTTCGTTCGATAATTAGGCGTGGTTATGCAATCATCCACATGTGTCCTAGTTCTTAAGACCCATTGGTCAGTTCCAACTCAAAAGTTGGCAGTCCTCTGGCATAGCCAGGCGTCTAGCCCCATTGAGCACGGCAATGTCTACCTCTAGACAGCATTCCTAATGGAGTATCGGTCTGGCCTCTACTGCGATCCGACATCCGTTGATGTGGGGCATTCCATATAGGAGCATTGCCCACCCGACCTTCATTGGGTGATGGGTTCTCATAGCGATCACACGCATATCCAATCTCGGCCAAGGACATCATGCTTTGCACTCAAATGTCTCAATTTAAATAATGTACTTGACCTATCTTCATATTAAAAACACCCGGTAAAATAATTGTGCGTGGGCACACGGTCAGATCGACCCATAAAATTGTGATATCATCTATTTTAAAAATCCCATGATTTTATATACATTCAAACATTTTTGGTATCAAAACCCGATACTTGTTTTTTTTTTTTAATAAATAAATGCCAAAGTTGCATTTTTTTTTGAAGTAATAAATCAAAATTATCAATCAGCATCCAATTGCATAATTTAGCACTCAATTGCACAAACCAACTACACCACGACAATCAGCATGAAATTCTGACGACTAGCTATCCCGATATAATTTCCACTAATTAATAAATAATTAAATAAATTACAAAATAATTAAATTAAACTACTAAATTAAATGTACATAACCTAATCGGGCTAATCTAGTTTAACTAACTAAACTAATTAAGCTAAACTAACTACATTAATCTAAATAACCTAACTAAATAATCTAACCACCTAGTCTCGGTAACTAATTTATTTTAACTAATCTAGTTATAAGAACTAAACCTCACTAATCCCTCATTAACTCACTAATCCACCTTAAGCATAATTAACCTCCTAATTAAGGTTTAGAAGGTAAACTCACCAGATTAGCGAATAAACCGGTTCATAGCAATGACGACGCAACGACGACCACAACTCGAGTCTACGGCAACACCCAAGGAAACTTGGAAAGGGCTGAAAACTAGCCAACAAGTCTCAGCCCAAGCTGAGATTTGTTGTTGAGTTGAGATGGACCGAGGGTTTGCGCGAGGAGGAGGAAGGTGGCGGACGGCGACCTGGTTGAGCTGAGCCGTTGCTGGCAGCTTGAACGGCTTAGGTAGACGACAGGGGCAACTAGAGGTTGTGACGGGAACTGGGGAGCTGGATGGTAGACGCACAGCTGGTGGACTAGACTTGTAGTAGCTCGGCTTGGACAGGGACGGGCTCGTGGGCGACCGGAGAGCATGCAGGCTACTCAAGCGAACTGGTGTGAGGCCTGGCGGTGGTTGGCTCGGCTTTAAGGGGTGGTGGCTAGTTGCTTTCTTTGGAAATGAAGGTTGACGGAGATCAAAATGAAGAAGAAGCTGAGGAAGAAGAAGATAGGGCTACTGCTGGGAAGGAGAGGACAAGGAGTTCTCAAAGTCCACCCAAAATATCCTAAACACTTGAGTAGAAGCTCCTAAAGTCTTTAGTCTTGATCCAGTAGCCATTTCCCCTTCAAATCTTCTCCAACAAGCTAAGGTTGATGCCCAAATGTTGCAGCCCCCATGGCTCTATGAATTTCATGTCTTTCCCTCATAAATCCACTCAAATTCACACCAATTAACTCCAATTTGGTGACCATAATGCAAATGGGACAGCCCAAACAAATTTGCACCATTTTCCCTCACTTTACTTCACTTTGGTAGGCCAAAAATCCACTCAAAGAGGCCCATTCGAATTCTTGATCCAATTTTGCCGAATTTTGATTTTTCGCCGAAAATCCGGGCTCGTCGAAAATTCTTCAAAGGATGAGTTGACATCTTAAAAATAAATTGTGACACGCCAGAACTTTCGATTCTTGAAACTGGGTTTAATTTCATGGTTAATTTCAATCGGACGCGATTTTAACGTGACCTAACCTACTGAGTAGCTTTTAAGAATTTTTAGCGCATTTGACTCGTGGTCGATTATTTTCAATCCACATTGTGCATTTTCGACACATCAGTGACTCTTGATTGTCATAAAAATCTCAAGGTTTCAACTACGAGCATAGGGTACAGAATCGACTGAAAAATTGGTTTAGTGCCATTCGACATGAATTTTGCAATAAGGTGAAATCACCCACAATTTAATTACTTACTTCTGTCGAATCGACCTATCTCCGGTCTCTAATCGATTTTAACGATGCCGTATTGACCTATCTCCGGTCTCTAATCAGTTTGCATTTATATCCCTTAACGACTTCACTAGCTAGATTAGTTATCTCGTGAGTGATCAGCTTAGAGAAAAATGCCATAAGCGTGTTGATGAAAAGCCCAATTCATATTATCGGGATAGGGTCGAAAAAAATCAGGATGTCACAACTCTTTCCATAGTATAAAAATTTCGTTCTCGAAATTTAAACTATTACAAATCTTATTAAAAAAGGTGGGGGGGTATTGTCGTCTCTTCGAGTCTTCACTTTCCCAGGTTACTCCTTCTGTCCCGTGATGTTCCTAGACCACTTTGACTAACGAGATCATCTTGGTATGAAGCACTTGTTCTTTGCGATCCATAATTTGAATTGATCTCTCCACGTACAACACTCAATCGTCCACGTCTAATTCTTCAAAATTCAGCATGTGAGTCAGGTTAGACTCATACTTTCTTTACATTGACATGTGGAAGACGTCATGCACTCGTGCCAGTCTCAGCGACAATGCAAGACGATATGCCAAAGTCCCTATTCTCTCCAGAATCTTAAGGGAACTGACATACCTTGGACTCAGCTTCCCTTTCTTACCAAAGCGTGAAGTACCCCTCATTGGTGACATTTTGAGGAAGACGTGTTCTCCAACTTGGAATTCCAATGGTTTTCGACGTTTATCTGCATAACTTTTCTGACAACTCTGAGCAGTCTTTAGTCTTTCTCGGATAATTGTGACTGCATCCACTGACTGTTGAACTAATTCTGGGCCAGTAATCTCCCATTCTCCGACTTCATCCCAACAAACTGGAGTTTTGCACGCTCTGCCATACAACGCTTCAAATGGTGTCATCTAAATACTCTGTTGATGACTGTTGTTGTACGCAAACTCAACTAGATGAAGCTGTTCCTCCCAGCTTCCTTTAAAGTTCAACACACAAGCTCGTAGCATGTCCTCAAGGGTTTGAATCATCCTCTCAGATTGGCCATCCGTCTGAGGATGATATGTTGTACTATAACAGCCTTGTTCCCAAGGTAGTCTGTAACTTTTCCAAAAGGCTGCTGTAAACTTCGGGTCTTGATCTGACGTAATTGTTACTAGCACTCCATGAAGTCAAACTATCTGACGCATGTACAACTCTGCATACCTATCCAAGGCAAAGTCTTTTCATATGGCGATAAAGTAAGCAGACTTCATCAACCTGTCAACCACAACCCATATGGAATCATTACCTCGCTGACTCCTTGGTAAGCCCATCACAAAGTTCATTGTGATGTGTTCCTATTTCCACTTGGGAATCTCAAGAGGTTGCAACAATCCTCCTAGCTTACGGTGCTCTGCTTTCACTTGTTGACATGTCAGACACTTGGTGACATGCTTGGCGATATCTACCTTTATATCGATCCACCAATACTGTTGACGCAGATTCTGATACATCTTCGTAATGCCTGTATAAATGCTGTAACTGCTACGATGAGCTTCTGAAAAAATCTCCTCTCTAAGCTCCGCATTATCAAGTACACATAATCATCCATGAAACCTTAGTGTTCCGTCTTCAAAAATCTAGAAATCAGTCTTTCTCTTTTATGCATCCTCTTGCAGAATCTTCTAGATCTTCGAATTTGTCATCTGTAGTGTCTTAATTCTCATATGTACTTTCAATTCTGAGAGATTTGAAAGGTGGCCTACCTCAAATTTGAAAACCGAATCTCAGGCTCCTTCGAGTAACATCCACTCTTGAATCACCATCTACGCAATCAAAGACTTTCTACTCAACGCATCTGTGACCTTGTTAGCTTTTCCAGGATGATACATGATGTCGCAATCGTAGTCCTTGAGAAGTTCCATCCAATGACACTGTCTCATATTCAACTCCTTCTGAGAGAAAAAAAAAAAATACTTGAGACTCTGATGGTCTGTGAAAATCTAGAATCTTTCTTCACATAAGTAATGTCTCTAGATCTTTTGAGCAAATATAGTCGCTGCGAGCTCTAAGTCATGCGCCGGGTAATTAAGCTCATCTAGTCTCAACTGACGGGACGCATATTGTGGCATCCCAAAATTGATGGCAATCTCTAGAAGCATTAAAGTCTATGAATAGGTGATGGAAATACCATCAAGTTATATTGTAGCCATTTGATCCATAATTTGCAATGAGATTTATGGCCAAGCTTTTAATGGATAATTATTTGATAGGAAAGAAAATTGTATCATTGGCCATGTGTTTAATAAATTGAAATTTACGGATTTGTGATTACAAGTTTTATGGCCATATGAATTTATAATTTGATATTTATAAGAGAGAATTAAGGTAAATTACTAAAAGTAAACATGGACTCAATTAAGAAAATTTTGGGCCATTTAAGTTTGGACTTTAGGCCCAAGAGTGTTGAGCCTAAAGTAGGCCAAAAGGCCGGCCCATGAAGCCCCATTGGGCCGTCAACCAAGCTGGTCCCAAGCCTAGCCGGATGAAGCCCTCTTGCATCGGAAAATGCCAAGTGTCCCTTCCTAGTAGCCAAGTGTAGCAAGCCATGCATAATCAAATGATGGCTAGTGATGGTGGGAAGGAAACTAGAGGGAAAGAAGGGGGCGGATTAAGCGAGGAAAGGGAGAGAAAGAGAGGGAGTCGTTCAAGAGAGAGAGGAGAGAAAGAGAGAAAGGAAAGGAAGAAAGGAAGAGAGAAAGGGGAGACCATGCGTGCGAGAGAGAAGAGGGAGGTCTGTTCGCCGTTCGTCTACCTAGCTCGCCGTCGTTCGTTCGCCGCCTTGCCCGCTGTTTGTCACTGTTTTGTGCTTAAATTCGAGGCAAGTAGAGTCCTAAAACCTACCCTTTTCTTGCTGTGATGTGTGTGTAGAAAATGTTGATTTTTGGTTGTGGTGGAAGTGATGAAATTTCGGAGCTTTGGGGAGAGATTTGTTGACCTAGCATGCTGTTTCTGGAAAAATCAGTTCAACCCTTCACGAGTTTGTGAGCTGTATGCAACTTTTTAGTTGGAATCTTGCTTTGATTTCTTCATGAAAGTTGTTGAAAACACCTTGAGGGATAACATAATAAAATTTGAGACAAAACGGACAAGGATTGCCTGGTGAAACAATTTTCCTTTGGAGAGATTAGATCTGGAATTTGTTGTGCTGACCTTTAGTGATTTCGTGGACTTTAAAGTAGCTTTGCGAACATCTCACTCTGAGTTCTTAATGAAATTTGTAGTGTACTTCTTGAGGTAAAACATATCAACAATTTAGAGGAAATGAACAAAAATAGGTCGGTTAAATCGTTGTCCTTTGAAGAAACTGGATCTGGGAAAATGCTACTTCGACCTAGTATGATTCTATGATTTTTATAAAATCATCCATTTAAAATTTGATCATGTGTTCTTAATAAAAATTGTAGGTAATATTCTAAAGTATAACATACTTAAAATTGAGAAGGAACGGATATATTTAGGTCGGTAAAACGAGTTTCCTTTGAAAGAAGATAATCTGGAAAAACGACACCGAGAACAGGGGGAATTAATTGTCTATATCTATTAATATAGAACGATTTGGGTTTCTATTGGTTCACGAGATATTTACCTTTAGGACTTGTCTATAACATATCAAAATTTCAGAATTTTTGGATTTCATTTGGATATTTAATTTAAATTTCTTCTGAAACTGTGCAAGCTGAAGTGTTAAAATTTTGAAGACTGTGATGCATGGACCGTACTGTTTTGTGTGAGATTCTTTTGGTATGGTGTTTTTCATGAGATATCTGCCTTTATGTCTCGTCTATAATGTGTCAATTTTTCATAATTTATTTATACCATTCATTAATTTTCCTAGAGTTTTAACTAAAGGAGTGTATTCTGTTTTTATCCGAAAATTGATGCGTTGTCAAAAATAAATGAAATCTTCCATGTGATGTAATGTTTTGAGTGGTTGATTTTGTTGTATATGTGGTGACATATGGAATGTTATATGACATCAAAAAGCTGGTTGAGACCCTGATATTGTTGTATCAAGTACCATGTTGAAATTGAAATACTTGTGTGAATATAAATTGAGATAATAACAAGACTGTCGGAGGTGTGAGCCGACGATGCCTCGGGAGTTTCGAGATGCCCAGAGTGTGTGTGCTGGATGCCCGGAGTGTGTGTGCTGGATGTTCTCAGGAGTTTCGGGATGCTCGGAGTTGTGTGCCGGAAGCCTCGGAGGTGCGTGCCGGGGGGATACCTCGTGATGCTCGTTGGGGTACGAGATGCCTGGAGTGTGTGTGCCGGATGCCCGGAGGTGTGTGCCAGAGGTTCCTCGCGATGCTAGGTTGGATGTGAAAGATAAATTGTGGGATGCGAACATTGGTCCCTGGAAAGAAAAATGATATGAATCTTGGTGATATAAGTTTGGCATGCTTGATGATACATGTATACATCATGCACATTGCATGATGATATGCATGGCTGTTCATATAAGTACAAATGCATGGTGATATATGCATGGCTGCAAGGTAAGATATGCTTGAATGCATGAATGATATGTGTTTTATTCATGATACCTTGATTGTTCTGTTTGATGCATTGTGTAGTTTGGCGGATCTTTATTGCTAAGTGGTTGTACTCACCTCTTTTGGGGATTAACATTTTAGATTAGAAAGATGCCTCTTTCACCAATTGTGTGTGGTACCTTCTATGACATACCTACTAACGTCGAGGTGGAGTGCACCGAGCATTCCTGTATTAATATACCCGGTCTGGAGTATGTCCGAGTTTGAGTATTGGTGATGTATTACGTGGGTTCAGCTGATGGCCTTATCATCCAAGAGTTTTTGTCCGTTCACGTTCGACGCAATGGGGTGATGCTAGGGATGTTACCACCGCCGCCGCCCAATGCACCGGGTTGGGTATGATGGCACGTAGGAATGGTGGGAGCTAACGCTTTCTTTTTGGGGATAGCCGACACTTATCGATGGAGGGATGTACATGTTTCATATAGGGTCGAGTTTTCTTTTGGGTATAGCCAAGTATAGTTAAAAATCTTGGCCTTTTTTGTATAGACCTGAAATGTCCATCATGAAAATATAAATAAATGTGAATCGGCTTTATCTTTTCTTTTGGTGCGTAGTGGTGTGCATTGCATTATTGCTATTAGAGGGAGAGATGGTGAGACTTGTTTATGCTTCCGCTGATAAACTACGCTAGGCCCTTTAAAAAAAATGGTCAGGAATTCTATTGATCAACCCTTATAAACTGTGGTTTCATTTTAATCATAAAATTCATTAGATTGGCATGTAATAGGATGAGTGGCAAGTAATCTGTGGCGACCCTAACGGATTGGGGGCCGTCGAGGGGTGCCACACATATGCAACAACCCTACCATGTTGCATGAACATGCAACCCAGTCCTCTAAACAATGCATCACTATAGATCCCGTATTCTCTAGGACCTGACGGAATTGTCAGCACTTGTGTGGTAGTCAGCTTCTGCTTAAGCTCTTGGAAACTATGCTCATACTTATCTGTCCATACAAACTTCTCTTCCTTCTTCAGTAATCTAGTCATTGGCATGGTTATTGCTGAAAATCCTTCCACGAATCATCTGTAATAACTACCAAACCCAAGAAACTTTTGATCTCTGTCATTGTCGTCGATCTTAGCTAGTTGATAACTACTTCAATCTTGATCAGGTCCACGGAAATCCCTTCACATGAAATCACGTGACCTAAGAAAGCCACACGAGTCAACCAAAACTCACACTTACTGAACTTGGCATACAATCCATGATTTTGTAGAGTCTGAAGCACTATCCTCAACTGTTTTTCATGCTCCTTAGGACTTCTCAAGTACACCAAGATGTCGTCGATGAATACTATCACGAACTGGTCTAGATACTCCTTGAATGCACGATTCATCAAGTCCATGAAAGCAGTAAAGGCGTTAGTTAAACCAAACGATATTATAGTGAACTCATAATGATCGTAACGCGTACGAAACGCCGTCTTTGGTATGTCTTCCTTTCTGATCTTCAACAGATGGTACCCTATCCTCAGGTCGATCTTAGAAAATATTGACGCTCCTTGCAACTAGTCAAACAAGTCATCAATCCTCGGTAGCAGGTACTTGTTCTTGATCGTCACCTGGTTGAGTTGTTGATAGTTGATGCAAAGACGCAATGAACCATCCTTCTTCTTCACGAACATGAGTGGTGCTTCCCAAGGTGATGCACTGGGACGTATCAATCCCTTATCCAACAACTCCTGCATCTGCACCTTTAGTTCGTTTAATTCTGACAACGCCATATGGTAAGGAGCCTTAGAGATTGGCTCCTTCCCGGGGGACAACTTAATCTCCCTCTCTGGGGGTAAACAAGGTAATTCCTTCGGAAACACTTTAGCAAACTCCTGTACCACTATAATGTCTTCCATCTTCGGCTCTTCAACTATCGTATCAACGACAGTCATCAAGTAACCTTGGTAACCCCTGTCTAACATACGGGTTGCCTCAAGCGACGAGATTAAGGTTATTGAGGGTCCTCCTCGACACCCAATAAACTCGAAACTTTCACCCGCTAACGGGTTAAACTGAATTACTTTATGATCATAGTCTACTACAACTCATTTCTTGATGAGTCATTCCATGCCAATAAATGAATGTGTAGCTCTAGGATTACATCAAAATCATACATGGCTAGGACAATCAAATCTATCATTTCCTCTCGCTCACCAATAACCAACTTGCAACTAGGATAACCTACTGTAGATAACACATTATCCTTTAACGGGGTAGATATGCTGACAACTAACCCCAACAATTCAGGAATCAACCCTACCAACTTAACGTACTGCTCAGCAATAAAGGAATGTGTAGCTCTAGGATCAAATAAAGCACAAGCAGCATAGTCGTTCAGCGAGACCGTACTTGTGACCAAGTAAGGTTAGTCCTCTACCTGTCATCGGGTGACGGCGTACACCCTTCCCTATGCTAAAGGTCGGTTCAAACCACCCTACGGTGTATTCTATGGCACATACCCTCTATTCTGACCCATCGGCGATAGTGGCGGTAGCTATTATGGTCCCATATGCCTGTGTAGACAGTTTTTGGCCAAGTGACCCTACTGGCCACATCTATAACAAGCACCTTCCTTAAATGGCACGGGGCTGACCCATGTCTTCTTCCACAGAAATGACATCCTCCATTCTAATTTGGCGTTGACTTTCCAATTCCACCTCTCCTGTTAGGTGGAATAGGATAGCTTCCTCCGGTCATCAGTTTCTTCCCAAATCGATTTCCATCCTTGTTTGATCCAAACCACAACCCAGATGTGGTGTCTCGTCCGTTCAAGTTCCTCTCTATTAGCTAGGCCCATCCATATAGTTCATTGTAATCTTTTAGATCGTATGGCACTGGTGGATCTTTCAACTCTGGTCGGAGGCCATCCTTGAACCTCCTCTCTTTGTCCTCGGGATCCTCGATCAGTCTTGGTGCATATTGGGATAACTCGGCGAATTTCGCCTCATATTGGTCCACATATATCAGACCTTGACGAAGGCGCTGAAATTTTGCCATCTTCTGCTCCCTAGTACAACTAGAGAAATATTTCCCATTGAAAGCTTCAACGAAGGTGTTCCACACCGGAATTAAGCCTTTTGGAAATACGCTTCCTCTGGTGGCCTTCCACTAAGTACTTACATTTCCCTGCAACTAATAGACTACAAGGACCACTTTCTCTTCCTCCGAGCACCTCAACGGTGTAAAGGCTTTCTCTAACTCTTACATCCAAAGGGTTGCAGCCTCGAGATCACCTTCTCCTGTGAACCTTGGTCGGTTCAACTTCAGAAATTGTTCTAAAAGCTTATGCATCGGTCAGTTAGCAGTCACGTTCCCAGGTGGAACCTCAGCAGGTGCGGCAGCAGCAGTGGCGACATTGGTGGCAACAGTGGTGATGGCTTGATTCTGGGCCTACTGCCCTACCACATTTCCCAATGTCTCAAGTACTTGCACGATCCCATCAATTCTAGGATCACCAGGTGCTGCTACACCAGCACTGACTTGCGGCTGTGCTATCCTACTGGTGCTGGCCTGAACCGGTGCTTTTCCTCGGGTATCGACCCTTATCGGCATCCTATCTCGAGTGACGGACGTCATTGACCTCTTCCTATGAGTTCTCTGCTCCTGGTCACTCATGATGCAGACTCTCTATAGAACCTGCTTTCCAATTCCACATAGAATTAGAAATTGAGTGACCCACAAAACAATCTACCAATAAGCTATCAATCACATGCATCATCATAAAAAATAAAAAAAAAGCCCTTTCCTACTAACTATCCTAAGACTCATTGCACCTCACCACTCCAAACACTAACCAGCTTTGATACCACTTCGGACGGGAATGTCACCCCTCGAACCTCAAGCACGCAGACATCCCTCAGTGGTTGATCAAATTGCGATGTTCCCAGGACGCGTCGCTGACCCATTCATTTTATTGTACAGGCAGAAGCGAATTAAACAATCTTCAAACAACAAACAAACAAATATGTGATAGAAAAGCAGGACAATCAATTTAAACAAAACATATTTTATAAACAAACTAAGTCATATACAAAAGGGTCTAACTCAAAAAGGAGCTACTGAGCTATCTAAACTCCAGGCTCTACAACCATGGGCTTCGGGTCCACCACGACACTATCAAGAGTGTCAAGATCCATCAGGTGACCTACTTCCCACTCCCCAATCCTAACGGGAGGCCCGTCGAAACCCTAAAGGGGACCCTCATGATCCCCTTGAGAAAAGCTAATAAACCACGCTATGAATCGGTGGGGCACAAATTGAGGTAGGCCCTCATTCACTTATACCATGGACTCACCTAGCTCTCGGGTCATGGTGGTCCCAGGAATAGGGAAGAAGGTGTGCTCAAAATCCAGCACCTGCGGAACCCCGTATCAAACCTATTGTACCTCCATCTAAGGACTTGAAAATTGTAAGCCATGACGAGGTGCGACAATGTATGAGCGAGTGTACACCCTAAACCTCGATTAGGAAGGTAATACACTTAGAGGCATTCTATACACACATCATATGAGACTTACCTCGCCTCAACCCTTTCTTGCACGTTAGTACAGTTCATATATCATACGCATACCATAATTGCACTCAACAATTGAAACACTTCAATTCATATCTCAATCAATCACAGGGGTCCTGGTTACAAGGACAAATTATTATGACACATCCCATTTCGTGCCACACAATTTCGTCCCATAATCAGGTGCGGTTATATTAATCATCCATGCGTGTCCCAATTCTTAAGACCTATCAGTTAATTCCAACTCAACAGTCGGCAGTCCTCCAGCATAGCGAGGCGTCATCTTGTCCCATCGAGTACGGCAATGTCTACCTCTAGACGGCATTCTCGAAGGAGCATTGGTCTGGCCTCTACTGCGATCCGGCATTCGTTTTATGTGGGGCATTCCATATAGGAGCATCACCCACCCGACCTTCATCGGGTGATAGGTTCTCATAATAATCACACGCACATCTAATCTCGGCCAAGGACATCGTGCTTTGCACTCAAATGCCTCAATTTAAATGATGTACTTGGCCTATTTTTTTTTCATAATAAAAAAACTCGGTAAATTAATTGTGCGTGGACACATGGTCAGATCAACCTATAAATTGTGATATCCTCACTTTTAAAAATCCCACGATTTTATATAGTACCTACAAATATTTTTGGTGTCAAAACCCGATACTCGGTTTTTTTCTAAATAAATACCAAAATTGCATATTTTTGAAGTAATAAATCAAAATTATCAATCAGCATCAAATTGCATAATTTAGCACTCAATTACACAAAGCAACTACACTACGACAATCAGTACGAAATTCTGACAACCGGCTATCTCGGTATAATTTTCGCTAATTAATAATAAATAAATAAATTACATATAATTAAATAAATTGTAAAATAATTAAATTAAACTACTAAATTAGATGTACATAACCTAACCGGGTTAATCTAGTTTAACTAACTAAACTAATTAAGCTAAACTAACTACATTAATCTAAATAATCTAACTAAATAATCTAACCACCTAGTCTGGGTAACTAATTTATTCTAACTAATCTAGTTATAAGAACTAACCCTCACTAATCCCTCATTAACTCACTAATCCACCTTAAGTATAATTAACCTCCTAATTAAGGTTTAGGAGGTAAACTCACCGAATTAGCGAATAAACCGGTTCACGGCGATGGTGGTGCGACGACGACCACGGCTCAAGTCTATGATGACACCCAAGGAGACTTGGAAAGGGTTGAAAACCAGCAAACAAGTCTCAGCCCAAGTTGAAATTTGTTGCTAAGTTGAGCTAGATCAAGGGCTTGCGCAAGGAGGAGGAGGGTGGTAGACGGCTAGACGGGCAGTGGACGGCGACTTGGTCTAGTTGAGCTACTATTGACAGCTAGAACAGCAAGGGCGACTGGAAGCTGCGACGAGAACCGGCGAGCTGGATGGCGGACGCACGGCTGGTGGACTGGACTCGCAGCAGCTTGGCTCAAACGGGGATGGGCTCGCGGGCAACCGGCAAGCATGCAGGTTGCTCGGGCGGACTGGCGTAAGGCCTGGCAGTGACTAGCTCAGCTTACAAGGGTGGTGGCCGGTTGCTTTCTCTTGAAATGAAGGTTGAGGGAGATCAAAATGATGAAGAAGCTAAGGAAGAAGAAGATAGGGTTGCCGCTGGGAAGGAAGGGACAAGGAGTCCTCAAAGTCCACCCAAAATATCCTAAACATTTGAGTAGAAGCCCCTAAAGTCTTCAGCCTTGATCCGGCAACCTTTTGCCCTCCAAATCTTCTCCAACAAGCCAAGGTTCATGTCTTTCCCTCCCAAATCAACTCAAATTTACACCAATTAACTCCAATTTGGTGACCATAAATGCAAAGGGGACAGCCCAAACAAATTTCCATCATTTTTCTCACTTTACTTCATGTTGGTAACCCAAAAATCCACTCAAGGGGGCCCCTCCGAATTCTTGATACAATTTTGCCAAATTTTGATTTTCTGCCGAAAATCCAAGCTCGCCGAAAATTCTTCAAAGGATGAGTCGACGTCTCAAAAATAATTGTGACATGCTAGACCTTTTGATTCTTGAAACCGGATTCAATTTCGTGGTTAATGTTGATCGAGCGCAATTTTAGCGTGACCTAATATATCGGGTAGCTTTTAGGAATTTTTAGCACATTTGACTCGTGGTCGATTATTTTCGATCCACATTGTGCATCTTCAACACATCGGTAACTCTCGGTTGTCATAATCAAGGTTTCAATTATAGGCACAGGGTATAGAATCAATAGAAAAATCGGTTTAGTGCCATTCGACATGAATTTTGCAATCAGGTAGAATCACCCACAATTTAATTACATGCTTCTGTCAAATTGACCTATCTCCGGTCTCTAATCGATTTTAATGGTGTTGTATTGACCCTTACTGATTAGCACGGTCGAGTAGTCGATTTCTGGTTGAATTCTCAAGTCGATCGCGTTTATGTCCCTTAACAGCTTCACTTGATAGATTAGTTATCTCATGAGTGATCGGCTTAAAGAAAAAGGCCATAGGCACATCGAGGAAAAGCCCAATTTATATTATTGGGACAGGGTCGAAAATCAGGATGTCACAACGTCAACCTCGTTGACCCTCGCCTTTGCCTAGACATTGAACATTGTCGAGGCCCAAAGACCAGCTAGAGGAAGAAGAAGAAGTGAACCAAAAAAAATAAAAAATAAAAAAGATAATACTTAAATAAATACTTACTTGTTTTAATTATTAAAAATTGTTCATGTCAGTATTAACTTGTACCATATCAAATCATCAGCATCCATGTAAGCAAATTTAGGCCACAATTGGTCAAAAAAGTAAAAAAGTTTTAGGATTTAATTGGCAAAATTGAAAAGTAATTTTCTTTGGTGATAGAAAAATTGAAAAGTTTAAAAGTGCAAAATTTTAAAGCTTTTTTGGATAATTTTTTTCGGGTAGCACAACCTGCAGCCCATTAATCCAATTCACGTTAGCTTCATGGGGCTTGACCTATGAATTAATTTGCGTGCGGCCATCCAATTTCAGGGAAAGTAGCTAGATGGGTCCAAAGGCTTATACATCAAAGGCCCAACATTGCTAATCGCCATCGTAAGCCGTCTCTCACGGCTGCGTGACAGGTCCTCTGTCCTGCTGGCTTCCAACCCAAAGAGCTCGCGGCGGTTGTTCATGCTTCACCGCTCCATGAAAGCAATTTGCAATAGCCATAAATGGAGTTCAATCGAGCACATGATTTATTGCTTCAAGCTCTATATCACTTGACCATGACAATGAGAATGAAAGCTAAGTCTTCTCTCTCCATGTTGATTTGGCCGGTGGTACTGATTCTCGGTTTTTCCCGAATTTCCAATGGCTTCTTCATGTCTCCTGATCCCCTTCGGTCCGCAAGCTATCGTTGCCAGTGGTTTTTGCCACTTCCACAACCAATTCTAAAGCTTTCTCTGTTCGAAGTGCTTTATACCGATTCATTTCTCATTTGCTGGCTTAGATCCCCAGCATTCTTGTGCTTAATTTGTTTGCAATTATCACTTTTCTCCTTTTATTTTGTTAAAAATGTGTCATTTCTGGAAAATATTTTTCATGAAGTTATTTTTTGGGAAAATGGCAATATTTTTCCAGTATTTGGTTGAAATATGAAAATGAAATGAAAAATATTTTTAATTATTTATTATGGAAAATCTAATTTGAATTTCCTGTATAGACATACATTATTTATGTGCTAGTAACCACAACAATTTTATTCCAATATTTGGTTGAAATCTAAAAATAAGCTGGAAAATACCCATTATTTATTATGGAAAATCTAATTTGATTTTTCCTATCTATTTATGTGCTAGTAACAGCAAGCAATTGAGAGACTGAGCATGGGCGCTAATGTCTTGGGTCTGGTCGTAACCCCAACTTGGCACTAGAATCAAGGCACGCACATCCTAGTTCCAAGCTCAGCCTCGATAGACCTAAGCATAGGCACTAGGATCCCAAGCCTGGCCTTGATGGCTCGGGCCCAACCTTTGTGGATGTGGGCATGGCCTTTGTGGACCTTGTCTTGAGTGTTAAGGATCTGAGCTCATGTGTTGGATCTTGCGTTTGGCCTTTATGGACCAAGGCTTGGTCCCAATGGACTTAGGTCCAAGCATTAGATTCAGGCTCTGCCTCGATGGACCTGTACAAGGGTGTCGAGATTTGAGCATGTGCGCCGAGTTGCTAGGCATGGGCATTGAGTTTAGGGGCTCGCCCTTGATGACTTAGGTTTGGGCACCAGAGACCTAGCCCAGAACGCTAGGGACCTAAGAACTAGTATTGGGTATTTGTGCCCAACATAGAGTTTTGAATTCAAGTGCTGATATCTTATCATATTTTGAAAAATAATTTTCAACTTTTCAAGGAGTCCTGAAATTAAGCATAGGTTTTTCAGTGACTAGGAAAAAATTTTCTATTGACTAACTTTCCTAAGCAAACCAAATGCCAAACAATGAGTAAAATGCCAAACATCATTGTCTAGGCAATTGTTTCAAGCCATGTATAGACTTTTTCAATAGACAAACATGATCTTCCTTACCTCAAATTGAAAACCCTTTAGTTGAGCCATATAGATTTTCTCTTCAAGTTCACTAAGCAAGAAAACTATTTTCAGATCAAGTTGTTCCAATTCTAAGTCATGCATAACAACTAACACAAGAAAAATTTGATTAGAGCTATATTTAATGACAGGTTAGAACCCATCATTGAAATCAACTCTCTCGATCTGACTATAGCCTTTAACAACTAGACGAGTTTTGAACCTAATGTCTTCAACTCCAAGAATACCTTCCTTTCTTTTGAAAACCCAATTACAACCTGCAATTTTCTGTTCTTTTGGTAGCTTGACAAACTCCCAATTTTGATTCTTTTCAAGAGATTCCATCTCTTCGTTCATTAATAACTAACCACTTTGTTGAACATTTTGAAGAAATGGCTTTTTTGTAGGTTTTAGGCTCACTATACTTTATTAACTTTGCAATTGAAACAGCATGAGCAACAAATCTGAGGACCCATATTTCTATGGAGGCTTCACCGTCCTTCTTTGTCTATCTCTGGCAATGGAATACTATTACTCTTCGGGTTCTTCATACTCAATATTATTAGTAGATGATTGAATTAGTTTCGAAGAAATTACTTCAAGCTCCACTTTCTTTGCAACACTTTCCAGATTTTCATCACAAGAAATAAATGATTCTTTCTTATGATGAAACATAACAAACTTAATAAGATCGGTAGGTTTTCTATGAAAAAGTAATAGATGGTGGTCATGGCTTGGCCAAAATTTGCCAAAAGCATGAATTAAGCTTGGTCATTTTATAGGATGGATTGCCACCAATGTTTAAGGCTTCTAGTAAACCTTGTATCGAATTTGAGGACTCATACTTTTCATGATTTGTGAGACTTCGAGTGCTTAGCCAAGAATGAAATTCTTCCAATCTTTCTGGCCATTTTAAATGAGGAATATTGTCAACAATAAAAAACTGTTTGAAAGAAGAAATTGGATTCTGAGATGGGTTATTTGATTGGATAACCTTTGGCTTAGAAGGATTTGAATCCACCTCTTGATCTAGAGGATCATTCATGAATATTGAAGAGGTGGCTGGTATAATAGGAAATGATTCAACAGCAGTGATTGAAAAAGAGGATGAGGATGAAAAGATACCGAATTTAGTTCTGAATCTAAATTGATTGGAAGAATCGGTGCTGGAGGAGGTCGAACCTTGTCTTTTAAGACAGTAGGATCAAGCCTTTTTTCCTCGTGATTACTCAGATCTTTTCGAAATGATTCTAACATGTTGGATAGTATCATTTGGTCTAGCTTCTCCTTTGTGGAAGTCGAAGATTCTTCAAAAATCTTTTCTTTCCCCTTTTCTTTTCTTAGTCGGTCCATTTCTTTAAGTTGGTTTCGCATTTCTACCACATCGGTTTTGTCTCTTCTAGTAGAGGTTTCTGTAAGAGCAACAAAGATCGAAGTACTCTGTGATGGTGGAAGAGAATACTCTACTCATGACAAAAACGGGAATGGATTAGAAGGTTTGAATTTCCCTTCTCCAAGAAGTTGGTCTGCCTTTTGAGTTTCTTTATTTCAGCTTTTGGTCTTTCAAGAAAAGGATATCCCAAATGTTGTCCCCGATTACAAGGCATGAAGCCATTTTTGGAAGTCCACAGGCATCTTTTTGGTAGTATTATCATATCTTTTGAGTTTCTTTTTACTTCAACTATTTTGAAGTCAATTTTTTTGAAGGCATTGTTGTGTGCCAAAAGAGTCTCTAACTGCCAATTTAGTATAGTTTCCGTAATAGCAGTTTTCTTTTCCCTTCCATGTTCATTCACATCAGTTGGTGCAAATATTTTTGGGAAGTGACAGTACCTTCCTTGTGGATCAACAAATTCTTTGGCAACAAGAAAAGAAAGCTTTAAGCCTTTTCGATTAAGTGGGGGAAAGTTTACATCATGGAACATGGAGATAAAATGATTATATTTCATTTTCTCTTCTTGGTTGAGTGATGTTTCATTTGAGAGTTCTAGTTGGTATGAATGCTTTTTTGCCCACTTTAGGATTGGCTTGTAGAACGCGAAAATGGTCGATTTTTTTACAAGGGGTAGAAGGAGGAGGCGAAGGTAGCAAAGTCAGTGATGATGAAGCATATGAAATTGGTGGAGATAGAGCATAAGAAATCATGAACTGAAATTTATCGCTTTCTCCAAAGGTGTCAACTGAGACATCTCCATTCAAATGCCTTTGGTATATACCGTCTTTTGGTTTTTAGGGTTTTCACCTGGACTTTGTAGTTGGGTCCACTTCATCAGGAGAGTTTGTATAGTATGAACATTAACTAGAAAGGATCCCAAAAGCAATGACCATAACGGTCTTTGTAGTAATGGACAAGATTTCCATTACTTTGGAAGTATTTTTTATTTTTTTTTTTGGATCTCTCTTAGAGATTGATTATGGATCAAAAGATTCAATCATAAACAGAGTTTAGAAGATATAAGAGCTTTCTTCCTTTGATGGCGACAGTGCCATTTCTCATAAATTAAAAATCTGAGGACTAAAGAGGCTTCTTGTTTTGGTATAGCTTTTCATAGTTGGTAATACAAGTCTCCAGAAGGAGTTTGGCCAACTTTTCTTTGGGAATTTTCCTAGGGACATGGATGTAGGGTGCCTAGTCATTTTGCATGGAGATGAACAACAAGGTGTCTTCATTTCCATTTTGGAAATTTAGATCAGGACGTGATGCTGTACTCAATAGACCATCTGCTAGTGTAGTGTCACTGCAATGGAATCAATAGTCTACGGTGCTCCAATACGTTGGATTTGAACCTTCAAGAAGGAAAGTAGCTAAGGATCTAAAAGAGCAACATTGAAATTTGGATATAGGGTTACAAAGATTGTCCCAGCATTCAAAGTAGTTTGGGTGATGCCAAAACAAGCATGCTAGTATTCTAGGAACTGAGTGTCCAATAGGGTCATCCTGACCACAATTGGCAAGCCTTTTTAGCCATGGAAAGTGAGTGCAAGATGAACAGCTCCATAGTGGATATGAGAGTATCGCTATTGGGTCCACTATTTAGGAGATTCTAGAGGGATTTGGAGAGTAAAAAAGTACTCCCTTTCAGTAGCTAGAATATGATGCTGATCAAACTTGGAAGATTGCATGTATTCTTTCACTTCTTTGGGAGTTTGACGAATAAAATGTCGGATAGAATGGATGTGGGAAAATGATGAAAAGGGATTAGCAAAAGCAAAATATGGGTTCATAAGAGGAAATTGAGTTTCAAATATCTTTGTGTCATCACTAAAAGAGATCTCATAAAAATAGTCAATCTTAGAAGTATTTGACATACGAAAGTCTGAAAGAGAGGAGGAAGATGGAGATGAAGTAAGAGTAACAGGTGCATTGAGAGTTTCAAGGTTGATCATGATGATGAGAATACCTTTTCAGCATTGGATTCATAATTTGAGTGCAAGGAACTAACCAAGTTGCAAATGAAACCATGGTTTTGATACTAATGAGGGGATCTATGTTTTGAACCAGGGAAGACCAGTTCAGTTCTAGCAGGTATGTTATCCCATAATAGGCGAACCTCTGTTCAAGCCTTCCAGAAACTTCCTTTTAGCTGTGAACTACTCATAAATTTAGATCAGACCATAAAGATGCTAAAAAATGCCATGATAGTAACATCTCTAACTTAGCCAAGTTGCATTTCTCAAAATATCCTACCAGCTAGAGAAAAAGAAATGTTTAGAAAGACATTGAGAGAATTTGCTTAAGCACGCACTTTACTTTAAAGGACTCTGCCCAAAACATCACATCATCTTTGCTTTTTATAGGCATTAAGAGGTCACAAAAAACAAAGATCAAGCTCACGGGTCTTAAAACACATAAAGGCTCTAGGATTCCCGATCGGGTATTATTCTAGATGATATAAACAGTGACTATGAACAATGATTTCTCTAACCTATTGTTCAATCGCTCGCATTTCGTAACAATTGGTATCAAAGCTAGGGTTGGCTAAGTTGAAGCAAATCAATGATAACCGAAGAAGGAAAAGCTAGAATTGATAGATTGATTGGAATAATTTGGTTTCTAGAAGATACAGATTAAAGATTATCTCTATCAAATGAAACTGCACTTGCCCATGTCTGGGAAGAAGCCAGAGATGATGAAACAAGCTAACTGGGAATTGATAGATAGACTAGCCATGGGTGTTACTCAGTTATATTAGCTCGTAACGTCGCATTTAAAATCGTGAAGGAGAAGACTACTGTTGTTTGATGAAGGCCCTATTGGATATGTACAAGAAGCCATATGTGATCAATAAGATCTATTTGATGCAATGTCTATTTAACTTGAAGATGAGCATAGGTGCGTCAGTTACAAATCATATTAATGAATTCAATGTGATTGCCAATTAATTGAGTTTAGTTGATGTTGACTTTGAAGACGAGATGTGTGTTTTGATTCTAAATCCCTATTGCTTGATAGTTGAAATACTACTATTATTGCTGTTAGTAATTCTTTTAGGTCAACAAGCTTGATGTTTGATGGGGTTTGAGATTTAATTATGAGTTAGGAAATCTATAGAAGAGAATTTGGCCACCTTAATTTTGCTGCTTTAGTAGGTGAAATTAGAGGAAGAACTAGTGCACATGTTAGCAGTAGCAATATATGATGTAGTTAGTCTAGGACAAGTGGTGCTATTTGTTGGAGCTATGGTAAGATGGGACATCTTAGAAGGAATTGCCTAAGTTGAAGAATAAGAAGGGCAAATAAATGACAGTTGAGTTTGCAGATAATGTTGTAGTTGCAATTGATGATGATGCCAATTTTGTCTTGTCTATCACTAATGATTCATCGTTTGATGGATGGTTGTTCTTTTCATGCTACGCCAAATAAAAACTAGTTTACTATTTTTCAATGTATGGAAAGTAGTAAAGTGTAGTTGTGGAACAACAGTAAATGCGATGTTGTTATTGTTGGCAATATTAGAATTAGAATACATGATGGTATTGTAAGGACATTGACTGGAGTGAGGCATGTTCTAGAATTGAAGAAGAACTTGATTTTAATTTCCTTGAGTGCCCTAAATTTAAGTGGGTCTCGATATATATAATGAAAGGAATCAAGCACAGTGGCCTATATGAATTTCAAGGTGAGATGGTGACAAATTTCACATCGAAGACATCAATGCATTTGTTCAAGAGTCTGAATTGTGACATATGTCTTTGGGACACATTGGCAAGAGAAGCTTGAAGATTTTAAGTGAAAGAAGTATGTTATGTGGTTATATTACTAATGAACTGATTAAAATTTAGATCAATGAGAGAAAGTGCAATTCAGTATGACTGTCAAATAAACCATGGAAACATTTGTAGGTTGTCGCGGTTTCCTTCGAAAAAGAGTGTTAGATTTATGCTAATAATTGTTGATGACTTCTCAATGAAGACATGGGTGTTTGTGGTTAAGCACGAGTTTGATGCTATTGTTGGAATTAGGTAGTTGAGAGCTTTGATTGAAAATGAGATTGATAAATGATCAAGCAAGTGCGGATAGACAATAGCATGGAGTTTTGCTCAAAACTGTTAAAATGAATTATGCATGAAGGAAAGCATAGTGAAACATGATACTAATGTTAATGAACCATAGCATGTTACGAAATTGATAAGCAAAATACTACTAAAGATGGCCATAAAATACTTTCTAATACTGGTATGACTAACATATTCCTTGCAGATGCGTTTAGTATGGCGAGTTATTTGATAAATAGGTCCCCATTGACTGTGATTGGATGTTTGACTCCTGAAAAAGTGTAGTCATGTAACATTATCGATATTCTATTTTTAGAATGTTTGGTTACTTATGTTATGTTCGAGCAAGTTATGGTAAGCTCGATGAAATGATAAGAAAGTGTATGGTGTTAGGTTATGCACAAGGTGAGTGGGGCTATCATTTGTTGTACCTATAAATAAATTCACATGTTATCAATAGAGAAGTTACATTTGACGAGTTTCAAGTACTTCTGCCTAGAAATAATTTTAGCAATGTTCATACAGATTTGAACAATGTTTAGTTGGAGATGGAGTTGTAATTAGAAACTCATGAGGTGGCGAGTACTGGCATGGTAATCGACACAGATGATGCTTATAAAGAGGTAGAGCATATAGAACCAACAGTTGCTGTAATTACTAATATTAACAAACTACGTGTTCGATTTCTTAATATGTATGCATGCAACAATGGTTTTGCTTTATCTATGGTCGAGGAGGTTGTGTAAAAAAATATTTGTGGAGTAGTTAAAGCTACATATGAAGTTGGTCTTCTGATAAGGTCGTCAGTTATGGTGAAGTTCAAGTAAGGTTTGGATTTGGATAAAATCGGTGGCAGTTGAGCCCATGGGGTGTTATGGAAGAGTAGCAATAGAATTCGAATTTTTGGCAAAATGATTGTGACTTGGCTCAAACATCAAGTCAACGTAGAAATTATTAAAATGTGTCTCGAATTTAACTCCATGAATGAAACCTGACTCAAGATAAATTATTATTATTTTATGAACGCTCAAATATATGTCACTAAAATTCAAATTATTTATTTTGGGTGTTAAAGGATCCACGTTGGATAAGGATTCCGAGATAAACTAGAGAAAGGAAATATACGGGCATCAATGTTATCAATAAGCGTTGGAGCTGTTGGGCTGAATTGGAAAGTCAATCTGCAATGTTGAATTCGACTTTGACTCGGTCAATGCCAGAGAAAGGGCTAAGAAGATATTAAAGATAAGGAAATCTTTCCCGCGGAAGTCGGTTTGGGAGATTTGTTTTTATATCTTTATATATTCTTGGATTTTAGTTTAAGCCGTTGTTGATCAAAGTGCGGATCTTTGTGCCGTACGTGTCCAGGAAAACAAAGAAGGGCGTTATTCAAGCGGATGCTTGGAGTTGGTTTTGTTTATGAATTACTTCAAAAAAGATTTAGTATTCAAGCCGATTAAATTTTGTGAATTAAAGATTTGTTAATTTTTTCGTAAAATTAAGAGATTATTTTGCGAGAATTGTGAACCTAAACATTACGTGAGTTATTTGGTGTAATTAGGGCTTACAAAGTATTGAGAGTATTTGAGTAACTCGAATATGATTATAAGCTCCATGTGTCACTTGATTTATAGTGAACTTCATTAGTGTTATCCCTGTGGACATAGGGAACCACATAAATTTGGTATTTCATATATTTTCTTGTTATCTTTATTTTATAATTCAATTGCTCGCTTTTCACAATATCATAAGTTGAATCGGTTTGAATCACCTAGCCACAACCTTTGTGCTTCATTTAGATGTTTCTCTCATCGCCTTGTTTATGTTTATGCTAAGGTGGAGTCACCCATCTCAATACGCTCAACACGTTCAATTTTCTTACAGAGTAATGACTGGAAGAGGGATTAACAAAAGCTAAAAAGGAAAACTGTGGACAGCACTTGACCGAGTCTCCTCTTCACTGACCACACACTTCCCACTGTATCCCCAACCTTGTGTGTCATTGCGTGAGTGAATTGCATGGTGTTTGTGTCGGCCGAATCCTCTTCAGCAGCCAAGCGTCTTCTTGTTTTTGACCCCGTGTGTTGCGTGTTTCCTAGTGTCATTTGTCTGAACGTGTACTCTTGCTATAATTTAGTTTGAACTGTGGGCTAGTCAAGTGAGGATTGGTCATCACGTTTAATTTTATTACATATAATTTACATGTCGCATTGTTTAAAGAAATCCTTCATGACATATCGTATACATTCATCAGATTTCGTAGTTGCATATTAGGAGAACAGTCACCAAAATCTCATGGTAAACTCAATTCGGTATCCTGCATTTAGGAAAATTTGCATTATTCAGTTTAGAGTAGTCACGTGTTTAGTTTTGGGTCAAGCTCAAGACAAGCTCAAGAGGGATCATGTCTCGGGGCTCATGACATGGTGGTGAATGTTTTTTGCTTGACTCGTATCGGGTTTCTTTCTGCATCTTTATTCTTTCTTACCCTTTTTGATGCGTGACTCTGATTTATTCATATAGTCTTTGTGCTGTGATTCATTTCCCTAGAGAGATGGGTTGGTCACACGCTCCAGATCATATTCAACATAAAAATATCACATCGATACTTAATGGACAATAACTTTAGGACTCATAATTGGATAAAATACCCACATGTGACACATATTAACAATCAATCAAGTTATACCAAAATGGCATTAGTTAGATAACTAGTATAATCAAGTTCTCGGATTTAGATCGCAAATTGCATAAGAAGTGAGATACCATCTCATATTTTACTTGGTTTCCAACTAGCTAGCGGTGAGCGTAGTTAGGGTTGGGTTAGTCAAGCACCTAACCGACGGATCAACTCGCACAATGTTGGTCCTCAGTTTTTGGGACCGAGAGCTGACCTCATTGATCTTGGGATTGAGGATATAGGTGAACCAACCAATCATTTTTTTATTTCACTTTTTATATTCCTTAAAAAGACAAACATACTATTTCAACAATGCGATACTAAGCAACCAAATTATGAACATTAATACATATCAGATATCAACAAGATAAGGTAATAACAGAAATTTACACTTGTTAGAAGTAACAAACTGTAAAAATGAACATTCAAGGTGAGGAAAAAAAGGCAGGCAACAAGGTAAGTGAACAAAGGTGATCAACCATGTGAGTAGGCGAGTGAGGTCAAGCCAGGCAAGTGAAGCTCACTCAAGAGGGTTCCTTTTTTTTTTTTGTGGTCAAATTAGCACTAGGTTTCTTTTTGTTTTCTAATTATACGATAAATTGAACTACAAAGAGAACAGAGGAGGAAGCATTAGAATTTAAAGTAGACAATAGCATATAATAAATAGTATATATATAAATATATATATATATATTATAAAGTATAGGGTTGCTTTGGATTGGACCAATCCTAAAATTCTAAGATCGACGACCAACCCACATAGTGCAAGATCCAAGTGTCCTAGGACCCTAGTCCTCTTGGGAACTGGATTGAGATCAGCTGGGTTGGGTTGGTCTATGATTGGTTTGGGGTTGACATTGGATTGATGCTCACCCCAACAACCAGCCCCACAAGTTAGTGGCGATTGCCCCAAAAGTTAGAAGTCTCATAGATTAATACTTTAGAATGAACCTCCCGACATAATGTAAGATTATAGTTTGGGAGAAACCGCATCATATGAGAACCATTCGTCCCAATTCAACATTACCTTTAACCCTAGATCTTACTTTGGGAAGGTCACGACAAATGTAAAAATCTAAAGTTTTGACATTAAAATTATCGTTTTTGAAATTTTCACACAAAATATTTGAAAATAGTGTGGTGCATAATTTATGTACTGAACAACGTCATGGAATCTATCGAATTTCATTAATGAACTTGGAGTTAAATTGGTTCCCAAATGTTCCCTTGCATTAATCCTCATGATTGATCAAAGAGAAGCGGTCCATTTTCCCAAGTCCTTAGCTCTATTGTTCAATCTCAAAACAGAGCAAGGTCAGAGAAGATACAAATGCGAAATTGCGAGGTGGAGAAAATTTCACTTCTCATGTTTTTTAGGAAAATAAATAGATTTTTGTGATTTTAAATGAGCCTATTTGGAGAGAATGCTTGCTCCACAATGTTTGCTTCTAGCTCATGTCGCCCTTTTGTCAATTTCTAATTTTATAAATTATAGGGCAAAATGTTATAAATGACATCTTTAGTACAAAAACTTCTTTAAAATGCCTATTTAAGTGACTCTGGTGAGCCGTATCAAATTTTTTGGCAAATTAAAATCATTGGAGTCATTGAAATGACCGGTTTTCAAAGTTTGTAGCACATATATAATCGTTTGAAAAATTTCATCTTTAAAATGAGCATCATATAATAGTTGGGGCACTGACGCCGTGTGTTTCCGGCTGCAGTTGGATGGAGACATAACAATGTTTCAAGCTTCACTGACCACATATTAGGTATACTAAGAAAGAAGTATATCTTAAGTGCAAAAAGCTTGATACGGGTGGATATATAAGTGCCAAAACTTCCAAAATGTACACTTAAATATTAAAATAGGAGAAGAAACGAATATTTAAGTGCCAACAACGAGAATTTCTGGCTAAACAATTGACATGGCTTTTTTCCAGTGAAATTTTTGACTAGTGTGGCAAATCTTATAAAAGAAATTATCTATGTGACATTGATGTAGCTAGATAAGCCCAAAATGATATTGTTTTAATCAAAATTGGATTTTTTTATATAAATATTAATTAAAATAAATTTAAAAAATAAATAAAAAAAGGGAATCGCATTTGGGGCCATGAAGGACCTCGTCACTACCACTGCACTATAGCTAGAAAGGGCTGGCGATGGTGGGCCGAGGGTCGGTTGGAGTTGTCAAGCCTTGACTAGTGGCTGAAATTTGGGGCGAGAGGTCGCCACCCTCATCCAAATTGGGTGAGGGGTCCGTTGACCCTTGCCCAAAAGGGCCAAGGGTCAGCTTTAGCTAGGGTAGGGGTGGCGGTGGTGAGGGCCTCCACATCCCCAAATCTTATTCCCTCTTCTTCTTTTTTATTTTTCATTTTTATTTAATTAATATTAATACTAAAAGTAAATTTTGGGGCAAAACGACATCGTTTGGATCAAAGATGTTGAGTGGACATTCCAGCAAGTAACGTAGAGTAGTTTTATTTATAAATTAACACACTCTCAAATTTCTCACAAGTTTCATTAGAGTTGGCACTTAAGGGTGCGAATGGTAACATTTCTTGGCAGCACGGCGGTGGCGGCGGCTGGCGGCGGCGGCGGCGGCGAGGGGCAGTGGTCGGTGGTGACAGCAAGAGATGAACAAAAGAAAAAAAATTCACTTATTTCTTAAACTTATTCCTGGGAACAAGAAGTAACTTTTTTTTACTTCTCATTTTTATTCCAAAACCATTCCGGGGCTAACTTTTTATTCCCGAGAACAAAAAACTAACTTGCCATTATCAAACGGGTTTCTATTTTATTTTATTTTTTGTTATGGGGAAGAAAAGAATAGAAATTATTTGGCAGGGGAATGTTACCATGCTCACCCTAAGTATCCAATTTTTGAAAAAAAATAGCACTTAAGTGTATCTTTTGGTAGTTTTGGCACTTATATATATCCATCCTGTTGACACCTAAATTTTGGTGACCCATTTAGACATTTATCATATTAAAAAATTAGGGGTTAATTTTATCCCTAAAAAAATAGTTAATCGCATGGCATATAGTTTAGAAACATTTTATTATTTTATTTTTGGCCGCCGGTGAAACGAGGATTTTTCACATATTCCGTTCAGATTTTGTATATATTCAAGTAATATACACTGGGGGTGTATTTTGCTTGAAAATGGAATTATTTTTGGATGGAATATGCGGAAAATGCAAAAGAGAATATTGCACGAGTAAAATTGGACACGAAATATGCAATAAAGATTTAATTTTTTTTTTTACC
The DNA here is from genome assembly GCA_016097595.1 of Eucalyptus pumila. NCBI lineage: Eukaryota > Viridiplantae > Streptophyta > Magnoliopsida > Myrtales > Myrtaceae > Eucalyptus > Eucalyptus pumila. Next base: position 35,729,528 of record CM027853.1, read on the forward strand.
CTTTAAAAGGTGTGATGGGGTACAGAAAAAAGGGAGGCCACACAATTGAATAAACGGCCACATAAAAAAAAAAAAAAAGAAGAAGGAGAACTCACGTTCTCCACGGTGAGGGTCAGCAAATCAGAAATCTCGAAGCATATTGAGAGAAAACACGTTGAGAATCGAGAGAGGAGAGGGAGCTCCGCCAAAAGCTCTTCACGGCCGTGACTTTGCTGAGTTCGTGGCCACACCTTGATACCGACCTTGCTGCCGATCGTCCGTTGCATGCATCGACAACGACCAGCTTTCCAGTGATCCTCCCCGATGATAGAGCAACAGCGTTCACTTCCTCTCAAGCCGTGATCAATAACCACGAAGTTTTGGGGGCTTCACAGAATACATATACGGCTATTGAGAGAGCAAAGTAACTAGAGAGTGTGAGAGGAAGAGAGAATTTGTCATCATCCGCAGGGAGCTTTTGACCCAAAAAGAGAAAAAAAAGGAACTTGAGGGGGAGCAGCAAAGAAAAAAGACGAAAGAGGCTGTTCATGTTCTAAAATTCATGATCATTGTCTTTGCTTTTTGACCATCGAACAAAGGATTCTGCAGGTTATCCCCGACGGTGCTGATCTTCCTCGTTGTCACCTTGAACGCCGTCCTGCTCCAACCGGCCACTGTGAGCTGCACTAGCGAACCCTCATCGTTAAACCTGCAATTCCAGTGAAGCACCTTCACGGACGCACCAGATCAGCTCCTTCGTCCGGTGACATCGCTCACTGCAACCAGCAACCCCAGCAACTTCCCGGCGAGTCTCAAAATTCACATAATTACGGCAACAAATCGAAGGATTCTCGGCAAAGGTCTGGCTTTAAATTTGTAGATTTCTTTCCCACTGCTTGCAATGTGGAATTTGCGTGCGTGCAGGTTACTTGGGTCAGGGGGACACCTGAACCCGGTCAAAAGGACCATGTCAGTTTGAAGCCCAAGAGAGCCTTCGTGAGCCAGGCCCATCTCCTTGAACTTCAGGCACCCACCGTGATTTCCATGACCCATCATCCATCTGAATTTGGAGACGTCACCCGTGTGACATCGTGAATTAGGTAAACATTTCGTTCTATTTGATTTTCGAATATTTCGTTTCCTCATTTGAAATATCCGTTGATGCATGTGATGGAAATTCCCGATACGCTATGATGTCCGTAATTTCGAGTGGCCTTCCAAATTAGGAAATCTTCCAATTTCGCAACGTCGTATGATTGATCAGGTCCGATTTCAATGCTTCGAAATACGACCATGCAATCACACGGAAAAATCACCAATCCGATCTCACGCTCGAGATACAATTCGTGATTTTATTTAAAAATTGGCCAATCCAATCTCATGCGCGAGATGCGATTCGTCAATTTATTTCCCTAAATTAAATGGACATGGATGATATCTTGCTTGATTGGGTGCCGTGCTTTCTTGATGCCTCTATTTGATTGCTCCCATAAAAGAAAAACCCAAAAATATTTATTTGAGTTAGGTTAAATGCATGTTAGGATATTACTGGTTTTAAGGTTATGTTGCATGTTTAGGATAGGAAATTTATTTCGAATTTCTTAAATAAAAAATCCAAAAAATGCATTCATTTAGGATGTTAGTTTTTGTTTAATTTAAGTTGCATGTTTAATTATTTGGCAGTTTTAATTTCGAATTTCATAATAAAAAAAGAAAAAATTAGAATTAGGGCATTCTTTGCACGTCATTGCATATTATGATAGATTGCATGCTTATTAGGAAAATAAAAATGTGCATGTCATATAGAATTAGGTTCAATGCACGTCATTTAGTAATTTTTGGTAGGTTCATTTAATTAGAAATTACCCGTCATTAGATTAATTTAGATTGCATGTTTAAGTGTTGCATTTCTTTAACTTCGAATCTCATAGAAAATACAAAAAAAATATTTTTTAGAATAAATCCATCTCATGCTTCAGGATAGACTACATGCTTATTTATGTCATATCGCTTAGGTCATATAGCTAAGCCATGTTGCCATGTCATATCATTTTATATTAGATTAGTGGCATGCATTGCATAAAGCATGATTCTCATTAATTAAGTGAAAGAAAAATAAATTGCATGTTAATTAGAAATCATATTTAGGATTGCTGATGTGAATTCTAATTTAACATTGCAGATGCTTTCGTTGCTTTAAGGTAAGTCCTGCAATTTATTTCCTGCTTTACTTGAGTGTTAAATTGGTGGTTTGCGCACCTGCATGAACACCTCACATATTAGGGAATTAGTTTAAAATCAATCTAAACTGCTTGCCAAACATTTTTCAAAATAAAAAGAAAGGTACCGAAGGGGCGTTAGAGAATTCTAGCGTAACCAAGTCCCCGTACCCATAGTCTCTGGTTCGTAGGAGTAAAATAATTCTCCCGTTATTTTACTTGGGTTTCTAATCGACCCACCGAAAATAGATTAGTGGCGACTCCTAATTGAAAATTAATTGCATGTTAAGAACTTGAACCGAAAGTCGCGAATTGGTATGGGCTTGGGAGAGCTCGAGTTAAGTCTAGGCTTAACAATCCATTAGCCAAACCCTAGGTGGTTCACCCCCAAAAATTGGGTCGCGACACACCCGTATTAAATTTTGGCACTTGTGGTGTCTGCATCTCGTTATCTTAATTCCGAAGCGACATTTCCTTGTAGAGAAAGTAATGGAAATCTTAAAATTAAATGTCCCGCAGCCAATTCTGATGGGAGGCCCCATCACGTGCAATTTGGTCATGCATGACGTCTCTGCAGAACTCGACATGTGGATTACCTTTTTTATTGATTGGCCTATAACTTGCGTGCTCGATGCAAGAGATTATGTACTCTTGACCGGAAGACATTTATATTTTACTCATCTTTCTTAATCAGTCCAAATCTAGACTTACCTGTTTTGTTACAAAAAAATCATGGCAAACACGGAAACTGGTCAGCAAATCAGAAATTTTATAAATATCTTAAGCATAGCAGCAATCAAACTTGTCTTTCTCTTGTCACCCATTTCTTTATTACCAAACCCCTCCGTATATTTTTTTCCCAGTGTTGAAGTCTAAAAACAAAATCTCAGCTTTCAAATGTAAGCATCACAACCAAACCTCTCTTGGGCTTCACCAGCATCGTTCCTGAATCCGTCCCTGTTGCAGAAACTCTCATGATAGGAAAAATGGGTAGTGAAAACAATCAGCTTCACATTTTCTTCTTCCCTCTCATGCTTCCAGGCCACACGATCCCAATGATCGACATGGCCAAACTCTTTGCCATTAGAGGCTGCAAGTCCACCCTCATCACCACCCCCCATGACGAGCCCACCTTCTTGAAATCCATTGCGAAAGCCAAGGATTCCGGCTTTGACATTGATGTCGTCACAGTGATATTGCCCTTGAAAGAGGTCGGCTTGCCAGAAGACTTTGACAATCTGAACAAGGTCACTTCTGTGGAAATACGCAAGCAATTCATGAGAGCTATCATGATGCTGGACCGACAGCTCGAGCTGCTAATAGAGACACTTGCCCCTGATTGTCTAATCTCGGACACGTTCCTCCCCTGGACAACCGAGATAGCAGCCAAGTACAAAATCCCTAGGCTCGCTTTCCATGGGACAAGTGCCTTTTCCATTGCGAGCACAGAATGTGTGAGGCTCTATGAGCCTCACAAGAAGGTGTCATGCGATTCAGAGCCCTTCATCATCCCCAACTTCCCCGGAGAAATCACAATGTCCAGGATGCAGTTGCCGGATTTATTCAGGGAAGAGACTGACTTCACCAAGTTCTACAACGAGGTGAAGGAATCGGAGAAGAGAAGCTTCGGAGTCGTCATGAACAGCTTCTATGAGCTTGAGCCGGCTTATGCTGACCATTACAGGACATTCCTGGGGAGACGATCCTGGTTCATTGGCCCGCTCTCATTGTGCAATAAGGAGACTGAGGACAAGGCACACAGGGGCAACCAAGCATCCATTGACCAGCATGAGTGTCTCAAGTGGCTCGACTCAAAGCAACCCAACTCAGTGATCTACATTTGTTTCGGAAGCATGGCAAATTTCAATGCTGCTCAGCTCCACGAGATCGCAGTCGGACTAGAAGCATCAGGTCAACAATTCATCTGGGTGGTGAAGAAGGACCCGAATGTGGAAGAAGGCAAAGAAGAGTGGTTGCCTGATGGGTACGAATCAAGAATCCGAAACAAGGGCCTCATCATCAGGGGCTGGGCTCCTCAGGTGCTGATTCTCGATCAAGAGGCGATTGGGGGTTTCGTGACACATTGCGGGTGGAACTCCACACTGGAGGCGATCACGGCTGGCGTGCCAATGGTGACTTGGCCGGTAGCGGCAGAGCAATTCTTCAACGAGAAGTTCGTCACCCAGGTGCTCAAGGTCGGGGTCGGCATAGGGGTGAAGCAGTGGGTAAGGTTGTTCGGCGACAGCGTGAAGAGCGAGAGAGTGGAGGATGCAGTGAAAAGAGTCCTGGGGAGTGAGGAAGCAGAGGAAATGAGGAGGAGGGCGAAAGCACTTGCAGAGATGGCAAGAGGGGCTGTGGAAGAAGGGGGATCTTCTTGGTCTGATTTGGGAGCTCTGCTTCAAGAGCTGGGACAGCAGAGATTGGCTCACATCAAGAAGATCTGATTAATGACTTGAAGCAATCAATCTTGAATTTTTGGTTGTGCAGAAATCCTCCATTCTCAGTTTCTGTTGTGGCTTAGCCGTAGAGAAACTTGCTAGATTTGCCGTTTCTTTTCGTGGATTTATTTTACGAGTTGTGATCATTCAATGTGTAGGATAAGCCTTTATTTCTTTTGAGATAAAGGAAAAGTATGCATTGTCTTGAATTCTGTGATTGCAAAGAAATAAAAAGTTGGTGCAAGGTCTTCGGTATGCTTTGTCTCAACCCGGTCAAAAGTGGATGGTTGAATCTGACAACGTATCTTTAGTTTAGCAAGACCTTGGGTGCTGAGCAACCCACATGGGAGGAAAGATAACGGGTCAAAGTGTGCAGCACTTTATTGACATTTTTGCCCAACTTTCGCTTAGTCCATCGTTCTAGAACCGAGAGTAATGTCGCCGGTTCGGTGGTCAAAGCTCGACTCCTCAACACTCTTTCTTGTAATTGGGTTTCATTTCTCCCGCACCCTCTTTTGGACTTGTTATGTTACGAAGTACATCTCATGTATCTATCTACATTTTCTTTTGAAGTAAAATAATATTTTGCCGACCAAAAAAACATAATTGCTCAAGATAGCCCCATCCGGGGCTAGGGACACCTCGGCCTTTTGATATCATAGATAAAGTAGTATGGCTAGAAGAAACATATGTAATGTACCGCTAGAATATATGTAAAAGCAATTTGTTTGTATAAAAATATCCCTAGCAATTGTTTGTCAGGGGAAAATTTTAAGTCTACGTTTTTGCATGCAATTAACAATAAGATAAAGGGATAAGTGCAATAAAAGTCCTAAAACTTGTACGGAAAATGCAATTGAGTCCTAAAACTTGTAAAAAGTGCAGTTAAGTCCTGAAACTAATCACATTGGTTTATTCGAGTCCTAAAATTTACATCGTCTAATTTTTTAACGGAAAATGTTGACATAGCATTTAAAATGAATGTTTATTTTCCACATGGCTTTTTAAAATTATTTTTATTCAAATTAGATTTAAAAATTAGAAAAGAAAAGCTAAAATTTATTTAAAAACAAAATAGTTCAAAAAAAAGGAAAAAGAAAATGGCTGCCACTTTCGCCACCGCTGCTCATCGCCGGAGGGGCCAGCGATGATTGCCGACCCTAGGCGGGGGTAGGTGGGGCCTTGCCGACCCCAAGCGAGGACCAGCAACACTCGCCAAGCTCGGGCGATGGTGCCCAGATTTGGGCATGCTGACCCTTGCCTCGGGCCAGTGAGGCCCCCGCCCTAGGTGAGTCATTGTTGGCCCTCATGGGGGGTCAACGACCATCGCCCCCCTTAGGCGAGGCCTCTTTGGCCTTCGTGGGGGCTGACGAGGCTCGCTAGATCTTGGCAAGCCTCGCCAGTCCCGAGCGACGGTCGACGAGGCCTTGCCTAGGGCGGGCGTCGGTTGTCGGCCCCCCCGTGAGGGCCAGTGTGCCCAGATCTGAGCACCCTCGCCCGAGCTTGGCGAGGGTCGCCAGCCCCCTGCGAGAGCCGACGTGCCCAAATCTGGGCACCCTCCCCCAAGCTTGGCTAGGGTCACCAGCCCTTGATGGGGGCTAGCAAGGGCTAGCCACCCCCCGCCCAAGGCAAGCGATGGTCGTCGGCCCCTCCGGCGATGGGCGACGGTGAAGGAAGGCCTGCCATTTTTTTTGAACTATTTTGTTTTTTAAATAAATTTTAGTTTTTCTTTTTTAGTTTTTAAATCTAATTTAAATAAAAAAATCATTTAAAAAAGCCACATGGAAAATAAAAATTCATTTTAAATACCATGTTCGCGCCACGTCAACATTTTCTGTTAAAAATGTTGACGATGTTAACTTTAGGACTCTATTAAATCAATTTGACAAGTTTTAGGACTTAAATGCACTTTTTTACAAGTTTTAGGATTCAATTGCATTTTTGTTACAAGTTTTATGACTTCTATTGCACTTATCTCTAAGATAAAAGAAACATGATGGCAAAAAGCATGGGACATCACAACAATAAACCCAAAGTGAGGATATTACATGTATGCTTCAAGCTTAAGCCAAAGTCTAGCCAAGCGTGAAGAAGAGCAATAGACTAATTATATTTGGGTGAGAAAAGTTGCGCTCTCCCTCTATATGTTAATGAATGTAAAAACACAAGCAATTTTATTAGAAAAACTATTTGTGGCTGAGAATGGCTCACTACGATACTTGGAAATGAAGTAGCTTTCAAGTATCACATAGAGGAAGTGAATATTTATAAGATCTTGACAAAATATGAGAAATATAATAAGTCAAGATCAAAGTCTGCACAATGTACAAATTCTAAAATCGAGTTCAGAATCTATTGTGTGATAGAACAAACTTTGGAAGCAACCAGCAAGTGTGCATTAGACTTTAACAATAAATAATGAGTTAGGGGTTGACAAAAATTGCACATAGGGTCTATAATGGTTCGGCTTTGGTCAAGCGTATGTCCACTTTCCCGCGTTAATAGTTTACTTGTCATGCCCCAAACCCTGAGCGAGTGCTCATCCTTTGGTGGTCAATAAAATTTGCAACTTCCCAGGACGAGTCGCCGACCATTTCATTTTATTGCACATGCGAAAGCAAATAATAAATCTCCCGACAGTAACCATCTTAGGATAAAAAAGCAGGACAACAGATTTACAAACAAAACATGCTTTCATAAACCAACTGAGTCATGTATAAAGTCTATGACCAAGAGACTACAAAAGACTAGCTCTAAAAAAAGAAGCGGTCCTAACTGACCTCAGCACGACTCCCGGTCCTCTGCTCTACGATCCTGAAAATTTAGCTCATGACGGGGTGAGATATAAATCTTAGTGAGTTCACGCTCTAAATCACGATTATAAGGGAAATACGCCCAGAGGTGCCCTAATCACACAATCACGCATTTAGCATAGATGACTTACCTCGCCTCAGTTCTACCCTGCAGGTCAGCACAGTTTATACACATTATGTATAGAATCAGTGCACACAATAATTGAAACGCAATACTCAACTTAATAAATCACAGGGGTCCTAATTATATGGTTAAATCGTTATGACACGTTCTATACCATGTCACACAATTTGTCCCATAATCCGGCGCATTTATTTCACTTAACATACGTTCCAATTGATAATTACGCCCACTCTAGGATATGGCCTACTAGAAGTTTGGCGGTCTACTAGCGTAGCCAGGCATCGTCTCACCCCATTGGAACGGTTACATCTCTCAAAGACAACTTTCTCGAAGCAGTATAGGTCCAGCCTCTATTGCGACCCAAATCTCAATTAATGGGTATCCCATAAAGGGTAACACATCCATCGACACAGTTCGGGGATGGGTTCTCTTAACCAACACACGACCAATCAATCTCAACTTAGGACACCATGCATTGCACTCAAATGTGAAAGTGCTAGTATGAGCACCTAGAGAGGGGGTGAATAGGTGCAAAAATAAATTTTGCAAAATATAGTATAAAACTTTACTTTTAATCTAAGTCTGGTTAACAGTAGACTTTGTAGAGAAAATCTGACTTTAACAATTAAATAGAGTTATGAGAAAAATAAAAGAGTTCATGGAAGAGAATAAGAACACAAGATTTATAGTGGTTCGGCTTAATCCAAGCTTACATCCACTCTCTCGCACTGACAACTCACCGGCTGGATTTCACTATGAATCAAAAGAGTCGTTATAGTATCACGTCCTTGATTTCATAGTGTAGAGAGTCTGCTACACTTCCTCAAGGCCTCACAAATGTCTAATCTCTCTTTTGAGTACAAATTTTCGCTCAATAGTTGAATCAGCAAAGAACAAGGAACTTTAGATTTTGGAATTTATCTATTGCACACACACTCGAATAACTAGAGCATCTTCCGTATATACTCCTCCATGCCTTCATAACCGTTGGCACCTTCCAAAGGAGTTCTTCTAATCTACCCGTTGGACATAATCAATTAGGGAGATCTCAAGTTACTTAAGGAATGTGATGATAGCCCACCAATCCTGCTCGTCCATACAATCAGAATCTAGGTTTCCATAAGTAAAACCTTCCAAGTATACTTCACCAATCAATGGATCCAAATTACTCGAATTAATAAATGAATTATAGATCTTGAAATGCTATCTCCAGCTGTGAGAAATTCTTTAGCCGCTCAAATCAAATCCTTTATAGAAATACTCGATTCTGGATAAGTTTTCTTCGTAGGTCTAGAAATTGTCAATGATGATAGACTTTAAATCTTGAGTCTGGCGGTCTGGCAATCTTCAGACTTTGACGAAAAAGTCTGCAAGTCTTCAGACTAGACTGATGAAAATGTTTTGTCAGCTTCAAAACAAATAAGGAAGTTTTCTCCCCCAATCTCCCCATTTTTGATGGTGACAAAATTTTCCTGCAGATTTGAATTCCCAAACATTGCATCGTTTGTAAAAAATGGGTTTCATTTCTGTACCCCTTTTCTTTCAAAAATTCATCAATAAAGGTCAATGGAGAACCTCCATCCTTTAAGGCAGAGTAGAGTTTGAAGGTAAAAGCAGGCTTAAGAGTCCTTACAGGTTTGGCATCCTCAATAATTTCTTCCTCCGCTTGTTGTTGCTGAACATCCTATGGTCTAGCTTGAGGAGAGTGGAGCGGTTGAGAATGTTGTGGACTCTACTGTTGCCTTGGAGATTCTTCTTCCTCGGTCAGGTCAAAGTGTGTAGGACCCTCACGCATATGCTGTGGTCCCCTGCTTGCAATCTTTGAGGACTTTTTTTGGGAAGACATTATCACAGTCTTTGAGAGAGTTTCCGAACTCGATTCAGGAGAAAGATGAAAACTTTAAGAATTAAACTAGTGAGAAAAAAGTAAGAAAGTGAAGTTCTTTGTGTGGCATCCCAAAATTCATGACGACCTCTAGTTACATTAAAGTCTATGAATAGGTGATGGAAGTACCATTAAGTTATTTTATAGCCATTTAATCCATAATTTGCAATAAAATTTATGGCCAAGCTTTTAATGGATAATTATGTGGTAGGAAAGAAAATTCTATCATTGGCCATGTGTATTATAAATTGGAATTTATGAATTTGTGACTACAAGTTTTATGGCCTTATTAATTTTGCAAGTTAGGCATTTATTTAAGTGGAAAATGTTAATGGATGATCAAGGTTGGTGCTATAGGACAACTTGATAAAAAAAAGACTTTGTTCTTGACTATGCACTTTATAAATTTGATTTTATGGATTAATGTCACAAAGTCTTTTGGCCATTTTATTATGCAATTAGGTATTTATTTAAATGAGGATTAAGATGTATTATTAAAAATAAAATTGGGCCATTTAAGTTTGGACTTTAGGCCCAAGAATGTTGAGCCTAAAGTGGGCCAAAAGGCCGGCTCATGAAGCCCATTGGGCTGTCGACGCATGGAGGGGGGAGGAGGAGCTGCATGGCCTCCTCCAAGTGTCTTCAACAAGGGAGACACTTGTCTCCTTCTTGGGGACAAGTGTCCCTCCATGCAAAAAGGGAAGCATGCAAGTATTTAAACAACCAAAAAGAAAGAGAGAGAGGGAGTGGCTGGTTTTGAGAGAGTGAGAGAGAGGGAGAGGGTTGCCGAGAGAGTGAGGAACCGAGAGAGAGGAGGAAGAGCGGTGTGTCCGTCCGTCCATCCGCTCATCCGTCGCTCGTCGCCGTGCGTCCATCGTCCGTAGTACTCGCTGTAGCTCCGTACAAAGGCAAGTTGGGATCCATATTCTGCTCTTGCATGTTGTGTTTTCCATATGTGTTTGTGTGTGATGAATCTCGGACGTTTAGGGTGTGAGAAACCAAAGCTTTGAGTGTGTGTTTTTGAAACAGCATCCTGTTTTCGACTATACCGCCTGACCCAGAATGTTGTCAAGGCTTGCATGTGGGTTTTAAGTCTGATTTTGGCTTCGATTTCTTCATGAAAGTTGTAGATAAAATCTAAAGGTATAACATACTAAAATTTGAGATAAAATGGCTAGTTTTAAGGGGTGAAACCCTTCCTCTACGAAAACGCTAGATCTGGAACTGTTTTGTTGACCTCTTGGTGGTTTTGTGTGTTGAATGTCACTTTTTACTGATAATTTCACTTCGACTTCTTCACAAAAGTTGTAGATAACATCCTGAAGACTAACATACTCAAATTTTAGGTGAAAATAACAATTTTACCCTAGTGAAACGATTTTTCTTTGAAGACGACAGATCTGGAAGTATCGAACTGGACTCCAGCGACTTCGTGAACTATAAAGTGACTATCCGTTGAGAATCTCACCTAGATCCTTTAATGAAATTTTTAGTGTACATATTGAGGCAAAACATATAAAAAATTCAGAGGAAATGAATGAAGATAAGTAGGCAAAGCCTCGATTTTTTGGAGACAGCTAAACTGGACTGTTCGGTACTAGGAACAGTAGCTTTGTCCGTCCATAGTAAATTATCTAGGACGAATTTGTTCTTTATGTCTGCATGGAAAATCTATCTTAGGGTCTTTAATATAATCTGGTAAAATTTCATAATTTTTTAAGGTCATTCGGGTATTTAAATTGAAATATTTCAAGAACTGTGCAATCTGACTTTATCCGAATTTTGCAAGCTGGAATGTGTGAGCTATATCTTTTTGCGTGAAGTTCTTTGGGGCATGTGTTCTTCATGGAGTTGTTACCTTTATGTCTTGCCTATTACATGTTCTAATTTTATAATTTTTGAAGATCATATGGATATTTAATTTATATGTTTTCTGAAATTGTGCAAGCTGGAATTTGGTAAATTTCAAAAGACATGATGTATGGACTATTCTAAGTTGTATGGACCTCATGGATTGTATTGTCATAAGTGATTGGATCTTGTTGCATATATGATGATGATTGGAAATGCAATAAGAATCAAATGTTGAAAATGATCTTGTTTGCCATCATATCATATGCCATGTTGAAATTGGGCTATAATTGTGAACATGAACCATGATAAATGAGAAGGCCGTCGGAGGTGTGAGCCGACGATGCCCCGGGAGTGTCGAGATACTCGGAATGTGGAGGTGCCGGATGCTCGGTGGCCTAGTGGTGTAATTCTGGAGGGTCCTCGGGAGTTTCAAGATGCCCGGTGGTATACGGTACGTAATTCCAGAGGAGGGGGGGAATCCTTGTGGTATGTCGGTACGTAATTCCGAAAGCCCTGGAGGTTTGTGTCCAGGGGGATTCCTCGTGATGCTAGTTGGGATACGAGATGCCCGGAGATGTGTGCCGAATGCCTGGTGGCCTTAAATGGCTGAATGCCAGAGGTTCCTCGCGATGCCTGGTTGGATGCGAGCGATAAATGTGGGATGCAAACATTGGTCCTGGGAAAGAGAAATGTGGTGGCCCAAAATGAAATAATAAAATTGGGAAATTGAAATTAAATTATGCATGGTATGGCAACATGTATGCATGAGTGCATGATGGTGAGTGCATGGATGTATATGCACCTATGGCATGATGATACATGTATGATATGATGATGGTGAGTGCATGGATGTATGTGCACCTATGGCATGATGGTACATGTATGACATGATGATGATGGGTGTATGGATGCATGTGCACCTATGGCATGATGGTACATGTATGACATGATGATGGTGAGTGCATGGATGTATGTACACCTATGGTATGATGGTAAATGTATGACATGATGGTGATGATTACATGAAGATGTATGTACATGTGGTATGATGACATATGCATGGCTTCAAGGTAAGTTATGCATGGGTGCATGAATGACATATATTATGCTATGATTGTTATAATTGTTTTGTGTGATGCATTGAGTAGTTTATTGGATCTTTTACCTGCTAAGTGACTGTACTCACCCCTTTGGGGACCAACATTTCATACTAGATAAGATACCTCTGCTACCACTACCACCAGTAGATGGATCAAGTGGTTGGATATGATTGCGAGGAGGAGGATATTAAGGAAGAAACTTTTGGACGCCGACACTGATCAATGGATTTTAAGTATACGACCGTTGGAGGAGAAGTCGATCATCTTTTGAAGTATAGCCAAGTATAGAAAACCATGGCATTTTGATGTACCGACTAAAGATGTCCATCTGCTTTATGTAAATAAAAGTGTTCGGCTTTAACTTATATAAGATATTTAATTGGTGTGCATCGTTTTCTGAATACAGGGAAGGGAGTTGTTGGATATGCTTCTGTTACATGAATTGCGCAAGGGACCAATCTAAAATATGTAAACCCCCAGGTTGTATGGACTTGCTGCAATTGAAATGGTATCAGAGTGACATGTTATTAGGGAAAGTGAAAGGTAAAAGAACCGTGGCGACCCTAAAGGATCGGGGGCTGTCGGGGGTGCCACACTTTGCTTCTAAGGTTTGTGAGTAAAAATGAAGAAGACAAACAGTATATAAAGCAATCGAAATGGGGTATACGGATCGTCACAAATGGAAAAAAATGCATTTTCAAAAATAACTACCTTTTTAAAAATAGATAACTGTCATTTCAAAAAGATAACTTCTTTTTCAAAATGGAATGATTGCTATAATTACAAAAACTTGGGAAGATAACATCAATCAATTGCAGATTAATAGACAATCATACCTTTTCACGTTTTTATCCTAAAGATAAATTTCTAAAACGGAAATAAGTTACAGTTGTGATTCTTGATCTTCTGAGTCTGAGCTTTTTCAAACTTTAAGATATTAAGTTTGGATTGAACAAACTCAAATTGACTTTTCTCCAGTGGCTTTGTAAAAATGTTTGCCAGTTGATTATTTGAGTCAATGAATTGAATCAAGACTTCTCCATTTTGAACATGGTCTCTAATAAAGTGATGTCAAATCTCTATATGTTTTGCTCTTGAATGAAGAATTGGATTCTTGGTGAGATTAATCGTGCTAGTGTTGTCACATTTGATCTCAGTGCATGAGTCTTCGATTCCAAAGTCTCTTAATTGTTGTTTTATCCATAAGATTTGAGAACAACAACTTCCAAGAGCCACATACTCCGCTTCTGCCGTTGAAAGAGCTACAATACTTTGCTTCCTTGAAAACCAAGGTAATGTCCTGTTACCAAGCAATTGACAAGTGCCCGAGGTGCTCTTTCTATCAACTCTACATCCTGCTAGATCTGCGTCTAAGTATCCAAGGACAGTAAAGTCACATTCTTTAGGATACCATAGATTAACTTAGAGGTTGTTGCAACGTATTTGATGATGTGTTTCGCAGCACTTAGATGAGATTCTTTGGGATCTGATTGAAATCTGGCACAAATGCAAACACTAAACAAAATGTCAGGTCTAGAGGCAGTAAGATAAAGAAGTGAACAAATGATACTCTTGTATAGCTTTTGGTCAACTTTCTTTTCTCCATCATCTTTATCCAGCTTCGAAGAACTTGATATTGGTATATCGATCTTTTTGCAATTCTCCAAACCGAATTTTTTAACAAGTTCTTTAGCATATTTTTCTTGGTGAATGAAAATTCATTCCCTCAATTGTTTCACTTATAGTCCGAGAAAGAAGGATAGTTCACCCATTATGCTCATCTCGAATTCATCCTGCATAGACTTAGAGAATTTCTTGCACAGATTTTCGTTAGGTGATCCAAAAATAATATCATCAACATAAATTTGAATAAGTAGAAAGTTTTTACTTTCTCTTTTAATAAACAGAGTAGTGTCTACTTTACCTTTAACAAAGACATTTTGGATTAAAAACTTACTTAACCTATCGTACCAAGCTCGAGGTGCTTGCTTTAAATCATATAGCGCCTTTTTCAGTCTGAATACAGAGTCTGGTTTCCTTGAGTCTTCAAAATCGAGAGGTTGTTTCACATAGACTTCCTCTTGGATAAATCCATTCAAGAATGCACTTTTGACGTCCATTTGGTTCTTATAGCAAGTAATAATCTAATTGCTTCTAACCTTACTACTAGTGTGTAAGTCTCATCATAGTCTATCATTTCTTCTTGCGTATATCCTTTGGCCACGGGTCTTGCTTTGTTCCTTATAACTTTTCATTTCTCGTCCACCTTGTTCCTAAAAATCCATTTAGCTCCAATAATAGAGTTACATTTTGGTTTAAGAGTTAATTCCTAAACATCGTTAACACTAAACTGCATAAGTTCTTTTTGCATAGCCTCAATCCATCTTTCATCAGTTAAAACTTCTTCTATGCTTTTGGGTTCTATTTCAGAAATAAGAGCCATAATGCTAGACGCTTCATGCCTTTTGGATCTCGTACGAATCCCTTCATCAATGTCACTAATAATGAGTTATTTGGGATGACTATTCTCATGCTTCCAGTTGTTGGTTGGTCTGACAGACTGCTGATCATTTTCTTCATTTGATTCTTCAACGTTCGTTCGTTGTTGACCTTCTGAAGTCTGAGCTACTTATGAGGAATTAGACTTTGTAGAGTTTGGAGCAGATTCAGATTCTTTAGGTTGTGTCTGGATCGATTGATTTATATAAGGTCTTGAAATTTGACATTCATTGATTCTTCCACAGATTGAGTCTTCCTGTTGTATACCCTATAGGCTTTGCTGATGGTTGAATATTCAAGGAATATTCATTTGTCTGATTTTTCTTCAAACTTACCAATTCGATCATTTACATTTCTCAATACAAAACATTTGCAACCAAACACATGAAAATAAGAAACAACTAGCTTCTTTCCTTTGTACAACTCATAGGGAGTTTTCTTCAAAATAGGCCTTAAGAAGACTTTGTTAATGATATAACATGCTGTAGAAACTGCTTCAGCCCAAAAACGAGAAGAAATGCTACTTTCAATTAAAAGTGTTTTGGCCATTTCTTGCAACGATCTATTCTTCCTTTCCACAACTCCATTTTGTTCTAGAGTGTATGGAGAGGAGAACATATGTTGAAAACCATATTCATCACAGAATTTAGCAAAATCTTCATTTTCAAACTCACCTCCATGGTCTGTCCGTATACTTGAAATAACATACCCTTTCTCATTATGTAATTTCTTAGCAAACTTTAAAAAATAAGAAAATGTTTCAGACTTACTTGCCAGAAAGTATACCTAAGTAAATCGTGAATAATCATCCACTATTACTAGACAATATTTTTTCCACCAAAATTAGTGGAAACTTGATTTATTGGTTTGAAAGAACTTCTAACCTATTTTCCAAACACACATGGCATGCATAATTTAGATTTTTGGTATGTTAAGTTGGGTAGTCCACGAACAAGCTTCTTTGTAGAGATCTTGGTTATTTGCTTCATGTTGATATGGCCAAATTTTTGATGCCAGAGATTAGCTTCCTCTTGAATTGAAATTAGACATTGAAATTTTTCTGGTTTGATGTCCAAAAGATAGATATTCCCATGTCTTCGCCCTGTGAAGGTCTGAGAGAAGTCTTTACTGGTTCCCAAACATATTCCTTATTGAAAATTGATTTTGAAACTTGTGTCGCGGAGTTGGTTGATATTCAGCAAGTTGTAATTGAGTCCTTCTATTAAGGAGACGTTGTTGATTGTGAGACTTCCAATCTTTACTGTTCCGCATCTGACAATTCTTCTTTTGCTATTTCCACCAAAAGAAACTTTTCCACCATTAACTTGCATAAGCTTTATGAAACAACTTGAATCCCTTGTCATATGTCTTGAGCATGCACTACCCAAGTACCATTTGACCATTTTCTTGATAGTGACCTGCATTTAGAAAAGAAACTTAAGCTTTTTTTGGTATCCACATTTTTTTGGGTCCAATGGAGTTAGTGCAATATGCGGTCTTTGCTTCAATCCTTCTTAACAGGTTTCCAAACCATGGGACATTCTTTCTCAAAGTGTTCTGAGCTGTTGCACTTAGAACATTTAAGAGCATTACGGCCAATAGATTTTACAAAGACTTTTTGAAAATGATTTCTATAGAAGGCTTTTGTAGGTCTTTGTTTGATTCTTTCATTTACTTTTGGAAAATTAATTAGAGTAATGGTTTCAGAAGTCATTCCCAAGCCCGATTTATTAAAGTGAGGTCTTTGTGTTGAAAGAATCTTTTCCAATTTCTCAGATCCTATAGAAAACATTTTTGAAATACTTGAAATATCATTTTCAATGTATTTTCTTTTGAAAGAGAGTATGTATTTTCTTTCAAAGTAATAAAAATTTTATCTAAATTTTCAAACTTTTCTTTCCAAACAATCTCCTGTTGCTTCAGTGTAGAATTTTCCCTTTTTAGCTCGGAAATCCTCTTGAGAGAGGTTTTGAGATTACGACGCAGTTCATAAATATATTTAGAGACTTTAGTAGGAATTTTTAAATTACTTACCTCAATTTTATTGTCTGAGTCTGAGTCTGTATTTGTCTCAAAGTTTGAATCTGATTATGATTTTGCCATTAAACAAATATTAGCATAATCATTATCACTCTCTTCGCATTCGGTATTACTCCAAGTTTCTACTTTGAGTGCCTTTTTGTATTTCTAAGCTTTTCCTTTCTTTTTCTTCAGCAAGGGATGGTTGGGTCTGATGTGTCCATTTTTCTTATATTCAAAACAAATCACATCTTTATTGGATTCATCGTCCTCAGCTGATTTATTTTGAAACTTTTGAGAACTTTGTTTTTTCCAATTGAATATTCTTCTCTTTTTGTTCAGTTTTCTGAACCTTCTTATCATGAGAGCAAGTTCTTCATCGTCCATATCATCTTCAGAATCTGTAACATTAGAATCATCATTAGATTTTAAAGCAATAGATTTTTTACTTTTGGGATCTTCATCTTCATTGATTTGCTCCACTTCATAAGACTAAAGAGTGCCAACCAATTTGTCAACGGAGAGTGGCATGATTATTTGTGTTTCTCTTATTGAGATCTTTACGTGATTCCAATCTTTGGAAAGTCCACGCAAAAGTTTGTTAACCTTCATGGGTCCCGAGATTGGTTGACCTTGATACTTAAGATCATTCACAATTTCTATAAAACGACTAAACATGTCAGTGATAGATTCTCCTGGCTTCATCTTGAAGGCTTCATATTGATCGAGCAGAATATTGATTTTGGTTTCTTTCACTCGATCGGTTTCTTCATAAGTGATATGCAACCTATCCCAGACTTCTTTAGCTGTTTCACAAGAAGATATTCTGTTATATTTAGTAGGAGATAATGCACAATATAAGGAGTAAATTGATTTTGCATCAAAAGCTTGTCTATTGGTTATCTCT